>OY365754.1:22500-10022500 GCA_959347395.1 Mechanitis mazaeus
CCCGGAATACCCACTAAAACCCCTGCGAAGTCCGCCTCCTACTGTGCCTGTGGTGGCGTGGGGTGGGAACGCGTTTGCAGTCTTCCACCCCTAACCTAACCTAACCTAACCTAACCTTTTTTTTTTTTTTTTTTTTTTTTTTTTTTTTTTTTTTTTTTTTTAAGTGGGGAAATCCTCATGGATACCCGCTGCCCTGGGGCGGCGAACGGGTTATGTCGGACTCTTACCGACTAAAACCCCACTGTGTTTTCGTCCCATCGCATTGGTGACTGGGTAACGGGGACGCGTTAGCATTACATCCGCTACCCGCCTGCGATTGTTCGTTGGAACCCATCTAGATATTTCGATCGTGACAGCTCAGCAGCGTCGCGTGGAAAAAACACGGCACGCGATGCTCATCTCGGGACCGTTTTGATGCTAGGTGATTGGTGGCCCCATTTCAATCACCCAGCGGTCCACCTAGGGCGGAAGGCGGCGATCATATGCAGCGCGCCTACGCCCGGGCCTTCGGCGGCGGTTTGGGTATGCTAGGGGATCCTCCTCCCTTATCCGTTCCGCCGCTTCCTTCTGTGAGATTACTTCCTCGCAGAAGAATTGCACCGCCTTCCAAGACCTCTCGTTTTGGACCATGGCCTTTACAATGGCCGGTAACGACGGGTCGACCCCAATTATAGCAACAAGCCGTTGACGCGGCTCGTTCCATGCTGAGCATACGGTCAGTGTGTGAGCTGCGGTATCTTCGTCCGCTCCACAATGGTGACAACGTGTGGTTGTCTCTCTTCCTGCGATGTTACACAGGTACCTCCCGAAGCAACCATGACCCGAGAGGACCTGTGTAAGATGAAAAGTTAGAGAGCCAAACTTCCTCTTCACCCATCTTCCTAGGACAGGCCTAATGGCCTCTATGGTGAGGCGTCCAGCGCTTGGATCTTCCAGTCTCTCGATCCACCTCTGAAAGGCGCCGTGACTCGCTAACGTATGCCAATGTGATATGTCACTTGGTGTTGGATCTCTGCCCTTCGACCGAGCGTCTGTTACTTTCCAGTAGACAGCAGCGAGTACTTGCGCGTCTAGATCCCACGGCGTGGCACCAGCCAATACGCACGCCGCCTCAGTAGAGATAGTACGATAGCCCCTCACTGCACGGATCGCCATGGCCCTCTGTGGACGACGTAAGAGAACTCTATTGTCGGCATTCAGAGAGTCAGCCCATATCGGAGCCCCGTAGAGGGCCATGGATCGTACTACTCCAGTGAACAGTCGACGGCACCTAACATTGGGTCCGCCGACGTTCGGTAATAATCTGCTAAGAGCGCATGCGGCCGCGTTCAATTTAGGCACTAGGGACTCAAAGTGAGGCTTGAAGCTCCAGCGACTGTCCAGGGTGATGCCTAGATAATTCATTCTTGACCCGATTGCGATGGAGACACCGCTGACCACTAACACTGAACCAGCCGGTGGCGCACGCCGACGGCCATGGAAGCAAATGGCCTCGGATTTGTGAAGCGCCACCTCAAGTCCTAATCGTCGAATACGATTCACCGCTTGAGCAACGCCAGCAGTGGCGAGAATGGAGGCCTCCCGAAATGAAGAGCCCCGGACGGTTACAAGCGTGTCGTCAGCGTAACAAGTGAGAGCTACCCCATCCAAATAGGTTCCATTCAATACCCAGTTATATGCGATGTTCCACAGCAGGGGCCCTAGGACCGACCCCTGTGGGACACCGCACGACATCCGCCACTCACGCCACTGCTCTTTTGATGGGAAAGAGATTATTCGGCCTGCCATATAATCTCCTAGGACCCGACGCAGGTACCTAGGAACATTATGATACCCCAGTGCATCTTGAATACGTTCCCAGGGCAGTGTGTTAAACGCATTGGCGATGTCGAGAGACACCGCCAAAACCACTTCGCCCTGTGCGGTCGCCTGTTCTGCCAAAGCCCTCACACGTAGTATTGCGTCGATCGTGGACCTACCCCGTCGGAAACCGTATTGGCACTGGTGTAGGTCTGGTCCTATATCTTCTAGATGTTTCACGAGACGGGCAGCGATGACGCGCTCCAAGAGTTTGCTCGCCTCGTCCAGTAGCACAATCGGTCGATAAGCCGAAGGTGATTCTGCTGGTCTGCCCGCCTTGTGTAGAAGGACCAGTTTTCCGTTCTTCCATAGCTCAGGAAATCGACCCTGGGCCAAACAAGCCGAGAACAAAGTACGGAGTCTTGGTTCTAGGGCTCCTTTGACTTTTAAAGCCAACACCCAGGCACGTCCAGGTATACCGTCGGGACCGGGGGCAGTAAACTTTTTGCTATGAAGACGTAACACTGCCGCCTCTAGTTCGTCTTCCCCAATCTCGGGCGCTGTTTCGTCAGTCTCCTGATCAAGCAATGGTGGAGGTTGAAGTTCAACATCTGCTACCAGCGGTAATAGAGTACCGTTTCTCTGTGGAAACAGGGATGAGACGATAGAACTTAGAAACTCGTGCTGTAATGTTTGTGTCAGCGGGGGTGCCCAGGGCCTTAGCTTTCCCCTAACCATTTTGTATGGGCGACCCCATGGATCGGCATTGAGGCTTTCTAATAGTTCCTGGTACGTCGCTTCTTTGGCCTGGACGATGGCCAGTTGAAGGTCTATCTTAGCCTCTCTGTAGGTGGCGTAGAGCTCCCGCTCTTTTACCTCGTTCCGAATCCGAAGCCTACGGCTCCTAGTATACTGGCGCCGAGCCTTAATACACATCTTACGCAGCTGGCCGATCTCGTTGGACCACCAGTACACCATTAGTCGCGGTGGTCGGACTCCGATACGAGGCATAGCAGCATCACAAACGTCCAACATCACGTCCTGGATAAGATGAGCTTCATCATTGATGTTAAGGGTGAACCTGGAGTCCAAAATCCAAGCCCCCACTATAACAGCCTCCTCTAGCGCGTCGGGATTTAACCGTTTTAGAGACCACCTAGGACCACTTTTAACTGGGGACTGGTTAGACCCACGCGGGCTTACTGGAAGCGCAGAGATATCGAATCGGATATAGAGATGATCTGACAGTGTCTCTGCGTTCTCCAGTACCTTCCAATTATGAATACGGCGAGCGAGGCTTGCATTTGCGAATGTTATGTCCACAATTGAACCGCCACGCTGCCGCACGCACGTATAAACTGAACCCCGGTTTAGCACGGTTAATCCTGACGCCACAACCCACTCCTCCAAAACATTTCCACGGGCATTTGTCACCGAGGAACCCCAAGCAGCGGATTTTGCATTGAGGTCCCCAGCAACTAGCACAGGTGCAGGGCGGCTTCGCCCAATCGCTGCTCCAACTACGGCAAGGAATTGCTCAAAATCAATCAATGGCCGGTTGGGTGAAAAGTAAACACCTACTAGGTCAATTCCTCCCGATTGTGCAACGACAAAGCCATTTCCCCTGACCACGAGCTGAAGAGGAGTTCGTGATATTATGGCGACGAGGCCGTCGCAATCCCCAGCCCAGCAATCCCGGGAAGGGATGTGATACGGCTCTGACACGATGGCTATGTCAATCGAGAGCTCCGCCATGCTCTGCAGTAACAAATCCTGAGCTCTAGCGGAGTGATTGGTGTTCGCCTGTAATAACTTAGTAGACATCCTATGTGATGACCATTGGTGCCGCCTCAGTCCCTTGAGTTATTATTGGACGGGATGGCTGCGAGGGGACCCGGGGGCCATCGCGCCTTTTCTTTTTACTGCCCTTGATTTGAGCGGAAGCACATGACTTCGTGCCCATTTTATGTGCGGTGTCTCTTCCCGCTACTTCACATACAGGACAGTGTGGAGTGTCCCTGCACGCAGATGCTTTATGGCCATCCTTGCCACATCTATAGCAGCGGCGGCTAAGGTCCTCTTTTGCGGTGCATGTTGCAATTACATGTCCCACTTGGAGGCACCGATAGCACCTCTGGAGTCTCGGCTCTAGCATAGAAATCTGGGCCGAGACCCATCCGATTAGCAGCTGACCTTTTTCTACTGCCTTTTTAGCAACTTCTGATGGGCATCTTAACCATAGAGTACCCATGCCATCACGGCCACGACGGATTTCTCCAGACTTAATGGCGTCCACTGGACACCCACCAAGCTCAGCGATTGCTTCTGCCACATCCTCTTTAACTACTGAGTCATCCAGACCTAAAACCCGCACCTCCGCAGTTTTTACAGGTCTGGATACTCTTACTGTTGTGTTGCCGAAGACTTGTTTGAGTTCTTCGGCGAGACGATCTGCCTTTGTAGCGTGTTCAGGGCCAGAGATCTCCATGATACGGGCTCCCGTCGCGGCTGTCCGGATCCGCATGCCCTCAGATATTCCGAGACCAGACAAGTTAATTTTTTGTCTGGCCTCACGAAGAACACTCGCATAAGACATCCCCGTCTCCATTGTATCGGGTTGCAGCGTGAGTACTACAGCTGCGGAGCGAGGAGCGCGGGGAACTCGCACCTTCTTCTTTTTTGGAGGCGAAGCTGGTTTCGGTTTCGCAGCGGACTTCTTTTTACCCCTCTTCACCACAACATTCCACCCCTCCTCCGTTAATGGCGATGACTGTGAAATAGGAGGAGCATTACTCGGTGCCGGGATCGTGGTCACTTTCTTGTTCTTTGTAGTTTTACCCTTTGAGGGTTTCGATGTAGTCGCGTTGGTGGTGTCACTACTTGTTGAGGTACTGATTCCCGCTACGACAGTTGAAGACCCCTCGTTAACATTCATCTTAGTGACAGCAGCCGTAGTTTTTGCCCGCCGTGCTTCTGCTGCCAGAGGAGGGCGTACCCTCGGTTCCGGCAGGAGTCTATCCTTCAAAGCCTCTAACCGCGCATTCATCATAGTACCTACGTGTACCATGATAGAACGCAGTGTCTCGTCACTAATTTTATTGTCTGTGGAAGTGGGGCGTGACCCACGCAACTCGTTTCTAAGGGCGACTATTTCATCTCTGAGCTCCTCGACTTGTGCCTGCAGCCTGGAGTTTTTCTCTTGCTCGCGAGCCTTCTCGGCCTCGAGCCGCTGGACTTCTTCGGAAGAGGATCGCGATCCCAGAACCTCCAGGACAGTTTTAATATTCGTCGCTGCATCCTTGAGGAACTTCTGGTAAGTGCCCTTGAGGTTGCCAGATTTTTCAGCCACTTTCTTTATGGCGTCCGCCTCTTTAGCCAAAAGGATCCTCAGTGACGACGCAGACTGTTCGTCCGGAGTTTGTCCTTGACGTGGGAGCACTCGACTTAGGACACTCTTTCTTTCAGCTGTCCAGCGGTCCAAAGACTCCTGGAGTGCAACGTCGGGTTTCGACGCCTGCTCATCTTTTAAAAACTGGGCGACTGCCTTCTTGGGTTGGTGTTTTCCCAAAAGCTCTCCTGTTATTGGCAGCTTCCCTCTTCCTCTTTTAGCTATTACGTTCACGAGTGACGAGGGCTCCCCATCAGAGCATACCCTTTTACGGGAGTTACACCTAGTTCTAGTTCCGGAAGACACCGACATGTATGAGTCGGTGTCCGACTCCGCTGCTGAGCCATTGGATGACCCTGCCGTGTCCTCCTCCGCGTTGATACGCCACAAGCGCGATGGGTAAGAACGTACTCCTCGTTCTTTACGCTGCCTCTGCGGCGATGAAAACAACCCAGTATTAGACACTGGTCCCTTCTCTAATTGAGATATAGACGATGGTTCATTTCCCTCATTTTCCTGTCCTGGTTTCGAGCTGTCAGAGTCCTTCGACAGACGTGTAAGAATAACACGTGGGTCCATTTTAGCGCCAATGTTGTTAGCAGGGACACACACCATCGGGGTGCGGGCCCTTGCCTCTGATTCATCACTAGTCAATCCATGAGCTAATCTGTTGTCCATTGTTCGTTCGCTTATGTCGTGTTTACGAAGACCGGCGGTTTGCCGATCTACGGAGCAATTTGTGCCCCCCCCAGAGTACGTGGGGCTGCCGACGCACGAAGGCGTCGAGAGGGATTCTCCGGTTTGGCCGGTACCCTCCTGGGTAGTCTTTTTCAAAGTGCTACAATCCATTTTCGTTTAGGGCTCATTTCCGGGTGAGCTCCCCCGCCTTCTCAGCGCTTACCGGTTAACCCTACGCCGCAGCACGCTAGACTACGGTTTCGGGGTGATTTTTTATAGAGGTTTCCTTCCTCGCAGCACATCACGTGTGATGTGCCCCCGGTCCCGGCCGTAGTGCAATGGCCGGGTTACGGTATGATTTGTGCCTCGCGGCTTTTCGACTGATTGCACCGGTTTTCCGGTGGGCGATGGTGTCGTCACGTACCTACGCCTGGAGTGGCTGCTCTTAGTCTGGCCCCTCACCCTAAACCTCCCGGTATGAGTGACTCTGCCGGTATAGCCTCAGGGATCATTGGGACACGCAAGCCCCCCCACCACGACAAGGTGGCAGCCTCGGGGGGGAACCTAACCTAACCTAACCTAACCTAACCTAACCTAACCTAACCTAACCATATTGTATTAAATTGGTGGTTCCGCGTCGTTTTTCTTTAAATTTTTTGACATTTCTACTTTGACTAGCTGGTCTTAGCATATTAGTATAGTTTTTATTAAATTCTATTAGTAAATTTTTCATTTTGAGGAAAATATCCAAATTTTTAATATATCCCATACAAAATTCACATTTTCGGCAGTTTTTAGTTAATAACTTTTTATAGGAAGATCACAGCTTTTCCTAACCTTCAGACGACTTATAGACATCGTTGAGACGCATCTTTCGGTGCCACTCGCGATAGTGAAAAGTCATCCTCAGGCGGAAAATTTTCGAATTTTCCTTAAAAATTATTGTTTTTGTTAGAGAAAATTTTTTTGTTTTTATTTCTTTTCAGAAATTTATTTAATAGCTATTTAGATCTCTCTAATAGCTATCTTTCGATATATCGCACACCCCGATCGGCTTAACCAGTCGGGAGTTATAGCATTTTTAGAGAAAATTTTCGTTTTCCTCAAGGGAAAAATCCAATTTTCCAAATTTCAAAATTCTTTTTGACTCATATCGTGCGGCTCGACAAGACGCATCTTTTGGCACCTCATTTATAATTTTAAGACGCATACTTAAGAAGATATTTAGGAAAAACCGATTCCCGCGGCCCTCCCACCTGCCCTATTATAACTATTAGAGGTTGGTGGCTAAAAATTTTAGTAAAAATTTCTTTCAATTGAAAATTAAAGAGCACCACCTGGTGATCATTTATATATACTTGAAAGTATCTTTAAGTACGGACGTTACTGAATTATACTTTAAATAACATAATTTAAATATTTACACATACCGGAAGCTGACTGACTCCCTCTGGAGATTCGACGACTCGGGCAGCACCTGAAACAAAACAACTAATTAATCAATTAATTAATACAATACACAATCTTTATACAATTTACACATTGACTTTATTTTACACTTTTTACACAACTTTGACAGCGCACCTTTGACAATGCTTAGAACACCCTCAAAGAACTCGACCGCCTCACCATCAGACTCAGCCTCTTCTATCGGTAAAACCAGCCCCGGGGTAGAGAACCGATCAATCAGGCCCGTTAGACGCAGTGTGGACGAGTTAGAGCTGCGAGAAGGAACTCAACCGATCGGGGAATTGAGGGCGCAATCACAGCCGTCCAACTTTAGAGAAGTTCCGGCCTCACAATCCTCACTGATGCTCCCAGCACCACAAACGCGATACTCAGCTGCGACGAGATGCTGCGAAATCATAAAATACCAGCTGAGTATAGCGAGGAATTTAAAACGTGAAATCAGAAAGGAAGTCGAGGACAGGACAGACCTATTACTTAGAATAACTAAAGCATATGAGGAGGAGAGGAAAAAACTGAAGAGAGTGGAAATTACAAAAACAGACGAAGTGCCGGAGAAAATCACACCCTCAGGACAGGAAATAATTAGAAAGATTGAGGAGAATGAAAGGTTAATAAGGGAGAATGGGAAAGTAATGTTAGAACTGAAAGAAAGGATTGAGAAACAAGATCATAGAGAGAAAGAGAGAGAAAATAGTAGAGAAATGACGTATGCAGGAGTTGTGGCGAATCGGATCGAAAAACCGATATCGGATCGAACGACTCTGCACTCTGTCGTCATTACCTCCAAGGACGAAACAGAAACAGGGGAACAGGTGATGGAGCGTCTTAGAAAGGTAGCGAGTGAGGACGAGGGATGGGTTAAAGTGGAAAAAGTAAGGAAGGCGAAGGAAAGAAGGGTGATTATAGGTTATAAAACGGAAGAAGAAAGAAAGAGGGCCCAGAAGAGACTGGAAGAACAAGACAAAAACCTGCGGATCGAGGAGGTCAAGAATAAAGACCCCCTCCTCATTCTCTATGGAGTATTGAAAACCCATGGAGATGAGGACCTGCTCAAGGCCATAAGAACCAAAAACCGCGAGGTGGTCTCGGACCTGGACCCGGGACAGGACAGGTTGTCAGTTCTTTACAGGAAGGCGGCACGCAACCCTCATACGTGCCACGTAGTGCTCAGGGTCTCCCCGGCCATCTGGAACCGCGCCCTAGGTATGGGGAGACTGCACATTGATCTGCAACCGATTAGAGTGGCAGATCAATCACCTTTGGTGCAGTGCTCCCTGTGCCTGGGGTACGGCCACAGTAAGAAATTCTGCACCACTACGGAGCCGAAATGTAGCTATTGCGGGGGCCTCCACATGAAAGTGGAGTGCCCGGAATACGCTATCGGCGCAGAGCCCAATTGTTGTAATTGCCAGAGGGAGAAACTGAGCAATGCTTGTCACAGCGCCCTTAGCGACTCATGCCCGATAAGAGCAAAATGGGATAGAATAGCGAGGGCGACTACCCAATACCGCTGCTAAGGTCTCCTCGGAGGATACACCCCCATACAGAGTACTGCAGACAAACCTCCAAAGGCGGAAGCTGGCCACCGAAGAGCTCCTGCTTGAGGCCACCAGGCGAAAAGTTGCAGTCGCTCTGATACAGGAGCCTTATGTTGGCAATATAGGCAGAATGAAGGGCTACCAGAACGTAAGGGTCTTCCAGAACACTGGTCAAGGAGAAGGGACTGTTAAGGCAGCGATCGCGGTGTTCGATCCTGACCTAGACGTGGTCCAGTACCCGAAACTCACCACCGACAACATCGTGGTGGTGGGGATCCGAACCAGTGCCTGGGAGATCACGCTGGTGTCCTTCTACTTCGAGCCAAATGAGTCCCTGGTACCGTATCTGCAGCGATTGAAGAGGGTCTCGCATGAGACGGGGTCTCAGCGTATCGTCTTTGGGGGTGACTCTAACTCTAAGAGTACCTGGTGGGGCAGTAGTGTCGAAGACAGCAGAGGTGAGATCTTCCGGGGAGCCCTTGAAGAAATGGACCTCCAAATCCTAAACAGTGGCAAGATACCGACATTCGACACGATAAGGGGTGGAGTGCGATATAGCAGCTACGTGGATATCACGGCGTGCACAAGCAATATGCTCACCCTTGTCGACTCGTGGAAAGTCCTGGAGAGCCTCGTGAGCTCCGATCACAACGGCATTGCTTTTAATATTAATTTGGCTAGGGCAAAGGGCACCAAAATAGAACGCACTACAAGAATTTACAATACAAAAAAAGCAAAATGGGGGGAATTTAAGACTAAAATGGTGCAAGAACTCAACAACCGGAATTTACGTACAAAAGATATAGATGACACGAACGAGTTGGATCGGGTAACTAACGAATATAGTGAAGCAATTAGGGAAACATGTGAGGGGACATTACAAAAATTTAGTAAAAAAGAAATTCAAGCAATGCCGTGGTGGTCGGAGAGACTCGCAGGACTAAGGAGGGAGGTTAATACGAAAAGGAGGAGAATAAGAAACGCAGCGCCAATCCGCAGAGCGTGGGTGGTCTCTCAATACTTGGAACTGAAGGAGGTCTATGAAAATGAAGTGAGGAAGGCACAGACCGATAGTTGGAAAGATTTTTGCAGCAAACAAAATAAAGAAGGAGTGTGGGAGGGAATATATAGGGTAATAGGACGAGCCACAGTGAGAGAGGAAGACCAGCTACTCATACACGAAGGGAACCACCTGGATGCGGGGAGCTCAACGGAACTGCTGGCGCGGACCTTCTATCCCAATGACGAAGAGAGGAAAGACGATGAGGGACACCGCAGCATTCGAGAGAAAGCGAAAGAGGTGGAAGAAATTAAGGACCATCATAATGATGACCCACCCTTTACCGAAGGCGAGATGGTGGATGCCCTCTCGAAGTTTAATAGTAAAAAAGCTCCGGGATCTGACGGATTTACTGCGGACATTTGCACCCACGCCATTGGCGCCAACCCCTCGCTCTTCCTGGAACTGCTTAATCAGTGCCTTCGCCACGGCCACTTTCCAAAGATATGGAAGGAGGCCGTGGTGGTGGTGCTGAAAAAGCCAGGTAAGGAGACGTATTCCGTCCCAAAATCCTACAGGCCTATAGGGCTACTGCCTGTCCTCGGCAAAGTGTTCGAGAGAATGCTGGTCGGTCGACTCAGATTCCACCTATTGCCACGGATGAGTACTCGCCAGTACGGCTTTATGCCCCAGAAAAGTACCGAGGACGCCCTCTATGATCTCATGGGGCACATAGTGGCCAAACTCAATCAAAAGAGGATAGTCACTATGGTGTCCCTGGATATAGAGGGCGCGTTCGATAGCGCCTGGTGGCCGGCGATAAAGGTACGACTGGCTGAGGAAAAATGTCCGGCAAATCTGAGACGAGTGGTCAGCAGCTACCTGAGCGACAGAAGAGTGAGGGTTAGGTATGCGGGTGAAGAATGCAGTCGTTCCACGGAGAAGGGTTGCGTCCAGGGATCAATAGGAGGTCCCCTGCTCTGGAATCTTCTGTTAGATCCTCTGTTAAAGTCCCTAGAGACGAGAGCGGGATATGTGCAGGCCTTTGCCGATGACATAGTTTTGGTGTTCGATGGTGAGACAGCGCTCGAAATAGAGAGACAGGCCAATGCCTCTCTCGAACATGTTCGGGAGTGGGGTGCCGGCATAAAGCTGAAATTCGCACCGCACAAGACCTGTGCGATGGTCATCACGCGGAGGCTCAAGTACGACAACCCACGCCTGAGCATGGGCGGGATAGACATCGGCCTGTCCAAGGACATTAAGGTCCTCGGCCTCACCATCGACCACAAACTCACCTTTAACACCCACGTCTCCGAGGTGTGCAGAAAGGCGATCAATATTTATAAGAAGCTGGCGCGGATGGCCCGGATCAGCTGGGGATTACATCCCGAGGTGGTCCGGACAATCTACGTAGCAGCCGTAGAACCGACGATTCTGTATGCGGCCAGCGCGTGGCACGGAGCGGCGAATAAGCTGGGTGTTCGGAAGCAGCTGAACGTGGTACAGCGCGGATTCGCCCAAAAGCTGTGTAAGGCCTATCGCACGGTCACCTTGCACTCGTCCCTGATCCTGGCGGGAATGCTCCCTCTGGATCTCCGAGTCCGTGAGGTGGCCTCGCTGTACGAGGCCAAGAGAGGAGTAGCCTTGCCTTGGCTAGGGGACAAAGAGATCGAGCGAATGGCCCCGGCGATAGAGGCACCTCATCCCGCAGTTCACATGAGCCTGGGGTTCGATAGCATGGTAGACGAGGAACAACTCCAGCGTGTCAACACCGAAGTACGCGTTTTCACGGACGGGAGCAAGATTGAGGGCCGGGTCGGCGCCGCGATATCCGTGTGGAACGGCGAGGCCGAAACCAAGGCCCTCAAGCTTGCTCTGTCGTCCCATTGCACCGTCTACCAGGCCGAACTGCTGGCGCTGTGGAAGGCGACGGATGAGGTCCTCAGGCGAAGCGAGTCCACGTTTGGCATCTTCAGTGATAGCAGGGCCGCAGTCCTGACGGTGACCAATCGTCACGCCCTCCATCCCCTGGCAGTGAAAGCCAGAGCCAATATATATCGTGGCATGGCCCAGGGTAAAGAAATATCCTTGTACTGGGTCAAGGCACACGCAGGGCTTGGAGGGAACGAGCGAGCGGATACCCTCGCCAGATGTGCGGCTCTGTCATTGAAGAGAGCTCCCGACTACGACCTATGCCCGGTTTCATTCGCTAAGGGCGGTCTCCGTCAGGCCACCCTCAGCGAATGGAACAAGCGGTATCAGGAGGGCGTAACCGCCTCCGTCACGAGGCTTTTCCTCCCGTGCGCGGTGACCGCTTACAGAGTCGTCCGAAAAATGGAGATTGCCGGCCCTACAACCCAGATGCTGACGGGGCACGGTGGGTTCTCCGAATACTTGAATCGTTTCAAGTGTAAGGAGAGCCCATCGTGTGCCTGCGAGCCGGGGATCGACGAGACTGTCGTCCATCTCCTGACGAGCTGTCCCATTCATGGCCTCGAAAGGATCCAGTTGGAGAGCAGCACAAATTTAAAAATAGTCCCAGAAAACCTCCCCATCCTCATGCAAGACCACACAACCCTATTCCTAAATTACGCCCATAAAATTGTAAAATTTGTAAATAAGAGAAATGGCAAAACAAAAAATTAATTGTATACTGGTATTATAAGAATACCAATAACAATAATTTAAAAAAAAGAGTTTTAGTTAAAATAGAAATAGGTTAAGCAAAAAATGTAAATAATAGTAAAGCTTAGATGTTAAGGAAAATTAAATGTTAGCATTAAAAATTACATTAGATTTTAAGGTATTTTAAGGTAGTCAGATAAGATTTAATATAAAGATGTAAATATAGTACTCCATAGCTACAACTGTAAAAAACATAATATAATAATATAAAAATAAGGCATAATTGTAAAAATATAAAAGAGAATATAAAATAAAGTAAAATAAAAATTGACGGACCCAATCAGGGCCATAGTGTAACATTCTACTTCCAGTTTTAAATGAAACAAAATTATAAAAAACAACTTTGACAACGTCAAAGGTGCCAGGACGTGGGGCTCGCACCCACATTTAAAAAAAAAAAAAAAAAAAAAAACCTAACCTAACCTAACCTAACCTAACCTAACCTAACCTAACCTAACCTAACCCCTTCAATCGTAAGAAGGAGCATCGGTGAATGGGAAGCTTCCAAAAAGGAAGCACCAAAGCCGTAAAACATAAGACCTAAAAACAGGACCATGGAGGCAAGAGAGTGCCTGGTTAGAGCCAAAACACATTTAAATAACTCTCAAAACCTAAAAGCAGAGATCAAGACAGAAGTAACACAAGCAATAGAGAGACTGTATAACCTTGTAAAGGAATCTGAGATGGCGAAAGGAAGAGGGGAAGAAAAACAACCAAGCGAACAGATATCACGAGAAAACAGGAATGAAGTTAACCAAGACGAAAGCAAGGATTTGCAAATAAAAATCGAAGAACACACCACTCTTCTGCAAAAAAGTATGGATGAGATGAGAAAACTAAATCAGGCAATAGAGCAACAAACTAAACGCACAGAAGAAGCTGAAAAGACCGATGCAAGAAAGAATATAGAGATTTTGGACAAAATAAAACAGCTACATAACACTACTGAAGAGATAGGGCAGAGGATAAGTCAAAACGAGGGACAGCGGTCGTACGCAGATGTAGTATCTCAAACACGAAAAATACACATGGAAAGACCTAAGTACTCGATGATAGTATCCTCGACCGATGGAGATGACACTAGCGCCGAGGTAGTGGATAGACTACGCCAGGCGCTAAATGCCAAATCCAGCGGAATCCAGGTCGAAAGACTAAGAAAAGTGAGAGACCAGAAAGTAGTATTAAGCTGTGCCAGTAAAGAGGAATTGGATAGAGCTGCTGGGAAACTAAAGGAAGACAAGAATTTAAAAATGGAACAGGTGAACAATAAAAATCCACTCGTTATATTAAACAATGTTATGGCCTACAACACCGATGATGATATAAAAACAGCAATTAAAACACAAAACGCGCGTCTTTTAGAAAACCTGACCGAGGAGGAGAAATCTGTTACCGTCAAATATCGGAGAAAAGCGAGGAACCCGCTCGAGAACCACGTTGTCCTTCAAGTATCTCCAAAGATGTGGCAGAGGTTGACAACGGTGGGTAGAGTCTTTATAGATCTGCAGCAGGTGAAAGTGTTCGACCAAACACCCCTAATCCAGTGCACGAAATGCCTGGAGTTTGGGCATGGACGTAAATCATGCACGGAAGTATCGGATCTCTGTAACCACTGCGGTGACCGGCACCAAAAAGCTGACTGCCCAAAATGGACGGTGGGGGAGGCCCCACAATGTAAAAATTGTATAAAAGCCAAAAACCTAGACACCGACCACTCGGTATACAGCCAGGATTGCCCAGTAAGAAGGAAATGGGATGCGATAGCACGCGAAGCAATCGCGTATTGCTAAGGTGGTCACAAAGGGATCAAGATCAGACGACGCCCACAAACTCAACCCACGACAGGACGAACACAGTTGCTTCATGGTCCAGGCGAACCTACAAAGAAAAGAGATAGCGACCTACGAGCTCATGATCGAGGCTAAAAAACGCAATGTAGCTGTGGCATTACTGCAGGAGCCATATGTTGGCGGAATTAAGAAAATGAAGCCGTACAACGGAGTTCGAATTTTTCAGTCCTCGGAACAACAAGAGGGAACCGTTAAGGCCGCCATAGCCGTGTTTGACCAAAAACTTAAAATTACACAATGCCCAAAGTACACAACCAACAATATAGCAGTCGTAAAATTACACACGCAAATTGGAGAGATTGTCATGGTCTCCTTCTATTTCGAACCTCTAAGCCCACTAGAGCCTTATTTGGAGAAGTTAAAAGTAATTCATGAGGAATTAGGTCCAAATAGGATAATAGTGGGCGGCGACGCCAATGCCAAAAGCACGTGGTGGGGAGGATTAAAAGAAGATCATAGAGGCGAATGTATGGCTGGCGCTTTAAATGAAATGGGTCTTCATATTCTCAACGACGGCGAAATTCCAACTTTCGACACAATCAGAGGTGATAAAAGGTACTTCAGCTTCATAGATCTCACAGCCTGTTCATTGGACGTCCTTAGTAATGTGGAAAAGTGGAAGGTAGAAGAAAAACTCGTAAGCTCGGACCACAACGCAATATCTTTTAATATTCGGCTAGAGACCATAAGAGGAAATAGAGTGGAGAGAACCACCCGGTCTTACAACACAAGGAAAGCTAATTTGGAGAATTTTCATGTGAAAATGACCCAGATTATGCATGAAAGGCAACAAACAATTGTAGAGCTGGAAGAAATAAAAAACACAAATGATATAGAAGCGAAAATAAAAGAATACATACAAACAATAAAACAAACATGCGAAGAAACTATACCAAAAATAAAGAAAAAAGATATACTTACCTTGCCGTGGTGGTCCGACGAACTCGCAAGGATGAAGAAGCTGGTCGCCACGAAGAGAAGACGAATAAGATGCGCAGCCCCGTCCCGAAGAAACACTGTCGTCAAGCGGTACCTGAAAGAAAAAGAAAGTTATGAAACGGCAGTAATAAAAGCACAAACTGAAAGCTGGAAAGATTTTTGTGGGAAACAAACTAGGGAAGGGATGTGGGAAGGTATATACAGAGTAATAAAAAGAGCTACTATAAGAGAGGAGGACGTGATGCTCCAAAAGGAAGGAAGGATACTCAGCGCAGAAGAATCGGTGATTCTACTGGCCGAAACATTTTACCCGAAAGACCGAGAGGAAGAGGATGATGCGGAACACCAACGGATCAGAAAGCTAGCGGAAAAAGTAAACGAGTGGCAACATGATGAGTATCATGATCCACCTTTTACCCAGAGGGAACTAAAAGCCGCAGTGAGGACGTTCAATCCCAAAAAAGCCCCGGGAGATGATGGCTTAACGGCCGATATTTGCGAACGGGCTATAAACACAAACCCTGAGTATTTCTTGGCCATACTAAACAAATGCCTGAAACACAAATACTTCCCCAGAGTCATTGCCCTCAAAAAACCGGGCAAGGACTGCTACACAGTACCCAAAGCATATAGACCGATTGGGCTTCTCCCTATCCTGGGAAAGATCTTCGAAAAGATGCTGGTTACTCGCCTCAAATACTACCTATTACCAAGGATTAGTACTCGTCAATACGGATTCATGCCACAGAGGAGCACGGAGGATGCTCTCTTCAACCTTGTCCAAAACATAAAAGAGAAGCTTGACAAAAAGCATCTAGTTGTGGTGGTCTCGCTAGATATAGAGGGGGCATTCGACGGAGCGTGGTGGCCGGCTATGAGAATCCGATTGGCTGAGGAAAACTGTCCTGTAAATTTGAGGCGAGTAATGGACAGCTACTTGAGCGAAAGAGCAGTTAGGGTCAGATACGCTGGGGAAGAAACAATAAGGGCAACAAATAAGGGTTGTGTGCAAGGGTCTATAGGGGGGCCTATATTATGGAACCTGCTGCTGAATCCCCTCCTCAAGGAGCTCGAGGATGGAGGAAACTGCGTCCAGGCGTTTGCCGATGACGTCGCCCTTATTTTCGACGGACAAACGGTGTTAGAAATTGAGATGAGGGCCAATGATGTACTCGGTCGTGTTCGGGAGTGGGGAATCAGAAACAAGCTAAACTTTGCTGCACACAAGACCTGTGCAATGGTCATAACAAGGAAGCTAAAGTATGATGAACCACGCCTGAGCATGGGAGGGGTCAATATAAAAATATGCCGGGACTTAAAAATGCTTGGACTGACGATCGATGAGAAGTTAACTTTTAACGCGCACGTAGCCAGCAGCTGTAGCAAAGCAATCGGCGTCTACAGAAAGCTAGCAAGGATGGCAAGAGTCAACTGGGGGCTACACAGTGAGGTAATCAAATCTATATATATTGCCGTAGTGGAACCTATCATCCTTTATGCCGCAAATGTGTGGGGACCGGCCGCTAGTAAACTTGGAAACCAAAAACAGCTGAACACGGTTCAAAGAGGTTTCGCACAGAAGATATGCAAGGCATACAGAACAGTATCCTTGCACTCTTCACTAATACTGGCGGGTTTGCTTCCCCTTGACCTCCGCATTCACGAGACAGCCCTGCTGTACAAGGCAAAGAAGGGAATCAAATTACAAGTCATGGCGGACAGGGAAGTCGAGCAAATGGTGCCAGCCTCAAACAACGCGCACCCAGCAAATCAAATTGAAATTGGGTTCGGCCGTCTGATGGACGAGGATCAATACCGGGAGCACAGTAGGATTCCAGTCCGAATTTTCACCGACGGTAGTAGGATCGAGGATAAGGTAGGAGCAGCAACATCCATGTGGAAGGGTACCACCGAATTCAAGACCACCAAGCTCACCTTATCGTCCTACTGCACCGTCTATCAGGCGGAACTCTTGGCAATAAAAAGAGCCATGGAGGAGGTCCTCAAGAGCCGAGAAGCTGTTTTTGGGGTGTTTAGCGACTCAATGGCGGCCCTACAAACAGTCACAGACGTCGGATCCTCAAATCCTATTGCTTTTGAAATAAGGAACACCATTGGACGCTGCAAAGCTCAGAACAAAAGCATATCCTTGTTCTGGATAAAAGCGCATGTAGGATTTGAGGGGAACGAGAGGGCTGACCAGCTAGCGAGGGATGCGGCAATACATTCCAAACGAAAGCCGGACTACGATCGCTGCCCAATCTCGTACATTAGGCGCAAAATCAGGGAGGAGACGCTGTTAGAATGGAACAGTCGATATAGGACCGCCAAAACAGCATCCACAACAAAGCTGTTTTTCCCCGACGCCGTAGCAGCATACAAAACGCTAAGGGATCTAAAACCAACAAAAATTACCACACAATTGTTTACGGGGCATGGGGGTTTTGCAGCATACTTAAACAGGTTTAAAATAAAGAATAACTCTTCATGCATATGCGAGGCTGGCAAGGAGGAGAACATACCCCATATACTGCTGGAGTGCCCCATTTTTGCAAGGGCAAGACACGAAGTGGAGCAGCAACTTGATGTTCAGGTCACAGCTGAAAACATATCAAAATTAGTTAAAGAAGGAAAGGAAGTGTTTTTAAATTACTGCGTCAAAATTGTAGGAATAGTCATACTTAGAAATAAGGAAAATAAAGGGGATTTAGATGACATTATATAGTAATTATATAAGGTTAATCAAATCGCAATAAATATATAGAGGATATAGTTGTTAAAAATAGATGTTAGACTTGTAATTAAGAACATAACAGATAAGGACATAAATATAAATACAACATAAATATAAGTATAAGTGTAAATAAAAAATAGATATAATGCTAGAAATAAGAGTACAAGAAAATGAGTATGTAAGTTTGTGGGTTGTGAAGTGTGTTATAGAAATGTGAAAAACTGTGGAATTTTAAATTAACAAGTGCAAGTTAAAAGACGTATATAGTAGTTCAAAAGTTTCAAAAAAAAAAAAAAAAAAAAAAAAAAAAAAAAACATTATAAATAAATTATCTCCATATAAAAGAAAGGAATAAAAAATGGACTCTGACTCTGTCAGGGGAATAGCATCGACAGCACCCTGCGATGGCGGGTGCCTTATTTTTAAAAAAAAAAAAAAAAAAAAAAACCTAACCTAACCTAACCTAACCTAACCTAACCTGGGAAAAATCTATGAAAAGATGCTGATTACCCGTCTTAAATATTATCTAATACCGAAGATTAGTACACGCCAATACGGGTTCATGCCACGGAAAAGCACAGAAGACGCTCTCTTTGATCTTATGAAACATATTCGCAGCAAACTTGACCAAAAGCGCATAACTACAATAGTCTCATTAGATATAGAGGGGGCGTTTGATGGAGCTTGGTGGCCGGCAATAAAAATACGTTTGGCTGAGGAAAAGTGTCCGGTTAATTTAAGACGGGTAATGGACAGTTATCTGTACGATAGGGTGGTGAAAGTCAGGTACGCCGGACAGGAAGTAACCAGACAGACTCATAAAGGATGCGTACAGGGATCCATAGGGGGTCCGATTCTTTGGAATTTGCTGCTGGATCCTTTATTGAAGTTACTGGAGGGGTACGGCATCTATTGCCAGGCTTTTGCCGATGACGTGACAATGGTCTTTGATGGTGATACGGCACGGGAGATCGAGGGGCAGGCCAATGCCGCTCTCAGACATGTTCATGATTGGGGTACTCGGAATAGGCTGAAATTCGCACCGCACAAAACTTGTGCGATGGTTGTCACGCGGAGGCTAAAGTACGATGTGCCACGCCTGAGCATGGGGGGGAGCGACATTGGAATGTGCCGAGAAATGAGGATTTTGGGACTTTTGATAGACGACAAGCTCACTTTTAATGCCCACGTCACAAATGTATGTGCCAAAGCCATTGGGATTTACAAGCGTCTATCGAGAGCTGCTAAAGTCAGTTGGGGTCTTCATCCGGGGGTGATTAGGGCAATCTACATGGCAGCGGTAGAACCCATTATCACCTACGCGGCTGGCGCATGGGCGCCCGCGGCTGATAAATTAGGCGTTAGGAAGCAGCTGGATGGAGTTCAGAGAGGATTCGCACAGAAACTCTGCCAAGCTTACCACACGACCTCTCTGAACTCAGCTTTACTCTTAACTGGCCTCTTGCCTCTGGATCTGAGGATTAAGGAGTCGGCTGCACTTTTCGAAGCTAGGAAGGGCCTACAAAGGCCGGAAACCTTTGGAAGGGATGTGGAGATACCCGTGGCTTTCGAAGAAAAGCCACATCCTGCTCAGCATTTCGATATAAAGTTGGTGTGCCTGGAAAACCTGAGATAAGTCGAGGAAAATAGTGCGCAGGACATTCGTGTCTTTACCGATGGCAGCAGAATAGACGGTAAGGTCGGAGCGGCTCTTTCATTCTGGAGGGGAGAGAGTGAAATTAAAGCCGTTAAACTCTGTCTGCCATCGTTCGGTACGGTTTACCAGGCAGAACTATTGGCCATATGCAGGGCAACAAGGGAAATCTTGCGGCGTCCGGAGGTGTCCTACGGAATTTACAGCGATTCCAGAGCAGCATTACAAACCATCATAAATAACGACGCCCCTCATTCACTGGCTGTAGAGGCAAGAAGAAACATTAGTCGGGCTCTGAATCAGGGGAAAGCTGTGGCTTTCTTCTGGGTCAAAGCACACGCGGACATACCGGGGAATGAGCGAGCAGACCACTTAGCTAAGGAAGCTGCGACAAAATCAAAAAAGAGGCCAGATTATGATAAATGCCCCATTTCCTTCATAAGACGAGAGATCCGATCGGCTTCCCTAAACCAATGGAAGGAGAGGTACGAGAGAGGTGAGACGGCGTCGACGACCAAGATCTTCTTTCCGGATGCGGTGCAGGCCTACCCAATCATAAAGAAAATAAAGCCAAGCGGAATACTCACCCAAGTGATGTCTGGACATGGTGGGTTCTCCGAGTACTTGACCAGGTTCAAGTGCAAGGAGAACCCGGCATGTACCTGCGACCCTCGAGTGGCGGAGACGGTGAGCCACATCATTCTTGAATGTCCAACATTCGGCAACAAGCGAAGCGACCTGGAACTGGAAATAGAAGAAAAATTAGATTTAGTTACTATTAGTAAAATAATGAATGATAAAATAAATAGAGATGTATTTCTAAAATATTGTGTAGACTTAGGAAAAATTGTAATTTCAAGGAACAAGGACAAATAATAAATGATTCCTATATATAAAATGTATATATACGGAAAGCATAAGAAGTGATACAGATGTTTAATCAGTTATAGAAAGTATAAGATCTATGCAGTAAATGTGAAGTGTTAAAATGAGTGTATGTGTAAAGCTAAATTTAAAATAGATATTAGGACTAGTAATTAAGAATATAAAAGATAAGGATAGAAATATAAAAACAACATAAATAAAAGTACAATGTAAATAAAAAAATAGATATAATTCTAGAATAAGAGTAAAGGAAAATGAGTATGTAAGTGAGAGAGTTGTGAAGTGTTTATAGGGACGCTCTACCTGTGGGACTTTCAATTACATTATTATAGCAGTTCAAAACATTTTGCAAAAAAAAAAAAAAAACAAGTTTAAATAAATAAATTATCTAAATAATATAAAACAAAATAATAAAAAATGGACTCTGACTCCGTCAGGGGAATAACAACGACAGCACTCTGCGATGGCGGGTGCCTAAAAAAAAAAAAAAAAAAACCTAACCTAACCTTTTTTTTTTTTTTTTTTTTTTTTTTTTTGTTCACGTCAGGGGAAATGCCTTTACGCACTGACCGGGCCGCCGCCCGAGTGTGGGACTCGTCTCGCCGAAACGCCCCTCCTAACTCCATGGACGCCCGGAATACCCACTAAAACCCCTGCGAAGTCCGCCTCCTACTGTGCCTGTGGTGGCGTGGGGTGGGAACGCGTTTGCAGTCTTCCACCCCTCCGCCAGCACCGGCCGACGCGCTTGCGAGTCGCGCCGGCCTCCATCGGGGACCGAGGTGCACCAATGCCGGTGCCTCCCGGTGACGGCTTAGGAAAGCGCGTGGTATCACACGTGGTACCACGCGCACCTCCTCTGAGGCCTTTGGGGCTTATAGCCCCGGCCCCATTCACGGGGGGCGAAGCAGGGCCCGGTAGGCCCTCCTCCGCGTTCCCGTGCGTCGTCGACGAAGCGGGTGGGGGTCACCACTTGCCTCCCTCGCCCGCTCCGCCGCCTCCTTCTGCGACATCACGTCCTCGCAGAAAGAGGTGACCGCCGTCCATAACCTTTCGCTTGAGGACATCGCACTGATGATGCTCTCAAGCGACAGGTCAGCCCCTATGGCATCGCGAAGGGCACCGCGCTGTTCCACCCAGGCCGAACAGTCGACCAGGGTGTGCTGCGCGGTGTCCTCGCTTGCCGCACAGTGGTGACACTGGGTCGTCGGTTCTCTCCGGGCTATTTGACTCAGATACTTTCCGAAGCAACCGTGCCCGGAAAGAATCTGAGTCAGCCGGAATGTGAGAACTCCGTGCCGCCTGTCTAGCCAGTTGCGCAGAACCGGCCGGACAGCCTCAACGGTCGAGCGGCCGGCCGTAGGATCGGCCAGCCGCTCTGTCCACCTCCGGACCACGGACCGTCGAGCGTGGGACTTCATAGATTCCGTCACCGTCGGCGATTCGCCGCGAGACCGCAGCGCCTGACGTCGCTTGTGGAGCTTCGCCAGGGCCACGGCCTCCAAATCCCAAGGCGGCGAGCCTGCCAATACGCACGCCGCCTCCGCGGATATAGTGCGGTAACCCCTAATGGCCCTGATCGCTATCACCCTCTGCGGTTTTCGCAGGAGGGCGACGGCTTCGCGCCGGAGTTCCGGGGCCCAAACTGGGGCCCCGTACAGGGCCATCGAGCGCACTACACCCATGTAGAGACGACGGCAGGCCACGCTTGGTCCCCCGAGATTCGGCAGCAGACGTCCGAGGGCGCCAGCAGCGCCTAACAGTCGGGGGGCCAAGCGACGGAAATGTTCTATGAAGTTCCACCGGCTGTCGAGGGTAAGCCCGAGATATTTCATATCGGCCTTAACCTCGATCCGGACACCGCTAATTACGACGTGAGCTCCAGGAGGAGGCGAAGTCCTAGGCCCGTGAAAACACAGGGCTTCGGACTTGTCGAGCGCCACCTGGAGGCCCAGATCGCGTATGCGGCGGACGACCATTGCCACACCGGCCGTAGCCAGGCGGGCGGACTTTCGGTAGCTCGTCCCCCGTGCGGTCACCAGGGTGTCATCCGCGTAACACGTCACCCTGAGACCGCGGGGGAGGGTGCCCCGCAACACCCAATCGTATCCGATGTTCCACAGGAGAGGTCCGAGGACAGACCCCTGTGGAACACCGCACGTCATCTCCCTCCTCTCGATGCCGTACCGCCCTTGGTACAAGACGTACCTCTGACTCAGGTAGTTACCGATCAGGCGACGGAGGTAGAGAGGCACTTGGTGGTAGATAAGTGCCTCTTTGACGCAACTTCACGGCATGGTGTTGAACGCGTTGGCGATGTCGAGCGACACCGCCATCAACACCCCGCCGCGGCCGGTCACCTCTTCCGATTCGGCCTTGACTCGACTGATCGCGTCGATCGTCGAGCGGCCGGCTCGAAACCCAAACTGGCAGTCGGCCAGATCGGGACCAACGTGAGTCAGGTGCTCGATGATGCGGGCAGCTATGATTTTTTCAAAGAGCTTGCCGGCTTCATCGAGCAGCACGATGGGGCGGTAGGCAGAGGGTGACTCTGCGGGGCGCCCGTCCTTCCTGAGTAGGACCAAGCTACCGGTTTTCCACACCTCGGGAAATCGCCCCGACTCCAGGCACGCTTCAAAAAGCCCCCGGAGCCGGTCCCCTAGAACATTGAGAGCCAAGACTAGAACACGACCGTGGATACCGTCCGGTCCGGGCGCAGTGTTTTTTGCCCGGAGCCTACCCACAGCCGCGTCGAACTCACAATCTGTGAGCTCAGGCACGCCGCTAACCTCCTCCTCCATAGCGCGACCAGACTCGGTCGATCGCGCCATTTCGGGGGGGATGTGATCCGCCCGGTGTGGAAATAGGGCGGACACTATATCTCTCAGGAGTTGCTGGTCGAGAATCTGGGTCAGCGGCGGCGTCCAGGGGCGTAATTTGCCCCGGACGGACTTGTATGGACGTCCCCACGGATCGCGATCCAGAGTCTCGAGCTGCTCCTCCCGTGCCTGGTTCTTGGCTCTGCTGATAGCGAGCTGCAGGGACTTCTTCTTCTCTCTGAAGATCCCGTACAGCTCGTGCTCCGTCGTCTCGTCACGATACCGCCTCATGCGGTGTCGCCTTCTGCGGTATCGCCTTCTGCGATAACGGGTGTACTGGCGTCTGGCCACCACGCATTCGACACGCAGCGTGGCGATTTCGCCAGACCACCAGTACACCTGTCGACGAGCGGTTGGCGGATTGGCTCTGGGCATTGACGCGTCGGAAGCCGCAGTCAAAGACCGACGGAGCCACTCCGCTTCCTCATCCACCCGCACAGGCCCGGCCGGCTGAGAACACCAGGCCTGGACGACGAGAGCTTCCAGCAAGGCGTCTCGATCGAGACGCCCCAACGTCCACCTGGGAAGTTTTGGAAGCCTACTTCTGGGACTCGTGACGGGGGCGATCAAGGAAGCCGAGACGTCGAACCGGATATATCGGTGATCCGACAACGTCTCCACATCCTCGATCACCCTCCAGTCGCAGACACGGTGTGCGACAGCCGGGCTGGCGAACGTCAAGTCGACGATCGACCCGCCCCTCTGCCGCACACAAGTGTACGCCGACCCCCTATTTTGGATCAGGAGGCCGATCCCCGCTGCCCAATCCTCCAACTCGGAACCTCGCGGGTCGGTCCTGGGTGACCCCCACGCCGATGATTTGGCGTTAAAGTCACCCATGACGACCACTGGGCGCGGATGAGCCCTTCGAATCTGGGTCTCAACCTCGCTCAGGAATTGCTCGAATTCGGCGAGACTGCGGTTGGGAGAGAAGTAGACTCCCACAACTGCGATCTCCCGCCATGCAACAACAATGAAGCCCCGGCCACGAGCGATCACCGAGGAGACCGGGGTTACAGCCGACGTGATGATCGCCACCAAGCCAGAAATGTCTCCTACCCATGTTTCGCGGGTAGGGACAAAATATGGCTCGGCAGCGACCGCAAGATCTATTTGCCACTGCGCCAAGGACTGCAAGAGCAAGTCTTGAGCCCCGGCGCAGTGGTTTAAGTTTGTCTGCAGGAAGCGATGGTTGTGTCCCGCTAGGGCCATTACGTTACAACCATCGCCTCCGAATCTGCTCTCGGAGCCGGAGCTCGGGGAGCAGGATTTACCGCCTTGCCCTTTCTGGGCTTGGCTGGGGTTCCTTTACAGGATGGTGCCCCAGCCCTATGATTTGCCGGCCGGCCCGCCACCTCGCACAATGAGCAGTGCGGAGCAGCGGAGCAGCCGGAGGCCTTGTGTCCCTTTTGACCGCAGCGGTAACACTCATCGCTGCGGTCAATCTGGGACTGACAGAGAGCACGGGTGTGGCCCACTTCAAGGCAGCGGAAACAACGCATACGCCTGGGGGGCAACACCCGTACTTCTGGTGACACCCAACCGACAAGAAGTCGATTGGCCGAAACTTTTTTAGCTGCTGCCACGGGGCAGCGTACGAAAATCGTACCGCTGCCCGAGGGAGCAAAGCGAACTGGCCCTGTCTTAATCGACTCGACGGGACAGCCCCCGGCCCTAGCCACAGCTGCCACTACTTCCGACTCGCTGACGGAGTCGTCCAGCCCGACAATGCGCAAATCGGCGCTTTTCACGGGCCGGGCGATATAGACGTCCTCCGCCAGCGCTTCCCGTAGCTTCGCCGCCAGCTCGTCCGCCTTCTGCGAGCTTGCGACGCCGGGCACCTCTAAAATACGCGCCCCAGACGCTCCCTTCCTCATCTTCAGGGAGGAGATCCCCAACTCAGCGAGAGAAACTTTCTCCTTCGCCTGAGTGAGGACGGAGGCATATGTTGCCCCTTTTTCAACAGCGCCAGGCTGCAGCGTCAGGACGACGGCTGCAGACCTGGGCGGGCGCAATTTAGGTGCCCCTTTCTTCGTTTTCTTTTCTTTAGAAGAAGGTTCCTGCACCCTCCGGTTTGGTTTACCAGACGACGCAGGAGCCTTCCTCTTTTCCTTCTTCCTCCTTCCTCCCTTTTTACTACGCTCCACCCGAGTCCATCCTTCGTCATCTCGGGACGTCGGAGCAGGCGGAGCAGTAGCGGAGGAAGAGCCAGTGGCAGCTGGTTCCGGCCGGGTTAAAGGCAGGAGAGGAGGCACTGCCAGACTAGCAGTGGGCTGAGCACTATGACCCTTGCCTTTGCCTTTAGAGGACTTGGGCTTTGGGGGTCCAGTGACGGCAGCCACCAGTGCCTTTTCAGGCACCTCCTCCCTTCTCTTATCTGACCTTAAGGTAGGCCTGATTCTCGGCTCCGGCGGAAGGAGACCCTCGAATCGGGACATCCTGGCATCTACAATGTTGCCCGCCATTGTTGCCAGGCGTCCCATCATGGCCTCCTCCCTTTCGGCCAAAGATGCCGTGATTGCAGGCTCTGGAGTCGGTGTGGCCAGGCGAGCGGTGATGCGGGCGATTTCCGCCTGCATCTCCGCCATTCTGCCCTCTTGCCTGGCGATTGTAGCGCGCAGGAGTCGCACCTCTTCCGACTCCGTACGGCTATACAGGGCCAGCACCGCCTCCTCGATGGCACCGGCAGCCTTATTGAGGGCTCCCACCATGGTCCCCTTAAGGTTGCCGGATTTTTTTGCTACGTCCCGAACGAGTTCTACGCCGACACGAGCATGCTCCGCCAGTTGATCCACCGACTTCGGTAAACCAAAGTCGGTGTTCAGGGATCTGGCCAGAGACAGTACATGCTCCTCTGCCATTGGATCCACCTCAACCCTCTTCGTTTTAAGGAAAGCCTTTTGGGCCTTTTCCATCCCTCCAGAATCTCCTGTAGTAGAGACCTACCTCTGCCCCTCTTTGCCGACGCTGACCTTTTAGAGGTCGGCGCCATCGGCAATGCGTCTGAATCCGACCCGGACTCACTCGCGTCCGGGCCAGGCCGCTTCCGCCACATCCTCCCACGACTTAAATCGTTAGCCGACCCAGAAGCCACAGTCTTAAACGTGGCATCTGAGTCTGCATCCGATTCGGATAGTCGTACGTGCGACTTAAGCGCACACGCTTCCAACATAACAGACACCGGTCTACAAAATGTCCCCAAATCCATACTAACAAAGCGTGAGTCATTTGTGATGCCACCCGCAGTCGTTGCGAGTGAAGCATCACCACCGCCAGTCTCAGGCACTACGTCACTTACACCGCCCTTCACAGGCACTTTAACGTCTGGTTTGTTTAATAGAGAATCCATATAGTTCCCACGAGTATGGGGGAAATAAAAGGTCCGTCCGAGCAGTGCCCCCTGTACTCGGATAAGCCTAGGCGTAACCCGCTAGAGTGTCGGCTGGTACACTAGCGGAGATGGCAGTAACGACCGAACAACCCATCGGCCACGCATCCCCTCGCGCTGCATCGCCACTTGGGATTCGGGGTGATTTTTTATTGAGGTTTTCTTCCTCGCAATCCGGGCGGTTAAGCCAAGATCCTCGGTCCCGGTCCTCGGCCGCTAGACATGGTCAACGACACCGATTCCCAGGATAACGATGTTTGGGTGGTATATGTCCAGCTGCGCAGTGAAGCACCCACCGGAACCACCCCGCACCAACACTTTAAACATCGGAAACCTCTGCAAAAATAAAATTTTTAGCACATATTTACATTAAAATAAAATAAACATTCAACATCATGCTACCCCGTATAAGAGCAGCATTATCCAAAACAACAACAACAACAAACAAATATATTTAAAATCACAATACAATCTTTATTTACAAAAGAGTGGCTTATCTCCTCACCCCTAGCCTTACCAACAGAGGCAAATAAATAAAATAAAATAAAATATTTATATACAAATCCAGCCTTCACAAATGAAGCAATTAAAATATTTACAAATCTAGCCTCACCAGCAAAAGCAACAAACTTACCGTACCAACGGTTTATTGCACCGGCATTAACAATTGTTCTAACTACAAACTACTGAAGCTAAAAGCAAGATTACCTATGGTCGCTTGGCCTTTCGGCAAAGCGACCGGGCCTAGAACTAAAAAAGCATGGGCAGCAGCACTATGCCCCTAATCTAACAATCGAGACCGATGCAAGCATCGACCCCGAAAGTTCGGCCGTAAGGTTCGGACCCACCGTCGCGAAAGGTCAAACTCCGTCCAAGACGGCCCCGCGAACAAAGCCGCCCCAGGGAGCATAACGGGACCTCGCATCCCGACACCCCTGAAACCGGGCACGAAAAACCCTCTAAAAAGTGTCAGGCCCCCCCACCAGCTAAGAAGTCACAACCTGTTGCCAGGAGTGACCCCATAGCTAGCACCCTCCAGTTAGTCTCAGAAGGAGACCACCGAACATAAGGTTTCGCCAGGCATAACCCTATAGCGGCACCCCCCGTCGGTCATGAATCAGGTACGAACCCTCATGACCGACCCCCTCAGCGCCGGGCATTAGCCAACGGCTAACGCGAACCCGAAGGAACTCATTAACCGTTGCCCAGGGAGCACCGGCCTGTACCGCTTCCGATGCCACCGGACGTATCCGACAGCAACGATAACGGACAGGCACACGAGGAGGTTCCCGACGCGTAGCCCCCCAACCTTTTTTTTTTTTTTTTTTTTTTTTTATTTAAGTGTGTGGAATGCGTTTATGCATACCCGACCGACGAAACGGTCTTTCGGGTTATGTGGGACTCTGGCCACCAGACTCCGAACAAGCCAGAGTCTGGAAACACGCCCGGTCATACTCCCCCCATACGGGGCTCATCGTTAGACCGGACTAATACCCACTAAACCACACACTGTGTCCCTCTGTGCGCAGAGTGCTGGGGTCACGGTACGAAGCCCGCCAGCTTACCCCCCAGCAGCGCTGACCCTTGAGCGAGGGTCCCATCTTCAGATGTGCGTTTCGCACTTCTACATTTTAAGAGGCCCGCGGACACACACCGCGCGCGCACTCTCGAGGCCTGAGTGTGACGGCAAACCCTTAGTTCGGGTGCCGTCACGGCTTCAATTATGGAGGAAGAAGGGCATCGGCGTACGCCCGTCTTCTTCGACCTACTCTGCGGCGCCGCAGCGGGCAGTCAGTTACCGCCTCGCGCTCACGTTCCGCCGCTTCCTTCTGGAGGAGAACCTTTTCACAAAAGGTGGACACCGCTGTCCATGCCTTCTCATTTTGTACCATAGAGTAAACTACGGCTTGCAAAGACAAATCAGAGCCGACGACGGAGGCCATGGCCGATCTCTCTTCCGACCACGCTGGGCACTCTTCTAGCGTGTGTTGTGCCGTGTCATTTGTGTCTCCACAGTGGTGACACTCCGGTGTTGGCTCTCTCAGAGCAAGGCGGCACAGGTACTCACCAAAACAGCCGTGTCCCGACAAGACCTGCACCAACCTGAACCCGAGCATTCCATGGCTTCTACCGAGCCAGCGGTCGAGGACACCTACGATGGCCCCGACTGTTCTAACGCCAAAAGTCGGTTGCTCTAGCCGTTCCCTCCACATTTCAACGGCATTGGCGTGGGCTAGGTCACGCCGTTGCTGTATCTCGCGAGGGGTTGGGTTTTGACCCCGTATCCGAAGGCCCATGCGCCAATGATAAACCGACGCAAGGGCCTTGGCTTCCAATTCCCAGGGAACAGAGCTTGCAAGTAGACAAGCCGCCTCGCTCGATATGGTCCGGTATCCCCTAATTACCCCTATCGCGATGGCACGCTGAGGTGCCCGTAGCAAAGGTACGAGCTTCACCGAAAGAGCGTCAGCCCAGACGGGAGCTCCGTATAGGGCCATGGACCGCACGACTCCGAGATAGAGACGGCGGCAGGCATTTCCGGGACCATCCAATTTGGGCATTATTCGCCGTAGGGCTGCAGAGGCCTTTAGAAGCCGCGGCGCCAACTTCTTAAAATGAGGAAGAAAGGACCACCTGCTATCCAATAGCAACCCAAGATAATTGAGGGTGGATCGAATTTCGATACGCACCCCCGATACTACGAGATGAGCCCCACTGGGGGGAGCTCTACGAGGCCCATGAAATAGTATGGCCTCCGTCTTGTGTAGACCAACCTCCAATCCGAGGGCGCGTATTCGCGACACTACGTGGGCGACTCCGGCAGTTGCCAATATACACGCATCCCTGTAGGTCTTGCCTACGGCAGAGACTAGGGTGTCATCGGCGTAGCACACTACGTCGACACCGTGTAATGTCGCGCCTCTCAGCACCCAATCATATCCAATGTTCCACAGGAGCGGCCCTAAGACCGACCCCTGCGGAACGCCGCAGGACATTGGGTGGCGCCGCATGTCACATCCAGTTGGGCATATTACCGTCCTAGAAGAAAGGTATTGCCCAATAACCCGGCAGAGGTACAGGGGCACTCGGTGAAAACGGAGCGCTTCCATGATGCACTCCCAGGGCAAGGTGTTGAAGGCGTTGGCAATGTCTAAGGACACTGCCAGTGCTACCTCGCCCCGGTTTACAGCGCCCTCTGCCAGATTCTTCACCTTGAGGATGGCCTCCAAGGTGGATCGTCCTCGCCGAAAGCCGTACTGGTTGTCGGCTAAGTCAGGTCCGGTATGGTGGAGGTGGCTCGTTAGACGAGCAGCGATGATGCGCTCGAATAGCTTTGCCACCTCGTCTATAAGAACAATAGGGCGGAACGATGATGGAGACTCCACCGGTCTCCCCTCTTTCTTAATTAGCACGAGCCGCCCAGTTTTCCACTGCAAAGGAAACTGGCCACGTTCCAGGCACGCAGAGTATAGACCCCTGAGACGAGACTCGAAATCATCGCACTCTAAGGCCATCACCCATGCGCGGCCCGGAATCCCGTCCAGCCCTGGCGCCGTCTTTTTCGACCGAAGTCTGATGACAGCGACCTCCATTTCCTCATGTGTGACTTCCGAAACATCGGAGATATCGTCTGGCCTCGCGTCAGGCGGTGCCATCGCCGGTGGCGTGTGTGGAGCTCTGTTCGGAAACAGGCCCGAGAGCACACCTTCCAGGACCTGTGGCTGGAGGGTCTCGGTGAGAGGCGGCGCCCACTGGCGCATCTTGTTCCTGACCATTCGGTACGGTCGGCCCCAGGGGTCATTGTCTAAGGTCTGCAGCATCTCCGTGTTGTGTTTTGCTTTGGACTCCTCGATCGCCCGCTCGAGAGCTGTCCTTGCCTCTCGGTATACATTGGAGAGTTCGGCTTCTCGGCGCTCGTCATTCGGACGGCGATGATGGCGTAGTCGGCGTCGAAAACGTTGGTACTGCCGGCCGGCCTCTATACCAGCCGAGCGAAGGGCAGCAATTTCTTGTGACCACCAGTATACGCTACGGCGGGGACGTCTTGAAGTAACACGGGGCATTGACGCGTCGCAGATTGACGTCATCGTCGCCCCGAACCAGACGGCTTCCGTCTCGACGCATTCGGGTCTTTCCGGGGCTGGTTCCCATGTGGCCACCGTCACCGCTTCTTCTAGTTTGTCTCGGTTGAGACGCCCAAGTGCCCAACGCGACCCATCTCGTAACCGGCAGGCCGGCTGATCAGGTCTTGACGTTTGGGCCGAAACGTTAAACCGGATGTACCGGTGATCGGACAGCGTTTCGGCCTCCTCAAGAACTCTCCAGTCTCGAACACGGCGTACCAGAGCAGGACAAGCAAACGTGATGTCCACGATAGACCCACCCCCCTGCCTCACGCACGTGTAGACCGACCCCTGGTTTAGAATCACCAAACCCATCGATGCAGACCAATCCATTAGCACGTCGCCGCGGGCATCAGTCGTCGGGGAACCCCAAGCCGCGGATTTTGCATTAAAGTCCCCTAGGACGAGCACTTGGCGGGACGGCCTTAATCCCTGGATCATCACCGAGAGGTCTTCTAGAAACTCCTCGAAATCTGCCAAAGGTCGGTTCGGCGAGAAGTAGACCCCTACTACAACCAAGTTACCCAGGGTAACTGCCACGCATCCCCTGCCCTTTGCTATGTGACTAAAGGGGGGAGAGCCAACAGCGGGCCGGGTAATAATAGCCACTAGGCCATCACGGTCAGACGCCCAATGTTCCACTTCGGGAATGAAATATGGCTCTGCGACCACAGCTACGCCTATCAACCACTCCGCCAAGCTCTGCATCAGGAGATCCTGCGCTCTTGCGGCGTGGTTGATGTTGCACTGCAAAAAACGGGTAGTCGTTAGATCCATTACCCGTTTTTAGAAGAACACTGTTCCATAGCCTCTGAGCAGGCCGTGGAGGGGGGTACTGAAGGAGCTTTGGAGGTCCTTCTTCCGCGCTTTCTCTTGGGGGCGGCGGCGACGCACGCCTTCCCACCCACCCTATGTGATGCCGACAGGCCAGCGTCCGCGCACAAGCTGCAGTGAGGGTCTGCACTGCAGTCTGCCGATTTATGCCCGGGCTTGCTACAGCGGTAACACAATGTGCTCCGATCAATGTCGGAGTCACATTTTCCGCAGGAGTGTCCCTGTTCCAGGCAGCGGAAGCACGTCAAGGGGCGTCGGCCCAGCAAGCGAAAACGTGCCGCACCCATCCGACTTTAACAACCGCCTTCTTGGCCAAAGTCTTTGCCGCCGTGACAGGGCAGCGTAGCCATGCAGAGTACCCTCTCTTGCCGCGAGCATTACGGCGGATTTCACCGATCCGGATTGACTCTTTGGGGCATCCCGTTTCGGCTGAAATAGCGGCGGCAATCTCTTCGTGCGTCACGGATTCCTCGAGACCGACGATGCGCATTTCCGCGCATTTCATGGGCCGAGTCACCCACACGTCTTCCTCTGAGAGGACCTCACGAACTTTGGCAGCCAGCTGGTCTGCCAGTGAACCACTGTCCGTCCCGGGGACCTCAATCAATTTGGCGCCAGTCTGTGCGTCACTTATTCTTACCCCACCAGTGATACCTACATTGGAGATAGCTTTTTTTTTTTTTTTTTTTTTTTTTTTTTTTTTTTTTTTTTTTTTTTTTTTTTTTAAGTGTGTGGAATGCGTTTATGCATACCCGACCGACGAAACGGTCTTTCGGGTTATGTGGGACTCTGGCCACCAGACTCCGAACAAGCCAGAGTCTGGAAACACGCCCGGTCATACTCCCCCCATACGGGGCTCATCGTTAGACCGGACTAATACCCACTAAACCACACACTGTGTCCCTCTGTGCGCAGAGTGCTGGGGTCACGGTACGAAGCCCGCCAGCTTACCCCCCAGCAGCGCTGACCCTTGAGCGAGGGTCCCATCTTCAGATGTGCGTTTCGCACTTCTACATTTTAAGAGGCCCGCGGACATACACCGCGCGCGCACTCTCGAGGCCTGAGTGTGACGGCAAACCCTTAGTTCGGGTGCCGTCACGGCTTCAATTATGGAGGAAGAAGGGCATCGGCGTACGCCCGTCTTCTTCGACCTACTCTGCGGCGCCGCAGCGGGCAGTCAGTCACCGCCTCGCGCTCACGTTCCGCCGCTTCCTTCTGGAGGAGAACCTTTTCGCAAAAGGTGGCCACCGCTGTCCAGGCCTTCTCATTTTGGACCATAGAATAAACTACAGCCCGCAAAGAAAAATCAGAGCCGACGACGGTAGCCATAGCCGATCTCTCTTCCGACCACGCTGGGCACTCTTCTAGCGTGTGTTGTGCCGTGTCATTTGTGTCTCCACAGTGGTGACACTCCGGTGTTGGCTCTCTCAGAGCAAGGCGGCACAGGTACTCACCAAAACAGCCGTGTCCCGACAAGACCTGCACCAACCTGAACCCGAGCACCCCATGGCTTCTACCGAGCCAGCGGTCGAGAACACCTACGATGGCCCCGACTGTCCTAACGCCAAAAGTCGGTCGCTCTAACCGTTCCCTCCACATTTCGACGGCATTGGTGTGGGCTAGGTCACGCCGTTGCTGTATCTCGCGAAGAGTTGGGTTTTGACCCCGTATCCGAAGGCCCATGCGCCAATGATAAACCGACGCAAGGGCCTTGGCTTCCAAATCCCAGGGAACAGAGCTTGCAAGTAGACAAGCCGCCTCGCACGATATGGTCCGGTATCCCCTAATTACCCCTATCGCGATGACACGCTGAGGTGCCCGTAGCAAAGGAACGAGCTTCACCGAAAGAGCGTCAGCCCAGACGGGAGCTCCATATAGGGCCATGGACCGCACGACTCCGAGATAGAGACGGCGGCAGGCATTTCCGGGACCATCCAATTTGGGCATTATTCGCCGTAGGGCTGCAGAGGCCTTTAGAAGCCGCGGCGCCAACTTCTTAAAATGAGGAAGAAAGGACCACCTGCTATCCAATAGCAACCCAAGATAATTGAGGGTTGATCGAATTTCGATACGCACCCCCGATACTACGAGATGAGCCCCACTAGGGGGAGCTCTACGAGGCCCATGAAATAGTATGGCCTCCGTCTTGTGTAGACCAACCTCCAATCCGAGGGCGCGTATTCGCGACACTACGTGGGCGACTCCGGCAGTTGCCAATATGCACGCATCCCTGTAGGTCTTGCCTACGGCAGAGACTAGGGTGTCATCGGCGTAGCACACTACGTCGACACCGTGTAATGTCGCGCCTCTCAGCACCCAATCATATCCAATGTTCCACAGGAGCGGCCCCAAGACCGACCCCTGCGGAACGCCGCAGGACATTGGGTGGCGCCGCATGTCACATCCAGTTGGGCATATTACCGTCCTAGAAGAAAGGTATTGCCCAATAACCCGGCAGAGGTACAGGGGCACTCGGTGAAAACGGAGCGCTTCCATGATGCACTCCCAGGGCAAGGTGTTGAAGGCGTTGGCAATGTCTAAGGACACTGCCAGTGCTACCTCGCCCCGGTTTACAGCGCCCTCTGCCAAATTCTTCACCTTGAGGATGGCCTCCAAGGTGGATCGTCCTCGCCGAAAGCCGTACTGGTTGTCGGCTAAGTCAGGTCCGGTCTGGTGGAGGTGGCTCGTTAGACGAGCAGCGATGATGCGCTCGAATAGCTTTGCCACCTCGTCTATAATAACAATAGGGCGGAACGATGATGGAGACTCCACCGGTCTCCCCTCTTTCTTAATTAGTACGAGCCGCCCAGTTTTCCACTGCAAAGGAAACTGGCCACGTTCCAGGCACGCAGAGTATAGACCCCTGAGACGGGACTCGAAATCATCGCACTCTAAGGCCATCACCCATGCGCGGCCCGGAATCCCGTCCAGCCCTGGCGCCGTCTTTTTCGACCGAAGTCTGATGACGGCGACCTCCATTTCCTCATGTGTGACTTCCAAAACATCGGAGATATCGTCTGGCCTCGCGTCAGGCGGTGCCATCGCCGGTGGCGTGTGTGGAGCTCTGTTCGGAAACAGGCCCGAGAGCACACCTTCCAGGACCTGTGGCTGGAGGGTCTCGGTGAGAGGCGGCGCCCACTGGCGCATCTTGTTCCTGACCATTCGGTACGGTCGGCCCCAGGGGTCATTGTCTAAGGTCTGCAGCATCTCCGTGTTGTGTTGTGCTTTGGACTTCTCGATCGCCCGCTCGAGAGCTGTCCTTGCCTCTCGGTATTCATTGGAGAGTTCGGCTTCTCGGCGCTCGTCATTCGGACGGCGGTGATGGCGTAGTCGGCGTCGAAAACGTTGGTACTGCCGGCCGGCCTCTATACCAGCCGAGCGAAGGGCAGCAATCTCTTGTGACCACCAATATACGCTACGGCGGGGACGTCTTGAAGTAACACGGGGCATTGACGCGTCGCAGATTGACGTCATCGTCGCCCCGAACCAAGCGGCTTCCGTCTCGACGCATTCGGGTCTTTCCGGGGCTGGTTCCCATGTGGCCACCGTCACCGCTTCTTCTAGTTTGTCTCGGTTGAGACGCCCAAGTGCCCAACGCGGCCCATCTCGTAACCGGCAGGCCGGCTGATCAGGTCTTGACGTTTGGGCCGAAACGTTAAACCGAATGTACCGGTGATCAGACAGCGTTTCGGCCTCCTCAAGAACTCTCCAGTCTCGAACACGGCGTACCAGAGCAGGACAAGCAAACGTGATGTCCACGATAGACCCACCCCCCTGCCTCACGCACGTGTAGACCGACCCCTGGTTTAGAATCACCAAACCCATCGACGCAGACCAATCCATTAGCACGTCGCCGCGGGCATCAGTCGTTGGAGAACCCCAAGCCGCGGATTTTGCGTTAAAGTCCCCTAGGACGAGCACTTGGCGGGACGGCCTTAATCCCTGAATCATCACCGAGAGGTCTTCTAGAAACTCCTCGAAATCTGCCAAAGGTCGGTTCGGCGAGAAGTAGACCCCTACTACAACCAAGTTACCCAGGGTAACTGCCACGCATCCCCTGCCCTTTGCTATGTGACTAAAGGGGGGAGAGCCAACAGCGGGCCGGGTAATAATAGCCACTAGGCCATCGCGGTCAGACGCCCAATGTTCCACTTCGGGAATGAAATATGGCTCTGCGACCACAGCTACGCCTATCAACCACTCCGCCAAGCTCTGCATCAGGAGATCCTGAGCTCTTGCGGCGTGGTTGATGTTGCACTGCAAAAAACGGGTAGTCGTTAGATCCATTACCCGTTTTTAGAAGAACACTGTTCCATAGCCTCTGAGCAGGCCGTGGAGGGGGGTACTGAAGGAGCTTTGGAGGTCCTTCTTCCGCGCTTTCTCTTGGGGGCGGCGGCGACGCACGCCTTCCCACCCACCCTATGTGATGCCGACAGGCCAGCGTCCGCGCACAAGCTGCAGTGAGGGTCTGCACTGCAGTCTGCCGATTTATGCCCGGGCTTGCTACAGCGGTAACACAATGTGCTCCGATCAATGTCGGAGTCACATTTTCCGCAGGAGTGTCCCTGTTCCAGGCACCGGAAGCACGTCAAGGGGCGTCGGCCCAGCAAGCGAAAACGTGCCGCAACCCATCCGACTTTAACAACCGCCTTCTTGGCCAAAGTCTTTGCCGCCGTGACAGGGCAGCGTAGCCATGCAGAGTACCCTCTCTTGCCGCGAGCATTACGGCGGATTTCACCGATCCGGATTGACTCTTTGGGGCATCCCGTTTCGGCTGAAATAGCGGCGGCAATCTCTTCGTGCGTCACGGATTCCTCGAGACCGACGATGCGCATTTCCGCGCATTTCATGGGCCGAGTCACCCACACGTCTTCCTCTGAGAGGACCTCACGAACTTTGGCAGCCAGCTGGTCTGCCAATGAACCGCTGTCCGTCCCGGGGACCTCAATCAATTTGGCGCCAGTCTGTGCGTCACTTATTCTTACCCCACCAGTGATACCTACATTGGAGAGGTTGATGCTGTTCTTTAATTTGACCAACATTTCTTTATACGTAAGGCCCTTGGCCACAGCTTCTGGCCGAAGTGTCAAAATTATGGCCGCCGATGTGGGGGCTCGTAACTTTGGTTGTTTGGCCTTGGACGCAGTCGCGGTATTGGGTTTGGACCGGGCATGCTGTTCTGGCCGAGGAGGTTTCGGGTTTCCCCTGCTCTCTCGACCGACCACTTGACTCCATGTCCCCTGTGAAGGGGGGGGCAGTGCCTGACGTGGTCCTCCCGCACTGACTGGTGGTAGAGGGCAAGGTAGTGGTAGAGGCTTTTGACTAGCCTTAGACTTCTCCCCCTTTCCCTTTCCAATATCCTTCTTTTTGCTTCTTTTCTTTCTCTTCTTGTTGGTACCTGTGTCTGATGAGGTACTGGGGCCACCCTTTTCTTCCACTACCACTGGTATCGACTCCCTAGCCTTGTCAGCTGGAAGTGGCGGACGTAAACGTTTAGCTGGGAGCAGGCGATCTTCAATACCGGCCAACTTCGCGTCCATCGCACGTAGAATTATGCGCAGCAGGTCCTCATTTGAGGAAGACAGATTGGTTTCTTGCTGTGCTTGTCGTGGGTGGTCTACGACTTGCGCCTGGCTGAGGCGCCTTTTTTTTTTTTTTTTTCCCGGGGAAATGCGTTACGCACACCACCGCCAAGATGTTAACGACTCCCAAAGGTGTAGAGGGGGGGACCTCTGGGAGGGAGCGGTGGTAGTGTGGGACTCCCGGTCTAGAATGGACCGGTATACCCACTAAAACCCCGGGGACATTCCCGGCTTCGCCGTTAGGGAAGGGTTCTGGGAGACCGGCATAGCCTTTACGACCAGGACCCCTCCGGCGATTCCCGCAAGTTTGCAGGCCGCTCATGCCAGGAAGCGGTCATAGTGAGCAACCGCTTCCTCACCTCTCTTTAGGTGAGCATTTGTAGCGGACGCAGGCGCCCCCGCGCCCGCTGCTCACCGCCGTACAGGAGAGGCGACTCGCGCTCTCCTGCGTATCCGCCGTCTTCTATGCGGAGGTGCGAAAGGGTCCTCCTCCCTCGCACGCTCCGCCGCCTCCTTCTGCTGAACCTAACCTAACCTAACCTTTTTTTTTTTTTTTTTTTTTTTTTTTTTGTTCACGTCAGGGGAAATGCCTTTACGCACTGACCGGGCCGCCGCCCGAGTGTGGGACTCGTCTCGCCGAAACGCCCCTCCTAACTCCATGGACGCCCGGAATACCCACTAAAACCCCTGCGAAGTCCGCCTCCTACTGTGCCTGTGGTGGCGTGGGGTGGGAACGCGTTTGCAGTCTTCCACCCCTCCGCCAGCACCGGCCGACGCGCTTGCGAGTCGCGCCGGCCTCCATCGGGGACCGAGGTGCACCAATGCCGGTGCCTCCCGGTGACGGCTTAGGAAAGCGCGTGGTATCACACGTGGTACCACGCGCACCTCCTCTGAGGCCTTTGGGGCTTATAGCCCCGGCCCCATTCACGGGGGGCGAAGCAGGGCCCGGTAGGCCCTCCTCCGCGTTCCCGTGCGTCGTCGACGAAGCGGGTGGGGGTCACCACTTGCCTCCCTCGCCCGCTCCGCCGCCTCCTTCTGCGACATCACGTCCTCGCAGAAAGAGGTGACCGCCGTCCATAACCTTTCGCTTGAGGACATCGCACTGATGATGCTCTCAAGCGACAGGTCAGCCCCTATGGCATCGCGAAGGGCACCGCGCTGTTCCACCCAGGCCGAACAGTCGACCAGGGTGTGCTGCGCGGTGTCCTCGCTTGCCGCACAGTGGTGACACTGGGTCGTCGGTTCTCTCCGGGCTATTTGACTCAGATACTTTCCGAAGCAACCGTGCCCGGAAAGAATCTGAGTCAGCCGGAATGTGAGAACCCCGTGCCGCCTGTCTAGCCAGTTGCGCAGAACCGGCCGGACAGCCTCAACGGTCGAGCGGCCGGCCGTAGGATCGGCCAGCCGCTCTATCCACCTCCGGACCACGGACCGTCGAGCGTGGGACTTCATAGATTCCGTCACCGTCGGCGATTCGCCGCGAGACCGCAGCGCCTGACGTCGCTTGTGGAGCTTCGACAGGGCCACGGCCTCCAAATCCCAAGGCGGCGAGCCTGCCAATACGCACGCTGCCTCCGCGGATATAGTACGGTAACCCCTAATGGCCCTGATCGCTATCACCCTCTGCGGTTTTCGCAGGAGGGCGACGGCTTCGCGCCGGAGTTCCGGGGCCCAAACTGGGGCCCCGTACAGGGCCATCGAGCGCACTACACCCATGTAGAGACGACGGCAGGCCACGCTTGGTCCCCCGAGATTCGGCAGCAGACGTCCGAGGGCGCCGGCAGCGCCTAACAGTCGGGGGGCCAAGCGACGGAAATGTTCTATGAAGTTCCACCGGCTGTCGAGGGTAAGCCCGAGATATTTCATATCGGCCTTAACCTCGATCCGGACACCGCTAATTACGACGTGAGCTCCAGGAGGAGGCGAAGTCCTAGGTCCGTGAAAACACAGGGCTTCGGACTTGTCGAGCGCCACCTGGAGGCCCAGATCGCGTATGCGGCGGACGACCATTGCCACACCGGCCGTAGCCAGGCGGGCGGACTTTCGGTAGCTCGTCCCCCGTGCGGTCACCAGGGTGTCATCCGCGTAACACGTCACCCTGAGACCGCGGGGGAGGGTGACACGCAACACCCAATCGTATCCGATGTTCCACAGGAGAGGTCCGAGGACAGACCCCTGTGGAACACCGCACGTCATCTCCCTCCTCTCGATGCCGTACCGCCCTTGGTACAAGACGTACCTCTGACTCAGGTAGTTACCGATCAGGCGACGGAGGTAGAGAGGCACTTGGTGGTAGATAAGTGCCTCTTTGACGCAACTCCACGGCATGGTGTTGAACGCGTTGGCGATGTCGAGCGACACCGCCATCAACACCCCGCCGCGGCCGGTCACCTCTTCCGATTCGGCCTTGACTCGACTGATCGCGTCGATCGTCGAGCGGCCGGCTCGAAACCCAAACTGGCAGTCGGCCAGATCGGGACCAACGTGAGTCAGGTGCTCGATGATTCGGGCAGCTATGATTTTTTCAAAGAGCTTGCCGGCTTCATCGAGCAGCACGATGGGGCGGTAGGCAGAGGGTGACTCTGCGGGGCGCCCGTCCTTCCTGAGTAGGACCAAGCTACCGGTTTTCCACACATCGGGAAATCGCCCCGACTCCAGGCACGCTTCAAAAAGCCCCCGGAGCCGGTCCCCTAGAACGTTGAGAGCCAAGACTAGAACACGACCGTGGATACCGTCCGGTCCGGGCGCGGTGTTTTTTGCCCGGAGCCTACCCACAGCCGCGTCGAACTCACAATCTGTGAGCTCAGGCACGCCGCTAACCTCCTCCTCCATAGCGCGACCAGACTCGGTCGATCGCGCCATTTCGGGGGGGATGTGATCCGCCCGGTGTGGAAATAGGGCGGACACTATATCTCTCAGGAGTTGCTGGTCGAGAATCTGGGTCAGCGGCGGCGTCCAGGGTCGTAATTTGCCCCGGACGGACTTGTATGGACGCCCCCACGGATCGCGATCCAGAGTCTCGAGCTGCTCCTCCCGTGCCTGGTTCTTGGCTCTGCTGATAGCGAGCTGCAGGGACTTCTTCTTCTCTCTGAAGATCCCGTACAGCTCGTGCTCCGTCGTCTCGTCACGATACCGCCTCATGCGGTGTCGCCTTCTGCGGTATCGCCTTCTGCGATAACGGGTGTACTGGCGTCTGGCCACCACGCATTCGACACGCAGCGTGGCGATTTCGCCAGACCACCAGTACACCTGTCGACGAGCGGTTGGCGGATTGGCTCTGGGCATTGACGCGTCGGAAGCCGCAGTCAAAGACCGACGGAGCCACTCCGCTTCCTCATCCACCCGCACAGGCCCGGCCGGCTGAGAACACCAGGCCTGGACGACGAGAGCTTCCAGCAAGGCGTCTCGATCGAGACGCCCCAACGTCCACCTGGGAAGTTGTGGAAGCCTACTTCTGGGACTCGTGACGGGGGCGATCAAGGAAGCGGAGACGTCGAACCGGATGTATCGGTGATCCGACAACGTCTCCACATCCTCGATCACCCTCCAGTCGCAGACACGGTGTGCGACAGCCGGGCTGGCGAACGTCAAGTCGACGATCGACCCGCCCCTCTGCCGCACACAAGTGTACGCCGACCCCCTGTTTTGGATCAGGAGGCCGATCCCCGCTGCCCAATCCTCCAACTCGGAACCTCGCGGGTCGGTCCTGGGTGACCCCCACGCCGATGATTTGGCGTTAAAGTCACCCATGACGACCACTGGGCGCGGATGAGCCCTTCGGATCTGGGTCTCAACCTCGCTCAGGAATTGCTCGAATTCGGCGAGACTGCGGTTGGGAGAGAAGTAGACTCCCACAACTGCGATCTCCCGCCATGCAACGACAATGAAGCCCCGGCCACGGGCGATCACCGAGGAGACCGGGGCTACAGCCGACGTGATGATCGCCACCAAGCCAGAAATGTCTCCTACCCATGTTTCGCGGGTAGGAACAAAATATGGCTCGGCAGCGACCGCAAGATCTATTTGCCACTGTGCCAAGGACTGCAAGAGCAAGTCTTGAGACCCGGCGCAGTGGTTTAAGTTTGTCTGCAGGAAGCGATGGTTGTGTCCCGCTAGGGCCATTACGTTACAACCATCGCCTCCGAATCTGCTCTCGGAGCCGGAACCCGGGGAGCAGGATTTACCGCCTTGCCCTTTCTGGGCTTGGCTGGGGTTCCTTTACAGGATGGTGCCCCAGCCCTATGATTTGCCGGCCGGCCCGCCACCTCGCACAATGAGCAGTGCGGAGCAGCGGAGCAGCCGGAGGCCTTGTGTCCCTTTTGACCGCAGCGGTAACACTCATCGCTGCGGTCAACCTGGGACTGACAGAGAGCACGGGTGTGGCCCACTTCAAGGCAGCGGAAACAACGCATACGCCTCGGGGGCAACACCCGTACTTCTGGTGACACCCAACCGACAAGAAGTCGATTGGTCGAAACTTTTTTAGCCGCTGCCACGGGGCAGCGTACGAAAATCGTACCGCTGCCCGAGGGAGCAAAGCGAACTGGCCCTGTCTTGATCGACTCGACGGGACAGCCCCCGGCCCTAGCCACAGCTGCCACTACTTCCGACTCGCTGACGGAGTCGTCCAGCCCGACAATGCGCAAATCAGCGCTTTTCACGGGCCGGGCGATATAGACGTCCTCCGCCAGCGCTTCCCGTAGCTTCGCCGCCAGCTCGTCCGCCTTCTGCGAGCTTGCGACGCCGGGCACCTCTAAAATACGCGCCCCAGACGCTCCCTTCCTCATCTTCAGGGAGGAGATCCCCAACTCAGCGAGAGAAACTTTCTCCTTCGCCTGAGTGAGGACGGAGGCATATGTTGCCCCTTTTTCAACAGCGCCAGGCTGCAGCGTCAGGACGACGGCTGCAGACCTGGGCGGGCGCAATTTAGGTGCCCCTTTCTTCGTTTTCTTTTCTTTAGAAGAAGGTTCCTGCACCCTCCGGTTTGGTTCACCAGACGACGCAGGAGCCTTCCTCTTTTCCTTCTTCCTCCTTCCTCCCTTTTTACTACGCTCCACCCGAGTCCATCCTTCGTCATCTCGGGACGTCGGAGCAGGCGGAGCAGTAGCGGAGGAAGAGCCAGTGGCAGCTGGTTCCGGCCGGGTTAAAGGCAGGAGAGGAGGCACTGCCAGACTAGCAGTGGGCTGAGCACTATGACCCTTGCCTTTGCCTTTAGAGGACTTGGGCTTTGGGGGTCCAGTGACGGCAGCCACCAGTGCCTTTTCAGGCACCTCCTCCCTTCTCTTATCTGACCTTAAGGTAGGCCTGATTCTCGGCTCCGGCGGAAGGAGACCCTCGAATCGGGACATCCTGGCATCTACAATGTTGCCCGCCATTGTTGCCAGGCGTCCCATCATGGCCTCCTCCCTTTCGGCCAAAGATGCCGTGATTGCAGGCTCTGGAGTCGGTGTGGCCAGGCGAGCGGTGATGCGGGCGATTTCCGCCTGCATCTCCGCCATTCTGCCCTCTTGCCTGGCGATTGTAGCGCGCAGGAGTCGCACCTCTTCCGACTCCGTACGGCTATACAGGGCCAGCACCGCCTCCTCGATGGCACCGGCAGCCTTATTGAGGGCTCCCACCATGGTCCCCTTAAGGTTGCCGGATTTTTTTGCTACGTCCCGAACGAGTTCTACGCCGACACGAGCATACTCCGCCAGTTGATCCACCGACTTCGGTAAACCAAAGTCGGTGTTCAGGGATCTGGCCAGAGACAGTACTTGCTCCTCTGCCATTGGATCCACCTCAACCCTCTTCGTTTTAAGGAAAGCCTTTTGGGCCTTTTCCATCCCACCAGAATCTCCTGAAGTAGAGAGCCTACCTCTGCCCCTCTTTGCCGACGCTGACCTTTTAGAGGTCGGCGCCATCGGCAATGCGTCTGAATCCGACCCGGACTCACTCGCGTCCGGGCCAGGCCGCTTCCGCCACATCCTCCCACGACTTAAATCGTTAGCCGACCCAGAAGCCACAGTCTTAAACGTGGCATCTGAGTCTGCATCCGATTCGGATAGTCGTACGTGCGACTTAAGCGCACACGCTTCCAACATAACAGACACCGGTCTACAAAATGTCCCCAAATCCATACTAACAAAGCGTGAGTCATTTGTGATGCCACCCGCAGTCGTTGCGAGTGAAGCATCACCACCGCCAGTCTCAGGCACTACGTCACTTACACCGCCCTTCACAGGCACTTTAACGTCTGGTTTGTTTAATAGAGAATCCATATAGTTCCCACGAGTATGGGGGAAATAAAAGGTCCGTCCGAGCAGTGCCCCCTGTACTCGGATAAGCCTAGGCGTAACCCGCTAGAGTGTCGGCTGGTACACTAGCGGAGATGGCAGTAACGACCGAACAACCCATCGGCCACGCATCCCCTCGCGCTGCATCGCCACTTGGGATTCGGGGTGATTTTTTATTGAGGTTTTCTTCCTCGCAATCCGGGCGGTTAAGCCAAGATCCTCGGTCCCGGTCCTCGGCCGCTAGACATGGTCAACGACACCGATTCCCAGGATAACGATGTTTGGGTGGTATATGTCCAGCTGCGCAGTGAAGCACCCACCGGAACCACCCCGCACCAACACTTTAAACATCGGAAACCTCTGCAAAAATAAAATTTTTAGCACATATTTACATTAAAATAAAATAAACATTCAACATCATGCTACCCCGTATAAGAGCAGCATTATCCAAAACAACAACAACAACAAACAAATATATTTAAAATCACAATACAATCTTTATTTACAAAAGAGTGGCTTATCTCCTCACCCCTAGCCTTACCAACAGAGGCAAATAAATAAAATAAAATAAAATATTTATATACAAATCCAGCCTTCACAAATGAAGCAATTAAAATATTTACAAATCTAGCCTCACCAGCAAAAGCAACAAACTTACCGTACCAACGGTTTATTGCACCGGCATTAACAATTGTTCTAACTACAAACTACTGAAGCTAAAAGCAAGATTACCTATGGTCGCTTGGCCTTTCGGCAAAGCGACCGGGCCTAGAACTAAAAAAGCATGGGCAGCAGCACTATGCCCCTAATCTAACAATCGAGACCGATGCAAGCATCGACCCCGAAAGTTCGGCCGTAAGGTTCGGACCCACCGTCGCGAAAGGTCAAACTCCGTCCAAGACGGCCCCGCGAACAAAGCCGCCCCAGGGAGCATAACGGGACCTCGCATCCCGACACCCCTGAAACCGGGCACGAAAAACCCTCTAAAAAGTGTCAGGCCCCCCCACCAGCTAAGAAGTCACAACCTGTTGCCAGGAGTGACCCCATAGCTAGCACCCTCCAGTTAGTCTCAGAAGGAGACCACCGAACATAAGGTTTCGCCAGGCATAACCCTATAGTGGCACCCCCCGTCGGTCATGAATCAGGTACGAACTCTCATGACCGACCCCCTCAGCGCCGGGCATTAGCCAACGGCTAACGCGAACCCGAAGGAACTCATTAACCGTTGCCCAGGGAGCACCGGCCTGTACCGCTTCCGATGCCACCGGACGTATCCGACAGCAACGATAACGGACAGGCACACGAGGAGGTTCCCGACGCGTAGCCCCCCAACCTAACCTTTTTTTTTTTTTTTTTTTTTTTTTTTTTCCCGGGGAAATGCGTTACGCACACCACCGCCAAGATGTTAACGACTCCCAAAGGTGTAGAGGGGGGGACCTCTGGGAGGGAGCGGTGGTAGTGTGGGACTCCCGGTCTAGAATGGACCGGTATACCCACTAAAACCCCGGGGACATTCCCGGCTTCGCCGTTAGGGAAGGGTTCTGGGAGACCGGCATAGCCTTTACGACCAGGACCCCTCCGGCGATTCCCGCAAGTTTGCAGGCCGCTCATGCCAGGAAGCGGTCATAGTGAGCAACCGCTTCCTCACCTCTCTTTAGGTGAGCATTTGTAGCGGACGCAGGCGCCCCCGCGCCTGCGCCCGCTGCTCACCGCCGTACAGGAGAGGCGACTCGCGCTCTCCTGCGTATCCGCCGTCTTCTATGCGGAGGTGCGAAAGGGTCCTCCTCCCTCGCACGCTCCGCCGCCTCCTTCTGCTGAACCTTTTTTTTTTTTTTTTTTTTGTTCACGTCAGGGGAAATGCCTTTACGCACTGACCGGGCCGCCGCCCGAGTGTGGGACTCGTCTCGCCGAAACGCCCCTCCTAACTCCATGGACGCCCGGAATACCCACTAAAACCCCTGCGAAGTCCGCCTCCTACTGTGCCTGTGGTGGCGTGGGGTGGGAACGCGTTTGCAGTCTTCCACCCCTCCGCCAGCACCGGCCGACGCGCTTGCGAGTCGCGCCGGCCTCCATCGGGGACCGAGGTGCACCAATGCCGGTGCCTCCCGGTGACGGCTTAGGAAAGCGCGTGGTATCACACGTGGTACCACGCGCACCTCCTCTGAGGCCTTTGGGGCTTATAGCCCCGGCCCCATTCACGGGGGGCGAAGCAGGGCCCGGTAGGCCCTCCTCCGCGTTCCCGTGCGTCGTCGACGAAGCGGGTGGGGGTCACCACTTGCCTCCCTCGCCCGCTCCGCCGCCTCCTTCTGCGACATCACGTCCTCGCAGAAAGAGGTGACCGCCGTCCATAACCTTTCGCTTGAGGACATCGCACTGATGATGCTCTCAAGCGACAGGTCAGCCCCTATGGCATCGCGAAGGGCACCGCGCTGTTCCACCCAGGCCGAACAGTCGACCAGGGTGTGCTGCGCGGTGTCCTCGCTTGCCGCACAGTGGTGACACTGGGTCGTCGGTTCTCTCCGGGCTATTTGACTCAGATACTTTCCGAAGCAACCGTGCCCGGAAAGAATCTGAGTCAGCCGGAATGTGAGAACCCCGTGCCGCCTGTCTAGCCAGTTGCGCAGAACCGGCCGGACAGCCTCAACGGTCGAGCGGCCGGCCGTAGGATCGGCCAGCCGCTCTATCCACCTCCGGACCACGGACCGTCGAGCGTGGGACTTCATAGATTCCGTCACCGTCGGCGATTCGCCGCGAGACCGCAGCGCCTGACGTCGCTTGTGGAGCTTCGACAGGGCCACGGCCTCCAAATCCCAAGGCGGCGAGCCTGCCAATACGCACACTGCCTCCGCGGATATAGTACGGTAACCCCTAATGGCCCTGATCGCTATCACCCTCTGCGGTTTTCGCAGGAGGGCGACGGCTTCGCGCCGGAGTTCCGGGGCCCAAACTGGGGCCCCGTACAGGGCCATCGAGCACACTACACCCATGTAGAGACGACGGCAGGCCACGCTTGGTCCCCCGAGATTCGGCAGCAGACGTCCGAGGGCGCCGGCAGCGCCTAACAGTCGGGGGGCCAAGCGACGGAAATGTTCTATGAAGTTCCACCGGCTGTCGAGGGTAAGCCCGAGATATTTCATATCGGCCTTAACCTCGATCCGGACACCGCTAATTACGACGTGAGCTCCAGGAGGAGGCGAAGTCCTAGGTCCGTGAAAACACAGGGCTTCGGACTTGTCGAGCGCCACCTGGAGGCCCAGATCGCGTATGCGGCGGACGACCATTGCCACACCGGCCGTAGCCAGGCGGGCGGACTTTCGGTAGCTCGTCCCCCGTGCGGTCACCAGGGTGTCATCCGCGTAACACGTCACCCTGAGACCGCGGGGGAGGGTGACACGCAACACCCAATCGTATCCGATGTTCCACAGGAGAGGTCCGAGGACAGACCCCTGTGGAACACCGCACGTCATCTCCCTCCTCTCGATGCCGTACCGCCCTTGGTACAAGACGTACCTCTGACTCAGGTAGTTACCGATCAGGCGACGGAGGTAGAGAGGCACTTGGTGGTAGATAAGTGCCTCTTTGACGCAACTCCACGGCATGGTGTTGAACGCGTTGGCGATGTCGAGCGACACCGCCATCAACACCCCGCCGCGGCCGGTCACCTCTTCCGATTCGGCCTTGACTCGACTGATCGCGTCGATCGTCGAGCGGCCGGCTCGAAACCCAAACTGGCAGTCGGCCAGATCGGGACCAACGTGAGTCAGGTGCTCGATGATTCGGGCAGCTATGATTTTTTCAAAGAGCTTGCCGGCTTCATCGAGCAGCACGATGGGGCGGTAGGCAGAGGGTGACTCTGCGGGGCGCCCGTCCTTCCTGAGTAGGACCAAGCTACCGGTTTTCCACACATCGGGAAATCGCCCCGACTCCAGGCACGCTTCAAAAAGCCCCCGGAGCCGGTCCCCTAGAACGTTGAGAGCCAAGACTAGAACACGACCGTGGATACCGTCCGGTCCGGGCGCGGTGTTTTTTGCCCGGAGCCTACCCACAGCCGCGTCGAACTCACAATCTGTGAGCTCAGGCACGCCGCTAACCTCCTCCTCCATAGCGCGACCAGACTCGGTCGATCGCGCCATTTCGGGGGGGATGTGATCCGCCCGGTGTGGAAATAGGGCGGACACTATATCTCTCAGGAGTTGCTGGTCGAGAATCTGGGTCAGCGGCGGCGTCCAGGGTCGTAATTTGCCCCGGACGGACTTGTATGGACGCCCCCACGGATCGCGATCCAGAGTCTCGAGCTGCTCCTCCCGTGCCTGGTTCTTGGCTCTGCTGATAGCGAGCTGCAGGGACTTCTTCTTCTCTCTGAAGATCCCGTACAGCTCGTGCTCCGTCGTCTCGTCACGATACCGCCTCATGCGGTGTCGCCTTCTGCGGTATCGCCTTCTGCGATAACGGGTGTACTGGCGTCTGGCCACCACGCATTCGACACGCAGCGTGGCGATTTCGCCAGACCACCAGTACACCTGTCGACGAGCGGTTGGCGGATTGGCTCTGGGCATTGACGCGTCGGAAGCCGCAGTCAAAGACCGACGGAGCCACTCCGCTTCCTCATCCACCCGCACAGGCCCGGCCGGCTGAGAACACCAGGCCTGGACGACGAGAGCTTCCAGCAAGGCGTCTCGATCGAGACGCCCCAACGTCCACCTGGGAAGTTTTGGAAGCCTACTTCTGGGACTCGTGACGGGGGCGATCAAGGAAGCCGAGACGTCGAACCGGATATATCGGTGATCCGACAACGTCTCCACATCCTCGATCACCCTCCAGTCGCAGACACGGTGTGCGACAGCCGGGCTGGCGAACGTCAAGTCGACGATCGACCCGCCCCTCTGCCGCACACAAGTGTACGCCGACCCCCTATTTTGGATCAGGAGGCCGATCCCCGCTGCCCAATCCTCCAACTCGGAACCTCGCGGGTCGGTCCTGGGTGACCCCCACGCCGATGATTTGGCGTTAAAGTCACCCATGACGACCACTGGGCGCGGATGAGCCCTTCGAATCTGGGTCTCAACCTCGCTCAGGAATTGCTCGAATTCGGCGAGACTGCGGTTGGGAGAGAAGTAGACTCCCACAACTGCGATCTCCCGCCATGCAACAACAATGAAGCCCCGGCCACGAGCGATCACCGAGGAGACCGGGGTTACAGCCGACGTGATGATCGCCACCAAGCCAGAAATGTCTCCTACCCATGTTTCGCGGGTAGGGACAAAATATGGCTCGGCAGCGACCGCAAGATCTATTTGCCACTGCGCCAAGGACTGCAAGAGCAAGTCTTGAGCCCCGGCGCAGTGGTTTAAGTTTGTCTGCAGGAAGCGATGGTTGTGTCCCGCTAGGGCCATTACGTTACAACCATCGCCTCCGAATCTGCTCTCGGAGCCGGAGCTCGGGGAGCAGGATTTACCGCCTTGCCCTTTCTGGGCTTGGCTGGGGTTCCTTTACAGGATGGTGCCCCAGCCCTATGATTTGCCGGCCGGCCCGCCACCTCGCACAATGAGCAGTGCGGAACAGCGGAGCAGCCGGAGGCCTTGTGTCCCTTTTGACCGCAGCGGTAACACTCATCGCTGCGGTCAATCTGGGACTGACAGAGAGCACGGGTGTGGCCCACTTCAAGGCAGCGGAAACAACGCATACGCCTGGGGGGCAACACCCGTACTTCTGGTGACACCCAACCGACAAGAAGTCGATTGGCCGAAACTTTTTTAGCTGCTGCCACGGGGCAGCGTACGAAAATCGTACCGCTGCCCGAGGGAGCAAAGCGAACTGGCCCTGTCTTAATCGACTCGACGGGACAGCCCCCGGCCCTAGCCACAGCTGCCACTACTTCCGACTCGCTGACGGAGTCGTCCAGCCCGACAATGCGCAAATCGGCGCTTTTCACGGGCCGGGCGATATAGACGTCCTCCGCCAGCGCTTCCCGTAGCTTCGCCGCCAGCTCGTCCGCCTTCTGCGAGCTTGCGACGCCGGGCACCTCTAAAATACGCGCCCCAGACGCTCCCTTCCTCATCTTCAGGGAGGAGATCCCCAACTCAGCGAGAGAAACTTTCTCCTTCGCCTGAGTGAGGACGGAGGCATATGTTGCCCCTTTTTCAACAGCGCCAGGCTGCAGCGTCAGGACGACGGCTGCAGACCTGGGCGGGCGCAATTTAGGTGCCCCTTTCTTCGTTTTCTTTTCTTTAGAAGAAGGTTCCTGCACCCTCCGGTTTGGTTTACCAGACGACGCAGGAGCCTTCCTCTTTTCCTTCTTCCTCCTTCCTCCCTTTTTACTACGCTCCACCCGAGTCCATCCTTCGTCATCTCGGGACGTCGGAGCAGGCGGAGCAGTAGCGGAGGAAGAGCCAGTGGCAGCTGGTTCCGGCCGGGTTAAAGGCAGGAGAGGAGGCACTGCCAGACTAGCAGTGGGCTGAGCACTATGACCCTTGCCTTTGCCTTTAGAGGACTTGGGCTTTGGGGGTCCAGTGACGGCAGCCACCAGTGCCTTTTCAGGCACCTCCTCCCTTCTCTTATCTGACCTTAAGGTAGGCCTGATTCTCGGCTCCGGCGGAAGGAGACCCTCGAATCGGGACATCCTGGCATCTACAATGTTGCCCGCCATTGTTGCCAGGCGTCCCATCATGGCCTCCTCCCTTTCGGCCAAAGATGCCGTGATTGCAGGCTCTGGAGTCGGTGTGGCCAGGCGAGCGGTGATGCGGGCGATTTCCGCCTGCATCTCCGCCATTCTGCCCTCTTGCCTGGCGATTGTAGCGCGCAGGAGTCGCACCTCTTCCGACTCCGTACGGCTATACAGGGCCAGCACCGCCTCCTCGATGGCACCGGCAGCCTTATTGAGGGCTCCCACCATGGTCCCCTTAAGGTTGCCGGATTTTTTTGCTACGTCCCGAACGAGTTCTACGCCGACACGAGCATGCTCCGCCAGTTGATCCACCGACTTCGGTAAACCAAAGTCGGTGTTCAGGGATCTGGCCAGAGACAGTACATGCTCCTCTGCCATTGGATCCACCTCAACCCTCTTCGTTTTAAGGAAAGCCTTTTGGGCCTTTTCCATCCCTCCAGAATCTCCTGTAGTAGAGACCTACCTCTGCCCCTCTTTGCCGACGCTGACCTTTTAGAGGTCGGCGCCATCGGCAATGCGTCTGAATCCGACCCGGACTCACTCGCGTCCGGGCCAGGCCGCTTCCGCCACATCCTCCCACGACTTAAATCGTTAGCCGACCCAGAAGCCACAGTCTTAAACGTGGCATCTGAGTCTGCATCCGATTCGGATAGTCGTACGTGCGACTTAAGCGCACACGCTTCCAACATAACAGACACCGGTCTACAAAATGTCCCCAAATCCATACTAACAAAGCGTGAGTCATTTGTGATGCCACCCGCAGTCGTTGCGAGTGAAGCATCACCACCGCCAGTCTCAGGCACTACGTCACTTACACCGCCCTTCACAGGCACTTTAACGTCTGGTTTGTTTAATAGAGAATCCATATAGTTCCCACGAGTATGGGGGAAATAAAAGGTCCGTCCGAGCAGTGCCCCCTGTACTCGGATAAGCCTAGGCGTAACCCGCTAGAGTGTCGGCTGGTACACTAGCGGAGATGGCAGTAACGACCGAACAACCCATCGGCCACGCATCCCCTCGCGCTGCATCGCCACTTGGGATTCGGGGTGATTTTTTATTGAGGTTTTCTTCCTCGCAATCCGGGCGGTTAAGCCAAGATCCTCGGTCCCGGTCCTCGGCCGCTAGACATGGTCAACGACACCGATTCCCAGGATAACGATGTTTGGGTGGTATATGTCCAGCTGCGCAGTGAAGCACCCACCGGAACCACCCCGCACCAACACTTTAAACATCGGAAACCTCTGCAAAAATAAAATTTTTAGCACATATTTACATTAAAATAAAATAAACATTCAACATCATGCTACCCCGTATAAGAGCAGCATTATCCAAAACAACAACAACAACAAACAAATATATTTAAAATCACAATACAATCTTTATTTACAAAAGAGTGGCTTATCTCCTCACCCCTAGCCTTACTAACAGAGGCAAATAAATAAAATAAAATAAAATATTTATATACAAATCCAGCCTTCACAAATGAAGCAATTAAAATATTTACAAATCCAGCCTCACCAGCAAAAGCAACAAACTTACCGTACCAACGGTTTATTGCACCGGCATTAACAATTGATCTAACTACAAACTACTGAAGCTAAAAGCAAGATTACCTATGGTCGCTTGGCCTTTCGGCAAAGCGACCGGGCCTAGAACTAAAAAAGCATGGGCAGCAGCACTATGCCCCTAATCTAACAATCGAGACCGATGCAAGCATCGACCCCGAAAGTTCGGCCGTAAGGTTCGGACCCACCGTCGCGAAAGGTCAAACTCCGTCCAAGACGGCCCCGCGAACAAAGCCGCCCCAGGGAGCATAACGGGACCTCGCATCCCGACACCCCTGAAACCGGGCACGAAAAACCCTCTAAAAAGTGTCAGGCCCCCCCACCAGCTAAGAAGTCACAACCTGTTGCCAGGAGTGACCCCAGAGCTAGCACCCTCCAGTTAGTCTCAGAAGGAGACCACCGAAAACAAGGTTTCGCCAGGCATGACCCTATAGCGGCACCCCCCGTCAGTCATGAATCAGGTACGAACCCTCATGACCGACCCCCTCAGCGCCGGGCATTAGCCAACGGCTAACGCGAACCCGAAGGAACTCATTAACCGTTGCCCAGGGAGCACCGGCCTGTACCGCTTCCGATGCCACCGGACGTATCCGACAGCAACGATAACAGACAGGCACACGAGGAGGTTCCCGACGCGTAGCCCCCCAACCTAACCTTTTTTTTTTTTTTTTTTTTTTGTTCACGTCAGGGGAAATGCCTTTACGCACTGACCGGGCCGCCGCCCGAGTGTGGGACTCGTCTCGCCGAAACGCCCCTCCTAACTCCATGGACGCCCGGAATACCCACTAAAACCCCTGCGAAGTCCGCCTCCTACTGTGCCTGTGGTGGCGTGGGGTGGGAACGCGTTTGCAGTCTTCCACCCCTCCGCCAGCACCGGCCGACGCGCTTGCGAGTCGCGCCGGCCTCCATCGGGGACCGAGGTGCACCAATGCCGGTGCCTCCCGGTGACGGCTTAGGAAAGCGCGTGGTATCACACGTGGTACCACGCGCACCTCCTCTGAGGCCTTTGGGGCTTATAGCCCCGGCCCCATTCACGGGGGGCGAAGCAGGGCCCGGTAGGCCCTCCTCCGCGTTCCCGTGCGTCGTCGACGAAGCGGGTGGGGGTCACCACTTGCCTCCCTCGCCCGCTCCGCCGCCTCCTTCTGCGACATCACGTCCTCGCAGAAAGAGGTGACCGCCGTCCATAACCTTCCGCTTGAGGACATCGCACTGATGATGCTCTCAAGCGACAGGTCAGCCCCTATGGCATCGCGAAGGGCACCGCGCTGTTCCACCCAGGCCGAACAGTCGACCAGGGTGTGCTGCGCGGTGTCCTCGCTTGCCGCACAGTGGTGACACTGGGTCGTCGGTTCTCTCCGGGCTATTTGACTCAGATACTTTCCGAAGCAACCGTGCCCGGAAAGAATCTGAGTCAGCCGGAATGTGAGAACTCCGTGCCGCCTGTCTAGCCAGTTGCGCAGAACCGGCCGGACAGCCTCAACGGTCGAGCGGCCGGCCGTAGGATCGGCCAGCCGCTCTGTCCACCTCCGGACCACGGACCGTCGAGCGTGGGACTTCATAGATTCCGTCACCGTCGGCGATTCGCCGCGAGACCGCAGCGCCTGACGTCGCTTGTGGAGCTTCGCCAGGGCCACGGCCTCCAAATCCCAAGGCGGCGAGCCTGCCAATACGCACGCCGCCTCCGCGGATATAGTGCGGTAACCCCTAATGGCCCTGATCGCTATCACCCTCTGCGGTTTTCGCAGGAGGGCGACGGCTTCGCGCCGGAGTTCCGGGGCCCAAACTGGGGCCCCGTACAGGGCCATCGAGCGCACTACACCCATGTAGAGACGACGGCAGGCCACGCTTGGTCCCCCGAGATTCGGCAGCAGACGTCCGAGGGCGCCAGCAGCGCCTAACAGTCGGGGGGCCAAGCGACGGAAATGTTCTATGAAGTTCCACCGGCTGTCGAGGGTAAGCCCGAGATATTTCATATCGGCCTTAACCTCGATCCGGACACCGCTAATTACGACGTGAGCTCCAGGAGGAGGCGAAGTCCTAGGCCCGTGAAAACACAGGGCTTCGGACTTGTCGAGCGCCACCTGGAGGCCCAGATCGCGTATGCGGCGGACGACCATTGCCACACCGGCCGTAGCCAGGCGGGCGGACTTTCGGTAGCTCGTCCCCCGTGCGGTCACCAGGGTGTCATCCGCGTAACACGTCACCCTGAGACCGCGGGGGAGGGTGCCCCGCAACACCCAATCGTATCCGATGTTCCACAGGAGAGGTCCGAGGACAGACCCCTGTGGAACACCGCACGTCATCTCCCTCCTCTCGATGCTGTACCGCCCTTGGTACAAGACGTACCTCTGACTCAGGTAGTTACCGATCAGGCGACGGAGGTAGAGAGGCACTTGGTGGTAGATAAGTGCCTCTTTGACGCAACTCCACGGCATGGTGTTGAACGCGTTGGCGATGTCGAGCGACACCGCCATCAACACCCCGCCGCGGCCGGTCACCTCTTCCGATTCGGCCTTGACTCGACTGATCGCGTCGATCGTCGAGCGGCCGGCTCGAAACCCAAACTGGCAGTCGGCCAGATCGGGACCAACGTGAGTCAGGTGCTCGATGATGCGGGCAGCTATGATTTTTTCAAAGAGCTTGCCGGCTTCATCGAGCAGCACGATGGGGCGGTAGGCAGAGGGTGACTCTGCGGGGCGCCCGTCCTTCCTGAGTAGGACCAAGCTACCGGTTTTCCACACCTCGGGAAATCGCCCCGACTCCAGGCACGCTTCAAAAAGCCCCCGGAGCCGGTCCCCTAGAACATTGAGAGCCAAGACTAGAACACGACCGTGGATACCGTCCGGTCCGGGCGCAGTGTTTTTTGCCCGGAGCCTACCCACAGCCGCGTCGAACTCACAATCTGTGAGCTCAGGCACGCCGCTAACCTCCTCCTCCATAGCGCGACCAGACTCGGTCGATCGCGCCATTTCGGGGGGGATGTGATCCGCCCGGTGTGGAAATAGGGCGGACACTATATCTCTCAGGAGTTGCTGGTCGAGAATCTGGGTCAGCGGCGGCGTCCAGGGGCGTAATTTGCCCCGGACGGACTTGTATGGACGTCCCCACGGATCGCGATCCAGAGTCTCAAGCTGCTCCTCCCGTGCCTGGTTCTTGGCTCTGCTGATAGCGAGCTGCAGGGACTTCTTCTTCTCTCTGAAGATCCCGTACAGCTCGTGCTCCGTCGTCTCGTCACGATACCGCCTCATGCGGTGTCGCCTTCTGCGGTATCGCCTTCTGCGATAACGGGTGTACTGGCGTCTGGCCACCACGCATTCGACACGCAGCGTGGCGATTTCGCCAGACCACCAGTACACCTGTCGACGAGCGGTTGGCGGATTGGCTCTGGGCATTGACGCGTCGGAAGCCGCAGTCAAAGACCGACGGAGCCACTCCGCTTCCTCATCCACCCGCACAGGCCCGGCCGGCTGAGAACACCAGGCCTGGACGACGAGAGCTTCCAGCAAGGCGTCTCGATCGAGACGCCCCAACGTCCACCTGGGAAGTTTTGGAAGCCTACTTCTGGGACTCGTGACGGGGGCGATCAAGGAAGCCGAGACGTCGAACCGGATGTATCGGTGATCCGACAACGTCTCCACATCCTCGATCACCCTCCAGTCGCAGACACGGTGTGCGACAGCCGGGCTGGCGAACGTCAAGTCGACGATCGACCCGCCCCTCTGCCGCACACAAGTGTACGCCGACCCCCTATTTTGGATCAGGAGGCCGATCCCCGCTGCCCAATCCTCCAACTCGGAACCTCGCGGGTCGGTCCTGGGTGACCCCCACGCCGATGATTTGGCGTTAAAGTCACCCATGACGACCACTGGGCGCGGATGAGCCCTTCGAATCTGGGTCTCAACCTCGCTCAGGAATTGCTCGAATTCGGCGAGACTGCGGTTGGGAGAGAAGTAGACTCCCACAACTGCGATCTCCCGCCATGCAACAACAATGAAGCCCCGGCCACGAGCGATCACCGAGGAGACCGGGGTTACAGCCGACGTGATGATCGCCACCAAGCCAGAAATGTCTCCTACCCATGTTTCGCGGGTAGGGACAAAATATGGCTCGGCAGCGACCGCAAGATCTATTTGCCACTGCGCCAAGGACTGCAAGAGCAAGTCTTGAGCCCCGGCGCAGTGGTTTAAGTTTGTCTGCAGGAAGCGATGGTTGTGTCCCGCTAGGGCCATTACGTTACAACCATCGCCTCCGAATCTGCTCTCGGAGCCGGAGCTCGGGGAGCAGGATTTACCGCCTTGCCCTTTCTGGGCTTGGCTGGGGTTCCTTTACAGGATGGTGCCCCAGCCCTATGATTTGCCGGCCGGCCCGCCACCTCGCACAATGAGCAGTGCGGAGCAGCGGAGCAGCCGGAGGCCCCCCTTTTTTTTTTTTTTTTTTTGTTCACGTCAGGGGAAATGCCTTTACGCACTGACCGGGCCGCCGCCCGAGTGTGGGACTCGTCTCGCCGAAACGCCCCTCCTAACTCCATGGACGCCCGGAATACCCACTAAAACCCCTGCGAAGTCCGCCTCCTACTGTGCCTGTGGTGGCGTGGGGTGGGAACGCGTTTGCAGTCTTCCACCCCTCCGCCAGCACCGGCCGACGCGCTTGCGAGTCGCGCCGGCCTCCATCGGGGACCGAGGTGCACCAATGCCGGTGCCTCCCGGTGACGGCTTAGGAAAGCGCGTGGTATCACACGTGGTACCACGCGCACCTCCTCTGAGGCCTTTGGGGCTTATGGCCCCGGCCCCATTCACGGGGGGCGAAGCAGGGCCCGGTAGGCCCTCCTCCGCGTTCCCGTGCGTCGTCGACGAAGCGGGTGGGGGTCACCACTTGCCTCCCTCGCCCGCTCCGCCGCCTCCTTCTGCGACATCACGTCCTCGCAGAAAGAGGTGACCGCCGTCCATAACCTTTCACTTGAGGACATCGCACTGATGATGCTCCCAAGCGACAGGTCAGCCCCTATGGCATCGCGAAGGGCACCGCGCTGTTCCACCCAGGCAACCTTTTTTTTTTTTTTTTTTTTTTTTTGTGTGTGGAATGCGTTTATGCATACCCGACCGACGAAACGGTCTTTCCGGTTATGTGGGACTCTGGCCACCAGACTCCGAACAAGCCAGAGTCTGGAAACACGCCCGGTCATACTCCCCCCATACGGGGCTCATCGTTAGACCGGACTAATACCCACTAAACCACACACTGTGTCCCTCTGTGCGCAGAGTGCTGGGGTCACGGTACGAAGCCCGCCAGCTTACCCCCCAGCAGCGCTGACCCTTGAGCGAGGGTCCCATCATCAGATGTGCGTTTCGTACTTCTTCATTTTAAGAGGCCCGCGGATACACACCGCGCGCGCACTCTCGAGGCCTGAGTGTGACGGCAAACCCTTGGTTCGGGTGCCGTCACGGCTTCAATTATGGAGGAAGAAGGGCATCGGCGTACGCCCGTCTTCTTCGACCTACTCTGCGGCGCCGCAGCGGGCAGTCAGTCACCGCCTCGCGCTCACGTTCCGCCGCTTCCTTCTGGAGAAGAACCTTTTCACAAAAGGTGGCCACCGCTGTCCAGGCCTTCTCATTTTGGACCATAGAATAAACTACAGCCCGCAAAGAAAAATCAGAGCCGACGACGGCAGCCATGGCCGATCTCTCTTCCGACCACGCTGGGCACTCTTCTAGCGTGTGTTGTGCCGTGTCATTTGTGTCTCCACAGTGGTGACACTCCGGTGTTGGCTCTCTCAGAGCAAGGCGGCACAGGTACTCACCAAAACAGCCGTGTCCCGACAAGACCTGCACCAACCTGAACCCGAGCACCCCATGGCTTCTACCGAGCCAGCGGTCGAGAACACCTACGATGGCCCCGACTGTCCTAACGCCAAACGTCGGTCGCTCTAACCGTTCCCTCCACATTTCGACGGCATTGGCGTGGGCTAGGTCACGCCGTTGCTGTATCTCGCGAATAGTTGGGTTTTGACCCCGTATCCGAAGGCCCATGCGCCAATGATAAACCGACGCAAGGGCCTTGGCTTCCAAATCCCAGGGAACAGAGCTTGCAAGTAGGCAAGCCGCCTCGCACGATATGGTCCGGTATCCCCTAATTACCCCTATCGCGATGACACGCTGAGGTGCCCGTAGCAAAGGAACGAGCTTCACCGAAAGAGCGTCAGCCCAGACGGGAGCTCCATATAGGGCCATGGACCGCACGACTCCGAGATAGAGACGGCGGCAGGCATTTCCGGGACCATCCAATTTGGGCATTATTCGCCGTAGGGCTGCAGAGGCCTTTAGAAGCCGCGGCGCCAACTTCTTAAAATGAGGAAGGAAGGACCACCTGCTATCCAATAGCAACCCAAGATAATTGAGGGTGGATCGAATTTCGATACGCACCCCCGATACTACGAGATGAGCCCCACTGGGGGGAGCTCTACGAGGCCCATGAAATAGTATGGCCTCCGTCTTGTGTAGACCAACCTCCAATCCGAGAGCGCGTATTCGCGACACTACGTGAGCGACTCCGGCAGTTGCCAGTATGCACGCATCCCTGTAGGTTTTGCCTACGGCAGAGACTAGGGTGTCATCGGCGTAGCACACTACGTCGACACCGTGTAATGTCGCGCCTCTCAGCACCCAATCATATCCAATGTTCCACAGGAGCGGCCCTAAGACCGACCCCTGCGGAACGCCGCAGGACATTGGGTGGCGCCGCATGTCACATCCAGTTGGGCATATTACCGTCCTAGAAGAAAGGTATTGCCCAATAACCCGGCAGAGGTACAGGGGCACTCGGTGAAAACGGAGCGCTTCCATGATGCACTCCCAGGGCAAGGTGTTGAAGGCGTTGGCAATGTCTAAGGACACTGCCAGTGCTACCTCGCCCCGGTTTACAGCGCCCTCTGTCAGATTCTTCACCTTGAGGATGGCCTCCAAGGTGGATCGTCCTCGCCGAAAGCCGTACTGGTTGTCGGCTAAGTCAGGTCCGGTATGATGGAGGTGGCTCGTTAGACGAGCAGCGATGATGCGCTCGAATAGCTTTGCCACCTCGTCTATAAGAACAATAGGGCGGAACGATGATGGAGACTCCACCGGTCTCCCCTCTTTCTTAATTAGTACGAGCCGCCCAGTTTTCCACTGCAAAGGAAACTGGCCACGTTCCAGGCACGCAGAGTATAGACCCCTGAGACGAGACTCGAAATCATCGCACTCTAAGGCCATCACCCATGCGCGGCCCGGAATCCCGTCCAGCCCTGGCGCCGTCTTTTTCGACCGAAGTCTGATGACGGCGACCTCCATTTCCTCATGTGTGACTTCCGAAACATCGGAGATATCGTCTGGCCTCGCGTCAGGCGGTGCCATCGCCGGTGGCGTGTGTGGAGCTCTGTTCGGAAACAGGCCCGAGAGCACACCTTCCAGGACCTGTGGCTGGAGGGTCTCGGTGAGAGGCGGCGCCCACTGGCGCATCTTGTTCCTGACCATTCGGTACGGTCGGCCCCAGGGGTCATTGTCTAAGGTCTGCAGCATCTCCGTGTTGTGTTGTGCTTTGGACTCCTCGATCGCCCGCTCGAGAGCTGTCCTTGCCTCTCGGTATTCATTGGAGAGTTCAGCTTCTCGGCGCTCGTCATTCGAACGGCGATGATGGCGTAGTCGGCGTCGAAAACGTTGGTACTGCCGGCCGGCCTCTATACCAGCCGAGCGAAGGGCAGCAATCTCTTGTGACCACCAATATACGCTACGGCGGGGACGTCTTGAAGTAACACGGGGCATTGACGCGTCGCAGATTGACGTCATCGTCGCCCCGAACCAAGCGGCTTCCGTCTCGACGCATTCGGGTCTTTCCGGGGCTGGTTCCCATGTGGCCACCGTCACCGCTTCTTCTAGTTTGTCTCGGTTGAGACGCCCAAGTGCCCAACGCGGCCCATCTCGTAACCGGCAGGCCGGCTGATCAGGTCTTGACGTTTGGGCCGAAACGTTAAACCGGATGTACCGGTGATCGGATAGCGTTTCGGCCTCCTCAAGAACTCTCCAGTCTCGAACACGGCGTACCAGAGCAAGACAAGCAAACGTGATGTCCACGATAGATCCACCCCCCTGCCTCACGCACGTGTAGACCGAGCCCTGGTTTAGAATCACCAAACCCATCGATGCAGACCAATCCATTAGCACGTCGCCGCGGGCATCAGTCGTCGGGGAACCCCAAGCCGCGGATTTTGCGTTAAAGTCCCCTAGGACGAGCACTTGGCGGGACGGCCTTAATCCCTGGATCATCACCGAGAGGTCTTCTAGAAACTCCTCGAAATCTGCCAAAGGTCGGTTCGGCGAGAAGTAGACCCCTACTACAACCAAGTTACCCAGGGTAACTGCCACGCATCCCCTGCCCTTTGCTATGTGACTAAAGGGAGGAGAGCCAACAGCGGGCCGGGTAATAATAGCCACTAGGCCATCGCGGTCAGACGCCCAATGTTCCACTTCGGGAATGAAATATGGCTCTGCGACCACAGCTACGCCTATCAACCACTCCGCCAAGCTCTGCATCAGGAGATCCTGAGCTCTTGCGGCGTGGTTGATGTTGCACTGCAAAAAACGGGTAGTCGTTAGATCCATTACCCGTTTTTAGAAGAACACTGTTCCATAGCCTCTGAGCAGGCCGTGGAGGGGGGTACTGAAGGAGCTTTGGAGGTCCTTCTTCCGCGCTTTCTCTTGGGGGCGGCGGCGACGCACGCCTTCCCACCCACCCTATGTGATGCCGACAGGCCAGCGTCCGCGCACAAGCTGCAGTGAGGGTCTGCACTGCAGTCTGCCGATTTATGCCCGGGCTTGCTACAGCGGTAACACAATGTGCTCCGATCAATGTCGGAGTCACATTTTCCGCAGGAGTGTCCCTGTTCCAGGTAGCGGAAGCACGTCAAGGGGCGTCGGCCCAGCAAGCGAAAACGTGCCGCAACCCATCCGACTTTAACAACCGCCTTCTTGGCCAAAGTCTTTGCCGCCGTGACAGGGCAGCGTAGCCATGCAGAGTACCCTCTCTTGCCGCGAGCATTACGGCGGATTTCACCGATCCGGATTGACTCTTTGGGGCATCCCGTTTCGGCTGAAATAGCGGCGGCAATCTCTTCGTGCGTCACGGATTCCTCGAGACCGACGATGCGCATTTCCGCGCATTTCATGGGCCGAGTCACCCACACGTCTTCCTCTGAGAGGACCTCACGAACTTTGGCAGCCAGCTGGTCTGCCAATGAACCGCTGTCCGTCCCGGGGACCTCAATCAATTTGGCGCCAGTCTGTGCGTCACTTATTCTTACCCCACCAGTGATACCTACATTGGAGAGGTTGATACTGTTCTTTAATTTGACCAACATTTCTTTATACGTAAGGCCCTTGGCCACAGCTTCTGGCCGAAGTGTCAAAATTATGGCCGCCGATGTGGGGGCTCGTAGCTTTGGTTGTTTGGCCTTGGACGCAGTCGCGGTATTGGGTTTGGACCGGGCATGCTGTTCTGGCCGAGGAGGTTTCGGGTTTCCCCTGCTCTCTCGACCGACCACTTGACTCCATGTCCCCTGTGAAGGGGGGGGCAGTGCCTGACGTGGTCCTCCCGCACTGACTGGTGGTAGAGGGCAAGGTGGTGGTAGAGGCTTTTGACTAGCCTTAGACTTCTCCCCCTTTCCCTTTCCAATATCCTTCTTTTTGCTTCTTTTCTTTCCCTTCTTGTTGGTACCTGTGTCTGATGAGGTACTGGGGCCACCCTTTTCTTCCACTACCACTGGTATCGACTCCCTAGCCTTGTCAGCTGCAAGTGGCGGACGTAAACGTTTAGCTGGGAGCAGGCGATCTTCAATACCGGCCAACTTCGCGTCCATCGCACGTAGAATTATGCGCAGCAGGTCCTCATTTGAGGAAGACAGATTGGTTTCTTGCTGTGCTTGTCGTGGGTGGTCTACGACTTGCGCCTGGCTGAGGCGAGATTGTTCAGCCCAGATTTGGGCCATCTCTTTGCGGAGACAGTCCATATCGGACCGGAGCCGCGCGTTCTCCGCCTTTAGTCGCGCCACCTCGTCCGTCGCCGTCCTTTGCGCTAGGAAGTCCGCGTTATTCCGGTAGGACTTCGCAACCTGCTTCAGCGCCCTCACATACCCACCTTTGAGGTGGCCAGAGGTGTTCGCCACCTTTAAAATAGTGGCAATGTCCTCTTGGACTCGCTTATCGACGTCAGGTGTATTCTCTGACTCCGTGTCTATTTCCGAGCCGGACATGGAGAGGCTCCCGGCTCGGCGAGAGTGGACGTTTCGGGTCCACTCTTCAATGTCGTTGTCGGCCTTAACTTGTTTCTTAGCACGCTGGGAGGCACGTTCCTCCGCCTCAGCAGCGCCCTTCAGTTTTGCAAGCTCCTTTCGAGCCTTGCCGATCCCCACATATTTTCCCGTTGTCGGGTGTCTAGCGGATCCCCGGCCTCTGGAGGCTGATGAGATCTTAGGCAGCGCGCGAGCGCCGCCTTCGGTATCCGTCGACTCAGTGGACTCGTTTGTGTCCCTTCGTCTTTTGCGACCTGTCTCACTGTCGCTGAGATGTCCTAAGGACATGGGTGTTGGCAAGCGTTCCAGCACCACTCTCAGACTCTTTTCGGAACCCGAGTACATCACCAGGGTGCGTCCGTCACTCGAATCCTTCTCCTTTCCTCGACTATCACTGCCGCTTCCATGTCCTATTTCCTTTTCGCCACCTTGGCTTAACTTTTCCCTACCCTTTTCCCTGATTTTACCTTCTCGGCATTCCACGTCACTCTTTTCACTTCCACTCCTACTTCTACTCCTACTTCTACTTCTATTTCTCTCCCCTCCCTCATGTTCAAAACGGTAGTTGCCACCCACGTATACATGTGGCAGAGTGGTCCCATTGGGACCACTGTGGGATTCCCTGCCTGAGGCAGGACCCACCCGTGGAGTCTTTTCACTAGTCGTTCTTTGCATGGCTTGTTTATCTCCTCGATACGTCGTGTGTGTGGTGAGTGGTGTTGTGTGTGAGTGTGTGTGTGTGTGTGTATGAGCGCATGAAATGTTTTCCCTGTCCCCCCCGCATTCACATTTTCCCCACTTTCCCCCAGCTTTCACATTTCCCATCGCTTTCCTTTTCCCGTCCTTCCCCACTGATCCACAGTTTTGTGTGTACAGATGAGTTTTTGTTTGTGTGTTTCTGAGTGTGTGAGTTATCATGTCCGTATACTGTGGTGTGTAATGTTGTATAAAATGTGGTGTGTATAAGTGTATGTAGAGTGTGCGGTGGCCTCGGTCGCCTCTTACGACCCCCGGGCCCGAGGGGGGGCGCAATTCTACTCTGCCGGCGCCCCACGGCGACCACCCAGGCAACCTTTTTTTTTTTTTTTTTTTTTTTGTTCACGTCAGGGGAAATGCCTTTACGCACTGACCGGGCCGCCGCCCGAGTGTGGGACTCGTCTCGCCGAAACGCCCCTCCTAACTCCATGGACGCCCGGAATACCCACTAAAACCCCTGCGAAGTCCGCCTCCTACTGTGCCTGTGGTGGCGTGGGGTGGGAACGCGTTTGCAGTCTTCCACCCCTCCGCCAGCACCGGCCGACGCGCTTGCGAGTCGCGCCGGCCTCCATCGGGGACCGAGGTGCACCAATGCCGGTGCCTCCCGGTGACGGCTTAGGAAAGCGCGTGGTATCACACGTGGTACCACGCGCACCTCCTCTGAGGCCTTTGGGGCTTATAGCCCCGGCCCCATTCACGGGGGGCGAAGCAGGGCCCGGTAGGCCGTCCTCCGCGTTCCCGTGCGTCGTCGACGAAGCGGATGGGGGTCACCACTTGCCTCCCTCGCCCGCTCCGCCGCCTCCTTCTGCGACATCACGTCCTCGCAGAAAGAGGTGACCGCCGTCCATAACCTTTCGCTTGAGGACATCGCACTGATGATGCTCTCAAGCGACAGGTCAGCCCCTATGGCATCGCGAAGGGCACCGCGCTGTTCCACCCAGGCCGAACAGTCGACCAGGGTGTGCTGCGCGGTGTCCTCGCTTGCCGCACAGTGGTGACACTGGGTCGTCGGTTCTCTCCGGGCTATTTGACTCAAATACTTTCCGAAGCAACCGTGCCCGGAAAGAATCTGAGTCAGCCGGAATGTGAGAACCCCGTGCCGCCTGTCTAGCCAGTTGCGCAGAACCGGCCGGACAGCCTCAACGGTCGAGCGGCCGGCCGTAGGATCGGCCAGTCGCTCTGTCCACCTCCGGACCACGGACCGTCGAGCGTGGGACTTCATAGATTCCGTCACCGTCGGCGATTCGCCGCGAGACCGCAGCGCCTGACGTCGCTTGTGGAGCTTCGCCAGGGCCACGGCCTCCAAATCCCAAGGCGGCGAGCCTGCCAATACGCACGCCGCCTCCGCGGATATAGTGCGGTAACCCCTAATGGCCCTGATCGCTATCACCCTCTGCGGTTTTCGCAGGAGGGCGACGGCTTCGCGCCGGAGTTCCGGGGCCCAAACTGGGGCCCCGTACAGGGCCATCGAGCGCACTACACCCATGTAGAGACGACGGCAGGCCACGCTTGGTCCCCCGAGATTCGGCAGCAGACGTCCGAGGGCGCCGGCAGCGCCTAACAGTCGGGGGGCCAAGCGACGGAAATGTTCTATGAAGTTCCACCGGCTGTCGAGGGTAAGCCCGAGATATTTCATATCGGCCTTAACCTCGATCCGGACACCGCTAATTACGACGTGAGCTCCAGGAGGAGGCGAAGTCCTAGGCCCGTGAAAACACAGGGCTTCGGACTTGTCGAGCGCCACCTGGAGGCCCAGATCGCGTATGCGGCGGACGACCATTGCCACACCGGCCGTAGCCAGGCGGGCGGACTTTCGGTAGCTCGTCCCCCGTGCGGTCACCAGGGTGTCATCCGCGTAACACGTCACCCTGAGACCGCTGGGGAGGGTGCCCCGCAACACCCAATCGTATCCGATGTTCCACAGGAGAGGTCCGAGGACAGACCCCTGTGGAACACCGCACGTCATCTCCCTCCTCTCGATGCCGTACCGCCCTTGGTACAAGACGTACCTCTGACTCAGGTAGTTACCGATCAGGCGACGGAGGTAGAGAGGCACTTGGTGGTAGATAAGTGCCTCTTTGACGCAACTCCACGGCATGGTGTTGAACGCGTTGGCGATGTCGAGCGACACCGCCATCAACACCCCGCCGCGGCCGATCACCTCTTCCGATTCGGCCTTGACTCGACTGATCGCGTCGATCGTCGAGCGGCCGGTTCGAAACCCAAACTGGCAGTCGGCCAGATCGGGACCAACGTGAGTCAGGTGCTCGATGATGCGGGCAGCTATGATTTTTTCAAAGAGCTTGCCGGCTTCATCGAGCAGCACGATGGGGCGGTAGGCAGAGGGTGACTCTGCGGGGCGCCCGTCCTTCCTGAGTAGGACCAAGCTACCGGTTTTCCACACCTCGGGAAATCGCCCCGACTCCAGGCACGCTTCAAAAAGCCCCCGGAGCCGGTCCCCTAGAACATTGAGAGCCAAGACTAGAACACGACCGTGGATACCGTCCGGTCCGGGCGCGGTGTTTTTTGCCCGGAGCCTACCCACAGCCGCGTCGAACTCACAATCTGTGAGCTCAGGCACGCCGCTAACCTCCTCCTCCATAGCGCGACCAGACTCGGTCGATCGCGCCATTTCGGGGGGGATGTGATCCGCCCGGTGTGGAAATAGGGCGGACACTATATCTCTCAGGAGTTGCTGGTCGAGAATCTGGGTCAGCGGCGGCGTCCAGGGGCGTAATTTGCCCCGGACGGACTTGTATGGACGTCCCCACGGATCGCGATCCAGAGTCTCGAGCTGCTCCTCCCGTGCCTGGTTCTTGGCTCTGCTGATAGCGAGCTGCAGGGACTTCTTCTTCTCTCTGTAGATCCCGTACAGCTCGTGCTCCGTCGTCTCGTCACGATACCGCCTCATGCGGTGTCGCCTTCTGCGGTATCGCCTTCTGCGATAACGGGTGTACTGGCGTCTGGCCACCACGCATTCGACACGCAGCGTGGCGATTTCGCTAGACCACCAGTACACCTGTCGACGAGCGGTTGGCGGATTGGCTCTGGGCATTGACGCGTCGGAAGCCGCAGTCAAAGACCGACGGAGCCACTCCGCTTCCTCATCCACCCGCACAGGCCCGGCCGGCTGAGAACACCAGGCCTGGACGACGAGAGCTTCCAGCAAGGCGTCTCGATCGAGACGCCCCAACGTCCACCTGGGAAGTTGTGGAAGCCTACTTCTGGGACTCGTGACGGGGGCGATCAAGGAAGCGGAGACGTCGAACCGGATGTATCGGTGATCCGACAACGTCTCCACATCCTCGATCACCCTCCAGTCGCAGACACGGTGTGCGACAGCCGGGCTGGCGAACGTCAAGTCGACGATCGACCCGCCCCTCTGCCGCACACAAGTGTACGCCGACCCCCTGTTTTGGATCAGGAGGCCGATCCCCGCTGCCCAATCCTCCAACTCGGAACCTCGCGGGTCGGTCCTGGGTGACCCCCACGCCGATGATTTGGCGTTAAAGTCACCCATGACGACCACTGGGCGCGGATGAGCCCTTCGAATCTGGGTCTCAACCTCGCTCAGGAATTGCTCGAATTCGGCGAGACTGCGGTTGGGAGAGAAGTAGACTCCCACAACTGCGATCTCCCGCCATGCAACGACAATGAAGCCCCGGCCACGGGCGATCACCGAGGAGACCGGGGCTACAGCCGACGTGATGATCGCCACCAAGCCAGAAATGTCTCCTACCCATGTTTCGCGGGTAGGGACAAAATATGGCTCGGCAGCGACCGCAAGATCTATTTGCCACTGCGCCAAGGACTGCAAGAGCAAGTCTTGAGCCCCGGCGCAGTGGTTTAAGTTTGTCTGCAGGAAGCGATGGTTGTGTCCCGCTAGGGCCATTACGTTACAACCATCGCCTCCGAATCTGCTCTCGGAGCCGGAGCTCGGGGAGCAGGATTTACCGCCTTGCCCTTTCTGGGCTTGGCTGGGGTTCCTTTACAGGATGGTGCCCCAGCCCTATGATTTGCCGGCCGGCCCGCCACCTCGCACAATGAGCAGTGCGGAGCAGCGGAGCAGCCGGAGGCCTTGTGTCCCTTTTGACCGCAGCGGTAACACTCATCGCTGCGGTCAATCTGGGACTGACAGAGAGCACGGGTGTGGCCCACTTCAAGGCAGCGGAAACAACGCATACGCCTGGGGGGCAACACCCGTACTTCTGGTGACACCCAACCGACACACCCAGGCAACCTAACCTTTTTTTTTTTTTTTTTTTTTTTTTTTTTTTTTTTTTTTTTTTTTGTCGCTGGGAAAAAGATGCGTGCTTATGCATCCCCTCCCGTTGGGGGACGAGAGGGGTATGTGGGACTCCCCGGTGCTCCCGGTATACCCACTAAAAACAACCCAGCGGCGCTCCGGCTTCGCCTTAATGGAGGGGGTCTGGGAATATGTGGCGACCAGTCCCCCTCCGGCGATTGGCCGCCTTACGGCAGGCCCCTCAAACAATCCCCCCCCCGGCTGGGGAGGGGTCCTGGCCAGAGCGCAGGTGGGGTGATCTGTGCAATGCAGGCGGAGGCGCCCCCGCGCCTATCGCCCGCTGATCACCCCCCGGGGCGGATGGTGGCGGCCGTTGTGTTAGCCGCCGAGTTCCGCCCCTTCTACGTCTGCGGAGCGGCGCCGCGAGAGGGTCGTCCTCCCGCGAGCGCTCCGCCGCCTCCTTCTGCGACATGACATCCTCGCAGAAGGAGACCACCGCCTGCCATGCCTCGTCGCCACTCAGCATGGCGGCAATCACCCCGGGGAGCGAGAGGTCGTCCCCAACCACCGCTGCAAGGGTGCGGCGGGGTTCAGCCCACGATGAGCACACCTCCAGGGTGTGCGCCGCCGTATCCACCGCTGCACCGCAGTGGTGGCACGCTGGAGTCTCCTCCCTCCCTATACGGTGCAGGTACGATCCGAAGCATCCATGCCCGGACAGCACCTGCACCAGACGTAGGGAGAGATGGCCGTGCCGCCGATCGAGCCAGCCTCTGAGGACCGGCCCGATGGCATCCAGCGTCCGGCGGCCGTAGGCTGCGGACGCGAGGTCCTCCGTCCAGTGCCGGATGACGGCACCCCTCGCCTCCTCGCGGAGCTCCTTTCGCTCCCCCGGATCCGGTGGCTCGTTAAGCGCCCTCTGCCCCGCCGTCCATTCGTAGGCCCTGGCGAGCGTCCATACCTCGAGCTCCCACGGCGGGGTGCCTGCGAGGACGCACGCAACCGCAAAACTAATGGTGCGGTACGCCCTCGCCACCCGCTGCGCGATGGCCCTCTGTGGCCTGCGGAGGGCAGTGGTGTTTTCCCGCCTGCCCAATGAGTCCGCCAATATTGGAGCCCCATAGAGGGCCATACTCTTGAGTATGCCGGCGTATAGACGCCGGCATTTGTCCCCGGGCCTCCCGACGTTAGGGAGGAGCCACGAGAGGGCGCCCGCAGTCCTCATGAGGCGTGCCGACAGCAAGGAGAAGTGGGCACTAAAGCGCCACCTGCTGTCGAGCACTAGGCCCAGATATTTCATCTGAGCCTGAACCTCTATGCGGACACCCGCAACGTGGATGTGGGCGTCGGGCGGTTGGCGTTGCCGAGGCCCGTGGAAAAACACGGCCTCGGTTTTGTGCAACGCCACCTTCAGCCCTAGGCGGGTGATTCGGTCCACCACTCGCGAACCACCCGCCGAGGCCAAGCTGGCCGCCTCCTCGAAATTTCTCCCCCGGGCTGTTAGCAAGGTGTCGTCTGCATAGCAGACGACGGATGTGCCACGGGGGAGATTGCACCGCAAAAGCCAGTCGAACCCGATGTTCCACAGCAGCGGTCCTAGGACAGAACCCTGTGGAACACCGGACTCGACGCCGTATCTAAGGAGCCGCCCCGACCTGTCCACGACCAGTACCGAGCGGCCCCTCAGGTAGTCCGCCACCTGACCCCGCAAATACGGAGGCGCTCCATGAAAGCGGAGCGCCTCCAGTATGGTGGAGTGGGGAATGGAGTTGAATGCGTTGTCGATGTCGAAAGACACCGCCAACAGTCCATCCCCCGCATCCATAGCCTCCCTCACCTGGCTCTTTAGGCGGAATAGGGCGTCCACCGTCGAGCGCCCAGCTCGGAAGCCGAACTGGCCTTCCGAGAGGTCCGGGCCAACTGTGCCCAGGTGCCCCTTGATACGGGCGGCGAGAATCCCCTCGAACATTTTACCGACCTCGTCCAGAAGGACGATCGGTCGGTATGCCGACGGGGAGTCCATTGGCCGCCCTTCCTTCCTCAGAAGGCACAGTTGGCCCTCCTTCCAGGCCCCCGGGAACCTCTCACACGCCAAACACGCACTGAAGAGGTCCCGGAACCTTTCGCCCATCTGGGAGGCGGCGATGGCCACGACCCTTGCAGGGACGCCATCCGGACCCGGGGCCGTCTTTTTCGCCCGGAGGCGGACGACCGCCCTCTCCACCTCGTCCTCCGTCACCGGGGGGACCTCCTCGGCCAAAAGAGCCGCGCCCTGCGGGGTGCTCATCGCTGGCGGGGTGAAGTTGTCCCTGCGTGGAAACAGGGACTGGACCACCCCGTCCAGCAGCGACGGCTCGAGGGTCTCGGCGACCGGAGGACCGTACGGGCGCAGTTTGTTACGTGCCGCCTTGTACGGCCTCCCAAACGGGTCAGCGTCGAGACCCTCGAGCATCTCCGCCCTCGCGCTATCCTGGGCGTCTCGTATTCGCGCCGTCAGGGCCGCCTTGGCCTCCACGTATGCCACGTAGAGGCGGTCCTCGTGCGCGAGGTCGCGAATGCGGCGCCGCCGGCTCCTAGTGTAGGCCCGCCTGGCCGCCACGCAGGCGGCTCGGAGGTCCACCAACTCCTGCGACCACCAGTAGACGGCGCGTCGAGGAGGCGGACGACGAGACCGGGGCATGCTAGAGTTGCACACCCCGGTCAGGGAGGCTCTGAGCTGGACCGCCGCAGTGTCCACATCACAGGCGTCGACGGGGGGCGAGAGCCAATCCTCGAGGAACGCAGCCTCCGAGGCGGCCTCCCTGTCTAGGCGGGTGAGCGCCCACCGTGGAAAGGGGGACCGTTCCACGCGGACCACCTGGCCCCGGCACGTCCGGATATCGAAACGGACGTACCGGTGGTCCGACAGCGTCTCTGCCAGCTCCACCCGCCAGTCCACCACCCGGGTCGCCAAGGAAGGAGAGGCGAAGGCGAGGTCCACAATGGATCCTCCCTGACGTCGCACGCAGGTGTGGACCGTGCCCCTATTTAGGGGGGACAGGCCGGACGCCACGGACCAGCTCTCCAGCTCGCGTCCCCGGGCATCGGTGGCTGGGTTGCCCCAAACCACCGACTTGGCGTTGAAGTCGCCCGCCACCAGCAACACGCCGCGCCGCGCCACTCTGCCGGCCACTATGGCGAGGACCTCGAGGAAATTCTCGAAGTCCGTGAGTGGGCGGTTTGGGGAGAAATATACCCCAATGAGGGGTATGTCCCCCCACGCGGCGGCCACATATCCCGGTCCCCTCTCTAAGAGCGAGAGGGGAGGGGAGTCCGTGGAAGACCGCGCTACTAGTGCCACCGAGCCATCATCGTCCCCCAGCCAGCTGCCAGGGACGGAGTAGGGCTCGGCGACAACCGCTACGTCCACCAACCACTCTGCGAAGGTTTGGACCAGGAGGTCCTGGGCCGCTCTGCAGTGGTTGGCGTTCGCCTGAAGAATGCGATGAAACCCGGCCATTAATCGGTATTCATCGCATCTCCCCCAATGTCCGGCACTGATGGTGAAGTACCGGCGGCAGCGGCGGCAGGGCGCGTTGGCGCCTGCGCTTTGCCCTTCTTCAGGGGTGGTGGACAGCACCTCCTGCTCGTCATAACGTGGTCCGCTGGACGACCACTGGCAGCGCACACTGCGCAGCGCGGGGTGGCGGCCTCGCAGGTGGCCGATCTATGTCCCTCCTTCCCGCAACGGAAACAAAGTTCCCCGCGCTCAGCAGCGGAGGGACAGAGAGCCCGGGTGTGCCCGATGCCGAAGCACTTAAAGCAGCGCATCGGCATCTTCTCGAGCGCCCGGATCCCGCCCGAGCCAAATCCGACCTGAAGGTGGCCCTTCTCCAAGACCGCCTTGGCCACCACGATCGGGCACTCCACCCTCATGGTACCCATGCCTCCGCGCCCGGTCCTAATGGCTCGGCCCTTGATGGCTGCAATGGCGCAACCCCCCGCCGCCGCAACCGCGGCCACCACCTCCTCTTGGGTGACCGTGTCGTCGAGGCCGGTCACCTCAAGGGTCACGCACTTCATGGGCCTCACCACCTTGGCTGTATTTGCGACGGCCTCTTTCAGCTTCGTCGCGAAGAGGTCCGCCTTGGTGCCGCCCTGGGCCCCCGAAAACTCAAAAATCCGAGCCCCCGTTTGGGTCTTTCTGCACGTGACTCTGCCAGGTCCGAGCTGCGCAGGGTCCACACTCGTACGAGCCCGTCGCAGTACGGACTCGTATGTCTCCCCCCGCTCCGCCGCCTCTGGGGTCAACGTGACCACCACCGCCGCGGTTTTCGGAGGAGGCGCCAACTTCCTCCTCTTGTCCGCCAAAGCCGCAGACTTAGTTGCAGGAGGTGCTGGGGGGGCCGACTTCTTCCCCTTCTTTTTTCTCCCCACCTTTACCCACGGCCCGTTGGAAGGGGTGGTGGAGGGCAGGAGCGGGTCCGTCTGGGTGGTAGTGGCAGATGGGGCAGCTGGGGCAGCTGCGGCAACTGGGACGGCCGGGGCGGCCTTTTTGCCTTGCCCCTTCCCTTTGCCCTTCGCCTTCTCCGGCTGGGCTGGGGCCGTTGTGGGCCCCGGTGCGACGGGAGCTCGTGCGGGCGCCCTATCCGCCGCGAGTGGAGGGCGGAGCCGTTTCTCCGGCAGGAGCCGGTCCTCTATGCCTGCGAAGCAGGCCCTCGTGAAGGCCCTCTCCTCCATGACAACCTTTCGGATGATGTCCTCAAGGTTGGAGGGTGAGGCCATTGCAACTGGACCTTTAGAGGTCCCTTCAGGCCGAGCCAAGAGCTCGGCAACGCGCGCGTGCAGCGCGGACACCTCCTTCTGCAGGCTGTCCACCTTTCCCTGCAGTTGCCGAGTCTCGTCGGAGGTGGTGCGCTGCGCCAACTCCTTCACAATGCCAATGAGGCTCGCCGCTCGGCATTTTAGGGCCTTCTGGAATGTCCCCTTTAAATTAGAGGACTTGGAGGCCACCTCCAAAATCTCCTGGCTGTCCTCTAGAGCCATGCGCTCCATCTCCTCCACGGAGTGGTCCAGGTAGAGGACACTAGAAGCGCCATAGCCGGCCTTAGCTCTGGCGGTCCGCGTCAGCTTCTCCTTGGAGGCGATATTCTCCTCCAATTCTGCCCGCATGATGGCCCGCTTTGTTACTGCGGACCGTTTGGACTCCGGAGAGGCTCCGGGGTCCTGCCTTAGAAAGGCCCTCTTTCGCGACTCGCGGGTTGAAGAGCCGCAATTCGTCACCTCACTTCTAATCGACTCCGTGTCGGAAAGGTCCGACCCGATGTCGCTGAAAAGTCTGGCCGCTGAGTTCGCGCGGCTCGTCTCCGATGCCGAAGCATCCCTCGACTGAGGTTGGCCCTGAGAAGGGCCTTGGAGTTGGCCCTGAGAAGGGCCTTGGGGTTGGCCCTGAGAAGGGCCTTTTGGTTGGCCCTGAGAAGGGCCTTGGGGTTGGCCCTGAGAAGGGCCTTTGGGTTGGCCCTGAGAAGGGCCTTGGAATTGGCCCTGAGAAGGGCCTTGGGGTTGGCCCTGAGAAGGGCCTTTTGGTTGGCCCTGAGAAGGGCCTTGGGGTTGGCCCTGAGAAGGGCCTTTGGGTTGGCCCTGAGAAGGGCCTTTTGGTTGGAAGCGTCCGAAGACGTCCCGCGGACGCGACTGCGACATGTCGCCCGACAAAAGCGCAAATAACAAAACACAAAAATTCACGCAAGCTCAGTGTCTCTTAGCCGCTGCCCTGCCACTCCGTTACGGTGGTCAGGGACAACGTTGCCCGGGGCGCAGTACGTGGAACTGGACACTGAGGGGCACGCCCCCAGGCAACCTAACCTAACCTAACCTAACCTAACCTAACCCAAAAAATTTTAGCAAAAATTTATTATAGTTGACAATTAAAGAGCACCTCTCGGTGATCATTTATATACACTTGGAAGCAACCTTAAGTATTGACGTTTACTTATCCAGATTATAAAAATCTTTTTCCTTTTAAATTTTGACAGGGTACCATTTACATACCCTTTTTTTATAACTTGACGTAGGCACCCAACTACCCCCCTGACGTAATGTTTGGCTTCCATACACCCGCTAAGAGGATGCAGGAAGCACCTGAGAGCGAAAGCCAAGAGGACAAGTCCCCACAGCCAGGAACATCCCTAAGCCAACCTTCAATCGTAAGAAGGAGCATCGGTGAATGGGAAGCTTCCAAAAAGGAAGCACCAAAGCCGAAAAACATAAGACCTAAAAACAGGACCATGGAGGCAAGAGAGTGCCTGGTTAGAGCGAAAACACATTTAAATAACTCTCGAAACCTTAAAGCAGAGATCAAGACAGAAGTAACACAAGCAATAGAGAGACTGTATAACCTTGTAAAGGAATCTGAGATGGCGAAAGGAAGAGGGGAAGAAAAACAACCAAGCGAACAGATATCACAAGAAAACAGGAATGAAGTTAACCAAGACGAAAGCAAAGATTGGCAATTAAAAATTCAAGAACACACCACTCTTCTGCACAAAAGTATGGAAGAGATGAGAAAACTAAATCAGGCAATAGAGCAACAAACTAAACGCACAGAAGAAGCTGAAAAGACCGATGCAAGTAAGAATATAGAGATTTTGGACAAAATAAAACAGCTACATAACACTACTGAAGAGATAGGGCAGAAGATAAGTCAAAACGAGGGACAGCGGTCGTACGCAGACGTAGTATCTCAAACACGAAAAAAACACATGGAAAGACCTAAGTACTCAATGATAGTATCCTCGACTGATGGAGATGACACTAGCGCCGAGGTAGTTGACAGACTACGCCAGGCGCTAAATGCTAAATCCAGCGGAATCCAGGTCGAAAGACTAAGGAAGGTGAGAGACCAAAAAGTAGTCTTAAGCTGTGCCAGTAAAGAGGAATTGGATAGAGCTGCTGGGAAACTAAAGGAAGATAAGAATTTAAAAGTGGAAGAGGTAAACAACAAAAACCCACTCGTAATACTGAATAACGTCATGGCCTACAACTCCGACGAAGACATAAAGACTGCACTCAAAACCCAAAACATGCGTTTGTTGGGGGATTTGACGGACGAGGACGCTGCAGTCACGGTCAAGTATAGGAGGAGGGCTAGGAACCCATTAGAAAATCACGTTGTTCTCCAAGTTTCCCCTAAGATGTGGCAACGACTCACTTCCGCAGGCAGGATTTTTGTCGACCTGCAATTTGTCAAGGTTTTCGACCAAAGTCCCCTAATACAATGCACGAAATGCCTACAATATGGACACGGAAGGAAACTGTGCACAGAGGTGGAGGAACTCTGCACATTCTGTGGCGGCCCCCACCTCAAGATGAACTGCCCCGGTTATTCTGCAGGAGATCCACCCACCTGTAAAAATTGTTCAAGAGCGAGGATGCCAGATACCGCCCATGTGGTTTACAGTCAAGACTGTCCAGTGAGGAGGAAGTGGGACACCATAGCGAGAGCCGCAATAGCGTATTGCTAAAGTGGTCTCGGGCGTTCCTTCTGACACTAATAAAGACACCAAAAAACAAATGGGATATCTCGTGGTTCAGGCGAATTTGCAACGGCAAAAATTGGCAACACAAGAAGTAATCATCGAAGCCGTTAGGAGGAAAATTGCTCTTGCACTGCTACAGGAGCCTTACGTCGGTGGCATTAGAAGAATGAGGGACTACCAGGGAGTGAGGGTCTATCAGTGCGCGGGATCAGGAGAGGAGACGGTGAAAGCGGCTATAGCTGTATTCGACCAGGACCTAGATGTCATACAGTATCCGGAATTTACCACGACCAACGTCGTCGTGCTGAAGATCCGAACCTGCGCCTGGGAGATCACTGTGGTCTCTTATTACTTTGAACCCGACAAGCCAATAGAGCCATACCTGGAACATCTAAAGAGGATACAAAACGAAACCGGGGCCAGACACCTCATAATAGGAGGTGATGCGAATGCAAAAAGCACCTGGTGGGGGAGCTCAAGGGTGGACCACAGGGGAGAGAGTATGGCCGGAGTGTTGGGAGAGATGAACCTCCATATACTAAACCGGTGACGGCTTAGGAAAGCGCGTGGTATCACACGTGGTACCACGCGCACCTCCTTTGAGGCCTTTGGGGCTTATGGCCCCGGCCCCATTCACGGGGGGCGAAGCAGGGCCCGGTAGGCCCTCCTCCGCGTTCCCGTGCGTCGTCGACGAAGCGGGTGGGGGTCACCACTTGCCTCCCTCGCCCGCTCCGCCGCCTCCTTCTGCGACATCACGTCCTCGCAGAAAGAGGTGACCGCCGTCCATAACCTTTCACTTGAGGACATCGCACTGATGATGCTCCCAAGCGACAGGTCAGCCCCTATGGCATCGCGAAGGGCACCGCGCTGTTCCACCCAGGCCGAACAGTCGACCAGGGTGTGCTGCGCGGTGTCCTCGCTTGCCGCACAGTGGTGACACTGGGTCGTCGGTTCTCTCCGGGCTATTTGACTCAGATACTTTCCGAAGCAACCGTGCCCGGAAAGAATCTGAGTCAGCCGGAATGTGAGAACTCCGTGCCGCCTGTCTAGCCAGTTGCGCAGAACCGGCCGGACAGCCTCAACGGTCGAGCGGCCGGCCGTAGGATCGGCCAGCCGCTCTGTCCACCTCCGGACCACGGACCGTCGAGCGTGGGACTTCATAGATTCCGTCACCGTCGGCGATTCGCCGCGAGACCGCAGCGCCTGACGTCGCTTGTGGAGCTTCGCCAGAGTAAACCTAACCTAACCTAACCTAACCTAACCTAACTGACTAACTACTAACTAACGGGATGGGACTTGGGAGGTGTGATGCCATTGGTACAACCAGGACAACGCGCAAATTTAATACAAAGAAGGCTAATTGGGTTGACTTTCGTATGAAAGTCAGCCAATTACTTGCTAAGAGCGGTTTTAACCTGGATAGCATCAAGTGGACGGGAACTGGACGCGGCTGTTGAGGAATATACTCTTCTGCATCTGCTTCTTGAGTGTCCGGTGCATTCCGTCGAAAGAATGGACATAGAAAATAGTTTAGATATTAATATAAGTCTAGAAAATATAAGTGTAATAATGTTAAGTGAAAATAGGGATAAGTTTTTAGAATTTTGTAAGAAAATCGTTAGTACTGTAAATAATAGAAATAAGTAGCATAAGGAAATATATGTTAGCAAAATATTTGTACATATTTTAGTATAACATATAAAAAAAAAATTAATGTTGTAAACTTAATAATAAGTAAATTCGTAAAAGCTTAAACTATTGTGAATAAAGTAAGGAAAGAAATTGGATGTAATATAGTAGTTATAAGTTGCTTGTAAAAATCGGTAAGTGTGTTCCTAAGGAAAAGAATTGTTGTTGCAAGTTATTTACCCACAACTTAAAATAAAGTAAGAATAAATAAATAAATAAAATTAGATAAGGTGAAATAGACAGTAATCCCAGCTGTTAGAGTGTGATAGCGAGGAGAGCAAAAGAAAGACATAGTATGCAGTATGACAGATAGTGTAGATGCGAGAACTGGAATGAATGAGTCGATCGATAAGTAAAATCAGCGGCATTGCAGCCGGTGGTGTGCTGTAGATAAAAAAAAAAAAAAAAAAAAACCTAACCTAACCTAACCTAACCTAAGTTGGCCCCCTTCCATAGGGTTATCAGCGAAACACAGGTCCGAGGTTGCACACCATGACCGTGCATGGGCATCATTCTTATCTGGGTCAAATTCCGGTAGCTTCACATACTGAGAATAACTTTGAGGTTTGCTTAGGGCTTCGATTAGGGCTTTCATATTCGAATTTTGCATTTCGAATAATAACTTCCAGTTATCTTCATTCCTTCTATTTCTTTCACAATGCGCTGTGTTCTCAGTATGGTTTCCGTTTACCTGCTCGGATCCCACTTCTGATGTCGGTTCATTTTGTTTTAATTATGAATGAGGAAAGAAATCAGACAAAGTTGGATCCAAAATTTAAAGGTCCGTACGAGGTCATAGAAGTTCTGGAGGGTGACCGTTATAATTTGAAGGCACTTAATTGTAATCGTACCTACAAATACGCTCACGATAGGTTGCGAAAAATACCAGACCACCAGGGTATAACTGACGAGATCGATGTAGATCAAAGTAATGATGAAAACGAACAGAGTACTTAAGCTTGCATGGTGATTGGACCGTACCAGAGGTTGTCGTGTAGCCGTAGCTCAGTGGAAATCGGTGTCTACTAGTTGTAGTCCGTGAGTACGCGGTAAGCAGTCAACTCTGGCGGAGGTCAGGTTCAGTAGGAAACATGGAGTCTAGGAGAGACTCAGCGTTCAATTAGGTTGTTCGCATAAAAGATTTGTAACTGGAGGTTACTGGACTATGTTTAGTCAGGAATCACATGTAGAGCTTATGTTTTTCAGTGAATTTGGACCGCAAAAATTAAGTCAGTTATTCTCTGAGGGTAATTTAATACTCAAATGTTTAATACTTTGAGCATTCTAATTGTAAATTTAATCGGAAGGGTTATTGTAAATTATTTTCTCTCGATTGGTCAATGGGAACTAATGATAGGTCAGGAGTGACCGAACTATATGATACTGTGTGCTAAATATTGTTACAGAATAACACACAGGGACGTGTGTCCCGTAGGATGGCCGTGTCGGGAAGTCATTAGTACGGGAGCTAATTGATAACGAGGCGCAAGCGATACGTCATCGCTTCGGCAGAGTCCGGTCTTAAGTTCGTGCGGGCCGAGTTGAAGATATATTTCGAGTCACCAGCGGGACTCACTTTACCTTCAGCCACCGTGCGAATAACAAGTCCGGGAACTGTCTTACGACTCGTTGTGACACGTACATACTTTTTGATTGCAAAGTTGTGTAATATAATCATAGTTAATAAAACATTGTAAGAAGATATTTTGTTTTCTGCTCGTTACCCTCATCAAGCCTACAAATATGTTTTCTGGTGGAGATCATAACTGTGAACGGTACCCTGAACTGACATATATATATTTGATTCTTAAATATTCAGGTACAATTATTTCATTTAATTTTTGTTTGACGATAAGAAATATATCGTATTATTTAGACAATTTAATACATTTTCTCGCTATCAGTTCTAGAAATGTAGTTTTATTTTATACCGTTAATATGTTAAAATTGCTATTGAAATATAAACAAGCATTGTTCAGGTGTTCACTACACGAAAGTGTTAAATTGTTCAGTTGAGCACGCCACTCAGTGAAGCAGGTTATGTGCTGAAAAGCAGGTCATGGCTATATAAGAGCTCGAGGTGACAGTTCAGACTCAGTTTGATTAAGTCAAGCTTTGATTAATTCCACTTCTAACTGTGACACAGATCACTTTACGCCTCAATTATATTGTTTTAATTATATCAATCCTATTATTGTTAAAATTGCAAATTTCGTAATTTAATTTTTATTATAGTATGTTTATTTATTTATTTTCTTTGGTAATCAAAAATTATAATTCTACACAATATTTGCTGATGACTAAGACCAGGACTACGCTATTATGATTTAAATTAAAAAAATTAAAAAGCTAATATACTACGTACAGTGCTTCACTGGAATATACATAAATTAGTTTAAAAAAAGTGCATCATACGTCCGTGCGTATTTATTTAAAAGAAGTATGTATATCGTATAGCATGTTAATCAGTGTATTACTTGTTTATTAAAACTAGTGTTTTATTTTAACTGTAATTATTAAATTCCCTAACTACGAATTCCGACGTAGGAACATTTATTGTTACATTTAATAAGAATCCCCCCAACACATTAATTATATATAATAATCAGTTGTATTTTTTAGTAATTACAATATAGTTATAGTAATGTAATTAAAATTTATTAATTTTATTAATTTCCGATAATAATACCTAATAGAATTAGTATTCTAAGCATCGTTGAGATAGGTTAATTGGCATTTGAAAACTGCCTAATGGTTTTAGAATTAGACTAAAGGCTAACTAATTAAGCAGTTTCATTGATATTATCTCCCCAGTATTTATCTTAATTTTAATTAATTAAATACTAATTGTATGTTTAATCGTAATTTAAAATATACAACTTCTGCCCACACAGGGGCTCTACTTTTAAGGACAAATGAAAAAAAAATGTAATGTTCCACTTCCTCATTTCTTGTACGAGTACATTCGTTAACTTTGTGTTCTCTACGTACGTTCCACATTTTTTTTTCATCTTTAAAGTAAAGAAATTAAAAATTAACCGCACCACAATATGGTGAAATTTTGTTATGTTATCTTTAGAGTTGGATGACAAGTATTTCATGAAGAATTACTATTTCTATTCGACATTTACGAAGCAACTGAGGTTTTAAAACTATCAGGCGATACTTCGCCTCTAAATTCTTTTAACATGCATTTTAACCTAACCTTCTTTTTGAAAATTTAGAACATATAGAAACAAAGTAATTCTCTCTCTGCGCCCTGCAGGCTGTGTGGCCAACTTTAATTATTCTTTTATAGTGTACTTGGGCCTTTGTTAGTTATAATGGTAGATATAGATGATGTTTACTGATATAAATATATATTAAAAAAGGAGATAATTTATATTCATTCTGCTTATTGTTTTAACAAGATGGATATTTAACAAGTGATTGTTAGAAAGTTAGTTTGTTATGCAAACGTTTAATGTTCTGTTCTGATAGAAAGTTCCAGATCCAGGGTTTCATTTGGTTGCATGAGCTGACGATAACTATATATATATATATTAGAAATGTATTATCGAGTTATAATCTTTGTAACATAACTTTATTGTTATATTTGTAATTATTTATAATTAAGATTATTTAATAATTATTCTAACAAAATGTACTTTGTTTATTTTAAATGTTATATTTATATTAGTTATATACTCGTATACATTCGTTAGTTTCATTTAATTACTAATGGTTTTTATTTTTCACTGTTTTTCTTCAGGTTGACTTGTAATGAAAGCTTATAGCATTAAACCCACCTATTGTACCTGTTTGCGTCAATAAGGATGACATAAATAAATCTAAAGAGCCCCTTTATAATGTATATCAATTATTATAATTAAAAATGTAGTTTCTAAATTTAGATTCCCTAAAAAATATAATTTTAATATATTCATTCTGTTTATTTACCAATTAGCCTAGGTCTAGTCAATTTACAGCGGCTCGTACGACTTGGGTAGACTGTTTACGATACCGACCTCTTCCTAAGTTTGTTGGAAGCCAAATTACCCCTGTAACTATGGCTTATCACTTACATGTCAATAGGGATGACTTTATTTCCTAGAAACACATTTCATTACTTCTCATCACATACACACCTCGTGCGCTCAGCCAACAAAGCTGGATTGCTGCAGGGTAATTACTACATCAGTCAACCTGAAAGATGTTCGCGGAAACAGCGAGAAGTTATATAACAACGTCAAAGTCTAAATTCATTTCATAACTTTATCTATTTTGGTATATTATATAATTATTTTATTAAAAAAAACTTCTATAATCAGCTAAGTTTCATAATCCAACAATATTCCTTAACTAATGTTAAAATACTAACAAAATATTAGAAAATCTTTAGCTTTTATTTCGATCTAATTCAAAGTTATAAGAATGGATTAGCGATAAGAACAGGATAAAGAGTAAAAGCTTGTGGTACAAATTGAACTGACATTGAGTTGAAGGGTCCCGTATTCAATCTTTGTCCTCGAAAATAACACTTGCATAGTTCTTACTTTTATGTGTTCGATTCCAGTATTGCTGGTTGGATTAATCTCCCAATGCCCAGCTGTGGGATTGATAAATATACATATATTTATGTCTGTTTTGCCTGCTTTGTTGAACTATTGATTGTCCTTAATTATATTGTAAATAGATCGACAAAATGTTTTTACTTCATTAAGAATAATAAATAATTCAAACATAAATTAATTTGAATATTTAAATTACATTGAACTATTTGTATTGGTAAGTTATTTATGGCAGGTAATTAATACTGTATATATTTAAAGCTTTTAGGTTTGTCATGTGACAGTATACGGAGAGGTTTTAAGTCTGTTTATCTTAGCGAATCAGATAACGTCGTTAGATCCACTTAAGGCCACCTAACGATTTCGTTATCAACCATCAAGAATAGTTTTATCAATATGTTAAATTATCTTTATAACCTTGATCGCCCTTCAATGTAATTTAAAAAGTAATGAAAAGGTTTTTTATTAGAGCAATAAAACAAAATAAGCTTTGTTTAACAGCGAATAGTACTGAGGGTCGTGGGGTCGTGGGGTCGTTCGAACATGTACAGAAACCTGAATGTGTTATAAGCCTGTTACTGTCAGTCAGACGGACGAATATTATACAAAAAAAAAAAAAGATAAATTTACATGCTACTTGTCTTTTATTATTTTTTAGAATCTTAAACAGATATTATTGAGGCAAGCGAGCTGAGCGCTCTATGTGAGACTTTTCTATTTGAATGTCCGGGGTTGGCGTCTAAACGACTCATCCGATCAAGACGAAATTTTGCACACATGTTAAGCATGTCTACAAAGTAGTTTAAAAAGAAATTCGTAAAAAAAATTGGTCACATTGAGGAATAATGATTGGTCCCCATAGGTCGCAACCAGCACGATGCAATAACACGACTGGAAACCTATTTGAAATAAATATTTCTCTATGACCGCATCCACATTAGTGTTAAAGAGCGCTTCAATAAATGATTTCTACTTCCACTGCTCGCTTCACTCAATATGTAAACGGCACCCGAGATTTCGCGAGCGCAGCGAGGCGAAATTGAGGGTCTGGTTGCGCCCCTAGTATTTTAATTGTTTATTTCTTATTAGCGTCAGAATAGTGTGATATAAATAAGAGAATATGTTATTAAATTAGAAACCTTTTTAGTTAAGGAATTAACGTTAGTGAGGATCACAACGCAGGTGGAGTAGTAAATTATATTAACATATATATTTATATTATTATCGCATCATCACTTAAAGTCGTTCTAGAAAGTGTTATGACAATCAATGACACGACAAATGCATATCAAAAATATGTTTATATTTTATATGTTTTAATGATGAACCATATCTTTATTAATTTTTTTTAATCATTCAACCTGTAAATGAATTTTATTGACATGATTTGATGTATAGCTATTGAATATATTAATAGCCATAGATATCTGTTGGTAAGAGTTTGAATCTGAGAAAAAAATATTTTTAGATATACAAATTAAATAAATAGGATTATTTTTGTTTTATTAAACTTGCATTCTGGCATATAACTAATGCTGCATTCATATAGTGAGACAACGTTTCAGGTAGAAAGTTTAATCTAACCAAAAAACTATGAAATCATCGATACTTAAGTATAAGTGAATTGATAACGATTTACGTTATTTATTTTGTTTTATTTTATTTATTTTGTTTATTTTATTTATTTTATTTATTTATTTTATTTATTTCATATATTTCATATATTTTATTTATTTTATTTATTTTATTTATGTTATTTATTTCATTTATTTTATTTAAGTTATTTATTTTATTTATTTTCTTTATTTTCTTTATTTCTTTTTTTATTTATTTATGTATTTTATTTATTTATTTTATTTAGTGTCTCCGAAATAAACGAATATGCTCTACGGTTAGTATTTGGCTTACGCGAATTTCAAGACATTTCTGAATTTGGTAAAAAAACTCAAGTGGCTTTTAATTCGTCCTCATCAGAATCTACACATTTTATCTTCTGTGTTGTGTTTAGTTCCCCTAAACCCTCTCTTTTATCTAATGAGATATTTAAATTTATTGTGTTATTATGATTATAATTAATTTTTTTCAAGCGATTGCTTGTTTCACAGTCCCTATAATTAAAATATACAAGTCACTGTTTTGTCTTTATTCGCAAATCCATGATTCAAATCTTTTAAATGATGTATTAAATTCATTTGAGTTTTAAAAACCGTTTTGTTATTATATATCTGGGCGAATGCCTTTAATTATCAGAATCAGCCATGTCTTAAATAAGTTGTGATGTGGATAGGAACAAAGGAATCACCAAAGTCACAATCAACATTTATTTAATTCACAAATTGTCTCCCTTATAGAAATTAACTAAAATCTGTTTACTAGTAATTAGAGTATTACATAACCAATCACTTTTAATTAGTTTTGAAACAATAAGGCACAAGATTACTCGGAACAAAAGCGATTCGTCGCAAATGTGGTGCGCTCGCAGTTGACGTTTTTTAAAAGTGTCATTCAACATGGCCGCGCTGACCATCGACACGACGCTCCGCCAGACTGACAGTTGTCAAATCTCCTTCCGACGTATCTTTCAATAAATGGCGCTAGCAATGCGCCATCATATAAATATCCGGTGGTACGTGTATCAAGTAAATACTATTAGAATTTTACCGTAATCGCAGAGAATTTACCTGAATGAGTTCAAAACTAGCTCGTCAAATTCTGATGGTATGTACATAAGTACAGCCAAATAATAAAATGTAATACATGAAAGTTTAAATATGAAACAAATGTGTTGACAAATAAAAATCGTTACATAATTGTAGTTGTAGATTGTCAGTTACTAACTAATAGCGATTGTTTTATATGCCAAAAAGATAATGTTATTACATCGTATCTCATGTGTTTGTTGTTGTTGTTGTTATACACCTCACGCGCACTATCCCTTGGCAATATCTGAAGTTCAGCATCATATTCACTGACGACAAAGCTCGATAGCTGCAGGGTAATTACTACATCAGTGAACCTGAAAGATGTTCGTGGTAAAAGCAAGAAGTTATATAACAAAGTTTAAATTCATTTCATAACTTTGTCGTTTTTGTTCTCTTATATATTTTTTTTTAATCAATTCTATAAGCAGCTCTCATAATGTAACAATAATCCTAAAATAATATTAAAATACTAACAAAATATTAGAAAATCTTTAGCTTTTATTTCGATCTAATTCAAAGTTATAAGAATGGATTAGCGATAAGAACAGGATAAAGAGTAAAAGCTTGTGGTACAAATTGAACTGACATTGAGTTGAAGGGTCCCGTATTCAATCTTTGTCCTCGAAAATAACACTTGCATAGTTCTTACTTTTATGTGTTCGATTCCAGTATTGCTGGTTGGATTAATCTCCCAATGCCCAGCTGTGGGATTGATAAATATACATATATTTATGTCTGTTTTGCCTGCTTTGTTGAACTATTGATTGTCCTTAATTATATTGTTAATAGATCGACAAAATGTTTTTACTTCATTAAGAATAATAAATAATTCAAACATAAATTAATTTGAATATTTAAATTACATTGAACTATTTGTATTGGTAAGTTATTTATGGCAGGTAATTAATACTGTATATATTTAAAGCTTTTAGGTTTGTCATGTGACAGTATACGGAGAGGTTTTAAGACTGTTTATCTTAGGGAATACGATAGTGTCTTTAGAACCACTTATAATTTTTGGTACACTTGAAGTCTCAAGGCCATCTAACGATTTCGTTGTCAATCGTAACGTATTTCATTATCAATATGTAAAATTGTTGTTTTTAAGTACAATTTTTCAAAAATTTATTTATAATTCGTTGAGAGAATCATCGTAGAGAACAATAATAATATACAAATTATGTCACTGAATGCTAAGGAATGCAAGGTATATTCTAATATATTATGCAATAATTCAATATATATTTGTTATATTCTCATATATAACGTAATCGATAAATACATATTTGTTATATTCCTATGCATAGAAATGATCAGATATCCGAAAGCCTTGTTTGTTCAACTTGTTTTTCTGTAATTCTACTAAATATAATTTCCTGTAAGGATTGACGGAAAGACATCGGGAATATATATTTCACTAAGTTTGTGTCGTCTCTGTGTAGAATGAGGAACATATCGCACTGTCTGCACGACTCTTGTGATAATTGGACTAACATGGCTATTAAAAAGGATTAATGTAAATAGTTGATGAACAGCTTTAGAGAAGTTTAACAGACATATGATTGTAAAAAACATAGGAGTTTGTGTGAAGGAACCCGTATAAAAGTAAATACATTAATGAATTTTTTAGATATTTTACAGGAAGGTTTTCATCGTAAAGAAACATAAATATATACTCTCGGTGTATGCTATACATATTTTTTATTTATTTACAATAATAATAAAAAGTATCCGTTATAAAATATTTCTATAAAACGAAAAAGATGTGTATGAAGAATTTGGTTTTACCGTCTTTATTTTTAAAAATATTTACAATCGGAAACCTATAACTCTTCACAATAAAAAGTAAAAAACCTTTTTATAAATTAATTAAAAGCGGTCCGAGAAACGAAATATCTTGCACATTGAAGTTAATTAATTAAAAGCAGCTTTTGAAATGCATCACTTAACTCATCTGCACTTACTTGGCTTTTCAAATCAATATATATCAAAAGTTGTTACCAATTCGTCTTCAATATTTTTTTCTTTATTCATTCTTTATAAAACAAGTTCTTGTAAACTGAAACTTCTATATCTTAGCGAATGAGATAACGTCGTTAAACGTCTTGGTATTATTGATACACTTGAATAAACTAAGGCCATAATAGAACGATTTCGTTGTCAATCGCAATGAAAACTTTTTATCAGTATTTAAATTTGTCTTTATTATGCATAACCAGTCACCACTTTAATTTTAAATGTTCTGCGAGGATTTTCATTATAAACTGGCGGTAACGGTCGCAAGCCCTGTCCCACTCACTTACTGATTAATAAAAATATCAGGGCTATTTTTTCTACATCACTACGTACAGACGGTCACCTTAGATAAAAAGATCTCTTAATTAGTTTATGAAAAAATGATTTTGAACCAAGAACACACACACACACATTATTTTTTTTAAAGTAGTGAGTAATGGGGTAATAAAACAAAATATATTTTTATTGGTATGATTTATTTTTTTATATGAACTATAATTAAAACGTTTTTTTAATACTATTTAAATAATATTTCCAGAGTCTTTCCCACAGCCACCTCTCCCACCTCAGCCTCTGCAGCCTCCGGACCCGAAATGGCCTGAAACTGCAAATGGAAAATAATTTTAGCTACATACTGGGAAAAAATGTAATAAAAATAGGTACATACAAAATAATTACTAATGTCATGCAAAGCTGCGAAATTCTATCGACGTTTGTATCGATATATATTTTTTTCCTTTTTTTTTATTATGTCATTACTTTTATTACACGCAGAAACACTTGATACTATTTATTTTTTATATTTTCTCGAAAGACAAAGAAGCTATTGGATGATTTTTTTTCTAATTATGGTTACTTTTAGTTCAGATTAGAGAGCGTCGAGTGACGCTGGAACTACCTGTACCTTGAGTCGCGGAATAAGTTGTTTAGAAATCAGTTCTTGATCTAAAAAAATAAAAACCACTTCGTTCATTTTACTGAAACTCTAAGCTACTTGAATCCATTACATCCATTGTTAACAAAACGAAATTGATTGCATAATCAGGACGCGGGAAAATGGAGCCGAAAAAACATTGACATATACACATGCTTAACAATACAAAAAAAGTCTAGAAATACTCATTACATTTTAAAACGTAAAGATATTAAGACGTGTGATTTATTATTATTTCATTACTGGTAATTAAAACCTCATGAAATATATATTAAATAACTCTTAATTAAATAAAATTTCGACCTGATTGCACCGGCCGTGGACACAGGCTAGGGTGATTTGGTCATCATTCCCATATTCAAAATCGAATTTATATTATTGAGGTAGTTATGGTTAAATACCTTAATCAGGTAGGTAGGTAATAGTGATACTATAGAAATTGTGTTATAAATAAAAACAACGCCATCTAGAGGAAATATGTTGTTACTGCTCTTATTTCATACAAATGGAAGTTAATGTTAACGTTAGCGAGTAGATTGGAACACTCGTACGTGTTTTTATATTCGAGTAACTAACTAACTAACGGTAATGGAAAATTAACATAAAAATCGACAATTAACGGAGTAATATTAAATATATTATGTATGACTGATATAACTAAATATACAATCAAAAGTTATTGTAAGAATTAAATAGGATGATATAAAGATATAATGAATAGTTTTTGAGAAAGTTACTTCAACTGCACTTCCGCCCAGTTCTTAATGCAGTCATCTTTTACCAATATTTCTAATTTTACTGTAGTCATAGCCCAATAATAACTTATTCTATCTGAGTGTGAATATGATTGTTTTTAAATTATAAAGTTTTCCTCTATGTTGCCTCGCACTATAAGCTGGTACTCAAATAAAAAAATCAAAATCAATTAAATCTAGGTGTGTGTCATTTACTTAACATGTAACAATTCTTGTAAAAAATAAAAAAATAATATTAGGATTTATCACTTTATTATATAAATAAGTGTTTAGATAAAGGAAAAAAAACACGTAATCAAAGTGTGACTCATTTAATATACTTCTCCGTATTTATCACCATATATTTATATATATGCATAAACTTTTACTATTATCTGTATAATAAAATAAATGGCAATTAGAACAAAGTATAATAAGACACACAACATCAAACTACGATGTTAAATACTTCAAAGAATCTTTTGATATCTTTTTCTCGTTTAATTTATGAACGACTGCTCGCAGAAACTTCTCTCTTTGTAAAATTTCGAAATACGTATGCACAAATTTTCATTTCATGCATACCTACTTGTAAGTCATAAAAATACTTACAAAATACCCATTATGAACAGAATTTTTAAGAATCATTTAATAATGATAATACATCATTAAATAATGTTATAAATCTTTGTTTCTTCGCACTGTTATATTTATTACAAGGACAGGACGGGATTTAAGTTATTTAGTGATATTCTTTTAGTTATTTGATAATTTACTAATAAACAGAAAAATATTTATATATGCAACGTGACTCATCTTCAGTTAATTACAAAATATTCCTAGAAGTAGTTGTTTAATTAAGTAATAATACACAGTGCGCATGCGTAATATACGCAGTAGGCAACATGCATATGAACCAGTTACATTCGTACCTAGCTTAGTAACTGCTAGCTAGGTATTTCATCGTTATTTGGGTCATCCGTAGCTACCAACGGACACGAAGCAGATCGCTGACGCTGCAGGCTCTTACAACGCATCTAGTGCCATCGATTGACCCCGGGCGTATTGCCTACGCTGCATACCACCACCACCACCGAACACCGGACATGGCCGATGTTTCTTTCGTAATTTAATAATTAAGTAAAACACTTTTCGTTCATTCTTCGAACAATTGTCAACTCTTAGTAATAATTAATATATTGTAATAATTTAATTAAATATAATTAAAAGTAATCTTGGTTTTTTTTGCATACTTCGGCTGTGACTTTCATAATTAACCTTTATAAGGGTAATTGTATTATTACTATAAAAATATTTACAGCTCACTTATAATACGTAATTGTAACAAATTGCAAATAAAACCTTGACTTCATGTGATAGATCATAAAAGTCCATCAGAACACAGTTATAGTGTTGTTGATTTTAAACAAATCTTTATTTATTCAAACAATAAATGATTTGTACCAAAAATTACAATTTTAAAGATAAGATACATTAGGGATGAAATACGAGGTCAGGCAACATATCAAACCAAAATGCAGAATAAAATGCCATTGATTGTTCGAGACATAGTGTGTCGTACACACTGGTAAGATTTTTAACAAGATTGTAATATCATTAATATAAATTATTCGTTTTATCCTGGATTTTATTGATATTAAGTAATTAGTCACTTAATTAATAGATATTATAAAATGTTTTGGGTGGTTAAATAATTTCTTTTAGGATAATTAGTAATGATTAGTTATTCCTTGTTATATAAAGCTGTCGTGTGTACACTCAAATAAACTCGTGGATAAATGAACGAAGTGATCACTAGACAATATTGTAGTCCTGGATAAATAACAGTGCGGCTATTTTGTCTTAATATTAATTCAACAGTTGTCGCCGCTTTAGATACAGGATAACTCATTGACAGATAAGCGATTGAGCGACAATATCTTCATCAACATATCGCATCTGTTTCTGACATTATCTCCGGTTTATAAGATATTAATATCAAGATAAAATTGATGTCTTAGGACGGAACAACTTACTTTAGTGCAGATCGTAGAAGGTTACTGGTAAAAGAACGATCAAAATGAAATGTAAGTACTTTTTTATTATCAATGTGTTCGCTAAAATAATTCAAAGTATTTAAATATATTTCAATGGTCACATTTTTTTTTACGAAAACAGAAGTATTTATTTAATAATTACGTGTTAATACAAAAGTGTCTATAATGATAATATATTGAGAATAAGATTTAAATTATCGTAACAATTTACTCTAAATGTAAATGTGTATTAATTGTAATTAATAAAGTTTCAACTAGCATTATAAAACTATTATATAATAATAATTCCATAATTTTTATCTTTTAAATACGTTAAGGGCAGAATTTCTTATTTATGTTCATTAAAAATATATTACTGTTTTAAAGTATAATCAATTGTTGCAGAAAAAAATCTTAATTTATAGACATTTTTAAAAAGGTCTACTGGTGTTAATAATTATTATTGCATGTTTTTATTGTAAATAAAAAACATATTTTTCATTTTCAGTGGTCACTAGGCTTATTTGCCTACTATTGGTGTTCGCTGGAGTCTCCACCTTCTCAATAAATGTGAGACAAAATCCGGAGACTCTATGCATAGGCCAGAACAACTTCCTACGAATCGCCAGCGTCGAGAACTGCTTATCTTATTACCAATGCTATGCAGGCCGCTCTTACCTCATGCAATGTCCCACAGAGACGTGGTTCAATGAAGATCAACAGGTATAACTTAAATTGTTTATTTTTACCTCAAGTAATTCTTTATTAACTTGACAATTCTTTTGAATATTTAGCACTTTTATTAATTAAATATTAGCAACACAAATATTGAAATATTTTAGGTTTGCGAAAGGTCTCCACCTCCAGACAGATGCAGTTCCGTCGAAGAGCCTGAGCCAGAACCAGAGCCGGAGGAAGAGCCAGAGCAAGAACCAGAGGAAGAATCAGAGCCAGAGCAAGAGCCAGAGCAAGAGCCAGAGCAAGAGCCAGAGCCAGAGCCAGAGCCAGAGCCAGAGCCAGAGCCAGAGTCAGAGCAAGAGCTAGAGCCAGAAGAAGAGCCAGAGCCAGAAACAGATGAAGAACAAGAGCCAGAGCAGGAACCGGAAACAGATGTAGATTTCGAATCTGAGGGTAGTGGAGAAGAAGATTTAGAAGATGAAGGGGAACAGCAAGAAGAGGATGTTGACGAGGAATCTGAATCCGAACCAGAAGTACCAGCATCAGAAGAAAGTGAACAGGAGCCTGAAGTAGACGAAGATCAGGATCTAGAGATCAATAAAATTATTAAACGTATCAAAAGAATAAGCCAGTATGATGATAAAAATAAACATGACCATGACCACGACCACGACCACGACCACGACCACGACCACGACCACGACCACGACCACGACCACGACCACGACCACGACCACGACCACGACCACGACCACGACCACGACCACGACCACGACCACGACCACGACCACGACCACGACCACGACCACGACCACGACCACGACCACGACCACGACCACGACCACGACCACGACCACGACCACGACCACGACCACGACCACGACCACGACCACGACCACGACCACGACCACGACCACGACCACGACCACGACCACGACCACGACCACGACCACGACCACGACCACGGGCATGATCACGACCATAATCACGACCACGGGCATGACCACGACCACGACCACGACCACGACCACGGGCATGATCACGACCACGACCACGGGCATGATCACGACCACAGTCATTACCATGGCCTTAACCAGAATGGTGTTCAAGAAGATTCTGAAGGGTCTGGTGTTGAATTTGATGATGATGTTGTAGTAAAATTCATCAGAAGAAATTTAAAAAATATTCAACAAGTGGAGGAAGCCAGTGATGTAGAATTATTGCCTGAAGAGGAATTCGAAAGTAGTGAAGAGGATAATGATGACGAAAATTTAGAAGATAATGTAGGCGAAGATTTCAACATTATCAATGACAATTTTGAAATCGAGTATGATGAAGACATGGAGCCAGAACAGGAAGAAGAAAATTCAGAAGACGAATTAAAAGCGTACGCAAGATTTAGCAACCTTATCAACAGCTTTTTCGGACTTGCTTAAGACGTTGGCGTATTTCAAAACCACCTCCCCTTTGAGGGAGTGTTACTTTGAAATGTAGTTAATAGATAATTTAAATTAGTAATAAGTTGTTAGAAGTTAATTCACTTTGTGCAATTTTGTAAATACTGACGTAAGTAAAATAAATAGTTTATTTACTCTATGGAGTATTTTTTATTAAAGAATCATTAATTTTATTGGCGAAAGTTTCCTTTCATTGGAAAAGATTGCTTTAGGATTTTTACTAGGGTTTCCATACTTGGCAAACTTGCCAAATCACTGCCTCTATCTTATTGAAATTTGAATAAGCTTAAATGGTTGCTTAGCTTGGACAGTTATAAAATTTTGAACTATTTGAGATAGACCCAATTCCTCCTGAGCTCTTCTATCATAAGTCATCTAAGTGGAGACTTCTTTCTTTTGAAATAAAAGTTTTTACGTCTTCTGTCGTAAGTCTAATTATAAATAATGAATATGAATTAAATATTAAGCAATATGTTACAATAAATATGTCATGGTAAAATATTTAACTATAGAAGAATAATAATAAATAATAAACGACAAAATAATAAACGACATGAAATAATTTGGTTACCATTTCATCGAGGAGGCGGCGAGCACTTCCACCGCTCGCCTCCTATCAGACGACGGTATAGCTCTGTAGTCAACATGAGAAAGCAATATTAACCGATTTTAAATGTTTCTCTTTCAATATTAAGTAATTAAGTAACTTTTAAAATATATATTGTGCACCCCCAAGTGAGTAAATGTTAAAGTGTTATTTGTTCGATTTAAATTTAAGAAATTTTAAATAAATATTTTGGTTTATAATTATAATAAAGCTATGCTACGCTATAGCATAGGTATAAATTATCGATAAGAGATGAGTACCTTCACAAAAGGTGTGTACTCCGTAGCCGTGTACCTGCAAGGCCGGCAACGCTTTTGTGAGTCTTAAGACGATGTTAGAGTACATGTTCATGTTTTAAATGAGAACACCGCTCTAGTGGATTACAATTAGCGTAGACAGTTAAGCCGTTTTATTTAAAAAAAGAGCTTTTATTTTGGCCACCCAGTGCACCAGCGTACTCTCAGATTAACGTCGGAACCACTACAAGTCTAGCCTAAATCACTACGCCTAACTTCCTGCCTACAGCAAAGAAACCATTTGTGCTGGGTTGTTTCTTTAACAATAATAAATATTTTTAAAAAAAGTAAAATTTGTTGAATACAAGAACGTTGGTTTGTGTTCTCTTTTTGTTCCAGTTATTATTATTAGTGCCAAAGTTTCAGTCTACCATCCACGTCTTTTACAGTAACCTTCCTTTTTGTGTACGGCCATGTTTAACCTCGATATTCCTCCGCATCACGTGACCATACTACGACACACTTACATTTTATATATTCTACCAAAACTACTTCTTTCAAACTAGAGTCTCATTTCTTATTTTATATATTTTTTTAAGACAACATACATACATATGAACACTGGTATTTCAGCGGCATGGCCTAGCCTTTAATCTATTCCTTTCTTTACTCATTATTCCCATCTATATAACATAGGTTACTTTAACAATTTAACAACAGTCGAGGTACACAAAAATCATGTATAAGTTTCTTGCTTCGTCTTCATAACTCGTTTAGTTTGTTGATAGCATATATTGCATGTTAACTACAATTCATCAACATATTCTTAAAATTTAAATCTGTCACGAGAGAGATGAAAAATCTCAACATAAATAAACAATTCATGGTACTGGACAAAACTTCTATTAATAAATGAATTTTTAGCAAATTTATTTTTAGTACCTTGGACGTCAAAGGTGACTTATAGACTGTAATGTTAGATTAAAATTTTTATGGTTAACCATAAATAAATAAATAAATTATTAATACATTTTGTTATTTTTAATTCAGAAACCAACTATGATGAGTCAACTTTATCGGTTATGATCTTATATAGGTGAACTTGATCCTGTTGAGAACGGCGGTCTATGGCTGATATAAAAACCGATTGTGCATACTTTCGATTGTATTAATATTATAATGAGGATTCCAAACAGATGGAGCAAACTCTAACATAGGCAGAAAACTACACAAATTGTAATTTCTGAAGAAGTATGGTTTGAGAAATTTTATCGAAAAAATCAGTACAGACGACGTCAACCTGAAAGACGTCTACCCGTGAACATGATTATTGCAAAGTATTCGAAACGTCGGGTTAAAATAAAAAATGTAACCAAATTATACGCGAGTTTTAATCCGTAAAAATAGTTTTATTTGAAAGACATTGCTCAAAGCACTTGTTACAAAATCAATGAATTCGTATAGATTATTTTACGTTGATTGTCCTTTTGATAAATCTATGCTGCTGGGTGATAACATCTTAGGGATGCAGCTCACTTTCGAAATAGGACGATAATTTCTCTGCTTTAAATATATTAAGTAAGACTTCTGCATACAATAGGCATTAAAAAAATTTAAAAAATCGAGATTGTCATTTTACTTACTATGAAATAATTTATAATTTTAGTTTGACTGTTATATTGCGTATGTTAATCGGAGTATTGTTTGTTAAAATTCTGGTACAGTTATTTCAAACAAACGAACTTAAAAAATGTAATGTTTATTAAATAAGTTAAGGTTGAAAAATGAAAGAAAAATAAAATTTTAGCAATTTATTACATCATTATTATACAAAATAAATCTCAAATACAATAATAATTATAGTATAAGTAACACAACCAAAGCAAACATTAAACATTGGATTTGAGAGATACGTTTATGTCACGGTAGGCCCGTATAGGATCGGCCGTAAATGCATAATACATAGGTTATTTATGTTAACTAAGTACGCTAACTAAGGTATGACTTCAAAGTTAATATATTATTTTCTACTCATTGGCAGTTAATATATTCCACAATACTGACGCACGCAATGCATTACATGAAGTATAGGTTACCGAAAATATTTGTAAGCTAATATAAATACAAAAATAAACATCTTAAATTGTAGACAACATAGCAACTGCTCATTAAATTAATTGCGAAGCCAATATTATTAAATACAGAATATTATTTTCAATGAGTAATTAATCTTCAATAAATAAAGACATTTATTTGAGAGAAATATATTTTAAACAATATTAAATTATCCCATAGATTATATTAAGACAAAATCATTGTTACACAGTATATAAAAACAAAACAAAGTCACAGATAGTTAATAGACACGTCAGGTCATTCACTCGTTAGAAAAATAGAGGCGATAGAAAATTGTATATACGTCATACAAGACAACAATTTTGTTCCAACGTGGTCCACTGACGCTTAGTTAAAACGCTAATGAGTAGATAGATATGTGATGTGTTAATAAAAGTTCTGTGACGCGGTAACGGAGGCTCTAATCACGAACACGAACGATATCACAAGGGCCGTCCCGAGCGCCACAGACTATAAAAGCCTACCCTAAAGCGTATATGGTATCTGTTGTCTAGCGATTTACAAATACGATGACCAGATACTTTTAAACTAGAATTTTGCAACTATGCGACAATTCGATTACATGACGCATTAGCAAAATATAAAAATATCACTTATTTTTCGTTGCCTTTTGTCATATCCATGCAGTAATATAAAAAATATCTAAAACACTTATTATATACATAACAAATTATATTAAGTAAAAAGTAAAGAGTGCGTTTAAAATGCTGTAAGAAATCTAGAATCGTTAAAATAATAAATAATAAAAAAAACGGCTATATACAAACAGTTAATACATACCGTGCCATGGATGCGACAAATAACAACACTATACAATTCCGAATTTCAAATCCTATCGCGTCTACTCGCTTATCTACGGCGGTTACACGAAAATATCACGTGAACAATATTCAGTTAGTACAAAAATGTTCCATTGCCATACAATCGAAGCGTGCTCTTAATATTAGTCGTATCAAATCTTCTGACATTCGGTAAAAAAGTAAGAAATAGCGGTAGTACAAAAAATATTTCCAGCGGTGTGTCGTGCCGCGGCCAGCCACAGGCGCCCTGTTGGCTCGCCGGCAGTTTGGACACAAGTGTCGCTAGACCGAGGCGTCAAAATAGACCCACGTCCTTTTTCATATTGGTCTGCTTCCAGGCGGGTAGGACTGAAAACTCTTCTTTGGTCATTCCGAAAGCCTCCTGCGGGATAAAAATTTAATTTTAACGCCTCGTGAGATAAGGGCGCTATGTATTATTATAATAATATAATAATAATATTTATTTTTAAGACAATATTATTATTATTATATTATTATGTTTAGAATATTGTGTATAATAAAGAAGTTCCAACATCTCAACACCGTACCAAAATAATATATTTAACAAATGGGTCTTAATGATGGACAGTAGAGAAGAGTCACCGGTGCTTAACAATTAAAAAAACATGTGGTACTTTGAAACCTCAGCAAATACTAAACTAAATAAATAGTATTTTCTTAGATTTTTACGAACATACGTTTGAAATAAAACTATTCTTTACGGATTAAACTCGCGTATAATTTTCGATACATTTTCATTTTAACCCGACGATGTGTCTTTCAGTAAATTAGTTGATATATTGACGGACACTTACATCTTCTCTAGTGAACACGATTGCTGCAAAGCATTCGAAACGACGGGTTAAAATTAAATTATAATAATAAAAAATAATTTTATATAAATTATCGATAGTGTTTATTTATAAATTACCAATATAAGCTAGCCTCAACATTTTTCCCAGATCGATTTGTCGTACTAGAAAATGAGATCGCAAAAGAGAAGACTGTACACGTTATATATAGGGGGCTCGGGGATAAGGCACGGGGTGGATTACACTGTGAGTCGGTACCAGGAAGTCGTGGTCGTCCAGGTGTCGCTCCAGGTGGTGAGGGTCCACCAGGTCGGGCAGCGGGCGGCGCTGCAGCGAGCACAGCGGCAGCACGGCGGAGCAGCGAGACAGGCGGGACAGCTCCAGCGCGCCCGAGGACACCGCGCCCGCCTTGTGGCCGTGCTGTGGGGGGGGGGGACTGTACAGCGGGGGCGCGGACAGGCGGCAGAGGATCGATCGTCCGACACCGAAATTTATACATTTTTACCGACACCTCAACCATATTATTTTACAAAATACCAGCGGTCTAATCTAGGGCTTACGGCAATATTAGCGTCGGCGGCCTCGTCGTGGTCCGTCCAGGTGTCGAACAGGTCGGTGAAGGCCTGAGGCTCCAGGCCGGCCGCCACCACGCGAACGTCCTCCCGCGCCCCCCCCTGCACTCCTCCCCGCGACACCCCCCAGTAGTCAGCCGCCGTGCGTAGCGCCGCCAGCCGTAACGCCTGCCAACGAGCCGCGAATGCGCCCACACCTGGACGAAGGAAGGCGTTATTCGAGCTACTAGAAGACGTTTAAGTGCAAGAGGAAGCCAACAGCGTTCCGTCCGCCCCCGGCACTTACCGCTGGTGAGCTCTGGCTCGTGGTCTCCTCCCTGCGCGCGAGGCCACCAGCCCTGCCACAGCCACACGGACGAGCCGGCGTCCAAAAGGAACAGGGCTGAAGGGTGAGAGGGGTTTCATTACGAGGAATGCGACCGCTAAATTTGTTTGTATATTGTAATTCGACCGTAAAAAACTTCGGTTACCTGGCTGAGAAGCGGAGTACAGTTCCTTTTGTTCAAAAGGGAAGGGTGTCACCAGACTTTCGTGTCGAAGCGGCGACAGCACCTCGTGCGCCTCGAACTGTCCGCCCAAGTCCGTGAAGTGAAACAGTCTAGGGGTGCCCTCTCCTCCCTCCCTCCCGCTCAGGACCGAGTTGTAGTACTGCTTGCTGGTCACTCCCAGGCTATCGAGAAACTCCTTGCTCTCCTCTCCCTCCTTCACTTCGCTGACTTTAACCTCGTTGTCGAACGAATGACACGTTCGGGCGACTAGCTTGTTGGCTAATTCGATAGCTATCTGTTTAGTGTGCTTCATACTGCGGGAGCCGTGCCAGATGTATAGATGAGACTTCTCGGTGTCGACTAGAATTAGAGATCCACGGCTACGCAGCTGTCTCACCGAGCAGGGAACTTGTAATAGGTATGCTTCATTCGATATATTGCCTCTTGTAACGTACAAGCGAAAACGACCTCTGTCAGTTCCTTTCTTTCCTTGGTGAATGACTAAATTTCCCTGGAAAAGATTCAAAAATGCAGGCGGCTCGTTACCCTGCGCAATTCTTAGTTGAGGACCCTTTTCTTTATCAAGTTCTACTGTCAACAATGCGGCAGCACCCTTTTCGTTGGAAGATGCGTCTCTTCCCTGCCAACAGAAGTACGCACATCTGTCCCTTCCCGTCAAATTATGCTTAGAAGGTTTTCCATTTAACTCGCGGCCGGTGACGGTAATCTGATACTCCCATCGAATGATGTAACTGTCGCCTGAAAAGAATTCCCCGATCTTCGTTTCGTTCTTGACTTCTTGGTAGTCATACTCCTGTATGACCCACTTGCAAACTGATTTTGTTTTAATATCGTAGTGACGCATCGACTCCTTGTCGAAATAATGTGTGCCACGTCCTATGTGAGACCCTTCTAAAATGAGATCTGGGTCTTGGTATTCGTTAGACCACATTTCCTCAGCATCACAGGGATTAATTTCAACACTGTTACTCTTATTTTCTTGTGGTTTGACTTTTATAACGCGACTGTAATCAGGCCAGTCGAGGAATTTTTCCTTGAACAAAATGGTTTCCATATGCTGTGTTACTTTGGAAAATATAGCCCATTCCGGTCGGTTTTGGTCCGATTTGATAGCGGTAGAACTATCGTCTCTGACTCCTTGGAATGCGGCGGCATTAATAGGATTAATATGGCATTCCTCATAATTATATCCGTCATCAAACAGCTCTTGTGCTAATTGAGCAGATCGCCGCCTACTTTCCAGAGGCACATTTTTACCATACCATATATACATTTCCGAACCAAAGTCGAAAACTATAACTTTCGACTGGTGTAACATAACAATCTTTGGCACTTGTCCCCAATATTCCTTGATTGGCACCAACTCATCATCTGAAACCTCGTAGCACATATTTGTTTGAATGACACATGATTCGTAAATTTCGTCTTCATCAGGGGGCCCTGTGTCAGCCGGTCGGTACTCCTCGATGCCGTCGGTCACGCCGAGCAGAGACCAGAACTGGTTCCAATGTTTGTTCGAATAGTTTTTAGTTTGCTCGTCAATTTTGATCAAGCCTGATGAATTCTTACATCCCAGATCTTTAGTATTGATTATGTGTTGTGCGATATCTGTACTCCGGTTTCTGAAAAATAAAATGTTTTATAATATAACTTAAGTTTTTCCTTATATATTAAAAGAGGATGTAAGTTAAAAGTAATAATTATATAAACAAGTTCACCTTTCAATGACATTAGCGTAGAATCCAATATAGAGGAACAGCTGCTCAGGAGTCACGAGGACGAAGCAGTCACCGCGGTTCACATTGGAGTGGACTGGCTCCACTAGACGAGTCTGGAAGTTTTATAATATTTAAGTTAATATAAACAAACATAATTTTCATGACTTCAGAATCCCAATTGATGGCTGGACATTTAACATAACTGGAGAAACAAAGTAATTGCAGTATACAATGAATATTTAACCTCAAATACAATATGTAATTATTTAAATGAAACAAGTCATAAACCATGCAACATAATATTAAATAATAATACTTCCGCATATACGATGATCATTAAACAGATAGTAGGTGTCGTTTCAATTATAATATCAATTATCTATAGTATGTATGTAATTTATTATTATATTGCATGATTCGATTAATTAAAAATACTGTCATGTTACATATTTGATTAAAAATATTATTGAATTATGAATAATTAACTATTCAGTGATATCTATTTTTATTGGTGTTGAAAACTATAGAACATTCTGGTTATATTTAATTTTTTTGTAATTAAAATGATAATAAAAATATTTTTGTACGAGCAATACTATTCTCACTTGTACTCGTCGTCGGCCCTTGACGTGCATCAACATGATCGGTTTCGTTCCTTGACTGGGCACGTTCGTGGCTGAGGCGCTTCGAAGCGCCACGTTGGAAAAGTCCTCCTTGCTCGCAAGCGCCGCAAGCGCCTCAGCCGCTAGACCACAATTTGGAGTCTGAACTGGAACTGGAAGGAAGTAAAAATTTAATTGTCATATGCAACTTTACACTTAGAGTTTTTTATTATCAAATTTTATACATTTATGGTCCTATGAACTATCTTACAGTTTAATGTATAAACATAACTAATTTTCGAAGAACATATGGCACTAATTATTACACTAGTCTTATTTAAACTTTACGAATGTTTATAACATTATTTTAAGTGCAGTCGTGGGCCTCATAAGACAAGCCTCATAAGACAAACAGCTGCCGTGTCGGTGTCGGTGCGCGCTGTACTGACCGGTGTTCGGTGCGTGGTGCGCGTCCCTCGTCGGTGCGCTGTACTGACCGGTGTTCGGTGCGTGGTGCGCGTCCCTCGTCGGTGCGCTGTACTGACCGGTGTTCGGTGCGTGGTGCGCGTCCCTCGTCGGTGCGCTGTACTGACCGGTGTTCGGTGCGTGGTGCGCGTCCCTCGTCGGTGCGCTGTACTGACCGGTGTTCGGTGCGTGGTGCGCGTCCCTCGTCGGTGCGCTGTACTGACCGGTGTTCGGTGCGTGGTGCGCGTCCCTCGTCGGTGCGCTGTACTGACCGGTGTTCGGTGCGTGGTGCGCGTCCCTCGTCGGTGCGCTGTACTGACCGGTGTTCGGTGCGTGGTGCGCGTCCCTCGTCGGTGCGCTGTACTGACCGGTGTTCGGTGCGTGGTGCGCGTCCCTCGTCGGTGCGCTGTACTGACCGGTGTTCGGTGCGTGGTGCGCGTCCCTCGTCGGTGCGCTGTACTGACCGGTGTTCGGTGCGTGGTGCGCGTCCCTCGTCGGTGCGCTGTACTGACCGGTGTTCGGTGCGTGGTGCGCGTCCCTCGTCGGTGCGCTGTACTGACCGGTGTTCGGTGCGTGGTGCGCGTCCCTCGTCGGTGCGCTGTACTGACCGGTGTTCGGTGCGTGGTGCGCGTCCCTCGTCGGTGCGCTGTACTGACCGGTGTTCGGTGCGTGGTGCGCGTTCCTCGTCGGTGCGCTGTACTGACCGGTGTTCGGTGCGTGGTGCGCGTCCCTCGTCGGTGCGCTGTACTGACCGGTGTTCGGTGCGTGGTGCGCGTCCCTCGTCGGTGCGCTGTACTGACCGGTGTTCGGTGCGTGGTGCGCGTCCCTCGTCGGTGCGCTGTACTGACCGGTGTTCGGTGCGTGGTGCGCGTCCCTCGTCGGTGCGCTGTACTGACCGGTGTTCGGTGCGTGGTGCGCGTCCCTCGTCGGTGCGCTGTACTGACCGGTGTTCGGTGCGTGGTGCGCGTCCCTCGTCGGTGCGCTGTACTCGTGCCGCAGGTCGGTGCGCGCCGCCAGCGCCCTCAGCGGGTTGCGCGTCACGTGCCGCCGCTCGCGCTTGGCGCGACGGGCGTAGTCACGCGACAGGCTGGAGGACACGACATACGATATAAATCTGAAGTACTGAAGTATCCGTGGCAATTGCAAACGAAATAATAAATTTAAAAACGAGTTAGCTCAGCTTTGCAGAACGAGGGGGTCGGATTTCCGGGGGTCGGGGGTTCGAGCCCCGCTCGTGTCGATGCATTTTTCTTTCTATATTTATTGTAAATTATGAAAACACTCGTAGCTCATCGACATATACGAAAAAATGTATCCTATCTTTCTTAGTGTTAACTAATAAAGCCAAAACCGTGACTGCCTCTCTCCGTCCACACTCACAGGTGTCTGGATGCGCTGTCGATGGCGTCCAGGTCCACGTCCAGCTCCTTGTCCTGCTCCCCTCCCCCTCCCTCCCTCCTCTGAAGTGCCGGCGTGAAGAACGCCTGAAAGGTCTCATCGTCAGCCCGCGGCACGCTCACTGAACACGACACCTGCTCCGCGGCCGCCGGGGATTCCTCCTCTGGAATCGATTATAGACAATTTTAAAACTGTTAATAAAATGTACTATTTTACTTTGTCTTTAGGAAAATATAGATACATTTACAACATTTTAATAACTCTCGTTAAGGTTCTTTGCTTTATATTGTTTTCAAACTGGCGTCAGAAAATATACGTAAAATAAAAGGAAAGTATTACTGTTAAGACACAACGAACGAACGCGAGACCTTTAAATCTCTTCCGCACAGTGTGACCGGTGATTCATTTACTGCATACGTAAATGTCTTTTGTCTGGGGATTACAGTGAGCATTGTAAAACATAAACGATTTCCTTTAATTTATTACGTGTATTTTCCTACGTCACATTATATTAAATTTTTAAAATATACATTTACTATCGATGCTCACTTTCGTCAACTCGACTGATACTCTCGCTGACGGAGTGACTTCGTTTGAAGGACTCTCTATCGACTTTGTGTGTCTCCTGCGGCTGGTCGGCGGCGCCCATGACGGCGCAGGAGGCCGACCGCAGCGGGCCCGACGAGAAACCATTGGTAGGGGACTGGGGCGCTTTCCGAGACCTGCAAGAGGCAGTATAACTCGTACAAATTTTTTAAAAAAAAAACTATGTTGTATACAAAATATTAAAAATGTTAATTTTATAAAGTCACAAAATACAAATCTTATTACGAAATAAAATAATTTGCGGAAACTTATTTATACAATGGAATGGTTCAATAAGTTGTTGTCGAAGGTCTAACGCCATCTATGGCGTTGCAACGCAACTATAATAATCCTTTATTTGGTTATTTAGAATAAGTTCTAATCGGCGTTAATGTATAAACTTCAGTGTTGTATAACATTAGTGTGTGATTTAATGTTATTATAAACCACACGACCTTAGAATACGCTGGTTGCGTGTACTAGTAATTAGTTATGACATAAGAAATAAAAAAAACTATTTAATACTTCTGCGTAAGTGTTAAAGTAATTACTGAAGATTATTTTTTCCTCCTGGATGTTAGCAGGTAGGTGTCGCGTATGTTCTGAGTGGCGGCGGATGTCCATTACTTGGACACAGATTTGCCTTGAGGTTTAATATAATATATAAACAGAGTTAATTCAATCGTGCTATGCGGTGAAGGATAACGGCTACATAATATAGTCACAGATATATTTATTTGTGAGACATTTATTGACAATTTAAATTCAATACTTTTATTCGATACAAAACGTAAAATAAAACAAATCACTGTCGCGTGAAATGAGGCCATCTACATTACACAGAATTTTATAACCATATTTGGTGATGATATTGAAGATTAAAATTCAAAATTCATAGGACTAATAGATCGGTGTTACCTGAACCTGTTGGGCGGCGGCAGGGCGGGCGGGGGCGGACTGAGGGGCGGAGACGCGGTCGACACCTTGTCGCGCTCCAGACGACCAGCCACTGTGAACTGCGAGGCGTCGGTCTGGGGAACACGTTTGCGCCATCCCTGAGGACACACGAGGACCATATGGAATTGTAACTCATTATTTATGATCGCTGTGTTATTGTAATGTTGACTTTGTGTTGATTATGTTTTGAATTAATTATTATGTGTTGAATAATTATTTTTTCATTGTTATTAATTTCATTATATTGTCTATTATTATTATTATTATTATCAATGGCATTTTAAAGATTAACTAACATAGTCTTAAAAAAACCACTTCTAACAAATATATGGATATATGGACAAATTGAAATAAAGTTTATTAGTATTATATTATACGATATAATGTATTACTTTTATTTAACATTCATTATTTTAAACATTATTGTTTAATTTTAATAGAGAAGATGGTTGAAATCTATCGAACATCTGGGATCCTATCATAAAAAATATTAAATCCCACGTCTGTGAACACACTGCCAGACACAGTGCGATTTGTGTGCATCCTTAACTCTTTACCCGTAAACTCAGAAACCGTTGGAGGTAGGTGACAAATAAAATGACTGACTGACAGACACCACCATCTCGTTTTACCGCGAACATGTTTGCTGCAAAGCACTCGAAACGTCGGGTTTAAATTTTAAAAAATGTAAAAAGAAACGCGAGTTATATCAGTAAAAAGGAAACATGGAAATGTATAGTACTCGTGTAAATCTTAGAAAACATTATTAAAAAGGGTGTATATCTCAATGTGTAAATCTCTATTTTCTTTTAAGTCCGGTTTAAAATTTATTGTAAGAAAAAATCACAAACTTCGTTAAGAAATATTTAATCAAATATTTAGCACGGTCATAATTATTACATTTAGAATGTTGTTGCTAATTCCTCGAATTGCATTATATCAGTGTGCGGTCGCTGACTCATTATGGGTTAAGTTGCTCATACACAGTTTAAATACGCGCGCCGTGGCACTACAGACAGTTTAGAAATCTTTACTTACTACAGGAGCCTTTTATAGTATATATATATATATTTAAGTTTTGTTTTCTGACTTTCGTTATCTCTCTCGCTTCATAAAATTTGATGTAGCTTTATTATAATGGTAATGAATTCGTTTTATAAATTTCTTGAAATAGAAAAAAGTGAAACCAAGCTCTTCCAAGGAACGGAATCAACTTGACCGACTTTATAAAGGATTTCGAAAGACGGAAATTGTTTATTTGCAATATAGGTCGGTCCAATTACCGGTGAAACAATACAAACCAAAGCGCCTTGATATTTACACAAATCCTTTTAATATCCTTATTTAATATTCAAGTGTATTTTATCTCAGATTATCCAAATGCAAAACGAAAGGAAGTAAAAGAAATTAAAGTTTAACATGCAAAGTTTTCTCATATCGCAGTTTAAACTATATTAATTATATAGTACTAGTACCAGTACACCTAAACAGTACCAAACGTTTATCTTAATGGAAAAGTTGGCGCGAACCGAGCCATTACAGAAGTAACCAAGATAGATTAGATCAAATGGATCGCAACTTTGACTCATTTAGCGCACATTTAAAATAACTATATTTGTTATATACATATCTGCGCTTTTAGAGCATGACAGTCTGAACACTTTCTCGGTTTGGGATTTGATGCTAATTTGTTTAGATCTAACCAAAAACGAGCATCGAGTTAAAATAAAATGTAAATATTTTGTTAGTTTTTTGCACTTAATTCAATAATGAGGTAATTATTCTGGAAATTAAAGAAACTGAAATCTACGTTTATATAATTTAGTTTCATAAATTCTTTAGTTACTTTAGTTCAATTTTCGCTAATTATTATATTAAAATGATTACCTGAGAAGCAGTTTCCAATTTATTCCGTCGGTCTGCTAAAATGTTATTGCCTAATTCGTTTTCATCTATTTGCACCTTTTTCTTCTCGTCTACAGCCGCGTTTAATGATTCCTGGAATTATTGAATTTGCTGTTAAAAATTGAACGAATTACAAGATGTAAAATCAACTGTAGTCAGTCGACATTGTAAGCGTATATTTTCAGTTACGCAAGCTCTCGTGACAAATATAAATTATGATTGTTGAAAGATGATTATAATTTTTCACACGTAAAATTGTAGTTAAAAAAGTTGTTACGTGTATGAACACGAACAACATTCACTCTTTGAGTAGTCTCTCTCTGTCTTTAACACTATAAGATTAACGTATATTAGACTTTTCCTATATACAAAGTAAATTAACATGCCTGATTGTCCACTACGTCTGTGTCAAATTTTTTAAAGACTGGCTTCAATCCATTTCCATTCTTCGTTTTGTTCTTCAATTCACCTATTAGTGAACCGAAGTTAATACCAGATGGGAGACCTGATTGTTTTTTAAGACGTCTAATCAAAAGCGGTTCATTACTTCCAGTTTCGGTAACTTGTTCATCATTTTGAGACTCATTATTAATGTTCGCATTATCAATTATTTCATTGGGTTCATTATCAGGAACTTCTATTTTTTCATTTAAAATTTTAACACGTTCTGCAATGTTCTCTATAGGATCCTGTAACTTTGATGTTCTTTTACTAAATGGACTTTTCTCTTTCGATATTTCAAATTCTTCTTCATTCTTTCTTTTAGGTTCTACGGTACATTCGTTGAGCGACAAATTTTGGATAATTGATTGCAATTTATCGTCATTTAATACTGTTTTTTCTAAATACTCTGCAAAGCGTTCTTTCGGAGGACTATCTCTTTTAACTAACTTTACCGGTTTGTTGACATTTCTTCCTAGTAGTACACTAGGTGTTAACAAATCTTCCAAACAATTCTCAGTTTTTTTAATTTCTATAGTCAAAATATCAGACTCAGAGACATCTATTTCTTTTATTCCAAAATGGTGTTCTTTATTATCTAAAGACAAAATTGGAATTATGTCTATGTCATTTACCAATTTTAGGTCTATACTATTATTACTTTTAGTAACTTCGTCATGTGTCTTTGTTTTGTCAACGTCGTGTTCTGTTTGCTTTTGACATTGAAAACTAAGAGATTCAGTATGTTTCACTTCTTTTTTCTCGAAAGCATCACAACGACGAACTTCTTCTTCTTCTTCTACGATAGTTGAACCAGATGTTAATCTTGACTCAAAATTCTTTGCAAAAAAATATTTCCATAAGGTGTACAAAAGCGCGCCAAACGCAATAATCACTCCATAGAACATTTTGATTAAGTCTCATCACATCACTGACTAGAATAATTTGATGTAAATAAAACGTAAAACGTTTCGCTCCATTTGTAAAACAATGTTTGTAAATGTATCACAGATTTATTACGTTATTGATCATAATTAAAACATTACTGACGTTAATCGTTTAATAAAAAAAAACAACTGAAAACAAACTTTTAGTTATAAAATGTTTGTCCACAAAACAAGTGCGGCAATAGGTTGACAAATGCGGACTGATTGAATATTTGCAATTATCTGGCACGAGAAAATGTGACTCAGGCGCAGATCCTAGAATGCTTGTAAACATTATCAACCGGTAGCTGTAATATGACGCATCACACACGATGCGAGAATTGTATATATTGTAGGTGCGCCAAACCAGAAGATCGACTTAGTGACCTTGGCTGGAGAAAACCATACTGTACTGCGCCCAGCAAACGAGTATTGACCCTTAGAATAATTGTTGTTTAAAAAATATTTACTTTTTATTGTCATTAAAATTAATATAATGATATGAAATGCTTGAGTTCATATTGCTATTTAATAAACATAATAATCATGTAGAATCAGAAACTTTAATAAAATTCAATTACGACAGGCACCAGACACCAAATATGTAAACTTGTTCGATCCTAACTCGGTGACTCAAAGAGGAAACTTAAAACTGATTTTAGATGTCAACCAAAAGACTTAATAACAAAAAAATATGTGCCTATAATTGAATTAAATATATCAATTCAATTAATAGATGAACTGATAGAATGACCTCAATTTAAAATAAACCTTTCAATGACATATTAATCAATAATACTGGATCAATATAACAGTTACGTAAATAATGAAATAACATGTAAATAATATAAAAAAAATAAATGCAATGCCTTATGTCTGTTCAATTAAATCATAAGTCAATGGTGTTGTATTTATGGTGTCCCGTATAGAGGTGGCACTAATATAAAAAGGCGATGCATGTCGGTATGTTAAATAAGGATAGAATTCATTATATTAATTTAGAGAAAGTTAATATAAATCTGAATTTTGCTACGTTCAAAGGAATTTCCGTAAATAAATATGATGCTAAGATAACAAAAGAGATGTTGATTACTGATAAGAAAGCGCAAACAAAGAAACACTTATATATTATAAAAATTATACGTAATTAAAGAGCGTAGAACTCAAAACACTTGTAATAATTTACTGTTATTAAAACCGCTGTTATAATAATAACCGAATTATCCACGTTTCACAAGCATTAATAAATTTTAGTAAAATTTAGAAATTTCACTGAATAAAACTCGTAAGGTTTACTTTACTTGGCACTTTTCAATTTAGTGTAGCGATGTATTGAGTGAAAGCGAAATTTTGGATATTCGTTAGATGCGCACGCGCACGTCCGGAGCGAGCGTCAAAACAACTGAGTATGTTCGGTGCCGGCCAGTCTGCGTTCGGGACATGTACGCAGTTCGAATACTAGATATTGTATATAGTTTTAAATTATAAAATCATACAATTATTACGAGAAATAACTATTAATTTGAGTTATTATAATGTCCAAGTATTATTAACAAGAGTATAACTTTGGAATAAATTTAGAACTGAGTTCAAAGCTCACACAAATTTACATCATTAGGATATATTTAAAGACATGTTATTAGCGTCGTAGAGAGATTGAAGATCGTCCAATTATCGCAGGTGTACTTCATTTATAATGGACCAGCAGTTCGTGAGGCAACCCGCCGCCGCCCGCGGACCAACAAATTTATTTACTATTATTAGGTAAATAACTGTAGATAGCTCTTAGCCTTCCTCAGGCGCCAAGCTCTATCAGAAAGAATTTTTCAAATCCTTCCCCTAGTTTCGAAGATTTGAGCGTTTAAACAAACAAACTCTTCCGCTTTATAATATTAGTAGAGATACAGTATTCCCATACAGTTGTAAAAAGCTTTGTTACTGACATGAACAGCGGAGCACCAGTCATAGTCTATTACAAAGTAACGCTTATAAACGTTAATGCTATATATTTGTTAATAAACAAAATACATTTAAAATTTGTCCAGTTATTAATAACAAAATTAACAAAGTTATAAAAATTTAATTTATCACGTGTTACAGCTGACGATATAGTCGCTATAAAACTTTTCACATAAATATGTTTGTGGCACTCCGTTGGCCAAAATTTATAATTAGTTTTCACGTGTTCCATACTCCCGCATTCACATTGGCAGTTTACCTAGCTTTAGATAATATATAGTTATTTTAGTAAGTAATTTTCCTATTTTTTATATCTAGTTAACAAAGCAACAGGATACGGACGTAGATAGGATGTAACTGTAACAGATACGATGTTTTATAAAATAACATAAATATCAGACAGTTAACTATTTTATAAACACTATCTCTGTATTCATAATATTTTATCAAATCCTATGTTATTTTGTTCTTTTCAAATTTCTGCTTTATCAATAAAACTCCTACCTCTATTATACAAAGCTCGGACGTCAAAAAAAATCTTAATTGCATATCTATAATACGTATGTAATAAAACAAGGGAAAAAATATTCGTAAGTACATTTTTTAGTTGATTGATATTCCTGTAATATTATAAATCCTAACTGAAATGGAAATAAAATAAATAACTAGTTACAAGTTTTTTACTACACTACTATAATGTAATATATGCTGTTTGAATACATTAAAAAACAAACGAATGCAAAACCAAGCCTCAGCAAGTTGGTAAACCAGTTGCGTTCGTGACGTTACTATCTGTGACTGAACGTCGGCCATTTTAAACAGGGCTGTCTGTGATTTAATTTAATTTTTAAATAGTTTAAGTATAAGGTCATATCATAACAATCCCGAAGAATTTTCCTAAACGATCAGTTTATTCTTTGTTTATTTTTATTTTATAATTGACTAAGGAATTAATTAAATTGACTAAGGAACTAAGTAAGGTATGTTATACTACAGTTGTAATTGAATTTTCAGCTTAAAAAATATATAGAACGATAAATATATAGAATTGTACGCAAGTTCATAACAAAAACTCGAGACACCCCTGTCATTATTCGCCCTAGACTTGTGTTTTAACATAATTCCTACAATTAATTAAAGCCGCTTTTTATAACATTCTTGAAAGGTGTTTAATATTTATTGATAGATATGTAATTTCACACTGAGGACAAACTTCGAGCTCATATTCCAAAAAAAAAAAATCTGTTCTTCGTATTTATTATAAATAATCTTAAAATTGATATTTTATTCTCCTCTATTAATAATATAATTTAATAATTACCGAACAGCTTTATCTCTATATAACAAATATAGTTTAATATTAAAGTCACTGCAGTATGATAATCGTCCTCTCAAAACAATTGACGACCTCAAACCACAATCCGATTAACCTAATACTTGATACATTAAGTGAAACTAAACGTCGACCTCCATACATATAGGCTAGGCTTAGAACTAATAAGGCGACTTAATGTATAGCTATAAATACTAAATAATTATTATTAATATTGTTTTGTACATTATTTCTCACGAAGTTTTTTTTATGAGTATTCGTATTCTCTCAAAAAAAAAAAACTAGATAATGATGAAAATATGCGAGATGAATAAATAAATATTCTATAATATTTAACTAAATTAAAAGTGGCGCCGCCTAGTGATATATTAAAAAAACTGTAGCTGATTCCTTGATCATGATAATGTAGATATAACAAGACCTTTACACTAGATGGCGACGGAATCCACAGTTTTCATTCTTTAAGCTTCGGACAGATGGCGCTGTTCATACATTTAATTATCCCTATAAAATTATAAACAAAATAAAAATCAGTCTTGACGTTATAGTATTGATCATAACTAAGAAACTTAATCTTATATAATATAGTTAAAGAGCACAGTAATAAATAAACAACATAATAAAGAAAATTGTTCATATTAGCTATACATACATATATGAGAGTGACATTATCAAAACATAAAACTCTAAAAGGCCATATGTCATTTGTAAAAGTGTATATAGAGTGACCTTTCGCGGGTAGGAGCCGGAATTGATCAGTGGTGGGGTCAGATATCAATCTAGGTATGGCATCTTTATGTTGTTTAAAATTGTTATATTAATAAAAACATTAGATTGTTAATGTAATCTATTTTGTAGAATAAAATGTTAGTTTCCTTAACTTTTTCGTATCGCACTCACAAAAAAATGTATTAGAAAGTAATCTGTTTTTTAAATTTTATTTTATTTCTGGTAATTGTTTGTTCAATATATAACATATATAATATCCTATCACAGATATAATCAGAATGTTAGCAGGTTTAATACTTGATAGTAATATAAAACAAAGGAATAGAAATTATTAGATAACAGTTTCTCGTGGATGTCAATGTAGGTTGACGAACAACACTAACAAAAAGGGGTATTAAGGTTAATGTTTTCCCGAAAATAGGCCTGTCACCTTATCTCCCTTAAATGAATCTGATACTTTAGTCTATTGGAGTAAGGCTCCAATTGGAACGCACTCTCGTTTAATTAATCCATTTTGCCAAAATTGGTGATGATAGTGTTTTCGTAGATCGCTCTTCCAGGTTAAGTAATAACATTTTCTTACAAGCTATTAGCGATGCTGAGAGATGAACCTTCAGTCTTCTCCTTCCTCCAAAAAGAGTGTCAGTAACAAATGATGTAGCTGTTGCCTGCGTCTTCACCAGCGTCAACATATTTCAGGCTATTATTTCAAAATTATTGATTTTACTCGGAAAAGAACAACATTAATAATAAATGCGAAACGCACTTGCATTTATTATGAAATATAAAACGAACTTTATCTTTCAAATCCGATTGGCAGTTCCAGAGATTAGCGCGTACAAACAAACTCTTCAAGTTTATTAGTGTAGATTAGAATTTATACCAAATGGACCTCGCTCTTTAGTCTCTTTATATCAGCTGAGGTTTACTTCAGCCATTATCTTTTTTATATGACCTTCATGGCGTATTTTAATAGCCTTTCTCTAATATTTCTATTAATATTATTTTTGCCCGTACTACCAAAAACTCTCAATGTTGTTTGAAATAAATCGATGTTTGTAACATCAAGGCCACGCACCACGTGCCACTCAGAGATATCTCGTCGAAGCATTAATGCCAAGTCGCTGCCATTGTTACATCTTCAATGTATCCAATTTGTGACCCAGCTCAAAATATTATAAATAATTTTTCCTTAAATGTCATCACTACGCTGGAGTATAAGCTTGAGTATGAAAGTCTTGTACCATAACTCATATTTGGGAAAATTCTCTTTCACAGAGAATGAAATATCATCCATCATATGTAAATGAAAGCTCATTCGTATCCATTATATACGAAGAGATATAAATGAATATTTTAATAATAATAAAAGCTTTGCCGTGTTAATAAAACCACTAATATTAGTAGCAAGTTTTATAACATTTATACATATATATAGCTTACAGTATGTAATATTAAAATTTCAATACAAATATTCATCGGTATCTAATATAGAAGTGTATTGTCGTATATCATTGTCTTAAACTATCAATGCCAGGTATTGTATGCACTTTTCATATTAAAAGCTTTTGATTCAATATAGACCTGAATATATATAAGTAGTTGTTATGATATATATTATCATATAATAACAGACTACAATTTTATATATTTCTCTAGGATTATAATTTAAATAACATACATTAATTTTGTTCTTGACACGCTCGATCGCCTTGGAGTCCTCTCGCTCGGGGCTCAGCCGACAGACTCTGGAACGCCAGTCGTTCGCGCCCGCGGCCTGGAGGGCGGCCAGTCTGGGAAATTATACGTCATTATTAACAATGTTCACATAGTTTTTAACTTGTATTGCAAAATATTTAAATTACAAAAGATTAACGTTATTATTACAGGCAGTTTGTATTATCTACAATAATAATATGTCTTCAATAAATTTAAAATATGATGTGATGCTCTAACGGTTAAATGAAAAATCACATAAAAGATTAAATATTTGAAAGAGACTAGAAACACTATGCTTTTTTCTTATTGAGAAACAAACAAACAATACGAAATATTTTAATAAATATCTTTTGATTTAGTCAAAATATCATACACCGAGATTAAGAACATTGATAATAAAAATAATATTGACTGCAATTTATAGACTTTACAAAAGAATTCATTTTGAAGTTTAATGAATTTAAATTAATTATAAAGAAGAGGAAAAAAATACAGGTAATAGATTGAAAAAGCCTTAAAATTATAAGTTATTAGCTCACCTATCTCTTGTATTACTTTGCATGATTCAGTTTGGCACGAAACAACACCTTACTAAACGTACAATAAATACACGTTCACTCATTTATTTTAACTATTAATTTAAAAATAACATTTTTTTAATAAACTTCAAAGTCAGCGTGTCCGCAGCGAGAACACGTCTAAAACAAATAATGATATCTACTACTTGAAATGATTTAAAGATAACACAAAGATAACACACTGTACATTGGCTACTAATTGTTTTCTTTATTTGACAGCACTATTATTTACGCAACACTGTCCAAAATAGATAATTACTTTAATCCTTATAACACAGTACATAAGAACCAACAGATAGGGTTCTCTGAACCCATTAATAAATATTTAGTCAATAATCTGTAGACAATAACACGGAAACAAAGGAGTGAGTAATTAGGATCTCAAATATTTGTAGAATCGGCAAGTCCGTATTATTACTTCTACATAATTCTATTGTAGTAAAAGTAATAAAACCTTTTCATTTAGTCATAAGATTAATACTTTTGGGTTTTTATAAATCCATTCCTATTTTTTTATTACCAAAAAAAAAATTAATATAATTAAGCTTTATACATATGTAAAGCTATAATACCATGAAACAAAAAGATTAGCGATTTGTATAGCAAGTAGTTTAAAAACTAAACTACTCATTAGGACCGCTCAGTACCATGGTCATAATTCTCTATCAATAACAGTTAAAGATACAATCAAATAGTATCAAAGCACTGGGTGTCAACGACCCTATTATCGCCTCTTAAGTGCGGTCGCTCCTAGAGGAAATACAGATTAAAATTATTTATACTCGTCTCAACGCATGCGCAAGTTTCCTTTTCGCACTTGCTGTTTACATTTATATGTCAAAGTTTAAACTATTTTTTACACAGACAAAGATTCAGCAATTAATGTTAAAGTAGACATAATGATAATTAAAAATAAATGTAAATAAAACAAATTAATTTGTAGAAAATTAATTTTCCTTAAAATGTGGAGCGACTGAGTAATGTTTTTCCTATTACAAACTATACATTAACTAAATAATGACATTATATAGACTACCGATACCTAATGCTTATTTGTTTGTGGTTTTGACGAGGATTGCGGATGTAAAGCAATAAACGTTAAACAAAAATTGTTATAAAATTTTAAAAGTATTTAGTGTTTATGTACTTCTATAACTAAGTAAAAAGTTTTTGTTTGACAGCCCTTAGCTTTTTATTTTTTTAAATCTGGATAACATACCTCTCAGCAATAGTGCTCCCGCGGTTCGGCATGTCGGCATGTGTGGCGCTCCGCTGCACCCCGCCGCCGAACCTACAAACAAACATCACTTTTTTGTTATACTCCGATAAAAACTATAAGAAACTTTAAACATTTTAGGGAATCCTGTTTTTATCGATAACATATTCAACTAACAAGTTTCCTGGTACTATACAAGTAACATAGAAGTTAGTCGAACAACCGACTGGTGTATTACCTCGGCGCTTCGAATCTCTCTTTTAGGCTCTTAAAGCTGTAGAGCCTGTCTTCGACCGGTCGCATCGATAACATTTTGTACTTCACTTAAAACATTAATTTATAATACTGCGAATAAACTTCTAGGATATGTAATAACAAAGCCTAAGTAAATTAATAACAAAATATAGGTATATTTGACGTCTGTCAGCGGTTGTATTGCGGTCGCGTACAGAGTGAGACTGAGACGATCGATGAGTTTGTATACAATGTGCCTTCGACGTCACAGGCATCCGTTATCCTTTAACGATAATGACATTGTTTATAGAACATACAAATAGATAAACATCGTTAGACTTGTCCAACTTGTACACTGTATGTAGATATTTTAGGGTTAGTCGCAGATAATACAATAATTGTTTACTTTAGAATTGGAAGCTTCCTTTAAGGTATTTTTAGTATATTTTCAAAAATAACCGAAAACATTTTTTTTTAATGAATGATTTGCAGAAAGGTAATAAATATTCTTCTAATCCACGTGCCCTTATTTCAATTATTTGGGTTCGGCGCAATATGTAAATTTCTTTCACGCTCCTGTATCATACGACATTTCTATGAAGAATTTTTTTACGTATACTTTTTTATGCACTCCATTCATAATCCTCGATAATATACATTTATAGTTTAGACTTTTCTCATGCCGTGCTTTGATTCTTCCTATTCCTCCTCATGACACGACCAAACAAAAATAAATAATTATAAAAATGTAAATGACATCACAAACGTCAATGTATTCCGTTAGTTTACAGTAAAACTAAAGAGAGGGTAAAGATAAGCCGCCAGTGACTGTGTCTCGGTACTTTTAACTACGTTTTAAACGAAACATAAAACCTACTTAAATAATTCAGATTAATATTACAAGTACAACAGTGTCATTTGATATTTGTTTATCTCATACAGTAGGAAACTGAATATTAACACTACTTTGTAAGCGTAATATTGTAACCAGCATAATTAGAACTCTTAATGACATGATCCTGGATAGACCAGACTTATTACAAGTATTAAATGGTCGCTTATTGGTTTTAATAGACAATTTTATAAAACTGAATATATACAAAATTAATAAAATTGCATCATATATTATTATATATAAAATATAAATTATTCAACTGTATTAATTTAATTCTAAATATTAATAATTGATTATATATTAACTTCCTGAGGTCAGACATTAATCTAGAACAGTGTTACAAAAAGTGAAATCTCTTTTATATTTTATAATATTGATTTATCTAATTGACATAATAATGTATGTCGTTTATAGTTTTTTTATAAGACTAGCTCAGTCCGCGACGTCGTTGCGTAAAATATCACAAACCGTCCTTTTATATATTTCATAGAATCAAGTGGTAGAGCAAGTATTTGCTTAAATTGTCGTACTAATTAGATATTTTACCGCAATAAAAGTTATATTAAATTTTGACCAGAAAATGTTCTGGTCAAAATTTTCACCATACAAAATTTCATTAAAATTCGTGTCGTCTAGATTTTCGCTATACGAGCACAAACACACACACAGACAGACAAAATGGTAAAAACTTGGTCATATGATATATATATATTAATAATTGGTGATTTGCTATCGATATAATTAAAATACATTCAATGTACAGACACAGGTTACAGTTTTATTATATTTATACATTAGTAAGTTTGAAATGATGTAACACACTTTTAGTTTAAAACTGAAAGTTTTCAAAAACCCTCGATACCAGCCAACTGTGTGGTTTTATATTTGAACTTGAAAGATAAGTCATTTACTGTTATTACTAACAGGAGCTGATGGTACTATTTCAACTTGGTGCCAAAAATAAACTACGACTACTAACAACTACTAAACTTCAATAACAACTGTATGAACTAAACACTTATATACAAATCAGAAAAAACTGCGGATTTTCAATGAATAACTATAAAACAAAGTATATTATCCAATTTACCTGTCTCAGTTATTACAAGTACCATGAAAAAGCAACTATATATGTAACGTATGTACGTAATGTACTATTACGTAGACATTTTAATTATATTTTTGACGAGTAATCAAAATGAAGAAAATAAAAATTTGTAATCAATTAACGAACAAATTATAAAACTTAAAACCCAGTAGTCACGAGTTGGTTTTTAAAGCCTCTGATATAAATAATAATAATTCTTGTTATTTTAAACAATTTACATCTCTTATATTTTTAAAACAATTTCATTATTTTTATATTGGTATAAAAGCTATAAAAACGGGTATATTAGACGATATTATTTGCGCTTTCAGTTCGTCGTAGAAGTATCCTAATACCCACCGTGTAACAGAGCACGCGGTCTCACTGAACGAGCGCGCCTTACGAGCAGCGCACACCGACTGGGCGGGCGTAGCTTTAGTGTTAAATTACTATGGAGACTCACAATTTATGAGTTAATTTTAACATGACAAAAAAATCCTCCAATTATTTGTGGTGGGAATCGAAAATAAATACTTATATTGTGACAACAAATTATTTAAAGTTTAAAGTGATTTTACCATGAGTTAAAGTAGTAATTCTTTTAAGAGCGTCGAAGGAAGACTGATCTGAAGCTTTTATGGGCTTCTCAGTTTATAACATTGCAAACCTTATTAAGTGCTGTACTTGTCCAATAAAGTATATACGTTTTTAAACCAGCTTTGTGATGTCTGGAGTCTACACTACAAAGAAATAAAATAATACGAAAAAGTATGTTAGTTTAAACGTGCTTATTTTCGGAAACTACCTCATGGATTTCAAAAAAATATTTCTTATTATGATAGATTTAAGAGGAAGGCTAAAGCTATACATCATTACGCTAGCTATGCTAATAGTAAATAAGAACGCTCATCTGAGGTTGGAACCGCGAGTAACAGCTAGTTTATCAAAAAGAAGTTAAAATTATATAACAGCGTAAAATATATTTATAAAACGCAACCGCTAACACATTTAATATCAATAAAGCCATCAACATCGGTTTTCAATTTATAATAGATAGTAAACTTAGCTAATTTATAAACAACGTTACTAGAATATTATTCATTTGTATAGTTATATAATGAAACTTTTAGTTTGTGTAACTTGTATACTGAGACTGCATTGTGTGCAAACAAAGGATGCTACGCCGCTCATTAGATCCTAGCTCTAGACTACCTAGACTACCTAGACTACCTAGCGAAGTGCTAGGCTGTCTAGGCCGTCTAGGCAGCGACAGCTTATGAAGAGGTCGCCTGCTATTAAGTTTAACTAAACTGTCAGAAAAGATTCTTATAAAATAAAACTATAACGATACGTAAATCACCAAAAAAATATATTATATTCTTGTTTTAGCAACGGTCTTACGATAAATGTATATTAGAGAAAGAAAGTTTACAATAAATCAGTAATATATTAATGAAACTGAAAACACGAACATGTAAATACCCTTTATTGATTTATTTCCGAATATCAGTGCAACGTTCCCAGACCATCAATAACCTGCTTATTTCCTGTACATTTTCGGGCACACACAGAGTAACAAACGAGCAGAGATATATATAAATTAGATACTTAAAAGTAACGTTGCAGTCATCTGAAGGAAACTTGTGAATAGATTTTTGTTGTAAATAGATGCTTGTTTTTTAAGATTCTAATAAATTCTAATGAATTTATTATTATAATAATTTATATCCCTTACTTTGAAATATAATCACTCTACGTAATAAGGCAAATGGAGTGAGCAAAAGTTTACGTGTAAGTATTAGAACCGAACACAACTTCTTATCTATGTAGGTCGAGTTAAATCGCTGTAGTACTCTTACAGTAATAATTTAATAATGGCTACATCAATGGCAATGATAACAATCAGAGGAATATAATATATAGTGTAACACAAATATTTTGGGCGATGATAAAACAAACTGCTTTATTAGCAATGTTAAGTACGACGCGGTCTGGCCACGCAGCGCTTTTGAAATATGAGTCGGTCGACACCAGCGACACTGTATTGTCCGAGTCCCAAGCAAATTCACCAGAGGGGGCCTTTTCTTCCCTAATTTATTTTAGCTCAACAAATGATGAAGTATTTTTCGTTTTAAACCTCTACATGAAGCAGTTTCATACAAACGCTACCATAATAGATTTTAGTGTAGTTTAGTAATTACTTTTAATTTAGATTAGGGCCTCTTTCCCGCTGGGGGCCCGTAGCATTTTATCGTCTTGCCACCCTATTGTGACGCCACTGTCGGTCGGCAAATCAGTATTCGGGAACACAGACGATGAATTCAGTAAACAGCCGGGCGCCTTATGCAAAATTAAAAAACTTTTATAATTTATTTACGACTTAGGTAAATTGTTAATTTCAAGAAAAAATAAATATTGATTGCACTCGCCTGGTGATTATAAAATAATAAACATTTGCGAACATCAATGATGCCACCGCTAGGACGATAAACAATACTACTCGTTTAATAAATAATAGACTCTATTTTAATGCTGTTAGAGATGAATTCTCTTTAACACGCCATACATTTCTTCTACATCGATTCCTGTAATTGAATCTACCTGTTAGTGGGTACTATAATACCCGCTCGTTTATTTCTTACATATTCTAATCTAATCCTAGCAGCAATGAAATACGTTGACAGAGCAAAAATATGACTTATACTATACTTTATATATCCTTAGTATATATTAACAATAGTATATATATACAATGACTACTATAATAAGCCAACATTATTTATAGTATTACCGATTTCGAACAAAAAACAACACATTACAACTTTATTCTCAACAAGTTGATGTACAGAAGGATCTGTTTAAAATGGCGACTTTAATTTAGTTCAAAATGTGGGTCGACTTCATTATGAGGTACAGGAAAGCTGCAGAGCCACGTATTTCCACTGTTTCAAGATATTTATGTTAAAAGCAACATCAGAAATTTAAAATACGTCATAAATTTCCATTTATAACAATATTTCACACAAATTTTCAGAGACATTAAATAAATGATTTCAACAATATACATTAAAATAAATATTTTTTTAAAAACTTTCACTGCACGACATTATTTACGATAAGACAAATATCACTGACCAAATTAACTTCATAAATTACACGCCCTGTCGCGATACGATACGATATCATTTTAATAAATATACTATATATATACAAGATATAAACACGCTGTTACTCGCGGTTCCTCCCGCGCATTAGAGAGTTTATTTACTATTTGGATAACTTACACTTATAATAAGAGAATTTTTTTCAAATCATCTGGTAGTTTCCAAGATTAGCGCGTTTAAACAAACAAATTTTTCCGCTGTATAATATCATTATAATATATTTTATAATCAGGGCTCTTTTATCGGCACTTCAAACACATAATGCGTCACAAGTGATAATTAAGATTAACGATCACTAAACGTAAAACCATTTTGTTGTTAGGTATTCAACAAAATAGTTAAATGAAACTTAGATCTCTACTATCTATATACACATAATACATATATATATATATATATATATATATATATATATATATATATATATATATTTAAATCTTTATAACATAACTTTAGATCCTAGTTTATATCGTTTTAAAGATTATAAATAATTTATTTCAGAAAGAGCCTTGCTTGTTATTGACATGGTTCAAGTTTAACTTATTGTACTTGGTAATTAACTATCGACTGTATATATTTCTAATTATTACCTATAACATTATAATAATGATATATGTTCAAATAAAATGTAGGTGTCTTTATCGTTTACGAATTTCTTTATAAATTAAAAGATAATCTTTCATTGTAACAGATAATGGAAAATAGATTACAAGTAATAATCTAGATACAAACTTTTTATAACAAATAAAAAGTTAATGTAGAGTCGCCGTATCGAGCGTGTGGAGTTAATAAAACAACACACTATATTTCAAAACAGTCCTAACATAACAGAGCTGTGTAAGCTCCTCACTACTGAGGGGAGACAGGTCTTTTGATTCCACATAACGCTGATAGGCTTCATGTTTGTTACTCGTCCGTACGTTTCCTCTAAGAGGATATAACTGTCTGTGATACCAACAACACGTAGCAGGGAGATTATATAAATACAAAACTATATATAGGTTAAAAAATATTTAGTTGTTCATTCATTTTAGTTTATAGCACTGTTATGATAGTTAAATGTTATTAGTAACTTTACTATTTTCCCGACTAGTTTCAAACCCTTTCGAGGTCCTTATTCATGAGGTCATGACATAGCAGATTCGCGGCGTGAACGGTTCACATTCGCTCAGCCAAATTCCGATAATATTTGTGTGAGAGTGAAGTCGAAAAAATATATAAAATAATCATAGATCACGAAAGTTTATAAAAATACAAAAAGAACAACTTCAATAATAATAAACATAAAAAAATGATAGCAAATAAAACGAGTTACTACTTGTGAGGAGCTTCGGAAGCAACTGTCATAAAATCCTTGTCAGAGGCGAGACTCATACATCAGTCTCGATTTCCAAGTTAAATGTTATTATTGAATGTTGTATTTCCATATTGAATGGTAGATATTTTCTGTATAGACTTACTGATATCCTTATATCTTCCTTGTCTTGTTAAAGTTTACTATCAGAACGTACATTATATTATACAACTAGACGCAATAGTTATCAATTGGCACGGTGCTGTCATGTCCGACCGGAAATGAAAGTGGCACTCGGCGGCCTAGTCGCGAGTTGTATGGTCTTGCTATTTCATGTCACTGCGCAAACATACAACATAACTTCTATAATACACGATGTGGTAACATTATTTGTTAGATGATTATTTAAACGAGACAACCTTTAGAGTTTTGCAATATATATATATATATACCAGAAGTTACTCGTGATTTGTAACAAACTTTGATTATATATTTTGATTTCAAACAGCCTTACTGTAATGATTAGATAGCCAAAAGTCTTCTTGAAGAAATTGTCTTTCAAAATCAGAAAAAAAATTCAAATACTTTCAAAGATTAAGTCGTTTAAAAAAAAAAAAATTCCGCTTTACAATATTAAGTAAAGATAAAAATAACATAAATATATTTTGCTAAAATATCATCAATACTTATATAAAATAACGTACAAAAAGAAAGCTAAAAATGATTCCTTTAATTTTAACTTTAAAACTATGCTGTTTCAGGTACAAGTATGTAATGCGTCATGTCGTAGGCTTTCCCGTGACAATTACACGAACCTATACTAATAACTCGCTCCCCTTCACGTGTTTCAATAACTTAAAAGGGTTTCACACTTTTCAGCTTTTATAAGAAGTCGAGGAAGTCTTATGAAAAGCTAAGCTATATTTATTTAATATATTATAGATATTATAGATTATAGATATTATAATATATATTATAGGATATACTAAATGATATAAAACTAATATAAAAGATATCTAAATATACATTTTTTAAAGAACATTTATGCAAACAAAACAATACATCCACTGAGTATGCAAAAAACGGGAAAATGAAAAGAAAACACAGGGGACAATAATAAGAGCTAAACAGTGAAGTCAGCAAGAACCTCCCTCTCCCCCCCCCGACCCCGACCCCGCCCCCGTCTAGACTCTTTAAAAACCTCTTCATGCTGACGTTCTTTATGCTTGCGAGATGAAATGTGAATTCCATTGCTTTTAAGAAAAATTAGGAAAACCGACATCAAGATGAATTTACTTATAAAACTGTTAATTTTATGAAACCTAAAACTTTTAAGATAAGAAGTTAAATTAATTTCAAATTATTATGTTAGAGGTATGTTTGTTCAGCGTTTAATAAATAATTGACATTAGTGAATATACCCGACTACTTGCGAACCCACTCAAGAGCTCTGCGCAGGCGCGTGGCGGGGTCGCGGCGTGTCGGATACTTGTCGACCTATTTCCGATAGAATTTACGATTTACGTGAGTAGAGATAGTTATATACATATAATAGTAATCGTGGATCATATAAGTTTTAACTACGTATATAAATCATTATAATAATATCCGCGGGTCTCAGTGTGGTCCTGTTGTGTCGTGGTCGCAGGATCACGGCCGGTGCTATTCCGTCGAGACGTTAACAGAATTTACAGAGTACGTATTATTTTTCAATATTTACGAGGCAATAAGACCCGCTAATATATTATAATGTAATGAATAGTTTTCATAAATTGTTTGTAATAAAAGCGTCATCAGTCATTCAAAGCTACATTGCTCTATATATACTAAAAGGCGCGCATAATTATATATTAAATTATTGAATGTACTTAGTAATAAATGACAAGTTATTGATGACTCCTGTAAATAATGAGATAAATAAACAAATATTAAATAATCTAAACACTAATTATTATCATTATCTAATAACACAATAACAATATACACAGTACAAAACATATATATAATTAATAGTAACGTAATAAATAAAGTGGGTAAATTATCTAGTGTACTGTTTTGTGTTTTTTTTCTATTTGTGTTTTCTTGTGTGTGCACACTGTGGCAGCATCATTACTTTAAATCACTCTAATAATTAATTAATTTTAAATATTTTTTTGTGTGTGCTACTTGACGAAAATTTCTATAATTATTAATATCTTTTATTGAGTAACACAAGAAAATTTTATTAAAAATTATTTTCAAAAATTAAAAAAAACTGTAGTTAATAGTTAGCCATAAAAAACTTTTAACCTATAACTTTAGTGCAGTTTCCGAGAAACCAATTACAGTGTTTATTACAGACAATCACCGGCGTAGAGTTATTAAAAATATATTAAATATGTTATAGATATTTTATATTCATTACATTGAACTAAAAATACATTAATTATTTGGAATAGCTGAGGTTTTTATGATATACTTCTAACGAAAAATACGTTAAAACTATTTTATGATTTTATTCGAAAGAATATGAAATTTTATAATATATAAGGTAGTTTAGTAAACGTCTTTAAGCCAGACATCCTTACAACCCTCTGTAAAGACAACGAGACGCACGTACGTAAATATATGGCGCGAGTATAATTAGACTTGAGAACTTAAGAATCAAGATACTGGTATTCTCTGTACGAGTCACAGGAATTACCTTTGAATCAAGTAGTCTCCAAAATTTTCTAAGACGAGCTCTTTAAAATATAAAATTAGTTGCCTAACAAATTTTATTGTTTTTTTTAAAAATTCTCATATATTTGGGACTTTCTTTACTAATATTATATTGGTATATGTCATTAAATATTAATAAACTTTTAATTGAAATTGCAATCTACAGACAGATGAAACAGCAAGTGCAACGGTCAGTTTAATATACGTATTACTTTTTTTCTTTACTTTCCTTACTAATTTATTAATCGCATCAAAAGGTTTAGAAAATGTGTCATTATTATAAATTATAAACAACTTGACGTAAAACCATGATTATAGGTAAAGCTGATTTCCGCCATCAGACCGGAAGTGGACGGTCGAATGCGCCTATCTCGCTCTCTTTCTCTCCCTCTCTCGCTGTCGCAATTATACAGTAATCCTTACATATAAATTATTTCTTTTAGCTTTGATTTCGATATTTACAAGAAAAAAAATCTTGAATTCATATTTCGTATTAATACTTTTGAAGTAGATATTATTATAAGTACTGGAAATAATAACTTTGTTAAATGATGTGTGTGAAGGAGAATGATAACGTTATTATTAAATAATTTACCTCTTTATATGACGGATATTACGTTCAGAAAAATGAGGATAGCGAAAAAATGTATTGTATTTGTACAGAACTGAAGACACATAGTAAAGTATTCCTCTCAATCTGTCCAACGATTTGGCAAAGTTGAGGCGAGAACGAGAAATATGATTTTTAGTACATAGATCAATATTCTAAATGTTATCTGTAATACGTTTAGAATTCTACGTATGTGTTGTTCCCAAAACTCAATGACACGCATACGTATTGTTATTACAAATGTCCAGTCATATTCAAAATATATCCACTATACAGAACATTCCCTATTTCTAAATAAAAAAATAAATTAATACACCTTCCGTGGTCCGTTCATAGTTGATTATATAATATTATAAAACGAATAAAAAAGCCCACCGCAGAGAGGAAATGATAGAACCAGTTACCACGCAGACAAATTAATGTTTATACTACACAGGTAGACGAACTGCGACATTAGAAATGGCAACTTCTTGTTTATTTAAATAATAATTTCCATATACATGTAATAACACTTTTATCAATATATTTAATTCTTACTTCTTCAATTGAATATATAGGATAGAGTGTGTATTTGTCTTATACGCTACTATACTCTTGTTTCTTTACAACGTATAAACGGATCTCGTATTACGCCTGACTTTGACCTTTTAGTGAAAAGAATATGAAACCCATTGAAAGCTTGTGATTACAAACTTTATTCAAAACCGCTTAAAAAGATTCTTCGACCATTTCTTTACGTTTGTGACAAGTTATTAAAGTAAATCACATCTAAATCTTTTAACCAACAACTGAATAGAACAAAAATGTAACAAAATAGGAAATAGAAAACTGAATTAATGGTACGAGCCTACATTAACATAAACATGTATGGTAATGTCATGGTGTAATAGGTCGATGAACTTTGTAAAACGAGCGATTACATCGATTCACTAAGCGGTTCCAGCTCGAGTGCGACTAAATACTATCCGGCACTAAATTAAACATAGATAAGTTATTAATAATTTTTTTCAATGTTTCAAGTTTTGTCTCATAGAATAAAAATTACACAGTTAAGAGTTATCCGAGGATACCCTTAAATGGTGGTATTTGAAAATAAAGCTTACTTACTTATCTAACAGAGCGCTATGTACCTATATGGATTCAGAATACTTTAAGATCATCAAGGTCACGATAGTTTAGTAGACAATTGGCATTTCAGATGTACTGGGTTCGAAACCTGTTTTTATTTTATAAAATCATTGCAGTTTTTAGTAAAAGCTAGCACAAGCAATAACTACTGTTTGTCATTCTGTTTATTAATAGTATATAATACGTATTTAGTATATTGTAGTATATAATTATGTTTATTAATTGTAAATACTCCGTAAATCAAGAACAAAATATTGTATTAAACACTGCAATATACAAAACATTATATAAGTCTTCGAAAACATATATAATATATGAAATAGAAATGCAGACGTAAAACCTTCGAGCGCTACTTATCACCGCTGTAAACTGAACGAAGTGACTCATTAACCCCATTAACGACCGGTTCCAGAGCCCAGTTTAATTGTCGTGAAAGTAATTCAATTTGCGTTTAAATTTACAAAATGTAAAAGATTTAATGACGGGAAAAAGAGTTTATTAGATAGAAGATTCTTGAAACCTTATTAAAACCGATCAGAGCGTAGAGTTGTAACCATCAGGGGATTGTCTGAGGTTTGCAGAACTATCTGTTGACGTTTGGAAACCTCGTGGCCTTAACTCTTAAGTTGGAGAGTGTCCAGAAGGGCTTATTTCGATAAGTATGGTATCAATATGGTCCCTTCTAACTCTTAAAATTGACGTACACAAGTGATCACTGATATGGATTCAAGGTGGAAAAGTTATAAATAAATAAATAAATAAAAAAAAAAAAGAAATGTTTACTCATTTGAGTAAAAAATTGATTTAGTAAAAGTTATTTAACTAAAACATTTCTATATATAGAGGTACTGTCAAGTAAACTATAAAAAATATTATTTATAAAAATAAATAACGCCTATCACACTGCCCTTTTTTCTAAATTTTCAATCACAAATACTTGTCCACTTTATTAACAGGTTAGTACCGGTTAATAAACCATTTATAGTTAAATGACTTTTTAGAATTGGTCCAAAAATGAAACTTTCATCGTTCTTTGAGGAAACCATCTGCCATATCCCGGGCTTCGCAAAGAAGCCTTAACTATGCAAGAAAGTATGCTTTCACAGGTCATATTAATTACATATGAACTGGAAGTACACGGCACCCCTCCTTTAGTATTAAATGAGAATTAGTATATCTGACAACAATCAAATAAAGTTCCTTAGATAATAAAAATAGTATGTATGTATTAAATATTCATAATACCTATAATTCTTTCGATAATATTATAATTATAAGTTTAAAATAATGATGGCATTGTCGTAACATGCCACATAAATAGGAAAATCATTAAGAATATAATGATAACAACTCTCTCATGCTCTAAAAGTGCAGGTTAAAAAAGATAATACTAATGAGTGCTGGCTGTTAAAGATCTAATAGATTCTTGTAATTTGAATGTCTGAAAGGTTTTAGAAAAGTTATTGCTTTGACAAAATATGTACACACATACACATCTACATACACCCACACAGGTACAATAAAAAAGGATTAAACTTATCAGAATTTATTCTTCAGATGCTCTATTGATAAAAAATATCAAAGTTTAATTATCGAAAGTTCTCTAGAAATGTATAAAATGCATGAAGTCTATTTCTCATATTTTCAATTCCAGGATAATATCACGGCACTCTCGTACTGTTAAGAGTTTCATGCATTTCATTTATATGAAAAAAGTTATACCGAGTGACCTAGATCCACATCTTTACTTGATAAAAATATTGAGTGGAGCACTCGTCTGTTACCGGCTTCATTGAGATATAATACAAATACATTTAACATTAAGATACGAATAAAATTACAAAAATGTATGTTATGTGTTCTGTGCTATGACAGGAACATTATACTCGCTCAATCAAACCGACAAAGCGATAGTTTATTTTCCGCCAATTGCACTATTTGTTCCGCATAGCACAGGACTTCTAGTTTATTATATTAATATTATTTTCTATACATACTAAAGTACAAATATATATTAAAAAAGCTATTTTATTATGCTCTTTTAGGAAGTGTAAGATTGATTTTTTCGTATGAATGACTCTTGTATGTTATAATATATATAGTAATATAAGTAATATAATACAAATAATTAAGTGTTTATTTTAAATGAAAATAGACGCCAGTTTCTAAAACAGTTAGTAAAGTAACAAATCACAAATCCCCGTTACGTTATATTATATATATAAATAAAGAAACACAAACCAATAATTATATTATTCATTTGACGTTTAAACAAAATTTGCACAGACATCTGTCAATAATATACAAATGATTACTCCATTGTTCAGTAATATCATCAATATATCTTCAGCTTACTATTTAACTCGAAACCTTGAAACAATCGTAAACTTTCAACTTAAAAGGCCATAGATGCAATAATGAATAGGCACGGAGACCTGACGTCATAGCTTCATACAGCTAAATATTATGTGATAGATGTACATAATATATACTGAATGTATTTGGAAAATTCTTTCTGGTCATGATTAGCAGGTTCATGAGGAAGACTATGGGTTAGTTAGGATTAACCTACTGCTTCAAGTTATAATAATAGTAATAAAATTTTAAAAATATTTGTCCGCGGATCGAATCGCGAGTACAACCTAATTATAATAATTATCAGGCTGTACTCATAAGCATGGCGTGAATTGTTCGCTACGCTCCAAATTCATGAATAATGGCCCTAATCGATTTGAAACAAGCCAAAAAAATTCAGATAGATTTGACCTGAGTACAGCCGGATATAGTAGTAATAATGGATCATGAAAGTCTAAATACAAAAATATTATAGTAAAATAAAGTAAAATTAAACAAACTATAATCATATAACGTCCTCGAAATCGAAAACTGACCTACAAGATGTTATTATATAATAACCGAATATACTGTTACTATGTACGTTTATTTGTTTGCATTTAAGTCAAGAAAAGAATTATACAAACATATGTAAAGTTCGAAATCATTCAAAATAATATTAGATTTTATATAGAATCATTAGTGTTACTAATACTTAAATCATACAGAATTTAAATGTTTATAAAATGTCAAATAAAAAAGCTGAAAGAAATCTCCCTTCCTGCTAGCTTAGAAAGGGCATAGTAATTGGTTGCGCAGACTTGCGACATCCCACGCGTGTACACACTCGTACTTTAACAGCTTTCAAAGATTTACAATTCAATTTAACACTTAGCGAGCCAAATACTGAGGTAGTCTAAAATATCTCTTGTGATATTATTCAGTTAATCACATTGACAACCATTCGTTTTTTTTTAATATACAGATTTAGAAAGACTCTGAAAATTTGTATTATAAAAAAAAAATATATATATATTAAAGATATCAATATAGCAAACCCATTACCAGATAGTACTTTATATCAAGAGTTCCTTGAAAGACGAGCACTTCCTTGAACAGCTTCACCTCAACTGAGTTATTAATTATAATACAAGTCATTAGCACGAGCCGCTGTACCGGAGAGCAATTTCATCTTATTATTTTCAATAACCCTTTAGAAACAAGATGGATGGCTATAGAGCACATTATTTAAATATATCTCCTATGATTAATTTAAATCATTCCACAGAAACATGTGAGACTCAACTTTTATTCAGCGTTTTACGAAATAACAAGCTACGTGAATTAATAAATTACCGCAACATATTTAGAAGAAAAACTTCTTTAAAGTTTGGTTACACGATTTAAATACATATATGGTTTGCAAGTGTTCCACTTTACCTCATTAAGTAACTAACACTAACTTGTTTGTGAAAACCCACTATTTCACCATATTTGAGAGCATTTTAACGAGAATTTAAGGAAGTTGAAGTGTCTGCAACGATAATTTCAAAAGTTACATTGCAAAAAAGAATTGACATATATCACAAAACATTTCAAGGAGTTCTCTTTATATCAATCGTCAGTAAACATAGAGCGGTACAAATAATTTATTTGACATTGTACACAAAATAGCAGATACTAAGCGTCTTGCAACAAAATCCAGTTATATTAGAGGACGTCCACTGCCCACAAATACCGCTTACTAACCTCCAAGTACCGACTGATCATTACTGAGATTATGTGAATGTTCCTCTAAGAGGTTAAAGTTCAATATTTGTTCTCGAGGTCACTCTACTTCCCCTTTCTATGACAAAATATGTACCTACTGATTATAAAAACAGAGACGTCATTGGCGCGCTTTTGTTTTTTTTTTAGTTAGCAACAAACACATACAGACAGTAATTCATTCAATTGCGTTCGATTTCTTTGAATGTTCATACTTATATGCATGTTCCAAATTCAAATCACTTTTCCGTCTGCTAAAACGATCCTATCGGAAAAGTGCTATTTTGCTCCCGCTTAAATCGGAACACAGCGACACTTTTCGAATAGAAGGGATGAAAAAATATATAAATTTGTCTTAACAATAATTGAACGATTTCTCAGGGCCAAAGAATTCGTGAATCAGTCGAATGGTCATCTGCAAAGCAATATTGGTTTACATTATGTATTATAGTTTAAAATGTGAACTGTTAAAATAAATTGAGTATCTCTAGTTACACTTGGCTGAAAATATATATATCTTTTTTTTATATTTAAACATTCGTAATGATTTCATGATTACTATTAAATATAATTATCTGGCGGCACTCACAAAAATACTATCGCAATTTGACTTTCAAATAAACTCGGGGTTCTTATACATGACTTCTGAGCATCATGAATTCGCGTCGTGAACTGTGTGCAGTCAAATCGGAATGGGTACGAAATTAGTCGAGTATATATATCAATGACCTTCAAATATTTCTAATGAATAAATATATTGTGTACAAAAAGATGTAATATTAGCAATATTCCCATAGAGTATTACCATTGATAATAATAAATAAATAACTGGAACGCTAAACTAAACTTTCCCACGGAGATGCACGCCTGGGTGAACAATATGTGTTTGTTCAGCAAAAATGATCTTAACCTTAACTGGCATCTTATATAACAGATATATACACGTTGCCAATAGACTAACAACCATTGCTTTGAATCTTTCAAATATTTTGAAAGTAATTAATTACAGATGCAAATAAACGATTACAAATATATGTCAAGAGATAATAGTACTTGCATAAGAACAGCTCATGAATAGGAAAGAGAATATATAAGATACATAATTTGAATAAGATATAATAGAAGGTGACTTGCTTGACATATTTAACTTTATTAAAACAACCAAAAAAAATAAATTAACAAAAAAAAAATACAAATTAATAAATTATAATTGATATTTTTTTTTATTTTGACAATCCACAAAAATATATATATAATCGATATTAAATGGTATTTATTTGTTTAATATTACTGTACATAATACGTTAATGGGACGCGTTCAGTATACACGAGTGTATTACTAAAGTTGGACTATATTAAAGCATCGCTACTGTCGACATGTTCCTATCAGATTATTATTTAACAATATAATACTATAATTATATCCACAGCTCTGTTACGGTGTAAGATCTTTTATAGATTGCGCATAGTTCAGTTTGAAACCTTTCGACTTTACTGTCAATATTAGAACTCGTGAAATAAAATTACAAACAAACATACTTACAATATATTAGATGAATACGCTACCTACCTTTTTTACTCACAGGTTCTTATAATTAATAAATATGAATTAATGTTATGAAGTCACTTTCTGTAACTATATAAATAAGGTCTAAGTCACGCAGACCTGTAATAAATATAATAAGACATCTCTACTTGTCATAGTACACTAATAATTTATTCCACACTAGCTGTGTCCCGTGGTTAGTTTCACTCGTCTATCTACCATAGTCTATTCTTCTTCATTAATCTGCATAATTAATTTTTTTAAAATACTTTCAATAGTTTCTAAGATTTTCACGTTTAAACTATTAATATAGCTAGGCATAGATTGCACGTACGAGAGGTCATATTTTACTAATACTTTTCTGTCATGTTCTGAGATATTATACTTCACGCAAATGTATAATATATATAATAGTTTATGTGCAAATCGTCATTACGTGACCGTCCGTCTGTTCAATGATATACGTAATTAACATTGAAATAATAAATGTGAAGAAGCACTAGTGCATACTTTATCTCAGTCTTAGGTCTCTAAGATATTTTATATATTATAGTGTGGACGAAATATAGATACAATAAATTCAATTAATATTTTTAGTTGATACAATTTGAGAATGACATTGATACAATTGTCATATTAAATAATGTATTTCATATTATTTTAGCGTGTAACAAAGGAGTAATTTGGTTAGTGATATTCGCAGTGCGGTATTCAGACCTCTGGACGTAATGTTTGAGCGCATGTGCGAGCCGGGGGGCGTGGTCTGAGCCAGACCCCAGGCGTTACTGGCGTTTTATTAACAAATTCATCAAAATTTCACTTTTACAATAACCATTCTTACTTGTAGGTTTCTTAGCGAGATTAATTAATTCATACATAAGTATTAATTATTTACCAAAATTTACCAATTGAACGACATTTGGTATAAATATAAAATAAAGATGCTGCCATAATAATTAATGGTAGTTTAAAAATACTACTCTGTCTACTTGTATCTGTAAACTTTAATAACAAATATCGAAACTATATTAACAAAAAACACCAAGCTATATCTTACAGTAGCTAGTGAGTACTACAAAGGAATAAACTGGCAAAATTACTGGAAATATATTAAATAATATTTTAACATTATATCCTCATATATAGTTGTGTGGTTTCAGAGTTGTAACTAAAATAGAAAACAATGTAAGAAGCGTCAATCAACAGCCCTAATGTTAAGCCGGAAACGAGGAGGGGTTAATTACTGGCAGGTTAAATATAAACACCTATCGGTTTAATGTCGTGGTAAAAATATACGAGTAACATGCTCTACTATATTCAATTCAATTGTATAACTCAATATTGGTTCTATAGTAATAATAATAATGTTATAAAGTTACGGGAACAAACAATATAACAACAAGGTTAATGACAATATTATTTTAAAATAGCAAGCTGTCCCCGAGCCGTGCTCACGAACTCAGCCGCAGAATTCATTTACATCGTGCTATTGAATAAAAAACCGCAAAACTAACGGTAGTTTACAATTACCTGTTGTCAGAACTTAATGATTATCTAATTTAATAAAGTTCATTAAATATTATACATATTGAATAACATAACTAATTACTGCCTAAATTATACAATTATAATTAATAAATAGGACACAATAGTTTTAATTGGCACGAATGATCATTATGTAAACAATAACCTGCGATTTTTGTACATTTAAAAATAAACTTTAAAATCGTTACATTAAAGTTGCTTTCGTTAAAAGTTACGAGTAATGATGAAAAACCTGAGTCACGCTCCACGCTGTACGATCTCGTAAAGGGCTAGTGACGCGCTCGAAAGCATTACTAGCAATTTCAAATAGTGAATGTTTGTTTACTAATTGGTTTAACTAACAGCATACCTCGGGACATGTGCAAGGTAAAGTTTCTTAAACAATCGCTCTGTAACTACTAATTGTTTTACTCATTATTTTACATTAAAGTTAGTAAAATATATCACTAATATAATTCATGTAAAATCAGCAAAGCAATAGTACATATTTAATTGTATGATGTCAGGTATAACCGTCTAAGTATTATAAATAGTAAAGTAATATTTTATCATAATGTTCTTAGCACTGAAGAGTGTTCTTTTTTGATCTTCAATCTTGAAGAGTGTAATATAATAAAACAACCAGAAAGAAAATAGGATGTAGATTCTTGCGCACACGCAGGCATTAATGTTATCCTTTAGACGCTGTGTTACTAATGATCGGATAGCGTTTAGTTCTAAGAAACGTTATCTGCACACTTCCTTGAACTAAAAGAAGGTGAAACTCACTAATAAATGAGATCTGACAAAATGCGGATCCGTAATACACGAACTGAATACGTATTTCTCGTAACGAAATTGTTTTCATTGTTTACAATTGCCATACTTTTATTTCAAGTTGCATTAAGGGTAAGTTGCATGCTAATATGTACGTATGTGCAATTCTAGTTCCTAATACATGTCAATAGTGAAAGTCCTTAGAGCTGTAGCAGACGGCGTCGCGTGCTATATTAGATAAGAACACGGCCAGAGATCCTACACTCTCTACACTTACTAATTAAATAGTTGATTTAATATACTTTTAATATTAGATATGTCATTTATATAATATATTTTTAAATTAACTGTAATTTATATCTGTTATTTTACTTTAGAGCGTTAAAATCAATAAAGTTATATTAAAATAGACATGATAATTTTGTATTGACGTTCTGCTTTAGTTCTTTTAGAGGGTACGCACCCCTCAAGTTCACAGTCACCCGGGGTTGAGATATTCGACAATACTTTCTCACACAGACAAAGCCGGTTGCAGCTCACGCTTGAATTGTGCGAACTCGCAAAGGAAAATTACGACACGAGAGAAAAATCAACTAAGAAATAATTATAAGAGTAATATAAATATTTTTTATCACTCATAATTAAATGTGACATAACGTTTGATACAAACAAAACACGTGAGAATATTATTTGTAAATACTTACTCAGGTTAAACAGTTTCAGACGAGAACCGGCTGTTATAATCAATTAAGGAAATCCATTGTCACTACACTCGTCGGGCGCGCTGGCTGTCAGGCTGTCTCAGTCCTTGTCCTTACTGACTAAACAAACTATCAGGTTGCTCTATAAATTGCAACTAAACATTGCACCAAAATATTGCTAGGCCCTCGAGCGCGTGCCGGCGTATCGATCGTTTTTACCTGATTCACGTCTCATATTATGTGTTTAATTTCTACGCTAACTGTATGGATATTATCTACACGTGTTTCTGTATTATTATTTATTTATTAATATACGTAAATCAGGTGTTATGTGGCGCGGCGGTGTGTGCGGAGAGAGATGCCGCGCGCGACTGGCTGGCTGGACTTGTCCAAAGTATCGTCATTCTAGTTGTAAGCGCCCCGCGGCTTCTTAACGGCCCGTTAGTTACACGAGGACGTACTACAGTGGACACGTAAACAAACAACTGCTGTTATATATGACGATTCAGTTTATAAACTAAAACACAAATATTAACATTCGTCGAATTATTAGACAAATATGGCAAATAACTTTAAGTTGATATAAGCAATAAATACGCACCAATTAAAAACTCATTCGAACACGAATAAAACGTTTATAAATAACGCACTTGATCAAACAATACACGTGATAGAGAACACACGCAGAGTTCTCAAGATCTATGGTACAATGGCATATTGATTGAAACAAAAGCTGTATTTTATAATACGTTTTACAATAACATTATAGATGAGGTTTGTATAAACAATGACGACCTCCGTGAAGAGGGTATCTTTATTGAAGATGGTCTAGTCACAATGGCACGAATACGCAGGACGCAAGTGAAGTGATGCCATCCAATCAATAAACGCATGCAACAGATGTTCCCATTTACGTAGAATTACGTATGGAAATCAATAAATTTCTGTCCCTATTTACGCAAGTGATGCTAAATTATTGTTACAGTATCTATTGTGTACAAAGCATCTGCCGGAGACTTCATTCAATGTTTGACCTTTGAGCAAAGTTCCGACGACGTTCTAGAGCACGTGCGGCGAAAGATTTGAAATATCAAGACCGGCATGTGGTATTCAAGCAATTTGCTAATATCAAGAAGTCGTTGCAATTAAATATTTAAACATGGATAATTATTATTTAAAATAAAAATTTAATGTAGACAGCATTTTAAATATAAGGAAAAGACGAAAAATATTTTTAAAATGTAATTTTGACGGAAATATGATAAATATTACCAATCTTATTTTATTGAAGTTACACAATGTTATAAACTAGATCAACTAGTGTCTGGTGTGTAATATTAATATTAAAGACATCTGACAAACATTTAATGAACGAGGTTAAAAATTAATTTCTGAAATGACATGAACAATTAAATGAATATCATTAGTGACATTGATCTAAGTGTCAATGAAGTCCCAGTCCAGCGAGTACAGCACGCACGGCAGTCCGTCCATTACAAGTCAATCTTAGACATTAACCTACATTCAAATCGTAACTCATAACAGATTGCGTAGTAAATAAAACGGAATCAGTGCTCCGTGAGCCGACACTAACGCATTTCTGTTGAAACCGAAAGTTTTAAGTGATGAGATAGTTTTTACGGTCATAGACATAAGAATTAATTTACTAAATCAGTCGCTGTGACGTGACGCAACTCCATCTTCCGCGACCACTCATAACTACACCAGGAAACTACAAATTTAAGAGCATCTGAATATGCACTTCGTAAAACTAGAACTCCATGTTTTTGCATTTTTAGTTGCATGAACTATGTTGAGAACCACTACGTCCTGTAGAAATGTAAATATTTTGTATTTTATTTACTAATTACGGTATTTTTTTAGGATTCAATAAATGTCTGTATGGTATAATAATTATATATATAAATATTGTTATTATAATATCTTTAGTTAGAACTAGAGATTATATAGGATTTCCGCGAACATTTCCGAACGACACACACTTAATAAAAAACTATTATTTTGAGTTTTGTGTCTTTCGCTCAGAATGTCAATCAAGTTTTTAGAGAATATACACAGAATTTTCCTCTTCATTATTACATTATAAGTTTAATATTTATATCTAAGACTAAATAAGCACTTAGATATACTGCCCCAATGTAATTTTTTTTCTCCTATTTATTAATTAAAATAACATATCTCTATTTCTATTATCTTATATTCTGTTTTATTAGTGATTTTTGTGTAATTTAAGTTGTTCACAAGTTTTTCTCAAATTTCAGATACTATTGTCTAGACTCGGTCTAGACTGCTTGGATTGACTTAGGACGGTGTTTATGACCCCTGGGTTGAATCGATAATACTGCAGAGGATGCAGCATAAGCTCATTAATAAATGAAAATAAATTCTTGCAAGATATGAGACTCTTGTAGAGAAGAAGAGTGTTCAATTAAAAAGTAATCAGAATACAGCTTAAAACCATTGAAAAACTTTTTGTCGCTGCAACTGTACAAGTATTATTAGCATAAACAAAACGTAAATACAGTTTTTAATATCGTAATATAAACATTTCAGTTGGAGTCATTTCTAATGGATATTCATTGTAACATGGCGTGAAACAAAACAAATTCTAGTTTCACGATTTCTAAGTAGACGAATCGGCTTCAACATCCATAGATACTCAAAAAACGTCTTATTTTAGTACTAACTATTGAAGTCTAAGTCTTAATTTATACTACATAATGTTTTAAAAGATTGTAAGTAGGATATACTTTTTAATTGCTAAAATTTAGGTTCACTTTATATTTTACTTCTAAATACAAGGTGACCTAAGAAAAGTATCTAACATATAATTACAGAAAGTCTTGAATATCTTAAGTTCTCGTTTTAATACTTTATTTGGTAATAATATGTATATTGCATAGGTATATAAATGTTAAAGACAGACAAGCGAGTTATATTCTCAAGGTGAAATCTACGGAAATAGATGCATTTGAATTGCATCTTACTCCAGTTTTATATAAGTTAATATAATCACTTCCTCTACGAGTATGGACATATCGGAAATATGGCTTGGATTAAATTGATTGAATGCAATGTAGGGAACAATCTGAGACGCCAGATTAATAAAAAACGTAAGTATATAAAAATGCCTTATATGTCTAAATAGGTTTTAATAATAAATGACATATATGAAGAAAAACAATATTAATTACAATATGTGTATCTATAAGATGTGAGAACAACTATTCAATGTATTTTTTTTTCTTATTGCAAACAGAAACTGTTGAAGAAAGAACAGACTGACGGAAAATAACATGGGAAAAGATAATGTATGAAAGTGCTACAAGTAAAATTTAAAATATTTAATCATTGTGCTCTTACAGGATTTAAAAAAATGTAAGAGAGTGCGATAGAAGTGAGGGTTCATAGTAGGAGATAATATATGTAGATGAAATTCTTAACTAAGAATTTTGGTTATTATGCATTAACAAAAAAGAGGTGTCGGTACCGTATTATGTTGTATTATACCACCTGCCAGTATGAGAGTAGCCAGATATAAATTATGAAATGAGAACATGATAAGACGTCAATAACATTACCATTTGATTGAATCACCGTTACTTATCAATATAAATAACACATCCAGTAGAAACACATACCTGTTAGAATGAATATTGTTCAGACGCGTTAGTCACAATAACCTCTGCATCTTGTTAACAACATATCTTGACGGAGGTCAATATTTGATTATATTATATGATGTTTAGGTCGATTGTATTATTTTTATTAAAAAAAAAAACAATATCTAAAGATAGTATAAAGTAGAAAAGATTGTTTATTTAAACGCATTAATTTTCGAAACATGAAATTTTTTTCAGTTATAATAAGCAGATTCATGAGGTAGATTATTGGCTATATAGTATTGCGATACTACTTTTAGTTATCTTAAAAGTAAATAATAATAATAGAGTCACAGATAGTAAGTATATAAAATATAACTCCATTCAAATTGAAAACTCATATTATATAATTTAACATAGCTTCCAACCAATTCCTTTGCCTCAGTAGATTTATTATAAAACAAAAACACTTCACGCTGCAGATGATGTTAAAACTCTTAAGCTTCAGTGTTAAGTGCATTTATTTTTAATGATGAATCATTTAACAAGATAGTGTAATAATAATAAAAAGCCGACTAAAAATATAGCTGCAGCATTATCGAATTAAAAAAACTAAAACCATGTTTTCTAAGATTTACACGAGTATAACCATTGCAATAAAACTATTTTACTGATATAACTCGCGTTTATTTTTATTTTTTTTTGAATTTAAATCCGACGTTTCGAGTGCTTCACAACAAACGTGTTCGCGGTAAAACGAGATGATGCTGTCTGTCAGTCCTCCAACGGTTCCTGAGAGAGCCTTTGGAGGTAGGTGACAAATAAAATTTAAAAAATGTAAAACTAAACGCGAGTTATATCCGTAAAATAGATTTATTAAAACTAAAACTAAATATAGCGCCGCGCGGTCCAACAAAGCGATTAATATAATTATATCTATCAAGATAATATGACTCATGGATACCGAAAGAAGAGCGATAGCGCGCGCAATTACACCTAACAATAGCTCGGTCTGTGGGGCACCCGACGTGTATTGTGTAATATAATTACGATATTGTTCGCGTGTGAGTCGAAAGTAGGTTTTGACTATTGGTTATAATGTTGGCCCATTGAGGAATTACGACATAGATATAGATACGTCATAATAACTTATATACACCTAGCTATTACGCGGACAAATGATGTTGTTTACTATTAGGTTTACTAAAAAAAACTGTATAACCTACCGTATGAATTTTCTACTATTGATTATAATCAGAAATAATTTTTCAAATCCATTCAGTAGTTTCGTAGATTTTCGTGATAAAACAAACTAACAAACCTTTTCGCTTTATATTATTAGTAGATATTATTATGGTTTTACTATTTTGTAACACATTTATTCATTTTGTTTTAGTTTTTATTTCATCTAGTGTTAAGTTCTCAAGCGGCTTATAAAAGGACAGGATCTTCGGCAAGATGCCGTGTAAGAGACAACAGAGGAACATCTCACGCCACTTATATGTAACTTAAGGTTTCTCAAATCAACCAGCATGCTGCCCCAAGGCTTGATGAGAGGTTGTCGGCCGGTCTTTAAAAAGTTATAAAAAAAATGTATAAGAACACATTGCATTTTATTGACAAATTTATATTGCGCTTAATAGACAGCCTTAGGAAATGCACTATTTATTACATTGCTGTTCTAAAAACTATATAAAGTTAAGGATCTATTGAACAGGCTTTCATTATTATTATATTTAGATGTTTTGTTAAACTAAATTATTAAAAATATTTCTGTTTTGATAATAATCAATAACAATAATAGTATCTTATGAATAAAAAATAAAAATAACTGTCTCACTAAATAAAGTGGGACAGTTGAAGGCAATATAATATAAATGCCAGAACGCAATACCTAAAAATCTAAATATTAATATATTCTACATTAAAATAAGTGTCACACTACAGCGGCAGTCGAGTGAAGGCTCCGTATTTTAAAAGCGACCGTGTCGTTATGTTATAGCAGTTTATTTGTAATAACATCTTTTGATGTAAAACGGTGTTATTATTATCATCTACAGTTCTACCAAAAATTTTAGATAGATTTTCCTTTAACCTACTTTTTTTTTTGTTTTTTAATTACGCGTGGAATGAAAACACCTTTAAAGATGAAACCTGAACCTGAAACATCTGTAAGATCCAAAGAAACGTCCAGAAAAACAACCAACTTGTCACATGTTTTTGCATAATTACTTCATTGGACATTGGATTTTTAATACGGCCTAAAAAAGACTAAACTAATTTATATTGTGATATTGTTACATGATTGATTTAAGAACTGATCATCTCTTGTCATATTTAATTATTTTGCTCGCTGTACTTGACCCACAGAGGCTTAATAAACTTATAAATTCCTCTGAAACGTACCTCATATATCTCAACGGTTTTTTATTTAATTAGAAGCTTTTTAAATTAATGTTGAGGAATTTGTTTTTAATTTCCACATAATTAAATAAAAAAACGATATAATATTAATAAAGAAGAATACATTTAATCTTATCATGTTTAAAAATGACAGTTGACAAAAAAAAAACAATAAATTATATAATAAACTATTTATTTATTTTACTACATTTAAATATTTAGTTAGTTACTACTATATATATCGATGCCTACTTAGCCACGCGTAACCCCAAACATTTTCATTGTCATTTTCTATCACGAATATAACAGATGAAATCACACATATATCAGGAAAATAACACAGCGACTTAACTGTTGATATGTTTAGTAGGTAATAAGAACCGTTGGCTCGAGTTTCACTCAGCTAATAGACTCAGCTATTTGAATCGTTTGATACTAATTTCAAAATGAACGCTTATCAAGGGGCTTTTAGTTTACTATACAGTTATAATTACAATATTAGTTAAATGAGCAACAGCTCACGTTATAAAACGAAAAAGTATATTTTTAGAAAAAAATAAACTTTACCGATATACATTGTTGGGTTTCATAACCAGTGATCACTATATGTTCTAAAAACTCTGTTGAAATTGGAAATAACAAAGAATAATGTTTTTAAAAGAAATTACTTTGTCAGTGTTAACAATAGCATATAAAACTCTAAACAAACGAGCCCAGCGTTACGGCAACGAGCTAACAAAATCAAGTAAATACATATATTTCTGGAACCACTCAAACACTTAATGTAATATATATTAATGTGCGTAAATTCAAGTAATTTAAAAGTATTTTAGGACAATCTTTCAAAAGAAACCGCAAATAAATTCGGTACGCTTTCCATTTGATGTTCCACAGTAAATTATACTTGTTTCATTACTTGCTTCATCAGGGCTGATATCAAAATAAACAAAAGCGTAACGAGGAGAAAACTCTCCAAATACACCGCAACATTACGCTTCGTCGGTTTAAAATTCATTGTTTAAGAGCTATTGTTGTTTATTAAAGCTATTCAACAAAACGAATACGCATTTAAAAATTGCTTGAACCTTTATTTCCAGAAGCATTAAGCAATAACGAGTTCACCGAAATATTATTTGGTTATTTTAAAGTACTGTTACATATACAATAAAAGAAATCGGGAACGAATTTAATTTTCCAATTGCAAGCTTTTAATAACATTTTAATTAAATATAATTCATATATATACCTATATTAAACAGTCGAATATGTTTCTTATATATTAAATAATATTCTTAGTTACATAAGGACTTGGAAAAAATCACGAAATCAAAAATATGTGATATTAAATGATCGCAATTCGTCCTTGTTCTCAAATAGAAAAAAATATATTTAGGAACGTAACAATATTTTGAAATAATGTAATTACAGTTGCATTAATCTAACCTAGAACATATATAATGGGATTGTTTTAAAAACGTTACAAATTGCAATAAATTAAAGATAATTGGCACATTACTAACAACTCTGGTCGTTACCAGGATTTGTATGTGATATACAAATAGACAGATATTCCGACGGTAAGGTGTAAATAAAACCCCTGACTAACAGGAAAAAGGACAAACGATAAGATGCAAGCGGAAAAGCAGTTTAATAGACAGAGAGTCAGAGACACTTAAAGCTATAAAATGGTTCTTAAAGGGTTTCTACTATAGACGTAAGTTTAGAGACAAAACTAAAAACTTTAAAACATTAACTTTACTTCTTATGTAAGTAAAAATAACATGTTTACATTATTAAAAGATAAAAGTCTTATCTGAATACCCATTAGTCAGTCAGTTTTTGATTTGAAATAGGCAGAGACGTCAGGCTCTAGTTGCTTGATAGGTTCACGATAAAAAACCGAAAAGAAATACACGGACACTCTTTTAAGTTATCTATAAATTGACATTATTTGTAGCATTGAATATTGATATGACAATTAATATGCGAATTAGAATTCAAGTAAAGCTTGGAATTAAAATATAGGAACTAATGACCTTATTAAATACATTGTTACTACTAGTTCTATAATGCTCTTATCATTCATATAATAGTAATTAACGAATAGACAATATCTTGTGTACAGTGAAGCAACATGGAGGAATTGTCAACAGGATAACCTTATTGATAGATATAGTTTATTCCACTAGTTAAAACAGTCCTCAGTGTACGTTATAGATCCGACAACTCTTAATTCTATGCTAATCTTCAGATACAAAACCCTTTTATTGTAAGCTTTAAATTAAATGTGTTCGGTTTAAATCACATTGTTATAAAAAAATATAAATGTATGGATTATTATTTGACAATAACGTCTGGAGATATCTGGATAAGACTATGAAAATATACTACGTAAACCGACCGAGCTGTGGCGATATCAGTCTGTTGTCTCATTATACTAACTTTAAATGGCTTGACACTTAAACGTATAGTTAGTTTTTAAAATGAACAATTGATCTGTATTCAAGGACTTAAAAAAAGATGCCAACAAGTAAATATCTACGAGTACAAGATATGAATACACACATTTTATATTCATATTACTTATATTTTCAAAGTTTAATTAATAAAAATTTTACCTAAATCAAAAGCACAAAGGGGACGTAACAAAGAGTCCTAAGAATAAATGTGACCTAAAACAAAAATGAAGTGTAAAACTATATGGCAAAGTAAGGCTCCACTGAGGTGGTGCAAGGGACTGATATATTGCACCATAAATGATTAATATAAGGACAAGACGATAATAATATTTTAACACAATATATCTGAGATACGAGGACGACGTACTCTACTACATTCCTTAATCATTTTTAACACATTTATCATAAAACACATGATCGTAGTAATAAAATGGATATATAATCGATTTTTGATAATATCAATGATCCCTTACATATAAAACCACCGACGTTAATTAGTGTTAAAGTATTTTTTATATAAAATATAATTAACCGAGAGCTCCAGGTCCGGGAGACCGGCTAGAGTCACATGACCAGTCAGAAATGGGTCGACGCTACCGAGGTAATACCATACTACATAGCCACCGGGACTCCACCTCCCACAGCTCGAAAGCTGGCTACTCAAAGCTTTTTGCATAAACTAAAAGGATTTTTACAAAAATAATTGTCTAAATAACACAGTGCAGTGTATAGGTATAGTAAGTCCTCCTCGCCCTGTCTCACCTGTGCCTCCTGCTGGTGATGCGCCTCACCTCCCTCCCCCCGCTGCTCTCCCCGTCGCTGCCCGAGCCGCCCGCCGCCTGCACACACACACACACACACACTCATAAACTGAGATATACATGAGTAACTACATGAGTGTTTTTCTATTTTGACTACTTTATAATTCAACGTTTTGTTTAGAAATATTTAAACATGGACAAATTTGATATTTAAAACTAAATTAAAAAAAAAAAGACGAGACAACAGAAAAAAATGTATATGTAAATATACATATATATATTTTTAAATGCCCGTGTGTATGCCTCTATGCTTTCATATTTAAAAAGTAACTAACTTTAAAAAATATCATATTATGTGAGAATGTTCAATGTTGCATAATGAATTTTTGCACCATCGATAACAAAATTCTAGATATATTATATGAAATAGGTGTACTAAGTACTAAATTTTTTATGTTCGTAATTCTCCTAGACGATTTTATATATGTACTTTTTGAACTGATGCAGTTACTCGAACGTTTCTTATATCTTAGTGGGCCCGGTAGATGGCGCTAATAATTATATTTTTATATATTTTAATCAAAACTTATAAAAGTACATTTTTCGACTCTAAGAGATTATTAAATATTTTTGTTTCAATATTTATTAAAGAAAGCCTTTTACACGAACCGTCGACTAAAAAATATATAATAATTCAATTAATATAAATTATAATAAAGTGTTATAAAAAACCTAAATTATATTATTAAAACTTAAAAAATGCAAAGATTTATTATTTTTTCTAAATTAAATAAAATTAAAATCAACTTCTTTTTTTAAAAAGTAACTACTATCACTCTTGAGTAAATAAAAAATATTACTAATATAATAATGACTTACTGGAATATATTTCCTGACGGCAGCGGCTAGTTCATCGATACTCCTTTCTTTTTTCTCTTCCAGACCGAAGAACTTGTTTTTGGCCGCTTGGTTGAAGGCAGAAATCTTTAATACCGGCGGCTTCTCTTCGACAGACGAAGTTTTTTCAACCGGTCTTCTTAACTTGCCTAATTGTATCGGTTCATCGAGTTTTTTGACGAATCGCCTGTATCTAGTCTTATCATCTTCGATTTTTGCCTCCTCGGTAGATTTTTTAGCAAGTTTGCCCAATAATGGTATTTTCACATCGGGATTTTTAGCTTGAGCGATACGTTCCTTCAACTCACTCGCACATGGCAGTTGAATCTTGCGAGGATATGGATCTTGAAGCTTCGTCAGATCTGAGTCAGTTCGAGACGACTTTAGCTTGTTGTTCTTTCGTTGTTGAAACCTCCACTGCTTGGGGCCCGGCATCTCGTCGGAGCTATCTGACGAGGAACAACTTTTCTCTGATGATGACACACTGGATGCAGAAGCTGATTCGTCGTCGGATGAACTATCTATGCCCTCGTCTTTCAGGCCCTGGAAAATTTTAAAAATAAATTGAAATAAATTATTATGTACTTAGCATAAATTACTTATAATATTATTAAAAGTGTCTACTAAAAACAAGACTACCAAATTGTAATTTTATATGGTTTATAAAAAATAATTTACGTACCTCAGAGCTCTCTCCCTTAGCCAAAATTTTCGGCTTCGAAGGTACAACCGTAGAGCCAGACTTCAGTATTCCTCTAACTTCAGGGGTTATCATTCGCTGAGCTCGCTCCGACGGCGAGTCGTCGTCGAGGTCTGTAAATAATATTAATATTAACAAATAAATTAAATAAAAAATATATAACCCAATAGAACACACGTGAATTTATTTCTAGACTGTAAATGTTATTTCCAAAATAGCATTTTAAAATATTTCTGCCAAGTATTAATCAAGCAGAAAAAACACTCAACTAATTAGTTCAATAAAGAAATTGAATATCGTTTAAATATTCGTTTCTTTAACGAGCATATCTTTAATATTTTTATTATTTACACGAAGTTATTTGCAATAATCACAATGACATAGGCATGACTAAGAGTCAGCTGTCAGCTCACAGCTTCCGGTGCGAAACGTCAACGTAAATATATACTAATATTATAAAGGCAAAAATTTGTTTGTTTGATAAGACATATTCATGAAAAAGGCTACAGGCTATCTAGTGTGACGCGCCTGCCCCTGGTTGTACTAGACGCGCGAGTAAAGCTAGTAATAAATAATTCTTTAATCTTCAATACATATCGTGTATCAAAATAATTTGTATTGTTCAATGAATAGTTTTAAACAATGTAATTCTATAAATATAAATAATAGTTCTAGCTAAGGTTGACCGTTTGCCAAATATAACACCTGTTTTGGCTAAAAGAATATTATTTTGTCGTTATTGTGAATATATCTTGTCTGAGACTCGAAATAGATTCCAGCTTTATTCATTTTATATACAAGTCATTACGTTGCAAGATTCGTTTGCTGTTTTGGTTTAACACAAATAAAGTATTTATAGAGGTCCTTCGTACACGAACAAAACTCAAAGACATTTTGTCAAAGTAACAAATGCTGTGGCTTAAAAGATATTTACTAATAAAAGCACGCGACCTGTAGCGGTTATCATGACAGTTCAGAGAAGTTCTACTTATAAATTGTGTTTAATTATTTTGATTATAGATCTATCTATTTGTTTGTAACTTAAGAATTTATTTTATAAGTGAATACACCGTATACATAATAGTACGATCTGTCTTTTCATTTTTAATAAAATGTGCTCGTAGCCCAATGGTTTGATTTTGAAGTTGATCGATGTATGTTTATTTATTATTATAGTTCTTTAGATGTTACCCAGAAGTATGAATAATTTTAGCGAATGTTAACTTGTTATGAGTAACAAAATAAGTAGGACGGTAGAATGAGTATTAGTTATTTTTACTGATTCATCAGTTAACGCGTGAGAAAATGATAGACGAACGTAAAATATCAAGAGTGATTCAAACAGTTTTCGTGTAACATCAAACATATAATTATAGTTCTATAGGGATTTAAATTTGAATTACACAATATATGACCCACAACCGATAAAATGATATTAGTATATGACGTGCATCGTGACATCTAAGTTGTTGTAAAAATATCAACTCACCTTGCATTAGGATAACAATTAGTGCTGTACCCAAAAAGCGAGACGACAAGCGAAAATGCAAATAAACACCAAACAAAATATAACAAAATCAGACCTAAGCTTCTAAACTTCGAGTTCTGCCGCATGAGATACTCTAGTGATGTGTTTTTGGCGCTCGCTGATCGAAACAGTTCCATCTTGAGTTGGAAGTCCGAGTTTCGAGGAACATCTTCATGTGTTAAGGATTTTGTAAGTCTTTCGTTTTGTTCCATCGCTTCTTGGACTTGGCTTGCGAGTACTGGCATCGTCCTAAGTCTAGACGCTCTCGGCACTCTATCTTCCTTGGGTCTCGGCATTCCTGCGACTGGAGGCTTATGTGTCAACTTCGAATTGAACATCTTCATTTTCTCAGCTAGAGACATCTTGGCTGGGTCATCTTCATCTAACTTAGCTGCCACCGTGAGAGAGTGCGTAAATTACATTGTGCAGTGACAAGAGCCCGACATACACAGTCGATGACATGCAAAAAAAAGGAACAAAAGCGGACAATCAAAAGACAGAAAGAAAGCGGTTCTTCCGTACCAAATGCAATGTACATGCCATTTACACGTGTGGCCAATATTTGCTAATAACGTATAATTTAGGACAAATAAAAATACAAATATATTGTACCGTGATGATTTTATGATAGATGTTGGATATGATATTAAAAATAATAATTACCGTCTTCATCTCTATCTAAAACATTGGCTGTACTTTTGGATGGAGCAAGAGGCACACGTTCCTGTTTAGGAATGTTAGGATCCGAAGACTTAATCGGGACAACTGTTTTGAACCTCTCCGTCACTGGAGGTCCCTCCTTTATTTTGGAGCGACTGTGGCGGAGAAGCGGCTTCGGGGTACCTGAAATTGAGAAATGTATAATTTAGAAGCTATATATAATATATAGAATTGAGTATTTTAATACAGTTATTGAGTACAGTTATGTTAAACATATTTTAGTACATGATTTGTGCTAACCTTTTGCTTGTTGTTGTAGCTGCTGCCACATGCTAGCTCGGGCTACAACGCTGTTGCTTTTAACTAAGCCGAGTGCGAAATTGGAATGATCATTGTTTTCATCATCGCTCCCATGATCGTCGGGACTTTGAAGAGCTTCGTTTTCAGTAGATTTTCTTATACGGTCCATCTTGATTAGGTCTTGTTCTATTGAGGTTGAAGACCAGTCGTTGGTGCTGTTAGTGGCGTGGTTTTCACGAATTTCTTGACTTTCAATCAAACCTAACTCCTCGCCTGAAATCGATAATTCGTTATTAGTCGCGAGCACGAACGAAAATAGACATACACTAAATACATTATTGCGTGCACGAAGTTCCACGATAAGTAGAACTGAAGTACAAAAATAAATAATATCATAACTATCTAAATAATAAAAAATTCTTTAAAATTCGATAATAATATAAAGAAAGTAATCTCAATCTTCGGAGTACTAACAATGAATATTATACGTATTACATTGACCTAAATAAAAGGACAGAAGCACATTGACAAGACTAAACACGATTTATTTAAAAGCCGTCCAAATTGAATCTTTGTATAGAAATCTAACTATATTAAATAATATAAACAAACATCGAGTAATTCAAACGGTTCGTTGAGATCCTTACATGTCTTGGCATATCGGGATATAGTGTTTTGTACGTACATTGTGTAAGTTGTTTTCGACAAACCTTCATATAGAGCACCCAACTTGTAAAAATAAATTTAACGGTTCTTCAAACTGACCAATAATGCTTTTTACTAGCCTTGATTAATAACATGTTAAATGTAATACTAACCAGAGTGCGGCCCGGAGTCGCGGGACGAGGCACGATTGTAGACTCCGCTGTCGCAAGACACGTTCAAACTCCAGTTGTCTGCTTCAGCGTGATTACATTCGTCTTCATCTAAAGCACGACAGTCCTCATCTAGAGCTACTCGCACTTTGTTTACCTCTTGTTCTATTTCATCTAAAGTAGATTGTTTTGTTTCACCATTGGCACTAAACTTCTCAAAGTCCAAGAAAGTTGCTTCTCCGATAACACCGGCTCCGGGTAACTTAGCATCTATAGGGCCAGAATCAAAACAAATTGAATCTAACTGTGTAAATGGATCTCTTTCGGGCTCCCCCGCGAAGAGAGCCTTAGAAGAGAGAGCAGCACCAGTCTCGACGGGATGGGTCGGAAAACTACAGCCGTCGATGCCGAACGCTTGGAAATTCGCTTGGCCCGGCTCCAAACTGCGAAATGAGAAAAGAAATGCGTTAATGTAGAACGTACTCTTTGGTAAGAAAGAGATGGTCGGCGTGTTTGTTCACCTTCATATATTTTGATGAGTTATAGTGTGAGTGATCTGGACGGACAGCCTTGTTCATGGATAAGGGAGATTGACACCATTGGTTTTAAATGCTAAATATAATTATCGGAAGTCATTGGTAGTAAAACATTGAATTAAAACTGATTGTATTGCCGTATGTGAAAGATTTACAAGTACTTTTTATTGAGTTTAATGCGGCTGAGAATAGGTTTCAATCGACCGCCGGACCAAATTAGAAACGCCTGTATGATTTAATTTTAAAAATAAGTACATAATAATAAATATTACAGAAGACAATTCAGTTCTTTAAAATCCGCCATTAAGGGTAGTTACAACAGTCCGCATCACATGTTGAGGCTATAAACTTTGGATGCGTGCTGTGAAGCACAACAAAGCTAGAAATAGTGTTGACCCAGTAACGACTGGAGCGCTTATTTCCGTCATCAACTTGCCGTCTCAACCAACAAGCATTTACCAGTAAATGCTACTAGGACCGAAGTTAATCACTGACGAGATAAATGCAATTGCAGACATAAAACAAAATAGAATATAGTCTTAAATTAGCTGAGGCCAATTAAACGCAAGCGACAGCAATAAAAATACGATAAGAAGATACATTGCCCGTTTAAGATGGTGTACGAAACCATCCATCTGTTGGAGATAAATTCAATTTAAATAACTTACTGATAAGACAATTATTTATTATGAGAATAAAAAAAAATAAGTACCAAATAAAAATATAAACTCAATAGAATTCAAGACAATGTATTTATATTACTTACAATTTAAATTTGGTCCTGCCTTCAAGTAACTGATACATATTAAAAAATAAATGTTATTTTAATATTTGTATCCAAAACTTGACTGCAATGCAATTGTTATCTAGATTTAAATCTTACGCTAGCTCAACTGAGAGTGATTCAAACGAAAAACTGATGATGTCAGTCGTATAGAATACAAAATTAGCAAGACATACACTATTTATCAATACAATAATTAGATAATACGAAGTTCTTCTCTTTAAATATATTTAGTTTTCGAAATTAAAATTGTATTTTTAATTATTTTAAGGATTGTAAGTGCTGTAAAAGCTGATAAATATTTGAATATTTTAAGAAATAAAACAAACTACCAATTACGTTTTTCTGAAAACTTTGTTAAACGAATAATAAAGGTTATATTTTTTACCGCACAAAAACTTGATAACGTAGTATTCGTATTTAGAACAAGGTTGCATTTTTATAACGTTTTTGAAATTATTGTTTTTATTTGTATTTATACATAATGTTTCACTTTTCTCATAATAATACCTTATCCTGTAATACAAAATACTAACTACAAACGAACATCATTTTGTAAAATAAAACAAAACTATAAAGCCTACCGGACACCATCAACACATTTGATACGTGCCCGCACCACGCGTGTCGTCATCAAAATAATGGCAACGAGCCAAATTTGCTCCAGCTTCAATTACTATCGACACACATCAACAAGCATGATCATCTATGTTTGAACATGAAAACAATATTTCAAATAATTAAGAAACACTACAAAATTTACTTTTTATCACTATTAGTTCTATATAAGCAGATAAATTTACAGATTTTAAAATGGACTCTTTTAAATTTTAGTTGTATTTTGAGACTTAAAATATGAAACAGTTTAAAATAAACAATTACCTGGATGCTATGGATCTCATTTCGTCTATTGTAATAGGCTGTGTCTTGTAGCGCTCCTTGTCACGATTTTTTTGTTTCAATACAGATGAGTGTTCTTGTAGCAAATTGTCTTTAGTAAGAGCCTCTTCCATAGTTTTAATTCTTGAAGCGATTGAAGGGAAAGTTTTGGGGTCGTTGTTAACATCACTTTTCTCCCTTCCCGGAATGTCGACTTGTCCGTTTTGACAGTTTTCGTCCACTTTAAGGCGACGATTGTTTAAAATGGAAAGTAATTCGTCATTGACGTCACACACTAAACTAATTGAACGAGGGTTCGTCTTTGGCCTCTGATTTCTTCGCCGGATTACTGCACTCGGATAACTTTCTACTGGATCAGTAGCGAGATTTACAATTCGTCGCGGTCCAGCCGCTAGCAAGTCGTTCACATCGCTACTAAAATTTGTCGCACTAATATTCACTTCGTTGTCTGCACAGAATGACAGGCGTGGGCGGGGAGATTGGCTACGTTCCCTAGTAAGACTAGAGCATCTTTGCTTTAAAATTGGCCTTACTGTAGTTTCGCATTCTGAACCCGAATGATCCGATGTCCGAGATCTAAGAAGTGAAGGCCTTCGGGAACTTCTGTCGTCTTCGCTCAAATCGAAACTAGAAGTAGGTCCCTCCTCACCTATCTTTTTAGATGATTTAAGAATTGGTTTTTTCGGACGTTCGAAATCGTGATCATCGTGCTCAGTCAGTTTCTTTTTTAAAATAGGTTTAGGTGTATCTGAAGTTAAAATATCTGGAGACGGTCGTTCTTCAGAAAAACTTTTCTTTTTAAGTATGGGTCGCACAGTATCTTTATCTTCCTCGACGAGTTCAGCGCCACCTGCAGCTGCCAGCAGCACTGCTTGAGCAATGGACACGTGAGAAGAAGTTGTACTACTACTTGAACTCGAGTTAGATTTTCGTTTCAAAATGCCATGAGGCTCTGGTGAGCCATGTGAAAGATCATCATTTAAATGTTCTTCCTCTCTACTCATTTTTCTTTTTAATATTCCTTGTATTTGTCCGTCTGGCGAATGATTTCGAACAACATCTTCTAAAGATGACCTTCGATTTTTTAAAATAGGTTTGCATGTATCGGATGAACCATCATCCGCAAATGATACTTCTGGACTACAGGACCTACGCCTTGCAACTTGAGATTCATCCAAACTACGACGTTTCTTTAAAATACCTTGCCGCTGCCTATTTTCAGAACGACAGTTCCTTGGTTCAATGACACTTGGTGAGAAAGTGACAGGTGGTGAAGCAATGGCATGGTTTGAGGGATTCGTGACATTACATTCTTCATGAATTGATTTTCTTTTTAAAATAGATACCGGAGTATGCTGAGAGGACAAGGAGTTGTCAAGACGACGGTTTTGACTAGAGCAATCATTATTGAGATCAGAAAACATTGCACTTTGTTTTTCAAAATCGATCAGTCTTTGAGCTGCCGTGTCTATGTCCTTTAATCTCTCCGTAACTCCTCGGTTTGCAATTGGCTCTGGACTAATAAGACCATAGTTGTACGTTTGATTATTTTTTTTTTCTTCTGTAGTAGACAATACAGGTAACTTGCTATTAGTTAAGTTATTAGTTAGTTTGTTTACCCTATCTAAAGTTTGTTTTGTCAAAGCAGCTAAGCTATCCATTTCCTGTGAAAGTCGAGAGCTTGTATGTTGTCTTACTGATTCATGAAGAGTAGACATGTTCGTAGTTTTTAAATTAAGCTCATTATTTTTAAGATCTAAGTCAGAATTTAATTTCAGCCTCTCGCTTACATTAATTTTGCTATTTGTGTTTTTAATGTCAGTTCCGTCATTTGAAGAATTATCTAAACTAGTCAGTCTTTTCTTAAAATTATGATATTTTTCGTTAAGACTTTCGCCATCTTTTTGAGCTCGGTGTTTTCTATCGCTACGAGAATTTTCTTGAGGAAGAGCTATTTTTGACTTATCAGGGCTTTTACGTAAAGTCCTTCCTCTAGACGATTCCAGTTTATTTTTTGTGTTGTCACTCTTAGAAGTAGTTTCTTTTACAGGTTCCGCCTTAAGGGGCGATGTTGTCTTACGTTTTACTTTTTCTGGAGCCTTTTTTGACAATGGAATACAACTAGGTTTGGAACTGCTTTCAGAACTTCTTCGTTTTTCAGAATGTTTAGCCAAATTAGGTTTAATAGTACTAGACTTAAATCCAAATTGTAATGAAGCGTTAACTTTAGGCGATACTCTAGAAGACTGCAGTGGAGTTTCAACTTTTGGATGCGATGATTCAAGGGACCGGCGGTTTTTTGACTTGGTAATAGTACCTGCAACAAAAAATAAAACACTTAAAATAAAACATAAAATTAAAGCGGAAGAGGAAACTGTAATCCAATGTGAGCATTGTTCTACACAAGTTCACTGACTGCAAGCGTCGATCGTGCCATTCGCGCGATATGGTGACCGGTGCTATTGTTGAACGACCTGAACGTAACGCGTGCTGAATTGTGTAACTTTGTTAACGGTGTTAAAGAAAATATAGTAAATCTGTTCAATGTCACTTTGATAATATTAAGATTATTGAAGGAGTCACGATTATATTAGCAAGTCTAGTATTGTGCAAATGATTTTAATAGCAGTTTAAAAAATATTTTAAACATATAGCAGTAATAATATCAATAGCAACGCAACTCAGACAACCTCTAACATCCACATGCTACTTCATCGTCAGATATTGGCAATATGATCTTCAGTCACGCGGAAACATCGAAGGCTGTGGTTTCAAACCGCAAAACACGAGCAATATCAGACTTTAATAATGAAAACACCAACGAAACAATAACAATACAAAGAAACAATAACCAAAATACCATCGAAATTTCTAATAAACATTTTAGATATATATATAGTAAGTGTGGCCACTCATCATTAAATATTAATTACTATACTTAGAAATATAGTTAATCTTTTATCGTCGCAAATGTACGAATGTTTAATTGTTTTAAATGATCGCATGTGATGCGCTAAGGTATTCAAAGTCATACTATAACAAGTATAATGTTTAATCATTTCTGTTTACGCTAAATGGTGTAAAGTAGAGAGCTCTACAACTTTTTATCGTTATCTCATGACGCTCCATTAGTGAGAAACCCGATCCTAATAATCTTTGCATTCCATCCACTAACATTAAGTCAGAATTACACTTGCAAAAGTTAGTTAGATATGAGATAAACTGTAGAATATAGTTAGGTTTCTATGAATAAATAAACTTTATCACACTTAAAACTTCTAAGCTAAATTACGTTGTAGTCTGCGACATACAAAATTTGCAAGAGCTAGAAAGTTACTTATAAGTAAAAATAACATATATTTAGTCTAATCTAAGTAACAGAAAAGTACTTATTATAAGCTTGTTTGAATAGCTCATAACAATTTCTTTAATAATAAACTTATGTAAGATATATTATTAAAAAGAATGTAAATTCTAACGTACGTTTAACAAAAGAACCGCATACTATTATAATGAATTACTTTTATTTACATTTAAACCTTACGGAGTCACGTATAATTACATTTTTTCTTTCATTCAATACAATGACGTCAAAGCTTTGTATTCATTGTAATTCATTTGATAGTTAATTAATATATGATGACTATGATATTAGTACATAATATATGTAAAAACGACTTTCATTCGTACCTGTCATGAGCAGTTATATCCACCTATAGAATATTTGGTTATCAAATATCAATGACGTATGTGAAGTTAATAATAAATATACAAAAATGTCTATGCTTAGTGATGACATATATAATCAGTTATAATAGTAGTAACTGTATAATGTAAAAACGTAAATAAACTTTAAAACAGGACTCAAAAAAATTGTTTGGCTACAAAAGTTTTAATATAAATTTAAATGCAAGTAACCAAGCAAGATGATAAAATTGCTTGTAGTTCATGACACGTGCGCGTGACACGCAACAAATCTTTTGCGTCTGATGTAAACCTTAGATCTCGTTAGTTTACTGACCCGTCAAATTTTCCAGCTAATTACCATTATATGAATAACTTGTATTATATAATACACCAGGTATCATGATCAGTAAACCTTCTAAACAGATACAAGAGATGAGAGCAGAAGACGTGCTATATAAAACAAAGAGCGCGAACCAGATCTCAATTTTAACTCGCTGCGCTCGCAAAATGTCAGTATGTGTTAGCATATTGAGCGAAGTGAGGTGCAAATAGCACCGAAATTGCAAATCGTCGACGCATTCTGTCCTCAACAATTTTGTTTTCTTTTTTAAGCTACATTTTTGCGCGAAAAATTTTTCCTATTGCAGTCTATGGGAATTTAGTTATTCTTTGATTATTTCTCAACGAATATTTGTGTTTTTAAAAGATTTTGGAAATTGTTTGAAAATTATTGATACTTGCACAAAGGGTGCAGAAAAGTCTCTCATAGAGAGCTTCGCTCGCTCCGCTCATTTCGCTCAATTATATGCAAAAAAAAAATTAAAATCTTTAGAAAACTTTTGATTAGCTTTAAAATTTATCTATTTAAACAAAGTGGGCTGGATGGTGGACGAGACAAAATTGAAGTAGGTAATAAAAAAGAAATTTAAACTTTATAATAACTATGGGTAGTTTTGTTTTCATGTCTTCACACTTGTTACCATCTACTTATCATTTAAATGTGACCTATTTTAATTATAATCATCAAAATGATAATTATTTTATAATATGGATATATAGCTTACATTCTATGGGCGTAGTCTAGAATTGTTTGTGTAATTAGATGATATTTGCTATAATAAAACTCTTCATACAAAGCTGAGTCAGACTGTGTTTGGGTTGTAATGTCATCGCTCCAGACAGGTAAGTCCTAAACAAATATGGGCGAAGTCAGAAACCCTATGATAACCTAAAATAAACCCATTAATTTACCCTTCATCTATAGTTATATAAGCATAGAAATGAGACTAATAACATGACTATTAAAGTTGCATCGATAACGCAATTATAAGTATCAAATCTGTGATAAGGTATTAAATATATATTTATTTTAATTTACAACGATCAAAACTTTTACAACCACAGACACAACTTATATTAATTTCATTTATTTGCGTAATATACCTAAAGCTTAATTTCTAAATAACCGGTTTAAGTTGACCTTGCGACAAAAGTTATGCAATTAATTATAAAGAGCTAATATTATTTACAGACTCGAAGTAGAAATGGTTCAAGTTATCTGTCATCATTTCTATTTCTTAAATTATATAAATCGCATAATCTGTTGCGCTAATAAGAGAAGCCGGGATGGTAAGTAGAAGGAAATCTTATTTACAATTGTAATATTTCTTTATTTTTATATATTCTATGGTTTCTAGTCTTTCAGGATTAGAATACAACCTTTATACATAGAGAAGAGTTTGTTATTAGATTTCAGTTTTTATATATTTCTATAAAAGGCCATAATGTTATAATTACAAATTGTTACGTAACTTACAGTTTAAGATTTCTATTTTTATGAGCGCCAGCGACAATGTTATCAAATACTAAATTTGACCAAGTTGTGCTCATTGGATCGGTAAAATCGATTTCAATGTAATGAGACGCAATTTCTAAAATATAAAATTGCATGAATTTTATAAATACTTTTAATTTAATTTTAGATATGGACAGAATGAGTTAACAATTATATACCTACTGAAAATCAAGTCTTGAATTGAGATGTCTGTGATAGAAGTGTGCAGTGAGTGACATATTGTTGTAACTAATTATAGACATTGACTTCAACGTGCTTTACGGTCACTTGTACCGTAATTTCTCAGATATATTGCAAAATTACCAGAAACGACTCGTAACAGCGAGATCAATAGTGGAAAGTTACGCTCGTACAATATTTTTCCGGTTCATGTGACGAGACTTTCATTTAATTTATATTGGTCTCCGCAATTACAGCTAGACGCGATTGAAACACAGAACATGTCCTCTGAAGCTTCACTGATTTACAATACAATAGACAAACTTCATAACTCCTTTGATGTGAAGAAACTTTCTTTAGATGAAACGAAAAATGTACGAGAAAACAATAAAATACAAGAATAAAGAACAAATAAGACAACTTTATTCAGATGCTTTATTCCCACTTGACTGTCTCAGTTATCAAGAAATTGTAACAGAAATAAAAAGCGAATATTGTTATACTAGTACTGTTTGTTAATTATTATAAATTATAAATTACTCGTTATCAGAACACTTTAAAAATATTTATTATTATTATTTTGATTATTATTATAGATTGTAAAAATAATTACTTTACGAATATATATTGTGAAATTATAACTAAAACAGCAAATACATTTAAACTTCGATTATAGAACATCATTAACCGTACGTTTATTAATAAACTTGAAAATACGCACCCACGTGTCAAACAACACCGCAGTGTGTCTTATAATGCTTAGTAATGTCAAGATATCAACATGCTGTAGACTGATATGATTCATAGAGGTTTGTGTCCAAATCATTGAATTTGGAAACAAATGAGGTTGAGTTCAATGAAACGTGAGGTCAATGGCAATCCCTGCATCCTGCAAGTAAGGGTACAATCACCTCCACCGAGATGAATCTTATACGATTTTGGACATGAACAATAAAAGTTACACATCGAGGGTACTTTTTATAACGCTTTTAATCAATTCTGAAAATGGGTTTTGCTACTAAAATTGATTACGACTTCAGTATAGAGATGGCGGTCGGTATAATAAACGCGTAAAAGCAAATTCAACTTTGATGATAAATTCCTACGTTAGGACATTTTTTGTTTTTATATTATTTTTTTTCATTATAAATCCGTATATATCATCAGGTTTACCAAAAAAAGTAATAAAATGTATCAATATAAATAAACTCAAGTTGAAATCATAAGTGGTATGAAGTTAACAGATATATAAATATTTTGATATATAGATGAATTTGAAAATAAACTGTAGACATTAATCTAGCGTAATTAAAAATATGAAGTTTAGAGATTTAAAATCTATCAAATTTAAGTTGAAAAACTTACTAACATCTTCATTTCAAAAATATCTTAATAGGTTACTAAATTATTTATTATTAAAACGGGATAACAACATCAAATCTTGAAATTGTTACATCCATTTATTGATATGTTAAAATCGTGGTTTAAAATATATTTTTATTTGATATAATTAACATTATTATAGAGTTCAAAAGCTGTAGGTGTATAATAATACGGAATTGAGATCTAAATGGTTGGTAATAAAGGCTAAGACGTGCTCAGCTCACAGTTTAATGAATATAAAACAACGTTATTTAGTGCTCTTGATTATTTTATTACAACTCATTCCGTACATAAGGTTCATAATACAGGATTATTATAATTTAAATTATCAAATCAATAAAGACATCATTAAAAGGTAAAAGTGTACACATGACCTATATTCATAGATCTGCTCGACATCAATATAGGTTCCTAATTCTCTAGTAAAGGCGCTAACAGACGGTCAATGTTTCGGTCATTACCGCTAATTGATATATTCAATTCATCTTTCATTTTAGGTCGTTTAACAGAGATGACTCACTGTCAATATTATCTCTCACTCACTCTTAATAGCTTTAATTATCTGACATTTGAAATTTATATTCAAGGTGTCATCGATTTGTTAATATAACAGAAATTATTATTTTTTATAGGTTTGATACCTATACCAAAGACCAAAGACCGCCAGTACCATAGACGTAACAACGAGAAGTACGAGCTATCAGTGTCAGACATTGTCAATTGTAAAATAAAACTATACTTTTAAAATATGTATATAAAAATAAGTATAACGGACACCCAAGTTATGAAATTGTCGTTAATCATTAGTATTTTATATTAAATTTTAGATAGAGTGGAGCGTAGTTATTTATTAAACCAAATAATATGAGATACAATTTAAACTATAAAAATGTGTGGGCAATGCGGTGTGGAACATAAACTAATATGTAAATATAACTCAGTGTAGAATATAAACTCATTACATTGTTACTTCATTGATCTGTTATATTCATTTTAACTCAATAAAACAACGATTATTGAAAATATATATAAAAACCATTGACAACATATATCGATATTCTCGAGATTCTCTAATATCATCAAACAATAAGATACTATATTAAATATGAATATTTACCGGTAACAGAATATGACGGATACATTTCTCTGAGTCTCATTATAATATTGTACTAACATAAAACTGAAGTAACTCAATATGAGCGAGATAATGAAATAGAAATAATATTATATTATTGGTATATATTGTATTCATGTGGGTACTGTCAGTCTTGAATTAAACGCTATACGAAACGCACGTCTCTTATTTATCAGTGGCGAACGAGGTTGGAAAAGAATTCTGTGACTACCTACTACATAGAAAATATAATAGTGTCAAGGCCGGACGTTGTGAATATTGAGAATTGTAATAAAAGATACGATAATAATATGGGAGTCGGCAAAATTGACGAGTTTGACGTTAAGTCGGGTAATTGGACTGAATACAGTGAGCGGTTAGACATGTATATTTTAGCAAATGGAGTACAAACGGAATTGAAGTTAGCTACGTTGATTGCGTTGATAGGGCAAAAGGCATACCAGCTGTTATCAACATTAGCTAGTCCAAAGAAACCTTCGGCGTTATCTTACGAGCAGGCAGTATTATTATTAAAAAATCATCTACAGCCGAAGCCATCTATACTTGCGGAACGTTACGTTTATCGACAAAGGCGACAAGCTGAAGGCGAATCTATTGCCGACTACGTGGCGGAACTAAAGAAGCTAAGTAAAAATTGCGACTTCGGTAGCTCACTGGAAGAAAACTTACGCGACCAATTTGTGTGTGGAATATTGAGTGAAGCTACACGACAACGACTATTCGCGGACGATGACAACATTACATACGGAAAAGCAGTTAAGCTGGGAATGACACTGGAAGCGGCCGAAAAAAATGCAAGTGCAGTGGATTCTGATACTAAAGTTAACGTTAACAAGGTTCAGAATGGCTATTACAAGTGTATGGCGTGCGGTGACGACGGACATAAAACAGAAAGCTGTAAATACAAAAACTTTGAGTGTAGTTTGTGTAGGAGCATAGGACATTTAAGGAGAATGTGTCCAAATAAGACTGCAAGATTCAAGATGGCGGCGGGAATGGCCGGTTTTCAACAGTCACGCGGCGAAAACGCGACTTTCCACGGAAACAGAGGACGGGCAGCCGGGCGAGCGAGGAGTCGTGAGCGGGGAAACGGACGCAGTTATCGCGCGGCTTCGGGGTACAGCGGCGCGAAAGCGAGCAACTATTGTGTGCACGAGCACGCATCTCCGATCGAGCGACCGGGTAACAGTGACACGGCCGGTACTACCTCGGATTGCATAGGCGATGGCGAACTAAGCGAATATGAAGAACCAATGTACCAAATGTCATTAGCGAAATACAAACCGGTATGTATCACCTTACTGGTACAAAACAAGCCACTAGTTATGGAGGTAGATACAGGTTCCGCAATTTCATGTATAAGTGGAAATACGTATTATATGAATTATAAAGATGTACAGTTAAAGAAATGTCATTTAAAATTAAAGTTTTATGATGGTTCAGTAGTTCAACCGTTGGGTTATTTGCAAGTGGCAGTTACTTATAAAACTTTGACAAAGAAATTGGATTTGTATGTCTTAAATAATGGTACAACGACTTTGTTAGGTAGACAGTGGCTTACAGAATTGTGTATGGAAGTACCAAAGATTAATATGTTAAGTATGACTTTAGAAAAAGAGAACAAAAGTATAATTATAAAAAAAATAATTTCTAGGCATGAGTCGCTATTTGACGGCACGCTGGGTCGGTATTCGGGACCGCCAGTACAGTTTCATGTTCGCGAGGGTGCGGAGCCTATATTCTGTCGCGCGCGCCCCGTACCGTACGCCCTGCGACCGCGCGTCGACGCGGAGCTGGACGCCATGCTGCGCGCCGGCGTCGTGGAGCCCGTGGAGCGGTCCGACTGGGCCACGCCTTTGGTGATAGCGAGCAAGGCGGATGGCGGTATTCGCATATGTGCCGACTATAAGGTAACCCTAAACCGAGTCTTATTGGTCGATAGGTACCCGGTTCCGAAGGTAGACGACTTATTTGCTAATTTGTCTGGTAATCAGTACTTCACAAAATTAGATTTGTCACAGGCGTACAATCAACTTGTACTCGATGAAACTTCTAAATCATATACTGTCATAAATACGCATAAGGGTTTATTTAGATATAACCGATTAGTGTACGGGCTAGCTTCGAGCCCGGGAATTTTTCAAAAATTTATGGAGTCTTTGTTCAGGCGGGTCCCGGATGTTATAGTGTTTTATGATGACATTTTAATTAAAAGTAAAGATTTGAGTAGTCATTTAAAATCAGTGGAACAGGTACTAGACATTCTACAAACAAACGGGTTGAAAATTAAAATCAGCAAATGCAATTTTTTAACTGAGCAAGTACAATACTTAGGTTTTATTTTGGATCGGAATGGAGTGAGAGTTAACTCAGAAAAAATTAAACCTATAGTGGACATGTCCCCACCACGTAATGCCTCCGAATTAAAGTCATTCCTGGGTATGGTTAACTTTTATGGGAAGTTTGTTAAGAATTTGTCATCAATTTTAACACCGTTATACGATCTACTTAAGAAAGGTAAACACTTTATCTGGGGTCAAGAACAAAGTCAATCATTTGTGGCGGTGAAGGATGCTTTGTGTGGTGCGGAAGTGCTAGTGCATTACGACATGAGTCGGGAGGTAGTGCTGACGGTGGATGCGAGCTCGCGCGGGCTGGGCGCGGTGCTGGCGCAGCGTGGGGGTGCGACGCGGCCCGAGCGCCCGGTCGCGTACGCGCGCGCGAGGTAGTACTCTCGCGCGCTCACCACAGCTGAACGTAATTATAGTCTGATACACAAGGAAGCGTTGGCTATTATATTTGCGATAGACAAGTTCCATCAATATTTATATGGTAGAAAATTTATTTTACGTACTGACCATAAACCATTAGTGAGTCTTTTCGGTCCGAACACAGGCATCCCCACTACGGCGGCAAGCCGCTTACAAAGGTGGGCTATTAAACTTTCTGCCTATGATTTTACGATTGAATACATTAACACGGATAAAAATACAGCCGATGCTTTGTCTCGGTTAATAAAATCTCATAAAGAAGACACGCACGACGCGGAGGAAGAATTACCAGAACAGACATACCTACATTTTGCGACGGAAGCCCTATTAATAGATTATACTATTTTAAAAAGAGAAACCGCAACAGATCCTATCTTAAATAGGATTATTAGTTACATATCTGATGGTTGGCCAATGAAAATTGAGATGAAGGAAATTCAACCTTATTTAAATAGAAAAAACGAATTGTACTGTGAACTGGGATGTATTATGTGGGGACATCGAGTGGTAATTCCCGCAGCGTGTAGGAAAAAGGTACTCGATGAATTACACGACTCACATATGGGCATGGTGAAAACGAAGGCTTTGGCCCGGAGTTACGTTTGGTGGCCGGGAGTGGACGAGGCGGTAGAGGCGGCGTGCCGTGCGTGCGCAGTGTGCGCCAGCGTCGCGGATGCGCCACGCGCCCACACACCAAGCCCATGGCCATGGCCAAACCGTCCGTGGTCGCGATTACACATAGATTTTTTAGGCCCAATACACGGTGTGTCTTATTTAGTGGTGATAGACTCATGCTCAAAGTGGATCGAAGCCGTAAAAATGAAAACCACTACAGCAGGTGCAGTGATAAGAGTATTAAGAGATATGTGGGCTAGATTTGGGTTGCCTAAGCAAATTGTAAGTGACAACGGTCCCCCATTTTCTAGTGCAGAGTTCGGAACTTTCATTAAAAGGAATGGAATAAGCCACGTTTTCTCTGCACCATATCACCCAGCATCAAACGGGGCTGCGGAAAATGCGGTGAAGATTTGTAAACGCGTAATTAGGAAGGCAAGAAAAGAAAAGATCGATTTCGAAACAGCGTTAAGTAGATTTCTATTAGTATATAGGAATACTGAACATTACGCCTCGGGGGAGAGCCCAGCTAAAATACTTTTCGGTAGAAATCTCCGAACACGCCTCGATAAGTTGAGACCTGATCGTTTACAACGGATGAGCGAGCGACAAGACCGCAATATCACTGAAGCTAGCGCTTCGCGTCAATTTCGGCTTGAGCGAACGGGGGAAGTGTGGTGTCGTGACTACCGCGGCGGGGATAAGTGGGTACCGGGTCAGATAGCAAAAAAATTAGGGAATACAGACTATACCGTGCGTTATAATGACGGAACCGAGGTACATAGACATATCGACCAGTTAAGGCGTAGGGTTGCCAATGTTAGCCACGGATCACAATCTCCTATAAAATCTAAAAATCGTAGACTTAGTTCCCTTGTAGTACCTACTAGTAGAGAGTGTATCTGTGACAAAGAGGCCCGGGACAACGAGGGTGTTGCTCCGGCGTCGCCCCCGGCGAATCCGGAAACTTTTATAGACAAAACTAGCGTGCCTGATAATAAGACTTTATCACCATCTGTAGATGAGCAATCGAAACGTGCTATTAAACCACCTAAGCGTTTCGGATATGATGAATATTTTTAATCGCCTTTAAGTTCTGTTAAAGCTACGACACTGACGCTTGTTATTTTTGTTAGTAAATAAGTAAATGTAAAATTATTATGAATTGTTATTAGTTGTAAGATTATTTAATGAATTATGTATGAACTAAGGGTGAAGGTATTGGTATATATTGTATTCATGTGGGTACTGTCAGTCTTGAATTAAACGCTATACGAAACGCACGTCTCTTATTTATCAATTATGAAATAAATTTATGTTAGTTTAATTATATTCCCCGAAGAGAACGAAGCGTTAGCTTTTTAAAATGTATTCCTACAAATGGTCCAAGTTTCCTGGAATTCAGTTAACTGTAATTTCACCGTGTAAATAGGTTCTAATGGGAATTAGTTTCTAGTTACGAGGAATCTTGTTTATTCTCTAACATGACAACGTTCCACCTTCATATATGTAATATTAGTAATTTTATTACTTACAAGTTCCTTGAACATTACTTATCATTAAGTAAATGATGAACTAATCGTACTTATTCGATTCTACAATACATAGTACAGTTTGCACAGATAGTAAACGTCTTGTTTGCTTTACATGTTCACCAAGTTATCACTAACCGTTGGTATCCGACAAACAGATAAATTACATAATCCTTTTAATATCTTTCTTTAAAGATATATCCATACGTCTTTGAAATTGAAACATGTTAGAGTCGATTTAACTACATCTCTACTTCTTTGAAGAGTGCTCTAATGAACTATGAGTATGTCTACTCGCTCTTTGCTTTTAGCATAATCCTTCGTCAAAGATCTTTAGTATAATATGTTAGCTACACTACCTTCATATCTCATTACATATGAAGGCAGTGCAGCTAATTAAATTCTTTGAGCACTAAGTGTAATGGCACTTAGTGCTCAAAGAATCTTCTCTTTTTTTAAATATTATTTTGTGTTATACCATATTCTAGTTCAATATTAATACACTGAAGCTTCAGTATTATAAGTAATTACTTCATAACGCGCCAGAATTTTTCCGCCTCGAGGAAACATTAATACTGCATTATGCATATACATTTAGAGAGTCCAACCATAAATAAATTAACTAAGTAGAATATATTTATATGATATTAAGTAATAATATATTACTTATTTAATATGAACAAGTTAATTTAAGTATGCAGGTATTTTATTCAAATGGAACATTTCGTAGAAACCTCTTCAGCCTACAGACAAAAGTAAAATTACATTGGAATAAATTCCTGTTTTTTAAGAAATGATTCATATTATATATAATACGTATTAAATAAAACAATTTAATTAATAATAAATATATTAATAATATGTATTCAAAAGTAATTGAATTAAAAAGCAATCAATAAAACCAAACATTAATTATTATCAAATGGGTATGTTTTTAATTTAAATCTGTATGTTCCATAAATAAATAACAAAGATGGCGACTGCTCACTGCCTCCTGAAACGTATTTGGTTACAAAAATATATAATTCACTTTACAGTGACATTTCAAGAGAGGCTTATTTCGGTATTTTAAGAAGATTTATATGTTTAAGTATTATAGATTTCATTTAAAATAGAGTTTGAAATATGTCTTTTCTGAGTTTACTTTTAATTTTCAAATGTAAAGTTTTCAGGAGCGCAAAGAATAATGAATGTTGAACAAGTTCATTAAATAAGTCAAAGTGAACGTTAAATGAATTATTTAAATAACTTTTACTCGTCACTACATTTAAATTAATAAAAATAAAATGTTGTTTTAATCGTAATAATCATGCTTATATATACTATTGAACTCATAAGTAAGTACAGTGGGGGGAGCGCTTTGGCTAGACGTCACAAATTTCATGAAATATCTAAAAGATAACTTCTATTGATAATTAATACATTATCTATCAATTGAAAGATTATAAAACAAACCTAAAACCTTTTTGGGAGGTTTGTTTTGATTATCCACACCAGGTCACACACCCCAAATTTAATTGGGTCGGTGTAGATAAGATCGAATGTTATTTTGATAGCTTATTAAAATTAAAAATAATTATTATCTATAACAAATTAATATAATCTTAAATATTTTAGGAACTTATCTACTGAATAAGTATAATAAATTATTTTATATCAATACTATAATATAAATATTAGTTTCAGAAGCTTCTTATATTAAGTACATAAATGTAGTTTTATAGCAACGTTATATTAAATATTTGTCATACAAACTGCAATGACCGGCATAAACATAACACAACCCAACGAATGACGTCTACTTTCAACAAAGCAAGGAAAATTCTTATGGATACCTTATTATAGAATTTATTGACATCGTTTTCTTATTATTAAATATAATGTCAAGTCACAGAATTAAAAGATTCTCACAAATTGTAAAGAAATATGTATTATATTAATGATGCCTTTTTACCGTCGAAGGAGTTGACATTAGATGCAAGACTCAAACAAACAGAAAGTTAAGACTATATCGAAATAAGTTTCAAAACTCATCAAAGTAACACCTATAGGTGTAGAAATTATAATAATCAAAGGATTCTTTTGCATATAAGAAACTTTACTACAAATTTAGGAACTTCACGACAACATCGACAAGTTATGAAAAGAAAATTATAATCATTTGTAACTCACTAAGTCACTTATTGAAGTTACTAGAAATTGAAAATATATATAATATTTTAATTTAAAAATTTCAATTATATATAAATATTTAATGAAAGTCAACATCCGTAAAGGTTAAAATGTTATTGACTTTAGACTTGTATATATTTAAATAATATAAAAGTACAAACTATAAAAAAATATTTACAAGCCCTTTAAGAGTAGTTTAGTTTTATTAAACAACGAAAATATCATCTTTTGGTAATAGATCACATAAATAGAACAAATATAGATACCACCAACAAATGTGAACCCGTCTGGTCTGGTATGATACGGTCTGGTCTGGTATGGTACGGTCTGGTCTGGTATGATACGGTCTGGTCTGGTATGGTAGGGTATACAAAACAAAATAAATGAATTAATAATAAGATGCTGTATTATTTACTTTCATACAATTATAATTTTGTATTTCATATTAAAATATAATATAACTTTTTATAAGGGAAAGAAACATTTCTCTGGTGAGGATTGGGATCAGATGAGAAAGTATTTAAGTATTAGGGATCGTGGTTGTAGAATGTACCATCATATCTTATCAGAACACTCTCTGCTATCAGATATCATTTAGCGTTGATATAAATTTAAGATTAGGGTTTATTCAGTGATAAGCTAAATATAATAGTGTGTGAGACGAATTTATCACTTTATCGATTTTATATTTCTAACCGAAACACATTTAGGCAATTTCAATGACCTAGGTTTTGGTTTAAATTACAGTATACAGTATACTAGTTGTTACTCGTAGTTCCACTTGCAGACAAATGATTTTATTCAGTTTTACGATAACTAAAAGTATTAGCGTAATACTAGATAGCCAAAGCCTTTCTTACGACTATCAAAATTAGAAAGAAGTCTTCAAAAACATCTCCTAGTTTTGAAGATTATCGCGTTAAAACAAACTAATTTTCCGCTTTATATTATTAAATGAATTAATGTATTGGCAATATGTCATCATCATCTTTGATAAAAAAAAGTTACTAACTCTTAATACAAAATACAATGATATAAAGAGATATTCTCAATTGCGTTATAAATGTTTTTATTTTAACAAAAGTGTAGATGAAGAAACTCTTTATGGTACTGATATATGTATGTATGTGACTATATGTATGTGGCTATCTATAGCGGCTTCGATTACACGAGTAACATGTATACTATGAGGTAATAGAATATGATAATTAATATTATTATACGTTATAAGTGTTCATTTGTTTTAAAACAACAAATATATGTCACGTTTTAAGTTATATATAAATTAAATGACATCTTTTTGTAATTAATTTTTTGTATGACTCAAGTACGTGAATGATAAAATAATAACAGGTAATTGTTGAAACCAGCTGTGCAAAAAGCTAAGTGTCGCGAGGCTGTCATTACATACACCTCGATGGTTTGATTAAAGATGAAGCGTAACAAAAACCTGGACTTATAATGTCACCAACAACAAATATATACATATTTCGATGTATGGTGTATTTTACATAAAGTTTCTAAAATGATGAGTTCATATCAAAGGCACTCGATCACGCACATGTCGCTCACTCCGGATGGACCACAGCTGATCCACATATAAACAAACTCACCTTATTACTGTAAACACTATATTCCGTACGTTTTGATAACATAAACTTTTTTTCACTAAACGTGTCGAGACCACTTTAATTCCGAAGATGTGCTTTGAGAGGATTAAAAATATCAATTCCCGATGCAATTAAAGGTTCGTAAAGTATTAGAGACGAGGACGTGCGTCTCCGACCGCAGCTTGTGGAGGACTGAGCCGCGCTCCGTTGTTTGATACTTTGATATTTCAGAGTCAGGTAAGACAACGAATAACAGTTTTAAGATGAAGTGTCAAGACTTATCTGATACAAATGGCGAAGTCTAAAACATCTAGATTTTGTCAAATAAGTATTGTCACACGTAGATGTGTGAATCGTATTTAAAAGCGGATTTGTACCGCTTGTCTCTATTGTAGAGCAAAACAATAATAATTACATAGTCATAAGCAAACAACATTTTCTCGAGTTTTAATGGGCTTAAATTTTATACAAATTTTTTGTTATAACAATGAAATGATGACCAGTCAATCTTGAGCAATTATTTAGAAATTTACTTTCAACAAAGACTTAATTAACATTTAAAGAACAGACATTTTGAAGCATTTAATATTGTCAGGCTAATCTAGCATTCACAGGTATAACAAAATAGTAATCTTTAATTTTATTTTTACTTATAAATCTAATAGTTTCACGAGTAACTGTCAAAATTTAGAAGTATTTAGAAAAGGATCTTATAGTAATAAGATACATATTTTTATTTGTTATTAACATTGATAAATCACAAGAAACAAACAGAAAATTATTGTATATGTTTACATGAATGTGCTCTCTCAGTACAATATAATCAATAAATTTTTAACTATATGTTATCTACGTCGTTAGAAAACCTAAATATTGAAGTTGTAACAACCTATTGAATATTATTTTTTAAACTATTTCTTAATTAACAATAAACCCTTTCTTGTGAAACTCATCAACTGCCTTGTGATGTTTTATTTACGTAAAGAATTTAGACAGTTTATATTGTAAATTTTAGATGAATGTTTAATGAAAAATTTATCGCTACGAGCAGTATTAGAACACAATTTATCTGGAAAACTTCAATATAACGATAATAAATAAATTTTTCATTATATTACTTAAAATGTAATAATCTTAACATTTCATAACATGTTTATAGGCAATTTTAAATATGAATTATAAGTTTACCATCCCTTTTAAATATGAGATACTTAAGCTCTGTCTGAGATTTTGAATTCTCGTAGTCCAGAGGAGAGCTAGTTAAAGATGAATGCAAGGTTCAGCAATAATCGTTAAGAGATGCTGCGGAGTGCTTTTATGTTCGACGGTCATGAAGTTTTGAAAGCATTTATACAAGAGATATATCTGACAACCATTAAGCTTTAATACGATTACTTATACTATTACTACACTACTATACTACTACTATTACGTAAGTGAAGTCAAAATATTCAAATTGTTATATCTTAGCGTCACTATAAAAGAAAATGCTAGGTTGTCAAAAGATTATAAATAAAACTATAATACTAATACCAGCACTTTACTTATATTTTAGTGTATTTTATTATTATTATTAAAATATAATAATAAATATTTAACAAATTTTATACAAAGAAATATCAGCCATTTATTCAGGAAATATAAAAAGAAATTAAAATAAACGCCGACATAAACAAAAAGTACGTATCCTTATTGAACTCGTCTCCTGCGAGCCGTACAAGTCGAGAATACAGGCTCCGGCCAACTATTTACTTACACACAAACATTAAAAAGTTGAAAATAAAATATAAAAACATATTAGAGTACAAGTTAAGAGCATCCAGGGGGTTTGTTGCTGGTCAGCTTCATTGAGCATACCCACTGGAAGAATACTGATGTAAGACGACATCTACTTATTTTTAAACTAACAGAAGCCATGTGATTGTGACTCTGTCTTTTATTTATAGTGACTTTCTGACAGCTGTTCAAATGACACCAATCGATATATTGACTAATTACCTATAATGTAACCGCGGAGAGTTAACTCGCACGTTGTAGTCATACTTCATTTTGTCTTCAGAATTCAATGAATCAAAATACAAATATATTTTAGTCAGTTTATTTACACATATTTATTGAAAGAACAAAGTATTTAATGTCTTGTAATATCCGAACCCACTGTAATCAATATAATATGTAAAGAAATGGCAGATATATTTGATATGATTTACATAACGAAAACAAAAACCAAGCGTGCTTGAGACATATACAGTTTAGAGGTAAGCGTCTGTTTACAACTCACTGACTCTGCTAACTACATTTGATAATAATATTTAGTCCATAATTATTTAGCATACATATTAAATCAGCTCCCACATTTAATATTTAGAGTATAAACTTCGGGTAACGTTGGTTTACTCTCTAGTTTGCTGAAAAATTTAGAGTTTACAAAATAAAATTAAAAGTTAGTCTTTGTGGAAATGGAGTACAAAAATAAATGTGAAGCCAAGTGTCTAGTTTTAATTACGTGTGGAAATGGCCGTAAAGCGCCAAAGCACTGAGGTCCCGCAAAGAGGTCACATGTCTGAGTGTATGAAACGAATATTTAAACTTAGATTATATTGATCCTGCTAGTATTATAAAGTCGACAATAAATGTTTTCCAATTCTAGCTTTCTTTATACATATGAAACTTATGTACTAGAAGTCACTCTGGAGTGAACATGAACAGTTACTAAAACTTTTGAAACCTACAACTGAAAGTATTCATCAAATATTTAAATATTTGCTAAAAGAAAAAAATCCAGATGATAAATAATTTTACAGTTATGTTTAACAACTATTTATATTTATGAGAAATATATTTCTTTGGCGGCAAAGACTAAGCTTTTTGACATTCTAAGAACAATTATCCTGAACTTACAACACTCTAAGAATGCAGTTTTACAGAATCTAGGACAACTGTAAATAACATATTGCACTGTTATCTTCAATACAAACAAGTTATTAAGACAGTTATATAAATTTTCACCAAACGACCGTGGGTATGAAACAGGGACAAGAATATATCTCAATTGAACGCAGGGCGGTTATTGCTAAATGAGGTGCTTATTGCTGCATTACAAAAATAGATTGGCTTATTCGCTTTATAACTCCCCGCGCCTGATGAGAAGCATGGATCTCACCGACTGAGGAATTTAGAACGTTTAAGAAATCTCGATTTCCTCATACCCTTTACATAAGTCCACAAATTTTAGATAAAGCGATATATACATAGAAATATGAACAAAGTGTATAATAACAACTTTATAAATACACCTCAAAGCCGTGATAAATAATGAATCACTCTATCTGCAGATGTGTCCTCATATATTTAGCGACTGTCACGGACGGTGTGACGAAATGAAAAATCACAATGCCATTGTTATTATTTATACTTACTTATATATCTGTCTATAAATATAAACCAAGCGTTAATACTGTGAAGGTATTTTAAAAAACAGAAACTATTTATTTTTTGCCTGTTTTGACTTTTGTTTGTTTGTGCAGATTTCTTGGACAGGTTTTAACTCATTTTTGTGGTTAATAGATTTCGTTAAAATTGAAGATTGTTTGTTTCGAAATTTCCTCTTATTTTCATGGGAAAAAGAACAATGATTGGACTTTAATTATAATGCAATAAAAGCATTGAAAAAATTTCGATGGCGTATCGTGTGGTGTGAAGATTCACCGATCACATAATCCTATAATTGTTATGAAATAATTTAATTTAAAATGAAGGTCTCGCTAAAAACATGTTCAGTTATTGTTGAATGCTGTCAAATACAAATATTTATGAATTTTATTATAAAAATAAAGAAATATTATACTAGTTTCATCCAGTTGAAATTGTGAGGGGTCAGTGGGTATATACTGACAGCCTTAGTGTAGTTTAATAATTGATCAGTGTTTAATAATCAAACTTGTTTCTTGTTCTGTTTATTTGCGACGGCTCTGCGGGACATAACTGAGTGGAATATAATCACTTGTAGTTGAGAAAATATCTAACTTCTAATGTTTGAATAATGTTGTGAAAAATATATTTTATACAGTAATTTAAAAATTATATATCCTCTTAATATAAACATATTTTTATATATCCTTTATAATAAAACCTTTTTTTTCATTTGTATGTAATTAATTACACCTTTTATGTATTAATAAAAAAAATAAACAAATAAATGTAAAAATGTACCTACAACAATAGACCGTACAATATATTTTATTTAGATCAGAGGAATGAAGTGGTTGAACTTTTCATGAATTTATTGAATGAATTATTTAATGAATTAGAGAAAAACAAAAATTATAAATGTTTTTATATAATATTTGGTATCTGTCTCGTCATCCCACGACAAAGTTAAAACCTTTGACTACTGCCTAATAATTTTCAAAGTGAATATTTGAGCAGAATAAAATAAATAATGTAATACGTACAGCTTTACATCTGTTTGAAAAAAGTATAACAATAATAATAATTTTACAGTCAGAACATATCTAGATAACAAATGGAATAAAATGAATCCTTGCATTGTAAATTTTTGCATTGCAAAAAAAGATTTTGTAAAAACTAATAAAATGGATTTCATTATAAAAAATAATCTCAATAATTCTATACCATTATTGGTATAGAATTATTGAGATTATTGAGATATAAAGTTGAAACATTTGTATGTCGCCGACCTAAACTCCGGAACTACCGGATGGATTCGAAAAATTACTTCCAATAGGCAGGTTCATATGATATTTAGCATTACACTACTGCTGTTAGGTCTCTTATAGTAAATAAAATCGTTAGTTCCCGAGTGCGACCGCGATTAAAAGCTACTCATTAATATATTGGGGTTTCATGGCTAACGGCACCAGGTCATCGACCGACCGCGAAGGCCATGGGATTGACGTCACGAAAATAATACCATAGCATTACCGTCCCATTCCCGGAATGAAATGAATGGTAAAATAAGGAAAATATATTTTAAGGTAAAAAAATATTTCATTTGCTTATAAGATTAATTACTAAATGATAATGAATAGTATTGTTTGAAAATTATGTCGAATATTAAAAATTATGTGTACATAGTTTATAACAACCGGTGTTATTAAAGTGCCTCTTTAAAAATACACTAAAGTATTGGAAGCTCGTTTCTGCTGCTGATCTTCTCTTCCCGGGTTAAGTAGTTATATCCCAATGTGCCTCTTCGTGTTTCCGTGTAATTTTATTGTATTGTCCACGCGGACGGAGTCATGGGTAAGAAATAGTGTTATAATTTTATAACAAATTTTTAATTAATAGTTTCATTTTAGCCGTTCCTTTTACACATGCTCTGGCAAATATTCAATTAATACAGTTATTGAGTTCGTTGTTCTGTTACTTTATAGACTGCACGGGAGATTCTGATTTTTTAATCAAAAAAATTTCAAACGTAATATTTGAACTTTATATAACGCCGAATAGACGATACTCAGGTACAGTACAAGTATTAAAAGTAACTATCGCAATAACGTTCAATGTTCTAGCATTCATAATAAATATTATTCTTTGTTGTCTGTATTTTTGCAAGCAGCGCCACAGGACAGACACCAGTTTCATAATCCCTAACATCTCAAGAATATCGATTGGTCTAAGTCCGGCCGAGTCGAGAGACGATGTTACTTCATAGTTTTCTCATTCGCTGTGAAAGCACATTTCGTACAGACAGACACGAGCTAAAATAAAACTTCGTATTGCATTGCTAGATTGTAAAAAACTTTAACACTTTTATTTAAAAATACATTGTCTTCTCGATATAAATGAATACAAAAGTGTATGTCTGTCTGCTTAAACGTATAACTTACAACTTTTTTTTAAACTCAGGATTATAAATAGATTCATATATTAAAACAATCACGTTGTTAATAATGCAGCTTGACTTAACCTTAGTTTAAACGACGAAATAGTAAGTTATATAAGACATTATATATTGCAATGGTTAAGCTCTGTGCATTCCAAACCAATAAATTATATATTAGAAACAAAAATTCTGTTTGTTGAATTAATATTAACAAATATATTAATTGTTCAATTTGTAAAACATTTCTTGACACTTTTACAACTTAATGTAGTCTCAAATTTTTAACTTTTTCTTATAAAGGTCCTCAGTTGAAGGCTTGGATAGAAATAGAAATGAAATATTTATAAACAAATTTTTTCGTTAACACCCCTAATTAAATTATAATTTATCAAATAGTCAATATCAAGATTCCATGGAGTTTCTTGACGGTTCTTTTTCTGATATGACAATGATATGACGTTTCAAAAGTGCAATCTACGCCTGTTTCAAATAAAAAGATTACTGACTTTGAAACTAATAAATTGACTACGTAATATTCTGTGTTCGTCTTGAAAAGGTCAACATGTGCTATAACAATCCTGATATTAATATTTGGGAAACAAGATGAATAACATCTTTGACCTTTAGCGTATCAAATGTACCACTGTACTCAGTAATTTAAAACATCTTGTTTGAGATACCAAATGCATTTGTTATGTTAAAACACTATTAGTAATTGGGTTAGTTCACCATCACGTCTAAAGTTAGGGATTCACTGAAATATACGTTCTATTTCAAAATAGATCAACTGAAACCACGTTTCACTTCGATACAACGACCTCAATATTACCATACCATTTAATTATTAAAATATATTTAATTTAAACAAAAATATAGCAACATTTACATAAATACTTCTTTTAAAAAAATAAACACATCTAAAAATACATCTTAAGTACAATCAAACACTCGTGTAACTTAAACCAATCATATTCATTTTGGTATGTAATTTATTCTTAATCATTTTTTTTTTTCATAATATAATCCTCTTTTTATAAGCTAACATTTATTATATTTATCATAATTTTTCGTCTTATTTAAGGTAAAAACTTATGCGTTTTAGTAATAAAATATTGTCAATGTTACTTATAAAAGATATTAATCTGTAGAGTATAGATGATAACACATCTGTGCTCGGCTGTACGTAAACTAAAAGCACTTGATACTTCTTGCAGTTACTTCACACTGGTCTTAAGTCGAGCGCATCTGACTACAGTTTGGTACTACTTTATATTATTGGAATAACTTGTATTGTTTAGAAACATTCTTGGCAAGTGACTTATCATATTCAATTTATAGAATATTATATTATATTTTATTATATCAGGCTGTACTCACGTAAATATTATACTGATTCGCTCATGGATCGCAAAAGTAAATACAAGAATTAATACAACAATGTTATCTGCGAATATTTATTTGTGTAATAAAAATAAAAATTATATTGTATATAAAATATATTGTAGAAAAAATAATTAATTAATAGAATTAAACGTTCATCAGTGTTTCCATAAAAGTAAAGCACATATACTTTTCTCCACACACAGTTAAGTAAGTAACAGTAAATTATTAACAATAGCAACTATCCCATTACTTACATGAATCATGAAACACAATCCCCAGGATTAAAATAACAGAACTCTCTGAGCATTGGACGGCTGCAAACTGCAACCAGGTCACCTACTTCTCCTAAGGACTAGACATCACTGAATGACAGACGAATTTCAACTGTTTTGTATTTTAAAACTAAAATAGTATGCATTTTATATTATTTTTGTATGTCGACTTTTCCAATTTAAGTTTGTAATTACTCTCGTTCACAGTACTACTTATAAGATAATTATATGTTAATGATGTTTAAGTTTTAGAATTGAGATTTTTATACCAGCTGGGATGATTAAATTCGATTATGGTCTAATTTAAAGAATTCCAGCAGTATAAATGCAGAAAAAGAAGAAAAAAAAAATTAAAAAGTTCTTTGGAGCCAAAGATTAACTTAAAATAAAAGTAAACAAAGCCTATCATAAGGTTATTATTTTTTTTAATATCTCCTGAGCAGACGTGCAGTCTCGCAGTCCACCACCCACCAGTAGTGATAATTGAACCAATAGAAGTAGAACTGCCATCATGTATCGATTTACGCGACATTAACTAATGTTTCGAACATCGCCCGTTTTTACTATCTGTTTTAATGTACATTGCTCCTGCACGGACGGACACGGCGCACTTTACGAGCTATAAACAATGGCTGTGCATATCCGACGTGTAAATATAAACATTGTAAAATATTTAAAGAAGTGACCGACGCTAAGCGACTCAACGGTCTCTGGGAGTGCTCTAAGATGATAACTTACGGTTAATTAATACTCGACTATTTGCTTTACTTTCAAGTTAAAATAATGAAACAAATTGTATCAAATGCGAGAGCAAACTAATATATGGTGCTGTTGAAAATAAATAGAAGAATAAAAAAGATACTAAATAGTCAAATAATTTAAAATATAGGCAAAAGAATACTTAAGGAAATTGTATAATCGACATTTATACTCACGAGATCATATATATATCTTTAACTGGGGTGATGTAAAGTAATACATATACTTCAATACAAAAATTATAATGGCTGGCACATGCTCAGTACTCTCACATTGAGAGCGACTGCTCGTGGAGACCAGGAACGGTAGGAAAGGGTAGAAATTTTAAGCTTGTTAGCCTCTTTCCAGGTGACCTCATTAGAAATAATAAGAATATATAACATAACCTAAATGTTTAGTACTTAGTTATAATACTTTAAACTTTAACAAAACCAGTACATTTTATTTATATACGCTGTTATATAACAAAAAAGTATTAGTACTTTGAATCAATAAGATACATTAAATGTTTTTAGATAGATAGATGTTCTGCTCAATTAAAAGGAAATATATAATTATAATATAATTGCACCCATTATATTAATAACACTAGTGAGACAGATTTTTAATCACTGAACTTAAGTTAATCCAAATTTCATTATCTAATAACAAAATAATAACATGTTACATACTGACTGTATATTTAAGGGTGACAAATCGACAGAAATGTCGATACTCAATAAGATACGCTTGGATGCTTTTCGACACAGAACGTGACATTACATTCATGGAGTTATTATCCTTATTTTGACGCAGCAAGAGAGCAATTTTCTTCAATAACTTTAAGATGCATAATATTAATTTCCTATTGTCTAAATTCTCATACATTATTAATCTATATATTTAAGATAAATCGGTTGTTTTAATCAAGTAATGTTTGTTTACTACCCGTTTTTATTATCATGGGTTTTCATGACATGTTATGGTCGTACAAACAACCATACAACTTTGCTTATAAAACTCTTGTTATCATTCATGTGTTGTAATTTTCATCACTATATATCATCATCATCATCATCATATAATTTGTTATTTACTATGAAATTAATGATATTGTAACTCACCGATATGATAATAACACCGACATATCAACACCAAGAAAAGGATCCATGATATCAGTATGGGTCCATCTTGCACTAACATCTCCATTTTCATTCTCACATCCACAGTACTAACACTAAAACATTCTTCACTATACACTATACTTGTTTTTACTTGTATACTGCTATACTGCGGGTAGACAGGTCGATGTCACGAGCTGACACTAAAGATATTCGACGCTTGGCACATGCGCGGGAGTCGGTACAACGAAAAGTCAATTACCCGCCTTACAAAAATATTAAAAAACAACTATTTTCTTCCTGGATATTAATTGACAATTTGTCATACTCGTACGGTTTACATTATAATAAATAAACTAGACACTTGTAAACTAACTTCTGCTTTTAGGTTTGAAAATATTAACAACTTTTATTCTAGTTTTTCATAAAAAGAGTTTTATTTCTATTGTATTATTAGGATAGATATAGTTTTTCTGAGTAATATATATTCAAATCAGATAAGCGTACACAACGAAGCCGAATAGTCGACTGACCTGCTCCCGCGCACGCGCTTCAACATCTGTCGGAGAATAAACTTGAATTATAACGAAAATAAAATCGCCTCCCAGGGGGCAAAAAACATTAAAAAGAAAGCGGAGAAAGCAGAGTTAATTAGTAAAAAAATCATATTTTTATGGAATATGAGGGAACTTTTCAGCAGAGAAACAAAACGAATTTGGTTTTAAATTCGTAATTTTTTTTTCTAGCAATTAATATTGGATCGAAGTTAATCATAACCTTTATATATATTTGATATTGCTTATATTCTTTGAAATCATTAGTTACTGTCCGACAAGTTATGACATAAATATTATTAAATGAATTATGTATCACACGACACGATGAACTGGACTCGTTGCGCATAAATTAATTATAACGGTATATATTATATATATTAACAAATATATAATATCCATTACGTTGAACTGGTTTCGTAAGAGAAGGTTAACGTCCAGAAACAGTAAGTATCGATATATATATATATTCATAAAAATAAAGAGCTGTAAGTATAAAAGACAACCACCTGAGACCTCTCCAGTAATTTGTCTTTAATAACTTTTAGTACAAAATTTTTATTATTTATTTTAAAATCCATATGAAAATTAAAAAGAAATGAATTTTACACGCTTAGTGTGACAGCTCTGTTAACACACTGTTTGCATGACAACAGTGCAGTGCATTCAATAATACGTTGCGGGAAAAACTTCATTAAATGAAATTAAATACTTTGGTGCATACGAAGTTGGTAATAATTCAAAATTAATGATAATTATTTTACAAATCTAACTTTTCTCATCACTTAAAAGTTTCATCTAAATTCTGACAAAGCAACTGCTGCAGGCTGCTTCCACAAACTAGATGTATGGTCTTTTTAAAAAAATATTAATTTTAAATTGTAGCTATAATGTTAAATTGTATCGTTGTTATTTTCTGACAAGTAGAGAATTAATACCGGATGTTCAACTTTAGTTATGCTTAGCAAATTATTTAACTTATATCATGGAATAAGCACATTTCGGCTAGTTGTTATTTGACCGCCACGTTTTAAGTTTACAAAAAGTTCACAATTTGATATGAGTGTGATGACATTAAAAATGATTTAAAAATTAATATTAATATAATATAAACATTTCATTAAAGTAAAAGGTTATTATTTCGTGGAAGTTATTTTTGTTATCTTCCAAATGAAGGTGAATTTTATTCTCGTAATTAAGTATTATTAACAGCTCCGTGACTTTTGGTATAAAATTCCCCGAAAACTGTTTAAGGATCAAAGTGAACATTTTGTTTCAGAAGCAATAATAAATTGTAAAGAGAATGATAATGTTTAGTTAAATAAGGAAATAACGCTGGAGTGGTATTTATGGTATATATAAAACAAAACAATAGCAGTCATCGTAAATATACCAACCAAAATGGTATAAATATTTTAGAATGAGCTCTTTCATCCAAGACTAGCTTTTATAGCGAAGCTCGACGTAAAATAGTAAATTTTATGTTCTTTAAAACTGGTTCGAAATGGAAAAGCCAGTCAATAAAAATAGAAAATATATAAAAAATGTTTAAATAATGATTTTCGTTTATTTTATAAAGTCAGTGGAATACAATGAATAATAAAATTTAAAAACGCGGAACTAAAAACACTTTGATGACCCAATTTACGAAAGCAATTAGAAAAACGGCTCTTCACGGGTTCCAATTGCATTTATAATAAAACTATACTGTTGATATTAAAATAGCTTTAAGTATTCATTATACTTGTACTTTTAAATATATATATTTACTTTAATTATAAAAAACATAAATTTTATTGAAATAAGTGATAAAGGATTCAGAGCATGCACCAATGACACCGAGTTCTGAACGAGGAGCCCGAGGGAAATCTAAATATTTACATTTCATGTAGTGATAAAACTATGAGATATATAAAAATACCAAATTCGGATGACACGATACGAATGTTATACGCTAAAAAGAGGCTCAAAAATTATTGAAGATAATGATTAAAAAATATTAAATCTAGATGAAATAGATTATTGTCAATAATTTTTTTCGTTTGAGGACCGGAAAATTTGCAATCCAACCTTTAATTTTTTTAATAGGAGTTTTTTTGTAAAGTTTTATAAGTTTTATTTTTTTTTCTATAAAAAAATGATTCGTATTTGTAATGTAGTTTATTTTTCTCCTAAATGTCGTGATGTTAATTAGATGCATCTGTCCGGAACCCGTACTGTTATTGAAGTAAATTTACAATTCAAGAAAATTTGTAATTTATTCAAAATGTATTCTTTGTTAGTTATGGTGCAGCTGGCGACAGGGAAGCTGTAGGCGGAAAGATTACTTTCAATAATAATATGACGAAACGTACACATACAATAACTCAAAATAATAGATTTGTAACATTTTAAAGAACATGTAAAAAATAATAAAATCTTCCATTAAATTAATTTCAGAATACTGTTAGATGATAAAAATCTTATTGATCCCAGTTTATCTTGTCTCAATAACAGCCTCGTGTCCAGGAAATTGAGATTAAGTCCTCGCTATCACCCGGGACCCAATAAGACCTGACCTCTTACTTTATTAAGTCCATGCAACTGCAAGGAAAATAAATTGAAATGTTTTTTCTTTTATCTGACTTTAATACTTTTAATAAACTAACGGTAACTGAAGCAGTTCCATTGAAGAATGCTGAAGCTTATTGACATTTTATTATTTTATTTTATTTTTATTCAAAAAAAACACTATTTAATTCATTGCAAGAAGATAATTTAAAGGACGAATACGTCTCTTTACATTAATATTTACATTTCTTGACGTCGGTTACAATTGTTATAAATGACAATAACAGCTGGTATCATGTGCACAGTACGGGTACAGTGTGAACAGACTTTTACGAATCAGGTGATTTATAAATTAATAAAATTAACAACATTTTCGATTAATGTTAAAACGTTAATCGAAATTGTTAATTTTATAAAAATATTTTCTTAATTAAAAATATAAGCCAAATGAAATTTTCCTCATCTGTTATTAATGTTTACTTTACGCTCCTCATCCCGCGCATCAGAGATTAAACATCAAGCTGTATATATTGTTCTTTACGAGATTTGTTAAATTAAAACCGAGGAAGAACAGTCCAGTCCAGTTAAGGGCATGGTTTTAGATGTTATATAAGCTAATATTCATTTATTTGTGAAAGCTAAATTAACAAGATTTAAAATTACATAATAGTACCATCCCATATAATATAATTAATTAATATATTTTATTCATAAACTTTCTTTGGAAATTTAAAACTAGTTCGGCGCATTAATAATTAAATAAAGGCCCAAAGGAAAAGTTGTTAAACAACTTCATTTTGAGTAACAGCTACGACAGTGGTTCTGAAGTGAACAATGATTGGATAAAACACAAAAGCATTATGAAGCTACCCGCCATGCTCGTCCTATATACCACCTGAGGCTACAACTATAATATTTTAGTACCCGCGGTGCTGCGACCTAATAATGTAATACCGGAGCAAAACTGCATGACTTTTGCTCTTCCAGAATATGTTACATTTTCTTGGTATTTAGGTGAATGTATTTGAATAATATAAGCCTTGAACGTGAGCCTCCAGCACGTTGTGGCTTTACAAGGACATTTCTAATACAATATGTATGTGATATGTCTGGAATATTATCTTGTTTGTATATCACTGCGAAAACAACACGTTGACAGTAAAGAATTAACAATCACTACAGTATTATTATATTATATTATAAATAGGTTAGATGTTTTTTATGGCATACGAAAATTTTATTTATGCGTACGTATATATTTCATTGTGATATTATGGAACAAAGACTTTTTATTAAACTTAAATTTCATCTCTTCAGAAGCGCGAAGTCACTTTATACAAATCTAAATTCATACATTCATCAAAAGACGTCTGTATGTTTTCATATGGTGTGAGGAAACCCGATATTACTGTGAGAGCACAATTTCATTGCAGGATAGAAACAAACAAGCAATTCAATTGCTCTTCGGTTCCTTTGAACCGTCACTATTGCAGATACTTGAAACTTGCTTCCTGTCGTCGATGTAAATATTAGAGTTTATATTATTGACAGTCACGTACCTACGCAATAACTACGCAAAGAATATTATATAACATAATAGTCAAGTATGAGACGGGACACGAAACAACACCGAAATAAACGAACCATTTTACATTTGATTTCTTCAGAGATCTTGTTTAGTCTTCCCAATTTAGACTTAAATTCTTGAAATACCATTCTCAATGTCCTCGTTAAAGTTATTTAAATATTATATAAATAATATATTTCTCTAGAGCTAAATGTAAAATATACAATATAGAATAAGTTATATATTTTAAATGTAATTTAAATTAAATGACATTTTATTACAATCACATGGACATATATATATCTGATACATTCTACAACATACAATAAAATGCATTTATGTAATGCAGTCGAGTGGTAGCTAGTGGCGACTCACCGTCTGTGTCGCTCGTTGGCTGCGCAGGCGCACGTTTCGGTGTGCTCGTCGTGCGCGCCGTGGGCTGCGAGCGACGGCATGGCGGCGTGCACTCCGGGGCCTTCACACGCTGCGACCAACAAATTATTATTAACAACATATATTTAAATACTAATATTACTATTTAAGGACCATCACAAATATGACTAAAATAAACTGTTTTGGTAATTCTTATTTCTAAATACATATATATGTATTTTAATATTTATCTAATATTATTTATAACAATGTTTAAGAACAATTAAAACCTTCATCTTGAGTTCCTTCATGTTTAACTCACCGCCTTAACTTTACTCTCCTTGAAGTACACTCTCATTATCACTCACTGTTACAAACTCAATAAATTTATGATTTGCATAAACTCAAGAGTTATTTAGTATTCAATAATTTTACGATCCTATATTATATATTGAAGACAATTCATTTATTACTTTTGATAAATACAACTAAAAACAAAACTTTTAAAAAACTCATTAAATAGTATATCCTCGACAATAACTTTTAATTATGCAAAGAAAATTACATAAATTTACTTGATTTATTCAGATATGTACGTTTGCATAATTATTACGTTTATAAAATTAAAATATACAATGAATTAACTATTGAAGAATGATGTCAGCGACAACAAATAAATAAAGCTACTAAAAGGTATAAAATCAATTGGAAACAGATCAAATAATTCAAAACTAGGCATACATTAATAAACCTATCGTCCTTCGCCGGATAGAATGTTGGTCTAGAATCTAGATAAACTGACATTATGCAATGCAATGAAATTGATACTATTGTGTGCAATGACAAGTCTGTTATATAACAATAATTAAACAATTATAATATGTTATTATAAAATTACTGTTTCATTATGTTAATGACCTGATATTAACAGTAAAATCACATTTAACATAACTCAGTTATGCTATTGTCTCTCCAGAAACCCTCGACCTCGTACCAGGTATACTTGGCGAAACTAATAGAAAATGTCTGAGACGAAACCAGTGACGATCTGTAATAACATATGGTTTAAGCCAAACAGAAAGACACCCACACTTCGTATAAGGTATCTTGTATGCAGTTCAAAATTAATTATGTGTTTTTGATATCAGAAAGATGATTGTAAAATGGTATTAATTATCCAGATAAATGTAGGTATACCTACAGCAGTTTCCTATAAGAAACATCAAGTAATTTTTTTGAGATTTGTCTATTTGATTGAGTGTTTAAAAATGTAAATAACTGTCAGTCAGTCTCGAGCCGCAGTACTAGGGCACCATCATCTACAAACAGTTTGCCATATAAGGCCCGCGCGCACAAGGCTACCCCCACATTACGGTTTCGATAACTACAGTATTATAACCTAATTGATTCAGTGACATGTTATGAGAAGATTAAAAAAAATCAAACTATTTTAAAGTGAACACACTACAGTATTTAAATCTCATAGACAATATGTCGTGACTAAACCACGGAAGTGTAATATGTGCACGCAGAAAGTTTTCCACTTATTAATTCATATGAATTGTAAATTTCTTATAACACGAAAACTTCAGTTAGAATTATATTAAATAAAATACACTTACAATTCAAGCTTCTAAAAATATGAAAGCTAAAAGAAAACATTAGAGAAAATTTTCCGAAATATATGTAGAAAGTTGAAACTCTTTATAGTGAGGGAGGAAAAAAAATCAAACCTGTAACTGAGTTACGGTTTTATGATTACAACATCACACATGCAAGTGCAGTAAAACACGACTTTCACGATATTGACACCATATGTTAAGAAGAGAACTAAAAAATAATTAACCATACACAAATAAAAAAAAAACTTTAACTGAAACATAACATTATATAATTGACATAAGAAAAAAAAAACAATAAATAACCGAATATCGTTTGAAATTTGTTGCACAAACAGTACATGCGCATTGCGCGCGCGTCGTTCACAACTGGTGCGCAGGCGCCGATGTCTTTCACTAAGTTTCGACAATTAGAGGTGTGCCTACAATAATCGTACGTACTACCATTATCATTTTTTTTATTTCGTGTTGTTTATACATGTTTATATATAAATAACAAATAACATAAATTAAAAGAAGGATCTGATTTACTTATTAATATAAATATATATACTTATGGTTCATTCAAACTTACGCGAATAAGGAAAAGTGTAAAGTTTTTTGTCGATATCGAGGTATTACATTTTTCTATACTTTATTTTTATTATTAAGGTTATCTTATTTATTGTCCTGTATAAGAGGGTATTAAGATAACAACATAAGAATAAAAGATAACAAATAAATCAATAAATATAAAAAGTATTAAAGTATTAAAGTAATATATAAATCTTTATAAATAATAAACGGTGATGCATGGAAGCATGTAATTACAAACATGAGCGATGCGTTCACAGAACAATAACTTTAATAACACCGACTCAGACACGACACGCGGACTAAAACTAGCCAATAACAGTCGGACACAGAAAGCGAGATTCGGGTTATTTTTGAAATTAAATTCTTTCTTTCATAATTTTAAACGAGGTCAGATTGACTGATCATAACCAAATACGAGGAGATGTTTCGTGTGCCGAGTGTGCGAGGTCAGCCGCATGTCACCGCGATTACAATATGATACAATTAACTTACTGGTCCTACCAAATTTGGACTGAATCGACGGCACCAGCTACTTAACAAAAAAACGCTGTTTCAAATTTTGTGCTTAAAATTAAATGAAGAGTAAGTAATCATTTAAAATTATAATATAGTTATACTTAGATACGAACATTCACTAATCACCAAACAAATAAATATTTGAATTTAAAATTAGTAAAGATAACTACATACTTGTGCGATTATGTTTCCAGTTCTACAACTATGCTTGGCCGAAAATTCGATCCGGTCCGGTCCGGTTATATATTATCCGGTTGTATTAATTAACTTAATTGCAAATATTTCTATTAATATTTAAATTTTTATAAGTACTTATAAATTAAGAAACATTTTATTTTAAAAACTTAGAACTTTGCTTTTTTACATGAAAAATTTTCTTACATTTCATTATAGATAACCTTTTGTAGTTTCACGAAAATTTGGATATTTCGTTTCTAAATTTTAGTTTATAATATTAAATAATAATTTTGTAAAACAAAAGCGTCCAACGGGATTAGTATTGGCTTAAAGAAAATCTTTCATCCCAGACGGCAATTTCAAATTTAATTTGTCTGGTAAATTTTTTAAGTTATTCAGAAAGAGTATAAAGAACTTTATTTTCTTTAATAAAATAACATTGTATACACAATTAAATTGATATTTAACTTATCTTTCATAATATTATATTGGAAAACAGAAAATAAAACGAACTTCTATATTAAAAAATAAAAAGTTTACTGAAAATTTAGTTACATATAAAATTACAATGGATATCTTTATAAATTGTTAAAAACAAATTATTCCCTTATACTATTATTTACATTTGATCCTTTCAAAATACTTTTACGACAATTACGAAAATAAAAACTAGACTGAGTCTTAATTGGTTTACAAATACAGAATAACATTTACAAACCACATCGAGAATGACCATATGCAATGCTTAAATGATGCTTTAATAATTTACATGCAATTTCATGACAGCCATATCTGTTGCAGGCACTTGACCTGGATGCATCTGATAAGCTCAATGAATAAGTTTAATTTGCCAATCCTGGACATACCTAGTATATTTATAAAAAATATGAACCAAGCCTATTAAATCGAAATTTAAAGATACTGCGAATTACAATAAAAATGATGGTTAAATAAAAACATCATTACATCTAATTACGTCAGTTATAAGTTGTGTAATACATTGACAATGATAAACCTTGAAAAAAATTGCTTATTCAAGTATATTTTTCCTAAGGAACAAAACAAAGCAATACTCATAGATTATCTTATATCAGGAGGTGAAGGCTGCACGTGAAAACCTTATATGGTATTAGTACTCTAGTTTGTTTGAGCTACGCGTCCTATACTCCATTACTTCATTATAAAAACTAGTTTTTCTTGTAGACCTTCAAATTGTAGTCCAAGTGCAAAAATAATTTACAGACAGGTTATTGTTTAATATATTAACTTGTCAAAAGATATAACGTGATTTATAACAAACTATGTCACAGTATGAAACGTGCAGAAAATTTTAAAAACATTCGTTTAACTAATACTACAACTACTATTAAAACAAATGAACAAACTAATCTAATAATAACAAACAAATCTATATATCCAGATCGCAGTGGTATTTAAATATTTATAAAGATGACATAATGACCCAACCAAAATGAAATTTTAAAACAAAGACAAGCCAATTTATAAGATCATTAGTTAATAGGATACATTGGCAATTGTAAGTCTGTCTATTTATTTAAGTGGCTGCTATTAAAAAGTAATGGTCGCAAGTGATATTAATTTACTTCACAAATGCGTACTATATACATTTAAAAAATATATTTGTTAATAGCCAAAAACATACATACATCGTGAATATACTTCAAGACGCGTTCTTTAATATTTATTCTCATCAAAAATCACCCGACGTTGTTATTCGAGAATCTATGACTAGTCCTAATGAAGGATGAATATCTTAGCGACGACTGCTTCTCTACGAAACAATTAAAAACCCTCTCAACATAAAAAAAAAACCTAAGTCAAATCGGTTTCTTCCCTTGGAAGCTATGGTGCCACAGACAGACATTCGTGTTTTTGCGTCGGGCGTTAATTAGATATAAAAATATACATTTAAAAAATATATTTGTTAATAGCCAAAAACATACATACATCGTGAATATACTTCAAGACGCGTTCTTTAATATTTATTCTCATCAAAAATCACCCGACGTTGTTATTCGAGAATCTATGACTAGTCCTAATGAAGGATGAATATCTTAGCGACGACTGCTTCTCTACGAAACAAATAAAAAACCCTCTCAACATAAAAAAAAAACCTAAGTCAAATCGGTTTCTTCCCTTGGAAGCTATGGTGCCACAGACAGACATTCGTGTTTTTGCGTCGGGCGTTAATTAGATATAAAAACAAATAATATTAATTGGTAATTCTCAGAAAGTTTTAGTTTCATAAAGGCCAAGTTGGGGGTTAATCACTATTCCATACAATTTTCTTGGAGTTCTGATATCAGGTTAAATTTCAATATGGCTTCCGTATTTAATAACATCTGTTTTTTTCAACATTGATTGACATTTGATCCAAACTAATTTTCAAATATTGACATTACTTGACTTAGCGGTTAGACTTGTTTGACGTTTATTATCTATATACTCTAAGGAACAAATACATAGTATATATTAAAAGAGACGTCAGCAATTTTATTTGGGTGGTGATAACAACAGTATTAATATTGATTTGATATTTGTCTTTCCTAATTTAGTAAAACATAAAAGATCTTATGAATGTTATTATCTGTGGATAAAAATGAGTCAATCAATGCCCGCTAAAAGTATTCTCTATAATAAGAAAGTTTGGTGAAATCGGCTTTAAATGCCTATAGACTGACGTAATACCTTAACGAAATATTATCTTATGCTATTTAGTATGTAAATCAAGAAATATTCTAAGCATATTTAACTACATCTAATTATTTGTATGTAAAATCTTTATCTATGTTAACTACTTCATTAAATCGTCACTTACCGTGTGGTTATCACCATTGATCCCATTCTCAACTAAAATATCCTCAAATAGTATATCAGCTTCACATGGAGAGCAAAGGTTACTCAGCAGTTCACTGAATCTCTCTACTTTACGGACACACACGGCTCCTAGCAACCCCACTTCATTCTTCACAATATTTGGCACTACACCATTGTCTGCTTTAACACTATCGTTTTTATTAACTACAGTTTCTTTTATTGGAATGTATGAATTTTTGTGACTAACTTTGAGCTCTTTTCCACAAGGCGAAGCATTGTCTTCTAAGACTACATTATTAACTTCAATTTTAATATTTTTACTTTCAACAATTAAGTCATGATATAAATCTTCAAATTTATCTTTTTCAAAACTATTCGATACATTATTATCACCAAGAATATCATTCAATATGTCATCAACGTCAACGTTATTTTCTTCGTCCTTACTAGCTACTTTCGATTCTTCAGTCAATGATAACTTCTTTTTCTTCTCGTCTAACTTTGAACTATTCTTTTCGTCAATCTTTTTATCTTTAGGACTACTCAATAAACTAGTATTTTTGTCTTTTTCTAAAATATTTTTATTAGTGGAATGTTTAAGTTTCGATCTAATAGCACCATTATCTCTTTCTGGAAAGCACGTGATTGACGCACTTTTAAAATTTTCTTTTTCGTTACTCTGCCTTCTATAATTAATTCGTGTTTTATCTCTATCTAATATTTTGGTACTTTTAGGTGATTTTGTTTTATCATCTTCTAACAGCGACTGCACGGAGGAGCTTCTTCTATTTGATCTTTTTGGGGACTGACAAGAATCAGTGTTGTTAGAGGCAGCCGCTCGTAAACGAGATGTTCTGGTTGTTCTAATAGGTACTGAAGTTGAAGCTAAATTAATGTTTAATTCTGAAGAAGATTTTAGATGTGTAGCGGTATCTCCCAGTGGTGACCGACCAGCAGCCTCTCTTTTCGGACGCCTGAAATCAAGAGAAAACAATAAACTGTAGAACTTAAAAAAGATATACGTTAGAATACTAAATTTTATACTATATTTAGAATGCTAAATATAGTATAAAATGTAGTATTCTTTGAGAATATCTACAGGAAAAAATATATAAGTAATGAACAAGCATTCATAGAAGTTTATATTATTTCATGTGTTACGGAGATAAGAAACTAACCTTTCAGTCACGTTGGCGGAGAACAAAGTTGCAGTTCTAGCAGTAAGTTGTTTTCTTCGGTCTTCTTTATATCTTTGTATCCTGGCCGCTCGGGCCTCATCGGCTGACTGGCTCATGTCGGCCACGAACCTTAGATGTCACGTAAAACAATAATCCTCGTCCCTGTACGTTTGAGCGTTCTTACAACTAGATAGTATCTTGTCTAGCATTGCGACATTAAGAGCGTAGTAGGGCGGAATAGTTGGCAGTGGTCAATACAGGCTAAGAGTGGAGGTAGGCGTTGATTTGATGGCTCGAGTGGTATCTGTAATTTAAAAAAAGAAACATTAAAAAAGAAGGACTAAGAGTAGATAAATTAAACTTAAAACTAAGCAAATTAAAATAACGTCATATTCTCACTCATTAAAAATCTTACAAAAACGTCTCAGTTTGATGCAATAATTACGAAATGTTTCCCTAACCTAATAAGCCTTTAGCCGCAAGTGTGAAACTAGATACATATGACATCACACACGTGCAATATGAGACCGTTGGATAAATCGCAGAATAAAACAATGCTGTTTAACCTATCGCATTGCGCGTACGCTTTGTTCCATTGTTACGCATCCCGTAAACTATGGGAAGTCTTACGCGTGTCATTAGACGCATTACACTTGAGAAATGGCTTACTTCCTTTCTTGTTCTAGCTAATTGATTTGCATTTTTAAAATGTAAGTTAAGTTGACGAGTTACGAGATAATTATGCTAAATTATCCAAAGAACTTTTTACGACTTTTTTGTTTGAAATAAAAAGACAAGACGATAAATTGCTAATGATAAAATGGCTTTTTTAAACAAATACAATATTTTACAATTCCAAAGTCTCAACTTTGAACTAAATTTTGCTTGACTTTTAGCATCGTTGAATAATTTATCAGAAGAGAAGGTACAAAGTAGCGCAGTAAATACTAATCCCATCTGCAGTTTCAATTAAGGTCACATCTGAATCATTCCGGACCTAATAACCAATATTGGTTACGACTTACATTTATTCGACTTTATCACCAAATATTTAACCAATTACATTTTAAAATTATGGTTATTTTGTATGTGAAGGATCTTTATACTTGTAAGAGAGATTTTATTTATTAAAACACACATACCAATTCGCATTTATTTATTTGTTTATTTTTTTTATATCTTGTCTACTTTGTATATAAGTGATCAGTTTTTTTACAAACGTCAAACTAAATAAATATTGTATAATAAACAATTTCTCCTATATCAAGATGTTTATTAAGATATGCATGATTGAGAACTACGTGCCTTTAAAGTTGTTTTATTTTATTAGATGCAACTAGGTTGCACGCTCTTACTCGTAGGCGTTGGAGAAAAATTTACGACCGTAATAGAAATAATGTACAAGTTCCGTTAATTGACAATGAAAAGTAGTTATTATTATCTATATATTGAATGACTATACTTTTAATACATCATGTTGTTAAGATCAACTAATATTCCCTTTATTTTTAGTATTCACAGTCGGCTCCAAAGATGTTAAATGTTTAGCTATTTTAGAGGTTGACATCTGTCAACTTTTTGAACTGACTACAATAAGAGACCATTGGACCTCGTATAGTTGTGGAGTGATGAATCAGGAGCTAGCTATTTAAAATGTTGAAAACGTCAATGCATTTATTTGAAGAACTATAACTACGAGGAATAGAATAAAAATACAATAAATAATAAAAATAAATACGATACTGTATTAATAAAACAAAGGACTTCCAACGTAATCTTCTTCAGCAGATTCAATCTCAGCGCCAATAGGGCTTATTGAGGGAATCCTGATTCAATTGCAAAAGATAGATACCTGAGCCTGATAATAAATTACAATCTAAAGAGCTTCTTAGTAGTATTATAATTATATTAAATCTTGGATATACGAACCCTTTTTACACTTACTAATAAAAGTCTTGTGAACCACCAAAAATGTTGATATGACAAAATATACACAAAACATGTACAAATTTGTCTGATTGTTAACTAAAGTTAAACTTTATCTTAACCTTGGTATTACTATGAAATTGATATTGTAGATTGTAATTATCATCACGTCTGAGTGTAGTTCAGGTTATCGGTACTGTCCGAGAGGAATTGGAGCAGTGGCTGCTCTGCTAACTTTCACAATCAAACTTTTATAAACATCCTGTTCTCTTTTAACTATAGAATATCTTATCGCTCAAATAATTACTGTAATACTACTAGGGTAATAAAGCGAAGCTAAAGTGGCCTTTCTCCTATAATCTTGATTCAAGCATACTGTAGATATTAATGTGGTTCGATTAGCACAAATTCCTACTTTACATTAGCTACCCGTTGATCGATCAAACGTGTTAGGACGAACGACAAGGCTATACTAATTAATACATTTACAAATCTATTACATGCTACCCGCCTAGATAAATATTGAATTGTATATATAATCTAACTATACCTATACAAGTATAACATTCGTCCGATGTTAACAAAACTAAATTAAAAAACTTTTCAGTATAGATATTGAAATAATGACAACCAAAATTTTAAATTGAATTTGTCTTTATATATTATACTAATATATATATTTTTTAAATATTCAACTAATAATCCATCAAGATAAAAAAAAACTAAGTAAAACAGGGTATCTCAGTTAGTTAAACGAGGGAGCGTTCTCTCGGAGAATAAAAGTTTGATTTGTCTCATGTTCATGAATAATACATACATTATATATTGACGTTGAAATAATTATAAAAATTATATGGCCAACGCTTCTATATTTTAATATATAAATCAAACCCAGATGCTAGGTTTATTTAATTATCTTTCCGTCGGTCAGATCGTCAACGAAGCCGCAATTAGATACATTTATTTTCTTTTGTCCTTCTCAGAATAAAAGTTATTTTACCTCGTCCCATACTTCGTAACTGGTTTCAGATTATCTCTCAGAGGAACATTGTGAAACTTTCGAGGCAGTAATCGTTATGAATGTGGACACATTGTTATCGGAGCTTTTAATTAAATTTAAACACGTATGACCATAATAGTTCCAAGATAAATAACATAAATATAAAATAATAAACAACACACAAAAAAAGTTAATAATAGATATTGTTCCACAAATAATACAAAAGTATGTTAAACAATCTCTTCTTATCTAATCAAAGGTAAACAAAATGCTCACTGGGACATTATCTTTTAAAAAGAATTTTAAAACATACGAAATGTCGATACATACATAACTTGTGATGCGAAGTTATTAAATTTAAGGCCAAGTCATGAAATATTTTCATTTGCTATCAAATAAATCTCTTAGTTCCTAATGATATGCTCAATAGTCAATGGATACATTGTTTTCAATATGTGTATCATATTAGGTTAATACACAAGAACACTAATAAATCTAAGGCGACGTGCGTCACAGGGAGCATTATTCAAACAGATAACCTCATAACACAGAATACCTAATCTTTGAACAATACTACAAAAACAGACAGCGATACATTCACATCAATCATGAACGAATGAAATGTTACCGTTGTAAATCATTCAATGGATTAAATGAACGTGTTACTGTTACATTTCTAATATTTAACAAAAAAAACAATGCTTTACATGACTAAATAACATATAATATTAGTATGATTTAGTAACTTATTAATTATTGATAAATAGAAGTTCTTAGGTTGTTAAAATTCGAGTAAACAAAAATTTATTTAATGAAAATTTTGGTTAAAAAAGTACGAATTGAATTACAAAATGGACAATATTTTTCATTAAAATCACATGAAAATTTTCTAAGCATTTATAAACATTAAAACTCTACGGAACTCTAAAGCAATCAAACAAGCCATTCAAGCTGTAATTCTTTTTATCTTAAAGTCTCACACTCTAATTCACACGTCTTCAGCGCAATGACTGTGTCCTGCATCAATAACTTACTTTGTTCATACAAACAACACTAGTCTATAGAAATATATCAAAAAACTATATCAAAAGGTTTGTGACACAGCTGATACAATTGTATTTTTGATAACTCATTATTTAAAACTTTATTTTTGTTTATAAAGTAAGTAAGTTACATCCGGGTGGAGCCGAATTTAGTGCTAGAATTAATGTGACTACGACTTATCATATTATACTATTTAACTTTGTCTAATCTATTGCAGACTACTACTCTATTACCATATTTGTAACAAAAGATATTTTTTTTGATACCATAAACATTTAAAATAAATTTAAATTAAAACATAAAACTAACCCCGAAAAACTGTCTACGTGAAGTATCTGATGTGAATACTAGTGCAGTGAATAAGACATTCACATGATAATCATTCGTGCAAACACATGCTTAACATAATTAATTATCCATAAGATTATATGAAAAATATAAGACAGTTATAAAAAACAGAAATGTATTTATATTTTAATTATTCATAGCATAATTACGTTTAATAATTATTATAATTATACGTAATGAAATATGAGTCGTTTTGTTATTATTTTTATTTTACTAATTTTCCATTAACATTAAACATAAGATCTGTTTTCTCTAACAAAACGAGATATAAAAGACGGCCTCGTAAATAATCTAATACCTCGTCTAATACATCATCTGCTAACACATGGCCTCTCGTTCAATTTGTCACTACAGTAAAAAGGAAGAAAATTTTATTGTTATATTATGTATTTATTTTCGAATTTGAACCAATACTAATGATGAACTCTTCACAAATGTTCTAGTAATTTATGAAAAACATAAAATGGCGTCGAACGTTATGAGCATTTATTAATTGTAATTGTATACCAATCATTGTTCAGAGCGCATGAGTCGAGAATATTACAGAGAAATAAAGCCACACCGACCAAAGATCTTATAGTTTCAAACAAATATTTAATATAACGTCGCGTGTATTTATATATAAAATTAACGAAAACAAGGTACATAGAAACATACAGAGGGTATGAGTTCCAAATCTTGAATTTTTGGCAAGTGCCGCTGCAGTCCATACTGTGCCAATCATTTCAATATGTTGTGGATGACATTTTTGTAATTTTCTTCGGGAGTATGGAACTTAATCAATTACTTATATTTTATTCATGAAATTAATAAACGCCTTCAATATAATGAAAGATTAATTAATAATTTAAATAAGTAGCAGTAACCCCCAATTACTTTGCTAAGTGAAGTACCAGCTACGATAATATTTTTGACTTAACACTAAAGCACTCATTATAAACAGCAGGTGAAGTGAAGCGGTCTCGGTCTCGGTGGTAGACCATAACATCGGGTCGCCGGCAAGGTTACCACCCATTGGGCAAAGTCGTGCCGCAAAACGACCTAGTCGTGTTCCGGCACGCTGCTCAATGAAGCCGTATATGGGAAATGGGTCTGAACAGCTGCGTTGCGTTGGCGAACCGGTTTGGCGTCGAGTTGATGTTGGTTGTGTCGGGTGCCTAGTCGAGGAGGGTAGCGGGATCCGAAGCGACAGTCTCCAGACTAGCCTCCCAGTGGCATGACAACACCAATTTCGACGTCGGGTTCGATACGCAGCGTCTCGTTCAACTGCCATTTCCCATCCTATTCACTCTTATTATATTTATTTTATGAAAAGTTTTAAAAAAAGGAACAAGTTTTTTCAGCGGTTGCACTCCTCCTCACTTTTAGTGCACCTCTGTAACATCCGAGGCTTGCACTCAAATCTCGAACCTGTCCACCACCATCTCGAGACAGCGCAGCCGCACTTGCTCTTTTTGACGGAGACGCAGATTCAATGTCCTATGAGTGCTGCACACCTGGATTATCCCGGTTACACGTTAGAGCACAACTTTCGCTCACGTGCCGGGGTATGTGTGTACGCGCGGAACGACCTCTGTATCCATCGTCTCCGTCACCTTGAAGACCCCACTTTTTCTTCCATATGGGTTTTAGTAGATACAGGAATCGAAAAAATCCTGTATTCCTGTGTCTACCGTTCGCACAGCGGTGATCAGGAGACCACTCGTTTATTTGAGTATCTCAGTGAGGCTGCTGATATGGCTCTGCATCGATACCCTTCAGCGCAGCTCGTCTTTCTGGGGGACTTTAATGCCTGTCATCAGGAATGGCTGTACCCGTACCAGAAGACGGACTATGCTGGAAGAGAGGCGCGGAACTTCGCGTTGTCTTTGAACCTCTTTCAGCTGGTTAGGCAAGCGACGAGGGTCCCTGATGTGGAGTCCCATACAGCCAACTGCCTTGACCTTCTGCTGACAACTGATCCGGACAGATATCGTGTTGAGGTTTCCTCCCCCTTGGGAACTTCCGATCACTGTCTGGTGAAATCTGTATTTACTTATTCCCCACCAGTTTCCGAACCACATGGTGTCAGGCGAATATGGAAATAGAAGTCAGCAGATTGGGATGAGATGCGGCACTTTTTTGCATCTTATCCTTGGCGGCAGGTCTGCTTCTCTTCTTTGGATCCGTCGAGTTGCGCAGATTCTATAACCGATGTGGTGCATCAAGCAATGGAATATTTCATTCCGTTTGCTGATGTACCCATCGGTGGCAAAGCTCGCCCATGGTTTAATGCCGAATTTGGTCATGCTGAAGGCCGAAAACATTCGGCATACCTCAGTTGGGCCGACGCTCGAAGCCGCAAATCTCCGGATGTAAGATCTAAGAAGAGAGCCTTTAACCGAGCTGCCAAGTCTTACAAAAAGGCGTTGCGGAAGGCTCGTCTCGATCGAATCGCTAAGAATGGCGAAGAGCTCTCTGTCAGACCAACCGGCAGTCGAGCATTTTGGTCTCTTGCCAAATCGATCGAGTCGAAGTTCTGTAAACCCTCACTCCTTGCAATGCAGAAGCCGGTCGGATCCCTGGCCCATACAGCGACAGAGAAAGCGAATTTACTTGCTTCTCTGTTTGCTAATAATTCACATCTTGACACTAGCAATGCGTCTCCAGCACATCTTCCTCACTGCGGTATTTCGATGCCTGAAATCCGCAACACAAACAGAGATGTACGGAGAACATTGTGTCGTTTGGATGTGAATAAAGCTAGTGGTCCTGATGGTATACCAGCCATTCTGCTTAAAACATGCGCAGCCGAGTTGTCTGCTATATTAACACGTCTGTATCGCCTCTCTTTCGAGACTGGAATAGTGCCGAAATCCTGGAAGCTTGCCAACGTGCAACCAGTGCCCAAAAAAGGCAGACGTGCCGATCCTGCCAATTACAGACCGATTGCAATCACCTCCATACTCTGCAAGATTATGGAGCGTGTATTGAACTCGCGCCTTTTAGCATACCTAGACGGTAACGATCTCCTCAGTGACCGACAGTACGGGTTTCGCCGAAATAGGTCCACTGGGCACCTTTTAGTGTATGCTACTCACATTTTAGGCGAGGCTATCGAGAAGAACGGAGAAGCGGTCGCCGTCTCTCTGGACGTCTCGAAGGCTTTTGACAGGGTCTGACATGCGAGCCTTATAAGCAAGCTTTCAGCGTACGGTATTTCTCCTGGTCTGATCGGCTGGGTTACGGACTTCCTGAACCTTAGAACTATCCGAGTTATTGTTGAAGGGTGCTCGTCGGAGCCCTTAACAATAAATGCCGGGGTTCCTCAGGGGTCCGTTCTTTCTGCAACTCTTTTCCTGCTGCATATAAACGATCTGCTGAAGCCCGGAATCTATGGGTACGCAGACGACAGCACAGTTGTAGAAAGATATCTGCCAAGCACTCGTGCTAGTAGAGAACAAGTACAGTCAGAAAGAGAAGCCATTTGCTCCTTCTTTTCAGAATGTATCTTTGGAATACAGTGACCGGCTTCAGTTGTTAGGCTTAGAGATTTCCTCGAACCTCAACTATGGTCGGTGCATTGAGTCCAGAGCAAGAGCAGCTGCAGGAAAGCTTGCCATTCTTGCGAAGGTCCGACAGTACTTTACACCGGGACAGCTACTTGTATTATACAAAGCACAGATCCGGTCGTGTGTGGAGTACTGTGGTCACATATTTGCTGGTGCCGCAAAGTTTCATCTATCGGTTCTGGACTCAATCGAGAGGCGAGCAAAAAGGCTTATTGGCGACCAAGACTTGGTTGACGCCAATCTTCAAAGCCTTGAACACAGGCGGAGAATTGCTGGCCTCTCAGTATTCTATAGGATACATTTTGGAGAGTGTGCACAGGAATTACATGACGTAATTCCCCCATCCCCCTTCTACCAACGGACATCCCGACGCACGGCGAGTATCCATCCATACGTTGTGGACATTCCACCTGTCCGAACGAAGCGCTTTGCTTCATCTTTCTTTATTCGCACGGCGAAGGACTGGAACAGCTTGCCTGCGTCGGTATTTCCATCTGAATACAATGTGGGTGTCTTCAAGAGAAGAATGAATAGGTTACTGAGTTAATGCGCCTTCCCATCTATGACTACATTTCCACTTTCCATCAGGTGGAATGTAGTCAAGCGTCAACTCAGTGTAAAAAAAAAAAAGAAAAAAAGAAAGCTGTTTGTACAAAGAGAACAGATAGTAAATTTTAAAGTGCCTTTTCGTGAATTATTCACCGAAAAGGTGATGTATAATTAATGTTTATCAAATTCTACGTGTAGGGTTGCCAGGGCACCAAACCTTATAGCCGGACAGACCAGCTAGTTTGGCCGGACACCCAATATTATTGATGGTTTAATCTCAGTATTAATAGGTACGAAAAAAATGTATATGAAATCAAGCTTTTTTTATTATTATCATAAATCTTGTTATCTATTGAAATAATAAATAAAATCGAATGAGAAATCAGTCTTAGGTTACCTACACTTACCTTACGCCTAAATAGCCTAACAAATGCCGGACAAGCCAGACACTGTTTATTTTAGCCGGACACAATCAAAATACCAACTTATGTCCGGCTTCATCCGTAGCTAGCTACGTGTAGTGTACAGCTCTGTTTATATCAATTGCACATTTTATCAACTTCTTTAATACAGGATATAGATATAAAAATGTTCTGAGAAAAATGATGAATTGAACGTCACTTTCGCAAATTGACTATTGAGAGTGCAGTTTAAGTGTCGTGACATATGACATCATTGTGATTATATTATAATACAACTAGCTGCCACACGCAGCTTTAGCTTTGCTTGCGTTGTGTCGGTAACCTTGGTCCTTTATATTTATATTAAAAAGTATATATGTTGTCAAAATTATTTTGCAATCAATAATCGTTTTATGGTAATAAATAAGCAAAAAATCACAATGAAATAGAGATCTAAATCTTTCCCAGCAATCACACTCAATTGGTCAAAAATGCATAAATATCGGTTCGGTAAATTTATTGCGATCATACAGACAGACAGGCGGCCGGGAGACTTCACTTTATTTTATATGTAGATGCTATTCCTTGCTTTTCAACCCACGGACGAACGATTTTATTTGCTATAAGAAAAGCTAATATAAGCTAGCTAGCTAGCTTATATGGCTTCTCTATCTAGCTAGCTAAAGTCGAAGATTAGTATGTTAAAATAAAATATATAAATTCGTCGCTTTATAATATTACCACAGCAATAGCTCAATATGTTACTACTCGTAAAGGTAAATAAAGTCTATTTTCCTCACTAACTGTATAAATCGCACTCTCTTTGTCCGTTAACATTTTTAAGATAACATTCATTCCTACAAAATAGTTATGGAAAACTATTCTACTGTTATCTTTAGATGTGTTTTGTGTAATTATTTTAACTAAATATTTTAATTATTCTTATGAAAACTCAAAACAAAGCAGTTTAACAATCTTAATAATTTATAAGAAAATTTAAATTGTCTTAAGATGAAAATTTGCTCAAAACTGTCAAAATAAAGTAGTATTTGCTAGAATTCAGAGTAATTGAAAAACTAGTGAACTAGAAGACAATAATCAATTTAATAATACTATGAAATCAATAACTAGGTAATATATTAACTATCAGTGTATATGTATAATATATATGTGTATAATAGATATAACTGTATATCTTACTGGCTAATATTTACCCGACTGCATTCGGATTTCTCTTTGACGCGATGTAAGCTTGACAAACTGGTTAAATAAATTTAACCACAAATTCTTAAACATTTGTGTTCATGTTTTACAAAGCAAGAAAATGCGGAAGCTATTAATGTATACCGACTAGCTGTTAATCGCGGTCCCACCCGCTGATTTTATTTACTATTAGGATAACTAAGAGCAGTAGCCTAATGCTAGACAGCCTATAAACCTTCCTTATAAATTTATCAAAATGAGAAATAATTATTCAAATCCATTTAATCCAAAGTTTTGAACAATATCGAGTTTAAAGAAACAAACTAGGAGCGCGAACCAGACCTCAGTTTTGAGTCGCTGAGCTCGCAAAATCTCGGTATGTGTTAGAATACTGAGCGAAGCGAGGTGCAAACAGCACCGAACTTGCGTTTACAAAACGTCGACGCATTCGCTCCCGAACCATTTTCAACATAAGACATATTGTTACATTTTTTGTTTGTTTTTTTTGAATTTTTACTTTTTAAAACCACCACCAGCCTGATGTCTATCAGTGTGCAAAATTTGAAATTGTTCGGATACACCGTTTTTGATTGATGCTTGCACAAAGGAAGCAGAAAAGTCTCTCATAGATAACTTTGCTCAATAAACTTTTCTGCTTTATAATATTAGTATAGATTATTCCTTATGAAGTAATTTAAAAACACAGTAATTTGATAATGAACATTTTAGGAATACTTTATTCTCGCTAAAGAACACAAAATAAATGAATGAAAGTTCCAAGAAATACTGTAATACATTTGAGTCACTGCGCCGTCTTCATAACATCCCTAAATATTGTGAGACAATGATGCACACTGGTCTTTTGTTTAATATTAAGCATACACGCAAATCAGTAAAACATTTTGAATAAAATTTCACAAAATTGATTATTTTTTAAAGAATTTTTGTCGATATTTCTTTTACCGATATTTTTAATAAAATATACAGTACTTTAAAAAAACATTGATATAAGAGGTATAAAATATCAAGTCATCGAGAAACCAAAATAGTGGAATATCTAAAATTCACATTTCAAAAGTACCGCACATTTTGTTCAGCTCGAGATATCTGCACTCGAGTTAAATATACCGTACTGTTAAAATATATCATTGAATGTATTTTTTTCTATTACAATTTAAATTTTGAAAGATACATAGCACATATAATATTATTACTTTTACCTTTCAAAACCTTTATTTTGAATCCAATATTCTAATATCCTTACGAACTTCCGGTCACCATATTCAAAATGCTATTCAGGTAATGTCAAGAGAGAGCACAATGATCCTCGGAAAAAGCGATATAAAATATCAAGATATGGTATTTATGTCGCATTGTCCTTTGTCTGCAATCTTTGACTCCGATATGAAGTGAAGGACTCGTCCACATGACACAATATATTCTATATAACATACCAAACTTGACTTTTTGTCGACGTCGTTAGAATATCACCTTAGCGTAGTCCTAAAATTGTTTCCTAATATGATAAGATGTTCGAATATAATATAAATAATAAATAGAATTTGTTTATAGTTTTGTCTCTAAATGTGTTTTTTTATCTAAAAAAAAAAGTTCAAATATGATACGAAACCTTTCGACTTTATATATCATATAAGATATTAAGTTTTGAATAATAATGCAATTGCGAATCAGAATAGCCGGTCCATTGTGAAATCCTCAGTATCATATGAAGTCACCCTTACAGGCGTAATAAGCGCACTGCGTCCTATATTGTATAAAAAAGCAGACCGGATTTTATCGACTCACTTTGGTAATTTCCTTTTAATAAATAATTTTAAACTTCAAGCATCGCTACACCTTCGATAAATCTTCTGCAACTTTGAGATGTTGAACATCTTTCACTATTATTGATTTATTCATACGCTTTCGACAGTAGTATTTGCTGGAATTAACACATACAGCAATATCTAGAAATATCTCTCATTCACCAATAATGGGCAAAATCTTTACTACGCAGGCTAATATGAGGATTGGGATTTTAAAGTTTTCTTTTTTCAATAATCATTTAATATATAAATATAAGTAAATATGTATTTAATGTTATCAACGTAGTAGTCGTGTAGTATTTAAATCAAATACACTATAAATCAGACATTTATGACTAGTGTATTGTCTATACGTATTATAAAGTGAAGGATGTGTCTATGTCGCGATAAACTCTAAAACTACCCAACGGATATTTGTAGTTTTCATCAATAAATTGTTAAGTGTATAATACATTATGGTTTTATGTATATTTACTAAAATATAATGATTATTTTTGTAGAGGTCGCAAAAAATTTAACCTAAATAAATAAATAAATAGTATAATAAAATTGAGTATATCCTCATAAAACTCACGTTTTAATATTAACGAAAATGATATTCACGGATAGAACCAAGCACAAAATCAGAACGAACATGTTTTTATTTTTACAAGTTATTGTTTCAGAAAACTTAAGTTATTTGTTAAGTCTATGTTAAGTCAAGGAGGAAATAAGATTAAAGTATATATATCATATTTCGTATTTTAATAAATCAGACTATTTTGCATTTAACGGAACTATTCATAAAAACAAAACGTACAACTGCTGTGTACTTGACTGAATGTGGGCGGAACTGTGGGCAAAAACTAGTTCTCTATAATTATTTTTGTTAAAGATGATGCAGTCAACGAGATAAGGAGTTACACAGAATATGTATACGTTTTTTTAAAATTTATCGCCACTATTTATGACTCAGCAGTAAATATAGACGAGTGACTGCGGTTATAAGGATGGAAAAATAATAATTTATAATACTTTTTGCAATACGCCAATAAAGCTGTAAATTGGATAGTATTGTAGGAAATGGAAACAAAAAGTTTTTTTTTTATTGAAGATATGTTGTATCAATTCTGCATGTTTCTACCAGTAAGAATTTGAAATTATTTTTAAACAAGCCATGTAAATCTTATTAAATATGAAATATACAGAATAAATAATTTATTGATACGAACAGGATTCGAACCCGCTATCTCAGGAAACGGTTTCCCAGAAGAAGTCGCGGATTTGAGTCCTGCACGCATGGATAAATTTTTCATTCTTTATTTATTTAAAATAGTCAGTGTCATTAGACTCTTTACATCTTACAGTATAAATATCATAGTGATGACGAAAATTATTTTAATACAAAAATCCGTGTATAGTTAAGGTTCTGTTTCAAGGAAGTCAGTGACAAGGCTGGGGTGTCAGTGAGAGAGGTCATGTCGTGGTTTTATGTTTATTATTACTATTATTAAGAAAAATTAAAGTCTAACCAGACTCTTGTTGACGATAACTTTTATTAAATGTCGTTTATTATGTTTTGTTTCATGTTGTTTGAAACTTCGCTGTTAAAATGTTATATATACGAAATATTGCGTTATTATGTTAAAATTTTTAATTATCACATGGTTTTACTATAAGATGTAAATTATGTATTTAAGGGGACATTTACAGTGTTGTTCTCAATCATGATTAACGTATAGATTAAGTTACAAACATGTGATTAGAAAATAATTCTAAACGTTATACAAACAGTTATATAGACGTATGGGGTTTAAAATTGTAGAGAATCTGAATGAGATTTTGGACAATATTTATAGACAATTGAGGTCCCTCAAAATTTATGTTATTAATAGCTACATCCTTAAGATTAATGTATTTTTTTGTAAATATAATAAATAAACTACACATTTATAAATAGTTTCAGATTGTAACTCAACATCATGTTCAGATTTCAGCCAGGAACATAGACAAGTATCCATTATTTTACTAATAAACAAAAATACATTTTTTTTAAAAAACCATGCTTTTCAAAAACAACAGTAATTCTGTAAAGTGGATTGGTAAATAGGAGTGTTATAGAAAAAAATAAAACTATTTTTTTTACCATACACCTTGTTATCTACAAAATTCTCAGTTCTGCGTTTCCCCAACACAGGGTCGTATTTATATACAAAAATATTAATTATTATAAAGTTGTTTATATACAGTTGACGAACAATAACAAAGAACATTGGAGTAAACATATATTACAAGTTATTACAACAATACAGTTCATCGACACAGGCTATTTAAGTGCGGAACGTGTCCGTTTACACCATATTTAATATTCAAGACGCTCAGGTTATATCTAGATTAAAATAACGGCTCCATTCATCATATCTCAGTTATTATTACAATTAAATTAATTCAAAAACCCAAAACGAGTTATGATAGCAGAAAGAAAACTTTTAAACAACAACAAATGTGTTTAATTGTTGTTGTATTTTAATTTTTCGAAATTTAGCAATTTAACCAAATAATTAAGAGCCGGTAAAGCCGCGGTCAACAAATTACGTAATAGGTTAAAAATATTACGAAAAATAAATTAATGTGTCTCTCATATTACCTTTTTTAGACACAGTCGTTTAATCGATTGCGGTTGCGAGATCGTTGTATTGTTTGTAGATAATAAGCAAACACAAACACACTGCACTATCCTTGTTTAGTTCGCGTGCAAAAGTACCAGGTCAACAGAACAAGGTAGGAGTTTCAAGAGCACACCTGTTAGCGCGACGCGAGGAACGTTACTGGCACGAAGCGGCCCATTAGTCTCGCAAAGAACACGTCACGCGGAAGCCGGTTCTGCTCTGGACATTGAAGAAAATCGAGTCAATGCATTTGCTGATAAAAAAAAGCTTCTAGTTCTTTCCTAGTAGAAACTGTTCCTAAAGGCTTTATGGAAAATTAACTTCTTAAGAAAATAATGCAAAATCAGCTAACGGCTATTCGGCGGTATGGTACCGCTAAATAGACGAGTGACAGTACCCGTGGCCTAACTGATTGCATTAATCTATTACTAACATAGATTTCACTGTCTATATTTTGATAGTCACGTTTAAACGCAGTTTAAGGGGGCATGATTTGTATTAAAAGGATTGAACGAGCTAAGACTAATAGTAATTGGAAATTAATTAAATTATTACATATATTTTTATTTTAATTAGATTACGTAAATTCTTTATAACATAAATACGATTAATATTATTATAACTTCAAATAGAAACAATAAAATATTGGCAGTAAAATGTTCGTTTAAAATAATAAGTCGAATACGGTGAAAGTAAGTGGGTTTCGATGTCCCATAAGACATACATAGCAACCGATTATCATTATAACGAGTTCGGTATTGAGTCATGCTCTGACTTTAAGAAGATTCTGCAAGAAATCGTTTTAACTTTTTTATTATACGACCTTTTCGAACGTAAATCTAAAACAAATAATAAGACTTTAAAACTCAATCTTGAAAATTAAAAATCATACTATTTAAAGTTTTAAATTGTATTTTCATAATTCATTGAGATTAATTTTACGTAACAGAACCTGAAACAACAAAATACGATACAGAAGCAATATGTGTAGAGAATGTCCCAAATAAGACAACAAGCCTTTTTAAGGCTTTTTTTAATCAAAATATTTATAACATAACATCATAACCGAAATACTCTTAAATACAATAGTTTTATTTTAAGGCTTTACATAATCTTCATATCTGATATGCTCGAGTTAGATAACTTATTATATTGATAACATTAAAGCGACACACGCGTCATAGTACATACAATACATGATAGTTTGCAAATGGCTGTAAACTGAATTTAAAGTGATAATTTACCCACGAAACTAAACGTAAGGTGATATCTAAGCGCTTGTCTCCGGCTTCCGTCGCCACAAAGAAATACAAATAGCGGCCTTGTAGCCTACTTTCATGTCACAATTACAAACAATACATTACTCTTTCTAGGAAACAGACGCGAGAATATTCATATTTTGAATTTGTTGATGATTACCCACGATAGTCTTCGTTAGTGAACTTGCGGAACAAACTGGAGATGTCTACCATCTAGTTAATTAGATAAGCTATAGGCCCTAAAATGAGTCGCAGAAATAACAAGAAATGAGTTAGGCGGTGCGTTTGTGCCTACGTCTCTTAAGACAAGTAGTATTTTCCAATCCGCCATTACCAATTGAATGCATATTCAACAATATTTACTCAAGTCAAGTGTTCACTTAACTATTAGGCACATACGTTGCAATTTTGAAATGCCACATTCTAGTTCTTGTGGCAGGACCATGATAGTGTTAGCATACTTACAAAGGGACTTTTAATTATGTAAAATTAATTTAATTTGTATCTTTGTATGTATATATAATTTGATTTAATTGTTATTAGATACGATCACATGTGCAAGGTTTTATTTGTTTTGAGGGTTTTTTTTTCTATAACACATCTCATAAATTTCAGATTGGTTATTGTAAAAACGTATTCCCAAATATTACTTATCTTAATCTATAGTCATTTAAAAGACATGTATTACATTTATACATTTCTAGTTTGTATACATCGTGACAGTAGTCCAGTAGAATGTTCCATAGTAAGGAAGTTTATATTACTTTTGTTTCAAATATAACCTTTTATTCCTTGTAATAACTTCAAAACTGTCGAGAAAGCTTTCATATGTATTCAAATATATTAGACACATAAAGAATGTAATAACATTTTGACTCATATGTCTGATCCCAAACAAGTCGTGATGTATATATTTTTTATAAAATTGACGCGAAACGAAACGCTTATAATTTGTGGAAGATTATATTTTAAATTGCTATCTGTAGACAAAAGTAATGATTTAATAAAAAAGACAAGAATATTATTACGTAATCAAAAAATTTGTTTGATTAGTTCTATTAATTTTTTAAATTATTAGTTGATAACTACGCTCAATTATTATTTAAAAAAAAACATTCAAGTACCTACTATTTTATAGGATTGTGTTGCAAAAGCGCAGACGACCTTATAAAGTTGCTAATTCGTTATTATTCCTATGGAATAGAAAGGAAATTAGGAGACGAGGACATCGAGAGGTTTGTGATATAGCTACAAAAGCGTATGCTACTACTGTCAAATGGTACGATCCAGGTGAACAGGCGCGTTTAATAACTGAAGTGCATGACTCTACACCTGGACTTGTAGTAAAGTCCAGCTCTAGTCCTTAATTGTTTGTTGTCTTAATTAATTGTTCTGAAAACAAATGGAAATGTGTTTGAAAACAACACGCAAGCTAATCTTGATTATAAATTATGTAAGTAATTGTTAACATATATAAGATAAAAAGCAATGATAGTTATTTTAATTCAATTGCTTAATTCTTATACCTGACATGACATGCTGGTTAGTACAATATTGTAAGATACCAAAGAAATAACTACAATTTTATTTTCATTATTAGCTTTTTTGGCTTTGGCTTATTGACACATACATCCATTATTGAGTTACCGTATACAAAAAACAAAATATTGTAATTATTGACTCTGTTATAATAAACACTAAATTATTGTATGAAACGTTCAGTGAGACTGTGCATATAGAATCCAGAACTTGTAAACCATTTAAAAATAGTCTTTCTTTTTAGTGACATTAATTACTTATGCAATAATTAGTGTAGGAAATTTTAAAAAGGAAACATTTACTTTATTATTATTTAGTTTTGCCATGAAACAAATTACATGTATTATTTTTTTCATACTAATATGACCGTAGCTTAAATGAAATTGTAAAAAAAAGGACTAAATACTAAAAATTAAATGCAATTTTGCAAGATGTTTTGCAATTAAGAGAAGAAGACTCGTAGAAGTGGAAATGAAAAGTATGACATTAAAATCTCTCTATTTACAGCCTATTTAAAAACCTTATCCTCTCTTGAACTATTGTCAGTTCATTTCTAGAATATCCTTCAAAAGCTTGTTAAATAAGTTTGTTTCAATAAGTTTGTTTGTTGTTGGTCAAGGTGAGATTGTGTGTATATTTTAAAGAGTCATTTTAAGCCTACATCTGGGTTGTAAGTTCCATGCTCTTTTTATTCCTCTCCCTGCAATGGACCTGGTATCCACACTATGACTCCATTAATGCTAAGAAGCTTTGTCTCTGATATTTTAGCTTATTAAAAAATATAAGAAACACATTCTGAAATCAGAAAGTTTTGTAAATTTCAAATAGTAGACTACAAATAAGATGATGAGATCTTCAAAGATGCCAAGTTCTACACATATAACAATGTTACAATTACATTACATTAAAATAACATTGTTTCAAACTATAAATTATCATGTTTTCATTCAACTAGCTCAATAAAATATAATTGCATGATCACTTGTTATCTGTTTTATTTCTACAATATAATAACCTTTAGAAAACAATCTAGAAGAAGAAGAGTCCAATTTAAAACTTCTTGTGTTATTTATTAATAAATTTATCAAAATATGTATAAATGTTGAGAACAAATTGATAGTATTTTTAAACATATTTACATAAAAATATTTACAAATACGATTGTAAAGCATTAAGTATATTGATTCATAAATTTAGAAACTTTGATATCTAACGGATACAACAATTATTGGTTGGCATAGAAATATGGTTCACAGTCCGCTGAACTCAATAATTGTTTACAAACCACTGCAATAAAATAAGCTAATACTAAAATAATAAAATTTAAGTCATTTAATAATACAAATAAATGATATCCATAACTCTATAATTCCTTTGACTTTTAGTATATTTGTTTAATGGCAAAGAAATATAATTCAATACAGTTAGTTTATAACACAAACATTTATGGCCTTACGTTCCCTAAACATTTGTTCTGAAAACAGTCTAAAAATAGTTAGATTCCTTGGCCTAGTGAGATGATGGGACATATTCATCATATGCCACTTACATAACATTACAATGTATTTTTATATCTTATAACTATACAATTACCTATTTTTAAGAATATGCAAAACAGAGAATCTTTAAAAATATATATTTAATTATAAAGTTAAATTTTAACCGAAAATATAAACAAGAACTATTATTGACATAAAACAAAGACAATAAAAGTTTTACACGTTACTCATTTGTTTTTACAAATGGACCCTCATTTCTTCCATTTATTAATTAGGATTCAGTTGACATAAAAACATTTAATAACAGTTGATAACGATGGGCAACGACTCTGTTAAAGCATAACAGTAAAATAATAAATAGAACATGTTTTTTTTTTGATACTATAGCATGTTCAGGCTTTGAAAAATACTAAAATAAGATAAAAACAAAACCGTTACCTTTTAAAAACCACAGCAGAGGCAGATTACAGGAACAAAGTAGGCTGATATTAAGAATCAGTAAATACACGTGCAATGTCACATAACAAGTTCGTTTCACACGACATATTACAAATACATAACATTTAAGAACAATAATTAATGGTCAACTATAAAAGAGACCTCAATAACAATTATTATAAATTAAAGGCAAATAAATTCGTTTAACGTTACACGACGCATCGAACGTTCGTTTTTTTTCTTGTATTGTATTGCAAAATAAAAGACAGATGTCAACTGCCAACCGTCAAAGTTTTTTTTTATCTTATTGTTTAGGAACAGTTTTTAGTTCAAGTTTTTTAAGCATAAGTTTTTATTAATCTCTTCTCCTAATAATAATATTAATCCAAAAAAATAAAAACTGACTATACTTAAACATAATTTTAATACTATATCTTTAATAGAGTGATGATTTCTTTTTATCGACAGTAACAGCCGCCATCTATAAACAAAGTTTGATAGTATTAAACGTAATGCCATAGACACTTTAAACATCATGCAGTTTTGATAAATATTACCTAGATGTCACTATAAGATCATAAACTCAAATATTACACAAAGATTTTCAAAGTATCAATAATATACTAGAAGAAAAACTTAATATGATTCTTATAAAAACATATTTATTTTTAACTATAAATAAATTATTTTAATAATGTGGACCGATTTAGCTCTACTTACAAAAAAATATTTATAAATGTAATATATAAAATAAACATTAAAGTCCGAAAAATAATATATTTTTACCAATTCAACAGATCAGTTAGAGTAGTCAATACCGTATAGAAATAATTTGAGTATTTTACTTTAGATTTAAAATTATGAATAATGAATTTAAAAATAAAAAAATAGAATTTTATATGTATTGTAACTATATATAATGGTTTTAATTCTTAAGCTTTTTAACAATACCGGACACAATTCCGTAGTTTATAAATATTTCACAAACAAAAAGACAGAGTCAGTCAATCAGTCAGAAAAGACGAAAAAAAAAATAGTGATAGTGTTTTTTAGATTTCTGACCAATTCGCAGAATTTCTTGTCTTTTTTTTTACTTTAATTAATATTAATATTCCGTTGTCTTTGAAACCAGTTTTTATGTATTATTTTTTTTGCGAATAACATTTTAGTTTCTTACAAACAATATAGAATTAATGAGAACAAGATGAATTTTATTTATTAATAAACAATGCAGGATAGAAAAACTAAAAACTTAAAACTAAATTACCTATATTTCAGAGCACATTATTTTAATATTAATTAAATCACTTTTCATTATGCATTATGTAGGTCCTTATCTTTTTTGTCACATGCGTAGCCTCGGCCATAGACTAATACAAAGATAGTATTACGTACATGGGACGCCTGCCATGATTTGCTGCTAATTAAATGATAGGCCAATACTAGGACTAGATTTCCGGCTTTAAATTAATATTTATAATAAGATAAACAAATAAACAGCAGTGTTTCTATAATTAACAGTATTTCTAGGTCTGAACAAAATACGAATTATAACGTCGACTTTTTTTTGTTTACTAGTTGTTTTATTTTACAAATATATTAACTGAACAATTATTGGTTATTCATAAAGGTTGGATGGGTGAGGTTTAATTAACTCATCACATCTAAGTATTTGAATTTCTGTTAAGTAATTCCAAACATATCGCGTATAATTGGAATACTTTGCCGTAATCGTGTTCACGAACACGATTACTGCAAAGTATTTGAAACGTCGGGTTATAATCAAAAATGTAACCAAATTATACGCGAGTTTTAATCCGTAAAAATAGTTTTATTTGAAATGTGTACTCGTGAAAATCTATGAAAATACTATTATGACCTTTACTTAGACCGTTATTTCGCTACTCTGATTAACTTAACATAAATCTATAAATAAAACAACATATAAAAAAAACATTTATTTATCATTAACCTTTTCATATAAATAACGCTCTTTTTATCGTAACTGGAAGCCTCTACATAAAATAAGTAGAAATTTTGCATACAACAATATAATAAAATACAATAGTAAGCCATCATTAAGAATACAATAATTATAGCTTAAAATAATATCGAAGTAAACTTAAGGGGTGTCGGTTGAACATTTTTGTGGCAATCAGTTTTCACCTAGAAAAAACATGTTTTGTTAGAAACTAATATAACAATTACGTGTTAAAAAAACTCTAAACATTTTAATTCAAAACGAAACAAAAATGCGTCGAATCATCCTGAATTCAGGACCTAAATAATGTATATTATTGATCTTCTACTTAGTGACCGCGAAATGTTTAAAAATAAGAACAATAATAAATAATAAAGTTAATAAAAAGCATATAAATTTAGTTATAAAGAAAAGTTTCTGAACTAATTCGATCGCGTTAGCGTAAACTTCTATTTTATTAAATAACATCACAAGATGGCGTTGCTCTTATTTCATACATACATAAGTTTAAGCTACTGTGATGTGCTATTTAAAAACCTCGCACTTAGTACACTGTAGCTACATATTTACATATTTTATATAACTGGCAGTGTTTTAAATACATTTTTTTAAAATACAATTTTATCTTAGGTCTAGATGTCATTCGTTGCATATCACAAAAGCCAAAACAGTTATTTACCATATAAGTAAAATAAATTATTATTGTAAATGTTCATTGGTAAGTAATAATAAAAATCTAACAAAACGAGATGGAGAAATAAAAAAATATTAATTTATTGTTAGTTTATTAACCAGAAAAATTGATTTCACAGAACAGTAGCAAATCAATACTAAGTACGTGTAGCGTTAATAACTTTGAAATAAACACTTAACAAAACTAATCTAAATACAAAAAAGCATTACAAATAAATTACAATAAATAACATGCAATCTTTCATGCGCTTCTTCGGCAGAACTGTTTGTGTTTATTATTTATATGCGAAATCTGTCTTTATCTGTCATTATCATTTGGCACACAATTAAATATTTTTTATTTTATCGATGAATTTATTATAACATCACAGTACAACAATTAAATACTTAAAATAGATAATTTTTTTATATGTACAAATTCATTTACAAATTTCAGATTTTTTTTTAAATTTCTAAACATTTTACAAATATAAATATCGAACGAGTACGTGTGCTTATCTTAACAATTATGTGTCTTATAATAGGTTTATATATTATTAATCTGTTTTAAATTAAAAGCATAGCGATTATAGTAACAATTGCCAACAGTAAGCCGAGCAACGTCAACCAATCCAGGTCGGCCAGCTGCTGCGAGAACATTAGAGTGTAGGAGCAAGCTAACATCAACGTGCCAGAGTCGTGCCAATTGCGCTTTGACTTCGTACTACCGCCTGCCGAAACAACAAAACACAAACCAAACTATAAAAATCGCATTCCAAATAAATAAATATAAAAACAAGGATACAGTGAACAATGCGGATGCTATGATCAAAGTGAAATCCAAACACCGTGCATGATTAGATACCACGTACCTTTTTTTTCTTTTTGTGAACTATTGTCTTGCCTTTTTGCTCTCCATGGGACAATTGGCAGTGTATTGCTCTGACTAGTGCTTTCATCGACTGAAAGTCTTCTCAGATTTTGGGTTATATTTTTAACTAGTTTCGGAGAATTTAAATCGTTTCGTTCTTTGTTCTGTTTATCGTTATCACATGAATTAGTGTTAGTAGCACTCTCAAGCTTAAATATAGTCGCAAGTTCCTCTGACGAATTATATTCAGTGGAATCAGCTGCTTCTTTTTTAGTTTCTATATCATCATCATCATAAATGGATAGACTAACCGAAGCTCTTTTAGGGTGTTCATCACTTTTATTTTTAGATACTTCATTTATTTGCTTATTAGCCTTAATAATAGAAGGTTCAAATGTATTACACGAATTATTTTCATTTTTAGATGCTTTAGATACAAATATTTTTTCATTTACTTCTGTAATTCCGGCTATAAGATCAGATATTCCATCTTTTAATTCTTTAAAAGCATTTATTCCGTTTAGTTCTATTATTTTATCATCTGTATTTAAAAATGGATTAAGGGAATTAAATGTAAGTGGTGGTGATTCCTTTGTTTTAAGAGTATTTACTAGACCTACATTCTCAGATTCTGTTTGAACCCTATTTGGTTCCACATCTGGTACGATATTAATTTCTTTAAATTTATTATTCTCCATTTTGTCTAATTTTCCAAGCTTATTTTCTATATTATTGGTTTTTAGTAGACATTTGTCTTCATGTTGTAATTCCTTATCAATAGTATGTTTTAACTGATCTTCTACTTTATGTAGTTGATTAGATATAAGAAGTAAGCTATCTTCAGTTTTCTTACCCTTAGATTGTAGCTCAATTACGTCTCTGGGAGAGTCGATTATTTTTATATCATTACTTTTGCACGAACTATCATTAGTTTTATTTAATTCCATGCTATCAATGGCAGCTTCGGTTAATCCATTCAAAAAAAGCATTCTGCTATCAGTAATTCTATTTTGGACATCTGTAGTCTCACTTTTATTTCGATTTCTATCTAGTTCCGCTAGAGCAACACCTAGTTTATTACTAGTATCCATTGCTTCTTGCGCTAACATACTTAAAACCTGCTGAAATTCATCCTTAGATGAACGTTTAGAAGCTTGAGGTGAATGATTTGATGGAGATGAGCTTTTGGACTTATCACATGATGGTGGCTTAACAACACATGTATCATTGTTATAAATGAATGAGTCATCTTTCGAGAAATGGTGCGATGGCGCGTGAGTGCTACTGGCAAATAAGTTGACTGTATTATGTCTTTGCTTTACCTTATTCCGAGGATAATTCTCCCTTTGGTTATCATTTGTCTCAAAAGTTTCACGCAGCCTCCTCATCACATCACTATTACTATTTGTTTTTTGTAGAACAGATGTTTTACTTGTGTTTAAAGCATCATCTATTTCTTTCTGTATCATAGAAAATATATTAGCTGAAAGAGATCTGACAGCCCGCTTCTTTTTAATATTTACAGCACTATCTTTATTGAAGGGAAACTCAGTGTAGCTATTGTTATTAGCGTATCCATTATAATTATCACCATTAAAGAGTGATGAATGCCTATTATCTTTTCTTAGACTTCTATAAGCTAAATCATCAGCAACAATATCTGGTGACTTCTTTGGTACAAATCGTGATCTTCCTTTATTTTCTGGAGTTGCATGTAAGTAATCACTTTGAGGTGCCGGTGAAACAGGACTAACTGGTATACCAAATGGTGGCTGTGGATCCATAGTTTTTAACCTACTATTGGTCTGTTTAATATTTCTATATACAACATCATCATAAACAACATCTGGTTCATTTCTCAAAGACTGTCTATCGTCATCGGAAGCATAAGGAACATACACAGGTGAAGCTAACATATAACTTATTTGTGTTTGAGTGTCTTTACCCTTATCTTTATTCGAGAATGAATTCATTCTTCTAAACGCCATATCATCTTGTAACTTGTCCGGCAATGTTGATCGGCGAGATAAACGTCGCAGGGGCGTAGTAGGCTGACTACGAAGTTGAATATCATCATCGTTGCCATTCCAATCATTAAATTGTTCATTGAACTTAGGTGTCATTAATTCTCTTTGTTCAGCTCTATCCAATAGGTCTTCATCGCCCAAACCTAGACTATTATAAATGGCCTCTAATTCATTTAAGGCATCATCGAGATTCGTTGATTTACGTCTTTCCGAAGTTTTTTCATCGTCTGATGGAATAAGATAAGAACCCGACACATATGTATCAGACTTATGCCTTGCGTGTGTTTTAGTTGGTGAAGTAGTGTTTTTTTCGGGCTCTACAGTAGTAGACCGCTTATATTCCGTTGTTGCTTTCCAAACTTTAGCACCATCTATTACATCAATAGATTTGTTTTTATTAATATTGTCAATATTTTCTGTACTTAGCTTATGCCACAGTGTTTTATTGTGATCAACCATCGATCTATCCATCTGGGTATTGCTGAAATAATCGCTGTTACTACGTGAATTTGCAAAAACAGTATGCGATCGTCTTTGCCTTTCTGCATCGTCTATTTTCTTCCAAAACTCAGTAGCATTACGTGGTTTCTGATAAACTTTTTCATTAATATCGGTGGAAACCTGGGAGTCACTTAAATATTGATTTTGAAAACCGCTGTTACTTGTTTTAATGCTGATTGGTCTACGAGATCTTGGACTATGGTCAGCATAGTACAGATAATCTTGATTTAATTGTAAGGGTTCTGGTTTAATAATATTGTTTTTTTCGTTTTTCCTCCACGCTGGACTATTTACATAAAGTCCATAGTGATTTGGCTCTGCTGAAACAGACGCCGGCCTGCGTGGTTGGTCGATTTTAAATGAGTAATTTTTCAGATACTCGTTATTTTGTATAGCTATATGATCTTCAGAATTAGAAATAGGTCGTCGCAAGCCATTCTTTCCATAATTGATTGTCCTTTCTTGACTTCTCCTCATTATTCTTTCAAAGTCATTATTAGGAACACCATATTTCACAGTTTGGGAGTTACTTATTCTTTCTGCAATTATGGGACTGTTTTCATAGTACATTGAAGTAGGAGTAACTACTTTGCGGTGTATGTCTCTAGGGGGTGGTACGGGTAGAGCTTTTTCCTCTTTTTTAATATTAGAAACGTTTCCTAAAGGAAATTTAACACATAAAATACTCTCTGGGTTTTCATATTGATTTGAAATACTACCTTCTCTATTATTACTAATATATGATGATCCCCGATTAGTATTGTTACTTGGATATTGTATGGAATAATTAATACGTTCGTTGTTAACCTTAGCGTTAAAATTAATAGATGAAGGGTAACTTTGAGTTGAAGGAAATGATGATATAGATTCCGATTTCATAGGGCGTCTACTGCCATCGTTTATCATTTGCGGCTCTGTAGTTACTTTATTTGTGCCCTCACGTTTACAAGTTCCGTAGCCACTACTCTGACTGGTTGGAGTTCGTGTTAACATTTCGACTTCGGCTTTTGTATAACCTTGTTGCAGTAATTCTGCCTCTTTATTAAGTTGATTTTCATCATCGCGTGAAAGCCTCTTAATATACCTTTCATTTCGTGCACTTCTTGATTTTTTATTTAGAGAACTATCACGCGACCTCATTAAAGAGTCGTCGCTTCTAAATCTGATCATCGAAGAAGAATTTGAAGAAGATTTTAGGGATTCATCTTCACTACTCGATTCTCCTTTCATGCTATTTCTTAAAGCCTCAACGCGAGCCTTCAATCTACTTTTTCTTTTCTTGCGTGAAGGTGTTTCTAGTAAACCTTTATTTAGAAAATTATCACTTTCTCTCATTTGAACAATATCTCTAGAACCATTATACTGTTCTGACTTATTATTCTTATAATTTATAAAACCAGCCGAAGGATCTGATAGAATACCATCATCAGCTACATCTCGACTATTAGGATTGGCCACACTTTGTGCACGCCTTGTGTCTCTAATCACTATGTGATCGAAGTTATTTACAGCGGGTGTTCTTTTCTTTTTTTTGCTTTTTCTTTTGGATGGTGAGCGACCTTCACCACCGTCCTCACTCTGTGACGATGATGCGGTTTCATCTTCTTTCTTCTTTCTTCTAAAAAGTTTTCCTATTGACCATTTTTTATCTTTTTTGGAGCGTTCTACTTCTAAATCTGCTTGGAGTGGCCTGTCTACGTGTCGTGGGACGGAGGCAAATTCTTCGTTGTATGGTCGGTATGATGATGTGTTTGATGTTGTGATGTCTCGGTGGGGAACAGGAGCTGAGTTGACTGTCTGAAAAGAGAAAAGCTAAGGGTTACTAAAGTTTTATATTTCACTATTGGAATAAAAATAAATGTAGTTACGAATAATTACTTATATACATTACAAGAATATAAAAGGTGGTGCTACATTTTATTACAATATCTTATTAAGTATTTTATAACAATAATAGATTTAAATAATTAATGTCACCAGCGATATTGGTTTAGCTTCGCTGTTATGTTCTTTATCTCTGGCATGTTTATCAAATCGGGAAGTAAATTAAATGTTTTTAAATGATAAAGTCTAAGAGTTAACAAAGTGCGAGATTTGAAAATCAATTTTTGTTATATTTTTTTGCCTTGACTTAAAAATACTTATGTATTCACTGTAATTATCTCTCTAGTGATATACGTAAAAACAGTGAAGTAAAAAAAGTTTCTTTTTATTAATTTTAATATTTTCTACAATTTATAAATTTGTGGCTCTTGTTATATGTAAAATATTTATGTACACATTTTTTTTTAAATATTTGAATGTGGGAGTTGTGTGTAAAAACAATTATTATATAAGACTGACCACTGTAAAAACGAGAGTATTTTCAGTACTTATATTTTGTATGACTGTTAATATTACTGCCCGTTTTGGTTTGTCAAAAATATAAATGATTGAACCATTTATGATTGTATAGAAAACCCAGATAATTAGGTTAATTACGATAAAGTCTCGAGAACACAACCATGTTATAATATATTGTGCGTGTGTGTGTGTGTTATTTTAAATATATATTTTTTTTTTAAGAATATATTTTTTTAAATGTTTTAAATAACCTTGAAACTCACAGGTAAGAATGACGAGAAATAGTTATTATTAGTAGCTCCGATGATTTCAACCATTGCCACCATGTTTAAATCATAATCTCCTATTTACAGCACATTTACTAATACACACGCTCCCACACACACCGACAGACAAGCGTGAATCTATCTCTTCAAGTAAATATAACCCACTGATATGTTTACAAAAATATTATTCATATTATCACTCGCTTGACTTAGAACCTATTAATATATTCACTGTACAATATTAAACTGGTCTTAAAATAAAAATATTAAATAATGTTCATTAATATTATTCGTCGTGTCCGTATTATGACCGAACACATTTTTGAGTACGAGAGCGTCGCGTGTGAGCTGTGTCGCGAGTGTGTGGCAACTACTGATTAGTTCAGTATTTCAGGGAGACTGAATAGCACCCGCTTATAGCACGCGACATCATATATATATATATTTTTATACTTTATTTCATATAATATAGAAATACATATAAACAATAAATAGGAGTCTAGTATTGTTAATAAATTGCAAACAGTTATTTATTAATATCATAATGTCTAAACGATCCTTCCTCTTCATAACAAGCCCGATGCTCTACAAGTCTAGTTATGTATAAAAATAGACGTTATTATTTATTTTCTTCTAGTGCAATTCCCAGCGGAACGCCTGGTATTTATTCTACAGTCATTCGACATGTTTTCTTAGTTAAGATGTTTAAAATAACTTGTGATTTAGAAGAGGCGCTGTTAATTCATTTGATATAACTCTGGATTGATTAAATAAATACCTTAAACACTTGATAGACATCCATTAGCTGCTGCATTTGTCTCGCTGGATTAAATATCTTAAATATAGATGCTCTTTTCGTTTTTCATTTAGAGTTCTTGATAAGATTTATATATCTTCGTGGTTTGGTTTAAAACTTAAAAGTAATCTTTATTGAACATTAGGACATATGTTAGATATAACTATATTATAGTTATAATGTATTTCTTTACAGCAAGCAATTATAGTTTCTCTGGGCAGCAGAATTATATGTTACGAATTATGTATTTCAACAAACACATTTGCCAAGTGCATTTGTTTTGTATCATCTGAGTAAAAAGAGGCTTGAGCTAAATAAATTAATAGTTTTAAAATTAATTTACGTTCATTAATTTCCAATATTTTGGAAATATAACTAATGATTAGTTAATGTTACTTACAAGAGAGCTGGAGCCCTTCAAAAGAAGGTGTTCTAATCTTTTTCAAGTCTTCTAATTTTAAATTCCTACTTAAATTAAATATACTGACTTCAATCCAATATATATTTACTATCATAATAATCAATGAAAAACATAAAGACGTATTAATTTTAAAATATTTATATAACACTTCATAGTGAATTTTGAACTTTTTAGCTCATGATGAAATCCGTAGGTCGAACTTGGAAATTCTCGTTTCTTTCTTACATTACTACAACGATATCATCAGAAACAACTAAATATTTGTAATTTCCAAAAACTAATTATTACATATTAAAGTACATTTTACATGATTGTCAACATTTTAATATCTAGTGGACTTTACAAATTATAAAAAAATCTTACATTAATTTTATTAAATACAAAATATTCTTTGAATCCACACACCTTACTAAAAACAAAAAGGGAATAAATAAATCTTTTAAATTACACACGTATATAAATATATTATTTAATTAACCTACTTCACACAATCCAATCAGCGTGACACGTGACGTAAATAAATTAGGCTTCGACCACACTATTTAATTAACTTAAAACACATCACTTGAGACACGTGACGTAACATAGGTGATAGAAACACGACCAATTAATATTATTGATGTAGGAGGATTTTCATAGTAAAAAAAATAAGATTAGATTTATAGAGATACTACCAGAGGTTCTGTACAAATACTCGTTATATTAGCTTTCCCCCTTTTAGGGAATAAATTTCAAAAAACAATTTTTGAACATTAAAAGTAGCAAGACTAAAATACAGTTTTTATACTTCGAATGCTGAACAGTTTTGTTACAAATTTTGAGAGAAAGAATTTGGGCTAGGCGATAATGTTGGTTCGTCTGTCTTCTTTATACATAGATTTAAAATCTTATACTGTTTTGGATTGGGTTTATAAAAAAAAGTATAATTTATAGATCCCCTAGATTTACTAAGATAATGCGGGATAAAGGGGGGAAAATTGACTCCAGGTATGTCTATAATACATAGTATATAAAAAGAAAAAAATTATTACGGTATACAGTACACACGAAACATAGTATCTTTTCTCTAAAAAACAGAAAAAAGTCAGAGAAAGCGTAGAGCATTTCTGTAGAAATATTACCTTTATTTATCCCTATTTAGAAACAATATGTAATACTACAATACAATATCAATTATACCTTCAGAGTATATTAACGGCCACTGTCTCTGTAACGTCTAACAATTTTTCTAAACCATTAATTATCGTAACAACAATAGCCAGAATAACATATCTTTATTTTTAAACGAGAGGGAGCGGTTTCCGTCTTCTTTGATAACTCTAAAGCAGAGCAGTTTTAAAATGTCAAGCGTGTTTATGAGTTGAGCGATGCGCGTGACACTGACTGCGAGACACTCACACAAGCATCCGGTGTGTAATGTGCCTTATTTATTAGTATTTATGTGTCGAATTCTTAAAAGATAATTTAAATAATATTTGTAAATAAACAATGTAATAATTTTTTATTTTTTATATTAAACCATTTTTTAAAATTCTATATTTAGAAACTAATCTAACAAATAACACACAATTTATACAGTTAGTTAACCTCTTTAACTTTAACTCGTCTAAAATGAAAAAAACACTCACTCTATCTTAGAAGTGGCTCTCTATTGAACTTTCATGATGGATACGTATGAAAAACAACATAAAATCCCTAAAGATATTGGTGTTTCCTCATCCAGACCGGACATATTCCTGTGCTCAAGACAGTTACAGCGCGTAATACGTAATACTCGTGGAGCTCACTGTTCCTGGGAAACAAACATCCACAAAGATCACACATTTAAAATAAACAACTATTAACTACTGATCAACGAACTGACCAGGAATAGGTTTATAGCTAATGTAAAATAGAAATCTTTCTATAACCTACTTAAAAATCTTGGCTCCTCTAGAACTAACATCACTTCATCTCTAGAAAGTACTTCAAAGGCGGCATTGATAGGTTTTTTACAAATTTATTACAAATTTATATTTAGGTAGAGGGGCGTAAACATTGAAAGTAAGCGAGTATGCACATTTTTAAAAGGCCCCTGAAAATTACACTGGATCGCAACTTCCAGACACTGGTTCCACTCCTCTCGCTGCAACGCGATGGGTCCGACACCCACACGATGAAACCATGGAATGCTAAGAAGCTTCGTGTTAGAACTATAACAGAAAACAATATGTCCAGTCTCTGGTTAGAGTATTTCTTCTGCTGAAAGCTGGTTATTTTATAACGAATATGAATCTGTCTTACAAAACTTTAACACTTTGCTACACCTATGCCTCACGTAATAGGTAATTTGGTGCATAATGTGGGTGTTGCACATGCAGCGAGTCGTTATTGTTCAGTCGAAGTAATTTCCTAGTCAACATTAGTCATTACTAGATATACAAATCGCTAAATAAGACGCTTTAAATCATAACATCTAATTATTCTCCTGTTACTCAAAAAAAATATATTATTAATAATTTATTGAGGACAAATCACTTTGAAATTATTTAACAAAACAAAAGAAATCTAATTATGATGAAAGTATCTCAATGATCAACTTATTCCCCGTCACTTGCGTCAGAATCTAATAGTAAGGAAGTCAGTGGCGGCACCCAATATGCATGGTTTATGTCCAGGCTGCTACCACGCCGTGACGTCTCACCTTAATAATACAACCAAATATAAACACGTCCGCTTCAAACCCACACACACACACACACACACACTAATGTGATGGTCTTAATGATGTACAAATTGTTATTGTTATTATTTGGTGCTATTTTGATATATTCCTGACATGAGTAGATGTTGCTCAAAACATAGCTTAAAAATTGTGTTAAATATGTCAGTTACTCTGATAGCAGTTCTGATACTTATTATTTTGTATCATCATGAATTTAAACGACGTTATGGTACCAAGAACAACTGTAATATTCTTAGAATAAGTCAAGGTAGTATTTATTAACCTAGATATGATAGGCTTCTCCTAACACAGCTGTATTTACACATTCTAGCGCCAGATTAGTCCTAGGTCATCTATAATTTACTTACTATATACTATAGCCTTAAATGTCGACCATATTTTATTGAGCGGAGCGCTCTATGTGAGACTTTTCTGATTGAATGTCCGGAGTTTGTGTCTAAACGACTCATCCGATCAAGACGAAATTTTGCACACATGTTAAGCATGTCTACAAAGTAGTTTAAAAAGAAATTCGTAAAAAAATTCCGTGACATTGAGGAATAATGATTGGTCCCCATAGGTCGCAACCAGCACGACGCAATAACACGACTGGAAACCTATTTGAAATAAATATTTCTCTATGACCGCATCCACATTAGTGTTAAAGAGCGCTTCAATAAATGATTTCTACTTCCACTGCTCGCTTCACTCAATATGTAAACGGCACCCGAGATTTCGCGAGCGCAGCGAGGCGAAATTGAGGGTCTGGTTGCGGCCCTAGCATAAAAATATAAGACATCTGTGTCAAGCTGCGTGTAGCGCAGTGCAAAGCGAAACTTTATGCAACAACTCAAAAGGTAATTAAGTTTCAGTTTCTCCGTTACACTAATATTACATTTGTTATATCAGTTAATTGTTATCAACATTGTACTCTCGTCTCACGCTCTCCTTATAAACTAAATCGTGGTGTCTAGGTGAGACGCATTATTTATATTTTCTCATGGATTTTCCTTTCGTTCAGCAACATTAATTACTACTCATGTCTTTCTATATAATGACTATAAATAATAAGTTTACAAGAACTCTGTATTTTCTCTGATTAAATGCCATCCATAATATGAAGATCCGAAATTTTGTGCTTATTTAAAATAAAAACATTGAATGCAATAACGAGTCAAAACTGAATTGTATTTATCTAGAAGGCAAAATGTATAAATCATATAATTTGTATGATTTTTAGGGTTCCGTTTCTTTAAAGGAAATTTAACTAAGGAACCTTAACAGAATCACTTTGTTGTCCGTCGAATTGTTCGTTTGCCCGTCTGTTTGTCAAGACTCGTAATTTCGGGAACGCGTAGAGATATCGAGTTGAAATTAAAACCATACACTCAGGTCAACAGTCCCTTGATGCTGTAAAATATTAAACCTCTAAATTAACAAAAAAAAAAGATACAACCGTATGCGAATCAAAAAAAGCATAATTCGACACTCAAGGGATGTAAAATTGATAGGATAAGTTCCGTTGTTAGAACAATGAAATTTGGAAAGTAACATGAAAAACCTGAAAACTATACATTTATATCACTAGTTCAAGTGAAGTCCTATCACATGAGAGGGGCTTCAGTGCATGTTTTAAAACATATTTTATATATTTCGATGTAAGAGTTCTAATATTAGTAATTTAGGTGGAAGCTGAATTTCAAGAAAAGATCGAGTCTCGATACTCGATCGAGTTGTAATCTATACGTATTGTATTTGTAGGGCACGCTTGTTGGGCGAGTCCACTCGCACTTGTCCGGTTTTTCATACTCATTTATACTATTTAAAATAATAAATATGTAATGCTATTTTTGCGTTTTGATTTTTGACATACATTTGCACTGAAGCTTTTTCAATGCTATTAATTTGGTTTAAAATCAAGTTTCATTTCCTAACCGAATCAAATTAAAATCTTATAAAGTATAATATAAATATTATGAAAATAATAATGTGCAATCACTACGATGCATTTATGCATCGTGACGTCAGAGGATATGACGTTGGTTCTCGTGGGAGAGCGTTCAGTTAACTTCCCCTCCAGCACTTGCCAGCTGTTAAAATGTATTAGAGCTATTGTTAAACACAAAATATTAATATCTATTTTAATTCGTGCCCAACAAAAGCTAATAATAGTTAAAGGTACGTAAGAATCATTATCTGATTTAGATTTATTTAAACCAACAGTTTTTGTTTAAAATGTAATTGACAATTCTCTCGTATATTAGTTTAAATATAAAGTGTGTGTGTCTGTGTGTGTGTTCTCAGTACATATACAAACATTTTTGCTGAATTTAAAACCAAAAGATAATTCACTACATCTACAACCCGGACGTAAGTGTTATCTTGAGAATTACACGAATACGAATAACGACTGGATGAATACAATATAATTAAGTTACGACTGGACTGGAAATTCAGTTGCGTAACCAACGTTACCAATTGACTGTCAATTGAATCGTAAATTGAATTTCTTTCGTTACAAAATATATTCACAAACTCTGCCTTATGAATTAGCTCCTCGAAGTCTCTCATAATGTTTTAGTAAATATAAGTGAGTAATATCTCATAAGTCATGATAATTTGAGGTAATTTAATACGAGACAAAAAGGAAGAGACAGGCTGTCAGTTATGACGTTTCCGTTGCGTTCTATTCTTTGAACGGATATCATACAAATACGTATGAACATTTAAGACGATGATGTAAGACGTTAATTCATCACTAATCATATTTGGCTTCATACTTGAACAGGAATCAAACAGATTGCTAAAGCAATTAAAACCTTGTCAAGGAAATAATAATTAATAAAAGAAAAAACCAATACTACTGTGTAATGATAAGCACACAGCACACAACACACGAACAACCAAATACAAGCACCGTAATGTGAACGTACACCAAGCTTAGCACAACCATCGTTAGTGTTGAAATATTCAAGCCCTAGTGCTTGGTGTGTGACGTGTCACGTGACCTGACCCCGGCTGGAGCATTCTCCAAACACTTGTTGTTCTCAAGAATTACGAGTCAACTTCTAGAAATATTTAACTGTATGCTTCCATTGAATTAATCCAATTCTTATAACTGACTTATGTTATATAAAAACTAGAACATTATTAAATCAATAACTTATATACCCCTAAAAATTCTTTAACTATTTTTATATTTATCGTCGTTCTATTTTATCAAAAAAAGAAGTCTGAACTGCTGTTTCAGCACACGTGTGTTCATAAATGTATCAATCTGTGCTGATGAGAATATAACGGATATCTCGGACATTAGACGTGTGACGTCATACTATACAATAACATATGTACTTGAAGCCGGTCACCGACTTGTAGGTAAAAAATAATGAGAATGTTTCCTTAACAAATATATTTTATAAAACACTGATTGAGCGAGAAGTAGAATATAATATTACTTATATGTTTTTTATATATTTCTATTAATTACCCGTTTACTTCGAAATTATTTACGTTAAGTCTTTGAAATCATACTTTAATAGAAAATAAAAATAATCATCCAAATGAAATTGGTAGTAATAATATATATAATAAAATAAATTTTAAACTTTATTCTTCAAGTACATACAACTTATTAAATATGTTAAAATACATCGTAATACAATTTTTCCATTTCGTATCCAGTTATATCTAGTAACATCTAGATCAGACCGTCCTAATAACATAATAAAAGATATTAGGGACGTGAGAATTTTCCGCAATGACCGGTCTCCTAATTTCTAGAATTGTCGGGATTGTCATGCCAGGGGTGTTTGTTTATGTGGAAGTAGAAATAAAGGTGAAAATATTAGGGGTAGTTGGAATTTTTTTATGAAATTGCGGTATTTTTAATGATAGAAGCTCCCCTAATTTAAATTTTCCTTCCCTTATACTGCAGGTAACTTGTATAAGTTTTTTTAATTGTTAAATCCAACCCTAACTTTAATTAGTTTAACTTTGTAAAGCTTTTAGATTATATTTGTGTCTTAATTATGCGACATCACAATGTTATTTTAAACCTTTTAAGCTATAGTTTATATAAATGACATTATCTTCTTAAAATTCTTTACATTTTACCTAAAGTAAATGGTTAGTATGAAGATTATCTTTCGAATAAAAATCAACTTTGTTAATGAGATTTTTAATTAAACTATATTGTTTTTTTTTTATTTCAAAGCACAGACACACATAAAGAAACTCCTAATATTAATGCAAAAATACTATATAAATAAAATCCTTGTCATATATCGAGTAGTCTGCATGTTAGTGTGTGAGTTATTTCAGTCGGTGGTCGGCGCCGCCCCAGTGTGCACACCACTTGACCTACTCGACTAACGAATTCCATAAGTCAAATTATTTTACTTAAATTGTGTATTAGAGATTCATTTTTTATTTAACGTTAGCTAATCACAATTCTAATTTAGATTTTTTAAATCTACACCTTCTTATTAAATACAAGTATGCAGCTGTATTCACGATACGACTATCGATATTTATCCGACTAGTTTCAAACTCATTCAAGGCTCTTCTTCATGAGCTCGGAGCATGCTCGGTATCGCGGCGTGAACTGTTGTGAACAGGCACGTAAACATACTTCACCTTAAATATAACATATAACATAAGAGCAGACTGCTTTTGGTAGGTTTAAATCTACAAACACTATATACAATACTGGTATAGAACGTTCGATAACCATATTAATAGTACATTTCAGTACATGTTACTACAAAGCGCAAGTGCTATTAATACTTGCACAATCAGAATGCAATGACCGAGAAACAAGTACGTTTCATATATACTTCAACAATTAGATTTCTCAGATATATAGACTTTATATAACTAAGTCTAGATGTGTCGTTTTGAAGGTTTGATAAAATTTTGCGCGAAATTGTCGGTTGATGATATTAGTATTTTAAATATTTTTCGAAGCTTTTTCAGTCTGATTTTCATTTTTGGTATTACAAAAATAAATTAAAAAAAATCGTTTTTTGTTTTATCCGTACCTGTAGACTAAATGATTAGGATGCCATCTCGGGTTGACTTTAATCTGTGATCAATTATTAATTTCACGTTAGACGGTCATGAACATATATTAATTGAAATAATTTCCTCAAATTGTTAAATTAATATATCTTCAAATTGCTCAGTATAGATTAGAAATGGAGCAATGAAGAATGACAAAGTTCTGGATAATCTTTGCATTAAGATTTAGCAAGAAGTAGAATTTAATGACACGAGAAAAAAAACACTGGCTATAAGAATCACAAACATTCTCGTATATAATCCGGGCGTCGTCCCAGAAACAGTTGAAAATGGCTGTTAAAATATATACGACTTGTACGATATTTATAGAAGTAATCTAAGGTCATTGCTTCTTGTACTTTATCAATATAATATGATAGATAGGTTGGAAAATTATTACAATTATCAAACAACTTCACCGAATCAATTAGTATGGTATCAAATGATTTTAATAAAAATACTTAGTGTTTTAAGTATAACAGTGTTTGAAATTATTTTAAAACAACTGTATAATACGTACGGAAGATATATAGAATGATATATGTGTGTGTGCAGCGACACGGTGGCTCAATGGTTAGAGCGACGGTAAGGATGCCTATAGGTAGCGAATGCAAATTCTGGTTTCATTTTTAATTATTTATTATATTTTTATTTAAAAAATGTTAAATAGTTCCAACCACAGCTCTTTAGACTTTCATATTCCATAATAATCGCATTTATAAGTGTGGAAGAGTTTTGTAAATATTTTTCTATATATCACTTGAATATTAGCGAGAGAGAAAGAAGACGTCATAACTTAATAAAGTGTTTTCTATTTCATTGATGTTGATCATAATGTAATGTTGTCATTAAACATTAGATTACAAAATATTTACGATCTTTCATAAACCTACTTCATTTCTAATTTCCTACTTATTAAGGTACATATGGAAAACTACTACACTTTGTATTTATTAGTGTAATTTAATGTTAAATCGAAACTTAAGATGTTTTTTATAGTTTGATGTGCTTTTGTTTTTCGATCTTTTAAAAGAAAAATTTGATTTCATCAAAAACTTAATCTATCTTTTCAGGAAAATGGTCAATACAATAAATTAAAGATCTTCTTCTCTTCTTAAGAGTATTCTATTCCTTGGAGTTCTTTGTGTTAGTATTTTTAAGTGTACTACTAACTATATCATTGTTTGTTAACTATATCAGTTAAAGTGATTGGAGAGAAGGGTCAATGAACCGAACTCAAACATATCGAACAAGATCCTTCCAATTGTTTTATTGAACATAAACACAACTGATAACATACTGTTTCACAGCTACGAGGTGTGTGCTGTGAGGAGATAAACATAACATTATACAATCAGAAACAAATTAAGTTATTCGTATAATAAATATTATCATAAATATAATTTTAATAATTCTCGCGCTGCTTTTTACATATATCTTTATTTGAAATTAAACCTGAAGGTCTGAGATTGCTCTAAGCAATAACACTGTCACTGCATATAAATGTGACAGTATTGTCATATTTAGCTTTTTTAATTGCTTTTTAGTTTATGTGCACTAAAGTGCTTATCTATTTATTACAATATTTCTAATGCAACAATTTGAATATATTATATCTAAACTTAGTACAATTGATTTTTTGCTTTGTCCGTTTGTGCGCAAGTTTAATGTATTATCAACAACACAAAAAATAATGGAGTTTCTCTGCTCCGTGTTTCAGCAAAAAAAAAGTTATCATAAAATATATTTAACTTAGATATAACATATATATACATGTATGTGTATCGTTAACTAATCTAGCTTCAAATCACATCCCATAATGTAATAGTCAGTAAGAGTTTCGCGAAGATAAGTTGTAATGTAAATTAGATTTGACACTCGATGTTAAAAAGCCTCGTGGAGTTGTAAAGTGTTCAAACATTCTCAAAGTCACGAACACTATTGTATAAGATAAAAATACAAAGACTTGCCTTTGTTCAACGGAACTGAAAAACGTATATTATTTTCAACTGAATAGAGTCTCACAATGTTTAGCCCCAAATAACTTTACATGTTTTATAAATATTGACTACAAAAAAGTTTCTCTTATAAATATAAAGCGTTTTTCTTATGTCTGTAGCCCTTTTTATATATTAATTTAAGTCAGTCTTTTATTGGTGTAATTGTCACAATTGCAATGTTCTAAAATTAATAATTCGTCGAATTATATATTACCTACATTGTGTATATTGTGTAGCTTGTACCTTGTTTCCTTTGTTTACACTTTCTACAAGTTGACTATCTTTCATCCGTGCTCTCTCGAGACACCGAACCCAGGCCACGTTTCATCTCCACTCAGTGTATCTGGACTATGTCAATATTGCTCTCAATAAGGTTTCACAGTAGCAATTTTCACTTCGATAGAATTTTGCCCGCTCAATAGTATTTTGATTTGTTCCTAGTTTGTTTTTGCTAAATAACATTTCAACAAGTCTCCTTTTTGACAACATTCGAGGCTTTAAAAAACAATTATAAATACACATTTAAAGTAATGTTATACAAGCTTAAATTTATAAATGAAATTTCTCTTTGATCGGATCTAAATTGAACAATAAAAGCCAACGTAATCGTTCTACGACAGGGGCGATAACGAGTCGCTTGGACGGCAAAAGGCTGCTAACCTCTTGACTGTTTGATACTTAGCCTAAAAATCTACAAATATATAATTTGTACTTATTTAAATTTAATTATATTAAATATAAAAAGTGAAAAATAATAGTATAAAAATACAATTATCATACCACCCTTATAAATAAATTATTGTGTATTTAGATATTTTTCAATATTTCAATAAAAGCTGTTTCTGAACATATATAACTTTTACAGTCTCTAAAGCTAAGTACTATTCGTATATAAAAGCCGCTTTAGTAAGTGCGGTCATTCATGTTTCCGCAAAGATTTCTCCGTTTTCCCGTCGCGTGTTCACACTCATTTAGTAACATTACACTAAACTACAATTACGAGTATTATAGCTGTTACAATATTAAATAAAACTTACATATATGTTAAAGTAATACGGATATACTTGTGATAAAAGTATAATTATAGAAATTATACATTTCAGTCAAATCTAAAAGTGTATAACGAAAAATACATCCAAATTATTAAGAATTATAAAATTGTATATGAACTTGCAATATGTTATAGCTTGTAGCCGCAATATGACATCTGAGCTATTGTGTAATTATCTATGTTTGCAATTTCTCTGCACTTGAAATTAAAGAATCAACAATCTCACATAATGCAACTTTTTTAATACGTAAGTATCAACTTAATATTTATTTCCATAACAGTAATAAAAACACTATCCTGCAGTGTATATTGCGATTGGCCGACCAATATGAAATTTCAAATTTAATATTTTTATACATACAATCTGTAAAAGCTATTTCAGTTATTGCCAACAAATTCTAAAACTTATTTCATTGATAGATGTTCATTCCATTAAAAATACAGAAAAGCTTTAACATGATGTTAAAATAATAAAGCTGCTCCCTGGGCGCGGCTGCGACCTGGCTCGGTCATCTGGTCACTAGCCGCTGCAGGTCGATACCAATGGCTAAATCGTTTACATAATATTTAAACTACACACTGCAGAATATAAACGCGGCGACACGAAGACAGTGCCTTACAAATAATATAATGTACATAGATAATATATTTCGAACTCACAACTTTTACTGTTCTGTTGATACTAAAAAAATATATATATATTTATTCATTAATAATAACAGACACATGTTAGTCTTATTAGCTTTTATACATCAATATTACTAAGACAAATGGAAGAACGAAAATTATTAAATGCGGTCACCGATAACATCTCTGATAACGGAAATAATGTTTATAATCAAGGCCGTTATACATTACGTATATACAGTATAGTTAAATTAAATATACAGTTATATAATGAACTACCTACATAAACAGATGTGTATGTGTATGTGTATGTGTATGTGTATGTGTATGTGTATGTGTATGTGTAGTAAAATAGAAACTAGCACGTAATAAGATTTGAAACCTTGTACTGTTTCAGCGCTCTATTTGTTCTAGAGGCTACTAATTCTAATTACTATCTATTTTTAAATACGCATTACATACATTTTTACATTTTTAAACTATAAATTAATATATTTTTTACTATAAATACTTAATAAATACTAAGAATAAATATTTAACTTAAAATTTTCCTTCCGACATATGTATAGGAATTGTTTTCCAGATAAACAGAATATTATAACTGTTGGAAAAGAAAAGACAATGATGTTTTCAGAGTTCTATAGACTAGGAAAAAGTAATAAATTAATACAGTGGGTACTGATCACAAAGTTCATATAGGAAGCTCATGCATTATTAATTTCGTGTTATACTTATGTAGTGGAGGTCCTTAATTATAACCATTCATCCACGCTAAGTCCTGTCTGCAGTGGCTCCGAGTAGGCAGGAGGTACGAGGAGCAGACAGGAAGGAGAGGCCGACATAAACCCATTAACGCTAATGCAGTTGTGACGCCACGCTGTAGGAACCCATTGTTTTGTTGGAGCCAATATTGGCAAATGTTTGGCGAGTGTGCCAATTGGCCGTGTTGGCAGGTCATTTGTTTCACCAAATTTATTTCAATACTGACAAGTATCACGGCATAAATTATCATAGATATTTGATAATATATAGTATATATTTAAAATAATGACACAGTTTGCAAATATTTATAAAACTGTATTGTTTTTTCTTAATACAAGTTCATATTTTATATATTATGGTCATACAGATAAGTTTACTTAAAACAAATTTAGAGACTTTTATAAAATGGGTTATAATAAAGAATAGCTCAAACTTCAATTTCAAAACTTTTAATGCCAAGTGGATGCTAATATTTTAAAAGCATCTTTTTAATAATATTTTCTGCAATACCTGGCCATTATAACCAATTTACTGTCTAGAAGTTGGATCAAATGTTGGATATAAAATTCATCGCCAAAGGGTTAATGAATCCTTTGTTCTTGAATCTAAATAAGAAGGAAAATAAATACACATATCTTTTACTTATCTTAAAATACAGCAATACTAGAGCAGAGGTATCAGTGATTAAATGGTATAGTTTTGGAAACTCACAATATAGACGAATCACGTTCAATTACTCAGCAGATGGTAAAATCCTGGGATATTGCCAGCGACAAGGAAACAAAGATAACAATAATGATAGTAAAAAAGGAATTAAAAGATTAGTATGTTTATACTATTATTATATTATTCAGGCTTAAATAATCTTTTAAAAAAGTTCTATAAAATAAACTGTCCAAAATATTTATCTGACTGATAAATTAACTTTTAAAAATGAGCTTAGCCAAAGTCAATAATCTCATTATTACAAAAAAATTTACTATTCTTAGTATAATTTTGAAGAATTATTATTATGAAAACTTCACTTCTTCTTTTCTTTTATAGTAAAATATAAAATCTAACCAAATAATAAAAGATCTTAAATTCTCCCTAGATTGTAATACAACCAATACTGGCAAAAAGAATCCCCAGCTGTTGTCAAAATCCAGGACAAAAACGTTATTTATGGGCAATTTACAATATTATCTTTGCGGTTACAGCGTATTGTTGGTGCCGAGATAAAGTTAAGATGTCTTTGTTAGAAGGAAACTGCTACTGGCTTGTGTAAGCGTGCTCTACTAACTACATTCTACTGAAGGGTACTCGACTTTAAGCAATACTTTTATTATAATTTATATCTTTAAAGTATATTAAATTTATAAAAGATTAGTTACATTTATACTTTGTCAGCTTTTGTGAGTAGACTCTCAGCGAATAAATTAATTTAATGTAATAAATATAATTAAATATTTTCATTACAGGTCAATATTCTAAATAATTGGCTGAGACTCTTAGCCTGAGATTTTGGTCTAAGTAAAGAAGATTTTAATTTAATTACCGACGAATCACATAGTTTAAGATTTCAGTTCCACACAAATAACCTAAATATAGTTTTTCTTTAAACTTAACATTTGTAATGTCAATATAATTCTTGTAGTTAAACTTTCTTTATGAATACTACTACATATAATTATTTGGCTGTACTCACGTTATATTATCGGAATAAACCGGACTAGTTTCTATTTACGCCGCGATGGCGCCACAGACTTAGAGCCAGTTAGTCAGAGTTTATGAATAAGAATCCCAAATGGGTTCGAAACTAATCGGGCAAATTCCCATAGTATTTACGTGAATACAGACGGAAAATTATATATAATATCAATTTAATATATAAATATAATAACTTAATAATATACATATTTGGGCCACAAATGTAGTTATTACTATGCTGTGTACTGCTGGTACACAATCGCTCAGTAATTACCCATTTTGTACGCCGCGGGACGCTGCAAATTGTTTAGTTTGTTGACGGAAATCTGAGTACAATGAAAGTTTATAGCCTCTTGGAGGCCGGCTGTTATAAACATCTGTTTATTATAATAAACATTTAGGTCCTTAGACAATGGCTATTGCGACAAAAGCTGGCTAGTACCTTGGCGTCTGTATGCATTATATCTTTTATTAATGTTCCATTGCGTATCAAATACTGCCCTTGCCAAGTTTAGGCACCACTTATTCTTCTTAAATGTGGCAGTGGTTTAATATGTTTTATATTATTCTTCTAAAATATACAACTTTCTTCTCAATTTTATTATATATATAAGAACATTTAGTCATAAACAAAATTGAGTCCCAGTAATTAATTGTTCAGAAGAAATGAAATCCATAATAACCATAAAAAAGGGTCAAACTAAATTTTATCGTTCACTAATTCTGTAAGTATCTCTAAGCTTCAAAAGGTCATAATCCTGACACCTTTCTATGACTAAATACCTCGAGCCCGAGGCTTCCTCAGGCTGTATATCACTGGTACTAAATAATTCCTTTTTAATCTGTATTCGGCTGACGGCGGGAAGCCTCAATGCGATTTATGTTTTGGTTACAAACCTATGTTTCGAGAATTTAATTGCATTCCTTCAACATTTTTACCCAAACCCTATGTAGCCGCAGAATGAGCTAATTACGTGAACCTGCGCAGGCTTTCCTTTTAATTTATGGGACAGAAGTGTTATTAAAGCCAAACTGGACGTAATTGGATCGCCCTTTTTAAGACATTACACTGCTTTTGTTCAATGGTTTTTTCCTAATCTGTTTCAGATTTGTTATATGTTTTATTATTGGTATTATTGCAAAATATATATATATTAATATAATAGATATAGTTTATTTGGGTATGTGTCAAGGTGTAGATCAACAGACTCTAACGTTCAAGACTTGTAGGTTTGTGCATCATTATATCAAATATATCTTTCTGTCGTTTACGTAGTCCCGGAAAATCCCTCTTTTTTATTTATTTTGTATACTTTTACAATACAGACATATATATGCATGATGTTTCTATAATAGTAGGATTACTATTATTATTAATACGAGGTTGTGATTGTATGTGTATTTACATATGTTTTAAAAATAATATAAATATATGTTTATGTCTATTTTGAGCCAATTGAATTGAAATCTGATAGATATCTGATACTTAGGACCGAAGACTTTTTATTTACACACCACACGTGCGAAGCCGCGTTTGAAAGCTAGCAAATTTATTAAATTAGATATTTATAATAATACTTATAGGTTTTAATAATATTGTTAAGATTAGTATTACATAATTCGAGAACGTTTATAAAATATTTGAATAATTTGACAATACAATTTGTTATTTTAAATCCGAAGTGTGAAGGAAGTGCAAATAAATAATGTTAAATATGCCATTATTATTAAAGAGAAACTAAATTATCATAATGATAATTTATTTGTATGTAATGTCATCAATTTATTAAAATATGTTAATATGCACTTTTAAGTTATTTATTTAGCATGTAAGAAGTATTATAAAAAAATATTGTGCGTTTGTTTTAAAGTAATATCCATAACAAGAAAGATAAATTAAATAAAATAACCAAAAGTAATGTTTAGACGATTTATAATAACTATTAAAAATAACAATTTTTTTTTTATTTATTCCTATAAAAGAAAATCGAAAAAACTAGTGTTTCTGAAACCACAGTCGTAAAAAATACTATTGTATTTATTAGAATATGAAAATGTTGGGAAATTTTTATTACAACCAAAGGTTTTACGCCGATTTTATTATTATGTTGGTACGCTTATTTAGAATATTTCAAACCTTTTCTGGAAAAAATCTATGTTAAATTATAACTGAATAATTTCTTTTTTCCAAAATATTTACTAAATACAAATCAGTATTACAAGCAAATATTGTTATAAAAAATAATATTAGCCGTATAGTATTATTATACTAGCCGTTGCCCTCGGTTTCACCGGCGAACGAACGATTTTATTTATTATTAAGACAATTAAAAACAGTTGCGTAATATAGCCTTCCCAATGAATCTGTCTATCATAATAAGAAAAAATGTTTCAAATCTGCACAGTAGTTCAATAAAACATAACAATATTAGTGAGTTCAATAAAACAAACAAACAAGTTCTTCAGCTTCTTAATCTTAGTATAAATTGTAATATATAATACATTTAATAAAAATCTTCAATAATTGACGTCATCAACTAAGCCTGATCATGAAATTCAGTTTCTTAAGTAAAGTAAAAACTTTTCGCAATTTTAATTGAATTTTCACCTTCGACTAAACTGACTCAATTAAAACTAATTACTTCATGAATTATTTAATATAAAGCTAATTTTTGGAGAATATTTTATAAGCAGTAAAAATATACTAAATGATCTTGTAATGCTTAAATTAAAATGAAGTCGACCTGTATTATTATTAGAGTTATCTGTTCTTATCTGTTATTATTTATTATATCTACACACAATGATGACTGGAACCACAATTCAAATATCATAACAAGTGACAGCGTGACGTGCAGTACTACTATATAGTACTAGTGTGATATTATAGAGGTGAGGAATATTTGTCACGTGACGTGACGTCCCGCTGAGGCGAGGTGGTAGCTTTAAGAATGGCAGCGTCTTCTATACCGCCGGATAGTCTCATATCCCCCTGACTTCATCGTCTTGGCCGATGGTATAGCCGTTATAGATTTTTCCAACGATAAAAAACGTTTTCTCGAATATATTTTGTAATTTCAGCAAATTTAAAAGATGTAAAAAAAAAATATTTAAGATATTATCGTTCTTAATGTTGCAGATTTAAAATCTACTTCCTACACGTGGGAATTTTTAAACTAATGCTAAAAATCTAAAAAACTTAACTCAAATATATTATTAAGTACTCTTAATGTATGCATATATATGTATATTTGTATGTATGTATTTGCCTAACCATATGCCTATATATATATGGTTAGGTATTTTATATAAAAATGTCAATGTCTGTACTAATAACAATGAGTTTTTAACTTAATTTTTTTAATGATTTATTTGTTTTAATTTTTTTTTGTACGTCATAACTCATGCACTAGTGTTCCCCGCAATAAATAACATTGTTTCCCTCCACCATGGGTCGACTGGCAGAGATTTCTTATAGAGATAAGTTCGCCCTTGCCAACATTCTGTGATGTTTTCTTCTGTATTATCGTTTTTGTTGTTTTTTAAAGTGCAATAAAGAATATTTATATTAATATATTAAGATTTCCCGACCATCAATAGTTTTGAACCAAATTGTATTTAATTTGTAGCAGTTTTATAGATTTTATTTATTGTTATTTATAAGAAAATCGAGAATGTAATTTTATATTTATTTTAATTTTTAACTAAGCTAATAACGTGTATTTAAAGAAATATGCAAAGTTTTTCATTTTAATAACCCTAACAAAACTTTCAGAAACATATTTATTCGTTATAACTTGACTATCAACCGCAAACGCAGCCGTTCTTAATGCAAATTTCAACGAAAGACGTGAAAGCTGTTATAATGATAATCATCAAGAGAAACAGATCAATCTCTCCAAGTCATTGAGATAATTTATATAGTTGTAGAGGAAACATTTAAGAAACTAAAAACTTTATCTATGCTAATAGTATAAAGAAAAATTTTTTTTTGTGTTTAGTCTTTGAAATTACCGGATGGATTCTAAAAATTCTTGTGGACTATGACAGACAGGTATATGAAGAAGGTTATAAACTATAGACTCTGTCTATAATATTACACTCCTGCTCTTAGTTATCCTAATAGTAAATAAAAAGTAACAAAATAGATGCTTTTTCAATCTTGTGTAAAGTGACGCACAGTTTGTGCATTCTTGGATTGATAGAAAATCAACTCTTTAAAGATATTTGTCGTTTGTAATACAGATGACTCTATTTTCACACAAAGGAACCACACAATGGAAATCCATTCGCTTGATTCAAACACGTACGTCTTATCGGCCATTGTCTGTTCTGTTTTACAAAACAATTGCAAATACATTGCTTCATACTTTGATTTAGATCTAGTAACGGACTCGTGGTGTCTAGGATTAATATTCTAGGACCGAAGAATTAGGGTTTTCTGCCTTAAATCTTCTCAAGGATGATAATTCAATAGTTATTTTAGTTATACTTATTTACTTACAAGTAATATTTATGTTCTTCTCGGCATCGCCTGGTCCTTTCAAAGTAGATTTATCATAATCGCAATTCTATCAAATGGCTTAATAAAGTTTTAATCAATGAAAGACGAAACATCGTGAATAAATTTCACTTATATACGGATTTAAAAGGACAGGTTCTCTTGAAGTGCCTAAAGCCGTTCATCCAATCAAAAGGAATCACCAACCCTTGGATTGAAAACAGCCTCTATATCAAGATCAATCGAGGAAAATTTGCAATACAACGGGAGAATATATGGAAAAATATATACAAAAATGATAGTTAATATATACAACAAAATAACGTTATTATATTTTTAGAAAAAAAAAACAGCTTCTTAATAAAACAATTTCAAATTAAATCGCATATCTATGAAAAAATACTTCGTTTTGACCTCCATTTCGTTTCTCTATTCTTCGGTTCTTAGTCTATGTCTAGTATGTTAGTAGTGTTAGAAGTCGTTCAGTGTCTTTTTTAACTATTTCAAAGTAGTAAGAATCTAAATCAAATTAACTCGATGTTCTGGAGGGATTGTAGATTATTATTATATATACATATATATATATACTTCACATAAATACTATTCCAATTTGTCCGACTAGTTTCAAACCCTTTTGTGGTCCTAGCTCATTCATGAGCTTGGGGCAAGGCGGAATAGTTTTATGATTTCTTTGTTAGCAATTCACGCCGCGGGTAAATTATGTATTTATATGAGTGCAGCCGTAATTATATATAGTAATTGTAAATATATAGTTAATAGTGAATTACAAAAGATTAAATAAAAGACTGTAAAGGTTTTTTTGATTTCCATTATTTTCCATAATCAAATAAAGATATAAGAAATTTTATAATACTAATAGTTTTTGTAAATGTTAGACTCTTTTAATTTAATTTTGTGGGGATGTCGTTTTTAATTCCGCAGTGCAGATTTATGACACTTGAGAAAACAAAATAAAGCAAACGTTCTGAGAAATGTCTCACCTAATTATATCTAACGTCCTCTAGAGAGTCTAAAGACTAATTTAATTTAAGGACAGAGTCGTATTAAAAGATATTAACAAAGCAACCCCAAAGCGAAATTAAAAAATCTCAAAAAACCTGAAAATACTTATTTTTCAGACAGACAACATTGTTGTAATAAATTAATTTTTATAACGATACAGTTTAACATTTTTGCTGATATTACACAAAAAGTGTAAGTGTAGTATTTATATGCAAAAGCCCGGTTTTATGAAAAGGTCGGCTAATATAAAATCGGGTTTAATTTTTAAAGCTCGCGAACACAACAATCAAAAGCATGATTTGTTATAAAAAATCAACTCTGAAATATTAGACAAAGCCAATGTTAAAACATTTTTCTTCAGACATGCAACTACGACAAACAAATATTATTTTTGTTTAAACAATAAATTGTTTTAAAAACTTTCAGTCGATTTTATGCTAAATTAATTAAACAGTTAGTTCCAGAATAAAAATTTAAAGTAATTTCGTTTTGTGTCTCCTGTTTGGGTGTTTTACATTACGTTCAATCTTTTGCATTAATATGCAAAATTAATTTCATGCAATGAAGCATACTAATATAAATGATCCAATATTAAATGAAGGTACAAGATAATTGCATTATTTCCTAACCGATAATTCCTCGGTTATAAAAGGATTTTTAATACCTCAGGGATGAAAGAGAAAGCGAATTGATCTTGTAAAAATATAATACTTCTCTGTTACAATTGTATATCACTTTTAGAATATATATATATATATATATATATATATATATATATATATATATATGAATTTAAATTAATTTTCTTTTTGTTTATTTAAAAAAACCAACATCTTTGGCACTAGAGAAATAATCTATATTGTGCGGAATTTCATAATAATACTATCAACAGACACAAATAACACTCGACATAGCAATCCGGGGATCAAACAAACGACTGTCACATTTGGATCGAACCCACGACCTTTGACTCAGATATCCCTCCAATATCCAAATGAAATAATAATTTTTTAAATATAATATTTCTCAAGTAAGTGCAGCAGTTCCAGGAGTTACCCTCAACATATAGCTCATATACCTCTCTTTTTAATAATATTAGTATAAATTCCATAGACTTGTCAACACGACTGTACCGAAATCACCTGAAGTCACGAGGAACCTCTAAACGCCGTGATAATGAAAATAGTTCGTGACCACGACAGGTCTGTCGTACGCACGTTATTATAGAAAATTTTATATTACACAGTTATTGGGCAACTGTATATAGTAAGTACATTACATTCATTTATATTTATTAATCTTTTTAAAGTAAAAACATTAAATATCAAATCTTATCAAATTGCATTTTAAAGAAACAAATATATTTCTAAGAACACACTACAATGATTCATGAATTCTTAGCTGACATCTTGTCGTGATAAGACTTAGAGTACTCCGGAGCCACAGCGCTGTCAATGGATTAGATAACTTTAATATTGTTTAAAGAAAACATCTCTGGTGTCCATTTGAGTCAAGCTGTTAGGTGATAACGTAAAGGAAACATTTCATTATATTTACATTTTAAATTTTTACTTAAGATGTTTGTTTAATACAGTTAAACTATTATTGATTATATGAATATGAAAAACAAAATACGTTAAGAAATATTCACATGACATGTATTTAAGTAAGACTGGTTTATATACTCATGTGTATTGGATTAATATTATTATTATTATTATATATTTTATTGCATACCTACAGATGAACCCTCCTGAACATTTCAAGGTTGACTGGTAGAGAATGCCTTTTTAGCTTACCCTTTGTAAAACATCATATATATAATTTCATTAAATACTAACCATATAGTATGTTACTGATAATTATTTATCCGAGGGACGAATTCGAGCTTATATTTTTAATGATGTCGCTACAATTAAAGTCGATGAATCCGTGATATATGAGACTTCCATTCATACTTACATACGTACTATGTACCAGCTAATTAGTAATGTTTATATTAATAAATTTGTTACACATCTTCTTGGAATCATATCAAATATAAAGCTGGCAAAGTGGCTACAATACTGCAAATAACATTTAAAATTAACGCATAATTTTTATTTATAAGGGAGAAATAACTTTATACCTTTTGGAACTTTGGGGTTTTTAAAAAATATATATCTTATTTAGCATATAAAATAGTGTACTTTTTTAAGATAATATAAGTGTTAGAGACCAGCGAAGAATGTTCGTTTATGGTTTGGCTTCCACCGAAATGATGCCAACATCTTATAGAAACAGGATCAACCTAAAGTAGCTATTGTAATTACTTTTCTTCGGTTATAAAAGACCCAAAAGCCCAATTCATTTCCCTCTTTTTCCACATATTCATCTTTCCCTATTTGTCAAGGGAGGCAACGCATTTACATATTTTCATTTCTGCCTTTGTACAATGGTACCATCATCATTTGAACAGACTGCACCTTTCGCACCCAGTACAAAAAATATATGTATTAAAGCCTTGTAAAATATACACCTTCTATTATGTACAAGAAGTTGAACAAAATATTTCCTAATAAAAAAAAAGTTACCTACCACGTGCTCAAACACGTGACTTTAATAATGAAATATGAAAACACTTACAAACTCTAACAAAGCAATTACGGCTTAGGGAATAATGACCTTTATTACTAAGTGTTAAGAACTATAATGATACCTTCAATACTTCAGTGGGCGTAGGATGTTTACACAGGAAGAGCAGACAGATGAGCTAAGCAATATCCAAAATGTTTGTTATATCTGCTACAGCTAATATTAACAAGAAAGCCTGTGAGAGCAATAAGTATAGTCGACTTTAGCAGGTGACTGGCACTCGCTCTTTTAGTTGTAAATTAAATAAAATAATAAAAAATTAAAACGAGACATGTCCTCCGTTGAGAGTCATGTCTGAACTGTTGAAAAATATTACAAATTTAATCAACGACGCCGATACATCATAATATGTGTCTCGTACACATCTCTCATATGATATCTCATATATATCATATCTCTCTCCTATCGAACAAATAATCGAGTTACTAAAACATTAGATTGGTTTTTGTTTTAATAAAATAGTTCAAAAACCTTCACTATTGGTTTTATAAATATCATTGTTACATTTGATCGCAATTAAAATTAAAAACTAGTTTTGTAAATGAAACAAGCAGCAAAGTCTATAAAATTACTCCTAATTTGGAATTATATTATATGATACATATTCAGATATTTTTAATAAATGTTACGATTTTGAAATAATTATCACACTTAGATATTATTTTAAAAATAACACTTTTTTACAGACAATTTTCCAGGAAATTTGTACGTAAACATTGTTTTAACCAAAAATTACTAATAATGAATATTGTTCGTCAAAATACGAGTAAATATTTGTCAGTTATTTACTCAACATTTCGTGGAAATGCATTGCTTTTATGTTTTGTTTATGAACAAAACAATTCAATATTCATATCATTTAGTTAAGTTATTTTAAATTATTTTTTTCACAACACTTAATAAAACATTTACTTTATTTATAATTAAAACTGGTAAAAATAAAAAGTTATATATAGTTATATATTTAAAGATTTAAAAAATATATATGTATATGTTTTCATATTTATCATTCATATTGCTAACAAATTTAAAAATTTAAAATAATATATATATACAGTAACTCCCTAAAACAATAACCTATATATAACTAAATGACATACAAATAAAATAAAATAACTTAAATAATTACGACCTTATAAATGTTCAGAATCTTCTAAACAACTTCATGTATTTCACTCTCCTGCATCTTGTTTTAGTCTAGACAAGTTCACGTTTATGAAAACAGTAAGTATCGCGTGCTATATCTTTGATAGATGTATATTGAGCAGAGAAAGTAAGATATTATAAAAACTGCGCAAAAACACCGTTAAATATCCATTATAGACGCAAACGTGAAGAACTTTCTGCATCACATTAATATAATTTACAGCTTTTACTTTTATAACACTTATATTCACACATGTAATATTGATTTAAGGTTATTATTGCATTGAATTTGGAGTTCTATATTAAAAACAAACATTTATTTACTATTCTTGTTACATTATAAGATTTGGGATATTCAGTCAATATACATTATTACGTTTGAGAATACGAGTTTATAACTAAAAAGGAGTTCAAATTTTTAAGAAGCTGTTAAATATTTAACGGACGTGTCAGTATTCGGCCGTAAGAGTATCGGCGTAACAATATATAGCGCATAGCCTTCCACATGTACATCCTTACTCATAAAAATTTAAAAATAATATTTTTAAATCGTCTCTGTAGTTTCAAATATCAGTGCGATTAAACAAACAAACAATATTTTCCGCTTTATATTATAGAGAAATTAATATCTTAAGGATATCGTGCAAGTTAGACATATAAAATAGCCAGATCTGCGAGTAGAAGCGGAAACTACAATTCTTTACGCAACTCTAAGCTATTAGACACGGCACGTATTACAACATTCTCAATCATAAAACGGTAACATCGACCTTGATTTAAATGAGTGCATCAGAGATGTAATAGGATAATCCCAGCTGAAGGGCGCCTACAAACAGATGTATCCGATACGAGTCCATAAGTAGTTCTAACATCGTCTAGATTCAATTGCTTTGACTTTGCTCTTTGTCGTTTGTCTCTAGAGTCTAGTGGCTGGTGCTTGGTGGCCCTGTCTGCTGAGCCACCAAGCTGTTGCAATAGTAATGGGTTCGATTCCTATACGGGACAATTATTTATGTGATTGCTGATTCGAGTCCAGCCTAGAAACAGAAATAAGACCTCCTTATTATTTCTGTTTGTGAAACCCCCCGTGACAGAAATTATTTTCCTAGTTCAGGAGTTGTATTTTAAAAGAAAAACTTATTTAGCACGTTATTTTATAGAAGTCCAGTACTTCAGTAATGTTCCCATGGAGTTATATATTTCCATAGGTCCAAAGCCGAAATGAAAGCGAGTCACGTTTCAGAAGCAAAAGTGTCCCAGAGCCCGAGTTATTCACGGCACCCTAATATGTAAAGATTAACGTCCAGCCTCATAAACAATTCATTGGACACAACTGAAACTATTGAGACGGACCTAGCATGGATATTGCATATTAAAATAATATACGACTTATATTATATTTTTTGAACTAAAAACTAGCAAATCTCCTGAATATTTTTATTATATTTTGACAATTTATACAAAATATTCATAAGCTACTTCTTAGACATAATTTAGTCTGTTAATGAAAAGACAATATGTTCGGCAATTTCGGCAAGTTCGGCAAGACAATTTTTGAGTTTTACATACAGACCGATAGACAGAGAGGACTTTGGTTTAAACTTTATAATTATGATGATGTAACTGCTCTATGAATGTCATGGTTTCAAAACCAATTATACTATGTATCAAAATAAAAAATATATAGAATTTCTAGGTGCCTTTATAGGTATAGTTTTTTAAAGGTAGGTAAGTTTTTTTAGCGCTATTCTGCAAAATGTAATAGGAGTGCTATTGCAAGCTAATTCAAAAAATTTTAAATGAACAAAAAATAGGCACTTTTAAAATAACTGTACTGCTTAATGTAATTTGAGTGAAATTTATTAAAAAAGAATTCATCTTTAGAAAAAAATATTCTTTATAAGCTTAAAAATAAATAAATAGTAGGAATGCCCAAATTCATAACAAAAATCTGCTGAAACAATTATCGACAAAAACGCAAAAATCTATTTGATGTGGGAATCGACCCCACGACATTTAGTACAGGGAGAAGAGTCAATAATTACTCGAACACCAGACCATTTTAATAAGAAAATGCTTCTACCAAAATATATAATTCCTTACGTAGAGAGAACGCAGAGTACAGTAGTAATATAAATGGAATTTTATTGAATGTTGTTCCTGACCATTGTATTTGGTTGCAGTTTTTGTCAGAAAATACCAATATAGTGTAGTAATACTACTTTTAGGACAATTAAATATTTTAATTTATAATTGATGTTTGCAAATGTTGAGGTCGTGTGAATTATTTGTTGTTTTTTATTTGTTTTACCTTGACTTCGTTCGGCAAAGCCACCTCTCCACCACGCGACCTTGCTGGTACATTTTTTACATAATATTATATTGTATACAGACGACTGATTACTCACCGTATAATTTATAATATCTTTATTAATATTATAAAGCGAAAAAGTTTGTTTAAGCGCGCTAATCTTTAAAACTATTGGATGGATTTAAAAGAATATTTCGGAGGGCCGTCTAGCAGTACGGTACTGCTCTAAGTCATCTTAATAGTAAATAAAATCGTTGGTCCGTAGACGGCACCTCAATAACATTGAGTAGTGTGATATAAATATGTGGATTATCGTTTAATAATAATAATATTTAATTTTATTATTATTTTAAATCTACTATAGTTCAATATTATTCAGACAGATACGAGCACTAGCTTTGATTCCTACTTTCATTGACACCTTTTTTATGACGTAAATAAAACTACGCACCTCTTTTACAAACCCCGTTACCTAATTAGCTAAAGTAATATAAATAAAAATTCAAATTCAATTGAAATATCAATTATTTGATTGTTATTTCGTCTGTTAATAATGATATCATACACGATAATACAAATATTTGAATAATTTATGAAAGGCGGCATTTTTACGAGAATACAAACATTTCACTTAATTATAATCTAAGGCACGTCGCGTGACACGACTAGCTTGATAACTTGAATATTATTATGAGGGAATTATTATATCTTAAGACGTTTAATAAATTAACGGAACCTAATTAATTTTTACAGTTTAAAACCTTTTGTATTAAATGTTACTTTATTTTTCGCCTTTGTGAAACTATTTTTATTTTTTACACTAATTTAATCAATATAAATAAATTACTTTTAACTGTTATAATAACACTATTTATATGACATTACAGTGTTTTTGTAGTTATAATTATATTTTATAATTACTGAAACATTAACTACACTGTTAATTATACAATTTCAAATATAATACAATACTTCATGTTTTATTAATAGCTTTAATAAACTAGTAATAATTACGTATACTCATATTTTTTATCTGATAGTCAATATGAGCCGTGCTCGTCTCACACACGTGATACTAAGTTAATTAGAGCGCCTCAATAACAAAAATTCGTGAGGATTATTATCACTTTCTCCGCTTATTGGATCTGAGATTTATTCAGATACATTATTTATCTTCCATTCTTACTGACTGGATTCACTCGCGTTGAAATAGAAAGAGCAGTAGGAGGCTATAAAAGCATCCTCACATCCTCTTGTGAAAAATTGTGGCTTCAAGTTTTTCTATTTTTTACGATGTGAAAAAATCCTAATTCCTTTTTAAAATGAATTTCTTTGCTTAGAAATTTCATACAAATCTATTAAATATTTTCGGACAAACATCCAAACATATAATTTTAGTAGTATATCTTATATTAGTCTGATAATCATAAATATGAAATTCGGTGTCATTGTCAAATAATATGTAGTTATTGTTTTGTGACGCCGTAATAATACATAAATGTTAATTCATTGAACATAATTATACATTAATTGTATTAAATGAAATATTAAAGGACATAATGAATAACTAATGAAATATCTAAATAAAGGAAATTACAGCCTTATTTGAATATAACTTACAGCATTTTTATATAGACCTAACAATTTTTGAAAGTACAACACAACAACAAACCAATACAAATCTCTCAAAGAGCGAGGAAAAGATCAACAAAATTCATGCTCAAAGCAAAATCCTTTAGATGTTAAAATAAGGGATTCAAACGAATATTCTGAGCGTATTCTAACACGACTCATAAGACGTATGGATGTTCTCACTCTCACCAACAACCTCTTATTTGTAAGGGACATCTACACCTACACTAGGTATCACCTAACGTAAATGTAATGAAAGTTTAATACTAATTTCATTATTCGTATACTGACCTCATATGAGTACTTAAACTCTACGAGGTCCTACAAATTTATACAACTCATTTACAAATTTATATACATCTGACCTTTTTTATGTTTAATATATAACTTTGTAAAAAGTTGTCTACGTGAATGTAGTAGGTACTAGATGGCGTTAGTAAAGAAAATATAATGCGGTATCACATTTTAGTATTTAAATTACCTTTTGCTCGACAAATCGCTAGAAGAATTGTATTGTCAAATATATTCACTTTTTAGTTATCAGCCACGAGCCAATCCATGGAAAAAACTTAGTTCTGAAAATATATTTGATATTACGTGTTTCTTACGGACAAAAAGCAAAATCTCGTAGCTCTTCTGGTAATATCGAAGATAAATATACCAAGTACTACTTCCGAATATTACTTTATGTAACTTAAGACGAAAGTTTTTAATAATATTTTTTGCTTGTTTCATAATAAATTGCGATCCTCCAGGATAAGGTAGCGATAAAGTAGAGTGAATCTCTAATTCACTCTATGTTGATGCTCAAGCATTAGACTCTCATTCACTGTTACAAATGTACAGCTTGCAGCTTAAATATTGCCTCAAGCTTTGCCTCTAGTTAAAGTTTTGCTTCTAGAACAAAAATAAGTTAAGAGGCTCGAGTGCAGAACATTACCTTTTATATCTTTTTAAAAACTTATACCTACATATATTGAAAACTTCTTTTCCTTGAACAAATGTTCCTTTGAGTAAAGAGGTATCAAAGTAATGACATAATTATTAATAATAGTCCAATAAAATTTTCCTAAAAAGCAATATAAGAAAAAGAAGAAAAAAATCCGTATGTTGTTTATTTACATTCCTTATCTATAAAACTCTGCCTAAGTTCGTTTTAGCGAAATGGAGTCACGTTTTACAAGCAATAGGGTAATTGTACCAACAATGGGCACTACACTCTTCACTCTACTCTCCTACTGTTACGCCGTCCTTTGGTATTCGCCTATTTTTATTGTTGCCCTTTAGCTGACATTTTCAAACGGCGTAAGATACGTGATAAGATTTCTAAATGTCTTTGGCATACTTTGACATTTTTCCAATATGAGATAATTTTTAGCGTGTTCTAACAAACGAGGAAAATGGAAATAAAAAAGATAATAATCTGCAACCATTCAAGAAAATATTATTTTATTTTTGTAAGTAATTACCTTAAAGCCTGCTAGTAATTATAAACTCTAATGATCTGAAGCGGCTACCTCGATTACGTCCTTGAGACTGCTTGGTTTTCTGCACTAATTAGCTTGTTTATTTTAATTTAAAATCTGTAAGAGCTCCATTGAATCTGATAGTAGATATTGTAGTTACCTTCGCTTTACTTGAGGTTAAAGTATCTTTAAAGAGTTCATTTAAGTACATTTTGTAAATAAAAGGATGCAGTCAAGTTCAATCACGCCGTGTGTATAAATTTCTCAGGTCAGTTTCTATTCTAAATACTAAGAAGTTATATGTTATTCGATTCGCGTGACAGTGACACACATATCAACACACACACACACACACACACACCCACAACACACACACACATAAATATACTTACGTACAGAAGATTGTTCTACCTATATTATATGACTGCATGTGGTTTATATAAATAATAAACCAGCTGTATTACATATTTATTTTAATGATTAAATAGAACATAAAAAAAAGTATTCCATTTATAAAAAAAATGAATATTCTAGAAAAATAACGTCTTAAATAAAACACGTGCATTTTCAAACCCTTAACTTTTTTAAAAGCGTAGCCATGTTTTTCCGTCAGCCATATTACTTCTACATTTCCGGTAGTTAAGCGCGGGAATACTTTTACATCTTTATTCTTTAGCTATAATATATGAAAACAGTAATAATTTTGACTCAGAAAAATATAAATCACGTTATATAAAATATCCCTGTTTATGAATAGTATTATCCCAAAAACAAAACAATACAAAATTATAAATTTTTCTACAAACAAAGTCACGACAACTCCTATTTTCTTTATACCTTTCTCTGGAAATCATAATTTTTCGTATATTCTACTTCCATTCTTGTTTCATCCCACATAAATACAAATAGTAGGTAATTAATGTTAATATATATTTGTAACTGGTTTATCAAATGACGTGTCCAATATTAATTAACACAATCTTTATCACAAAACAGAGTTCAGAGACCTTCACGTAATTAGAACACATCTACAATTATTATTTAATCGTCAAACATTAGATAACATTTAGTGCATAAGAGGGTTCCAGAGATAAGTATACAAGATCGTTAATAAAACTAATATTATTATTGAAAGTGCTCGTAGTTAAGTGTAACGCCAGAAGTGACTCATTAAGAAACCCATTACGACGATTACGTGAAGATAACAATAGGACAGGCGTTTGTCGTAGATTATAAATTTAAATGTTAGGAGACCGTCTATATTACAGTGTTATCTTCATGTCAGACTTATACATGTTTTCTATTCCACTATCGTCAGTGCCACTTGTCTAGTTACAGGTGATAGCCAAACTACAAGCGTTTGTTATCGATTCTACTAAAATATCAAGATTTTTAGTATAGTTTAGCATATACTTCTTAAACAGATACGATTATCGTTCCATTCTAAAAGCGTTAATTCCACTTCTCTATTCATTATCATCTCAACTTGTACAATTGACAGAGGAAATTATATTTAGACTTATGTCATAATACATTTGTATGTGAAGTTTTATGAGTTTGTAAAGTGTAGATAAAGACGAAATATTGTAAATTGTCTTGTCTTACCACTTAAGTTAGATTTATTTATAATAGATATATAATTGGTGACTAATATTTATAAAACCTTGGTGTTCAAACATGTCTGATTCAAAACACATTTAAGTATATAAATAGTAAGTGAAGGTCAGTATGACAGTAGAGGTGTGTTTTGATCTACATGTGAATGTTTGGTTTGTATTATTTAATTAGTTATTGCTTTTATTTACATTTTTTCATTTCTTTAGAAGTGACATATTTTCATATTTTAACTAGTATTTTGACATATTTAAATGAATATTTTATTTTTGGTTTGGCCCCTTAAGTAAATTAAGATTCATCTACAGTTTAACTGTTATATGTCTCTTTATTAATATATAAAGTGATTTAAATTGTACAATTTAATGAGTCCTATAAATATAATTAAATAATATCTTCTCTAACTTTTTAACTGTCAATAGTTTTCGCTTTTTTCACTTGTTTCAGAGTACTTGGAGATCAAATAAAAAAAATAAAAATATTTTTTAAGACTTTTCAAGGAACAGGCAAAGAACAGGGATTGAAATAAAAGTAAAATCATTAATTTAAGTACCGTTGAGGAAAGTTTTTAATATTCGAAATCGCATATTCTCTGCAATTACTCAGAACGAGATTCAAAAGACACTTATGCGTTCAAAAATCGAAACACATTGTGAATGGTCGCGTCGACCCAAACAGTTGCCAGGTCGTTAGCGTGAAAAATAAAATTTCTGTTGTGTACAAAGCTTTCAGAATTGTCTATGGAATATTTGTTTTTTAAACTTACTTTATGGTACGTGTATAACAAACAGTATTGTTAGCCATAAACAAATTTTATTTTTTCACAGAAGTTTACTCGTATATGTTTTATTATTAAACATATTTAAACCTTTTGGTTATCGTTCCTTTTTCTTTTTAGTGACATCTTCCAATAGGTCCTTTTTCTTGTTATTGACAATATTCTTAATAGTGACATCTGACAAATATGTAGAGTTGACTGACCTCGCGGGATAAAATAAAAAGCTAATTAAGCAGTAATTTTAGTTAAATATATTAAGATTGATACGTAAAAATTAAAAAAATATTTTATTACTAAAAGTATGTACTTTGCACATTATAGTTAGCTATATAATAAAGATAAAAAATATGATGAAAGAAAAAATATTTACTTCACCAAAATACAGAAAGTCTTGCTTTTAAAACAACTTGTTCCGATTTCTCGAGGGGCTTTACGAATATAACAATGGACACAAAGTATATTCAGATTCTTTACAGTAATTTCGGGCTTATATAAAAAATAGCCTCGTGTGAGATCCGAACTCACGACCTTTCGCTGAACTGAACATTCAGTTTAATAGTCAATTAGGAACCACGAGCTGGACCAAACAGCTTTAACAAGCTTCCTGTAGGAACCTTGTTAAAGAATTATACAAAATATATGTAATGATTTTATAATTATCTGTTTGAGTATATACCAGTAGGTCTCGTGACACTGCGGTATGTTTGGTATATTTTAAATGATGAAACCTGTTTTTTTTTTGTTTTTTCTTGGTACATTTTACTTTTCTGCACATCTTTAGCTGGTACTCTTCAAAACGAAACCATAACCTATTTTTAATAAGCAGCTCTTCGTCCCAACAGCACTGAGAGAAAAATCGCTTTAATTTAGATACAAGATAGTAACAAAATAAAAAAGTATACTTTATTCATGTAAAATGTATCATCTATCTCGCTCTAAACCTCTCTACAATAGATAATTTCAAGCCTAATGATTGTCTAACCTTTTAAGTTACATGAGTATGTTTAATTAATTTATAAGCTGTATAAAACATCTGTCCTCTGACATTGAGGCATCAGCGTGACGGATGTTATAATGTTCTTATATAGTAATAGGACATTTCTATGAGGAACACGATCAATTACCTACTGTACCATTTCTGTACTGAGCGAGGACTGAATATTAAACATTACTATTATTTATTTATTTACTATATCTTAAATGTATATTAAATGTACCACCTTAATAAACCATCGTAGTATTTATTATGTACGTTTATTATTATAAGTATTATAAATTACAAGTATATTTAGTTTTTTTTTACTACATATATCTGTATTTTATTAAGTTAATTTTAATGCAATTGTGCATGGACCTACTTCGCCTTCTCACCAGCACCACGAGTTGACTGGCAGAGAAAGCCACCAGGAATTAAGTCCGCCTTAGTAATCCTTTCTTGGTTTTACAATAAAGTTTAAATAAATAAATAAATAAATATTATTTAAATAAAATATATTGTTAAACACATTTCATATTTAAAGAGTATATTATCATATCTTACATCCTTCATTGACTTGTCTCTTCATGTAGTATTAACAAATCAGCCTCTCAACGTACCTGAAACATAAAACATTATTTAAAGACTTCTAATGGAATAACTTTGAAGAACAACCGCCTGTACATATTTAATACATCCTGTATGAGATATATATTTCATATGTTACTTTACAATACTTTTATAGGTTATCCACAAACCTTTAGATGTACTTGTAATAAGTAATATATATATATCAGTATCAAAATTCATATTAATGTATAATAAATGTAGGTCTAATTTAGTAAATATTATAAAAAAGGTCCCCGATATCACAATATCCTCGTAAACATCGCTTTCCTGCGGAACCCTAATTTATGTTCACTCAGGCTTATGCATGAGCTTTAAGTAATTGCCACGCCAAATTGCTTCTTACGTTAAAGAACGTTTACGTCACTTACGCGCCATATACGGAACCTGCTCAAGAGGGTTACTTTCCCACATTTATCAATGGTTTTGCGATCCCTAAAAGGTATGCTCCTTTTAATTCCAATTTCCTTTATTGGAACTTTTTGAGGTTTTATTGTTCTTATTACATGAGCGTATTTTCACTTAACGACTTTTTTAATTAATCGTATATCTTTGTACTCATTATTGAGAAATAATTAACAGATATTTTAAAAGCTTTTTGTACAAGTGCCTGTAATTATTACATTAATAAAATTTTATAATATTTTTGTGCAACTGAAGTGCGTTGCTCTACAAAGTTTTTACTTTCCATATTCGTAACCCACATTACATAATGTAAATGGGCTAATGTCTTTAAAATTACGCTGCAATAATATTTCGCAAAGTGTATGTTACTTTTTATGTTACACATTACTATTAAATATACATTGACTTACTCAGCTTATCACAGAATTTGCGAAACAGTGCTCTAGGATTGACTCTTGATAAGATAAGTTGAGAAATTTAATTTAGATAAAAACTTCTCTTTACACTTAATCAAAAATCAATAATACGTCCATAACTTTTTCTGGCAGACGTTAATTTCAAAAAATCTCTCAAACAAGACAAGAGTATTCGCAATAAATTGAAAGACCTGTTCTTTGCAAGAGTTTTCTTCGTAAAATCAAAACCCCAATATAATCTGACTCCATTCTTGAAGTTCGTGACGTGAATAATAAATAATGGTGTGTCGTATCTTAATTTTAATATTTGATCATTTTTAGATCGACAGTTATGGGCCATATACACTAATATTATTAACGAGGACTAGTTGTGTGTTTGTATGTATATACACGTGTGTGTTTATAAAGCCAGGGGTAACTGCCGTGAATCGTGATACATAATATCGATATTTAATAAAAATATGATTGGTTTTTTACTAAATATTAAAAAAAAAAATTAATATAGAGAGTTTCTTAATAATTAATAAAGTCAAAATAATAAGGTTTTTATAACTATACCTACGAATCAAAAACTGTGACTTTATTTATGAGATATTGCCTCATAATGTTTAAAAATGATCAGAGATCGATTTAAATATGAACCGTGAAGTAAGTAACCGATAATACAAACCAATATACTTGCTAAGATAAAAAATTAAAGTAATTCCCCGAAAATAACAAGGTGTTCAACAGAAGAGCTTGTAATGTAATATCTAGAGCACTATGTCTTTAAGATATGCTACATATTTAACACAAACTGCTACTTCGAACCACCTACTGCATCAGCCATTTTGAGGTTAAGACTAACCTAAATCTTCATACAAAATCCATTGCTGTCTTAAACGGTAACAAGCAGAATCCTCGTAGAACAAATGAGGCAATAAACGCCAGTCGTTCTAAAAGATAATACGTTTCGTTGAACGGTTAGGAAAGAGTCAAATTTCATGAATACGGGACGAGAGACAATCTTGGAAGACATTTATAACTGGAGATGTAAGTAGAATTACATATATTATAATAGAAGTTATATGTTACAGATGTTACAGATGTTTATCATTTCTACAGGTAAAAATCGAGAAAAACACGAAAAGAAAACATGTTATTAAACAAGAATAAAACAACGAATACATTCCAGTTGAACGAAAAAAATAAATCTTGAGAGAAATTTAAAAACTGCTTCAGACCTCTTAAGTCTCGTTGCACTTTACAATTGACGCCATCGTCGCCATACTTTTGCCATATAAGATAATATTAATATGACAGTGATTACAATTCTTAGGATTGTTTTCTTTCGTGTGTGGTCTTTCTGTTACATCATGCGACTTTCAACGCTATTGTTAATATATTGATATATTTATTTACATTGCACTAATATGTTAGTATAGCCATGACCCCATAGTATATAACAATGTCTGTATTTGATTAGAATACATTATAAGACATTTTAATAAAGATGCCATACCATTTAAATAAAGAGAAAGGCTTCGCAATAACTCCTCTGTTTGAAATAACTTCTATAATATAGAACATGTTAAAGAAATCTTCACTGAATATTGAATTAAAATAATAAACGTAGTAATGTATGTGTGTTTGTTATCGTGTTGTGCTGTCCATGACATATCATGACATGCATTGGTAATTCGAACCGCAATGGAGGGAATGCGGTGTCGATAGCATTGAAGCGATTTTATAATATCAGCGATTTTACACAATTGTATTTTTTTATTTACAATATAGGTTTTATCTTACGTTATTTGTATTTTAAATTGTTTTTCTCACTACACCTTTTTTGTATGTCGTGTTAAAACATTTTTGGTAAACATTTCTCTCGGAGTTCAGGTGGATATTTTGCTAAGTAAGTAAGGAAGATAAATATAATAGAATAGAAGAAATTATTAATATAGTAAATAAAGGACAATAAAATAACTCCGATAGCTTATTGATACAACATAATAATACTAAATTCTTATACAATGCAATCCCTACTCCAGAAAAGAAAATATAATTTGGAATTAGCACAACACCATAAAGCGAGTGACACTCCATTCAAAGTCATGAATGAGCGAGCTGTCCTTACGGTATGCGGCGCCGTGGATGTATTTCCCTGCTAGGGATGCAAATCAGTATAACGTGACATTGTCTTGGGGCCCTATTTCTTATTTTTATCGCATTCACATATTACCTGGGGATAAGGTTAATATTTTATTTCGTTGGAAGCGTTTCGTGGAATGTTAACGAAATTACGCTCCAGAGATATCGAGTATCGGGGTAGGGTGAAATATTGTTTTAAGTAATTGCTATGTACTCTCTAGAGAGTGTTTTAGCAATGGAAGTCTGCTTGACGGTACTAGCGCACTTTTCCTAAATTATGATTTTAAATAGAGACGTATTCGATTAGTCCGTAGTAATTTAATCATTAACAGCAGACGCAAAAATCTCTAATATATAAAATTTCAACATCTAAATATATTTTAATGAAAGCATATCATACAGCGCAGGATATAATTGGTATGCCGCAACATCCCCTTTCAATACTGTGAAATCTACCGGTCCTGAACCCGACAAACCACTTTCGCATGCATCAATATGCAGCAGTTCCATACAATTAAAAGCATACCGGTACTCAAGCGCGTATCACACGCTTGTCTCTTTAGAATTTGAATTTCGTCGTATTTAATATATGAATATCTGTTTAATTTATCACGTCTGTTCATAAAATTAATAGATCCAATGTTTTTTTCTTATTTTAAATTGTCCTATATATTGTAATTCTTGGTGTCATACCTACCAAACTCCCAGAAAGCTCATCATCCAATCTATATGATTTGTAGTTTTTTAAAAAGTATCAGAACTAAAATACGGTCTCCATGAAGGCTTTGACATTTTAGATAGCTTTCAAACTGCACCCGCAGGAGTGTTATATGTATATGACGTTGTATTAGGTTTAAATTTGTTTGGGAGAACATACCTACATATAGTATATACATAGTATATACACCGATCAATTTATTGAGTTTTAAAATGAAATGAAGACAGGGCGTCGATGTGTGAATATGTGTGTTTGTCGATATTAATTTAGTTAAAACGGTAAATATAATCATACCCGTAAATTTGATAAGGACAATGCTAACTAAATGTACAAAATTTATGTAAATAAGAATAATTTACCATATGAATAATTTATCATAATGATATTTTTTATGTCATTCAAATTTATACCCCGAACTACGGTGCCGGCCAACTTTCTAAAAATGTTTGTTCTCAAAACATGCGCACGCGCTGGCACAGGTGTGTAAGGGCTTTAAATTCAAGATGGGCGCCGTACCCATCGTGAAAGTATGTATGACTTGTTTAATCACACACCCACAGACGAGAAGCCGATGTGACGAATGACTCACAGATTTTCAATTATGGACTTTTGTGGTAACAAGAAAATCAGTCTTGTTATGCTCGTTTGATCTTTGAGAGTTACCATAGGAAAACTAGCTAGCAAAACAGAAATTTATATTTTAATTAATTTATTTGAGTAAAACCCAGAGTTTGACCAACTAATTGTAAGGAGCTTTGATGAATAAAATGCTATTTAAACATTTATTTAAAATATTAAAATGAACGAAATATTCACGTAGTGTTGAAAAAAGTTAATAGTTTTTGCCTCTGCTCCGTTCTAGCGCGAGTGGGACAAGTTTTAAAAAAAGATCAATCATCTGCGGCTAGATGAAAGTTTTTAATTTACAGACCAGTAAAAAATATTTTGTGACTGACATTATAATTAGGTAAAAGTTTTTGATTTAAAGTTTAATATTACTCTACACAATTTATTATTTATTTGCTGAATCGAAAAGTTACGTGCCAATAGAATTTCGCAGTAAACATTTTCATTAAAACGTAAAATTTATCATAAACGGTCCAATTTAAACAGAAATTTAGAGAATGTCGATATTCAAGTAACAAAAGAATTAACGCTTTATAAGTATTGAGTATGTGACCTTTATTTTGTTAAAAAGCAAACATTTTAATAATGGAAAAACACGTAAACAATCTGCACTGCTCAGCTAGACACAAAAGTCAAAGTCCAATGCGTAGTGAAATAACTTAATACAAACAATTACACTCAAAATATGAAACTAAAAATATAATTCATATTTATTTCAAAATTCATCACCACAATATATAAATTATCTCCTAATAAAAAGGCAATTCACGAGATCGGTTTCGGCTTTTAAAATGGCCGCAGTCGTATTACATTGTGATCCATCGTCTAATAAGTTCACGAGGCCATATTGATTACGCGTATTAGTTGTATCGAAAAATGTGTGCTTCATGTGGCTAATGGGATATTAATAAATACAGATGCGGGTCGTGGGAATTCTGTATTTGAGGTTTTTTTAATGTTTGTCTTTGACATTTGATAAAGTAGGTCATATTTCGGACAATGTTATTGAGCGAAACTCTCTATGAGAGATTTTTATGTACCCTTTGTGCAAACGTCAATCAAAACCGGTATATCCGAAAATTTCCAAATTTTGGACACTGACAGACATCAGTCTGGTGGTGGTTTTAAAAAAATATAAAAAAAAAACATAAAATGTAATAATGTGTGTAATCTTAAAAAATATTTGAGGACAGAATGCGTAGAAGTTTTGTAAATGTAACTTCCGTGCTGTTTGCACCTCGCTTCGCTCAATATGCTAACACATACTGAGATTATAAGAGAAGCGAGTCAAAATTGAGGTCCGGTATGCGCTCCTATATAGTTTTATATGACAAATATTAATTGACGCATATAATATTGTTGTTTAATATCGCAATTTGTAAAATGCATATTGTATACAGTTTTATTTGTTTCAAACTATATTGTATACTTTGTTGTAACAGTACGTAATGACACTCAACCGATCAGGAGAATCGTAATTTTCAGTGCTTTTATTTAAATTCACGGTTATTTTAACAATGCCGAACCAAAATTTTAATGCTTATTTTAATAATTACGTTATGTTGTACCAACCCCATAAAGTTTAAAATGTGAAAGAATTTTTTTTTGTTTTTTTTTTAGAAATTACATTAACTACACAAAGTCAAGCTAATAGACGCTCAGTGTGTTGTGATTTTTTAGTTAGGAGTTCATTAATGTAAATTTATAACCGTTACAAAATATGAGGACATACATACATAAGAAAATGCATGTACCATATAACATATTATAAATAATCAAAAAATAAAATAACACTAAAAGTAATAATATGCCCCACATACATTACTGAATTTCGTGTTAAACTTAAGATAATATAACAATAATCTTTAGTAAGATCTAAGGTGCGGTTGCCCCACTTTGATATCTAGCCGCTAAAAGTGATAATACAGATAACGTACATTAAATTTTACTTCTTAGTCATTGTTTTATACAAACTTCTAAAAAAAAATTGTTTACAAAAATTTTTTTTTTTTATAATAATAATATTATTTTTTAGTTAAAATACAACATTTGAGGCTTCTGAAGCCACAGTAAAATAATTGCAATACTAGATGTTGCAGCACCATCCGTGGACAAACGGTTTTATTTACTCTTAAGATAACTAAGAGCAGTAGTGTGATGCTGGATAGTCTGTAGCCTTCATCACAAACCATAATAAATACATCTGATAGTTTCGAAGATTATCGTGCTTAAACAAACAAACTTGTCGACTTGGTAATATTAATATATATTATAATCTTAGTATTCAGTATTGTTCAACGAAAATCAATGTATAGTTCATGTAAGGTGACCTAATCGTCGATTAGTAAACAAACAAGTTATAAATCAATCTGATTTTAAACTGAATGAATCCCAATAAAAGCAAAGTAATCTAATATTTAGTGTCACTTTCACTTCACCTACATTCGTTGTTGTCAATCTTGTCTGTTAAGTTTTAATGAACCGGTTGCTTGAAAGTGTTTCCGGAACACCCGGCCCACTACAATAATAGATATACACACAGCTCAATACTATTGATGTATGTTTTATTATTTATGAACATACATACGGTATTTGTTTGTTTTGCTAATTTATTTACTCGTGTGTTTGTTTATAAAATATATCACACTGAAATCAGAATTATGTATATCAGAATAAATATTTATGATCAACTACTTTTAATCAAATATACTATTAAATAAATAAATATTTAAATTTCTAACCATGACGTTTTTTGTAATCCAAAATAAATGTTTTAAGGAGAAAACTGTTTTTGACATTTTGAAACTTAAGAATTTTTTCGTAAAATAAAATGTAAGTATTATTTAAAAGTAAGAAACTGAAAACTATTAACATCGCTCTAGCTTATTTATTTGATAATAAATTAAAAGAAAAGTTTTTCGCCTGTTATAAAAGACGTTAAGAATATTTTTTAACAGACAGATTTTTTCCTCTTCCCGTATATCATTCTAAATTACTTAGTTACAATTCTAATTTAAATTTAATATATTTGAAATATCTTTTAAGATAAATACAATACGAAACTTAAAATGTGTTATCCCGAAATCAACACTTTGAAGTCTATTTGCAACGGTTAATGACCTTTATCGGCCCCCATCAGGTAAATATTTGCCCCTAAACAGCAGACGCTCCCCTAAATTACCCAGTTTGCACAGCTCTTAGACCAAATTGCTAGATAATTATTTTCTACGTTTCACAATTAAAGAAAATGATAAAGGAATTTAATTAAAATTAATTAAACAAGTAAGTTGTAATTTTTTTTTATTTCCTGCCAAAAAGAACAATAATTTTCTTTGGATTAATGTATTTTTTTTAACATAATATATTTAATATATTAATTTTATTCCCGCACATAATTTACATATATATGAGTAAGCTCTTAGAGTGTACACATCTAAATAAAAGTAAATGCTATATATACTGAAGCAAGCAATCTATTTTGGTGTCGTAAAAATAACACAACACACACACACATAACACTTTTTCCACATTTATGTATTAAATAGAACAATAAAATAAGTGACAACTTTATTTGATGACACTCACACATAATAAGAGAGAGGAATTTAATTAAATCTAGTTTGAAATTTCGTGAAACCAAATTTAATGAAATTCCTGTCTTTTGTGTACAAAATACAAAATACCGATAGAGCGATGAATAAAACATCAACAAATAAATGATTTCCGTACTCTTCTTATCTTCTATATATTTTAATACAGTTAATTCTTTCTTCTAGAACAGCAGTTAGCTGTAATTGGCAAGGGGCAGGAAGCAGCACTCGGCTACACTAATAGCCGGTGACCGCATTTTCGCTAACATTCGCTTTAATAACCTCTTCTATAGCTATTACACTTATTAGGCCATGCAGTTATAAAAAGAAATTACAAAGTCATATTTTTTTCTATTTAATTTAACTCATTATTTATAACCTTAAATATCTATTAAATCTTAACTAATTCTTATTTATTTATATTAAATTCTCAATTATTTCGCTTTACTTTGAAAGTAAGATTTCAAGTATAAAAGGTTAGAAAACTTATCTACTATATAAACAGTGGAGGCGTAAAATGGTTTTGTGTACAGTGTGCTCTGCGCCTTATCGGTTAATTATAAAGTGCTGTTGGTGTGTACACTGCCTTCGACTCGTGAAAGTGCAGTTCATTTAAAAGTATATAATACTAACAGGTAAGGTTTTGTTTAAAAATATTATATGCACTGTAACTCACAATTTATGTAACACTTATATCAGTATGAACTAACCTTCCTCTACAATATAGTGTATATTTACATCTCGTAAACCGACTCTCTTGCCAACACCTTGAGGCAGACCTTCCACCATCAGACAACCGTTAAAATTTTAAGCATAAAGAATTATTAGACAATACTCTTTTGTAAGCAATGATTATTATGTTTATAATAAATTACAATATTTATTATTACAGAGCCAAAAGTCTATAGTTTTCAAATGCAATTCATTGATAGGATTAAAAAAAGCACTATACAATATTTTTTTTTATCGTATATATATATATATATCAAAAAAAAAAATATCGTTGGCAAAATCCATTAAAGCTATCCGATCGGGCAAAACGACGAAGTCAGGGGAATATATGAGACTACCCGATGGTATAGAAGACGCTACCACTCTTAAAACCACCACCTGTCCTGAGCGGGACGACACGTCACGTGAAAATATTCATCACCTATATAATATGATTTGTATTGTCATTCAAGTCATCATTGTATGTAAATATAAGAAATAATAACAGATGAACACAGATATTTTTAATAGAGGTCTCCTGTCATTTAAATTATAATATTGAAGCAATCCAAGATCATTTAGTATATTTTTACTGCTTACAAAATATTCACCAAAACTGTGCTTTATATTAAATAATTCAAGAAGTAATTAGTTTTAATTGAGTCAGTTTAGTCGAAGGTGAAAATTCAATTAAAAATGTGAAAAGTTTTTACTTTACTTAGGAAACTGAATTTCATGATCAGACTTAGTTGATGACGTCAATTATTGGAGATTTTTATTAAATGTATTATATATTATAATCTATATTAAGATTATAAGGCTGAAGAGTTTGTTTGTTTGGTTTGGTTACTGGATGAATTTAAAAAAATATATCATATTAAAACAAGCACCTTTATAAGAAAGGCTACAAGCTATCTAGCGTATAAATAATATTTAAATAAATAAGTTGGTCGCGGATGGAGCCGCGAGTAACAGCTAGTATAAACACAAACACATAATATCATTACTTTTTTTAGAACAGGAATTAAATATTCTCTAGACATGTATTACGCAATACTCAATACATTTTGAAACATTATCATCTGATAACAGGTCGTTCATGTCTGACTCGTGTTCAATATTCGATAATATATTTAGAAGATCATTATCCTATTGTAATATGCTTTTAGTAAAATTATATTTTGACATATAATCAAATATATAAAATAAATTAAACAACGTTCAAAATCAATTATAGTTATTTTCACAAAGAAATCTTGATGGTTGAAAACAGTACCGTATATATCGGGCTTAATAACTGTTTTTTGTAAGAAATACACGCTAAGAGGATTTGAACGAAGCGTCAAAGAGCATTGTGGTCTAAATAATATTTTTAGGATGAACCTGAGAGTTTTAAACAATTCCAAATTCACATTTTTAAGGCGAGCAAGCTATGTACCTTTTAAGTACGAGGTTACAAACCGCTGGTTTTACCTTATATATATTATATGTATATAGGCTACGTCGTTTTGCTTTATAAATCCGCTATAACTATAAATAGTAATAGTAACATCTCTCCACACTACTGACTCATGTTACTATGTTATGTGAAGTATATATATGTTAAAATTAAAATTTTAAATTAAAAAGAAAACAATTATTATATCTATATTACATAATCTTAATTTTGTTTATCTATATATGTGTGTGTAAATGTATGTATGTGTGTATGTTCTTATGCTTAAAAGTATTAACAATTTAAGCAGAACTAGGGTTAGTGTATGTACGATCTATCATTTAATTTAAAAAAAAAATTAGCAACATTTTATTTACTTTACGTTATTAATATTATTATATAAGAGTATTATATTACCTCATATTTGCATCGGATGTATAAGGAGTTTATTAATTTGAGTCAGGCAGCACCGTATAATAAAACTAGCTTGTCTAATTGGTCATACGCAGGTAGACTTGGTTCTGTTTTTTATTAGAACTTTCTCTTTATAAAATATTAAATATATCTACTTTTTCATATCATTATAGCTGACAGTATAATTTGAATATTAGCTAAAGTTTTGTTTTTCGTAATTTGTATTTCTTGATTCATCAATTTTTAATTTTTTTTTTGCATACAATTTATTTATAATTAACCGGCAATACTCAAGTTAATTTTATATTAATTTGGCCAGTTAGTTTCAATCTATCCTGCGGCGCTTATTCATGAATTCACGGAGTGAACCACCAGCCGCATAACAGTAGTAGTCATGGATCACAAAAGGCTTTGTACAAAAATACACATGCTCAAAGTAAATTTGTATAAAATTGTGTGATGTAATATATAGGATGAAATATGTGTTGATAACAGATAAGCTATGAAGAATAGCTTATCTGTTATCTATCTTATCATTTTTGTTGATAACACACGCCTAAATCTAAAGCTTAAGCAAGAGAGTAATTGCTTTTGAATTTGCGCACAACTTATACACTGAAAACTATTTTTTTATGAAAATCTGTTGTCATTTTGCTTATGTTTGTAATTATTATTAATGAATATAAGTCGTTTATTAAACGCTATAATGCGCGTGCGACGTTGCGTGAAAACAATTCAATTCACTGAAGTGAAATGAAGTGAATTGTTTTGTAAAGCGTAAAGTTACTACTGAAAGTAAAGGTACAGCTGCAAAAGTTTAGTTGTTCCAGAACAGCGTTTAGATAGTTTTGTCTTTTACTATTTTTATGAACTTTATTATGCAATTATGGACAAAAGACTTAATATATATTTTAAAGTTTATATTAAAAACTAATACAATTATGTAAGACTTTACTAAACTACCAAATAAAGTATGGACAGTCAAAGGGTGAAGTCTGTGAAGAACGCTAGTATCCAATAACAACTAGGAGCGTGACCCAGACCTCAATTTTGACTCGTTGCACTCGCAGATCTTGGTATGCGTTAGCATATTGAGCGAAGCGAGATGCAAACAGCACCAAAATTTTCATTTAGAAATCGTCTTCCCATTCGGTCGTCAATAAACTTTTATTTATTTTTTTTTTGGATGCAGCAAATATTCTCGCGCAAAATAATTCCCATCGAAGTCTATAGGATTTAAGTTTTTTCGTACTTATTCCTCAACGATATTGAATATTTATTTTTTTTTTAAATCCATCACCAGATTTATGCAAATGTATGCAAAATTTGAAAATTTTCAGATGTGCCATTGTTGATTCATGCTTCCACAAAAGACGCAGAAAAGTCGCTCGCAGAGAGTTATTATTTTAAAAAAATTAGCATCTTTTAATAGAATACTTTATCAATCATCGCGGCCTTGAAGTTTAATAGAATATAGAGATAGGTTTGTAAGAGCTATTTTATTATATATATATGTGAGGTAACGTTAGAAATAATGAGATTACTGGTGTAATGAGGCACTTCACTGTGTACTATTACATCTCCTAGTAAATTGAATTGCAAATTGAGTCGCTAACAATTATTAATAAATTACCTCTTGACAACTTAAAAGCAACCTTAAGACATGAGTACAATTAAGTTTCTTATCCTTTGGTCTAAGATACACACTAACATTACAAAAGTTATAAAAGAAATTAATAAGAAGTTTAATGAAATTTTATTTATCAGACACACGAGCAGATGCTCCTCTGGATGGTAAATAGTAATTGTAAATGTACATCAGCAATATTTGGAGTTTTATTTGTGTCACCGGTCCTGCAAAAACACTGCATAAGAATTTTTTTTTCTGAAAGTTTAGACAGTTGACAGTTGACAGTTGGAAAACTTTATTCATAATTAAAACCAACTTGAGAATGTCTCATTTTTCTACAAGTTTATATATAGTACATATATAAACTTGCCCCGTGATTTCACCCGCGGAGTAGACTTTTTTTAGATCTACACAAACCCTACATTTTTTGTAGTATATGTCGAATTGTAGATCTCGGTATTTTTAAAAAAAGATGCAGAACCATTGGCTCTCGGTGAGCCATTGGTTCTGCCACTATCACTTTCCATTTTAGTTGAGCAAGAATTGAATTTATTGTTTTATTATTATTTACTTGTATTCGAAAGCACATAAACACTTATTTTTAACTTCAATTTATTTTAATTGTTTTTTAAAGAAAATCACGTGACACTGTTTTTCACAATCACTTCACTTTTTATTAAGTTTTATAGTTAACGTCTTCACCACTCCAGAGCTGACTTTAAAAAGATGCCTCTGACATTGGTGCAGCGTCTTAAATACTACTATGCTAGACTAGTTTTCGCGCCAACCGCACAAGAAGTCATTTTAGCACTATTTTTACAATCAATGATAGCAAACATCTCAATTAAAGTAAATTAATCATTATTTACATTTATCCTTATAATTTTAACTTACAAATTGCTTTCAATAAATAGGATGACAAAAATATTTAAATAAAATGTTACAATCATGAATCTTTAGTGCTGCCATCTGTCAGTTTACAGTTCAATTTTAATATTTCTAAATTAAGTCAACTGAATACTGATTTAATATTCATGGTAACAATAATCAAGTATCATAACAAAACATAATCAAACTAGACTAAAAATTGAAATTAGACGTTTTTAAGTCTTGCAAAGCACACGCGGCGACACGGCCATACTGATGAACGATGCGTGCCCTGCAGCGATCTTTTTAGGTTCCTGTAAATAAAATTAGTTTCGAGGCCAAGGCAGTAAACCTTAATACTCACGTATTTTAATATCTTAGGATTTCCTTCGACAAAGCAGAATCCTGATAGCTCAAAACTATACTCTCGCTCATGGCGCTAAAATAAATAAATTGTTGATACATAAATTTTTCAACAACTGCTTATTTTTATAACAATACCTATGTCTCAATATGAATTGCTTAATGCAGATATGCAGTGATTTGTAGTGTAATTTGTGTTCACTGGAACAAATAAAATTTAGAGAGATTAGATCGTTGATAGGCTCCACGCGTCAACGTAAAACTTTTGACAATATGAATTAATCAGTTTTGGCCGTTGATCGTCTCCAAATGTCAACGTGCATCTTTTGACTAAATAAAATAATTAATTTTGGCCGTTGAACGTCTCCACACGTCAACGTACATCTTTTGACAATATAAAATAATTTGTTTTGGCCGTTGAACGTCTCCACACGTCAACGTACATCTTTTGACTATATAAAATTATTAGTTTTGGCCGTTGAACGACTCCACACGTCAACGTACATCTTTTGACTATATAAAATTATTAGTTTTGGCCGTTGAACGACTCCACACGTCAACGTACATCTTTTGACTATATAAAATAATTCGTTTTGGCCGTTGAACGACTCCACACGTCAACGTACATCTTTTGACAATATAAAATAACTAGGGTTGGCCGTTGATCGTCTCCACACGTCAACGTACATCTTTTGACAATATAAAATAACTAGTGTTGGCCGTTGATCGTCTCCATACGTCAACGTACATCTTTTGACCATATAAAATAACTAGTTTTGGCCGTTGACCGTCTCCACACGTCAACGTACATCTTTTGACCATATAAAATAACTAAGTGGATTTTTGATCGGTTTCACACATCACTTATCAAATGAGTATGTTGTGTGTTTGTAATTGTGTATGTATTGTATGTATGTATGTATGTATTTTATAGAAAATCTCTCACCGAGGTTTTTGTTCCGCTTCGAGTGTTAACCTACGCAAACTGCTCAACAGCAGAAGCGACAGGTGACAATGGTTGAGTAGATGTGGTTGCGGAGACTCCGGAAGGTCCGGGTTGTGGTTCACTTCCAGGCGACACGGCCGCCTGAAGGCTTGAAGTAGGTTGTGGTGCACGTCGCAGCTGATCATGTGCCACCTTACGAGGTCGCCCATGATGGTTGATGACTTTCTTGACAAGATACCGATCGTTCTCTAGTACCTTATACACTTCATAGGGATCACTAAATTTTGGGTCAAGCGACGTCTGGTTTCTAGGGTTATTCTTGATTAGAACAAAATCTCCTCTCTGAAAATGATAAATTTTTGCCCGACCTTTGTCAAACCTTGCTTTGTCTTTAGCAGCGGCTTCACTCATCCTCTTCTGAACATGTGTTTGGAGAGCTTCAATATCTATGGAATTACTGTCGTAGTTAACCAAGTTAATAAGTTCCGGCGGTACACAGTTTTGACGCCGTGTAAGCAGTGTTAATGGAGCCACACCAGTGGTTCTATGTACAGTGCAATTGAAGGCAAGTTGCAAACTTTCTAAGGCAGTGTTCCACTCTGGCGTCTCGTAATTCTTTATCATAACGAGACCGTTCTTTAAAGTGGCCATTACTCGCTCAACTTGGCCATTACCTCTACTTGCGCCAGGTGCTATAACATGAAGTTCAATGCCAAAGCCTTCACAGTAACTCTTATATTCTCCTAGAAATTCGCGTCCACCGTCTACGATTATTTGTTTTGGAGTTCCAAATAGATGAATAACCTCTTTCAAGGCAGCAAGAGTGCTGTGTTGGCTCTTGTTGTTACAATATCGTAACAATACGTACTTGGTATATGCGTCAATGGTAACAATGACGTATTCTTGATCTTTCGGTGTTCCAAGTTTGCCAGTTATATCCATATGGATAACTTCGAAAGCCACTGCTGGCTTGTCTATTGGATGTAACATTACTTGAGCAGGTCCTGAAGATTGTTTTGAGGATTTACAAACCACGCAGTTGTCTACGAAATCTCGGACTATGGATGTCATCTTCTCAAAATAATAAGTCTGCTGAATTTTTTTAAGGGTTTTTTCCCAACCCGGGTGCTTAAGAGCAGTGTGGTATGTATTTATCAAACTCCATTGAAAGGATTTTGGCACAACGATCAATTTTTGTGCTCCAAAAATAGGATCATTTTTCTTGTATTTCAAGATATTATCTTCCAGGATATGATCATCAACATTTTGTCCACTATGAAGCGAGTCTATGATAGGACGAAGCTGTGCATCACGTCGCTGTTCAATATTGAGCCATTCAATATTTCTCGTCATAACATTCACGGCAATAGGTTTTGGATTTCTGCTGAAGAAGTCCGCATGCTGCATACGCTCGCCCTTCCTGTATTCGATGTCAAAATCGAAGTTTTGTAGATATGACCACCATCTGTGTATCCGAGGTAGCAGATCTTGTTTATGTTTTGAGGCCTTCAAAGCATTGCAGTCTGTTATCACCTTGAATTTACGCCCATAAAGGAAATGTCTGAAATGTTTGATTGCTCGCACAACGGCTAAAGTCTCCAGTTCATAGGAATGATACCTACCTTCAGTTTCTGTGGTACGCATACTAAAGTATGCAATCACATGTTGGCGATTGTTAATTACCTGAATTAAAACAGCTCCAAACCCTAGGCTGCTGGCGTCAGTATATAATTCAATGGGCTTACCTTCTTGAAATATTGTGAGAACAGGTTCGGAAGTAAGATAATAAATTACCTTTTGACGGGCCTCTTCATGTTCATGGCGCCATTGCCACTTAACGTTCTTCTTGGTAAGATTATACAATGGAATCATGATTCTTGCGAAATTTGGAATGAATCTACGAAAATATCCGGCCAGGCCATTAAGTTGCCGAACTTGTCTTACGGTGGTTGGAACAGGGGCTTTCAATAATGCGTCAACCTTTAATGGACTTGGACGAACTTTGCCTTCTTCAATTACATTACCCAGATATTCAATGGAACGTTTAAAGAAAAGACACTTATCAATGTTAATTGAGAACCCGGAATCCTTTAGGGCAATTAAAATTCGTTCTAAATTTGAAAGGCCACTCGAAAATTCACGACATTTGCTAATAACGTCATCGATATAGACCTGAGCTACGCTATCGTGGTTATTAACATTAGAGTCACTTGTGGCACTACCGGGATTTAACAGTGATCCTAAAGCACGATTTATACACCTTTGATAAACTGCTGGTGCATTGCAAAGACCAAAAGGCATTGTAAGGTATTCGTATAACCCGTCTGGAGTGACAAAAGCAGTTTTTTCAATCGAAGAAGCTGATATTGGAATCTGGTGGAAACCAGATGCCATATCCAGTGTGGTGAAATATTTTCCCCCCGCTAATTGATTTATCTGATCCCCTATCAACGGAAGGGGGTAATGATCGCGAATAGTGTTAGCATTTAATTCGCGATAATCAACGCACATGCGATCATTGCCGTCTTTTTTTCTAACCAAGATGATAGGACTTGAATATGGAGACTTGCTTTCTCGAACGATGTTATTTTCAATTAGCTCATTAACAATAGCTTTAACTTTTTCGCGTTCAACAGGACTTAGCCTATATGGTCTTCTCTCGACATATTTATCCGGATTCTTTAATCGAATCTCTAATGCTCCGGTATTAACACGCGATTTCGCGAAACCACGAATGAAAAGATGAGAGTAGTTATTAAGCAAATTTTTTAACTTTTTAATTTCGGATTCGTCCGTTAGACCATGATTTAGATTTTCAAAAATGGGACTATTATTTTGTAAATGCATAACGCGACGGTGTGTTATTAAAGTAGCACTATTTTGAGTGACGATGACACTTAAACCGGTTTCATAAAGTAAGTTTGAACCAATGAGAACATCTGACGTCATTTCACAGTCGGCCAAAATATAAAATAAGATTTCTACATTAATGTCGTCAATTGTGCAAATTACAGTAAGAGTTTTAATTGAAATAACCGGGAATGGTCCTATCCCCTGCAAACAGCTAACGACCAAATTTCTACGTCCCGGTAATTTATTGGCAATAGATTCGCGCATAACAGAACACTCGGCTCCACTATCAAACACAGTATTTAAAATAATATCCCCTACTTTAATCCGCATATTATTTAAGTTAGATTTATTTTTGGTAACTGAATTTATATTTGGGTTAATATGTTTATCCCGACGAAAGCATGTTTCTAAACTATGTCCCGGTTTAAGACAGTACGAACAAGACTTCGTATTATTATTTTGTTTACTAGTTGATGTCGTTGAACTATTATTATTTATTGAGGATATATTAGAATTACTGGAAGTGTTTCTTCTGAAACAATCATTGAAAGAATGTCCTGGCTTTTTACAAAATTCACAATAGGGGGTATGACGATTATCAATAGAAAATCTTGGGCGTTTATTCCGCGGTTGGGTAAAGTTGTGTGAATAATTGGGGCGCTTGGAACGAATTGAAGATGCAACAGAAATTAATTCTGGCACTGACAGAGCACGTGCATTCATTAACTCTATTCTTAAATGTTCATCACTCACCGTGCCGATAACGGCCTCTACAGCGTCACTGCTATCAAGCTTATCTTTTGTGACACGACGCCACAGGATCCATGATTGCGTAAGGAATTCTGCAATATCTTTAGAAGAATTGTAAGTATGCTCTCTGAATTTCAATATGTCCTTCGAGTAACGGCTTTCAGGCTCGAATGTCGTAATAATGATTTGACGTAGTTCCTTCCAGGTTGAAGTAGTAACTAACCAGTTGTCAGCCCAAATCTTAGCACGACCTTTTAGTAGACTGGTGACCTTCATTCTTATATCGTAGTCACTCAGTTGATAGTTAGTCTTTGCCGTAGAAATATGGTCACACCACTCACGGACGCCAACGTTTCCGTCCGGGTCGTATGAAGGCAGGAAGACATCTGTTATCTTAACCTTGTCAGTTGGCTGCCGTATCAATTGCTCGCTCATGTTTTGCATCATGGTCATCATGTGTGTGAAGAATTCTGGAGGAACACTATTTATTTGCAGCGACTGCGGCGGCAATGCAATAGCTGAAGATTTGTTCTGTATATTCAGTGTTGGCGTGCTTGGATGAGGAGTATCAGCAAGAGATTCTCCTATATTATTGTCAGATTCTGGAACACAAGCGGCAGACAGGGATCGCTGGAGCGATCCCACTTCTGATGTCGAATTGTAGATCTCGGTATTTTTAAAAAAAGATGCAGAACCATTGGCTCTCGGTGAGCCATTGGTTCTGCCACTATCACTTTCCATTTTAGTTGAGCAAGAATTGAATTTATTGTTTTATTATTATTTACTTGTATTCGAAAGCACATAAACACTTATTTTTAACTTCAATTTATTTTAATTGTTTTTTAAAGAAAATCACGTGACACTGTTTTTCACAATCACTTCACTTTTTATTAAGTTTTATAGTTAACGTCTTCACCACTCCAGAGCTGACTTTAAAAAGATGCCTCTGACATTGGTGCAGCGTCTTAAATACTACTATGCTAGACTAGTTTTCGCGCCAACCGCACAAGAAGTCATTTTAGCACTATTTTTACAATCAATGATAGCAAACATCTCAATTAAAGTAAATTAATCATTATTTACATTTATCCTTATAATTTTAACTTACAAATTGCTTTCAATAAATAGGATGACAAAAATATTTAAATAAAATGTTACAATCATGAATCTTTAGTGCTGCCATCTGTCAGTTTACAGTTCAATTTTAATATTTCTAAATTAAGTCAACTGAATACTGATTTAATATTCATGGTAACAATAATCAAGTATCATAACAAAACATAATCAAACTAGACTAAAAATTGAAATTAGACGTTTTTAAGTCTTGCAAAGCACACGCGGCGACATATATCTTTTCGTAATGCATTTTATCAGCGCACGGTGTATGAAACCTGATTAACCTATGCTTATATAATTTTTTAAATTCATGACTTAGTTTAGAAGGTAAGCGCGTTTAAACAAACAAATAAACTCTCCCACTTATATTAGTATAGACAGGATTTTTGCGTTTTGTCAGTTGTAAGTGAAAAACAAATTTGTCAAGGATACAGTAGTGAAGAAACCTGTGGCTAATGAAATATCTTAAATACATTTGGATCGATGCCAGATAGAGATTCAGTGTTGATTTAAACTCGTTACTCCGTAATAAATCTTCAAAGCGTGTAGCTCTGATTAAAATTATTCATTTTTAAATTCATTCATACAATACAAATAATTAGTAATTTCATTCAAAAATGTTATTAATAAAAGATACACCATAAACACATGTTTTTGAAAATCAATGAAAACTTATTAAATATTTGCAACAACAAATATATGAAATCATAGTAAATAGATTCTTCAAATAGCTGTGGACACGTTTTGAGCAGTTTTAATATTTTAATGTAAATTCTAAATTAAGTTAGCGATTTCATCAAATTAAGTGTAAAAGGCGTCCATTGTTTACGTTTTTTACACGCAACGTGTTAATTTTAGACTGAAGTATGCGCACACGCATCCGCCCCGTTCAGTGTGCGCGTGCGTCATTGATTCATTCTTTTCCACTAACAATGTTATTTTTCTACTCAACAAGAGATAGCAATGCTTTGTTTGTATATAAATACAACAGAAAGAAATCTTGAATTTATTAAAAATTTGTCGACACTTCTTATTTCTCTTATGTATACAATTTATTGAGCCCTATTTGATAAAAAAAAGTTAAATAAAAACTAGATATGACAATTACTTCACTAAATGTCTCTTCCAAATGCTTTATTAACCTCAGTTGGTGGTGCTTTGTAATTGTATAATGAAATAGCTGCTGTAGCCTTCAGCTACACTCTCATATAATTAACATATATAATAAGGTGGCAACACTGCGTCTCTACCTGGTATATCTTTATGTCAATTTATAGGTTAATTCGTCTCTACGTGATATATATATCGTGTGTAGTGGTAGTAGAGTTAAACAACGACTTTGAAAGTATTCGTTAAAAATGTTAATACAACTATACTGTGGTACATTCTTGGAAGCATTCTTCTCACCAGCTCCTTGAAAATTAAATCAGAATATAGGAAGAATTATGTTTGGTATGTAGGCAATTAAACATTTTCTGGTAAACTTATAAAAACTTAAAAAAAACCATTATATAAATACATATTATTACATTTTTTGATATTTGAGACCAAAAAATGCATATAGAATTTCTTTTCAAACCAAAAAATTTTTTGGAAAATTATATAGTATTAAATACAAACATACAAATATAACATAGATAGAGGTTGATATGCTAAGAGTATTAGGTACAACCACTTCAATAATAATATTGTAATCCAGTGTTAATATTATTAATTTTGATTTAACGTCAAAGCCTCAAAGTCTTTGTACTACAAACTTTCTGTTTCACGCTTTCTTTTATAAATTATATCAACATGGATTAAGTATTTATTAACAATGACAGAGACTTAGAAAATATATTAACCTATACTAACATTATAAAGCTGAAGAGTGTATTTGTATAGTTGTACGAGGTAATCTTCGAAACTACCGGATGGATTTAAGAACTCGTGAGGAAATTTTTACTGAGCTTTTATATATATTAATAATTAATAAAATCGTTCGTCAGCGACTGGAACCGCGTGTGACAGCTAGTACTATCATATATATATATAAACACTTACAAGCCACAATGTGCTTGACGTGCTATCTTCGTTTATCCGAAAACTATTACGAGTGTCCTCACATAGAATCAAATACAACATCACAACATTTTAATATCATTATATTAATATAAGCTTTATTACGTTTAAATAAAGTATATTCTTAAGTGTTTCTATTTAAACCCATTAGCGATACCGTACAAGTGATAAAAACTACTGCAAGATAGATAATGCATTTTAAAATCAACACGTTGTGTTAACTCAGTATTGGTGTTACCTGTTTGCTTTGTGTTATCAATAATTGTTATCAGTTTATGAAATACAAACAATCTTTAATATCAAGTTTATTGAATATTTCTTAAAAGGTTAGATAAAGATGAAGCAGATTAGATACTTACCTGTTTTGAATTTTATCTCACGTATGTAGATTGAGCGACAGTTTGTAGATAATATAATATATTGTATACATATATAGTAATATATATTTTTTATTTTATATTTTTATGTTATATTATAAAATATGTAGTCAATTTAAAAAGTTATGGCAATTTTAGTATTTTTTTTAGTTTTAAATTAATAAGTGCACAAACAATTTAATCTACTTCTTTGTACTATTTTTAATATCTTTAAATTGTTTTGATGGAAATATACAATTATCTTTTCTGAAGGAAAATGTTATCAACTCTTCATTCTGTATAACAAAATGAAAAATAATACATACATGCAAAATAAGAAAAAAAATACATTCTCTTACAATCCAACGAAATTAAATTTTATCTATTATACATAAAAAAACCTACAATTTACATAAGTGATAATTAACAATATACATAAATCATATAAATGAAATAAACAAGTATATATTAGATTAGATAAATTACAATCGTAAAGATTGCAAGTTCATTGACCTGTAGATTTGATCTTAATAAGCAATTTTCGACAAATTCAATACTTATTGTGTGATATATATTTAACATAGTTAGCAGATTTGTATTGTTGTATTGTGACAAGTACACGTCATTTATGAAATTATTTTGACAGATAAATTTAATATAATATCACGAATCCATCCTTTTTTTTTTTTTTTTTTTTTCCGTTGGAAAAACCCGTTACGGGTACCCCGTCGGCCCAGGGGGGTGACGGCCGGGGGGTTATGTGGGACTACCCGGCAGCATAGAGGATGCTGCCATTTTTAAGGCTACCCACTAAAAAACCAACGGTTGCCCTCTTTGCCGTAATGGGACGTCACGGGATCGCGTTAGCACACACCGTGACGCCCCGGCGAGATCACGAATCCATCCTATAAAATATGTTTAAAAATAACATTCTAAATATCTATATTTTGTCATAGAATTATTTATTAAAATATCTTTAGCTTTTCTTTATTTTATTTTTTGTATATACATATATATATATATATGTATATATATATATATATATATATATATATATGTATATATATATATATATATATACATATATATATTTAAATAGGTGTTACGAAATTCGTGTTCAATTCTTTTCCAAGTCGTCATATATAATAATTATAATTCATTGTACTCAATAAAAACTACCGAGAAACGTCCACACTAAACGATTATACAAAAAATCCATACACGTTTATGACGCAACCATTTTTTATCAAACAGATTGAAAATATTATAAGAAAAAGACAAAAACTATACGATAAAAACTTCACTCGGTACTTGGTAGATTTTTTGTTAATATAAATCTCTAATGCTATTAAATATTATTTATTGTATGTTTTTTGTGTATCTTTATATTATTAATAAAACTAGTTAGAGATTACTGGAATTTTCTGAGCCCTTCACACATAAATGAACCTCAATGGAAATGCAATGAAGCGTGCAGGCAAATTAGAAAGCTGAAGAGTAACAGAGCCCTTGTTTGTTTAAGTTAAGTTAGACCACAATACTCTTATATACACATACTTGCCACCAGGGGTACGGAACTAGTTCCTTAATGCGGATTATGAAAGAACACAATTAGATACAGCACTTCACTCCCATACATTGATTGTACATACATATGTTACTAATGTTCCTATTATAAGAAAACGTATATTGTTATTATTATTTACTTATAAAAGAGTTAATAGTTATCTTTATATTTTTAGTAAATTTATTATATTCTTAATGCACGTCTCATTCCCCGTGCAGTCTCGTAAGTAACCACGTTAAGACGCTATAAAAGCTTTCTAGTTATAAGTCCATATTGTTCACTGAGTCCTCGGCAGCCATTACTTGTATAATCCTCAACGTTCAACCTGTTTTTTATAAGCCGTCTTTTTTTTGTAACTCATTTTCAGTATAATACCGATACACGAATCCAATAACAAAATTGCCTATAAAATTACCTCCAAACGACTTTTCTAAGTGCCGCATAAAATACAGATTTTTTAGTGACGCACTTTTTAAACATTAATATTAAGGATCGCTTGAATCAGGACTTTTATATTAAAAAATATATATGTATAGTTAGTTACTGCTCTTCGCTCAAAACCTTCACAGCTTTAGTCTTTTAGTAAATAATAAATACTTCAAGCAAGTGTCCGTCAGTTGTAGGTCACGACTAATTACTGATAATACCTTTATTAAATGAAGCACTCATCGCGCACTTTCACTGAGACAATTGTACCAATAAATACTACCTACTTATTAATAAATAGATTTAACTTTCTAAACTTTATTTTAACACTACATTGGTGTGGATGAGTCGAGCGTGTCGAGAATATATCAAATATTTTCAGTAATATGTACAATAAATTACCTCCCTATATCACTACTTCTTTTCTTCCCTCCTCTTACAGCATACACATTTAACATACATTTGTATGAACTAGTACATACAAAAGTTTTAACGTCAAAACATCCTTGGTATGAAGTAAGCCAAGCGTAACTTAACTCCTCCACCTTAACTCTTTCTCATGCGCGATGTACATTACTTCTTCAATTCCATTTTCCAACAAATTTTTAAAAATGTATAGCATTTGAGAGATTTAATGTATTCCGAGCTTTATAGAGACTTGTTTTTTTTTAAATATATGTCGTTCAAAATAGAATAAAATTTCTATGAATTACGATAGAAATGTCCAGGTCTTTTTATCTGTATGATAATTTTTATTAGCTCGGAATTTCCTTTAACTGTCTTATATTTACTATGAGCTAAAATAAAGATCTCGACAAAACTTTCCAGCTACATATTTACAATAACAAAATAAATACTTTAGCTATTTTAAACTAAACGTTAAAAGTATGACCCTCATACAAAAACATCTCATTTATTATATGTTATTAATAAATTTTATAATTGTTTATTACTGACTAGTTACCTACTTTAAGGTCAGCTAGTTCAGCTTCATCAACTAAAACACCATAGGACTTATCTTTCGCTTGTCTATACGACCTTTAACAAATATGGAAACAAATCTTAAATGATGTGATTAACAATAATGCAGTAACACAACGCCTGGGGCAACCTTGGCTGTAATAAGGGCAATTACACAACTATGATGTTCCGCTTCCTGTGACAGTGGAGGTGTATTTAATTATTATTTGCAATGTCAAGGCTGATGAAGTGTGTATCAAGCTTTATTAGAATACAAGTACGTAGAAGGAACATAACGTAACACATTCTTAACATGTCATAATGTTTTTTCCAATTTATAAATATTGTGTAAGGTAAATGTTTAAAATAGTTTATATTAAATGTTTCCTATAAGAGTATATGTTATGACCCAGAACCAGTGTCCATGTAAGTTAATGAATAGATAGTTAAACCTCTGTGACACTAACATATGATTGGATAATCTGGTTTAAACCAGATATAATCGGTCGCTTAAAACTACCTCTGACATATAACCTTGAAGATGAAGGGTACAAAAAATCTTGAACCGTTTTTTGACCATTAAGAGTCTCATTATTATGAGCGACCACTATTTTTTGTGAACGATTCAATGTATGATTAGATAAAATATTTTGTATTCTTAATAATATACGGCTTTCACACATAAATTTAAACAAGATTTCTTTGAACCATGTCATGAAACTGCGACTAATTCATTGTTACTTTTAAACTAATATGACAGATGTGAATTGTATCAAAATGTGTTGGGATACTTATATTTATCAAAGGGAGAGGGAGCTCTACCCCAATTATTGTTTAAAATTTTATTTATTTTCTAAGCGACTCTACATAGAGCCATATTTGGCGGTATTTTTGTTACAAAGAAACAAAAGTTAATATAAATCTGTATGTTATAAAAAAAAATATTTTAGTGAAAAAAACTCTAAATGCTCTACACGAGTTCGAAAGACGCAAATTAACTCTAATAAAACAAACCCTTAACAGCGCAAGAGCATTCGCTTCCTTGCTACGATATTAATTATTATTATAATGTTTCTGTTAATAAATCAGTATATTTTTCAAATTAAATGTTGGAAATGAATTAAGATCCGAATATCGTGTGAGCGGTCTGGGTTAAACCATAACAATTATTTTACGTCAGTTAATAAACAATTCAATTTCCACATCACATAAGGTGCAAAATGAAACGAACTTAGGTAAAGGAAATTGGCATAATATTTGTATCTGCAAATAGCTCGAGACTTACCATCATCATTGAAGTGTGCATCGTCTCTGAATCCCTCACGCGGGAGTCGAACCTGAGGCTGGTTACATCATAACCAAAACAAATCCCAAAAATCACAATCCTACACAAATAAACACAAAACAAGTACAATTAGTCACGATATTCCGGTCATTTGAAATAAACGTGTCACTAATCAAACAATAATAAAGTTTGTAAATACGATATAAGGACGATCAAACTGACGGCACGTGCTCGCCTCGCCACTGCACTACACCGACTGACGACTGACGAGTGAGGTCTTAGCAATCTTATCTACCACTCCTGTACGCATTCTAACAATGGGTTGTAGAGAACAACAAAAAGAGATGGATATATTTTACTCACTCCTCTGCGCCAAATGCATTTAGTGCACTTATAAATTAATATGATAGAGTTCTCAAAGTTTTGGGTACTCTATAAATGTACCTGAGACTTCACTCATTTTATAATTAGAGTTAATATAGTGCTATTTGCGTCGCTGGAACAAAATAAAGCATAATAATATAACTACATTCTACTGCTAGCGTCAGTTTTCATACATAATATATGTATGTTTATTTTTGATTAAAAATACAAAACATAAAGGACATACTATGTCTCACAAAAGAACCCAAAACATTTTTGGGTTTAAAATAATGACTCAACAAAACATATTAATATTAAATATTTATAAACACATTAGCAAATTCTTTTATATATTTGCTTTGTAAATAACAAAGTTTAATAAAGGAAGAGTTTCCGCGAAAAAAGATCAAAGATTTCTTACGTTTAAGTGTTGTATTATATATTTGTACGTTACTTTACTAAGAAAATATATTAACTTATTTGTTGTAATATTCCTTCAATTTTTAAAATAACATAATTAACATATCACTGAAATCTATAAACTAGTGCAGTCATGTCTGTCTGTCTATTGCCTCTATCCAGATAAAGATCCTAATAATCGTAATAACATGCTACTTTTAATAAGTCGTCTAGCGACACGGTGGCTTAATTGGAAAAGTGACTAGACGGTATCTCAAAGGTGGCAGGTTCGAGTACTGCTCGTGTCGATAATATTTCTTTAATCATTTAAAATATTATAGTGTATATATAATACATACTTTACTAATAAACTTTTGTAAAATTAATAATATTTTCAAAAAAAATGTATCGTAGCACATTAAATAAGAAATCTGACATTTTGTTGTGGCCATTTTAGAGTTTTAACAATATAATTGCATTGTCATCGTAATAAATAGTAAATTTCTACTGAATGGATTACAGTTAACTAGTTTAAAATTCAATTACAATATTTGTCTTTTAACAAACTAACAAACATGTTAATTGAAAACATGTAAATACTGTTACTTCGTAACTTCGGTCGGTGTGTTGAGTTACTAAAAACACTTTTTAAAAATAATTTATATAACCAGATTAAAAGTTGTCAAATTTACTTTTTTTATAACAATCAAATTGCAATATTACCTTATATGCAAAGATTTAAATACATTTAATTAATATCCCCTACTTTTCCTATAACAAATGCAGTTCCTTCATGAGCGAAAAGCCTTCTCAGATACGGTCGAAGTAACACGACAAAGTAGGCAAAGTTTCTACAAGTCCGAGCTTTGAAGTGATCTTGAAGTTATAGTCGTTTAAATAATCGACTTACGCGGTTCCTATCAAATAAACATTAAATCACGTTACATATAGAACTTATTGTATTCTAATAAATCATTAATTGTGAAATAAATGAAAAATCCTTAACATAATATATACTATTTGTTTGACTTTAATCTCAAGAGGAATTTAAAAGTGACATTTATTTTATTATTAACATTACAAAGTCACAGCAACGTCCCTTTCCCTAAGAGATAGCTCTTATCATTAAATATTCATATTTTAATCCCATCTCTAAGCTCCATTTAGTCTCAGATTGTATTCACTCTGTCTCAGATCACACTCAGACGGTTCAGCTCCGGCTTCAGAGGCGACGGGAATAATCAATATTTAAATAATTTGGGGAACAGATTTGATAATTAACAACAGATTTGATTCTATTTATACTTCTATATCTTCGTAAAGAAATAATATTTAGTTTAAATTTAGTTTAATATTGTTATTGATATTTTTTTCTCTATATTTGCATTTTTTAACAATATTTAAATCGCTCCCTTGGCAACAATGTGCTAACAATTAAAATTTAGTTTATATTAAATCGATAAGAAAATTAATTAAATGTATTTACAAGACTATTACATTGCCGTAATATGTTAAAAGTATGAGATTTAAAGTAGTATATAATTTTTTAAAGATATTAAATGTCCTTTAAAGCTAAACGGAGTTCTTAGTTATCCATACATTGAAACAAATATTATACCTAACAAATTTTAATCAAATATTTTTTGCAAATTGTTCATAAAAACTTTATTTATTAGATTTTAATCGCTAAGAATTTTCACTAATTATAATTGCGAAGGGAAAAACTGAAACCCGTGTTCGTGAGTCGTGAAACAAAAACAAGTAACATGCCGAGAGTACAAAAGATAATTAATATTCATTTTATATACATCTTCTACGTAGTTTTCAGAGCGGCTTCTTTGACAGAAAATAAAAACAATCGTAATATACAATATTTGGCCTTTTCAATAACTTGTCTACGTAATGCGTACGTAGCTTTGCATGCGTATGTACGTATGTAGCATTAATCATTGAAATATATATTATTACACTAAATGTAAACAAGAAGCGAGATTGTTTCACTAAAACGAACGCAAAGGTTGTATCGGTGTTAATATTTGAAGTAAGTAGTTCACGAGACGCGCACCCCGGGACATCAGCCCAGGAATATTAGAGAACACGCTCACACCAGACACATACATGTGGAATAAACTCCTCCCTTACCTGAAAGAGATGTTTTAGTAATTCAATAGCAGTGTACTTAGAATGTGTATCTTTGGACTTATATGGTATATTTAAAAATAAATATTTAATAAGTGGAGTAAAGGAAGAAGCGTGTTTGTATTTGATCATATCTCCTTGTAAATATCTTCTCACATCGTCTACAAACAAAAGATAGGAGCGTCGGCAGAACAAAATGTAAATATTTTTATTCTTATACGAAAATTGAATAACTCGCCCAATATTGCCTTGTTTAAATTCAAGATACGCAGTTAGTTATCGGTGTCTTTGTATTGTTCTGAGACACTGATTACAGATAAATAACAACACTTTTACAGAGCTGAAAATAAACTGATATAAAATAATAAAACTGTAACATGTCAAGAAAGAGACTTTCTTATTGTCTAATTCTAAGGACGACTACATTCTAGATAATATTGATAGTTTGTTTGTTTGTTACACTTTCACGTCTTAACTACTTATCCGATCATAGTGAAATCGCGGCGTGAACTCTTCACGGAAAAATTCCGTTAAAATTAATGTAACTACAGCCGGGTAATTTTAAATCATAGCAATATTGGATGACGAATATATTAATAAATAAAGGAAAGGAAATGGTTGTAAGGTTCATCCCAAAAATTGTACTGTTCCCGAGGGATCGCAAGATAACTTTTAGACAGCCGTCCGGTGTTGAAGTAGACTGTTTTTACATATATAAAGCCGCCGGAAAAAACATAGTGCTTTTTAAACACATTTTTTTATGATCATTAATAACTGCCGCCGTGTTTCAAACTCAAAATATTTATTATTTTATAATTTAAATAAACCTTCATGAAGTATTGTTCAATCAATTTGCTTTTCCATTACAATAATTATTATTTTTCTATCTACTTAATTTTGTAATTACTGCATATGTTAATAACATACTGTATCTCTTTCATACGATGTCACAGACAGACAAAAGCAAAAAATATATATATAACATAGTACTTTAATCTTTCACTGTTCTTCATTTGCTTCGGACATTAAAAAAATAAACACAAAACCTATAGCGCATATTTCAGTTACAAACTCCTCGGTTCCACCGTTTCAAAGTCGTTGCGAGTAACTTTTGACATAAAATCCCGCGGTTTTGCTGAACATGGATTTAGTTACGCCATATTCATGATATCCCGGCAAACATATTTTTTCTTATTTATATATTCTGTATTACATGTCTCAAAACTTTTTATTTTATAATTTTTACATACATAAATGACTAAGTCGTACTTTTAACTGCTCAGGCAAAAGTTTGAATACAATACAACTCATCAAGGCTGTTAAATAAGTGGAAGTTAATAATAATCTGCTTAAAATACATTGTACAAAGAAAATATAATATTAATTCCATCTGTCATTTAAAAAGTTCACTCAATTTTAACACAATCGTTTTCAGATCTTGGATATCTAAAGCCCCTATTTTAAGGGCGGGGGTGAACAAGTGCCGCTAATACAACCCTATTGTAAATAGCAAATCCATTAACCGCCGCGCCCTCGCTGATTATAACTCTAGTATTGTTACTTCTGGAGTTCAACTCTCTGTTGATTCATCTCCACTTATCAAGCTATAACTGGAAAACCAACACACTTCATATTAATAAATTATGAACAGTTTTTTAAACATCTTATCTGTCGGTTGGTCTCTGTATGTTCATTGCAGATTGAACTTTGTTTTTTGTTGGAAAAATTTAAACTGCAGAATCATGTATTTAATATAAATAATTTAAATTTCAATCTCGCAGTTGCAAAAATCATTTCTTTTATATGTAACAGAATTGCGAAAATCATTTCTTTTACGTAAAAGAAATGATTTTTATAATTTTCTGCAAAAAATAAAACAAAATACGTTTTGTTGTATTTTATTCAAAAACATGTTTGTAACATCTTTTTGTAAAAACGAAAACAAAATACATTTAACGCTGAAAAGAAATTTATTAGATGATATCAGTATGTTATTTATTCTTGCTATCGTTGTTAGAAAATTTCCAGAAATTATTAGTAATTAAAAATTATTACCTCCTGCAATACACTGATGATACAATGAAAAATAAGAATAGTTTTTTGTGTATTGGAAGTTGTATGGTATTTTTAAAGGAAAATTCAGAATTCGTAGTTTCTACGTAGAAACACGAACATTTCTTTTTACTTTCATACAGCGCAGACAGGGAACGGAAAAAAATCTCATCTACTTTAATAATAAATAAAACTTAAGAATTCATATTTGATATTTTTTTGTTTAAAGTTTTATTCAGATATTCCTAATAAAACAATATTGGTATTTATTATGTAATTTCTAAAATTTTACTTTCATATACAAATCTTTTTATCTTTCTTTAGTTTTATGTTAAGACGGAAGGATAGAAAGCATGTAACGGAAAGAGCCTTAAGTATGAACGTCCGGTTGTAAGAGAATAAGGCGACCGACGAAGACCTGGATGGAGGGAGATGACGTGAACCCCACAACAATTGAAACAAGGGTAGGTGGGTACAGATCTTACAAGTTTATAACCCTTAGCAAATCAGAAAACTCAAAAAATAATGTTACACGGTCTCCAATGTTAACCAAAGATGTTTAATAACTAAAAACTTAATTATAATTTTATTTAAAAAAAGTTCATATAGCCTTGCCCTAGAGGCCGCTACACCCTCGTCTACAGTCATTACCCTTTTTAGGAAGGTTTAGAGAATATATAACATTGATAGCAGCCAGTGATTTGTAGCACAACATTACTATTTCGTGTAGGGAGTTCAGAACAAATGCAGCTCATATAATAATTGTATTTACTGCACAAGAGTCCCTCGTGAGCAGTTACAGATACGTACTTGAGCATTTTGTTGTTTTTAATTTGTTGTTTTGGTAATGATTTTTTTTTTAAAAAGAAGTTAGTTTACCTTGCACAATAATATCTGAGTTCATAAAAATACAAATAAAAAAAGGGTGTTTTTTAAATTTTAAAAATTTTTACTTAAATATGAATATACCTTATAGATATATAGATTGATAGATAGATAGACAGACTACAAACTTGTTTTTCAAAATTAATCAGTTATTTCATTTCATTCAGTGTTGTTATTGTATTTTGTATAAAAGTTTTTATAATATTATCAATTTATCTATAATAAAACGTGTTATCAAATATCTTGCAATGTAGATTTTGAGAATTGAAAACAAATATTATTAATATATTTGTAATCCTACAGATTAACATTTCAATTGAAATTAAAATTATTCACAGGATTTCATTTTATCATAATCGTAACATTCACTAAATTATGTTTTCAACCCTTTTATAAATAAGAACTAGTACAAGTTAACAGCTTTTTGTATTTTAAAATTTTCAATTTTAAATTGAACCATAAAGGTTTAGAAACAAATTAATACTGATATTATAAAGATTCTGTAGAAAACATTCTGTTCTGACTTTTATTAAGGAAACTAAACAGATAATTTTAAACACAATAAATGAAACGAATTATATTATTACGTACATATACTTAGTTATTATATTACAATTGTAAAAGATGCATAGCGCCATCTAGTAATTATATTATCAAACTTTTAAGTAAGTAAAACAACTTAACAGTAGTCTTTAAGTTTTAACTGTATAAACCGAGATGTCGCTTTAACAAAAATTTTTTACATGTTTTGTTTCCGTTATGGTGATGAATTTTATTTAGTTTTTTATGATCTTAAAATGATATTAAGCTTACATATTTTATATCATCATAACTTTGTGTATGGACAACAGAAGCTTGCACTTTAATTCTCTTAAATGAAAAAAAATGGGACTTAAATCTCATTTCTCATTTACATTTACGTCGAAGTGTCAATTGTTTTGTATTCTGTATTTTGTAGATTTAACTGGAACACAGAATACAGAAATTATATTTCACTGCGGCTTCTAAATTTAATTGAAATATGAATTTTATAGGATCGCTTATACTTCATACAATACAATATAATATAATTTTAAAAGTAACGGTATAACAACATACTTAATTAACCTTGCATTAAATATAAGTTGCGGATAACCTTCTTTTAAAATCGGAAACCATTTCTAGAGATGCAATAAACTGAGGTAAACGTAAACAATAATTAAATAAAATATATTTGTACAATGTTCAGAGACACTACAATCTAAAACTTCAATTTTAACTTAAAACTGATATGCAATGTCATTTTACCATATTATTTTATTTATATCTTCGGAAGGTTATCTTATGAAGTACATATAAGAATATTTTTATTTATATTTTAATTTATTTTAATATCAACTCTCTCAATAACGAATTTCGTAAATAGTAGGAATATATGTATATATATATATATATTTTATATGTAATTACAGTCTTATTTTATTGTTTTTTTTTTGTTAACTTTGGGTAAACGACATCAAGGAGCAGCTTCGTGGTAATCGTACACCTCGCGTTTGGTTTTCCAAATAGGATTCCCTCGAATCAAACATTCTCCCAGGTGTGACGTCACAGAATGGCATGGGAGTATTTTATTGCAATTTTAAATAATCACCAAAATAAATAATAATCTTCTATAATACATTTGAAATAATAACATTAAATCAATTGTAAAAGGTTTCGCAGTAGGATTTAAAGAAAATAATTTTAACTTCTTTCCTACAACGATAGAACATATGAAACAACATATTACTCGTAACAGCATTTTCTATATCATGTTCTATATCATATGTGTCCTTTAGGAATTCTATCTCAATATTAAACAAATGTATTAAAGTTCGTATTCTCCTTATTATATTTAACTTTATTATACGTTCAATGTTAGTTAAATACTTTCACAGGGATTTAAGTCCTTCAGTCACGGTGTAATATATAAATATGTAAAAGTCCTTTTATACTTTTAAATATTTATATATAATACCGTGGCTAAAGGCATACTTCTCACATCGTATGAATAGGTCTCTTATAGAACCTGCACTTGGAGCCAGCAGGGCCATGTCGTCAGGGCAACTGTTTTTATTGACGCATGTATTGTCAATCCAACAAACAATTCGTTTGCTACTAAGTTCAATGATCTAGTCGTTTGTCCCGCCCAAACTCTTCAATTTATACATAAACTACAATCTATAATGCCAGGGGTGGCCAACTCTTTGCGATCTAGCAACAAGAAATTTTTTAACTATACTCCAATAATTTTCGTAATATTTAGGACGGGAATAAATAGGTACCGATAACTTTTTCCTTGTTCGTGATCGACTGACCTAGGGGATGCGATCGACGGGTTGGCCTCCCCTGAACTGTACTATACAGGGTAAGTAATTTTTTATTCCCTAAATAGTATATTATTAAGCGATACATTATGTAGATATCTAATAAGTATGTAGTGATTGTATTATCTTTGAACTCGAGTGCTCTGGATTATAAAAAGATTATAGTCGCAATTTTAATATATTAATAATAATACATAGGATGGTTATAAAAGTATACGAAGGAGGGTAGATAGATTTATCTGCATTCAAAAATATACAATTACCCGCAACAAACTAAATAAATGAATATATAGTATCCTATAAGAAAACAATTAATTGCACATTAATAGCTCGTTTATGAATCCTAAGCAACGGAAGCCAAATTAAAACCAGTAAGCATATATAACTCAAAATATTTTAAATATTTAAGAAAACGACCGTGAAAACGAAAAAAAATTTGTAAAATCTCTGATCTTCAAAATACATATTTAAATAAATTCAGTTTTCCTTGAAATATTACTTTAATTCAACTCAAAACTGGTCGAGTCACATTTTCGAAATATTTCACAACAGGATTTTTTAATTAACTGTAAACAAATTTTAATGGAATTAAATAATTTATCAAAACATTGACATAAATATCTTTTGAAGATAATTATAATGCGCCTTAAAGCTGTCAACATTTAACCTATATACCTACAATTATTATTTTTCACTTTTTTAAAATAATTTATTGAACACCTATATGTTTTATAAGTAGGGCCTAAATGTCAATCGAGGGACTTCTTGTTATTTGTGGCATACGAATGCGGCCCTCTCGGTGTGCACAGCTTTTGGTCATCTGCAACATACAGAGCTGATTAATTTTTACCATCCTTGCGGAATGGATAAAGAGCACTATAACAATAGAGGGTATTTTTGATGTCTGACTTATGTCTCTACTCCGCACCGAGTTCCTCTAAGGTGCGACCACTTAATCCATATAACGAGTCTGCAACTTAATTCTATTTATTTATTTATGTATTTTCCACTTTGAGTCGATATCAGTGATCACTTGTGTACGTAAAAAAAAAATTCGGGAGAGCCTACTCTGATATCATACTTATAGAAGATTACTTCTGAAACTCTCCAAATAAAAGTTAAAGCTAAGAGGGTTCCACACGAGCCCTGGTGTGAGATTTTATTGATATAATCAAAAAGTCAATAAAACTGAGCCAGCAGTACAAATAGTCATCGTAAACAGCACTCATTCATTTTCATTCATTTCATTCACTCATTGACGCTACTTGTTATTATGCTTACCTGACATATAATATGTCATATATTATAATATTGTCTAGTATGGGTACTTAGAACGACGTAGACAACATCTTCCCCTTATAATCTGGACTAGGAATTTTCCTCTCTACTTCGGAAATTTATTATTTACAAAAGATCATATCCGCATTTGCATACGTCCATAGGAGACTGACTATTTTTCCTTATGATTATATAACTATATTATAAGAACTTATTATAAAAGCAATCAATCATTCAAATAAATTCTTTATTGTTTTTATATTTAGAAGTAACGTTCAATGCACTGTCCTTCAAGGAACTGCTTTCTGCTCTGTGCGGATATCCGCCTTCACTACAACAATCTATTTATTATTTATATGTATACAAACTCATGTCAAATGGACTTTACACGTTTATATCCTGAATGAGTTAATATATTTTATCATTAACGTCACAGACAGTTAACATTGAGAGTTCAAACAAAATATAGCACAATAAAAAATAACAAAGTGAATATTAAAATATAGTTCAATTACTGAACGCCTAATGCCCCTTAAAAAAAAAACCATACATTTATATTTATATTAATATAAGATTTTAGACAAGAAAAAAATTTGTTATAGATACACAAAACTAATTAATTAAATTTAGGTTTTTAATGCAAAAATATGTTTATATTATATAAAAAAAAGGTTAAACCAAAATAAGTAATTCACACATTTTTATTTTACTTAAGGCTCCCAAATCCATAGATAGCTAATTTTGAGATCCCACAGGCAATATTTTTTTTGTTTTTTTTTTTTTTTTTCCGTTGGAAAAACCCGTTACGGGTACCCCGTCGGCCCATGGGGATGACGGCCGGGGGGTGATGTGGGACTACCCGGCAGCATAGAGGATGCTGCCATTTTTAAGGCTACCCACTAAAAAACCAACGGTTGCCCTCTGCGCCGTAATGGGACGTCACGGGATCGCGTTAGCACACACCGTGACACCCGGCGAGACCCCCCAAATGAGGGTGCCCCGAGCAACCTAGAGCACCCTCTCATCGTAGGCCTATGTTAGGTAAGGGGGGTCACCCTCCCCCCTCACCAGGCCTACAACTGGGGAAGGAAGCGACGGGCGTATTCCCGCCTCCTTCTACCCAGTCTCCCCCTACGGAGCGGGTCAGCGGACGAGGCAAACTCCCTGTCCCGCTCCGAGGCCTCCTTTGCGGCGATGAAACAGACAATATTGTCTAAGTAATAATAAGTAATTAAACTCAACCTTAATTTTCTAAAATATAACCTTAAAATTACTATAAAATAGTGAATGTTATACATATTTTTAATTATTTTTCGTTACCTTATAATTAAGTTGAAGATCACCGGATATTATAAAGTTTTTGTTTTAATACTCATTACTCACATTGTGTTAAGAACCTACATATTTTCTGGCCTTATATATTTAACTATCTGTGCCCTGCGGTTTTACATGCGTATAATCCCACTAATAAAATATAGCCTGTTTCAAAAAAATATATATATAAAATCATTTCCTAGGTTCGAAGATTTCCATTTTTAAACAAATAAAACTTTCCGTTTTATAATATTAATAAAGATTTAATATAAATTATTAATTAGCACTAATCTAAATGATAACATTTTAATAAACGTATTTAATATCAATATCATTTGTAGGGTAGTTATTAAGGTAGTTATTATAGTTAATTTAAATTTAATTTATTTTCTCTTGTAAGTGAATAATATTGTAAAGTTCTTCAAACCGAAGTCAAGTAGTTAAAAATCATTGAGTTTTAAAAAGACGTCAACGCGCACTACAATTATTAAATTGGCTGTAAAGTACCTGTCAAAAATTATACTAACATTTGACACTTTGTTCTTAAATGATTGTGTTTCTCGTTGATACTATATATGTACTTAGCTATATATCTTTATATATTAAACATACTATACAAATGTTTCGTAACAACTTCTAAATTATATAACACGAATTAATTATCAACTGATAGTAAGATAATTATTTTATATCTCAAGGTGAGTCGGCTGCAATTTCCTAATTTTACCAATCTGCACCTGATAACATATCAAATCGTGTTTCGCTAACGTGCGTTTAGTTCTGGTATTTCGTATTTCACTTCGCAGCAAAACGGACGGCCTATTTGGGTACAGTTGAAGAGAAACGCTACGTTTGTATTCAGTTTCGGTCTAACTAGCGTCCGGAGCGGTCGTCGCTTCTCTATGCGACATTGACTGAAACTCGCACGAATAATCGCCGGCCAATGTGCATTTGATTCCAAATTTATGAGACAAAATGTGTAGAACGAAGTGTTCGCTTGCTGTCTTCATTTTATCAATCAACTTAGTTTATTCATGGGGTGAGTATCCAATCAGCTGACACTTATACTTACCACGTGCGTTTTTTTCTGTTGTTACGCAACGCTAATTGTTAAATTCGAGTAATCGTGGAATGCTACACGAGTATTGTTTATACAATTTTAGTTAATAAGTGGTCTGGTACATAATGTCAATAAGGCGGTTATTCGTTTGGCGCCACGACACCATTACGAGGGGGCCACGAGTCACGTAGGCCACTTCGAGCGGTCCGTATAAACCGGCGGATTTGAGGAGACTGCTACATTTTATAAAACCTTAACAAAATATGTTCTACACAACACGGTCGTATTATATTCCTGAAGTATGAAAATGTGAAAAGCGCTTTGCGGCTTTTTCTGTATAATAGATATTATTTAGGCATAGTATATATATATAGTAGTTATATTATACAATATAAATCAAGTCTTGAAATAATTGCAAAGTATGTAGTTTTGTGTCTGGGTTTAACTAGTGTTGGCAAGAAGTGATATTTATTAGCAAAGTTTTTTACCGTAATGAAGTACACTTTAAATGAACTTCACTCACTGACTGCGGTATGAAGTTTATTTCATGATATCAGATTTTTAAATTTATATTATAATTATTTAACATTTTTGTTTTTGTAGGTGTATGCTATTTTGTAAGATTAAGATTGCAAAGATTATATATTCATAAATATTGTAATTGTTAGTTTTTCATTATTTACTCATTATGTGCATATCTTGGGTATTTACATTAAAATGTGAGTATTATAATAATGTGAATTTTATAATTTTTACAATATTCACATTTTATGTAAATTTAGAATAAATTTTTATAAAAACAATAATTATAAAAATGATAAAAACACTAAATAATTGCAATATTTACGTGCATAAAATTAATAAAATCTCAAAAACGGTACAATTATGTACAAGGTATTATTTTAATAAAATTATAAATATATTTAAAAAAAAATTTTTTTTTTCACAAATGTAAATCTGTAGATCTGTCGTCCGACTGACCGATTGAACTTGAGAATTTTTTTTCGCCTTCACCTTATTTTCTTTTTCATTAAAAAAAAATCAACTTTATAAATTAAAATATTTGACTTCAACACAGGTTATAAAAAATAAGTTGTAACTTTCATTACCTTTTATAGTTCTACAATAATCTAGTCATTAAAGATAGTACCTATTTTACAGTTTTAATTGTTAAATAGGTAAAATACATTCAAAATATTTATTGAATATAGCAAGTAGCGACGGTCTGAGGCTTTCCTTTTTTTATTGCGCCCGCGCATGATATATTCAGTTATTACAAATTGTTGTTGAGTAAAATCATTTAATTTTAATGTATGATATTTTATACCCAAAACAAAATGTCTGAAGGAAAAATATTTATTTGTGCAGAAAAACATTTTTTTAAATTTATTGTCAGTAAAATTTGATTATTAGAAAAAAATCGATATTACTCTCAATCCCGTCAAAATGTATGACAATATTTATACATTTAAAAGGTATTACAGTATTTTTACGGGTAAAGAGCAATAATATAAAAATTAATATAGTTTGAGAAACTGGGACATTTCTTAATGATATTATAACTAGTACAAATTGTGATTATAATGAATGCATTTATTAAATAAAATCAATAACAATCCCACTTGTTTATAAACGACTGATTTACGTTTCTGTTATCTATCAGGTTCAGAGTTTAAACGCTCAAGGCAAAGAAAATTATGTAGTTTCTTGAAGCTACGTTCATTTATAACAAAATATGTGGTATTTTTTATAAATTAATAAAAAAAAATTATTTCCTTTTTTTTTGGTTAGCTATTTTGTTTTTTTTTAAGTATGGCAACACGCCGATCAGACTGACATTCTGTCAAGCATTTTAAAAAACGAACGACGCTGTAATTTTTTTAATTTTTTTTTTTGACGCTGATAGAAATAAATAATAACTAGTGTTTCATAAAAATTATAATAGCAATAATCGTGTGGAAGTCGAATACACGGTATTTGGCTCAGCAAGTTTCAACAACGTACCACTAAACCTACCAATCCATCTAGTTAGGTATGAAACTATAATTTGAAATAGGACATTTTTTTATTATAAATCTAGGAAAATAGTCAGTTTATTTAGAATAAAAAATAGAAATAGCTTATTCATAATTTATAATTGAAAATAGATTAATAAATAATTGTTTTAGATAACAATTCCTCCTCTTTTTTTGTTTTAAGTATTAAAACAAGTATTAAAACAAGTCTTATATTTTCCTTCAGTCTGTTATAATTATAGAAAAAATATAGTTTTAGCCGAATCATTAAAATATAAGATTAATTACAAGGAAAGTGTGAATAGACAATACTTTGTTAACAATACCTTGAGAGACCTCGTAGAAGCTGTAGAGGAAACGTCTAATTTAGCGATATTGTAATTAATAACACTCTATAGAATAGAATAATTATTATAATTAATCTTATTTACAATTGATCACATTTATTGAAGATATTTCTTAGAGCACGATTAAATGGTATACGTACAATAAGGATGTCACACCCGGTAGATGGGAACGAGGGATAACCGCGTTAATTGAATTGGCGTAAATTAGCCGAGTTACGCGAATACAAATACATGTAAATTATTTCTAATGTGAAAACAAACAATTCAATTTCAATACAAATACATATAAATAACTTTTAATGTGAAAACAGACGAAATATATAAATTAATAATAAATGTTGTATTATACAAATAGAATCTCAAATACCAAAGTTCTTTTTGTACGTAGTAGGACGCACCAATACTTAATGGGTAGTTAGAAATTAATAATTTGTTTCTCCTGCAATTGTTCTTCATAACACGCTAATATTTTTTATTACTTGTTTCGTAGATTTAAGCTCTTCGTTTAAGTCGATATTTTATAAAATTTATAATCCCTTTTTACTTAAACTGAGGCTTGTATGTGAGCTCATCAATCGTCAGCTCCGGATTGTGGAAATCCTGAACGTTCCTGAACGTCATCGCAATGTATTTTTAAATTTATTCGAATTATAAATTAAATAAAAAAATGAAAAGACAATAACTGGTATTGCCTAATACTAACCTCTCGTTGTCAATGTCTGTCTGTACATGACTAGATCTAGTACACGGTCAAATGGTTTTAGTTTAATGCCAAGTTTTTATGAGACTTATTTTTATTATAATTTAGTTATTATTATAAAACTGTAGTAGTGAGTGGAGTTACATTATACTATATAATTATTATAAAAATGTTAAACTTGTTTTTTCTTTCATTATATATTATTTCATAAAAATGCCATATATAGTTTAGTTTATTTGCAACTGATACATAAGCATGCTGTTTTTTTTTCTTCATCGACTGTTACTAACTTGCTTATATTAAGTATTAGTACAAGTAACAACTAAAAAATATACTGTTTTACATTTTCTTTCCGTCTAGAGTTGATTTACTGTATTATATATATTTGCAACTAAACTGACCTTTTTTTAAGTTGTTTAATATTGGTTTTATAAACAATACTATTTTTGGTTGACTATATGTAAAGTGTAATGCAAAACTAAATAAATTAATATAATACATATGGATTACTTACGGAATATATAAATGTTTTAACTTTTAAGATAAAAATAATTTTTACCTTAATTTAACTTTTACATGCAGGCAAATTAACACACTATCACACATACGACAAAAAAAAGTAATAAAAATATATATTAGTAGTAAGATATGTTTGTTTTGTTATAAACAATAATTTTTAATATTGTAGGTATTTTAAAATAGTTTTACTATTATATTTTATATCAACAATATTTATTTGCTGTTTTATCTATACAATATAAATAAAATTGAAGTGTCTCTTAGATTTTAAAATAATGATGTTTTCTCGAGTGCTCTTGATATATGAATATCACGATTAGATTCATTTAGGGTTCCAGAGCAAATTGTGTATCATAAAAATTGCGTATCCTAAGAGAAGAGTTATCCCCCAGGATATATATTTGTGTGGTAATAACCAAAAACTGTTCTGATTTAATGTTAATATTTAGGTCAACTTAAAAAAGTTGATAAAATTTCTACTTTAACAGCGGGCACACATTTGAAATTAACTAATTGTTCTTCAATAAAGTTAAATATAAGTGATAATATCACAGGACGGGTGCGAGAGACAAGACGAAGTCAACAGTTGTTTTATAAATGTAAATTTGAACTCCAAGTAAAATATAGTTATAAAATATGAATTAATGAATATTTTTTAATCAACATCGTCGCAGTAAAAACATGTTTTATAATATTAAAAGCTTCAAGAAATTCGCGATTTTTATCTGTTAATATTTTTTATCTGAACTTAACTTTTCATACTGATTTTCACGTACATACACACTGACTTAGGTCCTGTTATTGATCTATAGAATCCCTGAAATAAAAAATATGTAAATAAAATGATATTATAAATTTTATATTTTTCACGATCGGTAATAAACAAACAAGTAATACAACGTATCAGTGTCATGTGTTGTCATGTAAATCATCAGATAGCCATGACATAGACGACGTGGAGTAGACATGTGCTCACCATTGTTCTATACTGTGTACGAATATAAACCATTTCTATTTCATTAATATTAAAATCTTTTTCTGTTAACATAGCTGACCAAAACTTATTAATACATACATATATTATTAAAAAAAATTAAAGAATTAATTATTATCATTATTTTATTGTTATTCTATTATAATTATTAAATCCGCCGACTTACAAACTTACTTCCCAAGTTCAACTGGAACATTTTTTTCCAGTATGGGTTATTAAAACTACTCAGTAAGTATTATTATTGTATTTTGGTTGGTTAAAAAGTTGCACTTACCTCAAAGCTAAAGCAAGTCCCTGTGTGTGTTGATGTATTTTTTATTATATACTTATTAAAATATTTATGTAAATCAATTTAATCTAGACAGGGATTTAAACCAATCTTAAAGATATATGAATGATGTATAGTCAGTTATCTCGTCGGGTTAAATTCTTGACATCACTCTGATAGCGTATGACTGGTTTTATTGATGGTAATATTTAATGGATTTCACTGAATACGTTGTTTTTGTTTTGTTTAGTTGTATTTTTTAAAATAATAAAGAATTATTTAAAAAATAATATAAAGGTTCTTTATATATGAAATATAAATATTTCTGTTCGTTGTCTTGTCATAAATTAGTTTACTTATACAAAATTTTACTATATTTATTGGAAAAAACTTAATATACAAATCTACAAAGATATCATATTTACAAATCCACGTATACTCAATGTAAGTAGAGGTCAAGAAAGTATTCTGTAATCTGTTCATTTGTTTATGAAGTTAAATCATTTGTGTTCCAAGTCAAGTTCACAATCAGCAGATAACTTTCAAATACGTATTATTTGTATTATATTATATATATGATATCTTAAAACACTAATGAGGCATAACATCTACATTTTACGCTAAGTATGGGTATTATGTGAAGTATGTGACGTACAAACAACAATTTATTTTTGTGTTTTTTGGTTATCAGCTACTGGGAGGACTGACATCTGACGAGGTTATAAGATATATATAATTATCCGGCTATACTCACGTATATACTATCGGAATTTGACTAACTAGTTTCCAACCCATTCGGGGCTATAAGCTCGGTTCATGATGGAATAGCGATGTGAACTTGGTCAGTGATTCCGCCATGCTTCATCTAGTCTGCAAATTTTTATAGTAATAACGTGACTACAGCGGAATAATAATATAGATATCAGTTAGTATTGATCACCAAAGTTTAAATATAAAATTTGTTATAAGTTATTGCACGTCGTTATATTTAATACTTTCTGCTTTGGAATAACCTGTAAGAAATCTACTATCTAAAAAAATCTTTAAGAGAATAATATTTTTTTTTCATACTACAACAACAATTATTTACTAACATACTCAGTTTATATTAGTAAATTTATTTGTTTTTGCACTACACATATACACACAAACACACACACACACACGCGCGTACACTACACAAACAAATAGCTTTACCTCTTTATAATGTTAGTATAGACTTTCGTATACATTTAAAGAAATGTATCTTGTTACTAGGCTGTATTATATGTCTGTGGTCGAAATTTCATCATTATGACATATAAATGATGTTTTTTATTTTTGTAATGGTAGTATTATTTATTACAATATTATTTAATATAAATACCGGTATAAATATACATAAGAATTAATCAATACCTTAGTTTTATAATATCGTATTGAATAAAAGAGCAGATTATATAAAATATTGCAAATAAATGATGATTGCGCAAGTTCCTACTTTTTTTTTAAATTATATTAGTCCATTACTACTACATTACCAATTTTACTTATCACTTGTGATACCATATCAATATAATACATTAATTTCAGCTGGAAATAAATTATAAATTTTTTACAAAAAAAAATCTTTTGATATTGATATCATCGGAAATGATGGCGGCGATAGATACTTAAGTAGAATTGAGATTATATACTAGATAGATCAAGGCTCGTGCCACACTGCGAGCAGAGCGCTCTGCAGGCGATACAACACTGAAAATATTATTAAATATATATTTTTGTTGGTTGTAACTAACCTCAATCAAGCACTAGAGTAATATATGCAAACATTAATATATAAAAAGTTCAATGACTTTTAACGGTCAAATACTGTCTCAGAAGTTATTTAAGTGCCAATCGACCCACTTACATAATGCATGTGGATACAAAAAACAAATCTAGTGTACGTAGGGTAGAATTGATTTCTATTTATTTATTATTCATTCACAAAAAACTTTTTTACATAGAAATAAGTCTTACTATGGTTTGTAAAATTTAAAAGTGGCCTTTTCTATTTGATCGAAACGTACATAGTACATTAATAATATAAATTTGTGTCTTTAAAATGAATAGATTGTTTTTGTAGGTAGATATATTTTTGTCGACAGTCTGTAAATCATACCTGCTCAGTCTTCGCTGAAGCCTTCGAAATATGACGCCTGAAGTATTTGCTAGCCTTATCTGCTGGGTCACGTACGCCAATTGTGTCAATGGACTTATTGCTTTAATATAGCTTTTATATATTTATCTTGATAATATTTTACTTAATTGAATGTTATATTTAATAGTATTATAGTTTCGTAAAAGTCCGAAATTTTTATTAGTCATGCAATACTCGAATAAGAATACTAATGCTACTTACTATTCTAAACGAGGACGAATTTAACACAGCGCTTCAAGAGTCGAATGAAATTATACAAAAAGAAAAATTTTCATTGATAAGAAATAAAAAATGACTACAATTAATACGAACGTACATAAGTGAGTATATATTTACCAAAACATTATCAACTAAGTTCATATATTAAACATTGATATTTATTAAAGGCAGCCATTGCTTTGTCAAACGAAATTGTTCTATATTCTGTGAGCTAGTAGGTATTCTTTATTTTTGTATATATTCATTTAAATAAAACGTAAACATTAGAGTTACGTAATAAAAACTTGTTACGAGTTGTCATTGGTTGTATTAAAAAATATTTAAAGTAGGTACCTTGGACTTGAATTTTTAAATTGGCTAGCGTCAATGCAGACATGCATTTTGTATATTTAACATTCATTTATGATATACCTCCGAAAACTGTGTGTATGGAGTTGAACTGCAAAACAGTTCCACATTAAGAAGTTTTGATCCTTACTTTAGAATATTATTATTATAATGTTAATGTTGTTCTTTATTTTATGAAGTAATGGAGACAACAACAATCGCTTTATTTTCAACCATTTGCATAAAAAAATAGTTTAACGTGTTTTTATTAATGTGTGTGTATTTTTATAGCATGTGTGTGTGTGATTTTATTGTATGTCTTTTAATTCTGCATGAACAAAAATAAGCATGAGCTCATAAGCGTGGCGGGGTCGCGGCGTGAACTCACAAAAAATGATCAGGCGAATTCAGTTAGTATTATCGTGAGTACAGCCGGATATTTCATAGTAATTATTTTCTATTCATGTTGATTTATTAATAGATACAGTGCTTATTAACAAGAGAATAAAACTTTGGCTCCAACGATTTCCGCATTCTAATATACCGTAATATTTTCGATGTATACAATAATATTAAAAATATATATCATTAATATTAAATGACAGTAAATTTCAATTAATTATTTCATTTCTATAGCATTATGATATAACAGAATAACTATAATACGCATAACGCAGTAAATTGTACGATACATTTTAATTAAATATTAATTAATAATGATATTACAATATTAACAATAATATTTGATTCCAGTTGTCATATCCTTGTTCATTTACGTACAGAACTAAGTCGAAGATTAGGTTGGTAGGTATAACTAGGCAATTAACAAGCGTCGCGTGAAAAATAATATTAATATAAGTAATATTAGAATTTATTAACAGTTAAAGACATTTTTTACTGACAGAACTACCAAGACGATAGAGTAATTATGTATTGATGGATGTGACAGACTTACACTCAATCACTCATTCTTTTATATATGATTTACAATTCGACCTGGTTGTTAATAAGCTGGACATTAATAAATTTTATTATTAATTAATTTTATTTAATAAAATGTATGGTAATTGTTATTGGAATTAATTACTTCAGGTAACTCATTCAATAACAACTATAATATCAAGAATTTTCAATGCCAATAACCTTTTTATTTTTGAAATTTAGCAACATTTTTCTTACTTATGAAGTATGATTTGTTGAAAAAAGTTGCCATTTAAAAATATACATTTTCCTTTAGATAATAAAGTAATTAAATTTTACAACATTATCTTATATTTAATAAACGTATTTCTTATTTTGTTATTGGTTTTGTTATTGACACAGAAAGAATAATTGTTATTAAGACAATTACAGTTGTCTTTATGTTTATAAATAAAATAGTTGTTAAGAAAACAACAACACTATACATATTATTTGATTGTTAAGATAATATCTTAATATGTTTGTTTGGATAAAATTATTATATAAATCCAATGTTGGTCCAAGCATTTCCACATGTTCCAAGGGTAAAAAGTTAAAGGCATCACACTCGTATCAAATATAAGTTCATTATATATTTAACACTGTTGGGATTCGAACCCGGGATGAATCAGTTGATATTGAAACTTTCTTCCCAACAAGAAACAGTCGACACAACTCACTCTGTATGTTGAGTAATTAGTTCATTTAATATAATGAATGCATTTATATACGTATTGTGTAAATTCCTAGTTACATGTAAAGTATTGTACCTTTAGTTTAGTAAGTCACGAGGGCGACGCTTCGTCCAGACTGCGAGTTAATATAAATCGAATGAAACTTAGGTTTTAACATCGAACACTGTTTAGGATTACATCTAAGACATTTGTTTAAATGCTTAGAGCTAAAACCATCCGTCTTTCAATTAGACGTCATTAACACGAAAATAACAGCTTAGATCGTAATATCTTACGTAGATATGAACATTAGTACTTATATACGTACGTACAGCACTATGAAAACGTTACAAATTAATGTATATGTTTAATATAAGTGTATTTTGTCCATACGAAACCTATAGGACTTAATTATTTAAATAACGCAACACAAGCTACAAAATTGTTCAAAAAATTGTGTCTTATTTTTTTTTAAATATTTCTTGTTGAGAGATTAAAAACAATTGGATTTACTGAGAATCATAATTGAATCTTTTAAATTATATTTCAAAATAAACAACTCGCTATCGCAAATAAATTAAAATACTTGACCTCTGTTAGGATGCCTTTTGATTAACGACTAACATGACGTATGAAGGCAGTTGCTACATGAACAGAACAATGCTCATCTTGTTCGAATGTTAATAAATGTTTCTCGTGAATCTGACATCTACAAGTTGCTTTAAGCTATTTAGGAAATTATTAAATTTATGTTATCTTAAGTATTTTACTTATATAGTAAGTAATAGGTAATAATTAATGCAGTATTAAAAAAAACATTTACCGCCAATAGTTGCGTAAGTGTGACTGAACAATAATACCTATACAGACAGTCACGCGACGACACCTATGCACACATGAGACAGACTAACTTGCTTATATAATACATTCAAAAATAGTCTCGCCATCTGTTCACAAATAATTTTGGTGTAGGCATTTTTACAAATAAATTACAAAGTCCGCCATCATTGTTTCAGACATCGCCATCACCACGGGGGACCAATTGGAATTTTATACAAATCAAATAAAAACAAACAACGAAGGAATTAGATTTAGAGATCTCACCGCCTTAGCTCACGATGCAGTACACAACATGTTGTTATTTGTTGATAAACAAAATGACAACGCCTCCATTTTTAGTTATAACCTAGTCACTAAGAAGTACCTGCCTTTAGTCGGCAGAAGATCCTACGAGAATATACAAGGGTTAACATTTGATCCTGTTACGGGAAAAATGTTTTGGACGGACACTAATGAAAGAAGTATATACTGGGTGTCATTGTGGCCGAGATCAAAAGACAGCATCTACGGAAACCTCTTGATGAAAATGAACCATGAAATCCCGAGAGACATCGCTGTGGATAGTTGTAGAGGGTACGTATTATTAAATAGAAAATTATATATTGCTCGATAAAAGTTTCTAACGACAGATGTATTGTAGGTATATTTATTGGACGAACACCAACATCACTAAACCCACAATCGAGAGAGCGCGCTTGGACGGTAGCGAAAGGACTATTGTTGTGGATACAGACATACACATGCCGGTCAGCTTAGCAGTCGACCAGAGAACGAGGCGGCTGTACTGGGCTGATGATAAGGAAGGCATACATTACTCGATTGAATCCTCCGATTTAGAAGGCAAGGCAAGGAAGACGATGTATGCTGGCATCTACCATCAACCGAACACGCTAACTGTATCAAAGGAATATATTTACTGGGTGGACTGGGGATTTAAATCAGTTTGGAAGTTATCCAAAAATGATTCGTATAGTGAGCCGGAAGAATTGATATCATTCTCTAATGAAGTTCCTTTTGGAATTGTAGCGAACTATCCAATCACCGATCAAACTGATGGGATACCGGAGTGCAAGACGTTATTGAACCTGCAAAATAACCACAGCATAGTAAATGATTCGATCAATATCCCTAAAGACGCTGGATTGTTCTGCCTTCACGGAGTAAAGACCGGTATATTAAACTGCAAGTGTTCTCCTGGGTACATTGGTGACAGGTGTGAAATATCCGTCTGCCAGAACTTTTGTTTAAACGGTGATTGCACTTCCAATAGCGCAGGCAGACCAGTGTGCAAGTAAGTAACAATACAATTTATTTTACGTTAATGTCGATTCAGTATTAGTATTAGCCTTGAAAATTATAACAATTCACTGTATGGGTAATAAATAATTATAATATTTTTAATAAATAATTATTTTTTCAGGTGCCATAATGGGTTTATCGGTCAAAGATGCGAAACGAACTTATGCTACGGACACTGTTTGAACGACGGCGAGTGCTCGTTGAGTGAAGACAGGCCGGTATGCAAATGTTCCAACGTCTTCGAGGGAGCGCGTTGTGAAACTCCCAAAATTGAACCGGTGACCGTGCTGCCTGTTATTGAAACCTGCAAGTACGTTCTTGAAACAACAAAAATTTGTTTTTAAAGCATCCAACAATTTGAGCAATAAAATTAGGTGTTTATAAATATATAATTAGACAAGAACACTGTGCCCGAAAGACCTACAACAATCAGATTATGAAAGGTGGTAACGACAGCTTTCGCTTTGTTACCACAGGATGGGCAAAAGTAGCTTCCTGAAAGTAAATGTAAATTTGTCAAATTATATCCCTAAGGTCGAAATTAAATTAACTACATTCTGACCACTGTGGTCGACTTATTAAGACCGATTGCAAAAAAAAAAACGAATTTAGAAAAATAAAATAAATTTTTATCAACATCAATAATAAATAAACTTAATTAATTTTAGTCATATCGTATGTAATATTTTATATATTTTCCACTTGTATCTGTATTTTCTGTGATTTATCAAAGCCTTTGACAATGCAAGTGTAACTAGTGCACGAAATTATATTTATAAAACTCCAAAAAAGAGCCTCGACTTGATTTTTTATCGAGTTTTTATCATAGGGAAAGAAATATAAACATGTAGACGGCATATTCGTCTCTCCTCTAGCCGCATTATAAGATCGCCAATATGTATAAATTCAATCGACGTCACTTAACAAAACTCTCGCCGCGTACGGTCTAACCCAGGAGAGTGTGTTCCAGCTGCAGCGGCGCCAACTCCGGCCAGTCAGCGTCTGTGTCGGGCTGCAGCTCGCGCTGGGACGCCGTGCGCGACCCCGTGCTGCTGGCGCTGGGCGCGTTGGCCGGACTGTTGGCGCTGGCCGCCGCCGTGTTGGCCGCCAACGTACTGCACCTCAGGAGGAGGCCGCGGTGAGGCGCACGTTGGTTATACGACGCTGATTGACGACACTAGATTTAGTTAGCTAGCTATCTCTGTCTTTATATGATAAAACTATATCTCTGTATAGCGATTTTTGCGATACGATACGATATTATTACAAAAAAAAATATTCTTATTAATCGCCTACCTTATATTATGCTTATGTTTAGCGAACCGCGAGAAACTCTGAACGTACCTCATTATAATATGCAATTAAAAACGTTTTCATCCGTAATGTGCAATAGTTCCGTTTAATACGAAAACTTACTTATTTGATTAAAAAAGGAATCTAATAAATTAAAGTTTATTGACTATCGGCTTGTACCGCGCCTTCGTGACCGATGTGATTACAAACAAACAGACACACAAATGAGGCTTCTATTACAGGATCAAGAAGCGTATAATAGTGAACAAGTCGTCGACGCCCCTGACGGCGCGCCCGCAGTGCGAGATCACCATCGAGGACTGCTGCAACATGAACATCTGCGAGACGGTGAGTCTGTCTACATTATGTTCTACACTTTTTACGGCTACCCACTGCAAAAAACGTGTTTCTACATTAAACGAATGACCCACTGTCATTATTAAATAACGGATCATTGCTGAAAAAAACGATTTAAATTTACATTAAAACTGATGTAAGATAGCGAGCCCACCGTCGTAAACATTATGTCGTGATAACTGATAACCTCACTACGTTAAATACAAAAATATACATCGACAATACCTTACCACTTATTACCTAAATATTATTACAGGATTTACCTGTTACAAAAACACAAGTGTGTAACGATAATAATTATTTATTAATATGCATTGTTTATTACAGCCGTGTTTCGAGCCAAGAAACTCCATTCGACCGACGCTAGTGAACTCGAAGCCCGGGAAAGAGGAGAAAAGAAACTTAATCGCGAACATGGAACAAGATGATATTTATTAGGTTTCAGTACATCCGTGCTGTTGGTGATGAGTCCAAAGGTTTATTGTGATATTCGATGTAGGTGCCGGCAGCTATCTTAACTAATGTTACCAGGTTGTGGGGTTGTTGGTGTTGCCATTAAAAGTAATATCGATAGTGAATGCACAGCCTTAGAACAATCCTACTATCAGTAGACTGCTATTTGTTATATATTATTTAAAACGAATGTTCCCGTAGATTATTTAAATTATAAAAGAGTCCAAAATTAGATTTAAGATTTTTACGTCGGATTTACAAGCTGCCCGTTTGAATAATTAATGTTTGTTTCTTTTTCCGCAGTGCCTTTTCAAGTTTAATTTAATTTTAATGGCCGCAACAAACATATCTAAAAAAAAATGTAGATACATTCATAATTTTCGTATAATTTATTTAAAAATTGGCTGTTTATTTTAATAACTAAGTTCAAAATCATTGTGTGTACTCAGTACAGTGATTCATTTAAAATTTATTTTAATATTCTAATTGAAGTATTTTTTTTCACACTTTGTGTGCCAAAAAATTTTTTTGTTGGCTTTATAAATTCTAAGTATGGTTGTACTAAAATAATTCATAAATTATGTTAGAGGCATTTATATACAATTATATGAACTGACTCAATATCGTCGGATAATAAAAGCCGTGGTGTGTGCGGTAGTTTATTTTACAGAATATCATGTCACTATATTGTGTTCTCTTTTAATGTCTTCAATTAAAATTAAATTTGTGTTTTGCTCTCGATTCTAAATGGTCTATCGTAATGTACGGCCTGCTATGATTACGACATACGCATACACGTTGCTTTTAATTGAGACATACATTTTAAAATCATAAAACTTCGCTGTTCCATTTTATTTTTAGTTTTTTTCTTAAATTTTAATACCATTTTTTTTTTCAAACTTTATAATCAGAATTGTTGCCTTAATAATAGTTATCAAACTTAACAATAATATATCAGTTAAAGTATAACATCAAAGTTGCAAAATTTCCTTGGACATAAGTTGTAAGGAAAACGTAATTTCGATTTGAATTAAATCAATAATTATATCATTATTTATGAGCTGCAAGGAAAATTTTTTGAAATTGGTAATAATAGGTGTTTCAAATCCTTGTCCCAGTTGTAAACAGATAATTATAATAATTAATAAAAATATTAGACCCAGTTCATAACAGGTTAAGAAAGCGTTCAAACTGATTCATCTAGTATAGGAGTATAAGTTCCTATAATTTATGTACATTTAATTTAATGTTTTTTGCTTTTTTATTGATCATCACCAACTTTTTGACTTAAAGCAAATGCTTTAACAAACAATAAAAAGCATCAAAGGTTTTTAAACCTATATATGAGGGAAACGGACTTATGACGCACACCCACCTCGTCATATGAATTAAAAAATATTTGTTGTACTTACTGGCCGCAATGTTTCCAAATTTTGCATCTATACTGTTCGAGTTATTTTTAAACCGCTTGTGGTTTAAGTTATAGTACCATCATTTTAGAATCTCACACTTAATAAATTGTACTTATTTAATTATTATTCAATAATTTATTATCAAAATTATTCCATATTTTAATTTGTCTTATAACTGTGAGGAAGATATGTTGGCTTCAGTACTGGTGGTACTTAGAAAATATTAGAGTTAGATTTAGATTAGTTCGTGGATTGGTAATATCCACATCAGAAATGTGATATTATTGAGTCTTTGTATGAGCCTCTTAGTGAGAAACTTTTATAAAATAAAATGCTTTGAAAATAATTGTCTTTAAATTAAACTCCATTTCTTGGTCTATATATTTATTTACTTGAAGAATTACAATCAGTCAATACATTTGCTTTTGAATATTAAAGCATTACGTAATATAATTTATAAATAACAAGTCATAGTAATCGTAACTAAGCGTACTCTTAACCCTTTTCACGCAAAATTTGTTTATTTTTTGAAATTACTTCATATAAACTCTGCCTGAAAATAAACAAGACATTACCCATGTAACAGACTTGTGCGGACATAAACAAAAAATCACAGTAAGCGTCACACTGACACAAACCAATATACAAACAACAGTGTGACAAATAAAACAATAATAATAAAATATTTATCATCTCTTAACAATATCAATAAATAATAAGTATACGCTTTTACCTATAATGTGATAGAAAAGCGATAACAGTGAACATATTAATAAACATCGATTGAACTTGTAATCTAATACGACTGATGTAAGAGAATACTACGTTTAATATATAATGAAGCAAAATAGTGATGCCTGTAATTTCATTGGTGGTAATAATTAATATATATTATATAAAAGTATAGTTAAATAAATATAAATTTATATCTCTTGTTAGTTTAGCTACATTGTACATTACCATATATATTAAAAATACTATAATTGTCTAATGCCCCCTCGATGCATCTGCAAAAAAAAAAATGTTTATAGAGCCAATTTATTCAACACATTAAATTTTACGTGAAAGGGGCATATTTTCTAGTTAAAGCGATATTATAGCTTCTAATCTGACCCAGCGGTCCTGTTTATTTCACTACGTTATTAGGGCAAGGGTTTATTGCAAGAAAGTTTTCACAACGCCTTATAACATGAAGTTTTCGCCACGTACATGAAGAATAAGTAATATAAGCCTGAATGTGATATATGTAAGTCAAATAGAGAAGGGAAAGACAGTATGAGGATGGTAGTAGGCTGCGCAAATATACCTCCACAAGCATATTTGGAGGGAGGGAGAGCGAGTGAGAGGAACCATACCGGCAGGTCCCAGCAGCGCGGCGAGCTCGGCGACCCTGTCTCGTTGGCTGCGCATGTAGGCGTGGGCCTCCCACAGCATGGTGACGAGGTGCTCGTCGGAGCGAGCGAGAGGGAGGGAGAGCGAGTGAGAGGAACCATACCGGCAGGTCCCAGCAGCGCGGCGAGCTCGGCGACCCTGTCTCGTTGGCTGCGCATGTAGGCGTGGGCCTCCCACAGCATGGTGACGAGGTGCTCGTCGGAGCGAGCGAGAGGGAGGGAGAGCGAGTGAGAGGAACCATACCGGCAGGTCCCAGCAGCGCGGCGAGCTCGGCGACCCTGTCTCGTTGGCTGCGCATGTAGGCGTGGGCCTCCCACAGCATGGTGACGAGGTGCTCGTCGGAGCGAGCGAGAGGGAGGGAGAGCGAGTGAGAGGAACCATACCGGCAGGTCCCAGCAGCGCGGCGAGCTCGGCGACCCTGTCTCGTTGGCTGCGCATGTAGGCGTGGGCCTCCCACAGCATGGTGACGAGGTGCTCGTCGGAGCGAGCGAGAGGGAGGGAGAGCGAGTGAGAGGAACCATACCGGCAGGTCCCAGCAGCGCGGCGAGCTCGGCGACCCTGTCTCGTTGGCTGCGCATGTAGGCGTGGGCCTCCCACAGCATGGTGACGAGGTGCTCGTCGGAGCGAGCGAGAGGGAGGGAGAGGGAGGGAGAGCGAGTGAGAGGAACCATACCGGCAGGTCCCAGCAGCGCGGCGAGCTCGGCGACCCTGTCTCGTTGGCTGCGCATGTAGGCGTGGGCCTCCCACAGCATGGTGACGAGGTGCTCGTCGGAGCGAGCGAGAGGGAGGGAGAGCGAGTGAGAGGAACCATACCGGCAGGTCCCAGCAGCGCGGCGAGCTCGGCGACCCTGTCTCGTTGGCTGCGCATGTAGGCGTGGGCCTCCCACAGCATGGTGACGAGGTGCTCGTCGGAGCGAGCGAGAGGGAGGGAGAGCGAGTGAGAGGAACCATACCGGCAGGTCCCAGCAGCGCGGCGAGCTCGGCGACCCTGTCTCGTTGGCTGCGCATGTAGGCGTGGGCCTCCCACAGCATGGTGACGAGGTGCTCGTCGGAGCGAGCGAGAGGGAGGGAGAGCGAGTGAGAGGAACCATACCGGCAGGTCCCAGCAGCGCGGCGAGCTCGGCGACCCTGTCTCGTTGGCTGCGCATGTAGGCGTGGGCCTCCCACAGCATGGTGACGAGGTGCTCGTCGGAGCGAGCGAGAGGGAGGGAGAGCGAGTGAGAGGAACCATACCGGCAGGTCCCAGCAGCGCGGCGAGCTCGGCGACCCTGTCTCGTTGGCTGCGCATGTAGGCGTGGGCCTCCCACAGCATGGTGACGAGGTGCTCGTCGGAGCGAGCGAGAGGGAGGGAGAGGGAGGGAGAGCGAGTGAGAGGAACCATACCGGCAGGTCCCAGCAGCGCGGCGAGCTCGGCGACCCTGTCTCGTTGGCTGCGCATGTAGGCGTGGGCCTCCCACAGCATGGTGACGAGGTGCTCGTCGGAGCGAGCGAGAGGGAGGGAGAGCGAGTGAGAGGAACCATACCGGCAGGTCCCAGCAGCGCGGCGAGCTCGGCGACCCTGTCTCGTTGGCTGCGCATGTAGGCGTGGGCCTCCCACAGCATGGTGACGAGGTGCTCGTCGGAGCGAGCGAGAGGGAGGGAGAGCGAGTGAGAGGAACCATACCGGCAGGTCCCAGCAGCGCGGCGAGCTCGGCGACCCTGTCTCGTTGGCTGCGCATGTAGGCGTGGGCCTCCCACAGCATGGTGACGAGGTGCTCGTCGGAGCGAGCGAGAGGGAGGGAGAGCGAGTGAGAGGAACCATACCGGCAGGTCCCAGCAGCGCGGCGAGCTCGGCGACCCTGTCTCGTTGGCTGCGCATGTAGGCGTGGGCCTCCCACAGCATGGTGACGAGGTGCTCGTCGGAGCGAGCGAGAGGGAGGGAGAGGGAGGGAGAGCGAGTGAGAGGAACCATACCGGCAGGTCCCAGCAGCGCGGCGAGCTCGGCGACCCTGTCTCGTTGGCTGCGCATGTAGGCGTGGGCCTCCCACAGCATGGTGACGAGGTGCTCGTCGGAGCGAGCGAGAGGGAGGGAGAGCGAGTGAGAGGAACCATACCGGCAGGTCCCAGCAGCGCGGCGAGCTCGGCGACCCTGTCTCGTTGGCTGCGCATGTAGGCGTGGGCCTCCCACAGCATGGTGACGAGGTGCTCGTCGGAGCGAGCGAGAGGGAGGGAGAGCGAGTGAGAGGAACCATACCGGCAGGTCCCAGCAGCGCGGCGAGCTCGGCGACCCTGTCTCGTTGGCTGCGCATGTAGGCGTGGGCCTCCCACAGCATGGTGACGAGGTGCTCGTCGGAGCGAGCGAGAGGGAGGGAGAGCGAGTGAGAGGAACCATACCGGCAGGTCCCAGCAGCGCGGCGAGCTCGGCGACCCTGTCTCGTTGGCTGCGCATGTAGGCGTGGGCCTCCCACAGCATGGTGACGAGGTGCTCGTCGGAGCGAGCGAGAGGGAGGGAGAGCGAGTGAGAGGAACCATACCGGCAGGTCCCAGCAGCGCGGCGAGCTCGGCGACCCTGTCTCGTTGGCTGCGCATGTAGGCGTGGGCCTCCCACAGCATGGTGACGAGGTGCTCGTCGGAGCGAGCGAGAGGGAGGGAGAGCGAGTGAGAGGAACCATACCGGCAGGTCCCAGCAGCGCGGCGAGCTCGGCGACCCTGTCTCGTTGGCTGCGCATGTAGGCGTGGGCCTCCCACAGCATGGTGACGAGGTGCTCGTCGGAGCGAGCGAGAGGGAGGGAGAGGGAGGGAGAGCGAGTGAGAGGAACCATACCGGCAGGTCCCAGCAGCGCGGCGAGCTCGGCGACCCTGTCTCGTTGGCTGCGCATGTAGGCGTGGGCCTCCCACAGCATGGTGACGAGGTGCTCGTCGGAGCGAGCGAGAGGGAGGGAGAGCGAGTGAGAGGAACCATACCGGCAGGTCCCAGCAGCGCGGCGAGCTCGGCGACCCTGTCTCGTTGGCTGCGCATGTAGGCGTGGGCCTCCCACAGCATGGTGACGAGGTGCTCGTCGGAGCGAGCGAGAGGGAGGGAGAGCGAGTGAGAGGAACCATACCGGCAGGTCCCAGCAGCGCGGCGAGCTCGGCGACCCTGTCTCGTTGGCTGCGCATGTAGGCGTGGGCCTCCCACAGCATGGTGACGAGGTGCTCGTCGGAGCGAGCGAGAGGGAGGGAGAGCGAGTGAGAGGAACCATACCGGCAGGTCCCAGCAGCGCGGCGAGCTCGGCGACCCTGTCTCGTTGGCTGCGCATGTAGGCGTGGGCCTCCCACAGCATGGTGACGAGGTGCTCGTCGGAGCGAGCGAGAGGGAGGGAGAGCGAGTGAGAGGAACCATACCGGCAGGTCCCAGCAGCGCGGCGAGCTCGGCGACCCTGTCTCGTTGGCTGCGCATGTAGGCGTGGGCCTCCCACAGCATGGTGACGAGGTGCTCGTCGGAGCGCTCGTCCATGGCCACGTCACGCGACATCTGCGGCGCGAACCTGTAGTAGGGCGCGCCCAGCGACCAGCACCACGAGCGAGCGCGCTCCACCACGCGACCGTCCGACTGAGTCGCCTGGGGGGAGGGGGTGAACACACCATGAAGGGTAATTGTGCTGAGGGTGCCAACACTATATCTCTCGCTGGTTGTGCAAGTTACCTGCTATTCTACATCTTTTTAAAATATTAAGACTATATTCTCTATTAGTGAGAGATGAATAGTCTATATTATCAAAGTAAAATTCGAAACAATAACTTGGATATTAGAAGACTCGTGACACTTAGAGATCTTAAAGATATTACAGAGAACGGCATTTATCTTTAAAATATACTTTAAAGATAAGTCAAACATTAAAAACCTGATCGACCAGTAATCCTCCAATGTTAGAGAGGCCCCAGGCAACCCTCGCCGTATCCCATAAACTCTCAGGCTTGAACACGTCTATGTCCTTTAATTTTGAAACTGGAATAAGACCTGTAATAAAAATATTAACATTGAAAACAATTGAAACAAATATTGTTTAATGTTATTTAACATTCAAAAATAAACAATATACTTAAAGAATGTTTTAATTTACTATACTTAAAGTAAAATATACAACACGACTTGAAATGTTACTGAAATTTGAGATTTCAGTATTTTTTTAGCAAACATCTGACCCTTGGTCTTCGACCAGCGCTATAGTAACCGGAGTGCCAAGGGAGTCATGCAACACTGATAGTATATAGCCAGCCTCCCTCACCGGTGCCACACGACACCACCACCCCCAGCTGCGTGTCCCTCGCTAGCTCATGCTGCCCCGTGCCCTGCAGCGCCAGCCGCAGCTCGGCCAGCTCCGTCAGAGCGTCCAGGGTGGGGTTGTTGCCCATCAGGCCTCCGTCCAGGTACCTGGAGGTTTTTAGAAACCGCTTAAAAATAATCATACCAACACTTAATAGATTTTTACCATAGCGGGTAAATGACTCGACTTGGTTTTCTGCTTGAATGTTTGAAATATGGAAATTAGGAAGGAAATAAACATAAAAATTAATTTCATTATAATTAAACAAAATAGTATATTTACTATTCCTATTACTAACGCAAAAATAAATGATTTTTTTATTCGTAGCTTTTACATATAATTATTGTATATAAATTATAAATATTTTATTCATAGCTTTTGTTACATTTTTTACATATAAGTGTGTCATTGTAAGTACATTTTATGCAAACATATTTTTTACATTTAGAGGAAATTTTAATACCTCTTACGTTGATAAGCATCTGTAGCATCTGTAGACTTAGGCAACGATCCTTTCGTATTTGTTCTTTCTTTTGGTTGTTCACAGACTTCTCGAAAATCGGCGCCAAGTTCTACTGCTTGTTTGAATAAAAAATCTTATCTCGAGGTATTTTCATCTTTCGTTTGCTTGTACAATATTCAGGCATTTCTGTCAGGCAAATCAAAGAGTTTGGATAAAAATTTGAGACGCCATCAGCAAAACTTAGATTTTGTAGTAAATTTCTTAGCTTTATGATCGTCCATGACTTCACTAAATTTGGTTTTATTGTAATATGAAGCAGTTTCAGGTAAAGTGCGATCATTATTTTATACTGTTAAAAGTTTATGTTTAGACTTAAGTGAAAGTACCTTTTTTTGACTTACTTTTATAGATTGTAAGAGTTCAATTATCTGTTGCTGAAGTGGTCGATGAAAATCGTTCCTTATCTTGCTTTTAGTTAGTATTTAGCGGCAATTCTCTATTATTTGACCGAACGAAGTATTTTTGCTAGAAGTTGTGTTGCTAGGAATTTTCTTGCGAAGAAGTCGTCTCAGTCTTTCCGTAACCCGTAAATAACTCGATGAGTTTGAGAACAACATATGCTGATAGTTGTACCCGAGAGGGCTCATTTTCATCTTTTCCTAGATATGGAATTGCATTTATGACGTATTTCTATCGAGGTCCAATGCTAACCAAAATTTGATTCCAAATTTATCTGGCTTGTTAAGCATGTGTTGTGTAAATCTTCATCTGACTTTAGTCGGAAACAGCTGTTCGTCTATAGTAATATTACCAACCGTTTTGTAACAGTTTTGGTTATTCTCAATGAAAATATTCCAAATCGTAAATACTATAGCGAATTTATTTTGGCATTGACATTGGCTCCGCTGCCTTTTTTATCAAAACAAATAAATTTAAGAATTTCAGTTGAATTATTTTTGCTCATAGTTTCAGAAAAAAAAATAGGAAAACAATTATTAAATTATTTGCTCCATATGCATCTCGTGCATATAAAAATTTCATTGAGATAGAGACCAATGGGATCCTAACTCTCTTTTCTTCTGTTGTGCCTGTTCTTATATGGTTCGCAGCGCGGTGGTCCATTAGCAATTAAAATGCAGTACTAAGTTTACTTTTTGCTAAATACTGTTTTGCGTATCTGCTGAGCAGACTTCTTGACTGAAAATGTTATGTTACTTCACTTTCTTTAAAATTTCACAGTAATCTTGTTATTTTTTGTACACAACATTTTCCTCTTCATTGTCAGTAACATATCTTAATTTTCAGAAAATTCACCTACAGCAATTTCTGAAAACTCTTTGTCAATATTATTTATATCTTCTAAGAACTTCTACTGTCTTATTTGCTTCGACATTTCTCTGGTTAAAGTTCCTAAATCTATCAAAATAAATAAAAGCTACTTACCAAAACTTTAAACATTTCTTACCCTTTCTTAAACATAGTTCGATATTTTGTCTCTGCTATACCGGCTATGGTAACAAACAAAAGTAGCCGGTTTCTTTGTGCCACATTTATAGTATTCAATCTTTATATTGATTAGTCTGCGTTCAGGCACACGCACACACACCATCAGTCAATCACCGACACAGCGCAACGATCCGTGCATAAAGCTACTTTCAATATTAAAAGTAGATATTTTTTCTTGAAATTATTCTCAGCTATTTTGATTGAACTATTTTAGGTTTTAGTATTTGAAAAAATTTGCAGCTCACCAATTACAATACCATAAGCAATATGACTCGATGAGCTTATAAAACACAAAAATGTTCTCCGAGTCAAATGTCTCGTGGCAGATAACGAATACAACAAGTATTACTCAAAATAAACAAAACAGAAGTATCATAACTGTAGATTAGTAAGCTAGGAAGAGACTTGAAGTTATACATGCATAAGCAATAAGATGCTCCGTCCATTTTTAGTGCAGTTCAAAATTATTTATTTGACCCACTATGGTATGTTTAGTGTCCATGACCATATAAATTGTGTTGAAAACAAATTAAATATCCATTCCCATAAAACTGTACGCTATATTACCTGCCCGAAGCCCTAAAGTAGGAGGGCGCAGCCCCGGTGGCTCTCGCCGCCTCCCACACGCGCTGCTGGCCCGGAGGGGGGGGCGGCGGGAGGGACACCACTGTGGCTTGGTCCCCCGCTTCAGCGTGCGGACCTACACAATATAGACTTATAGAAAATGAGATGTTGAGCCCCAACTAATTAATAAAGATTTGCTACTTATGTCGTAAGTATATGATTTCCACAGGTACGTACTGGCTGTTCCGTTGTATTCGTTTAATATTTCTTGTGCGGATTTGTAATTTCTGAATATATGTAAGTCTACAGGTTTCCGATCTGCTAACACGGCGGGTATCATTAACTTAGGTTTTTTTATGTCGGTCATCACTGTCTCGGTACCTGTAAAATATGTCTTGAATATATTGCTTTAGTAACAATAATTACTTTAAAAGCAGCCATAAGAAATTTTACCCAAATTTTCTTTCAAAATTGTCTCCAACGCTTCTGAGGGATACGGTCTCGATCCAACAAAAGCGTATTCCTTCATCCTGAAGTACAACTGTTGGCATTTCCTCAGAGTCTTCCCGGTGGCCAAAGCCAGCGCTAGAATCCCTCCCGTGCTCGTACCGGCTACCCAGTCGAAGCAATCTATGATAGGTCTACCCACCGCCGCTTCTAGATTGAGTAATATTTGGACCAGAACTAGCCCACGGATTCCGCCCCCGTCTAGACAAAGCAAGCTGAAAAAATATTTTACTTTAAATAATTTTAGTTTTTGATATAATGTTACCGTGTATAAACTCTTTTGTGAGGGGTGTATAATAATATATATTTAATGTGTTTATTTCAAAATAACTCGTTCCGAAAATGAGAATGTTAAAAAAACTCTCATTTTATACGGAGGGTGTGTTGAAATTTGATAATATACTAGGTTCAGCACTGCTCCGTGAGACGCGGGAGAGTAATGAATCGCTAGTAGGAGTCGACAGCCCACATGAGCGTGGTGAATGGAAAGCCTCACCGCCCCCTGTGGCTGTCCGCGCAGTCAGCGGCTGCGTCCATGGTGGCCGCAGTGATCATGTCCGCGACGGCAGCCCGTGCGGCCGCGCGCGCCACGGCGGGGGGGGGCACGCCGTTGTACTCACCGCGGGACACACAGCCCGCGCCACAGCCCGCCGCGCTGGGGGGGCAGCTGGGGGGGGAAGGGTACATTCTTTTCACTAGGTTACCGCACACCCATCCGAGGCGTCCGCGTCCAGGAACTCCGGCGAAAATATTTTAAATTCTGTTTGATATGAAACCTCGCACGTTTGCCCGCCTCGAGTCGTCAGTATTCGGGATGACCCCGGAAATCTTACCGAATTCGGATTCTATTTCTTCTCCACGATCGAATCTTTCGATGTGGATGCGTGCAAGGCTTCCTCAGTTTCGAGTCTCTCGACGCATTCAACTCGATAAGTGTGGGATGTGTTTGTGTGACGCCGTAATGAAAGAAATGTAGTGATAGTTTTTTCCCGAGCGAAATCCGATAATTTTATTATCCTGAATTTTTTAATCGACCAATGGTCATAGGGATTGCTAGTTGTCTCCCTAGTCATTTCTATGCATTAACACCTCGCCTTATATTTAATACTATTAAAATACTGGAATACTGGAAATGTTTGGGGGAGACCTTTGCCCAGCAGTGGGACGATACAGGTTAAAGAAAAAAAAAATCTTTAGGTGTTACAATGGATAGGAATTTCATACATATTTATTGTTTCAAGGTTGTGTGGCTGAAACATTATAATCAGACTTTTTTCGTCCAACTATTTTCAGATAAGTCTGCAATCTAGCTTTCTATCTATCTACCCGTTTAATTGTTGTTAGAGTTACAAAAGTAAAAGAAGTCGAAGTAAATTATGTGATAACAGTAACATTTACACTCCAAGGATGGTCAAATGTATATAATTCAGTCATAACCAGAACAAACAATAACCAAAACCTTGAAGCACTCCCATAGGAAATCTCTTTTTTTCACTTTGAAATATTATATTCGAGATATTCTGACCTTTGGATTTTATTACTATTCTTTGATTTTTACATGATAACCTTTTGTTCCAAAGTGGGGGAAATATTTTCTTCATTTCAAATAAAAGCGTATAACATTCTTACTGATTGAGAAAATCACAAGTGAATTCTTTAAATAGCAAACACACATAAACACAGAACGTGCACACAAATCACAACATTAACAATATTCTTAATTTCTTCTACAAACCGTTCAGCACCGACCGAATGCAGAATATATAGGATTCTATCATGATTGCTGTTGGACATATCTCTTGGAACGACATGTCTCGCTGTGAAGCCTGCGTTATTCTTATATTCAAGATCAGCACCGAAGACGACAAGCGCTTGTACTATCGAGATATTAGTCTGTTTCACCGCCAAATGTAATGGCGAGTTCCCTTCATTATCTCCTATAGAATGTTCCGCTCCCCTAGATAGAAGGGCGATAGCGCATTCCAATCTACCCCTTAAAACCATAATATGAAGGGCGGTTCTTCCATCAAAGTTAAGAGCATTGATGTCACAATTTTTATTGGCCAAAGCATCTATCACTTCTCTGGACAACGCCCAATGTAGGGGCGTCCCACCGCGTTTCATATCTTGCTGGTGCAGCTTTGGCTGATTGTCTTGAAGAACGTCACCGACAATGCCTGAAATATAACAATAAAGAATGATTAACTTAATGTTATTTTACATATTTAATATTACATACTTTCTAATTCGGATAAAATATCGTCTACAAAACATTTGTCCATCTTGCGTTTCCTACAGACGACTTCCCAAACTGAACTGAATTCATGTGAATAGGACCGGTCTGTCAACTCATATCTTCTTTGTATGATAATTAGTTATAGTGTAAATAATAATTGTAATAATATGTTTTATTATCTATTGTTGAGGAACGACATTCCAAAGCGGTATAATATATGGTGTGCATTTTTGGGAGGAAAACCATTTTGTTTTTTATTGAGATATCTGACGGAGTATTGCAAATACCTAGTGATGTTACCTGGCGTGTGTTATTTTTCTGTTGGGAGCAGATGACATTATTATATAAAGATATCTATAATTTAGAAAATGTATAAACATTTTTATATATTTTAATATTCAAAATAAATGTTAAGTTACGAAAAAATCGCTTTATATTTTTTTAACTAAAAACCTATTAAGCTGTTGTAGTCTTCATTTCAATAGTTCACCTGGTAACACTGTAGTAGTCGAACTTCAAGGAGAAGAACTTATATTAGCATCACCACCGACTACAAAAAATATGATCTCAGTATTTTTAGATTTATAATAAAACTTTAAACTATTAAAGGGTTTGAGGGGTAGTACTAGTACATTTACTCACCCATCTACATAAAATGTTTTTATTCAACTTTAACAGTCCAAATAGTTTATAAAAAAAAAACATTGAAAACACATACAAATATTAGAAAAAACAAACTATTGACTTAAAAAACAATAACAATTAACAAACATAATATTTGTTTAAAAAAAAACTATATTTTTACGGATTTAACATTTTAATTTTAACCCGACGTTTCGAAAGCTTTGCAGAAATCGTATGCCCCGTGCACACTTATATCTCGTCTACCCGTGAACACGATAAATTTAATTACGAAAGATTAAAGTTAAATCAATAAAAAATAGTTTTATTTTAAATGTGTATTGGTGAAAATCTAATAATCTTATTAGACATACCCGGTATGGTACTAGTTGTGTAACTCCTGGGGGTAGCCGACAGGTTGACGTCTGCCCCCGCCAGTATGAGAGCTCGCACACAGTCCGGTGCATCGGCGAGACACCCCATGTGTAGGGGAGTGTAGCCTTGCTTGTTATACTTGTTCAAATATGATGTGGTTTTAGCTGTGAGGGCCTAAAAATTTCATGAGATTATTTTGATATTTGATAAAATTTATCTAGTTTTTAAATTCTTATTACGAATTATACTAACATTAGAGTATGTAAAAATATCATCTATATAGTTTGAAGTTGTCTATAAAACTGTCAGATAAGTTAAGGTTGTTTACATTTTAAATAATATGGAATAAAATCAGTCTACAAAGGCTGGACTTGGGACACCATCGTGATATAAAATTATTTAATTAATTGTTAGTATATAATAATATATAATATTTATATTATTGTTATCATGTGTAGTGCGGTCGCGCGACGCTTGTCATTTTTTGTGTAAGACTGCGGCCCGCTCACTACAGATACGTAAATTTTTGTTAATAAAGACTGCGACTAACACACCGTTGTGTTTGTTTTAGATTATCTTAAATACGGCGAAACAGACGCTTATAGGCATTTTAAACGACTACCTGCTAGCTATATAACTACATAAAGGATACATAATAATAAATCGATTATTATAACCAATTTACACTAACAATAGGTTTTTACATAATCCGAATTATAGATATATGAATAATTTTTATCAAGAACCAACATTCAACATATAAATAAAATCGACTTAACACTTGAATTCAACATTAATTTTCCATTGACTGAACAAGATGTATTTGAAAAATATTACATTTATAACACCAAAGGTTTTATTTGCTTTTTACTACACGTCCTTTGTTTGTATATTTTGAGTTTTGGTCGTACTTGAACAATGAAAGTAAAATAAACTCTAAGTTATTATTTTATATTTTTAAATTATATTTATATTATTATTTATTATTTAATTTTGGTAAAAAATGTTTCTTGATATTAATATTCCTATAACTGTATTACGGATGGCGTATATACCTCTTACGTCGTATTGAAGATACGCTAAAAAAACACACCGGTGTGCTAGTCTGGGAAAGTTTTTTTTAAGTTGATGATTTAAAACTGTGACTAACACAACATATGTGTTACAGCCGCAGTCAGGTATATAAGAAATTTGACGTGTCACAGTACACGTGTTAGTTTGCTAAATTCATTTGCTTAACAATCTCTCTTTCATTCCATGTGTCTTAAGAATTTTGAAATGCTCTTTGACCATAAGATAGACCTGGTGCATGTTTAGCAGCCAAACAAGAAAAATAGATCAGCTGCAGTTACTCACATTGACAATTTCCTTGTTGCTAGCAGCAGCATAGTGAAAGACAGTATTTCCTTCTGTGTCAATTGTGTCCAATGTGCAGTTTAATGACAACAAACTCTGCACCATTTTAACATTACTATTTTTTATTGCAATCTGAAAATCATATATAAATTAAATTATATATACAATTTTGATAACATATATTTTTAAAAAAGGAAAATATATTTAAAAATATGTCATGAAGCTAAAAATTATGCAAATATGATTATTATTTGTATGATAATTAAAAAAAAAATTACTATTAAAGAAATATTAAATCCTAAAGATACAAATATAAATATAAGAACAATAGAAAGCTGAGATTATATTAAAATGTCAGGTTAATAATAAATCTTGTCAAACTGGTTACATCTTGATAAGGTTTAATAAAGCCGATAATTAAATTACAATTTCTTTTTCAATATGTAATATTTAAAACTAATACCATTAATGGAGAGGTTCCATTGGCTGGATCAACATCATTAATCAGTTTTTGTATATCTGGATCATTGAATAATTCACACTGTCCATAGTGAGTCACTAGATGTGCTAGGGTCCATGATTTGTGCTCTGACAGTGTGTCGCAGATCTTTTGAAGACTGGCCACTGTACACTATACATTTATTGAAAATGTAAGTATGCACTTGCTTATAGGTAATTGATAGGATAAATGTGTTATATCATCATAACGAGAACAAATAAATTGTATTTTAAATAAAATAAACAGATTTTCTAGCAAATTGAAAGATAGGCTGTACATTTGTAAAGAATTTAGTTTAATCAATCATTAACAATCAATAAGTTCTTTTATAAATTATGTTATTATTGTGACGTTGTAGTTCTTATTATCTTATAGATAACTAACGGAAATAAATGACTGGAAAATGTTATCTTATAATGTATGAACTTACTTCTTTAGTTATTTTGACATACAGTGGAATTCTTTCTTTGAAAATAATAAATCTTTCTTCACAAGCCTCGCAACTTTCAGATCGAAACAAACTGTCAATAAAAGTCAACATAACCATTAGAAGCAATGAAACTTAATATATTCATGATTCATGGCTTAAATAAATAACATACCTATACATCTGATGTAAGCTTTCTGTAAATGGTTTATGGAGCACTATTTCATAATATTTATCTTTTGAATTTTTACCATCGGGCGGTATTTTTGGTGCATATAATAAGATAGCATCTTCTCTGTAATGTATAGGTCTTGAGATATAATTGTCTGAACGAACTTCCAGTACTTTATTTAGAGGTTCCTCAAAATTCAGCAAACCACGAAAAACTAAATATGACAAAAATATATTAATTTTATCTTAATTTAATATACCACTACAAGAACCGCATACTTACTAGAATTAAGCATTTTATATTCTTATCAGCACCAAATCTCAAAGTCAAATATGTTAAAAAAATATAAATGCTAAGGTAACATGTATTGATCGAGCTATTGTGCACTTTTGAAAACAATCTTCGATGGAATCAAACCAATAGAAGTCGGTCTAATCACTCCAAAATCTGACGCTTGACAATGACGATTGGCGAATGACGGGTCGTCTCCCGTCATTTGTCATGATGAATTCAACCTGTACTTTGTAGAAATATTTTGAGGAATTTATATCACATTCAATAAAATAAATATAAAAAAATAGAATAAGTGTAATTCAAGGATTTATGGTCTTATTCCTTTTAACAAACTTCCCTTAATAGTATTCTATATACTTCACAATATCTTCTGATGTTGTGTATGATAAGAATATGATATGTACAATAATAATAAGAGTGTTATGTACTTACGTATATGTTATAGATATGTATATGAGAAAAACATGTATTATTTTATTTATATAAAGAAAATCTTAAAAATAAAAGCGACTGGACAATCTAAAAATTATATATTAACTATAATTATTTATAGTTAATAAATACTTATTTAATGTATGTTGGAACTTAACAAAATAGAAAATATCAGTTTCTCTTTTAAATTCCTATGAATTAAACTTAAATAGATGATATATCCTAATAGGATTATCAGATGGATGTAAATGAATATACACAAATTCTGTTAATTTTTCTTTTTTTAGTGTTAATGCTACGAAAATAGGTATTTAGGATGTGTAAAAAAAGGACCAACATGCAATTGCATTTTTTCAGGAGCGAAATACTTCACTTAAAATGGAAAGTAGAACTAACGTAACCTAACCAAAAAATTACGGTTAATAATCAACAAACAATGAGTACTCTCCTATGGCAATTCGTTTTAATAACCATTGCCGTGTTCAAAGTTCTTGTATTCCCCACTGTTCATTTGTCAGGATTGTTACCAAAACAGGTTACACTAATGTTATGTTAGCTTCATTTCCGTTTTTTATATAAAATAGGCATTTAACAGCATTTTTGATGTGGTTCCGTAAATAATAAGGAAAGCTCTTGTTATTGCGTTGGCGTTGAATTTTTGTTTCTTATTATTAACTTTTTGTATGCACGGCCGGGCCATGATGTTCTGATATATAGTTTAAAATTAAAATCAATTCTAATAAGATAACCACTACTTTATTAATATTCAAGGACTATCTCAATAATATAACAGCTCAAAATTTAGATTTTCGTTGTTTTTAGCTTTTCAATGTTTTCCTATACCTATTGCAAAATAAAAACCTACCTATCAATAAAGTTCCTCTAAAATATTAGTTTTAATTCTATATATAACTTAATTCAAATAGGTATAGGGTTAATAGGCCAGTTAGCCGACTACCTCCGGTTGACGGCCATTTTTCCTTTAATTTCTTAAAATTATATAGTAAACCATCCAAAAAAAATAAAGAAAATACAAACAGAAATACTAAAGATGAATCGCACAAACAGTTGATCTTTTCGCCTTAAAGCGATTTCTTTCAGACGACGAATTTTAAAAAATTAGTCGAATATTAACGCGATCAATGTTACATTGTGTATTAACTAAGCTTCAGTCTATCCCGCTTCCAATGCAATAATTATTAGTTGCCTATGGTAAACGACGTTTTGTCAGTAATCTACAAAACTAGACCTTATAGTTCGACTCATCGCTTTTTACTAAATAGAACAGAGTACGCATTAAATTGTGGTTTGAGATATCAGAAAAAGTATATATTTGCCTTATAAGTGTTATTTGAATAAAAACAATCGATTTTTATATAAATTTGTAGGCGGTCGTCAAACTAAAAATAAAAAAGAAGTTTCGTGTTTTCTCGACCAATGACTGAATCCGATATTTTTTTTCTGTAAATTAACTTTTTTAAACTATACGTTACTTATATAAATTTGATATTTTGTTATTTCAGATATGATCTATCAACGTATTAGTTTGCAACCAGCAAGATATGTTAATATATTACAAATGCAGACACGTATTATTACGTATTATATAGGTGACCGGCAACTGGTTATTTACCGACCATAGGTTTTACTCCATACTTCATCTTTAAAAAATGCCAAAAATGCTAAAAGTGCCGAAAACTGGCTAATTTCCGAACACTTTTATAAATTAAAATGCCGCTGCTAATATTTGATGGTCAAAGCAAAACGGCTAAAATCAATAGCAAACGGCTTCCACCAAAAAATAATAATAATAATGCCGAGCGCTATAACTTCTTCAGGTGGGAGAAAATATTTTAAAAAAAGGAAGACGAAAAAGAAAAAACGGAAAGAAGAATTAAGATCTAAAGTAAAAGAAAAAAGGCTAAGGAAAAAAAAAAATCAGTACTTCTAAAAGAGCAGCATTGGAATGTAGTAAATGTTACGAAGAATTTGAAAAGAAGTTGAAAAAATATCGGTAATGATAAATACGAGCGTTGGTATCACTTGCAGTTTGCTATTTTAGCTTTAGCTTTTATAGATTTTAAAGATTTAGCTTTTATAGAAGCAGCCACATCAAATTATACCTCTCATTTTTGTAAGTAATTGGCGGATAATATAATCACAGTATTTTCAGGTTCAGAAAAATCTTCCGAAATGGCGTTTACTCTATTTTTTATTAATAAAAACACATTTTATGAAACATTGTTTTTATGTCATTTATTCCAATAAATATACTTCCATGACATGCAAGTGGCCTTCTACTGACAAATTACCAGACGTAAGCTCATCAGAGGTGCCAAGAATTGAAAGACAGCCCTTTTGGAAAAATAGTTGTATAAATTTTTTTTAGATACATATTTCATTATAACTTGCTATTATTAAAAATTCAATTCTTTGTCCATTCTTCAAAATCTTATTAATCAATGCTACGTAATTTTGCTATATTTAAATTAACTTCAAAAATTATAAGTACCTTAAGTGGCCGTTCTGTTACCCTAGTAACCAATTACTTGTAGATTTAAAAAAAAATTGTCTGATACAGGAATGTGTAATATGATATTAGCTCATCCTCTATCAAATGATGCTAAAATGTTATACCAACTAGTACAATTAGCCCTTAAGGTAAGATGATGTTGCATGTTTTGCAATCAATTTAATGTGTTTCCTTACAGAGCCGCATGGTCGCAATGCGACTCAGCTCTTTAATAAAGATGTAAAAAAATATATTAAATATTAAAAACTAAAATTTATTGTATAGTATTTATTTTTAAACAAAGTCGTGTCTATTGACAAATATACAGGAAATGAGAAAAACATTTTTAAACATCAATTTTATTTTATGATAAATATCAGGTTACAATATAATGTCGAATGCAAATTATATTCAATTAAAATCTAAAGGAATAACATATTTACCTAAATTAATATTTTTGGTATGCAACAAAGCTAACAAATAATATATAAAATATATCAGTGACTAGATTAGGTATAACATATATTCGATGTTTTATAATATAGTGCTTAAAGCTGCACTAAAGCTAGATCAAACTAAACGTATTGTGAGGCGCGGGGTAAGAACGACGCCATCTAGTGGCATTAAAGTGGCGCTGCACTTCATACAAATCAACATACAACGCGATAATATATTATCACCGTATTTTTTAGTGGTTGACATTCCAGGGCCGAATCAACTAGTAAAACATTACAGAATTCTAGCGCTTTTCAATTTAAACTGCACATGAACTATTTGAATATATTAGGCCCCAATTATATCTAGATTAATGATCCACTAAGTGTTTCAATATTATGTATGTTTCTTCATCCATAACAGCCGTGTTGCAAAGTGGTGCATTTTAAGGCCATCATTGACATCAGTCTGACATCGCCTTTACATTGAGGTTCATAATACGTTTAGTTTAAATCAACATAAACAATATAAAAAGTAACTAAATATGTATAAATCAGTGTAATGCTTATATTAAGCACTGATTAATAGTTAAAAAACTTTAAAGCATAAATAGAATTTAACATAAAGAAAATAACCATAAAAGTATTTTGAATTATTAATAACAATGTTTATATTAAAAGAATATATTTCACTGCATACAGAATGGTATCAATACATTGTATGCACATTGCAAACTAAATCAAAAGCTGGAGAAAATTACTATAATATTCTAATAAGATATATATTTATTTAAGTTTACACAATAGGACTAAAGTACAAACACTACATAATATTTACTGTAGATGTGTTTAATATTATATACCTTTATCATTGTTTAATCTCAAGACTAAATGGTTACATTATCAACCCTGTTTCAATATAAAAGTAAAGATAATGTTTGTACATGATTCAGTGTTATGAAAAACACAGATAAGTCCAATTAAAGAGTCAAAATTAATATTGAAGCAAATGTAAACCATCAGTACTTTTCTTGTTTGTTAAGTAGCTATAATCAAGATACAACATATTTTATGTAAACAAAACAATTAAATTAATTATTATGGAAATGAGGCATAGCTGGTAATTTATGCCATTCATTTGCAAAATATAATCTTCATATCACATATAAAATCTAAAAAACATTAAAAATATACTCATTGTGATTGTGTATCTCATGTTGCTTAACAATAGGGTGGCAAAGTGACACATGCCCTGTGCATACATCAAGTAAGGACCCTATTCTGTGAGTTGACCACAGATTGCATAGTATTTCTTATGTTAATATTTTATGTAATTATAGTTATATACTTACAATCAAAAACTACAAAAAAAGCTTTCTTTAAAGCATCATAATCTAGAGACACCAGACATTTGATTTGGATTTTATATGTGATATGATAGAGAAAATATGTCTCCAAAATATTTTGCATAACACATTCACCTCTTACTAGGCTGCATGGCTTTGGTTTGTATTTGAGCCTGGTATGTTGTCAGGATTGGCTAATGGATCAAGTTCAGCAAAAAGTTTAAACCAGGCCATTCTGTCCTCTTTAGTTGATGTTGGATTTGATGTTGGCTGTGACTGTTCTGTTGGTTTAGGATTGTGAATTGGTGCCAAAGAACCTTCACATAGGTTTGTATTTAAATTCTGTAACAATTTTTAAATAATTTTTTGTATAATTTACAAAATTTTGTTCTTGAAACACTCTTATATGATAAAAACTAATAATAATAATTCCAAAAATATATTTACCTGCAATAATTGTGATGGCATAAAAGATCCAAAGTTAGCTGGCATATCTCCAGAGTCAAGGTTCAATCCAGCCAAATCATCGCTTATATTATTACTATTTTCAGTTTCAGTATTAATTAAGTTTCTTGATGTTGATGGTTCTTCTTGTTTATTGTCAGATAGTTCAATATTATTATTAGCACTTATTTCTGGCTGCGATTTGGCTTGACTTTCATCTTTATAATCATCCTGTAATTTTATTTATAATTTATTAATATAGTATTGATTATTATAAAATTAGAATTGCAGTTTAAGCAATAAAGTATATTTATGTATGTGTAAATCTATAATTTACTTGAAAGAATAACATCTGATCCTTATCAGGAACTGCAGCCTCCTCCGGGTTAGACTCCATTTGTCCTAAATTTTTAAGAATGCAAAACTCATATTGTGGGGCTTCACTCATAGTATCAATGGTAGCTTGAAGGGTTTGAGCAACTTTAGTAGAAAAATTTAAGAAAGAACTTTGGTAGTTGGACAAAACATGTGAGAACATGTTACAGCGTGCTGCAGCTAATAAATCAATCTGAAAAATGATATAGCTTTACAGATTTCCATGAGTACTACATTGATTTCAATCTGTACTACATTTTAACTATAATGGAATTTAGTATTATTTTCATTTTTAACAAATATATGCAAATTAAATTTATAAAATAGTTTTATTTAAGTAATCACAGCTAACATTTACTAAACTAGCAACATTTTACAATATAATTATAGAAATACATACCTTTTGTAAAACATCTAGTGTTAATTTATCAAAGATTTTTTTACTTTCTCTAACTTGACGTTGAGCTTTACGAAAATTATCTAGGCCACGTCCAGTATCAGGGTCCAGTTGGGAACTTGCAGATTTCATCCAACTCAGGGCTGCTCGGTATTCAATACGCGCCTTCTCCATGGCCGAAACAGTTGCCCGCATATCTTTTACAGCGCGACATCTAAATGTATCAACCTCATGATAAAGTCGTAATAATGGCGGCCTAACTGATACTCGCTGCTGCCCCGAATATGATATCGCCTTTCCGGCTGACACCATGTGTTTACCTGAAGCATCTGTGTTTTTACCAGCATCTCGTAAAAACTTGCCTAGTGAATTTTCCTCTTGGGCTAAAATACACAGTCGCTCTTGATACTGGTCTAAAAATCTTTGTAGCTGTAAACAACTCTCTGATATAGATTGAAACAACTCCAATTTTGCATCCAATTCGGCGTCGGACGATACGATGCATTCATCTTCTTTTGTACCAAATTTCTTTAGTACAGTCTTTTTTGTAACCCAATACTGATGTTGCATCATATTTGTATTATTTATTCAGTTAATGTTTAATATTAAAAATATTATCGCAAAACACAAAGCAACAACTAAATTCCTTGAAATTACTGAAAAATAATTAGAATTTATATGACATTTTAACTTGTAGTGTCAAAATTCTAAAAGGAAGAGACTAAATAAATTGTGACTTCGAAAAAGTAAAGTAAATATCTGAAAAAGATTTCAAAAGTATATTCTAATAAAATATGAATTATATTTTAAGCTAAAAAATAATTATTATAGTCAAAATATATGTGAGATGGGGAAGTTAGTTTGTACGTAGCTTTATTTCTTTTTTATCTATGACCACCATATTTACAATCGGAATGTGGAATGGCCGCCGCGTTTCGCATTATATGCGAATGTATTGTGTTATCGTACTGATTCTAAGATAATAATATGCTATTTTGTGCTAAATAAAATTAATATAATTAACACATTTTTTGTGGACACTTCTAAAATGTACTGTGCGAGTGATAAAACTATACCCGGAGTGTCATCTTCACAGTCTTCGAAGAATGTCAAAGAAGGTAAGTTTGTAGTTGTCAATGTAAAATAAATTTATAAACATGTTTGGTTATGTACACAAACCCTCAAATATTTAAAACCTAAATGTGACCTGAAGTTTAGACGTGGTTTACTCATGATAAAATTTCTTATAAAAACTTTGAGAAGTTTAGAGCTACTTTCAGACAGGACATAAATCTTCGACAATGTTTAGTATTTACAATTTTTTTACCATAACTATTTCTGCTAAAACAGAAAAGAAATTACTTTTATTACTTGTTAATAATGTTATTGAAATCTAACAATATATTTACATATAGCTTAGAATTAATAATTATTATTAGTGTACACAATAAGATTGGCCATAATAAAGCCTATTTATTTTGCCCTTTGAAAAAGTTATAACTTCTGATATTAATTGATAGATTCTCGTTTACCCTAAAATTAAAAGAGTTTAAAGTATTTTAAAATGTGGTTAATTTTTTTAATGATAAATTTTTGGTTTCTTAGAAAATGTGTGTGAATTCCTAATTGTTTCTGCATTATTCATAAATTCTTTGACAGCAAATTAAATTAACAAATTCAGTTTCTAATTTTGTCATGACCTCCAAAAATAATAAATTAAGTAAAAGTTTTAGTAAAACTATCATCTGTAAAACAAGATTTTTCAAAATATCAAAAACAAAAAAAATCTAGCAATAAAACAAACACAAATTAAATAACCCATTAATACTCATTTTGATGTGAAACTATAAGTTTTATTTTTAATATATCACTAATGGCTTTTAACAAATTTGTCTTGCTATTTCAAAATATGTCTTCTGATCTTATTAGTTAAAAGATATGTGTAATTCTTAAGAATAAATTGTATAAACAAATTATATATTATGTGTATAATGTATTATAATTACTATATAATTATTTTTGTTAATCTCTGTAATTTTTTAACCTTTAATATTTCCATATCTATAAATTCTTTACATATAACTGAAATATATTTGATTACAGTAACCATGTTTTCCTAATTGCTTTTATTTATTTATATAGTACCAAGATATTATAAAACTTTTAAAATTGTTTGGCTGTCTTTTTATTTGTCTGTAGTAATCTTTGGAACACTAACTACTTTGTATGGGACTTGAAAATATAAGAGTTTGTAGAGCTTTCCTTTCATTGCGTTAACACATAACCTCATAACACTTATCCAAGTATTGTTTAGTTTATATAAATATATATATTATGTTTCCTATTTTTAAACTAAAATGTCTACTTTGTTATAAAAACATTTTCTTATTCACAAATTACTGAATTGGAGAATACTCTGAGAATAACTTAAACAAACCCAAAAAGTGACAGTACATATACATACATAGTATATTTCGTATACAGCACATTGCACATATATAAAACATTATAATTTAATAATTTTAATAAAATTTTTATATACCAAAATAACTGTTATTTCTTAATTATTCTTTAATTTATTGTGTTTTGAAAATGATAACTTACTGTTACTGTAAACACCTTACTTTTCCATATTTATTGAGTAATCTCTCTTAGAGCAGCCTTGCCCGTCTTTTATGAGTACATATGTATTTTATTCAGAAGACATTCGAAATTCCTATTAAAGCGAAACCTATCCTGCCTCCTGTAGGTAGGAGCCAGAATTTCTATCAAGAATTTGATGCAAGTTAAATTGCAACTTCAAAGTAGGAACGACATGCAATCAGGCAGTATTGTATTGATGTTCCTCGAAAGTTTGAAGGTCAAGGTTGGTTAGAATTGCTGGCGTGCCTATTTAAATCGATATGCTATCTTCACACGATTTAATGAAAGGAGTTTTACGTTTTACGATCTTCCACGTCCATATCCCTTTTTGATTAAAATTTATCTTTGGCAGACGGACGGAAGCTCAGAGTTTTCGCAACAAATAGTTTTCGTATGTATGATTCATTTATTAAGCCATATTCATATTAATATTATTGACAGAAAATTGATTTTGTCTTAATCTACGTTGTAGGTAATAACTAAAAACATTATAATTAAAAAAAAGAAAAAAATAATAATAATAAATAAGTGACACCAGGTAAGATAAACTACCCCTAAGTTAGTACCGGTAAAATTATAGACTAATTAAAAATGTAATATTACAATGTTTTTTTTTATTCATTTTTAAATATATTGTTAATTAATTAAAAATTATATATTTGCGCTGTTTTGGAATCTCTTTTGATAACACTTTTGGTTCGAGATAACGTTTCAAGATTTACGACACGCGACATCCACTAACTGATAATAAATCGGTATTGTTTTGTACAGTATGATAATAAATATATATTAATATGATACACACATAGTTGCGTTATCGCAATATAACGCTAAAACTGAACTGTCAGCATGTTTCATAAATTTGTAATATTACTGAATTTCTCACATAGTTTCTTAAGTCGCAATTTTGGAGTGTCGTATATCCAAGCTATATATAATCCTTGATGTCTTTCAATGAAGTTTCCTCAAATGAAACTTTACACGGACGATATTTCTAGTAAATCAGACCTACTTCTGTTTATTTCAGTTGGCATTTGCTAATTCTTATAATAATACCTGATTTTTAAAATATTAATAATATATATTTTTTATCAGTCCTGAGTTTCACATGGCCACTTTCCCCGTGGTGGTTCCTCATTTTCTCATTTCTCATTAAGAATGTTCTGCTAATTGTAGTGTCTATATTAGAACATCTTTAAAAAAAAAAAAATAAAAAAAAACTTTTGTATGACAAATTAAATGTTCAGCGAATGGTTTTAAGAATACAGAAACTAATTTTTTTTATTATTTTAGCCCTTATAAAAGTTTACGGGTCGTGAGCATGTAGGTATGTCCTACTTTGAAACATTTCCCAGGTTACTAACCTAAAATGTTTTCTTAATGTCAGAGGTCGATACTACAAGAGAAAGATTTTATATATTCCGTTATTATTAAACTGTTATTTTAACTTATTTCAATTATATGAAGACCTCATTTATGACATGAAATAGAAAATCTAAGATTCTCTGTATCGAAAGTTTTTATAGTAATTTATAACATATAATATGTACTTAGTATTTATATAGTTTAATATGAAATAATAAACCTAATGTCTTAAATATTTCATAGAGATTTGAAAGTTATCCTTGAAATAACCTTGAAATATCCTAAAATATAATCAAAATTCTTTAAAAATATAACTTAGCCACCAGAATAACGAGTACTAAACTAAAATAGTTGTTATTTAATTATTTGGTGGTCATCAATGGGACGCCATTTACCTAAGATATGGCGTTTTGTGATTTACTATATCCACGTTTAACATTATCATTATTGTTTAGAACTTATAAGAAAATATTGCTACATTGCTCGCATTTGACCGTAATTCCTATAACGACTAAAGGATTGCTAGAAGCATACTAAAACATTTTCTCGCTTTGGTAGGATATAGTTATCCCGAATTTCAACGCACATGACCACTAAATGAGGAGGAATTATACCCTTGGGTCGTGCTCGGTCCATTGTTAAAAACCCATAGATCTGTCTACCTCTCGTCGAGAAAAATAACGCAGGAAGACTTACAATTTATTAGTCTGCGTGTTCGCTGTCCACTTCCTTTGTGATGCATCGTAATGAGTTCCAGAACAGATGTTTTACAAGTAGGAAATGATTTTCATAGTTCATTAAATATATCGAATACTTCCTAAATCGATTTAACCAAACCCTTCAAAATCTATAGTGCAGTCACAATGCTGGTATGAAAAAGTACTCTGCCGATACCATTGTACGAATTAATTATTCACCTGGCGTTCTATCGCGAATTTAATTGAGGTGATTCGAGCCACGTAGCTACCATGAGAGGAGGGGGAGAGGGGATTTATTTGTATATCGAGAATCTGAATATGTATATTTTGTTACAAACTTCTAATCAATTATGTTTTTGTAAACGTTTAATTTAGCAACTATTATGACTTGTTATTTTTATAAAGAATAATACATTTTTAAAGTACTTTATTAAGATATATACATTGCATGTCATTTATGAATAGTGGAACTTTCTTTATATCGTACATGAATAGTTCATAAATTATGAGTTTCTAATGAGTTTTATGTTCTATACGGCTTGTGATAAACAGTGTATCAAAACTTTGCGTTTTTACGAAAATAGAGACTAAGCGGCAATTACTACGGATGTGCTTACGGTAACGAATGTATTGATGCGTCAAGCTCAGACCGAGGTGTATTCATGAAAGGCCGGGGTGCTCCGTGTGCTGTCTGACATAATTCCGGGCGCCGGCGCGGCGAGAGGAGACTGCAGCCCAGCCAGACGACACGCGGTCACGCCGACGAGCGCTCCCGCCTCACTGCCTGCTCTGGGACTTCGTGCGTTTTTCGCGAACTCGTCAATTTAAAATTCGCATACCAAATTTTGTTTGGTAACGTATCTCGTTGAAAAGCATTGTTCTGTGACACAATGCTACGTGCGTAATATCGCTTCCTGCTTTCGTGGATTGATTATCTTCGATCGTGCTGACGAGGTTTTCTTGACAATATATGCTGTGAATTTTAGCGATTTGTTTATTGCATTTTTAAAGTGATTTCAAGAGTTTGACGTGCTTTTTGGAATACTTGATTCTATTATAACTAATTGAAAGACTTTAGTGGAAAGAAAAGAAAACCGCCAAACTGTATTCCTTCGACAGTTTCAAGGTTTACGAGTATGACGAGGACACCTCATACAACGGCCATGAAGATACCTTCGGGGCTCACGAGAAAAGTAAGTTCTTTGTGTAATAAATTAACGTAGACAAATGTACCCACGTAGTTTAATATAATGAATGAAATCTAGTAAACAGGATGTAGAATGTAGGCAGGTATTCGCTTCAGTCACTGTAACAGCTGAGCTCGTGGTATAATTCGTTGTCAGCTTACGCTATCAATGTTTATGTTATTATCATAATCATGGCGTCGACAATAACTATAAAACATAATTTCATTTTAGCTTCATATTACATTATATTTTTTTTTCTAAAAGAGAAAATACAAATAGTAAGGGAGCATAGGGCGATAATAAAGTTTGATGTTTGTGTAATAGTCAGGACGTCTGTGTGTCTGGTGAGCGGAGTGTGTGCTCGTCGGGTTACTAGAGTTTATGAGATTAGCCTCTTTTGGTTTTGTATTTTTTTTAAAACTAAATAAGGATAAACAGAAAAGAACTTTAGTTTTATTTTACAAAGTCATTATAATCGTAAAAGTAATAAAAAAAAATTTAAATCCGTTTCATATTATATTTCTGGAACAAAATGCATTTCAACGTCATCATTTCTGTATTCGTCCGTGTTTCTAGAAGGCGCCTCATGAAAATTTAATGATAATAGTGTATGAAGAATTGAATCGATAATACACCGATGCGTTGTTTAAGAATCTATGACATATGAGTAAGAATCAAAATATACTTCATTAATTTTTATCTATTTCGAAGTATATAATTTCATTTAATAAATAATTTTAAGTTTCGCGATCTTTTTTTTATTATTATTTATTTATTAAATACATGTGAATGTGTGTTTTTGTGACTTAAATATGAATAATTATACAAAAATATAATTTAGTCAGAAAATGTAAAATGTAAAAAAAATATGCAATTATGCAATAAAAAATAATTTACCTAAACAAAGCAATAATAAATAAAATCACCAGCAACACAAGAAGTGACGTCAGCATCCTTCACAAATACAGGTTTCTTTGTAAAATATAGATTGCAACGGTAAGAATACAATAAACTAGATTACATAAGATATACAGGTACAATAAGGTTGGAAGTATATTGAACATTTTTCTTTAAAGCTAAAAAAACTTTGTTTTAGCTTAACTAGTTCCAGGGCTTTCGTCCAAGCTCTGTTATATTAAAATAATCTCTTGATTTATCAGATTTAATTGTTTTAAATTAATTTTTCTATCCCTAGGGAACTCTATTTTTTCTCGGGATAAAACCTATCTCATGTCCGTTCTGTTCCTCCTAAAAATGTTTTCAAAGTTTAATGATAGATTATTACCATAAAACTTTGCACATACATCGTTGATAGTTAATGAGTGACAATGTATCAAACAAACAGACTCATATTTACATATAATAATTTATTTATTTTATTTTATTTATTTATTTATAGGAAACTCAATAGCTATTTTACAATATTGGTACATGCATGATTTTGGCAATGGTTATGAACTTAGCCAATGACAGAGTTTCACGACATTGACATAATAAATCTGGAAACTAACAATAATTATAATATTAAAACAAGAAAAGAAAGAAAATAATAATTAGAAAAATTAGATTACAGATGACAGATATTAAAATATAATATAATAATAATTAGAATGTCTTGTCGAAAGGTATTTAATCAGATAAGTACGTAGGTTAGAGTACTTTGACCAGTTGCTATGAAATTGAACTAACTTATGAGTATTTTTAAACTAAAAAGTCGAATTAGCCATCGAAGGAAACTCCAAGTTATAAAACGTAAGTCTCTGGCGCCATACCGTCTTAAAACCTTTTTTCATACTAATTAATTTTTATATTATATTTTCAAAAAAACATTAATTATGAATTAACAATTTAAATTATTATAATAATTATGATAATAATTACCTCTTAATCCTAGGCACAATTTAAAAATATTGAATTAAAATAATTATAATGAATATATTTCGCATTACATTACGAATAAAATTATTTTATATAAATATTATTAATTGAATACATATATCCTATATAACTCTATATCCTTCCCGGGCGTCATAGTTATATATCGTATATTTTAAATATCGGCACAGCGGTTCAGTCATTAAAGACTGGAAAACAGACAGACAGTAAGTTTCTATAATAATATTAGTATTTAGTTGACACTGACACGAAAATTTAATCTAGTATCCAATTGTACCTACCCGATACAATTTTTAATCTAAAAATCCTTTGTAAACTACTCAAACACAGATAATTTCATCGAAATTAGTCAAGTCGTTTAGTGCGAAAGAACTTACGTAATCTGTCACAACAAATCATTTCTGTCAAATAATTTATCAATTATATACGTTATGTAAATATTAAATCAAGTTATAATATTATGTTATAATAATGTGTATGTGTGTGTGTGTGTTCTAATAATATAGTAGGTCCGTTGGCTCGTGTTAACCTCTAAGTGATAACGAGTATTAGTTGTAAACAGTGAAGCAGAAATTGTATTTATATATCTGCAGTGTTATATATTATCGGCCAGTATATTTGTAAATTGAATTTGTTTTTTTTCAAATATTAAATTTATATGACTGAATTTAATAAGAATTTTGATATTTAAAGTTAAATTACTACTTATAATACGATATCAACATTTATTCCATAAATAATTCATTGAATTTTCATTAATTAATACCTAGTATTAATAAAAGCCTCTTTGAAGTAGCCTATAATGAGTTATTTTTATTACAGATAAAAGATTATATGGTAATATGTTAATGTGCTAATAGATTAATTGATATAATGTTTAATGTTTCTTCTCGTTAATGTCACCGCAATATTTTAAATTGTATTCAGATCAATAAAATAATATTTGATTTGCAAATTTACTTGTAATTGTAAATTAATTATAAATATTAGTAATTGGTATAACGAGTTGAATTGCTTCTTCTTTATCGCATTTTCTTAGTTAGGTATTCATTCCATACAATTTAAAAATATCATTTATGTAAATATATATATTGTGTTACTATTCAATTTTACATATAAAACTGCAAATATTAAATTTTTATAATATTTAAGAGATTTGACGGTATTTGTAGTTTTTATTTAAAAGTTAAATATTAGATATTTAATAAAATAAAAAAAGGGTCTATTTTATGCTTTTCATGCTTTTGGGAGTCAAATTATTAGTATTTTTTTTTATTTATTTACTTTTATTTATTTATTACATACATACACTTACAATATAATTTATCAAAATTTTGTAGAAGTCAAAGAGGATGGTATGAACACTTAATTACCCTGGATATCTCACTGGGATACCCTGTGCTGAGACATCCAGTGAACTCTGTTCTTGCTACTACTGCACCTGCGTTATTCTTTTAATACTACACCTGTGTTTTATTGCATGAAGTATAAAATAATAATAACAAAAATATATAGCTAAATAAATAATAATAATAGACAAACAATTACATATCAATTACATAACATAATAATAATAAATCTACATATAAATAAAGTTTACGTAAAATAATCATAATATAAGCAGTGCTAAAAAAGTTTTAAAACATTTTCTGTGCCTCAATACAACAATTTTTCTAACAGATAGAACATTACTAGTATTATAAAGATCAGGAGTCGGGTATCTAAACAGTTTAAAATACATTATTCTTAGTAACATACGCTGAGCTTTTTCAACCTTAAGTAAAACATTTTTGGTAGCACCACCCCATGCAGTTATACAATATCTTATCAGGGATGCACATAAAGCGCAGTATATGTTACTCAGAAAACTTGGACTCCCCAAATGTATCAAGGTTTTAAATTACCACAATAATAAGAGAAATCCACAGGAACTGAATTTAATAGACCTTCTTTCATGCATATTACTACTTAGTGTCAGACAATACAGACAACTGTATCGTGTTATTTTATTATTACATATCACAATACGTATAACGCGTTCATAGGAAATAAATTAAGCAAACAAGTTAAATTCCATTTAATTATATAAACAATAAAATAAAAAAATACAAACAGTTTATATTTAGCACTATATTATCAGAACAAAATAAAACATTTTTATGTTGTTATGAGTTGAGTTGTCTTAACAGTAATATGATTTCTTCTACATGTTATTTGCTTTAGGGATGTATAAATGATGTTTTGTTGAATTCCTGGATGTTATCAAAATATATATTATTTATGAAATTTATTCATAATTATCTTAGTTAATCCGTAATTATCTTATAAACGAGATTGTCTTTATCAGTAATAATAATAATTTCCTATATAAAAAGTGACTTTATTTTTACGTGTTATTATAACATATAACACATATAGAATTCCTCAATTATTTAGTTATTTGCTTGAAGGGTACTGTGAAGCCCTTTGTTGATGTTGGCCCGGGACCAACACTTTTCACGGCCATTTTCATATGAGATTGGATATGCGGCAGGTTGATTGTCAATACAAACACTGTTATAATAGCTATTTTCTCTGCACTTTTTACACTCTTTGTTAATAACTTATAATAAAAACTTCTGAGAGGTGTAGTCGTGTGTTTTTAAGACCTGACCTCAGACTCTGAAAAAACTATGTTTAAGTATAATTTTGATTGAAAAATGCTGTATAAAATGGTTGTATTATAAAGTTATATATATTTATAATAGTATAATTTTCATAACCTTAACATATTTCAACAAAATTAAAAAAACATGAAGCTTAATTTTAATTTAAAGTTAGAAGTTTCTGACACATGCACAGATGAACAATGCTTCTAAAACAAAGTTCCCTTTGAGGTCAATTTCGGTACGATACGCCGAGGTCGAGAATAATAATTATATAATACATAAATTGTTATTTACTGAATCAACTCTGCAAAATGCGATATTATATTCTTTAGTAAGTTATCGTAATACACATTTTTTAGTAATAATAATACACATAATACGATAACCAAACACTTGATATAACAAATCGTTTGTTGGTATAATTTGTATATGTGTTTTTAAAATATTTCAAAGGTTTTATTATAAATACACCTATCTGTTGAATGCAGTTTGTAAATAACCAGTTAAGTAAGTTCAAGTAACCAGGCAACGCGCTGTCGTCGAGATAAGAGTAGGTAAACTAGTGAACGGGCGTTCGCCGACTCGTTTGTCCAGTAGGCCCCTGCGCTTCGACGCGAAAGGACGGCGCGTGCGCAACTCGCTCTGTAAATTAATCTAGGTCGCACTCATGTGATAGTTCCCATTTCTCTTTTTTATGAGAAAGAGTGCTCAGTGACCGCACCGCGATTTTAATGTAACGGTTTTCACACAATCTCCAGTTCTCTCGATATGCACGTGTGATTAATAGCATCCGATGTGTCAAAAAACAGCGGATTCATCCATGTGAGATATGTGATATTGAAGTGTTGTATTGAGGCTGTTATAATAGAGGAGCTGACGTTTCTTGGAAGCGCTGAATTGATTTTGTGAATGAGTCAGCTAACAGGCGTCGGGATTGTTAACTTCGTCAACGTGCTACCCACGATCTCTGAAGGTATGTAATATTGAGAGATATGTTCTCTTTAGTCCTTTGTCTTTTAATTCTTAAGGTTGGTGCCAAATTAAACATTTGTTTACTAAAATAAACGTGAATGAGTTAATGTTTAAACGTAATCTGACTTTCCTTACCCTTCCATATAGAATCTGCACTTAAAGTGTTTCTTACCCTCGTGCGTGTTCTATCTTGTTAGTTGCACAAACTTGATATCCCGCAACAGCTGAAGGTAGTTTGTGATGTTATATAAAAGTTTATTTATAGTATTATAATGTTTTATTTTGTTGTCATCATACTAAAATTATAGTGTATTGTATCCAATGTTGAAAGGAAGTGTTGACGATAAAACGACTATGAATACAATTTAGTTATTGAAATGTTTTTTTTTAATTCACTTTTCGTTTCAAGTAATATTTAAAAATTAACTGTCTGTCTGTTTTAAATTGACAATTGTAATTTTTGTTCGTAAATATCACAACGGGACGGACGCAAAACATTGTGAACGGCAATAACAAAACAGTAAGTTAGAACAAAACGCGTATTCTGCTTGAGGTCGTCCAGTTTTTTTATATTTTTTGTCCGTTCCTGCGAGCCTAGCTTTGAAGTTAAATGGTCTCGTAATTTTAAATTATGAACACACAACCGTGCCTTTTTTATTTATTCAAGCTTCCCATTAAGCTAAAAACGACAGCTATGCGGCCTTTATACAATCCTATGTCTATTGTGGGAAATATTTTTATGTATTTTTATTTCTTTAAAATACGTCATTTTGACCTACATTTTACTTTAAAGATTTTGTCAGTAGTTAGTTTATGACTATCAAATGATTTGTAATATTCTTTTCTCTTCTTTTTGATAACAAACCCCTCAGCTAAGTGCAATTTTCATGTTAAAGTTGTCGGAAATCTCAACAGCATTCGAATCAAACTTGACAATCTTGAACACATCCGGGCGTCAGATGTTAGTCGCAGGCGCAGGTGCTTGTAGGCCGTACCGGATGTAAATCATTAAGACTTGTCTTAATAATATCTTTTTAAACAGATTGTCTCGTCAATTGGCTCGCCGAATTATAAATAAAAAGTAAATTTAGTTCCTATAACGAAACTATATATTTTGGTGTCGGATATCATTTCACGAAACATAATCTATGTAACGTATAGACTTTATTGTAAGGAACAGTTAGATTTTTTGTATAATGATTTCCTATTGATAGTTTTTGATTTATTGTAGCCATGTGGTCTCTGCTCCGAGTCATTTGTTTTTAAAAGGATCATAAAAACATTAAAGAATTCTCAGCTGATGCTTTCAATTCTACCTATATTCATTAAGTAGCCTTCTTTTTACTTAGCTGGTTTAATAATACAACAAATCGTGTATTTCTTATATTATTATTTTTTTAAAATGATTACTTTAGCGTCATGTTTCAGTTCACGCTCCGATTTGATCGAATGAGTTTGAAACTAGTCACTTTAATTCCGGTAGTACTTATGTGAGTATAGTCAGATAATTGTAAATAATTGAAATTTTTATTTGCCATAAAATTATTGGTTTGCATAATATTCAACTTTTCTCTGAGGTCTTTAGTGTTGTTTATTAATTGGCTTCTTTGTCCTTATTAAAACATTAACACAGTATTTCAATTATCTGCAAGTATAAATGCAATACCTTTCAAATTACTTTAAAAGTTTCGATAATTTTATATAATTTCATAGCCTATTTTTTTCTCCCAATTTTGTAAATGAACGATGTTCCGATATTTTTACATTTAAGAGTGCTTATAATTCAAATTTTTATTGTATTCTCATAGGGATTTAAAGTGGAAAAGACGTAAAGAAATAAATTAGTAGTTAAAAATTATTTTTTTCTAACACCTTATCTCAAATAAAGAACCTTAGCACAATTCTACATAATTAATATGACTCGCATCTTTTTGGTAAATTTAAAGTGACTTACCTGAATCCTTGATGACTTGGCTTAATGTATTGTGTAAAGCGTCTCCAGATTTTATCACTCTGTTTAAATTAATCTGTCCAGCCGACGCCATTATACTTTATAACGTTGTAAAATCTCTCTCTTTAATGGATCCAAAATGAATGCGCAATATAAACTTTTGACTTCTTTCTTTCTTAGAAGACTTGATGTATTTTAATAAATTAAATGGGTTCATACATTTTTTAATTATAGTATTGATATTGCTAAATATATTTACTCAATAGATTCGTATTTCTGGTATTCTATATTGATATGCTTCGCTGACCGCAATCTTAGATCTTGGATCGTCCGCAACGGTAATGTTACGTATTATGAGAACTTTAGCTCTCACTGATGATATTTTAAAAAAGTTGGAACAGATTTGAATGTAGGAATTTTAAATACATAGTAACTACAGGAAATCCTTTTTTACATACAAGGTAGCGCTATAAAAGTTTTTATATATAGACGATGGCGTGGTAAACAAAGCTTACTATAACATCTTATAAAATACTATTGTCTTTGTTTACTGTTATTTTTCTGTTGTCGGAATAAAAATAGAATGAGAACCATATTATTATATTTTTGTTATTCTGTTATGACAATCATTATCATATTATTGTAAGTATCTACATCTGTGACTATGTCTAACTGATTTCGTGATTCAAAATGTTTACTGATTAGCTTAACGTTTAAATATATCTAATATGAAAAGGCAATATGTAATTTTGTCGTGACATTTACCATAAACACGTTTCTATTATTTTATTTTATCTTGTTTGCTATCTTTACACAAAATAGATAATATCTTTCTACGAATATGTAACGGTAATACTCAGGTAAGCATTGGTTTCAATGGATTTGTTCATAAACAACAAAGAGTTGCATAGCTCAATTCGCATTTACATCACAATAGTATTGTGTGCAGGGTCACAGGTTCGAGGTCGTGGCGTGCACTCGCCTCTCTTTTGTACTATTCTGTTCGCAAAGAATGAGCTTCGAACGGCAGCAGGTTATTATAAACCGCAAAGTGTCAAACTTAGTTCATTCCATATTAAATTCAGTCTGACATTCCTTGATATTGTCCGCTCCCACTTTGCTAGTTTATTGTGAAAGGTTCCTTATCCACCTGCACGTTTTGTAATATAATGTAAATTGAAATATACTGTTCATGACATATGTGTTCTCTTTGGTAATTGTAACTACGTGGTTAGCTGTGTTTTGTATTTACATCCCAATAAAGAGAATGTTGTGTTTGCATCACTGATTTCTACAGGTATCTTATTTAATATATCCTATCTTTGTCAGATATATATTGTTTTAATAATAAGTTCGGCAAGCACATTACAAGCACCTGTCGGTCGTACAAAAAAAATTATGTTTAATATTCCAGGCGAGCGCTTCGCAGACGCAAGGATCTCGTTTCGGTTTTGCTTCAATAGTTTTTAGTTTGTAATAGTTATATGAACTGTGTATTGTTCTCCACTTGCGACGTCAATGGTCTGTTTTATTCATGTAACCTCCTGCGAGCGATTTTAGCGAGCGTTTGCTTCAATTCATCAATTCTAATCTTTTGAAAGTGGGACGCGAAGCATAAAAGGGAATTACGCTTGTCGTTGGTTTTAATGACTTCAGTTCAAATGAATAGCTAATTGCTGGTGGATATTCAAGTATTGTACTACGTATATATATATATATATATTTATTTGATATACATCCTGTATGTATATAAATTATTTTGGAAACTAGAGAAAAACTTATAACATATAATAAACAATTTTTAGTCTACTTCTTACTTTAATTTTAGAATTTAAAAATGTTTTCAAGATTTATTCTTACTTTTTAAAAAGATAATGAACAAATAAGAATTTAATATAATTGTAAATACGTGTTGTGTGAACTATTCGTCGGGCCTTGGTTTGATAATTATCATATGATTGAATGATGCGAAGAGAATGAGTCTTGTACTGAAAAAAATTGAAGTATCGACTACGACTTAATGATTAATAATCAAGGTCATAGCCGTTAAGGTTGTAAAATACAATTCCTAAAAAAAACTAATATACTATTATTTTCTGAAATTGTTTCCAGATACGGTGAAAATATTTATTTATCATTTATCATCCAATTTAATCGAGGTTTCAATGAGTGAGGTTTAATGTGATAAGTGTTCAGGCAGGCATTTAGATTATTAACAAAATTCATTTAAAAAAATATATTCGGATTACATATCAATTATTTGTGTTCTATTATGTAAAATAATAATGCATAATCAAAAAGTTATTTAAAATCGGAATACATATTTAAAAATATTCGAAGAATTTCTAATTTATGTATTTCTTATAAATTTTTATAATATTAGTCATAACATGTACAATAATAATTTTTTGGAATTCTTCAACCCAAATAATATTTACAAGTAAATTGAAATAACTAGTGGTATGTGACTCACACAAACTAAGTCAGTCATACCGATCGTTTGAATTGCTTGTAAGTGGTGACGTAACGCGAGTTTTGACTAAGAAAACTGGTATTTCTTGAAGATAATATTATTTCACTCATGTCTTTTCTACATTTAACTGTTCGCCATCGGCTGATTTCGCTTTTGGGAGTACAAGCAGGCCGCAGCAAATCTAGCGTTTCGCAGTTACTTTTCTTTACAGGATTTAAAGTCAATGTATGGATATTCAAACACACAATTTGTTGATACTTATTTGTTACTTTTTTTTTTTGCGCTTTCGAATGTTCCCGCTGCTGGGATATCGACTTCCACGACGAGTTAAAAATGTCCCCGCAATGCTTCTTCCTAATAACATTAGTTAAATATTAAAATTCATTACGTAACAATGTTTGTTTCCTAATTAATACTTGATGTTGGTCAAACTAATAACGAACGGTATAACAAAGTTCGTCGTAGCCCACGCATTCGTTGATAGGAACAATACATGAGTCATCTAATACTATAATGTTACATACATTAATTATTTTAATTAAATACATTACATTTTATTCTATCTTTATATCTGTAATTTTAAATGCGGATATTAAAGTTTCTTTTGACAGATACAGAATTAAATATCGTGTGGTTTATTTTCATAATAATATTTTTCTTGGCTCTAATTCAAAAATCTCTCGCTGATAGTTTATGCGTAAGATGGCGCCTGTGTTGTAATCTATAAATTAGCTAACGCATATCGGAAATATAATATTTAAATAATATATGAAGCATGTTTCAATGACCACTCAAAGGTCACACTATTAATGGTTGCAGTAAAAGTTCAAACGCTGGTGATCTAGTTTACGACTCATCTCATTGGCATTCAACGCAGCTTTCGTGATTGCTGAAACATTAATGTTCAAGACTTTAAAACAAACATTTATCTTAAAACCAGTCTATCAGTTCTTGTAATAAATTTGCCTATATTTCTTTATTAAATGTCTGTAGTTATATTATGGAACAAAAAATACAAAAAAAAATATTTGGAAGGGTAAAATATAAGCAATTATTGATTTGATTATATTTGAATTTAAGTGTTGTTGCACATATAAAACCTAAATTAGATGATACAGTTGCAGATATGGTGTCTATGTTTAAAAGAAGCAGTATAAAATGTCTTCTTGATTGCTCTGTGGTTCACTGCAGTTTGTTGAGGTGCAGCGCTGGCGTAGTGGGTGGAATGGCACGCCGGCCGCTGCAAGGTCGACGGACGACTTTCGCACGCTGAGCCGTGCAAGCTACAATACTTATTTATTATTTGATAAATAGTCAATAGTTCTAATTTTTGTGATGTTTCTTTGATAACTAATATAACCACAAATATTATTATGTATATAAATTTTATTATAATATTGAATATTTAGGTGTATCTTTAGGAAAAGTATTGTTAAATCGACTTTAATATATTTATTGGTTGGTCTAGAGAGTAATATACTTAATAACATTGTCATTCTTGTCGAAAGTGTTTGTGTTTGTGCTGCAGACAATTATAAGATTAACTACGGTTTTACCAATTATTCTCTTCACCATTTATATACCAGAACGGTTTTCTTAACTTTACAACAGAATCACTTTTTTTAAAATATTTTATTAGCTTTAAAATCGCCAGAATCCATCGCATGTTGGTCAAGACCTACTGCTAGGTATCTTGATTGTGTTATAAATTTGAGCTTAGAACAAAAATTGATATTACTTCATGAAATTGATCACCATATCAGGCAGCGATCAGGTAGCTAAATTGGTAGAGTGTCAGGACGGTTTTCCAGAGGACACAGATTCGATTACTGCTCGTATCTATTAAATTTGCCTTCCATATTTATTTTACATTTGATAAACTTACCATTGCCTGTCATGTTTATAAACAATTTCAAACATTGATATATAACAGTTCTATATGAATAATAACCTTATATGTTTCAAAGGACTTCAGAATGGTAGTTGGATCATTTTACGACTTTTATATTAGTACTGAGAACATCAAATAAGATCGTAAAAGAGAAACTTACCTTACTTTAAGTATTACAGAGTCATGCGACATGATGTCCTCGAACTAAGTCTGTGTTGACAAATTAAATAACTTAATTGTTTTATGTGTTTGTTAAACAGTAACTGTACGGTATACGTCTATTTTCTTTCACTCATTAACGAGAAAGTGCGAAAAGTTATTATTGTCTCGGCGGTTAATTTGTATACAATGGCAAGATCGATACAATTAGATATGTATTACATAACATAGCTGCTTTCCTTTCTATTGTTTCTAATAAAACGCTGGTTTATATCAGCTCGTAAGAATTTTCCCTACACGTTGCAGTGGTATATTATTCTAAACGTATTATAGAATAGAAATAGTGATTTATACCAAGAGGTTTCGTTCCGCACTGATTGGCACTTACATTGGGGATTAATGTCAAGTGGTTTGTGATGCGTGGGCGTGGGCGTGGGCGAGACATCTCGGTTCGGGTTCAACGGACAATCCCGGTATGCGGAATTTAACTCTGCTCTCTAATTTATTAATGCGCTATGCATGCTTTTACATTTCTAAACTGTATATCATAACATGTGCTGAAAGGTGAAAGGTACATGGTTCTATGCTATCTGTGGTATTTAAGTTCTCTAACCATATTTTATACTTTTTTATCATTTTCCCAATAGGTAGTATATTTTTATTTTAAATTGTTTGACTCAGCTATAAGCGTGTTTACTGGATTTAATTACAAAAATAAGATTTTAGATCAGTCAAAGAAATTTGATGTCATTTTGAATAAATAATGTATTGATATTAATTATTTTAACCTACATTTGTGTTTTAATTGTATAATTTATATACGTCATGTTAGCGTTCTGGATAAAAACGTTTACTTTCATATTTTATATGTTATTCATATACCTAATAAAACAACTGTTTTATTTTTCTTTGCCGCAGGTACGTGGAGTGTTATGAATTTATTAAAACATTTTTTGTTATAAGTTCAGATTTCTGTTATAAATTTTATATAAGATTTACTTATCGTAAAGGTTTTATCCATTTCGTGACTAAAAGGGTTAAAATTTAGCTTAATTGGCTTATTTCATGTTTAACTACAATAATAATGAATAACGGACTTAAATTGGCAATTTAGAGTCTTGCCTCGGGACTGGGGACGGCAGAGGAGTAAGTTTACGAGCACATTTATTACCAAAGCAGAGAAAACATGAGGAAGCTAATTTGCATAAGATATATCTCAAGTATTTTATATTATAAATTATATGAATAATTTCACTCATCTCATTTATTCAGATTTTAGAAATGTTGCTGCGATTTATAAAAATGTAGTGTATGTTAAAAGATTATTTGAGGTTGTCTGATAGACAATCATTACCAACTTAACATTAAATATGCAAAATGAATTGTTTTATTGAAAAATAATTATTTAGTTACTATTTTTTTAGAAATAACATAAATGTGCCCAATGTATGTCAGTTGATGTCCTATATCTCTTCCGTTATCACTCCTCAGTGGGGTCACTGTGCCCAGTTCTGACCTTTGGACTATGTTTGATATTAAAAAGCACTATCAAGAGGTTTATTTACTACCATATAATATAAGTTCTTGTGTATTTATAATAAGGAATAAATTCTATCACATGTTACACGGAAGAGCTCATTTCAAGACTGGATGTCATACGTGCGGAAGTGCTTTACACACGTATCAACGATTTCCTAATGGAATGTAATTATCTCAATGATAATGTTTCTCAGAACATTACTGTAATTGCGTTATCAATGATGAAACATGTTTCTGATAATTTGATGTTAAATAAATGATGATATGAATATTAACTGACTTAAATAAAAAAAATACGTCATTATTTTATATAAGCATAAATGTATTTGCTGTTGCTTTCCAGATTAGATAGGCGCTGACATCCGAACTGTTTGTTAATGTCGCTTGTGTAAGCCCTAGGCTGTTAACATACGTGCGAGCGTCGTACGTACATAACTGACAGATAGTTTTTTATAGGTGGCCTTTTTTAAAATAATAATTTAATGTAACAAGTTGAATAATTACACGTTAATACTTTAGTCTTGACCTGTGGTCTATAAATTCTTGAGTTCTTGGTTATCTGTCTTGTCTAGTTTACCTCTGTACTGTCTACAATGCTAGAAATTCGGTGATATACTCCCTTAATAGCTGACGGAGAATTTACGTAGCCTCAGTTCGGAAATTTCTTGATACAATTTCATGATGGCCGATGGTCTGTTTTGGCTGTGTAGTTTCTTTAAAGTTATGAATTTTTAAAACCATCTCAGAATGCTGTCAAAATCGGTTAACAGGTACTTTTACGAGTATATATTATAACAAATATAAGTATGGGATGGGTTTACATTACATTACATCCCACCTATTTGCTATATATTTTAGGTACCACTTACACACGTACGTACGTACACTGTAATATTGGATCGCCTTGTATTGTTATAATCTACTTAATAAAAGAGAAGTAAAATGAAAATATAATTTCTCAATGCCGCTGGTAGTTCTAAAGAAATTGAATCGTAATCAAATAATAAAACTTTATCCTCAATACATAATGATGTTTAATATATTGTTTCAAACGTTATTCTTCTTTCTATACACAGTCAATTACTATTTAATACGTTTAATAAAAAAATACATATTACTAATAATCTTCGGAATAAATAGCAGGTAAGACGCGTTCAACTCTTAACGTTCAATTTGATTTCTAGGCCAGAGCAATCGAATTAAATGCTGTTTTTAGTAATCTTTAACTGGCGAGAGAAGATTTCGGCCGCGAGCCAATATTGGTTGATTCAGAACGAACGGATTTATATCGTTTAATTGGCTTGTTTCTCATTTTACTGGGTTCATTGTGACTGTCATACGAGGAAAATATTTCGGACAACTGGGTCGTGAATTTCAAAGGAATCTTTTCGTTCTGCTTTCTTTATATAATTATAAAAATATATTTGCATAAATGTGTTAAAATCAATTATGAAAAAAGTTTTCAGTGCGTAAAATTTATGTCTTTTAATTAAGATATTTGATCACCGGTTATAAAAGTAATAATATTTACAGTAGTAATATAAAATTCGGGGGCAACGTTCGTGCGGCGTCTCGTTGTCGCCTATGGGAGTTTCTTGGCGCTTCACAGTGGCTACCGTTTTATACCTTGTATCCAAAATTGCTCTAGTTTTATTGATATAATTTGATATTATATTAAATTTTTTACTGAAATTCTTACAATAGTCTTTGTATCATATATAGCCATATTAAACTTATTAAATTTTAAGGAATAATAGAATGACTGAATAAAACAATTTTATCATATGATTTTATGTCGCGGATTCAAACCCTGCTCGTGTCGAACAATTTTTATTCTTTATTTCCATTAAATTCTGTTTGCATTTTATCATTTAATTCAGTAGAACATATTCCTCTTAGATCACCTATATTTGTGTCGAATTTTTGTTTAAATTTAATTTCCAATGATAACCATAGCTTATAAAGAACTTTAACTTAAATAATATATTTATTTCGCCCTCCTCCGAGGATTATTAAATTTTAAAGATATCTCGCAGTACCAGATTGCCTCACTTCTGTAAGTGGAAGTTTAATTTTGGTTGACGTAACGAGTTGGTAAGATCTTGTGTATCTTTCGGTGCGGAGCGAGTTAAATAGGTCACGGTCTATTTTTGATGATAAGATAATGTTTTAACTGACTTCCGTATTTATTTATAGATAGTTTAGGTAAAATTACTGTTCTCCGTTCTGTTCTCTATGCTACCCGATAGTCTCATAATCCACCGGTTATCAGCTTAGCCGACAAGGTAACTAACGGATTTTTACGTGAAGAAACAATACGTCAAATTAATGTCATGACGCAGTGTCATGTAGTATAAATTTATTGAGCGAAGCTCTATTAGAGACTTTTCTGCATTCTGTGTGCAAGCATCAAACAAAAACGGTATATTCGAAAAATTCCAAATTTTGCACACTGATAGACATCAGTCCGGTGGTGGTCTTAAAAAAATTTTTCAAATACAAAAATACAAAATATGTAATAATGTGTCTCATCTTGAAAAATTGTTGAGGACAGAATACTTCGACGTTTTGTAAATGCAACTTCGGTGCTGTTTGCACCTCGCTTCGCCCAATATGCTAACACATACCGAGAATTTGCAAGCTCAGTGAGTTGAATTTGAGGTCTGGTTCGCGCTCCTAGTTATGGTCATAAAAGGATTAAAACTATTTGAAGTAATATAAATTAGGTTCCCATTGGACTAACTTATATATAAACTGTTGCTTCACGCACTATATCTTGCGGAGACGGTCTAATGAGTACGAGGAATTCACATGCGATCTTTACTTAAATTACCCTGTGAATTATAATTTCTCTTAATTATGGTTTGTAATAATAATTATTGTATTTTTAATGCAAATTAACTATTACATTAAATTGAAAATAATTGAGCGAAGCTCTCTATGAGAGACTTCTGCATCCATTGTGCAAGCATCAATCAAAAACGGTATATCCGAAAATTTCCAAATTTTTCACTCTTATAGATTTCAGTCTGGTGGTAGTTCTGAAATAAAACTTTTCAAATAAAAAAATGTAATGTTTCTCATCTTGAAAAATAGTAGAGGGTAGAATGCGTCGATATTTTGTACATGCAACTTCGGTGCTGTTTGCACCTTGCTTTGCTCAATATGCTAACACATACAGAGATTTTGGGAGAGCAGCGAGTCAAAATTGAGATCTGTTTCGCGCTCCTAGTTTTAAGTAGAATTTACAATTTGGTGTGTTCTAATCTGATTAAAGGAATCAAGTATACCAATAAAAACCCATAGTAATATTACACTTAAAGCGCTTAAAGTCGGAGTAAAGTTCAACAATATTGTAACAATATATAGTTAGTTCATAGTTCGTGTTGGATAATTAATATCTGATTAAGTAAGACGGTAACCTAATAGTGTTACGTAGTGAGAGTTCATTGACATCACTAACTTTCAAATTCAACCTCTGGTATAAAGGAGCTATTTTCCGGCTCAGAATAACAAAAAGTAATATAGTATTAAAAGGATATCGTTTTGCAAATGCTAATTAATATTAAAATGCTATGGCATGATAGGATATCATAAATCTTGATACTTAAGACGACGTAGAGCGTTGCGTGACGATGAACACCTAATATATCATTATAATAATGATTTGGGTATGAAGTTCCGTGTGAAGGTTGTTAGCAGCTTGTTACTATGCTGTTTTATTAGTAGGAAAGCTTTGAAAGATTTCAGATAGCTTGGATATAGGTATTCAAGTCTATATTCACCCAACATTCACTACTGTTTTACTATTACATTTATTCATTACTTTAATTTACACAAATTGTTTAAAAGAGTTCAGGAAGGAAAAAAATTAATTTTTAGGTGCCTTTTTTTCTTAACGATGATGGATGATGATTTATTATAATCTAAAATAATATTAAAACTTTACCGCAATCTCGTTAAGATAAGAGATTATAACAGAATTGGGTTAAGGATAACTACAATCGCAATTACGAAGGAAATTACGGGTCTGGAAGTTAGAAAGTGTGGTTCTGACATTTTATTAAATCATTTGCGCCAATGACTCACTTATTTTTGGTATTAATGATGACTTAATACCTCTAAGACATCAAAACAAAACCTGATTGTATTGTACTAGTTGCTACTATTAGTGTTTGATTAGTTACTGACCACATTGACCACAATATACTATTGATATGCCCATATGATATGATGGTATGCCCACAATTCGTATGGTGGGAGGTATTTTTGTCAACATTTTTTTTGATTATTTACTCAAAATGAATAGCATGTTTTTTCAATTGTGTTTTGTTGTTTCGGGACGGGAAACAAATGTTACAAGTATTCGTAAATTCGTTGACCAAGAGACGTTCAGTCTTAGCTAACTTGACTAATCACATATGTTAGGTGAGCTGCCACTTGTAGAGAGTGGATACTGACAAAAATGAAGAGGCTAACATGCTTATAATTATTAATATATTAACACATATATGTGTTACATGTCCATATTACAACATTGATAGTAAACTAATACATAACTAAAGACTTATTACATTTAATATGCAGTATATAGTAAACATACTGTTATAGTTATAGTTGCTGACGTAGTTGTTCAATCTTATTTATAGTGTATATAATTAGTTCTAGAATAGCAAAATTAAATAACAATACTATACTATAATTAGAGGTAGAATAGTGTTTTGATGTAACGTTATTAATAATGTATTACTATTTTTGCTTACAGGCGTGACAATGAGAGAAAAGAGGGGAGGTGCAATGAGCAAAATGCAAAAGCTCAGGAAGAGATTGTCATTGAGCTTCGGTCGATTGTGTAAGTAACATATTATGAGTGATATTATACTATACTAGCTGTTACACTCGGTTCTACCTGCGGATAAACATTTCATTTAGTATTAAGAAAAGTAATAGCGTAATGATAGGTAGAGTAAGTTTCCACATGAACCTGCCATCATGATTAGAAAAAAAATGATCAAATCTATCTGTCCGTTTAGATTTTAGAAGATTGGCGCATTTAAATAAACAAACAAAGTTATTTGTTTTGTAGTGTTATTTTAAATATGTATATTATTAATTACTTAATTATATTAGTTAACTAATGACACTAAATACAAAAATGTAAGTAATGATAATAAAAACGAATATATTTTTTCTTTGTATGTTTTTTTTAAGTAAGACTAATTAGTTATATTAATTATATGGGTAGGGTTACAATTAAAAAATTGGTCGAAACTAAAATGAAATTATTATTATTTAGTTCATTGTCGGGAATTCACCGAATGGATTAATTAATTATAATTAAAAGCCACGTTACTGCTGTCTTTTGTATTTTTCTTTACTAATGGTTTTATTATATTTTTATATTTATTTTCTTCTTTATTTTAAGAACAACGATAATAGCTAATCTCACACCCACACAGCCTTATCGTTGTATTATGATTTTTACAACATTGTGTTAGTTTAAAAAAAATGGATCAATCTCCGTCTTGATATAGACGGATTTATACTAAATACTAAAGTTATCCAAACGCGCAGTTATATAATACGGTAACTCAATTTCTAGAATCATGGGACAGTTTCTCAGTTGTCCCGGGTTCGATCCCTTCTCGTATCAATATATTTATTAAGCTTAATAATTATTTATATCAACTTTATTATTAGCCGATCGTAACATATATTTAGATAGATAATAGAGCCAATAATAGTACTGTGGAATGAGATTACGTTTGGCACCGGTTATCTCTTTACGTCATTGTGACTTTTGTTGCGTCATATAGCTATGATAATTTTTATATTATAGATGCATTCAATACATACCTATGTGGGTCTATGGTTAGGCAAACTCGAACTCGCAAACGGACGATCTTATTTACTATTAAGATAACTAGAGCGGCAGCCTAATGCTAGACAGCCTTATTCATGAGCCTATCATTATCAGAATTTATTTTCAAATGCATCCGTTAGTTTCGAAAATAAGCGCGTTTCAACAAACTTTTTGCGATTTATAATATTATTATCCATATAACAGATTTATCACAACGAATATTTGCTTCAAAGAATGTCAATATTTCGACCAAACTGTATGGATCGTAGTAACGACTTGACTACTCAGATTCTAAAGTGTAGTGAAGGAGAATCGATCTACCCTCCTGCGAGTTGCTTTTGGACGACCTCTATTTAAAAAAAAAACAAAACAAAACAGAACCACTTCACTGTTATTAACTATCTTACGATACTGTTCTTGTTTAAATAATTACATAAAATATTCATATAAAATATATATAACTATAATTCAAGAGCAAGTTGTCGATTTGTATATATCTAATTGAATTTTTATTTTTTTGTAATGTATTTTTTATGTATTAATATAAAAATTGTCAAGCACATTTTCTTATTGAAATAAATAATATTATAAAACTCTTCGTGCAGACAGTATCAAATAAATAATATTATTTCCTACCCATGCTGGGGGTACAGTAAATCCTTGTTATATACACGTGCCGGATATATTTAGAACCCTGTGGGCTCCTGTTAAGTAGAAAGCACTGCTATATGCAAAGGTAAAATGTATATTTTATTCCTAAAGTTTTGAAGTTCCAATCGTTTTGAGAGCTTCAAGGATTATCAATCGGATAGAATATAGATATATACATATATTCTTGAATGATACATTCACATCAATAATCTGTAATTTGAAATTTCTCTTTGTTAGTTTCTAAATGTTAAAATGTTAGCATATAATTCTATAAACGACAATTACATTTGCATAAATCCTATTTGTGCTAATTAATTGTTTTGTCTTACAACTTTTAATTAAGCAGTTTTTGTAGCAATAAACCTATATTGATTTTCCTTATTTGCTCAGTGCTGAAGCACTTCCATTCTGTTTATTTAGTCATTTCCATTATCTCCTAATGCTCTCCATCCTCTCCTATCGATAAAGCTGTTTTCCCCTGCCTTAATTATTGATAAACTTTAGTTCTGTTCTTCATTCTCCTCGTAATATAAAATCAATTTTTATTTTGAAATTATCTTTAAACATGTTTGGTCATATTAATTGTCAAGTTTTAAACAGTTAGAGACATTCGAATGAAATAGTCTTTAACAGGAATGCTAACCTAATTATATAGTTTTTTATATAGATAATAATAATAGATTAGGCGGGTAGCGATGCGGTAGTGCAGTTGACAGAATGGTAAAGATAACTCAAAGGTCGCAGATTCGAATTCTGATCGTGTTGTTAAATTATTCATTCAATATTTATTTTAAAATTTTATGTTTGTAGATAATTTATCTTTAATCAATTTCTGTATTCCAACTATGTATATAATATAGCTGCTTACTTCAGTACCTTATCGCAACTTCGATACAATAATTCCGACGTTATACAACTTGGCTAGACATCAGCATGTTGAGTATTACATACAATAGAAATTTACTCAGATTTCAATCTTAACCTAATTTTATAATATAAGTATAATGACCAAAACATACGAGTAATATTGTATGGTCAGAGGTTTGAGTGAGAGGTGATATTGTTTTTATAAATAATTTAGTTATGTATACATAGCTTCTACTCAAGAGGAAAACCAGAATTCTACAATTAGAATTTACTACTTACTAATAGACGAGTAGCAATGATTAGTACTAATAGTAAAGGTATTTGTTTATTTTATTCGTTCCATCTATTTCTGTGTCGGAATTTTGGTAGACAGAGAGCAGAACATCATTTACTTCTCTCTGAGATCTTTTAACTGTTATAAAAGTAAAATAAGTTAGTTAATATATTTTTGCTACCAAAATAAAGTTTTATAATCCCTTCTAAGCACGTCCGTAGAACATGTAAACAAACAGTTTCCAGTGGAATTGCTTTGCTAAATGTTACTTCTAGTTAATACAACCAGTTAAATATCGCGTTAAAATTCAAATAAAATTTCTTTCTATGATATTACTCATACACTATTGTTGTATATATTAAAAATAGGTTTAAAAAATAGGTATAAAAAATGACAAAATAGGTGTATGAGTTCTTCTTAGTTTTATATGTATTAAAAAATATATGTATTATTATATATTTGTATTTTGTGTTTTATCCTCTCGTCGTAAAGTCTACACATAAACTTGAATGGGTTTGTTGACTTAGACCACCGTCTAGTACTTGTCGAACTAACTATAATAATTGTGAATCGCACCGAAAATTTCAGGTTTTTACACCATTGTAATTAAAATTATTTTTTTAAATAAGCTTGCTAAGCGAAGGAGCATTTTTGCATTATATATTCATGTATATTTATATTATCTATCAGTATATATATTGATAGATAATTTGAAATAAGCATATAATGTTTATTTCATATCAAGTTGTATTATCATTACTGTATTTATAATTGGTTAGTAAATTTAGAAAAACAAATTTGTCAAATTAAATATAACCTAATCATGGCCGCAACTGCAGTTATCGCATGTGTACCTATCAATTATTACGTTTAGATTAATAAGTGGAATTTAATCCTTATCTAAATGACTGATTTGTGTCATATTTATTTGTAATGTACGGAGAAAGTGAAGGAACATGTGACATAACAGTGATATCGAATACCTGACAATAGTTATAGAAACGTGATATATTTCAGGTACACACATACATATAGCGATAAGGCCTGGAATAACGCAATTTTTCTATAGAATATAATAAATGTAATGTAGTAGAATGAGATAGTCTGTATAAATCAAGATGTCATGTTTATGAGTCGACTAAGCGCCGAAGTTTGTTCAGGAATTATGATCGCTTCTAAAAGTAGGTCGAGTTTTAGAAGGGCGTTATCTCTTATTGTTTGTTTGTGTTGCACTTCTTTTATTTTCTTTAAGTTTTATTAATTATTTTAAAAATATTTTGTAAGAAAAGTTTGTTTTCCATTTTTTTATTGACTATAATTCGAGATTGAAATCATCCTTAAGTAGCTCAAACTCGATAGTGATACTGAAAAAAACAGATTGTAATTTCAATCTTTATTTGAAAAAAAATAATCCGAATGTATTATTAATTCGGTAGGAGCTTGTACCATATCTACCATATTCCATATAGCATCTCTTTCCAGTCAATATCAATATACCTTATCATGTGCAATGTAGGTGATGTTTGTCTGTCTCGAAGGGTATGATTCATGTCGTAAACAACTGCTGCCCTCTTTGATTGATTCTTATCAGTCAGTCACTTTACTACCGCGTAACATATGTACACGACTGGGGCATTATTGAACTTATCATCATCTTTATATGATCTTTATATTATCTGACCCTAATATGGCGATTGTAAGTTTATTGGATAAGAATATAGATGATAGAATATAATTTTATATAATTTAAGCATACGCAATATATACACCATACTTAATAGATATTATTTCAATATTTTTTTACATCTACCTTAATTATTTATGTCTTCGCAATATGTTAATGTTCTTGCTAGTTCTTCTGTCATATGTCATATTTGATGCATGACGTCTGTGCTGCTCGGTCGCGTCCTTGTCTTATAATTATCAACATTATTTTAAGTAAATCAAGTTAACTAAGTGCTATCAAGAGATAATTAGTTAATTACAACGATTACCAAGTTTATTTATTTCTTTAGTAAACGAATAGATTTCTCTGGGCTCTAGAGGATTTGTATAATGTTGAAGAGCAATGAACCCAAACTCTCGGAATGGTATAAATATTTTGATGTTTTACTAAACACGTACCTTCTTTGTTTAGTTAACCATTGAATACTATGAAATATGCATTAGCTATTAAGGAAATAGTACAAAGCTGTTAAAGATATGTAAAAAATTTGCTTTCGTAAAGTACATTGAGTCGTTGCATTGAGTCCAGAGCAAGAGCAGCTGCAACAAAGCTTGCCATTCTTGCGAAGGTTCGACAGTACTTTACACCGGGACAGCTACTTGTACTATACAAAGCACAGATCCGGTCGTGTGTAGAGTACTGGGGTCACATATTTGCTGGTGCCGCAAAGTCTCATCTAGCGGTTCTGGACTCAATCGAGAGGCGAGCAAAAAGGTTTATTGGCGACCAAGACTTGGTTGACGCCAACCTTCAAAGCCTTGAACACAGGCGGAGAATTGCTGGCCTCTCAGTATTCTATAGGATACATTTTGGAGAGTGTGCACAGGAATCACATGACGTAATTCCCCCAAACCCCTTCTACCAACGGACATCCCGACGCACGGCGAGTATCCATCCATACGTTGTGTACATTCCACCTGTCCGAACGAAGCGATTTGCTTCGTTTTTCCTAATTCGCACGGCGAAGGATTGGAACGGCTTGCCTGCGTCGGTATATCCATCTGAATATAATGTGGGTGTCTTCAAGAGAAGAGTGAATAGGTTGCTGAGTTTATGTGCCTTACCATCTATGACTACATTTACACTTTCCATCAGGTGGAATGTAGTCAAGCGTTAACTTAGACAGTGTAGAAAAAAAATGTACGTCTTCGTAGATGACAATCAAAATGAGATACTTTACTATACACTTCTCACACTAGCAAATCGTATGAGATGCGAGCAATAATACTTACTGATATGCCAATGCAAGATATATTAAATAATACTGAATACCATTTTAATTATAAATAATAAGTATTAAGATAAAGTTTCTAAAAACAACCTATTATTAAGACGTGATGAATTAAACAACATTTTGTGTCAGTCGTTACCGTGGTTTAATTTTTTTCCATATTTTTTCATTTCATGTATAGTTTTTTACCCTTCAAGCACATTCGTTTGAAGGACTTTTACTAAAATATATACTCCGATAATTTGTGATGGCAGCAATATTAGATTTTCTTTTCATTTACATTCGTACATTATATAATATATAATATATAATATATAATATATAATATATAATATATAATATATAATATATAATATATAATATATAATATATAATATATAATTATATATATATTATATATTATATATAATATATAATATATTATATATTATTGTTGAACAAACAACACATTACTATTGCAATGACTCAAATATTACAAACAGTAAACAATGTTTGTAATTTAAATTTTTATCTGCCAGTTTATTGTAAGAGCTGTTAATTTGTTTATTATTATTGTACATTTCAGTTCGTATATTGTATATTATATGTTATAGAACAATATTAATATATAATAATAATACGTTATATTTATTCATTAAACGTGTTGGTTCCATCAATATTAATGATTCATGATACATATTGTGATAATATTATTGTTTATATTAAAGTTTTTATATAACCATACTAGTAGCTCCGTCGGCTTCACTTGCACATATAAAATAATGTTTTTTTACGGTACCGGGAGCTGTCTGATTTTTGACTTCTATACTTTACCCCTCCCTTTTCTAACAGATACAGTTTAAAATAACTAATATATTTTCTAACAGACGTTTACTCTTGGTAAAAAAATATAAATGTAGAACTGGGTCGTTTGATGTCTATTTAATACCTCTGTTTTTTATTATATATATATTATCTGTCTGTCATTATCAAATCAATGTAAATTTCAAATGCTAATTGAATCTTATTACATATTCAATATAATCACAGATCCTTAGTCGGCAAGTAGTGGCAGTAACCTTCAGGGTATGATTCACTTCTGTATGACTAACTTATAAGGAAGGCTCGTGTCATTGCTTTAAATACTTGGTAATAGGTTTATATTTGTAGAATTAAAAGTATTCAATTAATAAGGAAATGACAACTCAGTTTAACAAAGAGACATACGTGAGTTCAAACGTGCTGGTTCTGCATAAGAGGACAGTAAAACTTATTCCTTATCGTCGTCTGTCGGTGTCTGTTACACTCGCACTGTAACTTTATGTCCAGCTGCAAGATAGTAAAATTGAATAATAAATCAGTGCAGCTCTTATATAATATTAAAATAGTTTGTATATATATACTTAGTTTTTCAATGATTGTGTTGTAACGAATAGTAATCCTTGACACGATAGCCCAATCGACGTCTTCCGGCACTCGGTACGGGGGTTCAACATCTCTATTATCTGGCTGTGGATTGATAGCAGACTTCCGTGGGACGATTATAGCTATTTGCCCCACATGCTCTGCTACCATGCGACCCAAATTTGTTACATGTCCCCTAGAAATCTTGTATCAGGACTCAATCTGGTATTTTATATCCAGAATGGCCTACACCTGGCATTCGAAGTTTTTCGATTAATGTTATAGTAATAAAAGTAAGACTAACTAATTATTCGACAAATCATATTAAGTTTTGTCTGTTTCTATAATATTTACTTTTATATCACAGGTATCTAAATTCTTAACTTAATTTTTTAATCTGTTGATATCAACAAAAATTTCCCATGCTATAAAACTTATTTATAAAACAGAATTGATCTAGTGAAAAATTCATCAGAATCTAATCAAACAAATTAGTAAAGACAAGTAATAAAGTGAGCAATTTAAAGATTAAAGAAAAGTTTTTTTTAAAGTTATTTTATCATCAATCATTTTCAAAATTTGAAAAGAAACGTTATAAAATAATTGCTCAGTTTTTTGATTTATTAAACATCCAAAGCGGGCGTGTTGAGTCACTCGACCGCGCAGGAACGTTGTATTGTTTCCTATGTCGCCGCCATGAAGCCCGGCCGGCCTTTTGTCGTCACTCCCCATTGTTTAACCTACACAAACACAAACGACTGCTTTTTACCATTAAATGAATTCTTAACACTCTTCACTTGTGATTTACAAGCCTCGAACGATGTTAGCAGTTGTTTATTTACTCAGAATGTCTTAGATACACTTTTTAATATAGATTATTTGAACGTTTATTCAGCTTAAACAAATCAATCATATCTATTTCAGTTAAAAACTTCCAAATCTCTGTCGGTAATTTTTCATCTTCGCCCATTAAGGCATATTTCTCATGAGGATGTGCCTCTAATGTTACTTTAATATATCTCTTGTTTTGCCTTCATTACTTGTATCGTTACTTCACGCTGTTACGCAAGTTACGATGTTGTTTAAATTTCAAAGTTCAGTGCACCTGCACTGGTTTGTTGATTCATTGACGATCCAATAGCTCTATGCTCTCTACTCTACATGTGCAATATCGGCTCTACATTTGATTTATCGGAAGAGTAGACTTCAAATTAATTGTGATGCGTTCAGCTGTATGATATTTAAATAAATGTAATTTAGCATTTTAAACAGATATTATTGAGTATGTTTTATACTTTTACACTGTCTTCCAAATAAAATAAATTAAAAAATGTGTAGCTAAGGTAGGACATTGTATATGTGCAATGTATGCCTGTATGAAATAAAAAAAATACTTTTTCTTTAAATAACGCCAGTCAAATGTAAGTTAATAAGAAAACAATCACTGTAATAGGAGAAAAGAGAAAAATAATTAATAGTTTTCCTTATAATAATATTTCTGGTGTTAATTACTGTCTGTCGTGACTGTCTTCATCTGTGTCTGTATCTTAAATGTGTCTGAGAATTATATTGACGGTGGCTAATAAAATATTTATCCTGTTCTATTAATACTTGTTTAGACGTGAATGATAAAAAGTTCTTTGAACTCATTTGTTTTATAAATTACGCTTGGTATTATATAAAGCGAAATGTATTTTAAAAGTAACCTAAAGCTCAGATAGGTAATGTAGAATTACATTATGTTTAATGGATCTCAAAGTTATATATTTTTCGGTTCGAAGTTAAACTTTGAGTTCGCTGATGACATGCGTCAAAAGTAACACAATATATCACGCAGTTTGAAATTACGACGAACTGTTACGCAATAGGTCGAAGTCCTTAAAACTTGAGTTCACGCACACATTGCCACTATTTGTTATGATTCATCCTCCGCCACATGACTCGGAAGTTCCCTTTAATTTTCGTCAACTTTTGCATAAGATAAGTAAGGCTTTAACTGAGTTTAAATTTACATGAAACGCGTACAATAGGCTGAAGTGCTCTACGCTTAAGCTTTACATACTTTGGTATGACGTGCGTCACCCAGTCGGTAATGAGTTAGGCGTCTGCGGCAGACGGTCGTCGGTTTATTCAAGTGCCCCACACGATTGTTTGACCTGGATTGTTTAGCGGGTTAATGACTGGCCCTGACTTCTTAAGACTTGAGCCCCTGGTGTGGTCCCCTAGTTACATTGTATTACATTGTCTCAAAAATACTCTATTGAAATTATTATTTTTGTTTGTTTTTATAATAATTGTTTCGGTGGTTTTTCTTATGACAAGTATGAAATTAATGTTATTCTTTATAAATACTTTGAGTAACTGCTAAAATATGCTAACATACTTCGAAAAGAGAATCCCGTGTCTGATGTTAATGCAGTTGAACAATATATCACTTTTTATTACACTTGCAAAGCTCCTCATGACGTTGAAAAATACATTTTAGTAAGAAACATTAAATATATTAAGTTTTGTATCAATACTATATAAAACCCCCAAACAAATTTCAGATGACAGAATAAACTTGGATGAGATTAAACTGTAGTTTCAGTGATAGGATGTAGGTTTCCAAATCATTGGAGCGCGAACGTAATAGCTTAGAGATACAAAGGTTACAGGAATGTTCCGCCGTCCTTACTCTACCTGTACTAAATCGATACTGTCTCAGGAATTTGACGTCATATCTATGGTATTATTGTATTGTACAAGTATCGAAATAATATACGTTAATATTCTATGTAATTACTTTGCATAAAATAATTATTTGGTTATGAATACATTTTAATGTAATTTCAATTAAAACTAATAAGTAAATTTTACTAGAACTTTAATCATGATAGAGTTTCACAATAAAAAAGTATATTTATTTTTGTCATAACATTTTTAGTCGTTTGGGACAATAATCTGTAAAATATGTAACAAAGAAATCGGGAAACTTTGGACGTATTAGAATACATAATGCAATATCCTTTTTAGAACGACCGAAATTACGTAGGAGAAGCTTGAACTTCTCCATTAAATAGACTGAGGGTATATCTTTATCGGAAAAAAAAATAAGTACAAATAAATTATAGCTATTGTTTCCGAAATTTTCTTGATTTTTGTGAACATTAAATATTTTTGTATTCAAATCATTGATCAAACATGGCCACCTATTAATAATGGCTGCACAAGTTTCACTTGTAGTAAATTATTTCGTGCGTGAGTGACCTATATTTGTCGACAAAGAAAATATGTTTTCCACAAACTCATTAACCTTATGTGGAAATGGTAAAACCCAAATTAATGTTTCTGTTAGTAATAATTTGCGTGATTTTAGGTTTGTACGTATATGTGTGTTTGTATGTATATTAAATAAGTCAGAATTGGTTTATTATTACTATTAGTATTATTATCAGTCATATTAGATGGTTTAGTTTAAAAGGAGCAAAGTTATTATTATACGTGTTAATTATATTTACGAGATCGTGTAATGTCATATATTTGTAAATTTCACCGCTCCTCAGATGTTTGATCTATCAATTATCATAGATATCTTTAGAATGTTTTCAGTTAGTCTGTCATTCAGTGTGGAGGCCGTGCTGGTTGTGGTCGTGTGTTAATCTTAGATCAATAGTTTTAGTAACATAAAACATTAGTCCGACGGGCGATTGAAAGCATTGGTGACCGCAAACTATCGGGACCCTTCTCAACTTTGACGCTGCGTTAGGGAACTTTGAGACAACCCTCTTCTCTTTGAACTCTGGGCCGGTAGTTACGGGACCCCCGCATCCAACTTGGAGCTGAGATTTAAATCTTCGTAAGTACTTCGGAAACTTTGTTCTACATCCTCGTTAATATTTTTTGAAATAAAAGTTGTTGTACGAATCCTATTTACATTGCACACTTGTAGTGTGATAGGATAAATTATGTAAGTAATAAAATAGCATTGATATTCTAACAAAAACATCGTTGTAAAGCAGAAGTGGTTTTGTTAACAAAATTTATTAACTTTATTAGTATAAATTGGCAATATTTTAATAGATTTATATTCAATATAATTTATAGCCTGCAATGAAATACATATTAATATAAAAATTAATATCCTTTATTCATATGAACGTTATGAATTTATGAACGTTGTGAACTTTCTATTTATTATTTGTGAATAATTGAAAATTTAAAATCGTTAAATCTCCTTTTAAATAAATTATTTTGAATGCTTCTTTCGCAGAAAACGATTGTACTCAAAGGAAATAATTAAAAAGTTTATTAGCTGCTAGTTAAATATATTTTATTGTGTCGCTGCACTCATTGCCTGCTGTTCAATTATTTTAATGATCTTTGCATTGAAACTTTTAAGTATCTATATAGTACTCATTTATCTTTTATGCACATAGCAACTGTCTATAATATTAGTTGAGTTAAGACGCACACGAGACGAGGGAATATACACACATGAACCCGCTCACATTTTATATATATTTAGTGTTACACATACATATAACTGTTTATAACAGATAGACAGTATATTAGTAAAAGTATGAACAATAATTGTCTACATGTTTTTAATCTTGTCTGTACATTACAGTCTACTGTAAAAGCTCACAATAAAATGGATGCATAAAATTATATTTTTATAACAACAATTTCCCCATAGTGTTTTTACATACATATGTTATTTACTCTCTAATACAGAAAGTGGTATTATGAAAAGCAATTTCTTTCTGCCTCTTTGACCTCGCAAGAGGTAAACTCATATCTCTGTAACTATAATATGTGCGGTAGAATTTTTCTCTCCTTTTTAAACAGTCATTTATGTTTCCGCTCTTTGCACTTTTTATTTAAACGTAACGCTAATGAGTTAGGGAATGATTTTTCTCTTTGCCACTATTAACTACTGAACTTTATGAAAGTGTAATTGGTTTTAATGTTGCAACTTTTATTTTATGAATAATTTTAATATCTGTTTTAATGCTTTATTTAAATATGATTGTTAATGTGAAGTTTCTTAATGATGAAACTAGCATGTCGAAAGTGGAAATAATAATTACATTTCAATGAAATTAAAAGCATTTGAAACGTCGGTTTAAAATTAAAATGTAACCAAAGTCATACGCGAGTTAAATCCATAAAAGAATAGTTTTATTTCAAACGTTTACTTGTAAAATCTAAGAAAATACTATGAAATTAAAATAGTTTATGACGTCACCTGACACTGGTTTGTTGTTTCAAATTGGATTAATTGGATTGAAAATTACCGCAAATATGTGAACGTTCTAGCAGTTGTTTCACAAATTATGGAGAATAATTATTATATTTGAATTAGTTAATGTAATTTGTGAATAATGTATATATCTGAATATGGTAATAAATACAGCTTTTAGATATTTCAATATTGGTTTATGTAATGCAATCATTATATAACTCTCATAAATAGTGATTTTCAATATTCATAAATAGTGATTTGGTAACTGATTCGACAAGTCCTTATTTAACTAGACTACAATGTAACTAATATTCAAATGTATGTATATATTCTGTGTGTAAACATAAACTGGCTGTAAAGGAACAGCGCGCCTTGGAAGGTGTAAGTGCAATCTTACCGATGCAGTACTGTTCGCTCACATAGGGTCCTCTAAGACCTAGTTGAGAGGGTTACTGGTATTGTTTTGAACTCAAAATATATACTGTCCGTATGTGTACGTTAAGTACTCAATAAAAGTTGCATTTGTAGTTGTATCGTCCGTCAACACTTAGAAATCCAAATTACTTTCATTAAACTAAGTTTAATATCGTACGGTTTATGCGCCACCGCCTTCTACATCGACTTATATAACAGTATATCAATATAGGATTATCTTAGACGTATATCTTAAATGAAATTACATAACGGTTGATAAGATAGTCAAGATAATAATCTTAACCGGTTAATTAATCTCCGTTTTAATAACAATGACATTTGTCTCATTAGGTGAAGTACACAAACAAACTTATTGAAAAGCGAGTCCAAGATTTTGGACAAACTATACTTTGTGTACGATTTGTATTCTGACGTCATTTACACGTTGACTTGAGTGTTTTTATACGTGGGCTGAATGTTATGTCGAATAATGAATGAATGAATGAATAATTATCACAGCAGACAGGAATTGCTGTCGGAAATGTACATTTTATTTGATTATTTTTGTAGCCATATTTTCATGTTGTCTACATTATCAAGTACTCGTTAATTTTTTATATTAAGGAATAGAGTTATAAAAATTTAAATAACGTATTTATACGTTAACGAATGTAGAGACATAATTAAATCTTTTAGTGTTTGATTACAAAAATAAATATTACATATGAAACAAGCCACAATATAACGGTAAGTAATAAATAACACATATTAGTGTATTTTGATACGTATAATGTAACCGCCGCGGCAAGGTCGTCGGTCATGCAATTCATTTCCGCTACGAGACTCACCTCATGCATGGAATATTTCTTTTTGTAAAATTATTGTTATAACTTAACTTTTGGTTTATATTTCATTTAAAATTTATTTCACATTTTTATTTAAAAACATATTGAACACATTTCCGTGGCTGATGTAAGGCCATATATACAATAGTTGTAATTTAAAATAATTATCGCTTTTTTGATAAATATAGCAAAAATTCAATTGTATAGCTGAAAGACTGAAATTTTGTTAAAGTAGCTCTCCTATAGTGTCGCTAATTATCTTCATGAATTTAACTTGTTTATATAATAGCCTGTGGATGGATGGGGATTCTTTTTTAATGCTTCTTTCATTCTATAAAATAAATAATACAGTTGGTCTTCTTCGAGAATTATTTTCTGATATGTTAATTTTAGCATTAAGTGAAATTAAATTTTGAGTGTGATCGAATTTTTTTTATGTAAATATAAAAAAAATTGTTTTAGTTGTTGGTTTCTACAAAACACTGTGATTTGGAACATTAAATATACTACATGTTAATTATTAGTAAAGCACTCATTGTAATAACCTGATTAGTCGTAACAGATAAGTCCAAGATTAGGATTCCCCTCACACAAACACAATTATCTCTGACAAATGGCTCACGTTTGTCAAATATGACGCGAAAACAAAACTGAAGTTGATCAACAGATAAAATCACATCTGAATTGGGTGCGACGCGAAAACAAAACAACAAAGCAATCAGAATAATGGCATCTCGGATACGGAACTGGCATTATTAGCGAGCACTTAAGTCCATAGATATCAACCAAGGTGGCCATTATCGTACAGTTATATACGGAAATTAAAATAGCATTGTTTTTTGATCATATTTACTGAAGATAGTTTGCACATATTATCACTTGTTTGCTTAATAACGTTACAGATTAGCGACTCCGGCGGGAAAGGATTAGTCGTTTGAAGCTCGTATTACTTAATTAACGCGTTTTGTGAGAGAATTGTATCAGGCTGAGCGAGAGGCGGGTTTCAATTTCAGTCTGGAGCGCTAGATGTCGTCTTCATAATATCCGTTGTACTCCAGAAAATCGCTCGGTCGGAGCTGAGAGGGCCGGGACAAAAGATAGCTGCGCAATTTGTCGAGGATTGTGTTTTATATTTCGTAGACGAGCTCAATTTACTTCGACTTTATAGTGCTTTTCGCTTTTACCAAACGTTCTTAAAGGGTACAATTTAGATTTATTTTACTAAACTTTATATAACTTTATACAGTGTTTGTGCCGAACCTAGTTGTATTGTTATGTATATAATACGAAGTAACTCTGTACACGTATTACTTAATACAAATTCTAAGCCGGATTGTCATTATACGCTGTCTTGTTATTGTTTGGTAATTATTCATAACAAGTTGCTCGTTGCTATTAACTATACAAAACTAGTGCTTTAACTAACTACAATATACAACTTATAATGACATAAGAGTCAAGACTTCCTTGTCTTACTTCACATTGATCGTATATTAATTTGATTTATTATGTCTAATTACAATAATTGCCAATATTTGTATGTTAAAAGGCATGTTAAAACCGTTTCTAAATAAAACTGTATCTTTGTTACAGCAACAAAAGACGAATCGGAGGTCGAAGGGGAGTGTCGTGGCAGACAGAACGGTGGTAGCGGTGGGCGCGGCAAGCTCGCGTACAACGGCTACTCCGAAGAGTGCCTCGACCGACTGGAGCCCAACGGCAATATTCCTAACGATAAAGATTCCCATTATGGTAAGTGTATCTTTTAATGTTTCTACGATTATTTTCTTTTAGAAATAGCTGTATAAGATTCATTTTATTATTTTTGATCGTCTAAACAAGTGAATGTGGGGTTTTCGTTTTTTGTGCGAAAGAAAATTCATGTTGTAGTAAATCCTTGTAACAAAACAACATCCAGATAATTAAGACTTAGCAAACAAACAGGAAAAGCTTTTGTTGTGCCGACAGCAGCCTTTTCGCTATCCGTTCTTTTGTGTTAATGTCCTTTTTATAGCCGGCTTCAAAAACTTGAGGATTTGTAAAGAATTAATTAAACTGTAACACGTAAATAACTTTGTACTATTTGTAGTGGCTAAGTCGATAACAAATATTTAAACCACAAAAAGCTGAAGTATCAACCGCATGTGATATTAAACCTTAGACCTTCGAACTTGCATGAAACCACAGGATAGGCCTACCTATACCTATATGATGTGTATATGATGAACATATGATGTGTAACAGTCTCGCATGTTGTGATCGTAATTTGAACTCGTGTTTCTCGGAATATCCCGCAGGTATTCCTAGCGAAGCCATTAGACGCACTGAGCTTTGTACTACCTGTCCCTGTGATTACTTTCTGGAAAAATTTACTTTTCTTAGTTGTATATTAATTTCAATGTTCCCTCACTGTCATTTGTATTGATTACTATATTATTTTTAATTTGTAAATAATAATTTCGCTTTTACATCAATTAGTTATTTTTATTGAAGGAAGATTTATTTTTTATACGTTAAAATCGTTAAAGTTTACGTTAATTAGATGTTTTTTACACAGACTATTATATGAAACGAATCGCTGTCAATGCCTCAATCCTTTCATCTTTATAAACCGACGATCTAACCTTTTGATTAAGGAACTATCAAAAGTAAGGAATTTTAGTACGTACATCTGTTGCGGTTTCCAATATCACAGTTTATTTATGACAAGATTGTTTTAAGATCAAAATATATGCTCCATTGATTTTATTATAGCTTTATCTACATTATCCATTTCCATGTATAATCCAACAGACTATATATTGCAATCAATTCAGTACACAAGGTCGTTAAGTAGGTATTATACAATTCCTAAGTGAGTCTATTACTCAACACGTATTACACATGTTAGTCGACTGGGAATTAGGGTATTGATTTGAATATTGTTTATTATTGCGTCTTTTATAAATATTCAACATTAAGTTAGCTCCTCTAACTATGAATTTGAAGTTATTACTTGCAGAATATTCACTAACATCCGAAACTAATTATTATTTTTTTTAACAGAAACTTTGATAATTTTCTTTTAACAGAAAAAAAAACAGTTTTTAATTAGAAAATAATTAATCGCATTGTCGCGATCAGCTCCATCGACATTATTAACGAAAGCAAACACCCAGACTTAAAAAATCAATCTGCAACAAACTGTCCAGCTTAAGAATCAAACCTAAAATCTTTAGTTCAGCATTCACTAACCACTGGACGGACAGGTCCTCAAAACTTCGTAAGATATATTTATTTTCCATTACATGAGCCTTCATCCATTATAAACCACAATGACATCTGACAACGGTCGGTCTCTGACACATGTTAATATCTCATATATAAATATTTAGAGGCTACCATACTCCATGAATTTTAAAATTAACTTGTTTGTTTTTAAACGTTTGCTCTCAGTTTGTGGTAATTGCTCTTGTTTTTCTTTGTTCTTTATATTGCAGTTCTTAAGACTTAAATTAGTGTTTTTTTCATACTTAGTATTTTGCAAAATATTCATAAAGTTTTTTTGTTTATTTAAACTTAAATAGCTTTATTGCACACACTTAAGAAATGTACAGAACACAAAAGTAAAAGAAAAGATACATAGCAATGATATCTTATCGCTAAAATGATTTCTTCCAGGTAACCCACACTTACGAAATATAAGACTTACAACAGAAAATACAATACAAAATAAATAATATACTCTACATACGTACATAAATACATACATATCTTTTTTATATACATACACTTTTTTATGTCAGTCTCATTTAAATATATTATTGTAATACTTGTCGATTACGAGAGCCGTTTGAAAACAAAATAAAAACCGAGTGTTATGTAAATGTTTGAGTCGTTCACATCCAGCCCTCGGCCTGCGTTTTATATTTGTCCTTTGTCTACATTAAGGAGAATGTTTGTTTTAGGGTACAGAATAAACATATCTACATATATACATACACGTTTATTGTATAATCCTCTGTATTCTATTAGGAACAACATGACTAGTAGACTAGACATCCTGTAATGGTTTTCTGAGACTTTTCTGCATCCTTTTTGAGATCATCAATCAAAAACAGTATATTCGAAAATTTCCAAATTTTGTATATTGAGTCATCAGTCTGGTGTGGTGGTTCTAAAACAATTTTTTTTCAAAAACTAAAATACAAAATATATAATAATATGCCTCATCTTGAAAATGTTTGAAAACAGAATGCGTCGACTATTTGTAAATGCAATTTCAATGTTTTTTGCACCTCGCTTCGCTCAATATGCTAACACTTACCGAGATTTTGCGAGAGTGCAGCGAGTTAAATTTGAGGTCTGGATCGCGCTCCTAGTTATTATTACAGTTATTTAATAAACACATTTATAGAAGTTTTTTATTTTAGCTGATTTTATTATAATACTTTTGTTTAATGCTTCTTAATTTTTAGATATAAATTATAAATTAAATGTGTTTGTTAATTGTTAGTTCACCAATCAGGGGAGGTGTGGATCATAATTAATTGCTCCACATGTAACTATAAAATGTAAATATAGTACTAGGTGTGTTAATTGCCAATTATAGGATAGGGGTAATTGGAACATATTTGAGATAACAATGTTTGTTATTCATATTTGTATTTTCAAACCTGATTTTAACTATTAAAATGGCTGCTTTATACTTAACATGTTACTGGTCAAACCAGATTTTAGCACAAACTAATTTTGTCTAGGCTTAACTAGTTTTTCCTATACGCGATGGGATAGGAATAATATTGGTTCGTAAAATATGATATTTAAACTAATATCACCAAATAAAAATTATTATTTTTTCAATTATATATTTTTATAAAACCGTTTATTTTTCTTATTTCCGATTATCGCGTATAGATAAGAACTTTTTAGGCTTAGGCTGGAAAAACTAGATTGTCCTGAAATTGGGCGTAGCCGGTGACATATACATCTATTATAACCTGTAACATTGATAAATGACCGACCATGACTTTTTCATTATAGCGGTAAGTCCGAAGCCGAAAAGAGTTTAGGGCTCAATAAACATTTTTATATTCGTATCAAGTAGAGTGAAGGTCTCGATGTATAATACGCATAACATGCCATCATCATAAACTAGAGACGCGATACATGTCTTTAAAAGATATTTTCATATCTTTATGTATTCGTCTTTATATTTTTTCTCTGCTAAAATTTTAATTTATTGCATCTCATACACATTAAATATTTACGACGTCTTACATCTCATGATATCAAAACTGACCGGACTAACTGTACATAATAATTAAACTCCGTCCCGCACTTCTCTCGTTTAACCCGTTATATGTTTCTTGTTATTGATAATGCTTAGAAGATATATACAATATACAAAATACAATAACAGTACTTCCAGTTATAAATTTCTTAAAGTACATTACATTTTCTTAATTAAAATTCTTTATGAACATTATCTATTTCACGGAATACCGTCTCCGTGGACTTTAGACTATTAAACGTACAGTACAGTAACGTTAACCTACAGTATTGTAGACGTTATGGAAGCCATGTATTGTTGTAGAAGTTACTGCAAATGTTTTTATTTAATCTATAAAATATTGTTTGAGTCGTATTTATATTTATTCAACATCCGTAATAAATGGGCTATCAAATGAGAATATTTACAAACAGGACTGGTTCAGAGATTATTGCATTCTAACTGAAAAATATTAACATTTAAAATATTAGTAATATAATTATTATCCTATTTTGGAATCAAAATGTTAAAGTGTAGTGCACTTTCATTATACTTTGCTTATTAAAAGTTGTCACTCACGCCCTCGCGGTCCCCGAACTGAAATACCCATTAATAATTTTAATTACTTAGCAATGAATTATCATCACTTAATTATTAAAACTAATTTATTAGGAAAAGTTATTACTTTATATTTTTTTTAATATATCATTAAATATAAGGTTAATGATAAAATGACTATAATATATCATATTTTAATTGTAAAACTGACTTTACATTAATGGTATAAATGTTGTCGATTATTTGTCTTGTAAATTTAATATGTAATGAGATATTTATTAGTAGTCATAAATTATTCTTTTTTTCATGTGTTTTTTTAATAAATCAAATTGTCTATCCTTATTTTTTGACTTGATAGATCGTCTCTATAATCGATTTGTTTGATACAAACGATTCTATGGCGTTGATTTATTCGTACCGTGTTAAAGCGATAGCGCTTTGTGAGAATATCGCTTCTATGCGGAAATATGGACGCCCAGAGGAATACAGCCTCTTATAATTCACTCGGCTATCTTTTGTCAACTGACAGATAATTGAAGTATGCTTTGAGGAAAATATTTTATGGCCTTTTATTAATATTGAAACATTTTTTACAAAATTTTTTTTTACATATGGCACTAAAAATATGAATAATAATAAAAAATATCGTGCTGTGGCTACAGGATGCCATTTTTTTATGTTTATTTAAAGATGTTAATTAATATTAAGTGCTCTTACTGTAATTGACCGACTTTCATTTTAAATATTAAACGAAAAAATGTTATCCATGGATGTATTAAACTTTGTATGTTAAATAAACGAGTTATGTTAAATTAAAACACAATTAACTGAGTACTGAGTTCTGTGGCCCCTAGAGAGGATCTGCTTTGTATATTAATACTAATTTTATTATAGATTGGAGTGGCGGCGGCAACGGAGAATACCGCGTGAGGAGGCAGTTGTCAGTATCCTCTGACTCCAAACTGTTAGACGAGGGAGCGCGGGAGGAGGCCAGGGTAGTCATGAGGCCCAAACGGCCGCCTAGGCCCAAATCTGAGGCCTTTTTAGGACCCCATGAACATTCAAATCGTCGCACCAAGCGGTTTAGTGCCTTTGGAGTGAGTATTGTATGACTTTGATAAAATCGTATGAAATATGGTATCTATATTTATAAAGATATAAGTAATATATTTGCGATCATTTAACAAATCAAATGCAGCCATGCTTGAAGATTGTGCGTACGTTACGTATCAGGACACTGTCAACTAAATGAAAATATACATCGACGAATAAAAGACGTATTTTATTGTATTTTATTTTTCTCTTTCTAATGTGTCTTTAATTTTAAATATCGATTTATCTAATAACTTAATGTTTGTAAAATAGATATATTTTGTACTGACATACTATGAGTTATAAAAAGTAAGTGTTGTGAACGCAAAAAGTATATTCTTCTTCTTCTTCGTGCATTAAATTCTCAAGTAAAAAAGTAGCGATAAATGATAATTTCTCTGAATTCCATTCCATAAGCAGGAGGAACGCGCATAGCTTTTGAAATTAGCATATAAAGAAAACTGGCTTCAGTGTAAAGGCCTTATACAGGCTGTCGTTAAAATACCACATAGTGTTAACAATGAAACATCTGGTACTGCCTACTTGATTTAACTGACACGAATAGCCAATACACATTGTGTGTTAATAAATAAACACACCATCTATTACTCACTTTTAAGGGTACAAAAGTTTAATTGTAATTCTCGTGAGAAATGTTCATTAATTTTGATGTGTCATTTCGATTACGCTGATGTGAGTCATGTGAGAAAAATATATGAAGTAATGCATCTCCCAATTGATTTTATTTGATCCCATAAGACCATTGACGTTAATATTAACAGTTGTAAAGACAACGGTCTTCCTGCTTAAGTAACAAATTTAACATTTTTAAATAACATAAATAACATTGAAAAAATGTCATCACCGACATTCATATTTTTGTTTGAAAATTTCCATAGATATTTTTCATCCACATAAGTTGCAGTCTATTTTTAAAAAAATAATTGATTGGTTAGGATCTTATAAAGAATAAATTTCACGTCCCTTCCGATCTATATAGTTTGTATAGAAAACTAAAATTCATTAAAGCCTGTACCATCATAGTAGTAGTAACAGTACACGTAAGCTCAATTGCCAGAACGAACATTTCCACAAAAGTCACAGATTCGGACTTGATCGTGCCGATCGATTGTTCATTCTATATTTATATATATAAAAATTTTATTAACCTTAACATAGCAAGACATGTTTATAGACATTTACTATTAATATTGGTTTAACTTTAAATCATCTCTCAAATTTCCCTTTATCATCCCTGTATAATATTTATTTATAAAACCGAGCACCTACCCGCATACCCGCTGGCACCGTATCACATTACTTCATTCAAATATTTAGTCAGGCGCTACCGGAGAGCCTTCACAAGGTTTCAGGTAGCTGGTTTGGTGGATCATAGGATTGTAGAATCTATCCACTATGTTATAGAGATTTAAATACAATGATGGTATATTAAAACTATTTAAAATATTTCTCAACTTTTATGTTTAGTTTATAAGTTTTGATAAAAGTACACATGTTTCATAAAACAGTTATTTTGTAAAGGGATTTTCGATTTTTAAATAAGAATGAAATAGTAAGTTTGATGTTTTGATTTTTTAAACTATATTATTTGTAAAATAAAATTAGTTCGGTTGATAAGTTATCTTAAAAATGTTAAATTACTAATTAGTTCATTACATTTCTATTAAAATTGATAAACATACTTTTAGTTATATATAACAAAACATAACACTGAGTAGTTATTCTATTTTAAGTTACTACAATGAATATTTAACATCACAAAGCAATACTGAGCCAGTGTCTTATCAACATAATAGTTTATCTGATAAAAGCACATCTCTAAAGCGAAGAACTGAGAGCACTTGACATATAATCTCAGCAAACATCTGCGGGAACAGCGTCCATTATGTAACAAATATACTATTACTGTATTATATTCTATCATATTACTCATAAAATCTTAACAGTTCTTCAGGATATGTTTACAGTTATAAACTTTAATTTTCTAGGTAATAAAATAATTAGATATTGTCTGATCTCTGATTTTTCATAATTTGTTTCATGTTAAAATTATTTTATGAATATGTCACAAATTTACTGCGCTACTGTTTTACTTTTTTTAATATTATGTTTAGCTTGTACATTATTGAGCTGAGCCAAGTGAAGTTCTTATCGATCCAAAGTGTGTTTCGTTACTAATGTTAATCCTAAACGAATAACAGTAGGATGTCGAAAGTTGGTAGTGTTGTCGAGGACAGTGATTTATACGTTCTAAAGCTTTTTAGTGACATTTGTGATCATATTTTTTTTATTTAATGGTCATAGTGTGTGCCATAGAATTAACAAGTGGAACGTTTTGAAATCGCACACGCGAGTTCTTGTTAGGCTTAAGATTATAGCCACTATTTACTCTGCTAATTTTACAAGTATGTGAAACTCGTTAAGTAAAAATGCTTCGCTCAGCTCCACCCGCTGTACACAGCGGCGGGCGACTGTGTCTAGTTAAGTAATATAAAAAAAAAACACAAAATTGAGTTTCTTCAATAAAGTAGTTAGGTTTCTTTTACGTCAGGCGACAGTACAATGTAAGTACTTTACATGCAGATGAATAGAATAAAATGAAATTGTATACAAACATTTTCTTGCCATTATTTTTTTTTTTTATAAATATACAATGACAAAAACATACCTGTGGTGATAACTTTTAATTCTATAAGTATTTATTTAATATTTTAACATATCTGCATTTATTATTAGTTTGACGATATATACATTTTAATTTTAATATAGTTTTTTTTTTCTACGATGTTATGATGCAACAGAATATTATGGAATAAATAATATACTGCACTGGAAAGAATATGCAATTGAAAATAACATTGCTTCGTAAAAATTTTGCTGGTCATCGAAATTCTAAACTAATCTGTAAATATGTTATAATATTCTTTATATACGCCAAAGTATAAAAATAGGTAATAATTACTATCAGAGACATTTTGGAAGACAGTAAAACGATATTGATCTTATAAAATTGTCCCAAACATATACTATTTTTCTTATCGTAATAAAATATATCACACATTGTTATATTAAGAGCTCGTAAATCATTCGGGATTAGGGATTGATGAACGTCTATTTCCTTGCAGGGAGATTCGCCTTTCGGGAAGTCTGAGGCGTACATCAAATTGGAGCAGCTCGGCGAAGGCTCCTACGCTACTGTTTATAAGGGGTATAGCAAGTGAGTGTTACGATTTAGTATGTTTATCTCTTTCCTTTTTTTCTATCTCATTCTCTTTTTCCAATTTTTGTGAGACAACTAATGCGACGTGTTTTCTCGCCAATAATATACGTTTGTCGTTAAGATATTAAAAGTTTGTCATTTTAATAATTTATTGAGCGAAGCTCTCTATGACAGTCTTTTCTGCATCCATTGTGCAAGCATCAATCAAAAACGGTATATCCGAAAATTTAAACTTTTGCACACTGAAAGACATCAATCAGTATTGTGGTGGTTTCAAAAAAAAATAAATAAAAAAAAACAGTATACAGAGTTTTTGCGAGCGCAGCGAGTTAAAATTGAGGTCTATTCGCGCTCCTAGTTATTTTTAATTATATACATTTGTAGTGATCGTTTTATGAATTAAATAACTAAGAGAGATTAAGACTGGCTCAGTTGACAGACAGTTGCCATAATCAAATGTATAATACACGAATATACATTGGATAATTGCTCATCTCATCGTATTGCTCTATAATGTAATACGTAATCCATAATCAATGAGTGTTATCAGTGTGATAATTAAACGCACACATTAACAGATAGCCTCTCCGCGTGATGTTCAACACATCTACAGAATGTTAAACTAGAGTAAACTTGAAATGGTCGTAAATTATTCTAAATACCAAACAAACATACCGAAATAACATCAGCGGCACCACTAGTTCAGAAATCCTTGTCATCATCAATTAGTAACAGATTGAGATAAATTTGTATCATTAGAATATAAATACAAATTTAATGTATTTACCATTTATTTTTAGATGTCTTTATTTGTCATGTGTTTATCGTTGTTAAATATAGTGTATCGTGCAAGAATAATATTTATATTATATGTGCAAAATACACGTATATTTTTCGTATAAAATATGCCCATCGTCATTCACGCCCCACGTCATTCACACTCCATTAGCGATGTCAGCGTGTGACACAATTTCCCATAACGTGGAATATTCCAGAATATAATATATTATAAAACCTTTGACTCCGGCCGATATGCAGAACAGGACGCTCTTACCCTACTTTGTTAGGTTGGAGCTCAGTTTAAAGTGGTTTGAAATATTCATTGCACTGTGGCCTCCCGTTGAATATTTTGTGGTACTACCCACACCAGCTTGTGTTTATACAACTTGATATATTATTGTAATTTAAAGGATTGTTCCCTACGTTTTGTATACAAATGTATGCCAAATAAATATATATTATTTATTCAAAGCAATAAAAACTATTTAAAATTAACTTCTACTTATGTTAAATAGATCTAGGGAGCTACGGGTATTATACTATCAATGTCTTCTAATGTTTCATTGACGCGCTGACTCAACTTTCCAACCCTAATTAGGACTGTTTGATCAACTCCAATTTATAAATGCTTCTACTTTAGAAATTGAGATGGAATATATAATTTATATTTTAAATATAATAACAAAAGTTATAACAGTGATAATGACTATGAGTTGTTATTTGTTTTGCTTTAAAAAGTATAGAAATGTACGTCACAAAATATAACACAACTTTGTGTTTTGAGCCGATTTAACAGATGTTTCTTTGATCTTCTGTTTGGTGAATTGGAATGACGTCATTTAAATTTTAAAGCTCTTAACAACTAAGTCTTTATACAAACGCGAACAAATTAGTTTACAAATACTTGGGATTGAATAATTAACTTCTCATTTGAAGTTTAAGAAACTCTGCTCCCTCGTATAACTTTTGTCGCATCCTGTGTTTAACATGTGTAAAGAAACTTAGTCTTAATGTTTTATTGAAAAGTCGTTATCTTTACGTATGTGTTTGTGTTCTTAAAGATTTTATAATACAGCAATATATTTAAAAATTTGTCTTAATTTAATATCCTATTTTTTATCAGTTTAACACAGCAAGTGGTGGCGTTAAAAGAGATTAGACTGCAAGAGGAGGAAGGCGCGCCCTTCACGGCAATACGTGAAGCTTCTTTACTCAAAGAACTGAAACACGCGAACATAGTCACGTTACATGATATAGTTCACACGAGGGAGACACTCACATTCGTCTTCGAGTTTGTGGTGAGTTTTTATATTATTTTCTTATAAGAATTATTTTTAACGAATGCCGAAGACATTGCAGATTAATCTTTATTTAAATTAATAATCATCATGGTGTCGAATATAAATAAGTCTAAAGTCTTATTAATTTTGTAATTTTATCAGGACACAGATCTATCGCAGTACATGGAGAGGCACCCCGGGGGACTCAACAGACACAACGTTAGGTTGTTCATGTTTCAACTGCTGCGAGGACTCGCCTACTGCCACCGGAGAAGAGTCTTACACAGGTTACAAATATGCTGATATTATATCAATTTTTTGTCAAAATGTTCTGATCTGCCTTTTTTGTTAGGTCTCTTTTAGTCCTCTATTATAAGTAAACATTCATTATAAAATTAACAAAATAAAATTTATCTTATAAACAATATCAAGACATTATAATAGCTCTGTAATCTTATTGTCATCAGGGACGTGAAGCCACAGAATCTATTAATAAGCTCAACGGGTGAGCTGAAGCTGGCGGACTTCGGTCTGGCGCGCGCGAAGTCCGTCCCCAGCCACACGTACTCACACGAGGTCGTCACGCTGTGGTACAGACCACCAGGTCAGTGGAGGAGCTTTTGAACTAGAAGTTGTGTTGGGGAGGGGGGGGGGTTGATTACAGACATGGTTCTTTTCTTCTAGAAAACCAATTTTTATTTTATTTTTATAAATAGTGTTTTAATTCGGATTTTTGTTATTTAAATATTTTCAGGATATTAATTAATTTATAAACATAAAAAGCTAGCAATATAAAAGATTATTAGATTTCGTTAAATATATTAAAAAATACATAGATTGAATATAGTTATCTACTGGACAAAGATAAGACAACCCTTATTGAAAGGGTAAAAGTTAGTAAGAAGCTTACTGAGGCACTCGGTTGAGATATCACTTACCAACTTATACGTCTTGCATTACAGAGCTTAGAAAAGTTATTTAATAATCTTTTTAAAGATACATGCGAATTTTATAGCAATACATAATCATTTTTGTTAAATATAAGTGATGTTAATTTTTTTTCTAAAATTAATAATAAGAGACAATTTAACTTACATGAACAAATAATTACTAAAACATAAAAACAAATATCTTAAAATATTTTTTTTAAAAAGCCTTCCAAAATTGGATTGTATTAAAAAAATATATACACTATAATTTGTTTTTTTTTATCCTTAGACGTGCTCCTCGGTAGTACGGAGTACTCCACGTCCTTGGACATGTGGGGGGTTGGATGCATTTTCGTGGAGATGCTGTGTGGAGTGCCCACCTTCCCGGGAGTCAGGGACACTAACGACCAGCTCGATAAGATATTTAAGGTACTTACTACGTATTTCGTTTAAATGGAATATATCTAACAGAGTATAGTTTTGTTATGAAAAATAAAAAAAATATTTGTATAAGAAAAAATATTTTCTCAAAAAAATTGTTAATACTATTTTTATATTTTGGGATTTTATGATTTTCTATGGAATTAAAAAATGATGTGGATTCGCAAAATCAAAAACATTTAAATGTTTTCTTTTGAAGATTAGGTTTTTTCTATTTTTCGATTTTATCAATTTAGCTTTTAGCTGATTGCTTTTTGACTTTGGTTTTGATCGGCTTTTAATAAATACACGAGTGTGTGTATTTTAGTTGAAACGTGTCCGCGTAGGTTTTTCCGGGCGTATTTATTGGGGAAGTGGGAACGAGTTGTAGGGAGTAATAAAATATATTAGAAGCGGTTTAATTGAAAAACGGTTAAGAAATAACGGTCGTCTTATATATAAGAAAAAATATTGAGTATAAATGTGAAATTGATAAGTATTGACATTAAACTGAAATCTTTTAAAGGTAGTGACATCGAGTTTTTATGACCTTAAATGAAGTTAATTGGAAGTTCTAAAATAATGTACAGTTAAATGAGGAAGTTTTTTTAAATACTTTTTTTAGATTAAAGATTTTAGTCGATATATCTATAAGTTTGGCCATATGATGCTCCTAATAAATACGGTTCTTTTCTGAAAATACTTCTGAAAAGTTAGTATTATTCCATAGTTTTGTAGAGTGTTCGTTTCGTCGGTAAAATTATTGAATATTACAAAAGAGAATAAATGGAGATAATCGATAGCTCGGGTCTTAGAGATTTACGAGATAAATTTAAGTAAATTTATTTCCTCGCGGTCGTCGCGGGGTGTGATTTTGATTATTTTAATTTTACTTCAAAGGACACTAATATATTTTTACGCATATTAATATATATATATCATATAAATAAATATAAAAAATTGCGAGGCAAAGTTTACGCGCCACACGTAGGGGCGCTCGTCGCCGGGCAAATTAGAGTTTTACAACGGGTGTAACTAGAGAGGATTTAGGTATCTATTTACCGAACGACGGAAAACGCGCTATCGGAATTTTAGTTCCCGGTTCCACCCGGGTCCGGGGCCCGGAATTTTTATTTCGCTGGACGGCCGCGAGGAGCACTTCCACCTCATAATTCGGAAGGTTCGAGGGTACCGTCGCCAATAAAGATAATCCGGCGGGGTACCCTCCCGTCCGCCTCGCCGGTCCACCTCACCGCCGCTCGTCCTCAGGTGATCGGCACCCCCACGGAGGAGTCGTGGGCGGGCGTGTCGCGCCTGTCTGGTCTGTCGGCGCACGTGTCCCGCTGGGGCGCGGCGGCGGGTCGTCCGCTGGGCGCGTCGTTCCCGCGCCTGCGCGACGCCGGGCGCGAGGCGCAGCGCCTGGCCGCGGCGCTGCTGCAGCCCGACCCCGCGCGCCGCGCGCCCGCCGCCCGCGCGCTCGCACACGACTACTTCGCCTGCCTGCCCGCGCGCCTCGCCGCGCTGCCCGACGAGCTGCCCGTCTTCGCGGTGGAGGGCGTGTGCCTGCATCCCGAGGACTAGGTTCCCATACTCGTAAGTGGAAACGGTTCCGTGTGACCTTTCGTCCCCCCCCCCCGAGACCCCTCCGGCTCGATTCGAGTCGACCGAGATCCCCCCGTCCGTCGGTCGCCTCGGCCGCGCCGCTCGTCGAGCTCGCGATATCCATCCACGTTTCGATTATGCTATGGTGACAAGGTATACCGATAGGGTCGGGTGCCGCGGCGTCCGCCGTGCCGCGAGACCGCGAGGAGGATGCCGCCCCGGAGGCGGCGAGAGATTTGCGCTGTACGCCGATAGTTTGGTAAAATGTTTTTAAAAGAATTGTTTATATTTGCCGGGGGACGGAGTCTCCGGGAGCCCCCGTGCCGCGGATCCGACGCTATCTAATGTTAAGTCGATACTTGCCGAACGATAAAAATATTCATTTCGACGAAAATTGTATTTTGCTATAGCTTTTACGTTACTTTAGCGACGTCCGCGATGACGAGGAAGCGCCACATATATATATATATATATAAATATTAAGTAGCCCTCTAGTGTATCTGCGGCGAGTCGTTTACGTACATCTATCTTATTGTTGTCGCTTTCGCAATACTTAATGGGACGAGCGATGGACTTCGTCTATGTTCGTACGAAACGTCTAAAATATCGACAGATCTCAAGTTTATTAAGTGTGGGACCGTCCTTTGTAAATTTTAACGATAGGTTCTAATCATTAAATATATTAATGAAACTGTTAGATGGAGCTAGATATCTAGCTTAGTGAACGAATACCGAGTAGATAAATTGTTAGTGGTCCCTCACGTGCTAGGGTGCCTCGATACCGCGCATCGGCAACTCGATTATACGACTAATTAAAATATCATTTGTGAAGATCGTTAGAGCGTAGATACCGGAATGTGCCAATGCTTTTAAAATTCTCTCGTAGACATTTTCATATTCCGATCGAATTTAAATTACGAATCGAATTTTCCGCGTCTGTTATTTTCGATCCAGACTACGTCGCGGAGAGGACGCGCGAAACGAGATTTTCGGATTTGATTCAATCGGAATATAAAACAATAACTAAGCAATAAAGTGGTGATTTGTAAAATTTAAATTTACATTATCGCTCTGTAAGAATTAATATTGTATCTAAGATTTAAATAGACTTAAGTATCCAAAACAACAAAATACATTTTACAAAGCGTTCATCTCGCAGTAGTGGAAATTTAGATAAAGTAAGGTTTACAATGTTAGTTTTTGAAATAAAAATAAAAAATGGAATGAAAAAAATAATGGTACCAATATGCCTTATTTAACATCGGGTGCTTTTCACTGCCATCGTAGGACAGTTGACATCTAGAGGCAGTAGAGTTGTCAGTGTGCGCGGACCCTAGCGATATTTACATAGACTAGCGTGTAGTGGATACAGAGCTTTAGAAACGTTTACATCGAGCGGGGAACGACTCTCGAGACGAGACTTGATTCGATTCAACTAAACTCGGATGAAAATAAAAATGATAAAACCCACTTATAAGAAAATGACAAAATATATATTTTTTAATTTTAGCTTCAAAATATTATTTGCTTTAATGGTGTGTTAAAAACGTGTTTATTTAATTTGAATTTATAAGTTACAATCGAGTGCCGTTTCCCGCTTTTTAGATCTAGTTAAATCTATTTCGGCTCCGAACACCAAATTAGTGAATAAATTGTATAGAGAAACGCAATACTTTGAGTGTACATGATTTGTTGAATTTGTGCGCGTATTGAGTGAAGCGAGGCACCGCGTGTTACTGTACAGCACTCGATGACTACTGAGCATTTATACGAATGAGAGTTTTATGTGAAATGTTACACTTCTTTACAATCGCAATTTATATTATTTAAACACGTGGTTAAATTTACACTTAGACCATTAAAAATAAATAACAGATCTATTGACTTATTATTTTGTTGTAAATTTGATATTTTAATATATTAGTTGCGTTATGTAAAGTAAGTGTAATGTATGGCGATGTTATCGCGTGAATGTAATTTGCATTTGTAAAATGAACTGATGTTACGATTTGGAAATGAATAGTTGAAAATTGTATATAGAGGTATTATTATTTTTTATTTAGTTTCTCCAGTTCTTTAGTTGCCATTGCTCTACTCTTTGATTCTTTACGTAATGATGCAATTTTTGTTTTTCTTTTAAAATAAAATTATTTTAAACACTGAAAGAAATATAATTATTTAAAAAATTATCTTCACCTACAAATTTGTGAATCATTAAAGTTATTGTGGTTTTAAAATATAAAAAAATTGCAAGTCTTAAAGATTTTTAAAGATATAGTTATTGCACACAAGCATCTGAGTTAAACCAATATTTTTATTTGTATGATATTCTGTATGAGTTTTATTACTTGATTACGTCATTTGGCGACAGTCATCGATTTATTATATTTTATTATAAACAATGTGCTTCTAATCATTTGAAAGAATGTAAATACGATATTTGAACTGATAATAATAAAATTTTTATTTCTTAATGATGTTTTATGTTTTATTTCTCCCCTCTTAAACACTGTTAAAGTTAAATGTAACGTTTACATCCATAATGTATACAATATATTTTAATAAAACTAATTTTGTTTTGATTTGCTTTTGTATAGGATTTTTAATAAAAAGAGGCTATAACATATTAAATATACACTAACATGAAGTAAACGAATGAATGTATATGAGGTAAATTTTTAACTGTCCCGATACTTAAACTATTTGGTAAATGATACCTTGAATCCAACCATGCTGGGAGAGAGATGAGACGTCGTGACCTCTAGTAAGATATCATTCCGCTGGTTCAGGACCCACTATTACTGACTGATCCAGACAGGTAAGAACTACCATTTCATCGTTCCTGGGTAGCTGCGATTATTATCCGGTGAAAGGTGTGCTCGATTCCAGCCCTACAGGTTCTCCAAGGGTGTGGCGATACAAGTCAACAGTTAGGATGAAATGCAGTATTTCTTATTATTTTTCCTTTGGCAGCTTATTTGCTTCCCTCAAATGTTTCTAATGTCTGCGTAGATTCCATAACTGTTGTGCTACAGATGGTAATGGAGCTTTTATTCTAGTTCTGACGTGCCATCGACTTGAGAAACTCTTACGTGGTATGTTGGACCTGAATGTTGAATGTACTAAGGTGCAAAAATATCAGGCATACCTTGCAAGGGCTGCAGCTAGACAGCGTAAGATCATGGACGGTCGCGACAGGATAAGCTTTCATAAAGCTGCAAGTCTTATAAGGTGTTACTGAAGGCTGACAATGACTATATGGGCTGAATAGGAATCAAATTTTCTTTGTAGGTCCTAACTAACGGGTATTTGGGTCAATTAAATTGAAGCAAATACAATCGTTTATATGAAAATATTATTCACAATTTAGAGTACAAATACTGTTTTATGAAATAGTAATTTTTCGTAACACGATATTTATTTTACGTATACTAAAGCTCTTAAATGGTATATGTGTGGAGTATTCTTTAATTAACGCAATTTATCAAATATATTGTAAAAGTTGAAATGAATATGTATTTCCCACCGTCTTTATGACCAGACTACTAGGATTAAATCTTATAAGAAAATATGAAAATATTACGTTACAAAACTTAGAAGCAAAACCCAAACAATCTAATTTACTTGCTGAATAATAATATACCGTTCCTAAAAAAAATATGCACCACATAAGCTGTCGTCCGGAAATTAGACAACCTTGAAATGACACCGAAGACTTATTTGGCAGAAATCCAACTAGAAAATGAGTAAAGCTATTCTATTTATTTTTATATCCGTAACACAGTCTTAAGGAAATTAATGCATTATAAATTAAAAGCATGAATGTAAGAAAGAAAAAGCTAGGAGCAATTTAAAAGCTAAACAGTACAAATGTTAAAGATATCTAATAATATTCTGTGTAGAGCAATAAAGACTAAATTATGAGCTACACTTGCCATTTCGTAATATTTCTTCAAATGGCTGTATTCTGAGCACTTAAGAATAAGGTCGCTACAAAAGAGTGCTCTTAAAGAAAATAACGTGAAGAAATCTCACTCTAAAACTCTTGGTTTATTTTACGATATGCCTACTTATTAAATAGTTCTAAGAGAATTATAAATTTTGGAAAATAATATAAAAGTCCAATTTCATTGTTAATATGTAACAACATCACACTTATAAATTCAATGATATAATGAAGTACCTACTAAATACTGGAAATCATTATGGAAATAAGAATGGACATTGTCTTTTAAATAATTATAACTTAAATTCCTAACCATCGTTATAACAATAATTTTTATCTTAACACAGATGTGTTTAGTAGTTAATAACTACTTATTCTCTAACTGCATTAAATCTACAGGCGGATTAGCCAATAAATGATGTTTATGGAAAACTTTTTTATATTACTCAAGAACATTTTGAAGTTATAAAGTTATTAATTATATCATTTTCAAGAAAATTATTCCTAAATAAAAGATGATCGGGAACCTTATGGACTCCGAAGTATTGACATGTCATTGAATTCTGTACACGTTACCCCTCTGCGTGTGTTCAATATAACAGACGAGTAAACTCCTCGTTAATTCTTAACGGTCTAGAAGGAAAGAAAGCTCTTAACAGAATTTAAATTAATTACCTTACAAAAAAATTAATTCCTTTGAATATTATAAGCAATTTCATTTAAAAGACATATGTTGTAGTATATTAGGGCTTAAACTACAACATAAGTTTTCTATAACATCTTAAACTACAACATATGCCACAACTGCAAGGAATAAAAGTTACAGATATATAAACCTATTAACCATTTTTTTCATGTGCATATATATTAGATAGTTTAGATACCAAAAAACAAACTGCTTTTAAAATTTTAGGTGCAAAGCGAATTAAAAAGAAACGCTGACAAAAGCATTCATCAGAGAAAAGGAAGAAAGTTAACATCCGTCAAAAGTCAGTCCTGCATTGATATCCGACTTAATTATCTCCTCTCGAGAAAACAAAGCGTCTGCGATCAAAGATTTGTGCATTATTTATGTTAAATAAGCGTCAAAGTGATTCTACAACCAACACTTAATTCTATTTTTTAATATTTTTAAATGAATAAATTAGATTGTTTCCAAATCTTCTACCATAATTAATTTGTACCAAAATATAAAAAAAATTATGATATTTAAAGGTTTCTACAAATAACCGATAGTAATTATATTTAGTAAGGTTTCTGTTGAATAATTTAAAGCTGACTTTATCTTTCAAACCAGTTCAACTTACAACTTACAAAGTCCGAGAACTCAGTTCGAGTTGCAAACTCCTCAAACACTTATATCAAATGGAACTGACTGCTTACTCATGTGAATTAAAGTCTGTTAATTAATTCTGCTTGTGGAAGTAATGTTTGAATTTATCTAGATAATAAAAAATAATTTTATATTTATTTGACTGTTTATTAAAATATAAAAGATAACTTTCAGATAACGCATCATACATCATTGTATATCGAACGGTCGTTTGAAGACAAATATAAAATAATTATTTTCCACGTTTATTGTTCCCGGATTGCAAGACTTAAATCTGATATAACATAAAAGACAATGTTAAAGTAATATCCAGTCACTCTAATGTATGCACTGAATAATAATGTAAAGTTTAGTTCCAAAATAAAATGTCATACAACAATTGGGAACACCATGAAATGACACTGAAGACTTATTTGGCAGAAATCCAACTAGAAAATGAGAAGTACTATTCTTTATATTTTTTTATACTTGACAAAATTTTAATGAAATTTATTCATTAGATATTAAAATCATGAATATAAGAAAGAAAAAGCTAAGAGAAATTTAAAAGCTAAACAGTAAAATGTTAAAGATATCTAATAATATTCTGTGTAGAGCAATAAAGACTAAATTATGAGCTACATTTGCCAGTTTCGTAATATTTCTTCAAATGGCTGTATTCTGGGCACTTAAGAATAAGGTCGCTACAAAAGAGTGCTCTTAAAGAAAATAACGTAAAGAAAATTCATATTGAAACTGTTGGTTTATTTTACGATATGTCTACTTATTAAATAGTGCTAAGAGAATTATAAATATTGGAAAATAATATTAAAATGAATGAGTGTATTTAATTTTTTATTTTTAAGTAAAATATAAAGCTTCATACTATTAAATTATACAATATAAGTAAGGTACTTTAGTATAATATTGGAAATCATTGTTATTATGATAATTGGGAAAAAATCTAATTCTCTCTTTGAAACGTTAATGTAAATAAATAAAAGGAACAAAATAAGTATTTTGCAATAATTAGATAAATTTATTTTTAAGTACTATAAGTAGATATTTATTAAATGTATTTAAAAATATATAATATCTGTTCATCGTATTTAAAATACTTAATATTTGAATTCCTAACAATCGTAATAAATATAATTTTCAACTTAATACAGATGTGTTAGTTGTATTACTACTTATTTGCTAACTAAATTAATTCGTTGTTCACAGACGCGTTTATTCCAATACAGTATTTTTACTGCAAACTTTTCTAGATCACTCAAATGATGTCATCCAATACTTAAAAGTAACACAGTAGCAATTGTCTGTTTTAATATAACAGACACCCAAAAATAAATTGCTTTTAATTTCTGCATTACAGTATTAATTATTTTGTTCTTTTGTCACTCGCAAAGCGAAATAAAAAAGAAACGCTGACAAAAGAATTCATCAGAGAAAAGGAAGAAAGTTAACATCCGTCAAAAGTCGGTTCTGAATTGATATCTGACTTAATTATCTCCCCTCGAGAAAACAAGGAGTCTGCGCTCAAAGATTTGTGTATTATTTAAGTTAAAAAAACGTCAAAGTGATTCTACAATCAACACTGATTTATATGATTTATTATTTAAAAAACAAAATTACATTATTTTTATCATTATTTTTAATCTTCTTTCATGTTTCAGTTGTAACAAAACAGGAAAAAAAATGTTTAATGAGATTTCTGTTAAATAATTTAAATCTGATTCTATCTGTAAATCCAGTTAAACTTCACCAAGTCCAGGCCTCGGCTCCAGTTGCGACTTACTCAAATACTAATCTCTCCGTAACTCCAATCGAACTGACTGCTTGCTCAAAGGAATTAAAGTTTGTAAACGAATCCTATCACTACTTACTTGCTCAGTAAATAGACAATTAAATTTGTCTTAGTTTGACTGTTTGTTATAGTAAAAGAGATGACTATATATTTTAAATAATATATATCTAACTTCTGGATAACGCATATCTCATTTTGTATCAAACTTTAGTTTGCAGAAAACTTGTAATAGATCTCAAAGCGATAAAACTTTTATTTCGAGAAGTAAAATTTTACCCAACATATTTCCGATAACTGTAATTCTTCTTCTAAAGTATGTTTTCCGTTTCTTGTCGGAAAGCAATATTATATTCTTTTAATTCTCTCGACTCTTATACATTAATCGATTTCGTCGATAATTTGATTATTTGATTTTATATTGTGACACATTAATATATAAATAAAAGCAACAACAGAATGTATCGCATTATAAAACTAATCAAAATATAACGAATGCCCCGAAGTAGAAGCAAACTATCCTCCAGTAATATAACTTTAATAATAAACTTACCTTTCGAGATAACAATTATGAGTTATGAATTCTGAAAACTAATTGATTTCATACACGCGAGGTAGATAATAGCTAAACAGGACCTATGTCATATTACATATTGTTATATGTATATATATTATTGTTAAGATTATTAAATACTTATTACTTTTCTATGTTTTGTTCATTTATGTAATTGCTTATAACAAACTATTTCATATGAAGCATTCATCAAACAATTTAAATTTTAACGAACTCTAATTTTTAAATAACGATTTTTACGCAATTGCTTATATTCATATTTATCTCATGCTGTTTACATATTAAAATTAACGTATTTGAAACTCTTTTTAATCCGCGTCTAGTGCACCAGAGATCACATTTTGAGATCCTTCACTTCCTGAGACAGGACAAACGTTTTATGTGCATCTTGAACTCTGTGCTCAGCAGCTGGAAACATTGCTGGTAGAGAATAAACTAACTGATTAGCATAGACGAGGTAAATGCAGTGAGCGTTTTGTTTACTTGAAGATACATACTTTTTTCTTTTTATAAACTCAAGAGAAAGCAAAATAATTGGCGTCCAGTAAATAATTAAAATACATGAGTTAAAAATAGTTTATATCAGATATTAACATGTCATTGGTAAGATTTTTTTTTTATATTAATAAATTGCATTCCAAGCCTTTGAATCCACATGCTTGGTTGACCCTTTTTTTATTTTATTTTTTTTTTCCGTTGGAAAAACCCGTTACGGGTACCCCGTCGGTCCAGAGGGGTGACGGCCGGGGGGTTACGTGGGACTACCCGGCAGCATAGAGGATGCTGCAATTTTTAAGGATACCCATTAAAAAATCAACGGTTGCCCTCTTCGCCGTGATGGGACGTCACGGGATCGCGTTAGCACACACCGTGACGCCCCGGCGAGACCCCCCGAATGAGGGTGCCCCGAGCAACGTAGAGCACCCTCCCATCGTAGGCATATGTTAGGTAAGAGGGGTCACCCTTCCCCCCCACCAGGCCTACAACTGAGGAAGGAAGCGACGGGCGTATTCCCGCCTCCTTCTACCCAGTCTCCCCCTACGGAGCGGGTCAGCGGACGAGGCTGACTCGCTGTCCCGCTCCGCGGCCTCCTTTGCGGCGATGACTTGCTCGCAGAAGGAAGCCATTGCGACCCAGCACCTCTCGCTGCTGACCATCGCGCGGCAGCGAGAGGTTCCTGCCAATCACATCCACCAGCTAAGTGCGCTGGTGGTCCCAGGCGGCGCACTCCGCCAAGGTGATGCTTGGTTGACCCTATACTCTTGTGATAATTTTACAAATAATATTATTCTTGATTATTTGATAATGATACCGCATTTTTACTGTGTTTGCTACTGTCTGTTTTAATCCATATGTATTTTCTTTATTTGAGAAGTGTACTGATTTCTTATTGGTCTTAAAAACATAAATTTTTGGACCTTTTAAGTTAAGGTAAGGTTATTATTATAATACCTATGTAATTAATATTATAACAAGCAGTTGGTAGAAGTGAGAGTTAAGTGTTCTAATTTATATTCTTAAAAACCAATTTATATTTCTTTTAAAGAGATTTTTATTCATAATTTTATTTTTCAAATCCAACATAAATGCTTTTTAACATATAAAGTCAGCACTTATCTATTAATAGATAGAAGTCACGTTACATCGTATGGTTATTTTTAAACTGTATTTATTATAAACCTATATTTATTACTTTATTTCTTTGGTATTAAAACAAAATAATATATATATATATATTTTAAAATTATAAATAACAATATATATTGTAGAGTTAATAATTTGAAGTAATAGACAGAAATACTGAGATCGACAATAAAATATTTTACAAATTGACCTATTAATTTTTGTACTAAATACCTTGTACTAAATATTCTTTTAATTTGTTTAAATACACTTAAAACATATATATTTTTAATTAACTTTATTTATTTCTATTTCAGCAAATACTTTTAACTATATTGTAAATTATTTATAATATGAACTAAAAGCTATTCTCATTACATTAGTAGTTACAGCTGATATGTTAAATATAATTTTCACAGAACAAAAGCGAGTAATGTTTTATTAAAACCATAAAACTTCCTGGACGCGTTGATGAAACATTCAAAAAGGACTTCCGCCGGATGAACTCGCAGTCGCCCCTTTGAGGTCTAATAATATCTAAAATTACCTGAACTTTTTTAAAGTTATAAAATTCCTAAACGAGTTAAAATTATAATCAAAGGCTTTAACTTTAACCACAACTGTACACGACTTACCAAAAAACCCAATATTTTAATTGAATATGAATCCTTACATTATTATATTTTATTTCAAAAAATATGTCGAGTGAGGTAACCTTTACATTGTTTTGACGACGTTTGAAAGGGGGGGGGGGGTGTTCTATATGTCCTTTCAATGGAGACTGCCAAACCGTAAAGTTGTAATAATTCTGATAGTTCTGAGATTGATACAAGTGACTACATCTGTAAGCTTTCATCGTCGATTTGCGTGACAAATAAAATAAACTTATTGGGTTTATTTTTGGAATTTCTAACGGTTATCCTATAATCTATGTTGACAATACAGGAAATATGACAAAAATGGAAGTAAGTATAAATAAATAAATATCTCCAGCTAGTTTAATGACAAGAATATACACAAATTCAATATTAATCTTGATTCTGATATCAAAGAAAAGACCAATAAAATTGAGCAAAGCAAACTAGTGGCTACGTATTCCAGATGTATAGTAACCTGTGGGTTTCGATTGATAATCTGTCTGATACTCAAGTTTGAATTTTACCAATGGATTTAATTTCAAAAAAAGTATCTGAAGGTGACACTGGTAAAAGATAAATAACACTAAAATAAAATATTATTAAAGTCTTCTAACATGAGCTTCTTAGCATTCCATGGATTCATCGTGCGGGAGCCGGGCGCAGGAAAACCAGTACAACGAGTGTCTGAGACTTGTGACCCAGGTGTAGGTTTAAGGGGCCTCTTTAAAATGTGCACACACGCTTACTTTTAATGTTTATGCTCCTCTCCCTACCTAACTAAATTTGAAACACAGTTACCAACGCCGCCTTTTAAGCACGTTCTAGAAATGAGCTGATAATAGTTCTAGAGAGTCCAAGATATATAGCTTTTATATCTCTAGCTCCCACTTCTACGGCATACAAATTAACTATAAACCTTTTCTTGTTCAGTTTATTGGTAAGTAGTAAAATAAATATTACTTTATATTCAGTAATACATTTAAGACAATAGATTCCACTTACAGTAACGTGAAGTGTCTACAATTGACTTACGGTAATGGGATTTACCATATTTCATGATTTTGATTACATTGTACATATCAGTAATTTTGATTCATACAAAAACTACATATGAATTTTAAAGCGTCCTTTATTTCACAACTCAAAAGGTATGATTATAAAAAGGATTAAAATAATCTTTCGATATTAATTGAGACAATCTAAATATGATTGTTTCTCCATACGAACCTTGTCTCCTTATTTCAACTCTTTCAATCTTTACAATAGTAACTGAAGCTTTTGTAAGCTCCATACTATAAAAAAAATTGTCAGATTTCAAAATATTTGCCCGGGTGTTATTGACCAGACATATTATCATATAGATAGACATATATATGAATATATTAAAATCATTCGCGTCAGTTCATATTGTATCGTCTGGAACCTACTTCATCAGTTTAATAAATTCCATACAATCCCGTCATTCTAATTAAACTTTTCGAACAATTTAAAACTTCGCCTTTCTAAAGAGTTGTATTAAATGGTGCTATTGATTTTAAAAGTTCATATTAATTTTGAAAGTCTAATAAAAAAAAGTCATATACATGATATAATATTAGCTTTTAATTGAATAAGTTTTATGCAGTGGCCTAAAATTATAACAATCAATTTACCAATGATACGAATTCTGGGCCTGTAACAATTATGACAATACGATAATACCATATAGATACATATGTATGTATATATCTGTATGTATCTATATGTTATTATCGTATATATACACATATATGTATATATGTATGAACACATGGATACATGCAACTATAGTCTGTAAACTTTGTTGGTAGACAAAGTTTTGCATTAAATAGTTTATTTAAGAGACTTTGGTAACAACAGATATTATCAAGAAAAACCTGGTTTATATAAAAGCCAATCTGCCAATCTTAATTTCTAACATTATCCAAAAAATACATTTTAACTTTTATATACGCAATGGTACTACAATCAATTGTAATAAAACGATAATAAAGAGACCACTGTACAATATCTCCTCGCAGTTAGCGTGACCCAAATTTCAGGTTAGTCGGTGACTTGCTTTGTGGGACGTTTCACCCTCGACCTTCCTAATGTCCTCTTTGTAGCCACGTGAAATATTACCGCAATAACTTTAATTGATTTAATTGAACACATTCATCGTGTATAAGCTGAAAAGTTTTTTGATTGATGTTGTAACGATATAAACCTTACTTATCTGCACTTTATTATTACGTATATAGTTATTATTTGCTATAATATAAAAGAGTTCATACTTATTCAAATATTATAAAATCTCTATATGAAGTAATATTAGAGAGAGTGCGTTAGTTAATGCAGTGAGAGATATAAGTTTTCAATGCAATTCCCTTACAATGGGTTCAGAGTGTACCTTGTAGAAATATGACATGGAAAGGTATTGAAAGAGACTTTACAAAAAGAATCAATATCTGAGTGGTAGAGGTAGAAACTACAATAAGACAATTGCAGCTAATATATATATATCAATTTTAATGTATGTACCTAAAGTAATATGCTTTTTTATATTATTATTTTATTGACAAGAATTAAAGCGTCAGGAAGTAGTTATTACATACCTCTGATTTTCCTGACTTTTCTGAATTTCCTGATGTTTCAACCAGCTTGCAACGTCCGTGGTCACACGCTGTGACAGCCAGTCTGTGGCCTCGGAAATTAATAGTTGGATGCTGCCTCTCACGCGACATAAATAATAAACAAACTATCATTATTTTTTGTTTTTATAGTCCAAATCAATTAATTCAATATGAAAGTAAACACAGACATTTGAGTTAAACAATATTGTTTTATACATGTCCCGATACGAATATGGAAAGTAAGATTGTTGTAATATTACTTCAAGAGATGGCGGTGAGTCCCCTAGATTCGGTTTTATTACTTAAGTGTATTTAGATTGACCGATACATTATTATTCTCTCCGTTATCTTTATTAGATTCCTCATAAACTTGAAGAGATGGACATTTCAAAAATGTTTAATATCTAAAGAATTTTATTCACCAAAAATATTCTTGGTCATGTTGTTTAATAGTCTCTTATATTTTTATAGATTTCTGTTCTGTATTATAATGATATAATGTTATGTTCTAATATTGTCGGCGACGAAATGATTTAATAACTACTATATTTTAAGTACTAAATTCTAAGTATAATTTGAATAATGCTATGAAAAAGAAGTCACAGTAAATTTAGTATGTAGATTATAATGAAAAAGAATTGAATTTTTAGAGCTCAAATAATTTGTATCTAATAATTTTGTGTATATTTTGCAGAGCTCTATGTTGTTTTAAATATAATATATAATAATAATCGCCAAAGAGACAGCAACAGCCGTTTCGTTTCACTCTCCTATGGGCCTATTAATCTAGACTACTCTAGATTCAACGCACCTATCAATCAATCAAACAACAATCAAATTGTTTATTAAGTATTATGTATGGACGGACTTAAGGGCAATTTAAAGATGTATTGTGAATATAAATAAAGTTATGAGTGGTAAAGTCACACAGACATATTATATAGTCGTTTAAATTGGAAACGCGTTGACGTGGCTCTCTATATGGTATAAGTATGGTATAATAGGGAGACAGGATATTTATTCGCCTCGTAGAAACTACAAGAAGAAGACTTGGAGAACACTGCAAGAAAAAATATCAAAAATAAAAGCAATAATTTTGAAAAAATGTAATTTTGAAAAAAAATGAAATTCGTTTTGATAGAACATTATGTTTAATGTAACATAGTGTGTTATGTTGGTAGTATTTAATATGCAGCACGAAATTTTTAGATAGATAATTAAGTAGAACTTGGTTGTATGAAAGAGTTCGTGATTCAACGATTCTTTAAATACTTACTTTATGATAAAGTTTTTTATATTTAGATATTTTTTTGATTTATACATACATATGAATAGATATTGCTTTGTTTACCAAAGAAAACAAATAAAAAAATAAATATTTTTAAAATAATTGCCCACATCATTTAATGTGCAATTTTGTTAAAATAATTATAAGTTTCGATATATATGTGTGATGTTTTAATAAACAAATTGAACGAGGGAAATAATAATAAAATTTATTAAATATGTTACTGCCTACTCTGCATGGGTTGACCATAATATATTTTAGAATATTAATTGCACCAAGAGTTGTAAAATTTTATCATTAGAATATAATTTATAATATATACAGATATATTAATTCAAGAATTTCCTATAAATAAAAAATTTCTAAATTATAAGTAATTAATGTCCTTTTCTCTTTTCTTTTTGAATAATTTAAGTTTTGAAAGTAAATCACTATATAAAATCGATCCATTCTCAGAACTTAAATCATGAAAATCATTTGCACTTATTTGAAACACACACAACTGCAATACACACTCTGAACCAAATATTATAGGATAAAATGGACGGTATCATAAAGTTGACTATTGCGTAAGTATAATTCATTTTATAGTATTATTTTGTGTTATTTCTTGTATTGACATACTTTAGATATTGCAATAACTAAAAAATGAAAGCTATTTTTATCTTCATAATTACTGTTCAATAAATATTGTTTTAGCATTATGATAAAGTTATTTGTTGAACCTATGATATATTAAAAGAAATTTAAAGCCATTTTAATCTATGATGACTTTAACTTTGAATTTGTTCTTAAATTCAATAAAGAATTTTCTAAGGGCTTCATGATAGAAACGGCCAAAAGAATAACAAAACTGTTGCTATGGCAAGTTTCAATCTTCTGTGAGATGTCTCAAAGATATTGTTGAAGCAGAAAATACGATCACGGCAGGGCTTATTACATTGCTTTGTACCTCACAATATGAATTTAATTTTAATGTTGGAGGACTTCTGATTTATAAAAAGGATAAGATCCTTCTAGGAAGGAAAAAGGATACGAAATTATTATTTGGCTAACCTACTATGCAAAATGCTTATTTGATAGAAGGTTTAAAGATACGCCAACATGTTACTTTTATACGAATGCACGTTTAAAATATATTTTAATTTATATTTCAAATAACCTGAATAGCGGTAAAACACATTCACTCTGGAAACCAAGCTTTGAGCTTTCGAAATCAAATAACGATTATTACCTGCAGTTCAATTGTAATGTCACATATATATACTACATAGTCCCCTTAGTAATCTCCCTGGCAGTATGGACCAATGAACCAAAAGTAAAACCATTTTATCTAGGTCTCTGCTCTATGAATAAATAATAATGAAAAAATTAACAAAAAGTTAAAATATTTCTATATGTATTGTATTTTGTTTGATTTAAACCAAGTAATAATAACTTAGATCTCACGTGGGTAACTTAAGAATGACCTCACAGAGCTGGATCTTTTAGAACATTTCAAGCAGTTCGAGGGTTCTTATATTAAAACGTACTTATTTAAATCTAACCTTATCTCACTTTCAGTTGCCAGTAGAAATAGACAATTGTGTAACATTTCCTCGTCTTGTAGAAGATAAAGTGATTAACATCGTAGACGTAGCAAGTACTACAGTTGTGTTCTTACTTTCGGGTAAATTAAATATATTAAAGAATGCAATAAAAATAAGTTACAATGTTATTTATTAATTTTTACTTTTCTGTTTGTTGTGTTGTTTTTAAGAAACTTTTTAAATAAATTAATATTTAGTTCTGAATGGTTTACTTTGTGAATGCAATCGCTCTTCTCGCAGTCTGCTACAGTCGCTGTCATTATTACAGATAACGGTTGTGCTCATTCATACTCTTATATTAATTTATTATTTTTGAAAACAATAGGTGTAAAAAGGCAAACAGAACTTGGAGCATTTCCAATATTTATTTGTCTTCCTTTCTTTTGTGGTAACTCTCTGTCACAAAACTTTAAATGTTTATTTCCATGGTATTAATAAAGAAAATACTTTGAAATATCAGACATCTATATGGTTGCTACTCTATGTTAAAAAGAAGAATTAATTATTCTACTATAAAATAGAGGATATATATAACACTTAGAGCTCTTGGTTCAATCGTAACATAAACGGCATAAAAAATATGCAAAATCCTTGTTTATCAGAAAAGTGTACAGCCTCCATTTACGAAATAGGTATATATAATTAAATAGGTTATATGAATTTCATATATCTTAAATTTGTATATAGTAAGTATATTAAAAACATAAAAAATAATTTAAAATAATAATTACTATAAAAACTTTGATTTTATTATAATAAAATCCGGGTATAAAAAAATTTTTTTACCGTTCAATATAATTATATTAAAAATTTATATAACTAATTAAAACTATCAATCGACTCCTGGCCTTGTGCCAAAATAACAATCTCGTGCCTGCACCAGTTTCACTCAGTAACCAGTTAGTTCATTATACAGAGCTACCTGACTTATTAAAAACTTAATATTTTTAATACAGCTCTGGGACTTCATTAACGTTTACTGTTTTTTAAAATAACAACCTTAATTGAAGACAGTTGGATCAAATCATCATAATCTTATTATGACTTTAAACAAAATTATTCCTCAATTCTTCTTAGGTTATGTTAGTAGTTTATCCGCCATTTTTCACAAGTGGAAGAGGAGGAAGAGTTTCCATTTCTATTTTTGTCCTATAGCCTTAAATTACTCTCGGAAAGATATTAAGCAACCCCATTCTAAACGACCGTACGGTTTATAAATAAAAAAAAAGCGTAATAAAAACCGTCAGATCTATTTATTATCTGAAACTATAATTTGAAGCAAAATTTTTCCCTCTCTAATGAATAACTATTTAATGTATTTTAAATCTGTCTAAAATATACAACTTGTAGCTTCTGTTTCAAGCACTCTAAGTAATTGCTTGCCCCAGGAGTAGTCTTAGAATAATATTAAAATATGTATACCAAAATAAAATCTTAATTCAGATACAGATGTAAAATATAAAAAAAACTGATATTTTTTAAAATAAAAATTAAGGTAAAGACATAAGAATATATAAATATTTTGAGAAACAAATCCTTTGAAATGTCAATTTAACAAATAAACTCAAGTTGGCAAAAACGGAAAAAATTACACTTTAATATAATTTAATATTTTTAATATTATCCTCGAGTTGAATGACGACGCTTTATAAATGAGAGATATTTTATATGAATCCAGTTATTTTTATATTTTCAGTATAAATTTACTTTTCCATATGACAAGACAATCCGTTTTGTGCATAATGGTTTTCCTTATTACTTTTTCTTAACTTTAAACAAATAAACCTATTGAACAGAGCATTTTCTATTTATTCCATAATTAAATATAATTGCGCTAGGCTCAACTAAAAAAAAAAAACACAATTTTTTTAGCTAATTTTACATGTTTTTTTAAAAAATATATTCTACACTAGAATAATAACGCAGAATAGTTTTTTTTATTTTTTTCCCAGATCTACAAGAATTAAAAGTAAATACAATTGTACTAAGAAAAAAATAGGTTACATATGTTACGATATTTCGAGTGTAATATCTTTCTTTAGCTCACATGGACTGAGTCGACCTACAGCTGGTTAAAGTCTAATAGAAATTCACCGACGGACCACTTTGTTCAGCGATGTATATGTTGATGGAAATATATCTTAATGTAAATTAGTTATCAATCATTAGCTAAATTTGCTTTTTGCGTAGTTAGTTTAGATATCAGCTGAAGGTCAATAATGTTATACGTAGGTACATTTAAGAATCAATAACTAGCTATTAACTAAGTATTGCCTAATAAAGTCTAACCATGTTTATTCCTAATTAGTTATAGTGCTCTTGTCTGACTTTGAGTTATGAAGTTAAAAGCATTGGAAGCGATTCAAGTTTACTATTAAGTAATAAGTATTGCGGCTCCTGCACCTATAACTTCATAAACGAAATCAGTGTTATATACTTATATGTACTTATATGGGCATGCTCACCTATCGAGTAGGATGCTCATATGATCTGCAGTGGGAAGCCACTGTCCCCACCCAAGCTGGCCGATACAGACAAAGATATCTCACTCCACGGAGTCGACATCAAGCCGCATTCAGGATTTAAGAGCCCCGCTACGAATCAACCACTCCGACCCAGACCAATTAAAGGTGGTGACCTACGGAATACTACCCGGCGATGTTGGATACTTAAGGAGGCCCATGACTATCTCCCTATTCACTTCATTTCTTCATTCTTAATTTGAGTAAGACTAACGCTTTATTTTGATTATAAACACTCACAAATAAATTAATAAGAATAAAATAAAAAAAAATAGCGAACAATGAATCTACACACTACATACTTGCAGCAATGTCGAAGCGATACCAGACATATTATTATCATTTCATTTTGAAGGTTAAGGTTAAGATTCTAGGTTGCGTTGGCTTTTCAAAGTTTATGTATCTACATCAAAGTACCACTTCCTTACGCTCGTGTACTTCATAACTTATCGTTTTTGGTTCTCTTTGTCCAAAGCGAGACCTGCATGTATAAGATTCTATAATAAATGCAGTTCTTGCTCTCGCTCGAATTTAAAATGTTTGAAATATAACAATGAGGTAAACAATGCTGTTATAAAATATATATAGATTGATTCTGGTTATATTTTAGGAGTAGCTTGTTTAAGGAAAAACTAGGTTTCTGTAAATTGGTGTAACGAAATTCTCAAAAGGTATTACTATATAAATTGTTCGTATCTGTATAGCTAATTAAAAACAAAAACATTTGAAACTTTTAAAGTCGCATAGTTAGTATAAAGTGTAGAAAATTAAGCTTTCATAACCTGCAAAAAAGTATGTCTAGTGCGAGTTTTAAAAAACCAAGCTCACGCTAACGCGATCAAACTTTATTTTGTACGACATAAGAGCAGCGCCATCTGGAGGAATCCTGGTGGGTCATATTTCACAATTGGCATACTGTTATCTTCGTATTGTATCTAATAAATCCATTTCAAAATGTTGTATTACTTTGAAGAATTGAGTTCGAAAACTTCTGAGTATATTTATAAAGCAAAATCTGATGAACTATATAATTACGTTTATTATGAAATTGAATGTATCTGTTAAGCTAACAAGTAATAAGCATTAATTTACATACATGTTATACAAAACAACCTTATTTATATCAGTATTTTTTTGTCATAAGATACTATTATCTTTATTTTTTTGAACACATTATTTTTATGTACTTTAGTTTTCGTACATTTTTCGGCCCAAATGAAAGAGAATAATAGGAAATCGCGTTTTATAAAAAGGGAATAATAAAAACAAAAGTAATTGCAGCGCTTTAAACCACACATATATATCATTAAAAAAATATACAACATATTAAAAATACAGAAATATGTCAAATGTATATATTAAATATATATTTATCATCATTTAAATTGTTTTGTACGGTTTGGACCTTTCTTTTTTATTCCAAGTTAGACGTTTTGGCAATTGAACTTCTATCAAATTATAAACTATACACACTAAAGTACATTTATGAATAAAACATACATACATACACTACCGGTTACCTATTTCAAATCTAACAAAATCCCCATATGGCGAGTGCGAGTTAGTTAGTCAGTTAGTTATTTAATATTAGGTTTATCAAATGTAATAAATGCAATAGAGATTGCAGTTCTTATAGTATTTTCTTCGATTTTTCATGAGTACACATTTGAAATAAAACTATTTTTTACGTATTAAACTCGCGTAAAATTTGGTTACATTTTTATTTTAACCCGACGTTTCGAATGCTTTGCAGCAATCGTGTTCACGGGTAGAGCAGACGTGTCTGTGATAAAGACACGTACATCTTACCAACATGTACATGTAACCAAGTCATTCAAGCTCTCAATTAATTTTAATAAAATATTTAGACGAGTTACAAAATGGTTTCAGTTGCCGAAGTTTAAATTAAATTATGAGCTATCTTCGCTAAGCGTATTTTTTATATTGCAAAATGAATGCATCCCAAATTATATATATTATGAGAACAGCCATATTAACTTAAATCGATTTCAACAAATCTTCAGGCATTCATCAAATTTTCAGGAGAATTTCGGAAAGAGACAAGTGTGTCTCAAAATTCTCTATAATATAAATAGGATATAAATAGACAGGATTCTTCTTATACATTCTAATAGATAATAAGTTAGCCGAATTTATATTGTATTAATTCCGTTGTATAGTTTTAATAAATCGTAATTATAACTGATATCAGTTTATTCTTATCATGGTCATATGTTATTGTTGCTTTCTATAATATGATTATATTGAATCTACATTTTTTACATTATAAAGTAACAAGATGGAGTAAGTAAAAATAATAAAAAGTATCTTCTAATGTAACTACCAAGATTACCAAGATTTATCACTTGTAACTACCAAGATGTAATATATAATTAAGATTTACCTACGTGCTTTTATATATATTATTATATATATTACTCGTAAACATTTTAATAGCTACTATGACATATGTTCGATACTGTTTAATTATATGTATATACGTGAATGTAATATAACTTGAAAACTAAAACAGAAATAGATGAATGTACTAAAATGTAATAAAAATATCAAAATATTACCTGTAACCTCTTCAATATCATCCCGGCCTTTGGTTTCAATATCTAACAAAAGAAGGAAAAACAAGCAAAAAGTTCAAACTTTTAAACTTCTTAATATTCATAACGACCTCCATAATTCAATTTTCCAATAAACAAAGAGTATATAAAACCTCTACTCCTCATAAATAATGGTTTTAAAAGGTTGCCACAAAATATAAAAATCGTTTCTAGCGAACTTACTGTACTAATCTGTGTGAATACATAAAAAATGTTTCATTTTATTTTGCAATGAATACAAGAAAAAAAAATCCTTCAAATGAAAAGGAGAATTAAATAAAGTATGAATATAATACTCTAACACATCATGTTATTCTTACGTAATTTATAAGTCTTAGACATATATATGTATGTATACGTTCGATATTAAAGCTTCTGCTTCATGTTATATTAAAATATAACATGAAGCAGACAAGATAGAGAAGTGTTTCTTTCTAAAGAAAGAAACACTTTTATTACTTTTAAGAATATGAATATTCAATATTTAAATATTTAACTAAAATATTATATAAAAGAATTCTTACCATTCGTTTGTTAAAATGTGTGTTATTTCACAATGATATATGTTTAAACGTAGTATATATTTTTCTACATCGTATACGTTATTGTAAAGTGACACTTTTAAAGCCCAAAATTGACGTAAATATAAAAATACTAATGAAATTAACTTAGAAGACTAAAAATACCTAGAAAAAATTAAAAAAATAAGTTTTAACTTGATATTTTATTTATCTTAAATAAATAATTATCAAAGCAGTACTTGAAGATGGAAGCGATGTTTATCACAGACTATCTGACGCTCGTCGTCCAATTTGACTTCATTTCCGTCGTTATGGGACTTACGAGAGCCGAGACCTCTTATAGAGCCTGCTTTCATATTTCATTTACCTTATTTATCTTTTCATTGTAAATATATATCTTTTATATATTTTTAAAATATTTTGGTCTGATAATTCTTTACATCATCATAATATATTACTAAATAAGCTTTATTTTTGTTATCCACTAAACGTATAAGATAATTAGATTTTACATGATTTGAAAAATTTATTTATACTTAACTTAGAAATATATAGTTATCAAAATGTACTCTTGTTAGCACCAAAGATTATAGATTTTGTGTAGCTCGTATATTTGCATTTTCAGTGCAGATCAGTATGAAGAAGCATGTTTTACAAAACAAAAATTGCTAGTGCCTTTGTGCATCAAAACAGATAACTCAAACAATAATATAATGAAGGAGGTAGTTATTGAGGCTTTAAGAATACCAAAGCCTCTAAATTCATTCAATAAACTATAAACTACATAATGAAGCTCTCAGTAGTCGTCTTGTCGTCTTAAGTCTGGTGCTTTGTGTCTTCAGCGCTGTGAGCTCTTAATGTTGCTAAATATCTTTATTCTCCCAACTTTTCAATTCATGAATTATATGAATTGATTTTATATTTTATTTATTAAAAGAAAAACAATCTTTTAGTATAGATAGATATCAGTTGCTAAATATTATTGTTACTTTGATTACCAAAGACAGCTTATTTATTATATTTTTTTTTATTTATTATATATTATTTATTTATTATTATACATTAGAGTTTTGTAATTATACGGCAATTAGCAATTAACATCAAACCACGAATAGAGATAATATAACTGTTGTAATGTATGCGCTCTTCTAAGCCAAAATGTAACGAGTTAAATAACAAATAATTAGAAATTAAGGCACTTTTATTTAAGTAAATTTCATTATTTTTATAACAAACTAAAAACAGAAAAGAACCTTACATTTTAGACAACATCATATCTAAGTTAGTAGTCTTTATATATGAAATATAACATAATTGATTAGCTACATCAATTTAGTTAGTTAGCATTATTAATTAATGGTAATTTCGTTAAAAACCACCATTTACTTATTATGATAATAACGCGTCCTCGGAGACAATAAAAAGTTGCTTCAGATAAAACCAGCTGTCAGTCACCTGAATTGTTGCAGCATTAGGGCTGCCAACGATTACAATTATGAATATATTTGGCTAAATTATAAATAGTTATTTTAGGTTCAGCAAATAACCATGGATATTTTAATTAAATTGTAAAAACAACAACGGGATTGGGATTGGTTGATTTCTTTGTTTAATTAAACCAATCGAATATAATGTATTTATTAAATAATAAATACTAAATTAACGATATTATGTTTAACTCTGTTTTTATGAATAAATATTTTACAAATCTGGAAGCAAGAGTATATTTAATTCCTATCCTCAGATGTATCATATTGCGATACCTAAGTCAGGAATACGACTTTTATACTGCAATATCTAAATATTGAATATAATAAATATTGTCATTTATTAACCCTCGTAGTTTTGCAGTTACGTGTTGTAGAGATTAGATACACTTAATGATACAAGCTTAGAGAGGATTTATATAATTAATTTTATTAGCTTATTTCCAGACACATTATTTATAAATACAAAAGAAAACTATTTGTATGTTCTGTACAGATATTAAAACTAAAATAATTCATAGTATATGCTCTTAATATAAAACTTTGCAATAAAAGTACTTATATAGCAACATTGCTCTTAAAAGTTTGTAATATGTGAAGTAGTTTCAGTGCTGTGGCCACACTCGATGTGAAGTATGTTAATATTGATATATTACAGACCGCTCCGAGTATTGGGCCCACTCCAGCATTTTTATCCGATGTTCTGAGTAATGTTTACTATACGAGTATGTTAATTTACAAAAAAAGTGTTAAGTATTGTTAAAACTTATTTTGCTCCGTAGTATTTTTATATTTATATAGTTTATAATATAAATACTATTTAGCAAGAACCTTTCTAAATAAATATTTTTTTTACAAATAAATTCCAATTAAGTATCAAATAATAAATATAAGTATAAGTATATACTTTATTGCAACTAATACAGAGTTTTAACACATACTTAGAAAAAAATAATCAAGATTTCCTCACAGAATCCATATTTACGTGCTGTCGGAGCTTGTTGGCCTCGTCGCAAACGCGTAGGCATACTTCTACGATGTGCTTTTATTAAGAATTTATTACAGTATTTTTAGTTGGAATTATTAATAAATAAATTTTTGTATTTACTTAATAATATAAAATATTGACAAATTTACATATGGACCATATTTCTCAGTAGTCAGCAGCAGCTATTTTATAAGATTCAATTCAATTGTAGATCTATTGGCTTCATAATTATAAAATCTTACAATTAACTCTCTCTATTACTTTTGCAATAAAATAAAATGTTGAATATTTTGTGGATAAAATAATGTTTATAAATATCAGTGATAAAAGTGTGCTTTATATATTATATTAAAACAACTAACAACAACAACTACAAATATATAATATTTTCAATAATCATCAAAAAGTCGAAACTCTCTTAAAGAAATTAAGTTTTGTACATAAAGTCATTTGTCATTGTCTCAGCCTTCATCGGCTCGGAAAAGTTATGTAAACTTTAGGATTTTCAGTTTAAGTTCAACCATTATAATTTGTTTTATATCGTACAGAAATCATTCTTAATATTATATTTAGAGTTATTATCATTATATACTATATACTTACGGTAGAAGGTTGGATAATAGTGAAAATGTACATATTTATTTTCAGTATATAGTGTTCTTAAACTACGATTATATAACGTGTTTAGCGAGTGTCAGCGTGACGATGTCGTGTTCCCAGCAGTAACAGGTTCTAGTCCTGCTCGTGCTGCGTCTTCATTCTCTTTAAATTAAGCAATTGTAGATCTTATATCATCTACAAAAAGGTATTCTCAGTCTAGACTTTATAGTTTCTTTACAACTTCATTCAGAGAATATTTCACTTTTAAGTACAACTGATTAAAAGTATTTCTCCTTTTAAAGAAATCTAATTAGTTGCTTGATGAAATCTTTTGTAGAATTATTTTATTTATTTAAAAAAATAACCACTTACTTTTCTATTCAATTAATGACTATTTTAGTGACAAAATTTATGATATATTTTAATTTATATGTCAATACTGTTTTTATAGTACTATAGTACTGTCACTATTTTTATTACTAATTATTGTTCTTTTAAATTTCATTTCAATCAATAATGTTATAATGATTTTCCTTTAGTATAATTTGTTATTTAATTAAAGCTAATATTATGAAATTGAGTGTGATTGAAATGTAACCTAACAGATATCATAATTTGTATGTTTAGTTTCTCTAATATCTGTCGCCAAAAAGAGCTAGAATATGTGAATCTTAACTTTATTTCGTGTACATCACATTCTTGGAATTAAATGAACTTGTAAAAATATTATTATTATTATTAAAATATATATATATATATATATATATATATATATACAACAAGAATTAAACATACGGATGTTTCTTATATAAAATCGAACTAAAGAACATCCTTGTGTTTGATTATTATTTACTGTTTTTAATATAATTTTATATAAACAAATACATTTTATATACGTAAACTTCTACTAGTAATGTGTTTGTTTGAGAAAGATTATTAAAAACTCTTATCACGGAACATATAATTATACACATATTTTTTGTTCTGTCTCTTATATGTCATAATGCTATATGTTATTTATTTTAGTTTATTACTATTTACTATGTCACTAAGAACAAACAATGTTGTTTGTCAATTAGTCTCATCGTATATCACATTACTTCGGCACACAGACAAATTGAATTACGTCTTTATGCAATATATATGCGACTGCAATAAATTATTTATATTTTATAAGTATATTATATTTAATAAGTAGTATTGATATCCTCAGTGGTAACTTAAGAGCAGTCATTTATATCTAAGGGTAGATTAACATTTAAAATATTGATATAATATTGATATTACAATACAGAAAATTCCAACATAATGGAAGATCTATTTTAAAACAGATCTTCATTTTATTAGATTTATTAATAAATGGATTTTAATTTGTTGAGCTTGTTGTTCTAGTGGTAGAGATTATGAATGCTACGGTTTTTTGTATCAAATTCTGATTATCGTTTGTGTTACCCACAAGTTGAAGTGTCTAATGTTTGTATACTTTATCTCTGTTATTTATAATGTTGCAATAATCTCTCGCTGTACGGAGCTGATTTTCTAATGAGGAAGTTATTTTTAAATGAACAAATATTTCGAAAAAATAAGAAGTTATTAAAATTTGGTAATATGCATGAACGATGGCATTTTTAACCATCACATAAATTTTCTGATCCTTTATTTTATTGATCACTTAAAGCTTTAAATAGAGAAGTAGAAAAGTATATTTAAATTTCTGTTTTAATAAATAAATGACATAATAAATAATTATATCTATTGAATAAACTCGTGTTCGTGTCCCTAAAACGATTAGCAATTCCTGCACGCACGTGCTTACAGGGTAACAAAACTAACAATACATACATGAATAACACTAACGTCTTCGTCAATTATTTAACAGGTCAGTCGCAAACCACTCCTCTGTCCCGCTCCCTCACATACGAAGAATGAAGACATAAAAAAGAAAATAAATACTTCACTTTTCTTAAAATATATCATGGAAAAAAAAAAACTCATTAATCCTTTCAGATTCATATTTGAGTTATCGCAGATCTACAGGACAGTGGAATTGAAAATATGTTCTTTTATAAATACTATTATAAAAATATAAATATAATTGCTTACGATGCAAAACTTTCATAAAAAAACTCATTTATATAATTAAACTCATTTATATAAATAATAAGATTTTTATTTTTAATATAATTGCAATAGCACGTTCTTATTACCTAATTTTAATAAACATGTTTGTCGAAATATTTTAGTTAGTTATTTAGTCTAATGTCCTTTTCTTATTTAAATACTAACATTTTTATTATTACTATGCATTAATACTTTATTTGCCCAAATAATATTTTACTCTTCACATGACAATTGGTTTTTGCTAACTTGACTATTACAACATGTTTTTAAAACTCTATCACAAATTTACTGTTTTTGATTTTGCTTAAACTTTTCTTCATAAGTTTAAGATAAATTCTAGTTATTTTGTTTAAACTTTAGTTTATAATTTCAAGACAGTAGTCCAAACAATTAGTCCAGTGCGAGACAAAATATTCAGCATATAATTAAATTTCCCAAATTTGAAAAACTTTTCGAGATGTTATCACGAAAAGTTATCACTTTGTCCTTCAAGATCGATTGATCTGAAACTATAATTAGTTTATTATTTTGTAAGAGCACCGCTGTCCATGAAATAAACGAATTCAGAAAGGCAACAAGGTCCATAAATTTGATTTATCTGGTGTTAACTTAATTTTTTAAGTAAAACATTTTTAAGGATAAAAGCCTTGTTCTAAACAGTTTAGCTTTTTTTGACATTGTGAAAAACATTCAAAAAGACTTTTTGGCAAAAGACATAATATAATACACTTTACATTTGTCAATAATACAAATACAGACAATATCATTGGTTCTTATCGGATATTACTTGATTTGAATATAAAATTGGGTAAAATTATTTTATATGTTAATTTTACACTGATCAATTTTAAATTAAATAACAATATTTTTATAATATAATTACAAGCTTTAATAATTTAAATATATTAAATTAATATTTAAAAAATCCTTTTGTTCAAAAACAAAAAACGACAAAGGTTTTGGACATTTCTAAGAAATTACTTCTTTACAATATTAAAATATTTCTCTTTTCTTGTTTATGTATAGGCTCAATAAGTTTATCCATAATAAAATCTTATGTTTCAGTTATTTTATTATTAAATAATTGTAATATAAACTAACATCATTACTAAGTATAAAATTAAATGGAGAACAAAATTCAAGTAAATTATTTGCTAATTACTAGTCCTAGTAACTGAGATTTCAAATTTTTACTCAAATAAGATGTTAGATTTCCTTAAAATGTTGTCTTTAGAACTACATTTAAAGTGAGTGAAAACGAGGGAGTCTAATACGAGCTATTTGAACAAGTTTATCTGTTCGATTCAAATATAAACAGATGAAATCAATATTGTTGTAAGCACGCGTCGTTACCTTGAAGTAAAGGTTTGTGTTTCTAAAGTTGAAATAAGTCTAACAACATGTAGAACTTCTACTATGTTAAGAATGAGCTTCAAAGACTTCAAACAACCTTTTACTTTGAAGTCTAATATTATAAATTAAATTATAAGTTTAATTAAACTTGGAAAATTGAAAAGGGCCTTTGATCTAGACCTTTTACTTGTGATATTTAATAAAAAATAAATATAACATCTTCATTCGTCACTTTACTTTTGTATATTCGTTTAATGTTCATGTATTTTTAAGTTAATTTTTTTTTCCAGATTGTCTTTAATATTTAAAACAAAAAAAACTGAATGTTTTCATAAACTAACTGTGTGATACAATATATATAAAAGCAGTTTTATACCATCATTGACAATTTATTTTCCATCAATAGTAATAATCCAAGTCAGGGAAACGAGACCGTTCCAAGCCTCCGAACTAACCCCCGAGGGTTGCAAACATTCATCGAGGGCTCGGGAGAATTTAAACCTTGCTGGGTCAGAATATTTAATATTGCATATAGATTTTATTACTTACTTTTAATTGTTATATTTTTATAATGTCTTAATGAATCGCAGAATATGTTCAATCAAAATATTTCTTTTATAAGCGCATTATAAGAACATTGTCTGTAAAGATATTATATATGTTCGTCCTATACATACGTAGTACATATTAGTACGGTGTAGCGGAGACAAATCTCGTGACACTGCATAATGTCACATATCTGTAGTGACCGGATTTGTTTATGTCAACTTTTATAAATCTAATATAGATGATCTATTATTATAGTGTTATAATATTAAATACTCTTTCCATATTCTTTTTTTCAATTTATGAAACGGCGTTAAACATTATTGAGACTTAGCATTACGTAAAACATGTCACCACATTTTTTCGCTTAACATTTTTACAGTTTGTGAATTATTATATAATTACTAACTTTTTTTTGTAAAAGTGCTTCATTGACTAAACTAAGTCATGAATTCAGTTTTCTGTTTTGCAGAAAATACGAATGTGATTTGTTAAAAGTAAACTGATTTTATAAAAGCATAGTCATAGTAATACTTAATACATACACAAGTAATTAATATGTTAACTTAAAATACATCAAGTTACCCTAATATGCTGAATTATAAAAGAGAATTTGAAGCGTACGTTTTCTAAAGATTTGTTTGTGCAACTCCATATGTACGTACATTGTACTTTAGTACTGAAAGTAGACCATTGTCGTGACATTATATACGAGTATAAAGTAATATTAGAGTCCTTTCACACAAAGGAGTCTTGTAGGATGTATATATATATTATGAGTGAAACTCGTGTTCGTACATTTTATACAACTTATATAATATGTCTAGAGTACATTGCTCAATATTTAAGTTTTTATGAAAGCTTTTGTAGTACGGTCATGTTGTTAAATGTAACAATAGGTATATTCATTCATTCAGAAGGCTTCAAAAGTACTTAGTATCTTGGTACTCAAGATATCTCGTCAAGGCTGATATTTAAAACTATCTATTTCAAACTGACAATTAATTTTAGGAGGGACTATATGACAGTAATTAACGATAATACAATTATGAAATAAATTTTAAGGTAGTTGAGCTGAGCGATGCGAAACTTTACTACCCAAATTCTCAACTCTTTGTTACCCTACTCCTCCTTCAATATACGAGCCACACGGTCGAAATTTTGCACACATGCGCGTAATGAGCAAAACCCGGTCTGGATTGAAAATCAGCCATTAGTAAAGACCTTCGCTTCGCTCAGCTCAATTAATATAGGGTTTTTGATTCTAATATTATTAACCATTGCAAAAATATTTTTTAAGTTTTGTCTCAAGTTTGTGTAAAACAATTGTCGTAATATATAGTGCTATGATGACAGTATTTTAGTATATAATATAACAAGGTGTTACTCGCGGTTACAACGCGCAAGAAAGGTTTTGTTTACTATTATGATAACTAAAACTAGTATCGTAATGTTAGACAGCCTTCCTCATGAATCTATCGATTGAAATCAGAAAGCATTTTTCAACTTTGTGCCGTAGTTACAAAGATAAGAGCGCTTAAACCAACAAATAAAATAATTTTTCATCTTTAAAATATTAGAATAGAAAATATAGGCTTGAGTTTATTTTTAAAACGCATTTAAAATAATAGTTCTCTGTTTTTGTACAAAATGTATGTAATGAAACTAACATCAAAGAAAATATCGATGCATTTGCTTTAAAATAAAATATTAATTCTATACTTTTTTACATTAATACATGTACGTATTAATATAGTAGTTGTCAAAAGACTGTTCTTGCAATGAAGCAAGCTTTAAATTAAAATATTTCATCATTTTAATTTATTTTACTTTCTGGAGAGAATTGAACATATCCCAATCTGATTAAATCTTAAGTATGTACCATTATTATAATAATATGTAGATCGTTACTTCATTGAATCCATTTGAAAAAAAACAGGTGTTCAATTTTTCAGAATCAAAAAAGTCGTATTGAATTTTTTTCGTGCAAGTAGTTGTCCACATTATAAAAACCCCATGTCTTAGAATACTCTGCCACTAGTTCTGTGACGTGGTCTGCGATGGATCGCTTTCCACGAAAATCTTTATTTCTTAATTATCGGCTATTGACTGGTCGTCCACGAAGTTTGTTAAAAATTTCCTGAACGTAAACGTTCTTTCTCTTAGCTCTTTTACTAACTATTATTTCAACTGTTAAAATAATGCAAAAGTTTTCCATTTTGAAATCATCAAAGGTCCTAAAACAAATAAATCACTAAATTCAAAACAGAAATACATGACCTACATTTTAAATAAATATAGATTTGGAACTTCCGAAGTCAACAAGACGGTGGTTTTGCTTGCTCGCTGCTTATCTTATATAACAAATAAATTAATATATATATAAGCTCTATGTATAACAAATAAATTAATTCCACATGTATGAGACAATGAAAATAAAAATAGTAAAATAAGTAATACTTTACATAACTAATTATACAGTAAAAAATATACATTATGATGGTATATATATATATTATGATTGGTGACTTAAATTATTAAAAAATATAGTAGGCTCATATTTTAATGGTATATTTGCTGTTGTAAATAAAGAGATGAAGGTATATACAATAGTTTCTTTCTAATACTAAGAAATTAAAATCTGTTAATATCAAAATTATTCATAGAATAAGTAACTATAACTATATCTATAAATCTAATCCTAACTCTAAACCTAACTGTAACTCTCTCTGACATTTATTGTAAGAGTTACACTTGTTCTAACTCTCCGACTAACTCAGGCTGGAACATTCATTTTAACACTAAAATTAATTTTAACCCAAACACTAATTCTAAGCCTAACAAATTCATAATTAAATGCCATATACTTATATCTGTATATAAAAAGCTAAATCTTCTCCATTGTATGTATTTTCTAAGGAGTTTGAGTGAGTGTGACAATGATTATGGTTGTTATATTGAACAATTTTAATATTTTACGATCAATTTATTTTTATATTTTGAATTTTAAATTAATACCGAGAAACGTTTTTATATGTTTTGTAATTGAAGCGTGTGAGGGTCTGTTTTGATAAAATATTATGTTTTTAATATTAGAGCTTATTATATTTATATTTGATAAACTGATATGAACAATGAACTGGAGCTATAAAAAGGATTCCTTGTTGACTGAATAAATTTTTACGTTTATGGAAAAATTATATAACCTTTATAAGGTAGCGAAAGGAGCTTATAAGTTATTTTGGAATGATTGTCTGTTCGTCCGTTCGACCGTGTGTATACACAAAACTCCGAGACATAGCTAGCAGACATAGTTCAAGGCTGGAACTTAGTATGTTTAATAATGTGTAAAAGATTATAAGTTAAAAATGTTGGCCTCTTACCTCCTTTTGGGTGGAAGTTTTGACGTGAAAGGTACTGCAAAAGTGCAAATGTGAAAATTTCAGACAAACTTTCACAGTTAACTCGACTGCTGCTGCAGTTAGCTTTTGAACTACAAATTATTTTTTATTTTGCGCTTGACCCAATTTTTGCAGTCTAACTTATACTTGACAATCTTTTGCTACTTTAGGCTTTCGTGCTTTAGCGGCTGGTTTAAAATAGAATAAAATTTATTAATTAGCGTTCTTAAATCACGAAACATACATGCACGTACAATGCAACATTAAGCTTCTTCTTGTGTGAAATACGAGCTTTAGTTCAGTTCTTATCTGATTGCTCGACAGCTTTCAATAATATTATATCAGAGAGGACGTAGAAAATAATACGATGGCGGATGACGGATTCAGTACTTAACAGTTCAGTGAAATGTATTTTTAATACATCTTTAAAGAATCGTACTGCAAAAATCTTGAAAGTATAAATAAAATATGAAAAACACTTTTTAAAATTACAAATATATATTTTTATAAAATCTCACGTCTCACTATAACGCAAGTTAAGATAAAACAATTATTTCACAATCTTAATTTACAATCTTCTATAAAATACGATGCAGCAGAAAATCTCACCACAGCGTTGATTTATGTCGTTGGCTTTATGCTAAAGAATATTGTTAGTTAAATTAATTATTTACGCTTCTTATATTATAAATGGCATGATTATTTGCAAAGTAAACACTTTAAACGTTTTTTTATTTATATACAGAGCTGCAATAATGAGATTGTAATTGACTTTTTGCAATGTAAACTATTTTATAAAATTAAATGGAAGCTTATATATAGATATACATCCACTTGTCAAAAACACAAAAGAAACATTGTGAGTCTAGGAGCTTTGGTTATAAATGAATTTATAGTAAGGAATATTAAAAGTATAAATAGAAGATTGTATTTATGTCATATATTATATATATTTGTTTAAACATTTTAATGTTTGAAATTATTCAATCGAGCTTTTATGAATGCACTTTTAATAAACTTAGACTATATTCTTCAACAATATTAAAACAGTATTGATTGTGGTTAGGGGTAATTGTTATTAAAAATAGTTTTTTTTTGGGAGGAGTGAGTAAATTTGATTTGAACAGTTTTAAATTTAAAGGAATAAAAACATTGCTTTTTAGTATATGAGTTTATATACTGTCTTTAATGAATAATACACAAATAATAATAATAATAATAATAATAATAATAATAATAATAATAATAATAATAATAATAATAATAATAAGCCCCCTTCAACTCCAACCATACGTCCGAGTCGACCATCAGATTCACGTGGGGGGCGGACACACGATATGAAATTACTGGCGTGGCTAACATGGCTCTGGGAACCCAGACTATGGTGATGAAATTAAGAAGTAAACGTATAATGCCGCTATCCGGGGGCGATCTTTGAGGACTGAGTCGCCCCCGTCCGTGGGAGAATACCCTTTTTATGATACCCCACACGTAGTCCTCGGGTGGTGCTAATCAGGCGACAAACAACCGGTGGTAGGCTTCGGCCGTGGCTGGTGACCACCCACCAGACTAAGTCGTACCGCCAAGCGGCCTAGCCGTGTTCCGGCGCGTAGTCTGGTGACGCCATTATGGAAGTCGGGTCAGAGCAGTAGCGTTGCGAGTAAATGCCGAATAAGAAGTACACTGACTAACAAGCATCGGGAGACTAGTCGCGGAGGGTAGCGGGATCCGAGGCACGGTGCACCGCTGGCCGACCGCAGTCAGTAGGGGACCCAATTGTGAGCTCGCCACTCACGAAAGGCTGTCCCGCCAACTGTCGAAAAATCCCGGGAGTGCGTCATCGCGCCGGTTGGCTACCGGATGAGAGGGCGCGATGGACACTTTCGGGGGGGCTCGGGCGTCCCCGCAGTCTCCAGACTAGTCCCCCATCGATGTGCGTGGTTATGATGTGCTTCACTGGCCTTGCGTCGTAAACGCCTCGCTCTACTGCCGACTTTCTGCCTATATAAACTAAAAAAAAAAAATTATGAGAAACAAGAAGAAACGAAAAGATTATAAACAGCGGTTTCATACCCTCTCCCTGAAAGTGCACCTCAACAATATCAGAGGGATGCACTCCAATCTCAATTCTGTCCACCATCATCTCGAGACAGACAAACCGCATCTCCTATTTCTCACGGAGACCCAAATACGATGTCCATCCGACGTGTCGTACTTATCCTACCCGGGGTATACCCTGGAGTACAATTTTATACCACGTGCGGGCGTATGCGTGTATGCCAGCGATGACATTTGTTTTCGACGTCTCCGTAAATTTGAAGACCCCAGTTTTTCGGTGTTGTGGATACTGGTTGATACAGGAATTGAGAAAATTCTCTATGCCTGTGTTTACCGGTCGCACAGCGGAGATATTGAGACAACTAGGCTCACTAACTACCTCAGCGAGGTGGCGGACTTAGCTCAACAGGAGTACCCGTCGGCTCAACTAGTGTTATTAGGGGATTTTAATAGCCATCACCAGGATTGGCTATATCCATACCTAGACACGAACCATGCTGGGAGAGAGACGAGACGCCTTGCTCTCTCGTTAGACCTCACCCAGTTGGTCCAAGGAGCCACTAGGGTGCCGGATGTTGACTCCCACACACCTTACTGCGTGGACCTTCTGTTGACGACTGATCCAGACAGGTACTCGGTGACGATTTCATCGCCCTTGGGTAGCTCTGATCACTGTCTGGTGAAATCTGTATCCGTCTACTCCCCTCCCGATCCCAGCCCTAAAAGTACGAGGCGGATGTGGCGATACAGGTCAGCAGATTGGGATGAAATGCGGTCTTTCTATGCATCTTTCCCTTGGCAGTCAGTTTGCTTCTCTTCGAGTGATCCCAGTGCCTGCGCAGATTCCATTACTGATGTGCTACGGATGGGAATGGAGTATTACATCCCATTTTCTGACGTGCCATCATATGGAAAAGCTCGTCCATGGTTTGGACCTGATTGTCGACGCGCAGAAGTGCAGAAACATCAGGCATACCTAGCCTGGGCTGAAGCTCGCCAGCGTAAGGCCATGGATGTTCGCGACAAGAAGAGAGCTTTTAACAAGGCTGCCAAGTCCTGCAAAAAGGTGTTAAAGAAGGCTCATTTTGACCACATTGGCCGCATAGGGTCCAAACTGGCTTCATACCCGCCGGGGAGTAAAGCGTTTTGGTCCCTAGCCAAAGAGGTTGAGGTGAACTTCTGCCGCCCCTCGCTACCACCACTGCAGAAACCTGATGGATCACTGGCTCACGCCGCTGTAGAGAAAGCAAACGTATTTGCATCTCTCTTTGCGGAATCTTCACGTTTAGACGCTGGTAGCGCAATACCTCCAGTTCTTCCTGGCAGTTCGGTGGCAATGCCGGAAATCCGAATTCGCCAGAGAGAGGTTTTGAAAACGCTACGCAATCTGGACGTGAACAAGGCCAGCGGTCCAGATGGTATTCCTGCAATTGTTCTGAAGACATGTGCGCCCGAGTTGTCTCCCATACTTACACGTTTGTTTAGGCTCTCTCTTGAGACTGGAAAAGTGCCGAGTTCTTGGAAGCTTGCAAATGTGCAACCCGTGCCCAAAAAAGGCAGTCGTGCTGACCCTGCCAACTACAGGCCCATATCGGTCACGTCCATACTCTGCAAGAGCATGGAACGCGTCCTTAATGTCAGGCTATTGGCGTACCTGGAATCAAACGACCTCCTCAGTGATCGACAATATGGCTTTCGCCGGAATCGATCAACTGGGGATCTTCTTGTGTACGCCACTCATATCTGGAGTGAGGCAGTTGAGAGATTCGGAGAAGCCCTTGCGGTTACTCTTGATATTTCCAAGGCCTTCGACAGGGTCTGGCTCGATAGCCTTGTTAGCAAGCTTTCCTCCTACGGTTTGCCCGCTGGTTTCTGTGTGTGGATATCAGACTTTTTGAGGAATCGGTCAATACGGGTAGTCATCGACGGCTGCTCGTCTGATCGAATGGCTATTAATGCCGGTGTTCCTCAAGGGTCAGTGCTCTCCGCAACTCTGTTCTTGCTGCACATTAACGATCTGCTTAAACCCGGTATCTTTGGGTATGCAGACGACAGCACCGTTGTGGAGAGCTATATATCAAACACACGAGCTAGTGTGGCCGAAATCCAGTCACTCAGAGAGGCCATGGTCGAGCGCACAAACCTTTCCCTTCAGGCAGTCTCCGAATGGGGCGATGCCAACCTGGTTAGGTTTAATGCAGCGAAGACCCAGGCGTGTTTATTCTCTGCCAAAAAGAGGCCATTCCATCTGGCCCCTACTTTTCGAAATGTACCCGTGAAGATTGCGAACCACCTGGACCTTCTTGGTGTCAGGCTAAACTCGTCTCTCAACTTTGGTTCCTATATTGAGTCTAAGGCTCAATTAGCTGCTAAAAAGCTTGGTGTTCTCTGGAAGGTGCGTCGGTACTTCAAGCCGGAACAGTTGCTCACACTTTATAAAGCACAAGTTCGGTCGTGCATGGAGTACTGCTCGCATCTTTGGGATGGATCGGCAAAATACCAGCTAGAAGCGTTGGAATCAATTGAGGGACGGGCTAGGAGGCTCGTAGGTGATACCACCTTTGCCAAGGCAAAACTCCAAAGTTTGGACCATCGCCGCAAGGTGGCTAGTTTGTCTGTCTTTTATCGGATACATTTCGGAGAGTGTGCAACAGAGCTGCACAACTTGATACACCCAGCTCCTTTCAGTCACCGAACGACGAGAAGCTCAAATAGGAAACACCAATTTACGGTTGAGGTTCCAAAGTCCCGTACAAAGCGTTTTGCTTCCACATTCCTTGTGCGGACGGCGAAAATTTGGAATTCTCTGCCGGAGTCGGTGTTTCCTGATTGTTACAATCTGGGGGTCTTCAAATCGAAAGTTAATAGGTATTTACTAGGTAAGCGTGCCACACTTTAGACTACAGCCTATGCTTAACATCAGGCGGGCTGTAGTCAAACGCTTACCTATTGTGGTTTAAAAAAAAAAAAAAAAAAGATCGCCGGGCCACACCTGGAGCTGACGCTGGGTGTGACAGTATACGATCCGTCAGCGGAGAGGAGCTGAATAGGCGGGCTCCCTCCGGGTCACCCGAAGATGTTACAGCCAACCATTCACATGACCGACAGACAGACAATGTTAATTTAAATTCTTCAAATTCCTCTTCAATAGCAAATCCTTACAGTCCATCAACAGATTCATATATACCCTCACCGGTATCTTATAGGGACCAAACTCCTCGAGACACACCCGCTCCTACCTTAGCTGTTACGCAGGAGGTAAATACCTTTTTACCTGCGTCCACTAAGGCAGGCAAAACTAGAGTACGCATGAAGTGGACTAAAGATGTCAATATTTTCATCATGCGCTCATACTACTTAATTACAAAGCTAGAAACTGACATGACTTGCTACAGACAGAATCTGCATAAATTATTCAAACAACAGTACCCAGACATAAATGTAACAGAACAGAGAATTTCAGACCAAAAACGTGCAATAATAAAAAATAAATATCTTTCCGATGAATCACTAAAACAAATTAAAGATGAGGTTATGGAACAACTAGAGACACAAGCAGGGACAACTGATACACATTCATTTTCACACGTTAGACAAACAAATATTACACCTACCTTTCAAGATATTATTTTAGAAACTCAGACACAGCCAATTCCTCAAACGCAATTATCCTCTTCAACAATTCAAACCAACCAAAACTCCACCCAGACCACTACTCATTCTACCCAAACACAATCAACACTAAATATACTTCTAGAATCCGAACTTGAAGTAATAGACCAAGTTGCACCATCAAGTGATACTACAAATAAATTAATAGATCAATTACAAGGTAAACTAATAGAGTATGCAGGAGTAGATCCTACTTTAAGACCAAAACTGCCAAAACTAAATTATAGAAAGAGACTTTTTGAATTATTAGATATATTTAACGATAACATACTGAATCGATTTATTACGCAGGATGCTCTTCTCACTGATTTACATACCCTTATATATTGCACCGCAATGGTAATAACGCTAGAATTAGGATATAAAGTTAATTTTGGTCCACTAGAACATAGCACAAACCACAAACAATACTCCGCACCAGCTTGGCAAATCCGACTTCAAAAAGATATTTCAAAACTTAGAGCTGATATAGGCCGACTCACTCAATATATTAGGGGAAATAGATCGAGAAAAATAGTACATAAAATAGAAGCAATTTTTAAAAATACTAAAGTACACACTATACACGAAAGTAACAATAAAACTCCTGAAGAATACCTCGACACCCTTAAACAGAAATTAACATTAAAAGCACATAGATTAGCTAGATACAAAAAAGCAGTTCAAAGAAAAGAAGAAAACAAATTATTTGTTACTAACGAAAAATTATTCTACAGACAAATTAAACTAGGTAACCCTACAAATAGAAGTTGTGAAAACAATGGAACAACCACTAAAGAACAGCTTGAGACGTTTTGGTCGGCCATATGGGAAAAAGAAACCGTACACAATGAAGAAGCAATATGGATAAAAGACGAAGAAAGTAGATGCTCAAATGTACAAGAAATGGAATTCAATGAAATCGGAGAAATTGATATTAAAACTGTAACTGATAAACTTCATAACTGGAAAGCAACTGGCGTTGACAATATTCATAACTTTTGGTACAAAAAACTATACAGACTACATCAACCTTTAGCTAAGTGTATGACGGATTTGATATTGAGAAAGCAGCCTATTCCAGCATTTATAGCCAAAGGAGTAACTTATATGATCCCTAAAAATAATAATACAAGTGATCCCTCGCAATATCGACCAATTACATGTCTTCCCACCATATATAAAATTTTAACATCGGCAATAACCCATAAAATAAATGCACACGTAGATACTAACAATATCATAGCTGAAGAACAAAAGGGATGTAGGCGTAATCACATGGGCTGTAAAGAGCAATTAATAATAGATTCTGTGATTCTTAAACATGCTAACGTTAAAAATAGAAACTTACATTGTACTTATATCGATTATCGCAAAGCATTTGACAGTATTCCTCATACCTGGTTATTGAAAGTGTTGAAAATCTATAAAATAAACCCAGCTTTAATTAACTTTTTAACAGATATCATACCATTTTGGAAAACTATCTTGAACCTACGTAGTACAGAAGGTAACATTGTAACTAGAGAGATTCAGATCCGGAAAGGTATTTACCAAGGTGACTCTTTGAGCCCCCTGTGGTTCTGTCTCGCCCTTAACCCCTTATCATATTTAATTAATAAACAGAAAGTAGGATACCGTTTTATAAACAATAATACTGAAGCTTCCATAGCCCATTTGATTTACATGGACGATATAAAATTATACTCTAGAACACCGAAAGATATGAAAAAACTTATAGATATCACAACCAAATTTAGTTCTGACATCAATATGCAATTTGGCTTAGATAAGTGTAGGACTTTAAATATTAAAAAGGGGAAAATACAATCTGGAGACTTCACATTGGAAGACGGAGACATTATATCGGCCATGAGATCGGATGAGTTATATAAGTATGTGGGATATCAGCAATCAAAACAACTAGACCACACAGCTATAAAAAAATCCTTAACTGAAGAATTTAAATGTAGAATAAATAGAATCTGTAAAACCCATCTTAACAGTAAGAAATTAATTAAAGCCATAAATTCATTTGCAATTCCTGTACTCACCTTTTCATTTGGGATTATCAAATGGTCTAAGACAGAATTAACCAATTTAGAAATTAAGATCAGAACCATATTAACAAAACATAATAATTTACACCCAAAGTCAGCAATAGAGCGGATGTCTATCAGAAGAATAAACGGAGGCAGAGGTCTCATAGACATTTTAGCTTTATGGAATAAACAAATCAGTAGTCTAAAAATATTTTTTAATAGGAAAGCAGGTACCAGTGTCCTACATCAAGATATTGTTAATAACGATATTAAACTAACCCCCCTTAATTTAGCAGACCCACTTACCAATACACAGATAAAAAACACACGAATAGAATCACAGAATCAAAAACTGGAACAATGGAAACGTAAAACGTTACACGGAAGACACCCATACGATTTAGAACAAACACACATAGACTCACAAGCTTCTAATAGGTGGCTAACTAGCGGCTATTTATTCCCAGAGACCGAGGGCTTTCTAATTGCAATTCAAGACCAAATTATCAACACTAAAAATTATAGGAAACACATTATAAAAGATCCTAATACTACTGATGACAAATGTAGAAAATGCCATAGACAACCTGAAACCATACAACATATTACAGGAGCTTGTGGTACACTAACACAGACGGACTACACACACCGACATAATCAAATAGTTAATATAGTACACCAAAAATTAGCAATCAAATATAACCTTATTCAGGATACACATACACCTTACTACAAATACCATCCGAGTCCAGTACTAGAAAACAATGGTTACAAAATGTATTACGATCGAGCCATACTTACAGATAAAACTGTTCACTTTAATAGACCAGATATTACTATCCACAACAAACAAAAAAATATAGCATTCATAGTCGACGTGGCCGTTCCCAATACACATAACATTCTGAAAACAATAACAGAAAAAATTAATAAATACACAGAACTTAAAGAAGAAATAAGTAGAATATGGAAAGTTAGTAAGGTTTTCATAGTACCCGTAGTCATATCCACAACAGGAGTAGTGCCAAAACACCTTCACCATAGCTTGAAATTATTAGATCTCACACCAAACACATTTATTAATATACAGAAAGCAGCCATATTGAACACTTGCCGAATAGTACGAAAATTTATGCAGAGCGACGAATCCCCCTTAAGTAATACAGTCAACGATTAATTTCAAATGGCGGTTACTTGGTTTAAGCCCGTAACCGTTATTTTAAAAACCAGCTATACGCTGAGTAAAAAGAAATGTAACCCAATAATAATAATAATAATAATAATAATAATAATAATAATAATAATAATAATAATAATAATAATAATAATAATAATAATAATAATAATAATAATAATAATAATAATAATAATAATAATAATAATAACTATGGTGATGAAATTAAGAAGTAAACGTATAATGCCGCTATCCGGGGGCGATCGCCGGGCCACACCTGGAGCTGACGCTGGGTGTGACAGTATACGATCCGTCAGCGGAGAGGAGCTGAATAGGCGGGCTCCCTCCGGGTCACCCGAAGATGTTACAGCCAACCATTCACATGACCGACAGACAGACAATGTTAATTTAAATTCTTCAAATTCCTCTTCAATAGCAAATCCTTACAGTCCATCAACAGATTCATATATACCCTCACCGGTATCTTATAGGGACCAAACTCCTCGAGACACACCCGCTCCTACCTTAGCTGTTACGCAGGAGGTAAATACCTTTTTACCTGCGTCCACTAAGGCAGGCAAAACTAGAGTACGCATGAAGTGGACTAAAGATGTCAATATTTTCATCATGCGCTCATACTACTTAATTACAAAGCTAGAAACTGACATGACTTGCTACAGACAGAATCTGCATAAATTATTCAAACAACAGTACCCAGACATAAATGTAACAGAACAGAGAATTTCAGACCAAAAACGTGCAATAATAAAAAATAAATATCTTTCCGATGAATCACTAAAACAAATTAAAGATGAGGTTATGGAACAACTAGAGACACAAGCAGGGACAACTGATACACATTCATTTTCACACGTTAGACAAACAAATATTACACCTACCTTTCAAGATATTATTTTAGAAACTCAGACACAGCCAATTCCTCAAACGCAATTATCCCCTTCAACAACTCAAACCAACCAAAACTCCACCCAGACCACTACTCATTCTACCCAAACACAATCAACACTAAATATACTTCTAGAATCCGAACTTGAAGTATTAGACCAAGTTGCACCATCAAGTGATACTACAAATAAATTAATAGATCAATTACAAGGTAAACTAATACAGTATGCAGGAGTAGATCCTACTTTAAGACCAAAACTGCCAAAACTAAATTATAGCAAGAGACTTTTTGAATTATTAGATATATTTAACGATAACATACTGAATCGATTTATTACGCAGTATGCTCTTCTCACTGATTTACATACCCTTATATATTGCACCGCAATGGTAATAACGTTAGAATTAGGATATAAAGTTAATTTTGGTCTACTAGAACATAGCACAAACCACAAACAATATTCCGCACCAGCTTGGCAAATCCGACTTCAAAAAGATATTTCAAAACTTAGAGCTGATATAGGCCGACTCACTCAATATATTAGGGGAAATAGATCGAGAAAAATAGTACATAAAGTAGAAGCAATTTTTAAAAATACTAAAATACACACTATACACGAAAGTAACAATAAAACCCCTGAAGAATACCTCGACACCCTTAAACAGAAATTAACATTAAAAGCACATAGATTAGCTAGATACAAAAAAGCAGTTCAAAGAAAAGAAGAAAACAAATTATTTGTTACTAACGAAAAATTATTCTACAGACAAATTAAACTAGGTAACCCTACAAATAGAAGTAATGAAAACAATGGAACAACCACTAAAGAACAGCTTGAGACGTTTTGGTCGGCCATATGGGAAAAAGAAACCGTACACAATGAAGAAGCAACATGGATAAAAGACGAAGAAAATAGATGCTCAAATGTACAAGAAATGGAATTCAATGAAATCGGAGAAATTGATATTAAAATTGTAACTGATAAACTTCATAACTGGAAAGCAACTGGCGTTGACAATATTCATAACTTTTGGTACAAAAAACTATACAGACTACATCAACCTTTAGCTAAGTGTATGACGGATTTGATATTGAGAAAACAGCCTATACCAGCATTTATAGCCAAAGGAGTAACTTATATGATCCCTAAAAATAATAATACAAGTGATCCCTCGCAATATCGACCAATTACATGTCTTCCCACCATATATAAAATTTTAACATCGGCTATAACCCATAAAATAAATGCACACGTAGATACTAACAATATCATAGCTGAAGAACAAAAGGGATGTAGGCGTAATCACATGGGCTGTAAAGAGCAATTAATAATAGATTCTGTGATTCTTAAACATGCTAACGTTAAAAATAGAAACTTACATTGTACTTATATCGATTATCGCAAAGCATTTGACAGTATTCCTCATACCTGGTTATTGAAAGTGTTGAAAATCTATAAAATAAACCCAGCTTTAATTAACTTTTTAACAGATATCATACCATTTTGGAAAACTATCTTGAACCTACGTAGTACAGAAGGTAACATTGTAACTAGAGAGATTCAGATCCGGAAAGGTATTTACCAAGGTGACTCTTTGAGCCCCCTGTGGTTCTGTCTCGCCCTTAACCCCTTATCATATTTAATTAATAAACAGAAAGTAGGATACCGTTTTATAAACAATAATACTGAAGCTTCCATAGCCCATTTGATTTACATGGACGATATAAAATTATACTCTAGAACACCGAAAGACATGAAAAAACTTATAGATATCACAACCAAATTTAGTTCTGACATCAATATGCAATTTGGCTTAGATAAGTGTAGGACTTTAAATATTAAAAAGGGGAAAATACAATCTGGAGACTACACATTGGAAGACGGAGACATTATATCGGCCATGAGATCGGATGAGTTATATAAGTATCTGGGATATCAGCAATCAAAACAACTAGACCACACAGCTATAAAAAAATCCTTAACTGAAGAATTTAAATGTAGAATAAATAGAATCTGTAAAACCCATCTTAACAGTAAGAAATTAATTAAAGCCATAAATTCATTTGCAATTCCTGTACTCACCTTTTCATTTGGGATTATCAAATGGTCTAAGACAGAATTAACCAATTTAGAAATTAAGATCAGAACCATATTAACAAAACATAATAATTTACACCCAAAGTCAGCAATAGAGCGGATGTCTATCAGAAGAATAAACGGAGGCAGAGGTCTCATAGACATTTTAGCTTTATGGAATAAACAAATCAGTAGTCTAAAAATATTTTTTAATAGGAAAGCAGGTACCAGTGTCCTACATCAAGATATTGTTAATAACGATATTAAACTAACCCCCCTTAATTTAGCAGACCCACTTACCAATACACAGATAAAAAACACACGAATAGAATCACAGAATCAAAAACTGGAACAATGGAAACGTAAAACGTTACACGGAAGACACCCATACGATTTAGAACAAACACACATAGACTCACAAGCTTCTAATAGGTGGCTAACTAGCGGCTATTTATTCCCAGAGACCGAGGGCTTTCTAATTGCAATTCAAGACCAAATTATCAACACTAAAAATTATAGGAAACACATTATAAAAGATCCTAATACTACTGATGACAAATGTAGAAAATGCCATAGACAACCTGAAACCATACAACATATTACAGGAGCTTGTGGTACACTAACACAGACGGACTACACACACCGACATAATCAAATAGTTAATATAGTACACCAAAAATTAGCAATCAAATATAACCTTATTCAGGATACACATACACCTTACTACAAATACCATCCGAGTCCAGTACTAGAAAACAATGGTTACAAAATGTATTACGATCGAGCCATACTTACAGATAAAACTGTTCACTTTAATAGACCAGATATTACTATCCACAACAAACAAAAAAATATAGCATTCATAGTCGACGTGGCCGTTCCCAATACACATAACATTCTGAAAACAATAACAGAAAAAATTTATAAATACACAGAACTTAAAGAAGAAATAAGTAGAATATGGAAAGTAAGTAAGGTTTTCATAGTACCCGTAGTCATATCCACAACAGGAGTAGTGCCAAAACACCTTCACCATAGCTTGAAATTATTAGATCTCACACCAAACACATTTATTAATATACAGAAAGCAGCCATATTGAACACTTGCCGAATAGTACGAAAATTTATGCAGAGCGACGAATCCCCCTTAAGTAATACAGTCAACGATTAATTTCAAATGGCGGTTACTTGGTTTAAGCCCGTAACCGTTATTTTAAAAACCAGCTATACGCTGAGCAAAAAGAAATGTAACCCAATTATAATAATAATAATAATAATAATAATAATAATAATAATAATAATAATAATAATTTATTTCAATTTCAAACTGTCATACATATTAACAAAGTACAAGTCTTCTTTTAAGAATAATATAATGATCCCTGTGCCAGAAGACTCCGATCTTCCATAACAATATAATTATAACAAAATAAATTAATTCTTAAATTAACTGTGTGTATGTGTGTGTGGGTATGTATGTGTGTGTGGGTATGTATGTGTGTGTGTGTGTGTATGTGTGTGTGTGTGAATTTACGAACACACACATGTGTGTGTTCGTACATGTAAAATCATGTCATAAAACTCAGAAACAACTAAACTTCCTCATATTTCAATGTAAGTAACCATTTAGTTAGTGTTTTTTTACAAATATAAGAGTTCATACTATAGATTTGTATCTTCCTATTAATAATATTATAAAGATGGCCAGATAGCATACTTGTGTATTTATAATAGATTCATCTGATAAAAGAATAAATACCTTTTCCTCATTAGTTCTAATATATTAAACTCATTTGGTGTCAAACACGAATCTTTTTTATGTTGCTTTAATTATCTGTAAGTTTGAACAGTCATATCAGGCTTAATTAATTTTATTGAAAATGTATCGATATGTTCTGTAGTGCAACTATAAAATATAATTAAAAATAAATCGCAGGACCGGAGTTCAATTTTTGTGTGCATATGCAGAAAAAACTTTCATTTTCCAATTTGACAGTAAGTGGCGTGGAAAAACATGACATGAGTTGTATCGCAGTTGCAGTTAATTGGGAAAATTGGAGCAAATCGTTTTAGAATTTTTCCGTACTCAAGAGTGCTAAAGGGATCTTATAATAAATCTGCAGGATATGTCTGTCTATCAGTTCGTCTATCTGGACTCACAGCGCTGTATATTATACTGGACTCGTAGATCAGTTGTTTCCAAATACGTAGGACGATTATATTTCTAGCGACAAACTTAATTACGGAAGACCAAATAGTGTTTATTGAATTTAAAAGACTTAAAAGATTTGCTTCTAAAAGATTTCTTATAAAAATATATTCTATACCAATTTTTAAGATAAAATTAACAATTCTATCCAAAACAAAATAATTACTAAATTGATTATATATTTCCAGTAAAATGGAAAGAACGAAACAAAAACGTTAATACAAACCATAAATTTTCTTTTGTTTTAACTACCTGCTGGTTTTGCGAAGTATTGGCATCACTTTCTGCAAAAAAATATATACAGCTTCGTACATCAAAGGTTCAATCAGCTGTTTTGAACTAAATTGCCAAACTTGCCATCGACCGCAATCTACGTAGACTCATAGGAATTAATGGCTAGTGGATAAAACCAAGATTAACAAACATTGCGCTTGACATAGATATATATATATATATATACCATGTTACTCGTTAATGAAGTTCACAAACTCTCTAAACGGATATGATTTATTCTATTCGAATATAAGGAAACTTTACAAATGTGTGGCTTAAAAATACTAAGTCGTATTGTTATTGTTATAAGACTTGTGATAAAGTATATCAAAACAAGACATATTATTTGTAAACCAAAGTAGTAGTAATAATAATGATATTATAATTACAATAAAATTTTTCTCATTGAAGTCTATGGGATTTTTTTTTTCTATCATCCCTCAGGGACATGGAATTTTAGAAAATTATTTCTATTTTGCGCCTATTATTGTGTTATATAAGCCCTGAAAATTTTAAGCCGATTCATGGCACCGTTTTTGTGCCAACCTCGGACAAAATTGTGAAAAGTCTTTAGTAGAGCGCTCCGCTCACTTCGCTCAATTAAAAGTTCAATATATTTAATAAGTGACAGACATACAGATAATATAAATAGTGATGAAAAGCTTTGAGACGGTTATTTAAAAATATTCTTAATACTTATAAGGACATTTATTATCTCGTTATGAAATATTTTCACACCTTTTTTATACTAGATCGTAAAATCTATAAATATAATATATACCATACAATAGAAAAAAACAAAACTGTCGTAAAATAAAATAAGAAATGTCATATTTTTAGATTACGATTTTTTTAATTAATTTTATATTTATTTATAATTTCCTTTTAACATTTAAGTACTAAAACTGTGAATTTTATCAAAAGTTGTGTTATTTTTTCTCCGAATATTATGCATTACCATTGCGATAACTCTCCCTCTTTCTATTTCTCTGTCTCTCAACGTACAGAAAATGTGAGTTTTAGAACTATGTTAATCGAGCTGTGAGCATGCTATTCAGGTTCATTTAGAAAATCTCAACCAACGTTTCTAACTTAGTATTATAATAAAATACCATTAAAATAATGCTAAACTAAACTAAATTAAATATTTACAATAATTAATATTCAATATAATATATTTACTTTTTTTTTATTTAGTTCAGATTTGATACCATTGTGTCCCAAAGAAGATAAATCCAATAATTAATATAAAAATAAGAAAATTATTTTTTTTGTGTTGTGTGTTGCAATGTCTAAACATATTTTAAAAACTTCTCAACATTTTTACTCTAAAAATTCTTGTAGCCATTTGTACGGATATTTAAAATATTATTCACTTTAAATAAAAAAAATATTCTTTATGAATTACATAAAACCTAATATTTAAAAAAATGTGTTATTATAGAGGCACATGCATATAATTACATATACAATAATATTGATAGTCAAACTTGATACCTCCAGTTAAAACTCTTTTTGAAGGTTTACCACTATTTAGGAAGTATTTCAAGAGTCCACTCCATTAGTGATGTGCTGTGATAGTGTCGCTTTGTACATGTATACGATTATGAACCGTATACTAATGTGTGAAAGGTTGTATTTGTAATAAATTTCCTTAGACTTAGACCGACGATGGATCGGCCATAACTGGATCAAAACTGAACTGAAACAAAGGAACATAATTATTTTAAAATGCTTGTTTGTTCTTCGTCACTCTGTGTCGTTGTTTGTTTAAGTCTGTGATATTGCTCTCTGCACTTAGTTAAATTGCAGGCTTTATTAAAGTGCTTAGGATTTGAGTTTTATCCTTTTAAAAATGCCATCAAACTATATTTTTTTTGATATCATATATGTTTATTTTAGCTTTTATATATCAATGGTTCAAAATTAAAAAAAAAGGTTTGCTTGAATCTGAGGTTATAGGAAAATACAAGGAAATGTTATAAAGAATGTCATAAAGTAAGTTTGAAAAGTCATAGCTAATTTTATTTCCATCAATATTCATAATCCATATCGGACTGGAAGTAAGATCTTTCCAGTCTCCATATTACCCCCGAGGGTAGTAAACATTGTAATGACGGCTCGGGGAAATTTAGGCTTTACTAGGAGTAGGTCAGCATATTATATAATGTTACGTTTGCCTTTTAATTTTCCTCTTAAAGTACGATGTTTAGATTTAATTCTTGTTTTTTAAACTAAATAATTAATTAATATTTAATATAATAGACATAAATTTAATATGTTTGAGCTTTTTAACATTAGGCATGAATTACATCTGAATTTTGTTATATTTCAAATACGTAAAGGACATACTAATTTTATATGCCTGTATTTATCGGCTTATGAGAAGCGACAGAGTAGTGAAATTAATTATTAGAAGTAATGATTAACTTATTTGTTTACATTAAATATATTATATTTATATGTCCTGTTAATCCTGAAGTGGCAACTTATCAAGAATCAATTATTTACATGTGACAGGAACCTTCGTCTCTGTCACTAGGTATATGTGTGTGTGTATTTGACATCGCCTGAGAAGGTAATTAAATCTATTTGAAAGTGATTAAGATATATTGTATAAGAGATTCTTTAAAACACCAATCAACATATTTGAATTCAAGGCACTTATTTAATTCCAAGTAATCTATATTCTATACAGTTTATTAATAAAGAGGAAAGTACCTTATTTTATTTTTTAACGTTTTTATCTCTTAATCTTTTAATCTGATAAAGGATAACAGGCTAAGCATCACACAGAGAATACAACCAGCGTAAGAAGGCCCTTAAGTAAAATATTGAAAATAAGTTGTACAAATATATATTATAATATGTTAAATGTGGATAAATATTACATTTCATTCATAGATATAATTTTAGTTCTAAACTAATAAACACACCGGTACCTTATTTTGTAATAAGTTTTATATTTAATTATTTATAGAAAAATAAGAAGCATTTAAAAATATTTATTAAATAAAATCTGTTTTTATATGAGGAGACATGCATTTTCACATTTAGTTTTGACCAAAATAATATATAGTCATTTTTTTGTTTTTAAATTCCTAAGAGCAAATAAGACTAAAGAAATAAAAATAAGTTTGAATTTAAGCTTGTTATAACTTTGATAAGTAAATCAAAATGTAAATCCTATAAATTGTGTCTGTTTGTCTTGTGAGTTCGTTTTGTTTGAGGTTTGATTGAGTAAAAAAAGATACTGGATTGTTGGAGTGACTTATAGTTTTTTTTGCGATTATTAATTCTATTTATAATGTAATACAAATAAAAGGGCTCAATTTTGCTAGAGTAAGCGAATTCAATTTGTGAATCAATCACAAAACAAAAAAAAAAAATTCAAATGTTCAAATCAAAAGTCAAATGAGCCCAATTATTTTAATACAGTTTTAATATATATTTTAAAATATACTAATGTTCTATGAGACAAGGCGCGGTGCAATCGTTTTTTCAAGTCATACCACATTTCAGTTTCCGATTTAATAAAATGGTTGTGTGTAAATCACACACTGAAGAATTGTAATTCCAACACTACTAGAGGACGACATGAATATAGAGTAATAGACGTATTAAGAAAATATTAATTATATATTAACGTCAGTTATATATTATTAAGTAAATGCGATCTGAAAATGAGAATTAATGAGAGTTGGTGGCATTGTGGTTTTGGTTGATACCCGTTTAGCTTATACAATTATTCTGACATTTGAAAGCCGTATTTAATTCTTAATTAATCTAATATTTTGAAATCCATTTTTATCGCTAGATGGGGTCGAACAATGTAATCTTATAGTCAGATTACGATCTTAAAATTATAAATTAACTCCATGTTTGATTTTATTAACAGTGAACTGCAGACTATGTGCTTAACGTAACTTCAGGTAAGTCTTAGAATTTCACACGAACCCTCTTTTCATAAACATAAATATGTCGCGGTATGATACTCTAGTGCTGCCCCCTGGCGTCCCCCGGCGTCCCCCGGGAGACTGTTACCGGAGATTAGAGATCCAGTACTCTAATAAATTGCTTTTTCCTTATATGGATTGTCATATTATAACATATGATAACGATGCTTTACTGTTTTATTTTAAACTGCAGACGTTTTCCCCCGATTAATGTAAAAACTTTAATATCTGTAGTGACAAACACATATTATACTTTTGTCGTTTGTTCCATAATTAATTTGTAATAATAATATTAATACAATATGTATTAATTATTTTTTGTAAGTAGACCTTAAAAACAACACAATATATCTAAAGCAGAAACCGCACTTCGGGTGATATTCTATGTAATAGAAATACTTGGGTTTGCTTTATGACTAAATTATTAAATTTAATCAAATATTTTAAGAGATTTTTAAAAATATTTTGATGAACAATATCAATAAAATTAATCCTAAATTAAACCCTACCTTATTATTTGTTAAGTTTGCGAAAAACTATGAATATGTTTTATTAAGAGTATTGGTAATTATTATGTCAGTAATTGTGTGATAACCAATTAATTGCTTCTTGATGTTTTTTTTTTTGCAAAAATATAGTTATTACTTGTCTTTAGAGATTTAAAGATTACAAAACCTAAACTTTATCATAATAATAATATTAATAATAATAATAATACTCTTTATTGTACTTCAATAAAAACTAAATGATTAAAACAATACAATACATATCATTCTTTTCTTAAACAGACGAGGGTATGACAAATCAGTATACGAGTACATACTTTGTGTGTGTGTGTGTGTTTACAAAAAAGCGATTACAATTTTTTGGGTAAAATATTAAACAGCAGATTGTCGGTGGTGAAACAACTTTATTTATAAATGCTATGTCAATTATTATATGTTATTGACTTGAAGCCATAACAAAAATACTATCTATGAAGTAAAGTATGATGTTCTCGCAAATACAAAAAAAAAAATTACAAATCAAAAACTTTGTAAATTGTAGGTAGTTTTAAATTTTCATAAGTAAAACCTACTATGGTTTTACTCATTATGTTGGGAAGAAAATGTTATTGTGTTTATGTTATATGGATGTACTGTTGGTCTTAATACTGAGCTTTAGAACATGTTGACCAAAACATACAAAAGTTATTAAATAAATATGTTATGCAATAATAATTATTAGATAATAATCAAAATAATATTTGAACTCGCTTTTTTATATTTTATTTTGCTGAATAATTTTTGACTAATCTAGACCTTGACTAGTAGGGGTTGAATTGGTTTGAGGGCCACTTTCTAAAAAAATAAACTAACTATTATTTTATAATATAGATACATTAGAAGTTACAAAAAAATATACTATTACATCAAATCTAAATAATTTTTTACAAAATAAGTCCTAACGACCCATTGGAAATTGGTTTTGAACTAATATCTATGCTTAGCACAAAATATAAGTTTTTTTTATTTAATTTTCTTTAAAAAATATTAGTCATAAAATATACACTGGAAAATTCTTGCGAACTTTTAATTTGTTTACTTTGCAGCGAAGTTTTTGAAATATTAATTTTAGACCTCACCAAATATTATAAAGTTAAAATATACAATTCTATATTCAGGATAGTCAAAGAGCAATATAATTTGATTTTAATTTTTTAAAATGTTAATTGTACAAAAAAATCCTAAAAACGGCGGACTTAATGCTAAAGCAATCTCTACCAGTCGACCGACATAGTAAACAGAAAAACGTAGAGGGGGCACAATATAACATAACAATGTAGTGTGTGTAGTAGTAGATTTACAATTTTAATGATAATTTCAAATTATTATAAGCTTGGATTTAAATACAAATAAAGTATATATAAAGTGTCAACGTTTAACGCTGTAGCGTTTTTGTTAGCCAGAGTTATAAATTTTTCTCTTAATTAATAACAAAAAAATAAGAGCGTATGATAGAGATAAATAGCCTGAAAGAAATTGATTCTTTTTCCATTTCCATTTTCATACGCAACCCCTTAACTTGTCAGTATGACAGCGAGTGACGTCACAAACCGGAGATATTAAGCTCAAACTGTGGAAAAGTTGCAGTAAATCGTTTTTATTGCATATTTCGTTTTGTGGTTAACCCTCTGGAATAAATGACGGCAAAAAATTTGCATATGAAAACCACAAAAATGTAATAAACGGGATTATGTCGAGTCCGGGAGATGATGTGATCTGAATAAATCAGGTTCAATATTTTATTTATATACATTTTCATATTAAACCCTAATTGCAAATAATCTGGGATTTAATACAAAAATCTACAACGCGCTACATAATTTGAGTAAAATATTAACATTGTATTCTAAATATAATCTAATATTGTTCAATACATTCTGGTAATAAATAAACGAATTACCTGTGTAATTTTAATTTTACATACATAAATGTTTACGTTTATTTTAACGCCATCTAGCGTCTAGAAGTGTTGTTGCAGTAGTTTATAATAATTTATTTTATTTTATTTAGAATAATTCTTTTTATTTTATTTTGTATTTTACTTACCATAAGCCTCTGGTGACATTAGTTTAAAACATGGAATCTGAATAATATTAAATATAATATTTATTTTACTATGTGTAATATTTTACTTTTAAATATAAAGCAATTGTTGTATTTGGTAAAAAATATAAAAATAATAAACTTTACTTATATATAAAGTACTTCACGTCCTTTTGGATTTCGCACATTGCAATAAAAAAAATAATAATAATATACCAATTACGATTATTGACACAATAGTGTTATTTTATTAAATTTTATCGTTAAAAGAAATATAACTTCTTTGTTTGACAATTTCAATTATGTACATATTTAATTAGTTATTACTACGAGTCGCTGTCACTGTATTTGAAAGTGAATTAATTTTAGTTTTTGCCTCGGTGTGTTAAAAAGGAAACTAACTAACTCCGTCAATGAAATTCTTATTAAATGCAAACTAAACAAAATCTCAGTGAAACCACTCCGTGACATACTCGTACTATTGAAAATGTCGATATTTTGAGTGTACAATTGAAGTCACTTCTGATACAACTGACTATCAATTAACTGCCTGCTCTGTTACTGAAGCAGGGCTACCAACGATGTACTAATACACTTAAAAATGATCACAGCATACAAATATTGGCAAATGTATGTATAACAGTGACCTTTGCTTAAGTATAATTTATTTATTAATATATACTGTATAAACAAATTGTATGATACAGAAAAAACGCTTTAGTAACTTCGACAAAAACATGTCATCATATTGCAAAACTGTTACAGAATTAGCTAATGTCAGTTATACAGAAAAAAAGGTTATGGTTTGTTTTCTACCTTTAATTTTATTTCAACAGTTTATTATAAAGAAGATAAAAATAATAATTTGGTAAATTACAAACAGTCTAGCACAGGTCGCGACAACATTATTAATTGACCTATTAACCGAGACTTTATTTGTAAACAAATGTTCCAATTAATCTTGATTTAATTAAAATATCCGAAATGGTAACTTTATTTTATTATGATATTTGTAGATTTTAAAATATTTTATTCGACATTTATCTGAGAGGATTCTATTTATTACAAACCCTATACAATTCATAATTATATTATATTTTGACATAGTTAAAATATACAATATTGTTTATATTTTATTAACGAGATCATAACTTTTATTTACTTGCTATACTCATAGATATTCAATAGATAGACAAGACAGTGTGATAATGCAAGTTAATTTATTAAATAACCCATGTTACATAACACTGTGCCGGTCATTACCGCAGTGACAGTTTTGTTAGACGTTGATTCATTGTAGTCAATGGCAATAATTTGGGTTAACTTACTTTAAATGAAATAAAGTTGAAAATATAATAAATTGAGTATACTTTCAATTTCAATTGAGTATACTTTTAAAGTATACTTTCAATATTAATGAAAAGTGGTTTTGAACTTCACCCACTATACGGTGTTCACATATTATAAATCTTCTTAGAAATATGAGTTTGCTCACAACACTTTCCTGTATGACTTTAATTTTTTATATATTTTAGAAATAAACTTGAAATAATTTTTAACAAAGAGCTGTTATGTATTCTCAATATAATAACCTATTTTAATTTTATGAAAACTGAAAACCGAGTTTTGAAAACATATTTAGAAATAAAGATTTGAGAGTTAGAGCTCTTTAAAAATAAAGAAAATTTTTCCAGGTGTTCGAGTGCAGTGCATTTTCTGCATAATTTATTTCTGAAATTCCGCCTCGTCTGTGAAGCATTACAATTCCGGAGACTAACCTCTACGAAGTGCTATACACTTAATAGTATTAAATGTGCAGCTGTCAATGATACACTACCTGCTGTCTATTATTTCTCTTGTAAGTTGTATAATATAAGTAACTTGTAAAATTTGTACTTGATATTCTAATAAGTAGTTCTCATTTTGAAGTAACTTAACTCACTCTAAGTTATTCTATAAAGTTTAAAGATTAACTATAGTATAATTACTACAAAAATATATTTATACACTGGCGTAAAATATATTTTGCATTCTTGTTATGAGTGATCTAGTTTAGTGTTAAATAAATGTTTTAACTGTTATTAGTGAGGTGCTCGGCATACATGTACAGTTTTGTGATCCTTATTATCATTTCAGGGGACTACTTTTATTTTTTATCGTTAGTATTACTTTTATTACACTTATAAATTTAGTTATAAAACGAATTTAAGTATTATGTTCTAAGAGTTTTTTAAATAATATTTGTCAATTAAATAAGTATTTGGGAAATTATTATTTAATAATTACCAAAACCAATCATTACCTGTATATGTATCATTCCAATGGGAGATTTGATTTGGTCTATTAAATAATAAATATTTTTTAAATTAGGACCTATCTAAAGATATCGACCGAAAAAATACATATGATGTAACATAATAAAATAAAATGACTTGAAGAGCAGGTGCAGTGCGGATGGACCTCCAAAGAACACGACGAAATATATCGACGAAAATATAATAAGTTTCAAACGTGTTTGTCATCCATAACAATAAGAGATGCATGAGAACAGCTACTAATTGTAGCTACAGCTCACATACGAGTAGTAGTCATTAGCTACTACTCGTATTGCTCCGTTTCTGCATTACCACTATGGGATCTGTAGAGGCACGCGTAGACTCTGACATGATCGTCCATGTCCACGCGCAGCCAGAGTAGAGACAGATCCCGACCTTCAAAAATCTCGAGGCGACGGTAGCAGATATCCTCCCTTACGAACACAGATACCCCGGGGTGGGGTATAAAATGATCTTCTAATTTATACCCGGGGTATGAGAGGTACGCTTTGTCGCTAGGTTTAGATATCTGCGTCTCCGTCAAAAACAACAAGGCCGACTGCGCCGTTTCTAGGTGGTAGTGGACGGTGTTTAAGTTTGAGTGAAGTCCCCGGATGTTGCAAAAGTCCACACTTAGGGTGGAACGGGGTGCCGCAGTTTTACCTCGTCGTTTGCCCTCAGAAAACACGAAATGTGATTCTTTGCCCGCCCCAGATACGACGGGCAGCCCGAGCAAAATCGGAGAACCGTTTCCCCGATTTTGCTCGGGGAGGAATTCTCCGGCTTCACTAAAGCCGGTACCCTCCTGGGGTATATTTATTTGAGCAATCACATTCATGTTTGGCAGGGAGGAGGAGGGGGTGTTGGGCTTCCGGAAACTCTCACTTACCGACGGAACATAACCAAATGAATTTGGTTACTGCACGTCGATCTTCTGTGAGAGGGTGGTCCTTCCCCGGTCGAGCCAGCCCAATACGAGCTGCAGTCAAATGACTACAGCTAGGCTCTACCACCTTAAAAATAATTAATTAATTAATGAATTAATCTCTGCTTAAGTATCTAAACCTAGGTGCTAATTACTTGATATATCATCTTTATATTTAAAATGATTCATGTCATACATAAGTGCTATTCAGCTCGCTCACCGGTTCTGTACAAAATGTATAGGTTACAACTAGTTCTAGAATCAAATATCTTTGATTCTATTATAATAATATTTTACACCAGCTGTCTTCAAAAAGAATTATTCCATTTGTATGGTTGCCTGGAAGAAATCGCCTAAGGCGATAAAGCCGTCTATTGTAATATTTTTTTTTTGTAAATTTATACTTTTATTGGTATACAATAAAGATCATATAATATAATATTTCTTTACTATTATTAGTGAATAACAATTAAGATTATATTATTAGTGAATAACAATTAAGTTATTTTAAAGAGGAATCTGCATCACAAGAGCCCAATAGTTTCGGCAATATAACACATATGTTGTATCAAACTAGTACATTATATAACGCAATAGCAAAACACGATTATAACATCAAAGAGAAGAGCAGTTCAAAAAATTTTACATTTCTGATAGATATTATATATTGACGACATCTGTAAAACCATTTCTTGCACTATCCGAGCGTGACAATCTGGAAAGGATTTACTATGATTGAACATTATTTTACTCTTTTTACTATGTACACATAAAATCGATTCTAAATCAAAAAACTTAACTAGACTAAAATGTATGTCTTTATGAACCGTGTTGAGCTTGATCTTTGCATTTGAGATTAACCTCACCTGAGTTTTACGTTGACAGAGCATATGTGATTATCTTACTGTTAAAGATAATGTCAGTAAGAGTTCGTCTAACAGTAAGAGTTATGTGTTTTGGTGTATTTGTGTTAAATACTATTTAAGACCACAATATATAAATATAAACACTCAAGAACGGCTAAACCAATTTCGTTAATAACCTAATGAGTATACAAAGTAATAGTTTGTGAGAAGTGCATAATGTATGCATTAAATATGAATATCAACAATATGCCGCACGTTTTAATGTCTGTTGATTTTATCGTAATTAATCTCAACTTAATCACTTTAATGACACAGCTCTGAAGAATTTAAAACTTCGTTAGTTCAAAAGTTGTAATATATTACCTTATTGATGTTAAGAGTTTTTATAGATTATAATAAGTTAAATTGCCAGGCTCTGAATATTTATTTTTAAAGTTTTTTTGTTTATTTCTATCCAGCTCCAGCTTCCGCTATCCAGACGAGCCGGACGATATGTTTTCAGTTTTAGATTCGCTTGGCGCATGATCATGTGAATTCCTAGTATTTACCAAATATATTATTACAAAAACTGACGAAATCGTTAGGAAAGTAGGAACGACTGAGAAATTATAAATATTAATTATGGAATTTACTTGTTCTTTTCTTTCTCTTTTTCCATAAAAACAATAGGAAGCTGACTTTATCTGTTTAATAAACTCTTCCTTGTAACTATATATTAATATTACCAATCGGTAGATTAATAATTATAAATTAAGCAATTCCTTCTAATTCACTTTTATTGTATTACAAACTCGTAGGTATCTTTGGCTCTGTGCCAGCATTATAGTGCCGTGTGTCTGTGTCAGCCTGAATTATGTATATTTATCTTTCACAATCCATGATACACAAACATCCTAGTACCTGGGATTATGTATGTATGTATGAGCATAGAGCATCGCCAATCATAGCAATCAATTTTCCAATCATATCGAAGCTATCACTCTTCCTCTTGTTAATGAACCCCAATTTAGTGCCTTTTACATATGTCTAAATTAAACTTATAGCATTTGATTTGATTTCTACTATACTACCAACTTTAGAATTAATCTAAAATGCTAAATTCCTATATTAATAATGAACTCGTCACTGGTTCCATTAATAATTGTATTCCCACCAGCATCGGGACGACATGATAATAATATTGTACTTGTGTCTCCTGGCGCTCCCGCGGGATGCTAAATAGGTATTACTTAATGTGTACCTGAAAAAGACCAGTCTTCATAAGTAGATATTTACATATCATTTCCGAATAACAATTAATGTATACTTAGAACAATATCTTATAATCACTACTTTAAAAAGTTATTTTCATGTAAAAACTACAGCCTCTAGCTTTAGTTTTACATAAATACATGACAAAATAAATTATTCAATGTGTTACAACTTGAAATTGAAAAAAATTTTAAAATACAAGATTACAAAATTTAATAAACATTATTTTTATGTGTAGAAAACGTATATAAAGTTTACATACATTTCAGAAATTCTTGGGTTTATTTCTCATTTCGAATAAATTTAATAATTTCATCCATTGACAAATTATAACATTTTGTTGAGATATTTGGTACGATTTCCATTTCCAAGTCAGTGTTTGTATGAAAGATTAATCATATTAACTCAGTGGTTTAGGTGTGAAAGCTAACAAACTAATAAAAGTATTAGTTACGAGTAAAACTTTAGTTTAAAGTTAAATTAATTTAGTAATATCACCAACACTGACACGAATTGAAATATAACTTTAAATCAAATAAGCAGTTCACACGGTAGGTCCATCCCGCTCCGAGTTTATGATGAAAAACCCTTTCAACGTTCAATTTTGTTTCAACACGATGCATATTTTTGACTTTAAATATTACTTTCTTCGATAGTAACGTACATAAGGGGCAAATGACATGTACATGTTTTTTTCAAATAATTATTATATATAAATTGTCATAAGCTGTTATTAAATGAGAATACTAATAAATTATAAAACTTTTTTTTTTTTAAAAAGGCAACAAATGTAGTAAAATCATCATTAAACTGTCTCTCTCGCCCAATATTTATATGAGACCTTAACTCTCCTGCGTCCGTGCATGCGGAGTACTTGTTGGTGATATTTCATAAAAAACGTCAAAGATTCACTTGTATATCCTCCCGCCGGCACTTCCAGATAGGCGGTCGTACTCTAAGCGGCATTATATCGGTACAAGTACGTTTTTAAGCAACATTTGAAAATAATTGACATATTATAACGTAGTGGAATTCTTATTTATATTATAAACATAATAAAAATATTCACACTTCGACAGCGTTGAAGGAAAATCACTACGATATTTTAAAAGAATTCTTTATCGCCTCTTGCGTTAAATTATTTGACAGCGATATAGAAAGATATATTAAATCTTTAAAGGTTCTCGACACATGGAATAGATAATACTATATTCTAACTAATAATAAATAAATAGCTTCCGTAACATACTATTATATTGAATCTTTAAATAGTTTAAAATTATATTTTATCTTGTTTTCTGATTTGTCTCAATTTCAGTGTCACTTTGTGAAATCCGAGATACCTCTCATATTTTAAATTGCTTCTATACTGCAAATATCCAGTCTCGGATATTGCAAAAATATAAATATATTCTTTCATTTTCATAATTTATAATTAATTTCTTTTCTTCTTTTTATCGAGTCTGCGGTATTTGAATTATGGTTTAAGTTTTAAGATCATTAGCCTTATATTAAAATATTTTAATATTTACGTCAAAAAACTCGAAATAACAAACAAGAAAAAGTGGCTATTTAAAATGAATTGGTAAAATTTTTGTTTATTTTCAATAATTTATAAATAAGTAAGTTTGGTATCAATTTTAATTATGAAAGCCATGTTTCTAAGTAATATGTAGCAAAATAATAATAATATATTAAGAATGCATCAGAGCCTTCTTTAATCTACCTGTATGTTCTCTTCATTCTATTACAAGTAATGATACTATAAAGCTGGTACACAAAGAGGTAATTGAAATTATTATTATATAAGTCAAAGAACGTATAAACTGTATGTTTGAGAACACAAAGGTGAGTGCACACTGTGTTCAGTCACTCACAGTCATCAAGATGCTATTGGTAATTGTCTTTGGGATAATATTGTTCCTTGAGTCTTCGCTTTTCGAAATTGTTAAATAACTTTATTCATAGGAAATATACAGGTACATTTCCAAAATTCTGGGCAGCCGCCATTTTTATACAATAGCCAAATTTATCATAAAGTATATTTTAATACTTATACAATACATTTAAAACAACCAAGTAACTATACTTGGTTGTTTTAAACGTATATCACTGCAATTTACATGATATATTTGTGTGTTTAAAAATAAACAAATTTAAATATAAACTAATTTGTACTAATTTCTGCCCTACTAACGGAATATTATATTCATTATAGATATAATAATTGCAGACGATTATTTTACAAAAACTTATTAAAAGATTTAATAAGTTTCTTATATAACTTTCACTATGAAGCTACTCTGAAGCTTATAAATAAAGAAAATAGATAAATAATATTTTGTGATTAATTGAACAAAAAAAAGACAAAATTAAAACCAATAAACCTTTATTTGTTTTTATTAGTTCAATTTCAACTTAACACTATTCAATTAATTTGTGCTGTCAATGACAACAACTTGTACAGGCGTTTTAAAAATGTTTAATAATATAAAGTAGTGAAATTTCTACTGCATTATACTGTACGTGTTCCTAATATATGAATGAACAACTTTAACTGTTACTACACTTTATGTAAAGTATATTAATATCGGCATGTTGTGAATATTGGCACTACTCCAGCCTTTTTATCTGATCTGCTGAGTTATATTACATTTTCGGTTAAAATGGATAAGGATTAATGAAATATAAGTCGAAGCAAGTTCGGAAAAATATTATTATTTAATATTGAAGCTTAAATCAAGCTAAATTAAAAAAAAAGTGTTTTTTTCAACCACAGAAAATTTCATTGTTTTAATAGCAATGTCTTGAGTCCTAGGGTTTCATTCATTCTTATCAAAAAAATATTTTTTGATAAGAATGAATCCGCATCCGCTGCAGCTGCCTCTCTCCTGCGGTCTACCGCTAGAGGCGGCCGAATGTTCTTCGCTGGGAGGAGGCGATGTTCGATACCTGCTAGGCGGGTGTTTAGCATAACGCCCACCGAGGTAATAAGAGCTCGCCTCAACTCCTCAAGGGTCACCAAGTTGAGGGAGGGCCCCTCAGGAGCCGCAGCTTTGGCCGCAGACGCCCTCATCTCGGAAAACTCGGCCTCCTCCGCTTCCATTCTGAGGGCTCGCAGCTTCGCCTTCGCCCGAGCGAGCCCACTCCCTCTAAGACCAGTAGTAGAGCGTCCCCGACGAGCAGCGCTGAATTTAATTGATGCAGCACCACGCTCGGAGTCGCTGCCGGACGCGTCACTAAGGGCCGGGGTGACCTCCGAGAGAGGTCGTTTACGGCGACTGTTGCCCTCGCGGTCAGACATCATTTTGCTACCGTGAGAGCCTAACGTAGTGCCCTTATTGAGAATCGCCGTGTTAAGAATCCCCTTAAGTCGTGTTCACGAAGGCCGGCGGATTGCCGACCTACGGAGCAATTTGTGCCCCCCCCCCAGAGTACGTGGGGCAGCCGATGTCCGGAGACGTCGGAAGGGATTGCCCAGCTTGACTGGCACCCTCCTGGGTAGTCTTTTTCAAATTGCTTGCTTTCATGATCGTTAAGGTTCATTTTCGGGTGAGCTCTCCCAACTTCTCAGCGCTTGCCAGTTAACCCTACGCCGCAGCACGCTAGACCACGGTTTCGGGTTGGTTTTTTATAGAGGTTTCCTTCCTCGCAGTACATCAAGTGTGTCCCCGGCTAAAATTTTTTAAACCTAATTAACATAGCTATATACCTTTAAAGATATATCATATGTCACATATACATTATTTACATCACTATTTTAATATTTAGATAGGATACTCAAAATCAATTAAAAATATATTTATATAAATTAAGTGTTCAAAAACGATCAATTTTCAGTATCGAAGAAACCAACGGCTCGGATAATTATAAATAAGATTTACGATGTTCACTTCAATTTCTACCATGTGTTTATTTTATATGTAAAATAATGTATAAATTTATTTAATTATTTCGAGTTTATTGTAATGTACGTAATATTTTAGAATATTATAATTAATGCATAGTTTCAAAGGTAAATTATAAAACCTCAGTTTAGTTTCTATTTATGGAAGTAGAAATTCAACTTTGTCTTGGCCTAGTAACTTATTTAATATTATACAAATAAGTCTACACTTCTGATATTGATATTAAAACATAACTAATGTTTTGTTTTAATTTACAGTAAATTATTATTAATATGCGTTTTATATTATTCATTTTGAAATATTAGTAATACCTCCACAAATTATTATTATTTAACTCATTTATGAGAAACAATGGAAATTTTTGTTTTGATTGTAAATTTAAAAAATTTAAAATGTATATATAATTCATATTTTGATTACTATAGGTATATCTAATACAGTTAAGTCGAAACCTAGTTATAGCGGTGTAATTGTTAATAATAAGACAACTTAATAGTAACAATAAAATATATGCTTATTTTTTTATGAAATCTTAAATTCAGTAAAATAAAGTTGGTAAAGTTTAATGTTACAGTTGAGGCTGGACATTATAGTTTATAATTTAAATAAATGTACTACGATTTAATTTCTATCTTTGACTACAATTTTCAATAATGATGTATTTTATTGTTAAAAATAAATTATGACCAAGAAATTGATTTTTTTTTTCAATTTAAGTTTTAATATTTTTATTATTATTATATTTTCCGACACTCAGCTTTGGAGAGAGCTATGCTTGTTGTGTCTATACGAGATCTTTTACGAAACGATGAAATTCGCAAACAAACTAATTAGTAAGCTGAAACATCGAATTAGCAAGCTGAAGTGGCAGTGGGCAGGGCACATAGCTCGAGTGACCGATGGCCATTGGGGTAGAAAAAATCTCGAGTAGTGGCCATGTAGAAACAAGCACTGTGTTGGACGACCATTTACAAAATGGACGGACGACATTAAAAAAAGAAGCCACTGTATACAAACCACCATGGATCGATCTCTCTGGAGGTCGAAGGGGGAGGTCTATGTTCAGCTGGGGACATCCTTGGGCTGAAGTGATAATGATAAAATATTATTTTTTACAATCATATCTTTTATGTTTAAAATTGTTATTTGGTTTCACTTCTTTAGGTGTTCTAAGAGAATAAACTTATAAGTACCGTGTTATTATTAATATAAAGAAAAATTTAAATAGTCAAAATAATATCCAAATAATAGTTCTTTCATTTTGGCTATGTCTATGTTATAAGGTACACATATTGCGTTAAAGCTTCATAAAAATAAGTAATGTCACACAATATATATTTGCTCTGTACTACATCTTAAAGCAAATACACTATGTAACTAAGTACAAACAATGTTGTGTGAGGATTAATCTCATCGTCCTATATCACATTACTTCAGCACACACACAAATTGAATTACATCGCTGTGAATATTTTATACGTATTTATACAAACTGATGTAGCTGTGTCTATTAATTCTATTTAAGTTGTATAAAAATATTTATTATTCAAATATTTATTTAACATATTCTGGGTTTATAATTTTACTAATAAAGTAGATTTCCTAATTAAAATATGATATCTATAATGATATAGCATTGTGTTAACTAATACCGAGACTTAAGATACCCGACATTATTAACTTCTGTTTTTTTTTGACTGTCGTAGTCCAGTCGTTACATACATATACTGACTGCTTAGATTGTGTTTCATAGTACAGTACGATATGAATGTTTCTTATTTGTTGATAAAATGTGGAAGTCTGTTGTCCTAAGTTATTTTTAAAAAGATTTTGTATAAGTTCAATTTCAAGTCCAGCCATGGTCAAGCACAAAAGATGGTAACGTATTTGTTCATGAGTATCTCTTCTTTTGTCATCGAAATTAAAAATAGAATAGAAATGCGAGCAAAAACAAGAAGTAAAAACGTTACTTGGGTTTCTTTCATTTTTTTTGTTGAAGTAATTTTAAATTAATTTTATTATACTAAAGTTAAGTTGCAAGAAACAATAAAATAAAAAATTATCCTATACGCACCGCACTGAAATTATTGGCAATTTTGTTACAAAGTAATACAAGAACTCGTGCATGAATAAAACTAAATCGGCTTCGTCAAGTATTTAACAGGTCAGTTGCAAACCCCTGCCTCGCATACAACGCATTCGGAAAAGGTTTATTTTAAAAATAAAGATACATATTTGAATAAACTTTTCTGCCAAAAACACGTAAAAAATAATAAAGGGAATGTGTAGAATATGAATTTAATATGTTGAGTAAAAAATAGAAACCAAGTTTTAAATATTAGATGTGGAAATGAATAAATATTGCAACTGCTGGTTATACTGTTTCACTTTTACAAGAGCTTCATCCACAAAAACTAAACCTACTATTAAGTGTGAAATAACTTTTATATTAATAACAATATAAATTATTTTCATTTGAAAGAAATTGCAATAAAACGTATTTATTAAATAGATAGTACGAGAAGAGATGGATATCCAATATCAGACGAGCTTTTATGGTTTCTCTTTCAAGAATTACAAAAATGATCTATCCATTGTCATTTATTATTTATACAAATCTATGCAAATTTTGTCAAGAATTTCTTTAAAAAAATCTTTGAACTAAGAATTTCTAGAGACAAAGCATCGTAAGTGAATACCACACACAATCTTAATAAAATACAGCCATTGTACATTGTTACAAGACAAATTGAAAAGGTATGTGTGTAAGTCACACACGGTATAACTGAAACTAAAGTTTTATTAAAAACTAAAGTTTTATTAAATTTTAGTAACTTATTCGCAAAAAATTAACTTACCTTTATTATTCATTATCAATAACTGTAATACCCTAATTTATTGACTCATTACAAAGGACCTCCTGTGTTCATAAAATTCCCGAACTGGACAGGTAATTTACCCGACAAATTTGATTTGGTTGTTGTTAAATTGAATCAACGGCAAAACCTTTTTTAGGACTAAGTCCTTGCGTTAAAGATGCTATAACGTTGTTTGGGAACTTGAATATAAAAGTATTTCAAATATATATATTTCCTCGCTTCACAGGATCATAGCTCCGAACAATATCATTTCCAATTAATTTAATTCTCATTGGCTCTGATTTCATTTTAACTTATTATTGGTTCATATTATATACCTATCAAATTGTTTGTAAAAATTAAATAATCTGTATAAGCCTGACGACACGGCTTCGCTACGATTACAAAACTGATTGGAATTACTGGAGCGACGCTCTATTCTGTATCTATATAATACTAGCTGTTACACGTGGGTCCACTCGACTTTATTTACTATTAACATAACTTACAGCAGTATCGTAATGCAAGATAGCCTTTAGCCTTTCTATTATAATAAAAAAATTTGAAAATCTACCCTGTAATTTTGAAGATAGCGCGTTATGAGAACAAACTTTATAAATTTATAATATTAGTAAAAAAAATCTTATTAAAATTATATATTTTTTAATGATTTCATGTCATGTAGATGGTAAATTCCTATAAATATAAATTCATTCGAAATAAATTTATATTTTCTGGCCACCAATGAATGCTTTGGTTTTCGTTGTTATATGGAACGTTTTGAAATATAAATATTTTTAGGTGACACTAATAAATATGGTAAACATACATTTTTGCTTACATTTACTATATAAATGGATTATCAATCTTTTTTTTAAATTATATTTAAAATATAATTTTTTAAAGGTTTTATTCATAATTATAAACCAATATTATAATAGAATACATGTCGTTTAAGCACAATACTCTATATTGAAGAGAGAAAGGAATATAATTAAAAAACTAGAAAACTTTGCCTGAATCTGATTTAGAACGATACGGATGAAATGAATCGAATATGATTTTTTTTTAAATAGATTCTGCCATCAATAACGCTAGGCTAGTATTATTTCACAATAAAAATGTTCTTCATCAGCAAATAGTGTATATCCTTACTCCTGTTATATACATGATTTTCTGAAGTAATTTTCTCATTAGGTTTCCTAAACTTTGATGACTTGTACAAGTTTAAGTGCTGCTCGAAGCAGGAGAGAGTATTTAATTGTGGTATTGTTTACATCGAAACAGGACTGGTTAGTACGAACTTGAAGTTCGAATTGTTTTTAACAATGGTTTGAAATACACGAGGTTTATAAAAAAATCATGGAACGAGTAAATGTAATAGGTTTTTAATTACTTTACTGTACGGAACGTGTTGCTTTAGAATATTAATTTAATATGTTTGAGGTAATTAGTTTATGATCTCTAAACAGGTGTTGTGAACTGTTGTTTGATTCCGTTCATCTTATTCGAGAATATTTATGTAGTATATTAATACTTCTTTTGCGCCACCCTGTATTAACAGGGTGGCGCAAAAGAACGTACATATTAAAATTAAAAAAAAAAATAAAACATCTGTTGAACAACAACCGGTAGATGATGGAGCCTTCTTTAAACCGAGTCATAGAATTCACTATTCTTCAGTTTTTAAGTATTGGATCCAAAAATATTTCTAACATAGTAATTTAACGTTCGGTATTAACAGTGAAATTTTGATAACAATTTTTATTGACTAAAATCATTAGGCCTTCTTATCGAATTGATTGCTTTATTTTTTTTCAAATCATACACTAAATGTTGACGTTTATGAAACTTTGACAACGACAAGAAATATGAGGCCGTTTATTGTGTATTGTTAACTTTAAGTAGGATTTTTTTAAAAGGCTTACTTTGAAGTATGGTATCAAAATAGGCCCCTTCTGATCCTTAAACTTGATGTAAAAAAGTGGTTACTGATGTTAATGTAGTGTGAAACATAAGTAAAGAGATATGATATAAGTTATTTGATCACGATCTTTTTAATCTTTAGAAAAAGTCTCTAAAAATTAAAAATACACTTTAAAGGGAATTCCAGACAATCGTTTTTCATGTTTATTTTCGGAGCTTGTAAATATTAAACGTGGCCTGTTGTTTTGTTTCTTTTTACCGTGACCCTGCGTCAAACTAGGTCATATATTCGCATTTTTTTCTGTATTTTTTTACTTTTAATGGCTCTTAAGTAAAAATAAAAAAAAATGACTTCTATATATATAAAAATATTAATTTTATTTATAAATATGAATTTATAATCTTTTTCAAATGACTCAAGTCGGATTTATTAGTGAGGTAAATTTGATTTAATAAAGACAATGGTTGTGCCATCAGTAAGTATGGAATTTTCATCATTGAAGAAACGTCAAGCTATATAACAAGTACTCGGTGCTCGTACTACTGATGCAACCAGTTGTCTATTGTTATTGTTCTATATTCAGTGAACGACTGTAACTTCAGGTTGTGGAGGGATCAATAAACTTTAAACCAATTGAAACTATATACTAAAGTCCGACAGTTTAGTATAATTAAATGTAATTTGTTTCAAAAAGGCTGCAGATGTTTACATTGGCTCTCCTCACAGCGAGATAGAAGAACTTTTTGAAGGTAAACCGATAGATATGATTAATTAATCTGGCCCATTTACTGTGATATAATGATTTTTAAGAACATCTAACATAAATAAGATGACGTTTAATTTTTATATGACAGGTGGTTATTTATTGGATTCCCAAAAGTGTTATTAAATTCTTTTTATACATTATAAGTACTACTTATAAGTATATATATGTCGGATTGCCGAAGCTATTTGGATCTTGTGATGCACTCATATTGTATTCAAATCAATAACAACTTCAAATTCTCTTTTAATTCACTTTATTGATAATGAAATAAATTTATTTTGTACAATGAGCCTCGTGGATTTGCGAGTGTACGCACAATGCCACGACCACATGAACCACCGGACTATCGGCTCAACCCTCTATAACTTATTACTATGAAGTTGCCGCCTCTTGCAACCCCACTCGACAAACTAACTGACGTTAGCTTCGGCTCCTTGCAACAATAAATTGACTTTCCATTTATAATTAACATTAACATTTCAGTCTTTTTTTTTGAGAATAAACAAATTAAAATTTGTAAGAAATAAATTAGCAAACATTTATTCATTTCAACGATAATCAAGACATTAACTATTTTTGTTTATAAATAGTAAACCGAAGTAATAAGAACAAAAATTATAAATTTGCCGTCATATATATATATAGTAGTAGATTAAAGTAAATTATTTTTAATTAATATTTATAGAATTTGAATTATGTTGTTATATTTTATGGAAAGTATATTTAATTTTTTTAGACAAAAGTCTAGCTTTCCAAATCCCACTATTATATGTACAGATTCTAACACAAGTCATATAAAATTAATATGTTATATCAAATTATTATAATTATGTTATTATGATGTGAGTTGTTCTCTATAGGGCAAGTAATTCTGCTTAATCTGCTTAACCCAACTCCATCATATATGAGGAAAATGCAAATACACTCGGTATTTGCATAAGCTATACTTCATAATTATATTAGATTTTCTATTGTGTAAAACAAAATATGTTTGTAATATTGAAAAGGAAAAAATATTATGTATAAAAAAATTCTGAACGTTGTGTAACTGTCATGAATATTCTACGACACACAGCAGACGAGGGTCTGACTAACTAATATGATATTTAAGAGAGAGATTATAATTTACTTTGTTCAATGAAGCGTTAACCTTGGGGTAGAAAATTAAATGGAAAGTTTGTTATGTGCTGTGGTTTTAAATCAGGGGGCTGTTGTTATGAGTTCACAGTTCTAACACGTTACTTTGTTGAACATTTATACCAATTTCAAAACCTAGAAGTGGTTTAGATGTGGCATACGAGTCTGCATGTGACTTTTTATTTTATTATTCAATAAAAATATTTCTTTTTAACTTTAAAGAATCTTGTGTGATGATAATATATAATAAATTTCCATTACGTTATATAAAAACCTATTGGAGATATAGCCAATTGAGAACTTTAAAAATGTAACAGTAAATGTTATACTGTTAATTTTTTTTTTAATTTTCTTTAAAAATATAAAAACTACGGAACAGGTTTTGGTTACTTTTTTTCTGACATGTTAACGCATGTTAACACTATTCCTACCGACAATTCACGTATACCTATTCCTACCGCGGCTGGTCAAATGACCGGTCTTGCACAACATATATTTTTAAATATTAAATGCAACCAATAGCCAGCTTACCAGTATAAAAATATATTTTCTTTTATTCAAGAGTACATAATTTACATTTTATTCTTTTTCGTCGCATTTTTTACGAATGGGCTTCTCAACTGTACATTTTCCGCATACGTACTTTTTACATTTTAGACAGATTTTGTTCGTCTTATTATCTTTACAATACCTTATCTGACATGTTTTCCGTTCACGAGAACCTGTACTTGTACTTGGGATGGGTATTGATTGATTTTTTTTGCCGAGCTCTTGTTGGTATTCGATGGCAAGTTCTTCTGTCAATTGAAATAGAAATTCCTGTCTTGTAATTTCTCCTCCCGTAGTTTCTTTATATAACACCCATGAATTTATCCCGGCTAAATCCAGGATATTAAAAAATACTTGCAAAGGCCATCTCCGAGATTTAGATTTTACGGAATAATTTCTGGCCATTTGGTCGGTCACATCTACGCCAAACTTGGTGCTATTATATAATTGAATTGTCTCCGGTGTTCGGGTATCATTTTTTTCAATTTGTACGGAGTTGTGCATTGAACTAAGAATTAGAACTTTCTTTTTTAGTTTGGCTTTGTAAACTGTCAACATACAATTATTTGAGCGATAGAGTTTGGTTGAAAAAAGTGCCATGTCGTCATTTTTCAGTTTTGCTAGTCTTTGTAGCTCTTTTCTATTTTCTCTAATTGTCCCAACAATCGTAGTTTTTTTTTTAAAGTTTTGTTGCTAAAGGTAGGCTTGTAAAAAAGTTGTCCGTGGTTATATTTCTTCCGCATCCTACATACGGTTCTGCTAATTTCATAGTAACAAACTCTCCAAGAGGAACTGAAGGTTCTCTACTTTCATCTTTCCCCAAATACAGAAAGCCGTTTATTATATATTTGCTACGTACATCGGAAGCTAACCAAAATTTTATACCAAATTTGTCCGGTTTATTGGGCATGTATTGAGTGAATCTACACCTTGCTTTCGTTGGAAACAATTGTTCGTCAATAGTAATATATGGTCCTGGTTTATAACAATTTTGACTGTTGTCAATAAACTTGTACCAAACTTCGGAAATCATAGCAAATTTATCGGTTTGTAACCGTCGGCTTCGTTGATTTCTGTCGTCAAATCGAATAAATCTCATAATTTCCGTAAAGTCATGTCTACTCATAGTATTTGAGAAAAAAGGTGGGCCCCACTTTTTATTCCATAGAAGTGCTATATCTATATTCTTAGCCTCATATGCGCCGCGTGCATACAGAATTGCAAAAAATTTTTGTCAATTATCACAGAAAATGCCGTCCTAACTTCGCCTTCCATAATAGTACGTTTACTGTACCCAGTCGGGCCTGATTTTTCCCTAAAAATATTATGACCAGGTGCTCTTCCAGGATTAGACCCTATTTTTAACTTCCTGCCAAACAGTTTCGTCCATCGCAACTTCTCATTCTCACTATCGGAACTAACTAAAAATCTCCTTCTCTTTCGTCGTCTACGTACGTTCGAAATATTCTCTTCGTTCTCACTAGTGTTCGAATCTGTTTCAAGTGGTTCATAATTTTCCGTATTGTCATTTTCCATATCCAGAATTTCCTGATCATCTTCAGAACATTCTGCATCGATATCATTTATTCTCTCTAATAATACATTCGCACTCTTCAATTGTCTTGACATTTTTGGGACAAATATTCTATAAAAAATAAAAACTAAAATATGAAAATGTAAATCAAAATAGATAAAAAAAGAATAAAAGATAAAATGTAAAACTTACTGCGACGTATTGTTAAAAAATGTATAAATCGTACTACCAGTCAAATGAATTGAATGAAATTTTTCTCGGAAAATAAACAATAAAAAAAAAGTGAATATTGAAAAATATATCATACATATATATGAGGAAAAGTGGTAAAGTTTAAAGGCGATTCACATACGTTGAATGTAGGAAATTCCAATTGAAAATTTAAAAATGGTCATTTGACCGGTCCTGGTAGGAATAGTGTTAATACGTCATTTATTGAGACAGTCATCAAAATGGCGAAATTAGTTTTTTTAACATTCGCGAACACGAGGTTTTCAGTTAAAATAAAAAAAATGTAAGTCGGTCAGTCAGTAAAAAAGTGTAAAAAATGTAAAATTAATATATTATATGTATTTTAAAACCTTAAAAACAAGAAAGAAAAAGTTAAGAGCAATTAATAAGCTAAAAAGTACAAATGTTAAAGACATCTAATAATATTCTGTGTAGAGCAATAAAGACTAAATTATGAACTACACTTGCCAGTTTCGTAATATTTCTTCAAATGGCTGTATTCTGGGCACTTAAGAATAAGGTCGCTACAAAAGAGTGCTCTTAAAGAAAATAACGTGAGGAAATCTCATATTGAAACGCTTCGTTTATTTTATGATAACTCTATTTATTAAACAGAAGTTAATTATAAATGTTGAAAAATAAGGTAAGTGTACATTTAATAAAATGTAAGTGTACATTTAATAAAGTTTACATTTAAATTATAATGAAATAGCTACTAGAATAAAAACACACTAAATAAAACAACTAAATAATTTATAATTACAATAATCTTACTTGAGAAACACCAAAACAGCGACATGGTCAAAGTATAAAGTGTAAATAATATTAATTGGTTTGTTTGACCCGAAATTATAATCAAAGCTTAACTTTTAGCATTACCGTACACGAACGAAAATTGTTGTGAATTTAATTTTATTTGTAGATATTTCTTTATTTAAACCAATTTTAAAATAACCTCATAGTCATCTATATAAATATTAATTATTGGGTACTTTTAAAGCTATCTAGTATAAAGAGCTTCTATAAATCTAAAAATAGAAGGTGGTTTTAAGGTTTATTTATTGCATTTGAGATCAAATGTCAAAATATTTAAGAGCTGTATAAACCGAAAACATAAAAATAGTTTATTAGCAATTCAAATTAGAAAGTTAATTATTTCTCAAGTATAAAGGTTTACGTTTTTGTTGCAGAATTGCTACAGGAGATTTATTATAGAGTTTCGAAGACATACTTAGGTCATAATAATTTATGTTCCGGAGGTATGACAAGCGTATAATATATATAAATAGTGTGCTAACCACGTAATATGGAGTACATCCATCTACATTTTTATTAAAAACAAAGAGTTTTGTAGGTAAAACTCATTCGACAAGTCTATTCTTATAAACACGAAAATAAGTTATTTATAAATGATAATAAAATTAAATATAACAATCTGATAATAAAGAGACCACTGTGACCGCTCCTCGCAGACAGTGTGACCCATTTTTTGTGTTACTCGGTGACTTGCTTTGTGGGACGGTTTACCCTCGACCTTCCTAATGTCTTCTTTGTATCCTATATAAGAGTCTACTATTGTGTTAAATATGCTAGAGTATATGTCAGGCGTGCTTAATATTTTTAACATTAAGTTAATGACAACGGAAAAATAAACAATTTTGGAAACTAGTGTATTTAACTGTTTGTTCCGTTTTATACGAGTGGTTTCTATTAAATTATATTATATTACTTTACTTTCCGTTTCTAATATCTTCAACAAGTTATTAAAGAAATTTCCGAGTATTTTATAATTGAAACGACCTTAAAATAAGAAAATTGGTTTCGTAGCAGTTTTAAATCTCCTATAAAATACCTCAAAGATATTATTGAAATTAGCATTTTCTCTGCACTTTTTAATATGACAATTTTTTTTCTTGCTTGTGCAAATTTTTCAAATATAAAAAGGCTGTAGGTATTAAATTCTACCTGACTACAGTATACTATAACAAATATTAATATGTACAAAAAAGTAATGCCACTATGTTAGTTTATTATACGAATATTTATTTAAACTCTACATTGAAACCTAATTAGGGGTGAAACATATTCTCTTTGGAATACCAAGCTTTGAGCTTTCGAAATCAAATGACAATTGTTAGCTGCAGTTCTATTGAACAATCATATATACGTGTATATAGTACGTACTTCGTAATGTCCCAGGTTGTATGATAGCTCAATGAACTAAAAGTAGAACTATTTTATCTAGATCTCTGATTTGTACATAACTAAAATATTTAAATCTTGAAACATAACTAAAATATTAAAATTCAATATAACATAGATAGGTATCCTTAGCAAATAGAAATATTTTCATAGTGATGGATACATTTCAATAAGAACATAACGCAGTTAATATGTTGTGCTAGCCAGAGGCATTTTTTTTTTTCGCATTTTTACTTTCCGGGTAGAACTAATAAATTCTCTAGCCTTTTCTCGTTTTGCCGATGATAAAATAATTTGCATCGTAGATATTTATTGCGTATATATAAATTGCAAGTACTACACTTGTGTTCTTAACTCTTAGGTAAGGAAATACGTAATGTCTCTTAAAGTAAGTAGTAGGTATTGCAATATATTCCAAAATTAAGCTTAAGTGTTTTTATTTATTGCTGCCGTAATTAATTACAGCTTTAATTAATTTATTTTTTTGTTGGTAAGGAACACTTGTCACAAATAGGCAATAGATTAATATTTTGTTCGGGATATTAACATTCTTTAAAGCCTGCTACTGTCGGTGTTCTTATACGTTTCTAATATTTTACTTTGCTTTCAAAGAAGCCGAGCGATATTATTCACGGGGTTGCATTTTAAGAATAGTGACGTCGATTAACGATATTAAATATACTTTTTACGACGCTCCTAAGTTTACCTGGAGATTTGTCAATATTTATTTTATCTATTTTCTGGAATGTTTTTGTCACAAGAAACTTATATGACGAGTTCTTCGACGTTATTATTTTGTTAAAAGGAGTATTATTATTCTATTTGAGATTTTATAATGTATATGATGTATATATTTCAACAAAAAAAAGCATTTTAGTGAGCTAACTTATTTATTTATTCAATTGTCCTTTTTTGTTCTTATCTTTAAAAGACACGATTTATATTACATTAATTACAGCTCTTAGTTTCATAGTGAAGTCCACAAAATAAAAAATAAACGGATCTTTGTGTAGCTGAAAAATATACACTATTTCTCTTACGCGATAAATATACGATCGATCGGCTGGTGATCTTCTGTTATATGTCACACACCGTTGAGCTGCGTTTATTGAAAGCAAGGGAGAGGGTCTGGCAGTTAGTCTGGATATAGCGAAAGCCTTCGATCGTGTATGGCACAAGGGGCTTCTTTCGAAACTTTCTTCCTATGAGCTTCCCGAGAGTTTATGCAAGTGGATCACCAGTTTCCTCACTGGGCGAACTATATAGGTCGTTCGTGACGGTTTTTTCTCGGACCCCAAGCCCGTGAACACTGGTGTACCCCAAAGCTGCGTGCCATCCCCAATCCTGTTTCTCCTGCACATCAATGATATGTTGGATATTTCCAACATACATTGTTATGCGGATGACAGCACTGCGTTATATTCCGGCCGAAGAATTCTCTCTCGAGAAAAGGTCGATGAGTGCCGAAAGAAACTTGTGTCTTCTATAGAAACCGCCCTGGGGATGATCACAGAATGGGGTGAACTGAACCTCGTTCAGTTTAATCCCCAAAAGACACAGGTTTGCGCGCTTACCACCAAGAAAACCCCATTTTTCGTATCGCCGCTCTTCGAGAGTACACCCCTCGCTGTTTCAAGTATCAGAGTACTGGTACTCGACATTTGAAGCGACTGTCGGTTTCGTGGTAATTTGGAGATCAAGGTCAAGTTGGCCTCATTGAAATTGGGTGTGATCAATAGAGCGAGGCAGTATTTCAATCCTGGCCAAAGACTTGCGCTCTATAAGGCGCAGGTCCGGCCACATATGGAATAATGTTCTCATCTCTGGTCCGGATCACCCCAATGTCAGCTTCTTCCTTTTGACCGCGTACAATGGAGAGCCGTACTGACCAATGCTCTGTGAACGGCTGGACTCTTTTGCATTGTGTAGAGACGTGGCTTCTTTGTGCGTCTTCTATCGCATTTACAACGGGAAGTGTTCCGAAAAGCTATTTGATTTAATGTCTGCTACCGAATTTCATCATCGCACAGCACGTCACCGCCTTAATTATCATCCTTATCACCTGGATGCATGGCGTTCTCCTGTGCGGTTTGCAAGAACCTTTCTTCCACGTTCCACAAAGATGTGGAATGAGCTTCCTTCGGCGGTGTTTCCAGATCGATACGACATGGGTACCTTCAAAAAAGGCGTTTATTCCTACTTCCAAGGCATTTTTAAATAATATTTAATAAACACATACATTACAGACCTATATTCACTAAATCCTCCAAAATCAGTACTACGTACCTGTTTCATTTTATAAATTTAATTAATTTATCTTTGTTCAATGTCTAGTAGTTGTCATTTAATTGGTTTGTTCAGTTTGGAAGTTTCATTTATAATTACAATACAATAAATATCAAACATTCATTAAGGAAGTTCTCGTCATATAAAACCATTTTATAATCAAATGATATTAATTATACAAATCTAACTATTAAAAAAATATACGTTTTTAAATTAAAACAATACCTAGTTATAAGAAGACGCTTAAATAGACCTAACTTTTGTCACAGTTAATTGAAGTAAAATATTTAGAAGAGTTACAAAACGGTGTCAGCTTCTGAAGTTAAAATTAAATTACACTCTGCCGTCGTAAATGTATTTTTTTTAATATTTCAAAATAAATTCATTTCGAACTTTTCTTTGTAAATATTCTTTGTACTATTATGAAGTTAACTTAGTTAAGCTTATTTTAAAACGAGTATAACGAGAATAAAACATACGCAAAGTAATAGAAGCGAGGTGAAGTAACAACATTACTACTTAAAATGAATTTTACTTGACAATGAGAAAATTTTCTGCTGAAACAAGTACTAATATAATATATTATAAGTTAATAGTATGTTGTCTTATGTTGTATTAAGATCTGTTGTAGTATATTTTTTATTAATTGCATATAAGACTGAATGAAGTTTGTAATGTAATGTAATGTAATATGTTGGTGTTGCTTTGTATAATATCATTATATTACCTAAATAAGTAATAATATAGAGTATATAGAAATAGTAAGAAGAAGTTCCTAATGTATGTAGAATAATTATTATATGACATCTTCACTTATCCTCTGTGACTATTATACTAACATATTAAATAATTAATATTTACTCGGTTTATTACGGAAATACATTTTTTGTTTGTAAAAATTTGTATATTGTTTGTTACAATTTACAAAAATTACAGATATAACTAGAATATAACTACATTCGTCTATCTTCTTGATTAACTAACATAATTTTCTACTAATATTAATAATAATATTACATGAGTAAATAAGTTATTGCATATTACTTCCCTTTCAAGTGGTGTTAAATAAAAGTGTTATATGCAATTACTGCTTCATTACAGTGGCCTCCTTAAATATGCGTTTAAAATATTCGTCTGTCTGTAATTTTATCTGTTTTAAAACATTTCTTTCCTGAAAATGATTATACTAATACTGAATAAAATTTGAACATATTTTTGAAACTTACATTTAAAAATTTATAGATATAAAAAACTAATTATTTTTGTAAATATACTGCTCAAAAGAATTAAAGGAACAAAACTTTGAATGTCTGTAACTCTCAAAATATTTGTATGGTAAAAGTAATTTTAATTGTTATTATTTGCTAAAAAAAAAGATAATTAATGAAAAAGCAATATTTATATATTTTTTTAAATAAAATTTCAAATTTAGTGTAGTTTTGTCGAAAGACAAAATGGTGTGTAAATTAAGCGCAGTTGAGAAAGTGACCTTATTTTTAAAATTTTGGACTCCAGAAACTTCTAATAATGCGCGTGACCTCCACGGGCGGCATGCTTCTAACGATCCTTCAAATATTTTCTTGCGGAATTCTTTCCCATTCTTCCATCAATGCTTCAGCGAGCTGCTGCAGCGTTTGAGATGCAATAGGACGTTTCCGAATGCCTCGATCAAGCATATCCCATACGTGTTCTATGGTATTTAGGTCGGAGCTCATAGGCCACTCCATTACACGTATTTCATGACGTTGTAGGTAATCCGACGTGATGGCAGCTTTATGAGGTTTGGGATTATCATGCATTAACGTGAACTGTGGACCAATAGAGCATGCGCTGCGGGCAAAAAGTGATCCTCAAGAACGTTATCAACGTAAGTTTGAGCGCTAAGTCGCCCAGGGATAACGATGAGGTCGGTGTGCTCTTCGATACTAACACCGCCCCAAATCATCATCGAACCACATCCAAATTTGTCATACTCCTGAACTGCAGCTGCACTATATCGTTCACCAGGGCGCCTGTAGACACGTAGACGACCATTACAACGCGTCAGACGGAATCTTGATTCATCCGTAAATAGCACTGGTTTCAAGTGATGTAATTGCCAATTAACGTGGTTTTGGGAGAACTCTAAACGAGCTTGTCTATGCTACCCTGTTAGCCTCACAGCTCTAACAGGTCGGTGTGATCTTAAATTGACTTCCCTTAACCTATGCCCTACCGTCTGATCCGAAATTGCAACACCAGTGGCCGTCATCAGTGTATTTTGCAGATCTCTTGCAGAAACAGTGCGGTTACGTAAAATACAGTTGGTGATGTAGCGATTTTGAGCAGTAGTTGTTTTTGCGACCCTGTCCAGCCCTTCTGGAGTATTCTCCTGTCTCTTGAAATTGTTTCCAGAGTCTACCGATAATAGAAGGTGCGACTCCGAGGTTATTTCCTACATACCGAATAGTATGGCCCACTTCAAGCAACGCGACGGCTCGGGAGACTTGAATTTCAGTAAAATTTCGCATGATGTCCGAAATTTACAATAATTTCCCTTACTGCCTGTAAACAAAATACTCGAACAAAACTCATAAATGAGTTTTTTGTGATTGAAGACTTAGGAAAACTTTCTTTTGTTTTTCTTTTTTATAATTGTTTATCTAAATTTTATAATGGCCAGTTGTAATTAAAACCTCATGCAAAAAGTTTATTACTATTACAAAATCTTGTTCCCCTAATTGTTTTGAGCAGTATATCATCAACATTACGAGATAGAACCAAGGAAAATACATAAATACTAATATTATTACATATTACTGTTATAATTATAAGAACATCAATTATTTTCAAAAGCAAATTGGCTGAATATTTAAACTTCTTAAGTTCTTGTTATACTATAAAAATAAGAAACAAGCCTTTTAAGAAGTACTTAAAGAGATTTCTCTTGCATTTTTACTTCGATGGTTGAATTCAATAAAGAACCCTATCTAAGAAAAAGCGACAAAACGACCAGAGAAATGAAACAAGTATTCTAGATTCAATTAAAGTGTTATTTATAATTAAAAATATTTATTTGTAATTAAAAATAAATAATGTTCTTGGGTATCGATTATAGCTTTGATGATACAAATAAACATTATTTGGAAATATTGTTTAATGTTGATTACCCCAATGTTACAAAATATTAAACTATTAAAATTATTAAGTACATAACATTATTTTCACTAACACTATTACCTAATTAAATAGAAATATCAAATTTATTAAATAGAATATGATACCCTTATTTATATTCAGTGAAAGGAATATCAAACTTAACATATATTTTTTCACACTTCAAAGAAGTTGAAGGAAAATCACTCCGAGATCTGAATATAATTCTCAATATGAACTTCTTGTTCGATGCTATTGATTTCTCTTTGATCAAAATATTCTTTGTCTTGTTCTTGTTAAATTGTAGTTATTGTAGTTATCAGCGACACATTCTTCATAGAAATATATAATTTTGCACATTCTACTTTACGGAGTTATTTAATCTGTATACATTCGCTGGGGTAAATAAAGAAAACCCCTAAATACACATTAGATGTCCTATTATATGCAAATTATATTAATACTACAAAATACTCAAATAAATGATTATCAAAGCAGTACTTGAAGATGGAAGCGAGGTTTATCCCAGACTGTCTGACACTCGCCGTCCAATTTGACTTCATTTCCGTCGCTATGGGCCTTACAAGAGCCGAGACCTCTTATAGAGCCGACTTTCATATTTCAGTAAATGGGCATATAATTGTAAAGATATTCTTTTTATAATATCATTTGAATTTAAGATTAAATTTTCTTATCTTAGGGACCAGAGGTGGTTAACAACAAAAAAAAGATCAAACACTTACTTCACTACAAATATTTTTATATTTAACAAAATAAATCAATCTTAAGTACAAAAAATAATTAAAACAATATCAAAACTTAGGGCTGACTAGATAAATTTACAATTTAGGTATTTCAATGAACAAATGGGCAGAGCTTCCACTATATCTAAAAATCTGACGGTAATTGTATTAAAATATGGGTGCGCAGTCATTTTTATTAAGACCATCGCCCCTCCACTAACTGACTAGACTAGTCTGATACATCTTTCGCTAACAATAATTTTAGTATATTGTTGTCCAATAAATTAACCCTTACTTTATGATGGGAAATATTATGAAGACTAAAAGTCATAATTAAAAAGGTTTAAATGTAACGTTATACAACTATAGTTTTCTTCGACGAAGAAACTTAATTATTATTTAATATTTGTAAACAGCAAGAATCTTTCAACAACGTGACATAAATTATTATTTTGTAGCTCAATCTAACTCGTATAAAGTATATAACAGTGTGTAGTTTTTAATAAAACATACGTTATTATTTCTTTTATGTATCCAAAGAGATAATTTAATAATATATAACGAAGGACGTAGATAGTAAGCCTTTGAGAACAAGTCGTTTAACACAAAGGTTCATTCAATAAACGTAATAATGAAGCTACTAGTAATTGTCTTCGACAGTCTCGTCCTTTGTGCCGGAATATAACTTTCTCAACGTTTGTAAATGATATTATTTTTGTAATATTTCAATGAGAGAACTACGAGGAGAGAAACTTCATATTATATAAAGAGGTATGTTGTTTCCTATTACTATAACTTTAACATAATCAAAGTTAAAATTAGAAAAAATATATAAAAAATTGTGGAAAATTTAACTAAAGTTTATTAAAGTAATCGAGTCTTGTTTGTAAATATTGTATTCTTGTTATCTGTTCGATTAGATGTTCTTACAAGTTAGAATCAGTTTTCCTAGAGACAGTCTTAATAATGATATGAGTTAGGCTGTTAGAAAGTTTAAACTAGTTTTTATTTGTCGCAGTAAGACCTATAAAAGGCAGAAGAATTTATTGGACATTGAACATTGTCTACTTTTACAAATTATTTAAATACAGAAGCAAACTTTAAGTAGATCACATTTTGTTTCCAATATTAAAATTTCACACATTGCTGACTATCATGCTCATTGTCTTTATTAATACCTATATTATATATATAGATTTGACGTGAGTAGTGTCATATATATATATATATATATATATATATAATAGTAATGATACTCGTAAATAATAATAAAAGCTTTAATACAAAAAAATACCTAGACTTCTATAGCTTTGTAGAAGCATCGCATCCCTTGAGTATAACACTGTTCAAGGATTCATTTACTACTGGGAAAGTGCAAAGTAATGTTCAGAGATTTTATTTCTGCACTAGGCATAATTTCTGCAAAATTGTTTGTTTTAATTTTACGAAACGTGAAATCGAATGGAACAAAATTTCATATCGTTAATTGCGTAACTTATACTTATTAGACTTAGTTGTAGCTTGTGTGTAATTAATTTATGAATAGAGAGTATTATCTATATATATTGCTTTTTCGTAAAAAATATTCGTAAAGAAGTTTTTATTACTGGAGACTGTTATTTTTATTGTCGCGGGTTTTATTTACAGTTTAAAGTAATTAATATTTTTATTTTATTTATTCCTTTATTTATACAGTGATATATAACACTCAGTGGTAACACACCTGGCTCTAACAGTGACAATTTGTTTTTAATCAGAACAGTATTATTGTAGATTATACAAAACAAAACACAATGTTAACCTTCTCATACATTGGTATAGATAATGTATTACATAATATATTATGTATATTTTTTGTCAGTAATCATTATTACCATAAATAATGCATTTTAATTGGGAAAAAGTTATGAACAACTCATAGAGAAATAAAGTTATAAGTACCTTTTTACAAGCAGGTTATGGCTGTTATATTGAGTTTAGTCTGTAATGGTGGCGATAACTTTTTTCAATATAAGGACTTTTTCTTATTAAGTATAAACGATGCTGAGCACAAATTTATCTTATAGAATAACATTACTTTTGTACACGGACGAACTGACATCGGTAAATATATACAGATACACGTGTCATACAAATGTCTGTTTATGTGTGTATGTATCTGTAGGCCTAAAATCATGCAACCGTATCAGTTTGTACTTAAATGGAACTAATCAAACGTAGTCGTATATGTAGAGTAAACTAAATAAAATTCGTTAAAAAAATAATTAGATATTGATTTTTTAAGCAGATAACGAGCAACATAAAATATTATAAACGCTTAAAAAGTAGGTAATAGTACAACAAACACAACAATGAAAAACTATTACAAATGTTTCAAATGAAAACAAATCTAAATAATAATTACACAAAAATCAAGTTATTATAAGCAAAATTGAAATTAATTCTATCTGTGTCTGCAGCCCCGAAAAGATTTGCAATTCATACATGCACGTGCTTACAAGTTAACAAAACATGCATGAATAAAACAGAAGCGGCTTCGTAAAGTATGTAACAGGTCAGTCGCAAACCGACTCGCGCTCTATGCTCCATCACGTACGATGCATTCGGAAACGATGTGGCTTTAAAAAAAAATTACATATACTGGAATAAAAATTTCTACCAAAACGACGAAACTCCTTAGCATTGCCAATTTAAATTATAGTTAGTCGTAGGATGCTGGGTCTGTCGCGTCGTCTATTGTGACTGAGACCTACGCTTGGTGGGTTTATATGGGAGAAAGTAAATATGAAAAACTCTTGAATAAATTTTCATTCGTCACTCGCTTGCTACACATTCTTCTGTGAAGGACTAAATATTATACTCTGTATATCACTTGCATATATGCCCTTATAACCTTTTGTGGATACATGTTTACATTTAATGTATACGTAAGGTTTTACCTTTTATTATTCACTGGCATATATATCAATACAATAATATAAAACCTATAATTGTTTTACTCTTTATATGAGGACATCAATGCTAGTGAAATAAACTGAGTGGGACGCGCAATATGGCCGACAAATTTGATTTAGCTGTTGTTGTATAAAATGAGGTAGCGGTACAAGTTTTTGAGGATAAAGCCTTTGCGTTAAAAGATTTACGGACTTTAGCAAAAAGGTTGAAAAAGATCCTTCGGCGGCGTAATTTTTACGAAAAGTGAAATAAATTTTTTCTCGTTTCTATGTAATTTATTTTTCACATATCAATATATAACATATATATTGCTGGCTTGTTAATGTATTTTATCGAGATAAGATTAATTATAATATAAGAACTTACATGCAACTTATATTAATATTTATTACGAAAAAAAAAGACTATTTTATAGTAACGTCATTGAAAGAAATTTAGTAAATTAAATAAATAGCGACACCAACTAGCTAGCAATAATTATTTCATTAGTTTCCTTCTCAAGATAGTATTTTAAATGTCCTTCCTTTAAATAAAGCCAAGGAATAAAATGTAGGTTTATAATTTAAATATAACAACAATGACAAAGCTCTATACTTTATGATAATTTGTTAAAATAACAATGGTTTTAAATATAATTCATTTAAATAAGGCTTTAATAATTATAGAAAGTATATTTTTTATGAAGATAAACATATTATACTTGAGAATTATTGATAAACCAAGGAACAAATCTTTTAGGCTACATCTAATCTCGGACTGGGTGTTTTTATTAATTTGTAATAGTGACATTAGCTATACGAAATATATGATCATAACATAAAATTTTAAACTTCCCTCAAGTTTAAACCTCCTTGGAAGTTTAAACTTGTACTGATGGATAGTGATCAGTGATCAAACATTACTTGTCAAATTTCAACGTTTTCTGAATTAACAAGATCTGAGTAAGGTTGAAAATATTTAAATTTAGTGTAATATTTTATTATATTTATAAAAGATTCGCATAAGTATAGAGATTGTAATGCACAAATTGTATGTTACATTTAGTACTAATAGAGCCATCAGCCTCTAATTGATAGCTGGTCGCTTGGTGAGTCTATTGAGAGCTGCTCGAAGCCAGGACCTGTACTGCATTGTGTTATTGTTTGCATCGACTAGACTCCTTGAAAGGAACTAGAGGATTGTTTATAACAATAGATTAGGATCCACGAGTTATATAAAAGAATACGTACTGACAATATGAATTGTATTCCTGTTTCATTCTTCTATTAAACAAATTATTAAGGAAATTATTTGTTTATTAAATCTTTTTGAGTAAAGAAGGTAATAGGCCTCAATAATAATAATAGGACACAACATATAGTAGAAACACAAAATATGAGAGGTCGTAGCCTATATAGCTAATAGTTATATTGTACATTGGACTGAGGACAGTCTGGTCGTTTCCTGTTGTCGACAAAATGCTGTTATAGATTCAAGTTAGTCTTTTTGTCATTTTTTAGTAAATTACGTGGAAATCACAATTCCATTAATTCTTTTATAGAAGCTGTTGTTATTAAGATATTTCTATAATTATTTAAATTTCTTTAATATGTTCTCTTTAAAATTACATTTATCGTTATAATAACTTTATCTGAAAGCTCTGTAGTAACATTTTTGACAACCATTGCTTTACTTAGTTCCTTTCCTTCATATGTATTTACTATAAATATATAGATGTATAGAAAGATACTATATTGCACTTTAAAATATTAAGAGACACAAAGAAAAAGATTTAAGTGTAATTAATTTACTTATTGCGTACATTTAAATGCAACAGGCCTTATCGGTAATAGCGTCTTTGTCAGACTAACGTATGACAGAGGACCAAGTTGACATATGCGCGGAAAAACAGTAAATTATTATTGAATAAGGGGTATGCTTATTGTATTTTTTTTTTGTAATTTCTAAAATAAAATGTAAGAACGTGTAAAAATAATCTATAATTTTAGATTTAGATGCATTATTTTTTACATTACAGTAAATTTTATTTCCATCAACAGTAATAATTTAATACTCCCAGAAAGCAAGACCGTTACGAGTCTCTTTATTAACCCCCGGGGTTGTAAACATTCCACGACGGTTGGACGAAATTTGTCCCTCGCTGAATCAGAATATTAAATATTGATATTAAAAATATATATTTTCTTTATACATTTGCCTATGGTTATAAAATTTTATGGTATTTTTTACTATGAAATATTATGCAGTATCTGAATGTATGTTCAGATTATTCCGTTGTTGCTTTCTAAAATTCTCTGTGTCGTCATCTCCTCTGTTTTGTCACTACAATATTTCCTAAGTCAAAATTTATGTTGATAAGTCTTTGCACAAATATACAGCCTCTGATAAGTATCCGGAGACAAAAAACATTTGTGATATTTTGGCGGCGAGAAATTGCTCTTAGTAAAATAAACCAGGACAATTTTATTTTGTAAATAAACTTTATCTAAATATATCTAAATATATGCATTCCTTCTCTAATTTTTAATACAATCTTTTTAATATTAGATGTTTCTAAAAATACTAATAATCAAAATATAAAGAATTTCACAACGTTTTTTCGTTTATCATTTCATAGTTTGTAAATCTTAAATGTCAAAGGTTTTTTGCGAGTGACTCTGAGTTAAATTAAATTTTTCATTTACATTTTTGTTTTGAAATTTTTAACAAGATTTTTATTAACCACTTAAGTTAATTTATAAATTTTATTAATTCAAAATGAAATATATTTCTTTTTAACTTTGCTTTTTTATTTTATAGTAATGTTATCATAAAAGTCAAAGTTACATTTACTATAAGATTATTGTCAAAGTACAACAAGTATTATAAATATGTACCTAAATATTTATTGTTTTGTTTTGCATTTTTAAACTATCTTTCCGTCTAGACCATTAAGAATTAACGGGGGGTTTACTAGTAATGTAATATTGATGGAGTCTTGTATGATAGATATATACGTCATCGTACTTATCTACGTACGTCATAAAAACTAATATTATTTGTATATGTACTAGATATATTGTACGATAATTAAGTTTATATAAAAGATTAGATTAGATAGTGCGGCGTTATTGGCTTTGTATATAATGTACCAAAATATAAGCTATAGAGATATGGATTAGTATATACATTTATATATTAGTTTATTCTTGCAATTAATATAATACAGGAACTATACTAAGAGAGTGTTTAGTTTGAATAACAACAGATATCATTAAAGATATTTAGTATGTAAGTGTTTAAAAATAATACTTAAACTAAAAAATTTAAACTATTTAGTAAGTCAATATCTATTCTAAACTTCTACTAAAGACATAACAATATGAAATTATTGGTACTTGTGAATTATGTGAAGAAGATTTGAAATTTAGTTTGAATATGCCTTGAGACGATGTTTAACGAGTTGTAATCCAAAATATTTAACAATAGTATCAGATTTGATTTTTATAACATAACATTCTTTCAGAAATTTATAAAATGTTAGATATTTATTTAATCTTTATTGTCTAAGAATAATACACAATGGTCGAACTTAATAATACGAAGCATTCTCTAGCAGTCAACCAAAAGAAAAATAGTAGAAAGGAAACTTAACAATAACGCGGTAAAACTAAATAACTAGTTTATAATTTTATTATTATAATATCCTACAAAAAACATTGATCTATTTATATTTTGAAAATATAAACTAATAATACTTTAATACATACAATATATATGATGTAATATATATCGTACATATGATATTAATACAAAAAAAGGATGGATTTCTTATAATAAATATAAATATCGTAAAACGCGGTTTAGATTTGAAATTAAAAATAAAATTATTACTTTAACAGATTTACATTTGTATAGAAATATATAAACAGAGAATTGAATGTGAAATTTTTTATAATATTAACAAAAAATAACACCTAAAAAATCTTATTTTAATAAGATTACCCGTTTTTTTGTTTATGTTTATCCTGCGTTGTTTAAATCGATTTGAATGTAATTCAATGTTTACGATTAGAAAGAAAAGGCATTTTGCATTCGCCAACGATTCTCAATGTTATTGTAATTTGAGATTTAAATCCGTCAAAGTAACTTCAATACATGATAACTAAAATGCACCTAAAAAGTTATATTTTTATATTAAATTTATTCATCAGGACAAACATCGTTTTACGCTATTGATATATAGGAGTCTTTAATTTAAAAATATTTTCCATATTATTTCTTTAAAAAACATAATCAAACTAAACGTAAATCATATCAAAATATAAAAGTGGTAATAAAATGTTGTTTTACAGTAAATATATACAATAATCTGTTTGTATTACATATATCACAGAGCACGACAAAGCTCGGATGATCCATGTGCCTTTGATATAAATTGACCGAATATTTTAATAATTCCATAAAAATATCACCTGAAGATATTGATGGAAAAGTTTCTCCTATAAACTATCTGCACTATGGAAGATATACTTTATTGTGTTATATTGGGATATTTAAAAATAATTTTAGTGGATAATTAAATTATTTATTAAAATACCACGTACTTTATACAGAAAATAAATTGCAATGAATTAGTTGAACAGTAATAATTTACTCTATATTACATTTTTAAGACTTGAAGAATAAAAGACCAATTAATAATTATACGACAATAATCACGCAATAGCTGATTATTACACTATAAACAGACGAATACCAAAAAATACCTATAAAAATTCATAAAATCCTTATAATTTTGTATATTCTTATATAATGAATAAAATATTTGTCTTGAATACTATTTTATTCATTATATAAGAATATCAAATATATCGAATATCAATCTTCAACGAGAGATAATAATAAAATACGGAATGCTTTTCCGGATATTAAAAGTCAAGTTTCAGTCGAGTCAAACTACTTTATTACACAATCTGTGACTGCAGAGGAGTTGAAACTGATCACTACTGGTTTAAGAATATGATCTGTTTTGAATTCTATCCGTTTTGGAAAAAGATAACAATCGAGAAATTAAACATTTTTAATTCATTATAAATCCGTGAAAACAGGAAAAATTCTAAATACAAAAAAAAATCTAAATGTGAAAGGAACTCTTAAATTAGCATAAGTATTGTAATACCTTTTAGAAACAAGCCCAGCTTGTTATTTAATTAACTTCTATGATTGTGCAAAATAGGAAGGTGTAGGTAGTTTATTTTTTTTAATTCGTCTATGCGGTGGTCGGAGGTTTATAACTAAATTGTAAAAGGCGAAAGATTTATACGTTTTGAAGGGAAACCAGAGTATTCTTATCTCATGCGAGTTTAAAATAAGACGTGGATTGAGAGGGTAGGCTTGGTGGTTAACACACGTGTCAGTGAGAATAGTGTTTTTTATTACTAAAATAATCAGTTTTTCATGTGAATAGTTGGAAAATACGATACTAATAATAATTGTTATATATTGGTAAGTATTTATAAGTGTTGTCTGGTTTATTGCATTTATATTAATAGTAGATAATGGACGGTGATCCTGCCGCTGAACCTCCTGATCCAGGTGGCACCTCAAGTGTTCCCTTAATTTCCTCTCCCGTCCTCCCTCTATCCAGAAAACGTCAGTTAGGAGATGATGTTACGCCCCCAAATAATTTAAAAAAGAATATCATTAATCTAGATCAATCTACTCCTTCTATCCAAACCATGTACATCCATCCATCTCTTTCAAATCAACCTAATAAATATCTAAGCGATGACAAAGGTCCATTTATTGTCCAAGTTTCAAGAGAAACTCCAGACCCATCAGCTGGAACAAGTATTCGGGCTATTAAATTTGGTCAATTTTTACACACAAACAAAATTAATAACATTAAATGTGATGGTGTCAAAAGTGTGGGTCGTAACAGAATTTCTGTTGAATTTACTTCTTATGAAGCTGCTAACGATTTTATTTCAAACCCTTTTTTGGTAGCTTCTAAATATATAGCCTCTATTCCTACATATAATATTACTCGTATGGGTTTAGTAAGGGGAGTTCCTGTCGATTGGGCAATGGATGAATTTGTCCAATCACTTAATCCTCTTCCTCTAGGTTGTGGTGAAGTTTTAAAAGCTAGGAGACTTAATCGTAAACAGAGTTATGAAGGAAATTCGACTTGGGTTCCTACTCAGTCTGTGGTTTTAACATTCAGAGGTCAAATGCTTCCCCAAAGAGTCACATCATATCACCATTCCCTTCCAGTTGAAACCTATAACCTTCCCACTATACAGTGCCTGAGTTGCTGTAGGTTTGGTCATGTTAAAAATCAGTGCAGGTCCAAACCTAGATGCTTCAAGTGTTCCAAAGATCATACAGGTGAATCGTGTGACGTTATGATAGAAGCTTCTATTTGTTTACACTGCTCTGGTAATCACTTTGCTACAAGCAAGGCTTGTCCTGAATTTTCTCGTCAACACTCTATAAAACTGATTATGTCTCAGGAAAATGTTTCCTACCTAGAGGCCTCTTCCCGTGTTCCTCCTTCAAAACGCTCTTATGCTGATATAGCAAAAGAGATGTTTTCAGCCCCTCCCATCTCATCAATCCCCGTTCAAAGTGACTCAATTCCTGCTCCAACTTCTTTTTCCTATCGTAAAACTCTTTTTCGGCCCGTTCGTCCTAAGACCTCTCCCCCTCAAGGTTACAATAAGCAAGCTCACAATGCTATTATTTTAAATCCTCCTCCTTCCTCAGGGAATGGTGTAGCCCTTTCATTTAAGGATGATAACGCCATGTCCCAGCATGAAACCTTACTTCTCCAATTGACTTCTACAATTTTAAGCCTTTTATCTAGTATCAAGACTCCCTTACCGTCCATCGTTGCCCAAAATATATCCCAGCTTTTCTCTGTTTTTAACAATGGATCCAATCCTATTCCTCCAATGGAATTGTAAGAGCATTCGTCCAAAAAAATATGAATTGTTATCTTTAATTTCTTCTCATCATCCTGTTATCATTGCCATCTCGGAGACGTGGTTGGTTCCTGGGTCCCGTTTTCGAGTTCCAGGTTTTTCCTGTCTGCGGGATGACAGAGATGATGGATATGCTGGTAGCGCCCTCCTTGTCCGGCGCTCCGTTTCTTATAGTTCCCTTCCTCTTCCTTCTCATAGTCAACAGATTAATGCTGTTGCTGTGAGAGCTCTTGATATTTCCTTTCTATCTATTTATATTCCTCACCCGAACCCTTCCCTTGTTCCTGATTTACTATCCATATTCTCTTCTCTTCCTAGTCCTGTTCTGATCATGGGTGACTTTAATGCCCACCATACTATGTGGGGGTGCCATTATAATGATAGGTTTGCTCCTTTCTTGATGGGAGTTGTTGACGATGCTAATCTTTGCATCCTCAATGATGGGTCTCCGACTCGTCGAGTATATCCCCATCAAAACTCTCGGTCAGCTGTTGACCTAACCTTTTCTTCTCCATCTCTTTCCTCACAGCTTTCTTGGAAATCCTTGCCAAACTCTCACGGTAGCGACCACTTCCCAATCTTAATATCCTTTATTAACAGATCTATCCCACCTACAATATTCAGTCCCTTTTTAAAATTTAACACTAAAAAAGCTGATTGGCTAGGTTATGCTCGGACTGTTGATGATTTGATTGACAGACTTCCTGAGCTGGTGAGTAATGGGAATTCTTGTGTTTTCTATGATTTTTTTCTAAATTGTATACTATCTGCTGCCAATTGTAATATTCCTTTTAAAAATTCAAAAATTTGCCCGTTTGCTCCATCACCATGGTGGGACAATGAATGCTCTGACCTGGTTTTTCAAAGAGATAATGCTGAATTAAATTATATTTCATGTATGTCAAATGACAATTTTCTTAAATTTCAACATCTCGATGCTAAAATGAAAAGGTTGGCCTCCAAAAAGAAGAAACTTGGGTGGATCAACTATTGTGAATCTCTAAGTCCTCGTTCTCCTTCTAATTTTGTATGGTCTAAATTAAAACAATTCCGTAGGTCCATAAATTATGATGACCCGGGTCCCAATAACCCAACAGAGTGGTTGGAACATTTTGCCAATAAGCTTGCTCCTGCATATGTCCCCTACCATGATTGTTTTCCAAATTTTCCTAACCTGTCTTCCTCTGATGATATGGATTCCCCATTCACTCTGGCGGAGCTCCAGTGTGCTCTTAGCGGTCTAAAAGACTCGACTCCTGGGGTAGATGGGGTTCCTTTTTCTTTTATAACCAATCTGAATGAAAAATCTAAACTACATTTGTTAAAGTTAATGAACTTAATTTTTAACTCGGGTAACATTCCTGAATCCTGGAAGATTCAAATTATTTTACCCATCTGTAAACCTGGAAAAATTCCATCTGATCCTAATTCCTACCGTCCAATTGCTCTTTCCTCTACTCTATTAAAAATTTTTGAACATCTTTTAAAGAACCGGCTGGAGTGGATTGTGGAAAGTAAGGGCATTTTGGGGTCCTCCCAATTTGGGTTCAGAAAGGGCTTCAGTACTTTTGATAGCATAAGCATCTTAACGACAGACATTCGATCAGCCTTTGCAAGTGGTGAGTACCTTGCGGGTATATTCCTAGATATTTCTTCTGCATATGACAATGTCTCTCTTCCGTTACTCAGGCAGAAAATGCTACAGCTGAGTTTACCGCCGAAGATGACACATTTTATTTTTAATTTACTTTCATGTAGAACAATTCTTATTAAATATCGATCTACTTCCTTCCCCCCCAGAATTGTCTGGAAAGGTCTCCCTCAAGGCTCTGTCCTAAGTCCTCTGCTTTATAGCATATACTCAAATGATCTCGAATTGTCTGTCAATTGCTTCTGTAATGTCCTCCAATATGCTGATGACATTGTCTTATATCACAGTTCTCAGTCTATAGAAGACATTACTTGTCGAATGAACTCTGCTTTGCATCACCTTAACCAGTGGCTCTTTAATCACAACTTGTCTTTAGCAGTTGATAAATGTCAGGCAGTTGTGTTTACAAAAAAGAGATCCATCCCTAATCTAATTTTATCTTGTAAGGATCAACATATTAATCTTGTTAATAAAGTAAAATTCCTAGGCATCATTCTCGATTACAGACTTAACGGAATTTTTCACTGTGATTATATAATAAATAAATGCGAAAAAAATATTAACGTTTTACGTGCACTTTCTGGTGTCTGGTGGGGATCACACCCCTATTCACAAAAAATATTGTACAATGCCATAGTCCGAAGTCACTTGGACTATGGAATGTATATTTTAGAACCTTTTAATAAATCTTCTTCAGAAAAACTTAATAAAATTCAATATAAATGTCTAAGAATTATTTTAGGTGCCATGAAAACATCTCCAACTAATGCTCTTCAAGTTGAATGTGTTGATCCTCCTTTAAACATCCGTCGCCAATTCCTTTGTGACCGCTTTATTTCCAAAACGCTTCAGTTATCTTCCCACTCCCTTTGGCCTAAACTTCAGAAATTGTCCCAAGTTTTAAAACCCCACCAAACTAAACCACTTCTGTTAGAAAGTTTTCTTAAATTCACCTCTCTCCCTAATCCTGTTAATCGTTCTATATCTAATCCCCTATATTTAACCCCGTTTAAATCTCTTACTTTTATTCCCTCAGTAATTACAGATCTTGATTTGGTCAAGGGTTCTCCTGACACCAACATCAAATTTTGCCAAATTGTTCAGAAAAATTGGTTCAATCACACCCTCATCTATACTGATGCATCTAAGGTTTCACAAGATGGATGCACGGGTGCTGCTTGTTGGTTACCTAAATTTAATATAATTCTTCAATTTAAATGTCCTCCCGAATCTTCAGTTTTTTCTGGTGAAGCGGTTGCTATTTTCGAAGCAATCTTATTTGCCCTTTCGAATAAATTAGTAAAGACTGTTATTTTGACAGATTCTTTAAGCTGTCTGGAGTCCATTAAACAAAATCCATTCCGATGTAAGTCAAGATTTCCTATTATTTTAAAGATCAGGGAGGCCTTACTCTCATGTCACCAACAGGGCTTATGTGTTTCATTGGTTTGGATTCCAAGTCATTCTGGTATCACGGGCAATGAAACAGTGGATTCCTGTGCCAAAGCAGCCATTTACTCTGGCTCAGTCACTCACTTCAACAATTCCTCTCAAGATCTGAGTTCTTTAGCGGGTAAGTTTCTGGATAAATCTTGGAACTCCCTGTGGAGCTCATCAAAGCTCACCAAAGGAAAGTTTTACGGTTCCATCCAACCTAATATTCCAAGACGCCCATGGTTTTTTACTCAAAAACTCTGTAATCGGTGGGTTTTATCAACTTTATGCCGTTTACGCCTTGGACATGCTTGTACTCCTGTTCACCTTAAAAAAATTAGGATAAGGGATCACTCTCGATGTGAATGTGGTTTAGACGAAGGCACGGTTTCTCATCTTCTTTTCTCCTGTCCTAATCTTTCATATCCTCTATATGATGTTATCCCTCCTAAAATCCCTCGTCCACTTAATGTTGAGTGTTTGTTAATGCTTGTGTTTAGTCCATACTGTAGATTTCTATGTAAATATATTAATCGAAATAAAATTAAATTGTAAATATCTTAACAACTTTATAGATATATTTTTATATAATGATATATATGTATGTGTATATGTGTGTGTGTGTATGTATGTATGTGTATATATGTATACATGTATGTATATATGTATATATTTTAATGTTGTGTTGTCTGTTAATATTTTTAGATTATACTAACAAAAAGCTCCTTCTATCATATTGACAAACGTCAGTATAATTAACAACAATATTTACTGGACTATCTCCTTCGTGTCTTCTCCACCCTACGTTTCATTGGCGAAATATACCGTGACATTAAACACGGATGAAGCCATAATTTGAAAAAAAAAAAAAAAAAAAAAAAAAACTAAATTGTACGTTCTGGGACTATATATATATTGCGTTTACATTTATATAAATACTATAAAATGATTAGTAGAAAGTAGATAAGGTCTATTTAATAATATTGTTCTTTCATTGATATCGTTTACTTAATAACACTTTACGTATAAGCAAAGCTCACAGAAATCGTCGTACACTTATAAGAATTTATTTGAAAGTAGGATATAGTAACAGAGCAGTCTCTACTACTGTATTATTCTGTCTGATGCAGTTTATGGTACAAGAGATCAGTACCTCTTGTACCATAAACTGCATAAGATTTCGCTGAATATCAATAATATACGGACTACAGTCCGATGTTTCCGATGATCTGGATTCGATAGAAAATGGACTCAGGACTGGAAGTACTTGTCTTGATTAACACATTTAATTCATGAGTATTATTTTACTTACTTCAATGTTAAGTTAATTTGAAAGGATAAGTATTATCATTTAAAATTTTAATTGGTTTGTAATTTTTATGTTGATAGTTACACGATTTTTCGATAATAAATCTCCAAAATGTACGTCTCAAAGCACCAAAATTTGTCTAATTTTCTTTTTATAGTATTTTATTTAGAGCATGTTTGGTTTTTTCATTATTTTAATAATCAATGTACATTTACGATTTAAAATAATGTTCCATAAATGTCTTCAGTCCCAACTTAGTAGTAAATTTCTACATCTATTACGCTTAATATTTAACCTGCGTCATGTAACATATGCATGTTATTAATGAGTTACTTCAGCAGAGAGATGTTCATAGAATTGGTTAATCCCCAGTGACGCAAGGCTATGATTATTTATTACATCGTTTTTTATTTACATAGTTTATGAAAATATTTTATTGAGAAGAGCGATGAATCGAATTGTTCCCTACATCCAGTTACAAATTACAAAAATGTAATTTGTAAGATAATCTCAAAAATAATGTTAACTCAGAACATTTTTCAATTTAAGTACTCAATTTTAAATAATATACACAAGTACATATGTTTCTGTATATAAGTATTTATAAAGAACATGTAATTTAAATTCATATCTGAGCTCGTTATTGCATTATCGGTAAGTAAAAAGTTAAATCTCTTCTATCGTGTTGGTTTTCTTAGGAATTTGATAAAATAAAAAGGATCTTGAATTTAGTACCCAATTATTTTTAAATAAAATAGTATTTTAGATCCTTATCATAATAATATATCTGGCACTTTTTAAATGTTATATTATATTCCATCGGATTTGTTCTTTTAATCTACAAGAAGCAATATTTGAACTCAATATTTATTTCTTTTAAAAGAAGCAAGTAGGATCTTTCGTTGACTGACATCAACATTTACTTTGATCTTAAGTTTATCACAACTTTTATAGAAATTAAATAAATTTTATTTATCACTTTAAGAATTACTGGCCATAAGAATGATTAATTTTCATTAATTAAGACATGGTTATTGTGAAAGCAAAAACTTCTCTTCATGCCGATACAATATAACATCATGCTCTTACTTGTCTGAAATACAGGCTGTATTTCAGTTCTAATCTGATTGCTGGAACACATTTACGTCAGAGAGCTCTCAATACTATTATGAGAGGACGGAGATAATGAATCGATGAATCGATCTCGGGTGCACTTATCTGTGCACTGAAATGTATGACAAATGGGACATAAAACTTTTAGTATTGCAAAAACAGGAAATTTATTATAAAATTCTAACGTCTGAGAGTATACTGCGAGTACATTTGCTTAATCAACATTGTATTTATTCATTAGATTGGTATAGTGCATATATATGAGACGATAGTATTTGAGTACAGCTGGACAATTATATATAATAATGGGTCAAGCGGGTTTAAAAAGAAAAATATGTGCAGAATACAATCAACAAAAATATATAAAATGAAGTAATGTGTGCGAAAAAATATTATATTTTTGATTTATTTTAACTTTTGTTTTTTTTATAATTACATTCATTTCGTAATACAACTTTTACTAAAGTCATAAAAACAACTTTTTAGAGATATAGCCAATTATATAACTTTATAAATATTTTTAACGAGTCTAGAATAAGACAAGACACCTCAAAACGTAGATATTACATAAAATGCGATTTTGATAATCGGGGTTATTATAATTACGTCCTTAATCAGAAACTTAATTATAAGATGTTATAAAATTTCGCGCATCACACTATTGTCAGGAACTGATTTTGTGACGAAAGCAAAGAGGGTCGAACTAACTTATATATTATTAAAGACAAAGAGAACTTAGATTATAATTTACATAATTTACTTAAACAATGAAGCGTAAACCTTGGGACAGAGTGTAGATAATATATTGTATGTTGTTATGTCCATAACATATAAAAGAACCCGTGAGTCGGGGCGCCTTTGTTATAAAATACGTTATAACATATGAATGTTAATAATAATAAATAGGTAGAATATATTTTGTTTTGTGTTTATATATTATATATTTTTAATACACTTTTAATAAATTAGGACGACTTCATCAATGTTGAAATTTTAAATTATTTCGCGACTTTAACAAATATACAAACAAAGAGAATCATAACTAATATTTGTAGGATTAGACTTTTTCGCCTTTTCCTTAAAGTGTATTTGGTTTTTCCTTTAAATGTTAAAATCAGTTTTATAAATGAAGCTCCATGGAACATAAGAGTAGAATTTAAATATGTATAGAAAATGATATGTCTCCAACAAATATCAAACAACTCAGCACAAGTTTTGTGCTTATAGAGAAATCTTTAGGAAAGGAAGAAATCAATCGCGACAAAATAGGTTTTTATATTGAAAAGTGACATTATCCAAGTGTGAAAATCTGTTAAAGGTTCGTATTCACTGAATATAAGAATCTTACTTCTCAAGAAAATACGGGTATTATAGTACATATATTTTATATATATATAATTATACTTATTCGTTTAAATATTTTTAAAGATTAAAACTAATTATTTTATTATTTTTTTCATAAAATAAACCGTCTTTACAATGGAAGTAATAAATATGTTTAATCACTAAATAATACAATAATCAACGAAATATATATTTTTAAGATGTATTAGTAAATTATATCTTGACATGTATTTATAAGATATATCTCATAATAAATCTAGATAATTATATAAAAACTCATATATTCGATTTGTAAGTATTCTAGATATCATACCACACAGCCGATTGGTCTAGTGGTTAGAGGTTGATAGACCTGCCTGCTGTGCTAAAGGTCGTACGTTCGATTCCCACACGGGACATTTGCTTGTGTGATCCATATTGTGATTTCTGTTGCTATTCTAAGTGTTATTTAGGTCCGTTATTTCCAGAGATTATATCTGTAGTACGGAAGTTGTTTTTTTTTATAAAATTTTATTTATAGCTATGCTATAAACAATATCTATTATAAATGAAAACACTCAAAACTTTCAATAGGAAATCTCTTATCGACACTGATATTTAAGACTTTAATATGTTACGTTACATTAAATGCGATTTTAAACGTATCATAACTGTACATTTGAATAAGTTGCTTTGAACTATTATTTAAAAATACAAAATAAGTTGAAAAATTAATTAAACTGTCAAGTTTTCGTGAGAATATCAAAAGTAAGTTGAACATCTGTAGAACTTCAGATACTCTTTTAACTCTAACATATATTATATGAATACCAAAAATGTAGATTATACTAAATTGCCACTAAGAGATCGAAACGAAGTTTGTAGTATAAGAAAACTATTAAGACTAAGAATAAAACTAAAATTATAAAGGTTGAAATTATATTAATTTCTTTTATTTCTTAACTTGTGAGTTATTATAATGACAGATTTGTTTCAATTATGATCGTAACCCTTGGCCTACGTTGTATAAACTTATCCAGTAAACAAATTTTACAGGGTGTTTAAGTTACAACAAAATAGAAGTACTTCTTTAAAATACATTCTTTGTAATGTAAAATATATGAAGTCAAAGAGAAGTTTGAATGTTGAAATACTCTACGTTTTAAAGTTGTATGAATATTTCATGTTTGCTGAATAAAACATAATTTTGTAGTTTCTTTTGTACAACAATGGTAATTATTTTCTGAGTTTCATTAATCTGCTTCATTACTTTATATAATTCAGTCTTATGTCCGGGAAAGTAAAAAATCTTCTTCTGCCTAAAATGCGATGCATTCAATACTGTATTGGTCGATGCCAAACTCGACAGTTTCGAACACAAGCGTAGAACTACTAGCCTCTTAGTGTTCTATAGGATACATTTTGGTGAGTGAGCGCTGGAATTACATTATTTAATCCTCCTGTCCCCATCCATCATGGGATGTTCCGACACACGTCGAGTATCCGTCCTTACGTCATGGACATCCCTTCTGTCCAAACAAACCGTTATGCTTTGTTGTTTTTTATTCGTATAGTGAAGGACAAGAATAAGATACAGTTTGCCTGCGTCATGACATTGTGGGTATATTAAAGGTGAAAGCGAATGGCTTTTGAAGAAGTTGCGAAGTGCGAAATACTATCTACGACTATTTTACTACTCACCATCGCGTGGAATGTAGTAAAAAACAGCATCGCCATTTCCTATTTTAATTATTGATATTTTATTTGTATTTAGTTACATGAATGAAAAACAATTAATAGTAATTTTATGTCACAGAAGCTAGTTGTTGGTGTTACGGTGTTACTATATCTATCTGAGGCCTAACTGCACATATACTATGTTCTGATTATCGTAGACGCGAAGAAGTCAAACTGTATATTATAAAAATCACTCAATGAATGTTGACAGCGGTAACTTATTTAATACAATTTAATTCAAACTACTGTAGCGACAATGTTTTGTGAATCTCTTGAATATTTTAGCAGAATTAAAATGTTTGTGTAAGAAATATTTAAAATTAATGTTTAGTAAAACTTTAACAAGAATATAACGAGAACTCATACTTATTTAATGTAAAATTTATTAATTGAATTATCTTTATTAATAGAAATAACTATTTTAATAAAAAAAATATACAAACATTTTACATTAAACATCATCTTGCAGTCGGCTTGATTGTAAATTTTAATAGAAATACTACATATAATACATCAAAGTTGGAATAAGTTGTAATATAAAATGGTGAACCTTTATCTCTACAATATATAACACTATACCTTCTTCAATATTAAATATTTTTACTTTAATATAAGATATCGCAATATAATTTATTTTCATAGTTATTTTAGAAAGTGTAGTTATAAGCAAGATTAAAATAGAGTTCAATGCTTTTGTGCTTTATCTGATATAAAGCAAGAACGCTCGTGTAACTCAGTACAATATGTATTGTGTTAAGATATTGTAATATAAATATAACAATATTACAATATTACTACTGTATACAAAACACAAATATTTGACAAACATATAACATATATTTCTTTTTAAGTGTTATAAAAACAATAACATATTGTTAAGAACTATGTAAGATCGTTATCATATTTTCAAATTACTTACTACTGAACCTCTCTATATTTATTGACATCTTTATTTAATAGTTTTATCACTGGATTGTCTTATTTTTATGTAACCTCTCTGTCTTTTCATATAACAATTAATTATATTTTAATTAGATACACTTAAATGAACAAGTGTCCATTCCATTAATTAAGTAATACTATAATAAAATAAATACCTGTATACAACAGATTCTTTGAATGAAATCAAAATAAATAAGAAAATCTAAAAATAACCTAAGAAAATCTAATTTAATACAACAGCAAGACCAGCCGTGAAGATAAAACAATGTAACCTAACAAAAGAAACAATATGTAATCTATTTTGTAATTAAACAGAAAGATCCCTGCTTTTTCATTTTGATTAAAAATATATATTTAGTTGTTGATATAAAAAATATTTGAATTAAATGATTATAATGTTTATAATATTAATAATATTTCAGATAATTTTTATACAGTTCAGTCATGAAAATGTTACGGTATTATGCTCTAGTGCTGCCCTCTGGCGGTCTCTCGGGAGACTGTTACTGGAGATTAGACATCTCAACCAGTACTCTAATAAATTGCTTTTACTTAAATTGTGTTGTATTGTTATAGTATGTTATACAGGTTCAGTTATACGTTATTATTTAATTTGAAAAATAAGTATTGGTGTTAAATTAATTTTATAATATATATTATTAAGCCCTATATTGTAATTAACAATAATATATAAAAAGCAACAGCTATATTCAGCAGTGGGTCACTTGATGTAAATACTCATATATTTCTTATATTATGTTATTATTATTAATAATAATTTATTTTCTTGAATCCCTACGTACCACTAACCATGGACAAGTGAAGACATATGCACAGTCTTCTTTATCTTGTTTGTTAGTACAAGAGAACAGAAGTCAAACACTTGCTCTTCTAATATTAACTATAGTGCTGATTGAATTTTTTTTTTTTTTTTTTACTCTGTCTGAGTTAACGCTTGACTACATTCCACCTGATCGAAAGTGGAAATGTAGTCATAGATGGTAAGGCGCATTAACTCAGTAACCTATTCACTCTTCTCTTGAAGACACCCACATTGTATTCAGATGGAAATACCGACGCAGGCAAGCTGTTCCAGTCCTTCGCCGTGCGAATAAAGAAAGATGAAGCAAAGCGCTTCGTTCGGACAGGTGGAATGTCCACAACGTATGGATGGATACTCGCCGTGCGTCGGGATGTCCGTTGGTAGAAGGGGGATGGGGGAATTACGTCATGTAATTCCTGTGCACACTCTCCAAAATGTATCCTATGAATACTGAGAGGCCAGCAATTCTCCGCCTGTGTTCAAGGCTTTGAAGATTGGCGTCAACCAAGTCTTGGTCGCCAATAAGCCTTTTTGCTCGCCTCTCGATTGAGTCCAGAACCGCTAGATGAAACTTTGCGGCACCAGCAAATATGTGACCACAGTACTCCACACACGACCGGATCTGTGCTTCGTATAATACAAGTAGCTGTCCCGGTGTAAAGTACTGTCGGACCTTCGCAAGAATGGCAAGCTTTCCTGCAGCTGCTCTTGCTCTGGACTCAATGCACCGACCATAGTTGAGGTTCGAGGAAATCTCTAAGCCTAACAACTGAAGTCGGTCACTGTATTCCAAAGATACATTCTGAAAAGAAGGAGCCAAGGTGAAAGGGCTCCTTTTGGCGGTGAACAAACACGTCTGCGTTTTGGTGGCGTTGAATGTGCCAAGATTGGCACTGCCCCATGCAGAGACTGCCTGAAGTTTGTCACTCAAACGTTGCACCATGGCTTCTCTTTCTGACTGTACTTGTTCTCTACTAGCACGAGTGCTTGGCAGATATCTTTCTACAACTGTGCTGTCGTCTGCGTACCCATAGATTCCGGGCTTCAGCAGATCGTTTATATGCAGCAGGAAAAGAGTTGCAGAAAGAACGGACCCCTGAGGAACCCCGGCATTTATTGTTAAGGGCTCCGACGAGCACCCTTCAACAATAACTCGGATAGTTCTAAGGTTCAGGAAGTCCGTAATCCAGCCGATCAGACCAGGAGAAATACCGTATGCTGAAAGCTTACTTATAAGGCTCGCATGCCAGACCCTGTCAAAAGCCTTCGAGACGTCCAGAGAGACGGCGACCGCTTCTCCGTTCTTCTCGATAGCCTCGCCTAAAATGTGAGTAGCATACACTAAAAGGTCCCCAGTGGACCTATATCGGCGAAACCCGTACTGTCGGTCACTGAGGAGATCGTTACCTTCTAGTTAGGTATGCTAAAAGGCGCGAGTTCAATACACGCTCCATAATCTTGCAGAGTATGGAGGTGATTGCAATCGGTCTGTAATTGGCAGGATCGGCACGTCTGCCTTTTTTGGGCACTGGTTGCACGTTGGCAAGCTTCCAGGATTTCGGCACTATTCCAGTCTCGAAAGAGAGGCGATACAGACGTGTTAATATAGGAGACAACTCAGCTGCGCATGTTTTAAGCAGAATGGCTGGTATACCATCAGGACCACTGGCTTTATTCACATCCAAACGACACAATGTTCTCCGTACCTCTCTGTTTGTTATGCGGATTTCAGGCATCGAAATACCGCAGTGAGGAAGATGTGCTGGAGACGCATTGCTAGTGTCAAGATGTGAATTATTAGCAAACAGAGAAGCAAGTAAATTCGCTTTCTCTGTCGCTGTATGGGCCAGGGATCCGTCCGGCTTCTGCATTGCAGGCAGTGAGGGTTTACAGAAGTTCGACTCGATCGATTTGGCAAGAGATCAAAAAGCTCGACTGCCGGTTGGTCTGACAGAGAGCTCTTCGCCATTCTTAGCGATTCGATCGAGACGAGCCTTCCGCAACGCCTTTTTGGAAAGCCTTGGCAGCTCGGTTAAAGGCTCTCTTCTTAGATCTTACATCCGGAGATTTGCGGCTTCGAGCGTCGGCCCAACTGAGGTATGCCGAATGTTTTCGGCCTTCAGCATGACCACATTCGGCATTAAACCATGGGCGAGCTTTGCCAGCGATGGGTACATCAGCAAACGGAATGAAATACTCCATTGCTTGATGCACCACATCGGTTATAGCATCTGCGCAACTCGACGGATCCAAAGAAGAGAAGCAGACCTGCCGCCAAGGATAAGATGCAAAAAAGTGTCGAATCTCATCCCAATCTGCTGACTTGTATTTCCATATTCGCCTGACACCATGTGGTTCGGAAACTGGTGGGGAATAAGTAAATACAGATTTCACCAGACAGTGATCGGAAGTTCCCAAGGGGGAGGAAACCTCAACACGATATCTGTCCGGATCAGTTGTCAGCAGAAGGTCAAGGCAGTTGGCTGTATGGGACTCCACATCAGGGACCCTCGTCGCTTGCCTAACCAGCTGAAAGAGGTTCAAAGACAACGCGAAGTTCCGCGCCTTTCTTCCAGCATGGTCCGTCTTCTGGTACGGGTACAGCCATTCCTGATGACAGGCATTAAAGTCCCCCAGAAAGACGAGCTGCGCTGAAGGGTATCGATGCAGAGCCATATCAGCAGCCTCACTAAGATACTCAAATAAACGAGTGGTCTCCTGATCACCGCTGTGCGAACGGTAGACACAGGAATACAGGATTTTTTCGATTCCTGTATCTACTAAAACCCATATGGAAGAAAAAGTGGGGTCTTCAAGGTGACGGAGACGATGGATACAGAGGTCGTCCCGCGCGTACACACATACCCCGGCACGTGAGCGAAAGTTGTGCTCTAACGTGTAACCGGGATAATCCAGGTGTGCAGCACTCATAGGACATGAATCTGCGTCTCCGTCAAAAAGAGCAAGTGCGGCTGCGCTGTCTCGAGATGGTGGTGGACAGGTTCGAGATTTGAGTGCAAGCCTCGGATGTTACTGAGGTGCACTAAAAGTGAGGAGGAGTGCAACCGCTGAAAAAACTTGTTCCTTTTTTTAAAACTTTTCCTAAAATAAATATAATAAGAGTGAATAGGATGGGAAATGGCAGTTGAACGAGACGCTGCGTATCGAACCCGACGTCGAAATTGGTGTTGTCATGCCACTGGGAGGCTACTCTGGAGACTGCGGGGACGCCCGAACCCCCCCAGGGATCGCCATCGGGCCTCCTCGTCTGGTCGCCAACCAGCACGATGGAGCCACCCTGGGAATTTTCGCAGCTGGCGGGGCAGCCTTTCGTGGGTGGCTAACCTACTATTTGGGCCCCCAACTATCTGCGGGCGGCCAGCGGAAAGCCGTCGCTTCGGATCCCGCTACCTTCCTCGACTAGGCACCCGACCCAACCAACATCAACTCGACGCCAAACCGGTTCGCCAACGCAACGCAGCTGTTCAGACCCATTTCCCATATACGGCTTCATTGAGCAGCGTGCCGGAACACGACTAGGTCGCTTTGCGGCACGACTTTGCCCAATGGGTGGTAACCTTGCCGGCGACCCGATGTTATGGTCTACCATTTCATTAAACATAAACCATATTAATTAAACATTACTAAATTGGGAATACTATAATACTAGACTGTAGATACAGCCGGGAAACAGCAAACCGTACAAGCAGGACGACGCCCCGAAGATTCAATTTTAGCCGATATAAAATTATATTTTTTCTTATCTATAAGAAAGTAAATGATAATGGGTTAACTTATAAAACTCACTCTTAATATTCTATTCGGTTAACATTGAGTTTTAATAAGACAAAAAAGGCCTTGCAGGGGTCAACAACAAATGGTAATATCGACCAATAGAAATAATTAATCCAATAATTTCCATTTATATAATGTTACACTGATGGTCTTCGAGAAGAAATAAGTGTATGAAGTTGATTTCATATTGATATATTACTGAATATAACAATATAAAAATGTAGGCTGTATGTATACATACTACGAATGGATCAACTATCCACTCGGTATGTTATATGAAGCGTACATTTTTTAGTGCGGAATTTTTAAGTCCTCTTGTCATGCAATATTTTGTTGCATATTGATTTTATAAAGTGGAAACATGATAAAAAATTACTTTTGTTATATAAAATTTTAATAAAAGTGATGATTGTTTTAAGTATTATCTTATTAACCGATTTAAAGGATTTAATAATACTAATAATAGTATATTCAGATCAAAAACACCATTCCTATTTTATCATAAACTTTACCATTCTAGTGTAAAACAGACGAGGGTTTGACAAACCAATAACTGGATACCTACTTTGAGTGTATGTGTTTGTGTCACACACACATGTGATACACTCCTAACAGCGATTACAATATGGTTTTCAATATAAAAAAAAAGGTTGTTGTTATTTGATAGTTTAAACTTTATTACTTCTTTTATATTTAATCTTTATTTAGCGACATCAAACTTACTGTTAAGAAAGAAATTATTATCAAATAATTATTAGATTATGAAAATTGTATTATTTTTTTAATTAAAATATTCAACATCCAGAAATATTGAAAAGATAAAATATTATCAAATTAGATGATGAATAAGTTATTATTAAATAATTCTTAAGTTGTGTTATTATTATTTTTCTTTATTGAAACTTTTCAAACTACAGAAACATTTAAGAGATAAAATATGATAGTCATTGATAGCCTGTCTTATGTGTCATCGCTTTTAAGTTACACACAACATTGTATTGCGAATAGAGATGCTTTGTTTTAAGGAAATATTAAAATTATCGCTTTGACTTAGTTAAAACAAATAATTCTGTATGTCCTCACAGTAATTACAGGTAACGAAAGATTATTGTAAATATTTAAGTCATTAAAATTCTAACATGTGCGAAATATACCACATTATATTTACTATAAAAGCTATGTTCGAGTTTCAACATTATCCTGAAAACATGAAAGGGATTCCTGGTTTTTTACCCAATTATTATGAAAATTGAATTAATTTTATTTTTTTAATCAATTTCTTATAAAGATTTTTAATCACTAAATCTAATTTTAATTTTATTTTAATTATAAGTTTATGTATAACTATTAGTAAAATGTTTTGTTATTACTTTTTTATTATGAATATAATTAACATAAGTCGTTTGCTATTACTAATAAATAGGCCTTTGTTGCTACGAATATATAAATTATATTATTATTATATATTGTTTTAAATATTACTTTGTTGTATAGACATACCTTCACAAGGTTCAATAGATTTAAAATTATATTTAATACTTTCTATTTGCTGCATTAACTACTTAAAAAAATCATTATTTGAAACATTAACTTTATAATACATTAAATTCTAAGAGTTAAATATAAACTTCTTTATTAGAGAAGAGCACTAAGAGTACCTTATCAGCCTGAATGACTTCTGTATAATATAGATAGTGGCGCCAGTATTTAGTACTTGGGTGCACCTGGCGGCTACAGATGAAACTACAATTTTACGTCATTATACTAGAGAGGTTGACGTTTCTGAGTGTCCTCTGTAATATTACAGACGTTTTCAGAACGAGTTTTAAGTTGCAGCAGTGGTTTTTGACATAACTTTTATACTTCACAAATAATATTGCTTTTCGTATTATGTCTCCTGTTTTCGATTACAAAATCATATTATTTTAAATGTTAAATGACATTAGAAAAAACAATGCATTTTCGTTATTTTTGTTTCTTTCTATTGTTATATTTGAGTTATTACAAACTTTGATTATGAGTTACAATTAAAAAAATAAAGACACAAATAATCTGAATAGATATTTGTTGAAATTTACATGAAATTACATTTGTAATATCATTTTATAACCTCTTGTTTAAATTATATTTTTGAAATTGCTCCTTTAGAATAGCAATGCTGATATCTGTGCATTTTTAACATATTTTTAAGAAAATACGCAGTTTCAACTGCAAACGGTAAAACCACTATATAATTACCTAATGCTCAAACAGCCTTACACAATAAAGCGCTTTCAGCTTTCGCTACGGCTTTAATACGATTATGTGTAAATACAACATAGGACGCATTAAAAAGAATTGTTTTCTTTTCAATCTCTTTTATGCTTTATCTTGTCGGATCAGTATGACAGCGAGTGACGTCATAAGCCGGAGATATCACGCTCAAACAGCGGAAAAACTGCAGTAAATCATTTTTATTGCATATTTCGGTTCCTGTACACTCTCCGGAATTAATGACGTCAAAGAATTTGCATATGAAAACCACAAAAATGTAATAAAAGTGATTATAGTCGAGTACGGGAGATGATGTGATCTGAATAAATCAGATTCAATGAATCGTATTCTACAAATTACAGAATTCATTAATAGCAGAATAAGTATTTCCATTATCTCACTAATATTCAAATTAAAACGAAAAGTATATTTGTAATTTGAAATAAAAAATTAAACTTATATCAAACAATCAGATAAACCACAAATATGTATGAAAAGTATTGTTTTATTTCTTAGTATTTAATTATATATATAAAACAATATTTTGAATTCGACGTTATGGGACTCTAATTCTTCAAGAATATATTTAAAGAAAGGGTCCATAATCTCCTTTTCGTAGGTACTGTATTGCTATTAAATATTTAGGTACGTATATTGAGAAAACATCATATAAAACAAAAATAACCAAATATTGAAATAATAATCACGTCTGATTCTGAATATAAATGATAAAGTTCATAAATTTGCAAACAAATAACTGAATTATGTCAGCTACGTGACTTCGGTGCTAATTTTAGTATTCTTTTAACAAAAACCTAAAATAATAACGAGTATTTTTTATTTTCAATAAAACTTTTGATCTAAACAACAAATCCTAATCTAACTGATATTGAAATAAACATTTTTTATACATTTTCAGTTGTCAAGTTTTAAATGAATTTGTTATTGCTATGTACGAGAGCTTGTTATAACTTTAATATACAAATTATAAAGAACTGCGAATGTGTGGGTGAAAGTACATTTATACTTATCACAAACTTTTTTCTATTGTAGGATCTAAATAAAAATGAATATATATCATTAAGGATATATATATATTTTTTATGTTATCGATGATTTCAACAAAATGGGTGTCTAAGATGTATTTAAAATAACACTATGAAATGATAAAAAAGACATTTTCAATTTTCTTTTAATGTTACCTTCGTACGTGCTTTTGTAGTAACACAGTAATTTAGTACTTTAGACGGGACTTGCTTAAAAGTCATATTATTAAACTTTATACTAAGTGTGTCTGTACTTAAAAAAGCTGAATTGTAAGCACGTTCATATTCCTTGATTTCTAGTCGACCGATGAGAAATAGAAAGAAATTATAAGCTTAATTTTTAGTATTTCTCACAAAACTCTCCAAATACCAAAAACTTTTTTTACAAAATCACTTAAAAAGAAAAATACAGTATTATATAAAGTATATAGTATATAAAATGAATTTCAATTGTTTATAATAATATTAAGTGAAAGAAACAATGGTTTGCTCGCTAAATACTAATTCAGAATTTCTATAGAACCCTTTAATTGATATTTCTCTGGAACATAGCCTCCGTTACCAATACAAGCGATGCAAATAAAATATATCTTTTCTACGTATGAATTTAATTTGAATGTATATAAAAAATATTATTTGACAAATTAGAAACCGTCCGGCGCAGATCGGCCTCGCGACAACATTGTTAATTGAGCGCTTAAGTGAGATTGTATTTCATGAAAACAAATATTCTCTTTCATGTTCATCTTTCTTTTTATTAAAACAACTGAAACTGAAACTGCGAAAATTATAACATACAATAATATTATTATAACAATAATTTATGCTTTTGAATTCTTAGTACAACCCAAGATAGTATAATATATACTAACAACACATCTCTATAAAATGATAGTGAAAGACCATGAACATAGTATTAATTTTATGAGATGAGTAATGCGCGAATAAATTACATTAATTTGAGGGAGGAAAATTAAAGTATTATTTTTTATACTTTGACAAACGTTAATGAGAAAAGCAATAAGTCTCCAATGAAGTTCGAGCAGCGCTGGATCTGTGCCAGTGAACATAATACTCGTGTGTCAGTTTTAAAATTATTTTTTACGATCTAACTTAAACGTAATATTTAAATGTTGCCGTTGTCTTTTAAGGCAATTTTAGATGTTATATTATGCAGTGAGAAATATCATATATACTATTTATTATTATAAATCCTACGGAATATGTTGAAGATACGGTGTCCTAGTAATATAAAGTACTTGTTTATAAGCGTACACATGTCGCTTCACAGTAAGCACACCAAGCTATTATCTGTTAGCATTCTTATTTTCTGTCTTCTGTATCTCTTTACGGTTCGTTTCATGGACGTATTGTTTGGAACTGAGCAACTAGATTCACATTTCATAAGTGCAATATATGCCTATTTGAAAAAATATGTTGACTGCCTCATAGCGACGTGAGTGTTGTTTTGAATGGAACTCAATATAAGTAGTTTATATTTCATAAGATAAACATACTGCAATAAATCTTTAAAAGTAACTATTCTCCATAAAATATATTTACATACTCTGTGAGGTTAAGAATCGTATGATTACAGCATATTTTGTACATTGTGAAAAATGTGTTAGAGTTTTTAATCGGGAAGATTTGTTAAACACAAAAATCATATCATAAACGAAGTACTTCGACTTTTGTTTGTTTATAATGGACCAATCTTAGATTTTAATTCATCGTTTAGTGTAATATGCTGGTAAGAAATTCGTAATTCTCATTTTAAGTAAAGAAAAAACCTTAGAAATTATGTATAACCTATATTTTATTCAATAAAAAATTTAATAATAAATTTGAAATGTAAAGTTTGCTTCACAGTCTCAAAGACAAAGTGTCAACTTTAATTTTTAGAATTAACTCATAGAAGGAAACCATTGTGAAAACACGGTTTGTGTTCTTTGTACATTACAACTCTTTTTAAATTCAGATCATCTCGATCATTCATGTCATATGAATAAAAGAGAATATTGCGGTAAATCATGCAACCAGTCAAGGTCGGCCCTTAAACTGGGTCACGCTGTTCAAAAGTATAATATTATATAATAGCACATTTACATTCAGTTCACTCCTGCAGTAGTGAACAGAGATGCAAGCAGGAGAATGGGCTATTTAACTAGGTATCCAGATTTCCTTGTCTCTTTTACTTCTTCAGCCCCTGTTCCTAAATTTCGGATTTTTCGTGCGACAATCAAAGAAAGGTGCACTTACATGGTATTCTTCAGATACAGCGAAGTGTCTCCTTGTAATTTTATTTTATTAACATAATTTCAGAAGTAGGTACTAGTAGGTAATAATTTATTCTCAATTTCTTTTTCTAATTACTCGATTTTTTTAAACAAAGTATTGTAAGAAGTTCGGTCTACATTTGTATAAAATTAACCTCCGCCCATTATAAATACTAATAAATATATAAATTTGTCTAAGAAATGTTTACGATAGGAGTTTTGGCCTCATTGCGTTGATTATTATTATTTTGTATACTTAAGTAAACTATTGCTGCAAAAGATGTTCCTCTTGTGAAACTTAATATAAGTAATCGTAAGTAATGTAAACCCCAACATAACATTTTCAATCAAAATCTTGTTCTTAGGAATGTTATTTATTATTACCTGCTTCATAAAACATTAAAGCCGTCAGTGATGTTTGAAATCTTTTAACCTGAAAACTTAGTTGCAAGCGGAAGTTTTGAAAAATTATAATTAAGTTTGAGGTAATCTTGATTTAGAAAAGATCAGCAACGAACTGTAAACAGTTATATATTTTGAATACATTTCAGTTAAGATTGGTGTAACTTACAATGTTAATAATAATGAGTAGCACCAGTAGTGTTATTATGACTTTAAAATATTTATTGTTAATGTATGCATCTATTATACATAGAGAGCTGCTTTAAATTTTATATTATAAATAAAAATAATAACTAAAAAAATAATTTGAATGCGTAAAAACAGGATAGGTCGGATTACAAACGATGGAGACGATCTCCCAGAGGTCTCAGGTTTCAGTTTTGCTCGTGTTGATAAAATCTTTATTCTATATTTATTATTTGATTTCTTTAATTTATAAAGAATAATATGAATTAAGGCTAAATTTTCATCGTTATGTAATGAATAAAAAAGTAATGGCTTTTTAGATATGATAGAACATACAAAAATCAAATATATTATGTAATCATACATAATAAATGTATACTTTTACAAATTCGTTTTAATTACGTGGCTAAATGTTACTCAATCATTGTAAGAATTAATTTAATCCAATTTAATTTTTATTTACTTGCATATTATGGTCTTAAATTGACTTATAATAATTTTGTTGTCCGTTTTCTCCGTCTCCTGAACTTAAAAAATAGTCTCAGTTGCGCTGCACTTAATAAAATGAAGTAGATTATGAGATGTACTTCCAGTTACAATAACGTATTTAATGAAGCTTTATTAACTACAGAACTAACAATAGACTAGCTTAATATATAAAGAAACACGTGTGCTAAGAAGAAGATACTGTGCACTCTTCATCTTTTTATTAAAATGTAAGCCGGAAAGAGCTTACATGTTCATTATAAACTTTAAAACACATGTTTAAATTTGTAGCGAGAACTAAATCTTAATAGAAAACAATAATTAAAACTATTATGTTGTTGTCCTTTAACTCTACTATTGCAATGATGAAACATATAACGACAGTACTCAATACAAAAGAACACAATAAAATTTCAAAACGAAACAAAATGTGTAGTAGTTTCGTCCATTAGCATTTTTAAAAACAATTTCTGTACAACTAGATGGCAGCTATATAAGAAATAGTTTTAACATAAAAATGTTAAATGCTTAATTACCTATATAAAGAAAGAATCCTTACATCCAGGGATCTGTCATTTACACAACATTCATTCACGAACTCAACTGTCTAACATAATACACAAAATAAACTATATATATCACAATAATTACTTTACAATCTGTCTGTGAATGATAAACTGTTTGTTTATAAAAAAATTATTACATTAACACGTATAAAAGGGCTTGTTACTGCCCGCATTGCAGCTACAGATTTAAAATGAAAAAAATCTGTACACGTGCTATGACATTACTTACTTTATCTTCAGGTCAGTTTCATTGATTTGCATTATATGGTATAAATTAGAAATATTACAATTTTAGTCTAGTGTATATAAGCTGTGAAAATGGTTCAGAACAATAGAAATATTTTTTTATTCAAACATTGAAATATAGTGACATTTTTAGATGAAAATTTATGGCATACAGGTGTAAAAATATTTTTAATATTTATAGGTTTCCTCTACTGCACAAATATTATCATAAAACATCGCCGGGTTTTACTGATCAAAACCTATACTTTCTTAAATCCGCAAAACGAACCTCCATTTTCATGAAATAAACTGGACCGGACAGACAACAGAGCCGACAAATTAGATTTGTCAGTTCACTTTTACGGTTAAAATGAAAAAATATCAATTTAACGGTAAAAATGATTTTAATATGAAAAAAGTACATAAAATGATGTATTTACTTCCATTTGTCCTTGTATTCAATATAAAAAATATTATACTCTAATATTTTATGCAGTAAATAGTTTGAAGGACTGTACTTTTATTTAATCTTTATATGTCACATGTAATTCTTTAAGTAAAGTGTTGATATGTTTTAAATAATACAATATTTCAACATCACATCCATTGATCAAACTATCTATTTTAATATTTAATAATATCAATACAGTATTATTTACGTCTGTACGTACAGAGTGATACTATACGAGGTATTTATTTGTATTATATTAAGAACTTTATAATTAGTTTTTATTCTATTCATAATAATATATGATTGTATTTTACAGGGCTCACATTAATAACTTGAAAAAAGTTTGTGCTGTACTGTAACATATTATATTTATATCCTTAAGAAGTCATATTATAATAATTTATTAAACAACCCTTTTTACCCCTACTGTAAAGTGTGATTTGGCGAAATTTTTTAATAATAAAAATAAATCACAAAATACACACTTTACTATTAATATCGCTGAGCCTCAGTTTGTCAGTTTATAAACATAATACCGGCTTAAACCGGATCAGCTTCTACGAGCTTAATTGATACTGAAATAAAAACAAATCCAACAAAACAAATGTTATTATCTCCTTTGGTATGTTTTGTTAAAATAAATGTACTCTTCCTTGATTTGAAATATATACTAAAACCATATAGTTTTAATACATTGAATATGCTGTAAATAAAGAGTTGTAAACGAATTTAAGACGTTAAATAATTATTAAAATTTAATAAAATGACGGTATAAATTACACAGCACGTTTATTAATTTCAGGATGGAGAGCAGGTCAGGCTTACTTTATGTGAAATGCGAGTGATGGAAACTATGAGTAATATATAACATTACTATATGTATACAAGATGGAATTTATATATCTCTTTACTATTTAAAAATCGCTATTTCAATACTTAGGAAAAACCAACCTTTGATCATTATTATGATATATATTTTAGTATTCAAATTATAAGTCTTCTTTTCATATATTCACAATTCGTATAACAATAGCAATAACACTAAGTATTTTTGTAACCACATATTTGTAAGGTTTCCTTATATTCTAATAAAAGTAAACAAATTCATTTCATATGTGAACCACATTAACATGTATAGTATCACAGTACGTATGTCTGTACACTTTTTAAGTGCAGTGTTTGTTATACCTGTAACTGTTCGCTTCATGTATGTAGCCATCAACTCCTTTGAGTCCTCGCGGCCTGTGGTCGACGGTCAGTTAGACAATTAGGTTCAGAACTACTGACAGAAGCTTTTATGTACACTGTATTATTTATTTGTATAACGTACTTACAATACTTTGTAAATTTAATGAATATTTCTAGAAATTGTCGCATTTAATGAAAATATTGAAGTCGTCGGCTTTGTTTTAATTTTATATAAACGATGTTTCTTTCTTTTGTCATTTTATTTAAAGTATCAAATCTATTTAATTATATCTTTTTTGGATAGACTTTATGAAAGGACAAAATAGTAAATATTCCTATCACGTGATTGTCTACAATTTTCTTAATTCTATATAAATTTCTCTATTCAATATGGAAATCAAAATGAATATTTTATTTTCTTTTAGTTTCGTATTTAGTGTTTTTGATTAAACTTTGTAATTGAAGCTAGGAGGTTTTTTTTATTTAATAAATAATGTAGTAAGTACGATGTGTTTATTTCGTAATCTATTTCGATCTTGTGACGGTTTAATGAGAGAACTTATCAAGTGTCACTATTGAAAGAAAACAATCTCGTTCATAATACTATCCAATTTTATAGTAAACATTTAATATGGCGAACATAATTATATAATAATTTAATTATAAATATCGGTATCATCTTTTCAATGTTATGTATTCTGTACTGCAAAGTCATAAACATTGGTTAGGATTTTCTAAAGAAGCCTAAAAGATGTCACCTCTGTCTGTCTATGAACGATAAATCCTTAAATGAATTTTTAATTCATCTCAGTGAACATCGAGTACAATTATTTATTATTGGGTATTACAAATATAATTCGTTTGGAAATTGAAGTGCTTGTGACGAGAAAACATTATAGTATCGATTGTGATAATACAAGTCTAAGTATTAACAAATTGTATATTTCTACATTATAACAATACCTATTAATTAAACATACACTTTAAAAGATCTAACTGTTATGAAGGTCTCAGTTAATTTAAATAAATATTAAGACGAGGTATAAAATGTTGTCAGCTACAACAGTTAAAATTATATTAACGCTGCCGTCGCTTGATATATGTTTATGTTTCAAAATAAATGACTCCCAAGTTGTATTACGAGAACAGACAACAAAATCAACTTAAATAACTCTTACATTTTTTTTTTAATTTGTGTCCGTTTTATAGTTTTAATTCATTGTAATTATAACTATAATTTGTTTTGTTTTCTCATGTAATATTTTAGTGTTGATTTGTATAAAATGTTTAAATTGATTCTATATTTTGTACATTATTAAGTAATAAGATGTAGTATGTAGAAGTGAGAAGAAGTTTCTAAAGTATATATCAATTATTATTATATGAAATCCCATAACTTTCCTATATTTAATATTAATAAACTTAATTTGTACATTAACAGCACTAATATGTTTTTAACAAAATAAGGTTAATGTATCAATATCATTCTTATTTATAAAGTTAAATACTTCATTACACATTAATTTTTAAATATTTTTTAATATCTGAAGGCATTTTAATATTATTTGCTGTTCGGATCTATAGAGAGAATATTAATATAATTTTTTTAACAACTGGTAAAATTTTACGAGAGGATTTCCCAAAGGTCGTAGATTTGAGTGTTGTCAATGTCGATAAATTATTCTGTGTTTCAAAAGAACTAAAAAAGCGCGCGCAAAATTTCCCCATGCAAAGTCTATGGGAAAAATTAATTTTTTGACTAATTACTGCAATTAGGCTAATGAGATTTGAGAGTTGTCACTATTTTTCAGCAGTGTAGCATAATGAGACCTTTGATTTGAGCCATCAACGATATTTTTCCCTTTAGTGGTTCTCGAGCTACAGTGTGCCAACGAAATCGCTTCCTGCATTAATATATGAGATTTTTAAAATGATTTATTTATTATCAAGTAGTTTACTTCATATCTACTTCTTAAGTAATATGAACAACTTGCACAAGACATATTTGTACGTTGTTAATTTTTTTTAAATATTTTCTAGAAAACCCATAAAATATTTACTTTAGCACTTTAATGTCTGTTTTACAATCGCTTAATCCAAGAGTATATTATATATAATATGAAAAATGTTATATAACATGAAGGATGCATTAAATCTTACGACACTGAAATCCTACTTAAAAGTATATTTGTACCTGTAACAGTGTTATCAGTAAACATCTCATCCCTGTCCACGATTTTAATATCGAACAAAAGAAAGAAAAACAAGCTAAAAGTCAAAACTGTTAGACTTCTTAATATTTACAGGGGCCTCCGTAATGTTATTATTAATTTATTACATAACAAAGAACATTTAAAAACCTCTACTCCTCGTGAATAATGGTTAATAAATGATGTTAGAAATCAGTCCCGGCGCTGAATCACAAAACAGAAAACGTCCTTCCCGCGTTATTACGGGTATATATAAAAAGTGTATTTTGTATTCCGTTCAGTGCCGTCCGTTTAAAAAAAATATAGTGTTAAGAGAATACGAAAATCACATACAGGAAATTAGTAATACATATACTATTTAGCTATGTGTTATTTTAACGTAATAAGAAAATTATAACACGCAGTATTTCAACATTTATTTCTCCCTCATATTATTTGTACATTACAAAGAAATTCGTTTCCTACTAATAATATTATTATAATAGTAATGATAATAAAATTTTATTATGGTTCTAAAAATAGGTATAAATAAATTAAGAAATAAATAGTTAAAACATGATATTTTATTTATCTTATATAAAAGCTCATTAAAGCAGTACTTGAAGGTGGAAGCGATGTTCATACAGACTGTCTGATACTCGTCGTCCAATTTGAACCCATTTCCATTGCTAAGGGTCTTGTGCTTGATATAATATATAAAATATTCAATTTATATTTTAAAATGTAATTTTGTGTTTTATATATTATATCATTTCAATATATTTTTGAATCTTTATTTCTATATAAGTATTATCGTTATATATTTTATGTAATATCACATAATAACTTAGGCTTTATTTTTATTCTGCCGCATACAAGACAATATGAATGAAATTGTTATGAAGGTTAATTGCAGTCTATGCAACGTTTTCTTGTGTATAAGCGTTAAAAACATTACATACATTCATTTAATTAAAAAATATATAACTAAAATAGAAGAACATAATTATGTAGTTTTATAAGTGCTAAGCCAGTGTATCTCGTCTAGATCATGATGTTTACATTTTATTTAATGTTCAGGTCGGTTTGAAAAAGTGTATTATACGAAACATTAATTTCTTTTGAATATGTATAAATGCAGAGAAATATTCAAAATAGGTATATTGACTATTACTGTATCAAGTACTAAATATGTTAAATATAGACATTAATTAAAACTAGTTTTGCAATTTTTAGATAGGCTCTACAACTTATATATTAATTTAAAAAACTCTTTAGATCTTCTGTATATGAGTAAAAATAATAATAATGCATAGTACTTGTCTTTTCAATAGAAGTACATAGTAAAATTGCTCTTACTCGTATGAGTTTCAAATATTTGAGTTGCTTCACTACTGTGGCCACACTTGATATGAAGTATGTTAATATTGAGTATTGGAACCACTTCAGCATTTTTACTTGATCGAAAAAACTCAAAAAACAAAACTTAAATAAATATATAAATACTTTTAAAGTATTTAAAGCATTATTAGTAATAAATCAAATAAATATAGTCTTTAAAAAAGTAGATACTAGGAACATAGCAACTCAGAAATAATAGCAGCCTCAGTCGCATCAGATATTTGTATTTATTTTAATAAACGACATTGTGTTTGTAAATAAATTGTATTTATCTTTGAGTATTCAGGTATTTATTACGTAAAGTTATATAACTGCTAATCAAATTATTTGCCTTGTTCCAGGCTACGTTCACTTCAGCGGGAGAGTGCAACGCAGCGCTCATATGTTTTATTCCCACATTAGTAAATTGCTTGTTCGAGTTAGTATGAAATAGTTTATAATACTAAAAGTTTTAAAAAAAGTAAAAGAGAGCCTTTTACTAAAAATAATATTTAAAAATATATTTTCGCTTTTAACAGTAGCAATATGATTTTAATAAACTCTTAGTAATAAGATTTGAAATATACGAGTTTATTCAAAAAAAGTTTTTAGATTTATAGTATTACTATATTTATAGTAGTTATAACAAAAATAACGAACTGTTAATTTAAAGTATTATATTAAAATTGACACAGGTCTGAAAACATTATGGGGGGCTACGCGTCGGGAACCTCCTCGTGTACCTGTCCGTTATCGTTGCTGTCGGATACGTCCGGTGGCATCGGAAGCGGCTCAGGCCGGTGCTCCCTGGGCAACGGTTAATGAGTTCCTTCGGGTTCGCGTTAGCCGTTGGCTAATGCCCGGCGCAGCTGGGGACCAGACTCGCGCCTCTTTCAGTAGAGATTGCTGTGTGTCTGGTCCCAGCTACGGAGCCTCTCCTGAGCGAAGGTGTCGCTTTGACGGAGGGCTTCGTAGCGAAAAGGGTAGGTTGAGGTGGTGGATTCCGCCTCTTCCGGCCCTATACGCCGTGGCGGTCTCTCTCGGGAGATCGCCACAGGCGTACAACAGCCCGGATCTTAGACTGCCGCGCGCGTGCTTGGGACGTGCGTGGTGGTCTGGGGTTCGGGGACAGTCATGGGTGCCTCCTCAGGTATCCAACATCCATCAGGTGTCCCGTGGCTGTCAGTTAGGGGGTTGTGGGGTTGTAGAAGGCCGGGCTGCTTGCTTCGGGTGCGGTGTTGGGGCGCACTTGGTTGCGAGAAGTCCGGGGACGGTTGTGGATGCCACTTGCTGCTCTCAGCATAGCCGGGTGGTATTTCGCGGCCGTCGCGGGTAGTCTGCCGCCGATGGCGGCGGCCGTGGTTTCAGGCTCCTTTTAGGGGTCCGGGCCCGAGTAGTGGAGTCGGACCGGTACTCCCATATTCTGAGTTTCGGCTTAAGTGTCGGCTCGGTGAAGAGGGATGTGGTCTGGTTCAGTCGGCTTGGGTGGGGGGCAGGGGAGCCCTTCACGTTATAACAAGCCGGCCGCGGGAGGGAGTGGGGTACACTTGGATCCCGGGCGTGCCCCTCGCGAGTAGGTGGCCGCTCACGCGGCCAGCCGTTGGAGCAACGCGGATGCATGCGAAAGCGATTCCCGTGGCGCTCCACTATGACGGTGAGATGATGACCGTCTGGTTTCGTGGGTAGCCTTAAAAATGGCAGCATCCTCTATGCTGCCGGGAGTCCCACATAACCGGCCTCCTCCTTCCCCTAGGGGGACCGTGTAGCTATAAAAGCTTCCAGACGAAAAACAAACAAAAAAAAAAAAAAAAAATGTCTGAAGACATTATAACTATTGATAAAAAAAAATAAGAAAACATTTATCAGTTTTACTCATATTTGTCATTACTATAGAAGATAATAAATAAATTTTACTTATATAACTTTATGAAATTAGACAACTTTATAATATTTATGTACAATAACGTCATTTCCTTTGACAAAAGATCTAATTTTGAATAAAATAAAATTAATTTAGCACACAAATTTAAAAATTGAATTACATAAAAAGACGTAAGTATTTGTAAACTCATGCAACCTCATCAGGCGTATTTGTAAGCATTTCAGTCGCAAACCGACACTTACGCATCGCTCCCTCGCACACGAGGCATTTCAATATAAAGAGGGTTTAGAAAATAAAGATACATACTTAATCGAACTTTCCTACAAAAGAATACATCAAGGAGAGTAAATATCATTTACTGGATTATGGTATTAATTTGCATAAGTATTTAAATATTTTTGCTGATAATGCAACAATTTCAAAAGAGTTTCTTCATAAAACTTATTCATGTAATAAGATTGTAACAATTTACTTTTATATTAAACCTTATTACTGTGTTATTTCTCATCGGATATGACGTCTTATAAAGATAGAATGGAGATAAAAATATTAATATACACATATTTATAAAAACGTGTTTTTGCATTTACGAAAGATGTACTAAATATATTCTTATTTTAGCCTGAATAAATCTAATTTAAAAGATAATATCTCTATTAAATAGTTAATAATTTTAATGCTTTTTGAATATATAAAAAAATATTAAAATGAATTCCGATTATCCTAATCAAACAATTGACGAATATTCTGAATATTTATAGTTAATTATTTGTTAACATTTAAATATAAACATTAAAATAGATATGGCTTGTTATTATATAATAATAATAATAATAATTTATTTCAACTTCAAACTGTCATACATATTAACAAAGTGGAAGTCTTCTTTTAAGAATAATATAATTATTCCTGTGCCAGAAGACTCCGATCTTCCATAACAATATAATTATAACAAAATAAATTAATTCTTAAATTAAATATTACAGACTTAAATTTGTATGTGCGTGTGAGTGTGTGTATGTGTGTGTGTGTGTGTGTGTGTGTGTGTGTGTATGCGTATGTGTATGTGTGTATGTATGTGTGTGTTCGTAAATGTAAAATCAAGTCATAAAACTCAGAAACAACTCAACTTCCTCATATTTCAATGTAAGTAACCATTTTGTTAATGTTTTTTTACAAATATAAGAGTTCATACTATAGATTTGTATCTTCCTATTAATAATATTATAAAGATGGCCAGATAGCATGCTTAATTGATTCCTGGCAAACGATGTTCTAGTAGAGCTCAAGGGAGCAACAAGATCTTTTCTCCGTTTTATGTTTTGAAAATTTTTATCATAAGGAAGAGTTTTGTGTTTTCCTAAAATTACATGGAGGATATACAATTTTCTGACCGAAAGAACATTGCTCGTTAGGTACAGTTGTTCAGTGGGAAATCTGTAGTGTTTAAAATACATAACCTTTAATATTGTTCGCTGAGCTCTTTCCAGTTCAATAAATCTTGTCTTAGTAGCACCACCCCAGACTGAAATACAATAAAACAAGATTGATTGAACCAGAGCTAGGTATATTTGATTTAAAACTGCGCCAGTGGCTACGTGTCTCAGTATTTTAAATATCCAAGCCAGCTTCCTTACTCTACTAGTAACCAATTCAATATGGGGATGCCATGACTAACGTTGGTCCAAGATTACTCCAAGATATTTAACTGAAGACACTTTTGATATGACCGGACAATCACACAATCCCTGAAATTGTTCACAATTATTATGAATTTTTATCTTAAAATTATCTCCCGGATGTGTTCGTTCAGATATAGAAAAGCAAATATAATTTGTTTTCCCAGTATTAATAGACAAGAGGTTTACGTTTAGCCATTCTGCTATACGAGCCAAGGCAACCTCTGCGTGGAAGCGAACGTCCTCCCACGAAATTCCAGTAAACACCACAGCAGTGTCATCAGCATACGAAAATATATGTCCATTGGTCAATTGAAGCTGACAAAGTTCATTTATATATATTAAAAATAAAGTCGGTCCTAAGACACTTCCCTGAGGAACTCCGAAAATGACATCCATTTCATCACTCGTGTAACCCTCAACTCTAACCTTCTGTTTACGGCCAGTTAAATAACTATTAAAAAGATTTAAACAGTGATTTCGGATGCCTATGGCTTCCAATTTTTGTATTAGGATGGGAACAGAGACGGTATCAAAGGCCTTCTTGAGGTCCAGAAATATTGTGATACATTTCATTTTATTATCTAGTTCTTTTACTATCAAGGAACTTAAAGCTGCAATAGCGTCTTCTGTGGACTTCCCGTGTCTAAAACCGTATTGATGGTTAGACAGGATATTATATTTATTCAAGTAACTTAATAATCTTACATTTAAAAGTTTTTCGAGAATCTTAGATATAGAAGGAAGAATTGAAATTGGCCTATAATTATTAATATCGTCTCTGCTTCCAGACTTATACACTGGTATAACAATAGATTTCTTAAGGGAATCAGGAAACACTCCTTGACTAAAACATAGGTTTACTAAATGACAAAGTACTGGGGCTAATACTGTACTAGCAATTTTTAGGAACTTAGTTGGAATATTGTCCCACCCGGGAGAGCTATCCGACCTTAATTTCAAAACAATATTTTTAATTTCTATCTCGTCTGTGTCAATAAGTACGAAAGATGAATCAATCATAGTTATAGAAGAAAAAGTAGGGAGATAAGGTTTATTTATAAGAATATTTTCAGCAAGATTTTTACCAGTATTAGCGAAGAATTTATTAATGTGTTCAACAGATTCATGTGGAGAATGTTTAAGATAAAGTAGTTCCGTATTTTTATCATTAGAATGCTTAAGGTAAGTAATATTTTTTATATTATTCCATAAAGTTTTAGAGTTTTTTGTTGACTTGGCCAATTGATCCTTTTGGTATTTACGTTTTAGTTTCTTTATAAGATTGTTACAGAAATTGCGATAGTTTTTATAAGTTTTAATTAATATTTCATTTTCAGGGTCTCGGCGAAGTTGTTTCTGTAGTTTATTTCTGTTATGTATACAACGCAGTATTCCAGGTGTAATCCAAGGTTTAATAATGCGTTTACCCTTAGGAATACATATTATTTTACTACAATCAGATATAGAATGAGTAATTGCTTCTATTAATTGGTTAACCACTATTTCAGGATCATTACAATAAAGAAAAGAAGATATGTTTTTTTCAGCAAGAGCCTTAAGAGCTGAATTAAAATCTATTTTGGTTTTATTTTTTAAATTAACGGCACGTTTGTTAAAGATATTACTTAAATTTAAAAGAATCATGCAATGATCTGTAACTGTCGAGTTAAATACGGCAATAAAAGCTTTATAATTTTCATTTTTTATTTTAAGTATATAATGATCCAAGCAATTATATCCTCTGGTTGGCAGAAAATGACCAGGAAAGAGGCCGTGAAGGCTTAACATGTTCAGATAATTTAATCTGTTTTCGCGTTCTTGTGATTGAGCAGTAGACGTTGGAATTAGGTTAATATTTATATCTCCTGTTAAAATAATATTTTTAGAGGTTTTTAAGTTTTCAAGTTGACTATTTAATGAGTTTATAAAGTTCTCAGCATTGGTAAATGACGGCGAACGATATATTCCTAAAATAATGTTGTTCTGAAGACAAACTTGTAAACAGGACGCCTGTTCAAGTTTGATTTCTTTAACAATAGGATTTAACGTATTCCTAATATAAATCACTACTCCATCATTTTGATTTACATGGTGTATAGTTTTAAACGAATTGTAATTATTAAGTTGCGGGATAGGTTTATCACAACTTAGCCAACACTCGGTCAGAACCAAAACATCAACGTCAAAATGTATGTCAGACAGAGTTACCAAGAGGTTATCAAAATTGGAATAAATAGATCTTATGTTCTGGCAGATAACTGTTAAATCGTTATCCTTCACCATTACATACTTAGCAATATTTGTAATATTGCAATTTACAACGCGTGCTATATCTACTCCATCAAGATCATTCTGAGTTTGCAGTACACTATCCATATGAATAATATATTACAAATAAAGCAAAAGCGTCAACTTGTCGAAATACATATAAACACAAGAATAAGGCAATGAGAAAGAGGACTACACAAAATTCATGATAAAAATTAGGAGGAATAATATAATAAATTATTGTTTTACGACTTGATATTAGTGTAAGTGTGTTTAGTGAATGTTTATGTATAAATATAATGTGTAAATATTGTGTGAATACATATGAACTATAATAACAATTGAAAAAACGTTTTAAAAATAACATAACTTTAAAATTTATATTTTGATAGATAACTAATTTTGTATTGTGTAAATATGTAATACAACTAAATAAACCATATTTACAATTAAACAAACATACCAATATTAAAATTGTTGCATATCTTTTGCAGTTAATATCATAATATTTTAAATTTAATATAATATAAAAAAATTGTATTAAAGTGTATAAACAAAAGCAAAAATTAAAAGAGCATTTTAAAATCAGTACTATAACTAATAAATTACCATTGACATAATTATAGACTATAAACATTATGTGTAAAGTAAAAACGTAAGTAACCTTTAAGTGAGCAAATAGATATTGATAAATAATTATGTGAAAATAAACTAACAACATTATAAGCACAATTATATGATTATACCTAATAATAGTAACAAAGCATAGTCACATTCCTTGCAATAGCAAATTAATTTGTGATTCACTTTTAATGCTAATTATAGAAGAATTCTCGTCCTTTCTTACGTAAATATTGCCATACGCCGTCCAACAAAACTTATATTTCTTGCTCTTTGTTAGATCTCGAGCTAGAAAATAAAGACGGGAACCCTTCTGCGTTAGTTGCTCGGATATGAAGACAGGAGTATCAGCGGATGCGTGGAAACCTAAATCCTTGGCACATAACTTTGTTTTATGTTTACAATTATACATTTTGCACATCTTTAACAGGTCTATCTTGAAGAGCGACGATGTTGTCTCAACAACTATTGTAGAATTTTTACTACCCTCCTTTTTTGATTTTACTCTGTATATATCTTTTATATGGGATGACGATAAATTACTACTGACAGACTTCGACAAACAAGCAACTATTTCTATTAAATCTTCCTTTGTTTCGTTGTTTTTATTGGGAACATTTTTTATTTCAAAGTTATTTTTCCTACTACCCCGCTGTCTTCAATTCTTTCTTCCAAAATGGTAATATACTTTTTATCCTCTTTTGATTGACGTTCGAGTTTTTCTAATTTTAACTTGAATTCATCATTTTGTGATGAAAGAAATGCAATTGTTGCTTCTATATTACGATTTGACTGTTGTATATCTTTGAGAGTGGGGGATATATTTTTTAATTCCTGTTCCTGCTTAGAAAAAAGTGTCGTAATCATTGTCTTCATTTCTTCTTTAAATAATTGCATCTCGGCATAAATATCTGTGTCTTTTTTTCTTGTAACTTTACTACGCGTTGAATTAAAATTTGGTGGTGTTATCTTTTTCTCTGATCCATCTAAACTATTTTTATCCATAGCTAATTATCACCAGGATAGTATAAGGTAACAAAGTTATTATTATTTTTGCTGTGTCCGTAGTACGGTCGATATCTTTTTTTTTTTTTTTTTTTTTTTTGTTTTTTTTTTTTTTTTGTGTTTTCGAATAAATTATGTACCAGGAAATCAGAGTGTAACGAAAGCAATATTTCCTAAAATAACAAGCAGAAAGCAAATCTAGGCGCTACTAAATTAAGCTGTGAATCTTTTAATCACATCAAAATTTCCAAATTACCAGTATGGCAACCAATTATATTAGGTTTTCTAATAATGTGCTTTCTTTTCATTAACTAATAATAAATATTAATTATATATTTTTAAGTATATTTTTTTTTTTTTTTTTTTACACTGTCTTCTGAGGAAAGTACCAGGATAGCAGCAACAACAACTACATGCGATAAGGATTTACTACTGCACAAGCGAAACTATGCGTTATTGTGGAGGGCGTGACTTACGCATTTGCACTCGCTCTAATGCTTGACCTCTCTTATACACGTATCAATTGCAACTTCTAATGTCACCAACACTTCACTCACTCTATGAACTCCTATTATTTAAAGCAAATTTTAAACTTTAACTATTATTTAAAAATAAAAAATCAATAAATAAGCAAATAAAGTGCGGACACGTTCGTTCACATTCAAAGTCCGGAGGAAGAGTTTATATAAACATACATATTAAATGTATGTAAAATAAAATCTTACATTTAAGTAATCTTAATATTAAATTAACAAAAACATTTTATTAGATGTCATTTTAATAATTGTGAGAAAATAACACCAATATTTATTACATCTGATATATTATTCAACGGAACATATATAAGTCTTACAAATAGAGTCCATATAAACATATAATTATAAAGATGTACTGTCATCTATCACAAATAAAATCCAATATTGCTTAAAATACACATATTTATACTGAAATAAAGTTAACTTTACAAAATTTAAGTAATTTTAACAACATGTAGAACTCCTACTATGTTAAGAATGACCGACAAAGACTTCACATCATCTTTCACTTTGAAGTCGAATATTATAAATTAATTATAAAGTTAAATAAAACTTAGTAAATTACAAAAGGGAATTTGACCTAGATTTTTATGATAAAAAAAAGATTGATAAGTTAATAGATCTTATGCAAATATATATAATAAATTAAAGAAAAATAATTCATATTTACAATAACTGTGTGTATGTAATACAATTTATATAAAAGCAATTTTATACTATCATTGTCAATTTTATTTCCATCCATTATAATAATCCAATACTCAGAGAAACAAGACCATTCCAAGATTCCGAACTATCCCCCGAGGGTTGTAAACATTCATCGAGGGCTGCGGAAAATGTAACCCTTACTGGGTCAGAATATTTAATAAGACATGTAAATTTCAACACTTACAAACTTTTATTCGCTACTCTTATTATATTTTTATATCGCACAATCAATATATTTCATATATAGAGGTGGAATCGCGCCTATAAAGATTATAAATATATATATGTTTTTTGGGAGTACATATTAGTACGATGTAGCGGAGACAGGTCTCGTGACGCCGGATAATGTCACATGTCTGTAGTGACCGGATTTTTTTATGTGAACTTTTATAGATATAATACAGATGAACTATTAATATATTATTTTAATATTAAATACTCGTATTTATGTTATATAATAGTAAGTACTTACTGATGTAACATTGTCAGTCATGTCCAAACAAGTAAATTGTAGTTCATGATAAAATATCAGATAGATAATTGTTTATTATGTTTTGTTTACAGAAAAGAGTTATTTCAGCATAATCTTTTTTTCCATTTTAGAAATCTTCGATAAGTATTATGAAAATTAAACATTACATAAAGAATTTCAAAACATTTTTTCGTTTAACATTTTTCAGAGTTTGTAAATTCTAATTAGTATCTTTTTTCTTTTATTTTATTATTAAAGTTTTCAGTGACTCTACGTACAACTAAATCATTAATTTATTGTTGTGTTTTGCAGTATGTATTTATTTCTTAAAATACTTTAGGCACAAGTAATTAATTTGTTGACTTAAAATATTTATTAAGTTACCCTAAAAAGCAGAACTGAAAAAAAATGAAGTTTAAACTTTCTAATGATTTGTGTGTGCGACTATATATGTACGTATATTGTACTGTTGTACTGAAAATAGACCATTGTTATGACATGATGTACGAGTATAAAGTAATATTAGAGTCCTTTCATACAAAAGAGCCTTGTAGGATGTATATATATTATTAGTGTAACTCGTATTCTTACATTGTATACAACTTATATAAAATGTCTAGAGTACATTGCTCAATATTTAAGGTTTTATGAAAGCTTTTGTAGTACGGTCATGTTGTTAAATGTAACAATAGGTATATTATATCATACAGAAGGCTTCGCCCGTGTTATATAAACATACTTAGGATATCGTCTGTATAATACATAAATATCGATCAGACATTACACTGACCAATAATTTTAAAAAGAACTATATAACAAGGTCCCATTACAAACCAGGAGAACATTATAAGTTAATATAGTAAAAAAAAGTTTTAAAAAAGTCACCATCGTAAAAATATATATTTTAATTTAAGGTAAAGGTTCCTCTAACCTTGTTTTAGTGAAAAATGTAATCTACAGGTCTATTATAGAATAATTATTGTAGGTAATAAGATATTAAAGATATGAGTTTTTTGTTCAATGCCTACGAAAAGTATGATTGTCTTGTTTTTACGATTTTATACGTAGCTGATTATGAAAATAACTCTGAAGACAATATCAATGAATGTCCATTTAGTGACAAATAAAATAATACTTGTACTTTACAAGCGTTTAAATGTATTGTGTTAATGTATTAGTTGGCAGAAGACTGTTCTTGCAATAAAGTGAATTTTAATATTAAATATTACTGCTGCACCTCGTTGGCCACATTGCGGGATATTTAAAACTAATTTTATTTTCTGCTGAGAAATGAACTTTTAACTATTAGACTCAATTTCACCAAGAAGCTTAATCTGAGTGAAACCAAAGTATTTACATTATTAAAGTTTATTGAAGCCATTGCTAAAGAAGAAATGTTTCTACACATTCAGAGTTATTAAAATCGAATAGAATTAATTTTTTTTTAAATTAAAAAAATACAATACAGTTTTTTGTTATCGTCTGGCTGTAGTGTGTGACAGTGGAGTCACATCGGTACTTGAGTACTAGAATTAAACTACCAAACTCTTACCGATGCTTCTCAGGCTCCACTATTTCTCTCTAGAATCATCATTATTATGCCCTAACATGATTTGGCCTCTTTCTATATATTCACATATTGTGATGAGGGTTTTCGATTATTGCTCGAGACCTTTTATCACAAGTAATGATACCATCAACATTCCCTCGTTATTGTGACGTTTGAGTGATGTATCGCAGCGCTCGATATGTGTTTGTTGGTTAGTTTCATTCAATCGATGCGGTACTCATTTCTAAACTTTTTTCACTTTTAAAGTTAATTTAAATTTTTTAGTCACTATATTCATTAGTGTTGTTAAACCAAAATACAATTACTGTAACAGCAACATTTAATACAATATTATGCCTACTTGTCTGAAATATGTGCTTTAGTTCAGTTCTAGTGTGATTGATGGAGAACTTTAACATCAGTGACAGCTTTGAATAACGTTATATTAGAGGATTTAGATAATAATTCGATAGCGGATAGCAGATTTAATACTTAACAGTACAGTGAAATGTATTTTTCATACAACGTCAGAGAATACTAGTATTGCAAAAACCTTGAAAGTATAAATAAAATATGAAAAAATTTTTTATAATTATACAGAAATATTTATTAAATGTTAGGGCTCACTATAATCTAAGTAGAAATTAAAATAAAACAATTACTTTTATTATTATAATATTGTTAGTTAAATTACTTAATCCCGCTTCTGTTGATATAAATAACATGATTATTTGCAATGTAAACATTTTTAGAAACTTTTTTATTTATATAAAGACAAACAAAACTGAGATTATAATTTATTTTTTAAAATGACGAAACTGTTTTATAAAATTAAATGGAAGGTTGTTATACATCCACTTGTAGAAAACATTAAAGAAACATTGAGTCGAGGAGCTTTGATTACAAATGAATTTGTTGTAAAGAAATATAATAGTATAAATAGAAGATTCTTTGTGTTTCATATATTATACGAAGTTGTTTAACGTCTGATAGCTTAATCTTTGTAAATATTCAATCGAGCTTTTAAGAATGCATTTTCGTTAAACTTTGACTATATTCATCATCAATATTAAAACAATATTAATTGCTATTAGTAATGAATGTAATTTTTTTTGGAGACAAATCAATTCACGTTTGAACATTTGTCAATTGAAGAGTATTGAACAATCACTTTTCAGTACACGATTTTATATATTGTCTTTATATCTTTACTAAACAAACAAACGATAAATATATAAAAATGTTGTTTATAAAAAAGAAACAGGTAGTATATACGTTTAAATTGTTAAGAAATTATTTATAAAATGAGTCAAAGACGGATTGAAACGAAATTCTTTGAGCGCTAACACGTCTGTTATTTGCTGAATATTTCAAGTTGATTTACTAAACTAGAACCGGCGGAGATTTAGAGACGAGTCTGCGAGTGACTTTACAATACTAAAATTTAAATGTAGCTTTTGAGTTTTAAGGTAACTTGTGTATTTATAATAGATTCACCTGATAAAAGAATAAATACTTTTTCTTCAATAATCTTAATTTATTTAATTTGTTTTGTTATCAAACCCCAATCTCTTTTATGTATTTGGAAATTATACATAAGTATGAATAAGCATATTAAATTTTATTGAAAATATATCGATACGAGCAGAATTCGAAAACCGTTACTTCGATCAATCTTTCAATTGAGCTGCCGCATTGTTGACCGCTGCGACGAATTAAAAATTCATTTAAGGATTTATCGTTCATAGACAGACAGAGGTGACATCTTTTAGGCTTCTTTAGAAAATCCTAACCAATGTTTATGACTTTGCAGTACAGAATACATAACATTGAAAAGATGATACCGATATTTATAATTAAATTATTATATAATTATGTTCGCCATATTAAATGTTTACTATAAAATTGGATAGTATTATGAACGAGATTGTTTTCTTTCAATAGTGACACTTGATAAGTTCTCTCATTAAACCGTCACAAGATCGAAATAGATTACGAAATAAACACATCGTACTTACTACATTATTTATTAAATAAAAAAAACCTCCTAGCTTCAATTACAAAGTTTAATCAAAAACACTAAATACGAAACTAAAAGAAAATAAAATATTCATTTTGATTTCCATATTGAATAGAGAAATTTATATAGAATTAAGAAAATTGTAGACAATCACGTGATAGGAATATTTACTATTTTGTCCTTTCATAAAGTCTATCCAAAAAAGATATAATTAAATAGATTTGATACTTTAAATAAAATGACAAAAGAAAGAAACATCGTTTATATAAAATTCAAACAAAGCCGACGAGTTAATTTTTTTCATTAAATGCTATAATCTCTGCAGCTATCCACTGAATTTACAAAGTATTGTAAGTACGTTATACAAATAAATAATACAGTGTACATAAAAGCTTCTGTCAGTAGTTCTGAACTTAATTGTCTACCTGACCGTCGACCACAGGCCGCGAGGACTCAAAGGAGTTGATGGCTACATACATGAAGCGAACAGTTACAGGTATAACAAACACTGCACTTAAAAAGTGTACAGACATACGTACTGTGATACTATACATGTTAATGTGGTTCACATATGAAATGAATTTGTTTACTTTTATTAGAATATAAGGAAACCTTACAAATATGTGGTTACAAAAATACTTAGTGTTATTGCTATTGTTATACGAATTGTGAATATATGAAAATACAAATATTAAATACAAGGAAAACCAAATGCATGGAGTTTACACTTCCCAATGTAAAAAGTCAGAATTGTAGCCTGCTCCTTAACAATGAAGTTTTGGAAATGAATGACTCAACGGTTTTCCTAGGTATAACTAAAATCATTTTTACCGTTAAATTGATATTTTTTCATTTTAACTGTAAACGTGAACTGACAAATCTAATTTGTCGGCTCTGTTGTCTGTTCGGTCCAGTTTATTTCATGAAAATGGAGGTCCGTTTTGCGGATTTAAGAAATTATAGGTTTTGATCAGTAAATCCCGGCGATGTTTTATGATAATATTTGTGCAGTAGAGGAGACCTATAAATATTAAAATTATTTTTACACCTGTATGCCATAAATTTTCATTTAAAAATATCACTATATCTCAACGTTTGAATATAAAATGTTTCAATTGTTCTGAACCATTTTCACAGCTTATATATACTAGACTAAAAATGCCATATTTACAATTTATACCATATAATGCAAATAAATGAAAGCTGACCTGAAGATAAAGTAGGTAAGGTCATACATAGCACGTGTACAGATTTTTTCATAGATTTTTTTCATATTAAATCTCTAACTGCAATGCGGGCAGTAATAAGATTGAGTTCGTGCCACATTATACAAGAGCACTATTAGAATGTACTGTTGTAGTAATGATTTTAACTATATTATTTTGTAGACAGATACTTATTCGAAAAAGGTTTTTAAAAAATCCTTTTATACATGTTACTTTAATAAGTTTTCTATAAACAAACAGTATGTCGTTCACAGACAGATTGTAAAGTAATTATTGTGATATATATAGTTTATTTTGTGTATTATGTTAGAGTTTAGTTCGTGAATGAAGGTTGTGTAAGTGACTGATGCCTGGATGTTAATAATCTTTCTTTATATAGGTAATTAAGCATAATTATATTTATATGTCAAACAATTTCTTATACAGCTACCACTTACTTGTACAGAAATTGTTTTTAAATAGATGCTAATGGACGCAACTACTACACATTTTGTTTCGTTTTGAAATTTTATTGTGTTCTATTGTATTGAGTGCTGTCGTTATATGTTTCATCATTGCAATAGTAGAGTTAAAGGACAAAAACATAATAGTTTTAATTATTGTTTTCTATTAAGATTTAGTTCTCGCTACAAATTTAATAATGTGTTTTAAAGATAATATGAACATGTAAGCTCTTTTCGGCTTATATTTTAATAAAGTGTTGAAGAGTGCACAGTATCTTATCCTTAGCACATGTGTGTCTTTATATATTATGCTAGTCTATTGTTAGTTCCGTAGTTCATACAGCTACATTAAATACGTTATTGTGACTGGAAGTACATCTCATAGTCTACTTCATTTAATTAATTACAGCGCAACTGAGACTACATTTTAAGTTCAGGAGTCGGAGAAAACGGACAGCAAAATTATTACAAGTCAATTTAAAAACATAATATGCAAGTCAAAAAAAATGAAATTGGATTAAATTATTACAATGATTGAATAACTCTTAGCCACGTAATTGTAACCAATTTGTAAAAGTATTCATTTATTATGTATGATTACATAATATATTTGATTTTTGTATGTTCTATCATATCTAAAAAGCCATTCCTTTTTTATTCATTACATAACGATGAAAATTTATCCTATCATATTATTCTTTATAAATGAAAGAAATCAAATAATAAATATAGAATAAAGATTTTATCAACACGAGCAAAAATTAAACCTGAGACCTCTGGGAGATTGTCTCCATCGTTTGTAATCCGACCTGAAATTCTATTTTGTTTTTACGCCTTCAATCTTTTTTTTAGTTATTTTTTTTATTTATAATATAAAATTTGAGGCAGTTCTATATGTATAACAGTTGCATACATTAACAATAAATATTTTAAAGTCATGCTATCACCACTTGTTGTTGTGTACAAAACTACTCATTATTATTAACATTGTAATTTACACAAATCTTAACTAAAATGTATTCAAAATATATAACTGTTTGTTTACAGTTCGTTTTAGATTGCTGAGGTTTTTTAAAACAAGATAAACTCAAACTTAATTACAATGTTTCAGAACTTCCACTTGCAACGAAGTTTTCAGGTTAAAAGATTTCAAACATCACTGACGGCTTTAATGTTTTATGAAGCAGGTAATAATAAATAACATTCCTAAGAACAAGATTTTGATTGAAAATGTTATGTCGGGGTTTACATTACTTACGATTACTTATATTAAGTTTCACAAGAGGAACATCTTTTGCAGCAATAGTTTACTTAAGTATAGAAAATAATAATAATCAACGCAATGAGGCCAAAACTCCTATCGTAAACATTTCTTAGACAAATTTATATATTTATTAGTATTTATAATGGGCGGAGGTTAATTTTATACAAATGTAGACCGAACTTCTTACAACACTTTGTTTAAAAAAATCGAGTTATTACAAAAAGAAATTGAGAATAAATTATTACCTACTAGTACCTACTTCTGAAATTATGTTAATAAAATAAAATTACAAGGAGACACTTCGCTGTAGCTGAAGAATACCATGTAAGTGCCTTTCTTTGATTGTCGCACGAAAAATCCGAAATTTAGGAACAGGGGCTGAAGAAGTAAAAGAGACAAGGAAATCTATAATATATCTATAAGGATACCTAGTTGAATACCCCATTCTCCTGCTTGCATCCCTTTTCACTACTGCAGGAGTGAACTGAATGTAAATGTGCTATTATATAATATTATACTTTTGAACAGCGTGACCCAGTTTAAGGGCCGACCTTGACTGGTTGCATGATTTACCGCAATATTCTCTTTTATTCATATGACATGAATGATCGAGATGATCTGAATTTAAAAAGAGTTGTAATGTACAAAGAACACAAACCGTGTTTTCACAATGGTTTCCTTCTATGAGTTAATTCTAAAAATTAAAGTTGACACTTTGTCTTTGAGACTGTGAAGCAAACTTTACATTTCAAATTTATTATTAAATTTTTTATTGAATAAAATATAGGTTATACATAATTTCTAAGGTTTTTTCTTTACTTAAAATGAGAATTACGAATTTCTTACCAGCATATTACACTAAACGATGAATTAAAATCTAAGATTGGTCCATTATAAACAAACAAAAGTCGAAGTACTTCGTTTATGATATGATTTTTGTGTTTAACAAATCTTCCCGATTAAAAACTCTAACACATTTTTCACAATGTACAAAATATGCTGTAATCATACGATTCTTAACCTCACAGAGTATGTAAATATATTTTATGGAGAATAGTTACTTTTAAAGATTTATTGCAGTATGTTTATCTTATGAAATATAAACTACTTATATTGAGTTCCATTCAAAACAACACTCACGTCGCTATGAGGCAGTCAACATATTTTTTCAAATAGGCATATATTGCACTTATGAAATGTGAATCTAGTTGCTCAGTTCCAAACAATACGTCCATGAAACGAACCGTAAAGAGATACAGAAGACAGAAAATAAGAATGCTAACAGATAATAGCTTGGTGTGCTTACTGTGAAGCGACATGTGTATAATTATAAACAAGTACTTTATATTACTAGGACACCGTATCTTCAACATATTCCGTAGGATTTATAATAATAAATAGTGTATATAATATTTCTCGCTGCATAATATAACATCTAAAATTGCCTTAAAAGACAACGGCAACCTTTAAATATTACGTTTAAGTTAGATCGTAAAAAATAATTTTAAAACTGACACACGAGTATTATGTTCACTGGCACAGATCCAGCGCTGCTCGAACTTAATTGGAGACTTATTGCTTTTCTTATTAACGGTCGTCAAAGTATAAAAAATAATACTTTAATTTTCCTTCCTCAAATTAATGTAATTTATTCGCGCATTACTCATCTCATAAAATTAATACTATGTTCATGGTCTTTCACTATCATTTTATAGAGATGTGTTGTTAGTATATATTATACTATCTTGGGTTGTACTAAGAATTCAAAAGCATAAATTATTGTTATAATAGTATTGTTGTATGTTATAATTTTCGCAGTTTCAGTTTCATCTGTTTTAATAAAAAGAAAGATGAACATGAAAGGGAATATTTGTTTTCATGAAATACAATCTCACTGAAGCGCTCAATTAACAATGTTGTCGCGAGGCCGATCTGCGCCGGACGGTTTCTAATTTATCAAATAATATCATTTTTTGTATACATTCAAATTAAATTCATACGTAGAAAAGATATATTTTATTTGTATCGCTTGTATTGGTAACGGAGGCTATGTTCCAGAGAAATATCAATTAAAGGGTTCTATAGAAATTCTGAATTAGTAGTTAGCGAGCAAACCATTGTTTCTTTCACTTTATATTATTTTAAACAATTCAAATTCATTTTATATACTATATACTTTATATAATACTGTATTTTTCTCTTTAAGTGATTTTGTAAAAAAAAAAGCTTTTGGTATTTGGAGAGTTTTGTGAGAAATACTAAAAATTAAGCGTATAATTTCTTTCTCTTTCTCATTGGTCGACTAGAAATCAAGGAATATGAACGTGCTTACAATTCAGCTTTTTCAAGTACAGACACAATTAGTATAAAGTTTAATAATATGACTTTTAAGCAAGTCCCGTCTAAAGTACTAAATTACTGTGTTACTACAAAAGCACGTACGAAGGTAACATTAAAAGAAAATTGAAAATGTCTTTTTTATCATTTCATAGTGTGTATTTTAAATACATTATAGACACCTATTTTGTTGAAATCATCGATAACATAAAAAATATATATATATCCTTAATGATATATATTCATTTTTATTTAGATCCTACAATAGAAAAAAGTTTGTGATAAGTATAAATGTACTTTCACCCACACATTCGCAGTTCAACAAAGTTATAACAAGCTCTCGTACATAGCAATAACAAATTCATTTAAAACTTGACAACTGAAAATGTATAAAAAATGTTTATTTCAATATCAGTTAGATTAGGATTTGTTGTTTAGATCAAAAGTTTTATTGAAAATAAAAAATACTCGTTATTATTTTAGGTTTTTGTTAAAAGAATACTAAAATTATCAACGAAGTCACGTAGCTGACATAATTCAGTTATTTGTTTGCAAATTTATGAACTTTATCATTTATATTCAGAATCAGATGTGATTATTATTTCAATATTTGGTTATTTTTGTTTCATATGATGTTTTCTCAATATACGTACCTAAATATTTAATAGCAATACAGTACCTACGAAAAGGAGATTATTGACCCATTCTTTAAGTATATTCTTGAAGAATTAGAGTCCCATAACGTCGAATTCAAAATATTGTTTTATATATATAATTAAATAGTAAGAAATAAAACAATACTTTTCATACATATTTGTGGTTTATCTGATTGTTTGATATAAGTTTAATTTTTTATTTCAAATTACAAATATACTTTTCGTTTAATTTGAATATTAGTGAGATAATGGAAATACTTATTCTGCTATTAATGAATTCTGTAATTTGTAGAATACGATTCATTGAATCTGATTTATTCAGATCACATCATCTCCCGTACTCGACTATAATCACTTTTATTACATTTTTATGGTTTTCATATGCAAATTCTTTGACGTCATTAATTCCGGAGAGTGTACAGGAACCGAAATATGCAATTAAAATGATTTACTGCAGTTTTTCCGCTGTTTGAGCGTGATATCTCCGGGTTATGACGTCACTCGCTGTCATACTGATCCGACAAGATAAAGCATAAAAGAGATTGAAAAGAAAACAATTCTTTTTAATGCGTCCTATGTTGTATTTACACATAATCGTATTAAAGCCGTAGCGAAAGCTGAAAGCGCTTTATTGTGTAAAGCTGTTTGAGCATTAGGTAATTATATAGTGGTTTTACCGTTTGCAGTTGAAACTGCGTATTTTCTTAAAAATGTGTTAAAAATGCACAGATATCAGCATTGCTATTCTAAAGGAGCAATTTCAAAAATATAGTTTAAACAAGAGATTATAAAATGATATTACAAATGTAATTTAATGTAAATTTCAACAAATATCTATTCAGATTATTTGTGTCTTTATTTTTTTAATTGTAACTCATAATCAAAGTTTGTAATAACTCAAATATAACAATAGAAAGAAACAAAAATAACGAAAATGCATTGTTTTTTCTAATGTCATTTAACATTTAAAATAATATGATTTTGTAATCGAAAACAGGAGACATAATACGAACAGCAATATTATTTGTGAAGTATAAAAGTTATGTCAAAAACCACTGCTGCAACTTAAAACTCGTTCTGAAAACGTCTGTAATATTACAGAGGACACTCAGAAACGTCAACCTCTCTAGTATAATGACGTAAAATTATAGTTTCATCTGTAGCCGCCAGGTGCACCCAAGTACTAAATACTGGCGCCACTATCTATATTATACAGAAGTCATTCAGGCTGATAAGGTACTCTTAGTGCTCTTCTCTAATAAAGAAGTTTATATTTAACTCTTAGAATTTAATGTATTATAAAGTTAATGTTTAAGTAGTTAATGCAGCAAATAGAAAGTATTAAATATAATTTTAAATCTATTGAACCTTGTGAAGGTATGTCTATACAACAAAGTAATATTTTAAACAATATATAATAATAATATAATTTATATATTCGTAGCAACAAAGGCCTATTTATTAGTAATAGCAAACGACTTATGTTAATTATATTCATAATAAAAAAGTAATAACAAAACATTTTACTAATAGTTATACATAAACTTATAATTAAAATAAAATTAAAATTAGATTTAGTGATTAAAAATCTTTATAAGAAATTGATTAAAAAAATAAAATTAATTCAATTTTAATAATAATTGGGTAAAAAACCAGGAATCCCTTTCATATTTTCAGGATAATGTTGAAACTCGAACATAGCTTTTATAGTAAAGATAATGTGATATATTTAGCACATGTTAGAATTTTAATGACTTAAATATTTACAATAATCTTTCATTACCTGTAATTACTGTGAGGACATACAGAATTATTTGTTTTAACTAAGTCAAAGCGATAATTTTAATATTTCCTTAAAACAAAGCATCTCTATTCGCAATACAATGTTGTGTGTAACTTAAAAGCGATGACACATAAGACAGGCTATCAATGACTATCATATTTTATCTCTTAAATGTTTCTGTAGTTTGAAAAGTTTCAATAAAGAAAAATAATAATAACACAACTTAAGAATTATTTAATAATAACTTATTCATCATCTAATTTGATAATATTTTATCTTTTCAATATTTCTGGATGTTGAAGATTTTAATTAAAAAAATAATACAAATTTCATAATCTAATAATTATTTGATAATAATTTCTTTCTTAACAGTAAGTTTGATATCGCTAAATAAAGATTAAATATAAAAGAAGTAATGTAGTTTAAACTATCAAATAACAACAACCTTTTTTTTTATATTCAAAACCATATTGTAATCGCTGTTAGGAGTGTATCACATGTGTGTGTGACACAAACACATACACTCAAAGTAGGTATCCAGTTATTGGTTTGTCAAACCCTCGTCTGTTTTACACTAGAATGGTAAAGTTTATGATAAAATAGGAATGATGTTTTTGATCTGAATATACTATTATTAGTATTATTAAATCCTTTAAATCGGTTAATAAGTTAATACTTAAAACAATCATCACTTTTATTAAAATTTAATATAACAAAAGTAAATTTTTATCATGTTTCCACTTTATAAAATCAATATGCAACAAAATATTTCATGACAAGAGGACTTAAAAATTCCGCACTAAAAAATGTACGCTTCATATAACATACCGAGTGGATAGTTGATCCATTCGTAGTATGTATACATACAGCCTACATTGTTATATTGTTATATTCAGTAATATATCAATATGAAATCAACTTCATACACTTATTTCTTCTCGAAGACCATCAGTGTAACATTATATAAATGGAAATTATTGTATTAATTATTTCTATTGGTCGATATTACCATTTGTTGTTGACCCCTGCAAGGCCTTTTTTGTCTTATTAAAACTCAATGTTAACCGAATAGAATATTAAGAGTGATTTTTATAAGTTAACCCATTATCATTTACTTTCTTATAGATAAGAAAAAATATAATTTTATATCGGCTAAAATTGAATCTTCGGGGCGTCGTCCTGCTTGTACGGTTTGCTGTTTCCCGGCTGTATCTACAGTCTAGTATTATAGTATTCCCAATTTAGTAATGTTTAATTAATTCAATCAGCACTATAGTAAATATATAAGAGCATGTGTTTGATTTCTGTTCTCTTGTACTAACAAACAAGATAAAGAAGACTGTGCATATGTCTTCACTTGTCCATGCTTAGTGGTACGTAGGGATTCAAGAAAATAAATTATTATTAATAATAATAACATAATATAAGAAATATATGAGTATTTACATCAAGTGACCCACTGCTGAATAAAGCTGTTGCCTTTTATATATTATTGTTAATTACAATATAGGACTTAATAATATATATTATAAAATAAATTAAACACCAATACTTATTTCTCAAATTAAATAATAAAGTATAACTGAACCTGTATAACATATTATAACAATACAACACATTTTAAGTAAAAGCAATTTATTAGAGTACTGGTTGAGATGTCTAATCTCTAGTAACAGTCTCCCGAGAGACTGCCAGAGGGCAGCACTAAAGTATAATACCGTGGCATTTTCACGTCTGAACTGTATAAAAATTATCTGAAATATTAATAATATTGTAAACATAATAATCATTTAATTCAAATATTTTTTATATCAACAACTAATTTATTTTTTCAAAACAAAATGAAAAAGCCCTGCTTTTGGTCAATCTGTCATGGTATACATGCATCTAGTTTATTATAGTATTACACTAATGGAATGGACACTTGTTCATTTAAGTGTATATAATTAAAATATAATTAATTCTAATACTAAAAGACAGAGAGGTTACATAAAAATAAGACAATCCGAAGATAAAACTATTGTAGTGAATTTAAAACTATTAATTTAATATGTCAATAAATATAGAGAGGTTTTTGTAATAAATATAATAAGTATTATTTATTTGAAAATACGATGGCGATCTGTCGTAGTTCTTAACAATATGTTATAATTTATACCACTTGAAGAAAATATTTGTTTAATATGTTTGAGACGCATTTGTATTTTGTATACAGTAGTAATATTGTAATATTGTATTACAATATCATCTCACAATACACGTTTTACTGAGTTACACGAGCTTACTTGTTTTATATTTTACATTAAACAAATATGAGTTCTCGTTATATTATTGTTAAAATTTAACTAAACATTAATTTTATAATATGTAGTTTTAAATATTTCTTACACAAACATTTTAATTCTGTTTAAATATGCAGGATTTACAAAACGTTGTCGCTACAGTAGTTTGAATTAAATTATATTAAATAAGTTACCGCTGTCCGTAGCTCTTAACTACTAATTGTTTTAATCATATCTTCAAATAAATTATTACTACAGACTTATTTTTCCTGTGTTAATTTTAAATGCAAATGTTACAGTGAGAGTATAATAAATAATAAAGTTTATATAAACATACACACACACACACATATATATATATATAGAGGAGTGCTATATAAGCGAGTGTCAACGGTAGTCAGGGCTTTTTTCTTTCTCGTTTCGTCCGTCGGTGCGGTAGATTGTGCGATCGTAATATTGTCTCGATAAATTTGTGATTGTCTGGTCGTACGAATCGTATTTAGTTTTCCGGTTAAATAAGAAGTGATTGTTTTGAGTTCGATAATTCAAAGTGTCAAATTGTTATATTTTTTTTCAAATAAATTAAATTGATTGTTAAACCGTGCGTTTTTATTTTTAAAAAGTTCCTTTTGATCTATTTTCCAAGAATATATATATGTACCTAGATCCCAAAAAAATGGCTTTATTTCCTTCTGTTATGTTATGTTTACGATTTCATTTTCTGTTAGAATTCTCATTCAGTGGCGGACCTAGGTATATTTTAACCTTAGAAACATTCATTGAGTATTTTTATACTATACAGTTCATACACCCTTTGACTTCTTTGCGTCTACGATAATCAGAACATAGTATATGTGAAGTTAGCCCTTAGATAGATAAAGTTGGCTCTGTTAAGCGATGACCTTACCGTAACACCAGCAACTAGCTTCTGTGACATAAAATTACTATTAATTGTATTTCATTAATGTAACTAAACAGAAAAGAAATTATCAATACTAATTAAAATAGGAAATTATGATGTTATTTTTTACTACATTCCAATCCTTCACTATACGAATAAAAAACAACAAAGCATAACGGTTTGTTTGGACAGAAGGGATGTCCATGACGTAAGGACGGATACTCGACGTGTGTCGGAACATCCCATGATGGATGGGGATGGGAGGATTAAATTATGTAATTCCAGCGCTCACTCACCAAAATGTATCCTATAGAACACTAAGAGGCTAGTAGTTCTACGCTTGTGTTCGAAACTGTCGAGTTTGGCATCAACCAATACAGTATTGAATGCATCGCATTTTAGGCAGAAGAAGATTTTTTACTTTCCCGGACATAAGACTAAATTATATAAAGTAATGAAGCAGATTAATGAAACTCACAAAATAATTACTATTTTTGTACAAAAGAAACTACAAAATTATGTTTTATTCAGCACAAATGAAATATTCATGTAACTTTAAAACGTAGAGTATTTCAACATTCAAACTTCTCTTTGACTTCATATATTTTACATTACAAAGAATGTATTTTAAAGAAGTACTTCTATTTTGTTGTAACTTAAACACCCTGTTTACTGGATAAGTTTTTATCGCATAAGCCAAGGTGTAACTTAAAAGCGTTCCTTAAAATTATTATTGAAACAAATCTGTCATTATAATAGTTATTAAAATGATACATTTTTTATTAATTTCTTTTTTTTTTAACCACAATAGATAAGCGTTTGAATACAGCCCGCCTGATGTTAAGCATAGGCCGTAGTCTAAGGTGTGGCAAGCTTACCTAGTAAATACTTTAAACCTTTATAACTGTAGTTTTATTCTTAGTCTTAATAGTTTTCTTAAACTACATACTTCGTTTTTATAGTTGTCTTATTGGCAGTTCAGAAACACTCATAATTCAAAAAACCTACATATTTGATATTCAGAAAATAGATGTTAAAAGATAAAAGAGTATCTGAACTTCTACAGATGTTCCACTAACTTTTGATTTTCTCAGGAACACTTGACAGATTAATTATTTTTGAAGTTCTTTTTTAATAAAAAATAAATCAAAGCAACTTTTTCAAATGTAAAGTTATGATATGTTTTAAACTGCATTTAATGTAACGTAAAAAAAATATTTAAAGTCTTAAATATCAGTGGCGATAAGAGATTTCCTTTTGAAGCTTTTAAGTGTTTTCATTTATAATAAATATTGTTTATAGCATAGATATAAGTAAAATTTTATAAAAAAACAAATTCGAACTATAATACCCGTACGAACTATAATACCCGTATTTTCTGGAGATGTAAGATTTTTATATTCATTGAACACGAACCTTTAACAGATTTTCACACTTGGATAATGTCAGACATTTTTCTACTTTTCAATATAAAAACCTATTTTGTCGCGACTGATTTCTTCCTTTCCTAAAGATTTCTCTATAAGCACAAAACTTGTGCTGAGTTGTTTGATATTTGTTGGAGACATATCATTTTCTATACATATTTAAATTCTACTCTTATGTTCCATGGAGCTTCATTTATAAAACTGATTTTAACATTTAAAAGAAAAACCAAATACACTTACAGAAAAAGGCGAAAAAGTCTAATCCTACAAATATTAGTTATGATTTTTTTTTTTGCTTGAATATTTGTTAAAGTCGCGAAATAATTGATGTAATTGTACAAAACTTACCACAAATATTTTTTCTACGTTTCCTTAAACAGAACATTTCGAATATACTGTTTTTGATTGATGCTTGCGCAAAGAATGCAGAAAAGTCTCTCTGAGAGAGCTTCGTTCGCTATGGTCAATAGATACAAAACTGCACTATTTCTAATTACATTTTTAACAAAATTAATGTGATATATGAAACTCTTGTATCAAATACTTATAAAATTTCAACATTTATGAAGTCGTCCTAATTTCGTATAATATATAATAATATATAAACACAAAACAAAATATATTCTACCTATTTATTATTATTAACATTCATATTTTATAACGTATTTAATAACAAAGGCGCCCCGACTCACGTGTTGTTTAAATGTTATGGACATAACAACATACAATATATTATCTACACTCTGCTCCACGGTTTACGCTTCATTGTTTAAGTAAATTATAATCTAAGTTCTCCTTGTCTTTAATAATATATAAGTTAGTTCGACCCTCTTTGCTTTCGTCACAAAATCAGTTCATGACAATAGCGCTGTACATTTAAAATGCGCGAAATTTTATAAATCTTATAATTAAGTTTCTGATTAAGGACGTAATTATAATAACCCCGATTATCAAAATCGCATTTTATGTAATATCTACGTTTTGAGCAGTCTTGTGTTATTCTAGACTCGTTAAAAAACTTTTTGTGTGTGTGTGTGTGTGCATGTGTATGTAAGTAACAGATTTTATAGGCTCCATTTTGTTTCGACCTGATTATGCAATTGACCTTGTTATTTTACCAATCTAGTAGTAGTAGTAGTAGTAGTCAAGTAGTTTTATAATTAGAAAAGCGTAAACCGCGAAACACTAAGTGCGCTATCGCGTAGTCATGATACTACCTGTTATAGTCGCCAAAAATTATTAGAAAAAATATCTCGTAGTTTATTGTTTTTTTTAGAAAATTAAAAAAACATGTAGTGTCAATTTTATTACTATATTTATAAAGTTATATAATTGGCTATATCTCTAATAAGTTGTTTTTATGACTTTAGTAAAAGTAATTACGAAATGAATGTAATTATAAAAAAACCAAAGTTAAAATAAGTCTAAAAATATAATATTTTTTCTGCACACATTACTTCATTTTATATATTTTTGTTGATTCTATACTGTACATATTTTTCTTTTTAAACCCGCTTGACCCATTTCTGTTATTATATATAATTGTCCAGCTGTACTTAAATACTATCGTCTCATATATATGCACTATACCAATCTAATGAATAAATACAATGTTGTAAATGCAAATGTACTCGCATTATACTCTCAGTCGTTAGAATTTTATAATAAATTTCCTGTTTTTGCAATACTAAAAGTTTTATGTCCCATTTGTCATACATTTCAGTGCACAGATAAGTGCACCCGAGATCGATTCATTATCTCCGTCCTCTCATAATAGTATTGAAAGCTCTCTGACGTAAATGTGTTCCAGCAATCAGATTAGAACTGAAATACAGCCTGTATTTCAGACAAGTAAGAGCATGATGTTATATTGTATCGGCATGAAGAGAAGTTTTTGCTTTCACAATAACCATGTCTTAATTAATGAAAACTAATAATTCTTATGACCGGTAGCTACCGGTTAAGAGCTCTTAAAGTGATAAATAAAATTTATTTAATTTCTATAAAACTTGTGATAAACTTAAGATCAAAGTAAATGTTAATGTCAGTCAACGAAAGATCCTGCTTGCTTCTTTTAAAAGAAGTAAATATTGAGTTCAAAAAGTGCCAGATATATAATATGTGATAAGGATTTAAAGTACGATTTTATCTAAAAATAATTGGGTACTAAATTCAGGATCCTTTTTATTTAATCAAACTCTCAAGAAAACCAACACAATTGAAGATATTTAACTTTTTACTTACCGATAATGTAATAACGAGCTCAAATATTAATTTAAATTACATGTTCTTTATAAATACTTATATACAGAAATATATGTACTTATGTATATTATATATAATTTAGTACTTAAATTGAAAAATGTTCTGAGTTAACATTATTTTTGAGATTATCTTACAAATTACAAAAATAACTGGATGTAGGGAACAAGGCGATTCATCGCTCTTTTCCATAAAATATTTTCGTGAATTATGTAAATAAAAAACGATGTAATAAATAATCATAGCCTTGCGTGACTGAGGATTAACCAATTCTATGAACATCTCTCTGCCGAAGTAACTCATTAATAACCTGCACATGTTACATGATGCAGGTTAAATATGAAGTGTAATAGATGCAGGTATATTATTAATAATTTGGGACTGAGGACATTTATAGAACATGATTTTAAATCGTAAATGTACATTGATTATACTTTAATATTCAAATAATAAAATAAACCAAACAATATAAAAAAAGAACTTTGACTAATTTTGGTGCTTTGAGACGTATTTTATTATCGAAAAAACGTGTAACTATCAAAATAAAAATTACAAACCAATTAAAATTTTAAATGATAATAAATTCCCTTTCAAGAAATAAAGTTAATTGAAGTAAGTAAAATAATAGTTTGATGTGTTAATCAAGCTTAGTACACTCTCTTCATCGCGTCTATCCGGACTGTGGCCCGTATGTTAATAATATTCTGCAATATAACCTATATTGCTGTTTATGTCACAAGAGGTACTGATCTCTTGTATCATAAACTGCATCAGGCAGAATAATACAGTAGTAGAGACTGCTCTGTTACTGTATCATACTGTCAAATAAATTGTTATAAGTGTACGATGATTTCTGTGAGCTTTGCTTATACATAAAGTGTTATTAAGTAAACGATATCAATGAACTAATAATGTTATTAAATAAACTTTATCTACTATATACGTAATAATGTACATTATCTACTTCATACTAATCATTTTATAGTATTTATATAAACGTAAACGCAATATATATAGTCCCAGAAAGTACAATTTATTTATCAACCTCCGACCACCGCATAGACTAATTAAAAAAACTAAACTACCTACACCTTTCTATTTTACGTAATCAAAGATATTAATTCAATAACAAGCTGGCCTTGGTTCTGTTAATGCTACTTCAGTAGAAATAATATTTTTTTCCTATCTTCACGGTCTTATAATGAATTTAAAATGTTTAATTTCTCGATTGTTATGTTTTTCGAATATTGATAGAATTCAAAACAGATCTTATTCGTAGACCAGCAGTAATCAGTTCCAACTCGTCTACAGTTCCAGGCTGTGTAATAAAGTAGTTTGACTCGACTGAAACGAAACTTGACGAAAACTTGACTTTTAATATCCTGAAATCATTCCGTTTTTTAGTATTAGTATCACTCTTTGAAGATTGATATTTGATATATTTGATATAAGACTGATATTTGATATTTGAAATATTTGATATTCTTCTATAATGAATAAAATATTTTTCTTGAATACGAAATTATAAGGATCTTATGAATTTTTATAGGTATATTTTTTTTATATTCGTATGCTTATACTGTAATAATCAGCTACTGTATGATTATTTTCCTACATTCATTAATTGAACTTTTAATCTTAAAAATGTAATATATAATATATATAATATATATAATATATTCAATAATTACTGTAAAAATAATTCATTGCAATTTATTTTGTTTAAAGAACGTGGGCTCTTGTATAAAAAATGAATGTTTCATTAAATTTATTTTTAAATATCTCATTATAAAATAATAAAGTATATCTACTATAGTGCAGATAGTTTATAAGAGAACCTTTACGATCAATGTCTTCAGGAGATATTTTAATGGAATTACTAAAATTTTCGGTCAATTTATATCAAAGGCACATGGATCATCCGAGCTTTGACGTGCTCTGTGATATATGTCAAACAATCAAACAGATTAATATATATATTTACTATAAAAACAACATTTTATTACCACTTTTATATTTTGATATGATTTACGTTTAGTTTGATTATGTATTTTAAAGAAATAATATGGATATGGAAAAAATATTTTTAAATTAAATTATCCTATATATTAATAGCGTAAGCCGATTTAAGATAAAAATTTAACTGTTTTAGGCTCATTTCAGTTAAAATCAATGGAGTTCCTCGACGGACTTAAATCTCAAATTACAATAACATTGAATATCGTCGGTGAATGGAAAATGCCTTCTCTTTGTAATCAAAAATATTGGATTATATTTAAAATGATTTCAACAATGTAGGTTAAACATAAACAAAAATAATCGGGAATCGGTCATTAAAATTTATTATATTATATTAATAGTCGGTTATTAAAAATGACGTTTTTTGGTATTATTTTTTTGTTAATATTAAAAAAGAATTTCATAGCCAATACTGTTTTAATATATTTCTATAGAAATGTAAATCTGTTAAAGTAATAATTAAGAAGCGTTTTACGACATTATATTTATTATAAGAAATCCGTCCACAGATGTACGGTATACATTACATAAATTATATGTATTTAAGTACTATTACTTTATATGAGTTCAAAATATAAATAGTAAATAGCTCAATGTTTTTTACACGGTTCTATAGTAAGTAAAGTTATAAACTTATTTATCTTGTTGTTAATTTTCCAATTTACTGTTCTTCGTCCGGTTGACTGTTACGGAATGCTTTGTATTATTAAGTCAAACCATTGTGTATTTTTCTTGGACAATAAAGATTACATAAATATCTATCATTTTATAAATTTAAGAATGTTATGTCATAAAAATCAAATCTGATACTAATGTTTAATATTTTGGATCTCAACTGTTCAAAGCGCGTCTCAAGGGCATACTCAAACTAAATTTCAAATCTTCTTCACATAATTCACAAGTCCCAATAATTTAATATTGTAATAACTTTAGTAGAAGTTAGAATAGATATTGACTTATTTAATAGTTTAAGTTCTTTGTGTAAGATGTAATCGAAAGTATTATTTTAAACAATTACATACTAAATATCTTGAATGATATCTTTTGTTATTCAAACTAAACACTCTCTTAGTATAGTTCCTGTATTATATTAATTGCAAGAATAAACTAATATATAAATGTATATACTAATCCATATCTCTATAGCTTATATTTTGGTACATTATATACAAAGCCAATAACGCCGTACTGACTAATCTAATCTTTTATATAAACTTAATTATCGTACAATATATCTAGTATATATACAAATAATATTAGTTTTTATGACGTAAGTACGATGACGTACATATATCTATCATACAAGACTCAATCTATATTACATTATACTCTTATATTATACATTATACTCTCTCATATCTGACGTAAGATATGAGATACTTACAATATAAATAATGAGTTGTAGAAACAACAGCTTTAGGAAAATAGTTTTTTAATTAATTTCAAGTTTCTAGTTCAAAAATGCAAAACACGACAATAACTATTTAGGTATATATTTATAATACTTATTATTACTTTGACCTTAATGTTATAGTAAAAAGAGTTAAGTTTTAAAAAAATATATACTTCATTTTAAATTAATATTAACATTTATAATTAAGTGGTTAATAAAAATCTTGTAAAAATTTAAAAAAAAAAAAATTAAATAAAAGAATTAATTTAACTAAGAATCTCTGACAACAAAAGTTTTGACATTTAAGATTTACAAACTATGAAATGATGAACGAAAAAACGTAATAAAATTCTTTATATTTTGATTATTAGTATTTTTAGAGATATCTAATATTAAAAAGATCGTATTAAAAATTAGAGAAGGAATGTATATATTTTGATATATTTAGATAAAGTTTATTTACAAAATAAAATTGGCCTGGTTTCTTTCACTAAAAGCAATTTGTCGCCGCTAAAATGTCACAAATGTTTTTTGTCTCCGGATACTTATCAGAGGCTGTATATTTGTGCAAAGAATTGTCAAAATGAAATTTGACAAAGGAGATATTGTTGGGACAAAATAGAGAAGATGACGACACAGAGAACTTAACAAAGCGACAACGGAATAATATGAATATTCATTCAGATACTATATATTGTGTTACATAGTAAAAAATACCATATAATTTTACATACATGTGTAAAGAAAATATATATTTTTTATATCAATATTTAATATTCTGATCCAGCAAGGGACAAATTTCGTTCAACCGTCGTGGAATGTTTACAACCCCGGGGGTTAATAAAGAGACTAGTAACGGTCTTGCTTCTCGGAGTATTAAATTATTTCTGTTCATGGAAATAAAATTTAATGTAATGTAAAAAATAATGCATCTTAATCTAAAATTATAGATTATTTTACACGTTCTTACATTTTCTTTTAGAAATTACAAAAGAAAAATACAACAAGTATACCCCTTATTCAATAATAATTTACTGTTTTTCGGCGCATATGTCAACTTGGTCCTCTGTCATACGTTAGTCTGACAAAGACGCTATTACCGATAAGGCCTGTTGCATTTAAATGTACGCAATAAGTAAATTAATTACACTTAAATCTTTTTCTTTGTCCGTCTTAATATTTTAAAGTGCAATATAGCATCTATCTATACATCTTTATCTTTATAGTAAATACATATAAAGAAAAGGAACTAAGTAAGGCAATGGTTGTCAAATATGTTACTATAGAATTTTCACATAAAGTTTTTTTTTTTTTTTTTTTTTTTTTTTTTTTTTTATGATATAGGAGGGCAAACGAGCGTGCGGGTCACAGGTCAAATGTGATCACCGCCGCCCATGAACTCTTGCAACATCCGAAGACGCACAAGAGCGTTGCCGGCCTTGGAGATAAGAGTAAACGCCTTTTTTGAAGGTACCCATGTCGTATCGATCTGGAAACACCGCCGAAGGAAGTTCATTCCACATCTTAGTGGTACGTGGAAGAAAAGTCCTTGAAAACCGCACAGTAGAAGATCGCCACGCATCCAGGTGGTGTGGATGGAAATGCAGGCGGTGACGTGCTGTGCGGTGATGGAATTCGGCGGCAGGCATCAGATCAAATAGCTCTTCGGAACACTCCCCGTTGTAAATGCGATAGAAGACGCACAAAGAAGCCACGTCTCTACGCAATGCCAAAGAGTCCAGCCGTTCACAGAGCACCGGGTCCCCGACAATCCGTACGGCTCTCCGTTGTACGCGGTCAAAAGGTAGAAGCTGATATTGGGGTGATCCGGACCAGAGATGAGAGCAGTACTCCATATGTGGCCGAACCTGCGCCTTATAAAGCGCAAGTCTATGGCCAGGATTGAAATACTGTCTCGCTCTATTGATCACACCCAATTTCATCGAGGCCAACTTGGCCTTGCTCTCCAAGTGACCACGAAACTGACAGTCGCCCGAAATGCCGAGTCCCAGTACTCTGATACTTGGCGAGGCATCGAGGGGTGTGCTATCGAAGAGCGGCGATACGACAAATGGAGTTTTCTTAGTGGTAAACGCGCAAACCTGTGTCTTTTGGGGATTAAACTGAACGAGGTTCAGTTTACCCCATTCTGAGATCGTCCTCAGGGAGGTCTCTATAGAAGACACAAGTTTCTTTCGGCACTCGTCGACGTTTTCCCGAGAGAGACCTGCACGGCCGGAATATACCGCATCCCCAGTGCTGTCATCCGCATAACAATGTATGTTGGAAATGTCCAACATATCATTGATGTGCAAGAGGAACAGGGTTGGGGATAGCACGCAGCCTTGGGGTACACCAGCATTCACGGGCTTGGGGTCCGAGCAAAAACCGTCGAGAACGACCTGTATGCTCCGCCCAGTGAGGAAGCTGGTGATCCACTTGCATAAACTCTCGGGAAGCCCATAGGAAGGAAGCTTCGAAAGAAGCCCCTTGTGCCATACACGATCGAAGGCTTTCGCTATATCCAGACTAACTGCCAGACCTTCTCCCTTGCTTTCAATAACCGCAGCCCAACGGTGTGTAAGATATAACAGGAGGTCACCAGCCGATCGACCATGGCGAAAGCCATATTGTCGGTCATTGATCAACTGGTAATCCTCAAGGTACGCGAGGAGCTGTCGGTTGATGATGTTCTCCATTATTTTGGAGAGAAGAGAGGTGATGGCGATAGGTCTGTAGTTAGCTGGGTCCGAGCTATCACCTTTTTTAGGGATCGGATGGACAAAAGCACACTTCCATGAGACCGGGACTACGCCTTTGAAATAGGAGTACCGAAATAGACGCGTTAGCACTGGAGTCAACTCAGGGGCACATGTTCGTAGCACGATTGGGGAAATACCATCCGGCCCACTCGACTTATGAACATCCAAGGAAATTAGAGACCGTCGAATGGTTTTTTGCCGGAAAATTATTTCCGGCATTGAACTCTGACACCGCTGGATGGTAGGCGGTGTTTTTCCTTGGTCGTTCAAGGTCGAGTTTGAGGCAAAAAGAGTGCCCAAGAGATCGGCTTTCTCTTTTGCCGTATGGGCCAGAGAATCATTCCCCAAGTGCAGTGGCGGTAGGGATGGCTGGCAAAAGTTACCCAAAGTGGCTTTAGAAAGCGCCCAGAACTTGCGCGTGCCTGGTGGGTACCTTGTCAACTGATCCCCAATTTTGACGACATGCCTAAACCTTGCTCTAGCAATTTGCCGTTTGAAGAATCTGGAGGCACGATTGTATTTCCTCTTCAGAACTCTAGAGTTCGGATCCTTGATGACTAACGCATTAACCCAAGCCTGATACGCCTGACGTTTTCCGGCTGCTGCAGCCCTGACAGACGCATCAAACCAAGGCCGCGATCTGCCACCAAGTGGTACCACAGAGCTAGGTACAAATAGTTCCATGCCCTGTAGTATCACATCAGCTACAGCCGCAGCGCAGTCACTGGGATCATCGGAAGAGAAACAAATCGGCCCCCATGGGTAGGATGCAAAGAAAGACCGCATTCCATCCCAATCCGCTGACTTGTAGTGCCAAACGCGTCGGGTCGCAGGTCTTGTGCGAGCCGGACGTTGAATGGGCGCTACACTCCGTACCAAGCAATGATCGGAGGACCCAAGAGGAGCCTCGACAATGACCTGGTACTTTCCGGGATGTGTAGTCAGCAGAAGATCCAACAAAGAGGGCATGTGACTGTCCACGTCCGGTAGACGAGTGTGCGTCTGAACCAACTGGGACAGACCATTTGCCAGAGCAAAGTCAAACACAGATCTCCCCGCGAAGTCAGTGGAACGCGACCCTAGCAACTCGGCATTGTGCGCGTTGAAGTCCCCGAGGACTATGACCTCAGCAGAGGGAATCTGTGAAAGCAGGTCGTCAATCTTCGCCTGTACGTGGCCCAAGAGTTGCTCCGTTTCTGCATTACCACTATGGGATCTGTAGAGGCACGCGTAGACTCTGACATGATCGTCCATGTCCACGCGCAGCCAGAGTAGAGACAGATCCCGACCTTCAAAAATCTCGAGGCGACGGTAGCAGATATCCTCCCTTACGAACACAGATACCCCGGCGTGGGGTATAAAATGATGTTCGAATTTATACCCGGGGTATGATGGTACGCTGTGTCGCTAGGTTTAGATATCTGCGTCTCCGTCAAAAACAACAAGGCCGGCTGCGCCGTTTCTAGGTGGTAGTGGACGGCGTTTAAGTTTGAGTGAAGTCCCCGGATGTTGCAAAAGTCCACACTTAGGGTGGAACGGGGTGCCGCAGTTTTACCTCGTCGTTTGCCCTCAGAAAACACGAAATGTGATTCTTTGCCCGCCCCAGATACGACGGGCAGCCCGAGCAAAATTGGAGAACCGTTTCCCCGATTTTGCTCGGGGAGGGATTCTCCGGCTTCACTAAAGCCGGTACCCTCCTGGGGTATATTTATTTGAGCAATCACATTCATGTTAGGCAGGGAGGAGGAGGGGGAGGGGGTGTTGGGCTTCCGGAAACTCTCACTCACCGACGGAACATAACCAAATGAATTTGGTTACTGCACGTCGATCTTCTGTGAGAGGGTGGTCCTTCCCCGGTCGAGCCAGCCCAATACGAGCTGCAGTTAAATGACTACAGCTAGGCTCTACCACCTAAAAATATTATTTTGTTATTATAACGATAATAACAAAATAATATTTTTATGTAATTTTAAAGAGAACATATTAAAGAAATTTAAATAATTATAAAAATATCTTATTAACAACAGCTTCTATAAAATAATTAATGGAATTGTGATTTCCACATAATTTACTAAAAAATGACAAAAAGACTAACTTGAACACCACCAGACTGTCCCCAGTCCAATGTACAATATAACTATTTGCGATATAGGCTACGACCTCTCAGATTTTGTGTTTCTACTATATGTTGTGTCCGATTATTATTATTGAGGCCTATTAACTTCATTACTCAAAAATATTTAATAAACCAATAATTTCCTTAATAATTTGTTTAATAGAAGAATGGAACAGGAATACCATTCATATTGTCAGTACGTATTCTTTTATATAACTCGTGGATCCTAATCTATTGTTATAAACAATCCTCTAGTTCCTTTCAAGGAGTCTAGTCGATGCAAACAATAACACAATGCAGTACAGGCCCTGGCTTCGAGCAGCTCTCAATAGACTCACCAAGCAACCAGCTATCAATTAGAGGGTGATGGCTGTATTAGAACTAAATGTAACATACAATTTGTGCATTACAATCTCTATACTTATGCGAATCTTTTATAAATATAATAAAATATTACACTAAATTTAAATATTCTCAACCTTACTCAGGTCTTCTTAATTCAGAAAACTGTGAAATTTGACAAGTAATGTTTGATCACTGATCACTATCCATCAGTACAAGTTTAAACTTTAATGTTATGATCTTATATTTCGTATAGATAATATCGCTATTACAAATTAATAAAAACACCCAGTCAAAGATAACAAAGATAACAAAGATAACAAAGATGTAGCCAAAAAGATTTGTTCCTTGGTTTATCAATAATTCTCAAGTATAATATGTTTATCTTCATAAAAAAATACTTTCTATAATTATTAGAGCCTTATTTAAATAAATTATATTTAAAACCATTGTTATTTTAACAAATTATCATAAAGTATAGAGCTTTGTCATTGTTGTTATATTTAAATTTATAAACCTACATTTTATTCCTTGGCTTTATTTAAAGGAAGGATTTTTACAATACTATCTTGAGAAGGAAACTAATGAAATAATTATTGCTAGCTAGATGGTGTCGCTGTTTATTTAATTTTTAAATTTCTTTCAATGACGTTAATATAAAATAGTCTTTTTTTTTCGTAATAAATATTAAAATAAGTTGCATGTAAGTTCTTATATTATAATTAATCTAATCTCTATAAAATACATAAATAAGCCATCAATATATATGTCATATATTTATATGTGTAAAATAAATTACATAGAAATGAGAAAAAAAAGTTGTCACTTTTCGTAAACATTACTCCGCCAAAGGATCTTTTTCAACCTTTTCGCTGAAGTTCGTAAATCTTTTAACGCAAAGACTTTATTCTCAAAAAGTTGTACCTCACTTTATACAACAACAGTTAAATCAAATTTGTCGGCCATATTGCGCGTCCCACTCAGTTTATTTCACTAGCATTGATGATAAAGAGTAAACCAATTATAGGTTTAATATTATTGTATTGATATATATGCCAGTGAATAATAAAAGGTAAAACCTTACGTATACATTAAATGTAAACATGTATCCACAAAAGGTTATAAGGTTATATATGCAAGTGATATACAGAGTATAATGTTTAGTACGTCATAGAAGTATGTCTAGCAAGCGAGTGACGAATGAGAATTTATATATTCAAGAGTATTTTATATTTACTTTCTCCCATATAAACCCACCAAGCGTAGGTCTCAGTCACAAAGACGACGCGACAGACCCAGCATCCTCACGATAACTATAATTTAAATTGGCAATGCTAAGGAGTTTCGTCGTTTTGGTAGAAATATTTATTATTTTCCATCCAGTATATGTTATTTTTTTCTAAAGCCACCTCGTTTCCGAATGCATCGTACGTGATGGAGCATAGAGCGGGAGTCGGTTTGCGACTGACCTGTTACATACTTTACGAAGCCGCTTCTGTTTTATTCATGCATGTTTTGTTAACTTGTAAGCACGTGCATGTATGAATTGCAAATCTTTTCAGGGCTGCAGACACAGATAGAATTAATTTCAATTTTGCTTATAATAACTTGATTTTTGTGTAATTATTATTTAGATTTGTTTTCATTTGAAATATTTGTAATAGTTTTTCTATGTTGTGTTTGTTGTACTATTATCTACTTTTTAAGCGTTTATAATATTTTATGTTGCTCGTTATCTGCTTAAAAAATCAATATCTAATTATTTTTTTAACGAATTTTATTTAGTTTACTCTACATATACGACTACGTTTGATTAGTTCTATTTAAGTACAAACTGATGGAGTTGCACAATCGTACGCCTATGTATATATGTACAGTCAGCTTCAAAAGTCGATGACCATATTTAGCGTTCAAAATAGCTATATACTATATTACATCAAAACTGCTGAACATGACAAACGACAATATTGAATGAACATCATTAAAGTTCAAATTATAATTGACACAAATGCATAATTTTGTCATTGTCACGGAATGAAAGTTGAGACAAAGAATATGGCGTCTCTTTGCATTTAAGTTCTAAAACAGTGATGACACATTACAAAAAGTATAAATTAATGATTGAAAACATTGTTCAATTATTAATTTTAATTTTTAATTTTGTTATATTACCATATATTATGATCACATCATCTATTAGATATTTCTTATATACTTATTAAGAATAAAATTGTTAAATTAGCATTTACTATATTCTCACGAACCGTGGAAACGCTGATTAAGCGCAGGTGCATTGTATCATGTTAAAATCCCAGAATGTAAATCTGAAACCCTTGTTTGTTACACTTTCTGTATTCCTTTAATTATAAATTCATTTTATTCATTCTTGGCTCCAACTTTGAGCAAGGAACACGTAGTTTATAAATTAAATATAGTATTAAATTTTAAGTTAATAAATTTGCATTTTTTGGATCCTCCAGTTGTGACCGACATAATTATTATAGATGATTTATTTTTATTTACACTACTTCATTTTATGCATTCCACTTTATTATAAAAATAATGTATTATTAAAGTGGTAATGTTAGTAATATCTTTCCATCTATTGTCACTTGGAACAAGAACAAACTTCAAAATACGTTTAATTAAATAAAATCTATTAGGAACTTGATATATGTTTGATGAATTTAACAACTTGATATTTAGGTAATTTGAACTCTAATGATATTCATTGTTTGTCATGTTGAGCAGTTTGGATGTAATGTATTGTATAGCTATTTTTGAACTTTTAATATGGTCATCAAATTTTGAAGCTGACTGTACATACACACATAAACTGACATTTGAAACAAAATGTGATTTACTTGAATTTAGCCTTGGCTTCTGTATTTAAATAATTTTTAAAAAGTAGACAATGTTCAATCTCCAATAAATTCTTCTACCTTTTATAGGTCTTACTACGACAAATAAAAACTCGTTTAAACTTTCTAACAGCCTAACTCATATCATTATTAAGACTGTCTCTAGGAAAAGTAATTCTAACTTGTAAGAACATCTAATCGAACTGATAACAAGAATACAATATTTACAAACAAGACTCGATTACTTTTATAAACTTTATTTAACAAGTTTTTAAGTTGCATGTTTCATTTGAAATTAATATTTTCTTGAGCGATAACTTACGCATGTGTAATAGAAATATCTATATATTTACATACATTACATACATACATGTGTAGTATATTGACTGAAATTATTTTTATGGAAAATCCATATTTAAAAACGTTTGTAATGATTTTAAAAAATAGTTAACAATTATTAAAATAGTATTAAGTGGCAGTTATTTGCTTTTTAATATAATTAAAACAGTAGTTTTTAAAAGTCTTTCATTCAAAAGAGTTTTTAATGGTTTGTTACATATATTTTGTTTTATTATATAATTTTAATTTCTACTAAGAAGTAAAGTTCGTGATTGCAACAGATTTCATAAAAAAATTTGTCCAAAAACCTCAGTAACCGGTTTCAGGTACACCCTACAAAGCTATTTTATTTTATATATTATAAATAGATAAGCTCTGAAACTTTAAACCATAAACTTACTTCAGTATTTGAAGCTTCATAACATTCACTTTTATCGTAAATGACACACATCCAGCAAATCAATAAAAATGCTGGAGTGGTTCCAATACTCGGAGCGGTCTGTAATATATCAATATTAACATACTTCACATCGAGTGTGGCCACAGCACTGAAACTACTTCACATATTACAAACTTTTAAGAGCAATGTTGCTATATAGGTACTTTTATTGCAAAGGTTTATATTAAAGACGTATACTATGAATTATTTTAATTTTAATATCTGTACAGAACATACACATAGTTTTTTGTATTTATAAATAATGTGTCTGGAAATAAGCTAATAAAATTAATTATATAAATCCTCTCTAAGCTTGTATCATTAAGTGTATCTAATCTCTACAACACGTAACTGCAAAACTACGAAGTTTAATGAACGTCAATATTTAACCAATGAATACTTGATACAGTAATAGAGAATATGTTTGAGTTTTATACAATATGATACAAATGTGTACAGAGCTTTATATGAAGTAATTACATTAATATAAAAATTGGGAAAATATAATTATTGATTTCTACTGTCACACATTACTGCACATAATACAATACAATGAAACATTCTCTACCGAATATTATGTAAAAAAATATGTATACAAAGGTGGCATACACATATATTCTTTATTAATGTAGATAAAAAACACTTTACTTGATGATTGAAATAATCGCTTATAGTTATTTTATATTTTAATTAAAACTTATTTACAATTGCGATCGTTGGCAGCCTTACAGCTGTAACATTTCAGGTGACTAACTGACAGCTGGTAGGATCCGAGGCAACTTTTATATTGTCTCCGGGGACTCGACATTACCATAACTTGTTACTGATGGGAGTATTCACTTCACCTGATGTTTAGAATTTTGCTGCATTATTTATTTGCTTATGTTATGTGGTACTTATGTTTCAATTATGATATTTAACTTCTTATAATTTTCAATACATTTGGTTTCAATTTATGTAATTATATTTAGTTTCTATGTAATTATATTTAGTTTCTATCTAATTATCTATAATATGTGAAACAGATGGACGAACATGTAACTCTTATGGTTTCCACGAAGCGTGAAGACGTCCGAAGCGCTGGGTCAGCGTCCAATTGCACGGATGGTCGGATATTTTTAGGGTTTGCTAGTTTGCTGTGAGTAGGCTTAAAGTACTACATATGTCGGCGACAAATCAGTTTAATGTCTGCTCTGATTATTTATTATGTTAATCAACCAATCTTGTATTAGTATGTAGTCATATTTCAATTATCTCATGTACATGTGTTCAGAAAAGTAGTGTCTCGTTATGTGTCATTCTTTTGTGAAACTAATGAGTGTGACAGAGATGATAAGATGTTAGCATCTCTGTCCCACACTTCGTAATTTATAGTCATAGAATTAGTCTCTCGTTAGGCAGCAATCTATTGTCAAACTGATGGGTATGACAGAGATAGCAAGATGTTGGCATCTCTGTCTCGCACTTGAGTTTAGTATGAAAATTATAATTAGATTTTCTTTTGTTTTTCTTTTGTAATTTAGTAAAGCACTTAAAACTGATTATAAATATGTTTAGTTTATAGTTGAGAGATGGATAGTTTTGACATAATAACGAATTTTAGGTTGTTAAAAGTACCATTTTTTGTATGATATTTCATGTTTTTTACGTATTATTTTAGATTTATAATTATTACTGTTTTGTATTATATACCTTTAGATAGATTTTATTAAGACGCTTATTTTGATGTACAACATGTTTAAGTATAAGATCTAGAGAAATAAATATTAGCGAAAAAGCGGACCAGCCATAGTGAAAAATGTTAGTAAAAAGAGTCTATAAACCGCGGCTCTCTTTACGGTATACGTGACGTGCTACACCCGGCAGTATGGCGCCACTACCGATTATTACTTCCGACGGCTAAGCAGAACAAGAAAAACTCTCAAGAAAAAAGGAACTCTGAAGAAAAAGGATCTCTAGAAGCATTGAAGATATTATTGTGGCTGGTTCGCTATCGCGTCTACACATCGTACTCCAGTGTTTTTAATCACGACCCCCTCCACCGAACCCAGGATCCTAAGAGACGGACCTACCAGCGCCCGACTGAGATAGCCATATTGTTTCACGACTTTCTTGTTTCAACTTGCTATCTCAGCGGCACCATAAGGTCCGTCCCCCGAGGGTGGCGCCAGTATTTTTCGATATAGCGCCCCACCCTAACATCTGGTCCTTCGAGCCGGATCCCTGGGTTCATTCGGTGAACTGAGTGTAAGCGACGTGGCAATAAGACTTTTTATCACCATGCCGGTGACCAGGAGTCAGATGGGATCCACCTCCAGGGCGCAGCCTATGCCCGAGGATGATACCATGGCCACGGGGCCAAGTGGGGCTATCGCGGTCTCTGTTGCCGTCCCTGTTGCAGATGCTGGTCACAGAGGAGGTAACAGTGCGAGGAGTTACGTGGGCACAAGCACCGACGAGACTACGAGGCCTGATGAGTCCACGAGGTTGCATGCTGCCGTTCCGAAGAAGAGTCGTTCAGTGTCCTTACGGAGCGTGGCAGCCAGAAAGCGTATAGAACTGGAGGCGCGAGCCGAGCTGGCACAGCGTGAACTGCAGGAGGCCCAAGCCGGGGTCGCTCTTGCTAGAGCCAGGTTAGATTTGTTGCAGGTTGCCGATGAAGATGAAGACTCCGAGTTAGAGGAACCTCAACACCGTGAGGTTGATGTCCAGGACTGGGTGGAGACGACGGTGACAGCGATGTCCGGGAAGGGGCATCAAACGAAGTTCGCGTCCGGGAAGGGACACGGGGGAGTGCCCGGGAAGGGGCCACCCCCGCAAGCGTCTTCAATGACCGTCAAAAAGGAACCACTATATCAGTCTACGGGAAATAAGGAGCTAGCGGAAGCAATCGTCCAGGCCATTCATGCCGCACCGAAGTCAGCAGCAGCACCTCCAAGCTACATGCATGAGCTGCCTTACTTCGATGGCAACAGTGGTGAATGGTTAGCCTTTAGAACAGTATATGAAGATACATCTCCACTCTTTTCAGCTTCACAGAACATGGCGCGTTTAAGAAGAGCCATTAAGGGTACTGCAAGGGAAGCTGTAAAGAGCCTGTTGTATTCAGAATGCCTACCGAACGAAGTATTGGAAGCCCTGCGTCGGCGGTTTGGTAGGCCAGATGCCCTGGTCCTCGCTGAAATGGAAAAGATGAGGAACTTAGCGAAGATCACCGAAAGTGCGCGTGACGTCTGCGTGTTTGCGAGTCATGTAAACAACATTGTTGCGACAGTTCGGGGATTAAGAAAGCCTCAGTACCTACAATCTCCAGAAATTATGAAGATCATAGTGGAGAAGCTACCTGCAGTGCTGAGGTATCGGTGGTTCGATTACGCCGCCGAAGATGAAGATCCAGATCTTACAACAGTAGCCGCATTTTTGAACCGTGAAGCAGATCGGTGTGGGCCATATGCGCTGCAGGAGTCAGTGCAAATGAAGAGGCAACCCTTCAAGGAAGCAAGGCATGCTGCGCATGTTGCTACGAAGCAACGGGAAGAGAAGCCAGGGTGCCCGCACTGCCACGGAGACCATACTTTGGTCGAATGCAAGAAGTTCCTCCATGCATCCAACAAGGAGCGGTGGGAGATCGCTCTTAAGAGTAGATTTTGTTTTAAATGCTTGATGGGACGTCATCGTAAGGAGAGCTGCAAAAGGCCACCGTGCAAGGAGTGCAAGCGCTGGCATCACCATCTCCTTCATAACTACAAGCCTTTGGAACAGAAGCAAGTAGAGAAAACAGAGACCATAAATAATGCGACTCAACCAGTCAACGCTCTGACGAATGCAAGAGCGTATTTAAAGATGATTCCTGTGGAAGTGTATGGACCCAAGGGATCGGTGCGAGTGTTGGCGCTGCTTGATGAAGGATCTACAGTGACACTTTTAGATTCATCGGTCGTGAGAGAAGTCGGTTTAACAGGACCTCAAGAACCTCTATACCTACAAACAGTAGGGGGGAAAACAATGGGAAAGGAGAATTCTATGAAGATCGACTTTAAGATCAGAGGCATCCACCATCAGAAGAGGCAAAAGATTAATGGAGCGCGCACCGTTGACGACCTGTGTCTCACGGCGCAAAGTATTGATAGATCTCGTCTTGAAGAATGTCTGCACCTTAGTAAGATGGTCGATCAGCTGATATACGAAGAGGAACCGCCTAAACTGTTAATCGGTCAGGATAACTGGCAACTCATCGTATCACGGGCTACGCGTAAAGGAAAGAGAAACCAACCCGTAGCTTCGCTGACGCACCTGGGATGGGTGCTACACGGCTTTGATGGCGGAGCAACGAAACCTTTGAATTTCGTTACCTGCGCACACGTGACGGGGTCCGAAGACGATCTAGAACGCCTTATAAAAGACCACTTCGCTATAGAATCTTTGGGTGTCCAACCACGTCGGCCAAGCATCGATGCAGAGGGAAAGGCGCTAGCTATAATGGAGAAAAAGACACGAGGGCTGCAGGATGGGCACTTCGAAACAGGACTCCTATGGCGCAACAAGGATGAAGCAATGCCGAACAATTTCAAGTCAGCGGAAAACCGGCTCAAGAATATTGAAAGGAAGCTAGACAAAGATCGAAACCTAAAAAACGAGTACACTTATCAGATCCAGCACCTCCTAGATAGTGGATATGCTGAAGAAGTTCCGTTTGGCTCCACGTCCAAATGCAAATGGTCAGAAGAGGCAGCCATTAAAACCGCAAGAGAAGTGGACTTCAACCATCGAAAAGCCGGATTTAAACTTCGAACGTGGGCATCAAATCGTCCACCAGTTTTAAGAAGCTTTAGTGCAGGTCTAGCAACGCCAGTTCTGATACAAGGGAAGAGGCTGCTCCAAGACATCTGGTGGAATAGGGTTGGCTGGGATGAACTCATTACGACAGATTATGAACAAACATGGAACATCTACTTGAGCAAACTACAGCTGTTAAAAAACCTAAGAGTGCCACGATCCTTCGCCTCATCTCGTCACAAGGAGACGCATGTCTTCACGGATGCTAGCGAAAAGGCCTTCGCAAACGTAGTTTATTGGAGGCAACAGAAAAGCGCTGGCGATCACCCTAAACGAAAAGTTACTCGAAGACGAAGTTCTGCACACACTCCTCTTGGAAGCAGAACACATCGTCAATTCAAGGCCATTAGTCGATGTAGACACAGATGGAGAAGAGTCACTTACATCAGATCATTTTCTTTTAGGGAGATCTTGTGGCGTTCCGACGGTCGGAACATTCAACAACGACGACATCAAAGGACACTCCTGGAAGGCGGTCCAACGAATGGCAGACCACTTCTGGAGCAGATGGGTGAAAGAACACCTACCGACACTGATTCCGGAAAACTTACAGGGAAAGCAGACATTTTGGATCTGAGGCTTGGGGACACGGTCCTCATAGTGGACCCGACACTTCAAAGAAACATTTGGCCACGAGGGGAGGTGGTACGGATCTACCCTGGGCCAGATGGGCGCACCCGCATCGTCGACGTACGTACTGCCGGTGGCGTGCTGAAACGTCCAAGCTCCAAGATAGTGCGACTGGTACCTGCGGCCAGCAACAATCTAAACGAGGTCAGTGAGCAACGTGTCGCCGGGTCAGCAGTTGGTGCTTCGCACAAGGGGGAGGATGTCGGCGACAAATCAGTTTAATGTCTGCTCTGATTATTTATTATGTTAATCAACCAATCTTGTATTAGTATGTAGTCATATTTCAATTATCTCATGTACATGTGTTCAGAAAAGTAGTGTCTCGTTATGTATCATTCTTTTGTGAAACTAATGAGTGTGACAGAGATGATAAGATGTTAGCATCTCTGTCCCACACTTCGTAATTTATAGTCATAGAATTAGTCTCTCGTTAGGCAGCAATCTATTGTCAAACTGATGGGTATGACAGAGATAGCAAGATGTTGGCATCTCTGTCTCGCACTTGAGTTTAGTATGAAAATTATAATTAGATTTTCTTTTGTTTTTCTTTTGTAATTTAGTAAAGCACTTAAAACTGATTATAAATATGTTTAGTTTATAGTTGAGAGATGGATAGTTTTGACATAATAACGAATTTTAGGTTGTTAAAAGTACCATTTTTTGTATGATATTTCATGTTTTTTACGTATTATTTTAGATTTATAATTATTACTGTTTTGTATTATATACCTTTAGATAGATTTTATTAAGACGCTTATTTTGATGTACAACATGTTTAAGTATAAGATCTAGAGAAATAAATATTAGCGAAAAAGCGGACCAGCCATAGTGAAAAATGTTAGTAAAAAGAGTCTATAAACCGCGGCTCTCTTTACGGTATACGTGACGTGCTACACCCGGCAGTATGGCGCCACTACCGATTATTACTTCCGACGGCTAAGCAGAACAAGAAAAACTCTCAAGAAAAAAGGAACTCTGAAGAAAAAGGATCTCTAGAAGCATTGAAGATATTATTGTGGCTGGTTCGCTATCGCGTCTACACATCGTACTCCAGTGTTTTTAATCACGACCCCCTCCACCGAACCCAGGATCCTAAGAGACGGACCTACCAGCGCCCGACTGAGATAGCCATATTGTTTCACGACTTTCTTGTTTCAACTTGCTATCTCAGCGGCACCATAAGGTCCGTCCCCCGAGGGTGGCGCCAGTATTTTTCGATATAGCGCCCCACCCTAACAACATACTTTAAATAATATTTTTTCTTAACACATATAAGTTATTTAGTAAGTGAATAATGAACATATACTGGAAACAAGCTGATTTCTCGTATAGATAAATATATCTTAATATATCCAGAAAGGTCAAGGTCCCATAGAGATATTATGAAACAATTAATTGTTAATTTGAATAAGAAACATTCCACAAATTTTTATATGTTTTTTTCTAATTATAACTTTGATTATGTTAAAGTATTAATAATAGCAACATACCTCTTTATATAATATGCATTTTCTCTCCTCGTAGTTCTCTCATTGAAATGTTACAAGAATAATATTATTTACATTTGTTACAAGAATAATATTATTTACTTTCTCAACGTTTGTTGAGAAAGTTATACTCCGGCGAAGACAATTACTAGTAGCTTCATTATTACGTTTATTGAATGAACCTTTGTGTTAAACGACTTGTTCTCAAAGGCTTACTATCTACGTCCTTCGTTATATATTATTAAATTATCTCTTTGGATACATAAAACAAATAATAATGTATGTTTTATTAAAAACTACACACTGTTCTATACTTTATACGAGTAAGATTGAGCTACAAAATAATAATTTATGTCACGTTGTTGAAAGATTCTTGCTGTTTACATATATTAAATAATAATTAAGTTTCTTCGTCGAATAACACTATAGTTGTATAAAGTTACATTTAAATCTTTTTAATTATGACTTTTAGTCTTCATCATAATTCCAATCCATTAGGAAAGTAAGAGTTAATTTATCGGATAAAAATAAAATAATAATATGAAAGCAGGCTCTATAAGAGGTCCCGGCTCTCGGAAGGCCCATAACGACGGAAATGTAGTCAAATTGGACGACGAGCGTCAGATAGTCTGTGATAAACATCTCTTCTATCTTCAAGTACTGCTTTGATAATCATTTATATGAGTATTTTGTAGTACTAATGTAATTTGCATTTAGGGGTTTTCTTTATTTACTGCAGCGAATATATACAGATTAAATTACTCCGTAAAGTATAATGTGCAAATTGTATATTTCTATGAAATATGTATCGCTGACAAATACCTACAATTTAACAAGAACAAGACAAAGAATATTTTGATCAAAGAGAAATCAATAGCATCGAACAAGAAGTTCATATTGAGAATTATATTTAGATCTCGGAGTGATTTCCCTTCAACTTCTTTGAAGTGTGAAAAAATATCTGTTAAGTTTGATATTCCTTTCACTGAATATAAATAAGGGTCTCATATTCTATTTAATAAATTTACTTTTTCTATTTAATTACCTAATTAATTGTATATAACTTTATTTTCACTAATACAAGTAGGTAATAATAATTTTTAAAGGTAATATTTTGTAACATTGGGGTAATCAACATTAAACAATATTTTCTAATAAAGTTTATTTGTATAATCAAAGTTATAATCGATACCCACAAAATTTATTTATTTTTAATTATAAACATATATTTTTAATTATAAATGAAACTACAGTTGAATTTAGAATAATCTAGTTTCATTTCTCTTGTCGTTTTGTCTTTTCTTTCTTACATAGGGTTCTTTATTAAATTCTACCATCGAATGCTCTTAAATACTTCTTAAAAAGCTTTTAATATTAAAACAAAGTGTATTTAAAAACTAATGATGTTCTTATGATTTAAAAATAATATTTTAAAATGCTATATTTTAATTCTATATGTCTTGAGTTGTATTTCGTTATGTTAATAAATCATTGTATAAATATAAATTTGTTTCTTGTATCTATTTATTTATGAACTTTATAATCATTAGCAGGAAAAACATGTTATAGAGGTTAGTACGATGAGCTTACAATGTTGTATGATTGGTATTCTTTCTTTTATGACAGATAAAATATTTTTGAACTTAAACATTAACCAGACAATTAAAAACTTTATAATAGTATTCTCTATAAAGTTTCAGAGATCGACAACAGTTTTTAACATATACAGCTATTGAAGGTTATTAAAGTGTAATGAAGCTGATAACTTCATAAATAACATATTACATTAAGAAAATTAACCTGAATAAAGTTTTACGTAAAATTAATTAAAACTATACAACTATATTTTAATACAACTTAAGATACTGTTAACTTCTGTCTTCTTCTGTCCTATACGTACAAATCTATTAGTACGTATACAATACTTGTCTCTGCGGAAAAGTTTCTCATTTTTAAGTAGAATTTATTTTAAATGGTGCTGTTGTTACTTCACCTCGCTTGTTGTATTCCTTTGCTCCATGTGTTTTATTCTCTTTATTATGTTGGCATATCAATTTAGAATTAGCATAGTTCTAGCGTAATTATAAAAATACTAGAAACTTAATATCATAATGCTACTTTTTCCTTGCAAAAGTATATTCACAAAGAAGAGCTTAGAATTAATTTATTCTGAAATGTTTAAAAAAAACATTTAGCGACGGCAGAGTGTAATTTAATTTTAACTTCAGAAGCTGACACCATTTTGTAATTCTTCTAAATATTTTACTTCAATTAACTGAGACCTTCATTAAAAGCTAAGTCTCTTTAAGCGTCTTCTAATAACTAGGTATTGTTTTAATTTAAAAACTTATATTTTTTCAATAGTTAGATTTGTATAATTAATCTCATTTGATTATAAAATGGTTTTATATGACAAGAACTTGCTAATGAATATTTAATATTTATTGTATTGCCAATATAACTGCAATAATAAATGAAAGCTTCATATTGAACAAACCAATTAAAATGACAACTACTAGACATGAAACAAAGACAAATTAATTAAATATACTTATTTTGAAGGGTATGAATATAGTTCTGTAATATATGTGTTTATTAAATATTTTTGACATTTGTGAAGCAGTGATCACAATGAAAAATGCCCGGCTGAGTTTGTTGTATAGTTCTTTTCAGATTAGGGCACGTATGGAACCCTCATAGCATTAGCTTTAAGTTGGAGAGTGTCTCAACAGAAGGGCTTATTTCGATAAGTATGGTGTTGCAATAGGCTCTTCAGTCACTTCCATTTGACGTACACAAGTGATCACTGGTAGTGATTCAAAGTGGAAAAGAAATAAATAAAATATAACTTATAAAACAAAAACAAATTCGAGAGGAGTTTTGAAGACAAGAGCGTTTAAATAAAAAAAATAATAATATCTCTAAACTTTTACAATATTTTTCCAATATATCAATTTTAATTTCAATATCACTCATTACATGTTTTATGGGTATCCAAAGAAATCAAATAAAGCAATGTATATATTTATGTATGCTTTATTTCATTTTTTATTTTATGTACATATTTCGATTAATAATGATATTGAAATATTTTTTTAAATAGAAAGTGCATAGTAACTGAACATTTGAATTATCTATTGAAATATCGCATCTAGACTCTCTTCTTAATTACTCAGATCAAGTAATAAGGATTACTATACGAAATCAATTTGAACAAATATCATTGTAATGAGTATTAGAATCGATGATATTTGATATTCACATGTATTATACTAATATTATAAATGTTAAACTGTTTGTGTTTGTTTGGTACTTTTTCTCGTCTAATCTCGTCTAATAATAATAAATAGCTGAATCAAAAGAAATAAATTTTGATACAGACCTGTAGATAGATGAGACCTTGTATGAGGACGTCTCAACTTTTGTTGTAAAAAGAAAATTTAAACTAACTTTAATTACTTACTATTATTTAGTTTGAATTTGTTTTTTATATTAAAGATTTATATGTAATTGTATATATATATTACGTAAATGGAATTGTGTATATTTTTACCTACACAAAGATTGTTTTATTTTTTTATATTTTTAATTTCGCACACTTCACGATTAAGCTAAGATCTGTAATTAAGTGCTATATAAATCGCCCCCATGTTTCGAAAGTGAAAAAAAAAACAATTGCGTACATAAGTCAGTGTTAGCTCACTAAAATGCTTTTCTGTTTGATTTAAAATATATACGTCATATACATTATAGAAAATAATATTAATAGAATAATAATATTATTTTTAACAAAATAACACCGTCGAAGAACTCGTCATATAAGTTTCTTGTGACAGAGACATTCAAGAAAATAAGGAAAAATAAATATTGGCAAATGTCCAAGTAAACTTAGCGACTGTATGGCCATTGTTTTCAAAGTGCGTGACGTCATCTATCTTAAAGTATATATTATATATATATTATCGTTAATCGACGTTCAAGTGCTATATTATCGGTCGGCTTCTTTGAAAGCAAAGTATAATTTTATAAATGTATAAAGCGACTGGCACTAGAAGGGTGTAAATAATGTTAATGTGCCGAAAAAAATATTAATCAATTGTTTACACACGACAAGTGCTCCTTTTACCAACACAAATAAATATAAAGGCTAAAATTAATGATGACAGAAATAATATTCCTAAATCGTCCTTGTGACGATTTGCAAAAGAATACCTATGTATGTTATATTGAATTGTAATATTTTGGATATGTTTATTCATAAACTGAGATCTAATTAGAATGATGTTACTTTATATGTAAACTTCCGTGATCTATGATTACTATTAAATATAACTATGCGGCTGTAGTCACGTTATTATTATTGGAATTTACCCGACTAGCTTCGAATTCATACGGCGTTCTCAGAGCTCATGAGTAAGAACCCCAAATGGTTTCAAAAATAGTCGTACAAAAGTCCTATAGTAATTACGTGAGTACATTCAGAAAGATATATTTAGTAGAGTTTACTTTTAGTTCATTATGCAAGCATACAGCCTGGGACATTACTAAGTGGATTACGTATTATATACTCGTATATGTATATATGTATAGAGTCGCACAATAGAACAGCAGGTATTTGATGTACAAAGCTCAAAGCGTGGTATCCCATAGAGGATATGGTTAACCGCCATTGATGTTATTTGAAATATAAATCAAAATACAGTTTTAATTTATGCTCAAATCAAATCAAAACTCTTCATTTGAACAACTTATCAGATGTTACATTACTTATAAAAGAAAAAAAAAGAACTTAAGATTTTTATATATCTCAGAAATAACACACCAAATATTTCTATAACTTATTCATCTTTAACATCAGTGCACTTCTTAAATCGTCTTATTGCTGTCCGCTCTTGACGCCAAATGAATGGTTAAAAATAATGCAGATGGCTCCACCACTCTCTCAGTGTGGCCAGTCCCACGTTCCAAAACTACCTTAATAAATTATGCGCCACCAGTTCCAATGTTGCCAGGCTGCGAGTTTTGCAGTATTTATTATTTTTAATTTACCAAAAAATTTATAAAACCCTTTAAGATAAACTCATTTACATACGAGCAGAAAAAGAATAATAATAAAATCATAATAATAATCGTATAATAAACTAACATGTGTGCATAACTTTTATGTAAATTTAAACATTTGTTGCAGTACACCATATTTTGGCAGAATTAAATATCTATAGCATTTTTTTTATTTCGAAGAACTTGCACCAGAGAAGTAATTTTATCATATTTAAAAGCACAGAAAATATTAAGCTTCTAAAATATCTTTTAGGTATTTCATAGAAGAATAAAAACTACTACGAAACCAATTTTATTAATTTTATGGTCGTTTCTATTATAAAATACTCAGAAATTTCTTTAATAAATTCGAGTGGACATTAAAATATTAAAACATTATATAATTAAATAGAAACGGTCTGAATAAAACGGACAAACAGTTAAATACACTAGTTTCATTAACTTAATGTAAAAAATATTAAGCACGCCTGACATATACTCTAGCATATTTAACCCAATAATAGACACTTTGGCCAAAGGTATACTGAGCCAGGAAATCCAGTGAATAAAACCAAACTTCCGGAACGTATAGAAAATTTGTTAATAATAATATTTTAATACATGTAATATTTTTTAGTGAACTCGCTTCCGTGATTTAAGAATTTACTAACGCCATCTTCTGATTAAACTAATAAACATATAGACTTATACGTAACATGTAATACAAAACAAAGTAAATGTGTGTTATGACAAGTGTTAATTTAATCTTTAATGTATTCCGGTTTTAATATTGTAACCATGTAAATACAGCTTATATATTAGACACACTTATTTAAAAAGTATTGACAGTTTATTTAAACATGTTTATTTCATCAAATAATATAACATCTGTAAAATATTTTAATTACAATTGAAATATTCTTTCATAACTCGCTATAAATAAGTTAAAATTCTTAACCTATAAAATCCGTGTATAAGTTTCGTGTTTATAAACGAAAACATGAACTCAATGAACATATGAAGAGCCTGTGATCGAATTTGAAAGAATAATATCTGCATCGGAACGAGTTGAAATGAACTCCATCTTCAGTTCAATATTCAGCTTTGCTTATTTTTACGAAAGCTCTGAAGAGCACAAATTGAAATTATAAAAATGCCTTGAAATTGAAATTGAGTTAAATAAAAAAATAACAACCGGAAGTATTTATTATGTATTTGTAAATTATATGCTTTAATAGTAAAAATAGTAAATAAGTATTCTTCTTCATATATTTTGTATAAGTCAGTGTTATGTTTAATATTATTTAAATATTGTTAAAACCAACACTACACATCTATAATGTTTGAATGTACTACTTACTATCTTATAGCGAATCTGTAAGTTCTGAATCAAGCTAATAGCGAATCGAAACGGTAACGGTTCTTAGAGTATTATTTTTTGTTTTGTTTGCAACGACTTTTTCTTCTAGATAGTAGCAGGTACTCTAAATACTCTATTTCGGATCTCTTATTTTTACAATTCTTTCAAATTCAATTGTTATATTAGCGATATAGGTAAAAGAAAACTTTATTTTGATTTGAGCAGTTATTCGGGAAAATAACTACTATATAAGTAATAATAAAGTATTTTCAACGTCTACCAAAAAACTTACAGTTTTGTGATATAGTTTTGTGATATGGTAGGCTATGTGGGATACAAATAAATTTTCTCTTAACTAATAACTCAGAATCAATTAAAACTTTTGAGGCAATATTTCACGATACAAAGAGGACATTAGGAAGGTCGAGGGTAAACCGTCCCACAAAGCAAATCACCGAGTAACACAAAAAATGGGTCACACTGTCTGCGAGGAGCGGTCACAGTGGTCTCTTTATTGTCAGATTGTTATATTTAATTTTATTATCATTTATAAATAACTTATTTTCGTGTTTATAAGAATAGACTTGTCGAATGAGTTTTATCTACAAAACTCTTTGTTTTTAATAAAAATGTGGATGTATGTACTCCATATTACGTGATTAGCACACTATTTATATATATTATACGCTATTCCTACCTCCGGAAAACAAATTATTATGAGCTAAGTATATCACCGAAACATCTTATATTAAATATATATTATATAGTTTTAATTCACCCATTAGTCTTTAAAAGTTAACAGGAAGTTTTAACATCAATAATATTTAATACAACTCTATAAAATTTGTTATTTCTAATTGTTTAAAGAAATTTAACTGAAATGGCAAGTTTTTTATTGGATTTTATTAAACTCTTGAAGCACATAGCAGATGAAACATTGTATACGATACAGTTATAAGTATTAAAACTGTAAATCACATAATCTGGAATCGACAGCTTGAGTGGAGTGCTTATATTGAGTAAATATAAAATATTTTGTCTTATACCAGGGAATCTTTACTCTTTACATATAATAGTGGGATGTGGAAAGCTACACTTTTGTCTAAAAAAATTAAATATACTTTCCATAAAATATAACAACATAAATCAAATTCTATAAATATTAATAAAAAATAATTTACTTTAATCTACTACTACACATATTAATCTGATTGCTATAATATTTTCACATTAATTTACATTATAAGTAGAATTTAATAAAACTTTTGGAAATCCAATAAATAATTACCTGCCAAATAAAATTGAAACGTCATCATATTTTTACAAGATAAGTGTGCTAGATTAATTAATCTTATCCTCCGGTTTACCTTCAAAATGTTCCTCTCATCTCGCTGTGTGAAAAGCGATAATGAATATCTGCAGCCTTTTACTTAACTAATTACATTTTCTTAAAGTATACTATCATACCATATTTATAGTATTATTTAAATTATCTAATTTAAAATACTAAAACAATATTATTTATTAGAACTCATAACAGTACAGTTATGATGTTCTATACTTCTTATATATAGAAAGGCCAATTTAATAGGCATCTGTAAGTTTTATCTTTGTATGACGGTTGAAAATATCGATTTAAGTGAATGAATCGATACGAAATACAAAAATATGTTTATTGTAATCAAGTATTATGAACAATATATTATTATATTTATAATGAAATTAAATTGTAAATTAACCTTTTTCGATCATTATTACACTAAATATGTAATCGTTATTGAATAACAATTGTGCAGAACTATTTTCTAAAAATTTGTAAATAATTTTTTGTAACGGCTACAAGATTATGTTGATGAATTTTTAAGAAATGTCAAATGTGAGCTAATGACACCCCCCGTACTATAGTATATCTGGGCGAATGCCCTTATTTATCAGAATCAGCCATGTCTTAAATAATTTGTGACGTGGATAGGAACAAAGGAATCACCAAAGTCACAATCAAAATTTATTTAATTCACAAATTATCTTCCTTACAGAAATTAACTAAAATCTATTTACTAGTAATTAGAGTATTACATAACCAATCACTTTTAATTAGTTTTGAAACAATAAGGCACAAGATTACTCGGAACAAAAGCGATTCGTCGCAAATGTGGTGCGCTCGCTGTTGACGTTTTTAAAAGTGTCATTCAACATGGCCGCGCTGACTATCGACACGACGCTCCGCCAGACTGACAGTTGTCAAATCTCGTTCCGAAGTATCTTTCAATAAATGGCGCTAGCAATGCGCCGTCATATATGTTTTACAATTATGTAAATTTAATACTTATTACATTAAATATACTTCACTAAATAAAATAAATCCGACTTGTTGAAACAAGTGTTGAGAAAGATTATAAATTCATATAAATATAATTCATTTTTTTATATAAATAAAAGTCATATTTTTTTTTTATTATTCCTCAAGTGGCCATTAAAAGTAAAAAAAATACTGCAAAAAACTGCTAATGAATGAGCTAGTTTGAAGCAAGGTCACGATAAAAAGAAAGAAAACAACAGGCCACATTTAAGATTTACAAGCTCCGAAAAAAACTTAAGAAAGGATTTTATAGAACTCCCTTTACTGTAAATTTTTAATTTTTGGAGACAATTAGTGTTAGTTTTTCTCACAAAAAGCAATTTGTTGTCGTCAAAAAGTCAGAATAGTTGTCAATCTTCCGGATACTTCTAATCATAATAAGTAATATTTTTTATTAAATATTTTCAGAAGGGATCTATATTGATATCATACTTCGAATTAAGCCTTTTTGTAAAATAAAATCCACTTAAAGCTACACAATAAACTCGTCCAGATATTCTTTATTGTTATCAAAGTTTCATAAACGTTAAAATTCAATAAAAATTGGAATCAAAATTTCACTGTGAATACCTCATGCTATATTGCTATGTTAGAAGATTTTGGCTCCCTAAATTGATAATTAAAGAATATTGAATGCTAGGACTCAGTTTCAACAAGACGGAGCTACCAGTCACACATGAAATGTCTCCATGGCGGTTGTAAAAGAGATGTTCCCTGGCAGACTGATATTGTGTTGTCACCGTGTAGTTCAAACTTGACTCTTTCTGATTTTTCTTATCGAAAAACTCAGTTTTTCCTTCCGATATGTCTGTCTGTATGTGTGTCTGTGTGTCTGTGTGTCTGTGTGCCTGTGTGTCTGTGTGGCTGTGTGTCTGTGCGTCTGTGTGTCTGTGTGTCTGTGTGTCTGTGTGTCTGTGTGTGTGTCGAATTTTATTTTTCGAATTTTGAAAAACTAAAGATATATTTGGAATCAGCATCTAAATGTAAGATTCACTTTTCAAAATTATGTTGATTGTCCAACGGGAAGGTGGTCAGATCGGCCGCCGAAGTTACCGAAAAATGGAAAAAAAATTTCGAATTTTTAAATTTTTTAAAATTTAAAAATTAATTAATGAATTAATTAATTTAATTATTTTAATTTATTTTTTTTCTTTTGTTTGTTAATTAATTTGCGAGTTATAATTTGCCGATTAGGAGTTTTTCATAGCGGCAAGCTCGATTGCCGCGTGTCAAATGTTTTTTATTTTTGTTTCTTCAAAAATAAATTTTGTCTTAAATTTAATTTGTCACTTTTATTTTAACAACATTTTAATTTTTTTTTTTATTAGTACTTTCTTTTGCGCCACCCTGTATTAATATTCCAAATTGCAAAGTTTACAACACCTGTTTAGACTCCAAGAAACTAATTGCCTCCAACATATTAAATTAATATTTGATAGTAACAGGTTCTGTACAGTAAAGTAATTAAACACCTATTACAATTATTAGTTCCATGTTTTTTTATAAGGATATACAAACTGTTTGCTGATTTAATCTTCAAATAACATAGCGTAATTGATGACAGAAATAATATATTTTTTTTTTATGTGAGATTCATTTCATCAGTATAGTTTCCAAACACATTAAAATAAAGTTTTGTAGTTCTTCAATTATTTTTATTCTTTTTTTTATAGATGTTGTGCTACATGTATTCAATTATAATATTGGTTCAAAAAAGTAATTTCGTAAAAACATATAGAGAAATAAAAAAATAATAATTACTATCCATTTATATACTAATTGTAATAAAGATATCCATTAACTACAATTATTAGTGTCACCTAAAAATATTTTTGAAAACATTCCATATAACAACGAAAACCAAAACCTTCATTCGTTAACAGAAAATACGAATTTAATTGGAACGGATTTATCGTTCTAAAAATTTTATAGTGCGTTTGACAGGCAATAACTCCCATTAAAGTTACATACTAAATTATTAAAAATATATAATTTTAATAAGTTTTTCTATACTAATATTATAAAATTATAAAGTATATTTGTCAAAACGCGCTATCTTCAAAATTACAGGGTAGATTTTCAAATTTTTTTTTATTATAATAGAAAGGCTAATAGTAAATAAAGTCGAGTGGACCCACGTGTAAAAGCTAGTATTATATATGTATGTAATACATATGTGTATACAAACTGGCTGCAATAGAGCGTCGCTCCAGTAATTCCAATCAGTCTTTTAATCGTAGCGAAGCTGTGTCGTCAGGCTTATACAGATTATTTAATTATTACAAACAATAGGTATATAATATGTACTAATAATAAGCTTAAATGAAGTTACAAAGTTAATGATAATTAATTTAATTAGTAATAATATTGTTCGGAGCTATAATCCTAAGAAGCGAGTATGTTTGAAAACTTTTAACTATTTTTATAGACATTCAAGTACCCAAAAACGTAGAATCTTCTGAAAGGACTTTGTCCTATAAAAAAAATTACCGTTATTCAATTTACCAACAACCAAATCACATTTTTCGGGTAAATTACCTGTAGAGTTTAGTTATTTTATGAACACAGAAGGTCATCTGCAAAGACTCAATAAATTAGGATATTGAAGTAATTGATAATGAATAACAAAGGGAAGTTAATTTTGGTAATAAGTTTTTAAATTGGCTTTGAGCCTCCTGTTTTCTCTTAAAAGCAAATAACATCTTGGTTTTTAAATTGATATTGCATTGCAAACTACTCGTTCAAACAAGAAAATATATTTTTGAAATTTTTTTTCTACTTGAGTTTAAACAAAATCAAAACACCTCATTTATATTTTTTTAACAAATACTGATACATGAAGCTCCAGAAAAGTAGCTTACTAGAAAAAGAGATGAATATAGACTAATATGAATATTAAGATAAGAGTTGTTATTATTGTTCTTTGGCCACGGTCAAAATATATTTTTTATTTTGTAGTGCCTGGAATATATGTAATAATTCAAGTCATACACATATATTATATTAAATTTCCTTCAGTTTCGATATTTCTCCTTCAAACAAATTCGATTCATTCCATTAATTTAAACATATGTAAAAAGTGATTTTTAATAAAACCGTAGTTTCAATTATACCGTACATGACTTACACACATACCATTTTGATTTGTTTGTTATTAAGCAAATTGCGCATGTACTAACTAAACTATTGGATGTATTTTATTAAGATTGTGTGTGGTATTCACTTACGATGCTTTGTCTCTAGAAATTCTAAGTTCACAGAATTTTTTAAGAAATTATTGACAAAAATTGCATAAATTTTTATAAATATTTTTGAAGAAATAAAAAGTAGCTGGAAGTGTATCATTGACAGCTGCACTTCGTAGAGGTGAGTTTACGGAAATGTAATGCTTCACAGACGAGGCATAATTTCAGAAATAAATTATGCAGAAATGCACTGCACTCGAACACCTGGAAAATTTTTCCTTATTCTAAAAAGCTCTAATTACCAAATCTTTATTTCTAAATATGTTTTCAAAGCTCGGTTTTCAGTTTTCATAAAATTAGAATAGGTAAAAATTAAATTAAAAATTATTTCAAGTTTATTTCTAAAGTATATAAAAAATTAAAGTCATACAGGAAAGTGTTGTGAGCAAACTCATATTTCTAAGAAGATTTATAATATGTCAAACCCGTGTAGTGGGTGAAGTTCAAAACCACTTCTCATTAATATTAAAAGAATATTTCCCCTACCCTCAATTTATTATATTTTCTATTTTATTTTATTTGAAGTAAGTTAACCCAAATTATAAAATAAAAGAATTTATAAAATCTGAGAGGATGAAGATGAGGTCAAGAAATGTAACTTGGGCTCTTTAACAATGTTAGAAAACATAATGTTAACTTGCATTATCACATTGTCTTGTCTGTCCATCTGTATATCTATCTGTATGATAAGTAAATAAAAGCGATCTAGTTAAGAAAGTATAAACATTATTGTGCAATTAGTGATAGCAAAATATAATATAATAACAAATTGCAAAAACTGTATAGGTTTGGAATAAATAGAATGCTCTCAAAAAAATGTCGTATAAAATATTTGAAAATCTACAAATATCATAATGAAATGCAGTTTCCATTTCAGTTATTTTAATTAAAAACGAGATTAATTGGAACATTTGTTTTCATGAAATAAAATCTCAGTTAACAGTTCAATTAATAATGTTGTCGCGACCTGCGCTGGACTGTTTGTAATTAAACAAAATATTTTTTTTGCCTTCTTTATAATAAACTGCTTAAAAATAATTAAAGGTAGAAATGAAACCATCTGCTTTTTTTAAACTTATAACATGTTGTTATTGAAGTTACTAAATCTTTTTTTCTCAATTTGTTTGTAGAATGACACTAATTAATAAATAAATTATCCTCAAGCAATGGTTACTATTCATATATTTTCCAATTATAGTATGCTGTGATTATTTTTAATAAATGTATTATAACATCGTTGGCAGCCCTGCTTCAGTAACAGAGCACGCAGTTAATAGAGAGTCGGTTGTATCAGAAGTGACTTCAATTGTACACTCAAAATATCGACGTTTTCAATAGTACGAGTATATCGCGGAGTGATTTCACTGAGATTGTGTTTAGTTTGCATTTAATAAGAAAAATTTCGACGGAGTGAGTTAAGATATTAACACATCGAGGCAAAATGAAAATGAATTAATATGTAATGAAAACCATTTACTACAGTTTTTCCGCTGTTTGAGTGTCATATCTCCGGTTTGTGACGTTACTCGCTGATCCGTCAAGTTAAGGGATACGTATGAAAATAGAAATTGAGTCAAATTTCTTTAAGATTATTTACGTCTATCATACGCTGTTATTTTTTGTAATTAATTAAGATCAAAACTAACAGTTCTGGCTAACAATAACTATAAAGCGTTAAACGTTGACACTTGATATACACTTTATTATCATTAAAATTGTAAATCAAGTAAAACTAATTAATCTATTACAAAATAATCCCTTGAAATATTTCAAAAGACTAACATTTAAAAATCATTATTATTAAAAAACAGTACAATTATTTTGGGTTATTTTATTAAATGATAATATTACTAAATGCCTTGTGTAATAACATTCTTTATGAATGCCAACAGTATGAATATCACACAAACACCAATATATTAGCTATTGTTATGATGACATTACTTTTATTATACTATTAATCATTATATTCACTACTGCAGCACAAAATTTTCTGTAAAAAATTATAGAAAAAAATAATACCTTTCAACTATCCTAATTACTTTATATCAATTTTGCAATATTGCTATATTAAAAAATTGAATCAGCTTACTTTATTAAAATTACGCCCTTTTATATTTATATACATTATATTTAGAATTAATAAACACATATATTATATTTAGAATAAATAACCATAAAAAACTAAAACTCACACCAACAATCCAGTATCTTTCTTCACTCAATCAGACCTTCAAGAAAACGAACTCACAAGACAAACTGACTTAATTTATAGGATTTACATTTTGATTTACTTATCAAAGTTATAACAAGCTTAAGTTCAAACTTATTTTTATTGCTTTAGTCATCTTTAACGATCTAAGGAATTTAAAAACAAAAAAAGGACTTTGTATAATTTTGGTGTAAACTGGAATGTTCAAATATTTAGGGTCTCTTAATATAAAAAGAGATTTTATTAAATAAATATTTTTAGTACTTCTAAACAAATAATACGGAACGGGTGTGTTCATTATCATCATTTAGAACTAAAGATATTTCTTAAAAGAAACAGTATCTTAATTGACATTTGAGATATTATATTATGCACTTGTTCAATTTATTTCTAATTTATGGGACACTGGTTGAGATCGTTGTGTGATGCTTAGTCTGTTATCCTAATTGAAAGACCAAAAAACCAATATAAACACATTGAAAGGAATCTTCCTGTTAGTAAACTGTATAGAATATAGACTACTTAGAATTAAATAAGTGTCATGATAGGTGACTCATTTATATGTAAAGATGTTGATGGAGATTTTCATTAATCTTAGAAAACATATCTTAATTACTTTCAAATAGATTTAATTACCTTCTCAGGCGATGTCAAACACACACATACACACACATATACCTAGTGACAGAGACGAAGGTTCCTGTCACATGTAAATAATTGATTCTTGATAAGTTGGCACTTTGGCAATAACAGGACACATAAATGTAACATTCAATGTAAACATGCGTTAATTACAACTTCTTATAATTAATTTGACTAATCTGTCGTTTCCTATACGCCAATAAATACTTTTCTAATTCCTCCAGCGCTGTAAGTACGTGGGCGACTGCGGTTACTTACTACTTTATTTCAATTAAGAGGAATCTCGTAATAACATAGATTCAAATATACTGAGAGTAACGACCACATTCTTTAAACAGTACACTTTGTCCTCGTGAGTGCAGTCAGAGCGTATAACATCACTTTTCTATGTGCTTTAGCTATTTGTAATATTATAGTTTCACGTTTTAATCATGCTTCACATAAAAAAAACGGATTAAATTTAGTCCGAAAATATAAATTCATTTGGTTATGTTCCGTCGGTGAGTGAGAGTTTCCGGAAGCCCAACACCCTCTCCCCCTCCTCCTCCCTGCCTAACATGAATGTGATTGCTCAAATAAATATACCCCAGGAGGGTACCGGCTTTAGTGAAGCCGGAGAATCCCTCCCCGAGCAAAATCGGGGAAACGGTTCTCCAATTTTGCTCGGGCTGCCCGTCGTATCTGGGGCGGGCAAAGAATCACATTTCGTGTTTTCTGAGGGCAAACGACGAGGTAAAACTGCGGCACCCCGTTCCACCCTAAGTGTGGACTTTTGCAACATCCGGGGACTTCACTCAAACTTAAACGCCGTCCACTACCACCTAGAAACGGCGCAGCCGGCCTTGTTGTTTTTGACGGAGACGCAGATATCTAAACCTAGCGACACAGCGTACCATCATACCCCGGGTATAAATTCGAACATCATTTTATACCCCACGCCGGGGTATCTGTGTTCGTAAGGGAGGATATCTGCTACCGTCGCCTCGAGATTTTTGAAGGTCGGGATCTGTCTCTACTCTGGCTGCGCGTGGACATGGACGATCATGTCAGAGTCTACGCGTGCCTCTACAGATCCCATAGTGCCACGTACAGGCGAAGATTGACGACCTGCTTTCACAGATTCCCTCTGCTGAGGTCATAGTCCTCGGGGACTTCAACGCGCACAATGCCGAGTTGCTAGGGTCGCGTTCCACTGACTTCGCGGGGAGATCTGTGTTTGACTTTGCTCTGGCAAATGGTCTGTCCCAGTTGGTTCAGACGCACACTCGTCTACCGGACGTGGACAGTCACATGCCCTCTTTGTTGGATCTTCTGCTGACTACACATCCCGGAAAGTACCAGGTCATTGTCGAGGCTCCTCTTGGGTCCTCCGATCATTGCTTGGTACGGAGTGTAGCGCCCATTCAACGTCCGGCTCGCACAAGACCTGCGACCCGACGCGTTTGGCACTACAAGTCAGCGGATTGGGATGGAATGCGGTCTTTCTTTGCATCCTACCCATGGGGGCCGATTTGTTTCTCTTCCGATGATCCCAGTGACTGCGCTGCGGCTGTAGCTGATGTGATACTACAGGGCATGGAACTATTTGTACCTAGCTCTGTGGTACCACTTGGTGGCAGATCGCGGCCTTGGTTTGATGCGTCTGTCAGGGCTGCAGCAGCCGGAAAACGTCAGGCGTATCAGGCTTGGGTTAATGCGTTAGTCATCAAGGATCCGAACTCTAGAGTTCTGAAGAGGAAATACAATCGTGCCTCCAGATTCTTCAAACGGCAAATTGCTAGAGCAAGGTTTAGGCATGTCGTCAAAATTGGGGATCAGTTGACGAGGTACCCACCAGGCACGCGCAAGTTCTGGGCGCTTTCTAAAGCCACTTTGGGTAACTTTTGCCAGCCATCCCTACCGCCACTGCACTCGGGGAATGATTCTCTGGCCCATACGGCAAAAGAGAAAGCCGATCTCTTGGGCACTCTTTTTGCCACAAACTCGACCTTGAACGACCAAGGGAAAACACCGCCTACCATCCAGCGGTGTCAGAGTTCAATGCCGGAAATAATTTTCCGGCAAAAAACCATTCGACGGTCTCTAATTTCCTTGGATGTTCATAAGTCGAGTGGGCCGGATGGTATTTCCCCAATCGTGCTACGAACATGTGCCCCTGAGTTGACTCCAGTGCTAACGCGTCTATTTCGGTACTCCTATTTCAAAGGCGTAGTCCCGGTCTCATGGAAGTGTGCTTTTGTCCATCCGATCCCTAAAAAAGGTGATAGCTCGGACCCAGCTAACTACAGACCTATCGCCATCACCTCTCTTCTCTCCAAAATAATGGAGAACATCATCAACCGACAGCTCCTCGCGTACCTTGAGGATCACCAGTTGATCAATGACCGACAATATGGCTTTCGCCATGGTCGATCGGCTGGTGACCTCCTGTTATATCTTACACACCGTTGGGCTGCGGTTATTGAAAGCAAGGGAGAAGGCCTGGCAGTTAGTCTTGATATAGCGAAAGCCTTCGATCGTGTATGGCACAAAGGGCTTCTTTCGAAGCTTCCTTCCTATGGGCTTCCCGAGAGTTTATGCAAGTGGATCACCAGCTTCCTCACTGGGCGGAGCATACAGGTCGTTCTCGACGGTTTTTGCTCGGACCCCAAGCCCGTGAATGCTGGTGTACCCCAAGGCTGCGTGCTATCCCCAACCCTGTTCCTCTTGCACATCAATGATATGTTGGACATTTCCAACATACATTGTTATGCGGATGACAGCACTGGGGATGCGGTATATTCCGGCCGTGCAGGTCTCTCTCGGGAAAACGTCGACGAGTGCCGAAAGAAACTTGTGTATTCTATAGAGACCTCCCTGAGGACGGTCTCAGAATGGGGTAAACTGAACCTCGTTCAGTTTAATCCCCAAAAGACACAGGTTTGCGCGTTTACCGCTAAGAAAACCCCATTTGTCGTATCGCCGCTCTTCGATAGCACACCTCTCGATGCCTCGCCAAGTATCAGAGTACTGGGACTCGACATTTCGAGCGACTGTCAGTTTCGTGGTCACTTGGAGAGCAAGGCCAAGTTGGCCTCGATGAAATTGGGTGTGATCAATAGAGCGAGACAGTATTTCAATCCTGGCCAAAGACTTGCGCTTTATAAGGCGCAGGTTCGGCCACATATGGAGTACTGCTCTCATCTCTGGTCCGGATCACCCCAATATCAGCTTCTACCTTTTGACCGCGTACAACGGAGAGCCGTACGGATTGTCGGGGACCCGGTGCTCTGTGAACGGCTGGACTCTTTGGCATTGCGTAGAGACGTGGCTTCTTTGTGCGTCTTCTATCGCATTTACAACGGGGAGTGTTCCTTCCGAAGAGTTATTTGATCTGATGCCTGCCGCCGAATTCCATCACCGCACAGCACGTCACCGCCTGCATTTCCATCCACACCACCTGGATGCATGGCGATCTTCTACTGTGCGGTTTTCAAGGACTTTTCTTCCACGTACCACTAAGATGTGGAATGAACTTCCTTCGGCGGTGTTTCCAGATCGATACGACATGGGTACCTTCAAAAAAGGCGTTTACTCTTATCTCCAAGGCCGGCAACGCTCTTGTGCGTCTTCGGATGTTGCAAGAGTTCATGGGCGGCGGTGATCACATTTAACCTGTGACCCGCACGCTCGTTTGCCCTCCTATATCATAAAAAAAAATAAATAAATAAATAAATTATTAATTAATAATTACTTAACTTAAAAAAACAAAAACAGGAATTAAATTAAATTAAATGTAGTTTGAATTTGAGTATATGAAGTTTAAATGAAGATTTTTAGAGAGGAAACGTAACATTATATAATATTCTGACCTACTCCTAGTAAAGCCTAAATTTCCCCGAGCCGTCATTTCAATGTTTACTACCCGGGGGTAATATGGAGACTGGAACGATCTTACTTCCAGAATATGGATTATGACTATTGATGGAAATAAAATTAGCTATGACTTTTCAAACTTACTTTATGACATTCTTTATAACATTTCCTAGTATTTTCCTATAACCTCAGATTCAAGCAAACCTTTTTATTTTTGACCATTGATATATAAAAGCTAAAAGAAACATCATAAATATCAGTTTAAAAAAAATATAGTTTGATGACATTTTTAAAAGAATAAAACTCAAATCCTAAGCACTTTAATAAAGCCTGCAATTTAAGTAAGTGCAGAGAGCAATATTACTTAAACAAACTTAAACAAACAACGACACAGAGTGACGAAGAACAGGCATTTTGAAATAATTATGTGCCTTTGTAATCTGCAAGTGTATCTGCAGTTTTGATCCAGTTGTTTATGACCGATCCATTGTCGGTCTAAGTCTAAGGAAATTTATTACAAATACAACCTTTCATACATTAGTATACGGTTCATAATCGTATACATGTACAAAGCAGTACTGTCTGTTGGCACATCACTAATGGAGTGGACTCTTGAAATACTTCCTAAATAGTGGAAAACCTTCAAAAAGAGTTGTACTTTTAACTGGAGGTATCAAGTTTTTAGTATCAATATTATTGTATATGTAATTATAAACATGTGCCTCTATAATAACACATTCTTTTAAAAAATATAAGGTTTTATATAAATTCATAAAAAAAAAAAATTTTTTTTTAAGTTTAAAGTGAATAAAATTTTAAGAACCCATTCAAATGGCTACAAAAATTTTTAGGGCAAAAGTATTGAGAAGTTTTTGCAATAGGTGAAAACACAACACAATAAATTCAATTTTCGTATTCTTATCTTAATTATTGAATTAATCTTTTTAAAAAAAAAATTAACAAATAACTTTATCGTTTAATGTCTAAAAAAAATAATCAGTCGTAATATAGTTACTTCATAAAGATCAACACTATAGCTGTGTTGATTAAGAGACGAGAACAAACTTCAAGAGGTCACCAGTTTTAGACTTTCTTGCGTAGATGATTTCTTTGTTCTGCACTTAAATAAAATTAAAACCGCAAATAAAATAAAAACAAACCGTAACATTTTCACTCGTTCAACAATGATTTGTTCTTAGGAATGTTATGTCAACCACTTCATTGAACATAAAAAATTGTCCTAAGTAGATTTTTTTTTTAACTTATTAATTTTTTTTTTATTATTATTTTAGCATTTCTTTTTTGTTTCTTTTATTGAACGTACCGCACTTATTTAATTTAATACTCTCTCCCACTCGAGGGCAACTAGCAGAGATCTCTTACTCTTTAAGTTGATCCTTTGTACATTTAGTTTTATTTTCTGTTTTTATTAATTTCTGTTATAGTGTTCTTGGTACATATTTAAAAAATATAAAAAAAAGCTGACAGGACAGCGATGTTTAAAAACTTAACCTAAAGAAAATGATTTGCAGATGGGAGTACTAAAACATTAGAATTAAATAAGAGTGTACCCTGCTTTTATAAAAATATTCAATCTAAAAGGAACTGTAAAGAAACAGTTATATATTTTGATTATATTTTAGGTAAGATTGGTGTAACTTACGATCTTATATATTAATGCAGGAAGCGATTTCGTTGGCACACTGTAGCTCGAGAACCACTAAAGGGAAAAATATCGTTGATGGCTCAAATCAAAGGTCTCATTATGCTACACTGCTGAAAAATAGTGACAACTCTCAGATCTCATTAGCCTAATTGCAGTAATTAGTCAAAAAATTATTTTTTCCCATAGACTTTGCATGGGGAAATTTTGCGCGCGTTTTCAAATTTTTTGTATTATCTATTGTGACTAGCTGGTCTTAGCATACTAGTCTTAATAATAACGAGTAGCAGCTGTCGCGATAGTGTGACTTTAAAATATTTATTATTAATGTATACAACTCTTATACATAGAGAGCTGCCTTAAATTTTATATTTTAAATAGAAACAATAACAAAAAAAAAATTATACAACTTTAACTTTACTGTAATTCCATCAAAGCGTGAAAAGACACGGTAATTCAGTTTCCAAATCATGAAGACGAACGCCGGAGATCTCAGGTTTTAGTTTTGCTCGTCTTCATAATTTGTTTATTATATAGTTATCATTTGATTTCTTTTATTTATATAGAATAATGTGATTTAAGAATAACATGTACAGAGTAAATTTTTAATATTGAATATACTTGTAGCATTATTTTAATGTTATTTTATTATATTACCAAGTTAGAGAGGTTGGTTGAGATTTTCTAAAGAAACCTGAACAGTATGTAAACAGCTCGATTTACATAATTCTGAAAATGTACATTCTCTTTACATGGAGAGACAGAGAAAGATAAAGAGAGAGAGATACGGAGAGAGAATTGTCGCAATGCTCATGCATCATATTCGGAGAAAAAATAAGATAAGATTTTATAAAATTCACAATTTTAATACTTAAATGTTAGAAAGAGTTTATAATATAATTATGATTATGTTTTATCCAAACCTACTGAGCCTTTTGGAAAATTTTAACTACCATTGACTACCAGTTTGAACATTTGCAACATTTTTAAATTAATAAAAGATATATATTAAAGCAACTATTCCTTTTTACGCGTTACTCTTTCGCCATATCTCTTTTTGCGTAACAATCATTTAGGATCTTCAAAAAATATTGAGCGTATTTGTCTGTCATAAAGACAAGACGATTTTATTAAATATATATTTACATATTAAAGTGGCTTCTTGATGAAGGTAGGGAAGTAAGAGCCGCTAGAATTCTAAATCACTTTTTGATTATACATGAAATCCAGGAAATGAACTGAATGAGTGAGATGATATAATATTGAAGTCTAGAATATTAATTGGACTTCTGTAGAAATTTGAATGCCAATATGATAAATTAACAAACTTGAAACTAAGTTTAATATCTAGAAACTAGACTTTGTCTTAAGGAAACGTGTTATAAAGTTACCAATATTACTATCATGAAAGAAACTTAATTTTCTTCGATATTTTTTGGTATTTAGTAATATATATATATATCTATGATTTCAAGATTTTAAGAATAAAATTCATTAAAATATATAATAAAATGATCTATATTACATCAAAAAATTTGTGCTTTATCTATACAATTACAATAACACATAATGACACTGGTTCATACAATAGAATTTAAACACAAAACAAAATGTTTAGTATGTATGTCCATTATAACAATTTTTCTACAAGTAACTTATACTTATAAAAACTATTTTTAAATAAAACTGAAATTATACATAATTATATAAACAGTGTATCCAGGGACGCGTCACTTAAACGAAATTCATCCACGAACTAATCTCATTAATATCATACATAAAGTAATCTATATACATTACATCTTTTGACTTTTTGAAATGTTTTTTCGAATTTGTATCTATCTACAAAATAATATAGTTAAAATTATTACTACAACAGTACATTCCAATAGTGCTCTTGTATATTGTGGCTCGAACTCAATCTTATTACTGCCCGCATTGCAGTTAGAGATTTAAAACTTATTTGTAAGAAGTAAATATAGAATAAATTAACAAAATCAATAAATATATTATGTTTGTACCTGTACCTCTCTCTGATTTAAAATAATATACAAACAAAGTAAAAAGATCTGTACCATATGACATATCTTATTTATTTCAGATAACTGTTATTTGTTTCCCGTTGTATGGTATAAATTATATTTATGGCTTTTATAGTATAGCATAAAAAAGATGTTAAAATATTTCATAACGAGATGATAAATGTCCTTATAAGTATTAAGAATATTATTAAATAACGGGCTCAAAGCTTTTTTCAATATAGTCATTTATATTACCTGAATGTCTGTCACTTATTAAATATATTGAACTTTATATTTATTTAAAAAATCAATAATTTTGAAAAGTGATTTTTGTTTTATTGATTAGTATGAAGAAGTAACTTTAAATTTTAGTAACGTAGCCTCTGAATCAGATCACGGACTGTTTTTTTTTATTAAAGCTCAAGTTCAACATACGAGTTTAAATAGCTTTTAGCGCACATTTTTTAATATATATGGAAAAATATTTAAATAAAGTACACTTCACAATATCGACGAGCCGATTTGATTTATCAGGTTTTCAGATAAAACCGGTTTAACTCGGCTCAGCTTCTAAGCCCTCAAGATATATTTCTGATATATTTTTAAATGATAATATGGTGTTAAAATATTTTTATAATATTTGAAGACTTTTCTACTGCACAAATATTATTATAAAACATAGTTGAGTTGTACCTATAATTCCTTAAATCCGCAAAACGAACCTCAATTATCATGATATGAACTGTATATGACAGCCAATAGAATGACAAATTAGATTTGTCAGTTCGCTTTTACAGTTACATTGATGAAAAAATATCAATTTAGGGGTAATTGTATTGTGTATGAGAATATAAATACCCATTTAAAAATATATACATAATAACAAAAATATGTATATATTTATATTTAACCAATAATTCAAAGGATTTTACTTTTATTCACTCTGTTTATGACGGATACAATATTTTATTTATAATAAAAATAAGTTATTATCAAATATGTCAACATCGCATCCATTGATCAAACTATCTATTTTAATATTTCATAATATATACCGTATTATATACGTCTGTATATACCGGATGATACTATACGAGATTTTTTTTGTATTATATTAAGAACTTTATGTTTTGTTAGTAGAGGTAACTATATTACTATAAATTCTTTCACATATGGAATTACGTACTCTAGTTGCATGGTTCCATAAAGTACAAATGGAATAAAAAGCTTGAAACATCAAACTCTTTTAATTTCATTATAATTGTACAAGTTTTATAATATTAAGAGGTGATAAGAAATATAATTGATTGAAACTAATATCCATTTGAATTTACTTATAATACTACTTTGAAAACACTATGTTTAACAGCGTAAAGCTAAATAAAATGGGCATCATATTTATTTTGCCGGGAAAATAAGTGACTGGAAAGAATAAGTCGAGAGAAAATAATTTATGAGATAAAAAAATGTTAAGGAATATAAGCGCAAAGTAACAAACAGTCATAGTATAACATATAATTTGACAGCAGCAGTAGTTCACAAGATACGTTGGGTTGCAGCATCCGTTCCAAAAAGTACTGCATTTTAAATTTAATAATCTTATTTTTACACTTTTTGCAAATCGATTCTACTGGTAACTTTTGACTGGTAACTTTTCTGTCATTCTGTACTAAAACTCTTTAAAAAAATAGTTTGTGGTTATTAGATTTAAAGAGAATAAAGGTAGTATTTTCTTACGCTTTTATTGTAACTTATTATATTTATATATTTAGACATCATTTTATTTTACTATTAAAAATAAAACATATGAGACAGCCTTTGGATAAAAATAGATTTTGGCGCACATTTTTAATATATATGTAAAAATATTTTTAAATATACACATTCCCAACAATATCGACGAGCCGATTTGATTTATCAGGTTTTCAGATAAAGCCGGTTTAACTCGGCTCAGCTTCTACGAGTTTAATTGATATTGAAATATAAATAAAACAATTGTTAAATTGAAATAATATGATAACAGTAATGAAGACACAATGTATTGAAATATATAACGCCAATTAGTGTACTAAACATACATTGTAATACATTCCGCATATTTGAATTTTATAAATCATAGTCATTTACAGTTTGTGAACTTCATTAACCAATAAAGTGAAGCAGTATGTTAAAGTTATATATCTATTATATTATATTATATATCTATGTTAAGTGCAATGTTTGTTAGATTTGTTAATTGAGGTTATATGTATCCACTAGCTATTAACTTCTAAAAGTCAGCGCCGACTGAGGTCGATGGTAAATTCGGCAATTGGGTTCAAAACAACTTATTGAACCAGTTATGTACGAAGCTGTATAAATTTTTTTGCAGAATGTACCTCCAATACTTCGCAAATACATATAATTAAAACAAAAGATGTTGTTCTCTTCCTTTTCATTTTACTTGACATATGATATCAAATCAGTTATTATTTTGTTTTAGAACATTTCAAAGAAAGCAGTACAAATATTTCTACTTTATGCTGTTGCTGCTATAATTATTTTTTTGTTATCTTGAAATTTGTATAGTTTTTCATAATTAAGAAAATTTTTTTTTTAAGAAATCAATATTCTTTTACATTCAACGAACACTGTATTTAAATTTCCTTTATTAAATCTATCACAAAAAAAATATATAATCGTCCTACGTTTTTAGAAAATATTAATCTGTGAGTCCAACATAATATATGGCGCTGAGTCCTGAGAGACGAGCTGACAGACAGACATACCCTGGAGTTTTAACATAGGATTCCTTTAGCACTCTTGCATACGGATAAAACTCAAAAAAGATTTGCTCCAATTTTTCGATTTACGGCGAAACATCTCATCTCATCTTTTTCTACATCACTTACTGTCAGATTCGAAAATGAAGGTTTCATCTGCAGCCGCCAGTTACATTTAAATACTAAATTCTGGGTTGCAGTTAATACTACATGGTGATAACTATATATAAAATTTGTTGTTTTATATATTTTTTAATTTCGTGATTTGGAATCTTGCTGATATCAATAAATTTTCAATAAAATTGAAAAAGCCTAACATGTCCATGTTTAAAAATAATTTGAGCAACATAAAAAAATCTTGTTAGACAACAAATAAATTGAATATATTAGAACTAAAGAGACAAAAGCATTTATTCTTTTATCAGATGAATCTATTATTTATTAAGTACACAATTTAAATTTAAAAAATATTAAATAAATAAAGTAAAATACTATAAAATTTCAATGTCAATCCCCTCTAAATCCCAGCCGGTTCTAGTTTAACAAATCAGATTGAAATATTCAGCAAGTAACAAACATGGCGCTGGAAGCATATTGTTCCAATCCTTCACTGACTCATTTTATAAATAACATCTTTATAATTTTAATGTATGTACTTCACATTTTTATTTTTACTTGTGTATTGTTTATTAAGAACAGTATATAAACAAAGATTAAAATGGTTAAAAAACTACGTATAATATATGAAACACAAACAATCTTCTATTTTTTATACTATTTATTCCTTTCCTATAAATTCATAAACAAACCACCAGGAGTCACAATGTTGCTTTAATGATTTGGATAAGTGAATATACAATACAGTTTAAGATTTATTGTACAAAATCATATATAATCTCGTACAAAATGTTTAAGTTTGCAAATAAACATTTTATTTATAATATAATTAATTTAACTAACAATATTCTTAAGCATAAAGCCAACGTCATAAATCAACGCCGAGGTGATATTTTCTGCTGCATTGTATTTTATAGCTGATTGTAAATTAAGATTGTGAAATAAAATAATTGTTTTATCTTAAATTACGTTATAGTGAGCCATAAGACTTTATTAAAATCTATATCTATAATTTCAAAAAGTTTTATTTCACATTTCATTTAGACCTTTTTTTAAGTTTTTCGCAATATTATGTATTAAAAATACATTGCACTGAAACGTTAGCAAGTATTGAATCTGAATGTATGAAAACTCACAAGACATGCGTGTGCCCAATTTTTATAACAGCTTTCAGAATTTTTTGGATATTTTTTTTTTTTTTTTTTTTATATCTTGTAAATAGTTGAGGACAGAATGCATCGACATTGTGTAAATAAAACTTCGGTGCTGTTAGCTCCTCGCTTCACTCAATATGCTAACACATACCGACATTTTACGAGCGTAGCGACTCAAAACTGAGGTCTGGTTCGCGTTTCAAGTTTAAATTATACTTCATTGAAAGAACAATCTTTTGACAAATAAAACAATAATACTTACAATTATACTGTAATAAATTATACAATTATTATGTATTGATGGTTTCTTTAATATTACTTTCATATTCATATAAATATACATTTTATTAAAAACAGAGATGATTCTCTATTTTTTTAATTTCTCCTATATTGAGGACGTTTTACAAGTAAGCTCATGTTTATACCAACAATCCAACATCTGCTACATTGTTTTGTTTTTTGAAAAATTCTTTTTGAATATGATCGGTAGATACACAAGAAAGTCTATCTGACATTACTATACTAGTTATCTTACTTTGTTATCTTAAGAGTAAATAAAATCCTTCTTTAGTGGTAGGAACCTGGAGTAACAGCTAGCTATATTATATACAATAGTGTGTGTGTAACATGGCACTGTAGATTACGACCATTTCTTTATGTGGGTTTTAAGGCAGTACTTTAAAAAATATAAAAATTATATATTTTAGTAATTGTCGGCAATATTGAGATTAAAAACTGTATGTTAATATATTATCTTAAAATGTATTTCGTAATTGTATTCTCATTCAAACTAAACAACAACAACATACGAAGTGCAAATCTTTAAAAATTTTAAGCTTCAAATTTTCTCTTACATTGTGCATTTTTAGGATAACTTGATAAACATTTTAAATTAATTTCTTGTGTTTTAGAATTTACAAACTCTGAAAAATGTTAAACGAAAAAATATTGTGAAATTCTTTTTGGAATGTTTAGTTACTTAATAATACTTTGCGAAGATTTCTAAAATTTATAAAAGGTTATGCTGAATTAACTCTTTTCTGAAAAAACAAAACATAATAAACAATTATCTCTTTGATATTTAGTAACATAGACTTTATTTTAATGGTTGGAAAATGAATAAAAAGGTGACATCAGTAAGTACTTATGATTATATTACATAAATACAACGAGTATTTAATATTATAACACTTTATGTTTGATCTATATTATTCTTATGAAAACTTACATAAATAATAAAAATAACCAAATCATGTTCCGGTCACTACAGACATACATTATGCAGTGTCACGAGACCTGTCTCTCGCTACATCATACTAATATGTACTACGCATGAACAGAGCAAACCTATATATATTTAATATCTTTATAAACAGGGTTCAAGCTATATAAGAAATACATTGATTAAAGATATTGTGCGATTCATTAAATCATTATAAAGATACAACAGGAGTGGTTAATAAAGGATAAATACTCAAAATTTATATGCAATATTTAATATTCTGACCTAGTAAGGGTTAAATTCTCCCATGCCCTCGATGAATGTTTTCAACCCTCTGCGGTTCTTAAACAGGCTTACTTAGAACGGTTTTATTTCTCCGAGTATTGGATTATAACTATTGATGGAAATAAAATGAAATGCATGAGTGCACAAATCTCGAGGTGCCGAGCCGTCAATCCTTAAAAAAAAGATATTGTCTTTTTTAACTTAAGAAGCGTTATATTATCGAACATATATTCAAAATAAGCTCTTTTGTCGAAGAAAATAATGGTTATTGTACATAAGTAAAATTTATTAATTATCTGTTGTAATGACAAATATGAGTAAAAACCGATAAATAAAATCGTTTTTTTTAATTTTTCTATCAATGTTTAAAATGGCTTCAGATCTTTATCAGTTCAAATATATTACTTTATATTAAGAGTTATCCTTATTCTGTTTATATTAATATTATAAATCTATAAGCTTTCTTTGAACTGGGAGCGTAAACCTGACCTCAATTTTGACTTCGCTGCGCTCGCAAAATCTATGTATGTGTTAAAATATTGAGCGAAGCGACGCGCAATCGGCACCGAAGTTGCATATACAAAACGTCGACGCATTCTGTCTTCAACAATTTTTATTTCATTTTAAACCTAATTTACGCGAAAAAAATTTTTCCCTTTTAAGTCTACGGGATTTTAGTTTTTCCGTGATTATTCCTGAACGACATCAAATATTTCAAATAACTACCAGGCTGTTTTTTAAAAGAACTACCAGGCTGATATCTATGAGTATGAAAAATTTGGAAATTTTCGGATATACCATTTTTAATTTATGCTTGCGCAAAAACGTTTCTCAAAGAGAGCTTTGCTCAATCAACTCATCTCTATTTGCCATATTTGCCGTATTTGCCATATTTTGAATTTTTTTACTAATAGTTTATTAAAATCATACTTTGTGATACAACACTGTCAAAACTTTTAGTATTATGAACTATTTCATACTAACTCGAACAAGCAATTTACTAATGTGGGAATAAAACATATGAGCGCTGCGTTGCACTCTCCCGCGGTAGTGAATGTAGCCTGGAACAGAGTCAACAATTTGATTAGCAATTATAACTTTACGTAATAATTATCTTAATACTCAAAGATGATTATAATCTTTCTACAAACATAATGTTGCTTATTAAAATTAATACAACGATATAGCTATCTGACGCTGCTCATACTTCTACGTTGCTATGTTCCAAATATTTACCACTTTATTGTACACCACATAATAATTTCCAAGTACATAGAATGCAATGCATTTTGTACAACGAGGCGGCCTTATCGCTAAGCAGCGATTTTTTCCAGACACCCTCATACCTATAATGAAATAAAATATTGAGAAATGAAGAAGACGGTGCAACATAGATATACTCAAAACTGAGTAAATATATAATTGATACTTTTATACGTACATGTAACAGAAATTGCTACATATACTATTTTTAAATAATAAATAATATTAGATATTACTAATACTCATTTACTTGTTGAAAATAAAATGATTTCTACAATTTTTTTTTATAACTATATTTATTTCACAACAGTCCTTAAATAATAGCAATATATCGGGACCTAATCCCGTGAATATTTATTAACGATACCTTTTGTTTATCGTTTCGATCGATTTGCACCAGTCGTGAACACAAGTCGACTAATGGAAGCTTAGCGGCGTCTTCGTGAGACGAAGGGTTGATCAACTACCCTCGCCCTTGTCTTTATAATTTTGTGACAGTTCATTCGCACTGTCGGTACTCCGACACACTACACTTACGACATACTTACGCGGTGTCTTTTTATTTCTAGATATTTTCAATTATAATAAAATTTTATTATCATTACTGTTATAAGAATATTATTAGTAGGAAAAGAGAATTTCCTTGTAACGTAAAAATATAACATATTCACGAGGAGTAGAGGTTTTTGAAGGTTCTCTGTTATATAATAAATTAATAACATTACGGAGGCCACTGTTAATATTAAGATGTCTAACAGTTTTGAGTTTTTGCTTGTTTTTCTATTGAATAAAAGTTAGGTATATTAAAGTAGTCATGTTACAATATATAAATATACAATTTGTATTATCAGTTTTTATATTTGATAAAACTAATTATAAAAAATGGTACAGTTAAATGAAGATATTACAAATTATGTATGTCTGAATGTATCTTATATTCGAAAATGTAATTATAATGTTTTGTTAGATACCTTTAATTAAACTAAACTTTGGAACTAACTAATTTGGAATATAATTTAACTTTGGAGTTATTTAATAACTTGAAATTTACTAGTTACTTGGTAAATTATGTAATAACAATGATTTCTGTAATTGATCATTTATTTATATCACATAAGTAGTAATCAAACATTTCATACATTTGGTATGTTTCTGTAGAAGGTATTTGTAATATTTAAGCAATCTGTTTAAAGAATATATTTTGTAAAACTGTTGTATTTTATGAATACAATATTATATAAGCTTTTTAAAAAAGAAATTTACGGTTCTAAAGATTAGTGCCTTCAAACAAAAAAACAGCTATAGTTTTATTTTATTTTTTTACATTTTTTTGTTAAGGGTGATTTCTGAAAGATCAAAGAAAGCTGGAAAATGTACAGAATATACAAATATAGCAACAAAGAGATCAAAAATAAAGGTAATCATATTTTGAGACAAAAAAGTACTGATTTAAATTAGGCTGTTTTATAAAACATGAAACGATTTAAATAATTATGAATAATACTTGATACTTGTTATCTTAACTGATACGGTTAATTTCATAATGAATGTAATTCTATAGTTTAATTAAAAACCTGCAGACTTTACTGTACTACCTAGCACTAATACAGACAACTACAACAGTTTGAGCTAAATATTAATTTCAATAGATTAATACTCTCTATGAATATATGAGAGGTGTATGAAATAAAACAACTTAGGTTTTCAAAATATTTACACAAGGAATACTGTTTTGGATATGATTATATACATACATGTATATAGTATATGTTTATAATTGAATATGATGGAAGATGGAATGTTGAGAATTAGTTTCTTCAATAGCGAAAAAAAATCAGTTACATATTTTTAAGATGATTTTATGGCTATACGATAAAAATGATACCATTATTCAAGTCATTTCAAATGTAATTATTTAATTTGTTTTTAAGTAGCTACTAGATCCGAACAGATTAAGTATAATAAGGTTTGAGGATTTGGTCAATTATAAAACTTAATTTTTTCATTAAGCTAACAAGAAATCCCTAAAACGTTACCAGAATCCTAATTTATATATTTATAACCGTATTGTGTGGCCTTACTTTTATATTTCAAACATTTTAAATGTTATATTATACAAGTATCAAAAGAGAATTATTATACGGTTCCCGCTTTCAGTACACAAAGAGAGCCAAAGCAGTAAGTTAGAGTATACGACCGTACGGAAGAGTTTGTTTAAGGTATATGCAATTGTTTCCTTGTACTCTAATATTCTATACATTTTAAATACAGGAAAGTGTACTTCCTAAGATGGTTAAAGTTAAAAGTGAAATGTAATAATAATAGTAATGTAATAATGTTATACGTTTTTGCGTATCTTTTCTTTATCAACGACGAACATAGTTATAATTATTTCTTTCAAACATAATAAGTTTATTAAAACATCCGAAAAGATAAAATACAATATGTGATGATAATCTAATTTTTTTTTTAACAATATAATAGTAATGTAATATAATATATTCAAACATCACATGCAGTCACAGTTCAAAATACCGCTAGACCGTGTAAGAGACTTGCTTTGAAATATTCAGCAATATATTTATTTTTAAATGTGAAAATTTCAGGTTTAATACACCGTTCTTTATAAATAAGCTTGTTAAAATAAAGTCATGTCTAAATAAAGTTATAGAATACAGAACCAAGCGTCCAATATTTACCTGAAGGTTTACACTGCAATGAATAAAAGGCTAATGTATTTTATCAAACTGACGCCAGCCTACCGACAAGCTTGCCTTCGTTTCGCTCGAGAGCACTTAAATGAAACCGAAGAAAAATGGAACAAAGTCATGTTCTATAACGAGTGCAGGATATGCTACACGGCAACGTTGGACGAGGAAAAGTCTATAGAAGATCAGGGGAGCCATCCGTCAATTTAACACTGCGGAACGTGTCTACTGCGTGCGGTGAGTCGTGCATGTTCTGGGGAATTATGTCTATAGAAGTAAAGACTAAGCTTGTGTTCATCACCGGACCGAAAACTGGCCGTCAAGCAAGATAATTGACATTTGGACGTCACATTGAGGAAGTACTCGTTAGCTAGTGCTACCTCTTGCTACCTTTTGTTGTTATGGGCGAAATGAAAGTCCTATTGATACAGGATAATTTAAGACTGCATAAGACATTTATAGTTCACTTTATAACGAGCACTGCAACCTTTGAAAGGTTGCAGTGCTCGTTATAAAGTGGCCAGATCCAAGCCCAGACCTTAATCTCATCGAGCCTTTATGGGATGAACTGAAAAGAAGAATTCGAGCCAGAGATGCTACTCTAGCTAAAACAAACAATTGCATAAGAATGAGCATAATGATGAAAAGAGGCAGAGATTTAGGCCATGGGAAGAAACACCCCCATATTAATAAATAAAATATTTTACGTCATTGTGACATTGTTTTTGTATTTACACTATTTATGAACCTGAAAAATTCATAAAAAACATAAAACTAATCTCTAAGAGCATTAGAACATGAAAAAAACAAAACAAAATTAATTTTGAATCGTTTTTTAAATTTCTTTCGATTTTGTATTTTTTGCTCCCGAGTGTAGCATTTTAGACGAAGAAACGGCATCTACAAAGTACCATAAATCAAACTCGGACAAGAGTACTTTACCTAATTATGTAGACTAAACTTCGTTAAACTTCATTCAAAATGTAGCCAATATCTAGTTATCCATTCTGAAATGTACCTATACGTATAAGATCATTAACCTTCAACAGACATAATACAATGTGCCATCAGAGCTATTTACATTACCCTTATAAAGAGTAATTTGGACATTGTAATTATAAATTTATTTAATTTTACTGAAAGGTAGATATACTTCAGCTCAAAATACTATTTATATGAATAATATAATAATAATACATGAATAATACAGAGTTCTCTGTTCAATAGTTTTATTAATTCGCATCGAAAATAAAATAAAAAGTACGGCCATAGCACGAAAAAATTCAAACAGAAAAAATCCTGCTAAACTGTTGTGAAAAGTAGTAGAAAAACCATCAAAACACATTAACAAGAAGGGTAGAGGAATAATTTTGTTTAAAATAATAATAAGATTATAATGATTTTACGTAAGTCGTTTCAACCACCGTTTTTAATTTTGAAAAATAAAGATTAAATTAAATACAGTAAACATTACTGAAATCCCAGAACTGTATTAAAACTTTGAAGTTTTTAATAAGTCAGGTAGCTCTGTATAATGAACTAACTGGTTACTGAGTGAAACTGGTGCAGGCACGAGATTGTTATCTTGGCACAAGGCCAGGAGTCGATTGATAGTTTTAATTAGTTATTTTAATTTTAAGTTTTTTCAAACTATATAGTATAAAAGTAAAATTATTTTTATTAAACTCAGTTTTTGATATTAAAATCAAAGTTATTACATATATTATTAATTTGAATTAACTTTAGACTCATAATATATGTTCTGATCTATACAATTATATTCATAGTGCCTATTTCAAGTATACTGTTTTTTTATCAAGACAACACTCGTCATTTGAGGTTTTGTGACCGAATTTTGGAAATGGGCCAAGTTATGTTTGCTTCTTTACATCTATTGTTTTCAAAATGTATGGCATTCTAGATCGATAAGTGTTCAAATAATTTTAAAAAATGCTAAATTAATATATGAATAAACACAGTCGCTTCGTAATAACAGCAGTAGTGTCAGCGGTTGGCTTCAAGAACTGCAATGGACATTCAGCTAATGAATCTTTATCTACCGACCAGATTTTTAAAAAAATACTTTAGTGACACAAAAAATTAAAGTTATATAATTATTAAGCAAGTGTGCAAGATATCATTTTTCGGTTTAAATCAAACAAAATATGTACAATGCACAATGAAATATTTTTCATTATTATTTATTCATAGAGCAGAGACCTAGGTAAAATGATTCTTATTTTGGTTCATTGCGCCATACAACCAGAGAGATTACCAAGTGGACTTCGTAGTACATATATGTGATAATACAATTGAACTGCAGTTAGTCATTATTATTTGATTTCGAAAGCTCGAAGCTTGGTTTCCAGAGTGAATATGGTTCACCGCTATTGAGGTTATTTGAAATATAAATTACAATAGATTTTAATATTATATATATTCCTTTAAAAAATTATCATGCTGGCATATCTTTAAATTTCTTCGAAAAGTTATTAAATAATGATTTTACGAAGTAGGCAAAACTAAGACACATAAACCTTTTTTTTAATCAGAAGTCCTCCAAGATAAAATTTAAATTCATGTTCTCAAGTTCAAAGCATGTTTAATGAGCACCGCCGTGGTCGTATTATTTACTTGAACAATATCTTTGAGGTACTTCATAGAAAATCTTCTATGAAATTAGCAATAGAACAATGTTGTTATTCTTTCGGTCGTTTTGTCATGAAGCTCTTCAAAAATCTTTAGTAGATGCGGGAACATATTAAAAATAAATCGCTATGAGGTAACTTTATTACATAACATTTGTAATAGAAATCTCAAGAAATATAAGAGTATATTAAACTAAATGAGATTTTGTGGATAAAATTCTTTACATATTAAATACTTATGTAATACACTTCTATTAACGTATAGGAGGAATGTAATAAAGATAACGCAGAAAATCAACAAAAATTGGTCAATGTACTAACATTTTGATAAAAGCGAAAATCTTTTTATTTTAAATCAAATTATAAATATATAGAAATTCACAAAACCAAAGAAAGAATGCTAGAGATTTTCTTTATTAATTTAGATACCGAAGTAACAAGTTGTGATCCGAATTTATGATTTTAAATCTGAAGGTAAAAAAGTAGTAACAAGGTAAAAGTCTACCGACCCCTCAGGTAACACCCTTGTTACAACAATATTACTTTCCCTTTTCGTACCACGATATCTTTAAAACAATATTGGCAACTCAAATTTTTGCAATTTACTTTCTTTTTGAGATGTCACTTGTTCAAAAAATAAAATAATTGTTTTTTGAATCAAAACTTTTTTATACTCTGATAATATTAAAAGTTCATGGTAGGGAAGCAACTTTGTACACGATGCAGATCTTATCACAATAATTTTTAAGATTTTGTCAAATTGTCCCTTTGTTAATCTGCATATTTGGGCATTACTAAAAAACTATTATAATTTGAAATGATACGCTTATTATTTGGGTCGCGGAACTGCTATCTCTAGTAGGCAAAGAGGAGAACAGATATTCTATTGATATAGATACAAAATATATTTTTTGTATAACGCATAAATTGTTTATTAATTAACCAAAACAATATCTTAATCATTCATTAAAATTTCTTCTGTTTCCTCCAAATTTTTGAAGTCTAATAAAATGTATTCGCGGTGTGGTAAAAGACAATTGTTACACTTATCCATGCCACATTTTTTTTCAAGACAATATCTAAACCGGTTATCAGGGAACCGTAGGGTGAACTTTTACTGCGACATAATTATTGTTGATTTAAGAGAATGTCTCCAATATTACTTCATATATTTGAGGGATTTTATTAAATTTCAATGGTTTTTAGTTATTATTAGTTAATAATATACAACTATATAACTAGTAATAATAAAGTTCAGTTGGGTAAGCTTTACATCATTTCAATGTCAACAAAAGACTTATCAGCTAAAATAGTGTCTTAACTCAGAGTATATAAAAACCTAGAGCTGTTGTACTTCACGTGGCTACAAAGAGGATATTACTAAGGTCAAGTGTCGTTTGTCACTTAACCTTGCTAATGTCCTCTTTATCCTACAAAGCAAGTTGCCGAGTAACACAAAAAATAGGTCACACTGTCTGAGAGGAGATATTGTACATTGGTCTCTTTATTATTATTTAATACTATTACCGTTACTTATGCAACTCATATTTATAGATTTAGAATTGATCGACTTTTATTTGATTTTACCAAAAGCCACTTATAAAACTAATACTTTTAATAAATAACTGTGTCTACCTACATAGTTATTTATTTCTAATAGACATATAGATGCATGTATGTGTAAATGGTTCGGCAGCCACTGAAAATAGCGATGGAGTGTCACGCTCCAGTAATAGCTGAGTGGTAGTTGTTTTTCATTATGTTATTTTAGTTCTATGTAAATGTATGTTACGTCTGAATCAAGTTTTTTGTTTTTTTTTTTTAGTCTGTGTGATGTTATAATCACATAAACATAATTAATACAAGCTAGTGGGTTTATAATCTGTCTATTGATTATTATTATAAGACACTGCATGAAATTATTTGATTAAAAGCTAATATAATATATTATATGCAGCATTTTTTTCTTAATGAGTCATTCAAAGTTAATCCGAATTTTTAACTTCAAGCATCATTTATATACATTACCTATAATAGCAGAACTTTCATACTACCGGTCGTATCCACAGTATCCGTAGCTTAGCGACCAATAGAATGAATAGTAACTTTGAATCGCCATATCCAACAAAGAGAACATAAACGTACTTACCAAAGTTAGTGTTAGATCTTGAAATTACTATCCAAAAACATATCCCAAGATATCAGTAAACTGAAGACACTTCTACTTAAGCTAGATCTGTTCCCTGAAATCTATTCCTGACTATAAAAAATAGAGATTATACGATAATTATGTAAGCAAAATACACTTATATATAAATAAAAGTACTTTTTATAAAAACAAGGGCCTTAAAATTGTTGTGATAGTTTTAATATTTTCTTTTTTGATAATCTTAAGCAGTTTATTTACGACACAAGTAAGATATTATATCATACAATATTAAATATCAAAGAGGAATTATAAACAAACATGATAAGAAATGAGTTATTGTGTTGTCGAATTTTAGTTCGATATTTTTTTCACTACATTGTTGTTATATTGTGCCCCTTCTATGTTTTTCTGTTTACTATGTTGGTTGACTGGTAGAGAATGCTTTATCTTTAAGTCCGCCGTTTGTATGATTTTTTTTGTGCAATAAAGATTTTTAAAATTAAAAAAATTAAATTCTCTTTAAAGATAATTATGATTGTTAACAAATTATTTTTATTCTGGGGGTTTATTTTGCGATTTATTTATACTGCTCATATATCATTGATACAAAATACAAACATTAATAGTAAATGTAATAAAAAACCTTAATACAGACTACTAGAATAATTTACCCTGGGACTTACAAGAATGTCTCTGGAAAATGTCATGATAGATTGAAAAATATTAAAACTAACATATAGATATAAATAAAACATATATAGATGACTGCGTCTTTAGTAAATTAGAATTTTAATTATATTTAATCTGAAAGTGACTTAGTTAAATAAAATACATTTAATAAATTTCAGTTAACAAAGACCTAACACATAAAAAATTGTTCGAGTAACTGTTTCCAGAAAAGTTTCTTCATTTAGAACGCTGTAAAAACTATTATTTTTAATGACTAAATTTGAAATGAAAAATTTATCACATGATCTATAACTATTAATTTCCATTTAACATGCTTTTATCCCATTGGGAAATTTACTTTACGTTTAATCAAGAGTTACTATTTAAAATATATACTTACGTAACATATGGACAAGTAATACTATGTCAGAGTAATTTAATCGTATTACATTTGACTCTTATATATCTTTTAGAAAAATAAGTAACTCCATTAGAGTATTTTTTTTTAATTTAATTTTTTTATTGATTTGAAATCTACGGTGAGAGTTTCGCGATGAAGTCACTGGTAATAAAGCTAAGAATCACCACAATTATTTAACATTACATTATTTAACAAAGTAACAATTAAAGGGACATATTGATTCTTCCCCCCCCCCCTCTTTTAAACTTCATCGAATCAAAAGTATCTCTGAACAAAATATAGTAGTATTTTAGAAAAATAACATAATAACAACTAAAAATATATAAAACATTTTAGGTAATTCAGATACAGTTATGGTAAAAGTTAAAACCTTTGATTATAATTTCAACTCGTTTGAAATATCATGACTTTCCAAAGTTCAGGCAATTTTTGATATCATTAGACCTCAAAGGGTCGCCTGCGAATTCATCCGGCGGAAGTCCTTTTTGAATGTGTTTTATCAAAGTGTTCAGGAAATTTGATGTTTTTAATAACACTTTACACTTTATGTGCAATATAGATGAATATTTAATATAAATTTGTATTAAATATATATAAATTGAAATATTAATGTATTGAGAATAAGTTAAAATATTTTACGATATAGTTAAAAGTGTAATGCTTGCCCAGGAGTTGACTTATTTACAATAGAGATATTAAAATTAAATCAAACCCGGTATACCTACCTCAGAACTAGTACTCAAATGTAATTAGTTACAATTCAGATATTCTAATCTAAAAACAAATTCAAGAATTCGCTATATTTATTTATTCTAAATTTATTTTTAACTCTAAATAAGCTTTTCATGAGTAAAATGTTTAAAAAACACTGGACCATATAATATATGTATGAAAGTAATTTGAAGTAAACTAAACATACAATTAATATATAGCGTGATTTATTAATAAATATATCTATGTGTAAAATACTTATAAATAGGATTTTTTTAAATTAACTTATAAAAACTCCAGTTAAGATCAATTTAATTGTCTATTTACTGAACAAGTAAGTAGTGATAGGATTCGTTTACAAACTTTAATTCCTTTGAGCAAGCAGTCAGTTCAATTGGAGTTACGAAGAGATTAGTGTTTGAGTAAGTCGCAACTGGAGCCGAGGCCTGGACTTGGTGAAGTTTAACTGGATTTAGAGATAGAGTCAGATTTAAATTATTTAACAGAAATCTCATTAAACAAAATTTTTTCCTGTTTCGTTACAACTGAAACATGAAAGAAGATTAAAAATAATGATTAAAATAATGTAATTTTGTTTTTTAAATAATAAATCATATAATTCAGTGTTGATTGTAGAATCACTTTGACGCTTATTTAACATAAATAATACACAAATCTTTGAGCGCAGACTCCTTGTTTTCTCGAGAGGAGATAATAAAGTCGGATATCAATTCAGAACCGACTTTTGACGGATGTTAACTTTCTTCCTTTTCTCTGATTAATTCTTTTGTCAGCGTTTCTTTTTTATTTCGCTTTGCGAGTGACAAAAGAACAAAATAATTAATACTGTAATGCAGAAATTAAAAGCAATTTATTTTTGGGGGTCTGTTATATTAAAATAGGCAATTTTAACTGTGTAACTGTTAAGTATTGGATTACATCATTTGAGTGATCTAGAAAAGTTTTCAGTTAGAATACTGTATTGGAATAAACGCGTCTGTGAACAACGTTTTAATTTAGTTAGCAAATAAGTAGTAATACAACTAACACATCTGTATTAAGTTGAAAATTATATTTATTACGATTGTTATGAATTCAAATATTAATTATTTTAAATACGATGAACAGATATCATACATTTTAAATACATTTAATAAATATCTACTTATAGTACTTAAAAATAAATTTATCTAATTATTGCAAAATACTTATTTTGTTTCTTTTATTTATTTACATTAACATTTCAAAGAGAGAATTTGATTTTTTCCCAATTATTATAATAACAATGATTTCCAATATTATAATAAAGTACCTTACTTATATTTTATAATTTAATAGTATGATGCTTTTTACAAATTAAAATTAAATACACTCATTCATTTTAATATTATTTTCCAACATTTATAATTCTCTTAGCACTATTTAATAAGTATACATATCGTAAAATAAACCAACAGTTTCAATATGAGATTTCTTCACGTTATTTTCTTTAAGAGCACTCTTTTGTAGCGACCTTATTCTTAAGTGCTCAGAATACAGCCATTTGAAAAAAATAACGAAATGGCAAGTGTAGCTCATAATTTAGTCTTTATTGCTCTACACAGAATATTATTAGATATCTTTAACATTTGTACTGTTTAGCTTTTAAATTGCTCCTAGCTTTTTCTTTCTTACATTCATGCTTTTAATATATAATGCATTAATTTCCTTAAGAGTTTGCTACGTATATAAAAATAGATTGAAAAGTTTTACTAATTTTCAAATTGGATTTCTGCCAAGTGAGTCTTTGTGTGTCATTTTAAGGATCTTATAATTTGCGTTTACATTTTATATTGTGAACTAAACTTTACATTATTATTCAGTGCATACATTCTAATGTATGCACTGAAGTCACTCTAGTGACTGGATATTACTTTAACATTGTCTTTTATGTTATATCAGATTTAAGTCTTGCAATCCGGGAACAATAAACGTGGAAAATAATTATTTTATATTTGTCTTCAAACGACAGTTCGATATACAATGATGTATGATGCGTTATCTGAAAGTTATCTTTTATATTTTAATAAACAGTCAAATAAATATAAAATTATTTTTTATTATCTAGATAAATTCAAACATTACTTCCACAAGCAGTATTAATTAACAGACTTTAATTCACATGAGTAAGCAGTCAGTTCCATTTTATATAAGTGTTTGAGGAATTTGCAACTCGAACTGAGTTCTCGGACTTTGTAAGTTGTAGTTGAACTGGTTTGAAAGATAAAGTCAGCTTTAAATTATTCAACAGAAACCTTACTAAATATAATAACTATCGGTTATTTGTAGAAACCTTTAAATATCATCATTTTTTATGTTTTGGTTCAAATTAATTATGGTAGAAGATTTAGAAACAATCAAATTTATTCATTTAAAAATTTAAAAAAATATAATTAAGTGTTGATTCTAGAATCACTTTGACGCTTATTTAAGATAAATAATACACAAATCTTTGATCGCAGACTCTTTGGTTTCTCGAGAGGAGATAATTAAGTCAGATATCAATGCAGGACTGACTTTTGACGGATGTTAACTTTCTTCCTTTTCTCTGATGAATGCTTTTGTCAGCGTTTCTTTTTAATTCTCTTTACGAGAAATAAAAGTAAATAAATCAATTAATATTAATATTAATTGGTTTGTTTTCTTTTGTTCCTCGCTTGTTCGATAGTGAAATTATTTACACTACAGGTTATGAAAGCATCCTGTTCTCTATGTTTTTTTTAAGTGAGATTTTTGTAAGTATGAACTATTTTTTTATTGGATGCACAGTATGTTTTCATATAAGTGGTTACTTCGTTATAATAAGAAATAAAAAATTTTTAGTACCTATACTTTTTACATATTAAAATTTAGGAAATATAACTTTTTTAAATGAAATATAAAAGTATATAATATTTTCAATTATTTATTATTCGCTTAATACAATTTAGTGAGTGAAGAATTCCTTAAATAATCCAACAGTTTCAATATGAGATTTCTTCACGTTATTTTCTTTGAGAGCACCCTTTTGTAGCGACCTTATTCTTAAGTGCCCAGAATACAGCCATTTGAAAAAAATATAACGAAATGGCAAGTGAAGCTCATAATTTAGCCTTTATTAGTCTACTCAGAATATTATTAGATGTCTTTAACATTTGTACTTTTTAGCTTTTTAATTGCTTTTATCTCTTTCTTTCCAGCGTTCATGGTTGTAATATAAAATACAATAATTTCCTTGACTTTGTCACATATATAGATATAGCTTATATTTTAAAGTTGAATTTCTGCCAAGTGAGTTGTCGGTGTTATTTTAAGGTTTTCATATTTCAGGCGACCGCTAATGTAATACATACTTCTCTTAGAAATAAACTAGAGGAATTGGATTTTATGTTTACCAATTATTAGTAATGTTAATTATTGCTTAAAACAGTATAGTATTTCATTTTATCTCATTGTAACCAGCCGTCACGAGATCATGGCCAATGGTATTTAGTGACCACAGGTTTAGCAACTCGACCGATTCATCGAAAACATATAAAGGAATTATTACTTCTTAATCCTTTACACAATATTAAGACCCTTGAATATTTGAAATGTGTAGAGTTAATGTACGTAGTTTAAAATCATTAACTTCATTGATTATAATCTCTCTCTCTTAAATATTATATTAGTTAGTCAGACCCTCGTCTGTGGTTTGTCGCACAATATTCACGACAGTTGCGTGCTGTTCAGAGTTATTTGAATTTAATATTCCCACATATTTTGTTTTACACATTAGAAAACCTTATATAATGAAGCATGGCTTATGTTTATACCACGTGTCTTCACATTTTACTCGTATATACTTTAGTTGGGTTAACCTTAGATTAAGCAGAGGTACTTTCCTATAGAGAACTCGCATCTTAATAGAACACAATTAAAATAATTTGATGTTACATTTTAATTTTATATGACTCGTGATAGAATAAATAATAAATACAATATTTTATTTAATTAGACGTTGGTAGATTATAACCATAATATACATTTAATAAAATCAACGCTTTTTATTTATAATCTAGACGACAATTTGAAACTGAACTAGATACAAAGTTGCTAGGTATACTATATTTAAATAATCATTTCTATGAACATCTCTTCGACGAAGGAACTCATTAATAACCTGCACATGTTACATCGCTGCTACACGTACACTGCTGGTATATTATTGCTACTCTGTAGACTGAGGATATTGAGGATATTTCATTGTAGTATTGTCAAATGATTACTGAAATTGCTACAGTTTCGTTGTCTGTCCGAATCTAATAATCAGATCTTCACCAAACTTAATTATTATGTTTCAAAAACTATTAAAATTTAACTTTCTTTATCGTACCTTACAATGTGGATCTTGCCTAATAGAGTTTAACAAATCATGCTTAATAGAATCTCCATACCAAATTTACTGATAGCACAATCATCATAAAGCCGACTTGTGTTAATTGAGAAAGATAATAAATTAAGAAATATCCTACTTTTTCTCTTTTTCTTTAAAAAACATTACAATTAAAAATGCTAATGAATGACCTAGTTTGACGGAAGGTCACTTTAAAAAAAAGGAACAAAACAACATTTAAAATTTACAATATTTGAAAAAATATTGTAAATTAAATATGAATAATAACGTTCAGTATTTAGAACAAATAAATATTTTTTTATATTGTGTTCATTTTATGTCATCACATTAAATGTTAATTTAATTGAAAATTTTTAAGTAATAAGATTATTATGCTCACAATAAAGTTCAAATCAAGTCAAGCATAAAATAGAAATGATCATTGAAATAGTAATTAATATGTACCTTGTAGGAATGTAATACATAATACAATATATATTGTTACTATGTATCCTTGTATTATACACAATGTATCTCAATCTATTGTTACAAACATCCTGAACTCCTAACTAGTCTCGGTACAAACAACAATACAATACACGCTCCGGCTTCGAGCAGCTCTTGAGAGCTCACCGAGCGACCAGCTATCAATTAGACACTGATGGCTGTTTTAGTTCTGTGAGTTGAAGTGTGAAGAAGACAATTGATACAAAATGATATATGATATATAATGCAATTCAAGATCCTATTACAGAATAAAATAATGTTAAAAATTTTATTTTTAACTCTTATAAAATATAAACACTATACTAAAAGTCCCGCAACACCACTATTCGTCAGCAAAAGTTTGTAAAACCCAATGAGAAAAGTTGCTTCAGCAAATTGTGATGAATGTATCAAGAGTAAGAATATACAACATTTGTTGATGGAGAACATTTTTATTCTCAAATAAGGGGAGAAATATAATGTAACCGATAACATAATATTATTATAATTTATTTTATGTTAGATTTATACTATCAGTATCGGAAAACAGATTTTGGTAGAATTTGGTAGCTTTTAATTATTCTCAATATTTTCTCAATTGTGCTAAAACTATATATATTCTCTATAATTATAGTATTTATAATTATGTATAAATGCTTTTTTAAAACACATTAAAAAATTATTTAAAAAAGTATGACTATATATATTTTTAAATAAAAATATTTATATACTTTTTTATAAAATATTAAGTTAATTAATAAAAAGCACGACTTACATCCATTGGTTCATTATTATTATATCATTCGCTACGGCTAATAAGAAGTGTGGTGATTCATTGTTTTTTAAATATGATATTTTTATTTATATATGATTTTTTAATTAAACAGGTTGATAGTGGAACTTCATTCATAATATTTTAAAACATTTCATCTAACAATGACAAATGTCGTTAATTTTGACAATAGTTTTATTTCTAAATAATGTTAATTTCCTCTAGATTTATAAAAGGAAAAAAAATATTGTGTAAGCTCTTATTAAATCTCTTTAAATCGACTAAATCATAAAATATTATTTTTTTTATAACGATTTTTCAAGTTTTTATACAAATATATAAAATATTTCTGTAATAAGAATGTCTAAACAGACTGCAATAGAAAGTCGAGTCGCCAGTAATTGACGTAAATGTTTAAATCACAGCCAAGCTGCGTCTCCAGACTTAAACATATTATTCCATCTTTTCCAAATATTTTCATAGTTAAAAGCCAATCATAAGTTCAAATAGAGCTAATGAGAATTCATTTAGTAAGACGTCGTATTGTTCCGTTGGGGTTGCATTAAATTAGCATATATTTAGACCGTGGTTTTAAGATTCTGTAGAAATGATATACGTCGTTTGTAATTTTTTAAATAAATATTAGTTTTACTATTGCAGCGACTTGCATAAAAGTTTGTTTTATCTGTTTTGATGAAATATTTTTTAGTTCTTAAAACAGGATGCAGAAAAGTTAGTTATTTACTGGCAACTACTAAAAACGAATAACGGATATTCATCTCATCATGGACCATCTATTGATTATGATTAATAAAAACATTTTACTACTATATTTTACTGTAATTGTTTTTAAAATAAACATTTTGGATATTACTATTAAAATAAAAATTAATTCAAACTTGTACAAATTAGATATTAGTATATATAGATTTTGATGATGCAGCTCTTGTAAAATGGAAACAATAACATAATTAGCAATTAATTATTAATATTAGTACAATTAGCATTTGACATATTTATTTACTTGCACGTTTAATATTTAAAAAAAATATCTTTTAAGAACTAAATCCATGTTATTTATATCTGAATACAACGTATCTGAGAGAGCGAGGCGGAAGAGTCGGTTTGTGACTGATCTGTTAAATACTTAACGAAATTTCTGTTTTATTCATGCTTGAGTTATATCGTTTTGTTACCTTGAAATTCTTTGTCCACGCCCTCCTTCCCACATCTTTTACAAGATGAATTCTGGTGAAGGCCATCCTGCTTCTTCAAGTATAATAAAAACTATAAACTACGACTCTGTTTAGTAAATATTTATAAAATCAATATTTTTATATAACTTAATATAAGTAATAGAAAAAGTTGCACGAGCTTAAATACAAATAAAATATGCACACAGAATTAAATTGATTTGTCTGTGTATTGAAGTATCATGATATACGATGGAATTAATCGTCACACAACATTGTTTGTTCTTAGTTAGTTACGTAGTTTATTTGTTTTGAGATATTATACAGTGCAAATATTCTATCTCGCTTAGTATTAAAATTTTGTTTTAAGCCAAAATAAAAAGATATAACAAATAATATCTTCACTGTTCCTATGTTTATTATATATGTAATACCACGCAGAAACGTGTTAAATTTATAATTAGTTTAATTTTCCCACAAAACCTAAAGATGTTGTAACCAAATAACAATTTAAAAATTAAAAATACGATTGTAAGTAAAAAGAATTAGACTTAAATTAAAATGAGTAGAACATGTAGTACAACATTTTTTAAATATTTCCAAAACAATACTATTTATGACACCTTAAATCGCGAGGATTGTCCGTTGCTGTGGGGATAGTAACCAGCCGGATAGAATATAAGCAGAAAATAACAAATATATTAAAAAACAAAAATAATTCCAATTTCTCGGTTATAGAAATTTAAGTGGAAAAATAGCCTTAGTGGAGTTATAAAAGCCTTTTGACCAGAGTCAAACCACTTTCAAAAAAAAAAAAACTAATTTATGAGGGAAACAAAAAAATACTGTTTATAAATTAGCTAAAAACCTGTTGACTGAACACTACAAAATGAACTATTTTATTGATAAAATGCACAAATGCACTAAGAAAGTAAAACTTCTATATACAGTAGTGCAGATAATCTTTAATGAATAGTGCGGTGATAAGAAAAGAGAAAGAACTTTTGTTAATTGCCTCGAATTAACATTTAAAATAAAGTTTCGAAATATAAATTTACATTCAGATTCTTACATTTCAAAACTTCGTTATTATTTTATTAAATATAACATTTTTCTTTTAATGTATATTTAATCATCACAATATTAGATATTATAAAGTTACTACATAAACTATGAATGCTGTCTGAAATACAACTATTTTTACGGATTAAAACTTTGCAGTAAGTACTTATACTTTTAAGTATTCGAAACGTCGGGTTAAAATTAAAATGGAACCCAATAGGCGAGTTTTAATCCGTAAAAATAGTTTTATTTCGAAAGTGTACTCGTAAATAACTAAGAAAATACTATATGAACGTTGTCTTCCAGAAGGCACGGTGTGACCCAGTTTAAAGGTCAGGCCTTGACTCGTCGCACGGCCTTCCGCAATGTTTTATTTTATTCCAGTGACAAAGGACGACCTCCAGTAATATTTCTCTTTTTAGAACTACAACCATTTTTACTTAAAAAGTTATTTTTCACTTAACGGCTCGATACCGGCAGATGAGTGCCGGCTATCTCATTATGATGCATTTAATTCTCTATGTTCAAATAGGAGTTATTTGGTCAAGCATACTGTAACGTAATAAAAGCAAACTGATTTTTTTAGTATAATAAATTTAAACGTAAATGTATATAAGGACATAAGTATGTGTCTGTTTATCATATTTAAGCTAGCACAGTACATTTCAACATTTTAAAAAGTTATACTACACAAAGAAAGCTAATAAGACGAATTATAAATCGCTACACATAACGGAGTAAAAAATAAAGAATAAAAGAGTTTTTTTATTAGGTGTTGGTATGTATGTGTGTGGGCAGTAATTTAATTGTGAGTTGTCAATATTAAATTGAGCCTTGAAGTTTTTGAATGCAGATTGAAATTAATAACTAAATATGTTGAAATCAAAATATAGATTTAAAACTTTTAATAACTTGTTTCCTGAAAAACGCTCGTAAAAATAAGGTAAAAAAACACTATTCATGCAAAATTATATTTAAAATACTCAGCAATATTCAGCAAATTAAAACAAACTTTGAAACTTCGGAGTTCTTAATTATGTACGCGAAGTATTGTGGTTCTGCGACCTGCAGTGTGAAATGATTATTCAATTCAAAGTTTCATTTCAATCTGTCTCGGACTCGGCGATATTACTAATTTGAAACACCAACTAAAGTTTCGCATTAGAAAGAGTATTTGTTTGTTTGCATGTTACCTTTTCGCACCTAATAATCTTTGAGACAGAAACTTTCTGAACTTTAGAAATTAAATTCGTACCTGTTGTCTCGAAAAAAAGCGTATTTGTGAAATAAGCAAATACCTTCATTTAACGGTAAAAATGAAAAAAATAAATTCAAGTGAAATGAAAGTCAACTTTACCTACTTATCCTATACATCAAAATTATATTTGTTAAGTTTGAAATGTATTTTTAAAATATTAATACATTTTATTAAATAGTCGTTACATGAATACTTTTATAATAAAAACCCATATTTGAATAAATATCTTCAAAAACAGCACTCTAATATTTTATATCAGTTGAAAACGTTCACTTCAGAAAACAGATTGTAACTTAATTTTAGTTCTTAAAAACAAATGAATATATACGAAGACTAATATTATGATTTGTCCATCTGTGTTCTTTAGAATTATAAGATCCTCTTCACTCTTTTGCGATCTCTCTCGCAGACGATTTATGATTTTTAGTTTTTGACAAATTAAATTATTTATGTCGCTTATAATACGGTGAAATATAGATTATTTTTTTCATACCTTTAAAATATTTAAATTTAAGTTTAAGTACGTATATATTAATTATATATAAATCTTTTATAGTAAAGTAATTGTATATATAAGAAATTAATTGATATCACTACATATAGGCTGGGTACAGGAGCTACAGCACATATTATTAACAGCATACTTAAAGAGCTTTTGATGCTGTTAGCTCTGCCTCAGACACATGCTCTTTAACTAATTGTGAAGACCAATCTTTTTCAGGCAGATTTTTAGTAATATGTATTTAGTAAATAGCTAATTATTGTTGTTTGAGTATTCCTATCCATCAAAGAGGTGTCTGCTGCTAGCGGTTTCGCGTTCATAAATATTATTAAAACATTGCTATCTCGAGGCACAAGCAATTACTTAAAGTACAGGTATCTCTAATATCTCTCGCAGCATCCCGCGGGAGCGCCAGGAGACACGAGTACAATATTATTATTATGTCGTCTCGATCCTGGTTGGAATACAATTATTATGGGGACCCGTAACGAGTGGATTATTAATTGAGACATTTTACATATTAAATTAATTCTAAAATTAGAAGTATAGTAAACATCAAATCAAAAGCTATAAGTTGTTTTATTTAGACAGATGTAAAAAACACTAAATCCATTAACGAGAGGAAGAGTGATAGCTTGGATATGATTGGAAAATTGATTGCGATAATTGGTGATGCTCTATGCTCATACATACATACATACATACATACATACATACATACATACATACATACATACATGCATACATACATAACCCCGTGTTGGTATATGTGAGTTTCGATTATGACTAATATGTTACTTGAAGGACTTAGTTACAAGCAACTTCGTAATGATGTTAATTTATTTAGAGACACCTAAACGAAGCTGACACAGACAGAAGGCACTATAGTCACAGGCCCACAACCAGCCATCGATACCTACGAGCTAGTAGTACAATAAAAGTTATAACACTGTTATTATATTTATTTTCAAAGCATATAATAATAATGTAATTTTTCTTTCTTTACTAAATTTGATGATATATTTGTGTATTCTATCTGATATGATCTATATCTGATTTTTTTTTCAATATATTAATAAAAAAAGAGAATATGCAAAATCGGTGGATAAAAATTATCTTTTCTGTGTCAGTCGAACATATCCAATTCCCCTGGATAGCTGAATTTGGAGCTGTATAGAAATAAGAAAACATCTTTAAAAATAAATATTCAGGGCCTGGCAATTAAATTTATTACAATTTATAAAAACTTGATATAAGGTAATTTATTATAACTCTTGAACTAGTGAACTATTAAATTGTTCAGAGCTGTTTAATTAAAGTGATATTGGAATTAATTAAGCTCATACGTTACGGTAAAACCTGAAAACATTCCATCACACGCATACTGTTGATATATTGTTTTTACAACTATTCATTGTAAAACTCACATCTTACGTAGACGTTTTCACTATTACTCTATATTCTCATCAAATATATTAAATAGTATTTTAAACACAAATACAATGAAATAAATAATTCTTAAGCTTAGACAAGTCATTGTTACATATTCAAATATATATTTATATATTAGAAAAAGTAAAAAGAAAGTACTGATATTAAGCTGGCTTTAAGAACAAGATAATCGCATATGTTCTGTCAACGGTAAAGTTGAAGTAAGTCTCAAATGGAAAGAATAATCCTTAACACGGTCCATTAGGGATTGGGCTCTACTTCAGGATTAACAAGAACATATCTGTGATATATTAACACACAATATACTTAAATGTTACGTAATATTATATTTTTTATTCATACCTGTGCTTTAAGTTTAGTTAAAGAAGGATCAGTCATAGTAAATCCTTTCCAGATTATCGCTCGCTCGGATAGTTTTACAAAGGGTTCTACAGATATCGGCAATATATAATATCTATCACAAATGTAAAAATGTTTTCTGATGTTTTCTTTAGTATTATATTTCTGAGAATCTTGTTTTATTGTGCTATATAATCTGCTACTGTAGTACTTAATATTATACGTAAACTTGGCCATCTTGGTGTCTATCACTATTATGATGATATTTACTAAGCATAACTGATTTCCAAATAAATTAATTATGAATTACACCAATTGCAGTAAAATAAACGAAAATATTTATTCAATAGTTTGTCATCAGAGATGTACCGGGAAGTGATAACAAGGTCCTGTCCCTGTACTTTAAATTCATTGAAACATTAATTGTTAATATTAATGGTTAATCATCATTTGGAAATGTTTAAACAAACGAACATCTTTTAAAACGTTTTGTACTAACTACCTTTAGCGACAAAGACGACACAGCATTTATACTGTATTTGCAGAGGTGTTTCAATGATGATGTATAACCTCATAACGGCTCGTTCTCATTGTAGCTCCAAAGCCTCACTGCATCTGCTGTGAAGTCCATTATTTATAATATGTTATATCATCTGATACCATTTAGATAATTATCTTTTTGATCTATAGATTTATTGTTAATTTAATTGATTATTTATTTTTTATTAACCGAATCAAATTCCTCATATTTACTGATACCTATTCCGATACGTAATAAGGTTGTAATCGGTTAACATAACATAACTTCCCGAAAACTTATTTATTCAAAACGCATTACTTGAAAAACTCTTTGGACACAACAAAGCGAGTTAAATTCGTTTTATAATTACATTTACAAGTTAGTATCATGAAGATGTTACTAAACTTGAAGAATAAAAGTAATATACCTTAATAACTTATTCTCACTCTTAACGCGAATCCCCTAAAACCACAATAAAAAAATTATAAGTCACGTCGAGCACCTCACTAATAAAAGTTAAAAGATTTTTTAATCCAACACTAGATCTTATTACACTCATAATAAGATAGCAAAATATATTTTTCGCGAGTGTATAAGTACTGTTAATTGGTATAGTAATTATACCAAACTTAATCTTTTAACTTTGTAGGATAACTTCTTTGGTAATGAGAAATATTTAAGTGATTTAAGTTACTTTAAAATGAGAACTACTCATTAAGTTATCAATTGTAAGTGACTTTTAATTAGGGTACATATAAAAGTCACTTACTACAAGTGAAATAATAAGTAGCAGGAAGTGTATCATTGACAACTGCATATTGAATACTATTAAGTGTGTAGCACTTCGTTGAAGTGATTCTACGGAATTGTAATGCCTTATTTAGACCATTTACTGCACTCGCCGCACTTGAAAAAGTTTTATTCATTGTTAAAGAGCTCTAACTATCACCTCTTTATTTAGAAATATGTTCATAACGGTCGGTTTTCACAGTTTTTAATCAATTTAAAATACATACAAATGGGTTGTTACAATGAAATAAATATATCACGAATTTTAGTTAAAATTAGTTTTATTTAAAGAAAAGTGCGCAAACTCATATTTCTGAGAAGATTTATAATATGTGAACACCGTAGATTGTTTGAAGTTCTAAACCACTTCTCATTAATAGTTAAAGTATATTTCTCCTAAATTCAATTTATTATATTTTTCACTGTATTTTAGTTGGAGTATGATAACTAAAAGAATTAATAAAATCTGAGATGACGAGATCGAGGACGAGTTGTAATACGCGACGGTAATAAACCTAGTGTATTAGAAGTGAAAAAAAACATTAAATTAAGAATTGTCGTGGAAAAGAAAAACATAGAATATTATAACATATTAAACTGATATAATAACATTTCAAGCTAATATTTGACATTATAAATATTATAATATAAAATACCAATACCAATTACAGTATTGGAATTTTATATTGTTTATTCGTGTACGTAATTGACTACACTAAGTCAGTGTCTTACTAAACTGTGAGTGCGGTAATGACAAGTACGGTGTAATGTAACAAGGGCTATTTAACAAATTACCTTGCATTGTCACACTGGCTCGTCTGTCCATATGTATGTATGACAAGATAATTTTCAATTGTGAAAACTGTATAGGTTTGTAATAGATAGCATCCTCTAAGTCTAATAAAATATTTTGAAACCAACAAATATCATAATAAAATGCAGTTTCCATTTCAGTTATTTTAATTAAAAACGAGATTAATTGGAACATTTGTTTTCATGAAATAAAATCTCAGTTAACAGTTCAACTAATAATGTTGTCGCGACCTGCGCTGGACTGTTTGTAATTCATAAAATTAAATTATGTTTCATAATAAATAGCTTCATAATAATAAAAAGTAGAAAAGTAAAAAAAATATTTCGAAAACAATATCAATTTACTAAAGTCAAGTCAAAAAAAAATGTATATTTACAATAAAGTTCATTTAGTTGTAAAAAACAAAAATTTTACAATATGTTCATTTTTTAACTTATGTTAAGTAACAATTTTGTAAAACTATCGCGAAATTTTAGTCAAAGTTGCTAAAGTGTTTGTTCTCATTATGTTTGAATACTATGATAGTGTAAATTAATATCGAAAATTTTCTTAAGCCGTCGCTACTGTTTTACATACATTTGTCAATATTTGTATGCTGTGATTATTTTTAATAAATGTATTATAACATCGTTGGCAGCCCTGCTTCAGTAACAGAGCACGCAGTTAATTGAGAGTCGGTTGTATCAGAAGTGACTTCAATTGTACACTCAAAATATCGACGTTTTCAATAGCACGAGTATATCGCGGAGTGGTTTCACTGAGTTTTTGTTTAGTTTACATTTAATAAGAATTTCACTGACAGAGTTAGTTGACTTATTGAGGCAAGAATAAAAATGAATTCAGTTTAAAATATAAAGTTTAGAAAAAGACAGCGTTTTGAAATTCTTTGTTTATATTTTTTTTTAATCATCGATAAAATGCAAAAATTTATCAATATTTGATTTTAATAAACCTTTATATATTTTATCATTTTCCCATTTTCCTTAATTTTTAAATCCTTAATTTAACTGTATGGTTAATGAGCAATAAATTTTATAAACTTTTAATAACAAGCAAAATGTGAAAATGTGTATAAATGAAATGTTCTACAATTAATTAATTCTGTATGTAGAATATGATTCATTGAACCTGATTTATTCAGATCACATCATCTCCCGCACTCGACTGTAATCACTTTTATTACATTTTTGTGGTTTTCATATGCAAATTCTTTGACGTCATTAATTCCGGAGACTGTACACGAACCGAAATATGCAATAAAAACGATTTACTGCAGTTTTTCCACTGTTTGAGCGCGATATCTCCGGTTTGTGACGTCACTCGCTGTCTTACTGATCCGACAACAGATTGAAAAAGAATGAGACAAATTTCTTTAGGACTATTTATCTCTATTATATGCTCTTATTTATATGAAATACAGCGCAAAAGAGTTAATTGCTGACATTTAATATTTATATACATTTTTGTATAATAAAACTCCTTATAATACTTTAAATTATATGGAAAATTTATTTTATTGTAAGTCAAATAAAACTAATGGACCTACTAAAAAAAAAATCTGAAAAATTGAGTGCTATATGTCGCAACGGTAATAGATATATAAGTGTCGCTAACATAATACATAATATACAAACACCTATCTTTTAGGTATTGTTATAAATTATTAAACATCTACTACTGCAACTCAAAACTCGTTCTGAAAACCTGTCTATAATATAATAGAGGACACTCAGAAACGTCAACCTCTCGAGAATAATTACGTGAAATTGAAGTTTCATCTGCAGCCGCCAGATGCACCCAAATATTAAATTCTGGCGCTGGTATCTATATTATGTTCTATAGGAGTTGTTCAGGCTGTTAAGGTATAATTTATATTTATAAAACTTCGTCAGTGAAACCAACAAAATTTTTTACGTAATGAAACACGAATTTATATTATATAACTCATATTTTTTAAAGAACATTTATTAATATACTTGTATTTTGTGAAAAGAACAGACATTAGAGCAAAACCAATGAAGAAATCCTAACTCCTCGGCCATCCCAACTCCTCGACCATCAACTTCTTGTCTGACGCGGTATCCGTATCGGATTTTTCCAAAGAACAAAACAAATAAACGGTAATAAGTAGCTTAAAGTAACTTATGTCTCTTATCTCTACCGGAATAGTAATAGGTCTTTAAACATTTTAACACCAGCTAGTCGAGGATTAAATTGGTTAAAAATATTCATAAAAATGTTAGAAATAAATGACTAACAATTGAATTTACGCCGATGTCTTAATTATTATCTACATATTAAGATTTGTAAGTTTTTTGGCAAAATATCGTAAAGTGCATTGTTTAGAACACATCCATATAAAAACACCACAATAATATTCCTTCCTTACATAATGAGTTTATACATATATAAGGATATTTACTTAAAAGATTCAAGATTTACTTACAAAGTACAAAACAAAGTATTTACGAAAACATCATACTTATTATATTTTATTTATATTGGTTTCCTATTGTTATTTTCTTAAATTTTCTATTACTATCACCTGTATGATATCTGCTAAATTTATTTATAAATAAAATTTGTCTCACCTGTTATTTAATCTTTTATCCAAAAAAAAATATTCTAATGGCCGTTTTGTCACACACCCAAGGACACAGTATTTACTCGTATCTTAATTTGTCAAACCCTCGCCTGTTTCACACAAGAAAGATAAAGTTATGCTTTTATTCTATACTTAATCTAAGTATAGTATATTATGAAAAGTAATAATAAAATATTATCAACATTTTTATAAAATGTAGTAACAAAAAATTTTAGTTATGTATTTGAATGCTAAAGAATATTTACCAGGATTCGGTTGTTTTGAAGCCTATTTACAAAAAATAATAATTACTAGTAAGTATTGAATTTATATTATTAAAATATTTGCTGTAACAGATCATTCAGTAGAAATGAAGTTAAAAAATAACAAGTTGTAGTATTTAACTAAAATGACAAGTTTAATCTCTGTTTGTTAATGAGGTTTAAATTTAAAAAAAAACTATTAACTGAAGCCACATTATCATATGTAATAATATTGCAATACACACATTATTAGGAAAGAGCAATTTATTAGATTGTAGAAATCTCTTATCTCCAGTAACAGTCTCCCGAGGGACCGCCAGGGGACAGCACTAGAGCATCATAAGGTAACATCTTTATGCTTATAAAAGTGTGTTTTTGTGAAATATTGTCTGGATTACTGTTAATAAAATCAAACATGGAGTTAAATTTAAAAAAATCACAAACACCTATATATTGTTAAAAAAAATCTGAACATATATCTGACTATAAGCTAACATTGTTCAACTCCATCTATTTAGAAATAATAGAACTTAGATTAAATATAAAAATTACAAACCACTTTTATAATTTCAGTAAACTCTTAATACCATGTTCTAAATGTACGCTATGTTCACGCCACCTACCGTCTTTCAGCACTGTTTTCACGCAAAGGATTCGTAACGAATAATAATAATAATAACAACATAGCCGATAAGTAATGTTATATTTTATTTCAAAATATATAATAATTTATCCGCATGTCAAAAATTTAAAAAAATACTCCTATCATATTGCTGTATTTCATCTTTCTTACAAAAACTTTTTGTTTATTTAAAACCAAAAGAGAACTGGAAAAATGGTTGCTCTGCGCCGTGTACGGGTTTAAGTGATACTAAAAAATTATTTTGTTATGAAATACGAAACATTTGATGAATTATGTTAAAAACATTTTAAGAAATATTCTTCCTTTTCTTACATAAATGAGTGCTTACGTAAAACTTAAGTTATTTTTTCATTGTTTTTTAATTTCAATTTCCCTGTCTGCTTTACAAATTGAATCAGCAAATGTTTATAGGATTACGTCCTTTTAAACTCCGATTCTCAGTTGTAGATTAAAAGGACCAAATCAAGCGATTGAAAACAAAATAACAGAAATGAATTATACAATAAAATAAAATTTAATACGTCAATATTTTAATTTAAAACAATAAAAAAAATTATAATTCTTTATCACTCAATCAAACCTTAAAAAAAAACAATCTCACAAAACAAACAGACACAATAAACTTGATTTAGAACTCAAAGTTATAACAAGATGAAATCCCAATTTATTTTTCTTTCTTTAGTCTTCCTTAACGCTGTTATGAATATTATAACAAAAAAAATACTTATCGAATGTTGAAATTGTGGTCTTTTCATAAAAAAGGAGATTATATTTAACAAATATCTTTGAATACTTTTAAATTTTCTGAAGCGTATTTAGTATAAAATCGATTTAATTTTCTAAGCTCTCTTGTTTTTCGTGGCTGCGTCCGTGTGGGTTATAAAAATACGGTACTGGCGTGTTCATTAGTTTAGAACTAAGTATGTATGTAAAAGCACCAGAATCTTTATCTAAATTTGACATATTTTCATAGAACGTATTGCCAATATTTCTTTTAAGGACCTTCTTACGCTGGTTGTGGTTATCTTTTAAATATCATTTTTAATTTTGTTACGTATACCGAAATAGTTTATATAAACGAATGAACAATCAAGAATTTCATAGGACAGTGACTCATTTATGAGGTTATTCGAAAATTAATTGACTACTAATAAATATGTGCTTATTTCTATTACTTAACTTACTAATGAAGTAACCAATACAATAAAAACATATTATTCATTGGGTTATTTTTTTCAAAAAGGTTTGAAGTGTGTGGGTAAATAGTTCTTATTTAGTTAGGCATACGGACCAAAGCTTTAGATTGTAATTGGCCTTAATTATAAATATACTAATTAATTAAGTCATGCTAGCCCATATAAAATACAGCTTTGCCATTTCACATCAGTCTGTGAAATAAAATAAAACTCACTATACTTATTTAAGAAAAGAGAATATCATCATCTTATTTATAGATATCACAAACAAAATTAAAGTTACATACGCATATTTATTTGACTAAAATTAGTTAAGCTTATTATTTTACAGTATTTTTTCACCGCTACAAATTATTGTCTTTTATCTCTAAGATATTACAACGAATAGTAGTTATTTTTTGTCTGTGCCTTGTCTAAAAAACTATTCAGTTATGAACTCTATATTTGTTCAAAATGATGTCTGATAGTCCCCTGCCTTATCCTCGGTTTCTGCTTGTGGGAATGGTTGTTTTGCAGATGAATATGCAATATTAAAAACATTGGGACATAACGTCGGATTGATTGCGGTTATTCTAGTTTGCTAATTGTTTATTAAACATTTTGACGTTCGTAAAACAGTGATCTTCTCAGATCCGGTTTAGTTTGTTGTGTGGTTTTTCTCAGACAAAGGCTGGTTTGAACCCCTATTAGCTTTAACTTTAAGTTGGACAGTGACTCAGTGGAATGGCTTATTTTGATAAATATTTTATTAAAATAGGCCATTTTGTCACTTCAGTTTGATATACACTAATGATCCAATGATCATCAATTTTTTTCTTTTTTATTTTGTTTCAATACCAATGTATTGAAACAAAATAAAAAAGAAAAAAATTAAAAAAGTAAACGGTAAACAGTTAATGGAAAGTTTTTATGAAGATAACAACTCTACCCCATATTCATAAAATTACTTTTCACCCAGTTTATATCGCATACAGGTATCGCATAAATTGTAAAATAATATACAAAGTATGTTCAAGTCAAACATGTGAGACGATGCGGTATCACGGAGTGCAGTCTGAGCGCATAATATTACTTTTATATGCGGTTTAGAAATTTAAATTATTATAATTTTAGGTAAAGCCCCAGCTTCAATATTAAAAAACACAACTCTTTTTTTAATATATAATAGAATACCAAATTCACCACATAAATCTATTAATTGACAATGGTTTAGCTTAAAAAAAACAGAATTCTTGTTTCTGTGTGCTTGTGTCTTGTTTTATCTACGCATAAGAACTTTAAGAGAGAAGATTTAACAAGGCAAACGTAACATTACATAATATGCTGACCTACTCGTAGTAAAGCCTAAATTTCTCCGAGCCGTCATTACAATATTTACTACCCTCGGGGGTAATATGGAAACTCGGAACGATCTTGCTTCCCAGAACATGTATTATTATTATTGATGGAAATAAAATTCGCTATGACTTTTTAAACTTACCTTACAACATTTCTAGTATTTTGAAGCTATTATTTTTATGTTTACGACCCACAGATATTTAAAGAACTACATAATTTGTAAGTTGTAACAAAACGGAATGGTATATATCATATGACTTGTAAATAAAAGTTTTGTAGTTTGAAGTCATTTTAAAATAAAATTCTAAGCACTTTAATAAAGACTACAATTTAAGTAAGTGCAGAGAGCAATATCACAGACTTAAACAAACAACGCCTCAGAGTGACGAAGAACAAGCATTTTAAAATAGTTATGTGCCTTTGTAATCTGCAAGTGTATCTGCAGTTTTGATCCAGTTATGACCGATCTATCGTCGGCCTTAGTCTAAGTAAATTTATTACATATATGTCCTTTCATATAGGGTTCATAATCGTGAACATGTGTTTTTGTTGATATTGTTTGACAAAGCAGTACTGTGTCTTAGCTCAACACTAATGGAGTGGACTCTTGAAATACTTCCTAAAATGACGAAAACCTTCAAAAAGCTTTGTAATTTCAAGTTTTAGTATCAATATTATTGTGTATGCAATAAGCATGAACTCATATAGTCAAAGATTCGTTTAGATTTATTATAAGGTTTATAAATTAATAATTAATTCATTAAAACTTATATTGAGAATGCACTGGCCTTATAATTTCGGTTCATTAATATTCAAAGTAGGCTCTTATATCAGAAGTGTAGTTCTCTTGAATTAAATTATGTGTATACTGAAAGCTCATTAGCATTACTCGCTTTGTAAAGTTCAAGGTTAGAATGTTCGTAGCCGTTATAGAACAGCAATGTTTTTAAGTACTCATATATAACTATAATTATTATTGTCATCGTCATAATTGTTTTATACGAGATTATTTTGTTAATTCAATATTAATTAATATAAAATTCATACACTGAAGAAAACCTGAAGCACGAATAGGTTCAATTAAATTTAAATCTTTAATTCTTGTTTTCATCCGTGTAGTAGTGCGTGATATGTTTCGCCAATAAAGTAGATTGGAAAAAGCATGGTGGACATTAGTCAGTTAATAGAACAAGAACAGTAGTCAAGAGAATAAATTTAAATTACGTCTAAATATCTAATCTATAGATATTATTTTAAAAGATTCGTAATTATTAAATTTATTTTATTTTTCTGATTCCAAAGGAAAAAGCGTCGCTTTCGCTTCGCGATTGAGATTTAAACGGTGTTTATAGGTATGAAGTCTCTCCGTGTCTGTAGGTATAAGGAAAGAGTTGGTACTACAGTGGTCATCTGCAAGAGAATCGAAGTTAGGTGAATTACAATATGGGTTTTGTCAAGGTTCATTGAGCATCTAGTGTTATATGTAAAATGAAAACCGTGGGTTTCAGTCTCGTTATGGCAGTTTATGGTCTCTTTTGGCGACCTACGAGGTAAATCTACATTTTCTTTAGTTTTATAATAAGGATGAATCAAATAATACTCACTGCGTCTTGGTCTAGGAAGAGTGCCAAATCAATATTTTGATATTGATTTGAGATTGCAGACGCCATCTCATATGCAGTCATAATACAAAGTTTTCAATGATCTTGAGGCCATAGAGATATGGCGTGAAGACATTGCTTCTCGACAAAATTTCTATATTTTTTTTATTCTCAATGTATGTACGTTAAAGACATACATATATACGTATGTAAATATTAATTAAATATAAATTTGAAATATAAGTATATAGAATTAAACATTCATCACAACGTTCAGGACTCGATCCTGCGATCTCTCGAGATACTGTGACCCTTCCCGCCACTATGAATCTAGCATTAAATATAATTGTTAAAAATAATGGAATGGGCCAAAGCTAATAGTTATTAGACCCTTTTGTAAAAGCTTGCTAAGTGCAGTATGGAAAATATGAAAGGACATTGAAACAATACTACAACCGAAATAAATATTTAAAATTGTCTATTAAAATTTAAGCTTTTACTACTTCTATTACACCATCCTATTTACTATTTACTATGATTTTATTACTTTGAGATACGATTGAAAATATGTTTACCACAGATACCTCACTTACAGACAGCTTTTACACATTGTGATAATAATACCGTAGTTCCTAACTAAATAATTACTTCTTTCTTTAAAATTAAACTAAATATAGAATAAAAAATTTAATCGGTAATTGCTTGTTCCACCCCCTCCCCCCCCCATTCCACACGGCGCCTAAGCCCATAGATCACGTCCGATTTAGGTTAGCATCAATAGTAAGTAGTATGTTCCTCGTTTGGCACACATTTGGCTCACATTTGACTCCTTAACATGCAATTTGTAGTGTATAAAATTTATTATTTTAAGTTATTCCCTTGTCTTCAGTTTTGTTTTTGTTTGTTTTTTTTTAAATTATCCATTTCATGACATTAATTTTTGTATTCATTCTGGGATATAAGGAGGAATAATCAATACACAACACACTTTTTTTTATCTGTTCATATTTAACAGAAAACATAACTTGTATAAATAAAATCCTTTGACAGTTAAAGTGAAGAACAATCATTAATTAGGCGCGAAAAATGTTTTTATTAAAATTATATAGAGTATGTATAAAGTTTACGAGATTGTAATAAAATGTCAATATTGCATTATTCATAATTCATTGGTAGTTTACCCGAAATATTTTAATTACATAACTAAATTCCTATTATCTCGGATTTTAATAAAAAAAAAAATATACAATTATAGTACGTAAATTATCACAATACAAAAATGGACGTTTATTGTCATTGTCATGACAAAATCTCAAAAAATGGAGGAAAATCTAGGAAACATGAAAATTGTCCATTCTTATATTGTTATATCAGTTAGAGAACTAACAACATAAAAAGATTTTTTTGTTTGATTTAGTTAACCCAAATGTATACGTAAATACAATAAGAACAGTTCAAATCTGCAGAAAAAAATATAGAAATATTTATGTATACATTTGTATATTTTTTTTCCAAAAACATTGGCTAAAGTCCATCAGGTGTGAAAAATATCAAATACATTTGACAGTATAAATTACATTAAATAATTTAATAAAACAATTCCAGTGCAAAAAAATAAAAAAAAACTGACATAATTGAGATCCAAAAACAACATGTTCTTAAATAATATAATGTTTTACCTAATAGGCCCGATAATATAATTTTAATGAAACATCAAGTCAACATCTAGTAATAAAAACACATTGAGTGAACACAAATTGAGTATTACTAGTTCAAATTCTACATCATGGACAAAAAATAACATTAAATGAATTATAAATTCCACATCAATAAGCAGAGGAATCGTCAAGGGATTATTTTATCTTTCAAATATTATTTAGAGTCCTATTGAGTTTATGAAAATATTTTTTTTCTTAACACTACACAGTATAGGATATTTAATGATGGTTATGTACAAGAAGGTTCTATTAAATGATTGAGATTCAAACATTTTTAAGTTGTAGCCAAAAACATTAGAATGCAATCGAAATCATGTGCAGTATGCACTTTTTATTAATTTATATCAAGATTTACTATAATGGTTCCATTTGGCTTGTTTTTCTAAATTAATTTTCTAGATTTCTAAACGAATACTTTTTAAAAAGTGAATCTTTATACCAGCTCTCAAACTAGAGTTGTTACCCACAGCATAAAACACTAATGAGTATACAATCCTTTTGAATAAATATTTTATAATGGCAAGATTGGATAAAAAATCCTTTCTCAGAACAACGAAGCAAGCAATGTTCTATATTTACTTCCACCCTTTATAAAATCTACTATCACTTCATCATCACTTTACATTCCTGTATATTATGTCTTTTCGAATATTTTTTATATGCCAAATATATTTAAACTTCTAGTAGTGTAGTTTAACTACAATTAGCTACTGTTATTTTAATTTTAAGCACCGCTCCTTTATCATAAATCGTATTACAAGAGTTACAATAACATTTGACATAAGCATAAATGGAAATGATTCGCGATGAATGAATGAATGAATGAATGAATGAATGACTTCAACATTGATAACTAAAATAAATAACATTGATAACATTCCTCACACGAGGTAACAGCCGTCTTAGCTATATACAATTAAATACTTAGCATCGTAACATAGAATTAGATAACTGTTGACTCGAACTCACTCCGAATAAATCACAAGCTATGTATGGAAGCAGGCTGCAGTCGCCTATGTGAAGTCATTGAATTGTGCCAAAGCCGTCTTGACTCTGAAATAAAAAGTGATGATTAGTTTATTTTTAAAAATAATCAAATATTCAGTATCTAAAGAAAGCTTTTCTATATATATTAGCGATAGAGAATTTATGTAAAAAATAAATTTAAGACTATTTAGCTCAAGTCTATTTTACTAGTAAGTAAGGTTTACACTTGGAAAGGTGTGTGAAGGGCGGAGTGTACTTGTAGTGCAGGAGTAGGGAGAGCGGCGTGTACGGTCATAAAAGGAGGAATTAGTGTATTCTTATGTACACTAAGAGAATGGCAATTGTTTTCGAGGCCGAGGGGATTGGAATCAACTAGTTTAGGCCCAACTACTGAATGGAGGGCAGGTGTGTGAGAGCGGGGTGTTCTCGCCATGCTAGTGTGTGAGGGCGGAGTGTTCGCGCCACGCTGGTGTGTGAGGGCGGGGTGTTCTCGCCATGCTGGTGTGTGAGGGCGGGGTGTTCTCGCCATGCTGGTGTATGAGGGCGGAGTGTTCTCGCCATGCTGGTGTGTGAGGGCGGAGTGTTCTCGCCATGCTGGTGTGTGAGGGCGGAGTGTTCTCGCCATGCTGGTGTGTGAGGGCGGGGTGTTCTCGCCATGCTGGTGTGTGAGGGCGGGGTGTTCTCGCCATGCTGGTGTGTGAGGGCGGGGTGTTCTCGCCATGCTGGTGTGTGAGGGCGGGGTGTACTTGTCGTGCAGGTGGTGCGCGTCGTGTCTGGCGCGCAGCAGCTTGAGCGCCCGGAGCACGCCGAGGTCCTTGAGTCTCGCCTGCCGCGCCGCCGCGCCCGCCTCGCCGCGCCACACCAGGTTGCCCGCCACGAACAGAGCTGCCTCCTGCAGCTTGGACTCGGGGTGCGCCTGCGACACACGGTTATATACGGTACGGTCAGAACAATAACGTTCGACAATTCTTTTGTGACTATGCATTTATTCTTCCCACATACCAGGTAGTCCACGAGCTTCCTCAGCACGTCCTCGTTGGCCATGATGAGGTCCTTGGCCTTCTCCCCGTCCCCGATGTTTCCGAGGATGCAGAGCGCCTGCTCCTTCACCTCGGCGGGGTACGAGCCCTCCAGTACCACTATTACCGCCTGGGAGTTAAATTAAGTTTTGATTTCACCGACTTTATACGATGTCAGAGGTCTATTATGAATCGTGTTATTATTTAAATAAGATGTAATCTAAAAAACGTTATATTATACAGAACTATTGAGGATAATTATCATTATATTAGCAAAACGTACAAAAAAGAATTAAAAGAAGACCTGGATATATTTAATAATATCAAAACACACCTGCATAACTTGCGATGAATATTCGGCCATGATCGCGTCGATATGATGCCTTGTGGATAATAAATTTCGTAATAATCCTAACGTTTTCATAATAACTCGTGTGTCTCCGTCTCCCAGTAATCTAAACATTTGCTCCGTCCCCAGACAGCTGAGAATTCGCTGCTTTACTTTTTGCTCTGCCTGTAATATGTATATTATGTAAAACATACAAAACAAGTGTAAATAAAAATATTACATAAAATGTTCATAATAATATGATATAATTATATATATTGTAAGTTTACCTGAAAAGCCATATTCATAAGAGCCCAAATCCCGTTCAATCTCAAAGCAGCTTCGGGCCTCTTCGTCAAGTTACACAGCATCTCCACGGCACCTGACGACAGGTAGAACGATTCTAAAATACAATTTAGATCTGCTCTTTTACACAACTATTAACGGGTTTTATAATAAATGTATATAAGCTTTTCATGGCAAATATTATTTATTTATTTGAAGGTTTATTCATTAAAATTTTAGCAAGTCCATTACCCAAATCTTAGAAATCAAACCTTGGTCTAACATGGGTTCTTTGGCGGGAGAGAACTCCAGCAGAAGATTGCATAGCGTTGACGAGCCCACGGTCAGGAGTTCGGTTCCCGGTGAATCGTTTAAGAGTTGCATTAATGGTCGCCAGACAGCGTGGTCCTGAGATATACATTATTGAATTTGTAATTCTTCATCATGCAGAATACAAAAAAATATTAAATACATTTTACATTAAACCTTTTGTACCGGTAAAAAAGTACTTTTAATATTTCATGTAGTAGATACCTGAAATGTGGTCCGTAACTGCTGAACTGACCTTGACAGTGAATGCAGACATCTTACGGCCGCTAACCTTACCTGAAAATTTTAAACCGACATTTTTCACACAAGATACAATCAATGGAAATGTTGGTTAGTCTTTAGAGTATTGTTTATTCTAATAATGGAAATAAAATATAAATATTAAAAAGCAATTGCTTCGGTTTTACTATATGTGTGTATAATCTTATTGTAACCACCTAGATAGTATAGTTTAGTGTGTAGTGCATAGGTGTGTGCCTGTAGTGTGTGTAGGCGTGTGCATGTAGTTAGTTTAGACATGTCTATGTAGTGTGTGTAGGCGTGTGCGTGTAGTGAGTATAGGCGTGTGCTTGTAGTGTGTGTAGGCGTGTGCGTGTAGGCGTGTGCGTGTAGTGAGTATAGGCGTGTGCTTGTAGTGTGTGTCGGCGTGTGCATCTAATGAGTATAGGCGTGTGCGTGTAGTGTGTAGGTGTGTGCGTGTAGTGAGTGTAGGTGTGTGCGTGTTCCTCACCGAGGCCTCCTGGTTGTTCATCCCACCGACGACGTGTACCATGAGGCTGTGCGTCTCGATGATCCTCTTGCGGATGTCCTCGTCGTTAGCCCCGAGGGACGCGAAGCACTTGAAGGCGCCCTGCTTGGCGGCCGGGGACGGACACGACACGATGTCAGCCAGAGAACTCATCAGGTGATTGGAGATCGCAGCTAGTCTCTGGAGGGATGTATCCACCTGGAATTTGTGTTAAATAGCGTTTTTAATAACTAAAGGAAATAATTTGTCAGAATTCTAAGATTTGTTTAATATTTATTTCCTAAACAGTATTTATATAATTTATAAACTATATAAGCAACTGTATTAAATTTTATTTGTGATTTATCTAAAACAGATAATTTGAACAGAATATATTTCTATTTTTATTGCGAGACGCACCTCAGCTAGATACGCTAATGTCTCTGCGGCCGTCGCTCTGATGTCTTCAGGCATGTCCTTTGTACACAGCCGCGCCAAGCAAGGCAATGCTCCAAATACCACTCTGAAATATATCAGAATAGAATTTTTTAATACTCACAATAAAACTGAGTTTTTTTATGTTTTAAAGACCGATTTTGGGTCATATATAAAGTCATGAAACCAACCAAAAGTGGCGCAAAAAGATGATAAAATAAGACAAATATTATTCGCGTTGCATGCTTCAAAAATAAACTATATATATATATATATATATATATATATATATATATATATATATATATATATATATATATATATATGAATATAATACCATAGATAGAACCATATCCTCTATTACTAAAATTTGTCTCCAAAACAACATGAATTTATATATAATATATATAATAACTTGGTTCCATTGGTACGGAGTGAATTTTGGTACCTCACCGTTATCCTTTAATTGCTTAATTTGCTAATGTAATAGTTTTTTGCGAGCAACAATAATCGTTATATTTTATTTAATTTTTATAAAACAACATTTAATTCTACACATAAACTTGTATCAGGAATCAGGAAATTATATATTATTGAAAACGGTACAGTAATCCATTTTATAGTTACGAGTTTATCGCTATCATACAGAGAGAGTTCATTTAATTTTTTATTAAAAAGTAACCTAATCATTACTAAATTAAAAATATAAAAACATCTAATTTAATCCGTTGGTGATTCTGCTACGAGGTATACAATTTATGAAAACATTTAATTTCTTCTAATACTATTATTGAATTTATGTTAACAATTTAAAAGCATGTCTATAGTAAGTAAGTAGTATACTATATATAATATATGTAGAATATAATACGTGCGCCTTCACCTATTTATGACAAAAACAACTCAATTCATTCATGGCGGAATTTTAATAAATAACTACTACATTTCAAGTAATTCCTGAACAATTGGTATTTTCGAAAATTAGATTAGAGTTTTACGATAAATGAAGCAAATATTACGCTTTTGAATTGTACTAAAACTAATGTTGATATTATTAATATTTCTGGGTTATGTGACTTTTAGTTTACTAGAATAACTAATAACTAGAACGGCACTCATAAAATAATTTTGCAGATGCTCTTAGTATTTTAATTAATAATTAATAGTATAAATTTAATAAAAGATTTATACATGCTCAAAATTTACCACTAAAAATCGATCGAAGTTTGTACTTTGGCAAAATATATTTTTTTTTAATTTCTCAGATTTAACCATTTCTTCTTCAGTATTCGTACGTCAGTTCCAGTATGTTTTTTTACCTCATAATTTATAAAGAAAAGAATGCTCGACCTGTTATCGTCGGCCGGCAGGGCCCCAGCTCGGTGTATGAAAGTGAGGCACCTGGCCGCCCCCATGGCCACCGGCAACGGTTTGTCTCTCGACACCAGCGCCATCAGCAGCTCGGGGATCGTTTTGTCGCCGTGTCTGAAGCGAAGGCATCGGTCCAGGAGTGACGGTCACAAACAATTGAAATTCCATCGTAACTAGAGAATGTTTCCACACCTGGTGGTGAGCGCCACGTGCGCCACGGTGGAGTTCTCGAAGCACATGGCGGCGAGCAGGTCGAGCGCGGGCTGCGCGCGCGGCGCCGGGCGGGCGAGCGGCGGCGCCGGCTGGGCGAGCGGCGGCGCCGGCTGGGCGAGCAGCGGCGCCGGGCGGGCGAGCAGCGCCGCCAGCGCCGCGCACGCGCCGGCCGCGCACAGCGCCTCCTGCTCCAGTGGCCCGCCGCACCAGATGGACAGGATGCGCACCACGCACGCGCGCGCCGTGGGGGAGCCCTCCCTGGCTATCACTGACGTCAGCTCATTTACTCTAGCCTCCCATACGGCTTTACTCGTTTAACATTTACGAACTCGGAGCTACTGCTCGGAGTGACTCCGTTCCGCTGGCACGATTCGTGCTTACATCTGTTACGTATCACGTCAAACTTACCCGTCAATCTAGTCAGCAACCTCATGTCCGCGGGCAGGGCGCCGATCGGGGCCGGCGGATGTTGGAATATACTCCTCAGCGCGCACAGACACGCCTCGGCCAATTTTGTCCCGGTCGGTACCACTTTCAGCAGCTCCACGAGTACGATAGTCGTCCCTTGCTCGACTAGTGCCGCTACATTTTCTGGGGTTCCCTTCGCCAGTGATCCTGAGATCCGTAACGTCTCGATTAACATTTATTCTTTTGGAGAACTCTTTTAAATAAATAAAATGGAATTGCAAATTTGCTATTAGTTATACACTTAGAGTCGCCTACGATCAAAAACCTAACGTTCAAAATTTACACTTAGTTTTCAATAACACTTATTTTTCACAAAAAATATCAACTAGCTCAAAATTACATGTATTTAACATTTTATAGATTTTATAGACTAACGTTCAATCAAAAATTTTCCTACTAAAGATAAAGTGTGACAAACTATGAGATGCAAATTTAAATCTGTCAGTTTTAGTTTTTACCGCCACGGTATAGATAAATTAAATAGTTAGTGATATCTAATGATAAAATCGACTAAAAGTAATTTAGTAACACAAGTGCATAGAGACTCGAGTTTTTTTTTCCCCCAAGTACAAGTTCGATAAACTGACTAGAGTAACTGAAGAAAAAACGGGGCTAGAATTGTATCACTACCATTAAATAGTAACTATTATTAATATTCATATATTCAAAAACAAGCCTAGATCTTTTAGGATTATTCTGCTCTGATTCTATTTATCTTCATTACTATTATCATAACAATATCTTTAAATTTTAACAAAAAATTAAAGCAAATTTTTAATTTGTCGTATTACATATCAGTATGATTAGAATGAAAACAACAAATTATATCTGAACAGCATTAATTCTTATAGTTTAAATAACCACATTAGCTAAAATCTTATGCCTTCAAATAATATTTACTATATAAATAAATATTTATATAAATTTCTCATTACTTAATATACAATAAAAATCTAAAAACTTTTGATATTTTTGTACATTAACCTTACTTAAAGATTAGAAAGTGTTGACATTGACCAAATTACTAATCAATCAACAATGAACAGTCTAAGATGAATAGCCTTACAAGGTCTCAATCAAATCTAATCCAAATTGGTTATCAGCACTTATAGAATATAAAACATTATTATTTTAAGATGTAAGAACATAATAAGTTTAGGATTATTTATTAGTTTTGATCATAAATCAATAATATAATTCGCAACATATATAATACTTCCAATATAGATAAGAGAAAATATAAAAACAATATTTAATTGTTTTCTATGTTCAAGCACATTTTATATTTAGAAATGTTATGTTTACAGTGACATTGATATCAGAGGGCATGTTGTCAATATTGTTTGGCAAACATGTTATGTTCAGGGTAAACACTTATTACCAGGACTCCATATTTATTTTATTTATTTTTCAATGTTATTCTTACCGATTGTTATTGTCGCTTCAAGTCTTATATTGGGATCGAGGCCGTCATCCGTCATGAGTTGCAGCAGTCTAGGAATTATTCCTTGTTGAATTACAGAACTCTTCTGTCTGTTACTTCCGATTACAGAATTCTTCAATGTGACTAAGGCTTCTAACAACTTCTCTGGATTCGACGAATAAATCTCGTCAATGTAAGAACGTGAACTCTCGATATCCTTTCGACAGAGTTTTAGGTTATAGAGATTATATGATATTATATTTTTAAAAAATATTTATTTAATAAATAAATTTATCTTACCATGAATATTGTGAGCTGTTGCATACTTTGTGAAATCTACGCAGCACTGTTGATATAAATATCACAGGAATTATTTTCTCTAACCAACTGGCAAATAATCTGTCGCTGTCGCTTGACAGTTTATGAGAAGTCTTTGATAGCTGTCAAGAATTCCCTGTCAAATATTTATTTATGCTCTAGTAATTTAAGCAGTAACCTAAATGGCAAGCAACGGTTGAAAGCAAAAAAGTCGCGTTACATTTAAATGTTTTATTTAGAGTTAACGTTAATAGACGACTATTATTTTTAAGACAACAAGATATATTACAATATTTTATTAAATAAGTGTCTCCTTCGTATTTTCTTATATCTCTTTTCATGTCTACATTATAATTTTTATATAACATATTTTCGTCATATGGTGTCTATGCTAAATATTTGCTTAATAGTCAATAGTGTGTTAATTTTACTGCAAGATTTTAATGAATTTACATATTTAATTCTATTTCCATTGGCAAGTAGCTTAATATTATATTGTCACCTTGACAGTAACGAGTTATGATAATTTCGATAATTTACATAATTTGACACTTGACATAGAAAGTCTAACATTGTTCTCAAACTTATAACTCACAAAACAAACTTTCTGCATTTGATATGATTCCTGCCTCCTAATTTCGATTAAAGATATAATAATGGCGGACTCTGGAGTTGATACAGGTAACGAGAGTAGTGACAACCCCGTTTTTGACCATTCTTACTGCGTGTTAGAGTTTAATCCTCCAGCTATACCAATCAATTTGGCTGGTCAACCTATGCCTATAGATTTTATGGGCGAGCCACACGACCACATAGGTAAAATAAAGTGTTCAACTAAAGCTCGTCACTGCAGGTTGAAATACCGATATGGAAGATCAATTTGTTCTTCAAGAAATAAGAAATTACGATTTGCAGCATCCACTAACAACACAGAGCTTGTAGAAAAACTTTTACTATCAGGAGCAGACCCAAATTGCTCTGATGAACATAAAAGGAGCCCATTGCATTTAGCAGCTTGTCGGGGATATGTTGAAGTTGTTAAAATGTTAATAAGACATGGGGCAAATCCAAACATAAAAGATACACTGGGCAACACACCCCTTCATCTTGCTGCTTGTACAAATCACATACCTGTAGTCATTGAACTTCTTGATGCAGGGACTGATGTCAGTTCTCATGATAAGAATGGTCGCAATCCCATACAGCTAGCACAGAGTAAATTAAAATTAATTCAAATGAGACCAAGCGGAGCTGGGCATTTTGAAGAAACTAAACAGCTTATCAGTGAAATATGCCTTGTTGTTGAGATGATGCTAAAATATATGAAAATACAGAAAGCTGATGCTGGTGAAATAGAATCTGTAAGAGAAAGATTAGAAAACGTGAGTACAAGAGAACAAGTTGATTCTGAAGTACAAAATCTGCTGGACAGTCTTGATTCTTTGAAATTAAGATAATAACTCCACCAACAATAAACTCAAGACTGTTTATATAATAACTGCCTACAGATAAGAGCTCATAATATTTAGTTGTAAGTAACACAATTTTAAGGAGGTCTGTTTTCTTGTATGTAGCTTAAGGTTTAATTAATACAGTATGTGACAATTGTTTGCTTGTTATAAGAAATAAGTAATAAATTTGTCAATGGTTTGATTAAATTTAATTAAATATTTTTAAAGATGTATCTATGAACTATGTTCTTGTAGTAATAAATTTATTATTATTTTTAATGTTGGTTTTATATCTTAATTTCCATATACACAATAAAAATAAATAAAACAAAGCTTATTAATAATAACCATTTATTAATAACCTTTTTCATTAAAATTTCATTTTATTTAAATGTAATGATATACAGAAATGCAAAGTATTAAAATAAATAAGATTTTTCAAACTGCAAGAGAGGTAAGTCTGGAACGCAAGGAACATAAAAAAATTAGAACTATTACTTTTTAAACTACATTAATAATAAATATAAAGGAACCAAGAAACCAATTATCTATTGATCCGACATAAAAATACTTGTGCATTTAAGTAAATAAACATTTATAAATTAATAATATGATTAAAAATAATTAGGTGCCTCATAAAACTCATGCATCTCATGCAATATAAACAGTTTATATTCAAATTTGGATAATTAAAATTCATAAATATTACACAGTGTACACTAGTTCCTTATTTATATAATTAAAGAAGTTTTATTAGAAAGTATTATCTGTTGCTAAATTATGATATAACCAGTCCATAAAATAAATTATAATAATTGTGCCAAAAGTATATAAAGTACATAAGAAAGATTAAATCTAAATTATGTCTAATTTTGGGCTCAAATTATGGGGTTATCAGAATTAGGCATATAAAATAAGATTATCACAGAAAAATAACATGAAATTGTAAGAAATATAGATAATTAAGAATAATTGTTAACAATATATAAAATCTAATATAGCTTACATTTTTATAACAATATAGCAAAAAAACTTTATTCCTGTACCTTTAAAAATAATAATTTCATAAAATTATAAAAATGATTTATTGAGCTGTTTATATGTATTTAAATATTGTCGCCACAAGAATTATATAAGCAGTTTATTTTTATAATGAGTTGCTTTTGTAAATAAGTGCCCTCTTGAGCAATGCTTAGAATATGTTATATACTTTTAGTTATTATTTGTTTTATTTATCAATTCCTTGTAAAGTTTATAGTGCAGAATATTTGGCACTGCTCTCTACATTTCGATAGTTCTGACTAGTCATCAAGTGATGATACATCTTCATTGAAAATGTTATACTTAAAAAATATTATCACAATTTCTGCTATTAGACACACACTGCAATACTAATTAAAATGGATAGTTTAAAGTATAAATCACAATCATTATGGAATGGCATTACATTCAATATGTGAATGCACACTTTGGTAGTTAGGTCTTTCACATCACAAGTTAAAATATATATCATTAACGATATATTTAACTGCACTTATATTGCACTTATTGGCTCATTGCATTCATTGAAACTACATCAGTCTGTTCAAAGCTATTTCATCACAAACAAAACTAAACATTATTCGTAGGTACTAATAGTTTTACTATATTAGGAAATATTTCAGCCTGTACAGGTCCATATTCAACTAGCTCTCCATCTACAGTGATATAGCCACTAGAGCCCTCTGGTACTATTCTAAATGCACTAACAGGTATCATTTTGATATACTCGTCGTTTATTTCAGAATGGCTTCCATGGCTCATTCCCAAGAGAAACGAGAATATTTGAGATCTCGATATTCCTGCTTTAATAATCAGCAGCCACATGACGCCATCGGAGAGCTGTGAGCGAGGGGCGAACAATAAATCTTCACCTATGTATGTTTGATAGGATATGTAGGCCATGACGAATTCGCCTTCCTCTCGCTCCCAATGCGAAGGTAATTGCGACATAAGCGAGGGTAAGTGTGAGGCGGGACCGTGCATGCACGCGTGAACAGGGGACCTCATTTCCGACCCCCCACTGGTCACACTGTGGTACTCTGACCCTCTGACACTATAGAATGAACTCCGTTTAGAATTAGTTGAATGCCAGGAATCACCACGTTTGTGTCGCCTACCATTTACGACATTCGTCAATACGTCAGAATTTTCATAACAATCCACAAAGTCCTCTGTGTCTGGCGAATCCAATTCACCGTCGTGGCTTATACTATGGGAAATAGTAAGTGGAAGTTTCGGTTTCGGTAAATTACTCACATCCTTTATTCTCGCGTAGCTAATTACACCTTTATATTTCCTTAATCCGATTAATCTAGCAAGTGCCCAAAGAGTAAATCTTTGACCACCCATTACCCTTAATTTTTCACTTTCTATGTCAATGTCCGCAAGCAACCCCCAACCGACCGATAAGAAGGAAAACATTATCTGAAATAAAACATCAATTTAAATTAGTCTTATCGAAAAAACAATCGTAATTTTATTACAATAATAACATTAGGCAAAGGTAAAATTAATCTGACATAAAAGCAGTTTTCCATTATATAGTCAATGATTGTGTATTATTGATATGATTGTAATAATAAATAGGCGTCTAACTACGAGCCGCGGAACCGGGCTGACTAGGATGGAGTCGGTACGAAGCATAATTGTATCCGCGCTATTTATTTGTTATGACGGACGAAGTCAATTTAAAAGTAATAATATATCTGAAGGTCAAACACCTAATTCAACACCATATAAGATATTTAAAAATTATAAGTATTAATGTTTTCTAAGATTTATACGAGTAATACACATTGAAATAAAAACTATTTTACGAATATAACTCGCGTTTATTTTTATATTTTTTAACTTTAACCCTGACTGTTCAAACTGAATGGCTGACGGACACCATCATCTCGTCTTACCGCGAACACGTTCGCTGCAAAGCATTCGAAACATCGGGTTAAAATTTAAAAATATAAAAATAAACGCGACTTATATCCGTAAAATAGTTTTTATTAAAATTAAAAGTATTTCATAAATTCAATCAACCATTAAGAAATATACGATAAGCTAAACGCTTTAATCATTACCATTCGGTGTGAATGATAAGTTTTAATCTCTTTTCATAATGTCGAAAGAGAATATTTTTTGATATCTCTATAAAAACGATTATTGATAAACAACAGGGTAATTTAAAAAATAAATACATATACATGTACAAGATTAAAAATTAATTTAAAAATCATTGTCTGAAATATAATCCAACCTTGAGAACTAGAAACACGTTTCATGGAATTCCAGTTTACAGAGATTAATAAATAATTGTTGTTGTAGATTACCTTACGTAACTTTTTCTTTCTAATATTTTATCAATGTTTGATTTCATAAAACCTTTAACGCTGTTTAAAACAGTCCACATGTACTAACCAAAAAAAATCAAGAAATAGTTTCTTCAGACGGAAAAACCCATAATTTTTTTTTACTCGATCGACTACAACATGATTTAATGTTTTTAAATTATACAATTATGAATACCACTCACTTTCGATTTAGTCTCAACTCTAACAACATCCATATACGTAGTTTTTCCTCTCACTAGTGCCATAGACATTCCGGTCAGATCGTGGGTTATGTATGGTTCACTGAAACAAAACATGATAAAAATTATATTACTAACTATACTATTCCATATTCTTCATAACATGAATTTTTTTTCAAATATGATATATGTGAACATTCTTAGACTTTTCAGTTATTCTAGAATCGGAGTGGGTTCTAAATAGAGATATAATCTTCACTATTTGCAACGATTGTTTTTCATTGAACGAATCTCGATTCCATTTGTAATTGTCATTGTTTCTTTTTATTGAGACAAAAGAACATTATCAATTTAACATTTATTGATATAACTTATTTTAAATATTTATATCAAAACAACATTAAAACGAAAACCAGATTTCATTGACCATATTTATATTTAAGCAGGCTTTGAAAGTAAAAACTTTTACTTATGTAATATATTTTATACCAAAATTATTTTAAAATAAGCATAATATTTTTTGTCTTGTCGCCTTTACCTACAAATGGAGGAAAGTGAAAGCGTTCATTTTAGTCTTGAAATATAGTAGGAGTGGGGTTAAAGTGAGAGAAAACCTGACTTATAACATAATTTCGCAATATTGTAGATCAGGGTTTGCATAAAATATGCAGCCTTGATAGATATATGAATTTTTTGCTTTAATACTTTCAATTATCTTCTGTGCATATTATCGTTCTAACAAGTCTTGATAAATATTATCTTACTAATAATCGTATTATATTTTGGATTTTATAAATCCATTAGCTCAATTACTTTATAATAATAAAATAATACACAAAGTAAAAAATATTTAAACTCCAGAATAAATTGTTGAAATTCTTAGATGGTGTGTTAAATAATTTCTTTTGATATTTGACAACAAGCCAAAAGTGTTCATTAATATCGTCGTTGAAATATGTATGCGTGTGTGCGTGTTCAATTGAATCGTACGCAAATCATTGGTCAAAAGATTTTGTACCTATTTATTTGCTCTCCTTACAATAGATAGCGACGCTTTATCTTTTTTTATGAATATTTATTAATTTTATATCATGTTCAGTTTGTTCGATGAGCTGTATCTTGTATATTATTTATATCTGCCGTTAATGTGTGATTTCAGATAGGAAGATTATTTTTTAGATATCAAACTATGTGTATAGTTTTGGATTCTGACGTCATAGCACGGTAAAAGAATAAATGGGCCATTTCTTGGTATAAGATGGTTGTCATTAATTGGCAAGGCCAAAGGGATCAGGAGTAGTTTTTATACTTTGACTATAAATTAATTTATTGATCCAATATTGTTTCCATATTCACAACTTAATGCCTAGTGGCATATTCTCCTAGTTAACCTTTTGCACATGGTGAAAATTTTTGGTAAGTGTATTTAGAAAAAGAATGGACGATACACATATATATATACCTATACGCATACAATTGCTGCAAAGCATTCGAAACGTCGAGTTAAAGTTAAAATATAACCAAAATTATACGCGAGTTTAATCCGTAAAAAATAATTTTATTTCAAATGTGTATTTGAGAATATCTAATGTAATACTATATACATGTATACATACATACACACATACATTTACACATGTACACACATAAATTTATTATAATAATGTAAAACATATACATATAAATGCAAACATTCCTAATATTATAACAATTGTTGAAAATTATTAGTAGACAAATACATTAAAATTGATATGTTAATCTGAAAAATGGTTTAAAAAATTTAAAAAATGGTTTTTAACCAGCTTTACTATTACTCCACTACTATTGTACTCATTGTACGAAATAAGCTATACAACTACTTACATATAAGTTCAAAGTGATGTGTGAGGTATGTAGATCAAATAGCTACCGCAAGGTTCACAATACATATTTGTATGTCTACGATCTTAATTAATGAGACATATGTATTTATTTAATCTTTATTAAACAAAAATAAGGTCAATGAAACATATTATTAATCACAAACAAATTAACTATATTCGCTTTAAAGTAAACCCAAGCAGAAACAATTTTAACTGGGTACTGGGTAATACGAAGAAATTGGGTTGTGGTAAATTAAAAATAATCAACAATAAGGAAACTCGTCTCAAAAACATTAAATAAAATGCACAGTCATGGGTCGTTGTGTTATATTATATTGTTAATTGACCTATTCTTATGATAAGAGAAATAATAAGGTATATTTTATGCGAGATTTAAAAAGATGGACTCCCGAAGTCTTAGAAATAACGTTCCAAAAGAAGCAAGTCCAAATTGTATGATTGCTTACTGTATCCCAGCTGTGATCTGCTGTTCGAATTTCTTTAAATCAGAACATATTGGATTCTTTGTAGAAGTTGGAATTTGAATAAATTGCATTATGTATTCATTAAATGTTTAATTGATAAATAATTCTTAATCTTCTATCTATCTTGTATTTGAATCGGGCAGAGATGCGTTAAGGATTTTATTTAGGCTCATATTGGCTGATAGCAAATTTTTATTTTCGAAATCCTTGTGTCCTCCTTTTTATTAGCATTTATCAACAATTATTACACGGAACTGAATCGAACTTTGGAACCAACACGCATTCAGTTAGAAGTTGTTTTGAAACAAACTTCAACACAGTGTTTGTTTACTTCTCCAGACGGTCAAATTATATACTAATAAAAGATTAAAAATAAAAATATTTTGTTTTCTTCCGTTTGATGTACGCAACTCTAAAAAACCTATTTTATATAACAATTTTACGTCTCTATGTTCAAAATTAAGTTATTCCTTATTGACATAATTAAAGGCAAGTTTCCTTTTAATGTTAAATTTCTACGTGCCTTGGTGGCTTGAGCTACACTTTTAAGTTAGTCATTGTAAAAGATACTCTAGTTTTTTTACGTAGCTATGTATCATGGGTTACGATAATGAGCCGCCAAATATTTTTGGAAGCTTAATCCTCTCTCGCGATTCGCGATCTACAGGAAACAACATGTTCCACTACTACTACAAGAAAAATCCCAAAAGAAATACAAGAAAGAACCAACCAATCTTTAACTAACTGTCATATTATTATGGTAACAGGATTTATTATTATATTGTATTGGTATTTTTTTTTAATGCATATTTTTAATTACATAAGTAAACTTTATATTAGTATTAGTTATATAACATATAAATAAAAAAATGCAACCTCGACTTTAAACACATAACTTTTATACTTATATTATTTATCTGAATGTTATATTTTTTATAAATTTTAAATATTTAAATTAATCTTCCTAATTGTCAATATTTTTCGTAATCTTAAAATAACTCATTGTTAACATTTAGCACATTTTTGAATGTTGTCGTTACAATGTAATGTAAAGTATTAATTATGTTAGTATTATCTCTTTTATGGTTTTATATTCTTGAACTACGACTGCACTAAACTACATGTGTATAACAGTCAAGTAGATATAAACATAGTAAACAAAATTTAATCACTTAAAAAAAAATAAGTGAAAATATTTCCCAGCATTACATTGATATTCTTAATTTATAAAAAGAAAATTAGTATATTATTTTGTAAAAAAAAGACAAGGTTTTTCTCTAAAATCACAATCGTCCAATCACCATTACAACTTATTATACTAAATAACATATCCTAAACAGTAACGATACATTTTGTTACTTAATGTACTTTTAGGTTGATTGGTTTCAGTGGAAAATTATCAAATTATCTAATAGATTATTATATAAGTATAATATGGTATAACTATACCAGAATCGAAGTCCTTATTAATTCGCTCTAATAGATTTAAAATTAATGAGACTCATTGCGCCAATTATGTTAATTTATGTGCAAACTTATTTATTAATAATAAAACATAATTTAAATTATTTATTATATTTAAATAAATTAGGTTAGTATTTAAATATTTACAATTGTATCTAATTTTAATTATATTTAATTATCGTTGTATTATTAAATTGTGGACGACATTTTAAATCACAAGCAAACAAGAATATTCTTTAAATCTCCGTCTAACCTAAAATAATGTCTAAAATAAAAATAAAACTGTGTTTGTTTTAAATTCTATAAAAAAAACTGTAAACTTTTTAAAAGATGGGACTTCCATAGACAAAAGACTACTTTAAAATACCAAAAAATAACTATTGAAAAGAACATACATATATTTATTTTAAAGGGTGTAACTATCAAGTTACATCTTTCTACTTGTATTAACAAATAGACAAAGCAGATAGATATAATATTTAGACACGACAATTAGAAATATAACTCTTAATAAATTGTCATTGTCAAATTCATTGTCTTGTTAATTCGAGCATTAAATACCTACACGAGCCACATTATGACTCTTTTATCAAAAATAAACAACAAACGTGACACTCAAACAAACCGTAAGGTGTTAAACGAGGGAAAAATACAGCTTTGACGGAAATATGTCAATTACATTTAGTTAATTATTGTGCTAAGGTTTTATCGCGACTTAAATTACCGTTGTAAATATGACCTCCTAACACCGAAATCTTTAATCTTTTCCTTACTTAGAGGTTCTAGGGTTTATTGTACGCTTAATGATGATTTCTTTTTATAAATGTTTATACTCATATACGCATACTCACATTACTGTAACAGAGTAACTGACGATCTATCATCATATCTAACAATATGTTGTATAATGACTCAAATAGTACTTCTGTTTTCCGGTTTCCCCTATGAATGAAAACCTTTATCGTAGTCAACTGTAAACACAACAGAGAACTATCACATAAAAATCTTTATGAACCCTCTTTTTGACGTTAAGAAAACAAAACAAAAAAATAGGATTGTATCGTGTAAGGAAGCCTCGGTACTATGTATAGTTTTTTTTATGAAAGAGCGGAATCGCGAGCAAGAACATGTATGTTAGTTAATCATCACATAATCACTAGATTGTAAATAATAGGATAAGAATACTTTTTAATTAAACTTAACACGTGTGTGTATCTTGAGTACTTTTTTACATTTGCTGTAACTTGACGTACAATAAAGAATAGTACATAACTCTAGATGCGGTGTCCGAGTACTTCACAAACATGAGTTAATGAGACCATATATATTATAAATATAAATATCTTATATAAAAATACCTTATATTTCGTCGCTAAAATAAAGTTATTTAAAACTAAACATACGTGAAAGTTATAAACATTTACGAGGGTAGAGTTATTAAAAATATTTCTTAGTATAATATAATATAATTTATCGATCTTATAATATTGTAAATAGAATACAATGAAACTATATTCATATTTAAGACGTAGTTCATAAAAAAGTTCACAAAAACAACTGCGACGTGTAATCTTCCATTATTACAGATCCGGGTAAATGATAATCTTATTTATTTTGTGTTATCATGCCATAATCATCTTATTAGGCCATAGAAATTATCAATAATTTACCAATTTTAATAATGCGAAATACTAGATGGTTAAATTAATGAACATAAATTCACAAAATCAATTGTTTTTAGTACGATTTTTTTTCTTTTTTTATTTTGTAATGCATTTATATTTTCATACACTGTTTATATAAATTATATATGAAAAATTTGAAACTGACACGAGCGAGTTTTTTTTTTTGTTAAAAAAAATCAAAAGATATTTTTGATACATATTCAATTATTAATTGATGTCACCCTAAATTTTCTTTTAAGTAATTGTTGTTTTTTTTTTATTGTCGAAATATCTTTTGCTTTCGAGGCCACTCATAAACACTGGAAATGATTACCATAAATTTATTAGACAAATCCACTTTACTCTGTTTAAATACATATATTTTTTTTTTTTGTTTTATAAATACATATCACTATTGTGTCATATCTACCCATACTGAGAAAAAGTTATCTGACAATAATTTAAGATAAGACAATTTTTTTTTAAATATCTGCTGTACATAATTCTTTTTTTAATCTTACTATAATTCTTATAAAATTTCATAAATATATTATAATATATTATTCATGTATTGAATATTTTACATCTGAGTTAAATTTACTGAAAATGCGAAGTTAGTTGTCTATATTTTTCCACTTCGCATAACAATGCAATTTTATTTAAAAACACACACATAGGTAATTATGGTATTATCTAAGACCTTGAATTGTATAACAAAAAAACTTAACATATACATAATAAATGTAAAGACAGTATCCCTGTATATTATACATGTAAAAACTAAAACAATATAATGTTTGAGTTTTTTATGAAGACATACATACAATTGCAGTGATATATATAATCGTTATTAAAGTAATCACTTTGTACCCAAAATACAACTATAGTTCAGGATTGTACAAAAACTATGTACCTTTTTATGAAAAAATTCTGTAGTAAATGATGAGAGACGGCTTATCATTTTACTGCAGAAGAGAAGCTGACAAAGTCATAAACAACAACTTACTATCTAGTGAATAGTACATATTGAAATAAAATGAATAAATTTTAGGGTCTTTGAAATCTAATCACATTTTGGACTGATTAACTGTCTGACTGATTGACTAAGACAAGGGGTGTCTGTCAGTAAACTTACTGACAGACACCCCTTGTCTTACAGAAGAAAACATCAAAATACAATTTTATTAAACTAAATATATCCAACAGAATAGTTACAAGATACCTTTCAGCATGCTGTAGCATTAACAATATTTACCAAACACAATAAGTGATCAATTTTTTAATACCTTCCTACAATTTAATATAAATTGTGTTGTACCTAGTTTTAGTCATTGTCTTTATTTTATTATTAAGATTTATTTTTTATGTAAATATTTCTTCTATGGAATACTATTACCTGTCTTATTATTCAATGTTAAATTGTACTGGTACATATTTCATAATATGTATAAAGTAAAATATAATTAGTTTTTTCTTTTAATTTTTATTTGTATTAGAAATCAGGAAGTTAAAAGCTTGATAATAATATTAAAATTTCGCTACTCACTTGTAATGGTGACAGATAGTCCTAGCTAGACCATTTCCAGAGCCGCATGGTATGATTCCCAAGGGAACATCAGCAAGCACCTGTTGCCAATCAAGACGTTCAAACATGCCATTTAGAACTTCAAACAAGACCCCATCACCGCCTACTGCGACTATGCCGCGCCATGAGTAGACGTCCCTAGTACGAATATATTCACGAGCATATTGAGCATTTTCAGTAATACGAAGGTAGTAAGGAATCTGTGCTTCGTTCAAAATCGAAGCAACCTTACTTTGAAATAATTTGACCGCCTTTCCAGAACCGGATTTTGGATTAAGAAGTATCAAAAGTTTCTTATCATTTTGCGGTACTACATTTGTTATCGGTTCATTTGCTATCAAACATTTAATTGTATTTCGCCACCTTTGTGCTTCTCTATTATTATCTTCATATTTATCGTAAGATATAAACCGCAATGTTATTGTTGTTCTCTCACGTTCAGGTTTACGGCGGCTGCGCTTTAAATCGTAAGCGTAAATGTAGAGATATGCACTTATATCATTTTCATCAAGGTCACCACTATCCTCATCCACAACTTTGAGAGGAGGCCTGCTTACAAATGAGCTGCAAACACAGAAGCCACCTCCTATGCGCCGACGTTTGCTTCTCATACATTTACTGCCGATAATGTCCTGCAGAAGTAGGGTTTGATCTTTGGTTGAATCGTCTTTTATTAACGACAACCTTTGTGAAGTTAGTACTACACGAAACGGTGTTTTCTTTTTTTTTTCAATAAAGAAGGTTTCTTCGAGGTAGATTTGCTCTTTAAAATCGGCGTTATCATCACTTTTGACGTTAGGCACGTCTACGATACGCTTCGGTTCCGCCATAACTGATAACAGTCAACACTTACACGCTTGGTAAACTTAATACAACTTTTTTCAACCTTAGGAAATGTCAAATGACAGTGCTGCAAGATATCATTTTGACAGCTTACCACAGAGTAGGTATTGTCTTACTCCGTCTCTTGATTCTTAGAGACGAGATAAGCGAGTGAAATTGAGGTTGATGTAATTTGAAAACTTAAGTTATAATATTAAAGTTTGCAGTATTTGTTTGTAGGTTTGTAGTATCATAATAAATGATGATTTTTGAACCTACAACAGCACATTTAATCTATAAATGTGCTTAGTAAAAATCCTAATATTCCAAAAGTGTTTATAAATATAAGACATTACTATAGGACATGTTATTATATATATATTTTTTTCTATTCTTTCAATTGCTCCACTAAGGCTACGACGATACCAGTAAAATTATATTAACTTGGTTGGCCATGTTCAGCCTATTTAATTTTGAATAGATAGATAGATAATATTGTGATAGGTAAGACAACATTGAAAAGATGACACTGTCGAAATTGTTACCGAGACCTCGGCTCTCATTATAAATAAAAAAATTAAACGTCACAATCTATTATCGCAAATCCTTAACAACTCTACAATGACAACTTCTGAAGTTGTCATTTAAAAAAATGTTCTCTAAGTAATGTGATTAGTAGTAGATCACTTAATAATTTTCCGTATGTTTGAGTTATTCTGTTGTATATTTAATAAATAACAAGTGACATTTACCCTGTAGCTTCTGCAAGTATTGGCTGTGAAATCTAAAGTCTATCTACTTTTGTAAAGTTCTATTTCAAACAAATAATGTTTTCTAAGATTTACAGGAGTATTTTTTTATTGAAATTCAGTAGTTAAAAGTCGTGTGCAAGTTTGTGCAGTGTGTCCATTTCTTTTAATCTCAATATGACATCACACTGATGTTAACTGTCATATGCAGTATTTTCATTTTTTAAACCTTTTGTCAAAAGTTACGAATTCAGACACATGTTCATATGTCATACCAATGTTATACTTTGAAAGTTTCATTTTCAAGAAATGTGAAAAAGTATTAAATATAATGTAAATTCAGTTACATCATTCAATTTGAACATCAACAATTTAGTGATTATTGATTTATGTATAATACAATGGTTCACCGCATATTAGAACTTTATAGCGGTATAGGGGGCATGCACTGTTCTTGGAATGGTAAATGTATTGTGGTGTCTGATGCGATACAAGATTGATTTTATTTATTTATCCAATGTTGGTATGTCATATAAATTATTATATTTTTCAGAATCAGATTTGTGTGGCGAAGTGATTACAGCTGTTGACATCAATACTGTAGCAAATGAAGTATATAAATACAATTTTCCTGATACTCCTTTGATAACGAAGAACATACAGTCTCTCTCTGTTGAAGACATTAAAAAGCTGAATGTGAACACTATACTCATGTCTCCTCCTTGCCAGCCATTTACTAGAAATGGCAAATATTTAGATGAAAATGACCCCAGAACAAATTCCTTTACATATTTAATTGACTTATTTGAAGAATTAGATAGTATTGAATACATTCTTATGGAAAATGTCAAAGGTTTTGAATGTTCTACTGTAAGAGATTTATTTATAAATAAACTAAGTAAATGTAATTTTACATATCAAGAGTTTCTTTTGTGTCCTACAAGTGTTGGTGTGCCTAATTCTAGATTAAGATATTATTGCTTAGCTAGAAGAAATAATTGTGAATGGTGTTTTAAGAGAAAAAACGAAATTGTAAGTAATGGTTTAGAAATAATAAAAAAAATATATCAAGGTGACAATAATCTGACAACTTTTTGTTTAATGATTACTAATTATTTTATTTTTTTGCAGATGACATCCTTGCCTAAAAAATATGGAGAGCCACACACCTTAAAAGACATTATTGAAGAAGAAGTTTCTGATAAATATATCTTAACCAATAATTTCTTAAAGAGAGCATATTTGTTAGATATATGTTACAAACATTCAAAAAGATCTTGTTGCTTTACAAAATCTTACACACGTTATGTTGAAGGGACTGGCTCAGTATACACTGATGTCTCACCAGAAGAAGTTGAGAAATGTATTCAAGAAGCAAAAAATTTTGAAGTTGGACACGATGAATATGTAAAGAGATTTCAAAAACTAAAGTTAAGGTTTTTCACTCCTAAAGAAGTTCTAACATTGATGATGTTTCCTAAATGTTATAGATTTCCTGAACAAACAACCACTAAACAATGTTACAGACTACTTGGCAACAGTGTCAATGTTAAAGTCATAAGCGAACTGTTAAAAATACTATTTGAATAAACTATAGTTTCCACTTTTTGTGATCATTTAATAATTATTAGTTATGGTTGTTTTGGTAAGAACATTTAAGATATTTTTTAATGAATCAGTTTACCATGTACTTGTTCAATCTAGAACAATAATAAAAAAATATAATACTTAAATGTTAAGGATTTTATATTTTTTTATATGTAGTCAAAAAGAATGACTAGTTTAAATAGAACCCCTGTAAGCAAGAATCAAGCCAAAAGATTTGCTAAGACAGTTATCAGAAAAAATAAAGTATATGACCGTCAATGTTTTGAAAGCAACGAGCAGCCTATATAAAGCAGTGCGCGGCACGATTCAGCTTGTTTTGTTCGCAAACCGTTGCCCAGTGCACACCTGCCTATTACCTAATTAATTACAATTAATTGCGATAATTAATTAGGATAATTTGTTTTAAAAATTAATTGAAGTAAATTATTTTGTGAATCATAATAAACAAAGTAATTGTGTGAAGACTTTTGTGTTTCAAAGATAACAAGGTCGGAGCCTGACGTTCCATAAAAAAAAAAATAGTATATATAAATATAATTTAAGGTATTTGACTTATATATTATAATACATGAGTTCTCACATATTTTACACACATTTTGGCTGTTAAACAGGCAAAAGCCATAAAATGGATAAATTTTCAGTTTCTCAATTTATTGTTATTTAATCCTAAGCAATGCTTCAGTAAATTTACATCTAAAATTTAAACCCATCTATCTTAGAAGATAGATTTTTCCAGCTTCACAATAAAAATAAATAAATAAATTATACTTATTTAAATAGAACCATTAGTCAGAACTTGTCTTGCTCGTCTCTTTGCCTTATAGTTCAGTACCCTTAGTCTTAACATTACAGCTATTGATGATGCCATGCCCAACACTAATGACCAAATTGTAAATTTCCAATATGCCCTCTCCTCCAAATATGCAACACGATCACAGCTAAAATAAAATCATGGTCTTATTTTATTGTAAAAAAACAATAATTAATGAATTCAAAAACAAAATCTTCTTTACCTCCTAGTTACTGTTTCGCCATTCTCACATTTAAGAATTTCCTTGAAACTTGTGTGTATGCAAACACCAATACTCTTGCTTCGAATTTCAAAATCTGAGAATATTAAACTATTACTTAAATCATTCTGACATCATACTAACCATATAGAATAGTAATATAATCATAAACTTTTACCTAAAATACTGGAAGAAACTATCAAATAATAGGAAATAGAATATATTACCAGAACATGGGTGGCATTCATTAATAACACTGTAAGGTTGATGTAGCCAGCAGGTCGAATTATTTTCTGTAGGGAATGTTTTGTTTTTCATCTTCTGACTGCCAGACAGAGTATCTGCGAGTTGCGATTCTAATATAAGAATCACAATGGTAAGACTAAAAAGTTATTAAAAAAGTCACTATATAACTTTAAATTTAAAATAATAGTACACAAAAGGTCTAGATGCTATTAGTAGATTGAAAATATTTGTAATTTACTTACACTCCTAATAGAATAGTTCCCAACAGCATACATCGTTTTGAACAGGTTTCAATCATTTTCAAGAGTGATCTTTTAATTATATGCTAAGAATATTGCCTGAAATGATTATCTATGAATTAAAAAAAAATCTTCTCCGTGATTACAAATATAAGACATTTCCTTTATACTTAGTTTACTTTTCTTGGTAATATTTTTGATAAAACAACATTTATAACTTGCGTATTCAATATGATTTGTTCAGAACTTCTGAACAGAAGTTATTCTAAATAACGTAGAATTTTATGTTTAGATTATAATGGTTTTAAGCAGAAATAAAACGCCAAAATTTGTTACTGTCGATTACTCGTAAATAAATATTAAGTCGTCATATTTCAGCTAAAAACTCGAATTAATTTGACAATCCAGTCCTTGGGTGTAAATATATCTTAGACAAACCTATCTCTATACTCTGTGGCTATAGTACAAAGTATATACAATAGCCCAAAAACACATCCCCATCTATATTTTTATTGTACTCATTCATCGATTATAGCTTAATAGTTGATTATTGAGGGCTTCCATGTTTTCTTCAATATTAATAATTAAGTTTTGCTACAATTTCCAAAAATGTATTCTTCTATCGTAGTGAAAAAACAAGTAACAGGAAATAAAGACAACTGAAATATTTAAAACTTTCTACTCAATAAAAGTATATGATTTATAAAACTGCAAAATTTATAGGTCTGTAATGATCGTATTTTATATATAAGTGATAGAATTTGAATTATTATATTAAGCATTTTGAATTTATATATTATTGTTGTCTTTGGATATTAGTCAATAGACAATAAAAAAAATAATGCAAACTAAGCGCCATGTTCACAAAAACGTAAACGGAAAAGAAAGTGCAATTTTTTATTGTTTGAATGTGTTGGTAATAAGACTCTAAAAAAGATTTGGTTGCGTGAAAACGTTATGTCCTTTTCTATAGTCTATTGTGTTATATGTTAAAAGAATTCAATTAAATTTTTAATTATTTTTCACTATGGCGCTGCTTCCTGAAGCCCCAAGATCTTTTCGGCTTTACGTGACCCATGTGGATGGGGAGGGTCATTTTCTGAAGATAAGTGGACAACTAGATCAGCAATCTTCACTGATGATTGAAAGTTTATTTGAAACGGCACGTGAAAACCTCGAAAAGGGTGTAGGAACCGTATCGCCGGCGGCTATTCACGAAGGAATAATTTGTGCCGCGAAATATAAAGATGGAACTTATTACAGGGCTAAAATAATAAACACAACTAATTTAGCAAATGGCCTTGTAGGTGTACATTTTATTGATTACGGTAATAAAGATATTATTTCTTTGAGCACTATACGTTTGCTAGATAGTTATGAACCTATGTTTTTACAATTGAGAGGACAAGCCTCAGATTACTACCTTTCTCGTGTGAAGCACTTGTCGGGACGGTGGGATGAACCTTTGATACTTAAACTTCAAAGTCTTCTCTGCTATGCTGAGTACCCAGCAGTGGTAGAAGCTCAAACCCGGACTTTACCAATAATATCAATACAGTTCAAGGGAAATGATTTGTCCACCCATCTAGTCTCAAATAGAATTGGGATTGCAATCCCGGTGCCTCAACAAGAAAGTTTGATATTACAAATGATGGAAAATCAACAAGGAACTGCTTGGTCACCAACATTGCTAAATGAAGCACCATCTTACACTGAACATGTGCCTTTTTTAATTAATCAAAGCTTTCCAAATCCTGCATCAGCTATGAGATTAAACCAAACTATGGGTGTACAATATAATGGTGCTCCAGTCTCTATTGTGGGTCAGAGGTTGTTGGTAAATAAAGCAGCAAGAAACATGATAAATATAAGAGCTCCGGCACGCCAACCACAGATACCATCTGCTCAAATGGCAGTGACTTCTACTCTGTCACCAACAATGATAAATAAACCACCATCTCCCAAAAAGTTAATAACATATAAGAGTAGGTTACTTGAAGTGAACTCTCAACATAAAGTCTTTATATCCTTTGCTGAGGAAGGTCCAGAACTATTTGCTATACAACTGGTATCAGATTCAAAGAAACTTCAAGATATGATGGATGATATAAATAGAAGGCCACATAGTAGTCTAACGGAACCACCAATGATTGGTACAGTTTGCCTGGGCAGGATGTCAGGGGATCGTATCATATGCAGAGCAATTGTTATGAATTTATCGGGATCACAATGTAAATTATTCTTTGTTGATTTTGGTGATACAGAAATGGTTTCTTATTACGATATTTTTGATATTCCTGAAGAATTTGTCAAGCCCAATGTGTTTGCAATGCGCTTCTGTTTATCTGGTGTCAAGAAGTTAGAGAAAAATCCAACTGTAATTGAATCATTTAAACAGCTTGTAAATGGGAAGGTATTAACATTACGAGTTGTGTCTCCAGAAGGGCCACCATTGATTCAATATGGACAACTTTTTTTTGATGACAAAAATGTGCTTGATTTATTAACATCAAACATGAAGGATAAGCTACAATTTAAATGGATGGAGCTGTTGCCATTGGGTAGTAAACAGTCGGTATTGGTGTCATATGTAGACAGTTGTATTAAGTTTTATATGCAGTTGTCTGATAAGATAGATGAACTTGGTGCTGTAATGAAAGCTGTGAAAGCCCATTGTGAGACTAGTTCATCTCCTGGAGAGCTGCCTGTAGGAGCAGTGTGCTGTGCACGTTTCCCTGATGATAAAAACTGGTACCGCGCTTTAGTGAGAGAAACTAAAGGAAATAAAATTGTAGTAGCATATGTGGACTATGGAAATGAACAAGAAGTACACATAGATGACTTGAGAAGCATTACACCAGATCTAATACGACTGCCAGCTCAAGCAATGAAGTGTGCCTTAAGGGTTAGTTTACTTATTTTTTTAATATTATTTGTATATATTTAAAAAATATTATAATCTAAGATGAGTAATATTCTACCTCATATGGTCATTTATATAAATTATCTGTTCCTATAATACTGCAAAAAATAGACATAGTAACAGACAGCTCAAGATATTATTGCAATAAAAGAAGTCAAGTAAAATTTCAAATATTGTTTAATAAAGGAAACAATACATATTTAGTTATGAAATCTTTTCACTTTCATAATTGTAACTTTAAATTAATCAAGATTTTTTCAGCAATTTAGTTTGTATTATTATATAATTAAGCTTTTAATAAGTTGTTTTTATAATAAAGATGATACAAGTATTTTCAAAACAATATTAGAATAATATTGTATTATAAATTTACGTTTTGTCTGACTAGTTTTGAACTGGGGCACTTTATTCATGAGCATTCTTGGCCCTTGTTAATGAATATGGCCGAAACTAGACTGGAAAATTCCCAAAAATTGCATTCCATTAGAAAATTATAACTTTTTTCTTTTATTTATTAATACTATACATATAAACTAAACATAAACAAATACATTATCAGGGATTTGAAAACAGACCAGTGGAAACAAAGACATCAAACCAATTAGAAATGTTAGCTCTTGAGAAAACATTAATGGCTCATATCACGGGTGTTCTCTCTAGTGATACAATGTTAGTATCTTTGGTGGACCACACCGTCAATCCACCTCTAGATGTAGCAAGGAGGATGAATCAGTTGTCACAGCCACGTACTAGTGAGGTGAGTTTGTGTGTAAAATGTTTCTATTTCGATCTCTGCTGTATATGAAACATTTCTTTTGTTCAAAAAGGTAATGAATTAAATTTCGTTTACAAGAACTCAATAGAAAATTTAATAGCTAATTCAACTTATTTATTTCACAGACAAAACCAACAACTCCCGTTCGTAAAGACGCTCCAGAAACATTTAGCTCCCCAGAAGATAGCATTCCTGATGACAGGAAAAACTTACGCAGAGAGAAAAGCTTTAGAGATGAGAGGAACCCACGGGAGGGGGACGAATTTGGACAGAGAGGAGGAAGTTTTAGAGCCAGGTAAGCACTTAGAAAGATTCAAATAAAAATTACTTAATTAAGTATCCGTCCGCTGCTAAGCAACAGGTTTCTCCTTACGGACGAGACCTCGTTCGTTTATGTGCTAATATAGTGATCACAATAGCATCAATGTATTTTACGTACATTTTTAATAGTTAACAACACACGCGAATATGCACGTAACGTAAAGTACATAACGCACAAGAATTATAAATTATAAATATCGAGGTTAATTGTAAAAATTTTGTTTAATATTTACACACAAAAAGTCTCACTGAATAATGGATTCTAAGGCAAGATTTACACTTAAACATAATAGCTACAATTGTTTGAAATACAAAAGCTGTGATTTACAAAAAATGCATCGTCTGTACCAGGCCTTACTGTTTCTTATACACTATAAAAAATATAATAGTGCCCTGAGTCACGGTTAGTGTAGCCTTCGTCTGCGGTCTTTGAACCCATTTTTAAGAAAAGTTTAGTTGGAGAAACATTTAGAGCTCACAACATGCACAGACACTGGTATAGGTAATAATATGTTGTACGATCAATGTGTAGGTAGTTATAATAAAAAGTGGTAAATGATGTGAGATGAAATATTTTTTTGTATTTATGCTGATTATAAATGTTTTGTAGAGAACAAAAGGACAACTTCGATAGGTCGGGACCCGGACGTCACAGTGAGAAGTATGGCCCCAAACCAGACAGAGGAGATAGGTGAGTTATAATAAAGTTTAATTAAATTAAAAGAAAATACATCTATAAATAGATGTATATATGTTATTTTTAAATACTTATTTGTTTAAAGAGTTATCCGAGATTATAGATTGTTTAAATTATCAGAGATAGTGGGATATATACAATGTATTATGTAATCTGTCTGTCAGACGCGGGAGGCCCGGCGGGGAGGAATGGGAGGAGCCCTCCACCCGCCCCAGGGAGAGGGAGAGGTGAGACATACCGATACATATTAAATATAAATGTGACCCAACCCTTACGATAAAAAAGTCCAAGTTTCAATTTCCTGAATTATTATAATTAATTACTAAGTTCTTTTATTTTTTTTTATAATAATTTTAAGTACTTTTATTTCTATGTGGTCATTATAAATGCATATATAGAACTCTTAATATTTACTCGGTATAGACAATAGTCTAAAAGGTTTATTGAATTTTTTACATTAATTTTTGTAACTCGTCCATCTAGCCCTATCGAATTTGTTTTTTTTTTATTTACGGAAGTAAAAAGTTGAAGTATAATAAATTATAATTATAACTGTAAGTTATAATAGTGACACCGAAAGGTTTAAGAAAAAACTACTAACTAATCACAAAATACGGGAAAATGTATGTACTTTTCTTTTTGAATTTTACTCCTGAATTATAAGAATATAAAAAACTCGAAGCCTCGTGACGGAGAAAGTCATATTGAATGTAATTTCACACGTAACGCAGAAGAAAACCAAAAGAGCACCAAGACAAAAAGGTTTGGAAGAAAGACAGCACGGGAGTCGGCAAGCGGCTGCGGCAGGCGGCCGAGGCGGCCTCGCTAGACGCACAGCCCGCGCCGCCCGCCGGCAGACACGAGCGACTCAAACGGTACAGTGCAACACACCGACAGTCACCTTGCACCTTGCACCTTGTATGTCTTGTATGGCAGTCGAAGGTCTGGTCACAGGGACCGCTGTCTGGTCTTTGCAACGTGCTTCAGAACAGCTCCTCGTAGCACTGTGATCCTAACGCTTGTGTGTAGCACCCCGCAGCCTGCACCCTGCACCCTGTTGTTTTACCGCTATTGTATGTCGATTATAATTTTAAAGTCGAAATTAATAATCGATCATTAATTTTCGCTCAAATGTATTCTGTTCACAGATATTGAAATTACAATCCTATCTTTATAGTTTCTGGTGACCGACGTGTATTGAGTTTATTAAAAAATATTCAAAGTCAATTTTAAATTTTTTCAATCTTAAATTTTAGATCGATTATTAATTTTGGCTTAATATGTAATACCAAAATTTACAAGAAAAAAAAAAAGACTGATTAATGTTATTTAAAAAAAAAAACGCAGTCCGAATATATTTTTTTGTACTTTATATTTATCGAAATTACTGTACTTTGTGTTTCATATAATTACATAAAATATTATTGTAATCCATCTCTTTAGCTCAAACAATAAGCGATACAAACGACTTAAATAATACTCATTTTCATATAATTTTACTTGCCTTTGCCTAGTTAAATATATCATTAACAAATCCGTTAACTATAAAAAAAATAACGCTATGAAACGAAAACGGTGATTAATAAACACTCGAGCTGATCTCGTTTTTATGCCCTATTTGTTACTTGTCATGCTTGAACGAACACGGACATTTCATACATGTAATAAACATATAATTGTAATATATTTTTTCATTATAATACAATTTGATTTAACCAGAAATAGTATTGCATAATCATTTTTATAGCATATAATTAAGACACGCTTCGTATTTTATTGTCGTAAATATCAATGTTTTTTCATTTCAGCACGAGCTACATTCTTATTCGTTTTCACTTAAGCGTTTGTGTTATAGATGCTTGTTTAAGAATTTGTATTATTTCCAGCTAATAAATTTCTCTTGCTTTTACATGAATCTCACATAAATAATTGACAGATCATATTTGTTACATACTGTTTGGTATCTTTCTATTTACATTATTTTTTCTTTTTATTTACAGAGATAATAGGTTTAACCAGGACGAGGAATCGGACGACCGTAATAATAGAAATTTCAGAGTAGATAGGGGAGATAATCGAGGTGAAGGGCGACGAGAAAACTGGGGTGAAAAAAAAGAGACGTGGAATCAAAAGAGAGAGTTTCGAGATAATAGATCAGAACGGGGAGAAAGAAATGAAAGAATAGATCGAAACGACAGAGAAGAGAGAAACGATAGAGCAGAGAGAAGTGACAGAGGAGGAAGAAATGATAGAGGAGGAAGAAATGATAGAGGTGGGAGAAATGAGAGAGGAGGAAGAGGTGGGAGAAGTAACTTTACTCCCAGAGATAGAGCTGAAAGAGCTGAAAGATCATTTACAATGGACAGCGATAAGAGATCAGAGAGAAGCTTTAGATCACAAGACAGTGGTCATGAGCGAGGCGGTAGAGCACCTCCATACAGAAATAGAAGCAAATTCACCCAAGTCCAATATAAGGAACTGGCCAACCCAATTCCTTTAGAAAGCCCGTTCACCGACCCCTCAGTGGAACTAGATTCCCAGCACGAAGTGTCCGTAACGTGGATAATTTCCCCAGAAAATTTCTACACACAAATATTATCACTGCAACCAAAGTTCTTGGAAATGATGCACAAAATACCCGAATTATACAAGGGAGTTAAGTCTTATACTGGCAACGTTCCGGTCGGAGCTTCCGTTCTAGCAAGGTATCCGGCCGATGGGGTTTTATATAGAGCTACTGTAGTTTCTGTCCAACCCTTCTCCAAATTTATAGTGCGTTATGTTGATTTTGGGAATAAACAGCTGGTAGACGCCAAGGATATATGGCAAATGGAATCTGAATTGATGGAACTACCAAAGATGGCTGTTCATTGCTCTTTAACTGGGGTGTCTCCTAAAGATGGTGAGTGGAAGGCGGACCCGGAAATTGATTTATGTTTCAACGCACCTCGATACCAATGCGTATTCCAGCAACATTCTGAAGATCAATTTCAAGTCTCCCTATGGAATAATGGTGTGAGTGTCGCGGACATGCTAGTTGAAAAACAGTTGGCCGTCCTCTCTGAAAAACAGGCGAATGTCACATTAAAAGGTAGCTTGGTCGAAAATAATTCACTTCTAGTACTATTATAATTCATATACTAAGAAAGTTAACAATTACTACATAATTGTTTTAGATGAGCCTATTGATCTCACAATCATTGTTGGTCAGGAAATACTTTGCAAGGTGACGTTTGTGGAATCGTTTGAAAAATTTTATGTGCAGTTGGATTTAGACAAGTCTAATCTTGTTGAGACTGCCATTGCTAATTATGACATGTCCAAGGTAAATAGCGTTTTATATATCAATAACGTAAACTGATTTTTGTCCTAGTGATTATGGGACATTAGCGGTATATAAAAAATCGATAATGGTCTAATTTTGAAGAGCTCCAGCCGTAAATTTGAAAAATAATGTGAAAAAAAAATTAAAAAGAAAGGAAATCAAACTAAAACCCGTCATAGGTTTTGGAATTTTTAAAATATCTTTTAAATAAACTCGAAGTTTTGCGCTTCATCCATTAGTTTTATATAAATATTATAAGTTTTTAAAGTAAATAAAATAATAGAATGTAATTTCTAATTACAGTTAATGCCATTAGCGTCAGAGAGTCTAACAGAGGGGATACATTGTACTGTGAAACATGACGATAAAGTATATCGAGCTATCATTAATGACGCTTCAGATAAAGGGAATATACAGTTGGTGTTACCAGATTATGGTAGAACCATTTCCGCATCATCTAGTAATGTAAGCAAAATAAATTTCAAAATAGTTAGACCTTTACAGGAGACTGAGAAATGATATATTATTTTTCAGGTGATGATATTACCCTCAGATTTCAGTGTCTACTATTATCAGTCACTACAATGTAGGTTAAACAACTATAACGAAAATTCGAAAACATTGCTATCTTTAGATGAGTTGAAGGAGAAACTTACTGGAAATAAGTTCATTATATTCATAAACGATTTTGAGGAAATAATGTAAGTAAAATAAGTATTATATTTTATATTGACAGTTGGCAGACTTAAAAATTATTTGTCAACTTTGCTAAGTTTATTACTGTCAATAGTCCTTTTAAATTAACACTTGGACTGCAAACTAAATTTTGATAAAAGTACTTTTAAAATTTAATTGACATATTCTTGATTAAATTATTAATATTGAAAGTAAAAAAAAAGTTAACATTATGTTTTTGTTAGATTGGTTTCAACTTTATATGATGCAGTAACTGGAAAAAAGTTAGCAATATTCGAGCCAGATGAAGGTGCCTATGATGAAGTGGCCCCGCTAAGTTCTAGAGCAGTCTTCAATTACAACTTTGGAAACGCTTATATTTCGCATATCGAAAATCTTAATGAATTCTACATACAAAAAGCACTGGACGGTGACAAGATTGCTCATCTATTGGAAGAATTATATAACTTTTATGAGGAAGGTAAATTAAGATTTACATTTTCTTTATAAGCGCTAACTGGATTGATGATATATTTATGGTTGTAACAATCATAAAATGTGTAACATTCATATTATGTAATAAAATAATACTAGAACATTGGTTACACAATTAAATTCAATATTTTTACTTAAATGAGCATTGACTTATTTAGAAGTATAATTTAATGTTATTTACAGTAGGTTTTTATTCATTAATACATAAAGACTATATTTTGATATTTCAGAATATTGTTGAAGATTATAATATCACGATTTTACTATCGTAATTTTTAAAATTGTTTAAATGTAACCCTTATCAGAATTAACACTTCTTTAAAATACTTGGAATTAAGTTAAGTACTTGATTTCAAAGTTATGAAATAAATAAATAGGTAGCAGATATAGACGGTGTACCAGTGTCCAGAGGTGTGGCTCAGGGCTCAAACATGGGACCGTCGACATTCAATCTTTATCGTGTGGATATTGCTAAAAGTAAAAATAAGCAAAATTATATACTGTACATAATATTCGAGTCGTAAAATCACTTTAAACAAGCTTAATAAATGCTTCATTGTCGATAAAAAGTAAAGATAAAAAAACACTGTTGTATAGTCTTAAAACTTTAGTTTAGTTTTAAATTCTGACAAAGCTTGGTGCACATCGTTATATATATATTATACTATGCAATACATACCAAAAATGAAAAAAAAATGTATGTTTGAATATACTACATATTAAAAAAAAAGATAATATTAAAAAAGAAAAATAAAATCAATTACATAAAAAAATTAACGATATAACGGAACGGAATAATCTGTAAATAATGGCTTCTATTTACTTAGAACCAACTATTTCGGATTTTTGAGTACATTTCGCATTTTAAATATATATACAAGGTAGAATTGGTGAATATATAATAGATTTTTTTCTTTTTAGGTACATCAGAACCTTTGACTGAATTCGAAGCTGATGGCTTATGCGCCGCAAAATCAGCAGATGGTAATTGGTATCGAGCTACAATATTATCCTCTACTGAGTCTGAGGCTAAAGTGCAATACTCCGATTATGGCAACTCGGAAACCTTGCCTAAAGATTCCCTTAAGAAACTAAATGCTAAATTTTTAGTCCCGTGTAAGTTAGCTCTTGTTGCCAGTCTTGGTTTAGTGGCTCTTCAAGAAGACACATTGACTAAACTCACAGAATGGACCACCGAGAAAGAAATACAGGTAACTCTAGCATTCGGCAGTGATGGTTGGCTGGCTAACCTACACCTCGATGGTGTAGATCTTTCAATGAGATTAGTAACCGAAAAACTAGCAACACCTCGAGTAAGTGCACCAGAAATTGTTGAAGAACCCAAAACTGTTATTACTGTGGCACAAGAACCAGTTTCGCTTCCGGACGGATGCCAACAAGTGTATATTAGTCATATTGATACACCTGGTCACTTTTGGCTACAAATGGCTGACAAAGTTGAGAAAATAGAAGAGATTCAAGCAGAACTTCAGGGAAACGCAGAAGGATATACCGACATAGACAACCGCGAAATGGGTACCCTTTGTGTTGCTAAATACTTAGCTGACGATCAATGGTATCGAGCTGAAATTCTCGACTCTGATTCGGATATTACAACCATAAGGTTTATTGACTATGGTAATACCGATGTCCTGGACAACCAGCCAGGATTAATTAAAAGAATACCAGATAATTTAAAGGAAGTAGAAAGATACGCATTTAAATCTAGCGTAAATGCGGTGCCCACCGGTACCGGTCAATGGTCCGAACCGGCCTCAGACTTCTTTACGCAACTCGTAGGAGATATCTCGGCACCTGTTGATGCATCGATTGTACTTAAAGACGTAACTACTTACGTAGATATTTACGTTAATGGACAAAATCTGACGGACAAACTAGTCTGTGAAGGATACGCGACTAAATCTGAGGAAACAGTTTGCGGCGACTTACCGTCTTGCTTCGCTAGTCATGTTAACTCTCCGTCCGAATTCTGGATCCAGTTAGAAACTGCTGCCCCAGAACTACAAGCTATGGAAGCTGCTATGGTAGACGCTGAGAACTTTCCTGAACTTACAGAAAAAGAGGAAGGTGTCATTTGCGCGGCCAAATACCCTGAAGACGGAGCTTGGTATAGAGCACAGGTGATCGTAGACGGTTCGGAAGGTACGGAGGTTTTGTTCATGGATTACGGAAATGCTTCTATTGCAAGCGAGTTGCGTAGTCTTCCAGATGGTCTAAAAGTTAAACCGGCCCTTTCTAGAAAATGTGCCTTGCAAAAACCTCGAGATATTAAATCTTGGTCACGTAAATCTGAAATTAAATTTAATGAACTAGCCGCTGAAGGGGCGACTATATTTAACGTTCAGTTTATTGCGTCAGGTGATATTTCCATAGTTGAACTTTATCTTGAAGGAAAATCTGTAACAGAAGAGCTGGTGGGGTTGTGTGAAGAACACCCGACTTCTGAAAGACCAACGCCGGTCGGACAAGATGTCCGTAGTAGCGGAAAAATATGTTTTATTAATTCTTTAAATGAGTTCTACGTTCAGTTAGACGACTTAATGCCCAATCTTGATAAAATTACAGATTTATTAAGTAAAAGTGCTGAGTTTGATTCAGTGTCTGAACTAAAGGTTGGCTCACTTTGTGCTGCCTTCTGGAGTGATGATGAGCAATGGTATAGAGCCAAGATTTTAGAGTTTTGTGATGTAGGTTATCATGTACAGTTTATAGACTATGGCAATAAAGCTAAGTGTTTGGAGTTCAGACAATTACCTGAAGACATTGCAGTAATAGAACCTCTAGCCAAATGTTGTGGACTGGCGGGATTTTTAAATGATACTTCAAATGAATCCGCTAAGGCTAAACTAGAAGACTTAGTAGCAGAACTTGTAACATTCCAAATAGAATTTTTAGATAGTCTTAAAGAACCTTCATTAGTACGATTACTTTTAAATGATACTGATATCAGTTCTATATTAATATCCGAGTCTCCAGAGCTTGAGGTTGAGAACGACCATAAAAATAATCTAGAACTTCCAATTTCTTTATCAGAAATAAACAGACCGGAAACGAAAGACGTATTAAGAGACCAGCATGTTAATAGAAATTCAGATAATGCTGATTTAGACTCTTCAAACGATTTTGACGAAAGTATAGACAGCGTTAATACAATGATTGAAAGATCATTTGAAGAAAAAGGAGAAATAAAAAACGACGATGTAAGTACCAGTGAAATATCAACGCTAGAAACAAATGATACATCTGGATTTATAGATACTTCTATAGATTCTTCTACTACCCCTGAAAAAGAAGACTTGAAGATACCTTTGAAAATAGAAGCGGAGGTTAGTGCGAGTGAGACCGAGAAATCTAAGGAAACTGTTGCATCGAAAGATATTGAAACTGATAATGATAAAAAAACTGTTACAATAGATTAGATTTCATATTATATTACTACTTTATACATAGATAGGCTATGTAAAAATGGACATTAAAATCTCAATTGCAGCTATTTTATATAATAAGATATGATCCTTAAATTTATAATATAACCTCTTCAAAGATATAAGTTGTATGGTATGTTAATAAATGAAGATAAACAGTATGACTGATTAAGCTATTACTAATGTGATAAAATACCTGTTAGAGGTATGTCTTGGTAATTTGAATGCTTATTTATATCCCTTTGAACGTTTTGACTTAATTATTAAAAGTGTTTTATGCCTTGTTTTTATATATTTTTTTGTTTTATGTTATTACTGACCACGATAGGAAGTAATCTAAAAGTTTAAGTTTAAAAGTATAATTAGAAAACTTTGTTAGTTTTGTTCCTTTTTTAAATTATGGTTTATTTAATTATCATCACTTGATTTTTGTGTATGATTAAGATTTACCTGTGTTGATAAAAATACTCTTACTTATTTTATTTGCCAAAATATGCCATCTTGGTTCAATTACATTAAATATATTGTTTTCGTTTTGAATATGGTTACTATTTGACTTTGCAATGTAACTGGATAAATTGTTACTCTTTTTTTTTAATAGAAAACTGTACAGCATTACAGCACTTTTTTTGTAATAAAACTGTTTTATATTGTGTCAATGTTATTTATTTTTTGTATTATTTAAATACCTATAATAAAGAAAAAATAAAACTTAAAAACATCTGTACAATATTAGGACAGAATTAACAACATAGTTAGAAAATTGACAATTGTATTTATATAAAGCAAATTATTTACAAAATACATTTCAGGTATAAAGTTAACATCCATCAAGCTTGGTAATTTTATTAAAAAGCACTTATTTTACTTGTCAAAATTACTTGTATTTATAAAACGCTAATCAAGTTATCTTCTAAAATTTTTTAAATTACCAGTTAATTACCTCAGTGTAAAGTTAATTCTTAATTAAACCTACTACACCAATATCATTTAGATCGTCTTTCTTTTCTAGAATTAGACCTTTTTCATTAGCTAAATGAAGTACAGATAGTAAAGCTAGTGGTATACTAAGAGATTCTCGCATATTTGTTGAAAGTTTATTAGGTAGTCTTGAATAAATTGAGAAGAATGTAGTTTTCGAAACCTCCTCTTTATCCCCTTCTGGAGTATTTTCAGTAAGCATTTTCCAGGTGCAATGTTTCAGTTGCTTCATATCTACTTTTTTTGCACGCATTGCGTACGGAATAAAGATTTTTGCAACCTGAAAAAACAAATTTAATTTAGCTTTTTATATATGTATACAGGATAAGTATTTAACACGTTCACTGCGGCCTATTTGTGTATTTTTTTGTTTAAGAAGATTGCTCACAACAGATATGTTAATTTTAGTTAACACACACTTTCACAGCGGCCGCACAACGCTTATGTAATTTTTTGTTTGAAGAGTGCGGCTCGCTCACCACAAATACGTAAATTTTAGTTAATTAAGACTGCGGCTAACACGGTGTGTTTTTTAAGGTATGTTAAAAATGGCGAAACAGACGAATATAATATAATAGAAAAAAAATACGATAAAATCTTACGAGTACAACGTAAGCACGACTTGTTCAAGTACGACGGAAGTTTACAAAAATTCAAACGCCTTCGTTCGACAGTCGTTCAAAATTCATATAATCGACTCTTTTGACGTTTTTAAGAACGCTAAAGAACACAACGGATGTGTGTTATCTGCAGTCTAGGAGTCTTTTTTATGTTAACGTTTCGAGACTGCACCTAACACAACGTATGTGTTAGAGCCGCAGTCAGGTATATAAGCGGTTTAACGGGCCGCACCCAACATGTTAACTAATTTGGAAACAATTGTTTTATTTCGTAACCGTTCCATTAACAACAAACGTAATATTCACCTTAGTAGGTGGTTCAAGCATGTCCCCTATATCCTCGTTGTCTGGTCTCCCTTGCTCATGAAGATCTGGTGCAGCTGTGTTGTCCTCGTTGCCCCAATCATCGCATTCCTACCATAAAATATTTGAAATTAATTGCTGGGTAGGAAATATTAATACTTTTTGCCGACATTCATATTAATTTGTTATGTTATTTTGCAAAGCAATGAAGTAGGTTAAGCAATTAGTTAATCGCTTTGCTGTAGGAAGTTTTAGTCTATAGTTATTTATAAATAAAAAATCACATACTGGTACATGGTTAGGACAGTATGAGGCGTCATTCTCATTGTTATAGTCATAGTCCTTGGTCTCAACAGCCAGTGGTTCCTCCTGTTTCAGATCACGTTCGCGCGTCATCACTACGCTGGCACGGAGATACAGCTTACGGAAGTGGCTCTCGTCCAGACCTCTTATAGTTAAGAAAGAAAATCCTTTTATTTATATACTAACAACAATCGTTTTAGGTATCGCTTTTAATTTGTGGTATCATCAATTTATGTTTTATTATTTACATACCTATCAATGGGAGTCTTAAAGTTAGCCTCGTTCCATGTATGTCCAGTGGCTAGAGTCTTTCTACTGATCATGATTTTTGCAGGCTGTGCGGTTTCAAAGTCCGGTCCGGGCACGGTCCTCGCGTCCATGGCGAGTCCTGCGCCGAGGAAGTCCAGCTGGCGTTTAGTACGAGCCGGCTTTTTACCTTCTACGGTCAAGCGACCGGCGGTCGATTGAGTGCGCTCCGATAGCTTAGATGCTGAAATTAAATTTTATAATAAATTCAAAGAAATATTAATAAAACACTTTAAAACAGAAAAGCCACATATACCCATTATATAATCATCACTTGTCATTCTCTACAGTTCAAGTACTTTTGGTAAAAATTATATATGGACGAGCACTTGTTTACAGTTCGAGGAGACATGTGTATATACGTTGCTGGCCTCTGGGGAAAGAAAGTCGTATGTCACCGAGTACTCCGAGGGGTATCGCTGAGGCGCCTTCACAGTAAGATCAAACAGTACAGTACAGTACAGTCGTACCTCTGTTGGTCTTGAGCCGCCAGTGCGCGGGCCCGGCCCAGGCCAGCGCGCAGTACGAGTACTCGAGGCGCTCGTGCGCGCGCGCCGCGGGCCGCATGTCGCTGAGGCGCCTTCACAGTATGATAATACAATACAGTACAGTATAGTACAGTCGTACCTCTGTTGGTCTTGAGCCGCCAGTGCGCGGGCCCGGCCCAGGCCAGCGCGCAGTACGAGTACTCGAGGCGCTCGTGCGCGCGCGCCGCGGGCCGCATGTCGCTGAGGCGCCTTCACAGTATGATAATACAGTACAGTACAGTATAGTACAGTCGTACCTCTGTTGGTCTTGAGCCGCCAGTGCGCGGGCCCGGCCCAGGCCAGCGCGCAGTACGAGTACTCGAGGCGCTCGTGCGCGCGCGCCGCGGGCCGCATGTCGCTGAGGCGCCTTCACAGTATGATAATACAGTACAGTACAGTATAGTACAGTCGTACCTCTGTTGGTCTTGAGCCGCCAGTGCGCGGGCCCGGCCCAGGCCAGCGCGCAGTACGAGTACTCGAGGCGCTCGTGCGCGCGCGCCGCGGGCCGCATGTCGCTGAGGCGCCTTCACAGTATGATAATACAGTACAGTACAGTATAGTACAGTCGTACCTCTGTTGGTCTTGAGCCGCCAGTGCGCGGGCCCGGCCCAGGCCAGCGCGCAGTACGAGTACTCGAGGCGCTCGTGCGCGCGCGCCGCGGGCCGCATGTCGCTGAGGCGCCTTCACAGTATGATAATACAATACAGTACAGTATAGTACAGTCGTACCTCTGTTGGTCTTGAGCCGCCAGTGCGCGGGCCCGGCCCAGGCCAGCGCGCAGTACGAGTACTCGAGGCGCTCGTGCGCGCGCGCCGCGGGCCGCATGTCGCTGAGGCGCCTTCACAGTATGATAATACAATACAGTACAGTATAGTACAGTCGTACCTCTGTTGGTCTTGAGCCGCCAGTGCGCGGGCCCGGCCCAGGCCAGCGCGCAGTACGAGTACTCGAGGCGCTCGTGCGCGCGCGCCGCGGGCCGCATGTCGCTGAGGCGCCTTCACAGTATGATAATACAGTACAGTACAGTATAGTACAGTCGTACCTCTGTTGGTCTTGAGCCGCCAGTGCGCGGGCCCGGCCCAGGCCAGCGCGCAGTACGAGTACTCGAGGCGCTCGTGCGCGCGCGCCGCGGGCCGCATGTCGCTGAGGCGCCTTCACAGTATGATAATACAGTACAGTACAGTATAGTACAGTCGTACCTCTGTTGGTCTTGAGCCGCCAGTGCGCGGGCCCGGCCCAGGCCAGCGCGCAGTACGAGTACTCGAGGCGCTCGTGCGCGCGCGCCGCGGGCCGCATGTCGCTGAGGCGCCTTCACAGTATGATAATACAATACAGTACAGTATAGTACAGTCGTACCTCTGTTGGTCTTGAGCCGCCAGTGCGCGGGCCCGGCCCAGGCCAGCGCGCAGTACGAGTACTCGAGGCGCTCGTGCGCGCGCGCCGCGGGCCGCATGTCGCTGAGGCGCCTTCACAGTATGATAATACAGTACAGTACAGTATAGTACAGTCGTACCTCTGTTGGTCTTGAGCCGCCAGTGCGCGGGCCCGGCCCAGGCCAGCGCGCAGTACGAGTACTCGAGGCGCTCGTGCGCGCGCGCCGCGGGCCGCATGTCGCTGAGGCGCCTTCACAGTATGATAATACAGTACAGTACAGTATAGTACAGTCGTACCTCTGTTGGTCTTGAGCCGCCAGTGCGCGGGCCCGGCCCAGGCCAGCGCGCAGTACGAGTACTCGAGGCGCTCGTGCGCGCGCGCCGCGGGCCGCATGTCGCTGAGGCGCCTTCACAGTATGATAATACAGTACAGTACAGTATAGTACAGTCGTACCTCTGTTGGTCTTGAGCCGCCAGTGCGCGGGCCCGGCCCAGGCCAGCGCGCAGTACGAGTACTCGAGGCGCTCGTGCGCGCGCGCCGCGGGCCGCATGTCGCTGAGGCGCCTTCACAGTATGATAATACAGTACAGTACAGTATAGTACAGTCGTACCTCTGTTGGTCTTGAGCCGCCAGTGCGCGGGCCCGGCCCAGGCCAGCGCGCAGTACGAGTACTCGAGGCGCTCGTGCGCGCGCGCCGCGGGCCGCATGTCGCTGAGGCGCCTTCACAGTATGATAATACAATACAGTACAGTATAGTACAGTCGTACCTCTGTTGGTCTTGAGCCGCCAGTGCGCGGGCCCGGCCCAGGCCAGCGCGCAGTACGAGTACTCGAGGCGCTCGTGCGCGCGCGCCGCGGGCCGCATGTCGCTGAGGCGCCTTCACAGTATGATAATACAATACAGTACAGTATAGTACAGTCGTACCTCTGTTGGTCTTGAGCCGCCAGTGCGCGGGCCCGGCCCAGGCCAGCGCGCAGTACGAGTACTCGAGGCGCTCGTGCGCGCGCGCCGCGGGCCGCATGTCGCTGAGGCGCGCGGGCGCGGCGCCGGGCACGCGCGCCGCACACGCCGCGACGCACGCCGCCACGGCCACGTCCGCCTCCTCGTCCGTCTCGATGCCTCCCAGCGGCTCCTCGTCTGAAATGGGTCGAGGAAACGTCACGATGTGAGTGTCCGATAATTATGATATCTGTGATTTATTTTATTATGACTCGTTTGCGAGTACATATAAGTTGTAAAATTACCATATAGATCGTTATGAGCCTCGTCCTGGGGTATCGGTTCCACCTCGGCGTTCACGTCGAACGCTACGGCCTGCTGTGATAGATTTAATCTGTTCTCTTCGACCCAGTTGGTTATATGATTTTCACTGAAAAGAAATGATTGAAGAATGTATTAGAAATTCATTTTTTGAATAAATATTCTTGTATTTAATATTATTTACCTATCTTCGGTTTCGGGATCCCAGTTGCTAATAGAAAAATCAGTAAATGGTTCACAGATTTTATCATTCTCGTTGAATATAGGAAACAGCTTTAATGACAAAGTGATGCGATCATTTAATTCTATATTTTCTTCTAAATTGTTTTCTGTTATGGTCTCTAGAAATGGAATATCTGTCCTGTAATAGAAAATAAAATAAATACACTGAGTTGAATGCATTTAACGGGCAAACCATTTAAACCATTCCTAAAAAGCAATTCTCTATTTATAACTAGAGAATTATCTCTAGATTATTCTTTAAATTATTTTTTTGTTCTTAAAAAAAATAGTTTTTCTGCCAAATATTATAAAATAATATATATAATATATTTACAGATAATTATTTAAAAAAAGTAGTTATGTACCTTAATATTAATGACAATGTCTTGTCATGTACAGGTAGAGTTGCATTAAAGGCTCTATTGGATGAAGTCACATCACCTGTTGTAGCAGCCAGTCTCTCAAAAAATGGATCTGAAACAATATTTCATAATAAAATTAATAAATATACATACAGCAAAAAAAAATCAATTATAAAAAAATTACTAACCAATGCAATCATTGGCATCGAAATCCCCATTGAAGACTTCAGGATTTGTGGCTACAGCACCTTTGGACTTTTTCTTTTTCTTTTTGGGTGCAGCATTTTCACCTTCTGCTGAAGGAGCATCATCTAATGCCCCAGTGTCATCATCTTTCTTACCTCTTTTTGACTGAAACATAAGAACACTCTTCTATACTTTTTCAAATATATATTTTTACAATGATTTATGAAATTAAAACTAAATACATTTCATTTAATCTTTTAACATTTATAAAAATAATTAAAGCCAAATAAGTAATACCTGAGCAGCTTTTACCAAACCACCAGCCATCTTGAGTACATCATAGTGTACAGCGTCTACCCTAAAAGAGTATATACGAGTTGATGCATCTACAACAGTAGAAGCAGTTTGCAAGTTGTCCATACGTGAATCATGGCGCCGTAACATTGATGTCATAAAATCTATCAGCTGTAAATTCCAAGCATTGTCCTTGGTGATTTTCTGGAAAGTTTTTATCAAAGTTAATGTTCTGACCATATTAAAAAATCTCAGGCTTATATCAAGTCCTCACATTCTCTGCATAAAGTTTCAGGCAGCCTTGAAAGTGCTCTTTTTGTGGAGATGAAGACATCGTGTCTCTAGCGCGTCTCGGGGAGGCTTTGGGAGTCGAGGAAGCGACAGCGCGCTCTGACGCGACCAAGGAGGACCGTTCAGCCTCGTCATCATTACGTTCCTGAAACATAAGCAAAGCCAGTAATAACCCCTACTCAGTAAACTCACAGGAGTACCAGTAAGCCATTACCTAAATAGGAAAAAAAATGGATTCTGGTTCATTTCTACTAAGTCCCAAATCTATAAAACAGTATGGAATTGTTTTTCTTAAACATTCGTGTATAATAAAATATGAAAAATGTACCTCATCTCTTAAGTTTTTAACCCTGCTTTGAGGAATAAGACTACGTCTTTTGATAGAACTACTGCTACTCCCGCCAACACTAAGTCTCGACAAACTTAAGGGCGTCGACGTTATAGGATTTTCAACCATCATTGAGCATATAGTTTTTAGTAATTCGGATATAGACTTATTATAAATTACCTACAGTCGTAATTAAATTATTAAAAAAACTTTCAACTTCCGTCACTGTTTATAAACTATAAAATTGAAACTTAACCGTCAACCGGCTATTCAAAAAAACAGATAAGAGCTAAAATAAATAAATATATGTCAAAATAACACAGACAAAATACTTTGGTTTGTTTTCGAAAGAAATTAAAAAAATTGAGATGTCACATATATTTAGAACAAAAAAAAATTAGGAAAAAAATATAATTTATATAAGCAAAGAAAAGTAAAACTGTTCTGAAACGCTTAATATTTTTTATAATAGTTGATGAAATCTATTGATTTCGGTTTTGATCTTAGACAGAAAATGGTATAAATGAACATGCATGCCATCGTTACGTATGCATGCATGCTACTATGACCACGTAATATATAGAATAATTGTAAATGACTTAAAATGAAACAATCCTCCGACTGCAGTAGACGCAAGATCAAAATATTTTAATGAACATTTAACGTAATTCGATTTCTATACAGCTGACTTTCTACATCGTAAAGGTAACAAACATTTTGAATTATAAGTTTGTTACTTGAGCAATCTATAACAAACTGTCAAGATTTGTTTACCACACCGGTTTGCAAAATAAACGGAACAACCGAGTGAAGTAAACGGAACAAAAAAAAATATGTTTTTCATTTCTATACATAATTTAAGGATATGCTTTTATTTGATATGATCTATACCTTTTTGTTAATATAAACATATGTCTAATATCTTTACTAACTAGTAATCAATTTTGATAAAATAAACATTTATATAATGGTGTTGTATAATATAATTGAACTAATTTTAACCTCAATTAATTAAAATAAATCCGAAATATATCCGTTTTTTTTCATTTTAACCTACCTACCTAAAAAGTGATGCCAAATTCTGATATTTATATTTCCTTTTGGATTAGCTTCTAATTTACCTTTCATTCAAACTTTCATTACAAAACTGTTATTGAATCATATTTTCTTGTTACAGATATAATATAGTTCGGTAATTTGTATAATGTATTGAATGTAATTCATTGGATAATTTTTTATTCTTATAATAAATAGCTCTTAGATCCTCTTTAAATAATATGGTATAGTTTTACATATTTAGAAAAAAAATATATAATTTTTAATATTAGGAAACTACATGTTTACGTTTTCGACTTTAATCATTTTAAGAATTGTGTAAAACAGGGACATCATTGCTATTGGCAAACACCGACTTTTGATTCCTATAGTTTATAATCTGTATTTACAGCTGTTTGTAAACCGTACGCTTGTTGCCAACTTCCCGTCAGTCATTTTACTTGGTGGCTGTTGGTTTACGGTTGACTATTATATCGTTAAAAATCTTCGTCATCTGCAGTTAATTTTTAAAGTGGCACTATGAGTTCTGGAATGCCTGAACTGGGCTCCAAGATAAGCCTAATATCGAAAGCTGATATTCGTTATGAAGGCCGACTCTTTACCGTTGATCCCCAAGAATGTACCATCGCCCTGGCTAGCGGTAAGTTGACAAATGGATGCTTGTTTTCTTGTTGGATGTTATTTTCTTTTACTAATTTTATACGTTATATTTCGTAACGTCTAGATTTATTTTGAAGATCTATATAGCTTTTACAAATAGGTATTTCCTAGAAAAAAATCTTTGTTTTCCCTCCGAATGTTCGTAGTAGATATTTTGTTTGGAAGCTTCCTAAAGCTGTTTATTTTTTTCGTTGTTTGAAACATTTTTATCTATTAACGATTCATTATTTTGTTAAGGGTTAGAATAATTAAGTAAAATCACATTGTTTCTAGACTACCCTCAATATCAAAAAGTTAATAACGCTTTAGTGACCGCGGATTCACATTGATGACGTTGATGACGATTTGTTCTTGTAAACAATGGATTTACTATTAAAATATACTTGTATAATAGTATAACCATTGTAATCTAACTAGGGCTACATAAATAGTCGAGTTAATATTCTTCATATTTTTTACTACTTAGAATCTTATAGTAGTAACGTCTGCTATTCATTCATTTAATTAAATAACCAATTTGATTTGCGGTAAAAAATATAAAATTAAATAAAATTAATTAAAATTAAATATTTGGTTAACTTTTCAAAATCTGCTACACTAAGCGCTTACTTCTGTTACTGTTTAAATTGTAATTAATTACGGAATTTTGTTTTTAAATTTCGTGTTTTACATTTTTTACATAGTTAAATTATATTTTAGTAGTGGAATTACTGATATAAATGCCAATATAATAGTGTCTATAAAAATTAAATTAATTATCTAATAATATAATCAAATAAATTATTCTAAAATAATATTTGTAATCCAGTTTGTAATTGTTTACAGTGCGGTCATTTGGTACAGAGGACCGGGAAACTCAGTATCCTGTAGCACCTCAGAGCCAAGTGTATGACTACATCTTGTTCCGTGGATCTGACATCAAGGATATTCGAGTTCTGAATAATGTACCATCTCTACCCAATGACCCAGCCATTGTGCAAATGTCTGTACCACCATCCCTTGGTGGAGGACAGGGACAGGGCCAGTACACTGGACAGTATAATCACCCAGTGGTTGGACAAACGCAGTATCCGCAATACCACCCAATGGCTGGTTTTCCAGGAAGTGTGCACCCTCAGCTCAGCAAGACGAGTGAGTTATCTCCACAAACATCTGTGGATCTGGCACCATTACAACCAGTGACTGCCCCTATTGGATCTGGAGTGGTGCATCATACCCACCAAGTGAAAGACCAAGGTTTTCTTTTCAATAATATGGCTTTGGCTTTCATGTAATGCTTGCGATTGCACTTTATATTATCACCTGCTTTGCATAGGCATTTATTTATATTTTAAAACAAATCCAAAACAAAAAAAAAATTATTTCACCTTTCATATTAATTTACTATCGTTTTATCATCTTTTATGCAGTAGTTGTATTTATATTTTTATCATAATTTTCCTCTTAGTTTTAAGTAAATATTTATTAATGTTGAATTTCTCATTAAATTTTCATGGATTACTTATGTCTTCACAATTTTATACTTCCTTAAATCAAATAATATATAAAAAAAATATTTACATTCATTTATTTTTCTAACTCTAAAATATTTAATACAAGTGAAATCTAATAATTGTAAAATATTTTTAATAATTGGGAGCTGCATACACAATTATTTAATAACAATTTAAAATTTTTACCAAAAACATAATCTTTTTAATAGCAATTATATTAACCTTACTAACAAATTATAATAAGCAGAATAATATGAAATCGCATTCTTCATATTGTGCCTTGGTCTATTGCTTGAAAAGAAATTGATTAAAAGTGTAAATCCTATATTATAATTTAGATGTGACTGACATTCATTCATTTTATCTGCTATAGTTTTTTTTTTTTATTATTTAGAAATAGGCACATATAGTACTGTACTTTTAATACTTACAAATTAAATAATCCTAAATCTAAAATATTCAATATACAGGTTCAATGTTAGATCTAATTGGAGGTGGCTCTCAACAAGGCGCATCTCGTTCAGGTACACCTGCCGTCGTCGGACACAGAAAGAGTCCTACAACTGATCAGGGTACACAGGTAATGTTATATTTGTAAGTTTATCTATTATTCTTTTGTATCAATATTATACTTTTTACAAGTAAGTAGTTTATATCGTAAGTAATGAATGAAATTTTACATATACCTAATGTGGCTAAAGGTATTTAGAGTATAGAGTAGATATGTAGACACATGTGCCTCATTCCAATATCTTTGCTACTATGATCAAATACTGTGAGCAGATTCTTCCAACCTTTAAATTAAAATCAATAACTCAATTCTCTGCCGGAACGGAAATTTGTATTTTGCGACTAGCTTTTATAAATATGAATAACATGCTAGAATTATTTACATGGTGTGTATACCCTCTTGGGGATAAAAAGGATGGGTCATTTGCTTAGGTAGTTTTGTCTTTATTTGCTTCTAATATAAATTAAAAAAAAAATTGTGGTTGTATATTTGATTTTTGACTTTGAAACTACAACCCACGCTAAGTATGTAATAATTCCAGCAGGCGGGCGCGTCCGGCCAGGAGCGACGTAACAGCGGCAGCAAGCAGCCTCCGCGGCCCAGACCCACCTCGCGCACCAGGCAGAGGCAGCCCAGCGGATCACATAACCATCACCAACAGCAACAGCAGCCCAATGAGCACGCAGAGAGTGAGACCTGGCATCTATATGTTTTATTTATTTCTAATAACATCCTCATATTTGCGTTATCCTAGAGGACGTTCAGAATAATCTTTTGTTTTTACTCTATCCTTTACATTTATTGTCCATGTTGGATAGTTTAGGATTCTCGAACTTTTGATGCCGATGCTGATCTGATCCACACCACCGTTTCCTCATAAGTGTGTACTCACAGTGATGCAGAACCACTACAGCCGCGGTGGAGGCTGGCGCGGACGCTCCCGCGGCCGAGGGCGCGGCTTCGTGCCTCGCAACAAGAACACTCTGAAGTTCGAGAAGGATTACGACTTTGAGCAAGCTAATACCGAGTTCGAGGAATTACGCATCCAGCTGGCAAAGGCTAAGATAGCCGATGGCGAAGTTAAAACTGAGGTAGATGTATGTTTCGATATGAGCTATATATTACTATTTTATTACCGGAAATTGACGTAATTTCGTGTTTAGTTATAATTTTGTTCAGTTGTTTCGTGACACGTTGATTCCCGGTATGTTTATTTTATATTAAGGTTTGACATAACTGTTTCAAGCCCTTTCAAACGATACAGAAAGTATGGAGTTAGTAATGGGGAAGTTTAGTCATTTTAGTCTATGTGTACTACACTCTACTTACTTTTTTTTTGTATATTAATTATGAGCGGACTATTAATAAGTTAAAACAGTATCCATAGCTTTTGTTGCTCATTCTTCTACATCAAGCTACCTTTTGAACTGAAGTGTAACATTTCATAAGTACAACTCCACATAATTAAAGTTTAACAATTCTATATTATATATATATATAATTTAATTACAACTTAAGGTTGTAATTATTTATATACCAGTTTTATTTTCACATGAAGTATGTTTTTTTTCTATTAAAGTATGTATTTTTACAATATATAATGTAGTCAATGTGTAACAGCCATAGATTAGAATAAGTAAGACACAAGTAGTACATAGTTTTTTAAATACACTCATTTTCATGATTTACTAAAGTAAAGTTCGCTCGAATCTCCGATTCTAGTCTCCGTGGGTCGTATTTGTCACAGTTCTCTGTTTGTTCGTTTTTTCAGTCAGATTTATTTTAAAAGGGAGCACTCCTCTTCAGTCTATAGTTTAGGGACGTAGAATAGAAGGTCTACGGCCGTCGATCACTTTCAGGGCGAAGTAGACAAGAAGGACGACTCCGGCAACGAAACGGGCGCCGGCGAGGCGGAGCTGGAGGAGAACGACGTCATATCCGCCTACGATAAGAAAAAGAGCTTCTTCGACAACATCTCCTGCGAGGCGGTAGAGAGGTGAGAGCGACATCCGGAAATATACGACGCCTCGAGCGAGAGGCGGGAGAGCTAGGCCGACGGATCGCTCATCTCGACGAATCTTCGCAGGTCGAAGGGGCGCAGCCAGCGCACGGACTGGCGCACGGAGCGCAAACTGAACTCGGAGACGTTCGGCGTGGCGTCGGCGCGGCGCGGCGCGTGGCGCCCGCGGGCCGCCTGGAGGCACGGCCCGCACCCGCACGCCGCGCACCCGCACGCGCACGCGCACCACCCGCACCCGCACCCGCACCCCATGTCGTTCTTCCCCAGCTGGAGGCCCATGCGCGGTGGCCGCGGCCGGCCCGCCAACAACCATCCCGCCGCGCGCCGCACCGCCGCGCCGCCGCAGGGGCAGCCGCAGCCGCAGCCGCAGGCCGCTGCCGGTACGTACATACACGCCCACGCAATACGCCTTTCCTGTACATTTTTAAATACGATCGTATTTTATTACTGCAACATTAATGAATATTTATTTATTTTTTTACAGCCAAGTAGTACACGGGAGACGCGAAGAATCTGAATCTTAATTTATTATCGCGAGGACTGATCACATACGAATAAGTAACGGAAAAGTGTATGTCGGTGATTGAAGTGTGTAAAATGTAATCGATAATAATTAATAGAGGAAGCTGCATCGGGAAGATTTAAAAGGAGGCATCGAAGTGAAGGACATTGTTTTGGTGTGATAGTGTTGTATCCGATATATGGAAGGTGTAAGTTGGCTATTCCCGGAGGCATGCGAGATAGGAGTTTCGTCCACGCGAGTAGCGGTCTACGTGTAGGTGAGATCGATGGGCTCCCGCGACCCGGCGTCCCGGGGCGACCGTACGATATTAGGCTAAATTCTGTGATGAGAGAGGTCAATAATTGTTGCCTTTTTATAGAGACCCCTACGATGTATAATTTAAATCTTTATTTATGTTATGCCCAGAAAATCATATATTTTCCTAGCTTCTCACCTATTGAGCATTTGTGCCTATAAACTTAACGAGTGATTAGATTAATATAAACTTGTTTTGTTGTTTTGATTGTCGTTGCATTAACTGTAAGCGATGGCACAGGGAGGATGAAGAGCAGTCCTACTAATTATAGTCAATGAGCTTATAGAAATACCTCTGAGCGAGTGTTCTGCTGGACAGGTTTAATGTATGAGAATTTATCAGTGTTTTATCCTCGGGGTGTTTCGGCTCGTAAATAAAATTCGCGATGACTTAATGTGATTTATTGACTGTCATTTTTATTGTTAGTTTTAAATGAAATGGAATGTGTTAAAACGGCTATCCGGTGGCTGTCTCAGGCGAGTAGTTCAGAGTGTAGTTTGAAGATTTGTTAATATTGTATAGCTGGCCTGCCACGTGGATGACGGAGATGCAGTGATTGTATCACACAAATTTTAGTATATTTGTTGAAAGAGGAATGTTTGATCCATATTTCATATCAAATGATCATTATATTGTAAATTTTTAAAGTCATTCGGCTGAGCCCCATGTTGAGGTTGTTTAAAATATTTTTTTTGACAAAATACAATATATTTGTGAATCTGTAACTCAAAACTGTACCTGGTGATTGTATTAATACGGAAATATACATTTACTACAAATCTTCCAGATGGCTATTTAATTAAAACACATATTTTTGTATTTCTTTTATTGCAAATAAAACTTAAGCTTGTCCCCAATTTCTTGACAATATTTTCTAATTAATTAAAGGTTCAAAATAATAATAAAAATTTAATTAAAACTAAAAATACGACTACAAAGCTACACTAACAGGGTTAAAAATAATAATAAATATTTTTGTTATACGGTAAATATAAAAACACGTAACACATCAAGCTATACAACAAATACATACATAAATGTCTGACATTCGTAACATGAGAAGCAGTAACTATTCAATACAAATATGATTAAAATACCTTAATGTACTATGAAAATTTCTATACTTACATACTTGAGACGCGGTACATGACTTACAAGTTATCTTATTACTATTTATAAAACATTTTAAAAAATATAAACACTCTTACGACTATGGCTATAAGAAGAAACTATTTACACAACCGTATTACAATCAAATCATATTTTGACAATTATGATAATGTTTGTTCTCTCGTGATTGAATGATGGAATTGTTTCAATATAAAACTGAAGTCGTTACGAAATTTAAGTTTATTAAAATCTTGTAAAATAAAACTCATTTGGGCCATTTAGAAGTTTTTAGATAACTTGATCTAAACGCCCTCTTTACTGATTATTAAAAAAAACTATCACTTTTAGTAACCTTATAATTTTTTAACGTTCATCAAAAAACACTAAAAGTACCCATATTTATTTTTACTGTGTACTGTACAGTTGGTAACAAAATCCGTTTTATTTACCGTGCTATTTGTTGTCTTATTTTATAAATCTACATATAACATTAATAAATATCGAATATTTGCCATACTTATTTGAGCTTATATAGAGTTTCATTTTAACTCTTAGGTAATATAAAATAATTTTACTAGATAGGAAATATAATAATAATGAGTTAAAAATTATTTTCTAAGTAGCGTAAAATATAACTAAATATTCCAAGAGCGTGACATTATAATATTGACATAGTATTTCTTTCCCAGAATAAGGTTACATTACTTATAATTCATGAAAGTATGGATATGAACGATGACAAAATTGAGGTAGGCACTGAGAGTTTTATGAGACTTGATGACCATTATTGAAAACGATTCTTTTTATTCACCACTAACAGCTTCACCAGGAGTGCTCGTCTACGATCTTCCAGTATTTTTCTTGCATAAATTATCAGTTTTCCGAGTGCCAACGTCTTCCGTAAAATTAGCCACCGATCACTGGACAAATTACTTGGGAGTTGGGACAGATGAAATCAAATTGGGCAAAAAAGGTAATTCACCCGCGCCACTCGCGTGCCGCGTGTCCGTTCTCGACGACCCAAACCGACCCACTCTGAGCCTTCAACAGCACCTCGATCAGAGTGCGACCCACGTGCTCCGGACTGCAAGTTTGGTAAGGGTCTTATTATTTATAGAATGTTGTAAAATACTAGCCTGAAAATCTATAAATGTTTTTATTTAGGACATTATATTATTTTAGAAAGTAGCAGTTTAGATTTAAATAATTTTTCTCAATTTTGTTATAGTAAATATCGAATGTGTATGTGCACGCATCACAATCAAAAACTAAGCGGCGGATTGTAATGAAATTTGGTATGGTAATAGCTGAATGTCCTAGTCAACAATTAAATTTTTACTACAGGAAAATGTCCGATTCCTACAGAAAAATACAAAATATCAGTTCTACCACTAAAATCTATTGAGTAGGTATAAGGGTGCATTACGATATTTTTTGTACAATAATTTAAAAGTACCACAGATAAAAACACAACATGTGTACCTGCTATAAAAGCACAACACCCCAATCAGAGAAAGTGTGAGCATAGGTCAAGCAAGGGCTCTATCTGGTGAATTTGCCACGGGCCTCACAGGCTATAGTTACGCCACTGCATTAGCGGTTCCATTGAAAGTGGTTTTCACATACCTTTGCGGCTTACTATTCGCGTTATCTCTCTGCCACGCTGCCTCGTAATCGGACGACATGAGTTGCTTTCGGATCTCCTTCACCAGGCCAGTGTCAGTCAGCCCAGCCAGCAGCGCCACACTGCGTACTCCAGTGAGGCTTACGTGATACTGGTCCTGTAGGAGTTACCGGTGTAAAATGAATAGGTTGATGTTACGTGCATAGTTAATAGTTTGTTATTGAATTTACGTATAAACAACGAAGAATACAACTAAATTTTTCTTAACTGTCCGTTTATCTTTATTTAAGGACCTTGAGCCCATTATTGTAGGTGTATAACGCATTTCGATGTCTTTTGTAGTTTTATATCTGCATCATTCAAATATAACAATAAGGCAAATTTTTAAATCTTCACAATATTCCTGAAATTAATGTTATAAAATTTAACGGATATATGAAATTAGATTGATTTTAGTTAACTCAAAAATGTTACGTTTGTACTAGGTATTTTTATTTTAAATGACAGAATGCAGTTGTCAAACAGTGTAGCTTACCCCATACGACCTGGTGAGGCCCACAACAGCATAATTGGTAGCAGTGTATATAGGTGTGGAAACTTGAGGTCTGACGAAAGCTGTGGACGCAGTGTTGATGATGGTACCACCCGCCCCGCCGCGGTCCTTGCCCATGAAGCGGTACGCAAGCAGAGTACCGCGGATCACACCGTTCTTTGTAGAAATGTTTTAAAAACTTAAAATATGACAAAATAATCTTCATGTTTTAGACCTATAGGCGTAAGTTACATGTGTAGAAAACATTACTTTCATGGATGTGACACAGCAACAAAAAAAAATATTATTTTTACTGTCTTTAGTTTACTAGTATTTTTTTAAATTTTTAAGTGTCTCATTTATAAATACATTCATATTTTAATAGAAAAATAGGTGTTGTAAGATATGAAATACTATACTCACCAAATTCACATCAACTTCGAGTTCCCAAAATCTGTCGTTCATAACACCAGCGTTATTAATTACTATGTCAAGTCGATTGAACACTTTTATTGTCATCTCAAATGCCTCTAAAATAATACAATTAATTTTAATGACCTTAGAAATTCTTTTTTATAAAGTTTACACATCGCGTACGTGGTCCGTGCTCTTTTTTTGATCTTAGTTATTTTGTACTTTAATTTCTTATAAAAGCCAAAAATTTACATAAAGGAGGAGTTTGTTAGTACGAGTCTTAAGAACTATGCGAGTCGTTTTGTACAGTCGAGTCACACTTTTATTACTTTATATCTTAATTATTTTATTTTACTATTTTTATTATATTTATATTAATGAGATTTGGTTAATATTTTCCTACCAAACCACTGCTGATATTAGTTATTCGTACCTTCATATTGCGGATAGTCGGTGACGTCACACTGGCAAAATAAAACATTTTTCCGCCCATACTTCACGCCCAACTCATCAGCCACCTGTTCGCCAATTTCGGAATCAATATCACAGAGCGATACCTGCAAAATTAGAATTAATCTTCTTGATTTGTTCTATTGAATAGATATATAATGTACGGATTTATTTATTTATATACTTTATTGTCCACCACAAGAAAAGCAAATAATACTTAAGAACAATAAAAAACAAATTAGGAAAATACAAAAGGCGGTCTTATCTCCAGTCGGCTATTTCTTCCAGACATTTATAAACTAGTTTAGAAAAAGCTAAGTTATTTTTAGGACCAATTTTTTATTCATTCTGGACAAATAGACACGCGATGAATAGTTAACCAACTAAACGTAATTGTAGGTAATTTTTTAGACTTCAAAATGTAAAGTAACAACGTATTTACTGTCCCGTTTCTATCTGATATACATAGTTTTAAAACGGAATACGAGAGTAGCTGTCCAATTGAAAACCTACATCGGAACAGAAGTGGCTTGAATATTTTAATATTTAGATTCAAAATCTATATCGACAGGAGAGGTCGATAAAACATACTAGATATCTATGAAATCTTTAAAATAAGAAAAATTACTAGCATTATGTGCGAGGAAAATTTAAACAATAAGGGACAGTGTTTTCAGAAAAGTCATGAACCACAAAATATTTTAATTGTATAAATATATATTTTTATTATTATATTTTTATATAATAAATAATATATTTTTGCAGAGTTGTAATTAGCGATATGGATATAAAATTGCAGACCTGTTGAAAATTCTATCCAGTGTTCTGTTTGTAAAACGATGACCTGCGTTAACATTATAAGTGCCTTAGGAAAATGCATGTCATTGTAGCTCAGAGAACATAATGAAATAGTATAATTAAATTATTCAACTTTATAAGATTATGTTCGGTTACAGTTTATATAAAAATACTTTATTAATATGGCCTTAATAAATGTAAATGTTATATCTTTAAATTTAATCAACGACCGTAGTGGAGAAAAAAATCAATACAAAAAATGTCAGTGAAGAAACTTGACATCTTTTCTTAGATTCAACTGAAGCCATTACCTTAATAAATCATTATTTACGCTACACGCACTCGGTTTGACCACTCTTCAACCCACTTTAACCTTTTACCTTGAACTTAAGGTTATTAATGTTACATTTTCTGGCGTTATTAAAAACTTACCTTCGCCCCCTGCTTCAGTAATTCTTCACTGTAGGCGAGCCCGATGCCGGCCGCCGCACCGGTTATTAAGGCAACCTTTCCTTTTAACTCCATTGCGATATTTTTCTATTTTGAGAGGACTGCGCCCGAATGCGGCAACCACTACGCTAAATGTGGCTTCGAAGTTCGATCGCGACGGAAACTCCGCCCGTGGGGAGGCAGGAGGGAGGAGGCACACCCAGTTTCTCCCCCGAATTCCCCTTCGTAGTAAATATACGCACGATTGCACGCCACTCTCGCTATCCTACGTCGTTTCAGTCTCGTGTGGACGGTTCATAGGACACTTTGTAAACCGCTATAAATAGGCCATAGTAAGAATCATGTGTTCCATGGAGTGAATGCGCTGTAAGCTGTAACCCATGCGCATTACGACCCCGTACTTGACCGGGAGTTAGGTTAAAAATATAAACGAATGGCATCATTAATAGGTATTTACTTTATTTGTGAATTTATCAATATTTCAGCTTTGTACAATAAATTTTTCTATGTAAAAAAAATAAAAATTTTACATTTTTTTGTATTCTTCGCATTGACTAGTGAAAATATCACAGATAAATGACACGGATGATTTCCGCTAATTCATTTACATATTTATATTTTATACATTTATATAAAAACCGCGAAGTCTTTGATTGCGACGGACGCGAACTGTACACAAATATCACAAAATAAAATTTATCAAATATTCTTTTAATATTAAAAAAATATATATAAACTGAAAATTTAAAAATCCCTCACTAATACAAAATGTATTCTAAAATTTCTTTCATATTGCATTTATCTGATTTATTACAATATATTAATAAAAATATTCTATTAAAATATTTTGATATTACCATGATTAACGATACATTAATATAGAATACACAAAACTATGTACAAATAATTAAAACAGGATGAATATTCCGTACACGTATTTTAAAACAACATTTTGTCCATAGAAATGTAGTTTCAGCACTTGAATTTTAATTCAATTGAAGATTAATATTATTTTAATGTTAAAGAAATTATTTTAGATACAAATTATTCATAGAATTAAAGTTTTTAGAGAACTCAAATAGAAGCAATTTATTAAAATATGTTAAATTTAGAAAAATTTTAATAACACGATTCCATTGTAGTGAAATGAAATTCCAAATGAAATTTGACACTTCAGGCACGGCATCGGCCAAGTACGAGAATGTAGATAAGTAGAGAAGCTTAAAAAATGTCAGTCAGGTATGTATCGGGGCCGAGACTCAGCGCCGGGAGCAATGAATGTAAGATTTACAAATGTGCCTGATCCGCGCCCGCCGCCGGGACCGCCTTGGCCAAGTACGAGAAGGACTTGGCATTGGGCAGCCCCGCCAACACGCACGCACTGAGCGCCGAGCGGGTGAGGTTCATGGGAGCCGCGTCGTACCACTCTGAGGTATCACCGTCGTAGCACTCCACGTGGGGTATCGTCGTCGAACCTGAAAGTTGGCTCAGGGTATTTGTGGATACTCTTAGAGCAATGTGTACGCACAATTGACTTATCACGATTTTAAGGATTTCGAGTTAAAAAAAATGGCTCCTCCTTTTTACAATTGAGCAGTAATAACTTTTAACATTGTTTGACCTGACCGACCGACGAACGGCCGAAACTATTTATTCTAGAAAGGTAAAAATATTTAAAATTTTTAGAAATATCAATTGTAATTGTTTCTTTTAATTTAAAATTAAAAATATTTATTTGTTAGTTATATTCATGAAATTTTTTATTTCAACCTTAAATAATCTGGTCATCTATGTATAATTACCATTGAATCCTCCAATAACAAAAATCATGTCATCGAGTAAGACGGTAGCAAAGTTACTTCTGGCGCTAAACATTTCAGTGACTTCCTGCCAATCTCCGCCGCGGTACGGACAGAACCGTTCTCCTAAAAATAGATTCTTACTTGGGGACAATCGCGGTGGTGGTAATTAACTCGATAAAATTATAAAAAGATTGCACTTTTTCAATTCAAATAAAAAAATTTAAAATTTATTCATTATATAGAATAAATACTATATAGAAGTCAATTTATTATCAACAATAGGATAAATAATAACCAGTGTTAAGCCGGCTGTATCCGTTGAAACCCCCCAGAGCGTATAAGGCGTCCCGGTACGCAATCAGACTGACCCCCGACCGGGGACTCAGCATCGAACGAATAAAACTCCATTGCCTCGTGTCTGAATCAAATACTTCGGCTGAACTCAGGACTTCTTGACCATTAAAACCTCCCACAATGTATATCTGGTTACAAGATTGTTTAGGTTAAATTATTAATAATTCCGGCGTATCCTTTTTAGTCTTAAATCATAAACCATAATGTGGTATTAAAAACTATATCCTAGGATATGGGATACTTTCCTTAATGACTTTGGCATTCTTTATATATAACATTTATTTATTAAGTTTGGGTGAAATCAATAAACGAGAGAATGGACTTCTGGAATTTTACAATTTATATTTACTTTAAACTTATTGTTGGTGAACGGTTTTGTCTGCTTTGAATCTTCCAATTTAAAATATAGGCGTCTATCATCATTTAGAATTTATTTAAATCACAACCATTAACATTTATTTTTGCCTATCCATATCAATGACAGAAATACCGATTTCGATAATAATCCAACACTTTGCTAAATGCTATACAAATTCTTTTAATACAGTTGTTGTTTCAATTATTGCAAAAAACAATTTTTGGATTTTGAAATAAGGCAAATGAGAAAATGTGACTGTTCCTGTGTAAAAAGTATATCCAATAATTTTACGTGATACGCTAGAAACCAAATTATAGTTTAAGCTTTGTGTTACGTACAAATTAGTAAAGAATACTTGTTTTTTAATATTTAATATACTTATATTGTCACTATTTTATAAAATATAGGAATACTGTTTTAAAAAATATAGGAATATTATATGATTGTCTATGACCATGGCTGACACGTATAGACAATTAAAAATGTAATTATGAGGAATGTAGTATGCCTCTTCAAGAAACAAACCTTTCCACCAAGTGAGGCGGCGCTAGCATCTGATCTTTGCTTGTTCATAGGCGTTGTCATTTCCCATTGGTTTTTATCCGGATAGTATCGCTCTACAGAGGACATTCTTGTTCGTCCGTTGTACCCGCCCAGAGCGTAGATCAAGCCGTCTGGAAAGTGTTTAGGGTTATGCAGATAATTTTAGCATTACATAATACAATTTACTAAACACGAAGTAACTAAAGCGCTAGTTGTTATATCTTTTTTTGTCAGATCACCGTTTAGATTAGGGTTATTGTTATGAAGAAATCTCCCTCGTACGGAAGTGAATCATTTGACAGAACTTATAGACTAGATGATATTACACTAAGAACCTAACAACCTTTCCTTGTTCAAAGGCAAAATATTGTTCTATAAAAACACTAAGCAGGTTCAAAACCTACTTTTTTTTTGTTTTATAAATAATTTCAAACCAGTGTCTCTATCAAATATTAAATTCTGTAGATCTCCTAAAAACTATAAAATATTCTATTGTAGCCCAAGGAATAATAAATCAAATAACCGTGGACTACGACGCTGACATAACACCTCGCTTGGTACATGCAAGCCCGTTCAATCCACGTGTTTGCGACCGGGTCGTAACAACGAACTGTGTTGAAATGGTCACTGCCATCGAAACCCCCGATCATATATATGAGGTTGTTTAAAGTACAAAGTCCATGGTAAGCTCGAGGTGAAAGATCCATGTGGATTGAAAGAAACCACCTATCAGCACTAAAAAAAAATATTTATACATTATTTTATAAAACTTAAAATATGTTTGGCTGGCCATACTAAAATATCACCGTGTGTCGTATGTTTCTACAAAACTCGTGGGACTTCCTGCGCTCCAACCACCTACTGCAAATAGTATTTCGTAAGGAATTCGAGGCCTAGCAAGAGGATCATTAAGATCAGCCTCTGCATCAGGTCTTGAGTCCAAAAGAGTCAGAAATACTACCGCAGGATATAAAGCCTCCTGACATTTCTGAGAAGTTGATATATCATGTTACTACATTTTATATAATATTTATATTTAATACTTAATATAAAATTATTACGTCATCTTCAATTACTGGCTGCCATTGCAAAATTTTGGATTTAAAATATTTATAACTTATATGGCCGTATCTGATACAGGACAAAAGAGATGAAATATATTTTCTTCTATTTTCTAAATCGTGTTCTACCCATGATTTGACTGCTTGAAAAACAAGTTCCTCATTTCGAACATTTAATTCATCATCTCGTAAAATGTCTTCTAACTCTTCGTAAGATAATAATTTGAATTCGTTGCACTCTTTTAATATTCTAGCGAAATGTTGTCTTATATACAATTTTCCCTTTTTCTCAAGTTCGCTACAAAAATAGCATCTGGCAAATTTAAATATACCAAGGCAGTTATGGGGCCGCAATTCTTGTAAAAGAAACTGACAACACAATTGTATGACACCGACAACATCAAATTGATCTGCATAGGGAAGTAAATATTCTACATTTTCTCCTGTCACTGTGCATGTTCCTGTGTAGGCGTAGTCGAGAATTAATCTCATATAATAAAATGGAACATCTACCGTGATTTCAGTTTCTTCTGGTTGTCCTTTTCTCAAAGAATTTATAAATATGGCTTTGAAATACGGGCTCACTGCAGAAAGTATTGCTCGATGTACTTGAATTGTTTTTTTATCCTTACACACAATGGTCCCATCACACAGCTGGCCGTTTTGCCTTAACTCATTCCATATTGCTGGAAATTCCACTACCGAATAATTTTCAGGAAGACATGCACATTTCCGTTTACGGGTCACTATACGTTTCTTTGTTAATCTAGGTTTAGAGGATGCAGGGGTACGAACAGAATTTTTGCTTTTTGATAATTTTCGATGTTTCGTATTAAATTCCATCCCTTACGAAAAAAACGGCGGTCGAAACTTGTTATCTGTCGCGATGACAGACTTAAGGACAGTTACCCTTCCTTTGTTTCATTATTTTAAATAATTTAAATTCTATTACATTTTGTTTAATACCAGCAGTAATAAATTTATAAGCATGAAGCTAAAACTAATCTATGGTACATTTGTATATAAATATGTAAGTGGCAATACTATCGCTTCTGACAATAATAATTTTTGTCTATTGACTCTCTTTTTCATCCGGTTGTCAATATGGTGAGTTTCGCCCGGAGAAAAATTAAATAAATCTAACAAAATCTTCGTGCTATTATTGTGATGTGAAAGTTTAGTGATCTTATTGTTAAAATCTGTGAAGTAAATATGTGTTGCGATATTTATTTCAGGGTGTCGACATCAATCATAAACACGATAGGAAAGTCAGGCGTACTGAAGTCAAATCTCAGGATGTGTACTTGAGATTGCTCGTTAAGGTATATCTATAAATTAACCCATAATTTAGAAAAAACATAAGGTGCTATTTCTATTCGTTGTTATGAAAGTTACAAAATCTAACCTAAAGCATTGTTTACAGCTATATAGATACTTGGCCAGACGTACAAATGCCAAGTTTAATCAGATTATTCTGAGGCGTTTGTTCATGAGCCGTATCAATAGGGCACCGATATCTCTGTCGCGTTTGTCTCGTCACATGAAGAAGCCAACCCGTGAAGGTCTCATCGCGGTTGTTGTCGGCTCAATTACAAACGACGTGAGGTTATACACCGTCCCTAAATTAACTGTCGCCGCTCTTCATGTCACTGAGAAAGCACGGGCCCGTATTTTGGCAGCTGGAGGTGAGATTTGCTTGTAAACAACGTATTATAAAAGTCAGATTTAGTCGGTTATGTGTCCCTTCTATTGATTATTTTACATCTACCTGCTAATTCAACATCCTACATCTAAATATCATTTTATTTTTGGGGGATACACTATTATTACAATATTTGACGTTATGTACCCCTTTAAGTATTAGTAATTCCATCAAGTATCAATATAAATATTTCTATTTCAAGTAACCGCTGTAAATAAATTAATGATAATTTTATCCTACCATCGAGCATCATTATTATATTTTATCCAGCATTACTTACATGTTTGCTGTAATGTTCAATAGGATAATTATCCTAATATACATTAACTTTAGATTAGGTTAGTGGCCTACCGAAAGAGGTTTTAATGCCAAACTTTCAAAAAAATAATAGTATCATAATATGTATGGAAATATATGTAAAGATTTTTAAATCATTAGACAATTCTGTAATTTTGAATTGCTTGTTGTAACTCTGTCAACTAAACAAAATTATAGATGAAGTACTTATTGTTGATATATTCTATATGCAATTATTTAACTCTTCTGGAAGGTATCACTAAATTATCTTCATTTCTTCTTGATAATTAGTTTTCATAATTGTTTAACTTTCACATCAACTAAATTGTTCAGTTATTGCATGTTTTAGAAAAACTAACTAATTATTTTATTTTTGTATTTTGTTATTATAGGGATCTCACTTTGTACTGTTGAAGTTACTTAAATATTTCTTAGGTTCAAACCAAATTAAGGTTTACAATTAATTAAACAGGGTAAAATAACTTTTTTTAAAATATTAACTGTATATCAAGGTGCATTTTATAAAGCTCTGAAGTTATATTTTAAAGAGGCAATATTTTGATTTAGTTCAATAATAATTTTGTAGATTTTTTCTGGTTATTAATTTAGAGTCATGTATTATATATCACAAAAACAATTGCAGGAGAAATCCTAACATTCGACCAGCTGGCTCTTCGTGCGCCCACTGGCCGCAAGACTGTCCTCGTACAAGGTCGTAGGAACGCACGTGAGGCCGTCCGTCACTTCGGTCCCGCGCCTGGCGCTCCTCGCTCTCACACCAAGCCCTATGTACGATCCAAGGGTCATGAGCGCGCCAGACCCAGCCGCCGCGCTAATGTATAATCTTTTTAATATAAGGAATACAACTTATTGGGTGTTTTATTTTAACCTCAAGTTAAGAAATATTAAATAATAGTTTGTAAGATAATCTATATATTTGTGTAACAATTATAAATAATTTAAAATATCACATTCAATTTTGTATATATATCACAATCTAACGGCAAAACAGAGAAGACCAATGGTCTAGTAAAGATTCATCTTGCTGCATCACACCTAACACTATCTTTAATTTATTTATTGCCTCTGGTTTTCCTAAAGACTTTTTAGCCATTTTGACAGTGTTAGCTATTCTGAAAAAAAATTTTTTTTTAATTATACAGAATAAATGTTAACAGAATTCTAAATATCAACTTACCCTAACCATTCTAAATGAAGAGATTTAATGTGTTGATCTAATACTGTATCGGTTAATTTCAAGTTATTCATAGCACATTCGATTCTTTTCATTAGAGTGGGACCTGTAAAATATAGTATATTAGAAGTTCAATCTTCCAAAGTCGAGATTTTACTTTTTAAGTTTCTATAACTCACATTTTGTTGGTAAACTTTCATTCCATTTACACTCAAAGTGATTATTTGCCTTTTCTATTAAAAGACATTGGGTACCCGATATTTCAGTTTGATTTACTCCAATATAAATATTGCCATTATTATTTGTACTTGTGCTGGGTAATAATTTTAACAGGCAGTTGACAATCCTTATAGGTTCAGTTTTAAAAGAATTTATAATGATCTGAAAAAAAAATTGAAAATTCTAAATATGCATTTAAAATCATAAATTATTAACAAATATATAACTTACAGTAACTCCAGTTAAAGTGCAATACAATAGTTTTCTAAAAGTTTCTTTTGTTATTAGATTTTCCAACTCTCTTAATGTCATACAATTATTACTGGACACTACACATGCATTCTCCTCAAATATTGTGCCACTTGTTACTTGTGAGCCTAACTTATTAAGAAGATCCTGACTTGCATATAAAGTTTCAGAATATGTAACTGCACCTATTCTTAGAATCCAAGTAAAATGACAATGAAGTTTTTTAAAAATATCAACATCGCCTGAAAATGACCAATATTTTCCATTATAATATTTTGGTAATTTAAGTATTCCATAATAGATTAATACATTACTGGGATATAAAAACAATAAGAGGAAATGAACCTGTTAACTGAATTAAAGATCGGGACTGTCCAAACTCATGTCGTCCTGTATTCAGCCTCAGAGCTCTTTGTGAACATATACTTTGTTCATTGTTATAAACCACATCTGCAAGATTTTGTAGTTCCTTTGTAATTTTCTAAAATTAATATAGCTTACTTATATAAAATACACTTTTATTGGCTGAAGAGGCTGATAATAATAGCTTATTAAAAATTTACCTGAATATGTTCCGACAAGACTGGTGTGATGTTTAAAAGCAACATTTTGTCCTTCATCAATACAACAATAGAGAATAACCTCTTTAGACCCCTGGACCTAGTATCTTTTAACTGAAACATGAGACTGAGAACATGACCCTGTGTCTCACTGAAGTAAACAACTCCACCATCCTTACTCCAATTTACCTTTAAAAAGAAACAAAATACAATATTTTCAGTGAATTTATGGTACTGTCATATTTAAACTATTTGAGTGTAAATATTTTATCAAAATAGAAAATATTCATAATTCTTATTTTTTTTTAAACATTTTTATTAAAACGTTTTGTTTGAGGATATATTGCAAATTTAAGTAAGGGTCAATTAATTATATGATTTGAAAATAGAATCACTTTTTAGACGCATAGAACCTACCTCGCAAGTAATACTTCTTAAAGCAGCTTGTCTTAAAAAAGAGTTAACGTCAGAGTTAGGAATGGCCTCTCTGCTACAAAATATTGTATCATTGTCTCTAGATACGAGAACTGTTTCTGGTCCAATTGATGTACATCCATTACACTGCAATGCAGTTTTTGAAGCTTCTGTTGTGTTGTTTTCGTCATCAGTTGTAAATGTACAAAATACTGGCCTTGGACCATGGGCTTCACAGAAGTGACAAAAACCAACAATCGCGTTCATAATCCTAATTAATCTTCTTCAATAATGAAATTATTTACAACATAAAAATGTCCACATTTTATAATTTTAAAAGACTAAAGCCCTTAAGATACCATATTTAACTTAAAAATTCTTATAACTATTCAGTTATTGTTTATTAATAACTCTAAAATCATATGACTAATGACATCAATAATGACTGTCAATGTCATATGTCAAAACGTAAATACAGGTTATAAAACGTAAGCATAATCCTATAGATATCTGGTTATTCTTTATTCAATTTGTAAAAGAATCATACCGTTTGCATAATGAGAACGACAAATATTTAAGCTGTTGATTTTGTGACTTTGCTATGTTGTTATATTATCTCAAATAAAACTATTTTTACGGATTAAAACTCGCGTATAATTTGGTTACATTATTTATTTTAAGCCGACGTTTCGAATACTTTGCAGTAATCGTGTTCACGGGTAGACGAGATGTAAGTGTAAAGACACTGCAAAGTATTCGAAACGTCGGGTTAAAATCAAAAAAGTAACCAAATTATACGCGAGTTTTAATCCGTAAAAATAGTTTTATTTGATATGTGTACTCGTGAAAATCTAAGAAAATATATTATCTGTTTGCAAGGCACCGCTTTAAGAAGTACGTTAGCCGTTGACATAGCCTTACGGCTACTAATCATAACCATTATGCAGGTGGACAGCTCGAAAACGTGTTGTTGTTAATCTTATATATTAATGCAGGAAGCGATTTCGTTGGCACACTGTAGCTCGAGAACCACTAAAGGGAAAAATATCGTTGATGGCTCAAATCAAAGGTCTCATTATGCTACATTGCTGAAAAATAGTGACAAATCTCAAATCTCATTAGCCTAATTGCAGTAATGTTTAATAATTCCCATATAAAATTTACTTTTTCGGTAGTTTTTAGTTAATAACTTTTTATAGGAAAATCTCAGCTTTTCCAAACCTTTAGACGACTTATAGACATCGTTGAGGCGCATTTTTTGGTGCCACTATTTTTGAACTCCAACCAAAATTTCTTCAACCTACTAACATAAACTATTATAATTTGTCGGGGTATATTTATTATTACACTGTTCGGTACAAGTTTGTTGAGAGACGGTGTAGAAAACTCCTAACCTTGTATTGTTTTATATAGTTCATAAATATTTTACTCTACCGTTATAATTATTATGTCAAAATCTCGACACCGATTCACGAACAATAACGTCAGGGTAAAGTTAAGATTACTCTTTATAATGTTTTTTTTAAGGGGTGTGATCTTTTAAATTTAGTACATTTTATTGTGCATATATTTTAAGTAGTGCTAGGGAATTAACAAAAAGACTAATTCCACCATTTTCGATAACTCATTTATTGAACTGTACATTGACATTAATTTCCATTAGACATCACTAGCACAGCTTGAATAATATTAATAAAACAGCGTATCATCCTCACAAACGTTAATATAACATATAAATAAATATCGCCACAGACGAACGGTAACGGTAACATGATTGAAACATGTGTGATAGAATTAAATTATTTATTAAACATGTTGCCTATTGAAAAAAAAATTGTCTAAACATTACGCTTTACACTACGTTTTTTATTTCTTAGATACGGGTTTGTAGGCTAATTTGCGGGACTTCAGTGAGGACCACTTGTGTCGCTTGTAGTAGTAGCAGATGGCGGTTAGGATCGAGAATATGCCGATGGCCTTGATGGTCATGAGGCGACGGTCATCCAGCTCGGGCTCCGAGCACCAGCGGAGGAACGTGGCCACGTCTTTGGCCAGCTGAGACGCCGTGGCGGGGGTGCCGTCCGAGTACTCTGCGGCCTGGAGATATTTCCGATTAAGTGTTACTAACTAAAATTCGATCTAAATGATTTTATTTTATGGAAAAGATAATAAGTACATAACATATATGCAAAAGGCATAGCAAGTGAAGGAACTGTATTGTTAATTTTTCTTTTGTTTAGTCCAAGTATTCATTTATGTTTTTTATTTTGTAATAAAAATATCTTCTATCAATGAATGTTAAAAGTAACTTCAAATACCTCATCGAACAGCACTTGAGCCATAGAGATGGCACCCCCGGGGAAGTATGGGTTGTAGTTTTGTCCCTCGCGCAGCACGACACCGGCAGGCGCCTCCATGTAGCCAGTGAGAAGCGCAAAGATGTAGTCCTCGCCTCCCTTACGACCAGACACTATGAGAGACAGGTCGGGCGGGTACGCGCCTGAGGACAACGAAGTAGTATGCTTATATTATTATTAATTATTTTTAATTACATATATTATTGAGTTAAACAATCCCTGTTCGAGGAGCTTGGCAATGTGTGGACTATACAATATATTGTCCCAAAAAATAATCAAAAACCAAAAAAACAAACAACAAATCCTTTTTTATAACAATAGTTGTATATCTGTGATAGTAATGTATAAGTGTAGTGTGAAGTTTTCATTAGATTGATTACAGTTTTTCATTAAGTTAATTGATGAAATAGATATTAAGAACAATTATGCATTGTTTTGTTTTTATCTTTATCAACAGTCATTTGCACTATTAAAAAAAACTATTAAAATATGTACTTACATTAAATATTTTTTTTTTAGAACTAATTAAAAAAATACTTTAAAAATATACTGGATATGAATTATATTGTTTTTAAATAAATTGTTGTAAATAAATCTTTGATACAGATTAAGTTGGTAACATTGTACTAATTTTAGAAATGTGCAAGTATTCGCCACATTTCCAAAATTACAAGTAACTAAATAATACATTTTATTATTTTTTTACTTGTGATGTCACAATTACATAATGTCTAGTTATATTATCATTTTCAAGATGTTCAAGATTTTATTTTAAGCTAGTGATCATTTGCTTAATTTTTAAAAACTGGTAAGGATTGTTGTGAAATAGTATACAGCCAATGAAATTGCGCTAAATATATATTTTGATTTATAATATCTGAGCCATCAAATGTGGAAAGAATTTTTAAATGTAACTGATAATTCCAGGGATCAGAAACTTTTTATGTAAATGTGTATTATATATTACCATTGTTAGCTGCTCTGGCAGCATTTTCGTTAGGGTACGGCGACGGTAGGTAGTCTGAAAGCTTTCCAGGTCGCTCGAAGAAGTTGCCCTCTTCATCAGGGCCATCTTTAATCATCACCTATAAAGAAGAAATTAATTTTATACTTTATAATTATATGAATTCTACCTCCTGAACTGTCGGAGATAAAAGAATATTTAGTGTTATTTAATAGCTATTAATTACAATCAGCATTAGAAGATATAAATTGGGATAACAACATGATTTGTTTGTCTAAAATAACTTGTACTAAAAATCTAAAAACTATCAAGATTTCTTCTAATAGAGAAGTTTTTAACATACAATAAAGCACTTGTTATTACTTTTGTTGGCAGTAGTCTCGGTTATATTTCAATTAGCAAGTGAATAATTAGAGCATGGAACAGAATTGAGGTGGATTATAAAGAATGTAATGTGAGGTTTGTCTTATAAATAGTATTATATAAAAAGTACTTTGTAGGACTTTTCCACATATTTATTTTTTTACATAAGGTGTACTCCCTCTTACTTTCATACAATATGACATATAGTGTTAGCATTTTAGATGCACATCACTCACTAAGGATTAGTCTCAAAATCATATTCATTATAAAATTTTATAATACCTCAGCCGCCTCAGCCTTCGCCTCTTCTTCAGTGTGGCTGACATCAACTAAGTTACGGAAAGCAATGTATTGCAAAGAGTGGCAAGCTTTGCACACCTGCTTATAAACTTCATAACCACGTCGGATACTATAAAAAAAAAAGGATTTATATATTACAAATTACATACTTCCTTTGTTTTCATTAATAAAACTGAATTGTACCACTGTAATAAGAAAAGATTCTGAATTATTATTATTTTAACATTACATAATAATAGATCTTTCACCTTGCATGGTCAAGAGATTGAAACCAGCCGTTGTGGCTCCATGGCTGGTGGAACGGATGGGCTTCTGATCCTGAGGCTTGCACTGACTGCTCCAGTGCAAAAAGCAGAGCGCCAACTCCGCCAACCCCTACTCCTAATGTGGATAACCACTAAAATAAAGAAATAATGTTAAAATAACTAATTCATAAAAAAACCAACAAGTGAAAAAATTACTTCAACAGCAAATTTATACTGTTGCATCTTCATATATGTAACACACATTTTATTAAGTATTTCAGTTGACTAAAACACATTTTATTAAGTATTTCAGGTGACTATTTATAAAAAACTTAAAGAAATCAGGATGGCTTTAATAAATGCAACATTATACAACAATGAGTCCTAAGCCTTATATTTTCGTAAGTAAATCTATTTGAGATATATTTTAAATCAATGTAAATGATTATTTGTTATAACAAACAGATCTTATTTACAAATACCTAAATTTCTACAATTATTATATAAGTTCATTAAAATAAAATCATTTTAGACAACAATGATAATTTAATGAAAATTTGTGTCATTATATATTTTTATCCTCTAACACTCTATAGATAAGATATTTCTATGTTGCTGTTGAATTCTACACATTAATATGTATATTTAATTATTTATTTAATTTATTTTCCTTAATCATATAAATTTATTTTAAATGAAAAGCATTTTATTGTTTAGATGATAGGAAATTATTTTTCATTCAAAGATTTATTCGTAATTACTATTGTTTAAAATAATTCTGAATATTTGAAAGTTATGAAAAAATCTAAGAGATAAGCAATTTATTTACTTGTGAAATAACTATAAATATTGTTAATGATACTTACCAATTTTCTACTCTTAGTCCATCCCTGAGCACTGGTGGACAGCTGACAAACCTGTAAAGGACGATTACATGAATTTTCTTAATACTTGTTACATAATTGTTGGTAACGAAAAGGTTATGCTTCGCCCTTAAAATTTTCTAGTAAATTAAGGCGTCAATATTCTTCTGTTCACTAAAAGCACCCACAATTTTAATTAAGCACTATAATAAGTAATAAACTTTGATCTCTTTAGTAAAATCCACTAGTTTACTACAAAACTACAACTCAGAAAATTCGTTTTCTATGACGAGGAGGCACTTTAAGCAGAGAGTATACTATTTATAAAGGATTGGTGTAGGCTTTTTATAATTACGAGTAATACCTGGGGTGCCACAATCCCACATTTTTTCAAAAGTCGTGCCCCACAAATTCTGCCTACGGCGGCCGCCATGATAGTAAAACGTCGTAATGAAAGATGATTTCACTGACATATACGAAAACGTCGTAATGAAAGAAGCTTTGACAAATTACTTTTTTTAAACTATTTATTTTACGGGCTTGGTATTAAGACCTTTTGAGCCTTTTTACTAGACTTTCAGGTATAGTTGCCATAGATAATTGGCGCAAGCAAACGCATCAAATTAGGAGCGCTAACCAAACCTCTATTTTGACTCGTTGCACTCTCAAAATCTCAGTTTGTGTTAGCATATTGAGCGAAGCCAGGTGCAAGCATAGAAGTTTCATTTACAAAACGTTGGCGCATTCTGTAAACATTTATTTTTCAAGCTAAATTTTCAGGTAAAAAGTTTTTTCCATTGAAGTCTATGGGATTTTAGTTTTTCCTTGATTATTCATCAACGACATCAAATATTTGATTTTTGTTAACCCACTACCAGGCTACCAGCGTGCAAAATTTGGAAATTTTCAGATATACCGTTTTTGATTGCACAAAGGATGCTAAAAAGTCTCTCATGAAGAGGTTCGCTCCGTTTGCTCGTTTCGCTCAATAATTTTAAACTATCCAATTATTTGATAACACAGTCTGAAATGTTATTAACTGGTATATTAAAGTGAAATGTTATTGATTAGATCACTACATTCATCTGAATAAAAATATTTAATTTCTTTATCCTCAACCCTGTTTTTCTTGTGTTTGATACTGTCCATGGATGTTAGTTTTTGGTCTAGTAAATATTTTTTATAAGCTTTACTTAAATGAGTTTAACGTTATTTTTATTAAGGAATTTAATTTGACATGGCCTGATTTAATGTGTTTTTTTTAAAACAACTCTAATTTCAACTGTCTTCTGTCAAATTGAAGTTTAAGTTGCGAAATGTCAATTGATCGGTGCTCGTCAACTGGAATTCGGCAATTTATTTTTAATTACACAAATATTGCAAATATGCATTAATATTTGTATTAGTGTATTTATTACCAAAGTATAAAAAGAATGCATTTAAATAACTAATAATATATATGATAATTACATTTTTTAATAGATTTTGTAGTTTGTTAGCAATATCTGTACTTAAAAGGTTAGCATTGGAGTTACAAATATATATATATATAATATAAATCGCTTTTTTAACTTCATTCTAATATATATCATTTTTGGATATTTTTTTGTTAACTATTTTTATTTATATTTAATACTTGATTCGAACGTCGTACATATAAAAAAAAAAACAATTTCCAGGTTAGAGAGCACTACCTCAGCAACAATGCAAGTTTTCACACAAAAGCGAAACCCAATCACTGGTGGGACGGAGTGGGACGTGCAACATGAAGACTATGACTATCACCAGGAAATCGCTAGATCAGCATTTGCAGATATGTTACATGATACGGAGAGAAATAAGAAATATCACAGAGCTTTACAATTAGCTATAGAAAAGGTTCATAGTCTTGGCAAGAAAGCTCATGTGTTGGATATAGGTGAGTTTAAAATAATGTATAAATTTTTTTGTATTTACATTATTAATAATTTCTAGTATAAATAGTGTAGGTATAACTGATATCAGTTATTCACTTTTAAGTGCAAAATATTGCAGGCACTGGAACAGGCTTGCTTTCGATTATGGCAGCAAGAAGTGGAGCAGATACTATAACAGCTTGTGAGGCATTCAAACCTATGGCAGAATGCTGTCTCAAGATCCTTCACCGTAATGGAGTGGCTGACAAAATCACAGTTATCCCTAAAAGATCAACAGAGTTAACTGTGGGGGAAGAAGGGGATATGAAGGAGAAGGCTAATATATTAGTTACTGAGGTGTTTGACACTGAATTGATTGGAGAAGGTAATGTGTTTTGTTTTTTTTTTGGTTGTATTTAGTTTTTATGTAACAACTTTCTTTTATTTGCTATCCTCAAGCTATTACACAATCATTTTAGTCAGTTTATTCAGAAGTTATATAAAATTCTAAACTGTTTACAGGAGCCATTTCAACATTTTCACATGCTCATAAGTTTTTACTGGAGGAAGGCTGTATAGTCATTCCTGACTCAGCGGTTATTTATGCTCAAGTAGTTGAGTGTCCAACTTTGCAGAAGTGGAACAAATTAAATGATTTAGCTGATGAAGACTTGCAGATTATATTAAGAACACCCCAAAAGGTAGTTTAAATAATTTAAGTACTCTTAAACATATCTTCAATGTGATATAGGCACTTTTCTAATGGGGCCAAACTTACTACTCATTGCCTACTCAGGTTTGAGAAATATATTTAAAAGATACTACACATTTGATTCAAGGAGGAAACCTTATTTATTTTTTGTCAAACCTCAACTATCATTACAAAATATTCATCATTTAAATACATAACAACATGGAAATAGCTGTAATACTTATTAATATTTATTTTTGTTTTAGAATAGTTTTGAGAAATATACATATATTATTTTTGTAGATGAAAGACTGTGCTGGTTCCGCAGCAGTTCATGACATTCAGCTCTCCCAACTTCCTCGACAAGCTTTTAAAGAGTTATCTGATCAAATACCAATATTTTACTATGATTGGTCTGGTAGATCGCCTATCGATAAGATGAGGACGGTGAAACAACAGTTCACGGTGACTAACACTGGGAGAGCACAAATAGTTTTCATGTGGTGGGAACTTAATATGGATCCTGAAGGTTGGTTATAGTTTCTTTCTAAATTATAAAATTTTCGATACTAAGTGTCACCAGATTTTTTCCAGTATACTCAATGATTTTTTAAATTTCAGGCAAAATATGTCTAAGCTGTGCACCATGGTGGGCACATCCTGATGCTAACTTATCAAATGAGAGACCTCAGGATTCAATTCCATGGCGAGATCACTGGATGCAAGCAGTCTACTACTTACCACAAGAAATAACTATACAGAAAGATACAGAAGTTTCCTTAGTGTCTTGTCAAGATGAATATTCTCTATGGTTCTACTTAGAAGACAATAAAACTAAATATAAACACTATAAAAGACCTATTTGTGAATGTGGTGTGCATATGGCATTATCAAGAACACATGTTTCATATTTGAACGACGGGCGACGTAGCAAAAAGTTTTTGACTCAATTGAAGGAGGATTTACCGCAGAATGCTGTTGTATTAGACCTAAATGGTAGCAGTGTTCTAGGTTTAGCTTCCAGTAAATTAGGTGCAAAAACAGTATACATTTTAGAAAATGGCAACTTGAATGTTTCAATTTTAAATGATTACATCAAAGAGAATAAGATAGAAAACATAAAAATAATATCTGAACTGAAAGATGAAGTTTTAGCTAGTATAACTAATGTTATTTGCGATCCGAATTTCAGTAGCGCAATACTACCGTGGGAGAATTTGAAAGTTGCGTACTTACTGTATAAATATAAAAGTAAACTGAAGGATGTTGTTATAATGCCGGAGAGCTGTGAGTTCTGGGCAATGCCTGTGGAATTCCAAGATTTACATAAAATTAGGGTACCGCTTGATAAATGTGAAGGAATTGATATGACGATTTTCGATAGTCTTGTAGAGGTATGACACTATTTTAAGTTTTTGTAACATTATTTTTGTTTTATTTTGTGGTGCACCATTTTTTATCCTATGTCTTTATTTACGCTTTTAAAAGAATTAAAGATATTTAAATTTCAACTCTGTCCAATCAAGTTTGGCTTACAAAGAAATTGACAATTAGACAAATAAATCTATACTTTGACTTATAGATATATATCATGTACGTAATGCAGGAATTAAATTGATTATTATAATCTATGCACAAAACACTGATCTAATATCTTTTAAATACACATACTTTAAAAAAATGTTTATATTGTCTCAGAGTTCCCGTATAATAAGTGATGCTGCTATAGAGGCTCAACCGCTGTGGGAGTACCCCTGCTCGTGTCGCGGCCTGCCCAGGAAGTTGATTGAAATCAACATGGCCGATTTAAAATCAACATTTGCAAGTGATGGGACTTTTACTGTTATGTAAGGCAGCCAGAAAGTCATTCCTTTATATAGTTAATATTATTTGTTGTATTTAGAATATTTTTTCAATAAATGTAAATAAACTTTTTTAAGTTTATGTTGGTAGTATTACGAATTCATTTTGATAATTAGTCTAATATAACCAATAATTGAACACAAATTTTAGTGATACAGACAGCGATGAATCATATCCAGTGAATGGTTTTGCAATATGGTCAGTGTGGAAAGTGGGGGGCAAGTCCATAAGCAGTGGTCCAAGCGAGTGGCCCACAATTGGGGAACGAGTAGACTGGGACATGCATACACGACAGGCTGTTAAAATATTTGTAAGTTTTAATCAATTATTAGATTCTTATATTTTTGTATACAATAGTGTCAATATCTAAAATAACTATATAAAACGAGTGATTACTCTAATGGTCACCAGCTTCCTGAGTAAAGAATTATATAGACCGTTGATCATGCACAAAGATTTTTAACAACATAAGCATTTATAGACCGGTGTACCTCAAGGCTGCGTTTTATCTTCTACACTGTTTCTTTTGCATATCAACTGTATATGTCATATTCTAGTATTTATTGCTAAGTAGTCAGGTTCTTCGACAATAACGTTTATGAAGTGGTCTATCAGATAGTTACATTTGCCAGTACAAAAACTTGTAAGAGCAGATACAAACTTGTTACCTCAGACAAAATTTCGGAATACTTATTTTTTGGCAGAATAGATAAGAATGCACTTTAATCACAAAAACCCCATTTTGTTGTACCATCGATATCCAAAGCTCTTAATGCGACTCCAGTTATACTTTGTGTGCTGTGCATGGTGCGGGTGACGCTGTTAGTAACGTTTCGTTTCTCTCTTGGGAGTTGATGCGATTTACAAATTACATTTTAGTATTTTCGTTATACTACATTCGTAATAAATAATAATTGTAAAATTATATTAAACTTAATCAGAATGTTCTGGTCTACAAATAAAATCTAATAGAAAGTAAAATTAAGCAATCTGTTATTCGTATAACATAACGACCTAGCCGAAATTAGTGATGGGATGTACTGTTATAATATATAGTCAATGTTTTTTATAATAATAAACCCATATTGTGCGAATATGTTCAATTTTTATATAATAATATGTATTAATGAAACAACAGAACTTATATAGCGTATTAATTCTTAAAAGATTATTAATCTAAACTCACATCAGAGTCAGTGCCTGTACTCGTACTGACAGCATCGCACGGATTAATAAAATGCCCGCCGCGCTGATGCGCTATAGAGCAAAAATGTTGTCACGAAAAAATAATCATTAGCCCTATTTTGATAATTTTATATAAGTAAAGACAAGTTCATACTCGGAGTTACACTGCACAACTGAATAACACATTAATTTTCATAACAATCTTAAGGAGAACTAACAAAAAATAACATAAAATTCTGTTTTATACTTTGGCCCGTAATGTTTAATTGTCGCTTGTGAGTCGTAATGCTGTTCATCTAAAACAAAATATAGTTTGTTGTGTGTGCGTAACAATACACAAGTTAATTCTCTCAAACTCTTTTATCCAAATCTTTTCCAACATTGCAATTACCAACCCTTTCATCACGTCCTGCATCGTTAAATCGAGAGTAGACTCTCAGCTAATGCGTCTTATCACTAATGACTACATTTCCACTTTTCTACAGGTGGATTGCACTAACTTAAATAGTATAATACATAAATGAATAAAAAGCATGCATGCAGATTCAAACAGTTCATTATAGTGACAGATTCTATCGTTTTATAAATAGTCGAAAGCGTTAAAGAGGATCCGTTTAGTCGTATCAATGTTGAAACCGTATTAGTTTTTTGATATTGTATTTTTAAAAGGTGTATTGCACTTACAAAGTATATGATTAGAACAATCTGGCAGATTTTAAGATTTAATAAATTAAGTGATCACATTGACGAATGTTCTATCGTCGGAAAAATCTTTACAATAAAACTCAGATTCGGGACTTTACAATACCATTTTTTTTCTCGGAGCGTAGTAGTAAACCGTCTTTTGTGATCAAAATCTTTACATTAATGACTAACTTTTAACAACTGACTTTCTCTAACTGATTGCTGATATTGGTGCATACACTTTTTATAAATATATTTTCTCAGATGCATTACTCAATCACTAATATAGTAATATTATAAAATTTTTTATAACCAAAAATAATATAGAGAAATGTCTCTTGCCTTTGTTTATAAAATGTTTTACTATGAATTTATATTTAAGACTTATTAATCTGTATTTATACGAGGATACAATATTACCTGTAATAATAATAGTATAATTACTATCAATAATAATAATTTGTACATGTGATTAATTTCTTATCTATATGCAAAAATATACGATCTTTATAAAGACTTAAACTAGGCTATCGTAAAACTTATAAATATTATTATGTTTCGCAGAAAAAATCAAGAATAATAAGCTCCACAGACCAATGGAGTTATCAAGTGGCGTGCGACTTGCAGACTGGAGAGTTCAGCGTCAGCCTGAACTGGGCTGAATGATGGTTACAGGACTTTGTACCCACCATGCACTACGGGTTCACTTAATATCAATATACTTTGAAATAAAACTATTCTTACGGATTAAAACTCGCGTATAATTTGGTTACATTTTGTTACATACAGATGTAAAACGAAACATCTCGTTTACTCGTGAACACGATTGCTGCAAAGTATTCGAAACGTCGGGTTAAAATTAAAATGTAACCAAATAATATAATGCGAGTTTTAATCCGTAAAAATAGTTTTATTTCAAATGTGTACTCGTGAAAATGTAAGAAAATACTATAAATATATTTTGATATTGATTTGTTTTTTAATTATAATGAAGATCCTATCCTGTCACTTATTGTAATTTTGCCACTTATTTCTATTAGGCGTTGCCATCGACTCCATACACGTGGAATACAGAAATGCGTTCGGGACATTTTCTGAGTATAAGTTGAGAGCTAGTGATCGAACCCCGCGTGGAGACAGGATATATCTAATAACCTGATTTTTTCAAACCTGATATGTAGTTTCCGAGATGAGCTCTCTTCAGCTATATTATAGAATATTTCATTAATACAATTCTAAAATGATAAAAGACAAACATTTAATAGTATGTATATTATTTTGATATACGGGTAACTTGACTATCTCTCACTATCAGTCAGGTTTCTTAATTCATATAAACCTTCAAGTTAAAACAATTTTTTTTATTTTTTATTTAAAGTAAACTAAACGTGTCCTCACGAGTAAAAACAACATAAACCTAACTTTAGGAACCTTAACATAGAGATATCCAAACAAAAAACAGAAGTAGTTAAAACAGTTATTGCATATGCATAATAATTGCATGCATAATAATAATAATTTTAAACAGCATAGCATTTTGAGGATATTTGAATTATTACGTTCCGTCTTGTGCAGGTCAGCACCTGCACAAGACGGAACGTAATAACCATGCCCGGTCAGCACCGGGCATGGTTGCTTCGGTGAGTACCTGCACAGGATAGCACGAAGGGAGGCGACCCCCTCCTGCCACCACTGTGACGAGTCCGTCGACTCGGCTCGTCACACCTTGGCGGAGTGCGCCGCCTGGGACCACCAGCGCACTGAACTGGTGGGCGTGATTGGCAGGGACCTCTCGCTGCCGCGCGTTATTAGCGCGATGGTCAGCAGCGAGAGGTGCTGGGTCGCAATGGCCTCGGAGAGGGACAGGGAGTTTGCCTCGTCCGCTGACCCGCTCCGTAGGGGGAGACTGGGTAGAAGGAGGCGGGAATACGCCCGTCGCTTCCTTCCCCAGTTGTAGGCCTGGTGAGGGGGGAGGGTGACCCCCCTTACCTAACATAGGCCTACGATGAGAGGGTGCTCTACGTTGCTCGGGGCACCCTCATTTGGGGGGTCTCGCCGGGGCGTCACGGTGTGTGCTAACGCGATCCCGTGACGTCCCATTACGGCGCAGAGGGCAACCGTTGGTTTTTTAGTGGGTAGCCTTAAAAATGGCAGCATCCTCTATGCTGCCGGGTAGTCCCACATCACCCCCCGGCCGTCACCCCCATGGGCCGACGGGTTACCCGTAACGGGTTCTTCCAACGGAAAAAAAAAAAAAAAAAAAAAGGATATTTGAATTAACTAATTTTTTCCTAGAAATTTAGTGTACATTTATTTTTATTTATTCAAATGTCTATAATTAGAAAGATCTTAAGTTGCCGTTCTTTATACAGTAGATTAAATCCAGACAGAAGAAACACGAGCCGTTATCAAAGATCCGCCGTGTTTTCACGGAACTCCGTAAAAAGATCGGACGTTAAAATATGGTAACTAGAAACTAACATCACCTACCGCAGTACCTTTAAAAACTTAATAGCAACTTAGTAATTCTGCACTCGTACTTCAACCACGCTTTTTGTATCTTCTTCACGCAATCTCATTATACTGTCGGGAACTCACACGATTAATTAATTATTTATGGCTTATTAGAAAATCAGCTTTGGCTGATCGAGGCTCCGAGGTGGATTCTGTTATAACGGTTTTGTTTTTACGTCTGAACTTATCTGTGGCAGTGCTGGAACACCACGATAACTTTTAGTTACATTTGACTTTTGATGTAGTGGAAATATTATTTCAATGCAGATATGATGTATTTATATATTTTTATTATCAAAGAGTTTTAATTAACTAAATAAGTAACCACTTCACTGGTCATTCCAGAACGGAACACTATAATGTTATACTTCAAAAAATATATGTCAAGCTCACTGAAACTAACTATTCGCATAACTTCGCAATCAGATAAAGCTTTAATACATTCTTCTTTTTTAAAGTTAGAGCACATCTTCATGAGGAATGTCTTAAGACTCGGGTCGTGTCGTTGTAATGAGACGAGAGAAGTCTGACGAATTTAAATTAAATTTTACTTAATCTTTGCTGATCCTGCGTTGAGTGGAAGTGATAAACAAAACATCCTGGTTTTATAGCGCAAGTGCGAGAGCTGACTCGCATTTAAAGTGATATGAATTTAAATTTGAATATATATAATTAATTAATACGTACTTGTGCTCGTAAAGTTTTAAATAGAATAATTTTACATAAACTAAAGCTAAATGATATTTTATTTAAGATGTTTGAGGAAAACTTAGTTTTTTTTTCATTAAAAAATATTTCTTTAAATTTTTAAAATGACTTTTTATCATAGTTGGTATTTGATTGTATCTTTGAAACAATTGACAGATATGTAATTACGATAGCAATAGGTTTAGACTTTTTAGGTAAGTATTGTCTACAGAACGGGACTGCTAGCGGTTGTTTTGTGCTACAAACATATGTATATAATTTCCTGTCTGTATGTGGTTGTCAGTACAAATCGAGCATTGGAGATAAGGACTGCAACAGAAGAAGACATGTTTTTATAAGTTATCGTGTAGCAATCCGCACAGAGCGAGTAACAGGTTATGTTTACCTCATTTAGATAGGTTTTTTTAAAGAACTGCTATGGAGAATGTTTGCAGATTTTAATATTTTTTATCATCAAACCAGTCATTTAGTTACAACAATAATATCAACCAAGATATTATTGTAATTTTTCATACAGATGCCAAAATAAAACTACTTTAAAATAAGTAAGATTTTAGGCAACTCAATTTGGCATAAAGATTTGGGATATGAGGTATACAGATTAACATAATAAGTTTTTTAATATTAATGTATCTAAAATCGACCTCCAATATTATGTCGTGGTCGGTATGAATGGCGAAGAAAAAATACCAACGGAATGCTTTAGCTAAGAAATAAATTAAATGTCAATAAAGACCACTCTTCACTTATGAATGACAGGCAATAAATCTAATTTACAGTACTAATAGACTTATATAAGTATTTGTAAGTTTTTTCCACCTGTAACTTTTTAAGTTTTTGTTAGAATATATTTTTCTTGAAATTATACACACGGTATTGTACTTATATAATACATGTGGGATAATAGCTGTATGCTTTTGACCTGTTGCTTTATGGCTAAGTGACAGGAACGCATCTCAAAAATCAATGTCCTTGTTACTTTAAAAAAATAAAACGTGATGGTATTTTTGTGAGTAAACTTTCGTGTTACATGATGATGTCTCGAACTCGGAGCGTGAACTGCTCAGAGCTCATGAATAAGTACCCAGAATGGGTTTGAAACTAGTCGGGTAAATTCCGATAATAAGATGAGTACAGCCGGACAATTATATTTAATAGTAATAATACTGTCAGTTTCGTGGTCACTTGGAGAGCAAGGCCAAGTTGGCCTCGATGAAATTGGGTGTGATCAATAGAGCGAGACAGTATTTCAATCCTGGCCATAGACTTGCGCTTTATAAGGCGCAGGTTCGGCTACATATGGAGTACTGCTCTCATCTCTGGTCCGGATCACCCCAATATCAGCTTCTACCTTTTGATCGCGTACAACGGAGAGCCGTACGGATTGTCGGGGACCCGGTGCTCTGTGAACGGCTGGACTCTTTGGCATTGCGTAGAGACGTGGCTTCTTTGTGCGTCTTCTATCGCACTTACAACGGGGAGTGTTCCGAAGAGCTATTTGATCTGATGCCTGCCGCTGAATTCCATCACCGCACAGCACGTCACCGCCTGCATTTCCATCCACACCACCTGGATGCGTGGCGATCTTCTACTGTGCGGTTTTCAAGGACTTTTCTTCCACGTACCACTAAGATGTGGAATGAACTTCCTTCGGCGGTGTTTCCAGATCGATACGACATGGGTACCTTCAAAAAAGGCGTCTATTCATATCTCCAAGGCCGGCAACGCTCTTGTGAGTCTTCGGATGTTGCAAGAGTTCATGGGCGGCGGTGATCACATTTTATCAGTGACCCGCATGCTCGTTTGCCCTCCTTTTCCATAAAAAAAAAAAATAATAAAAAAAAATAATGGTATTTTTTTACACTTTTTTTAAAAACATCCATAAGCTTAATAAAATAAACAAAGTTAATATATATTTTAGCCCTAGAATAACATTTTAATTATGAAGTGTCCTAAGACGATGGTAACAAAACAAGCGAATTTACAAACATTTGAATGTTTAAACGATTCCAATCTCTTTAAAAATATTTTAATAAAATAACACTAATTGTCGTAATAGTTTAAAGAAGTATTTTTATCATACTTTTACTTATCTATATTTAACTTTAAATCGGATCACATATTATCACTTTACAATATATATAACCTATAACTTAAAACAGACAGACGCGTTGAAAACTGTTTTTTTTCTCCTTTATATATGATTTGTCACAAAATCTAAAAAAGGTAAATATCTAAATTTTATATTTAATTTGATTTATATTAAAAGCTTTTTGACAAAGTTATTGAATCGAAAAATAGCACTAACTAAATAATAATCATGTTTTGTATTTACTTAAAGATCACAAATACAGATTTAACATCTCGATATCTCTAAATTGTCGGCATCATTACCAAACAACTGTGGGTTGGTGGATATTCAATTTATATATAATATTAAAGAGCCTTTTGGTAACGTCAAAGGTTAATCGGGGTGTATTTGATAAGACGTCACATTCGTCCCTAGCCATTATGTCGTGTCGAAAGACGTGAATCGTTGATGTATTCTGATAGCCATACAATGGTACAAAACATTACATATACAATTGATTGGCTGTCCCGTTGTTTTATTACTCGGAATTGACATGAAGTAATTTGCCTATTTATTTAAATATTAACATTTATGTTTGATGCGAGAAGTCGTGTCGTAAGGAGTAAATTGACGTGTGAAGTCGTATCGTAAGGATTAAATTGACGTTTAAAATATAATATTATGAAAGATGTTTTATTCGACATTGATAAAGTTTTTCAAAACTTTGTTTTTAAATTCCAAATAAATATAAGAGAAAAAGTTAACTCCGTTGCATCATGTCGACTCACGATGAGACTGTCGTCTGTCACCATCTACTAGAACATAACTTTTTACTGCTCCACTGACGTATTCTTTTTTCTTTCAAAAGTTTATTTTTATGGAAACATTTATCTTATCAAATGTCTCGTTAGAAATGAAAGCGCATCAGGGGTCCGGCCATCCGTCAACAGTTCTAATACATAATCACATTTTTTTTAATTCATTTCTATTATGTTTCTGTACCTTCTTAGAACCGCTGCTTTAACATAAATGTAGAATTATAACGACTGCGGTCTGTTATTAACAAATATGAATTGCTAAGCATTCGCAATTAAATGCAAACAAAAGGTCAACGGATTCAATAAATAACAGTATTTATCAGTAATGAAGGTGCTATAAAACGTTAGATTAGGTTTTATTATTTATTTCAGGTTATTAATCCTCTGTAATTGCGTTGACATTATTTACAAAAAGAAATAAATTTTTATCTCTTAATTATATTAATACGTGTTTAATATAATATAACTCAAGTCACTTTTAGTTGCGATTTTTCGTTTTCTGATGCTTATAGATATTGACATGACACTAAGGAAAAAACATTTTTTTATATTTTGTCATAAAATTTTTCTGTTATTTTTTTGAAAAGCTTAATCGGAAAGGCTCGATGTAGGGATTGCCCATAACCATTTAGGCTATCAGTATTAAAATTGAAAAACCCGAAAAAACACATGAATTCGTATTTCATTATAAATTTATTTAAAAAAGTCAATATATGTGTCGGTCATCTGTAGCAATATAAATTATTAAAAAATGAAAAAAAAATTATGTACGGCCCGAAAATTTTATTTAACCTTTTATAAGATAATCTCATATAATATATATTAAGAGGGATAATTTGATTGTGTTTCCTTAACTTTATTATTAATACAATATATTCTATCTTTAAGAATGTCTTAAATGTCTCATAAAGTTCCTTAAACTAATTTGCTTGTGTACAACATCTTAGATACAAGAATGTTAGTGTATTTACCGACAATGTTATCAAATTTATGAAGGTGTAAATAAAATTCTTCGTCTATTACACAGATTAGATACATTCCTAGCATTCGAAGCCAAAGTTAACAAGATTCAGACAAGTGACAGGCTTCGTTTGTAGGAATTATTGACAAGACCATACTAGTTCTTAGGAGTTGGGAATTTTTCTTGGTTTTTATGAGATTTAAATTAATTTATTTATTAAACAACCCCATATCATTATCACTTAGGGTATACTTATTATTATATTTTTTTTATATATTGACAAAATATGTATAAATTTAATATTTAACTATATTTATAAGGGAATAATGCAGTAAGATAGAACTTCATACCTCTAGTTGCTTGACTGCGGCTCGAACAAAGTCGGACGCTAACGGAGTTGGACAAGCCGTTCAAAGAAGATGAGCAAAAAGAAGTTTTATAGCTTCATAATGTAGTAACAACGTGATGCCTAAATCTTTCTTCCTTTCTGATGGACCTATCTGTATTCGTTCCTTATTCCTCCTGGGTAGCAATGCATTTATTTCTGAAGACGCCTATGTGGGAATAACCAATAAATATAACGTATGTTGTTGGATAGTGTACTTTTTGTCACACAGTCCCATAAAGACATTTAAAGTGTCCGTCATAGCTTATTTCTCGTCTGAATTTAAGTCGTTACAAATATCTAGTGCTAATTATAATCGTAAAATTTAGTGCTTCATATCTTTATGGGTGTTTGCTTTCTAATATATTGTAAGTCTAGTTTCGAGTTATAGTCTATACCTCGGACCACTCAACTAATTAAATCCATATATCGCTATCTGACTGTTTATTGCTGGCCTTATAAGTCTGTTAGAGCTTATATTTATATCCTAAGATATACATAACAATATTGAGAGTTTGAATTTAAAGTAATAAAAACAAACTAACTTATATATAAATGTTACTATTGCTAATGTACCAATACAGGAAATTTTTAGTCTTACTCATATCTGCGTTCTATTGTATTTCTCAGATTAAATTTTCGATTGTTAAAAATCAATGAATTTGCTTAGGTCATTGTTTTTATAAAATTATACATAAGAGTTATTCACTTGTTATTTTTCCTTTATCTTTCCGGTGTGAAATAATGAGTGTTCATTAATTTTGTGAGCGAAATACTTAAGTAACCTGTTATTATGATTTATTATTATTGATGCCTTTAATATCGTACCCCGTATGCCCATATTCAGATGGACTTGCATTCACGTTATCGACTCTATGTATATTGTAATAAGAATCACAAAAATAGTTATTATTCGTTGCATATATTCAAAAGGCGATTGATTTTATCAATGCCGTGTAAGGAAATGGCTGTAATTATATATTTAATCATATTGATTACACTAAACCGTGGAAGTATAATTATATTTAACTAGATATCGAAATAATCTCACCAATTTTACGTTGACGTATTGAAATATTTACTTCGTGACTCCATGTTTTAGAGCTACATACAGATATCGGGGAAACTTTTTATCGCCAAGGTTTTATGTGAAGACAACAGACTGTTAAAGAAGTACTACTTTTATATGACGGGATATCTTTAATCTGTCCTTGAGTTCTATCATTCCGGTTATTAAATGTTAAAAAAGTACGGTAAAAATGTTTGTGTATTATGTTTGTGTTATAGATAAAAAAGTCCTCAAGGCTGGTGTTATTCACAAACAGATATTAATGAAGATGTTTGCAAAAAGCTGCAAAAATTTAAAGGTTTCCAAGTAAAGTCAGATGTTCCAAATATAATATATTTAACTAAAACATGAGAAAATAAAGATTGAAGAAAGTCAGAGGTAAATAAAAGCATAAAATCAATGAAATATATATAGTAGTTATCAGTAATCAGTCTTTTATGGTATCTATTCGGTCTCAGGTCCGATGGTATTTCTCATCTCCCATCATCACTTCTATTCAAGGTAATTTTGTATTTAAATTTCACCTTATCCACTGGTCCAAGAAGCACGTTATCAGCAAACGACTCTAGACAGAACTATTTATTAAAATAATAAAATGTAACTATTTATTAAAATCAAAATAGCGGTTTCATGGTTTATGCTGAAGTACAAACAGATAAACAGACTTTTATATATACTCTGCATATATATGTAGATCAGGTCATTTAATTATCTCTACATATGACGAAGATTTACATATTGTTTGTAACATTTATTCTATTTGCGGGGTAACTGTTCATCTCACGTCGTGTTCGTAATGCGTTGGCAGCTTCACCGCGACTAGATGACGACAAGATGACTAAATAAATGGTGTTTGCATGTGTTATTAGGCTGGATTCATACTGTCACACTATAGCTGTGAATAACTTTAATATTCACTACCATAAAACATTACAGCAGGGCTCTTGTTATTGTAATTTTTCTCTTAACAATGATCACATAACATTTGGAAATGCGTAAATTATTTTAGGTTGATTTTATCTCTATGAAACAGTAAAGTAAGTGGGTGTAAGAACCGTTTTTGTGAAGATAACATTGAACCACCTCATTTATTTTTAATATAATTATTAACATAATAAAGAACAAGACATTATATGTCATAACATTAAGATCGGGACCGCTTGTCCTCGTCGTCGTGTAGGTGTGTCATTAGCTTTGTGTCAGGTGCGCAGGCGCATGCGAGCCGGGGGCGAAACGATCAAGATGCTCGTAATTGATACAAATTATATACCACAGATATTAAGATACATGTATCGTGTAATAGTGAACAATGATGACTAGAATACATAATCACGGTTCTGAAAAAAATATCTATAATGTTTAATAAATATGGATTTCTCAATATCTTACGTAATGGAATAAGAAGGCTATCTTCCGATGAAATATAAATTCCCCGTAGGTACTGATTTAACTGACGTCGCTGCCTATTATTATAATTTATCGTTTGTGGGAGTAATTTTAGAATGGTTTTCATGTACTTTAGACCAATTTAGCGTTAAAACGCGTATTTGAGTTCGGTAGCCAAGTGTTTTTGCGATATCTTGAAAGTATTACTCAATCGGTCGTATAAATTTTAAGGCAATTAGCGTCTTTTCGTTTACGAAACATCGTTAAGTTTGACAGAATAGAAAAGGTAAATCTTTGTGCTTTTATTAAGTTTTTTTTATTAAGGTATTTCCTAATTAGTTATTAACTGCAGTAGTTGATTAGAATAATCATTTTATAGAAATATTTTTATATTTAAATGTGTATTTTAATCGAATATCGTGTGTATCTAAATAATCGCTTGCTAGAGAATTATAGTGCATATCTACAATTTTAATGTATTAATATATTATTGTGACAAATAAGACAAAAGCGTGATTGTAATAATGTTAATAGTCGACATTTTGAACGCGTGACTTGACTTAAATAAATGTATAATGTTTGAAGTCGAAACTCGAACCATTCCTCATTCTGTGTCATTCCGCAATTGATTTGAAGAATTGAGTTTTTAATCTATTATACAATATAATAAAAGTATTTTAATGTATTTTCTGTTGCTCAAAGAAGTCAGTAAAAGCCATACATTTTATCTCTCACACATAACTTGTTTTAGAAGACTGAGATATGAAGTTTACGCTTTTTATGTACTGAGTTCTCAAGGTATAATTTCTATATCATTAAGTCTAAGGCTTTCCCGATAATGAAGGCCTCGTCATTGAGTGATCCATGGTTTATAAATGGCGTTTTTTAAGTGGACCGGAAATTCTCAGCAGCGCTCACTTGATAGATTCCACACGCTTCCCTTCTGCAATGACTCTGATAATTAACTCTGCGAGTATTGCCTCTGGCTACTAGTGTTCGTAAAAGATAGCAAAACAAAATTCCTGCTTCGTACTTGTATATAATTAAGTAAATGTGCCTTTTTATCTAAATACTTAGCTCGATCACTTAAAATTGTTATGTTTTTATGACGTTTGCAGACCAACAGTCGTTTCAGTTTATATAACTCTCTTCAGTAAGATATTTAATATAAAATAATACTTTTGTTCTACGTTTTCTCTTCCAGTACACTCTCAGAAGTCAAATAATAAGTCAGTATAAGCGCTTCGAATGACATTATTTAATCCAGCTTCCGTGGGCGATGATCTTATTGGAAGATATTATCTCGTCAGCGTTGATTGTGAGCCGTAAACTATGTTTTATATTTATACATAACACTTAAACTAGGACTAAAAATAAAAACTTGAGACTATTTTTTTTTTTACTTGAAATTTGTATCGCGTGTTTCGTATAAACCCAGCGTCTGTCTGTAAGCCTTTAGTAGTGAGTGTCTTTGTACCAAGGACTCATGTTTGTAAAGAAGTAGCGAAGATTTCAACCAAAGTACATGAAGAAACCGTTTTTGATGGTGTTGTAAAACCATTAGAGATTTGCTTTTGGTCACGAGACATGATTTGCTCGAGCAAAGCTTAACTTTGGGACTGTACAGAAGTTAAAGACTGGACTCTTTTTAATCAAAACTTTTGATATCTTGACATACACTATGTGGTTACTTTAAGAACAGGACATGCATCTGCATTGCATCTCTTGAGATACCTCTTGAGTAAGTATTTAAATTTCCCATAGATTCATGATCAGAAGAAGTTAGGGTCAATTTCAAAAACAAAATTACTTATGTAAATACTGATATAAAGAGATTTAATTATATTATATTTATCAACAAGTTCTCTATAAAATATGAAATATCACACGCTACATTATAGAAATTACCGTAAAATGAATGCGGTTTCACAATATTAATTCAACTTTATAATAAAAATTATAAAATGCTAATATTTTCTTAGTGCTATTAAATATATATTGAGAATAAGGTAAAGATATCAGAACCAAGGGAAAATTAATTCTATGTTATTGTTTTAAGGTTTCAATCCACGTGTAAGTGTTAAGTCTAACATAGAATTAACACTCATAAGGGTTAATATTAAAATGGCGATACGAGAACATAATGAGTGATATTATACATTAAATCATTAATTCTTATGGCTCTACTAAATGGCGTCGAACTTAATGTTGCTGTTATATTATTTAACTCATAATCCCTTCCATTTAGCTAATAAATGGTTTTTAAAGTATCAAGTTTGTTTGGTAATATAACTAATATAAACATTATTTTTGAATCTAAATAAAATAAATATTAATATTTATTAATAGATATAATTTTCAGTTATATATAATATACATTTCGTTTTCCTGCGGATCTCCTCATTTCTGATTCGATCCCGCAGCGAAACTCCGAATATAGCCCTCTTCATTGCCCTCTGGGTGACGTTGAGCTTTCTGATAAGGCCCATAGTGAGTTACCACGTCTGTGTTCCATATCTCATCACTGGCAACACTCACTGGTCAAAGACTTTCGTCTTGAGGTACTGCGGTATTCGAGACGAGAAGATTTTTCGGAGCCTCCCAAACGCTGCCCAGCCGAGTTGGATTCGAAGAGCGACCTCTCTCTCGAAGTACCGACATAGTCTTTAGAGTTGCGAAACTCAAGTGGCAGTGGGTAGGATATAAAGCTCGTAGAACTGATGGCCGTTGGGCCAGAAAAGTTCTGGAGTGGCGACCGCGAGCCGGGAGACGCAGCGCAGGCAAGCCCAATGGATGAGAGTGACCCAGAACCGGTCCCTGTGGCGCTCCATGGGGAAGCCTACGTCCAGCAGTGGACAATTCCCGGTTGAATGATGATGATGATTATATAATAGTTTTTTGTATAGGTATTATGAAAACTTATCACAATAAAGAACTACCCGTCTGGGTTTATTGTGTGATTCTGTTTAGGCCAGTGCGCATTGTAAAATTCGTAGCATTAGCTTTAAGTTGGAGAGTGTTTTTACAGAAGGATAAATGTCAATAAATATGGTATCCAAATAGGCTCTCCTGCCACTTCCATTTGACGCACACAATTGATCACTAATTTTGATTAAAAGTGGAAAAGATATAAGAAAATAAATATATAAATATTACATGTATAAGGATGTCAACCAAAAGTTTCCTATATAGATATCTTTATGATTGCGAATGTACCGCTGAATAGAATTTATTAACGTAAGAAATATCTTTGATAGGTTTTAGAAATCAGCGAAATCACAGCATTTATCTCATCGTAAATTTAATTTCTAGCGTTTATGTAATTATTTAATGTATTCGATATAAACCTTTCCACACTTAGAAAGGAGGAATGAAGTATAGGTCGGTTACTTTTATGTATTTCATAAAATTAAGTACGACTTTATTAGATACTTATCTTTGTTTTATTTATGGTATATATAACTTGATGTGTCAGAAATAATTTCAGACTATCTTCCGTACAAATTATATTAATGTAAGGGTGAAAAGAGCTGAAATGAACTCGGTCGGGGTGGTTAGGTATTATAATGCTCCATACAATAATACACTTACATACTACCCATTACTAGTGGTTTCACCCGCAGACGAACGAATGTATTTATTATTATGATTATTTCAAATCAGTAGAGTAATGTTCGATAGCCTAAAGCCTTTAACGCGTTCAACCTTACAAACAAACGAACTCTTTATTATTAGTTATTAGTATAGATTGCTTTCTGTCATTGTAACGTCATAGAAAAGTTAAAGAATGCGTTTATATTTTCTAAGATAACTTATAATAGTATTATTATTTGAAATTGTTATATCACACTGTCTAATTGTATCTTAAATTAGCTGTTGCTGCTTTAGTCTTACCAATACAACAAAAAAACACACACACACATAATTTACGTATATTTAAGTGAAGTACTGTATACAGTATATTAGCTTTTTAATTTTTTATTATGTAAACCATAATATTGTAATCCTGGTTGGTCTTAGTCATAAGCAAATATTGTTTAGATTTATAATTTTGTAACACTGTTGGAAAATCAAAGATAATAAATAAAATAAAATATAATATAACATTAGAAATACTGTAATCATATTTTTATTTTTTGTTACGCTGTCACTCACACTGCTGCATTTGGGAATGTTTTTGGGAACTTTGGAAAGTATTACGACAGCGTATCAACCAGCTGAATCTGTTCTTAGATATGTCTTAAGATCCATAACAAAATAAAAATAAGAAGCCACAGTAAATGTTTAGTTTTTAAAGAGTTAGATTGCTGACAAATTCACAAATTCTTCTAAATTTTTTAAACCAGTGTTGATTTATCGGTGCTTCCAAGCATTAATATTAGTAATTATCTTTTATTAGAAATAACATATATTTGCTTAAATTAAATTTAGAAGTATATCTATTATCCAGTTCACTCACACATATAGAAGGTCCTTTCACATATATTATAACCTATAAATTAAATGCTGACTTCAATAAATTGTTAGTGATATTACTACAAATGGCTTCAAAGGAGTATACGAGCAATCGATCACGAAGTCATGATAAACGAGAGTGTTGCCAGACACCCGGCGGCTGAAATATTATATTAATTCGATGTTGCAAGTCTTGTCAACTTGTACAAACGGACAGTCGTAACTTCACTTCAATTTTATTGTTGATAGCTGTAAGTTAGACAAAGGCGCCGCGGTGTTTGAGTTATTCAAAACAATTAGTGGGAATTAATTATCTATCAAACTTATATTTATTATACTTATGATTTAACTCATAATATATATGAAATATTTTGTTATCAGGAAAACAAAATATTAAACAACATTGAAATGTCGTGTCAAGTAAAATATCGTAATACAAAGATTTTTATTGAATTTTATTGAGTCTTATTTAAATGGCATTTTTAATAAACCTTATTGTATTGATGTAAATCTTGATTCAATATACGAATAAATAAATTGTTAATAAAATAACATATACATATATAATATTAAAGAGTAAGGGCTCTTGCTAATTGGTCGCTTGACGGAGGTTAGACAGTTATCAACATTTTGAGCGTCCATTTGAGTTGATTGCATATATCCTAGTTCTTTTGTTTTCAATTATTAATATACCTACATTAAATGACAAATTTGAAACAGTATTTATGTTTTAAAAGATATTTATGCTATATATTTATAACAAACATTAAAACTTTGTGTGTGTGAGTTCATAATTTAGTCATTACACTAATCATTTAGAAGGTTGCGTAATTTTCTTTATCTTAAAAATGTGCGTCTTCAAACATCAGGTGTTCATGTAAAGTATGTAAAAGTGCATATTAATCAGTACTCGAGTGATTAATAGCACGAGTGTCGCCTCGGGCTGTTATTTTACACTTTAAAAATAACGTTTTCCATTAAATTACAATTTGACTGCGATACAAAGTATTTTAAAGTGAAATGCTTATAAAACCACTGAATTAAATTAGCAGATATCAACTTCATTTAGGATAATGTATAATTTTACAACATAATTTTATAATAATAGTTGGTAGAGCAACTGTTGTTTTGTGTAAATAGCGTCTGTTGTGAGATCCATAATTTACTGGTATGTGTATAAGAACTAGAAATATTTAAGGAACTTTATTAACTCCGTCATTTTGTAGTAAACTATAAAATAAGGTAATTCAAGTTATATTTATAAATTATGTACTTGTAAAATGAAATAAAGTAATATCTACAAAGCAAGGTCAGTTTCTGCATTACTATGGGTTATTATGGTGTTGTTTCTGAGTGCAACAGAACACTGTTGATCTAGTTGTTAGTGAATCTGCTTACTGTGTCAGCCGACGACGGTTTGATTTGACAATTTGTCGTTTTCAGATTGCATTATCTCATCTTAGTATTTTTTGTGTCTTTATCAGTTTTTATTGCAAAAGCCTCTAGAAATCAGGTTTTTTTTTTGGGTGAGTTTTGTTTAAAAAATATATATTAACAAAATATATTGTACATTGGAGGTGTTTTATTAATGATGACATGATCTTTATTCGTTAATAAATACACCAAAAAGTCTTTAAACCCTTTTTATTAATATTATAACTAACAAAGTTTAAGAACTTAAAGTAGCTTAATATTTTACACATTTTTCAAACCGTTACAAAAAATATTCTTTCAATATACTATTGTGTAGACGTCAATTCCCTTACTTAGATATTTCCAATTAAAGCAGAGAACCCACGTTAAGCGGTAAGACTTGACGATAAGTACAAACGCAATTACCCACAAATAATTTATTCCAGCCATTAGACAACATTGAAATACAGTGCCATTTATATGTTTTATATATTGCAAATTTGCTCTGATTCAGTTTACGCACCAGATATGAGATATCAACGTTAATGCTGTCTGTAACCGCCTTCATAAACATTCTATTATCTGTACGCGGGAAGCGGCTTAATGTGTCCTTTTACTTAGCTATCAAATAATTATTAATCTGTTGTACCGCGCTTTATTCAGTTGGGTTGTTTTTTTTGTTGGTTTGGATGACACAATATTAAGATATCATAATTTTTATTACCTATAAGTAACTGTTATTATAGATGTTACTATTTTATTATTATTATTATTATGTAACTTTCTTATTAAATAAAAAAATAGAATTATATTATATTGTTATATTTTTGTTTATAACGAGCGCTTTATAAAATTTTACGTTTTGTTTTATAAGACTAGTCTGAAGATTAAACAAAATAGTAATCTATGATGATGTCACCAGCCACGTGACTTCCTCGCTGATTGGCGGAAGTCAACGAGACTTACTCGAACATGCGAGATGCATTTTATATATAGTCTATGTTCAATAATATTGTTATTATAATATAATATTAAAAGCAACCATAAAGTAAACCGTACACAGGTAGACATATTATATATTATTGGCATAAGACGATTTTTGTCCCAATGGTTATGGGACTGCACATAAAAAATCAGTTATGGTCACATTTTATAGAGCTCCAACAAAATAAAATAAAACAAAAAAAAAAGAAAAAAATAAATAAAAGGTTTCATCATTTTGGCGCCAAATGTCGGCTAGTGACTTGCAGTTTACAATGAAATGAAATGAAATCGAAACAAAACCTTTCATAGGTCTAAGAATTCCATGACATAAGTATGTTTTTCTTCCAAATGAACATTAATTAATTGTATATAATCTTCATATATGCTAGTTTCCGCAAATGGCTTCGCACGTTTGGCGCAATAATTAAAAATACGCACCAAATAGTAAGTTGCACCGCGTATTTCATTTTAGTCTACAATTATTTGTCTACTTTTATTTTCACTGTCGCGTTAACTTCATTTAACTTCATTTGATCGGTCTTTCGTTTACGTTCACGCCGCGATTACGCCATGCTCCGAGCTCGTGAATATGACCAAATGGGTTCGAGGATAGTGTTATACGAGGATGTTACGGTTTTATTTAAGACGTTTTGTAATTACTGCAAAGTAAAGTAGTTTTTGTCGTGAAAAAATAACAAAAATACATAATTCCTTACAAAATTTTTGCATTAATAATATATTAGTGGGATTAATTTAAAATATGTTTAGTCCTAGAGCACTTGATGTTATTTAAATATTTATTATGTCGTTATAGCAAATGTCAGTGAATATTGTATGAATTCTGAGAACTTCCAGACATATTTTTAATATTTATTGCTGTGAACGTGTGGGGGTAATCGGTGCATATAATAAGAGGTTTTTAAACGGCATTACTAAAACAATCGGTATAAATCAGGTGGTAGATAATAGCTAATAGCTTTTGTATTCAAATCAAGATAGTTGACTGTAACATTGACTAATAATGTAGGCGTTAATATTTTAAACATGTCGGCTGTTAAGATTGTTACACACTAACTGCCTGTTTGTCTGTAATAAAAACAAAGTAAAATATAAACAATTAATGTACAGCTAATAGATACAAAAGTGCTGTTATCTCCTAAATACCATTATATGTTATATGTTAATTAATTATCTATATATTTTACAATGCACCTGCAGGTTTATGATAATGAGGAACTCGTAGTAGCTATGTATACTATTTTAACATGGAATAGGTGAATAAAAAATTGCAGGTACTATAATAAATACCTAGGCAGGTAGGTAGGTGATAGGTTTCTTTATAAAGCAAAGTACTCATAGGGTATTTAATTGAGACAATTTATATAAATTTGTACATACAATATAACCTAAATACTTATATTTATATAAAATAGTCAAGTAAAAATAAGCTAGTAGTATTGTAAAATGTTAGTGTTTAAGAAACTCAAGATTTGTAGTTTTTACCTCATAACTTCCAGGGAAAAATTTTGCCTCGTCATGAGTGTTGGTTTTTTAGATTCAGTATAAAATTTCGAATCGATATATAGAAATATATTTTTTGAAGATAAAAATTTCCTTATTCTCCAAATACCATAACTATTTAGAATAATTAAAAATCTAAATTTATAATAATAGCCTTAAATAAATAAAACGAACGCGTTTAAGAAAATCTTTTAAAATTATATCTTTTAAATTCAGTGAGTATAGGCCTTTATAATATTTTTATAATTAATTGCTGATTACTATTTAAAGATGGCCGGCGGCTGCGACGCATTTAAAATTAATTCAAACTCTCGTCCTTTGTTAGAAACCAAGTATTATATATAATAAGGTTCATCTTATATTTCTTTACCAAATGACTTCGATCAACAACTTGATGTAATAAAATTGTATTGCCAATAAAATTGCTTGCAATAAGGATACAGAAAGGTTTTATGGGTAAAGTCACTTTGAGTCTAACGTACGTTTAATAAGTTTCTCAAATTGTTATTATTTTTAAACGGTTTAAAAGAGTACATGTTGAGTGGCTTTTAACAATTATATATAAATAAAATATAGCTCTTTAATATATAATACACACACACTGGTAATTGATTTGATTTCTGTAATGTTATTTACATACTGATTTCTACAAATTATCTATTTAAAATCGATGTTTAAAAATAAACATGTCGTCCAGTAAATATCATTTATGTTAGAATATTACCCCAAGAGAATCACTCTAAAGATAACAAAATATTAAAAATAATATAGAGCTATTTTAAGGGTTATACAAATAATAATTATCTATAACAGGCTGTGTTCGTGGCGGGGAGCAAAATATCGGAAATAGGCAATATTGATAGAAAGGGGATGAGTCCAGTTGCCGATCGACTTCAGATTATATAAACTATATAACATCGAATGCACTTGAGTGCAGACAGCAACGTACATACTTACTTGAATGTTTCGAAATCCTTGCACCTTCTTATCACACACTTGATCTTAATTCTTTCACCTCAGATGCTGTCACCTCGTTTGGGTAAACGTTATATAAAGTAATAAATATAATAAATATAATTTGTAATTTGCAGCAGCCGCAGGTGTTGAGAACTGTCAATTAGTTTAGTACCTCCTGTTTTCTGGAAACCTGTTTGTACATCTTTAAAAATTACTCTAAAATTACACCTTGTTGAATTTGTCCACTACAGGAATACCAAAAACAAGTATTGTTTGTTTGTGTTAACTTTTTTTTTTTGTAGTTTAATTCAATTTAGAAAGGAAAAGAAATTTTGTCTTGGATGACAATTCAGGATGGTAAGTTTAGATAGAATTTTGATTTATTTGCTTTAATAGGTAAATGTAAAAGATTCAATTTAAATTAATATTTAAATGTATTTAGTTGAGTTAGTATGTTATTTAATCTTCCCCAGTAACTAAAAACAACCAACACGTTAGTAGCTCGCAGCCCTAAAGGTATAATTGAAGAATATTTATCCAACGCACTCAAGCTTTTTGTATGTCCGGGAGCCATCAAATAATTTATAAATGGTTAATACAACCTTCCTCCAGGTGTCAATAAACCAGATATTATGGAGTATTAATCCTCTAGAACCTTCCAGTAATTATTTTATACTGGATTTATGTGGTATGGTTTGACCTCAGCTATTATGGTTGTAGATTAGGATAGAAATGGTGAACGGTATAATAGTACTTATGTCTTCAGACTCAAATGTCTAGTTGTATGTTGCAATAAAATTAGTGATGGGAGAAATTTTAAGATAGGTTATACGGAACCTTTTATGGCAATCTCTTAGGATAATATTTATTTTATTGTAAGTACTATTATTGATTTTGCAACGAAATTTACTGGACATGATATAGAATATTGTTTTGGAATAAGTAATTGGTTATCCCGACCGTGAATAATCTGTAGGTAAGTTGCTGTCGAGAAAACGTCAGATTTCTGCATCAAATTACTAACAGTCGAGGTATTCTTTCAGTATATAAAGGATAATTAAATGTTGATGAACTATAATATTTTGTCGGATGCGATTAATGTGTATTGTTTAATTAAAATAGTATTCCAATGTGTCTGTTTATATTATTAGGAACAATTTTTTTTTTTTGAACCCTAAAACAATACGTATATTAAATATCAGTAGATAATATGTCATATAAATGTAAAAAAATCCGGTAGCACTGTTTGTGAACTCTATAATAATCTCAATAAAATATTCACGTGTTACGACAGGATGCGGCGAGCAGAGCTGTCTCAACTCTTTAGTGCTTAATTATATAAATTTTCTGGTTTGATATTCCTGACGCATCTAGGCGGTAGCCGCTCAAGCAAATGAGTTGCGTATGCCTATTTTCTATCCAGGGATGTGATAATAAGCGCCAGACTTTGTATTATAAATTCACCCTTACGTCCTGTTAATAAGACTTCTTTTTGAGGTTTCATGTAAATATATATGTTGTTTTTATATAGATTGAGAGGAATATGTTCTTGTGCACCTGCCCTGTTTGAATAATCGAGATTCGCTTGGTCTTTTATTTTAAAGTCTATTATATAATGTGATGGTAGAACGCAACTGAATATAATTATAAATGTCTAATCATTGACAACTTGTTGGTCGAGAAGAAAGAAAACAGATACATTTAAATAGTATCTTTTAGTTACTGACGTAGATGTTGTATGGTGTCTTGTACATGTGACAAAAATAATGACATACAAAAAAATATGTACTGAATATTATTAATATATATAAAATAATAAAACCAAGAACAAAAGCTTAAAATTCAAAACGCATTTTGATAACACTAAAACGAATTTAAAAAAACTGAACAGCTTTATTGAAAACATTAATTGATTTAAGGTCCGTTGCATAAAGATGGGCTTTTAAAAAATGTTTTTACACAAAATACGATACACAATATGTTCCTTAGCTGCAGCACAAAGAGAGTTTCCGGTCTCCATCTTTATGCATGAACCTTATCAATTTGTTGGCAGCCTGCGCTTACAATTTAATACAACGCTACTACATAATTACAGGTTCTCATTTACATATTGACTAACGCATTTTAGATTTTAAATGCAGAATTACAGGCCCCGATCCCAGCGGCAGATATACATAGAACTAGATAGTATATCAATTAAATAGCTTAATTAAATAAGCCGAAGGCAATCATAAATAATTGTTGATGATTTTAATTCCTTATAATTTTACCATTCTAGAACTTTTTAATTTTATATATAATGGTCCTGGAGTGCCTTACAGGTGAATACTTAAGACACCCGAGAAAAAGGGCAAGCATAAGAATTAGTTTTATAAATAGAATTATTTTTATATGGTTAGAATATTAATGTTTTATTTTTTTGAATGTGATATTCGATGAAATTAAAACTGCAATCAGAGACATCACGCGGGACAAAGGAGTTATACTAAGGTATTGTATATTTAGAATAAGATGAAATGTTAAGCAATATAAAATCAAAAATATATATAACATAATTTAGAACATCATCACCAGGAAATCATAAATGAATGTCTTTCGTGCGCAGGCGCAGAGAAGACAGACCCGGAATTGGCACTCGTAATAACAGTTAGTTTGCACAAATACCCTTCTTGTGAGTTATTTAGTGTGAAATGAGAATGATTTTACAAGCAAATTTATGGAGCAAGATAATTCTAGGTAAATTGTTTTACTTTTGCCTGCGCAGACGCAGGTAATTGAGTTGCGAACGTGATGAACAAAGCGATCAGTTTCGATTTATGGCGTGATCGTATCATTTTACGCGCGTGCCGATTGAATTCAAAAATTATTTATTTAAAAAACCATTATAAAAATTTATGTGAGCAAAAAAGTTAATTTTATGGCCGTCTTATCCGATTCGTTTTTGTTTGCTTTTTGGTAGCGAGTTGTTACCTCTGTTGTTTTGCGGTTTAGTTATGTAATTTCTTTCGTCAATATTATATACATATTAGTATTTTCTTAGATTTTCACGAGTACACATTTGAAACTAGTTTTTACGATTAATCCGTAAAAAATAGTTTTATATACATATTGTATACTTTCAAAACTATTAAATCAGATAAATGAATACTTTTTATTATTATATTCAACATTTATTTAAAACTGTTACCGTAATTATAAAATGAAGCCAAACATCCAATTATTCTAATTACGATTGAGGTAAATGCCGTCAGTTCTAGCTCATCGTTGCTCTTTTCAACATTTTGCCCGCAGCTCAATCGGTTTTAATAAACGGTAAAACATTTACAAGTTGTCTAAGAATTTTAAACATTGTTTACACGATCCTATTATTATTATGGACGTGCAAGTTTAGACGTCTGGATGTTTCTTCGTCAATCGAGCTAAAATGCTAGATGAATTTGTATTCAAATTTGTATAAAGAATAATTATGATTTTGGAATGATCATGGGTTGTTTTTGATGACATGAGATATTATGAGCAATCACAATTTGCACAATCTGTAACTGTAATTAATAGTTTTTAAGTAGTCTTTTACTCTCTATATTTACTCTGACGAAGCCGCTGGCAAAATCCACCATATGATCATGAGAAATGTTATTTGTAAATCTATGAGTATTATTAAAATAACTGTTTTAGTAGTTTACTGTTCAACTAGGTTTTATTTGCGGTCTGGTTTGCTAGGTTATAATTTGTATAATTTTTTGTTTACTTTGATATCCGTTACAGATGTTCCGAGGGTGGAAAGGTGATGCGGGAGGCTTATATGACTACCCGGCAGCATAAAAGATACTGCGGTTTTTACAGATAGCCACTGAAAAAACAACGGTTTTGCCTGAGTGGAATACAAAAGCTCGCTTCCTCCATTACAGTAACAAAGCATAGGATAATCCTGAAAATTTTACTTTATAACATTTCAGCCATAAAATCATATCGTATAGTCTAGTCTTCAAAATCCGAAATGCTTATTATTTTTGTGGTTGAAAGATAATGGTAATACTATCAATATTATAATAATATGTTTATTAACAAAATTTAAATGTAATATCTAATCTAACAGCATTTTGTATTTTATATTTATACACAAGTGTGAGTACATGTCGTGATTACAAACTTACGGTTCTATATAATTATCTTGTCTAAACTTAGTAAAGGCTTAATCTTGTTAACATTTCAGATTTCATTCGTTGCTTCAAACCAAAAGTGTTCCTTTGACAAACTTGTAAGCGACTAATTGTTCGTAAAACTTATCTATTTAATACAACATTGTATTTTGTTTTTGACGTTTCAATTTAGGCTATAAATGTAGCTTGAAAATAATATAGAAGCTTTTGACTTAACATAATATATAATTAATATTCATTGAAAACGAGTCTATTGATAATTCGCGAATCATCTGCTCTGACACAAAAGATAAAGCACGCTTTTAAGTTGTCAGGAAGTTAATCGCGAGCTTCGAGTGGCTTTGATAACAGAAATAAAAGCTCGTGAGCTTATAATTATAATCTAAAGAAAACCTCTAGTTACATGTCGTGTTTAATAGCGGCACATTGCAACTTACAATATTGCCAATATTATATAATAAATCTTAGATAATTTGAGAACAGACAGATCTAGTGAATAAAATTTGTTGAAATTCCGAAGCTTAAATTGTTGGCATACATATATAGCATTACATTAAATGAATTATTAATTGCAATACGTTTTTATACTTTTTTGTATTAAGACTATTGCATCTAGACTATGAGCATCGATGGTTACGTTTAGATAATTATCCGGATGTACTCATGTTAATTTTATCAGAATTTCCTCCACAAGTTTTCAACCATGGAATTAAGGTGAAAAGGGTATGAACTGGTCACGCCTCGAATCTACAATACTCCGAGCTCATGAATAAAGGCCTCGGAATTTCGAAACTGATCGGGCAAATTATTATTAATTATTTGAAATGTCATGTAATTATATAAGTATATGATCTCAGCGGGGTATCTCGTATCGAATAGAAAGCTGCGATAAAACTCAGGAATACACCTTCGACCTCTAGCACGTAGGTAATACAAAGCTAGGTAAATGTTAGTGTAGCGCTATCATTGACCAGCGGGTCACTTGTAATAGTATTATAATGAATGCCTGTTTACCAACTTTGAGATGTTATAAAATTGTGTTCATAGCGCTTTAACAAGACCTACACGGAAAGTTTATTGAGCTTTTAAATGTTAACATGGTATGGTGTATACCTAAAAATTCGTTAAAATAACTGCGATCTCTGACAGACTGTCCCCGTCGTGCTAACTAAGAATGTGTCCATTATCCGCCCAAATACTTTTTAAATTATTATATGTCATTGTACTTTTTGTGAGTTAGACTTAAAAAATCCTAAAGATGACATCCAATTTTCGGTATTTTGCAGAATAACATTGTCATAAATATTATAGACTTCTGTTTTTTAAAACAACCACATACTTTATATATTACAATTAAAACTTTTTTAAGCTATCCTGATGTAGTAAACACAGGTGTATATATATATATATATATATATATATATATATATATATATAAGTCACTTATCGAAAGATCTGTCGGTTGTCCGGAAGCGAGGCTAATCATGAACGAATGAATCGAATGGCGTTTGCGAAATTATTGGTTGGTCTCTCCGTGGTTCTAGAATGCATTGGCTTCCTGCATATTCGCTGCTCAGACCATTATTTTGCATTCGATTCGCCGTTAAATTATTGTTCATCTGAAGAGAATTGTACGCTCACAAATATCATTCTAACAGAATCGAAGCGTTAATAAATCATATAGACAAGGCGAAAACGGCTTCTTGTACCATTTTAGGTTTACCATCGAATGGTAGAGTCGAATACTGCGCTTGTGTTCTCAGAGTAAGTAATATTTTACTCAATCTTAACCTCTGACTCGTGCATAAAATGTGCAGAGAATAATATATTTCCTTTTATTATTTCAATTTGGGATACTGTTTGTACGTTGGGATTATTTGCTTCTGTGTGGACTGTAGATAAATATCACACATTTTATGTATTGTATATTTGGTATTTAGTATTTTATACTTCTATTTTTAATAAAAGTCCACTATTTTATCTTTGTTTATTTTATGTAACGACTAAGAATATGTTGCCATAGATGTTTATAACTATAAATTTACGATGGTTTTTGTATGTTTTAGCCAATTAATTATTATAAATTAATTATTACATTATTTCTGCTTGTCTTAAAATCTGTGTGTTTGCATCTTGTAAATTGTAATTTAGATATTAATTTCACCCTTCCAAGATTAAAAACTAGTACTTACCATAATATTGTCCGTTTTTCCAGGAGACAGAAGTCGCAACAAAAACATTGTATAATATTTAAATCCCTACTTGTGAACCGATACATCCGTTTGAGAATACAAGCCATCAAATATATCCATATTCGGAATACTAAGGTTGTTATTGTCAATTAAATATTTTGTTTACAACTTGCTTTCGTGGATAAAAATAAAAGTTGTATTTTGAAATCGAAGTATCGCATTGAGATATGTTTCTTTATTTATATGTTTTAAGCACCTCAATATATCATCTTTTTATGGAGTTTAAACAACATTATCATGAGGAATATGACAGTTTTATGTTATATTGGATAACATTATAAGGAAAAGGTATTATTTCTAAGCACGATGCACTTACTCAATCGTTTCTATAATGACCACTAGATGTCGCTTAACGACTGTCATCTCATCTGACATTTAATTTTCGCGCCGCCCTAAATTATAACCTAAAAGCGGTTTCAGTCGCTTTCCAATACTGCGTTCTTTATATTATAGAAAATAAAGCTCAAATTTAAAATAAAGATTTGTTTTTGTTGCTAGCGCGGTCAACACCTAACAAGGGTATGGCACACGAAAGTTCGTGCTGTAAAATACCAATTTACTTTAACAATATACCGATTTACTTCGAACATTTCGTTGCCTTTTACGGGATATACATTCAGGGCAAGCGCATAATGTTTTGCAAATAAAATATAAAATGGGTTCCGATCGCATCAGTAAAGTGTAATTTTTGCTCCATTGTAATTTTAGTGCTTGGCTCTTTCCAAAATATAAAATTCAAAAATATTATTATGTAAATTTTATAAGTTTATTTTATTTTTATCCTACTTATCATCATGGGATGATGTTTATACTATATTATTATTGTACGGAAAATATAATTCATGATATTTTCAAGCACATGTTCGTAGAGGACAGGAACATATAAACTCTTTGTACCCATTCGACATTTCAGAAGCACGTTTAGCATTTTATTTATTGATATTAAAAAAACAACACACAGTAGTAATAGAGCTATAAATTGTTTATTTTATAGAGCTTTCTTGTTCGTTATCCGTAAAAGTATTTATTATAACTTACGGCCCACACTCTACATTGTAAGTTTGATTTGTAGATACTCATAAAATTATACTTAAAGCCATCGTTATAGACATTATAACTTCAAATACGTAGATTTAAAAATATAAATTGACTTTCTCTTAAACGCAGCTTGTAGGTATTTTTATATATGAAATTATGTTACACGTTATATTAAATCTTATAATACCAAAATGGTTACGTAAACGTAACGTACAACCCAATTTTAAATTAATATTGAAACTATTATACACAAAATGCTATCAATCATCGAAATCTGATGATCCGGCCTCATCAATTCTCATCACGATAACTACTCCAAGGGTTACGTTATTATATGTGTTTATACAAATGGTGTTGTTTATTTACAAATGCGTAAGACTGACAGTTGTTGAATCATAAACTAGAGGATTGTAAACACTGAAGATGCGTCATGATATTGTTCACGTCTCTTTGACTCATCTGTTGGTAGGGCGCCAAGACATCCTTAATCATGCAGCTTCGGAGTGATGTTTGATTTGGTGGTGATGACAGATTTTCTTAACGTAAATTTAAATAACATATTCAAAATATTAATCTATTAATATAATTTAAAAAGAGTTTTTCTTTAGATTCTCATCTCTGAATAAACCTCGGCCTTGGTTTAATCTTCTTCTTTTTCTTCTTAAGTATAAAAAACTCAAAATAGAAGAAAATGGTAGAAATAAATAATGATTTTTTTTCTCAAGATCTGTTACTAATTCTGACAAATTCCAAACTTTTAACGCCTTAGAGAAGCCATGCGAACGCAATAGTAAGCAACGGGTAACAACAAACTACCTTTCTAAGATATACTTCTTAAAAATTTTTAGTCAAAAGTAATATATTAAATTTAGTAATAAGGTACCGGGATCCGAAAAGAAGTTGTGTCAAAGTTAAGTAAAGTAAGAAGTAATGTAAATGTTTGTGAAACCACAATTGACTTTATGACATGTTTTCAAATTTATTCATATATATCAACTTTAAATAGATTTTTATAGACATTTTCAAGACGAAAAGAAAGACGAAAACAATGTTATGTTATTTATACACAAAATGTTGAGAATCAATGATGTATATAAACTTAAATACTATGAATTTTTATTATTTATATGAAATAAAACATTATTTTTGTTCCTATCTTTGACTCAACGTGACTTCATATTTACTGATTATTAATAATATAATATATCCATATTATTAATATAAAATTCTTCCTTTTTTTATCTTGAATATCGATTTTCTGTTAAGAATTAAAATATAAGTATCAATTATTGAAATGCTTTTTTGCCGCGCCTTTGTCAAATCTTAAACTTTTGTTTCTATCTACAATTTGGGGTTTCGTCACGTTTACTTTAAGTTTTTTTTTAATTTGATTATCAGATTAACCAGACAAATAATAATAAAGATTTTAGAAGAAGTCAATAAATATTTATTAAAAATGTCATTTTAAGTCCGCGTAAAGAAAATAAAAATTATTTGTAATTTTTCCTTTTAAATTTTAAGATTTTCGCTATTTCATGATAGAAATAGGTTTCTAGGAAAAACACATCAATAGATATAGGTATCTATTGATGTGTTTTGAAAATGACATAGAAATTGGAAGCTCTATCGTATATTATTAAATACCGTTTTCTCATATTACTCTGATGTTTGTACTTATTTACTGAATCGTTTGACCGATTTAAATTAACCAACCTTATTCTATTGATATTAAGGTTCAATTTCTAACTATCATAAGCATAACTTGTAGTTTTATTTTGTGAATAATCCTAGAGGTATGACATAGCATATCACTAAGAAGATCTCCGCAAACCTCGGCTGGTATTAATGTATCCATTGATGTCTGTATGAAGTACTATCGAGTAATCGCCTATCAAGGAATATCTGAATATAAATCAATTTCAGTCTTAGAGGCAGTCTGATAAAAGCACCGGTTCGTATCTTGTGGTTAGAAGAATTATTAGTTTATGTCAGTATTAGCGCTGGACGTCTTTGAGAGATAGGATCAGAATCATAAAATTAGAAATCTTGTTTTTATGAGTTTACAGGTGACATGTAGTTATGATGTTCTAGTTAGTATTAATGTATTACAATTTATTAAGAAATTTACATAGGATAATGTCGTTTATGTAAATAAATATAAAATATTTCTTCGTTATGTATACATTCACTGACACAGACATGTTTTAATATATATCATCTATTATTATATAACGATCGAACCAAAAACGTGGTATTTAGCAATTCATTGTTAAAATTATATTAAATTAAATATTTTTCTGCGTAAAAGTCCTATATAAGAAACGGAATGAGACTGAGATGATGTAAGATAGTGTTGAGTGAAAGAGAGACGTGCTTTTCTGACCCTACAAAGTGGAATTTAGGTAGGAAGAAGAAGAAGAAGAAGAAGAAAATAAATATATTTCATGTGAGAAAGTAAAAATGAAATAAGGTTTTAAGTATATTTGTACGGATACTAAAAAAATAACTTAAGCCGATAATTAACTTGTATTTGAATTATACTTAGAACTAATTACTGAGTCGTGCGAAGATACACCAGGCCTTTGATCTGCACGCTGAGACTTCGTTTAGGATAATTTAACAAGACTACAGCTACAGAGTACGTTTTCAAAGTCTCCATTCTAATATTCCTAATCGTTCGTCTCCGTTTGATCTTAGGTATAAATATCTTAAATCAAACGTATCTTTGACTGTCTTAGCACACATTGAAACGTCGATATAATAACGAGTTACACACACATACGATATTATATCCGCAGTCTTATGGTTACCGAGTTGAAAGTAAAATAGTTTAAACTGCTCGCGAAGATAAAACACTGGAAAAAGTAACATAAGATTTTGAGTTGTGTGAAATTGGGTCTCAAGCATTCAGCCAATAATCGAATAATCGGTTCAAAAGCGAGATAACAATCTCGATACATCCTGATGCATCGATACAAATCGCTTCGGACACAGACAAATTACGTCTTTCCGAACTTTATAGCGGACAAATTGGAGGACGGATACAAATAGCAAGCAATTGCAGAGCATCGAGATGCGGCTGATAATGTGTAACGTTCTCTGTTGCTTTTTATCGATTATAATAATAGTGTTTTAGGGTTGATTGATTACAGATATTTATTAAAGATACAAAGCTGTTTTTCGGTCTGTATTTAGTGTCAAGAACTGGAGAATATATATATTTTATAATATGAATGTTTTATTAAAGTTCATGCTGAATATAAAAAAAAATTACGCTGTTCATTGATGCATGTGTCACGTCAAAGTAATAACAAGTCAGTGACCGACCGTTACATTTAAAACAATCTTTTTGGCACTGGAGTGTGTTCAGTGCACACCCATTAACATTACCGCTGAGTAAACAGACAAACATCACAGACATTGTTCACATTGTATACGTATAATTATTAACATTTATATTGCTAAAAATATATTTAAGATGGGAGAGTCTGCATCTTAAAAAATATTAATAACACATAGATTTTTATGAATATTAAGAAAGATAATTTATCAGTGTATCAACTGAATGAGATATTGAATTAACTAAGTTTTTAACTAAAAATTTTAAATTGTAAAAGAGTAAGTTGTATAACAAAAAAAGGGGTTTAATATATCGTGGCACAATGGATCCAGGCTGGTGTAAGCGTACAGACTTCATAGGCACCGCTATCTGCGATCAAAGGAGCCGCGGTCTCACCGCGTACAGCCAGTGTTCACTAACCACTCGCTATACTGCACAGTGGCCCTCGAACCTATTGGGATCTATCATGAGAATATTGTTACAAAAAATATATATAATTTAACATATATAACTAATAAAACAAACGTTTAAGTTTGAAATTAAAACAATTATATTTTGTATTTAAAAAAATAATAATTATCATTTTTTTCTACATTATTTTTAAATCTCTTTATAAACAAACTTTAATTGGATTGTTTTGTTGTTCTTAATAAGGCACTGTAAAATCACAGGCAGTGCAGTCACGGCGTTATCTAGTTTATAAATTGCCAGATACAATCTCTATAAACCTGACTAAATTAATATAATATACATGTTGAAGTGTTTCTAGTAAACCGTAGAAATAGAGTCGTGCCTGTTACGGTTATAGTTCTGGGAAGGTTCAAATTGACGGTACTTCGTGATTTGACGACTGTCTTGTACTTTTTTTTTAAACAAAGTTTGAGTTAATAATAATTTGTTATTATTATATGTTCTAGTTTAATGACAACTTAACTACATTCTCTTTAGTGACACAATACTTAATGTAGTTAATTATTGTAGTTGCAATTATAACACAGACGTATATATTGTTAGATATATACTAATTACTATTAGATTGGCTTTTATAGGCTATGATTTTTTTAAATAATTGTATGTAATATGTTACACGTGTTGCCGACATTATTATAAATAGTGTAATTTATAGAATGACTATTAAGTGGTTATTATTGTGATTAAATTGGCATTATATTATTATATACACTAGCTGTTTCACGCGACTCTATTTCCATGGACTACAGAAGGACGTTCGGAACACGTTCGTCATAATAGTACAGAGCTTATTAATACATATTTGCCATACACATAATATAAGTAAATTAAAAATAAATATATATAAATAAATAAATCAGTATTATTTATTTTATTTTAATATATGGTGCAAAAATTTCTTAATAAGTAAGTTATTAAAGCCGAGAAAATCTGGAGATGTTTTTGTATGAGATTACTGTTAAGACTTTTTGTATAAATATTGTTTTTTTTTTTATGAAATTTTGTTTCACTGTAGCTTGTATATGTATAGTCTAGAGCTGGATATAATTGCCATAAGTTTACATGAAGTAGCTATTATAGAAATGATTCGTATGTTGACTAGAAGCGCTGGATGCTTCCGTTCCTGCCAATTCTTGTCTCTTTGACTCCTGCATTCCCATTAGTCCTCATTCTTCCCACCACTTGATGAACTGTTTAATCGTTTTCCATTCAATCCTGTATAAGAAAACGATTAACAACTCCATAAAACTTATATTTTTTACAAGGTAATTGACATTAACAATCTTGAACACAACACAACCATTTTACAATAAGTTTTTTAAATAAATGATAAGTAATTGAGTCAAGTTATTTTATTAATTTTATTATTTGTCTTTATTTGTCAAATATGGAAATTTTAAGTTAGATGAACATTATGTAATGTAAACATTCACATTATACATTTCTGCACATTTTTACCTCAAAGTCGCGAAAAGTAATTAAGTTATAGGTGACTCTAAAACGTTGAAAAACTTTGAAAAACAATTTTATCAATTAAATTGATTTGAATGTCAAAATCTTCTTTTAAACTTAAAGGGACCTATTTTTAGGCTGATTGTTATAAAAAAATATTCTCTTAAAGAATTATTTTTTATTGAACGCACACAAACACATCGTCTTACATACACTTTAACAAACACATTAAAATTAATCATTATAGAGTCAGTAATGCGGACATTTGCTATAAAAATTAATAGAATGTCATTCCAATTGAAAATGTATAAAACGTAAGATTTATTATCTACTTATATGTGTATCTGCAAAAAACATAGTAATTTTATTTATTATTACAAGTTAGGAATTTGTCTAGTAATTTAAAACCTGTTGGTTGATGTTGGAAACTATATGATTTAAAAATGAACTTGGAACAAGAGACGAGGGAAACAGGCGCCTTACTTATATTTAAAGTAATATTACAACAATCTTATTCTCCCTTTTCGTATCAACACATGTACATAATATAAAGTTACTCAAATGCCTGGGTTTACTTTTTTTGAAATTGTTACTACGACTACTCGATTGTTCCTTCTCGTAAAAGTAAAGTTTTAAAAAGTATTATTATTGTAATATTAAATCAAACCTTTGTTAAGTATGACAGTTTTAAATATTCATGGTAGTCCACCTGTATCCATTCTCTTAGTTAAATGTAGTAGTAATAATGTACTAATTGCTATAAACGTATAGTAGTTATTATCTCTAATTGTTAGATGCACTTTATTTATGATACACTATAAATGTATCGTAATACCAGCCTGAGTTACTTCTTTGTCTGAACAAAGTGTGTCGCCATTTGTTTATTATTTTATATCAAACCATTATCTCTTAAACCTTTTATATTTTAATAGTTTTTTAACAGATCTGTCTGTCTGATTGGTAAAGTAAAAATATTGCTTCCTTGTAATTAAGATCTATATTATATTTTGTTGGAATGAGAACCCCTTTATATTTTCTTTATACAAATAACTTGTTAAATTAACTTTAAGCATATTTATTAGTCAATAACACTTTGAAACGGCTCAGTTAAATTATTACCGTCTCTAATAGACAACAGTTTCTCAAAAAGGAAGTCAAATAATAAACATGGGGCACAACCCAAAATAACCAAAAAAGAATTTCATTCTGGCAACACGACACTCATTTCTCTGGGGAAATAAGTCGAGTGTTGCCACACCTTGGGTGGCGTCTATAATTTATTATTAGGTTAAGTTTCCAATTAAACCACGCCTAGGTTTTTAATGTTTCTCTAAATATCTTCTCTGGCCGGTTCAGAGATTACAGTCAAAGGTTATACAGAATGAACTTGATTACTTGAATCGTTCCTAATAAATTTTGCTCTGAGATCATGAAAGGCACAGCGTTTAAATTAATAATTCAAACGTATAAAATATGGCGATATCGAGTAATTAAATTGAATCTTTGATTTACTAGCTTTGGATTGCGTTTTATAGATATAAACGAATTATATTATCAATTTTTATTTATTTCTACTATAAAACTATATTTTATTACTTTGGAAATATCTTTGTAATTGACAGAAAAAATATATTTATATATTATTTTAAGTTATAATTAATACGATAGAAGATAGCGTTTTTATTCGTTATGTTATGTTTATTAAATTTTGTAAACTATACTGAAAGATAAAAGTACAAGGAATGTAAGGTGAGAGTTTAACATAAATAGGGGAAAATGGAAAGAGATATTGGATTTTTTGACCTAAATTCATGTTGATCGACTATGAGCTACTATCTCGGTGAAATAAAAAAAAAAATATATATATAGATTTTTATTAACAAGACTTAAATCAAGATTTGGTTTGCTTACTGCATCAGTAAATAACGTTCACTTGAGAGTTCTCTAAGTCCAGTGTAAGCACAATTAAAATAAGCTGCCGGAACCTAAGCTCACATACGATTGAAGTTCTACAGCATTCTCAAAACCACTGCGTTTCCAGTTATTATTTGCTAGCTATAATTGTAGGTGCAATTGTTAGTGCTTTCCAGGTAACATTTATGTTAGACTACTAGAGTTTAGAAACAATCTTGGAATATTTTCTGTACATGCGAATGTAGTTCTATGAAAGTCTATCTGGGCATTTCTTAGTTTGACCAATTATGTTGTTGAAGAAACCTCCAACTTTCTAGCTATCACTTAAGGAAATACAATGTAAAGAAACATTATCTGTTATGTAATAGTGTCAAGAATGTCTATGTAATGGGCTTGAAATTGCCTTCTTGACGCGGATATCTTGACAAATGTTTTTGCAATTTGGACCAGTATGAAGCACTTTCGATAATGATAGGTCTTCTCCAGTAGTGAGCTTGCGGCAGTACATAGAGCAACTTCTTCAATATCTTACATAAAATATGGTATAAATTACATTTTCAATACATTAAATAGTCAAGTATGTATAGTTGCAGGTAGATCATAGGTTTGAAGATGAGAAACAAACTATAGCCTCTTAAGCAGTGTGTGTAAAGTAGGCGTGGGTTAGTTAAGAAAGACGTTTAAGCCTCACGAGACGATTAAGAATTAACAATAATTAAATTTAAATAATTATTATAACTTATTTTTACACTTCTTATTTCGGTATTCTGTAAATAGTTCAATGGTTAAATAACATTCGTCTCGGCTCTTTTTAATTGCTTCAGGATTTCTTTGTTTTTTGTTTGTAGGTATGTCGTTACCGTGTCGTATGTAGTAAAGTCTCTTATAAGTTTGTATGTGGGCAGTGTCATTGTAAAGTGCTTAGCTAACCGAAATCCGCATTTCGATTGTTGGTTTAGAAAATATACTACATTTATGTTATTTTAGAAAATAGTCTTGAGTCGGTATGTTGGTTTTGGTAAAGACTTAGGCGTATTTAGCTTAAGTATTCATATAATTTTAATAGATATACTTAAAATATAAATCTTTAAAAAATCAGCAGTTATATAATGACAAATTAATATTTTTTTATATATTAATTATATATTTTTTATAAATATTTAAGTTTAAAGACATAAATAATCTTAACATGGGTAAACATTTTTATAGATATGTTTAAAGAATATTGTATCTTATAATTTTTGCAAGTTAAAGTTGCTTAAAATTTCTTGCTATTAATAGTATACATTTTAAAGCTACGATAACGTAGTGATTGTATCAAGAAGTAATACAATAATACGATAAATCAAATATTTATGAATGTTACAAAAGATGTCTAACAAATTAATTAAAGTTAGGGCAATGTAGGGTTTATATCACTACAATAAGAGATATTTTTACATACACAAATATACTTCGTCTTGGTACAATGGTGTGTTATACTTGGAGGTGTCGAAGTGTGTGTGGGCGTTTGAGTGTGTGGGTTTCGATAATACATAGAGTGGATATATTGAGCAATCTGAATGTGATGTTATCAACATATTGCTATAAAAAAATCATTAAATGAAATAGTCTTAATTTTGATTTAGTATGATGATATTAATTTATTTTGGTATTCTTTATAAAACGAAATACGTGTATTATAAATTTCTTTTTTGATAATTTTTTAAATATATTTTGTAATGTTATCTATAAAATAAGATACTTCATAAAAAAATATTCGAAATCATAGAATAATAAAACAAATATGAATATTGTCACCGATAAATCCCAAATGTCATGTGTTTCGTAATGATAAAACTAAAAAATGCATGGAATATATCATTCCTTTACAAAAATTTGTAGACACCATCATGTAAATCATTGATGCCGTTTACGCCACAACAGATCATTAAATAAGATTAATTTAGGAATTATTAAAAACATGTTGTTTGAAGTTGACATTATTAAGAAAATCAATGATTGATCAAACTGAGTTTTTTACGATTTTTTTATGCTTTCTTTGATCCTCAGAAGCACATCTAACCAGGGTGCTATTCTATTTCAGAATAGTTCAAAACAAATAAATTATCATTAAATATATCACAAATTATGTCATAAAAATATAATTAAATATTAAATATCTTTTAAAATCTTCCATTAAAGTAAAAACTACATTATTTGTCATTACAATATAGATCGTACCATAGACACCATATATTGTACTATAGACTATAGTACAGAGTATGGAGTAGTATTCCGCGTCAACGCCCTGTCATTTCCATAGTTGATGTCTCTCGTAATGTGCGTAAGAGCAGATGATTTCACAAAGCAATGGATAATTTACTATGAAAAGTGCACGAGGAAATTATTATATATTGTCTGTATGTATATTCATATAGATATAATAGATATATAGATATTGTACAGCGGAAAAGTTGGTTTGTTTAACGCGCTAATCTCAAAAATTATATGATAGATCTGAAAAAACATTCATTTTTTAACATTCTGATGTGCCTCAAGTTAGACCAGGGGCTAGATTAAAAAAAAATATATTTAAATTAATATTTTTTTTTCATTGCAAAGTGTGGTCGTTTCACCCTGCTTATATATATATATATATATATATATATATATATATATATGATAAATGAAATGAGCAGAAGAGATATACGCAGTAGTTAGTAGTCTAAGTTGAAATATTAAATTTCTACTTACTCAAACAATATATAAAGTACTTTAAAATAAATTATAATGGATTATTACAATATGTTCAAGATGATTTCTTTTTGTTATTCTTGGCATGTCCTAGGAGCAGTCATTAATGACTCAATGTGTGTCATGTACCGTTTATTTATAAATAATATTATTATCTATAATAAATGTATGACACATTACTTTACCATGATTTATATAGTGTTCATATAATAGTTAAATACTTCCTTAATAAAATAGTTATATGTCAAATTTAGAGAAACTAATACATTGCTCGTGGTAAAATAATAATTATAATTTTTTAAATATTCGAATTTTTCGCTTTTACTGAATTCTTTATTATTCTGATTATCGAGAAAATTTCAACCTTAGTAAGTGCAATTTATGTGCTAATTAAATAAATATCTTTGTTATTGTTAAAATATTAAAAAGTCCTGTTAAAATATATTCTAAAGTAACATTTTGAACCAAATCTGAAATCATATAATTTACGTAAATTCCATTGTATTTTAAAATGTACATGACTTTAATGACATAACCACAGTATTGTAAGCAGTAATTTAGTTCAAAGAAACAATGAAATGTTAGAGAAGCATATATCGAGGAATGTGTGTGATTGAAGACACCACATTGCGAAGTTACTTTGTTGATGATGATGGAGTCAGACCGTTACTCTGTAATCTGTGAAGATCAAAAGATATACCGTGAAATTTCAATGTATAAAAATAAATAATAATCGCACCGATACCAAGATCTCCAATTTTCCAATTATGACAAACAACTTTGTATTACGAATGTGATTGGTTGGCGAGTTACAACTTTGATTTCAAAAATATTTTCTTGTTATGACCGAGATACCAACCTTGGTACCTTTCCACATATATTGGTACAATTCTGGTTACATTTTAATTTTAACCCGACGTTTCGAATGCTTTGCAGCAATAGTGTTCACGAGACGAGATGTAAGTGTCTGATAAAATTATATGCGAGTCCATAATCCGTGAAATCTAATCTAATAAAAAAATCTAATCCGTAAAAAATAGTTTTATTTCGAATGTGTGTTCTTGAAAATCTAAGAAAATACTAAATACTGATACAGTTTAATTAGATCACAGCCTCATACACTTATATACACTTTATTAATTCATTAATTATTAAACAAAACAAGTGATTCTCAGGAGACAATTTTATGATAGAAGTAATGAGGCAAAAACTTAGCGGCAACTTTGAGTCCTGTTACGGCGCGAATGACTTAAATATCATCTTGTTAGCATTCTAGACATATCTAGCAGCGGTGCCAGAGAATTCTACGTATGTTCTTGGTCGTTTTCGTGCTAAGGGGCTACTGATTTTATAGTCTCTAATTGCAGGATGATCCCTGAATAGAATAGTCTAATTGCTCTCACGGTACCAGACGACCTAATAAATGTTAATATAAAACTTTATTGTATACTTGCAATGAATTTACGTCTGTACGTCTTTATTACCGTCCTTGGCGCCTTGATAAACTTATGTTGCAAGCTAACCTTTTATTTAAAACCAAACGTTTCATTATATAAAGTGTAATCAATCTCAAGATTACTATATCTTGTGTTAATGGCCTATTTGAGCGTAATGTTTCTTTTATCTGTCGCAATTAAAACTTAAACACCAGAAGTTGTCACATTTCAGTATCCTTTCAAGTGCTTTTTGTATTGTCGTAATAAATTTTAATAACTACCCATTATCATTGACAAGTTGTTTTATTCGAGGTAAAACGACAATTAATATAAAATGGTGTACGCAATACTGATGCTAACATTTAGAAGTAAAAGTACGGATTATTCAATGAATGTAAGCTGTATGTTACTCACTTTGTAATGAAATTTGGGAAAAAAGTAAATGGTATTATATCAATGTGGTCGTACAAATATTGTAAAAAAAGTGTTCATAAAATTTCAGTACCACAATTAATCCTGATGGTCAATTCTTGGGTTCATTGTATGTTCAAATAAGCTCTGGGGCTGCCATTATTAGGATTGCTGTTAAAATTCGTTGTGAAGATACCCTCATTTGTACTTCAATATAATGACAAATGATACTAACTTTAGTCTTTTCGTTGTATCGTGACTTGATATATCTCAACAATGAGCATTTTAATATTAAATTAACTGGAACTTACTCAATGAGAGAATAATTAGTAAGATATAAAAAATAATAATAATACACATCAATAATAATACACAAAAATAATAATAAAATAAAAATGAGTGTCGTATATTCTTTAAGTATCTTCACATAATTATTTATTGTAATAATTATATATTTCATAGTAGGTGGTAACAGTAGTAAACATCTGAATATTATATATAGAGAGAGAAAGAGAGACAGAGGAGGAGGGGGAGAGATATTACTGATAATGTACATTTTTCTTTCATTTATTTATCTGTTCAAAGTATTTTATTAAACTGTTAAGTCCTAATGAACATTTTAAGTATAAACTTAAATTATTGATAATAAAACTAAAAATGAGCTTTACTATCTCCATATTTATGTATTGCCTCATTAAAAACTCAAAAGGAACCAAGTAAGCTAATGGAGTCATTATTTTAATTAACGGAGTCATCAAACTTAATGGACCATACTGAAATGTTGGAGAAAAAGGAATCCGTATTGACTCCCTTTTTTGGTGTGCAAAGTCCCTAACTGTCCTCGGTTACACTTTACTTGTAAAACTTAATTGCTATTGGTTAATGGGTGTTTTTAACCAATTAATTTGTGTAAATCAATTATAGCTCTTGTATTCATATATTTATTAATTTTAATTATTTAAAAGATTTTTTAATGATATTTATATCAGCCAGTGATATTTGTGATTATACATTTGATGAACTTTTTCTAAATAGTTTGAGGTTATATATTTTATAGATTCTTTTACTCTCAATGATTTTATTAAAAACTTTTATTACGTTATTTTATATGTCATTAAGTGATTAAGTCGACTTGAATTAATAACAACACTGTTTATACTCTGGGTGTTATTTTAACAGTTGGGATACTACTTATTGAGTATTTTTATAATAGTCAAATCTAAGATACAATAAGCCTATAATGAAATTTACTAAATCTACCACTATAATTAGCAGTAAAAAAAAGTGAATGTGATTTGAGGGAGAAAGAAGAGAAACTCACCCTTACCGCATCGAGTAACTTTTATTACATTGTTTTTGTTAAATAATTTCACTTGAGTGAATTATATTATATTATTATAAATATTTATTATATTCCAAGGTAATTGAATTGGTCACATAATTGAAGTATTTCGTTGAATTTGATAATATCTTTTTGATCTTATCGTTCCAACTGTTTTTAATGTAATTGTGGAATGTTATCTCATATAAGAATGTAATTATAAAAAGGGAATTGCAGCTTTATCGTACCGTGCTAACGAACTTTATATTACATAAATAATATAAAGTACAAACATTTGTTTGTTTGTAATCAACTGATACTAAACTAAACTAAACATAAAAATACTGATCTGATTTTGATTTACTTTTTGATATTAAAGAAGCCATGCCTGATTAATGTACAATTATTATTTTTAATTAAATATATATATTTTTTTCTTAAGTTAATTTTTTCTAAGTATTTGCGAGTTTTGTGAGGTTTTAATATAAGGTTTCGGCAGGTTGACCTTTTTTGTGATAAACAAAATGTATAATTTTTTACTAGTAAAACCCAAATCAGGTTTAATACCATTATTTGATATGAGTAGACGAATCCGCCGGAATAGATTAGGGTGTAATCATATTTCTTCAAAATTTTAACAGCAATTACAAAAATGAAGCAAGCTATCAAGGATTCGATGCGCGCTTCGGACGTCTCAGAAGAATAAATCATTATTTGATTTGACACAGACATTCGATATCCGAAAGCTACAAAACAACTAGCCCCCCCCCTCCCCCCACTTCCATGTTGAATCGTGACCCCTGAATGGCGATGAAGTCATAAATTATATAGCTAACTGTTTCCATTGTATATATGACGGTTGTGTCAATTCTCTCTCATTATGTCCTGTCACGAGCCTCTATTAACAGTATTGATATACAGTATATGTATGTTTTTATTGATGTTTTTATCAATATATTTATAAATTTTAGTGATAATTGTTTTTAATTTCTGTTCAATCATGTTTGTTTTTGGTTTCTTTATACCAATAAAGATTTATAATATATATTCATTTCACTTGATATAATAAAAAGTATCTTTTACCTTTTACCTTTTTACCTATTATAATAAGATTTAGATGTATGTTACCGAGAGCTCTATGTGATAAGATATTTTATATAATTGCCAAATGCTGAAGAATTATAATTATTATTAAAATATACATATGGTACATGGTATATGCCAGCAAAAGTATAATATGATTCTAAATATGGAATGGTAAACAAATGTATAACATATAATTATGCGAGACGTGTGTGTTACTGGAGATCGTTCGCTGTGGCTGCGCGGGCGCACCTACTAATCGGTTACGGCGCGCCTGCAGCGTCCGGAGAGATTTATGGCATCGGCATCTCGTTTGCGATGCATATTATTCTTTATTATCTTTGTGTATTTGGTTAATTTTACAGCACTTTTATATTTTATTGCACTAACACGATCAAGATTGTTTTTATTTTCACTCTTATATTCAATTCACAATTTTAATATTATATAAGTATATATTATATGTATATAAAACAAATTTATGTTAAGTATATTCTGTGTGAACATGTATTAAATTTAATTGTTAGAAAACGGTAGTTTAAGTTAGTAGAATCTCGTAAACAAGAGCTGGAACACCATCAGTTAAACAATAGTATGTTATTTCCTCAACCGTTATTAAATCCGCAGACACCACAAGACACCACAAGAGTTATGGTATTTTTGCCTAGTGGGTCGGTTATAATGTACCGTACGAAATATTACTACTAATACTGGGATGACTTTATACTTTAGTTAATATTATTTCAATTGTAATGTTTACGTTTATTTAACTGCAGTTCTTTGGGGCTTCCATTTTTGATATTTCTAAATACTATGACGTCATAATTATATCAGCATGATACTACTTTAAACTCTACATATAAATAAGGAAACCCATAATATTTATTGACTGGGTGTTAAATAATTTTCTTTGATTCTTGTACAGGGTCACCTTTTTTGTGGTCACGTCCACAGCCCACAATAATACTTACAGGGTGTATTATTTTCTGATCCCAAATAAATAATAAATTTTCTTTATTTTGCCGACGATAATAGCGAGTTTGATTTATAATATCTCACAAAACAGCTGTTCAATATACCATCAGTATAATTTAAACCTATCACAATAAGAATTTTTCTCTCTGGTTTCTGTAATTTTATGGGCGATGTTGGTATAAGTGGGGGGTAATTTAGTGTATTCGCTCAATTATTTTGCAGTAAATTAACTTAAGAACCGCGAGGCTCCGTGAGCTCATAACGTGCTGATTTAAACATAAAATTTTAATGTCTGCGGGTGTGTGTCTGTGTGTTGGTGCGAATAATCGATTACGATGAAGCTATAAATTATTATAATACCTCTGCGAATTATTTTATGTGGCCTTTATTGTTTTTTTATTTGATAAAGATCACACAGAGTCGGCCTCTACTTATTATGTTTTATGATACGTGGAATTGGATGGAGAAGTTTTGTATGCAGGTGTTGAAACCGTTTCTCTTCACAGTAACGAAACGAAGATTAGATAAATATATATATATATATTAATTTGATAACTAATATATAAATATATTATAATATTTTTCTATAATCTCATGAATACCTCATCAAATTGTATATTAAATTTAAACTGTTAGCTAAAACTTAATAAATCAAAAAGTATTTAAGTTAAGTTCATCTCTGTTCGTGCTTCGGGGAGGTCCAGAGCGCCTCGTACCCTATAATAAATAGATTGCTGTTAAATATAACGCACGCCCTATCGACACCTATCTAGGCTGTGGTCCGGACCTACACTGAACTACGTAAAGGGCATCTCTATACCACCCAGTCCCACCATCGAATTTTCTTATCTATTGTTTTTAAAAGCTCATAATTAAGCTTTTTTAATACTGGGTTTTTATATAACGCAAGTTTCTTGAAATATTTAAGGAACTGTTAAAATAAGAATATGGAAGGAGCAGTGTACTTATAAAAACTGTGAAAGTTTAATAAAAAATAAAACGATAATCTTTATTGAAAGTGGTTTTTTTATGAAAAAAATTCAATTTCAACTATAACCAGTTCGAAATATATTATTCTAGGGCTACTTTAGAGAAGACCTGGCGATAAAAACTCAACAGACTTTTAATTTTTTAAGAAAATTGTATCTATTACATTACTTCTATAGCATCATAATACTTATAAAAAACGCAAATGGATAGAATTTATTATTTGTCTTATTTTACTGTCTTTCTGTGACAAACTATAGGTTTTAATATATATACATTACAATGAAATTAAAACATATGTTTTGAATTATTTTCTTTATTTTTCAAAACGGTTTAATAAGTAATAAACTTTGCAAAGTTCAGAAAAAAAATATTAGTTATTTATATTTGATTTCATATAATAAATTAAAAAATCATAAGTTGATGTAATTTGTTAAAAATTCTATTTATAATATAGTTTAGAAAGTGTATTTATACATAAATAAAATTGTTAATTTTAAAATAAGGCGATAAATGATAATTTTCCGTCACGATTGTAGATTGATTTTTATATAATTAAATTACTATTTAATATCTGTGAACATTAATATTAGTATCTTCTATTATAAGATAACTAAATACATTATAAATAAATAAAATGTCATCTATATTTATTAGATAAATAATAATATTTAATAAATACAAATTAATTAAAATGTTTATATATATTTTATTATAGTTATCAAAAAATATCATTATATATTATTAGTATCCGAACAAGACAAGTTTTTCCGTAGAAACCAAAACCTAAACAGATTTAAAATCTTATGTAAATGTGTAAAAAATACACTAGATTTTAATATAATGTCATTTTACACATTTATTTTTCATATACATAATAGTGTTAAACAAAATAAAAATACATTAAAATATCATATCATGTAAAGTAAATTAAATATAGCAAATATGTTTTTCTTCTGATAATAATGTATAAATTAAATACATAAATAAGTAAGTCTACGAAATAAATTTAAAAAAAAAGCTGGTCAGCGCGAAATAATCGCAACGTTCGCCGAACTGAACACGATTTTACACGGGTTTTGGCAATCCCGAAAGTTTCGGGGGCTTTTTGACCGAAACCCAAACTAAAGCTGAATTTTTTTTTTTTGTCCGAAAATGGCCGAAACTGTTCCGAACTTTTGGTCGGTCATTATAAATAATAAATAAGGCGCTTATCAAACAATGTTTCGGTAGTGTACGAGCATGCAGGTCACCTGTTAGTAAAAGCTCCCCCACTACCTCTCTTGCGATTAAATTCATTAAAAGGACTTGGAAGTAGTTCGAAACAATCTAGAAAAAATATAATTAAGTTCATCAACATTTATTATATTGTCAGTATTCGATAAAACAATTTGTATGTTCGGTTTTATTACGATCTACAATATTAATCCTATTTTTTATCATTTATTGAATTATAGCATATAATGCAATAAAAAAATAATTTAAATAAGGCGGAGAGCACACGGGGCGTGGTGATATGTTTCAATTATGCCGTTGGTAATTATAAAAGAAACAGTAATGGAGATACAAGAATCGATTCACATCGATTCTATTAATATAAGGGCGCGGACACACTCACTGCATGCTCGCCAGTTTATTACTTTGATTGTAAAACGACAAGACAAATAAATATTTAAATATGCTTTAAAGATCTTTATAGTAAGTTATTTTTTGTAATTTACACAATATTGCCCAATAATAATAACTGCGAAACATGAATACTTTTATAATAATATTTATTTTTATACGATATCATCATCGAGAAATTCATTGGAAATGACCTAACCATTCATGTAAATAAAACCTGTTACTCTTAATAACAGAAAAATAATAATGACGCAATTTAAAATCATTAAGTCATTATACAACAAAAGGATAATAAAATTTTAAGATGGTATTACCGATGTGATTAAAATTATCACGCGTGATATACAACAGCCTTAACATATATATTACGAGGGATTTGTTGTTACTTGAAGATAGTGTGAACGCACTCTTTATGTGTAGGCGTGTGGATTGAATATATTATTTATTACAACAGTTCATAACGGTAGCCTGTGTTGCGCAATGTTCGGTATAACGCTTCATGTGGGTTACAGCTTCATATTATCAACGCCATAAATCAGGAGAGGCGCTGGCCTGTGCCCCGTGAACTAAGATCCCGCTTAGCACATTTTATGTTTTAGCTGTACTTGCGAAATGAAACTAACAGTATTACATACAATATCGGTTTATGGGTCGCAGCTGTTATGACTTTATTTAATGGTGAATATTAAATGTAATGTTAAGATTTGCTGGAAGTGGATATTGACACATGTAAAATAATATTAAAATTCATATAGATTTATTATTTTTAAAGAGGTTACTGTTGGGCTACTATTATTCATTACACTATCGAATTTTATCAGTATTAGACCTCAAAATATATAGTTAAAAATATATTTTGAAACGCGAAATTAATTCTCTTATATAATTAGTGCTTCACAAATAGTACAATGTAATGATTTCTTGAATTCAATATAATTCAACAATAAGTAGTTTGGAAGGTACCTCATTAGTCTAGTGTTGGAGACACAGATGGTAACAAAGGTTTTATTAGGAAATAGATTCAGAAAAGAAATGGCTCTGTCAGTAAAACAAAACTGATTTATTTTATGACTGTTTTAAATTAACATAAGTAGTTATTAGCGTTCTGATATATTAGAGGAGTATATGTTTTAATTAGAAGTATTGCTTAACTAGAAAATCCACTTTATAATTCTTATTACCCAATATCAGGACGAGTGAAGTCATGACATATGTTTGAACTACAGACCTTGTCTCACATGTCTCATGTGCAGCTCTCAAGTGGTGCTAAATGTGTAATATGTGGCGGTGAAATATATTAAATAGAATATATTTCAATATCTAAAGATAGATTATTAAAATTATCTAAATTAATGAAGGTATATTTTTGGATTCGAAGGCTTTGCAGGCAGCTATTTAATATACCTCATGACAAGTCAGAGGTAGAGAAAAATATACCCTATACTAAAATCGTGCCTATTTGTACTTTAAATAAAAATAAAAATGAAATACCATAACAAATACTGAATGTAGAAAAGGACACCAATAACTCTCGAGATTTTAATAGATATGTAAAAAAGAGATGGCGACATAGTGCAATGTTCATTAAAGAGGGTCAGTGGGGGAATAATGTCCCCCCTCCCGCGGGCTATCCTTCCTGTGGTCGTCTTTTTAATTTGCTCTTGGATTTCAGGGTTGTCTTCGAAAAATACATGAAATGCCTTCAAATAGTTAATGAGGAATTGGTACCTGAAGATATGGTCTCAAGTTATTTTTATTGAATCTTTAGAGTAAGTGAGTTCAGTTCTAATCCTTAGCAGACCTTGACCTCTAATGTACCCTTATAATTAATTTAAGTTATACACAAAACCTTTTATTCTAGACGATATAAATTAATAATACTATGCTAGTATTATATGGAAAAACTTTGATATTATATATTTATTTTTGGGTCTTAAGATATTCATTGACATTTTTCTACCCCTATTCAATATTTGTATGTTGGCAGCCCTGTTTTCCCGAGACAGCGATGCCGGGAGGCGCGGCGTCTTATCAACGAATTAATTCTAGACTAACGAAGACCGGGGGCGGCCGCGATTAACGAAACCACCCTGTGCTAAGAGTTACGAATCTATTAGACCTTCACAACTAAACGAAGGTGACAATAAACACATATTTGGTATTCAAACACATGAATAATATTATGAAAGTTAATTTATATAATATTAATTGAACTGAGCCATAGTGAATATATTTCTGCGTACACTTATAAAATACTTTTTTTACATCAAAGGCCTGGATAAAAGTATTGTAAAAACTATAAAAATAAATTTATATTTTTATACACGTATATATTTTTAAATATTCTTTTATTTTCGTAAGTTTAGTTTATATTTATTCTAGTTGTGATCCATTTTGAAAGTGGCAGGTCTAAAAATTATTGTCTCTTCACCCCAAGGTCCGAGCGGGTGGCATATTAAGACGAAGTTGGAAGTAAAAAAAGGCGAAAAAGAGTTTTATATTCTCTCTCGAATGGGAAGAAGTAGAAGAAATCTTTCTCATTTAACCCAGCAGTGCTGACTGGGGTGCTCTTGCGAACAGTCTGCTGGCTTAAGCCGCGGGTTTAATTACAACACTAAGTAAAGTTCATTCTAAGTGTTTCTTTATAGAAATTTGCGAAGTCGGCATCTTTGAGTGTTGATTTGAAAAGTTATTACCGCTGCCGCAGTTTTGTGAAGTTGTGGAACTCTTAGGATCCTTGCTTCAGTGGCTTTGGTAACTTTATTGGTTAGTAAATGTTCTTATTTGTAATGTTTGTTATTTAATTAAGCATTTAGATCAAACTTTTTATAAAGTTAGTTAGACTATTTGTTTTAGACTTCACTCTTTCGCTTCAAATAAGAGTATCTTATGTACTATATTTGCTGTATAATTAGTATTAGTATTATCTTAGTACATATTCTGAGAGAATTATAAGAGGTATAGTTGTAAAATAACTATAGTATATTACAAACATATATAAAAAATTCAGTTATTATCAATTATAGAACATGAAGTAGTTTATTTTAACAATTACTACTATAATTACAACATTGATATGACAGCAAAGTAGTCTGGCATTAGCTATAAGTACATAACATAATTTTATTTGTTTGGTCCAAGATTAGATATATAATATACATAAAAAAATCGTATATGTAATCCCACGAGACTAGCATATAAGCCTTTAATCTCTAAATTTTTTTACTAAAATATCATTTTGATGTTGGTTAGTCTGTGAACTAAATAAAAGACTAACTTATATTGGTATCATAATATTATTATTATATACGTATTTAGATTCTTATATATGACTTTATACAATAGAAATATATAATAAAAGTAATTTAATTCACAATATTAAAATATCACAAACATAGAACCGTACACTGTAACCCTGTTAGAATTTAGCTCTAAATAATAACGGAACAAAACGGGTCAATAAAAATGTACTCAGCACAATAATCCGACTCTGAAGGGTCAAATTCTTACAAAAGTAGGACCTTCGTTATCCCTAAAATCCACATGGCGGAAAATTTCATTTCAATACTACCCGATACCTCATTGCAAATAGCTCTGGACCCAGCTTAATATGCATTAAGGGTATTTCCCAAAATTCTCGAGTAAAAATGTATGAGAGCAACCCGACCGTGATGTATAAGTGGATTAGTGTGCTGTCTCGCTCACTCAAATTCTGATGTCCTTTTCTTTTCGCTGTGGATAGATCCTGGTAACTCAGTGTGGAGAATGAATTAATTTAAATATTTTTATTATATTTTGTTACTTGTGGAACATAGGAATATAACTGTTGCAAAAGATAGATTTGTGTATAAACATTATTCTTGATTTAGGTACTTATTTTAAAATTGCAATAGAACAGAAAAGAGTATTTTTTAATATATGACGAGTTATTTGTTTTTTGTACAATATATAAGTAGTCACGTAAGTCAGTCTATATTGGTTTTACTTTAGATGTTAATTTACAGAAACATTCTCAAGATAACAAAAATACAAGAAACCGTGAAAATTTGTAGTAATGGGAATTGAAAACCATCAGAGAGTCTACATTTTTCTTTTTACACAGCATATATGATGCTTATAGGTAAAAGGTATATTTTAAAATCTTTGTGATCTTTAATGTGATCCATACAACAGTTGGATTTGATGTAAACTCAGCTAATACAAATACTTAGCTCATTGAAAATATTTATTAACAAGTAACACTGAGGAATTATTATTATAATATTATACATTTAAAAATGAGATACATAAAATTTTATTCAAGATTTATATATGGTTTAAATCAATTATAAATATAATTTCGTTTTGTAAACTAAATAACAAAAGACTATAACTGGATTTTTGCAATAATAAATTTACAAATGTAAATAAAAATATACAGACTTTATGATTACAGACATATATTTCAAATTTTAATATATTCGTAGGTTATGTGATTCTTTCTATTTTATCCAAGACTATGTTGTTAGATTGGATATTTAAAATAATATACGTAATGACTTATTATAAAAAAATAATTAAATAAATGCTAGTCATTATTACTAACAAGTAAAATAAAATAACAACCAGATTAAGATTTAATTTTAATAATTTAATTGAATTATAAAATATCCGTCTCCATACTTAGCAACATTCATATTCTTTATAATAGGAGACAAAGACTGATGTAAGCATATTTTTCTGCTTCGAGAGTTGATTCTGAAATCAATACATCCAGCGATTGTTACCATTTGTACTATTCATGAGCATTCATTTGAGATATTATCTTTTCAATTTATGTTGAAAATATATTTTTATATGATGTATATTTATAATATTCCATGCCTGTAGCATCTTTTAAGATAAACTGCACCTTCATTCACAGTAAGCACCTACAATAAACACCATAAAAGCTAAATATACCAGTCGTCGTCGCTAAATTGGACGAGCCAGCGCCCGAGGCAAATGAAATTTAAATGAAATAAGATAAAATGAAAATACAGGCTGCATTCAATGAAATTACGACTCCTTCAGCCAATAACGAGAACCAATATTTGCTTGTCGATGGCAGAAACTACGGTATTTATAAGATTATATGAAGTTATAGAATTTTCTTTCGAGTTTTTTTATTTACTTGAAGTAAATAACACAATTTTGCGATAATATTTTCGAAACTTTTGATAATTTGGATTTCGATAATTTGGATTATATAATACAATATGTATAATTGCTATAAAATGAAAGGTAACTGTATAATAGTTATTCCAAGTCTGATGTTAACAAAGCCGACCTCAGAGGTTTCATGAACTTTAGTACCTGTTGCGTTGGTCAGTGAAGTTCTATTACAAACCGTATCGAGGATCAAAGGTTGAGAGGAACATCTAAGACTAGAATTGAATGTGAAATTTTAGTTGTAGATTTGTCTATTTCATTTAAGTTTCAAACTTAAAGCTTTTAGATTTATCGAAATGTACGAAATTTTGACGTTTAATATTTTTTTATTCCTTTCTTTTATCGGTATGAGCCATAAATGATAGAGTTTGTGATTAATGTATCTTCATTAACAAATTTTATATCTAAAATATACTAAATATATATTATGATTACGGTACATACATTTAGAATGGGACTGTTATTGCAATGTACTAATAATATGCCAAATCACTGTCGGCCATAATAGGCGCATTCAATTAATGTTGATTTCAATTTTAGAAATAATTGACAACTTGCAGTACGTTTGTTTGTTTGTACGCCTTTAATATTTAACATGTTTGATAGTGGGTGCGTTATAATAATATTACATTTAAATGTGATTATTAAATAGTTTAGGAAAATATTGCCCATAACTTTGTAGTTACGAATTAAGCTTAAGGTATGCCTCGTATACGATTAATCAATAAATTTTTAGTACAATACAAACTCAAACTAGGTAAATAATATCTGCGTAGAGGGTTTTACAATCATAAATATCGGACACAAATACCCATATTTGAAACAAAACAAAATTACTGTCCCGCGCGGCAATCGAACCTAGTACATTTGTGTTCAGCAGACAGGGCCACCTTCAATATTAGAAACTAGACCAATGGGTTGTCAGTGTATTATGAGATAGTAAATATAAGACTATTCCCACAACATAGGATTAATGATCTCAAGCACAGGTCAGGCTGTTCTGTTCTTTGGCGGTGCATAAATGAAATATTACAATACTTAGTTAGGTGTCTATATTGGGAGCGTGATATTGATGCTTTTATTTGAAATAAGTATATATAATAATAATAATAATAGTAATGTTATTGTAGAATTTTTTTTTTCTATAACAACAGTGAACTGATATTATAAAAATAATAATTTATTTATTGAGTTAATTTGTGTATTGTTCTAGTGATTAGTGGTTGGTGGTCCGGTTTGTTGAGGAAAAGATAGTGGGTTCGATTTCTCCAAGGAGCAGTTGTTTGTTTGGTCCACAGGTTTTATTTCTAACGAAAACAAATAACACCCACAGATAAATAATAATATAAAAATATATTTGTGAAAATCGATATCACAAAGATTATTTCTGTTAGAGTTGGTTATGTAGCAAAAAAAAAATTTAATTAAAAACAAAATCACCAGAAACAAGCTAGAGACAAGAGACAAATTTATTCTCAAAAGAGGCGCCAATAAAAAACTAAAATCAATACTAAAGAGCATTGTTTTAAATCACAACGTGTCTTTAGATTAGATCTGATATTAACAGGTCAATACCATACAAGTGAACTATCAAAAATATATTAACATACAATGTACATAGTGCACTATAAGTGGTTTTGGACGCCTTGTTTAAATCATTACATATATTTGCTATTGAATTTAATCATTGGCATTGAAATTCAGGAGGCGTTTTTTTATTGTGTTCTGAAATTAGTACCCAGAGGCGACGTGGATTAACTATGCAGAGACAATTATATAGTATGATTATTATTATAATTAAAACATATATGTAATGTTTATATAATATGAAGAAAATATCAATGTCAAATCATACCTACATATCGGTAAAAAATATATATTCCCATCATTCTCAGAATTATCAAAGTACAATACGAAAAAGCGTTTTTTTTCTACCTGATATATATAAAAAAAAATTGTTTCGATTTATCTATATAGACATATTGGCAGTGTATTATTTTTAATGAATATGGAGCTGAATATTAGGATATTTACTACTCGATACTAAAACGTCTGGAACTCTATCTTCACAATGCTTCGAGTATTCTAAAATACTATATATATTGGTATTAATATCAATCGACCCAATATCTTTTAGGCTAACGAAAATACTAACTAATATACTACTATTAATTTTAGCTTTAGATCAAAATAATATTAAAAGAATCATTCGTAGTCTAAAAGAGGAAAACCAAAATATATTATGAATATTTTTTTTTACAAATACGTAGTTATTAAAATGTTACTAAAAGACAAGTGCCACCGCGGTATTGTGCTAAGCTGCACGTATATTTCCCCGGAGTGCTTGCGTTGCGAAATATAAAGAAATATCTCTACGAGTACGTTCTTTAGAATATATTTTAATACTACATTCGATATATTTTGATACTTTATTATTTTATATCAATATTAATAAAATGTTTTAGAGATATTACCAATACAGTTTCAAATAGATAAATCTTAATAAAACATTAATGTAGTTGGGATAATTATTTCTTATTTTTGGTTATTACTTTTTATAGATGTGTATAAAATATTAAATTCATTAATTATAATATAATATAATTTATAATTTAATTGTTACAATATGAAAGATCGGAAATGTTGTCAATTATTTAACTCATGAAATATAAAGTTGCGAAAATATCATCAAGCATCCAACATTAAGATCACACACAAGATACACTCATCCACTAGACCAAGTGCTTACATCATAATGTCTTCAGAAACATTAAAATGTCTGCAGTCAATCGTAAAATCTTATTAATTCATTAATTCAATATAACAGCTAGAATATGTTGAAGTGGCTGGCAGCGCTCCAACACGTGTACGAGCGCTGGGTACTGGTTACAAAACACGATTTGTTATTTATTAACAATGTTACGAGTTTACTTACGCGATTATTAATGGTATTTAAAAAATATTGTTTCATACATTACATTGTTAGATTTCATTCTGATTTTTCTTCATATTATATTTATTGAATAAATATCAACGATCAAGACCAGTCAAGTGATGTGAATTAGAAAAAAACCGTTTCAGCTAAGCCAAGAGACGCTAAAGTAGGAATTGGCGCTTGGAAATCCTTGGAAAGGGAGCAAATGTGCGAGAAAAAGATAGAGAATATAAGTAAATGAAATGTATGTATATAAATGAGCTACGTATATAAATTGAACATTAAATAAGAGTAGCTAAAAGATAGACCAGACGCATTTGTGTGAAAGGGATAGGAAATGAAAGGTGTCGGAAAAATAAGCGAGCATGAAATGTGTTTTCTTGTGGTCAATGGATGTATTTTATTATATTACTTGGAGTGGAAATTAAGTTTCGATAATTTGTTCCGTAATCGATTTGGCAGACTCGTCTAGATTTGCAAATATACCTTACATTGAACTAAATAATATTTACTTCATGTTTTCTTTGTTTGAAACTGCAATGTTTAGTTTTTTAGACAATGTGCAAAGTTCTTAGAACGAATGAATTTATCATATTTTTAGCATTGCTTTAAAAAACTGCATTCTTGAATACTTGCAAAACAATAATTTAGATTACAAAAATTTTAAACATGCAATATTATTATTTTAACGGTTTAAGAACTTAGAAAAAAAAAATTATTTTAAGTTTGAAAATTTTCAAAAATTGATTACATATTGCTGTGCCATATTCATACATACACAAAAAAAAAACAATAGAAAAGGGGTATTTACTTTTTTGTCTGAAAATCAAAGAAAATAAAAAATAATATAATATAAATATATTCTTAACAGTAGTTTTTTTTCCTTTAGATAAAATAAACATATGTATTTGATTAAACCGCAATTGCAATTTAACAAGAAAATATGTTATTTAATTGTATAATTGTATACATGAATAATATGATTCACGAAGCAATTCATAAAAACACCAAAATATATAAAACCACAAACATTTGTGTGTGTATGAATTATTAATTATGTAAATGAATGAAAATATAACAAAGAAAAACTTCACTTAAACCAACAGAATTACGTATTAATTATTAGATATAATCAGATTTTAATAAAACGCATAAAACTCTTTATTTTCATATTTGCACAATAAAAAATGGCATATTTAAAAAATGTAACAGTTCAAAAAACTCAAAATGAGCTGGCGTGACTCGTGCTTAAAAGAACTTTTATAAGCACAATGCAATTATTTGTGCAAAAAAAATAAAATTTGTGCAAAATAAAATTAAATGTTAATAAAGTAGTGAATATCAAAGTTTCAACTAAAAGTGAGTGAAACAAAGAAGGTCTGTAATAAGAGTTGAGCTCAAGTTTTGCAATATTGCGATAGTACAGACATTTTAAACAAAAAATGTCGAGATAAAAGACCTCGAATACTTTTCTTTATTTATATTCTTTTACCACGAAATATTACAATTAGAATTAAGTTGACAGTCTAAATCTAAATCTAAAATGAAGCTTCTCAATTACGTTTAAAAATAATAAATTTTTATAAGAAAAATCAAAACTTGAACGTGTGTATCTTTTGAGTATTATATATTTTTTTTCTAGACAATATATTCAAAATAATAATTATACCAATATATACAATTATGTGACTGTACGTACGTAGTTACTATCGATATGACAGATTACTTTCAAATCCATTTGGGGTCATTATTCATGAACTCAGAGTATGGCGGATTCACAGCGTGAACTGAAGTTATATTCACTGTGTGCTAAATAATGCTAAATAATTGTAAATAATAAATATTAATATTTTTCTCAAAATAATTAAAAAAAAAAATATTATATAATATTTAAAAAAAAAATATATATTATATAATATTTTTTTTATTACATCAAACATTTGTAATTCATATCATAATAATCACGACGGACATATTCTTTATAATAATATATTTGTGTACATGTCAAAGATTAATTATAATATGGATTTATAGTCATCGCGTTTGCACGTTCTCGTGTTTCTTTTGTTAGTTAAGCTGACTCAATATATTATAATAAGAACATTAAATATATTTTATGTTTAATAAAGTTCACGAACACGACGTGTAAGACGAGTTTTAAGAGCTTTTAAAATGCTTCTAAAACTTGCTTGTTTGTTAGTTTGTTAAGAGTTTTAAGAAAGGGGATAATCTAAGAAAAGATGGGTTGGATGTTCCACAGGGGATGAGTAAAGGGTTACTATCGATTATATCGAAGATATAACAAATATTTATACCTTAACATGCTCCAATTTAATCTATACAATTTTGTTACTGATAACTGATATACATATATCTTTTTTAAAATATAAAAACCTACCAAAGTAATAATTCGTATTACTGACCAGGCGTTCATATCCTATAAGGAGTATCGAACGTACCAATAAGCGTATCTTAACGTTAACATGTCACGAACTCCCCAACTCTTTTCCTTTTTCCCCATTTTCCCCATTTTCGTACACGTATTCGCCAATAGTATCGTGTGGAGGGCGTGGCCTATCAAATCCCGATATATCGGAATTCTTTCACATTATATTTTTAATGTAACAGAATAAGAACTCAAAGATTTAAATTTTAACAAGTAATGTAAAATTCTCTTATTAAAGTTGTGAAACTAATCTGTGAAATTTGATATAACCTCCTTTGTTATTTATCTTAGGACAGCCCGTGTATGAAATAAACACAGCTTATGAGAAATTCTTTCTTTGACGGCTAACGTAAATTGATTTAAGACACGTGAACTTTACTTACGGGGATATTGCTTTTGAAACTACTATATGTATACTGTTTTAATTTCTAAGTACGAACAAATATGGTTTAAATTTGAATGTAAACTCATCATGTTTATATATTCGTAGTCCTTAAGTGACGGGAGTAAAGTTCAAAATAATGTTGTGTATAAAAGTATGTGTGAAAAATATTTATCGTTTAATTTACATTGAAGTTCCTAAATTAACAAGTTAGCTTGTTAAATGTTCTTTCAGTACAATGTAGATGTTTTTTTTGTAGTTTTAGTTAGTTATAATTTTTATTGTAAACTAAGATTTACGTTTAAGTAAACATCATTAAAATGTACGTCAATTCACATCTGTGTTGCTACGCACGAGTCTTTCATTTGGGTTCGAATTAAATAAGAAGTTGAACATAATAATAATGTTTTGTATACTTTTATAATATATATGATATGACAATCATTAATAAAATTTGTGGGATAAATAAAAAGATATTTTTGAAACTATTATAATAATGATTTTAGAAATTAACTGAAATATGGTAATACAATAACACATAAAAGCTTCTTATTATAATTATGTTAATTTATTATTATAATTCAAATGATTAAACCAATTCAATTGATTTACTTTTACAGACAGACGTTTTCAGCAGAAAGAAAATGTTTTTTCTTTATTTTTATGTATTATTCATCGTACTGAAATATTTCGAGTAATACTCAGACAAAGTCATGTATTATGTCTATCATAATGTGACGACAAGAGTTAAGAAAAGTCTGCTCATTTTATATACAAAATACTAGAAACACTTTGTACCAATCAGTTATTTCCAGTGACGCCATCTTATTAGTTCTACGGAATTAAAAAATTGATTTATATAACTATTTATTATATTTTCTTGAGAAGATGTTTTTATTGATAAACTCACTATGTGACGTATTATTATATTTGACCATTACTAAGAAAAAATATTTAATATATTTGTTTTTTACTTTATATCATAAAAGTCGGTTTTGATACACTTTAAGATATATTCATTTAATATACTAAAATATACAGAACCAATATGTTAGTACAAAACGCTCTTAACTGGTGTACAAAAAAACTGGTAGTCATCACGCGGTCCATTGACGCATAGTAGCATATTAATGAAGATAATGAGATCTTCTCATTAACGGAACTCTTTTGCGGCTTGCGACTGTCGCATAACACTATGCATTTAAACCTGTATATACTAATACCAAATAAACGAAAATTCTTTATGAATATGATAGGCAGATTCACGAGGTAGGCTATTAAAAAAAATATTAATATTTATTAAAAATATTTTTTTAATTAAGTTTATTTATTTATTAATTTATATTATTTTTCTAGTCTATGGACTATCTATCATATAAAAGATATATACATATATTAATTTAGAATAGATGTCTTCTATAGGAGAAGATACTTCAAAATCATAATTACAGCGCCACGTTGGCACCACCTACCATCACATGAATGGTCATTTCTCTTTATGGTTAAGTTGCAATATTCTCAATTTAATGCCAATTCAGGAGAATTCAATACAAAAAATATTTTTTTTTCCTGGTCTTAAATATTTTTTCCCTCGCGGTGAAATCAAAATTCTTTGGTTTTATTTATTTTAATTTAATGGTCGTGAATATAAAGTCCTACAGTCCAGTTTGTTTTTCACACACGTGTGGCTCTTATTGAGTGTTTTCCAATAAATTTTAACAAAGTATTGTCAAATAATTAAAGTTGATAATTCATTTATAATGGTTTTTAATATAAACTTTTGTGAATAGAATTTAAATGCGATTTTTGTGGGATCCTTTGTAACAAAAAGTTTTTTTAGTGTTCTATTAAAACGGTAGTACTAACTGCTTTGTATGTCTGACTTGTTCGTTTGTCCGTGACAAACATATTGCTAAACCAATTTAAGATAATTTACATCATTATACAATATACATGACATAAAAATAACAACAAATAAAGTCATAACATTATGTACTAAAATTTTATTTAAGAGTTTAAATATAAATTGAAATTATGTCATAAATTTTATTTATGAAATAATTTCAATTTATTTATTAATTATTTAATTAATACTGTATAATACAGGTTTATTTTAAATAATTCTGATGAGTCTTCATTAGTATTTCTAGAGTGATATTTAATATATATTTTCTGTCAGCACTGCCTAGACTGCTAAGCAGATGGCGTGCCTGCACGAAGCCTGTGTCTATTCTACTCACTGAACACTGCAGTAGCAAACTACTCGATGGTTAAGGCGTGACACCTCGGACATGCAGATTAGCCACGACACGTGACAGAGATGTCATTGTATCGCTTTACATATAGATTTCTTTATGTTGTCTCCAATTTTTTTATTGCTGTCGTTTTTGGATGATTATGACTTGTATCGAATTTATTATTGTAATTTTGAATATAATTGTTAAAATTGTAATTAAAGTACATTAGAGATATATATTAGTTAGTTTCTCACAGTTCTGGTAGATTAGAAGCTTAAATTAAGGCTGTAGATTTGTGATGCAAATATTGAGTATGATAATATATGAATTTTCTTTGGTATTGTCTTATTTGGAGACTAAATGTTCTTCCAGCTGACAATTTCAATATTGAAATTAGAATTAAAAATTGGTTTGTCATTACAGACTGAGATCAGCGATGGGATGCTTCTTATATTGAAGCACGTATTATATTTAATTTATTTATTTAACGATGAGAGAGAAATAAAGCAACTACTATACCAACAACAAAAAATAACTGATAAATATTACGTACGAGTTACGTATGATAAAGTAAAATAGGTTAGTACTAAGTAAGTGAAATTAAAGTTTTTTTAAACTAGGATTATATAAGAAATATATATGAAATAAATAATTTAAATGTGTCTTCCAAAAATACAACAAAAAAAAATTATATGGTTTTAAAAAAAATATATGAACAAAAAAAATATATTGTTTTAAAAAAATAAAAATAAGCTGAAAATTCGTCTCTGACTCTACTTGTGCAAGTTGTACTCCTGGTGAGTGTTGACTGAAGGTACCGTCAATATATTTGCGTTCTTCTCGGCTACCGCATTCCGCCTCAAGCAAATATTATAAGAGCCTTTACACACAACGGGTTTTTTTCGCTGTCTCTACGCGCTTGAGAGATAAACTGAATTATCATATGACTCTACCGCTCTACTCAATAATGATGTCTATTTTTGTTTGTATAATTAATATTCATTTAAATCCAAGTCAGCTTTTTATGTAAAGAAAAGCACACACGGTTTATTATATTTTTAAAATAATATCTTGTATAAATATGGTGAAGACGTGATATACGATGCTGTTATATTGGTTTTATAAAAACTGAAAAATAAGATATTACTCTATAATGAGGTCTATTTTTGTTTGTATAATATTTTAGAAATAACTTCTTGTATTAATATGAAAAAAACTTAATATAGGAAGTTTGTATATTTGTTTTATTACAACTGAAAAGTACGAATTATAACAAAGAAAATTAAAATTCCAGTTAAAATCATTGTCATATATTTTTAAGATATTAAGGTCTAATCTTTTAATTAATATTAATTGTCCTGTGAATGTCATAATTTGATAGAGTCTTGAGAAGTTTAGGTTTTATTAGTGCTTCATATTTTAATATAACTGTATATGGTTCTGTATAATATATTAATAATGTATACTATATTCAATACAGATAAACCAGGACACAATAAAAAATGTAACGACATTAATTAGAGAGTAAAGTTGATTAAACTTAGTTAAAAAGGAAATGTATAATGAAAATGGAAGAAAATATAGTAAATTATAATATCCCCGGTAGTTTTAATTACATTGATTTATGTTAATGATTTGCACCTTCTTTGAATTAAAAGTTTTTATAAAGTTTCTGATTAGGACTTTATTGTAATCAACCATATCTCATTTTTATCATATGTTTACGTTTTTAGGTATCCTGAGTTATTCTGAACACTTAAAAAACTGTGTGTGTGTGTGTGTGTGTTCATGTGTGTATGTCTAAAAGAGTTTTTTCGGTTCCATTTTCTATCAACCTGATTATGTAATTAACTTAGCATTCATGCGAAGCGTATTAGCGTAGTTACGTAACTTAGAACTGATTAGTTTTCTATCATAATCTGCTAAGCAATATTCGCGATATTCTCTAAATTATTAAATGTGCGATCAGGGTCGGTGTAGTGGTAGTGTTAACGAGTTAAAAAATTCAACATGTGTTAACAAAAATTTATGACAGTTAGAAAACTAATCCAGTAGTTTCTCTGTTTTTTAAGAAAATATAAAAAATAGTATTAAATTTCTGGTGTTAGTGTCAAGTTATGAAATGTATCCGTAGAGTTTAGTCAATGTAATGATGGTATAGATTTTATTATAAAAAAAAAGTCGAATAAATCAACAAAATTATAATAAAATAATCAGCTTCTCCATTTCTTCATTACCTAGTAAATATGTTTAACTATGGTGTTTATCCATATATGTAGGTACGAGCATCTTTTAATATAAAATAAGTAATTTTTTATATTTTTATTAATCAGGAAAGTAATTGTGATGGGGCTTGTACCTATTAACTATAGTTATTTTTTATTGTTTGTTTTATAAAAATTATCTCACAGACAAACACACAGATATTCAGACACGTCAAACTTGAATTTTGAAATCGAATATAAAAAAAATACTGTAATCTTATTATCTATGTAAAACATATTAAAGGAAAATATAATTTTACTGAATAATTAAAATGTTCGACAATTTTGTATATGTATATTTACTTAACAACATATTTTTAATTTACGTGTATGCTTTTCTTGTCGTAAGTAAAAATTATGCATCTCTATCAGATTTAGAAAACAAGACTCTAACAGAATACTTTTAAAACTATCAATATATAGTGGATCACAATTACAAATGTATATTTCAAAAAAACAATACTCTCTCAACATATATCTTAAATCAAAAGACAGTAGACTTTGATTGTTAGTAAAAGTTTAAAGTTCAATGCCAAGTCTCCCCGACCTACCCCACGATCGATTCCCCAAATATCTAATTACTGTAGGCGTAAAAGAGCCCCTGTATTGATTATGAGCGACCTTGGTGTAAAAAATTAAGTCAAAGACCGACCCAATTTTGCCTCGTCCCCCCAATGCCAAGTTTACTTTAAGAAACCGTTGCCCATTAACTTGGGAATAAAACGCGTAGTTCAGAAAAAGCTCTGTAATGAGACAGAGGCTGGGGCGTTTAAGAAATGTACTGCGATTAGTACTCTTTGATAATTGTTCTTTTACTGAAATCTGTGGCTACATGCTCTGTATCCAAAAATAAATATCAATGTAATCTCTAGTTATTTAGTTTGTAATTGTTTACTAAAGTTACTAATGATTGTATTCAAAATTATGAGGCTATGCTGCTGCGGTAACTTCATTTAGATGAAACAAGCATTTATAATAAATATTACTAAAATCGAAACATTCCTTTTAGTGTATATTTTGTGTAAAAGATATTGAATATATCTTTAATATTAAAATTTATTGAAAGTGTTTCTCAAAAGCATCAAGAAGATGCGCCAACAGTACAATTAATAAAAAATAATTAAAAAGGAGTTCGAATCAACGGTCGCGTGCCCTAGAGGCCAATGTCCTTTAGACAAGATCGCCCCCTCGATGCGCTGTCTCACTCTAATTAAGCATTTAATCCGAGTACTTGTCTCTTTCCGCCCGAGGGATGCTAATATCATGTTACTTAATACCCGCTGCGTTCTTTGTATTATAATTTGCGAAGTATTTTTGAAAATTCGACAGTTTTAGAGGTTAAAATATGTTATTACTTGAGAGTTCTTGTTAAAGTTTTCTTTTTCCTACATGTTCACTTTACGGTCCACTAAAGTGGAATCTAATATATTTTTAATGCGTACTCCATGATATACAACAATCGGGTATCCGATGGCATGAGTTAGCAATAAAAGAACATGTCTTAAAATATCGCTAAGTAGCACACGCCCCTTAATATTTTCCACGCGGGCGAACCCGACGCGCCGTATCGGAGAATTTTCATCTGAATATTTTCCTTTCTCATTGTCGTTATCTGAAAAATATGTTTTTCGTACAGTCCGTGTCTGCGCGGGGGAGGGGTGAGTTTTTAAAACAGTCTAACAACCATTCACTAATATATGGGGTTGTAACACTTGCCACTCTCTCTTTAAGGTTGCTTCTTCTAGTTTTAGAACATCATCTTATCGTTGTGGAGTGCTGAAGAAAAATAGTACACGTTTGTTCAACTGAATTTGAATGTTACGTGCATATGTTAGGGTGGTTTTTTCATTGATGTTTTCTGAGGGTGGCGGGTGGGATATGGCAACCGGAAGCCCGAGGGAGAAGGGGGAGTGAAATGGACGGAAGAGAAGCGAAGGCAAATAACTTCGCCCTTTAATACACATGTAGAAGTAAAGGTATATGAGAGCGTACAAAAATTTGCTCCCAAGTTTCACAATGTAACGTTGAGTATTTTTATCATTTGTCGTTATAAAATCTGTCTAAGGAGCCGTGTAGAAATGTTTTCTCGTACGCCATTTAAGAGGAATTTAGTGAGGCGTGCCCCGCTCGCGGTTATGAGTCAGTTTTACTTTTTCTTGATGCTCGTGTGCTATTTAAAAGCTGCCTCTTAAAATTCTAATAGTTTTAAAGATATGTCTGTCATCTCAAGGTTTATGACCTGAGATACTGACGCTAAGCTGTTACAATTAAGCAGTAATTAGTCAAGATAAATTAGTAATGTTAAAGTGTATCTGTAAAATTGACCAATGATTCCGGTAATTTAATAATACAACTTATATTACAGTAAATGTTTGCTGTTAAGAAACAAAGAGAAAAGATCGATATTATATGTAAATTGAAATAAACGATGATAAATCTCCTTTCCAAGAATAGAAATTAATAATTTATCAACGTTGTTGATAAAACATAAAAAGGCCATTGTTGTCGAGTTACAAATTTCTCGCTATTAAATGGCTATAAAATAAAGAGGTTCGCATGTAATCGAGTAATTTGTAAAGATATTCGAATTGAGCCAATTTGACTCAAAGCGGCCGCGAGACCGCTCTCAAAAAATCGTTTTATCGCCCATAAATTTAACAAGCAAACAATTATCGGCACAGGTAGCGATGTATTAAACTGTAAATTAAATCCTTGCTTAATATCACAAAATCCCTTTGTGGTTTCGTAAATTCTTTGCGAAGTTTGAAATCAAAGCGCGGAATGGCGAAAGTTGCTGCCCTTTGAGAGGTCCCGTTATTATTTTCTCGAGAACCTCTTTTATATAAAAGAACGCTTCAGATGGCGAGGGTGGTAAAGGGAAAAATATGACGGAGTTGTGTTATCGGCGTCTCTTACTTTTTTATGTTTTAGAGCGGGAGGGAGGAATAGTCGAGTGGCTTTCGAGTCAAGAGTCTCCACACACAGTCTCGTTACGTCATGCCTCGGGGCTCCGTGTGGGAGGGATTTCGACAAGTATTTTATGAAAAATGTAACCGTCTTTACGACAATGCTTCAAGCTTTTTGTGTAATGCAACTGTTCCAACAATAATGAGATGAAAGTCACCATTGCTTGTTACGGCAAGCTGGGCAAGCACTCCACCGCCTCCCAGAACTAGGTGTGTCTTGTTCTTCTTGTACTCTAATACAGACCATTTGACTTGTAATGCTAAATAAATACTGTAGTATATTAAATTTTAATGAAGTAACAGTTGAAGTTAACTATAAGTGTATGGGTTTTATAGACTGTCTCTAATAAATTTAAGAGTAATACAGAGTACACCTGAACCATATAAGGTTCGTTTCTAACGATTTAACAACAGTTCCTTCTGCCTTCAATTTGGTACATCAAAAAAGATACTGTTTTAACAGAAAAGAATAAAAAATACTTAAATAAATATTTCTGGCATTCTTCAAAAGTTTTTAATTTTTAGTTATTTTCAGATCAGGCATATGCTGTTATTATTTGACATATAAAAAGATAGATAATAAAATCTTATCATGTTTATTTATATTTTAAGTAGATATGAAGAGGAGCAAAGAAATCTGTTTGACGTGTGGAAGCAATCACAGCAATAATAAACTCAGGGAGACATTTTCCTTCACAGATGTATTTTGCTCTGGATAGATCTTATTGTTATTTTATTACTTCAATATCTATTCTTTTTTATTGAGACTATATTATTTGTTTTGATATATGTATATTCATGATAATGAAGGGGTATCTGTGATATCATCTATGAATATCTACAAATATAAAAAGCAGATTCATTGGGATTATTATAGAAAAAAAATTAAGGAGAGAAAAAGGGACCTCCCTTTCTTTGACTGAATTAGAACAACTGACTTATCGGTCGCAACTTTAATTTGTATCATTTTTTTTACTCCGGTATTGTTATAAGGAATTTTAATTAGCATTTAAGTGTATGCGTAGTTTCAAATGCTACTTATTAATTTTATATTGTCAATAATCCATCCAGTATAATATGATCTGTGTTACGTAATATTATTCGCGCTTCTCCCTCATTACGAAGCAAATCATTACTTTGTGAAATCGTATGGAATCAGAGGGATTGTTAGAATATACAATAGAAAGTAAACTTTATTTATACTTAGATAAGATATAACTTTGATTGTTTGTATGAGATTGTAATTCGCAGTGATATGTCATAAATGAGAGTATGAAAAATATGGAAATATTGAGAAAATGTAATTTTATAGGATTATTATGGATTGTTATGTTTTGGTACCATTTAGTAATTAGATAAGTATTACGAGCTTAAATATATAAAGGCCTTTGCTGAGAAGGTTTAATGAAGTATTTATAGTATTATTTAGAATAATGATGTAACTTATAAGACTTTTAGCAAAACTTGGTGCATACAAAAATTTTTAAAATAAATAAAGAATGAAAAGTTAAGCAACATGGCTTGTCTCCAAACGAAAAGACACCCTAAGGTTATTAGTATGAGCAAAATATAGTAATACGACAGATATATTACTTTTACTTTATCTACTTCAAATGTACAAATAAAATGATATTTGGAATAGTTCCAGAAATAATAACTGCAATTTCGATTTCTTGATAAATTTGTGACTATTATGATAGAGGAAGCAAATAGTTATTTGTAGTATAAATAAATTTTGTATAAAATAATTTACTTTTATTAAGTCTGAAGAAATATAATTGGTCGCTAATTCTATTGCTCTTCGTCATGATTTGTTTAATTTTTTTAAATATTGCTAGAAAAAAGGTAACAGTAGTTTTATATTAATGTGTTGTTTATATACATATATAAATTTCCGCAATTCCGCGATTCACACGCAGTCAATCGTCTTCGCCAATAGCGTTAGAATAAAAATGGTCATTTTTCTCAACCCGCCTACACACGTCTCCCCTAATGCCGATCCCTTCACATATTCTTGAAACACACGTGAAATACATGAAGGCACATCCTAAGATGTAATATATCCACACAAAAATAAACCTTGATGAGTGTAGTTAAGAAGCTTTTTGGCTTATCCTTGTTAAATTCCGTTAGAATCGTATGTAAATGGCAACTGATACATTTCGTGAGATTGGTCGACGACATACCTAAGGATTTTTACGATCAGCGATTGTTTAAGTTACACCTCACATATAAAAGGTTACTTACAACTTAGATTGTGAGATATAAAAGGTTAATTACCTCAATTTAAACTTTATTTTCGTTGTTCAATTTATTATACCTAACATTTTTACTAACTGTAAATATATATATATATATACAGTTAGTAAAAATGACATTACTTATAAAAGTCACAAACAATGAGATTTATTTGACACATTTGTGGTTATTTCCTGATTTAAATGTTATTAATCTTTACTTTTTATAACTTAATGTAAACAGCTTTAGATACAACATTTTAAATTTGTTTACTAAACTTACAAAAATACTAATTGTTGTTTTAATAAATAAACTAGAATTAATTAATCTAATTGAGAAAAAATGGAAACAATATTATAAACAATTAACTAGTTATATTGTTATTTATTATTAACCAGATAATTAAGATTCCCATATTAATGTTAAAACTGTTTTTATTTTAAATAAAATGAAGTCAGTGACGAGTAAAGTTAATTACTATTTGTACAGACCATTCCATCAATATGTTTTTTAATCATATATTCCTCTTATGTCAATAACAATATTAAGTATTTATATTAATTTTTATATTTATTTAATGAAATTAATTATATTCTTTATTACCTCTAAATGGAAAACATGTTTTAAAGGTTAAAGGTAGCTTTTATAAATATTTATAAAGAAATGTTAGCACGCAGTAAAAGGAATACGAAAGTAAAAACTATGAAATACAACGTATTTATTTGTTAAAGGACTGAAAATGAATAAACATGAGATGGGGGCAAATAAAAAGTTAACATTATATTGTATATACATTATTCATTTAATTAAACTGAACTAAAAGGATGATCTATTATTAATACAATAATTTCTTTTAAACTAAAGAAGAGAAGTCTGTTGAGGCGAACTAAAACATTGTTTGAATTCAAAGTTTTAATAGTTGAATTATTTTAACGTTATAATAACGAAGTGAGTTTCGAAATAATATATAAGTTCGTTAATGAACATTTTAAAACATAGAGAAATTATAATAATTCATTGCATTGGTTTAAATTATATTTTTTTTATAATTTACATCACTTGTAAAAAGGATTACTTTATACGCTTTACTTAATTAGTTAAAAAGTGATAGATAGTTATATATGAGTATTTTCTAATATATTTATATTCTTGTATAGGATGAGAACATATAGAGTCGAAGGATGACAGAAGAGTGAGGAATATTATAACATGTTATAACGACTCTATCACGAGTGGGAGAATTATATGTTAAATGTTTATTTTAATACTGTAGTAGATCAGATTATAATCATACAATAAATATAGAATAACGGATATATTATGAGTAATAGTAATAGTATAATATTGGTGTTAGTTCGCTCGCAGCTCAACTGTTCACTAATGAATACAAGCTGATGAACTTGAACTGCCGTGACCCCATTACAGTATTGAGGGGTTGTAGAACAAATATTATTACGAGACTGAGAGCACAGACAAGTTTTAAAAATTAATTAATTTATATAGATTTATTTTTTTAATATTACCGTTGAATAATTCCAATTTACACAAAGTTAATATGTATTTTACATAAGACTTAATCAATATTTACTATATTTATTAACTTTATGTTTTTAAAGTATAAATAATTTTTTAACACTTGAAACGAATAACTTTAGCATAAATACATTATACATAATACATTGTACCTACAAGATATAGCTATTTTTATAAGTACTACATGTAATTTTGATCACTTGACTTTTCTCCAAACTTTGTTGTTGTAATCGAATCCCTGCTATTAATAAATTGAAATATGTTTTTACCTCTGCATAAAGAACGACTGTATGTATGTTTGTATTTATGTATGTTTGTAAGTATGAGTGTATGTATGTATGTGCTTTGTTGTGGATTAAATCATTGAATTTGTTATTATTATTGTAAAGTATGTGCGGTTTGTAGTAACTCTATTAACTACATTACAACACTAGACTTATATAAATAACAAAAAAATATATATATCAAATAAAAATACATTTACAAACGGATAGATAATTTATTAAAATATTTAAAAAATATTTAAAAAATCGAACTATAAGTTGATATTTAAAATAAAGAATTAGTTAATTGTGAATATTCTTGAGATAATAATAAGATAAGTCTAAGTAATCTAGAACATTTGTATCTTGTATTTGTTTGATGGATTTTAGCTTAGCTATAAGATTATCATCTAAGGACCCGTAGTGCTGCATGTTTTGATGGACTGATTACTTCAATCTCAAATAAGTTATATTTAAAGTATCACGACAACTACGCTTTCAGTGTTGTACTTAAGCCTTCACAATAACAAGGGACTTTTGAATCATATAACTACTAGAATGGTCATTACAGTGGTCGAACCAAGGAGAACTGAAAATTTTGTCCCAATAAAAAATTTACCCAAGCTATGATGAAAAGTTTACCGAAGGGATGATGAGTATTTAGTGGTCATCAACTTGACCACTAAAGCTTTAAGATCTGACCTGGCACTTTTGGCAGCTCTTTGATGGCAGCAAGTCAAAAGCATGATGGAAAAACTAATTGTTAAACAACCGAACCGAGTTCCGGCTCACTGCTACTATAGGATATTTAAGACCCCATAAATTACGGAATTTCTTCGACACACACTATGCTTTCCGGAGATGCTTTGCTCTCTTGCTAGAAATAAATTAATTCCAATGAGGCAGCCCAAATCGCCTTTTAAAGATTTTATTTATTCTCGCTCCCAAATTTATTTTCAACTATTTAATCAGTTAACTGCCTATAAAACCGCGAATGCGAATTTAAATAATAATAATTATTTTTTATCTCATTTATTCCAATAAAAAACAACATTTCAAATATATTATGTCTAAGGACCAAATAGCATGAATAAAATAGAAAATTTGTCGCCGAATGTTAATAAAAAAAATTGTATAACATATTTCAGCATTATTTATATTGTAGTACGACTGGAAATATAGCAACTTGAAAATATCTTTTCTGTCTAACCTTCGAAAATATGAAAGCTTATCTTAGCTATCAGTTATCGGGTCTTTGAAATGTCATTATATCGGCTGATTGAAAACTTTTTGATTATTTTTCTTTTTAATTTTAAATAACTTTGATACTTTTTTCTATTGTATCATTTCAATTATTTAAAACATTTAAACTATCTAAGAAGTTGAATCCTTATTGCAAAAGCTGGAGTTGTTTGCATTGCAATGTATACTAGGTATTGTAATGTAGACATGAACACTTCATAAGTTACGAATACATTTTCTTTAAGTCATTTATCAATTTATCTCGTGGTTATATCTTCTAAAGTCTGCAATTCTTATTTGTCTAAACCAAAAAAGAAAATTATTGTCAAAATAATGTGATTCCCGACTTTCCAGTTAGCAGATGATTATTTTAATAAATAATTATAGAACAACAATACAAGTAGTATTTTCTTAGATTCTCACGAGAGCAATTAACTTACTATTAATTGAGATTAAAATTTTAAACTCTCGTATAGTGTTTTACATTTTAAATTTAAGTTTAATTTAAATGAGTTAAACACTACAAAATAGTCTTGTTTCAGTGAATATTATATATTAATATATTGGATGATAATAAATAAGTATATCCCTCTGTTCTACAGTAAACTGGAACTATAATAATCTTGATATATTTAATTTATAAGTAGATCAAGTGATAAGCGTGTTGGGTGAACGTGGCCTTTGCTGACTTTAAAACATACAATTATTACGGTTATAAGACGATTAAGTTTATTTATGCAAATACTATAAATAAATAAAATTTTATTAATGTTTGTTTATTTATTCGTTTTTATTTATTAGATGAAACTTTAGTAAATTATTATTCGGATTGCTTGTAAACAGTAAAAACATAACAAGTTTCACTTTTCTTCCTGCTGGGTTAAAACTTTACGAGCTGGTACCATCTAATAACGAATAACACATCCTCACATACGGGGAAATATCTTGAAGGGGTAGCAAACGTCTTTAAAGGGCTCCGCCCTCAAACTGACATATGAAACACCCTTTCTCCTATTCGCGGATTTTTCGCGATTTTTCCGCAAGATATGTGAGGAATATACCTATTGGTAGGTATTATAAGAACGTATTGGATAATCATATGCATCAGGTAAAACCAACGTGGAAAACTGATATATCTATCATATAATATCATATACTATGTACAATGAAGACTTTTTTGCAACATTAAATGAAAAAATATCCATAGCTAGAATAAGAACATAGAGTACATAATTGTCACTAAATAAAGCACTCTGTCTCTTGTATATTAATACCACGAGTGCGAACCAGACCTCAATTTTGGCTCGCAAAATCGGTATATGTTAGCATATTGAGCGAAGCGAGGTGAAAACAGCACCGAAGTTGCGTTTACAAAACGTCGACGCATTCTGTCCTCAACTATTTTTCAAGATGAGACACATTATTATTATTTTTTAATTTTATTTTTTTTTCTTAAAACCACCATCAGACTGTTGTCTATAAGGGTGCAAAATTGGGATATTTTCGGATATATCGTTTTTGATTGATGTTTGCACAAAATATGCATAAAGAGCTTCGCGCAATTAAAAATATTAACTTATTCTATATTAGGTACATATATGTCCACATATTTTTATACATACAAAATATGTTTAAATCATCGAAACTTTAAATAATATCTAAAGTATTCAAGAACGTTCCTAATGATTGCGCAACTTCTTAGAAAGTTTAAGTGAACAGGTTAGAATCGGATTCATTATGTATCCGTAACTTGTATCAATAAATTATATAAACGACTAATAAAAGATTACAGCGGTAATAATTGTGATTTAATGAGACTCTAAATAAAAAAAATGATTTGTTTTATTATGATTAATGAACAAGTAATAAAACTAACTTTTGCCGACGACTGCGTCTGGTATTAAAGCGATTAATTCTCTATTACAGTATTTATCCAGTCTTGGCCATGAAGCCACTATGAGCCAGCTTCTCAACAAAACAAATATATGTTCAAGTTCTCAAATGGTCAAGTCGTTCAGAAGTCACACGATGTCTATTATATAAAGACAACGAATATATAAATCTGTAGATCTTCTACTATAAAATGTACGCTGTTGAGAAACTATATGAGTAAAGAATCCCATGACAAAAGCCTCTCAAACGACAACGTCAAAAGTAAATTTATACAGTTCTCGTGAAAGTGAGTTTACTTACACTTTAGAGTATGGATTACCTGCCTCGTTTTAGAATAACATGTTTAACGTTAAATAATGCATGGAAATAAATAAAAAATCTTATTATATTTGTACAGAAAATAAAGTTTAAATTATAGTTCTGCCTCTTCGTGGTGTGCTGTTGAAAGTGAAAAGTATTTGTGACGGCAGTAAAGTTCACATAACTGACTAAGAAACACTAAACTAAATGCAACAAATGACAAAACAAAGCAATAAATAAACTAAACAAACAGAATTACGCAATTACTAGTTACCGACATTCCGATTGCGGTAACTCTTCGCCCACGAGGCACAACACTACTCCATAAATCACGCACCGTGAGAATCATGAGAACAACACTAGCGCTGAAAGGTATTCTCGGTTAGTGTCGGAACGAAAGTAATAAACTATCGATTTATCGATTACTATTTTTGGTAATAAATATATAAACTTTTTTATATATTTTTTTATTTGTTAAACAATAATCTCAGTGTTAGGTTTCAAACAATTGTGGAATAATCTCAGTTGTTAATCGTGGGTTGGATGGCATTGTTTGATATTGTTCGAGAGACGTCGAGTAATTAGCATATAACGATAGTTCGCAGTCTTCCTACGTATCTAGTGGTTTAGTTTGCTAATTGTTTGAAAGCGGGTACACATAATGTATTTGTTTATTTTTTTATTATATTTGCATTAATTTCTTAGTAAAAGCTTAGAAAATTATTAAGGAGTTTTATGAATATAGAAATTATTTATGAGTACTACTTAGTGTCAGGATATTTTTTTTAATAATCTGAAATGTTCATAATAGGCACTTTTTATTTTTTATTTTTTATTTTTTTCCCTCTCAGTTTCCCTCCAGAATTAATAAAACTACTTCAAATTTAGAACATGCACTATCTAAAATCGGGACAGTCGTGGAGTGAGTCGTGGAGTGAGTCGTGAGGCTGAGATACAGACGAGTCGAGTACTCACTTACAAGTTCTTTAACTCAAAACGTCGACTTAATTTGTGATGCAAATTTTTAGACAGCATATTGATTAGCATTTTACTCTTTTAAGAATTTTATTTTTAATTTCGGATTATATTGCAGAATTTGAGCTCGTTTTGATGAATTATAGCTTAACAGATTATATTATATGAAATAAATATGTCAAGAAATATAGTTTACTAAAATATTTCAAATATTGTAATATTGTTAATAAAAATCTAAAGACTCAAACGTATTAATAATGAGACGATTTTTATTCTATTCATAACCAAAGAAAAAACTTATTTCGTATGAATATTCCAACACAAACATAGTAAGAAGAGATTGGTCATTGCTGAATGCGAGGTCACGAGCGCGCCTGACTCCGCACTCATGAAAAATGGGGGCTCCCCCTTCTTTCAGCCTACTCCCACTCACGGAAGACACGGCTTTATATAACCACGTACTTCAAACATTATATACATTTACACATACAAGGTGTGAGTTATCTGTATACGAAAATATTATTACAGTTTAAGTTAATCATTCCTATTCCTTTTAAATTATAAGAAAAAACTATTATGGTTTTACCAATTACTCTAGAATGATAACAGGGATTTATATATACCATACAATATGCAATTTCAAAGCATAATTTTGCACCTTATCCATCCATAACCATTGTATTCTTCTGAGTGTATAAAGATGCGTCACACGACACGCGATAGTCCAGTCATTATTATATATCAAATGAAAAAAAAATACATACACAAAAAAAAGTATCTTATAAAACATTTTTAAAACACCTTTCAAATTTGTTTAATATTCTTACCTTTATCTTTAGATAAGGTTTATTCTTTTGTATTTATTGTAATACTTATATGTACTTATAAGTAGTAAAAGTACACACACACACACACACACATATTTGTTGTAAAGTTGCATGTCACTTGTTTGCCTTTAATAGTTAGTTATCTTGGTTTATTGGTTTGGTTTGACCTTTTACCCAACAATAGAACGGTAATCAGATCTTATCAGACATAGAAAGGCATATTAGACCTTAGAGGTGGCAACGTACTTGTAGGACAGAGATTTAATGTGATTAGATTATCAGGAATTCACTTAGTTACTCTAACATTATTTTAATAAATATATACTAGTTAGCAGCGTGCGGCTGGGAACAAAGCCAAAAGATCGCTACTAAAAAAGCGAGCGCAAAATTTCCCCATGCAAAGTCTATGGGAAAAATTAATTTTTTGACTAATTACTGAAATTAGGCTAATGAGATTTGAGAGTTGTCACTATTTTTCAGCAGTGTAGCATAATGAGACCTTTGATTTGAGCCATCAACGATATTTTTCTCTTTAGTGGTTCTCGAGCTACAGTGTGCCAACGAAATCGCTTCCTGCATTAATATATAAGATTTTTAACAGTTGTTACTTGTGCTTCCACACACTAACGAACGGTTTTATGTACTATTAAGACAATTAAGATCAGTAGAGTAATGCTAGATATATTTTTGTGTATTGAACCTAACGTAATCGGAAGGAATATTTCAAACTCGATTTTCAGATCAGCACGTTTAAACAAATTATCTTTTGGATTTTATAATATTAGTATAGATAACAAAAAAAAAAAAATTCAGACTAAGTATTGTAACTCTTTTTAAAACGCTCAGTTCTAGCAGCAGTGTGAATGGTATTTACCAGCATCCCTCAGCAGGTGGGGGCGTCAAGGGGTTACAGCCCCAAACCTTTTGTACACGCTGCCATTACGGGATTTTCTTCTCAACGTGTATTTCGGATGAAAGAATCTTCCATAATCTCTCCGACACGCAATTTGAATTTTATTCACGGCTACACAATACGATTTGTCATTGTGTCATTATCCACAGTAATATTGCATTTTGTATTGAAGCTTAATGTTTTTACTAATGTATCCTTTATTTATATTATAATATTCTTTATATATCTGAAAGCTGTGTTTATATAAAATGTTGTATTGTTATAAGAAAAAAATTTTTCGTTCTGCAGTTACAAATGCGAAAGCACAGACAATATTAATATTTTATTTGAGATTTAGACCACATTAACACAGTCAACATTCTGTGCAAATATTAAAATTGGCGGTTGCAGTCTCTCGTACATTTTTAAAGAGACGCAAATGAAAGTTCAGTTACAACAAGTATGTCATACCTCCGCCATCTTTGTTTTACCCGTTTTAATAGCCAACCAAGCAACGTGAACCCTCTCCCGCTATGTTCCTTGGTAAGTTCTTTAAAAATGGCCGAGAGCGTATTATTTGAGGGTTCTAGAAAAGTTGGTCGAGAATAAAGCGATATAAGTAAAAAGAAAAATTAATGCAGAAGCAAAAAATAAAGTAGAAGTGAGGATGGTGAAGTATGGACGTTTATTTGAGGTTGTATTGCCGGAGCTGGTATGAATTTTAAAGCATATTTACTTTATATTATTGCAGTTAATTAACTTATTTATAATTATTTTTTCTTATATTTATTTTTATGTACCTACCTCAGTCCTACTCAGATATATTGCTGTTTTATGGTGTAAATATTATGAAAAGGCTTGTTTCAAGTGAAAAAACTAATATAAATTAAACATGACTTAGCTTATCGCCTTTCTAAAAGCTTCGACTTACAAAGAATTTTGTTACTTTGTAAGCTTAGTCTTAATGTTTTCCACTATGCATCGCTTGATACGATTTTAGACCACCCACTAGACCCACTGATCCTTTGTGATAGATATTTCAACTTAGGAATGTTTAAATTCATTTGTTCTATCTTGATGACTTCATTGTTGTTTTTTTATTTAGAAATTTTGTAGTAAAGTATTTATTAATTTATAAACACAATATTTTGTGAAAACCATACTCATTTATCGATGATGTAGTTTAATATTTTCCTAAAGCTGATATCCATAGAGCCAAGCTCGCTGAGACTTTATACGGAGGCGTCGAGACGAGGGTGGCTTGAGAGGCGCTCTTATCTTTTTTTATTGTGAACGATGCAACGGCTTGAGATTGTGAGGAATATACAGCTATTGTGCGAAGTATGAGAACTTTTTGGTATGTGAGTAATGATTTTAGGAGTACATTCTCGTTTAGAGAGAACTTAAAGTAAAACAATTTTATAAACAATCGATGTAACATAAAAGTAATGGTTATTTTACTGATTTTATAACTTCAAACTGTATCTGCGTAACGAATACGAAAGCAGATTTCAAACGGAAATGAATTATTGAAGTAAAAGTTAAACTAACTGTTTGTGTTTTCTCATACATTTGCAGAAACAGTAAGAAGCATCTAGTCAAGTAACAGGTTTAGCAGTAAAAGCAAACTGTTGTCACCGTTGAAGACAATTACTGGATGGGAACGGTGCTTAGTGACTCGTAAGTGTAGGAAGTAAGTATTCATTTGCAAAATAAACAATCTCGGTGTTAGGACACGTTTACAATATTCTAACTAGCTGACCATTATTACTTGATCTCTAACTTGCGTACATTTATAGAAGCTAATTGGGTATTGTTTGTTGTCGTACGTCAGACATTTTCTCTCAAGAAATACTTAATTAATGTAGTAATATAATAATAATAGTATTTATAATATATTTTGTAGTATTTATATTTTATTTCTGAGTTTATTGAATAATTTATTGAATTTAATAGTCAATATTTGAACAACAATTTTGCTTAAATATTTTATTATCAAGGAAAATTTCAAAAAATAAGATAGTATTAGAGATATTAGTATTAGTATTCAACATTTTGTTGGATAATTAAAGACTTTGTTTGTTTGTGGGCATGTATTGCCCAAATCTAAGATATGAACTCGAACGAACTAAGTAAATAAAAATGTCATAGTATTAAAATTATTTTTGTACTTTTAATGGCACTTTTGAATAGTTCTCATATATTTGATTCATAATTTATGTTTTGAGATCAATACTTTTATATACAGGTATATGTTGATGTTATTATGAGCTCTAATTTTGTTTTTTGTGCTATTTTGTGCAATAAGTAAATATATAAATAAATAATACACTAAATATATCATTCTTTACTCTTACTGAATTATGAACATTTATTTTTTGCAATAAGGTATAAAAAATGTCAATTATAACAATCTAAAAAGTTGTCGTCGCATGTCTCTAACTTTGAAACATCCCACATCAGCAAGTTTAAACAGTCCTTTGTTGCTCTAAATGGGCACTACATAAGCCAAGGGCGGAGTATCTATGTGACTATTTGCCTTCTAGAAACCCCTTTAAAATGTTTCCAAGAGGAATGAGAGGTACGAGAATAATGCACGAGAGAAAAAAATTATAACCACCCCATACTCGTTGCTTTTCAAAGGCTTGTCGTGTCGCCTTCTTATGTTTTGTCCTTTTTTAGCACCGGCCATGTCTGAAGTTTCCTTTCGCTTTATTCGTTTATTTGTCTACTCTGTGATGGATAAAGAGAATGCTGGATTACGTGATCTTAGGCTGGATGTACACTGATTCATATATTCTACTATTATAATTTGAAAGAAAATATTACATATGAATAAAATAAATATAAACACACATATACAAACTATAAAGACTGTCACACATGTTAGGTTATATAAAGTTAAACTAGCTGTAACACAATATAAAACACAATCAAATTATATATACAACTTAACAATCGACCAAATATTGAATGTTTGTCGGCTGATGAATTTAACAGTTGCGTACAATAGACAACACGCGGTGCTATTCTATAGACGCCCTCTAAATGATCCATTGTTGAGAAGTATTTGTCGATTCCTTTGCTAATATACTCTTAAATGAATATTGAAATGGGTTCCTAGAGTCATGGACATTGGTTAAAAGCTAGATTGATTAAGTTTCTCAGCAAATTGTTTCAAGCATATTAAGTTTAACATTGTTACAAATTATTTGTATAACTTGAACTAAATATGGCTTCACTTTTGTTTTCAGACGATTTTATCCCTTTTATTCGATATTATATAAATAATGTTTGTTTTGAGTACAATGTGCACTTATCTTATAATTCCACTATAGTTTTAGTTTATATTTGCAGTTATTCTCTATGTAGGTAAGTTATATGAGGGATCTTCAACGGATGTAGTGTTATCGGTGTTTTGAATCATTGCAATACGTAATGTATGGCGATCCTTAAGCAAAGTATAGCGGGATGCAGAAAAACTTTCGATACGCCATGTGTGGGTTCTGTAGATATTGTGGGGTATGACTGAAGCGATTGGCGGCTAGGATATATATATATATATATATATTTATTATATATATATATATTTATTTATAAAATAAATATGGTTTATTTCATAATCTTTTAGTGTTAATTTAACAAGCGATCCAGATCAGTTTTTGATTTTTAAATAAATACAATTGTTGAGCTTTCAGTGTCATTATATTGTCAGTGTCATAATAGAATTATAAATAAAATTGGCAATAAGCTATCGAGGACTTCGATCTTGGAGTATTAACATTAATTTCTGTAGATACACCAGTACTTTGTTAACATTGAGTGACTTTACTGTAAATGTATTTTTGCAGCCTATAGTTTATAGAAGCATTTCTCATCGTATTACTTGTATATTTTTAATTCATTTAAATGATACTAACTCATAAAAGTTCATATATTTATCGCTGGCAGCTATTCCTGGGACCAAACAGTAAACCGGCCTTTAAATTAATTATTCATTTTCTTTTTACAGTCACATCTCACCCGCTCTCGATGGCTGTCTCTCAAAGCGTCTGTTCGTCACAACAGATTTATTGCATTGTATTTACATAGCGATTAGCCACTGAGGCACGATGTACTGCTTCCTCCAGCCGTGACACATGCTGCTGTGATAAGGAACAGGCATGTTAAAGACTTCTACGAGGAACAACATATAATGCTTATATTATACTATTAAATTAAATCACTTGTAGTTAAAATAAATTATGTTTTGATATCTATTATATGTTTTTGTTAATTAAAATTAGTTAATTTAAATGTTATCAACGATTTATATTAAAGCAATCAAAACACTTATTTGAGTATTTTATTTAATTCAAGAATCATGCATTTTATATGATTATAACTTTGGTGTTGATTTGTCAGTATACGGTTAATAATAGGGTATTATGTTCATAGGCATTTTTTTGTTAATGTTCTTTGAAAGAGCTGTAATTTTTGATTATACCTAATTATACACGATTTCAAAAATTAGATTAATTTTGGATAAATATCTTAATTACACGGCTCTGATTAAAAAAGGCTGAACGGAATTTTAGTTCTCGTATTATAATATACAGCAATCATTATTTTCATAAAATTGCGTGAGGAAATGTTATAATTGAAAGGTAAAAACGTTTGTTAGGCAATACAAAACGCGATTCAATCTACAAATTAGTGCAAGCCAAAATAGTCATAACGTTATGGATTTAAAGCTTAAAATACCAAAAATATATATAGAGAGAGCATTACTTTGCCATGTTTATGGTGCGTATAAAAAGTTCGTTTGAGGTAAAATTAAGAGGTTTCCGGTGTTAATAACTAGTTACAGAATAAAGTTATACTTTTAACGCGTAAATTACCTTCGTGTAAATTTTGTCTTTACTTAAAGCCTTTAAGATAATAAGAAACAAACACATTTAAAGGTCTATAGCAATAGAAAAAAATGTGTATTACACATGTTATCGTAGTGGCGCTGTTCATTTGTATACGATAATAAATATTTTTTAAACTATTATGTTGGTCAGTTTTTTTGTTCTTGTATTTTAGTAAAGTTTTTCTTTTAGATTATTATATAAATTTTTGGATGATAATCAAATTTTATAGGAAGAACAAGAAGAAAGATTTATTTGCAAGCAATGTGTAGTAAAAAAAAAATTAGATAAATATAAAAATATATGTTGTTAATAATTGCAATTGCTTTTACTATCTTTAGTTATTGACCTTAAATTAGGAAACTTTGACTTACATACAATATTTTTACGCTAGAATTCGAAATATGTACAATATGTGAGTCAGAGAGAAGTCCGTTTTAATTGACCTTTAAACGACTCGGAGGGGTCACGCAGAAGGACCTTTTTTACCTATCAGACTATCTGTCCGTCCGTGAAAGATATTGTGATTGCGGACATAGAGTCGATAATTGACTCTATGTCCGCACAAGAAAAATATATAGATATGTTTTGTATGTAATTTTGTTATATGAATCCATAAATTCATTCAAAAGTAATATTGTATGTTTTGTATGAGATGTATGAGAAAGAGCTCTCTATGTTGATGTATTGACATATTTAAAACTATTTACATTTATATTTTCTCTTTGACCTCTACTTTGTAAATGTTTTATTCATATTAAATAACTTTGGAATTGAACTTTAATTGATTTTTTAATATAACTTGGTTTTCTTCAAGAAAAGATTACCGAATGCAAGTTAGACATTTTTTTATATTAACTAGAGTTAAAATGAAGAATAAATTTAAAAGAATTTATTTTAAATATATGAACCATTTTTTAAATAATTAATTAATAATAAAAAGAGATTACTTTTTATTTTACAGATACATATATAAATATATATTATGTAGTATAAGTATACTAAATAAATTTCATTTATGAACATAAAATTATTTTGATTGTTCCATGAATACTATTCGCAGTATATGTGCAATTAACACACGTATAAAACAGCAAAAAACGAAATTATACTTAAGTACTTTTACGTACAGAGTTAAAACATTAAAATAATTTGTACAATACATACTTGTGTTTTAATAAAGTAGGTTATAGAACGAGATGTGAATAGTGATGTTCGGTGATTGGTTCTTAGAAGAGGGACGAGTATGTTAATGTTGGCCCGCGGCGTTGCTCACGATCTACAGTTCTCGGATCTGTACAATTCAAAGAAATGATAACATGATGTCGTCTTGTCTTTATTTTCGTTTACAAGAAATATGGTCTTGCATTGTTTAGTGAATGTAATAACAATAATAATAATAATAATAATAATGTGTTTAGTTATTATATTACATTTGTAATTGTTTTCTTTTTTGTTATAGGATTAAATTGACTTTCTATTTATAAAATACTTTATATATTAATCAACTCCATCAATAGTAGTTTTTCATAAAACAAACAAACAGACAAGAATTCCAAAATTTAAAGGCGTTTATCATGATAACACCTAACATTTGGTATTTACCAAAAATAAACTAATCTTTCTATTGTTTTTTTTATTATATTTACATATTTGATGACATATGTTGAGGTACGACAGAAGATGAATCAAATTGAAGAAAAAACACATAAAATTCGGCAAATATAAAAGAAATAATTGACAATTTTCAGCCTTTATTGTGAGTAAAAAGTGGTCCAATAAAGTTGTTACACTGTCCTAAATGTATATCATATTGATATTAAAAACCTAGCAAATTATATAATTGTCAAAATTAATTTCAAAACAAGGAATTTGCTTTAAACTAAGAAGTTAAGGGCGCGGTCGGAGATTTCAAAATTGTGAGTTGCGATCAAACAACACTTTCCATTGATTGTCCAAAGCTACATCTTATTTCATAACCCAATTTCAACTTTATGTTTATCGAAATAAAGTTTAAAATTAATAGCTTTGCCAATCTGAACATTGTCCGCGTGTCACACGACGTTTCCCACGGCGGTCATCCGTGAACCGCGTTTACCTTCGCAATGATTTGAAACGAATTTGTTATTTATTTATATATTATGAAGGGTGTAAATAGTTTGAGGTAATATGTTTGCGGTTGTCACAGTGGTCTTTCTCGAGGTATAGAAGCTCTAGGTCCCGTATATGGGAGTAAGTAATTAATGGCAGTGTTGTGTGCTGGCATTTTATGCATCGTTGCATGAGAAATCTTCTATGGAAACTGTCACTTCTCATTATGAAAAAGTTGTTAAGCGCTTTGTTTAGATATGCTTGTCTGTACGTATATGTTAACTTGTTGATTTGGTATCGCCTTTCGAATCCAAGGATCACCAAAACGAGGAAACTAGTTGGCCTTTTTGTGTTCTTTGGATTTATTTCTATCTGTGGAGTCAAAGGAAAGTTTGATTTGAATGTGACTTTTTATATACATATTGTTAATAATTATATCTAATGAATATGTTAAATAAGAGGTATCAATTATATTTATCTTCTAGCTACAGTTAGAAGTAACACCATTAATAAAAATAAATATATTGTTAGCTTTGTTCTAATTTTCTGTGCATTTAGCTGTATACCATGAAACCAGTATAAAATGAGACTCGACCAGTATAATATTTATAAAAAAAAGAATATTAGTACTATAAATTAAATTATAAATTAACATTTTTAAAAACATTTAAACAATTAGTAGTATATTTCTTTAACAGTTAACTTCACGATCAATCACCGTTGAAACGTTCGTGAAAGATAAAAGTGCATTAAGGGCATTTTAAAACCAATAAGTGGTATTAAATACCACTTAGGCCGAGCACACACTGGACGGTGACGTGGTAATCCCCAGTTATTGAGTGTGCTCCCGCCGATACAAAGTGATTGATAAACTTCATTGAGGATTTACTAGCCTCTGCAAATAACTAGAGCTCTTTGATATATAAAATACATCTGAAGACCAAGTGTCTGTTTGTTTCATAATAAGGATTCTCTAATAATTCGATAATACAAGCATACTGTAATATGTTAGGTTGTATGTAATTAACATATGCATGTAGATTTATCTTAACTCATATCTACTAATAGAAAAGATTATAAAACAAAGACGCTTGTATGTTTGTTTGTATGCTTAATTCTTATCCTGTTAAGATATCGGAAGACGTCACATATGAATTAAAGTTCACTCAAAAAAATACTGTTTGTAACATAAAAATATTAGGAAATATAGGGAAGTAAAATTGTACTGCAAGTGACAATGCTTTTCTACCGTCGTTTAAATTGTGATATAAGAACAGACTGACAGAAGACTGCGTCTACTGCTGTCGCACGTCCTGCGCCAGCAACAAGCAAATAATATTACTTCCTGACCATCAATTAACACTATGTATAAATTAAACTTTATATCCAAGAAGTTTTCATTTTGTTTAATTATTTCGTATTTTTTTAATCTGTGAAATGAACATTATACCTGCATCCAAATTAATTGTTATAAAGTTTATTTTATTTTTAGCTACAAAATCTTGATTTTAAAGTTAAAACACATTAATATTTTTCTGTATACAGTTCATTTATTTATTTCAAATCGTTTAGACCACGACAAATTACAAGAATTTGCGGAGTGTCAATAATATTTTTTGCTATTAATTATTGAAAATTGAAATAAAATAATATAGTAAGAAGTTTAATAGCACTTAAGGATAATATGTCTTTCAAATAATAAAAATAATGTTATATAAACAAATTCACAAACATTAATACTTTATAATAGTATAAATAAACAAATTACATATAAATTTATTTGTTAATCGTTGATCGATTCAAAACTTTAGTGGTACAGTATACACCACAATAAGTTAAACATGCTGATTGAGAGATGACAAGTACAGTTCACAGCGATATAAAATTTAAATATTAAAAATGAAGTCTCATATAAAGTTAAAATATGTACCCGTCAACATTAAGTCAAAAACACATTTGTATGAAGTATCGAAGCAGGTTCTGATAAAAATTGCACTTGTACAACTTTTAACTCACTGCAACATTTTATATTTTATAGTTTTGTCAAATAAATATGAATTTTAAGGCTCTGAAATTAAAGTAGATTTTTGTGGTTTGGTTGTCTGTTGTGTTTTCGACAAAAAATGAGGTCATCGCTCGCAGTTGTCCGATATAATAATGATGGATGACCTCACGCGTCCTCTTTGCTCCTAAACCAGCGGACTAATTTGAAGCGTGCAGTGCTGTAGGCAATGTTTGGAAAGAGACAAACGGGATTTACACTAAGATTATTGCTATCTCTATCACTCCTATATGATACAGAATAACAGTAAAATATATTATAAATAATAAATTTATTTCTAATTTTTAAAAACGTTTGAATTATATACTTACATTAGTTGTATGTTAATTAAGATATCAATTGTAACATATATTTGATTATTAAAGGGAATCATTTAACGTAATATTAAAGGTTGAATTTTTATATTAATATAATATAGTTTTGGGTCTCTTTAAGCGTGTGATTAATGCATTCATAATTGATTCCAAGTGGCATTCAAAAAACAATTTCGATTTCAGTTTGTAATCGAAGAATAAAGACAAACATACGACATTTTGGTTAAATTTTGTTTGATTATGATATAATACTGTTAAATGATATAACCTACTTATGATACAGTGCAGACACCTCTAATTCCGCTGCAACACACACCACTCACCACGCACCACGCACCACACACCCGCATGCAAAATAAATGCAATTTGAAATGCATTCACATTAGCAATCTGATATCGTTATCGCGAACAGTAGCGGTTTTGACAAATGATAGCCAGCTCGAATCTACCGAACCATCTTCACGGCACCATGGGGCTGCATTAATTATAACAGGATGTCGTTAGCACCACCGCTGCCCACCACTACCACTCATTGGGAGTAATTTGCTCATAATATTTTATACGGCGAATGGGTTATTAATTATCATAAAATAGCGTTATGTGATAGCTTTCTCTTTATGTTTCCTGACTGGCTACAAAGGTTGATTTGCATTTCTAAAACCATTTGTTAGGGGCTGTTCCCACTCACGGTGTTTATCACCAATACTGGAGGTATCATTATTTTTAATTTATCACCTGATAAGTTATACAAAGCTTTGTTTTTATTTATTATTGCTGGATGTATGATAAAATTTATACATACACATATATATATTTTATTTAACTAAATCACTATATCATAATTTTTTGATGAATATAATCTAAGTCGTAGTTGTATGTGTATAAAGTGTATTGAATCCAAGGTGAGCACTCGGTCTAATGTCTGGTCTGAGCCTAAGGAGTTATGTTGTAAGCTGCGCAGTGAATAATTGCTAAGTGTTATTGGTTCCTTTTCCTAATTATCATCCGCCACGAGAATTTATATTGTTATTAGTCATGACAATTACAGAGGATAGAGCGCTTTAACTGTGATGGTAGAGACTCGCTCAATTAATAGCGTATACAAATCTTTGAATGTACATTATGCAACGCCTAATGATAGAGCTTGCTCTATGATTTGTGTCAAAATTAAAGCTTTGTTAATGATTCTCTGTTTAACAATAAAAATATTTATACTCAGTAGAAATTATTCTCTTCTTCGTCACTTTCTCACTAATTGTTTATATCATAGGTGTGAAAGTAACAAAATAAAGATGTTATATAAATTATTTTTATAGGTTAGTGGGTTTTAGGGGCTACAAATATCAAGGATATTATAATATAATCTTACATTATGTGGTACTCATAATAAGGATGGTTAGTTTTGTTATTTTAATACCGTGGTATTAATACCAAATAGTTAATATTACATCTCAAATATGTATTGAAAAGTTAATATCCATCGAATGATATCAAATGAATCATCGACGCTAAGACAAATAAAACAGTCGCCGGGCAGAGAATAATGGGTAGTGAAATGAGACACCAGCCCGTGGTGTCCCATTACTTGTCTATAGCTTATTGGGTCATTGCTTTTTTATATGATTTTGTTTTCTGTACTGGTGGAGCGTATGGCTTGCATGTACCTACCGCAATCAAGACATTTGTACGAAAAAAATACTGAAATCTGCAATTAGTGTTAAACATTTTACAATAAATAATACTTCATATATAATATATGTTAATATATATATATTGTGATGGTGACCCTCGAACTGCACCATGTAAATTACAATCGTGTTTAATAAATATGTGAATGAACAATTTATAAGTTCATAAAAAAGAAACTCAAAGGTCGTAGGTTCGAGTCCTACCCGTGAAAAAATTACATTTTATATTTATTTCAAAATGTAATAAAATAATAAACATGTTCTTATAAGGTAAGTGATTTGTCAGACTGTTTCTCATAAGCCTGTGAGACTCGATAACTATACGTGCAACCGAATTACCGGGGATTTTGATTGAAAACTAAAAGGTAATACGCGCTCCAATTTGAGATAGGATTACACTTTCTGTGTAGTATATGACAAATAAGAAGATATATCACTTGTGTATTATAATATAATATGTGTTATGATGCAATACACTGAAAAAAATATGTATAGAAAATAGATTAATTGAATATTTAATTAATCTTAATATAACTATTTTAATATATTAAATATCATAAAATATTAAATAAAGTTTTCTAAAATCAATGATTTCAGATATTCATATTGTATTTTAAATAAAATATTGAATAAAACAGCATAACTAATAATAATAAAAACACAACTCAATATAATCACCGACTGCACTGACCTCTACCAATATCAAATATATTTGATCATACATAAAAAGTTCAAAGGAATCATCTAAAAGTCGTGTGTAGTCTGTAGTCAGTAATAATTCGGCAGAGGTACTCAGCGCGCCCGCACGGTACGATCCTCGCAGCCCGCAACTAATCGATTCCACATCTATTACTGGTACATCCATTATATCCGATGACCTCACTCAAATATCGATAACATCCGATTCTTTCCTTAATCGTACGATTAATCGAGAACTCTTAAGCGGTCTACGGTTTTTTAAATTTTAAATCATTAGATAAATCACTCGATTATAAGCTATAAAGAGAACAACGGTCCGTATAATATTATAACTGGTATGAGGCTGGAGTCGTCTTTACTTCTATAAAAGGTAGCTCTGGTAGTTCTGGTAGCTTGATACGGCTGGCGATGGTAAGCACATTAAAAACCAGTCATTTATGAACTTTTACTATGCAAGTGAATGTACTGTTTATAGAATTGGTAAGAAACATCAGTTTGGCTCTTTATTATTTGTATCTTCTAGAAGAAGACTTGTAGCAAAAGGTGAGGTAATACTTTATCATACGTTGGATTTAACTAACGTATCGAATTTTCGAAGGCATTGACTACAAAATGTATAACATAATTGATATTTGATATAAACTGAATTGAGTTATTTTCAGTAATTGAATATGTCTTAAAACATACTCTGAGTTATATGTATGTATATATATTGGTGTACGAGAACAGTGGTTTTTGTTCGTGATGACGTTAATGTAAGAGTCGACGGAGCGTGTAAGCTTTATCCTGAAGAGATGTTACTTTACACTCTAATTGGCGGTGATTGAGTCAGAAACTGTAGCCGTGTACAGACATGTGGTCGCATTATTTCAGTGCTTTTGTTTCATTTGTATTATTCCCACTGGCTCTTTCCTTTCCATTGTCACGCAATCATTATGTGCTTTTAATTATTTATATATTACATAGTGCAGTATATTCAGTAATATTTATTTATCATGTAATAAGCGCAATGCGTAGCTTTTTCTGTGTGTATTTCAAAACCGTCATCCTTTATGTTGATTATAAAAAATGAGTTATTTTTGCTTAAGATTTCTCAATTTTAGTATATTATTTATTTATCATTTGATGCAAATCTTTTAAACAATTATCAGTATATTTTGGTCAATTTATATACATCCATAATATATAATAATTTATACATCTAAACTTTCCTCAGAAATCAAACTGTTTATTATGGAAAACTGTACAAAAATCTATTCGGTAGTTTTTGAGTTTATCGTAGTCATACATACAGACAGAATTTTCAAGAGATTTCATTATATAATATGTATGGATAGATAATAGCCAGCCATGCAGACCAACATGTCTTAGTGCGAGCATAAAAATACTTTGAACTCTTATATATCAAGAAAGTATAAATAAAAGTTTATTATTATTATCATTGTACTTGGTATAGCTTTCTTTGTACAAAATTTTTTTGTTTTATTAAAATTATAAATGATCTTACTTTTATTTATAATAAAAAAAAATAAGTAAACAAAATAATTTAAATTGTTATTAAAAAATGATATATATAACATTAAACTGGTACAGTTATTCGCAGCAGAAGTGTTTAGTTTAACAAAACTCAAAACAAATGAACACAACTCTCTACTTCTTTTACTTTTAAATTTTAAACAATAATTACAAATATCGTTAATAAAAGTTATTGACATCTAAGTATTAAATGTCAAAGGAAATGTCAGCTCCTTAAATGGTGTTTGAGCGGAATTAATATTAACTTAACATACTTGATGACTGCTGTGACACGATTGCAGATAGAAATAATAACAGAAAATGTTAGCTATGACAGCAACACTAAAACAATATGTCGGGGAGTTTAATAAATATAAATTTCATATCAAAAAATATTATATTAATTATATAAACTTAAGATTTTTTTAAAACGATTGTGTATAGTTAGTTATAAAGAAAATTTGTATAATTATAAATATATTGTTGAAAACGAAGTGTCAAAAAAAAATTAAAACCAAATATGGAAGGTCATGGAATAAGAGAGGTATTTTTAGCGGCAATTTGGAAACATAAACCACATAAGTATGTAATAAAAAATGATTGTGTAATTATAAATAATATAAGTAAATAAGACAGACTTCGAGAATGTTGAAATATTTTTAATTGTTGATAAAATAACCAAGTTTTTTTAAAAGAAGTAATGCGTTTGAAACCTAAACTTGCAAATTAACACGAATGAAAGATGATCTCTAATCGTTTTTAAAATGTCGATCTTAAAACTAAGCATTTTAAATCGTTACTCAGAAACAATCAATATCTAGATGCAAGAAGGTATACGACCAATTTAAGAATAACTCCGTAACAGTGGGATTCATCAAAAATCGATTACATACAGTAAATTGCAGTTTAACAACTGGCTATGCGTTGGCGCATTACTCCAATTGGTTTTGTGATGTTTTTTATAATTCTCGAAAACTATATCTAGACGGCTTCGTTTGATGATATGTTGTAGTTTTATTTATTGCTAGCTGTTACTCACGGCTTCACCCGCGGATGAACGATTTTATTTATTATTAGTAACACTAGATTGCCCGAAACTTAAACCTGTAGCGGCGAAGATTACTATGTTTTAAACAAACAAACTTTTTCACTTTATAGTATTAGTATAGATTATTGTTACTGATATGAATATAATACAAAACCCATTACTAAATATATCCGGTCTAAACTATAATATAATTTATCAAGTTTTGTCTATATAAAGCAGAAATTATATTGTACGGTTGTAATTATTGAAATTATTCTATAGAACTATTATAACTTGTGTATATTTTAGTAATTTGTATCGTCAATGTTGTATGATATGTTCATGAAGTTTGTTTTGTTCTGTTGTGGCTGTATTTTTTTTTAATTCTACTCTAGATTGTCACAATTGGTCAAGTGACACATTGCTTTTGGTATGAAATTTTGCACATATAAAATCTTGAAATGTTATATTCTCCCAATTTTAAAATATACAATAAAAATATATTAAAAATTATAGCATCTAAATAAGATTAATTTTCATACTTATATATTTAATAATGTTGTGTAGTTTCTTGTTAGCTATTTTTATTTGCAATAATTTTTCTGTCTGGCAACTTCAACCATTGAACTTGTGCAAAGTATAAATAAAACAAAATATATAATATCCAATACAAATGATGCAGTATAATTATCTACGAAGGCTTCCTACATCGGCAATAACTTCGGAACAAATGCAATCCAATTAATCGATTATTGATAATTAAAACGATCGATTTCATGAATCGAAATATCAGTAGTATCTTTGCGCTAATGACGTTCAATTATAACTATAATTAACAGGTGAGTTCGTTAACTCGATTAATTATATCGACCAGGACTAATTGAATTAAAAATATTCAATAACAAAATAAAAATAATTTGATAATTCATTTAAGACTTTAATTAAATTTCATTGTTTTATTTTTATTTATAAAAATAGATATTTTTTGTTGTTGCTATTTCAATCGAGTTCTGCAACTACAACAAATGATTTTTTATTTTTAAAGTACTTATGCTGGAACAGTTTAATAACTTTTAATCTGTGTAGAGTTCAGTAATAATGAAAACATATTGTTTATATTATTAGTTATAATGTTTGTGACCTGTTTTCTGTTGCAATTATTAATACTAACGTATGGTCAATGTGAATAACATTATTTAGAGAGCTGCGCCGGCGCCAGAGCTCGTAAATGATGACAATTATACACCGTCTTTATTAATTGTACGGATTAACTGACACTTGCACACACACACACACACACACACACATATATTTAACTTTTCAAGCATGTAGAATGGTGTATGATACATATTATGCTATGTTTTGATTTTGTGACACTTGCAATACTTTGTCACTTTCAAAGATGATGTAGATTGTAGGAGACTGTTTTCCTTTTATTTATTTTTCTGTTTAATTTATGAATATGAATAAATATCACAGTATAAATTCGGTAAGAAAAGAGTAGCCGTATTTATAGACAAATAAAAAAAATATATTATGTGTGAATTATATATGTACTTACGATTTTAATATTAAATTGTATTTATTTTGAAGTTATTTTAATTTTAATTAATTGTATAAGCAAATTTATAAGACTAAAAATAATAATAGAATTAATATCAGTTATATTGAAAGCCTCGTCTTTAAAAGAATTCTGTTTAAATTATAGATTAGCAATTCGTAAAATTTATTTAATTAATTTTTTTCTTTTAATTTATTATTATTAAAGTATTACACTGAAATGATAGGAGTTCCAATAATATAAAACTTTTCAGTATTATACAATTATTCATGTTATACGCTTAAGTCAAAAGTTTTCAGAACGAGCATTCGTAACAAATTCAGTGACGGAACTCTATTGACCTTCTAAAAACTTTAAACTAATTTGGCATTTAAAACTGAAGTAGTCTCAAAGAAGTTATCGAAGTCTTATAGGGGCCAGCATTGGAGCTAATTTGGGCCCGTATAATAAAAATTGACCCGACAGAGGCCGTAATGACTTTAATCGCCCCTTGACCTCGCTCGTTAGTGCAGATAACATGTGACCTTAGACTACCACTCACCAACACCATTGTAAATCGCAAAGTAACATAACATTACATACATACAAATGGCATGTATAAAATTTCTGTATGACAAAATGAGTGTAAAGTTAATATGTTGTATCGATTTTGAGTTTAAATTATTACTGCAAAATCAATATTAACGTCAAATATTCGAAGTCTCCATCAGTGAACAAACTTTTTGTAGACTGTTGGAGGCTTCGACGCAACAGTTGTAGTTGTCTTGTATTACATAATTAGGTCGTCTTAACAATATATATCCTCATTAAATATTAATTAATTAATATATATGAAGTAATATATTCATTATATATTTATTGACAGTTCAGGCAGACTTCTGCTATTTTAAACAGTACCCAGCGATCGCGTGACTGAGTCCCAATTATGTAATCAACTTGACATTATATTGTTTAAAAAGGCTATATCTTACGACTATGTAATAAGGTTTAAATTTGTATAATTAATTTGTTTAGAGCAGACAACAACGCTGGTAGAACAATTGCAGGAAACGCACGGGTGTTGATAATCGGCCTCTCAATTGAGATTGATTAAAACCACTATTTTTGATGCGAACAAATTAATCTTTCTATTTCCAGAATGAGCAATTGAGTGTAATTGTTACAAGTTGTAACGTTATGACCGAATAGAGGGAAATGAGGACGCGGACAGTAAAAAGTATTCCGCGAAGAGAATAAATACATATTAAATACTTTTAACTGACAGAGCTTCTGGTTTAATAACTCACTTTATTTTAACATCAAACTTCATATTATATATCGTATAAATATATCGTATTCGCCTTGTTACAAATTAAACAATAAAGATATATTAATTTATAAATTATTATTATTGATTTATTTTTGATTAATTTCATAAAATATTGTATCATGTAACAGTGCTAAAATAAATTGTGTTCTTTTAAAATCAGTATTATTGTAATTTTAATAATATATATTTGTTTTATTCTGTATTATTTATACTTAAATATTATTGTAGGTATGATACAGCATTTAAGGAAACAAACACGTGGACAGAGCAAGTAGACTGCAACTGATTTGAATACTACAACAGAGCAAATGGCTTAGAAAATGCATTTGACTTGTATGAGATTAACTCATTTACACTTTGAGTCGAACCTAACAACAAACTTACGTTTAGAGTACGTTTTAGGATAAACGATATTCTAAAATAGACTCATATTAGTAACTGGAGTATACAAATCTGTTTAATAGAACGTGAATTCCTGAACTCACGTGACACAAACAGACAAATCATTACATCGTTAACAGAACTAGTAACTACCTTGTTAAGTCAAACCCTGGTAAGAGGCAGCCATCAATCTTAGCTTCATCTAAAGGGCTATAAGTCACTGTAATAACTTTATAAATCATGTGGCTAATAAACTTTAAAATTATGTACAACCTACAGCTAAAGTTTAGATCTTTTCATAGTAAGTTATGAAGCTTGTTTAGTATTACTAGATTGACCATTGTACCGTCAGACAGTACAAAGGAGTTGACTATTTGTTCAATAATTGCTTTGACAGCTTTATAACATAATTGTACGCAATCATATATATATATATATATAAACATAGTTATATTATATATGTATACATAGTTAGTTTGTATAATACTTATTAAAAAATATTTAATATGAAATTTATTGAGAATAGATGTGGTCTCTGGCAAATAGGAAGTATTATATAAATTATTTTTTTCACTTACATACCCATAAATTTAATAGGACACTGAAAAAATTCAGCATGAATTTTCATGCTGAATTATTTATATATTTATATAATTAATATGTTTAAGACAAAAGTTTTCGAGTTATTCTGTTTCTTATAAGAAATGACATTTAGTTTTCCATTCTTGAACAATTTACGAGTTAACAAGTTTTTCGATTTAAGAAATTAAAGCACATAGAAATAATATTCTCTTTTATAAGGTCGAAAATATATAAATATTACTTTCCGTATATAAAAAAAATTACAATTATTTAAAAAAAATTTTTTACAGAATGTGTAGGTAGATTACTTTTATTATTTATTAATAAAATGTTTTATTGTTTTATTATTATAACTTTAGCTATACTAAGATAAAAAAGGTTTGTAATTCAATATACAAGGTTTGGAATTCAAGACTGTGGGAGTGTGTCTATATAATAAAATATCAAATTGATCGGTTGATTACTGCAGCAGATTTATATGTCGATAGTCGGAAAATATTATGTTCTATAAATTTTGTTGAAAGTTTTGAAAATATAAATTATTTTATTTAGTTTACACAGAAACATTAGATATTGTTTAATATGCACTTTTATTAACAATGTACATAAGAATCAGAATAGGTACAATAATGATACCTTGTGGAATACTATTCCATACTGTCCAATGAGTGTAGTTTTGCAATTTATTTGTCAGATAGTTTTGTAAGTTAATGTGACGTACATATGATTGGTAAAGGCATCAAATTTTTGTCATAAGTTTAAAAACATGTTCATATATTACTTTATAATAAAAATAAGAACACGTGTTATTTAGCAAGCAACTAGATAGTTTTATGAGTTCAGTAAACTATATTTTATGTCTTTGAAATTTAAATCTAAATCTGATAACAAACCGGTCTGTTATCGAGCGGTATCGATGTATATATGACTTTAGTGTAAACTTAAGGTGTCTCACAATGTTATCTAGAAATTGATTATATTTATGATAAAACTTTTATTATAACAATAAAAAAAAACACTTAATAAACAAATTGGGATTAATTGTTAAATTGTATCTATTAATTTTGAAAACACCACGATGCTTCATTGAGGGTTGCGAGTTCAAGAGCCTCTTCTATTAACCGAGGCTATATGAAAGGAAGTTTAAGATAATTAAAAATAATAACAATATTATATAATAATATGTGACATTGTAATACTGTAATAATTGTTTATTGGTCAAGTACTATCTACTAAATATAGGCGTGACATAAATCAAAGTTACACTGGACTGGTTTGATGTTTATTAAACAAGTAATATTATTTATTTTATCTCAGTATTAATAATTGCTCTAGTATATCCTTTGTTACATATATGGGTTACTAGAGGTCAGGGCAATCATTATAGATATATTGAAAATGGCCGAACTAGCCTCGCTTTATATATAAATATACTTGTTCTGCTCCTTTATTTATATCTTTTCTTTTAATATTTTAAGTATTTTTAATTTTCGGTAAATTTATTATTCGCTGATTAATCAATTTTTAAGAATTAATGTGTGTGCTAACAAAGTGACAAGTAATTTTTGATATAGTCTTTATTGTATAAAGCCCCAAAAATAAAGCTTTTGCAGACACATATTTAATGGTAATTATATATTATATAATAAAAGCAGGAAGCGGTGGATATCTACAAGATCTATAAAAAAATATTCCTGAAAAACTCCAAACAAAGATGAATTAAGGTTTCTTTTGTGGTGACAAACTCGCTTGCTTTTGCTCCCAGGATACACTAGCACCTGAGCCAACAAAGATACTTTTGACGAGGTGACTAGCCTTCTCGCTTATGCTTCCAGGTCATACTAGCACCCAAACAAAAAACTTCTTATTTCATCTTTTTTCTTTCTTCATGTTTTAATTCTAAGCAGATTTTTGCTAGAATGTTGTAATTTCTTTTAAAAAAAAAATTATTGTTTGCTCAAATCTTGAACTTCTAAACTGTATACGTTCATGAGTCAAGTAATCAGGATCAGTCTTATTGTATAACATTAGCTGTTTTCCAAATTTTTTTTCGCAGACATGAAAGAAAAATGAAAATATCGTTCCACTGGTAAGCAATGCTATTACTTTGAGACATAATTATGAATTTTTGATATTAAGAAATAAATTTCAATGTTGAAATAAATATTCTAGAATATTAAATAAATATTCTTGACTTTAGATCTACTTAATCTTATATAAAATTTACTTAACTTGCCCTTAATTATCGAAGTTGAAGTTTATGAATTTGTGACGTCACTTAAAGAGGTCTTTAAGTGACGTCAGAAATTCATAAGCTATTGATGTACTATATTTAAGACTATGCATTTAATGTACGCTGCAGAATACAAACAGAATAATTATTTTATCTGCTAAAGTGGAATACATATAAAAAATAATTAGACCATTAACACTTAGCGCGCTAAATAACTTTAAAATTTATTCAAAAAGTGGTTGGAATTTAAAACATTTCGTCTATACATTTTTATTTTATTATCTATAATTGCTTGTGGGTTGTTTTTTTTTAAGTGTTCATAATAACACTGATTATATTCATGCCATTTTTTATTGTAAGCCATTGGTATAAGGCATATTTTGATGTAACCTTTTGTTTTGTCTAGGTAATTCAAAAAATAACTGTGTTTTCAGATTGTAAACTTTATTGTTTTAAATTAAGGTTTACTTTCACTTATTGTTATTTTATCTGCCAAAGCAACATTGTTGCTAATTGTTGTAAATGCATCGCCTCAGAGTGATGTAGGTACGAATCGAACGTAATTCTATACTCTGCTGTTCTAATTACTGCATCGACGTGAAGCCTATTTACTTTTACTAGGAAAAAATGTGATTCATCATGAGAGAGAGGAAATCTTACACGAGGTTTCTATTCTAATGTGAGATAAACTAATTATACATAAAAAAATTGTGTGCTAAGCTAAATAAAATACAATAAAGAAAAAATGTGTTGAAAACCAAAAACAAGAAGCGGTCATTGGTGTAAGCTCCATAACAGTAACGTAAGTTAAGAAAAAAAAAAGATTTTATTATATATTATATATAATCCATACCATCAATACTTTCATTAAAATTACTTATTGCAGGTATGGTATATATCATAACTTTTAGAATGTAACAATAAGTTTCACACAATTTTTTTTTAAAAAGAACTACGAAATTTTTATTTTTCAACTATAATCATATTTTAATGACTTTAATAGACATCGATTGAAACCTCAACTACCTCAATTGCGCAATTAGCTTTTTATAAATCGCGGATAAAAACCAACAATCTTTTGGTCTTTTCGCTCTAAAAAAATCGGTCTAAGTTCCGCTACCAACCCGAAAATAAAAGTAAAACTTATAACTAATAATAATCATAATAATAAGTTTTATTTATTCACTTTAACATCATGGCCGCCATAACTGCAACCTCATAATGATTCTTAATGATTCTTGTTGTTGGTTGTTATTCCTATTTAATGAAGAGGTGCTGGTTACGCAGAACACACGCGATGGTGTCGCCAGGTCAGGGAGAGCCTCATGATTAATTGCTTTTAAACACACGCTTTCAGGGCAAGTACTTATTTCACACAATTATAAAACAAAGGTATAGAAATATGGTGGATACAAAACATTTAATTACGTGAATCGATAAGGGTTGAAAAATCTGGTCGGTGTTTAAATGATACCACAATAGGCTCATTGGTCTTTTGGGGATGTGATTTCACCTTGCCCTGTCTCTAATGTCTCTTTAGTATATACTGATTATTATCAGTGAAATGATGATGAAGTCAATAAAACTATAGATTTAATAAACCACTTTAATCGTGTCATCCAATCTCGAATGATTCATTATTCTGAAGGATCAAATGACCAACTGGTACTTTTATCAATTTAACTAATCTAAAAAACAGTGAAAATATTAAATTACATACCGTAGCGAATGTGAAGTAAATAACTAACTTTATTATATATATTTAATGAAATATAAGTTTTGCAGAAAGATTGTTCGTCCTAAACAGAATAAAAATGTATCATACATATACGATAATTGAATAAAATACATATGAAAACACTTAAGATTTTAATTGGTAAAGAGAGGTAAAATCTTTTAAAATAGATCGTAAGTCTTGAACATTTAATTAAAAAATATCAAATTATATTCAAAACAAATGTAAGATTTTCTAAGATAACTCTAACGTCTTATTTGGCATATGATTAAACACTACTTAGGAGCACACAGCTATATTTGGAGCTTATTGAAGTAAAAGATTATAAGCAATGCGAGTGATAAAGCAACAGACACATTGTCTGGATCCAGACGTTAGGTTTCTTAGAAACGAGGCCGTTATTCAATACATAAAAAAAATTATGATGGTTACAGTTACCACAATATCTTAGCCAACTTTGTTCAACACCATCTGGTGTTGAATAATCGAATTAAGTATTCATACTTCTATCTTTATAAAACATAAATATGTAGGTTTATTTTAACACCATCTTGAGACATGTCGCTGTATTTTTTATAAAGTTCATTTTAATTTATTTCTATTTTAACAATCACAAGACTTCTCTGTCATTCATTCAAACTGAAAATATGAAAATTGTAATATCACCAAATGTAAAGTATTATAATACATATTATCTTTAAACACATTAATGAAAACAAAGAAATAAGAAAAATTAAAAAAAAAAAAACAATAATATAAATATAATAAAGCACATAATCTCAATATTCCCATTATTTTATATTTATCTCTTTCTTTTCTGGGGTTTGATCTCTGCGGGATATGAATTGCACACACACATCTGGAAAGATATCGCGCCGATTTTTAAAATCGATTTTTTGTACTATCTTTATGTTTTAACGTGTTCTGATTAATTCTCAACACTGTTTTAAAGAATATATGTACATGTGTGAGAGTGTTTGATAATGCAATTACAATTGCATATTGCATTTTGATATATATAAGTATTCAAGTAATTTAGGGCGAATTTGTTTTATAGTAAAATCAACCGGGGGGACTTTTATAACTGTAAAGATATTCGTAATTTTTATAAAACAATATACAGCTAGAACAATATACAGTTTACTAATGTTTTAATTTCTTATTTCAGATATATATAGTTGTTTCACTTCACCGACCTTGCATCAATTTTTATTTAAAGTTTATTTATAAGCGTACGAATAATTCTATATTATTTTTTAATAATTTTATTTTTAAAATGTCATCCATTTTCATATAAACAACTCCTCAACCTTTCAGCCTTTTAAAAGTGACAACCAAAAAATATTATTAGTATCATGTTATCAATATTTTGGCATGAAATAAAAGAAATCGTCGGTTTTCTATACATCTAAGATGTACCTAAAGACACATCAGTAAATCTCATGAGATAGTAACATCTTTTCCAAAAGATAAAAATGCATCAAAGCGCGAGTCACGACTTCTACAACACCAACAGTTGATGATAGGCGCTCAAACAAATTGTTAAGATGTAGAGTACTTTTGGATAGACCTCAACTCGATAAAATAGAAGATTTATGGGAAGCGGTTAGTCTTAGCATGTGCACAAAAGGATATTTAAATCACCAAACTATCTGTAGATTTTCTTAAAGAAGCTTTCTCTAAAAAAGATAAATAAGAGCCTCACTCTATCGCGGCTCCTGATATGACTTTAATTATGGACACCTATGAGAAACAATACAAAATCCCTGAGGATGTTGGGGTTTCGACAACCAGACTCATACTTGTAGAGCTTACTGTTTGTTCCTGGGAAAGAAAAATTCCCAAATATGAAACATTTAAGATAAACAATTATTACGTTTCGACAAAACTAAAATTCTACTTCTGGATTCTATTAAATATTGCTCAAGGATAAAGTAGTAGTCTAAACTGATAGAACTTAAAATTGACTGTAATTTTTTAATGAAGTCATTACAAACATTTAAAAACACCAACTATTTTATATATTAATATGGATAAAAAATTATTGACGAATGAATTGTTTGAATTTATTATCTTATTTATCTTATTACATCATGTACTTGTTGTAAGTTAAAACTCAAAACTCTACAATTACAAAAAGCCGTCACTTCTATATTGAAAACTTAACTAATCCACTAGGGTTAGTTAAGTTTTCAATGTAGAATATACTAATATTAATCACAAAATGTTAATATTCTGAGACTAAAATAGTCGTCAGTCTTCTTGGTTTTAATTATAACGTCAAGAGTCATTTAATTATAATATTATCTTACTATTTTAACTAATTTGTAACCTGATCTAAGTTCAAGAGAAAAATAAATCTGTTCGTATCGAAATAGATCTAAAAAATTAAAAAGAATGACAGAATCTTAACTAAGTGTAACCAAATTCAAAATATATTCTTGATAAGACTTTTGAAATAACTTAAAACCAAAACTTGTCAAACATAACTATTCATTGCGAACTGCTGCTATGGCTTCAGTAAATTATCAATAAAGAAAATTAATTATATTCTATTTTAATCTTTAATTTAAACTTTAACACTAAATGTCGCTTTATTTATATGAAGCTAGTATTTAAATTTAATATTTATAATAGATAGAAAATCAAGTTGCAACGGGAACATACTATAGTATAAAAATTGAAGTTCTAATAGAGATTGGTATATTATTAGTAAACATTATTTTTTTTTATTTGTTATTCTTTAATTGTAATTAAATGAATAAACTTTAAGTATTCAATATCAATAATATAATCAACCGACACTCTACAGTAATAAATATGACGAGCTCTAATGTTTTTTTAATAACCGCACCGAGGGACTGGCCCACTGCAATTATTCTAATGCATACGTATAATCTGACAACTGAAATTAACTGAAACACATTCAAATAACAACCTTAATACAAAGACGTAAGACTGAAATGTATATTAGGTTCATTAGATAGGTTTTCAGTTAATTTATTTCGTTTTCTAATTTGTAGAGTAACTTCATGTTTTCTGACTGTTAGTAATAAACTCACTGGATCAGCGGATGCCGAGTACAGTGTGCTATTTATTTTCTCTTTACTTTCTAAAGTAATGAGGAACATACGAAAATATTACCTGCTATTTACTGCCGGTATAGTCTCATATAGTAGCGTCGATTAACTCCGCTCTTTATTGGGACAACTATGATGACTTGTCATTAGAACGCAGATTTTTTAGATCTCTATAATAGATCCAAAATGTAAAAGTAATTGAGCTGAGTGAAGCGAAGCTCTTACTGGTCAAAAGTGTGTTTCATTACTAATGCTACTCCTCCTAGAAGAATGGTAGGATGTCGAAAATTCTGCCAATGTGTCGAGGACAGTGACGTATAGGTCCTAAAGTTTTTTGGTGACATTTGTGATTGTAGCTTTTTATTAAATGGTCAAAGAGTGTCTCGTACAGTTAACATGTGGAACGTTTTGAAATCGCACGCGTGTTCTTATAAGGTTCAAGATTATAGCCACTATTTACCTTGCTAATTTTACAAGTATGTGAAACTCATACATTACGAATGGTTCGCTCAGCTCAACCCGCCGTTCAAAATGGTGGACCTAGTTATAAATTATGTTCTATTGAGAAATCTATTATTTAGCTTTCAAATGATAATATTACCTTAGAGCCGAAAATAATGCAAGATTGAAATCCATCTTCAATCTCACAATTCTAAACAAATTTCGATGATCGATCAAGAAAAGATTGTTTGTAAATTTTAGCTAATGAAGTCAATATGTAGATATAAACAAAGACAAAAAATGTATATTGTCTTAAACAAAAGAGTGAAGTATTTGAATCGAATCGCTATAAATGTATAAATCACGAGAAACAATGGCAAGAGAACCGAATGGAACGGAACGAATGATACAGAATGAATTGATTACACTTCACCAATCAATGCTTTTTTGAATATTGAATTATTAAAACGATTTTTCCTAATTCTAAGGAGCATTGACTCCGAGGATATTAAAATATTAAATATATTAAAATCATTAGAAATATTATATTATTTGAAGTAACGGTTGAATTTAAATGCTTTATTAGCTTATACTAACATTTGAATGACATTAATTTTATAGTTATTGCTATAATTGATAAGTTCTCGGTCATTGACTTGAACTATAAAAATAAACATATCATTCTCTACGGTATAAGGTTCAAAGAAACCTCGGAAACCATATTTTTGAACGGATATTTCTTGTCTATGATTTAGGTTATTACTTTTGTCTATTTTAATGCAAATATATAAAATATATATCTTGATATATTAATATATCGAATTTTTTTAATAGCTTTAGAAAATAAAAAGCGACTAATTCCATGATTTAATGTTATTAATATTAATAGTTGAATTTAAATCAATGTGTAAATTGAAAGCTGCAATATTAAATTGAATAGTAGTAATGAAATTGTACAAACACAAGCGATAAACAATATATAAATATAATAGGTGTATGGGCACCCTAATAAAGAGTGTAACACATCGCCGGACGAGACGCAATCAGCATGTAAATGACGCTCTCACTGGACGAAGCAAACATCGAATATTGATCGGTACATTATGATAATGCGACTTTTAAATGTTTCAGACGATTTGACGTTGCAAATTGCTAGTGTGGTGCCGCCTTTACTGTTGTCTTAAGGTTGGTTTACACTGTTACTTCTAGTATTATCTTCTTTTAACACATAAATTATACTTATATTTGAGGTATGATACATATAACATATTTTTTTTAATGTAATAGCCTTTATTATTACTAGTAAAGCTAGGTCACATAACAAAAAATATGTAATTTTTATACTTTTTTATATTAATACATATAATTGTAATTTCATTAACTTGCCATTTTTTCGTGAATTAATACTAATTGTTTGTTCTGAGTTATTTTTTGTAATATACGAAAGACAAAAAATAAATAGTAAATTTTAATTCTTCTCTAATATCAAGTTCTTCGCATGATTTCCATTTTTATATTAAATATTTAAAAGATCTGCGTCAGTAACCCGACACCGCGACACGAGGCTCGTAAAAATTACTAACGCACACACGAACCACGCTGTAAATAACTGTAACAGAGCGTTTGTAGCTAATATTATTATTATGTAAAAGCTATATTTTAATTATATTTATGCTGTAGCATGAATGGAATTATGGGTATCATTTGAATAACCTAGTACTGTATTAATTTGTTGAATTGGTAAAATATAGCAACTAAACATAAAATATAACTATATATAAAGACACAAATTTAATTATTTTTATTTTACGATATATTTTATATTTGACAAGCTATTACTAGCGGTTCCACCCACGGACGAATAATTTTTTTTTTAGTATAATCATTTTTTCTAATCCATCTGGCTGTTTCGAAGATTTTCGCGACTAAACAAACGAATTATTTCGTTTTATAATATTAGCATTATAAAAATAAAAATTAACATAATATTTTGACTCCGGTACGAGCCGTGCTCGTTTTCGATGGCTTTGGTCATACAATATTTATTTAAAATTTGAGCATCATACTCATTGATAATGTAAATTAATTAACAGGCACATAGTACATTATCAAATAACTTATCTATACCACACCATAAACATCCTAGACACTATTCATTTCCATACAATGGCTTCGTGACTGACATAACAGTCAGTCAAACTGTCAATCTGCGCTACTGTGTGCCGTCATTACAACTCTATCTGTGGCGTAGAAACTAATCAAATATGTTACTGAATTATTTGAATGCTTGTGGTTGGAATTTTGATATATTTTTATATTTAAACTTAGAATTATTTCGTAAAAAACATTTTTAACGGATTTAAAAGCGATCTCGTTCACGGGAAGGCGAGAGTACCTGTGATTGCTGCAAAGCTTTCGAAGCATCATTGGGTTAAAATTAAATTAAAATAGAACCTTAAACAAAGTATAATTAGATTAAAATAGAACCAACAAATATACGCGAGTTAAATCAGTTCGCTATAATTTTATTTAATCTATAAAATTACTTCTTTTTTATATTTGTGAAAAGAACACATTATGTTTTTGGTTGAACACACTTCTAAAACATAGAAATATTTGTAACTACGTTATCTTTTTGTTGGTATGTCATAAACCACCGACCATTTGTATTTGAACCTCTAGTGCCATATCTGTTTATGATAGCAAAGTGTCAACAAATCTGGACGTAATAATAATAAATATATTTATGAGAAAGGTATGGTCACTTGTGGTCAGTTGTTGCCAAAGATATGTTTCCTTTTACGATATGGTTCGTCACAATAGACTTTTACCTAACGTGAAAGGACCATTGTGGCCTCTGTTATCAACCTTCAAAATGTCGGGTGGTTTCAACGCACCAGCTATTGCAAATATTTCTTATTTCTATCAATTATCAGTCTGGAAGGTTGACTTATGTTACAAATTATTATTAGAAGATACAGTATATTTTTAGTTAATTATTTTTTTTAATTGGTATTAAATTATTATAGAAATAATCATAAGGTTATAGACAACAACTAGAAAAGTTATATGTTATAAAACATATAACTATATATATAAAACATATAAACATATGTTATAAAACATATAACTTTTCTAGTTGTTGTCTATTTTTATTTTACACTTAAAATATAAATATTAAAGATATTCTCGAAAAAAGGCAGAGCTAAAAATATATAGCGTTTAAGGGTTAAGATATAAAAACGAGTCCTATGACATTGGATCATTTTGTAAGAATTTACTGCAATATCTCCTCGCCTTTAGTACAAATAAATCCTTATTTGTCCTTATTACCTATAAAAGTGCCTTTATCTATCAAGCAAAATTGAAGAAAAATAGTCAAGTATTTGCATTAAAGATCCATCTAATGGAAATACATTTAAATGATGACTTTCACACTACTCCATATTATTTTAGTTTCATCAAATAACTTTTAAATATTGTAGTATTTAAAGTTTAAAAATGTTTAATCATTTAAAAGAAGTGAGTAAATAGAAAATAAAAAAGTATGTTAAAAATTGTTTGGTAAGTTTGTTTGTAGATAATATTTGAAATAGAAAAGTTTAAACAATGCAAATGGTGTTTTATTTATTTTAAATATTTTTAAATACATAACTTACTAATATTGCAAAATGTTAGTGTTTAACTTAAGATTATTTGTAGTTTTTACCTCATAACTTCTGGGGAAAATTTTGGCAAGTCATGAGTGTTGTATTTTTAGATTCAGTATAAAATTCCGCATCGATTATAGAAGACATATAGAAATATTTTTTGACGATATTTTTTTTATTTCTCAAATACTATAACTATATAGAATTATTACATTTAATTATCCGTCTGTACTCGCGTTATTATTATCGGAATTTGCCCGACTAGTTTTGAACCCATTCGGGGTCATTACTCATGAGGTCTGAACATGACGGAAGCGCGGCGTGATGCTTATAGCGTGAACTGTATTCAATAGTAATCATGGATCACAAAAGTTTATTTGTAAAAAATATACATAATTAATTTTTTTGTATAAATAGCGTCATATTAGAATTAATATTTTAATAAGGCCAGTCATAACTAACTCTACTATTAGCACAGTTTGTTAGTCAGTAGGCGCGTCGTTCTCACGCCTCAGTTCCGCCGGATCGTGTAGATTAAGCTTTACTTTCTACAAACTAAATGAACGTTACGAGATGTTGGACGTTTTTTAAGTCCTTTTACTAAAACAATGACTTTGGTGTGAACAAGTTAAGCTTTCAGCTCATCGTCAAAGTTATGTCGAATAACTAACTAATATAAATGTTATTACATGAATTTTATATAAATACTCTTATTTAAGAAAAAACATCTAAAAACATATTTATAATATAATTTATTTTATTTTTTTATTTATTTATCAATTTATGTACGCACGTAATATAAATAAGTTTAAAATATATAAAAAGTAATTCGTACGATGGCACTGCTTATTTGATATTGCAATTTCTTCCAGCACACCTATGAAAGGAGAGTTGTAAATGAGAGGCAGTATATGTGTGCAATAAACGAAAAAAAAAAGAAAAAGAGACGATAAATTAAATAATTACAATCAATATTAATATTTAAAATTCATAAAATATAGGAAATAAATAAATGTTTAGTTGGACAGAAACGATATACATATATATATATATATATATATATATATAAATATATACACATATTTATCTACATAGACATGTAGATTGACTAGTTTTTTTAAAATTAAAAGGGACCTAAAATTACTTATATTGTAAGGTAATCCATTCCATAGTCTTACTGCTTGAACAGTAAAATAACGAGAATAAAGCTTACTTTTATGTGGTGGAAATTTAAGGTTTGCTCTAGGAAGCTTTAAATGATTGCTTTTTATATTACAAATTTGGCTTAAATAATATGTATAAAACTATAAGCTTATAATACCTTCTATGATATTCATGAACCTGACTTTTTATAACCGGAAAGAATTTTTCAACTCCAACCTTTAGTTGGAATGTTAGAGCGCTTAAACAAACAAACTTTTCCGCTTTGCAATATTAGTATATATATTTATGAAGGCTCTGCTCGCTGTACTATAAAACCTGTACTGTAAACTATTTTCTGTTTATTTTTACTAAAGACTCGTTTCTGATAATCATTATTGGTCAACATAACTGAAGCCACAGTTGTAGTAAATGTTATATTTAAGTTTTTAGCTATGAGTAACATATTTTTCTTTATTTTGATAACCCTCTTCTATTGAGAGTGGCTAATTCTACTTGGAAAATTTTACATAAAATTTGAAGTTTGGGTTGCTAAAAAAAGTAAAGAGATATAATAAAGAAATAGAATTTAGGTAAGAAAACAAAAGTTCCATAACAAATATAAGTAAGAAAACAAAAGTTCCGCAAAAAAAAATAAGTAGATAATGAGATTCTATAGGTTCCGATTAAAAAATGTTTTAAAAAAATATATAAAAAACTAAAAACATAAACAAGAAAGGTTACTAAATTATTGTAAATGTTATACCGCCGTATCGACGTCTACAAAAATTCCTTATTGTAAATAAAAATAGTCCCTGCGTGGTTTTCCTAAAATGGTATTGTTATAACACAATACTTACTTTTAAGGTAATCAAAAAAAGTTTTATTAATTATAGACTAGACATGCTTGTATGTACAGACATAAATTACGACGTTAAATATCATATTATAAGTACATTGTTTTTCAATGTTTCATTCTTGGAATCTTATTGGACTTTTTACCTCAGTTCATCATAAATACTAAAAAAAGTACCGTTTCTAAAATATTCCTTATAAACTTGTATCTATTTACGTTGGTTATAATACATTTACGTATATTATTATTGTACTATACAATTTATTTACAAATTTAAAAGACTACCACAAATTATTCAAATTTTTAACTTTCTAAATATTACATGAAAACACAATCTTAAAAAAAGATAATCCATCGTTTTTTAAATCATAATTCTGATATATTTTAACAATAGGCGTGGATACCGTACAGTATCAATAATCCAGAGTAATGAGACCTCTCACCGAGTGCCTATCAGCGTAGATGGCCAATGATTACGCTGTCGCCATGTTCTTTCTACCATTAATGTCACTCCTGTCATAAAATGAAGGCTGCGTAGGCACATTTCACACCACATAAATTAATATCGTTGGAAATATCATACTTACTGTGGGTGGGTCAGTTTGAAAATCTTCATATTGTTAGAGACCATCAGATTGTTAGAGATATAACATATATAACATGTTTTATTCAGAGATATAACATATATAACATGTTTTTTTCTACCGTTATAAAGGTATATACATATTTTATTATTTATATATTATAAATTGAATTACAATTGTATATAATGTAACAAATTTTTATAATAATTATAAAGTGATTGCATTACTTTTAGATTATTAGATGTAAAATTCTTGTTTAGGAATTTATTCTAGTATTTGTGTTTTTAGCGGATATTATGAAAGTATTTGTTTTGTCAAGCATTTTCTATACATTAACTAAATAAGCCTCTCTTGGAGGACATATCTTATATACAGATAGTTTAAAACATTTTATATACAAAAAATGCATTAACAAGTCATGTTATACGAAAAGTATATTACAATTTAAAATATTTATAATATTTTAATGTAATAGTTCCCTTTTTTTGTTATAAATTATTATTTTCAACAATCAACAGCTGCGTCATAATTATGTGTATGTTTTATTTTATTTCAATTTAATATCCAGTGTTCAAATTAAAAATGACTAAATTAACTGTTTTATGATAGATTTTAGATTTTCGCAATTGTGTAAAAAAATGTAGAATACATATTATAATTATATATATATATATATATATATATATATATATATATGTATAAGATATGTAATACATTGCATCGTGTGTAAGCAGCCTAATACTTGTCAAATTACCTCACGCTTCGATCTATAACGATAATGATCTATACGTTAACCGAGAACGTGGTATCGATCTAGTTTTCAGTGATTTCCTGAACAATGGCTCGGTGATTGCAAAACCTCACTGCATTGAGTTGTCTATCTCTTAAGGTCTAGTGTACACTACCACATTGTGACACACGTCGCCCATATATCAGATCAACGAGCATTCAGCTCAATGCGAATTATTTAGACAAATGTATCAATGACTTTTTTATTTTTATTTAGAACAACAACGTTAAAGTATTTTTTTTGTATTTATGACGTGGAATGTCAAAATATTTCATAACTTTTTTTTTATAAATTCAAAACATGGGAATTTTTGAGCCAGTGAAGCTAATGGAATAAAATTTAACAATATTTTTATGGTGGAACCTCAACACATTCCGTCATATTTTGGTAATGAGAAACATCCCCGTTATCTCTCCATACTCCTATCAATTCCCATCAAACAAATATATTAAACTAAACTAAAGATCTTGTCAATGTTAAATTTATATTGCTGTCAATTATCACCTGTTTAATTAATAACAAAACATAAATTATCCTTATATTAAAAGCCATAAACGTCTTTATTTAATGCCTTTGATAAAAATCAAACAAATATGAATTACAAATGTACATCAAAATGTCACTTTTATTTAGTACAGTTTTACGAGCGCGGTGACAATTTTTTAGTCGAATACATAAATACCAAGAGTAATATATACCAGCTCTTATCACGTAAATAGCAATAAACACCTACGTTAAAGTTTTATGGAAGCATTGTGGTGTCCAAATAAATACCACCGAGTGTAATCTCGCACCGTGGGAGGCTGCGATATGACATCGATTCATTAGAGTTATTGGATCCAGAAATAATGATATTGGATAAGATCTTTGAAAATTTGGTGTTATTTGTGACGGATTGATTCTGTTTTTGTCATTAAATGCCTTTATTGTTATAGAATATTTTTGTTTATTGGAATAAAGTTTGGAATTCTACCAAAGCAAGAGAGCATAGTAAGTTTCCAGGATCAGGTCATTGATCCGTAGCTGGAGGCTGTTAAAATAGAGATTTGTATCAGATAAAGCTCTTGATAAATCATACTTGCATAAAATATACATAGAGATGTCAATCTCAGTGTTATAGAGCAACAATTCAAGAACTTCACCCGAGCTCAAATGTAAATAGGAGTCAGAAAACTTCATGTTTTAATATTGCATGAATCTTTGCAGACAGGCTTAATAAGGAAATCTAGATAGGCCAAGTAAATTAAATATATATTACTCTTATAAATCAAAATTGTCATACATTATATTACAAACAAAATATTAAGCTTCGAAGATATTTTGATTATATAGTAGATAACGTGAGCTCAGGACATGAATTACCTGCGAATAAATATATAGCTTCAGCCGACACGTAAATAGATGACAATCGTCGTACTCAAGACACAACGCGCTTTAACGTCGAACATTTTCATAAACACTGTTATCTTAACTGCGGGGTAACAGTGGCATTATTGTCATTATTCTGTAAATCTTGAATGCCACCGCACTATAAAGTGTATAAAGTGTACGGTATCTAAACACTTGACAGATGGTGAAGGCAATGAACCAGCGATACAATAACGTCGTTTCAACCCTCCGCTATACGAAAAGTAGGCTTTCCTGCTACTTCCTAACGTTTGCTTAAAAATAAACTATTCTATATATAGTAGTAATTATATTGTAATTAATATTATATTTAGTATATTTTTCAATTGATATAAAAATAAATTAAATTTACAAATGTCAGAGGTGATATACAAGTTAATAAGTTTAAACTTTATTATTTAATGACTTGACATTAAAAGTTTTCCAAAAAAATTTTTATATTGAAAGTAAAATGCAGACTGAGGTCTAAATTATGAAAAATCCAAGCAAATTAAGATTGTTTAATATATAAATAGTAATAAAATTAAAAAATATAGAAAATAAAATATGAAAGAAATGATTAACATTTTAAGATTTGTTTTTTTTTTTCAAATGTATTTTAATTTTTTTATATATTTCTTTCAATTAAAATGATAGCTGTCAAGACGATTATTTTACGACTTGATTGATTTACGACATTTCCAGAGATTTATTAATAATGCATCGAACAAATTGTCTGAGAGGACGTTTAGTTTTTTATTTCTTAATCTATAATTTATTATCATTTAATGATGTATTTTTAACACAAACTATCTCTAAAGTGTTTGTGTTTATTTATTGCAACATAAATTATTTTATTGACAGCAGAAGAGCATCTTTGTATTCAAGTGTGGCTCGCACTTATTAAGTATAATTAAAAAATTTGTCATTATTGTTAGAAATTTCTAAAATGATTAAACGAACGGTCAAATTTATTTTAAACTATATACATATATAGCATTCAATTACAAGGCATTGCCTTGTCAGTTTGTAAATACGAGATATTTGATATAAAAAAGCGAGTTATTCGTAAATCTATCGTGATACACACAGAGTTCGACCACAGGTGCTTGAAGCGCATAAATCGCGCAGGTAAGTCCCTTTACATGCCCAGGATACCAGGAGTAGGCAACACTTGTGTATCATCAAATGCATAATATATATATTACAATTGCATTATTATAACCCGATATTATTTGTCTACTGACATATTATCAGTTAAGTGTTTAAAATATATCTGCACTAAACATTCTCCGAGAACAAGCTATCATTCAAAAACATAATTATTATTAATGACAGTGTTCGTAAGAGTAATTACAGTTTTTATTGTTTGAAGCTGATGATTAATTTTTATAATGACTTGAACTTAGACCTATGGGATTGTCGATTGTAAATGAAACTGTCTGTAATGATGTTGTCATAAGTGAAAGGTACTGCTAGAAGACAAAGATCTTGGCACGCTTCATAGGGCTTCATATATTTATCAATATTCTATTCTATAAATAATAATGTAAAATTTATTGTATTATTATTATAAAAAGTATTTATAAATAAAATTGTTATCTACCCCTGTCTTTTTTTACGGTGAGTTACGTGTATTATTGAGATTGGAGATAGAACCGCTCGCGTGATCACGTGTTGGAAATATTTGAACGCCCATTTATTAGGATAAATGTATATTTTGTGAGAAAAGGGCAATTATACAGACATTAGAATTTTTGAATATACCATGTAATTATTAAAATTAAAAGGGTTGAGAGAATCCAATAAGTCTTGAATATTTACAATAATACGTCTGGTTATATTTTATAATATTACAATTTATATTAGTTTAATATATGTAATTTATTACACAAAAAAAATAATGTTTCAAAAATATTATGTTTAACTTTACTATACCTTTTTTTTTATTAAATTATATATATAATAATTTCAAAAAGGGATATATTGCACTTATAAAACGACAAAATATTTTGAGAGTTATACATATATGAAAAATTTGCAAGGTAATGATTTATTAACATTTAAGTGGACACAATAAATTAAAAATCATCTTAATAGTGTTATCAAATTTCTCTCTAAGATTATCATCAATTCTTAGTTCAGATATGAATACCTCAAAAATCTTTAATAGTAAGCTTAAGTTAATACGATAATAATATTTACCTATAACTTGAAGCTGTTCTTACTTGTCATGTCTTGTTTGTTAAATTAAAAAAGAGTAAATTCCAATCTATTGATTCTCATTAATATCTCCTATATATTATGTTAATTGTAAATATTGTCACAGAACCGTTAGTGTGAGTTCGGCTCTAGTTGTTGTTTACGAGCGAGGCGGTTAGAACCAACCACCAGTTTTCAATTAACATTCTCTTTTTGAAGATTGCTTATCTGATTGTTTGCTCTTACTCTCTGATTGTTCATCGTGCCTTCATGATTTATGTCGGACCAATATAATTTCTTCAACCTATCATTATAAAATTGAACTCTATACCATTATGTTAGAGTTGATATTGTAATATATTTTTTGTTCTTATTTGTTATATTTTGTATGTCATTATGTCTACATTTATTAAAGCACGGCGTGTGTTTCATGCACACGCAAAAAGATAACTTATTAGAATTAAAATTATAAGCCAATTTGGTGCCATTTTTAATTTCTAATTGGATGCTGATTCTTATCGGATTATATGATCGGAATTATATTAAAAAGAGGTGAAAGTTTTACTTATAATTATTTATAACAATAGCATTATTATAAAGAACTGAACTTGCTCATATAAATGTTTATATGTAGGTTTGTATACCAGCGATAGCGAATTTTTTTTAAGATGAGAAGTTCAAGTCACCTCAGATGGACCGGACCATACTGCTTGTGATTTAAATCAAAGTAATTTTATGTAGTATTTCTAGAGAATACGTTTCTTCTACGTTACGAAACTTAAGATATATAAGAAAGCTTCAAACTGAGATACAATGTTAGAATGTCACTCACGTAACTTAGACATTAAAAATCAGTTCCCACATATAAAAAAAACCTGTAGCTTCTAATTAAATCAATAGATTTATTTGGTAAATTAATATTAATCTCTTTTATATATATTAAGATATTATGAAGTTTTATTTTTTTAGAAATATTTGTAATTTTTAATAATTGAATATATAGTATTATTATTATTTGTTATGAAATTTTTTTAACGATTAGAAAATTTTTTAAAAATAATATTTTAAATACATATAATATATTGAATCACCTGTATAATATATTATTTTTGTGTCATTTTACCACCATGTCCATAAATATAGTAAAATGGAGATTGATAACAAATAATACAAAAAACGCATTAGTATCCATGTAGTGTCTAAAAAACTCTAGGTCTAATAAAACGTTTCAGAATTCTATAATTTAGTGAAATGAACGTCAAGTAATAAAAGTAGTAATATCTTAAGATTGTTTCATTGATTGCAGTGTTGCAGGTTAACAACCTAACCCTTCACTGACCACGGGTCAAGACGAGTTAATTGAACTAATTCATCTTATACATTTACAGCCGCTTTTAATTGCAGATAATGTCTTGTTAATAGGACACTTTTAATATTCAGTTTAGTGATGTGCCTAGCTTAGGTACAGATGTACCCACGATAAAAAATAATAAAAAGTTGTTATATTTTCTGTTCCTTATCTTTATTGCAAGCTTAATCTGACAGCTCAGTTATTAATTATCTGTAGGTATTAGTTTCTGACACTGGCTAGGGGTCAGTGAACTTTGCATGTATTTTAGTTGCTAAGTGAGGTTAGCCTTGAATGTATTTGGTCACACTGGGTGTTTTTAAATGGCTTAATGTTTTGGCGCCATAACGACTATTGCTCTGTTTATTTAGTGAGTTCTTTGATAATTATTAAATAAACGTCGACCTCTTTGTATAGCAATTGTTACTTGCTTAAATTTATAATATTTGTTGTACTAACGAAACGTTTTTAAATTGTTTCTAAAAGAGTATTTTTTAAAATTTATACTAGATTTTTTAATCAGATGTTAAAATGTATTGCCAAACTTTCAAAAAAATATATTTTAAGAAGTTTTTGTATAATAGTGTATATATAAAAACTATTCTTTTACATACATAATATTATCTGTATATATTAAATAACCATTCAACTTAAAAATATAAAATCATTCAATGAATTTCGTGTAAGTCAACTCATAATTGGCGATTGGATGAAAAAGTAGCCGTGTCTTAAATGGGACGGAGTGTCTCTGTACCGGGACATAAATACGCGACAAAAAAGTCGCCGCGCGCGACATTTATCCGAGTCGCGCGACAAAAACATGTCGCCCGACTACCGAGCGACCGCCGGATGACTTTGTACCTCATGTCTGTAAGTATATGGTCAAATCAAGCCTAATTCGTATTTTAATTTCATACCTCACTTTACTAATAAGGTGTACAAAATGTGTCGATTAATTTTAACACTTTAAATACTTTGAAGTCTTAATTTTTATATTAAAAAATAAAATCTTAAAGATTACAATTAGTTTTTATAAAAAAATATTGTTAATTTAAACTTTAATCAATTTATAAATGGAAATATTTTTTTTTTGTCATATAAGTACATAAAAAGTGTTTCTAAACGCCTGTACTTGCACTTCACTAACTTATTAAGTAATAAATATCGATAAACTTTAGAAATACGAATGCTATTTAAAGCTAATGAATATGTACATGTCATATATTAGTTAGATTTAAATGGAGTTGAATAAAAACAAGGATAGAGCATACGGCGCCTTATTTGAGATGTCGTATTTTAATATTAATTGTTAATATTTATAGTAAAAATAGAATATTTATGTAACGTTTTCACATTTCTTGCAATTACTTATCATAAATTAATTTACATTTCATAATGTGGAGACGGAGTTTTATTTATAATACATATTTTTATATCTTATATGATAATAATTTTGCAACGATTAAACTCAAAAATTTGTGGAAAAATGTTTCATTGTTCTAATACTACATTATCTCTGAGGCCCATATAATATTTATATATTTGTAGTAAACAAGAGCATTCATACGTGGGAGGAACCGCGAGTAACAACTAGTGTTTTATAAATATTTTCGTAGTTTGTATTTTTCGTGTCTATATTACATTTGATAAATTATATTAAATGCATTCAGCGTCTAAATTCAAAGTAACAAAACACAAATACATGTGTTCAGTGCCATGTTTGATTGATTGATTGATTTCCTCTGACAACATATATAAAAAATATTTTACCAAATCATATGCACATAATATACTATCTTTAATAACTATAATATTTTAATTTACTTTGTCTATAAGACTGCAATTTTAATTTATAATTTATATACCATTGACCTCTAAATAAACTCCTTTCAAATGATTATCAAGAGACCGCTAATAATAGTTAATTATGAGGATGTCTCTAAGATAGTATTGATAGCATTCCTGGCTTCTAATATGGATGCTGTGAATTTACAGGCACTTCATAATCGCGGGTCTAAGGTCATTGGATTTATGACCGGACTCTACTATAGAGTAGTGTACGCGTAAGGGTCCCGTTTAAACACTGAGGCTATGCTTTCTGAACATACACATTATATGACAATTTTGAAATTCTATAATGATTATTTATTATGAAGCAATTATTGTTTTTTTAATTGTTATTGTAGAATAACTTAAAATTGTTTATACTAGCTTATACTATTTTATAATTTATATCATTAATTATAAATATTAATATATCTCTTGTATATATAATAAAATATTGTGATATAAATCTTAATATTTTATCTATCTTCATTACTCTGTGCGATTTGCTATTCAAAGCTTATAAAATAGGTAAGGTTTTACCGTTTTCAATACATTCTCCATTTGTCCACTTACCGTTGGTCTTTCATCTATTTATATCAGCAAGTAAACAATTTATTTTATACTTAAAAGACATACAACGTATCAAGCGGTTTATATGTTGTTATAAACACAAGGATATCAAGACCCAAATATAGTATGTACGTGAATATAGCCGAATAATTATATATAATTATGTAATAGTAATTGATAGATTACGAATATTTAAATGCAAAAAATGATATAAAATTTATTTTCAATATTTTGATAAGAACATTTTTTTTGTTAGAGATTAAAACATAGTGAAGTGAGTGAACAAACAGTATTTACTGAGACGATTAACTTTTATATAAATAAATTAGATATAATATAATAATATTTTTTAATTAAGTCAAGGTTGGTTTAGTTTCGTCTAGAATCTAGATAATGTTAATAAAAGTTTAATATATTTTACTACTAAAGAGTTGATTTGTATTTTTGTATTATTTCAGGCTATGTAGTGGATCTTAAAATTATAAAAAAAATACTGGATAAATATTTCTATAAATTAAGTTAGGAGTATATTTTTAATATATAATATAAGTGTATATAATATATATTATTAAATCTTCATAATAGCGATTGTGAGATGCTGGTAATTGTACGGACATGTTATGAAATACAGTAATTATAGATTAGAGTAAAAGCCCGTGTTGCTTCAAAGATGATAAGACCATGCTCCTTTTAAAGATATAATATATCTAGTACTGTATTATATGTCTGCTTATAATTTATTACATGTTATTTTCTTTAATAAATTCAGAAATAAAGTATATATATAAAAATATAACTTTTAAAATCTATCTTTCATAAATATGTTTTATTATTAATATGTTAAAAACTGGTCTAAAAAAATATTTTTAAATTAAATATATATTGTACATATAATATATGTGTGTTTTGTTTTATCGCTGAGCTCAGTGGATGATGCCCTTAAAATCCTACAATGAGAATGATTTAGGAAGCTGCAGCATGTACCAACATTTTAATAGCTTTTGGTAGATACAGCCTGATAGTGTTATCTACAGAACACTTATTACACGTTAAATACAGAGCTTAATAACTCTTTACAATGTATTATTATATTTTTATTAATTGACATACTATTTTAACACAGACAGCAGTTAGTTCATTATTCATATTGTCATTATGTTAACATTATCATATTTTCCCAGTATTTAATTATAAAGGTTATGATACTTTGAAATAAGTACTTTGTAAACGAAAGGTTAAAATGAAACAGCATGCTGTTGTTGTTTTATTTTTTATTAAAAAAATGCTATATAACTGATAAATGAAGTAACTTTAATAAAATTACCATATGAGAGATAACACAAGTTTTATAAGCTTTAATAACATTATATGTTTTATAACAACTTTATTACCAAATAAAAATTAACTGTATGAGATGTTCTCATGACATTATATTTATCTCGTGAACATATTACAGAAATTACGTATATTATATATTTGTTAGAAATTATACACCTGTTACGATAAAGAGAATGATCATACAATAGCGTTAAACGCAGCTGCGTCTGCGCACCTCCTTGGACGCACCTTGTATTTTTTTTATAACGTCCGTTAAACAATTTTTTTGGTATCGATTCAAAGCGTGAAAGTATACCTATTAATTGGTATAGACAAATCGATTTTATTATCGATTATGTTTTGTTGAATCGGACATTTTGTTATGTTTGATTTATTTATTTTATCATTACAATTTACAATGTGAGTTAAATTATCATTATTTTTGTCATTAAATTGTACTACTAGCTGTAAAATTTAAGAGGATGTAAAAGTTAATTGCTAATAATGATTCTTAATTATAAAATTAATGTTAATTAATAGTGCAGTAAAAGTAATTAATTTATTTATAAGCTTGTTATTCAATCAAAGTGTTTTTTAATTTAATTTGGGACACATGCATTGTTAAGTGACATTTTATTAAAATTGACAATTGTTTTCGAGAATGATACATATCTAAGTGATATCTTTAAATCATTGTTTTTCTTGTTATATTATAATTGACAATTTAATTATTAATTTCATTAATAATTCTTTCTGTTTATTCGTTCGTGTTCGATTAAGAAAAGGAGTTATTTGTCTCATTTTAAATTAAGACGAGATGTCTCTCAGCCAGTCAGTTTATTTGTCATTTGAACAATTTGTGAAAATCTTAGAAAACATTATATTCTCATATAAATAAATTGTATATTTAATTAGGAAAAAATTTTGTGAACATTATTGTTATATTTCAGTCAATGGATATTACAATTAATTATATGTTTAAACTTTTCATAGGAATCACACTATCTATTAGTAAAAACCGTACATTTGTTTGGCACTTTTAAAGTTTATTGCTATCGGACAGACAAAGACGGGATATCAAAGACGGATTGGTTATTGAAATAAATATAACCTCCGATAGTTTTAGAGTTAAAAAGCTGAAATTTTAAATAGATATAAAACTAAGAAAACTGCAAGATTATATCTTCAAAGGACATTATAAATAATATTGGTCTTACATTTTTATTGTTGTTGTTTCTTTAAAAATAGAAACATGTGACAATTTATAACATCAAAGTAATAAAAATAAAAGTAGAGACTTCATTCAGTAAATCGTTTATTTCTAAGTAATAAAATACAGTATTTTATTTTTGATTAGAAAAACATTGACTTTTGAATCTTGTGTCAGAAATTTTGGAAGAGGTATCTACATATATATTGAGGTGTTATTTTGCAAGTGAAGTCAAGGGATAAAGAAACTAGTTTTTCTAATAATGAATTTTATGTTTAGAATGTACATAATGAAGAGCTGAAAAGAAAAATAAATAAATATACTATTAATAATTGTTAACAAATTACATCCACAAACATACAGCACCTGTACTTGTAGTTAGATATATGAAATAAGAAGTAGGTCCTCACTGCTTAGTTAAAGAAAAGTTATGAAGCCCAATGAGGTCAAATTTAAAAATATTGTAAATATATACAATTTGCGAAAAGAAATACCTTTTAAATTACATTATATATAGTAATACATTAATCATTCTACAGGTGTTATAGTTACATAAATATTTAATACAAAAATAATAATTGCAAATATCTAAATGTATTCGAAGCCAGCGACGCCCACGTTTCAACGGTCACTTTGATTGATAACTGGCTTACGTTTATTTTGAGGATTGACACACGAGTTATTTGGACAGGTACATTACAAACTTTAATATTTAAAATCATATATTTAGAATTTAAATAACATAATCACGTTTAATAAAGACCTATTGCGTTGTTCTAATCGAAAAGAATCCTTAGATTATTATATATATTTTTTTTTCCAAAAATATATATTATACTATACCATATGTTTTATATTTTATAGCACATAATATGTAAATTTTTAGTTGATGAAGTTTTCTATGTGAATATGATGTCCGTCGTACTCGTGTAACAACAGGTGAAGCCAAGTTAGCCCGGAGCGATTTTGACACCGTTCCACAATTACTGAATACCATGTGTTTAATTATCAGTTAGCCTTAGGTGTTAGGTCTCTCAAAGAATTGATAATGCAATGATAATTTTAATAATATCCAATGGTTCTTAAAATATAAAATTGAGTATTTCTTTTAATAGTGAATTTTTTTATATATTTTTTACTAAGTCCGCCACTGTGGACGGCGGGTGGAGCTGTGCGAAGTATTGTTTGTGAATGAGTTTCGTAAAGTTGTAAAATTAGCAGAGTAAATAGTGGGTATAATCTTAAGCCTAATAAAAACACGCGCGTGCGATTTCAAAACGTTCCACTTGTTAACTGTACGAGACACACTTTGACCATTTAATAAAAAGCTACAACCACAAATGTCACCAAAAAACTTTAGGACCTATACGTCACTGTCCTCGACAAATGTGCCAATTTTCGACATCCTATCATTATTCGTCTAGGAGGAGTAGCATTAGTAACGAAATACACTTTTTACCAATAATAATATAAATAATAAGTTTTGGAATATAACTGACAAAGGACTCATGCATCTTGATAGAAAGTAATAAAATCATTAATATATGTTTTTTCTAATTTGGTGTTATGCCATTTATACCCTCGTGGCATTTTAAAAAAATACTCATACTAAAACCCATATATTATACAATATTCAGTACTAAAAGATATATTAAAATTAATAATAGCTCCTTGTAATGTCTCAACGGTCATATTTTATTCAAAACATAATGTTTAAATCAGTTTTCACTAAACGTATATGTCGTCGTTGAAACGAAACTTAACACGAACAATATTCAATGGGCACATAAACGACTCGTAACGGACAGACTGTTCAATGCTCAATACTATTTATGAATAGGTTAATTAAATTCATAAATATTTACTTATTCATAGACTTGCCTAGTTTGTCTATGGATTTAATAATATTTGTCATTTAAATGACTTGACCAAGTAACGTAACTTCTGTAATAAACGTTCATTATTTTCTCGAATCTATAATTTCAGGACACATTGTAAGTTCTTAATGTTTCATTTAAAGGGCTTATGAAAGCCCTAAAATATGCTAGAAATAATGACCAGGTCATTACATTTATGCAAATTTCGCTGTCGTTTTAAATAACCATATTATAGGGTAGAGACTATTTCGTTATGTTTTGTAATTAAAAGCCTCGTCCAGGTGATGCTTCCATGTCACATATATAACTCTGTATATATTTAATTTTAGTCTTTCAAATACCATGAGGTGCAAAATAAAGTTATGTTATAACGTTAAAGAAATAATTAAATATATATATATAAGAAAGAACGAATACGGTTATTGGCAATACGTGTCGGCAATAATGTTGCCTGATTGCTACTTCACTATTGTATTGCTTGAATTATCACGAAGCGGGAAAAAATAAGTTTAATATACATTTATTTAATCCGTGACTGTCAGTATTTTGAAAGTATTATACGGTTTTGTTTATTTTTATTTCATATATTGAATAAAGTTAGTTTTGTTATTATGTAACACAATTTAATAGAATTTGATTAAATATGAGATGGCAATTCTCTTTGAATTGCTCTCAGTTAATACCTTCATTAGACATTCATATCTCATTATGCAAACATTTTTTAAATGTTGCCAGAGTCACAGTTTACTTCATAAATTCATGTCCAAGACAAATATGACCATTTTTATGTCACTCCATCTCACACATTATTCTTGGTCAAACATGCGCCTACGCAGCACATATCCCTCTTTCCCGCGCGTGTTAAATTTCAAGTACTAATGTTAACAGTACGTATATATAGACATGGACAAACACACTCCGCTATGTACATACTATTCGCAAATATGTTTACTAAATGCATTAAAATTTGGACACCGGGAGTTAAGTAACAAGTTACTTGTATTGACTTGGACTTGTGTCAACGCAAGAAGGAATCTAAGTTCAAAGAACATTAATAACTATATTACTATTTAATGAGTGTATCATTAAATATGTATCAAAAGTTTAATGCTTTCAACAATATCCCCTAAAGAGAAGTTACAATATTGAGTAGGTACATAATTTGTTTTACAAATTTAACGATGAAGAAGAAATTATTTACAAGATATATACTTATTCAATTGATAATATATTACTTATTACTTAAAATAAACTATAACTTCACTTCCCTAACGTCTAAAACTAACAGTTCGACTAAATTCCTTCATTGCTAGTTAAATACTCTCGATTCGGAAGTCTTATGCAGTAATAAAGTTATATAACAAAGTGACATATAAACAATTGAATAGTAAAGACATCATCAGCAACATTGTTGCTAACATGTATTGCCTCTGAGCGCATGCGGTCTTTTACCATTTACATAGAATTTTACACTCTCTTAATACCAGGGCAATTTCTTTACACCTCATTCAAACGATAACGCTTTACTATTCTATAAACTTAATATATATCTCATATTACAGATATATCATAAATGTAATCTTTTCATTACAAACTAATCCTATCTTTTTAATTGTCAATCAAAATGACAATTAAATTTGCATAAACGTAATGACCTTGTCAGTATAGGTATCACATGTTTGAACATCTCTATGCCCTTTTAAAGAAACGTCGTTAAGTCTAACAATGTAGATGTATAACCGCAAAAAAGATAAGAGTTTTTCCATTATATTTTTTATAAATAAAATCTTATTTTTCAAATAACTTAGGATTCCTTTAAGGTAAAATAAATAAGTGATAAGATTCATTATAATAATTTAAAGGTCTTCTTTTATATATTCAACCATTAGCGGGACATCTGAGTGACAGTTTTCTCATCTCTTAACATTTTCTATAAAAGATAGTAACTCGCCCGTAACGTATAAAAAAGAACTCGAAAAGTCATCTTCATAAATATGTAAATCAATCAGTTAACTTGTTAGCTGGTGAGCATAGATTTCCAGCAACATTATCATGCATCATGGCGGTTTCCTGCACTTGGTCACCTAACAAGGAAACTGCGCGTGCGCATAAGCCTCGATTCCACTGGATCCAATACCATAATTATATTTTTTATTGCTTAAAAACTTAAAAATCACAATTGTTTAGAAACTGTTAATAAAATTAACGTTGTTAAAGCATTATTATAATCGTTTAAGTCAAAAATAAAGGAGACAATTTGTAAGGCTTTGTTTAAATATTTCATACATAGTATAGCAAGCACTGTGTTGCACGCCGTTGCTGTTGCCGCGTCACTTGGCAACAAATTGTCCGCCAACCGAATACCGATGACGACGTGAGCAATTGCACTAGGATTGCCTAGCTTGGTTTAAATGCTTGCCATATCTGAACAATTTAGAACGTGGTCGCCTCTATTCACTTCTTTTATCTTAACGTCTTCTTTGGTTTGTTTGTTGCGAGTCTGCTTCTCATGCGCATATGATTTTTGAATTAACATTTAATTTATATGTTGATATAAATGGCCGGCTATTTCATATTTATTAGTTTTCATGTTAAAAAACACATTTTATACATCTACCTGCTCTTGACTATTAATAAATTATAGTCAATAATAAGAATTTCAGAATAAATAACTATACAAATTAATTAACAGCTGACAAAAACCTGATCTGAATTTATAATTATTTTTATAAGAAATATGCAATAAATAATCATACGTCAAACATGTTTTATTAAACTAATCGATATATTATATTTTTATTGCATTTTAAGTTATACCACCTGTAATGAGAGAACAAAATAGACGTATAATAAGATCTAGTGTTGTGTTAGAGTTCAATAAACTTTAGTAACGATTGGTAATTCGAAGCGCGAGCGGCCGAAATAATAGGCTGAGAGCACCACACAATAGTCTATAAATATTGAAAAAAAAAAGATTATCTATTGGTTTGATATTCTAACATTGTAACCTCTTTGTATGCTTTCGCCGGTCTCTGGGCACGGCACGGTGACGCAACTGTGTGTTTATGAAATACTTAATGCAGCGTATGAAGCGTGGTTGCCAACGGCCGGTTTTGTGTCGTTTTATGACTGTATTGAAATTGATTAAGTATTGGATGGTTAAGAACAGTAATGTTCTTAGTATTCATATAAAACTCTAAATAAAATTACAAGTTTATTCTGCATTTAGAAAAGCTTTACACCATATCTGTGTATAAACCATCAAATTTATTTTATCTGTTACTGAAATTGTGATCTTATACGTGTATATAATGTTATATTTATTTGATATGGTACTATCCTATTCTATCCTACTAATATTTTGTGCAAGTTTGTGGGGAAGTATGTACGCTTGTTACTTTTGAAACTACATACTACTCACTGAATTTTGATAAAACTTTACAGTTATATAGCTTATACATCAGAATAAAACATATAATTTATGAAAAAAATATGTGATGGCCATAATATTAACATTCTACCCTCTAAGCTCTATACTAGCGTGCGCTGCCGACACCATCGACATCACACAGATGTACCGAAGGACTGTTTATTTAAAATAGTTCTTCATAAAAGTCAGCTATAGCATATATCTATTATGCTGTGGAGAATATTATATTATATAATAGAGAGCCATAAATATTTTCTTTAATACTTTTTAAAATACACATTTTCAAGTCCTATTAAAATCCTATGAAAACGTATAAATTGTTTATATTTAGTATTTAATGTAGAAAATCTTTTCTTTAGCACTACGTAATTTTGACTAATAATTTTAAAGTCATCACAATTAACAAAGCACAAAATTGAACTGAATAAAGTATCATTAGGCGCCTACTGAAGCAAAGGTGATGCAACTTGCCATTTGGTATTTTTAATAAACAGATCACGCGGAGGGCAGAATATAGTAATAAAGTAATATATTTTATTATTTTGAATAAACTTAGAAATGTATTTTATTACTTAACAGACGCTTAAATCTGAAAGTGTCTTCAACTGTTTCTGTGAAACGTAATTTCAGAACCTAGGAACATGCGTGAAACTAGTTTGTATGTCCAAAGCGTCCGATAAAACAGCGAGGTCAACATTTGATGGTGTTTTGACTACGCCTCTTCAATTCTTCACTATTTTGATAATTATTTCAAATGCAAAATGATCTTTAAATTAATACAAATAAGGTTCTAAAATCTGTACAGTGTTTTTAGAGTCGAGAGTATGCTGGAGTGATTTGAATGGATTTTCAATCTGGTCATGTCGTAGGTCAGATGTCGTAAACATTTTAGAAGTGATTCGTATTTTATGGTTTGTTATCTCGAGCTGAGAGAAAGCTGATGTTCATTGACATGAGGTGCTTTCATATTTGACAAAATACTGTTACATATAAACATTCACGATATACCTTTAACTATTTAACAATATATCTTCAAATAAGACAACATAACAAGTGACATGTGTATAAAACAACTATTATTAGTGCGCAATAAAAACTTAATTATTTCAATTAAACAGAAGGTCGTATCACATTAATACAAGTAACATTTAAAACAGTAATAGGAGTCGGATCAAGAAACTAGTTTGTTAATATACTTTTATAGCGCGAGTAGAAAACGTACAATAAACTTGTGCTCTTACGACCACGGGCTATAAATTAAAATTCAAAGATCTTGATACTTTGAGGCCTACAACTGGATATAACGGTCCTATAAGAATATTATTAAAAAATACTTAATTTAATTGATATTCAAGAATATATATAATAACATTTATTAAAAATGTTGTTCTTTTAGCTTTTATTGGTTGTATTGATGTCGGAAATATAACGGGCCTCTTAAGTAGAAAAAAATGTTCTAAATGAAAAATTTATGTAGCGCGAGTCACATTGATATTTTAAGGATTCCGTACAATATTGTTACCAAAATTATTTGTACGGTGATTTTTGTTTTTGTTTTTTGTCAGTTCATAATTACCGAACCAATAAGTAATTTGTTTCTTATAAAGTTCAAATAATAAATAAATATTTTGAATTAGTTTCTACATTAATTAAAACCCATTTCACACTTCCACACTGGATGAACTGCTGAACCAAATTAACATTTCCAATTTAGCTTTTGTTACGGAACCCAAGTAGCTTAATAATTACAGAGCTCGTAAAGAAAATAATAACACATAAATAACTTTTCAAATTACAAAGGAAGTTATACTAATTACTAACTTTATTCTATGAAGGTTCATTGATTACAAATTAATCAAATTTTGAGACGATGTTATTTATTTTAGTTACATAGATGACCTAATAAGAATATATCTGCTTTGTGTCAGGATGTTGAGATTATGTTATTTTATGTTATTCCGAGAGATATTAGATGTATTTTTACTTAAATACGTTATAGAATGTAGTAACAATAACTTAACTTATACATAGTATTCTTGTAGATTTTCACAAGTACACATTTCAAATAAAACTATATTTACGGATTAAAACTCGCGTATAATTTGGTTATATTATGTTTGATTTGGTTACATTTTATTGTTCACGGGTAGACGAGAGGTAAGTGTAAGTGGCAGTGACACTTACATCTCTTCTACCCTCGAACACGATTCCTGAAAAGCATTCGAAACGTCGGGTTAAAATAAAAATGTAACCAAATTATACGTGAATTTTAATTTTAAAAAATATTTTTATTTTAACTTATACATACTTAAATTTATAGATTTTTTTAAAATAACTTTAACGTGTAAGGCTCTATCTTTAATTTAATACAGCGAGTGTTACTGTTACTATATATGATATTAATGTACACTAAGGCTAATAGGTTGAACTCCCGTTGAAATACAACACAAAACAGGCCGGATGTGATGTGGGCGGTCCATGCATTGTCATTCAAAAGCCTGGGCTGCTAGGGTGACCAGAATATTACACTAATTTAATAAATGCAAGCGATGTCTCCGTCTACCATTTTTTTTAGCACAAATGTCCACATTTGACAGAATTTTTTTAATCAGCCTAAAATCTGTGTAAAAATCTCGAAGTAAGTATGAGAACTTACTCCGAGATTGTCGCTCAAAGAGACAAATCTTTATTTTGAAGTAAAGCAAAATTAACGGTTTTATGTAAATTGTTATTCATTACGTGTTTTATAAATTTAGATTTTGATGAACATATAAAATATATTTTAATCCTTATATATAAAAATATATTTACAAAATAACAAACAACTAATGAATATTTTTTGTGTTATGATCGGGATAGTTTATATAACAAATTACACCCAGCCATAGAAAAAAAAAATTATCATACACTGAATTGAACCCCTGACCAATGGACTAAATGTTCGAGTCACTAACCATTATACTACATAGTGCTCAAACAAGAGTTTTAAAACAATTTTATATGTGTAACAATATTGTTTTACCCAAATTTTCTCACTCTGTTGGGATGTTAGTAGTTATTTGCTTTTTTCTTACTCAAAAGTTTTGTTACTAAAATATCTCTCACTGTCTATTTGAGACCAGTTATTGTGCTCTTTAAACACAAAAGTATCAACAATTAAATTATTATGAATAAAACCTGTTTAAACTATAGATAGAGCCATTGTAATATCTACCTGTTTTTCATAATTATTGTTTAATTAATTTCTCTTCTCTTCTCAAAATCAATAACATCTGTTAATAATGTTCTTAAAGCGAAAGTTGTAATATGCATATTTTATGTTAAGATCTCTCCTACAAATAAATATTTGTATTTATCTAAGTGTGTTTAAATACACTTAGCAAAAACGCTTTCACATTATAATTAGTTGTGGTTTTTAAAAAAATTATTTGTTTGAAAAAATAAATATTATTTTTTGTAGTTTTGACTGCTCATTCTTTATTTCGAAATAAATTCAAAGTTTTCGGATAAAAAGACACAATGCACAGATGAAATGTTACTCGAGTTACACGTTTCCTCTCACTTCTAGTTTGTACAAATTAACTATTGCTGGTCAGAACGTAATACTTATTTATATGAAATGTATGATCTTTGGAGTTATTTATTTCCCAGGGAACAAAGAGTAAACTCTACATGTACCATGGCTTTAAACTGCTTAAGGTACAGGAATATGTTCGGTCTTCATGACGAGAAACCAATTGAAGGATTCTATATAGTTTCTCATAAGTATTCACCATGAGAGTAACCAGGAACCGCTTTTAAGACAAGTGAGGCTTTTGTTTTGGTTTTCAAGACAAGCCTTATTTAACAAAACTCTATTTAGAATATTTGGTGGTTTAGTAAACTTTTTGCACTCTTGCTACTGAAAGACTAACTAACTAACAAGTGTTTAGCCGTTCCAACTGCCTCTCCACAGGTGTCGCAAGATTTTTCATATTTTTTACCCCATCTTACTACATTGCTATGATCTGGAGGAGTCATTTGTAATGCGTTTAAATAGAATTTTAATAACGCTCGAGACAAAACATGGGATTGGGTGCGCCTCCTCAAAGGTCACCCAGTCGTTATTATTTTTAGTTAAGTCACGTGGAATCAAAAATTGTCGTTTTTATATACCTGAATAAAGGTTTTTGTTAGTCCTATACTTTTATAAACTGAATTTTAGTCCAACTCCAGTTATGCTGGCGTTTTTATCTTTTAATAGAGATGTTACTGTATCACTATGATATTTTCTGACGATGTGTCTAATCCTGTATGATGATGTAACTCTTAGGTGTTTATATAGATTTGATGGTTTTTAATTTCATCCAAAAGTTATTTCATTCTCTAAATAATTTTTTTTTGGCCGTTGAATGCGCTAACCTAATCCACAATTTCAATGTCTTTATAAAGCTGCATCTAATTTTGACAAATTGTTTTACTGAGATCATCAACCAAAAAAAGATCAATTTACATGTTAGATAGCTGACATACGTTCATGTTTTTTGATTTCATTAATTGGTCGATCATTTAGCTCCTTAGGTCTTTTAAAAAGATATTTAATATTAAATCTGACGGTAGAGAGCGTCCTTTGTAACCTGTCGTTTTTACCTATAAATTTGAATTTGACTGCTTCAGTAATTGGAGCAACACTTTAACCGCTTACTAAAGATCCCGGATAGAACGGTATATGTTTGGTGGTCCGTCTACTCAGGCACAGACAGTGACATTTACTGGATTTTGTTCTCAGTCCATGTAAAGAATTCTTCTACTTAATTTAAAAGTACATTATTTTGAAGTATGTGTCAGTATCGAGAGATGGGCTTCAAATGATTGTATGGATTTTGTGAATTTGTTGTTAAATTCAAACCAAAAATCCCGATTTTACTCTTAAAATATATAAATTAAATAATGAAAAAACTTTTCCCGATTTTTTCGTCAAAAAGTAATATATGTTAATATAATATATGTTATAATATCTCATACATAATATGTACATAATCTGATATTTATTTATAGGAGCTTGCACGCATAAAATCCAATGACAAAAATTACATATTTTTTTTAATTGCTTAAAAAAATTCTAGTCTCCATCACTAAAAAAATATATTTAACTAATTCTAGGATAATTGACGGAAGTATGTATGTACATAAATGTTTCCAAGCCGTGGCCTCCCTACACATCCCGAACAAAACGTATTGTCTTCTGTAATGCTATTAACAAAATTATTATTTATTCGCCTGCGCTCGTCTACCCGCTCATTACCTCTGCCTCTTCCGCTCTGATTTGTTTTGCGACTTAATTTACTTTATTAATGCATTGACAACCCTCATTCAATTATAATGGACAACAAATTAAATACTCTGTCTTCTACACAAATAATTAAAATGCAAATTTTATATGTTAATTACTTAGAGCGTGCGATTGTGTTCCTCCCACACAGACCGATCGTGCAATAATAATATTTAGGAATTTATATTATAATATTTGCTTTGGTTTTTTAATCTGTTGATACATTTGTCAAATATTAATTCGAATGTCAATGACCTTTCCATTTGTGTATATAACAATAAAAAAAAACAATATAATATAATGTGTATAATCAGAAAATTATCTCTTAACAGACCGGATCCTCCATAATTAAACGTATCAAACATTTCCTTTGTCATCATCACAGTATAATGAAATCTATTAGACGCTGATACTATCACATAAAGAGTCCATAAAGGGTCCAACGTACTACAATCACCAAATTTAGGTAACTAGTTGAGGTCACGCTTCATGAATCCACACAAAGAGTTGTCGGTAATTGCGCATTGAAACCATCGGAAAAACTATTTTAAATTAAGTCCAGTAAAATTATGTAAACAATGTGCTTAATGTGCCATATCTATTGAATAAATTTAAAATATTACCTAAGCTAGGTAATAAATTACAGCAATGAGGAATAAACATTCTTTGTTTTGTTCATTTTTTTAAACTAATTTTAAACTTTTCCGTTATATTATTTTTAACGCAGTTTTCTCTTTATATAGACAATCAAAGTGCCATCAAATATTTACAATAGATTCCCTCGCATCGGATGGTATTAGCCGAAATTATCCGTTGCCCCGCCACTTCCTCGTTTGCTCTGTTGCTATATAACAGTATCCTGCCAATTGGTAAATAAAACTATAAAACGTACCTTACTACAACGACATGTCTTCCCAAAAGTCATAAATCAAACTTTAATAAATATAATAACATTTTAATAATAAAATATTATATTATTAATCGTAGGTATAATTGCGTTTTTAGTATGTGCTTTTCTGCAATATATAGATAAAATATCTGAAAATAATATGGTCTGTTGAAATTTAAAGAAACTATAAAGTAATGAAAAGAATAACATTTCTTTAAAAGAAAATACCTACATTTTGGGGTAAATTCAATATAACTATTACCTACAACATAGGATTATTTTAAATGCGTATTGCTCGGTGCAGTGAGTTATTGCAGCCGCTTCACAACAATATGTCAAACCAATATAGCCGTCTCTATAATGTTGTTCTTACACTAAATACTCAATACTTTACTTTGGTCATTAAGCTTATATTTACAATAGTAGAAAGCAACCAGTATTGTGAACAAATAGTTAAATATTAATCTAACATCTTTACATATACTACACGAGCGATTCATTGCAACATCGAAATCAGGAAATGACTCTATCGCGGCTCGCTGCCTCCACTCCACATTACACAGATATAAATAATATGATAAGTGATTCTGTTGATAAGACTTCATTGTTTTGTTTTTAATTTGTTTTCACATCATATTCTCGTTTTTTATTAATAAATTAGATGAAACTTTACATTTTTTGAGAGTTATTTAGATTTTAAAACTGCTATTAATCAACTATACAATTATTTTTGGGTTCAGTAAGTTTTGGAATATGATATTTGTAACAAAACTAATAGTAAATATATTCTTAAAATTTTTGAAAACCTTTTTATCTTTACCGAATAAAAAAAATGAACAACAAGTTTTAATTATTTTATTACCACCTAATACATTGTGTCAATACATTATAAACTTTACTTTTTTCATTTTATGAATAAGAAAACATTAATTTATTATATTTATTATTATATTTATTATTATAGTCGTAAATAAAAAATTAAAATATTAGTATTTCTGAAACTAGGCCAGGAAATGTCAATATATTTATATTTATAATATAATCATATATTTTTATCCTTATACAATGTTAAATTTAATAATATCATAATATTTTAAGGAACTATTTTTTCAGTAATATCCTTCTTACATCTCGTCTACCCGTGAACTCGATTGCTGCAAAGCATTCGAAACGTCGGGTTAAAATCAAAATGAAACCAAATTATACGCAAGTTTACTCCGTAAAAATAGTTTTCTTTTAAAAGTGAAGTGAAAATATAATAATTCTTCTTAGCAGCACAGTTGTTGTGAACTACGCTCAGCCACATCCAGTGTATCCTATCCTCGAACTATCCAAATAGAACGCATGATGGAAGTCCGCTAGAAATATTTACACATTAGCGAGTACCGCATTGTTGGGTTAGATTTTTTCATTAGATACCGATAAATGCTTAACAAATATAAAAATCATACATTTGTTTAAGTTTTCAATCATCTATGTCGTGTACTCATCGATACTTTGATATTATCGAGTACTAGCTTTTACTAGCGGCTTCGCCTTCTGAGCGAAGTAAAACAGATTTTCAAAGTTATTTTTTTTCAAAACGTGCAACAATATAAATAAATATATATATATATATATATATATATGTTAATATATAATATTGGTAAGGTTAAACTTTATCTAATGATTGATTTATTTACACACGACTAGTTATCATTTATACACTATGTCTAGTCTCGAAAAATAATTTGTAAACTTTAGAATGTATTTTGCTCTAAAGTTCATATATGTAATAATGTAATCTTTACTTAACTAATGGTTATAATATTTAGAAATATTAAACTAAATCGTAAATTTCACATAACTCCTAGTAGGACTTTTACTTTTTGAAATGACTAAAATCAAGAAAAGTCACTTGGTCCTTTGGTGAACAATAACCTCCAAATTAGACTTCAAGTTCAATATTTTCTTTTTATATTATTAGTGTTTTTTATAATTAAATGAACATACTTGTTTCGTTCTGTGTTATTGATTACTTCACCTCAAACATAGCTTGTTTATACGATCTGTTGTTTTTATTATCATATATGGAAATACAGTTTAATTGAGATCTTATAATGGCGTATGAGACGTAATAAAAATTGAAAGTATATTAAAAGAACACAGCAGGTGAAGAAGAGAATTTAAATGGCGTGTACGAAAACTATTTAGTGCTTAAGTATATTAAAATGATTACAATAAAATAATAGATGGAAAGTTGTGACTTTAACAAACTTGGAATATCTTATAGTAAACGTATTCACATGAATAGTTAGGAACTCATTCATTTTAATTTATTTCTGTTGAGTATTCATTAGTGAGATAGTTTTTATTGAATTAGATTTCTTGAATATCTTGTAACGTTTAAGGCAACTTTAACTTATTTTCATATTTATAGAGCTAGTAATTTATTACAGTAAAGTTACTATTACTTATTTGGAACATATCCTTTTTTAAATTAAATTAAATATCATAATTTAAAAATGGTATGATTTATATCATTAAATCTAAAACAGTAATTAGTGCACATGATTGTAAAGATAGCATATTTTCTGAGTCCAATACGAATACAATTACGTAATAATACGAGATATTTAAGCTATAAGGAAAGTCATGTGTGTAATTATGTATCGATATACGGTAAGTTATCACCGATTTCAGATATGAACAATGTAACAGTGGCTCACGACACGACAGCCTAATGATACGGGTACGTCACGACGTCTGACCGTACTCCTAACACGCAATGGTCTCAGATTTTTTGTGTTACAACGTTTTTTTGTAGAAATGTAACTTCTTTACTATATTTCGCTTAATTTGTTTATTAACACACACATGAAAAGTTTTATAAAAATGTATTCGTTTATAAAACTTTGAGTGTATGTGTGTGTCATTTGTTTTGTTTTGAAAAAGTTTTTAATGAACATTATTCCAGAAATTAAAATAAACGGAGGTAGGATTGTATATGAAACTAAAGTTGTTTTTATCACCACACATATATACGACGGAGAATATTGTTTTATTGTAAACCATAAATTAATTCAAATATTTTGCATATAAAATAAATTGACATAAAATTGCAATATTCAAGTAAATTTATTACAACAAAAAATTGTGCTTTTTTGAACTACTACAAAAGTCAATGAATATCTTAGGCTTTTAACATAAATATTAATACAAATTTAAATGGAATGCCTTCTCCAAATAAAGACAATAGTTATGGGGTAAGTGAGGGCTGTTAAAAAATGGCGCCCATAAATAAAACGTCAGTCTGTACGTCAAAGATATAGTTGTTCAAAGACAGGAGGTCTTTTTTCTGACAGAACAAGTAACCCAAATGTCAAATTTTTGTATTTATCTGTTACATTTAAGTTGAATGTTGGCGTGTAACGGACAGACTGTCTGATTACTGTATACTTACAATGATTTGGTCAAGACTTTAAGCGATTATGTAAAATAATTATTAAAAAAAATGTGTTTGGTTTTTTGTATCCATAATTTCTTCTTGATTATCATACATGTTCAGTCGGAGGTGTCTAACTGCGGAAATTAATAATCAATCCAGAGATTGAAATCAATTTAGATTGCTTCCTAGAAACAATTGATAGATTGGATATTTGTGTTGATATAATCAGACACGGAATGTAATTAAGATGTTAAATATTATTAATAACCAGCAGTCGCTTCTTACAATACTCACGGGTGATAGAAAAAAAATATATATTTTCTGCACTGCACGTATGTTAATCTGTATATCATTAAATTGATAATCTGTTCTATGAAGTCTGTATATATTTTTGCAATATTTGTTGCGTATCATTCTTTAAGATAAGGTGTATGTTGCGGGATGTTTTTATCTCTCCGCCTCTCATCTGACATAGCGTTGCGTGTGTGTTCGCTCCTGACCGCTTTTTATCTTGATTTAAACTGAGTGAATATACATAGTTACTGTCTCACTCGACAGCTTCAATTTCTTAATACCTGGTATTCGTTGGCAGGTTAATTGTTGCCACTTTCAAGTCTTATATCTTAAGAAATTTGTTTTGACATTTTTGTGAAAAATATATACTTAAAATTTTGATAATATGAAAAAAATATGCAATAATTTATGTAAAAAAAGCAGTTATCAGAATTATAAAAAACAATGTTTCCGCCCGGGATCGAACCGGGGACCTTGTGCGTGTGAAGCACACGTGATAACCGCTACACTACGGAAACTTATATTAAATTGTTGAAATTGTCTTGTAGATATTATCTACAATACTTCTTTGCAAATTAAAATTAAGTGATAAATTTATCTCTTATCAGTTGTAGAATGTTTTAGTCGTATTAGGAAAAACTCCTAACATATCCGTACTACCTCGGCTACGGTCTACTTTTCTGTCATTGAAAAAAAATATAGAAATTTTAATTATATATATACTCGGTGAAAAACCCAACATACAATTTTTATTTACCTTTACTACTATTACTTATAAAAATTTTTTAATTGACGTAAAGTAACGAAGTCAGCTGTACTGAAATTGTTTTGTTTTTTATGTTTTATTTATGAGTCATACGCGATTGTTTTAAGATTATGATCAATGGAGGTAATTGTCAATTAAAAGCTTATTTTTCATTATTAAATATTTGTTATAATCTCATAACTGGCTTTTTATTATTAATTCAGTTAATGAGATACGAGGAATTTTGATGAACACGTGTCAATTTAAAAATGAAGTTTCAAAATTTATTTATGTGTTTTTGTTTTATTTTTATTCTATAACCTGTTTCGAGAATTTTATTAGAGTTCTCAATAAGTATTGTTTTTAAACCCTGTTGTTTACGAAAACAGAGTCGCAGTAAACAGCTAGTAAATAATGAAGGTTAAAAATTGAATTAAACCAGTCACCTCAAATTTTTCAAAATTATTCATTTTAAATATAACTCAAAATTTTATATTCTTAAGGATTTTCGTTACTGACTGACTTTTCTATGAACACATACCCAGACTATGTTCGCAACACCATAAGCTCGTAAAACCATCAGGATTTAAAAAATTTTAATTCAATGTTACAATAATATTACTTTTTAAAACTTTTCAGTTTTTAGAAGAACAATCAATCAGTAACACTGATAAAGAAAGTGAACCGCAGTAGTGTGAGTTAAACAATATTATTTAAAAGATGGCTTTGTACGAAAAGTGAAAGTAAGTTTATAGTAATATTACTTTAAGAGAAGTGATAACGAAGACAAATAATTAACTACGCATATTAAAGACAGTTCTAAAATACAATCTGTTATTTAAAAAAAACAACATGTTATTAAGAAAAATACTATATTTTTATATTTAATTATTCCTTCTATAAATCTAAAGATTATTGATCTATTATGTATGTTCTGCTCAAATATTTTATAAAGAAAACTTTTTAGGTAGGTACTTATTTAAATATCTCGAGTTTTAACTAATATATTATTCATCTGAAACAATTACAATAATATAAAATACCAATTATTGGTTTTTTACTAAAGTTATTGAGATGAACATATTTTTATGTTCTGTTCGCTATAAATAATATATAAATATTGAAGTTCTTCAGAATGTTTGTGACTTGAAACCCGATGAAACGCACATTGCAAACGATAAAGAACTATTAATATAATTGACTAGAATTTTATTGGTATTATTAGTATTAGAGTATAGTAATAAAGTCAAACACGAGGTTTTTGGAACGAGTCAAATAAACAATATCTAAACGTCAAAAATTCATAATAAAAAAAGTATAAAAACCTTACAAATATTAATACCTATTATTATATATTCATATCTTTTTCTAATTATACTTCTGAAGTTTCACGTGTTGCATATATATATGACTTGCATACATTTAAAAAAAATAGATTAAGCTTTTTATCACAATATAATGCAATTTTCAAGCTTTTTTAAGTGACTCTATTAATTGTAAAATAATTCTAAAATACTTCATCTTGAAGTGTTTTCAAGCTATAAGTAATTAATTAGTTTTATAGTAAGTTCTCCTGAGGATTTCAATACGCAAGTACCGTAACTTACACTCTTACAGAATAGAGTAAAATTCGGGAAAACCTTCGAGAAACTATTCTACAATACATAACGAACACAAAGACTGCTCGGAATAATAATCTGTGATGACATAAAAAAATCTCTCATGTAAGGATTGAATCCACAAATATCCGGATCGTGTCAGAATCCACTAGACCAACAGTCCGCAAATTATATATTTGAAAATAGCTCCAGAATTTATTTAGCACCAGGAAGAGACACTTACACCTTGTCTACCGGTGAACACGATTGCTGCAAAGCATTCGAAACGTCAGGTTAAAATTAAAGTGTAACCTAAATTATATGCGAATTTAATCCCTAAAAAATAGTTTTATTTCAACAGATATCTTATTACCTTCTAGTGATGGTCCGGAATATTTCTGAAAATACAAAATGGCTTATTAAATTAAATTTGCAAAGTTCAGTTAGTTATAAGATGTGAATCTCAAGAATAGGTATAACAAGTAATGATGCCGTTGGAATGTCGTTCAGACCTTGGATCCAAAACGGAATATCTTGGAATCTAAACGATTACAGAGTGACTGTGGCCGGTGTAATTATTATAACATGATCACGAGTGATCTGTGATCAATGATAATGACTCTCTTATTGTAATGATAAATCAATCATTATTATCATTATATTGCAAAAATAACTTAAATTATTATTATCATATCACGATGTATTAGATAATGTATGTTTTGAAAATAATTTAAAGGACTGATTGCTTTGGTGTCAAAAGATTTTATGATACTGATATGCTTCATACAACAAATAATGAGAAATATTGTTGTATAACATATATGTAATATATCTCCTGGGAAACACAGAGAGTATTCAGAAAAGTATAATAAATATAAAATTAATATAAATGTTATAGACATTTTTATTATCGTATGTAAGTTTATTTTGGTATTAAATCTTTTCGAAGAACTTTCCATTTACTTCTTTATGTTTCACTATTTTTAAACAATTTTCAAATCACGTTTTTCAGTGTGAAAGAAGTACTACCGAAGTACTACAAGTACTTCTTGAACGCAAACAGCATATCTTCTTTCTGAAAACAGGTTGTTAATTTTTGAGTGTAATAATATTCATTACATAGCCAAATTAGAGCTAAATAAACACAAAAGTATTATCGATATGATTTTTAGATAATAACTTGTCTTGAAAGGCAAGGTCATGATTTAGGGAGTTAGTTGTCATAATGTAGTAAAAGGCCTCAGTGTTTCGTGTTTGATTGTTTTAAAATTTTGCAATTAAAAAAAAACCTAAAACTATCTGCTTGGGTGTCAAATATGCAATGTAAATTATAATTTCTAATATTTTTAAGGAAAAGTATAAAACTGATATATTCTTCCCCATTCAAGTATTGTTTATATTTTAAAATAGTAACCGAGACTTAGTTGATCAAAACATTTCTGAAAATAACTGTTATTATTTTTTGTTATTTCTTTTTTAAACTTAATTATGACTATGTATGTTTCGTTTTGAAATATTTTATTGACAAAACATATACATTTTTTTGGTATTAATGATAAGTTTGGTTATAAATAGTACAGTTTGTGATGTTATAAATGTCTTCAATTACAGCACATCATGAAAACTAATGTACACTTCAGAGGAGTCATCTAAATAAAATAAAAGCCTCTTTTTACGAACTCTCTTTAAATGTTGGTACTTGTAAATTATGTAATTATTGGTTCAATTTATTAATTATTTAATTATTAAATAATTTACATATTTTTTTATTTCCAGAATACATTAAAATTAAAACTTTTATGAATCCAATGATTATAAAAATCTATATTTAAATTTTATATAAATTACAATACATCTGTTTTTAATGTTTTATTTACATGAAACTATTAAAAACTAATATAAGTTATTTAATATAATTTAAATATTTATAAAAATATACATAATAATTATAATATGGCAAGTATCTGTCTATTATATATATTATAATTATCTCTCTAATCTAATACTATTACTATCGGAATGTGGCTGACTAGTTTCTAACTCATTCGGGGTCCATGTGGGGGTCCATAACCAAGAGAGATCATGAATAAACACCTCAAATGTGTTGGAAACCAGTTGGCCAAATCCAGATAGCAGTTACGTGAGTACAGCCGGATAATTATATATATTAGTAATCAAGGATCAAGAAGGTTCAAATGGAAAAAAGTATCCGTATGTTTGCTATTAAGTCCTCTACATAACGTTGTTTACGAGATTTATAAAACTAATAACTATATATCATGTTGTCGGCTTGTTTGCTGCTATTTATATGAGTTTTAAGTGAGTGTTACTGTGGACCGTGTGTCATCGTTATGGTAAGAGGAAGACAGCTTACGTTGAACCCCGCGCTGACCTGAATTATATGACTCAAATTAAATTTTATAATATATTAAAAAAAATCATTTTTCTCTGATTATTTAATTATTGTACTTAGGCCATTACATCAATATACACTATGCATTCTTTTCATTTTGGAAATCTAAAATGTCATATTAGAAGATAAACAATAATAACATTAAAATTTGTTAGGACGTAGTAAATTAGTTATAGTTTAAATCTACAAATTAGTAATTACACGTAATTAAACAACATAGTATATATAAGTATATTAGCTAGTTTATAATAATATAGCCGTTAACAATATTATATAATAAAATAAACTATTAAAAACACTAAATTAACACTACTTAACAAACAAATAGCATTATTATTTTTATTGGAGTTCTTATTAAACTGGTCGCAGTTTTACAACCAATTTGTGACGATAGAGTACGAAGTGTTTAAAATCTCCGCGGCAGTAAAACTTTTATAATGTATACGAAAATAGAAATTACGGCTCTTTTATTGCTATACGTATCTCAAATACTTAATATATTTCGAGTTTTACTACTTAGAAATAATGAGATGACATTCTGTTTGAAGTATTAAATTATATAATTAAATTAAAATTAAATTGTAACTGTACCTTAATAATATATACATATACCAATTATCATATATAATTACCCGCCTGTACTTATGTAAATTCTATCAGAATTTGCCAGACTAGTTTGGAACCCATTCGCGTCCTTATTCACGAGCTTTGCAAGGCAGAAACGCGGCGTGAACTAAACTGAGGGATATTGATGTATAGTCGAAAATCCTTATATAAACTTTTATAAAAAGCTGTTAATATATATATTTTTTATATTTAGTATGTATGATATAATAAGGCGGGTGCACACGTGCAGGTCGCCCGCATGAATGATTTAAATGGTAAATCGACTTGAAAATAATTTACATAAAAGAATGGATGCAAAGAACACTTCGCGGGGCGCCGATAAAAATTAACTCCATTGTTCTTAAAAACGCTTTAAATATAAAACAAAGGCCATTATGGCTGCCCTAGAACTTCACATGCGGGCACCATTCAAACTAATTGTCATGCTAAAAAACATATACCATTATACATATAACTAATTGCACAGGAAAATGAAATATTAGAATTAGTAATTGATTTGATTTCTTACACTTCGATGAGATAAAGAAAACAGGAAAAATAGAAACACTTCTATACTGTACTATAATAAATTTTATTTAAGATTAACACAAAAAGTGTTGGTCTGTCTATTAGATTTTTAGGCGCGATATAAAGTAAAAAAATATAATTAATTGGAGTTTCCAAAAGTAGAAGAAGAGGTAAATTTTTTTTGTTAATTCAAAGGTTTTATGAAGTCTCAAATAACTTTATTCTGATCCTATTGTTATGAAAGATCTGAGATCGAATATTAATATCGTCTGTTTCTGGATCTTACTTCTACTTTGATTACATTATGTAGATTGTAAACAAATATTGAGTTAATAAAAAAAATATCTTATCCAAATTACAAATAAAATTTGACAAGTTAACAAATAATCATAGGTGGTTTGTTTACTCAGTTATAATATCATTAGTAATAAAAAAACAAAGCAATGTGGTTAAAATGGTTTTTCCCTAACACTATATATTTGAATAAAAACAAAGGTGTTATTTAAACCACAACCTAATTATTTATCAGAACAATGACTAAGCAATGACAATGACGGTGAAAAAAAATTATTTTATAAAAATATTATATATATTTTTTCCTTAATAGGTTTCTCATAGAAATCATTTTTTTGTTAATGGTTTTTTTTTAATAAAATCAAATATGAAACTAAAATAATGAAATAATGGAATCTTAAAACTCGTTTATATGTTTCTAACGCAATTAATAACTTTTTATTATTAAAAATTTTTAAGAGTATATTTTTGAAACATTATATTTAATAATATAATAAAATATTTACCGAATAATTAGCATATTCTTTTTTGTATCCATTTTATGTGGTTTATAACATCAAAATAAACATGGGAAGGAAAAAAGAAGTTATGTATTACTTTTAATTAATATATAATCTTAATAGGCACGGGACGTACGTTTATCAAATGGATATTACTGGAATAAGTCTAGTATTGAATATTGTAAGTATATAAAATTCGATAGACATTCCAATAATCCCCTACTGGTAAGTAGAGTGCCATATTTCATGTATAACATTAATTATTATTTAGGTACAACATTCACTGGCTTACAATGTATTCTTATAATATCATAGGTTCAAAATGTATTGTTTTAATATTATGTTAATTTTAGTTTTTGATAGAATCAGCTATCAAACACAAAAGGAAATCGCTGAAAATTTAGTAAAACAAAATAGTTTTAAGATTGTTGTAATATTACTTTATGAGGGTGATAAGACAGCATGCCAACAAAAACGTTAAGTTTGACAAACCTTAAAGAGTCTATCGCAGTTCGTTGTTAGTTCCTCGTGTTATTTTAGTTCTGACCTCATGTTTATTAATTTCAATGCAACTGAGCTAATACCCCTAACTCTACCTAGAAGACCAGATAGTTAAAGACGTACGTAATTAAGCAGAATGATGTAATGATTCATTGCAATTTAACCGTGAATGAGAATTCCAGTTGCTCTCCTCACTGTTTTGTTCCACTTGGCTCTTGTTATTTCTAACTAGAAAATATATATCTAAAATATTCTTATCTATATTATCAGTACTCATTATATAGTCATACACATTATACGGTTCCTTAAAAACTGAAAAACTGACAAAATTTGTTAATATAAGAATTAAATATGTAGGAGAATGTTTGAAACTAGCTGAAGCTCAGATTCTGAACTAGTGATACAAAAGATTGGAGAATTTTTTCGTGGTGTGTCACGTGAATATGAAACTTGGATTGAGGTCATAATATATTTCTTTTAAGATGATGATGAAACGTTCATTGTCACTGAAACTGCGAAGTTTGACACAAAGACTGCAAGAAAGAAGCAAGCAAAAGTAAGAATAGTTAAGTTATAAATAAAAGAAGTTAAGTAAGTTAAAATAAGTTCTAACAAGAACCAATTAGAAGACAGCAGAAGCAGAGTTTAATCCAATTAAGCGACTCAGTGACGCGGTGAGGCATTTTCCTTGTACAGTTACTTTTTGCTGTATTCAGACAAAAACACATCATCCTAAAACAGTTTCACAATAAGTTATTTTAACATTTTAACTGACTTCATTGACCTCAAACAAATGACTGAGAGTTTAATTAAAAGAGAGAGTTATTTAATTTATTATAATTTTTTTTTTAAGAATTTAATTTGAAATAATAATTATTAATGAATCTGTAAATTCCAATAACTGCAGTTTTTTAACATTCAATAAGAAATTTAATAAATAAATTTTCAATATGGTAACAAAAAAAAGTTATTGTAATTATCATTTATTATAAAATTATGATATTAATACATATAAAAATATATTATTAATAATAATATATAATTCCAAATCAAATGTGCTTATAAGTACAGAGTAGTTTTTTTTTTATAAAAACCAGTTCCAACCCCAAGCAACCCTTCAACCGTTGTTTTTAATAATATTTCGTGCACGGATTCTTTTAATTTGCATATTCTGTTAATTCGATCCCTTATGTTTTTTCTGGCTACTTTCATATAACTAGGAAAAAATTTATACGGGGGTCAGTTTTTTTAATCTCAAAAAATTATTGTCATTATAATAAGAGCACAAAAAAATACAATTCACTCATTTGTTTCAACATCTGCTTCACTTTAACTTTTTTATATTATATATATACAAAAAGATATATGTGTATATTTACGAGCACAGCCTTATTAATAAATAGACGTCTCCTATAAAAAGTTAGTTGATAGAAGGTGATCATAATACAGATAATTGCCATGGCTGCCATCTTGATAAACAGAAGATATGATATTTCACTTAATAAGCGTTCTTAAGATACGTACGCAATAATTAAACTATAAAAACCAGAAAAATAGAACCTATTTTTTGTCCGTCTTTATGTCTCTGTTATTATTATATATAAATTCATTATAAAACAAGTTTTTTTTTATAGTTAATGATGAATTATGCTTTTTTAAATGAATCACGATGAAATATATAATTGCATTTAATGATCATGTTATAGAAATAAAAAATAATTTAATTATTGTTTATTTTTTATCATATTTATTTCTTATTATTATTTTAATTTAGATGTCATTAGCCTTTTGAAATAAATCTGGAAAGCCTGAATTAAAAATTATAAATTTCGTTAATATGACATTTGTATTCTGTATAAAATAATTAATAATATACAATTAATTAATATTCCAAGTAATTAATAGCTTGATCTTCAAGAATATATTATAAATTGAATTCTACATTGAATAAAATATATTTCCCAAACAAATAAATAATCTGTTCGTCGTTCCCTTCGATTTATAAATTTGCATATCATGAGAAATTTAAGCGACAATACATTTGGTGTACGATTTTTATGTTAATATAATATATTCATTTATTCGATAGACGCTTGTATAAGAAGTTTATAGTTCCTCATATCGTCGCTAAGAAATGCTAATAATAGAATGAGTAATGAGATTAAGCTGGAAGCAGCACTGAGAGTAATTCAATTATATTCATTTTAGAAGCTGTTCTTGAATATATTTTAATAACAATTCTATTATTATTAGTTCCACATATCTAGTTACATTACCTACATTCGTCCAACCCACATCCCACACAAAATGAAAATAAAATGCACCCCCACAAGGGCGCGTTGCCAAATCGCCCCATGCCAATCAATCGCGACATCGACTCATGATTGGTTACCAACCCTACAACAATAACCGCTTTAGCAAAACCCGCTAAATCACAGCGAAACCTCCTTTATACCCATAAAATAAACCGTTTAAGCGGGGCGGGGAAGGTCAATTTAATGTGGACAAAAAACACATGTGATGCAATAAAAGTTTTATTTTCCCTGATTTCCCCTATTTCGGGAATCCTCGGCACATCCCGAGGGAGCCTGTCCAATCAAATTAAATCCGCGATTGACGTTTTGGCGTTTGAATTTGGAATTGTTTTTATGTTCTTCTAATTACAATAATGTAATATATATTATTGTTTGGTTTTTATTATTTTTTAAATTGTATTATAAATTTGTTGTTTACGATACAGGAGAACAGAGACATTATTTATTATGTTTAAGTATAATTTAAATATTATTAATTAAGCCGCGCTTCCTACTTACAAGGTGTATACATCAGGTGTCGCGACATCAAGGACTTGTACAGAAAAACAATTTTAATTTACAAGATTTCTTTTATAGTGTTGCCAATTAATTGCACCTGCTCGTTGATAAAGTATCATTTAAAATATATAGTACTTTTTAAAAATTATCTTTTGACAATTATTTCGTATGAATAACAAAAATCAAAGAATTTTAGTCTATTTAGGAAATAAGTTCTCATAAACAACAAGAATATGTACAAAATACATGTAGGTAGGTAATTTTTTTGCCTATAAGGTCTTTTTTGTCAAACTTCTGATAACTTTCAATTTTCGTTCATCATAATCATTATATATAAAAATAATGATGAAAAATTATGTACTTTTATGTATGACGCTCGACACTATTTATAGTTTAATTTTTGTTAAGTTTAATTATTTTGTAATTATTGAATACCAGTGTGTAATAATAATAATAATAAATAATAATTTAATACAGCAGCAGTAAGCAAATTTTTTTTCATTAAAAATAAATTAAAAAAAACACAGTAGTAATTAACACTTTTTTAATAATATATAAATAATGAAAATTTACAATGACTTCAATCAGTTGTTTTTTTAAATTAACTATGTTTAATATTAAATATTTTGTTATAAGCCTTACATATAATGGGACCATAGGTCTATTTTTGATCCTTTTAAATGCCAAGTATCAAAAAATATACATTATTTGAAATTAACTATATAGGTATATATATTACGTATAGAATTTATAGTTTTTTTAACTTTTAATTATTTATATATTCTGCTTATTAAGTATCTTTATTCATTGGTGTTAATGGCTAATTATAATATTATATTAATTTTATACAATTAATGAGAAAAACACGATTATAATAAGACGTAAGAAATGACGTCCATCAAAACATTTACTACATAAAAATAACATACTTAATTACAGATCTTTATTATTTTTATATTAAGTAATTATTATTAGTATTAGTTAATTATTAATTATCCAGTAAGTTTCTGAGTTATATTTAAAAATAGTAACTATTTTATCTTTTAGCAAAATATTTTTTTAGTAAAAGATATACATGTTCAGTAAACTTACTGAGTTATCTTTAAAAATAAAGATAATTTAATCTTTTAGCAAATTAGTTTTTATTAAAAGATATATATGTTCAGTAGCTTTAAGTTATCTTTAAAAATAGTGACAATTTTATCTTTTAGCAAATTAGTTTTTACTAAAAGATATATACGTTCAGTAACTTTGAGTTATCTTTAAAAATAGTGACAATTTTATCTTTTAGCAAATTAGTTTTTACTAAAATATCTAAAATTATCTGATTTTCAACTGGACACTGGTGTATATATCAATAATAAGTATAATTGATTAAAAATCCATATATTAAATTATTATTTAACGTTTCTGCTAGAACAGGCGCGTCCAGTCACGACTAGTATAGTGACATCATAAAAGTATATTTTAGTAATAAAAATATTTTATTTGATAAATCCTTCATGATATGATCTTTATTAGATATTTTAAATATATAAAGAATATTAATATCTATATTATATTTATGTTATATATATATTATATATAAGGACGAGAAATACGCAATTAAAACTATTAACCAATATTATTTACATGTGTCTTTTTTATTAAGTATAATAATATCGAATTAAACATTTGAACCAACTTTCAACCAACTTTTGGGATGTGATTTGATATGATAGTCTATTTGTATACTTTAAATGTCATATGATGAATATGTTCCAAACCAACTTACTGAACATGTTATTCTTTTAAATATATAGAAGATAACATAATAACAAAATAACATTGCATAAATACTAAAAACTATTGTACTAACGAACAAATGGAAAACAAAATTTTAATATATAAGTATAATGTTAACAGAAAAGTTTTTGTTAATATTAAACACGAATTGAACTAATAATCCTGGATGTTTCATTTAAACTATATCGACTTACTGATCTAATTTAACTCTAGATTAATTGAGAAACTAAATATTGACTATATTACATTTATAAATGTCACCATGAACAGACAGATTTTTTAAATAATTTTATTTAAGATTAATCATTTTTGTAAAAGCACATTACTTTTTATATAATTATCTAATGACGGTAAGCTTACGGTAAATGTATAGACAGTAAGAATTGAAGGTTTCCATACAAACAAACCAGGCTTTAACAATGTACGTTTAACTGGAACCTCACCTCCACAGAGCATTATCGGTAATATGGGAAGAGTAAAAAAAACAATTTAATCTTAATCTTTAATAACTCGATTTTTTTTTTATCTGTTTCTATATTTCTCTTCAACTGCAATAAAATGTACGAAATGCAACTAGGAGCTTAATATGACAAAGTAAGCCAATAATTACTTTAAAACTTATTAAGGTTGACCGACTCGCTGAGTTAATATTGCTAATTTAAAAACAACCCTATTATTATCGCACAGGATTGAATATCACATGACAGCATAGATTGTTTACGAAGCTGAAGTAGTTGATAGTTTGTTTTTGAGGACAACGCGATCATTGCGGGGTATCCACATAAAAAGTACAATTGTATACAATCTGGATGATCTTCAACTCTGAGCACATGTGGAGAACAACATATGTCGTTTAATCCTTCTTGATGTTTGTAAATAACAGATCAAACTCATTACACCATCATTTATATTTGGTTTCCAGCTGAAACAGCAGTAAATTTAGTTTAAATTTGCTTTTAAAATAGTGTGTACAAGGTCAAGTTATTTTGTGCATAAAATGAAAATAAACAGTCAAATCCCACCTCTATCTATTTTGTAATAAGAATTGGAACAATGTAGTATTCCTATTTCCTAATATTAGGTACTCGCATTTATATAATTAAAATTATAATGAAAAACAATATTTTTTGGGTTCTTATTTTTATTCAATTCATTACTACAGAAACAGCTTCCGTATATCAACATTTGAATAAATCGTGGGTGCGATGTAAATCTGCCTTTCAAGCATCACAAGACAGAGAATGAATAACAACAAAAAACTCATGCTTTGTCCGAAACTTAATAGCCGTCCTAAGTTTAATTTATAGGATAAAAAAGGACATACCGGCCGTCAGATCACCTATGATTACGAAGGGTTGCACCCCTATTACCTACATTAATATGAACCCTTTCGGCCGATTCATTATTTCTAAAACCTTAACGTGCTTCGGCATTCACCTTCGGTTATTTTTTTCTTGCCTATTATTTTAGTGTGACGTTGCTTAGCGTTAGAGTGCGACCAGCTGTGTTTGAACCGTTTCACTTATTAACTTTAATAATATTAGCTATATAAAATAATGTTTAATCTTTTTCTATTTGTCTGACTGTCATGTTCATATATCAGAAAATAATTTAGATACCAATAATATTACTAATAAAATATAATTATACTTATAATATTTATTTTATATTATAATATAATTCAGATATTATTAACCAATCAATTAATTTTTTTCTTTTAAGATTACGAGAACCAGTAATGAAGTTCAATTCTCATCAATTTAACTACAGCCCCCCTTCATTTCAATGCCCAGTGTTTCCAGCATGACGTATCACCTCTGCATATTAATTTGGCGTTTAATTTCGATAATAATAATACGCACGTACCCCACCGCTTTGTTTTAATACCACCCCGTGAAACCAGTAACGGTTCACTGCATTCTATTCATATCGAAAACAATAAAACTAGAGTTCTAAAGAAGTATGGAGTGGTAATTAGGTCATCGTAATGGCGTCCTCAATTAAAATGCAGAATTCCGAAACTAATTATGATTGAACTACATGTTCACATAAATACTCTTTAAAAATAAAAGTAGATAAAAAGTTAAGAAAGAATAATTAATGTCATCCCAAGGTGACAGAAAAGTCCAAAATTTTTAACATTATACAAAATGAAAATGTTCAAAATTTACTAAAATAATAAAAAAATCTTAAAACATGAAACATGTAAGGCGGAACAATAAATTAGAAGTACTTCAAAATGTACGAGGTCTGCATAGAAAACTTTCTTAAGACTTGCGATCCTAAACACATTGAGAGACACTCGGACAGCTCAGATTTCGAAAATACAAATATTCCAATCGTAAGTCCTAAACGTGGTAAACACAGCCTACTAATGGATAACACATGTTTTGATAAACCAGAAAAAGATAGAAATAGTTGCTATGTTTGTAAAAAAAACACATATAACAATGTCGCAACTACATGTGACCAACATAAGTTACCGCTAAAAAAATATCGTAACAAATTATCTAATATGAATAATAACGAATCTATTCCAAAACATCAATCGAACCCAATGAGTATGCTCACGAGAAATAATAACAAAAACAGAGGCGACCAAAGTTCAATAAATTTAATAGAGAAGTCATATTCAAAATCAATTATACGTAATAAGGTGATGCCCTGTCTATCTACTTTATTTAGACGCTCTCAAAATTGCACAAAGCGTAAGGAACCCATAGAAGAAGATCGCACCAACAAGAGCTATAATTGTGATAGAAGATATTGTCCTCACTGTAAACGTCCCAAGCAAAGAAAACGTAGCAGAGGGCGCAGGGAATACTCGGTTCAACCAGTTTACACTATGAATGAACATTTTCATGGATATAGATTTGCGAACGCAAATCAACCTATCTCTTTATCAAAAGTTAATGCTTTAACAAAAAATAAAGATTATGAATTAAGTTTTGATAATAACAGCACTTGTTCGGTTACTGATAATGAAATTATTAGAAAACGTAAATATAACAACACTGTTAAAGAAATTAAACAAAGATTAGAAAGGGAAATCAAGAAGTTTCATAACAAACAAACAAATTCAAGAAATAACCAACAACAGTTTCCTTCAAAATCTCAACTTAAATCACCTTATCAGGTTTTTATATCTTCTTCTTGTCAAGCAAAGTGTGATTCCAAAGAGTCTAATCATAGTGATAAGTTAGAATCTTCTTCTTCTGCATTTTGGGATTTTTTAGCTGGAAAAATGAAATTCCAAGTTGAAAAAGCTGAAGTTCTGAAACCATGTGATTGTATAAAACCACTAGCGCCTTGCAGTCCTGATACTTGTGAATTCAAAGGTAGTAGAGATAAATTGAATGAAGCAAATATGAATTCACCTTCTAAATTTGCAAATTGCTGTAAGTTATTGGAAAAACTATCTAGCACATCTAGTTCTTCGAGCAAAAAGAAAACCGAAGAAGCTAAAGTTATTTGTAAATGCTATAGGCATAAAAAGAAGAAGAAAAATGCTCAATCAATGACACAAGATGAAGAAACAAAACCTTGTCAAGAAAGACATGATGATGTTACTGCTACTTGTGCTAAAAAATATAATGGGGAAATATTATGTATCCATAATCCACCATGCGTTTTAATAAATGGTTGTCTTAACTTACCGCCTCCTAAAGCTGACGGTCCATCAAATTATTGGCCTGTAACACAAAGTAAGAAATCAAGTTTCGCTCGAATGTGCAAAAAAATAAAAAGGTCAAAAGAAAAGAAACTAGAAAACGAACAGGCCAGTCAATATCATCCACCGTATGCTGAGTTACAGAAGTGTTTACCGGAATTTGAAACGGAAAAAATAATTCAAAGCGTTTGTAATCATAAGCCTCCTTGTGAAATCGTCCGTGGATGTTACAGAGCTAAATATGATCCAAAGTTACATAATTCGTGCATTCACGTACCTTCGTGTATTAAGTTGCCTGAATGTCTGTTGGAGAAATCAAATACCTTTCAGAATAATACTTGCGTCCATAAACCCAAATGCCCAGAATTACCTTTGTGTTCGAGGAAATACATAGTACTAACCGCAAAGGAAGATGTTGGCACACAATTTAACGCAAAAACCAAGATGTTGTGTCGACACGAACCGCCATGTTTCATGATACCTAAATGCCTAGCGCGCGCTATCTACGGCGACTGCATTCCTATTGGAGCTATACCAGGTTGCGTTCATCAGCCAAGCTGTGACATGATCCCCGCCTGTTGCAGGAAATCTGCAAAAGAAATGGTTTCTGTTCCATCTCAATATCCAAATCAGTCTTGTCGAATAGTCTAAAGTGAACTAAGGGCGTATGGAAGGTTTCTTGCTTAAGATGCATTTAGTATAGAGTACGTAGATAAATTAGCAATTGCCAACTGCATAGAGTTTAATTTCATACATGTATGTGGCGGAGTAGTTGAGATAATATTATCATTGCTAAATGGCAACTGTCATAATTGAGTTAGATGCTTAGCTTAGAGTTGATATGTATGTTTGTCTCATCTAATTGTAGATTGATTTAATGAAATATGATATAAAATAGTATTTGTATATTTAATTCGATTGATTTTGTTTATTGATGTCATATCTTGGCGTAAATTTGGTATTTTAGCTTAGAACAAGTAGTTTGGAAATTGCTCAATTATATATTTGGTATTCAGTCTTGTTACTAAAATTACAACAAATATATTAATCAAATCAAAAGCAACACATCAATATAAGTAATCCTTCTCGTCGTCCGGCGTCAAGCTCTGTACTGCCAAACAGCATAATAAATACAAACACAAGAAAAATAATAAAACGAATTACATCCTCATGTGTAATTCGTTTTATTATTTCTTATTGCTAAAATTTGATATCCACTCCCTTGGAATTACAATGAATAAATTAGTTTAGTTAAATTTTGAATTATTGTCGTTAAAATGAACTTCTAAATGAATATTAAGATTATTTCATTTATTCCAAAATAAAATAAAAGTTGCTCGTCAACTTGACTGGACCGACGTGTTCCGTTTACCTAATTTGTATTCTCTTATTTCAGGAGCCCGCTCCTCGCTGATGTCTCGAGCTCTACGTCCATCGTGATTGTGATTATTGGCCATGAACTTTCCAAGTGTAAATTTGAACAATTTGCAAGCTGTGCCTAATGGCCGCTAGACAATAAAGTATTACACCCACAATTAGTCTTTCATTTATTTTTGTATTTAGCCTGAACGAAATATGACACCAGTTTGCTAAAATCTTAAATTTAGTATGCGATATCTATTTGGTAATATGTTTAATAATTATCACTTTGACAAGCTAATTATTACTTTGAGTAGATTTAGGTGTTTATTTGCAAAGAAGATATCAGTTGTGTTAAAATAAGAGTGACTTTATTAAAACTTTTTAACTTTCCCAAGTTCACGATAATTTATTTAAAATGCGGCGATTAACAAAGAATTCAAAAAAAAACAAAACTCAATTGTTTGGTGTGGAATATTTTATTTTTTAAATCTATTGAATGCAAATCAAAGATTTTTAAAGCTCAGCATTCTCTCACGGAGCGTGATCTCGCTCCCATACTAATGTGAGGTTTGATATCATCTCGGAAATTGATACTCACTTTTTTTTATCTATTTTAAGTATTTTAACAAAAAAACATGTTGACTTTTATATTTTATTATTTTTATAATTTAATATTATATATATAATAATAGAGTTTATTCAATTATAACTGTCTGTTGGTGCATGAAGAATATTAACTGAAGCTAATCAAAGCTTATCTAAATTCAATCAAGTAGTGTTAAGTTCACAAGTGTATTATCATTTCGCGTTTGTTAGTAATACTTTCATAAATACACAAGATATTCGAGTGATCCTAAATTCTTTACACGTTCAACCGAAAATGATAGCTGCTCAATAGCCAACGAAACCGGCCCCGAGCCCCGTCTATAAACATTTCAAAGTTATAGCTAAGAAAAATTTCCTAATCTATGGGTACCGGAGTGAGGAATTTTATCATTTCAACCACTTTAAAGAAGAACCAGTTGTGCGACCATAAAATGAAAAAATATCTATTTTTAAGACCCCTCTATTTTGAACCTTATTGCGTTAATGGAGAGTGACTTTTTATTTAATTGGTGAAAGTAAGATATAACTCTGTGCTTTAGAGTCTCTGGGATCAAAAACTAATGAGCAAAGAACGTTGACCCCGACCAGTTTTGGTCTCATCATTCTTAGTATTCCGTAGGTATGCCATTAAAACAATACTTGACAAAACTAATGAAAAAATATACGATTATTTTTAAGATTAATATAACGTTAAATTAAAACACTTATAAGACGTACTTACAAGTAGAATTAAAAAAATATGCTTTGTATTTATATTAAAAATCAGTTCAAAAACATTGTTTGATGAAACAGTTAGTAGAACACAGTTGTTACTATTTCTTCGTATTCAATTATTTACAAAATACCGGTAGTACACTCAATAAAGCCAAAGCTACACTTTAGACATCAAATAAGGTCTACTATACACCCTCAAATTTAAAATTAGACAAAGACACAAACTTGTTATAACCGTGCAAGAAGCCATTTACATAAATCATAGACCAGACGGCATTACGACTGTCACAATAAATACCATTACAACTTTCTAAAAAGCGAGAATCGAACCCACACTATCTGTATGCTAATCGTGGACGTGACGCCCACGTACGGTTATTCGGATACAAATATATGCAAACGACTCCTCAACGAATATAAATCTATTAGCGAGTGAGACGTCAAATCAAATTCATATATTGCCGTGTTTATATGAATTAAACATGACAATTATAACTAGTTCGATCTTTACGCGTAGAAAGTACTAGAAACATAGTAATACTATATTTATAAGTTCATCAAACGAAGGGCTCAAGTAAAATTAATATTTTGTTTTAGTTGAACTGAAAAACGTAAGAGTTTTACATATATTATGATATATATAGTATATAAGATATATTTTTAACTACTCTAATATTTGTAACGTAATATATTCAATTATTTAAATATAATTTTATGTTATACATATAAAGATAAAACTGTTAATAATTGCGATGTAGATATACAATAATTGACATTAGAGTGATATTAAACCAGCATATATAATATATTCTCAAGGCAGTTAAGTTAATTTTATTATAATCTCAGCCGAGCTCATTTACAGTAAAATATTAATGGTTTGTAATATACAATTATAAACAACATATATATATTATATATATATCAAAGTCATAAAATGAACAAACTGTTTATATCGTAATAAAACTAAATGCACGTTTGTGATATTCCTGTACTATGCTTATAAAATCACCATACAAATGACACTTCAGCGCTTCTCAGATGATCTAGCAATCTTTATATGTATTTCTAGTTTCAAATATAATAGTAAACATATTCTTAAGTAAGCCCACATAATAAATACTTAAAGATAAGTGAATGCTTAAAGGACTCTAGCTAAGTTTTTTCAATGTGGAGTATTACAAAAGTATACATTTAGAATTTTTTTGCTCCTGTATCAGTGTGTTATATATCTGTTATAACTAAATAAGTAATCAATAATTGAATAATTGTAATTTTATAATTAGCTTAAGGAGTATCCGTGAACTTTCTTTGTGGCTCTTTTCCATGAACCTGGAAACGTCAAACTTTATTTTCAATGGAAACGTGCAAATACAGTTTGACGTTTCATAAGTACAATATATGATTTTTTTAATGTTTACCATTAACATAAAAAAGAAATAAATGCTATTAGTTATATTTTTTTAAATTGCAGTAGAAAAATATTATTTTCTCTCAAAAATATTCTATTCTCTCACTAGGCCACAAACACGATCTGACCAAGTGAGAGAAGCTTTATGTATATTAAGGTTCTAGAAGGTGTTGAGTGCTACTTCGGAGAAGAATTGATGGAGAAGATTGTTCATTTAATAAAAAGACCGATACAGAAAGGTTTTCGTGGTTAAAAGATATAATTATTTAAAGATTTTTAGACATACCTTATCGAAACTAGTAATCTATGGTGTTAATTCTATGTCTATACCATAGTTTATAAAACAATAGTTACTTGATCAATGATATATTTAATAAATATTTAATATTATAAAGCTGTATATGCACGAGTCGCCTAAAATGATCGCAGGTGTTCCGTACAATTAAATACAATCATCATGAGGTAAACTTGATGATGCTGATTTCCTAATACATGATGAACTTATGCAAACTAAGACTCATTTTATAACACTCTAAAAGTAACTCCCTGTCGTTAGAATAGAGTTGATATTCATTTAACAGATAATTATTTAAGTGGAAACTTGTGGGCAATTTGGTTAACAAAAACTGTAACCGGCTCAGCTCCGTTGAAGAGTTCTGAGACGTGTGTGTGAAATGAAATTTCGTAGAAGGGAAGCGAGGAGCCCTTTTTGTTGCATCATCAATGCTGCCGCGGCACCTCGGACCGGTGACCCGGGTTTGATTCCTCGTTCACGGTTTATATTACAGCTGCTTTTTACCAAGTGTTTTGGATAAATTACCCAGGTTTTGCGACCAGCTGAGCTTTGTCTGATAACACTAAAATGATTATTATAAAAACTTATATCTTCTTTGCAACGCTATTATTATAATTCAAATATTATTTTGGATGAAATGTTTATTATATATTTAAAAAAATATTGATATCTACTATCTCTGGTTTATGTAAAAAAAAAACATGTAATTGTACAGCGTTTTGAAACTTCAAAAGTACATAAGATTTTCGTTATTCTATAGTATATATTATTTTGTTTTTGATATCTAATACGTAATGATACATGAACTATTGATATACATCTAATAAATGTAGCTCAGAACACATTATCTTATTAAACAAATCCATCCGTCTCAATATGTACGTCTGTTACGTCCTGTCAGATATTCGTGTACCTTTTTGACCAGTTTTTGACCTCGTACTAAAAATAAATTATTTTAGAGTAATCAAAATAAATTCAATAACAGTCGACACATAAATATAATTATAAAGAAATAATTAATATTCGATGTAAAATATAATACTTCGATGTCATGTACACAGGAGAAAAAAGTTACAAAGGAACATTATCTTAATGATATTGTAAGCAACAGATAAAATAAAATTAATGTACACATTTACAGTAAATTCAAATATTTTGTTATATACACGAACCGAGACCGCATATGTAGAGTTGAGAGAAAATACTTTGTATAACGAAGGTGATAAGAGAAGTTGGAACAGAAAAGATGAACATACACATACATCGAAAGTGAACTCTAGTGATCTTTTTATATATAATAAAAGATTATTTAGATGGAACCACACAGCCATCTGAATAATTTTAAAGGGTTCTAAAAATAATTAAAAAAAATTACAATATAGATTAAACGTACAACGTACGTATTACAACAGTTTGAAAAAGCCAATAAATACCAAATCAAATATGTCTTAAATACCTTATTTAATATTTAATAACTTCAATATATTGGATTTAAAAATTCAATTAGTGACGAAAAATAGTAATTAAGACATTATTATGCGTTAATTTAAAGAAAATATAACTTTATAAAAATTCTAGAAATAACTGCTTTTTTATAATCTAAAATATTGATTTTATAGGTGTGTAATATGACATCGATACCCATATTAGAAAAAGTAATGTTTCAAATTATTAATCATTAAATAATTTAAAATAAACTTTTAAATCGGATATTAATAGTATCATAAAAATATGTCAAAAAAAAAACTGTATCTTTTAATAAACCGAAAAATAGAACTTAACATGAAATTATATAGTTATAGTTCTCAGATAATTGGAATAGTTTTGATCCTTTAGACCACAGCACATTCATTGGTCATCAACAATCCACGAACAGAACTATTCTGAATACATCTATGAATCTTATATATTAATGCAGGAAGCGATTTCGTTGGCACACTGTAGCTCGAGAACCACTAAAGGGAAAAATATCGTTGATGGCTCAAATCAAAGGTCTCATTATGCTACACTGCTGAAAAATAGTGACAACTCTCAAATCTCATTAGCCTAATTGCAGTAATGTTTAATAATTCCCATATAAAATTTACATTTTCGGTAGTTTTTAGTTAATAACTTTTTATAGGAAAATCTCAGCTTTTCCAAACCTTTAGACGACTTATAGACATCGTTGAGGCGCATTTTTTGGTGCCACTCGCGACACTGAAAAGTCATCCGCAGGCGGAAAATTCTCGTTATTATTATTACTACTAATTTTACTACTAAATAATTAACTTTACTTCTATTAAAAGAAACAAGACATCCGTTAATACTTTTCTGTTTGTCTGTCTATGTTTCCGTTTTACCTAAAAGTCAAAGCATATAATAATTTATATAATATAAGAACTAGATAAAATTGAAAACTCTATCATTTAGTCTAAAATTAACATTAAATACAACGTTAAAAACACACATTTGAACATACTAAATATATTATAAATATATATAGAAACAAGCAACAAATAAATCGTTTGAAACTAAGTTCTTATAAATATAACATATAATAAACTAAATGTTTTTCCTCTTCATTTAAAATGTAAGTGCGTAATGATTCTAAATCTTCAGTCCGTTTTAAAAGTAACTCGATGGGTGACCATGCTTCGCCATGCTTTATGGTGAACGCTGCCACATAAAATCGATTTATCGCGTCCCAAAGCACATTAAACTGTCTGTAACAAAATCATTCTGTACATAGCAATTAGGAACGAATGCGTTATCTCTTATCAACGTTTTTAGGAACTGCATTCTTCTGTATGAGTTTGCTTAACTTTATTAAAACTCTAAAAACAAACTTAAATGCCATTGAAATGTATTATATGTTGCAACATATATATATTTTTTATATTTTGAAAAACATTAAATGTACAAGTTCCGCACAAAAAACATAAAGTTGTTTTAAACTGCTAATAGATGGCGCTGTTTCATTTAAAACTAAAAGGCCATTCTTATTAATGTTATTTTTTTAATAAGTAAATAGTTAAGCTTTTCTGTAAACATTATGAAAATAAAATTAAAAATATATATTTATTACATTTTTATAATATTAACTTAATATATATATCTCTGGGGGCATATCAAAAGAAGTGTTGTGTATTTTATATACTTTTTAATGAAATAATTTAATAACTATAGGAATAAAAAAAAATTGTAAATAGAAAATTTAATATCTATATATGAACGAACTGAATGCTATGAAAGAATAAAAAACCAAAGATGTACAAAATCATTAAAAAATCATATACTATGGTTTCAAATATTTTATTACGTAATTCTCCAGAAGCCTCTATTAGAAAATGTAAAACATTGGTGTTTTTTCTCTTTGACACCGGACTGAGGACAGATTTAAGACTGTGTGTTATTCCTGAATCTATTATAACAGATATGTAAGGTAATCTTCATTTAATCAATTTATTAATTAAATTGTTCATATAATATGCTAATATAATAACATCATCTTGTACTAGAAACTGTTTATTGAAACTCCTTGCGCACCAGAATACCGTTGACGCAGAAGTGCAGGAAATGGACGAGATATATATATATATATATATATATATATACATATATATTTGAGTAAATCACAAATATTATATGCTTTACAAGTTTTACAACTTTTATATATATATATTAATAAACGATTTGTCTCTTTGTCATTATATTTCCAAATAGCACTTGTGAAAAGTATCTCGAAGTTTAGTTGAGGCAAAATAATCTTGTTTTTATTTGGTTTCTCTTTGATAATCATTTTTCTTTTGAAGATAATAGCTCTTGTACTATTGTACTATTTCTTTAACGCTACCCGTATGTTTTTTAATTTTCTCAAAAATAAATTAATGTAATTCTGATAAAGGAAACATCTAAAACATAAAATAGACCACATAGAAAATACATAAAACATGAAGCTAATTACTCATAAAAATAAATTAATTACTTTTAGTAAAACACACGCAATTGCATGACAGTAAAAAATGTACATTAATTACATGTATACATATGTGTATTAACATATAGATACAACATAAAAACATATAATTATCGTGATGGATGAACAATCTTGCGATCAGAATTCGACAAACGAAAATACTATTATTTTTAAACAATTCACGTAACTGGAATTAGGGGTGTAGCAGCGGGGGTTGCAGGGCTTCCGGCTAGAGCGGTTGTTTAATTAAAGAATATAGAATAAACTTCAACAACTTAACTGCAAAATTTTGTCATCAATCTAAATGTATAAAAAGTTTAAATTAACCTCTAATGTAGGTGTCTCGTATTCTCTTACTTAGTCATAATATTATCTACCTACTTAATAAATTATAAATAATATTATTCATAAGTATATCATTGGTGCGATCTTATAATAAAATAATAATATACAAACCATTCGTATTTTAAACGAAATATGAAAATTTCAAGATGGCGGCGATGTAAAAAATATTATGATAATGTCATCATATAAATAATGATAAAAGAATATATTATTATAGCTAGTTACTTTCAAATAATATAATTATATACAACCGTATATTATAAGTGTAGTTAAACAAACAATAATAAGGGTATTATCATTATATTTCATCTTGTGGTCTGTGGCGAGAAATTCTGTAAGAAAATGATTCCTTGTTAGTTCTTGACGCTTTTTAATCAAGTTGCTAGCTGAAATGTTAAGCTAGCTTATTATCAGTGGCTTTGCTCGCATGAGTATAAATTAACAGAATAATAAAATAAGGTTATTAAAAATAACGTATGATTTTTAATTAATTAAATTTTCGAACAATATCTAGTTCTGTCAAAAACATAGTAATATGAATTAAATGGCTATACTTTTAGTATTCTTTTTTACATTATATATAATAGTGTTGGTATAATAGTTATCGAAAAAAATTCACAAATTCCTTAAATTATTAATATTTTGTATATAACATTAATATATTAACAATTTTAATGTATAATATATAAAAGTTATATTATTATATTGCTGTGTTTCTTCTTCAAAGTAGTTCGTAGATGATTGGCGATCCCAAGAGCACGGTATGAAGTTCCTACAGTCATGTATCACGTAGGAACTCTATACCTCGCTAGTGGCAATCACCAGGTTTAATCTTCCAAATTCTTCTTCTGTTTCTTCAGTCTTCTCCACGTTCTTCATTTTTCTTTGCTATTCACGGACAACATACAGTAACATCCGCCGTTACCTTGACTTTAAAAAATTAACATTTGAATGAACCAGCTGCCGCTACCCTTATAATTAATGTCCGTAGATATTAGCATAATATATCCTAGACTCTACAAGGAGATAACTTTCAACCCCTTTCGTGATGCAAATTTTTCTAAACGCCTCGTGGGAAGCTCTGTATTTGAATAAGAAATACTAAATAATAACGCACAGTAGCGCATATTATTATCCCCCATCTTGAGAATATTTGGTAAGTTCTCGCGGTATGCAAAATTCGGGACAATGTACGTTCACGTACCGAATATATAACGAGTTGAGACTTATAACAAATATGTGATAGAAATTCGACAGTCGTGATCCTGAGATTAGTGCTCATAAATACAGTAATAAACAGACAGCAATAGCCTACAATTTACAATGAGTTGGTTTATCTTAGCCGAGTCGTAAAACTTTAATTTTATGACATAATTGTACGTCTAAAAATACTGTTATAGTGTATTTAAAAACGCATGATGGTGTGCTGGAGGACGTACCTATGATTAAATGGTGCTTAGATACAATTAACGGCTATAGCTTGAGGCGCGCTGGCTTTAATGCTAGCTGTCCACTGAATTATATAATATATACAGCTATATTTTTTAATAAAAAAGATATGGGTAAAATATCTAAAGATAACTGATAATATGAGTTTAAAACATATATTTTAAATTACATATATATAATGAATATGTTTGTCTGTCGACTGAATAGACATTTCTAATGTGACGTGAGAGAACCAACTGACACGTTAGCTAGAATATTATTAAGTAACGGCGGGAGGTAATATTAATTATCAAAATTTTGAGGGTGGCCATATTATCTTTGGATATATATTATATGAAGAAACGTTACTTAATCAGTCTCTTTAAACTAAAAATCTGATATACATTGAATTGATAACGTTATCATATATGACAGTCATAAAACACACGTGTGACTTGCTCTATGAAAACTACTAGTCTATTGTTATAATAATATAATAATATTATAATTATTACACAGACGATGACATGAGATATAGATATATATTTAAAATATTATTTCAAAATTGTATGTAACTTACAGAATTTTCGTACATATATAAGCTACTGAATTAAAAGTAAATTATATAATGGAAAATCAAAATTATATAAAAATGACGGTACCGGGAATCAAACCGACTGTATACACAGAATGTAAATTTACATTATCATCTAAAGATAACCCCTAAACCCATAAAGACAACTAGTCGTAAACATGAAGGTGTGAGACAGACGAGCCGTCTTCTAAAGCCGCTCATTTCGTGGATTTGCAGTTGAAATTAGTTCACAAATCTGAGGATTACTTCACCGGGAGGGAGAAATAACCAGAGGTTACACTTTGTATATTGTTTTTTGTCCTATTTTTGTGGTTTTTCGTTTAAAGAAGATAAATATATCATGGAAAATATTACCAAGATATTTAAAAAAAATAATAAAAACGTAAAAGTAATTTTAGCAATATTAATATTACTACATTTCTATATAATATTAATAAATAGTCGTTCTGCTACTTAAAGTAAAAACATAAATGGTTTCGGAGAAATTGAACGGAAATAATCATAATTATCGACAAACACACAAACTATAAAAAATAATAAACAAGTTCTCTGTTCGTTCGGTTGAAGAATGTTTGTGTGAAAGTTACGTACCGATAAATCCAATTTCCCGAGTCTAATGCCAGCTTAATATGTATGAACGACTCAATTGAATAACCACGCAATGCCAATAAGTGCGAGTACTCACGCAGTACTCACGCAGTACTCACGAAGTACTCACGTACTTGTAACAAACACGGCCGAGTGTGCAGGCCTTAATGTTGTCACCAAACTATTATAAAAAATTTAAAAATAAAGTGTTTTTTTATTTTTACGAGTACACTTTTTAAATAAAACTATTTATTACGGTTTAAACTCGCATATAATTTTGGGTACAATTTAATTTTAATCAAACGTTTCAAATGCTTGGCAGAAATCGTGTTCACGAGATGAGGTGTAGTCTGTTAGTCACTCAGTTAATTAATAAAATTAAAATATGACCAAAATTATAAGCGAGTTAAATCCGTTAAAAGAATTTTATTTAAAAAGGAAGTCATTATATATTTATAGAAACAGAAAATAATCTAGCGTATGTTTAGTTCTGTTTAAGACAATGTTAAGTTTGTAGCAACTCATTATAATATTGAACGCCATAATTAGCACGAAGATGTTTTAATTTATTAATTAGTTGCTAACTTGTTACGAGTTAGATTATTATATCAGATAGTGTGCTCGGGGTCTAACTGATCGCGTGAATGTTGGCAGTTTGCTTTGTATCTATGTCTGACGCGAAAGCCCAATAAATACGCTTCTGATGCGAGCACCACTGAACCTGGAACTCTGATAACTAATACGCATTACGCAACGTGACAATTTGGGGGAGGACTGAAGCTCAAGTTATACTGGTCACTATTGTCAACTTAGACACAGAAGTAATGCACACAAGTTGAGTAAAATGAAACATGCAAATGTATAAAATAGGCATAAGTCATTATTTTCATTCGCACGGATAATTTCCCGGACTAAAAATGTCTTGCTAAATGCGTGCGTGCGTTTATGGCGGGGACATTTCCTGTGCGTTTCATATTCAAATTTTATGGGCACAATTAAAAAGGATATTGGTCCAAACAATACGGGCCCATGAGGGTACTGTTTTTATTAGCGCTTCTGTGAGGAAGCACCTGTTAATATATTAAAACAACATAATGTTAGAGCTACATATTACTTGTATATATGAATTGTGGATATGAATTCCTCGTGACCTTCGTATCCCCAAGGATCCTATACATTGCGAGGGTAAAATGTCTGTGTAATTACGTGTGAAGTAGCAGTTCTCGACTTGTTTCGCTCCGGCATTTTATTATGAATTATAGCTTTTGCAAAACGCATTCGCCATTTGTAGGAAGGCAGAGCTAACACTCGTTTTGGATTATTTCTGGGAGGTGTTTAATATGCGTTTTAATGGCCATTTTGTGTAGCGTTAAGTTTATGAAGGATAATAAAAATGTAAAAGTGTTCAGTTGATATTTTACGACGCCGCTATCAAACGCGTGGACTCTTATGTGAATAAATCTACCACACACTTATTATATTGCTTAATTTTCTGATCAGCAACCATTTCATGTTAAAAGCCAGTTAAATAAACACATTTAAAAGGCTAACGCAGACTGGAAGCGATTTTTTCTCACCAATACCTACGGAGGGATCCACTCGACATCGGAAATACACTATTATCAGACCCTCCGATATATAAACACACATGCACAGCACAATCAACGCACACACACACAAAATAAACCTTTACATTCAGGACAGAAAAACTATATTTGCATGCGTAGTATAAAGTGTCCACATAGGAGCGAACCCCACGCGTTACCCCTGGGGGTAATTTTTACCCCATCACAACGTCGCCACCCACTGCCCTCATCATTGGATATTTGAATTACTTATGAGCAATTTTGTAATTCGTATTTCGTTGATTTTTAGTGGCCTGTTGATGGTTTGCTCTAATCGTTTTATATTCACACACTTTAAAAATTAAGATTGTTTAATATTTAAAATATATATTCTCTAATTATTATAATGTCTTATAAAAATATATTTTGACCGAAATAGTTAATAATTAAGCAAAATGCAATTAAAATGTATATTTTAAAAAGGATGCGGTTAAATTCATTTATTTAACTGTTATTTTAACGACAAATTTATAATTTGATTGCTCTAAAGACAATTAAACTGGTTTTTATAGATATATTTAACGGTTTGTGACTAACTATTCATTAATAATATCTTTTTGTTAGTTCCGCCAATACAGGATTAAAACACTGGCATTGTGCCCAAAATACCTCGACTCCGCCAGTATATTACAATCAAACAAATTGAATTTTTTAAATTGAAATATTTCACGACCTTCAAATTTACAGAAGCTATAAAACAACTGATAAAAGATAATAAAGATAAGATTGCCAATTAATAGAATTATATAATTTCTTATCTAAATAATTATCATCAATTAGTCGTTTGGTAAAAATGTATTATTCTTTTCTTACTCTGTTATGTTCTGAACCAACTGCCAGCTGTACTATGAACTAATATAATGTAAATATATTCACTGCCTACGTCTTTACTCGTTATGGGAGAAATCTGACAATAAATTCAAACATATTTTTATCGTTTTACAATCTAACAGGTATCAATAAAGATTTGTACAATAAAACGTGTCTAAAACGAAATAACATTATTTATGATATATAATATATATTTAAAAGAAAAACCCATTATATTCTAGACGTGCTAATTTGTTTTGACATTTCAAAACGTACGAGCATTTTTCCCGCCTACAAGTTTGCGAGAAGGGAGACAGATAAAAAATAATTCGTGCCATACACACAGAGGCCAAATTACATTGACCGAAGGGACAGATTATAGTTAGGAGCAATTGAGTTTTCGCATATCCATTATAATCGGGACCCTTTCGTTTCTGTTTTTTGTTCATTGTACAATCAAATGTTTGAGGGTGCGCCCCCAGCGCGTGCCATGCGATATTGCGATTCAAAACTTCGTGGTGGATCAATAGTTTGGATTATATAGATATATAGATATAGTATTGAAAATATACACGAGTCATCCATAACGATCAAGTTCCATTTTATATTACTATATAAAATAATATTTAAAATGTTTGATGTATAAATTAAAATCGAAACCAGATTTTTCATTACTTCTGTCATTCCACAAATTAAAAAAAGAACTGTCACATCAACATGAAACCTCAAGAAAAGTAAATGGAAAGTCATATGTCATTGTATGTACCTACACGTACACTAATTATCTATTTTCTAATACGTAACACCAGTCCTCTACAATGCACAAAGGGCATTGTTTGAGATACAATAGCGTGAGTCACTGTGACGTGCAAAGACAATGCAGTATTATATTGAGTTGTCACTGGCAGAGCAACCGGTGGCGCAACTAGACAACCAGCGCACGCTAAATATGTTATCTGTTACGTTTTTGATAAATAGGTTTTGAGTCGTCCTATCACTGATCAAATTTGAGCGCAGTTACATAACTTTTTGCAATCTATAATATAAATGAGGAACACGAAACAACATATGACTTTACCATTTGTCATATTGCGATATTGTAACATACCGAATATGATAGGTACTATAAATACTAATTTACGAGTCCACAATATTTTCATACAAAATATAAGACTCAAAGTTTATCAAATACCTTTACGAAAATAATTACAAACTACTTACAAAAAACGACGTAAGCATCATTTTGAATAACAATTCTGAAACAAAAGAATATTTGATTAATACATAACCAAAAACATATTGATTAAAATCTGTTTTAACATTGAGTTATCAAACAAGATGAAAAAACAAAAGATGTGAAAAAAACGTCTATCAGAAATGTGTTTGGGGCATTTGACCGGTGACCTTGCCTCAGACAATGTGGTTTCCTGTACCCTAGTCCATGTCTTGCTCCTTTTGTATATATATAATAACCGTATAATACGCGTTTAAAATTAATACAGCTAAATATCTTTTAGCATACTAAAGTATTAACAATTCTCTTAGAATTACGGAATTTTAATATGGTCCATTGTTACAATATATTTCAAACCAATATGTATTTGGTATTATAATTAATTACAAAAATCAAGTAAATAAAAAAAAAAACTCACAAAAAAACGTAATTCGCCTCTCCTTTAGTCATTGCTACTTATTGCAACTCATTGCTAGTCATTGCTTGTCATTGCTCAAGGTCGCTGAATCAAAATAAATCCTCTAAACTGTAAGTCAATACTGTAACGCTCTAATTTTCGTCTTTGGCCGTGTTAATGACCGCCGGTGTCACATTGAACTCGTGACAAATAGCTGCAGACTTCCTTTATAAAAGGTTTGCAATAAACTTATGACTCATATAACACTGTTTTTGTGTGTGCAATGATTTTGCGTTATTTTTTAGTTGCGATCAACGCCCTACGCGACCTGCGCGACCTAACTCTTTGTTAGACCCGTCTTTAGGATGCGTTCACACAACACGATTGTATATAAATACAATTTACGCTATTGTTAAATCAATGTGGTCTTTGTCCATGAGTCAACTGCTATGTAAATAGTTTGGTTATAAAATGTTAAGCCACTAAAACTCGCCTCGTCAATATAATAAAATTTGAATAATATTTAACACGTTCGACCAATCACAGACGTTGCGCGGAATGAAACGCAATTCCAACAACTATTTATATTAAAATTTCAATTTATTTAACCGATGAGAGGGATTTAGTTTTAAAAACGAGTTTAGTAATTTTCCAAATAGTTCTCTTATCGTAAATATGCAGTTAATAGCGTCCGAGAGATAAACTAATAGGGGAGGCACTTTTTAAATAATTAAACTAATAATTACTGGCCGACATCGAAATACCGCCTCGATTATTAAGGAACATTCTAGGCTAAAAAAACTTTTAAATAGCGTAGAAACATTGCTAACGAAGCAAGCAGCAAGCAGCAAGCGGCAAGCGGCGTAGCAAATTAAAAGATACAAAATACCTAGGACACTGTTCATTTTGAAATGAAAAAAAATACTATTTGCGTCAGACCGGTTCCTAATTACATCCATAATAGTGTTTCGAGTTCTTGGAGTATATTATTTAGTAAAAAAACTAATAATACCTACTACGAGACTTGTAGGACGGAAAAACAACGAGATATTAAAATTTGATTTAATTATAGTATATTTATGTGCGACAGACTGGACGTGGAGTGGATTTGCAAATCAAATATAATAAATGATGTTTACGTTTACAAACAATCATATTAATATTACAAATAAATCTTTAATATATTGTTTTTTAATAGTTTTTGTACTATGGTATTTTTTTTAAGACCAGGTGTTATGAGAAAAAAAAACATACTTCGAAATACTTTAATCGGTAATCATTTTCAAGCTTTCACTTTTGAACTAAATAATGTTTTTATATTGTCCAATTTTATGCAATACCAAATTAAGTGAGATAAAATAAGGAATATATTTATTATTATAAATAAAGTTAATAATAAATTTTATAATATAAATTGAAGAATTCTCTACGTATTCTTTTGTTTAGTAAAATTGTGATATGATGTGATAATAATAAATAAACGATACAGTAGACAAAACATTGGTTATATTTTGCTCAATATCATCCTCATATCCAGTCGTGGCAGGTAGACAGATACACATGAATTTCTTTGAAACGTCGCTTAAACGGGATCGTTTCAAAGAAAAACAATCTCAAATTATTGCGACACAAGAAACGAATTTCTATGAAATCTTGAAGCAAGCGAATAGCAAACAACTGAGTATAAAGAAGAGTATAATTTAAAAGATATCAACCTGATTGTCGGACTTATTTACTGACAAAAACTAATAAAATTAGACATAACGTGAGACGCAGTTTTTAGAACGCACCTGCGGCTTGCAACGTTGATTTAAAAGAAAATGTTCTAGAAGCATCTAGATGTGTAGAGAACGTTTTGGTTTTAATATGTTTAAACATGTTTTTCTAGATTTTGACCCGACGTTTTGATTGCATCTGTGTTCAAGCTAAGGTGTCTTTTTAAAGACAGTATTATCAAGAATATCCGAAATTTTTGTAGTTAAAAATACCGCCATATGCGTCTTAATAGTGTTTTTATCCTTCAAACTAATCGGATCATATTCTGTTCTGGTATTAACCCTTCTGGTCGATCAAATTAAAATTCATTCCCCCAAATCGAAAAACAAAATAAATAGGTTATAACCTATTTTCGAGAGCTATAAAAAACGATACCTGCACTTAACCTCTTCCAAGTGATCTCGTCCAGATAATAATGGGAATGTACTGAGAAATTATATATTATATTGGATACTTTTAAATGGACGATATAGGAATGGACAAAAATTGTTTGACACTTTAAAATTACACCTCTATTTTTATTTTCTCATTTGTACTAATTACAGTTATTTTTATGAATAAGCACAAGTTAATGATTCAGACGTTAAACAATAATTTTGTTATAGTTTTATTACTTAATATTAATTTTCTACATAATGTGAAAAAATCCTAATAATCTTAAACTAAAAGACGTGTGTGTCTCAAACTTTAGCCCACTCGTATTCTCAACAATTTCAAGGGATCGTATTATTTACATTTTTTACTTCAAAACTTAACAAAAAAAGGCTAAAGAATAAATTCGACGCTCACCAAATGTCCCCGCGGTTACAACAGGTTGCCTGTATGACTATAAAATAGTTTTATTTCCGACAGAGCGGGATCTGCTGAATGGAAAGGATTGAATGCAATTGAATGATTCTTTAGAGTTTTTTATATTTGAAATCTTTTTATAAAAAGTTCATTTTCTTTTAATATTCTTAATAGATTTACAATATTTATTAATTAAATTGTAAGGTCATCTTGTTTTCGTTGGTTTAGTAAATATTTGCGATTGTTTTTCCTCATGTATCACGTTTTATCATAAACGGAATATTATTTCCAGAATTAATTTTCTATAATTATAATCGACAATAATTATGATCGCAATGTAATTTTATCTTACCAATAAATTAATATCAGTCATATTTTTTCAAGTCATTCAGTTCATATCTCATTAAAACAAACAACATTACGAGTATTTAAATATTTACTGCAACTCATAAGACGGCTTTAAAATATTTTATTTATGATGCTCTTATGGTTAGTTGAGTCAATTTATTTACAATTTATCCTGCAGCTCGTTACAAAACAGTAAACAATATGGTTAATTGTTAATTTATTTTAGTTGTATCATGCGAGTAAGAACAAAGATACCGCACTGATATCTGAACGGCTTCTGTACTGGTTCTCAAAAATAACTTGTTTAACTTCATTTCGGATTCTGACTTAAGATTTGAAGCAAGGAATTTCAAGTATAGACAATTTTGGTTGTACAGACAACAAATAAACGTGTATGTAGTTAAGATAAATGTCATAGATAAATAGGAGCGCGAACCAGATCTCAATTTTGACTCGCTGCGCTCGCGAGTTCTCGTCATGTGTTAGCATTTTGAGCGAAGCGAGGTGCAAACAGCACCAAAGTTGCATTTCCAAAATGTCGACGCATTCTGTCCTCAACTTTTTCTCAAGGTAAAAAATAATATAAAAAAGAAAAAATTCTCAAAGCTGTCAAAAAAAATGTTATCGAAGTCTATGGGATATTAGTTTTTCCGTGATTATTCCGCTACGACATCGATAATTTGAAAAGTTTGTAAATTTTTGGATATACCGTTTTTGATTGATGCTTGCACAAAGGACGTAGAAAAGTCTCTCATAGAGAGAGAGCTTCGCTCAATGAATATCATTGATACATGATACCGCATCCAATATTTAATAAACGGGTGGTAAATGATTTTTGCATGCGATCATTCAAACCAAACAAGGCAACTTAATTAGTAAAGGCGGGCTGCGTGTGCGCAACGAAAAAAATAAAAGAGGAAATTCAAGATGGCGTCGCATTTATCAGCGAGGGAGCGATTAGTATACGTCCACGTCATTCGACCGACATGCTCGTTGTGATGGATTGGATGGCTGGATGTACATATTTATATTATTAATATTATATTTTGATTTCAAATACCAAAAGAATAACATTGAAAGAGCTAACAAACATCAAAGTTTTAACTTTAATTCCAATTCAAAAACTGGTTTTAGTTTAAAAATTTAAAGTTGAAACCAAATATCCGCGTAAACAAGTGCCAATGAATGGTTCGAAATCAGTTTTTTTTTATTTTCAAAGTTACGCCCACAAAGATCTTCAATGAGTTTTCTTGTTTATAACATTCCTCATAAGTCGCGAGTCCATTAGATACATTCTTCTGTTATATAGATAATTCCTAGTCAACCGACGGTTTATAGCTGAATATAAAATCTATTCACTTTGTTAAAACTAAATACTAGGAGCGCTAATCTTAATTTTGACTCCCTGCGCTCGCAAAATCTCGGTATGTGTTAGCATATTGAGCGAAGCGAGAAGCAAACAGCAAGGAAGGTGCATTTACAAAACGACGAAGCATTCTGACCTCAATTATTTCACAAGAGAAGACATATAGAAAAATTTTTAAAAACCAACACCAGACTGATGTCTATCAGTTTGCGAAATTTGGAAATGTTCGGATATACCGTTTTTGATTGATGCTTGCACAAAGGATGCAGAAAAGTCTCTCATAGCTCCCATAGAGAGCTTCGCTCGATAAAACAATGTTCTTATCTTACTGTAAGTAGCGTGTTATCACATTGAGTTAACACCTCGCCTCTAGCTGAATTAATTAAGTATTTTACACGCACTTTCCTACGACGTTAAATAAAATAAAAACGCAAGGTACAAACAAAGGAATCCTAAACAGTCTCTTCCCATGGAAACTTGTGGGGTCTTAATCATTACTCATAAACTTTTATTAAGGAAGTTGACAAATTAACTGACATTTCAGTGTTACCCTCACAATTATCTTAAAATTAAAGTTACTTCATTAAATAGTATTGTTTTATTTTTCCTGTTTGATTGGAATTCAGTTAATTATACATTTAATTATATCTCATAAGTTATTGGTTTCTTAAATCTCAATATTATGGAGCGAAGTGTTTAAACATTGTTATCTCGACTACGTGTTCTCCAGTTAATATATTATATGGCAACACTTATTATAAATATTTTAGTACGATTTAATCATATATATTTTATTAATATTATAATTTTTACCACTCAGCGATAAATAAGATACTGCTTTATTTTTATTTTAAGTATAAAACTATTTGCATATATTTATTCTAGTTGTATTTATAAATGTAAATATGATTTAGTTATTTACTGCTATTTTTTTTAAATAGCAGTAAGTTAGTTATTTACTGCTATTTATTTTAAGTATATAAATATGTTAACTTCATTAGTATATATAGTGATATAAATATATATAACTAGTCCTAATTATATACATATGAAGTTATTCTAAATCGAAATCGATATAAGTAACCTTATTTTAATATTAATTATAAAATATAATGAGCAGGATATTGTTAATCTATTGTCTATGAGGTTTAATATAAATAATACAAAGATAATTTAAATTTCCATCAACCCCATAGAACAGCTATTACAATTTGTAACAATGAGGTCACTTTGCATAAAAATAGTCAAGTAACAGCTGTGGACTCCGCCATCTGTATGTCTTGTTACAGTACGTGAAAGTGTACTAAAATATATATTGTAGACCTCTAATTGCAGCAGACGCCGTTAAAAATAGAGAGCTATAATATATTATATAATATACATTAAAGAAGGCACCTTTTAAGAAGACTTGTTTGTTGAAACTTTTAATTGATTTGTGTTATTTTAATGTTTGTTAATTTGAGCTATCAGTTTTCGCCATGACTCGAGCTCATGAATAAGGACCCTGAATGGGTAAACTAGTCGCCATTCAGATGGTATTTAAGAGTACACCCGGATAATTATAATAGTAATCATGGATCAAGACTGTTTAAATACAAAATATCACTGAGTTGTTACAACTATATTGAACTGAAAGTATTGTTTTTAATATTAACATATTAATTTTATCCGTCATATCTATTTAGCTCTTTTATTTTTTTTGAAATAAAATTAAAATTTTATATATTGTTTTATTTTATATATTAAATTAATTATTTATTTATATAAATTATGTGATATTTTTTATTTCATATTTTTTATCATTTATCAAAAATTATAAAATACGTAATGCACCATTGCTCAGATAAAACATATTAAAAATATACTGAAAACGATACTATATATTATATATATTTATATATATCTGTGTGTCGTGCTCTAGCAATAAGCCTCGGAGCACAAACGTGAAAAATTGTTGTAACTGCGGTTGCAGGGAACATTTTTTCTCAACAATAATTACATAATTATGTAGAAGCGATTCGATGTACAGAAAATAACACCAATTACCAAATCGAAAGTTCCGAACCTTTCTGTTAGTACTTGAAGATATAATGACAGATGCTCTTTGTATTTCAACTTACTTCATTTAGGGTGTGGGCATTCATTAACAACTTATCGATATATAACATGAAAAATATTCTTTTATAAAATATACAATACAAGTCAGAGATAATTCAGTAATAAATGATTTTGTAAAGAATTTAAACCCTAAAAGTAATCCCTCGTAAGAACATTAGAATAAAAAGAATATTACTAAACACTCTCACATAAATTATTAACCATGCATGCGTCTATGGGAATAAGAAACTAAACAATGAACCGAATCTTAATAAATGATCACATTCAAATAGGGTTAGACATTTAACCCTTTGAACACGACACCTGGCCTCAAGATCCAGAGTCAAAACTGTCTTTATCGCATTAACATAATATTTATAATAACAATGGGATGGTTTCAATACTGTCTTGTACACGGTAGCGTATTGTTACGAGATAAGGGAACTAACAATGATGCACTGTTACTGTGGTTTGAGTCTTTGAACCCGGATAGCTTATTGAAATCAGCTTACCTATCCAGTTTATAGAATAAAAATGATTAGTTTTGATCTACAATAACTTTTGAGATATTTATTTTTGTTTTACTTAATAATTTATTTAAATATGTCGTAATATATATGACAATAATGCACTGTAACTGTGGTTTAAGTATTTTTGAATCCGTATAGCTTATTGAAGTCGGCTTACCTATCCAGTTTATAGAATAAAATTATATTGCTTTTGATCTACAATAACTTTTGAGGTATTAATTTGTTTTAATAATTTATTTAATTTTTATTAATATTATATTTTGTTTATCGAAAGTGCATTAAAAGAGCGTATCAGTTGCATCTCAACCCAATTTAAACTAAGGACCCTTTTAATCATACAATGGGTTTGTCCCGTTTGTCTAAAACCGTCAAATGATACGCATTAGATTTTTTGTCTCGTTATGAATACATTTAAAACAGGAAGGATGTGAAAGTCTATTGAAGACACCGTATGGTAAAGGGTAGGAGCGGCTGTGTTGAACAAAGATGTGGAAACAACCTTTGTATTACTAGGGCTTCTTTGATATATTAAGAATACGTGTAATGTAAGAAATTATTAATTTATTTACATTTTTTATCTTTCTCATAACCTTCTACTGTTATCAGGTTATTTAAAAGACGAAATATCAAGTAAGAGTCAATTCATTATCAATCGTATCAACTTTCACTTTTATATCTCTATCAATCAAATTTATCAGGACTTTCTCCTTGAAAATTTTAAATATATATATATGTAACAATGAAATATATGAAATATATATAAAAAATATCGATCACTTTGGTAATACGTTGAAGGTATTTTACCTAAATCGCGACCGAAAGAGATCTTTAATCTGGGCTTTTTATGACTGACATATTTAATGAAATATGAGAGCTTCGATTAAAGCCTGACCGGGGTTTGAACTCGGGACCGCCGCGTAGAACACGCGTTACTGAACACTGGACCAGCGCCAACGTTACTAAACGAATGAAATATATGATAGTAATATATACCTAAACACAAATATATATATATATATGTTTAAATATGACTCTTACCTTGTTATAGATATTAATCCACTGTATACAATCTGAAACAATATAATACTTTTAGATATAGTTTGTAATTTTATTATAAATTTCATTATTTACTATATTTCTGTGCGAAATCAGAGCAAGAACTTGACATACAAGTTATGTAAATAATACAAAACTTATTTAATTTCTTATCAGTAGTAGGTGTCAAGCGATCTCCTACTTCCATCCATCTTTGTCTAACTCTACTTATCGCTTAGATATCTAGGTGTCGACAAGAACAGACATTGTATATTTATGCACTAAATTTGCAATTTATAAGGGCTAAACTGAGATGGGCGTTATTGGCCTAAAATAAGATTAAAATAATATCTTTAAAAAATATTCTGTAGCAAAATATATATACGAACTATAATAGATTTTAGTTTAGGTAAAGTTTGGAACATCAAAGGAACAGACGGGTTCAAGTTGTAATCATCGGTCGTCTATCTTGTTAGAAACTGGAACGTCAGCCCAAATACTGTGCCTCAAACTATACTAACAGGGAAAATAATACTATTATATCTATAATATTGTATAGTTTTGAAGTTCTTTTAAGGTTTTATGAGACATTCGCAATAGCCCCTGTAAAGTTAAACTCAATATTGTTGGTATGAAGCCATACCATGTTATTTGACACCACGCTCGTGAACACTACAACATTGTATCAAAAATTAAAATATCATGTTGCCACTTGACTTCGTAGAACGTAATGCAAGATCTGCTTAATTTATTAAAGCTAGTTTTTAATTTTATTTTTTATTATCGCACGAGATATACTCGCTGTCGGTGTACTCGAGGCGTTAGTTTCAAACACAAAGATATTATAGAAAATAATTCAAAAAAAGATAAATCGTATCAAATTTTTCATTGTAATTTATTGCTTAACCCCGAATAATCAAAACACGAGAGATTAATTGATGTAATAAAAATAAATTAAAAAATATAAAATCAAATTAACTAAACCGTATTGTGGAAGAACAATACGTACTTATAAATCAAACCGAAAAAGTTGAATCAAAAAAGACCTCAAGAAAGCACTTGAATAGTTACAACAGGACCCTTCAATGAACCTTTGGTAGTGGTTTTTTGGACCCTATTATAATTTAGACATTAATGAATTGCTTGTTACTTTGTTACGTGTTTTGACAGTTACATACAGACATAAATGATTTGAGGTGTATCTGTAGAGGGCTATCTCAATTATGAGCTCTCGTGTTTGGGAACATTGTTTGCTGTAGTACGAGAGATTGTGTTATCAAGCGGCTATTTATACACATTGGATGCTTACATTTTGTTTATAACAATTAAATCATTTTGATTAAAGCCACCAATTGAAAATAAACAATAGTATGAAGAATCACTATAATATCAAAAACATTAAATTAATTTTAGAATTACAATTAAATTCATTTGAAACCGAGTTTTCAATTTATACAATTATTTATCCTTGACATTTAAGTTAAGCAAAAAATTAAAGAAAAAATAACAATGCGAATAGAATTTAATTATTGTGATTGTGCAAAATAAATACTTATATAATATTTACTTAATACATACATATATACATACATACAACAATAATATAAAATGCCACACATTTACTATATAATATACAAAAGAAATATCACATTGCAATGGTAATATTTTCTATATTTAGATTTTTTTTTATTACAAGATTATTACTAAAAATGACGTCATCAGCGAAACAAAACCGTAATAGCAATACAAGCCGAATGATAGCAACTAAGTTTAATACAAAGCATGTGTCTATTCCGGGCCGTGACCGCGTGACTCACCCGACGTAGTAACAAACATGTTTTCCTATTAACATGTGGTATGGACATGTGAAAGACATATATATTTTTTTACATATTACTTTGTATGTAACAAATACAATTAATTCCACATTGTAAGTTTTTTGTCTTTTAATGTTCTGACATCCATGTTATTTTTTCACGCTATTTATTTTATATAAAAAACTAGACTGCTTTTACATAGGTTATAATTAAAGTATTGGAGGCTAGTATTTGTAATTGTTGAGACACACCCACCTCGATATTTACAATAGTGCAATTTAATAACTCTGAAGTTTCCTAGACTATTAGTGCCTGTAATTATATCCTAGTAAATATAACCTAGGTCTTAGTCTTTGATACTTGAATTGGCTGTGCGTTCATTAAAAACATTAGAGCAAGTAGGTAAATATAATTTGAACACTCATTTTTATAATTGGCCGTATAACTGACGCGAAAAATGCATATATATTTATGCATAACATACATATTAACAACAATACCACATGAAATTTATAGACATAAATATGTTTAAATTCATCATTGCGTAACCTGGAATCTATAAAAAAACAAAGAAGGCAAAATTAAATATAATCGCGAACAAAAGATGCAAAACCAATTGTCTACTATTAGCGTGCCAAGAAAATAATCCTAAACAAGTCTTTTAACAATCACTAGTTATTACAATTTAATAATATAGTATATGAATAATAACCATTTTATATCGATACAATAATGACAATACAATACTGTATTGCATTGTTATTCTGTGATAGATAACATCTTTATGAAATTTCAAAAACATATAATTAATACAAAAAATGACTTGATATTTATTGTAGCGATATTATACATAAAACTTGATTAAATTCTTATTATGTGTATATTTTATAAAACTCTCAACCAGTTCCCATTAATTGATACACGCGAGACTTTATTAAAAATTATATAAAAGCTATCGAAGGTTTAATCTTCGATCAGTAAACAAGCAATTATTTGGTTAATTTCCTCCACAATTATGGTTGTTTATCTTTTATTTTATTCAATCTTCTATCTTTTAGTTTATCTTTTATTTGTACATTAAATTGCTTCGTACAAATAATAATACAATCTGATATTTTTTGTTAAATAAAAATATAAAAAAATACTCATTTACATTCTAAATTATTATATATAATATATATTATATTTATAAAATATCTGATAAACATTATATGGTAACAATGAACAAAAAATATGTTCGTGTAAAAAATGTAAGGACTGTCAAAGTCATGAGGTCGACGCCTGAAATGAGATAAATGCATGATGAATTTTTTGTTGTTTTTTCTTTGTTTGAAGTTATTTTTAATTCTATGTAATTAGTACGGACTGCAGTGAGCATTTAATTATTTTATTATATATATTTTTTTGTCAAGAGTATTTTCGAATTGATACAGACACAACAACTCTAAATTTTTATTATATATTTCGGTCTTAGTAACTGCAAATTGTATATAAATACTGCACCAAATGCCAAGAGATACGACACATAGCAACAATGTCATATGCATTTCCTTGCAAGATATTTTGAGCCAAGTAAAAATAAATCGAAGGCCGGTAAATGACTTTAAGCAATGTCACACATCTATTACACGTCAATGAACACACCAACACACACGTAACAAACACACCAACACACACGTAACAAACACACCAACACACACGTAATAAACACACCACACATACAATTAACACACAACTGTTGCCATAATATTTAGTGAAATGCTATTAGAGAATATTATTTACGCTTGTAAGTTTATCTTTTTTAAATATAACTAAAATTCGAATTTATTGTTAGTTTGTTCGTTCTATCAATTAAATTTTCTTAATTAAAAATGTATGGTGGGTTAGAAACCATAAATAATAATTAGTGGTAGTGGTGCTGTGCTCTGAGAGGAGCGATACATCTTGTCGCTTGAGGCGGAGTCACTTATAATAAGGAAACTGATTTATATACTAATACCTATAACTATACCTTTTTTCTTAAATTTAATAGGAAAATATATATATTTTTTGACACTTATATTTTTTTTAAACAAATATATCAGTGAAGGACTGATGTTGGAAAGAATTACTTAAATGATTTTTCTTTAAGACTGATGATGTTTATTTTTGGTTAACCACAATTCATTTAAATTTTTCACTGACATTAGAAGAACGTTTGGAAATTTGTATTAAGAAAATATATTTATATTAAAACTTTGTTGGAATTATTAAACATAAATTAAAACAATATTAGATTCGTATTTTTTAAATGAGCGTTTTATAATTACTAAGAGACGCAGATAAAATCTGTTAGATAAAAAGATGTCATACCTTTTCATTATTTTCTTAATATTATTTTTGTTGTAATTTTAAACATTATATTAATAGGTCTATAACCATAATGTTATGAGATATGGCAATCGATTTTATTATTGGTAGGTAATTCCTATTAATTTTTTTAATATACTCAAAAAACTTCGCATTTGTTTCTTACTTATTAAAACAGCTATTATAGTTGGGAAAAAAACTATATTCAAAAAATAGATTAGTTGTTTATGAAGTTTTTCAGTAATATTATATTACATAAAATAAATATTTTTTGGTGTTTTCATCCGATAAGGACTCAGTTTAAATAATCGTGGCAACAAGATAATATACATGCGGCTGTTTTTATCAGCAAAATGACTGTTGCTAAGTGGATTGATAAAAATACACTGTACGGTTTAGTTGTTGTTAGAGTACTATTAAAATTCATTGTATACATAAATTAATAAAAATATCACTTTTATATAAAATAATAGCATATATTTTTAACAAACACGCTATTTTTAGTGGCGGGAGTTTTACACAAACACTTAGCACTAAAAATTAACTTACCACGATAGAGGTATTGTGTCTGAAATTCTTGTAATCTTCAGTATATGTTGTAAGTTGAGTGAATTAATAAATAATTCCATGGCACTGTAAGAATAGTGCCTTGGTATTTTTCTGTTTCTCGCCACTGTAGCACTGTCAGTCACTTGATATTATTGAAGTACGAAATTATAAATTTTAAAATTGAATATTTTTTACTTCTCCCCAAAGCGACGGAAAAATAATATCGCATGTAGTATGCGACAAAATATTCACATAATTCACGATGTTTTTTGTAATGTCGTATTAGTATTAGAATAAATTCTATTATTACTAGCTCCTATTAGTTTCCAAGTCGCAAGAGGTTCCAGTTGAAAAAAACAAATGATACGTGTTCGCGCGTCGATTGTCGTCACGAGAAGGCGCTACTACGCGAGCATCACTCGCGCCAAGCCAACGGATTGTGTAAACGCGCGCCACTCGCTAGCCGCTCGGTTGGCGTCGCGGGGGGCGGGGGAGGGTCGCCTCGCACGCACACATACACCCCCCTATACCTCTTATCCATTACTAACGCTCCTATTTTGAATACGCGACACGCCAAACTAGCTTCTATGTATTAGGTATACGAACTCGAGGGACGTGACGACCGACATCGGAGCGTGGGAGAGAGAGACATGATTTTTAGCATGTGAGGGCAAGGGACAACAATATAGCTAGTTGAGCCGCGTAAACTGTAAAGCATATGTGTTGAACGCTCCGCAATAGTGCGGTGGTGTCAGACAATGTAAGAGTGCGTAGATGAGAAGTGGCGTGTCTTGAAATTTTTATAAACAAGACTGTCGTTAACTTTTAAATTTTTAAAGCAAAACGGTGTTGATGAGTTACGAATTACATGATACTTGTTCTAAACGACCTTCGCAGCCAACTTAGCTGTTAGTCGTTCAATTCAATAGACATCTAAACGCATTTCTGAAATCAAAACGCTGGGAAACGTTGCTCGTTAGAACTCCATTCAGATCAAGTTCTAAATAACATTAATTTTTATATGTAAATGATATAGTTATAACAATATATCAAACCCGCAATGGATCAACAGCCTATTAATATTTGATATTAAATTCCCAAAAACATTTTAATAAAGAATAATTAAGTACAAAAACAACATTTAAAATTCACAGATGTATGACGGGCGATGGCCTCGACGTTATTGAGGAATGGAGTGAAAGACCTCTGGTGTCGTATTTTTAAATACATACTGTGATGAGAAAAATATGAGGACTGAAGCTAAGCTATACATATATTATATCTTATACGATTTATAGTTATATCTTAGACTTACAAATTACAAATTTTCTAGGCCCATTTTTGTATTTTAATTTATTTAGTGTAGACACGCCACGTGGAGGCTTTTATATTAAATATCTTGACGAGATACAGCGTCCAGGCGAGGAAATTGTTGTTAGTTGATTTATTTGATCAGCTCGAGCCGTTTATCAAGCACAGATTAATTATTAACAAGTGGGATTTTTGTTTAGAAAGTTGATCTATTGACTTGAAACTTTTATTAGTGTTATGTATCGTTAACTAGAAACTATCAGAAAAATGGTATCTTTATAAAAAAAAAATTGTGTATATGTCTATATTTTTGCAAAATTATTATTTTCTTAGCATTGTTTTTATATTTTGAGTTTTAAACCTGAGACATTGCAATATTACAACTAAGTTAAAAGACAGAGAATTAAAAATAAATGTAAACAAATTATGCGCGAGTTTTAATCCGTACAAAATACCTAGTTTTATTTCAAATGTGTGCTCGTGAAAATCTAAGATAATACTAAACATAAAAAATTGCTACCTACTTAAAAAAAAATCAACACCCAAACTAGAGATTATATTAATATAGATATTCGATTTTTGTCTATCTGTTTTAAGATTCAAAAAAATATTAAGATTTTTCTTAGGTCATTTCCGTACTTACATTATTTATTATTATTTCGATAACTGTTTAAATTTTTCTTCATCAAAAACCTACGAAAAAAAACCCCTTTGGAACTAATTGGGACAGTAAAATGATAAGCACATTTTTATCTTTTACACCTGTCACTAACAAATTTATAAACAGATAAAGAAAAAATTTAGTTATTTCTAATCATAAGCTAGTAGTTTTAGGAAAACCAATAGAAACTAAAAAAAAGACGTTACAAATACTTTGTAGAGTGCAAGAATTATAATTTCCAATAAGACTAAAATATATTTGTTAATGCACTTTCGACTGTGAGTTTGCAGTTTTTTTAACGTAGGACTTTTAGGATGATAATATATGAATATCTCGTAAAAAAATGGAAGTTATTTAAAGTTAGGTTAATTTTTACCTTCCTATATTTGTAAATAGTTTAAGTACCAACACGTAAATGTAAATAAAAATATATATACAAACTACTAAAAGGAATATTTAGCTTTTGTTGTATTTTGTTTTCAAAGTTCTAATAATATAATTGTTAAAAAATGACTCTGAAACTTTGTATTTACCTTCAACTACTCCTCACTTCAATACGAATACTATTTAGTACACGTTTCAGAACACAACACACATTTGAATTTGGAACTCTCAATCTGCCATCACTCGCCTCGTAGCTCGTTTTCACACAAAAGGTATTCGCTTATTAGTCGCAATAATTAGCGGGTATTGTTTTTGTTGGCTGCGTCTGTGGCGGCCGCTGGCGTGCCGTTGCACTGCACTTGGTCACATAATGCTTACTAACAGCGTCTCTTTCCCCCTTTACTTTCGCACCGGCTTTTTACTAAGGGCGCTGGTGCCCCTGGCATTTTTTAAACCGCGCCCATGTTTCCGTAATTTCTACAACGCCGCGCACCTTTTGTGAAAATACCTTTTTTCATGCATTTTTTCGCGACATCTCTTTCTGTCGGCTTTATTTGCTAATTTTCTATCCCCCTCCGCATAACGGTCGCCCGACAGCACTGCTCTAGCGTACTACTAGATGCGTAATACTTTCTCTCTCTAGAGACGTCGCGACGCTGGTGACGCCAATTATTTTGCACTTCTTCAGAGTTAACCATAAGTTCTTCAAAAAGATAGTTTCAATTTCGACCTTATAGTATTGTAATAAAATTTATAACTAGATATCCAATGCGCGGTTACGACTTTATTATCTACAGCGCAAAGTGTAAAGTTCCGGCCATTTCTGCGATAAAAAAAACGGTTCGCATGCACGTAACCACGCCTTTGTATACACATATTGCCGTCTATTTTACTCCTTTTTTATTTTTCATTTGCTGTCTCGCTTCCACACACACATACACATGTAAAGACGAAGTGGATGCTTCGGGACATTGACGACGCGCCATCTAGCAGTGAATAGCGGAACTTTTTATACACTAAGGGTGGTTTTGACTTCACTTTCACTCTAGGGGTGGCAGCACTGAAAGAAAGGGGTTGTTTTTTAGTTCTAACTTTCCCCGCTCAAGCGCGCCATGTTCTAACAATCACTGTGTCTAAGGATATAAATGATCTTGTTGTTGGTTTGAAATAAATTAATTTATATTGGAATCAATTAAATAACCCGCTTGTCGTTGAAAATATAAGGTGCATGTCTAAAAACAGTTTAATCTAAGTAGCTTAGACTACATTAGCATTTTATTAAATTGTTGGACCGCTCGTGTCAGCAGGGGGCGCTGTTAGCAGCATAGGGCTCTGTCGGGAATTCTTGAGAAGAAAAATTACTTTTGTGAACTGTTTATAGAAAAATACAGTTACATTAGTTACAGTTAAACTTTAATAAAATAAAACAAACATTATCTTTACACGTATCACGCTGAGAAAATATATATTTTTATTTCAGTAAATCAAGTAATAAAATATAATCAACTGTTATTTTTAATTGGTACTGTTATTTAAGGTAACTTTATATGTTTCTGGTGCGTTGATAACATCTCTAACTGATAGTTTGAGATAGTTGTAGTGTGCTTGAATCGTCTTGACACATTTAGCTAACATCAGAGACCGCTGCGCTCTGTCTTAACATCATAACTCAATTGGTCGAACTAGGATCTTGATTACGTTATGCGTGTACTGTCACCAACAAAATTTGTATAAATATAATATATTATTGAGTCAAGCTCTCAGTGAGAGACTTCTGCATCCTTTGTGTAAGCTTCAATCAAAAACGGTATATCTGAATATTTCCAAATTTTGCACACTGATCAGGTCTGGTGGTGGATTAAAAAAAAAATTCAAATATTCGATGTCGTTGATATCACGGAAAAAGTAAAATTACATAGACTTCAATGGGAAATGTTTTCTTCGCGAAAATTTTTATTGAAAAAAAAATTTTGAGGGCCGAATGCGTCGTCGTTTTGTGAATGCAAATTTAGTGCTGTTTGCAACCGCTTTGCTCAATATGCTTACACATACCGAGATTTTGCGAGTGCAGCGAGTGAAAATTGAGGTCTGGTTAGCGCTCCTAGTTATTTTATTTACTTCATGAATCTAATAAAAACTACAGAATCCATTGACAGTGATTTTAATTCTAATTTCAACGTTAATCTATATTTTTTTTATTTAAAGTTTTTTTATATTATTGTACTTCTTACACAGTGTAATATTATTTCATTATAATTTCTGTGGTCAGTACAATTCTATGCAACAAGTCAGCATTCCTTTCCGGTTAGTGTAAATCTCAGAATCTTGGTTACTAAGAACTTCCTACGGTGTAAAAACTCCTATCTATGGCTGTATTCTGCGTGTCTCTTCTTGCAACATTAAATGTAAATTAGTTCTCATGTTATTAATTCTAATATCAACTCAATGTTTTATACATTAAGGTTCATTTTTGAAAATTGTTATAAACATTAAGAACTTTAATATGATAGTGTTGATGTTGCCTTATGAAGCTCTTGAACTATATTATAAGTCAAAGAGCTCTTTTAATTTTAATAAAGAAAATACTAACTTCTAGTACACTACATTGTTATATTATAATATAATACTGAACAAGTCAATTGCAAGTCATTTTAATATTATCTTTATTATTATAGTAATGTACTCATTTAAATAAATTATACGCAACATTATTAATAATACAAAAACATATTGTAAATTACAAAAACAATTATGTTTGGAGTTATTTCATTTAGATCGGGATTCGAACCCGGAACCATTTGATTTGATCACACCCTGCCTACAGACAGTAAATGCGTTATCTGCTCTAGAAATGAACCATCGTATCTAATGTGTTTCCTTGCGCTTCAGTCCTTTGTACTGAGACCACTGTATTAGACTCTAGACAAATAGTAATGCATTATACAGGAATAATATTGAGTTAATAATAATATTTATAGGATCAAAATAAGTTTCCTGAGCAAGACTCAAACCTGCGACGCTTGGCTCTACCTGTCGCTCATCCAACTGACACAAAAAACAAATGTCTTGATGAATTTAATGTAGTAATTAGTCTAACTCACATCTTGAAATAATTAAAATAACTAAAGGTCTTGTAATGCACATTTTTCGACGTAACGTTGATTACAATGATATTTTGATAAGACCCACCGGACGTCACACCCATTACGAAAAAGCATGCGCCTGCGCACGTACGTATCTCTATAGCATCATATAACTCATTACATGAACCAAGTTTGAACAAAGGATACTGTGTCATTATGTTACACCCACGCGTGTACAACTATTATATTATGTACTGTAACATTATTTCAATTGTTATGAAACTCTACATTTTGAACTCTACATTACAACTCTACATTACAATCAGACAGAATAATGTATTTGTTTGGATAAATTTAATGTAACAATCTATGTATTTAAATATTTTAGAGGTTATTTTTTGTTATTTCTAACTAAATATTATATATACTAAATAAACGATAACATTTTATAAATTCTTTCGTTCATGTTCAATTTATCTTTAATTAATATAGTCATCTTTATAAATGAATTAAAGATAAATGTTTATAGCAACATTTTATAATGACAGCTTACATACACTACAATATTGACATATATATTTTATAATTAAATAATATTTTATTTTGCAAGTTAATTATAAGTTTAACATTGAAATGAACAATTAAATAAAATATATATATACCAAGTTTTCAAAGTTTTGCAAAAGATACATTAAACCTTATTTTTTCTATAGAATTAATATAATATAGTAGGAAATAACAAGTTTCTTAATAAGTATGTTTTTCTAATTATCGTCAAGTTCCGTAAGTATCAAAGTAAACTTAACTAATTGTCTTTAATAATAACTTATTATAATTGATCACAAGTCGCAGTTATTCTAGTTGTTTGTTTTATTAATATAAACTACGTTTACGTTTATTTAAAAATTATTTTCTTTCCGAGTGTTTTAATCTAAAATCTAATTAGTATGTTTTTATTTTGTTACTTACATCCTGTAATATTTATTGTCTTACCTTCATTCATTTTCTGCTTTTGAGTAACAATATTTTTTTTTTATATTTTCAATTATTTTACTATTAATTTCTCTAAATATATATTTTTACTCGTTTATAGTGTTTTTTTTTATTTTTGTTATTTGTTATTTTTGTTTTTTTTTTTTGTATTCTCTTTCCTTACATTTTTTTACTGTTTGACTCATGGGCTTGCTGGTAGAGAATGCCTGTGGCATTATGCTTGCCTTTGAATGTTTAGTGCAAATAAATAAATAAATAAATAAAGTAACGTGTTGTGTCGTGTGTTTGTGTAACTTGAATAAAACACAACACACCAATTTAGTATCAAATAAAGCGTTAATTATTAATTGGTCAGCCATGAGCCGTTGCAGTTATAATCAACACCATAGCGCTGAGGTCATTTTAATTCAGATCAAAATAATCGCCTCACAAATATGTGCGAGACGTATCTTGACTCGTGGATTTGTTCAAACATCAATTTAGAAGATATTTTCTATTTCATTTTAATCAAAGAAGTTTTGTTTATAACTTCATTTATAATTCATTTAACCTCTTCTTATGTGCACTTTGTTCGTTTAACGCGACCTTGAAAGTAACTGAGATCTCGTCATCGAGGAATGTCGTTAGTGCATAATACCTACCGCGCGTACACTCCAGTCTCTACATCTCGATGGAGAGCATATGAATATTAGTTATATACTAGAGTTTTAAGAATCAAGATTATGCAGTCCCAGTATATTCGTTAATGAATAAGTTCTTCTACGATTAAATGTTGGATATTTGTGAAAGGATTAGAAATAAATAACAGTAAAGTATTTAAACAATTCGTCGACCTACTTTAAACAAAACTATTGTGTAACTTCTGACAAGCATTTAAATAAAACCAATCAGCTTGAAGTGATTAATATTGGATTATATTTTAAACATTCAAAGGTTTATTAATGACAACTTTAACCTCATTACAGAACAAAACTAAGGTTTACCTATTATCCTAATTAATAGGCAGCTCCATAATTTAATACGAACGAATCACGCGACGCGATAACCACCCTTATTGTGAGGGTATAAAATGTATAATTGTGGACACAAATAGCTTTATTAGAGCCGGTATGCCAACAATGCTAGTAGTTCGATTATTGAAAAATTGATCTTATTCGTTTACAATAGAGTTGATATTAGCAGTTTTGTTTTCTATACTAAAACTATTATCAAGCCCACACAGGCGGCGTATCAAGCAAATGCAACGAATCCGTTTTCCAATTAGTTATGGTCATAAGACCTATCCACCTACATTATTTAGAATACCTAGTATCTTTGTCAAGGTCCGATTACTGAGAATTATGGACCTTAGCCGGGGGCGTATATTCAAAAACCCTTGTGTCTGAAATTGCTTAATGTATTACTTAAATTAGATGTATTACTAAAATAAAATATACATATATTTGCAATTTGATGCTATATTTACTTCTGTGATAGTGTTAAGCAACAATTTATATAATAAACTTCAAAACTTGTGTTTTTGTAACCAATAAGTTTTTAAATTAAAGTTCATACAAAAGCTCTTCAAAGTTTCTAAAACCAAATTCCTTAAAAACATAACAATGTATTCTCTATCGCTGCTCTTTACGAAGCGAATCGACCTCAGCTAACTCTAATTAGTAGAGCACAACTTGGCCCTGCTCCGGGTAATAGCTTGTTATTTGTTGCTTGCAATTATTGTAGAGTCGTAGAGCGCAATCTTATTAAACTTATATAATACGGTATTATAGTATTTATTTTTCACTTTTATTTTATATTTGTGTATATATTGTGCTTAGGTACGTTATAATATAAATGTGCTTCACATAATACAACTTGTTTATTCAATTGCATACGGAAGGAGTAGGCATGCATGCATGCATGCATCGCATACGTAATTATTGTTTCAGTCTCCACGTTTAATCGTATCCGTGACGTGATACTAAATAGCACTCGATAATAAACGGTATTTTTAAAAAATATCATGAACTTATTAAAATAACTTATTATTAACTTTTACAAAAGAATAACTTAAACATAAGCTTTTTTTTAAGATTATAAAAGTAATATTACTTGTTACATTACAATAAAATTATAATAATTGTTTATAAAATAATAAGTCACTTAGTTATGCTTAATTCTTTATAATAAAATAAATTCTAATGATCTAAACAGATGTATTTACGATATTATTTTAATATAGTTGTCGTTATATTGTTTAGTCTAATCAGTAAGTTCTATTCAATACTAGCTCGTCCTCGCGACTCCGTCCAAAAAGTAATTCATAAATTGTTGATATGTGAATGAACATTCGAATAAAATGTTCTAATAGTATCCCCAAAAAAGAAACATTACTATCCGTATTTTGCCATATCGCAAAACACAAATATGTGTTTTTCTAGAATTCTTGAAGAGACTTGGAATCCGATACAGTATATCTTTAATAATGTTTAGTCTATCAAATATCAAAATGGACATTTAAATTGAATTCAAAACTACCCACTCTTTAACTTTAGTATTAGTATAAATGGACTGAAGACTATTTAGACTTAGACGTTTGGGCCTTGGAATTATGAATGAGATAGTTGTCTAAGATTTTTAGACTTTATAATTAAAGGAAGTATTTTATAATATATATCGATCACATGAACCAACTCTACCGCTACAAAATATGTCTGGTATGGTCGAGGTCCTGTAGAGTACATTCTAGTCTTGCACATACCATTTTGCATGTGAATGCAAGTCAATTGACAATGTTTGAATGTAACAAGCTTGACCGTGCTTTGAGTATTTATGTGCTTCATTTTAATATCTCATTTAATATTTATGTGTTCTTTTATATTATTACATACTTTGATGATTTATTGCAGGTATTTTTAATATATTAGTAAAAATAAATATTTCGACGAAAAGTCTTCTTAAGATAAAAATATTTAAAATACTGTGTCCATATTAGTAAATAAATAATTGATATTATTAGAATATAATATTAAGAAATTGTTCCTAATTATGATTCGAAGGCACACGAAGCAGCAGACCGAAGCTAGTATGCAATTGGCTGAAGACTGACAGTATGCTAAAGAATAATCAAATCTTGCAAACCCATCGTGAATGTCAAGTGGTTTATAATACAAGAACAATAAGACTTTTTATTGTAATGCGGCGCAGCTCGCTGTTAATAAAGATATCTCGTGCAGTTCTTGAATCATAATGCACTGACAGTTAGCGGGAATGATAAGTTTTACTTAATGACACATAATATGTAAATTACCTAATGTAATTAATTTTATCCACTAATACACTTAAATAACATTTCCGAATGAACTAATTGAAAAACAAAGCCTTATTTCCAGCTCTTGATTGACTTGTGTAGATAGTAGAAATAATATACAATATAGATAGATATAAAGATACATGAGAACACAAAAAAACTTAATAAATTAAAGAAAAAATGTGTTACAACAAATATTTTAAATTCACACAAAAGAAGTAATTTTTAGTTTTAATGTGCGAGCAATCTCATAAATATAATGCATCATGCGATTAACAAAAAAACGAATCAAGCTGCTATCATCAGTTATAATTGGACTGAAAACGGAATTCTTTGGATCAAATACTCAATGAAATATACAAACTGTATATATGTTTTTAATAAAAGCTGCAATATTTATTAGTTAGATGGAGTTATGCTAAATATTCCTATCTACTGTACTCGGATACTTGTTCTAAAACTATTTCTAGACTTATCTATGACATCGTAAACAATCAACAAAATAATGAGACACGAAAAATTTTAATGTACAGTATTTCATAAGTTAGTTATTGTAAATAGTTTAATATGCCTTGAAACCGCATTCCAAAGAGCTTGTTAAGACAAGAATTGTCTAAATAAATTTTGGTCACATTAATGGTATTGATTTCAGAAGTTGCGCTAAAATCATTTTCGATATCTTATTGTTAAGTTATAGTTTCAATTTTGTTTTCAACTGCGATCTTAATCTGGTCCGGAAAGCCGCCGACATTCAAAGTAGGGCACCCCTTGCTTACTTACTGCCGTGGTTCCTTACCATTTACAATATATTATCGAACATACCTCTAAATAAAAATAATTAATTTATAATGTATAATAATAATAATATATTTGTTAATAATCTTTGTCTTATTTTTAATAAATACAACTTTATTTCAAGAGACTCTAATTTATTTTAAAAAACATGGCCACATTATATTTAATTTGTTCCAAACAGATTATTCATTTGTATCTAAACCTAAGAACCATAAAGAGTTAGATAAATCACAATCAATACGAAACCCGTTTGTATAACATTCGTCACTTTGTCTGGGTAATAGTTAACAAGGCAACAATTTAGCTACTTCTAAGCTATTTACCAATCACTTTCTGCTATTCCTGAATTAGCTGCACAAATACTACAAAACCTTATCAGTACTAATCGAGGTATCACAGTTCAGCGCAAATTATATCCTGACAACGGATCGTTTATTGGGAAATAATTTCTATTAGGAATTTATAAATAAATTTGAAAGTGTTCTCTGAAAATAATTTAAATTCTTTTATTGGAAAACCCTTTGAGTAATCAGTTTAAAGTTAATCATAATGATCTATCACCCTTGATTCTTTTTATATTGCATAAGAAAAGCCATCCACTTATCGTCTCTCAAACTATTCGTTACTTCAAGAATTTCACTGTTAATTTTAATCAAATTAATAGTGTTATTAAATTATCCTTAAGACCTCATATATTTTATCCTGGATATATATAATTGCAACTATTTATTCATACAAGGAAGTCCTTAATGGATTGCATATATTTTGTATTGATATTTCATTTATTATTGTATGTGGTAAGGAATAAGAGTCAGCAGTTTGTTTGCATTAGTGCATTCAGTACTTACCGGCCTGCTCCGACAAATATGTTTATTACAATTGCACAATCAGCGATCAAAGCGAGTCCTATCATCTTGTGACTTATAATTTATTCCGCACGTAATATTTTGATTTGTTGTGCAAATTAACTGGTGGGTATACTGATGGTGTTGGTCAGCAGAAATTAAACCAGACTTCTTGTAGCTGGGACTGACTAATCACTGAATACCACATCTCTAAAGTAAGGAACACATACATTGTTATAATTTTGTTTTTTGCGAATCATAATTATTATCATATTCATTTATTATAATTTCAGAATCATGGCTTTTTTTGTCTATTTTGTTATATTTTATATAAATTCTTTGAAATGTACCTTATTATTACATAAATCTTAAAACTTTATATGCATTAAATAATATATATTAAACTATTGTCGAGAAAATTTGTTAACAAACTTTGATCACCAAATTAGACTGTATTGTTAAATGTCAAATTTTGTAAGGGTGGTTTGAATCAAATTTGTACACCCAGCCTACGTAAGGTAAGATTTGCATGCGATGCAGGCGGGCCCAGATTGACAGCTTGATGGATGAGATAAACTGAGCTTAACTCAGATAGTGACTGCTTATAGGGAGGATATTAAATTCAAATAGTATGTAAAACAGTAAAAGCCTGTCTAATTCCTGAATATGAGACGCCAATTACAGATGCTAATGAATTTGTATTGATGGTTTTATCTCCATTCTGTAATGTTTTTAGAAACGTTGTTATTGTTGTTTTGCATTTTACGAATTTTATTTTTTTTCAAGTATATTTAAATGATATAATATTGTAGCTATTTTCAAGATCGCTCATGTATTCGAATGTAAAGTCGAATCATTTTGATTGTATTATTGCGGTGGTTCATTGCAATCTCGGGCATTTAAAATGACATTGCTGGAATGTCCGCTGAGTCAGCATTCAAATCTCGTACCGTTTACGTTTTTAATGAGATCTCGGCAGAAAGCACGGATCATGCGATTCATGCACAGATAAAGGTTTTGATTCATTCCTTTCCGTTCCAATTATCAGAGGCCGCCGCTGCATTCCATCTACTGCACTATGCGTTTGAAATCCATACACATTTGTGCTTCTTTGTGACACAATTTACACACAGACAGAAATGGAACAAGTGAGGCATTGGTAGTTACAGAGGATTACCAGCATAATTTTAATCAGGTGTATGAATTGCAAAAAATACACGCAAATGTAATTTACCATAATATAATACACGCAATCTGTACGCTCGATTATTTAATTTAAGTAATTTTTACAAGTACTTAAATCGTTGTGAAACTTTATAATTTTCATAAAATTTTAATTAAGTAACAGTTAAGTAGTTTTCTTCAATGTTAATCAATAACCAATACAAAGTATTAAAGTCACGCAAGCTTTAAAAATGTGGAGATAAAATCGAACCCTGCAGGACTCTTCATGGAAATTCATAACCACGTATTGAGTGTTCGTTACACGTGCTGCTTAAATTATGACGTACGCCTCGCAAGTATGTTGCATCGCAGTAAATATTATTATTTACTTTGTGTTGTGGATACGAGATGTAAGAGTGCGTTTTACTAAGTCCAGCTTTGAAAAAGAAAGAATTTTTTACTATATTTCAAACGAATCAATAATTGTGGTGTAGAGACGTACGCTTACAATCACAATGTTATGTGCACTAGTCACAAAAAAATACATTCTAATTATATATAATTGTAGGTTTTATTATTTCCGTAATGTGGAAAAATCATTTATTTGCATTCATTTACAAACTTGTCTTCACTTGGTTGTATAACTATAGACAATAGACAATGGATTGGAATAATTGTTTTAAGTGGCGTGACTAAACTGGATTCTGAAGAATTCTGCTGCCGTTTCTAAAAACTTGGCTCGTAACAACTTCTACTATGCTCTGTTTACTTTGATACGTGCTAATGTGAGGTGTGACGTAGTTTTTTAATTTGTACTGCCTCTTAATTGATTTACAATCAGGTTTGCATTAAAGGCGCTTGCGTCCGATGTGTAGTAGAGTATATATATTTGCCACTGACGAAGATTATATATTTATTTTTCTATAGTAAATGTTAGTTATTATGTATTCTTAATCAATTAATAATCAATATGTTAATGTCAATGTTTCTTTTCTACGTCTTTTGCTTCTAGGACAGTTTGTAAACTTTAACTTGTTTTAAAGTTCACCTTTACACACATATTTTTCACCTGTTAAATATGTACATAGTTTTTCGTAAATATTTTAATAACTTGATATATTTTACTATTAGAAGTAAAACTAATTTAGAAAGGTGGCGCTGGTCTAGAGCTTTAAATTCAGATTGAGATACAACATATTACGAATGCTACATATACATAGTAATCTGTTTTTCCTAATGATGGATATTTTATTTGTATTAGTCATTTCGAATGAAAATTTATATCAATTAATCTTTTATACTTTCGTTAACAAACTTTTTCATTGTTTTGTAGCTTACTCGCTAGATGGCGCTGAACTACATCAAGCCAATAGGTTTGCGTAACAATGGTAAAACTTACCTTACAGTCAATAGATGGCGCTGAACGCTTCAACAAAAAATTTTTTTGCTCTAGCAAATAAATTTCTTGTTAGTTATTTTTTGAAGTTTGAAGTTAAAATGTCTTTTTTTATAAACTTTATTATTGAAATAATAATGCTCAGGTTCTTGTACCTAATTTAATAATTGATAAATATGTAGGTAAGTTTTCTTGCGACGATATATTATTCTTCTGATTATATCTAATATTATAAAATTGTAACTCTGTTGAAGAGAATCAGTATTAATGCGATAATAAAGTAAATTCGGTTAAAATTCTTTAAGTAATATAAGTAATTCTTATTTTTGCTATTTCTTTGACAGCAACATCGTTGTTTTTTTAATTGTTAGGGTAAAAACATCCATTTCTTTAGTTTTTGTTTACAGAAACTACATATAATTATTTTATAAAACTGCTTAAATAAAAGCTAAAATCTAATAAGTAGTTATTTAATAAGAATAAAAATCGATTTTCAAATATTGAGTTAGAATCGATACCTCAACCCAAAGACGGCATGTGGTAGGGCAGGCTGGGGTTGGTTCGTCCTCAAAAAATCGATGGGCGTCACCTAGGGTGGGGGTTGTTATGGGGTCATTCATAGTCATCTGGCAATTTTTTCACGGCACTACTCCAATTATGGGGTGACGGAAATAATGTAAGTTTTTTGTATTTCACGTAAACTGCAATTATTTTAATTGGATTTTTTAGTACATTTTACCGCTTGTTAAACTAATTAGTGTAGTTTTTTGTAGTTTTTTTGGTAACTTAAATGACGTGTTAGTTTTATAATGAGGTGTCATTACTTGCTCTGAGTTTTATTAATCGTGTTCTTTAGTCATGTGTGTTGAAGTTCTATTAACTATAATTGAATTTAAGGTGCATATAACTTTATTATAAACAATATAATTGTAATTGTAATTATATTTACACACACACACACACACACACACACACACACACACACACACACGCACGCGCACGCACACACAAACGCACACACACACACACACACAGGCTGACACTCGCACTGCTTTCAAATTTAAGGCTGCATTAGACTTTTTAAAATTTTGCTCATTGGGTTTTTTTGTTTTATTTTTTAAATTTATTTAATAATTTTTTGTTTGTTTAATAACACTAGTTTCTTAAATGTATTAATCTTAATTCATTTAGTGGTGAAATAATATATAATTTCGTTTTGATAATTTGTATACCATCCTGGGTGGAAGTCGCTGACGACTGTAGAACAGTTAATACTACAACAGTCGTCGACGGTTCTTATTTTGTTTGTATTAATGATATGGTTATAAATGTAATAAAAGTATTTGTATGAATGTTAGTATTGAATAAAGATTATTATTATTATTATTATTATTAAAATTATAATTACTTCATTATATATTAATTAATTTTATAAAATCTTTAAGTCGATTGATGTTGACGTAAATATAGAAACAACACAAAGATATTCTTATCTAAATGTAGGTATAGTATAAAAGTAAAAAAGATAAAACTAAAATATCTAGACCAGACACCAGACTAAATGCTGTTCCAATCAGTATAATCGTTTCCTATACTGGTATTTAATGTTTGTTATGTCATGTAGGTATCGAGAGCTCCCGCCCATTTAGTGTTCACTTAAACAATAGATTGGAAACTGAATTACAAATACGTTTCTTGATTTAATATCGTATTTCAAATCCCACACGAGCATTGCTATTTAAATTTATTATGAATGATAATAATGTTTTCTCAAAAATATATTTATGTCTCCATAAACATGAGTTTTATTAGTTTTATTTGACTTTATAGGCATTAACTCAACTGAGTTTGTAGTTAGTTTGATTGTGTGGTAAAAGATAAATTATTATTAATCTAAATGTATTAGTAATTAATATATATGTAGAGTATTCAATTATAACTTACTTTATATATGCATGTGTGCGTTTACTCACACCACTCACTTTTAAATACAGAAAATGAATTTAATAATTAATAAAGTTTATGATATAATTATAGAATTTGATTCAAAAATGTGTATTTTTATCAAAAATCTTAAAAATATTTCTTGCAATAATATTTAAAATAAGAAAGAAATGCTAAACTAATATAAAGCAAACATAGTTTTACAAACAATAATATAATAGCAGCCAATCGGCCCTCAGTCATGGCGGGGGCACTACAAAGGGGCTGACACCAGTTTTGGGGTAAACTTCGTAAATATAGAAATGGGGAGGGCGCGGTCAGGCGAGTTATTATCTCCTAATTATATATTGTTAAGTACGGAAATAAAAAAAAAAAAAATTAATATCTGATACAAAAAAAACGCAATGTTTGAAGTTTTTAAACATATTATATAGCTATGTTAAGCTTATTAAATTTTAAATAAAAATAAAATGAAAAAAAAATTAATATGAGCAGGATTCGAACCTGCTAACTCTATTAAACCGTTCCGTCGTTCTACAAATTTCTATACCGATACGGTAGCTCAATCCAGAACATATAAAAAAATAGTTCATGATATAATTATTTAAAATAATAAATTATAAGTAATAAAATATCTATAATAAATAATAATAATTTTCAAAATCAATTAATCACTTGAAAATCAACAAGCGCTCTGAGCTGATTCATGGACCCCTAGCGACAGTTTGTTAGACCTCATTGTGAGTTAAATAAAAATCTACATCCCAATAGTACATTTGCATATTGGGTTACTGATTTAGTTTTGCATAACACAATGTTCTATTGTACTTAAAACTTACCTGTGATCTACCCTGTGGTCCTGTGTACAGCATCCCCTCAATAGACTATGAGAAATGAAATATTATTATCATCGTACTAAAACAAAATTTTTATAGAGATAAGCGAAGCGAAGGTAGGCGATACTTACATCTCATCTACCCGTGAGCACGATTGCTGCAAAGGATTCGAAACGTCGGGTTAAAAATAAAATGTAACCAAACTATACGCCAGTTTTAATCCGTAAAAAATAGTTTTATTTGAAATGTGTACTCGTGAAAATCTAAAAAAATACTATAAGCGAACTATACTTACCAAATTTAGACCAGTTAATTAAATCATGCGTACTTTTCTATAGATAGATTTTGAAAACCTAATTGTAGATTAACAGTACTTTGCAATTAATTTTATTTTTAATTGAAACGTTCTAATACACGCGCAAATGGTAATTTCTTACTACGACTGACATATGTTTTTTTTTTAAACTGCAGACAATGGGGAATTTATATTAAGCTTAAGTTTTCGTGATATATTTTTCGGTGTTTCTCTCATTGAAGAGAGTTTCGCTCAGCTTGCTTTCGCTTACTTGCTGGCGGCCCTAGTAATTAATACTTAATTAGACCGTGTTGTGTTTGATTTTTTATTATTAATATTATTATTATTATTATTATTTAGTTTATAACAACAAATCAATCTATATATAATATAAGTGCTATATTCAGTCAAAATAATTCAGTTTATAAATTTCATAAAATTAGATTTACAAATTTTAATCAAACACACTAAAATATAATATAAACCCAACCCTTAATAACGCACGGGCGGTCTTAAAGACCATCGCTAAATTTAAAAAGTCTTTCTATTGAACACCTCTGAGCTGTTAAGTAAGTTATACAACTCGTATGCAAATATAAATCATGTCATGAATGTATAGAAATAGTCTCAGGTGCTCGGTGAGTGTCACAATGGCGCTAATAAAAAACTAACTCCCATCATTGTTGAGCCGCCGCTAGTCTATTTAATATGCGTGTGAACATTTCTTATTACTATACAATGTATGCTTTTTATTATTAATTTTCAGGTGATATCGTTTCTCTCGTGTTCTGCTTATTGATTTAAAGAAAGCCATTTTAGAACTAGATTCAATATTTTATGCCCTAGCACCAAAATAGGGGTAAAAAATATGTTTGAATAAAACTATTGTACTGAAATAACTCGCGTTTATTTTTACATCTTTTTTAAAATTAAACTCTATGTTTCGAATACTTTACAGCAAACGTGTTCGCGTTAAGACGAGATGTTGGGACACAGATACCATAAAATAGTTTTATTGAAATATGTAGTGCTCGTGTAAATCTTAGAAAACATTAAAATTATATATCTACATAAATCTACATATTTTACTAATATTTGTTAATAAACAAACTTTCTTTTATTAAGTCAATGTTTATTCTCAAACAGTTCCCATAGCATACAAAGGGTCTATCTAACGATTGGGAAAAAAAATCTCATCATTGCGCAATGGTGGCCCTCGAGGATTCACTTTCTACGCAGGTGCTCATCGACCCCGAAGACTTCCTGCTTCATCAAAGGGTTAACTGACAATTGCACAAAAAACATCCCTTTGTTAGATTCTCAGGTGGCGTGTTCGGGGTTTTTTGTGATGTTTGGTGAAAGTGATCATTTTGATATTAGATTTATTGGCTCACATGTTTAGAAAACATTGATTTTTAATTAAAAAAACATAAAAAAAATAAAATTTTTTTGAAGTTCTCTACTTCGATGTCGCGGCTATCTGTCAAATAAAAAACAATATCACATTAATTAAAGTATATCATAAATAAATGTATATTTTGATACAGTTCCTTCTCGTGTTCAGACTTTATTTGCCAAAGGTATATTTAAATTTAAAAAAAAATATTACGTAATTTAAAACATAGTTAATAAATCTTTCAGATATTTTGATGGAGTTCCTCCCGTGTTCAGTGTCGAGAGAGTAATGATATATTTATTATTTCTACATCACTAGACATTTATAAGTAAATTAAGTCAAAAAACACGATTTAACACCTTACACCTGTCTGTTAAAGTCTACTATTTTCTGTCTGTTAATGAATTAAATTCATTAAACTCGATGACTCTTACTAACCAACTAAACTAAATTATCCAGAATTTTGAATAATATAATAATATAATAATATAATGCAAATTATATATTTATATTTTACTTAATAAATAACCATATATAATGATATAAATATGTTAATTAATAAGTAAAACAAAGTCGAGGAAAGAATTTTTCTACAACCAACTGACAGCTTGGTTAATGAATTTAATTTATAGTGACTTTAATATAAATTATTGCACTTTATCTGTCCTCTACAAATGTAATAGTTCTGCAAATATCCTGCTTTTACATAAACATGGCGTTTATATTAGACTAGGAATATTTATATTTAACATCTAAGATTATTTTCATATTTTAATTTGTAGCTTTTCCCTCATAACTTGTAGGGAAAATTTTGGCTCATCATGAGTGTTGGTTTTTTAGATTCAGTATGAAATCGTCGATTGATATATACACATATTTTATTTTATTCCCCAAATACTATAAATATATAGAATTTATTGATTTTATTTAACACTTTTGAAGTATGTCTGTTAGAGCATATGAAGTCGCTGGCAATTAAAAGTCTAAAATTTTTTATCTGATATATTATTTACATAAATAAATAAAAATGAAATAAATACAATGTTATTGTTTTTAATATAATAATTTAAGTATATTTTATTTATATTATAAATATATTTTTATAAATTAAATTTATTTTCGTTGAAAATTCATTGTCAAAGTTATTAAAACACTTTTTTGTGAGTAAACCTCACAATTAAAATATTTTGAATAAAAACATTATATTATTAAAACAATTATATGAGTTGAATGAACTTTAAATATATTTCTCAAAATTAAATCCTAAAGATACTAATATTATTTGATATACAAACCTATCTGCAGTCAATTATTATCAATTATTTTATTTTATTATTATACACATACAATCATCATTGTGTCAATGTAATTGATGGTGTATGTCTCGTTTAATTGTAACCATTAGTACTTAATAATAATAACCTCGGTCTTTTATCGCCAATGGTCTATCTACACCATCAATATTCTAACGAACCCTTAAGATAATTTAATATATATAAATATGTATGTATGAGAAATAAAACATATTTGTAATATATCATAAATATTTATAATAATACGTATATATTGTTATTTTATTTTTATTAAATTATAACGATTATAAATCATTTGTGGTTAAGGTTGCGTGAAATTTTATATCAATTTTATTTCATATGGATATAGATAAAGATGAAAGGATACAAAAAAGATAATAGACTCTCATATCCGTTACAGATGTCAATGAAAACAAAATACAATACTAATAAATAGAGAGAAATAGTTTAAATGTCAACATACGGTAAAAGCTGTTTTCGATGGACACGCCCTTGAAGTGGACAGACAGACCTATTAGGAATAACATTTTGAATGTAAATTACAGAACAGAGTGACAAGCAGATGGTACTGTTATTAATTGTAATTATGTGTAATTATTGTAAATATAGTGTATTATTGACAACTAATGATATTTATATTGATATCTGATCTTGTTTATCACAATAATTGAATATATTTCTTATTCTTTATTTTGTATTATTTTTAGATAAGACTTTCTCGTTTTTAATTAACATGTTTATATTAATATTATTATTTATAATTATATGACTGTACTCACGTAAAAATTTATACAAATAATTTCAACACACTTGGGGCCTGTACTCATGAACTCAGATCTTGGCGGAATCGTGGCGTGAACAGTTCACGCCGGGATTATTATCCAGCGAAATTTGAATAATTTTTGAACGAGTTCAATCGACTAATCTATATTAATATTATAGAGCAAAAAAGTTTTCTTGTTTAGATGTAAGTCTTTGAAACTACCTGAAAGATTTGAAATATAGGTAGATTTAAGGAGAGGACTAAAGACTATCTTACATTAAACTACTATTTTTATTTATCCTAATAGTAAAAAAATGTGGTAAATAAAAACTAGTTATATATTATTAATCCCGAAAATTTTAGCATTAATATTGTATGAAATGTATAAATCTAATTCTATTAATGTTGCAAAGCACAAAGAACAAAGAACAATCTCTTTCTTTCAAATTTCGTGCTTAAGAAAAATCACAGCTATTATCAGATTGGCTCCGAACTTATTTGTCGAAAGCTTCTCAGAGTGTTACGTGTAAGTTAAGTTTTGGCAGCTTCAGAGACGCGCCCGTCGCTGTGTTTACGAGACATTATAACACATAAATATGCATTTTACTAAGAGATTGTTGAACGCTAACATCAGTTTATCTTTCTTTTTCTTTCTCACTTTTGTCACATGTATTGTGTACTTTATTCTTTCTTTTATATTTCAATTCTGTTGACAACAAGTAATGAAAATAGAAAGATCGATCAATCAATCAAGAGGTAGCATCACTCGTTTGAAGATTATTTTCATATAATCTTGAATAATCTGTAAATACTTTAGTTAATATGTTCTTCTCCATTTTTTACACTAAAACAATTAGTTTAGAACAAACAATCACATGAACTCACTTATTTTTCTGTATTGTTCTGTGTCTAACCTTAGCCAATGGACTGCAGCTTTTTCGTATGACCTAGTCCTAGGGGTAGCATCATCCCCTCACAAAATATTACCACAAAGTAGATATTAATGTATTTAAAAAACCAAACTAAATTCATTATTTCTGTTCTACTGACCTTACCTGTCTCTTTCCCTCAAAGACATATTTGTAGATGTCCATGGTTGATGAAAATTATTTATAGTTGTCTCTGGTTAACGGAAACTACCTACCATTGTTTGTAGTGGTGTAATAATAAATAAATAATACTAGGATACCATAAAAAGAACCCACTTAACAAATGACTCCCGAACTTGTCTCATATTGTTACGGGCTGAACTATGTTTACGGGCGACTGTTATTTTACCGTTTATTGTATTCGTATTCGATTTATTTTACGACCATAAAACCTGAATTATCCTCTACTTTACATATTCGTGTTTATGATATATTAAGTATACGAAAACGTATTCATTGCTTTTGTATATATGGTTATAATTTTCATTGAATCGATTTTGATAAAATATATATATTTTTTTATTTAATTTTTTGTTTGTTTTTGCAACGAATTTCAAATTCTACCTTTCTCACTGCTAAGGTAAAAAAGAGCTATATATTTTAAATATGTGTATATTACATGTTGCAAAAGCTTTAAAACATTTAATTTTAAAGTGTTTTTTTTAATATAAACCTTAATGTTTTCTACCATTTCAACTCTATGCCCGTAAACTCAGGAACCGTTGGAGGTAGTTGACAAATAAACTGACCGACTGACAGACACCATCATCTCGTCTTACCGCGAACACGTTTGTTGCAAAGCATTCGAAACGTCGGGTTAAATTTAAAAATGTAATAATAATCGCGAGTTATATCCATAAAATAGTTTTATTGAAATAAATAATCCTTGTTTGTAGCCATGATTCTTACATATGTTTGGAATTTAAAGTAATACTTAGTCCAAAATATTTAAAATATTTAACTCTCTTTGGAAGCAGTGACAGGATATTTCGAAGTACTCATGCTAATCAACCCTAATAATATTTAAATATATAAAATTTAAATCAATGGTTATTCAAATAATATATTTTTTTTATGAAATAATATAAATGGTTAATAAGAAATGAAAAATAACTTCAAATGTATTGTCAAAAAATATTGAATTTCAAAGCTATTTTCAGAATTTCGGAGGGGTTATCAGTATTTCATCCCTTCAGTCGATACCTTTGAAACGAGTCGTCGGATTTCAGCTATCAGTCGGATATCCCGTCCAGACGATGGCAGATACCCTGCCTGATGTTTACAAGTTGTTTCTCCCTAAATAAACAATGCTTTACAATTCCTAAATCATTTTAAATATCAATTGATATATTTTTCATTATAAGATTCAATAATTATTGAAGAGAAACCTCTTTAGAATGTTATTATATTATTAACATGGCTGTAATTACGTTAATTATATTGAAATTTGCCCAACTAGTTTCGAACCTGTTGGGGGCTCTTACTCATGAGCACTGAACATGGCGGAATCGCGGCGTGATCTACCGAAACTTGTCTGTCAAATTCCGTTAAAATGAAGATCATCCGGATAATTATATAAAATATTAATCAAGGATCACGAAATTTTTCAAAATGTTTGTGAAACGAAACTCAAATATAAAAATACAGTAGCACGTAGCAGTACTAAACTCAAGAACAAAGATTGTTCAGAACGAATTAACTTTTAAGACAAAAAGCAAATATATATATTTGGTTTCAATCTTACCACCATGATCTAAATATATAATTTTTCAACCACATAGTATTGACTACACACAAATGTATAGATTTATTTTCAAAGCCATCTAGTGTCTTGAAGTCTTGTAATGACTTGCGTATAGTTAATAATTGTATGTAATATAAAATAATGTTTTATAAACCTTACAATTATTTTAATACTACTTCTCTATATTCCTCTCTTTCTTTAGTAAGCAACATTTCTGAATTTTCACTTCTGCCTCAAAAAGGTAGATTTGTATCCAAGAAGTACAAATGTTTGATGTTTATCTTCACGTGTGTTGTGTAGAATTAATATATTGTAGTGATAGTTATAGTGATAACTTTTATAGGAAAACTTATATCCTTGAGCGTTACATTTTTTTTAAATAAAATTTAAGTGGAAAAATTGATAATGGCATTATTAAAGAAACTGTAACAAATTTAAAACAATACGACATCATCAAGGAGCGATCGGGCTTGAGTCTGAACTGTAGTAGTGAAAAATTAAAATGGGGTGTTAATATTTTATAATTAGTTGTGTGAAGACATTTTTGACGAATACTTGGAGTATCGTATCGCTAAGCTATTTATCTTTAATTCTTTTTTTTATACAATAATGCTGCATGACTGCCAGTGATTTAAAGTAGATCTCTAATTTATGGACATAAATATATAATATTACTTATTATCATATGATATAGTTACGGCTAGACATGCGTCCTAATGTATTTAGACACGACATAGCTTAAAGCCGCGTTGAAACTGGCAAATCTACTTGCACACAAACTTATATTTAACAAGAATATTTAAATCATTTACAAAATAATAAATTTATTTAAAACCCTATATTATATTCCTAATACAATAAAAAGTTATGTATAAACAGAAAATTATAAATATAATAAATTGCTAGCAAAAATGAATAAAAAATAATTTTATTGTAATCTATATTACTTCATGTAAAGGAAGCACCACACAATCCGCTGGAACGATAACGTTTAACCGCTGACTTCCGTGCTGGGCGTCCATAAAAAGATATTACACTTAAAATATATGTCTGCTATAGTAAAACAGTGGCTATGCGTATTGTGGACGTTTACGAGTGTGGTTACGTAAACTTGGAAACAAACTATACGCTGTGGTAAAACGATAATGGGAAAATTTTGTATTAACATTAGCTAGCAGTGTACTACATAAATTATCTTTAAATTTTAAATTTCGAACGAATGGCATTCTTTTTTATAATTATCAAAAATGTATATTCAAACATATGTATATTCTAGCAAGTCACACATACATAGATATGTAATATTCTAAATGCATTCAGCAATAAATTCAAGAAAATATTTGCCTGTGTGAGTTTCCCAAGGGCACTATTGGATTTACACACGCACAATAATATGATTCCGTTTTCATGTAATGTCGTATGTGTGTGTGACCTAAGCCTTTCTCATTGCATGTGTGCGTGATTTCTTTACGGCTGATCTGAAATTTTGCATGTTACTTTGCGCACACATGGGAATCGCTTAAGGGATATGTTATTTTTATCTTTTTATTATTTTGTATCAAAGATATATTACAAATGGTAATATACAAGAAAACTAATCTACAGAATCCATCATTTCTAATCTATGTAGTTTGATATTGAGATTCTTCGTTATATTACTAGTTGGTATTCAATACTATATACTTGTATGCGCTACTGTTAGCGTTACATTATATTATTTTTGGTGGAAAGAAGAAAACCCCTTAACAAAGTTACAGTAGTGTGCGTAAAGGTAACGTACAGCATTAGTGTGACTTCTATTCAATCTTCTTACGTTCCATTTCGCAGGGACATTTGATTCCATCCCACTCTGGCATATATGGAATGATATATCGCTCTCTTTCTATTCCTAACGGGCTTAGAACCGTGTGATATATTGTATTGAATGGATTTTTCGTTTGAAAATGGAATTTCTTTTAGTCCGCACCTGACTGGTAGGATGTTAGATCAAACCACAATTTCCTTATTCTGTTTGCGAGGGAATGATAAATTCGAAATTCAATACATGTATGTATTTGTATTCTCTTTATTATGTATTCGATTATAACTGTTTTAAGTATTCGTTTGTGATTTGTGAATATGAAGCCTCATCTTATCTTGGATACAATAATTTATATTTAGAAGATATGAAACCTTTTCAATATATAACATTGTATTGTTATTCCAATCAAATAATGTTTCTAAATGTTTTATATCATTTATTTTGTTGAAAGATATTGATTAGTATAAAACATGGCTCCGTACAGAGTTGTATTAAGTTAAATAAAATAATATTATTTATAATTAACTTTGGTTTGTTTCAATTAGTAGAATTTACTAACTTGAAGTCATAGAATTGCAAACTTATGTTTATTTCTGACTTTAGGTTTTAATTAAATAAAATACTTAGTTAAACAAACAAATCTTTTTTAAGGATTAGTTTAACATAAGATAAGATTAAGAAAAAAAATTAAGATAGGAGAAGTCACTAACATTAGATTTAGATAAATAAAGTTTAATCCTTAATACGAATCCTTCAATCACCCAACCTGAGTATCGGCATCACGTCACGTCGAACATCAAAAAAAATAACGAGATGCTTCCCTTCGGGTATTCCAGAAAATTGGAGCCTCGAACGAATGGGGTATATTTTGAATTTTTATTATGTACTATTTTCTATTCCGCGCCCCGTAACCCTTCCTTCAAAGGGGCCCAGAGACATTCTATAGGTGAGGGGCCACCCCTCCCCCGTCAGGGGATGCCACCCTGTCCCATTTCGTTCTTGTGAAAGATTTAGCAAGTAGCACGTGTAATATATGTATGTTATTCCCGACATATATATTACTGAATACGACATGGGTGTTCCTTAATAAGGTCACTGTTTGGGACAAGCTTCGGAAGGATTATCTTATGTCAACTCTAAGGGTCTCCTTTGTACGCTTGTTATTTCTCTTTGAAACATTCAGGTATCTGTATACTGAAATACTTTGATATCGTATTCTTCATTTTTATACACGACTAATTATTTTTTCTACTGTATATATGAATAAAAATGTAATGAAAACATTATGTATGTTTTTCCGCACTGCGGTTCATTTAGAATATATATAGAGGGCTATATTATAAATTCTTTGTGCAGTTACAATAAATGACTAAAGTACTAGGTATAGCAATTGTCTTAATACGATTGGTTGCTTTGTCTTCAAGTAATTTGCGTTAACGCGTTATTTTAGTTATTGGCGGACTCCCCGTCACGATATTAACATCATCAAATAAAATATTGAGGATATTACTGATATTGGGTGCATAATTTACCTTTCACAGACACGCGAAAGGTTAACTTTATAGCCTCATTAATTTTCTTGTTATATAAGTGTACTAGCTGATGCCTGCGATTCTGTTTGTCGAACGAAAGGGCGTTACCCGTTCAGAACAATCAATCAGAATTACTATACGAAAACACATACAGATTGGTCTGTATTTGTTATATTTTCATATAAGACTGTTCAAACACTTTCTTATAATTTTTAAGGGTAAAACAATCCAAATAGTAGTTTCAGAGATTAGTTTGTCCAAATAGAAAGCGAAATACCATAATATGAATTTACTAAGATATATATTGATAATACAAGCCCTAGAATGAAATGAGACGGCATGATTCTTCCGTCTCATTACGAACCTGACCTACTCTTTATTTAAAATTAAGAAGGTTACGAGACTGAAGTGAGAATAAATGAAAATCGGAGTACGCTCGGGGCGCTCCATATTTAAGAAAATGCCCCAAGTAATGCTTCTAATGGGTTCATGCCATAACAAACAATTTTTTTACTTAAATTGTAGTGATTAAACAAAAATGATTCAAAACTTAACATAGACGGTTAATAATTTATTGAGCGAAACACTCTATGAGAGACTTTTTTGCATCTTGTATGCAAGGATCAATCAAAAACGGTATATCCGAAAATTTTCAAACTTTGCACACTGATAGATATTAGTCCGGGGGTAGTTTTAAAACAATATTTCAAATATTCGGTGTCGTTGAGGAAGAATTAAGGAAAAACTTAAATCCCATAGACTTCAATAGGAAAAATTTTTCACGCGAAAATTAAGCTTAAAAAAAATAGTTGAGAACAGAATGCATCGACGTTTTGTACATGCAACTTCGGTGCTGTTGGCACCTCACTTCGCTCAATATACCGAGATTTTGCGAACGCAGCAAGTCAAAATTAAGGTCTGGTTCGCGCTCCTAGTTCTAGTAGCAACTCATAAAGTGAATTTAACATACAAACAAACTTTTGTGAAAAGTGAGTTTATAGTTCATAAAAGTTAGTTTGCACTCTCCATCCCCGTCCTATTCGAAGTTTCAGTGACAGTGAAAGTTCAATCAAACTTCCCACTTTCACTGCATAACGCCATCCAAAGACGTATAATTAAACGTTTCATGAATGGGAGTGAGTGAGACATACCGTGTAAGAGGGACAGAATCGTCTACTGTAGACGTAATCAGTTTTACGGTAAGCGCAAATTACGAGGGGATGCGGGGTGAATTAACATGTTAACAAGGTCAAAGTTTAAATTTCGAATGTCCTGGTTTCGAACAGCTGATGCTTGGAGGTCATGTGGTGAAACCTTGTGGGTGGTGTCGAATTTTCTAACTATCGTTGATGTGTTGACTATTATATTGATTTTAATTGGCTTATCTGTGTTTCCGATTTTATAGAAATAAATAAAATCTGTTTTTTTCGTATTTCAAAATTCTATTTCTCTAAAAATTCCTGATGATTCCTCATTTCAATTACTGAAATTCATGATCGTGATTATTGTACAATAGAAGATAACTAGATCACTGAAACGGTTTATGCAAAAACAATTGTAAAATACATTCACGCCTCACCAGAATCCAACGTTTTCAGTAAAGAGCAAACCGACAAATTACAAATGGAAACAAAACGGAACGTTGACGCGACAAAGGAAAAAAATCGAACGCCGTGAAAATTTGAATAAGGAATCATTTCTTTATCATTCCTTTTTCATTCTTTTTTCATTCGCTGTCAATCATTTGTCTTATATGAATCGTTATTTTCTTTGTTGATGGATGTTTTTTTTCTTTTTCTCGGGACGCTCTCCCCTCGGATCGGGTGTCTGTGCGTAGTTCATATTTCATTATTTTTATCAGAGTGTGTGATAAAGCTTGGATTTGAAACGTCTCTTTATACGGGATAAATTTACATGTGAAGGGTATGTTTGTTTTGTTTTAGGTTACATTTACATTAGTTATGAGTTTTATGAGCAAGATATTTTTTGTTATCATTTTAACTGAAATTAACAAAACTCGACGAGAAATATTATTTGTAAATAATTAAAAATTTATATCAAATAGATTTAAATATAAAATAATATGTATGACTTCAATTCCTTTTACTTTATATAATATTTATTTGTTTTCAAAAATAAAAACTTTGATAATAAAGAGATTTCTTTATTTTGGAACTACAATTTAACAATGTTTCTATTAACACAAAAAAAGACTGATTATAATGATAATACTTAAAAGCATCAGAACCTTATTTCACATTAACATGAAACGTAACATAAAAAATCCCCGAAAGAATTGACAAGGCTACATTGGTAAGAAAAATACAGCATAAAATGGAGTAGAATTCGTGTAATCAGACATACATGAGCAATACATCTTTACTTGATCCCAGCTTATTGGCAATGTATAGCTGGCGAGTAGTCATGTAGATTGGCCCAATACATTGAAATTTCATGTTTTTTTTACCTACATTACCTATTCCACAGCGGTCTTTGTATTTGGTTCCTCGGGGAATTTGAATATTTTTATGAATATCGTTTATACAATTTGAATTGTTTTTGTATTCGATATTTATTATTTTGAAGATATATCCATTTCTTTGTCGCTTTGTTTTTGACAGCCATGTTTTATACATGTACCTACGCGGATCAGCTCAGGTTCTAGATAAAAACTTAATAACTTAATATATATAATATAATTCGTAATCTTTAATTTATTGTATCCCATTTATTAACAAAATATTTTTAAAAAATCTGATTGCTGTTGTGTTGATATTTGGACAAGTGACTTATTACCACGAGGTTGTTATCGTTTGTTCTCGTTTAAATTAACATTATATTTGAAAAGGTTTGTAATTAATAAACTGTGAAAAACAAGTTCTTATATTTCTATTGCATTTAGATACTAACATAATACCTATCATAGGATATTTTATGGAAAATAGTTTTCAGTCTGAAATCTCGAAATTGGTGAACCAAGTGAAAGCTTATTAAACTTCTCATTTAATTCGTCGTGTGTGGTTTTTATATATCAAAACATAGAGTTAACAATAAAATAGCAAAAATTATATATATGGCTCAGGGGCCAAGCCATCACTCTACTGTATACAAAGAATACCAATAGAACAACTTATTTCAGTATTAGATATAAAGTCAACAGGTACAGCAATTGCTCTAAGTAGTAAAAAAACTTGAAATACCATTAAGGATACATAAATGGAGGGTAATCAGAAGTCTCCGCGCGTCCCATCACACCGAAACCGAGTACCCACATAGTTAGCGAGCACGTCTCTCAGACTCAAACCAATAGTACCGGCGGCGAACACGAGATGGCGGTGTCACGTACAGCCACGTGACAGGAATAATCAGGAATCGAAGGGAAAATTTTAAACCTCTTGTTGGATTCGGACTCTTTAGCAAATATAACTGAATTGTGACGGGAATTTAAACCGATGGAGGTAAACTTTGTTAAGGATATTTACTGACGCTTTTTTATTTAATACTTACTATATATTCAGCTACCACTATTTATGCATAAATTTTTTCTTTAAAAAATTTCTGTCAAAAATCTAAACTCTATTTCAAAAGAATGTAATTAATGTAACAATAACAATATCAATTAACATTATCATTATACAATTATTAAAATATAATTATATATTAACTAAAGCAGATCATGTAAATATAGTATGGCTGAGTTTTTATAACTACCCTCTCTAACACTCTAAATAGAACATGAAAAATCATAACACGCCCGACTACGCGATACATTTCTTCATATCCTCCGTATTTCGAATGAAAAATGCGCAAAGAGTTGACTACTCCAAACGACTCCTTACCCCCCTACTTAGGGGGGAACTACAAATCCGCCGGAACGAGACAGCGCTACGCGGGTGAAGGGGACAGCAATCTAAACCCGAAAAGATGGATGGTACACACAATGTCACTGGCGCTATGCTAAAATTGTATATTTTATATTCGGTATAAAAAGTCTGCCACAACATACGATATTAAAAAAGCTGTCCGCATGTGAAATATTTTCTGCGAAGTAGTTATATTGTTGAAGAATTTAATCTTGCGATGACATAGGATGAACATGCTTAAGTAAAGGATTATTGGAATGTCTTCAGATTTTCATGTTGAGATTTTTTCTTAATTCGCCAGTCAATATTGGGTTGGGAGGGATTTGCAAGATTTATAAGATTCATATTACACGCTACAAACAGACGGTTCATAACTTATATATTAAACTATCAAGTCTACTATTTTATACAAATAGCAAATATTTACTATAGATATAGAAATATCGCGTATTTACATTTCTTAAACCGAATAATAGAGTTAAAATGTAGTGCCTGGATATGTCATATTAGAAAAATAATTAAAATTTTTAATTATTTTCCTTTTCAGATTATAATTTTGTGGTTTTGTATCTAATTAATAGTAAAAACTATGTTTACTTTAGTATATGCTTATCATTATATCTATATATAAATGAAAAATAAATGAATAAAAAAATATACTCTATAACATCTAGTCTGTCTATTGTTTCAATAATATCGAATATTTCAAGAAAAATTACAGTTTAAATAATATACGTACTTATCATGTATTTCGTATCTAGACTTTGAATTCAACAAACATAAAAAGTATCCTAAATATATTTAAACTATATCCAATACTTTTATCAAAACATCATATTCGAGTAATACAGGGTAAAAGTAATAAGGGATGAAGGTAACCCCTTACCCTATCAGAACGGAAATGGCCGTATACCTGATAACAGGCCTCACAGGTATATAAGTATATTATTTATGATGATACATACACTGATTTCAGTTTTACAGCCAAATTTAGATGAAAACCTACCTACTTAATATCTCGAAAAAATATTTAGCTTAATATTTTAACCCACTTTCAATATTAATATAAATGCTGGAGCTTTTACCAAACTTCACCCTTTGAACTTAACACACAGACAGACAAAGGTATTTGAATATTAAAGATCATTGTTAGGCAAATGAGAGCAGATGTGGGCAATCCGAGAGCCGGCGTGGCGGGCACGTAACTAATTGATGAATTTGCATTATAATATGAGGTGGGTTATCAGATGTAGAAAGGTAGAATAGAAGTCAGTATACAAGCTCAAAAAGAAACTGAAAAGGTTTAAAAAAAGATGGTAACTGTAAATTTTATTTTTATTTGATTAACAGTGTGAAGTGAACCTAAGTTTAAGTTTTAACTTAGAATTAATAAGTAATAAGTAATGATTCTAGATGTAACTGTAAACAACAAATCATTTCATAAGAGCTACATGTACGCGTTTGTGACGTTTTTTCTCTAAGAAACATTCATAAATCGTGCGCCGGCTGTCAACCGCACGCATAGCCGTATATTATGCCCTATTATGTTTTTCATTTTTGCTAGAATATATTCATTCTAAATTATACATTTATTTGGATATTTTTTTCAATATATGTTAAAACTATTTTTTTTTCTTAACGCCGATTCTTACGTCATAGTAGTCTGTATCGTTAATTAAAAAAAATAATAATATCTGAAGTTGAAGTCTGACATTTTTTTTCGTTAGACAAATAGAAAAAGGATAGGTATAAATAGGATCTAAGATAAACCGTAGACTTCGGACTCAGACGCGCCATCATTATCACTCCAACATTCTGTATTCAAATAAAAACGGAAACGCCACATTTTCTACACCGCATAGGGAAATATATTCTCTGGCAGATCTCCAGTGTGCGAGAGAGATAGATAGATAGTTTGGCGCATAAAATAAAGATCAATCAGAGCAGGATGACAACGCGTTTATTGGTTCCACCGTTTGTGGCCATCTCTGGGCCAAGTTTGATGCAATTTCTTGGCGCCAAGCTTAGTTGATAAACTAACGTGAGTTATATTAAAACCTAAATAACTTACTTATTAAATTTATAAATATGAGAAAAGGATTAAATTTTTAAGTCAAATAGGAAAAATGTTTTATAAAATAGTTTCTAGTCCTTAACAATAAAAATTTAAGAAAATTGACATTATAATAAAATATGTGTTCTTAATTCGAATTCTTTGAAGCGATGTCAAAGAACTGTATGATTCCAATTACAGAGTTTCGTATTGTAGTAACGATGTATCATTATATCGTCGAGATAAAGGAAACATGCTCACTATCTTACAAAGAAATAACGCCACTAGATCAATACTTTCTCGCTTTATACCGCACATGTGTCATACGAGGCTGGAATAGGGGAGACAAGGAGTCGAATATTACTTTAAAAATATATATACAATGATGTTTGGACAAAAAAAAACATTTGTTTGAAAAATTGTGCATTATTTACCAAAAAAAAAAAAACAATTTTACCACAGAAGACATAAAAAACGCATATTAAATTAAAATTACAATTTTATAAATTATAATTTTTACCTGATAATAATAATAATAATCAATTATGATCATAGCGCAATTAAACAAAAATGTAGAAACAAAAAAGTAGAAAGAAAAAATATATGTTTTAGGACAACCAAACTAAGCAAGCGGCTCCATGCATCACGCGATAGATAATGTGTTACTCGTATATGGGGAGGGTTGTTTTGTCAAATGTCACTTGGAGGATGTACGATTTTTGATCCAATTTCAAATATACATATAAAATATAAATATACTACACTAGATATTAACTTACACGAGCGAGTTGTGTTGTTTTTGAATTTAGAATTATTATTTTCTTACACACATTGAACATTAAAAAGTTTGAATTTAAAACTATTTGAATAAATACGATTTCGAAAAGAATTTATGCTAAAGAAAAGAGTTTCTATTCAAAACAAAATAAAATATGGGCGCCACTTAATAAACACCACGAAATAAGTACAAAGATAAAGTTTGGAAAGAATATCATAAGAATATATTGTAACATCTTTATACTTGGAGTGCTGGGACCGAACGTATGTCTGTTGGTTCGTCTTTATTATGTTTTCCTGTTCACTGTAATACGCGGAGCGATAAGATGAGCGTATAAGTATATGACTCGAGACATATAGCGTTATTTTTATATGTCATATTTGCCTCTAGATTTTTAAAATATTTTTCGTATATTTTTGAAATTAAATTTTGAAATAAGTCTGAAAATATTTTAAATTTCTTATAACAGATCGCAAACAATGACGTCACGATCTACTGAATGGTGTTCGGCATTTTATTAAGTGAACATTTTTAATTTGATTTCATTTTACTACACAAATTAAATAGAAATTACTAAAAATTACACCAAAGGAATAATGTATTTTGTAGAAGTCAAATTACCGCAAAGACAAAAACCTTCCCCTAGTTTTTAATTTTCTAGTTCTACCCGTTTTTGTGTTTATGGATTTCAAATTATGTCAATATTGTACTAGATTATTATCTCGCTTTCGCTCTTTAATAAATTCTCTAAACATTTCTCAGATAAATGTATTGTTGGCGAAACTTTTCCGGCTTCTTGGAGTGGTTTCTGAACTTACACATAAGTTGCGCAGCCAAGAGCTGGGTATATTTTATTTATAACCTCTTTTAACTGAAACTTGTCGCTGGCAAAAAAATCTAGCTTAGACGTCTTTTAGCTGTAATATTTATATTACAATTTCCTCTTTTCAAATATTTAGTAATAACAGTTGTATAACTTGTAATAATACTTGTTAATAACATTAATACTATGAGAATATTCAAATAATTGTAATTTATAGGTTAGTTTTAATCTTACCATTCATATTGACTTTCATTGTCACATTGACAACCCTAAGAACCGTAAAAAAAATATGTAGGACATGTACAGTGACAATAAATTATAAAAACACAATACAAACGGTAACATCCCTTTCAGTATGGAGCACCACTCAAAGGATTAAAGTTCAATACGCGATCTGGATCTATATTTACAATTGATTGGTTTATTTAAATAGGGCTTTATTGGCTGTGCATGATGTGGCTAATGTCCTGGCAGAACGTCCGTGTTCCAAATTTGAATTGTCGTTTCAAGATTTATTCTTTTTTTATCAAAGAGGTTTTATATTTTCTAATTTATTAGCCTATATTAATGAATCTCTATTGATTTTAAAAATGGAACGGCGTTATTCTTAATTTAAAACATAAAGAATATAAATAAAAATGAATGGTATTGCTTGAAATTCCAAACAACATGTTGTTCTTTGTACAGGGTTGTAAAATAAAAGTGAAAATTCAAGAGCGTTTAAAGAGAAAACTTAAAAACACGTGCATCCGTGCCTCGAGTCTTAAAAGAGGTATAAAAGGAATACTTCAGGGAAAGTGCATTAAAAATGAGTGGGCGTGAAAGGGACGCAGCTCTACAGATCTATACGCCTGTCCCTGTCACATGCTTCTTAGAAAATGGTTTTATGAATGAAAATTACTTTTTTCTCACGCCATTTACTTAGTTCAGAGCTTCTTCTTAATTTTTTTTCTGTTTTGTTAATGTAAGCGAAAGTTGTTTGGATTTATCTTCAGACTTTGTCGTCTCTTTATATTATTTTTTTTTCAATACTATTACTATTTTAATATCATGAATTTCGACGTACTGATATAGTATATTACACTACTTATTATAAGTTTTATTTTTATAATTATAATTGTTACTTATCAGTCAGCAGCTTACAAAAAAAAAATACAATTACAATTAAATTTAAAAGTTTTAATCATTCCGTTCTGTAAATTTTCGAATAAATTAAAAGTAAAAATTGTTTCAACAATCACTAGTGATGACTCGACAAAATATCGATAATATCAAAACCATTCATAATATAACGTTATCTATGACCGGTCTAAAACAATATAACTAAAACAACGTTTTTTTAAAACCCAACTGTTAATAACACACCAGAAGCCAGTAAATTAAAAAAAACGTATAGAAACCGACATTACATTACAACCCACCGATAAAATATTACAAACATTATAGAATAATACGCATAAATTTATCTATACATTAATATAAAGGGTTTAATAGCCTATAAATCAGCATTTTAAACAAAGGTTAGTCAAATTCCCAACAATGGGACAGCCCTTATGCATAGACAACTTTTTGTTACCATAAACCCGTGAAATGTTTGTTTTGTTTGTGTTTTTTTTATGCCAATATTTGATGTGTGTTTTTTTGAGTGTTGTGATATAGCATGAAATTAAAAAAATATAATAATTTATGTATTTGTGTTTTATTGTTTTAAAATATTTTAAATAAAAAATCTCCGTTATTATATAAAACTTTTTGTGTGTTTTGGGTTGTTTTATAATATTTTAAATAAAATTTTCCGTAACTACATATACTTGTTTGTGTGTTTTTGATTGTTTTATAATATTTCACGTAAAAATCTTCTTAATTATATATAGCTATTTGTGTGTTTTATTGTTTTATGATATTTAAATAATAAATCTTTATTCAGTAATATTTATATAACACAAACTTTTCTAACTTTTTAAAAATAATATTCAAAGAAAGATACCCCGTGAGATTCAGGGGTCAATGAATAGAACTAACCAAATGGCTGCCATTGAAGAAGTCGCTCAGCGGAAGGGTTTGAGTCTATTACAAAAGATGAGACTTCCGGTTCATCGGACATATTGTGGCCTCGAATATTAATAAGCATAGATAATAAGAAATGTGATCATATCTATAATATTAATGGATATTTCAACCCACCATGATGCAAATATAAAACTTAAATATATTATATGTGTTTTCTTTGTTATGGTAATAAACACCATTAGTTTTTTCTATCGGAAGTGGCCATGGGCGATTAAAATGACCACACAGTTATAATTAATTGTTATTCATACAATACACTTTATATTTATGTTGAGTTTTAATTTATGATTTTGACGTTAATTATTATTTATTGTACTACCTAACCGTTTCAGGAGTCAATGACCTTGTATTCTCTAAGAAGTATGGTATATTTTTTTATTTTAAAATCAGAGGCAAACTAAAAGCCACAGTGCCACAGATAAGATGACAATCACGCTACACGTTCCTCCGTAATCCTTATTAATACTACCAATTCATCACTGAAAAAAACGTTACCAACACAATGGGACCCTTCAAAAAATAGAAATTATATGCAAATTCACGACCCGTAAGTTTCTATAGAAATATTTAACCCTTTAACGACAAGGGGAAAATAGTTATAATTTATTCACATTGAGATATAGAATACGGGACAATTTAGTGGCATTTTAAATAGTTCTACAACAGTGTACAGACGTGTGGTGATGTGACAGTGAAAGTGCTAACAATACTACTACAATATTCTTGGAAGGATTCGTTAATATGTAGTTCGAAAAATAACTATAACTCATTTCAATAATCTTTAAAAAGTTATTTAATAACATATAAAAGTATTATTTCCAATACCTAGTTAATATAATATAATAAACAATAAGCTAATGGAAGTAACTTAATATATTTGTCAATAAATTTTCCATCGCGGTGTGACTCTTATGTACAAAATATATTCGAATTGCAAATAGCCTAAATGTCCTATACATATTGACATGCGATTGTATGCTTCTAGTTAATATAATAGAGTATGTTTTTGCGTGTATCCAATTACCGAAATGAGTCCTTTTTCATAAATGTCAGTCCCTATAGTGTTTGCACATGTTTGATCGATTGACAACTTGTGGGTGGGATCTAATGGTGTTACCCCGAATGGTATGAAGATATATGTATTTATATTTAACATAAAAATTAATAACAAATATTTTATGAAATAGGCCTGAAGTGAATCTTTGAATAATTTTACAAATAATATTAACTGTTTTTAAGATGAATCTAAGAAAAAAATATAATTTCAATTTTAATTGATTATTATAAGCCTCTTATTTTTATGTTTTAAGACTGTCATGAATCGAATACCATATACGGTCTTTCCATTGAGCTTTTAAATGGTCCATTTCTCTTTTCTTGGAGTCATAATAAATGTAAAGTATTTTATAAAAACGTTTACAGAATACTACTTTGTTTCACAACTTCAAGTAGAGATAAACATGCTTAGATTTTTTTGTCTTTCATCCAATCCTTTTTTGGAAGATTAGTCTTTTCACATGTAATTTTCCTTAAGATTCATTTACGAAAAAGGCCTGACATCTCATAAACACGTTGTATAAGGACTTAAGATCCAAAAACTTATTGATTGCTAATTAATATGCTTGGCTAATGACTCTATGTTGTCATGGAAACATAAAGTTGTCTACATTGTAAGTATTTTTTTATAAATACTTGCTTACAATGATTGAAACAAGATGTAGAGTTTTTTGAGTGCTCCGTGTATTTATGCCATGACCAAACCGGGAACTAAACGCGTAGCTATTCATTTAACGTTGAAGTGGGTCGTAAAATTTTATTCTGTTGTTTGTTTAAGATGCCTAATAAAGAACCAGCTAATAGCCTAGGACTGCTGGCGGCCATCATCAGAGCTTAAATACAAAATGATTACAATATTTATTAAAATATAACTTTTTAATTAATTTAGGTTTATTTCTCATATCCATAAAAAATATTCAAATCCTCATATGTGTAATTTCCAAAAAGCTTCCAAATTGGTAGAAAAGAACCCCATCGATCTGTTCGACCCTTTATATATCAGTGCATGTAAGAGGGTTGCGAGGGTGGAAACTATTACGAGTATATATCCTACCAATTGTGATGAAGATCGATTATGGAATGCTTTTCAATAAAGAAAATTTTACAAGAACATACAAGTATTAAACATTTTATTTTTTTATGTTATAAAAATTTAAAAAGTAAAAAAAAATTGTCATTCCTATTTTAATTTTAGTAATAGTAAAATTATAAATCTGTCAGTTTAAACTGTTTTTATCTTAATTTATTACTTGCTCAGCTCTTAGCGTTTTTCAAAGTTTTTCAGAAAAAAACAACCTATTACCAAGTAACAATTTAAAAAAGTTAAGTATAAATTATAAAAGACAATTGCTTCTTATTAATTATCAGATATTAAAATATAATTATAATTATATAAGTTAACCATTCATTTTGTATTAATTATAAAGTCATATATATGTTATATCTTAGTCCTATAAAAGTTCTTACCTTATGACGACCCGAAGTTGAAGTTTATAAGTTTACGCGGCGCGATATATTATTTAAGGTCACATGAAATGTAAAATAAAACAATAGAAAAAATAAAAAAAGTAACGTAATATTCATACAAAGCACAATAGAAAAAAGAAAAAATAAAATAGAAATTTGGTAACCGGAGACGTCCCGAAGGAAATTCAAGAAAATCGTCGTCTCCAGCCGACGTACTGCGAACGAATGTCCCGCTCAAACTACGCTACAATTTCCTCCGCGAAAACCGAATCGACTGCGCTGTATAAGTATAGGGAAGGGTGGTTTTTCCTTCGAATTTCATAAGTATCTACCTTTCTTTATATCTAAGCGCAAGAACTACGCTCACCCCTTGAGAATACGTCGTGAGACTTGATCGCGGGCTAACAATGTCGTCGTACAACCGACGAGCGGAGCGCTATACAAATATAAATCCAATTGCCTTAAGAATAGGATACAAAATGCAGATATTTTCATTTATTATCTTACCTTTTTATAGATATAACATTTCTAGTAAGGCAACGGTAACATAGATAAAATGTATTGGGTGGTGAGCAGAAATATATTTATGTATGTAGATTCGCGTAGGTTCGAGAGTAAGGAATGGTGTGGGCTCGGGCTCACGTGACTATAGAACCTCGTTTTATGCTTACGTATAAAATGGAAAAGGGTATAGGAGGTAAAATGTGAATTTTGATATGTAGATTGGATACGGCAAACAATTTGTCATAAATGATATATTGTAACCAGTATCGAAGGTACGGCTGTTATGAATCTATTTTCAATTCGCCTTTGTCGTTTAAATACGTGACCCCGATAGCACGGTTATAAGGAATTAATGAGTGGAAAATTATAAGCCCTTAAAGTTAATTTTTACACTCAAAAAGCAGGCGCTCATGTATAATATTCCGGTGAGATAGGTTTTACGGGTAAACGGTAACACGGTCCGGAAAATGTTATACAAGGTGGCACAGTTTTTTCAGGAATTTGTTGCAATCAGATTAAAAGTTTGTCAACGAGACGCCATCGACAACATATTTTAAATGAACGTGATTTAAATAAATGCGAAATGATTTCGAAAGCAACAAGTTTCATTCATTCAGGGGCAAGAGAGAGGGCAATCCAATTAGAAAGGGAAAGAGAGGAATTTAAAAAGTGAACGCCCGGAAAGTTAGGCGGGAAAGCTCCGTGCTAATAACCTGTTGCTTCCGCAGCTAAATTAAATATGAGCGCGGGATGCGACACGTTCATAAAATTTATCGATAATTTTCTTTCCACATACTTAGATGTCACCTGTCAATGGAATAAACTTAATATCAACTTAAGATTTATGCGTTGTGCAATTTTCCACTTCATTTCACTCTGCACCCCTAAACTATTTTTTTTACAAACCCACTTCTTATTCATATTGGCTCAACCGAATACAAGTTTATCCCTAAGAATTGCGACATTTATCATTTTACAATTTATAAGCCGCCTTCATCTCTGCCATCTCAGAGGCACTTCGGGCGTTATCGTGAAATATCGATAAAGTAAAATGCTGACGTAGAAGGCACCCCTACACTTACTCCTTGGCATTGCGGGAAAAAGAAACAGTAACACAAGATAACATTTGTAAGAAAGAGACGGAAGAGGAACCACGACGAGATAAGTGTTCTAATTTATACTCAAATTGCGAACGTCGTCACGAGAACCACGTGCTAAATAACATTTTTATATTTTAGAGGTCCTATGTGGGGTGTTATTTTATTGCAATTTAGATCTTTGGAAATTCAACAGTAGGTCTATTATTGTATTCTATATGTAGTTTGTAATATTGTCTAACAATTTTCCATTTTTGAAAACGAAGTGCGGCAGCTTCATAAGCAGTTTAATGAGTTTAGTTCTTATTGTGTTTGAAGAGAGGTGAAATTTGCCTGGCTGCAAAGTTTGCAAATTAATACATCAGATTTTAAAAGAAAGCCGTGCATACTAACTAGGGCTGTGTCAAGGTTAAATTGGCGGAGGTATTTTATTAGCGAGTCGGTTACTGGGTTAACTGATTCACTTTGGGGTGACTTTATAGAAACACTGTAATTGCTGTATTTTGATCGAAGTTAAATTAATTAATTTTATTACTTTCATATCGTTTAAAACCAGTTCAGAAGTTAAAATTTCATTTAATAAAATTTTAATGGGCGATCTTTACAAGAATATTGTATAATAAAAATAATTGAGACTAATTAAGAATGAAAAATTTATTGTTTTTGTGTACGAACTAGTATATCAATTGTTTTCTAAAAACTGTAACATAAGAAATAATATATTTGTTATAAGATCGGTCATTAAAAAGCGTCTATTAATTTTTATGGCCACATTTGTAACTAAATTTAAATAATAAAACCTAATGGAGTATCGGGACCGTAACGCTCAGAACTGAGCCTAAGTCGTTAAATATTTTATTATTTGTTTATATTATTATAACTTTTATATGTACTTGTATTATTTTATTAAAATATATTTTTCAAAACTAAAATACTATTCAACAATTATTTGATTTATTCTTGACTACTGTAAGTTAGACCTCATTTCTAACAATTTCAAAAGTATATTCTTACTAATCTAATGACTGTAAAATGAAATCCTTAAAACCATATAAATAACATCAAACCATCCAATTTCAGAGTCTAGCCAACATGAAGCATTATTTCTTATTTTCCAATAGCCCAACTAAATTCTTCGATAGTGAATGCTTTCAAGATGGCCGCCGACCCCATGTGTGCTTGTTATCCAGTCACTCTTTCTACCATATTTCCCATTCGTTTTGACAGCCTCTACGATACACACCTACAGAGATGTATCTGAAAATTTATAATATGAAATTTCTTTTTTTATATGAACCGAATTTCTATATTTTAGTATATATTTTAGAGACAGAGGTACAATTTTTTTTTATTATGAATTTATATTGAATGAAATAAGTTATAATTATTATCTTTAATCATGTTAGCCATGTGAGAATTACTTAATTTTTAAAATAAAATTTAAAAAAATAAACACAAGAATTACTGGAATCTCTGTGTTACCAATTTTAAAGGTTTTTTCTATATTAATTTCAAGCAAAGAATAATGCAAGATTCAAATATAAATATTTCTAATAAGAATACACTAATAAAAGTGTTACCGTACTCTGTTATAGAGCGAGCTCGTGCAGTAGTTCCCCCATCGACATCTCAAGGGTTGCTTGTTAGACGACAATATGCACCGATCTTATATATGCAGAATTATTTACCGTACTCTTATACCTTAGAATTTAAGTATTCTCTGTTTACATAATTATATATAATATAATGAAGTATTACCTTGATTATAACAGATATATTATAACAATATTAAGACTGGTGACCAAATAATGTAGCCCTTTAAATAGACTGCTTGGAATTTGTATCAAATATATACATGATTGAATGTCACTGATTACTTCTTGATCTGTTCTTTATTGGATATCGCTCACCAGTGAATATTCTTTATCTCTACTAATAAAATGAAGATTTATTTTATCCTGACTTGGGGGATGAAAGTTTTAACTCTGTCCTATTAAATTCAAAATAAAAATTAATTTATAGGCCTTTCATGTATTTGTTGGTCATAGCAGAGAAATTTCAAATATCAAATATATTTTATAAAACTAGTACACTACTGAAGGACACCTCATTTTTATTACAATTATATGGAAGATTTATAATAATTAAAATAATTATTTTTAACATATTTTTAACCTTAAAAAGAAACATCGAAGATTTAAATTTGTACGTTCAAAGTACTAAGTAAATAACATATGATAATAATGATAGATAGTGATGATGTCAGTGATAGTGATCACTGATATTTAGTGATTAAATACAATATTAAAGAACTGATATAAATGATATATCACGGCCGATAAACTGAGACTGTAAGAGAGTAGGCAGAGTCGATTTAGCACTACGATTATTTTCGGCAGAAACAGTGAAATCGAGTACCGACTGAAACAAATGTTTTGCATTCATACACTAGTGATGAGAGACTAATGAAAAATGTACGATAAAAAAAAATATTTATACTAAATTTTTTATATGATTGCATTAATATTCTTTACCTATATAACGTTAATAAGGGAATAGCAAGATACGTATCAATTAAATGTTATTTATTACAAAAACAGATTAAAAACTACGATAAACTATTTCTTTGGTTATTTTTACACCTGAAGTCGCTCGGCATAATTGGTCTCGGATCATAAAATCTTTAAGACAAGTAGTACAATATACATACATATTATAACACTAACACGTCTTATATGGTAATAATGTGGTGTAAAACTAACTTAATATTGTTAGTCTTATATCATATACTTATCATTTAAAAATATTTTTGGGGATTACTATCTTAATATTTATGAGACTTTTATATAATACAAAAAAAAATAATAAATCATTCTATATATTTACGATTTTCACACAAATAAAAATATGTATTTTTAATTCAATTATATTCGATTTCTTTATAATTAGACATAACGTGTCCCATCACTACCCGGAAGTAGATCGCGCTGAAGCGAAGAATTTCTTTACTTTAAATGTATACAGTTTTGCTAGTGACGTCCCACCATCAATTACGTTTGCGTAAGTAACAACACTTTAGTGGGGGCCATTTGTTTTATTTATAGCCCTCGGTATGTTAACTATGTAACACTCCTTAGATCTATAATATTAATCATTTAGGTCTGTTTGTGTAGAAATTATAATACAATTTTTAAAAAAACTTTCAAATAGCAAACAAAATGGCCGCCATAGAATTGTTTTGTTAATTTAAATTAACAATATTAAGTGTCGGTTACATGTTTTATAATTCTTAATTTCTTCATTTAAATAAATACGTTTATTACTAAGCTTATATAGAATTGTTGTTTTGGTATTTTTTTAAAGTAAATAATTTATATTTAAACGAAACTTAAAACATTAGTATTTTTTCATTTTCTCATGATGAAATAGAATTTAATTATTTTATGAAATTTATTTAAAATGGCTATTTTATGTATTTGAGCTGAAATTTATGTTTTAAAACTTAATACAAATATAATACTGGTGTATTATTATAACGGGTTTATGGTATTTATTATAAATGTCGAATATGAAAAAATCCTGATTCATAAATCTTAAAACACAATTTTAAAATATTTAAATTTATAACTAGCTTTCTAAACTAAAACTAGAATGAATCTTTAAAAAATATATGAATATATATACATTATCTGAAATAAGTATTAACATATTATTGTCGTAACAGTGAATTATTAGGAAATCAATATATTTAGTTTTAATAAAGTAGAAATTATAATTTACGACGATATTCTCAAAGAAAAACCGGACAAGTGTGAGTCGGATTCATTCACTGAAAGTTCCGTAGGAATTTGTGGATAACAAATAGGTTCACGTCACGAACTTTTCTTGAATTTCAAAACCGATTTTTATGGAGATATTGATGTTTGTTACTCTTTAACGCTCGAATAGTTAAACCGATTTTGATAAAAATTTATGCGAAGTAAAAAATAAATTAAATGTTTTGAAACATGCATTAAACCCTTTCCTATGCTACCTCCCTTGAACTAGTAGCTTCAATTTTAATTTTCTACTACCCTGAAGAATATAATTTTATTATTTCATTACAAATGTATAGTTTTCAGATTTTTCCTTAAACTTTTACTGTAAAACTAAGTTATTTGCTTAATTTTGTTATTTAGTTTCCCTTGGAAATATCTTTTTTTCTGACGTTATGCAAAACGTTCTATTTTTTTTATTTAATTTCAACTGGATATCACCACGCGTTCCCAAAACTGACAAGCGGGTAATAACAAACTGACGTACATACAGACAAACAGACGGACAACAACACTTGATCTTACAAGGGTTCCGTTTTTATTCTCCTGAGATGTAAATAACCATAGAAATATAACATTTTTAGGTTTCCTCAAACCTGATGTCATATTTTTATTAAAGAATGTTATATCATTAAATTATAGAATATCTTAATATATCTTGACATCCAATAAAATATGTAAATACATCAAAGAAAACTTATAAAAGTATAAGTATATCTTTTATAAAACACTCCTAACAATAATGGAGTCATCTGTTATTTATTAACAAAAGAAAAGTATTTAAATTTCCTCGAATACCGAATTCTAACAACCGGTGACATGGAAAAATGAATAATATTAAAATACTCACACCAAAACATTTCTACTACACACACACATACACATGTCACATTTGTAGGTGAAAATTCAACTTTGAGATGACATTACCCTTTCTTGATCAAATACACACACGCATAAATAACAAGGTTTTCTTTTCTCAACGCACACATTCATATAAAGCTATACTAAATTAAACTTCATCAGAAGTGTATAGAATACATTTTTATTCAAATTGTATCCAATTGTATTTTAAACAAGTCACTCGAAAAACAATTCAATGTACTCACATTTAAGTTATCATTTTCTACTAACTTTTTGTGACTTGTGTCATTCTATAACTAAAATTGAAATATTCCAAATTCCGAACACATAAAAAGCAATCTTAAAACATAGTGTTTATGGTATATTTCAGATTGTTATTCATGGGACTAGAAATACTGCGTGGGTGCGCTCCGCTTAACAATAGTGTCCGAAGGGTTGTTAGTTTTTGGTAGACTGCGCATCTCTACTGCGCACTTCTATCATGGCCGGCGTTGTGCGCCATTTTGTGTGAGGAAAATTAGTCGACATTGCGAAGCATTATCTATAAAACAGTTTCTAAATGTTAATTGTAGTATTATTAATTGTTCAATTGGAATTGAATTAATAACTATTTGTTTAACCTGAAAAAAAAACCATAGTAATGTTAATTTAAGTCGTAATTAATAAAATAGTGACAAAAGCTTTATCTACTCGTTATAAGTGAACTTTATAATATATAGAAATTAATGAAAAAGTGTCAACGTATGGTGAATTTAATTAATAGTTATGGAAATTATAAATATAAAATATACAAATATATTACATAAAAGCTTATCATACAATATATTTGATTTAATTCTGTTTCCGTGGTTCAAAACTGTTTAAGAGATATTCTAGACATTATATAATATTAATTTAACATATTATAAAGTGTAAATTTCGTTAATAAAGTGAAGATAAGCTCAAACTTACTATTATTAATAAAAAAACATGATCTAACTAAGATTTATTTTTATAATTTTTGTTCCAGGATTTGGCGGCCGCTGAAGCTTCATAATACAGAAAAGAAATGTTTTTTGACATTATAGATTAATTCAATTAATAGAATAATTCAATTTAAATTGAAGTCAAAAATTATTTAATAATTCAATTGCATCTCAACAAATAATGTGCACTAAGAAATGTTAGTTTGTAACCCTTACAATGACCTGCCTAGTCAACATTATTATAATATTATAACATAACTGCTTCTATTGTAGTCGGATTTGAATAAATTATAAATTGAATACATTTTTAAAGTTCCCAAGGTGCTCGCGGTGACATCTTTAACAATAATTCAAAACCCCTTCTTCAATATAAATTGGAATCAATAAGTCTTTAACATTAATAATTTACCGTTAAATATATTAGTTTAGTTCAGTTTTGTTAGTTTTAATATTATTTATATTTTAATTTTTGTTAATAATAATTTTTTTTAGTGTTTTTTTTTAATATATTATATTCTTAAATAACGAATAAATAAAAACAGTGTTTAGTCAAACTAAACCCACTGTAAAACTGTTGAACTAAAAATAAAAGTTTATAAAACATTTTTTGTTTCTCTAACCCTCTATAATTTTTTCCTATTTCCTGATCCACATCCGGGTAAAAAAATATAAAAAAATATGACAAACTACAGGGAATATATTGTAATTAAACGTTGACATAAAAAATACAAGGGGTTAACTGAGTTACTAGTGTTATGCAAATTAAAAGCATTTGCATATCGGTCTTTTTATATAATCACGCACATCTGCCCCCAGTTCCGTTTACTATTTATTATAATTGATAGAGCACTATGTAGAGACGATAACTTCATATTAAATTATAAACTCTACATTTTTTCCTTTTATATTTCTCTATCAAAATTAAGCTTTGTAGATAACAGATTAATAATTTCATAATTAAATTATTAACATTAAAAATATATTATTTTTTTTCCAACTACATGTTTATCGTTTATAATAATAGGGCTCAATTAAATAATTTTTTCAATTAAAACGAAAAAGTCATTAAATTTAACGAACTTTATTTTCCAATGAAATTACATGTGAGAATTAATTTTACAATTATCTGAGCACATCTTTCCACGTTTAACTGTAATTACTAATAATAACTTTATATTTTTAACAATTGAGTGAATATTAACTAAAACCACGCATTAATAATTGCGGTATATCTTGAGATACAATCGCATACAACACAACACACCGACACACATCTACTTGTTATAGATAGTGTATGAAGGAGGTAGAGGGCTGTGTTGCTGAGTGTACGTCAAAAGCGATGGACAGATAAAAACAATATATCATTATAGACAATTATCCAAAGAAATTCTGTTACGCCTCGCAACGGGTTAAATTTCTTTGTCTAACATCCATTTAGAAATACACTCTAATATATATAATTAGAGTATATTTTCGGATGATTATATTTGAGCTTTTTTCTATGACCACAGGCTAAGTTAATATCATGACAGCTTTTAGAATCCTCTTTTATAAAGCGGATATGCCCTGAAGGGTCGATACGAGATTCAATTAACAATGTTATTATAGTAATTTAGTGTTGTCTTAACGTAATGGATAATAATTACTTAGTTATATTCGTGTACACGAAAAAGTATATACTAGAAAATATATTTATATAATAAAAAAACATGTAAATAGAAAGTATAAAACAGTCGCGTACATCTTTCATTTGTTTAAATAGATTTTTTATGCTTATAACTGTTGCAAGAAAAAACTATAGATATACTTGTATGTATATATAATTAAATATAATTTAAAGACTTACTTTAAGCTATTGGAATAACCTTAAACAGTAGAGACTTCAGGGTTGAGGAAATAGACTCTCCTTATGAATCTATAATTACATACATGTTCAGGACTGTGACCTCTGCTGTGAATAGTGGATATTATTATTATTATATAGTTATCTATAAAAAAATACAGAGTAATATTTAACAGTTTACACACCGCTGATGTTATTAATCTAATCTACGAAATTAACATATATAATAAAATAAGATATTCATCGAACGATCCATTATGAGGTGAGGCGCAACGCTACCTCTTTACAGAGTACACTCGCGCACAACATGAACCAATGTTGAAGATATGTTATCTATTTTAATATTTATATTTTAATTTGTAAAGTAATTACTGAAAGTTTTTAAATCATTATTGGTGAAGTTACCATGGGCTTGGAAAAATTCTAGCCAACAAAGATTTGTTGGCTAGATTTGTTGGCTAGAATTTTTTCTCGCAGATGCGAGGAATTGGAAACAAAAACTCAGAAAAATAAAAAAAATGGCTACTACGAAATAAATTTAGGTTTTTTTTGAACATAACTTTTACTAATACTAGAACAAACTTTGGGCTTAATAAATATGAATTTCATAATATATATATTTTTTGTTTAACAACGGACAAGAGGCATAGATAAATGGACAATTATAAAGAATTTTATTTCATTCATGTACATTTCCTGTAATTTCATGTACTTTTAATATCTTCAATGATATTAAAAGTACATGCTTGTCCTAGTTAATATAAAATAAGTCCCTTAAATTTAATTCAATCTGATTCAGAAAATTATCTTACAGTTTATTTTCAAATAACACTTATCCTCTCGACTGTACGTAGATGTTATGTAAATGCGCGACGTCCATACATTGTGATTGAACATGCATGACGGTAAACAACTGTATTATAACAAAATCGATTATCAATGAATAATACAATACCTTATAAAACAATCCTTCAGTAATAAACACACAAATTATAACTTTTCATATCGCCAAAGCGTTAGTTCACAAACTATGAACATTTTGTGTAAGATTTTTTGTGGTATTATAACTTATATTCTCTGTTGCTACATACAACGTAATATTGGTAGATTTAAGATATTTCTTATAATACATTATTTTTTTTTATAAAATATTCTAATGTTAATAATTAAATTGACTGCTTCTTAGCGCCATCTATGAATTGAGGATACCACATTAAATAAGATTGTTTTCCTATTAGAATATTAAAAGTTTTGTTTGTTTTGTCAGTTTTAATATATTTTCATTTTAGGAATCTTAAATCAATCAGCTACTGTATTAACAAACAAAAATATCGTATATAACTTATATCTGTTTTTTTGTTGAACATAAAAGATAACTTTTATTTATTGACCAACACTAAAAAAATATTAAAAATAATGTATATATGTATTAAATTATATTAATAAAAAATATATACAATAGGTATTTAAATTACCATCACCTTAGTGACATCTATCGAAAAAAGTTAGAGACTAACCAAATATTTTTATCCACACATAAATAAAATTAATCGCATATTTTGTCATTGTATATTGCACTTCTAATAAAACCGTTTAATTAAAATAAATACACATGTACAATAATGAACGATTGTCTGACTACAATCTAATTCTAATAAGAATTTTTGAACTCCTCGCGCCATCTATTATGGAGTAGCTTTCATATCAAACATCACATTTCTTGTTGGTAAAACAGTAAAACGAATGCTTCGGGACATTTTATCAAAGGTAAAATATTAAATTCAACAGAAAACTTTTGATGGTAGCAATTACGTTAACAACTTTGTAAAAAAATTGTTACGAAGATTCAAAGTAAGTTTCGTTTTGTACATTTCCTGTAATTTTCTAGTCTGTATAATCTGTTTTGTGTATAGTTTTTAACCCAACAAAAATCGTAAATTATTGGTTTGACGTTTATTAAACATTTTTAACCAGATTTATATTTTATTAGACATCCAGAGAAGACTAAATATTTTTTAAATAAATCAATAAAAAAACTTTTTTTGTAATTTGGTTATAAATATTTAGCGTCTAATTCTTTTTTATACTTTTGTATATAAATATTTGGTAAATATCTCCTGTAGTAGACGTACTAACCTAGATTATATTTTTTCTTTTTTTATTTTATTTATAATTTAACGTTTAACATTTTGCTCTACTTTTAGTTTTCATTATGCCTACAATTAAGCTAACACTTTAAGGTTTACTTTTTAATAATGTTCTAATAGTAGTGCTATTCTTAGTGCCTACTTATTGAATAATTTATATTAGAGATGGGCCGACTATGATTGGCCGACTCTCTCGACCTCTTCAATTAGTCGGCCTATTCGGCCTCTTCGATTATGCGGCCAACTATTAGACTAGGCCAATTATTGTTTTCATGTTTTTCGTTAATATAATTTTTTTTTTTCATTTTTTATGATCATATTGTAATTATCGAAGAATTATTTTACTTAGTTATTTAACTTACATTAAAATCAAAATTTATCAAACGAAAATATTTAAATTCCAAAATAGAGATGGATGTTTGTATAGACAAACAATAGTAATAAATAGTAATAAATAGTAATAAATAGTTATTACTTAATTTAAAATAGACCCTGTATTTTATGTATGTACTATACTGTACTATATGGTATGGTGTGTTATATGATGGATACTGTATGGATTTTATTAAATGTAGTACTCAAATATAAAAACAGTAATCGCATACATAGAATACTTTTTTAAAATATTATTAGTTCTCTTAAGGAACATTGTAAAGCTAAATTAATTAAATTTAAACGCAGACGTAACGTCAGATGATAGATTAGAAATGTATATTAAAAAATATATATTAATTTGAAGAGGATAAAGTTTTATAAAATTTTATAAAAGTACAATATGTATTATCGAATAACAAAATGTTATTTATTTTAGTTTTTATAAAAACACACCTCACGTAAAGAGGATTTTTAACTTCTTTATATTTCATTTGGTTAATGTAGTTATAAGTCTTTGATAATTATTTTGAAAAACAGAGTGGAATCATTTTGAAAAATAGCGGACATTACATAACATCTATATTAATAAAAATCTCCTCGTATTATCTTTGTGACTGATCACGAATCAGCCTTAAAAATTTATTTTAATTATTTAATTTGGAAAATACTTATTCAATTTCGATTATAATTAGTTAAATAAAAAACATATTAAATACAATCAAATTATATTGGATTCTTTAAATTTTAAAAAAAAGGTATTTAATAAAACACAGTTACGAAGTTCGAGGTACTTAGTTGATAAAAAAACACATATAACATTTAGTAATAGTAAATATAATTTGTATAAAACATGACAGAGAATAATGTAAAAATATGTATAACTTGCATAATGTATTATAAAATGGCATAAAACTTCAAGTTCATTGAGTTTCATATCAAAAGAATGTATATTATCATAATTTTACTAAAATATAATAAATAAATAAGATATATCATAAAAATTTTAAAATACTCAGCGGCATATTTAATACCCTTCAAAATAACATCACAATAATATTTAATATATATTCAGATAAACGCAATATTAGCTAGAGTTAAATAAAAACGTTAAGTAGAAAAAACCCCACCCTCAATGGGGGCGCCGCCATATTAAATTCTATGGGGACGGAAAAAAATGTGTACAAGTCGTGAGTGTATAAGAGTTCCCTTTAAAGGCTGATGATTTTTAACCTTTAAAGGCTCATGTGTATTTTTAATTAATTAATAATTACGATTAAAGTTATTCATTAATATATTTACATATTTTATTCAAATAGTGGGTTCAAGCTGCAGTCATTGGTGGTCAGTGGTACCACGCGCAACGAAGCCTAAAATGTGGGAAGTACCGTTGAGCGTACTCAAAACATTTCTACCAATAAAATGAGTTATAATTAAAAGAAATTTGAAGAAAATATTTATTAAAAATATACCACCTCTGAAGTGATCTCGACCACAAAGCAATCTCTATATTTCCAGACTAATCAATAAGCAGAACCAAACTACACGAATATAAAAACCTCAACTGAAAATAAAACTGAAAAAGGATTTCAGGTAAATAAATGATTCAAATCAAAATCCCTGATTAAGTCCAATCATTAGCTACCTGGCGTATAAAATAATAAAATAGCTTTAAAAAAACCGCAGCCTCCGGGGACGGTAATTCTGATCTCGCTCCGACAGATCGAGGGAGCGCTAATGCTTCGTAATTATCAATTAGCCCTGCGCACTCTTTTGTCTTCGCGCCTGGAATTACATCTAGTTGTTAGTAACATTATTAATATAGTTTTTTGTGATTACATTTATTATTTATTATAAATTTTTAAGAATTGAGTTAGAGAAATTGTGTGTTTGTTGTCAGCCGTTGTATAGTATATATAGTTTAATTGAAATATAATCTTCTAAGAGACCATCTTTGAGAGTAATGTCATCCGGTCGACGCAATGAGTACAAGAGGTGCATTGGACTGCCTAGTAATAAGTTCTACCATACTTAATAAAAGGTTGAAAATACTTTTGAAATAGGTAAATTAAATGTGTCCTCAGTACACACCGGTTTTTATGTTTTAATAAATAAAACATTTTTTTATGTACAAAGTCGCTGGCAGCAAGTCAACTAATAAAAAAAATATATTGTAACCGGACACAAGAGAAGTTCAAATCCCATATTAAAATCGAACGCTACATCGGAATCAATGGAATAAAAAAGCTACAACATTTTCCAAACATTTGTATTTTTCGTTGAATACTTGGTACACGGGTATTTGCTTCACGTACTCGACTGAGCCACGTGTTAGTGTTCCACACAAACATTTTTACATTCGGTTGTAACTTTTCCCAAACAAATTAGTTATATTACATACATATGATGAAATATGTTAAAAAAAGGTTTACATTTTTAAAATTTACCAATTCTTTTATTTATACGCAATATAATATATTTTTTTAGATAAATATAAATTATTATAATATATTATACTATTAAAAGCAGCTCTATATAATTACTCGGGCGAGGTCGGATTGGTTTGATTAATGCCAATAATTTGCGGAAAACGTGATTGAGATGTCTTCAGGAAATTTTATTAAACGACTCTCTAATAAAATTTTCAGAGGTGACGGACGTACGAGATACATTTAGAATATATTGAGTGAAAACCTGAATTAACAAAACTCTATTATATGTAATAGTAATAATTTGAATAAATTATTAAAATATTTTATAGAATTACTCAATCTGCAATTATTTTAAAAAGTTAATCAAACTGGATCTTAGTAAATTTACGTAAGGCTTAGTAAAACTTACAAAATTTTTCTAATCGTAATTATATGGTAAGAGTCCTCTCCATTTTTCCTTAAAACTCTCACCCATTCACTATTCAAAATATTTGTTAATATCCAGTATAACATATATTTTTTATCATTTACACACCTATGACGGAAATTGTTAGTGAGAAAATAACAAAATAGAGAAAAAAAAATTACTGAGAATATATATTTTTAATAATAAGCCAAGATCGTCAATTATAGTTTTAATTCCAATATCTGATCGTAAACGATTTTTCATTTTTTCAGTTTCAGTTTCATTGAACCCTCTGAAATTCATCTAAAACCATAAGTAACTTGTAAGTATATTTTGTATTATTACGTTGAACTTTACATTACAGATAAAATTTATATATATTCATTCCTATATAATAATTTTAATATATTAAAATAGCAAAGAGTTTAATATGAATATTGTATATTTTATTTTAAAAAAATTTTTAGGTGTTTAGTTTAAGTTGAAGACTTTCAGGAATAGTTTCAAAACTGTTGAGCTTTTCCTGAAATACAAACTTGTTTTTGTTAAAATTCTCTATTTTATTCTATAAGGTGATAAGTTTTAGAACCTATTCAAAAAAAACTAATTTTGATAGTGAAATTATAATATTTATTTTGGCGAAGCTAACACATCTTACATGAGACACATACATTTTATAATTTTTATTATTAATAATAGTGATTGCTTATTACACACATTTTAGACTTATATTTAGATTAAGATGTTTCATTATCTAGTTTGATCACACACACACACACACACACACACACACACACACACACACACACACACACACACACACATAAAACAATACCGTCAATATAATATTAATGTAAACCGCTCCTCAGTTAAAGTTATGCTAACTACAATATAAATCTTCGCTTGGGGCTGTTTCTCCGCAATTTATTCTTTTTAGCCCCTAATCCCGTTATTAATGCCCCACCCCCAGTGTGTGATGCTGCATCTGAAAGGAAATTCAGATCATCGTTACATCTGTAGCTCAAAAGATCTACTGAACTACTACTAAAATGACGTCATATGGACTTAGAAGAAAACAAAAGACTAATCGTTAAAAGAAATAAAAAAATTGTAATCTTTCTTTATCTTTTTATTCCTAATTATATAGTCTGGTATATACTATTATTTATAATATATAAGGAGGACGCATCACAAATGAAAGAACACAGCTAAGTGCTCTCCAGAGCTCCAGAGGGGCCCGGGGCTCGGGGACTCATATAAAATTTATTTCAAATAACAATCAATTTGCCCCAACTCACCCCGCCTCGTTATAACGATAATATTAAACAATTTTCTTTATTTATACAATTATGACCCTTGAATAAAGAGTACAAAAAGCATTTTTTTCTATAAACTCCTTGAATAATATATTTTCCTTGGAATTCAGTGAATTTACGTAAAGTGATGATCAAATATACTAATATAAGAGTTTAGATGATTGTCTGTTTTATATTTATTGAATATGAAACATCAAAATGTTATGTACATACACATATATATTGTAAAATTATATACAAATATATTTTAAGGTTAAATTTGTTATTTAAAATGATTGCAGACATGTTACCAGACAGCGACGTGTGATGAAATAAGTGAAAATTTTAATCTTATTTGTTTATATATGTATGTATATATTTTCTACTTTGAATCACTAAGAGAGATCACTTGTGAACGTAAATTAGAAGAATCTGGAAGGTCCTCTTTTGATACCATATGCTATGTCAGTCCTGTCGTGACTGAGTTTTATTCTGTCTCATTCTGTTGCTGTTATTTGCGGTTTTATTCACGTACAAATTGTTTTATTTACTATTAAGATAAATAAGAGTACAGCTAGATAGCCTTCTTCCCGGGGCGTCACGGTGAGTGCTAACGCGATCCCGTGGCGTCCCACTAAGACTTTGAGGGCAACCGTTGGTTTTTTAGTGGGTAGCCTTAAAAATGGCAGCGTCCTCTATGCTGCCGGGTAGGCCCACATAACCGGGGGGCCATCACCTTCTTGACCACGGGGTATCCGTAACGGATTTTTCCAAAGAACAAACTTCTTTATGCAATATTTTTACAATTTCGAAGATTAGCTCGTTTAAACAAAACTTCTCCGTTTTATAATATTGGTATATAAAATTGTTGGTAAAATTTCAAAAGTTGATCAAAATACGACAATATTTCGACACACAGCTTGAATTTTCATATTGAAGTACATATGTCAACCAAACAGCCATACTTCAACCTCTTAAATTAATATTACAACAATCTTACTTGCTTTTTTTGTACAACAATACAAAAATAAATTGTTTTACTAAAATTTGTGCCTTTTTTAGGGATGTTACAATGTGGTTTTAAAAGTTTAAAAGTTTTAAATATTAAATTAATTAATTATTTTAATGTTAAAATATATATTTTTTTAAATATGATAGCTAGCTATAAGAATTCACAGTAGGCATTTGAACAACCATATCTCAATGTACTTCGGTCTGTCTGTATATAAATACAAAATAAAAACAGCATTCACAATACTGTATTAGTATTATAATTATGTATACTAAGATAATTACCCGTCTCTGTTTAAAAATTTGATATTACCTGACGTAAATCTGGACTGAAAATGTATCAAACAACCCCCAGGCCATATTATAATAAGATGTCACTCGCAAGGGTGGATAACTTTTTAAACAATAACACAAATACTTCATTTAATTGGGTATAATAGACCAGCGGTCTTTTAAGGTCTTTTAATGAGATGCTTCGGTTTTATAATTATTATTTTAATAGCTCTATTATAAAGAACCTTTTTTTCGTTGATTCTTTGAGTAGGGGCTGAAAAGATGACAGGTTTTTGAAGATTATGAAGTATTTATATATAATATCTATAGTTACTAATATATTGTTTTTATCAAGTCATCAAAATAAAATTTTATGATCTAATTAATAGTATTACAATTAATAAATTTTGCATATTATTTTTTCATCTGCTATACTAATAAAATCTGAAGAATGTGTGTGTTTGTTTGGTCAAATATCTTTGAAAATACTGGATTGATTTGAAATAATCTATCTTTTTATGAAAGAGACGTTCTTAAGATATTTTATACTACTCTTAGAGTTATTAATAGTAATAAAAATCACTTGTCCGCGGGTTGAACCGCGATAGAAAACTAGTACCACATTATAGTCATGTTTTATTTTATTTTTAATGGAACCCTTAATTTCTACCAAACGTATTTTTTTACGAATTTAAGTACGTTCTTGTATATTTATATAACATCGTAATAAGAGTAAATTTTTTATTCATACATTCAGCTATGCGGTGAACGTAACGAACTGACGAAAGACACTACCATTGGCTATAGAGCTAGGAACATACATGTATTTAAGATTATTATTATAAAATATATATTTTTTTTATTAAACGACTGTGAATCAGAAGGTTTAATCACATTCATCATTTAATTTATCTACGAAAATCTATGAACAAATCATGAATTTATTGTCTAAAGAATTTTTTTATTTACTTGATAAAAAACTATTTAAAGTACTTAATACAAAAATAGAAAAGAACCTCTAAATTATCTCATATCTTTCCCGTTAACGCGACTTACCGCGAGAGGGGGGCGGGAGGGAAATGGATTCGCGACATTCGGCAGCCATTACAGACCCTCCGTCCTCTCCCCTCACCAGGCGTGTTTACTAAAAATGCGTTCAATTTTATATGCGGGCCTATTATATACGAGCACATAACTTTACCCAAGCTCCTTACAAACAACACAAGCGTTTCTCTAAATAAAGACACACGTTCATTTTATTTTACTAGACTTTAAGACACAAACTTTTCAAATGCAAACTTTTTAAACATGAGAATGAATTAAACATTACCTAAGTTTTTGTAGTCTGTGGCTTTGACATTATTGACATGTGACATTTTTAAAACACTGACACGTCCTTCACAAATCACTATCCGTCACTTAATGGCATGGCCTCTCTTCAGTCAGCTTCTATTATGTTTTTTTGGTCGTAATGAATTCCTGTTTTTGTTATTGCCTTCGCCAGGAACAAATTGCAGTCTCTTCATAAATATTCGTGCGCTTAAATAAAGGGTTCGTCTCAGAGGTTTTTGACAAAAACTAGCGCGGATGTTCTCTTATGAAGGAGTTTGAAGTCTGCGGGCATACGAACTCATTAGATGGACACTTGGAGCTGATCAATATTAATATCACAACCCTCAAAACGAATTAATAATACAAATAAGGTATAACTGAAAAATCAATGAAAATTAGATACATTTTTAACGAATTAAAAAACAAAAAATTCAGAACAAACAAATGAAATTAAATATATTAAAATAAATAATATTAATTTTAATACAACCTAATAATGTATACTTAAAACATCTGCTAATGGATACATATAAAAAACTTATTAACATCGAAATTCAACTGTATGTATGTTACATTGTGTCTCGGATGCAATTGTGTATAAAATAAAGAGAAAGAATCATTGTTTTGTAATAAGAAAAAATATGCAAATAAGTAACCGACGGGTTAAGGGTTGTTTTGAAATAAAATTACAATTTATTTGCAAGTTCTTAATCTTTAATTTAATTGAATTATTTTATAATAAGGTTCAATTTACACTGGCTTAAAAATAATTATTTGATATAAAACTATGATTTATTACTAGGAAATAATAAATAAAATATATTTTAAGTAAAAACAATGTTAGTGTATGGAGATCGTTATATAGTGCTATGTAAATTGTTTGATAAAGAGATGTTATCATGTAAATTCACGCTCTGTTACATTTCTAAATAATTGTTACTCTTATGAAAAAAAAATATTATTTGAATTTTTTTAGGTATTTTAATTTACTTTAACTTTTTTAAGGCTTAATTATGATAATAATAATATTTAAAATCGTATTAGATGTTATTTTTAACGTCTAACATCAGATAACATCTATAGTAATTTGCATATAGGAAAACAATAACACCCCATTATGCGACCTCTGTAACTGATATCCTTGAGAGCGGGAAATAAAAAAAAACACTATTCATAGACAGTTTTGTTTTTTTTTGTTTCAAACGCAATATAGAGCATGCATATCATTATCTATGCCCTTTAATTTTTTTAAAGAGCAATGAATAAATAAAAATACTACATTAATCGTAGTTTTCGAACGCAGCTGGTGGTTTTTTTCGCATATTTTTTATATAACTGTATTTCAAAATGTTTGGTTTGGAGATTTGAATTGAGCTCTGGCTGGAGTCAACGAGTTTTTTTACCAGGTGCCTACTGAATTATTAGTAAACTAGAATATATTTCTTTAAACACCTGCGTAAATAATTTTTAGAGCCAATAAATAATAACGACACATTTTTACAACTGTTATAAAAATATATATTTAATTTTAATTGGAAATATAAAACTAGAATGAACGTTAAAATATAATTTTTATACATTTGGAATAAGTCAGAAGTTTTTCATATATCTAGAATCCAGGGGTAGAGCACCATTTTAATTATTATATTCAAAAAATATAATCTTTTTGTGGTGTGCGAAGTTATATCAGTATAAATTAAATATTGTAATGAGAAGCTGCATGAAGTATGAAGACATTTCCCACACATCACCTCTACTTTCCACCTGGCATCTGCTCGCTAATTGTCCAAGAATATGCAACGTGCATAAATTGTGCTAAATTATTACAAATGGCGTCTCACGGCGACAACTCTTTATTTTTAAAGCAATCGTCTTTAAAAACCTGTCGCAGCCCCTGCTCAAGGTGTGAAATTTGCAAATTTTGAATAAAAAAAAATATTTCCTATCGATTTTTATATTACAAATATCAACCTTCACTCTATATATTAGAGGTTATTTTTGTATATTATTTATTGGTAATCCTCAGTCAAATATGCAAAACAGTTAACCCATTTCTTGACTCGCCCTATAATTATGGTATTTTGCATACTATTTAAAGAATAAATATTTATAAGGAAGTGAAATTTAAGAAGTTTTTTTTTTGTAAACTATTGCTTAATAAAACGGGTTCGTTACTCGTTAAAATGTTTTGCATTTCTGTATAAATTAACATTTGTATGCAATGCCATGATCACACATCATAATTATTACGTGCACTTTAAATATAATGTTACAATATTATTATCATTTTTATATAAATTTACATAAAGATCAACCTAAAACAAATTGTTTAATTTCCAAACAATTATATAACCAATGAAAATTGTTTAATACAATTTTCAAACAATTTGAGGATTGTTTTAAGCAGCTACTCACAGAAATCTTATACGAAAATAAACACACAGACTCAATAAAACCTACGAGATCAAAACGACTTCCTATTACGGGGAATGCGGTAACAAGTGCATCAAACAATATATATTGTACCGTCTATTGTACCAGTCCATTGTACCATTATGCTGTTGTACTGTCGATTGTAGAGAAATCACAATTCGTTGGGGGATCGATTGAGTCAAGTGCCTATCGATTCATGGGGTTAATATAATAGTATTGGCAATTGCTTCTCCATTGATACTAGCTCGTTTTATGTATTAATTTTATCGATAAACTACATGGTTTTACTATTTATCGATAAAATATGCTTGAGTTTTGATTGTATTAATAGGTATGTGAGTAATGTTAGTATGATTAGTATATTTGCCCCGCTTGTATATACCTTAATTTTTCAGAATTACAAAGCTTGAATTCTTTTTGAAGTTCAATATAGTATATTATATTACACTAGCTGTTACTAGCGGTTTTACCCGCGTACAAACGATTTTATTTTCAATTAAGATAACTAGAAGCAGAAGCATAATGTTAGATATCCTATAGCCTTCCACATAGACCTGTCTCTCATAATGAGAAAGAATTCTTCAAATACATCTGAAAGCTTCAAAGGTGAGCATGTTAGAAAACAAACTTTTCCGCTTTATAGTTTTAATATAGATATATATACCAATATTTTTATGGTCTCTCTCTTCAAATATAATACCAGACTACTTATAGTATTATTATAATATTATTCTTACTTCGAGGACATTTTCTTTATACAATATATAACTTTAATAAACAATTTTAACGGGGAGTGCAAGAGAGCCCTTAATTTTGACTATTGTCATCCTATTGAGCGAAGCGAGGTGCAATCAGCATCGAAGTTGCATTTGAAAAAACGTCGAAGCATTCTGTCCTCAACTATTTTTTAAGATAAATAAAAAAGATTAATTCTAAAAGCTGTGAAAAAAATTCGGCATTCGCATATCATTGAAGTGATTATTCCTCAAAGACATCGAATATTTGATTTTTTTTTTAAACCATCACCATTGTCTCTCAGTGTGCAAAATTTGGAAATTATCGGATATACCGTTTTTGATTGATTATCGGATATACCGATTTGACAAATGATGCAGAAAAGTCTCTCATAGAGAGTTTCGCTTAATTATCATTAACATTATTTACTATATAATAAAATTATAATAATTTTTTCAACTAGTAAAGGCGTGGTTAGTTATTTCAGATATTTTCTCGCCAACACGATTGATTTACATTTTACATGTTATGTTGTTTTCTCATATCAAGTACAACTTTGACTTAAATTGTCAATACTAATATTAATTGTAGATTTAAAGTAAGTTAAGGAGTACCCCTAGAGTTTTGTGCTGGTTCATCTCTCTGAAACTACTCCTGGAGTCGTACAACTTGAGTATGACATTTATAATGCTTATTTTAAATCAAAAACATTTACATCGACTTAAAATAATGAAATTAAATGAAAAAATGAAATTACATTTTCTGACGTTACACTTTAAAATACATAGCTATTTTTATATTTCTATTATTGCATACAATTTTATTAATAATATATATTTACTTAAAATTTTATTTTATTTATTATTTATCATGTCACTTATATTGAGAATACCTTAAAAATAAAGTGATAAATTGGTGATAATAATTATATTAATGAGTCAAATATTAACGCTACTTATGCTGACGACTTCGCTTGCATTACCTTTTTAAAGATAATATCATAGTGACAAAAACAAGTGCAGCTATTGAGTTTTATCTATATATTATTTAGTATACTTTAGTCTTGTACATCAAAACTATTTTATACATGAACAGACATACATTATGCCATTGTAACATTATAATGTTTTTTGTATCTCTTGTTATTTTTAGTACATTTATTAGTAGGTTGTCTGAATAATTTTAAATAAACAAAAGGTTCTTAAAATATATATATATATATATACATTCTCGTTATACCTTTTTGTTGTCTTCAGTGTATTTATTAGATTCTTTATTTTTATAATATGTCTTTTACACTTAGGTTTAGACAGAGTAGGTAATAAAAAAAATAAGCAGAATTCATTTTGGTATACAATTTAGTTATATTGTCAAAGTTTGTACTACAATAAGTTAAATTATTAATAAAAAAATTGTTAATAATTTATAAAATTTATTAACAATTTTTACTTTTTGCTTTATTAACATTTTTTTACTCATAATTTTGATTTTAATGTTAGTATTAGAATACATTTTTTTATCATAAATGATATTTCATGTTCTATACGTTATATTTATTATATATATGTTTATTATTCTCATATTAGATGTATATATTTTTTTTCAGTTTTATGACATTCTAATCTGTGTCAGTGCTTATGAAATTGTTCTTTTTTTTTTTTTCAAAAGCACATTATTTACTTGTTAGTTTATTGTCCTTAATTAGGAATTCTTTTGGGGAAGCCCAAGTCGCCCCTTATCATTTGGGTATCCCATAGAAATTGGAAAAAACCAAAATTATTTCTGAAGGACACCTATTCTACCCGTGGGTATCTATTAAAAGTTAAGGGTAGTTGGTAAAAATGGCCTAAATGACTTGAAATATCAATGCAGTAGCTAAATCTTTAAATTCATATTCTATCTCTATAGAGTAAAACAATTATCGACTAAGAAATATATGATTAAGAATTTAGATTGGAAGCTGGTGATAGCGACTTTGTATTTATAGAAGTTGGTTATATTTTTTAAAAAGGTTATATATACCTATTTTAAAAGATATCCTTATATTAAAAATCAAAGTAATAATTGACATATAACTCTTAAATATAAAATTTGGTTCTTTATCAGATAGGTCGCTGATAGATTTGGAAAATTTATATAAAAAAATTACTCCATTGCTTAAACATGATCATTCCTTTAAGAAACTCTAAATTTAGGAGCAATTATTTTATGGCTATTTCTAGTATTATTTAAGTTTTTTATTAACTAACATTACATTTATATAAGTATTGTAAGTATGTCATTAAAAATAGATTAGCGACTGCCTACAACTTTAGTTTTATACAGCTTGAACTTAACTATTATGAGAAATAAAATTTTACTAAATGCGTATGTACATGTAAAAACAAAAATTTTGAAAAAGTTATTTATATATTTTTTTTAAACATTCAAATTTTAGTTTTCTAAAATAAAACTATTTTTACGAATTAAAACTCGCGTATAATTTGGTTACATTTTTTATTTTAACCTGACGTTTCGAATACTTTGAAGCAATCGTGTTCACGGGTAGACGAGATTTAAGCGTCTGTCAGTAAGTCAGTTAATTAATCATCTACCTCCAACGGTTCCTTAGTTTGCGGGCATAGGGTTCCGGATGTAGACAAAACGCACTAACTGTATCCTGAGGTCTGACAGTGCGGTCACAGACGTGAGACTTTACAGTATTAATGAGTGGGTCCCAGGTGTTAGTTTTTCTGTGTGGCTGTTGTTCCGGTTAATTTGTGGAACGGATTGACCGATTTTGAAACGAGTTTTACTGGCAGGTAGCTGATGTAATGAGGACTATTTTAGAATACTTTGATTTTAAAATGATTAAATTCAACGCGGAGGAAATCAAAAGCACAGCTAGTTTAATAATATAACAACATAAGTATGAAATTGATATAACATTATTTTGTAATATACGTATTATTTACATTTCTATCGCTATCTGCAGTAATAAAAAAAACATTTATAAGAGCTGACGTGTTTATTTCCTTTTAATAAAGTTATTTCCTTTTGGATTTTTTTCTAAATTTATGAGAGTTTTCATAAAGGGTATAATAATTATACAAAACAGATGATATCAGATTATTTTATATGTTTGTGTGAGAATCATTCTCAGCTAACCCCGATACAACTACATATATCTATGTATATATGTTATACATATACAATACCATGTTGGTACAGGTGATACGGAAATTATAAATATACATATACTTATTATATATCATTCCCCATTATCTATTATTATTTTATCAAAGTGGACTTCGGATAAGATTAAAAACAAACGAACTCATCATATTTACTATACATATTAGTAAAGTATAACATCGTGAAGATTTTAAATATATATAAAATGAAAAGTTCATTGACACTACATCGATAGAACCTTGGACTCCTGGACACTTTCGTCGCACTGTCAATTATTCACATGAAAAATGGATAATGATATCATTTATTTAGAAACTAACACTTTACGAAGATATAGATATACTTATAGATATTTTGAAAATAAATAAATTTATTGTAACACACACACATTGCACACAGCACAAACATATATATAATAAGGACTTCTAATACGAGGATTCTACTGTTGTAGTCGAAATTGAATCATTATTTTTTTATTATTCTGACAAAATATAAAAACCTTATTTTTTATTAATTTTTTTCGATTTCAAGAACAGTCCAGAACATTCTAGAACATTCTAGAACATTAATGTCCACTTCGGCACAACGTCAACCGTTGCAGTTCATATATAATTTAGACATAAATAAAATGTATTACCGATCAAAATAACTCTAAAAATATTATATATTTGACTATATTATAAAGGAAAAAAAAATGAATTTAATTCTTGTTGCTTATTATTTTACCAATACAGTGACATTCCATGGGTTTCGATATATCCTTAGAAAATAATTAAATATTACAATTAAAATTTTAGTAATTCAAAAGTTTTTCATACTAATATTTTTTCAGCTTAGAAACTTATTTTAAATAATAGAACAAACTAAAACAATCCTAATTATATAGATAGAGATATATATGTAAGAAGCTCGTAGGGGTGTAATGTGAATTTCGTTTATCTCTTAAACAAACCACTCGCACCCCTAGTTAGGGGTAGCAAAAACCTTATTTCAAATATCTATAAAGAAACCATACTGAAATATAAATTCAAAGACTGTTTGTCTGTTAACTTTTTATTGCTAAACTAATGAACTGATTTGATGAAATTAGACCATGGCTTATATTATTTTAAGAATTTGGGTTTAAGTTTCGAAAAATAAATTACTATGTGGATATACTGGTATTGTAGACATATAATATATTAATATTTTGGCCCTTTTTCTAAGAATAAACTTAAAGTATAGTAAATACCAAAGACATTATATTTTACTATGTAATGAATAATACTGCTATATAAGTATATATGAATTGGCTTTCATGTATGTTTATGACCAATTTACTTTCATTTACTATATACGAGTGAAAAATTTATACTCGAGATACTGTTATTTGCCAGAAAGAACATATTAATTATATTAAAGATCATAATTATTTTTAAGGTTAATTAATTTTGATATTATTTACCACAAGTGTGTTTAAATAACAAATTAATTTAATAAAATTTTTGTTTTATTAAAATCGGTGGGTCGCTATTATTAAAATTAATATCCTTTTGAAATCGCCGGAGCAAGTGAGCATCTCAGATCACACGAGAACATGTTTAATCCAAAGATACGGGGTGATCCTTTTAATATTATGAAAACCCAAATAAATTAGGCCCGGAGCCTTCACAATTATTTCTAGAAAAATGAACAAAAGAAAATGCGGGGACTGAAAAAAATAAGCTTTGTTATCGAAATTGGAAATGAAACGAATATATCTGTAGGTATCTAAAAGAAACTTCGGCTTCTGTTGGGGTGCAATTTTTTTTCACTCCGAACGCGTGTACAAAAAACACCCCTCGTATGAAACATTACCCCACAATACGTCCAATGGAGCCGTACCCCAAACACGCTCTCATTTTTATAAACAGATTTTTTTCTTTGCGTTAGAGAGAGATAGATAATCGGCTGTCATAATCCAATCGTTGATATACACGAGTGCGAGTGGGACGGGCGTAAAGAAAAAGTTCAGACTACGGATAAAGAAAGCTCAGGTATAGATAAGGGTGTGGAGGGAAGAAAAAAGGGATACGACGTGGGGTGGCGACCACCCCGGCGGTGGGGGCATCGAGGTTCCCGTCACCGCCGCTAGATGGAGTATAAGAAAGTTTTTTTTATTGAATTTCGGCAGGAGAGTTTTGTCGTAATTATGATGGATTGTACGGTGGCTTTCCGCAGATAAGTTTTTTGGGGAAATTCCCGTTGCGTGTTATGTGTTTCATGATTTTTTAAATTAGCTTCAAGTTTGGAAGCCGGATAACAATTTTATACGATTATAATGACTTTTAGATTTCTGAACTGTTCTGAAACTAGTTATAACCGGATATTGTCAAATTCTTATTAGATTTTGTTTTGTGTATATTGTTATTTGCAGACATATCTGTATTGGATTGTAATACACAACTTTTGAACTTTTTATTACTATTCTTATTGAAACTGTGTGTGGTGTTATGTTAATGTTAATGTAAAAAACAAAAACAGAATTAGACATACTTTGATACCAAATTAAAAAACTATAAAAGAAATAAAATTTGAATAAGTCAATCAATCAATTTGTCATATTATCAATTATCTTATCTTATCTTATCAATTTGTCATCCATTAATAATTGATGATTGATTTTTGTTATATTAAAAATATACACACGTAGATTCTATCTAAATAGACAGTTATTTTTAAAAGTCTGTGATGTAACAAATTCTAGTAAAATACTCATATCAATTAAATGAACTTGTCCAAAGATAAAAGACGTATATAACTTTAACCCCACAAAAAGTCATTGAGACTTTTAAAAAAACATCTAATATAATAATAAAATGAGAGCGTCTATTATGCGCCAAAAAATCTTTTAATTAGGGTTGCGCCACTGAAATCTCACTTGACGTGTTGATTTTCATTTTTTTTCACCCTTTCACAGCACTAGCACTAATGAGACAAGCCCTTGTAATGTCTGTCTGTGGTTGTAAATGAGTCTAGGTTTGAGTATGACATACGTAATTAATGTTAACATGCCCTGAGACCTTGCTATAAATTATATAACAAAAGTCACCTTACAAAATATTATATTTATAATTAATTATTTTATTTTTATTTTTGTTTATACATCCTGTATTTAACTATCGGATTTCTGAAACCAAATAGCTTTTGAACGTATTGACAGACCTTGTTTCTTAAAAGTAAGTCTTTATTAAAGTGTGTGTCATATAGATGTTCATATGTCCTTTTTCATATAGCTCAGTACAGCCCTAAATCTGTATATACGGTATGTAAATATTTTAATTTATATAATATATGTCATATAAGATCGCATTTATTACATAATATAATTTAATTCAAATTAGAAGGCAGCCTTGTTATAAAACGTAATATTTTCCCATTGGTAAACAACTCAACCTTTCACAAATATCCAATTCCGGCATCGTATAAGCAATAAATAAGAGGAAAAGGCTTTCCAGACGCAGAGGAATAGGGAGGAAAAGGAGGAAAAGGAGGAAAAAGTAAAAAAGGCATCGGATCGAAGTCTTCGTCCGTCGGATCCAATAATCCCGCCGTCTGTCTGCCGCCTAATGTGATCGCAGCCTAATGAAAAACGCTCAGCCTCTATCTATAGGTATTGGCTTTATATCGAAAATTGTATATTAAATTATATTACAACTGACATATTGATTTTTTATGTGAATATTCCTTCCTATCTGAGTAATGTATTGAAATTTCAAACACTTTTCTTTAAATATGTATTTCTTATTAGAATAAAATATTTGTTAAAAAAAGTATTATTTAAATGTTCTTTTGTTGCTGAAACTAAGTTGCTAAATCTGATTTTTAGATATATAAAAACTCAAAATAGAATAAAAGTTTAGACTCTGACTATAAATACGGACTCAGCTTCGCGAATATTAAAAAAGAAATCCTGAAATAGGTTTACTTTGGTAACGAAATCAACATAAATTTAGAAGAAAATGAAAATGCGTGTGCCGTTGTTAGTTTATATAGCGCTTGATTACTTATTTTATATACACATATTATATATCTTCTTATATTAACATATTGTTAAAGATTACTCCATTCCCCCATTATCATAATTCTATATCTAAATCCCAAGAAGACTTAACCTAAAAACCCAGGGATTTCCGCTATTGAGTTCCTGACTAAACCTATCTTACTTTGTTTATATATCGTTGCTTAAGTGTAAAATAATTTGTAGAAATATCTATCTAGATACAAAACTTCATCAAAATAAGTTAATCAAATTTACAACTTATATCAAACTAGTACATATTAAAAACATCTGTATCTTATATATTGCCTAATTTTATAATAGATATACCTATGTATGTGTGTAGGTTCATTGAAACTTATTTCACGGGTCGTGACGTCACACAATAAACTTCATAGACGCTTTCGTATTTATAAGGAGCTAATGTCTCTTACTATACTGGTTTCTTAAGAAAGTTCATTCATTGAGAATCAGCTGATAGTGCATCCTGCTCTGAAGTATGAGAAATTATATAGAGAGGTGTTTCATCCTGCTCTTGCAAAGGAAATAGTGACGTCATAACGAGGTCGTCTTTCAGATTCACTCATTAAATAAACAAGGAATGAAAAGTGCGTTTCATCGGCAGTGCAAATTACAATTATACATTTCTGACTATTCATATTTTCAGAATAGTTTTGAACAAGATTTTAGAGTTTTACAAAATTATTAAATTAGTTTTAATAGAAATTTAAATAGAACTTGTTATCTAATTAGAAAAAGTTGGCATGGAGAAACATTATTCCCTTATTGAAACACTAGTTAGTCTCTATCTTGTCAGATATTCTACAATTAGTATATATATATTCAATTTAGATTTAGTTCGATAGCTTGGAAATTATATGGTATAGGATAGAGCTGCTGAAAAACTAATCGTTTTTTGGAAAACGTGTTTTTTTTCTGACATAAAAGTAAAGTCACTTCTTTTACAGACCAAAGTCTGAGTTTATTTTCCAAATAAATGCTTTATATCTACATTGCGGACAAACATCCAAATAATCTAAAAAAAACCTGAAGTATCATGTTTCTAATTAATGTACATTTGTGTAATATTTTGAGTAATCATTTGCAACCTCAAATCCAGTCAATCAAATAAAAAAAACTTGTGAGTCTAGGTGTCCTGCTGGTGTAACGCATTTAGCGCCCGTTTTAATTCGTATCCCGACCCCGCTGTTCTTCATTATCTTATTACTTAGCGAACTTTGAGTACTGCGACCGCATCTCTTTAATATTTTGTTGTCGCCAGTGTTCTTTCTTCATATTCAGAATCACTATTCATCTAGCTACTTATTTTTAATTTGCTTATTTTTAATTAATTTTCAAATGCTTCGAATACATAAAAAACCTTATATTTTAAACAATGTAAATTTATTCGATAAAAAATAGGATTATTAATTAAGCTATTTAACAAATCTTCAGCTTATACTATAAAAAAAAATTATCACATTTATGAGACTTAAAAAATTTAAAATTCAAGTATCAAGACTTGACGCTCTCATTACAATCTTAAGATGTCGGCAGAGTTGTTCTAGACGTTAATACCGTCGCCTTCACCTTGACCAGTCTTAACTTTCACCCCAGTTCTGCTGCCCTGGTACTTTAAACTAGGTCGAAAGGGTTCAATCAACTGTTATCAACTAATGTACTGGAAAATTTAAATGTATGAATATTGGCTAATAATAAATTTAATAAATTAATGTTATATTACTAAATGTTAACTACATTAAATACTATATTATTATATAATCATTGTATTTGCCTTAAAAATATAATATTATTATATGAGATGCATAGAAAAAAGTTTATAAAATGTTAATAATTTTAAATAGTAAATATAGTCTTTTATAATAACAACATAAATAAATTGACAAGATAAATATATCTCTGTGTTGAAAGTAGTTATATATTAAATCAATATTATAAAAAGGAATAATTTCAGATGTAAAGTACTGAAATATTTTAATTTTTTTATAAATATATTTACACAGCATAGAGAAGTTTGCAATGAAGTCAATATTTACAAATTAATGTATCAGCGGTTTCAAATGATTGAATACCTTAAAGGCGATCTATTTTTATAAAATAATGCTTTCACTTTATAATTAGGTCATAAAAACTTCATATAAACCCACCCAATAGACATCAAAGACTCCGACGGCGGTTGACATCAAAGGACCCGTCGGCCGCACCTCTTTGAACTCGCCGACGGTATTGCGCCGGTATTTTTAGTTCTAATAAGAAAATTCTTCGTAAGTATTTAAACTGTTATCAACTACTGTTTCAATTATAATACTATTCATTCTGTTTGACAGATTTTATTTTTAATTTTAACATTTATTTAAATAAAATAGCACCTGGCATAAAATATGAAATATTTATCATTTGTGTATTTTTCTTAAATAACTGTTTTACTGGCCGCTAGTTAAGCTTAAGAAACAATACTTAAAATTAAAAAACTGAAGATAGATTTCTAGTAGTTCACGAAAGATCAGAATCTACTTATAAGTTTATTTTATAATATATTTGCCGGAATGAAATAGTCTGGTCTGATACGAACCTTGTTAAATTCAATATTAAAAAAAAATATATTAATCAACTAATAAAGCCTCAACCTCATTAAAAGAACTACTTAATGATCTTAGTCTGTTTTGTTCAATTCCATATTTTTAAAAAAATTAACCAAGTAATAAAACCTCAACCTCATTTGATGAACTACATGACCCATCTTTGTCTGTTCTATCACAGTAGGTACATAGAGAGTATTAAACAAACAGGCAATGTGATTAAATAAATGATTCAATAAAGCCAGACAGAATATTGAATAATCTTTTTCGTGAACTTGTTCAAAGATAACACGAGCGGCTCCAGACGTGTATATATGAAGAAATGTTAAGGAGAAGTCGGTATTAATATTTATTTATGTTTTAGTTATTATTTATTTTTATTTACTTATTTATAACTTTTCCACTTTAAATCCATATTAGTGATCCTGTACGTCAATTTAAAGTCAGGAGGGCCCATATGGATACTTAACGAATTTAAATATATTATTTTAGGTATAGCAATATCAATGTTGTTTTGAACTGGTAGTTTGTTTAATGTATAAAATAAGTATATTTTATATTCGATATATAAGTATTTGGTATAAATATTCCAGATTAAGTTCAGATTATTTACCCGCTGTTAATTAACATAAATATGTTTCGCACATATATAAAGAGATGAAATTATGTTTTAATGAGATAAAGCCAAAAAATTATCTGAGATTTGCCTTTTAACTAAGACATTGTATAATCTATAATCAACCAAACTAAAAAATAATTCTTTTTATTTTCCATCTATCTTGACTTAGCCTTAAAAAAGAACGTATTCCTTTGCCAAAGAAAAATCCACGCGGGATTAAAAAGAGATGCATTCGTGTGTGAACGCGACTGTATCTTACTGAACAAAGGACGGAAAACATTTTCTTATAAAGTCTATTTACACTACAAGCTAGCATTATAGAAGATATTCTTGACATGAATGCTATATTTTCTTTACCATAAAACAGAGGTTTAAAGTTCGAAAATGCCCCATATTATTTCTTTTAAATAATATGTAAAATACCATTCGAACATAAAATTCTATAAAAGCTCACATTTCTTCAACGGTAATGAAAAATTTATTTCTATATAACAGTATTTTTATTATAGATTGCCAATAAAATAATATTCAAATCACGTTCAACATAAAAAGCACCTAAAGTTTATTTTAAAGCTATATCATTCAGTGGATTACAATGTTTACTAAATCTCCGAATACTTTGTAGGAGTATCCATGTGAGGCCCCCTACAGTGAGTCGTCTCGATACAACTACAATATCCAATTTTGTTTCCTACATATTTGATCAATGTTTGATGCCTATGTTTGTTTGAATATAACTTTCATTGTATACTTCATAATATAATAAATAAAATACATTATTAATTCTTAAGTCTGGAATTATGCTAAAAATAAAATAAACTAAAGTATATTACATAATACAATTTCTTAGATTTGAAACTAAAAAATATATATTATAGTACATATAAATGCACATTTATTCCAACATCAATCTACAAAATGCACAAAAAGTAACACTTCTTACAAACGACATAATATTAAAGGGGGCTGCGGGAGGGGGGCGCCCCCTATCGTCATCTCTGAGCCATAAATTTTGCAAATGCGAATCATAAATTTCGTCAACTCGCACTAATGTAGCGAACAAAATAAGGTTACAATCTGTATGCTTGCGGAGTTTTTATACAATGTAAGATAGAGATCATAACAAGATCATTTTATGACTTTAATTGATTTATCAAAACCAGTAAATAGAATAAAAGCTAATGTTTTCTAAGATTTACACGAGTACTACACATTTCAATAAAACTATTTTACGGATATCGAACACCTGGGATCCTATCATGAAAAATATTAAATCCCATGTCTGTGAACACAATGCCCATAGACACAGTGCGTTTTGTATGCATCCTGAAGTCTATGCCCATAAACTCAGGAACCGTTGGAGGTAGGTGACAAATAAACTGACTGACTGACAGACACCATCATCTCGTCTTACCGCGAACATGTTTGATGCAAAGCATTCGAAACGTCGGGTTAAATTTTAAAAGTAATAATAAACGCGAGTTATATTCCTAAAATAGTTTTATTGAAAAGAATAGAAGCTTTTGCTGCAACAACCTGCAAGCAAGTGCCCATTTTCGGGATCATAGACTTATTATTGTAAATATATAATTTTCGTTGCGTAGTTATTTCGTTCTTTTGTTTGAGTTAAATGGATATACACCATAAGTAATCTGCGGCCTTGATTATGATATGTTTATGTAATTGTGTTGTATAAAATATACAACCATGTTTTAAATTTTAATTTGAAACGGAGTTCAAACAGAGCAATTAGAAATCCTCGCAAACCATGGAAAGAGTTTTAAATAAGAATTCTTTCTCCTCACAGGAAGTTCCGGAAGTCACCGGAAGCGGAGCAAGTCCGGAAGTCGAGCATACATTAACTTCTATTTACGAAAAGTTGAACATGGAGACTTGTATACAATTTTATATAGATATTAATGGACACATTGAAATAAAATATACAGAGATTTCATTCACATATTTATTATTATTATTACATGAATATATATAAAATAACAATGTTTATTATAAAATAAAACAAATAATTATATTAAGCCAAAACAAATAGGTGAGAAGTTTTTTAAGTAAACGAGATTGCTTGTCACAGACAGAAGGCCATTAGAAATAATCACAAACAGACAAATCACTAATTATGCTATATTTAAATTGAGATAAAGAGCTTACGGCATTTGAGAAAAACAAGGATGACAATTTATTAGATATGCTAACGATACAGGATTCTGTTCTTTACCAGTTTGTTGTCATAATAATTATAAGAAATATTTTTAGCCAACATATACGTACAAAATTAATTAATTAAAATATATGTAAAGTGAAAAATTTCATACAGACAGATAGAACATATATAAATGAAGCCTCTGAAGCTACACTATTAAGCCTGTATTGTATCATACAGCCTTCCTATATTTTGTTTAGGTTCTTACTTATAATATAATTATATTGACTATGAACATATAAAAATATGATTGGCTGTTTGAATGAGTGTGTTTATGTGGATATGTGAGTGAATGCGTGTTTTTGTGTATTTATTTATGTATGTGTGTGGGTGTGTTTTGAATGTGTGAGTGAGTTTTAGTGTGTAAGGAAGAGTGTGACCTTATATGAATTAATATTTTTGCTTCTAATATTATAAAAAAATATATTTATTGCATAAAGTATATAACACTATTATTTAAATCTTTAAAAACAGGAGCTTTTTAGAATATTTATAAGAATTGCCGCATCCAATATTATTAAATGAATTGTCCAAAATCGTTAAAAGTGTACAGAGAAGAGCAGAAATGGTATTATAAGAAGCCGGCCCCGAGTCGTAACCGAATTATCTTAACCACCTGTTGATGGTCTAATTAATTCAATTTTTGCAGCACCTTCTACTTTTAGAGATCCGCGACAATCTTAAACAAATAAATTAAATTTTATTAGAATATAATTTTCGTTAATAACAAAATTTGCGAGAATATTTATTTATGTAAGTCGTAGATCATATTCAAAATAATAAAATCTTGTTTAATTAAATAAAATTGAACAAAATTTTTGACAAAAGTAATCAGTCAGATTTTTTAATGTGTTCATACAATAATATAATAATACACATTTTATTTACTGTCCCTTTTTTTTTAATACATATCATAGATACATTAAAACAAACTGTATAAAAACTATAACTATTTAAATTAAAAAAATATATTTTGGATGGTTTTATATAAAATGTTGTACAGAACCTTAGTTTCTAATAAGAAACATTCTTTAATCTTGCGGTCAAGGGTGTTAATTTGATGATTACATTTCTCCTTCCTTTTAAAACTTTTACGATTGTCTTAAAATTACCTGTTGTTATTATAATTGTTAACAAATATTACATAAATGTTTTTGTTATTATTAAGAAGTCAAGAGACTTTGATACTTGTATTTTCATTTAATATTGAACAGTCTTGATACTTTATTTATTATGTGTAACAAACCTACCTTATTATTTACATATAGTTAACGAGTATGTTAATCAATCGCTTTCTTTATCAATGTCCTCAGGACTAATTCGCGCAGGTGGGTAAAGTCATTAAAAACAGTTTAAAACGCTCCTTCATTGACTATCGCGTCCGCCATCTTGCGGGCGCCATATTGTTTTTAAATTTATTACTGTAATTACGTTATGTTACGACTAAAGGATGTTAAAGTTTTGAAAAATTTTTATAATAATTTATATCTTTATTTTTATCGTTTCGTTAAAACGCGACGCGATCACGTAACGAATGTTTGACAATTATTAATAAAAATGTTTAATATATTTTTAAATATTCATCTACATTGGATATGTCAACATATTTTAATATAAATGACATTTAATATTAAGAATTTATTTGTAATTTATTATACAAATATAACGATAACTAGAGCGGCTAAATTAGAATTAAAATTAATACAAATGTATTCCAATGATATTTACAGTAAAAAGTACCGAATTATCTATATTCATACCAAAAAACATGAATTCGTTTATTAATAGTTTCCTCGTTAATATATTATAAGAAACCAGTCAGTTAACTGAATAAACTTAACCTATCATGCGAATTACTGTTTCAATTCACATTATCATATTGTTTTGGTGTTAGTATTATCATTAAATACCACCTCCAATTTTTTTAGCGCCATGTTTCACTAAACATGGTCTCATGAAATACATTCTTGAAATATCTGACGTATGTTACGTGTTATTTAAAAGTATAATTAATTATTGAGAAATATTTAATAAACATTGCTAAATTATAAAATATTATGATTGCCTTTATTATTTTCTTTTTCTATATAAGGCTGTTCATTACAATGTTATTAATCTTATCTTTTTCTGTACTCTGAGTTGAAGTTACAATTTGAATATTTAGCGAATAATATTAAGTTAAATGTTAACATATTTATGTTTATATTTATGTAAAGTTTAAAATAAGGCTTTTATTCGACATATTTATGTGTTTTAAGTTTTTAATTAGAGTTTAATGTATTTTAATGTGTAGGTGTCTTAACAAGCTGATGTTTTAGTACAATTATAACACCCTCGGAAATTAGACAAGCCATTAGATCAACGACCGCATTAGAATATATTAACTTATCACAAAATCTTAAATAGGCAGTAATTCTATCCATGTAGTTAAAATTCAACACGAAATTATTATCTGGAAAGATCGATTTGAGTTCCCAGCGAAGCCTAAACATGGTTTTAACCACCATTAATTAGGGTGGGTCGGGGTGAAATGGGTATAATTATGGCACGCTAAGTCCTAATTTTGACAGGTCATGTCAAAGTCACGTTTGTATCTTTTTTATTTGTCTATTAAGTCTAATTTGTTAATGCTGTTAAAACCTTCTTTTTTCCATTTTTTAATATATATATTTTTGATGTACAGTTAATTTTTTGGGTTTATGTGACTTGTCGTTTTCAGCCGCACTTCCTCATGCACTTTTGTGTATAAATATTTATAATATGTTAATATATGCAGAGTGAAATCGTTAATTCGGGTGGTTCAGTTATTTCGAGTTCTTTATCGCAAACAAGATTATTTAACTCTGACAGTCAAAACACTGGCTTTGGGGTAGATTTTATTAAACTAATTGGTGTTATTAACCCTTACACTTGACACTTGAAAAGAAACCTTATGTAACAGAAATAGAACTGAATATTACGTGAATATATTCTGTCTAGATAGTTGTATAATTTTAAGTCTTGAAGAATATAACTGAAATTAGTATGACATTAGATTTGAGTTATTAAAAGAGTTACAACTGTCCTATAATTATCACTTCATATCAGATCATTTAATTTAAATGGCCCCTAAAATTTTAAGTTAATTGTGGGTAACGTAAGCAACTGTTAGGTTATCAAGGGTTCCGTAAGACAATGCTTCCGGTGTAAATCGTGTTTGGTTCAAATTATATTTTAAATTTATTTTCTTTTTTGTGATCAGTTTCAATTATACCTAACCCCTTTTTTATTATCTTTAGCTATATTTTCTATCTAAATTTTATATAAAATCGTAAAATATATGCAAAATTGTATATGGTTGTTCATCTGTACTTACGTAAACATTATCGACATTTGTCAGTATGCCCGTGAACTGTGCTTCACGCCGCGATAAAGAGATGCTCAACGATCATGAATAAGGAACCCTAAAGTGTTTCGAAACTAGCTGAGCAAATTCCGATAGTATTAACGTGAGAACAGCTGGAAAATGATATATAATAGTAATCATGGATCACGAAAGCTTAAATATAAAAATATATAAAAATTCTTATAGTTTTTATTGACATTCATATTAATGATATTCGATAAACGTTTAAACAAAATTATGTATATGTAGCTTTATGTTTAAATGAATATGGTATAAAGAATTAAAAATGCTCCGCATTGGCTACTTGGTGGAGTGGGCACGTAGTTTTGTACTTTTATTAGTATGCGGTGGGTAAATTAGTCTTGATAACAATCAGAGACGAGGCTTATGAAGGCTTGATTTACAAGCTGATGGCATTTCTGATAACTATAATGCCGGTCTCATTGACTTTGTTTAATCGCTGGGTGTTTCTGTGAACATTTTGTATTGTACGGGTAATGTATTTGTTTTCTTTTGTTATTTTAAAGATTTTTATTTCTTGGTATTTTTACACAAAGATATAATTTTATTATTACTTGATGAGGCATAACCTGAATCCGGCTACTGAATGTAGATCGTATACGCGCCTCAGCTGACCTGATCATTATCAGATAAGAGCTGCAAGCGCAAAGTTCCCCTACTCCCACTCTACCTCTCCTCTTTTCTTTCTCGTATTTATGTTCCTATATTTGGCAATTCATATCTGTCCTGCGCAATAATACAAAATAAATATACTTCTATTTTCTATATGTCTGTGTGTGTCGGCCATCTAAGTTAACAGTGACTTGACCTGATGGTTAACCGTCGACACTTATCTGATAAACACGCGAACAGTTACGATTTAAGGTTTACCAAATAACGGAACTTAAAGCCGTGTACACATTAAAACAAACTATTTATTTTTTTATAATTTACTTATATTAATTGCTGTCTTAGTATTTGGCTCTGGTATTGTCATAAAGTAGCCAATATTTTAAGAGTTTAGATTTGAACTTTATAAAAAAAAACTTATTAGAGTTTTTTAATGTCTAGGAATTAGGAGTAATAATATCACTAGCTATTTTAGTATGATGAATAGATATTGATTATTTTAAATTTATGAATGATTTAAACGAAGAATCGTTCGTTGAATATATATATTTTTTTTATTTTTGTATGCTTCAAAATATTTGTTTATTTGTTTTACTTCCATGATTTTGGAAGCATCTGGTTTCGTTTTGCCACCTGAAACAAAAAAAAACATATTATATTTCATTAAATATATTTTCATAGGTATACAATGTAATTACAAAAAATAAGATCTACTATGACAATGTGCTACTAATATAGTAGCCAGAAAAAACTGTACCATTGTCATACATATAATATATTTAGAAAGGCAATCTTTATCAGGACGAAAAACAATAAACACTATACTTTTTTAATTTGTGACCATTAGAGTCATAAAGCTAAGGTCCAAATTAATTTAAAAGGCAGTTAATTTGTGATAGATCGTTAATTCTGACCCAGTTATAATTATGTCATTATCTTAATGTTTCCTTCCTGGGCTATTAAATGGAGGTTCCTAAGAAACTTTATTACAATTAAAAAATGATCGTATCATAGAAATATATCGTTTTTGTTATAAATATAAATGAGACTTTAATTTTATTGTTGTAATTTATTATTATTTTTAATTTAATGTTATTTTTTTATTTTATATTTCATAAATAAAACCTTTATACATATTATAAAATATTAATGTAATATCAACATAATTTCTAAAGACTAACACAAATGATTAAAAAATATAAATTTTATTAATCTTAACAGATGACGTATAGTTGTATCTACTTTCTATGATATTTACAGATTTTCATCTAAAACTTATTAGAATCTTTCTTATAATAAATTCGCCAATTCTATTACATAGTCACACAAAACAAGAATAAAATGGCTTCCACACTTTCGAAAAATCAATTTAAACCCCAAAGAACGTATCATATTTTCTACCACCCCACGCTTCGCGATAACACGACAGAGACAACAATAGCAATACACGTAAATACGAAAGAGATGGATAACAAACAAAAAATTGTGCAGGAAAAAACATGGTCGCGAAAAAGCTCGTAGGGTCTGAAGTAGCACATTAGTGCCCTACACTGAATTTGACTGGAGAAAAATGAATAATATCCACCCCTGATATAAAGTTTTACGAGCATATTCTATACAAAATATTGAGAGTTTAACATCCACTATATATTGTAGACGACTGGTACAAAATTAATATATCATTCCTTAAACATATCAAAAAGAATATAGAAAGGATTTTTCTATTAACATATGTTTAATAATATTGATAATATCTTAAAACGAATGTTATACAATAAACGTATACAAAGATATAAGATGGAGTCTTCAATAGCGTCTTGATATAAATATATATGTATATAATATAGGCTACTGTGTCAATATATTGATGAAGGGCCAGGATGGGATAAGCGAAGCTTAATTTAGGGTGATAACCTCAAGATCAATATCATCTCTAAGGCCAAGGTTATATATAAAATAGCGAGCAAATTATTAACTAAAAACTATACTTGTTAACATTTATAATATCTAATTTTATTATATTGAAATTGTTAATATATCTTTCTATGTCTAACAAATTTATCACTTTTTGATCATACGTTCTTTTAGCAATATTTAAGAAGACTGTTAAGACGCCATAGAAAGTACAAACCAACATAATTATAATAATATAATCAATTACGAATATTACGACATTATTAGCTAATATTAATTAAATAAGGTTTTAACATATAATTTATCTGATATAATTTGTGACTATTATTTATATAAATATAACCTAAATATTACATATTTATAGATCTTGTACTGAAATAAAAATACGCTCCATTTTCATATCAATACAAGATATATAAATATAGTATACATACTTAACTACACCTGTCTTATTTTTAAATCGTACGAGCGCACCTCAAACATCTATTGAAGACCCGAAACAGGGGGTGCACCCCACCCCCTCGTTATTTTACTTCCCTTCTCCCCTTTCTTTCCACTAACTTCGCATCGTCATCCGTATTACTTGGGCCTTAACTTATGTGAGGGCATACAATCCCGCCCTCCAAATAAAAAGAAACCTTATCCCCCAAAAATGTAGCTCAATTTACATTGTATCCAAAAATTAATTTATAATCTCCAGGGTCGCGTTATTCTGATCTTTATTGTTTGATACAGAAAGTTCATTTTGGTATGATTTTATTGAGATCAATTTTGAGATAGTAGTTGGTACTGATTCCTTTGCATTACTTTTTCCTTCTTTGTGGAGGTATTTTATGCGAATTTAGGGTCTTATGTGTACAGTCGCGTAGAGAGCGTGGATAGCTGTATGTGTTTGTTAGTACTTATTGGATTCCTATAGAATGTTAGTAATTTAATTTAAAACGAGCTCGGAGTTCATTCCTGTCTTCTACAGCTTACATCGAAATGGAAAGCTTCTAAGAAGGGTTTCAACTATACACTAACAAAATGTTAACCGATAAACAAAACATTTCTATCGTAAACTAATGAATAAGCTACAAAATCATTAATTTTGTTCTTATATACATATAACAATGGTTAGACAAACATACCTACCTAATCGAAAAATGTAGAGATGAATTGAAATAATAATTTGGTCTAGTACTTAGTAATATGAAGATTTTCATGAAGCATTTTTACTTGGTATTTTTGTATATGGTAGCCCTGATTAATCTATAATAATGAACAGTTATTGTGACAGCCCTGACTATATTTGACATATTTTACTATCAACAATGACTTTCGCGTAATTACCTCCGAATTGTTGATTCTTAATAAGCCAAAATGCAGTCCCTTTATAGCATAACAGGCAATTAGCTGGCTTGACAAATAATTGTAAATACTTAGGGTGAAGTAACAAATAAGAAAACACCACAAATGAAAAGAAACCTTAAGACAATTGATTAAGTTACAAAATAAAAAGCTCCAAAACCATTAAAAGACAATGCAAGTAAGAAAAGATGTTCTGTTAGCGTAATGACGTCATTAAACGTCAAACATTGTCCAGCGAGGATTATATTTGAATGGTTCTTAGCTATGGACTGAATGATGTTTAAAAAATAGGAGCGCCAACCAGACCTCAATTATAACACTCTGCGCTCTCAATTCTCGATATGTATTAGCATAGTGAGCGAAGAGAGGTGCAAACCTCACTGAAGTTGTATTTACAAAACATCGAAGCATTGTGTCCTCAACTACTTTTCAAATTAAAAAAAAATAATAATAACAAAAGAATTAAAAAAAAATAAAAATCTTAAAAGGTAAATAATTCAGTACGCGCATGTCATTGAAAAGCTAAATTTTAGCACGAAAAAATTTTCTCGTTGAAGTCTCTCGTTAGTTATGGGGTTTTAGTTTTTCCATGATTATTCCTCAACCACATGGAAATTTTAAAACCATCACCAGAGTGGTTCTATCTATCTATGGTTCTTTATTGATGCTTGCACAAAGGATGCAGAAAAGTCTCTCATAGAGTACAGCGCTCAATAAATAATAAACAATTTGTTTGTTTAAATGTTTCACGAGGGCTGATGCATTTTAAATTTAGAATAATTCTTTTAATACCATAGACAAAATATAAAGGACAAAAATTGTCTATATACGACCCATGAACGAAAGCCTAGTAGGTACATTTTATTTGTGGCCTAAGTTTTGTAAAAGAGGGGAGTTTCAACTCATGTGATCTAACATTGCTCCATGGTGAAGCTTAGCGAAGCATTTTTTAAGGCTCCCTCCCCTCCTTTTCTCAACGACTTTGCTTCTAGTACAAAACATTGAAAGAGCGGCTAAAATATTTTTTAACAAAATATGGACATTATTTTAAAATGTCTTAAAAATTACTTTATCATTACAATTTGTTATTATCACAACCTATGCTCAGTTTTAAATAAAAAAATAAAAATTCAGATTCAGATATTCAATTTTCAAACTCGAAATCCACGTTTTAAAAAAAAATAGATACATATTCCATACGTGATTATTCCTTTTATATATTACTCATATAAGTATAGCTGAAAAATGATAAAATATGAAAATGTATTATCTATAGGATTTAATGTATGGCCTCAAATAAAAAATGTCTGGTTATTATAGTAATAATTTTTCAAATAATATATACTATTATTCGATACTTTTATAACTTGCGCCACACCACAATTTCCTCTCTTTCTTGGCACTTTTGACGCATCGCAATATTTTGGTGTCAGCCACATGCGCCCCGTGACGTCACTTGATACATTGGCGTCCGCCATCATTCTTATTTAAATAAATGACAATCTTTATTCTTTTATTATAATGTAGGTTCAATAATTTGTAAAAAGACAAGTAACGTAGAAATTTATAAATCGTTTCATATAATTATCTGACTATATTCACATAATAACTAATACAATTTGCCAGATTAGTTTCAAACCCATACGGAATCCTTATTCTGGAGCTCAGACCATGGCAAAATCGTGGCGTGAACTTAAACAAGTCGAGCAAATTCCGATAGTATTTAGGAGTACAGCTGGATAATTATATATAATAATAACGAATTAAAAAAGTTTAAATACACAAATGTCTAGATTTCTTAGTGTTATAACTTTTTTTTTATTTTACTAGAACCTACACGTGTGCTTATTATATATATAAAAATGTGAGACATAATGGTTTAATAATAAAACTATACTATGACAGTAATACATTGTAGCGATCATATAAAATTCTTCGAAATTAGGGTTTAGAAGTTTAAATTAGTGTTCAAAGAAAGAGACCTTAGTAACTAAGGGTCCGAGGAAGTTAATGGCGCGGAATAGGTTTAAGGTTTCATTATTAATAAATTGGTACTTGGACTAATGTGGTGTCCGGCTTCGTCCGGGAAGCGTTAGACATTAGATATTAGAATTGGACACATGTTACCGACAGATGTACAACAAAAAACGTTTATATATATTTAATAGTATAGTAAGTTCTTTATAGAAAGCATAAAATATTATTTTTGATCGATTATCTAAAATTATTTCAAAAATTTTCGTGTTGGCTGAATGCGATGAGCTATTTACATTTTTTGTCTAAAAAATAAATCTAGGCATTATAATTTTAAATATAAAAAAGGTTTTATATCCTGAAACCTTAAATAAAGTCGGATACACGTTTAATCTAAACCTAAAGGTAAACTCAAGACAAAGGCGGAGGAACAACAAAAAGTATCTAACTACAAAGAGGGTAGCTTCCATTTCGCGGTGTCTACCTCATATGTATGGAAATAGGTTGTAAGCTGAAGGGCGCGTTCACATCAGAGAAAACAAGGTTTTTTATTCTGATTATAAATTATAATCTGATATTTTTTTAATATTTATTTTATTTGGAATTGAGAAATGACCAATAAATATGCTTTATAATAAATTTAATGACTAGATTTAATGACAGAAAATATAGTATTAAAAAGAAAAAAGAGTGTATAGTTAGGGAGTGCATAAATATTTAATAACTAGTTTGATGTTTGACAGATTCTAATTAAAAATAATAAAGTATTGTATAGTTAAGGAGTGAGTACAAATTATGTCCTGTATAGTCTAAGTGTATAAGAACTCTACAGTGAGTACTCAGCCGTGTACATACACAAATGAACGTCAGGTGGGCTCAAACGCTGGTTTACGAATTTATTATTCTTTAAGATATTACTCTGAGAGATTTGTGGCGCATCCCTAAAGTATATAAGAATTTATGTACGGGCCCGGCTATGAGAGAGGCATTAAGAAACTTGGTAGGTTTGTTTCTGTTTATTTATGAATAATTGAAGGATTGAAAGAATGGTAGATATGAACTTTTTGGTACAATAACTTAATATAATTTTAGTAGTAAGTTGTTTGTTTATATGTTATAATTTCAAACTTAAAAGAGTCAATAGATGGGTAAAAAATAATATTTATATTTATATTAGCGTCGCGATATGAATGATTACAATTATAATATGAAATTAATTAATTTTAAAAAGACCATAAATATATTAAAATATTTTTTATAAATGCCATGAAAGAATTGTTCAGTGATACAAAGCTTTATTTCGATTACAAGTTATTGAAGAGAGTCTTAAGGAAATAATTTAATCATATAAATATAAGTATATAACAAATATATATTTTATGTAACATAGTAAAGAGTGAGCATGATACATCATGATAATCTTCTTAGAGCGTTTCAAATTCACCCCCGTTCTTTATTTGTGGGATGATTATTTATAATTTGTACTACTAAATATTGTTATTTCTATAAAAAATATCTAGATAAAATTCCGTTTTTTTTTTTTTAGATTTATTGATATTTTGAATAATTTTGATTAATAATCTTAATTGAATGTCACAATTTCTTTTTATTTTGGTGTCGATAATTATTTGAAAACAATTTAAATATAACGGATATCACCCCCAAAATATCACGAAATATATATGTTAAAACTCAAATTACACACTGAAACCACCCCAAAACAGAAAAAAACAAAAAAAAACATAATTTACTAACATCCAACCATCCAAGACATTACTGGGGCCCTAACAAGACACAATGGCTTTGCGAAATAACGTCCCACCCCCAACGACTATTATAACAAGACCTCGACCTCCCGAATGTGTACGAAAATATACAAGAAAACCGAAAAGACTAGAATAAGTGACAGGTCAAGTTAAAATATTCGGCCCGCCACCCGCTAGGTGTCACTGGTGGCCTGTGATTGATGACGTAGGCGTGGCAAATCCAATCATTATCTGTGGAGCAGGGCTTTGGTACATCACTAAAGTTCTAGAGATTACCGATTTTAATAAATTAAAATAGACATATCAGGAAGTCATTTTTTAACGCTACATTTGAAATAAATGGTCTTATAATATAATTAACATAATACGCACCTTGGCTGTTTTCTAATATTTCAACCCAGTGACTATAGTAGGTATTTTATATTTTTACAAACACCCTTACAGGCCACTTCGACACCTTCTACCACTGCTTTGTTACAAATGTACTAGGCCTCCGCCATTTTAGTTTTAATGAAGGCACTTCATATTAATTACACTCCACTCTCTACAAAACTCTATGACAGACTGAATCTTTTGCAAAAAATTCAGCATCTGCATACAAACTGGAATACATTATAACAACCCTTGAATAATTAAAAATACGCGTGAACTCAAATAATCATGAAGAATTAACCCTTTGCATGCAAATTATATTCGGATGTGACAAAGAATCACAACCGGTCCTACCAAGGTATGTGACCCTCGACTCCATACACACACACACACACACACACACACACACACAGAGTTAAATATAGATCTTGGTAGGAATTTGACTAAAAATATCAATTTAATAATAAGTAATTTTATGTATTTTACTATATTTAAATGATTTATCTTCATACATTAATCTAATATAAACCAAAGGCATATTGCAAATCTAATAATAAACAATTTCAAGTAATCAAGTTTTTATTTATATTAATTAGCTTAAAACTACAAAAAAATAACAAAAAAATTGTGGGAAAGAAAATTATATAGTAAAGAGTGAAACAAACGGAAACTCTTTGAAAGATCATCGACCACCTGCCTCTGAGACATTAGAATATGAATTGAACGGAAGGGCAAAGACGTTAGCTTTTGTACAGAACTTGCTCTTAAATAAATCAAACAAATATTTTAACAGAAATTAGTAAAGAATTCATTAACTATCCAATTAACTTAGCACTATTTTACGTTACAATTAATTAGTTACAACTATATATGACATCTAGTGTACTGACAGTTTTTGACATTGAAATATATACTGTCAAAAAACTAGTGCGACATAAATTGTATGATGGCTGTTTGAGTCTCTTGCAGCACAGACCTACTGCCATTAGATATATAGATTAGATATGTTAGATGTTTCTAGAATTCTCTTCCTTCCTTCCTAACCTAATTACCATATAAGTGTGATGTTGTCACAGCTCCAACAACATCCAGCCCCTACAATTAAACATAAAGACAACATTCTCACGTACAAGAATCCATCCGTTCTCACGTTTAGAAAAATCTATGAATATATTAATACGTTATTAAGAAAAAATACTATTATCTATACCATTCCGTAAAATAATTTGAATAAAAATATAAAGGGTGAACTATTCTTCCGAGTGTCAAAATTGTATTTCCTCTCTTATAGATAGCTCATTTGAATATTACTGTTTTGCATGTCTGTGTGATTTTATATCTTGAAGGGTTGCAGTAACTTCTCACACGACCAACAATACAGACAAAACGTCCAATTGATTATAGATTGAATATATCTTGTATAGTAATGAGATTAAATATTTTCGTTAGGTTGTCATACTGTATTGTAAAATAGATAATGTACTATGAGAAATAACTGTTTTGTGTTCCCACAAAATATATAAAAAAAATTAAATTAAACTTCTTTAAAAACAGATATGTTATAAATATTGTAATTTTAAAATTCATAATTAATACCAAATACAATATATCAAAAAATGTCATGTAATATATTTAATGTAATTTTAATAACTATTTATATCTGTCCAACATATAAGTACGTGATAATAGCAAAAAAACATAAGATTAATAGTACTCATTAAAATAACAATTAAAAAGTTTCATTCAATAAACGGTTGGCAGATAATAAAAATGGGTTTGAATAAATTAAAAAATAAAATGACAAAATCGATTCTGTCAAAATTGGAACGTCAAAATCGTTTTGTTTATTTTTATTTATGACGATGTTTTTTTTTTAATTTATTGTATATCTATTTTGAAAGAAGGAATAAAAACAAAGATACCAGACGTTAAAACAGACGTTCATTCGCGTTATTAAGCACCAGAAAAACAAAATGGCGAAAATAAACAGCGAGGAGACAGTCTAATACAGGTTAATCGTTCGTGAATAACCTCTGAAATATAGCATTTGAAAACCGCTGGTTTATTTTAAACGATGGAGGTTCATTAATTGTACCATTTTACTTAAAATTTGTGATCTATTTGCTAACTAAAATAAAACAGGAAGCAAAAACTACATCCCGGCTTCCGGTGCATCCATTTGCATATATTAATAGACAAAGCGCCAACCGTCATAATTTTTATATAATTTTTTACTGTTACAAGTACGTCTATTGTCACTTGGATAAAATATTTAAATTGAAAACAAAATCCACGGTTCGAAACAATGGCGCACCTTTTGCACAAAACTGTGCTTTGTGTTACAGAGCATATTACACCTTTTTGTATGTAGATAAAGTTGATATTTGCTTGTTGTAAGGATCTATAAAATTTGTAACAACAGCGTGAAAATTATGCCCTATGATTTAGAGTGTCATAATGCATATTAACATTTGTATGCATTTACACTTATTAGCTTTTTTAGGTTTTATTATTAATGTTAAAATAATATACTATACGATACTACTATATGTAACTGATATAATACTATTCTAGGAAATTTATATATTTAAAGATATTTATTGGTGATTTCTATTAGCCATAATATTTATTTTATTTTTAAATCATTGTTTTTTGTAACAAAAAAAAAATAACAAACAAAAAAAAAATTTTTTTAGTTCTTAATTTTAGAAAATTTATTCAATGAATTAAATTTATTAGAAATTTCTGTTAGAAATAATATTTATTAAATTTTTATATTATTGATTTTTCTAACAAAAAAAAATTATTAAACTTAAATTTTTATATTTAAGTACTTACATAATAATATTATTGTTAATATTAGAACGTGAATTTATTTATTAATATACACAGAGACACCGGTCCAGAACGAATTGCCTTCAAACAGCCGCTGGATCACAATAAGATGATAATCTTCAACACCTTTACAATATTTGCATAATATTTGCTAAAGGATTATTTAAACGCACTTTTTATATTTACTTTATTACAATATTATAAAAAAAAATCAGAATAAGCATAATATTTTACATATTTTATCTTCGTAAGAAGATTTGCTATATCTTTTATTATAAATACATTGAATTTGTATCCAATATTAGCTTAGTTAAGTAATTTAGTATTAATTTTAGCTTCATTCAAATATCGACTTTATTTACATAATAAAATATATTATAACTAACGATAATCGTATACACGTAATAAACATATCTTCGTATACCTGAGTAGAAGCATGTGCTGGAAAATCAATACAGAGGGTGTCGCGAACCCGTGATTCCAACGAAAAACTACTGCACCCCGCCCCCTCGGGGATTTTTCTTCCCCTCCTGAGGGGTGGCGAGGGAATGACGCAAAAAGATGCCAGCTTTTTTTCTCTCTCGTGTGTTTTTGTTGACTGTGTAACATACAAGCAAAACTTAATTTTATTACTTTAATATAGAATTGGAAATTATTTATAAGTCATGATGACAAATTAACAATTATCATTGGTATATCAGATGCAAAATATAAGTCAATAAAGGTCATAATCGCCTGCAGGCATTGTAGCTTATTTTCGTATTGGGGAGCTCGAATGCATAGACTTCTTATGATTTTATGTCATGTTAGGTTTATGTATTTGAATAAGTTGAAGAAACATTAATTTTGTATACGATTTTGAAATTTCATTATAAATATACCTCAATTCATAAAACAAATGAACTTAAATGTGAAAAAATTATGTAAATATATTTTTATACGAATGAATTTTATGGTTTAAAAAGAAACAGGATATATGTTCACAAATTTCCATTACTCGAGCACTGCATACATTTTCTATATATCTTTCATATAATTCATTAATTTAATTTACCAAAACAACTTTGACAGACAAACTGATATTTATTATATATATCTTAACCCTATATTATATGTATATCGACAATTTCGAATATTTTCTATTTTATTTAGTTAAAAAAATTTTAGTGAACCGGATTATACATAAATGAAGTAATACTTATATTATAATAATTTCTCTTTATAAAGTAACATTTAATTCTCAGTAACAATAAGTTGTTATCACACCTGTCTGGTCTGATCTGGCCTGGTCTGTGTCTAGTTTTATCTAAGTCTATAAAATTAATAGAAGATAATACATCCAATTACAAACACACAGACCAATACAAGTACAGAGACTAAGAGAGATATCTCTATTATAAATCTGTTAATCTCGCAATCTGTACTCGTTAGATAGTAGCGTGAGGTTAGTTATAGCAATGAAATAAACTTTAATATATCTTTACACATATTATATATTTTAACTATTATGACAAAAACTGTTTTAAAATTTTCTACTTAAAATTTGTGACATTTTGCTGTGCTTTTGAGTATAAATCCTATAATGCTTTTTTATAAAATACGTTTTTATTAATATTTAGATAATAGTTATAAGTTTTTAATATATATTTATAATAAAATCAATATTAAAATAAAACGGACGTACAAGCAACTTACTAACAGTATTCATACTTATAATTTTATTTTATATACCTTTTAATATACGCAATTGAAGGTTAAGTACCTGTTATGTTACTGTAGGTGGGTCTGTGAGATTCATTGCTCTGTAATAAAGATTATAATACTGTATTTATCTCCAAGATGTCCTCAGACAGATATTTAAGTCCGTACTTAAGAATAACCTGAGGTTAATCATAGTTTTATCTCAACTAATTAGTTAAGATAAATGTATGAATGTTCGTTTGTTCGTTTGTTCGTTAAGACAAAGTTTGAAAACTAATTTCTGTAAATCGTCTGGTACTTTAAAAAAATAACATATAATATTCGTAAATCTATTAAATCTATTAATATTATAAAATAGAATTTTGGTTCTAAATTTTATATATTTTTTTATTCTGTAGATAGAACTGGACAGACAGACAAACGTGTTCCTTATATTGAATATTTAGGTGATTTATTTAAACATTAAAAGTAAGTGGTAATTATATTTTTAATGAGCGGTGCGAGCGAAGCTCTCTATGAGAGACTTTTCTGCATCGTGTGTACAAGCATCAATCAAAAACGGTATATCCGAAAATTTGGCATACTAATAGATATCAGACTGGTGGTGGATTTAAAAAAATTCACAAAAAAAAATAAAAAATGTAATAATCATCATCTTGCAAAATAGTTCAGGACAGATTGCATCGACATTTTGAAAATGTTTTGAAATGAAAAAAAAACTTCGGTGCTGTTTGCATCTTGCTTCGCTCAATATGCTAACACATACCGAGATTTTACGCCCGCAGCGAGTAAATACTGAGGTCTGATTCGCGCTCCTATTTTATAATTCAAGTACTGTTTTGTGGTCAACATTATGTTTATGACCGAGATAAAATAACACTTTTCTCGTCGTCTTAAACCAAGTAGTTTAAGTTATACGTTATACCAAAGTGAATGTAAAAACCTCATAATATTAAAAGTATATAACAACATTAAATTTTATCTAGATACCATTATATTACAAAGTATTTCTAGGATATAAATCGTTCCTGCGACTTTTACCTCAAAACAAAGCTCTAAAAACAGAGCTATTGTGTCCTGTGATTTGTCTCTTTCAATAAATACTCGTTTAATTAAAGCCACTTGAAAAACATAATATTTTTTTTTTCATTTTGCTAAAATAAAATTCGAGTTCAGTTATTATAAGTATTAATTAATTAATTGATGGCTATTAATTGAATTTACTTTGTATAATGATAATAAAATAGATAATGTATGTAATAACTAAAGCTATTAAGGATGAGAAGATAGCCTCTTAAAATAGTGGATGTGACTACTACAAGTAGAAAACTACTAATAATACTGATTGTAACAGACAGAATAGTGCGTTTTTCCTAATTTAGTGTACACTTTTTAACAAAAATACTGCTTTTGGACTATTTGAGGATCTAATATTTGAAAACAGCTTTTCAATATTTAAAAATGGCAGAGTTCTTTCGTTAAATAATATATATATTTACATTATATAGAAGAACTATCTATAATAATATATAACTGACATGTTTTTTATAATGTAGTAAACTTTTAAAAGTTTTACAAATAAAGATTACACTCATTTTTATTTATTTAGTGTATACCGAATACACTATATACATAAGTGGGTTATTGTATAACATTATGTTTAAACTTAATATCATATTTGCTTTTAAATCTACCTTTTTTTAATATATCCAAGTACCTAGTTGTTTTTTTGTTACATATATATATATATATATATATATATATATATATACATATAACTATAATTTTGTTAGTAACAGACACTTTAACGAATAATATTTCTGTATTCTATTATTATTAAAAGGTTATATTTTTTAAATATGTACAGTATATGTGTTTTTATTTCTAATAATATAAAAATACTTTTAACTTATATGAAAATCTCTTTATTTTTTATACTTTAATAAATTATAAGTTAAGTTAATCTACATATAAATTCATATATATGCAATAAATGTATACAACAGCCCGTAATGTCCGTCCGTGTGGTGTAAGCAATAAAAAGCTTAAAATAATTTCACTAACAAAAGGTCATTCAAGTTTCTAGGTTCAAAGCAATGAAATCATTATAATACAAGTACAATTAAGAAGTAAATAACCTGCTGTTGATATCATCTTTACGGTCGCGCGCTCGGACAAAGACTGACTATACTATTGTTTAATTAAATTATTTGAAATTATTAAATTATTAGTTATGTTATATAGAAAAATTTTGAAAAATAACTCTCATTGCTTGCAGCTAAAACATGTTTTCTAGAGCTAGTTAATAATAACTTTAAATTTAAATATTTATATTTTAATAATTTAGTTGGTAGGTTGTAGGTTCCATCAAATACTGCTAATTATTACTCTTTACTTGGAATTTGTCTCTATGAATAGACAATATTTACACTTATTCAGAAAAACAACATGTTCTCTGTTCGAAAATATAATATTTAACTAATATTTATGTATATATAAACAACATATGTTACGGCAATGGAATCATAAACGTTTGCTGAATTATTATTAAAGACTAAAACTTCAACTCCTGCGCAGCGCACGATTCAATAGGGCAATTGAAATGAGCCAAAAAAATATAAAGGGGTGGAGTTGATTCTAATGTGGGACAGAGAAAAAATATAACAAAAAATGTTAAGGAAGAAAAAGGAAGGATGTGTCTATTATTATTAAGCCGTATCCACACGCAAAAATAAATTCTCAAATTTCATACGATGTTTAAAATGGATCTTACTATCTAACTACAAATAGACAAATAATTATTTGATTTTAAATTGATCCTTTTGAAATGTTTAGTTGTTTATATAATTTTATTTTCATTTTTTTATTATAGACAAAGAATATCATTTTATTATTTTATATTAGCTATGATATAATAAATAATATGATATAATATGATATAATAAACTCATGTTTTAAATACTATATTTAAATAAACAATTAAATTCTTAGAGACGTAGTTATTACCTTTCTTATAAGATTTATTTCAACCAATTTTCTAATTTCAAGTAAAACCAATGCAAGAAATTCTTATTGGTCGTTACGAAGACACATACATCTTTATAAGACGCGTAGAAATGAATATAAATGCGTAAAAGCGTACCGAATAAGATGTGAGGAAGCAATTTGGGTAGAAAATGAACCAGTTTATTTGAAAGTCACGTACTGAGGCGTTAGGTGAAAATATATACACATTTATAAGTACTGAACATACTAGGTACAAAGACTTCGGCATATTGATATAAGTAATGCCATCTAGCGATAAAGTATTAAAGTATTTATTATTACTTTTATTTAAAATAACGTTTAAAACAGTATGTAGATATTTTTTTAACTATTTTTTAACGACGTATCAATATAATGTCTGTTCAAAATAATAGAAACAGACATAAAAAAAATGAATATTCAACAATTTCAAAGAGAGCCATCTAGTGTCGAATAGGAATATCCAAAAACTGTTTTATCGACATTTATAAAATCCACTCACCCCTTTCAAGTTGTTTATGTGTGCGTAACCAAAAGTGGCGCTCAAAATTCAAAAGAGTGAGCATTTGACGCAGGAAATTTTAAAACATTTTATAGACTTTTGTACTTGAGTTTCAAAATGGCGTCTGTCGTAATTTAAATTAAAGAGCTTTAACCATAACTATAATACTAATTACATAGCTATTCTATATTGTTTTATACTTAAATATGGGTAATATATTAGTTCAGTTTATTATAAGTTTTGTATTTATCAGAATAAATTTCTATACCCTAAGACTTGATTTTTTTTAAAAGCACTGAAAGAGGAATATTTATTTCACGTTATATTATGTATTTTAACAAAGTTTACTTAATAAACCGTATCGATTTCCAAAACAATTTAAAAATGATTTTTCGAAATCGGTGTTTTTTTTTCAAACACAAAACAAAAAACAGTTTTAGTTTAGTGAGAGGATTAGTTGTTCCAGCTAGAAAGATAAAAATTTTATATATGACTGACAACCTTCCCCCATAACAGCGGGCAAAAATTTACATTCCAAATTTAATATTCCAAAACCTCTACCACCTATTACTTCTATAATACAATAACAAAATGAATAAAAATAATAATTAATAAACTGAAATATTTGAAAGGAAAAAACCCTTAGTGAAAATAAAATACTTTCTATCAAAAGATAACAGTCTTTTTTACATATAAAATGATTAGTTTCAGTATATTAAAGTAATATTTCGTCTCAGTCTGCCTTCAGATCGTCCTTGAGTACAAAAGAGGTTAGTTTCAAAGAGTCTTTGTAAATGAGTTCCTCTGCTCATAATGGCCACTTTGAGTTTTTATGTGTGTATTGTGAGTAATTGAATGCCGTGAGAATTATTAAGTACATATTGACAATCTTATATTAATTTCTACTCAGCCTGGCTTTTAAGACTCGATGTTAAAAATACTTGTAAGTTTGTTTACTCGTATTTTATCAATAATTATTTTTTTATACAAATTATCGATAATAAATTGCACAGAAGTATTAAGATACTTTTGTTTTAATAAAATTAATTTATCAAAATTAGCACCGTAAAAAAATAACAAAAAATTGGAGTTCTCACCTTGGTTTTTGTAAGCGAAATCAGAATGATAATATTAGTTCACGCCGCGACGCCGTCACGCTCAGAGCTCATGAACAAGGATTCCGAATAAGTTAGAAACTAGTTAGTCAAATAACAACGTGAGTACAGTCGGACGATTATATATACCTAATGGCAATCATACAGATTGGTGATACATAGTTTTCATAGAAAAATTGATTATAATAATTCATATTCATTTCTTATGTCTGTAATTACAAGCTAATATTTATACGAGAAAATTAAATAATATTCAGTATTTATGAGTGTGTTTAAAATCACGCAAATCCCACAAATAATATGCTAGATACTTATCAAATTTAAATATCATATTCACAAATAGCTTCCTTGTAAATGTTTTATTTTAACGTCATATAAATTATTTTTACGATGAAGTAACTTTATACAGTTACAGAAATATTCGTTAAAAAATACTTGTGGAAATCTCTATGAACTCTTAAAACTATCATAGCTTCAAAAGAAGTTTTGTTTTGTACTTTTTGAGAAGAGTTTTAAGAAAAAGCAATCATTAAATAACATCTTAAAAAAGTGAATAGCACACAAATTTATTAAAACTTAATTTTTTATAGATGTTTTTTTTACGAAATTTGAAACTAAGATTGAGATAATAATAAGTGACATGACAAAGAAAAACAACAATTTCAATTAGATAAAGGTATTGTTTATAACAAAAACTCGCTAACTGTGTGTATACTTTTTCAGATATTATTAAACATATGTTTAATAATTAAAATAATAATATTATATATTTTTTCTTTTATATTTTTATTGGATTTATAACATATATTCATGATGTTTATTAAACTCTAAGTAAAAATAACTAAATTTGAGACCCATTTATGAAATTTACTTATTTTTTACTTTATTATTTCCCTATTTCTCTAAAAAATAACCAAATTTTTCAAAATATAGATCATTAGAGGGCATTGTAGAAACAAAATCATTACAGGTTCAGGATCCAAAAGTATTTATTTATTGTATTAATATTAAACATATATTAATATTTTTATTCATCCATTTTAAAATTTGAGAACAAGAAACATTTTTTATTTATCTCACATAAGTATAGTCACGGTTATTTCTAATGTAATTGCTAAAGGGTGGTTGTGAGACAAAAATCATCCCCTACTTTAAAATAAAAAAAAACAAAAGCTGTCAGGTAAATCAGATAGCAAGCGATGCATGAAAAATGACTCTATGCTTGATTTTAATTAAAAAAATACATTGACAATAGTCACAATTCGTACTTTATAAAAAAACTCCGCCCCTTGTAAAAAAAACAATGAAATTCGACTCTACCGTATGACAAAAACTTTTTTTTTTAATTACAGATTATAATCAAAATGTCTCTTAATAAAATAATATATATTTAAATTATTTTTACTGCATTTCCAGATATGAATTAATTAAGGTAATAAATTAAACTTTTAGAATATATTACATTTCATAAAACTGTCTTTTTTGTACTTTAAATGAAATTTATGCAAATAAATTAAAAAATATTTATATATTTAAATGATTAAAACTACATACAATATATTATTTCCATTTTTTCTTTCTTTATAAGACAAAAAATATAAACGAAATATTTTTTCCAACAACAATCAAACAGTTTTAATAAGAATCAATTATAGAATATGGCGTTATTTAAAAATAATTAAAAATAATAAAAAAACTCTACCAAGCAATATTAATAAAATATTGTAAATCAACAATTTAACAAGCAAAAACCTTAACATTGAATGCATCATTAAAATAAACTAGAATTATATAAAATAATAAAAAACCACTTTATATTAACAACTGTCAATAATAAATAAGTACGTGAAAGTTAAAAAATACATAAATACATACATAATATATACAAAGTAAAAGGGCAAAGTATGACTCAAGTGAACATCGCGTGACTGACCCGACTTACTCGATGACCTCACTGACTGATAAATATTTCCATATCTATATAAAACACTTAGTTTTAATAACAAACACATGTATTCTATCTGTCCGTTTATATGCAAAAATATAGAATTAAGGTTTTATAGTGTTACTACAGGCTAAAATCCAATAAATTATAATATTAATAAACATATATATTTAATTAATAAAATGTCGCTAATAATGGGTGTGGACCAAAAACTATGTAATGTACTCGAGGGAAATTATATTAATTGACATCTAACCTCAAACACGCCTCGTGCCGTGCTGATTTGGCGGCCATTTTAAATTATATTAATTTTAAAAATTTATTATAACTGTTTAATATATTTTATTAATGAAAATATTATATAAACCATAAATATATAAAATTAAAGAAATAAAAGTAATTGAATTATTTAATATTTAAGAGAATTCAAAATAAATACAATAAATGACAAATTAATATAAATAGGAATTTGAAACGTTCAACACGTGAGACGAGGCACTGGTAAGAAGTATTCAGCCTGCATTGGCCACACAATATGTATGATAAAATATATATTTTTTGTAGTTTTAATATACATTTTGAAGTAACAAACAGCAGTAGTCTAAGCTGCCATCTGCTGCAGCGGTAGTTTAAACAGAGTGTGTAATTACCTAGAGCTGATCGATAAAAAACAATACAAAAAGGCCGTAGTTTCAGAACGTTCTAAACTTAGACGACATAGATTATGTATCTAGATACTACATTTATTATCTTTCCAAAGAATAATACTAAAGTATATTTAATATATATTAATGGTATATACAAACATATTTTAATTTTTTTTAAGCAAAAATAAATGTGACAATTAAGATTTTATTAGATTTTTCTAAATCTTTAATTATTAAATATAATAAATTTTACATTACTGTACATTTTTTTTGCTACAGATATTTTATAAGCTGTATAATTAATGAACGATAATGGCCGCAAATTATTACTTAATTTTTTTTATTTTTTAGCAATAAATATTTAATAGCTGTATGCTATAAACAATGATGGCCGCGTCATTACTGTCAAAGTTAATAGAAGCTGAAAAAATATACAAAAATAAATAAAACTATTGTAGTATCTATAACTTTATATTATAATCTGTGTTTATAACGGAGCTAGAATACCAAGTATAAGCTATCGTTATAGCAGATGTTAAATTTGCCTACAGTAATAGGGTCATCGACTTCTATTTATTTTATAACCAGCCAGGAAGTTGAATTAACTGTTATAGATTAGAATTTATCAAAAAAAAAAAAGAAAAAATAAAAATAAAATAAATATATAAATAATTCTAAATGCAAATAAAACGTAGTATCCAATTACCTGATAGTAATTTTCCTTCAAGTGAAACTAACAATAATTGCGATAGTCAGTCGGCTACTCATCACTGGTAGATACCAGCTGTCGTTACTTAACAAGTCGTCAATACCAATCCACCTGAACTAATCTGGTAGTCCTATCTGCGATAGATAGCTAGCGGGATTACAAATATGGCTATCATTATTAGACATAAAAAATATATGTTTAGTTTTTATCATTTTAAGTTTTAAAAAATAATTAATTTAACAATCAGTTATTAAAAAAACAACAATATAAACTGTATATATTTTTATAAAATGTCGACGGTACCATAAATATTTTATTTTGTACAATTTAATTTACCTATTAATTAATACCTAATTATAAAAATATTAATTTACATATACAAAATAACTAGTTTGAAATTCTTTTAAAAAAAAAATATATATTATTTAATATTTTTTTAAAATACTCGATATTAAAAATTAATATATTATATATGTCTTAAATATAGTATTAAAGTTTGAATATGAATTAAATTTCGAAAAGAAAAAATGAAATAATATTTGCGAGTGAAGTCACGATCAAAGACTAGTGTCTTATTTGAACTAACAGTAGAGTAGGTAAAACTTTATAGATATAGTGTTAGCAGGTGTCCGCTAAGTGTAGTGGGTTCTATTCCTGGTCGCAGATGCTACGCCCACGTCATGCTTCGTTAGGTCGTGTTAGTTTTAAATGCGATAAAAAACTACCAATCAACGGGTTATGTGTTGATTTAAGGGAGTGAGTTTGTAATTAAGAGTCACTTAAACTAACATTTAAACTTGTAGATAAAATGTATCTTTTAAGAAACATATTTTGTAATACAACCACGTTTTTGTTTGGTTAAAACTTTTGGTTTAACAAACTTCTTTTTTCCAGTAAAAATAGACTTTAAATTTTGGTCATAATTTTTCAAAAGCTTTTTATAGTTAAAAAAAATTGTCTACATAAAATTTTTTATTCCCAATTAAATATAAAAAATAGATTTTAAATTTGATTACAATATTTTTTTTAAAAAGCTACATTTTTAAAATATATGATGATTTAACTTTTTTTTCAAACGCTTTATAGTTAAAAAAATTGTCTTGTTAAAACTTTTTGTTCGCAGGTAAAGATAAAAATAGACTTAAAATTTATTTAAATTTTTTTTTCAAATGCTATATAGTTAAAAAAATGTGCACAATTAAAAATAAACAAAACATTATAATCATAACATACGTATAACGTATAACTATAAAAACGTAATAAAAAACAATTCGTTGTATATAATTCAAAGACAGATCTTGTTCTGTGAGAACAACTCCGGCGCAGTGACAAACATTTTTTATATTTTATAAATATAAAAAATGTTTTTGTCTCTGGTTTTAATTTTGACGAATTTACATACGACGCTAGTTTATAATAATTTATAATGAATTTTATGAATAAATTACAGAACAATGTCTTCAAGAAGCTGGGGACGAGATGTAATTAAAATATTATACAGGGTTGACACTGATATCGTTTAATAAATACATTTATTACTAATTTTATTATCATATTTTGATTTATTAAATAGTTTTTTATAATTTTTTGGTAATAAAAAGCTACATTTGTTATATATTTTGAATTTAGACCTAAGATATTTTTTTAAATCTTTTTGGGGATAAAATTATTTTTAAACCCTATCCGATCAAGGTTATAATTTTATAATAAATAGTTAAAGTTTTAAGATATTTTAAATTATTTTTATGAAATATTATTTTTCAAAACTTTTTTAGGGGGTTGAAATTTTTTTTTGCACCCCTATCCGATCAATGAAGCACTTCACAACTTTACATCTCACTCTACCCTTTCTAATGATAATAAAAACCTGTTCCTTATAACAATTACTTTTTTTGTTTTAGCAACGTTCAGGGGTTGAGTAATTGTGTCAACGTACATTCAGCTTAAACAAAGCAAGGGTTGCAAACAGATGTGGAGCTGCAACACTATTGTCTTTGTAAACTAAGGTGTAATATGCAGATTTTATTACAATATAATTTTTTTGGTGGGAATCGTTGACCCCATTTTCGGACGTTGCGTATTGTAATTTGCTTTTTGTTTTTTTAGACGGTTACACCACTACCGGTTTGGGTCTGGTGAGCAGATGGTATGTGGTGCCATACTTGTAATAAATCTTTGTTTTGTTGAGATTTCAAATAGATTGTGGTATGCTATATAACTTAATTGTTTATTATGCTTATTGCTAGACAGCTATCACTTGTTATAAATGCATATATATATATATATATATATATATATATATATATATATGTATATATATATAACATAACAAATCTTTATATATATAATAATATTTTAATTATATATATAAAGATTTGTTTGATGATATGTAATACTAATTCTTTTTGGTACTCTAGGAAAAAAAATGTATAGTATTTTCTTAGATTTTTAGATTTTCACGAGTACACGTTTGAAATAAAACTATTGATGATTAATTAACAGACTTTCTGACAGACACTTACATCTCGTCTACCCGTGAATACGATTACTACAAAGTATTCGAAACGTCGGTTAAAAATCAAAATGTAACCAAATTATACGCGAGTTTCAATCCGTAAAAATAGTTTTATTTAAAAAAAAAATACTCTAGAAAAAAAAAACTGACATTATAATATAATCTGAAATTATAAATTTTGATGATTTAAAGAGTTATTATTTTTGTTTATTTTTGACTTGTTGTTATCTAACATACATTTTAGGGCTTTTTTTATAACAAAGTTTTGTTAAAAACTATAGAACATAATTGATTATGTTCTAATGTTAAGTATATAACTATGTATAGCTTTTAATACTGATTTGTTAATTTTTACAGAATATAGTGCAAATATAAATACACTTTTCATGTTTTTAGGATAAAAAAAACTTCAAATGAAAAGAATTCCTCTTAAACATTAACATATCTCTTATATATTAACAAAATCTTCTAAATTAATTTCCAACATGGCTGACATATAGCAATCAAAGCTCAAACCAAGCGTGTGATGCTGTTCAGAGGAAAAAAAATCTAAATGTATATATATCTATTGACTTAAGGTCGACAGTTGTATGTATATATTGGAGTTAACAAACCCAATAATACCTAACAAGCTAGGGAGTGCATCTGATTTGAGAGGAAAAAACTCCATCTCGTAGGGTAGAGGGTACAGTCGTGGAGATAAGCGTGTTCTTATTATTTATTATTTACATACTTTATATATTTTTTTAACTAATATATTTTTCTATTACTTTAGAAATATTTTTATTGTTATCATTGCAACTTGTGTAGCTAAGTATATACATACTTAAAAAAAATATTCCCGCACTAGAGAGATGATCTCTGTATTCTGGGGGTGATTTCAGACATAGAAGTAACGGACACAAATAACCGAAAGACTCAAAACAGAAACCGTAAATCACACAAATATAGGTCCCGTGTGGTAACCGAACCCATGACATAGCTCAGCTCAAGGGACACCAACCATTAACCACTAAACCGATCGGCTATCAATATTATCTTTTTCAAGCTTCGTAATAAGAATTGTAAAATAAGAAAATAAGTCCTGAAACAAAGTCCTTACACATTGTGAAGTAAAGTCTTTACACAGTACCCAAGTTACACTCGCAAAATAAACATTGAACTTTAAATAAAAAAGGAATGTTATTTTCTCCCCGACTGTACCTAATAAGGACCCTACTTGCCTTGGATGAAAAGTTCATTTTCTTTAACGAATCCCTTCACTTTGAAACCCTACAGAGTCCCGATACATTTTTAATAAATACTCAAGAGGGTGAATTTTTCTGAGCTGCATTAAGGCATTGACGAACGAATTTGAATATAAATAAGTCTTTAATCAGTTCACCTTCTTATATACCTACACCCAGTAGGTTAGGTACAGATAGGTCTAGCACGCGGTTGCACTCGCGGTATATAGTAAAAGTTCACCTTAGGAGGTAGGTTACAATACTTGATGATTTAATTATTTTCTATATCTATGTATTATTTAATAAAGATTGATATTCAATTACAAAGAAACAGCCTTAAAAATTATTTCTTCAATAATTTTTATCAAAATCGGTTCAGTAGTTACATATTTTATTTAAATATAATTTATTTAAATAATTAAATACTTTTAATAGCGATTAATTATTTAGTGAAATATAAAGAATTTTTAGCAATATAATTATAAATTAATTATTGAACCTTTTTTTTTTAATAGATATTTTTACAAATAATTTCCATAGCAACAGTTAAACTAATACACCAATAGACATGGTGTACTAACCACCATGTTTGGTAGCTCCATGCGGTCGCCCCCGCGCTGTTGCGCTGATGGGAACACCCCTACACCAATATATGTATTATATACCGAGATTGTTATCTAGGGTGCCCATATATGGATTACTAGTTTTAAAAATGGTTAAAATACTGGTATAGGTTTGATTCCTGGTAGGAAAATATCTTATACGATGTTTTAGAAATCAATAAGTGAAAAATTCATACATACATACATACATACAAAACGGAAAAAAGACTTAAAAATATCTCGTTATTAAAAATTACTGTTTTAATTGCAATATAAATCAAATAAAATAAATTATATAAATAAAATTAATCATTTTTGTAATAATAATATATAAATATATATGTCTATCTATTTGAAGTCCATTTGAATTTTTATTTAAGTCCCTCTCAATCAAAAATCTGAGGACGACAGTTTGAAATCCAGAATCATTGTTCAAGATTGTTTTTAATGACTTTCCTTTTCTGCTCCATTTTAAGATAATTCTATTCTCTTTGAGTTATGAAGAGAGTTTCAGTTATTTAAGTATATATAATGATTTTTATAGGACTAATATGATAATTATATATAGTTTATTATTGTGTTTAAACTTCTATGATATTTTATATAAATTATAATTACTCGGCTGTACTCACGTAAATACTATCGGAATTTGCTATCGCAAGTAATAATATTTAATAGTAATTATGGATCACGAAAGATTACATACAAAATATATATATCTCAATAAAACTATTTTACGGATAAAACAAGACACCATCATCTTGTCTTACCGCGAACACGTTTGCTGCAAAAGCATTCCAAACGTCGGGTTAAATTAAAAAAAAAGTAATAATAAACGCGAGTTATATTCGTAAAATAGTTCTATTGAAATGTGTAGTACTCGTGTAAATCTAAGGAAACATATATGTCAATTCAGTTAATTGTTAATTATAATTATCTAGGTATTTTACTTGTAATATGATATTATTCGTAATTAATATGATATCATATAACATACTATTTCGTCATGTAAGTACATAAGGCGAACCCCAAATAGCAACTATACATCTTGAAAGACTCATTTTTCATCTCAAACTAGGTATGCACCCTCACGCTTATGAACTTCAAAGTGGGGAGAAACCACCCCTTGTTAACAAACTTCTACCTATCTGCATTTTTATTTAAGTTTCGACAAAATTTTCCACCCCGTAATTCAATTTTTTTCGCTAAAAAATTAATTAGGAACACGCTTTCTGATGATGGTGTTTAATTTGCGAGGGGATGTATTCTTAGGGGATGTATTGATTTTTATATGAATGTTGGTGGTGAGGGATGTGGTCTTTATAGAGTCTTAGATAACTAATTTTCAAAAAGTTTAATTAATTTAGATATATATAATATATTATACTGTACTACGTACTTATCTTAATTCATGATATTTATGTAAAATTGTTCTAATATATGAGTATGTTTTTTCCATGAATTTGAACCACTCTATATAATTTGAGTATTAGAGGACGTAGAGATTTAATTTCACAATTCAGTCGAAGCTATGTAATATTTATAACAAATTTAATAAGAATGCCTAAACTTTTTCTAATGTACTTAAAATTATTCATTTATTTAATAGGCAATATCATGTACTTAAATATGATAAAATACACACTCCTGGTTAAATAAAAAATATCAATACAAGAAAAAAATATCAAATTGTTTTCAAATCTTTACTTGATACAACAAATAAATCATTTCGCGTCGTTAACTTTACAGAAACTGAAAAAACCGAAAAATATTTTTATAAAAATAAAGCATAATATTTTGTTGATGGTACTAGTATTTTTTCTGCATGTGGCTATACTGTAATTATATTTTGAAGGTTATTCAATTTTGACTTCATATTATAATTTATTGTTTGTACTTGTTTAAGCTTTAATTTGTTTTAATAAAATAAATAATAATTTAAAAGAATACTTTTATAGATTCTTACCGATTTTTTTCCATAGATTCTTCTTTAAAGTTTTTTAAAAACGTACCACTATACCCGGATGTTTCAGTAGTGCAATGTTTAAATAACACTATAACTTAAAAAACTTTAAAGTTACTCATAATTTATTTATTTAAGACTCTTCCAACACCGACACGAAACCATTTTAATACTAAATATAAAACTATTTTCTTTTAAACGAGAACAGACCAACATGCGTACACTAAAATAATGTTCATGATATATAAAAATAATTTTATTAAAATTAATTTTATTAATCCCTTTCCCCCCATATAATATTTAGATAACACCAAAAAACCCCACAGATTTCACACGTTTTTATTTTAACAAAAAACTCGAAACCCAAAAAAAAATTGAACTTAACCTTAAAAAAAAGGAAAAAAATCTCCATCGCAAAACATTTCATTCAAAATTCATCCAGCGTGATGGAGTTAAGTGGCAAACAGAGAAAAAAATATCTAAAAAATCCTCTCACCATTAACATTCGGTTCACACATCCTATTATAATAACAAAAAACTTGTACAAAAAATACAGTGGCACAAAAAAACTAAAAAAAAATATAGAAAAAAGACTCTTATTTACTTGTAATACGGTTTTTTTTTTTTTGTTTAGTTTAGGATGATTCCTATTGATACTTCTGTATTGGCACGAGCTATTGATTTGTAAAGATCAATTGTTAATCGACGCTGGTGGTTTGTAAATAATTTGACAGGTACATTTTTTTAAGTGACACGTTTTTTTTAATGTCAAAAACCTTAGAATAATGAGCTTTTCTAATTAATCTATTATAGTTTTTTTATAACTAATATTTTAATAACTATATTTTATTCCAGACTTTTTTTATGCTATAAATATTTTTTTTACAATGTCGACGAAAATTTTTTTTTTTTTTATAATTTCAAAATTATATACAAAACCATCATAAATGTTATTTTTATTAACATGAAATATTCCTTATCGTAGATATTGTATCGTATTGTATCGTGTGGTATCGTAACGTATCGTACATATTAAAAAAATATTTATTGTAGTGTAGAAATTGTACATACATTGACAAAGATAATAATTCTTTACTAAGAAGACGTAACAAAAAAAAATGAAGGGGAATTATAATTACAGAAAACACTTTGAAGATATTCTTCTAAGTAGCAATAACGGTTAACTTACTCTTTTGTTTGAAGTCTATTTATTAATATTACAGTCATGACGTTGTTATGACGTTGTAGTGACTTACATTTGATTGATGCCATAAAAATATATTCAGAGGGAGGTTCATTTGTATGTAAATTGTTATTTTATCTTAACTTACTAAGTGATATGAGATCTCAACATATTTTTTTAATGTATTGTTTGACCAAAAAGCTAAAGATAGACAGATGCCCGAAAAATATATTCAATATAGTTAATAAAAATATATAATTATCAAAATACTAAATTATTTTTTGTCAAAAATTATATAAAACTATCTCTACCTCAAAAACAAGTCTTTATTCTGAAAGAAACAGGTTCTTATTTTTCATTCAACAAATTAAATCGAAAAATACACAATTGATTTAAATAATTCACACGAAAATACACCGTATCTGTTTCATGTAGATTCCAAAATGGAATATAGTATTCTAAAAATATCTCTCAAAACCTGTAGTTATCAAGAATGTCAATTTTACAATAGATGGATATGGCAACGACCTTGGCGTATGTTTAATTCTGTCTTATATTTATTGAGCGAAACTGTATGAGAGACTTTTCTGCATCCTTTGGGCAAGCATCAATCAAAAACGGTATATCCGAAAATTTCCAAATTTTGCAAAATCATAGACCTCAGTCTGGTGGTAGTTTTAAAATAAAAATTAAAAAAAACAAAAACACAAAAAAATTATAATATGTCTCTTCAAAAAAAGTTGAGGACAGAAGTCGTCGACGTTTTGTAAATTGCAACTTCGGTACTGTTTGCACCTCGCTTCGCTTAATATGATAACACATACCGATAATTTGTGAGCGTAGCGAGTCAAAATTGAGGTCTGGTTCGTGCCCCCAGTTTAAACGTTTTTTAATATATTAAATACAATTTTCTGACTGTACTCACGTTATTAATTTAGGAGTTGGATAGTTTCGAATCCATTCGGGGTTCATATTTTGAGCTCTGAGCATAGCGGGATCGCGACGTAAACTGTTCACGCCGCGATTGCGCCATGCCGCGGTAATAACGTAAAACAGTCGGATAATTATATTTAATAGCATGATTACTATTTATCACGAAAGTTTACGTACAAATATTTTAATATAAGTAGATAATGATATTTTATTATATTATATGATATATTATGATGTGATGCTTGAATTCTTTGCATCATCATGTTCATGGAAAGAAGAGAACTAAATCCAAGTCAGTCTTAGTACTCACTTTCAATAAGTTTTATTAGGATATAAAAACATACAAAACACTAACAGTATTATAATCTCGTTATATATATAACAATAAATATTTAATTTGTTATACAATAAATATGGGTCCAGATTTCTTGTACTTCAGATTTTGTATTTTTCAGGGGTATTCTAAATATTCTCTGATTTATAAGGTCGTAAATTCGATTGCAAAAAATATCTTTTAGATAAAATCTCGCGGCGTCGTTTGTGACGCACAATTTAGATGAAAAGAAATGACATTATAAAGTGAAAGTTCAGTGAGTTATATCTCAGGGGTCAACATCTTAATGTACCTTTAAATTAATTTATAAAGAAATGAACTCTTATTATATATATTTATAAGAGCAGGATTTCAACCCGCGACTTCTAGGATACCATTGCAGAGGATTACGGTGCCAGAAGTCTGTGCGTTCGTGGATTCGAATCCTGCTCTTATCAAAAATATATTTCATTCTACATTTCCTTAAAAAAAACAAAAGACAATTTCAAAAATTTTATTCTGAACTTAAAAAGGCAACTTTAATTTTATAGAAATGTGCAATAATTTAAACATTTACTTGAGATTAGTTTGTTAATAATAATGTACCAATATGTAGTAGTAATGTATCGGAATGGTTAAAAACATCATGTACATATATTCTCATTATAATTAAAATATATTTACTTTTTTTATACACAATTTGTATCTTTATTAAAAAAATATATATATTAATATCGAATAAAAGTAGTATGAGAATATACTTTCATACTAGCTAACAATATTCAAGCGTATCTATAAATTAATTGTAATGAAACCAGAAAAAAACAACCGCATGTGAACAATAACAAATAAGGTGAATATTTTTCCCATACATAGTGTTTATTACAAGACAGCCTTAAAAGTATTATATTTTATTATTATTAAATTCAAAAAAAGAATGTAAGGCGTGGCGTTAATAATCTGTTATTATTGGCTTAGAGTAGTGGGCGTTCAACCAGCGACCGGAACAATGGCCGCTGTTAATTGTAACGTTAATAGATGTTAATAAACAAAGATTTGTATAAAAAATATCTTTAACGAACCGTGATAAGATATTATACATTAACTTATGTTTCTTATAACAAAACATTTAATAAGTATACAAAAAATACACTTTACAGTGACTGAATATGAAGTATATGATAAATGTTTTTTGTTTGTATAAATTATATTCATTGTAATAATATATACATTTCTATACTTGCACAAATAATAAACGTCCATTATTTATTTATTTTTTTTTCAATATAAATAAATTGTACTAAAACTATGTTAAATAATTTTCGACCAACTATTATTATTATATATAATATACATATATCTTCGTTCATCAATAATCATCTCGTCCTGTCATTATCAACAAAATTATTTATTCACAATATTTTTTTGGAAAAAGTTCGAAAACAGAAATTTAAAACAAATCGCAATTTAAATCTTAATCTTTTCAAAGTCACAAAAAAAGTTATTCAATAAAACTTGTTAGGACCTGCAATTTGTAATTTTGTACAATTTCAAAAACATACATATTTGCAGATTTTTTTTTTGTTCTTGAACATACCTGGTATTTTTTATAAACTAATTTGTCTAAAATATGAAAATTTTATATATTTGTCTTTGTTATTGCCAACAAATTTGTATTATTTTTTCAATAGCATTTATATCATGAGAGCTGAACAAAACTTTATGCTTGTACAGACTGTTTTTTACTTTTTTTACTGTTTTTTATACAGACAAACACGTGTTCTCTTGTCTTTCAGATAATGAGACCTTCAAGTGATGCTCTCTCACTCACTCGCTATAAGAGAAAAGAAGAACATAAACACTTAGACGGTTTTGTGAAATTTTATCTCATACAATTAATTAATTCAAGAAGGTCGAGATAAATAAAATGTTCAACTTGTAGCCACAATGTACAGTTACAGAATAATTATTGTTCTCAATGTTTAATTAAATTAATTTATTAAAAATAAATATAATAAAAATAATAACATATTAATGTTATGGCAATGATTTTATCATTTAGACAAATATATATATTTATAAAAAGTAAACATAAAACAATAATTTGTTAATATACTTTCTTTCCTACACAAAATATTAAAAAAATTTCTTTAATATATAAAATTTTTTCTATAATATCAAAATATTCGTATACCATTAAAATAATTAAAATATTTATAATATACCTAATAAGCCAACAAATAATACAAACATATACAGACATATAAAAGCATATAATTATTTATATGTAGTTATCGACATCCCCAAAAACCCACAAATCAATAAGAATCCTCTATTATATACCAATAACAAACGAAGCATTAGAATGTGGGGTGAAATAAAAAGCTGAGGGTGTACCCCTGGTTTTTTTGAGCACTTTTTCTAAGGGGTCGTCGGGCAAATCGGGACGCTATATCACATCTTTATGTTCTAATTTATTAGTATATATGGGGTCATTCGTTTTGCCCGATTTGAGTTTAATTTATATAATGTGTTTTTAGAGGGACTTAGATTATTTTGATTGTCTTGTTATAAAATACTTAAATTATATGTTTTTTTCTTTCACTTTTTTTTTTAAATAATACTCGTTTATCTTGTTATTATTGTCTTGTTCACTTTTTTATGTATGTGTACTTAAAATATAAATATATATGTTATTGATTTTGCAAACATATTCTCTAATATAATGTATTCAAAAATGTTTTGAGCTCTGCTATATTTGGATAACAATCAATTATATGCTTTACTAAATGAACATATATAGACTCTAGTATACCCATTAAGACAGCGTTTTTAATTCACAATAAATTATATTTGCTAACAATATACATATACTCTAGTAATAACCCATCAAGATATATATTATTAACGTATAATATTCATATAAATAATTATATTAAATCAATTTTAAGTTAACATTAAGCAAAGCCAATATAAAAACGCGAATCCAAAACCCGTAGATATAAATTAAAAGCATTTTTCCATCGCAAAAATCGACAGCGGGGGTGACGCTATTAAAGATGGCTGCCATGCCTCTTAGCACCCTATTTTTGTGTTCTTGCCACCCCCACGGCGCCCTGTTTATGCATTTACCCCCTGTCGCCCCAAGTGCACCAAGTTTTATTTTGGTTTTAAAATAAAATTATTTTGACTTAAGCATTTTAATTGGGAGAGTTCGGTTTTAATTAACGTATTCAAAAGAAAACTTAGCTTTAAATTTTTAAGATTTCAGAGAAAGGCTTTAAGTATTTATTATTTAATAATTACTTCTTCTTAATTACGGTCTTACATACTCGTTTTTAATTTCAACCAAAAAGTTCTTTTCAAACGATTTTTAATGAGATGCTTTTAGAAATGTTTCATACATGTACAGACATTTATATCATACACATAACATCTTATATATATAGCAAGTTATTTAAAAAAAACAATAACCAATACAATAAAATTTGACTTTAATTACAATAGTTTGTAGAAGTTTGTTTGAAGCAATGAAACTCGAAACTTCGAACTTCGAAAGCAAACTTCAAAACAAACGAACTATCCTTAGTGTTAAACTTATTCAGTAATAATTGAAAATGTTTAGTATTATAGTTATAAAATTATATTATTTTTAATTTATTAATGAGAGTAATTATGGATTATATATTTTTAACTTATTTTTTTTAATTCTTAATTAATTTAAATTTTAAATATATTATATAAGAGGTTCATGATGTCTGAAGCGGTCAATATAATGTCAAGACTCAGAACAAATATATGGAGTGATTCTTTTTCTTGTTTCATTCCGGGCGAGTACTGGTGCGAGTAACGGTATTTTACAATTTATTATAAAAAATATTTAATTAAAAAATATATATTATTTGTTTTAAAGTTTTGTATTATATAAAAATTAAGTAAATTTAAAATATTATTTTATTTTAAAGTGATTAAAAAATTGCAATGATTTTTTTGAGATATGGAACAAACTTCTTCTCAATAAAATTATAAATATTGTCTAGTAAAATGGTCTTGATTTTATTTATAAGCACATTTAGTGTACAATAAATAATTTTCAATTAATAAAAATAATTTTTATATGCACGTTTGAAACTCAAAACGAAAAAAATAATTGAATTTAAAATAAACTAAAATCCTTTAATAAACACACATTAGAGTTTTAATATTTAACTAAGATTCCATAGCGTTCAACTCTCCTAACAGCCAGCAGTGAACCCAAAGGGGCCACAGCTTAAAGGCGGCACAATTCAAAGGCGGCACAAGTCCGTCACGTCACCCCTTGTGGGCGCGACCCCGGACACACCCTCCGGCTCGCGGTGTGGTAGACTGCTCAATAATATTATATTTTTATATTATTTTTTACTTCTACAAAAATTTAATTTCTTATTTTTTTTAATATTTAACTATAATACGTGAAACATTCGAATGATTTTATAATATATAAATAATTTATGAATATATTAAAATAACATACCATTAAGCTATTTTGTCATTTGTATTCATCTGAACAGAAAAAACAAAATAGCAAAATAAATTGACTAAAATCAAATTGCTAAAATGTAACGGAAACTTTACAAAAAAGTACATTTTGTATAGAACCATGTAGAACACACAACCCCTCGCTCGTCAGTCGGGTGAGGCCTCACTCCGAGCCCTCCTTAGCAGCTAGGGGGCGACCCTGCTTTCTTTCTCTTATTTCCACTTTTTTCGTCGGCCATTTTTGTGACGCAGGCGCAGTCGCGACGAGCCTCCAAGAACATCGATTTGATGTAAATAACTGTAGGTTATATTATTATATTATATTATTGACTCTCGTGTTTGATTGTTGGATGTATTATTGATATATTAATATTACTTATCTTTCAATTATGTTTAAAAATTTCTTTTAACATAATATTTTTATATAATTAAATATATTCGAACGATCAGATAATATTAATTATTTTCGTAATGAACTTAACATTCTGTAATTCTGTGAACGGAATGAAGTTTTTAATTAAAAAATATGACTATAATTAAATATTTTTGGGTCAAATGCCGTTTTAAAAGGTCAGATATTTATATCTGTCGAGTTTTAATACTTTAAATACATAATAAAATTAAATGTTTTACATATTATATAATACTTTTATTAATTACGTAAACATATTTTGTGATACTAACAACTTTATAGGGGTTGAATAAAGAGACGTTTAAGCAATTATTATTAAATTTGAGCAGCTGTTCTTTGAGGGATGTTAGTCTATTACCAACCTCACCTAGAATATGAACTAACAAAGTTAACTCCAGCTTTTGATGCACAAACAAACTTACCTTACAAAGACTAAGTGAACCCTTACCTTTATTAATTTACCTGTGGCTATAATAAACTAATTACCTGATTTACCTGTTACTTGTTGAATATAAATTAGACTTTATGATTTTAAAATGTTTCAGTAATAATTATTATTAATGTTTTGAATTTAAAACATGTTAGTTTGTTTTAAGTTTAGTTAATAGAGCGACGGGGAGGGTGTACTAGAGGTCGTAGGTTGTATTCCTGCCCGCGTTAATAAATTATTAATAATTATTTTTCACGATATATTTTTATTCATTATCTTTTGTTTAAAATATTCTTTATCAGATTAAAATTGATTATTCATTTTTAATCTGATAAAGAATATTTTAATTTTCTTTAAGTTTACAATAATTATTTATAGATCACTATATATTTGTCACGTACATATTCTATGTAAATAATAATAACTACAAAACCAGACTACGGAGACCTATAGCTAAAGCATGTTTAAAAAACCATGATTCCATCAGAGGCTTGTTAATATCCGGACCGGAAGTAGCCCCGCCGGTCGTGACGTCACCTAATGGATTGATAAATCATTTAACTTGTCTCATATCAGACATTTTTAATTAGTTTACTGAGACGAGGTTACGAGAGACCTGGTGGTACCATTATTATCAATTATATTAGTTATAAACAAACAAAGTAAGAAGTAATACTGCTTCAATAAAACATTAACAAATCTAAGGAGTTTTAATTAAAATTATATTAGAATTTGTGAAACTATCTCAAGGTCAGAGCAAATATCTAAGGACCACTGATATATTAAAGAGATAAGTTGATCCTATGTACATTTAGTTTTATTTTGTGTAAGTATTATTTTCCTTTATAGTGTTTTTGGTACACAAATAAAGATTAGATTTTGTAAATTCAAGAAATCTATAAGTTTTTAGTAAAAATATTTTGAAATTACAAAACACAGCATTTAAAAATGTATATTTAAAATAATAAGACCTATTGCCTTTAGTCTGCTATGTAATAATAATTAAAACTATAAAAATATATAAGTTTTTTAGTAATACACGAACAAACAAACTGATAAATATTTAGAAGGCTCTATACAGAGCGTTTAAAAATATATAGTGATAATTCGACAATCGGCATTTAGGTCCTCTGCTACGTAATTAAAATAAATATACTAAATTTATAAGTATTAAATAGTATAGCAGTATATTGATAATTATTATTATAAAGAAAAAATACTCAAAACAGAAGCAGTAAGTCAGAATTTTTATTATCTCTGTCTTCACACCTTCCACTTGGGAATTAGTGAAAGTGGGGCATTTTAATAAAGACAGGTGCCTCTCCACCCGGCTCAAGAACGATTGATCGCTGTGTAAACTATCAAAACTTATCGATTATGCTTTAGTATAAAATGACCACACATGGTTTATATTTTACGATCTTACAAATTAGTTTGTATAAAGTGGGTTGCTTTTTAATCTTGTTTGATGTATGTTGTTGTATTTTATGATGGGTTATGATTTGATAAGAATTATTGAACGATGCATTTTAAATAGCTGTCGTGTTGACATTAATAGATTATAATGTAATGCAAAAATGCTTAGATATAGAAAATATTGTTGGTTTCTAGTGTTTATAGAATATTTAGAGGGAGTATTTAGAGTATTTAATAAGATATGTAATATACTTACATTTTTTTAGTTATAATTATAATTATTATGGAAAATTCACTCTGAGGACAAAAATTGAAATTTCATTTACCAACATCAATTATTAAGAAATTTATATCACACACAGATCAAAACACACAACTTCAGAGAGCTTCGAGTGTTACAGAGACAATGACTTAATCCTCAGTTTAAAACTGATAGAGTTGGAATAATAATGTTCAAATGCAGTCCAGGTGTCCAAAAGGTAAAAAAAAAAACATTCTATAGAAACCTAAATATACATCAGAACAATTCCTCTACTGACCCCATTCATTAAAAATAAACCCTTCTATTTTCCAAATAATAAACTAACCCTTATTCTAAATTTGATAGGGCTGAAATTAAAACATTAATTATTCATAATGGGGATGGTAAACGGACCATCAGAATTTGTCCAAAACGATGTTTCATTGTAATTATGACCCTTTCTGTGAGTGCTGCCATCTATTGACAAGTTTGAATAGTTCTTGAATGAAACAAAGAGTGGCCAGGTAAGCAGATGTTTGCAGATTTGAATGCTTAATATTAGGACAGTATTGACCTTGCATAAATTATAAGTTTTCTAATCCAGTACCATTATTAAGGTCACTGGTTGTTTAGCGGTACATATATTAATACGTATATTCAAACATTTTTTGTGACAGTCAGTAAATATTAAACAACACGATTTTAACAGATGGTTTTGTATATAGTAAATATAGATTTATAATTTTAGTATAGAGAAAGCTGTTTCAAAACTTTTAGATGTTTTGAACTTTGTAATACCTACTTTCAGCAATTTCGGTCTCTTAAACATAAAATTTTTAAAGCTGTAGAATATCTTGAATAATTAAAATCTTTAAGTGTATGTTTTTAATTTTTATATAAATTTAATAAAACTAATATTTACAAAAATATTATACAGTGACTAATTCCTTAGAATATATACGACGATTTTAAGCAATTTATTGTTAACAATACAATCCAAAAATACTTAACTGTTATAGGTACTAATAGTAAATAGTCCAATACATATTTTATTTTCAACAAAACATTTTTGTAATATCTTATTTATTACACCGCCATCTATCAAAAAATTATAACATTAAGACAAGTGATATAGCTTAAGCAATTGTAGTCCTATTTAGTTCCAGAGTATGACAACAGATGGCAATTTTAAAAATCATAAAAATAAAATGCTTTTTTTATTTTATAGTAATGATATTCTCTTTATTAAGTGACATTGATTTTGAAATGAAAAAATCAGAATTCTGTTTCAGGCCCTTTCGGCCTAAAGAAAATGGATAGTTAGCAGTAGTCGCTAAATAAAATATACCTTCTTTATTTTTATCAACCTTAAATCCTACTACATTTGTCACTAGAGGTTGTCTTTCCAAACATTTCTTATCTCTAGCTTGCTGTACAGAGTCGCATTGTATTGCGATGAAAGAATAAGGATTCTGTAGAGAAGACAACCAAATAAAGTAAGAACGCAAGTGGCTGCACATAGACATACAGAAAAACCATAACATTTCCCCGGGTTGAAACTCACCGCCGTTGACGTAATAATTAACATGGCCGACCGGCGCCGCCATTCCGAACCCGTCTATATTCGTGGCTATCATCTCAACAAAATCAGCGTCACTCTTGTCAATTCTGTCTTCTGGACCCATATTTCTAAAGCAAGGTCCTGCAGGGTCCAATGCAGTAATTCTTGATACATTTCGACCTGTGAGTAGTTTATAATTTTTGGCAATAAAGCTGGCTGTTTGTGCTCCAAGACTGAGACCTACCAGTTCTAATTTCTTTGGATCTAAACCTTCTCTTGTGAGCTCAACTATCATTTTTGCAACGTGTTTGCCAACAGGACGCATGAAACGCGCGGCTCTGAAATTTAACAAAAAATATATTAAAAACAGTGAATAAATACCCAAAAAATAATAGATACTGTTAACACTCAAACCTTGGATATTCCATAGTTGTAAAATAATTAGTTTCCAACAAGAACACGTTGTATCCTATGTTAATGTACTCTTTGCCTATCTTTTGGGCTATGTAAAAATTCGGACTGTCTAAAAATCCTCCAACGAACATCATAGTTCTCTTGCTAAAATCTAAGGCGGGATCTTTAGCGAGTTCCTTTATTTGATAATAATTATATTTCCGCCTGTCTTGTGTGTTGCTTGAACTTTGAATAACTAATGCCAAGTGCTTTAAACTTTTTTGTGTGATAAAAGCTTCTTTGTCTGAACCCGGACCTGAAATATAAACAGTTAATGATAACAATATTTCTATTTAAGTGCCTAACAAACAAATATATGACTACTAATAAGTAATAAAATTAAAATGTGTTCGCAAGTCACACATAGATAAAATAAATCTTTAGAAAGATAGGCTGCTAGAAAAAGACACGAATATAGGAGTATTAAGCAATAAATTGTAAGTTTTATCATTTATATCTGTCGACCAAGTTAATTTTGTTTTATATTTTAAAGCAAAATAGTACATTACATATATTACAGATGTTAAGTTATCATGTTTTATAAAATGAAACGAGAAGCTTATGGTAAATATGCAAAAAACTAGAAGCGAACCACTGCGAATAGACACTAGATGGCGTTAAAATAAATCTACGAATTGAAGTGTTTAATCTTACTGAAGTTGACTCTGAATTTATTAATAGCATTTGTAATTGTCTGTAGTACTTCAAACTAAAGACAATTAATGCTCATGTTTCTTTAAAGTTTCATTTATTCGAACTCTAATGATGTTCATTCAATATTGGAGTTTGTCATGTTCAGCAGTTTTGATGTAATATAGTGTATAGCTAACTTGAACTTTAAATATGGTCTCCACTTTTGAAGCTGACTGTACCACCCGGTTGAGCGACACATCAGTTACAACAGCTACTTGTAATTTCTGCCACACAAACTCCTTTAGTTTAGAATATAATATTATTATTTAAACATACATTGTTGAGGGATTTATTTATTATATCATAAAATATTATTAATTCTGTAGTAAAAATATTTATTAAAACAGTAAATTTAAGACTAGTTGTTTCAAAGATCTTCCCTTGTTGTGATTATTGATTAGACCATTGTACAAGTAAGTATATTTATTTTTATTGTTTTTATTGTAATTATATTTGTTTTTTTTTTAAGTATTTTCGTAAACTACTCTAACTATTTATTTTATTTATAGAGCTTAAACATGTAAAAATTTGTCCTCAATAATGAGATGAAATATATTTTACTATAAATATTTCTATCTCAAAAATATGTTCTAATAACTATATTCAATACACATGTCAATAATAATAGTAAAATTGGGAGTTTTCCACCCTTGTTCTTAAGAGTAAACTATGTGCTTTAATATGAAAGACATTTTTGTCCCACACAGTGTTATGTATAAAGAAAATCCAAAAAAAAAAGTCTCAATAATTTAATAATTTCCTATAAAATAGTACATATAATGACATATATCTTACTTACAATCAGCTAAGAACCCTCCCGGATACCCCTCCATTTCCTTATTACTGGACATAGAGAACACATATCTGTTAACCAACAACAACCAGGCTATCACCAACATTTTCACCAACATGACCAACTCCTCCAATCACGTCCAACCACACACATTGCCAACGTCTCAATGGCTTCTAAATACCTTTACAAGTAAATTATTTTTTTAAATAAAGTACTGACGAGTATATTAATAAATTATCTGATATATATTTTTTACATTTATTATTTTAAAAATAAAAGAGCTTGAATATTTTTATTTTAATTAAACATTTCATTAAATCTTAACTATTTTAGTGTTTTAATATTTTTTTCTCGTTGCTAAATTTACGATTACAAAATATTTCCTCAAATGCTTAGATATCAAAATTCTTGTTTTTGATCTTAGTGCTAGTTTAGTTTTAGTTTTCTCTTTATTATATATGTATTAGTATAGTTATAATAATCGTATAACTGATGTATTTGGCACCCCTTTTAAAAAAGTTACTCTGTTTAACACACAAGAGTGCTCCACGGTCGATTTGAAAGTTTCTTATATGAGTATAGCTTATTATCAGGACTCCGAGAAGATTCGACTTCCGCTATAGTCGGCTAAGAATGTGTATGACACAATTTGGATATGTTACATCCAGACAAATTTTCGACATTTATCGAAATTTTTGAGTTTTTCCAAATTTTTTGGTCAATATGGACACCAATTAAGGAAATTAAAGAATTATTTAAAACTCAAGTAAGTATATAATTTACTTCTAGTATCATTAAAACCTGGGATTAAAATATACAAAACATTAGCTTTAGTCACAACACTTTTAGTTATTTATTTAACAATAATTCTTCATTTGTGACAAAGTTTTTTAAAATGTATTTTAAAAAGATATCTTCTCTGTTGTGTTAACAAATATTATGTTAACTGATAACTTTGTTAATACGAAATATTTTATATTTATCTTTTCCCAAATTAGGACTAAAAGAAACAGAAAAGAATCTTTGCTTCCTTTAGATAGTGAATTTGTTGTCATAATATTTATTTGAGATTTTACAATTTTAAAGTTATTGTAAAAGTGTTATATAATAATTAATGTTATAGTAACCAGTTTTTAAAATTTAAACTTTTTTTCTTTCACTTAAAAAGAATTCATATTTTGATAAAATTAAAAATTTATATAGCGTTGTTAAGATTCTATTTTAATGCATTTGATGTTTTCAATGGATACAATGAGTATACAAGCACCGACGCCAGAAACCAATCTGGTCGTAATTGAAAAAAGGTAAATATGAGATATATTTGTTATTTGAAACACAAAAAAATACTACAGCTATTGATCCGGGTTAAAATTTTTCATGAAATTATTTTGCTTAGATATGCTGTTAATGCTTTTGCAAATATTTCATAATTTATAGTTTTCTGGTTCTGGTGTGAAGTTGCATTGTTTTTGTTTCGGCTGTTCATTTTAAATATAATTGTTTTATTATTAACATACATTAATGCATTTTCATTTATTCAAAATGGTCGGTCGGAAAGAATCATCGAAAACAGGAAAAACTTTTTGAAATAGGTTGAAAAATGTCGTGCTCTGATTTAATTATATCACATTAGCTTCCTAGTTAATTAAATATTATTATGATTGTTGTTACTCTTTTTATAAAATTCTTTTCATAATTACTTATCATTGGAAAAACTTATTGCATATTTTAGAATTTTATAAATTTTACAATATTTTCGTATTAACACCAAAAAATTATACGTAATACATATTTTTTTCAATTGTAATAATTTTGATAATATTTTGAAGACATTAACACGCATTGTATGTTATTATAACAATATGATAGCTCAAGCAGTTTTTATTTTTATGTTTCACAACCAAGGAAACAAAAGACCATGAAGAAATGTTGAAAGTCAAAAAAGGAAGTTGTGTATTTTAGATTGAAAATCTAAGCTCAAAAGTAAGACCATCATCAATACGTCACATGTAAAATATAATATATATCTTCAGTGCGCCCAAAAAAGTGTGCCAGAATAATTTTGTCTCCAATTATTAGATATTTAAAATAAATGTTGTACATATAATAATAGTGATTGAGATTCATTGTGAATTATTTTAGTACGAATACGAATATATCCAAATATTTTTTGACTTAGTTTTTTTCCAATGACTCAAAACTATGTTCTAGATGTGTGACATTTTTTAGTGATGCTATTAAAAGTTTAAAAAAATATTATAATTTTTTAATGATTTCATCCCAATTTTTGTCAAGAAATCAATCAGAACATATATAATTTTAACAGATTTTTAATATACATTTAACTAAAACCGTCACTGGAAATAGGGTGTCACCATGACCAAACCTATAACCTAACCTCCGCAATTAAGTACTGAAAATGAGGATCGCTAACTGAAGATGAATCAGGAAGGTATCAAGAAAAGAAGAATGTATCTTAAATATTGGAAGCTTGATTTGAAAAAAAAAGTTTTCTAAGTGACACACTTCTTAATAGTCAAATAAAGATTTATTTACAAAAATTTAAAATAAATATCCCGGCATAATTTGGCATAATATATGTGGTAAAAAGATCTCGTCTATTTAACATCATAATATATACGTGATAAACCTTGGTATATAATTTTAATTAAAAGTATAAATTGAGTAATAGTATAACCAAAACAAAGTACGATAAAACCAGGATAGATGCCACAGTAGGATATTAAAAAACATCATATTAAAAAACATTTAACCTCCCAAACTCGTGACTAAGAATTAATATAAGTAGAATAAGCATCACCACGCTCCATAGTTATCCATTTCACGAACACGTAAAAAATATAAAGATTAATATTTAATGGTATACAATAATTTTTAAAAATAAATATTAGAAATATTTGTTTCTATTAAAAACATAGACTCTTTAAAACGTACTCTCTATATGTTTTTATTAACTTAAAGAAGTTAAATCTATTAAATCTTGATTTAATATATACCAATACTGTGCAATTTTAACTTTTGAACAACTAGTTCCTAAATAATTGTTACTTTTATTATATGCTCTTTTACAGTATAGTTATAAATTTGTTTAATTTGTTAGCTATCAGTACTCAGTGAAAACACTGTTTTAACTTTTTAATCAACTAACTATCAAATACTCTTAAACATAGATACTTGTATTCTTAATTGATGTTCTAGGAATTATTTATATATTATATTTAATTTATCGTCAGAGGCTGGTTAGTCAAAATGTCAACATAATGGTTTTTTATATTACGATGAGCGATTCGATAAAAGTGTTCACGCCTGGTCTTACCTAATAACCATTTTACCGAGCTTTTGCTATTAGAATAGTCTAGGGGCAGTAAATTGTTGGTATTTCAAGATTTATATTTTCTTAATATAACAATTATTTATCATCATTCATTTCACCATAAGCTTTAAATATATGTTTTCGCGGTTTTAAAATATTTTCTAAATTGTTATTTCTTCATTAAATAGTGTTGTCATATCCAAGTTCTTTTTATTAAAGATCTAAGCGCCGAATGTATTCCTAGAAAATACACCTTTTTTACACAACAATGGAAAACTGTGACAGAAATAAATGATAAGAACCCATGAAATCGTATATTATAAAAGTTTTAACTTAATAATGTAACCTTTGAAAGCAATTACTTAATTCGTTAATTTATATTTTAATAGTTTATTTATAATTCTATAAATCCCGTAACATAAAGGATGGATTAGCACACAATAGCATTCCGTGGATTCTGTAAAAAATCAACACAATCGAATCTTAACTAATGGTTAAAAGGAATCGGTTTTTGTGATCTTTGACATTTCAGACCAATTATGAGCAGAGGAGTTAGACATGCAGTTTAAAAGATAAAAGATCAAGATGAATAAATTAATACAAAAATATTGTAAAACTATAAGGAAGGATTCTGAAGGTTCTATTTCTGAGAATATTATAATCGATTATACATGCAACTAATCTCTTCTTAATAAAAACTTGCAAGAATTAAAATAAGCTGTACGTTGTTTAAGGATATGAATATGGAAAACCAGATTAGTAATACAGTGAAATGAAGAGTCTTTACTTATCCCACAAGCGGGCAAACTGCGCTGCTTATATACCTGTTATGTGATATACAGTTTTTTCTAAGCTGTATAGATTTTGGCAGGATATTTTGCGTATCCGATCAGATCTATGTAAAAATTATCACAACATTAAATACAATTCAAGGTAACAGACAGTCTCACAGTGCGTATAGATATATAATTAATATATTAAAGCATAAAAGATTATAAAAAAATTTAAGATCATAATAATTCATAATTTAAAAATGAATTATAATAAAACAAGTAAATTTAATGAAAAAAATAAATCAAACATCTCTGGTCTTTGGAAATCTGATTTTGATATGAGATTCCAAAACGTTGTTAGTATAACAGTATTCTAAACCAGACCCGGAAAGTAAGAAACCGTTTGAGGAGATGGCAAAATAATAAACATCACCGACACACTCAGAACACGGAGACAGGTTCCTTCCGCTGTTCTTTCATTATTGCAGATGTTTAAATGTATATAAAACCTGTTTTTGTAACAAAAATTGTAGTAAAAATATAAAAAAGAGAAATTTTGATAATCTTGTCCTACAAAGAAGTTTTATTTTTTAATTCAGGATATTTAGTCTTGTCATAAAACTGGGTTATCTTTTCAATAAGTTTAAGAAATTGGTTCTAGCTAAGTGTTTGAGACAATAATAATACAATATTACATATAATTAAGAATATAATTAAATAAATGATTAATTTTACAAATATTGTAAAGTTAATTCTTGACTCGTCTAAGTTGGATAACAGAAAGCTGCACATGATAATAATATATAATAATTTACTATGATTATATAATAGTTGTAATGACAACTATACTATTGTAGTATACATGCAGTCTCAGGCACTATTGTCCAATGTACTCTTGGACTTCTGTACTCTGACAAGGCCCTATTTGTCCTTCAATAGTAGGAGGAGAAATGCCTTTTTTAAAGTATAGGATAATATTTGGGAAATATTCATAATGTGGCTATTTTCAAGGACGTAAAATTTACGAAGATAGTTTTTTTTGCTGGTAGTTTTTACTAACATTTAGTCTATATCCGGCACTTGTAATGTAATGGTGACAACAACATTGCGTCATACCGTGCAAAGTAGATATGTATACTATCAGATCTTCAAATAGTGTATACTGGAAGGTAACGTTTACTTTTTTCTTTTATGTAGTCACAAAACGTAAATACTTATATCAAAGTATCAAGTATAAATAATAAGTTTTAAATTATATGAAATAAAATATTGATGTTGTTAATAAATAATGTACTCTATTAAAATATAGTTAGTTCTTTAAAGCGATCTCCAGTTTTTTTACACACACAAAAATGAAATCTTAACTTCGTTTTACGTTTAAAAGTTTTTTAAAGTTTGATCTAATGTTTTTATAACAATGAAAAATATCCTGTTTATAATTAATATTATTAAATCCAAACATCTCTGAATAATGTTTTCAGGTTAAGAGATTTTACACTTTCAGGTCCGTTTTTAACAAATATAAGACATAGTTAAACATAAATGAATGTCATGGTCTGCACGTATGTGGTTTTCCATCTACAGTAAACAACGCAAGAAACCCTCCGGTTTGAAGTATTGAAGCTTATTATTAAAAATGAACTCTACTTGATCAAAATTGTAACAAATGTTAGTTGTCAATTTTCTATGTTACACTATATTTTGCAAAACATACATTTAAAACTAATTCTCTCGCCAAGTACATTTGAAATATTTTTTAACCAAGTCACATAAAATAACTAAAACCATTCTCAGAAAAGTGACATCTTAACTAAGAAACCTTGAAATACCGACAAATATAGAATTATTAAATGACCCATTGGCAATAAACATACAACTCCGTCATAGGGCCGTCGATGTTAAATTGAGACAATATAATGTACCCAATGCATTACATTATACCTTTTTATCGCTTCAAGCAGTTATTGTAAATGTATGAAGCCATAACATTGACCACTCGTAAACATAAATCGAGCGATTATTATTAACAGCCCCTGATTGTATCGTACAGCCTCGCACTGTAACGCTATCATAATTCTCTTTTCATTTATTTCCTATTTCTGCTCCCACCACGCGCTAAAATGGCCGACTGGTAAAGTCAGTCTTGCGCGCGATTCCGAACGCGTACGCCGACGCCATTGCGTTCAGAATTTATAAAACGAACCACCGAACTAACGAACAGTTTTAAAACGAATCCGAATTTCCAATGTGCAGGTGACAGTTCCAGTGTTTTTTTTTAATTTGAGGTTCAGGCAAAGGTTTAGTTTGTTTGCTTTGTTGACGTGAAACAGCTGTCAAAATATTTAAATTGCTGAGGTGAGTTTTGTTGTAGATATCTTAATTTTTCGGAATTGGTTTTCTATTGCAATATTTATTCAACTGTTCATTTATTTTATATATTAATATAAAGTATGTTATACAATTTCAAATAGCTAGTAATAAATATTAACCAAAGTATTAAATTATCTTTTGTTTTTTTTTATAGAATTTTTTATAAATAGCAAAAGTACAATAATCTTGTGTATATATTATCAATAAAATGATATATTTTTTTAATTTTTTCAGTAAATATATTTCAGACATTTTTAAATATAATTAAAATATTTATTACATTTCTGTTAGAACTTATTAACGATAACAAATACTTTAACTTTATATCATAAAACAACAAAAAATATATAAAACTCAAAATAAACATGACGTTCAGAAGCTATTATAACGTAGTAAAATAGTTATATATTAACGATATAAAAACTGTTTTATAGGTGATTAAAGTTCGCAACAAATTCGTGTCGTGGACCCGTTGTTTTCAGGAAAGTTATATTGTTAAAAGAAACATTCTTACATCAAGGACATATTTTATAATAAACAACCTAATGTTCCTCATAAAAGCAATAAAAACGTAAATTAGATAATTTCAGATTTTTAACGTTTTTTTTTACGAAAATAGACAGTATATTTAAATGATCATATTTAAACCATATATTAATATGAACAATACTGGTTGTTACAAAATCAAATGATTAAAAGTGGCGCTATGATATCTTGGAGACAAGCACAGTTAGTGGCAGGTGGTGAGTGGTGACCGTCGACCCGAGACGAGTCTGAACGGTAACTATTGTATTGTTTACACTTCAGGTCATTATAACTTTCTGGAAGAAAACCTATGACGTCTTAAACTTAGTTTTTAACGCGTTGAAGTCAATTCAATGATGAAGCCAGTGAAAATGCTATCTTTATTAAAAGCATAAGTTTATATAGTTATTATTTAACAGTAAATTGCCAGGACCATCAGAACACAGATCACTCAGAAAACATCAGCTTCATCAGAACAAATCAGAACACATCAGAACACACAACACATCAGAACACTCAGAACTCATCAGAACACACAACACATCAGAACACTCAGAAAACATCAGAATACTCAGAACACATCAGAACACTCAGAACCATCCACCCGGAACAGAACAGCCAATGCGTATCTCAGTTACAACATTTATTACATAGATCCATTGACTTATTTTTTGTAACGGTTTTTTTACAAATAAATGTTACCGGATGAATAACGCACCCGTTTATACAGACATATTAACAAACCTTTTAAAATATTATATTTATATATTATTTGCCCTCAATTCAAGTTGAATTATATACATTTAAGTGAGACATATAAAGGCTTATGTTATAGTATTATATAACTATTTCTATACTATACTTTTACTAAATGGGAAAGTTATTTTTAAAACTATAAATCGTTGTAATGAAGTCTTCATACTGTAATCATCTCCTTATTGGCTCACGTGAGTTCATCGTTGCGTAATCGTTACGTGCTCGTTGGGTGAAAAACCACTTCCCTGGCTCGTCAGCTGCGTCTTATGGAATATCGTAATAATAATAAATAAATAAATAATTACGATGTACTTCCTTTATTTCTTTACTAGCTGGTTGTCAGCGGAAATATTTGAATTAAAAATACACAATTTAAAAGTAACTTTCTGAGAAGAAGAAGCATTAAAAACCCCGTTTAGAACATCTGCGAAGTCAATACCTAATTAAAACAAATTGATTTAATCTTTAATTTAATCTCAATATTAAAAACCAAAATGCTGTTTAAATTGTTTAATCGAGTAATAAATGTGCTGTTGCCTTAGAAAAAAAATGGTATATCGATAGTTTCCTCAAGTAAGAAAAACTCCAAATAAAGATTGCCGCTAAAAAAAAAAATTGAAGAATCATTTAAATATAAGTTAACGAACAATTTTAAGAGTCTATCAATATACGTATACTCATACAACTCGCGACAAGTACATAGAGAAAAATGTGATGAGGAAAATTATAAAAATATATATGAGGTAACACTATAATATCGTACTATGTGATTACTATGATAGTAGCAGTAACGTACTGAGGCAAAATATTGAAAAGAAAAACAGACACGTGAGAAAATTATAACAAACATTTTGAAGGATTTTAAACTCAACAGCCTATAATAATAATAATTACCAATATATATAATTATCCGTCTGTACTCATGTATATATCGGAATTTTTCAAACTGGATTTGAACCCATAGAGATTCTAATTCATCAGCTCAGAGCATGGCAGTATCACGGCGACTTCACTCTGAAACTGTTGTAGTAAAATAATTATATGTAATATGCAATTATATTATCATCATGGAACTGGACCAATATTTATTTATTTATTTATAATATATATATATTTTTTATAATAATTGCTGTTAATGGTCAGCGATTTCACCTGACTCGCTCCTCCATCTTCAACCTTTGATTTTTATCACAAGCCATCATCAATTAAATAAAAATTTTGATTTATTTTTATTTAATGTATACAAATCCAAAAATGTTATTTTATTATTATATGTATATATCAAATAATTTTTATGTTTCCCGAGAAAATGCAGGAATTTTTCGTATTGATTCAGATTGACTTATATAATAAGCCAACAACAAAAATGAAAATATATATATACCTATATATATAGTAAACATACCACAAACCAAAGTTAAAATTAATTAATTTGTCTTGAGTGGAGATCAAAAACTGATTCTCAGACTAAATATATAATACAAAATTATATCAAAATCCATCCAAACGATACTTCTCAGTTCACTCATATAATAATATATACTTTTTAAATTATATACATGTATAGATATTATTATTTCTGCCATTTTGGTTTCACCAAGACATTTAAGTAATTGGTCAATTAGTTTATTTTCTTTTTATAAAATGTTCATTGTTTGTGGTACTGTGCTTGTAAATTATATAATAATAACAATTATATTTTTTATAAAAATAAGTTTTAATCGTACAGTGCAGCTCATGCTCGTGCTGCACAACGCTGACATTACCTGAAGGCCGTCCACTGACTTTTTCTATCTTTCATCACAAGTTCGTTACATTAATGGAACCGCCTTTTATCTGCAATTTTTTATTTAAACTGCTTAAGAAGCAGTTACTGATAAATGAAGAACCGTATTTATAAAGAAAATCACATGTATACTTCAATCAAATCTACGAGTTTTTTTTTTATTTTCTTCAAACTCATCTCTAACTTGTCATATTTTTTTTATATTTTTTTTCATAATAAATTTATAAAACTATGTAAAAAACTCCACTACAAAATATTTTTTAGTTAGATTTTCATATTCTTTGATACTTATTTCCTTTTTAATATTTAAATGTAAATAGTAACATTATTAGCATTTATATAAATTTATAGAAATGACTAATTAATGAACCAAACTAAGATTTAATAAAAATTCAAATCCAAAACTAATTTTGAACATTATGAATAGAATTACAATAAATTATAATTAATTAACTTAATCCGAATATAAAAATTATGTACATCATAAAATATGTATATAAAATACAAAATATAAGAGTATCGTTTGGAGCAATCCTTAAAAAAGTAATTACTCATTACTAAAGTAATAAACGAAATCTTTTTAGGAAATTAGTTTTGAAGCTCGAGTTAATCTCATGATGTGTAAATGTATGTTCATCTTAATGTCGTGTTTTTCTGAGAACATTTAATTTGACATGTTTATTGCTAGGTTTTTGTATAAAAAACATGCGTTTGAGGAAAGATTTATTGCTACAAAAACGACATGTTTTTATGTATATTCAAAGGGTCTACAACCTTACATGTTCTCTGATGATTATCTTTTGTTTTTAATTTAATATACAATAGAATTGAATACAACCTTACCTCTCTATATTATTAAGAATATCAAATTGGACACATTTACTCTACATTTTATAAATATTTTTTATCATTTCAATATAAAAATGGTCTCACTAAAGAATATATGTAATAATGTTACCATTATTTTAGTTTGACTGTTTGTTTGTTTGAGTATAAAGAAAATAACGGTTTTAATTAAAAATAACAAAAGCGTATTTAATACGATATCTATTGCATGCGCGTATTTAATATATTTCTAGTTTGATTTCTAATCCATTCCTCATGATTGAAGAACATAGTACCAGGAGCACAGAACCGGCTAGGAGGTGCTATTGTTTGTTTCGGTGGCGTGTCTGGAAGCAATTTGAAAACACGCCAGAGGCGGAAACATATTGCCAACTTATCTGAGGGAATTCGAAAAGCAATAACCTTTAAAGGTCTTATTAATAAATTCCTATATTAATTTATTTAGAACAGATAATAAACAAAAAACAGTTTTTTATTAAATTCAGAATTTTGCAGTGGTAATACAAATGAAAAATAAAAAACACATCACAAATAAAAAGCACTTTTGGGTATAAGCCACTTCAAGGCTACACAAGTTGCTAACCAACATGACATGTAGTAACCTAGTATTTAATTGAGGTGACAGTTAATTACATGACAAAATGACATTTATGATAATAAAAACGTGATAATTACAATGTGTAGATCAAAAGCTGCATTATGGTTAATAAATGTTATATTGGCTACATGGGTCCCATACACAGTGAATTTAATAATTTTATTATAAAATAATAAAACATTTTACATACAATAACATACAAGAAAAACCAAATCGATATCTTGTACATTTTTCAACAAGAAAAGATAAACGTAAGTTTGTCCGTTAATACAAATTCCAAGTAATCAAATCTTGTGAAGATGTGATGTCATAGAGTAGTCATAATGATTTGCCAAAATCAGATCGTCGTAATAATAGCATAGTTTTTGTTACACCTCTGATACGTCAGTAAATCGCAAACTGACAATCGGAACCTTTGGTATGCGTTACAGTTAGTCTGTGGCACAAAGAAGATAAACATTTTATTATAAAAAAAAATATAACAGATATTTTTTTATAGCAAACTAAAGTTTTTTGGCAGACTTAAGTTTTATGGAGATACAGCCTTGTTTTACAAATAAGGCTTTAATGTTACACATTCCTTAATTAATTAAATAATATATATTTTTTTAAATATCTGTTAAAAAAACTCTAAATCTAAGATTAACGAACGGACGTAAACGAGACGTGACGTTATTTAGTACAATTAGAACAAAGGTTAAGGTTGGCAGCTCGTTCTCACGGTAGCTTTAAGCTTCTGACACATGTGCAAAGTCAACATTTGATATTTTTTAAGATATTTAAAACCAGATATATTTTTTTTAGAAATGTAACATGAAAATTTTATTAAAAAGGACAAACTGGCACCTGCATCCTTTGGAACTCTAAAGAAATATATGCATGAAAAATGATTTTAGAAAATTTCAATTATTATATTAATGTTTTCTTAAGTGATATTGTTATTGTTATTTTTTTTTGTCTATATTATAAGCCCTAAAACAGATTTGTTTATTCTTTTTTCTTGCAAAAATTATATAATTCATAAAAATAAGATTTATGTTAGTATCTATATCATTTCTGAAGCAATATATATAAATTATAAAGCAAATATATTACAAATTCTTCTAATTCCATTGTACTAGTAGAGGAAGTAAGAAGCTGCACCTCTCCTTGTTGTAAGGTCGCCTCTCAATGACATCATGTTGTAGGTGGTTATGTAAGGTGACAGCGTGTGCTTGAAACTATACATTTTTTTTATATAAATTTCGCGTATTACTTTATGATTAATAAAAAATATATATAATTTTTTTTAAATAGATAGCAAGCACATGATCCTGACTTCGATCGTAAAATAATACGCACAGTTTATGTATGTATTTTTTAATATACATATATATATTTTAAAAAATATATGTTTGTCTGCTTGCTATCTATTTGAAAATAAAATTATATATCTATATAAAAATAATAGGTAACAATCACATAAATATAAAAATACAAAAATAAACAAAATATTTAAAATTTTCTAACAATTATATATATTCTTTTTTTCTATAATATTTTTTCTTAATGCTAGCAATATTAAATCTTCAATTGCACCTTTTAAGATAATTTATACAAAATTAGTTTTTATTTGCTAAATTTGTAAAACATAAAAAAGTTGAAAGTGAAATAACAACGCAAGAAGTATTAAAAAAATAAACAAAGGAAAAATAACATCATAAAAGTTTCAAGTAAACTTTAATACTCGTTTAAAATTCCAACGTTAACTATAAAACTCCCACGCACTATTCACGAACTACGAAAGACCGAAATTCACAAAATTACTCGTAAATATGATGAATAATCAACATTTCTCACAAAGCTTTTTAACGATCCAAGGATAAATAATAAAAACACATTGAAATTACACTTAAATTAATTAATTATAAACAAATACAATTAAATTTGAATTTATGAAGTTTAGTCTTTTCACACGCTAACTCTAGAACTCTAACTGATAAGAAATCAAATGTATTCTGCTCTTGGCAGCCAATTTACTGTTAGCAAGGTTTGTGTTGTTTACAAGTAGTGCATACATGTTATAATATACCTGTATAAAACATTATTATTATATTATTACACGAGGATTGCATTTTGAGGTCTAAAAGTCTACAACACATTTCATCATGTTTTCGTTTTGAGGAAATTCTGTAAAAAATATAACAGCAGAATATAAGATCTTTATTAATTATTTGTGTTCAAATGTAGTTTAAACACAGATAGCACACACACACACACACACACACACACACAAAAGATGTATACGTTTATACACTTTGAATATACTATGAATGGAAGAATTATATAATAATGGTTTTTATAACATTTTACACTGTCAAGAATCAATAATTTATTTTAAATAAGTAAAAGAATTAAACACGGCCATTCAGCTACCGTGCACCACCCACATAGGAATCTAGTATCCCATAAATAATAATTATATATGTATTTAAAATTTAAATATCCTTAACATATTTATAAAGAATTTCAAAACACCATTTTATTAATACACAGCAGTAGCAAAATATTGTAAATACGTCAGTCATTTTATTTTAATTATCACATTGTTAAAGATATTGTTGTGTTTATGATCGTTCATAAAGAGATGAAAGTCCATATTTATTCTTTAAAACTAATTAACAAATTTATGAATTTACAAATCAAACTAATCTTGTCCTCATGACGTGTAATAATAAGAGAATATAATATTGTGTAGGACGTAAATATTGTAAACACAGTTTCCTTAGAAATCTATTTATTACATTCTTGCAAAGGTATACGTATTTATTAAAGAATGTTTATATTTCTATGAAATCTTCATGAGAATTCTTGGTTTATATTTCGACAACATAAAGTTAATCGTAGGAGGATTAAAAATATTATACAGTGGTCAAAGGTGTATTCTGAGTTACAACATACATGTTTTATTTTAAGTATAAAATTTTACAAGATCAACTTAAATGTATTAAAATGTGATTGTGTAATATTGTTGAGCTGAGCGAAGCGAAACTCTTACTATTCAAAAGTTTCGATACTCTTCCTACTCAAATAAAGGTAGGATTTAAAATTAGCAGTTATCGAGGACAGTGACTTATAGGTTCTGAAGTTTTTTGACATTTGTAATTATAGTTTTTTATTCTATGGTCAAAGTGTGTCCCATAGAGTTAACATGTGGAACGTTTTGAAATTTTACGCGCGAATTCTTATTAGGCTAAATATTATACCCTCTATTTACTCTGCTATATATATTTTAAGGAATACCTGACAATATACGCACAGACTAAAGCCGATTTTTGTCGACATGAAGTTAATATAAGCTGACAGCTCTTGACAGTTGAGTTCAAGAGTGTATATCTGTGCGTCACGACATCAATCATACAGATTAAGACAGGATTTGACAGCAAATTAGTATTTTTGTTTATTATATTCAATCCAAACAACTTATGGATTAAATTTGTTTTTTTCTTGAAAACCATTGAGTATTCATACATTTTTTGTTACACAATTTGTTATTTATGTTCTTAGTTACTTATTGTATATTCTTTAAATGAGATACTGATGAATAGCTCTTCACTTCTGAGAAAAATATAAAGATGCAATAAAATATAATGGTAAATTTAAGTTATTATATTGTAAATAAAAAATGTATTTCATACTTTAGTGTGACTGAAACTTATCTTCTAATATAACAATTATAATTGAACATGTTTTTTTTTTATTTTGAGGTTATACAGTTGTTTGTTATTACATTCTCACTTTGTTATTATTCAAAGCTAGTAGCGAACTGGACTCTCACGAAAGTTATGTGCCTAACGAACTTAGTTTAAACTCAGGCCACAAATAAGTAGTCAAAATTATAACTAAATATGGTACTTGTTCACGGCAACACCGCAAAATTTTGCTAATGCTTTATTTTAAGTGTTATTGTTACGAAAATATTTTTGGTATTTTTAAGAGAAGCAGAGCAAAATCAAATTTTTATTTTTAGTGGCGAAATATTTAACTCAAAAGAAGAAAGTGGACCTAACCTAACCTAACCAAAAAATGCGGTTAATAATCAGCCAACAACATGGCGTACGTTGCTATGGTAACTCATTTTAAAAATAATTGCCTGGCCACTGGCACTGTTAAAACAGGTTAGATTACATAATGTTAGGTCCACTTTAAATTTTTAGATATATTTTCCTGAAAAAAAAAAAAAATTTTATTCGTCTTTTAGCAAATCCCAAAATAAACATTTAACAGAGGTTTTGCTGCGTTGGCGTTAACAGACAAAAATACTAAATCCTATAAGCATTTATGCCAATTAATATTTTTTTTTATTTAATTGCAATTATACACCTGTATATTATTATTCATATTTTATTATATTTAATTTTAAACAGACAATTAATTGACTACATTCATGAATCCGCGTCGCGACACGTTAGCTCGGCGGCAAAGACCATTGCTGACTGTTGACTATTGACTAGCAAGTGAGTACTGACTACTGAGGTGATTCAAAGTTGTTTATACATTCCTAATGATTTACACAAACAAGCGACTTCCGTGACACTTGACTGCATACCTGTACGTATTGTCATCTATATATAAAATAACTCTATTATATTAAATGTAATGTCATGCTAGAGTATAAAAAAGTATTATTAATCATTGTAACATCTATATTATAACCTTATTCTTATGAATAAGGTATAGTTCTTGTTTTTTATATACGCATTAAATAATATGAAATTATCTTTAATAAAATTAATTATATAATAAAGGAACTAATATTACATAATATTTAATTTCTAAACTAGACATCTTGTATACGTAACATTGAGGAACTTTGTGTGGGTGATCGTTTGTCTGTGTGGGTATATATTATGTAAATATTTGTGTAGGCATGAAGGTTCTATAGTCATTTCTTATATATTTATTACATTCCGATAATAAACAATTAGTTATAATTTACGTCAGATATGAACATATTTCTGTATGTTAGTGTATTACAATACTCACGTATAACACATTTCTGCATATGAACAAATTAACAGTATATCTCTAAGTAAAAATCTATATATGTGTGTAAAAATGTACCAACCAAAGGACACACAAATGACCTACAGGACCTGTTTCATAAACAAATAGAATGAACTGGTTTCTCCAGGGGTCTGATAAATTAGTTGCTTTATACATATGAGTTTGCAATTTTGTTGACTTACTTACTAATAACAGTTCATAAAGATATGTAAACATCGTTTTAATATTCAATTGAATATATAAAATTTTTAATATCATTACTGAATGTTTACTCAGTATTATTCTACTATGTATAACAAAGATGTCTTTACATTCAAATCTACCGAGTTATAGAAGTTTAATAAATAGTTAGTATAAGTGATAATTCAAAATAAAAAATAAACTTTTTTAAAATTTTAACATGTAAATGATTCGGGGTTTTTGGACTCTTGAAATGCATTAATTTTTTTACAAATATTGTAAACATACATATACATAAATGCGGTTTTGTTTAAATTGTAAAGTAAATTAAAATTATTAATAATAAAAGTTAAGCCAAATATTTGACTAACATTAATAGAAGAATAATAAAAATTAATCCGAATAAAACAGTTTTTCAGCTGAAATCTATACCTAACTATTATTTTTGTTGTTATTTTTGTTATTCTTTTAATTAAGTAATTTTGATCCATTTTTTTGTGTGATTTCTTTTTTATAATTAAGATTTATTTTATATGCACTGTTTATTCTATATTTCTTCTAATAAATCTCTAGTTGAGATAAACTCGCCTTTTATTAATATGTTTAAATATTTGCTACATGTAAAATAATGTATTTAACACAAATAAATTAATTAATAAAAAAAATACACTACGTAATTGGTTGCATATACAGACTATAATATATTGTTAAATAAAATACCAAGACATATTTAAAAGTATTTACATAATTTATTTTTTAATATTTTGATGTCATTAATATCTAAAAGAAATAAATAAATATTTAAAAGTAAATACGAAAGTAACGCCATAACTGTATTTCTTGGACGAACATGGCCGAAACCGAAAATGACCTCTCGGTCAATCGCTAATATAAATAATACAAAGTCGTCATAACAAAACACTTTTCCTATTATAGCTTAGAAACAAGTAACAATTTTGATGTCATATACTTTTTTAAAAGTAAAATCTTTTATAATCCTAGTTAAATATGTACCGTCATACAGATCGGCGCCATTTTCAAACTCATTAATTCACAACGTCAAGAATTCGAACGTCATGGGATGGTTCGCTTTCGTACTCTACCATGAAAATTTCTTATGCCTACAAAGCAAACTTGACCTAAAGATAACAAAAAAAGATAGATAAAAGATGATAAAAAAAATATAACTATCTAATATATAATCTCCCTATTTTGTCAGTTTGTCAGTTTGTTTGTCTGTGGTGTCACTTCACCGAAACTCAACATCGTTGCGACACGTGCAATACGTCAATCAAAAGCTCTTCATGAGAAGAGATGAATGGTAACAATTTGAACCTCCGGTATCCGGAACCGATCCTTTGAACCTTCAAAGGAGTGTAAAAAAAAATATGAACGTATCTGATAAAACTGAAGAAGAGGACTTGAATTCTTAATTACCCTGATAACCAGAAGTGAGTGTTGTAGATCTTCTAGATCCACGCATGAAATGTTTCAACTACAAATTTACCATTTTTTAGAATTCCAATGTGTTAGAATAGGTCCACAGAGCTAGTATATTATAAAATAGTACAAAGTAAAAAGACCACAATAGCCTAGAAACTTCTAACACAATCTGTCTAATGAATACTTAAATCTGATTGTCTGTATGGTAACTGTTAGTATACCATAAATAACGGCTTTAGACTATTATCGCGTGTCGTTGATTTGTTAAACATGCTGCGACGAACTTAAGTGTATCTTATCTCAACGTGGGGATGGTTCAAGATATATACTTATTAACTACACTTTAAAGACCCATCATATTAAAGAAAACTAGTTACCTTCCTTTAACTATCCTTCCTTACTTGCTTTAAGTTCAACATAACAATATTATTGAACAAGCGAAGCGAGCGGCGCACTCTACTGGAGAGAATTTGTATTGGTTTTACAAAGTTGGCATTAAAACGGCTTAACGGTTCGGTTTCAAATTTTGCACACATACCATGCTGATATGTGTGGCGGTTTGTAAAAAAAAAATTCAAAAAAATTCATTGTCGTTGAGAAATAATGTCCAAAAAACATCACTCCCATACACTTCAATGTAAAAAAATTAGCGCGAAAAATTTAAGTCTCATTGTGGATGTGTCGAATTTTTTTTATTGAATTGTACTGTCCCCCTGTTAAATTTTTTTTCCCACACCAAAACGAAGCCGTCGGCTTGGCTCGCTTCGCTCAACATGCAAACGGCACCCGAGATTTCGAAATTGAGGGTCTGGTGGCGTTTCTAGTGTAGTTTTGCAAATGTTTTATATACAGTAAATTTTCAACGGATGCCCTTGTTTTCACATTTTTATCATTTTATCAGCTCTTATCATTATCTTTATTGAATATATATAAAAACAAAGGTCTACTTTTAGGTTATACTATGAGTAAGTATAACTTTAACTTACTAAAGTCGAAATGAATATTGAATCTGTTTTATTATAAATGGATGTAATATAATTTTGTTTTAATTATCAAATTATAATACGCTCGACCTCATGAATTGGACCACGCAGTGCGACAAACTAACGGGCATCACAGTGCATATTACTTATGATTGACGGTTTGAGACACGTGCCCTACTAGTGAGATGAGTCTCGGGTCCCGTATCACACAAAGTAACAGACTGACAGATATAATAACTATAATATTTTCTATATAATCATTAATACAAAAACCTTCAATCTAAAATACTGCAAAAATAAAAATCTGGTCATTATACTATATAAATTACAAATTTTTAGTTTATACACAATACACTGCCTATCCAGACTACCACTGACCCACACAGGCCTGTGCCTGCTCTTGGGAACCCACCACTCTTCTCAAACATAGACATTATCATAAACAGATTTTCCTTATTTGACTTGAATATAATCATAATTCATTTCGGTAAGAATCATACCAAAAAACTGTAAATTCTTATCAAACTCTTCCAAATTTATTATTACCAAAAAAATTTTTAAAAAAACGAAATCTCAAATGATAGGTTCGTGTTGGTTGACATATATTCATAAAGACAAACATAACACAAATAACTTAACAACTATTGAGAAGCGGGTCTCATTATTATAAGAGATTTCCTCTGTCAATTACCATCATTGATGTAATTTATCCTAACAAGCGGGTGTAAGTGTGTCACTGGGATCACAGATCACGCAACATCCTTGCTTTCTATCGCCCAAAGCGAAATTTCTCCCACGAACTTTTATACCATATACAATTCCTTTAATCATGTAAATATATGTACATACTTGATATCTATATATAGTATTATTATTGCAATCATTATTATTATTGTAATCAATAAATAAAAAAGGTATTCTATAAAGCTGTAGTCATTTTACTTAAGCTCGGATTTAATATATGACGTTATTCTTTCCAACACCTTTAATAATCAATAATCATCCCAATATTTAACTGCAACATATTTCTTTAGAAATCATTATGTCAGTTTGTTCATGTATCATAAATTTAAAAATAAGTTTTCCATTACTTGTTATTTACTTACAACGAACTGATGCAAAATTAAGCGTAGATATTTACATTAAAAATAAATAATATAATGACTCATAATTTGCTTAAAGCTTTAAAAAATTTATAACTAACATTGCCAAAGTACTAAACCAACGCTTATCATATTAGTTTAAATACAAATTAAACACAAGATGGTACAAATAAAATGTATAATACAGAAGATCAATAATAAAAGCCACAAAATCCTAATAACAACAAATTTATCTAAATATGGCTATAAAATAGGTATAAGTTTAAACGTCCCTAATGAGACCTTTTTCATCTCATACTATAACTGTTCCTCTTATCTTGATCGCTAGCTCAGTTACTATTTGGACCGTAACCGCACGAATTAAGTAAACCCAAATATTACTTTCATACAAAACAATTCCTTAGGTCGTGAAAAATAAGAGTTGGGTTTCGTGTCTCTTTGAATATGTAGACTATTTTTATATAATAAGAGTATTTGAACATCTGAACACAACGAGAAATTATGGAAATACATGATAATATCTTGCTATGGTAGAAATCAAAGAAACAAGTGACCATAATTATACAGATTTAAACTTAATAACCTATAGTAATCTCTAACTTACATCAATTACTTTGTTTATTTTGTACCACCCATGACGACTGCCCGATGCCTACCCGTCATTGAGGCTACACACGTTGAAAAATATTGTATTTTTAATGAACTCTCTTAACTTTTTTTTTTTATGTTTCTATCTGGGTGTTTGTGTGTTGGCTCACAATATTTAAGATATTTCGTTTCATTAAAGGCAGTAAGGTATAAAACACAATATGTTTTTTTAATATTTCTTTATTTAGAACAAAAATATATAAACTGTAATTCTAAATTTAAATAACATCGAATAAAATATTTTAGAATAAACATTAATAACACGTTGAAAAAATATTTATGTGACGAGCTTTTTAACAGATAATTTAAATAGTGGTTATATTGAAAGAATACATAGGGAAGAAATCTTATAAAATTAGCGCTTGCAGTCGTTGCAGTGAACTATTTTGCCTTTGTCATCGATGCTGACGCAGAGGCAGGCCTTGTCGTCAGATTGACAACACTCACAACAGCCTTTCTTACACTTCTTGGAACTCTTGTCGCTACAACAGCAATCTTCACAAACCTTAAGTGACCCATTCTCATCACGACAAATACAAATGCATGACTTGCCAGCAGAAAGTACACATTTTCCCGACGATTTCTTGCAGTTGCCATCGCACTTGCAGTCATTGCAGTGAACTATTTTGCCTTTGTCATCGATGCTGATGCAGATGCAGGCCTTGTCGTCAGATTGACAACACTCACAACAGCCTTTCTTACACTTCTTGGAACTCTTGTCGCTACAACAGCAATCTTCACAAACCTTAAGTGACCCATTCTCATCACGACAAATACAAATGCATGACTTGCCAGCAGAAAGTACACTTTTTCCCGACGATTTCTTGCAGTTGCCATCGCACTTGCAGTCATTGCAGTGAACTATTTTGCCTTTGTCATCGATGCTGATGCAGATGCAGGCCTTGTCGTCAGATTGACAACACTCACAACAGCCTTTCTTACACTTCTTGGAACTCTTGTCGCTACAACAGCAATCTTCACAAACCTTAAGTGACCCATTCTCATCACGACAAATACAAATGCATGACTTGCCAGCAGAAAGTACACATTTTCCCGACGATTTCTTGCAGTTGCCATCGCACTTGCAGTCATTGCAGTGAACTATTTTGCCTTTGTCATCGATGCTGATGCAGATGCAGGCCTTGTCGTCAGATTGACAACACTCACAACAGCCTTTCTTACACTTCTTGGAACTCTTGTCGCTACAACAGCAATCTTCACAAACCTTAAGTGACCCATTCTCATCACGACAAATACAAATGCATGACTTGCCAGCAGAAAGTACACATTTTCCCGACGATTTCTTGCAGTTGCCATCGCACTTGCAGTCATTGCAGTGAACTATTTTGCCTTTGTCATCGATGCTGATGCAGATGCAGGCCTTGTCGTCAGATTGACAACACTCACAACAGCCTTTCTTACACTTCTTGGAACTCTTGTCGCTACAACAGCAATCTTCACAAACCTTAAGTGACCCATTCTCATCACGACAAATACAAATGCATGACTTGCCAGCAGAAAGTACACTTTTTCCCGACGATTTCTTGCAGTTGCCATCGCACTTGCAGTCATTGCAGTGAACTATTTTGCCTTTGTCATCGATGCTGATGCAGATGCAGGCCTTGTCGTCAGATTGACAACACTCACAACAGCCTTTCTTACACTTCTTGGAACTCTTGTCGCTACAACAGCAATCTTCACAAACCTTAAGTGACCCATTCTCATCACGACAAATACAAATGCATGACTTGCCAGCAGAAAGTACACATTTTCCCGACGATTTCTTGCAGTTGCCATCGCACTTGCAGTCATTGCAGTGAACTATTTTGCCTTTGTCATCGATGCTGATGCAGATGCAGGCCTTGTCGTCAGATTGACAACACTCACAACAGCCTTTCTTACACTTCTTGGAACTCTTGTCGCTACAACAGCAATCTTCACAAACCTTAAGTGACCCATTCTCATCACGACAAATACAAATGCATGACTTGCCAGCAGAAGGTACACATTTTCCCGACGATTTCTTGTCAGATTGACAACACTCACAACAAGCTTTGCTGCTCATTGCTGCGCTATTGTTTTTTTCAATTGTTAAATTGCAAGGCATTGTGTATTTTTTAAAAATCTGTAACAAATTGATATGCATATATTAAAATTGCTAAAACAACACTAAAAAAAATATTTATATATATATCTATTAAATCTAGGAATATATATATAATAATACTATGATAAAAAACTAAAGCATATAAATAAATAAATGAATAAATCAGTACGATTTATAAACTTTTAAGATAACAACAATAATATTATTATAGATATACTCACGTTTTGTAGTATTGTGACGATATGAGACTTGTTCAATGTATGATAACTGATAACATGAGCTCCGCTTATATACAAATATACTAAACGTGTGCAAAATGAACTCAGCGTGCCGTGTGAATACAGGACTGACGTTATACAAACACTTTAAAATATTTTGATTTATTTTATCTTTTCAAAAATATTATCTATATATAAAAAGAAGGGTTTTTTATTCGTTTTTATTAATTATTTCATTCTTATTAATATGTAATTTTTTTTTTATTTTCGCATTAGTATTACAACATAAGTATATTGTAGATATTTTTTTTATATAGAAATTAATAATATACAGTGTACTACATAGTTGAGTATTTCTTAAGAGTAGAAGATCTAATTGAACTCTGTTCACATTTTTATATTAATAATAATTAAAAAAACTTTAAAAAGACTATAGAAAACTCTCGATCAAAGCGATGATGTAATTGAGTGAAATCGAGGTATCGTCGATGACGTCACCTTATTACGTATGTCAATTATACCCAAACAGGTCTTTAATGACTCAGGCCTTTGCAGTTATCTGTAATAATATTATTTTGTGACCCCTGAGTTTAATAAAGTGTATCTCAGAAAGTGTATATCAGAAATTATAGTAAAACAATAAGGTCTCCATTATTTTGTATAATTTTAAACTGTGGGTGACTATTGCGTAAGAAATTCGGAATGTACATTGACTTCGCATATTTTCAATATAATTATTTTGATGTATATATTGCTTTTTTGCAACTTTAAAAGAGCGACATGTAACCCACTAGACTTAAATTTAATACACCAAGGTTTAGCAGAACTAATAGTTTGATGCTCCTCTAATATTAACATATATATGTTTGTTTATATATATTAATATACATAAACATTTCGATATATCAAATTTTGGTACGTCATAAATCCACACGTATAGTGGCATAGTTTTTAAGAGACTTTAGGCTGTTAGAATAATATACAAAATCAACAATCAATAGCATTTACTAAATAATGAATAAGTAAGAACTTATTAATTATTGATATAAGTAAGTTAGTTCATAGTTTGAGTGCGTGGGCGATGCTCGCTTGCCTTGGTAGTTGACTAAGTGTTTCACTTCGAGACCGAGATATTGTAATCTGATTGTGAATACTGATTCAATTGATTTGATAATTTAGTTAAAATCATAATTATCGAATTTAATAACAATTTTATTTATTGGCTTAAATAATAAGCAGGTTTTATTAAAATCTGTCCAGTAGTTTTGTTGTTTGTAACTGAGATCTAGATCAGGTTATTTTACCCTAAATATGAAAAAGTTTTCTTGAGTATAAAAGTTTTGTATCAAACTCAATACAATTATTTTTTTTCAGTAGAATTGGATATATTTTAATTTCTATTTTACATATTACTCCATAAACATTAAATATGTAGAGATTTTTCATCTTTATAATTTAATAATATTTAGAAATATATCAATTTGTTAAACAGTTCAGAACATTTTATATAATCTATATTTTTGTAATGTTCAGTAAGTAGACCTAAAATTAATGTTTAGTCATTATCGTAACCTATCATGACATGACATCTATACGACCTTTGTTCACTCAGTTACTAAACTTTATTATAAGGAAAAACTAAACACGATATTTATTTTAAACGAAACGACAAAAATCCCTTTTGTTACAAAAAAAAAACGTTTAAAAGAAAGTACACTACAAAATAGATTTTGTTAAAATCATTAAATATTTTGTCATAGTTTTACAAAATATTACAAATTATGTGTAGAAAAAAAATTGTGGTAGTGTTGTCACACCGGATATAAAAATATATAGATACATATTTTATTACAAATTTAAATAAATTAATTTAATTGATCTCACTATATTCTGAGAGTGGTGTTATGTAACGCATATAATTCTTGTAATTTATGTTATTTTGTAATCAAACTCTAAAAATAAATAAAGAACAATATTATTAGAACCCATTCCTGCTTATTATTATAATAATTATATTAAAAATTATAATTTTAATAAATTAATTAATATTTTGTAAAAAAGATTAATATTTTGTAAAATAATTAATATTTTGTAAAAAACATATTTTGGATATATTTTTTAGGGAACAAATAGAAGGGTTGAATACTTTATCATTATAGATACATCCCTGAGTTCAATTTTTAAACTCCGTTAACATTTTAAAATTTAAGTTATTATTAATATTATATTTAATACAGTCAGCACAAATTTACATACAAAACTTTTTGATGATTATTAACCTTGTTTGTAAGAACAAAAACTATTGTAAATTGGTAAATACAAAAATGCATATAATGTTTTCACTGCACTAAAAACAAACTACTAACTTCTTTTACTTAAAACTTTATTGCGACAAAGTAGTTAAGTTCATTTTGACAGATGAACTTTTTCGCAAAACTTATTTTATAAAAGAGAGTTTTTTTTATGAAATAAGTTCTGTACACATTTATATTATTATTTGTTTTTCTTTATGGTTTTGATATAAAATTATTAATTTAAAAGATAAAATAAATAGTTAACAACCACTGTCTAAGGACAGTAAATTACGTAAAGCCTGTTTTCAAGCCACCCTACAATATAACAAGGACTCGAAACCGACGGTAATTCTTTAGCAGTTATTTGTAATATATGTAATTTGTAGCCTGAAAATCAGAGCAGCTAGAACAGCCTCTTTCAATTAGGTACGTCTAAGAACTTCTAAATTATGAACTAGAACCGGCTAGCCGACTTCCCTAGGAATATAGAGTTTACGGAAACTGCTGGGATACTGTAAGATATAATAATATGATGTAAGTTTGTTATAAAACAATATTGATTGGTTTATAATAACAATACTGTTTGTCATAGAATGAAGATATTAGTTATATTTCAGTGTCAATATATATTTATATATTTTTGAAATATTCGGTATCTCTTATTTAATTTAAATAATGCTATTTTTTCTCCATTTTAATAAAATGTAAATAACCATTTAGATGGTTGTTTTCATACGAAAGATATGCACCGATTTTGATTGCACTTCTACGAATAAAGAATCTTGCGACTTAAAAGTTAAACTTACTCATATAAAAGTTAAACTTACTCATTCTGTAGACTATGTCTACAGAAAATACGTTTTACTAAATATATTCAGATGATATCTATTTACAAAGAAATCTATAACTACACTATAAAATTTATGTATGTGTATACAAATATTTATACTTAATATTGACTTAACATATTTAAGTGACGCTACAAAGAACAATACATTCGTAACAGTATTAGTATGCCACATGAATACAGCCTCGACACATATAGTCAGCCTTCGTGCCTTTTATAGTATGCAGCCACGCCATCCAAATACAGCTCTTAAGACGTGGGTAGTAGAGTTGATTTTTGGGGGACTTATTGTTAATATACTGCAAAGGAATACCTATGTTTACTTTTGGGTAGCGTTGCCAGGCGACCGGATAAAGACGGACATAGGTAGGTTTTTTGATTGTCCGGCCAAAATTATCGGTGTCCGGCTTGTCCGGCTTTTGTTAACCCTTTTTACATTTATAATAATAATCAAAAAAGCTTGATTTTACATTTTTTTTTGTTCTATTAATTAATACTGAACCAAAATCATTAATAATGTCCGGCCTTTCTACCCAAATGTCCGGCCACACTTTCTGGTCTATTCGGCTTTTAGGTTTGGCGACCTGGCAACCCTACTGTTGGGTAAATAAATATTTTTAAGTCTGTCATTTAAAAAAGGTTCTATCGTTAACGAACGGAACAAACAGACAAATAATCATGTATACCTGAAGCTATTTATGTGTGAATGAAACTAATTGAATCCAACATCCGTTGTCGGAGGCTCACGGTCAAGCGTTCATGTTATTAATTGGTTATTGATCGCAAACACGCCAATGTCGAATGAATCACAAAATGTTATTGAATTCCTTCATATGTAACTGTAGTTAATATTGCTGTTATGTTGGTAGTGTGGAATGCAAACATTTTTATTCGAATTAAAAACTTTTTGATTGAAACTCTTCTTTTTACCCTCAGCGGTGTACTGATCAGATTTCTTGTGACTTAACAATAATTAGAAGCTTGAACCAGACCTCAAATTTGACTCGCTGCGCTCGCAAAATCTTGGTATGTGTTAGCATATTGAGCTAAACGAGGTGCAAACAGCACGGAAGTTGCATTTATAAAACGTCGACGCATTCTGTCCTCTACTATTTTTCAAAATAAAAAAAAAGAATTTTAAAAAATCTGAAAAAAACTACTAATTCTAAAAGCTGTCAAAAAAATTCGGCACGCGCATGTCATTGTAAAGCTAAATTTTCGCGAGAAAAGTTTTCCCATTGAAGTCTATGGGATTTTAGTTTTTCCGTAATTATTACTCAACGAACATTTTAAAACTATCACCAGACTGATGTCTATCAGTGTGCAAAATTTGGAAATTTTCGGATATACCGCTTTTGATTGATACTTGCACAAAGGATGCGGAAAAGTCTCTCATAGAGACCTTCGCACAACAAGCAGATTCTTTTTTATATTACAACACTTCTCACGTCACCGTTGCGTAGAATTCCAAGCCGTGACTATCCCATGCACACATGCAAATTTCCTCTTCCTGAAGATGTAATCAGATTTAAATAACTAAGTCACGCACATTAGAACAAAAAAACCTAAATTTTTTTAAATTCGCGGAAACTATTTTTAGGCGCAAAAGTATACATAAAACACATGTAGGACTTTTAATATGTAAAAAGTACCATCTGTTATTTTAGAAAGTTTTACATAAATGGCGATAATTTTTATTATTTAATTAGTAATTTTAAAATAAATATCATTGTGTAATCAAAATTTTGTGGCACATGATTACTGTTATATAAAATTGCGGAATTTGCTCGACATGGCGCAAACGCAGCGAGAAGAGCTTACACCGCGATAGATGCTTCTGGTGATATTGACATACAGTTGGTTAAAGAGACAAAGCTTCTTAGCATTCCATGAATTCGCCGTGCGAGTGTTGGGCTCATTGCGTTGCGAGGACAGAAGACCAAAACAGTGCCTTGGACTTGCCAGATATAGGTTTAATAAATAGGGAATGAAAAAAATATCTACATTAGTTCTTTATACTATTAAAACCCGGGTCTATTTTAAAATTTAACATATTTTTCAAATTATACTATATAGCGGAGATGGCGACCCAATGGCACGAGAGCTACAAGTGGCACGTCTGAATTTTTTCACACAATTGCAACAAGTGGCAAGCACAAAAACAAAATATCTGTAAAACATTGAATGATAGAAAATATTTAAAGAAGAATTGTTTTTAATTATTTCTTTAATTATACTTACGTTTCATTTCACCACCCTAACATTTTAATGAAATTTTATTGTGGCACGTTACCTATTTTAAGTTTTTTCACTTTATGGTACGGACATCCATAAAAGTTTACCATACCTACTATATAGTAATAATATAAACATACAAAATTGAAGAATAAGCAAAGTTTTTTACTCTTATCCATGGTTAAGGAAAGTTTTTCACTCTTAAACCAAGGTTAAGCAAAGTTTTTACTCTTAATCCACGGTTAAGTAAAGTTTTTTACTCTTAATCCACGGTTAGGCAAAGTTTTTATCACTAGACGATGCGACCTCAAGACCGTTAGGTCGCTTCGTGAGGTCGTGCGATGAAAGTAAGATTGCTCCTCGCACTGTCACTGTCTTGTTAAGAGGATTTATTGTTTGGTTTAACCATTACTTATTATTAGCATTTTATTCATTAGTGTATCTGTCCCTTAAATAACAATAACAGTTCAGATAGGATTTAAGGCTCACGACAGACGAAAGACAATGTATATATAAATAATAATTAGGTAATTTATTTTAATCTTATGAAAAGACCCTTAATACCCAAATTATAGAAATAAGCATTTCTATATTTGTTCAATTTTACCGTATGAAATGGATAAGTTAGTCTAGTCTAGCTGTTGCCAGCGACTTCGTGTGCCTCCTTTCCTTACACTTAACTATAATACTATATATCCTATACTTAAAATATATACAAAGACATACATTTAAATTTGATTATAATTTTTTGAAATACAATATTTTTAGTGGTCATCATTTTGTAAAACAGACAAAAATATTAAATTTAATATTCATCACAAAAATTAATAAACATTAGCTATAATTATCATCTATTACCAGGTGGTGTAATATTATTAAATACGCAAGTAATCCTGCGCAGGAGTCGGTGTTGAATATTCAAACTATGACCTGTGTCATAAATAGGTCTATTTATATTTTGTGATTTTTATTTAAAAACCAAATGTACGTTATTTATACAAAATATACGATATATATATTTTTTTATTAAAAGTTTTTATTTATTTTCATGGATATAATCTTGTCTTTAAAGTCTTAATTCTTAAGTAATGTAAATTACACAAAATATTCCCTATAATATAAAATCTTTTTTTTATCTTTTTTTTTTATTCACTATTATTTTCATGGAAATAATCTTGCCTTTAAAGCCTTAATTCTTAAGTCCTTTAGAAATAAATTACAATTTTAAGAATGCGTTTCCTTTGTGCTAAATTTTTCTTAACAAATTAAATATGCAAAGTTAGGTTTAAATCAATTATCCAGTCCCTCTTTAGTTCACTATTTCACAAACCCTATAATTATTACTTGATGAATCTCATGTATGTCGGTATGTTAATAGTCGTATGTATGGAAATCACTAAAGTAGGGATATCTACTAAACATATAACCTGTGGATATGACGTCATAGTTATATAATAAGTAATAAGACTACTTATCTGAAATATATTTTCTATATGTTAAATGATTCATAAGCTAATATTATCTCATTCAAAGTCCGGTTTCAAAGCAATCAAGCTTAACGACATGATATCTTGTTGCGTAGTTTTGAAACCGAAAGTACTCTACATGTTACCGGTGAAGTACACTCGTGGAGTCAAGACTTTACATTTTTTTTTATATAATTTTTTTTTTTTCTTAGCGAATTTGAATTTTAGATAAAAAAATGAGAATACTATTAATATATAAGTAATATTATTTTTCCTTTCATGATTCATGAGTTACATAATATGTTCTATATATAACAGAAGTGAGCCAATGAGTCCATAACAGCCATGATCTATAAATCAGTTTGAAGCACACTGTACATCCTTTAAAGGAGTTCTCTCATAAAGCTTTAGGCGTGTAAGTACTTTGCATAACGTCCGTATCGCAAATAATAGCAAGTGAGTGGACTATGTAGGAGTGTGATTTATTTACTTACTGTAATCTCTATTCAAGGCTGAAACTGAACCTTTAAAAGATCATTGAAATTTAATAAATTCGAATTTATACTAGGAGCGCGAACCAGACCTCTATCTGAACTCGCCGCGCTCGCAAAATCTCGGTATATGTATGTTAGCATAGTGAGCGAAGCGAGGTGCAAACAACACCTAATTGATGCTTGCACAAAGGATGCAAAAAAGTCTCTCATAGAGAGCTTCGCTCAATGAATTTCTAAACCAATACATTTACGATATTTAAAAATTCAAATTTCTGTCAAACCAGTACAGAGAAAACAAACAAAACAACTGGCCAGTGAAAGTGCAGTGATTGCGGACCAACCGGTATGTTACTGAACGGTTATTTTAACGCCATATCGGATTTATTTTAAAAATACCACTTGAAAAATAGCCAACCATTTGCCAAACGAAATGTGCACATACACGTTACAAATGTTATTCTGCTGTCAGTTTGTCACGTTCAAATTTCAATACATTGAGAGATGCGTGTAATTTGTCTGTTTGCGTCATATTGCGTTAATTCTTTAATTGAGTTCGCATACAGAATAGATGTTGCGTTTTGTTTATGTGTCACTTTAACAAACTATATTTCGTAAGTGTATTTGAAATGTGTGGGTTGTGTTTGTTCGCTCATATTAATATTACTATTGTTATTTATGATTAGTTATTAAATATAATTTTATGTGATAATCATCAAAGTTTTAGATATATATAAAGTATGTTTGTATTTTTGTCATTTCAACATGTTTTTCATCTCAACATTCTGAGAGTCAGGAAGAAATATAAATTTCTTTGAATCCCGGGAATCATATTATATAACTACGCTCGAGATATCTAAGCTAGCTTTTACACGAGATATATATATAATACACATTTCCCACGCACACATGCACACATACATACACAACAAAATACAACACGTAATGTTAAGGAAGACATTATTATGTGTAAAAATTATATGAAATAATTAATTATAATAATCAAATTCAAATTCCATTTAAAAAATTTGGTAATTATAAAATAATATTTTTATTATTAACAATCTGGATATCATTTTATATTAATTATAGGATATCATTTTATATTAATTATTAATTTATATATTATATTATCTATACAACAATATCTATCTGATAAGATAAGGATAAAACGTAATCTAGAATAAGTATAAGAGTTCGTGATACTTATCAATATATATAATACAACTGTTTAAGTCTCAACTCTTATGTAGAGATACAGACAGACAAATATAAGAACAATTGTTAATATTTAGAAGTGATAATATATTTCATAGTTAAATAAGATGAAATAATAATAATAATAACACAAGTATCAAAATGCATTTAAAGTCATAAAATTTTTTGTTAGATTTTTTACTACAAATAACTAATTAACAAATGAAGAAAGACAACAAATAAATAATATTATAATGCTTATAAAAAAATATTAAAAAAATAATAATTAATTTAATATTTAACATTCATACATGTCTTAAGAAATAAAAACCAGAGACATTTCCTTCTATAACAATAATAATAAAAAAGGCATCTCATTAAAACAAGTAATTAGTTCATTAAAAACATTTAATACACTTTCGAAGTAATAAGAATGAAATACACATCTAAAGGCGTCACCTTGTGTATATATAATTAGTGATGCGACCGCTAAAAGCGCTTTTTACTGCCACTTACTGCCGCATGAGATATTTTAATGCGAGCAAAGCGCTAAGTTCTTTTAATTTGACTGACGTTCACGTAATTTTTTAATAACTACGCGGAATTATGTACGGAATTTTATTAGACACATGTTTAGTTTTAATGAGATGTTTTATGTATATGTAAAGACTTTGAAGAGAAAAATAATTTAATAATTAAAATATTGTGTAGACTATTTATATGTTTATAATACTATTACATCATTGTTTTTTTATTTTAATTAATTATTTTATGCATTAACTACTGTTTGTTTAAAAATGTCCTTTTAATAATAGGTTGCCTGTAAGCGATCATTATAAGTGATAAGGCCGCCTTTGCATATATAGTTTTTTTTTCTTTTTGTCAATCATCTCTTTTTTGTATATATATTTTTATGTGCAATAAAGTATATAAATAAATAAATAAAATAATAAATAAAACGACGCAGAACTTCGCAACTTCAAACGACTCTACTTGTTAGTTGGGAAGCTCTAAGTATATTTATAAATGTTTTAGTTAATATAAGTACGGAAATGAACGTGTGAAACATTTCGATTAACCTTTAAACTATTCTAAATACATTCCGTCTGTCTGTCTGTGTTAACGAGCTAAAGACTTTCACATAAACATGTTACTTATCAATGTGCGTTTTAAATTAAAAATAAATAACAACATTATTTGTATGTAAACCTTCGTGATCCATGATTACTATTAAATATATTTATTCGGATGTACTCACGTTATTATTATCGGAATTTGCCTGATTAGTTTTAATTCACGCCGCGATTTCATCATGCTCAGAGCTCATGATTAAGATTACCGAATGGGTTCCAAACTAGTCGAGCAAATTCTTAAACTAATAACGTGAGTACAGCCGGATAACTAGGAGCGCGAACCAAGCATCAATTTTGACTCGTTCGCAAAATCTCGGTATGTATTATCATATTAAACGAAGCGAGGAGCAATCAGCACCGAAGTTGCATTTACAAAATGTCGACGCATCCTGTCCTCAACTTATTTCAAGATGAGAGACAACACCACCAGACTGATGTCTATCAGTGTGCAAAGTTTGTAAATTTTCGGATATACCGTTTTCTATTGATACTTAAATCTAAAATATTTTACATAATTAAATTTTTATATAAATACATATTTTCAGTATATATTTATAGAGTTAAAAGCTATTTAAACAATATATTTGATAATGATTTATGATTATAATTTATTATTAAACAACACAAAGGATAGAGTCGCAGCTAACATTCAGAAGGTAAACAAATCGTGTAGAGTTGATACGAATGCTCTCAGTTCGTGAGGCCTTTGACCTACAACTTTCGCTTACTCATCAAATTATTGCTGCACGATACAAATGTACTTACCAGGCAGTAAGTTCTCATGGAAATCCTTTTTCTCTTTTATATAATTTATTTATATCTTAGCGAATTTTTGTATTTAAAGTATCGTGATCTATTTGCCAGATAGTTTCACGCCGTGAATGCCTGAAAGGTTTCGAAAATAGTCGGGCAAGTTCCGATAGTAATTATGTGAGTACAAACAAATAATTATATATAATATTTTCAGCTGTTTCAAATTATAGAAATTTACTCTGGTATAATCCTTGGTTAAAACATTTAACACATTAGTAACCGACCTAAGAGTTAAATTTGTAGCAAACTATGAAAGGTTAACTTCAATCGCAGATTGTAGATCGGTTATTAATTTCGGCTTTTATATTGTAATTAATTTTTGTTCTCTATATCTACTATTCATATCATAGTTATATTATGTTATATATTGTTATCTTAATCTTAAATAACCTAATATTTTTAAGCCTGTGAAAATATTCAATACACAGTGTAAGTTACAATATTTAAGCGAAAGGTACCAAGTTCATTTCTAAAACCCGTTGTAAAGTCTCGGTGAAAAGTTAATGTGACAATAATTTATTCCTTAATTTAAAAACTTCTAACAAGTGATAATTCATAAAAAATGTTATGAATAAAGTAACATTTTTTTTAATCAGTAGACTGATGAATTACTATGTTTACAGAGCGGAAGCTGTAATACAAGTTGTAAACACGCAGCCTTCAAACATGTTTAATAAGTCATTACTTGTATTAGAACTGTCTACTACACTGTGGTGAGAAGAATTTAATTAGTTGTTCTGCAATTTCTAAAGTTACAGAACATGAAGTATAAATACCCATTAAAGATTAACTACTCATATTTATTTTTTTATTTAATTATTTATTTAGTCTTGATGTAGGTTCGTCCCAATGTGTTTTTAAAAACTAATTAAAATTATTTTAAAGTTAAATTAAAGTACGTGTTGCCGATTTGGAGGCTTTATTCTAACTGTTTCTCTAATACAATAGAAGTCTTAATGCTAAGCTTATGTCTATGGGAACTGATGTAATATCATCCCTTGATATCTTAAATGCTAACACAGCATTATGCTGCACCTGCACTTAATATAAGACTGAGGGTTTAGGTCCACGCATAACTATTTTTTATTTCTTTACATATATATTTTTTATTTATTTATATATTTATTTTTATTTATTTATATCTTACGTACTACGTATGTACGTCAATTTGAAAATTTAGGAGGTCCAATTTTGATATCATACGTATAGAAATAAGCTCTGGACACTCCACAACTTAAATGATAACGTTACGAGAGTCTGAGAAGAACCACGCAACAAACTCAGCCTTGTATGTTTTTCGACAACTGGAACCATGGCGATAAATTAAAAATGAAGGCCTAAATATTTTAGTAAATTAATATTGCAATACATCCAGTCCTCGCAGGCAGCACACCGTATATAACCGTATATAACGCAAGTGTTCTCGAATATAAAACTTTTCATCAACTTCCTTCTTCCGGAAATTCAGCAAAAGCCTTAGACTTATATTTCATAGAAACCGCATCCTCGCGCCTCGTATTTCCGCCTACAGCCGCAAAGAACTCACGTGCTAAGGTCGATAACTTTTGACATTTTATATGACGTTTGTTATTGTTTGCTATTATTTATTTTAATACACAATTTCTCATTATCAAGACTCCTTAATGATCCTTCTAATAATACCACGTCTATGAAGACAGACACGTTCTGAACACTGCTAATTCTTAAACAAATAAACTAAAAAAAACTAAAAGACAATTCAAAAAATCTAGAAGACAGTATATGTATAAGTTAATATAAGTATAAGTTTATAAATATCCCACTTCTGGGCAAAAGCTCAAATTATGGGAGGAGTGGTAATCCCATCACGCAGCTCCTATTACCTGTTACCTTTTCTCTTTATCTTTTCTTGTAAAGGAAAGTACAATCGTTACTATAAAAGATAATTATTATTTTAATATTTTAGCAACATTTAATTAAGGTTTGAGATCACACTTACCGTTGGTTTGAGAGGAACTCGGTTCCCACATCCAGTGGGTCCATAAAAGTTACGAAGTACACTCATCCGGTCGAAACCAATTAATCCAATTAATACTTTTAACAAATTCTTAATAATATACTGTTTCAGTGTTACTACTTTAACTCACTTTGATTTCGAATTTATTTTGTGTGTTGACTGTTTGTATGTCAACCCTTATAATTTATACTATACAGGATATATAAAGAATATAACAATTACACATTAAAAGGGTATATTTTAATATATTGTCAAATTAATTATATATATAGATATGCCTGAATCTATTACTATTTATATCAGTAAAACGTAGTTGTTCTACCTGACGGAGAAGCTTTCGTAAAATATAAAAAAAATATATTAGGGGTTTTGATTTTAATTATAATAGGCATATACAATAATTACTAACGAATAAAGTCTTTAACAATTACTATGTAACTTTATTACCTTAAAGTTTCCTTAACGAACTTCTGATTGCTCAATATTTGGACTCTCGTTATTTGCTGTAACGGTATTTGTAAAATAACAGTTCAACAATCAAATAATTTTAAAATTAACTTACGGTTTTAGAGTTAATAAATATACCAATTCCAGAAATAACGAATTAGCAAGAGGTTTTAAAATTCAAGAAAACAAACTTGACTTAAAACTATTTTTTACGGATTAAACTCTCGTATAAATTTAGTTACATTTTAATTTCACTAGGTAAATGACTTACTGTGAGACACTTACATCTCGTCTCGTGAACACGATTGCTGCAAAGCATTCGAAATGTCGTGTTGAAATTAAAACGTAACCAAATTATACGCGAGATAAATCCGTACAAATGTATTATTTCAAATGTGTACTCGTGAAAATCTAAGAAAATACTATATACTTGACTGTATATCCAATTATTACTTATATAAATTAAGAAATAATAACTTAACTCAGTAACAATAAAACAATTAATATTTTTATTATTTAATTCCACAAAAAACCTGTAAGTCGAATTCAATACCAGTTATCATAAAACAAGATAATAAAATTTATATAAACTAATAAAATATAATGTATTAAAAGTATATAATTGATGAAGTTTTTTATGACTAATAGAAACTAATAGAAACAATAAATTATATAAACTACCATATAGTTAATATATTATAATTTATAAACTTTTGTTTTTTTGCTGCATTCAATATAAAACTATGCAATACTGTAAAAGTTATTTACTTCAATATTCAATGAATGTACAATAATATGTAATAATGATCCATTCAGACTAAGAAAAAAATTATACCATAAGTACAGAAATTTTTAACTTGGTACTTATAAACAATTTTCTTAGGTTTCTGGGATAGATCCCATAAGAAAAGAATGATATGAACTCCATGAGAACGCCATACAGCCTTGTCGTCGGCCGTGTCATCATGATCTACACCTCTGATCTTGTCACGAGACACTCTAATGATTCTAAGCGATGATCTCATTGCGTTTCTGCACGAATCACGGCGCGCGCGCATTATATTATGTCATAAGTCAGAGCTTTGAAGATGTAATTGAAACCTTCTTTTTATGTTTCTACGGTTAATTATTGTTAAAAAAGTAATATGAGTATTTAATATATATTAACAAGTTAGTATCATTAAAACATTTTTTTTATAAAACATTCAGTAAAGCTAATTTTATGATATTCGAAAATATTAAAGATTTTTAAAAATACTTTTAATATATACTTTCTATTATATTCTTAAAGGATGAAAACGACCTCCAAATATTATTATTTGCTTAAAAAATCTTTCATAATAAAAATTGAAAATTCGAAATATCTGTAAACAAATAAAAACATCGTGTTCGTTTAAAAACAAAACTAGCAAGGTTTAAATAAATGTAATTTAAAAAGGCAAGACATAACAATAATGAGCTAACAGCAACCAGCTCGCCAGGGTATGGACGTCCACCATATCAGGCAGTTCAAGATGTACTTCATTATAATCAGACAACACTGACGTATCGTCACAGCCATCTTGTTGTACGGCGTTTAGAGACGTCATCTGTTGTGTGGTACAAATATATAATTAAATAATTTCAATAATAATAATCTTAATTATTAAGTTCAGTATAATATAGTATCTAACTCAAAATTGTTGAGATATTGCAAGATTTTTACTAAAAAGAATATTATTAAAAAGAAATTTCTTATAGCAAAATGTGAGATGCTGTATGTTCGTGCTTATTAATTAAAATAACATATATTTTTTTATTAAAAATAATTTTAATGAAATATTATAAAATAAATTGATCTTATTCCTTTACATACTTTTTTTATCTTAAAAAATATAATAAAATACATTAATGTTGAAGAGAAATTATATGGAATATCCTTCTTTACGGCAGAAATTTTAATTTATTAAAAATCTACTTATGGACGTCCTTATCCTCTCTAAAAACAACTAAATTATATAAAACTATTAATTTAAAAAAAACAATATATGATAAGAAATTAAACATACAATCGCTCATGACTTGCACTCAACCTCACAGCCTACAAAATACCAGTCTTCCATTAAAATAATATTCCCTATTTCTGTTATCAAATATATAATCACTTCGAATTCTCGAAGCTTCCGCTACTAACGGACGGACAAACTGACAGAGGACAAAGCGTATTAAACTATTTGCGTATCTAAATACAAGTTTTGTTTGCAAGCAATAAATAAACTTTATAATCGCTTTAAGATATTTACTTTACGATTATTTGTATGTTTAATTCAATTTATATTTAATATATTATTCTTATTTGTTACAGAATTAAGAGAGAGCTTCTTCAAAAGTAAGTTTAAAATCTATATTATTAATATAATACTTACTCTACATTAATTATAGGAGCGCGAACCAGACCTCAATTTTGACTCACTGCGCTCGCAAAATCTCTGTAAGTGTTAGCATATTGAGCGTAGTGAGGTGCAAACAGCATCGAAATTGTATTAACAAAACGTCGAAGCATTCTATCCATGCATTTTTTTATTTTTTCAAGAAAAATTTTTTGCGCGAAAAATGTTTCCCTTCGAAGTCTATAGGATTTTAGTTTTTACGTGATTATTCCTCAACGACATTGAATATTTGAAATTTTTTTGTCTATCAGTGTACAAAATTTGGAAATTTTCGGATACACCGTTTTTGATTGATGCTTGCACAAAGGACGCAGAAAAGTCTCTCATAGAGAGCTTCGCTTAATTATTTATTTACGTAATATAAACTGATATGAATAAAAGTAATCAATTAAATATAATGGATCACGCCGTCTGTGAATGGAACAGGTTAGCCAAAGACATGGCCTAGAAAATCTAGCTGGCTGGTAAGACCCAGATAACTCATATTAACAAGACCTAAGTATCAAAGAACAGACAGAGTTAAGGGCAATTGGGTTAAAATTACTTTCGAGTTATTAAAATGTCTCAGAAAATTACCAATAGTATATTTAGTTTGATAATAAGAATACGTTTTGTAAATGTATTCTTGCAAGTATTCATCGAAGAATACTATACTATGATGTATGTATGTTGTATTAAGTTATTTATTGTAACTTTGTAAATATTGTCATAAACCAAAACAAAATAATATAGGAATATTGTAATAACATATATATTATGTTTTTTTTTCAGTAGTATCGAATATTTGTTTATTCAGTGATATCTACATCCATATAATTTGGATATTTATATCAAATCAAAAATAATTAATTTTTTTTTGTAATAATGATTCTCCAAACAATAAGAAAACTATGGGATCAGATTCTCTCATACAACTTAAAATTACCCCGTCATTTGACTTGCATCAAAATGGGTATAATAAAAATCGATTGAAACGAAGAAATTATTATTAAAATTTATTATTAAGCTAATAAAGTGCGTTCATTACAATATAATGAATGATTTTCAAAACGCCTGTACCTTTTGTGAGTGAACATCGATAATTACACAGACAAAGAGAAATGTAACAACACCTACAAAGGCACAAGACGCCGCTCCAAGATCAATATCGAGCCGGGTGGCGGTCATTTTATAAATAAATTATTTTTAATTGAAACGTCAGTCAGTATCGATGCGCGTACACTCTTTTCTTTTTAGATGATAGATACACATTCTATTTTGTATCTTTATATGGATTCTAATACTTTACTTAATTAGTTTTTAAATTACTTATTTCATTATATTTCTTCTTTTATTATCATCTATCTTGAATATTTGTTAATATTCTGTACTTCGAACCTAACAGTTGTATAATAATATTAAAATAATAATACAATTCCCACGGTGATAAAATTAAAATATTAATATTTATTAGTCATTTATCTCATTCGCTACAATAAGGACCTACCTCAATATGTAACTTGTTGACTGGGGGACTTTCTATTGTTAAATTAATCTATTTTGCATCTTAGTCCTATAAATTTAAGGTTAATTTTGATTTGTATTTATGATTAAAGCACAGCAAATTTGACATACCCTAATTTCTTAGCTATCTTCATACTTATGCTAATACTGCAGTCGAAAAAAATAATTTTGATACTTTTCTATAATTATAAAAAGATTTTTTTCTTTATTAGTATAATATTTTTAGGATGTATATTAAAATAGTTTTATCGAATTTTATATTTTATATTTATTTTACTACTTTTAGTTGTTCTATTGTGCCCCCTCTATGTTTTTTTTTTTGGATTTACTCTGTCGGTCAACTGGTCGACTGGTCGACTATTGACTGTTGACTATTGATTGGTAGAGAATGCTTTAGCATTAAGTCCGACATTTCTATGATTTCTTTGTGCAATAAAGATTTTTCAAATAAAAAAAAAGTATAATTTAATTTTTTTTTAATATATAATAGGTACCAAATAGTGAAACAAAAAACTTTATAATAGTAAATAACGTTTTTGTATTATATATATATATATATCTTATCTATCTATCAATATAAATAATTTATTTCATACAATCAAGATGTACAACACTTAAAACCCTTAGACATACTAAACTCACAATATATGTATTAAAATTAATAAATTGCTAACATACAAACACCTGTTCAAAATTATACGTATATGACCTAAACACTAAATATAATTGCAAAATTACATTCATTCATTCAATCATTCATACAATCTTTAAATGAATATTATAATCTTCCATACCATACGCTAATTATAAAATAATTTATTAAAGTAGATATTATTCTGTAATTCTGTAATTATTAACTATCAACATAATAAAAAAATTTGCATAAAATTGAAATATAATTGGCAATTAATATAATTGCCTTAGTTATTAAACTATATACATATATACTTAATGAAATGAGCTAGTATAGCTTTACGAGTCATTTTATATATTAATATTATAAGCTGATTTTTGTCCTAGTGTTTATGGATCGATAGCTGCACATGAAAAATTTTATGGTCTCCTTTTAAAGCCGAAAATATGTGAAAAATTAAATAGAACAAAAAGAATGTAAGTAAATAAAATAGTTTTTTCATTTAGGCGCCAAATGTAAAAGCGATTTGCAGTTTACAATGACATGAAAATCAAAATAGAATCTGTCATTTTGACGTAACATTCTAATTTTTTTTTTTTATAAGATTAAACTTTTGCAGCGGATTCCAGTAAAAATTAAAATATAAAAAAAAGAAATCATTTTTTTTTCTTTTTAAAACTTGAAAGTGTAAATATTATATCTATTTTATATATATATGTTGTGATCAATATTCCGTTAATGCTCAGATCGCAATATATATTGTGAATTGTATGGGTTTAATTCAATAGGTTATAAGTCACAGGAGGGTGCGGTTTGACAGCTCTGAGGTACGGAACTAAGACTTACTTAATTATAGGATATTAATAATATCACAATTATTTTGGGTGTTATTTTTAAATGAGTTATATTACTTGATTGTTTGTAATAAGTTTAAAGTTTTTTAAGTAATTTATTATTATATTATTTATCGCGGAAAAAACACCTAATTTATAAGTTATTCACCCAAGAACAGATAATTAAAATAACGCGATTTTAAAAATATATAAAAAATAAAAATAATATTTAAATAATAATATGGTCCAAATTGCTTAAATTATTTTAATAGTTTAAAAACAAAAATAATACCTATAATACTTATTTATATTATTTAAAAACAATTTATTCAAATTGTTAGAATCAATAAATTTTTCTTTCGCTTAACTTTCGTACCAAAAAAGATAGTTTTGAGTTCTCACGTTGTGGAATCTAAAGGCATTTTCACACTGTGGAGCTAATTATGAAAAAAAATCAGTTTTGACCCTCGGGTCACCATTTACGACCTGTAATAACTACAGGTACTCAACCATAAAATAATATTCCTGTAAGTATTTAGTTATTGTAGCATTACCGTTATATAGACAATAAAAATTGTTTTATCCATACTTATAACTTTGTAACACTAGCTCTTGCTCGCTACTTCGTTCTCATGACTAATTGATGTGAATAATTCAACTAAGTACATTTAAATTTGGAAATTTATTTCTTTAAACAATAATTTAACTTTGACATTTTATAAACAACAGCGCCATTTTCTTAATGATATATTATGTACTGTTTTTTTTTCTTCTTCTCTAATACTGAAAGGTAGTAAACCTTAATAGTTTTAAAACATAAAGAAACAGGTTTATCCTCTTCATAATATATAAATTTATTATATTTTAATACAATGAGTATTAATGAACCACAGTACGTAGTTAATTTCTTTGTTGTCTTTTTAGGGAAAAAAAAACAAATAACTAAAAACATTAAATATATATATTCAAATGATAATAATTCAGTAATTGAATAAGTTTAAAGTAACTTAATTTTCCACTTCTTTAGGTTTAAGAAATCTTTAATATCTTTAAATTTATTTTGATAATATTACAAAAATTACTAAAAAAATAGTTATTTTTTACTTATTGTATTTTTTGTATTGAAGTCAATAATTAAATAAATAATATTTCTTTTTTACACATAACTTTATGCTCTATTATACTTCTTATATTTTACAAAATATGATATGTTGTATTAAAACCTGTATCTTATCATTATATTTTGTAATAAATAAACAAATAAAAATTATTAATTTTATCAATAAAAGCAATATTTATCTTAACTTCAGGATCGTAAATTCTATACAGGGTAGAATTCTATACTATTGTATAGAATTACTATACCAACATAAAATATGAGAGCAACAGTTCTACCAACAATACCAACTTCACTATTTATTATGACGATTACAATCACAAACTATATAAATGCTTTGTTTGCCATGAACTGCTTACTTTATCTAGTGCACTCGCCACAGTACTGTCGTTTCCAGTGACGTTCAAAAATTATTATATCGTAAAAGATTTAAAGATACTTCTTTTTTTAAATTTTACTTTAGTTATGTAAAGATTGCTTAACCGCCGTCGTGTTGCTCTCATTAGTGAAAAATGCGAGCGTCGCGATTGCGTTTCTGTAACTTTCTTGTCAATAAATATGTAGAATTCAATTTATTTGTTTTTATTATCATAGTATAAAATCTTATGAAGACAATGTTGAAAAAAATATGAATATTGGTATATTGTAACAGAAATGGTAAGTATTTGTCTTGTTCATGTAAATTATCTATAAAAATGCACCTTTTTACTGGCATTTTTAGCAGATATTGGTAAAATATGGCACTAAAAGGGTTAAAATAGTAGCAGGTTCGGTTCCGACCCAATTCCTCTGTACCAGGCGATCAGACAGTTTATCATAATCGACCGTTATCTTCTATCCGCTTCGTTTAGACGCTTGTTTAGTTCGCAACTGCCCTTGCCGATTTGAGGTCATTGCCCGAAACACTCCTAAATACTTATACTCGCCTAGTACTTGCTACGGTATGAACGTTTGGTATTTTTTAATTTTATGGACAAAGTTAATTAATGGATGGATATATATTAATAATAAACAATTTAAAAAAATAAAAATAATAAATATAAAATAATAATAAAAAAAAATTATAAAAACAGAATTAAAGAAAATATATATATATATATATATATATTAAAAAAAAAGATAATAATAATAATTAAAAATAATATTTTTTAAGACATACAAAAAACTATAAATTTGGCAAAATACAACATATATAACTCTACCTGTAGGTCATTTACATTCTGCACTTTAATAAAGTAATAAAGAGAGTAAAATAACTATAAATTATAAAATAACCGCCCTATTAAATAAGTAATAATACCTTCTAAGAAAATATTCGTAATTGTACACAATTTATCGAATGACATAATAATACTCCAGCGTACTTATTTATTAACTTTGTAGGAATGTTCAATTCAAGATGCTTTCAAACACATATACAACATATATATATTTTAATGATGTAAATATTCATAGATGCATATATACTATTAACCTTTTTTTAAAAAAAATAATGTCTGCATATAAACTATTAACCTTTTTTTAAAAAAAATAATGCTTTGTTTTTCTAAACTGCACAATTAGTAGTAGTTTAGTAGATTTTTAGTAGCATTTAGAATTTTTTTTAAAGCTTCACTTTATTATGTACCAAATAATTGTTTTTAAATTTTTAATTCAGTTGAAACCACAATTTTTTTCTAAATATAATATCCTTTAGGTATTTACATACATTTTCTATTACTTTTATTTAAATAAAATCCAATATTAAATATATCATGCCATAAAAATGAATATCTTAAAAGATATCACAGTTGAAACGAATGACATAAAAAAAATTAAAAGGAAATATTTTTCGCAACGGAAAGACATTATTTATACTTAAACACTAGCTGTTACTCGCGGTTGAACTTGCGGACGAACAATTTTACTTACTATTAATATATACTAGAGAAGTTTTTTAATTCTAGAGAGTCTAAATAGCCTAAAACTTTTCTCATAAATGTGCCTCTCATAATCAGAAAAAAAAATCTTATCTGTTTGATAGTTTCGAAAATTTGCATATAAACAAACAAACTTTACCGCTTTATAATATACATTTACATTAGTATATATATTATTATCATTTGATCAAAACATGTTTTAATATATTTCCAATTAAATAGTAGTCTGTCGTAAATAACTATCTCATAAATATTAATTAAATGTATAAAGACATATTATTAGTAATTTAATAGTTCATATGATTTTATATCTTGAAATGATACAGATATATAAAAATATATTATTATGCAAATAACTTTTATTTCCAATTCAAACTACTTTCGTTCTATTATTAAAAAATATTAAACTCCCGCAGTTCGCGATATTTTGGTTTATAATTTTGTAATTACAATTACCTATTAGAATATATTGAATGGTCTAAATTTTATATAACTTATTACTCTGTCGTTACTTACACTTCCTAAAAACCTTGTTCTGATTATTTTATATGAACAGCCTCCCAATCTCTGTCTGCTATGTAAATTGGCTGAACATATGCGAATAGAGATAAAATGATACAGAATGGATATGAAAACATGGCTTCCAATTAAGCCCTCGCTAATGACTAACATGTCTTACATTGGGGAAGATACATTACACAAGATTGTCGGTTACTTGATGTTTATATATTTTTACGAATACCAACTTATAATTTAACATTTAATAACAATTTATTGCACTCAAATTGTTATCAGAATTAAATTATTGTACATAAATATCTATAATATTTAATGATACATCATAACTTGAGAACTATTAGGTTGTTTTATTTTTGTGTTACAATTTTCAGAAATAGGAGATATGTTATAAAAACGTTAAATTATAAGTTTAGTAAGATTTGCTTGGGCATTAGTTATAACATTAGATAAACGGTTTATCTAAGCTGGTGCCATCTCTTATATATGTAAACTTTGACACTCTTGAGACAAGAAGAAAAAGGAGATTAGGAAAAGAAGAAGGGTGTATGTTTGGGGTAGAGGCTCTCACTCAATATTAATGCTCCGGTCGAGGCAGTGCGTACATGCAGTCAAATAACTACAGACAGAATGAACCACGTACAACAATCATTGATATAAACAATAAATGTTATATTGATATTTTGATAGGAATTAAAAGTAGGTACTTCCGGTATGTTATAATTCAATTCGTTATCAATAAAATTCGTGCGTCCTTCAGTAAAATCCGGGAGTAGTTGCTAGTTAATTTCTTGTATAAAAAAAAAATAAATCTTCAAAGATAAGAGCCAGTGAGAGCACCTTCTGTGATATATTATTATTTTCTAAATGCAAAAGGATAATACCTAGTCAGTAAAATTTGAGATACAAATTGATAACGAGTACACGACTAGTAATTAAACAACTCACCTGCCAGCTGATTGCTGATTGGCTAACATACTTACTGCTCACACAACCTACAATATTTGTACAATATATATTATTAAAATCATTGGCATAGCTTTTCTTGTTTCCTTAATGTATACTAATATTTTAAAGTTGAAGACTTTGTTTGTCTATATGGTAAAACTCGAAACTGATGGATGGATTTTAATTTTTTTTCCTGAATTTGTGAGGCAGATTCATGAGGCCTTAGGCTATGTAGCATTACGCCTTTACTTCTAATGATATAAATAATAAATAAAATAATTTATCCGCGGGTGGCACAGCCAGTAAAGACTGGTCTTAAATATAAACTTAATTACATTTTTATTACAATAAAATCTAACAATATTACAAAATAATGTACCATAACTTTAATCTTCGTTATATTCTTGAAATACGAGATGCATATCGTATTATTTCCTCCAAATACAAGCTTATCTCCTAACTTACGACACAGACGTCAGTAGCGTAAGGTCTGATGCTATTAACCTGAAAATCATAGCCGTACCAATAAAAGTTAAGACCTTGGTACCGTTGTCTTTATAAAGTACATCTTGTTTTATATTATACGGATATACTCCTCTTGGTTCTGACGATATTTTATGTTTTTAGCTGTAAGCCATTGTAGTTGAATTGAATTTAACATTACCAAAGGTTGAAACTATCTATTAAAGCGCGTGGCAGCCTACGACCAAGTTCTCTAGTTTGGTTCTTGTACGCAACCATTTCTGTAAGTACCTTATCGTCCATTATAATCATTTACTTCTCCTTACCATTCCTCTCCTAATTTGCGTAGGCCTCAGAGATATGGAGTACCTAAAAAACCACTTTTTCTGAATCATCATCTAGGATGGAGATTAAGGATAAAAATTCTACGTTTCTAGGAGTAGCAGAGAGCTGAAATTTTACAAGTCCCTTCACAGGTTCCTTTTGTGTTCCTTTTGTAACCAACCAGGCCAGATACACCAAAAATCCTAAAAAAAAGTTACATGTTAGTTCCTAGATATTTATGTGGCTATGTATTGAAGAAGTCTGCATCGACTTTTAATCATACCGTAGGCGCGGATGACGCTTGCGTGGTATTACCACTACTTTTCTCCCAGGGACATGGAATTGAGAGGTTGACAGATTTAAATTTGTTAGAGCGAGTACAAAAATTTTACTCGGATGTAGGACAGTGCAGATCCTCTAATTCTCTACCTTAAAGTTTGTTAATGTACACAAAGCCTATTTTTAAAGCCATTGTAAAGTATGTAAAATCCAGTGTCCAGTAAGGGTCAATACAGCCAGACACCAAGTTCTGCGAGGGTCGGACTTGGAACTTAGATAAATTCGATATCACAACCTTTGTACGTCATAATAGTTTTTCATTCAGAGTATTTGTGTCTGTTTTAATCTGACTGTGGTTAAATAACTGACATATAAAAATATATAAAATAAAACTATTTATTACGGATTAAAACTCGCGTAAAATTTGGTTACACTTTTATTTTAACCCGACATTTCGAATGCTTTGCGGGAATCGTGTTCACGGGTAGACGAGATGTAAGTGTCAGTTCAGAATGTGTACTCGTGAAAATCTAAGAAAATACTATATAAACATACATTTAATGAAAGATGACTTAAAGAAGCTGGTTTCGTCACAGTTAACTGCAATCTCCGCCATGATTAACTCAATTATTTTACACTCATAAGGTTTTTTTACAAAGTACAATATATTAAATGTAAACACAGACACAGACACAGGTCTCAAGTGCAACAAACCGTCTCTTGGCGATAATTATATATCGTGTCGATAGTCGATAGTATCCGACGCTTACGATTTAAGATAACTACGAACAAAGAAACGGTTAGTCGTGTGGCTCAGCTTTATACTATTGATTAGGAATTGTTATTTCTTGTAGTTTGTACAATAATGTTTATAGAAGACAATAAATGAAATAAATTTATTATTATTAAAATAAATAAATAATTATGGCTCACAAACTGAATGAACTTAAAATAAAAATATTTTTTATGGATTTAACTCGCGTATTTTGATTACATTTTAATTATTAAATAAAATAGTTTTATTTGAAATGTGTACTCGTGAAAATCTATGAAAATATTATGAATGCACATAAAATTGATTTTTTATTTGACAATAAATAATTACATATAGTAGGTTTTCTAAAATAGTGAGCACAGTATGCACACATAAATTTTAGTAGTCGAAATCTAGACCAATTTTATGTATAAAAATTACAATAACAAAAAAAAGAAACAAATTCGCCTAAAAAATTCACCAAAACTTATTTATTTCATATTATATGTAATAAATAATTAATTTCAATTATACATTTTTTTTTTCATTATGAATAAACTAATTATTTTTTTTACCAGTTAATGTTAAATATACAATATGGTATTACATAATATATATTATTGTACATAAGTATGTCTTGTAAACCTGTTTTGTAAGCTGTTATCTGTAATTATGTAATAAATATTATCTTGAGAAAGGATCTTCAGTTAAATTTTCACTGGCAGGCATCGAACCAGGAACTTACCTATCAGTGCACATAAAATCAATCTTTATGTAATATATACAACTATAACAATAATTTTAATCAAATATAATCTAAACAACGCCTTAAAAGAGCCTTATATATATATATATATATATATATATATATATATATATATAAATACAAAATGAGATATATGTGTCATTTTATTTTATTATCTCCACGTCTGCAGACAGACAAATTAATTAAGCCAAAAGGTAACATTTAAGTGTTATTTGGTAATATATAGTTTAAGTAACCACGCCTGCGCACAACAGACATATTTCACAACAGTAAGTGGTCGAAATTACAACATACTATGAATAGAATGACACGTCAAAACTCTTTAAAATTACGAAATTAAAAGAAAACAAAAGGCAACACATAAAAAGAGTTTTTATTTATTTTTTTAATTAAAAAAAATAATTGTAAGAATGTTTCTAGATAAATTTATATCCATGAAAAATTAATTTCCTATTTTATCTTTGTAAACATAGTTAAGAATAATTTATATAGTGATGCCGTGTTAACAACCAGCTTATAAAAACCTACCGTAGCCTAATAAATCACTATATTCATGGACCTCATCTTATTGGTATATTAATTCTTATATTTTGTTATCGAATTCTAAACCTTAATGCAATGTTATAAAAACGTCAAATGAATCAAGATAAACAATTGCATCAAGTCAAGGTCGTGGAACAGGTTTTAAAAATCGAACGTGAAATGGAGATGTCAAAATAGATTGTAAATATTTCGAAAAAGTTTGTACATGTTTGTAACTGAACAGTTTGTTTTTAACTAGTTATCAGGCGATAACTGTACAGTTTAACTATTCTGTATTTAAAGGGATGTATGTGTTGTATCTATATTTTCTCAATAAACAAACACCTTTTACGATATTTGCAATTTGTATCGGTCTTTTGTTTAAACGAATGTTTTTTGTATACTAAATAATGTTCTTGGAGTATTTTTTAAATTGTTCGGCCATTGACTTATATTGTGGTGTCGAATAATAATTATTTTATTTGTTTTAAATCTATCGATATCGATTATTGAAATTCTTAATCGTGAGTAATAAATAAGCTTGTTTTATTGTTAATTGTTATTATTATTTGTATGTAATTATGTTATAGGCGTTAAGAGTGTTTCAAATCGAATTCCACATAGTAATATTTATATACCAATATTTTGACAGGCCAAGGTAGACTAAATCTTAAAAATAATTAACTTTTAAATACTATATTGGAAACTAGATCCGCCTCGCGGTTCCACCCGCGTATAAACCTTCTACTATAGTCTAGCCTTCCTCGTGCCTATCAAAATCAGAAAATTTTCAAATCGATTCAGCAGTTTCGAGGATGTTTTAACAAACAAACTTTTGAGCTTCTAATATTAGTATAAATAAAAAAAATAAGGATTACTTACAAACGAAAAGAAAATCTAAGTTGATTTATTAGTTTCTAGGATAAAGACAGAATTAAATATATATTATAATATGTTTACTTTACAAAATTAATTAATTAATTAATTTATTATTAAACACAATAAAATAGTGTTATTCAAATCCAACCTTACATTTAAAGATATAATGTAGTTAAGAAAATTCAAAGCCAGTATAGTTGAACCGTGGGAAAGAATGTATTTTGGATATTATCTTTACTTTTGGTTAAATAATTCGCAAATTCATCTCATAAGCTAATGTACTAAGGTTCATGTATTTGTGGTCAGTAATTCAAACTAGGTGAGGTCTAAGTATCTATAGTAATATAATACTAAGGTTTGTATGTTTGTAACCAAAAAAAATTTTTGTACTTTCACTAATGATGCTATATTATTCCTAAGAAAAAGGATATATTTATTTATATATGGCATAAAAAATGGTTCTTTTGCGGATGAAACGCGAGTAAAAGCTAGTATTATATAATATTACTAATGTCCAGTGAAGTAATAAATATTTAAATATAAAAATATGTACAAATATTGTGAAATTATTTTTCTTCAAAATTATAAAAATAATTTATTTCCTCCTCAGTATATTTTTAATTTTTTAATGTTTATATTGAAATATTAATTTAAAAAAGAGTATGTCTGTGTGTTGTTTTTGTTGGTTTTCTTATAGGTTTTAGTTAATTCGGTTCCTTATTGAAAATGTAATATAATACGTAAATGTATAAGGCAGTGAATTCCTGGTATACCACAATGGGTAGTTGTTCTACTTACGCTGGTCTACTCAGAGCGTGCATACTAACTTACTTTCTAGGTTGAATAAGTATTATACTATAAAGAAAAATTATTACACATATAAAATCTAAAGTTTTGAAAGTTGATAAAAAAGAAAAAAAATATATATAAAAAAAATTATTATGATGTTCTAAATTTAGAGAAAAAAAGGACGAAAAAAATAATAAAAAAATAAATAAAAAAAAATATTATTATAATGTTGTAAATTTTTACAAAAAAAAATATATATTTACAAAAAGTATAGGTATTTATATAAAAGATATCATTATAATGTTGTAAGTTTAGACGAAAAAGACGAAAAAAATGTTAACAAACAAAAAATGTAAAAAAATATATAAATATAAAAATTATAATGTTGTAAATTTTAAAAAAAAAAGTCAAAACAATTATTAAAAAATATTATTATAAGATTGTTTTATCATACATCTAAAAAATGAAGGTAAATAATTATACTCCTCGATGTCTCAATGCCCTCAAGAACAAGTGCTCAGGGTTGTCAAAAAATACTCAATAAAATACATACAAGAATAGACATATGTTAATTGCAATATTAATTTTAATATATTTATTATTTATTTATTTAATTCTTTAAATAAAAAAATAACACAAAAAATGAGGCTTAATGCTACAAAAATATTCTCTACCAGCCAACCTTAACAAGTACAGCTAAAGATGGTTGGTAGGCGCTTAAAAAAGTTATATATAAAAATTAAGCATAAGAAAGAAAAAAATAATAAATAATCTATTTAGAAATTCTAAACATAAATAATATATAATATAATACATAACTATAATAATAATGACTTATATAAATGTGACGTAACTTATTATTGATTTTTATTTTTTTATTTTTTTTAATGTATATCAAAAAACACTTAATTGCTAGCCCTATTGTAATATGATGATCGAGCACAATAGTTAGTTAATCTCATGTACAGGTCTCTTATAAATATTAATTGAACGCATTAAGGCTGTTGCCACATTTAGCACTTGAGATATACTAGCTGTAATGAGTGACTTTACTTGCTTGTTATTATAGGTTGAATTAATACCTGCGAATATATAAATACTTGCTTTTTAATATAGAATGATTGACACACACATTCACAAACACACACACACACAAAAACACACTCACACACACATATATTGAAACAAAACAATATAAAATATTTCATATAAAATTATTTATATTTAATGATAACGTTATGCGAACTATGATATTATATTTTTAATTAGCTTTATATTAATTAATCAGCGAGTTAGTTATAAGAGCAGATAAAATTATAATATGCAGTAAATGATAAGCAGACTTTATTATAAATAAAATTTTAATAACTATTTAATATTCTATTAGTTAAGTAGATACGTAAATAGAAAACAGACTGACATAGTTGCTGTTTTAGAATGTAACTCATATTTCATTACTTATATCAAAAAATTAATAATATAGACATACATACAGTAATTTTAATTTAATTGTTGCATAAACATGCTAATATATTTATAAATTAAAACAACCATTCACTTAACTATCTTCTATCATTAACAAGATACTTACATCGATGACACAAATCGATTAGAACTACAAAAATATATTTAATAATATATATCTCACAGTAATTTGACAGCTGTTAGATATATCGAATAATCGAACAATCGGTTTGTTGCGCCACCGTAATCGATACTCGATATCTGAATGCCTTTGTTTATTATCTAGCTATTGAGATTAGCTTTGATGTTTTTTACTACCTATTATGATTTCACCTCCCTTTCAAAATACTATAGTTTTGCAATGATTACTAAAATATATAATAACACGTTCTCACACGTACACATCAGCCACAAACACACACACACACACCCGTACGCACGTATGTACTCACGCATGCACGCGCTCTCACACACGTACACACGTACACACACACAAACACACAAATACACACACACACAAACATACACACAAACACACACGCATTCAATCATACACACACTCATACACACACAAAACCACGCAAATAATCAAATAAAAAACGCTGTAAAATGCAAAATAAATACTAAAAACAAACATTAACTAGTATGTAAAGGTAATCGAGAAATTTCCCCAATCGATTATCACGAGCAGAGCGATCTGCATTCCGTTCCAGTGCAGTAGAAAGTTCACGCCCTTATTAGAATTGCAAGCAGATATAAAGCAGCGCACACACAGACACACGCACACTCACACACACACGCACACAAACACAAGAATCCGTGTGTAGCGCAGTCTAGTGTTGTTATACTAATAATAATTAAACATATTATATAAAATAATAATATAGAATTTTCTCTTATATTAAAGAAACCAAAACATAAATATTTTTGTTGAGAACACAGTATCAATGAAAATGTAATTTAAAAAAAAAAGTAGAAATTATAAGCTTTATGTATTTAGAAATATTTTACATTCAGTATAAAATTCCTCATTGATTGATATAAAGAAATATTTTTTTTAATCCACAAATACTATATACAATAATTAAAAAATATAGTCATAAAATTTATAAAATGTAAAGAAAGTCGCCCAAAAATGTTTTATCCCCTAAGTTCACGGAACTTTACCATCTTATGTCTAGACACTGATGTTAGAGTCCATCATACTGTACCGGAACGTTTCATTTTTGTCACAATATTTTAAAGTCAACCACAGTGTGTGTGTTATATCTGTGTATAAAATTTACAAATGGCGGAAGTTTAACTTCGAAAAGTAGTTGAGTTGAGAGTGATATAAATATAAAGTATCACATATTTAAGATATAATAAATATATATTATAAAAATCAGTTTTCATTTATTTATTTTGAACAATTGTCATGAAGGTTATAATTAATAAAATAGGAAACAAATGCTCTAGCTAAAAAAAACCCTTATAGAGAGGAGATTCTTTTGTTGCCGCGACAGCCGCTAGATGGTGTGAAACACACCAATATCGTGACGCATTTTATAGATTTTCAAATAACGACTCTAAAGAAGTTTCTCTTCAATAAAACAAGCAATCAAGTGGTACCTCTATTCTATAACAACACACGTTTTCACACGAAGCCGCAAAAACATAAATTCACATAATTATCTATTAAACGTTGCTCAAATAATTTATTTAGCAAGGTTTAATTAATTATTTAGTTAATGTATCCCAAAAACACGATTCTCAATACAATAAAACATGAAATCTATTTTGTTAAATTAAAATAAAATTAAAAAACTAGCTTTTACGCGCGGCTCCACATTCAAATGTTTTTGAAGAAATATATAGAACATAAATTTTGTTAAGAACTGTTCATCAAAGCCTTTAAAGAGTTTCTTGTAAATATACAGCAATATCAACATTACAATATTTTTCTGAAAACATTGTAATAATTACTTATATCTAGTTTTAAAATCCAATCCAATCAAATCCAAGAATATTTAAAAACAAACAACATCTTCATATTGATAAACAGAGTATTGATATAAAAATACATTAAGTACATACTATTGAAAAGATATATTAATTGACAACCCTGACCTTTCACTAACAAAGCTGGTGGAGTGTACAGTGAGAGTGATCTCATTCATGATGATGATTCGATACAAAATTAGGTACATTTAATCGACATCGATAAATCATCCCACATCGAACTTGTCCATCAGTAAATTTAACTCTTTTGTTCGACTCAATTACGCACTGATTTAATTCAAAAGATAAAATAAAAATAATATTATAATAATAACAAAAGATCAGCCGCAGCTCGTGGTTATTATAAGCCTATTAAGATCAATAACTATCCGTTTTATTATTAGTATAATAACAATATTATCAGTAAAAGATATCAGCAAAGTGTAAAATAATATTCAATAAACGTGTGAACCGGTAGACTCGGTCAAACTACAAAAACAATCTATAATCAATTCCGATCGCAATAACCAAATCGCATAGGTCATTACTTACAAGGTTATAGTAAAAAGGTCGATTATACAAATCATTCCTTTGTTGCAGGCAACACCCGAAATTGAGAACCAACCAAACAATGAACATAGAAAACAAAACTCCGTTTTGAAAAACAAAGCAATGCTTTCCCGCTCATTTAAATCAGAAGTTTTACAATGAGTTTGAACGTCACCTGATTGATTCTGTGATTCAAAATGGCGCATAAAGTTAAAAATAATCATTATGTGGCGACACACCGCTCTGGAGTTGATTCGCCGTCATCTGGCGGATATTTGCACAGAGCTTCATCTCGAGATGAGAACGACAGCCACCGAGCTCCATCTGAAAGAACATTATCAGAGTACACGGTAAGATGATACTTCACTTAACAATTTTCTTATATATTTTTTATATGATAATATATATTATATAGAGTAGTAATGTATGTGTGTGTATATTTGAATTCTTTTAATATACAAACTATAACTTCGATTAATCGAAAAATCGATAACTAAACTTTGAACATATAATTTTTTGTTTTTTCCATTACTACATTGTAATAGCTTCCTGTAGTATTATTTTCTCACAACCATAACTAATAAAAGTTTAACATACTGCAAAGAAATAAACAATTCGACCTCAACACCGGGACGTACATCATTCATTTATTTAAAAAGTTGATATACAAATACATCATGAAACTGCATTATATATTAACAATAATTAAGAATATGGATGCAAATTGCGATTATAATTAACATTTTCAAGTATATCAATTTATTAGGCAATTTGTTTCAAGGCTTATAACGCAATAATATTTGCTTGATAAATCGCACGAGAATTTGATAATTACAAAACATTACTCAGTCTAATGATCCGTAGAAAATATAGATTGAAAATATACATTCATATTTCATAGTGAAGCTGATATTAATTCACAATTTACATCAATTCTTAGTATAATTAAATCTTCAAGGCTAGTTGTGAATAAACAAAGGAAACTGTAATATATATTAAGATCAAATCATTAGATCTCTGTCAGATATGATGAACTAACACCCACCTTTTACTTACAATAATAGTTTTACATTGTTTTTATCATAGTTTCATATTTGTCAAAGAAATCTATTGTGTTTAATTTATTTTATTGTGTTTATTTTATCATAAGTTTTTTAATTGTGAAATGAGTTTTATAATAACTAATGCTACAAATGAATTAAATCAAACCTGAAACATACAAATTGACAAACTAACTGCAAAGTTACAAAAAGATCTACTGATAAGACCTTCCAATAAACCCAAAAGTCAATATCTATATTCTCATAATATAGTCTAGTTAATAACTATATAATATATATATATTATATTTCCTTAAATACTTTTTTCGTTATTAGATAAAAGCATCCTGAATGTATTCAAAACGAATTGACAGCGAGAATAAACAACCTTACTCTTACAATAATCATAAATAAATAAAATAAACACAAAATACTAGTTCATAACAATAATTAAAATATTAATGTCTCAGTTCGAGGTTAAACACATCTATTTGTGATTACATCAGACGCAGTTTGATGTTATAATGGTGCGAAAACAACACATCTGGAGCGACGAACACACAAATGATGAGTGACTGCGAGCTCAGAATACTATTGTAATTGAATATTTTAGTATTTATTTAGCCTAAATAAACAAACCCCTTGATTTTAACTAAAATAAGCTTAAAAATACATTAAAATTTACTCAACATCAGTTTGAGATTTGAAAACTTTTATTAAATCTTGTTTAATTTTTAAAAATATGCGATCAACTCTTTTTTTTTTTTTTCGTTTGTTGGAAGAATCCGTTACGGGGTATCCGCCGTCGGCTAAGAAGGTGATGGCGGGGGGGTTATGTGGGACTACCCGGCAGCATAGGGGACGCTGCCATTTTTGAGGCTACCCACTAGAAAACCAACGGTTGCCCTTATCGTCTTAGTGGGACGCCACGGGATCGCTTTAGTACTCACTGTGAAAATACGATTAACTCTATAAAATATAACAACAAAAAAAAACTTTGTAGTAATAAAATAGAAGAAAATAATACTTAAATGAAATGTTTTATACCGCCATAGTTTATGATATGCGCGTGTTCTGAAACAGTGTACTGAAATCCCATGGTCGTATGTTAACATCAAACGATCATAACAACATTTATTGCGAACGAAACGACTGACGCTAAAACCAACTCCTCCAATTATGTCCCGATTTAGAGACTAATTGAATGTTTCACACACTTTACATAAATATTTAGATTTCAGAACCGACTTATTACTTACTAGTTTCATTCGATACATTTTCAAGATAAACTTATTATTACGTGTAATATTATTATAATTACAAAGTGATACATTTTTAGTCTTCTGAAACATTTTCTACTACATTTTCAACTAGTGTAATTTTTATTTGTACAAAATCTTATAACTAACATTACATAATTAACTATATAATACTTTAGTTCTGTTTGATATAGTATTAGTACATTAAAGTAAGTTGTTTTTGATAATTTGTATCCATATTTCAGACAATAGACGAGCGCACCAGGTCACCGTCTGGTGGCGGCGACCAGAGGAACGGGAGGAGACACAATGGCTCCCCGAGAGACTCTGGTTCAGAGGTGTACGTCACCAGCGCCGCCTACCGACCTCCGTCTGAGATCAGGTAATACTTGGATAATCTAATCTTTAATTTAAAGTATGAGATAATCTACGGACTGTGATTGATTTTTTGATCCATGTATATTCTTAGAAACGTGTTCTACTACAATATTTTAACTTAAACTAGGAGCGCGGACCAGACCTCAATTTTGACTCGCTGTGGTCGTAAAATCTCTGTATATGATAGCATATTAAGCGAAGCGAAGTGCAAACAGTACCGAAGTTGCAATTACAAAACGTCGACGCAATCTGTCGTCAACTATTTTTCAAGATGAGACACATTATTATTTTGTGTAATTTTTATGCTTTATTATTTTTTTAAATGCACCACCACACTGATGTCTATTAGTGTGCAAAATTTGTAAACTTTCGCATATACTGTTTTTGATTGATGCTTGCACAAAGGATGCAGAAAAGTCTGTCATAGAGAGCTTCACTCGCTCTGATCACTTCGCTCAATAACTATAGAACCTTAGCATCTATAAGAATCACACAGTTCCCGTTCACCAAACATACCATGGAACAAGCTAAAAACATTACTACAAAGGCACCGCTATTCATTTACCATCGCTTATCCTCCAATGATTCGCCTGATTCAAACCAACGGATCAAGTAACGTGTCGATCCCGTGTTCAGCTCTCATCGCACAGTAGACTTGCGGTTGCACCGCTCAAATAAGTATTATTAATTTTATTTAGTTTAAAATTCGTAGCTGTAGGCATAAGGCAGTCAAGTCAGTTATGAAAGTCACTGTCTACTAAATGATTATGTTGGAAAGTTATCATTAACCCCATGAATAAATTTACGACTTAACTATAATAAACAATTTATACTTTATATACAACCATAACTATGAGCGCGAACCAGACCTCAATTTTGACTCGCTGCGCTCGCAGAATCTCGGTATGAGTTAGCATATTGAGCGACGCGAGGTGCAAACAGCACCGAAGTTGCATTTATAAAACGTCGATGCATTCTATCCTCAACAATGTTTCAAGGAAAAAAAATATATAAAAAAAAATAAGAAATTCCAAAAGCTGTTAAAAAATTCATAGTATAGTTAAATTTTTGCACGCATAATTTTTTGTTATTTTTATTTTATTTTTTTCAAACCACCACCAGACTAATGTCTATGAGTGTGCAAAAAGAAAATTTTCGGATATACTATTTTTGATTGATGCTTACACAAAGGATGCAGAAAAGTCTCTCATAGAGAGCTTCATTCAATTATATTTCCAAAGCTATAAATAAATTTCGACGGGTAAAAAAACGCAGCGTTTAAAACGCTCGTCTCTACTAACACAAAACAACACAACATTAAACTGAGATTGATGGAAAATTGGCCATAAACGCAATTGGTGCAACGGTATGACTCATCTCATCTCACATGTTGCATCTCATACTGCAATTATTGTTAGTAGATATAACGGTGTATAGACGTACATACACCAAACACAATGCTTAACTGGTAACAGACGTTTATATAAACTAGAAATCTGTGTTTAAAGTTTTAAATAAAATAAAATTATATTAAACTGCCTCCTCTGTGGTTATGGCTAACAATTTTGAAATATTTAATTTTTTTTGCAATCTCATCTATAATACAAAATAAATTAATCCTAAACTTTCTTAGTATATAATAGGAAACCACAACATCATCGTTTGCCTTGTATGAATTATTTTATACGCACAGACACAAACACATTAAAATTTAATGTTAACCTTATTTATAAAATTTAAATAAAACATTCAAAAGATAACATTACATCAATTATTATCTCTATTTCCAGATACACATATAAACTTCAAATATTTTAAAATCCTCTTAATTATAATAAATTAATCTTATAATATAGTACGCATAAATAAATAATATATGTTATTAAATAATATATTATCCAACAAATGATTCATAGTGACAATTTAACATTCTTGCTCCCACAGTTACAAAATAGAAATTACCAAACTAAAAAATGAATCTCAATATAATCCTATTAATTATTTCCTATCATAGATTATACTTTAACATTACGTGTCAAGTTTAAAATTTTTATATTCATAAAAAAATATGATTTCGTTTAAAGAAATGTTCCCATGGTTGTATCTGTGGTGTCCTTGAAGGCAGTGACGGTGCTATTCACTAATTCTGTCGGTGCTGTCCACTAATTTAGGATTTAGTGTAAAATTGGAAGGTTTTTAAGTAGCTTTTTAATGTTAGCGTGTTATTAGTTTGTGCTTTGTGATAAACCGACTGTCATCATTGATTTTGTTGATTTAAATTAAATATAAATTTTATTGCCATCAAACAAAACATCTCTGTTAATACCTTGGTATAAACATTGTTCAAACTATATATATTTAACATATGTATTTTACTATACTTATTATATTTTTAAAAGTAAATTCATGGAATTTAGCGTCTCCTAATCTCGTTAAGCTTGATAACCCTTAATGATTTCTAAGATTTAAACGAGTACTACACCTTTCAATAAAATTATTATACGGATCTAACTCGCGTTTATTTTTACATATTTTTTTTATTTAACCCGATGTTTCGAATGCTTTGCAGCAAACGTGTTCGCGGTAAGACGATTTGATGTTGTCTGTCAGTCAGTCAGTTTATAAGTCACCTACCTCCAACGGTTCCTGAGTTTACGACCATAGAGTTCAGGAGTTGAGTTCACACAAAACACACTAACTGTGTGTATGGGCTAGGCAGTCTGTTCACAGACATGGGATATGTGTGAATATTTTTCTTTAATATTTTTATAACCCTTCTTTGAAATTTTAAGCTCTAACGTGTAATATTTCTAGCAACAATGCTTTGTAGGGACTTATCTACAGAGACAAATATTTTAGACCGGCTGTGAGACATCGTTCGCGTGTCGTATTGATTTAACGCCGGTAAAAAGAAGATAGAATAGTTTTTGTTTGTATAAATGACGTCTTTAATAATACATTTTTTTTATTGAACAAATTCAGAGGCGAAGCTCGTAATTTCAATGAATTTTGAAATTAACTATACAAAAGTCACTAGATAAAACTCAAAATAAGCGTTATAGCTACTTACGAGTAGTGTAGTCCGTAATAATTTCTTACCGATAGCAAATATTATAAGTGTTCGAATTTCAAATTAAACAGGAAAGCGTGGGTTGTCATTTACTTACATAGTTTCAAATAAAATAACAGCGACTGTTGAAAATCCCGTGGCGCCATCTAGTTTTGGACATCACACATCTTGGTAATTTGGTTTCTATATCGAATACTTATTACACTCCCATTAAAATTTTTAAAAAATATTCAATGTAAAGATCAAGTTATTTAGAGTTTCATTATAAATAAAGTTAAGCATAGTAACAGAAGTATCTCTATAACTATTTAAAATTACATATCCGTAAAGAGTATATATATCTATCCAAAACTTTAATCCGTGTATCTATATGTCTATAAGACTGCTCGTTAGAGCTCAGAAAAAATATTTCAAAATAATATATATTACAATTACTGTAAATCAACATATCTTCTAAAATGTTTTAAATTGACTGCTTTATTTTTTATTTGAAACATTTTGATGAAGGACTTTTTATTCAAACCTTTTGTTGAAGGCTTGACATCTTATTTGTCTGTTTGTTTGATCATGACTAAGGGCTTCCACGTCGTTAGTAAACACTTTTTAGACGTGACGTCGAGAGTTTCTCATTAATTTTGTCCTCTCAGACGTGAAAGGATTTATCAAAAATCTATCACGTTCCTACTTTTTATAAAGCAGAGCTGAGTTATTTGTATAAAGATATAATTCAATAGAGCATTTAGTATCTAAAATATCAACTAATTTATTTTATTGTTTTGAAATCTGTAAATATTTATAGCCATGTGAAGCTCATTCAATTTTAAATATATAAAGAATGAAAGTTTCGATCTGGAGCGACGGTTGCCCAGATATCGCGTGTTTGAATAAAATATTTCATTGTACATATGTTTTAATATAATTTATACAGTATCAAAAGAAATTTGAATTCAAAAACGGTACAAGAAATTTAATATAAAAATAATATATTCCAACCATCGTATCATGAACATTAATAACATTAGTAACACGTGGATATTTACTTTCAAATATTTATTGAATTTATTACTTTATTGCCTTTAAATTAATTACAACAAAACATGATTTTCAATATTTAAGTCGTAATTTAAGTATTTAATATCTGAATAATCCTTCCAGAATTGATGAAATTAAATCATATTTTGCAATAATATATATAATATTTTAAATTAATCTTATGTCGACGTCATATTTTTATGTTTTAATATTATATATTATTAATTTAATGTTTTTCCGGTCACGGGTTTACTAAATATTTTTTCATATTACTTTATACTTTATATTTTAAAAATGATATATGATGGAAATATTAATTTACAATAAGTAAGCATTTATCTATTAATTTTTACTTGATTAATGTTCACCATATTATAAAAAGGGACAGACAGACAAATAAGAATTTGACAAAAATACATTACCGTCTGATTCTTGTAACGAATTCTAAGTGTACCTCAGTAGGAACTTTAAAAATAACAATTTATTAGAATTTTAGATATATTAAAATGTGTGTTAATGAAGATTATCATTATTATTATATTAATAGTGTTTTAATAGACACTTAAGAATTTACGTATCGTATACTCCTCAGTCGACAGTCTCGAGCTCCTCGCAGCGTGTACTCGTACAGGAGCGCGGTGGCGCCCTCTGTGGCGTCCACACACCGCTCTAAGGTCTCCAGAAAGGTAAGTTTTACAAAATTCATTTATGCATTTAAAAATAATATCTGTGTCATGGTGTGTGGGTAACAAATACATACAATTAATGTACACACAGACCGAGACAACAATTTATAAATCATACTGAAAATGATCCTGTGTAGGAAACAAACCTACGATCTTTAGCTTCGCAATCAGGGTGATTGACCATTTGAACAATCGGCAACTAATTTGTAACCTACCGTTTGACTGGTAATTTGTAGAAAAATTCAGAAAAAATTACGCTACAACATTGTGTACATTTCTCCCCAGGCAGGTGTGAAGGTGGACGCCATGGCGGCCCCCAACCCTTTCTGTCCGAACGTGAAAGGCATGTGCTGCCTCATGCTGCTCCTCAACCTAGGCCTCATCCTCGTGACGCTGGGCTTCGTTATTGTGCTGCAGTTCTTCGAACCGCTGTTTGTTTGGTGTGTTTGTTGTTTTTACTTCAAAGGTATCTACAGTACTAAGAATCGACGTCAGCATTTTGTAATTGTCTTTTGTTAACAAAATGAAATCCTTCTCCGAAAGTGTTATTCATCAACAGAATTACTTAGATCGTTGATCATTAATAAGTATCAGTGAATAATTGCATAACTAATTAGTTTCATGCAAAACATATCACAAAGCCTATAATAATATAAATCGATTCCCACGTTCAGTTCAGAAGTGTGTTTCTAAAACCAGATCATATTGCGGTTTACATTCGTTCGTCCCGATTATATACAATGAAAGCTCTCGAGAACATTAAAAATCAATTTACATTTTAAAATAGTCCGCCTGTAACGGGACACGCAATTTGCTTCGACAATATGACATTTGGTTGAATCTTTTTGATTTCTGAACGTTTCCCACGAGACCTCGATTCTCGAAATATCTTCTACAAGTTAGATTCATCAAGTTTGAGACGCACTTGAGAATGAGTATTTACATAAAAAAAATAAAAATCGTTTTCAGACAATAATGTACAAATAATGAAGAAAAATGATTTTAACTATGTTTTGGCTTTTGAAGACTAAAAGACAAAGAGGACAGTACAAGTTCAACTTTGATCTTAGAACTTACTGTTCCCTACCAGCTTTAGAAAAAATTTGAAACCTCGATTAATGAGAAGGAAATGTTCCTGTGAATTATTTGTTGTTTTAAAACATTTTTTGCTTATCTTATACATTCAAAATATTTCGTTTCTTATTAAAACTAATTTATGAATTAAAATATTACAGGATTCTGGGTATAGTGTTCCTTATATTCGGCTTCATCACTCTCGTGGGCAGTCTCATATACTGCGTGGTGCTGTGCAGAGAAAACCCCTACCCGAGGTACCCTGACGACTTCTATTGGACCCACCACTGGTCCAAGACCGTGGGACCTTCGGAAATACACTACAGTGCAAGTGAAAAACCGTACAGACAAAACGGAGACAACAGGTATAATAAATATAACGGCAAATACTCAGATCGGGAAAGTGCTAAAGGTTACTCAGACAGAGAAAGTAAATTGAGTCGCTATTAGTTTCAGAACTGATACACCGGAAATTAATGACAGATAAATTATATTTCATTTATATTTAGTTTCATCAGAATGAAACAGAAACAGACAATGATTTTATGGAATTATATAATGGTTTATTTAAACTCTACTTGTCTATAGTAGGTACAAGTTTAAAAACGATTGTCTTATGTCAAGTATTGAACTATGTTTTTTATGTGTTATATCATGTTGGCGTTTAAGTATTTAAGCCTAAGAAGTCAACCTTTTCGTAAAATCATTGTTTTATGTTTTTTAATGAAATACGAGATCTCGTCGTGAATCCCTTTAGGAATTAAGTGAAGAAATAATTCCTTAAATGAACATATATTTACTTGTGAGTAGAAAATCTGAACAGATTATGAAACAATAATACTTAGATCTGATTAGTGTTTTTAATTGTAGATTATTATATGTTATATGTTATATTGATATTTAAATATTAAATATTTTAACATAGAATTATTAAATGTATATTTATCACATTAATTATTGTAAATAATATTTTGATAAGATTATATAAAGAAATGCCATATTAATTTACCTACTATATAAAATATAAGTAACAACACTATTTGAATGTCACCTAAAATTGTAATAATTGTCAATTAAATTAGAAAAAATGTAACAAATAGTATGATTAAATTAAAAGTAATAAATGAATTCGATACTAAACTAGGTTTTTTATTTTGAGTCCTCTTCCTGTTTGCAGGCAGTTTTTAGTAAAGTAATGGTTTTAATCTGATAAGGTGCAATCAATATTATTTTTTTTAAATTTAATTATAAGTTATTATTAAAGCTTTCATCAAAGGACTGTCTTAGTCCCAAAAGCTGTTACATAAATATAATGTAATTGAAACCACAACTGCAACTCCCGATTATAATTAATTAATCATTATTGAAAGTTGAAGACAAAGACAAGATGAAGAACAATCTATGCGAATGTAGTTTTATTGTAGTTTACTAGATGGCCCTGGTAACTAAAGTAGATCGCGATATTGTGGAACGGGGCTTCTACATTAGAAAAGTTAAAAATTTTGTGTTGGCAACAGGTACTGACAAGTCTCTGTAATTGCTTTATTAGAAACAAATGTTTTAGGTGTTTCTATTTTAGGAGTTCAATATCCAACGAAGACGCATGTTCAAAAAAGTAATGGTGTGAACTATCACACCATTACTCATTATATTTGGTTTAACACAATCAAGCAGCCTCTCCAAATCCGAATGATATTAAAGAAAATTGGATCTATAGTATGTTTAAATTGATGCTTGATGCTAATCGATGCTTGGATATAAAAAGAACAATTGTTTTTAAAATTAAATGTTACATTCGCTTACGTGTGTTTCAATAGGTTTTGTGGTGATTTACAATAAAAAATATATTTTCTTATGAAATTATCATTTATTTACATATTATAATATTTAACAATTAAGACATTGTTACGTGAAAACGTAAAACAGGCGACATAACATTTATCAGGTATTATCTTTACGTGATAAACCTCCATTGTTAATTGACAACAAAATATTTCATTCTGGTTTTATAAAATATGGAATGAGTTCTTCAATGTCATAATATATGAAATAATTAATGAATTATTAACAATATTTTAGTGATTGTAATACAGTAATAAATAGTATAAAAATAATGAAATTATTCCAATCTGCCTCCTTTTAAAGCCATTTTTAAAACATATGGAAATCGAAAAGGACTACACAAACGAAGAAAAAGGTCAGTAATACTAAAGTTAAAAGGTAAATACAAAATTTTGAATTATTTACATTAAAAAAAACTAGGGGTAAATAATGGCGTCAATTTTGAGCAGCAACGTACCGGACGTAACTTATCTTAATTATTCATCAACCTATTTCATTATTTCCGAAATAAAAAATAAAATAGTCTTACTATTAAAAATTAATAAAAAAATAATCCAAGATCTTATAACATCATATTAAAACGTTCATATATAATGTCGTATAGATCATTCGTCATTTTATACATTAACTATCTATTCGGGACACGTCGATCGTACAAATCGTTTTGTAAATCAATCCACTATCATTTTTGTATGATAAAAAATTCGGCACTAGTAGTACCCTCAAAAATATGTACGATATAATATAATACATTCAGGGTTCATGTCTCATCTGTGTTCAGTCGCTGTCGCTGTCACTAAACTCGTACACGTGGTTCTTGTCCTCGTCCGAGCTGTGCGACTCCGCCTTTTTCAGACGTTTCTTAGGGTTAAGCTTCTTCTTACCCTGTTGTTCAAAATATTAGTACAATACAAGGAAATAAAAAAATTTTAACATTGCAGAGTATCAGTTGTATTGATATGATGCCTGTAGTAATTAAAAGTATTTGTTCGAATCTATGACGTTACTAGGAGATTATCTTTGAGAAACTTCTCTTAAATAATCTGAGACCGTTTCTGCCACTGTGTTTATACAACCACGGAAAAAAATTAAAACAATCCCATCTTATGCATGCTTTATACCAAAGGGCAAAATATATTTACTAAAAATTAGATCTTTGAAAAAGTTTAAGAATATATTAATAATCATGATAAAGTAAATTTAAAGCAGTCAAAGTGGTAGTAGTTTTTTAACACAAAAAAAAGTAAAAAAAAAAACTACTTTCTAAACAATTTAATATTAATTAATAATAAATCCAAATTAATAATCCCAAAAACATTTTAAAAACTCACCTTTTTACTATCAAATATGCTATCATCGTCACTGTCTTGGCTCAACAGAACTTTCGCAGGCCTCTTCTTGGGCTTAGGCTTCTCTTTCTCTTTATCGACGTTCATCAACTTCCTCTTAGGCGCGGGCTTCTTTTCCGGTTTCTTCTTGGGAGGTGAATCGGGTAAGGATTCGTCGCTCGACAGAACCATCGTCGGGATCGGTGCATTATTTTTTTCAGATTCTTCCTTTTTCGACTCTTCAATCAAGGAATCAAATAGACAGTCTGAAATAAATACCATAATTTATAAATAATAAATACAAAACTTCAACAATTTCGAGTCGCACGATGCGCTACATACACTGTGACCACTCAGATATTTACTAATCAAATATAAATCATTATCCATACCCGAGTCCATGTCTGCCGGTTTCTTGGTAGTCTTCTTCCGGACGGCAAAGTCGTCGTCGTCGGACATAGGCTCCGGCGCGTCCTCGTCGGATGCCTGCTTGGTATCGAGCAGCTCGGGTTCAGAGTCGGATGCCGAGTCCTCGGAACCATCCTTGTATTTTTGTACCTGTGTAATATTGAGTATAAGTTAGTCAATCTATGTCGTCGTGACATGTCACTAGGTAGCTGCAGAGCTGAATAACATCTCAGCTCAGTGTCCCTCGTACCTTAGTGGCCGCTCGCCTCGCCACGCTCCTCTCCCGGGGCGCGGCGGGCGCGGGCGCGTCGTCTGACGACAGCTCGGCGTCGCTGCTGTCGCTGAGCGCCTGCTTCTTCTGAACATAGTATTTCTTAGAAGAGAATTACATTTTTCATTGCAGCTATTGTCTTTTGTTTACCTTTTTGGGTTCTTTCTTAAATGTGAGCTTGGTTTGCTTGAGTCCGTCCGGTTTTTCTGGTTTCTCTGCCTTCTCCGGTTTTTCCGCCTTCTCCTTCTTTACTCTTCCTCTCGGTTTCTTTTCTCCGCTGGCCGGACTGACGCCCGTCGGATCGTCCTACCGTAGCGATAAGTATTAAGACAACAATTCAATTACTATTAATGTACTCATGGGTATATATAGAGAAATATCCTACAAATTATAGTAGAAAATAAATTTTAAGCACACAAAACAGTAAATCATAATAATACTAGAGCCAAAACTCACAGGGTCATATTCCTTTTTGACCTCCTTCTTTATTTTGGCTTTTTCCGCCGCCTGTATCCTCTTAATGAGGTCCTCCGATATCTTGGGCTCGACGCGTCTTCCGTGCTCCGACGGAACTATATCCATCAGGGATTTACGGTTCTTTTTGTTTGCAGCCTGTATATAAAAAATTAAATTGCATTCTAATTCTAAAATACTTCATAATTTATGTTTAAAACTAAATGATTCTTTACCTTCATCCTCTCCATCTTACAGATAGCATTCAAACAAAATGATGTATGTTGTATAAATTTAAAATAAGATACTATATCAAAATCAATTTAATGAGTTAAATATGTTGAAATATTAGCTTAGATTTATTGAACAAAATTATAAAATTTGATTTTAACACCAATCCTACCATTGCTTTAGAAGTCTTCTTGTTAGTGCTGTTCTCGTCCTGTCGTTCTTGTTCTTCTACGTCATTCAACTTAATGAGGAAAGCGTCCAGATCTTCGCGCCACAGCATCGCCGGGGTCTTAGCTCTGTGGGTTAGTTTTAGTTTAACCTATTTATATTTACATCTTTCATCACTGACCAAATACAGCCACATATGAAGTATTCCTTTATTATTAATATAAAAACATATTGATACTTTGGTCTATAATATGAGAAAATAAAACTAATTCTGAGCTTATATTCTTATTTTATGATATGACAAAACTAAGCTTATTTTATGATATGACAAAAAGATTAAGTTCCTAAAATTATATATTATTTTCTACTATTATTTCCATATTTCATAATTTTACGAAATTTAGAAACAATAACTTAATGACATTAAGAAAAATTAAGGCAGTGAAGATGTGTGCATGCAGCTAGATATTTAAAACATATATTTATATAGCATACTTTAGAATTGTAAGTTCAGAAAGTTTTTGGTCTCTTTGTTTAAGTAACTCGTCCTTCTTCTCCTTAGTCAACATCCACATTGACATGCCCAGGAGGTAGTTGAACTTCTTAACTTCTTTGAGTTGTTGAAATGCTTTCTCTAAAAAAATGTAATAAATTACATTTAATATAGAAATCAGTTTATTTTAAATATTAAAATGTTTAAAAACAAGAGACATTTCAACATTTAAAAAAATACCATACCGGGATCAACTGGTTTCCCCTTAGTATCTTCGAGCTCCAGTTCTTCTTCTGATTCTGGATCTTCTTCAACTACACCGAGACCTTGCATCTTACTGGCTCGCTTCTTCCACTCCGCGATAGGATCGGGGGCATAACCTAAATGAAATTTAGATGTTAATAATTTACGAGAAAATTTATAGAGGTTCTGTTCATTAGAATTTAATTACCACAATCCAATATGAAAGTTGTAAGCTAGAAAAACAAGGTTCATACAATGGGACGGGTAGTGTTCAGTATTAAGAATGTGTACCTTAAGGGCATGCATTTGTTTAAGAACATATTCTAGTTCTTAGTTTAGGCGTACAGATTTATAAGTTAATTTATCCATTTAGCCCACCTCTCTTGATGAGCTCCTCGACCATGGCCTTCCTCCGCTTGTTCTCGACCACGAGCCCCTTGTCACACTTGTCTACGATGAAGCGCGCCTGGTTGGAGAGCTTGTCGGCCTCGGCCTGCAGCTGGCCCTCAAGCCAGTCCTTGCGGCGCGCGTAGTAGCGCAGGCGGATGCTGTAGAACTCTACCAGGACCTCCTCTACTTTATCGTACCTGATCAAAATATATATTTTTATAACAAACCTATCAGAATATAACAGAAATATATTAAAACAGTGTTTTGTAATTTTAATTTATTTCATTAGTAACGTTCTTTATTTTATTCAATGTTACAGTCCATCTAAAAAGATAAAACTTACTTCTTCAAGCAATTGTTATGGTCGAACGCGTTCATACAGGTCATAGAAATGGTAGTCTGCAGCTTGAACACCTTATGTATACCCTCTGCCTCTACTTCAGCTAACTTGCCCGGAAGCAAGGTCACTACGAAACGCACGGTTGTATCTGTGTTGTACTCCTGGATAATATTAAGATGTAATTATTAATTCTCTATAGCCATACTCTTGATACTAAATATAATTTTTTTCACGTGTTATTTGAAACCAAATATTTTGATAAGGCTATATTAAATTAAGTCTTTCTTAAATATAATCTTTTATGTAATAATTTAAAAAATATACATATCCTTTAGTATAAATTATTAAACCAAGGACAAGGATAGGAATACTTTAATATACAATATTCAAATACTTATGAACTATTATTAAAAGATTTTGATATAAAATATCTTTCTCACCCGATACTCTGAAATAACGGGTTTAACTTTGTCCGTCCCAAGCATAGGTTCTAATACATTCTCTTTGTAATTTTGCGTCCATGTTCCAACAGGAAGCTCTGTGATTTCAATCTTGTCGTTAGGCAAGATGGCCGCTTCACCAGAAATTACGTATTTATCTCCGAAACTTTCGATAGTCCCGCGGAAATTCTTATACCAGGGATGCATCGGAACCGGATCTTCACCGTCGAGCATTCGGCTAAGGAGAAAATGAATGTGATATAAAACTAGACAAATAACTAACTACATTCCGTGAACCAATATTTGATATCTGAATTCGGACATACCGGATATTAGCGACAATATCCCTGGGATTGTAGTTAGGTATCTTAGTGGACCAGCCCGTACCGATACCCTCAGTACCGTTCACCAAAACCATGGGAATGATCGGGACATAATGAACTGGCTCGATCTTTTGATTATCTTCAAATTCGTGCTACAAATAAAAAGGTAATGAGTTAGGTACACTGAAGTATATATACTTATAATTTCGAATCCCACATGGAAGCTGACGTCCTCACCACTAGCAGCGGATCGTCGTGGTGGTGGAAGACGAGGCGCGTCAGCGGCGACATGAGCGTGAAGATGTAACGGGGGCTGGCAGAGTCCTTGCCGCCGCACAGGCGTGTGCCGAACTGACCGCGGGGCTCCAGCAGGTTCACGTTGTTAGAGCCCACGTAGTTCTGCGCCAGGTTCACGATCGTCATCGCGAGGGATTGTTCGCCTGGAGGGATGATACACATTAATGGATACTATTTTATGTTTCGCGAGCCTTCACACTTATAAACTTAGATCATTGTGAGTAAAATTGTGACCGAAAGATAATTTAGTTACGGTTTCGGCCAACTTCGTCCAAAAATTTTGTTTCGGAGTTAGTTTCGGTTTTGACCAAAATAGCTAAAGTATACTTTAGCTCAACTTTCGTTAATTATCGTGCATCGTTAGATGAACTTTGAATCTAAAACATATTTTTTAATTGAATATATAAAGAGTAATTTTATAATATTTATTTATTTCGTTTATATACTAATGAAACACTTTTATTGTGTACTTTATAGTTTTATTTGTTGTGTTATCGTTTCTATAACACAAGAAATTACATTACAAAATACTTAATAATTGTTTTTCTATTTTATTTAACAATATAAGCTATCAGCGAAAAATTGTGTGTAAAATATACCAGATTGAAATGAAGTGTATTTAAAATATATCTAAGTAAGTTTCTATTTTAGCCGAAACTGACATCACAGCCGAAAATACTTATTTCTCTTGGTCTGAGTTTTGCTTGTTATTTTTTTATTATGAAAAAAACAACCAAATTCTCTGTTCTGAGATATCTTTCCAGTGAAGTTTTATATGACTAATTATTTATTTATTTATTTATTTATTTTATTTATTTATTTTTACTAATTATTGCCCACATCCTAGATTATCATCGTCTTTTTTATTCAAAATTGTCAGAAATGGATAATAATGTGACATTTCAATAATTTTGTAATTCGGAAATGTTAGTTTGTGGTCCTCACCGTGATGATATGCGGAGTGTTCTGCGACTGATCCGGCCAGTTGCGCCACTTTCACCTCCCGCTTGTCGTTACGTTTTATGCAGGTAAAGATTACTTTACGCTGTCCCGGCTTAAGACCATCCATCATGGATGGGATTGATCTGGAAAGAATATTATTTTTTTTAAACTGCTCGACTCACATGTATATACGCAGTAATATAAATATTAGGTTTAATTTTAATTACCTAACATTGTCGCCGTTTGAAAAGAGAACCAGCTCCAAATTCACGAAATCAGAATAGGTAACGGCCTTAGTTTCTTTAGTGTATAAATATCGTTCTGGAAGGCCAATCTCCTTTCTTCTCTTAACTTCGTCCATATGATTAGTCAGCCATTCCTTACGTTGATCGGCTCCTTTCTTAGAGAACGCCAATTCAATGTGATGGTCGTCGGTTGGTCCACTGTATCGGAATTTTATCCTGTGCCTCTCCATATTCTGAAAGTATTCTTTAGCCTCCTTCGACGTGGAGGTACCCAAACCTTTGTAGTATTTGATATTAAAAGTATGATTGTTTTCAGTTTCTCGCTTCCACTCCTCAAATTCAGGTAGTGAATAAAAGGATATTTCTTTATCTTTTTTAGTTGCTTTTACAATAGGCGTGATAAACTCTTCTAAAAATGGTAACTTTAATAATTCTGGCCAGTTGTGATGTATAAAGTTAATAATCAGTCCTTTTATGTGTGATCCGTCCTGATCCTGATCGGCCATGATCATAACTTTACCATATCTTAAACTTTTTAAATCGTCCATAGTGTTGTACTTCTTTTTATATTGTAAACCAACAATTTTAATTAAATTATTAATTTCTACATTTTCTAAGACTTGCTTGTGTGAAGCGTCTCTTACGTTAAGAGGTTTACCCTTCAACGGGAACACACCATAGTGATCTCTACCAACTACGCTAAGCCCAGACACAGCCAAAGTTTTGGCCGAGTCTCCCTCAGTGAGGATCAATGTACAGAGATGAGCATTCTTTGTACCAGCATCATTGGCATCTTCTAGTTTCGGTATACCTTTTAACTTACTCTGTTTTTTACCAGACGCCTTCACAAGTTCGGTTTGTGCTTTGAATTTAGCCCAAGTAAGTACAGATTCAACTAAACCAGATTTTGATACAGCATTTATAAACTTTTCCGAGAAACTACACTTAGACCCAAAGCTCTTAGCTTGAAGGGTCATATTTTCTTTCGTTTGAGAATCAAAGGTAGGGTTGACAATCAGACAATTTATAAATACCCACATGTGAGTTTTTACTTGAAAAGGTTTAATATTAACTCCCCCTTTATTTTTCTTTTTTAGGACTTCTAAAACATTCTTTACTACGCTATCAGAAACGGTATCGACGTGTTTCCCTCCTTTGGTTGTTGCAATTGAGTTAACAAACGATACTTGTTGGAAACCTCGATCAGATAATGTAAGGGCAACTTCCCATCTATCATTCACTTTTTCGTAAACCACTTTCAAAGGTTGACCGTTTTCGTCTTCTTTGCCTTTAATATATAAGTCTATATAATCCTTAAACTTATTAATCTTCAATCTTTCTCCATTGAGATATACTTTAACACCCGCCGTAGAAGCTGCAACATCGTACGCTCTTCTGGACATCAACGCGACAATGTCGTCTTCTAATTTATCCATTTTAAATTTAGCCAGATCTGGACTAAAAGTCACTTTTGTAAAATCATCATCTTTTCCAGATTCCTTAACCTTCGGTTCTGAAGCTTTCGTCATGTTGGATCCCCATGTCTGTTTAAAATGTTTTTTATATTGCTTTGATGCCGTCTCAACTGTGAACTTTGTTGAGAAAATGTTACACAGTTTTGCACCATAACCATTTCTTCCACCAGTCACTTTTTCCTCCTCGTCATTATAGTTGGAGGATGTCAAAAGGTGTCCAAAGATCATGGTTGGTACAAACATTTTTTCATCTTTATGCATTACTACAGGAATACCACATCCATTGTTATAAACAGATATGATATTTTGTTCTTGGTTAATATCAATTTTGATAACATCCATTTTGCCATCTCTTTGTTTATTATCAGCTGCATTAACTAGTATTTCATCATATATTTTATACAAACCTAGAAAAAAATTATATGATATTGATAATTCATATTAGACAATTATAAAATTTGATAATAAAAAAACATACCTGGTACATAAGTCAATTCCCTTTGCACCATACACTCTTTTTCCTTGTCAAAAACCCACATGGTTTCAGTGGAGCGTTCAACAGACCCTATATAAGTATCTGGACGCAGGAGTATATGTTCTAACTGGGATTTTTTCTGATATATTTTTTCAATAGTACCCTTTTGACCCTTAGGCGCAGCCTCAGAGTTACCATTTTGGGTGCCATTGCTCATTTTAGCTAGCATTGACTGAAAAGAAATTATTTTGAATCAGAACAATGTATTTCTCAATGTAGCTCATAAATATACATATGCTTTTAATTATTTAAATATAATTTAGCTAGTTTATGCTAAGACTACTACACTTATGAATTCATTCCATAAATTTGGCAGTCTTAAAACATTTCAAGATTTATTGATATTTATTAACTCATGCAGATTTAATAATCATAATATATTCTTTATTGTATAACCATAGTAAATACACACACATTACAGATTTGCAATTACTTATTGTAAATACAAAAGGCGATCTTATCGCCTTAAGGCGATTTCTTCGAGAAAGGAAATAATTATCTGTATTAACATACAGATAATTATTTCCTACCATTGAGGTTGTCTCGAAGAAATCGATAATTATTATTAAGATAATTTTTATATATTTATTCCACCTACGTTAGTAGGTGGACTAAATATATAAAAATTATGAATGTACATATAAATATTTACACACATATACGTAAATGTAGTACATATATAAATATATAACATACATATTAATTAATAAACTAAACAATATAATTATATATGAATATTGTTATAAGAGATAACAGGTATAATATATAACACTTTACATTTAAATATATAATAGAACACGACATCAGTTATTAATTTGTCTCAATTATCATCATCATCATCTGATAAATAAAAGTTTTTGACAGACATCTTAAATATTGACAGATTTTGACTTGCGAATGTGGATAGGTAGTGCATTCCATAACATTTAAACAGATTATTAACGTAATTTTTGTTTGTTCCTGTTCCTGTGAATATTAAATGGTTACTGGAAATCAAATATACAAAAATATAGTACATAATATATGATTTGTCAAATTAAACAATCATATCATGTACAAAATTAATTGTGTTATTTAAATTAAAAAATGTTTATCCATTAAATGATAAAATACAAATTATCTGTTTATTTTTGCTTATATATTTTGATTCTATTAGTAAAATGTTATTATAAATCAGATAGGATGGGTTAATATATCATAAATATAATATTTACAACAATTAGATGGTGAAACAAATAAAAAGATGGTTTTGTAAATAAAATAAAAGTAATTTAAATTACAAAATAAAACAGGTTTTAATAGAACAGGATTTTCATTTTCTTTTTGTAATCTAATTGTAATAACAGGTAAGCTATAATAATATAAATATGTTTGCTGAACATAGGGTTTATAATTATTTTAATATACTTTTCTTTTTAAACCAACATGGTTTGATTGAAAAAAAAAAAACGGGGGTAGATATTTATTTTTAATAAATTACTTGCGTATTAATAATTCTTTTACATAAAATTAATGATTTAAATATACCAGATTCATTAGACATTGTAATTATAAAGAGTTTCATCAAATGTTAAATTTGATTAAATATGCAACAGATCTCAATATTAATCAAGAGTACTTCTGTGATCTGGTATGATGTACACATTTAATTAAAACAATGTTACATGCTTGATTTATAAATTTATATATTAGTACAATATAGACACAAATAAACAAAATTCGACCGTTAACAATCAAAATGCCGCCAAGATCTTTGCTTACCTTTATATCAGCCATCTTGAGTGTCGTACTAATATAACGCGCGCGATCAACGCTTCGCACGATTTGTCTTGTAAACAAGACAATGCAGCTTATTATTTTATTAGGTTTAGTAAAAAATCATTTTCGCTGTCGTTTTTAACAATAACTTCAACCGCGACGAAATAACGTTCTTGACAAAGAGTAAAGACGCCGTGAATAAACTATAGAGTTGGTCATAGAATAGACAAAAAAATGCACATGTTTTCTTTTGGAGTGTTCGAATAAGATAATTTATTCATTACAACGCATGTTTAGAAAATCAACATACATTTTGTAAAGCAATTAAGAAATATTTCATTCAGTTTTAAATATTATGAGTTAAACGATTTTATCAAAAAATGTAATATCAATGACATATAACGTTTGACGTTAAATAATAAATAAATGACATTATCTTTAGAAGTTTTGTCAATTTTCAGTCTTGTTTATTGTAAAAAAAAAAAATGTTTGAGGTTATGTTTTTACTATTATAATATTTTGCATAATACCTAAGTAATAATGATGTCTCTTTTATATAACGCAGCAAAAGCTTTAAAAAGACTCACTAGTATTCGTTATCCTCTTCACAAAAACCCAATTAAGACTACTAGTAAGGCATTTAGTTCTGTAGTGACTAAAACTATACATGATGTAAATACAAATGTTGCCAAAGATGTTATATTGTTTAAGTACGAAAACCCAAAATTTTACATGTACATGAATATTTTCGCTGTTGTTCAATACATGTTTTGGTCTTATTTGGGGTTCTTTTCATTACAAAATTTGAGAGATGCGCCAGTTGATAAGTCGACAATAACCGAGGACACTCCTTGGTTCAGAAAAATTAATTTAGGTGAAAATAAATATAGAAATGCTTTAGGAAGTGTAGCTATTATAATTGGTGAGTGTTATATTATAGTAAATTTCAGAATTGGCTGAAATATGTTTAAAATTTATAAATATAAATTCTTATTTCAGGAACAGGATCGCTAGCAATGATATGGATGTACACTTTGAAATCTGTTCGATATTTAGTTCTTAACAAGGGTGGAAGGCATGTCACCTTTATAACATATTCTCCGTTTGGCAACAACAGGATGATGAAGGTGCCTCTGGAGTGTGTATGCTGCAAAGAAAATAGAAAGATTGCGAGAGTGCAATTGCCATTAAAAGTAAAGAACACCGTGATGCATTACATGCTTGATATGAGAGGGGAATTTACCAACCCAATGTTATTTGATTGTACAGCGGGATTGAAAAGAATATGGTAGAATTAAATTATTAAATAGATAACTGGATGTTATATGAAGTCAATAAAAGTATATCAACTAGATCACAGAATTTGTAACATTTTATAAATTTTTAACACTTAACTCCTTCCTCTAAACTAATGATATAAACTTTCTTTTTAAGTTGAAAATATATATATATTTTTTTTATACTACTTCAATATCAGCTTTCAACAGTTATTAATCATTGTAATATAAGTATCTATATTTTGTTATGATTCATGTAGTTTTTAAAAAAAATATGTAGTTTAAATATTACTTTTTGATGCCATTTAATAGAATGTGTTAAGAAAAGCTAAAAGAAAAAAATACACATTAATTTGAAAAATCTTTATTATTTAAAAATTAAATCAACTGAAAGTAATGTTTTATCAACACAAAAAAACAGAGAATACAATTTTATAACAAAAATAAATTCAATCATTTTCATTTTATTTACATCTCTGCCGTCACATAGAAACAAACAGTCTTATGACATTTGTCTATAATCAGAACTCATTTACATATAAATAGAATTGTAGTATAATTACAATAACACAATTATTTTAATCATACTATAGGAATTGATTGGATATTTTAATTCTGTAATTATAAAGCGTTAATTTAGTCTGCCTTACAATTATGACAATCAACTCACAGAGCAATTAAATTAAATATTTTATTGTAATTATACAAAAACAAAAATAATATTTCACATATTGTGTCCGATATTTACATATAAAATGATGACAACCCTCAAAATATACCATAAACAAAACCTAGTGATGAATTTCTTATCTTATTCTAATCTACAGACAATTTCTGATTAAATCTACAAATGCTTCAACTAGCTTGCTACAACAAGCCACTGAGGATCAACAGAGTAAGGAAAATGTATTTTTGAATATATACAAAAATATTTTTAAGACAATAACCATAGTATATTAAGTTACTGGTGTTTTTAATTGTTTTTGAGCTTTTAATTTTTATTGACAAATCGAAAACGTTAATTAAATCGATCCTCATATATTAAGTACAATAGTATCCCTTATTTACAATAAATTAATATTTATTACTTCCCTAATAATAAATTATCATTTAAAGATCAGAACGCACACAGAAAAGCAGTGCACATTTTTATAATTTTATATTAACACACAGCTGTTTTATGTCCGTAGATCACACGTTTAATTAACAATATTATTAAACTAACATGCATTGTCTCACTGCATTGCAGTTACACTAACATTCTTGACTCTTCCCTAACATCCGAAGTAGCAAGCAGTATAGTAATCAACCATAGACAATTTATTTTCTTATAGAAAAAAAAGTGACGTTTAGATTTCTTTGTAGTCGTGACAGTCAAAACTATACTATTTTCTGCTCGTAAAATGCATCACTCATTCGAAAAATTAACAAAAACTATATTATTATAACGCTATGCGCACTATATTTTATAAAAATATATATAATTATCCGCCAGTTCATTTATGTGCATGACTAACTTATGAAGTACCTACATTAAGTTTCGCAATAACAATCATTTAACATAAGTCAAATAATTACAAAAAACAATTAGAATAACAAAAATCATCTATATTTTTAAACATCAAATGATAAAAATAATACCCAATATGGAGTTTTTTATTCGTTGTCGAGAGCGCATTAACATTCATTCACTCTTTAAGTAAATTAAACAAAAATGGCACTCACTCGACATACTCATTCTTCAGTCTCATTCTCTTACATAACATCAGTCAACGTTTACACATAAGTCACAAGTTAGAAATTAAATTATGTATTAAATGTATGTACGATACATTTATTTCCACATCCATTCCGTGTCACGATTATTACAATATACATATATATACCCCTTATATATTTTTATTCAACAAATGTCAATGTCTATCGAAAATATCTAATATTTTAAATGACATATTCACTTAGTTAATAATATGTATAAGGGCGAATGAATTTAATTTGTTTTTTAAGCAGCCATTACATTATACAATTTATTAAGCACGAAATACTCTAGGGTACTTATATCACACTGTGAAGAGGCTATTAGTGCGCTTATTGTCGTGTTTTTTGTAATTTTTTGGAGCCTAAAAATTAATAAATTGGACAGTGTGATGACTGTTAATTTCTCTCGCTCACACGCATATTATTAGAAAGAGACAACTTGTATGTCTCATACATACACAAAATGCATACTACTACATGTACAGTTCACACGTGAATATCAAGTACTTAACCGTTACATCTAAATAGTATACATATAATATATTAATATGGAAACGGCTTTCAAAATATATATTCGACAATTATTAATAAGCTTCAAAAATACTGAATAACTAATTATCCACACATACATTATTTCTCATACGAATTTCACAGATCATTAAGTTCTTTTTGTTTTATTTAATCTATACTGAAGTTTTAATTTACACACATTCTAACATTATAACTATATTAGATTATATACTCTCACTTTAAAACTATATTAGATGAATTAGATCTAAAACAAAATTAAACATTTTGTCTTAAGTCGTTGCCAATAGGTTGAAAATAAAATAGACTGAAAACTTCTACATCTTTTTATATATATAATTTATTTGTGCTGTTAATTTTAAATAAATCGGTATCCAGAGATCATTAGATACATTTATAATAACTTTGGCCCATTTTTGTCACGTTGTTAGAACCGTTGGAGACCTTCACACACTTAGAACTTCACAAATTAAATTACCCATCATCCCTGTTCTGGAAATGATGGGTTACACTAACCATAGACCGCGTGCATAATATTATAACTAATCCTAGTCTAGAATCAATGTCCTGTCCTATTTCATTGAGTAAATTCATTTATAAATACAAAATTAAGGATTCAAAATGTTTTAACTCAGTTGAATATAAATGTATTTTGTTAATAAATTAGTTTTGTTATCAAATATTTTTAACTGACTTAATAAATTAGCTACATCTGACTTAACAGTTTTCACATATATTTTTTTTTATTTATAACATTTCGTCACGCCCTTATTACAATGCAATAAGGTTCAATTTATTTTCACATAATAACTTTTTATTTATAACATTTTCTTATCAAGTTTCGTCACGTGATTATTACAATGTAATAAGGTTTAATTTATTTTAATAATATAACCTTGATCTTGAAGGACAAATATCTTGAGGTGATATCACGAATTTATAATAAACGAATTTATCACCTTACAACAAGGCTCTTTTTAGTATCAACATAGTAGATAATTACTTGTTCTTACTCAATTGCACCAAGTACTCTTTAGACAATAATAGTTCGTATTACCCTCGCATAAGGCCGATATTAGAATCTGGTCAGTAAGAGACATCCTCGCTCTTATCACATTTAAACAACAATCGTTCGTATAACCTTTTAATAAGGTTTATTTTAATATCGTCAGTCGGATAGGTAACGCGTGCGTTCTTCTTCGTCTTCTCTGCCCGGACTGATGCTTTCTATTTCATCAACTTCTTCCAGGTTCTTTGTATTCGGATTGCAGAGTCTGAAATTAATTAATGTAAATAAAATATAAATTTGGTTTTTTTATATCATCTTTCTATCAGTACAATAATTACTTATTAAAAAAATATCCTGAAATGATAATCAAGGCGTTTCTTTAATCAGATCCATAACCTCTGACGATTAGCTCATGGACCAGTTCAATGATAGGTATGTTTCTACCTGCACTTGCAGCACACGATGCAGGGTGCCGCCAGCAGCAGCAGCGGGCTCGCCACCAGCAGCAGCAAACCGAAGCCCGCAAAGATACCCACCACCTGCGGAAGTATCAGCTAGATATATTTTCGTTTTTTGGTTGGACAAGTGGTATGATCGAAAAGATGTCCATTTTTAAGTATGAGTATTGAATCAAGTCAAATCAAGGAGGAGAAAGAAGAGAAAGTTTACTTTGGTAAAGATTCCATACACTTCCTTTTTGATTTTTTTAGACTCCCTTTAAGCTGACAAAAGCAGTTTTAGAATTTTGTTAAAAGGGTTATTCCTTTATTATACCTTTTCTAGTTGTAGACGTTTTTCAAAGGTAATAATGTCCCCTTTGAGCTGAGCTAATAATAACGTTAGTTGAGTTTTAAATATGAAGAAATAAACTTAAATCCCATTATACGAATCTATAGTTATTATTTACATTAAGAATATTTTGATAACACCCTAAAGCAGGAGACACTACAAACATTACAATATATAATTTCTATAAACTAGTAATTTAATAAAATATATTTAAACTTTTTTATAAAAGTAATAAAATCGGTGCAGTCTGTGAGCAACAGCGGATAAGAATCTTTAATTAAGATGGAATTAATCTAACCCACTTAGCTAATAAGAGCTGAACTAGAACAGAGGTCAGAAGGCAATTGGTTAAGATCTGGAAACCGGAAAATTGCTTGGAAGATGTTTCATCTGATAGCAGAGTTCGTTAAAGTTATTGCAATTGAACTGGTTTCACATTAAAAAAATAATTATAGAAAAAATAAAACACTTTCAGTCATTAATTTTGCTACTAATTAAAAACATATATAATATATATAAACCTTAATGAAAAATAATAATGATCCACGACCGAAATTAAAAAGCAAATCTGAACTTATTGTTGTAAATTATGACAAAACCTTTATACAGTAAATTCGGATTGTATATCAATTATAAATTTGGGGGGTTGTATATTACTTTACCTGCGCACGATGCCATAGCACTGAGGCTCGTGAGTGTCCAAGTTTATTTTTGCAAGGTCCTTTATCGTAGTGACGAAGAAGGAAGTCATCCTGGAATAAAAATTATCAATATCAAATAATCTAATCATATATAGCAACGTTAAGCTTATTAAATTTTAAATAAGTATACTGTTTAGTTAGGAAAATTCAATTTAAATTAATGTTATGACGTTTATAAACTCATAATTAGTAATTATTTATTAAATATATATAAATGTTTATAAATTCTTTTGTAACAGACCACATGTCACACTCGAGGGTCATACAGTTATTATATGTTAAGTATATTAAAATATAAAGTGAACATTTTATCACATTATCTATACTACATACAAATTAATTTTTGTTTTTTCTATAATTTGTGATTATATTACATATTTCGACAGGAGACTATTTAAAGAGAATGTCTACTACTGTCAGAATTAACTCCTAAACGAAAGTTAATATCTAATATGTTTATGACATAAGAACTATCGAACACAACTGGTTAAGCTGTTTATTTAGAAAGTGTTATACTTTCTTCTGTTTGAATTTCCTGTTAAAGTCAGCGATAACGATCACGCGTTACGTAACGCTCTAGTGTTATCCTGATATAGTATACATAAGTAACATGCAGTTTACAAAAATATTTCATTTATATTAGCTGTAATTTATGTAGTATATGTTTGTGAAGGAATGGAGGTCAAGGCATGTTATTAGAGTAGTTATAAACTCCGGCTCCGTAATGTTTTAGGGAGGAGTGAACTTCAAAGTATCCAATGTAAATATTTGTAAGTAAAACTCGATATCCTGTCTTGTTCGCCAAATTATTTGAATTACTAATGTGGCGTGGGCGTTGTGTTAGTGTGATAAATTATCGTACAGATTAGAATATTTGACTGATACTTAAGTCTATATAGATGCTAAAAGTATCAATCATAAAATTATTTGATTGATAATTGAAATTATTTCAGATTGCAAATATAACGGTAATATTAAGATAAGATAAGAAGGAATGAATAGATATGAATAATTTTAATATAAATAATTTGTGATCTCCTCGATGATACGTAGACATGTATATTATAAGCTACTCACATCCAGTGAGGCGAGGCAGTACCAGCAGAAAACATGCTTGCACCGCTTGCACATCATCTGAGCACAGCCTTCATCCTTCTCAATGGGCACACGGCACATGGGACATAGCTTGATCAGCTCAGAGTCCGGTAGAAGAGGAGCCCCCGCACCTCCCATCGACGAGGATGCTGCAGCCGCTTCGCAGGATAACCCACCGTGCCACTGCAGATATAACAATTTTGATAAAATCATCTATTACAGTATGTATAAGAGCCGGTTTCCGGTAGATTAAACGATTTGAAAGTACTGTCTTTGATTGACGGACGTTACCTCATCAACCAATCAGAAAGGCTAACACGGCATTTGACAGCACGGCATATTTACATTTTTATCAGAAACCGGATGTAAGATTTTTACATAAATGTATGCATTATAATATTTTTTTTTTAACAACTCAAATCTAACCAACATACAACATATATCATCTCATAATTTGACCTCAAATCCTAATAAACTTTAGACTCGAGCCACAAAATTAAACTGACTAGAATCTAATTCGTTAAAATATATACATTTAAATTTTTTTTTTTTTTTTTTTTTTTATGGAAAAGGAGGGCAAACGAGCATGCGGGTCATGTTAAATTGATTATTCGTTATATAACTTAGATGTAAACTAACGTAGCAAAAACAATTGTTTCTCGTAGAGATAAAATAAAATTACAAAATTAAGTACGGAAGAAACTACAAGATAAGACCCATCTACTCGTATCTGTTTTTTATTTTCTCACATGTTTATGTATATCTCTTTTATGTAACTAGGAGCGCGAACCCGACTTCAATTTTGACTTGCTGCGGTCGCAAAACCTCCGTATGTGTTAGCATATTGGGTGAAACGAGTTGCAAACAGCACAGCAGTTACATTTACAAAACGTAGTCATTATGTCCTCAAAATTTTTTCAAGATGAGACACATAATTACATTTTTTTTAAATTTTTATAACCACTACCAGACTGATGTTTATCAGTGTGCAAAACTTGGATTTTTTGGGATAGACCGTTTTTGATTGATGCTTGCACAAAGGATGCAGAAAAGTCTCTCATAGAGAGCTTCGCTCAGTAATTACAATATCCACATATTTCTTGCAGTAATTTACTCTTAACTTCACATTAAGTGAATCATAAAAATACAAAACATCCATTGCAAAAACAACACATTTACATAAATGAATAAAAACAACTTCAACTAAGCGCTGAACTAAAAATAGATATTAATTATTGAGAACTCAATCGAATGAACCAATTTTTCAATACTTTGTGATGTATCTTTTACAAAAACGTCACTATCAAGGTAAACCACAATTTTTTCCGTATGTCGTTTTATTACATCAATTAAATATGAAAAACTTCTTATAGATTAATTGATTAACCGACTTAAAAAAAAGAGGGTTGTCAATTCGACTGTATTTTTTGATGTTTTTTACCTAGGAATTTTCGACTCGAGTTTGATTATTCTTATCTATTCGAAAGTTGGTTCATTCCGATTTGTCAAATTTTAATTGTATGAAGATCTGATTGAATTTTAGAGACTGAGATGTCTTTCGATTGCGGCAATCGCTTATGTATGAATTGTATAATATTTTATAATATAACATTTAATCAGTAGAATATAAGGAACAACGAAAAAGGAATAAATAATATTTTTAAAACATTCAAAAAGAAAGAAAAAGCTGGATATTGGAACTGTTAAGGTTCTAATTTCTTTTATTGATCGAGACCAAGGGCCTACTCAATAAAAAAATTCCAAAATCACATTTTTTTTTCTTTTTTAGTCTGTTTTATATTTGATAAAAAAAAACCTAAAGCAGTCGAGTTTCATATGAAAACGGTAAATAATAAGTTAAAAAACTGCTTGTGAAAAATATATAAAAATTGTGTGAACCAATTTTCAAGTTTATAAAAATATAGATTTTGTTTGTTTTTATTTTTTTTGCATCGAAATATCTAAAACGTATTTTTAAATTTTTTTAATAAAACTTATGTCACAGTAGATAAAGGTACCTCCAAAAATTTTCTGCCAACCTTAATCAAGCTTTAGACAATTCTGATTTATTAAATGATGTGCCGATCATAAAATAACATTTCAATTTTATATCAACTGTAAAGTGCAAAGAAATTAAATCTGTCATTTAAAGTTGTCTGTATAGTTTATGACCTTTGGTAAAGGTTTGTAAAAAAATATTGAATAAAAAGCCAATGAGTAGAGTATTAATAAATCACGTAAGTGGGGCCTGATTTCACTTTTTTAATGATTAACGATACCTTGAACTTCGGAGGTAATAATCAGATATAATAAATGCTATAAAACTGTTTCTTGCCATCGAGTTTATTAATATTTTTATGACTAATAAATGTGACGCAAAGGTTGTTCATAACACGTTTCTAATTACTTTATATATATCAAAAAAAATATTTTTCTCTATGGCGTTTTTATGGATTTAATTTAATAGATTTTCTTACTTTCCCCATAAACTGTGCTAATGTCACGTAAATGTGTTAGTGGTACAATCTCATGGGGTTTTCAATGATATATAATTATTTAGCTATTAGTAATACGAGTTTTTTGATATTCACACTAAATAGATTCCAATAATATAACTTTTAATATATGAGAAAAAAGTTTCGACAATAAGAAATGTATATCAAATTTATCTTATAATAAAAAAACACAAAAAAATTTAAGAAGTATTTTTTTTTTTAATTAATATTAATTCGAACCTATTATTAACTATTTTTATGTAGATTTAATAAGACCGAGCCAAAAATTTATTTACTATAACTACTTTATACATGTCAAAAGAATGAAAAAGTCAGGTAACATAGTACCAGGCTCTCATAATAACATAAGAGTATGATGTTTTTGTTTAATTTACCCAAAATATTATATATTACATATACACATGAAACGATCTATTTATACATACAATTAAAGTATCTGTCTGTTATTTCGAAAGACATGCAATTTCCAAGTTTCTTCCTTTATTAATTTGATCCATACCGTCGAACATCAATATGTAAATACTAAAATTTTCTAACTACAAAAGACAAAGACTACAAAAGACGGACAAAAAGAAAGAGGTTAGACTACCAATATCTTTCAGAAAATAATATGCAGAGCCAAAACTCAGATAGACAATATCATTAACAAGTCCAAGGGTTATAACAAAAATAGTAAGTACACGAAACCTTAAAACATATTTAGAAATATAATAAAAATAAACAATGAATGTAAAACCTAAAACATTAAAACGAATACAAAACTGTAGTAGATTTGAATCATTTTCATCATAACAATAAAAAAAAAAAAATTATCCTATTCAGCTTTTAGAGAAAAGCACAAGTAGTGTTCAGCGAGTACCAGGCACTCATAAATGCTTAGCAGGCTAATGGAGTGCGACCGCAGGAATGTTGCCAACGTCGCCTGTGCTGTGCTCGCTCGACCTACATTCTGTGAAGCGATCCGCCCTCGCCCTAACAATGTTTGTTTTTGTCGTTTGTAATTCGAGTGGGAGTCGCTTTTCACTTTAGAAAATTGGTGTTGGTTTCATTATACCTGCCACAATGAAAGCAGGTTCGTGCGAGTAAAAATAATACAAAGTAAATGTTTCAGTAAGCAACTATAATAAAAATATATTGTTGTACGATGTTTTTGACAAAAAGCTTAAAAGATATTGCAACCAAGAATCAAATTTGTAGTCAAATAGAAGATGAAAATTTGGACAATGAATAAATCTTTATTACGGTACACTGTTTCAATATATACCATTATTCAAATCTTCAGTTCAGAAACAAGATTACGTAAATTAAATTTAATAGCTGTGCCAGCAACTTCGCTCGCTTCGTACTGAGATTATGTTAGCGAAGTTTATGCTATAAACGTTCCCGCATAGAAAAACTGAACTCGAATTGAAATTCGAGATTCGAATTGTCCTGTTATATCAAAGACGGTTCTGGAATAAGACAACGAAAAAAAAAAAAAACATAAAAAATAATATAACAGTATCTTCACAAAATGAATGGATTTAATTTTGCGGTCCCTAGTGCTAATTCTGCACATTTGTAATTATTATATTTTCTAAGCGAACCATTGTTCGACTTATTAGTTGGAGACCTTGCTTAGAGAGTTGGACGACCAAAAAAAAACAAAGGCGGGAAAGCGGCCGCAACACCGTCTTCTACAGGACAATAGATCTCACAGTTTCTTAATTTACGCTTATTAGAGATGTTCTAAATATGATAAGATATACAGAAATGTGAAATACTTTTATACTATATCTTTTATATATCATAACTACCAAATATTGGAAGTGCTCTGCAGATGTATATATCGTAAAACTTGCCGACTTACGGTCAATACTGCAACGTTTCGTTTTATTGGCAATCTGCCAATATCAATTTTGTTGTAATGGTACATTTTTATTATCAATAACATTAAACTTAATACTTAAATATGCTTCATAGTAGAAGACACGTGCGGAGTTTTTATGTTACAATGGAACTTATACGGGAATTCATTAGGGTTATATTAAAAAAACTGAGATGGAATTATTATTCATTCTAATTTCATTTATCTGACGGTACTAGATTTCGTTAAGATCTATAAATTTACCAAACAGATAACAATATAGATGTTAATATTGGATAAAACAAAGTAGATATACAAACCTATATGCCAAAAGAGAGTTCGTAATATATGTCATATTACTAAAAATATATTATAATAAAGTATGTATAATGTAGAACTTATATGTTCAATTGTAGCCTACTGTTACAGTTTGGCGCAGTGACAGTGCACTGAAGTAACTCTTGGACCGCAGCGAGGCTAATTCTTTTATGCTGTGAGATACATTTACGTTTTAAATAGAACGACTTTCTTGAGGCGCTAAGTAAGAGTTACTGAGGCTATATCTCTTACAGCAGTTAAAGGATTCATAACTTGGTTGCTAAACTAATTGAAAATAATATACTCTAAGATTTAGCAGTGACTTAGTTCTCATAGTTATTGAGCAAAGCTGTCTATGAGAGACTATTCTTCATTTTTTGTGCAAGCATAAAACAAAAACGGTATAACCGAAAATTTCCAAATTTTATACACTGATAGACATCAGTCTGGTGGTCAGAATTTTTTTGACAGCATTTAGAATTTTTTCTTTTTTTTTAGATTTTTTTTTGTTTTATTTTTTTTATCTTGAAAATTAATTGAAGACAATGCATCCACCTTTTGTAAATGCAACTTCGGTGCTGTTTGCACCTCGCTTCGCTCCATATGCTAGCGCATACCGAGATTTTGTGAGCGCAGCGAGTCAAAATTGAGGTATGGTCGCGCTTCTAGTATAAATTATTAAGTGATTTATAGTAATACTAACCTCCTGGTTGCACTGTGAGCAGAAGTCGTGCCTGCAGGTAGGGCAGTGCGCGGGACTGGCAGCCCGCACAGGGACCACCGTGTCGCAGCCAGGCCGAGGACAGAAGGCACGCATGGCGTCCATCGCCACCTCTGATAATATCAATAGTCTTTATTTATTGAGTAGCAATGAATCATGTCATGAGAAATATGGGAAAACCAAAGTTCTAACTCGTGTGACAAGTTTAGAAAATATATATTATAATATAACAAAGAATACGTGATAAAAGTCACCGAAAGTCACTTTCACTATACGACAACACCATGTGTCTCTCTATGTGTGTGTATGTGTGTGTCTGTGTGTAGACACATTATCATTATCATTAGCATGTATCAGTAACCGACTCGTATTAGAACTTGAACTAATTGACTTGAATTGTAATATGTATATACTTATTTATGTGTCAGTGTGGAAAAATACTCACGTGAGACTCAAACAAAACTAGGTAACCTCATAATATACAAAAATTACAGGTTGTCAGTTCAGACAATGGAACAAGGAATAACGTTCTTTTGTTATAATTAAATATACACCTACAGGAAATTGCTGATATATTTGTTATATTTTCGTTATTTTTCTTTATTATAACGTTGTGTCAATTTAGAATTGTATATATATTGTATTCTTTATTTAATACGACTGCTTGTAAATAACATTTAATATATAAAATACATGTTGTCTGAAGGTCTTCTAGTCTATTAACTAAATCTTCCACAGTCTTTTCTATTTATCCTGCACAGAACAGGTCCGAAGGCTTTGAAGGATTAATAATAATTTATTAAAAATTATTAAAAGTAATAAATTCTCGACATTAAATGGCAAACTATTCAATATAAACGCATTAATTGATATCTCTATCCGGAACATATTTTCCAATAATGTCACGAAAGGGCATGTTTATGCATGTTTTATATAAATTATAATATTTATGATAGGTTTTGTGTAACATAAAGATAGAAATATACACATATTCTATAAGAGCTATTCGCTATTAGCGATAAGGCCGCCTGTTGCACCTAAATGCTTATTAATTATAAGTCGTTTTTTAAATGTTTTTCTGTTGTTTTCTGTTCATTGATTTACCGTACCATAAAGTATTTTATTATTATTATTATTAAGAGACAAAAAATATAAGAACTTGTTAAATTATATTTTTATCTCTTTATCGTGTATTATCTGGTTATATATAAATACTGTGTTTACTAAAGTCTTTTTAATAAGTTTTTATTAAATTCTCTCGGTGATTCCGCATTGCACGGAAAGTGTCCAAGAAAGGTATAAAGGTTATATTATTATATTATTATATTATTTATTTTTATTTATATAAAAACATTAAACATTTCTCTTGTATACAGATATCCGGCTGATGTAAAATTTATTCAGAAAGTAATTATGGACCACGAAAGTCTTATAAAAAAATGTTGTTTTATTTTATATATATACGCAGTCGCGTGAGTTAGCTTGTATAGAATAATTAAAATCTACAACGATGATTTTAAAACTGAAAGTGACTTTATAAGCGGTCGTCGGCACCGTTAGGTCTACATCTTGTATGCGGAAATATTATAATGTTTGACGTCTATAATATCGAATTATCTAATAAAAATTAAATTAAGTTTTTATTAAATATAATTATCCAGCTGTATTCACGGGTTTGCCCAATTAGTTTCAGCATGGCGGGATCGCGGCGTGAACTACTGTTCAAACTAGTCAGGTCAATTCCGATAGTAAATACGAGAGTACATCCGGATAATTCTATTTAATAAAAATCATGTATCATGTATGTATGAACAATAGGTTTTTAGTTCCGGAGTTACATTTTACACAAGTAAACAAATATAATACATATATATATCTTATTCAAGTTGGATAACAATAATTATATTACACTACAAAGAATTTAATTTGAAGTCCATCAAGATATAACGGCTGGCAGATGTTAATTAATTATTTCATTCCTATTTCTGAAAATGTTTTGAAAAACATCAAATTCGGAGGTAATGTTTGTACGTAAGAAATATATTATAAATTCAAGGGCGCGTTTAGTAGAACGTAACTAATTAATTGATATACATAATAAAACACTTATGTATGACAATATTAATATTTATTATATTGTTATTAACTCGTGTCTTATAAAATAATATTTATTTAATCAATTCAATAATCTAATATCTATTATATGAAAAACAAAACTTTAAAACTAAATTTGGTATAAATTAACAAGCTTTAATCCCAGCTCTACCCGCGTGTACTACAATGCTTCAATAATTTTAATACTCTCTTGTGATATTTATGTATTTCCGTCGGTGTACTGTCATCTAATATGTAATCTTTAAGCTAACACAACTGTTAATATATATATTATTATTTTAAAGCAGAAAAGTTTTTCGTTTGTTTAATAATCTTCGGAAGTTAATGATAGTATCTTAGATTTTCACGAGTACACATTTGGATTAAAACTCGCGTATAATTTGGTTACATTTAATTTTAACCCGACGTTTCGAATGCTTTGAAGCAATCGTGTTCACGGGTATACGAGATGTGTCTCTCACACACATCTCGTCTACCCGTGAAAAAATTATACGCGAGTTCTAATTCGTAAAAAATAGTTAAGGATAGATTTGAAAAACCTATTTGATTTTGATAGACAGCTCCCTGAGGCTATCTACCATTACTCTACAACTAAGATATCCGATCATTTATTTAATAAATGGGGCCGTTCTCATAACTATTACTCTATTACTTGTGTGCCCCGCTTTATAAAAAATGTATGTTATATATTTTCTAAGGTTTACACGAGTACTACACATTTCAATAAAACTATGTTACGGATGTACATAACTCGCGTTTATTTTTACATTTTTAACCCGACGTTTCGAATGCTTTGCAGCAAACGTTTGCGCGGTAAGACGAGTTGATGTTGTCTGTCAGTCAGTCAGTTTATTTGTCACCTACCTCCATCGGTTCCTGAGTTTAGTTTTATTGAAATGTATGTTATATTTTTAGCCAGGCATCCCACAAGCAACTATAGTAATTGTACATTATAACTAACTTATGAATATAAGCAGACTATTATAGATTAAAATACTTCAACAAAGACACATTGTCACGACACGAGACACGAGTTTTAATGAATATACTAACAAAATAGATAAAAAAGAATGTACTCGAGAATTGAATGACATATTTTCTTATGAAATATTATATTGTTTGAGGATTAAATAATAGCTAAACATTCCGAACCTGTAATGACGTTTAAACTGCAATACACAGACAGATTAAATTATATATAATTAAACTTAGTGCAACAATTAATAATGGCAATAAAAAGTTTATCATAAGCAATTATTTTAATTTTACGATTGTACAGTAAGTAATATTTGGTGTAAAATTAATATTTTATGAGTGTATCATTGGTTTTTAAATAGTAAATGCCATAATCGTAAAATATTCTTTGTAAGTTTGTTTGCTATTAAATTCGTGAATATTTTGGAGTCTTTGGACAGCTCAGCTCTCTATGAGAGACTTTTCTGCATTCTTCGTGCAAGTATCAATAGAAAACGGTAAATCCAAAAATTTCCAAATTATGCACACCGATAGACATCAGTCTGGTGGTGGTTTAAAAAAAAAATAGCTGAGGATAAAATGTGTCGACATTTTGTAAATGCAACTTTGGTACTGCTTGCACCACCGAGATTTGGCGATCGAAGCGAGTCAAAATTGAGGTCTGGTTCGCTCTCCTAGTATTAGAATTTCCTGTTTTATTATAAAAATACAATTATGTAATATTGTGTGGTGTACGGGATGAAGTAAACCGTCACGAGGAAAACAACAATTGTATAAAATATTATTAATTTATATATTAATTACAAATAAACAGAAATAACAATTAGGTCACAGAGAATCTTGAATAATAATAATAATAATATTTTCAAAGTATATTTTAATGGTAAATAATCTTTTTATATCGCTATCTTTTATATTAAAGAATTAATAATAAAGATACATTGTAAAGGGAAAGATAATATATCGTACGACTACGAATAACTCCCTGGAGACTAAAGTAATTGAATTTCTAAGATCATTTCCTTCGGTCAATGACCTGTTATTTATATCGTTTTTCTCTTATACTATTAGTTTTATGATCTCGAAATAAAACTGTTAGTTTTTTTATATGGAACAGGTTTTTGTTATATGTTTATTCTGATACAAGACAAACAATATTTTTGTAGGTAGTTGACCTTTGTATTATTATTGAATATAAGAAAAAATATATTTTAATTGAAATTTATAAAAAAAATTATGATAGGCTCACGAATCCACAACGTATTGTACAAAAAACTTACTTCCTCAAGTTTATTTATAGTTCGTATATAAATAATATTATTTTCGTAATTGTCTATAAACTTGTTAGCCATGGTATGGCTAGCAACAGGGATCCTATCCAAGATATACAGATCCAAGATCTGCAAGCATTAAAACATATTTCTTTCTATATTTATAAAAAATATGTATTATTAATTAAGAAAATATAAAATAAAGGCGATATATATAATAACTTTATAGCAATATCTATCAGCAATTGTGTTCCTATTGTGTTTCAACACAACACAAGCACAACAAACACACAACTATAACTGTGGTTATAGTTTCATCTATAAGCTTGATGCTAGCGCATAGATTGAGGTGATTTAACACTCGCTTTGACAATTATTAACACATCGCTGGAACATCCATGTTATAATAATAATAATAATAATAATAATAATAATAAATTTATTTTTAATTTCCATAACAAATACAATAATAAAGTATTAAATAGTAGGGTACAAGACAGTTTTTCAACAAACATTATTAGATTACCTGCTTTAAGTAAACTTGTATTGCAGGTAATAAATTAATTTAAAAACACCCCAAGTATACAATAAAGTCATAAGTAACATTTGTATCGACACAGTCCCCGTACATTAATTTACAGCACAACATTTATGTAATAGACTTTAATGTAGGTTCAATTAATTAGCTAGAATAATATGATAGCTTATACTAATAACATTAAAAAACTAAAATAGTAAATATATAAATAAATAAATTATAAATAAATACTTCATTAAATTTATTAATTATATTTAACAAATTAATAAAATAACTAAAAAAAAAAAAAAAAAAATATCAATTATATTTAACAAATTAATAAAATAACTAAAAAAAAATATCAATCAATTAATCAATTAATTAAAAAAATAATGACTATATACTGTATAACAAATAATAGATAATGTTAAATTATATTGAATGTATATTGAGATTACTTCTGAATTATTAACAGATTTTCAATTTCCTGATAATCGAGCCCTTTTAGCCAGCCATGAAGCGCCAAACGGCAATCGTGCCGGTTTAACCTATGTACGCCAATGTGTATATTTATTTTATTATATAAAAAGGCTGATAGAAAGTATGCATGATGCTTTGCAGATTCAGTACGACATTTTACTTGTTCAAGTATCCGATGATAATGGGCTCTCCATCCATTTAACACACCATAGATATACTATCCTAAAACCATTAGTAATTTCTCATTTGAATCGTAAAATTAATAATATATTTGTGATTAGATACATCGCTTTACAGTAGACGTACACGCAAGGAAATATACCATTTATTTATAATATATATATATATATATATATATATATATATATAATTTTAAGTATTTTTTATCATTAAAACAAAATTCTCCACATTCACATTAAAAAGTCACTAAATATTGTTTTGGTTTGTTTCTCAGATATAATTGAAGAAAATGAATGGATACAATATATAGTACAGAACATACATCACGTTGCGGAAGAGTAATACTGGTAACATTGCTAAGCAACATTGTCTGTGAGAATTTTTTTTATAGCCCTTACTATATAGAACATAAAAATTATTAAAAACATTTTAAAGTCCTAGTATATATTTTTCTAATGTAATTTTCATTATTTAAACGTAAAATGTAATAAAAACTTAAGTACTAACCTTTGAAACCATCTGTTTGTAACGTTTTGTACAATCTTTTACAAGCCGTTAAAAGTATTACGTCATCAAAAAAAAAAATAAACCTCGCATTATTTACTTCTTCAAAAACATCTAAATCTGCTTTATTATAGTCAAACATAATATGTAATTTGATGAAGTACTTAAGAATAAGGATCTAGAAAAAGAAATCAAAATAAATAGTAATAAATAACAAGAATATATTAAAGTTATCATTTACAAAGATAATTATGAATAATTATAATGTAATGATTGATTGATTGATTGATTGATTGATTTATAAATACTTAATTACTCAATTATTATATATATACAATATTTTCCGGTATAAAACAGCATTTTAAAACATACATTATGTATGATTAGGTAATATTTAACCTTAGCGTGCGAAAAGCTTAACGTTGTTAAAAAATATTTTATCATTCGATGTATTCGAACCTGCGACTTCTAGAATGCGGACGAATCGCTTACTTCATTGAGCTATTACGTCACTAGATAATTTTATAAATTATCTGATTTTATGATACACATGTGCTTTTTTTGGAAGAACTCTTTTTATAAAATAACAACTTATAAATAAATTAATCTATATTAATATTATAAAGCTGACGAGTTTACTTGTGTAATTGGAGGCGCTTATTTTCGAAAATACAAGATGGATTAGGAATTTTTTTTTTTGTTTTAATATGCAGGTTCATGAAGAAGGTTATAGGCTACTAGCATTATTTTTCTACTCTTAGATATCCTAATGGTAAATAAAACCGTTCAAACTCGCGTGAAACCGCGAGTCACAGCTATCTATAAATTTGAAACCAAACTACATTCCCAAATAAAAATATATGTATTCGTATATTATTAAAAGGACGTTGACTTTTATAATATTCCTTTCATTATTTAAAAATAAGAAAGCATAACTAACACTCACAAGTTTAAAAATAAAATATAAAAATATATTTGCATTTTATGAGTTACGAAACAACTCATAATATATGAGATAAAAATACAATTGTATATTAATTATTTTTTTTGCAGATTGCATAAAAATTTTAGTTGAGCTGTTATTTTATTTTGGCGTATTTTTCTTTGACCACAGAGCTACAATTACATAAATGTACGAGAAAGGCAAACGATACGGAGGAATATTGTGAAGCGTGCCACCACTTCATGATGTTGATGACGAGTGTGCCAAGACTCCAACGCAGAAGAAGAAGAATTTTTAATTTTTTAATAATTAAGTTATTTTGTACAAAAATACTCTTTTTCAGATTGCACAGACTATTTTTTGTTGAAGATGCATTTAATAAACATGTTTTATAATTTTAAAGAAGTATTACGGTTCATTGGAGCGAATCTAAATGATGGACTGACAGTGGAAGCACCTATAATCTAGACGTTATGGTGGAGACACATAGCCGGTTTTTCTTTATAATATATTTATTTAAATAAATATTACTGCATCATTATGTTATTTTTATTTTATCTATTATACTTAATTTTCCAAACTAGTTACTATAAATGAATTATATGTATTGTATTTTCTTAGATTTTCAAGAGTACACATTTGAAACAAAACTATTTTTTACGAATGTAACTCGCGCAAAATTTTGGTTATTTTTGAATTTAAATCCGACGTTTCGAACTCAGCAATTGTGTTCACGAGACGAGATGTGTCAGTCAGTAAGTCAGTTAGTTAGTAAAATTAAAATGTAACCAAAATTATACGCGAGTTAAATCCCTAAAAATTTTATTTCACATATATATTGTGTACAGTGTAGAAACAGCCTTAAACTCGCGCCAATTAGAGCGGGGGTGATGCATTCATGTGAGAGTAAAATTAGTGTATTCACTGCTTATGAATATTCTAGATTAATACTAAATACCTACAAGCAGATTTACAATGTAATAAAATCAACTCGCGTTTGCTAACAACGAACAATACGAGTACGAGTCTTGAATACTAATGTGCGTCCTCTCATTATATATTTAGTATGACTGCTGCTAATAAGGAATTGAGGGTGTTATATGTTATATGTTGTAGTTTCCTTATTGACGTTGAAACGATTAATTGTGTGTATCTTTTCTGAAGGACTTTGTCTTTATAAACGGTTAATTGATATAAAAATAATATATTCACTTTGAAAATACAATTATAATATTTAAAACATATTTGATGTTACTATATATTTATAATTTATATATTTTAAAATTAACTTTTTGTTGACGTTACTTCCTATTCCTATCTCTACATAAATATGACGTCATTTTGATATTAGTAATAAAAATCCTTCGTCGCTTCTCCTAATCCTTCTTTTCAGACGTGTTTGTGTACGAGATGACAGATTGCCTTCCAGACTGTTTCTATTCAATATATTTTTATGAAACAATTTGAATGAAATATTACGAAAATTTATATATAGTCAATATATGTCGCAAATATAATAACTATATTAAAGGCTAGTTTCAATCTTGCAATATGTAGTTTATCATTTTAAAATATATAATTTTGAAAACCACAGATAATGTTATAGTATTTTTTCTTTATAAGTTTTTTGTACATCTGTGGTCGTGGTAAAAATATTATTAATAATTTCAAATTAGCAAGTATGTTTTTTTAACACATTGTGTGTTATTATAAGGTTTACCCTAAGTACGTAATGTTTACATTTCTCGTCTGCGAAGTATTAATTGAAGTATTAGCAAATATTATTCGTCGACGATTTGTTTAAATTAACAAAAAATTATCATAAAGAAGGTTTGAAAACTTTAAATAAAAAAATGTCAAAAAAAAAATTGCAAGTAGCGTTTCCTTATTGCTGTCTTTTAAATAAATACTTTTCAAATTTTTTTTTACTCAGTACTAACTTATTTTTAGCCTATGATTGCGGTTCTTCACTTACCATGATTGAGTCTGAACTTGAGGTGTTTCTCTATGACAGAGGGCGCCACGAGTAGCGATATCTCGTCCAACGATAGCGCTGCACCAGCGCTGCAGCGGTCATCAGGACAAGATACTTCGTACGCACCGTTGCATACTTCGAACTCCACGTACGCTTTCATACACTGTAAAACAAGACAAGACATTACAACAATAGTTTAAATATACAAAACAGAACAATCTAATAACAAACTTATGTTAAACATAATATTATGTAAGACCTTATTATAAACGGAATCCAGAGCCAATTACAAATGAAATTTATATATACTAAGTCATTTATATTGATTTTTTGACATACAATATCAAAATACAGCAAAGAAAAAGACTATTACGTCCGTTTGTCAACATAATAAAGTCATATCCGTGATTAAATAAAATAATTAAACAGAATTAAACTTTATTTAAAAAAACCCTTAATTTTAAACTAAAAACAATACACATAAGCAAATTTTGTTTTTGTTATATTTTATTGTATGATATCATATTTATATATTTCTTTCTTTCCTTTTCACTTTGTATCAATATCGGTGATCATTTGTGGACGTCAAATGGAAGATTCAGGAGAGCCTATTTTGATAACATACTTATCAAAATAAGGCCTTCTGTAAAAACACTCTACAACTTAAAGTTAAGGCTACAAGGGTTCCAAACGCGCCCTGCTCTGAGAAGAACCATACAACAAATTCAGCTGAGTATTTTTTATTGAGATCACTGTTTCAAAAAAAATAATTATAATCAATTTGAGAACAACTAGAACCATCGCAATTAATTGAATATGAAGAGCTTATGATATTAGCCATTTAATATTGCAACTTAGCAAAATTAAAATTGCAAATTTAAATAACTATTTTTACGGATTAAAACTTGCGTATAATTTGTTTACATTTTAATTTTAACCCGACGTTTCGAATGCTTTGCAGCCATCGATTGCTGCAAATTATACGTGAGTTTTAATCCGTAAAAAATAGTTATATTTCAAATGTGTACTCGTGAAAATTTAAGAAAATACTAAAGCAATTAATTTTTATAAAATCACAACAATATAAAAAATAAATTGTATGTACGTCTTTATAATATATTCATACATATAAAACTCATGTATCACATACATTATTTTAAATAATTCAAGATCAGTAATGCTATTTAATGTCGAGATTCAAGCAATGTGACATTATATAGTCATCACCATTTATATGATGAGAGTGTGTGCGTGAGACTCTTTATTTATGTACAACAGTTATATAAAATACTAATATACTATATATATTAATATTACAAAAATACAAATAATAAAACTTAAATATTATATATTAATACATTTTATAAAACAACTTGATTTTTTCGCCCGAAGTACTATTATTTTTTTTCTTTAAAAATATTTTAATAAAATAAATATATAAGCAACAATGTTTGATAAAATAAAGATATTGAGATAGAATAAAGATAATGCGCATACGCATCGCGTGCAATACGGACGTGCACGTCGGTGCAATGGAAGGCGGGGGAGGGGGGATAATGGTTTAAATTACCCTCTAATACTCTTAATATTACCGGTTATCTCGTTGTTTCTACGTATATTGTAAAGTTAATCTTCATGACTTTAATGTTGATTTCTTGATTGTATATAATTATCAAAAAGTATGGGTTACGATTAAGTTAAGATACATATTGTTTATTTTTTTATTTTATTTTATGTTTAGAATCAATGAAATGTAAAAGAAACTACATTAGAGGCGAATTATAGGAACAGAGCCATAGTTAATGACTTCCGTAAGTTTCGTGCCTTATCGAGGTCAATAATAAAAAGATTTGTTGCGAGTTAAAAAAGTAACACAAGGTGTTGTTTAATCACGAAAAACTTGACTTACAGGATTCGTACTTAGAGACTTGAAATGTAATAATAAGAGGTATAATATAAATAAAAAAAACAAAAAACAATATACATTCTTTGTACATTAAGCACTCATTTTTATACGTCGACATATCTATTACGTAAGTGTCAAAAGTGTGACAATATTACATGTGTACACGTGTATGAACTTGACTTTAAAACCAGAAAACAAAAGATCAGGGTTTAAGTTATTTTTTTCTTTTTAATAGACGCTAGGTTTGACCATTTACATTTTAAACATTATTAATTCTGTAGTATGGTATAGTAAATTTTTTTATTATATTCTCTTTAAAAAATTATTATAGACTAATTATGGTCACAAAATACACATAATTTATCATCTAAATATATACACACCGTTGTAGACATTTTTAATTTTGTCGAAACTCTAAAAACATATTCAAAATTTGTTATAACCTTCGACACAACACTAACAAACTTGTTCCATTGTGAGAATATTTATTAGCCATAAGTAATATAGTAAACAATAAATGAAAAAATAATAAAGTTATACAAATTTGTTTACTTAACTACCCTTAGGGCGTTGAAAGCAATTTATAACTCGATGACACAATTAGCCGTGATTCTATAAAACTTGGTCTATATAACAAACCAGCTAATTAATTAAAATGAATAACATATATACAACTTAAAATACACCTCACAGGACGTGGAAGAATTCTTAATAATGATAAGACATAACAACACACAAACATATACAGAAAATACATACATGTAACATAAAATATCTTTAAACATACAAGGATTTTTAGACTTTAAAAAATTATAAAATTTACTCCTTTAGAATCCTTGTCGCCTCAACTAGTACCAGGACAATATAACCGCATAGGAGTTAGTGGTTTACCGATTCGACCGCACGTACCAGATCTACATATAAGGTTAAATAAACCGTTTGACGTAATTCTTAATGTTGTGTGCGGAATACAAACACGGTAAATTGTTTATGTGTGCATGGACCAGTTGCAAAAACCCCTACGTAGTTATGCTCTCCTAGTACTCGAGGCGCCCCGAATAGTGGTTTGGTGGAAATGAGCAAAAACGGAAAACGTAATTTGAACAATGTAGCACCCAAGTTAACCTACTTTCAGGTTTGATAAAAATTGCAAAATGACCGTAAAAATAATTGCAATTTATTTATTTCTCACAATTATAATTCGGCTTTGAGAAATAACAACGTTAATTGAGGTTAGTTGAGTGGTATAAAGTTGAATTCTGCGAAACTTTCTTTAGAACATAAGTTTCATGATATAATTATATATAACATGTTTAAATCATGAAAGGTCAGAGGTCATTCGGTTATTAACCTCCCGAACAAATGATTAATTATTATGGCATTTTTACGGTAACAATAAAAAAAATGTTGTTCCGCTTCCGGTTGCAGTTTTGTTCAACTTTTAAATATGAAAGTTTCCCTGAACTTTAAACTCACTCAATAGTTATGAAAGAAAAACTTGAAAGAAGTATTAAAAGTTTTTTAAAATAAGTTTGTTGGTGCGTATTAAATTAAAATTAAAGCTATTTTGTGTTAATGTAACTGACTTGAGGTATTTGTTTAAAATACATTATATAAAAAAAATATATCAACATAACGTATTCGGTTTTCGGCTTTTTTGCCCTCTAATTTAATAATCAATTATTTTGAGTTGAACAACAATATGTAATCCATCATTTTATTGTGTCAGCCATTTTGGATTTTTGTAATTATATTATAATATAATCATTACCAAAGGCATTACCATTCTAAATAAAAGTAGATTTAAAAATTCCAGTTGAATCGCTATTTTCTAAACTAACAGACATGTCAAGTAAAATCAAAGCATATGAAAAGGAAGCAATAAAAATATTTTTGCTCTCTACTTACCTTATATCTTATTTTTAATAATTTATTTACATTCAAAAGAACAATGTTAAAACTATTTATACAATATTTACATAAATAATATTTTTTGTTATATAATCTATATCTTGACAAGGTCGTTTTTATTAACTTCTTTATGAATTTCTTTTTAATATTTATTCAATGAAATAAAAACTCTATTAATAATACTTAATTATCATAAAATGATATAATTATAAAGAAAAAATCTCATGATAATAATCATGACAATGTAAGAAGTTTGTTTAAACACTTCAGTTTTCTTTATCATGCTGACAGATATATTTAATGAGTTGATATTTTTAGAATTTTATAATAAAAATTCAACCAGTTATGATGTTTCCCTGTTGATTTTTCTCAGTACAATAAAAACAATCACTGAAAAATTTACATCAAAATCTGTCCAGTAGTTTTTACACTTGCAAGTCAACCAACAGATAAAAGACAAAAATATTAAAAAGAAACATATTTGCGTATTAATAAACATTCTTATATTTTCAAATACGATTTGTTAACTATAATATTTTATGTATTTTTAGAGTAAATATTAATTTTGAACACAATAAAATTAGTTTACTAATGCCACTTTCAAGCAAAGAGTTGTTCTTAGCTTCAAGGGGACCTGTTAATTTATATTTTAGAGGTCAAGCATTGTAAGAGGGGTCTCGTAAATCACTTATATGACAGATAATAAATATAACATAATATGTTCATAATAAATAATTAGATGTTGAGGAAGGTTCTTTATCAAGAACAATCAAATAAACACTACTAATGACAGGGTAATTATTTTATAAATACAACAAAATGCTAATAATTTAAGATGTATAATTGTTGTTTTTAATAACTGTGTGACTTAATCTAAAAAACAATAGTTGGATTTTTTTTAATTTTATTTTAAATGTTTTAACAGCACGGTTGAGATCAGACAATGGATAAGTCGTGGTAAAGTCAATTACTAAAAGTGAAACTGAACAAAAAATATTGCACATTCTAAACCTACAGCCTTCAAAGAAATAAAGATTTTTTATATAATACTTACATTTTGTTTGAAAAAATTAGTTTAAAGGTGAAGAAAGAGACCTTGTAAAACAATAATTTATTTAGAAATATACTTATATAAAATAAAAATGTTAAACAAAAAAATTTGGCAAAAAAATACTTTATATTATAATTATAAAATTTAATAAAGTCATTGGTCATTTGTTATTGTCTCAAAACATTACACAACAGTATGATATTTGAGTCAAAACATTGCCAAAGTGTTTCACCAGTCTACTAGATAGTGGAGTCATCAGTACAAGACACTGTAGGAACTAAAATCACGCAACCTTATATAAAATTCAATACATAAGGCTTCTTTAAGCCTATGTATAGAATAAAATTATAAATACTCAGTATTCAATACAAATGAATCAAGAATATCAAGAAATAAATGTATTTTTGGAGTAACAGGAATATATAAATAAATATTACTGTTAATAAACTGGTTTTCTTGTTAAAGACTTCAATCATTATATTAATTACCATTTAAAATACAGTTATGCAGTCAATAATACAGCTAGTTAATGAAGAAAGCAAGTTAGTTGATTATGAACTACACTTCTCATCTCTATATCTCATCTCATATAGAGCTGTGTATCAACAATAGTATTTAATTGGTGTAACAATGTAAAAGTAACAATTGGCAATGACCTGTCGATGGTTACTTTATGGTATACATAGTACAGTCGGCTTCATAAGTCGATGACCATATTTAGTTTCAAATAGCTATACACCATATTATATCAAAACTGCTGAACATGATAAACGCCAATATAGAATGAACATCATTAGAGTTCAAATTATTATCATAAATTTATAATTTTGTCATTGTGTAAACTGTGCACGGAATGAAAGTTGAGAAAAAGAATATAGCGTCTCTTTCTTTGCATTTCAGTTTCAAAACAGTGATGACACATAACAAAAAGAATATATTAATTATTTAAAAACACTGTTTAATTTTTAATGTTTATTTTTAATTATAGATGACTTATTTTTACTTACACTACTTCTTTTTATAAATTCCACTTTGTTATAATAATAATGTATTTTAGAATGGCAATGTTAGTAATACCTTTCTGTATATTGTCACTTAGAACAAGAACGAACTACATAATACGTTAAATTAAATTAAATCTGTCAGAAACACAACATATGTTTGATGAATTTGACAACTTAATGTTTAGGTAATTTGAACTCTAATCATATTCATTCAAGGTTGGGTTTGTCATGTTTAGCAATTTTGGTATAATATATTATATATCTATATTTGTTCTTTTATTATGGTCATCGAATTTTGAAGCTGACTGTACCATCAAGGTAATATCTCTTGATTATCCCATAGTTTATTTTAGTTATAATAATTGTATAAGAGGTACGAAGGTTGCGCTCTTCAATTGTGACGGATGACTTTGTAATCTCTTTTACTAATATATAAATTGTACATAAATGCTTTAAGGATATCACGTCGACAGACTGACATTGCGATTATTATATATATTTAATATGTCCTTCACGATGTCACTAATGTTTCTAAACGGAATAAGTGAAATATTACATACCTATATTAATTATAATATAACGCTAAAACAATCTCAAATCTATAGACTGCTAATTTTATTTACAAATACATAGCAACATATTTATTTAGTAAAACAAAAAATATATAAAATAGATATAAAATATGAAGTTATTAAATAACTTCCTACTTAGTTCTTCTAAATTACTTCTTACTTACTTCTAAATTAACAAATATGGCGTCACACTACTCTCCTCATGAACACATCTCAGGCAGAGAGTTGTTTTACAAGTTAATAACAAGTTACATAATTTATTGAGTTAACAGTATTTATATTTTTTTATATTATTCTGAAGGCTCCAATTTTGATACTTATTCTTAAAATATATGATTTTTATTAAGTAAAATACTAAATTAAATTGTTATTTATATAAAAAGAGTTACTTAATTTAAATGAATTGTTATATTCAAAAAAGGCCAATGACAGCATCTGTCTGTATGTTTACAGTTAATTTAATTATTTTTTAATTAAACACAGGTGAATATAGAGAAAACTTTAAAATTGAACTGTTACTTTTTAATCTATTCTGGTAACACGTATACAACTCAATTACGCACACACTGATCAACGCCCACACACACACAGATTAGTCTTGAACTATAGATGCGTGTGGGAGGCAATGCAGTTTGATTGGAAGACTATACATATTTGTTGATCTTAAAGATTTATATTGGATATAATATCAACGTATTGATGATACTATTGAATTTGAAAAAAAAAATCGTATAAAAAAAAATACTGGAAAAAAGAAAATAAAAAAAAATATGTGACTGAAAGATATTTACATTTTGGTGTAAAAAAAGTACTTTTAACTGTAATCCTATATAAATATTTTTGTTTGGAATGCATAAATCCTGAAACGAATACTAAGCTGAAATTAAAAACCATTAAGTATATGATAAGTTTCACGTAAATCTGTAATATTTCACATACAGCATTATCTTCTGAATGTAATGTAAGTAAAGTATACATAAATCCAATTACCAAGTATATAATAAATGTGTTAGTATCTCACCTTGTACACACGACTTACAAACAGACAAACAATAGACGATGATGAAGACGTATATATATAGTTATTGTTTTACTTTTCATGTTGTTACTTCCTCGACCGATTTTCAGGATACGATAGTATATGATGACGTCATAAGAATCATATACATACTTTTTATTTAGATGAAATCGAAATAGTCATGAGTAATACAATGACACATACAATGAATAAATAAATACATTGTTTTTCTTTTTTTTTTACTCTACAGTTGCCTGGTACAGAATGCTCTATAGCATTAAGACCGCCTGTTGTACTTTTGTTTTGTGGTACAATAACGATTTAAATAAATAAATAAATATAGTACCTATAGACCGAGTTTAAGAGATTGAAGGAAACGGTATATAAAAATAAAAGCTGACATCAGCTAGTCGGTACATATTCTGTAAGTCTATAAGGGAAAATATACGAAACAGAGTTCTTTGAATAAAACATACAGTCCCTCATCTTTTATAGCAAAATTTCCTACAGTCCTTTTACAAAATAAAAATAACAATAACAATAAAGAGAAAAAGCATTGTAGCTCTATTTATGACAAGCGAATGTAAGATCGATCGAATGACAAAATAGAATCAAATACATTATTGTCATTGTAACCGTTCACTCAATACGTCTTGGAAGGTCAAAAACCTGCACGTTTCCTATTACATTAACACCAAAATATTTCAATAAAGTAATAGCAAGTAAATTAAATTTTGACACAAATATTACCTTTGCAACTTGTTTTTATGTGATTTCAAATGTTCACAAAAACAACTAAATGTATAACTCAAGGTTTCACTTTCAATAATATGAACTTGTGAGATAAAGAACAACAAACAAAGAACACTTTTTTTTAGTAGAAAAAAAATACAGCAATAGGTTTATTAAATTTATATAAGTAGCAATTAAATTGTTTCAAATGTATCAATAATTATATGCACGTATAATTTTATTATGTTGCGGGTAGTTATAAAAACACTAGTTAATTAGGGTTTACATTGAGTACTAACATTCTAGTTTAGTTTTTTTATTTGATTAATTTTTATTTATTAATTAATGGCTCAATTTGGGCTGGTAACAAGAAGAAGCAAGCAAGGTTTATCAAATACATGACTATCGGCTTCCAAAGTTCATAATGTCTTTATTATTAATACATAATAGCTTTAAGGTTATCTTTGATTTATGTGGAGGAAATGTATACATAGATTATATCTACTTCATATAGTTGTTAATTATAAAAATACATACACATTTAAAGAAAAAAAAATGGTATCACACGAGAGAACTTTCTTTGGCTCGTCCAGTATTGACTTTACGAAACACCGCATTGCAATTGAACCTTTTACTGTATCCAGCATCAGTAGTGTTGTATAATACTCATGCTATACAGGGATACTCCAAATCTAGCAAAAATGCTTATATGATATACATGTGTATATTTTTGTCAGTTATTTTATTTTCGTAATTTACCTGCCTTTTTATTTAATATTTGGTCTCTGCGCGATATGTCCCTCTATTCCGTGATCTTCTATCATACGTACTGTCAGTACAGACTCTCTTCTTTCCTACATTATTTTTCACACACTACATCCATGTTTTCTGCGGTCGCCCTCACCTCTTATATCAACATTCATACTGGAAATTCTTTTTAAAGAAACTTTTTATACCTCCGCATAACAAGACAAACAACTACTTCTCAACATTTCTATCTACTGAATATATATTTTGCTATTAAATTTAAAATAAATCTATTTGACTTTATAAATATAAAGAAATATATTGTTTTTTCTGAATAATCTATAATTAACAAGAATACCGCGTGCCAAATGTGTCGCCATTAATTATCAGGAAATGGCAAGAGTAAATGGTATTATCTTAGTTATGTACAAACTTATTTATTTACAGTAAAATATTCCGAAGCTACACATAAGGAATATAAGACATGAAAAAATAATTCAAAACAATGGACAGATAACAAAAGAGTTTATCATGCGCCGGCGCATATTTGTAAAGAAACTAACAACTTTGCACCAGCAGCCACATTTAAAGTAAATATTTAATCAGTTGCCATGATTTTAATATTTATACATGATATACATACGATGATGTCACTGTATGCATATAAAAGATACATATACGAACGAACACATTGAAATATTATGACATATATCTTTATAGACATTTCAAAGAAATCTAAAAATATAAGTTATATTAATAAACTCCCATCATTTTACATTAAGTATTAAAACAAGTATACAGATTCTTTAGTTTGTATTTACCATAGACCAGGGGAGGCCAACCCGTCGGCACCTAGGTCAGTCTATCGGGGGCAAGGATAAAACTATCGGTTCCCACCTATTCCCGTACTAAATATTACGAAAATTATTGAAGTATAAAAATCCTAGTCGGTAGATCGCAAAGAATTGAAAGGCAGTAGATGTCGAGTCCGATTGAGTTGGGCACCCCTGCCACAGACTATGAAACAAACAGGCTCGTGACGTCAGACACTAAAGATCACAGAGTTAATAATTATTTTATGGTACATTTAAACACGTACTATAAAATAAGATTTATATAACGTTACTGTATTATTTTAATTGTCTGTACAACCTGTAGTTAATGTATTAACAGACGAATGTAATAAACTTAGCATTAATATACATTTCTTATTTACTTTTCACTTTGACTAGATAAGATACGTACATACATACTATCTTTTTATTACGTAACATTGTGACAATCTCATTATGAGATTTATTATTTTTATTCATTTCATTACTACAATTATCTTTAAAACCTTTCAGAAGAGAAAACCCAATTCAACACTTTCATTAAAACTGTAACTGTAGCTATAATAACTTTTTGAACATATTATATTTATTCAGTATTCTTACGATAGCAGATATGTAACTTAATATAAGAATTCATAATATTTTTCAGCGCAAATTCTAAAAATAATTCTCAAACGAAGAATTATTATTTTTATTCGTTTTACTTCAATCATTAGGATTTTTTATTCTCGTTAACCACCAGTTCTGTTATTTATAAAACCATTCAGAAGAAGAGAAAACCCAATTCAATAATTTCAGCTGTCATTAGAACTGTAACTTTAATAACTCTTTAAACATATTATATTTTATATTTATTTAGTATTCTTATAAAAGTAGTTAAATACTGAAATTCATTGAAATTAATACAAGAAGACAGAAGAAAATTATTATTTATGAACACATTTCATAGTATATTTATTTAATATTCTTAGAACAACAGATAAATATTATATTTCAATAAAACTTTATTCAAGTAGACATGAAGAAAATTTCTATGTAATTTAATTTAAGAATTCATACTATTTTTCAGCGCAAATTCTAAAAATAATTTTCAAACGATGCTCGACCCTCCCGTCACTTGACAAAGAGGGTAAAGTTACTCGTAGATAAACATTCAAAATAAACGCATTTACGAACAACCCTTCTCATATTTTGTAATTATAATTAATTTACTAAACGTTATTATTTTTTAATTACAATTATGGGTAGCGTTTATTTTATATATCTATATTTATGAATGCAAACATAAATATCATATATTAAATTAAATGTAAAATTAATAAAAATCAAAATCATAAACAGTCTCAGAGCATAAACAACTGTCAAGATATATCTTCACCGAAAATGGAAATGGATACTCAGTAAAATTAATAACAAAGTATAATATATTAAAATATTCATAAACCGTATCAAAATTCATTAAATTTCAAACAAGTTACGACAGTCGGGTTGATTGAGCGTCCTGCTGTACGTGCTCTATACGAAACAACATCAAATATTCAGTTTCCAATCTTTTTGCAGGTCCACAGCGTTCCCTGAGGTGCTGTAACGAGCTACTGAAATAACATTAACATCTCTTTACTGAAACTTACTATAAAATATAATATCCCGAACTGCTATTACGGTAACCTTTCAGACATAACTAAAAATCTTCAATATATCAATACAAGAAAAAATTGTTTGAATACTTAATAAATTTAATATAATTACATTAAATTGTAAATTGTAATTCTGTTACACTTATTATTTTAAAAACTTTTATTTTAAAATGTCAAAATATTGTGATGTGATAATATTTAATTTTGCAAGCCATATATATGGCAAAATGTGAAGCAATTTTATTATAAATCTGTTTTACGATGTACTCACTTTTAGCAAAAATAATTTGAACATTTGAACATATTAATAAATGGCTCATAATAATCTTAGTATCTCTAAGCCGCGAGTGTTATCCTTTATAAACGTTCTATTTTCAGCTGCATACATTCAGTATTCACTTTACAGAGCACGGCACAAGTAAACCAGGTGACTCGCGACCTATTTACTATTTAGCCAGTTCGCAGCCAGCTCGTCGAGGTGACCTGATTCAGAAACTTCAATACCTACAGCATCAATGTAAACACAGAGCCGCGCTTCAACATACAGCAATTATATTTATAATATATTATATTTTAATGTCAGCTTTTAGAGGTATACGTAATAAATATTAATATCTTTTGGTTTTAAGAACACAATATATATAAATATAGCTTATTTCTATATATAATGTTCTTAAGAAATAGTTTGAGCGAAGATACTTTTCAATGAAACATTTCAACATTTATTTAATTGACATTTAAGTTTGAAAGTTCGTTTTAAATTTTACGAGTAATGTTTTCAAAAGTAAAAAAAATTATCGATGCGTTAGAATCAGGCCACAAAGCTAGTATATAAAAATTTTTATATAATAATAATTTTCATCTCATTTCATATATTTATAAAATTATTGATAAACATCATTAGTCATGAGAAAAACCTACAAGAACTACAACAGCTATAATAATAATGTATTTCTAAACCAGATATGGCTCGTATTTCCCCCGTGCTCGGAGCAATTGAAACTTATCTCTGCTAGTTCAAAACAAAAGAAATAACACGACTTTTACGATACCATTGCTATTACATGTGACCTATTTTAAAAATATATCAATGTATTTGAATAATATATAAAAAACATTAAGGTTTAATAAGATGATATTTAGTAAAAGCATATAGAACAGATGGCCAAGAATTCTGTAATTTCATAGTAAAAAATAGTTTTGTTTCAATATTACAATAATATTATTTCTTTTACAGAACTGACTTTTCAGAAGTATAGCACCCAAGAAGTAATACCTCAAAAATAAAGTCAAATGCAGATATTAGATATTATAATATATAAGAGATTTTTTACCATAGTTTTATTGAGTTATACAAATCAATTATACTGTCTTATAACATCTTTATATCATAAAGTAAGTAATAAATCAAAGAAATAATTTATATAAACTAAATAAATCATTAAAAACCTAATGCATACTTACATTTATTAATATTTAATTGAGATTTCAGTTTCAGTTATATTTTAATATATGATATAATAAATTAATTGTCCTTCGTATTTTTTTAGATTTTCACGAGTACACATTTGAATTAAAACTATTTTTTACGGATTAAAACTCGCGTATAATTTGATTACATTTTTATTTTAACCCGAAGTTTCGAATGCTTTGCAACAATCGTGTTCACGGAGACGAGATGTAAGTGTCTGTATGTTATTGAAGTATATGACTTTTTGACATTCACATTATCTGACCATAACCTGTATTCAAATAGCAACAGAATACCTTTTTTAATGTTTGATATGACCTTATTTTGATTTGATGTCCTCACAAACAATGAACAGGTCAATTACCTTCAACTTAAACACTGACAACTATATTTATTATACATATATTAATTTTAAAAGCATCTGAGTATTAAAATGATTGATATAGTACAGGGATGTGATATTTCTATAGTTATGTCAGGTGCAAACCGTATGGTATACAAAATAATATTAACCCTACAGAAACCGTTCAGACCTTTTCATTTAAAATATAATTTCAACAAAAATAATGTACGTTTTATGAGAGTCTCAGAAATTAGTAGATTTTTTAAAGTCACAAATCACCTTTTCAAAAATATATAGTTAATAGTAAAACTAATCACAATTGAAAAAAAACATAAAGTTTCATCGAAATCAGTCATATACTTTTTGCGTCATACGCGAATAAATTTACAAAGAAGTAATAGCAATTTAAAAAACATATACAAGTACGTTTACTTACTCATAATATTTTTAATGCACACATGAGATATGTACATATAATATATTGCTAGTAGTAAAGTCCAAGTGTAAAATAAGTAATGTCTTTATTATACGGAACCATTATAAATCGTGATGTGATATTTAATATACAGCGCTTATCGATGTTCATAAGTAAATATAAATATTATAATTTTACTAGGAGCGTGAACCAGACCTCAATGTTGACTCGCTGCGCCCGAAAAATCTGGGTATGTGTTAGCATATTGAGTGAAACGAGGTGCAAACAGCACCGAAATTGCATTTATAAAACGTCGACACATTCTGTCCCCAACATATTTTTTTGTTTTTTCTAATACCACCGCCAGACTAATGTCAATCAGTGTGCAAAATTTGGAAATTTTTGAAAATACCATGCAACAAACGATACAGAAAAGTCTCTCATAGAGAGTTTCGCTCAATAATATAATTTATAAAAATATAAAGTACAATACTTTGATACAGCAAAGTAAAAAAATAAAAATAAGCTATATGTTTAAAAACAATTTTACGTAACTCCCAGTTATTTAGACCCTAGGGTTACTCGGTACCTAGACGAAGTCGTACAATTAACACACATTTTTAGAAAGTTCATGACGCTCCACCAGTCTTGATAAGAAACTTTCATATAAAGTACACTTCGTATATACCCTTACAGTTGAAATAAGCACCCAGTACCAATACTTCAAATATTACTATTATATTAACATCACAAAACCGACCTATTTGCCTTTAAGATAATACTAGACACAAGGAGAAAAATTAAAATTGTACTCAAGTACATATTGTCTCTGGTTACGAACCCATTCGGGGTCCTTATTCATGAGCTCAAAGCATGGCAGAATCTCCGGTAACCAGTCGGGCCAGTACCGATAGTATTTACGAGTACAGCCGGATAAATATATAATAGTAATAATGGATCACGAAAGTTTAAATAAAATTAATTAATATAATATTTATTTATTATAATTATCAAGTATTCTGTTTGTTTATCATGACAATACCGTCATATATTATTAAACCTTTCAGAACCGGCCCCGTGGCTTAACAACAAAATTCTTTATAATTTTCAACACATTCTCTAGAACATTCCGAACCAGTTCCTACACGTGCCTAATATTATAATGTCATTGGTTCTTTTATTTGACATTTCCAAGATAATATAATAAATATTATATCATATCATATTTATAAAAAAAAAAAAAATAATATTATATTTATAACAAAAAGACATATATGGCAGAGACCGACCTGTGTTTTATTTTATTTTCAATCTCTTTTATTAACATTTAAAACCACTTAATTCTATATGTGTAGTAAACATATACATTAAGATTCAATTATGTAAACAACTTGCTGTTTTTGGAGTGCAATTATAATTATCAGTAAACGGTATATCTTGATTGATTTATTGAACTAAAAAATATATTATAAAAAAAAAAATAAAAACATAAAAAACTCCCACCCACATTAAAAAAATATACGAATACCAGCAACATATTTATTATAAAATATTTTAATTTATGCTTATAATTTCTACGAACGGCCAGTTACATGAATATACATATATGAATTAAGATATATAAATATATTACTATAGCATCTTGTTAAATGAAATATATTTATTATTTATTTATATACACAAATTATTACAATTGAAATAAATACTATATAAATTATGAACAAAAATATACTTTGAGTCAGATTTTTAACAGTCTGCAGAGTTACATTTACTATTATTTTTTTTAAACAAGTGAGTTAAGTCAGTATATTTGAGTGTCAGTAATCTAAGTTATATAAAGTAAAAGTATACATAATAACTTCGTATACACAGGAAGAAGAGATTGCGTCAGTTAAAATATTTGCTTCATCTCACAGAGGTGTAAATTTAAGGAACTTAATATTTAAAACTAACAATATTGAAAAAAATTAAAATTGTTAGAAAAAAATGTTAAGACTCATTATTATAATAAGTTATTTTTTTAGTGTTTTTTCTTGTTTGTCCCAACAAATAAACGTATGTTTCTAGTTTAATATTCGCGTGTAGTCCCGGTGGTCGATGACCGCAGCCGGTCTGGTGACTTGTACTGCTCTCAATGCAACTCCCCCATATATATATCAAACCAACTATATTATATGTTGTCTATCAGCCGTAATGTACACAAACTGTATCACATTCTAACATACTAAAACGAACTTACAATAGAAGAAAGATAATTAAAACTAAGCAATGCCAGAATTTTAATAATAAAAAATATTTTATATAAAACAGACTGATCTCCGGTAGATGTATATCTTTTTATGTAATAAATACAACAATAAAACAGTGTGCTTTGATAGTGATTTTGAAAATAACACACAGTGTGTTTTAAGATCATGGAACATTAACATGATATCACAATATGAACTTTCACATACAAAGAACATAATAGTAAATAATTTTAGAATATATCTAGAAAATAAAGAATTATTGATGTGACTAAAAATATACAATATAAATGAAGCTTAACAATTATTTGGAAAATGTTCATAAATATAAGAAATAAAGTGAAATTTTGTTTTGACGATGATTAATAGTTTTTATATTTTCGTTTGACCTTTTGATGAAATCTCTTCCTCGGCCACGTAAAAATATTTTTTGGTAAATTGGATAAATTCTATGATAGACACATACACAATAAGTAATTGAAACCCAAAAAAAAATACTATTGAACTGATACAAATAGAATATTATTTAGATAACGTATTGGTATTGGAAGGGAATTAATAAATCTCTGTATAATGTATGCTCTGAGCTCGTACATAAAGGCCCCGGGCGGGTTCTGAGTAAGTTATTTTCTATAGCAGAGCCCATGCTCCGAGCAATAATACAAAAATCTGAGTAAGTTATAAAGTGTACTCACTCTAGTACAGAAGGTGCACCCGCATCCCGCTATGACGGTGATGCTGTCTGGGGCAGCGTCGTCCAGACACAGCTTGCAGTTGATCGGCGCAGCTGGAACGAAGCCGCCGGCATTGTCTAGCGAGTATCTGAGAGAACATATATTTATTACTTATATTGCGAAACAGTAGTCATATAATGTACTTACGTATTGCGTTATTATTTAAAAAAATATATCGTATTCTCGGGAAGATCATTGAAGGATCTGGTACAGATATCTCAAGAATTTATCATCTTATTAAATTGTTTTATTTCTTTTATTTTATCGAAATTTGTATAATAAAAATAAGATTTACTTCAGCAAGTTATTTCGAGTGCTATTAAGAGTTTCCAATCAAAGCTTTAATTTATAGATTATATGTAGAATGCTATATGTATAGACAAACGTTATCATGAAGAAACAGACCAGAGAAACTCACATATCTATTTTTAATCCTCTGCGGCTATAAGTAATTAATAATACCGTCAAAGATTCAATATTACGACACTGGTATGTTGATGTTTTGATTCAGCAATTTTAAGATAATATTTAGGTAACGATTTACAATAAATCGTTTCACAATTCATGTACGTACATGTACATTTCGGAACCTATAGTACATGTTGTCTTTATTACATTGGACAAGGATACGACTGGTTTTCAAAAATAATGCAAATTTTATTTTTAATATTCACAGAAGCAACAATCTTGAAACAAAAAAAGAACGGCGGGAAAAGAAAGAAAACATTATTTTCTTATAAAAAATATTACAATATTAATTTTAATTATAGCCTAATTTTAAAGTGCACATTAAACTATAAAACGTATGAAATTCTATTAGCGGTTTTGCAACAAAACTTAATTTTATTAATTCGTATACATACACTTCTTAAGCATGTATTCGAGTATTTATTAATAAACATGAGAACTTGTAAAACAGGTCCAATAAAGAACAAACAAACCGACAGTCCTATTTTAGAACATATTAAAAATAATATTTACACTTTTAAAAACATCTTAGAAAAATAAGCCTCATAATACGCACGCGAGTTTTTTGACGAACGTCAAAAGGAATTTGGGGCAAATGATGTTTCGATGGGGCTGGGCTAACATCAGACGAATTTTTGTGCACGCTACGTACAGACAGCTTTTTATTAGATTGTATGAGCTATTTTTATATTGTAATAACGGAGTTATCAAACCCGTCAGAATGCCGGAAATTTTTGTCAATATTACTCATTCCTCATTCAAAACTTTTAATAAGTTTTTTGATCGATGCCTGCACAAACGATGCAGAAAAATCATAGAGAGATTTGTTCAATTATTAAATAAATTCTTTCAATTATTATTATTATCATTATTAAATGAAAGCGACGTCTAAACAACAAACAATTCCAAGTAACGTTGCATTCTTCGCAACAAAAACCAACTAAAACTTACCAAAACCAATACAAAAAATATATATGCACATGAAAAAGTAGGTTTATAGGTTATATATCTGTAACTTTTATTCCTTGCAGTTTTGGCATATGTTGTAGTTTAAGCCCTAATATACTACAACATATGTCTTTTAAATGGAATTTCTTATAATTTACCACAATTTGTTTGTAAGGTAATTAATTTAAATTCTGTTAAGAACTGTCTTTCCGTCTAGACCGTTAAGAATTAACGGGGGGTTTTCTAGTAGTATAATAAGCATAACGATTCTTAATACGTACCACAAACTTGCAAATATTATTATTTTATAAATTCAATAAACAAAATATCAACAAAAGAAGATAACTGACTTATATAAAAACACATCAGGTCACTACGAGCTATTTTAATTAAAACCAATAATTTCACGTCAACAGGAAAAAGATTAATTATGTCATTTGTCGTTGTTATACGATATGAATTTAAAGACCATAGAGTAATATTACTTTAACATTATTTTTATTATAGATGATATACACGTACCATAGGACATAGTTTGTGTTACGTCATAACGATGACGTATGTGTTGATATAAATAACTGAATGCGCAATCAATTTGATATATCTGCCATGCACCGGTGACCTGTTTCACGCTGGGTGTATTGAGGTCATGCATTACAGGCCTTTAAATTTTTATGTATATTTTAAAAAGGTCCGCCACTGTGCACGACGGGTAGACCTGAGCTCAGCATTGTTGCTGAATGAGTTTCACATACTTGTAAAATTAGCAGAGTAAATAGTTATAATATTAAGTGTAATAAGAAATCACGCGTGCGATTTCAAAACATTCCACATGATAACTCTATGGTACGCAATTTGACCATTTAATAAAAAGCTACAATCACAAATGTACCATCAAACCTATAAGTCACTGTCCTCGACAACTCTGCTAAATTTCGACATCCTACCATTATTCCTCTAGGAGGAGTAGCAATAGAACGAAACACACTTTTGACAAGTAAGAGCTTCGCTTCGTTTAGCTCAATAATAAAAATGTATATGTTTATAAGTTTTTAGAGAATAGTTATATAGTAATATATAATCATCGGTCATATTGAGGTCAATGACCTCATATAATCGACTTCTCTTTATGCGAAATGTAAAACAATTTGACAAAAGGCGACAATACTTTCTACTTATTAATATTAATGAGTGTTTTTAGTTAATGGTGGCACATTATTTGGTGTTCGAGCGAGTGTGACGAATGAGATATTAACAAAATCTCTTAACTATTTTACAAAATGAGGTCTGTTCTTAGTAAAATGTAATTTTTCAATTTTGGCCCATCAGAGACTTTCGAGAGGAATATTCTTTTGGGTCATCAGAATGAGAGAAATCTTTGTTTTTTCAAATATACGTCTAGTTCTAAGATTCTATTGTCAGTTTAACGGGATCTAAAAGAATAACAAAATATTCTTCTAGGGCATAGTGATTAATATTTAATATACAACATTAGAATAAAGATATTTCTTTGATGTTCTCCTGAAGCATAATTATACTTTTCTTGTGTAAGAATAAGATTTAAATAAAAGCAAAAAATATTACAAATCGGAAATTTTTAGTCAAACTAAAGCAATCTTCAATAAGTTTCTTTGTTTAAGCGAGCTAATCTAAAAATACCATGAAATTTGTAGGCTATCTAGCAATATGCTTCTACAATTAATTACATATATATATAGTAAATCTGTCAATCCGCGGGCGAAATCGCGAGTATCGGCTAGTATTCAGATAAAATTGAACTTATTATACCGATTTCATTTATTTTTAGATGCCTGTTAAAAACAAAAGCCGTGCCAGGAGCGAGTTCGCGTGCACAAAACACATTCAAGTACCGTATTAATATTAAATATTAACTTCCTAGCTGGAGGTCAATAATACTGCCTTAGTAACGATGACATAACAGTGGAGCCTAAACAAATACATCTTGTTAATTTAACCATGAAACTATTTAAATTAATATTAAAAATAAATATAACATACAGACAGAAATAACAAATATAACAATTAATTTATAATATACTCTGGAGGTGATATAAATTTTGAACAACAAAATGTTGTTTTGCAGAACACAACATTCGTGTGGTAAAACAGCTGTTGGAACAATTAAATAAACAAAGTATATATTGAAACAATGATTAACTAAATTGTTTGAGCGAAGCTCTCTGAGAGACTTTTCGGCATCCTTTGTGCAAGCATCAATCAAAACCGGTATATCCGAGATTGTCCTAATTTTGCACACTGATAAACATCAGTCTGGTGGTAGTTTAAAAAAAAATACAAAAAAAAAACGAAAAATGTAATAATGTGTCTCATCTTGAAAAATAGTTGAGGACAGAATGCGTCGACATTTTGTACATGCAACTTCGGTGCTGTTTGCACCTCGCTTCGCTCAATATGATAACACATACCGAGACTTTGCGACCGAGTCAAAATTGAGGTTTTATTTTAACATTATTTTAAACTGTATGAACATACTCTTTGCTTGTTACTTATAAATTTCACTCAAATTTCGCCACTAACCAAGCTCTTTATATAATACTTGAAATGACTTCCTATATTTACATATATATTACGTCATCTCAGATAAACAAAAAATCCTTAAAGGATCAACACGCCAATTATTAAAATAAATATCGTGCTTCCAAAATGAAGTTTTTGTGTCAATAATAACATCGCAAGTGACAACATCGATTAACCTTGTATTTTCGACACCTGGAACACGATGACCGACTCCGTGACCTTGAACAACACTTAAAACACACACGAGTCATAAACCTTTAACGAACATGATTAAGGAATGTGCATCATTATACATTATCATTTATAATTAGATAGATAGTGTTGAGGTCAACGTACTTATATCAAATTATACAAAACAATTGTATATATTGTCTCATTATTTTGTAATTTTATGACACAAATTATATTAATACCTATAGCAAAAAATGGCATTTGTATTTCCTCAAAATCGTCATATACAAAACATGCAAATATCAATTATTTTAAGGCATCTCTATCTAGGACTTTAATATACCTGGAGCCTCCTGCACCAGCCAGGGACAGCAGCGAGGAGCACCGGGAGCAGACGGAGGGCGCTCGCAGTCGGTTGTGAGCCCTGATCGGTTCAGGAGCCTTCTCCCGGTCCGTCAGAGCCAACACTGTTGAACATTTGCGAAGACCTGGCACGAACGAGCAAATATTAAAACTAAGATATTTTAATGCATTGTAATGGCAATTTCTTATAAAAATAGGCCTAATATAGAAAACAGGTTTATAGACAGCTTGAAAACAAAAATAATTTTATGTACATAGAAAGTTACCTTGAATTAAATGATTTACGTCACAAGTATATGTATAGCACAAAGAAAATATTTTTTATATTTTTTTAGCAGATGGTAGTTGGCGACATTTGATTGCAGAATTAATTAAGATAAGCATAATATACATAATATCTTTACCATAAAAATATGTGTAAAGCTAATACTTGTTACACAAGACCTCTTTTTCTTCTGTGCCCTGTTAATCTCCTTTCCAATTTCTCTGCCACTTAAAAACTTCCACAGATTTTAAAATATATGTATCTTACCTTCAAGCAATGGCTGTGGTTGTGATAAAACAGAGTCTCTGGAAGCAGCCCGTCTAACCGGCTTGGCTGGTCTCGCCAGGGACTTCAGACCACCGCTCAATATGAGCTCCAGGGCTCGTCGACCGCCCGGCCCATTCGCACCTGCTCCCATCTGAGACAATTGACAATTATTGTTAAACATAAATTATTACAATTAACACCCATAAATACAATTTGGCTTCAAACGAGAGGTATTTGTAATAATTAAATTTAACTAACTGATGTTTAAAAAGTGTTATGTTAATGTAAGGTATATGTTGTAGTATTGAGTAAGAAATCAATAGTTTTATCGCGCACTATGCTTCAGTTAGTATGGAGCTGAGAGACGACTGACAACTACTACATATTGATTCACTATGTATTACTATAATTATTGAAGTATTATTGAAATTAGAAAGAAAGAATACAACAAATAAGTAGTTACCGGTTGGTAATAACTTACTTAGTAGATTTGTTTAATTAAAATGATAAATCAATAATGATATAAAGACTTCCTGCGACTTTATTTTCGGCAGGAAAATAACTGATATAAAATTTTTGAGAATAAAACAGGACGGTTTAATTTGTTGCCTTAAACCTTAGCGATCTAAGTCATTAATCAAATCAAACAAAAAAAAAAAAATTCGTGTAGTACGTTCATTAGCATGTACATATTAATTTTATACAAATGTGTATGTTTGTTTATCATGACAATTAGATAATATAAAGTAAAAAAAAACATTTTTAATATAATGGTACAACTAAGCAAGTTTTTGCGATTCAATGGCATCGAATGTTATGATACTCTACTTAGATAACAATACATCTTGAAGATTGATGAAGCTGGCTCCATTTACTAAGAGCAAGTAAATCAAAATATAATTTAAGATATATGATCTTGTGGCTTATTTTGAACTTTTTAAAACAAACATATATTAATCAAGGCTTTTAATATTATAAATATTTTACTTTTAGAGAAATTAGTTTTTAGAAGTAGAGCAATCAATTCTCATAAATTTATTTAAAACATAAATATTTTATATATGTTTTAGCATGAAAAGAGAAAGTAAGATTAATGTAATACTGCTGTAGACAGTATACCAGCTTCTCTACTTCACATCAACTTCTTATCAGGGGTCGTCGAATAAATTAATTAATTCCTTTTAATAAATAGATAAAAGATTGAAAATTAAAGATAAGAGACGTAAATAATTGAATTATATTAAGGCTTTTATAAATACAAATACTTTTGTATAATAAAGTTATTCTTCATTACTATTCAGTGCTTCACAAAGACGGTGTCTGCGTCCTATTTCTTTTGAGCTTTGGACTTGTTTCATATCATTTAATATAGACTTAAATCCAATAAACAAAAGGTTTATAATTAAATGTAGCTTTCATAAATATATTAATTTTAATTTATAAATTGTAACTAACACGTGTTTAGAAATATATATATATATATATATTTCTAAACACGTGTGATGTGAAACAGAGTTGGAGACATATTATGTATGTCCAAAGTACATTAACTGACTGGTATTTGACGCATAATTCATGACATTGCTATTATAAACAAACAAACAAGCGGATGACTTAAGTATGATAAGGACATAAAGATTGTAATAAATAACAGCTCATAAGAATTGTACGAACATTAGAACTGTCACAATATTTACATAGTGCTAACTAAGATTTATAACATTTATTATAAACATAAAATCGCAATAAATACTCATTATCTAGTAATCAATAAGGACTGAGAACAAACTAATATTTTTTAACATTAAATACAAAAAAAAATATTTTAAAAGTTATAAAAATTAAAAATTGATAAAAAAAACAAAACAATTCGTTAAATAACTCATTTTATTTACTGTAGAGTGTAACACATAATACATATGTACATACATATATTATGACTTTGATGTATACATTAAAAACATATATGTTTTAAATGTCTGTATAACTACTATATCAACATATGTAAGGAACGAGTCTAGTGTGAAACACGAGTTAAAGACGAAAATACATACACACATAGGAATGTACTCTATGTAGAGTATTACAATAACATTTTTCTGTGTATAATTGTCTCTTTATTTCGGGTGACCGCCCGCAGCCTCTCGACTCTATCGCGTGTGATAAAAACTGCATCTAGTTAGAACCAGTTTTATACATTCTTTAAGATAATATTTATCAGAAGATATAGATTCAATAAAGTCTGAGCCAAATATTTGCAAAGGTCATCTGAAATACTGGTATTTATATGTTTTTTTAAAATTTTGTATATCAGTGATCTTGTTTACGTAAAATGGAAGTATGAGGACAGCCAATTTTAATACCATTCATATCACAATAGCTCATTCTGTTGAAATAATCTCCAAGTTAAAGCTGCAAGGGTCCCAAAGGCTGGTCTGAGAAGAACACAACAAACGAAGCCGAGTAATTTATTAATTAATTAAGTAATTTATTAATATATTATATATTATATTTATATAAAGTCATATTTTTTTTAAACAATTTACGAACTACTACAACCATAATACAACAGTAGAATAGTAGGTATACCTCAAGAAGAAAATGATGTGTTTATTCTTCCGTTCATAGATTTAACATTTTAAACAAACTTGTCACTAGCAGACTTCTATCGTTTACTGATAAATGTATTTAATTGAAGTTAAGCTTATAATTATAATAAGACAATAATAAAAAAATATAATCTATTTAAATAAATCTTTTCATGATACTAATTGTATAAAATTAACACTCATTGATAATAATGATAAATAATTGATTGTATAAATCCTCACAAAATAATTTGTAAAAAAAAAATTGTCACAAAAACCTAACTTCATTTCCCTATAAAAAACTACATGAAAATAGAAACGTACACAGGATACATTACTCACTTCTAAGAAATAATATGAGTAAGTTTAAAAATAATCACATTAAAACCACATTATAATGAACCATTATTAACGGCTTACTGCAGGGATTGCCAACCTTTTTTGATGTCCGTGCCACAAAATATTAAAAAAAATTATACAAAGTAAAAAAAAGGTGCCACGAATTTTTTTTCGAATTGTAAGCATGGTGAAACTATACGTTAAATTTTATCGAATGAGCATCTTTATATTGAGAATATTCATGCGACATTTTAAAAATAAAAAAATGTATAATTTGACGGTTCTAATTAACATACTAAAATAGGTATTCAATATTAAAAATGTACATCATAAATTATAAATTAAGTGTAGATTAATATTTTTTAATTCATTTCTATAAAAAATGGTACATTAATAAAATATTTCGTTTTTGTGAGTGCCATCAAAATTTTCAAAGGTGCCACTTGTGGCACGCGTGCCATTGGTTTACCATCCCTGCTCTACTGTATGTCTGTATGTAAACATTTAATACCAGTGTCCTATAACCTCAGTAGCTTCTCTCTCATTAATTAAACTTAAATATTCATTTGATCTTAGTTATTATTCTAGTTTAAATATTATATAATATTCTTAATATTAAAATGGAATCCAAAGGATTTCATCATTTTAGCAATTTTTAAAACCTAAATTGTAAATTTGTGTATAATGTATCATGATCAGAAAGAATGAAGAACAAAAAGAATTTTTAAATCCAACCTGTAGCTTCGAAGATTAGCGTATTTTACCAAACAAACTTTTCCGTTATATAATAAAAGTCTTGTTATTAGCAAGTTTTGCCAACTTTAAAATAAATTGTATGTGATTAATCATAATTTCTTTTTAACACTAAAGGAGAAAATGCTTTGAATAACACAAACCTGCTGAAAACAATGGAACAATCATTTGATCTCACACAAGCTAACAGACGAGAAAACATTTATATGAACAGTTTAGAATTTATATAACTTTTCTGTTCACGTAATTACATATTATATTCTAGCTTTCCTACTACATAACATTTATATAGAAAAACAGGAAACGACAAAATATTCCAATTTATTATTTTGATAAAATTAATACTATAATTTAATTACAAAATTATTTCTTAGACGAGAGTACAAAAACCTCTTAATAACATGCACACGTCAACACGTGTTACTATTTACAGACATACAACAAGTATGATATTATCATATATATTACTATTCGCAATGCATCCATTGTTTAACTTTTTATGTTAATATTGAACAAAGTTACTTGAAAAGCATAATTCTTGAAAATAACTTCACTTCCTTTGTTTATATTTCCTGACTACCGTTATGTTTATATTTATATTTAGGAAAGAAATTTTAATATCTGTTAAGTACTTAATAAAATAAACTATTATACTTTACTTTTGACTTTACTCACGTAAATACAATCAGAATTTGCCCATAAGTAGTTATGGGCAATTTCCTATAGTATGCCTATGGATATTACGGGCAAAATTTAATATCATTTAGTATTTGCGTCAGTACAGACGGACAATTATATATAATAGTAATGATTTATCACGAAAAATGAAATACAAAATTAACTATCTCATAGTCCGTTTCCTTCGCAATGAAAGTTAATTAGTTTTTTTTAATTATGTTATGCAAATGTCTTAGATTTAATTATTAGCTTATTTTAAAACGGGTACAATATATTATAATACAATTATAGTACAATTTTTCTAAATTTAATCTCAAATCCAAAACCAAGATGAAAGTTAAATGAATGTCTGACATTCAACAATATGAAGCTTAACTTCTGCTTTCTATCGCTGATGAAATAAAAAAGCTATTCAAGACATATTAAACTCAGCTCGGAAACTGTTTGAGCAATGTTCTTTCAAAAGCGAAGGAACGTAATGAAATATCTTTTAAAACTTCTTACAGATAACATTTCCTATGAAATATAATATAGCAGACAAATACAAAGGAATCATAAAAGTTCCTTTTAAAGGTTTTATTACTTGACTGAAGGTTTATTTAAATAATAAAATAAAAAACAAACAGTAAACATCCTCTACATGACCTTGATATGACTCGACAGATTTTGATGAAACTCTTTTTTCGGGGTAAAAAAGTAATTTAGCAACCAGTTTACCCTAGTTTAAATAACCTTACAAAACAGCTAGTCAATAAGTTTTATTTTCAAGGCGAGTCAAACAATGAAGTCGTTCAGTCGTCAAATTACAATAGTAAAAAGTAAATCCCGTAACAATAGATAAGAGGCACCATTTAAAGATAAATGACGGAAAAATATTGTTTAAAATTTTAAACACAAGATACGATTTACCAACAAAAGAATTATAATTAAGTAACAATAGATTTATTGTAACAGAAAATAATATATTTTAAATGTATGAAAAATTACTGAACAATGTATGAGAATTACTAAGAAATGGATTATTATGGTTATTTAAAAAAAGACAGTAATATACTAATTTTAATCAAGTATAATAACAAAGGTTTCATTTTTTTGTTACCAAGTCAGCTGTTTAAAGATTATATTAAAATATATTTGCCCCAATATTGGAGCCAATGAACCAATGTTGGCAATATTTGCTTAACAGTAAAAAAGATTTCTGCAACATCGTCACAGTTTTGTTATAATCATTTTGGCAAACAAAAAAGATACTTAACGGTACCGAGGCCTAAATCAAACACGACTGACATTAATACAGGCTTTATTAATTAAACTAAAAAAGACAAAGTAAAGTACTATTAATAAACACTTTGTTATCTTTTTAGGAATAGAAGCCAATAAATTTAACCCTTTTAGTGCTAAGGAGCGCCTTCGCGCTGCTATCGCTAGTTGTAAATAATGCCAGCGTCGCGATAGCGCTCTTTTTCACAGTTCACTCTGTTTCTGTAGTTTTCTTGGCAATAAACATATAGTATTCAATTTCTTTGTTTTTATTATCATAGTATAAAATCTTCTGAAGAGAATATTGCAAACATTATGAATATTGGTATTTTGTAACGGAAATGGTGAATATTTGTCTTGTTCATATAAACCCCTTTTTTACTGGCGTTTTTAGCATATATTGATAAAATATGTATGACACTAAAAGGGTTAAACGGTAAGAGAGGATACGTTGAACAAACAACAATAATTAACAACTGTACGAGCGTAACAAAGCCTAGAATTCAATTAAGAGCATGACTGATTGAGATCATACTAAGATTTTTACAAAGCAACCTTATTTTTTTCAATACTAACCTAATTACCTTCACTTTGTATCCGCTTATCCCATAATTGAAAAATGATATAATATACCAATTAAATTTGTATAATATAATGTTCATTTATCGATTATTATACAACAAACTATTATATAAAAATATTATCTAATAAATAATGACAAAATGAATTTTGACTTGCAAGAGGTACTTAGTAATATTATATATGTAATATGTTTAGAACAAATCGTAACAAATAATACATGAAGGTTAAGTCTTTCAGAATTAGCAAATTATTAAAACATGCACTTTATTTGTTCATACAAAATATACCTTATTTGTATATTGTTCATTTTACTGGTATATAGTTCTTGTAGCAGTTATTTTAGTTTTTAGTTAACTTTTACCTATTTATGAATTCATTTTGTGACATTTCTTTATTTTTTTTCTTTGTTATTTTTTTTACAAAGGTCTGTTTTTTTAAGAAATATGACCTAATTCTTTAAAGAAATATGACCTAATTCGTAAAAATAAAGTAAAATAATGTTATTTAATGTTCTATCAAATACAGAATTAATTATTTTTAACGTCTGTAAACACAAAACACATTATCTGAAATCGATAATTATTCCAAGTTCATAGTTTTAATTAGATATATCTCAAAATGTTTGTAAAAAAATAAAAATATATTTTATCGTTTTATTAAAATAAACAAGAAAAGAAGGGTTAGACATCTTAAATTAAAAATAAATTAAGAATGAATATTCATCAACACGAGTAGAATACGAAAATCAACCCTTGGGACAACTCCCCCCCACTTAGAGCACAAACCGACATATCGTATCGCTACCGTCACGTAGTAGTCTAAATATTGCTAAAGACACTCTTCCTGAAAGTGAATTAGTATTCAAAAGGCACAAAGCCAAGTTAATAGCACTGATAACAGTATTAAAGGTGTGACGTCATTAGCAATGCATGAATCATTACGGTCATGTTTCGTCTGAGAGTACAGGGTAGTATCAATAAATTAATTATTTTTTAAATCAGTTAAATTATTTCAAAAAACTATTTTACGGATATAACTCGCGTTTATTACATTTTTTAATTTAAAGCTGACGTGTCGAGTGCTTCATGATACATATTAAATCCCACGTCTGTGAACACAATGCCCACAGACACAGTTAGTGCGTTTTGTGTTCATTCTGAACTCTATGCTCGTAAACTCAGGAACCGTTGGAGGTAGGTGACAAATAAACTGAGTGACTGACAGACACCATTATATCAGTTTACCGCGAACACGTTTGCTGCACTCGAAACGTCGGGTTTTAATTAAAAAATGCAATATTAAGCGCGATTGATATCCGTAAAATAGTTTTTTTGAAATGTGTAGTATGTGTGTAAATCTTAAAAAACATTACTTAATTTTTTTTTCTTCTAATCTTCACGACTCGTACTACGGAACATTAAATATTAAATTACAAGTGCCATACAAACCCACATCCAATTCATTTTAGAGGTTCAAGAACCCTGTCCAAGTCAGTACCGATCTCAACCGGAAGCTAATGACTACACAAATTGTCGGTCTTACCCATGTTGTTTGTGAGTTGTTCATAATAAACTCCTTTCGTCTATTTCAGTTAGATTCCCCGAAATATAATTTATCCAGTAAACGTAGTTCGATGAATAATATTTTCATATGTTCTAGAAATAACCTATCAAGGTCATATTTCTAATTACCTCTTATAAAATAAAGTACAGATATACTTCAATTCATATATATTAACAGATGAGAGAAACTAGGTCGTAGTAGACCAGTAGACCACTTTCATATATTATTTGTTCATTGACAGAACTAAACCACATGCTACTAACAAAATATCGGTCACGTTATTACTTTTGAAAAACTAAAATATGTTTTATTTTAAAATCTGTTATTTTTAATGTATATTTCATTAATTAGTATTACAGATAAGTTTAAATATGTTTTGTAAGTTGCTGAAAATGAATACGACAAAACTGACAACTGTATACATTTTATGTAGGTATAGTTAAATCTATGATAACTATAATAACATATAAGATAATCTGTGATAACAACCACGTAGTTACAAATACACAACCAGAGGACTTAATTCAAAACAACCTGTTATAAAAATAGATAAGAGCATGAACTGTCGAAATATCAAGATTCATAAAAATAATTTATCAGTAGTAAGCCTGTTATAATAATTTAAATATATTTAAATATAATTACAATTATATTTTTAATTCTATAAATCAACAGACTTTTATTTATCAAGGTTTAATATTTCATTTCTCTTTTTCTATACTTGATAATTTTAACAACTAAACATTAAAATATCAGTAAAAAGTTTTTATATATAAAGCTTAACTCTATATACATTTATATATTTTTTTATGTAACAAAAAACATACTCGAAAAAATTTCTACATTTACATTAAAAACAAGTTTATTAATTAAATATCTTTTGATAAGATAATATTTAGCGTTCTGAGGCCTTGTTCGCTTTTATAACATATTTATAGAAAAATATCTGCTACACTTCAAGGATAGACACAAGGATTAATAATTGTGAAACCATATCTATAATAATCGTACATCATCACTGGAACTTAAAATATTTAACAAAACAAAAAAAGTAATATTTTATTATCAGGGTCTGATGGTTCAGTACTTAGCTTGACTTGTTATCCAAAGTATACAGGTTCCTTGTGTTGTCACCAATTAGTTGTTGTCTGTGCACTTGTATCTCTGGGATATTTTATAACTTAATAATTGATTTTCTTATAAATAATATTATTTTACACGCACCATATATTTTAATATATATTAAAATTAATTATTTTGTATTACTCATAAAGGAATCAATAGAGGAAAAACATATTTAATTCGTCATATAAAATGATTACTCCTGTTGTTTGTTCGTAATAGTTAATCAGATGATGACGTCATGACAATGCGTACGTAATAATTCTCTTATCTCTTAACTGAAACTTTAAACTGAAGATCAATGACCATATAATAAAACAAAAAAGTCACTAGGAGCGATAAGAAAAACAAAAGTTCTTCAATATTTAAAACAATATAATTTACATATAAAGAAAATATATGAACTCCTAAAAAAAATTGTTTCTACTCCCAGACACAGATATATAATATAAAATATCATACTAACATATGTAATAGTGAAAAAATATTTTTTTGATCATTAAATAAAATATTAGATAAATTAAAATAATAGATAACTTAACTTTAACGCAATATAAAACAATACACAAGTATCTTACCCTAGCTCGTCTGTCAGTAGGCATAGCTGTAATCACACCTGATAACACTAAACCCACGCACACTATGACACCACACTCACACAACTATAGTTCAGTGTCACATGTGAAATCGAAACTTAGCTCGCTCCGAAACGTGCTCACGCGTCGGACACACCTCGCTTAATGTCGACGACTCGTGTTCACACTTCCTTGATAGAGAAAAAACTGGGAATTGCTAATTTAATCACAGAATAAAAGTTTCAATTAAATCATTTACTTCCTGCAATAATTATTGATAAAATTTCATTGATTTTTTTTTCCAAAGTGCAAATATTTTGTTAACTTCACACATATTGAACATACACGATTGGTCAATAAAATTAATTTAATTTATATGAATGATGTTTATAGACAATTTTAAATACGATATATTTCTTCGTTACTGTACTGTATTGTACTGTAGTAGGATTGTATATTTATAACTTCTTAACAATAAGCCTTATACCAATTATATCTTGAATTACTCTACAATTATATTGAATTCAAAAGAAACAAACGAACGCAAAATATTATTAAAAATATATAATGAGGTCACTTGTAAAAATAACCGCTAATAAGAACAGAGAACTCAGAGGCACTGACCTCAGATAATACAACGATGTGGCGACTTCTGACCCATATTGACATGGGCGAGTTAATATTGCAACTAGGTTTTTTATGGGTTTCTTTAATAACTACCTGTTGCTAGTATGATATAATAAATCTGGTTTTCTCCAGTGATATCATAAAGATTTCCAGATCCAGTGATATCATAAAGATTCTTGATATCATAAAGATAAGCAAGTATTGAAAAACTCTAAGTGTAACTTAACCCAAAAATAACAGAAAGGTTATAATCACATACATAATAATTTAATAAATGCTTATAGAAAACAATAAATTTAATTTTATATAAATATTTTAATTTAAAAATTTTTTGTTAACTGCGTTATCTTCCCATTTTTAATAAACAATGAAATTCCCTTTTACAAACAGATTTAAGATAAAAATATTAAAATAAACAAAAGAAATATATATATAATGCACAAAAAAAGATATTTAAGTTATTATAATAATATTATTTACAGGTTTACATTCATAAGACATGTTTTAGTAAACTTTACATAGAGTTAAATATAGTTATTAATATAGATAATATACTTATAAGATGTTATAAAACAATTATAATCGTTGTATAAAAAAATAAATAAATACATAAATAAATGCTGTTATGCTTTTCATAAAAAAATATTGAAAATAATCCTCTATGACGTAAAAACGGTAATATATGTTACAACAAAAAAATATGACGTACAGATTAAATTATATAATATTTATAATATTATAAAAAACAAGAATTATTAAACACGAATTTTATCAAAAAGTCTCTAGTGGCGTTCATTAAGTCAAACCTCGCATCTGTTAGTTCAATAATTTAATTTAAATTAATTTAATAAAAAAAATGAAATAGCTTTGTTATATAACTAATAAAAAGCGCTACATCTTATTAATATGGATATTACAAATTTTTCTTTAGTCAGGTGCTTCAAAACTTCCCCGACTATTTGACCAACAAGCAGCAGAGCTTTGAAATTATCTCACTTTTGCCATAAGTACAATCTTTTAATTCTTCTCTTACTTCTTTTTTCCTAGATTCTACCTCTTAATGTTCATTGACTTACGGTAATATTTTCTTAGATTTTCACGAGTACACATTTGAAATAAAACAATTTTTTTAAGGATTTCCCGACATTTTGAATACTTTGCAGCAATCGTGCAGACTAATTAACTGACACATCACACATTAACTGACTGACCGATGACACACATTAACCGACTCACATAACACGATTGCTGCAAAGCATTCGAAACGTCGTGTTAAAATTAAAATGTAACCAAAATTATTGTTTTATCCCTAAAAAATTATCTCTGACGGTAATCTCACGAATTAATTAATGTAAATATATATTGAAAATGGCAAATCTATTAAAATGTTATTAGCTGCTAACAACATTTTAATAGATTTGCCATTATTTGATTTGTGGTTGTTTGGCAATGACTGACTGATAATTCTGACACAGAGTTGTGCAATAACCGCATAACATAACAATACATATGGAAAACCTTGTTTTTATCATACACATGGCGCTTATTTTACTAACCATGGTCTTTGGGGTATACATCTGGAAACATGACAGTGCTGGATAGAGACAAATAACTAACTGCTGTACAGGTCAAATTCTTTAACACAAATACTGACGACGTTACAATGCTAAAAAATAAAATATATGGCTTCTTAAACAGATATGAAAGTCGACAGGAGAATTCCTGAATGGTTCGATTCTTGATGATTGGATTAATTCACACAGTCTAAGTTAATGCATGACTACATTCCACCTGATGGAATGTGGAATTTATTTACCGATTGTCAGGCACTTTAGCTTAGTAAGAAGCTGTTTATTGTGACCTTGAAATCACTATACTAAGACGGAAAGACCAACACAAGCAAGCTGTTCCAGTCCTTCGCGAATCCTGTGCGAATTCAAAGAGACGAAGCAAAGCGCTTAGTTGGACCAGGAGATATCCACGATATAAGGATGTTCCCTGTGTTGGACCTTTAATGGAAGGTAGATGGGGGAATTAGTGTAATTGCTGCGCACCCTCTACAAAAGGTATTCTATAAAACAGGGGGAGGGAGGGGGGGGCTGGCAATTCTACGCAACCCACCAACAAGACCACAAAAATAAGCTTTACAAAGGTATGATGTCCTGATCTATAGAAAATAAAACAACGAGAACGCTCAGAATAGCATAAAAATTCTGTAAAAGAGAAGAATTCAGTGTCTTCAACACGTATTTTGAACTAAGGGAAACTTTTTTAATATTCAAATAGACAACTTAAATTTGTATAAAGCGTTGCTATAATAACAAAAGTTTTACTAAACTTCTAACTAGTTTTCTTTGTAATTTTTTATAATTAAAAAGATATACTTTAAAAAGATATTATAAAAAAGGCTTCACATAAAATATTCTGACCATACTTATTACGTACTACATTGGAACGGGTATTGTACCTATATTGTTATGAAATAAGTAAATAAATAAAAAATAGGAAGTCAGCCGCCTCTACACACATAAATGTTTTCGCAACAAGATAGACTTCCTCAAAGTTTGTGTCAGTTTTCATTATGAGAACAATTTAACTAAAATATTTGGTAGTAATAATATTTTTAATCAATATAACTGCGAAATATTCATGAAAAATACTTATAAATCGACTACAAAAAAAGATGTGAAAAATGCATGTAATGTTGAAGAGAGAGAGACAGAGAGAGAGAGAGAATCGCGGGAAACAGCTGTTATTTAAGTAAATAATAACAATTGATATTGAACAAGTCAGCTGATCAGATACAAGGCAACGTGTTTTAATGATAAGATATGGTATCTACATGAAATATATTTTATTTTGGAAGATAATTTTAATGATACTATAGGCCGTTGTAAAAATAACAAATCGAATTTCAATATTTGATATAAAGCGGTTACGTATATCACGAAATCTTCAACAAAGTTCACTAAGAAAATTTAATTCTACATCAAATATATGTGAATGATTTAATGTTAAAGATTTATTACTTTTAATCAACAAATAAATTGTAATAATAAATGTCTTATAACCTGTTATATTTCCATATATCGTGGGATCGCTGATTAGACGAGGGTACAATATATCAAGTATATCACTAGAGAATCTTAGAATATATATATATTATATCAAAAACCATTAGTCATCAATTTGTTTTTGTAATTCTTATCTTTCGTTTATTATATTCAGGTAGCTTTGCAAGTAATTAAAAAAATATTATAATTAATAATTTCTTTTATTTTTTGTTACGCGGGCTGTGACAGTCGTTACTAATATATTTATTTAGAACGTAAAGTGAATTGTTATTATTAATACAAAACTAGATGGCAGCATCGACTAAGGTGTTTAGAGTTCATTAGTATCTAATTACTTTAACTACATCCTGAAACATCTAATATATCTTAAAAATATATATTGCTATTCAAAAAAATGGTTTGTATGTTAGTACTGTAAACAAATCAACAGTACTTCAAGATATGGGGACTTAAGGAATGGGCATCGGAAAACCTCGGAAAACATCGGCAAACATCGGAAACATTCGAATTAGTATAGAAAGTAAAAGTATAAACGCTAGCTGTAGCATTTGTCCCGATGACATTATTCTGTACATATTGTTGACAAAAAAGGGGGGGTTCCCAATATTTTTAAAAGGGTTGGTTCACTGAATGTAAATTAATTTCTGAACATACTGTTTCCGTGAACAAAAAAAAATATACTTTTTTTTAATATAGATATTATTAAGATTATTTTATTTATTACGCTACAATTAATATTGTTAGAACGACTGATTGAAATATCCAAGTCGGAGGAAAATCGTGATACGTAGACATTGAATAATATTAATAATAATAAAATAAATTGCACAAGTTTTATGTTTAATAGCATTAATGAATTTGTAATAAATATAGATGTGGTATCTGTGTGTGTGTGTGTGCGTTAACAGGCCAATTTCATATTACTTGGGACAAAAACTATATTCTTTAAATTAACCAAAACATTTTTATAAAAATAAAAACTAAATAACAATGTTGTGAATATTTACCTTTTCGCTATCCGTTGGGAGAGTCCCATATCCGTACCAACTCCTGGCAGGTCTCAACCTCGGTTCTTCTTTTGGAGAGAGAAGTCCGCTCCCCCACCGAACTACTCCCTCAGCGACGGCCGCAACTCCTGGGGTTATCGGACTTCCATTGGGGGATTTGGGTGACACGCCCTTTTCTGCTACAGGGGGTAGAGTGGGTCGCGCGCAACCAGTTCTCCTCTCATATATTCGTTTGCAAGCATCATCTATATCAGTCTCCAGCAACCCCTTCTTATCTCCACCTCGTTTAACCTCTAAACTCCTTTTAGTCTCGTCTGGCCTGTGCCATTTCGGATCAGAGTCCCTTCTTTTCACACTTTCATTCGAATCCTGACGGCACAGCAAGGTCTTCTTGAGACTCTCCGTAGAGTCTTGTTTAGTTATTGTCTTTTTATCTGAGTCTTTAAACGTACATTTCTTTTCGTCCTTAGACAGTAAAGCACGTTTCAGGCTATCAGACGAGTCTTGCTTATTAATTAATTTACGTGGACATTCAGTGTTCAGTGAGTCGGTTGTTTTGGAGATGAGGAGCTTAGGATAATCATAGGGGGCGTGGTCGTTGGACGGAAGGTTTAATTCAAGAGATCTTCTATTCTTTTTCTTGTCTACGGGGGCTATTTGTGCCTTGGCCGGCAACAAGCGCCGGGGCAGGAGGCTGCGGTGATCAGCGAGGGGCGACTCCGGTCGCAACATGGCTGGCGGCGATGTGAGTCTGCCGCTGTCTTGTATCCCCCTGTAATTAAAAAACTCATTAAATAAATTAACTCGGAGAACTTTTTTACTACCAAAATTAAAATTATTTTTAATAAGTTATCGATTACAATTTCTATGATATGATTACTAAGGCATACTTCTACATCTTACTTATCAATGTAAATGATATTGAAAATACACAAAAAATTGAATATATAAAACTATCGGAATGGATACATTAAAAACTTTTTGTATCATCAAATAGATTATTAAATTTTTTAAATAGGATATTTCATATAATTATAATAAATATTTAAAAATCATTTTAGTCTATTATTTTCGTATGAATCGAAGCCGATCTTTTGAAATAATAAACCATCTCGTCGTTTTCGAGTAAAAAAAATAAAATATTTAAACAAACCTGAATAGATACTTTTCTCCAATTATATTTAAAATGATACATCTGATACATCTACTGATTGTTTCCGCGACTAATACTACGTGACTACAGTTACAAGTTGAAAGTAACATTTCGGACTATAAAACCCCCACCAAAAAGCATTATCTGTATTTATTAAATTTTTCTAGAAGTCTGTTCTAGACAGGATATTGCTGTATACCTACTTTAAAAATGCTAATCGAATACTCGTTTAAGTGTCTTAGCGAAGTCAAATTGTATACGTGTTATAATTTATGCCTATTGGGAGCTATAAATTAGTTTTGAAATCAAATTGTTCGATGTTCGTCTAGAAACTTAAAAATATATGCTATTAAAAGAATCCTATATAGCTGTACAACCTTTTCGATCTTTCAGTAAAAGTTCCATTATAATAAGTTAAATCGTTTCAGATAACCTCAGACAAACAGAAGGAACGACTTACAAAATATTTAAACAGGTTGTTTGTTTTTGTATTTGTATATGTAAGAAAACATTATGTAATCTCAGACGGACACTTCAATTTTATTAATATTTATAGATAATAGCACCCAGTATGTTATTTATGAGAAACAACTTGAATTATTTATTCATATCGACAAACACGTCACTATTGATAACATTACACAATGTAAATAATATTGCACAACAATCTATATTGTTATAAATATATTTTTATACATATTATGTTATAACTCAATGTAGAAATTAAAGATAATCATTGAAATCTTGCGTTATACCTCGTGAGAACGTGCTGCTTGCGGTGGCCGGTTGTCTCGTAGGGCTTGCAATAATTGACTAAAATTATTATCGAATGGATTGCAAAGGTTCTAGTTCTAGCTAAAATATTGATGTTTGTGTAACAATGTTCTCTATAAATACTCAGCTGAGTTGTTTTGTGGTTCTTCTTACTCCAAAACATGTAAGGACAGGTGGAATGTGAGAAGATAACTAGATAAATATGGTATCAAAATAGGCCTGACCATTCCACTTGAAGTACCGCAGTCATTACTGATATTGATTGAAAGTGTAAAAGATAAAAATAAATAAATAAATAGAAACATTTACAATAAACAATACGGACAATATGTGTATAGATTTCCCTGTTTTGTTGAAAATAACAAAACAATAAAACATAATAAACTGCTTCCAAATTTTTGCTAATTACCATTAACGCATTAAATCAGTTAAGATAAGAGAATTCACATTGCTGTCATTACAACGCACAAACAAACATTCAAAATCATTCTCTATATTAAATAACATATTATAGATATCACTTGGTTTATTATTTGTTGAATATTATATCTCATACATTTATTTAAACCTAACTTAACCTAGCTATAGTCTACGTCTTTGCTCCCCCTCCCCCTTTACCCAAAAAATATTAGGTTAAATATTCTCTACTTTTTTATAATAGTCTCATTAAAATCGGTTAAGCCCTAACAAATAATATCCGCCACAAAGGGACAGACCGTTAGACAATTTAATACATATTATTTGTAATGTATAATATATTGGCATATAGTAAAAACAAACATAAATAAATGACTGCTACAGAATAACAAATAATTGCATGTAAATATTTATTCCTTTATATTTGCATCAGCATTAATTTATTATTTAATTAATACAAACACTAATACGTGAATAAAATTCCTATTATTAAAAGATTCTTTATAGATATTAGCGGAAATTTTGAAATAATATAATGATATCTAAGATTTACACGAGTACTACACATTTCAGAAAAACTATTTTACGGATGCTGCAAAACATTCGAAACGTCGGGTTAAATTAAAAAAAAAGTAAAAATAAACGCGAGTTACATCCGTAAAATAGTTTTATTGAAATAATATATTTTGCGAGTCTGAGTTACGGCGCCCACCTCTCTACCATATGCTTCTCATGACTGACTTGAAGTGTCAGGTCAGTCATGAGTCAATATCACTTTAAGTTTTAATCGTAATTTGAATACACTATTCCGGTTCTTAAAATAACACAAAATGTTAAACCATGACCATTCTAGAATATAAGGAATTTTAATTTATAGTTTTAATTTATTAGTTTTAATAAAATTACATAAAATCCTTTCGTTAATAAAACAGTTTTTTTTTTGTTTTCAACCCGACTCTTGTAGGTTAAAATCAAATTCAGACCTCAATTTTGATTCGCTGCTCTCACAAAATCTCGGTATGTGTTAGCTTATTGAGCGAAACGAGATGCAAACAATTACAAAACGAAGTTACAATTACAAAACGTCGACTCATTTTGTCTTCGACTATGTTTTTTTTGTTTTTTTTTTTCATTTTAAAGCTAAATTTTCGAACGAAAAATGTTGATCAATGAATTGTGGGGTTTTGGTTTTTCCGTGATTATTAGTCAAAGATATCTAATATTTGATTTTTTTTTGTAAACCGCCACCAGATGGATGTCTATCAATGTGCAAAAATTGTAAATTTTCGGATATACCGTTTTTGATTGATGCCTGCAAAGGATGCAGAAAAGAGAGAGCTTCGCTTTTAAAATTACAATTTTAGCAGATACTTACTTTTTAACGATAATGTTATAGAAGTTATCAAATAAAATGTAATATTTAAATGATACATAAAAATTTATTATTATTACTATAAAGAACAATTTTTATATATATTTCAAACGTCTGTTTCCGATATAACTACAAATTTATACCCTCGTAAGATAATTAAAATGTCTTCAGCATAAAACAGCGACAGACGTTGCAGAAGACAAGAACATTTTAAAACTGGTTTAAAATACACGTTTTCTTTAAAGTTGTTTAAAATTGTTTCAATATTATATGTAAAGTCGCTTTAGTTACAAATAATACATTCAAAGTCAAGGATACGATCAGTAAATCACTCAATTATACTTTGAGAATACAATTTATTTGATTGAAGTATTATCATTATCATTCAGCCGGAAATCGTCCACTGCTGGATTTAGGCCTGCCTCATACAGCGCCACAGGGACCGGTTCTGAACCGCCCTCATCCATCGGACTCCGGCAATCCTCACCAGGATAAAGTTTAATATTATAATCAATAATTTTTATTAATAAAAAAGAGATTGTTGGTTTGTCCAGATAGTCAGGAAAACACAAACTAAAAAACCCAGAACTATTAAAAAATACAATTGGGTATTTTTGATGCACTTTGCTTATTTTAGTTATATAAAAATGGATTAACAATTTTATTTTATTATCATTATAAAAACTTATAGGTAACGCTCAAAATTGCCTAAAAAAACTATATACTTATATAAATAGAGTAAATTTAATAAGTCACAGACAAAGAACAAATTGTTATAGTTCAACACTTACAACCAAATCCGGTAATACAATCTCGCTTATAATAATATATAATTATATTTATATTATATCGTCATGTAGCACGTATCAAGCTGTGGCACGGCGGCCATTATATCTAAATGACGTAAAATAACAAACTCTCACCATCAAAATGCTTTATTTAGTTCGGAGCTACCCATAAATACATTCAGATGCCAATCACAACAGAAACGATGTTATCAAGACAAACTTTCTATTATCGGAACTAGGAATTAGTAAACCAGAGGAACCAAGGTACATAAAATTATCCAATGTCTTTCGAAACGATCATCATATCTTATTAACAATATATTGTCGAATCAGTGCTACAAAATACTAAATTTGGTAAGGACAAGAAACGCTGAGTCAGAGCTATTAATATAATAATTAGACGATGGGAAGAGAGCTTGTAAAGCTATATTCAAATGTATACTAATATTACAATTCACTCACTCACTCAACTGTAAGCTCACTCAATTGTAAGCTCACTCAACTGTAAGCTCACTCAACTTTGTAAATACCAGTCAAAAATAGAAATGATTTATTTCTTTGAGAAACGTTACAATCTATATGTATCTAATTAACACCACGGGACTTATAACAAGACTTGATTTCTAAAAATTTACTTTGGTATATCTGTCTTTGTTTCCTGACATCGATTCATGAATCTGAATGTATATTACGAAACTTGTTCCGGACGTCCTACGTGATTATAGAAAACAAAATACAATAATATATATATATATATATATATATATATATAATATAATATAGTGTTCTTGTAATGTTCTTCTATTGTAATGTGTTAATGTAATCTGTGTTGTGAGACTAGGCCGCGTTTTGGAATTTTCGTAGCCTTAGCTCTTAAATTTGAGAGTATCCAGAAGAGTTTATTTCAATATATTTCAATATTTAGTATCAATATGCACCCTCCTATACATATACCATACATATCGAATATATATTGATATAAAAAATAGATAAATAAATAAAGTTAACTTAAAAATCATTAGTATCTAAAAACCTAATTAGAATTTTAGATACTCGATATAAAAAAAATAACTCTTTATATAGGAAAATTTTGTTATAAGAGACAATACGCGGGTTAAACCCATAATTATTATAACATGTAATTTATATTTTATAATTATATATCATTGAAACGTTATATATTATTAAGATAAAAGAATATCAATTACTTTTATGTTTGAGAGTGGGTTATCCTGACATTCGATATAAGCAGGAAAATACTGGACTCGTCTGTGAGGAATAGACTGGCAGAGGTCATATTTAAAAATATACTTGATTTGATAAGTAAATTATTTAAAATAAGACCCGTGTGTTTAAAGTAAATTTGTTCTATATTGTTTGTTTTTCGCAGAGCAACGTGTGAGTAGTTTTAAAAATAAAACGCTAAACAGATCTCAAATAGTTTTGGTAAGCAATCCAACATAAATTAATTATATTATTTCGTAGCTTACTTAAGGAAAAGTGATATTATATTATATAACAGTCTGTGAGTTATTATTACTTTAATTAGTCAAGTTTGGTAATTAGAGAAACTATTAAACGTACCAACAATAATAATAATAATTATAATATATTTTATATATATGCAAATTAACAATTTTAATACAAATATTTTAACATATTTGTCAGGGATTTTTTTTAAAGATCATTGTGAAAATCATTTAATATTAAACATTTCTTTAGTCTCAACCAGGTTAACTATATTCATATTGAAGTCTTAAACAGATTTTTAATTGTGCAGAGACTTCAGAAATTTATTACCATTTATCTCGGTTACCTCAAGAATACAAACACTTATTAATTTGAATATAAATTGCTATAATTTATAATACGTATTATAAACGTGAGATAAAACCAATCTGTTATTATATTATTATTGAATATTGCCTCCAGTAACAGTAAAATTGAAATAACAAGTTGCAGTATTGCAATATCCTCATCTATTTGTTTAGTAAATCTTAATTGAATAATGATATTTATTTATATATGTATAGTTGCCCGCCATTTTACTGTTCATATGCACGGTGCCTACTAAAAGACCGAATGTCACACAATTATAACCAAATAACTTATTTATAGTAAGAAATTTTCCTGGAATAAAAATATACCTTTTTTCGGTACCATATTTTACCAAAATTCTACATAAAATTTGTATGATGCCTACAACATATAAACAGACACAAATAAAAAAAAAAACAATATAGGAACCATATACGTATATAGTAATACTTTTTTTAATCCGTAATATATATAAATATATATATATATATATATTTTTATAATATAAAAAATATATTTTACCCACCATTATGACGATGAGGTGACATGAAGACTTGCTCCTTCGTCTAACTGCAATAAAAAAAGTATATTACAAAAATATTCAGTTACGAAACTATAAATATATTTTAAAATATTATAACAACAGGTTTTTTAAATATCTAAAATAAGTCATATTTCCAGTTTAGCGATTATCTAAAAACTGCAGGAATATATTTTAAAGTATTTTTTTACTATGTTTGATTTTCAATTAACGCATGCACGTAATGCCATTGAGAGTAGGCATAAATTCAGAAATACAGTCGCGTAATAACATGTCAGGATGAATTCTTCGTTCTTTATCTTATAAACTCAAGATTATATTTATGTACTTTAATTAGAAAATTATTAATATATATATTTATCAATATAATACCTATTTTAATATTTCAAATCAAATCAAATAAAAAATAACTTTATTTAGACGTCACATACATTTACACAAAAAAATTACAATATAATAACAACGAAATATAAAAAACAAAACAAAAAAGATGAAAATAAAAAAAAAAAATTACAAAAATTATTTGTGACGTCCAAAACCCCCAACTGTTTTAAATTATACTTACATTAAAAGTTACTATTTTTAGAGATTTAAAATAATCTTTCCTAATCTAATATAATCTTAATTATAAAGTTAATAAAAATAAATATGAAAATAATAGAAGTTTGGAAATCCCTATAACAATTGTACCGCAACTGGGTCGACCACAAAAGTTTTTTGGGAATACGGACAGGAACTCTATTGTCACCTGAACAAAGACACCACGGCAAAGTCGTTTAAGTAATTAATAAGTCTATATAATGCGAAAGTACGGTAAGTCTGATGAGTAAACTGAAAATTAGTCTCAGTGGAATTTAACAACCGTTATGCTGAAATAAAATTTTTTTTAAGTAAATTACATTATTTTGCGTTTATGTATGATATATACTATATATGAATAGTTTAAGATGTGACACTCTTACCCGGGTTACCTATTAGCTCAAGATTTGAGGAATTTGTAGTTGTCCGGAAACACCTACATAAGTAGAGATTAAAAATTTTGCTGTATTTATAATATATTGAAGCAATATAAAAATAAAAGAGATAATGCAATAAATTATAAGTGGGCGTTGTAATTAATTAAGTGGCGCTTGATTTTAGATAACACCTACACGTTAAATAAATTAGGAAGACAAAGTAATGCGGCCTTCTCTTAGATGTGATAAACATTGTCAAGTGAGTAATGCGCTTAAGCCTTCTAACCTACTTACCCGGAAAGGCACAAGATATCGTGTTCCGGCATACGCTTGTCTACTTACAGAAGCTCAGGACTAACCTTTTCGTGTCATAAAGTGAAAAACGTTTCTTTAAGACGTAATATATATTAGTACATCAATAACGACTTTTTAATTTAATAATAAAAATACTGTTATTCTATTATTATTATTAAGATATATTATGAAACTATTTCAAGCATATTAATGATTATAATGAGTGGGTATCCCACTACGTTTGATTATATATTTAACCAGTTTTTAAATATACTCGTTAATGGTCACGGGAGTGCTACAGGTGAACGAAAATAGTGAATAACTTCAACAGTATTTATATATGCAAAATAAACGTTAAGCCGTGAATTCAATGTCACTTTAACAAATATACACCTACTTTAATATTATCTCATTTTGATTAACTTTTCAACGTCATATTTGTTAATGATGATTTTGTAAATATTGATAATCTGGGTAATTAAGATTAATAAAATTTGAGGGTAAATGGTAAGAGTTAATATGTTAAGGATAATAACAAAATGCGATATATTCAGAAATAAGATAGCATTTTGATATATGAAAATAAAGCACAGATTAAAAGCCAGCAAAGTAATTAAACGTTAAATAATGTTACTATTAATTTTACTTTTATATCTAAAATAAAAGCAGTTTCTTCTCGACAAACCCTTCAAAAATCATAACCGCAGTATAATAGCCGAATAAAAAAACTGAGCTCTGATGCGGTTTTATAAAATTATTAAAAAGCAAATTAAAATTATAGACATGTAATAATTTCTTTATCAAATATTTTTCAAACACACAAAAGCAACTATAAACGACTTTGAAACCGTCAATGGCGCTTAGCTGGCGAAAGTTGTAAGGAGAGAAAGTATTGTAAGTGGCGTAACGGTTGCTCTCTTCCCTTAGCTTTGATTTGATCCCTAACCAAATCAAACAGTCAATTCAATAAATACAGCTAGGAGCGCGAAACAGACCTCAATTTTGACTCCCTGCGCTCGCAAAATCTCGGTATGTGTTAGCATATTGAACGAAGCGAGGTGCAAACAGCACCGAATCTGCATTTACAAAACGTCGACGCATTCTGTCCTTAACAATTTTTCAAAAAGAAACATTATTACATTTGTTTTTATTTTGAAAATTTTTTTTTTCAATCCAGCACCAGACTGATGTCCATCAGTGTGCAAATTTCGGAAATTTTCGGATATACCGTTTTTGATTGATGCTTGCACAAAGGATGCAGAAAAGTCTTTCATAGAGAGCTCCACTCAATTAAGGATGTTTTTAGAGTACTTAATAAGATTAATGTAAATGTTGGAAGACTTTTGCATTCATTTACAATATAGTAACTCTAGCTACTCATAAAATGTTAGCAATGTAAGTAGAGGTGCAAAAGTACAGGTTGAGGACAGAATAAATAAGTCGGTTTGTATGTAGAACAACATAGTTATAATACCTACTTCACATCAATCTGTGATATGGTGGTACCATCACATTCAAGTTCATTTACTTGTAGTCACTTGACAGACGAGGCTCTATCATAAGCAATGTTTTGTTTCCATACAAAAACAATAATAAACCTATTTATGAGTAATTCTGCAACATTATCTCTATTTCCAATCTCTATTAAAAATAATCTACTTGAGTATAATAGCAATTATAAGGGTACTTCTTGTTATTGGTAGCTTTATCTTTAGTTATTACACTTAATAGATTCTATTTCATTTGTACATACTAAAGTTATTCTGCTGTTTCTAGAAGTTTTTCTTTGTAATTAATTTTTTCAAAGTATACCAGGGTTGAATAAAATACAAGCAACAAATACTTTAGCATACTCTCAAAATATCTAGTTAGGGGAACTTAACAGGACTTTTTATGATAAATAATATCTTATATAACTCTTTAAAACTATTTTCATTTAAAAATATATCTTAGGACTAACTGCGTTTACCTAATCTAACCATTATAATAATGTAGATAAAATAGAAAACAACTAAATTAACTATATATATAAATAGTTGTGTTAATAAGGGATTCAAACTTTAATCTAATAAAGATTTTAGTTTTATTTGGAAAAGGAAAAGAAATATATAATAAGTACTGATGATAAAGTAATTATATAATTATTTTAATATTGTCTCTGTAGCAATAAAGGTTATAACTATTGTCACTACAATCAAACATGATTAGAAATTATAGTCCTTGAGAGAACAATAGTCTGTGACCCTATTCTCATATGTCAATGAGCCAGTACTTATTTACATACATATATGTATGATTAGAATGTTAATTAATAATAATGATTATATTGTAAATATATATTAAATATATATTTTTTAATTTATTGTCATCACTTGACTCCCATAAGAAATATGTCATTCTAGAATAAATTGCAGAAAGCAGTTGTTCTTCTGATATTATTACGTTATTATGCCATTAAACTGCTCATTATACTAATAACTACGATAAATGTATCTTGTACAAACAGTACGACAAAATTAGCTGTGACACTGCAAACATACCTTCATGGAAACATTATTGTAGCACAATCGACGCTCAAGCATTTTCACACGACGCAAGAATTACAAACACTTAATATTCCACTGAACTTTCACGCGGCTAGTACGTCACAAAACAATTCGCCAAAATGAATACTTCAAGAACACAAAACACTTCACAAATATCACAAAAACACCTGGTGGATTGTTTTCACTAAACGTACACAAATAAAGCACCTCTTTATAAAATATTTTGCAAAACGAAATGTCAATCGACGTCAAATCATCGGTTATGTATTAGCAAATATTCAACATTACATTCGCGACGACAGCATTACGTAGATTTTATCAAGAAGGACTAGAAAATACTTATTATTTACGAGATGTTTCACTACGCTTTAAGTAAATGGGTCTGCGATTACGAGCGGAATGTACAATCAAACTACCACCACACAATTCTATCGACAACTGGAACTGGAAAACTAGACAATTCAAGCAGTATTCTCTGCTAAACTGATTACTGACGTTACAAGACAGCTGACAGTTGCAGTGATACCTTATCAAAAAATAAAAACAAGGCATGTTGTTGATATAATGCTATACTTCAAACCTAGATGCCAACAAATCAAATAGTGTATTTAAATATATATGAATAGGAAAAGGATCACGAAAAATGTCAAGAGGAAACTTCTTAGCATTCCCTGAATACAACGCGCGAATGACGATCCCCTCCAGTTGCAGGGAGAGGTGAAAGTTTTGTATACCCTCCTCTCTCTGCTTAAACCAATTAAAACAAACCTACAAATACCGTCTTGGACATACGTAGTAAAAAATAACTAATGGTAGTTCTAGAAAAATCAAGTCTCACTACCAGTTCTACAGCATGCAAACCTATTCCTGGTCAATTCGTAATATGTACCTTAATGTTTAATTTAATGGATGATTTTGGGGACGTTTATTTCAAGACTAGGTCGATTCTAGTTTATATTAGGGATTTTCTATTTTCATACGCGTTCATCATGAGAGTCCATATATAAATATTCGTATACAGACGTTTTAATTACATATGTGTATTGTTTTTATTGGACCTACATAAAGAGACGTTTTAAAAATAAATAAACCTTTGATATGTAAATCCTATTTAGATTTAGAAAGACCTACTTCCTAAATATGGCGACAAGAAATTTTATCTCTAGGTAAACGTGTCAGCTAACTCAAACCTTGCTAAACGTCATGAAATATTGTCCAAGACGGCACCTTTAATGTATTTAACACAACATTTGTTTCTTGATAATTTATTTGCAGTAGATAAAAGGTTTAATTAAAATAGACCAAAATAATTTTTATTTTTTATTTCCGTACTACCATGATAGCTACCAAAAAATTGAAGCTATAGATTAAAAAACTGTAATAGGAAATACGTACCTACTAAAATCTATCTGTTATGTTATCTAATATTTACATTATTTACTAACAACAATACAAAAAGACGATCCCAACAAATACATACTTATTTTAACAGAACACAAAATCTTATTAGGTGCAGTCACTTTAATAAGCTAAACATAAAGCCGCAATGTATAACATTGCACGCTCTATTGAGTAACAGTATATTCATCAGTCTTACATTTTATTTAAAAGAAGTATACTTCCAGGTTCACTGAAATGTCCAACACGTGATTTCACATCTACAGCCCTTACTGCAAAATAGTATTTGTAACCAGCCATAAATTGAGTCAAAGTACACGCCATTGGCAAGGGAAGGGCTTTAACATCGCCGATTTTTTTCCATAAAGAAGTGCTAGGAGGTGATGAAGTTTCCTGATAAGCATAGAGTTGGAAACTTGCAATTTCTTCATAATTATCTTCTATATACCCATCAATTTTCCAGGAAATTACAATGCCATTCTCTACTTTGGAAAGTTTTAATTCAGGTGCCGGTGGCAATGACTTCCAGTTTGGTGGTTCAAATTGTTTTGAAGACTCTGGTAAAGGGGCTGGGTGTCTGGTCAGTGGTCTTGTCATTCTTGAATTTTGAGCTTGTTTGCCCATCAAAGCTGGCCCCATTCTTGGTCTTGGACCTATAACCAATAAGATTAATATTTACTTTAAAATTTTAACCTAATCTATCTATTTTCTCAAGAAATAAAACAGTACTTACCTTGTTGAGGGGATATAGCTTTTAACATAAATGTCTGTCCAGGCCTCACACCTTGAGTTTGTGAACCACTTATTGGTATATAAACTTTACGAGGACTATTGACACTTGAAGAGAATGGTTGTCTTGGTGTTGCCATTAAATTCTGTGGGGGAACCAATCTGACTGGTGGGTTCACATTGCGTTGAAGTTGTTTGCTTGGTGGTTCATCGTCGGTTAGGTCAACTGTGATATCCTGCATTTTAGTATGAGTCCGCTTTTCTGGTTTTTGTATAGGTGAAGTTTTAGTAAGTACACCATTATGTAATAAACCAGACCCCTGTTTTCCAGGTGGTGTTTTATTGTTTACATTATTATTAATCACAGCTGGCACTAGCCTAGGAACAGGAATCAGTTGAGTTTTTTTAGAGTTTGCAGTGTTAGGTTTGTTTTGTTTAATATTTGAATATAAATTATTAAGTCCCAGTACTGGTTTCCTTTTCACTCCACATTTGTCAGTCATTAGAACTTGCATACCAACTGACCTAGTTATTTTTAATGGAGTTACGGTTGTATCGGAGTGTTTCTTCTGCTCTTCTTGCACGGATTTTAATACAACCTGTAGATCTCTGTTTTGCTTTGTTATCATTAGAGCCTTTTTCTTGTACTCATCAAGATTCTGAGCCATTGTTTTTAATTGAGTTTTGATTTCACTCAAATTACTTCTATCAATAACACCTTCCACTATTTTCATAATGCAAAATTCTTCAAGTTCTTCTCGTGTCAGGTCTGCTAAATTCTTTTTACATGTTTTAAGAAATTTGGTAGGTTTTAGTAAAGGTTTTGGTTTAGTTAAAATTGTAGCTGATTTCATATTTGCTATAGATTCACTACTTTCAATTTCGGTCTTTATGGTCTCATCAAAGGTTTCTTCTGATGTTTCTGAAATTATTTTTATACCATTACAAATATAATTCAAGGAGATTAAATAAATTAATAAAAACTAAATATTATATTTTTTTAAATGAAAATAATTATTATAATTTATTGGTAAAAGTAAGTGTTACCTTTTTCGTTTGAGTCAACTCTTGCATCATCTCTTTCTTTATCTGTATCTTTTGTGATATCCTTACAAATTGTATTTGTATCGTCTCCTTTTGAATCACTTAAACTGTCACTTGTCTCACTTTCTTTGGAAATATTTTTCGAAGTTTCTTCATCAATTAACATAATATCATCATCATCTTCTATGCTGATACACTGTTTTTGCCCAACTGGTTCTTTTTGAGATTCTTCTACTTCCTCTGGTTGAGGAGCTTCCTCTTCCTCATCAGACAAAATGTCTAATGTGTTTGAGAGTTTACATATATGTGTAAGTTTTTTTTTCTCCTCTGTACTATTTTCGGTACTTAGTCTTTTCTCAGGTACTACACTAATTTGGTTATCTTTCACCGAAGGGTTAGATATAGTTTCATTAAAACTAACATCTGATTTTGTATGCTGCTCTTGACTTTTTTCTTTATTTGATATAATACTTTGTTCATTTATTTTATTTCCATTATCTGTTGTATCTGTTACTTTGACAAGATTCGTGTCATCCAACATATTATTTACACATTCTTCATCTTTTTCATCAGCTATATTAATAACCTCTGCTGTTTCAGCATCTATTGGACTAGTCTCATTATTAGATTTATCATTCGTATTTACTTCACTCACAGCATTATAACACTCACTTACGTCACCCTCACTCCCATCTTCAACAGGATTTGTCAATTCTGTCTCGATTTTATCATTATCTTCCATACTGTGTATTTCTTTAATATTAACAGTTTTGTATCCGTTGCTATCATTATTGACTTCCTTTTCATCTTCCACTTCAACACTTTCAATAGTTTCCAAATCCTTTGCCTCTTCAAACTCTTCCGTAATTGGACATTCATTATCCGTATCTTTGTTTTGTTCCGCTTCTTCATCTTTGGAAACGTCCTTTAAAACGTCTTCTTCAGACGAAACTTCCTTATCATTAACTAATTCACTATTGCTATTATCATTTTGATTGTCCTTGCAAGATTCCTCAGTTTTTTCTTTGCATTTAATACTTTCTTTAACTCCTTCATAATCGTTGATAAGATTTTCTATCAATGCCGCATGATCAAATTTCTGATCCAGCGATTTTTGTTCTATGGTTGACATTTTTATTGGTAAGTTTCTGTCTATATCAGTGTTTACAATTAATTGCATTGTTCGGCATTTCTCGGCACTTCTAGTTGATAATATCTGTAAATGAAAAAAAACGAATATAAAATCTTTTTACAATAAAGGTTGCTAAGAAAAAATATATTTTATTCATCTAAACTCATATCAGACTCGGTACTAGCGCTCATACTGACAGCATCACACGGGTAAACACAATGCCCGCCGCGCTTATGCGCTAAAGAGCAAAAAGGTTGTGACGAAAAAAAATCTTTAGCCCCATTTTGATTACTTTATATAAGTAATTACAAGTTCATACACGGTGTTACACCAACAGAATAAAATTTTAGTTTTTATAAAAATATTAAAGAGAATTAGATTTATACTGCGAAAACGTAAGCGAAAAAAATTCAATGCATAACTTCCATCCCTAGTCAGGTACTGGCAGACGTCACCACCCGTCTACAGCGCACATGGTATAGTATTTCTTCTGAAAGTTTAAAAAAAACCGGAGAATATAATGACAATTGAAAAGTGACACCTTTAATTGTCTTCCAGTCAAAAAATACCAATAAAAAATGCGTAAAATTTATAAATTTATAAAATATATAATACTAAAGAGTAAAAGAAATGAAAATAGTTTCGCATCGAGTTATTCATTATAGAGTTTACTATGTATATACATTTTATAGTAAAATATATTATTTATGAGCAACAACTAATCGGTAGTAATAAAAGCTAAAGAATAATAATACGTTACGTAATTACTTTCTTAATCAATTAAAGCAAGATAAATAAGTAAAAAAATCTTAACACCAAAAAAAATTTTAACAGTAAAAAAAGAAAACAACATTTATGTAATGGCTCTTTTTCAAGATTTGAAGCCTAAATTACCTAAAGCAAAATAAAACAATAAAAAAAACTTTACACTAAATGTAAAAAGTACGAAAAAATTACTTAATAATTTTTTTATTTTTTAAATATTTTATATATTATTCGTTAATGGTAACTATATTATAATAAAAAAGGAAAAAGTGCAAAATATATAAATTACTGCTTAATAAAATAATAAAAGTAAAAAAATCAAATTAATAGTAAAAAATAATTTTAAAAAATGAAAAAGTAAATTCATTCTATAAAAACATCTTTAAGGTTTAATATAGTAACAAAATATGGATGCCAAAAAACTGCTACTAAAATTCCAACTGCAAACTGGAACATAATACAGCTGTACGACTCTGCTGCTAAAATCACGGAAAGACATACCCATCCTCACACTTGCGCAAAAGGGGAATGCAACTTGAGCGAAAGAGATAGCAAAAAAATTAGGTGAAGGTGGAACCGGTATAGATTTGTATTGACCGACGGATAAGAGACCAGAGCTATAACGTTATTGACAAGAGCAAGGCCAATAATATAAATTAATTAACTTATAAATTAAAAAAAATTGTAAGGTCAATGACCGCGATATAAATATGGTTGGTTTAAAAAAAAATCTGTGTCAAAAAAATAAATAAAATAAAAAACGCGTAAACCTAATATAACCTAAACTTCGGAAACGCCTATTAATAATTATATACAAAATTATTAAAAGATTATCGAAAAGCTAACACCCACCTAATTTTAATAAGACTGGAGAATACAGAAGTAAAAGAACGATTAAGAAGATAATTAAATTCACGAAATACGAGTACACTGTCACGCGACTTTAACACCACTGACAAGCAGAAGGATAGAGAAGAAAATGGCGACCGACGAAGTGGCAACGCGCCTTGTGGCGATAACGGAAACTAAAATTACAGAGCAAGCGAGTGTAGAGAGAGCACGGAAAATGGGCATGACAGTAACAACATGAGTAGAAGCGAGACGAAAATAGGTGGAATGTATTATAATAGAAAGAGTGAGCCTACCGTTCCCGAGAGTCTTCGTATAGATAACTTTAACGCGATCACTACTCTGCGCATATTATTATTCGTGACGGCCACCGAGTTATATCTACTCATGATACATCACTGCAATCTCATTCTCTTGCAGTCTTCGGTTTAAGTTTCATAGAATTGTTAATCAACAATGACATAACAATTGATGCCAATTAAAATAATATATGAATGTGTTGTTATTGTTTGAACTTATACTATTTTTTTTATATACAAGTAGATTAATGAAGTATAAAAAAATTGTAAGCAAATATGAATGTGTTCACTTTCTTTAATATATTTTTGATTTTTATTTGCCGTTTAGGAGAATTGAAAAAACTCATTTTATCATTTATAAAGTTAAGCGACGTTGCCGCTTTGCACACAGTACAAACCGGGGAATGTTGAGTGGGCAGCCTATGTCTGACTCTCAGCCGAACTGGGCCGAGTACTGACGATAGCAACCGAAGTTTCGCGAACTCAGGTCAAATACAAATTACAAACGTCAACATAAAAATAGATATTATGTAAACGTCTGCTAGCAGAGCTATCAGCGTATTCTTGTTTTGAAAGCAATGTCAAAAGAACTGCCCGAATCCTTCTAGAAGAACAAGCGTAAAATAATTACAGATCGACATTTAACTAGCAAAATATTATTTTTTGTGTATATAAAATGAAGGTTATGTTTTTTTAAACTAGAAAGAATGATAAGATGCTTCGCAGTATTAACATTTGACAATAATGGTTTTTTTAAATTGATTCTTCACAATAGTAACGCATTATCCCAAATGTAACACGATTTCCAAATTTGGAAGGTTAATTTATCTTATAAACTTCTTATATGTCCAAAACCGTGATTATTCTAAAGAAACGATTTTAAAATATAAGCTAACTATGGCAACCACTTTTATACTCGAATCGAACATTATACTCGAGGTAGGGTTAAAAATATCGTGTCATATTATGGTGGAAAGTACACAATTTCATCGGCATTGCTGCTGTTAAATCACTTACAAGAACTAATCCAGCAATGAGAACTGTTAGAAGTATGACAATAAAAAATAAAGTAGGAGGGAGTTGTACATTGATGTATATCTATAAATTTTATGATTATGGAAATATCAATATACATATTTAAACTAAAAACTAAAATAATTAATAAAGAGAAGGTGCTTGTTTATAACAATAATACGAGCCTAGCGCTTCAAGAGTGAAAGGGATAAAACAATTTCCGTCAAACGGTGGGCAGAACATATAAGAAATCAAAATGGCGGATGGCCTTCGTAGTTTAGAATATATAGTGTAAATTTTATATATATTTCTAGGAAAATCTCTATACTTAAATTTTGAAAATCACGAAAAAATTTTATACCTGCAGTTCGTTGAATAAAAATATTATGGGTATTGTATCATAATGGTTTCCTAATATTATCCAGTCTCATAAAAGCGTAAATCAAAAAAGATGTCTTGATGTAGAAGGATAATTTTAGACTCCTTATAAAACATGAAGCAGTAAGAGAGTTGGGTATCTAAGAATAGAGACTAGCGAGACACAAGAATATAAATTGTCCCAGCTTTTCAAGGGTTTATCAAAGACATCAATAAAGTATCAGACTATGACATGCGCATAATATCAGCTATATAGTATGTGCTATGCTATTGATAAATTCTAAATCAATTTTAAAACATCCTAGATGATAGATCTTATACAATCAGAACGTAAGTTCTTATCAAGTAGGTAACAGAGTATTGAGCACAATAAAATTGTGCATGGCCAACTGTGCACGTAATCATATGCTAGCAACGTCGCATCGCGGCACGTTGGAAATGAAGTGCGGCGTTGCCGTTCTTACTGCAGCAGATATAGTATGCGTCGACTGATGTCACGTTATATGTATACCTGTGACTAGTGATTTTAATATAAATAGTATATCTCATACAAAATAGTTATATACTGTAAAAAGAGTGGTTCCTTTTCACCTAAATATATATATGCATTTATATACTTAATATGAATATAGTTAGATTAGCGGCAACATTTTTCATTAAGTTTGATATACTACATAATATGAAGTAATATCAGTATTTAGAGAACATATATTATCTCGAATAAAACAAAAACACGACTGAAATCAGGACAAATACCCATATGTTAGAAATAAAACGAAAAAGAAGAACAAATCAATATTTTGCCTTAGGAGCTGATGATATTATTCTGGAGACGGTTAATCCTTACTAGTATCTTGAGCATCAATAAAACGGAAGACAAAATGTTTTCCAACAAAATACTCCGCTATTTTGGAAAACAGTAAGTTTCAAAGGCTAAAAAATCTTATATCTGAAACTTGACAAAATCTTCAAATTAGTTAGTGACTCACCTATTAGAAGGTGAAAGGACGGTCAGCAGCAGCTCAGGATGTATTCAAGAAGTGCAAAATATTTTTCTCTAGACAGATATTGAAGTAGCGCCAGGGAGTGAGAGTAATCAAATGCACAGTCGTGCGCCGGTTCGCTTCGCGCGTGAGAACCGCCATTTTGTCGTGAAAAGTGTATTACACGAGTTTGAGTGGTATAGAGATATTGTTCTCTCGCTCTTGTCTACAGCGTCGTATTATTTGAGGTTGTTGTTGATTGTTCTGCTCTTACTTCTCTGAAATGCTTCTCTCTTTTAGTTTCTCTTGTATTTATTCTAAATTTTTTTACTGTTGCAAGTTATTATTCAATCCAGTATTTAACACAGTCCAACGGAGAAATGTACAAAATGCACATTTGTTTCGTTTTGGCCCAATTTGTCTAATGAGGCTTGACTAATTATTAAAAAACTGACAAACTAGCAAAATCGACCTCCAATTCTTAGTTCTTAAGAAAGGAGGTAATTAATAAAAAAAGAGGAATGCTGATTTTTTATAATATTTCGAAATACCTTAGTTTTGAATATTGAAATTGTGTTATTCCTTGTGGGTACCGATTTGAATGTCAGATTATAAAAGTTTAATAAATTCTAACAAACTTGGTCGCTTTCTGTCAAGTTCTCATTATTAAGAAACTTAGTTATTCATGTTTGACCGTACAGAATTTAATATAAAATGATTTGATTAAAAACTGCGAAGAACTGTGTAGCGCCATCTTTCCTCAAACAATAAAACGTCGTTATATGTTTCTCTAGAACAATTAAAATTAGTATACCTTGTATCAACCAGATGACGCCATTGACTTAATTTTATCTTTTTTTTTAAAACTTAAAATTTATTTCTTTCTTAAATACTTTTGACACAATAACCTTTAATAAAAAGATTATAATGTAATAATAATAATAAAAAATTTAGATTCTATAATTTTTATATTATGTTAATAAAATTCCAACATATGGTGGACAAAGTGTAAATTAGTTTATATCGGATTTAAACTTTTCATATGAAGAAGTATTTTTTAAACAATATCGAAACTGTTATTTTAAGAAATATTGAAGAAAATAATTTAATTATTTTTTTGTCTTAAAACCAAAAAATAAAATTAATTTTACAAATAAAACTATTTTTACGGATTGAAAATCGCGTATAAGTGTCTGTCTCAGACGCTTTCATCTCGTCTACCCATGAACACGATTACTGCAAAGTATTCGAAACGTCGGGTTAAAGTCAAAATGTAACAAAATTATTGGCGAGTTTTAATCCGTAAAAATAGTTTTATTTCAAATGTGTACTCGTGAAAATGTAAGAAAATACTAAATTAATTTTAGGTCTATTTGCATGACGTTCTTTTATAGAAGTAAGTTATAAATAACTTTCAAAACTTATTTATACAGACTTATTTAGACCGAGAGTTTTAAGTTATACCGACTTATTTAGACCGACTTATTTAGAGTTGTGTAAAAGTCCTCAGAATTCGAATAAAAAATTAAAATTACACAAACTTTAAAAATAACTTGAATAAATGTCATCAGGGAAATTTAATTAAGGGTCGAAATTGTGTTAGTAGATATGGTTTTTAAGTAAAATCAGAAGTCAAGAACGTTCTATTCTTACAATTTCAAAGTGATAAACTTTTGACTTGACCACAATAGTTAATACAGTAGAAGTACATAAAGAGATAACCGACTCTCACTACATATAATCTTTTTATATTTTGATTAAAAGGGATTCATGTACAAATAGCATTGATGTATATAACGTTTCTGAACAGCTATTTATTAAAAAAAAAGAATTGACAATGACGTTTCAAGCAACATGTATATAAACAATCTTTATCAAAAAGGCAGTAATTAGTATAAGTTTTATATTATAAGTAATTTACCACTATGTTTAATATAATGAGAACGATAAAGGCTAAACAATCCTTGGTACCCTCAATTTTTTTTTAAAGTTTTGGTAGGTCTCACCAACTTACATTTAAAAGTTCTTTATTATATTTCAGGCTAGTAGAATATCGCCAAAATTTCGAAGACTATACAGTGTAGAAGAAAGTTACTCCGACCCACAAAAGGTAAAGATTTTGGAAGTTATTAATGAAGACATTTCAGTATTGTCAAGGTGGGATAACCTCTAAATTTTATTATTGCATAAAACTTTTTAGTCTATTTATTTTTGTTTTAATAAAAAGTCAAAGTAAGGTTCCTAATTTTAATACTTTTATTTTTTTTATTTGATAATCGATTTTGAAAACATTTATTATACCAATAATTAATGTAAATAATTATTTTCAATAATAATAGTCTCCTTAAATAAATTGGGACCTTTAAAGATAAAAGTTTAAACTTCTATCTTTGTCAAAGATTAAAAAAGATACAGTTAGTTACTTCAAGTTTATTAGTTAGGATTTTTGTTTATTTCTTAATGACAGACAGTTTTTAAAAAGTATAATATTATTCTAGATATGAAATAACCAAGGCTAGAATAAAAAAGGTCTCAGAGTGGGTTGAAAAAAATGGTCATATCAAAACACTAAAAGAAGTAGAAAGTATAGAAGGCTTCACAGAGAAAAACACAAAAAAATTATTTAAAAGTATTTTGGAAGAAAAACCGAAAGCTCAAAATTTAAACAAAAAAATCAAAGGTCAAATATTACAACCAAATTTAAGTGAAAATATTCGACAGGTACACTTAGCTATGCTTAATTAAACTAAAATTAATTGTTGCTTGTCTGTAGACCCTCTTGGGTAAAAGCCTCCTCCAACTTGAATCATTTTTTGCAGTTTGTAGTAGCTGCCATCAAATCCTATCCTGCTATTTTTTTATATGATCAACCCGTCTTCTTTGTATGTCCACCTATGGTCTTCGTATCTAGATATGTGTCCTGCCCATTTCCATTTTTGTTTTAAACTGTGGTGGAGTGCATCAGTTAAATTGTTTTCAAGTGAATATATGGTTTTATTTTGTTTGGTTGGGTATTTTTAGTTTTATTTTGCTAACACTTTTGGCATAGTTATTTTTATCACATTTAGGCGATTTTCCTTTATGTAATATTTTCTGAAAACCTTTCATATAGGTGAGTGGGATATGCTGTCAAATGCCTTAAAGTAGTCAACAATGCTACATACAATGGCATGTTATACTCTTTATATTTTTCTATTATTTGATCTATAATGTATATGTGGTCTTTTGTTTGAGTACTTTGAATGAAAGCCTTCTTGCTCTTTTGGCTGATTTTTATATATGTCTGAATCTATTATACTTAGAATACTAAAAGAAAACAGTATATAGATCGAAGATATCAGGCTAGTAGGACTGTAATTTACGCAACTCTGAGAAGATGTCATTACGTAACGCCGAGTTTCTGTGGGAGGGTGGAACCGCCCCGGAACGAACCGGCCCAATGCTATGGTTTTACCACCTAAAACATTGTTTTGGAGTTTGTTCATACTCTATTACTATGTTAAACAGTTTCGTCAGATAGGTTAACAAAATTGGCGCTCCAAGTTTAAAGGCTTCGTTAGTGGTTATCTAGTCCTGGGCTCTTTTACGGTTTTAATTTCGTTATATGTTTCGCTATCTCACGTTCAGTCACAGGATTGAGTATTGTTTCTGTTGTTTGAGTCTCTTATCATATTAAATATGTCTGTTTGGGCTTTATCATCTTTATTCTCAGACTGTAATCTGTAGAGATTTGAATAAAATGTTGCACATTTGTACATTTTATAATGTCCTCCTCTGTCTCTTTTTTCATGTTTTCCATCACTTAGAACCCGTATCCAACTTTTATGCGCTGCTAATTCTTTGAAGTTTATTTCAGCTTCTGAATGTTGCTATATTTCTTTGTATCAGGGCTTTTTTTAGTTCCATAATTTTGCCTGATTGTTTTTGTTATCTTTTTGTATTATTCTGTTAGTTCGTGTCTTAGCATTACTACATTTTCTACGTCTAGGTATCATATCTAATGTCTGATCGCTAATAATTTTTTGTTTATTTTTATATGATTTTAACTCTTGATCCTGTTCTAGACTATTTAAGCTTGTTTTTTATAGTGTTGTTCAAAACTTCTACATCTTCTGTGTTGTTCAAGGTTTCGTATAGTGTCATATTTCTCTTTCATTTTCAGACTTTAGTGTGTTATGAAGGTCTTTAAAGGATTTCGTGTTAATTTTGAGTATTCCAAAATTCATAGTACGTCTAACCATTCTATGGTCAGACGGGAAGCTTATTCTGTCTAGAACCTCTAAGTTTGTAACTACTTCAGGGTTGTAACTTAGTATAAAATCGATTTTGTGTTTTGTGTTTTGGTTTGGAGATATCCAACTCCATTTTCGTGTGCTTCTTTTCTTGAAGTATGTGTTCATTGTTGACAATTTATTTTCGAATGCATATTGGATCAGTCGCTTTTCTCGTGCGCTTCGCTGCCCATAATTAAACAATCATATCTGCCAATAATTAAACAATCTTCATGCTTAGGTTGTTTTAGAGTTAAAGTCTTCTTTGACTGTTAGGATCCCGTCGTCTTGTTCTTGCGCTTTTTGTAAGTCCAGATAGTTTTTCGATTTCCTCATCACTTGAACTTTCAATTGGGGTGTAAATGTGGATGATGGAGGGTGTGATAGCGTTGAACCTCATATTTAGCAAACTGACTCTTTCTGATATACTTATAAAGCTCACAATATTAGTGTTCAGTTCATTTTCGTTATTATGAAGCTTACTCAATGAAATCCTGCCATCTCACCTTTGTAAGAAAAAATATAGTTTCATGTTTTTCTACTTTATATCCTTTTCTTTTGGTTTCGGCGAGCCCTATGATGTCCCAATTGATATGTTCCATTGTATTGTCCAATTCTAGTATTTTTGCCATTCATAGTGATCGCACATTATTATAGCACATTTTTAAGTTCTGTAATTTATCTGGTTCTTTATTTGTTGTGTTTGATTTTTTGGGGTTGTGGTTTGTGGTTTTAATTTGTGAAGGGTTATGGTCTTCTTTCCCCACGGTGACCAACTGGTTTGGAGTTCAGGTTTACCTGTTGGTAATCCTTATAGCTAATATTTATAGATCTTGATGTTATCTTAATGTTTTAATCTGTTCAGAGCAGTTTGATGATTATTTTAATGAACTAAACAATTCAAATATAAATATATATATGTATATATATAAAATTTTTACTCATAAAAATTATAATAAATTTCAGTCTTGTAAGTCTGTATTGGCTGTGTATATCACTGTAAATTCAGTTTGTTGGACTCTTATTAATAAAGGTAACTATGAAGTTCAAGAATGGATGTATTATGGAATAAATTATCCTGAAGGCAAGAAAATGCAAATCACAGATATATTAAATATTGTAAGTTATAAAAAGCCTTTATATTAATACATTTATTATAGTTTTTATACAAAATGTTTTAAACTATTTAGGAATTATCTTAATACTCTTAAATTTACCTTTAGGAAAGTTAACTAATATTATTTTTAATTAATAAACTAAGATCAAGTAGTATTTCAATATTTTCAGGCATGGAAGGTAACAAGCAAATTACCCCCAGCAGATATATATGTGATGAAAGCAGAAGCAACTACTCTGCGTGCATCTGGCAGTGACCCTAACAACCCTAAAGTGTTGGCTGTCAACCTACAGAAGGCCCAGCTGGTTGCTATGATTGTAGCATTGATTAACGCCAGACACTTAGAGCTGGAGTTAGTTATTTAACTTTATATTGAAAATATTTTTATTATGTATATTTGGTGTTAGAACAATAGAGTTCTTATCAAAATGATCTAGTTAATATATGGTGCTTACTACTCATTTTGAATGGTTGCTTAATAAACAAAACCAAAATCTAATTTAAGATAGTCATTTTAATTAAATATGACTATTCTACAGATATTAATCTTTTATATAACATTCATGGCCTAACTATTAAATTTCAAGTACCCCCTTTATTTGCTCCCCAATAGTTTATTCAAGTTAATCACCAGCTTCTTCACTGGGTATAGCGTACTGGTTATCGTCAACAGATTTTGCTAGGACCTTAAGCTTGTAAATGATGTCATTCCCCAAGGTTGTATGTTACCTTCTACCCTGTTTGTAGCAATCAAATGTTGTATTCTTGCATGGCAATGATTTGTTGGACATTCCCAGTAATCATTGTATTCTCTCGGAAAAACAAAAGAATCTCATGTCTTCTATTGTAACCTCTGTAGATAAAATTATTGCTACGAATGAGGAACTGAATCTTGTTTTTAATAGTAATTTAAGATTTAAAATTTAAATCCCTCAGAAGACACAAGTGTATGTGTTTAAAACTAAGAAAAGCCCATTCCTTGTAGTTGGTGATCAGGTCTGACAGAGCACTTACATAATATTTTTATAGATTTCGGCATGACTTCGTACAACTTGATTGATTTAACTTAAAATAACAATGTAACATCATCTATATTGAAACCAAAAAGAGAATTGTATAAAAAAAAAAAATACTTTTTTAACTTTCTTTCAAAAACCACTATTTGGAATAATTTTATTATTAAATATAATAAATAATTTTATTTATTAATTCTTTTGGTGTTATTGTTGTGATTTTGCAAAAGTATTTTCAAAAACAGCGATTATTCTCTCATCCAAGGCTGGCAGCCCTTTTATGCATCATCTGATAATGTCAGTCTTTGGATGCGGTGAACATTTGTCATCAGATTATCTGCTAGTTTGTCTCCTTTTAATATACTTTATTTTTGTGTTTTTATCATGAAATTCTGAGATATTATTAATTGAAATTCATCATGTTGTTTATTTTTTTTAGAACTGATGAAGATGACACCGATAATTTTAATCAAAAAGTTTTTTTCTTAAGACCAACTTTACCATTTCGGTAAGTACATATTTGGGTACATTAATAGCTTGGCTGTGTAGATACATAGTATAATATTTAGTTTCTAAGTTAAGAAACTGTTTGCAGTAGATGACTAATTAAAGTGCTTCCTCTTTATGAATATATAGGAAAATACTATTGGCATACTAGATTAAATATATAACAGCAGCCCGCAAAACATGTATGAAATTCAATCAGTTAATTTAAAAATGGATCTTTTACCCATAAACATGGTCACCAAGGAGATAACTTATCAAAGGTTTTCTTTATATTTCAAACTGTACTGCAAATAGAAAGCTGTTTAATGGTCAATAGTCAATAGCGAGATCTAAAAAAAAATAAAGACAAAAACATTTAGCCGCATGAAAATATATCGTTGCTCGTTATATGTACTTACTTTTACTTACTACTTAACTTTAATTTCCGCATATTATTTGAGAAAAGTACTATAAAGGCCTTGACCGCAGCTGAACAATTACACTTTCGTCAATTAGTGATCCTTTTGCCGGCCGCTGCATTAATGTACTATTGTTTATGTGTTATCAATAAATCTTATCCTTATCAATAATTCCATTTATGTATTAATTTGTGGCTTATGTTCACTTTAAAATACTCATAAGCATTCTCATTTTAGATTATATGGAACTCTAGTTGGCAATGAACGAGTATCAACAGAACAGACTGTTGAAAATTTACTTCAGGAAATATGTGAAATAAAACCTAAGAACCAAGTGACTGTTCCAGAAAAACTTCAGGCAATGTTCAGAAATCAGAAAGATTTACAAAAAGATATGTTGGGACATTGTCTATTGCTGGCTCTGACGTTTATGGATATATGTATTTATAAAAATAGCGACAGTATTAATAAATTGTTAAAACGCGACGAGTGAAAATTGATTTAAAAATATATTTTGTTTGTTAGTAATATATATATAAACATAATAAGCTAAGTTCAAAAAAATTACAAGAAATAAAGTTTTATTTAATGAATTCTTATGAACATAACACATACTTTTCAATTGTAAATAATGAAAAAAAAAAATAGTAAAAGAGTTCAGAAAACAGGGTGAATGGAAATATACATATGACACAACAACAATCTAACGCCCAGTGATATGACTTTGAATTGTGAAGCTAAGCAAAACTGCCTTATAATATTAAAAACTGTTTAATGGAAGAATGAAGGGTCTTCTTCATAAAAATATAATAATAAGATATATGACGTAAAGGTTCAATAAATTTCCACGGTAACGCTAATGTAGCCTCAGAGTTTCATAAAGTATGAAGGGAGCAGTGTGGTATTGTGCAGAAAACACATGATAGCACAGAACACAATAGCCTTGGGCGTAATAGTTCCCAATTGATATCGTTCACTCCTAGTTCACCGCTCCTAAGGAAGTAGTTCGCTCTTCGAGTTCGTTAATTCCCAGAGTTCAACTGATGAACGCGAGCGAACGACTTGCCTTTTATTCAATCAATAAAGGTAGATTGTTCGTTTGTTATTAAAACCTTTCCTGCTGCGATAAAGTTAAGGAAAGCACATATTTATAAAAAAAAAATTGGAGTCTTAAAAAAAAAAACCTATAAATTAATAATTTAAAAATATTAAAAAGGAATAAATATTTCACTGTCACTAAGTCTGCTTAGTAGTGAAATATTTATTTTAAATTTTAGTTGTCAGGAAAACTAAAATCTCGTTAATGATAAACTAGATTTATTTTAGTTTTTTTATAAATATTTTAATAATACCTCGAAAAAAACAACCTTAGACGATTTCGTTTTACTTCGATTGTCGCCACCTTCATTCTATCAGGTGCGAACTTACGAACTAAAGAGCAGCAAATCAGGGATCTAGTTCTCCTATGGGCGCGCTCATCCGAACTACTTCATTCGCGAACTACACAAGCCTATATTCTAAACATGTTGTGGTTGCATTAAAGTTGTGGTACCATTGTCTCCACCGTTTTTGGAAATGAGTATTGTTCAGTTATATTGTCTTCATTTAATAATAAATTTATAATTAAATGAAAAGGGTACAAAATCGAATTGATTTGACTATTATCAGTAATTACGATGATAATTAAAACGTAAGAGATACTCTTGATTGTGTGTGTATACATTTTACATTTAAATTTTCTAATATACTGTACGGTTAGCACTATGTTTGCTCAGTTTATTAGTTTTCAAAGTTTCTCTAAAGAAACAAAAACATTTTATTTATATTGTCATGCTTTTTTATAAAACTGTCAATGTCATCTTTGTCTTAAGCGCCATTCTTGATTATAGTCTTATCTATTCCTAATAATAGTTTATCAAATAAATATGCCTAATTTGATTTAGCTAAGAAAAATAGTGTCACTTAACTTACACAGACACTTACATCTCGTCTACCCGTGAACACGATTACTGCAAAGTATTCGAAACGTCGGGTTAAAATAAAAAATGTTACCAAATTATACGCGAGTTTTAATCCGTAAAAATAGTTTTATTTCAAATGTGTACTCGTAAAAATCTAAGAAAATACTAGTGTCATTTAAGCTTGGTAAAGGTCAACCTCTGCATGTTTAAATAAAAAGTGTCTTCTGTAATTATTACAAGTACAATATATAATACAGTTTTCGATGGAAAATGGATCAAAATTGTAACAAACGAGGACAAGGACGGTAAATCATAATCACTGACTGACTGAAACTGAAAGTCATAATTTAAATATTTCTGGTTTGAAGAACCCAGTTCCAAAAGAAATATAGAGAGATTTGATCGTACCACATTTTTAATGTTTAAATCCATAATAAAATCGATGTCCATTATGATTACATGAATTTTGAAAACTATTCAAAATGGGTAAAAAACCAACTTAAATCTATACAGTAATATTGAATTGATTACATACACATATCACAATTCATTTCAGAATCCTGATCCGTATTGGAGAAAGCGAGACATGATAGGTTTACTCAACGAAATATTGATCACTCTCCAATTATACACAAACTACAATTAAACAGTCTTATACTGAAAACCAAGCACAAATTCGTGGATTAGGTAATTTATAAAATTTCTAGATATGATGGCTATAAGCCACCCTATTTATTATCCCCAATTTAATTACAGTGAAAAATTTAGGGAATATAATATATTAGTCAACAGATTTGTTGCAAAAAAACATTTTACACAAAATGAAATCTTTAAAAAGTTTAGCGATTTAGGGATCAAATTAGTTCAATAACTCAGGAACAATAGAAAAATATTTGCTTAAATACGAAGGAGCCAAAATGTTGCGAATCGCAAATGCATGCAAGGTCTGAGAGTTTTTAAAAAGTGTTTCTTCTGAATATAAAATATTTTCTGCAGAGTCCTCTGATGAAAATAATGTTGATGAAATGACGATTGATTAATATCTTAAAATGTGTGGCATTCAAAGATTTTCTCATATTAAAACTTTTATACTTTGGATGATCAAGAAATGTGTCCTATTACACTATTATAAAAACATATAAAATAATTTTTCACACCAAACACAACTACACGAGCGAGGGGTATTCCTTACGATAGCAGGTATTGCAGACTGGCAAGAGATGTCGCTACATGACACGTACATGTAGTTAAGAGTGGAAAATATAATACTGTTAAAGATTAATGTATTTATTTTATTAACGTCTAAAATTTACTTCCTAATCTCGTACATTTACACCTACACTCTAAAATTAGTAAGTTAGTAAGTCAGGTAGAAAAATAAAACTGCCTTATATTGCTTCAGTTGGACTAAAAAGTGTTTATTTGATAAAATACAACGAGCTTACTTTTTACAACATTTTACTTCTATTAATGACAAAAAAACAAACAAAACCCTTAATATAATAATAATATACATTAATACGATGGTATCAACTTCAAAACGTAAAGTACGTCACTAACATAAATGCAAATCTAGGCAAGATCGTTACAATTCAATTAAAATATATCTAAATCAGAAAATAATGTAATTAAAAAATAACTAACTATTACAAAAGAATACACCAAGAAGAGCTAATTCAAAATTCCCTAAAGATCACAAATACACTTTTGATCTAACCAAAGTCGAATTTTGTATTTAATACTGATATCATTTTGGAAGAACTAGAAAAAATATTTACAATTTTTACTTTTTAATATGCCAACGTTTAATTTTATCGCCTGGATGTTTGTGACCATGTCGCAACCAACTGTTTAAGAAACAAACCTATGGAGGAAATAAACAATCTGATTCAACTGTTGTGTAAAAAGTTCGATCTTGTATTCTGGGATTGTCTAAAATCAATTTCATATAGTCTATTTCAGCGGTATTGTATGTAAGAAAATATACACTATTGTAACATGTGGACGGGGTTGAGGAGACGTGATCTTTAGGCCTTTGTATCGATGCTGATCAACTACCGAGACTGTTCATCAAACCTTGCACTCGCGGGTACCAGAGGTGATACCAGGAGCCGGAAATGAAAAGTGGCAATTACCGTTGGACCTGAACTGCAAGAATCTAAACTCGTATCATAGGATCGTTCCAAAAAATAACATTATTTAACGATCTCATGATACGAGGTGTCGAAGGTTTGAGGATCCCAGCCGGTAATTATGATTAACATAAATGGTATCAAATAATATATATTTATGAGCTATATGGAAGACGAGAGTGCAATCTTCTCGTGGATCGCAGCGAGTGGTTTTAGATCAGAGCTCGCCAACCCCGGTGGATACATCTGTAGAAACCTAACAACATTGTAAAATTACCAGTCTATTGTTGTATATTACAATAAATATGTACAAGTAATAATATAACAGCACCCATTTCACTGAAACCATATCGGCGCAGCTCCGCCGCCCATCACGCCCCATATTAACAAAATCTTTATCACTGCTTTATTGTATAAAAATGTATGTATTGTATATTTTGTAAAATCTGTATATCTATTGTACTATCCGGTATAAGTAAACATTTGTAGTAAATAAGTATTGTAGCAAAAATAAGCTAAATGGGCGGCGTAACTTTTATGTTGAATCTAATAAAATCTGTAAAAAAACTCAATCCAGACTACAAGATCATATATCTAATATGTTTTATCTTTTATAAAAAATTCAACAACTCTTATTTTATCGTGGAACTGTTTCAACAAGTCTCTATTGTGATAAAAATTAATTATTTGTTAATAATATATTTTGACAGCGGTCGGCGAGTGGCAGTGTTGAATTAGGAGCCGCCCGTGTTGGCTACCAATTATTTGCAAACCTGCACAAAAACAGCTACCGAATCAAAAACAACCATTTTAAAATATACACAATGTAACCGTCAAATAAAAGTGTATTGCACTAAACCGTACTCGGTTCTAATAACTGTAGAACCGAAAAATATCAAAACACAGTTAAAACATTAAAAAAAAATGCATAAAACTACTATAAAAATGGAAGACAATTAAATAATTCGTAGCCAACTCTCAAATAATACAATCCGTTCACTACGCGTGGTTGGTTCGTTATTATTATATAGACAATTTAAATTACATTCGATTTAAGGGTTACCATAGAATTGTGCATGGAAATTTAGCCCACATTCAGCTTTACCGTATGAGTTCTTACGAAATTAACATTTTCCTTTAGAGCTGGTAAAAATTAATAACAGCCGTGGGTTTGTTTCGGTTTCTTACTGCATGCACAATGTTTATAATTATATTATAATATAGAAATTAGAAATTGATCGATTTTATTGATAACTATTCTCGATATTCCGGATACAGACGAAAAATAAAAGTTAATTCTCTAAAATATTATTAATCGATCAATTTCCTTTGATTTTCGACTGCTTTTGTATTTACAGGTGCATTTCTGCTTTGTTATTACATCGTTTTGACAATTCAAATCTTATTGCAGCCGTTATACATTATTTTAAAAATTAAACTCTACGTAAACTGTTTGGAAACACATTCTTATTAAATATTTGCCAAATCTTATTAATTAGATATTCAATGCCTGAGATCACTAATAAATGCATTTTAGTACAAAGGAATCGGAACTAGCTGACTACCACGAGGTACTACCGAAAATAAATATCAATAAGCCAAAGTGTTTTATTCTACCTTATAAGAGATTTGAGATGAGCATTGTGATTAATTTAAATCTAGTTTTTTTAAATGGTAGTCAACCAGCGAGACATCGCAACAAATGCGTCCCAAACCATCTATTACTACTAACTAAATTATATTCCATTCTTCGCACTGGTTATGCACGAGTATTGTATTTAATACAATTGACGCTGATAATATAATAAGCATTAATGCAAAGTATATATTTCACAATGCAATCTTATTCTCTCCTTTTAATTGTTAACAACTTAAAATAGGTAGTTATAATTGGGAGCACTCGACTATTTCAAAAAACTGCTCACTGCAGATATATTCATAATATTATAAAGCAGAGTATACAAAGTGATGGAATTTGATTCCATTTGTTAGAGAACAGCGCAGCGAGAATAAAAATATAATACATTTGTATCGCCATTATTCAACGCGATCGTTTTCAGTGAGGAGATTTATAAATAAATTTTACGTATTACAGGCTAGGAACATGGTACGAACCTTACTAAATGTCAGTGGTTTCGGCAGCAAATAACATGCTAATAGTTAAAATTAATGACAAAAAGTAAGCGGACGGCAGAAAAATTGAAGAAACATTACGCAGTCTTTGACTCACGTCGACCGGCTGTTTATTTAATTCTGTTTGAGTGGTGCGGAGCTGCTACAGAATAAGACTGTCACTGACAAGAATAACTCAAGCTCTTAACAAGTAGTATTATAAGAAAAGCAAAACCGTGCTCTCTATTAAGTATTATACAAAATAATAATTAAAAGATATATAGAGGACATAACAAACTAAGTTAAGTAACGGTATACGTACACGAGTATTTGAGCAAAACGTAACGAAACTGTGAGCAATATTAACAAAATAGTTCGGAATATTAATAAATGACACACCTTTCGTAAAAGGTCTTATTCTGGTTTATGTGGTTGGGTAAATAATTTTAACAATGACCAGTACGGAATACTTCGTGCTGGAATCAAAACCAGAATAAGCACGTTGAGCTTCAACACTAATTGATATGTACTTACAATAACCACGCTGAAAAACATTGCTAAAACGATTTAAATCAACGCATTCTATATTTTGAGACATCAGAAAAGTTGAGAAAAATTGACTGCTTCATATTGATATCAATTTTCCACCACTCGCGTCTCGCGTAACTTACAAAAACCTGTTTCTCAAGATTCTTAAGTAGGTACTTAGCACGTTGCAATACGACAATATCATTTAAGTCTATTCCACATTTACCTTTAATAATATTGTTTGTAATAAATGTATAAAATATCATCTTTAATCTCTGTATACTTAATCACCTTTTTATATTTAAAAATTAAATCCATTTGTATTCGGTATAAAAATCTAATAAGTATAAATTTGAGGTTATCTTTCGGCTATGGCACTCTTGTGTTTGTATTCAAACTTGCTACGGCCCAGCGCCGCTCCCGGTGGCTCTAACAGAAATATTATTCTTAACTTGTATAAAAATACTTATAGCTATTATTGTAAGGCTGCTGTATTGTGGTAGGTATAATTAAAATATATAAGGTTCAATTTAATTATCTAACCCCGGTTATTGGCAGAAGTACTCGCATAGGAATTTCATGACGTTCAAAGAATTCGCTTCATTTCTGAAACGGGAGAAAAATATTATTTTTGATATCCCAGGAATACTAAGTTGTGGCGGTCAGATAAAAAAATTAAAACCTTTCTGAACTGATTCCTAGTCTATTGTATATGTATACCCCGGGAGCGGTACGGAGGTCCTCAGGAGGATCACATTGTATGCTGTGGAAAATTCTAGTCACTGAAGATAACTGTATTAAATTTTCTTCGATAATGATGTTTTTTAGTTTGTAAACCTCCAAAAGTTTGATAGGAAAATCAATCAGAAACATAAATATATCGGAGTAACTGACAGTTTTGAGTCCAACATTTCTATCGAGCTGAAGATATTACGCTGTTTAGAGCAGAGTACAAGAAATGCGGTACTTAAAAAACCTGATACAGAGAACGCACGAGTTAGCTGTTATATGTTGGCGCTCAAAACTGACAAGCAAAATTTTTTATAACTATCCAATGAGCGTTGATTTAGTGAGTTCAATTTACATAATTCTAAAAGAATATTGCGATCACTGCTGTGACAAATAATAGTAATGGTCTCCGAGTGTTGTGACTTCAATGCTCCCACTTGCACGCTATTACATACTAATACGTAACATTCCTTATGCTGTAGGAAAACGAAATCATCACAATAATATCATAAAATAAGCTATAGATACAAACAGAAATGATAAATCGCAAAATCTATTGGAATGTTCTGATACTGTAGTTTATAGTCAGTGAGACTTGACGAAAGATGCTTTAACAACACGTAACCAAGCTGATATATTTGATATATCATCTCTCTGATTAAAACTTGCTTTACATTGTCATGTGTAATAAAATAAATGAGGAGTTTAAAGTATATCTGTATCTATTGTGGACGCGACAAACCCAGGCCCCGTTCAGTACCAGAACATTCAAATAAACTTTCAAATTCATATATAACTTTATTTTCCTAAGTTTAAGATTATTTCGCGATGAATGGTCGAATTGCTTGGTAATTCGAAGGTAATCTAAGTTAAAATTAATAAAACGTTTCTCTGGCATATCCTCTTTCCAAATCCAACATCAAAAGCACTTGGCGACATCACACACATTACCTAAATGGTAAATTTTTCTAATCTCACTCATGTTATTTATCAAATCAGTCGTACGTATCGACCGGCGCTGGAGCGCGGTCGGTTAAACAAAATATTAAAAATTTCGAACTCAGAAACACGTCTAAGATTTAATTCGAGTCGATTAAGGTAACAAAAAACAGAAGAATAAGTTTAAATATCTCAAAACATTCACTCGACTCCAAAAGGGATTCACAAACACATTTCATTACAAAATACGACTTTTTAATGCTAAGTGAGCGAAAAAGACGCCTAACCTACCTAGCTATCACAGTCCTTTCTCAGTCTGACCCTTTCCACGTCCATATAAATGCATCTCAAATTGTCATATCGTTGAAAAAACTGGTAACAACCTAATCTAGGCCTATGGTACACGTTGCAATTGAAGTAACATTATTTGGCACCTACTCTGTTACTGACGCGTAAAATAACTTCTACTCTATTTATAAATGTTTTCTTTTAACGTAAATATGTTGTAAGTACTTATTAATAAAAGAAATATGTAGTGATGGCAAAAGGTAACCTACGTTTTTGGTTTGCATTTCGTATGCTTTATAATTTATTATCGCGGCCAAAATTTTACGAAAAATTTTAATTACATTAAAACTTAAAGGGTTTGAGCATTCTCGTTTTCATCACACTTCGTCTGCCAGATTTTATATCCTAACATTCCTAAATAAAGTTAACATAACTTCTAAAATATATGTATATATTTATTACAAATAGGCACGACGACGTACCGAAAGCATTCATCGCGAAATACTGTCGTTAAGTGATAAAAGAGCAAATCTTACTTCTTTATATTTCAACGAAGAGTTTTACATCTAATCTCTGGTTGGATCCGCTCGGATTTACGGACGCATCGACCGCATCGACCGAAGACTCACCGAGAAATCTAACTCTTACGTGGTAACTTAATATTACGGGGCAAAAACGCTATCTATACTCGCTTTTTGAACGGTAACACAATTTATGGTGTACATGCTCGTCAACTGTACATTCGCGACGGACCTTCGATAGATCATAAAGTACATCCTTAACTACAGATCGAAGCGTGTTTCACGGCGACCCAATAAACGGACGTCTGTGGGTACCGTAGTCGTATACTGGTCTAGTTGTAGAGGCGGTCGGTGACGTAGAGCTCGTGGTGCGCTGCGTGCGGCGCGAGCGCGGCGTGCGGCGGCGGCGGCGGCGCGGGCGGCCACCGCGGCGGCGCGGGTCACTGCGCGGGGAGACACGCCACGCCGCCGCCCACCGTCGGCTTGAACTCCGGCGCGCTCGACGTCGGGAACTGCTGGAAGGGCGGCGCGTAGCACTGAGGGAAGTACAGCTCCGGCTTCACGACCGCGGAGGCCGGCGGCAGCGGGCGCGGTGTCTTCGCGTCGGCCCGTCGGGCCTTCGCCGCATGAGGGTTCATGTGGTTGTCGATGTGCTTTTTGACTTCCGGTTCTGTGGCGAAACGGCGCCTGCAGTTCGGCATCGGGCAGCAGAATGGCCGATCGCCCTGATGAGTCCGCGTATGCTGGTCCAGAATGGCCTTTTGCCTGAAATCTTTGCCGCATTGCGTGCATTTGTACGGCTTCTCGCCGGTGTGTATGCGGAGATGCTGGTTTAAGATCGTCCGCTGCCGAAAGAATCGTGGGCAGTAGACACAACCGTACGGTTTTTCATTTGTGTGAATGCGTAAATGTTGGGTTAAATGAGATTGCTGTCTAAAACGTTTACCGCATTCAGGGCACGGGTACGGTCGCGACTCAATGTGTATGCAGCCGTGCTGCAAAAGTGTCGACTTTTGCTTAAATTCTTTTTGGCAAATGGGACATCGGACGTATAGTGGCATAGCGCGTCCTCCTAATACGTCGGGCAGTTTTCCTCCTTTAAGGTACTGCAGCGAGAGACTGGATCCGAATACGGCATGATTGAGTCCTTTTGTATCTTTAAAGTATGCAGGGTACTGCGCGGTATCTCCAGGCGAAAAACAAGAGCCACGCTGATCGCCATTTTGACCATCGGTATCTCCATAAGTCGACTGCACCTCTTCCTTGTTTTCATCCGGCGGAAATGGTACATCCTGAGGCCACAACGTCGGCGTTGTCCCGTTCTTGAAGATAAGATGCGGAGAAACGTCTGCAAAAATTTAATACTTTGGTCAATTACTTGTCCGATTCGTCTGCAAAGGATGAGAATCGACGAGTGGGTTAATCGAACTGAGGAACGGTTACGGGAGCGTCCGGCGATCGGTTCCGCGTCTCGCGAGCGCCCTCCGCTAAGCGGGCAACGAGGGGACCGAGAATTTGTCTGATAGGAAGGCCAATGGATGCGAGACCGAATCGAACGGGTGAAGGGCGGTAGGGATCGCTGGCGTCGCCGGCATTGACGCGAAATGGTCGAGTCAGTGCGGGCGGCGCGTGCGGGGACCGGGGCGGGGCATATATGTGTGAATAGCGCTCGCCTTGGTGTGTGCGGACGTGCTGGTTCAGGATGGCCTTCTGGCGGAAATGTTTGCCGCACTCGCCGCACGTATATGGCTTCTCACCGGAATGGATGCGCAGGTGCTGGTTGAGGATGGCCCGCTGCCGGAACGAGCGCGGACAGTACACGCACGCGTACGGTTTCTCGTTGGCGTGGATGCGAAGATGCTGCGTCAGGTGTGACTGCTGCCGAAACCGCTTGCCGCACTCTGGACACCCGTATGGTCTCGAGTCTGTGTGGATCCGCTCGTGTTGGAGCAGGGTTGATTTCTGCTTGAAGTCTTTCCCGCACGTTAGGCATTTGAACAGGCGAAGCTCAGTATTTGGATTGTGCTTCCGAGGTTTAGGTGGCTCAGGTTGCACAATGTCTGGTAGGTGGCGCAAATCTGGAGTTGCATACTGATCTAGCGGGCCCTCTAATGATAGAACACCGCCATTTTGCTTTAGGTAGTGTAATGGAAAACCACCAGTTCCGAGCATGTGGCTTGCCGGTCTAGTTTCTTTGAAGTATGGTGTATATTGTTGTTGTAAGTCAGGTTGTGTAACAAAGCACGGCGTTCGGTCTAGATGGTCTTGCGATGGCTGTTGTGGCTGGGATTGATTCTGAAGTTGTTGTTCAACTTGCATGTGCTCTGGAGACGTTTGTTGTTGTGCTTGCTGCTGCGCTTGTTGTTGCGCTTGTTGCTGAGCAAGCTGTTGTGCGGCCTCATCCGCTGCCTGGTCAGGAGGCGGCGGCGCGGGGGGATAAGGTGAGGGAGCAGGAGACGCAAGCTGCGGCTCAGGCTGCGGCGAAGGTCCGCCTGGACTCTGGTGCTGCATCGGCTGATAGCCACCATCCAAAACTGCTCCACCCCATTGTGTTCCAGGAGGTGCGCGTTCCACTCCATCTTTATAAAGGACATAGGGCGCTGTCGTATCTGTAAACAATGAAAAACGTGATTAATATTTTTGAAAGTAATTTTGAAATCAGAGAGGTAAGTATTTAATAGTCTAATTAAATTTTCGACAATCATAACGTAAATCAAAGAAGCATCATTGTAAATTTGCGGAATATCGCTGCCGGTGGCGTGCAGTAGTCAGTACGTCGCGTGCCACGCGGCTGCAACACTCGCTGCCAAATAAGAATTTAATAAAATGTCACATTCCACAATGGGTGAGACATTTTTGATGGCTACATGGTTTTATTATATACTTGGCATATAAGACAGTTATAATTTGATATTCATTTTCAAGCATAGTACGGCTTGTCGGCAAAATATTTAAAATTGTAAATGAAACTTAAATCAAAGATATGAGAAACAACATAACGTTATTCAAAGATTTCTAAATGCTCACTTTCTTAAGATATTATATGAAACGACGGAAAATGCGACGGTTTTCTTTTCCGCTACAGAAATGCAAATGACAAACGTAGTCCAGCTATTATCGTTTACCTCATTGTTACTATGAGATTCATGTTAATAACATATGTTTAAATAAAAATATCATTTAGGTCATCTATTTTTTTAATATTATCTTATAATTTTAGTACAAATAATAAAATAATAAGTCATATTGTGATTCAGTATTTTTTCAAATGAATTATTATTATTCTGTATAATTATTCTATAATTCTATAATAATTCTATAATTCTATAATAATTCTGTATTTATTCAAAATGAAATCGTAAAAACAATATACTCTTGTTTTAGAAATACAAACAAAGAACATTTATCGAAGCACGCCAGCGTCATCCGGGACGCATCCTAAAAAAGTAATTCCATCCATCTTGGTCAGGCGTTCATCTTTAATATCGTTAATAACTTCTCAGATGGGATAAGCGATAAAATCGTGCTACTATACCCTTATCGGAGCCACAATCGATTTGTCCATCTCGATATAAAATGCTCGTGACCTAACTCTGGTATAAAATATCCAATTAGTTTACAAGCTCCATGTTGAATGAGCTAGAATAATGTTTTTAAATTGAAACAGCTTTTTAATATTTAGTGATCCATTATTTTTATTCAGATTTAAATGACACATAGGATTTTGAAGTGTTTTTTTCTGAAAGCAGAGGATAGCATATTATTAAGTTTGTTTTACTGGCCTAATGCTTCTAAAACTTTAAGAAACCCTGAGTACTTCTTCAAGACATGACACAAAGATTTATAGTCATATGACATCTGTTTATAATCTCCCGGATAAATAATTCGAGAGGAAACGTCCAGGCGATTTCATTTGACAGTAATGTTTTAATGACGTGTAGTAATTTTAAATCCTCTATCTTCCCACATGTGGGGTGTCATTTCGAATTAAGACTTTTTGTCTTAACCCTTTTAAATTATAACGCTCCAATAACGTCGGGAGCCTGGGAGAATCACCCCTTTCATTTGGTTTGATATTTTTATTACTTGCGTGGATGAATTTCTTTATGTAATGACGTTCTGGGCGACATATGTGTACAGAAGTATGTGAATTGTCATAGTTTAAAAAACTTAGCTATAAGTAGAACACGTACAATAAGTATAACTGCTTTGCGTATGACATCCTGTGGCATTGCACTCGCTGGTACAAAAACGTATGACGAATGTAAGGTATTGGAGGTTATCCAGAGCCCAAACTGGTCCGAGACGAACCGCCCCTTCCTGCGCTTGATCCTACCGTGATGTACAGACAGCAAAAAAATATATTCAATATAAAATGTACTTCAAAATATTTATTAACTTTCAGCTACGAGTCAAAATGTCACAGTAATTACTTTAACAAAAAAATATCAGTATATTTTTTTAAAGATACCAATTAATAATTTACATATTTTTTATTTATTTTATAACTTTAAGGTATTGATATCTCCCCGATTTCCGAAATCGGTCTTTTGTGATAACGTTACGTTTTGAGCCACTTTGAAAAAGAAATTATGTGTATGTTTGTGAGTTTTTGGGCTCGATACTTTCGCGACCCGATCATGCAAGTGACTTTTTGGTATTATTATGTGCCTGTGTACGTAATTTAGAGGTGGTTAGTGTTCCAGCGAAATCCATCAATGGGTTTTATGTTTAAAAAATAATGAAAATCGTATCTTACCGATTTTCAAAAATTTATCGGGTTTATTGTGGTACCCATTGACACATGTCAATATCACCAAAAACGATTGAAAAAAAAAATTATATAGTGTCAAATTAAAATAAATGATTTTTGTAATGGATAGCAGTAGGTTTTTTTTAATAGCTTTGGTAATAAAAGAATGATTTAAAAAAAAAAAAGTAATTTAAGTTTTCTCTTATACAAATTAATGGTTTAGGGCTTTTATCACTTGGTAATGATTTTATTTGTGCACCGTACTTTAATTCACGGATGGTCGAACCCGTCATCCTAAAACTCGTAGATTAAACTTCACAAACTTAGCCTCACATAGAACAATTTTATATTATCACGTAATTCCTTGACATAAAACTTATTCACCAAATCATTTTATGGGTAAACTGATAAAATAATACCATCTCTACTAGTTTTGTGGTTGTTCACTGGTTTTGGTACAATTATTTTTGATTGCTACCATCGAAAGGTTGAAGTGAGGAGAGGTATGTGAGGTGTTTGTTTTTTTTGGGGTTCCTTATCCCATGTCGCGGTATCTTTGTTATTTCTCGGTTCAATAATCCAATTGTTTTATCCTAATTTAATAAATTTGTTGATATTTTTTAAAATAAACAGTTCGTTTGTTTGTTTCGATCATTATTCACAAAACAAATCACTGGCGTCTCATAATTACAATTTATTGTGTGTTTTGAGTTTGCTGTGAGTTATTTCAGCGGCTGATTCATGTCAAGTTGAAGAAGTCTTTAACAATGAGAAGGATGCCTGAGTCATTGTAAGTTCGTGAGTTTGTATTCTAAAAGTGATTGTAAAATGAGTTTAACGAAAAATATTACTTAGTGTATATTTATTTTTCATTTAATTTGCAATCATATTTATATAAGTTTTTAAAGGTGTGTTATAAAACCTATAATTTCATATTTATTTGATTTAAAATACCGGTAGTATAAAAATTATATTAAATTATAATTTTATAGAATTAAAACAAATTTATATATACATTTTATTATTTTACGATAAGGGATAAATATATATGATACTATAAAAAATGTATTTAACAAAATATATTTTATTTATGAAGTTAACATATCTTAAAAATATTAATTTCTCTGTACTACAGCTGTAAAGAAAATAATTAATTTACAAAGAGACGTTTACATACAATACGAACACATTGGCACGATGCGTAAGTGGATTCACTGAATGAAATGAAGACGTTTCTTAATAAAAAGTCAAGTGTCAACAGTGCATAAAAAGTGGAACACGAGTGAGCGGTTAAATGTTCAATACAATAAAACTTAACAACTTACATTGCTTCTTTAGTTTTAATTTATAATTCATTAGTCTGTACAAGTGGAGGCATGTAACAAGTACGAGAAGCGAAAGTGACAGCTGGTGATTTTGCCGCCTAATGTCTCTAATGTGACAGTTTCAATCTATCGATAATTTTAAAGCGACTTTTTTTATATTAAAATGCGACGCATATTTGTAATGTTAAAAAATGTATTTGTTTTATTACTTCAATAATTGAAATCATAATAACAAATAAATTATTTATATTAATGATCATGCCCCGTATACAAATAAAAAAGAAACAAAAATAAAAGTCATAATTCATTACAACATACATCCCTAATTTCTTATCCATTGGACATCGGTACCGGTTGTACGCACGTCACTGCGTCGCGACAATTTATTTCGGTTCGGGGCAATGCACTTCGCAGCCCTGAGATCTTAGCGAATAAACGAGAGTAAACATGGAAGAAAAAACAAATGAATCAAGGCTATTAAAATTAGTTTACATGGAGCGAGACTGCGCGGTTTTGAGCTCACTTTTTGTTTCTTACGCTCTTTATTAGTACACTACTTTTATGATTTTATGGTATACCATCTTTATTAATAATATAAGTTCAATATTACATAGTGCCCTTAACATATATTGTAAATTATTGAAAATGTTTTTTACAAAAATATGACAAGTTCGGATAATGCGGTGTCCGTCAGTCTTTCTAATTTTCGCAACGTGTAACTCTCGTCTGTAGTTCAAGAGTCTAGTCGCAGGCCACAGCTAGTTCACCAGTTACTTAGTATATCACCTATATGTACAGTAGATACAATGTTTCGGGTGTAATGGGTAATATATAGCCTGACCGTCGTAGTTAACATAATATAGTGTTGAGGCCCTCTTTATTTTTTCGGTAAAATAATAAATCTTTTAAATGGTTTCGTTTGTAATTAACGACGTGTTCACACTCGCGGCGGCTAAAGAATGGCACTGAAGGCAATAAAAGTTTAATACAGCCGATGTAACATGGATGCACTTTGTTATTCCTGAAATAAATGAACCGGACCCAGCACGCCCTAAATCGTACAGCGACATGGAAATACAATTAACAATTACTAATTAAAAGCTTCTGATAACCAAACTCTACGTAAATTAGCATACAGAAGTTTATGCAAAACCAAACAAAGCAGGTTATATTGCTCGTGACAGGTGATTTGTAATGTTTCGTGCTAAATGTGACACAAATCTTTGAAATGGTGTTTTGTGTAATTAAAATGAGAGCGTGCAATAACTGTGCAAAAGTGAATGCATGGGTGACGCGCCGCGGCGGGCTATATCTGTCCAAGACGCCCCTCGACAAATGCTAATGTCCTCTAGGACACTCCAGCGTACTTCGTTGATCATGATTATTGCTCGATATATCAAAGCTTGCCACCATTTTGAACTGCTTCTACTGTCTCTGGTATATAGTCTATGAAAACCTATTAGTTTGACATTTCAGTGACACAATAATTTTGCTAGTTTTTAGTTTTAACTAATTGTATAATACAAATTTTGTTAGCATTTCCATTATTACCAAAATTTAATTGTCAAATTTTGTAACTTTTATAAATTGAAAATATTTATGTGAAATGTTCGGATTCTAAAAACCTACATTAATATAGTAAGTCAATAAACATGACGAATTACAAATTGTTATAACTCTATACGTACAGGCTGATACAAGAATGTTGACTTTCAAGATAGTTGCAAGTATATTTTTTTAGTGATCAGAGCTTTAATTTTTACCTACAGCAGCTTCAAGGTCTTGTTCAAACCAATCTATTGACCAAATCAACCTCCAGGACAAAAGCAAGTTTACTCGAAATGACTCATGGCCGTGAACAAGCTTCTCGGAAGGATAAATCTGTTTCAAAAGCCGTTTGGTGATATCGTAGAAATTAATCGAATGATTTTTATTGCTATAGGTGTAAATGTTTGACGTTAATTGTTTTTATTTGTTTAAGTATTGAATTAAAATAGCCTCTGTAAATGAGAACCAACTAACTATCTTGTACTCTCCTTTTAACCGTATCCCGATTTGCCTTTTGAGTGATGTTAGTTTCTTTTGAGTATATAATTAGTTGTTATGAGGTGCGAGAGGATAGGCACGATAAAACGTACCGGTGGAGAGAGACGGGTCTATTTCTGTTAATTATGACCGGCACGGCATAGCGGACGTTGCTTTACTTGATATATCTTCGATTATTTTTGACATTCGACAAATGTCAAAAGGTCAGTTCTATGACAGTCAAAATAACTTTCGAGATTTGGTTGAAATATTTTAGATGCACTTCTCAAATATAATACATACGCTTTAAATTTATATCATTTTGTCTGCTATTTTTATTTTAATATAAATTGGATTGGAATATAAAGAACTGAAAGAGAATGCCGTTCATTTGATACTGATCATTAAACTTCAGAACGCTTTTAAAAATGTCTCAACAAGTTAAAAAATCTTCAGAGTTTTAGAATGTTTTATATAAAATTCTCGGTATAAAGTCGCTGCATCATTGTATTAGTTATCATGGCTGTATAATAAAGCATCATTCAAGCACAAATAAAAAACCCAGCAAACTTAGAGAGAAGATGGTTCTTAATGACTTGGGAATAGGGGACACAATCCAGCGCTCATCAACATGTGGTGCCGTAGACAAAGCCCTTGGTTCACAAGGGGCACTATTTTTAACAGATTATGCACGGGATGCGCTGACGGAGCGTGCTGAAGATTCGCTGGTCACAATGCCTACATGTTTTTTTGTGCACTTGACTTGTTTGATGAGACGTGATACTAATTTAGGTTACATTTACACTGCATAATCATTTTATATTCTTATAGAAACGGGTTATCAAATATTAAACTTACCCGAAACGTACATAGGCAATAACAGCAACCACTCTAATATAAAAATCATGAGTTTTGTAACAAAACCTAATCCTGAAAGTGTCTAAACTGTAAAGTATCACATTCGAATATAAAGAATCCACAGACAAACTGCATTGCAGAAGTTAGTCGAACTTCGATGGCATTGCATGTTCTGGCGGCAATAAATTAAAAAGTAAAAGTAATAAATATGGCTGGATCAAGGGACGTTCGTTTGGCGCCTGCACGCGAGCCTTCCGTGATTTTGGATATAGGATCAATTATGTGCTTTATAAGAAAAGGGTGCTTCTGCAGAATTTACGATTTAGTGTTTGGGGTTTAATGTGATTGTGTTGACGACTAGCATTTTATTATGTACAAGATGTCTGTTTGAGTTTAAAGATTTTATATTAGGGGACCCACAGACGTGTTGATTGAAATTATGTATTATTATAAAGATATCTATGAATGAATATTATTATTAAAGACATCAATACGAACGAGACTCTAATATTTTCTTTAATTTATTTTTTAATTTATATATATATAATTAGTGATCAATTAGCATTTAAGGTTGTTTAAAAACCGCATAAAATTATAGAAATCATTTTTTTAAATATTTTTTTATTTATTTGTTAAGTCACATTAATCATGACAAAATTTACAACTGCCTTCTTTCGCTCGAATATTCAATGTTTTAAAAAGAAATCCCTCAAAAGATACCGAGGTGAGTTTCTTCGCGTGAAAACCTGTGATATGTTAAAATGTACCTTTCCACCTGGATATAGGCAACAGGAGAGACGAATGAGGTTTGTAGTGGAACAATATTCACTAAAAGCTGGGTTAAGTAATTATCAACTCTATTTCTTTGTAATAAGGTATGCGGTGATGGTAGTGATGTTTGTAAGAACGTCTGGGCGGGTGAATGGCCGCTGAAAGCGCGGTTCACAAGTTTGAGACACGGCATCGCTTCCTGAAGCTTTGAGTGCTAGAATTTTGTTTTATACTTACATGTTTGTACGTGGACATTGTGGGCATTGTGGACGGACCTCTGCTATTGTTTGTGACACAAATAGCCTTAATTAATTATTATTATGTTAGTTTTTATTACATTATGATTTTATGGAGTTAGTTCTGAATTTACTATAAAAATTACATTTAATGCGTTTTTTTTTTACAAATATTTATATTGCATTATTTAATAACGTATTGTCACTATGACTTAACAATTCAACAACAATTTGAGTTCGATATTAATAACTTTTAATATCACACAGGACTGTTACAACTCTCAAAACTATTCGAATTAGGAAATAATTTATCAAAATATTACGATGAGAGCAAAGTTGTTTAACAAGTAGTTTAAACAGCAAACGCTAATGTACTCTATGACTTTTCTGACGTGAAGAATTCTTAGGCAGTATTGAATACCTTATGATCATCTTTTGTAGAACCTTAGCGAAATAAAATCATCCTGCCAACATTTATCACAGGACCTGGAATTGAATGTAGCAACTCTGGCACCTGCTTATTTTAAGGACAATGTTGGTAATAATTTTTCTACATAGGGTAAAAATATAACGTTTTAATATGACAGTAAGTTCGGACAAATAAAAGAATTAACTCTAAATATTGAAATTTTCAGTTAAAATTAACTAAAAATTTAAATGGTTTTAAACTTTCATTCATTTCTATCAAACGGACACAAAAGAACAGGTAAAAGAGCAATCCAAAAATCGCAGCCTGCGATGAAAGCCTACCTTCATAGAGCTCGCCGCAAAAAGTTCACTTGATACACCCCTCGTATTGGATAAATTGTAAGTGTCTCGATCCATACTCCGTTTACAAATTAAACACCCTGTACATAACCGCCCCCAGTACATATGTGGCCATGATTTATATACGCCGTACACATTTGGCATAATTGAAAAATGGCGGAGTGAGTTAATGGCTCAGCATCGGACAAAGCAAATAGCGTATTTCGTCCACGGCCTGTTATGAATATGGATGTTGCCAGTTCCACTTCAATAAATTTGTCGTATTTCGTAATTATAATACGCTTTTAACCCTGTGTTAGGGGAGGTTATAGTTTTCATGTTTGAATACACATCCCATTTGCGAGTAAATATATTAAGTTTTTACTTTTGAAACCTAAAACTTTGTTTCTCTATGAGTCATTCTATGCAATTTCAATGTTTTCCAAATATTGGAGTTCACCAAAAGACATGTCAGTCAATTTCTTTACGAAATAGAATAATGCTAAGCAAACAGTCAGATACTTAAATTTATATGATATTTTAGTTGTTTATTCAGTTGTAGTATTCAAAAAAGTTTAATCCTGAAGTCAAAAAATGTACACCAATTTACAGCAACATGTTATATTCTTAGGATATCTTATCTCTAGAATATTTTTTCCAAATTTAATCTTCAATTAACATGGGTTTATCAAGTTTCTTCGGGTTGAGTTACCATTTTCTAAAAGCGCTATTAACATTTCTATGAAGCAGAAAACCATTTTTTAATTTACCGTAAAGCTTAGAGATGACGTTTGCCGTCAAACTGTCATTTTTGACAGTTGCTGTTCCATAAATATGAATGTTAAACTGGCAATGAATTCAGGGAATTTCAGCTAGTTAACCATTTCAGATGGTTTATCTAAAATATATTTCAGAGTTAATTGTTGGATGAACTGTTTGATAAAAAAATTGTCTAAATGATATTAGGGCATTACTTTAACAGGATAATAAAAATAATTGAATAATAATTTTTATTGTACACACGAATCAAACAGAAATGGAATAAAAAATGAGAACGAAATAAAATGGTAAAAATTTGGCGGTACAAATCATACAAAATCAACACATTAACTGAATAAATATGATCGATTTTAATTTTAAAAAAAAGCGATAGATAAATCTGGCTGAAAATTAAATTGGTTTATAATTATAATTAATACTTTTAAAAATCTCAGTACAAATTTCAGATCGTCTAGGTGGCCAGTAGCGCACGGTAATTCCATCGATCATTACTTCGTGCAATCCTCCAATCGAAAAATAAAAACACTGGCAGCCCCACCTGCATCCCCCCTCCCCCCGTCTGTAGGGGAGATGTGATTTTTTCGAGCGTCACCCCCGATCGGTACTGTATAATAATGATCGCTTCATATTATGTACTTCTGTATGTACATCCGCGACTTTAATTAAGTTTTAATCTTTTTGATTAAAACATTAAAATACTGAGGAAAGTTTAACATTGTGATCATAAAAGGTACATAACAAAATTTGACATCACACATTGTAATTAAGTGTATTGTTGTTGCTTTGTTATTTCAAATACTCATACTACATATAATACTTTTAAAATTAAAAATTTGATAATATATATCATATTTATCATTTTTATAATAACAACAAGCTATACATCTTTGAACTAATAAAAATGTCTTGCGAAATTCTCTTTTAGTAAAGTTGTTATTATGCGTAAGTGCTACGACTTCTAGTGTAGCGGAGTTCTACAAGGTGCTACGCAAGACAGTGTTCTCTATGTTAGTGTTACGATACAATGCTTGTACAGTGAAGGTAAAAAGTTGTTATCTAAACTAAAATATATGTAAATATATTTTCCCCTAATTAACATACTTGAGCTGGTCTAAGCGAAAGTTTTTGTACTTAACAATTAATGAATTTAATAATTGGAATGGGGTATTCATGAACCATTACTAGAACCCACATCTACTTTTCAAGTGTATATACATAAACAACAGCGTGTAAGTGTGTGTGTCTGCAGAGCCGAGCTCGCGCTAAGCCTCATCGCGTGCAGAACGCCATGCAAAAATGTGCATACATACCACTATCTATGACCCCCCACCCCTCCCTCGATTCTTGAACAAATAGATCTTTTGCTGGCGCTCTTGTTTTATGTATAGGTCTGGTTATACTGGCCGGGGGATAACACCGTCCCCTTTTATGTGTCATGTAGTTTAAAATTACGAATTATCTGCATGATTGTTAGGAATGACATTGATGTTATTTGAATTTAAATTTTCTGTATTTGTGATGCTTTGAATAAACAGTTTTACATTGAAATGAAAAGAATGAAAATCTATTATCTGCTGGAAGAAGACGCCGCGAGGACTCATGCAGGAACTCACATTTTAGACTTCTATTCATTGGACATTATACTATGTTCTAAAAGTCAATTAAGAAACGTATTTTTAAGCTCCGTTTTCAATTTTAAAACCGTCCTTTCAAAGCGCCTTTTGCTTTACTCAGCAAAGTATAGAATTTAACGAAGCCATAATTATAATGCTTAAAAGAATTTTCTTTTTGCAGAAATTTAATGAATTGCCGGTTTTCCTTAAGACTTTTCTCGAATGAAGGATACATTATATATTCAGTGATTGACGAAAAAGTTTGTAATTAAAGTTTACAGTTAAAAAAGTTCGATTGTGGGCGGGAAAAGTTTGGTACACACGACAGGAAAGAAAAAAGAACAGGAGGCAAGAGAAACTGTGTTACGAGGTAAGAAGGAGGCCACGGGCACGATCGCAATAAAACGATACTGCGTGAGGTCGGCGAGACCGGAACTTTTTATGGACATTTTTTTATACGACGAAAATAGGAAAGAAAATCTTGAGACTAGTCGAGCATTGCGTCTAATAGTATTATGATGTTTTATAAAGTTTAAAATTATTGTTTCATTATACCTATGTAAATGTTTATTTGTTTTCACGAATGCTTTTGAATCATTTTTTTAACTTCTTCTCTGTGATATTAATAAATAAAATCATCTAACAGATATATCTTGTGTCTATAGTGTATTTATAGAGTACTTGTATCCATGTAGTAAGCCTGAAGTAACACTAACCTATCACAACATCGTACTTTCCGTCGGCGCTCGGATTTAAACTTAGTTTAAAAGCTGTATTTATTTTATTTTGTTTGTTCTTATTGCTATTTGTTAACATATTGGATGGATGAGAACTAAATGCATATAATAATATCATTGTTGAACTTCACATTTCTTCAGTAGTTTTGTTTTGTTTTAAAGATAATTAATTTACTATTTAGAATAACAAAATACAGATTTTAAAAAGCGTTATTACAAGCGAGTTCATTTAGATGATTTAAATGGCTTAAGATGATTAAATAATTATATGAGATGATCTCGGTTTAACTACATATAAAAGCTACCTGTTACTCCATGATTAATAGAGCGCTAATCAAAGGGTGAAAGGAGAAAGAAAGCTTCAGGTATTTTTATGTCATTCTCTATCAATCTCTATTTTGGGTATTTTTAATAAATCATAACCATAATTTTGTCTTATTTATCTCATTATTTTGTTATTATAGTTGTATATTGCATCGTTATTTGTTAAGTAAATATAAAGTATATTCCTGTGTGTTTTGTTGCGTTTTAATACCTATATTGACTTATGATCCAGAGCTAACACAACCATTACCGCACACAACTGCACGGGCCACCCCCACCCGATTCGTTTTTATATTTTTGCACATTCAAAAAAGAATGCCAGACAAAGATGGACTGATGACGAGATTGTATACGTAACAATGGGTGCAAGCGGGACGGGAGCTCTTCTGACACGGCCGACGCGAAATAAAAATGTGCAAAGCTTTTCTTTTTTAGATGTGATGCTTTTTTATGTTAGTCTGCGTTCGCAATTAGTGATGTGCGGTTGTCGTATTGAGAATTAAGATATATGCAAATATAGGTGGGGTCTTCAAAAGCTTTTGTCTGCTTATTCAGGTCTAAAGGATTGCGGAAGCGACTCCAAGGTCGGCTGAGATATTTACGAATTACCGGCCGTGATAACTTATAGATAATGACGTCTGCTGACAACTAGCTATTTGAGCAATCATTTTAAGAGAACGACTTGATCTCTTAAAGCGAATCTGAACAAAAGACCTCAAAATGTTTTAAATTGTTTCATTTTGTAAATTGGAGTATCGCCATCCTTTATACATAATGAGGGCATTGTTTTCGCTTTTAGGAAGAACTTTTATAATAAAAAAACTTTTAGCCAGCTTTTCTACTATTTCATAATTGCAATAAAAGAATTGCCAAAATATAAATGTTCAGAAATGAATGTTCACGGTCTTTTGTACGGTTCAGGAACAACACTATGAGAGTATCATGACTATATAATAAACTCGCAATATTAGTTAAATCTGATTCGCACAACCCTAATTCTAAACCCTTCAGGTGCATCCTAATCAAAGGTACGTTAGAAAGAGCGCAACAAATTACAATGCTAAAATAAAAAACACTGACATCCCAATGCAGCGTGTATGTGTGCACACACACATACACAGCCCGTGTCGGTGCATGCTTTACGCGGAAAAAACGGCTGCGTTATTGATTTTTCTCTACAGCGTCGAGGGGGGGAGTCGCCCGCGGCCTGAAAAAGTGTCTGTTGAAAAAACCGAGACGAAAAAGCACCCCTCCCTTTTTAATTGGTAACGTAGTGTCAATAGGGCTAATCCTGGGCCCGTAATAGCCTGCTTTTGTCTCCCGAATGCATTTTTCAGTTGCCAGGCGACGGGTTTGAGTCGCGGTTTGGTTCTTTTGGGCTTTTTAATGAGGAATTGTAATACTCTGTTCATTGTTTCAGACTCGTTTTAGCGAAATATTCAGGGATTAATTAATTATTTTTTAATTATAAATATATCTAATTTTATACTATTTTGTCATTTTCAATCTATATGATTATGAAAAACATATTATAAGATTAGTTTTGATACGAAGTTCTTAAAATACAATACTAAATTGTAACGATCAAAACTTTAAAAGTTGGTTCGTTGGAATGATCTCAAAAATAAACTTTATTTAAAAGATTACCATATAATATCTGAATTTCTCGTCATTTTATTAATATCAACTGAATTTACAAATTAATCAAATACATTTAAATTAATAATTATAAACATATAAACAATTTAAAAACTGCGTGACTCGTAACCAATAAGCATACCCTGACCTCCGTAATGGCTCAAGTGGCTCAATTGACTCCGGACGTGACGTCATGCATTTCCGCCTCTAATTACGCACACTCTTGCAAAATTGGAAATTATTGCCATCAGGGGAACAAAGGGAACATTGAAATAAACTCAAATAGATATACATACGACAAAGCTCACTGACTATATATATATATATATAACTCTTGTACTGACGGACTGATTTCTCAGCGTGGTATAAGCCGTTAGTTTCTATTATGATTTACTAATATACTAATATTTAAATTTCCATCTGTAATGGAGTTAGAACTTTGTATAGAGAGTATCTTTTTTATTGATCACAAACAGAAAAAAATAAGAAGTGTTTCTCAAAAACTAAATTAATTAAACTTTATATTCATGAATTACATTTCTTTAATTAATTTATATCAACCATTTATTACAATACTTTTAAATATTATGATCAAAAAAGTTAGACTGTATTTCAATATTTGAATGAAAAAATACATATTTAGTATAAAGATCACTTTGATATTTTTATTTTCGTTGAAAATCTATTTTTAGTATATTTGTATAGATAATGTATATAATGTTTCTAATAGTAAATAATGCATTGAATGCCCTGTGATGTTGGCATTGACCGCTTACGCAACTACTTGACATCAATAAAGATCAGACGGACGCACAGACGGCGGGTAAGTGAGTTCACTTTATATATATATACATACATATATGATGTCATTGAATCGTTTAGCATTGTTTTATTTTTAATGAAAGTAATGATAAGGATACTAGGATATATAAAAAAATATTGTAATAATTATAAATATTACGAAACTTTAACTAATATTCAAGAAATTTAGTCTTAAAAAATTATAGTTGAAGTCAAATTTGAAGTTAGTTATTTGAATTTGAAAGACATATATACAGATTTTTGATTTGCTCATTGTAACTGTGCTTCATGTTTATAATATTATATTTTATATGTCGTTTAAAATAATATTTTTCGTGTATTTATTACAACTATTCTAAGTATAAGTAAAATGGGTGACGATAAATCAACCGTACAGCCGCTTTCATAAAGCTGTTGATATCAAATCACTTAACTTGTAAGCGCTACATCGCTTCATACTTCGATGAAACTTTATACGGCGACACTGATAGCGTGCATTAGTATTTTCTTAGATTTTCACGAGTACACATTTGAAATAAAACTATTTTTACGGATTAAAACTCGCGTATAATTTGGTTACATTTTTGATTTTAACCCGACGTTTCGAATAAGTTTCGAATAAAAAATGTAACCAAATTATACGCGAGTTTTAATCCGTAAAAATAGTTTTATTTCAAGCGTTTATTAGTTTTATACATTTACTTAACTGTTTAAAACAATCTGTCAGATCATTTATTTATTTGTATTATATTATATATTTAGTTTTTTTAATTATAAGTGTTAGATTTATATAAATTTATCGTTTATTTCTTTATTTATTAAATCTATTGCCCCAAGCCTTCTTGGGGCAATAGATTTAATACAATAGGCGGACTGAATGCTAAAAGCATTCTCTGCAAGTAAACCAATGAAAACAGACTAAAATAAAAACAGCTAGACGTTAACATTGTTATTTATTAACAAAACTAAACTATAATAGTTTAGTTATTATTATAATAGAAGGAGAACTTTTATAAAACTTTAAACATCTATGATGTTTTATTTATATTTATCGTGATTTGATGAAATAAATTTAAACTACCATTATACTGCAAAATATTTAAAAAGAACAGTCTTCCATAATAATTTAAATTTCCTCAAATAACTCAAACAAAATTTTAATAAAACATCTTATTGCTAAAGAAACCTCGCTATCAGTCGCACCACATCTCGTCGCGTGATTTCGCGGCTACCGTGTTTACGAGACGTCGAAGAAAACATCTATTATACGTCTTAGTACATTGTAATAAGACTCATAATACAAAGATACATCATAGACAAAAATAGTAAACTCCATTATGACTTATTTATGTCTTTTTACAAGCATATTTATGAGCAAATGTGTTTGATACGGTCCTTACAAAACTGTTGATTTTATATTAATGTTCTTTAATACGAAGAGTTTTATTAAGGCTTCATTTCATTTAATATAAGTACAAATACATATTAGTTGATACATTTGTTTAATACGAATTGAGTTAAGTTTTTATTTCACTTTATAAGTACACATACAATATATTAATTGATACATTTATTATGTTTTTAACAAGTCGTACTAACAACGGCAACATTATATTATATTAATACTAGTATTTAGTCGCGGTTCCGCATGCGGATAAACGATTTTATTTATTATTAAGACAAATAGAATCAGTAGCATAATGCTAAGCCTTTCTCATGGACCTGCCTATTATAATTATAAGAATTTTTCATATTCAGTAGTTTCAAAAATTAGCGCGTTCAACCAAACAAACAGACAAAGCTTTAAGTTGTTAGTATAGATTATTTATTATAATTTAATATACATTAAAACAAATTTTTCCGCTCAATGTAACATGCCACAACTAGATTCAAATGGAATTCCATCGCAACTTCACGGGTCAGTACCTTCAAAGTTATATAATTCGCAACACCAACATTATGACAACTAACCAAATAGAGGGTCTATCTATGAGGGTTGTCTATTTGAGGGTCACTATTTGAGGGCGTCTATTTGTCTATATCATGTCCTACTAATGCTTAACATATGCAGGGATGAACCAACGGCTTAATGCGCTTCAAAAGATATCTAATTGGCTTTTTATAGATCAATGAATTTGTATTAATATATAAAACTAAAAACTGTATTTTCGATTTGTTCATAAATGTGAAATTCTAGAGTTATTGATATAAACCTTGCGTTTCATAAAAATTAGTAATGAAAATGGTGTTCATATAAAAGCCCAAAAAAATCTATTAAGTAATAAAAAAATAAATATATATAATATTTTATACAATTGATATTAAATAATATTTTTATATATAATAAGCTGACAGAAACTCGTAACCTATTTAGATGTTATAGGAGCGTAAACAATACCAACCCCCGCTATTACGCGTAGGGTGCACATTTGTGTAATACCGTTCTCAAGGTTACCAAGTTCAAGGACACGTTAAGGGATGCAGGTGGATCACAACCCTAAGTTACGAATTCTTTTAAAGTTAGTTTGTTTACATTGACTTTTTGAGGATTTTATGGTTGAAATAAGTTCTTGTTAATTTAATATTACAGAAATATTGTAATTGAAGCGATCTCAGATTGATTGTATATATTCATTAAATTGAACATGTAATTTTTATGTCTGTCCCTTTTCGGAAATTTGAGGATTTTATCTTCAGTTTATGTCAATGAATTTTATTTTAATTATTGTTTTTAGTTAAAGAATAGTAATATTAATATAAAATGTTATATCCAAGTAGATGTTTCGTTTCTAAAGTCTGGCAATTAATTAATACTTTCAGTTCCTTCGAAGGACTCCTGAAAACAATTGTAAACAGTAGCTGTAATAACAAGCCTATAAATGTACCGGACGTGTAATCACAAGTTTGTAAACTCGTGATGATACACGTGATGTTTGTAAACTCTACAGTGTGATAGAGCACGTGATTGTGATAAGCTCTCTGCTCTACATCGGATTGTTAATCTATATTCCTTTACAGGTGGATCTATCTCTAGGTTTGGTTTTAAAAGATACTTCTATGTTTAAAAAAGAAAGATCCTGGGCAAGTGAAAGATTGTACACGTACTTGCATGACTGTATATTTCTTTAGATCATTACATACATGCTAGTAAAAAAATAATGTATATTTATAAGAGGATTTAAGATTAAAAATGACATTTGATTCGATAGATAAACTTCATTTGTAACTATATTTCTTTCTGTATCTAAAATATAATTTATAATATTTAATATTATATAAGCTTTTTAAATTAAGCTTCATATTCATATTTTTGAGGTACCTCTGTGTTACCTTTCTTAAAATATATATAAGTTTCCTCATATTTCTTTGCAAAAACAATTTTCAGGCGGTGAGACTAACAGACTGAAAAACACGATAATAAATTGTGTTAAGCGTCTGAAGGTGGTTTAATGATGTTAATGTAACGAATATGTGAGAACGCCTATTATTTAGAAAATGGTTTATAACCATTGTATTATCAGATGTTTTTATAAAGACTTGAATATTTTTTATTCAAATCAGATTAATATCGGGAATTATTATTACAGATATTAAACGGAAGCCTAGTAATTGTATAATTATATTTGAATGTTCAAATATAATCAAATATCTTTTACTTTCTCTCTTCGTCGCTCTCACTTGGTAATTAAGCAGCTTTATTGTAATTTTTTTTATATACTGTCAGTTTTGTACGCCGACTCTATTAGCGGAATTTTTAATATAATTATGATAAATCATATAAAATAACAAGGAATATGTAAAATAAATTTATGATTTAATAGAAAAAATAAACTAATTTTACAAAAAACATAGTTGAAGGTGTCTATTAATATCCATTATAACCTTTAGACGTCTTTCAATGAAGGTCATGTTCCATAATATTTGGAACTGGTTTGTGCAGCAAATGCATATAATTACTAAATTGTTTTTATAGATAAAAGAAAACTTTATTTTTGATATAACAAGTTATATAAAGATAAAGATTTTATTATAATTTTTGGTTATAACATGAAACTGTTATGTCAAAGGATTAGTTACGAAAGAACAAAAGACACTAATCTTGTGCAATAAATGCATATAATTACGAAATTATTTTTATAGATAAAAGAAAAAAATATTTTTGATATAACGAGTTATATAAATATAGCAATTTTGTTTAATATATTATAAAATGAACCTGTTATATCAAAGGATTAGTTATTAAGGAACAAATTGACTAGAGTTAAATATCAAATGGATAAAAATCTCGTCTCCAAAGCCAATAGCGTATTCCTAATCTATATTAGCATATAGTAATCGGGGCAGTACGAATTCTAACACTTAGCTGATCACCAGCGCACCGTGAAGCGGAACATTACATCTCCAATTTGAGTGACCACATACCGCTGCAACTGTACTTACTCTATTAGCGGAGGTTGATTTGGTTTGATTGTTGGTTTTAGATAAAAGATTTGAGAGATCGAAATTATGTGAGAGAGTTTAGAAAGTATTTTAGTAACATCGAGAACACAATTTAAATTCGATTTTATAAATTAAGGATCATATAATGATTAGATGTTACGAGTCTTGTTAGGAATCTTTTTTTGTCTGTTGACATCTTGATGGCAAACTCCAAGAGAATTGGAAAGCTTAATTAAATGTTAGTTTATAAACAAAGTAAATGAGAGTATAATCGTGCGCAAAAGTGATCAGATTATATATCCGACCTTGAACTTTGAATGCACCGCATTAGCATATAAACGCAGCCGTCGGCGATGCGAACTGGTTCCAGCGACGGAGAGCAACTGGTTCTAAAGCTGAGTGCAGTGCGAGGATATTTCTATAGAGTTTGTTGTATTCAATCTTTTGGGGAAGGAATTTCTCTCGACACAGTTTTTAATGTATTTTACACACTTGTAAGGCTCTGAAATACAGGTTTTAATATTAATAAGTTAATTCATGCATCTCTTGGACTTCTTGTATGCTCTATAATGTTGGTAGAGATTTTTCTTTCTCTATCGTTGCATATATTTAAGGCATCTTATTTTGGTTATTTATTTAAATAGGATTTTATATTAAAGAACTTATAAGTTTTAATGTTATTGTAAAATTAGGCAAAGGCGGGGTCTCCGAAATTGAAGTAAAACCTCTTGAGCTTTATTATATATATATAATTTTTATATAACTATTTATTTCGAACTTTCTTAAAGCATCTTTATTTTTCCTTAATAATACTTTAAATTAAAATAAATAATAAAATTTGGCGACGATCAGTCTTATACAAAGTGAATTTAATAAACATATTCAATTTAATATATATTTTTTATAATATACAAACATTTATTTTTATATTTTTATACATAATATAATATTATGCAAACATGACTGACATTTAAAGTTAATTTGTTTGATGTGATTAGAATTTTAATATTTTTAAATGTGTATTAATACTATAGTTATACTTATTTCTTTTACTAGTATTTTTAAAGATATATAGTTTAAAACATATTTTACAATAAGTACAATAATATATATGATAAACCATTTAATTCTGTATTAATCCCATAGATTATTTTAATTCTATAAACATTCCATTGCTAAGAAAATATATTTTTAGTAATAGTATAAAGAATTCAAAGCCTATTCCACAACCCCAACTTTTCAAACTTTTCTTGTTTTACAAGATTTGATAAATACTTCACAATAAGATATTTCCAGGATATAATTAACATAATAAATAATTGGACGTCCGCGGATTGAACCCGGGATTTATTAAGATAAGCCACTGCACATGGTCATCCAACTTTTTCATTTCAATATGTTAATCTGATCGTAATTGATGACGCTTCTTGAAGGTTTCGTGGTAACATACGAGACTTGAGTGTTTCGATTTCAATTTGAATAAATTATAAGATGCATAGAAAATTTGCATTTTATTATTATTTTTTAACATTTATTTATAATTATCATTATTTTGAAAATTACTTTGTTTTAAATGCTGAAATTTCTGAAAAAAAAACTTAATTCAATTTAACTAATAGTCTTTAAGAAACTGTAAATAATTCCGATTTCAACAGTCTTTGTTAATATTGTTACAGTAATAATTAAAAAAAGCTTAAAGCTACTAACATCAAGTAAGACGCAAACACACATACACAATACATACAATACATACAATAGAGCCGTTTGACTCATCGCCCAACCTAGCGCCTACAAAGATCACAGACATATCTTTTCTACAAATAATATATTTTTAAATATATATAATAAAGATATACAATACACCGGTATTGTCGAAGGTTAAAGCCTTTAAGTATGAATAATACTAATGAAATAGTTTATATATCGAATATTAATATGATAATAAATTCATGTAAAAGCATTAAAATACGCAAAATGCTCCAAATTTCGGTGCAAGTACTTAATTTTTAATATGATATTTTTTTTATTCTGGATTTTTATTAAACTGTTTGTATATCATATTTAATTCATATTTTTTTTTTCATATCCTTTAAGAAATTAAAAAATCTTATTTCTTTTATATTCAAATATACCGTTTTTCTTTATGATAGTTTCTTTATTAATATACATACACTTAAAAAATATTTTTTTATAGCTTTTAATTATTTTTTTTATTTTCTTATTTTTTAATTTGTAAATATTTATCGCATAATGTTTAATATATAAATGAAGTTAAATGAATGATTTAATTTTAATAAGTAATATATATTGATATAAATATCATTTTAATATAATAATTATTTCATTGTATAAAATTATCTATTTAGTGGTTAGAAAATAATAAGCTTTTAATTATTTTTGATACTGGCTAAATCTTATAAGACTTTTTAAAAATTAAAATTAAAATAAAATGGCGCCAAAATGTTAACTTACCAGTGTGACAGTAGTCTTCTAGGTAGTGCCTCGCCGCCCGCTGCACTATCGAGTAGTATAAGCTCACAGAAGATGCTAGCGCCATTCTTCTTTCTTGCTATCCGTCTGTCTGTACCAGTTTCAGTTACGTTACAGTTTCATTGGAAAAGAAAAGAACTTAACGAGAAAAACTTAAACCGTTTCAACTGCATTAGTTTGTGATAAGAACTTAGAGGAATAAATTAAAGAACCCAATAAAAGAAACCTAGTTTAACTTTTAGTTGCGGTTAGATAAAATTTTTCCGAAAATTGTTTTTGTTTGACGAAATGTGTTCACGGTGTTCCATTTTGTTTTTTTATGTCCGAAATCACAATTTAGTGCACATGACGCGCAAGGAACCGCCGTCCGGAATGTCTACGCGAAATGAAACACGTGTAACAAATGTAATAAAATAAATAACGTGGGTGCGTGCGCCGCGCGCCGCGGTGTCAGCGAGACTGACGCCTGAACGCTTTTTTTTACCCCTCAGAGCGGGATGCTGAAACATGCACGGATAAGCCGATCGCATTTATTATTATCGAATTTTTTCAAAAGTTTTTCATATTTTTTTATGGAATTGGGATTCAGGTTTTTTTTTGTTTTCCCGTTTCTACATTCAGATTTTTGTTTGGAAATCTATTTGATTTAAGCATCAAATTATGTTATGCTGTTCGATGTATTATTTTTTGCGGAAATTTTTTATTTATTAACATTTATTCTAATTAGAATCGGATAAGTAAAGTGTATGTTAAATTTGGCGTCCTTGAGAAAAGGCGGGAAAATAAGTTTCCCGCCGAGACGTAACACCCGAGACATGCGTACAGAAGAGTACGATCACTTACAAGGAACTATATTGTATGGTAACATAATAAAAAAGTTTTTAACATTTTTTAAACATTTAATTCTAGTACATATATTATATATATTTTTTTTAAGTTTCATGAAATTTTTGTTTTAAAAAAATATTAAAATAAATAAATTCCGACAATATATATAATTAAGGTTGGTATTTTTTTGTTAAAAGAATTAACATTTTTAATTTTTAATTGTGGGCTTGTCAGTTATCTAATAATCAAGATAGGGGCATGATTAAGGTGAGACAGCTTATCGGTCGTCAACATAATCGGACGCTCCGCAATTATGACGAAACCCTTTAAAAACGATTCGCGTAAAAATAAGGAAAAAAATGAGAAAAATGTTCATCAACGCGACACGACACCCCTCACCCCCGGCCCTCTCCCCCGCCCCGAGCGGCGGGAGGAGCGAGTGGGACGGATGTACTCCTCACATATACCTACACCCTTCGTTGCATCTCGCGCCACAAGTTTCATACGAAAACTACCCGCGCTGCGCATCTCGATATCTAGAAGTTTAATGTCCTATTTGAAACAATCGTTAAAGCATTTTGAACCATATCCTCTTAACATAGCGTCGATATTTAAATGAAAATAAAAGTGGAAGTTGCGTGCTATTTTGCTAAAGTTTTCGGCTCCTGCAACTGTAGGCACACTCACACGCAAGAGCTAAGTTTAGCCCTCGTACGTACACGTTGCACTTACACACACAGGCTCATCTTCCTTGTGGTCTGCTTATGTGTGAGTGCGGTTATAGTGTGCGCACAAAAGTTCGTATTGAAGTTTTCGGTAGACTTTCTTTGTGTCAGTGATTTTTTTCGTAGAGTTTTGCCTGTGTGCGCGGGTCAGTTGGATTTTTTTCAAGTTTTTCTGTACACACACGCGCGTGTTGTTTGTATGGGCATGTTTACTTGTGTGGGAGGACGCCCGTTCTTTGTGCCCGGGGATTGTAAAAAATGTCGTATTGGATTCTAGCTGTGCTAATGAATGATAGATACGAATGGTATTGGTACTCTTACTCGAAAATCTGATGTGGAATATGCAAGTATGTTTTTTTGTGCATACGTCGGTGCTCTTTTTGAATATAGAAATTTCAAATTGAATTTCGCCGTACATTTTGTCGATGGATGTGATTATTTGAGTGGTGTTTTAATTTGATTAAAACCCACTGTGCATAAGAAGTGCATTTCGCACACGTGGTCGCACAGGCGTGCACGAGTGTATTAATAAAATATAGAGAACATTTCATGTTGGAGTATTAATTAACATCATTGATCAAATGAAAAAGAAAACGTATATTTCAAGAGAAAAAAACATATTTTTTTCTCACAATAACGGTTTTGCTGAGTTATAGGTAGCTCACAGACTCATAAAACATATAATTTTTTAGTTGCCTCATTAAAATTTCAAGCAAAAGCTATAGAATATATTGAAAAATTAACATGAAATAAAATATACATCGCAAATACATCTGTCTGTCTTGATTATATAAAGCCTTCTGAAAACCAAAAAAATATTAGGCTTTTTATATAATAATATTATAGACCGAATTCGAATGTAAATTTTTGATAGTACCGTTCTCAAAAAAATTTTGAAAAAATCTTCGTACTTAAAAAAATATATATAAGTATTTTGTAATTTGTAAAGATTAGTCACATGTTCGTTTGTTTTTTACAATGACTATGTCTGATATCAACAGGTATTCTGAAACTTTATTTCATACCTTATTCGTATCCAAGATCTTATTTATACACAAATTGACTATAGGAAAAATATATATGACATAAATTAACAATAAAATGATATTATAATCCAAAATAAGTAAAAAAAGATCCATATTTGATTTAATATTTTTTTGTGAGTACATAAAATAAGAATAATAAAAAAATTTTGGCACTAGACAATATGTTGTTTTAATTTGCTAACTCTACATACAGCCTTCATGCACTTCCTCAATTCACTATTCTCTTAATGATATGCACTATGGCTATACCATTAACTTTTCTCTTTATTGACCATTCAGCTCTGACACACATGGAGGTGATGGTGATGGCTAATAAGATCTACCCTCCTCCCCCCCCTACGATTATTAAACAAGTTTAGTTTCGTTTTCTATTTTTTTTTTGTGTTTGAAGTTTCGTGATCCATGATAATTATTGTATATAATTATCTGTCTTTACTAACGTTAATATTACTGTAATTTGCTCAACTAGGTTAAAACTCGTGTTTAACCCTTATTCATGAGCTCTACGGCGAAATCGCGGCGTGAACTTTCACGAAAATCAAAATCGGGTAAATCCAATAGTTTATTTTTTTTTGGGTGATTACATCCGAATGATTATTTATTATAATAATTAAAATATATTTTATTGAGCTATATATAACAGAAGAGAATAACAGCTTAAATCTTTAAGTTATGTGTGTTCATAAAATATTATTTAAAACTATTTAGCCCTAACATAAAAATAAACAGAGTTCTAGATATAGTGGTCATATAAATATTGTAGAACAAGCACTCAATGTAATAATATGCCTGTGCTGTCCGTGTATTAATCTTCCAAATACTACGTTATTAGATGAAACAAAAAATGGCCAAAAAAGTTAAAAGGAGGTCAATAACTGGACTGAGAGCTACTGTAGCAAGTGACGGTACAGACACACGGGAGTCATTTACTATACCTTAGAGAAAATAAGTTTTAATGTAAGGAAAGTTGTAGAATTTGATGTTATTCAAAAAAAACAAAGCTTGATTTTTTTTACATATTTTACTAGATTAACAATTTTATTTATAATAAACATATAATCGTATTTTGTTAAATTTAACCTCATTGTATATTGTAGTTTTAGGTTATTTTGTGCGATTTTAAATTAAAAAAGAGTGTCAGAATCCCCTGCGGGTGTACTCGTACTCCACATATGTAAACACAATCAAGATATGACGTACTTAGTTATAAATAATATGGAGATGCTTTATAAAAAATGAGAAAAATCTTTTCTAAATCTTAATTCTTGTCCACTTATATTCTGTTTTAAAAAAAAATTATTAAAAAATAATAATAATAGGTCCTAATGATAAATATTTTTTTTTAGTAGTTATAATCTTTTATTATCTTTAAAGAAGAGGCTTTCTCTTTTAAAATAGAAAAATTCATCAACACGTTTAGATGTTAAAATTGCAACTTTTTTTTATTTGAAAATGTATATCAGCTTAACATAGTAAAACTCTTTTATAGTCAATTTAAAAAATTTCAACCCTTATTAATTTCTGAGCGCTCAAGCGTTGAGATATCAACAGGTGTAGGAAGAAAATATCTTATCCAGGAGACGGTCTGCGCTGGAACCTCAGCATCAGACCAGAAATAGTCATTATATCTATATTACAAATTTATGGTGTTTTAGTTCTTGTATGTTAACTTTATTGTATATTTTAGAACTATAATAATTATTGAAATAAAACTATTTTTTACGGATTAAAACTTAGATATAATTTGGTTATATTTTAATTTTAACCCGACGTTTCGAATGCTTTGCACTTACATCTCGTCTGCACACGATTGCTGCAAAGCATTCGAAACGTCGGGTTAAAATTAAAATGTAACCAAATTATACGCGAATTTCAATCCGTAAAAAATAGTTTTATTATAAATGTGTACTCGTGAAAATCTAAGAAAATACTATACAATAATTATTGTCTGAACAAAGCCTGTAGCTGGATCTAGGCTCTAAATTAGGTACTCTTCTTATATTTCTTACAAACACTAGAATGGAGCTTTCTTCGATTTCTTTTACGAATAAAAATGTTATGGCAAAAAATTCGCAATATATAGACCTTAAAATTGTAATCCGTAAAACTTATTTAGTGGATAACTTAGAAGAAATACGAGCGAGAAAAAAATCAAAATATGCCTCATATAAGAATTCGTAATAATGCTATTCATACTATAAACTTCTTTACAATTTTCAGTATATAAGTACTTCCAAAAACGTTGCCTACTTATCTATCACGTTTTACTAATCACGGTTTAGAAGTTATATACATATGTATATTCATAATATGATTATTTATGTATGTACATTTAAAAGGTTATTTTATCTTAATAATTTATTATTGTATTAGTTGAAATACGTCTTAGGATTATAATGTATACTCTATAAGTAGAGAAATAATATTTTAATTTGCTGAAAAGTAAATTATGTGAAAAAGGCTGTTAATTGCAATGATATATAATAAAAAACATCTTTTTCTAATAAGTTCAGATAAGCTTATAATAGAAGCTCGCTAGGCCACGGTGCCGAGGAAACCGAGAGTGGTGCAAGGACGACCGGTCTACACAGAACAGCTTTTTATCAAGGGGTGAGGAGGTTCCAACTGTTTAGATGTGTTTGTTTTGGCTCTATTATATATATATACAAAACTATTGATTTTAATTATTTTTTAATGTGTAAAAAATAACATATATATAGATATTTATAAATAATAATACTAGAGTCTTAGATACATCCAGTCTAGAAGTAATAATCTATGAAATAGCAAAGTTTTCAACAAGAATTTTCCTGTTCGGGAATCGAAACCACGACCTTCAGATCAGCAGCGAGGGTCAGTAACCGCTGGAGCAAAAGGTTCATTATATCATTACTAGTGCACTGACTCGGATACTCGGCGCAGGAGTATATTATCAATTATATATACGTCTTAACCTAGGACACATATCTTTTATCCACTTGTTACTCCACGGGTTAGCTGGATACACTTCTTAGAATATCTTCTAACAGTTTCTTGAAGGTTTTGCTTTCAGCAATCACACCAGGACAAATATATGTATTCATCATAACTAACCAGGAACCCAATGTAAAGGCTAGCTTTCCCAAAAATATATCAGGTTCATATAAAAGAAATCTGTAAAATAAAAATGAGATTTAAAATATTAATGAAAACTTTTCTTAAAGATGCTGTCCTCATAGTTGTCTCAATTTTCCGTAAAGTTTTCATAATTTATATAATTAAATTATTTCCTTGAGGCTACTATTTTGCCAGTAATGAAAATAGCCTGATAATCTGTATATTATTTTTTAAATTATTGCCTTTAGACCGACAAACAGTGGCAAAATTCTTACTCTGTCTTACTCTGTTTTATTAGTAAAAGTAGAGTAAGACTTAGTTCTTACTCTATTTTTTAGAGTATAAAAATAGAGTGCGACTTAGGTCTTACTCTATTTTTATACTCTGCATTTATATTCTAAAAAAGTTTTAAATGATAAAATGTCAAATTTTTTAATTTCTAATAAAAGGTATAACGTTCGCAAAAGAAAGTCACCAGAATTTATAATTGCAGAAGACATATTGTACGTCTGTTGTATGTTGTTTTAAATGAATGTTTCTCTTGTGTTTACTGAAATAATATATTTATATTTATCCACTACAATGTCTTTTCCAATCAAGCGTCTTACAAATCTCAGAATTGTCTGTAGATATAAATAAAACTAAGGTCTAATTTCAAGTTAATTATCCCTTATCCTTTCCCAGCATCTCATTCAACTGCTAAAGAGAAGTCATCCATCTTCGTCAAGCCAAGACGCAGCTTGCATCAGCCAACTTTAAAGTGAAACAACAAAACACAGGCTATCTCACGTTTTGTAATAAATGTTTAGTCGCTTTTATCTCTGTCTAACACTGAAATGATTCAGCGACTAACTTAGAATTCAAGTTAGATGATTTTTATGTATTTTAGACTCTATTTTCATATAAATAAAGTACATTTTTCATTGATAGTAATAACTGAATTGAATTTCCAAAGCAAGTGTTAATTCAGAATGCAACATTCTTTTCTTTTGCGATTTCGAACATATGAAAATTAAAATAAAAAATAGATATACAATATGTTATATTTATTTTTATATACTTAATATAATAAAAACATAAATTTTCATAATAATATTTCTTAAAATGACATTTTCTTAAAATATGACTCTATATTATAATAACTCTACATAGAGCAAAAATTGAAAATGTAGAGTTATAAGCATATTAAATAGTGTTTAAAGTAAAAGTATCGTATAAGACGGTTAGTAACCGATGTTCAAGACTGTAATCTATCTACTTCAGACTAGAGGCGTGGTCTGAGTGACAGCGGGAGAATTAATTATTAAAATATACTTATTTTAATAATAATTTCATTACTTTCAATTGTAAAACAGAATATTTGTCATTTTTACTAAATTTTAAATCTCAACAAATTTTTACAGATTTTTACGTAAAAAAACATTTTCTTTAGTTTAGAGAAACTTTTACATTTAGTAAATATTTAATAAATATTTATTAAATATTTACTAAATATTGAATGCATAAACAACTAATTACTTAAGCAAGTTGTAAAACTTTGTATATACCGACAAAATTTCCAACATATATATCACATATATTATATAGTATATATGTTTGTGTATGCTGTCACTGGAGCCTCACCCCTCCACATGATGCATTAATCCTGTACCCGCCCTTAATATACGGTCGCGGGTTCGAGCTGGTCGCGCTCAACTTGAACTTGGATTATTATTAGTTAGGGTTCAAGCTGTGACCTACCTCCAGGTACTACAGTGCGTTATAAGATATTTTTTTTTTACTTTTTATTTTATTTTTCTTTTTTTTTCTTTGTTCTTTTTCTTTTTTTTTCTTTCTTTTTTTATTTAAAAAAAAACAGCATCATATTCCAGTAATCTTCACAAATCGAAACATATATTCCAGTAAATTTCTACAAAATAGTTATCAACAAGTAAAATAATAAACTAAAATATCTAAAAAATAGTATAAAAAAATACAATCTGAAAAAAAAACATTAATCTATATACATTTAAGTAATAACAAAAAGTCGTACAACAAGACTTTAATGAAAGTAAATGTTTATACTTTAATAACTATATTTATTAAACTGTATATAAAATAATGTTTTTTCGATCGAATATGTTCAGATCGATGCCTTTTTTTATTATTACACATCATTTTATATAGATATTACGTTGTTTTAAATAAAAATTCACAAAATAATATTCTAAGCCATAAGTTCTATGTAAATACTTCAGACTGAAGAAATGTGACCCAATTTTTCTTAACAAACCCTTGACCCCAGGTGCTGGAGAATTTCTTAAATAACTTAAGTTTTGTAATTACAGGTACACAATAAGACTGTAAAAAATAATTTATATTTTAAGATCGATATTAGTTCTCGTAACGTATACACTGAAAAACTATTTGAAATTCTACTTCTGAAAAAATGTATGTTATAATAATGTTTATATAACTTAGATACACAGAAGACAATAACAATATTCTGATTTATCGTTACTGAAAGGGGCCTTATTCTCTATGACATATGATATTCCTTGCAAATAACGAGTGACGTCACAACATGCCATAAAATTAAACGCGATTCATAAATTCAACATGGTGTGGTAAGTTGTCTGTAGATAGTTTTTGATTGCACATAGCGCGCGACAATTTGTTTTCGTCAATTACGTAGGGCGGTGCGTTACGTGTCCGTCTGGTCATAGCGAATAAGGCCCCAGACAGACATGCTGTAATTATACTTTAGATTTAAATAATTTGTTATTACAATTATAGAAGAAACAATGCAATTATAACAAATGTATACAAATACTTAATGATAACTATATATAGAATTTTGGTTATTATCGCTAACATCCAAAGAAAGGCAAGGAATCATCAAAAAAACTTTTAAATTTTTAATAAATATATTATTTCAATTTTAAGTTTTCAGAAGAGATTAAATTAGATGCCAAACAAAATTATAGGAAAGAAAATGCTATAATCATAATTATTTAAGTCATTATTAAACAAAATTATAACATTCTCAAGGTTACAAATGTATGAGTGAAAATTACATAATCAATGGATAAATGTCAATGAAAAAAAAATTTTTACAAAAAAGAGATAAATCTTTCATTTTATTTTGAATTTCAAATGTTGAGTGTTGCTATATCTATATATTTAATATTTTTTTCCTAAGATTAATATTTTTTTACGTTTTTGGAATAGGAATTATTTTATTTCAGATCTTACAGAATGAAAATTAATTATAAAAACGAAAATCGTGCCCAGATTTGAGGTTTCATTTAAGGAGTTGACAAGGTGATTTTTTATTTTTTTATTTACTTAATATTAAAAACAAAATTTTATTTGCAGCCAGTTTATATATTTTTTGTATATGTTGTATATGTATATTTGGTAGGTATAATATTGTAAACAGATAAATACGTAAAAGATATTTGTTATTGTAATAGTTCGCGGTTCGACCTTGCGACGACCGTTTTGTTCTTTCGTAGCTGTAATGTATAATTTTATCAAGAAATCTGTGGCCTTAGGAATATTAGTTTTAAAAAAATATTACACTTTATTTTTCCATAAAATTTATTAAGACAAAAAAATTTAAAAATATTTTAAAAAGATTTCAACTTTCATTTTTTTCAAAAAAACAAGGAAGTAAGGTATAATTAATTAAAATATAAAAATACGGATTTACTGTACAATAATAATAATTGGCTTAAGATTTATAATTTAATAAATATTTAATTTATTTTAATGCCCTGATATTAGTACCTAAGTCTATAGTTTCGGTGGTCAAGTCCAAGTTTAGATCTTTCGATGACTTCACCGGTGTCCATATAAAGTTATATCATCGTTTTCCAAATATCACAAATTGCTATTTTGGTGACGCGATTGCTCATGCTTCTAAAATAATTCATATTTTAATAATATTTAAAAAAAAAAATTAACAATAAAAATTTAACAATAAATAAATTTAACAATAAAGTAATAATTAAAAATATATATATTTCATAGAAAGTATCATTGTTTTTAGAAAATATTGTGTTCAGAACTTAAATATCTATAAAAAAATTTAACTATAACAGCAAAACATATTTTGTTTACTAAAAGTATTACAATATTAAAATTTTCAGATTTTTATTGATATTCATAACATATATTGTCTATAACATATGTACCTGAATATGATTTTGTAATCCATACTAGATACATGAGTGTTTTTAAACATTGAAAGCCAATTTGTCCGAAAACTACAACATGTTACTTTATTCATTTTTTATACATTAAGTATCTAACCGAACTGTCCAATGTTGTATTGCCTTATAAAAGAATATTAAAATATATATAAATACGTATATAGCTATAGAATTGACGTTAGAATTACAAAAATTTTAATATAAATTTAAATTTAGTTTTTAATGTTGAATAATAAAAAAAAATCAAAATTAAAAAAAAAATTGAGGTGAACCATTCTTATCACTTCGGGATATGAAAAATAGTTTGTCCTTTTCACAGACTTATTTACAAACAAAATTTTATAAAAATCGGTCTAACCGTTTCGTAGGTAGGATACAGAGCTGCGACATGAGAGTTTTATATATTAATTTATATTTAGCAAATATCAGCCAAAATAATAGACATATGAGATATATATATGAAATACATTTTAGTATAATAAACTACAAATTGAATGTATTTAATGAAAGTATTTATGTGAAGTAAACTATTATTCAATTATAATACATTTACATACAGTCGAGTGAGTAGCCATTGTTCGTGTAGGCCCATTGAAACTCTCGTGTTGATTTTTCCGATTAAGCGCAATGCGGAACGACTGGTGGAATCTGTTGGGTTCCTTGGATAATTATTAATAATTAATTAACATTAATAAGCTCTCATATATATTTTAATATTATATTATATATGATTGATATGTCCTTTGGTTTGTTTGTATACTGTCATACATAATATTATTCTTATGTTCAACACAATGACGAAATACAATTATATATCAAAAATCCAGAAGATTTCTTTTCAAACTTGAAGCGATTAGTTATTATATATTGTAATATAATTAAACATACAGAACCCGCGTAAATAAATCGTACTTTAAGTGCTGTAATTTTTTTCGTCAATTGATTGGCTCTCGCAAATAGACCAAATGAAGTTCGATTGAATTTGTGATGAGATCTCACCAATTTATTGCACATGTAACATCGCTGTTTTATTTTTATGTAACGAAATTTGATTTACATACTGGCTTTTCGATTTTTTGTGAGAACAAAGCGAATGAGTCGAGTCTGTGTGTCTAATTGGATCACTAATAGTCTATTGGTGAAGAGCTACGAGTTTGTTTACGTTGAAATTGAGTATCGCAGGCGGAGTTATATGTAAGTTATATGTTAGTTAAATGGATGTAATACGAAGAGTGTTCTTTGTTCTAACATTGATATATTTTGGAGTAAAATTACAATCATATTACAAGAAGAAAAGCGAAAAATCATTGCAAGCAATTAGATTTTGTAAAATCTATCAATATTACGTCGTCAATATCAAATTATTTTGATAAAGGAAAATTATTGATAAATTACCGATTTATAATAACTAGATTATAAAGGATACCTTAATATAAATCACTAATAGTCTACCGTCTACTACTAGTCAAATACCGAGAATATATTTTTTAAAATAATAATTCATATAATTAAGACAAATTTTACAGATTTGTTTTATAGTTAAATTAACCAACTGAAACCAACCAACTTAAAGTCATTGTTATCTTATGAATACTATAGTAAGAGAGGGTCAAGAATGAACAGAAAAGCACCGTCTTCTTAAGAGGTTATGGAGTTTAAGAAGGTTTTGTTTTAGAATATATAAAGCAGAGTATTGTATTTTTGTACCAATTATTTTAGAACAAGGAAGAAGCTTCTTCCCTAGAGTAGGGCTCATTTTCATCAAGATAATCTTGAGACTCGACAAGTCGAATAACTGGGAATATGAAATAGTCGACATAAAATTATTGGATGATTTAGTAAATATGTTCAATCTTAAGATTTCTAATAATAAGAAACCACCCCAATTTAGATGGTGATATGGACTATCAGAAACACTAATAAACATTATATGATTTTAACCTTACTCCATTTTTTATATCATTCCAGAAACTTACAATGTCACTCTCGCGTTGTTGCATCTACTTGTATAAACTTCAAACTTATTTATTATTTTTTACAGTCCTCGAAATATATACAAAATATACTAATATTTTTCAAAAGTACTTAATAAAGTTTTGTTACTTTATTTTACATTGTTTTCATGTTATTTTCATAATATCTAAAGTAATATATTTTAGTTAAATTTTTAATATAAAGGTTAATAAATACGTTCTTACATACATTTTAAGCCATATCTACAATCTGGAGCGACTCCATATTTCAATGATATAAATAATTACTAATATAAACATATAAATATAAAAAATATTTAATGTTATAGTTTAATATGAATATATAAATAGCTTTAAACATATATAATGTATTATATGTTTAATCGATTAGTATTTTTCTGGCGCTTCGTTTTTATGCACTTCCAACAACTTACACCATTCGTCTTCGTGGGATGCATGAGAGAAGTTTCTGACGGATAGTTACACTCAGGGACGTTAAAACTGTATAAATAAACTAGAATTTGTTACTTAAGATAAATGTCTTAAATTGGATATAATGGTTGAGGGAGAAATATCACACATATAATAAACAATAGCAAGGCCAAATCTGTATATATATTTCTACACATATATTTGACTTATTGCTACGTATCAGGACACTGAAAAATAGTTTAAAATTTTTGTCTATTAGTTTGTTCGAGTATCTCGCAAAAAATTACTAAACGGATTTTGATGAGACGACATGTATAACATAGTGGATTCTTTTTATACTGGAAAATTTTCCCACTTCCACTAAATATAGAACTCTAATAAGAATTGTAATAAGCATATAGTTAAGAAGAAAAATTCAAAAATAATATACATATATATTACGTACTGCGGTGTACGAACGGTGTACCGACATCTGCTAATTTATGGAAATCTCTGGAAGTCTCCGCAGTCGCCTCGCCTCAAGTGTTTTCCCATAGATAAAAATAAAATACATTTAAATCAGGGCGGGATACTCTTTGTTCGTACATTATGTTGCCAGGTATGCTCTTATTTTCATGTTAATGAAGCTGTATGGAGCTAGAATTTACATAACTCCATGATAAAACTGACTACTATTATTTCCAGGCTTTCCAGGAAAAGTTTCAAGTAAAGAAGATTTAGCAATATATTGAAAATAGCGGTTAAGGGTATTAATATTTGCAGACTATCGAGATATAAGCATTATTATTTCCAGGTTATCCAGATATAAGTATTATTATTTTCAGGCTATCCAGATATAAGTATTATTATTTCCAGGTTATCCAGACATAAGTAGAAGTATCTCCAGGTGTCTAAAAAGTAAATAAAACCTGACAAATCTTTAGAATTCACAATAATAAAATGGTTCATTATGCAACCTGGCAATCCCAGTACCAGGAGATCATGAATAGCAAGCAGCAGTTTTCATACATGAGATCCACACGTCACCTTGCGCGACCTGCCTCAAGGCGGACAAATATGTGACTGTAATAGACCGGTTAGTATTTCTAATTTGCATGTTTCCAAATATGACATTTATATATTTTGATGTCGTTTTGTTTTGTTTATTAAAACCGTAAGACACATAATATAATCGCAAACTATTAAATCATTATTATAGTAATTTTATTTTTTAAAAAGTAGTTTCACTTATTTATCTTATATCAAGCCTAATAAGAACAAAAGTAAGAAGCAGACTCAGTTATGATTTCTGCGTGTTTTAAATAATAAATAAAAAATAAAATAAATTGAATTTGTAATTTGTTTTTCTATTGATTTTCATTAATGTAACATTATTATAACATTATAATAAAATGGAAATATAAACTGCAAAAAAAAGTATAAAAAAGTGAAAAAAAATGTCTGTGCTGTAACATATAGTGGATTTTTATAATCATTTTGGTTTGCAAAATCTATCAAGAATTGAATAAACAATAATAAATACAAACAAAACAATAAACATTATTAATTAACATAAATAACGTGTTAATATAATAAATGAAATGAATTAAAATTAATACAACAACTCAAGAACAAGTTATACATTCACTGAGGTTAATGATTCGCCTTGATATTGAACTGTTGAAGGTCGTCTAGCCTTCCTTGTAATTTCACTGATATATTATATACAATAATTATATTATTTTTGATGATACAATAAAAACGTTATTATTTTACAGGTCTTTCAGTAAATTTTTAAGTAAATAAATTTGTGATCCATACTTACTATTAAATGTATTTATCCGGTTGTACTATCTATCTGTAGTATTAATATCGGAATTTGCTCGATTAGTTTTGAACCCATTCCTGAGCGTTATTCAGGCGGAATCGCGGCGTGAACTTATAACGTGAACACAGCCGGATCATTATATTTTTTTGTGTGGTTATTTATTTTTTAATTATATTATATATATTTCTTTTTATAACGAAATCATAATTACCAATTAGAATATCTTTATTATCTGTTAAAATGTTATCAGAATTTTGAAGATTTTGCAATCCATCGTCAAATTGAAGAATTTATATGTTTATGAAAGATCAACTTTATTAAAAAATAATAAAAAGCCTTATTAAAATGGCATTCTTTTGTTATGCATTTGTGATATAATAGAAGTTTAATACACGCTAATGTTAACAATACTAGAATAATATTAAAATAAAAAAAAATATTTTTACGATGTAGATTTGTCCAGTAAAATCAAAAAGATTAAAAATTCAGAAAACTTGACACGAACAGACTTACATCATAATATTCTAAACATGTCCAAATGTTAATAATTATAATTAAAAATGATAAACGAAAAGTTTAACATTTGAATATGTTCTAGGGCTCCGTTACCTCCTAACCTACTCAAATGGATTCTAGAAAAAAATATGAATATTATTAAAATATTTGATTCCTCAGTCGACTTGAAATCGGTCGCGAACCAAGCGAGCTAACCGGTCAGACTGCTTTTTATAAGAATCCACCCTCATCTGACGACCTGGCTGAAGCCACTCAATCCAAAACAAACTCTATCACAAATAACTAAATCTTAAAATATATTGTTTTTTCAGTCAATTGACAGTCACGACCTGTAAAGAAGGATAATGTTAGGATATGTGCTATTTATTCGATTATCGATTTTATTATAATATTAATATGAATGTGTTTACTTTGATGTACTGTTTATGAATAACTCCTTTGATTTTTATCGTTCACTTGACCCGTCATGTCCAATGTCCTGGGAATTCGTAGAGATTAAATAGTTATAATATTTAGTTATCATAAAAATACTAGAATATATAGAGTAATCAAACCAGTCATGAAGACCTCTGAGATGAGGTATTATTGAGCTATTAAAAGTATTTAAGTAAATTTTCGCATAATCTCAAAAACTTTTGAACTTTGAACAAATATTTTTTGTCATTTGTCGATGTAACTTCGATAATAATATTTTTTTTAGTTTAATTTTTTTAAAGTATTAAGTAACAACGTATTACAATATATTAAATTACCCTCAAAGTCCTTAATTTACTTACTTACTGATTAATAGTAAACTAAAACCAAACTTTATAAATATTTGTATTTATATACATTAATTAGAGAGTTTCATAATTATTATTTTCTATAAATATAAAAGCAATTTCCATGAAAACTTCAGGTTTCACTCATTAACACGTTTTTAAGGCAAGCGGTGTATTATGCTTTCCTCGTTAGAAGTTTTCTTAGTTTTTATTCATTTCTTCAAACACTTATCGTCTTTCTTAGGTTTAAAAGGTGACCTAGATGCTTTATAACGAGAGGTGGACTTAAAATACTTCTTTTAATCTTACTAACATTTAAATTTTCATACTTTTAAATTGAGCTAATTCTTCAAAAACGAATATATTTCTTGGATTTACATGTTACGTTTTTTAGCAATGTTAAAAGCTTTTAAATGACTGTTGCCATATTTACACCAATTAAAAAACAACATTATGATATTTGCCTTAAAATTCACAAATATTATATTATTATTATTACACTTTATTGTACACAAAAATACATATAACAGAAAAATATTAATTATATATCCAGTTCATTCTAACCTCAATCCAAACCTATCCTTAAGAGCTTCTATACTTTGTAACATAAAAATATATAACATAAATAATTAATAATTAAGTACATGTTTTATATATGTTTTTGATCCGATTATAATAACATATAACACTCGCAAAACATTGTCATCAAGACTGTAGAAAGTGATTTAGTACTGATAATAATAACTTATTAATGTATAGAACATCTCGCGTTTAGTTTAATGTGAAGAAACATTACCGGCTGTAGGTTAGTTTTTATTTATAAAAAAACTAACACATGTGCTGTCTAATGAAGTTCTTATGATATGGTAATGGGAGAAAGAGATAGATTAGTATTAATTAGGGGACAGTAATTATACTTAGTCACTTATAATTTCTTGTTATATCGTAGAAATTTGTAATTTCTTCAAATTTTATTATTACAAAATTTCATGTTGATTCTGATACAAAAGGTAACTTAAAAAAAATGTTATTTCGTTAGTATTTTATAATATATGTATTTGTATGATATATATTATTAAATATAAGTTATAGCACGTTAAAATTATTATCAAATTGATAAATTAAACAAACCGTACTGCAAATACTCTGTTTCTTATACATTATTAATTTTATATTGTAAAAAAATACACTATAGATACTTAGGAAAGTGTATTGCATATAATATATAATAAATTATTCTTCCAGCAGCTCATCAATCTTGCACTCCAACATATTGTAATATCTCACCATAGTATGTTACCCTGGTACTCTACTGCCCTTTGGTGTTACGCATAACTCAATTTATATAACTATTATATTAGCAACTTATATTTTTACCAGCAAATAAGGGTTAAGGCATCTTTATTTAGAATTTAAATATATAATAAATATAAATATATATAATAACAATCAAAACAATGTATTCTATAGCAACGAGTGGTTCCAATACATAAATGGTCATCAATCACCGAGCGCATCAATCTTGCACTCCTACCGCGAGATGCAGCCCTGGTACTTGTGCTATATATTATGCGGTTGGTATTAAAATGTACATATTTATACATAAGAAATAAAGTTGTCTATAGAGTAAAAAAACTTTGTGATTTTTTGAAATAAAGTATAATTATTTTCAAGAAAATATTTTCAAGAAAATAATTATAATTTATTTCAAATACAAAGGCAACTTATTACAAAAAGTAACAAAATGTAACTAACTCCAATGATAAATTGTTTCTGCAAAATACAGGCTAACGCACTTTGGACTAGAAATAAAATAGTCTCATCTGATTATAATTTATTTTATAATTTCAGTCAGCACAGGCCTTTTTTGAAAACAATTATAATTTATTTCAAATAAAAATGCAACTTATTTCAAAAAGTAACAAAACGTAACTAACTCCAGTGATAAATTGTTTCCGTAAAATACAGGCTAACGCACTTTCTGCGTTGTAAATAAAACTAAAAAGCCGCTGTTGTTACAGGACCGCGCGGCGCACGTTCAAAAAACGCATACAAAAATCAACGTATAACGTAAAACTTTATCCTGTCAAAAAATAGTAACAGGAATAATTATCGTGAACATTGCATTAATCAAATTCCGCGCACGGTGCTATCGGGCGAGGGGGGTGGGTTCACAGGGGTGGTGGGGAGGGGGTGCCATGGGGATGAGAAAAACGAGTGCTGCGGACTCGGTGCGAAAAAAGCTGAAAATGACAGTTGTGTGTGGAGACGCATTCGCGAAATCAATCTCGAGATATCATAAGTTTTCGCCCATTAAATAATATTTTATCCTCATGTGAGGGATGAGGGATTATATGTTTTAAAATATAATCATTAAAAATATAAGCATTAATTAAAAAAAAAACTACAACAGTAACCAGTATATTTTTATCGTTAAAACTATTTGTTTTTGTTTAATGAAGTATTAAATATTGTTGATAAGTTTAATATCTTTAACACAATAGTTACTTATTAACGAAGGTTTAAATTATTGACTGTAAAATTGTAAGTCTAAAATAAAAAAAAACGTAGGGTTAAAATTAATACGTAACAAAATTATACGCGAGTTTTTTTACGGATTACGTAAAAATAGTTTTATTTCAAATGTGTACTCGTGAAAATCTAAGAAAATACTTTGTAAGTTTTAGTATATTATTTCATACGGTACATATCTTCAGATTACACATCTAGAGCATGACCTCATGTACACCCGGTTAGTCCATCGCAGGCTACCTATAGCTGCAAAAAACGCCCCCCTATGGGGGTGCCCTTCCTGCCCTGGCGCATTCATTAATTGCTAATTTACAGATCGTGCACCATGCATGAGACTGATCTCATGTTTTTAGGTTAATTCATTATATTATTAATACTATCTCAGTATTCTAGACATCAAGCTTCACTTAAGTATGGGTAGGACCAGTGTAAATTGATCTATTACAATATTGTAGTTCCTGGTATTGTCGATAATGAGATGTTGGTTTTTTAAATTAGGCTAATTAGTAATTTTGAGATGACGTCTACATTTTTAATTTTCCTTTTGCTTTTCTCAGACGTTGTTATGAAGAGTGCTTATTTTCCTTAATGCTTTTTGGTTGCTTCCTAAGAGGTTTTGTATAAAAGGCTAAACTTAAACCTAGACGAGTGTAGAATGAAAATGTTTCATTAACAAATAAAGCACGGAATGTTAATAATCATAAATTTTAAGTAAAATAAAGGCTAAATAAAAATATGAAGTACAATATAAAATGATGGCGCTCCTGATGGAGCTGGATCGATGGATGGTGGTCGCGTCTGATCGGGCGCATGTGTGCAACGAAATAAACGAAACATACAGGAAAAAAATCGACGCGTCAAAATGGACGCGAGTGCACTCGGAATGATGTGAGATGGCCGTTGTGAAAAAATTAAATTATTTGATTTAAGTTTGTTATGAAATATTTAAATATATTGTGATTGTAATCTTTGATCAAAAACCTTTTACTGTTTGATAAATACCAAAAAATATTTTTATTTTTTAAATTTTTTATGATTTAATTTTTATTAAAAACTTGTGTAAAATTAATACAAATGAGAGAAAAAAAAATAAGTATAAAATTGAAACTAAAGTAGCCAATATTTTTAAACCGCACTAAAGAGGTGCAACGTCACCAAACAGTCTGGGTGGTTCCCCATAAAAAAATTGCAACGGGGTTGGGGTGGGGGGTGAACTTTGACGGCATTTCGGCTACCCCTGTTTGCCCTTAATTGGTGCCGTTGTGAGCGTATTAGAATTTGATTTGTGGATGTGTTTGCCTAAATTAGGCATGATGACACATTACTGTCCATTATGACGTCATTTCACCTGAAGAAATTATAAAATCTTAAGAAGAAAATATTAGTTTCATGTGTTTCTACATGTAATTGACATGTAATTGACGTAGATTATTTATTATGTTTGTTTTCTTTTTTATCACACTTTTAAATTCACCCTAAACTTGTTTATAATTAGCGAGACATTTTCTTTTGTATGTATGTATATATATGTAAAGTATACTTGCCGTTGGTGATCCTTAAAATCATGAAAATACAAAATATTACTCTTATTTTATTAAAGGACGGACGAAAAATTTGTAGAGAACTGCTTAAAGGAAACTTCATAATTTAATTACCATTTTATTAAATCATACTTAGCACAAATTAACAAAACAAAGAGTTTCGTATTATTCCTGGAAAAAGGCAAGAGGTAAATGAAAGTATATAATATAGTTATATTTATACACACACATAAAACCATAACCTTTCATAATTATTTATTAGAGTCTGTTAATGCTACCTTCAAAGCCTCAAACCAAGAATTAGTAAAAGTGACTTTTGTGACTCTCTTTGTATCAAAAATTACAGGAATAATTAATATATTTCATAATTTTCGAACAAAAAAATGAATCAAGCAAATATTGATTAATACAAATTTTTATCAAAATACTTAAAATTAAATAAAATTAATTAAAATATACTAACATTTATACTTTTTTTTATTATACTAAGCTTGGCATGTAGATAAAAAATATAATATGAAAATCTATCTATATACAATATCTGTAAATAATCCCAAAAGTGATAAAAAGTTTCGAAAAAACTATCGACCACTATAATATATACTTGTACCTAGGAAGGACTCTTAGCAATTATGAAAGATTATGTAGAGATTAATTAACAAATATATAGTTTTTAAAGATCTAGAGCCAGCTTTAACAAACTGTTATACAGCCAGTGTTAACATGTTATACTTTTCAATAAAACTCTTTTACAGATATAACTCGTGTTTATTATTACATTTGTCTGTCAGATAGACACCATCATCTCGTCTTACCGCGAACACGTTTGCTGCAAAGCATTCGAAACGTCGGGTTAAATTTAAAAATGTAATAATAAACGCGAGTTATATCTGTAAAATAGTTTTTTTTGCAATGTGTAATACTCGTGTAAATCTTAGAAAACATTATGTTATACTTTATTTTTAATATGTTTTTACAAAACCACCAGTAGAGAATAACAGCTCAAAGAGCAAATCAAATCTCTCTGCCCTAAATATATCAGTGCGTTGGGCTCTACAATCAAATTTATTACCATATAACAATTTTTTTTACTATTCAGTTATATTATTTACTGTTTCTTAAATTTCCTTTAAAGTACCTTTGAAATAAACATGATTTGCTCGAACAGTCCAAATATGATAATTACTTTTTTAATATTAAATACAGAGTCTCTGTTATTTTCAACAAATTATATAGAGTATTGTAACGCATCTTCTGACGTAATGATTACTCTGTACTTCCTGACTCGTAACCGAATTTTCATAACAAAATTGTATAATAATTTAATACAAATTTGAAAAAAGAACACACCACCATTTTGTTACATTTTATTATTTTTAATATTTATTACCTTAATTGCGCGCTTATTTTAATTATACGTTCAGAAAAAGATTTATATTTACAATTTTAATATTTCCGCATTACAGATTGTTAATACATAAAAATATAAAAATACAATAAAATTAAGAACAGCACATACATACAATTCTGAGAAGGCGCTAAGTGCGCTGGCGTCTCTCCAGCCATTGATGGATTTATGGATGCATTTTCTATTTAGTACTATGACTGATCAGTGTCACTTATTATGGGTAACACTATAATATATAATACTTTATTATAATGATATTAAATCCTGCTCAATAAATACGTTTTCAAATTTAAAATTTTTTTTTTATGCTAACGTATGCAGACTCACTTAAATTACAATTCATAGTTTAAAAAAAGAAAACTAAGCAAAAAGTTTTCAATGAAAATAAAATTATAATAAATTATACAAAGCTAAAACATTTGGACAATATTTTAATCGTAAGAAAGCTAACATCCAGTTTCAGTAGACTTCACGCACATAAATTCATCACGCACATTGGCCAGTGTCCAAGAATGAGTCGGTAACGTGCCAATAAAAAAATTAAACTTAAACTTTGTGGAATTTAAAAGAGATTTTATAATTTAAGTAACGTATCTTATAATTGATTTAAAAGTAAATGTTTCTATCATTTTTATAACAAGCACTAAAACTATATAAACTTTAAATATTTTATTAAGGCTGAATAGATTACAACTTGCCGCCATTTTTGTAAAGAAGCCATTTGCTGTCAAATTAATTTGTTCCAAAATGTTTTCATGTTACAATTATTATTAAAATATAGTTCTAGACGTTTTAAAAAGTAGTTTGTTCGTAACGGTGGTCTTGATGGAAGTTTTTGGCTTGTTTTTTATAGACTATTATTTATGTGTCGAGATGAATTTTTTGTTTGATGATAGAGTGTTACAATTCATTACATGCTGAATGGTGTTTCGTTCAAAATAGAAATGACTTTATTATTGCTTTAATAAATTGCTGATGTGTTTAATAATTAAGATACTGTGAATGTAAAACATGATTGAAGAGAGTTTTTATATATATTTACAAACGAATGCTTAATATATTGCAATATTTAAAATAAAACTACTGCAAGTAAAACCTTAAGTATATATCTAATAAAAGTAAAATAATAAAAGGAATGTACTAGTAAGTATGTTATATAAGTTTTTAGAACTGTGTTCAAGTATAATTATATAATAATTTCAAGAAAAAAAAATGTATAAATATAACAGGTATATAATCGTTTTGTTTTTTGATTCCAAATGTATGAAGATTTTAGAGGCAAGGAGAGATATTTTTTAAAGTATTTTAATTAATAAGTAGGAATTGCTCTAGTCACATTTTTATATAGAGATAGGTACATTTGTTTACGAAACGAAAAACGGTATTTTGCATAGTTGCAACTAAAATAGAAACTCCATACATTATTTATTCAAGTCATAATAAGAACAAATTAGAATTGATGTTACTATAATAAGACTTGAATAAATCATATAATAACTGGTATGATACTCTCTTATTAAAAAGTGCTTTAAGGATTCCTTATTAATTAATAATTTTATAATTAGTAATATAACTCCTTGTTTCAGAAATTTGGAGCCTATAGGACAATATCCTGGAAGTGGTTACACTGAAGCATCATTGCATAATAGTTTTCAAGTTGGTTCTGCCAGACCTCCCTATCTTGCTGGCGTCAATGAAGGCTAACGCGATCCCATGGCATCCAAGTAGGGCGATGATAGCAGCCGTTTGTTTTTTAGTGGGTAGCCTTAAAAAAATGTTTATTATTTCGGATAACAAAAGATCCATAGTGGTTAATAAAAAAAAATTAATATAAACTTAATAACTAGTGTTAGTACTTAAAAATGGCAGCGTCCTCTATGCTGCACGTCCCACATGACCCCCCGGCCATCACCTTCTTGGTCCACGGGGTATCCGTAACGGATTTTTTCAACAAAAACAAAAAAAAAACCTCCCAATCATAAAAAAAGAGCTTAGTACTATAACATTTTTTGGGTACAAAGAACTTCTTTAATGATTTGGTTTTTATCAGATAAGTTTGTAATAGATTTGTACAATTTATATAATAACGTACTCCATTGCCTAGAATTATTTTTTTTGGTCTTTTTTTTTAATATTCATAAAATAACATCTTCTCATGGAACTGTTACACCATGACAGTCTTTTTATATCCCATATTTGCTATTTTTTCCTCACATACAATATATGTTCTAAGATAGACTATAAAGTCTGATAACAATTTTAAGGGAATCTCTATGTCAAATAAGATAAGATTCCTGTATTTCGTAATGCCATAAGATAATACTATCACAATGTTGTTAGTATGCGATATACTAACAACATAGTGATACGAATTAGCTGTCTAATATATTTAACTTGACATGCTGGTGAAACATGATATTTATCAACTGTATAGTTAATTCGTTAAAATATTATTATTATTTAACATGTGAATTTCAATATATCTTATTAAAACAGACATGCGCCTGCGCAGAGTGAACGTACTAATAAAACAAATAAACAATTGACGCACAAGGAAATAAAAAGTGAAGGTATTTGCTACATTTATGCAATTTCTGTTTTTGGTATCAAGATTACCTTGATTATCATTAACCAATCCAATTATTTTTGTAAACAATATTTCTTAAAGGCTCATCTATTTTCTTTGTAAAAGTAATGAGTATTTTTCTTTGATGAAGGTAGATTAGGATCTGCTAAGTCTTGATGTCACTCTATATAGGAAAATATTTGGAGAAAAAAAAAACTCTATATTCGATGTGGAATTTTATACTGAAGCTAAACCAAAATTTTCCGTACAAGTTATGAGGGAAAAATTACAAATTATAATATGAAATTTGTGTCTGATTATTAGATCACATGTTGTATATCAATTGATGCGGAATTTTATACTAAATCTAAAAAACCAAGACTTATGATTAGACAAAATTTTCAAAAGAAGTTATGAGGGCAAAACTACAAATTAAAATAATAAAATATCTGTTGAATAAACGTCAAGTTGTAAAACTCACTAGTAATTCGAAATATTAGAAAATTTTTAATTTAAAATGAAATCGCATTTAAAGCTAAGAGGCGCATTAGCTTAGTTTTTTGTGGTAAACCCACCGGCGGCCATTAATAGGCGATTATGTCAAGCATTGAGGAGCTGGTACGGTTACGTGGTTTTGGAAGGCGTACTACAAACAATACTAAACTCACAATGTGTAATATACTTTATATACATATATATCATTCGGTTCTATTAATGCCCAATTCATGAGGTTGCTTTGACAATAGACTCAAGAATTTCTTGTTATTTTTAAATCTTTAACCCTTTAGTTCATTATAATTATATATCCTAAGCTACGAATGGCAAACCCATGGCACGCGTATCACAAGTAGCACGTTTGAAAGTTTTGATTCCAACCACAACAAAATAATTGTAAAACATTGATTGATAAAAAATATTCAAAGAAGAATTGTTTTTATTTGTTTATTTAATTATACTTACATATAATTTCGCATCGTCAACATTTCGAATGAAATTTTATGGCACGTCACCTATTTAAATTTTGAATAGCACACACTACAAAAAAGGTTTGCCATCCCTGTCTGTTAAAATTATTTTACTCACTAAAACAAAAGAATCACAAAAAGAATCTAATATTTACTTAATAACTTTTAAAGTTATCATTTATAATTAGTATCTATATATATATATATATATATATATATATATAATCTATTTGTCATGTCTTTTTGTCTGTCTGTCGCGTGCCGTTACTCGAGGAAGCGTCGAAGAGATGTGCAATATGTCATTCGAAAGCTCTTAGTTTAAGAAGAGTAATAGCTATTTTGAAATTTTAAAATTTTAAAATTTTATGCTAAAATCTGCAATTTAAAAACTACGCATGTTAGAGCAAATTGTCCAACAGCAAAGTTATTCCTCTTCAAGAAATCTATGGAATGGCTATTTTGAAATTTTGAAAAATTTTGAAATTTAGTTTGAAAATCTGTAATTCTTTTCTAGACGCACGGACATCAAGGACGGGCCACACCAGCTACTTTTAAATATAAACGTTTGAGGCTTCGTTTTCGTTAGTTTAAACAGGGATAAATATTTGTTATAGGCAGCCTTCTGTGAATGCTCTCGTACGGTAACTCGTGCTCAGTTGTTACAGATGCTTGCTCGTGCTAAAAGCATAGATGAAATCATTTCTAGTACACTTGTAAGATTACTAGATATATTTATTTTTAGTTTATTGATATTATTAAATAACATGACTCGCGGTACAGCTTTTGTTAAAAGATTTAACTGTGATAATTAGCTTACAGGTGTTAACTTAACATAATTATTTTATTTTATTACTTGAATACTTCACCAACTTACTTTGTTTTTACTTAACTCAAAGGTTTTTTTTTAAATAGATGACAAGTCTACATGCCTAAAAGATATCCTCTCAATGTTGCCGAAAATTATTGGAGTCAATATAAAAAAGTATGTTAAATTTCAATTATAAACAGATTTTAATTCTGTTAAATATAGAATTAATTAAAAGAAAAATATGACTTGTACAATGTGTAATATCTGTACTACATTTCTCGCTGGTTTGAACCAATAATAAAAACGTACGTATAATATGTATCTAAATAACTTAATAAATAACTTGTTCTTTTTGTACATTACAATGTTTTCATACAACAGGGCGATAACTTGTATGTCTTGTTTACATCGAGGCCACGAAAACAATGCACTATATCTACTTATATATACATGTAAGTAGATAAAAAATTAATAAAAAAATGTAATTGTTCTCACAGGTATGTAATGACATACGGTATAATAATATCTATATCAGTAATCATTTGTCTTCATCAAATGGAAGTATCAGTAGAACCTATTTTAATACCAAAGTCAATACGACTTTATATTAATTCAACAGTCAAAATCTATAAAATAAGAATATATACTGAATATTAATATAAAAGAAATCAGTAAAGCATATAATTCATGTATCTCGAGCTAGTTGATATCACAATAAATCTCTGGTTGCCGCATGCTTGGCAAGACTTGGCGAGAATTTGCCAAGTTTTGCGTCGCCGGCTCTAGTTTTTAATTGTTTTTATATTATTATAACATTTGAATAGGTTTTTAGTGTTAAAACTCTTTTCTCCGTTAGTGGCAGTTTTATACAAAACTTTAATTATATCTACGATTTTTTTTTTGTCTACACCTAAATCTCTGATCTACCGCACGGATTTGAAAAATTATTTCTGATATTAATAGACACACTCATGAGAAAGGCTATAAGTTATCTGACATTACTAACTACCGCTCTTAATTATCCTTATATTAAAAAAAAACGTTCGTCTGCGAGTAGGATTGCCAGTAACAGCTAGTATCATACAAAATGTTTACCAAATTTTTCTTCATAAAAATATATAGGAAATAATGTAAATACATAAGTTTTAAATGAAAGACTATCAATTAACAATTAATTAATACAATAACTACAATACTTTTAAAATTAATGTTATCTTGTAAAGCTTGTTATTTTACTACTGTTTTGTTTCGCTCGCAACCATTAAAATGAATAGCATAAAAAAATTACAATCTTTTAACAACCTTTCCTCGCTTACACTTTTTCTTTTTTTAAAAATAAATCGACTTCCGATTTGTGAGTGACCAGTACGTCTCGTCAAAATTGTTCACATTTCTAATAAGCTAATATATACTTAACGTAATAGTGTTAGGGATCATTTTTGTTTGTGTTTTAGTAGCAAGGTTTGTACGTAACTACATGTTTTATGATTTTGTAAATTGAACCTTATTACAAATGATTAGAATTGTTGAAATTCCTAATAAGGTAATCTATACTTAATGAAATGGTATTTGGGATCATTTTTGTTTGTATTTTAATAGCTATGGTTACACGTAACTGCATATTTTATGACTTTATAATATGAACCTTATTACATATAATTAGAGTTTGTTTTAAGTTGAGTTTTGTTTTTGTTAGCAATTATAGGCTAATAGAAGTGGAGAATGCTTCCGTTAATAGAATTTTAATGAAGAAATGTCAGGTCCGGCGGTTGTGCATGTCATGCCCATCTTACGTGTTCGCGGCGCATGCTGTTGGTGTACCGACAGCAACATAAGTATCTATTATATTAATATATAATATTATTTATAATATACAACGAAAACTTATTTGTAAATATTTGTCAATTATTACAAAATTCATCATATATATGAAAAGTTAATAAATAATATGAACTTACTATTTTATTTCATATTTTATTTTCAAAGTAAAGCTCAGGATTCGAAAATATTAAAAATAGTATTTTAAATATGTTATCAACAATTTTTTTTGCTGTCCGTCCTCTGTGAGTGGCTTTATTTGGCGAATCCATTCCATCAAAGAGAGTATAATAATTACATTGATACAGTTATAGATGGCAGCGATAGGGAAAACAAGGCTATTCAAATTTTAGGCTCCAGTACATACAGCTGCCACGGTTGCTCTACCAGTTGCTCTGCCACTTCTACAGGATACGACCACCACATGCTATATTGAAAAAAAAAAAAATTTTTTTTAATTTATTAATTTCCAGTCAAGATATTTTTTCTATGAAACTTTCGTGGTCCATAAATACTATTAAATATCCAGCTATCACAATTTTCCCGATTAGTAGAACCTATTCGGGATCCTTATGAATGAGCTCAGTTCACGCCGCGACTCTGCCATATACAGAGTTGTTAATATAGATATTGTGAAGATGTTGTCTTAAGTTGTATAAAATAATTTTAGTACCAAAAATATATTGTATATACAAAATACTAATGTGTGAGAGGCTTATTATTATGACAGTGCAGTTTACAGACTGTCCTACAGCCTGCAGGTGATCTAGTTCATTGCTCATTTGTTTCGTGAACAAAAGAACTTTGAAAGTAATGAAAGTTAATCTAAATGTACTTGTATTATATTTGTAAACCATGTTAACAAAGATACTGTTTGCTTCTAAATTACTGCTTTGTATACACATTATAGAACTCAAACATTCTTTAAAAGGCTATATTTTTTACCTTTTGTGGCTGTAACTATAGAAATATGAATAATATTGAACATTGCATTTAATTGATGATATTTTTCAACAATACATTATATTATTTTGTGATTTTTTCATCTTATGTTATATTAAATAAAGATGCTTATATAGTAAAAGTATTTAATTAGAACCAAACTTTTAGTAGTCTTTCATCGCTGAGATGGATTCTCTATTGCAGAATGAAAGAAAAAATAGATAAATTTTTGTGCCTATAAAATATAAAATAAAAAAACATCAACCAAAAATCAATCTTCACTTTCAAATATTAATAAGGTATATTTTTTTGTATGTTTTATTAAAAAAAATTAAGTGCTGTAATAAATGTAATTTGTGTGAACAAGTAGCTGTAACGTCCTCCATCAAACATCTACTTTTACTTCTTTATAAGATTGTGTTGATACAAAGATGTAACATAATATTATATTACAATTTATAGTATTATAAAACAATATTTTTCATATGAATGTTCTTTATCATAATTCAAAAACCTGTTTTCTAGCTATAAAAATATTGAAAACAGTAATTTTATTTCAGACTTTCGAATTCAATTTAATATTTTTTTGCAGTAAAGAAAGAGCATAAATAAGCACGAGAAAAAGAGAGTAAAAGAAATAAATATGAATAAAATTATTTAAAACTTTAAGGTCTCCAAAATTCGTAGGTCCAATACTAAATATAAAAATATAAATATAGTTATACATTAACTTTATTTTTTATAATAGTTTTGTTTAGCAGAATTCAAAAATCCTTTTAGTTTAGAAAACAGGCATTTTAGTTCAGACAATCGAATACAATTTAAGATTTTTTGCAGTAAAGAGCATAAATAGGCATGAGAAAAAAAATATAAATCAAATTATTTAAAACTTAAACATCTGAAAAATTCATAGATCATACAACTAATTACAAAAATAAGTGTAAATAGATTTTAGTTATAAAAAATTGAAATATACATATTTTGTAAAGCTTATATATCGCTTATCTTTCTGTGGTCAGTGGGTCTATTATGATCACGAAGACAGAAGTCAGTGATGATGCCTTCCATCATTGCTATAATCACTTCATATTAACATCAAATTTAATATATTATAAAAAGGTGTTTTAACTTTTGACCTATGTGTTTGATGTTTGTGTTAAAGAGCTTTTAAATAATCAATACCTTATTTAGTAGGAGCGCGAACCAGACCTCCATTTTGACTCGCTGCTCTCGCAAAATTTCGGTATGAGTTAGCATATTGAACAAAACGACGTGCAGACAGCACTGAAGTTGCACTTACAAAACGTTGACGCAATCTGTCCTCAACTAATTTTTCAAGATCAGACAGATTATTAAATTTTTTTTTAAACTGCCACGAGACTGATAACTATCACTATCCAAAATTTGGAAATTTTCGGATATACCGTTTTTGATTGATGCTTGAACAAGTGATGCAGAAAACTCTCTCAAAGCTTCGCTGAATAAAGAGAATATGTATTTGTTATTTCTGAGCAATGTGAACATCTTTTACGAAATATATATTGGTAAAAAATAAGTCAATTTTTTTAGTATAGGATACATTTTTTAATAAAGATGTTAGTAAGTTTAATGTAGATATAATATTACACTGAGACTATGAGCTAACTCTAAATATAAACAAGAAATTTTAATAAAAGATCTTGAACATAAAATCACAGCAAACCTTTTTTTAAATTGTATTTTATTTATTTAGTGTTTTTATATTACCATCTGTAATCTAGTAGAACTACTATTTTCTTGAAAGCTTAGTTTCAACTGATATTAATTTCATTTGATATAGTTCACAAATTAAAAAAAATTACAACTAAACTTAAATTAGGACTAAATTGATATTGCAATTTCTTTCCAAATTGCCTGCCATATTTTTTATCCAAATTGTATATTTTTTATTATTTTTTTTTGTCAGTAATACATACATGCCATTGAAGCACTTGAAATAATATCTTCAAATGAAATAATTCTTGTTCATTTTATTTTAAAATTATATTCTTTTTTATAATTTGAATTTTTAAAAAATTTTAATTTTTTTAAATTATATTCTTTTTTTACGGACGAAGATAAATTTTCTATTTTTTTTTATTGTTTTATCAAATCCTATACATATTTAGTATATAACAGTACACTCCGAATTCCGAATGATCAGATTAAATAAATATAAATCAGGCATTGCACTGTCCAGCGACAATGGTTAGCAAAAAAACGATTTTGAGGCAAAAAACGATTCCAAAAAAAAATCGACAAGTGCTCGGACTCGTGCGTGACAACACGAGGAGAATCGATAGGCGCGTGTCGATGAAAAATCGATTCATCATTAACGGACCGCTCCAAATACTTGAACATTTGAAGCATTCGTAGAGTTTTTTGCATATGTTGCATGGTTTTGATGGCTTATTGGTATATGAGATCCTAATTACTGGTTATGGGTTCGATTCCAGGAAAATTGTCTCCACAAAATCTCGTACCTCATTTGATTTTAAAAGAGCTTTTATTTTCTATTGCGATGTTACAGTTTTCTGCCACTACGTGCCGTTTTAAAATGAAAATGTACTGAAAAAATGGTTGAAATTTTATGATTTGGATTTCCAAATGCTCCAGGACTGATTGTGTAATCATTTATTTTTTAGTTTTTGGTCTAAAGTCCGTGTGAGATTGTACTTTAAAATTAACAATTTCCAACTCTCTGAATATTAAAGTTTAAAATTTTAAATGTTTAATAATGAATAATGGATAATTGTATTAAAAAAAATATATCAAACAATAAAAGAAAACACATTTATAAAGTAAGACATCGTTAAATACCTACGTCTGTCAATATCTAATAGCTATAAACCCAGACGAAGTCGCACGTTCAGTTAGTCTATCACAGTATTGTTTCACGTAACCTGGAGGTATCTGAACACCCTTCGCTCCTCACCCCATTGTTATTCTTCGCTTACAGAACCCAATATTTTGGAAAGCCTAAATCAACAGCCAGAGAGATTTTTTTACGATATTTTTCAAAACCATTTACTATGTGCTCCTGGAATTAAATATTTTTTATGATAACAATACTTAAATAGTATTAATTTAATAATGTTTTAATATATTATTGAAGACGCCTTAGTATTATTAAAAACTCTGCTTATTGACAAATTGATATATTCAATATTTTATATAATTTTAATAACATAATAACACAAATATATTCATACATACATAAACACAGAGACTGCTGCTATATATTATTCTTATATTTAGAATTTACCAAAGTAATTACGAACAGCAAGGTCCACTTTAGTCAATATCACTATAAAAACATACCATATTGGTTTAAATGCTGTCTGTTTCAACACATATAATTAATATATATATAAAAAAGATGTCGCATGTATGTAATTCATTTATAATGTAAAAACGAAAGTAAACTCTAGCTCCCATTTAGCGTCTATACAGTATACGCAGACCAACATTCAGACGACAATAAGGGTTGCTACCCTTTAGATTATATTATATTTTATAAATTTACAAAATAATATCATTTATTTTTAAAATAATTAAAATAGTAAACGGTAATATATAAATTAATATATATAATTTTCTGTCTGTACTCCTTAAAATCTATCGAATTTGCTCGACTAGTTCAAACCCATTCGCGGCCCTCATGAGCTCAGGACATTGCAATTTACGCCGCGATTTCGTCATGTTCCAAGCTGTGAATGAAAAGTGCTTGGTAAAATTTTGATAAATTTTAATTAAGTACACGAAGATATTTATATATAATAGAAATCAGGTATCACGAAAGTTTATATACAAAAAGACAGAAATCAATAAAGCTAAAAATAACATACTGTTATTCTAATGTAAATATATTTTATATGTTATATATTTAATATATAACTTGATGTAAATTTGATATATTCTTACAAAAAAATCATATACTATAATATTATTTTTAAACAATGTAATTGCCAGCCCTGAGTGTGTGGGACGTCTGCTGTTTTTTCATTTACGAATATTTTCCTTAGCGTACGATATTTTTTCAGCGAGTTTCCCGCCTGAAAGATAAACTACACTCCATCAAATTATATATGATAAATGAAATAAAATAAATTCGGGCTTTTAATTCATTATTTATATTATTTAAATTTTATTATGCATTTTAAACATAGTTGTAACTCAATATATGTCTGTCTTTATATTGTAACAAAAATTTTTATATATTCAAATAATTTTTCGGACGAAGAGGCGCGCTATTGAAAGTGAATGTATTATATTAGTAAAAAGTTTTTTTATATGTTAAAATAATTTTATTTTTTGGACAAAGCTGTACGCTATTGATAGTGTACATAAGATATTACTATAAAATTTTATTAGCAATTAAAAACTATACTGATCTCAAAGAAACCTGCCCAAGCATTTAATGCGTAAATAATGATCGGTTGTGCGCGTCGAATGCGCCCGCGCAGTCGCCCGTGACGTCACGCCGCCATTGTTTTGTCCAAGTAATGGGCGTCTAACGGATAGATTTAAGATATCTCGCAAAAAATAGATTGGACTCTCGATACTAATTCGAGATAGCGTTGATACTTTTATATTTTCCGAGATTTAATAAGAAAGCCGAGTTACTCTTTAATAAAAAGTAAGTTACTTTTTACATTCTTTGTTGGAAACTAAAATGTAACCTCAATTCAATAATGAATCTACTTATCAAATTTTATGTACTCAACATAAGAGACAATTAATAAAAATAATAATAAAATAGTAATAAAATATATATATCTTATTTATATATGAAATGCTTCTTTAAACATATAAGAGTAGAACTTACTGAAGTGAACACAAAGGATGTCCAGCTTCGTTTCCTGTGATGAAAGCTAAATAAATTGGGGATGTGAAGAACAACCAGTTCTGAAGTCCACTACAATAGATATCTGTAAGAAAAATCAAAGTGAATATTCTTAGTAACTCATCACCAATTTTTTTAATGAAATTATAATAAATTCGTGCTTTTATCTACTTTTAAAGTTTAGAAAATATATTGGATAATAATATTTTAACTCAAGAAAGTGTTAATATTTACAACTAGAAACAAATTATTAATAATTAGTTTACAATTATAACTATTGTTGATGTGCTGTCAGTTATATGTTATATATTATATGTTATATATCATAGATAGAAGATTAGCGACTATAGGTGGTATGTAAATTATTGATAAAATTGTAAATTAATATATCATCATTTCGCGCTTTTTTGCTTTGTTTCATATTAGTTTTGTATTTATAGGTATTCAAAAACATAACATATATATAAAAGAATACAATGATATAGAATTTTAACATACATAATAAATCAGCTTCAAACAAACTATAAATAATATTAGTATATAATGTAAATTATTGTGTATATATATATTATTGAGAATGCCAATATTAAAAAAAAGATTTGCCACGCAATCAACCAATAAAGATATTTTAAACCCTCTTGAAAAAGAAAATAAATGATAAATACTAATTTTGAAACTCAATTTTAACTTTAAAAATTAATGAAACTTAGAATATTATAATACAGCGCAGAAACAAAAATTCAGATTCTTTATTATACCTCCGATCTTATAGCAAGGTGTAAAATGTAGGTTGGAAAATATAATTTGATGCTTTGCATAGATTTATATATAAATTATATTTTATTTGAGAATCCATTTAATAATTAAAAAAAATGTTATTTATTATAAAATGAATATTTTTTTTAAAGCCCATTTTTTATCATCTTCACTAACAAACAACTTTTATTTTTTGTTTGTTTGTTTAGTAATGTTTTAGTTGTTATTTGAGAGGCTGTTTGACTTGTCATATTATTTATATTATAACATTTACTTTAAAATCAAGGTCAATAATCAATCTCTCTATATTTATATTCTGAGAATTCTGAATATTAAAGATCTTATTAATACTAAGTATCAAGAACATTTAATTCGTCTACTCCAGCGTCCGGCCATCACAAGATGGAGAGAGCACCTGTTCGCTCAAGGCGCTCGGATAACTTCGGGTGACATCGGCTAACATCGGCACCCCTACTGTACCTTGTACTGAGTTAATTTAAATCAATTATATGAAAGTTTGAAGTTATAATTTTAATTACTACATAAGTTAGTTTTTACCTTAAGATTTCTTGAACCGAACTCATTTTGGAAACCTAACATTTTGTAAAAGTTTATTAAAATTAGATATATTACAAATTTATGTTTACATAAAATATATATTTTTAAGTATTTTATAATTCATTGCTTATATTATAACCTTCATTTTAATAAATTGCAATAACAACACATTTTCTTAAGGATCATAATAAAAGTATTATTATTGGATTGGAATAATTGAAATATTAGCCGGTTATAAATCAATAAATTGAGAAATATAATTATACATATATTATATAGATATATTAAATTTGCCGCCAACTAGTGAAATAATTCAAACTGTAGCCACAATATACTTTCTTTAACAAAAAAAAAAAACAAAAAAATAAAATAAGCCAATTAACCTTTATCCCTAAATGTTCTATTTTGTTGTCTCCTTAATAAAATATCTGCATTTTAAATTTGAATTTTTGACTGGACTCAGTTGACACTATAATATATGTTAACCTTATACAGGATGATGCATATTAAAATATAATATTATATATATGCATTATTTCAACTTTCTAGTTAATCATTGTGTGTGTGTGTTTGTATGTGTGTGTGCATGTGTGTGTGTGTGTGATCAAAACGCGTAGGAAACACCAGTTTTCTATAAATAGTAAGTGATCGTACCCCTTGCATTCCTGTTACATTTTCTTTATCAATATTGTATGTAACTGTATTAAGAAATCTCTTAGCGAATATTGATTTTATTTTAACTATAATGTTACCATGATTATTATTATTATTATTATAAGTTATACCAACTTAAGAGAATTTCTCAAAGTTACATTCCTAAAACTCTTAAGGAATTAATGTTTATTTTAGATTTTTTATTACAGATTTTGTTAAGTCAAATTTTAAGCAGTTTGTTACACGGGCAACACCGCGGGCTGAATGTAGCCAGCCGTAGTACTACAAAGTACAGCCTACAAATAGAGGAAATACACTCGTACTTAGTTTTTTAAAACAAAAACTACAAAAAGTCAGCCACCTGTAGCTGAACCCTTTCTTTGTATATTTTTTTTATTATTTCTTCTATTTGTATCAATCCTTTTTCTTTTTCGTGGCCATTACGTTTTTTAGTCGTTCGGTTATCTTCGTTTTTTGTGGGATCCCAAATTAATATAATCTTTTTTGTGGAACAGGTTTGAGGTCCGACGTACGGTGGGAAAGATATAATGAAAGTTTTAGCTTCGATAGTTTTAGATACTTTCAATTTCGTTAGGAACTGTTCGATATTTATTTATTTATCTAACGATATGAGCGATGGATAGGAATGTGTTTTATTATTAATTAAGAGTTTTGTTCTTTTGTGTATAGATTAAATCTGATTAAATTTTAAAGTTTTGTTAATATTTTATATTAAAAATTATGCTTAAATATTAATAATAATAAAAATAATAAAATATGCTTAAATTATATATTTTTTAATTTATATACCTTTCACGTATTTATTAGCCTGAAAGAAGACAACTCTGGAGGCATGTAATAACTCAGGGGGACTCCATTGTGAGTCCAAAATCTATTGGCTGATCTCGCGTTTTTAATCCTCTACGATTCTTTATCCTCGAATCTCGCCAAAATGCCAGACACAACGCATAAATCCTTATTTAAATATATCTATATATCATTATACTCCTTTGATCCTAAAACAATAAACAGTACAGAGGATTTCCAACCCTAATCCCAAGATATAGATCTTAAAATAAAAATAATAGAATCTGTAAAGCTGTAGAGTTGAAAGGACATAAGATTATTAGCTTTAATTTAAATTAAACGTTAACAGTGTTTAAATAAAGTTGAATTTTAAATGATTGATAAAAAGAGTTTTTATAGCAATAAATAAAGGAATATCGAAGTTGGCTGTGTCAACAACGCGTTGCATTCTTGTGCAGTATGTACACACACATACAAACCTAAAGTTGCGTATGTGCGTGTGGACGCAAATACGTATTGGTAAATGTTGACTTGAGAACAGAGACGCAGTGTTCATGAGATTTTAATTTAATGACATCTTTTGTTAGAAAACCTTCAAATCTAGATTTGACAAGTTTAACAAGTTTGCTAACTTTAATTGCTGTCTCATTACTGAACGTTTCAGCTCTGAACGTTTATCTCATCCCTCTAATTACTGGATGAAGTGTCACAGAAATGTTAAAAGGTGTTGCGGCCATGTTTTAGCTTTGATTTAGATTTTTAATGTTCCTTTTTTTTTAATAGTTAAAAGCTCTTTTCTGTCTCTTAAAAACCAAAACATGATGTTTTGAAGTGTCTTTGATGTTAGTTTTAAATAATGATAAAAATATAGTTATTTTAATATGACGTTAAATTAATTATCCTGAATACTTAGTGGGAAAGTTAAAGAATAATATTTATATTTCATAATCGTTTTTACTCTCTGCAAAAATAAAATAAAACAAATTCTATATAAAATAACTATAAGCTGATATATTAATTTACTTATGAATAAACTGTACGTAAGTCTATATATTTACAAGTTAATACTTTAATAGAATATTCAATATCTAATATTATAAACATATATATATATCTATGTTTATATGTTTAGGAGAAGTCTCCATGTAGTTCTTGTTCTCTGACCTTGAGCTCTGTTGACCCGCTGGCGCGAATCGCTCGCCTCAAGCTTGTCTTTCTGTAATCGCGCTTTTTATGAAATTTCTTTGCAACGAAAACGAAACTGAGACGAGCCGGAAACTTAGGAGCTTCCGACATTCAAGGTTATTATTAACAAATCATATGTATAGGTTTTATACCATTACTGATAAATTAATATATATATATATATTATTAATATATTTTGATTGATACTAATTCTCGAACGAGTTTGTTATTTATTACATTTTTTACTTCACACGGACGGAGTTGCGTGATACATTTAGTATCATAATATATATTATTTTATAAAGACGTTGTTTTGCTTAACTTTCAAACAGGAATTAAATGCCAAAAGTATGAGAAAATAATACAAAAAGGTGTAAACGACATTGTGATCTAAAAATATATTCACAAACATTTGATAAAATTGTTTATCTACTTTGAACTATCTGTAATACACATTTTTTTATCATTACATTCTGTTGATAATTATAATTCACATATATAGTAAACATTACTATTAAATATAATTAATGTAAAAACTAATTAAAATTATACATATTGTATAATTTTCTACTTAATATCAAATCATAAAAGTCATATATCTTGACCTATTGTTGGAGAGGTCATGAACTATGAGCAGTTTCTTCTTAAAGTCCCATAAATATATGGTAATATATGTCATTTTATAAATTTATCTTAATAAAAAACATAAAGAACACATAATCAATAAAAACCATTATCTTTCATAATAATTAAAATATTTAATTCCTTTGAATAACACTCGCGTAGTTTTTTTGTTCAATCATAACTCAGTTGAAATCAATATATAATAACATTATAGAACAGCATCACTGGACCACGAGCCCTTCAAAATTAACCGGTTCCTATCTTTTATCTCTTTCACACACTCCAGATATCGCTATACCTTTTTCACTCTGCCCTTCGGTCATTTTTTCATCTCACTCTCGCCAGTGCTCTAACTACCACTTTCCCTTTTCAAAGGACGAAGACACTGAATCCTTCATCCTTGTCTGGTACAGGTGGTTCGTGTATGTCTATCTCGTTTGGCCTTGAGACTGAGATGCAGTCTGGTCAAGTTATTTTTACTTTTTACTTGGAACGATGACTAAATGCGTTAAGAAGCTGGTGGCGAGTCGTTCTTAATGGGTATTTGAATCTACAAATGTTTTAAGACATATATTAATAATATTAATAATAATAATACAAACAGTATAATAATACTTAAAACATTTTTAAAAACTATGAAAAAGTTATCAAAACGAAAATGGTAAAATTTTAATAAAGGCTAAGAAAAAATAATAAAATAAATATACTATACTAAGCTACTTATGTCAAAACTCTCTAATATGTTTGCTAATGTCATCAAGTTTGGCTGAACAGATTTTGATGAAACCAATAAAAAAATGTCCTGGTTACTTTTACCATTTATTTTAATTTGATTTTTTTATTCACAATAATTATTCAAAATACATAATCATTTGATATATAGTATTTTTAATTGGTAATTAATTAAATATTTGCCAATCAAAATCTACACAATAAAAACAATAAAACAGACAAATTACTTCCTGGTTATAATTTTTAAGTGTTTATTTTGTTGTGAAATATATTTTATGTATATTTTTTTTATAAAATACATTTTTTTGTTTAAAATAAAACTTAATCTTAAGGAAAAAAATTAAAACCGAATTCGTTTACATGAAAATATTTTCACAATTATTATTTACACCAAAACTAAATAATTAATTTATATAAACAAAAGATATTTATAATATATATTATTATTAATAAATATACTATATTTCTTTTGGCTATGATATTAAAACAATAAACATTTTTTTATCTGAAAGAACATACAAAATGATTGACATATATAAAAACTATAACTGCAAAAAATTACAAATATTCTTATTTGGTAGAGTTCATTGGCCTCGAGTAGAATTAAATTCGCATTAGTAACTATGAGGTTACTCTAAATATATATACTTTTTACATGATATCATGACATATTTAATGTTAATCACAACCATTTTATTTATTTAGTTTATAATTATTTATTATTTGATTATAATTGTGAAATTAACTCTCTTCTTCTTATCTGAAAATCTTTCTACTATATATTTTCGTAATGACAGTTCTATCAATATGTTATATTTAATTTAAATATGAAAAACAGTATTTTATTTATATCATACATTATAAATTGCGACAGAATCCGCGTGAAACTATTAGTGTCACCTAGTCTTGCACTTTGAAAACTGACAGAAGTTTAAAAATGCCTATTAAATATTTTACTTATAAGAAAATGCATTTACCTAACTAAATATTTTAATTTTATATAAAAAATATTAAAAAAAATATTGGGATTATTTACAAAAAATTAATATTGTTAATTTTTATTATTTTTTTTTATTTTTATTTTTTTGTTTTTTTTTGTTTTTAAATCAAGGTTTATTAACAATTAACTAAATAAATGTTATAACAGAACAAGTTTCCTATAGACATTGAAGCTCACATCCAGCTAAGTGTAACGTCTCATCTGCAAAACAACACCACGACCTTGCGATGAAAAACCAAAAAAAAAATCCCACCTGACCTACATACGCACGGTAAAATAAAATAACAGATATAATAAGACAAAATAATAATAAAAAAGGGCGACTCGACTCAAAAATAAAAATAATAATCAAAAGATTACGGTTACGGCCGTAGCGGCGCGTTTTTCATTCACGCTTCGGTAAGATAGTTCTCTTTTTAAACAGTACGTGCCGTGGACGCTTCGTCTCATTCCTTTTCTTTTCATTCGCTCTTTTTTAATCATTTCTCGAATATGGAGCGTTTTTATCGTTTTCCCGCGTTTGGAGCGTCCATTCATGGCGGAGTTTTGTTTTATAATTGCGTTTTACGTGAGCATTGGGTTACGCAATCTGATATGTAAATGATTTATCTTGTTTGATTTGCTTTATGTTATATATGTAATAGATACAATTATATAGTTTAGCGTGAAGATTATAATATATTCATTCTATGGAAGTTTAACTTCTTATTTACTTTTTTACAGAAACACAATCATATACTAAGATTTTTTATGGATATTTTTTTTTATTTATTAATTTAAAAAATATATATATTCTAATTATAAGTATGTTTTTTAGATTACCCCTTAAAATCAAATGTAAATAATAAAATGTATTTCCTGTACAGGTTGGTGACCGCGTGAGCCGTTAGTCTAGCTCTTAACAATTTAATACCCTGGTTTCGCACGACCGGCTAGAAAGCAGACCAATAACTACAACCTTACTTGAGCTCTTTTATTTTTCTATCTTTTTATCTCAACGCTTTAACACTTGTCGCGTGGCGGACAGTTATAGTTGGATTGGCTTGGACTGGCAAACATAAATAATAATATTATATATATATAATACGAAAAGAAATTAACATAAGTAATTATTAATTAAAATATTGATAACGTTATTTTTTTATAGATATATAAGAATTAAAACTATTTTTAACGTATATTTTGGTAACATTTTAATTTGAACCCGTTTTGAATGCTTTGCAGCAATCGTGTTCTTGTAGACGAGATGTAAGGGTCTGTCAGTAAGTCAGTTAATTAGTAAAATTAATGAAACCAAAAAAATACGCGAGTTAAATCCGTCAAAAAATAATTTCATTTCAAATGAGTACTCGCGAAAATATAAGAAAATACTAGATAAGAATTATAACAAAAAATACAAAATTTTTCAAATCATGATTTTTTTTTCATAGAAACTTATCAAAATGTATTTTTTCATATAAAATAAATATTTTTCTAAGCGCCCGTTTCAAGCAGTCCTCACTATACAGGTTGCTGTTCAGTTTTTTGCAGGTTGTCGGAAGCAGCGTGTAATGACAATAATTCGTCTCACAGTTACAAGTTCATGATAATTATATATATGTATAGATTAATAAAATTATTATTATATATTTTATATGTAACTATTTTTAATAATATATTCCAGACAGACTTTCCTTTAATATTTATATTATTTTAAATATATTTTTTTGTTTTAATTCATTTTTATTAGTGTAAAGTTTAAACATTTTTAATTTATACCATATTTTAGTGTATTAGTGTATTTTTAACAATTATTTATTTTCGAAAAGCAAATGATATTAAAACTGTTATCAGGACATCAAGTTAAAAAGTAATATATTTTTATCTAAGTTTTTATTAAAATGTTATTAAAATTTGTTTACAAAACCTCGGTAGCCTTATACTGTCGTCAGAGTTACAACTTTTTTCTGTTGTGGGCTGCTATAAAAATAATAATTAAATGTGAAAAATAATTAATGTTGAAAAGAAATATAAGAATATTTAATATATTAAGTTAGTATTAGTATTGGTTGTATTTTAATATATTAAAAAGTGCTATTTAGCTTCTCCTTATTACAAATAAAAAAAATTTTTGCCGAAGAAGTAATATTGAAGAAAAGAATGCTAAAATGTTTTTTACATTTCCTTATTATATAATTTCAGTTTTCCCAATGTCATATTTAACATAAATTAAATTATTTGAGTACTTCATTAATTCAATTTAAAGTTTTAATGAATTTAATGAAAATATTATAGACATATATTTATCGCGACATTCTCTGTAAATAATGCCAATGCATCTTTTAAAACACTCTCTATGTAGTTTACAAGAACTCTAGAGACAAATATATATAACTATTTAGGTATTTAATACTAGCTATTACTCGCATCTCCACACGATTTTGTTTACTATTAAGATAAACTAAAAGCAGTGATAAAAGTATAATCATGAGAACGAAAGAAGTTAAAACAAACCAATAAACTTATTTATTTATAGATAGAACGATTCTCTCTTGTATAATCTACCCCTTTAAGAAGAGTTATAATAAATTACACTCAATGAATTAATAAAAATATTATCAACACAATGTACAATTTTAATTAATACAGCGCCATCTATTGTCACGTTTAAGAATTACCGTTCATGAAGTTTTTAGTTCTTTCAGCCGCTTCTCAACGAGACGTACACTAAAAATCAATTACCTGCGAGCGCCCTATAATTTAGGAGTACTTATATTATTATATACAATTGCTTTGTACATCTGTCTAAATGTTCTTATCGCGTGTGAAGTGGGTAACGACTAACATGTGATTTTCGGAACAATAATTGCACAATTAGTTTTGTATTATTAGCTATTAAAATTAAGATTAGGAAAGTATGAAATAATGATTATAATAATAATCATAGACAATCAAAAATAAATGTTTTTCTTCTTTTAATTGGTTCCAATATTTTTTATGTTCAGGAAAATTTGAGTTTATTTTAGTCATTTGTTAAATTCTGTACTGTTAGATATTCGCTAATGTGAGAGTTAAGTTGAAATAATGAACATAAGTATAATCATAGACAATAAAAAAATATCTTTGTTTATTTGGTTAAAAATATTTTCGAAAAACTCAGTTTTTCCTTCCGATCTGTCTGTCTGTATGTGTGTCTGTGTGTCTGTCGAATTTTATTTTTCGAATTTTGAAAAACTAAAGATATATTTGGAATCAGCATCTAAATGTAAGATTCACTTTTCAAAATTAAGTTGATTGTCCAACGGGAAGGTGGTCAGATCGGCCGCCGAAGTTACCGAAAAATAATAAAAAAAATTCGAATTTTTAAATTTTTTAAAATTTTAAAATTAATTAATTTAATTATTTTAATTTTTTTTTTCTTTTGTTTGTTAATTAATTTGCGAGTTATAATTTGTCGATTAGGAGTTTTTCATAGCGGCAAGCTCGATTGCCGCGTGTCAGATGTTTTATGTTTAGGAAAAGTCGAGTTGATGTTAAGTAATTTGTAAACAAACTTCTATAGTGTTACAAATTCTCTAATGAAAGTTAGATTGTAACCTATTGAACTAAATTACTATTTTGCTCTGGGCTTCTCAAATAGACAATTATAATTAATACTTATTGTTAAAATTTACTGTACATTCAATAGTTTTTTTGCATTTGATTTATCGAGTCATGTTATTTCCTTCTACATACATCGTTTACAGGTGAAGAAATTTAAAATAAAAAAAAAATTAAATTCTTTTATTACAAAAAAACAAGGACTCACATAATCACATAATAAGCTTTTATTTTGTGATAACAATTGTATTTTTTTTACTTCATTTTCAAGACAAAATCAACATACAACATTACATATAACATATTTAAGTATGAAACATATTGTATAGACCTATTTCTTAGACTTGTAGAAAGCCTTCGACTCTATTGGATATGATAAGTTGTGGTATAACCAGGTTAACACGGGTATGCAGGCAGGATTTATTCACCATCTTAGGTAGTGATATGTCAAACTGTTCAATCAGAGGCTGGGGTAAGTCATTGAGTGATAGGCACAAGAGTCAGAAGACGAAGCTTTAGCTCCTCTAAGAGTTTTTAATTGTACATCATTGCGTTGATTAAGGAACTGAGTAGTACGAATGTAGGTTGCCAAATTGAAAGGATGAGTGTTTACAACATAAGCTATTCAGATGACATGGTGTTACAGAGTCCTTTAATCAATGGCCTCAGAAAACTTATAAATATTGGTGAATAATTCGCAAAACTAAGACAGCCATAAATATAACTGTAGTAAGTGTCATTCCAGTACTTAATTCTGGCACAAACTAAAAGTTCTGCTATCTGTTAAACTTATTAATTTACAATTAAATATAGTAGCTCTATTAAAATATCTTGGACATATTATACCAGAAGACTTAAAGGATGACTGTGATATTAAGATAAAGTAGACAATATGTTGACTCGCAGATTTGCTCGAAATCCATCTAATTTAATAATTATGTTATTTAAAGCATATTGCCAACCTTTTTACTCATTTGTGAGTTAGCTATTTGCTACGAGCCTATAACACCATCCTCGTACAATATAATAACACCCATAGGATGTTGCTGAAGGTACCTCGTTGCTGTAGTGCTTCCTCCATGATCATGGAGGCTCGTACGATTTCACGCTATCATGTTCAAAACCAAACCATTGCTAATGCAACGAATACTTAGTAGTACCAACATCTTAAGGATGATATCAGAACACGTAGAATGATTAAGTTAACTAGACAATTAACTAAATAAATAAAAAAAATAATAATTAAATAAATAATTAATGACAGGACATACAATTTTATTTTAATATGATATAAAATTAATCTAGTATAAATGAAATAAAATTGATTACTTATTGAATTATTTTGTTAGGATTTATTATTACTATTATTATTTTATATATTTTAATTATTGTTATAAGTTTTATAGAATTTGTTCGTTTGGGGAAATTTTTTAAAAAAGAATAATACATCCGGAAAATTTATTATTATATTTTATATATATTAACCAATTATAATTATAGTATAAAACATTACTATGCAAGGATCGAGGAATTAAAATATTTTTTTATTTTTTCCTAAATAATATTTATATATAATTATACTAATTAAAATGCCGCAAAAAATATATTTATGTATAGTGTAATATCTCTGACTAAAAATAATTAAAAGATATGATAAATTATTTCAACATATCCCAAACACGGAAATATGCGCTAACGTAAATAAATCTTATAAGAAAAATAAATTAAAATGACTTACAACAGTATAGTTAAAAGCTGATTTAAATTAGGTTTAACTGAAAACAAGATTATTATCTGCTTTAATATAATTATAATAATAATATCACAATAAACCTTTTCACATAGATAATATTTAAATATATTTAAGATTAAATTATATATTTGATAAAGTGTAGGTATTTACATTTCGGTTTTCTGGCACTTGTAAATACAAAAAAAATGTAAGGAAAGATAAATAAAAATAATAAAAGACATTCTTTAAAAACTAATTACCATTTTAATAATTTGTTGGTATCTCTAGTCTGTTACATGACCCTGACAGCTGAGCCGAAGGTCTTGTTCTTTAGCGCGGGAATTGTAATTAAAAAATAAAGTTTAATTATTATTTAGAATAATATGATTTATTTTTTAGGCTGCATGGTATAAAAGCCTTTGCCTGTCCTCTGAAAGATTAAAAATAAAACAAAATAGAAATATAGAAAATATAAAACAGTACGGACTACCGTGATTGATCAATATGTTTATTACATATTTGAATAGTGATTAATGATTTATTTTTTTAATTTGACAATGAAAAGATCATAAATCATAATGACCTTTTAAAATATTGATGATGTCTTTAGTGTACATAACTTAAATTACTCGAAAAATAATTGACAAAATATTTTATTAAATAAATATGTTTATTAACACTATATATTACTAACATGTGTTAAAATTGTTTTAAAGATATTTATAAACAAAATTATAATAAAACATTACACTTTATATACTCATTAGAATTCTCAGTAAAGTTTCTATCTCTGATCAAAGAAATCCAAAGTATTTGTAAGTTGAAACACAAGATAATATTAAAGAACAAAGCCAATACCTGCTTCTGAGAACGTCTGTAGGTCGAATGTTTAGCATAATTCTAAAAGCTCGTAAAAAGTTAAAGGTCACGAGGACCCTACAATTACGTCACTGTTTCAATGATTTGTGCGAGTTTAGTTTATAACACTCCGTAGCAACAGCGAACTAATTAATGAGATATTAAAAAATTTAAAACTATTGTATCGTATGTATGTAATTATGAATATACAAACATATAAAAACAAACGATTTTATATGAATCTTCGATATTTATTAACTGCACACTGGTTTATTTAAAATACATGTATGTTAAAAAACTGCTTTTTTAAATACGTTACTTTAAATAACTAAATGTCGACAGTTGATTATGGTTTAAATATTGAACAAAAAAATATTAATTTAATATATTCTGCAAACAAAATTACTGATTTAATATATGTGTACTTCTGCTGGACATAAATACTGTGATAAAAATAATATTACATTTGAATTTGGAATGTCATTTTTACATGAATTTCAGTTGGTTTTTCTTATTTTCGCGGCAATAGGCCTAATTGAGCTGAACGAAGCGAATAATGAGCAAAGCGCATAATGAGCAAAACCCGGTCTGGATTGAAAATCAGCCGAATCGTAATTGTAGTTTTTGAGATAATTGATAAAATGTGTCCCATATAGTTAATATATAGAACGTTTTTGTTTCGCGCTCTGCGTCGCGAGGCTGACCACGTCTGCGTGGACCTAATTTAAATAATAATAAAATGGAGTGAGGTGATGAAGATAATCAGAGTACTGTGATAGCATTATACATACTAGGTATGGTGACATGCATTTTTTTAGACTTTCCTTCCGCTTGCTATTTGTCGATAAGTACAACAAAACGTCCACTTTAAAAAAAAACAACAATTTGACAAACCACTTAGTTTTCTTAGGAAAAAGCTGATCAAAGGAGTAAAGAAAAGCTAAAAATTTTATGAAAGCTGAAAGCTAAAAATTTTATCATTGAAAATGAACATAGCGCCTGCAACCATTATACGTATTTTGACAGATGACTTAGTACTTGCGGTGTATATGACATGCTGGACTGGACATTATTTAACTGTAATTAAAAAATAATAGGGTTACTAAATCAAAAGAAATTTTTTAATGGTGGGTAGGCGAAGAGGGATCACATAAAACTTTTATTTACTGATAAAAAAATTTTTACTGCTGGGATAAAGCTGTCGTCTACTCCTAATATCAATCCCTTGGATTATGATTAATGATAAAGAGAAGCAGTAAAGAATTTTCCAAAGGAAAAGTGCGGTTTTTTTTTTGATAACTTAAACTTCAACGTTAAAAGGACTATATTTAAGCTATTGAAGATCATTTTGAAGTCACTTCATATATTTTAAATGTTATTATATTAATGTAAAAACTAACACCCATTATATGTTATCTGTAAACAAAAAATAAATATTTTTTAACAATATAAATTGACCCATTATATTTATATATGTTTTATGCAATGAAAACAATATATATTTAACAATTTTTATGGCAAGACTAGATATACTTTATATATTTTAATAAAAAAAAATAATGTTCACAATATAATAAAATTACTTTTGAACGGTATAATTTCCAAACCTTATCAGATTGTTATTTGTATCGGAAATAACAGAATGCTTTCTAAAATCTAATTTCGTGTGTATTGTGGCGCCCATAGTATTTCTTATCAATTGCTGTCCCGTTATCTAATTTCCGAACGAATAGCATTTGCCCGTGACCAAACTGCCTTGATTGGCTTTTTACCTATCTATTAACTTTCTTAAACGACAAACAATTATTTAACGGCAATGACGCATGTCTTTAATCAATAATTTACTAAGAAGAAATTTAATTTATAGAACAACAACAACAACAACAAAAGACAAAATTTTTAAGTACTCTTGAATTAATTTAACAAAAATTATGTTCAAAATAAATCGGTACACCTACTTTAAGTATGTTCTCAACAATAGATAGATAGATATACTTTATTGTACAATAAGAAAAAGCACAAGAGAAAAAAAACCAAAAAAAAACCAGATAAGTACAAAAGGCGGCCTTATTGCTAATAAGCAATCTACATTTTTGTACAAGTAATATATACGACAAATTGTTATACTAGTATAACTCTTAAGTAAATGTAAAGTCAAATTCAGTAAATATAAAAGTAACATTATTGCCTGCAACCAAGTGCGGCAGTCGCTATAACAACCACATCGTTGTTTTGCCAATTCTGTCTATTCTAGTTTATTTAGTTTTTTTCTAAGCGTAGGCATGTGCAGGCAGATATACCTTTTATGGGCTCCGAGTTAACGTTTAGAAGCGAAAGCCAATAGCGTTTTATTAAGAGGCCTCACGTTATGGTGGGTTTTTTAAAATAAGTTTTTTATTGCTTTTACTTGTATCCCAGAATTGCAAATATGGAATATACGAAATGCATTTTCCGGCGTATTTTTAATATTAATATATTCCAAAGACTTAGACATACTTTATTAGAGTTGAGTATTTTTCTTTGAGGTTTTCATATAAAGCTTATTAGGAATGAAAAATAGGTTTATATACACAATTATTAAAAATATTTATAATTTTTATAGATTTATAATAACGGTTTCAGTTATTATTTATTATTGTGATATATCTATAGATAATGATTGTAACATGCAAGTAGTGAAATAAACTATTTCATATACTTATTATAATTTTTTACTCCTGCAAAACATTAATCGATGGTTGAAAAACAAACGGATTGGCTTTTAAAAAAATTTAGGCATTATAGCAAAAATTATTAATAGCAATCTATATAGTAATTCTTTAAGATATTGAGAAGTGTATTTTGATATTTAATAAATAACATATTTTTTATTACTATTTCTATTTATATATTTTTTCTAATTACATTTTGATTTCTGAACGTCTATTTAAATATAAGCAATATCATCTATGACCAATGCCCTCTAGCGGAGCTCTCCGCGTTTCTGAACGAATAAAAAATCGTGAGGGTTGTTCGCGGACAGTGTTTCGCAATAGAAATAACATAATTTAAAAAATTAAAATGTTATCCAGCCTTAGGTCTGGATTACAAGGCTTGGTAGGTTATTATAAAAAAATATCAGATATAATGCACCTTTAAATGATAATAAATGCATTACATAATATCGCAGTGACATTTGTTTTGAAGACGTGAACAGTTTTATGTGATTTTTACAGTGGAGATCATCATCCAGGGCTATTCAGACAACAGCAAACTTGCAGCATGATACTTTATTCGTACATCGTGATTCTCCAGAAGACAATCCTAGTATTCCCTTTGAATTCTCGCCTGAAAACCAAAAGGTATTTTCTGACAGGTATTTGTTTAGAATTCGAAAATAGTAAATTCTTTTCTAAATAAATAAGATTTAAATTAAGAATTCATTTACAAGTAAGAAGTTAAGTTTATAATTGATATTATAAATAGGAATTTATTATCAACATAATTTGTAAATAAAATAATATAACATTTAATCCCAAGACTACATTTTCTTTAAATTTGTACGATAGTAATCAAATATCAATAGAAGTTTCCTGTAATGTATTGTTATTACCATTAATTTTAATGGATTTTTAGCGAGCTGATGCCCTCTTAGACATTTACCCAGAGGGTCACAAACGAGCGGCTATGATCCCTCTTCTTGACCTTGCTCAGCGGCAAAATGGTGGCTGGCTGCCAATATCAGCTATGCACAAGGTTGCTGATTTGTTAAACTTACCCCGTATGAGGGTGTATGAAGTTGCTACCTTCTATACTATGTTCATAAGGTGGGTCTATTATTACTATTACTATATTGCTTACAAAGAAAATACAGTCCTCAAAACCATATTTCAATATACATGTACTATGTTATCTAGAACTAGTTTAAGTACCAGATACAAAACTGATACGACCTCTCTTAATTTCAGACGTCCAATTGGCAAGTACCATGTGCAAGTATGTACAACAACTCCATGTTGGTTAAGAGGTTCAGATGCAGTGCTGAATGCTATCAAACAGGAAACTGGCTGTGAGGTTGGAGGTAACAGCCCTTGTGGAAAATTCTCTATTTCAGAGGTGAGGTTTGGTGGGTGTTGATATTTCTCTCTACAATAAAATAAGATGTAACTGTGATATGGCACCATGCTGTCAACAAAAATGTAAAAGTTTGCTACCAGTAGAATTTATGACTGAACTCTTTGATGAGAACTGCTTAACCTGTAACTTTAATTTCCAGGTTGAATGTTTAGGTGCCTGTGTAAATGCCCCAATGATTCAAGTGAACGATGATTATTATGTAAGTAATCTTCAATTTTCCTTTTCAAAGTCAAAGTTGTTGTTTCAAATATCAGAAGTCGAGAGTTTTAAAAGTTATAGGTCCATATAAAAGAAATACTCTAACAACAAGAACCATAAACTTTGATATTTTATTGAAAGTACTGAAATGAACAAAAGTTTTTTAGCACTTATATATGAACAAGTATTAGTTATACATATTTGCCAACAGTTTCGACTTTTGCATAAACTAAGTAGCCCTTAGAAGGAGAAGGATCAATAATTATGTTCATTGGCTCTATTAGTTAAGATAAATAGGTTATTCATAACTCTTGGGAAGTAATTAATGTTAATTACTTCTCAAGTGTTATGTATAACCACAATAATAGTTTTGTTTTCTGAAAGACTTCTATTTATTTTTTCTTTAACATTATAAAAAGGTTTAAACTTTATACTTTATTATTTTTTTTCAGGAAGACCTTACTATAGAGGACTCTAAGGAAATCATAGACAAATTGAAGAGAGATGAGAAACCCAAACCTGGACCAAGGTAATTGTCTAAATATGAGATCACATAGATGTCTCATGGCCGTTATACACCAAGAATAAATAGGTTTTATTTATAATAATACTCACAGTAAAAAGTAAAGTGTTAGATAATTCTGGCCTTCTTGCTGGATGTAGTCTTTTTTGATATAGACAGTTTTAAAAGTCATAATGCGACAAATCTCATATTTCGGTTTTCCCTTCAATGTTTTCTTTATAGTAACCTGTTTCAATATAAGTTCAAACTAAGCGTAAATCTGATAAATAAGGTTAGTTTTAATAAAGTTGCTCTTATTGTTATTGAATATATTTCTTGTCCATAATTGTTATCCACCAACTATTTAAAGGTATATATAACAAGAGGAATTCAGGATTACATACAAATTCTTTATAACTGAAATACCTACAATGGTTTTCCTACCCCATTTGAAAACAAGAACTAAAACAAAGGTGTTAAATCTCCAACTTCATACCTCACAACCAAAATGTAATATTATCATAGCCTTTTTGAAAATATAATTTTTATACCATAATGTTCAATTACCAAAAAATAACTCTTAAGGGCTCAGTTTCAATTGATATTTTTCAGTATTGATTCATAATTTTTAAATACAAATCTACAAAAAATCTTATACTTAATAAATGTTTTTTTTTAAAGTATTATCAACTATGTATTCTAAAACAGCCAGCACATTAGAAAAAATCATCCAGGTTGTTTTTATTGAATTTTAACATATTAAGTTACACAAACACTTGATAACAACAACAAAAAATTCTTCCAGGTCTGGTAGATATGCAGCTGAACCACTCGGTGGACTCACATCACTCACTGAAGAACCAACAGGAGCTGGCTATGGTCTTCAAGATGCATTGAAATGATTATAAACTGTATAGGCATATTTAAATAAATCATGTTAGATTAAAGAGTTTTTTATATACTTTGTTACCTTTAAAAGTATAACAATGTTTTATTTCTATTTTATATCCATATTATTTTTATTTTATCACGCTTAAGATTAGTTTACATTTGTTATATGAATTCAAATTCCTAAAAACAGTAGTAAAAACTAAAATACAAAACACTTAAATATTTAATGAACCTAATAACGCATACTGATTATGGGGGCGTAGTATACCGTTAAATAAAAACGCTATTAAAAGCTTATTTTATGTCTGATTAATAAAATTAAACAAAAAACAACCTCAAGCTTTTTATCTTCCATAGTATTGATATGAAAACGTGTATACAAAGATGTTAGTGTATACTCCCAGTTGAATTCAGTATTTTTCAATGTTTCAAATTTGAAATACATAATATGAAATAAGAATTATTTAGTCGGATATCGGAGTTAGTTTACGATCATTGTGACCTAGATAACGCTTACATTGTCATTGATAAATACGATAAGCAAACCACGTTACAGTCATTCGTTCAGAGTAGTGACAATAAAAAATGTTACAATAAACTATTAAATAATTACTTAAATCGTGATTGTGATAAAGTGCGTTATTGTATGTGTGTATTTGAGAGATAACGTCGCGTGTATTTACAATGTAAGCAAATGTTTCGACGAAGTAAAAACGATAAGATCTATAATTACCAGACAGTGCAATTATGGGACATCGAAGGAAGTATCCCACTGCCGGTAAGTTGTATAATATCTTTTATAAATAAACTGATAAACATTGATAAATTAGTTTGTCAGTACTAATTAAGAAACAAAAACGTGCTACTTTTTAAATAACATCCCAATTTTCATTCATTCACACGTCACTAAGGCTTAAAAAACACGTAAGTAAATATTTCAATTAATATGGTATATATGTCTATTAAGACACAAGAAAGTAAACAATTGTTTTGTTTATTAATTGTAATAACTTATACCAGTTGATTAATATGAAATGTTATTAAATTATATAAGGAAAATATACACAAAACTAATTTTTCTGAAAATAATTAGTATTCGATACACTCTGTATCTTATGTAGCTATTTAGTAAATATTTCATAGTTATTAAAACAATAATACATTGAAATTAAATAAAAAATACGATATCTGTCAACAAAGATATTAGTAATACAGTATTCTTGAATTGAATGTAATATGAAACATTTATTATTTTTGTAGTGTAATAAAATCGGATACATTTTACTAAAAAGAACAATAATAATAAAATAATAATATTGAAAAACTTGTAATGTAATATTTACTGAAGTAACGGTGTATTTTTTACATCTGTAGTTTGCTGTTTGAAACTTTAATATTTGTTCATTCTTATGTGCTTTTAATTTTTACTATGTTAGGTAGAGGTAAGGAGCCCTAACTTGTTTTAAGGCCTCACTGAAATACAAACAATCAACAATCGCATTTAATGATAAATTCCATAGGCTTGACATTTACGATACTGTCATAACATTTCATAAACTGAATATAGCCACAAAATAGAATATGATATGGATATAATTGTTTACCTACTTTTGATACAACAAATTGATATTATTTTTTCTCTATTTTCCATAGCTATGTTTAAAATGTGTCAATATTTAAATGACATTGATGTAAAACGTCAGAATTGGAAGTTGTCTTTTGACTTCAGTTGTCATTGTCACTTGACTGTTATACAGTTAAATACTTCAGTGAACAGTCATTGTTACATGTTAGAGGATTCGCGACGTAGCGTTGGCTTGTTATTAGTGTGCTTTCCGTGAGAAAATGTCTTTCGAGGCTTAAGCTCTACAATTTTGTGAAAGATGAAAAGCAGCCCTAAGCGTAAATATGAAACTTTCTCCGACCACCAAGGAAAAGACGCCGACAAGTATTCCCTAGATAGCCAAGACACCGCAAGCCTGGTTTGTAGTTCAAGTTGTTAAAATTATTGATTTTGTTTATGTTCCAGATGTTATTGATTCATTAATGCTTTGTTAGTCATGATTGAATAGTTTCATGTCTTATAGTTTATGTGATTGCATGGCATATTACTAGTTTTTATATAATTTACGATGCTTACGCTTTACGATGCTTTATGTAGTATAATATTGCCGTGCGTTCTAGACGGCCTAGATTTTTCTCTTTGAAGATTGTTCATCATGTTTCCGTGGCATTTTTCTCGATTAATCAAAGATAAAAGAATACGTTTTAACACTGTTTAATTGAGAAACTTTACGTATCGTGTATAATTCTTACTTTCACTACTAGCAAGTGAGTTACATTAGCAGCGAAAGCTACGCATTATAGAAATAATTTTGATTTGCCTATATTTAAATATTTTATAATTTATGATTAATTTTTACTTATATTCGAATTTATGAAAATTTCACTATTTAAATTACATTATATATATTTTTAATATCAATTTAACACATCATTGTTAACTTAAAAAATATACATATTCACTTTAAGGCATAAGAGCCTAATTATTTGGGGCAAAAATAGAGATAGCTCATAATTCTTAGTAGTATTATAAATCAGTTATTTATTATTATTAATGGTATATCTATTTGTTTCTTTAGAACACACTCAAGTATTTTTCTTTAAGAATAATCTATTTGTATGAAAATATATATATAACATAATGCTTTCATTTAAATTACTTAAATCACATGCACATTCTTAATATTTTTTTAATAAATTCATGAAATATGGATTATAATGTTAAATAATATAAACATGGTCTTGAATGAAGGTGTATGTTTTGTATATATTATAATGTATATATGATATTGCTATATACAATTAATAAAGAATGTCTTTTTTTTATTTTATGATTGTAATTAAGTAGTTATTTTTTGTTTCTTTCCAATTTGAATATAAAGAAAAATGTTAAATATTTATGGTCGGTTTTCCCAAATATTGGCTAGGTATATCAATATGTTTAATAAAATTCTATGCTATAGCAATGAATCTGATTGGATAATCATACATTTAAATTTATTAATTATTATTAACTTTAAAACAATAATTATTAATATCAATTTACCAGCAAATATCAATATGTGTGACTTAGTGAAAAATGAGATCTATTATTTATTGGCACAGCATTCCAACACAGAAGAGGCGCCGCGCGACATCAGCGCTGGCGCAGGCGACATGTGGATCAGTGCGGTCGAGAGCTCTATCCTTAGTTGGGAGGAGGTGAGTTACTTACTCAATACTCAGTTTTGAGTAAATGAGTTACTGCTTTGAATAAATGAGTTACTCTGCGGGGTTTAAAGTTTTATTTTGATTTCATTAGTTGAGGCATATGGTTATAGTTTAGTTCTTTCTTTTTTTTAAAGTTAAGTAAATACGCGTTTCGAACAGATACTATTTGCGAAGTTTGAGAAAAAAAAATTGCTTTCATTTAGAATACCGTTTTTTCAGTTTGTATTTGAAGTTTACAAAAATATAATTTTAAAGTATAAAAAAAAATTATAAAAACTTATGTGTCCTAATAGGAAAATTGACCAAAGCACATACTTATTGCCAAGTAGGTTTTAATATAATTTTCATAGATGTCTGAACAACTCTACAACTGCTGACGTCGTTACATTTATTTTTACGTTAATATACAAGAATCCCGCCATTTTCTAAAATAAGGTTAACAATGCATGGATTGTAACGAATTTTAAAGTATTTATACTCCGTGTTTTTGTATAATATAAAAAATGTATTAACATCTATTTATTTATTAACTACATACATAAACAATTAAAAGATCGTATGTCTGTGACCTTAAATATTAATAACTTTAATGTTCGTTCCATTCACGCGTGTGACACATGAAGCGTATTTGTACAATTGATTTAAGCACGTTGTGTTATAAAATTAAAATAAGAAATTAATGTTTATACAAATTAATAATATTTGTATAATGTATATATTGATTATTTATTAATTGCATTAAGTTTGAATTCATTATTCATTAGTACTACAGTCTCGTCGTTTATTGAGGATACGTAGATTTCAGAATACAGGATAACTAAGTAGTAAAACTTCTCTAGCCAAAAAATAATAGTAGAAATATATAAAGGGGTAAAAGTTTATACTATGTGTATTGTCAATTAAAATTTCGATTTAATCATAACAAGTTATTAAATCGGTAATCCCCGCTGTGGGTAAATTTGATTTATTAACTTTTAATTTAATTTGATATACAAACTTATCTGTTTTATATAAATCTATATGTGTTAGTGTGTTATATATGTGTTAGTTTAGACTCTTAGGTATCGAATGATAGAATATAGAGCCTCCTTTGCTAATTTAAAGATTTCTTTAATCTTAAGTTATTATAAATACGTATTTTACAGCCATTGTATTGTTCAATTTATTGAACCTCAGGTCATTTTGTGTACTAATAAAACATCATGAAAAAGTTGTTAGTGGTCCCATCTGGTTTTTCTTACAATTTTTTGTCGCCACATAGTTCGCTAAATTGGATAATGTAATGGGGGCTTTATGCAGGGCATATTACGCTTGCAATATTTCGTTTTACAACGCCGGTACTATGTAACGATGATTCATGTTCCTGACGACGTTGCAATGATTTAAACCAAAATAACATCTATAAATCTATAATCAATCAAGTCAGAATTTGGTCTTGATTCAATTTTAAAACATTGACTGTTATATATATCTTAATCTACAGGAAGACTCAAATAACATGTATAAGTAAACTGATGGACAGACTTTATAAGGATATATAATAACGGTTAATTTAAGAAATAAGTTTAGTAATAAAATAAGATTGACTTCAACATTACAGTACCTGTTGCTGAAAGCATGTAATCCCGATAAACAATTCATATGGTCATCGACTTTTTTTAGCATTTTTAGCAGGAATTTAGCAATTACAGCTATTTTGAAACTTTAAATATGGTCATCGGCTTCTGAAGCTGACTGTACGATGGTCGTTCTGAAGCTGACTGTAATTGATCGTTCTAAAATGTAATAACAAAAAGGATGTCTTAACTCTAGAGTACTAATGGAAGCTTTTTATAGTAAAGTTTTTCGCAAGCGGCTCTTTTATCGAGTAGTTATTAATTATAGTGCAGTTAGTGATTACATTTTATCGATAATATAATTTTCTTAACGGTATATTTATATCCATATGAAATAAAACTATTTTTTACGGATTGAAATTCGCTTATAATTTGGTAATATTTTAATTTTAACCCTACGTTTCGAATGTTTTGCAGCAATCGTATTCACGAGACGAGATGTAAGTGTCTGTCAGTAAGTCAGTTTAATAGTCATCTACCTCCAACGGTTCCTTGGTTTGCGGGCATATATATTTATATCCATATTTGGCTATGTTAAGAATGAAATTTTTTTTATAGTTATTTAATGATTTGTCTTTACATATCAGAGTGATATATTTAACAATGTTTAATAGTACCTATTAATAAATATTAAATCGTTCAACTATAATCTAAAATATTTCCAAGATTAATTAATTAATTAATTTATTTATTTATGTATTTTTTAGAAATTTAAATCAAATAATAATGTTAACAATAAACACAGTAATATTATTTACCAATAATAAAATATATGTAATAGAAAAAACTAAAACGTGGAACAAAGATTTATTTCAACGTACCAAGGCTAATATTTGTTTTCGGTCAAATTCTAAAGCTTTGAATAATGTTGTGTATCATACGGTATAAGTAGGTATTCTGCAGTTCGTTGAACCCGTCTTTTTAACAGTCGTAGGAATGTAAATTTGACGACACGTCACAGTTCACACCATCTTAATGAATCAACATAGATCTTGTAATTATAACGTTAATTTAAAACAGTTAATAAAATATTTTTATATAAAAAAATATTATTAAGCGAAGCTCTCTACGAGAGACTTATCCTTTGTGCAAGCATCAATCAGAAACGATATATCCGAAAATTTTCAGATTTTGCATACTGAAACGATGTGGTAAAAAAAGTAAAAAAAACAATAAAATGTAATAGTGTCTCATCTTGAAAAATAGTTGAGGACAGAATGCGTCGCGTTTTGTAAATCCAACTTCGGACCTCGCTTCGATCAATATACTAACACATACCGAGATTTTGCGAGCGCAGCGAATCAAAATGGAGGTCTGGTTCGCGCTTCTAGTTATTGGTTTGTTTGTTTGTTAATTTGTCACTAAAATAGAGATAAACTTCTAAATTCTGGTCGTTATTTTGTAAATTAAAATTTTAAAAGTACGCAGACGAATTAAAGGGCAAAGAGTAATTTGTTCCCGGTTTGTTAGTTTAGTTTAGTTATATTTTCTATGTGTATTGGTTCTGTTATTTAAATTACAATATTAACTATACTAATATTTTATATTAAAAACGTTTGTTTGTTTAAACGCGTTAATCTTCTAAACTACTGATTGGATTTAAAAAAATCATTCTTGATTATGACTATAACTACGCGACTGTTCTTAGTTATTCTAACAATAAACAAAATCGTTCGTTCGCGAGAGGAACCGCGGGTCACAGCTAGTAGATAAATAATATCACATTTTTCTTATCACTCTATACGTGATATTTAAATATAATTTACAACTAATATAACAGTACAAATTTGTTATCATTTTTAAACCAATCATTAAAATCTTAACTAAATATAACACGTTTAAACACTTATTATAAACATATAAGTATTGTATAGAAAACATCGTTTGAATTGATCCTTTCATATAATGTTTTATTATTAATTGTCAATGAATAATAATATTATGATCGTATAAATAACATCTTACGTGTATCTGTTGTAGTCCATTAATATATTATTTATTTATATTACTAGCCTTCTACCTCGGCTTTCTTCGAGTGGAGTTGGATTGCAGTATTGTCACGTTATAGAATTTAAATTATGTTTTTCGATAAACGATTAAACAAAAAAAACTGCCAACTACAAAGAACTAAACAGACCTAATATTACTAGTAGTTTTAAAGGAATTGTTTAAACCATACCAAGGCAAAATATCCGTATTTTTGTATGATGCAGTCTCTGGTGATAGTAATTATTTGAAAATATTATAGTATGAATTAAACCTCTAGTTATATTTAATTTCAGAAAATTAGTATATAGTTAAATTTATTTACATCACTTTATATACTTTACAGTGAACATATTCTTTCATCTTTACATTGAACACATTCGTTCATATTTACAATGAACATATTCTTTCATCTTGATTTGATATAATGGTATATAGGGAAAAAAGTGAGAGAGCAGATAACACACTTATCTGACGAACTATTAACATAGTGAAAACATTTGACGAAACTGAAGATTAGCTAAAATTTGAATTCTTTTTTTTTTGGTAAAGTGAACTAAGAATATGGTATTAAAAAATCTAGAATTGTGATTGTATGAAACTGTACCTTTTCAAGTTACACCTTCTTCAATCATCATCTTCAAAATCGTCTAAATATAAACAAATAGATGTATCAGGTTGTTTGTAACTTCAGTAACTCCACCCGAGCATTCAACAGGTCATCTAGTTGAGTCTGTAGTTTCCTGGAGTTCCACATCACTTTTCTGCAACTCGAACTCTAAAATAAGTACACGTTCTCTTCTCAACCTTGAACTACAAATTGTTGCGGACACAATAAGATTGTTTCCAACGACTTGTTTAAGCTGGTTTGTTTAAATAAAACTAGACACAAAACGACTAATAATATCACAAGGTGTGATAATATTTATAAAAAAGAAAGGAATATTTTAATATTAGCAAAACTAAGACAAATTTTGTATTATTTCTTACTTTTTACAAAATAAGACGGTTTTTGCGTTAAATAAATATGTTCTGGAAAGTCCAGAATTCTAAATTCGTAATATAGTTTGGTGGCAGTACTGAAGACGCAGGTGACTATAAGTTTTTTATAGCATATAACTAAAGCTTTTAAATAACGCCCAGGTGAGTTCATGTTTTAAAAATTTTATTAAGTAGGATATATAACATTTAATTTTAAAAAATCTTAATTTTACGGATGCTCAAAGGAACAAGACAAACAGATAAATAGATAAATTAATAATATTTATTTTATATTCTGACCGTACTTGAGTGATAATTTTTATATTTTAATGTACAAATCTGCCTTGTCACTATTTTATTACATTGTTGAATTTTTTTTTTCTACGATGAAGCTGTTTTTTGTGCAAAATGAAGTCGCTGACAATGGTTAATTTATTTTTTTATTATGATATAAAAATATATAATTGCTTGAAAGATGATAGTAATTTAATGTTATTAGTCAATAGTAAAACAGGTTAATCTATATAAATAATAAAAATGTATATGTACAGCATCTGATATTTAGAATAGATATCTAGAATATTTGGTAGTTATATTTATCCCTAGTGTTTTGGGCCGGATGCTGTTTACTACTACTATAAAAATAAGGAACGAGTAAAATTTGGTCATAAAAATATTAGTTATATGGAACCATAAAAAAAAATCTAATCACAATAATTTCTTCTATACTTATTAATAAATTTAGATTGACTATGACTAACCGACAAGTAGATCGTGTCCACTATTAATTGCCTATAGAGATATTTCGGTGAAATAAAAAAAATGCAATAATATTTAATATGTATATAATAGACTTTTCTTGGCCTTTTGTGCTGACACGTATTTCATCTCTCGTGATAGTATTCATTTTTCTGATATAATGTTTTTTGAATTGATGTTTTTTTACTGGGTAGTTATATATATACACATACATAGTATCAATTTTAGTTAGTAGCTATGATGTATCTGACTTTTCCTTGTGGATAACAGCTTTGACAGATAAGATTATATAAAAGAAATGCGACTACAGAAATTTGATCGAAGCTATTTCTAAACAAAAAACATAAACAAAGACTATTGTATATAAATTATTAATTTAATTCTTCATAAAAAATAGCTGACCGTCTTGAAAAAGTGTATTTTAACAGATTTTTTCACTTTAGTAAGCTTTTTCATGACAATGTTTTAAAAGAGGCTTGAAGTGGACATCTTGTGATCAACATCAAAAAATATATTGTGAATACATTGTTGGTACAGTTTTTAAGCTTACAAAGCTTGTATAAAAGAACACACATACAGTTTGATATTCTGAGATTCTCAACTCGTGTGTCTAACGGTCAATCACCTCGTTAAATCAAGACCAATAAATAAAAGTACGTCATTTGTTATCAATACAACAAATAGATTTTACAATTTTTAATTTGTTGAAAATACGAAAGGAATCATGGACATTGAATATTTAATTCTTATAAAAATGAATATACATATATTCTACTTCTGTGATCAAGAACAAGAATAACAATATATGTTGCGTGATATGTGGCTGAGTTCGAAATCGTATGATTTTCTTCTTCGTTGTTTATAATTAATTTTAGTATAAGTTAGATATTAATAAAACACACTTTCACAATATTACTGCGGTTCCAGACAAGTCCTCGAAGAACGTTCTCCCACTACCAAATTCAGAAATTCACTGCTTCTAATAGTTACGAACGTTCAGGATCATATACAAGTAAATGGACTTGAATTAACCAATCAAAATCACCTGAGCTTCCACTTCCTTTAATAAATTTTATTTTAAGAGTCAAATCAGATACTAATTAGATATAAAGAGTCAAATGACATTTTTGATTTTGATTGATTACCGCAGCAGCGTCATCTATTTCCGACATGTATATAATTATCTGGAGCATAGAGGAATTGCGATTTCTCGCCTCGTATCTTACTCCGAGCTCAGGATTAAGGACTCCAAAAGGGGTCTAATTCGTCGGGTAAAATTAGATAGACTACATTAGTATCGAATTATTATATATAATAGTAGAAATATAATCTTTATTATTGATAAGTTTATTATGAAACATAAACTGATAAAGTGACTTATAGCTATAAAATATATATTTCAGTAAAAGTAAAAGAAATAAATATATTCAGTTTTATTACTTTCATATTGTCATATTTATAATTTACAATTAACATACATAAAATATATTATTCTGAGAGTTATGTAACAATTGTGTATATCCTCTTTGTGCTCATCAAAAATGCAGAAAAAATTTTGTAGAGTAACATTTTTAATACTTTTAAAAGCTCCATTATTATCAAAGGTACGACGAGAGACGAAACAGATTAATGTCCTTTGTTGTCACTTCACTCTTGTGAGTGAAAAAAAAATCGATTTTCATAATATCGTTTTAAAATACAGAGTCGAAATCACTCGATTATTGATTTAATTTCAGAATTGGCATATGTTTTCAATGTGTCTCCCAGCGGGTGCCAACTGTAGCCAATAGAATGCACTCAATACATAAGATTGTCCGGAAAAATACCAACTTCTCACACACGATTGGCTCTTCTGAACTAATATCGATTATAAAGAACAAATAAAATATCGTAATGTCTTTTAAGATTTACACGAGTACTACACATTTTAATAAAATCTATTTTACGGATATAAGTCGCGTTTATTATTACATGTTTTAATTTAAACCCGACGTTTCGAGTTCTTTGCAGCAAGTGTGTTCGCGGTAAGACGAGATGTAAGCGTCTGTCAGTCAGTCAGTTCATGTGTCATCTACCTCCAAAGGTTCCTGAGTTTACGAGCATAGACTTCAGGATGCACACAAAACGCACTAACTGTGTCTATGGGCATTTCGTTCACAGACGTGGGATTTAATATGTATCATGATATTGTCCCAGGAATTCGATAGATTCCAACCATCCCTATTAAAATTAGGATGTTTTTTAATTTCAATAGTTTTATTTAAATTAAATATCATTCATGCCATAAGATTATATTAAACATGACGTTCTGAAAGGTTGTATTTTATTATAAAAACACTAGTGAAGCCTTTAGAATTTCAGTTTACTGGAATGAATTATTACGATGAGTTTAATGTCTGAAGTAATGTTTTAAATATCATTTGCTTTTAGAGATTAAACATTTTCAAAAGATGTTTCTGAATCACAATACCAGTCTCAGCTGAACGTTTTAACAATGGCCTTTGAAAACAATAGAAAATTTAGACGTTTCTAGAACATTTTTTAATGACAACAGACTTAGATTTATTTTTAAATGTTTGAATATAATGATTGTACAATAATTGACTAATCATGTTCATAATGTTATATTTTTCATTCGTAAACCAATGAACAATACGCCAAGACAAATTAATTTCTTCGTTGATAATATTTTAAAATAATACATATCGAATTTCTTATCAGCTATTAGTGTGGTCTGCATTGAACTAGACAGCTGAAATGAATCCTTAACATGAATAAGTAACCATTTATAATTATTCATTCATTTCGTTTCGTTTCGTTTCGTTTCATTTAATTTCGTTTCATTTCATTTGCCTATAGCCCTCCTCATGAACCCGCATCTCATAATCAGAAATAATTTTTCAAATTCATCCATTACTTTCGGAGATAGCGGTTTCAACCAAACAAACAAACTCCTTAGCCTTATTATATATTATATTAAAGTATAGCTCCAGTTATTCTACCTATATTTACTACTGAATTAATTATACAGAAGTAATTGAGCGTCCAGGCTAAGAAACCCATTTACCTCACTGATTAACTTAGCTTCGGATGTAATGAAGGATTAATATCTTGTTTATATTAATACTCGGCTTTAAAGCTATTTAAATATCTTTAAGCTTTATATTGCATAACATGCACGTAATTTACTATCAATGTATAATATACACGGAAAAACTAAAATCCAATAGACTTCAATGGGAAAATTTTTAGGGCCAATAATTTGGCTTTTTGCACATGTGCGTGCCGAATTTTTTTAACAGCTATTAGATTTTTTTTTTAATTTTGAAAAATAGCTGGTGACAGAATGCGTCGACGTTTTGTAAATGCAACTTCGGTGTTGTTTGCTCCTCGCTTTGCTCAATATGCTAACACATACCGAGATTTAAAATTGAGATCTGGTTCGCGCTCCTAGTACATTTCTTTAGATGTATGCATTCTTTGTATTTTTTACCACTGCTGCTAAAATGCGTTTGGTGGTACAAAATGGTGATGATTTGTTTATTGTTGATTTCATCATCAGGTGGCTGCTCGTCTTCAAGTGAACGTACGTCGCGGGCTGACATGGCGGGATGCTCACGATCGCATGAACTTCGTAGGACCAAACGAGTTCCAGGTCAAAGAACAGGATCCGCTATGGAAGAAGTACATCGAGCAATTTCAGAATCCTCTGATACTTCTACTTCTTGGTAAGTTACTCACGTATGATTATAGTTTTCTCTTTGGAAACTTTTACAATTGTATTTTTTTTTGTTGTTCTATACTTTTTTATTTGTATGCAAGATCAATCCATCTAGTTAATAACTTACGGATTTAATTAACTCTACGCGTTCATGAAAACTGACACTAAATAAAGGGGCGTATTATAAACATTTTGTACTTTCAATACAAGGACTCATTTAACAAATTATACTTCTGACGTTGAATTCAGGGACATATTGGGTTTAAATTAATTATAGTTGATAATGATAATAAAAAGTTATTATCTGTGTGAAAAAAAAATTGAGTAAATTTAATGTCAGTACTGAAATGACAGCTGACAGAAGTGACATAAGTGACAAGTTTGCGAAAGAGTTGGACGTGCTGCGCCCTCTATGAGTAAATCAGAAAGCACAGAAGTATGATAATAATAGATGCACACATAGATATTATATTATTTTTTGTGTGATATGTACACAAGTGATAGTAGCACTACAGAAGCTATACATTCAAATTTTGTTAATTCAATACTAAGATTAGTAGAGAGCTCACGTAAAGCTTACATTGTTTTGTCTGTATTTATACGGCTTGTCTCTGTTACATGATCTAATCTTTCGGCGCATACATTTTCAAAGGCCAATGTTTACTGAACAACCTCATGTTATTTATAGTTTTAATATAAAACACGAATCGATAGGTCATAGTATCAAAGGAATAATAACTGTACTTTTGATTTTTATCGCTTAATTACAAAGTAACTAAAGATAAATTATATTATGCTATACTTTAAAATAATAAGATGTTTTTTTTGTGTATATGGTAGAGAGTGATTTCAAATTAAGTCCACTTATTAAATATATATAACGATACCAAAGTATATTAAACCATTTTTTTATTTTATATTTCCCTTAAGGGGGAAATCCAATTAGGTCTTTCTGTTACGTATTAAAAGTTACAATTAATTTCATAAATTAGTCATAGCATACCGTAACGATGACGTCACGGGACACAGATGCATAAGATAGTAAACCAGGCACCCTGTACTAGTGATGCCACTGAAATAAGATTTTGTGACTCGAGTCACTCGCTTAAAAAGTGTCACTCAATTATTTATATATTTATATTTAGCTACAATCAAATACCTAAGCGACGGAATCAACTCGAAGTGCCGAGTTGATTCGGTAACTCGAATGCATAGAAAATCAAGTATTTTTTTTAAATCGAGTACGAGTTTGACAAACTGACTCGAGTCACTCGAGTAAAAACTGAGCTCGAGTCGCATCACTACTTCACGCTTACGACGAAGATTTAAATTTCTTAGCGAAATAACCTTACACCTACTTGACTATACAATAAAGTCACTATCAGAATTACAAAGTATTCAATTACATTTTTTTTCTAAAAACTAGTTTTTATTATCAGAGGTTATTGTCAATAAAAAATAAATAGAAAGAAAGACCTGTTTTTAAATATAAAAAAATATATATCAAGAAAACGTTGATGTTATTATTTTGATAAGGAATAGAAATCATTTTAAATGAGTTTATTTTATTAAAATTAATGTTATGTAATCTATTATGTAATAAACAGGATAAATATTTACAAAGTTATTAAGACTTGTAGCGACGTTACGTTATAAATATGAACAGTTTAATAAGAACACATTAACTTTTTGGTTAAGAACAAAATTATATTGTATTTAATTATTTTTTTTTTTAAGTAATTATTATTTTATTATATAATTAGATATTATTTATGTTTATATTAAACAAAGAGAAAAATATGAGATTTTCTTCTAACTGTACTTACTTTTTTACTGACACTAAATTCAATTGTTATCACAATACAAAACGTTTTCAGTTTTTTTTTTAATGCTATAAATTGGTAGATTTTGCTGAAAAACTTATCAGCTCTAAGTTACATGAATACGCATTGAATGGTACAAAATGGAAGTCAATTGCATAATCAGGTCGTAGAAAATAGAGCCGAAAAAACGCTTACATAAATACACACATATATATAAATATTACGAGAAAATGGATCCCAAAGAGAGCTACACACATACATAAATACACAAACATATATATATATATATATATATATATATATATATATATATATATATATTTTAAAGTGTCTAGAATTTCTCAGGACTTCTAAATCGTAAATATTTTGCAAAAAATCCCAATTCTAAAATCGGGGTCGTTACAATAACTTCTTTAAGCAGGAAGTTCATAAAAAACCGAAAAACAAAATATGCTAAAAAACTAATTAATATATTTTTTAATTATTTTATTTGGAAAGAGATTATTAAGCTATTTATTCATTTAATGACTAAGACATTTCATTAGGAAAAATATTAATTTTACACTTTCTTGCAATTAGTATTTTTTCTTTATAAAAATCTATTTTGTTTGTTTCAACCCATGATATGAACAAACAAATAGTAAATATCAAAAAAAACTATTTTTACACATTAAAACTCGCATATAATTTGGTTACATTTTTGATTTTAACCCGACGTTTCGAATACTTTGCAGCAATCGTGTTCACGGGTAGACGAGATGTAAGTGTCTGTCAGTAAGTCAGTTAATTAGTCATTTGAATGATGTTCCTTCAATATTGGCGTTTGTCATGTTCAGCAGTTTTGATGTAATGTAGTGTAGTGTGTGTTTCGATTGCTGCAAAGCATTCGAAATGTCGGGTTAAAATAAAAAATGTAACCAAATTATAAGCGAGTTTTAATCCGTAAAAATAGTTTAATTTGAAATGTGTACTCGTAAAAATCTAAGAAAATACTAAATAGTGAATATATTGGTATTTTGTGTAACTTTCACATTCAAGATCATGGAAAATATTCGATTTTATGACTGAATATGTTTGACAGACCTATTATAAACTACCAGATGATATCACATGATATCAAATTAATTGATCTATTTCATTATTGTTGAACGTTGTATGTTTGTGAAGTAATTTCCTGAAAGCTTTACCGATCAATGAAGTGCCTTATGTATGTCAAAATAATTACATACTTCCATATTTATACATTAATAATGACCTTACAATGACATCAGGATGACCTTTAATCGATAGTTTCTGTTTTATATATTGTTATTTATATACAAATTATCGTTAAAAAAAATCAAACTTTTTTGAAAACCGGATAAATTGTTCATGCTTAATAAAAGCTGCATAATGTAATGGTATTTTTAAATATTTTTAATCATTATATATATATATATATATATATATATATATATATATATATTTTATTAAGTTTGTGTATGTCGTCTGTTTTATTATTATTATTTTTTTATTTTAATACTTTTTTGCACAAATTTACAAAATGTTGGTACAAAGCATAATGCTAAGTAAGCAACCTGAAGATGTACAGGATAGAACATTAGTAAGTGAAATAAAAAGAGAGTTGGTGCCTTATCCATTTGAAACAGAATATCAGAGCTTCCATCTTAAAAAGTATTGAAGGCTCAGCGTCTAGTTTTAAATTTTTTTGTTGCATTGAACTTGATTATAAGGAGACGTTGCAATGAAACCAGTTTTCACATAGCTGTAAGTTCATCTGCATTATTTATTTTACTACAATTTCATAATATATATGCAAGATATATATTAATTCAAATATTAATTTATGATTTATTTTCGTACGGACATGGCTTATATTAGGGCCGTCAAATATTTTCCTGGGGGGGTGGGGGGGGGGGGAGCGCACCAGGTGGTTAAGGACAAAAATAAAGTATATGGTATTCTATACAACTTCATAGGAAGATAGTGGAAATTTATTTTACATTCCCAAGAAGATTTGACATCAGGTCGATGTATGGTGGCCGGTTCTTAGCTTTTGACAAATCTCTTGCAATATCTCTTGCATTGCATCTGGCATATTCTCGTGCATTTTGCTTTGACTATTCCTCATACATCTTCTCAACACACACAATAATTGTAGCTTAATTGTTAGGTTTTGTCAGCAAGCTTTATTATGAGTATAATCTTTTTCACTGATTACATTGGAAAAAATCAGTGACCTTGAAATCATTTCATTATCACTAAGTCTAAATGTTTTCAAATGTTGATAACTACGATAAAATTATTAAGATAAAAAAAGTCTCATTACTATTACAGAGTCTTAACTAATATACATCATTGTGGATTATCTAACATATAGGTTATTAACATATACTTAAAATATATATATATTTAGGAACCGGAAGTCGAACCCGACTCCAGTCGAGTTTATTTTTACATTTTTTATTTTAACCCGACGTTTTGAATGTTTGGCAGCAAACGTGTTCGCGGTAATGTGTGAGATGATGTGTGTGATGGTGATGATGATGATGATGATGATGATGATGATGATGATGATAAAAAATGTAAAAATAAACGCGAGTTGTTATATCAATAAAATAGTTTTATTGAAATGTGTAGTACTCGTGTAAATCTTAGAATTCAATATATAATTTGTCTTGCACATTTACTATTACTAATTAAGTAATTTCCCTCAAAATTGTATATAAATTTAATATGGAATTTACTGTACATAGTTAATTTTGTGTTATTTTGTAACTACTATTATACAAATATCGATTATAAGCTACAAGGTCTTATTGTATTGATTTATTGTTTGTGAGTCAAATATTTCAAATGAGTACATTACTGTACAACATTACCTAATAAATAATCGTATAATAATATTAAACATAACGTCTCAGTTTTTATTTCATAATTATGTAAATATTTGATCCATTAAGGCCATCACAAAGTAACAAATAACACTCAGTTTCAGATGTAATTTGTGTAATTCATCTCCGGCCATGGCGTGTCCAATTAAACCATAAAATTACCCATGGCGACTGTACCACTGTTATGAACATATTCAGTAATTCATATGTTCTTATGTTTATGTAATACATGTACAGAACAATGTTGTTTAAAAATATTTTGAGCTATATTTACTTGAATATGTTTTGGGAAACCATTTTAAGATAATACCAACTAGGATAATGAAATGAAGTTAAATGTGTTTTATAATATAATAATAATAGTTTAATATTTGATTAAAGGTTCTGTATATTTTATACTAGAGTTTATCATCGGCTTTACTTGGAAAATATTTGCACTAACAGTTAATAACTTTAAAGAGGCTTTGATGATTACAAACGTCATTATATATTATATAGATATAGACATCAACAACATTATAATAATTTTCTTTCCCTGGACTTTTGTTTTATATTCCTTAATTGTACTTGTAAAAAAGTTCGCCAAGTTCGCAAACACCTAACTAAAAATAAAATAATTTAGTTTTAATTATTAACTATTCAATTATCCTGCATTCACTTCGAAAATATTTTGTCTTAATAATGTTTGAATAATTTTGATAATTAATAATTTTAAGTGACTTGAGAAATCGAGTATTGAAGACATTATGTTTTCATTCTTAGGTAAAAAGATATAATCTGAGGTTATTCTTTATAGGTTCAGCAGTAGTGAGCGTGTGCATGCGGCAGTTCGACGACGCCATCTCAATCACAATAGCCATCATCATAGTTGTAACTGTCGCCTTCGTCCAGGAGTATCGCTCGGAGAAGTCTTTAGAAGAATTGAACAAGCTCGTGCCGCCATCTTGCAATTGGTAAGAGGACAAAACGGATCTTTTGGTTTAATGGCTATCAAAAGTTTATTATAAACCAAATAAACCGTTTCTAGCCTCCGAGAGAGTCGTCTCGAACATTTCCTCGCTCGTAACCTCGTCCCAGGGGATATAGTTCATCTCAATGTCGGCGACAGGGTGCCTGCAGACTTGCGTCTGTATGAATCAACTGACCTTGCAATTGACGAGTCTTCATTCACTGGGGAGACGGAACCAGCTGTTAAAAGCGTTTTGCCCAATAAAGCAATGGCTGGTAGGGTTAATAAGGACAATATTGCGTTTATGGGTACCCTTGTGAGGTGCGGCAATGCGAAGGTAAGTTAATAGTTATAAAATATTGTATTGTTTGGTAATAATTATTTTCATTACATTTTGGAACAATGACAAATACATAACACATACATTTCAGGGTATAGTAGTAAGTACCGGAGAGCGATCTGAATTTGGAGACATTTTCCGAATGATGCAAGCTGAAGAATCACCCAAGACCCCGCTTCAAAAGTCAATGGATACTTTGGGAACCCAGTTGTCTATGTATTCGTTTGCGATTATTGGCCTAATTATGATTACTGGTTGGTTGCAAGGGAAGGCTATACAGGAGATGTTCACGATTGGAGTTAGTTTAGCCGTTGCTGCCATTCCAGAAGGTATGTACTTCGGATTATTTCTTTGGTTTAGGAAAACGATACATAAAATAATACCAATATTTATTTGTTTCCAGGTCTACCGATCGTAGTGACGGTGACATTAGCTCTCGGAGTGATGCGAATGGCAAAGAGGAATGCTATTGTTAAGAAGCTACCAACTGTGGAGACTTTGGGATGTGTAAATGTTATTTGCAGCGATAAAACAGGTGTGAATCCAGACATCTAAATATTCTTCAAGGAGAAAAGTATAAAAACTAAAAGTATTTTTTTTTAACAGGTACATTGACGAAGAACGAAATGACAGTGACTACAATATCAACTTCTGGAGGACATATAGCCGAGGTGACCGGTACAGGGTACAGTGCAAGGGGTGACGTACAGCTACGAGCGTATAAGGGGAGGGACCTCGACGTGGCGAGGATGGGGGTTAACAGCATGCTGGAGGTGAACTAAGATCAACTTTTCTCAACTATTTAATGATTGGTTCTGACCAATCAAAAATAACTTTTCTTAACATAATATTTCACATCAGATTTAAAAAATTATAGGTAGGCGTACTCTGTAATAATGCGTACATTCGGGACGAGGTTCTCTACGGCCAGCCCACAGAGGGCGCCCTACTCGCATGCGCTTTGAAGAACAATATGCAAGATATTCGTGAACACTATACCAGACTCAATGAAATACCTTTCAGGTAAGGACACGTAAGGATTGCAGCCGAGGCCTCTTTTTTAAATAATTACAAACTAACTACTGCCGGAGGTTTCGTTTCGTTTGGTTCAATAAAATCAAACGAAACCAATACCGATCCGATTCCAATCCAATTTTTTTAATCGGAATGAATATTTGTCCTTTTTCTATATCCTTAGAAATGATTTGCAATATTTTGTAAAGGCCGTTTCGGCAGTTTACGCGTCGACGCTCAATAAACAAACATACTAATATTATAGTATTTATAATGTTGGGACACTTGTCGTCATCGATTCATTTGTTTCCAGTTCAGAAACGAAGATGATGGTAGTGAAATGTGCTCCAAAGTTTAACGATGGAAAAATGAAAGAGGAGGTATTTGTGAAGGGTGCTATCGAGAAAGTGTTGTCACTGTGCACTCATTACATCGACAGCGCGGGAAACTACGCACCATTGACTAAGGAGAAACACGCCGACTTCTTGAAGGAAGCTTACAACATTGGACGACTAGGTGAGTCGTAGTAAGATATATACCGAGCCCGTGTCAAAATAGTACGTATAGATAAGCCGCCGTCCTCGCAGGTCTGCGCATCATAGCGCTGTGTCGCGGCGGCAGCATGCAGTCTCTCTCGTACACGGGCGCGGTGGGCGTGTGCGACCCGCCGCGGCCGGCGGCGCGCGCGGCCGTGGCGGCGCTGCGCGCGGCGCAGGTGCAGCTCAAGATGCTCACTGGAGACGCACGACCTACTGCGCTGGCCGTCGGTGAGGACGCGCACACACAAGCATACACACGTACACATACACGCATGAACACACGCATGCACATGTACGTACAGACGCACACACAAACGCATGCATCATCGCAAGCACGCACACGCACTCATGCATACGCACACACGTACACACCCGCATATACCCACATACGCACATACACGGATCTACACATGCACGCACACACAAACGTACGCTCACGCACGCATACATACACATACGCATTCAAACGCACGCACAAGCGCAAATTCGCACACGCACACAAGCACATGCACCCACACGTACACACACGCATACACACGTTACTCATGCAAATACGCACGCACACGCGTGCACATGCACGCATACACAGCATACAAACTGTGGCATAGCCCTGTACAATATAACCCGTGTAGAAAGTGTATTTAAATTGACTAAATTTCTTCGATTCATAATTCCTGTTTTCATGTGTTTGAGCCTCAAATTTTATACCTATTTTGGTACTCGAATCTTCGTTTAATTTTGTATAATTTGTCTATTTAATGATAAAGTCATTACCTTACGTACAAAAAATTATTCAGCTCAGCTGGTCGGTCTGGATGTGCTGCACTCACAGTCCCTCTCCGGCGAGCAGCTGGACGGCATGGCGGACGATGAACTAGACGCTATTATCGACAATGTGAGTTCTTTATAGAAAAATTTTGCATAAAAGATTATTTATTTAGAAATGACAAAAATACCTCTGACTTTACAGTCCAGTTCATTGTTTGTTTATTGTTTTTAGGTAACAGTATTCTACCGAGTAACTCCAAAACACAAGCTGTCAATTGTTAAATCCCTTCAGAGACTCGGCAATATAGTAGGGATGACCGGTAAGTTATTATATCATAATTTATTTTATTTTCATTAATCTATGAAAATCGTGCTATTAAACTCGGTGTAACGTCATTTCGTCCATTAGCAAATAAAAACAAAACACGGCAGTCACCATGCGTGGATAATTTAAAAAAAGGAGAGAAATATGTTTATTATCTATGACGTTTAATAACGTTTTGACAATATATCATTTTTTTTATTCCTAGCATACTTTATCTAAAATAATATAGTAAAATCAATTCCACTGTAATAACTTCTTCAACTCTTTTAATAATTTCTTTAATAACTTCCATAATAATAACTTCTTCAACTATTCTAATAATTTCCACATTAATAATTATTTTATTATCTAGTGAATACCCTGATTTTTAGGACATTGAATCTAAACTAGAATATAGTGTTGAATGTAGTGGTTTTGTGATTTCATGTTTATATATCGAATTTTAACTTGGGTGAGGGTTGGAATAACGATGATATAAATTTTGTTATTACTTTACTCCTACTTTATTCTAGGTTTATTAGATGGTATGTTGTTTATTCCAAGTTTATCCTTGGTATAAATTGTTATACTTTGTTTACTAGTAACATATAAATATCCCATAGGTGATGGTGTGAACGATGGTGTTGCGCTGAAGAGAGCAGACATTGGTATCGCTATGGGCAAGAACGGGACGGACGTATGTAAGGAGGCAGCCGATATGATACTTGTGGATGATGACTTCGCTACTATCATGTAAGTTTCAGATAAAACTATTTTATTATAAAATTTATTATATAGCGAAAGCTATTTTATAAGATTGTCTGGGATATCTGTCCGACCGACCGTCCGATCGTCTGTGCGTCTGTGTACACGATAATATCGATACGGTACATAGTTAAGAGCTGACATTTAATATGCTTAATACTCTAGAGCTCTCTAGGCTAGTATAGAGTATTATTTAGTAGAAATTTTGGCCTTTGGGAGGAAGTTATAAACGTGAATGGTAACAATATGTATGCACTTCAAATGTGCAAATTTCCTACAGATTTTTCCAGTTAATTCTAAAGCTGTTGCAGTTAGTTTCTGAACTACTATTATTTTACTCATAGTTGACAAATTTTGGTTTTTCGTGTTTTAACGACTGGTTATACACCAAATCAATTATATTCTCAAACCAACATTCAAAGTACCATGAAACTAAAAAAACCGTACCGATTCCAGCTCCGCGATCGAAGAAGGCAAGTGTATATTCTATAACATCCGTAACTTCGTACGCTTCCAACTGTCGACCTCCATCGCAGCTTTACTACTAGTGGCTCTGGCCACTTTGATGGGAATTCCAAACCCCTTGAACGCCATGCAGATACTGTGGATTAATATTATCATGGATGGTAATAATAATAATAATAACATAACAATTACATATAAAAATGACATAAAAATTATTTTTATCTGAATGTATAACGCACCAGGTCCCCCCGCACAGTCTCTTGGAGTGGAGCCCGTCGACCACGAGGTGCTCAGACGAAAACCAAGAGATACCTCCAGACGCATTATATCACGATCCTTGCTGGTGTCGGTTCTGCTGTCGGCGGCCATCATCATTGGGGGAACACTGTTTGTCTTTAACAGAGAGGTACTTCATATTTTTATGACTATCCAGCTCGAAGGACCACTAGTTATGAGCACTCTACTATCTAGCACTTGAAATAAAAGAATGTGTGAATATACCAATATTTAATAGTGTTTTTATAACATAAAACAAGTTCCGAAAAAAAAAAGCCAACTTAATGTTCGTTTGAAGATACTGTTCTATCGATATATATTATAGATATACTAGTGATTACTGAGCTGAGCGAAGCGAAGCTCTTACTGGTCAAAAGTGTTTCGTTACTACTATTGCTACTCCTAGAGGAATAATGGTAGGATGTCGAAAATTAGCAGAGTTGTCGAGGACAGTGACTTATAGGTCCTGAAGCCACATTTGTGATTGTAGCTTATTATTAAATGGTCAAAGTGCGTCCCATAGAGTTAACATGTGGAACGTTTGAAATCGCACGCGCGAGTTCTTATTAGACTTAATTTTACAGCCACTATTTACTTTGCTAATTTTACAAGTATGTGAAACTCATTCAGCAACAATGCTTTGCTCAGCTCCACCGGCCTTGGTAGAATTTCGTTTTATAATACAAGGTGTGGTTATTTCCAGATGTCTGACAACAAGATCACTCCTCGTGACACCACCATGACCTTCACGTGCTTCGTGTTGTTTGACATGTTCAACGCATTGTCATGTCGCTCGCAGTCCAAGTCCGTGTTCCAGATAGGACTCTTCTCTAACAAGTGGGTGCTATTGTGGATAATAAAAAATAAATACACAAGCATTTTTTGTCCGTGAACAGTTCACGCCGCGATTGATAAGAGCTCACTAATTATGATATATGATTGGTTAGAAACTATTTGGCCAAATTTCGATAGTATTTACGTGAGTACACCCGGATAATATATATAAAAGTAAACATGGATCATGAAAGTTTAGATAAAAAAAAAAATGTTATTATATTTTCAGTATTTTTAATCTGACATTTACATCTCGTCTACCCTTGAACACGATTGCTGCAAAGCATTCGAAACGTCGGGTTAAAATTAAAATGTAACCAAATTATACGCGAGGTTAATCCGTAAAAAATAGTTTTATTTCAGTATCCTTAATGCTTTTTTTTCCCAGGATGTTCCTAATAGCCGTGACGTTGAGTCTGGTGGGACAGATGCTGGTTATCTACTTCCCACCATTACAGAAAGTATTCCTCACTGAAGCACTCTCTGGAAATGGTATAGTATAACTTCTCTGTTTGTCAACCAATTTTATGTCGATGTAGGAAAATAATATAGAAATTTATAAGTATATAAAGTGTGTATAAGAAAAGATAAAAACACGTTAATGTTTTTATACAGTAATACCTCAAGTAATGGTTTAAGTGGCACTGATTATATTATTTATTGGGACCAGAAGTAAATAGCAATTAAGACAAAAATATTTTATTGAATATAGAATTTTGAAATACTGAAAAATATTGTGAAATATCAACCAAAGTTCTTTGTTGTAAAAAGTTTCATTAATTTGTACAAGGTCGTTTCACAAATTTAAAAAACAAATTATTTTTTAAAATTTAAATTTATATTTTTTATATATTCCTCGTTTTATAAAGAAAATGCGTTCTGAATTGGAGTTCATATTTTCAAGAATTAGTAATAACTTATTGAAATAAAACCTTCTTTCCAATTTCTGATTGATCTTAATCTAATCAATCAATCTGTTGTCAGATTTTGATTGTGGGAGCCCGAAAGTTCCTGAATGGCATCACTGTAAACTATTAAATTAATTTTGAATTATAATTCGATATAAAAAATAAAAATTTAGTAATTGCGTAATTTAGTGTCGGGGTTCTCGAAAAGCAGGGTAGCGTATATCGAGTCGTTTTAATATATATAAAATGTATAGTTTTAAAATTATTTAGCATTAAATATGTAGTGAATAATACCGACTTATGTTTCCAGATCTCATATTCCTGGTGTGCCTGACATCCAGCGTGTTCGTGGTGAGCGAGCTCAAGAAGCTGCTGGAGCGCACGCTGAGGAGGCGCTCCTATGGAAAGTTCTCGACGAACGCCGACGACATATCGAACTATGTATGACACGAGTCCGAGAGGAAGACTCAGTAAATCGGGACAGAAATAGGGACATTGTACTATGTCGGGACAGAAATAGAGTCAGTGTACCGAGTGCTGTGAGTGTTAGTGACAGTGACGCTAGAGCTGGACCTAGTGAGTGTTTTTGTGATAAAATGAGGTGCGGGATAGCCGAAGTGAGTGGGAGTAGGGGAAGGGTTACTAACGGGTGTATTTTCAGTGAGAATTGCAGGTGCAATGACCTCGACCCATTTAAAATATACGACGGTAGACTTGATGTGACAATGGACTTAATTCCTCTTGAATAGAAAATTACATTTGGCCTAATATTAATGAATCTTACCAAAATGTGTGATTTTAGCGACAAATTACAATTATCAGTTGAAGTATTTATTAATAATTATTATTGACGTATTACATTTAATTTTTCTCAGATATGAGAACAAAAATAATTATTTATTATATTGTTTTGAAGTGTGTTGTAAGAGCTGATATTACTGAAACTTTAATATTCATTATTTTAATTCATTTATAGATATTAAGCACTTTATAGTAACTGTTTTAGACAAGTTACTATCAAATATGTCATAATTGTCATAAACACAAAAATATACATTTCTCATAATCAAGTAATAAGTTTTAATAAGTATTTGGAATTACTAGTTTTCGTAATTTAAGAGGAATGTAAGTAGTTGTAATGTTTACGCTTATTACGTTTGTTAGTATTCGATGGTTTTGTCGTTTTTTTATGCATTTTTTCATAAAATAATTATTATTTTCTGCCAGTAAAGAGAACCAGTGTCATATTTTTTTTACACTTCACTGATATATTTTTTAAAACATATATATGTTATATTTTTTTATAGATTCTGTTTCATAAATATTATCCATATTTTTTCATAAATGCATAAAGATTTTTTTATATATTATTTTTTTTCATTTATTTCTTTCTTCCTTTGTTGCAGTTATTATTAAATATAAGAATTTTGAATTAATTAATGTAACTAGAGATCTGATTTTACCTGCAATGAGAAGGATACTGAAGCAGACTTATAAAATATCTGCCATTGATGTAACATCAAATGCTTGCATCTCATTCTTTCATAGCCAACTAGTGTGCTCTCTCACTCTAACACTCGTTTCATATTTAACATTGCATGTTTGTTGCTACACCTAATAGTTTTAAATATCTTTATATAGATAAAGTCAACAATACTTTATTATATAAATAAATGCGGTACGTTTAATATAAATATACTATATTCAGTAGTATAATAAAATATTAAACCTATTCAGTTAAAACTAGTTAGATACTACATTCTTCTGTTTTATATACATATATATAAATAATAAAACAGAACAATAATATTATGTTAGAGGGATTCAATGATATAGCTACTCCAAAAAAAAAAAAAAATATATATATATATATATATATAATTTGCATTTAAATTATATGACGTTGGTATGTGTATGATTTAGTTGTATGTATCGAAAGGTGAATGAACCTGTGAAATGTGATTTTTGAACACCCCATGAGAGTATATGTTACTTGTACAGTCACTGCATTATATCTTGCAGTTGCTTAACTAGATATTAAGAGTTAAACTCTCATTATACAGAGGTCTTTAAGAGTTATGAATATAATTCAGAATTTATTTAAAAAATTCTCATCTTAATTGACACAGTAAAAGGTATGGTCTAGTTTGTAGGATTCTTGAAGGGTAATTCTTTGATTGTGATGACTTCATATCGTAGCTAGGTGGCAGTGTATACGTATATTAAAATTACTAAAAATACTATACACTTGTAAGTTTTCACGTAATAATATTTTGACACCGATTTTCAGTGTTTTTGGTACTAATCTTGCAAGTCTTATGTATATACACTATCAGTTATATAGTTAAAAAGAAACATTTCTATATGGAGACTTGATGAAAATTGATTGATGCTTGATGGCTTGATGAAGCTTGATTGGGACTTGATTAAGATGAGGAGTTAGATATCATTTAATATTTTCTGCGTTTAAAGTGTTAAGAGTCAAAAATGGTTTCTAAGTTTGAAGTGTCGTAAAATAAAAATATTTTAACGAAATTAATAATAAATGGATGATAAGGTTTTAAGAAGATAAAAACATTTCAAAAACTTCGGAATTCGTTAAAATGATTTTATTGAAGTATTATATACAAAACCTTAAATCTATATTATATTAAATATTTCGTTGTGTAAGGTTTTCTTATATTTCATAAAAATCGCGTAGATGCGTCGCATTTCACTCGTTAGTTTTAAAATTCCCTTTAATAGTATATAATATTAACTTAATCAAACTAATATAAAAATATTAATCTTTTATATAATCGACTTTATTGTAGATTTTCTTACTGTCTTAGAACAATTGCGATGTCTTCTAGAAAAATATTGGATTTACAAATATACTACTATTGATGTGGTTTTTCGCACTTTTTACTCATAGAATAAAAACTCGTTATAAGACTTTAGAAGTGCAAATGTTTTCATTGATTATATTTAAAAAAAAACCTAAAAAAAAAAATATAAAATATTATTTTATTCCATTTCAATATATAAATAGATATTAAAATTCTGCCTGAAAATAAAGACAATAGCAATATTTTTGTATTTAGATTTTCGTAATCCATGATTATTATTATATATTATTATCCGGCTATTCACATGTTAATTCTATCGGAATTTTTCTCGACTAGTTTTAAACATGCGGGGACCTTATTAAATGGCGGAATGGCAGCGTGAACTGGGAGTAGTAGCTCTGGCCGTGCCACTACGATGCTGTGGAAAGGATCTGCATTGTCTTTCTCATATAGATCTTAGTCACACGCCGCGATTTCGCCATGCTCCAAGCTTATTAGTAAGGGTTGTGTCGAAACTATATTAAAAGGCAAATTCCAATAGAATTGATTTCAGCACAGCAGAATATTATATGCAATAGCATTACCTTTAACAGCTCCAGCGACTACCAGTAACCAGCAAAACTTCAACCTTTACCTAAATAGCAGACATATAATATTAAGTAAATATAGATTTAATCACTGGTTTTTATCGTTCGAATTGTTTCAACTACTTAAGAATCACTGTTTTGAGAATATTTTATCCGACACCTCAACCTCAAAATATTACACACTTATAAATGTTTATAGACAAAATGCGAGTTGTGTGTTTTGTATATTTATTTGCAGGGTTAGCGTGTTTTTCTGCACCAAACTGGATACTAAAAGATAATATATTTATCGATTTAATCGACTAATTTCCAAATATATAATATGGGATGTTTAGTTAGAAGCACATTTACATTTCCTATTCGCCTCTCTGTTGTTCCTTAATAAATAAACTTTAGAAGGAAGAAGATTGTGTTTTATTTTAAAAAGATTCCTTAATAATTAAAAGTTTAAAAAACAGTCAAAAATGGTGGGTCCCGAATATTTCTAAGAACATTTTAGAAGGGTGACCAAAAATAACACGTACTCCATATGCCGCGAATAATAGTGCGGAAAAGACAGGCCTATATCTGGTGAGAGGGGTTACCCTCTCCTCAAGTGTCACTACAATTGAGAAAGAAAGCGGCAGGCATAGTATATCGATTGTCTAAACTCTAGACTAACGAGAACTAACCCGAATTATATATATACTAAAATATACTAATTTTAACAGAATCACTGACCTTCCCAGAATTAAAGATCGCGCTAGGTCAAGCAGAAGGCAATCAATAATAAAATGATAAGTTTTTAAAATATATGACCGTTTCTTTTCTTAGATCAGTTTAATAATGATGTTTATAAAGATCGCACTAATAGTTTTAGTTGTCTGTTTGTCTGTAAAATGTGACGAGTACGAAATACCTACTGTGAATTTACAAGCATTGAAACCTAAAGGATTTAGGGTCTTCTTACCAAGTCAGTTGTTTTTGATATTCATTATTTTAAATTTAATCCAACAGAGCTGTGAAGTTAAGAATGAACTCTGTTATATCAATGACCTTGAGTTTTTTATTAAAACCTGTTTTAAATGTCTATATATGCATGTTGATCTGAAGTATAATTATGATTAATACTATATTAAAAATAGTAAGACATACACCATATAAGCAAATAGCATATGTTCGAAATAGTCTGTGTTTTAAGAACTAAAAATATATTAGAAATGCTACCATATCCATCATTTAATGGAAACGCCAAATTCAAAAGCTCTATATTTTCCTGTTCCAGGTGATCCAAGAATAAAATTATTCCTTTTCGAAGGAACAATTAGGTCAGAAGATGCATCAATGCTAGAGAGAGATGATGATAAAATATCTGGATATGGAGTCAAACAAAGACTAGGCTGGCTCTTCGAGGATCTTGATGTATCTTTGAAAATTGGACAATTCTTAGAATATACTGTTTTTGTTTCTACAAATAATCCATCTTTCGAGTCTCAGGGAACTAATAATGAATCAATACTTAAACTTTTTGGAACAATACGAAAATTTGAACTATTCAATATTACTGGTAGGTGCAAATATTCTTATTATGTATTTGTATGATATATAAATAAAAAGGAACAGTTAGGTTCATTAACACTTTAAAAAAATATTTGAACATAATAAAAAAAAAATTATTAACATATCCAAAACTATAAAAAAATGTTTTGTTCAGTGCTACATGACCCGTCAGCCCCCGGACCTCACTGTCCTGCCACACCAACACTGGTCCGTGGAGGCCATGCTTGCGCTGGCGAGGTTATTTTTGAAGACAACTTTGATCAGTTCCGAGATGATCTATGGCAAATAGAACATTACATACCCATCGACCATCCAGTTAGTATATTACTTATTTTAACTTTCCTAATGTAGACTTAATATTCTATTTTAAACCGCGAGTTACATTTGTATTATATAAGTTCATTAAGGATATAAATGGGAATATTGAAACTATGTCATCTTCCAAGTGTCTGGTTTCATTTATGTTTTTGTTGTTGGTTATTTAAATGTCTTTTATAATAATAATCAAGAGTTTTTATTTCGTTTACTGGAGGAAGAGATGGTGAGCTCTTTTTGGGTGTTTCGTTATCTTGTCTACTAACGATTATTCTGTGCAGAAAAAATTAAAGGTATCTTTATGCAAGTAAGAACGTGTTGTTTTCATATACTTTATAATGCTTGCAGGAACATCCTTTCGTATCCTATCAAAGGCGCACATCAGATCCCACGATAATAATACAAAATGGGACACTTCAAATCCTGCCCAAATTGCAAGAGGACCTTTTAAAACCGAATAATCAATCGATTTTTACTGCTACTCTGGATCTCAGCAGTGGGTTGGTATAGAAAAAGTCAAAATCAATTAATATGTTACAAAATGTTGTTAAGTGTTTTGTCTCTTAAAATAGAAGATTCAATGCTAGCAATAGCTATTTTTTTTTATAGCTGTACCAGAAATTTATGCTCAATGCGTGCTTCTGGTGTAGAAATTTTACCACCGATAGTCAGTGGTCGACTGACCAGCGCACGATTTGCTTTCACTTACGGAGTCCTTTCTATCCGGGCTAAGTTGCCGAAAGGAGACTGGATTTACCCAGGTAATAAAATTCTAACAAGATGATCATAAACCAATCTCTATTAATATTAACATCAAAAGCTGACGTCATTTTGTTGTGATATTTTTTATTATTTCTTCAGATAAGCTTGATATTAATGTATTTTTTGTTAATATATTAGTTATATATTTTTCAGTATCTATGTGGTCCTAATTATTATTTTTATTTATATTTTCAGAAATACTACTTGAGCCATTATCTAAAAAATACGGTACTTTAAATTATGCTTCAGGGATCCTTAAAATTGCATTATCACGTGGAAACGAAGAGCCTGGTAACGACAAATTTGGAAATAAGGTATCCAATTAAAAATCAAATTCATTGCCTTGAACCAGTTTAAGAATAATGTACTCCCAAAAAAGCGGAGAACACCTATCGTTGAAAAGATACAGTTCCGACTAATTATAGATTATTGTCATAAAGTTTGTAAAATTTAGAAACTATGTAAATGACAATTGTAAATTTGTGTATTTGAATCTTTGTAGATGCTTAGCAGTGGTCCTATAATCAATGGTAAATGTAGATCAGCTTTAGAGTTTTATCAGAAAAGAATATCAAGTGGTTACTGGAGCGATGAGTTTCACGAGTTTTCTCTTCGTTGGGCACCAGGTATTGTTTGTACATATACAGTCCAATATATAGTACGACATTATTGATGTACCAAAATTGTTTATCTATCGGTACATATATTTGTAACTATTCATTTTATGGTAATTATTTTGGTTACGTATAAGATGTACATCAAGTCAGAAAAATATTAAACAGTTTCTTCCAAAATGTATAGAATTTAAACTGTTTATGGATAAAATAAAGTCTTGATGAAACTTCATCATTACTCAAATTTTATCAAAAAAATAATATAAAATAGGTATTTGAAGATAAACATTTAAAAAATTATATAGGAATTTTAAGAATTTGCACGACATCAGCGGAAGTGCGGTACATATGTTTTCAACATACGTATAGCGGTACATATGTATTCAACTTCAAACAAAAAATAAGACACTTCGTTTTCTTTCAGACCAATTATTATTTTCTGTAGACGGTACAGAATATGGTCGATATACGCCAGGTGCTGCTGGCTTAAAATCCTGGTTGCCATCTTCCTGTCGTGGAGAATGGTATGATCTGCTCAAAACAGGTGGTCGCATGGCGCCTTTCGATGATTTTGTAAGTATAAAAGACGATGGTTTAAGGGAAATATGGATTCGTAATAGAAATATTTCTTCTGTTTCTTTATACTAAACAGTTATACCTTTTTGACTTATTACCATACCAGTTATTAAATATATATAAAAATTAAAAGCTTGTGCGGTCTCGAACAATCTAATTTTTGTAAGAATAAGTATTTAGAACTTATTTGAATATTCAGTGTGAATTCCGAACGAATAGACTTCCTAGAAGCTTAAAGATAAAATATTTTACAAATTATCAAAAAGGGTGGCTTGTTCAAGGAAAAATTAAAAATCCAAATTATAATTACTTCGTTTTAAATAAAATTATAATTTCTGTAAGTCTGTAATAAGTATAAGGATCTTGAAAAGTCTTCAGAAAATGTCGTCTGGAAAATGGATGTTAACCATTCACTTATTTCAAAAGAAATGGAATTCATTTCTAATAAAATATATGAAAAAGTTGTTTGCATTTTCTATTCTTCTATTTTTGTACTTCACCTCAGCTTGACCAAAATATATTAGTTTGAATATTTAAATCACATATTTCATTATCTGTTAAACGATAAAATTTTGACAATACATTTACCATAACTTGGTCCCTCGTCCCAAAAATATACTCTTAGATTGAAATTTTACCGTCTACAATAAAATCAAAGACTTAAGATTTACATATATTTCCAGTTTCAAATAACATTAGGAGTAGCAGTGGGAGGAACAATGGAGTTTCGGGATGGATTAAAATCATCTAACGGTGAAAGTAAACCCTGGAGAAACCCAGGACGTAAAGCTACCTTGAGTTTTTGGCAGAACCGAGACACCTGGCTTCCAACCTGGTCTCATCCAGATCTTATTATCGATTACGTTAAGGTTGTTGCGTTATGATAATTAATTCTAATAAAAAATATATTGTATTGGCTTTTTATTACTTATTTTTATTCAAATTGGAAGTTAATATTTCACATGTCATAAGCTTATAGGATTTCGTCCTTAAAACGTAAATAAAATCAAATTTTGTTTCATATTTATTTATTTCAAGAATTTTTACATTAAACCAGCGTACAGTTTTCTATATAAAGTTGTTATAAATTTCCGGAGTTTCCGTTGCAATATCACGACTACTAATTGTTAGAACACACTGGTCGAGGTGCCTGTGTGCAACTCCTTGTATTTTAGAATCTTTGAATAGTTTTACTCTCCATGGTTCAGACATTTTACTTTCCTGGTCTTTTGTATACGCTAGAACTCTAATTTCATGTAAGGCGTTAGGTTTTATATAATCTATAACAATGTTTTCTGTATCCGCACCTTCTGCTAAGATTTGTTTTGCAAGTCTTAAGGGTATCGTACCAAAAACCTGCAAGAGCAAATTATGAATTAATTTTCAAATATTATTTTTACATACGTGTTATTTACGAAGAACGTTATCCTAAAGAATAAGATTTTCCCTTTTTAGGTTGGTTCAAGATCAAGTAGAAATTAATATTTTTTTTTTTTTTTTGGAGAAATTTTGTGAAATACAAACGCTGGCAATAGCTTCATAAGATATTTGTTATCTAACAATAAAAGTTTTTTATAAAGTTATTTTTACCTCCTGTGTTCGGTCTTCAGTAACCAAACCCGGCTGCTGGTCAGCATTTACCAACTTGAACATTCTAGCAGTTTTCTCTTTTACTTCATATATTATTATCTGTAATGTAAACTTAGTGCGTCGTACCACATTTGGTTAAAATGTAATCAATAAATCATAATAATATTCAAAGACTTTTTTCTAACGGAATCTATCTCCACCATTTACCACCTATGAGCTCTATGTCTACCAGTTATGAGCATCATGCGCCAGTTCAAATGAGACTTAGTCTTTTCGCTTGTAACTTTCAATGTATTCCTTCCATGTCTTCTTCGGTCGCTCAATTTCCTAATAAATATCCACATTCACACTTAAGACACTTCTCGTTAATTTTTTTTTATCCCTCTGCATTACATGACCACATCCCGAGGAACGAAGATTGTCATCATTTTTATCACAGGTGCTACTTTAAAACGACTTCTTATATAGTATATACAAATTTCTTAATTTAGCCATTCTTGTCAAGCTACATAAACATCAGAATATTCATATTTTATCAGTATTTTTTTCGGAGCCCAGCATTCTGATCCATACAAATCGACATTCAACCAAAGAACTGTCTCTTTATGCAATTATTTTTTGATACCCTCCTTTCATACTTTAACACTGAATTATTATTTTTAATTTGTTATATTAAAATTATCATAAATAAAGCTATTTATAAATTTATAGTAATTATTTATTATTTTCTTTTATTGCTGTTCAAATTTAATGTAAATTTTGGATTCGATATTATAATTGTGAAAATATTTCATAAGATTGGCCTAGACGATTACTATATTTATATACTTATACTATAGTTATTTTTTTATTTTAAAGCAAAAGACTGACTTATAGACTTGTATAACGTAGTTTAGTATTCTATAACGTATTCTATAGTAATGATCCTAGTTACGATAATCATATACCAAAAATAAGAAAAACATTATTTACTTTATATCCAAGGATAGAATTATCCAGAGTGCTGTTCACGGGTTTCCATGTCACAAATACACCACCTTCCTCAGTTGCACTAACACTTTCTAATTTTGGTGCTTCCAACGAGCTACATCCTGCTAATAAACACATTAGCCAAATTATGTTAAAATATCTCAGCAAATTGGATGCAAACATATTCAAAATGTTTCTTAATATTGTTCGATTTAAATTTACTTGTTCCTACCGTTCAAACCAAACGACTGAACCGTTATGACTAAGTTGATATTGTTTTTATGTGTTGATCCTTTGTGGTTGAGGAAAATTGAAGAATTGTACAAAACTAAACTTTAATGTATTTAACTTAAAGTCTAAAATATGGTATTTATTAGTTTATTCACAAATGAGTAATATGGTGCAATCTCCATATCAAATACTAACAACGCTGAGTCTGTCTGTATACATTATAACTTTTTTTAAATGAGTTTTTTTAATTTGGTACGCATACGAACCATGACTTGACTAGTGTTTTAAACACTACTGTTTAATACTACTATTGTTATACTACTGTGTAATATTACTGTCGTATACAAACAAATAATAAAATAGTTTTTTCTACACCAAAAAAAAAACAACCAGAAAAAACTATTTTTATTACAAACAGAAAAAACTATTTTTTTGTTTGTTTGTAAACGACAAATACTCAATGTCTATAACGATGTAAATGGAAATCACAAAAACGGGTTTAAGACATTGATATAATTCTGCTGGAATAGTTTTAATTGTATTTAAATGGTGTATCTTTTACGTCACAATTTTGTCTTACGTTCTGGGAAAAACCAAAATATTCAGCTTTATGATATTCGTATAGATGTTAAAAATTCCTTCGCAAAAAAATATGGTAGAACATAAAAAGACTGATTTGTTTTTTTTTAATACTTCCAGCGAGTAACTGCCTCGTATAATTCATACTGATAAAGTCGCGTGCATTAGCTATATAGTTTTAAGTTAAACCTACAATGTATGTTAAGTAATATATGTACATTCATGTCGATAGCATATCCATATTTAACTGAATAAGTCATCATAATGACTTAAATATATAAATTCAAACTTACAATAATGACTTTTACGTCACTGGTACATACATATAGGTATTTTTTATTATATTCAAAAATCGTTGAAAATATGATTATAAAATTAGAATCCGCAATAAATGGGAAATCCCATCTGCTAGTCTTATGTTTTATTGCCATGTATTTCATGTGGTTATAATGACGCTTAAAAACGGACTTAGTACAGTATATTTCGTTTATATGACAGCTAAACTGTGTCTGAAAACTTCATGAAACGTGATATAGATAGGAACTGCTAAATCGTGATTAAAACCTTAGGAACTCGTGCAAGAATAAAAATAAATATGATATATTTTCCAAAATTTCAACTTTTCAAATTTTGTAACTAAATGATAAAAGTGTAGATGGAACTGGCATTCGCCACACACATTTTGTGTCCACAAATGAGGGCAACCAATATGAGGGGCCCAGTTATGACTTAAATCATCTCCGCGGCGAACACGACCAATAAAAAAAATAAAAGTATAAAAATCAAAAAATATATTTGACGGTAAATACGCAATTAGTAAAAAATTAGACATCTATCCCTCTCAGTATTTTCATGGCAGAACAGCTATCCGTATACATAGGCATTTATACCCAAACAAGGGTCCGTCAAAGCTAAATTCGGAAATCTGTAATTTTTAAATCAATGAAAACCTATTATTATAAAACTAGCTGTATTTCAATAAAATATAAATGTAAAATTAATATTTTTAGAATTAGTATTACGAAAAGTTTGGTATCTATCCCTGTTTTATACTATACTAATAGAAAGCGGAGAGTTTGTTTATTTAGACTTGCTTATCTTTGAAAGTAGAGGATGGATTTGGAAATTTCTATGTGATTATAGACAAGTCCATAGGTTATCTAGAAATCCGCTGCTACTCTTAATTATCTTAATAGTGTATAGAATCTTTCACGCGTAGAACCGCTATTAACCGCTAGTAAAAACATTTGAGGACAAAAGTCATTTTAAATTTTAACTCATTTTCGTGTAAAAATATTTTCATAAGAGTAAAAAAATTATGAAATTCCAAGTCTAAAACAAAACGCATCTGTAATTCTGAATTATATAAAGATATGGTTACTGGATAATCAGTTATTGTACGCTTTTGTGAAAATGTAAGAACGAAGCCTCTTATATGTAGAATGAGACAATAACTTTTAAGCACAAATAATTTCATTACAATCCATCAAAATAATATATTATTATTCTGCAAGTTGTCGTTACTTGATAACACTTCTGCTATGAGCCCACCTGATTTAATAATAAACAATGGATGATATAACGTCCAATAAAACGAGTTTGTAATTTCATAAATTATTTATTAAATATTTTTATAAAAATTTAGCATTATAAACTTAATAAACAACTTATGTTTTGGTTAACTTTTGTTATCAACAATTATCTGGGTTCACAAGAACTAGTAGATGCTTCGCCTATAGAAGATTACGAATGAGAATAAAAAAATATTAAGCAAGGTTTGCTGGCAACCGCCTTCCCTGGTCTCTAGAAGAAGATCGCTTAAGCCCTAAGACAGCCACGTTACCATAGCCTAGTCCACTCTGAAACCCAGAATAGAAGTATCAGAAGCGAGTCCAGTACTTGACGCTCTGTAAGAAGGGCACAGAATTTCCCAACGACCGCTCTCATATCGACATTTTAAAATATTCTACATCCTTAATCAAGTAATTACTATGTATTTTACATATACTCTTAACTGGTTCATAAAGCAATTAAAGTAATTATGATAAATAAAACAATCATATTGATATTTTTGTAATATATGTATAAATAAGTTTATGAACATTGCTATCTATCTATTGGCACACAATGAATAAACATTTAGGTCAAATTCATAAGCTGGAGTACTCAGTCGCAAACTGGATTTAAATTGATAGTAAAATACATCATCCTCTCTTAACTATCCACCTCACTGAAGTTTAGGTTTAAATATAATATTTTTAATCAAAGCTTTATATTAATATATTTATTTTATTTATTTATAATTATCCAGATGTACTCACATAAATACTATCAAACCATTCACGTCGTGATTTCACCCTGAAATAAGGACTTCAATAATTATTCTGAATTCAATGGCCTCAAATTTAATTAAATGACGATAGTATTTATGTGAGTATAGACCGATAGTTATGTATAATAGTAATCATTGATCACGAAAATTTCGATACAAATATTTGACACATAATTCACAGAATTGGATACAAGTAGATTCCCAAACTGAAAAAATCCCCGTAGTTAACAACACAGGTCAGACGATCCAATAAACTGTAGACTTACAAGTTAGTCTTAAAATGGCAGTCATCCGCGCTGGTCGTGTGTTAGTGTGTTTTTTAATTTATGTACAGTTAAGTGAAGCTCAGGTCACTGTACCGGATGTAGTCATTCAGGCTCTGAGGCCGAAAGGACTACGAATTTATATACCAGGTATAGTGCTTGTTTTATTGTAAATAGAAAAATATTATTTTCTCGAACAAGTTCTTTTATGTTATTATCTTTTTTATAAAATTTACTTCAATCAATGGAAGTTTGTTATTTGAAACTAAGTGAAGATTAAATAAGTAATTTGACAAATTTAGTGTGTGGTAAATAGAAATGTGTAAACATACTAATGGACATTTTTTTTTTTGTATTTACCCACTAAGTTGTCTATTTCTTGTATGTCTATATTGTAATTAGATGATGTTAAATATAAGCATGTAACGATACTGAGGAAGGAAACATTCCAATTTCAAGTATTATATAAAAACTTAATAAATATACATAGTATCTATTATTGAAACAGCACTTGGAAGTCATGGTCATATGTCATTAAAGTTATCATTCTACTAAATTATTTATACCGTGATTCTGATTATACGTGTTTTTATGCCGATTATAGTTAGGTACTAAAATATTACTCCCCAGTTTTCCTCCAGCAATGATGTTTACATCATGATGTTTACATAAAAAAAGCAGTAATGGGTTGGCATCCCATCACATTAATCTCCTTCTTAAGAAATGTTATATATTTTTTTTTTATTACTTAAACTAAATTCATTAAAACACCTAATTACATATGAAACAAATTTCATAACTAAATTTAAGCACAAATTTCATTCTATTTAGTAATTACATTTTCTAAAAAAAATAATTCAAAAGAACATTTTTTTTCCAATTTTGACCAATTTTTTCTAACCTTAACGGGCTTTGATTGGTACCACAAATAGCGAATAAACGGTTTTTAGTTTTTTCAATTCGTATTAACATCCTAAAATGAAAGTTTGCGTAAATATTTAGAGTCGAAGCCTTTTTGAGGATTTGTTTCTGACATTTTATGATATGGTGGATATTAAGAGAGTGAGCACATCTCAGTTTAATTCTTATAAGTTATACTGTAGTAAATATACAAAAAGTTCATACATATTTAACATTTTCCAGATATTCCAAATGCGAGTCTTTTCGTTTTCCAAGGGAACTTAAATAGAAAAATTGGTAACAATGACGTTGGTACTATATCCGGAGAAGTTACCAATCCTAAGAACGGAAAGTGGATATTTGAGGATCCCAACAAACAGTTGTCGGTTGGTGACGTCATCAATTACTATGTGTACGTAGTCGTTGATAAAAAGGGCTACCTGAAGGATAACCTCTCATACACCATCACTGGTATGTTCTTCATGTTCTTCATTTTCTTTATTTTCTGTTAATATTGTTAAATTATTAAATAGAAATGTAATGTCTATAACCATGTAAATATTTTAGTTTTATATTATTTTTATTGTTTGCAAAATTTTAATTCATTAAAAAAACAATTTGTCTGTGACATTTCTTAATGTTTTTGGGAAATGAATGCCAGCCGGTAGGTACTCATAATTTTTTAAAAATGTTATTACACATATATATTATTTCGTAGTTCATAAGTGTTTTACTTAAATTATAACTTTTTATTTGAGAGTAGCTGTCATTTATTTTGGAAGTGTAGTTACAGCCTAAGTTGATTTGTTGTTATATTTAATAATATATTAATATGAAATCAACTTTATAGACTTGTTTAGTCTCAAAATATTAAAAAAGTTAGACTGATTTTCTAATTTTTTGAATCATTGGATTAATTAACTCTTTGGGGCAGTATCTCAAATTTACCCACAATTTGTTTGACGTATTGCGTGCATAGCAACAAGATGGTTTATTTGCATATTTTGAACTAGTAAACCCCCCGTTAATTATTAACGGTCTATACGGAAAGATAGCTCTTAACAGAATTTACATTAATTACCTTACAAACAAATTGTGGTAAATTAAAAGAAATTCCATTTAAAAGACATATGTTGTAGTATATTAAGGCTTAAACTACAACATATGACAAAACTGCAAAGAATAAAAGTTACAGATATATAAACCTATAAACCTACTTTTTCATGTGCATATATATTAGATTCGATGTCTTGATCCTTGGAATCTTTTCTATCGGACGCACTTCCGACTATCCTTTTATAAGTAGCCTTTGGGCTTCGGGAAAAAAACATAATTTTATCGAGAGTAGACCTGAAACTTAGGATGTCTTCCTTCTTGTCCTGTTTCCTGTTTCACGGATAATGCTATATTTGTATTGTATAATTTGTGTTGTACAATTGAATATATTTAATTAGCATAGATGTCAAGACAAAGTATATGACTGCGGTTCTCCAGTACTGACAAACAACCACTTGCTATGCCTATGTCTCCACTGGTCAATTGTCAGTGACTTCTAAGAATTCAACAAAATAAAAAAAAATCTTAATAATAATATTTAAAAGAAATAAATGAGTGTTTATATCTACCAATGAGTCTAGCTGGCACATTTCTTAATTGTTAATTACAATAGAAAGTTTAATTCTTTTATAATGAAAAGTAACCTATTTTGTTTTAATTAAGTAATAATGTGATATTGTTTGCAAATGGCTGGGTTTTTGCAAAGACCTTATTGCTATAATTTGAGTATATTTTCAGCTCTCGATAGTCCTTCGACAATTTCGTCTGCAGATTGCAGAAATACTCCTACTTTGGTTCGCGGTGGTAAAGCTTGTGGTGGAGAAATCTTGTTTGAAGACGATTTTGAAAATTTGAGGGAAGATTTATGGCAGATTGAACAATACCTCCCCGATGAACCTGTAAGATATGATTGTTTTTTTATTACTAAAAATTCCTAATCGACGGATATTTGGTTATGTATTTCAAAGTTATGTATATTCATATTATTTTATCCTTACATATTTTTTTTATATTTTCAGGATTTTCCTTTTGTATCCTACCAGCGGCCGTTCAATGCACCAACAGTGACAGTGGAGGGAGGATATCTAAAAATTGAGGCCAAATTGCAACAAAATTTACCTGGGTACTCCAATTCTTCAATCTACATGGGCAGTTTGGGTCTTTTAAATGGGTAAGACAATGCTTTAGTAGTACAAAAATTATGTCACTATTTTTCTTTAAGTGTTGTTAAGCAAAGTTGATTAGTATTTTTGGTAATAAATTTATAAAATTAATAAAATTTATAACATTATTTAAGTAAAAATGACATTAAATAATATTTTTAAAACTGTCGCGAATTATATTTTTTACGTATTTTTAAAAATGTTTGAATATTATATTTTCTAATTATCTCAGTTGCACGACGGTTTCAACAAAATGTCATGCAGAAGCTTGGGGGGCTAGTATCTTACCACCGATTGCTAGTGGCAAGGTGACCAGTAAGGCATTTGCATTTACTTACGGCGTCGTAGAAGTGAGAGCAAAGCTTCCTCAAGGGGATTGGCTGTATCCAGGTATCAGAACCAGACTTTAGCTGTATAAAAAACCTTAAAATTAGTGTAAGAAATTTTAGAACTAAACCTAAAAAATCAATATTATTATATTATGTTTATTAGTATGTTCATTTTAAGTGAAAAGGTTTAAAAATTTTACTATTCGATGAAGTGTTTAATAAATAATTGAATTATTTAAATTTATAGATATTCTTCTGGAATCGTTATTTAAAAAGTACGGGGTTGTAGATTATGCATCAGGTGTTTTAAGAATTGCGGGCGCACTTGGAAATATTCAATTATCCGCTGGGAGCAATGAAATGGGAAATAAGGTAATTTTGCAATTCGGATTTTCTATTTTTTTTGCAATATTTGTAAGTTTCCTGGCATTAAAATGAATTTGGATTATTTTTCAGATCTTGTACGGAGGTCCTGTCATGGATTATAAATGTCGTAGAAATTTACTTAGCAGTAAAACTTCGGAGAGACAGTGGGGTGATGAATTCCATGTCTATTCTCTACGATGGGAACCGGGTGATTAGTTTTGCGCTATTCTAATAGTATTATCTAATGCTGATAGATCGATACATATGTTTTTTACACAATCCTTTAACATAAAAGAAAATACTGTTGATTTATGGATGAGTTCGAATGGAATCTACTAATTAAATAATAAAATCTTTATCATATTATATATATATCAATATATCAATAGAATGTTATTTTACCAGAAAGAATAACGTTATTCGTGGACGGTGAGGAGTGGGGTCGCGTGGAGCCAGCCGCGAGCGGACTGGTCGGTCGGCTACGGGCGGGGGCAAGGGCGGGGGGCTGTGACACCGTGCGGACTACCGGCGCTAGTGAAAGTAGCATGGCGCCATTCGACGATCACGTGAGTAACCCAATATAAATTATGGCAGATGATTGATAACATTCGTTTTGTTTTGAAATCTCTTCTAGTGATAAAGACGTGCTTCACCACTTATTAACTTGACCCTGTCCCCTGGGACGGGGTCAAGCTAGGGCTCCATTTGTTAAATATTCTTCACCTGTACATTGCAATCATCAAGCAAGCAAGCTTCGAATGACGACTCTTAATTTTTTAACACTATAAGTGTATAAAGTTTCTGAATAACTGAAAATTTGAAGGTAAATTTTTTCTTTATTTAAATAATTTAAAATATTTACAATATAAAATTTGTTTCAGTTTTTTCTCTCGTTAGGTTTAAAGGCGGGAGGAATAACCGAATTCGATGACGACGTAACGTCTCAAGGTATTCCTAAGCCGTGGAGAAATAGCGGACGCAAAGCTAGTCTAAGATTTTGGCAAGACATGTCATCATGGTTTCCCACATGGAGACAACCAACTTTGCTGGTGGATTACGTTAGAGTTAAGGCTCTATGATTATTATTATTTACTATATAAAAATGTAGTAACTGTGTTAGCTAAACTAAAATTGTTATATATTAACTTGTCAAGATCGTATACCTTAAAAAAATAGAAATATAGAGAACATATGTTATGTATTCTAAAAAAGTTCTGATGGCCATTAACGTCTAGTCGAAATACATTTCGTACTATAATATATTTTGTAAGTAAAATATGTTTTATTTGAATTAATTGATAAATATAAAATAAATAAATAAAAAAAAACGTTGAGATTGGTACTTTTATATAATATTATTGTCACAGTGCTATAATTTTGACATAATCAATTATTAAAGGTTGGGTCCAAGTTGGATACCAATGTGGAAGATTCTTCCAGAAGTGCAACAATGCTTTACGTTCGTTATTATGCCATGGCTTGGTTCCTGTGAGAGAGTCTGGGAACACCATACCACCAGCTGCCACGCCCAAAGATAAGTAGAACTACCAAGAAAATGGTTTGGTTAAATCATTTTATTTTTTTTCACTTCAAATATATTACTCTTAATATAACTTACATGGTGATCAAATGGCGCCATATTTCCGCCTTTACCAAGCAGTTCATACCAACCCTTGCGACAGTTGAGTGGTAACCAAGATCGAAGTCCTTTTCGGCCAGGTAGAAGTCGATTCCACATCTCACCATCTACGTAGAATTCTATGAAATCTGTGAAGCATATTTTCAACTTTTCATATAGTGTAATACCTAATCTTGTCATTTATTTTACTCTTATTTTTTATATGAAAATCTACAAAAGAATGTGTAATTCTGTTTGGTGTTTAAGATTGTCTCAAATACCAATATTTTATATAATTTTGATCTAACCTGGACTCCATTTTACAGAATAGACATGAAAATCATCAGACCATGTTCCATTCACTATTTTTTTTCTTCTTTCTCGAAGAGGAAGACATCTAGTGTTTATGACAGCTCTTCCATCTAAAAACTGATATTAATTCAAAAATATCTACTGTTATTACTAAACATAATAATTTGAAAATATTCACAAAAATACTTCGTTGCTATACGAAGACTCATTCATCTCTTTATTTCCGAAAACTGATGCAATTTTTATAACACCCGAACCGTAGTTTAATTTTCCATATTTATTTGTGACTGACTCCAGTTGCAGTTCTGAAACATTCTATTTCAGGATTAATAATACAGATAGATTTTTCAAAATCATATCTTATATATTTTTAAGCTTTGTTAATATTATATTTAAAATATCTTATAAAATACCTGGATAAAGCCAGTCTCCGACAGGCATTTTGGCCCGAATCTCGACTATGCCGTAGGTGAATGCAATTTTTGCAGTGAGCTTTCCACTTACTACGGGTGGTAATAGGTATGTATCTACGCATATTTCTCTTGTGCAACTGAAATTTTAGACGATAATAAAAGAATAATATTAATATATCGTAACTAATTATGGCTTTATTAACTAACCCGTCATATAAATTTAATTCTCCATAGAAAGATTTGTTTGTAAATCCCGGCATATTCTGTTGCAAGATAGGTTGAATAATCAATTGGCCATCTTTAACCAAAACCGTTGGGTTTGAAACCATATTTTGATACGAAACAAACGGATGATACTGTAATCATTAATATATATTAAGTAGTGTTCTGTTCTGAATATTATTCTATCATTTGTAGTGTTATAATTATTCGAGATTCTACTCACTGGATCATCTTTCGGTATGTATTGTTCAATCTGCCACAGGTCTTCGCGGAGAGTGTCAAAGTTATCCTCGAATATTATCTGACCACTACATGGTTTGCCATTAAGAACTTTAGTTACTGTTTTCTTGCAAAGTTCAGTATATAGAGGGATATCTGGATTTCCAATAATATCGCTTTCTAAAATAAATATAAATGCTTATTTGAAACCCTTAATATACTCTTTAAAAATGTATTAAAACAAAAAAAAATTTACTAGGCACATGATAACTTTTTTTTAATTATGCTAAGTTTAGTGGAAAATAATATTTTTTTCCCTTTTTTTTAATTAACTAAGACACAAAAACAAACTGATATTTTAATTAGTTATCATAACTTACCGGTCATTTTATGTTGACCCCTCCTAGTATATCCAGGTATGGTGAATTGCCAGCGAAAAATGTCCGTTTTACCAAATTTAAAACTCACAAATATGTAATACACCACTGTGTCCCCTATTTTTAGTGAGGTTTCTCGATCTTCGTACATCCAATGTCCATTGGTTTCTTTGACAACAAATTCTCTGATACTTTTATAAAATTTTTTGTGAGAATCATAAAAATTGGCCTCAAAATGAAATAATTTAATCATCCGATCGCCTATAAAGCAGACATCATTAGGATTATATGATACTTCTGTATCTTGTAAAATATATTTTTAATTTCCAATAAGATTATTGACATTACCTGGTATGTATATCCGGAACCCGTTTGGTTGTAACCCTTGTACAGTGACCTCAGGAACTACGTAATTAGTAACATTCTGAGCTGAGGTTACAAATAAAACACTTAAAAAACTGATTGTTATAAGAGATATCATGATTTCGATTGATCACTCTGAGAGCGTCAATCAAAAACTCAAAAACAGAGAACGCTGTAATTAAAAGTCCGGTTTGTATAAACATTTTTTGTTGATGTTAAAAGGTCAAGTCAATATTAACTGTTTTAATAAAATAACTTTTTTATAAGATATAAAAGATAAAAAACTTAAATTTGTACTTACGAGTAAAAATACTTAAATTTTAGGAAAAATAGAGGTATATTTAAAATCAGGTATAGACTTCCTCGTCACTTCACTGTCTATGTATGTATGTATGTCAGTGTAACATAATACGAGTTTGATCTGTCCACGAACAGCAACGCATACCCGTACGTGAGAATACTGATTGGATTTAACAGAAAAAACTGCTAGGGTATTTTTTTTATTTTATTATAACCAGCAATAAACTTATTAGAAATATACTGATATTTCGTTATCACAGATTTAATACTAATTTATTCAACGAAATATTTGATCTTAAGAAATTTCTTAATATTAATGGATTTGTATGAATTGATGGATAACACCAATGTACATGTTTTGAACGAAACAATGTATACTTTTTAAAGATAAGATATATATTCATGCGGATAATTATCACCATCATATTCAATTTGACTTCTTATCAAAAACGAGCAACCAGTTGGTAATTTTGTCAATACTCCTCCGAGATTTTCTGTTCCTTTGACTATCTTGATTCTCATCGGCTCCGACATCGGACCTTCTTGGTCTATTTTAAAAGCCAGCACACGCACTTCATAAATTACATTGTAATCCAGATTTTCTATGTGAAAGTTGGTTTCGTCTCGTCCATTAATTAAGATGTCTCGTGCAGGTATCGTCAAGGTTTCATTTATGTTAAAAGCCTAGAAGAAAAAATGGGCAAATTAGGTTTTAGTGGACTTTTAAGTTATTTTAAACCATTGAGACTGTTTATTATTACATAAATTTGTTATTCGACACTATTTAGTTAACAAGATTTTAGAATAGTTCAAAATTAAATTGTTGTTTTAAGATTTCAAAATATGTAGTTTGTGTATCCTACCTTAGATGGTTTAAGATCGTGCACATAACCAGGATATTCATCAGCATTTATCAGTTCATATCTTATATCACTTTCCTGTTCGACGATCCATAACTTAATCTAAAAAATATCATAATAAATTTAAAAAAAGAAAAACAAAATTGTTAATTTTATTTCTCTATTGGTACTTATTAATTATACATCATAATTCTAGTATTGTTTTCTTTTGTTTCTATCAAATGTATTTCTTGGTTTTAGAACAAGTTTTTGTGATTCGTTATTTAAAGACTCCTATAACTCTATGCTTATTTTTCTCTCTTGCGGTGGCTTATTATTTTTCATTTACAATTTTTTTTTTAGATTTATAATAAAACACTTTATTTACATTTTAGAAATTGTGCTGATTCATAGATGATATTTATAATATTAATTAGGATAATATATATTTACCTTGAAGCCCACCACCGGGTCATCGTTTCTTTGCGCCACTCCTTCCCATGTTATGAAGAGTCCAGCCGGTTCTGTTCCAGAAACACTAACTAATTTAGGGGCATCTAGATACCGCTTATAGGGTCTAGGTGTGCCAAGAATATATGGAAGTAGTAATATAAATAGAAAAATCATGACATATATTTAAACTAAGCTTGTGTTATTTGAGTTCTGAGTATTAAGTAATTTTTATTATCTATAAGGAAAAACCTCAAAATTGGTCCTGTCAAAGTTCGTGACCCCTTCGTTTAACTCGATAAATGTCATATTTTACTAATTTGGTAAAAAGGTTAAACTTGATATTTTTTTAAATAAAACTATTTATACGGATTAAAACTCACGTATAATTTGGTTACATTTCGATTTTTTTGATAATTTTTTCTTTTCTGAAATTAAAATATGGTATTATTTATTGATTTTTGAGAAAATTAAGTAATTTTATAAGTTATCGTAAACGTGTGATGTTAATATTTTATTATTGGCAACATTCAACGCTATTATGTAACCATTCGTTATATCTTATATTGGCAAGGTTGCCTCATGATAACCTTTAGATCAAGGTTACTCAAACACAACACCAGCTAGAATTTATAATTTTGTTTAAAAAATGTTAATATATTTGAAACGTTATATGAAGTTTGTTTTTCTTGCAATAATCCTTTGATATTATATTTGGTAACTGTGTTCGTTCAAAACTTTCAACAATATACACTTAATTAATTAAATAAATCCTTTACTTCATAGAATCACTTTTCGGTATCAATAAGTTTAAATACTGACACGGCCGTTTATTTTATATTCTAAAAGATATTACAAATTGTTTAATGAGCTAAGACTTTTGTGAAAAATAAACTTTATGTATTTGTACTTAGGTAAATACTATCAGGATTTACCAGACTACTTTCATACTACATTCGCGGTCGTTATTCATGAGCTCTGGGCATGGCGGAATCGCATCAGTTCACGCAGCGATTAAAATGCATGAATTGACATAATAAATAAAGAAATAAAAGAGCTCACAGTCGTGTAAATTTCGATACTATTTCCATGAGTACAGACAGATAATATAACAGTAATCTTGGATCACGAAACTTTAAATTTGAAATATGTTATTCTTAATGTTTTCTAAGATTTACACGAGTATTACACATTTCAATAAAACTATTTTACAGATATAACTCGCGTTTATTATTACATTTTTAAATTTAACCCGACGTTTCGAATGCTTTGCAGCAAACGTGTTCGCGGTAAGACGAGATGATGGTGTCTATCAGTCAGTCCGACATGGACTCGTCGGGTTAAATTTAAAAATGTAATAATAAACGCGAGTTATATCCATAAAATAGTTTTATTGAAATATGTTACTCTTTATTATAAAATAAATAAGCCATAAACTGATTATTTTTGTCTGAAATATTATTGACCAAAAACTTTGAATTCGTATCTATTTTGCATGTCAAAATTATTTAAAAACACTATTTAGGTTTCTGAAATGTAACGGAGACAAAATTTTAATAAATATGATTGTCGTCGTCGTGATGTCGTCTCCAAAAGTTTTGCAGCTGATAACAAGATCCATGATAATCAAATACTAAGCAAATTAAAATATACTTTTTACTCTATATATTTTTATTGACAATTACAGAGCGTAAACTCTAACATAGTCGATTTTCAACATGTCGGTGTCGTCAAACCAAGTGGCGAACCATTGGTCCTTGGCTTGCCAGAAATCCACCATGGCTTTCGTGGCCTCGTTGGACCAGGGTTTGTTGGGGCTGTTGGGGAACTCATGGATACCTCCAACCGACAGACCAAGGGAGATGTAGAACTGGAAAGGATATCTATTTTATTTTTGTTCATATAATTCAAAAATTTTTGTTAACAAATTTTCGTTATGGTAAATGTTAACTTTCTAATTGTCTTTTTTTTAAACGAAAATTTAAATAAAATATTTGACTTATTGTTTATAAAATTGTCTTTATATTACCATTTGGTCAAATGGTGCCATAATATTTCCTCTTAGCCATTGTGAGGCAGTCACGTTATGTTTGTAAGCTTCTTCTGAAAAACCTTCTCCTGGTGATATATTGCCATAATTTTCGCCGTCGACGTAAAGTGAAATACCGTCTGGAATTATTATATTATATTATTTTGTCAATTCATGCATTTTAAAAGCTTAGATATTTCTCCTCTATTACTTTAGTATTTTACTAGCATAAAAAATAATACATAAACATTACATTACGCTTAGCTTATTGATGTTCTAATGAAATACTAATTCATATTTACAATTTAAATGTTTCTAATTTTCATGAAACAAAACTTTCATTCAAAGTAACTTCCCTATATAATTTGTAAAAGAATATTATATTATATACCTACAAAACAGAAGTATAATTGATGTATGTTAAAGATATTAATTTTAATAGTTTTTTGTTTGATTTGATAGTCAGGTTATATAATTTTAAGGAAATATAAGAGTAATAACTCAGTATTGCTAAAAAGAGTAACTTAAAAGACATACCTGGTTTCCAAACTAAGGTATAGTTATGGAAAGATTTACTCCAATGGTCGAATCCAATTTTTTCTTTCAAATAAGCAGATCTAATAAAAAAAAATATAATTAATATTCGACCTTTTTTTTTTTTAATTACAATAAAAAATTCTCACCTTAATGGATCAGAGTCATATATTATGGGACCTCCGTAGAGGTGTTTCGAGTTTTCTACATTCCCCTTTACACAACCGATACGCAACAATCCTGAAGCAAACTTTTTATCGCCATAGGCATTATCACGAGGTTCTAATTGTATTTCTGTAAAGAAAACAATTTATAATTTTTATAAATTATATTAAAAATTTATATAATATTTCAAATTTTTTAACTATTTAGAAGAAGAATGTTAAAAATGTCAATGTCAATAAAAGAATTGATAGTATATTTACAGCTGATGTTTTTGTAAACAAATTAATAGGTATAAATATGTTATCAGGTTTCAATAAAACTATTTTACGGATATAACTCGTGTTTATTATTACATTTTTTAATTTAACCCGAATACTTTGCAGCAAACGTATTCGCGGTAAGACGAGATGATGGTGTCTGTCAGTCATTCAGTCAGTTTGTTTGTCATCTACCTCCAACGGTTGCTGAGTTTATGGTTAGAGACTTAAGGATGCACACAAAACGCACTAACTGTGTCTGTGGGCATTGTGTTCACAGACATGAGATTTAATATTTTTCATGATATAGGATCCCAGATGTTCGATAGATGAATTAGGATAGTAGGGGTTAAATTTGTAGTACTCGTGTAAATATTAGAAAACATTATGTTACCGGGTATAAGCCAATGGCCGAGAGGCATTTTTGCACCAACTTCAATACGACCATATTTAAAAGCAAAGCTATGTTTTGTGGTGACTTTGCCTGTTATGATCGGTGGTAAGATCTGAGGACCAAAAGCTCTTCTATAGCATTCGTTAGTCCCAATCCTACCGGTGCATCTAAAATAATATAGTGCAAAATAATAGTTTGAAATTTTGATTTTGTATTTGTTCATATAATTTTTGTTAACAACAATGTTTTTTCAAATAATACCTAACTTATTGAGTAAAATTGCAGCAGACATGATTCAAATTATCACGATTTAGATAATAGTAACTATAGAATCTATTCAAAACAACAAGACTAGTTCAAATTAACATGAAACTGATTAAGTGAGTACTGTGGTATGTGATGTATATTATACACATACATTACCTAGCTGTAAGATCCAGAGATTTGCCAACCATACCTTCTCCATACCGTGATTCCAATGTAATTGGTGTGATGGTCAATTTACCATCCTTTACTTCCACGTTTTGATCATACAGATAAACATTGAACGGATAATCCTGGAATGATTAGATATTTTAAAATATTTTAATATTTTCTTAGTATTTTTTCGACTTATATCAAATGATATACGTACTGGCTCTCCGGGATATTTAATTTCGGGTGTCCAAAGCTTTCCATTATTCAGCTCTGAATTGAAGTTATCTTCAAAAAGCAATTGTCCTTTGCAGACAAATCCTTGCACAGATACTTCGGAGGGTGATAGCTCACAGGGGTAAGCTACTGGTTTCCCACTTGGTACTCTTGGCGGTGGTACACTGTGACTTGGTATTGAAGGAGGTGTACTAATACCTATAATACCTCCTCCCTGTATTGGATTTCCATTTTCATCAACGTATTCTGCACATTCAAGTAATATAGGATTAATATATGTTAAATATAATTAATATATGTGAAATATCTAAAAATAAGGCTAAATTTCATAATTTGTTATAATATTTGTAATAAATTTTAGGTTGCCCATGAAAATATACTATTTATATAAAAATTTGTTCTTTAATTGGGTTGTACTATGTTCACATTTTATTCATTATTTTATTTATATGAATTAAGCTATATATTTAAGTATTTTTAAGTACTAACCTGTTACTGTCCATTCACCATTATCTTGCCTGTAGCCCAGGCCATCTTTGAGAACGTAAGTCCAGAAATAAATTACATCCCCGATTTTTAATTTCGCATTTCTATCTCTGAAGAACCATCTACCATTTTTGGGTTTAGTTATATCTCTTGACCACTCCCCTGCTTCCAGGCCTTCCATTTCTTCGTTAAGTTTGCCATGGAAGGCAAAAAGGGTGTAGCCGTCATCTGCCAAATAACATAATTTATTTTTGTATTCTGATTAGTCTATACTTGCGGTTCCAGTTCCATGAACAATTTTATTTACTATTAAGACAACTAAGACTAAAAGCGTAATGCTAGATAGCCTATCCTAATCAGAAAGAATTTATCCAATTTGAAGACTGTTTGTTAAATCATACAAAGAAACAAATAAACTGTATTACATAATATTAGTATATATAAAAGTTAAAAAAAGAAGTTCTGCTCATGTATATACAAGGATAAAGTTTGATGTCTATTACGATGGCTTATTATGAAATAAAATTTTACTTTTTGAAATTTTTGGAGTTTTTAGAAGAGCAACAAATTAGTAACAATAAAAATAACATAAAAGTAACAACAAATAATATTACTTTAAGAGATGGTGGTAAGATGAATGTTGAATGGACTATGAAACTGTAATGATGTTCAACTTAGGTGTCTACATATAATAGCATACAGCATATCTTTAAGGTTACGAGTTCTTGCCGAATATCACTTCACTGACTAGAATTCTACAAATATAATAAATAATACTTCAAGAAATGCCAACGAGCCGGACGGTCTTATATATTATTTACTTAACAATACCTTTGCCAATTATTTATATATCACAATGGTCAGGTAATGATTGGTTCGCACACTACGATATAATTAAGTAGGTACATTTATGGATAAACTAATAATTTTATAATGTGATCTGCGAAGACTAAAAGATTTTTATAAAATTATGATTTTAGTTTTAGTGGCGCAGATAAAAATATTCTTCAAATGTAATTAAGTTAATTTGAAGATATTATAATATGAAAGAAGGGATCCAGTTATCACAGTCCCAAAGCAGTAGTTTTTTGTGGGTCTAGAAGAAGGCGATAAAAAATTGTGGAATTTATGGGTACCTGTTAATTCGAATATTTCATACATATATATTCTCAAATATGCTTGGTTGCCCCCAATTCTATAATAAATAAAGTGAATTAAAAAGATAATTAAGATATTAGTATAATAAACTTTGACTTTAAGATTGTACCATATCAATATTATAAAAATATATTGCATGATATATATATATGGAATACATTTTATGTACTTTTTACATGTTACTTCTTCAATCAAATTCAACGACTATCATTTAGGAGTTATCCGGAAACTAATTAAAAATAAATATTATGAATGACAGCATATGTTAAAACAGGTTATATATTATAATTATATTATCATAAGACAAGCCTTGGAATAAAAAATATAGTATTTTATAACTGAACATATAAAGTGATGTACAACCTGTGTCCATTTAGAACATATTTATTTAAGAGATATATAGTATATATTAATAAGATTTTGTTATTGCATTTTTTACAATAATACATATATTTTTAAATATATTTAATAATAAATTTAGTGGTTGCAATTATTGGTAAGCCAAACTCAGTAATCGTATGTTCTGTACTATTCCATAAATCCTAATTACAAATTTTAATTAAAATTTTGTTTTCATATATATTAAATTTATATTAATTAATATTTATTTGGGTTATTTAACTTTACATTTAATTATAATTAAAGTTTCCGTTATTATTTGTCATTTGTAAACCACATCATTACAGTTTGATAATATGATAATATTAAAGATTAACGACATACAATAAAATATTTATAAATTTTCATACAAAAATAATGAAAAAAGTTTAAAATATACCAGGAACCGATACCCGCAGTCCTAAAGGGTAGATTGCTTCCAATTTCGCCTTGGGTACTTCATAACATTTCACTTTTAGCACAAAACAGAGCAAACTAAGGGTTAGTATACACTTAAAATACATCTCGCTATCTTAGTCTACACGCACATAACCAGATCTATGTCTGCCTTACACTATTGTCAATGAAAGACTGGAGTTATCACCAGCGCGCCGGATCTTATACATTGTGATGATTGTAAAGACATTATCAGAAAAAATACATCAATTAAATTATATATATAATCATTTATCTCAGTTTGGGTAAATGATATATATATAACTGTATATACAGATATTGATTGTGATGTAAACATGGGAACTCACAGGGTTTTTGTAAAATCCCTTGTTGTTATTAAATAGAGAGGAACTCGAGAATATTGTCATTTGTAAGAATGTTGTGGTGAAGAGCGAGATATAATAAAATATTCATTTATTTACTATTTTTTACATTTATTTATATTCAAAGTGCAGAGAAAGACCAAGAAAATAAGGATAAGAAATAAGTTAATAATACATTAAAGTAGGTATTTTGTTTAAATAATTATAGGATTTACAAATGATTCATAGTTTTCCTCCTAAATAATGTTATTCAAGTTACTTGGAGATTATTTTTTAATATTTTGTTGTTTTAAATATTTTAGATAACTTGACCTTGAAATCCTGGTAAAATAACAATCAAATAATTATATGATAACTGCACTAGGTCTCTTTAAAACTACAATGAGTTTTACGTTTTTCGTCTTATATGACATGATGTAAAAATATAAAAAATTTTAAAAATAATGAAAAGTTAATTGAATGATTGTTATGTATAATTATGATTTTCATATTATTTTGAAGAATGTGATTTATTATTTGTTTTACTGTTTTAACATAGAGATGATATCATTATAGTAAATAACGAGATCGCAGTAGTGTGTCTGGGAATCTCCCTACACCGAAGTTTATTTGATCTTTGATCTTTGAAAGTTTTATGCAAATGATCAAAATCGTGTGATTCTTGGTATTGTAATTATAAAGTTTTATTTATTTTATTTATTTATACACTTAATTACACACAAAAATACATTAAAAAAAAAAACAGATGATAAGACAAAAAAGAAACAAATCAAAACTTTTGGTGCAAAAGGCGGCCTTATCTCTTATAGTGATCTCTTTCAGGCAACCTATTATTAAAAGGACATTTTTAAACAAATACTTGGTGCAAAAAATAATTTAAGTTTTATCAATTTAATTTAAAATAAATTGCGAAATGAATTAACAATATCAGTAGAAAATAATTATATTTACATTACTAGGGAACATTTTGGCTCTTATAGTATTGATATATAGAATTATTTCTTTGAAGATATTTTTTTATTCCCCAAATACTATAACTGTATAGAATTAGTTGAAAAACATATATTCTGTTTAAAATTTCTAATTTGAACAAAAATTCTTAAAAATCTTATGATATCAAATATTTTTTATATTGTTGAATTGAGTTATATTGTTTTATTATGGATTTTGTAAATATGGTAAATATGGTGAATCTAAGTTATGACAACCAGCGGTTCATTTACAAATTCCATTGAAGCTAACTCTTATCTTATCTTATATATCTTCGTGCTCTATAGTCTTTTTATCATCAATTATATTACTAATATAAAGTTGCCAAATTTCATATCTGTTATCTAACTGAAATTAAAATGCTTTAAACGAAAGGTATGATTTCTTATTAAAAAAATTGTAAAAAGATGGTGAGTTTCAATGAAATATTATATTTTCTAATAAAGATTCTGGTTAAATTTTGTATTGAATTATTGTTTTGTTTTAGAGATTTCATACACGTTTTACTTTTCCATCCAAGCTTTTAATAATTCACATCGTTGATGTTTTCGCGTTCTGACGTCATCCTTGAATGACGCACTTTCAATTTACACCCGACCGGGGGTGCAATTTGATTGGGAAAATGTCATTTTAGAAGAAATTATTAATAATAATGATTGAATTGTTAATCTTATTCATTCTTATTGATTCTTATTGTTTTCTTATTATTCTTTCTTTTAATTTATAGATTATGTTCACGCCGCGATTCTATCACGATAAGAGCTCATGAATAAGGACCCGGAATGAGTTCAGAATTATATACATTAATGTTTCTTATAATATAATTCTTATATGACCGTAATAATATATAAACCTATAATAAACGATAAATGTTATAAATAAAATAAATCAAGAGATAAATTTATTTTAGGAATAAGAATAAAATATACCTAATCATAAATAGTTTATTAACTAAAACACAATAATTATTTATAAATAAAAAGATATATAGTATCAAAGTATAATAAAATAATATATACATTGTTCATATATAGCAAATAAAAAGAAGTTTAAACTAAAAGCATTTTTGTTAAAGGAAAAGACATGAGAAGCAGAATTGCAATTAGCAAAACACTATTATGGTTTGAGAAATTTATTGTGTTTTTATAGAGCATAAACGTTCACGGACTCAACAGTGAGTTCTGGTGAGTACCACGTGCTGTACCACAAATCTTTATGCTCCCAGAATTTGTAGAGAGCTTTTGTGTGCCTGTTCGTCCAGGGTTTGTCTCTTGCGTCTTGGAAATCGTTAATACCACCAACTCGCATTCCCAGAGATATGTAGAACTGTAAATATTTGAGCTCGCTTAATATTTTTATATGAATAATAAATCAAACACAACGCAAAACGTGTTTGATGCAGTTATAATTAAATAAAATTGTTTAATTAGAAAAATTTTCATATAAACTCACAAATTCGTCTAAAGGCGCCATGATGGACCCTTTAAGCCACATGGAAGCATGAGGAACCCCATTTTCTCTAGCACTAGAATAGAAACCTTCCCCTGGACTGACATTGCCGTAATTTTCTCCATCTACGTACAGCTCGAGGCCATCTGTGGATGGTAATAGAATATTATTTTGTAAAACAACTCTGCCAAATCATTCATTTAACAATATTATTTTAAAAATTCTTAAGATGAAAAGATAGTTACCAGGCTTCCAAATCAATGTGTAGTTGTGGAAGTCTTTGTTAAAGTTGTCGAAGCCAAGTTTCTCTTTCAGTAGCAATGACCTATAAGGTTCAGCATCCGTTAGAACAGGCCCACCGTATAATTTCTTTGCAAATGCTGCGTTTCCTTTAACATATGCTATTTTCATAAGACCAGACTCGTAACGTTGTTTTCCATAGACGTTGTCACGAGGTTCCAACATTATTTCTGTAAAAAAAAAGTTAAAATTATAGGAATTTTGTATATTAAAATTATGAAATTCTAATCAAAAGATGGATAATTGTAAATCATACAATTTCCTTGTCTGTATATACAATTTAGAAGTTCTTATTTACCAGGTATCAGCCAACTGCCTGCTGGTAATTTGGCTCGCACTTCTATTCTACCGTACTTGAAGTTGAATTTGTTGCGTGTTGTAATTTTTCCAGTTATGACTGGAGGTAGGATTTGAGCTCCAGATGCTGTTATAGAACACTCTCTTGTTCCTATTTGTCCTGTACATCTAGAAATATATAAAAATACTCAATATATATTTTGTTTTTTTTTATTATTATCTATTCAAATAAAGTAAAACTGATCGTTTGTTTTAAAATGGATAAAAATCTATAAAATTTTAAATTTTTTAAGACATTATAAACTTTAAGTTTTAATATTGTTATTTAAAACAGAATTTGAGATTTGTAGTAGTCGAATTAAATGTAATGTGTTAATTATATTCAATCAATGAGAAACTTAAAATCTCAAAAGTTCTCCCTACTTGTTAGTTAAATCCCATTGCTCGTTAAGGAAGCCTTCATGGAAACGGGACTCTGTAAGCTGTGGTTTAATTTTCAAAGCACCGTTTTCAATGCTGATTGCATCATCCAAATATGCATTGAAAGGATAATCCTGTGAAATATAAAGAAATAGCTAATCGATGTTGACTCGATGTTATTATGAATTTGTTATACTATAGGCGATTAGTTCATCTAAACATTCAACGTTACTCTTATATATGTATACCATACATTTTCATATTATTGTTTTATAAATCAATTATATAGACATTAATATAGTTTATATTGCATATCAAAACTAATTAAATGCTATGGCGTTAACACTAATAGGAAAGACAATTATCACATTCAGATAGCGAATAATGATTTTATTGGTTTATAAAGCAAAATATTCCTTCTATTTTAAATGAGTATGCAGTATATAAACGTATATTTACACCCAGAAAATCTATTGTTTATATTTTTATACCATTTATTGTTTTAATAAATGGAATATTATTTTAGTTTACCTCGATATTGTATTTTGAACAATAACGTTTTGGAATTTTATTTAGGACTACTACATGTCAAATACTTGTAAATGTATTTATTAAGATGTTTAAGATGTAAGAAACCTTCGTGTCTAGAATAAAATATTTAAAGTCGAATAACCGAAAACTGAAGTCATAGAAAGACGGGGACGGCCTCGAGATATCAAAATTTAAGGAACTAGCTATCATACTATGAAAATCATGGCTGGACATCTTATGTTTTTAGATCCTCAAGTACATATTACTTATAAACAAAATTGTTTTTACTTAAAATTTTAGATTTGATGCAATTTTATAAAAAACTGTGGACCAACCGGTTCTTGAGGGAACTTAATCTCAGGATCCCAAGATATGAGACTTTTAATATTCGGTTTATTAAATTCTTCCGTGAAGATGAGTACTCCTTTGCACAATGATCGATAACCTTGGACAGTTGTTGGAGATACTTGACAAGGAATTGGGGGGGCAGACTCTGTGCTAATCTCAGGTATAGGCAGTGCAATAGGAAGGGTTTCGTTAATTGGCAATCCTTCTTCTGTCACGAAATCTGAAAAATATTATATTTCATTTAATACACAATATTTATTAGAGTTATTTTGCATTTCTTTATCTTTTAACCCCGTTGTTTTTAGTCATACTGGGTTTTATAACTAGAAGCAATGAACTAATAATATTAACAATGATATTGCAAAACAATAATGAATATATAGATATCAAATAATAGCTCACTAGTGACTGTCCATTCTCCATTATCTTGTCGGTACCCCAAGCCATTTTTGATGACGTACGTCCAGAAGTAAATTTTATCTCCTATTTTCAACTGTGCGTTTCTGTCCCTGAAGATCCATTTGCCATCTTTGGGCTTGGTGATGTCGCGGGCCCATTGACCGGCTTCCAGACCTTCCATTTCTTGATTTAGGTTGCCGTGGAAGGCCATCAATGAGAATCCATCATCTGTAAATTCATTTGGATTAATTTTACTCTAAGAATAGCAGATACAAGAATCATACTTGAACCTACAGCACCAACAACAGTAACGGTAGCAGTAACAACAGTTACAACAACAGTACTGTCTCATAGAGATGAGTTGGCGTAAAGACGCCAACTGTTTTGTCTTGTCGGTTTCTCGTTGGCTGTTCTCAGTAAAGTATTATGATAATATTTGTTTTTCTTTAAATCTCTCAAGTTATTATTTTTTAAAATTTTAAATTAAAAAATGAGTTATTTAATAGTAAATATGTATATTGTCGATTATATATTTTAAGCATATATTTTTAACATTAGCCGATATAATGTTATTGATGAATCTGCTTTGAAATAAAGGTTCTGAAATTAATGTGTTACCATATTACTGGCCTTTAAACGATTTAACTGAGTTCATTGTACTGGAAATATACTAGCTTTATCTCGTCGATTTGCTCGCAAACAAAAATATAATTTATTTTTTACTTAATTTTATTATATTATGATCCTGTTAAAGCTTTACCAACGTGTAAACCAAAACGATTATTTTCTTATATATGCTTTTCAAAAACAGTGTATCTTTCGTACACAGCGTTTCGCCAACACATTTATCATTCGTACTGCTGAGCTGTGGAATTCGCTTTCGGAATCTGTTTCCAGAGAATTAAAACTTGGGTCTCTTTAAATCAAGGGTGAATCGGTTGCTTCTTACCACTTTGCTTACCATCTAGCGATCTCTGGTCAAGCGCTCAAAAAAAAATAAAACACTGCAAGATTATTTAAATTGGCCCAGTTTATCCAAAAATGCTATAAATAAACAAAATGCAAATGTAATATTTTATTACTATCAATAAGCTGTTCTTCATGTTATATCATTTTATAATTGAAGTACCGAATTAATTGGTAAACATTATATTTAATTTAACAAAAAACAAATTGATAGCTCAGGGCGTATACGCAATCAGGCAACAATATTTTTTTATCCTTATGAGATGAGTTTAAACTGGTTTGAAACGAGTATTGTAAAAAAGTTATGTTATGAAAAAAGTTATGGCAATAACCTCTTACATACAAAAATGTAATAAAATATTAATAGTTTTGTTATTAATATCAGGCCTATAAATTTTTGTATATAAATCCTATATTACTAAAATGATCTTCTAGTGGCTTGAGTATTAATTAAAATATTATAACATATTATCATATTATTTTGGACAATGACACGCTTTGTTTTAATATAAAACGTCCGTGGACATTAAGGTCGAATTTTTGGCCGTGGCATTGGCCTTTATTGGTAGACATTGGTAAACAAAAGTTGGTAAACAAAAGTTGGACTATATATTATTTTGCAGGTACGTAAAAACACATTAGAAAAATAAAAGCAGTCCTCAACCTTGTGTTTTCCCGAAGCCATATTTTATGATTTTTGGAATTTTGGATTATATTAAATCATTTTTATTTTCCTTATAATTCAAGAAACAGGTTAACATATTACGTACATTATGTTAATCAATATACACTTCATGGACTAAGTTTTCCTTAAGAATATGGATATCTTAAGGAATTTAAATTAATTGCATCCTGTTCTTGTTAAGGGTATATTTTCCGAGACTACTCCAGTAAACATTAATAAAGCTAATAAGACATAATATGCAGGAACAAAGAAGTTGACAATAAAACCTAACAACAGAATAATATGCACGACGTACACGAATCAATCCTATAAAAAAAGTACGTGTGTATATATTTTCTTGTATATCTCAACAGCGAAAATAGCAGGTAATTGATATAAGCTATATAATATCTCGATTGAGCGAAATAAACATCGGGCAGGCGCTAATAGAGTGAAGGTAGATGTATTTGTGTAGGTTCAATTCATTATTTTTTACATGCTCTTTACACATATTTTTATTTCCGTAAAGTTAACGAAACATTGGCCTATTATTTAAAGACTATGATATTAATAGGCCAATATATATTCCTATTTATATTATTTATGAAAACTAAAAGTATTAAATACACCTTGGGTTTTTACAGCGAAGATTCACACCATTAAACAATTAATGAATTTTGATAGATTATAATAAATTGAGCGATTTAATTAACGAATTGCCAAATTCTGATAGATATTACATAATATATCTGCAATCTAATTTTATATTTTTTCTTATTATAAAGTACGTGTTTATATTTTTTTTTATATATCTCAAGAGCGAAAATCGCAGGCAACAGATTTTGATGTGTCATAATTTGACAGGAAGAAGAGTTTTGCTTTTATAATAATTTATAATGATATGCAGCAAGATAAGAATATTTATTATTTTATTTATTTATGCAACAATAAAATAAAAAAACAGTGTATGGGATAGCTTATCTTCAAAGAGATGTCTTCCAGCTACCCTGGATTTAAAAGAAATGGAATGGATGTTATTGCTAGATAAGACTTGAACTTATTATAAATATAATAATTTTACATTTGCAATGGAAGAACGATATCATTTCTTTTAATAGAGAGCAATAAAACTCTATTAAGACATTTATAAAGAATTTATTTCTCATTTGATAGTAATTGGATATCGATAAAAGAATTAACGTGTATTTAAGGATGTTATTTTATATTTATAACAAAGATGAATAATATTACATGTATTTACGTCTTTATATGTTTTAAAAATGGATTTTTGGAATGTAAATAATGTTATTAGAAAAACTTTGAATATCATTCATAATGTAATTTTCTGTTAATAGTGTATACCAAAATGTATCTTTAATATTAACAAATTAGTGTTTTTTTATCCACTTTTGTTTTTTGTGAAACAGTTAATTTAAAAAAAAGAGCCACAAAGAGAACCAACCACGTAAATTAAAAATATGGTGTAGTTATTTTTTCATGAGCCCTGTATTTTAATATTAAAAGCTAATAATAATACATCTTTTATTAAGGTCTAAATTTAAAAAAAAGTAGTAATATACTATGTAAATAGTAATGACATGTAAAAATACATACTATTAAAAAATGTAATAACAAAACATATAAAATATATATTTTAAATTTATAACCTATATATTTTAAATGTAGGTAGATTTATTTTTACTATAAACAAATACCTTGTTATTGTTTAGTTTATTGATTTATATGTATGTTATATATTTATATGTTTACTACGTTTACGTATTAGTGTGTAAATATTTATATGTACGTTCATAATTTTTATATATTTAGTCCACCTCCTTAATACGTATAATTATTTCCTATCATTGAGGTTGTCTGGAAGAAATCGCCTTTAGGCGATAAGACCGCCTTTTGTATTTACAATAAGTAATTGCAAATCTATAATGTGCATTTTCTATGGTTATACAATAAAGAATATATAATAATAATACCTTAAAAATCTCCATAAATTTTTACTGTAGCCCTGATTATGTATTTTAACTTAATAATTAGTAATTCTTATGTATCATTAGTTTTCTGAACCTTGTAATTATAACAAGAAAAATCCGTATACATAAATATACAATCTAAAAATATAACAAACGTACAAACAAAAAACTAATATTTAATAAATAAATATCATACCTGGTACAGTCACTCTTAGTCCTTTTGGATAAATCGCTTCTAATTTTGCTTCTGGAACCTTGTAAGCTCCAGCCCTTACAGCGCATAGCACCGCCAAAACGGCAATACAGTTAATTTTCCCCATCACGTCTGCCTGTCAACGAGCTCTGTCGCAGACTGAGAGATTTCCGAGATCTAGAATACTTTTATTTGCGCGTACGCATCTAAAAAATAAGATTTGGAACATATAGAGGAGATATTGTATTTATTTAATCATTTAACTGATGGATGTTTATGAATCTTAATAAACCCTTTTTTTATATATATATGAATTTTATGCAGTATTGTGTTTATCTGGCAATATTTTCAATCATTAATAAAATTAAAACAAATTATCAACTTATGATTACTGATAAAGTAACTAAATAATAATAGACTAATAAATAATATTTATGACGTCTGTAACATCTTTTACGCACACACATATTACTAGTGATATATATGTTGTCACCTCTAGACTCTTCTACTCTGTGGCGTGAACCCACGATTGCTGGTTTTACCGGTTGTTATACAGCGTCTATTATTGTTGTCTAGTCGCATCACAATATATACAACAGTTTTCCTCAAGATAACACCTAGTTTTGATTAGCATATTATAAATACAATTTTTATTAGGAAAAATGTATTTAATTGAATATAAGTAACATCTTATATTACTCAAATGCAATGTGTATTTGAAAATGTAAGTTATGTAAAACTTATTTATATTAAATGAGCAGGATTTGAACCTGTTTCAACTTGGATATCGCGCCCGTCATTTTGTAACTGAACCTTGATGATCTGAGAAAGACGATCTATATAGAATGCATAAAAAATGTATATTTATTAAAGTAATTAAGTATTGTATGCTGCCGGGTAGTCCCACATCACCCCCCGGCCGTCACCCCCCTGGGCCGACGGGATACCCGTAACAAGTTTTTGCAACGGGAAAAAAAAAAAAGTGTATATAGGTATTGAGGGTTTTAACCTTACAATTAATTACCTAATTAAAAAAATCTATCATTTATCATTCAATATATAATGCGTCATAAAAAGAAATATATATAAATGGATAAAATTGTCAATAACAAAACATAAAAATAGAACATGATGAATACATATATTGATAAATGTTTTATATGCACGTATAAAACTAATTATTTTATATAAACTGTTTTGGTTAACTGATATATTAACTTACAAGCTTTCTGAGGAGGTTTAAATGATCCAAAACTAAAGTGTCAGGCCTTGACCATTCATTGTCAATTATACTTGTATCAGACGAACTGGAACATTATACCAATTAGTACTAGTGAAGCCGTATTTAAAGAACTAAATTGAATTCTATATAGACCGCATACTATTGCTTTTTTGTACTGACTATTTGCTCCATTGGTCTCGCAGCTTCACTGGGAAGTTGATCGAATTTTGGGAAATCTCAAGATTTTGGACCCCAAGGGGTTTCTTTAATATTCATCAGGCTGTAATTATCCATCAAAACGAATTTTTATGGAGACGTAGCGTGTGTGAGTGTAGGATCAAATGTGTGCAGCCATATACAGGTTGGCTAAAGTGAAGGTCAATGACTTGGGCTTTCCTTATGTAACTTATGGCAAAATTTTATACATAAAATAATCTTTCTGTTATATAAAAATATGTTATTATGTAATCTGTTATATAATAAGGTGTTATTGTAACAATCGGTTATGAATTTAATAAATAGTAGATATTAATCTGCTATAGCTGCCGGTTGGTCACATCGATTCATATTTAACGTTGGTTACTATACCTTGTGCGCTGTAGGATGGTGCGGGTGACACTGTCATTAACGTTTCGTTTCTCTCTTGAGACTTGATTTACAAACTATATTTTAGTTTTTTAGTTATACCACATTCGTAATGTATAATAACTGTAGTAAATTAAATTAAGCCGAAGCCGAAGCGAAGCTTTTACAAGTCAAATATGTGTTTCGTTTAAATAAAAGTTTAATGTTGAAAATTGTCAGAGTTGCCATGAGCTGTAAAGTTTTTTGTTGACATTTGTGATATCAGTTTTTGATTTAAAAGTAAATACGTGCCATAGAGTTAACATGTGAGACGTTTTGTACTCGTACTTCTATTTAACTTTGACTTCCAGCGCGTGCGGACTGTCTTGTAAAGTTCGATAATAAAGTTTAGCATGTTTTCTCATTGCTTAACAAAAATAATCCTCTTTATTCAGCTTTTGTTGCGCCACACATTTCCGCTCAGCTCCACTTCTCCACCCTCTTGCTTGCTGGCGGCCCTATTTTAGGGTTCTTTAACAATTATAAGGTTGATTTATATATAAAAAATGTTTTCAGACTATGGCGTGAAATGACCTGAGAACATTTCTTAATTTCAATATTTTCTTGGTTTAATAAATTATTATCGTAGTTTTGTGCAAAACTTGTCATCGATTTAAGTCTTCTAGTTTTATTATTAAAAAACTACAAGTGGATATGGTCTGAAATGCAAGACAATGCATTCATTAATAATAAAAACATATTAGTTTTATGGTAAAGTTGAATAAAGTTCAGTATATTCGACTACAGTACAGCACAGTACGGTACGGTATAGTTAGATAGACGAAAAAAAACAACTGGTACATATATGCTGTACGGCGCTTTCGTCAACGTCTATATGTAATAGTTCGTTTATTTTGAGAACTGTTTTCTTTTAATTTTTTTTTATGATAAAGGAGGGTAAACGAGCGTGCGAGTCACAGGTCAAATGTGATCACCGCCGCCCACGAACTCTTGCAACATCCGAAGACACACAAAAGCGTTGCCGGCCTTGGAGGTAAGAGTAAACGCCTTTTTTGAAGGTACCCATGTCGTATCGATTTGGAAACACCGCCGAAGGAAGTTCATGCCACATCTTAGTGTTACGTGGAACAAAAAGTCCTTGTTTATACTTGGTTCTAATAAAGGGATTCCCAAGTGACAGCTAACGGATGCAGAACACAATTTTAAAATTGAATATATTTTTAGCCACTGTGTGACCGGTTTTGATATGTGCAATTTAGTTACTTGTGAGACATCTATACGGAGAGACGTCTTTTGTGAATCATGTCAGCTGGGATGTCATATCAGCTGACTAATTCACTGTGATTGCTCCAGATGTTGAGATAAACCATGTAGATGTAATGCTAGCTTATCTAAAGTGAGCACGTCTACTTAAGAAACAGTGAGGAAGTGTTCTTAAGGAGCCATTTCTTGTAAAATTATTTTATCTGTACATGGATTGTCTCCAAAAAGGTTTACCTTTAAGTAATAAATATAAACATCTTATATTATTTATTAGCAAGAAATATCGAGAGCAGTTGTTTAATGAGGGGGTATTAATAAAATTTACCGTCTTAAGAAAACACATTTTAAAATAATTACATCTCATTTAGGTATTGTAAAAAAATGGATCTCGTCAGTGTTTTTGGTGTCCTTTTATTATTAGAGACACTGAGGTCTTTCTAAAAGCCCTGTCAAATATGCTCAGCCATTAGGGCATAATCCTCTTTAAGTCGTTAACCCCCTGGCCATTCGTTAACCACCCGACAAACTGTGGCAATATATACATATACGGCCTTATAAACAAAGTATAATAATTTATATTAAGAATAAATCAAATAAACTTTTAAACTTTACTAAGTTTTTGGGTCAGCCTGAGACCACGGCCGGTGCAACCTGGTCGAAACGTCAGGCCATTGAGAGATATGTAATACCTATTACGCGCGTTAATTCCCGTTCATAAAATAATAAGAATATATTATAAATTATTGTTTTTAAACTTTCACGATTTTTCCACATTATAGAAATATATATCGAGACTTTATCGCGTAAATATTTCTTTATCCGACGTTTCGACCGGTGCAATTCGATTGAAACGTCGGATAAATAAAAAGGTATCGTACCTTAAAAAAATATGTACGCGATTTACCCAATACATATTTCTGTAATATTATAAAGCTGAAGAGTTTGTTTGTTTAGTTGAACGCAGTTATCATCGAAACTACTGTAAGGATTTGAAAAATTCTTTCTGATTATATAAGACAGATAAATGAAGATCCGTAGATTATATGATATCCAGCAGTATTATTGCTTCTAATTATGAATATAATACAGTTATAGCGGGTGACACAGTGAGAAAAGGCTAGTTTTGAAAAAAGCAATACGTCAACTAATAAACTCGGAATATACTAAATCTATATTAAAAAAAATAAAAGGAATAAAATAATAAATAAAAATAAAAAATAAAATAGCTTTTAATTCATTACTACAAATTTAAGTCAATCAAATACGATAGTACTGTGTTTTTTACATACATATATAAAACATTAATAAGATTTTTTAATTATAATTTATTCCTTTACTTTTTAATTTATTTCCTACAAAATAAAACCTCGATATAATTGTGGTTAATAATTTTTTGCTTAATATTTTGATAACTACCTTTTTTGCAAATTAAATCAAGTTAACACAATTGTCTGCATTTGCCTGCAACTATTTTTGAACGCAAGTGATCTCTGCAATCATCTCTGCAATCATCTCTTTTTTATATATGTATAATATCAGCACACTCTGAAATATTGTAAAAATTTCATATGTGAAACTTTAAGTAAGATTCCATCACAGATAAAAACACCTTTCGCTTTTTTCACAATTTTTTCAACGAATTAAAACGTAACCATTTCGTGCCTAGTATAGTAATAATATAGTTATGATTATGTTATACCAAGTTTATATACTATTGATAGTATAAATATTAAAAAGACATTACATAATATGTTTTTATAAGCAATAGAAATCGGTTGTTAGGGTCATTATACTCAGAAATATATTTAAAGTACTTACAGCAATGGGTTGCATATTTTGAAATGTCAAATTATACGTCGACATTGGTAATTAATTCTGATAATGAGACACCTATTTCTTAAGAATTTATTACATCTCACATAAAGCTTCTCCTCGTTATTTTCCTTGTAGTAATGAAAAAGTTATTATTTTAATAATTTAATAAATTTATTATGTTAAACAGAAATTATAAGAGTTTTTAATTGATTATATAAATTGTAAACACGCAACAACTGGTCAATCTCCAGCGCAGGTGACGTCAGGTAGGCAGTTAAGAACAAATTGGATTTCTACTACTTGAAATTAATAATATAAAAAAAAAAACCGTTCCACAGTCCACTGTAAATGTTCTAGGAGTGTAAAATTTATCCGTAATGATCCTGTATTAGTTAAATTAAACAAATATATAAAAAATACAATATTTAAAAGTATAGAAGTGGTTAAATAAAATTATGCAACTGTGTGTAATGCTAAAAGGAGACAGGACAACCAAATGTTGAAATGAAAAACTAAGATGTATAGCATCGTTAAACACAAACAAGGATGTTGAATCGCTACAATTCACAATTTCCGGAGAAAAGATTTTAACTAAAGTTCTATCAGATTAGAAGAATTTAGAGGAGTTGAAACTGAAACAAACTTAACGTACAACAGGCACACTTCATTTAAAAAATATAACGTATTTTTATAAAAGGGGATTTTTTTTATCTGTTAAAAAGGTGCTAGTAACGACCAATTATGAATTTAATAAACAGTACATATTACAAGATGTAAACAACAAGCTGGAATCTAGACGATTGAGTGACTTGTTCTTACACTTATAAAACTTTTATTTTTATATTATTCATATATTTCTTTACCTATTTATCAAGTCAAATGTTAATAATTGTCAGCGTTATAAAGTTATTAAATATTACCAGATATCATCATGTGATGACGATGTTTATTGACTTGTTTATTTATATAATTTTGAATTACTACCATTAATTATTTGTGTAGGTCAATTAGAAGTCAGAAGGGCTTATTATGGTACCATGATTATCTTAATAAGCCTTTCTGTAAGGACACTATAAAACTTAAAGTTAAGGCTACGAGGGTACAAAACGCGCCCTGGTTTGAGAAACACACACAACAAACTAATCCTTGAATGTTTTTTTGTTATCACTTTTTCATAACTGCCATACTTAATTGAGCGAAGGTCTCTGAGACGAGAGACTGTTCTGCATTCTTTATGCAAGCATCAATCAAAAACGGTGTAACCGAAAATTTCCAGATTTTGCACACTTATAGACATCAGCCTGGTGGACTTTTTAATTTGATGGTGGACTTTTAATTTTTTTTTATCTTGAAAAATAGTTGAGAATGGCAGAATGCGTCGACGTTTTGTATGTGAATCTGACGTGCTGTTGGCACCTCGCTTTGCTCAATATGTTAACAAATGCCGAGATTTCGCGAGCGCAGCGAGTCAATATTGAGGTCTGCTTCGCGCTCCAAGCAAATAATTTATAAACAATTAAAAAATTGGGAAAATTATAGAATTTAAATAATAGGATAAAGACTGGTAATGGTCGGTACTGTTAAGACTAGTTAGTGCTAACGTTGCATCTAATTGCGCAAAACTACGGGAGTGCAAAAGGAGAACAAAATAATTAACCGCGCCACCTTAAGTCTTATAATGCTCTTAAATTTATAGGGTCTTATTCTAAATCTAACCTTAAGGTTTAAACATTCAAAATAATAATAATATATTGCTTTGTTTTCAAACTAAGTATGTTAATAGGCACCTGGGAAGTACAGTAAAACAGCATGTGTAGAATTGTTACCAAGAGGGTTATTGTCCGGCCCCTGTTCATCATCAACAAACGCCTACTTTTACAAAAAGTTTGGGTAAAATATTTCGTTTTAAAAATTAAAAATACAAATTTTCTAAAAACTGTCTGTTCGAGTTTTGTAAGTTTAGCCGACTGGTACTATCCGAAAATAAAATTACATTATATATTTTATTTTCTTTTTTTCACAGTTTAAAAAGTGAACCACTGTCAAAGAATTTGTGAACCAAGTTTACTTAAATAGACTTTTAAACTGGTCTACGAGGGAAGCGATTAAAGAAGCATCTTGGCCTACGGGTGGACATTTCAAATCTTCAAGAAAGATTGGAAAGCAAGAAAAGAATTGATGTACATCTAATTCAAAAATAGAAATATAACTCGTTATGACACTTTTTTTACAGATATTGTAAAAGAAGTGGGCTGGATGTCAATGAACGTATTTTCGTATAGCTGAATAGTATATGGTCTTTGCTTATACGCTTAGTAGTTAGAGGTCAGGAGATCAATCTTCTGAAAACTATATCTACAATACATGCTTTAACAAAATTTAAGATTTGTTGTTAATGAGAATTTTTTATTGCCCTCCATGTATAATAAAGTTACATGATTACAACAGTATAGTGTATAATCTTTATTTAATATCTTAACGAAAGAAAACAAATTAATTACTATTAAATTTTAGGTCTGAAATGTAAGCTATTATCCTAAAAAAAACACAAAAAATACTTTACACATTTTGAAACAGCGGAGTTGTTTCTAAATTGATAACCTTTTCATGAAATAAATAGTGTAGATCAGGGATGGCGAACTTTTCTTGATATCCGTGCCACAAAGTCGAAAAAAAAAAATAGGTAACGTGCCATAATAAAATTTTATTCGAAATGTTAGCGAGCTGAAGTTATACGTAAGTATAATTTAATAAACAATTAAAAACATTTCTTCTTTACATATTTTTTATCAATCAATGTTTTACAATTATTATGGTGCGTGCCATTAAAACTTTCAAACGTGCCACTTGTATCACGCGTGTCATTAGTTCGCCTTCCCTGGTGTAGACGAATTTTAACAAAATGGCCGCAGAGGACGTCACGTCACTCTGTATGGCATTTTTATTTCGTTAACGCTATAGTTTCAAAGAAGTCATTCGATTTAAATTAGAAATAATTAATATTTTCTACAATTGCTTACAAAAGACCAAAATATATGAGCTCATGTTGAATTAGTTAGTACTTTTCCAAGAAACAAAGTAGTAATTATCAACTACCAACCAAATGTATCGATGATTTCAATTTGGCACTACTTCATACGATTTCCGTATTTGAATTATATTTTATTATTATCGTAGCAAGAAACAAAATACTTAGAAATATATTATGTTATTATATTTTGTTATGCGAAAGTATATATAATAATAGTTTTTTTACTTTTTATTTAGGTTATAATATTCCTTAAATATTGTTCCTTGTAATATTATTTTTATTCTAAAACCCTATTTTATAGTAGCATAATAAATCTTTTGCATTTTATAAACCAAAAAACTTTATATAGTATTGTGAATGTTACAAATTGTTACTAAATAAATAAAAAAAATGTTCTTCAAACATTTGTGACTAGCCAATTATATTGTATAAATAAAACTCTCGCGATAGAAACAAATTGTATGCTATTTTAACGACTTAACCGAGTTATTTATTTGAGGCGAGGATAGAAAAAAATGTCGTATATTAAATAACATAACAATTTTACAAATAGACCGTTCTAACTGAATTCTTTACTTTTTGTTAAAAGGAAAGAATTCAGTCTTGCATTCGAGATAAGTAATTCTAAACTCTAAAAGAATATTAAAATAGTATTAAAAAAATTGCATTAAAGAAACAAAAATTAGTAATTATAATACTTAAAAATGTCGTCTATTTCATCACACATTTTCACTTTAATGAGGTTCACAAAAAACTGTTAACTTCACTATAATATTTATTTGTTTTTATTATTTATTTATTTTCTTTGGTAATCCAACACTGTTATAAAATTATAAATCTTTACTATGTTTGTTTAAGACCAACCAGGATTACACTATTTTGATTTACATACTAAAAATTTTAAAGTTTACATACTAAAAGTGAATATATTGAAAAAAAAGTGTTAAATATATCCGTGCGTATCTGTGTGTGTATGTGTGTGTATGTGTGTGTATGTGTGTGTGTGTGTGTGTATGGAGTAACACGTGTATAATAAAATATAAGTGTCGTAAGTAATATAGTATATTGAATGTAATATTGAATACCAACATCCAAAATGTCACGTCTGATGTAAATGTACTCTTGACGTCGCCACTCATAAGCAATATATACGAACTAAGATCTAACAAAGTTACTGACAAGATTTCCTTAGAAATTTTACCGACATCACATTTCTATATTAATCACAAAACATGTTATAAGATTTATATCTTGCGAAGTTTATGTACCACGGACTAACATATGATTTTTATATATTAAGGTACAAGCTTTTTGGTACAAAACTATTTATTTATGTACTGTATTCTAGTACATATTTATTTGACAATAAAATAAAAATAATAAAAAAGTTTATTATTAAATAAAGGCAAACTTTTTTTAATGATATAATTGATGTAATGCTTATTGTTATTATTAATAATTTATATGTTTAAATAATTTTCCAATACATTCAAAAACTGATCATCTATAAACAATTAAACGGTATAATTTAATTAACGCCGCCCGCCCTAACAAAAGCTTATGAATTACTGACATTTACAAGTGCCTAATCTTATAATACGGTGCAACAAGTACTGAAGTCCGGGGAACGACAGTATCGCCGCGACCATGGCTTCGGACGGACGTACCAAGCGTTCGCAATCGATATGTGCGCCAGCCTCCGCGAGTATGGAAGCTCTCGCGGCGCCGATGGAGACAACACCGGCTCCTCGGCGCAGACCTGCCACACGCTCACAATCTGCCAGGATCACGGGCGGGAGATCTGTGAGACAGAGACGACAAGCCCAGCAGCAACAGTTGGACCGTGAGACACGAGCACGGTATAGTTCTGAACCAAGATTAGCTGAAGCAGAAACTCCACCTCAAGTAAGGAGGCAGGCTTCGGCTCGAAGACGTCCTCCTACCGCCCAGCACAACCAGCCGCGACGTTCAAACGCTTTTCTGGATGTCCCCAGGACGACTCACCAACCGGAGGAGGAACCGGACGAGGACTCCTACCGACTGCGCACCTTCAACACAACGCAGAAAGGAGGTCAGTGCTACGTTCGTTCACCTCTTCTAAATTTAAACGTGAAAGTTTTTCGATCCGAATCAGAAACTTGGCAGTGGGCCGATTTTGTTTTGCGATTCTCTATTTTACTAAAGCGATTCTGTCTCCGGAGAGTATACTCTGCTTTTCCATGCGTTATAAAAACCGATCGTAAAATACAGTGGTATCGTGATTCACGCCGGAGCAGTATTTACGAGGCCGCGATAAATCAACCATACACGAACGTACATGTTTACATTTAATGTAAAAATAAATTGGGTTATGCGTTACAATTGCCCATAAGGATGCCCTTAGCGTTATAATTGGATGTTATAATTGGACGAGTGGACGAGGCTTGTATATCAGTATTAGAAATATATTTTATTAAGAAATATCAAATAAATAGTAGTAGAAATAGCCACAAGATATATATGTTTCAGAAAAATAACATTTATTAAAATATATTACATATTGTTTCCAGAACTTTCGGTGATTTTTATTATGAAAAAAAAATCTGAACATAAAACTGGGTTATAATATATGTTTAGTTATCAGTTTCACTCGCAAGTAATTATTACTAGGTCGTTAACCATTTTAGCTATTTCCGGCACCAGCATGCATGATGCATGCATGATCTCTGCATAGATAATTGCAATTACAAAGCTATAATATAAATAACACATTACTCATAATACAGTTCTTGCAGTACTTATAGAAATAGGTACTTTGAGAATTATATTATCATTATATCCATAAAAAATTTAGGAGTTAAACCTTATATATGTAATTTTTTAGTTTAATATGTATGTTATAACTTTGACAATGAAAAATATTATATTATTATTATTAAAGAAAAAATTTAAACATTAATTTTGGAAGATTCTTATATTTTATAAAATAGCCACAGATATTACATATTGTTTTTTTTTGCTTTTAGGAATCTTTCAAAGTTGGTTTTGTAAGGGAAAAAAAATTGAAAATATATTTTAATTTTTTTATACAATAAAATATATCGATTTTATTTTTATTCAAGAAAAAATTATATAAAAATATTGAGTACGAGAAAAAGAGGCTAATTAATGCTACTTTATTCAAAATACATTTTTCTTAATCGTTTTTATGAAAATTACATTTAGATGCTTTTTGACACGTTGTATAAGAAATGAACGAAAAACGGTTAATAGTTTGCAATAAAAAGTTTGATTTAACAGCAATAGAACAACACAGACTAACATAAATAATTTATTACATAAACAGGGACTACGGAGAAATCATTAGTGGAAAAATTTGAAACCCACTCACTATACAAAAATATAAACTTATTATTTTACGAAAACAGGTAAATTACTAAATTCGAATATAATTATTTATCGAGTAAGTTTAAAGTTACGCGAGAGATATTTGTTTTAATTTTAAAACATTGTAAAATAATACTTATATAAGTAATTTTAAGTTATATTTGAAATGCCACCAGATATGGTTAAGCTACAGTTTTATATTGTTTAAAATTATAAACAGAGTAGTTATAATTACCATTGGGTAATTCTAAACCCCCTGTGTTTCCATTGAACTAACAAACACAATTGAACTCTAAGGACTGTTATTTTTTTCCAGATTTTATAACGTCTAGACTGATGACGTATCAGTTAAACTGCAAATCTTTTATTTCTTCCCCGCATTGTATTTCAAGTAATAAAACAAAGAGTTACCACTGACTTACAAGTTTTTTGTTGGAAGTTACTTTTCATGCTGAAGTTTTCTTATTTTTACTATTCAAATGAAGTGCATCTCCGTTTGTTACAAATTGTAGCAGAAATAATGAGTATATTAAATTAAAACTTTCAAATTAACTGAGTAGTATTGTAAATCATTGTAAATTATTACATATCTTTTCATAATTTATAATAAAAATAAAAACGTTAATATCTTGAAAGAATATTATATAATATTCTTAAATGTAAATAGTAAACAATTTTTAATTCATATTGAGATTTTTTAAACTAAAATGCATTTGAATGTAGTACGTTTTGTAAATATTATAAAATATCATAATACGTTGGATAAATTTTAACCTTCACAAGCTTCTAAAATTTCATTTATCGGTGAAATAATTGTTTAAATTTTGTCTAAAAATAAGATGAAAAGAATGTTATGATAAAATGTTTTACAACACTCCCGTAATTATGAATCATGTTCGCGAAACCAGATCTCTAAACATGGCGCCATCGAGCACCGATTATAGAAATTCAATTTCTAAAACGAATTTTGTAAAGATCTAAGGAGATTGATGGGATTATTTGATACATCCGACGTCAAAATGGGATTTAAGGCGATAACGCGGATTTGAAGATTTGACAAAATATCAGATTATTTTCAATGGAATTTAAATATCTTTTTGTATCATTAAGTCTTTAATGAAATGTAAAAATCTGTCTGAGGAGTTCTATATGAAATAATATAAAGGAGTTTTCAAAGTTCTAAGGATAAATGACCTCCTACCAATAATCTCTCTTTTACTTCGTAAGGTTAGCCAACCTTACCAACATTACATTACATTCCGGTAGAAAATGTTTTTGTAGCATTAAGCCTGCCTTTTGTGCTAAAGAAATAAAAAAATTATTAAAAAAAATAAAACTAAATACGCATTTTATTTTGTAAGAGTCTAATGTAATTTTCATAACTTTCATTTTTTAAACTTAACCTGTAAATTTGAAATATTTTAAAAGAATATTGATCAAAGACGGGAACTACAGGAGTAGTAAACTGTTTATAGAATTTAAAATATTCAATAAATATGAACAGGTTTTATTACAGACCTTGATGCTTAGATATGTGAGATATTTGCCATTTCTGTCTTATTACGGAATATATACAAATATGTTATTTTGCATACGTTCGTTTCATTCCAGTAATATTTAAATATATAATACATATTTAAATTTCATATAAAATTATACCTTATAAACGAAGTAAGTGGAAATGATTCTTAGCAAATAGTTTCTAGAACTGAACAGAGACCATTGTTATTTAAAAAAACTTATAAGATTTTGAACATAAAATGAGAAAGTCACAATACAATATTTTACACAGAAATATAATATTAAAATAAAAAAAAAACAAATGTATACATTATATAATCTCAAAAAATTATTATTATTTCTGTCTTATATGTTATGTTATATTGAAGAAGAATATGTCATATATTTAAGCAACAGTTCTTCTGGAAGGCCAAAAGCTCTTCTCATCATGTAGTGGAGTGCCTTCCTTATAAACCATTTTCTGAAAGTATCAACATTTGTTAAATCTACTCAGACTATAATGTAAACCCCTCCTAATAACATAAAAGAGAAGCTAAACGACAAAGATATTTTAATGTAAAATAAATATTATTATATTAAATAATTCTTCCATTAAACTCTCTTGTATCTTAAAGTGTATATTTAACCAGAATTTATTTAATATTGACAAATTGTTTGACGGTTATTTTAAATTAAACAATATTGTAATTCATTTATTGCTTAGAAACAGTAAATTGTTCTAAACAAAGTTGGAAAATTAATTATTGAGCGATGGTTTCTTATTAGAGACTTTTCTGCATTCTTTGTGCAACCATAAATAAAAAACGGTATTTCTGAAAATTTTGAAACTTTGCACACTGATAGACATTAGTCTGGTGGTAGTTTAAAAAAAAAGTCGAATAAAAAAACACAAAAAATGTAATAATGTGTCTCATCTTGAAAAATAGTCGAAGACAGAAAGCGTCGATGTTTTGTAAATGCAACTTCGGTGCTGTTTGCACCTCGCTTCGCTCAATATGCCAACATATACCGAGATTTTGTGATCATAGCAAGTTTTGTGAGCATAGCAAAATTGAGGTCTGGTTCGCACTCCTAGTTGCTTAGAAACAGTAAATTGTTCTAAACAGAGTTGGAAAATGAATTATAATCTAATATGTTAAAAATTTGGGCTCGTCATAAGTGTAGGTTTTTTAGGTTCAGTATAAAATTTCGCATCAGTTGATATATAGAAATATTTATTTTTGAAGATATTATTTTTTATTACCCAAATACTATAACTATATAGAAATTAAAGTATTGTTAAAGTTCATGTTTACAGAAGGTTTCTTTTTTTTTTACTGTTATATTTTTAATTTAAGCAAGTTGAACCTACTCGCATTAATTGAAATGTAATATTGTGTTATGAGATATCAAATTACAAAAGATTGGAGTACTTTAAACTATATTTGCTCTTTCCTTTGTTAGAATGTTTAATTTTTCCATCATGGGCCATGTTTGAATAAAATGCAACCAGGTTTTATTCTATGTTACAAACATTTAGTAGGTATTTGTAAGCTCTGTTAGTTATTGCAGGTTACGGAACGACTGCGTTTAATATCTTACTTTATAGATACTATAAGTTTTTATAGCGGCATACCCTGCGCAAAGGGCGCATTATAATATATATTATGAGATATATTCATGTATTATTGTACTAGCCCATTGCCGGCAGGTTTGACCACACTGTGGCTGAAACTACAAATGGATATATTCGATAGTCGAGATACGATTTTAATAAATTATGATGATTATGTTATTCTTAAATTTAAGTTATATTATTTCAAAGGTTTATTTAAAATGGTTCAATAATTTTACTGAAGAACAATAACATACATCTATGCATTCGTTCTTACATACATATCATATAAACTGTAATGTATATAATTTTTATTTCATGTTTGTGTAACGTAGAAAGAATATCAATTTATGTAAAATATCCCGATATCCAAACAAAGAGGTTATTTATTCTGAAATATGAATGCAATTTTCAGTATAGATTAAATATTCAGATAACTTACAAATATATAACTAACTAGATGAAAATTAATAGTATATTGATCAAAATAATTACAATTCAGTTATATTATGTAAAAGAAAAATATATTTTCTTTTCCATTTCATATAATATATCTCTTATCTCTCTCTCTCTCTTAAACAAAGTAATATTATATAATTATATAAGATACTAAATATATTATTATGTTAATTTAAAAATACATACTGATAAAATTCATGTATCCATTGTTTCTCTATCGCAGAATTAACGTCAGTTATTCTGCTGTTAAATTAACATATTATTTCAACATACCGTATTCATTATGACCTGAATCATAAAAGGTTATTTAATTTGTAACTATATACTTTAAAACATTAATGCCTATTGGTTGCTATGCATATAATTGAGTGTACGTCTGTGATATCAGAATAATTGCTTTTGCCCGAGGTTGACTGGTCGGTTTTGACTGGTGAAGAGAATGCGGAATGGAAGTAAAATCATGATTATTTTGCTGGGGTCACTGTATTTATAATTTTATTGCATATATAGAGGCAAATACAAAACACACGAGAACTTTTTACCCTTTCTTTTGACGATTGCCCAAAAGTTTGTTTTCTTATATTTTATTTCAATTTTATTGACCTGTTTTGTGTGGTAAGTACACGTAAAATATATGAGCTTAGATATACAATAAAATAATTTATATATAAATATTGAACATACAAAAATTAATTTTCCAATATCAAACACAGTTCAATTGAATTTTAGGTTTATATTTACTTAAAAACATTTAATTATATATTATATATATGCAGAAAAACTGGGGAGTTTTAACATGTCTCGAATGAAATGCCAACTATCGATCATTGACCTCTACAATGCTAGATATTTCTAATGTAGAAGCAGGGTATGCCTGCTTTAAAGCGACGTTAACGCTTTAAAGCTAACCCGAAATTATATATTATACAAATCAAAAATTATACAGAAAACTGTAATTCATTGTAAATAATTATATAATATCTTTCGTTTATGCCAAAAAATAAAGCACATATTAATGATTTAAATCACTTTTCAGCTGCTGATAAATCAAAATTACGAACAGTTAAATCAAACTGAGCGAGTAAAGTTCAGTTCATCTGTCGTTCTAACAGATCCCTTGTTTCATCTGCAATAACCTAGTTTATTATTGGCATCCACCAATCCATAACGACATTTAAGGGTGGAATCCGTATACAGAAGTGCCATTGAATGGATTGTAATTCATTCTACTGTACCAATTGTTATCAATATATTAATTAAAATTATAGGTTGCCATCATTACATTATTAAAATGTAAATTATAAGTGTATTATTTGTTCACAAATATATTTTTAATTGGATAATTTTATAAGGTATTATTTATAATGTATTTAATATTATTATTTGTGTAGCGATAAATTTTATTATTTTATTGAGAATAAATGTATTAGTCTTAGTAGACGGCTTCAGGTCCGCTCAACCCTTAGTACACGTGACCCGAATTTACCCAAAATTTAAAGGGTGTACCTCTTTGTTTGAATTTCTACAAGAAGACTTTACATGAATACACACAAGTTAATATATTTTATGTGTATATATTATCAAATCATACGATACATGAATATAGCCGTTGTGGTTTATTCTTTCTTCGGTTCCGGAAGCCAATTTAGAACATTACCAACATTTCATACAACGAAGTTTGTTTTCCATTTTTCCATTTATATTGCATAAGTTTTTAAATTAATATGAACGAGGTCGTATTCCTAACTCTATATTTCTTATTTGAATTCTTTTACATTTATTTGTATTATTTTATCTTAATTATCTTTAATATCTTTTATTAAATTTAAAGATATTTCTCAACGATCCATAAAATATATATTTATTACATTTTAACGTTATTTGAACATTGCATTATCATAAAACGAACGTAAAAGTCATATTTTCATTTTCCAATATTCTAAGTTAAATACTAGTAATAAATATTAAATATGTTTTCTGATGTTTATGATACAGATATCGATTGTCTGCAGGCCGAGTTCAATGACCTTGCGATTCAGGATGTTATCAGTTTTATTTCTTTTCATAACGGATTTCTAGCATATTATTAGACTGGCAGTAATATGTATATGTTGGTATCATTAACATATAAGTATTTATAATATTGCTATGTTGTTGATTAGTCTTACAAAATGTACTTTGTTAATTTTAAGTTGTTATTTTATAGCGATATTAGTTAGTTTAAGTTATTTCGTGAATGTTAACGCCTACCTGTTTTTATTTTACTCTGTTTTTCGTTATTTGACTGGCGGAGAATGCTTTTAGCATTAAATCCGCTATTGTACCTTATTGGGGTTATAAAGATTTAATAAATAAATAAGAACATACTAGACGTACAGACATATATATCTGATATAATTTAATAACAAAATAAATTACAATAATAATTGATACACAGACATATTAATATATTTGATTACTTAATTAATTTGATATCTATTAATATGTTTGGTTTCTTGGATTATCGCTATACCACACTGTGGATGAGGCAGCTGGATTATTCTGATATTAACCGCAACTTCAATAATTAAATTGTATTAATGTTTTTCATACCAGTACAACGAAACTGTTTGTAAGAGTGTTTATAATGTAGTCTAATAGATTTTTTAAATTTTTTATTTCTTTATAAACATATGTGTGGTGATATACTTGGTCAGGGCGTATAGACACGATCGCTCAGTAGAAAGAGTGACATTGATGGATTTTAAATCTTGCAGGTTCGAGTTTGATCGTATTGATAATGATTTTTATTCATATTTAAAAAAAAACTATTTGCATATCTATAATGTTTAATATTAGAAATATATTAAAAAAATATTTAAGAGTTAAATGAAAATTGCAAAAAAACAGAAATATACATAATATTTTGTTAATGTGACATAATATTCTGTCTGTACTTCGCTGTAAATGAAGGGAAGAGCAATGTCATTACGCCTTCTCGTTAAAATAGACGACACTATTAAAACATCCGCTAATCGTTTTAAGAAAACTTTGTAAGAGGCTGTACTCGCTCTTACAAAAATTATCATCAATTCTGTATTTCAGGATTAAGATTTCAAAGGGGTCACCAAAACCTATTCAGGATCTGAAGACTTGTCAGGGGTCTTTTACATTAAATATATTATTTTCAATAAAATATACTTGTTCAGAAATAAAACTATTTATTAAAAAGTCGATTTGGTTATAAAAATATATTAAATTTTAAATAACATGGAAGCTGTAGTGTCTTGTTATTTATAACATTATATAGAGTTATATACATCAATGAGAAAATTATATAGTTTATAGAAGGCCGATGACTTCTAAAGATACTATTCTTCAACAAAATTAATACTTGTGCTTTTGAAATGTCTTAATATTCATAAATTGTGGTAGAAATCCTTGTAAAGGTTTGTGTTATTAATTATAATATAAAAAAATCCAATTATAAGCAACCAATTTAATAAGCTGTGGAATTGGCCGCGAGGTGATCGCTGTCCTCTGATAGCGTCTGACCCTTTACACGGAATAGAAAGAGAAAGAAATCAACCAGGAAAACGTTTTCATATAAACTTGTTACAGAGTTAGGAAATATATTAAATTTCCGAAAGAAAGGAAGGATGATGTGATGATGTGAGGTGCGATTTAGATCAATGGAATATTATGTTTTTGTAGATATTTGATTGATTTCATTTCAATTAATCTTAAGAAATGAAATATTCCGGAACATAACATCGAAAGCTCATTGAAAGTGATTGAGTAAAATTAAGTATAGTTTAGGTAAATGGGTCGCCATTTTGTTATACTTTACGACATGAAAAGAATTATTAATAGGTTAATTGGAATTTCAAATTAAAGATCTCAAAGAAATATAAAAAGATAGTGATGTAATTGCCATATGAATTAATTTACCTATTAATTAAGTAGTTTTTTATGCAATGTTTATTCAATAATTATGAAAGTAGTGTCAATACTTGTGTTGAACAATTTTTATCTTATCTCACTGATATCTAGTTACTATGGAGTTAAAAATCCATGACGTTAATAAAGAAAAATATATATTTACCGTTTACGAATACTTTGCAAACCTAAAACGTGTCTGAGCTTTTAAGAGTCGTATGAACATGATGCATGTATATAATCTTATCAGAGACCTCTCACAAAGAGCTTTTTTTGGACTAGTTTTTCGAATACGAACGCTTATGCTTTACTAACACCATGTAACGTTTTGCCAAATTTTTTTCTTGTTAGCGTAGCCGTCGTAGCGGCTTCGTTTTTATTTCGGTAAAAATTTTAACTAACTTATTACTTAGTTAAAATATCTGTTATTAAGAACAGAGAATACTTTTCAATTAAATTTGGAGGAAAATGTTGAGATTAGTTTTTATATATTCTTATAAGTATCCTAATTGGGAAAATCCTAGATTTCCAATATAATACCATCTAATAAGTCTCTAGAGTTCCATCTTAATGAAAAAAGAAATAAAAGACTATATCAAGTAATTGATTTCAGCTTGTCCTTTTGAACTTTCTCCGTAAAGCGTCTCGCTTAAGCACGTCACTTCAGTAATCAGATGAAAATATATTTAGAGCTCTCCATACAAGCACATAAACCATATATACAAATATTGGTACGGTAATCAATGGTACCACTCATTTGCCTAATCCATAAAACCATGGCCTGATTGTTATCGCTTCGTGATTATTAAACATTTTATCAGTGACTCATCCGCCATTTTGTTTGACAATACAGTTACCGCTAACATGAAGAATTGACTTTTTTAATTGACGTAAATGGAAAGCAATTTGGGATTGATTCTGAAATTGAAAACATGTTCGGGTTAAACAAATAAATTCATTTTATTGTATATTGTATTCAAATAAAATCTCACCTCTTTTAACTTACTTCAAAATACCTTTAAAGGTATCGTCTCAAAATCATACTTTGTCTCAAAAGACAAAAAAAAGAAACCCGAAAACATTTTAAGCAATTTGACAATATTTATTTGTATTTTATCTATTCAAGTTCAATAATGAAATAGTAATAAAATATATAATATATATATTAATAAAACTAGACAATACAAAGACTATTCTTATTAATCAATAGTGCCTTCTTGACATGTCCTACATAATAATGTAGGCATTCAGAAGTACGTTACAGTGGAGTACAATAGAGTAAGAGTCCGAGAACATGGTGAATTTCATGACATTTGAACAGAATCGACGACACCTGTGTTTAGAAATGGTATAAAGTGAACAGAATTTAATACAATTACGGTAAATCTAAATATATATATATCATATCAAAAGCGGGTAGTCCGTCACAAATACTGGTGACGTCATCGCGGACGTCTCGTTGATCATGTTTCATCCATAATAACAACAAAATATGACTTTACATTTTTTATTGTTTGGCAAATCTATACTGTACGAAGGAAAAGCTAGCTCTACCAGCGAGTATAGCTTCGGCACCAGCAATCGCTGGATCGCCCGCCATAGGAATTTAGATATCTACGCAACAAATGCAGTACTGAATATTGAATTATTTCTTTACATTACAACTATAACTATCCCATAACGCATTGATAATAATTTAAACATTTCGAACTTATAATTTTAATTGGTAAATATAACAATAATCTTAAAACAAAACTAAAATGACTTCATAACAAAATACATTCGCAATATATAAACCCAATTCAAAGACATTTTAAAATAATTAACCAATTAGTAAACATAATCAATTATAAATATAACAATATTTATGGCAATAATTGAATTATTAATTATTTATTGTCTGATGTTTAACTTTACGCCGATATATATAATAATAATTATTATTATTGATGCTGTCCCATTAAGTAAAGAAAGAAGAAATTATTTTATTTTTCTATTTAAGCTTTTAGAATTGAGCAGCAAAATGATGTTCTAACTTCCTTTGAACGATAACAAGGTAGTTGAACATAGTTCAACGCAATGAACGAATGAACAATGAATTATCAAATAAAATTATAATGAAACATATCTACTACCTCCAAGTTGTCAGAACGTTCTGAAAGATCAAATATAACATCTCATTCCTAAGACAAATGTCAAAAGACCGTCGTCTCTCGACTCCTTACAAAGTAAATTGCATTCGAGTGCACTTGAAAGTTCAATTTCAGTCTGTGATGTGTGAAACCTGCAGGCGTCATTTAGACGCGTTAGTAATTGCTTTACACGGGCTATACTAATATTAGTCTAGGTATCGCACAATGCATAGGTTGATATTGTTTGATATAACACAATATAAAATATTAAACATTTTGGTAGATTTTTCAACTTAACCTATTTCATTTTTTATAAATATTTCAAATACACGATTCATTATGATACTATTATTTCATTGAGCAATTGAAATAAAACTATTTTTACGGATTAAAACTCGCGTATAATTCGGTTACATTTTAATTTTAACCCCACGTTTCGAATACTTTACAGCAATGTGTCTGTCAGTAAGTCAGTTAATAAGTCATCTGTACTGTACATCTAATAGTTTTATTTATTTAATATTTTGGTAGATTCACCTATTTCATTTTTTATAAATATTTTAAATACTCGTTTTTTTATGATAATATTATTTCATTGAGCAATATTTAACTCTCATACATATTTATGAAGCAACCCTTATCTCCATTTTGAGGTACCTCCTTTGGTTCGAGTAGAACATTGATTAGTATTTGTCTTCGAGTGTAAATCAATTATTCATTAATTTATTTGTTTAACTTCATTATTTCAAAGAAATGATTGAGACATAAAAGCTTCATTATTTCCTTTACGTAATGATAGAAATGCTTGATACATAAAAGATATTTTTTTTTAATAATTTTAGGTAAATTAGTTTTACTTTGAATTGAAAGGTTTGAATATATTATGGTACAAGTTTATTTTCAAACTAAACTGCTAAAATTCACCGCTCGTTCGATTCAATTCCATCACAAATTTATAAATAAGGTACAAATTTTATACATAACTTTATCCTCGCTCTTAATATTGAACATTTCTTCTATATACAATTTTTTTTTTTTTATTATATAATACTTAAAATATATAAGTTGAAATATATAACAATTTCATATTTAGTGGCAACAGAATGCTTGTAAGCCTACTCTCGCATATAATTATAAACTAGAGCACACGTAACTGAGAAATAGGGAGCTTTCCAGACATATGTGTATTGATATATATATCTATACTACAGATAGTAATTATTCTACTCTGATTATAATAGCACATGATATATTAAATATTTTGAACTTTAATTTTTATTTATTTATTTATGCACAAAATACAATGGCCGATTTAATGCCACAGGCATTCTCTACCAGTCGACCAAGGGTAATTCAGAGATGAAAAGAAGAAGGTGCATCTTAAAAAAAACCAGAAAAAAAAGATGAAATAACAAATTTATATAATAAAACTATAAAAGTAATGATATAATGGTAATGAATAATAATAATAATAATAATATATAATTATAATAAATAAACAATAAATAGTTACATATAAAATAAATATATATATTTATACCTTTCCTAATTATTCAATATTAAAATTGCAAAATTGCATACCGTTTATGCAATTTTTAAAACAATTATTTTCTACATATAAATGTCTAGTATCTATAATTAAAATAGTTTTCGACTCGCTACAACTAGAATGTAATGATTTTTTCCTCAGGCATCCAATTAATAGTTATATAAAACTAGGCACACACACGCTGTATATGTTCATGTGTTTGTAATTTGCTTTCAGAAATTTGTATTATTTTGTACAAAATTATTACTGGTTCCGTCAATAGCATATAGTGTTTGTTTTAGATAGGCTTAAAATTTCCACTGTGAGTTGAGTTTGCATTACATACATAAAGTCCAGAAACAAGGGGTCTTTTTATAGTGGATAATTTATATAATAATTTTAAGTTTGATAATTCCCAAATCAATAATACTTTATTTTATTTTGAATCTTAATTCCAATTATGCCATTTTTTCTGTATATTAGAGATAATTTTGTCAATAGAAAAACAATATTCTGTCTATTCTTAACATATACCCATCAGTAGATCGACCCGACTCAAAACTTAAAAATGAGGAAAATATTATATAAATTTCCTCAGTCTTATTTCATAATTTTCTGTAAATTTAGTTTTATATTTTTTAATTTTCTTAATGAGGAATCTTTATTAAGTTGATTGCTCCGGCTATTGTCGCTGGATTTAAAAAATATACAAGCAAATTTTCTTTCAAGATGTAATTTAATTTCTAAATTTATGAATGAATGTTAATTAAAGGCTGTAATTAACGTTTCTTAATTGTTTATTACTATTACCTTAAATAATGTATGTTAAACAATATTATAGAAAAAATATTATTATAGAAAATATAATCCATTAATTAGTACATAGTATTAATTGTACACTCAGGTAAACGATAACCATGGAACCTACTCCATGATAGCCCATGAAGAGTAAGTCTTAAAGAGTAGAGTAGTAGTTCTAAAATAGTAGCCCATGTCCTAGCATGGGTTACTCTTGGGAAACGAAAAATACGAGGTTCCTGTATTAATAAATCGCAATTGCTTATTAAAGGTCTCGAAAGCACTGACATCGTAAGTTATTATAGTTTCTTTTATTCATATGTTTCCTATCTTCCTTAGATGCAAGTTAAGCCGCAGGCAAAAGCTAGTCACTAGATAATTAAGAGAGACAAAAATTACAATTCTGTAAATTCTTTTATTCTTGAAACACAATGGAAGAAGAGGAAAATTACATTTTTCCCTTCAAAGAAATGGCGTTCGCTTACGCTCTAACAATACGTTTTTAGCCGTAGTCAGTAATTGTATACCAAAAAGAAAATTATTAAAAAAAAATTAAAAGGTTGAACGTTCATTTGGTTTTAATAAAATTTGTTCTTTTTAAACGAATATCATTAAGGAATGACTATCATTATCTATACTTAATGTTTTTTTTTAGTTATTGTTGTCGCTTTCAAATTAAAGATATTCAGTCTGCTCTCAGTTGTAAAGATGATGATTATTTAAATAGTGATCCTGGGATGATTGATTCAAATAGTCGATTAGATATTAATAAAAGGCTGCCCCACCAACTGCTAAAAGTTTATTCATAGGTTGAACTTCTCCTCACTAATATCCGACGCTTGTACTTAAATCTCGGACCTGTGCATCACTATCCGGTATCGTACCCTCATTTGGTAATTCTGATGGAACACAGATTCCATCTCCTATGAACACTAAGCCCTCTACCTGGATTTTCCTAGTTACGTGTTAGAGCACAGCTTCCGTATACGTATATCGTGACCTCTGGTTTCAGCATCTTTGCTACCCTCCGTTTTTACACGGAAACGGGAAACCAAAAAGGTCTAGTATTCCTGTGTTTGCTATAGGTGCAGTGGTGGTTAGACGACAACTCGATTACTCTGGATCAGTCTCATAGTCTGAGGGGCTAAAATACCTCTCATGAGTGCTGGCTGTTTCTTTGCCAGAAGACGTAGTGGTTAGGTAACCAATTAGGGTGCCTGATGTGAATAGTCAAACAATCATAAATTCCAAGACTTTCTGATGACAACTGATACTGAACGGTATCCTGTAATCGTTACCACCCGCAATGACCTTCTGGTCACTGTTTGATGAAATCTGTCTCAATTTATTCCCAGTAGTATTTTGATCCACGGCGAGGCGAGTATGGAAATACAAGTCAACAGATTGGGATGATGTCTTATTTTCTTCTGCAGATCCATAGAATTGAACGATACCATAAACGTTATGATGCATCAGGCGATGGAATATTTCAACTCTTTTGCTTTCGTTCCCATCAGTGACAAAGCTCGTCCATGATTTAAAGCTCATGATGAAAAGTAAAAGTATTCGGCATACCATATTTGAATTGATACTCGAGTCAACAAAAAGCTTCGTCTGGAAGTTCTTAGAAGAGAATTTGAAACATAGATGCGAAGTCTTAACTGCGAACTTTAACAAAATATGTTTTTATATTCTAATTTGGTTATAAAAAATAATATGTTATCATAGTTTTCAATGGGCTTTTAAAAATTGTATGTTGGAGATTTTTAAAATTTAATTTATTTGTGTTACATTTATGTATTTTTTGTTTTTCATAAATTTAAAAATGAAATCGTATTTCTGTAGTAACCTTGAGTACTACGTTCTCCGTTTTGGAGTTGGCTTCAAATCAACCGTGCGATTGTCAGAAATATCGTGCTTTTAATAAACGAACACGCCTCTTAATAAAATTATTACGTTTGATGTTCGAGATAAATTCAAACGCACAGAATATAACATTACAAAAACATATTATTTTTTATTTTTCGAGTCTAATGTTTAGATTTCAGTTATTGAATTTTAGTACATTAGAATATCAATGATATTCTTTTTTAAATAAAGATATTAAAATATATATAAAAAATAATGTCATTTTTTATTTATAAAAAAACACAGGATAATATAGTTATCTATTTATTTTTGCTACGTTAGTTAAATTATAAAAAACAAGCCATTTTAAAGGTTATACTGCAGTAAACATTACACAGATGAACGAGTTCATTAATTAAACATGAAGTTTCGAAGCATCGATTATTACTCATTAGCATGTTTATTACATCAAATATTAACATTAACAGTTGTTTAATATATATAATGTTATACCACATCTATCTCATTTTATAACACAATGTTTTGTTTCTAATTAATTATTAAAAAAAATATATTAAATCACACATTCAGATATTTTTACATATGATTAAATTGTATTAATATATATGCTACCCTGTATACGTTGTTTTGCCTTTTAAAAAGTATGGGTTGGTTGAATACAAAAATGTTAAGGTTGTATGTATTTTTATGTCGAAATAGCATACCTCCTATTCTTGGACCTTTTGAATATAAACACCAAATTTCATAAGAATCGGTCAAATTGTATAAAAGTTTGGACACAAACGCTGTGACACGAGAATTTTATATATTATCTGATGTCTCAGAGGTTGCATTTTCTAGTCATGACTGTTTTAATAAATTTTCGTTTTATAGAAAATATAAATATTCATTACATGACTTCTGTTTAGCTGTAATTTAAAATTCCACTTATTATATTTTATTTGTATTACATATACCTTAAATACAGCAAAATAAACGAAAATTTGAAAATAAATTCTATTTTAAGTATACAATATTTGATTATATATTTGTTAAAACAATTTCATTTAGAAAGATATATTGCCTGAATTATTAAATTATTTTCAATTATATTAATGGTTAAAATATAGTCACAAAATAATTATTATAAATTTGTATAGTCTTGCTAACATAGTATATTGGTTTTAGCGAGCAAAAATATAATATGCATCATACTTTCAATATCGTTTCATCATGGAGCATGGTAACAGAATATAAATATCTCTGCGTTGCTTAGATGAGATCACAAATACTAAGAAGTAATCGTATCTGTTAAAATTAAATAAACTTTTAAAATATCAAAGAACTTTGATAATGATCTTATTTTCTTATCTTCCATAAAATAGGGACATTCGTGACGTATAAAACAAAATGATATGACAAATAAAATGTCCTTTTTTTTTTTTTTTTTTTTTTTTCCGTTGGAAAAACCCGTTACGGGTAATGGGACGTCACGGGATCGCGTTAGCACACACCGTGACGCCCCGGCGAGACCCCCCAAATGAGGGTGCCCCGAGCAACGTAGAGCACCCTCTCATCAGAGGCCTATGTTAGGTAAGGGGGGTCACCCTCCCCCCTCACCAGGCCTAAAATAAAATGTCCTAGCCAAGTGTGTAATAAATGACGTATTTACAGCAAAACCAAAATAAATTGACGTAATATACAAGCAGTTCTCAGGTGTTGTAATGCACACTTTATTAGCCATTTCAATTTATATCTATCATAAAGGCCGTGTATAATAAAATTCCTGGAAATGGTTCTTAATACGATACTAATACATGTTATGAGTGCATTCAAGAAATTCGTTGAATAAATTAACAGAATGAGTTTTATTGTTTAAAACGCTTTTTCAGCTGGTTTTGAAAGCTATAAAAGCTCTTGGAAATAAAATTTTAATAATGATAAAAAAACTCATTTATAAACTTTAACGGACTTAAGTATTGGAAATATTTTATATTAAAAATATAATAATTTACTAAAAGTCACGTTACGATGTGGGATAAAACAATACTTACAACTTTACTCATTACGCTAGTAAAATGTCGGTACACCGCATCCGAGATAAGTATATTCATATCTTCAGGTTTCGCTATAATAACTATTCTAATTGGCTTTTAACCGTTTCGGAAGTACCTTAATACGTAACCCCCAAACTGTAATTAGGAATTAAACAAGAGAAGTTTATTACTCTGCGGGCAAATCTGAATTTTGTATAATATATTTTATATATCTTAAAATACTATTCAATGCAGCATATAATAAACTTACTGACACGAATGACGTTATTGTGTGTCCAATGACATTAGAGCCTTAAAGGTTATTTCATATGACACTTCGTAGCACCGTAGTGCTGTAGCAGCTACGACGTAGGCGATAAAGCCACGTTAGACTTGTGAAAGGTGTTTTTTTTTTTTAAAGCGAGTTATAAATGACGTCACTCATATAGGACACATATTGTAGAAAATGTGGTATTGGTGTTAATAAAAAGAATATATTATAGGAGCTACTATAAATATTTTGTTCGATATTTGAACCACGAGTAATGTTGATATTTAGTAGTATTTTAAAGCCAATATAACATTGGCTTAAGAAATGTAAGAAAGATACGGATATTTAATTTCCTTTCTAAAATTTAAAAGTATTACTAATTTGTGCAAAATAAATTTGATGTCGGTAAAATATCCAAAATACGGTACATTACTTTAAGAAGATTTTATTTACGCAGTGAGATCTCTAGAGCCAAATAACGACAACATAACAGGTAATGCCTGGCCTCTAATCTTTTAAGACCAGCTTTGCTCCCTAAATTAATTAACTACGGTTTGAACACCGATAAAGTTTTTCCTTCGAAATATCTTGAAGGTCTACTCGGTTACAACTTTTTACTTTGTTTTATTTAGAGATGTGTTCTTAGTGGACATCAGAGTAACGTTCGTTTTTATATTTATAATGTAATATATAATATTTAATTATATGATGATGATACAAAGTTATCAAGATATTTTGTTTTCTTTTAACATATTCGTGAATTGAAAAAGAAAATCATCTTAATATAACACATTGTAACGCCGAAATTTTGAATCGATAGCAATTATTAACCGCAACGATAATTACCGTTCACGGAACGTGGTGAAATAAGGCTTCCAACAGATGCTGGTAATCACAGGAATTCTTTAAGTATTTCTAAAAGGATAATTTTATAACAGGAAGTTTTGGATAAAAAAGGTCAATTTCATCCTAAGTCTTCTAAAAAAATACCCTTTATATGGAAATTAACGATAAATGTAGATTATATATATTATTTCCCGAAATTTTGTCTCATTTCTTTTAAACTAGAACAGGTTTAAGTACATCCCATCTGATATTAAGCATGACTATTGTCTAATGTGTGGCACGCTTATCCAGAAAAAACCTATTTACTCTAGATTTGAAGACCCCTAGATTGTAATCATCAGGAAACACCGAGTCCGGCACAGAGTTCCAAATTTTTACCGTTCGCACAAGGATCTCTCTATAAAGTCTTCAAAACATAAATAATATTATAATAAGATGGTAGTGAGTTAAATATTAAACCGATGGATCGCACTTAGCTCCAGCTCTGCTCGTTAATTATTCTGCGTAATGACTTTTCCAACGGTCCTGTCGGTAAACGACATCTGTCTTCTTCCATCAGACCGAAGGAAATTGAACCATATTGGCAGAAAATAAAATTCATTATCCCTTGTACACTTGAAAAATAAAACCGGATATTTTGTAACCATGTGAGAGGAATATATTAAAAAATAGAGTTAAAAATCAAAAGAATTCGAAGATTATTACTTCTTGAATATTGGTTTTTGTCAAATATCTAAAATTTTGTTTAGCGTAATATTAGAAATATTTGATATTAATTAAATTCCAGATTGTCAGATATTGGTGTTCGGTTGATAGTCTCGGGAGATTCATCTTTGACAGCTTATTTATTTCTTCCTACCGTCTTAGAATCTTGATTAAAAAAAGTATCTCAAATTGACTTCAAAATCTTATTAATTTAATAAAATTTAAGTTTTTGAGATTCTTAGTATACTTAATAAATAATAATAATAAAATTAAATCTGATTGCTTGTGCATCAACCTATTGACTTTTATTATAATTTATTAGGATGGCATAATATATATTTTATTCAATAAATTTTATATTGTCTTTTATTATGATGTTTTTTTTATTGATATAATTTGCTCAAAAATTCAGGTTTATATATCTAAATGTTTGAGTTGAGAGTTGATGAGTCAGTGAGTTTTGAACTCTACAGACATAAATATAGCATAGAATATAAAAAAATATACTTTATCGCTGGCATCGTATGGTTTTTATTATTTTATGATACTTTAACATGGTTCCTTTTAGCCTAATGGAATCTCGTTTCTATTTTCATTTTATATTTTGTAAGAATATGGAATTTTTAATGTCGGAAAACGATGTGTTATTACTTGAAAGGACTTTGTCTTTCCAATTTGTGTTAATGACTGGCGGTTTCTCACAACCTTGTTTAGCATTATCCGCGTATATGCTTTTTTATGGGAAGGAACTTATTGATATTTTACGGGTTGTTTTATATAGCTTCAGAAGTTGTGGTATCAAACCCAAAAAAAAATTCATCTGACCTACAATTTTAGAGATTATTGCTATTTAAAATCTTCAGCTTTAAAAATTAGTAAAAAGTGTGTGTTAATAAAAATGTGTGTTAATAAAATCACAATAAAAACAAAATTTCAACACAAATTTCAAAAACCAAACAACATGTTTCTGTTCGCAAAGATAACAAATGAACGAATCAAGCCAATGATTTCCATTCACACCTGACTTCACATACTCAATTGATATTTTAAAATATGACGAAAAAAAACTATTAATTTAATAAATTAATAAAATTACCTTAGTAAAAAATATGTTTTTCACATAATTTTCAAATATGATATATTTTTCTATTTTTTTACTTTCCGTTTTGGACAGATTATATAGTGTTGTTGTTTGGTCTTTATTTTATTTTTCTTGGGTTGGATTAAAAAAATGTATAAAAATTAAAACTTTAAGTCTGAACTCCAGGGCTAGTCTTAGTTTAGTTTTGCCTTCCTGATCTTGAAAAAATAAAACTTTTTTCAATGAAAACATGACAAAAAAGAAAAACATAAAATAAAAAGGTGTGTTCATACAAAAACATTTAGTATTGAAGTTTAAACTCATAAAGTATTTATATTAGCTTGTTCTAGCGAAATTTTAAAGTAATTAAACCTTCATAGTATTCATAATATGAAAGTTGGTGCGTTAGTGCATACTAAATGAGGCCATTTACCGTTTGTGACGTCACTGAGAGGCGAACTATACTGTTTATAGGTCAGGATAAAAAGGGTTCAGTTATTTTATAAAAGCTGTTAATAGAATAATATTTTAATAGCATGTTTACTAACGCAATAATTACATAGCATTGTAAAAAGCACCTAGGTTGAATTTCTTTTACTGTTCTTTTACTGTATTTAATACAATAAATTGTAAATATATTAAGTTTACTGAATAATCATTTTTATAAGAATAGCCATTCAAAATACGCACATCGAGGTGAATCAGCATTCATATAATATAAATTTGTATTAATTTTGACTATTAAAGATGATTTTTAAAACAATTTGGGTCTGTCTGTCTGTCATAATTCAATATAAGTAAGAACATCAACAAAGTGCAAGCATAGTCTTAACAACGTATATTTAAACCTTAGTGTATACTGTATGTAATATAATTGTTGTTCAGCTCAATGTTTTCATTTAAATTGAACACCACGTGTGTCAGTACGTTACAAAAAAGGTTTTGTGCTAAAATATCTAGTAATTCTTGTGACACCTGTTACCAAATGGTTATACTTTGAAAAATTCACCACATTTATTTTCGTTATAAAAATGTGAAAATATTAGCCTATATGGAATGTATTTTTAATAATTAATCTAATTCTGAGCCAAAGGTTAGATTTTTTGTCAGAAATCATTACTAATCTATTAAAGACAAGGCTAGCGATGAACATTGCAATCATTTCTTTGTAGAAAACAACTATTCCTCAGCGGATATTTTATAAAGATAATGTTTTAGTAAGTTTACTAAATATTACTATTGTATTGAGGTTTCTCGACATTGATCCACGCCCGAGAGAAAATTTAGTTACTTATTTAGGTGTGTTCAGGAAATCCGTAAAAACACTGATCATATCTTAAAAGATATTCTGATTATAACATAGTCAGTTAGTATATAATTTCTACGAGTAAACATGCATATTTATACATATAATTTGTTATGTTACCTTAAATGTAAAAAATAACGTATTAAATCCACGATAATTACTTCACATACATACATCAAAATATGAAAACGTTTCAAAGTAAAACACTTCCAGCTCGCTGGTTCCCAGATGTGGGCAAATGGAGTGTGAACTGAGACGAGATCAGTCGACTGATCATGACACGGTTTGGAAAATCCCAAAGGCTTTAATAAATTTTTATTTAAATTTACCGCAAACTATCAGTAGTACATACTGCAGCGAATTTAAAACGTTTTAAAATATATTTTTTCCATAACATTTCACAAGTGCTATGAAAACAATGGAAAAATTGGATAGATATCCAATGTTTATTTTCATAAAACATACATACAGTCACGTTTATTTTCATTAGTTACTATATAGAAATCGATTTCAATATCATTGGCAAACTCTTTAAGATAAGAACATTACATATATTTCGAAGCTAATTCTTTTTTGGCTTCTATGATTACATTATTCATAATGTTTGAAAGCTGTATTTACAGTTTTCGGAACTCAACCAAAACATTTCAACGTAATAAAGCCTTTATGTAGATATTAATAAGCGTTAACTGCTGTTCCATTTGTATATACATTTATTTTAACATCGTACATTTGTTTTACATCAAAGGCGAAACTAAAGTGTTTTCCAATTTTAAACTGTATAACCCGAACTGGGGACGCATCCGAAAATAGTCGATGTAAACCGAAAGGTTCCGAAAATAAATGAACGCACGCTACCGAATCGCCGACGTAATTCTTGACCCTATTTCAAAAACGTCTTTAGTTCTATAGTTAGAATGCTGTAGCCACATTTCTCATTTAGTGTGGACAGTGCAACGTAGTCTTGTCAATGACAATAATTACAAAAATATATAATTATTTATATACTTTATTAAATAATATTGATTGTAACGGTGTACATTAAATAGGTTTAAGTTAATTAGTATTTGTTAAGTCATTGACAATATATATATTATTTGGTTTCTGTTAAATGAAGTCGCTGAGTATAAGTAGTTAGCAATACAATTATTTGATCTGAAAAAAAAGTATTGAAAATAAAAAAAAATTGTGCGTGAAGTATTAGTTTTAAAATAAATACGTAATAAGTCATTTACAAAAACCCTAGAAATACATATTTTTTATTTGTTTCTGCAAATGCTGGGTATAATAGTTAGAAACACAATTATTTTATCAGAAAAAAATAATAAAATAAAAAATAGATATATATATATTGTTAATTATTCATGAAAACAAGAATGACATATATGTAGAAGGGAATTTATAATGTCTTGTTTGTACAGGTTCTAATTCCTTCATTAATATTAATAGCTTGGTGTCGAATGAAGAGATCACGGTTTAAGCTCAAGGAAATAATCACTGCTAATTCCTTTAATTATAAATGTGATAATAAATTTAAAATATAAAATATTTTTTTACTTTTTTATCCTTTAACAAAGAAAATCATAGTCACCCTACAGCTGGTAAGTAACGCGCAAAACGCACACACATCAAGTTTGAATAAACAAGAGTTGTGAATAAATCGTATTTATTTACAACTGTTTATTTAAATGGTCGTTATTGACCTATATGTCTTTCTTATTCGTTAAATGGGATTCTGAGGATAATATGGGTTAGTAGGGATTCGATTTGAATTTCGGTAGAGTGAATAAGAATGTTATATCATTTGGGCCAATCTTTAAAATTTTGGTATCATTTTATAATTTTATTGATGCTATATTAACCCTTTTAGTGCCAAAGAGCGTCGTCGCGCTGCTTTCGCTAGTTGTGAATAATGCCAGGGTCGCGATAGCGCTTCTTTTCACAGTTCCCTCTGTTTCTGTAATTATTTGTCAATAAATATGTATTTAATTTCTTTATTAATCTTCTGTAGAGAATGTTGAAAAATTATGAATATTGGTTTATTGGTATACCGAATATTTGTCTAGTTTATATAAATTATCTATAAAAAAATTTCGAAAATTATGTATGACACAAAAAGGGTTAAAAAATTACCGGCAACAACTTACATTGTTCGTCTGTAAATATCAGATCACTGCTTATAAGTTATAGATTGATAAAAAAACGAATTCATATCCAATCCTTGAATAGAACTGTCCAAATAAGACACTACATCAAATAATGTTTTCTAAAACACATTTCAGTAAAACTATTTTGAAGGATTTAACTCGTGTTTATTTTTACATCTGTAATTATAACTCGAGGTGTCGAATGCTTTGCAGAAAGCGTGTTCCCGGGAACATAGACATAGGTATCTGTCAGTAAGTTAATTTGTCATCTACCTCCAAATTTTCCTAAGTTTATAGAGTTGACGATGCACCAAGTGCATCTATGGTTTTTTAAATGGAAATAAGTCATTGGGTTTCGTATGTTCACACAGTGCCGACTTCACACAGTTAATAAACCAAAGATAATCGCTTATGAACACAAATATATCCCTAGAACATAACATAATTTGAAACGAAAAATATAAAGAAAATTCCAATATTGTACAACATATTTAAAAAAAAAAACATTTTTACGTGTTGTGAAGATATTTTTATTTAACCTTCAACTATCCCCAATAACACTATAAATTCTAAAATATTTTTTCAACTTTCACTGTCAAACGAAGTTAGTTTTAAGTAACTAATTAATTATTTTTATAAGCAATTAATTATTATCAACTTTACTTCAGATTTTCCATATATCCATATATTTGTTAGTAGCGATTTTTGAAATCAAATCAAACCAAACCAAACCAAACCAAACCAAACCAAACCAAACCAAACCAAACCAAACCAAACCAAACCAAACCAAACCAAACCAAACCAAACCAAACCAAACCAAACCAAACCAAACCAAACCAAACCAAACCAAACCAAACCAAACCAAACCAAACCAAACCAAACCAAACCAAACCAAACCAAACCAAACCAAACCAAACCAAACCAAACCAAACCAATCCAATCCAATCCAATCAAATCAAATCAATGAAATTCTATTGTGTTTCCTTTTTAATTGTATTGTCTAATATGAAATGAAGTGCTTATTTATCTACCTATCTAATTGCGTTCATAAGGAAAATACTTCAGCTTTATAATATTAATATAGAATTGTTAATAAATATTATATAGACTATAAATCTTCTAACAAACATTATAGATATAATAAATAAATTTATCAATCCATCAATGATGTTCTCGACAACAATATAAAAACTGTTTGGTCTAAACAGCGTTGCTTTTGAATAAAAACTATATTCAACGTTGTTATATAATCGTTATTCAATGTTAGATATATTATATTTATTTAAAATATGATTTCATTAAGGTTTCTAACTGCTACCACTAAAATTGTCAAGAGGAACTTGTATTTTAAAATACATTAATATAGTATTTTGTTACAACGTAACTTTTTAAAATACTTTTATCAAGTTAATATTTGAACAATCTAAAGTGATTGCTATAAAAATTCACGTAGAAATAAAGTCTGAAAGTTACTTTCAAAGCCGGAAATGTATAGGAAGTTTTATAAAACAAAAACTATTGTAGAATTAAGACGAAATTACTGCAACCTGAATTTAAAAAGTAAGAAATAAAACACAGATAATAGGTTGTATAATACCATCTTACGATAAATCTTTTAGTATTAACAGTACAAAGATATAAGCTAGAGTATTAAATAAAGAAGGTAATATCTACGCTGAATTATTTTGTATTTCCGACCCGCTGTGGCTTCCCGGGAGCAATTCACTAATTTGGGGACGTTTAGGTTTAAAAGAAAGTATTTGTCAGATTGATTAAGATATATGTATTACGAAATGTATTTATTACAAATCTTTTAGTATCAATACATTATTAAATTTAATAGTTACTAAAAGTATCGTTCAGATTAAATGGTTTAAATATTGAAGTTTAGAGAAATATTTTACGTATTAGTTTTCAACTAACTTGATAGCGTTAGCGTAAACTTCACTTATTATTTTATGAAATAACAACGCCACCTTTGTTCAACTAGATGAAGTTTCATTTATTTCACATAAATCGAAATTTACGTTAACGCGATCGAGTAAGTTTTGAACTCGATAGAGGCCTACAGGTCACCTGTAGTTATTTGTCTGCAGCTTGTACGATTTGGCTCTTTTGACAATTCCTCTGTCAGGGTATTGGTATCAAGTGGCTGGTTTAACTATATTTTTTTTATGAAAGAGAGATTAGATAGACCAAACACTCACCCTTCAAATATTCTACTTTTTTTATCTCATTTCACGAAGGGTGACCCAAAATTTGCATTTATATTTACAAATGTCAGGAGCCAGGCGGACCGTCGCATCTTTTGAGACCCTACAACATAAAAAGGAAATTTAATAAATATTGGTATAGAAAAATAACTTAATTGATAAATAAACAGACGAACAGGAAAAACACTTTTTATACGATTCAGACAGAATTTTTGTATTATATATGATATATTTCAATAATTTTTTTTTTCAAATATCTATATACATATATTTGGAAAAATAATAAGAAGATAGTTTATTTACTTATATAAAATAAACATGCTATGTTGACTGATGTATCTAATATATATATATATATATATATATCTATTAAGAAATAAGTATATCTGTTTTAGTAAATAGCACACTCGTTAGTGACGAAACAAAAGTCTGTTCGTCGTAAATTTAAAAGTCAATTAATTTATAGGAATTTTCAATAAAAATTCGAACTATTTAATATTATAAAAAACTAAATATGTCAATTTAGAAGTTATGATAATTGTTGATTTCTTTTATCCATAATAACACAAAATATGAGTTGACACACTTTTTACTGTATAGTAAATCTATATTCGAAGGAAGGGGTAACACGGCCTAGTAGTTTCATAGAGTATACCTCCAGCTCAGGCAATCTCTTCTTAATAAACAATATCACCTTGTTATATTCGCTGTATCGCCTCCTCACCATAGTATTAACATGAATTTATGTACGCAATAAATGCACTACTGCATATTATTTTTAAAATTATAGCAATAATAATCCTAGAATAAATTGCTAATTATTAAATATTTTAACTTGTACTTAGTTTCTATTATAAAATAAAAACAAAATAACTTAACCAAGAAGTAATATATATAATTTCTAAATAGAGCAATAATTAAGTTCGTAAGTTGTAAATTGTTTAATATACGACTTTTTCAATGGTGGTATCTGTTTTAAAATATAACCAGCACAAATCATTACGTTAATCTCATTGACATTAGACACCCAGTGTGCTTCAGACCTCATTTGATATATTATGCTGGACCCGTCGCAGCCTTTTATTTCACAAAAGGTTATTTCAGTTTCTTTCACACGTTTCCTTTCATTTTATTGGGTAAAATCGAACTTATCTCCTTTTAGGAAATGAAGTGTCATCGAAATAAAATTACAATTGTTATTTTATAACGACATTGTGGGATGGATTGTAGCCGTAAGGTAAAATATATAATACTGGTTGATGGAGAAATCTATACTAATATTACAGATAAGAAGACCATGTTTGTATGTTTAAACTTATCTTCAAAACTGCATGGATTTGAAAAGTTTTTTCTGATTCTGTAAGATAGGTTCATGAAAGAGGCTACTACTCTTAATTATTCTAATAGAAAATAAAATTATTTATTCGCGGGTGGAACCACGAGACACAGCTACTTAATAAATGGATAGACATTGAATATTTCTTTGAAGTTTTAATTATTATTTAGTTATTTAGATATCAACGTCATATTTAACATTGAGGGTTTGTTAAAGAACTAATTATCGTGGTTTTGAAAGACAATTTAATATTTATAACATTCCTGTCTTTCTGATCTTTTTTTTTCATTTATTTAAAATTTAAAAAGTATACATTTTAGAAAAAAATACAAGATAAATGCCCGAAAACCTCTTTGGGTTTATCTGGACAGGTTGTCGCTCACAAACATGTTGCTACTCATATATATATAATCCAATAATTAAAAACTAAAACAGAAAAAAAAGAAAGAACACATTGAATGCATGTATATATATTTATCAATTTATATATACACGCTTTCAATACATACACACCATGTGCACATGGGTGTACATGGGCGCATATGTATACACACACACACACATGCACATATACATTCATATATTAATTACTACATTGCAAATTATATATAACAGTTCACTTAAGCTTGATTTCTCTAGTTTCAGTAGTCTATAATTTGAGAGAACAATAATCATTGTAGCATGTAATTAATCTGTAATTAATCAAAGGACATGATATCTAAATGTATATATTATGTTATCAATTAATAGAGTTCTATATGTTTACTTAATTAAACAGTTGCTTTGATTTAATCTAAATACCATATCTTTTAAAACAATATCTTATTCTTATTAATTTATCTAAACTTTATTGCAAAACCAAAAAAAAAGAATTAGAATGGACGGACTTAATGCCTGCTGGCACTCTCTGCCAGTCAACCTGTGCCGGTGAGACGGTGGAGTAGGTTCATGCGCGATTGCATTGTATACATATATAATTATATAATATTAAACACCCTTAAACATTAAATATACAGTACAATACATACACCATGATGATTTATTATGATAGTACATTTATTGTTTTTGTTCAAAAGATGTATTATTGTTAATATCAATATATATAATATTTATAAGTTTATAAAAAATATATAATAAAAATCTTAATTACATTTTCACGGTAATTCACATAGGCAGTCCGCTCAAATCTTATTAAAACAATAATTATGTTAATTAAAATGGAAAATTTTCGTCCCTTTTTCGAAATGATAAAAAGATTTCAGGCGCTATGAAAGCCCATTTATATCTAATATTTATGTATTTACATGAGACCTCGCTTATAAAAAAATTACGAATTTTAAGTACTTTTTTTAACTTATATGATGTTTTTTATATTTAAATAAACTAGTTATATAAGTATTAAAGTTATATAACACTCTTGTATATGCGAGGATCAGATATATTATTTTTATGTAATAGGTTAATTATATAATCAATACTATATAAAAAATTGCTTTTAAGTAATTGAAAAGGAGATCCATGGTTCTAAAGAATCTGAAGTTTCATAATTGCTTTCTTTATTAAAAAGTAGACCTTAACTTTGAACAACAATAGATATATATTTCATTTTATTTCGTGATGAATTGGTATCACAAAGCCATTATTATAAATATCTTTCAAGCCAGTCGCTTGGCTGTATATTGGCTGGCTTTAAAGATATTTGAAGATATATTCTTTTAAATGTGTATGTAACTATATAAATAATGAAAAATAATTGTAAAACAGAAGAATCATTGAAGAATAAATAAAAACTGTATGAATCAAATAATTCTCAAATGATTTAAGTTATGCTTTCTTGTGTAGGATGAAATAAAATAATGCATAGTAATCTTTTTTTACACCGTCAGCACATTCAGGAATCTGAAAAAAAATAGTTACAAGTTCAAAGCAAATAACTAATAATAGTTTGTTTTAAGAAGTGTTAAATTTATAATATACTATCTGTTGACGAACCCATTCGCGTGGGATATTGACATCGTTTGTAAGAAACGCATTTCCTCGAACATTTATTTGTGATTTATTATGTATGAATATATCTCCGCAGTTTTTTATTATTTATTTATTTCGTGCACCACAGTCAGTTACATAAACAAAAAGTACTTATCTCAAACAAGAGATGTCTTCCCGCTACTTACGAGTGTTGGACTGGGTGTTTCTGAGGGCAGAGATACATCGATATTTCTATAAAATTTATTATATTAACCTACATATAAACTTAAAAACTTTGAAACAATTCCTGTTCATAATATTTGTAAAGATTTCTTCACGATAGAGCTATATATACCTTAATAATAATAAATATATTTCGCTTTCAATTCAAGCTTGGTGTGCCACAATATGAAATCTCAGGGCGTGTGTTTTTTTAAATTGTCCACACTCAATTTCAAAAATCACAACTCAACTCGGGTTTCTTACTGGTTTCTAGTTTAATACGCTCTTGAGTTCTTAAGAAATTGTCTGCCTCTTCTATTATCACAAGTTAGTACAATATTTGAATTTACCAAAGAATCTACATACAGTAGGACTAAACAATTTAAATCATGTATCATCTAGTACTGGATGTGTTTCTAAAAAATATATAAATATGCATTTCATAAAAAAATATATAGGACAGACACATCTCGTCTACTCGTGAACACGATTACTAAAGTATTCGAAACGTCGGGTTATAATAAAAAATGTAACCAAATTATGCGCGAGGTTTAATCCGTAAAAATAGTTTTATTTGAAATATTTAATATTTTGTCGTCTGTGACTTACACCAAACAGACAGACTGCCAAGATTTTTTGACAAGGCCACTTTTAATGTGTAACTAAATCAATAGACATAAAGAGTTCTATAAGTAACATAAAACTAAATTACTATAAAACTGTCATTTTTAAGAGATTATCGTACATCATGATGTTGAATCATATTTTATTGAATTTCTAATATAAGTGAAATTTATACTATTAATATAAAGAAAGAATTGTTTTTTCGTAACCAATAAAAACTTTTAACTGTCTCTAAATTATTGCATCGATTTCAACAATTTTTTCACTTTTCAATAAACCTATTTTTCGGATATAACTAGCGTTTATTATTACATTTTTAAATTTAACCCGACGTTTCGAATGCTTTGCAGCAAACGTGTTCGCGGTAAGACGAGATGATGTTGTCTGTTGTTGATGATGTTGTCTACCTCCAAAGGTTCCTGAGTTTACGGGCATAGAGTTCAGGATGCACACAAAACGCACTCACGGTGTCTATGGGCTTGGCAGTCTGCTCACAGACATAGGATTGAATTATTTTCACTATTAGAATACATTATTACTTAATTACATTGGTTTATTGATGGGGTAGACCAAATCACAGACAACAGCTTGTATAAGATATAGTTACGTAAATTTTTAATGTGTGTGTGTGTGTGTGTGTGTGTGTGTCTCTAATATGAGTATTTTGAAAACCGTAATCGATCACGGCTTATACAATGAACGATGTTCTTATCTTCTATAAAATATCGTTTTCCATTTTCACATTACAAAGGGATTTGAACAACTTCAACCGAAGAAAGTTAGATGGTTTTGATATCCTACATAAATATTTATTTTGAGGGAATTTTAAACCTTTATACATCCATTTTGTTCCTTCAATTCAGTTGTATAATCGTAATATTATTATTACATCTTTTAAAAATATCAATTATCATCATTATAATAAATAGATTTAAATTATTTCTTATATCCAATATTACCTTATCAGGATTTTAGTTACATATTGCATACAATTTTATCATAAAGGAACTACTCGTATATCGTAATACTCTAAATAAACATTAAAAGCACGAATGTTTAGAAAACAATCGTAAGTTTTTAACGAAACGAGTGCAATATAACAGAAATTTGTGAGTGTTGGATCACTTCCAAAACCATAAACTTTAATATCAGTAATGTACAACAATACCACTGTAAAAATAGCTAGAATCAAACATCGATAAAAGTCATCGAAGCGGTAACTTAGAATTCAACACGTGCCAACACATTCGTTACAAAATGTCGGTTGTTTCATATTCATGTAAAATTCTAACATTCATATTAAAGGCAGAATGTATGTATTTTCATTGTGAAATATATCAATAAATGTAAAAGTAATAAAAATATGTGTTAAGTAGTCCGTGTCACGTCGTAATTGCCTGCTCTTTGTAACTGTCATAATATTTTTTAGTCCTGGTGTGACAATTTTGCTTATTTTTTGTACAAAAAAATTTCATATAATATTTTATTCATATGATATAGAAAAATATAACATTTTAGTTCAAGGACCTTGATATGACATACATAATTTACTTACATTCCTTTTATATTAGTTTTCTTGAATTCGTGGATAAAAACTGACAGAATAGATAATATAAAAGTTCTTTAACAACAATGTTACTATAAATGTTTTATAAATTCTTTTATTAAAATCTTTTTTCAATTATGTTCATATACATTTTGTTTTGCTGTGAATTAATTTATATATATATATATATATATATTAATTCATCCATCTATTCAAAAGGGTACATTCAGGTAGCCACTTGTATTTGATTGAGCAACAAGCAAGGGAATGTTGTTATTAAGTTACTTCATTTATAACTGAAACATTTTTGGGTATTTTGGGAGTTAAATTCCCTTTTATTAAGACATTATTTCCATACTATATTGTTAGTGTAATTTAAAGTATAATATATAGAAATAGTCAATGGAATGTTTTTTTTAGTTTACATTATTGCTGTACGCGTATATTGTTTTTGTAGAAAAGAAACATACCCAAGTGTTTTTTATACACAAGAAAATCTAATAAGAATTGAACCTCGAAGTAAATAGTGAAGAAAAGGTCGAACAGATGTCGATTATTATCTGAACTGAACTTTTATTAGTTGAACAAAAAAAAAATACTATGGCCGCCATTACGCAACCGGGGAAAGCGAGACGAAAAATATACCATGAAAATTATCTTGATACGACCTCCCTATTGTCTACATTTAACAAATAATTATACATCTGTCAGTCTAAGTAAGAATTTACCATCTTCGCAAAAAAATAAAGTTAATTGCAAATTACTCAGAATTTTCTATTAGGTTATTATTTTTTTAATCTGTCTATAGATAGGTAGGCATATTATAGGCAACTGGTTCAAATTTGGTTAGTATAGCTTGAACGGTATAGAAGGAGATAGCGGACAAAATTTGATCGAGTTGACCGGTAAAGAGCTTCGCTTGGGTCATCTCAATTACATACAATAAAAACAATCTCAGTGAAATATATTCCAAAATTAACACCCTAGTCAAAACAATAAAAAAAAACTAAAATTACTTTTGATAAAGTTGTTATTCATCTTATAGAGATGATTTGAAATATCGATTATGGTGAGGCTGTCAAAGCTAACCAACTAGAGCGGAACCTGTCAATTCTATGGATAGATCAAACGTTCTTATCTTGTATCTGGTAAGACTGAAATCATGGATGTTTTGTTATAACAATAGCATAATGATTTCTATAACTACTTCTGAATATAGGTACTTCTGAATTATGTCAATAACAACTGTAATATTTGATTAGATATGTATATATATAACTTATTCTACATACCTGTAACATTGCAAAATAAACATTGGTAGTCGCGTTTGACTGATTCTCTCTCCTCAGGGTTAAAGATTTTCTGGCCTCCTTTTGCGGGCAAGTAATTACCGCAAAGGAGTTGGTTGGTTTTTAGTGGGTAGACTTAAAATGGCAGCATCTTCTATGCTATTATACATAACTCCCTGGCCATCACCTCCCTGGGCCGACGGGGTATCCGTAACGAATTTTTCCAACGGAAATAAGAAAACTAAAAGGATTAAAGAAATTTAAAATAAACACACATAAACACCCATTTCATAGAAACCTTCCGATTTGCAATGTTTTATTTTCCTATACTCACTAAACTCTCTAGAGAGCTCCCTACAAATGTTTCAACAGCCACTAGAGCCCGCTAAAGTAAACATTACTTCTATTCTCGGGAGAGTAGTGATCAGAAATTTAACATGCAAAATTATATAAATCATATAAAGCAAGTGTTTATTAAAACAAGTTTATAATAAAATAACGATAAATATTTTAAATTTTTATAACAAACAGTTTTTCTTTTATATTTTTAATTTTTGTTATTAATAATATGTTTTAGATAAGATAGTTAATCCGAGATTAAAATCATTATAACATTATATTAACTCTTGATTAAGAAAACTATTATATATATGTATATTTCCATTTTGCGTCATTTATAAAAGCAAAGTACTGACGTAAATACGTATCTTGTTTATTCTTTACTTATCCGCGGTAAGATTGCTATAATTGCATATTATATTCTAGTTGGTTTCGCTGGCTTCACCTGATAATATTAGAAAATATTTTGTTTACTGTAGCTAATATTTTTTAGAAGATCAGACTGTTTTAGTAACTTATTTAAAAATATGGTACCAACTTTAGAATTCCAACTTTTAGGTAGACCTTAAAGTTTGAATTACTCATTTTTTTTTTTTTTTGCAAATTTTTTTTTTACAATGAGTAAAACAACTGTTAAAAGTCTCAGCTTTCAGCTAGGACAAACTATACTATAATTATAAGTTAGTAATATTATAATTATTGTAAAGTAGTTATATAAATGGCGTAAAAATTATGAAACAACATTGCCTATAAACAAATCTTATATATTACGAAGGCGTCAAACACAGACTGCAGTTGTACTTCCCTGTATTAATGTTTGTATTCGTATGTAATATCCGGAATACGGACGGACATTGTTTGAGATAAAAACTCTAGAAATTCTCAATTCTGACGTAAAAAATGAAATGAAAATAACAAAATATAATACAATATTATTATAAAGGTACATTTGAATTTCAAAGGCTTTTATCCTGAAAAGGCTTTTATTTAATATTTTTTGTATAAATGCTTGTATTTGAATACAACTAACCTAAATATCTGACCGTGATAGAATTAAAATTTATATTATTTATATAAAAAAAAACTATGATATATAATTCACCAATCAGAACATTTAATATGTGTATGTTTGTGTATGCATGTATGAGTGTGTATGAAAGTCCAATTATTATTATAAATATGATATCAGACACACCTCTCCATGAATCACGTGTGTGACGTCAATTAGTGTTTACTTCTCCTTTTAGCCTGAAGTCTGAGCTAAATCTAAACCTATCAAGTCAAACAGTCTGTAACGGCCTGTGTATGCAAATTTAATTAAACGTTTCGTATGTTTTAGTGTGGCTTAAGATCTATTATTCTATATCTTAAAATAACTGGGGGCGCGAACCATGCCTCAATTTTTAGTCGCTACGCTCGCAAAATCTCGGTTTGTGTTAGCATATTGAGCGGAGCGAGGTGCAAAACAGCACCGAGACATTATTACATTTTTTTGTATTTTTTTATATCAAAAAAAATATTTTAAAACTACCACCAGACAGATGTCTATTAGTGTGCAAAATTTGAAAATTTTCGGATATACCGTTTTTGATTCATTTTTGCACAAAGAATGTAGAAAAGTCTCCCATAGAGAGCTTCGCTCAATAACCTTACAGTTTTGAGTATATAATAAAATCTTAACCGTATATTAAAATAGTTTTCATTTTTTAAGCTCAATTTATTTAATACTGAACGATATTCGAACGAACGAACGAGTGAAGAACTCTAATGAAATGAATGGTTTTATACAACCACTTGATATCTGTATTCCTACCATTATTCAATTTCAATCTCTACGTGTAAAGAAATAGAGAATATTTTCGATTGTTAGGTGAATTGTTAGTTTTGATTGAAGTTTCTAGATCGTGGACCATCATGCTCACATAAATCCCATTCGATGACGTCATAGATCTATCATATCTGGTGTCCGTTTCTATGAATAGACAAAAAGTGGGCAAGTCTGAGCTCTCCGCCAACTTCTGCTAACTATTAACACAATGGTTTGTTTACTTTTTAATGTACGCAAGGCTATGTTAAATATAGATTGTAGGTATAACTCGTAAACCAGAGCTCATAAGTGATTTATTAATAAACTTTATTAGAAAAGCATTTACAATAACTAACTCAACTGTTCAAGCATTGAAGCTACTAAAATAATAAATATATATACAATATTGGTCTGTCTGTACTTTAAACATCATAAAATGTATGATATTTCCGAATTTATTTAATAAAACAATTTCTGTACATATAAACAAATGTATAAGTACATAATATATATGTCCAAAAGCAAAGCAAAAAACACAAATGAAAACATACTTACACGTCAGTCTACTATGTATGATATGTGTGTTATTCTAAACCATATTCGCTATTCTCGTACCTGATGGAAATAACCTATTTTTCACGAACAGTTATTACCGTTTTTTATGAGTTCTGATATTTAGAAATGTATGAAATGCTTTTTTTAATAGAGTATATATCACTCAAACTCTATGTTAATAAAAGATTTTATGAAAAACATATTAAAATAATATAATTAGTATGATTACCAATAATATATCAACAAAATAATGATAAAATACAAAGGAAATGAAAAAGGAATATAATTTTAAATAATTCTTTTCATGAATGATTAAGTTCAGCATCTTACAATAATTTATCTGTATATTGAAAATACTTATATATAAAATAACATTTGTATATATTTACCAAACGGGAACATAACATGCGCAGGCGCCGCTCTCGTTGCTGATTGACGTCAAACGTTCACAACAATAAATTTCACAACACGCTTCATGTCTGTTACGACACTGTTTTGACCCACTGTGTTGTATTTAACCGGAAATTTATCTTTTTACAAATACATTACGGAAATATACAAAGAAAATAATTATATTTTTAGTAAGTATTTTCTTAGATTTTCACTTGTACACATTTCAAATAAAACTATTTTTACGGATTAAAACTCGCGTATAATTTGGTTACATTTTTGATTTTTTAACCCGACTTTCATCTCGTCTACCCGTGAACACGATTACTGCAAAGTATTCGAAACTTCGGGTTAATATAAAACATTGCCATATAATGGTGCTCTTTCATTAAGTTACAAAGTTACAAGGAACTCTAGCAACAGCTTGAGAAGTTAAGCTGCTTGAATTAACGTCCTCTGTTGGTCTTCAGGAGAGGATTATATTTCTTACTTAGGAGTAACGTTGACATTTTATCAGTTCTTAAGACAGTGTTAGTCTTTAAATCAGCTCTAATAAATCTTATTAGCCTGTAAAGATAAGAAAAATCTTCAATATTATACGAAAAATTGCACCCTTATTTTTTAATTTATTTTTTGTATGTAAACTTACGTGATCCATAATAACTATTAAATATAATTGTCCAGATATACTCACGTTATTACTATCAGGATTTTCCCGACTAGTTTCGACTCATTCGAGGTCCTTATTCATGAGCTCTGAGCATGGCAGTATCACAGGGCATAGGATGGGTTCGCTAATAGTCGGGCAAATTCCGATAACAGAAGTACCGCTGAATAATTATATTTTAATATGTTAAATATTTTTTCTTTTATAAAAATAATGTCTTTTTACAGGAATAGTCAACCGTGGTGATTCATTTCGGCGACGTCGCTCGAGGTCTGGTAGTCTTGCACCCTCATCACCAGCGCAGTCAGCCCCAGAAACTCAGGAGCGCCGGCCGGTGGCTTTGCATCGAGTGGCCATGGTTGGAGCCCCAGGAGTGGGAAAGACAGCTCTGATCAGCCAGTTTCAGACCAGCGAATGTATAAACGCGTATGACAGACAAAGAGGTAGGTTGATAGTCTGCGTTGAACCAAAGTTTTTTGAAGAAAAGTTAACAGTTCAAAAAGATTAAGAAAGAAGTCATAAGAATACAATATCAGTAAAAGTAGATAAAAATACCTGTTTTTAAATATTAAATATTAGTTGCTACGGGTAATAATATTTACTTATTTCTCTGGCTGTCTTACTACAAAGGTAGCTTTGACAGATTGTTTTGTGTCCACAATATTAAAAGAACAATACGTTTGTGTATTTTAACACAAACAAATCTGTTGTTATTAAGAAAAAAAATTCACAGACACTATATTCAAATTAAGTTTTGATGCTTTAAAGATCTAAAATAGGATTAAGGTAACTCTAAAATATATATATATGTTTTTTTTCATTATTGTTACAATAAAATATATAACATCATAAAAAATATCTATTTCCTAATACAAAACGAATAGATTTAAAAGAAAACTCTTTACTATTTTTGGCATAATATTCTGAATTTGCTGAGTGAAAAAATAATGCAGACAATCTGGAGGCTATTGCTCTAATTACAGACCCACTGAAAGTCAATTACTCCCGCAACGAGAAAATATAGAACATTTTCTTTTTCTTTTTATCAGTTTGTCGCAATTACATTAGCGCTTGATTGGATGTAACGCTTTGCTTTATCATACTATTTTGTTTTATTGCTACTGTATTTAGGAAAGCAATAAGCTTGTTAAATTACTGTGTAAAATGTCGTAAAAGACAAAAAAAACTACGTCACAAAATTTCTATTAATGGGAAAAACTCAATTAAAAAGACAGTTCTGAATTACAAAACAGTGATACATACAGGCATTTAGCTTTCTCACTTTAACGCAAGGTGTCGTTCTCGTAAACTACATAATAAATAGAAAAAGTTTAACAACTTTTCTCAGCTAGTAGCAAAAGAACAAGTAATTTTAAAGCAGGCCAGGCAAGCCCAACTATGTTTTTAGTTAGTTCGTAGTCGCTTGTTAATTGTATAAAATATTTCACATCGCATATCTTGTTCATTGATGATATGAACTGTATTTGATATGAACAATAATTTAATTGAATGTTTTAATCTGATATAAATAACTACTTAAGGATAAGTATGTATTATTTTTTCAAACTTGCTTTTATAATTTTTTTTTCTATTCCTTACACTTTATTTAAAGAAAATTTAATCAAACCTTGTTTTCTCTTAGTAGGATGAAATATGTAGAATCTCAAAAAACATCCGCAACATGTTGAAAGTTTAAATATGAACTGCAAAATTTATTTTAAAACAGACGTACACAAATGTAAATTAGATTTAAAGCAATAAAAATATCTATTTAGATAGCTATTGCTGTCTTCATTAATCTTACAGATTTGTATCTTGGATTCTGTGAATTTGAGTCTTTTATCTCGAATTAAATTAATTAATTGAGTTGTAAAAGCCTAATAAAGTTGTAGTATCGGTTTCGTTGGTTCTTTATTACAGATCAAAGTCTCATAAACGCACGAACACAATTCGTAACTCGACATATGTTTTATATTATCTGGAGTTATTTTACTAAGTCTTTGTTTACTTTACTATTGTTATTTTAAACTCAGATGTTCAAAGAAACAACACAATTAATGTAATGATTGGAAGTTATAATATTATATATATAAAAACTAGTCATACCTAAAAAAAAGTATATTTATGTATAATATAAGTATATACAAGTTACTTTGAATTTCATTTATAATAACTATTATACTAATTATCAAAAGCTTAAATATTTATTTTTAATATATTCAAATAAAGCTTGCAACTTGAATTTTACGTAAAATAACAAAGGTATATTTGTTTAGAAAACCTGTATCTTTTTAGAATCAGAAAATAAACAAATGCGAACAAGCTTCCCTTGTGACTCCTGTTGCAGTGTTCCTATTATTTTTATTCTTTTCATTTGTTTGAAATATACAGTAAACACATTGTTTGTATAGCTGATATATATTTATAATATATTTGTGTATTTTTCTATCGCTAATGGATCTAATAATTGTATGTTTAGAAATATGAAAATATTCTATAAAGTAATAACTCTATAAGGGGCGATTTTAGAAAAAAGAAAAACAAAATTTACTATAGAATAAAATTTAGTTGATTTTATCGTTGTAAGTTTAAGCTACGGCATTTGTACAAAAGAAGTCACTTGTTGATCTTTCATAAGATTCTTGTATAAAATGTTTCAGCACTAGGACGCCGTTTGCTCCACTTATGCGAAATGAAGTTTTAATAAATAAATAAATTAAATATTTATTGAATTGGTATATATCTGTGTGTAAAAAATAGCTAGTTGTGTAGTCGCGGTTTTAAGCTGCATAGTATAGCGTTTCACGTCAACTTTCATTGTGAGGACGCCAAAACTTTCTGTCTCTACCGTGTCAATGTTTCCTAAGAATTACAATCTGATCTTCAAACCCAGGGAAAAAAAAGTTCTAACTACAACTAGTTTTACGGGTTAAAACTCGTGTATAATTTGGTTACATTTTTATTTTGACCCGACGTTTCGAATGCTTTGCAGCAATCGTGTTGTTGATGTAACACACACTTAATCGTGTTGTCAATGTAACACACATTTACACCTCGTCTACCCGTGAACACGATTGCTGCAAACCATTCGAAATGTCTGGTTAAAATAAAAATGTAACCAAGTAAAAAATAGTTTTATTTGAAATGTGTACTCGTGAAAATCTAAGAAAATACTAAGGTTCTAACTAGTTAATTGTGTAACATCCTCAATTATAGTAATAAGACTTCTTAAAGAAAAACTCTAACCTATTTAGTACAAAATCTTTATATAAAAAAATATTTATAAAAATCATTCTACACAAAACAAGGGCAAGCATCAATGAAACATTTTTGCATAGAATTTTTCACTGTGTTTTTTATAAAGTTTCTCTCTTTGTTACGAGAGTCTAATCAAAGGGTCTTTTAATAATTATATCTGACCTTATTATAAATTCAATTAATTATATCTCTCAGTATAAATATGATGGAAAGGTGAATATTATCATAAAAAATCACTTAAATTTAATTAATTTTTTTGTATTTTCAGTATTCAAATTTACTTACAAAAATTATAGACTATTTTTTTAACATTGTTATACTTATAGTAATTCATTGTTTAAACAATTTTTAAATTATTTTATATGCTGAAGGGATTACATCTCTTACAAGCTTCGACAAATAATACACGAATTTAAATCACTATTTTTGTCCCATAAAAAAGTTAGCTATGAAATATGTGACAACTATGAAGTCAAATCTAGTAGATAAAGAAGTACAGGACCCTCGACCGTAAAACATTAATCGCTTATCTGAAGAAATAAGGGACTGTAATGAAGGCCATATTGAATGATCGATCCCTAATATATTTATGCTAATAGTGTACTTACAATATACATCTATATTATATAACTATTTACTTGAAAATGGAGCTGAATAAATACACACATACACACACACTCACTGACTCACAAACATACAATGTACATGTTTTAAAAAGGTATCTTGAACTACTTGGAATAAGTCCAAATGTTATTACAAGTGAAGTAATTTCATTAATAGGGTAATTACAATAATTTCCTTAATTACAAATTGAATAATAATACCCTAAAACTCAAATACAGGAGCATATAAAATATACATCTAATTCAAAGTTTTATACAACGATTAAATACTGATTAATACAAAAAACTTTACTAAGTTCAATTTCACGCACGACTTTTCAAGTTTTTGGTTAACATAAATCTTTGGCAACGAGGAAATAAATTACATAGATAAGCCCACACGCTACCCCACAAATGTGCTGAAATATTCTCTTACACACCCCCACCCTGCACCCTGAACTTTATGCCCGGAAACTTAGGAATCGTTGGAAGTAGATGACAAATTAACTGATTCACTGACACCTACATCTCGTCTTCAGAATACGCTTGTTCAAACCATTTGAAACTTCGTGTTATAATTAAAATTTAATAATAAAGTAAGCTAAATTCGTTAAAAGTTTTATTAAAATGAAGTTTTTATATGTGGTATGACAGAATGTTTGTGTGATCCAAAAGCATCTATTGCAACAGTACCAATATGTATACATTAATACATTTGCAACTTATAAATAATAATGTGTATAATAAAATATGCCTGATGATGGCACTACATCAGAATTATTATTGCGTTATAACCATGACCTGGTGCTGCTTTCTATCATTGGTTATCTTGCAGATCTAGTCATACCATATTAATTTTACTAGAAAAAATGGGACTTTGTCGGAATGATTGCGATGTTTCTATTTGTTCGCAAATTGTTTATTAGATATTTTGTGAAACAGTGACCATAATCAAAATACCCGGCTGACTTTGTTGTGTGGTTCTAATCAGACGAGACGCGTTTGGAACCCATGTAGCCGTAACTTTATTTTGAAGCGTATCATAACAGAAAAGCCTATCTTGGTTAATATGATATAAAAATAGGCCCTTCTGACACTTCCATTCCACGTACAAAAATGATCACTGGCATTGATTCAAAGTAAAAAAGAAATAAATATATATATATATATATAAAACATTTAAATGTAATATAAATAAAGAAAACTTAAACTAAATTAATTTATGACCTTTCTTATATATTAATATTAGATCAAAGCAATATTAATTAGAGAAGGTACTATCTTAGCTATCGTCGGTGTAAGGTTAAATTGTCTTCGTTATTCTCGTCTTACAATTTAATTTTCAATTTCTATTTAATTGCGTAACGTGAAGTACTCTGACTAATTCTGCTTAATGTATCGTATGGCTTTTAAATGTATTATTAATGAAGTTAAGCACATTTAGTATAATTATTATTTAAAATATTTTATAATGGTTAATCTTAAAGCAGTTTATTTAATTAGTATTGATTTACTATACATAACTGAATTAATTATAACAATTATATCATCTCATGTAGAGTATTATCTTATTTTACCCTGCACAAAAACATTATATTTTATTAGAATACATATCGAATCATTCACTATACTTATACAAGCTTTTTTATTTCTCGTGATCTATAGCGGTAGTATATTTTAACAAATATTTAATATATATCACAAAATAAAATTAAAAATACCCTACCTTATATAGACAGATTATATAGAATAATATATTATCGGAATGGGTAGCGATACGGTAGCTGAAAAATGTTTACTCAACGGTCGCGGTTTCCAATCCTGCTCGAATCGCTATATTTTTCATTGTATATTAATTTAATGTATATAAAAAATATTACATTAAAATTCAACAAAATAAGGAATACACAAAAAAAATCGAGTCGGTCAAGTCGGTCAAGTCGTTCCCAATAATCGTACATACGGCAATTGATTTTAATTTATATATATTAACCTACTTTAAAAGTCAGAAAGAACGAAAAAATCAACTGATTTATGGCTATCCAAAAAGTAATTTCGTTTACGTGCTATGGTTCGTTGATTTTGGACCAAATCCGCAGAGATTTTAAACTTACGGTCGAGTAAATTTGTACGCAATGCGAATGTTATTGTCAGGAGAAACTTAAAAGTGCCATTTGATGATTATAATGTAGGTAGAAAGTAAAAATGCTTGAATGTGGATAAATGTATACCAATGTATTAATCTTTTAATTCATTTTACTTGTAGTAAGACGAATAAAACAATAACGGATGAGAACTTTAATTAATATTTTAATTTTAAGTTTAAATTGGCCGAAACGTAACGAAAAATATCTAAAAGATCGATAATGAGCTGTTGACGAAATATAAGTACGGAATAAGTATTTTACAAAAATGTTTGTAACATTATCTTCCATTACAAAATAGTTAACCTGATTAGTTTTACAATAAAAATACTTTAACACCATTGTGTATTTTAATGTTTTTTACAGCATTGCTATCAAACGAATTAAGAAATACTAAAATTCGCGTAAAACAAATAAATATATTTCTTTTATTCGTCGTAAAACGTTCGCAACATTCACGTAATTCATTTATTAGTTTAATAAAGTTCTGCAAAAACAAGATATTTCCAACTACAAAAACATAGCAGAAGTAATTGGGGAGTTTATTAATTAATAAGATTTGTTGTATCACGTCATAAAATTATTTTATTACATACTTACTGCGTATCTTGGTTCTCTGTCTCATTGGACTATAAACACGTAGATTTTATATGGTTTAACAGGACTCGGAGAAAGGAAGGGAGGGGGCGTACGCGTCCTCATAGTATTTTTCGGTTATTCTTTTTTTTCCTTTTTCGTTACTTCTTTATCCATCTCTTTCGGAATTCCATAAAAGTATAAAAATATATTATTTTAATCAATTCAAAAACACAATAAATTATTTATATAAGTAGAATATTGATGTTTTCAGTTATTAGCCCTGTCTGTAATTAGCTGCCCTTGTTTTCTATCAGATTTACAATTTACAAATATAAAACTGTAAAAGTAAATATCGTAAAATAGCCTACATATAAAATTTACATGGTTTACAAATCATATAAATACTAAGGTTTTGTAAGTTGTTTTTAATTTCAACCCATAAATGTAGCAAGCGTTTATTCCCTCAAAGGCTGTAAGGTAATGCTCTTATACATACATACATACATACATACATACATACATACATACATACATACATACATACATACATACATACATACATACATACATACATACATACATACATACATACATACATGCATACATACATACATACATACAACCATGCATGCCCTGATAACGCAAAAACCATGGCTTATGGTGATAATGTACCATCAGGTGACGCGATACTTCGTTTTATTATATAAAAAGCAACAATATAGAAATAAAAATTAACACAAAAAATAATACAAAGGAATCCCTGAAATTAATCTCTTTCTTAATTTCAGAGCTCCTTTGTCTTAAGTAATCTATTGAAGAAGTAATTTTCTGAAAAGCTTTCGCCGTCTGAACATCAACAGGTTTCATTTCAGTATTACAAGATTATTTTGAATTAAATTTACTCTTAAATAAGGTTACACATTTTATTAAACTTTTACACATGTATTTTGTTTATTTGAACTATAAAAATAAATAATATTACATTACAGATTATTTTAAAATTAAAATGCGTGTAACGAAAACATTAAGGTTAAGCGAAGTGGTTCTAAAGAAAATAATTGTGTTACTTATTACAAAACGTCTAATTAATATAGTTTAGACCCATAAAAAATATATTTATTTGAATTCACAATTTTTTTAATAACGTGACTGACGAAGATATTTTTTTTGTTATCACTTGACTCACTTGACAGTTTATATACATAAATACAATGTATGATGTAATACATTGATGTTTACAACACTTATAGTACTAAAAGGTCGAATGTTGGAATCTCTACTAATATTATAAAGCTGAAGAGTTTGTTTGTTTGTTTGTGTGTTTATACGCGTTAATCTTGGACAATACTTGAATGATTTGGATTTTTTTTTCTAGTTATGATAGGCTGGATATGAGGACGGCTATAGTTAGAGAACTTGACGTCACTGTTCTTATCTTAGTAAATAAAATTAGTTACCTGCTGATGAAACAGCGAGTAGAAGCTGGAAAATTTGTATGAGATTAATAAGTACATCTACACAAACATTTATTAAAAAATTAATGAATTTATTTATTTATTTATATACCATTAAATTACAATAGAAACATATACAAGTCAAATAATATAAAAGTTTTACTTATCTCTTTAAGAGATATCTACCTGTTACCCTTCGGATAAACAGAGTTTTATATATGATTAAAATGTGGTCTGATACTTTAACTAAAAGAAAAATTGAATAAAAAAAAAATAACAACAGAAAAATTTTGTATAATATATTTTAACTAATATTATCCATAAACTTACAATATCTTAAATATACTTAAGCCCATTGAAATTAAAAATATGGGAATATTATTTTTAATGGGCTTAAGTAGAGACATCTCATTTATCTGATAATCGACTAAATTAATTACTAGGATCCGACATAGGAACCGCTAAATCTGACCAGCTGGTCCACTTAATCGAACATTGAAGAAATTGTCTGTGTTATCGAATACTGGATTAGATTCTGTATTATTATATCATTTATTATTGGTTTTATTATCGATATACACGATCTAGTTTTTAAGTTGTCGATGTACATACCTTATAGAACATATGGAAAAAATATTTAATATTAAATAAAATAAGGGATCTTTTATAAGAACAATAAAAGTCTAAATAATAATTGTGGCATTTCTCTTTGTATTAACTTACAATAACATACGTACGAAAATTCAATCGATTTTTAGAAATCTTGGTTGTAAATCAGGTCTATCTAAAAGTCTGAGGAAAGTTTTGTCTCAAAACATGTTTTAAAACTCACCTTGGATTGTAACCCCATCTTCCATGAAACATAGTAATTACCAATTTTTAATATTTTTCTATTTAAATCCATTAGTATTAAACGAAATTTGTTGAAACTCACTAACTTTAACATTAAAGTTTAATAATATCTCTAATACACATATGAAATAATGCCGAATTTTATCGTTTAATTATTGGTAAACTTTGGAACTTTATCCGTTGGAAAAATTTGTCAGGTATAGCCCTCCAACTAAAACGGTGATGACCGGTTTTAGTGTGGGATTGCCTAGTATCTGTTAATTTTAAGGCTACCCACAAAACAACCAATGGTTGCCTTCATGGGTTGAGTAAGACGCCAAGGTAATCCGAGCAATAGCCCTCATGACGTAAACCTATTTCAGGTTAGAGAGGTCACAGCCCCCACCAACTAACAGAGTTGGGTAGTGGTGGAGTTTAACTTCCTGAGCCACTCCACGGCTTCCTTAACAGTAATTACTTGATCTAAGAAGGAGGCCATTGGAATTGCGGATAGCCCCCACTGTCGCCAGATTGACGACCGACAGATTTGCGGACAACATCTAGGCCAAATTATTAATTATTTGTTTATCTACAAGTAGCATCTGTCTTTTTAAATAAAACTATTTTTCAAATTATTTAATTCGAAAATTTTAATTTTAATTTTAGACTTTAATATTATCCCAAAGTTTCGAAATTATAAACAGGATAGTTTTAAGAAATTTAAAACAAATCTGTTCACAGATATATCAAATTATTTGTTAAAAAAAATAATATTACCTTCTTTTCTTTTGTTTAGATTCAAGTAAAATGATTTGAGCTTAAGTTATATTACTATAACTAAAGAAATTAAAAATAATTCTTTTTAAATAAAACTATCATTAATATAACTTTATCTTATTTTATGTTATAAGTTATATTGGCACTTAATTTCAGAAAAAACATTCAGCTTTAAGCTCTAAACAACAATATCTTTGACATTCTTAATAACTTTCGATTGTTATCTCTCACGCAATATAATCACGCAATAAACACTTTATTTTCATATTTGTTATCAAACCAACTAAATTAATTATTATATATATAACATTGAAATTCTAAAGTTACTTTCACAAAAGACGGTATATTCAAAATTCCAGAAAAACTGTATATTCTGATATCAGATAGATCAGAGGAGAAAAATCGAGAAGTTAGGTCATATTAAATATCAAGATGGAATACCAGACATTGGGTGTAAATGACGTAGTCTCAAGCGAAATCAATCATGTTTGGCGTTGATAAGGCAGGGTTGAAGGGTCACAAAGACCATAATTTCAGTTATATTAAGTCTCAAAGCGGTTAACCATACAAGAAATATGACCTACAGGCAGGCTACAGGATATTTGTATGTAGAGCGAGGCTGGGATCATATAATGTTTATGTATGAAATAGAACTGTTTCCATTTCATACATATATATTTTTTGAAAAAAGGTTTAAAAACTACATATTTATAATTTAGTGTTAGTTCTACTTGGATAATTTACTTTCTTTCACACACTTTAACCTTCAAGTATAAAGCGATGATAATCTTATAATATTTAAAAATAATTTAATTTTCAATCTATTTTCTTTTAGATATTGCGACAAAGTACTAGATTAAATACTTAGTTCTATATAATTATTAAAATAATATTTTATTTAAAACAAGAACTTAAACACAAATTGTCTTCTTTAATGTCTAAGAATATAATTATATAATAAAAAAATTATAAGGAATATACTTTGCGAAGACTTATATTTTAAATAAAAGGTTCCATATAATTAATTTCATTTCAAAATATTATCTCATTAGAAGGGATTCCTAGTTACATTCAAGAATTAATGTTAATGTAGGGAAGAGAAAATTGAATCAGTCTAATCAAGGCCCCGGGGAATTACATGTATGTATTCATTAGGTCTTATTCATATTCATTCACATTCAATTTAAATAAAGGTGTCACGAACTTAAGTGACCCTTAAAATTATTTTTGAAGTATAAATAAATTTATTATTGTCGTTGCAACATGTTTTAGTGAAATATTGAAATATTTACACCATTTTTCTAAAATAAATTTGTTATTTTTATTTCTTACAATATAACTTGTCACTTACAATTTTATAATGAGTTTTATTTAAACTTTAAATTTAATTTAAAAATAAAAAAAATATTTTAAGTTTTCTTAAAATTTCAATAAAATGAAAATAAGTCGAAAATTTTGCAGCTTAAATGAAAACTCTTGTGTAAAGAATTATTTATGAGACAAAATGAAAGAAACAGGTGCAGGTAGCAGTAAATAAAATGGTTATAAAATGGGATAAAGAAATCTAATAACATATTTATCTGAGACTAGAAATTTAAATGGAATTGATATATTTATGGTATTAGGTAATTTCCTTTTAGCACAAAACCTATTCATGCAATATTACATAATTAAGAGTCGTTATAAAAAAATGGAAAAAAAAGATCTCTAATATAAACTACTACTAAAATAATATTTTCTTAGATTTTCACGAGTGCACATTACAAATAAAACTATTTTTTTACGAATTTAAACTCGCGTATAATTTGGTTACAGAATTACTGACAGACATCTCGTCTACCTGTGAATATGATTGCAAAGTATTCGAAACGTCGGGTTAAAATAAAAACGTAACCAAATTATACGTGAGTTTTAATCCGTAAAAAAATAGTTTTATTTACTCCTAAAATATCTAAACTAGAGATAGAATTAATCCACAGATCATTAAAATAATAAGTGGACGCAAAGGTACTGAAGGGGTTTTCCAAATTACTCACTGGCTAAAGTAAATCAAAATTATGGGTCAAAACACAGTCCTGGTCATCAAATACCGTTACTGTAATATGTTTCTTTTATAAATTCATGTGATAAAATATTAATTTGTAGACTATAAATATCTACTTCATATATAAAAATCACGTACACAAAGATGTAATATACTTTGATAAAATTTTTCTTTACAGTTTACAATTATGTCCAATTTATACACTGTTCATTACTTTTAGTCAGTATTGCGAAAATCATTGATGCCCCCGTTACATAAGACCATTCCATACAAAATCTGGACTTACGTTCTCATGAAAGAACTAGGCTAGAGGAATCTAGAAGGTTTATCCATAATTCTTTTGATATTTAGAAAGAAAGAGATGAAAAGCTATTTTATCAAATAAACTGGTCTCTTTGTTAGAATTTTTTTATTTTTTTATTTTTTTTTTTACATTTATTTAAAATTTAAAAGGTATACATTTTAGAAAAAATACAAGATAAATGCGCGAAAACCTCTTTGGGTTTATCTGGACAAGTTGTCGTTCACAAACATAGTATTACTTATATATATATATATTCCAATAATTTCATACTAAAACAGAAAAAAAGAAAGTAGTGTTACATATCAGGTAACTAGAACAGATTTCAAAATTGCTTTAATTTTCTCCTATTCAATCAAACTGAGCTCGGAAAGCTTAGAAACGTCTCGGAATGACAAATTCAAGCGATTAAACTACTTGGTAAAATATGGGACTAATTATAAAATTAAAAATTAAAATTCTACAATTTTACCTAATTCGCCAAATTTCGCCGAATTCGTACTATTTTGTTATTTCTGTTTTTAATGTTTATATTTTTGTATGATCCGAGTGTACAATAAAGTATATTATTATTATTAATTGTAAAACAAATGATCAGTTTAAAGAATATAATTAATTGTTTCAGATGTTGATAGCACAGAACAGAAGGTCTCGATAATGCTGAACGGGGAGGAATCGGAACTATATTTTGTTAACTGCATGACAACAAAGGTACCAAAAATTTTTTAAAATAAATAATTTTTAGTATAAATATCAATACATAAATAAAATCAAGTATAATAATAAAATAAATATATCCATTGATTTAGTTAATTCAGTAATTTCTAACTAAAATAATAAGAAGTTTTTGAGTTTACTATTATATATATTTATTCTGCTGTACACGGACTTTACCCGAATAGTTTCGAAATAATTCAGTGTCCTTATTTATGAGCTTGGAGCATGGCAAAATCCTCTTGTAGGTCTTTATCATTCGTCAGAAAGATCCATGGGAACCGCACTGTTCAAGAGCGCCTTGCATCCAGGTGGTTGGGTATTGGAAGAGGTGACGTGAGATAGTGGAAATAGGCATTTGAAATGCTTTTCGTCTAAGATGTGGTAGAAAAAGCACAAAAATAATATTTTCCTACATAACGCCAATCTGAATTTTTACACGTCGCAAGATCCTTGACAATTTGAATGTGTCTTCCTTATATATAGCCAAAGGGTGGAAGCTGATAAAGGGCTGACCATAGCAGAAGATTTCGAGGCTCAGCACTCCGGTACTTGACCAACTTATGGTAGCGTTCTCTTAGAGTGGTAATACGACAAATAGGGTGTTTTAATGATAAACTCGAAAACTTTTGTCTTCTGGAAAACTAAGCGATATTTAATTTATTCAAATTCGAAACCTTCAATATCTTAAGAAAAGACACTCAATTCGTCGTTAAGGCTTGACTCTATTAGCACAGAATGAAATTACGAAGCACATGTTTCATACGCCTTCCAACCCAATCCATTTATAAATGTCCAAGGAAAGTAAAGTTTTTCATGAAGATTTTTTGCCGGAACACATTGTTCGCACGTGTTTTCTGACATCGCAGGATTGTAAACGGTGTGTCTTCTTGTTTGTCAATAGTTGAGATTGATGTCATGTTTGGTTCTGGGTTAGTCTACAATCAATCTATCGTTATAACAGCGGCAGGTATCGCAGTTTCCCGTTCCACCGTTTCACCGAATAAAGGTTTAACAAGCCCGACCCGTCAAGGTCTCAACGGATAATGATGACATTTATAAAGGTTCTCTTAAACAATTTCAGTATAATGGTATAACAAAGTATCGGATGTTATTAACGTCAGTACAGCCAGATAAATATATATAAAAGTAATCATAGATAACCAAAGTTTGAAGACTTTATCGAAGAGGGTAGTTTTAATAACTATGTTATTATGATGTGTTTAACCTAACAACTAAATAAAAGTACATGTAAATATTAAGTCTAAAGCTAATGTAGAATCAATATTGACGACGAATTGATTAGTTGGTAGTCATACCTGATGAGTCAAAGGACGTGGGTTCATTTCCCACACGGGGCAGTTATTTGTGTTTTTCACAGATTTCTGTTTCGAGTTTGATTGTTAATTGTGTCCATTATTTCTTTGTTTGTGAAAGCCTCCGCAGCAGAGAGGCTATTTCTCTAGTGCGGTTTATGTTTTATTTTTTAAATATAAACAAAGAGTTTCCGGTATATTAACAGGAAGAAATCGATCGTTCGGAGCCACCAGACGCATTCGTGGTGATCTACTCGGTAGTGGATAAAGCGTCTTTTCAACGAGCAGAACAGGAACTGGCGAGGCTACTTGACTGCGACATGCTGAGGTCGCGACCGGCATTACTGGTGGGAAATAAGATAGATTTAGCGAGGAGCAGGGCTGTTTCGACACAAGGTAAATTATAGTTTTTTATAGTGTTATTATATTTGGAAGATGAATTTTGATCAAAAGATATAGTCATTAAAATAATAACTGTCTCCTTTTGCTGATTACCTTAAAATGCTTTTCTTTATAGTTTGAAAATTACAGTCTTATAAATGGGCAGAATGAATCAATAAGTAAGGTCAGAGAATTAGGACCTTGTATATTGTAACAACTGTTGTACTAAATTCGTGTTATTATTTTTATGTTACAAAGGAAAGGTATTACTGTTATATTTACATGTACTATAATAATTTATTGTGTTTTTTCAAATTTATTACAAATGCTATTTTGATTTATTTGTTTGATTGTATATATAAGTTTTTATTATTGAATTTATAATGGTATTAATAACTGTTAGGGTAAAAAAGGTACGTTATTATGATACAAACTTTTGTGCCCAAAAGTCCTTATTTGTCGTCGTATTTGATATAAAAAAGAAATACAAATAACGTCAAAGACATTTGGCACAAGGGGCTATTAAATAACTTCTGGGACATATGTAAAAGCTCGGTACCGAGATATGAAGATAAATACAATATTTATATTTTCAAAATTATATGGATGGAAGAAATGGAGACTACTGTTTATTTTAACTTCATTTTGCTCACATGAAGGTTTACTTTCCTAATTAACTTCATTTTATTCAAATTAACAGATTCTTTACTGTTTACTCATCATAATTTTTGTCATACATTTTGGGAGATAAATATGAGAAGAATTAGACTCATTCATCTTAATTACTTATTTAATAAATAAACACCAATATATATTTTTATTACTACTTGCAAATACTTTATATGTATATGGTGATTTAATATTTAATAGAACTATACTATATCAAAAGTCAAAAGTCTAGTTCTAAAGAACTTTTATATTAAAAAAATAAGTAATTTATGAACCTGTCACCTTATGTCTTGTGATTTGAACGTACAAAACTACTATGTTATTTTTTTAGGAAATGACTTAGTAGACCCAATTTTATAGGAAATATAGAATGCCGTTGATTTTCATCGTACTTATAAGAAAATCTTATAAAATTTACTTTTACAGATGGAAAATGCTTGGCGTGTACTTATAAGGCGAAATTTATAGAAGTATCAGTTGGAATTAACCACAACGTCGACGAGCTACTAGTCGGCATTTTGAACCAAATTCGGCTAAAGAAGCAGCAGTACTCAGCGGAAGGTGGAAGAGAATCGTCACCAGCGCACTGGTATAAGACCAGGGGAGTGGTTCGCGCAAGTATGAAAGCTAGACAAATGCTCACGTGGATATTTGGCAAGGAAGATTCCAAGTTCAAAAACTGTGAGAATTTAAATATCCTGTGAGTGGAAAGTGACGGTCCCGTGTTTGTATAGAGGACATTTGAACGCGGGTCGTATTACGCTAAGTAAGATTCGCCATTTTGCTTTTATTTTAAGTGAATGTCATGACATGTGACAAGCGAGGGATAAATCAAGATGGCGTACAACCTTTATCGTCTTTTAATGCCAAAGAGTACTTAAAATTAGATGTAAATGTGCCAATTTTTGAGAAAACTTAATTATGTTATTCTAGTTTAAGCTATTTTTAAATGTAATACAGTATTTTCTTCATTTATACATGTTTAATAAAGCTTGTATATCATAGTCAGCAATACTACGTTACAATATTTTAAGCTATGTATATGAAAAATGAATTTACACTGTTACTGGACCATTTGCTGTGTAAAATATATTGTAATCGTATTCTTAAATTATTGAAATATATACCGTAAATCTTAATTTAAGATATTTTTAGAGTACAAGTAGAAGTTGACTTTTTTATTATTCTGTAAGCATTATTATTTATTTTTTTATTTTACAAATTTTTATTATTAACAGTAAAATACGTATATTTATTTTTGTTATTTATTCAATTTTTACTTTGAATAGACTAATAATTTAAGTGTAATATATAAAAAATGCAAATGCACATATGGATTTGATGTTGTATAAAGTAACTTATATAAATGTTTGTATTTTTAATTGATTATTATCAAATAATATGTATAATGACCGCCAGCGATGGTGGAGCGATAAGTCCGTCATCATTTAGACTTAATGGAACAGTGGCCACATCGTCAATGTGGCAAAACAACAACATCGACACATACACTTCGCGTTCATACTGCACGGAACCACAATCTCATCTCTCTCCCACACCACACCAATTGAACCGACTATTTAGAGCCCATGAAGTGGCTAGGATCGCGACTCCCAAAAAAAGTTACGGTTCCACACCTACCAAATAGACTGTAAAACTTTCGCCATTTAAAACCAACTGACGTCACTACATTTGCTCTAATACTAAGTAATCAATTGACGAACTTATTTAAAACAATATTGTTATCCACAATATGTTTATTTATTTAATAAACCTAAGTCGTATAAGTGTAAAAGACGTGCGCAGATATCTATTAAACAACTATTTACTCTTTTATAATATTCATAGTAGATTCTCAGAAAGCCTTTACTTATATTTTGTTAATTAATTGCTATAATTCTATTAATTGAATTAATAACTTGTATTTTGACTGAGATTTCCTGCCCTGCTATGTCGTGCTATTTTATCGTGTGACAAGCTGTATGAAGCGGTGACTCACCAGGTAATCGACTGTAATACCCTTCCCTCAAAGCCTCTCACACCCCTGTAATTAATCTTGTGTTTCAAGAGGGCGGGGGCGGTGGTTTTCATTTTGTATCAGATAATCCGCTGGCTAGATTGTACCTTTCCAATAAAAAACTCCTTGCTTGGCTTGGTTGCTCGTTAATGCAATCGTGATTATAATATAATAATATAATTATGAAAATAAAAATGTCATCTCGATAACTGCGCCAGCCTTTTTGAAAGCAATCCTCGATGAGTAGTGTATATGTACATAGAACACGTTTCAAAAGTGCCTTTTATGAGTAATTAATAATAAATAATTATATTTCAATGTTTTTATTATATTGGTAACTTATATTTTTTCAAATTTGCATGTTTTTATGTAGATCCAATATATTGGCATATCTGTTCCAATGTACTAATAATCTTTAATAATAAAATATAAAATAAAGTATTGTTATAATAAATAACCATTTCACAAGCTACATTTATATTAAAAATTCTTTTATAAATAAGAGTAGTTTAAAATGTATAAAATACATGTATCTATATCTCATAATATTAATTATGCGATCTGTCTGTAAACTAATTTTAATGAAGAACAAACGTTTATTAAAACTATTAACCCAATACCTGTAATTTGTATGCTATTTTATTAGGATACATATATATCCATATTTTGTACTTGTAGTCCACTTTATGTAATTAGATTTTTCTATATCAAGGGTAGATAAAACATTGTATTGTAATGTTTTTTGTGTGGAGTATTTAGTGTATTCTAGATTGTAATATAATGTATGCATTTGCCCATTATTTGGTATTTAATATATCTATTCACAGTAACGGTTTCGGAGAAAAACTAGCATAAAATAAAAACTGAAGGATATAAAATTAATTTTAATTGTCATTAAGTCATAATGCCTCATTTCAATATTTACGTAGAAAATGGTCAAATATATAAACCTGTAAGATTCAATCTATATTAATAATTATAATGGAAGCTTAGACTGTATCGCTCTGAGGCTTAAGTCCTTTCAGTGAATTCTTAAGTTACTTATAATTTCTTCTAAGTTATTAATTCCTGCTTTCGTTTTCTTCTCACTGTTATTTTAATTAGTGTTTAATGTAAATATACCGATTGACAATAAATTTGAATACTGTGTATGACTTTTCCTACATGATAATTACCTTATTTAAGTATTTTTAAGTGTGTCATACAAATTCTTAATGGAAAAGCATATTATAACCTCCTTTTAAAGGAAGTTATAAATACCACATCGCCTCTCCTCACTTCACCTAACTTCTTCATTTCATTTCATTTTTTTTTATGAGAGCTCCTCTCTCATAAAAAAAACGGCAAACGTAGCATGCGGATCATAGATGAATTGTGATCACTGCCACCCACGAACTCTTGCAACATCCGAAGACTTACAAAAACATTGCTGGCCTTGGAGGTAGGACTACACGCTTTTTTTGAAGGTACCCATGTTGTATCGATTTATTAACACCGCCAAAGGAAATTCATTACACATCGTTTTGGTACGTGGAAGAAACGTCCTCGAAAACCGTACAGTAGAAGATCGCCATGCATCCAGGTGGTAGGGATGAAAATTCAGGCAGTGATGTGTTTTGCAGTGATGAAAAGAGGCGGGAGGCATCAGATCAAATAGCTCTTCATAACACTCCTCGTTGTAAATTAGATAGAAGACGCAAAAAGAAGCCTCGTCGTTTCAAAGATTTCAAAGATTTCAAACGCAATTCCAAAGATTCCAGACGGCACTAGGGGATCTGTTATAATCCTAACGCCTCGCCGTTGTACGCGGTCAAAAGGTTGAATTTATATTAATATTTTGGTGATCTGGACCAGAGATTAAAACAGTACTCCTAATATCTCCGAAAATGTGCCTTATAGAGCGCAAGTGTTTGACCAAGATTGAAATACTGCTTCGCCCTATTGATAACACCCAATTTAAACGAGATCAACTGGATCTTTTTCTCTAGATAACCACGAAACTAACAGTCACTCGAAATGTCGAGCCCCAGAATTCTGACGAAGTGTTAAAGGGTGTATTCTTGGACATCGATGAAATGACAAATGGGGTTATATAATGGGTATTCTTAGTGATAAACGCGCAAACTTGTGTCTTTTGGGGGTTGAGCTTAATGAGGTTCAGTTCACCCCATTCTGAGACTGTATCCAGTGAAGTCTCTATAGAAGACACAAGTTTCTTTCAGTACTTGTCGACATTTTTTTAGAGAGACTTGCACGGCCGAAATGTATTCCATCCTCAGTGCTGTCATCCGCATAACAATGTATGTTAGAAATAGCCAACATATCATTGATGTCCAGGATGAACAGGTTTGGGGATAGCACTCAGCCTTCGGGTACATCAGCATTTACGGGCTTGGGGTCGGAACAAAAACTATCGAGAACGACCTGTATGCTCCGCTCAGTGAGGAAGATGGTGATCCACTTGCATAAACTCTTGAGAAGTCCACATCAAGGCAACTTCGAAAGAAGACTCTTGTACCATACACGTTTTTTAAGGATCAGATTACCGAGGGCACACTACCACGAGACCGGGACTACACTTTTAAGAAAGGAGTGCTTAAATAGACGCGTAAGCACTGGAAACATTATTTTAAAACGAAAGCATATGCGTTTTTTTTTTTCGTTTTATTTTCTGGCATCCTAATTATGTAATTGCATTCTTTTGTACCAATCCATGCATTCACGTAACTTAGAGGTGATTTGTTTTGTATTAAAATCGACCAAGCTGGTTTTTAGTTTTTTTTTAAAGAACTCATAACAGCTTATTCACTTATAATTTGGGTAGTTGGAATTAGATGACGTGTCAGTAAAAACTGATCAAAATTGAAAAAAAAAGTCTTATTTTTTTTTAAATATATTAATAAATATATAATATATCATATCATTTATTAAGGTAATTATAGAATGAGTTTTATTACAAAACAAATAAATAAATAAAATATAATTTAAAATTTTTCTTAAGGAGGAAGTTAATTTTATGGGCCTCGAACCCATTTCCGCTTGTTTTATTGTATTCAATATCAAACCTATAACCTCTACATTTTTACATACTAATTTTTAGGTCGCGTTGGCTCTTTCCATTTATATAACTGAAATATACATAATATCTTTTACTTGGCTATGCATTTAAATTGTCTGTTATAATATTTGTTGGCAATATAAAGATACAATTATAAAGTTTAAATGTTTCCGGATCAAAAAGTTTCAAACAAAAAGCACTCCTCGATTGAGTAATTTGAAATTTATATACAATCGCTACAAGTAACCGACGACTTCACTTGTCTTTAAATGAAAATTTAATTCTTTTTAATTGTATTTATTTATATTCTATTATATTTGTAATTTTTTGTAAAATATTATAGTTCTAATAATAATAGCTATATGAAACTACAAGACGAGCTGTTAATATAAGATACATAAGAAAAGTATTAAGGTCTTATTAATAATTGAATAATTAAATGCAGAACATATAATTTTAAAAAATATATTATGAAAAATGTATCGATAGGAGCAGCATTCAAACCGGCGACCACTGGAAATTCAGAGCATTCCTTTTCTAATTGATTTACCGTATCGCTGAAGAAAAGTTTCAGTTCCTGCTAGTTCTGAAACAAAATTTCATTATACATATATTTCTTAAAAAATTAATAAAAAAGAATTTCAAACTCCAGAACATAATGTATATATTTTTGTTGCACGAAAACAAACAATGACTTAGTGTTTTTTATATTTTTTATATTTTAACGTGTACTTGATATAAAGTTATTTTACCGGATTTAATTCGCATATATATCCACGCCAGTTAAACGAAAGTTAAATCTATTAAACATTGTTTTATTTAAATAATAATCTACTTTAAAATTACTTACAGAATGTTATAATCAAATTTTGTCATTGTATCCGTTATCTAGGAGTAAATGTAATTCGAGTTTCGCAGAAGATGAAACGCTTTGAAAGAAGACGAAAAAAAATTACAACGATCTCAATTTCATTTCGAATTTCTACACTAGCGGTGAAAATACAGTTTCAATAATACTGCAATCTGATTAACAAAATCTTTGATGCACGAATCGCAGAGTTTTTGAACCATGCACTACTTGATTGATGGAGGCAATTGAGTAGCTCGAACGTCTGTCTGTATCGGAGCAGTTTATAGTTGATTTTCATGTGGTGAGTATTTACGACTTCTTATATTTGTCTAAAGAGAAATCGACTCTTATATGAATATAAAAAAAGAGTTTTAATTAAACTTACCCAATTTTTTGTCTTTATGCTTACCGCGGTGAGTGTTAGAACCGATAATACTTACGCAAGTATTCAATTTACTTGGTATTACTAAGTTATTAATATTTAGATATATTTCTCAAAACCAATAATTATTATACTTTTTAAATAGATAAAATTTTTTAATAAATAAATCTTCATACTATTTATTATACTAACTCCCTTTATACTTCAAACTGTCGACTTGTCAGCGAGAAGTGTGTTGTGACATTTCACTACATTAAACTAAATTTCACTTAAAGAAAAACGGGGACGTTAAGAGACATACAGAGAGAGACATACTTTTAAGAGTTTAATCTATATTATAAAAGTATGTTTATACGATTGTCGTTTTTTAATAGTCATTAATTATATAACTACAAAAAATACAAAATATTCAAAACAGCACTCAAAAGTATATTTAGAGAAACATATTTTTTAAAAGACGCAAGCCTTATTAAATTTTCTTTCAATATTCATGTCAAGTACTGAGTATCTACATTTTAATATCGTAGCACTATAAAGCGCAAAACTTAAAAACTTTTAAGGTAATGAGGCATATTTTATCGTCCGGAGTGATTCGATAAAAATCTTATTAAAATGTAAAAATAAAAGCTAAAATTCATTACAACTTGAAAAATTACTATTAAAATGTATATTGAAAATTCTTCAAAACTTCTACAAAACTTCCTGACCACTTTGAATTCAAATATGTGGCGATCGGTTTGAAATCCCAAATTCACATTTATTTCAAATTTTAAACTATATTTTAATATTATTTTTAATAAAATATGTATCCTGTATAATCAATCAAAACAGAGATTAAATCCAAAGTAATATCGAAATTATGTCCCAATCAAAACCAGGCAACTACAGCTACGAGGTATTGTCAGCAATTTCAAACAATGGTGAAAATATTAAATTGTTCTGACCCAATATTACTTGAGAACAAAGCTAGACTCCATTCTTTACAACAGACGTCACCAAATAAGAGGAGCAGCTACTGGAATACCATCATCTGACATCCAACACACTAACTGGACCTTGTTTCAACAATTTACCATTTTTTGGTCATTTGGACTTAAGGCAATCCAAATTGCCATCAAATATTATATTTATTCTCGATACCCTCAATTTTCTTTGAGCTATATATTAATACCTACAACACTTAGAAAATGATAAAAGTGCATAGATGATTATTGATCATTATCGATTACTTTAATATAAAATTTTATTACGATTTATTAATTGCAAAAAATATTAAACAGAAATGCCTGAGCCATTAACACCGCTATGGACGTTGCGTCAATGAGATCATGTCACCACTTTTATTAGGACACATGAAGTTTAGCAATAAGTAGGCTCTTAAGCGTCACAATTATGTATGATGACACTCTTAAGAGTAAGTTACTCTGTAATTTTCTATAATAAATATTTGTTTGTTCTTAGTTCTATATGTTTTTCATATTTTAATCATTTTTAACAAAAGATGTTGTTTATTGTTGTATGTCACAAAAGAAAGCCATTGTATGTTACAACAGAAAGTCGCGAAATCATGGGCGAATATAACTGTATATCATATACTTATATTTTATTGATAGATCAAAAGACCGAGGGTGGCGGTGATCACTTATCATCGTTTGCCCTCCTTTTCAATATAAAAAAGTACAGTTTCACTAATTTAAATTGTTTTATTGGTATAAGCAAAAACGACACAATGTCTTTGTAAATAAATATGTTTGTAGGTATCAATGTTTCATGTGCAATGTGTATGATATTCGAGTTAAGAAATAAAAACTCTTCTTTTAATTGACGGTTCTTAAAGCTGTCTGTTATTAAAATTTGGAACGGATACCGTTGGCAGCTGCAATATGGATTCATTTAATGAGCCTCGTCGTTAGTTAGTTGCCCACACCATGTTTGCAAATTGAGAGCTTAAAATAAAATATACCATATGAAGCTTTATTGCAATACAAAAAAAGGTAGAAGTTGTCTAATTTTTTATCCTTTTAATTTTTTAACTTCGCATTAATACTTCTAATATCTTTTTTTTTTCATGTAAGGAAGAGTGACTTACATTAATAAAAAAATTCAATGCTCGATTTTGTTTGACAAATTCTTCAAAACGTTAGTCTAAGAAGTCATATTGGTTTTAAGAGCTCTTTGATGTAGCATGTCCCGTGATTAGGCCTTGAATGATTCAAAGTGTCTTTCTGTCAGTAAGATCAGTCGTGCCTAGTCTAATACCCACACCGAGGGTGGATCGAGGGTGGACCATCCCACTCTCTGAAACCAATTCTACTCTTCGAGGCTTCTTATTAGTTTGTTACGTTTGCTGTAATTATTTATTTTCAATTGACCTTATTTTTAACTAATACTTAGGATGATAAATAAATGGGAAGTCTTGTGACTAGTTGACATGTGAAGAAAAACATCCAACCTCAATGTTGATTTCTTCTGTGGCAGGAGTTGGGTAAAAGCATATACAATATAAAATATAAAAAGTATACTTTTCACACATAGTCTGCAAAGTGACAGCTAACAATTAACCGACTTTATTGAATAGTTAACTTAAATAAGATCACATTGTATCATCCAGCTGACATTTTTAGAATTTATGATATCAATATCATAAATTTGTACAATCTACACTGACGACAGTATTTAAAAAAAACCTGTAGCTTTTTTTTTATTGAAGGTAAACTGAACAATTATAATATTACTATTTCATTATGTGGTGTTGTTTATTAAGGTTTCGTACCTCAAAAGGAGAAAAGGGAACCCTAATGGGACCACTTTGTTGTCCGTCCGTGCGTCCGTCTGTCAAGGCCCTTTTTCTCATGAACGTATAGTGTGATATAAATTTCAGTTTAGTACCTTAATAGGTATAAAACTGAATTTTTTATCACATACTTAGGTCTACTGTCCCTTAAGGCTGTGAAAAATTTAAACTTGTAAGTCAACGTAATCAAAAGATACAGCCGTTAATGTCACAAATTTCCGCAAGTTTTTGAAACTCGCAAGAGAATCAAAACCTATAGGGTACTTCCCATATATATTTTTCTTATAATTACTTATTTTCCTTTTTTTATATAATGTACAGTCAGAGTGTTAATTAATTACCGGAAGTTACGCTAAGAAAGTGAACAGGGTAAAGAAGAAAACTAAAATTAAACCAATACTTTTTATTGAAAAGGTGGTGCAAATCCCACCATGACATGTTGTTGTAGAAAGTTGATGTAAGGCCGGCGACCAATCCTAAAAACTTTTGACTCTTGGTATATGATAGAGATTTTGCGCCGAACTCAATTAAATAGTATAAGAGACCCAATTATATGTCTTATAATAAGTATTTTATTTTCATATTTATATATAATACAATCTTATAACAGAAAATCCATTAACTTGTCTCATCTACGTAAAGCGTGTAACGCATCACTATGGGCTTACATCAAAATACCAACTAGCCTTGATTTTATTAAATGAATATTCGAAAGACAATTTTAATGTGTTAAAAATACAGTTCAAATTCATGTGCTTCCATTAAATAATCAATTATCCTAGTAGGTATACTGCAATGCATTAAAACAATGTAAATTAACGTGCTGGTGAATAGCCTGTAAAGATATATTGTTTCAGATGTTATTAAACTGATTGCAATATTGTACTCAAATCATTAACCATATAGCATAGTACGATATAAATTCATCTCATATTGTCATACGTATGTTTTCTTGTGAACTTCGTGTTTAATATTTTAGTTTAATTATACGAGTTGATTTTACAAAAGTAATATTGATATTATCAATATTAATTACATAGTATGAGCATATTACCAAAGTACATTAATTAACACCTATTAATATCTTTAATCTAATAATCTATTAAACTAATAGCACTGATCTCAAATATCTATAGTAGCCGCATGATACAGACAACTTATTTAACTTGATTGGGCTTACTTTAATTAACACCTGAACCCTATAAGCCGAGATATTACTAAATAAATTATTAGTATCAGTATTATATTTAAACGTATAACTTTGACAAGTCTTGGAGGGATCTTTATTACATATTATCGCTTAAAAATCCTTCCTTATTATCTTTTATTTATTATTAATTTACTTGGAGTGGGATAATCTCAGAAGTAAAACACTAAATGATTTTTAAAACTTTTAATCACTTTCATATATATAACATCTTATAAATAATTCATTTAAATTATTATAATTATCAATAAAACGCTCAAAACTCACAAGTATTCGCTTGGATGGCTTGGGATAGAATGCCCTTCGACAATTCTTTCAACTGCCCTCTCCAATACCCAGTGTTGCCAGTAATTAATTTATAATTGATAAATCAAATAATTGCTACATTTATAGAGGTGGCAACACTTAATAAAAGCTGTATAAATTATGTTGCTTACAATTAATAGGTTTTTAGAGGCAGCAATACTTAATTGAGGCTTTATACATTATGTTGTTTACACTTGTAAAGTTAACATAAACTTTTAACATGTTTTACTGGATTAGTTTACTTCTTTTATTTTTTAAATATTTTATTATTTAAAACATTGTTCTTCATTTCACTTCTGGTGTCACATTACATAAATCATGTAAGACTTAACTTCACGAATTAAGAAACAACAATACCTAATTTTTGGCTCTTTCCATTTTAAATTAAGCAATTTTTTCAAATCCAAATTCCGTTAAAAGATCAAATTGAAACTTGATTCTTTATTTTTAAAATTAGAACTCATTTAGTTGTAAAGCTTACTTTTTTACAACTGAGTGTTTATTTTTTCCGAATGTACCCAAAATAACAACAACCTAATATGAAATAGTACTAGAAAGCCAATACCCAATGAACATAATATACCTGCTAGCTCCTGCCTTGTAAAAAACTGCCTTTATACCTGTCAATAATTTAAATATTCACAGGTAATAGTGTTGTTAAAGTAAGCAGAAGGCTCTTTATATTTAAAAATGTTTTATTTAAAGAATTTTTAATCTAACTGAAAAAATAATTTTAATATACTAGATCTAAAATTGAATTTGTTCAAGCACAGCCCGGGGAAATTACATGTATAAATAATTAAGTTAAATTTAGAAAACTGAAGAAGTATTTAAATTTTAAATAAAAACACCCTTTTTGCTCCCTTGCTAATTCATAATTTATCATAATGCAAAGTTTTGTATACTGACTTTGTAAAAGTTTAACTTACTAAATACAACCCTACTAAGTACTTAAGACTAAATAGAAAACTTTGTAAAGAAAAATATTTATGAGAAATTAAAATTAAGGAATTTCTAAAATTGTTAAAATATATAAAGTTAAATATTGGTTCCACAAAAGAGATATATTGAAATGAAACTTGTTTTTATTCAATATACATCATTATTCTAACACTTCTCTACATTTATTACAGTGAATATGACAGAAAATTATATAACTAAAGAGTTAATTCATAAATAATGAAATAAATAATACAAATGATGTTATTTCCAATTAAATATTAACTCCCTGTGAGGTCATGTAAAATACCGTTTAAAATAATAAAATAATAATTAATAAAATATAAAATAAAAAAAATAACAATTAAGGGTATCATTTTGAGTATGGATAGCGGCGGTGACAGGGTGACAGGGATGAAGTCTTGTCCATTCAATATTATTGCAAAATATCTAATATAAAAATATATATAAAACTTCCTTGTTAAACATCATCTTTATTTAACAATTTTCTATAGAAAAAAATATGGATTATGACACAGTTGACGTCACAACATAGAAATCATTTTAGAGTACATATTACATAATATTCATAAACAGCTTGTTCTTTGCATGTGTGTAACATGTATGTACCTCTTGTATTGTTTATTACTGAGAAGTAATTATAATTTTAGAGTTGTTTATTATAATTTTTCTGTTAGTCGAATCTATAATGTTTTAACCAGTCAACTCCAGAAAAGCCGAAAAATCGTTCAGTTGACTTGGTTAATATTATATTAGACCACAATCCGTAAATTTCACAATTTTACTGTGTTTTATCAGTATTTATATCGCTTAAATTAAATAATTTTGTCAGGAGTGACGTGAAGCGTTTAAACACAAAAGTAAACAAACATTTTTTGAGGTAGTTTTGTCATTTAAATTGTAAAGTTTCTATTCGTTTCTATTAGTTTTTATTTCTGATTTATTTAGGACGCCAACTGAAGGTTTGAATCAAGCGTTCAAAAACAAAATATTTTTTCAGGGGTTCTCTTCTCATTGGAATTATAAAATTTCTAATCCTTTATTTTTTTTTATTTCTGATTAATTTTTGACGACAACTGAAGGTTTTCATCAACTACCCGCACTTAATAAAAATTCTAAGTTTGAATAAAATTGGTCAAGTAATTCATTAACCAACATTGATCATAAGTTTTTGTCAACAAATCGGCCAAAGCATTAATAAAGTCAATTAAATATACTTATTATAGATACGTGTCTTATAGTTAATTTACAGACAGATACAATTAATATTATAAATATATCATACATATGTCTACCAAATAAAATGTGATATTTTTTTTGTATTTAATATCAAACAAATAACCTCTTCATTTTGCCATACTAAATTATAGGCCCTGTTGGCTCTGTCCATTTATGTAACTGGAATAACTCTTACTTGGTTACTCATTTAAATTTTCTGTTAAATTATTTATACGTATTATAAAGGCACAATTATAAAGTTTAATTGTTTCCGCATCTAAAAGTTTCAAACAAACAACAATCCTCGAGATAGTTAATTGAAATTTATAAGCAATTACTACAAATAACTGGTGACTCCGCCCTTTTTTAAATAACTCACAATTAATTGTATGTTTTTTATGACAACTATTTTAACTGGAAATTATTTTACTGGATTTAAGAGACGTACACAAGTACGCCAGTTAATTGCTAGTTAAATCCTTAAAAAAATTATATTTGAAGTTCCCTTAATTTTTTAAATAGACATTCAAAAAAATATGTCTTTATATTATAAAATTATAAATGTATGTTTATATGATTGTAATTCTCGGATTGCCTTTTCATGGTATGACGAAAAATGAAAATAAGCAAAAAAAAAGCAATATAAAAGTATATTTAGAAAAACTTATTTCTTTAAAGACGCATGCTCTATCAATATTCATGTCACGTTTAGAATATCTACATTTTAATATCGTAGCACGTAACTTAAAAACTTTTAAGGTAATGAGGCATATTTTATGGCTCTTAGTGATTCCACAAAAATATTATTAAAATGCAAGAAATAGCTGACATTCATAACAAAGTAAAAAATTATTATTAAAACGTTCATTGAAAATTAATTACATGAATTAATTTTATAAGGTCCTTATAAAATTAATTCATGTAATTAATTTAGCTTTGAATGGTTTGAAATTTCAAATTCATCTTTATTTCTAATATAGGATCGTTTAACTTATTTACAGAATTTAGTGAATTATTTGTTCCGAACTATTTGATATTTGTTGATATAATTTTGTCCACAAAATGGAAGCTTAATATATCGTGTTATTTCTAAATAATTCCACAGTACCAACGGTTCATAAACAGCTCGGAAAATTAATGAACTCTTCGAGCTACTGTAATAGAAAATACTCTAATAGACAGTACGTCTTTGTTCCCCACGTTTCTATTATGAAAATTTTAACCTTCAGAAATAATCTCGTGTAGGATGAACGATTTAAGGTGATAATGTATTGTGAGCCATTGCAAACCTCGTTGAAAAATCCAAACATTATAATTTTTCGAATACAGTTAGACAAGAAATCATAGAATTTCTCCTATGATAAACACATTATCCGAACATTGTTACATCATATTACCATTTCTGTCGTAATTTGTATGACTTCTTGAAAGCTTAAAAATACATTTCCGATGAGGTAGTTTAACCTGCTACGAAACATTTTATTGATCAATGAAACAAAGACTAGAAAAATTAAAAAATACATATATAATAATGTTAGATATGCAATTAATTAAATATAAAATTCAATTACATCTTCTTTCATTCTAAATAAATTAAAAAAATTTAAACAACATCAGAGTCATTGACCTCGCTATAGACTTAGCTTCAATGAGATCAGGTCACCCTTTTAATTAGGACACATGAATCTCAGCAATAAGAAGGCTTTTAAGCATGTCACAGTTATATATTATGGTTTGACTATTAAGTGAAGCTTTTCTGTTCTTTTTATAGTAGTTCTAATTGTATATTTATACGTACATATTTCAATTATTTTTTTACTAAAATGATGTTTCTACAATAGAAAATCATCATAAGGTCATGACCGAATAACATATGTATCAGATATAAATTTTATTTGTTTTAATTTATAAATAAGATTTAAAAAACATCTGACACGCGGCAATCGAGCTTGCCGCTATGAAAAACTCCTAATCGGCAAATTATAACTCGCAAATTAATTAACAAACAAAAGAAAAAAAAATTAAAATAATTAAATTAATTAATTAATTAATTAATTTTTAAATTTTTAAAAATTTAAAAATTCGAAAATTTTTTTCCATTTTTCGGTAACTTCGGCGGCCGATCTGACCACCTTCCCGTTGGACAATCAACATAATTTTGAAAAGTGAATCTTACATTTAGATGCTGATTCCAAATATATCTTTAGTTTTTCAAAATTCGAAAAATAAAATTCGACAGACACACAGACACACATACAGACAGACAGATCGGAAGGAAAAACTGAGTTTTTCGAAAATAAAAACCGTAAACAGGTGGGCATTGCAGGTGTAGTAAAAAAATTTCTAGAACTATGTCTACTATGTCTACTGTCCTAAAACTGATGCTGTACTGGGTCGATTCGACCAAGATGTGGAATAAACATTTCGTAGGCGGTGTTTTCGGATCGATAGGATTTGTGTATCGTCAAAAAAATAGAGTACTACATTTTCAAAGGCCAGTAAAGCTATTGTACATCCCCTTATAGGTTAAACAGCCATGGGTGACGGTGATCACTTACCATCAATGAACCCGCATGATTGTTTGCATGCCTCTTTAATATAAAAAAAATTTAAATAATCTTACTAACTTGATTTTTTTTTAAAAGTATCTGCAATAACAACATAATATTTTTGTACGAATCATTATTTGTTAAACAAAAAACAAAATATTTTTTGTATGCAATATTTTTTTTATATTGCAAGCTAACAAATAACTCTCTTTCGATCTTAAAGCTTGTCACATCAAATTGGAACTGATACCGTTGGCAGCTGCAATGTGGATTCATTTAATGAGCCTTGTTATGACGTAGTTAGTTGCCAACACTGTGTTTGCAAATTGAGAGCTTATAATAAAATATACAATGTGGAGCGTTATTGCAGTAAAGGCCTACATTTGTAATCGAAGTAAATCAAACTGGTCTAAATGTATTTCGTTCACAATAGTTTGTGGCTTCGCATTGCTACTAATATCACTTATGTTAATAAGAATAGTCAATGTTTTATTTATTTTCCAAATTCTTCAAAACGTTAGTCCAACGAAGTAAAGTCCTAAAGACTTGCAATTGTTGAAATCATAAATTTGTCTCTAACTTAACTAATCCTTGTTTATCACAATATATGTAACCGCTATTTCATCCGAATAAAATAAAAAAAATATATTATTTTGTGACTTATATTTATAAGACGACAGCTAAACTATTTTATAAAAAAAGAGAATTATCTTTTTTAATCTTTTTCTAATTAGTTTTGTCAAGAATCCGGGAAATTATATGTATGTATTCAGTAAACAAAAACAATTTAAATTTTAAGATAAAACGGTATTCCAGCTTGTTTGCACTTCTTAGCTTATTATAATTCAAAATTGGGTCACTGTCTGTGTTGTCTTGTTAAAAATGAGCGGTTTGGGAAAAAAAAAAATAAATAAATAACTTTCCTATACAGAACGTCTATTAATAAATATATTTAATTATGAGAAATAAAATTGAAGGAAACGAGTTAAATGAATTTTTAAAATTGTTACCTAATAAATGATTTATATATTTAATATAATTGATCATATTTTTGTTGGTAGCAATTTGTGTAGCAAAAAGTGGATACTATTGTTGCTATAGTCAACAAATTGATTATTTATTCGACTAGTAGCTTGACTAGTTGACCAAATAGTTGGTAAAGTAATTGGTCGACTAAATGCTCGAATGCAGATAGTCGACTAGTTGCTAGACTATTTGCACATGAAGGCTTCTGCCTAACGTCGGTGGGCCGCAGGCTCCATACCGGCGCCTATATGCCGGCATCGTGAGGAGCATGGCCCTATACGGTGCTCCCATATGGTCGGAGTCCCTCACCGCTCACTCAAGGACCCTGTTGCGAAGAACGCAAAGGGTCCTAGCGGTGAGGATGATCAGGGGGTACCGTACGGTGTCCTTCACGGCGGCTACACTCCTGGCGAGCGATCCGCCCTGGGAGCTACAGGCGGAGGTGCTCGCAGCCGTGTACTGGCACCGAGCAGAAGCCTTGGCCACGGGGGTAAGGCCCGAGGTGGCGCGAATCAGGGATCTAGCTCACCGAGCCCTGATGCGACGGTGGAACAGGGACTTAGAGTCCCCTGCCGCCGGTATGATCACAGTGGAGGCGGTCCGCCCTCACTTCGAAAACTGGATCAATCGGCGGCACGGAACGCTTACGTTCCGTCTTGTGCAGGTGCTGACCGGGCATGGTTGCTTCGGTGGGTACCTGCACAGGATAGCACGAAGGGAGGCGACCCCCTCCTGCCATCACTGTGACGAGTCCGTCGACTCGGCTCGTCACACCTTGGCGGAGTGCGCCGCCTGGGACCACCAGCGCACTGAGCTGGTGGGCGTGATTGGCAGGGACCTCTCGCTGCCGCGCGTTATCAGCGCGATGGTCAGCAGCGAGAGGTGCTGGGTCGCAATGGCCTCCTTCTGCGAGCAAGTCATCGCCGCAAAGGAGGCCGCGGAGCGGGTCAGGGAGTCAGCCTCGTCCGCTGACCCGCTCCGTCGGGGAAGACTGGGTAGAAGGAGGCGGGAATACGCCCGCCGCTTCCTTCCCCAGTTGTAGGCCTGGTGAGGGGGGAGGGTGACCCCTCTTACCTAACATAGGCCTGCGATGGGAGGGTGCTCTACGTTGCTCGGGGCACCCTCATTCGGGGGGTCTCGCCGGGGCGTCACGGTGTGTGCTAACGCGATCCCGTGACGTCCCATTACGGCAAAGAGGGCAACCGTTGGTTTTTTAGTGGGTAACCTTAAAAATGGCAGCATCCTCTATGCTGCCGGGTAGTCCCACATAACCCCCCGGCCGTCACCCCACTGGGCCGACGGGGTACCCGTAACGGGTTTTTCCAACGGAAAAAAAAAAAAAAAAAAAAAAAAAAAAGACTATTTGCACATATTTGGTGGACTAGTTCTTCGTCTAGTAGCTCAACTAGTTGGTGGACCGGATGTTATATCTTATCAACTTAAATTACGATTGTAAAGCAATAACGAGACAATGTCTTTGCTTATTCATCTATCTTTGTAGGAATTATGATTTCACGAAATATTAACTAAATTAACAATACAAAATATATTATGTGTGTGTGCAGTTGTGCAATTTTGTTTTATATTTCAAGCTAAGAAATAAGTCTTTTTATAATCACTGCCAATTCCGTTGCCAACGCCCATAGCATCTGCAATATGGCTGCATTAACTGAGCTTCGTCGTGACGTAGTTAGGTGCCAACACTTTGTTTGCAAATTGAGAACTTATAATAAATTATACATATATATATTGCAGTATAGTCTGCATTTGTAATTTTAATAAAACAACGTCATCTACGTATTTTGTTTATAATAACTTGTAAATTCGCATTGCTACTAATATCGTTTTCATTCCTGTAAGTAACAGTCTTCTTATATTACTAAGAATGTTCAATGTTTTATTCAATTTAGCAAATTCGTCAAAACGTTATTTCAACGAAGAAATACAGGTTCTATGGACTCTTTGAAGTAGCCTATCCCGTGATTGTCCTGACTAATTAAAAGTATCTTTCTGCCATTACGATGAGTCGAATATAGTCTAAAGTCCACCTCAACAGTGGATTCAGAAGTGTCGGTCAAGTTAAAAATTAATGTTTCAAATTTTCTTTGAAACAACTGATTTATTTGTTACATTTCATGTCGTTATTTATTTATTTATCATATTATTTGAAATAATGGTTAGAATGATAAATAAATTGGTAGTTGACATGTCAATAAAAATCTTCAATCTAAATTATGATGTCGTTAGTAACTAAAGTTCAATATCTTTAAAATGACATACACATTACAAAATATAAGTTGTCTACATATCACACATTTGGTATGCAGACAGACAGCTAATTATTAATTAAAAAGTTAGTTTAACTGAGTTCGCAATGCATAACATCATCCCCAGATGTCGTTAGGATTTTTCTATTGTTGATTTTATAAATTTGTACAACCAACACTGTAATTAAAATATCTATAAAATCTTCTTTCATTGAAAGGAAAGTGAATAATAATATTATTTTTATTTGATAATCTCATGAATAAAAGAATTTTAATTATTATAAACCCGTTAAAAATACATTAAAGTATAAAAAGGCATTTCGTGGTGTTGTTTTTTTTTTTATTAATTATTTTTAATTTTTTAGATACCACAGCAACATCACAAAGTTAGTTCTAGATCAAAAGTTATATTATTTACAACGGAAAAGTTTCTTCAGAACCACATAACGGAACTCCTTAACGAAAATGAGTAATTATTTTTCATAACTAGTAACCAGATGCTAGAAGAGCGGTGATAAATTACTATTTTCTTTTATTTTTAAATATAATAAAACTCCTTATTGATTAATTAATAAGTACGGAAATTGTAAAAGTAATAAGTATATATGTTAAAAATAATTCTTTCCTTTAATGATATTTTTGTGTTGCGGACGCGGTAACGAAAGCGCCACAAATTTTCTCGAGAGCGTACTTAGAACTAGACAAAACTTAAAATAAACCTATACTTATCAGAAAGATGGCGGAAATACCACCAATACGTTACCAAAGAGAGTTGATGTTAAGTCGGCGATTAGACCTAGACACTATTTACTCTTGATATATGACAGAGATTTTGAGCCTTATCAATGTTTTAAGGGCTAGTATGTCACAAATAATGTCGTTATTATATCTTTTACTTTTGATATCCTATTAAAGAAACTCCTGAGTAAAGCGTGAAATGTATCACTATGGGCTTACCACGAAATACCAACTAGCCTTGATATTTAATTTATGAACACTCGAAAGACAACTTAAAGGTGTTGAAAATATGGTTCAAATTAATGTGACTCCATTAAACAATCAATTATCCCAGTTGGTATACTGCATTGCACTAAAACAATGTAACTTCATCCGTTGGTGATTAGCCTGTAAAGCCTATATTGTTTGAGTTTCTATAAAATTCTTTACAATCTTGTACTAAGATATAAAACAATTTTGGTTTTCGTTTTTGTTTATTAATTTATTAAATGTCGTAGTCCCTCTAACTGACTGAGTAAAAAAGAGCATATACTCGTACGTATACATTATAAAGGCGAGAATGGAAAACCTGCACGAGACCACCTGTCCATGAATACGACACTACGATTTCCCTCCCACCACGCACCTCCCTTGTTTAATAATAATAATAATAATAATAGTTGTGTTATTCACCAAAACCTTATGAAGTACAAAGAACTTAGGAAATTCGGTATATGGCCCTTTATTTTAGATATTAAACCTACGTAAACGACAATATTTTTAATTAAGAAATATTAGGTATAATATATGACGTACTTAAAGTATATTATCTTTTAGGTATATTGTATATAAGCTATATGAAACACATTGCTCCTACTGAAACCTCCAAATCTGGGTGAAATAACATTGAACATCAATGAAGATAACACAGTTCTCCACTTCGTCTCAGCTGATAAGGAACTGTAATGCCCTCACAGACACAGCTACCAGACTCAATAAGGCTCACAACGCATACTTGAGAAATAATAATACAAATTTTAATGATATTTTGCAATAGTTATTTTTACAATGAAGCACCTCCTTCAGAAAACTTTAAGAATATTATAAAACCAAAAACTTTTATTGTTTGAATTTTTAATAGAACTCAAATCCTTGGAACTTTTTTTATGACCTAGTTATTAAAGAAAGTTATTAATATAACTGCGGCCATTATTAGAACAGCAGCTGACTTTTAAAGACATAAAAAGTAAAAGTGATTGACTTATCTTCACACAATCACTCAATTAGAAAGATAAACAATAGTTTTGACAGTTAATTATAATATAACCATAGCCAAGGCGAATACAATATCATTTTATATGAAACGCAAACGTTTTTTTCTTTCTGTTATTTAGTGTAATGTTTCTTCTATCAAGATGACTTACTAAAAAGTAAATTGCTAAGTAGTTATGTTTCTAAATAAAGCGATACTGTTAAACATAGGGATAAATTAGTAAATATATATATATATAATGATAATTTGATTGTTATAATTATTATCTTCAATTTTAGGGAGAATCTGCAAATGTATGTTAAATAAAAATGCATAAAATAGTAAAGGAATATCTTTTATATTTTATAGTACATAATCTGTAACCGTGGGCAGGGTATTAGTGTAGTTTTATTAGTTATGTAGGTCTGTCCGTCCGTCACGTAATATAAGCAGTAACGATGACTCGCTGAAGTGCACGCGCTTATACACGATTGCTTGTGGCGTGGAGCGAGTTGTAATCGTATTGTATGTGCTAGATATTACTATTATGTATTTTATAACAATATTTTATAACACAAAGAGACATTTTAAATGTCAATGACCTCATCATATACGAGGCAAACATTTTAAAATGTATTTGCAACCTGTCAATAATAAATTAATTTAATAATTGTGTTAATATTGATTTCACGTTCCATCATATTTTGTTAACTAAATCTTTATACAATATAAATCTAGATTTACTTTGCTGTAATTCTTAACAAAGTTAAAATAAAAATAATATGTTTTACAATATCCTCACGTCTCCAGCTTATCTCTTGAGCCTCAATCTCAGGTTGCAGTGGATAGTTGAAGGAGAGCGGAGAGTGGAATTTAATCAAGGTTTAGCTTTCCTGTGATTGTGAGTCTCTCTGTGTCTGTACAGTACACACGCGCGAGATGGACGTGGTCCTCTACTTATATTCATATTATTTTTATTTATTACGTAAATAATAAATTATAATTCAGCGTTTATTTTACGAAAAATTCTTTATGGGAAGCAAAATTTCGTTCAAAACAAATGCCTTTTATCTTAATTTTTTTACATGAGAATAATGAAAAATTTTTGAAAATATGTCACTTAATAATAATGCATACAAAGCTTAAGCACTTAAGCAACGAATATTATCTAAGTGGTTTTATTTATATAATGGGTGAAGGTTACGAGGAATATACTCATTAAATTTTCAAACGTATATCGTTTATGTCTTTTTTGATCATTTGTGGCTGCAGTATATGATCAGGGGGAGGGAGGGGGGGGTAACTATAGTTCATTGGGGTGTTATTTATGTGATTTAAATATAATACAGAAAACTTTCCATATACTACAGATTGATTTATAAATAAGCTGGTAAAGAACCAGATAAGACAGAAAAGGTTTTAATTGTAAAGGTTACATTTTAGTAAAATTAAATTAAATGAACAATATACTCGACAAATATATATATATATTGTTATTTCCAGCAGAATGCCGAAAATCAGTGTCAATAAGACTATAAAAACCCTGCGCATCACATTATTAGCTTTCTTGCGTCGTAGCGGTCGTACATAGACTTTGTTAAACATATTTCAATTCTTATATTTTCATAATACCCACTTTTTGTTTATATTTTTCTAATTACTACTAATATTATCATTTTATTAATATTTCTTTTCTTTTTATTGTAATATTGAATAATTTATAATTATATATATACTCGACCAATATATACATATAAGGGTACGCTATGTATTTTATGATTAATAAATACATGATAAAACACTTAAGTGAGGCATAATTAATATTTGCATTGCTTAATAAAATATTATATTAATTCTCGTGTACTAAAATGTTCTATGTTATTCTCAATACACAAAGTGTAGGCACGTGTCTACGTCACAAAGAGACTCATTAACTGCGGCCATCTTGATGCTACCAATGGTTTCCGTTTCAGTTCTAATTCCAAACAGCTTTAAGAATCAGTAGTAATTATGACAGGTGTTAGTAATCTCAATTTAATATTATTATGTTGTATAATACTTTATAATACTTTTGATATGAATACTGTTATACTTTTATCATTTTATCTTCTTGAGACATAATCAATTAATCATAACACTTCTATAATACATAGAGAATAAAACAGAATGAAATAAGGCGGTCTTAACACAAATCAGCTATTTCTTACAAACAATGTTCGATTACACAAACAAGCAGTATTGTGGTATCAACATGGTGGTACCAGGATACACTTTATTGTACTATGTAAAATTATCAATGGTCTTTTGCTTTGTCAGGTTTCAATGAATGTTTTTCTAAAATTATCTGCGATAATTATTAAGAAAATTATTGTATTACAATATTATTATTAATTATTAAACAAATATTCTGAAATGATTGTCTTGTAAACATCCGAGTGAGGAAAAACGTAAGTATATAATATATACGAGTTCTTTAAAAAGGATACATGGCACAGATTCTGCCATGTGACGTCATTAAACTAAACAACATTGTATTTTCTTTGATATATTGTTCTGTTCCCACACCTGCCTTAAACCAGAATTCTCGTAAGTAACACACAATTCGCCCTGTACATATTTAATATTTTTCTTTACGCGGAACAGGAATAATATTGACATATCAATCAATCATATCTTTATGTCCGTAAAACTGTGGTAGTAATTATGATGTTTAATTTTAACACAACATTGTATTTTTTTTCATGATTGTTCAATATATTCCTATTTCGATGATCATAAGAAAATTTAAGTTACGCCTTGATCTAGACGTCGTTGTCAATATTTTGAATAATTTGGTATACTACTAAGTTAGCCTGTTTCAAGCAGCTTTAAGATATTTGTCATAATGTCATAATCATAGAATACTGTTTATTTAATTCAAATTATTATTATTATAATATAATGGTACTCAACTCCTCGTCCTTTACGAGCTGATAAGTAATCACAATATAGTCTTTGATGCAGATAAGAGGTTTCATTTGTGTTAATATACGGACGTTACATTATTTTAATGAGTATATTACACACATGTAGCATATAGAATATATTACTATTTAGAAAAGATATTGTTTTAAACAAGTATTTAAAGTAACTGAAGATGGAGCTTCAAATCTATTTGGATTTTTTTATTTATATCGATAAATAGCAATTCATGTTTTGCATAATTTAACAAAGAATCAGAAAAAAGATGAAGCGCATACATATTAGCTTCTCTTTGTTTCACGATCTCATTTCACCTACAATGCAATTAATAAGACGCTTGCAATTTCTGCAATACGCATATTTAAGAAAACATTCAACTTAAGATATATAGACTATAGATATATATTTTTTGTGTACTTATTTATAAGATTTATTAGAAGTTTTTTTTTAATAGAAACTAATAATTAGAAAATAGGTTTGATACAACCTGCTTTTGAACAACGTTATATATAATTGCAACTCGTTACCAGACGTCCTTTTAATATGAAGCCACATGTTCTTCTAATTAAAAAGAGTGAACTGCTCTCATCGACCTCACAAACTTTGTGGGTTGATGACTCTTTCAAAATTTTGTTTACATTTTATAATTACGAGGGTGATTACATTTTTTCTCTAAAATTTTGGAAATTAGTTACATTTAAAATTATTTTTCCTATTTTAAAACGAACTTATACTAACTGTTTATTTTAAGAAGACAGAAATAAATACAATTTCAATACTGTTATTGAATAATACATACATCACATACACACAAGCATACGCACGCACGTACAAACACAGATATAATATCCATCAATATTTTTTATGATTAAAAAGGTATTAAGCGTGTGATTAATACAGCCACATTAAAACTGAGTTTAATAAAGTGAAATACCAAAACTTCAGCACACACATTTCTCGCTGACGAGTCGACAGCTTGTGAAGAACAAAGACAAGTCGGTACAATGAAGTTCCGGTTTGAAGACTTGTTTACTGAAATATCTTTAGATATATCTTGACGTGAGTGAATGATATTATTCAATGTAAATAAACGAAATATACATTATTATATGTTATTCTGTAGCACTGGGAGTTTTCATGGACTTGTGAAGTAAGCATCAGTTCTGAATATTCGATCAGATGTTTTACAACAGTGGTATTTATTTAATGTGCAAGTCAACGTATGTCATGTCAAAAATAACATTTATTTACATTTTAAAATGCATTTCCTTAAATTCTTCGCACCAGCCACATTAGGAAATGTTGTTATAAAAGATACAAATTAATAATTAGCAAATATCTAACTTATTCTCAAATTGAAATGCAGATAAATTATTTATTATTAATAAGAACTTATGATTAAAAGAAAAGTGAATTACATGGAATCTAGAACATACTATAATATGGAGTACCCTTATATCTGATATGTTAATTAAGACCCAGCAAATTTATTTCTAAGATATTTTACTTACACTTTGTATCTCATATTATGTTTCTTATAAAGACTAAGATATCGCTGTTTTAAATTGTTTTTTATTTACAATTTGTACTCCTATTGGGCTTTTTTTATTGTAATTTTATTTTAAAGTGTCTCTCGCAGCTGTGACCTCTTTTATTCTTTATAAATTATTATTTTATTGCTAAAAGAAATTTTTGTTTAAACTCAACTTATTTTATAAGACCGTTAGATAATTGTTAATTTTTAAAAATGTTATAAGGCAACCGGCTGATAAATTTGATTCAATATTAGCAACATTTAAAAAATTTACCAAATTAAGGTTTTTTTTAAAAAGGGATTTGAAATTATAAGATGCCTCAATGTTGTTAGATCTAGTACATTTAATTCTAATAAGCAAGTAGATACATAATACTGTCTTTAGTCAGTCTACGAATAAAAATTAGTTCATTTATTTAATATTCTGTAAATACAACTTAATGAATATATACTAGTATATACTCGAGCCCTTGAGTTAGATAATTCAATTTCCTCATTTGTATTATGATTCGTCAATTAAGATAGTTATGCTATTACCGACATTATCTATAATAATAATAATAATTTCTTTATTATTGGTTTTTTTTTTTAAACCCTTTAATCTTCTAAACTAAATTATATCTGATTATAAGAAGCAGAATGAGGAAGACTATATATTAATAAGATAATGAGTGGGTAAATCTCATGACTCATTATATTCAGTCGTTATAAATTGAGTTGATCTCGAAGTCAAACACCGCAGACCTAATCCTTAATTTCAGTTCTCAGACATTGTTGACTCGAAACAAAGCTTTTTATATTGAAAGGAAATTATTAAGTATGACGTATGTTTGAACTACACTCACAAAAAATAGTTTCGTATTAATGAAAAGATAAAATGTTTTAGTGCTGTTCTATTAGCAGTAGTATAGTTACTGCTCTATTATAATAAAGCACAAATCAAAATCAAATCCAAAAAAACTTTATTCAGACGTCACATACATTCACACAAAACTAAAAGAACATATAAAAATAAAACTAAATCTAAAAAAAAAGGAAATAAAAAAAAAATAAAATTAAATGTGACGTCCAAAACGGTCGATCACTCAGCTATTACTAAAGTGAAACAATCCAGCGCTGGTTTTCTGTGGCTATCGAACCATGGCGTAACCAACACTAGTGATACTTATGTGAAATGTATAATTGTCTTTAAAAATAAATATAAAGTAAAAAGCAAATGATACCAATAATAACACACACAAACACACAAGATACAGTTTGTTTAAATCACAAAATTCAGTTAAGGGTTCAACTAAACTTTGACTCTGTTAACACATAGGAGTTTCCAAAGCTTTTGACTCGTTGTTCTGAGAATAACCAGAAATTGAGCATCTATTTCAAATAAATTATATGCAACTTTATCATGAAAATATGGATATAGTATACATTTTTTGAATGTGACGTCATAATTATAGGAGAGGTTCTGACAACTTTACACTGTTAACAGTGCTAAAAGTAAGTGCTTGCTTTAAAGCAAGACACAGAATTAAAAATAAATCAATTTAATAATGAAACTTCTACAAAACTAAAGTAAATGTTTGAACAGTGCTTGTGATGTAACTATTTGAACGTGTAACAAATATCTAATAATAAACAATAATCTTAATAGGGTATGTTTTAAATTTAAAAAAAAATATATACCATACCTTTGAATGAGAAATTTAAATTATACTATAATATTTTCATAAACTGTACTCATATGTATTTTCATTAACTATATTCCTATTAATTCTACTACAACTGGAAACATCATGATATGACGTAGCTAAAACACTCCTAGCCTGCAGCCTGCCTGTAGGTCATATTTCCTGTTCGGTCAACCGCTTTGAGAGCGAATGTAACCTAAATTAAGGTCTTTGTATCTCTATAGCCCTGTCCTATCAAAGCGACACATGATTGATCGTCCTTGAGACTTGAAAATCATTAGGTGACACACATTGATATATTATATATCAATAACTAATGAAATAACTGTAAGAAACGTTTAGAAACAGACACAGTATTTAAAAACTGTACTTAAATATTTAATGTGTGTATGCAGTTAAGAGATAGCCTCAAGTTAAATTGACTCAACGTGGGTTCTTAATAAGATACGTTAATGATCTCCCTTGAGTATTTCTTGAACCAAAATATATTTAAATGAAAGATTATTTTATACATTAGTCCTCAGAATAGAAGTGACAAAAATCCAATCTTAGTAGAAAATACGCTATTTATCTTAAACAGACAGTTCTATCCAGCTTCATTTAGTATAAATATTATTATATAAAACTATTTATTATCAATACAAAGTAAATTGATATTGTTACTATTTTATTATATAATAACAAGTAACATAGATATATTAATTGTCAATTCCCTCGAAGTGTGTTCTGTTTTCGTTCAGTCATTAAGGCCGTCATTTACCTGACGTCTGCCTGTTACTGAAATTCTTTCATGTTAACATTATATAGTTAAATCTTTTAAGGTGAGACGAAGCTTTAAACGATGTTATGTTCATTGAAGTTTAACTTTATTTCATGAGAGGTTAAGGCTTTTGTTAAAAATCATTATATTGAATTAATATTTGTTATAATTACAGATACTTATACATATTAATTTAATTTAATTCTTATTTTGTACAATTAATAGAAAATGAAGTAAGTAGTTGGTCATTGATAAATAAGAGACGTGCGTTTCGTATAGCGTTTAATTTAAGACTGACAGTACCCACATGAATACAATATATACCAATACCTTCACCCTTAGTTCATACATAATTCATTAAATAATCTTACAACTAATAACAATTCATAATAATTTTACATTTACTTATTTACTAACAAAAATAACAAGCGTCAGTGTCGTAGCTTTAACAGAACTTAAAGGCGATTAAAAATATTCATCATATCCGAAACGCTTAGGTGGTTTAATAGCACGTTTCGATTGCTCATCTACAGATGGTGATAAAGTCTTATTATCAGGCACGCTAGTTTTGTCTATAAAAGTTTCCGGATTCGCCGGGGGCGACGCCGGAGCAACACCCTCGTTGTCCCGGGCCTCTTTGTCACAGATACACTCTCTACTAGTAGGTACTACAAGGGAACTAAGTCTACGATTTTTAGATTTTATAGGAGATTGTGATCCGTGGCTAACATTGGTAACCCTACGCCTTAACTGGTCGATATGTCTATGTACCTCGGTTCCGTCATTATAACGCACGGTATAGTCTGTATTCCCTAATTTTTTTGCTATCTGACCCGGTACCCACTTATCCCCGCCGCGGTAGTCACGACACCACACTTCCCCCGTTCGCTCAAGCCGAAATTGACGCGAAGCGCTAGCTTCAGTGATATTGCGGTCTTGTCGCTCGCTCATCCGTTGTAAACGATCAGGTCTCAACTTATCGAGGCGTGTTCGGAGATTTCTACCGAAAAGTATTTTAGCTGGGCTCTCCCCCGAGGCGTAATGTTCAGTATTCCTATATACTAATAGAAATCTACTTAACGCTGTTTCGAAATCGATCTTTTCTTTTCTTGCCTTCCTAATTACGCGTTTACAAATCTTCACCGCATTTTCCGCAGCCCCGTTTGATGCTGGGTGATATGGTGCAGAGAAAACGTGGCTGATTCCATTCCTTTTAATGAAAGTTCCGAACTCTGCACTAGAAAATGGGGGACCGTTGTCACTTACAATTTGCTTAGGCAACCCAAATCTAGCCCACATATCTCTTAATACTCTTATCACTGCACCTGCTGTAGTGGTTTTCATTTTTACGGCTTCGATCCACTTTGAGCATGAGTCTATCACCACTAAATAAGACACACCGTGTATTGGGCCTAAAAAATCTATGTGTAATCGCGACCACGGACGGTTTGGCCATGGCCATGGGCTTGGTGTGTGGGCGCGTGGCGCATCCGCAACGCTGGCGCACACTGCGCACGCACGGCACGCCGCCTCTACCGCCTCGTCCACTCCCGGCCACCAAACGTAACTCCGGGCCAAAGCCTTCGTTTTCACCATGCCCATATGTGAGTCGTGTAATTCATCGAGTACCTTTTTCCTACACGCTGCGGGAATTACCACTCGATGTCCCCACATAATACATCCCAGTTCACAGTACAATTCATTTTTTCTATTTAAATAAGGTTGAATTTCCTTCATCTCAATTTTCATTGGCCAACCATCAGATATGTAACTAATAATCCTACTTAAGATAGGATCTGTTGCGGTTTCTCTTTTTAAAATAGTATAATCTATTAATAGGGCTTCCGTCGCAAAATGTAGGTATGTCTGTTCTGGTAATTCTTCCTCCGCGTCGTGCGTGTCTTCTTTATGAGATTTTATTAACCGAGACAAAGCATCGGCTGTATTTTTATCCGTGTTAATGTATTCAATCGTAAAATCATAGGCAGAAAGTTTAATAGCCCACCTTTGTAAGCGGCTTGCCGCCGTAGTGGGGATGCCTGTGTTCGGACCGAAAAGACTCACTAATGGTTTATGGTCAGTACGTAAAATAAATTTTCTACCATATAAATATTGATGGAACTTGTCTATCGCAAATATAATAGCCAACGCTTCCTTGTGTATCTGACTATAATTACGTTCAGCTGTGGTGAGCGCGCGAGAGGCGTACGCGACCGGGCGCTCGGGCCGCGTCGCACCCCCACGCTGCGCCAGCACCGCGCCCAGCCCGCGCGAGCTCGCATCCACCGTCAGCACTACCTCCCGACTCATGTCGTAATGCACTAGCACTTCCGCACCACACAAAGCATCCTTCACCGCCACAAATGATTGACTTTGTTCTTGACCCCAGATAAAGTGTTTACCTTTCTTAAGTAGATCGTATAACGGTGTTAAAATTGATGACAAATTCTTAACAAACTTCCCATAAAAGTTAACCATACCCAGGAATGACATTAATTCGGAGGCATTACGTGGTGGGGACATGTCCACTATAGGTTTAATTTTTTCTGAGTTAACTCTCACTCCATTCCGATCCAAAATAAAACCTAAGTATTGTACTTGCTCAGTTAAAAAATTGCATTTGCTGATTTTAATTTTCAACCCGTTTGTTTGTAGAATGTCTAGTACCTGTTCCACTGATTTTAAATGACTACTCAAATCTTTACTTTTAATTAAAATGTCATCATAAAACACTATAACATCCGGGACCCGCCTGAACAAAGACTCCATAAATTTTTGAAAAATTCCCGGGCTCGAAGCTAGCCCGTACACTAATCGGTTATATCTAAATAAACCCTTATGCGTATTTATGACAGTATATGATTTAGAAGTTTCATCGAGTACAAGTTGATTGTACGCCTGTGACAAATCTAATTTTGTGAAGTACTGATTACCAGACAAATTAGCAAATAAGTCGTCTACCTTCGGAACCGGGTACCTATCGACCAATAAGACGCGGTTTAGGGTTACCTTATAGTCGGCACATATGCGAATACCGCCATCCGCCTTGCTCGCTATCACCAAAGGCGTGGCCCAGTCGGACCGCTCCACGGGCTCCACGACGCCGGCGCGCAGCATGGCGTCCAGCTCCGCGTCGACGCGCGGTCGCAGGGCGTACGGTACGGGGCGCGCGCGACAGAATATAGGCTCCGCACCCTCGCGAACATGAAACTGTACTGGCGGTCCCGAATACCGACCCAGCGTGCCGTCAAATAGCGACTCATGCCTAGAAATTATTTTTTTTATAATTATACTTTTGTTCTCTTTTTCTAAAGTCATACTTAACATATTAATCTTTGGTACTTCCATACACAATTCTGTAAGCCACTGCCTACCTAACAAAGTCGTTGTACCATTATTTAAGACATACAAATCCAATTTCTTTGTCAAAGTTTTATAAGTAACTGCCACTTGCAAATAACCCAACGGTTGAACTACTGAACCATCATAAAACTTTAATTTTAAATGACATTCCTTTAACTGTACATCTTTATAATTCATATAATACGTATTTCCACTTATACATGAAATTGCGGAACCTGTATCTACCTCCATAACTAGTGGCTTGTTTTGTACCAGTAAGGTGATACATACCGGTTTGTATTTCGCTAATGACATTTGGTACATTGGTTCTTCATATTCGCTTAGTTCGCCATCGCCTATGCAATCCGAAGTAGTACCGGCCGTGTCACTGTTACCCGGTCGCTCGATCGGAGATGGGTGCTCGTGCACACAATAGTTGCTCGCTTTCGCGCCGCTGTACCCCGAAGCCGCGCGATAACTGCGTCCGTTTCCCCGCTCGCGACTCCTCGCTCGCCCGGCTGCCCGTCTTCTGTTTCCGTGGAAAGTCGCGTTTTCGCCGCGTGACTGTTGAAAACCGGCCATTCCCGCCGCCATCTTGAATCTTGCAGTCTTATTTGGACACATTCTCCTTAAATGTCCTATGCTCCTACACAAACTACACCCAAAGTTTTTGTATTTACAGCTTTCTGTTTTATGTCCGTCGTCACCGCACGCCATACACTTGTAATAGCCATTCTGAACCTTGTTAACGTTAACTTTAGTATCAGAATCCACTGCACTTGCATTTTTTTCGGCCGCTTCCAGTGTCATTCCCAGCTTAACTGCTTTTCCGTATGTAATGTTGTCATCTTCCGCGAATAGTCGTTGTCGTGTAGCTTCACTCAATATTCCACACACAAATTGGTCGCGTAAGTTTTCTTCCAGTGAGCTACCGAAGTCGCAATTTTTACTTAGCTTCTTTAGTTCCGCCACGTAGTCGGCAATAGATTCGCCTTCCGCTTGTCGCCTTTGTCGATAAACGTAACGTTCCGCAAGTATAGATGGCTTCGGCTGTAGATGATTTTTTAATAATAATACTGCCTGCTCGTAAGATAACGCCGAAGGTTTCTTTGGACTAGCTAATGTTGATAACAGCTGGTATGCCTCTTGCCCTATCAACGCAATCAACGTAGCTAACTTCAATTCCGTTTGTACTCCATTTGCTAAAATATACATGTCTAACCGCTCACTGTATTCAGTCCAATTACCCGACTTAACGTCAAACTCGTCAATTTTGCCGACTCCCATATTATTATCGTATCTTTTATTACAATTCTCAATATTCACAACGTCCGGCCTTGACACTATTATATTTTCTATGTAGTAGGTAGTCACAGAATTCTTTTCCAACCTCGTTCGCCACTGATAAATAAGAGACGTGCGTTTCGTATAGCGTTTAATTTAAGACTGACAGTACCCACATGAATACAATATATACCAGTCATAATAAAGAAATCATCAAAATACTGTAATTTCTTCAATAACGGTGTACCTAATATATATTTTAAGTGCACAAGTTAATACTTGCACACTGACCTTACGAGTATCTTTAAAACATGCTTCATAGATTTGGTGCAAACATTAAAAATAATCGGGAAATGAACGCTGTTTATATAATATTAACATTATTCTGAATAACTATATACGTATAAAAAATGTGATAAAGGAAAATAAAAGTATTATCTTATCATTGACAACGGGTAATATAATATGTATAACTACTTTAAATATTTATATTACGAAGTATTTTTTTATTTATTTAATCAATCTGAAGCTTTATGAGAATGTTTGAATATTTAGCATTGCCAAATAATTTGATAACATTTCATTGTACGAAATACTCTTACTAGAAGTTTGTAGGACTTGTAGAAGCTCCGCTACATATTAAAGTTACTTCACCATTACAAGACTTTGGACATTTAAATATTTAGACACTTTGATTGTGTTATCTCGAGTATTAACTCCATTAACAATCTATACTATTTCAGAACTGTGAAATACCGCATTTAATCATCTAGTTCAAGTTTTCAAATTGAATAATTTCGTATTATTTAATATAATTATTTGTAATATATTTGTGTCTAAAAATTTAACACATACATAATTCTCTTATGATTTCAACCTCATCAAATTAAAATGAGACCATACACTCACCATTAAAATTTGCAAAAAAAATATTTTTTACTAATTAAAAGAACATGAAATCATAAAACCTCTTTTTTGGTAAAGACAAAAAGTTATATTATGGAGATATAGGGAGGGATGAATTATGCTTGGAAAGAGAGGGTGAGAGATGTTCGGGGTCTCACTATCACAGTATAGAACTTACTCACGTCAGAAGTAGATTATCTGCTAGATTGTCTCATAAGTCATGCCTGGCGTCTACGAACTCTTAAAAGCTATATATAGTCTTTGACACCTACGTCTAATCTTATATATTTTAAAAACTTAAAATAAATACAGAATACTAAATATCGTCTTACCAATAGACGAGATTATTCAGTTTTCAATTTTACAAAAGGTCACAATGAATATAAAACCGTGATTTTTTAATATATATTTATCAATCAAATATAGAGGCTTAGTAGGCGTCATCCTGCATTTTATGATACTGAGAACATCACAGCTTTGAGCAAAATAAAACGAAATAAGGAACAAAATTGATAAATTGTTATTTATCACGGTCTTTGGAGTTCCTTTTCAATAAAATTTCCCTGAGGTACATTTGTGTAAGAAGAAAGAATGGCCCGTTTAAGTGTAAGTAAACTTTAAGAACACAAATTTCGTAAAAAATATGTTTATTTTCATTAATTTAAACTTTAAGTTAACTTTAATGTAATAAAAATTTAAAAAATAAAAAAAATATCGACACTTTTAGGATCAATATACTATCTATATAATAACAAAGTAACAGTTAGTTGTTACCTGTTAATATTAGTATTATATATAGAGTATACATATCTTATGATCTAACGTACATTCAATCTGTCTCGTTACGTAGCTACACTAAACAACCCTCTTTTTTCCTTATAATCTTGTCTTGTTTCCACACCTGTTCTATTTATGTTGAGAATTCTCAACCATATGATCGAATTCTAACCTTCTAGTTTATAACAATATGTGTACTTCGAGAACAGTGTAACAACTTTTTATTATCTTTTATGTTCTACAAGAAATTTCTGTACGTATCACTGAAGAATATTTGCCGCTTTGTGATAAGTTTATCATATTAATGTATTACATACTGGCCATATGACTACATTTTTGATATAATCAATTTTCAGAGTTATAAGAGAATGAAAGAGTTGACAGATAGAGATAAAAAATAAAAATAATATAGAATATAAACAACCAACCATAAAATGCAAAAAAAAAAATAAAAAAATAGTATTTAATGCGATATCCTTTACGAGAAAATACTCAATCTAAATATACCCTTTGATGCAGATAAGAAGGTTACGTTCATGAGAATATTGTTACGTTATATTATTTTAATGAGGGAAATGGATTTTTCAAAAATAATTTTTTCAGATAAGATAATTATTTAAGTGTAAATTTATATTCTTCTGTCAACATGTCATAATTATTACACGATTTACACGTAATTCCCATTTTTCAATAATACTTTTTTTATTACTTACAAACATTTATCATCTTGACGTGTAATTTGTTATAATGATATGAATGAATGAATAGATAATATAAAGTTTTAAAATACAATTGAACCTTAAATTAAAACTTTATGCAGTTCTCATTTTTGAAACATATTTCAGTTTTTATTTATATTAACAACAAATGTGTTCACATCGTGGCGTATTGTTTTTATTGAACGGGTATTTTTAAAAAATATTTCATTTCATTTCAACAAATACATATTTAGTTTTAACTTAAAAAGTTCTTTTATTTTCACTTAAATGATGCTTAATTCGTATAATTTTCGCTGTTGCTTTCCAAACAGCTCGCATAATGTCTACCAATCAAAATAAACTTTCAGGACTTTGTTAACTATGTTGCTCTGATCCCTGGCTCTGAACCAATAATAAATTATCAAAAGTTATTCATTTGATACATAATTCTTCAATCATTTATCAAACAACAAGTAAAACGTATTGGATACAGAGATATTAAAACTGAGTATTATGAAGTGAAATATCAAAACTTGCACAGAAACATTTCCCGCTGAGAAGCCGACAGCTTTCATAAGCGAGAGTCTACAAGAACAGCAGACAGTTTTCTAGTTTATATACTAAGATATTAATATTAAAATCTCTATAAATAATTAATTGTTTATTTGAATTTCATAGTTTAATTAAAACCTTATTATTAGATATATGAAATTGTTAAAAGTAAGACTATGCTGTTTTTTGATTCAGCAGCAGCTTCTAATGTTTTTATAAATTATAAAAAAAAACTATTAATATTTAGACAAAGTGTGAAACTAATTTTAGGTGAACATCGCATGCTATATTTAATAACAAGTTAATTTATAATGAGGCCACTACAATTGTACGTTCAATAGAATGGAATACTATATCTTTATTTAATGAACTACCGTGAATTGATTATTAACTTGGTTGTTTGAACTACAAACCTAGCAGTTATCGAACTTAAACATGAATTCTACATTTTAATAAAACTATTCTACGGTTTTTTTTTTTTTTATTTAACGCGACGTTTCGAGTGCTTAGCAGCAAGCGTGTTCGCGATAAGACGAAATGTTGGTGTCTGTCAGTCAGTCAGTTTATTTGTCACCTATCTCCAACGAGAGTTCAGGATGCACACAAAACGAACTAACTACCTCTGTGGGTCTGGCATTTTTAAATAAATTAAAAATAAAAAAAATGTAAAAATAAACGCGAGTGATATCCGTAAAATAGTTTTATTGAAATGTGTAGTACTCATGTAAATCTTAGAAAACATTATTAATTCTACATCTTTATATCTGTGTATAACTATTATATAGTTTTTACTCCCTTGCAAATTCATAATTTATCATAAGCAATATTTTTGTTATTGGCTTTAAAAAGTTTAACTCACTAATTATAACAGTACTTGGTAATCTTAAGCCTTTAATAGAAATTTTATATTTAATATATTATTAAACTCAAAAAACGGTCACGAATGTTAGACATCGTCGAGTGGCATTTAGACACATGAACACTTCACTATATTTTACTCGTAATAAGCACTTCTTCTTCGCTTGAATACAATAGATTAACTGTTCAATAACTCCTGAAAATGATGTTTATATACCCTCACTAATTCCCCTTCTCAAATAATTAACAATCTTAGTCAAATCATCAACTTTAAACACAAAATACAAAATACCGATTACTTTATGGATTGAAGAATCTGAAATATTAATATTAAAATGATAATAAATAATATTAAATAAAAAGTATACCTTACACAAATAACATAAAAATTAACAACAGTTAATACCTTTAAAAGTTATTAAATATACATGGGTGGGTGCTTTGTTCGAAAGCTCTTTCTGCCACTTCATAATTCAATAACTTGAAGTATAAGAGACAGTTATATTAATGCTTCGTAAAGGTATAATGGTTTTATTAGATACTGTTTGTTGCCCGCGATTCTGTTCACTTGAACAACAGCAATAAGTCATACGTTCAAAAAATATAAAATCTTGATCGAACTCTTGTAATAGACAACTTAGTCCTCAATTGCAATATAGGCTTGTATGTGGACAAAATAATTGATTTACAATAATTCGCTATCATTTTTAGCACGCAGTTACTACTTCTCGTTGAAAAGATCATAATCTTATGTTATATATTCTTCTGTGCCGGTCTTCTTAACATAAAACTTTATTCAATCAATCTGACATATTATATTTAAAAAAAAATTGCAAATAACAAGGTAAACATTTAACAGTTTAAGATCTAATCTAGTATATTAATTCGATATTGAAAAACGTACAAATTTATAATTATATCTACAAGTTGGCTCATATTATATTAACATTCTCAAGATTTGCGGCTAGGAGTGCTACGATATTGCTACGTAGGTATATAAATATATATAATATAAGATGTGTTTAAGTTTGTTGCAATTATTGTTACATCAGTGGAACCGCACTTACACATATCTTACAAAATTACAATTACATTTCCTGATTCTAGTCAAGAAGAATTACAATTCTTCTTGACTGAAATAACTGACAAGTTATTGTTAATTGTTGTAATTGTTTTTATTATGTTAAGGTGATTAGCATTTGATTACAGCCTGACTGGTTACAGCATCACTGTAGCTTTCGATGTGACACGCTAATCTGAAAACTAGCTATTTGCTCTTGATTGGAGATCCCTAGATTAAGATACTCAGGAAACACCGACACCTGCAGAGAGTTGTAAGGTCTTACCGTCCTCATAATTATACATTTTGTCTTTCTGCTAATAATTGTTCGGTAATGTAACTGGAGGATTCAGGTTGTGCGACTCTAATGTAATAAAGTCGGAAATGTTTATGATAAACGACTGATAAACTAACTACCTTGCGGCAATAACTCCGTTGTGCCTTAGGACAGGTCATAGCATCATTTCAGAGTCTCTTAGCTTGACTGGCAATCGATTTCAACGTCTCTAGCTGATATTTTGCTGGTCCATCCAAAAATATGAGCAGTACTCAGTGCACCGAATATATAAAGAATAACCAGCTGTTTCGGTTTAAAATACAGAAGCTCCTTCGAAATAAAATTAAACTTTTAGCAGCGGAATGTTGTCTAAGATTTACACGAGTACTACACATTTCAATAAAATGATTTTACGGATATAACTCGCCTTCATTTTTACAATTTTTTACATTTTTTTATTTAAGCCCGACGTTTCGAGTGCTTTGCAGCAAACGTGTTTGCGGTAAAACGAGATGATAATGTCAGTCGGTCAGTAGATTTAAAGTTCCGGATGCACACAAAACGCACTAACGCAGTATGTTCAAAGAGGATTTAATATTTTTCATAATAGGTTCCCAGGTGTTCGACTGATTCCAATCATCTTCTCTATTAAAATTAGGATGGTTTTTAAATTCTATAGCCTTGGGAATCATTCTTGGAATATATCTGTGTTCATGAACGAAGACCTTTCGATTATGAAATTGGAGAAAGTGGTTGGGCTTGTCCCTTGTGTTTTCACACACTGCCGACTTCGACGTACCGTATTTTTTAAATCTGAGATGTGTTGATTCTAGAAGGTCGTTGCGAGTACATAAAAAAAAAGGTGGGGCCAGATCGAAAGACCTCTTTTAGCAAAAAAGAAACATGCCATGCAACATTGGAGTCCGTTCGGAGCTAAGAGTTTATGCGCTTGACCATGGCGTCTCTACGTGATTCGATTTCAGCAGCACTGGCTCACGCTTGATATATAGCTCTCCACAACTGTGCTGTCGTTTGTCTACGTACTCAAAGACACCGGTTTTCAGTATATAGTTAATTTGCAGTGTTGCAGAAAGAACTGATTCCTAAAAGTCACAGGCATTAATAGCCATTCGAACATATTAATCGATTTCTCAAAAAGTCTGATATCTACGCACAGAAACCCTTTGGTTTGGCAAACCGTTAGAAGAAAGCTTGGTTATATCTATCGAGCCATATCTTGTTAAAGGCACCTCAGAAAATGGAATATATACCATTCCGTAGCACATCTGTCAATGGATGATTACAATAACTTCCTTAATGAAGAAGTCAATTAATATGACAACAAACTTAAATACTCCGTATGAGCTTTGCTATGTTAAAACTAACTTGGTTTTAGTATTCTTATATACATACATATATACAAATGCCTATCAAATTAAATTTCATATTTGTTGCATTCAATATCAAACAAATAACTTCTACATTTTTCCATATTAAGTAATAGGTCACTTCGGCCGGTCGGTCGGTCATCCAGTTATGTAACTAAAACATACACAATAAATTTTACTATGTTACGCATTTAAATTGTCTGTTAAAATATTTGTTCGCAATATAAAGGTACAATTATAAAGTTTAATCGTTTCGGAATTCTAAAAGTTTCAAACAAACAGCAACCCTCGAAGTAGTTGCTGGATATTTATAAGCAATTCGTACAAATAACTGGCGACTCCGCCCGTCTGTAAATAGCATACAATTAACTGTTTGTTCTTTATAATAATAATAATAATAATAAATATTTATTTCAGACAAGATCCATATGGTGTTAGTATGTTAGTAACAATGTTTACTTGTAAGCTAAGTTAGTTATTGTTAGTTACATGATACAAATGTTTAATTAGATTTTATTTTACTTTGCCCGTCATTGTTTCTATCCAGTGTTTCTAATTAGAATAATGAGGGCAATCCGTAATTGTCTTCAGAATGCTGTTACAATTGTCAAATAAAATCTGATTACATAAATGTCAAACTAAATCAAATCAAATCGAATCGAATCGAATCGAATCGAATCGAATCGAATCGAATCAAATCAAATCAAATCAAATCAAATCAAATCAAATCAAAGATATTTGGAATTAATTGGCTTATATTCTATTTTGTTTTTAGCAGTATTTCTTATATCTACTTGTAAAGATAATGCGTTTTACATAATATGTATACAATATTTTGTCAACGCATTTTTTGCTTATGTCGTCTTATTTCTACTTATGGCTTTATTTACAACTATTTTACAGTATTCTAAAAACTTATACCTAATTAATGTTCTCCTCCTTGAATTTATTTACATTTTCTTTGCAGAAAATGTAAGTTTTGGTGTTTACTTTTCGAACTAGGGTTCTTATCCTTCGATGTTCGTCATTGTCATTTCCTTTTCCATCTTCTGGGTAAAATGTTTCTGCCAAGAGTTTTACCGATCCCTCAGAGTCCAGGCTTCTTCCATTCGGCATTAGCGGAATATCCACTTCCCTTTTCTTTTTCCTTCCCGATACCCTGTAGATTCCCTCCCAAACGGTTTCCCGATCCTGTTTTTGACAAAGCTCCTTCCAGCTTTCTGTTTGTGCCCCCACTGCTTCTTTTTCACATGCCTCTTTCTTTTCCAGGTACTTTTCAACTACATAGAAACGACGTGCGGGTGCGGCGCGGCGGATTCGACACTTCAACCTAGCGACCTCCTTCTTAATCTATTCGAGTCTCTGGGACCACCAAGGTAAGTTTATTCTTTCTTTATTAATCTTTTTAGGAATAGTGGCATTATATGTTTCAGTGATTGCTTTGGTATATTGTTTTATTAATTCCTCTATTTGGTATGGGCTGCTAGCAGCGTTGACGTTTCCAGGGCTCAACTTATATCTTTTCAGTAATTGGCCGAGTTTTCCACGAAGCTCTGTCCAATTCGCTTTCCGAGTGTTATATATTCTCGTGGTTCTGGCAACGTCAACGCTGATGCTTTTTCCCAGTCTTATTTGATAAATGACCACGTTGTAGTTAAAACTCGTTATGCCGCTGTTCACCTCCCATCCTTCGATTCGGTCTAGAGTTCCTCCGAGCCCGCCGTTATATCAATATAACTGGTTAGCCATCGGCCTCCTCAACGCTTTGAAGCCTCCATGATGAGTTCCTCGGTTGCCAGTTTCTTCCTTTTAAGATTAGCTTGAATGATTAAATACTAGAATTATATACTAGACAAGACGAGACGAGACGAGGCGAGACGAGACGAGGCGAGACGAGACGAGACGACACGACACCGACACGACACCGACACGAGACGACACCGACACGACACCGACACGACACCGACACGATACCGACACGACACCGACACGACACGACACGACACCGACACGACACCGATACGACACAACACGACATATCAAATCAAATCAAATCAAATCAAATCAAATCAAATCAAATCAAATCAAATCAAATCAAATCAAATCAAATCAAATCAAATCAAATCAAATCAAATCAAATCAAATCAAATCAAATCAAATCAAATCGAATCGAATCGAATCAAATCAAAGTTTGTACGGGCCTCCATAAACATGGAGGATGCACTACAGTAGCGGGGCAGCTTCAACAACATCCTGAAGATGTTATTATATTGAACGCGGAGGGCGCTGTAGGCTCGCTGCGAATAGCTAACCCACAGACCGTTCGAGTAAAAAGATTGACAAAATGCTTTGAAAAGCATAATTGTCACATTAGAAGAGCTTCGAGCAAATCTGCGAGTCAGCATATTGCCCCTTACCGCCAACGCTCTGCGCTCTCTGTCAACATCACAGTCATCCTTCATATCCTCTGTCACAATATGACCAAGATTTTTATACTTATTGACTACCTTAATATCACAATAACATAGTTTGACAGCCTACATGAGTGCTGCTGAATTCCTCAATCAATGCTTTTATGTACAAATTAAAAAGACTTGGTGAGGTTAAAAACCTCCCTGTCTCACTCCACAATTCAATTTGTACGCATCAGAAATGGACTCACCCCAACGAACCTGGTTTGGTTGATTGTCATACCAGTACTTAAGAAGGTTCACAAACTCACTCGGCATACCTGTGTCACTCAACTTATCCCACAACATATCATATTTTACAGAGTCAAAAGCTACTATATGATTTTTAAACAGTATTTATACAGTTTGTAATATCGACTAAGATGTTATAGTGCTTATAATGATAGTTTTATGAAACTACAAGACATGCACTGAGAAGATAAATAAGTAAAGTATTAAGGTTTTATTACTAAGTAAACAAAAAAATCAAAACATTTTTTTAAGAAATCTATAATGTAAATGTATCGATAGGATCAGGATTACAACCCGCGACTTCTGGGATACCGTCCTATCGATCTACCAATTGGGCTACCAGATCGCTTAATCTAGGGCGTGATCATCAATAAGGGTTTATCAAGTCGAAAGTTCTAAGCTAACAAACATAAAAAATACAGTGGAATAGAAAACTCCTTCTTTTTTTTAATCGGTTAAAAAGAAGCAAGCTAATTGAATTTTCTTTCAATATTCATGTCACGTACTGAGTATCTACATTTTAATATCGTCGCACTATAAAGCGCAAAACTTAAAAACTTTTAAGGTAATGAGACATATTTTATCACGAGGAGTGATTCATTCATTCATTCATTACAAAATACAATCAATATGTTTATTGAAAATTGATAAGATGAAATTATGTTAGGGTTTATTATAAAATTATCTTACATGTTTAATTAACGATTTAAGAAACTGTCCCTTTTCATTTCCAATATGTGGCGATTGGTTTGGAATTCTAAATGAAATTTTATTTCAAATTGTAGGATCGTTGTGTTTTTTTGTTAATTAATGATTCATTTGTTTTCGTTCCCATAATATTGTTCACCAAATGCAAACTTAAAATAGCACGTCATTTATAAGTAGGAGTCCCATGGCACTAACGCTGCATAAGCAACTCGAAAAATTGGGTAATGGGGTATTAAAAAATGATCGAAAGAACGGACAATACGTCAACTTAATCTATGTCAGAGCTAGCTGCAGCCTTCTTCACGAGTAATAAATAAAATTAAATTACATGAAACAATTTGAAAAAGAAATAAGTTTAAGAAATGATTACCGGATGAATTTATTATTTTATTTTTTTTTTTGCTATTTGAAAGACTTCTTGGAAGAATAAAATTCCAATTCCGATGAGGCAGTAGCAATTGCCAAACATTTTACTGATTCTCCCAATCAAAATTTTTATAATTACATTAGCAATAAAACTTTGAAAGTGATAGATACCTCGATTAATTAAATATATAATTTTATTACGTTGAAACTAAAACGTAATAAATTCGAAACAAATTAAAATATTTTAAACAAGATTGTCTGATTCATTAACCCCGCTATAGACGTGGCGTCGATAAAATCAGGTCACCTCTTTAATTAGGACACATGAAGTTCAACATTAAGTACGCTTATATATATATTACAATTACAATTATATATTGTAATTTGTAAAACGAGTTTTCTTTGTTTTTTTCTACAATCAATATTTGTCTGTCCTTAGTTATATATTGTTTAATATATTTAAAATTTTTCTGATAAAAAATGCAATCTGTTTTGATATTTCAAGCTAACAAAAAACTTTTTTGTAATCACTGCCTATTCTTAAAGCCGTTTGTAATATCAAGTTGGAACTGATACCGTTGGCAGCTACAATATGGATTCATTCAATGAGCCTCGTCATGATGTAGTTAGGTGCCAACACTGTGTTTGCAAATTGAGAACTCATAATAAAATACACAATGTAGTGCGTTATTCCAGAACAGCCCATATTTATGATTTTCCTAAAACAAACTGCTCTACATGTATTTCATTTATTTGATTATTAAATTCAAATTGCTATAAAAATCTTTTTCTTTCATATAAGCTTGTTTCAATTATGTTAATAAGAATATTCAATGTTCTATTTAATTTGGAAAATTTTTCAAAACGTTAGTCCAATGAAGTAATACTGGTCTGAACGGATCTTGATATGTGTATATGTTCCGTGATTAGACTTTAAATGATTTTTTTTTTTTTTTTTTTTTTTATGATATAGGAGGGCAAACGAGCGTGCGGGTCACAGGTTAAACGTGATCACCGCCGCCCATGAACTCTTGCAACATCCGAAGACGCACAAGAGCGTTGCCGGCCTTGGAGATAAGAATAAACGCCTTTTTTGAAGGTACCCATGTCGTATCGATCTGGAAACACCGCCGAAGGAAGTTCATTCCACATCTTAGTGGTACGTGGAAGAAAAGTCCTTGAAAACCGCACAGTAGAAGATCGCCATGCATCCAGGTGGTGTGGATGGAAATGCAGGCGGTGACGTGCTGTGCGGTGATGGAATTCGGCGGCAGGCATCAGATCAAATAGCTCTTCGGAACACTCCCCGTTGTAAATACGATAGAAGACGCACAAAGAAGCCACGTCTCTACGCAATGCCAAAGAGTCCAGCCGTTCACAGAGCACCGGGTCCCCGACAATCCGTACGGCTCTCCGTTGTACGCGGTCAAAAGGTAGAAGCTGATATTGGGGTGATCCGGACCAGAGATGAGAGCAGTACTCCATATGTGGCCGAACCTGCGCCTTATAAAGCGCAAGTCTTTGGCCAGGATTGAAATACTGTCTCGCTCTATTGATCACACCCAATTTCATCGAGGCCAACTTGGCCTTGCTCTCCAAGTGACCACGGAACCGACAGTCGCTCGAAATGTCGAGTCCCAGTACTCTGATACTTGGCGAGGCATCGAGAGGTGTGCTATCGAAGAGCGGCGATACGACAAATGGGGTTTTCTTAGCGGTAAACGCGCAAACCTGTGTCTTTTGGGGATTAAACTGAACGAGGTTCAGTTTACCCCATTCTGAGACCGTCCTCAGGGAGGTCTCTATAGAAGACACAAGTTTCTTTCGGCACTCGTCGACGTTTTCCCGAGAGAGACCTGCACGGCCGGAATATACCGCATCCCCAGTGCTGTCATCCGCATAACAATGTATGTTGGAAATGTCCAACATATCATTGATGTGCAAGAGGAACAGGGTTGGGGATAGCACGCAGCCTTGGGGTACACCAGCATTCACGGGCTTGGGGTCCGAGCAAAAACCGTCGAGAACGACCTGTATGCTCCGCCCAGTGAGGAAGCTGGTGATCCACTTGCATAAACTCTCGGGAAGCCCATAGGAAGGAAGCTTCGAAAGAAGCCCTTTGTGCCATACACGATCGAAGGCTTTCGCTATATCCAGACTAACTGCCAGGCCTTCTCCCTTGCTTTCAATAACCGCAGCCCAACGGTGTGTAAGATATAACAGGAGGTCACCAGCCGATCGACCATGGCGAAAGCCATATTGTCGGTCATTGATCAACTGGTGATCCTCAAGGTACGCGAGGAGCTGTCGGTTGATGATGTTCTCCATTATTTTGGAGAGAAGAGAGGTGATGGCGATAGGTCTGTAGTTAGCTGGGTCCGAGCTATCACCTTTTTTAGGGATCGGATGGACAAAAGCACACTTCCATGAGACCGGGACTACGCCTTTGAAATAGGAGTACCGAAATAGACGCGTTAGCACTGGAGTCAACTCAGGGGCACATGTTCGTAGCACGATTGGGGAAATGCCATCCGGCCCACTCGACTTATGAACATCCAAGGAAATTAGAGACCGTCGAATGGTTTTTTGCCGGAAAATTATTTCCGGCATTGAACTCTGACACCGCTGGATGGTAGGCGGTGTTTTCCCTTGGTCGTTCAAGGTCGAGTTTGAGGCAAAAAGAGTGCCCAAGAGATCGGCTTTCTCTTTTGCCGTATGGGCCAGAGAATCATTCCCCGAGTGCAGTGGCGGTAGGGATGGCTGGCAAAAGTTACCCAAAGTGGCTTTAGAAAGCGCCCAGAACTTGCGCGTGCCTGGTGGGTACCTTGTCAACTGATCCCCAATTTTGACGACATGCCTAAACCCTGCTCTAGCAATTTGCCGTTTGAAGAATCTGGAGGCACGATTGTATTTCCTCTTCAGAACTCTAGAGTTCGGATCCTTGATGACTAACGCATTAACCCAAGCCTGATACGCCTGACGTTTTCCGGCTGCTGCAGCCCTGACAGACGCATCAAACCAAGGCCGCGATCTGCCACCAAGTGGTACCACAGAGCTAGGTACAAATAGTTCCATGCCCTGTAGTATCACATCAGCTACAGCCGCAGCGCAGTCACTGGGATCATCGGAAGAGAAACAAATCGGCCCCCATGGGTAGGATGCAAAGAAAGACCGCATTCCATCCCAATCCGCTGACTTGTAGTGCCAAACGCGTCGGGTCGCAGGTCTTGTGCGAGCCGGACGTTGAATGGGCACTACACTCCGTACCAAGCAATGATCGGAGGACCCAAGAGGAGCCTCAACAATGACCTGGTACTTTCCGGGATGTGTAGTCAGCAGAAGATCCAACAAAGAGGGCATGTGGCTGTCCACGTCCGGTAGACGAGTGTGCGTCTGAACCAACTGGGACAGACCATTTGCCAGAGCAAAGTCAAACACAGATCTCCCCGCGAAGTCAGTGGAACGCGACCCTAGCCACTCGGCATTGTGCGCGTTAAAGTCCCCGAGGACTATGACCTCAGCAGAGGGAATCTGTGAAAGCAGGTCGTCAATCTTCGCCTGTACGTGGCCCAAGAGTTGCTCCGTTTCTGCATTACCACTATGGGATCTGTAGAGGCACGCGTAGACTCTGACATGATCGTCCATGTCCACGCGCAGCCAGAGTAGAGACAGATCCCGACCTTCAAAAATCTCGAGGCGACGGTAGCAGATATCCTCCCTTACGAACACAGATACCCCGGCGTGGGGTATAAAATGATCTTCTAATTTATACCCGGGGTATGAGAGGTACGCTGTGTCGCTAGGTTTAGATATCTGCGTCTCCGTCAAAAACAACAAGGCCGGCTGCGCCGTTTCTAGGTGGTAGTGGACGGCGTTTAAGTTTGAGTGAAGTCCCCGGATGTTGCAAAAGTCCACACTTAGGGTGGAACGGGGTGCCGCTGTTTTACCTCGTCGTTTGCCCTCAGAAAACACGAAATGTGATTCTTTGCCCGCCCCAGATACGACGGGCAGCCCGGGCAAAATCGGAGACCCGTTTCCCCGATTTTGCTCGGGGAGGGATTCTCCGGCTTCACTAAAGCCGGTACCCTCCTGGGGTATATTTATTTGAGCAATCACATCCATGTTTGGCAGGGAGGAGGAGGGGGAGGGGGTGTTGGGCTTCCGGAAACTCTCACTCACCGACGGAACATAACCAAATGAATTTGGTTACTGCACGTCGATCTTCTGTGAGAGGGTGGTCCTTCCCCGGTCGAGCCAGCCCAATACGAGCTGCAGTCAAATGACTACAGCTAGGCTCTACCACCTACAAAAAAGATTAAAAGATTAAAAGATTAAAAGTGTCTTTCTGTTTAAATAACTTCACAAAGCATAACATCATCCAGCAGACGTCGTTAGGATTTTTCCACTTTTGTTATTATAAATTTCTACACTGACGAGTTAATTAAAAAGTCTGTAACCATTTTTTCATTGAAAGAAAAGTGAATTATTTTTATTTGATTATGTTAGAAATACAAGAATTTTAATTGTTATAAACCCGTCAAAGTAAAAAAGGTATTATGTATTGGTGTTTTTTTTTATTTATTAGTATCACACAAAATGAACAATTATTTTTCATAATGAATTACCGGATGTTACGGAAAGGTAGGTGACAAATTAATATGTAAATATGTAGAAATAATTCTTATTTTAATACTTTTTTTAATAATTCTTTTTTCTATAATTTTAATGCTGTTTTTGTAAATGCATTGCGGACGCGGTGTCGAATAGAAGCAACACAAATTTCTTGAAGGCGTAATTAGAACTAGACAAATAAAAATAAACCTTACAATTATCCGAAAGTTGGAAAAAATCCGACCAATACGTGTTGCTGAAGAGTATTGGTTTCAAGTTCTTCGTATATGATAGAGATTTTGAGCCAAATCAAGTAAATGGTGTAAAGGCTAGCACTTGATAGATGATTCGGTGATTATATTTTTTACTTTTAATATATATGTAATATCATATAATCTTTTTAAAGGAAAGTATGAAACGCATAACTGTGTTCTTACCACAATATACAAGTTAGTTAATATACAACTTATGACCACTCAAAAGACAGGTTTAATTTTTTGAAAATATGATTCAAATAATGTGACTTTGAGGTAAACTGCAATGCACTCAAACAATGTAGTTTAATATGTCGGTGATTAGCCTGTAAAGCTATTTTGTGTGAGTATTTATTACACTGTATACAATATTGTACTAAAATTTAAAACAATTTTTTATTTTCGTCTTCCTATATTTATTATGTACTTGTAAATTTTCATTTATTTATTAAACATTGTTGTCCCTGTAACTGACTGAGTAAAAAAGAACAAATACTTGGACGTGTATATTACAAAGTTGAGAATTGAAGAAATGCATGGGCAGGGCCCATGAATATGACACCAGGTCTTCCCTCCAAGCCCGCACCTTCCTTGAAAAATAATAATAATAATATGCTTGCGCTATTCACCAAAACCTTATTAAGAACAAGGAGATAAATAAATTCGGTAAATGGTAATGTTTATATTTCAAATTTAGTATTCATTGGATTTTATATCAAACACAGTTTCAAATGAGAATTGGCATATCGTTAAAAGTATGCAAAGCGCTTGTGATTTGATACCCGAGATTCCCGTTGCGACTCATACTAGTGTAGTAAAAACTTCCTTAACACAATACGTCAATATTTATTTATTTTCCAAAGAAAAATTAATGGAACATGTAACAACATAACACAGCTGACGTCACAACAGAAATGTTTTTAAAGTACATCAAACTATAGCAAGTTAATTACACAGTTTGCTTTTAGCATGTATGTAACCTGTATTGTTTATTACTGAGTTGATATTCAATATGAGAGTTGCTTATTATAATTTTTCTTGTAGTCGAATTTATAATGATAATTGAAAATAAGTTAATAAAAAAAAAACAATTTTTTAATACGCAAAAAAAATATAGAATATAGTATTATTATACAATATTTAACAGATTTTATGAAATAAAAATACTCTATAATTGTATAGTATATATTTAATATTGATTTTTATCTGTTACCTATGAGAATGAATTTAGTTCCGTTGAATAATAATCGATCACTAAGCGCTGTAATATTTTATTTATGACGCGATGAGAGAGCAATTAAAACAAAATATTGTATGCGAAGTTACTTCTGACACAAGATTTAAGAGTACGTTAATAAATTGATTAGAACTTTTGTTATAAAAATCTTTGAAAGCGGAGACATTGTTATAGATATAGAAGAATTATCAAAATGATATAAATATACAAAATAATAACTAAAAAACTTACCTAATGTTTATAATGCTCTGTGGATTCATAATTCAATTTATATTCAATAAGTAAAAACACTTTTGGAATCAGTAAATGGAAATGAAAAACCACTCTGTAAATAATTCATAGTTTAGAAATATATTCCCCTCTAAGTACAAAATAAATAATATTAGTAACTCATGTTTTGAAGCAAAATTATATGAAATTTGTTCATCTAAAATTAAAATAATTTTAAAACTGTAAAATAAATTAAAACTTTATTTTTCAATAAAACTATTTTACGAATATAACTGGCGTTTAATTCGACGTTTTGAGAGCTTTGCAGCAAATGTGTTCGCGGTAAGACGAAGTGTGGTGGTAGTGGTGTCTGTCAGTCAGTCAGTTTATTTGTCACCTACCTCCAACGGTTCCTGAGTTTACGAGCATAGAGGCATATAATTAAAAAATGGACGCGCGTCATAACTTTTGTTTTTTTTACTATAGTCTATAGAAAATTTTAAAATTAAAATGTAGTTAAAGAACAAAAATTATAAAAGTGACTTAGAAATTTAATATCTTTTAAAGTTATTAAATATATTTTAGCGCTCTGTTTGAGACCTCTTTGTGCCACTCAATAATTCAATCTCTCGAATTCTAAGTGACAGTTATTAATGTGAAATGAAGATGAAATGGTTTTATAGAATACTATCCATTGCTCGCGACTCTGATCATTTTAATTACAGCAGTCATACATAAGGAAAATTAAAACAGTTGATTTACCTCTGATAATATACAACTTAGGTCAAAATTCTAAATTTGTGTAGAATGAATTTTTTTACAATATTACTTAAGAAAGTTTCTTCTTCTGGTTACAAAGTTAATTTTTTGAAGCACGTCTTCTGTACATATAACCTTATCATCATTATCATATTAAATACAAAAACATTTTGCAAATCACACTTTCAGCGCGCTTTCAGCTTTCAAATAAAAATCTATTAAGTTAGTATAACATTTTACTGTAGTAACGTACAAATTTAACAATATTGAAAAACGAGTAAATTCATAATTATTTCAATCACCGGTAGCTCATATTATATTAACACATTGATCATGTCAGGCCAGAGCTGCTACGAGCTACGAGCTACGAGCTACGAGCTACGATACCGCTACGTGAATATGTAGATATATATAATGTACTTTTATTTGTTGCATTTATTGAAACTTACTCTAATCTTGATTTGATAAAAAGTATTTAATCACATTTATCATCCTTAAATTATTACAGAAAATATTTCACTTAAAGAAGAGCTGAGTCTTTAGATATCCTTTACCCCTCCATGCATTTAAAATATCAATCTTTTTTTAATATTTTGTTTATATATCGGAAGTTCTATCTGAAAGGGATAACCGCAGTAACATGATATGGGGATCGCTTAAGCATCAAAGCCTATCAAATAAAAACATTATATTGCTGTATTAGTTTTTTGTTATATATAATAATTTTAGCTCAAACATTTTTTTTTACAAATTTATGATAGATATCTTAAAATAAATTTATATAATAATATTATAAATAACAATAATTTAATAACCGTTGTATTTGGTTAACTTTAAATTAAATAATTTATAAACACTTAATAAGCAGCTAATTAAAAAACAAATTAAGTAATATATTATAGTTAAAATAAATATTTTTAAAGATATTTCTTCTCATACTTAATTCCATAAAATCATTTGGTAAATGTAAAACATTAGTGAAATATAAATAAATGTATTGAGATATGTTACTTTTAATCATGTTTATAAATTATAAGATATTTCTTTATTGAAATGTTTTTAGTGCTATATTGAAAGTTTGTCAGAACAGGTTATAAATAAATAACAATATTGATTATAAATTGTAACATAGTTTGTAATTTAAATTACATTGTTATTTTTAATATTATTATAACCTCCTTATAAGTTACCATTCAATAAAAATATTTGTAATTTTATTATTGAAGATAATATATACTAGTTTATAATAAATTAGTTTTGTTTAAATTATAATTAGTTAAATTTCTATTATATAAAAAATACTTTCAAATATATTATAACAAGTCTGAAGAAGATATTTAAAGCTTTGCTTATGGATACCCTAAATTGATTAGTGAAAGATAATATTACATTACTTGTGTACTTTCATATTATATAGGTATATAAAAAATATGGTCTGTATTTCACAATATATCTTCCAGCATCAATTAATACCAAACCTCTGTTCACGATAACAGCTTTTATAATTTCAATGTAAAACGGACATTGGTTAAATGAAAACTGAATAATATAGGTTTCTGAAACTAATAATTTACACCACATCTACATAAATTATTATAATATAGTATATAAAATATTTATAACTATAATAAATATTAATTTATTGTTAAATTCTTAAAATCTTGTTTTTAAAACCATTGAGTTTCATGTTCATTTCTATTTAAATTAAAGGTAACTAAAAATCTTATTGGACTTTATAAAAAGATTTAAAATTAGTTTTAAAATAAAAAAATACTATGACTTTATGTGAGCTTATTGAAGACCCCATCCGGTGACTTTGCCACGGAACTCAATCTATATCTATATCTATCTATCTATTTATGTCCAATAGCAATAACCTTTCTCTCTACGATAAGCAGTGATATTTTTAGTATTTTCTTATATTTTCACGTGTACACATTAAAAAATAAAACTATTTTTTACGGATTAAAACTCGCGTATAATTTGGTTACATTTTCATTTTATCCTGACGTTTCGGATGCTTTGCAGCAATCGTATTCGAGTGTAGACGAGATATAAGTATCTGTCGTCTCGTCTACAGAAGCTTTTAAATTTTTATTCCATTTCATAAGGCTTATATTCTTATGCTGATTAGAATTAAAAAACTTTTAATTACTTATTAATTCATTTACCAATAAGACAAAACAATTATTGATGTTAGAGGAGAAAGCGATTAATTACTAATTTAAAAAAATTTAAAGTAAAAGTGTTGTCTAACCATTATTTATAAAAAGTACTATTACAGTTCACACGCTGTATAATCAAGACCACTGAGCACTCCTCGTACCAGCAGTACAGTAGCGTATCACCACACGCTTCAGTATTTACAGTATACTTTGATGTTATTTCAATGCATTATTTTATTCATGTATATATTTCCTGGTAAACTCCGTGATATTATTTATTACAGATTGATTTAAAAGGTTACTTATATTATAGCTGGTTATGATATAGAAACTAAATGTTGTTTCAAAATTTTTACGTAACTGTCACGGTCTAATGCAACAGTTAGTTTATTTTAGGATAAACCACTTGTAAATAACTATTGACGTAACATTTATCTCTTATAATAAGAATATTTCTTACATAATGTTTTCTTAGATTTCCACAAGTACTACACATTACAATAAAACTATTTTATAGATATAACTTTTTATTTTTACATTTTTTAATTTAAACCCGTTTTGAATGCTTTGCAGCAAACGTATTCGCGTTAAGACGAGATGATGGAGTCAGTCAGTCAGTTTATTCGTCACCTACCTCCAACGGTTCCAAAGGAACAGTTTCCGTAAAATAGTTTTATTGTAATATTCCTTACATTAGTAACTAAGAAAGGTATCATTAAACAAAAATAGCCCCCTAGAAAAGATTAAGCCTACAGAAACGTGGGGCTTCATAGTAATGTTAAGAATAAATAAATTCCTAAAATTTATTTTGCAGAAATACTTAGGAGTTTTAAATATCTTAACTTAATTTAAAAAAAAAATAATATATGAATTTTATTTTAATATTCTACAAACAATTTTTTGAGTAGAATACCGTTAAGAACCAAATCAAACGTGTTGTATGTGACGAATGAACTAAGTTCGTTTTGACCATGGAAGATTAATTTCATGAAGGATATAAGGATTTTATGAAGGATTAATTTCATGATATTTAAAATTATTCGGTTGTACTCAAGTAAATATTATCGAAATTTACTCGATTAGTTTCGACGATTCGTGAGCTCTAAATTGAGTCTCTTATAGGCTGCAAGACCTCAGTCATATTTTAAAATACTGGACAAAGTTCTAGATGCTACTCGTATATTTATTTATTGTGGAAATTACTTCCAGGCAAAATTTCTTCGACTTCTTTCCTTTACTGTTTTGGTTACCTTTTTCGTATCAACACGTAAACGTCCAGATCTTCGTCTATCACAACCAGAGGATATTTCAGTGTATCTTTTTATAGGATTTCGGTTCGTACTAAGCGGATGAAGAATTAAAAAAATTGCTTTTGTCACCATACTTACTGAATTTACATGCTTTCAAAGCAATTCGTTTTTCTTTATTATCCAATTACATATTTTTTATCACAAAAATATTGAAATAACATTATTTATAGCCAGACTAAGTATATTAAGTGTAAATCATATTATGTTACTAAAATATTAAATATGTTGAATATTTCAATAACGCGGGCGAGTCCCTGTCCTGTTAAATTATCGCTAATTTAGTGTCAGTTCCAGTTATTGAATAATAATATTCATTTGATTTTACTTAATATATATATTTTAGTATGTTGTGTTCATTAATATTGTTTAATGTAATACTGTTTTTAAAATACCATACATTTCCTGCTTAAGGATGTTATTGTTGTCACCCCGACTTTTAAAGTCTAACTTTGAAGTGATCTTTACGTTATGACGTGTCCTGCGTAATTCTAGACACTTTTTAAAACGATGTATCTGTCAATATGTCAATGAAAAACCAATTTTTTATTTTAATGGATTTTTTTTTTATAAAAAGTGTTTTTCTTGGCTTCATTTTTTAATGTTATGGACAAATTTCATAAGTGAATGTGTTTATTAATTTATAGAATATATTATATTTCAAAATATTGCGTTTTTTACTCAATTCTATTTGTTTATTAAGAAAAAATTTTATGGTTATATTTGTATATCAACAATAAAACCTTCCATTGTATTTCTACATTATAAGGAAGTTAAGATCGAGGAATAAATCAATTTACTTTCATAATATGTATAATAAATTAACTAATTTAGTTCCACAAATCCCTGACGTCTTTGTTCGTATATTATACTGACCTATTTTTGAGGCTATAATTAATCTGTCAGTATCAGAGACATAAAAAATTGCTTACTAAAATGCAAATCTCTTGACATTCAAACCTTTGTTATGTTAAGTTGTCTTTTAGTTTCATTAAGTTGTTTACTTCATTCGATTAAATTAAAATATATAAGATAGTTGATTTCATCTCAGTGAGGATACCGACATAAGCTGTCTTGTATAGGAATAAATTTTGTTTGTTTTGGTAAAGTTAAATAATATATAAAATAATTCAATTTTCATTTTAATATGTACCGTATTCCTATCGAAATTATTTATTATTATGATCGTATTTCGAACAAGTAAAAGGTTAGGTTGTGGAGCTTTGGTTGTTGACTCATTTGCAGGATATTCTAATCTGTACATCAAACATTGTTCACTTATTTTAAAAAGAGCAACTGGTGAGTTTTTGGCCAGCTCTTCTCAACAGAACAGCATGCCGAGCTGGTAGTAGCTTAAGGAAGAACTGACTATACTGACATTTTTTTATAATGTAATAATTGACGATACAAAAGTGCGTGTAAATGCCTATTTGAATAAAGATATTTTGAATTTGAATTTGAATTAGTTCTTTCATAATAATGACATTATCTCATTGCAGCCATATTTAAGATGTTTGAACTGAGACAAAAATAAACATTTAGAAAATGCAACTAAGTCAAGTATTTTTGACGTCTGTGTCTACACAGAAGATGTTATCGTGCAAGATTAAAATAGATTTAAATCTTTTAGAAAATAGATTTAAATCTTTTAGTAGTAACTACAAATAATAAAATTATAATAAAATGACTTTAACTGCAGCTTTTAAAATTCAATTAATGCCGCTCAAAAACACGAAATAATCTGAATACACGTGTACCCAGAGTAAGAAATATTTTTTAAATTGCAAAACACACGCTCTGCATTGAAATTTCAGAGTTTACTACATAAATATACATTTCTGTGTTGCGAAGTGTACTGTGTCATTTTATTAGAGCAAGCTTTATCAATTATTTTTTAATAGTAAAAAATATACGTGGATGATTTCAACAATCTTTTGTTATGTTTGTAAGTTTTTCAATAAATATATAATTCAAAGTTCATTCAAGAGCAAAACATTAACCTGAAACCTCCGTGATTCTTTTATGGACACTTTGCTAACTGAGCTATAGAGTCTATTCTAGATTTAATTAACTAAGCTTTGTTTATGGTACTGTCTTTGTTAGGAAATAAAATTTTGACTAATTTTATTAGAATAAGTAACAACAATAATTAAGGTTTATTGTAAAATATTAAATATAACATTTTCTAAAAATTTTGCACTCGTATTAGAAATAAGTAATTATTATTTTAAACTATGTTTGAAATGAAAATTTTATGAATTAATGGAATATAAATTTGAAGTCAAATCATTACTATTTTTTTTTAATAATTCATGACTGACTTCTTTAATTATATATACATTGACTTTTACTATACTGGAGCGTCATATGTCATGTCAAATATAACTATTTTTTTTGGATTAAAACTCGCGTATAATTTGGTTACATTTTTATTTTAACCCGACGTTTCCAATGGTTTGCACCAAGAGTGTTCACGGGTAGACGAAATTTAAGTGTCTGACATTTACATCTTGTTAAAATAAAAATGTAACCATACGCGAGTTTTAATCCGTAAAAAATAGTTTTATTTGAAAGGTGAACTCGTGAAAATCTAAGAAAATACTATATCTCATTTCAGAGAATTGTTGAGAAATATTCAAATAACATATATTGAAATGTAATCATATTATATAATATTGTGCAAAAAGTGTAGATAGACATGCTTTATTTAAATATTTCTCTTCCTTAGAACTAATATTTAATTTTTAATCACTTACAATTTTAGAAATACTCTTAAGTAACTTCACCCTTATTCTTATATCTCATAATTATATTTTGTCAAATAAGTTTCTTCTTAAGCTTAAGATATTTAGACAGCACGGTTATTTTTAATGAGATAGACTCTTACAAAGCCAGTAATGAAAACTTTGTATTTTAATAAATTAACAATTACATTAGGAACCAAAAGATTGTTTTAACTTTATATTTAAATATTAGCTATCTTATAAAATTAGACATTGCTTTGTTTACATATTCGTACATACAATTTACCGAAACGAATAGATTTTTTTATGAAACAATTTGCCTATTGGTTAGATATAAAACATAGTTATAAATATATAAAAATGAAAAATGGTTATAGTAATTAGACGGTTCAAGGTATAAACAGAGTGCATATAGACAACATTTTTATGTGGCATATATTATTATAAATTGTTCTTTAGTACCAATTTTAATGATAAAAATGATGCGTCGATACAAGAATGTAACTAACTGCAACAATTTACATTAAAATAAAAAATATACATATAATAAATAGTATAAAACATTAATTTAAAGTCGAAACCATCGACCACAAATATTAATTGTATTTTATAAGCTTAGCTTATATAATTAATTGCTTATTGACAAAGCATATCACGAAGTTCATATAATTATATATACGTGTATAAAATAATGCATTTCAATAACATCAAAGTGTTCTGAATCTGCTGGAGCGAGCTGGCGCTACTTTACTGCTGGTACGAGAGAGCTCAGTGGTCTTGTTTATACAGCGTGTACTAGAATAGTGCTTTTTAAATACGATGGTGGTTTTACAATAATTAATACTGTTATTGGTTTGATATGCAATCCCAAGGTTTGTTTCGTCTTCGGGACTCCTTCGGGACTGATTCTGAATGCGGCTTAAGTGTCGGCTTGATGAAGAGAGAGATGGTATGGCTCGGCTGGCTTAGGTGGGGGGCAGGGGAGGACTCCACGTTATAACAAGCCAGCCACGGGAGGGAGTGGGGAACGCTTGGGTCCCGGGCGTGCCCTCGTGCGTAGGTGGCCGCTCATGCGGCCAACCGTCGGAACATAGCGGACGTATGTCTAAGCGATTCGCGTAGCGCTCCAACATGACGGTGACCGTCTGGTTTAGTGGGTAACCTTAAAAATGGCAGCATCCTTATATTGCTCGGAATCCCACATAACCGGCCTCCTCCTTCCCCTAGAGGGACCGTGTAGCAATAAAAGCTTCCAGACGAAAAAAAGAAGAGGTTTGTTTCGTCTTATAAGTAATTAAATTAATAACTTTTATTTAAGTATTTTGTAATCATCATCGTTAGAATATACCTTATTAGGTAATAATAATTAATATTTATTAAAAATTTAAAGGACTAATGTCAATCAAATAACATCTACCATTTTTAATAGTAACTTATAATTTGAATAAATTTATAATGGAAATAATGTAACTTTCAGAAGGATTTTCCACTTGAAAAATAAGTTAAGTGAACTGTTAAATTTGTAGTTAAATAGATACAGTTATAAAGTTTAATTGTTTTCACGTTCAAATATTTTATTGGGCTTGCGTTATTTAAATTTAATAAAGATTTTCAGTGTTGGTAATTATCTTCACTTTATAGCACACTTGTCATACGAAATAAAGCAAAATTAAAAAAAAAACCTCAAATTGTTGATCACAGTCAAGTAATTTACTACAGAAAGCGGTTTCTCAACATATAAATATACGTCCTTTGGGTTCATATCATATTCAGGGCAGGAAGTATTTGAACAAAGGCATTGAAGTTAACACATTGTAATCAATAACTTTGATAAGATCACTAGAATAATAAATGCGGTACTTATTATGTAGAGCGATAACTAGGAACGCCACCAGACCCTCCATTTCGACTCGCTGCGATCGCGAAATCTCGGGTGCCGTTTGCATGTTGAGCGAAGCGAGCCAAGCCGAAGGCTTCGTCTTGGTGTGGGAAAAAAAATTTAACAAGGAGACAGTACAATTCGATTAAAAAAATCGGCACGCGCATCCACAATGAGACTTCAATTTTTCGCGCAAATTTTTTTACTTTGAAGTCTATGGGAGTGATGATTATTCCTCAACGACAATGAATTTTTTTGATTTTTTTTTTAGAAACCACCACACATATCAGCATGGTATGTGTGCAAAATTTGAAACCGAACCGTTAAGCCGTTTTAAAGCCAACTTTGTAAAACCTATGCAAATTCTCTGCAGTAGAACGCTCCGCTCGCTTCGCTCAATAAGTATCATATTTATGACTTGTTTTACCTATCCTTTCATTCGCTTTGCTTCGTCCTTCTTGATTCGCACAGCGAAGGATTGGAACAGCTTACCTGCGTCGATATTTCCGTCCGGACAAAATGTGGGTGTCTTCAAGAGCAGGGTGAATGGGTCGCTTAGTTAATGCACCTTATCACCTATGACTACATTTCCACTTTCCATCAGGTGGAATGTAGTCAAGCATTAACATAGACTGTATAAAAAAAAAAGATATAGAATTCAATACTTTTCTTTTCCTTTTAATAAGAAGGCAAACGAGCAAACGCGTCAGTAAACGGTAAGTGCTCACAGCCGCCCACAGTCTGTTGCATTATGCAAAGAGTGTTGCTGAGTGGCTCTTCAGCGTGAAATGTGTCTGTGCAAGTTTTGGTATTTCGGCTCATAATACTCAAATTTAATATCTTTTTAATAACTGTTACGTTTTACTTTTTGTTTAACAAACAATGTTAAAGAACTATTTCAAATGAATTACTTTTGATAATTTATTATTGTTTCAGAAGAGTTACGGATCAACATGGTTTTTCGCAATAAAATCGATTTAAGGGCCTGAAAGTTTCTTATGATTGGCAGACATTTTGACATTCTGATTTGGCTTTCTGATAACGGTAGCAAAACTTATACGAAATAAGTTTAATTTAATTGAAAATAAAAGGACTTTATAAGTTGAAATGAGATACTATGTGTTAAAATCCCCGTTCAATAATATCAATACAAGCTAATTGAATTTTTACTTTATATTCACGGCACGTTGTACAAACATTTGTTATTAAAATAAAAACAAACAAATTGTCCCAAAATTGAAAACTGCAAAAAGTTAAGTCAGGAGTTACTTTTTTTAAGTATACTATCAATAAAGAGAAATTTATTATACGTGTAATAATTATAATGTTAATAAAGGAATATCAATTTACGATGATATAATTACCATGAAAAGAGAATATTTTTATAAAATCCGTTTCCCTCATTAAAATAACATAACGTAACAATATTCTCGTGAACGAAACCTTCTTATCTTCATCAAAGGGTATATTTAGATTGAGTATTTTCTCGAAAAGGTGGCCGCATTGTATACTATATTTTGTTTTTTTTTATTTGGTTGTTAAAATTCCACAACATTTTTTATTTTTTCCGATTTATGTTTTTTCTTTCAATAATTTTATAGTACTATTTTAATATTATTATTACCGTTTATTCATTATTACCGTTATTCTTCTAGTTCGACTAGTTGATTTGATTTCGTTACTACGAATATAGACATATTTCCAGTATGATATAAATAAAAATAAAAAATATATCACCTTGTGTCAAACACTGTTCTATGAACACGTACAGAATTCGTATGTAAATTATGAACGAGAATTCTCAATACGTAAATAGAACTGGTGTGGGAGCAAAACAAGATTATAAAGAAAATAGCGTGTTGTTAAGGTTTAACGACGTAACGAAAGAGATTGAATGTACTTTAGATAATAAGATACGTATATTATATACATATATAAGATATACAATAGTTGCACTTGTCGAAATATTATTTGTTTTTTTAAATTGTTATTGTATAAAGATTACCTTAAGTTTAAATTAGTACGAGTAAACATATTTTTTACGAAATTTGTGCTTTCCTAACATTTTATTTACACTTTCTATCTTCTTACACAAATATACCTCAGGGAAATTTGATTGAAAGTGAACGTAAAGGAATGTGTTAAATAACAATTTATCAATTTTGTTCCTTATTTCGTTTTATTTTCTTTAAAGCTGTATTATCTGCATTATTAAAGACAGGATGAAGTGTATTAAACCTCCATATTTGATTGATGAATATATTTTAAAAATTAAAATAAAATAGTTATTTTCATTGTGACATTTTGTAAAATTTAAAACTGAACAATCTCGTATATTAGTAAGATGATATTTAGTATTCTGTATTTATTTTAAGTTTTTAAAAATATATAACATAAGTTGTAGGTGTAATAGACTATCACGGTGTGTGCTAACGCGATCCCGTGACGTCCCATTACGGCGCAGAGGGCAACCGTTGGTTTTTTAGTTAAAAATGGCAGCATCCTCTATGCTGCCGGGTAGTCCCACATCACTCCCCGGCCGTCACCCCCCTGGGCCGACGGGGTACCCGTAACGGGTTTTTCCAACGGAAAAAAAAAGATGTAAAAGACTAGATTACGTGCAGTTCATAGACACCGGTATGACCGGCGTTATGAGACAATCTAGCAGATAATCTACTTCCGCGTGGGTAAGCTCCGTACCACATTATAACTTTTTGCCTTTCACAAAGAAAGATATTTTATTTGCAGTGATTTCATGGGCTTTTTATTAATAAAAATTATTCCTTTACATTTTTTGTTATTTCAATTCAATTAGATGAGGTTTTAATGTTGAAATCATAAGAAAATTATCTATGTGTTTCCTTTGTAATATATTTGTTTGCATATTACAAATAATTAATTTAACTTATTCGAATTTATTTTACGCGAAAACTTGAACTAAATGATTAAATGCGGTATTTTACATTTCTCAAATAGTATAGATTGTTAATGGAGTTAATACTCGAGATAACACACTCAAAGTATCTATATATTTAAATATCTTCAGTCTTGTAATGGTGAAGTAACTTTAATATGTAGCGGAGCTTCTACAAGTCCTACAAACTTCTAGTAAGAGTATTTCGTACAATGAAATGTTATCAAATTATTGGCAATGCTAAATATTTAAACATTCTCATAAAGTTTCAGATTGATGAAATAAATCAAAAAGTAAAGTATATTACGAATAATATAAATATTTAAAGTAGTTTTAAATATTATATTAACCGTTGTCAATGATAAGATAATACTTTTATTTTCCTTTATCACATTTTTTATACGTATATAGTTATTCAGAATAATGTTAATATTATATAAACAGCGTTCATTTCCCGATTATTTTTAATGTTTGCACCAAATCTATGAAGCATGTTTTAAAGATACTCGTAAGGTCAGTGTGCAAGTATTAACTTGTGCACTTAAAATATATATTAGATACACCGTTATTGAAGAAATTACAGTATTTTGATGATTTCTTTATTATGACCAACTACTTACTTCATTTTCTATTAATTGTACAAAATAAAAATTTAATTAAATTAATATGTATAAGTATCTGTAATTATAACAAATATTAATTCAATATAACTCAAAATAATTAATTTTATCAAAGCCATAACACTCTCATGAAATAAAGTTAAACTTCAATGAACATGACATCGTTTAAAGCTTCGTCTCACCTTAAAAGAGTTGACTACATAATGTTAACATGAAAGAATATCAGTAACAGGCAGACGTCAGGGAAATGACAGCCTTAATGACTGAACGAAAACAGAACACACTTCGAGGGTAATTGACAATTAATATATCTATGTTACTTTGTTATTATATAATAAAATGGTAACAAGATCAATTTACTTTGTATTGATAAGAAATAGTTTTATGTTATAATATTTATACTAAATGAAGCTGGATAGAACTGTCTGTTTAAGATAAATATCGTATTTTTAACTAAGATTGGATTTTTATCACTTCAATTCTGAGGACTAATGACTAATTTATCTTTCATTTTAATATATTTCGGTCCAAGTAATACTCAGGAGAGATCATTAACGTGTCTTATTAAGATCCCGCGTTGAGTCAATTTAATTTGAGGCTATCTCTTAACTGCATACAAACATTAAATGTTTAAGTACAGTTTTTAAATACTGTGTCTGTTTCTAAACGTTTCTTACAGTTATTTCATTAGTTATTGATATATAATATATCAATGTGTGTCACCTAATGACTTTCAAGTCTCAAGGACGATCAATCATGTGTCGCTTTGATAGGACAGGGCCATAGAGATACAAAGACCTTAATTTAGGTTACATTCTCTCTCAAAGCGGTTGACCGTACAGGAAATATGACCTACAGGCAGGCTGCAGGCTAGGAGTGTTTTAGCTACGTCATATCATGATGTTACCAGTTGTAGTAGAATTAATAGGAATATAGTTGAAGAAAATACAATTTATGTGATATTTCTATTTCGAAAATATGATATATTACTCTTTTAAGTTCAAAAATATATCCTGTATATTTAAATAAATGCTTATTTTCTGGTTATTCTCAGAATATTGAGACAAAAGCTTTGGAAACTCCTACACTGTGTTAACAGAGTTAAAGTTTTCTTTACCCTAACTAAATTTTGTGATTTAAAAAAACTGTATCTTGGGTGTTATAAAATTTTTATTGTAATAGAACAGTAATTTGTATTAGAAAACATATTTTACTATTTCATTATTAAAAAACAATTTTTTGTGAGTGTAGTTCAAACATACGTCATACTTAATAACTTCCTTCCAATATAAAAAGCTTTGTTTCATGTCAACAATGTCTGAGAACTGAAATTAAGGATTTGGTTCGCGGTGTTTGACTTCGAGATCAACGCAATTTATAACGACTGAATATAATGAGTCATGAGATTTAGTTACTTTGTTTGTATTTGAATTAGAAGTCTAAGTTATGTTATATTAATTATAACAAATTTGCTTTGTTATAATATTCACTTAAGACAATTGTTGTCATTATATAAGTTTGATGAAAACCATTTTTAACTAGAATTATATAATATATAAATATTAAATCTTAAATTTGTTACGGTAAAATATTACAATGAAATTATTTAAGTAAATGAACTGTTAGCTGTTCGCAGATTGACTTAAGTATTATGTACCTATTTGATTAATATTAATTAATACAATTAAATGTCATAGAATTAAAAATCCTTTTATAAAATAACCCTAATTAGGAACTTATTTTATATTTTAACTTAATCAAAGTCACTTAATTATTTATGTCACAAACAGAACTTATAACAAAGTTATCAGCTGGTTTCTTTATAACATTCTTTTAAATTAACTATTATCCAGCGGTCTTATAAAATAATTTGAGTTTAAACAGAAAATTCTCTTTGCAAGAAAATAATAATTTATAAGGAATAAAAGAGGCCACAGCTTTGAGAGACACGTTAAAAAAAATGACAGTTTAAAAACCACAAAGAGAAATACACTTTGAAATTAAAAAGCAATTTAAAACAGCGATATGTTAGTCTTTATAAGAAACATAATATGAGATACAAAGTATCTAAAAGATATACAATTATAAATTTGCTGGCTCTTAATTAACATATCAGCTATAAGGGTACTTCATATTATCGTATATTATAGATTCCATGTAATTCAGTTTTCTATTAATAATAAGTCTTTATTCAATAAAATAAATTAGATAAATAATAATTTAGATAAATTAGATATTTTATAATTAATTTTGTTGTATCTTTTATAAGAACATTTCTTCTCTTAAAAGAAATGAAGTTACGTAGGTTTTATTAAATAAATATCTCTGTATCAATGACACCTTATCAAATATTCAGAATTCAGGTAACACGTTATGTTTATTTTACAAGTCCATGAAATGGAAAGCAACAATTTGTTACCAAGCTCCCAGTCATACAGACTGACATTAATAATGTATTTTTCGTCTTTTTATATTGAATGATGTCATTCACGTCAAGATATATCTAAAGATATTTCAGTAAACAAGTCTTGAGATCGGAACTTCATCGTACTGACTTGTCTTTGTTCTTCACAAGCTGTCGACTCGTCAGCGAGAAATGTGTGTGCTGAAGTTTTGGTATTTCTGTTTATTAAACTCAGTTTTAAAATGGCTGTATTAATCACACGCTTAATACCTTTTTAATAATAAAAAAATATTGATGGATATTATATCTGTGTTTGTTCGTGCGTGCGTATGCTTGTGTGTATGTGATGTGTGTATTATTCAATAACAGTATTGAAATTGTATTTATTTCTGTCTTCTTAAAACAAACAGTTAGTATAAGTACGGTTTGAGGTAGGTAAAGATATAACAAATGGGTTTGTTAATGTCCCAAAAATATTGTTAATAAATGTAAAAAGTTTCCAAAATTGAAGAGAAACAAACTAAGTACCTCCGTAAATACAAAATGTAAACAAAATTTTGAAAGAGTCATCAACCCACCCAAGTTTGTGAGGTCGATGAGAGCAGTTCACTCTTTTAATTAGAAGAACATGTGGCTTCATATTAAAAGGACGCCTGGTAACGAGTTGCAATTATACTCAGAAATGGTATTCTTGAAAAGAAGGTGGTATCAACAAAAAACAAACAATAATAAATATAATAAATAAATTCAACAAAAAAAATATATAATAATAACACAACAAAAATACAGAATTAAAACAACAGTTTTAATTCTCCTTATGTATGACTGCTGTAATTCAAATGAACAGAGTCGCGAGCAATGGATAGTATTCTATAAAACCATTTCATCTTTATTTTACATTAATAACTGTCACTTAGAATTCGAGAGATTGAATTATTGAGTGGCACAAAGAGGTCTCAAACAGAGCGCTAAAATATATTTAATAACTTTAAAAGATATTAAATTTCTAAGTCACTTTTATAATTTTTGATTGAACTACGTTTTGAGCAAATTAAGCAAATCTATACAGTATGTTTGAAAAGAAAAGAATGTATTATTTTAATTTTGAAATTTAAAATCATATTAATTATTAGATGGACAAATTAGATTATTTTGACGCGCCATAAGTATCTAATTTTTCGTAAATGACCACAAAATAAATGAACTAACATCACGTCATTACTATTTCTATTAATTTCATTAATGATTTATGTGTTAACTCTTTAGTTACCCCCTTTCTTTCATATTCACTTTATTTTAACTGTAGCGTAACTATAACATCTCACCGAGTTGTTGAGAAGTATTATAATAATGTACATTGAACAGTAATCATATTGGGATGATGTGTAGATAGACAAGGGTCGTGTGAACAAATTTCTCTCGTATAGAAACCGATTTATATGTATTAAAAAAATTTGAAATACATTTACAAAAAACTTTACTTTCAATGTCATTTAAAATTTTTCTTGATAATGTTTTCTATTTAGGCCCAATATGTTTAGCAAACACGGTTATTTTTAGCAAGATAAAATTTTACAAAAACTTAAATTATCAATTAGCAAGAGAATTTTTTTTATAAAATTAAGAACTTCTTTCTTTTAATTATACATTAATTATACTTACATATAGTTTCCCAGGCCTGTGATTGAACAAATTCAATTTCAACTCTATTATATTAAAATTAATTATTCAGTTAAATTAGTCAATCCTGTATATAAAATGTTGTTAAACATAATGTGTTTCCTGGTTAATTTAATTACAAAATTTACAGACATTACTAGGCAGAAGCTATCAGATATATGTTCGTTGAATATTGGCCTTAGTACTTTTTGTCTTCAATGCTCACTTTTATAATGTACACGTACAAGTATATGTCCTTTTTTTACTCAGTCAGTTACAGGGACTACTACATGATATAAGACCTACAGATTTTTAAAGTAACTCCTCAGTGCAGGTTGTACTAATTTATAAAATCAACAGTGGAAAAATCCTAACCACGTCCGCTGGATGATATTATGCTTTGTGAAGTTATTTAAACTAACTTTTTAATTAATAATTAGCTGTCTGTCTTTATACCAAATGTGTGATATATAGACAACTTATATTTTGTAATGTGTATGTCATTTTAAAGATATTGAACTTTAGTTAAATAATTTACATTTTAAAAGGTTTGTTCTTTTACCAGTTTCAACAACATTAAAAAATCTTCTGTAATAGACGAATTAAATTGAAGGTTTTTATTGACATCTCAACTATCTATTTATTTATCACTCTAAGCATTATGTAAAAATAATATCTAATTTAAAAAAACTGACATGAAATGTACAAACAAATCCAAAGCATCAAAGAGAATTTAAAACAGATAAATTTCCAACTGAACTGACCTGCCTGAAACCACACTTAAGATAGACTTTAGATAATATACGAATCGTCTTAATGACAAAAAGACACTTTTAATCGTTTTAGGTCTAATCACGGAACATATACACATATAAAGATCCCTTAACACCTGTATTACTTCGTTGGACTAACGTTTTGAAGAGAAGAGAAGAGAAGAGAAGAGAAGAGAAGAGAAGAGAAGAGAAGAGAAGAGAAGAGAAGAGAAGAGAAGAGAAGAGAAGAGAAGAGAAGAGAAGAGAAGAGAAGAGAAGAGAAGAGAAGAGAAGAGAAGAGAAGAGAAGAGAAGAGAAGAGAAGAGAAGAGAAGAGAAGAGAAGAGAAGAGAAGAGAAGAGAAGAGAAGAGAAGAGAAGAGAAGAGAAGAGAAGAGAAGAGAAGAGAAGAGAAGAGAAGAGAAGAGGAAGAGAAGAGAAGAAGAGAAGAGAAGAGAAGAGAAGAGAAGAGAAGAGAAGAGAAGCGAAGAGAAGAGAAGAGAAGAGAAGAGAAGAGAAGAGAAGAGAAGAGAAGAGAAGAGAAGAGAAGAGAAGAGAAGAGAAGAGAAGAGAAGAGAAGAGAAGAGAAGAGAAGAGAAGAGAAGAGAAGAGAAGAGAAGAGAAGAGAAGAGAAGAGAAGAGAAGAGAAGAGAAGAGAAGAGAAGAGAAGAGAAGAGAAGAGAAGAGAAGAGAAGAGAAGAGAAGAGAAGAGAAGAGAAGAGAAGAGAAGAGAAGAGAAGAGAAGAGAAGAGAAGAGAAGAGAAGAGAAGAGAAGAGAAGAGAAGAGAAGAGAAGAGAAGAGAAGAGAAGAGAAGAGAAGAGAAGAGAAGAGACTTATTTAGTTATGTTCCGTCCGGTGAGTGAGAGCTTCCGGAAGCCCAACTCCCCCCTCCCCTCTCCTCCGCCAAAACATGAATGCGGCTACTAAAATAAATATACCCCAGGAGGGTACCGGCTTTCATGAAGCCGGAGAATCCCTCCCCGAGCAAAATCGGGGAAACCACTCTCCGATTTTGCTCGGGCAGCCCGTCGTATCTGGGGCGGGCAAAGTATCGCATTTTGTGTTTACAGAGGGCAAACGACGAGGAAACAGAGCGGCACCCCGCTCCACTTTAAATGTGAATTTTTGCAACATCCGGGGACTTCACTCTAACCTAAACGCCGTCCACTACCACCTTGAGACGGCGCAGCCGGCCTTGTTGTTTTTGACGGAGACGCAGATATCTCAACCTAGCGACACAGCGTACCTTTCATACCCCGGGTATAAACTTGAACATCATTTTATACCACACGCCGGGGTATCCGTGTTCGTGAGGGAGAATATCTGCTACCGTCGCCTCCAGATTTTTGAAGGTCGGGATCTGTCTTTACTTTGGCTGCGCGTGGACATGGACGATCATGTCAGAGTCTACGCGTGCCTCTACAGGTCCCACAGTGGTAATGCAGAAACGGAGCAACTCTTTGGCCATGTTCAGGCGAAGATTGACGAACTGCTTTCACAGACTCCCTCAGCTGAAGTCATAGTCCTCGGGGACTTCAACGCGCACAATGCCGAGTGGCTAGGGTCGCGTTCCACTGACTACGCGGGGAGATCTGTGTTTAACTTTGCTCTGGCAAATGGTTTGTCCCAGTTGGTTCAGACGCACACCCGTCTACCAGACGTGGACAGCCACATGCCCTCTTTGTTGGATCTTCTGCTGACTACACATCCCGGAAAGTACCAGGTTATTGTTGAGGCCCCCCTTGGGTCCTCCGATCATTGCCTGGTGCGGAGTGTAGTGCCACTTCAACGTCCGGCTCGCACAACACCTGCGACCCGTGGCGTTTGGCACTACAAGTCAGCAGATTGGGATGGAATGCGGTCTTTCTTTGCATCCTACCCATGGGGGCCGATTTGTTTCTCTTCCGATGATCCCAGTGACTGTGCTGCGGCTGTGGCTGATGTGATACTACAGGGCATGGAACTATTCGTTCCAAGCTCTGTGGTACCACTTGGTGGCAGATCGCGGCCTTGGTTTGATGCGTCTGTCAGGGCTGCAGCAGCCGGCAAACGGCAGGCGTACCGGGCTTGGGCTAAATCGATAGTCACAAGGGATCCGAACTCAAGAGTTCTGAAGAGGAAATATAATCGTGCCTCCAGATTCTTCAAACGGCAAATCGCTAGAGCAAAGTTCAAGCATGTCGTCAAAATTGGGGATCAGTTGGCAAGGTATCCACCAGGCACGCGCAAGTTCTGGGCGCTTTCTAAAGCCACTCTGGGTAACTTTTGCCAGCCGTCCCTACCGCCATTGCACACGGGGAATGATTCTCTGGCCCATACGGCAAAAGAGAAAGCCGATCTCTTGGGCACTCTTTTTGCCTCAAACTCGACTTTGAACGACCAAGGAAAAACACCGCCTACCATCCAGCGGTGTCAGAGTTCAATGCCGGAAATAATTTTCCGGCAAAAAACCATTCGTCGTTCTCTACTTTCCTTGGATGTTCATAAGTCGAGCGGGCCGGATGGTATTTCCCCATTGGTGCTACGAACGTGTGCCCCTGAGTTGACTCCAGTGCTAACGCGTTTGTTTCGGCACTCCTATCTCAAAGGCGTAGTCCCGGTCTCGTGGAAGTGTGCCTTTGTCCATCCGATCCCTAAAAAAGGTGATAGCTCGGATCCGGCTAACTGCAGACCTATCGCCATCACCTCTCTTCTCTCCAAAATAATGGAGAATATCATAAACCGTCAGCTCCTCGCGTACCTCGAGGATCACCAGTTGATGAATGACCGGCAATATGGCTTTCGCCATGGTCGATCGGCTGGTGATCTTCTGTTATATCTCACACACCGTTGGGCTGCGGTTATTGAAAGCAAGGGAGAGGGTCTGGCAGTTAGTCTGGATATGGCGAAAGCCTTCGATCGTGTATGGCATAAGGGGCTTCTTTCGAAGCTTCCTTCCTATGGGCTTCCCGAGAGTTTATGCGAGTGGATTACCAGCTTCCTCACTGGGCGGAGCATACAGGTCGTTCTCGACGGTTTTTGCTCGGACCCCAAGCCCGTGAACGCTGGTGTACCCCAAGGCTGCGTGCTATCCCCAACCCTGTTTCTCCTGCACATCAATGATATGTTGGATATTTCCAACATACATTGTTATGCGGATGACAGCACTGGGGATGCGGTATATTCCGGCCGTGCAGGTCTCTCTCGGGAAAACGTCGACGAGTGCCGAAAGAAACTTGTGTCTTCTATAGAGACCTCCCTGGGGACGGTCTCAGAATACTGAACCTCGTTCAGTTTAATCCCCTAAAGACACAGGTTTGCGCGTTTACCACTAAGAAAACCCCATTTGTCGTGTCGCCGCTCTTCGATAGCACACCCCTCGACGCCTCGCCAAGTATCAGAATACTGGGACTCGATATTTCGAGCGACTGTCGGTTTCGTGGTCATTTGGAGAGCAAGGCCAAGTTGGCCTCGATGAAATTGGGTGTGATCAATAGAGCGAGGCAGTATTTCACTGCTGGCCAAAGACTTGCGCTCTATAAGGCGCAGGTCCGGCCACATATGGAGTACTGTTCTCATCTCTGGGCCGGATCACCCCAATATCAGCTTCTACCTTTTGACCGCGTACAACGGAGAGCCGTACGGATTGTCGGGGACCCGGTGCTCTGTGAACGGCTGGACTCTTTGGCATTGCGTAGAGACGTGGCTTCCTTGTGCGTCTTCTATCGCATTTACAACGGGGAGTGTTCCGAAGAGCTATTTGATCTGATGCCTGCCGCCGAATTTCATCACCGCACAGCACGTCACCGCCTTCATTACCATCCTTACCACCTGGATGCATGGCGTTCTTCAACTGTGCGGTTTGCAAGAACCTTTCTTCCACGTGTCACAAAGATGTGGAATGAGCTTCCTTCGGCGGTGTTTCCAGATCGATACGACATGGGTACCTTCAAAAAAGGCGTTTATTCCTATCTCCAAGGCCGGCAACGCTCTTGTGAGTCTTCGGATGTTGCAAGAGTTCATGGGCGGCGGTGATCACATATTATCAGTGACCCGCATGCTCGTTTGCCCTCCTTTTCCATAAAAAAAAAAAAAAAAAAAAAAAAAAAAGAGAAGAGAAGAGAAGAGAAGAGAAGAGAAGAGAAGAGAAGAGAAGAGAAGAGAAGAGAAGAGAAGAGAAGAGAAGAGAAGAGAAGAGAAGAGAAGAGAAGAGAAGAGAAGAGAAGAGAAGAGAAGAGAAGAGAAGAGAAGAGAAGAGAAGAGAAGAGAAGAGAAGAGAAGAGAAGAGAAGAGAAGAGAAGAGAAGAGAAGAGAAGAGAAGAGAAATTACAATATTTTGGGGGTAACAGTCTAGTTTAATTTATTATTTTATTAAATAGATTTAATGTAACATTTCATTTTCTGGAAGTATACAATTCCCTGATACTGACTGTTCTTTACCAAAACTGCAAGAAAAAATACTGAAACTTAGAGTAAGAATCTCCATATTATTCATAAACTATCTATTAAAGTAGATAAATATATGCTCCAGTATGTATCAAATAGAATAAATTACTATTTAATTCAAACCTTTATATATAGTATTAAGACGTGTTTAAAATGATACGCAGTACTTGCGACACAATCCTTAGTGTCCGACAACTTGTAACAGAATCGGCCGACTACAGCACTTACAACTTATTTTATACTATGCGTCGCTACAACATTCAGGTGAGGGTAACTTACAATATCAACTAACAGATGAGACTACCTCGATATTATAAGAATTCCTAATAATTAAACATTTTTGTCATTTAAATTATAACAAATATATTCAGTGAGCATTCGTATTAATAACGAAAGGACCATTTGTAACCAAAATTGCAGTTAGAAGGTTTAGTAAAGTTTTTAATTGAAATAAAACTACATACGAAAAGTCAATAAAAGTTTATAATACTGCTAATGTAAACTGCCTCTTAGATAATGAGTGAATTTTTAACTCCAGTTCTGAGGGCTATTGTTTCGGTCCTACGAATGCTCAAGAGAGGTAATTAATATGCCGCAATAGAAACCCATTTTTAAATTTAAGAACTCTCAAAATTTTAATATATTTAAGTACCGTTATCAAATACTCTTCTTTTTCTAAACTTCTCTTATAGTCATTATTTTTTTTGGCAGTAATTGATATATAATATATATCAATGTGTGTCACCTAATGACTTTGAAGTCTCAAGGACGACCACTCGTCCTTTGATAAAACAGGGCTATAGAGATACTAAGACCTTAATTTCGGTGACATTCACTCTCAAAGCGGTTAACCGTATAGGAAATATGACCTACAGGCAGGCTGCAGGCTAGGAATGTTTTAGTTACGTCATATCATTATATTTCTAGCTGTAGTACAATTAATAGGAATATGTTATAGTTAAGTAGGGTACATACGAGTATATATAGTTAGTTTCTAATTCAAAGGTATGATATTATTTAATTTTAAAAACATATAATGTTAAGATAATTGTTTATTATAAACTAACTGCAACATATTCAGATAACTTTTTCACAAGTACTTGTCATACATTAACCTTAGTTTTGCAAATGTTTCATTATTAAACTCGATTATTGTTGAATGCTGTGTCTAGCCGCCGTTGTGTGATATGCGTCTGAATATTCCATTTTACCATTTGATTAATAAAAAACAATGCAGTTTGAGTGTATTTCAAACATACGTGATTCTTAATAACTACCTTCTAATATGAAAAGTTTTGTCTCGAGTCAATGTCTGAGAACTAAAATTAAGGATTTGGTTCGCGGTGTTTGATTTCAAGATCAACGCAATTCATTTTTGTTTATGCTTAGGTTCTTATTAATAATAAATACTTTATGCATCAACAACATCAACAACAAAAAGTTGTTTTTTTCTTTGTTGTTTTTTCTTTGTTGTTTTTTTTCTTTGTTGTTTTTTTTTTTTTTTTTTTTTTTGTTGTAAACAAAAGAATAGCTTATTAAAAACAGTGAAAAAAATGCATTTCTAACTGTAATTTTTGATATGAAGATGCGTAGACTTGCATATTAAATAAATACATCTGTAGTTACACGTCTGATAAAATATTCAGAACTGAGGTGAAATGTTGTGTTTATTTTACAAGTCCAAGCTCCCAGTGTTACAGAGTAAAATTAATAATGTGTCTTTCGTTTATTTACTTTGAATAATATCATTCACTCACGTCCAGATATATCCAAACATATGGCAGTGAACATTCTTGAGACCGGAACTTCATTGTACTGACTTGGTTTTGTTCTCCACAAACTGTCGACTCGTCAGCGAGAAATGTGTGTGCTGAAGTTTTGGTATTTCAGTTTATTACACTCAGTTTTATTATAACTTTCTTAAGCACACGCTTATTATCTTAAATTTTAGTTAAATCTTAAATTTTAGTTTAAGCACACGCTTATTATCTTAAATTTTAGTAAAAGATAAATTATTGATGGATATTATATATGTGTTTGTGCGTGCGTATGCTTGTGTGTGTGATGGATGTATTATTCAATACTGTCAATTGAAGTCGTATTTATTTCTGTGTTCTTAAAACAAACAGTTAGTATAAGTACATTTTGCAGTAGGTATAGATATAAAAAAAATGGCTTTGTTAATGTCAAAAAAATATGTAACAAATTAAAAAAAATAGAGAGAAACAAACTAAGTACTTCCGTAATTACAAAATGGAAACAAAATTCTGAAAGAGTCATCAACCCCGCCAAGCTTATGAGGTCGATGAGATCAGTTCACCCTTGTTAATTACAGCAACATGTAGTGGCTTCATATTAAAAGGACGCCTGCTAACGAGTCGCAATTATACTCATAAATGGTGTTTTTCGAAAGGAGTTTTCATAACTATGTGACCTATATGTGATGATGTGTGTGATATGTCTATTCAGTGATTTGTCTCTAATAAAAATATTATATATATATATACTATTTTTACGGATTATAACTCTCGTATAATTTGGTTACATTTTTTATTTTAACCCGACGTATCGTTTATATATATATATATATAATTACACATACTTAGATATATGTTACAATATTTTAAGCATATATAAGCGTTTATAACCTCGCCGAAAATTATAAATTAAACATAAACAGACACACATATTAAATACAAAAAATATATATCTATATACACCTTAGTTTAATATTTTATATACCTTAAATATATTTATGGCAGCGATTATACGCGTCTTATTAATTGAACTGTAGGTAAAAATAGATCGTAAAACAAAGAGAAACTAATATGTATACAGTTCATTTTTCTTCTCATTTAATTAGAAGTTATTTACAATATCTTATGAATGCCTTATACATACTTATACATTCGTCATAAATAAAAAAAATAATAAGTTTTAGTCAATTTAAATACTCGTTCGTAATAATATCTTTATGAAGAACTTAATAGATTCTATATGTTTTAAAAATACAATAATAATGTAACGTCCGTATATTAACAGAAAGGAAACCTCTTATCTGCATCAAAGGCTACATTTAGATTACTTATCAGCTCGTAAAGGACGTGGCGTTGAATATATTTTATAATAATAATAATATTTGAATTCGTCAAGACGTAACTTAAATTTTCTTATGATCATCGAAATAGGAATATATTGTCATGAAAAAAAATACAATGTTGTATTAAAATTAAACATCATAATTACTACCACAGTCTTACGAAAACAAAGATATGCAAATTGATTTATTCATATGTCAATATTATTCTTGTTCCGCGTAAAGAAAAATATTAAATCTGTTCAGGGTGAATTGTGTGTTACTCACGAGAATTCTGGTTTAAGGCAGGTGAGGGAACTGGAAAATATAACAAAGAAAATACAATGTTGTTTAGTTTAATGACGTCACAAGGCAGAGATTGTATGTACCCTTTTTAAAGAACTCGTATGTATTATATACTCACCTTTTACCTCACTTGGGTGTTTACAAGACAATTATTTCCGAATAAATGTTTAATAATTAATTATAATATATTCTTAATAATTATTTCAGACAATTTTATAAAATATTCATTCAGAACTGAACTACACCCAGAATCGAAACATCTGTGGGTTGCACCAAAGATGGTCGCTTGTGGGGGTTGAACCCACAATCTTTTAGTTGGGAGGTGAGGACAACAAACAGTTGGACTACAAAGCAAAAGACCATTGATAATTTTACATAGTACAATAAAGTGTATCCTGGTACCACCTTGTTGATACCACAATACTGCTTGTTTGTGTAATCGAACATTGTTTGTAAGAAATAGCTATTCTGTATTAAGGCCGCCTTATTTCATTCTGTTTTATTCTCTATGTATTATAAAAGTGTTATGATTAATTGATTATGTCTCAAGAAGATAAAATGAAAACAGTATAACCGTATTCATATCAAAAGTATTATAAAGTATTATACAACATAATAATATTAAATTGAGATTACTAACACCTGTCATAATTACTACTGATTCTTAAAGCTGTTTGGAATTAGAATTGGAACGGAAACCGTTGGTAGCATCAAGATGGCCGCAGTTAATGAGTCTCTTTGTGACGGAGACACGTGCCTACACTTTGTGTATTGAGAATAATATAGATAGGAACTTTTATGCATACGAGGACTCATGTAACATTTTAGTAAGCAATGCAAATCTTAATAAGCCTCACTTAAGTCTGCATGTATTACATCCAACACATATCCTAGGTTAATAATAAGTTATTTTGTAAGTAGTGATAATTTAATTTTATTCGTAATTTAATTCGTAGATCGGCCATATTACAGTACATTGAAGTAATCTACAGTACTAGAATTAGTCGCTGGAATTTAATCTGTACCTTTGAGAATTTAAGTTATTTTATTATGTAGTGATAATTTAACACTCGACCGGTATATAATTCTCAAGGATATAATTCCAGGAACTAATTTTAGTACTGTTGATCATTTCAATGTACTGTAATATGGCAGATTTACGAAGTAATGGAATAAGATATTTATGTTAAAGGGCTAAATTGTGTTTTTATTTTTTTAACTTTACTAAAGTCTAACGTTTAAATATTAAAGCACTTCTAACTGACCTGCTTTAGAATATTAAAATCTGATAAAAATCGTAATAAAAACGAATAGTTTTTCTTATGTCACTACCCTCTTTAGTAAAATTATATATAAATATATATTATCGTCTTTTTTTACACCAAGGTGAAATATATTATGCTTCTTAAGCAATTCCAATGACATCTTTTCAATGTTGGTGTTATAAACATTTATTTATTTTAAAATACATATTTTTTAAATCTATTCAATTAGAGCTGTTGTATATACAAAGTTTTCTGTATATTATTTAAATAACATAAAAAAATACCCCACGCGACTATAATTACCCCCCTCACCCTTTTTTCCTTGATAAAATAATGTAACCACGTTCGGTCAAAAAAAAAACACAATGATATTTATTTTTTCATATTTAATGTGAATATTCCTCAAAGCTGTCACTTTGACACAAATAAAACCCCTTATTCTTTGCTTGAGTATTTAAGCTTTATATTTATAATAATTTGGTGACATATTTTCAAGAATATTTTCATATAAATAAATACAGATACAAGACATTTGTTTAGGATAAAAAATATTTCGGAAAAACATTTTGAATTAGGTCATTATTTACGTAATAAATAATAATAATATGTGGAGGCTCAAGTCCATCTCGCGCGTGTGTACTGTACAAACACATACAGACTCACAATCACAGGAAAGCTAAACCTTGATTAAATTCCACTCTCCGCTCTCCTTCAACTATCCACTGCAACCTGAGATTGAGGCTCAAGAGATAAGCTGGAGACGTGAGGATATTGTATTTTGTAAAACATATTATTTTTATTTTAACTTTATCAAGAATTACAGCAAAGTAAATAAAGATTAATATTGTATAAAGATGTAGTTAACAAAGTATGATGGAACGTGAAATCAATATTAATACTATTAAACACAATTATTAAATTAATTTATTATTGACAGGTTGTAAATACATTTGAAAATGTTTGCCTCGTATATAATGAGGTTATTGACATTTAAAATGTCTCTTTGTGTTATAAAATATTGTTATAAAATCTAGCACATACAATACGATTACAACTCGCTCCACACCACAAGCAATCGTGTATAAGCGCGTGCACTTCAGCGAGTCATCGTTACTGCTTATATTACGTGACGGACGGACAGACCTACATAACTAATAAAACTACACTAATACCCTGCCCACGGTTACAGATTATGTACTATAAAATATTAAAGATATTCCTTTACTATTTTATGCATTTTTATTTAACATACATTTGCAGATTCTCTCTAAAATTGAATTGAAAATTATAATAAACAAACTTGTTTTGATTATATATTTAACAATTTATATCTAAATATATAATCTGTTTATCATTATCACTTTATTTAGAAATATGTTTCTTATTATGTATTACACTAAATTACAAAACGGATAGTGTAATTGAATTAATATCGAAGGTATATTCTTAACTTTACCTCATTCTATACTTAATTTAAAGAGCGATTGCGAGTTTATTTGCTTCTTTGTTTGTTGCATTTTTAACAATAACTACTAACCATTCTCATGAAATCTTACTCACAGTTTTGTAAGATTTAGAAAAGTGGTACCTTTCATCTCTTTTAACTATACTGAGCAAACCTTTGTGTGTATAAAGTAGCTTTGGTTGTATATTTATAGCGAACCGAAACCGAACAACCGAAGTCAATGTTTGACTACATTCCACGTTATGGTAAGAGGTAATGTATTCGTAATAAATTAAAATTTATGAACGATAACTTCGAGTATCTAGAACAGTCTGACTTACATTTAACTAACAAATTTTTCTTTTTTAATCTACTGTAAACTTTAAATTGCCAATTTGTAATCTGCAGCAATCATCGGAGTGAGATAAAATTAATATTTTTTTCACTCTTATATTGATTTATAATACCAAATAATATTTTAAAACTTGATATAAAATCATTCGAGATTAATAGTTTACCAAAAACCATAATCTCTTATTTTGGACTTTACTTCAAATTTCTTGGAAATTCACAAAACATTTTTTCCAATCATATGCTAAAGGTGGGCGATTTTTCATGTCATATGTCATGTCATATGGAATTTAAAAGCCTTACATTTTATATTACTCGTACAGTTTATATATATAAATTATTATGTCAAGATGGTAATGATAAAAAACCTGCACTTATAACACATTAATAATTTTCAGCTACCTGCCGGTGAATAATTTATGACATGACTGAAAAAGGAGAATATTAAATTATCTTTTCAGCAAATGGAGCTTTTTAGTTTCTTTTATTATTAATATATTGTTTAACAAAAATGAGTTTGGCTCAGAGAGATACATTTGATAAAAATAAATTAAGCAACTATTAAATTATCTATTTTCTCGGATACCTACAATTAATTATTTGTATCAGATTTACAGATTAGACAAGAATTTCATTTACTTTAAGTAAATAACAACTTCTTGTTGAAATAAGTAGCTGCTGCAGAATTAATAACATATCTTTTTTTTAGGACAATACTAAAAATCAATATTTAGTATCTGATATTTACATTATGTTCCTGAACAGGTGCTGGGCCTTTATTTGGAATTGATTGCGATGGAATACCCAGCTGAGTTTGTTTTTGTAGTTCTTCTCTGGCCAGAGCTCATTTGGAACCTTCTTATCTTTAATTTTAAGTTGGAGAGTTTCTTTTCAAAAGGGTTTTATTTTAAAAGGGCTTCTTTAGATAATCTGGGATGAAATAGTCTCTCCTCACATTTTCATTTGATACACAAGTGATCACTGATATTGATAGAAATATTTCGAAAATATACGGCGCTGGCAAATTCAATGGAAGTGGAAACGCAGGTGAATTTGATTGTTTAATTCAAGTCAGTATTGTTAATTCTTTATTATTTTATTTTCTACCCTAATACTAAAATTAACTATGAACACCAAAGATGAAAATCATATGACGTCACGCTCGGCCCCTTACGACCCGACACTTATATAAAATTTTATTTTAATTGTTCATTTTTATTGAAGCCTTGATTACCTTTCTTCATTCTGTCCTCTATGCAGATGACTGCATTGCTTAAATCTGACGCAATAAATTCTATATTTTCTATACATACAATATTTTGGTACATTAAATTTTTTTTATAATTCGTTTTGTTTTCGTGGTTTATATTTCGTGGCCGACAGCTTTTTATAACAAAAGTTCTAAGCGATCTCAATAACGAGTTCTAATTTCTCTGTCTCTCATCGCGTCATATATAAAACATAACGCCACTTTCATAAATTGATTGTCATTTATTAAATTCCTGGCTTCAAAAAAAACACACTCTATTTCTACATCAATTCGCTTTATTACAATTCACAGTTATCAGCACTAACATAACTTAGTCTACCGACTGTCGCACTCACAATAGTGTCGTTCTTTAGCTGAGACAATTTATATACCCTCCTATTTTGAGTCAAATCAGTGTCTTATATTAATTTAATCAAATAACTGTCTACACACAATCTTAACTTAGTCAAATCCGTATCTTATATTAATTTAATCAATTAACCATCTTCAATAATAAATTAAGAAGTTTATTTTAATTAAAACTATTATTTTATTTTGTCCAAATTTCGAACACACCCCTTTAGTAAGTTTTAATTCGACAGATATTACGAGAATTATAATTACAAAATTTATAATCATCAGCTTTTAGTAATTATTATATAACTGTTACAAAAGTTATTGTAACATTAGCCATAATTGTCACGTTTTTATATTTACTACATGTAATAGTAGGATAGGGAAATCTTCCCTTTTGTCGGTCTGTGTGCAGTTGGTTCAAAAGTTGTTTCCAATATTGGTTCAAATATACACCATTAGACTGGATACCTACAACTTTTGACTTAATAAGACCGAATCATAATAATAATAACTCACTTTTTATAATAAAAAAAGATACTTACGGTTACTGAAAGCCACGCTGGTGAAGTCAGAATCTATTAAGTATAAAAGTGATAACTAAAAAATATACATATATAAAACATATATTGTTTGCATAATTAAAGGTAATATTAATACTATAATTAAAAATAAATGTATTCCCTTAAAGCTCTTTAGTTGAATGGCACAGCACAGGTATCGTAAATGTCATATATAATACCTATGCATATTATACATTCCACGTAAGTCCCAAGACACACTTATTGCCTTAGCCTTTACTATTAAGAGTAATAAAATATATTTATAATAAATTACTCTGGGACATATAAATTCGTGACATAATACTCGAGATACGTCATCTCTCCTTCTTATGTACGTGACCTAAAATAATATTACAGTAATTAATTAATTTGTACCTAAATGTTTTATCAATGTATTCAATGCACAGCGCCATCTAGCGGAATAAGTTTGCTATATCTATGAAGAGGAATATCTTATCAGATTTTAACAATTTTTTCCCCTTTTGACTGGATGTTCTAAAATTTTTTTTGTTTATATATTTTTTCAATAATTAATAACAGTAAATATAGTTTTAAGCAGATAAATATTAAACAAAATAAAATAATAAGGCGTGCGCTTTCCGAACTGTTTAAAATGAAAAATGGATTAATACATTAATAATTATTTTAGATTTAAAATAAAATCTGCTATACCATTTATTTTAATATTTAAGTTTTATGTATCAACCGAAATGAGGGCATGATTTTAAAACATAAAATGTTTTTTTTTTTAATATTAAGTTTGAATACGGGCTTTCCGTTGTACTTCACTAAATTCGTTTTAAAATGTTTGAACCAAAACGAAAATTTCATAGAAGTAAAGTTTTTTCTTAAAGTGTGTTAATTGATGGAATTTGTCAAAAGAAATAAAAACTATTTAGCGGTAAAATGAATGTTATTGTGATATTCTGGCGGTGTGGAGGTTAAGTGCGCAAGCACAACTAAAACTTCACAGTATATTATTAGATCATACTGTAACTTATTTAACTTGAGGGTAGTACACAAAGTCGTTGAGAAAAGGTGTAACAGAAAAAAGTAAAGAAACAAATAACTATTTAGTTTATATTTTCAGTCACTTCTATTAAAAATCTATTCAAAAAGAATTATTACATTTATTGTAACAAATCACAAGAAACTTTTATAGAAAGTCGTCTTCAATATGACTAATTTAATATATTTTCTTGTGAGCCTCTTTAGCTCAGTGGTAGAGCACTGGTCTCGTAAACCAGGGGTCGTGAGTTCAAACCTCACAGGAGGCAAGGTTTATAGTACATTAGAAAAATATATATTTTTGTTTACTATCTAACAACAAGAATCTCTAGAAACAATTCCGAAAGTTTAATATAACTGGATTAATTATCAACATTTCCAAATAATTAATATAAAGTATTTTTAATTTTATTTAAATTTATAATAGTTTGCCGGTCACTGACCCCAACCCAATATTATGCTATTGTGAGATCATCTAATTATAAGTTCTAAACAATAAAATATACAGTCATTCTATCATTAACTAATGTCAAGTGAGTTTGATTTTTGCTATATCCTACATACCAAAAAAATATCAGTTTATACAATAAAATCTTCTCAAACGTGTTTATCAAATTTGTTTGTAAATAATTTACAAATTAAGAGAATTATTACTGTTTTATCAGCTTGTCTATTTAACACACATAATAGTAATATGTAAAAAATGTTTATAAGCAGATAAGCCTCTTTAGCTCAGTGGCAGAGCACTGGTCTTGTAAACCAGGGGTCGTGAGTTCAATCCTCACAGGAGGCATCATATTTATTACCCTAATGAATCTTTTTACAGTACAAATAAACGTCGTAAAAAAATTATAATTATTTTTTTTTCCATTTATAATATTTTATAACAAATACTTCAAAACACAAATCGAATAAATTTGTTTGAAATAATTAATTTAAAATAAAAACAAAAAATTAAAAGTTGTAATTTTTTTTATATGTCAATTATTATTTTGCTTTATACATATTTACAATAAGGGAGTCAAACGAGAATGCTCATCACCAGTAAGTGATCACCACCCACGGTCTTGCATTATCAGGGGATGAAGAAAGAGTATTGCCAGCCTTAAAATATTTATTAATATAAAAGCCACAAATTAATGCTGTTTTTCATAAATCTATGGCAATCAATGGCTATTTTCAATAACCAAATAATAATTATTTTTTCGTATAATACAATAGCATTTTTATTGAATAGCAGGCGACCATTCGCCTGCTCATTTTAATATGTCAATAAAACACGGCTGAAAATTTTCAATTCAAGCATTTAATTGAAACAACTGTAAACAACTTTTGTGAAAATTGAAAACAATCGAAAAGTCACTATTGACATTTGCAGGTTTTGTTTTGTTTCATTGTGATTAAAAGGCAAATATCATAATGTTTTAATCAAATAATTATAACTATAGTTATTGACTTTGAGATATTTTTTTATGATTAATTAATACAACATAGACGCATTTTCCATACTCTTTGTGGTTTTAGATATATTTGTGAGATTTAAGTTTCTTATTTGAGATATAAGAACATGACAAAAGAGCAGTCTGTTAATAGGAATCTGAACAACTATGTTAGTGATTTTGATATTGCAATTTTTAATATTCCAGATGTTAGTTATGTATTGAAAAATATTATAACATAAAAAAAAATAGAAAAATAATTCTTATATTATAATTGTGCGACTGTACTAATGTAAAAACAATTCGAATTTGACACTGAACTTATGTCTCGAAAGGGTTCGAGAGAATACAGTCAGATAGTTATATGTAATAGTAATCAAGGATAACTTAAAACACCAAAAAAACTACTATGTTAAAAAAAAAATTCAGGATTTAAACAGCACCGCTGCTTACATTGTTGACAAATTAAATGAAAAACTCGATTACTCCATTAATACAAAAAAAACAATAGCCATTAAATTATTATCATTTAATTACGAGTGTGTTTAGGGACAAGGGGGATTTAATCTACCTAATAAATAGGAGCGCGAACCAGACCTCAATTTTGATTGGCTGCGCTTGCAAAATCTAGCGAGGTGCAAACAGCACCAAAATTGCTTTTACAAAACGTCGACGCATTCCGTACTCTATTTCTTTTACATTTTAATTTTTTTTTCAATTTTTTTTTAAACACCACCGGACTTATGTCTATCAGTGTGCACAATTTGTAAATTTTCGGATACACCGTTTTTGATTGATGCTTGCACAAAGGATGCAGAATAGTCTCTCATAGAGAGCTTCACCCAATAAAGGATCATATATTATAAGATCATTAGAAAGAGTATTCCATCAAAAGAGATTTTAGCAAGCCTTTGTAATGGATACACTTATTTTGGAGTATATCTACTTTATACAAACAGAAACATGGAAGCACAGGCTTTTAAACGAAACCGTACTTTTGTATTGTTATTTTTTTTACATGCATATTTTCAAGGAAAGTAATGAAAGTAATATTTATTATATACCTACTTGATCACGCGTATAAAATACACTTTGCACATCAGATGATGTCACTCAAGAATGGCTGCTTATAAAGCAATTAGTGTCTTCAAGGATAGTAGAACCGTAATGTTGGTTATATTTAAAGAAAAATGATGATATTTACAAGAAATAAAAAATTACATCTCATGCAATGAATATTCTGTGCATTGATTCATTTTTTTAATTTGTACAAGACAAAATCAACAACCAATCAGATCAGAAACATTTACTTATTTTTTATTGTTTAAAAAAATAGGATGTAAATGTCACGTCATATAAATATATTTTAAGTGAACCATCAGCGCGATTCTTTTGTGACCTATGGGGGTGATTATAAAAAATACCTATGATAAAATGGCAGTCCCGATTGCGTCATTAGACAAGTGCCTAAGCAAGTAAGACAAGGGGCTCATTAGTCTTGACACTAGATTAACTATCTACAAAGTATCGTTTTCACTGTACTCTAGTGTGTTCTAGTTTTTTAGTCTATGCTGTAGGTTTTTTGATCATCGCTTTTTAAGGACATCACATTGTTATGTTACTTCACAGATACTGGTACTTAACATCCGCCTCTTTAGCTCAGTGGTAGAGCACTGGTCTCGTAAACCAGGGGTCGTGAGTTCAAACCTCACAGGAGGCAACGTTATTTTTAGACAAATTTTAATTTATTGCTATATACTAAATACAAGACATCTTATTCTCTTTAAATTGGAATATTAAAATACATGTTCCATATTTAATGATAACTTTAAACAAACACTTTTGTAAGAAATGATTTTGTAAGTAAATACAATTATTTGAAGAAATTTGCGAACAGGTATTAGTTAAAAAGTATAATAACTAACCTTGATACTATTATAATATATGTCATAACAACGAAGATGAGAATTAACAATAGATTAAAGTAGAACGTACATTTTAGAGAGCAATTTTGATGACATTATATTGAAAGCCCTGACACTGAATACGGTTCATTGGTCTGCTCACGGTCCATTAAGGGTTCACCACGCTAAGGCCAGCGGTTTTCAACTACTAAATATATTATCTATGTTTACCGGATGTGTTTAGAAATTTTAGCTAAAATTTATTTTATTTTCATTAATATTATGGCAAATTATGTTAAACAGTTATATGTTTTTAAATAATTAGTTAAATTAATAGTTACAATCTCAAATAAAATTACCCCTATAATAACGGGTGCTACAAAAGATTGTTAAGATATAAAAATATTATATATAATTTTTTTTATTACAGAATGTCATGCACTACATAGTCACGGACACACATACTAAGTATAATAAATATCATAATATATACCTAAATTACTGCTGCTATAGGAATCTCTAATTTTACAAGATCTTTTTCTTATCTCTTTTCTTCTACCCACATATATAGCATAAAATATCGTTGGCATATTCTTGTTTTAATTTAGTATGACACACTTGCCATAATTTATAAATTTAGAAGATAATTTCAAATATCTCGTTAAAATTATATTTAACTTTAAATCGGAATCTCATTCTTCATGTTTTTTTCGTTATCTTGCTAGGGCGTTATCTTGCGAGGGCGCTACTTTGAAACACGAGCGATGCGAAAGGGCCTAAATTAGAATCCTGAGCGCAGCGAGGGATACAAAGTACATCGCCCGAGGGCAAAATAATTTGCTCACAAATACACACTACTTTTGTGCTCGATTATTTGGGAAGTTGATGGACTAGTGTGCAGATTAGTTGCTCGAGTAGTTGGCAGACTAGTTGCTCGAGTAGTTGGCAGACTAGTTGCTCGACTAGTTCATCGAATAGTTGGTAGATTAGTTGCTCAACTAGTTGGTCGACTAATTGCTCAACTAGTTGGTAGAATAGTTTCTCGACTAGTTACTTCATGAGCTAGTAGACTATTTGGTAAATTAGTTGCAGTGCTCGATTATTTGGGAAGTTGATGGACTAGTGTGCAGATTAGTTGCTCGACTAGTTGATAGTCTAGTTGCTCAACTTATTGAACGAATAATGGGTAGATTAGTTGCTCAACTAGTGCTCCATTAGTTGGTAGACTAGTTGCTCTATTAGTTCGTAAGTTGATAGACTAGAAGTTGGTAGACTAGCTACTCGTCTAGTTGGTAGACCGCTTGCTAGATAAATTGCTCGACTAGTTTGTAGACTGTTTGATTGACTAATTGGTAGACTAGATGCTCCATCAGTTGATCGGCTAGTTGCCTGACTTGTTGATCGACTTGATACATTAGTTGCTCGAATGGTTGCTGGACTAGTTAGACTAACTAGTCTGATTGACTGATAAACTAAACAACATCAACTGATTGACTAAATGCTCGACTAGATGATCAAATATTTGTTCAATCAGTTAAACGCCATTTGATGTAATTGTTACACGACTATTTTATGAATTGCTTGCTCCACTATTTACATAATTAATTGATGTACAAAGTGCTTGACATTATTGCAGGACAAGTTTGTTGACTGGTTTCTCATCTAAATACAATATAAATTGATCGACTAGACAATCAGTTGATAGCTTGGTTGGTCGACTGTTTAGTTGAGCAGTTAGTTGCTTTTCTTTTAGAAACATTCTGTATATAGGATATACGTAAATAACTTTTTTGGAATTACAATTAAATCCATAAAACTACAGCGGTTTGCTAGTTGTAGTCTTGTTTAACTAAAATTTAAGTATGTTGCATAAAATTGCACAAGCGTCGTGCGGCTGTACTGAGTGCGGCTGTACCGGGTTAACACCAACACAGCAAAAAATGCTATTAACAGCACCACAGCAAAAACTTTTTTTGCGATGTGTCAAAGGCGGAATAAGATTTAATTTTTTAAGAGCCAAATATTTTATCTTTTAAAAATGAAAGTGGTCCTAACAAAATTATTTAAACCGTTTTGACAGATGTTATTTAAACTAGTTACCATAGCAACGTACGCTATCACAGAGTACTATGTACGCTATGTTGCTTCCTGATTTTTAAACTATATTTGCATTTTTTTTGTAATGTTAGGTTAGGTCAGGTCCACTTTCTTTTTTTAAGTAAAATATTTCGCTACTGAAAATTATAACTGTATAAAACTAACACTAAATTACACAAGCAGAAGTTTCACTGCATTGGCGTATTAGACAAGTACCTATATCTCGAAATATTTTTGGAGGCAACCTAAACTATCTATTTTAAATAATATTTGATGATGCTATTGAAATTCCACCAGTGGAGTTCAAAATTATCTGGTGAACTCCACTAGCATTTTTTACATCTATAGTTTCTTAGGAAAATCGTGAAACATTAAGAAATATCTATTATTATTCATTTTTTATCTGATACTGGATACTAGTTTCTTTATATTACTTGAAAACTAACAACTAGATATAGATTTTCATCTTCTATTAATTTTCTTCCCGCTTCACTGAAATTTCTCAATTATTTCTATAACTTATCTTAACACTGACAACTGCCAATTTATAGCACAAATTTCTCATCTTAATTTGATGTTAAGATCAAATGCTCTCCAGGAAAATGTATATGGTAAGTATGGTTAATAAAAGTGCTATAGAGTTTTTATAGCCACAGTGGATTTTTAAGGTAGCTTAATCTTCCAGTCTTTATATAATTAAAATGAGACCCAAGCCATAATTTAGGACTATAAAAAAATATATCTTAAGACTAATATGATTAATTTAATCTATATTTAAACTATAACACATTTTTAATAAATATTTCATCACTTTTTTCTTAACAGAGCTTTTCCTTTTGGTTTGAGTCTGTTTTTAATTATGTTGTTTTTCTCTTCCTCCGCAGCTTTTATTGTATTTACATATCTCTCTTTTGCAAAGTCTATTTCAGATATATTTGCAATAATTTGCTGGGTGTACTCCTGATGTTTAAGCATCCTTTTCTTTTGTTTTTGCTGGAATTATAAATAAAGCTTGATATGAATTGTATTATAGAATCATTTAAATTTTATACAAAAATATACACCAACGTAAAATATAAACATACATAATAACCCACCCATTTATTTTAATACAATTCAATATTCATTTAGGATTTATTTAGTACTTAATATTAAAATATATTTTAATTTAATTGTCTTTGAAATGAATAAATAGTGCTAATTACTAGTAAGGGCGTAGGGCGACCATCCAAAAACGTATAATCAGGGGTATCGGTGAGGACTCCTTCGGACATACGATTACGACACAATCCTCTATCTAGTCTCCACTGCTTCGTATTCAGCGCTGGTGTACAGCTTAGCTGACGAACGATGACTGAAAACATTCGCATTTAAACATATACAAAAGTATTGTTACATTGTACACAAAAGTGTATATCTATATCCATAGATATATTAGTTATTGTTTTTTTTTTATATATTATAGAAACTGAAATTATACAAACAATCTTACCATACTGAGCACAATACAACTTCTTTAATGTGGCACTCATTGTTTTGAAGGTGTTGAGGAGAAAAATTATATGAAAAACAGAGAAATTACAAATAAAACAAATATTCTAATAATATTTGTAGGTTATAACTTTGAAATTATATATTATTTTTTTATTTTGACAAATATGAACCCATTGTATACCTTCAATGTCAATGGTCGAGTGTCAAATGTCAACTGTCAACATATTTATTTATTGTTATTTCAAAAAGATTACATGTGAGTGTTTATTATGCTTTAGTTTTTCTATAAAGTGTTATCCTGTCTACATTAAGCTTTCAAAAGTTACATTATAAAAACAAGTTCTTTCTAGTTAGTCAAAATCAGACGTAAAGTTAACTCAATCATACTGGCGATTTCCTCTTAAAGATCGATATTTGAATCAAACGAGAAGAAAAACAGTATTTGTACTTCTTTCTTTTGTAGATCTATTTATCTTTTTCAATAATACTTCATAATATTTATTAGAACGGACCCAAACACATGGCATCTTCAACAGCTTACAAATATAAATCAGTTAAACTAACATAAGTACGACGATATTTTTAACAAAAAAAAAAAGAAGAAAAATCGCAGACTGATTTTTGAGTCGATTCAATGAATTGAACTATTCCTAAATATCGATATCATCTTTAAAAATCGATCAATCCATCGATTATTAATTCAGATCGCTAAGATCAAAGTCGCATTCACAGTAATAACTTTTTTTTCCTTTACAGTAGATAGAATCTAAACTTAATTGTAGACTCAATATAAACTCAAATCTACTTATAAATACTAAGTACATTATTAGAGTGTAAAAATACCTATAGAACACTGTAATTAATTTAAATAAATTTTGTCTGTATCGATGACTCATTGTTTCTGCCACAGATTGCTACAAGAACTATAAAGTTTTTGTAGAGGAAACGCTGTAGTCTGTCCTCGACACTCAAGTATTCCTGTAAATTGTAATCTGTATTTTAATTTTATGTTCAGTAAAAAACCGAGACCAAACAGTGAGGTCACAGAGTACTATATAGTCATTCCTGTGTTGTGTAAGTGCGTTTACTATTTTTAGCAGATTCTGTGGATTATATTGGTTTATTGCGTTTGCAGCTTTCACAGCAACTAGAGAATGTAAGTAACTTTGTTATATATCCTTATTTAAAAGTATTGATTGCATATTGCGCCATCCGACAATCTAGCATTTTCTACAGATGTACAGGGCCAACTTATCCAAATATGTACTTCGATTTTTTATTATGAAAACAATATTGAGTAAAAATATTTACTTGTTTAAATAATAAATATTGGATCACTAATAATGTCATTTAAATGATTTGAGTTTATTGGATTGAGTGCATATAGTTATTGGAAATCAATACAAGTTATATTTTGCCATATTTTTGAGTAATTATTGCTTATAGCTATCAATTAGTAAAACATTAATAATCTACACATTTATTCAAAGTATAAGGTAAGAATTGAAAGTAGAGAAATGAATGAACTTTCTAGTATAAGGATGACAGTTTTCCTCTCAATAAAGCAAATAATTATTTTTATTCAATGTAATTTATAAAAAATAACATTGTGTAATAAAAACATTTACTGATTGTTTAAAACATTACTAATAATTGCAATATAGAAATGATTGTTACATCTCTGATTGTATGACCATTTTTCTAGTATTATATTTATCAAAGATAAGATAGATTCTATTTATTTTGCCATTGTTATACTATACCACAATATTGCAAAAGTAACCTTTGTAGTTTTCGTACAAGAATCCAATCCAGTCAATATATTTAAACTATATATTGGATTAATTTATTTCGTTTATTTTCTTTACAGTTCATTACTTGTACTGTGTAAGTGAAGTTGTTCAAAACGGCCACCGAAAAGCTAAATCCATCTGACAAGCAAAATTACAATACAATGTGTATGTATAATTTTCTTATATTAATATTTTTTTTTTATTACAGCCTTTAACTTTGGACAATGTGGCAGAACACCGGAGTTTACCCCGGAGGTTATATGTTTATTTATCTTGATGTGCACCCTGTTCCATTGTCCAAACCATGTATTACTGTGCTTCTTGTAGTCAAAATTATAAATATCATGTCAGTATGAACTAAAGCTAAGACATCTGTATTGAAACCTTCCAATTGAAATCCACTATCTAATTTATACAAATAATGATTATTTGTACAAGTTTCAAAGTGTGAATCATCACTGCATGTCATTGCATCTCTCAGAAGTTTGATAAGAGTTTATAAATGAATTATCAGTAAGGTTTTTCCCATTTTAATTAAATCAAGAACTTGCATTTCAATGTTTATTGATAAATATTTCAACACAAGCATTTGCAAAGTTTTGCTTTTATCGCCATATGTGATCAGATTATTTTTAACAGATTTAACTCTAATATCTATGTTACATCTGTTAAAAATAGTTTTATTTAAATGTGTACTTATAAAAATCTAAGAAAATAGTAATTAATAAGTGTATTCTGACTAAAAGTCTAATAAATTGCAATATTATGTTTGATAAATATAATTATCTTGTACAAAATATCTACACTGTACACCAGATATAATTATATATATATATTACTTAGTACCTAATGAACTTTTTGTAGCTTCCTGTACAGTGTAAAAGCTAATAAGATTAAAGTAGTCATCCCATTTAACCACTTACTACCGTGACAATGACACAATTTACAATATGCAATTATGACATCACGTTGCTATGATTTTTGTATTATATTTACATTTCACACGATCACATAGTTTGTATAGATGCTAATTGCACACATGCATGTCATTTTCAATCAAAAATGAATGTTTTCAGAACTCCCAAATACCATAAACCGTTAAAGGTTTAAACAAAACCATAAAAGGTTTGTATGTAAGTAGTATTGTGCGTTTATGCAGATGTAAACATGAGTAATATGTGTGATTTTACATAAAAAGAATAAGTTATTAGCATAAATGTTACTGAAAATGTGTTTCGAATAAAGGGAATATTATTATATAAAAATAATAACAAGATGATTTTTCAAAATAGATTTTTATCTTGGAAATTATTTCATAATTAACACACGGGCAGTGGTTAAAAATTTATAGGTACATTTGGTACCAATGTTAGGCCTAAAAATATCTACTAATAGTGGGAAATATTTTAAAGCTAAATTAAAAAACAGATTATAAAATATCATTTCTATTTATATCTTCTCTGAGATTAATATTAGTTGAAAACCAGTTATAATTTTTATGGCGTAACATGATAATATAGTATAATTTTATATTATTGTCTTTAGGTATGTAAAGTAAGAAATACTCTACAGTAATTATATTGATATATAGATTTTTAAGAACGGCATTTAGGAATCCAAATATAATAAATTGAAAAAAAACTTATTTCTTATTTAAGTATATACATAATCTTAGCACTTTTTAGTCATAACATTTTATTGATTTCTTTAGTTTCTTCACTTAAAATTAACTTTATGCAAACTGTTTCGAGGTCTAGTTTTTTTTTTCATTATCCCCGTGGCGGGGGAAGTCCCGATCTGAAGAACGTAGGTGTTTACTCGGAACTATTATCGCTAGTGACGTAGCTTAATGTATAATCGATATCTTTCATAACGGTGACATTTATTCATGAACCTATTCTATATATGAAGTCTATGATATTATATAATTATTTTTAGTTAAAAAATGAATCACATATTAAAATTAATTAGACATGTATTTGATTTCAATTAAATTAGTATAATTTTTTTATCTTAATTCATATAATCTGCTTCAGAATGATTAAGTCAGTCTGAAAACCCAAACACTTTTTGATCACTACAGGTTTTAATTGCACTTTAATAGTTTTTTACTATCACTCTAATAAACCCCAGTAACCCTCTCTGTATAGTCAGTAAAAACGATAGCTAGTCAGCATTTTCCCTTCTTTTTTGCCGTTGGAAAAATCGGTTATCATTACCCCGTCGGTCTAGGGGGGTAAGCATAGAAGATGCTGCCATTTATAAATCTACCTACTAAAAAATCAACGGTTGCCCTCCACGCCATAGTTGGATGCCACGGAATCGGAATAGCACTAACCCTGACATCCCTTAACACCCCTACTGTTTACATAAACATTAGTTATTGCATAATTTAAAATTATAATTGCATAAATTAAAATGTTTTTGTTTCTTTATATGCATATAAGAAATTATAAAAAGCACCTATCTAGCACTTCTCAAGTATATCCTAGTCCTATCCTAGGGTATGATTTTCACTTAAAACTTATTAAAGTAAACATTTGACATGATAATTTAATTATTTTAAACTTTAGAAATCTTAAAACTCATACATTCAAGTGTATTATTTCAAATCTTCAATCAATGTTTTTTGATAGTCATTGTTTACTTGTGCACGTTCCTGAAATTGTAGAATATGGCGGTCGCTCTCGTCGACGGATACTTAAATGGATACCTTGGTATTCTGGTCTATATTTTCGAATTATATATATCAATTCGTTAGCACGTCAGTTCCTCGTAAAGGCCTATCATTTGTCTCTGCACGTGTTTCTATATTCCTTGTGCATGAGGAGGGCTGCTTGTTGACTGCCGCAATAACACCAAAACAAGCGTTAGTTTTATTATGTTGAGAGATTTTTGTTACCATTTTTTTATGTTTAATTAGCACTTAAACACTTTGGTAGGCAACACTGTAGATGGCAGGGGGAACTAAAAAGCACCTAGAAAGCTGAGTTCACTCCTTTTTACTACATGCCTTTTGTTCAATTATTTTCAAATTTATCAGTTTATTTTTGTATTTTTATTCATATGTGAAGGTATGTTAAGTAAATAAAGTTCTTTTATTATTGTTATTATCATATAATTTTATAAGTTTATTAAATGTTTTTAGATTGCGAGTAATTAGGTTCATCTTTGAGCTGCTTTCAAATACAGCAATATCTGCTATTGTTTTTAATAGTAATGGTTTAATAATGTTAGGAAGTCCCACTGAATCCCCCTAAATTTTCATTTCAAATAACTTTAAGTTTCTTCTGTGTCTCTGAGGAACTTTGTTTGTAATCGTTTTTAAAAAGATTTTGTGCCTCTTTTGATGCGTTTAATTCTGCGAGAAACTTCTGTTTATAAAATTTTGTACTACATTTGTAAGACATTTTTTAAACATAATTTTTGTATCATTTAAATATTTTATACTATACTATACATTAAACTCTTTAATTATAGCGAAAGTGGATCAATGTTAGACGAATTTATTTACAACACGTTAAATCCAATAGTGCTATCAAGGAGAAGTAATAATTGGTGTAACGTAGTTAAACGAATTTGACAAGCGCGTTCGTTTCTAAGTTTTTAAGCACATCATAGTATTCGGGGAATCCCTGACGATAACTTTCGTTAGTTGTCAAAAAAAGATAAGCGTTGCCATATGTATAAATCAGAATTGATACTATTTTGTATAAGTCCGAAAAGTAAAAAAAAAATTGTAATCATCATCCAGAAATCGGGGCCTTTCTTCGTGTCATAAAAACTAAGCAAAGCAGTGTCCCCGATAATCTAATAATCAATAAAATATAATTAATTATATAAAATCGGAAGCGACATCTGTTAAACTTCTTTCGAAATATATAAATATATTCTTTATGCTATATTTGTTTATATACGCTTAACATATGAAATAAAACTATTTTTTACGGATGTTACTCGCGTATCATTTTGGTTACATTTTAATTTTAACCAGACGTTGCCAATGCTTTGCAGAAATCGTGTTCACGGGTAGACGAGATGTATCATCATTAAGTAGACACTTACATCTCGTCTACCCTTGAACACGATTGCTGCAAAGCATTCGAAATGTCGGGTTAAAATAAAAATATAACCAAATTATACGCGAGTTATAATCCGTAAAAAATAGTTTAATTTCAAATGTGTACTCGTGAAAATCTTAGAAAATACTACGCTTAACCTAGCTTAACACTTTATAAGCAATATCAAACATTATATCATTAGTTGGCAGATTGTCAAGGATATATTGATTCTTGTTACACTTACCGACAATGAAAACATGTCATTCGGAAGCCCTACTCGTATTACGCGAAAGTCTATGTATTTCACGCTTTGGTAAATATTTTAACTATCTATTCACGATCTGTTTAAATAATTAATTAAATTTGATAAAAGGTTAACTGAAAATTTATCCTTTAAATTACTAGGGCCGCGAACAAGCAGAAGCTGAGAGAAACTCTTTAATGAGAGAGTCATCGAAAAATATATCACGAAATTTTTAGCTTGATACGTTTTCCCAAATGTCTATAATGAGCAAAAAATGATACAATGTCAGTCATATTAAGAAATTACTATCTGCGCGTGCATAACGTTTCAATTAAGAATAAAGGTAATTGCAAATTACTATTAATCTACAATTAGGATGTTTTTCAAAATCTATTTATAGAAAGATAGACATGTGATAATCAACTGGTCCATATTTGGTTAGGATAGCTTGATCGGTGTACGAGATAGCGGACAAAATTTGATGGATTTGGCCGGTATATATAATAATATATTTTTTTATCTTTTAGACTAATTTACTGAGAATAAAATTATCAATTATAAAAAGTATTCTAGCTAATATTATAGACCGGATGAGCATCCGACTGTATCCAATCGTCATTGAGCAATCATTTTATGTGTAGTATGTGTCTGACTGAAATGTTTAAAGAAAACACATTTATATGATAAACGAACAAATCGGTTGCAAATTATCAAACCAAATTTCGTGATAGGAATCAATCTTAGATTCCTACTTTCATACCTACCTACTTGCAAGGTATCAGGTCACAGACTACACAAGTCGGCTGTTTGTACTGATCTATAATGAAATTATAATTTCAATCTTTATTACTTATTAGGTAAGCATAATTTTCGAAAAACTCAGTTTTCTCCTTCCGATCTGTCTGTCTGTATGTGTGTGTGTGTCTGTGTCTCTGTATGTCTGTGTGTCTGTGTGTGTGTCGAATTTTATTTTTCGAATTTTGAAAAACTAAAGATATATTTGGAATCAGCATCTAAATGTAAGATTCACTTTTCAAAATTATGTTGATTGTCCAACGGGAAGGTGGTCAGATCGGCCGCCGAAGTTACCGAAAAATAGAAAAAAAAATTCGAATTTTTAATTTTTTTAAAATCCTATCATAAACTACATACAAAAATAAAAAAAGCAATAGAAGTTGTTTTGTTTGTTAATTAATTTGCGAGTTATAATTTGCCGATTAGGAGTTTTTCATAGCGGCAAGCTCGATTGCCGCGTGTTTAATGTTTTGTTTTGATTTTGGTCCTTACGACTAGTTGACAACGAACTTGACGAAATTAAACTAGTTTAAAGTATCTGACCTTTCTTCTGCATTTGAATAACATTTAATTTAGCTTTATAATAATAAATTATTATATTTCAAATAACACTATTATTTACGGATTAAAACCCACGTATAATTTGGTTACATTTTTATTTTAACCCGACGTTTAGAATGTTTTAATCCGAAAAAATAGTTTTATTTGAATTGTGTACTCGTGAAAATCTAAGAAAATACTAAGTATTATATATATTCATCTAGATTATTTTTTTATATTTGCGTACTTATTTTGAAAAAACCTGCACAGCTACCTACCTTTTTTTTTTCGAAGTGATTCATTCTTCAGAGTAATAAGCAGGCAAATATCCATCTATATTTTAGAATTTATATTTTATATGATATTTTTGATTTTATTGAGCGAAGCTCCCTGTGAGAGACTTTTCTGAATCCTTTGTGCAAGCATCAATTGAAAACGGAGTATCCGAAAATTTACAAAATTTTGTACACTGATAGATAGTTTGGTGGTGGTTTTAAAAAAAATTCAAATATTCGATGTCGTTGAGGAAATCACGGAAAAACAAAATCCCACACACCAATGGGAAAAATTTTTCGCGCGAAAATTTTGCTTTACAATGACATACACGTGCCGATTTTTTAAAAGCTTTTAGATTTTTTTTTATCTTGAAACATATTTCAGAACAGAATGCGTCGACGTTTTGTAAATGCAATTTCGGTGCTGTTTGCACCTCGCTTCGCTCAACAAATCGAGATATTGCGAGCTAGTCGATATTGAGGTCTGATTCGCACCCCTAGTTATTATTATAATTACAACTAGAAGTAACACTTCGAGAAAAAACTATTTGAACATAAAGAATTAAGAAAAACTTATATTAACAAAAAAAAACTGATCGCCTCGGCTGACTAGTTGGCTAGTCTGCTATTCGGCCAAAGCCATAGTCGGTCCATCTCTACTTAATGCCTTCTCATGCTCATATATGAAACCTAAATCTTATGAAAAAAACATTCTTAAACAGTAATCTAATATCAGAATATTATGTTTCAAATTGTACATCTGTTTATCTCATCTTATCTTATTATGATACAAATAGAATTTTATGAAAGGTTATAAAAATGTGACAATGATTAATCTTTGAATATTCTAAACATGTCAAAATGATTGAGCAATACGAGTTTGAATATTGGTGATAAAATTATAAATATTTTGATGTTGATATAAAAAATGAGTAAAAAGTATTCAGAAGTTAGTACAATCATTTGTATAGGGACCAACTAGTATACCTACATCAAGGCGAGAATTCTTCCATTACTACTTCTTTTTAAATTGTCTCTAATAATAATAATATCGTTAAACCAAATACCTAATAATTGATGGAAATGTTGAAAATGACAGATAACGAGCTTAAAATTAATCATAAAATCAGATACACCCACTGTTCCCTACTAATGGTTCAGTTCTATGAGGAAGTATAGCTATAAACATTGTGTAAAACATAGTACACATAATAATATCATTTAAAATATACAGGAAATTATTGTTTCTAAAGAACAAACAAAAATATTATAAATTCAGTTTTATGAATAATTTTGTAACTGTAATAGTGAGTCGTGAAACTTTTCATTTTTTCAATAGATATTTTAATATTTTAACTTGTACTTTTTCCCTTATAACTTCTAGTGAAAAAATTTTTCTAGTCATGAGTGTCGGTTTTTTAGATTCAGTATAAAATTCCACATCGATTGATATACAAATATATTTTTTTTAAGATAAAATTCTTTTTATTAACCAAATACTATAACTATATAGAATTAATTGTAATCATATTTTGTTACGTCTGTTCGTATTATTATTTGAGTAAGTTATTTTTGCTATACATGCTAGTATAGCTGGAATCGTGCAACTGATACGAGTTTACGTCTAATTATTACACTAATGATAAGAAATAAGGTTAGTTCACACAGGTATCGAGAGCTAATCAGAAATCCGATATCATTTATAAGTACAAGAAATTTTACACCAACTTTCTATCAAGCGCAGTTTCGAATATTGAGCAATATTTGAGAATATCTTACATTTTATTTATTTTGTATTAAGGATATTACCTACTGAGTATGTTTCTTCTCTTTCTATCGAGTTAATTTTCGAATACAGATTCTGAATATTTGAGAATATGGAGGTTCTTAAATTCTATTTATTTTGTATTAAAGATTAGGGTGGATATTCCTCCATAGTTTAAAAAATATTTTTAGTTGCGCGCTTACATGTGTACACCATGCTTTAAGATAATTCAACCTTATTACGTTACAAGTGCTGCAATTTTATACTTCACCAAAGATCATATATGAAGTTCTTATTCCAAAGAACTACAGTTCAAAGTTAACATGAATATAAGAAAGTATACCGTATTCTCAGTATGAGAAGCTATTGTTGTGTTATGCTATAATTGTCTTTAATGCACATTATATAGGAGCTATAATAGTCTATATGTTATAAGACTTGGATTTGCCCATACAGACTGTATTTATGTCCAACCAGAAAGGTATCCTCGAAGTGAATATTCTTTAAATGAATTAAGTTCTTTTAATCAAATAGTGGATATACAATGGCAGAAAACAAAGGTATTTCCAATAATAAAATGTAGTACAAATACACAGTACTGTAATAAAATATTCAATGTTCGGTGTTTGTTATTGAATGTACAATGATTCATTGTACATATTTTTTTGTTTCTTCCCTTCAACCGTGTGAAATTTAAGAACGGTATATCTGCGTCAATTGATTAAATAAATTTAAATACACAGACAGACAACATACTTATACTTAGTATTTATATATTTCTCAAAAAGTTGATATACCTATACTTTTAATGTGTTATCTCAAGTTTATTTTTGGTTCTGTGACCACAAATATAGCTATTAGGTAAATTTATACATAAATATAATATAACGGTGACTTATATTTTATTCTTTACCTTTTAAACTTCAGATCAGTCACAGGGTGGATATCCACCACAGGGTGGCTACCCTCAAGGTGGATATCCTCAAGGCGGATACCCACAAGGAGGATACCCTCAAGGTGGAATGCCTCAAGGCGGATACCCTCAAGGTGGATACCCTCAAGGTGGTTACCCACAAGGAGGTTATCCTCCTCCTCAACCAGGTTTCCAGCCCCAACCGGGATATGCAGGAGCAGGAGGATATGGAGAGGTAAATTCTTCTATAATTATATTTACTTTTTGCAATTATGAGAATTAAAAAGATTGGTTGAATTACAAAACACAAAAGGAAACAAGAATTCGAATAACTGCCTGAAATAACACAAACAGTAATATTATTAGTATTATCATAAAATATTCAATTAACAAATATAATATCAATTACAATGAATGTGATATTAAAATAAGTATAAAACAAATAAAAAAGAGAGGCCAAAGTAAACAACACTGCAAGTGCTGCTGTCACAATAAAATGTATTAAAATAAAAATGTAACCAAATTATACGAGAGTTTAATAAGTAAAAAATAGTTTTTTTTTCAAATGTGTATCGTGAAAATCTAAGAAAATACTTTGGAATATGTAATCCTCGTCGATGACACAATGGTTTAAAACACACCTTTGTAAGCTTCTGTTTTGCTGAGGCTACCGATCTAATTTCTTGTGAAAACAAGCCTTCCCACCATCTTTTAAAGTAGTATTACAACAATCTTTCTTTCTCTTTTTGTAGAACGACATCTATAAAAAATTACTATTTTACTCAAATTTCTGTGACTCACTTCTTTGGTATGAGATTGATCTTCTAAAAAGTGGGAGTTTCAAACATTGTTGTCACATTAAATTATAACTTCTTTAAAACTTATCATAGTTTTAAGAGTTCATAGAAAGCATAGTACCTGATGTAATTAATTAGTCAGTTGATGATTCATCTAAAATGTAACATGTAAATTATTTTAATTATGCAGACAAAGATAGAAAATATTTGCTTCCATTCGACACAAAATTAAAGGCTAAAATATTAGCTTTTATTACCGGTAACTGTATGAGAACGATACTATTTTGGGTCAGTTATAATGTGGTTTTCGTTCTAAGATTGGATAATAACTGATCTATTTCATTGTCACATTATATTTGAAATAAGTATTCTTATATCTTGAGAATACGTGAACTTTAAAGCGATTTTGGGGACAAAATTTGTATCTGTATTGAATTTGTATCTGTATTCATTAATATAAAAGCAGACAAATTTAAATTCGCCTAATAACATGTGGGTAGAAGACCACAATTTATCAATTGTTAGTGGGTATCAACATGGCCAAAATATGGCTATAATGGCCAAAATACATGCTAAGCTAACAAAGGTTTTGTACGTCATAACAACCAAACCATATGAAGGAATCGACACTAAATACACACATTAGTATGTGATCACACTATGCTTTTAAAACAACACTGCATTCTGTTTTGAATACCTTGCAATTGATAAAACATTGTCATTTTAATATGACAATTAAAATCGAGATGGCGTGAAAGATTTCATTTAGGATTTTTTTAAATATTTGGATTATAATTCAAAAGTAAAATGTCCTGCTATGAATATGACGGGAAGGTTAATGATGGTAAGTATATCATAAAAAAATATGACTTATGTTTATCAGATTGGACAAAATATAATAATATAATAACTTAAATCCAAGGAAAATAAAATTATAATAAATATAAGTAATATAACAAATTCCCCTTTCTTGGATCATGTCTTACTTATTAAAAATTCTTCATATATATTGTAGCCAGCTTACGCGGGCGGGACGGGCAGCCTGGGAGAAGACGGCGATGTTAAGGGCTTTGACTTCAACGATCAGAGCATTCGGAGATCATTTATACGAAAGGTATTATATATATATTACGTATGTAATAAAACATATATACAATTTACACTTATATACTTTAACAATCACCTATATACCCCATCGCTCATAAGGGTTGGGTGACTTAATAATTTTGCTATTACTCCAAATCCAACAAAAAAAAATTCAAAATAAAGAATATATTATTCTGAAATAATCACAATTCTTGATGTTGTTTTCTTTTTACTGTTACATTTCCAAAAACTTTGTTATTCTTACTGTCGTACTAAAAAAAATATTTATACACAGTATAACTTATCCACTGTTTTGTCACTTTCTGACTAATGTTCAATGTAAAGATGTGAAAGTGACAAAACAGTGAACATGTTTATGTGTTATTTTTATTGGTAAGAGAGGTCAAAATATAATGAAAAAAGTGTATTTGTAATACATAGTAACGTTGCCACTTAATTGACTGTTTTAAAGAAAGTAAATGGGTTTTAAAGATTAGAATGTAACAGCGACTTTAATAAACAGATTGAAATTTAGGTTTGTTCTTTAAAAAAAACATAATTTGTTCTAATAAATACAATAAACAATATTATTATATATATATATATTATGACATGCATATTTTTCGACAGTCTTTAATTGGTGGCATACATTTAATATAAAATCAGTTGTTAATTAGGCAAATATGTAATAAATATAAGCAGGAAAGAAAAAATTTTTACTTTGATCATAACGCATTTAGTATCTACATTTCATGATACAACACACAACGCATGATAAAAATGAATTTATATGTATTTGATAATAATCTTTAATTATGTAAATAATATATATTAATTAAAACTATATTCTGTCATAAAAAATTTTGGGAAACTGTGTATTAAAGATATTTAAGGTCATATGACTCAAGAAATTATCAATATATATAAATAATATTGTAAAATTCTTTAGTATCGCTTTTCATATTTAATGTCTTACCCATGGGTATATTTCATAAAAATGCACCAAAATGTTCTATATTAGGCTGATGTTATATACATATAGAATGAAAAATTTATCAAACTGAGAAGCGATAGTGTATCTCATCTGATTGATTTACCAAAGGTCCCAGTTTTGAGTCCTGATGGAAAAGCTATTTTGTCTGGAAATACTAAGCTACTATTTTTTTGTATTCGATAGCGTCTCCGTTACAACAATAAAGATTTAGTTAGATATTAGAAATACATTGAACAAAACATGAAAAATGTTGTAAGTGTAAAGATATTGCCATTTTCTCAAAACGATTAGTAGTTCTGAACTAATCATACTTGTAATCCTAAACCGTAGGCAAAACGGAATGAGTTGTGGGGAACAAGTAATTATGTATATGTATGTATATGTTGTAGGTGTACTCCATCTTGATGTGTCAGCTGCTAGTGACGTTAGCTTTCATCACCCTGTTCGTGTACCACGCACCCACTAAACTATGGGTGCAGAAGAACCCCTTCATGTTGTAAGTATATTATTTCTAATGGACCACTACCCTTGCTACCGCTGTCACCGAAATGGTACTACAGTGTATGGATATATTTTTCCCAAGGTCTTGTAGCAATCGAATTGAAATTGTGGCCATGGTTAGAGCAGATTTTGCTTATAAACGACAAGCATATCGTTTTTGGGGTGAGGAAAGCAAATAACGAAGGGAAGCAAACTCTAGAATTATAAAAAGAAAATACAACTGTGCTTCTAAATTCTCCAAAAGGGGAATCACTAGATAAAGGTCTAAGTATGCAATGAAAATTGGGGAACAGGTGGCAAGCTTTCTGCCCTGGACATGAAAGGTCTTGGCACAATCAAAACGGCCCTGGCAACTTCTGCCCGCCATACGCCGTTGTTACATATGGGGATTGACACCCTGGTCCACACGGCAAAGGAGAAAACCCATCTCCTGGACCCTTTTTCTGCCTCAAGCTCGAATATCAACAATCATGAACAACACGTCCTTCCGTCCCGCAGTGTCAGAGCTCAAAGCTGGACAATAAGTCAAAACAAAAATCTGACTAACTTCTTTAGACGTTTATAAGTCAATTAGGCTGGTTTTCATATCCTCAATCGTGCACCAAACATGTGCTTCTGAATTGACTCCTATGCTATCACTTTTATTTCGGTACTTCTATTTAAAAAGCGTTGTTTCAAATATGGAAAATAGCCAATTCCTAAAAAAAAGAACAAGCTCAAACTTTGTGTGTGTTGTGTGTATACGTACGTGTATTAAGTGTGTGTCTCCTGTTGCAGCTGGGTGGCCTTCGCGGTGGTGTTGGTGTGTCTGATCGCCATGGCGTGTTGCTCCAGCGTGCGCCGCACTGCGCCCATGAACTTCATCTTCCTCGGCATATTCACGGTGGCAGAGAGCTTCCTACTGGGAGTCACCAGCAGCATGTACCAGAGTGATGCTGTAAGTATTATTTTTAGAAAAGGTGAAGTATTTTATGATGAGAAATCCAAATATGTTGACAACAAACGCACACCCATTCCAAAGCTGAATGTGATGATGAATTCTCCAGGTGATGATGGCAGTGGGTATAACGGCGGCTGTGTGTTTGGCGCTCACCATTTTCGCGCTTCAGACCAAGTGGGACTTCACCATGATGGGGGGAGCTCTACTAGTGGCCACCGTCGTACTGCTGCTATTTGGTAAGATGTAACAATAAATAAAAATATTTTATAGGTGTGTCGAAACCCTAAATAGTCGTTTAGCAAATTTTTTTTTAAATGCATAGCCATGTTGAGTGTATTTAATTCTTCGGTTCCGATAAAGACAGTCATATATATATAGAATATATATTTCCAAAAGTTGAAGGTTCGAATTCTGCTCGTATCGAAAAATGTTTCTTTCTAAACTTATTTAAAACCAAATATTCGTCTTAAAGAATTATCCAACCTGACCAACAATTATTTAGGGTTATAAACTCCATCTTACTCTATTTCATTTGGACAATTGTTTCTTTGAAATATAAATATATTATTTTGACATGCCCTCTCCATCTGCAGGTATCATCGCAATTTTCGTGAAAGGTAAAGTGATAACGCTGGTGTACGCCTCACTGGGCGCGCTGATCTTCTCCATGTACCTCATCTACGATACTCAGCTCATGATGGGCGGCAAGCACAAGTACAGCATCTCACCCGAGGAGTACATCTTCGCGGCTCTCAACCTGTATCTAGACATCATCAATATATTCATCTATATCCTCACCATCATTGGGGCAGCTAGAGACTAGGCGGGGCCCTTCAGACTCAGCTATATGTCAGTGTTCCCTCCGGGCGCTTCATAGAGGGCGACTCATTACGTGTTATGTTATGATTTCTAATCTTTTCCCGCTAAAACTGTTGCTTTGTACATTCCTTATCCACGTCAAGTGTATGGACAATAAATTCTTTACTTATATAATAATGCACCAAATGAGGGCTTTCTGTCGTTTTCCCTAGAGTTTGTACCGTCACAATGTATAGATGTATAGATTTCTCGTTTTGTTTTTGCTTTAAAAATAAAAAATAAAAAGAATCTATGACTTATACATTAAATGTTAATAGTTTATATTGACTGCACCCAGTTGCTAATACTCACTACTTAAATAATCAGTATTTAAATCCGAGCCGGAACAGTACATTAAATGAAGTTTTGTTTTTAAAATAAACACAACCAAATATTAATTTAACAAAATACTGTCATTTAAAACTAAACACATACTGTATCATAAATAATAACTAGGAAGAATACTCCTACTTTTTCCCTTAATTTATAAATGGTGTTGTATTTTTTTAGATTATTTTTGTTTATTTAATGCCAATCTTATTATTTATTTTGTAAGTAAATATTCTTGAATAGAATGTCGCTTTCGTTACCTTTAATGTGCTGCTTTTCCATTTCGGAATCATTTATTTGGGTTTTAAAAACCCAAATAAAATATATATTGGCAACTGTGTGCAGTATCAACTTGTATAATATACTACTGTTTTTATAAAACTCACAATTTTATTCTACTATAAGTAAGAGAGAGACAATGTATAAAGATAGCAAGAAAATATATCTGAGCTTCTTTACGGGTAAAGTAAGTAGTACTTTGTCTCTTTCTAACATAATTTGGTGTCTTATATGTAACACCATATTTATGCAACATTATTCCTTAGAACAGAATAATGTGCATTTAAATATAATAAATTAGCTGTTTTAAACTTAGTGTCGTGCTTCAAGGTACAAAGGCTTAATGTGATGTAGTTGCTGTGATTAATGTTTGAGTTGAGCCGCTAGATGGCGTTATTATAAAAATGTTTAAAATTCTTTTTCTTTCTCGAATTTCATTAGAACTATTTAATCGATACTTGGTTTTAGTTGGGTTCGTACGCAACCTGTATATATGCCACTATTTTCTCTAATTATTGATGGTAAGATATTATATTTAATTTTAGATATCTGTTAAGATGTTTGTTATGTTCAAACTCTGATGTATTTTTATTAAAATTGTCGTAAATATTATTTGTGTTTTATTTACACTCGAATTGTTAAAGTTTTATGAACATTCTCATTTTATGAAACATACATTGAAGATTCTAGTTTAAACTTATAACATTTCCTTAATAAAGAACTTAAAACATTATCTTAATAAGTAAATTAAATTAATATATTTTAACATATTCACCATAAAATATTACCTATTGACATTGCAAAAACTAAAAACATTAAAACTATGACATAAATGTAATATTAACTCTTATTTAACCGAACCCATATTTTTTAATATTTATACGTATAATGATATAACAAGTATAACTAAACAAACACATGGGCTTTGATGATATAAGTACAAACATACAGTCACATCATTTTAGAGACGTTTTTGCCTTTGTTGTGGTATAAATATACGATTTATTTATAAATTGTAAAATGTTTTCAGTTCAAAAAATACTAAAAAAAACCGCTTGCGCGTTGTCGCTGGAAATTCAATCTCTAAGTTTTGAAATGAAAGATCTAAGTTTTAGGAAAGCTCACCGATTGGTACCGAAAAAGGTCAATTGTTTAGTCAAATCGCTAGAAAATGAAACCGAAAATAACACTTACATACATACATACACACAATTGAAGTGATTACAGGTGATTACATTGACTTCCTTAATCAGGATGTTAATAAAATGATAACAGTGCTCCGTCTTGCGTTTTTTATAATTACTATATCTATATCTACAACATACGTATAAAAGAAAACTTGATACAATAAAATGAACAATTGTAGTATAGAATAATTTGTTGAGCAAAGCTCTCTATGAGAGACTTTTCTGCGTTCTTTGTGCAAGCATCAATCAAAAACGGCATATCCGAAAATAACCCAATTTTGCACACTTATAGACATCAGTCTAGTGGTAATTTTAAAATTTTCAAATATTCGATGTCGTTGAGGAATAATCACGGCAAAACTAAAATACCATATACTTCAATGAGAAAATGTTTTCGCGCGAAAATTTAGCTTTGCAATGACATGTGCGTGCTGAATATATTAAACAGTTTTTAGATTTTTATTTTTATTTTGTTTTCATCTAAAAAAATAGTTGAAGACAGAATGCGTCTACGTTTTGTAAATGCAACTTGGGTGCTGTTTGCAACTCGCTTCGCTCAATATGCTAACACATACCGAGATTTTGAGAGCGTGGCGAGTCAAAATTGAAATCTGGCTCGCGATCTTAGTATTTTTACTATCGAAATCCGGCTGAAATGATGATGATTATTATCATAAAAAAAGTATGAGTATCTTTTTCGAACATCGAAATTCGATAGTTCTATATCAGCCTCGTATCAGTAACACTGATAACGTACCTACAGACAGACGCCTCAACATGGCACAGGTAAGTTATATATTTAAAATATAACTGATATTATTAAACTATAACCAATTATTTTTTTAACTTATTTATCTTGATTAAAGTATTCAATATGTAACATACTTTATATATTTGTAATTGTTGTTATAGTCGATTATAAATATATATATATGACACATATAAGTGACTCATATAGGTTAATCATTTAAAATAAACACCGAAAATTTTATCTATACGTATGAAAAGTTATATTTGTATGTATGTAGTGAAATTTAAAGAAATATCTAAACTACTTTAAAATAACATTTCTTTCGTTGATCCTTGTTGCTTAAATTATATTATTTTAACTTCAAATTTAACTTTTATCTGAGAAAAAACCAACCTTAAGCTACTAATTGGTGTAACGTAATAAAACTATTAATTGACTTGATATAAAACTACATACACTAAAATGACTTAATTTAATGTGATATTATTTAAAAAGACAACTCTATATGACATTTACTATTTTTATATTTAGTAGAGTATGGTTCTAAAAGCCATAAAAGAGTATGGTTCATGTTTTCTAAAATATACTGCCTGTCTTACAATATGCGAGTGTTGAAGTTCTGCTTTAGTATTAGGTACTAATTCACATAATTTATAGTCAGGGTATTATGGACCTGGGACCTTCGAAGATGGAAATGAGGGCACATTTGATTTTACCGAAAAAAGTATACGGAGAGGATTTATCCGAAAGGTAATTTTATTAATAAAATATATTTTCCTTAAATCTAAATAAAATGAGATATAAGAAGTATGGTAGCAATGTTTGAAACTGCGAAGATATTCAACTTTTACCAAGTACTTCATCCAGATTAAAATTAATTCTTAGGTATGAAATTATCTTAACTCTGTACTTCTACTCTGTGTAGTCTAAAAATGTACTGTTCACAGGTGTACGCAATTCTGATGAGTCAGCTCCTGGTGACGATGGGATTCATTTCGCTTTTTATTTTCCATGCACCAACAAAGACCTTTGTCAGGGAGAATCGGTATCTCTTGTAAGTTCATCGATCTTGATCTTCTTTCATTTAATAATTTAAGAAAAAATAGACCCCATTTTTAAGTGAGACCACGTGAACTACTTTTTATTGTTAGAAAATTGCAATTTTAAACAATTCTAAACCTTTTTTATTTACCACAAATACAATGACTTACAAATATTATAATATTAAAAATATATATAATATTTAAAATATCAAATCTTTTTTAAAACTATTACCTTTAATTGATACAAACTCTCTTCTGTTCACAGCTGGGTGGCATTGGCGATTGTTTTAGTAACAATTATAATCCTGGGATGCTGCACAGAGATGAGGCGACAGTTTCCTTTGAATTTCATCTTCCTAGCAATATTTACTTTTGCGCAGAGTTTTTTGCTTGGAGTTACGTGCAGCGTTTATGAAACTAATTCGGTAAGCAGTGCCTAATAGACACAATTCATTTATTATTAGTATTAAGGAAAGATTAGTTAAAACTAGCAACATACCGAAAACAATGTCTGTAATTAGACGATTCTGATTGAACTGTTCTGTTGATGCTTCTCTGAACGCAGGTGTTGATGGCAGTCGGAATAACAGCAGCTGTGTGTCTTGGCCTGACGCTGTTCGCGTTCCAGACCAAGTGGGATTTCACAATGATGGGGGGCGCTCTGGTTGCGTTATCGATGATTCTTTTAGTATTCGGTAAGATTAAGCTGTGTGTTTTGGTATTGATTGACACATATACATATATGTGTACTGTATATATGGAACTATGTATGTTATACTGGAACTAAGTAACTAACAAAACTTATGATTATGAAAGTATTGTTTTCATTCATTAATTCTTCATTCGTTCCCAATCCAGGCATCCTCGCGATAATATTCAGGAACGACATCCTCCAGACTGTATACGCGGCGGCGGGCGCTCTCATCTTCTCCCTGTACCTGGTGTATGACACGCAGCTGCTGATGGGCGGCAAGCACCAGTATAGCATCTCACCCGAGGAGTACATCTTCGCGGCTCTCAATCTCTACGTGGACATCATAAACATCTTCCTCTTCATTCTAACGCTATCTTCGAAGTGATGTTGTTTTATTATGTGTTTAAATTTATTATTAAATTAAATATATTTAATATGTTAAATTTAATTTAACATACTCTTTAATTACCTATACAAATAGATTATTAAAGAGATATGGGAAGATTAATAACTTTTTATAAGATATGAATTTTGAAATAAGTTTGGATGTGTTATTTAGATACAATTTAGATAATGTTATTATTTAATTATATAAGTTAGAGGGCTCTTTAATTACCTATTGAAATAGATAATTTAAGAGGTTTATAAGCATTTATAAAGTATTCTAACGAATAAATAATTTATTAAACAAACATCTTTGTTTTAATCAAACATTTTTTTTGGAAAATCATATATTTTTAGTAGAACCTACATTTTCATTTCTATGTATTACTCTCAGAGTTCTCTTACCCTTTAAGACAAGAAATATTGTTCCTATTGTAATCAAGAAGGTATCCTAAAATAAATATGAAGTAGAAAGTTGACAAAATCATCCATAAGTTATAATTTTTAGTGAAGCGATGAGATATTTTTAAAATTACACCCGAATAGCAACAATATTATTCAGATTATCATGTTTGCGTCATTTTCTTATCGAACTATTGTCCTATCAGTTTAATTACAAACCACTGCATTCGTTATAAAATAACTCACAAAATGACATCGTTATTGATTGTCGCTCTGATTTTATTAATATTGTTGGTAATGTTCTTTAAAAAGAAAGACCCTGATCCCATTTTTGGAATATATTCGGTGCCAGGAAAGTGGTATTATTTAAAATATGTTGTGTTTGCTTGTCTTTATTATTATAGAAGGGTGAGATTTTGTTTTTTTTTTTAATAAATATAAATATTATAACTTATAACTTACTTAATGACACTGCTTATAAGTGTCTGCCTTAAAGTCATTTTATTATTAAATTATAAGTGGATATAAAATATAGTTGCTTATATGAATTGTTGTAGATTTAAAATAAGATCCTCAATGGCAATTAAGTCATTTAATATCCAATTTTATCTCTCAGATAACTTAGATCAATACTTTTATCAGTTCTTTCACCTGTTGCACTAAATAGAAAATTATGTGAATCGCAAAATTTTGTCTAATACCAAATCTAGTTAAAATTACAAATGGAGCATAACTTTAAAATATTAAGCTACCTTTTTTTTATAGTCATAGGTTTGAGATATTTTCCAACTTCAGCTGATACCAAGAGCTTTACTTTGTATTAATATACTTACAGTACTCCAGCAAGAACAAGTCAGCAGGAACAGATGGAAGTGCCGGTCAGGGGGTGAAAGCTCTATCGGATCCCAAAGAAATGGACAGAGCGCAGCCGCTCAGCGACGATGCTAAAGTAAACAAAAACTTATATTATTATCGCCACAGTGTAAAAGTGTTTTGCCAAAGCTTCATAACTTTAAAACTATTACAGGCCTTCGACGCGATATTCTTTATATCTGCCAAGAAAGACGAAAATGACAAAGGGATCTACATAATATCTGGTTGTGAGAGACGACCCTTGGGAATGTGCAATGGACTCTTCTATATCGGAGTAATATAATGAACCTTCTTATTATATTTTCATTTCTCTTCTTTTAGCAACTTCTCTCTTGTTTTGTTGTTACTTTAATTATAATATTACAATATTGATTTCTGTCAAATTTTTATAATAAATCGTTTGTTGTTTTTAGTTGCCAGGAAAAGGACTTCTGTGCAGTAAAAAAATACCTGATACAGTGCTGTTCGGTGCACAAATTGGCGAATTCGGAGCTGAGGGTATTAAAATGACTCCTGTAGAACCTATGAAGAAGTGGGAAATTTCTTACAAGGGACAAATGTGGTAAAGGATCCTCATAAAATACCTGTTAAAATTCTTGAGCTATTAATCAAGCATAAACTGTTGTTAACAACTATAACATATATTTTATAGGTACCAAAACGAGCCTAGTAAGTTTGTTGAGGTAGAATTCAACGGAGAATGGACTGCGACAGGAAACTACTTTGATTATGATACCGAATTGCATCCACCAGCTGTAATTCGGTCTATCGCTAGAGAAAAGTGGAGTAGACAATATTTCGACAGTCTGAAGACGTCAGTTTTTGAATATTAACATTATCATGGTAAGATTATTTAACATTATAAATGTATATTATTTATTTATTTATCTGATACAGGGCTCATCAATCTCACTACGAACAATTCGGCGTTTTGAAGTGCAAGTTTACGATTGAAAAGGAATCTTTTGAATTAGATTTACCTTCTTTCCGAGATCACAGCTTTGGTAATTATGATTATGAGTTTCCTATTAAAAACGAGATGATTTAAAATTAAAAACGAAAAACTAAAAATAATATTTCTTTATTTCTATGGATCTCTACATAATAAAATAATTGATTTTTGCTCTTAAAGGTCGCAAGCGTGATTGGACCCTGATGCATAGATATGCATTCCACCACATCTTCTTGCAGGACGGTACCAGCATAAGCGTCGGAGTTATCTGCCAGCCTTCCACCGCTTCACAGTGAGTCGAAGATCTTTGGAAAGGAAAAGATTCAGCTACCGTTTTCCCAAATTTAAATAGTAGTCTTTTATCCCACGTGGCATTTCAAGATGCAAAGTTGCATGACTTGGAGAGTAAAGTTGTCATAAAAATACTAGAGAATCATATATATAGTTATATGTATATATTTTTATGTTTTCAATATATTATTATAACAATGATTACTTATTATAACAATGATTACTTCTGGAGTTAACATATCTAAGTAACACTTTTTATTTCAGCATGGAGGCGGGTGTGGTGGGTCTCCCTAGCGGTGAGACGCTTCCGGTGCAGTGGGTGGAGCTGCAGCTGTACCAGCACGGGGAGGGCGGAGCCGCGCCCCAGGACTACGCATTCAGGATGCAGGCGGGAGACACCGTTTACACTGTGCAGGTTATTAAGCCTTAGCTTTTTGTACGGGAAATAGTTTCATAATGGTATTGGATCCAGGTTAAACATGACCATGTTGCTATACGTGATACCACCCCGTTCTTTCAATAGAGCTGCCATGTCGACATTTGTGGAGTGCCGGAAAAATATGGCGATAAAGACAGGCTCCACAGAAACGTAGTATTATATATCTGCGACCGACAACAATAAAAGTTTGACGAGCGTAGATAGATTATGAATTATGTTATAAATATGTATAAATACTAGAATTAATTTATGCATTTGACCCTGTAGCATCGGAGAAACCAATATATGTTATGCATGTAAATATAATAGCTTGAAAACATTACTATAAGACTGTGATTAAAATGTGTAAAGGTTAGAATCATATTTGCTTGTCTGAATTATTGTTGATAAAGTAATCATATTTGCTCAGGTGTTGGTGGAATATGAATCTGTTCACTACGTGTCTCAGGACTGGGACGCTCGTATGGTAGAACGCTTCTGCAAATTCGTGGTCAACGGTGTGCCAGGGCGAGGAGTTTCAGAATTTCACTACCGGCACCGAGACGGCCGTCCGGACTCTGTGGCATTGAATGATCCTGAGTGGTACAGGAAGATGTGTCATAAGATATAGTTGGCACCAATGAATTTTTTAAAAACCTTTTTAAGCTATAAAGTTGTTCCTAACGGAAATAAATAAATTCAACAGCTTGGAAAATGTGTTAGCTATGATCATTTGTAACCATATTAGAAGCACAGTGTTTTTAAAAAACTGGTACTGATATTAGGTTCGAATTCCATTTGGAGTGTTATGGTTTCGAATTTCGATGTACCTTCTAAAGAAAATACTTTTTATACAATTATTTTTTAATAAATAATTGACAGAAATGCTTATTATTGAATCAATCATACTTCTTTAGGCCAATATAAAATTAATATGACTCTGTTTGTATTTTACAACTGATGACCATGACAAAGCCTTGGACGCCTTCCTCACAGAAAGCTTCCCACGATGCACCCTTTCCATTGCTCTTGTCTAATCAAAGACTATTTATCTATCTGTACCATTGCATCATTGGATAATGACCATTGTTTCATCAACCACGACCTTGATTGGTCAGAACTGGCCTTTCGCTATTTCAATTATATTCCTAATCGAATTGACTGACTGCGCTCTAGGAATGGGATAATTGCGCTCACGCATCCCATAAATATTGGGTGATGTTAAGTGATTACGAATAATTTATCTAATAAAAATTAATTAAATTACCTATAAAAATACTAGCATAACATGGTATAGAGTATTTGGAATCGACAAAACTTGATTTCCATATTACCCGTAAAAACTTTTTTTAAATTATCTTTTTAATAGCTAAGCTTTATCTATCGTTATTAATATTTACGAAAAAACATTTATTTGTTTAGTGGGTTGGTTTCTCACACTTGCCTAAAGCCTTTAGAAATGGTTTTAAGCTGACAAACCAATAAATCCAAAATGGCCGCTGCGACATAATAGCGAATTACATTTTTTTGTACAACCTTCATAATATTGGTATTAATTGAAAGGTTTATTTGAGTATGATACAATACTTAAACAGGTAAAAATAATCTAAGATGGCTGCCATCGCAAAATAATAGAGTACGTATTTTAGTAAAACTTATGATGATCCTGAAGAATATATTTTAAAAAAATTAAAACAAAATAATTAGTAGCCCAAAATGACGTTAAATTTAATTCGCTTCAATACAAACTTTTTTAATACACTTTATTTCAGCTACTTACCCCTCAGAATAACTTTTCATAATTTTGTTTAAATAGATAGATAGCTAAAAGGTAGGTACATATACACCCCATATATATTTTAAATAAAAACGTGTGAAAAACAATATACAATATAATGATATTAGGTTACTTTATCTACCATATTTATGTGATGATTCTTAAACAAGGAGAAAAGTAATATTTCCTTAGATTTTCACGAATCCACATTTCAAATAAAACTATTTTTTTTACGTATTAAACCTCGCGTACAATTTGGTTACATTTTTATACCCGACGTTTCGAATGCTTTGCAGCAATCGTGTTCACGGGTAGATAAGATGTAAATATTCGAAACGACGTGTTAATATAAAAATGTAACCAAATAATACGCGAATTTTAATCCGTAAAAAAAATAGTTGTATTTGAAGGAGAAATGTAATCCATTTTTAAAGAAGATTTAATAGTTGAATCCCACTGTACATACAACCGGCAGTGTTTAGGGTCCCAAGTATAGGTCCCTACATATTCGTACATTATGACAGTCGATCGGTCCACGCTGGACAATGTGGACACAGATGTCATCAGAACCAATCCTAAACTAACCGTTTAATAACTTTCAACAAAGTGGGTAAGTTGTTATGTAGTTACGAACCCGCTGAAACTATTATAGAACAATTTTTTTTATTTGATTTCATAATTATCCATCTTTAACCAACATTATTTAGTGAATTAAAGACAATTATGACAAGTAGAGCTCATTGTCTTCTATTATCCAGCTTGTTATTCTCGTCTATTCAATAGATAATCTAAAAACACGCGTGAAGCCTTTTTCAATAGACTATGGACTTTGACGCTATTCTCGAAGATGTGGGAACATTTGGACGGTACCAAAAATTGGTGGTCTATTTTATTCTTCTACCAGCGGTCATTCCTTGCGGTTTTCATGCGTACGCACAACTTTTCATGGCGGCTGATGTGAAACACTGGTGCAGAGTTCCCAGCCTTGAAAGTCTTAATGATATTGAGATGATTAAAAATCTTAGGTTTGTACCGAAACTTATGAATAAAATAAACTTTACCATTTTACTCCTACAAAAGTACTATTATGTAAAGGAATAATAATACTTCTTTTAGCATACCACTTGAACTTAAAAACGGACAGCTAGAATATTCTGAATGCAACATGTACAATTTAAACTATAGCAACGTATTAGATAACTACCCTCGCACAGAGTCCTCCGATCTAGCTGAAATCATCCCCTGTATCCACGGATGGACGTATGATACCAATATTTATAAAAATACAGTCGTTTCCGAAGTAAGTATATTTTTAATAATAGCTGTTTTTAATAGAGCTGGAGTTTTTATAAGCTATCTTTAAATAAAACTTTTAAACGAATTTATTTCGCGTATTATTACATTTATAATTATAAGTCAATGTATTACAAGCTTATAATAAACGCAAGTTAAATTCGAAAATTAGTGTTATTGAAATGTTTAGTACCAACTGGTAAAAATCTAAGAAAACATTTTCAATGATAAATATTTTTAATTTGAGAAAAACATATATTTTAGTAAAGAGTAATTAAATAATTAATAAATTTTAGTGGAACTTAGTCTGCAACAAAGATTTCTATCCAACTCTTGGCTTGGTACTACTGGCTGTTGGTGGCATAATCGGCAATTACATATTTGGCTACCTCCAGGACACTCTTGGACGCAAACCATCATTCTTTATTTATTTGATAATAGAGTCAATCTTTGGCTTGGCCACCGCTTTTGCACAAAATTATTACATCTGGGTGATATACAGATTCGGAGTCGGATTTACTGTACCAGCTATCATGGCGACGCCATATGTCCTCGGTTTGTATATTGTTAACATTTATATTGTCGCTTGTACTATTAAATGTTCAAAGAAGTCTAAAATTATTATAGGTAAGTATAGAATATTTATATCTATGTGTTATAGTTTTGGTAAAATAATATTATGTTTTATGTCCAAACGTTCGGATTTTACGTTTTAGATTTTCTGAAAGCTTGTTATCAATTTTATTTAAAATCTTAGTTTGGGGTAAAAAATTTTTGAATTCACAATTGATATTTAATTATTTTTTTGCATTTGCGCATGATTATAAGATTTAGTAAAAGCGAATGATCTGTTCCAATGAATTGATAACAGATAATCGTGCTATTCTTCTTTCCTTATAATTTTTAACAAATTCATTATATGTATATATATATATATATATATATATATATATATATGTTACACGTAACGTACCTATTATATTGCCTTATACACTGATGAATTTAGGAACTAATCCGTTAGTTTTGACATGGGTACTCTAAATAAATATATTAATTAAAAACGTAACAAATGGACAAGTTTTTTTTATAAGGTCATAATATTTAGATTCTTTCAAATATTATTACAAAAGAGTAATTATGAATACTTTTAGAAAGTATTTACAATATAATCGTTATACTATTTTTAAATTTCAATTAATACAATAATCATTTTTCACCTACAAGGAAGTTATAATATTTTATGTCCCGAATTCCGAAATTCCGATTCAAAAATCGCAATTATCAAAAACCGAATTCGGTTTTTGATAATTGAGATTTTTTTAAAATCCTTACTAATATTAAAAAGTTGAAGAGTTTATTGTTAAAATGCAATAATTTACAGAACTTTCAGTGAGATTTGAGAGATAATTCTTGCATTTGATATTCCATTCAATGAGAAACAAAAAAACAAGTGTATCGTATTTGTAGATATTACGACAATACAATTACAAAAGAGTCTTCTTAATTTAAGTCTTGCAAGTGCGTCTTTGCTTTTACCGACTGCTAAGTGAGGTCCAACATCAGATCTCAACTTATTTTCCTTTTAAATTTAACACGCACGTAGTCGCAAAAAACAGGTAGTAATTTATAAATGAATTTGTTATGTTTCAGCGATAGAACTGGTGGGACCCAAATGCAGAACTTTATGTACCATCCTCTCTAACATTGCTTACTCTTTGGGGCTCATATTGCTATCTGGTGTAGTGTATCTGGTTCGGGATTGGCGCAACCTGGCATTGGCCACCACTTTGCCATTTGTGGTTTTTTTCATTTATCTTTGGCCAATGCCAGAGAGTCCCAGATGGTTATTAGCTAGAGGACAATTTGAAAAAGCAGAAGTAATTTTAAAGGATATGGCGAGGTTGTTATTAAAATAGTTTATTAATTAATACTTATAAGGACACTTTTTAATATTTATTTCAGTATTTATAATATTTCAGGATGAATGGAAAATCTCTTCCCGCCAATTACATGGTGCATCTTAGACGTAAATACGAATCCGATAAATTGAAACAGGATTTAGAAAAGGAAAAGTCCAGGAAATATGGAATATTAGATCTTTTTCGAACACCAAATTTGAGAAAGAAAACAATTATAATCACATTTATTTGGTTTACCAACACCAGTGTATACGTGGGGCTATCGTATTATGCACCAGTTCTTGGAGGGGACGAGTTTTTGAACTTTTTCTTAGCTGGTATCGTGGAATTGCCCACATATATGTTTTTATGGCCATCTATGGAGAGGTTGGGCAGACGATGGACCTTGTGTATGAGTATGGTGGTTGGGGGAGTAGCGTGTTTGACAACATTCTTAGTTCAACATGGTGCGTTATAAATAAGCACAAAACAACCAAAATATATCTGTTATTTTTAAATTTAAAATATTTATTTATTTTACAGAAACAAATGTGACTCTCGCTCTTTACTGTGTTGGTAAGATGGGAATATCCTCGGCTTTTGTAGTGCTGCCATTAATGGCTTCGGAACTGTATCCGACGGTTGTCAGAGGCCTCGGTATGAGTCTCAGCTCAGTACTGGGAATGTTAGGGCCTATATTTATTCCGTTAGTGAACTATTTGGTAAGATTATAGAATCTTAGTATATCCACTACTAACATGTAATGATAGAAAATATAATTTAATTCTCAATACAACCAAATAAAGAATTATTCTTATTCTTTAAACAAGACTGTCTCGCACTAACTCAAGATCATTATTAATTTTAATTGGATATAATATTTTTAGCAACAATAAAAAGTAAAAATAAAATACCATTTTTTATATTTTCTTTTCTGCGATTAAGTTTCCGAAGCGTTTACATGTTTTGCCTGAAGATGGTAGTATTTGTAATATAAGATATCCGAAATAACCACCCTTTTGCAGGGCTCTGATATAATGGTACTGCCATTAATAATTATGGGCGCATTACTAGTCGCTGGTGGAATTGCAAGCCTACTTTTACCAGAAACTCTGAATCAGCATTTACCTCAGACTTTAGAAGACGGTGAAAAAATGGGTTTAGACACGGACTTTTGCTGCAGTCCGCCAGTCAAGGAAAGCAAACCTACATCTAACCGCGAAACCAAAGACTGTAAAGATTGTAATGCTCTGTGCACATGTGAAATGGTTAATGTAACTCTTGCCGAAGATATGACTGCAATTATAGATAAAGACGATGAAAAAATAGAGTTTGTAGTCATGAAGTAAAATTATAAATATATTGTAAGACAAACGGAAGTGTAGTTTTAATTATTACCTTAAATAGCAGAAAGTCCTTTGTAGTTTCATACCTGCTTATTTACAAAATTTGATATAATGGTACTGTATTTGATGAGGTAAAAAAAACGACTACTTATTTCTAGACTGAAGTTTCCACGCTCTTCTATTCCTAAAATTGAAGGTAGTCTAAATTTGATTCAAAAATCTTTCAATACCAACAGGGCTCGAACTTGCGACCTTCGGTTCGTCCATGTCACCCTGCGAACTAAATTATAATGTATAATGATTTTGATACAGATAGCTAATCAATATTAAAAACAAACCATCATTTCAAATATTAATATCGATTACAATATTGTTATATTGTTTCGAAGAAAGAGTTTAATACATTGGTTAGAGTGAAAAAAGATGTGAAAAAGTGGAATTAAGTGGCTTATGAGAGAACTGGTACCACATAATGCCATGTTTTGTGAATAATCTTTGCAAACGAATTAGCTAGACTTCATAAAGTAAAGTTCCTCCAGAACTTATTACTGAAAGAACTTACTTCACACATTCTTTTCATAAAACTTCTAATTTTATTTTATGAGTCTAATAAAGGGTTTTCCAAAAAAATGCTGATTTTTAGGCAAAAATCCACCTTGGTGTCATGAAAATTATAGAAAATTAAAAAAGGGTTGCACAACAATTTGCATCAAACATCCGAAATTTATATCCGAAATTAAATTTTACGATTCTATCCTTGCTATTAACCACAGCAATAATATGTAAGTGAGATCCAGCTTTTGGAGGATTTAGATGATATTTGATGTTCTCTCATAAACATTTATTTTATCGAAAAATGGATTAAATAAATTTATTTTTACACATAATAATACGTTTATTCATTATAATGTATATTAAGTTGTAATTATTCATTATGAAAAATCAGAATGATACCATATCATATTTCATGGACTATTTGTTGATCGCCCACTTCTTATATGCACATATTGATGAAAACTTATGATAGCTGTTATATAATCCGCCATTTTAGTTAAGAAATGACTGTAGCAACACACATTTATTTTATAGGTTTTGCATGGTTTAGGTTTCTATATTTGATGACAAGAGCTTAATATACAATATAAAAATTGATTGTTAAATATTTAAAAAAAATATACGTTAAAAAATGTGTAATATATTGAGATATCCCATCTAGAATCTAGAAAACGTTTTCTTGTTTTTGGAGATTATAATATGTTAATATGTAATGACCGCCATGACTTCTGACTTCTGTATACAAATACATGCTGGAAAACATAATTCACAAAATGAATAATATAGACAACTTAAATACACATCTTCAAAATAACTATTAACAAGTTTAAAAATATGAATACAATCTGAATTACTGAACATAATTGACACTCCCTAGAATATTACAGGCGCGTTGCTATGTCGTATAACCAAAACAATAACAAAAACCGGTAAACGGAGTAATTTAGTAGTAGAAAATTTAACTAATTGTTTGAATTTTAGATATTTCCTGAAGTAACACCATTGTATTAAAGCGTTAATAAAAATAATCCAAAAAAATTACAGAATTACAATAACGGTACTATAAATTTTATCTAAAATTTATGATCGTATTATAAATTGTAAAATTATGTTTTCGATAATAACTTTCTATTGTGAACAATATTATGGTTTTCATCCAAAATTGTGCAAATTAATGCTATTTATTATATCTAGTTATGCTTAATATTATATCTAGTTACCAAGTTTACAAATAACATCGATGAAGAAGAAATTTCCTTGGCAGTATTTATTGTGTAGAGTGTCCAGGCTTCCATCTTAGATCCTTTACTTTTTCTGATTTATAATAATAATATCTGTCTAATTGACTATCAGCCCATACAACTTTATATTCAGATGATACTTGTCTTTTTTTTGCTCTATGGTCGTTATAGTGGTACAAAGCTCAAAGCGATTTTGAATATTTTTTCGAAATGCTTACAATAAAATCTTTTAACAAAAAGAATAACAAAATTACAAGCTTCAACTAATTGTTGTTTGAGACGGAACCACTGAAAAAGTCAATTTACGAAATATATCGTGGTCTTATGTTAGATAGTTAGTTAATTTGGAAACCTCACATTAACAATAGACGATCTCCCTTGATTTTATTGATTAGAAGATTATCCAAAAAACATTCTTTGCGTAACACAAAACAAAGCTGTTAATACACCATTAATTTTACACAGACTTTCAAACAGAAAAACATTAAAAATTCATAAAAATGTTTACCACAGGACATCTGTCATTTATCACACGTATATACCTATTTAAAAAGTTCTAATACTACCCACTCTCAAGTAACATTTCAAAATAAAATATCTGAATATCATAAAAAAATAATTTATTTTTATCAAGACCAAAATCAAATTAAGGGAAATATAACATTAAGTTTAAAAGAGATAAATATACAACAATTTACCTATGGATATAAAAGTTCGAAATCATTAACTTCTTCCAAAAGAAAATTGAACGAATATTTATTCAAAAGATTTTAGTCAAATACTTTAATTAGTTTGGTGTATATATATTTTCTTGTAATATTGAAATAACGTATAGAAAAGAATATAGAATATGTATAATGTAAATTAGATACCGGTTTGAAAAATTGAAGTTCCGATAAAAATTATTACTTTTAATTTAAGTGTTCTCTTGTAAGTGAAAAAAATATTGTAATGTTCTTTTAGAGAAATAAAGTTCTTTAAACCTATAGAACTGCTATTCTATCGTTTTTGGTTAAAAAAGGTATATGTCAAATGTTTATAATCGATCTCAAATGTCATTACCATTCATGTCAAAACTACTGTCTCGTGAAATTGCGGCGAAAACTCTCATATTATGAAATAATTTTGTACGAATATAATGGCTTTATTTTTACGCACTAATGTGGTTACCAGGTACATGAAAAGACCATTTTACCAAAACAAACGTCATTCTGGATATGTTGTTCTGTAAGTAAAATATCTTACAATATTTTAATAATAATGCAGAAGCAATAGCATCTTATGAATATCTTTTATTTTAAAAAAACATTCCTTTCTTCATCTGGAAGCTTCTTTAATCTTTAGAGATAATTTCACTGAGTTTTTATACAATAACATCCATCACAAATGTCATAACTCAAATATATATTGTACTATAAATGTTGTTTTAAAGATAAGTTCTAGTATAAACTTACGACTAGAAAATTAACAGTAAAAATATTAATATTCATTTTTATTTTTTATATTCCTTTTGTACATTTTATTAAGTAACCTAACTGAGATGTAATGGTACTCTTATTTTCCTAACCGTACATGCCTCTGAACGTAAATATTGAGCAGTGTGTTGATTTCAATGCCCCCATTTCAAAATTGTATCTAGCATTACACTTTCACTCCTACTCATAATTAAAGTTCATCTAATTTGATGAAATTTAGGCCTATCTGGTAAAACCTTAAAAATATAACTTCAGACATGGCTAAGGTCATTTGCAAGGGTGATCTACACTGTTGCTTACAAGAAAGAAGTCTTCATTTTTTCTCTACTTTAAAAATAAGCCAAGTATTGGCAAGCATGATTTTATAAATTTTTATTAAATAAGAAAGATGATTAATAAGTGTTAAGAACCTTTGAAAAAATATATGTAGCAAAATCCTATATTATAGTAAACAATTATAATTTCCTTTTGTCAATAACTCATAATAAATAATAATATATATTTTAATGTATATTCTTCCTAATTATGTCAAATAGTAAGTATTTCATTGCTTTTTTTAGATTACTTTATTTATACTGCAATAACTTTCCAGAATTCCAGAGATCGGGGAGGATGGAGATAAAGATACACTGCTATCTAATAATGGTCTGCCAGAATTCAATGATATAACAATTGAAAAATGCATAGCTACAATCAGCAAGCAAACTTTAGAATATGAAAATGGTGTTAGACAGATTGAGGAGTGCAGTTTGAATTGCAAAAATGCATTTATTGAAATATTCCAGCCTTTAGAGAAATTGGACAATCAACTGGAACTAACATGGGGGGTCGCAAAAACTTTGTATCTAGGAAATAGTTCTTTGATGCCTACAAAATCATATATACAAATTCATCAGAGAGCCCACAATGCAAGGTCAACGAAATTTAACAGCATTCCAATATTTCAAGCAGCTGTGAATGAGAAAAATCGTTTGAAGAAGTTAACTGATGAAGAACAACGACTTTTAGATAAATATATTCTTGAAGGTAAACTGAACGGTTTGGATGTTAAGGGAGTAAAACGTGAACGACTCAGCAGTGTCCTGAATAATCAGCAAAAAGAAAAGAGTATTATAAGAGAGAAGGTAAATATTGCAACTAAATTGTTTAGCTGCCTTATTAATGATGAAGAAGTCGCAAAAGAATTCCCCGAAAGCCTCGCAAAGAGTATGTCCGCCAGTAATGACGCCAGCAAAGGTCCTTGGAAATTGACTCTGCAACCTCATATTTACGAACCCTTCATGCAATACTGTCCTGATAGAAATTTACGATGGAATGCCTGGCAGGCCCATGTGCAACGTTGTTCAGGATACGGCAACAAGGAATTAGAAACGAGTACTCACATCGAGAAACTTCGCGATTTTCGAGCTGAACAAGCAAAAATATTGGGCTATGATACTTTTGTGGATATGAGTATGGAAACTAAAATGGCAGGCTCCATTGAGAACGTCATTAATATGCTTGACACCCTCCTTAGTAACGCACGAACCATGCAAGATGTTGAACTTGAAATACTACAGAATTTTGCTAAAGAAAGAGGATTTGACAAAAAGTTACAGCTTTGGGATATTCCTTATTGGCAAAGAAAACAAAAATGGTCACTATACAACTTTGACGAGAATAAGATTCGGGAATACTTCCCATTACCCAAAGTAGTAAACAGTCTTTTTAATTTGTGCAGCACACTTTTTAAAATACAAATAGTTGAAAGGCCAGATGTACATACTTGGCATAAGGATGTGAAATTTTATGATATATACGATGAAAGTAGCAATACACCTATATCTGGATTATACTTCGACCCCTATGCACGACAAGATGAAAAAATCCGAGTCTACGACGACGCGGGCTGGCATGTATCGATTAGAAACAAAAGCACAATTACAAGTACAAATCCTCTCTCCGCTCTTATTTTTAACTTCCAACCCCCGACAGATGGAAAACAGTCACTCCTTTCATTTTCCGAAGTAAATGTGTTGTTTCAACGTTTTGGACATTCACTTCGACACTTACTTGCCAAATCTAATTATTCAGAAGTTGCGGGCCTGTCGAATGTAGAATGGGACTCCGCAGAAGTATGCGGCCAAGTTATGACACACTGGCTTTATCATCCCCACACAATACAAGCGATAAGTAGCCATTTCAGCACCGAGGAACCCCTACCTGACGGAATAGTAACAAACTTACAGAACATTCGCAGGCATATGGCTGGTTATAATTTATGCCAGGAGTTGTATTTATCACGCTTAGATTTAGAGTTACATTCAAAAACAACTTTTTGGAGGGATATAGTTCAAGAGTTATGGCCAAATTATAACTCATTGCCATTCGATAAGTACAACTCACATCCTCTTTCATTTACTAAGATATTCTCTGAAGAATGGGGGGCTGCTTACTATTGCCATTTGTGGTCGAAAATGATTGCCGCAGATATATACAGTGCTTTTGAAGAAGCCCGAGAAGGAGATCAGGATATCCTGGCTGTGGGAAAAAGATACAAAGATACTTTCTTAGTTACAGGTGGTAGCTGCCATCCTAGTGAAGTCTTTAGAAGGTTCCTTGGTAGAGATCCGTCACCACAAGCCCTATTAAACAACCTTGGACTCGCCCGCAAAGTCTTAGAATAGAATAAAACATTAATTGTATCATATTTTATTTCCTATTATTATAGTGCTTAACATGTTCCAAAACGTTTTTTATTTGCAATTAATAAATATTCATAAATAGAATCCAACTTAGATCATAAAACCATAGTTAATCAGAGTCTGGATTTTGTTCCCAGGCTCTTTCCATGTCGAAAATATCTTTTTTTATTTTATCGTCTTCCGGCAAAAGCTTAGAGGCTGCCTTCATTTCATCGATCGCTTTGTTCAGATATCCCAAACGTGCAAGAGCAGCCCCACGGCGGGCGATGCATTTAGCACGGCTATGTCGATTCCCTTCACAAACAGGCTTCATCAAATCAAGAGCGGAGGAACAATCATTTGCCTAAAATTTTTTCATTCTTATATGGTTATTAGTTCCCATGTGTTTTTTTAAATATTATTGAAGTGATTAAAAAAATCTTACACATTTATTGAAATTTCCTAATGCAAAGTGTGCAGCTGCCCTATTAGCGTAAAGACTCGGCAACTTTTCAGACAATGTGATGCCATGAGTATACGCGCTTATTGCTCCTAGAAAGTTACCACAACGGAAGAATTCATCACCTTTCTCCTTACACCATTGAGGATCCTGCTCTTCTGGACGCAGATCTTCCGAAACAAAACCTGAATATGACTTGCATTTAATGATATTACTCAAATATTTATGTAAATTAAGTTAATTAAATTAGTAAATCGACTGTTTACTCACCTGTAGCTCTACGAGCTAGTGTTATATTTTTTAGCCATACTTCCTCTTCTTGAGCCGTGGACTCCCTGCTAGGGGTGGGAAAGGTACGAGGTGTATGTTTTATTTCTACTTGCATCGTTTTACGTAATTTCGGCAAAACTCTTTTTTTGTCTTCCTTCTTCTTCTTATCGATATATTCTGATTTCACGACAAACTTCACTGGTGATCGTGTGGACAAATTAATTTTAGAATTTGATATAGCAATATCATGTATTTTATTTTGTGATTCATCATCTGAGTTTGGTAATTCGACTATTTTGACACCCGAATGTTTATTGTTTTTAAATATTTTCTCGTGACTTAAATTGTCTTGTAAATTGTCTTGTTTAGTAAAGGCTCCTATTCTCCACATTTCTAAGTCGTTCATTGCTTTCTGTCGCTCCTCATCTCTTCTAGAATCCATTAATGCGTGTTGTTTAGTGTCAATATCCATTGCCTTTTGCACAGTAAATCTGTCTAGTTCAGATTTTCTAATAGTTCTTTCTTCAGCCTCTTTTTTAGCTCTTTCTTGACTTTCTTCGAGTATCTGCTGTCGTTTTACCTTTTTTTCTTCCTTTGATAGAACCTTTTCTAAACATTCCCAATCAAGTTCATCTAATTTAACCAAATCTATGATAATTATATCATCTTTTACAACGCACTTGCTTTGTTTGATATTTACATCATGCAATAAAAATAATTCAAATAAATAAGGACTGAAGTGTATCTTAATGTAACTCTCAGCAGTAAATATATCTACTTTTTCTCTATAGACTGGATCTAAAGGAATTCTTATGTTGATATTCGTACAAGTTTGAATCCATATGTAATCCTTCACTAATATGGGCATATTTAAATTTAAATCTCTCTTATATATTAATCACTTTTAAATTAGTTTAGAATAAACGATTTTGACTTTGAATAAAACAAAGTAATTAGAGATTTCTTAGTAATTACTAATAATACTTGTGTTGTTTCCATAGCAATATTTTTAAGGAAAATCTTGTCATACTAAAAAATGCTTCATAATAAAAGTTTCATACTTCTTTTTACTTATATAAAAATACATTTTATTATTAATGATTTTATACGTTATGTATTAATTTGTTAGAATTCTATATATTAGATAATAATGTATATATTTTTCCAAGTTAAATAATCTAGGTACACATTTGAATTAGACCCGGTATTGTATTATTTTATGACAACATTAACTACTATGTCTATGCGTATTTTTATTAACTTAGCCAAATAGTCTTCGTCGCAAAGAGAATTTTACGGAAATTATGAAAATATTAATTCCTCCATTAAATTAATTAACCTTAAATATTTATTCCAATTCCTACAAAATATATGTTAACACACTTGCTTCGTCTAAAAATTTGAAATTTGGGAGCACCTTTTATTTTGGCGGAAATTATTTGTTTTGTAGGCATGCTATATCCACACAAACAAACAAACAAATTCACCTCCAAGCAGGAAGGAAGAAGGGGAGGAGGACCTGAGCCTTCCGCCTAAGCCAATTTTCTATCGACAAAAGCCGAGAGAGAAATGGGCCCCAGCCCACTGCCGCAAATAACATACTTATTCTCAGCCATGAAACTGAATAAAAACCCTTATAGTCGATTACGTGCAATGAGCAGCTAAAAAATAAACACATATTACGTTAAATTATCGTAGTGCTACAAATAATATAAGACCGACTGCATACAATCCATCGGACGCATCTGTAGGACACATTCACAGGTCATGGCCTCTCTGAAGGGGTGCTCCCAAAAGTTCACGCATCTACGGACGGGGATGTATGTATTGCAAAAATTCTAGATCTCATTTAGAAGAGTCATTAAAATGCAACGGCAAACGGAAACGCAATCCTATTAGTAAGAAAGTAGAAGTGAAGCCATATAAAAGCAAAAGACAATTTAGAATTGTTTTCTTAGAAAAAATATAATTATAAATTATATCCACTGAAAATAAACTTCTGCACTATAATTTGATCTTTATACAATAATCCTTGCACTTCTTTCCAATTTATGTAATTATGTAATTATTTGTTGTAAACTGACGCAGTATCATTAACTCAATAATTATATAAGTTAAAAATGTGGAAGGCTGAATACTATTGACTTTAGTTATCTATTTATAAGTTAGATATAACTGGGCTGCGGACTGCCGGAGTACACTATCTTGTTTTCGTTTGAATATTTACTTGTGTTTGTTCGTGTAAATCTATTTTGTGAAAATAACCTACGATGGCTTTTAAAGTTCAAACTGGTAGGTTGTTCTGTAATGTATATTATTTGACAAAAATATTTTTAACAAAATCACAGCTGTCAAATGAATATATCCAAAAATGGAAATCTTGGTTAAAAGCAGATGCCGTATGACTTATAAAGTAGGTCACTGATACAGCTATCTACTATCCTCTCTTTTTTAATTAGATTATTCTATAATCTGTTGCGTTACAAAAGAAAAATAACACTGTTTCAAGTTTAATCTACTAAACGTCAACATCATCGCGTTTCAAACAATGTTAGATTAGCAAAACGGAAACAAATCCATACGCTGTTTACTTATTTTAATACTATACATGTCATACGGAATATTAGTATGAACTAATTCAGAAGACATTGACACCAGATGTGAACTGCAGAAAAGGGATGTTCCAGCAATCAGAAATTCATATAGAAATTAAAATGATGACTATATATGTATCAGTATATAACTGTAAATGACGTATTAGTGTATTTAATTTATATACATAACATATTAATAAATATAAGAAAACTTGCGATGCGACACAAAACTAAAACCTAGAAATAAAAATAAAGTTCATTGCCCGCCACTGGGCTACATACAATAGGTAATTCTTATAGGGTTAACTGTATACAATTTTACAATAACCTCTCTAGAAAATCCTTAAATTTGCCAATAAAGACATTTGAAATACACATTAAAAGAAATTTCACAAAGATCCTATTTATTTAAAGGATTACAATAATGATGATATGGCCTGGAAATTAATTGTATTTTAGGGAGTAATTAGTATATAATATAGAATTTGTTAGACATTGTTGTTACTCTTGTTTGAACAATTGGCTACATCATACCGCTCCCTGAGAAGTCATTACTGCCGGCAACGTTGGGGTTGCTCTCCTCCCTAAAATATGGTGAAGAGGGTGATAGCTGATTTTTGCGTTATGGTCGTAGAAAAGTCGTGCTTGTGGTGTTGCTAACGCAGTTGTTTTTTTTTGCAATATTAAATAATTAAAATCATTAAACCTTATTCAATTACGATGGTTTGTTGTTTGCAAATTGTTAACTAAATATGCGCGTTTCTGGAACTGATCATAGCAAGGAAATACTCGAATGTGTTTTGTGCTTCTTTTGATACCATGGGCTTGTTTGAATTCCTTGTAACTTTCAATTTAAGTTGGATAGTGTTTCTACAGAAGGATTTTTTGCTATGGTATCAAAATAGGCTATCCTGATAGTTCCACTTCATTAGTACCAGATATACAAGTGATCACTGATATTGATTAAAAGTTGAAAAGACAAACATAAATAAATAAATAAAGATATCTTGCTGTTAGAGAACAGTATATCCTTGATCTATACTGATGTACTTACTGACTAGAAGATACTTACAATTAAATGTAGTGTTTCAAATGTAATAATCAGTTTTAGGTGCTGTAAATCCTGACCAATTAGGAAGAACATTAACACATGAGCACTTGGCGATGAAATTTTCACATTTTTATCGAGAACCACCAAACGAAATACGTAAACAATGCGAAGACCCCGAATTTCCACGTGAGGCCTTAGGTTATATACGACAATACCCCTACAGCAACCAAAGTAATTTACTTCTTAATGATGCTGAAGCCAAAAGTGCTGTTTTGAAGGATGTGATACATTTCAAATTACATAACGGAGGTACGTTGTTCGCGACAATTATTGATTTATAATTTAACATTTTATATGTAATTTAAATTCTATAAAATTTCAAACCATACTGTACTTGTTACGAAATCCCAAATAGCCATCAAAGATATCTAAGCTCACAAAAGGCACTAGTGATACGTCTGTGATGTGTTAATACGTGTTATTTTATGCTAGGCACCATAGTGGAGAATTCTACAGAAGGTCTAGAGAGAGATATAAATTTTTACAAAGAAGTATCACAAGAGACAGGTGTACATATAGTGGCAGGTACCGGTTTCTACATTGAAGATGTGCAACATCAAGCACTGAGTTATAAAGTGGAAGAAATGTACAACCATATGCTGCTCGAAATGACCAAAGGATGTGTCGGTGCTTCTGACGTAAGAACTGGCTTTATGGGGGAAATAGCTAGTGTCTGGCCAATCAGAGGTAATCGAAATGTAAATAAAACTACCTGTATTGTCATAAAATGCAACAAATTAATATTTGATATTGTTTTTATAAGCAAATTATTAAATTTTAAATAAATTAAGATCCGTCTCTCCCAATAAAGACTGTCATATATAGAATGCTAGAATTCCTCGAAATAGCGATATGGTAACTCTATTGGTAGAGCAACACGACGTTTTTCGAAAAATCGCAGTTTTTAATCCTACTCATATCGAAATTGTTTTTTTCTTTATTTATTTCAACTCCCACAAAGTAAGATTAAACTTAAACGATATATGTATTTGTAGATTTTGAACGCAAAGCCATCAAGGCTGCAGGCGAAGTACAATCGCAGCTGCAGTGCGGGGTGAGCTTCCATCCGCACCGAGATGAACAAGCGCCCGAGGAGATTCTGCGTCTGTATACTGAAGCGGGGGGGAAGGCTGATAAAGCCGTCATGTCACATTTGGATAGTTAGTATTTTTAATTTGACACCGCAAAAGAACCAAATTCTTTAAATAGGAATTAGTCGTCAAATTCTAAAAAAAAACAAAAACATATTTTTGGATCTTTGTACCATTACCAACGCGGAATAAAGAAACGCCTTAAGTTAGACGTGCCTTTAAATATCTTTGGGGTGATTTTAAACCATACAAAATAAGCTAACTTCTCGTATGCTTCTATAAAATATAACAAAAATACACGAATCATTTCAGGAACACTCCTGGATCCAATCAAACTTTTAGAGTTCGCTGAACTCGGTTCATACTGTCAGTTCGATCTTTTCGGTACTGAGGTGTCGTTTTATCAACTCAATATAACTACAGACATGCCGTCCGATGCGCAGAGAATAAATATGATACGTCGAGTTGTTGATGATGGAAAACTGGAAAAAGTGCTCATGTCCCATGATATACACACTAAACATCGACTGGTAAGCAAACTATTAGTTTGAGATTTTGCGTCTGCGTTTTTTATCACATTTACTATGGAGAGTGTTCTAACTAGCTGTTCGGAATACTACCCAATTCTGAATTCCAACATCGTAATGCACGTCATAGACTACAATACTACACACTCGACCTCGACAGCTGCAGCCAACCACAGTGCGCTTTAAAAGACACTTCTTGACACGATTCCACAAGCTGGTGACCTTGTGGAATCAGCTTTCTCTCGCGGTGTTTCCGAACCAATACGACTAAGGAACCTTCAAGAAACGAGCAAACAAATCTTTAAAAGGCCGGCAACACTTCAGACCTGTCACGGCCTGTAAGTGTTCATGGACACATGACGAGTTTCCATCAGATGGCTCACCTGCTCGTTTTGCCCATAGCAAAGACAAAATTAAAAAAATCACTATTTCTACTGTACATGATTTAACGTATTTTTGACAGATCGAGTATGGTGGCCACGGATATGCTCATATAAATGTTAATGTTCTCCCCAAGATGGCAATGAAAGGATTCTCAAAGGAAGAAATAGACGTGATTACTATCAGTAACCCTGCAAAATGGTTGTCCATCCCATACTAGATAATAAAACTATAAAAATTCAAACATTTATATGAGGTAAGATTTTGGTAAGTCAAAAATACTTTATATAACAAGAAATATAAAAAATAAATAAAACATATTACTCTTTTATTTAAGCATTATATTGTTCCTAGTCCTCCAAATCCAGGTTTTGCAGTTCTTCATCCAGGTCTTCATCAAGGAACAGGTTCTCGTTGATAGGAACATCGGGTACAGCGTCAGAATCGGAATTTGGAGGTTCTGTCTTCTCCCCATTCTTAAGACCTTGACTAAGCTGTTGCAACCTGTCTTCAGTTGCTTTAGTACCACTATCATCCACCTACAAATTATTAGACTCCAGTTTAGTTAGAGCAAGAAAATTTTTATTGATATACTATAGAAAATAAAATGTCTTTTTAGGGCATGGCTCAATATCTCAGCCTCCATCCTCAGTTTTAATGACCTTCAACTTCTGCAGTTGTTCAATTACACCTACATCTAATGAGCTCCAGATCCTTTGAACTTCACCTTTGCCGTTCCACTCACCTCAGCTGCTTCCATGCCAATAAGTTCGAGCTCGATATCCCTGTAGTGCGTAGGGTCTCCCTCCCCGTCTTGCTCGTAGCAGCGCAGGTCGACGGCCTCGTCGTCGTCGTCATCGTCGGCCGCCAGAGCGGGGTCAAACGCAAACATCTCCCGTCCAGACAGACCCACCGCTCGACCAGCTTTAAAATCGCTACGCTTCTGTTCTTCGGCCTTGCTGAGTGCTTCCTGTAAATTTATAAGATTTTCATTAAATATAGAAAGTAACAGACAATTATAAAAATGTTTTTTAATGATAAGAATTATTTATACCTGTTTTTCTTTAATTTTCTTCTTTTTCCAAGCCAGGAAAGTTTCTAATGTTATTTTAGTCTGGTGGTGCCCTAATGCAGCCCTCTCTCTTTCTATTAGATCCACGAGAGAAATTTCATTCTTTTTCTCCTCCATTTTCTTTTTATCACGTTTAAGAACAAAGCCAGGGGGCAGGGCATGTCTGTAAATGCATTTTGTACCCGATGGACATTCCCAGAACCAACCATACTTTGACCTTTCAACAGCTTCTAAGAAATGCTTACAAATCTGAAATATAGGATATCATTAATATACTATTAATTAATCTTTGTACTTAATGTAAAAAGGCCTGATTAAAAAAGTGAAAATATATAAGTTACAAAAAATTATTAGTAATATAATATAGTAATTAGTTAAATATATAAAAAAATATATTCTATTAAATTTATTCTATAGTTATATACGAGCTTATCCAACAATAGTTAACTATTGCAGAACTAAATGTGTACATACAATTAATGAAAGATAGATTATTGATGACAACTCATAGACAGATCAAAGAAATCCAAAGGATTTAAATGGTATTTAAGGTAACAATAAATAAATTAAAAAAACGTCATACAATATCTGTGCCTGGTCTTTGCTTGTTGCCTTCTCCATGCTTCTTCTCAACAACCTCTTTGAGTTTATCTTCATCCCAATTATCCATGGTGTCTTCATCATCATCTCTCATATCCACATAGAGGGACCTCTTTTCAGCCTGAAATTAACATACTTTGTAGAAATGTTCAATTACTCTATTAAGTAATAATATATATGACACACAGAAAAACACATACTTTTCTTTCAATAGATAAGTCATGAGAGAATTTGCACTTGTCCCCTTTAGTACACTGACCCTGCTTGAAGAAAGCACAAACAACAGATTTCGGATCAATACCTGTAAATGAATAATAATATTTAATATTAAGAATTTAGTTATTTTTATTATTAAAAACTATTCAAAGAATATATATCATAATTAAATGTAATATGAAACATTTATCAATATTAACATTACTCAGAATAACTACCTTTTTCAACCTTCTGAGTTTGCACAGGTTTAAATAACATGGCGAGTTCTTTTTGGTCTTTCATTTTCTGTTCCTTATCTTTTTTCTTATCTTCCATAGGTTTAGCGGGATGGATTCCACCACTTTTTACCTGTTTCTCTACTTGCTGGATGAACTTCTGCTGCTTTGCTCCCTTTTTGTTTTTGAGTCCAAATGTTTTATCCTAAGGATTAAAATATAACATATTATAATATGATATTTAATTTTAAAAGGCCTGGTAGAAAATCTGCTTCACTTATATTTAGCCTCTTGAGAGATTTATATTGACCAATTTGAGACATACAATTTTATTTAACAAAAAAGATACGCTTTATTGCACAAAAACTCACTTCTATAACTTTTTCTTTCTTTTTAGTCTCAGTCTTCTTGCTGGCTGCAGCGCCAGCTTTCTTGGGCGGCATGGTTAGTTTTTGAAGTTCTTATTATTCAATGTAATAAATAAATGTTACTGTATTTTGTTACTTCAACTTTTCTAAAACGATTTTAATAAAAAATATATCGTGAAGTTGAATATACCATCGCTATATATATCAAGAAGAAAATAATGAAAAATCGTGGTAAACCTGTCGTGGAATTACGATAAATTACTGAAATTATGTTGACGTTATAGACTTTGACAATTGATACTGTCAGGTTTTCATTTGACAACAAATTCTACATCCTTAGATTAAAACTATTAATAATTACACTATTATATAGAAATAAATATTAAATTTTCCTTAACAGTAGAATATACATTTGTATGAAGTTTGTGTTTATTATAAAATATTTTTAGAAATTAAAGTACTATAATGTATATAAAAACTCTAATACCACTATGGGCACATGTTTGGAACTCAGATTAGAAGCAAAACAAAAATATCTAGCTTATTAATATTCACACTAAAACCAAAAAGGTAATTTTAATAAAAATAAAATATATAATGTGTGTGAAGATGATTAGGACAATAGGCGTATTTACTGTTTGTGCTTGTAAAATAGACAATAATTATTGTCCTTTTAAATTATAATTTTCCAGTTAATATTACATGTACCAATACATATTTTTATAGTTTAATACTTATTATACTTGATCACAAGTATAGAGGTGTGAATATTTAAACAGTGCTTATACACTTAATTCTTCAAAGTTTATGCTTGCTTATCAACGGGCTTAAACGTTGAAACACTTAATAAATAATTTTCTAATCATAGAAATAAAAAAAAACATGCCAACCAGATGATGATTGTCTTTAAACTAGGAAGAACAGCTTTTGATAAATATAAAAGTATTATTTGTTTGGCTTGAGTTTTATTTAAACTATTTTGTTTTAAAAGTAAAAATTCTTTGAACCATAAAAATCGCAATTTTTAACATGATTCTTATAATACAGATTATTACACACTTAGTAATTAAGATATAAATAAAAATTTAACAGTACCAAAATCGATATTAAATGAATTAAAATTAGATTACTAATTTCCCTAGTATTGACATAAAAAATTATTTCCCTTTTTGCCATGTTACTGTCATAATTTTCAAAATTTTGAAAAGAGTCTTGGGTTGGATATTTACCATGATTTATGAAATTTTTAGCAATCTTACAAAATGTTATCTTTAGTATATCATTTTCATTAATAATATTTTAAATTTAAAGTGTTAACGTTTTTTAAGTATAGTTAATAAAAAAACTAACAAAATAAAAGAATATTTTTTTTTTAAATAAGTCTAATAAACATAAAGTGTAAAGTATTTGTATTGTAACTAATAAAAGGTAATACGCTATACTATGATACTTATATTAGTGTAAATGCCAATTTTACATGAACGTAAATGAAATATACATATAGAAAGGTATTTTTTTCACCTTAATAGCTGAAATGCTTATTTTGAAATTGAGGATCCAAAATGAATTTTTGCTTATATCTCCTTTTGAAATTACAAATTTGCTTAATTTTTTTGGTTAATATGATTATAATAACATTACAATGAATTTGACTTGTGCTTTTGAACGTTCTGTTGTGCTTATTGTAAATAGCAGACTTTTTTATATACCTCTCTATTTGTAAAACACTACTATGACATGACTCATGTCATTTCAATTTTCATATTGGTTAATTCACAAATGTCATTTGTCGCTTATGTCAGTCGGTCTGGAATCGGAATCGGTTGATCACGTCATATAGTGCATTTTTACGGATAATTTTATCCCGTCATGAAATCGAAATAAACAGTAGCTGAAACTAGGCCATGGCAAGTGTTAGTCTATTTTATCCTCTTATATTTTGTGGAGTCTTCAACAGGCTGTGTTATATTTTTTAAAAGTGTATAAAATAATAACTATGGAAATAGTTGACGTTGAAGACGGCCAGGCCGACTCCACGGTAGTTACAAGAAAAAAAAGTTTATGGGCAAAAATAAACAACAGGACCACATACAGTTATTTATTTAATATTGCTATTTCAATATTATTAGTTACGTGCTTAGTTTTAGTATTATATTTTTTCAAGGAGTATTTAAAAACTATCTTGTACTGGGTTGATGCTCAGGACCCGAAAATTATATTTTTACTATTTATGGGATTGTTTTTAATAGTGAGTTTTCCTGTGACAATTGGATATCTTGTGTTAATAATAACAAGTGGCTATTTGTTTGGTATTGTAAAGGGGTTAGGTACCGTTCTGGTGAGTGCAAATTTTGGAGTAGCCGTTGCACATTTTACTTTAAAAATGTTAAGAGGATATCTGCCTCTCGACTGGCTTTTGAAGAACGAAACGGCGCGAGCTCTTCTTAAAGTGATCGCCGGCCCGCAAGCGTTTAAGATTGTATTTTTCGCCAGACTGACGCCAATACCTTTTGGTCTGCAGAACACGATATTTGCTGTAAGTTTATTTTTATTTAACTAAATACAAATTGGTTTTATGTTAAAATATACGTAATATTTTAATTTTATCCTAAAACTTACGTAAATTATATGTACATTGTATATATAAAGAAAAAATAATATCAATTATTAAAAACTACTAAACAAAAGTTAAAAATTTTAAATAAAAAAAGATGTTTTTTTTTCTTTTATTTGCTTTAATATTGTCTAATCAAAGTTTCTACACATTATTATGAACAGAAAATATTCTATAAAGCTAAGACCAAATCTTCAAATAAAAACACTAAGTAAATGTTATAAGTGAGAAACAATCAATTCATTATAAGTAATAGGTACAGTATATAAATAAATATGTTTTTTGTTACCTTTAATAACAAACATTTAAAAAGAAAGTACTATTAACAAAACTATATATCAAAGTTACCATATTTTACTTCCACTTCACAAATAAACAGTAATTATATTTCTGTTTATTTATAAAATAAAAATAGAAAAAAAATTATGTACAAAGTGAAAAGTAAGTATAAATAAATCTAACACTATTGCATATTCCATGAAAACACTTAACCCATAAACAGAAGGTCAAAGAGCACACGGTCCTGCCTTCTTTATAATTCAAGTACTCGTCCAAGGTTAACTTCACAGTTTATATATTTTTAATTAAAGAAAATACTTTCTAAACACTAATTTGTCTTTAGACACTATTACTTATGATATAAGTCTTGATTTCTGACTAAAGCATTCCAAAGTATTATTTAAAATCTCTTATCTGGTAATCAAACAAAAATGTCTGACATTGAGGTTTATCTGATTCTTCATTTCTTTTAAGAGCAAGAACTTCAGATAACATATAACTCAGAAATCTATTTATCTGACAACTGTATGACACTAATCCTCATCTAGAACTATATAAGCGTCTCTGCTATGTAAAAATAATTAAAAATTTAAGGATGATTTCCTTTACATAATAAGCCATTAAAACTTAAGAAGAAAAGTAATTTTTAATTTGTTAACGCATTTTACTGCCTTATGAAGATGAAATAAATAATATTAATATTGTAACATTTATGTAGTTAACACATGCATTTTTTTTTAAATTGGATGTACTTCGTCAAACTGGACCCAACATACCAAAATTAAGTTAAATTATGTAGAGATTTTAAAATACTCCTGTCATTCTTATAGAGATCACAATAATCCACGATTATTCATAATTTGTAAACCAAAGTTTTAAAATGTTACCATGTGACCATGATTCAAAATAATACATTAACAAAGAGTTTTTTGTCAAAAATGAACATTCATTAAACATTAAATGGTTCTTGTTTGCATAAGTATATCCAACTTCTAAAATATATTTATTATTTTGTTTATTTTATAAATATTTCCAATATTTGTTACAAACTATTACAAATTGATTTGTATATTTAAATATTCCAACCACCAAAACCAATTAACATATACAAAAGAATATCATAATAATAAAACATTGTCACAATAGAGTTAGTTTAATATTAATTATGACTTTATTACTGGTTCAGTTTAATTACATTAATAATTGACTCAACTCATTTAACAATTAACCTTATCAATCGTTAGATTCATATTTTCTGTGTCATAATTACTCAACTAGATTTTGTTATGATTACTTCATGTTATATATATTATTTTCATTTAATTAGTTTTTGATAAGATAGCAAATATACTTGACAGAAAAAACAATATTCTGAAGATAGTTCTCTATACATATGTTTATTATATCCATTCGTCATTTATCGTCAATAACCTCTCACGCTTATTTATAATATTATAACAATATTCAATTATAGCCCGTGTATAAAAATACTCTAGTTGTTAAGTTTCATATTTGATATTTAAAAATATATTTTAATATATAGGTATACTAAAATATCGTAGGCGACATTTAATTTTTTTTGTGCCCTAATCGATAATATTTCATATATCGATGAATGCCTAACGATAAGCGCGTGCACGCCATAAGACATCACTAGACTCATGACGCGTGACCTTATCATAAAGATCAGTCACATTTTTAAATTACAAGTTACAAGTTTTATTGAATAATGCAAAACGATAAATAATATGAATCAAGTTTCCGAGATTATAATATATCTTTAATAATATAAAATAATCATAAACATGTCTTACTAATCTGTGTCGCGGTGATGTAATACAATGGTCCTGATCTACATATATTATTATTTATTCATTTATTATCTCTGTCAACATAGGTTATACTTATAATTAATAAATATATAACGATTATTTTATCAAATTTTTATTTCAAATTATAATGACCATCATTGCGTTTAAATTATGGTACGAAAAAAAATAAAAATAATAATATTTTAAAATTAATTAGTAGGACTTTGGGTGAAGCTTAGAAATTTGTTATTTAGTGTAAATGAAAATGACATGACAAATTTACCAATGAAGTAATTTAATATCAAAATAATAAACAATAATATTAAGTAATACCTAATTGAAAAGCATGGATTCAATATATTTATAACTTAGATAATAACAAAATCTTATAATCAAACTCCTTGTACTTTAAGGTTATGACTAAAAAGTTTTATAATTTTAAGATTTTTTCCTCTTGAAACGAAATTATATATTTTTTTTTATTTTTTTCTTATCTAAATATAGGTTCTCGCACAACAACTTGTCTATATTTTTGTCTATGTTTATATTTCGGCGCGAAATTTTAGACGTATTTAGACCTATACTCTAGTACGTTTGAACTATACACTCCACTTACCAACTTCATGACAATCTTCCAACTAATATACCTCGTCCCTTGAATGTTTTCTTAACCTTGTTTATAGTCCGTTTGCTTGATTTGTATGTAAATTTATAAAATCTAATAATGTATAATTATGTCTTTGTACTGTCTGCTACTAAATTCATGAACTTATATTTATACGAACATTGCGTTTTGTGTTGTTTTAAGTATGATCAGCATTATCACTGGTATCTCAGATATTAATCCAAGTCATTAATTATTCTTCATCATGTTTTCTCCACTTATTCTCCACTTAAAAAAAAGAACACTCAAATTTGACATTGGCGAAATATTTCATATTAAATGAGAATGAAGCCATTAATCCAAAACAAAAAAAAAACTATACACCCTATAAGTGGAGCTCTCGGCCTTCAACATGGATGATCTCAATTACCGCCTGTTTCCTTGTAATGAATAATTGTTCGATAAAACCAAGTTTTACATAATTACAAGAATTAATAGCTTTCTTTATATAACAACGATGTTGTGTGAGTACTAATTAGTTTTACTACGTCTGCTACTGTTATAATACTGTTATATGTTGCAACAAATATATATATATATATATATATATATATATATATATATATATATATATATATATATATATATATATATATATATATATATATATATATATTGTATGATTCTTATAATTAGTTAAGAAGGTATATGAAATATTCAAGTCTCGGCAAGTGATGAATGTGTTTTGTTTTCTATTACATATTAATATTATTTTTTTGTATTAAGACTTTCGTGGACCATGATTACTATTATATATTCAGGCCGCTATTACGCCATTTTCCAAACTCAAGAATAAGAACCCCGGACGGCTTCTAAACTAGTCGAGCAAATTCCAATCAGCTAACGTGAGTACAGCCGGATAATTATGTATAACAATATTTTAATTATCAGAAAAGGTTTTTAATATTAACAAAGATCAATCAAACTGATAGTGTCGAGTGGTAGGTTTTTATGTCGTCAAAATGATGTGGAGGGATAAACGAGAGTACAAGGCTTATTGGAAGGTCATACGTTTAGACAATGTACAATCTTACCATCTAGTATCGAGAGCGTCAATAAGTCTTATAGTCCAGGGGAGGCCAACCGTCGATCACGAACAAGAAAAAAATTATCGGTACCTACCTATTCCCGTCTTAAATATTACGAAAATTATTTGAATATAGTGAAAAATTCCTAATAGTAGATCGCAAAAATTAGAAAGGTAGACGGTAGATTTTGAGTTGGCCACCCCTGTTATAGTCTAATGGTTGTGCCAATATAACGTGATGAATTAGAAGACATATTCCCGTTCTATCCTTTAAACCTCGTATTTGTATGAGTTTGTCTATTTATAACTGTTTTTCTTTAGTTCACTTTATTTAGTTCACTTTAATATTTAGGACATCCAATGACAATTAGGTAAAGAAATTCCATTTATTCTCAAAGTCCATGATTTTTTACTCTATACAAATCTCGTTAACTTAGTGCTTTTTATATAAATATGACTAATTTATGTTTTTAAATATTTTGGTTGATATCACACAAAAACAAGATATCCAAGCCAAGGTTATTAAAATAACACTAACTAAATATAGTGGATTAAGTATTTGAGGTAGTGCCAAAAGAATGAGATACCCGAAAGAATACTGAGGTAGCGGTAGGGTAACGCCTGTTTAGAGTTGCCAAGGTATTGTCTAGAACAGGGATGGTGCACCATTTTGTATACCCGTGCCACAAAGTCAAAAAAAGTTTTTTTAAATAGGTAACATGCTACAATAAAATTTCATACGTAAGTATAATAAAATGAACAAATAAAAATATTTCTTCTATACACATTTTATATCAATCAATGTTTTACAATTATTTTGTTTTTGTGCCATTAAAACTTTCAAACGAGCCACTTGTGCTACGCGTGCCATTGGTTGGCCATACCTGGTATAGAATAAATATAATAAAATGCGCACTAGAAAGGCAGTATGTACTTTAAAGTCATTGTTATTTGCGTGCTAATAACTGTTTAGAGCGTGATAGAACGCACAGCCACTGCGATAGAAAAGTTAATTATATTTTTTTAACGGCTTTTATATTTATTTATTTATACCTTTTGACACTTTCAATAAATAATAGTTTTTAGTTGTGTCAATTAGAAGAGTCACAAGGGACTGTTTTGATACCTTGTTGAATAAGCCCTATAAGCACACTCCTTAAAACTTAACCTATGAGGGCTTCAAACGCGCCCTGGTCTGCAAAAAACCACACAAAAAACTCAGCTGGGTATTTTTATTGTGATCACTGTTTCACAAGCGTAAAAATATTTGATAAACAATTTGCAAACATAGAACAATCGTAATATATTCGTATTTCCCTTCATATAATCACTCTTGTATTATATATTATTAATATATTATATCAAATGTCCTAAATATTACACGGTAGAAACTTCTAGAATTATATGTCCTCCCCCATCTTCGTTTAACTGTGTCAAGGGTACTGGCTGTATCGAAAACCAATCTGTCGTCGACATTTTTTCTCTTATCGTACTCGTTGTTTCATATTGATTTTCCATAAATAATTTGGACGCGTCCATAGCATGTGTATTGGCCACCGATATTATTTATATATATATATAACTCCCAGAATAGACTGTATGTTTAGACGCATGCGTTTATGCGTAGTTATAATAATAGTACTAACAAACAACTATTTATATAACGACGACATAATACATTGTATATATTATTATAGTTTTAAATTTTTCAACTGTTCACTATTTTGACGTGACACGCAAACATATATTCTGCATGCAACCGCATTTAAAATACACAGTATATATATATATTAATAATTTCTTTTATAAAATATTGTTTTTAATAGAATATATAATACATAAATTATAATATACTCGTGTCAACACTCTGAAACATTACAATATTACTTGTTTTCTTTATTTCAAGGAATACCTTTTAAGGATTCAGAATAAGAACTAACCATGGGTCTAATATTGTGAAATAGATGAAAATATATCTAAATTTTTATCAAAACAAGCAGACGATTAGAAATTTGTAATATATAAATGTTTACGAAAGAATAATATTATAATTAAAGAAATATAAAATAAAATCTAATTATAATTATTGCAAAAAGCATCGATTTGACATATACCATTATATTATTAATTAATTAAAAAAATTGTACTTTTTTAATATAAATCTTAAATATTTAAATATAACTAAGTTTTTTACTAGATTTAGTGATTGAATTTGAAAATTCGTGGAAAGTATATTCAGAATAATTTTACTTGGCCAATAAAATGTTTATGTACGTTTTTATGTGTTTACGTCCGAGCGTGTTTGTGATTCCAAAATATCCGTCCAACAAGAATTCTTATAATTTTGTTGACATGCTTTCAGCAAATATTGTTGTTATACTTATAATGCTAATAACATGTTATCAGGAATAAATAATTAATACAGAATATATTAAAAGTTATAGAAATAAACTTTTTTACTCCGATGATACCAGTTTTTCTTATATGTAATATTTCGTTATCCATGATTATAATGAAGTATATATAATTATCCGGCTGTACTCACGTAAATACTATCGGATTTTAACCGATTAGTTTCGAATCCATTTGGGGTACTTATTTATGAGCTCGGGGCGTGAACTGTTCACGCTCACGGCTCGTACAGATTAAATCCCGATAGTAATTAGTGAGTACAGCCGGATATATATAATAGATTTTCTTATTTTAAATAACGAAGAAAGCACAAAATATATATTCTAAACCCATATATGAGAGTACATTTAAAAACATTAAGAAACGGAAGGTCTTCTTATCGCTATAGAGCTAACTACAGGAAATAACAAGAACAGAGAACATTACATATATCCAACAGCTTAACTTATCTTCTATGAAATATATATATATGAAATATATATTTCGTATTAAATACTAGCTTTCTTCTTTACGCAGATATACTTATGTTGGTACTTGATTTAGTTATAGTTTGTGGAGGTAATATATATACATATATATTTTTTTTACCTAACAAACTTCTTAGTGGCCTTGTACATTTTATGCATTCTTTAATTTTTTTTTTAAATGACACTTTTTTTCTTACATTTTATTTACAAATCATATTTTAAACACCTCAGTGAATTTGAAATGTAATCTATTTCTTACTGTTATGTAAAACAAATTCATATTTATCTCAAACTCAATATATTATATAAATATTTAGTCACTAGATATATTTCTATTGATAGTACTGTTCTAAATATACTGAATGACCTATAAAAGCAAAAGTAGTTTATTTCTGACATTTAACTGACATTTGCTGACGTCGCTTCATACCTACAATTAACTGAGTAGTTAACTTAAACTAACTTTAATTTAAACTAGCTTCTTGATAATTATAAAGAACACTTCAAATATATAATTAGAATTAAACAAATTAAACGTATAATAAATATATCGATATAATTTGATTAATAAAACAGTAGCAGTACAATTTGTAGCATGACAATGAATTAGTAAGATAGTGGGGTGAAGATAAAAACTTTATTATGAAAAGTAATTAAAATTGAGTAGCAAAGTAGTAGAGTTTCGTGAATACAATTTAACGATAGTAGTAAAGATAAAAACTACTATGAAAAGTGTTATTAAAATTGAGTAGCAAAGTAAAGTTTCGTGAATACAATTTGTTTAAATACTACAAGATATAGCAACTTCAAAATTCCATGACCATATTAAAAGTTCAAAAATAGCTATACGCTAACTTGAATAATGTTATTATTTTCTTAGATTTTCACGAGTACACATTTCAAAGAAAACTAATTTTTACGGATTAAAACTCGCGTATAATTTGGTAACATTTTAATTTTAACCCGACGTTTCGAATGCTTTGCAGCAATCGTGTTCACGGGTAGACGAGATGTAAGTGTCTGTCAGTAAGTCAGTTAATTAGTCATTTGAATAATGTTCATTCAATATTGGCGTTTGTCATGTTCAGCACTTTTGGTGTAATATAGTATATAGCTTTTTGAAACTAAATATGGTCATCGACTTTTGAAGTTGACTGTACACGTTTCCATTAGGATTGTTTTAAGTGCCGTGTTATAATACTATTTTCTTCAGCTAATTATTTATGTAAAAATGTAAATGCCTTGCGTGTTCTCTACCTCTATTATTCAAATTGTAATCAGTAGCTAAACGAGTTTATTGTACACGACACAGAAAAATAATTTTATATATGTGCTATAATTTAAATATTTATAATATATAGATATTTGTGTTTGTTTAAATGTAATCAGATAGTATGTGTCATAGCGGAACCAATATTTGCCTGTGATGGATAAACATATATAATGTGCCAGATAAGTAAAAAATAAACTTGCAAAGAAAACTGCAATATTTTTGAAGTTTGTGTATGTGTATGATAAAAACGTAAAACTATGCTGCAGCATATTAGATCTCAACCAACATCCTGACTTGTCTTACTTATGCTATATTGCAGGTGAGCGATGTCCGCGGCTGCGGCTACCACCTGGCCACCCTGCTGGGTCTGCTGCCGGCGCAGGTCATTAACGTGTACCTCGGCTCCACGCTGCGCTCCATGCACGACGTGCTGCACGAGTCACACGTCACCGGGTACATTGTGTTCGCGTTTCAGGTACTTTGACCCTTCAACCTTGGCTTTTTTCATTTTGTTTGTTTTGGTTTATTCCATGATAGTAATCATTTCAAGAACGCATACATATGTCAGAAGATATTCAATAACTAACTCGTTAAACGACAGTCGGTTAAACTCCTCGCCTTAATAATAATTTATTTAAGGGTAAGCAAGTCCTACTTCTTAGAAAGTAGGTCTGCCCGTAGCGAGGGTTCATATATTAATAACTAGCTTTCGCCCGTGTGGATAACAAATACATAACGCGAAATTTTTTAAACTTTGAAATCGCATTTACTACACAGTACACAGGGTAATTAAATGCGACCGACAAACCACTACCGACATTGAAAATTAATGTTAGCGCCATCTATTGAGGCCTTGCCCAACACAAGAAAAAGCACACATTTCATATAAATTTGCAACCCCTATTTCGAAATACATTTCTATAAAGAAATGCAATTTTCACAATCCCAGTAATGCATTATTATTTTTTTTATTTTACTTTTTTTTTTTATGTACAACATTAAAAATTACGAAGTTTCATACAAACTATCAACCCCTACTTCACCCTTTTATGAATGGAATTTCTAAAAATCTTTCTTAGCGAACGTCTCTTAGTTACAATGGACGTTTCTGTCAAATTTGATTTTTATTTGCTAAGTAGTTCTGGAGATTTCCTAATGAGTGAGTATTTTTCGCTTTTATATATATAGATGTAGTATCTATATAAAGTATATTTTAAATCTAAAACATGTAAAGAAAGTAGAGTATATGTCAACCTATTTATAGTAAGTTTTTCATCTAAGTGTGAAGCAGAAAAAGACTTAGTCACGTTTGTAAACACAGCTATCTCTACAAGAGATCCACTAGACGAATGAATGAAAAAGGCCTCGAAAAATAACACAGATACATTATTTAAGTAAACTTTCGTAATCCATGATTACTATTACATATACTGTACCCACCAGAATACTATACTCACGAATCGCGGCGTGATTCACGCCGTTCACGCTGCGATTCTGCCATGCTCAGAGCTCATAAATAAGGACCACGAATGAGTTCGAAACTAGTAAAATTCTAAACTAGGATAATTATGTTTATTACAAATTCATATTCACGTTTATTTATATGAAATAAAGGGCTTGTATTTAATAATTGAACTTGATACACCTGAACTCTACATAAAGATTACGACTTTAATATTTCCTTAGATTTGCACGACTACACATTCGAAATAAAACAATCTTTTTACGGATTTAACTCGCGTATAATTTTGGTTACTTTTTTATTTTAACCCAAAATTTCGAATGCTTTGCAGCAATCGTGTTCACGGGTAAACGAGATGCAAGTGTCTGTCAGTAAACCAATTAATTAGTCATCTGATCTGATGATGACATTATCGACAGACACTTACATCTCGTCTACCCGTGAGATCAATTCCTGCAAAGCATTCGAAACGTCGGGTTAAAATAAAAATGTAAACAAAATTATACGCGAGTTTAATCCGTAAAAAAATGTTATTTCTTTACGGCATTAGTTCTAAGGCCTTACTACTATATCTATCTCTTAATTTAACTTATTTCTCCTTTTCGTACATGTACAAAATAATATTGTTTTGCTAATATTTCTGTAATTAATTTTTTTTAGATGTTGATCTCATATTTATATTATTTTAATATTGAAACAAAACTATTTTAAAAAGTAGTTTTAAAAGTTTTAGTAAGCTAATCTCTCAAGGATTTTCAGATAAGGTATGTCCCTATACATTGTTAGAAACTTGTTGCCAAGTTACATAAGCATAGTATACAAAAGAGCTGACTCCTGCCTCACGTTGTAGCTTCATTACATCTTCAATTTGTCAATTGACATCCCGCTATTAATGGCGCTTCACACAGAGCTCGCTGATATATTTAATATGAATGTATACACTCTAAATATAGTCTATATTTCTAATGTTATAATATATCGATATTTAGGGATAGTTGTATCGATAATTTTCAGTTACAAACTAGTGTATTGCAAACCTAAATTTGACAGCTTTATTATCAATATGATTTTAATGAAATACAAATCATATTTATTGTATTATATGATGGATGCCGCTGAATGCAGAACGCCATGGATCGCTCTCTTGAGGTCGAAGAGGGAGGCCTATGTTCAGCAGTGGACATCCTCAGGCTGAAGTAGTAGTAAAAGTATTAGTCGTATTACATGATCATAAAACAAATGATATTAAACTACTATTCACTATGAACCAGTTGATACTAGGAACTTCCCAGTTTCCTTTCCTACGTTCATATTAATACTTATTAAGGACATTATTTCATAGAGTTGGTATACGCTTATCCTATTTTAAAACGCAATATATCTTAGATAGAAAAAATATTGTATCTTAGATAATACATGAGTACCTATAACGTTTATCTCTTTAGGAATGCGTATTTTTATCTTATTATATATTGTATACCATATATATGAGTAATACATACCATTATTCCTTTAGATTAAGGCTTGGTACTGCTTATGACATCAGGGAAATGGCGTCTGATACATTTCCTATTCCTATATCTTAGTAACCACTTCATAATTGGTATAAAGAGTCCTATTCTTAATAATTGGGCTAGCAAATGAGAAATATTTAAAGTGCTACTTGTATTTTCAGAGGAGAGACGGCAGAAATAACGAAAATTACTCTTCAGCTATTATAATTTTCAAATAACATTTTGAATTGGTATTAAAATAAAAAAAAAATGATCAAATTAATGTGCTTAAAATTTTATAATCCAAGCTCTGATTTCACAACAAATATATAAAACTGTGCTTAAAATTTAAATAATAAAATCTATCGTTCATACAAAATAACTTCAAACTGATTTAAAGTTTCAATAAAAGTATTTTACGAATTTCTACATTTTTTTATATAATTAAAACCCGACGTTTCGAGTGCTTAGCAGCAAGCTTGTTCGCGGTAAAATGAAATGTTGGGGTCTGTCAGTCACTCACTTTATTTATTATCTACCTCCAATTCCTGAGTTGACGGGCGAAGTTCAGCTTGCACACAAAAACCTACGTCTATGGATCTGGCAATTTTAAATATTAAAAAAAAAAATTAAATTGAAAATGTAATAATAAACGCGAGTTATATCCGTAAAATAAATTTGTTGAAATATTTAGTACTCGTATAAATCTTAGAAAACATTATTGTTTTTAACGTTGTATAAGTTTCTTGAAATATTAACAGATATTACAAAAGTTGAGTTATAATTCAATTATTTGGCAAGTTACTATTTGGTAGTTGATATCTGTGACTTTTGTGTGGTTGTTTTGAAACTTATCTTATTCCATATCTCGAATGTTTTATTCAACTCATTTGAACCGTGAGGATTTGACCTTGGTTAAAACAATGAATAGGTATCTTTAGTAGACTCATTAATCTACGTCTCGCTATTAAACATCTACTTTTATTCGCTTTTAAATCTATACCAGGGACGGCGAACCTTTTTTAGTAGTGAAAAAAGATAGTGCCAAAAGAATAAGGTACGTGTGTTTAGAGTTGCCAAGGTATTGTCTAGAACAGGAATGGTGAACCTTTTTTGATATCCGTTCCACAAAGTCAAAAAAAGTTTAAAGCATTTAGCATTTCAATCTATACTAGGGATGGCGAACCTTTTTTGAGGTCCGTGATACAAAGTAAAAAGAAATTTAGTGCCAAAAGATTAAGATACCAGAAAGAATACCGAGGTAGCGGTAGTGTAATGTCTGTTTAAGAGTTGCCATGGTTTAGTCTAGAACATGGATGGGGAACCTTTTCTGATGTCCGTGCCACAAAGTCAAAAAAAGTTTTTTTAAATTAGTAACGTGCCACTATAAAATGACATTCGAAATGTTAGCGTTCTGTAATTATACGTCAGTATAATAAAATAAAACAATTAAAACAATTCTTCTTTAAATATTTTTATCAATCAATGTTTTACAATTATTTTGTTTTTGTGCGTGCCATGAAAACTTTCAAACGCGTAGCATTGATTCGCCATCCCTGATACTAATAGTATAAAGTGAAAAAGTTTGTTTAAAAGCGTTAATCTTCGAAACAACTGGAGTTTAAAAATGTTTCTGATTGTGATAGGCATGTTCATAAGCAAGACAACGTAAGTACGCTATAACTCTTAGTTATTCTTATATTAACACATTATCTATCAACATAACTAGGAGCGTGAACTAGACCTCAATTTTGACTCGCTCACAAAATCTCGGTATGTGTTAGCATATTGAGCGAAGCAAGGTGCAAACAACACCGAAGTTGCAGTTACGACACAGCGCATTGTCTCCTCAACTATTTTTTGTTTATTTTTTTTCAAGCCAAGTTTTCACGTGAAAAATTTTTCCCATTAAAGTCTATGATATCTTAGTTTTTCCGTGATAATTCCTCAACGACATCGAATAATTGAATTTCTGTCTATAAGTGTATAAAAATTGGTAAATTTTGGGATATATCGTTTTTGATTGATGCTTGCATAAAGGATGCAGAAAAGTCTCAGAGCGCTTCGATCACATAACAAGATTTCAAAATAATATCAACATCCAGCTCTATTACTAAATGAGATAAATATGTACATATACATATTCCAGAATTATTGTTTTTATACTCATTTAAAAATAATAATTTGTAATATATTCCAAATAAAAAACTATTATGAAATAATTCCTGTACATACGTTGTGTGGACATTGGACTATCTAGGGACATAATTAATACTTCAGAATGACTACTTGTTTGTCTGTTGATAAATATAGGTAGGTATCGGTCATGTGCCGTCGAGTGGTATTGAACACGAGACTTGAAATCAATTACATAGTAAAAAATATATATATATATTTTTATTTTTGGACAAATATTTTTTTTTCAAAATATTTTTTATAATTATAATGGATTTATCTCTTTAATATTTATTTTAAATCGTTGTAAAAATTATTGTAGCAAGTTATTTTTTTGCATATCATCATTTTTATCAAAATTTTTTTTTTTATGTTGACTTTTGTGATCCATGATTACATTAAATATAATTATCCAGCTGTACTCACGTTATTACTATACGCATCGCGGGGTGAATCACGCTGTTCACGCCGCGATTCCGCCATGCTCCGAGCTTATGTAAAGGAACCCGAATGGGTTCGAAAGTAGTTGAGCCAGATAATATCTAATGGTAATTACTTGTTGAAATAATGATTTATTAAATTTTTATCTAAAAATTTTGATGTTCGTAATGTTAATTAAACATTATTTAATTGAACGTACTAACACTGTATTGTTTCTATGAAACGAATAAGCAAAGAAAATAAAATAAAAAATTTAATGCGCAGTTCGATGTGTTGTTATTGAAAAAAACAATAGCCGGACGTTAAGTAGTTACTTGAATACAGTAATAAAATTGGGGTGTTATGGACAACCACCCTGAATGATATGAATTATCTTATCAGAAGCTTAAATTTGGAACTATTGCCAACAGCCGTCTTTTTCTTTCTCTTGTTCTCTCTCTTATTCAATATAACCGGTTTCTGGAATAAAAAAAACCGGTAACATTTTGCGAGATGCAGATCTAAATGCTGTTAGATATGTAACAGTTAGTTATAGATACTCATTGTACATAATGATATGCAGTCATATAAGAGTTGGCTTGATTGAGACAGACCTCTTTTCTTTTATATTAAAAACAGAACTAGTATACAAGTCATCTGATAAAAGGTCATCTCCGCCCACTATATCTTACATTATCAGGGGATGCACAAGAACTTTGCCGGCCTTAAGAAAGAGAGAGAGAGAATATCTTGGAGAAGATTGTCATGATCTCTTTACAAATAAAACTATTTTTCACGGATTAAAACTCGCGTATAATTTGGTTACATTTTTCATTTTAACCCGACGTTTCGAATGCTTTGCAGCAATGGTGTTCACGGGTAAACGAGATGTAAGTGTCTCACTATTTTTCACAGACATCTCGAAACGTCGGTTTAAAATAAAAAATGTAACCAAATTGTACGTGAGTTTAAATTCGTTAAAAAAAATTATTTAAATGTGTACTCGTGAAAATCTAAGAAAAAACTATCTCTTTAGTAAGATCGTTTATACAATTAGTAAGAGTCTGAAACCTTATGCCTCCTCTTATATTAAACCCTTGAAGCCAGTTTAAAGTGCAGTTAATCAATTGCAATGTGACCATTATATACATACCTACATCAAGTATATGGTTTGATCTTTTACTAAACAAATATTCTATAAAAATACTATAAACATGAAATTCTCGAAAGCCACTTAATTTTAGGCCAATCGTGTTTACTATTGAAAAAGTTGGCAGCTATCTCGTGTAAAAGTTAATTATTTACAGTGGTGATACTGGCAGTTTTTTTTATAACAATGAATAATTTTATTATTTGTATATAAGAAATATAGAAAAAATATATAATATGCAATAACTTCATCTTGACTGAAATGAACTGCAGTTAATTGCTGTCATTAAGGAAAATGTTTTATATTGTAATCTTTATATGAGATTGTGTTCAAGGTTTAGTTTACCATACTGATTATCGCCTCGACAGATATTTATATGTATATATCAAATAAAGATAATTTCTTAAAAAAACATTTAGTTTTTTCATTATATCCAAAATATCAACACACTATTCTGATTCCTTGTCAGATTCAGGTTTGTTTGTTGTGTTTAAAAATTTTTGTTTATGTGCCAATATATTTCTCGATAACAGACAAAAGAATCCCATTGTGAGTATTGATTTACAGCGAGCCAGCCACAGCAGATAATCTGTGCAGTCTTTAAAATGCTTTATATAATATACTACAACTACAAACATATGACACGCGGCAATCGAGCTTGCCGCTATGAAAAACTCCTAATCGGCAAATTAATTAACAAACAAAAGAAAAAAAAAATTAAAATAATTAAATTAATTAATTAATTTTTAAATTTTAAAAAATTTAAAAATTCGAATTTTTTTTTTCATTTTTCGGTAACTTCGGCGGCCGATCTGATCACCTTCCCGTTGGACAATCACAATAATTTTGAAAAGTGAATCTTACATTTAGATGCTGATTCCAAATACCTTAGTTTTTCAAAATTCGAAAAATAAAATTCGACACACACACAGACACACATACAGACAGACAGATCGGAAGGAAAAACTGAGTTTTTCGAAAAAAAATGTGAATAGCAATTCCCTATACTTAGGTGTTAAGGATTACTGGTCAAAAGTTTGTTTTGTTACTAACGCTACTTACTCCTAGACGAATAATGGCGGGATGTCGAGAATTGTCAGATTTGTCGAGGACAGTGACTTATAGGGCCTGAAGTTTTGGTGACATTTGTGATTGTAGTTTTTTATTAAATGGTCAAAGTGTGCCATAGAGTTAACATGTGAAACGTTTTGAAATCGCTAGGCTTAAGATTATAGCCTATATACTGCTAATTTTACAATTATACGAAACTCATTCAGCAAAAATGCTTCTGCTCAGCTCCATTCGCCCTGCACAGTGGCGGACCTAGTATTTAATTTCAACATTAAAATTTACAATTCATAATGCTGAAATTCGTTCTAGTTTTTATCTTAATCGGCAATGTTTGCGGATGTCGCTTTGTATGCCTTTCCAGCTTGGCAGATTAAATGTACTAAAGCTGATAAGAAGTTTGTGAAATATACCAGCAATAAAATTATTGAAATTTACTGTATTGTAACTAATATAGAGCATACTGTAGTGATCAAATCACATCGAATTTATGTATTATAATTTGTTCGCGTTTGGGACGACGATTCCCTCTCTTATATATATATATATATATATACTTTATTGTACACCAAAAAAAAATCATACACAAGAAAAAGAAAAAAATACATAAGTACAAGTGCAAAGCAGCCTTCCCGAACGGACAATATTTAATAAAAAAAAACAAAGGCAGATAATATAGCAATAGAAATACATACTAATAATAATACACTAATACATATAGATATACATATATACCTAATATAATATATATAATCTAACAAACTAACCAATATTTTAAAATTATTAATTAATATGTACATAGAAAATACATTTAAAAAAAGTTAACATTTCTATAAAACGATCTAAATATGTAAAGATAAATAATAATCCTTGACCGTTTTTTTTAAATATATGTAAACATTTTGATTTGCGAATATAAAGGGGCAATTTATTCCATAACTCTTATCTCTTGTATCCAACTGGTCCATGATATCTTCTTCTATATAATAAAGGTTTTTGTATTTAAAGTAAATAATATATTTTTCAGATACTCATTGGCATTACTCTAATGGTGTGGGTAGTTCAAAAAGCGAGGAAGGAGTTGACAATTGCGATACTGGCGGCAGAGCTGGGTCGCGACACCTTATCTACGAGCAGTTCCTCCAGCTAGCCCACGGCGCGCTCGTCGGACGCGGACAGCGTCAGTGACAGCTAGGGCTCGGCCCCCGGGTGCTGCGCCCGCCAGTGTGAGACTTATGTTTAGAGTTACTAAGGACTTCTTACGTTTAACAAGCTAACGCTAGGAGCTGCAGTGGTCTATTGGGTGACCGAGCACGGGACTCATTCCTCTCCAGAAAAAGAATCCTGAAGGTACCTATTTTCTAGAGGAAGCCGTCGTGACACAGCTATAACAGCATGACAGTCTCGTCGCCGTCTTGTATGTGTGTGTAGTGTAAGGGTAGTTTTGTTGGAATAATTGTGGACGTGTGTAATAGTTGGGGTTGATTGTCCTACCTACAACTAGTCACTTGGTATGAAGCACTCGCTGGCCAATGTGAGACCTTGTCAAGTAAGGCCACTAACCTGTGATATTAACATTATTCGTAGATAGAAGGAGTTAGATATTGTGAAGATTGTATTTTGTAAGAAACAGTTTATTATCCGTCAGTTGTGCAAATCGACTATTAATATATTAATATGACTTGGTTTATTTTGAGTTCAAAAGATCAATCATGATAGTGTACACGTATTAACCCATTTGCATCATCACTTTAAATGCGCTTCAAAAATTCGATGCGCTAAACTGAAAGCCTGCCAGGCAAGATGATGATGTTAATGGCATTGCCAGGCAAGATGATAATGATGGCATTGCCGGGCAAGATGATGATGATGGCATTGCCAGGCAAAATGATGGTGATTGCATTGCCAGGCAAAATGGTGGTGATGGCATTGCCAGGCAAGATGATGATGATAGCATTGCCAGGCAAGATGATTATGGCATTGCCAGGCAAGATGATTATGATGATGATGGAAAGATTTTGTCAAGATTTGCACTTTTTTTCTCTTTTTTTAACATTTTTTTTTATTTCGCTCTTAGTATTAAGAGAATATATCCGCGGAATATTCCATAATGATGCAAATGTGTTAAATCTGCGCAGATAATTGCGATTGCTCACATGATTTCATCCACTAGTACAAACATGACGCACTGCAGTGATCCTTGGTCACACATTATATGTTCTGACATTTTGGATTTTCATATGGAAAATAAGTCTAAATATTAATATTTAAAGGCTCTGGCCGACACCCATGTTTACTATGTCTGCTGACAACGTGCTTAGAAAAAAAAAACAATTTTTCAATGATATTATATGTTATGCGAAATTTAATCTTTAAATATTTGTTTAATCACGAAAAATTATATAAAAAAAAATTCAAAACTAATTTTTTTTTGGCGATGTAAAATATCACACTAATTTCCGTTTTTACAGTTTTAAATAATAAAATATTATTTAAAAAAACCTTGACAAGCATAAAAAATTTTGATGGAAAAAAATGTTTCCATTAACTTAATATTACCATACATTAACCATTATACTGTCAAGTTACCAAATTTTGAATAGTAAAATGAACGAGGCTCTGTCATGTACAGATTGTGTTATCAACAAGAGAATCTCTCGTGCGGTAAATTTGGAGCATTATACCACGGCCTTCAAGGATTTGAACCAACCTTGCTGAATCCATTTACCATGCCTGCAAGCCTGATGTAATCTTTCTATTTTTGTTGTCGAAGATCTTGATATACCGAATTCTCCCATAGTTATATATTTAACATATATCGAAAATAAATTTTGTGGTAACTGAAAAAATGCGAATATAAAATATTTTCATTACAATTACAAAAAATTGCAATGAATGATCTAGGATTGAATTGATTTCTACGAAATTTGCTTTTTTTCATACGCTGTTTAATTTTTTTTTTTATTTTTCAAAATTTTGTTTTTTTGCTCTGGTGTAAAATTGCTTTTTTCGAAATATCTCAAGATTATTTTGACGTCGATATATTTGCATTAATTTTCAGATCTATCAAGGTTATTTTTGACATTTTTAAAATAAACAGATCACGTTCCTCCAAGGTCTTTATTCTGTTGACTTTCATTGGAATTAGTCCAAATAATTTCTTTATTACATTAATAACATTATTTTTTCACTCAAAATTCTATGTTTTATTCTATAATCCGTTCTTTTTATAGGTTAGTCTTAAATCTGAATAAGTTTACTACAAGTAAAAATAAGCTTACACTATCGTTTGGAATGTAGTTAAAAATAATATAAATTTCTCTTAAATAAGTCAATGTTTCTTTATTTGTTTTTAAACGTGCTCCATGATTACTAATATATATAATTATTAACTCTACCCCACGTTAATATTATTGGATTATGTCCGTCTAGTTTAAAAACCAATATTTTGTCCTTTTCATATTGGCGGGAATTACGTGAACCAATATTTGGTCCTTTTCATATTGGCGGGAATCACGTGAAAAGTTAGGTTGGGTTTGAAACGAGTCGGCTAATTTCAATAGTAATTATGTACAGCCGAATAATTATATATAATAATAATGTTTTTGTTGTCCGGGTGCTACAATTAACAAAAATAAAACAAAATGGGGGAGATTAGACAATGAATTATGTTAAAACTCAATTCAACAATATTAGAATATATGACAGTGCATGATATATATCTCCATTTACAGTATAATAGGTTTTGTACAATGTATTTAATTTCTTTACTGATATACAAAATAATATTCAAAATTATGTACACTGCATATAATATTGCCATTATCAATATTATATCGAAATATGAAAGTCATTTTATGGTGCCGTATCTTAAATATAAATATTATCTTAGTATTTTTAATACTTACACTTGATGAGTATAAAAACAAATATAAATATTATTTGAGTGTTTTTAATAATCATACTTGACTATTATGTTATAAAAAATGATTACTCAATTCCTTCAAGATTTCAGCCTTTTTTGTGTATAGTCATATAAATAACTATCTTTTAAATAATGCACGTTTTCAGCAAATAAGTACAAAGGTCTCACATACAAAAACATATAACATATTTTGACAAATTGAAGTAGCTAGTGAAGTATATATCATAGTATGCTAGTAATAATTGAGTGTTCACTTGTTTGTGTTCCTAGGGTTGGCAACTAGTTATTAATTAATAAATTATTTTAATTAATAATATTTAATTGTGATTAATAATTAATTAATTGGTGTATTGTGATAAAAAATGTATGAACATGTATATTGTGCTACAAATATTATGTAGAATTATTTATAAGCATAGCTACTTTATAAATATCTACTGTTCTTCAAACATATATAAACTATGTTATAAGTAAATATTTTTCGATGTATCCACGTGTCATTAATTTTCTGAAAATGTATATACTTACGATTAATATAATGTTGCCAAATTATATGTTAGTGGTCGTTAGAGTTAAAATAACTTTATATATAGTTAATAAGATATATAATTTAATTTTTTAAGTCTGTCAATATGGGACCATCAATTTGTTATTATTTTTTATATAAAAAAGCATGGATATCTGTTTCAAAATGAAATGTTTCAAATACTTTTTGGTAACACTTACATACTTAAGCTTACCATAATTTAAAAAAATATATATTTCATTTAATATAATATAATCTTTATTTCAGTAATAACTCTTTCGACCACAAACATTAAGCATGTAAATACCAAATTATATATTAATATCTAAGTATTTGGCATTTAATCTAATTATAATAATTATTGACAAATTATATATAAATATATGCTATCAAAAGTGCTCATTACTGGATGTCAAAGAAGTCAGAAGTAATGTATTTTCATATACTGTATATAATGTTTATAATTTCTATTACTTGATCCTAATTTAACTTAATTCATAGAAATAACTTCATATATTTCTATGGAGGGATAGTGTTATGCAGAAAGGAGCTAACAACGAAATATTTTATTATATTATTTGTATTCAGAAAGTGCAATATGTATTTATAATTCATTTCTTATGATAATGTTTTTTGGTTCTTCCTTTTGACATTCTGAAGACTGATTTTATATAAAATTTTATAATAAATTGTATTTAATTTTATTGTTCTTACCGAATGTATAAATTATTGACAGTTAAAATAACTCATGTTTTCCAAAATATCTACCAATTGTTTTTATTTTCTGTCCGTGCCATATGAAGTTTTTTTGTCCATAAGTTGATTAATACTGAGTCATTTCTAAAAAAATAAATGAGCCGGTGCCAAAAAAATATTTCTATATATAAATGTTGCTTTATATGTTAATTTCTTAAGATATAACTAATATAATTACTATTACTTACAGTTTTACTAAATATATGTCTATAAGTTTATGTTAAAACTTAAAACAAGAACTAGTATTAGTTAAAAAAAAAAATTGTCTCTGAAAAATATATTTTCACTTCCAAAATTTGAAGTATGTTGCAAGGAGAAGGACAGTGCAGTTTTATACTTAATTTTATCAAAATATATGATTAACAAAAATAATGCTTTTAAAGCTATGCTCAGACTCCTTTAAACTATTTTTGTAATACTCTAGTATAAATAATTATTACGCATTTATTGTAAACGAATTTATTTTGTGTATTGTAAAAATATCTAACTGTTGAAATGACTTCGTTTTGTCCGTTACAAATAAAACCTTATGAATACTTCTTATATTTTGTTTTTCTTTAGCATATATTTATTTCTTACCTACATTATGAATAATAATAGCAGATTGGAAACATGAGGATTCTACAATTTATTACACCCTGCTCCTTTTAGTCACCGAAAAACCAGAAGCTCTGCCAGAAAACACTGATTTACGATTGAGGTTCGAAAGTCGCTTACATAAGGGTTTCGCTTATACTTTCCTTGTGCAGACACCGAAAGTTTGGAATTTTCTGCCTGAGTCGGTGTTGCCTAAAAATTACAATCTAGGGGTCTTCAAAACTAGAGTAAATAGGTACCTTCTAGGTAAGTGTACCACATCTTAGACTACAGCTTACTTACATTATTTTTATTGATCTACCCTCATTAGATCGATAAACTTTTATAATACAAAATTTATTGCTGTGACATTTACTGTTTTATAACTACATCCTTCTCACTCTGACTCCTCCTTGACTACAATTCAGAGTCAAAACAACAAGTCGATCAAAACAAGCCAAACCAAAACAAAGTAACAAATATCAAAGTTATTCAAAAGAAGTCCAAGTAATTTTTATCAATTCATAAGGTAATATTCTGGGATTATAAGGATTTAATTATGGTAGACTATCTTGATAATAGGAAATTTAGCCATCTTTTTTTATTCTTTTATATGAGGAATTCAAGAAAAAAGCTGAAAAGAATTAATCTGAAAAAATATCGTTGCCTTAGGACCATGTTCGCGTTCACTTGTCAGTGGAATTCATGACCAAAATTCGGGATGGTGGATTTGAATCGCAACCACAATTGATGTTGATTTTGAATATTAGTTAAGAGTTTTGAAAGCAGATAAATGAAATATAGAGTAACATGGAGATTTAGTCGTTGATTTAAAATGTTTTTGTTTACACCAAATCAAGCACCAACATCTTCCGATTCTGTGCAGATGAATATACAGCCGATATTTTCCACTTTGACCTGGCTAATATACAGAAATTTAAAACCTCAAAATAAGATTTTTTTGAAACTTAAATTTCTTTATGCTGTTAATTCTTATATTGGATATTTATGGCTACGCTTGGTGGATATTATAGATAGCCGCATGAACCTTATTCCATATACACAGCTATTTGCCGTTGGTACTCGCCACTTTTCCAGGGGGCATAGGAGAAGCTGTGTGGAGTTGCGGCATCCTACTCAGATCACTTCAGAGTACTTTCTTACGTTTTCTACCTAAATCATGGGGCTGCTTGCACTTAACATTAATTAACAAGCCTGTAAAAATCCGATCTGCTCTGAACTGAACATACTTGATGATAATAGTACTTGCCTAGTAGATTGTTAACCACTGCATAGATGGCCACATTGGCTCCTAAAGTAGAGACTTGACTTTAAGTAGATAACAGTAAGATAATAAAATTATTTTCTTTATATTATTTGCTAGATAAGTTTTACTAAGTATTTGTAGAAGCATTGCATATTGAAACGTATTTCTAAATCTAAGTCAATATTACGATTTATAATTTATTTTATAATTTTGTATAAATGTTACTTGAATATAATTATTTTATTAAAATCTCAATAAAAAAGAGGCTATTATTTTATATAATTTTCCATATAAAATTTAATTAATCAATTTTACGGATCTCTATATTAGCCGTAAGAGTTATAGTCATTCTCGAACGCATTTGCAAACTGTCATTCTTATTATCATGGCGGAAGACGAAGACGGTGTATCGGATAAAAAATCACCTCAAAATTCGAATAATGCAGATACCTTGCAAGACAACCAACAAAATCCTATTAAGCCAGACTTAGGGATTGAGGAAGCTAAATATGATGTGAAAGAAAATGGAGATACCAGCCCCTCAGAGCCCATAAGTTCATCGTCAAGTAAGTGTTTCGTGAAGTTGTTTTTTGTTGCCTAAATATAAAAGCATTCCTTCAAACGCCACATCTTTTACAGAGTCGACTGGTGCTATGCGTAAAGATGACAATCCATTTTCTTTTCGACACTTTTTGAAGAGAGATTTGTCGCTGCCGGGGAATTCAACATATGAAAACACCGGAGCACGACCAAAAGTTTACGCGAATACAGTGCAGCATTCGCCAACTAAAATAGATCTTCATTCTGATGTGAAACGTGAAAAGAATCGTCCTAGTGAAATTCAAGCCAAAGATAAACAAATTGATGGTGTAAACCATCGTAATAGTGATACGTCTTCGAGTAGTTCTGTAGAAATAGAGATTCCTTTTAGTGTAGTGGATAATTCAGATTCTAAGCATAATTTATATGCAGATGGTTCCGATGGGCCATTCTTCCACAGGCCAAACATAGCATCTGAGCCACTAGGTATGCCATCACTGCCAGACTTTGTTCAGGATCACATTTTAGTGGAACAGGCCTATTTAAATTCCAACGGTCCCATATCAGTGGACTTGGATAATTTACCAGATTTTACATTTAATACAAATTATAACACTGGCTCATCATCCTCATTGGGAAGACGGATCAAAAGTGGTTATGGTGGTAACAGGGGCTATGATTACAATGCTTATATGGGAGCGGCATCTACCTCTGCTGAATCTGGCTCCTCCAACCGTAACATTCCTCTAGACCTGCCATCAGGGACTGAGGCTGCAGGACCAATGCCCCTAGACCTGCCTCCACACCTTAGTTTGGATCTTACAGAGTCTGTAAATCCTGCAGATCGAAGAAATGTGTCCCCAAGGAATAGCTTTCCATTAGATCTTCCACCTAATGCTGGTAAGTGAAACCATTTGCCAATTAAAACCTGAAAAAGTTATGTAAATTTTTATTAAAGGCCTAGTTTTCATGGCTATGAATTGAAAGAGGCTGGCTTTATACAAACCAGGAACCATGTGAATTGAATTTTTATAAAATATTTTTTTGTGCTATAAAAAGATTAGTGCTATAAAAAGAATAAACATGATTATAACAATATATACATATATATATATATATATATATATATATATATATATATATATATATATATATATATATATATCAGTGAATATAAAAGTTTGAATACTGTGACTCATATGTATATATAATAGAGTATTAATGTATTATTGTACCATATTTGGTGCAGTACAGTGAAGTACCGTATTATTTATGATCTCATGAAATAAATATATGCAGTTATACTGAAAGGAAATCATAAAAGATTTTTAGATTTGTTTTAATATTAAATTGTCAGTTTGCAATTGGTATTTATGTATTTAGTTTCATATAAAATATACATTTATTTAAAATTATATAATAATTACATATTTATAGTTTAAGTTTATAATATTTTGTATGTTTTTATATTATATGATATGTTTTGTTAAATATGGCATAATTGTTATTTAATTTTTTGCATCTCTCAATGAAATAGATAAAAAAATGCAAATAAAGTTGTGATCAAACATTCTGAAATAAATTCTGAAAAGCATTTTTAATAAAAAATAACTTAATGCTTTTTATATATTTGATATTTATATGTTATACTCAAAAAAATAGGATTAAACATATTATATAGTTACTGTCAACAAATAAATACTGCATTAATACCAGTGGATGCATAATTTTTACATTTCTTGGTAATGACAATTGGAATTTGATGTATTATTAAAAAGTTAAAATTATTTGATTATCATGTGTTATTAATGTAAATTAATTATTTGCTGACATACTATTTTTAAATTACAAGTGAATAAAATTATAAAAATTAGTTTTAAATGAATTGCATTGTATGAGTTTATAAAAACCTTCTATTGTGTTGTTGATTATCTTTTAAAAAAATTAGAAAAAATAATAAAAGCAGACAATCAATATGGAAGTACGTAAAGTGTTGAGTTAATATGATTTAAAGCTCAATTTGAGACAAAAATAAATATAGTTTTTGCAATATTCTTGCAATACACCAACACCAATCGAGACTGTTATATTTTCCAGGCGCGGAGTCCATGCGTCTCCCGGACTTCCTCCCCGTACACCCTGGACGGACTTCACCGGAGCCAGAGCACCGGGACGAACAGCTCACTCAGATCATAGCGGAGTTGGAGCGGACCAGGTTACAAACACTGTTTCGAAATAGTGAAATATTACCAGTCGTATTACAACTTAGTAGTTGTAATACAACTGGCAATACTTAATAGGATACTCGAGTCAATTGAATTTTAATAAAGATTCTCATAATGTTTTCTAAGATTCACATGAGTACTACACATTTCAATAAAACTATTTTACGGATACAACTCGCATTTATTTTTACATTTTTTAATTTAACCCGACGTTTACGTAAAATAGTTTTATTGAAAAGATTCTTTAAAATATATTCTCTCGCTATTCGCACTCAGTCGCTCAAGTCCCCTCCCCAGGGCCGAGTTGTTCTCTGAGCGCAGTCGTCGCTCGCGCGCGGAGGAGGACGCACGCGCCTCGCGCGCCGCCGCGGGCGCGCTGCGCGCTGAGCTCACTGCGGCGCGGGCGAGGCGAGCTGACGTCACACACGGACTGGAACACGACGCGCGGGGAGAGAGCAGCCTCGGAGACACTACGGTCAGGGACCAGCGGTTATTAACATGTTAAACGCCACCTTCATTTTTAAGTCTTTGGACCGTGGGGGGCACCATGTAGTCCACATACATTTGTTCCATAGGGGCATGGGGGACAACTTACGAGTGATAGTAGTATTATGACGAAATAATCTAATTATTTACTTTTCTTTACTATATATGTGTATATATTTTCTTGCCTTTTAATTAATAAAAACTTATTTTCAAAAATATGTGAACAAAGATTTTTAACCTGGCTTCTTTCTTTAAATAAGTGGCACATATGTAGTCCCCCATGGCGTTTAACGTGTTAATTACTCAATTTGTACTCTATACGCCCTCAAAACAGTCATTCTTTTAGTCTTTGGGATTTTATACGGGCTTAATATTTGTTTCAAGTTCATACCTTGATAATAATGCTCAATGACGCCTAATATATATACAATATTGGTTTTACTATTGTCTACTTTTTTGTCAGTCTCATGCTAGGAAGTCATACTTTTTAATATACTGATTAGCACTAATTGTTGACACAGTTAAATATATTTTATGAGAATGGCGTTACCACTTAATCCCTTGGTTTTCATTTTCAGGCTAGAGCGACTGAAACTGAAAGTACTGTTGCAAAATTAAAAAATGAAATTAAGATGTTAAAAGTAAGTATCACTACATAACTTTGTAATAAAAAAAAGCTCATTTTAATTTGGTTTCGCGAGGCCTAAACTAGATAGAGGTTAAATTGTATATTTATTTTGACTTTATTTTACGTCAAGTTTTTGTTGTCTATGAGATAATGAATGAGGAAACAGCGGGAAAGATTAATGTATAACGCTGATTGTAATTAACTGGAATAAGAGCGAGTGGATCGAGTTTTAATGAGAAAATCAGTAAAAATGTTTAAAATAATTATAAATTTACGCACTAATGATGTTGAATAAAATATATTTTAAAAATACATTAATAATATTATAATCATCATCATCATCGTGTGCGCTATCCCCAGGAGGAGCTCTCACTGAGTCAGTCCCAGGTGAGAGCGCTGAGACACGCGCAATCGCGCGCCGCCAGCGACCTTAGACACGCTACCGACAGGGCTGACACCTCGCTCAGGTACACACACACCTACATCCACCTACACACACCTACGCACACCTACACTCACATACATACACATACACAGACCTACACACACCTACACTCACACATACATACACACACACCTACACTCACACATACACACACCTACACTCACACATACACACCTACACTCATGCATACACATACACTCACACATACATACACACACACCTACACACACCTTCTCACACATACACACACGTACACACGTATAATACACACGCCCAAACACATGCACGTACACTCGAATACACGCATACTCACGCATACACTCGTGCACTTATTAACATTGTTACTATAAATTACATATTTGTCTTAAAATTTGTTTCCAGAGAGCTATTATCCGGTCTAGAGCGGCTGAGGTCTCTGAGCTCCACACTGGACCCCACTTGATACTACGCACTGTGAGTCACACGCGACTAGCGCCGCGACGGATATTTATAAGATAACTTATTGATTATTATTATTACTTAACCTCGAAATACTGATTACAATATATTTTTTTCAAACTAATATTGAAAATGTGATTTTTTAATTATTTTTTTCAACAATTTTTCAATACGATGTTGTCTGAGGACACACTTAGGATAATTATGAAACTTCAACAGATCTTAAAAGTAAATATATGATAATGTACTTTGATAAGTATTATAAAAAACCAAACTGTACAACTACCATGTACCAGTAACTAGAATACAAACTAACAATATATATTTCTTTAAATAAATGTTTTACATATAGTACAGACTCATATGAAAATAGCATTTCCTAATATACCTATAAATAATATACTAAACATAAAAAAACCAATATGCAAAATATATTATGTTTAAAAACACCACATTTACTTTTTTGGTAGAAATTGAAGTAACTTGAATTATATGTAATATTTGAGTAATCTTTGACCACTTAACAAAATAATTTATTTTGTGTTGGTGTATTCTATTATATATTGTACTGTCTTAAACATTCGACTTGATATTGTAAATAGATAATCAACATTAGATAAAAGTATGTCTTATTAGTATATCTACAGTTCTTGAATATAAATAATGGGCATCGGCTAACTTCGTGTTTCCGAAGATTAGTGACACAGTATAATATCGAGCTGATCTTACCAAGTATCCTCTTAAACATCATTTTTTTCAAGATATATATCGAAATTGTGTATATTGCTTCCAAACCTGAAAAGGTATTTTCAAGTACAATTTTTTTAATATTTGGCAAGCATTATCAAGATATTATTACTAGAATTGCAATAATAATAATATCATAATATTAACAATATCATAATAAATTATAAATTAATATCATAATATAATTGCAATTACTTCTACTGAAAATGTTTTTTTTTTTGCACAACATAATGGAAGATTATCAGCTCTATATATTTCTACAAAACGGTAGCTTGCTTTCAATACTAATACGAATGTTTCCGATGTTTGCCGAAGTTTTCCGATGTCCATTATTTAATTTGAAGTGCAGTACTATGTAACGTGCTGTGTGTATATAAATTATAAGTTTAATGTTTCAGTATATCTCTAGGGTTATGGAATTGGTGGAGTAGTTAAAATTGTATAAAAATAGGCTTAAAAATAAATGTAACCAGTTACTTTAAATGTTTGGAAAGTGGCACCTACAGATAGTTACAATTATTTGTATTTTGTTTAAAACGATCCTGTCCTTTGTAGAAGTACATGAAAATATTTTGAATAATTAATCTTCCCTATATTTTTAATAAATAATGATCACAATATATATATTCTCTAAAATAAAATGGCAGATATGTATTTAAATTTTATACGCCATCCCCTATTGAATTGTTTATTTCAAAGCTGTCACTTTAGTTTGAGAATTCGTTTAGTTAGTATTTATATTACATATGTGTATGTCTTTTACAATGTCTGTATATCTTGTACACTAAACAATAATTGTGGGCTTCAAAAATAAGTGTATATGACCACAACATTAACTCCATTTTTGTTCTTATCTTCAACGATTATTGTTAAAACTAACTAATCACAAAACGGGGACTTCTAATTAGATGGAATTCTCTGCATTGTTAGTATATTTCTCGCTATAGAGATAATATTTAATTTGGACATAACTTGACGTTATTGTTTCCAAAAGTCAAATATATATTAGTAAAAAAAATATTGAGGACTTCAAATTATATTTTAGTACTTTTGTGTTTTAAGATGTACCTAACAAAAATCTTTAAAAAATTAACTTATGTCATGTTTACTGTTTTGGGAATATGTGCGTCGATGATTTCACTTAAAAAAATAATTGATTATTGATCGCTATACTACATTATTATAATAATCCTGTGATGAAAGATGGCTTCTACACATTATATATGTACCCAAATAAATATATTTCATTATAATTTATTATTAAATAAGTCATTCTTTTGTCTCAAAAGATTAATAAGTATCATATTTACTTTAATTTTTTTTTCATGTATATAATACATCTAAACCCGTCATGTCAGCTAATATTAAGATTTAGATAAGAATCCGCCATCATCTTTTATTTTCAATTTATCGGAATTTAGCAATACAGAAGTTAGAGCAATACAATGTTTTAATACCAGCATTCCCCAAAACTAGTCCAACAGAGAACTGGCATGAAGACACTCGCTCCATACGGTTGTGGCATCCATCTTGTCATATTTATATATACTGAGTTGTGTTGTTAGTACATAAGGCGGCTAACATAAACTAAAAATTTATTGGAAATTACTGAAGTAAAACTAAGATTGTATTGATGTCCAAAATTAAGTGTTGAAAACAAAGAATATATTTTGCATTAAATATTATATTTGTGTAGTTTTATATTAATTAGAATTATTATGTGAAGAAAATGGTTAATGGCGTTGAAAATATTTTTAATAATAATATGATCTGATTAAAATTGAAATAGTGAAATTGAAACTTTTAGAAGCATAGACAAATTTGAACATGGACAAATCTTTGACTGCAGCACAAATAAAAAATATTGACTACAAAATATTTTACTTAAACCTTATATAAAAGATGTAAATATAGTTATATCTTTACTTCTGTAGTATTGCTGTTTCAGGAATTTTCCACTGTGACTCTTTTTACACACATGCATATATTCTACAACTTACTAAGTTATACCTCAGATCAAAATGTACAGTGTAACATATCACACAAGTAATTGAGAATAACTGTAAATTGGTAGTTGTAAATAAAAAAAAGGGCCCAAGGCTTATAACATTCATATAACTGATTTTAATGTTACTCAAGTGGATTTTAATAATTTAATGTATCGTGAGAATGACTCTTTTGTAATATAACATTTATTTGTGTGTGTGTATGTTAGTATATTGCACATAACTTGTATATTCTGTGTAGCTTTTGTTTGATGGAGATGTTGTGTTGTACTCGAAATATAACTTATTTGAGCCCGAAATAAATACATTTACTTTTAATATTGTTTCATTTTTACCAGAATATATTTATCAGATGTCTTAATCATATATTATTTATTCGCCAAAATTTAAATTATTAAAGATAATGACACACACGATAAATACAAGATATAAGATTAAACTTGTAATGCCCAAATTTTGTGTCCAAAGAGTTAAAAAATCCTTCATAGGGTTAAGTATATTCATATATAATCAGATTCCACAAGATATCTTAGACCTTCCCTTTCTTAAATTTAAATCTGAAATTAAAAGTATATTATTAAATAAATCTTACTACAACATTCAAGAGTACTTGTCGATCAAAATGTATGGAACTTGGTTTGTTGAATCAAAATGTATGGAACTTAGGTTGTTATTATGATGTATAAGCCAAACATTATTAAATTTTATTTAAAAAGGGCAAATGTTGAGTTTCTAGCCAGTTCTTCTCAACAGAACAGAATTCCGAGCTAGTGGTAGCTTACTGATGAACTTATTACACATAAATTTTATACTTTGTAAATTGACGATTCAAAAGTGCTTATAAATGCCTATTTGAATAAAGATACTTTGAATTTCAATTGGAATAGTTCTTTTAAACATTTAGAAAAAGTATAAGACGTTATTTGCAGCAGTTTATTAATATATAATAAAATAATATGGTAATATTTCCAAAAAAAGGAAGTTTTTATTAAAAAAATCTTTATTTGGAAATACGTGTTTTATTAAAACAGTATCAGAGAAAACAAATGTCGCAAAAATGTAATACCGCTGACCTGTGAACAGCTGGCGATAGACACTCAGCGACCTTGTCTTGTATTATTTTTTTAAAAACCTTAAAAGCTAACTTATATCTATATTAATAGTATAAATGAAGTCTGTAAAAGGGCGCTAATCTGTGAAATTACCGGAATTACCATGTTAGAAAAAATATTTTTCTTTAGGATAGGCAGGTTTATGAGGAAGGCTATCTAGATTTGCAATACTACTCTTAGTTATCTAAATAATAACATATAACAGCTAGTTTATATAAAAAAAAAACAAATTAAATTATCATAAGCAAACAATACTATCCCATAATAATTATATACAATACTAATAATGGATCACGAAAGTTTTAATACGAAACACATAATTTATATATTTATTGATATAATCTTATCTCATGTTTGTCAAAAAAAAAGGAGGCACATTTTTTATTTAAACAAGAGAAAGGGGCCTAAGATTAAATCTTGACGAATACGCATATAAATCGGAGCCCAAGACGAACTCTTTCTGTTTACTTCAACCTTTTGAGTTGTATTAGACAATTAGGAAATGAATAGTATGAGATCATTGTTATTATTGCTGCCGTAGTTGTGCAATTTCCTGACCAATCAACCGATAAACGTAATCAAAGGCCTTAGATAGATCACTGAATATTTTAAACCATCGTGCGATATAAAATCGAAAAGGTTATTAAAATTTAATATTGAAACAACAGTAACAAATTATTAGTTTATTATGCAATATATCACAAAAAATCTAAAATAAAATATATTTTTGGAATGTTTAATACACAAGTGTACATACTTCTAACGGTAAAGTTATACATAGCAGTTTTCAACCACTTACATAATACTTTTATTTAAATCTTAAATATAATAATTTACATATATTTAATATAAAAAAAATTATTGCAGCAAATGACAGATATATCAGATTTTGTGACATCACATAAATCAGTAAGCAGAGTATTTTAGCACTTATATGAAATATAAAATATGTTTGTTTGTTTAAAAAATAAAAATATTTTTTTTTTCCTTTCACCCTTAGTATCGTTTTTGATATCACTGATAAAGATATTAATTAATTATAACATTCTTCACCGTGGCCTGGTTGCTCGAACAATATTCTGTCCTGTGTCTGTCTGGCTGTCAGTGCTGTGGTGTGTAAAGATGGTCCCAGTGTGAGGGACACTGTGGAAAATACTTCCTGGCGGCGGCGCAGAAACGACGGCGGTACTGGTCGGGAGACACCACCGTGGGCTGGCCCGAACCCAGGTTCTTCTTCACCAGGTGCTCCAACTTCTTGTCCCACGTAAAGGTGCGGATGTAGTCTGTGCATATTGACGGTTTTTAAAAATGGTACCATAAAATGGATGATTTATGTAAGGTAAGTATATTTTATTGAAAATCTTAAGTATATTGTACTGTTTAAAGAGAAAGTGCGTTTGTTTGTGGGTGTGTGTGTATACACGTATGCGTGTGTACCGATGATGCCTAGCTGCAGATGGTTCCCGGCGACGCCCAGCAGCAGAGAGTAGTCCATGACGTGGTTGTCGCTGAGGAACTGCGTGTCTCTCTCGACGGCCGCCCACAGCGCGCGCGCGCCCGCCCCGCCCACGAACAGCGGCCGCTCCCAGCGCACTGCGGACGGCAGACTTATTAGATAACTAAAAATTACTTTTTTTAATACTTAAGGCGTATTTTCTATCGATAACTACTAGGAGGTACAACACTCAGCGTACATCTCAGCAAGTTCTCGTCAAACAACACTTGTGAGTGCGCGGGCGCGGCCGGCGCCAGGCGCTGTCTGCTCGCGCCCTTCAGGTCGAAGCGCGCCTGCGCCGGCGACGAGGGGGCGGGGCCGGGGGCGGCGCCCGGCGAGGGGGCGGGGCCCGGCGAGTACCACACGTTCTCCATCACCAGTACGCCGCTGCCGGCTCCACCTACGCTGTACACGCCCACTATGCGCGCTGGAATATAATAGTGTATCACAAATTGGCATTATAAAAGTATAAATTTTCGAACGATAAACGAATTTGAGTTCATAATTTTCACAGGAAACAAGGAATCGACCATACAAAACGTCCTTACCTAGTAAGCTAGGCAGCTTCCTCTGTCGACAGTTAGTGACGTAGTTGAAGTAGTGCGGCGCGAACTCTAGGAACTGCTGCCACTCCGGCTTCGTCATTTCTTTTAACACGTATCTATCATCTGAGACATAAATAATACAGTGTATATTATATATTAGACGTTTATTTTGTTTGCAATAAAATAAACAATATAACTCCTACCTTTAGTCTTACAAAAGGTGGAACCAGACTTCCCTCCCCGGGCAGCCCAGGGGACACACTGCGCCAGCGAGCGAATGAAACCCTCTTCTATTTCACAGAGAACTTTCTCTGTAACAGAATACACATGAGAACGATATCTTACATAAATTTTAACATGCGGCCCCGTTTCTCACCCTTATCCCTCCCATGGTCGCAGCAGGTAGGCTCCCCCCGTGTTTCTATGGCGGCCAGCAACATGTGCCTCAGGCGGTGAAACTGACAAGCGTAGTACACGCGGCACACGAGACCGTCCTGGATTAACAACGGGTCGATACAAAGAATTAAATATTTTTTGTTAAAAATTCAGTATAGGAATCTAATCCACGAAATTTTTGTTCAAATTCAGGAATATTTGAAAGTAAACCAACTAAATTAGTGTTAAAAAGATTTTGAATGGGTGATTGTATCGTCAAAGTATGCCGAGGTTAGAAACTATGTGAAACTAAATTGGGTTAAAAATATTTTCTCTGTGCGTTTCCTTTATGATGAAAACACAGGAAACTGTCGTATAGATGTTCTTAATTTTCTAGATATTAAAGTTTTCGATATTTTAATCACGGGGCGAGAAAGTTCTTTTTTAAACAGACTTAATAATAGTAAATAAATTGAAGAAAATATATATTATCTAATAAAGAACAAACCTTCAATAATACTTCAATGTGCTCGTTAGCTTTGGCCTTCGCCTTCTCAGCTTCACTTTTCTCTTTAGTACAGTTTGCGCTCTCAGTGTCTTCACTCTCATGGACGCTACTAAAATATGAAATGTAATCATTAATATTTGGTGGTGAGGGTCACCTTCCAGATCCCTGGTGTTACTCACGCTCGTTGTAGCTGCAGCGAGCGGTGGTAGGCAAGCGAGGCCAGAGCAGCCGCGATGACTGAGCCCACCTCGCCCGCGCGCACCACCACCGCCACCAGCCCGCCGCACACCAACATACCCTACATTTACACTTTATAGTCAATATTTATTTTTCTTTCAATTAGGTTATATTTTTAATATAATAAATTTATATATAATTTTGATTTATAATATTCAGTAAGTAACTTATAAGTTAATTAATGTATGTGACATCCACATACCGAAGTAGTAACACTTCGAATAGGAAATCTACTTATTATTTTTATAATATATTGAAAAAATATTTTATTTTAAAGTAAAAAATTAAATAACAGATAATATTATTGAAATAAATTATATACATTATTCATCTGCCACGTTTTTTCTTTAAACAAATGATACGAGAGGCTTAAGATAACTAAAATACAAAACCATTTTGACAAGACTTCTGGACGCTAGATGGCGTTATAAATAAATTTATACATTTGTATGTGTAAAGTTAAAACTATAAAGACCTAATTCTATTATTTCTCATCGGATGGGGTAAAACCAAATTAACTTATATTTAGAACATGATGTTAATATTTTGCTAAAATTGTATATGTGGTTTGTAATTGTATAGTTCAGGGATGGCGAACCTTTTTTGATATCCGTGGCACAAAGTAAAAAAAAATTCTTTATGCAGGTAATGCCACAAATAAATTTCATTCGAAATAAATGAATTCGTAGTGACACTATACGTTAGTATAATTAAATTTTGTATCAAATTTGTACTATTTTGTTTTGTTATAATTTTTTTTATTTTATTTATGTGTCATTCAAGTGTAGATTAATCATTTTTAATACATTTATAACAAAAAAGATATGTTATATCAAAAAATTATTATTATTTTTTTTACGTGCCATCAAAACTTTCAAACGTGCTACTTGAGGCCACTGGTTTGCCATTCCTGGTATAGTTTAACATCATGTTTGATTTCATTAAAATTCCAATTACTACTTACTTTTTCGTTTCATCGAGTTTCAACTCATAACGATTCCTAAGAAATTTTAATTTAAAAATACTATTCATATTTAGACAAGAAAGGAAAAAAATATCCTCACCTGATTGGCCGGCTGGTTGCTAGTGAGCAGTTGAGTTAGTATCTGTTTGACTGTCTTCTTGTCTCCGCGCTCTTCATCTTCCTCTATACCTGGGGGTTTATTTATCATATAATATATTAACTGTAACAGTTCATATAAAACAGTCATTGTGATGTGTTCTTACCGATGTGTTCTTTATCTGATTCTTTCATGAGATTGTCTGACAATTCATTTGATGTATCGATAGATTCTTCAATCTCAGGCTTCTCCTCCCCTACAAAAAAAAAAAATATTACATATGACAATTTGACGAATTATTTCAGTGTTAGTTGTTACATAAGGCACTGTCGTATCATCAAATTAAAAAATGTAAGATTTTTCCACACGAAAGAGATTCGAGACAGGGCCAAAGTTCAAAACCAGCTTGTGTCGGTAATAAATTATATGTTATAGTGTAAATTATTTGTAAAGTTATATGTTATCCCCATGTGTGTCTGACCCGTGTGCTCCGCTGGTGGCGCTCGTGCGGCGGCGTCCCTGAGCGCTCGCTCTCCCCCCACCAGGCTGTCCGCAGCACACCACAGGACACGGACACGTTCTAAGAACATCCACACGGTTAATAATATATTATTTCATAAATAAGTCTACTAGGGCCGACATCATGCAAATGAAGGAAGCCGAGCGATATATATTACGAAACTTTAGGTTGATACGATTACCCTATTATCTGCAATTGACTAAAAATTATACATTTGTCATTCATAGTAAAAAATTACCATCTGAGTATGGAATAGAACGTTTCAATAAAATATAAAGTTAATTACAAATTACTCTTAATCGACAATAAGGATTTTTTTCAAAATCTATCTATATAAAGATATGACTATGAACTGGCCAAATTTGATTAGTATAGCTTGATCGGTGTAGGAAGAAATAGAGGACAAAATTTGATCGATTTGACCGGTGAAGAGCTTAGCTTCGATCAGCTCAATATTTTTTTATTATTATACTATAGATAGTTTAGTTAACGTGTGCAAATCAACCAGTAAGTGTGGTGTCCTGGTCGCTGGAGGTGAGCGCCAGGTGTATCTGTTCCATGTGTTGTTTGAAGGCCGCGTACTCCTTCTCGACGTCGACGTCGGTGCAGTTGCTGAAGGTTTCGTGACCTGCAGTGAAGATATTTTCTTTTAAAAGTAAACCTATTTTGATTTTACAAGCTTTTCTGTAACTTAAACTATTTGTTAGTTTATTAGAAACAAACCTTAAAACGGGTAACTGGTTCAAAATTTAAACCAGTTAACCTCAACCGCGATTAAATTTAGAATTCACTTTTAACAATGACAAAAATAAATGGAAAGAAAATAACAATTTCCGATGACAATAGCATTATACATATCATATTATCAATCCAAAATGGCGGAAAAAAATAGCAGATTATTTTATTTATTTATTTTGTACAACCCAGATAATATAAGTATCACATGAAAGGGCTTGTTTTGTGGCTATGAGACAAAATAATTGTTTAAGATAGCTGAAATTATAAAATTCTGAGTACTTATCCCCAAATAAAATTGTTCTAAAAAATCTCTTGTTAGTTGGTTATATGAACTGATTCGCGGCAGGAAGGCGTCTTTCATAGATGTTAAGACCAATAATACTGTACCTTTCAGCATGAGTTCGTTAAGATTCGCTATGAGCTCTTCCCGCATGCGGCGCGTGTCGTATTGCACGGATATCACGTCCGGGGGGAGATGTATCTCGTAGGTCTGGATCTTCTCGTACCTGAGTAAAAACAGCACATCTTAAAATACCGTAGATATCATGAATAACTACTCTAAGAGTACAGCCGTGCGTACCAGAGAGAACGACAGCGATGTGCGAAAGAGACGGCACCACTCACCTGAAGCAGGCGGTGGTGAGTCTGCTGACGAAGGCGTGATGATGGTGATGCAGCGCGTGGCCGCACTGGCGGCGCGCATAGCGCGGGGCGCGCACGCGCAGACGGACGTACTGCGCGAGCGACAGGGACAGCGACGTGCGAGAGAGACGGCTACCTCGCGATGTACTACCGCACGACGAGCAGCGAGACCAGAATGTCACCTGCCACGACCGATGCACTCCGAGTTATAATCTCCATATCATGAATTATGTATAGTTTTGAAGTATCGAAGAAAGACGTATGGTTATGGTATTTTAAGTTTAAGGCATTTCAAAAATTTTAAGTACATTCAATATTTGAGTACTTGCTATACCAATATAATATTGTATAATATATTCAGCTGTTTATTCATAAAGACCCTAGTTCATATGAATAAATTATGATGTTATAAGCAACTAAACGTAGACTTTTTAAGAAGGAATTACTTTTAAAGTTTTTTTGTACAAAAATGTTATGTGGCTCTCATCTTTAATTACCGTTCACTACTACGCCCACACCACTAAAAAGGCTTTGATAGTATATGCTTTAGACATTATTGGTACAAATGTATTGATTGTACGGTTACTGTTGCAAGGATGTTTACGAATTGTAAGTTGTATATTTTTAAAACGGGGTTCCCAGTTGTTTTACTAAAAAACAGATAACTGGTTTTGGTGGTATTAAGTAAAAAGTCATTCTTCTATGTTCAGTTTTATTCCAGTTGCTTGTATTTAGCAAACATTATTTATGTATATTATGAAAAGTATAGGTTCTAAAATAACGCCTTGAGGAACCCAAAATTTGCCGATACCATTATCAATGCTATGCTTTACATTTTTTTGGCACCTGTCTCTAAGGTAACAAAAAGACTATGACAAATGATTTCTCGTACACCACTATTTTACATCGTTTGAAGAAATTTTTAACTTTTTCTCACCTGTTTGTTTGGTTCCTCTCTTGTCTTGTCCGTGCTGCTGTGTCCTATAGTGTTGCATATGATTGTGATGCACACGTCCTCGTGAACGAACCTAGTACATATTTTCTTTAATATACTTTTCATCCTTTCTATTCGAAAACTGTCGTTTTTTTATATATATTATATTTGCTATAAGCGTTAGCAAAATATCACTTTTCTTATAGGAACTTTTCAGGGGGCGGAAATTCTAAGTTAGAATGCTTCGTGATTACAGTCAAAATACTATTTTGATTTTAATACCGTCTACCATTATTCTTTATTTAAAGGGCATCTATATATCTTAGCGAGGTTATGAGTAAATATATAAAATAGAAACAATGATTATGATTATTGAATGAAACGCAATAGATAATAACTGTGTCCCGATGAGAACTATTATCATATAAAGGTAGAAGTCTTTAATAGCCTTAATAGGTACCCATGTATCACAGTGTTGGATTCCAGACCTTAACAGTCTTGAGAGCGTAATGTTTTTAACTGATAAGCTTATCATAGCTCTACCAGCTACCCACGAATGTGACAAAGATCGGAGAGAGAGAGAGAAGTGCAGAAGGGATTTAATAAATGAACAAAAAATGCTCATTTATAAAAAACAAAAAAAAAATATTTCGTAGCTCAGTTTTTTTAAGCACCAGCCTAACAGATAGCTGAAGATACAAAAGTTATATTTAGAGTCCTACCGTCTGACGTGTTGGTTCATGGGTATGTGGCAGTTAGCCGACGAGCACTTGTGGTCGCCGTTGAAGCAGTACTTCTCCAGGAAGGCGCCCAGCGATATGTCGTTGCGGCCGTACATCTCCATTGTTACTATCCTGAAAATATGACACATTAACTTCTATCATATTATAAATTATTTTATGCGGGTGTAAATACTCACCAGGGGTTGACGCAAAAGTCCGGCACGTTGGGGCTCTTGCGGCTGTAGCTGTATAGCAGCACGCTAAGTCGCTGGTGGCGTTCGGGAGCGAGGGGGTCGGGCGCTTCCGCCCTTGGGGGCTCCGGGGGTGTGACCACCTTCATCACCGACGGACTGTACTGCGGACACTCGGCTGGTGGTGTTACATTTATTTATTAATGCTACTCACGGGCGTATGTCAGTACGTGTGGTACTCACGGGCGTATGTTAGTACGTGTAGTACTCACGGGCGTGTGTCCCGGGCGTCCAGCCGCCGCCGGTGGCTCGAAAGTGTGCGAGAGACGCTCTGAGCGCGGCGTCGTCCGACGGACACGTTATTGGCTGAGTTACGAAAGGGTGGCTTTCCTGAAGAGAATATTTATTTTTTCCTTTTGCGCGTAGATAATTTTCGATACGATTGTAGAAAATGATTATGACAAAAAAGCATACCGAGGTATTTTAATAATAATACTACATTTTGTTCGCCGGGCAAATTTTGGAAGGCAATTGAATAAAATCTACAAAATTTCCACTTCTAGCAGTACTTTTCCCGAGGCAGTTTCACATGAAAACGTACCTTGAGGCTCTTCTTCTCGGGGGCCCGTCCCCCGCAGTCCGCTCGCGCGCCCCGCGGCGTATGAGGAGCTCCGGGCCGGCCTCCGCCCCCTGCGTCGCCCCACAGCTCCAAGAGAGACGGCTCGGGCGCAGGGATCACTATGTTGGGTGACATTGACAACACCACGTCGTCCGTACACCATCTGAGGACCAGGGTGAAGTACAGGTTCACTGAGCGGACGGAATTTATTTTGGTGATTTCTATTTTGACCGTTAAAAAAAAATCCATGATGCCGATTTACAAATTTACAAATTTATAAATTTACAAATTTACCTTAACACTATGGTAAGTTTTACCTTTCGCTATGAGTGTCTGCTTTTAGCTTGGCCTCTTCCTTGGGTAAGAAAACATCGTCATCCACAGACAGCCGCGAGTGCAAGGGATCACTGAAATCTTGGATCGGCACACCACAGCTTAAATTTTTATCACTATCAGTTTTTCGCCCAAATTGCTTCGATTTCATTAAAGGATCATCTATTTCTGTTTTATTTTCACTCACATCGTTCTTGATTTCAATACCGTTTAGTAATTTATTATCTTTGGGAGTTTCAATTTTATCATTAATGATTGATGATATATTTTCTGATGACGGTTTAAGATCACTAAGTGTTTCGGTATTTTGAGTATTTCCAAATATGTTATCATCATTATCATCGCACTCTATATCATTAAGTTCACTGTCTCCATCATTAATATCTCTTTTTATTTTATTAATACTCTCTTCTGTTGGTTCATTATCATCGTCATCAACAAAAGTGTCTGGTTCAGGTAATATAGCTTCAATATCAGCTAGGAATGACTTCTCTAGTTTCCAATTATAACATGCTAGCAACATAAATTTGACTATTTTCTTTACGCGAACTAATTCTTGCAAAGTTCCTCCACGAATTAATATACAACACCCTAAGTTCGGTTCAGCGCAACCTTCGAGAACCATAAGAGTTTTACTAGTAACTGAAAAAAAAAAATTAATAGTAAAAAATATTTCTATATAGTTATAGTTTTTTTAATGAAAATGAAAAAAAAAATTATTTTTATTTATCAATCGATGCGGAATTTTATACTGAATCTAAAAAATTAAAACTCATGACGAGCCAAAATTTTCCCTAAAAGTTATGATGGAAAAACTGCAAATGATCTTAAGTTTTTTAAAAACTAACATTTTGCAATACTAATATATATTTATATAATATTTAGTATTTCCTTAGATTTTCACGAGTACACATTTGAAATATGACTATTTTTACGGATTAAAATTCGCGTATAATTTGGTTACTCGTACTGTACACGATTGCTGCAAAGCATTCGAAACGTCAGGTTAAAATAAAAATGTAACCAAATTATACGCGAGTTTTAATCCGTAAAAATAGTTTTATTTTTATATAATATTTGTAAATTAAACAAAGTACTATATAGACTTACAATTTTTAACATAGAAGTTTTTGCAAACTCCCAATCTTGGCATTCCAATTCTAGCATCAATAGATGTCACCAAATCAGCCCTAGCGCATCTTGCACTTCGTTTGAGAGCCCTGTCCCTCACTCCCATAGCCAGAGCTACGCCCTCTGCTCGGAGAGCGTCCTGAACTGCCCTGGCGGCGCTACCACGGACTAATACTACTTTGGGGCGAAGCGCTGATATTCGAGCAGCGCAACGAACTAGATACTCTTGTTCCTTAACACATCAAATTTATATATTTTACCAAGGTGACCTCGAGCTCTCTTTTGAGACCTTCAATTATTGATTAATAGGAACAGAAAAGTAATAATAACCTGGAAGTTTACAAATAAGTTTGACCAAAAGCCATACCTGCATTAGAAGTGGTTCTAACGAGGTCAGCTTGCCTTCAACTCTTTGATAAGCGATCGAACAATCCAGAAGAAGCACTGAGGGATTTGATATCCGTTTTGGCATAGCCCTGTAATATTTGTAATTTTAACTGCGGCGCTTGGACAGTTAAAAATAATAAAATGCTTTTATGGCACTAGTTTATTTTTTACCTATGAGCTACATTCTTCGTCATCACAACCCCCTGAATGAGACAGCTGTCTGTCATCTCACCGCCCGGCACTTTTTTCACTTGCACGTAGTTACGAATGTCGATGTCGTTACTGAGCATATCTATCAATAATACATCATCGGCTTTACACTTATAGTTAAAAATACAATTGCATATTAAATCAAGTGGTCAGAAATAACTGGTAACTTTGTCGTACACGCACACAGACACGCACGAACACACACTCACCCAGCGCCACGCTGTCAGCGGCGCGCACGCACAGCGGATAGAGCGCTGCAAGCCAGCCCGCAGCCAAAGCCTCTCGCGCCAGACGCTGGCGCATCAGCAGCTTGAGGTGTTCCTCGCCGGACTGCTCTATCGATTTGCATGGCTGCTTTGTGGCGTTTTCTAGTTAAAAATTGACCTTTTTTTTGGTATATATTCGATATTGACGTTCTTTTAACAATCCGAGGAATAGAAATATAGTTATATATGTAAATATTGTTTATTTATATTTATTAACAATTGTGATAAGTAATACACGCCATCTAGATTGTTTTGTAAAACTTGTTTTTTTATTGTATAGTTTTTGTATTTTTCATATAAGTTGTGTCTTCTGTTATCAAAAAACTGTCGTTCACCAAAGCAAATATGAAATCTATAGGACCAAATATACTACCTTAAGTAACTAAACAGAAAAATTGAATCTTATATATAAATTTTTCCTTGTAATTGTAATAAACATAACTTTATTCTAATTATACAGAACAATACTTGTGAATTGACTATTTAATTGAGATTTTTTTTTATAAAAAGCATTGGATTCCTTAAACTCTATAATCTAAGGGATCAAATGCTTTTTAAAAAACATGATTTAAATTTTTTCACCTACCTTCAGAATTATCCAGGATCGGTTCCTCCTCACTGTTCGGTGTCGACTTCAATTCTTAAAATAAATAAAAGCATTATTAAGTTATTAATATTGTAATTAAAATCATTACCCTTAAAATGATTTTAATTACCTGTTTTGGTAGCTTTAATCAATCTCGCTGAATTATTGCCAAGGTTGAGATCCAGACAATAAGAAGACACGGTTTCGATGAGTCTGTTGTTACATTCTTCAGCAGTTTCTCCTGATTAATTTATTGTAACAGTTTAGTTTATTATAATATCATTCATAAAATTTACATAAAAAGGCTATGAATTCTTATTCTTCTTTTGATTTTTCCAGATTTTTACATAGTATAAAATTTAAAAATAATTATTTTAAGTAATGACATTTTTGAAGTGAATCTTCTTTAGAATCGGTGTGATTTAATACGCTTATTGGTAACTTTGGATTATAAAACTCTTTTCCTAGAGTTCTCATAATGAAGTTATATTCGAAGTTTTCTTGGAAAAGAAAAACTATAAATGACCCAAAATTACAAATTACCTCTATAGTCTCAGTGTTGATCTTACCACTGTAAATCTACAAATAAGACTAGTTTTTGGTTTAGTATTGAATAAGGGTATTTTTTAATAATTAAAACTTTACACATATATTTTATCATCTAGCGTATAGAAGTCTTGTCGCAGTGATTTTAAGGTTAAGTTTTTTTTTTTTTTTTACTTTTGTATACTAATGACATGCATTTATTTATATTAAAAATATGGAAACTGAATAATATGCAATATGATATATCTATCAGCGGTGATATATAAAATATATATAACTTTTTTATTATCTCAATTAGTATTAATCTCATTATTAAAGTTTAATTCGATTACGTATTTTGGTGCAATTATAAAACGATATGTAGTGCTCATATAACCGTTCGCTACCAGGTGTGTTGTCCGTGTCTGTGTGTGTGTCCGTCCCCAGCGGGCGGTACAGCGCGTAGTCAGCGAAGTGAAGTGGCTCTGTGACGCGCTCCATGTAGCCGCCACTCAGCAGACTCTGCGACACCAGCGCAGCCTGCGCCCTGACACACACACACACACACACACATGTACTGCATCTGTGTTACTTTTTTTTCACAAACAACTTCCATATCGTATTATCTTAGATTTTCACGAGCACACATTTGAAACAAAACAATTTTTTACGGATTTAAGATCGGACTTACATCTCGTCTCGTCTACCCGTGAACACGGTTGCTGTAAAGCATTCGAAACATCGGATTAAAATTAAAATGTAACGAAAATTATACGCAAGTTAAAAATCAATAAAAAATAGTTTTATTTCAACTTCCATATCACATATATCCCTCGAACCCGATGGGGTCCGTCTCTGTTTTTTAGTGGTTAGCTTTAAAAATGGCCGCGACCTCTGTTACTAAGTGACTTCACATAACCCACCAGTCATCGCTTTCTTAGCTGATAGTGTATCCATAATGTATTTTTCAAAGGAGAGAAAAAAGGTTTAGTATATCATGTACATAACAAGATTTTTTCAATTTCGAAGGGCTTGCAAATTGTAACATATATATTAATTTGAGTAAATATAAAAGTAATGACTGTTATCCTTTAGATTATCTTTGTCTTTTGTAAAAAATGTTAAAATGTTAAGTTTACCTAGTTTTATGTGATGTGTTGTCCATAATCCATTGCATAATGTCGCAACCTCGCCACACTCCGTTGTATCTGACCAGACGATATCTATAAAGATATATATAAAATATATACTGTAAAATATTATTTAATAATAAAAATAAATGTCATAATAACATTGTCGGGGTTGGGCGCTATTATTATATCTACCCTCGGGGGACAGACTTTATGGTGCCGCTGAAATAGCAAGCTGAAGCAACGAAAAGAAATAATATGGCTGTTTCAGTCGGGCGCTGGTAGGTCCGTCTCTTAGAATCCTGGGTTCGGTGAAGGGGGTTGTAATTGATAACAATGAATATGAAGACGCGATGGTGTACCAGCCAAAATATTTTCTCACAATTCTTCAAGGGTTCCTTTTTCTTCAGTTTTTTGTTTCTTATTTTTGATAGCCGTCAGAAGTAATATTAGTAGCCGTTAGATATAGATGGATGTAGCATCCGATATATACCGTTAAGAGTGCCGCATTCAATCAACACATTTAACACATTTATTTTAAGAACATTTTTCATTTTGGCTACTCAGCTTTTTCGTTTGTATTTGTATTATACTTATAATTAAATTTTTATATACAAAAATGATCACAAAAATTTAATATATCTATCTGAAGGTTTATAAAACAAAAAAAAATAAAAATCATGATTACAAATAATTTGCAAGGAACAAGCCATTTTCTACAAAAATCGGTACTTTTAAAATCCTAAAATTTGATATTATCAAAAACTATATATCGTACATCTATAATTAATACACATTAATAATCGGCTGCAAGTCCTTTACATAATCCGATAATAAAAATAAAAGGAAAATCTCATTACAATTTTTATTCGATGACGTTATTGACGTAAGAGAGAGATGCCAACATCTTGCTATCTCTGACATCCATTAGTTTGATAATATATTTTTTCGTCACTTTTCGTACTGTTTAAGTGTTACTACATATACCTGTGTTGCTGCGCGTGTACTTGTTGCTACATGTACCTGTGTGATTGTGTGTGTAGCGCGCTGTGTAGTTCTCTGAACACGGCAGCGAGTGGCTCCCGGCCCACGCCACGCTCACACGGCTCCTGTGAGCGTCCGAACACAAACTCACTCTTGGGGGCAGCTTGTTTTGTGGTTGGGAACTTCACCTAAATTGAATGAATGAAATGTCAAAATAAAGATATTTTATTTTAAATAAGCACTTTTAGCGTTTAAAGAAACATTCCCCAGAATGCTAAACAGAATGCTAAAAAACAAAACCTTGTAAGTTGTTAAAATGAAGCAGATACATGTGCTGAATTATTTATAACTATAAAACTTTTGGATTACTATCATCATTAGCCTTCTTCATCTATGAAAGATGTTTTAAGCACCGGCCGTGGTAGGTGTGCAGCACTTACGCATATGACTCGTAAGGCCGATACGGGAACGACACCTCCGTCCGCATAGTGTGCAGATAAACTGCGTGCCCGGGGAAGTTGGAGGCAGAGCATCTCGCTGATGACGTGCTACGCGCTTTTGGGCCAGTTGTGCGAACCATGTGTTGTCATGATTAACAACACCATCGCTGAGAATCTTTCTCCAAGCGTCTCGATTTACAGCTTTCCCTTCCCAGCTCTTTGGGTCGATACTAAAAGACCGCATATCGCGCTTAACGCAATCTTTAAAACGCAACAGCGGTCGTCCAATTGGTCGTTTGGCATGTGCGATTTCGCCGTGGAGAGTTTTCCGCGGCAAACGAGAAGGCTCCATCCGTTGCACGTGGCCAAGCCAGCGCAGTCGCCTTTGCTTCAAAATACCTGTAACACTAGGCATGCGCGCGATACTGAGCACCCTCTCGTTCGTAACTCGATCCTTCCACGAGATGTTAAGTATGCGTCGGAGACAGCGCATGTGAAAGCTGTTAAGCCTCCGCTCCTGTTTGGCGTACGACGTCCAGGTTTCGGCTCCATACAAAAGTATGGACAAGATGCATGTCTGATATACAGTTATCTTAGTGTTCACTGTCAGATGTTTATTATCCCATACTCTTGTACTAAACCTCCCGAACACCGTCGATGCTCTGCCGATGCGAACGCTAATCTCAGTATCCAGGGAGAGATTATTGGATACGGTAGAACCAAGGTAGCAAAAACTATTCACAACTTCCAAACACGAACCATTCAACATAATTTCTGGCTTTTGTTGTAAACCTTGCGCCATTATAACTGTCTTCTTGGCATTTATAGACATAGCGAAGAGCTGACAAGCCCTGTTAAATTTGTCTATCATCTCCTGAAGCACCTCCGGCGACGCTGCAACGAAAGCTGCATCATCGGCGAATAGCAAACTATCGACATGGTAATCTTCACGGTATTTTCGAGATTTCAGTAGTGATATGTTGAAAAGTTTACCATCACTCCTAGTGTGAAGATGTATGCCTTGAGTACGCTCGCCAAAAGCAACTTTCAGAAGAACGGAGAAAAATATGCCAAAAAGCGTAGGAGCCAGTACGCAGCCCTGTCGAACGCCTCTGCGCATGTCGAAAGAGTCAGATGTTTTTCCGTTGAAAACGACAGAGCCCTTCATGTCAAGGTGGAACAACTTTATTAAGTTTAGCAGCTTAGGAGGACAACCGACACTTTCCAGGACCGCGAATAATCCTTCTCTACTAACTGTGTCGAAGGCTTTATTTAAGTCGACAAAGGCGACAAGTAGTGGAGTACTTTGCTCTCTAGACTTCTCCTGTAGTTGGCGCAATGTAAATATCATATCGATAGTGGAACGCTTCGGACGAAAGCCACACTGAGGTTCAGGATACACGCGATCAGCGAGCTGTTGCATTCTAGTCAGGATGATGCGGCCTAGTAGTTTTCCGGGAATGCTCAGCAAGGAAATCCCTCGGTATGAATTGCAGTCACCGCGATCGCCTTTCCCTTTGTAGAGTGTAATAATATTGGCATCGCGCATGTCTTGCGGCACGCATTCTTCATTCCAGCATTTCACAAACAAATTGTAAAGGGTTGGACCCACGCACTCCAACTTAACGATCTCCGCAAGAACATCGTCGCTACCTGGGCTTTTTCCGCACCTAAGTTGCTTAACAGCAGCGAAAAAGTCCTCGAACGTAGGGATGTCGTCCAATTCCTTCCAGATAGGCAGTACGGGTATTGAGTTTATGGCCTCGGGTCGTAATTCAACTGGTTGAGAATACAGTTGCATAAAATGTTCCACCCAGCGATGAAGTTGGCGGTCCGGCTCTGTGATGACAGTGCCGTCTACTTCCTTAAGAAGAGCTGTTTTAGTTGGTAAGGGACCGAGAGCCCTCTTGATACCCGAACAAAAAGCCAGCCAAGTCACCTGTAGACGCACAAGCTTGAATACTCTCGCAAAGATCGATAAAGTAAGCGTTAGCATAGAATCGAGTGTTCCGCTGTAGTTCCGCCTTGGCGTTAGATAACTCGGTACGGGTATTCTCGCTTGGGCTGAGCCGATAATGTAACGCGGCTTCCCTTTTAGCATCGAGAAATGGCTGAAGGTGTTTTATATTTCGCTGCAACCAGTCACTTTTGGGTACTCTTTCGCAACCGAACACTTCTACGGCGGCTTCGGTAAGAAGAGACTTCACCCTTATCCACTCCTGGTTGGCATTCATGTCTTGATCCCAAGAAGCAGTCTTGTTACGAATAAGCTTCTCGTAGACACCGACCATTTCGCAAGTTCCTGATGATGGAACCCTCAACTTTCTGCGGCCAACAGTACGAGACGAGTGTATCTTTTTTGGGCTGAACGAAGCTGTAGTAATTACGAGGGAGTGATCGGTGTCACAGTCTGCGCCATGAAACGAACGCGTGTGGAGTATGTTGCGAAGATCTTTTTTTCTTGTGAGAACGACGTCTAACTGATGCCAGTGACCAGACCGAGGGTGCTTCCATGATACCTTGTGCAAAAATTTGCCTTTGAAGTAAGTGTTTGTAACGCAGAGCAAATTTTGGGAACAGAATTCCAACAACCGCTGCCCATTCTCATTAATATTACCTATACCGTGAAACCCTAAGCAATCAGGCCAAGATGTCCGGGATTGACCTACACGAGCGTTGAAGTCACCTAGGATAATGAGGCGATCTCCTTTCCTAACTTGACGCACCGTCTCTCCCAACTCACCATAGAAATGATCCTTCTGTTCCGAGGGCGACGTTAACGTCGGAGCATAGGCGTTGATTAAGGTGATAAAACCACCATCTGAGTGCAAACGGCATGTCATAATACGCTCCGATACTCCAACCGGACCCACCACGGCATGCAATAAGTCGTTCCTGATAGCAAAACCGACCCCGTGCTGGCAACACTCAGAGGAATCCCTTCCCCTCCAGAAAAATGTGTAATTCAATTCACGAAGGGAGCCTTCATCTGATAGTCTTGTCTCTTGTAGAGCTGCAATCCCTACTTTTAATCTAAATAACTCAGCATCAATAACTGCAGTTTTGCGAATGTGATGTATGCTGTCTAAGCTTTCAACGGTGTTCGGAAAGCCTGTCCTCATCGTCCTTACATTCCATGTACCAAGACGCATGGAGTAGCGTTGTGGAAAGTATTTATTTCTTTTTGTCTTTGCTGCAGGTGAGTAGAGATAACGGCACCAACCATCTAGCATTTACTATTGTTCCCTTCACCCACAAGGAACAAGTCAGCACCGAGACGGACAAGTACCTTACTGCCCGGGGGCTGCCCGGTTTATAGCGGGCGATAACTTGTCAATGGGCCTACAATGGACCCTCCCACTGTCAAGGGTGACCCCTGGCGTCCTCGCTTACGTCTATCTGCTTGGACTTAGAACCGGTAACTGTCACCCTCCGTGTTGTTCTCCACTCAGCAAGCTGAGTAGGTGAAGTGGCCTCTCCACGGACAGTGCGTTGCCTGGGACGCAATATAGTGAAGCAGGCATGCCCAAAACCTACGACACTCTCTCGACCTTACCAACATAACCTGCAGGAACGACGAAGTCGATACGTGCAGTGTTAGTTCAGTTGCAGGTGCTAACAGCTTGCACCGAGCCGGGTTTGATTCAAGTTTTCCTTCTTTAACGCTAGCTCTTCCGTTATTCAGCAGGGGGACCACGTGCAGGCGAGACTAGCTGGGTAACTTGGTTGGAATGTGTACACCCACCCCCCCTGGATTACTATAGTACTGGAATAATAGTTAGTTTATGAAAAAACAACAAACATTTACAAGTGCATGATTTGTTATCAATTCATTTTATTGTTGTAAACAATTTTGTAGTTTTATATTTTATGCATATATATATATAAATTTAAAAAAAAATAATAATGTTTAAAACTGTTCCCAACCTGCAAGCTCTCCTGAAGTGTTTTCAAATCTGGTGATATGTCTCCAGTCATATCATTTTCTCGTAAATAGGTGAGAACAACATTACAACAGTAAGTGCACACTCTCAGCCCTCCGGCACACCCAAATATTTGACCTACAATATCCCCAATATTTACTTATCAAACTTGATTGTATTGTAATTGTAATTAGTAATAAATTAAATGAGAATATTTTCAAAATCTTTAGAAGACTTGAAATTGACAAAAATATATAAATTTTTAATTAATTAAAACCTCTTTAATAGATATTATTATAATAGACAATTGTCATATACTCAAAGGTTTTTGCTTATTTTGTAGTACCTGGCACCCTTTGGCTACAGCAACGTGAGCAGAATATCTGTCCACACACTCGACAGTGATGTCTGCGGCGGAGAGCACTAAACCTGGCCGCGCATTCATAGCATTCGCGCGATATGTCATCTGGCATCCAGTAGCGAGCCAGTTCAGTATCTGCGTAGCGTGTAGCTGTCTGGATTAATAGAGAAATATCATTAATTTTATTACTGATTTTTTGTCCGACAATTTTGATTTGGATTATAATTATCACTTTAATTTACGCACCCTGGTTTGACCACTTATACGATTAACAATACTTTGCAAACTTCTGCCTTCATATTCCACAACATTTGTTGCTTCTGATTTACTGACTTCATATTCCTGCTTTTCTTCATGATTAACCTCATCATCTTTAAGATCACTAGATTTGGCACCTTGACTATCACCTACTTCACCTCCCATAAAAATTGGAAACTTCCACAATTTATTTAAAAAATTTGTAACACCACCTTGGTTAGAATCAGTCTCAAAGCGTGGGAACTCTGTGAGTTGAGAAGTGTCATACTTCTCCATAATAACAAATGGAAATAAATAAATTAACAATTATAAATAAATTGTTATTTGTTATGAAATATGAATTTTAATAACATTAACAAATAATAAAATTTATTGACACTGACAGTGACAGTTAGTGACGACCAAATGTGGCCTACAGTATAAATCATCCCATTTTCATCACTCTTTGCAACAAGTGCCTAATGGAAAATAATATCTATTTGAAAACTTGAATCAATTTACAACTCTTAACAACTTGTAAGATTAAAAAAAATATTTTAAAAATTTTCTTTGTTTTAAAATAAGAAATAACCGCATCTTAGCGACAGAGAAGTATATCTAAAGTAGACAAAAAAGTATTCTCGGCACAATATCAGATTTTCTTTTTGACATTTGTGAAGTCTGAAGAGTTTTACACTTTATAGATTATAGAGTGGGGCTACCGCTGAATTGTGTTTTACAGTTTTCGTGGTTCCCAACGATTAGTAAATAATTCTGGAATTTGTAATCTTTGCTAACCTTTATTAATAATACATATTCAAATTCATTTTAAATTTATTCTAATTACTTAAAAAGTGCTAAAATGGGTGAAGTTTCATTAGATACCGTAGCCTACGCTAAAATTATGTTACACGCAGCGAATTACCCTCATTGCGCTGTAAATGGAGTGCTCCTAGCAGACGGAAGTAAAATACGAGAAGGAGCTAAGAATCAAGATCTAGATATCGTCGATGCTATCCCCTTATTTCATCATAGTCATTATTTATCTCCCATGGCTGAGATAGCATTAACACAGGTAAATTTATATAAAACGATATCTTTATTTGAGTTTATTAATGTTAAAATACATTCAATTTTATTTTTCCTACAGATAGATGCATTGGCACAAGCCAATAACAGGGTCATAGCAGGCTATTATGCTGCATGTGAGAACTTTAAACACAACACAGTTGAACTGTGTCCTGGCCAGAAAATTGCTGAAAAGATTGTGGAATTCTTTCCATCTGCAGTATTTATTGTGGTAAGTAGAGTAAATATTTTTTTTGATATAGATGATTACTTATTAGTATATATTAGTTTATTATTATGTTGTCTTAGGGACATCTTAAGAAAAATAATAATTTTACACTATCACTATTAGAAATCAGATCTTGCTTAAATTATATTTTCAGGTTGATAATAAAAAGTTCAGACATCATTTAAGCACACCAGCCATAATACTCCACAGTTACAGTGAAGGCAAGTGGAAACCTAAAGAAAACAATAAAGTGTTATTCCGTAAGTATTGTTTTTGTTAATATTTCTATCTGTATCTCCTAATTGTTAAATGTGTTTGTAATTTATTAATTAACTGAATAAAATTATAATTCTTATAGAAACTCCCTATGTGCTGGAGACGGTATCTCTTCTACTGCATAAAGGTGTACAGAAAGACCTTGTGGACTTTGATAATTATTTGGATGACCTGTCTCAAGATTGGACAAATCTTGGTATTGAGAAGCTCATTGCAAGTATTAACGCATCTAATACTATAGATTATAAGAATGACTAGTTTTTGCAAAATATATTTTTGTGGTGGGTAAATATTCTATAATTATCTGTAATATTTGTTATCAAAAAATATTTAATGTTTTTTTTTTATTAGTAAATTTATTTTGTCACAAATGTGAATGTTAATCGTTTGTAATTAAAGACAAATATAAAAGAAAAATTTCTATGAGATGAAGTTATAAATATAAAAACATACACATAAAAAACATATATACATACAAATGTGTATACATTTGATGTAATCCATATCAAATGTGTTTATAGTAACCTTATGTTATGGAAATATCTAAATGTATAAATTTAAATAGTCAAAATGATAAATAAATCATTCTTGTATTGATGTGTAAACATTTAGTGCAAACTTCTGAAAATATAATAATTAAGTATACAAGAGATGGTATTGAAGAAGCAATATTTTAGTTTTATTATGTTGAACAAACAGCAATTTATTTATATTCATTCCTTTATACATAACTTAAAAGTTTGTATGTGATCCTAAATATTCTGTAATAAAGTATTTTCACATTATATAATTATAACCTATCATTACCATATTATTATTTCAATAACAAGACATTATATATATATTTCATTGTAAAATAACATTAAATTTGAAAACAAGCAAGTAAACATTAAAATACAATATATTACTTTCATTTTTTATTTAATTATTATATGTTATTAAAGTACTCTTCTATCAGCTTGACACATTTATTAAAACCATTTAAGTCACCAGCCTTTCCTTGAAACTTCCCATGCTTGAAAGCACCCTTGCCTTTTAATATTTCGGTGATCCTAAAATATTGAATAAATTCAAGAAATTCAAAGTTTTAGAAAAGATATAATTACATAAATAAAGGACACTAAAAATAGGAAACTAAAAATATATATGAATATAATATTTTGGAAAAAACTAGAAATAACTACAATGTATCAAAGATTATGCAGTAATTTTTGTTAGAAGTTTTCTACATGTTGATCAATGTTAAACATAGTTTTAGTTTTATGTACCCTCCAAGCACATTATAGCACAATTCCCTGTGGTTTGCTTTTTTTGATTTGAACCTTTTATGCATTGTTTTAACTTACTGTTGACCCAAGGCATTACAGTGAACTTCGGGTCCTTGTATCATAATTTGACCCTCTTTGGGTTTATCTGGATCTTCCGATGCAAGGAAAACAAAGATGTCATTCGGTATTCCTTTACATATAGCCCTATTGAATTCGGGAGTACTCTCTTTTTTGAACAAACAAAAATAATTTGGCTTTGGATTAGTATTATTAATTTTTTCCACTTCAATTTGTGCTAATTCTGCTAACACATTTTGCAGGTTCTTGTTTGCGAATTTTAGATTTTTCTGCATTTTTGTGACAAGTTCCTCATGCTTTATAGGTTCGTTTCTAAAAAATTTGTTAATAACTTAGAAAAAAATTTGATATTAAATTCAACATTTTTATCAATATAGTTTTAGTTCTTTGAAATAATAATCTATTGTTTTGGTCAAATTTATAATTTAATATTACCTACTTGAGGAGTACAGTGAGGGCTTTTTCTCTATCCAGCATTTTCTGGAAAGTTTTAACAATTCTATCACCAACAATGAACCTAAGATTAGTCTTGCCTTTTTTCCCTGGTTCTGTACCTAACAATTTTAACATTTGAAGTTGACTAAAAAAAAAATTATAATTATTAGATTTTAAAAAAAGGTCCTCTTTTTTTTATATTATTCAAATAAATTTCAAAAAGATTAAAGAAAACAATATTTTAAAAATAGTATATGCTGGAGATATAACCTTAAATTAGAGACATGTGTTCCGCAGCACATATTTTCATCAATGTTCCCCATGCATATCACTCTTATTGTATCCATGCAATCTTTAGGTAGTCCACGTGTATGTGCCTACAGCGATGAGATTATTATATATTATTATCCGTCTGTACTCACGTAGTTACTATCGCAATTTGCTTGACTAGTTTCTCATCTATTCAAATGCCGATTCTAATTACGTGAGTACAGCCGGATAATTATATATAATAGTAATCGTGGATCATGCAAAGTAGATTAATAAATATTTAACTTTGAATTTTTCTTTGAATCATATAAAAAAATACATTTAATACTTCATCTACATATACTAAAGTAAACAAAGCTTTATAAAATAGATGAAAAGTAGAAAGAATATGGTATACCTCATTTAAGCTGGGGTCATTAGCCTTATAAAACTTAACATCCACTGGTATGGCATCACATATAAATTTGTTACATCTTTCTTCAACAAGATTAATGGTTTCGTCTTTGACCATAACAGTGTCAAGTTCTACAAAACATTCGTCTGCACCTAGCCACCAACTCGTTGTAGGCAAATTATGTTCTTTTTCTAATATTGCTGATAAAAGGTGCTGTCCTGAAAATAGTAACATTGTAATTGAATAAATTTTTTATTAAATATTATTTAAAAATCAGAAATTCTCTATGAAAGGTACACAAAACTATTTATCTATTCTGGCAAATTGCATACCTGAGTGTTGTTGCATATGATCAAACCGTCAAGCCCAATTTATTTTCTGTGCCACTACAGTGCCTTCTACTATAGGTTCTAGTGTGAAATGTAGAGCTTCATCTCCTTTGCGTAATACTTGTAATACCTCAGTGTTATTAAGCCACCCTATGTCATGTGGCTACAAATGTTGCAAAAATTTGGTTTGATAGATTTTATAAAATGTGGTTTAAGATTAACATAAAGGGTAATTAAAGTAGTACACAATTTGGAGCCAGAAAGAAATCTTGTTACTCAAAAATGTTGAATATAAAACATATTTGTCATTTGAATCAGAAGAAGTATTGTATTGAATGATTCCGGTTTAAATTTTCTATTATTTTTTGTAGCTTAGATACACTAATTTTTTTGTAAACATTTAAAACTTATAGTTTTTTGGTTAAAGTTGCATTTTTTGAGATACTACTAGATTGCTTTCCGGTGTTGACATATATAATTTAATATATTAAATAGTTAATACCTGACCCCCTCCTGCTGCAAAAAGTATTGTATTTTCCAATGTGATTTGATATCCTTCAAATTTAATAACTTTTCCATATTCAACTATAGGTTCACTTGTTTTCTCACACTTCAAAACTTTAGATGAATACTGTAATATAAGCCAGTCGTTAGTTGCCCATCAATAATAATGGAATTGGCTTTTAAGGAGATTATATATAGATATATTCTTGATTAGTATTTGGTATTGATACAATTTTGATCAGTTATTTTCAAATATAAGTTTCAAATGTATGTTATTGGTTACTGTCGTGAAAGCATTCGAAACATTCGAAACGTCGGGTTAAAATTAAAATGTAAGCAAATTATACGCGAGTTTAATCCGTAAAAAATAATTTTATTTTAAATGTATACTCGTGAAAATCTAAGAAAACCTTAATATTCTCTTTAGGTTTATAAATTTTATTTATTGATTACACTATGAGTTCTGGCACATCTTAAATATTAATCAGTTAAATAATTTATCAAATAAATTTTTAAAATTACTTTAATTAAAATATATGTCACGCAGTGCTGTAAATTTATTGTTTAATATTATTATACCTAACCAAATACAAGCGTGAAATAATTCGCGAAATATGTAAAATTTAAGTGATAACAATAATTTAATGTACTTACCTCTTTAAGAAAACTATCCTCTTGACATTTAAATACCATCTTTTCCTATATAGTTTACGATTTCTATTAATAATGAGCTATATTATGCTGTCTAGCGACAAGTAATCTGTCTAGCGAATATTATTTTTATTTTGATAATTTTTTTTAATTGTCACTTGTCAATATTGACTGACAACAAAGTGCTAAACAGTAGTCACAGACTGAATAGCATTTAGTACCGGCTGAATTAAGGAAAGAAATTATATTTTTAATTCTAAAATTTAATTGTAGTTAATTTAATATTTTAAAAGAAACATATTCTAAAAAAATGTTTTGGTATTGAGAAGGATATAAATGAGACGTTTTAGGTGATGTGAAGATGTTTTGAGTGGCCTTGATCACAGGTCGCCTTTAAGACCTTACGTCTTCCTGATGAAAATCGTTGTCTCGATAACGGATATTTCTTGATCCTTGATCAGTTTTGAGGTCTTTCTGAGTGACAACTTGTCTGATAGTTATGACAGAGGGGAGCGATGGAAAACTGAGATGACCAACCATAAATATTTGTGATAAGGCCGGATATATAAGGATAATCTGTGATTATGTGTAGATGTATTGGTGACGCGGTAAGTAGTGTTATTTTGTCAGAGATCGTTTATGTAAGTATAATGACGTGAATACATATACAAAAAATATAATACTTCTCAAAATAAATTATGCTATTCTTTAAAAATGTTAAATTATAGACAGTAGCATACCTAAAGAAATAATAAAAAAGTTCATTTCAATTAAGATTTTTTATTTTCTGAATGATTTTTAAGTGTTTGATCCACAACTGAAATTGCATAATCGACATCCGTTTTGTTGATGCACATCGGCGGCTTAATTCTGAGTACCTGTAAACCACATACACATATTTTTTACCCCATAAAAAAGGCAAGAAACTAAAACTTAATAAAATATATTTCTTGATTTTAAAAATAGCTATTTCCTTATTAACTCACATTACACCATCGTCCTCCTCGTCCCATCAATATTCCAAGGTCCTTAATTGACTCCAGTATATCACTGACATCGCCAAGGCTTAATGGGTTTTTCGTTCCGGGTTCAACTAATTCTATACCCAACATCAAACCTTTTCCACGCACATCTCCTATCGTCGGATGTTGTTTTTGTAATTGCATTAATTGTTCTATAAAATATTTGCCCAACTCCTTGCAATTGTGCTGAAGTTTTTCTTCTTCAATTACCTTTAAGTATAGCGTATATAATTTAATTTGATTAGTTAAAAAAATTACGTAACGATAATAATAATCCTGTGTTTCTATTTTTGTGAGGTTACCTCCAGCACTGCCTTTCCAACTGCAGCAGCCATAGGATTACCTCCGAACGTATTAAAATATAACGCCCGTGTATGTGCCTCGGCGATCTCTTTCCTTGTGACGACAGCCGCCATCGGAAAACCGTTTCCGATTCCCTTCGCCATAGTGACTATGTCTGGTATTACTTCGTGATTTTCGAAACCCCAAAATGCGTCTCCCGTTCTACCGAAACCCGTTTGCACCTTAAAAAAATACAAAGAATATTTTTTTAAATACAATAATCATTTATAGTGTAAACCAAATGAAAGTGAAAGGTACCTCATCGGCGACAAACAGTCCTCCGTGTGTCCTCACCAGCTGCGCCGCCTGCCTCAAGTACCCGCGCGGGAACTGCACGGCGCCGTTCACGCCCTGGATGGACTCCGCGAACAGAGCCGCCGCGCGACCTTGAGGGATTGAGCTGCCTAGGAGCTGTAGGACAAATAGAAACGGAGAACGACTTTCGAACCTAAACAGACACTAAAATAGGACGGTAGACAAACAAACAAATTGTTTCGTTAACAAAGCTAAACAGAAGTATTTAAAAAAAAACTATTTAAAATAATAGGAATTATTAAATATATATTGCAAAAACTGTGGTGCTATGACCCAAAAGACGATCCAGCCTTTACTGTTTGATACTACAGTTTTGTCTATAATTAATACGATCTCAATAACCATGAATATAATTTTTAAAATTAAAAAAAATATTGAATTACCTCCGACAGTTGATGCACGTATTTTTTGGAAGTAACACAGTCACCGACACAATTGCAAGAATTGGCCACCTGTGATATGGAGTCTCTGCAGCCTCCCCAGATACCGCGGTAGGGGTCCGGGAGCATTGCCTGCCATACTTTAATTTTATTTGTTGTCCAGAGATCCCTAATCGTCAAACTCTCTAAAAATCTTTTATTGGTAGATTAATTTAAACTGAAATTTAATAATGATCAACACTAATAAGGGAAGTAATTCAAAGATACCCAACTCCCTATTATAACGGATTTTTTTTGAGGAATTTCCCGAGATTAGAATTGTAGGTAAGATGTAATTATACTATACACGGGTTATATATACATATATTTTGTTTAAGTGTAGACCATTCGTGTATATAAAACGGAATATCTTGTTACGTGATGGAAGCCCGAGGGCACAGCCACGGGTTGGCGGTAAGCCTGTGTAGCGGTGAGCGCCATCATAGTGCTGGAGTCGCCGTGGTAGCTGTTCTGTAGCGAGATAACATCGTTGTTGCCAGTGTACGCCTTGGCTAGGAGTACAGCTAAATCGTTTGCTTCTGTACCACTGTTTACTAAATACACCACCTATTAGAAAGTTCCTTTCTAATTATTAATTTTGTCTAATTAGTTTTTAATTGAGGCAATTCGTAGTCTTCACGCCAGAAAAAGCTTTAATATTATGTATATACATCGTAATTTTGTTCTAAGATTTTCATATTTTTCCGAAAAAGCATTTTATAATACCTTCAAATCTCCCGGAAATTTAGCAGTTAGTTTTTCAATATATTCGTATATTTTGGGATGTCTGTATATATTAGTTGTATGCCACAAAGTGTCTATTTGTTCATGTAAAGCGGCGGAAACTTTTCTAAAAAAAAACTATTAAATGAAGGACGAACGAACGATTTCAAGGACAATCAGATCCTTATCACAACGGCATATAGAATTAACGGCAAAAACCGTCAAAAACCCTACAAAATTCCTTACGGGTGACAGTGTCCCACAGATACGGTAACAATTCCTCCAAAAAGATCCAGATAACGTCTTCCTTCATGGTCAAATAGCCATTGCATACGACCCTGATGGATAACCAGCGGTTTCTTATAGATATTGTTAACCGCGGGAGGAAAGTGGTCCGATTTTATCTTATCGGTCTTTTCTAGTGATGGACCCTAAATAAGAAATATATACTTTTTACCAGATGACAAGAAAATTTATAGCAAAAGCTTTTGTTTTATATTAAGCTTTATAAGATTTAGTAGATCGTAAAAATATTGTTCTTGGATTGATAATTCTATTATAATTTAAACTTACCGTGTATTGCTTAGGCGTAAAATCATATTTCGGAAACGATGCTACATTTCGTCTTCCGACATTATCAATGCAACATTTTACAACTGTAATAAATAATTTAAAATATTATAATACTAGGTTGGTTTAGTTCAGTATACATGATTTTTGTATTGAAATGTCAAAAATATTACTTCTATTTGCCATAATATATGCTGTCGGTCAAACGATAGCAACGAAACTGAGAATTCTTTGAATAATGAATCATGACCGTTGACTTCCACTTGTATTTATTATAATATGAAAATCCAAACACACCCATCCATATATTTGAATATTAATGTATAATAATTTGAATTTATTAAATATTTTACTATACCCAAATCAAGTTCAAGACCTGAAATACCAAAGTATATATAAAGAATATTAGGACTTTTCAATTTCATATACACAAAACAAATATGGTTCCCGTGGGTATCCGATTCCTTATTATCAAATAATACTAAGTAAATATATGTAATTTTACATTTATAAATAATAAAATGGACTGCATTTCAGACGTGCCTGATTGATATTTAACGATTATTGCTGAAGAGGTAAAAAAAAATCTATATAGATAAATAAATAGTACAGTAAATTAAATTAACCCAAATAACTTACTTTAATATTAACAAAAAGTATAGATCACGATTACCAAAATCTACGCAGGCGAAGTTGCAGGTGGATGTTAGTATTATTATAAAATACGTATAATCGGCTTAGTTAGGATATCATTACATTTATTGCAGTCATTAACATAATTTAGTGGTATCCAAGAATAATACCAAAAAGACAATAATTTTAGTCGTATTTCGTTTCCTTAACTAGTCATTGTGATAGGTTTATATATTACTTTTTCTATTTTTATTAAGAAAAAAGATCGTGATTAGAAGAATAAAAAGGTGCATCATTCTTAACTCGCAATAACGACATTTTTCCACTGTTTTTTAATAATCTATTATTTAATAGTTAGTTTTAAATTTTGATTGATTTCAGAAGACCCTAGCAAGTTTTTTAGGTGATAGTCCATAGTGCTAACCCTATTTTCTGTTTAAGCATATGGAGGCATATCGAATAAAATCATAAATAATAACAAAGTAAAAAGCAAATATATAGTCACAAAGTAATTTGGCAAAAACTATGATACAAGTTCGTTAAATTTCTTCGTTTTTAGTAAATATCTCAAACTCGAAACAATAGTTTTTATATTATAGCTCATTTTGTAATGCCAAAACTTTTGGAATTTTATGAAATTTAATATGGTTGAATTTAATATGATGCAATAACATCATTAATAACAATGAGATTACATTTCATCTTGAAAATATTATTTTTATTTTTTTCTTTATTGCTTCATGCACAAAGTACTATGGCGAACTTAATGCCTTAAGCATTTTCTATCAGTCGATCTAGATTTTCTCAAAATTTTCTCATCTATAAAAATCTGAAAATCATAAGAATATTGTTAGATAAATAGAGGAGAGATGGACTCTCCTCTACCTAACTTACACCTTATTCAATGGAACTAGCCACATTATACGTTAGGTACTATCAAAATTGTTTTTGAGAAGTGCATATTCTTAGCCAATGGCAAACAACGCAGTTGTCCTCCTATTTTCGGTAATATAAATAGTGTTCAAGACTATAAATGATAAATATTCTGAAATATTTTCTTTCATTGTTCAAGTAATATTTGTAATAAAAATTATAAATTAGTTAAGTAAGAATTTAAAGTTATTGAAAAATGGACATCGGCTAACTTCATGTTTCAACGAAGATCACCGACACATCTTGGCCGTATAACGATATAGAGCTGTTTTACCAAAGGACCGTAATCGTAAATTTTTCTACGAGATATAACGATACTATATAGATCAAGAACTAAATTTTGAATATTTGGGAAGCTTTATTACTATAATTGCCATAATAATAATATAGTAATAAAAAATTCAATTATAATTTAATATAATTATATAATTGCAATAACTTCATAATGAAAATGTATTTTTTTTTTGTGTGACATAATGGAAGGTTATAGTTATAGATCTATAATTTTAAAAAACATTAGCTCTTTTCGTTTATGATTTTAATACTAATACGAATGTTTCAGATGAGCTATCTTGAAGTACTGTACTCACATGTGTAATATGAAACAATCCTTTTTAGAAGCATTTCTTTCTCCATAAAAATTGTAACAAAATTCCAACGAAATAGATTGAAAATGCATCTAATTACAACAAGAAAATAGGCACGCATATATATTTCCTCGGATGTTCCCAAAACCCTTGAAATATTCAAAAACATAGAAAAAATTCTTGTCTCTTAGATTGCTACATGGCACAAACATATTTTTACTAGACGTAGCAGAAAGTAGCAAATTAAATAGACCGAAATTTTACATTTCGAACAATAACGGTAATCACACAGTAATAATATATCCACTTTCCGGTGAAGAAGCATTTAAAAAAGGTCTAACCATTCCAAACTTAAATTTAATAAATGTGATATGGCCAAACAAAAAAAAAGAAAACGCCCAAAATAATTTTCTTTTCATTTCATTAGTGTATTCTAAAAGGGGACGCTGAATATACTTCGTAACTGGTAATGTATTTGAAATTTTTCCTGTTTTCAAATGACTAAAATCGATGACACCAAATGAAACAGTTGGATTTGCAACAACCATTTATATATCCAACCATAACTTTAGAATTTTTTGAAATATAATCTACATTTATGAACCATTTCTGAAAAAATAAACTAAATAACAAAACCTTTATCTGCACATCAGTTCATACAGTTCAGTGTTTCGATAAAATTTTGAGCTAGTTTAAAATTTTACAAAAGAAGTTTCATCTCTGTGTCTAAAAACTTCGTTGTTTCTTGAAACCAAATAAATAAACATATAAAAACTCTTAGAACTTATTGCAAATTATTATATATCCAGCTATCGAATATAACTATCGAAATTTACCCGTTTAATTTATGGCAAATTTGTTATTCTATCTGACAATATTTGTAAAGGCATAATGAAAATAATCGATATTATGTTAGATCAAAGCTATCACTATACACTGACTACATCACTAGTGACAAGTGTACCTTCCACGTCAATCGAGTTGGAAATAAATTGGCATTGACGAGACCGAGTATACGCGGTGGTGGCTGTATTGTGTCGAGTAAAGTGAATGGTCTTCAGTCACCTCAGAATATCGCTTACAATTTTTACATAAATAGTTTAATATAATAAGCATCAAAATGAAACTAATTTATCTGACATTATTGGTTTTACCTGCATTGCTCTGCTTCCAAAGCTGTAAGTATTTTTGCTATAATATAAAAAGTGTCATATGTACGTGGCAGAGCTTTTCGTTTATATTTAAAAGAAAGTATCTATAAATACATACGTAGAGTTATGCAAAGTTTTAAAACGTTATAAAGCAATTAATATCATCTATTCATTTATGAAATGTAATTCATAAAATTGTAGAATTACGATATATTTGTAAAGCATTAAAAATATTTTTCACATAAAAAAAAGTAAAGACTATTATCTTATTCAGTAAAATACATACATTTCAATTAAAAAGTGTGTCCTTATTGGCAAATGATGCCAGAGAGCCATAAAAACTATTGTCAGTTTAAAATTACTTCAAAAATGTTTATCCATCTGGTAAGATAGAGTATGGTCACCTTAAAAATGTTGTACAAAATTTTCTATATTACCTTTGATGTCTAAAGTCTAATTTAAATATATAATAATAGCAACTTAAAAATATCTAAAATTTAAACAAAACACTATTTATAACATAAAGAAAATAAAGATATTATCCAAAGTTGAGATATATGTTACAAAGTTAAGACTTTTTATCTGAAATAGACAAACAATATTTTGCTATTATGAAATCAAACTCTTTGCTCATAGAGTATATCCATGTAGAGGAACTGGGGTGAAATTAAATTTCAATCCCTTAACTTATTTAATTTTATTGATATTTTAAGGAATGAATAATATATATAATATTCTGTTATTTTTAAATTTCTTAATGTTTTGTATTTTTATAACACTAGATATAAACTATGAAGTTATTTATTTATTTTTAACCATAATATTTATTTTTCCAGCCAGCACAATATTTGCTAGAGCGGATGAAGATGAACTAGATGACGTAGTAGACATTGAGGGTGAAGATAACCAGGTGGTGGGTGATGATGCACTTGGTGATGATGATGAGTCAGTTGTTAAGTCATCACAGGATGTTGATACAACTATACTCTTTATGAAACCTATTACAAGTTATGGTGATGTTGCATTTGGTAAGAATTACATCAGTGAATAATTTTTTTTAGCATATTTTAACATTTAAGCAGTTATTATAACACATTATAATTACAAGAATAACTTCATAAAGATTAATATTATTTAAAAGTCTTTAGTATTATAATTGAGCATTATAGTATATCATACTATTACATTTCTAATTAATTAATGAGAAGTAATTAGTGCAATATAATAGTATCATAATGAAAGATAACATGAAAATTTTAAAATATTCAATATATGATCTAACCAAATTTTTAATAAAATATCCTATCAATAAAAATATATTACAATAAGAGTCATATAAGTAAATATCTAACTTTAATTTTTATTATTGCAGATCTAAAAGCTGGCTTCCCTGTAGAGTTTCTTGTTGGATTCATCAACAAGGGCTCTGAAGACTATATTGTTGAGACCATGGAAGCTTCTTTCCGCTACCCTATGGACTATAATTACTATATCCAGAATTTCACAGCATTTCCTTACTACAGAGAAGTAAAGCCTAAACAAGAAGCTACTTTTGCCTATTCCTTCATTCCTAATGAGGCATACGCTGGCAGACCATTTGGACTTAACATTCAACTCAACTACAGGGATGTCAGCGGAAATTTCTACCAGGTATGTCATGAGGCCTGATTCAAACACCTAACCTAACCTAACTGTTTTTCTTTCTTAATACCTAATACTTTTGTGTCTTTTTCATTTTTCACTTCTTACTGAAATGTATTTCCACAGGAAGCAGTGTACAACCAGACCATAAACATTGTAGAGGTCTCTGAAGGCCTTGATGGGGAAACTTTCTTCCTATATGTGTTCCTTGGTGCAGCCTGTGTGTTAGCACTAGTGTTGGGTCAACAAGCACTGTCCTCATTAGCTAGAAGATCTCGATCTCCACGTTCAGTCAGCAAGCCTCTGGAGACTGGAACTGCTAGTGATGTAGATTACGACTGGTTGCCAAAGGAAGTTGTCAATCAGCTTAGTGAGTATTTGTTTGTACCTGATGCATTACGTCCTTAATATTATTTATATTTATTCTATTAAGACAAACATTTGCCAGCTAAAGCAAAAATAATATAGTATTATTTCTCCATAATAAGTGAGATTCAATTTACATTTATGAATTATTTATGTATAAATAATATTTAAAAAAAAAAAAAAAAAATGCATAAAGATAAAAAATAAAGTTTTTAATATATTGTTGCAGAAAAATCACCTAAAACACCGAAACAGTCACCACGCGCAAGAAAAGTGAAAAGATCAGCCGGTGATGATTAATTAAATATCAAAGTACTATTAAGAAACATCCTGCTCTAAGTGGACTAGAGCAAGCCTGAAACGGGCAATGTGAGACTGTGGGGACAATTAAAATAGGAGTAGGTTATACATAAAGCCAATTCAAACACTTATTCACAATCCTGATTATTACCTCTTATAATAAACTTTTCCTTTGTTTATGCTACTGATGTCATTTTCTTCAGCCTGTTCTTATTTTAATTGTGTAAAGTGAATAGACTGTGTGGTTGTAGTTGCTAAAGTGAGTAAGTTATGGAACAAACTGTGTGGACAGCTTTTGTAATGTTTGCAATTATGAGAAGACATTATTTAATTAAAATGTTAATTTTTTATATTGTTTTATTTTCTTTATTTTGGTTTTATATAGGAATTTATTTTTTATTTGACAATTTGAATACGTGTTTGTTTTTAAGTTTAGGTGTTATAGTTTGGTAAAAGTTTAACAACTTCAAGAATAGAGAACATTTCAACTTATTAAATATATAGATTTATACAGAAGGGGCGACTCATTGACAAATCAACATCTACATAGTCTAGTTGCTAAAAACTTACAATTGTGCACTTAAATATCAAAATTGTTGTGTTTAAAAATAAGAATCGCGACTGGTATCTAATAATCGGTAAATCGATTCCGGTGCTAATATTTTTATACCCTACATAAAAATAAAATTTGCTAAAACTTCACCGACAGTAGTTGTGGCAACATAGCGCTTAAAAGAATGGACTCATTTTAGTGTGTTTATTTTTTAATTATAAAAATACTCTATGGCCTCATCTGTCGATTGATCTGCTTTTTAGTTCAAATAGAAACATCAAGCAATATATTCATCTGTCATTTGATCTAGTGACAGATCTCAATTTCATTCACAATGCAGATAATTGTTCGGAATTTAGGTTGAAATAAAATTATAATAAAAGGCTAACTCTTGCAAGTGATTTAGTCTATATTCTCTTTTCCTGCTTTACCTTTTTTTTTTATTATATAGACATTAATAACTACTGTTCGATTGCCAATAAAAACATAATTATAATTTCAACGATGATGGCTTTTGCTATTGAAATTATGGCTAGAGGCTCAAGCCTCTCTCAAGCCTTACTCAAGTAAGGACTCTTAAACTTAATTTTTAAGAAATAAATTTTTGTAAACCTTCAAACCTACGTAGCGGCTGGATGAACTGGTAAAATAAGATTTATTTATCAGTTGCACGAAATGATGATTACAAATTCGATAGACCTAAGTCTGTAAATAGGAACGGATATTGGCAACACTGAACCGGTAAAATAATTCATAGTTTTTATCTGTCGAATGTCATCCATTTCTTTTTCGTACACGCTCGTTGCGTTGCACGTGTTGTTTTCAGTTATTTGCTCGATATCTGATTAAAAAATGGATAAACCTAATGTTCTTGCCCGCGTTGTGAAGGTTTTGGGCCGTACTGGTTCGCAGGGACAATGTACTCAAGTCAAAGTTGAGTTCATTGGAGAAACCAGCCGTCAAATCATCAGGAACGTAAAGGGTCCAGTTAGAGACGGAGATATCCTTACTCTCCTTGAGTCTGAGCGTGAAGCCAGAAGATTAAGATAAAAGGTAAGAGGCCGACTGGTGGTTCAAATATTTTGGATTCTAAATAAACATAACCTCATCTAACTTTAATAAACTTCTTATAATATGGTTATATTAAACTACAGATACAGTTAATCATTCACATAATTATTTTAATATAAAAACAAAACTAAAAGAAAAAATAAAAAACTAAATTTAAAAAAAAAATTGAAAATAACTATGGTAGGTTTTGTAATGATTTACTGTTAAATGTTCTTTATAATATTTTATAATCCAAAAATGTTTCTTTATATGGAAGAATTTTCAATATTCATTTTTTTAATTTTAAATATTTTTTTTACAGGGTCAGAAGATGTCTAGGTTAAGCTCTTATATGTAAAGTTATTCAAGTTATGAACATCAAAACCGTCAAAGAAACCAATGTAACCAGCTAATATATGACTTAATAACATTTTGTTCTTATTTATTTATTTACCTGCATCGTAGAACCCTGTGAATTTTTATGGAATTAAGAGGACGGGATTGATGAGAAAATACCATGTAAATAGCATATATGGAATAATATTGAGGCAGTACACTGTCTCAATAGTTAGGAATATTTAATTATAAATAAAATATACATATACAGAAAAATATTAAATTCTGAACAAATGTTACCTATTTTTCTTTACTTTTATTTCATAATTCTGTAACTGATAAAAGTTAAATATTTAATTGTCACTTTCTCATTGATTCTTTTAACATAGCTTCACACAAGCAAATGTTTTTGTGATTCTGATGGAACTCGTAGATAAGGTTGTTAACACAATTTTTAGGATAGGAAAGGTTTATCATCAACATGATAGATTTTACCTATGGATAGCAACAGGTAGGTACAATTGCTTTTATTAGTTTGGTTTTTAAAATTCAAAACAATATTGGAATTTATTAATTGTTAAAAGGCTTTGAAATACTGCAATTTCTTACCTTTAATACTTAAAATAATTAGAATAAAGATATTACAAAAAAAATCTTGATTTCTATGTCTAACATGTTTAAAATATTTCGTTGTTATATAAAAATGCTCCATTCTAGGTCCATTCCATTTCCAGTCTAACAGCAAGCTGTATTTTTTAATTGTTAATAAGTAATGAAGTAAAGTTATTATAAGATTGATATTTTCCATTTTGATAAAAAAATTATTATTGCTGTTTCTAAATTCTGTAAATTGGGTATTAGATTTGGGAATTAACACTAGTATAGAGTATACAGTTGAGAGATAAGATTGAATCATACATCATACTAATTATTTAAGTGACCTAACTTACTTCGAGGTAAATTTAAAGATTTGGTTAAGAGTCAAATGTTTATCAAGGCCTAGTATTGAAAACCTCTTGAGAAGAAACTTGGACAAAACAACCTTTTTTTAATTATGTACACATGGTTATCAATGCATCTTATCTGAATATTATCAAATATTTTAATTAATTATTATTGTCTACTTAAGATTTGATAAGAAAAAGAATTTATATTACAACTATTAAAAATACATATTTTTATTTTAAATTACATAATTTACATTAAATAAGATGAACTATAGATTGTAAATTTGTATTTTTATTTACATTTTGATAACATTTTTTATTAACATTAACTGTACATTATATTGGATCACGTATTCATTAATAACAATTGAAATATATAAGTACATATCGGCACAAACTCACTCTCTTTAATAACATTATAAATAAAATGTGTATTTTATATACAGAGTATACACAAGTCATTTTAACACCTGGTGTCGAACCGTAGCCAGCAGCATATCACTTGATTGCACTTTGATCAATGCCTGTCCGTCTCCAGACAGCATTAAGTGTCGTATTTTTCATTTTCGCACTGGCTTGCCCAAAACAAGCAGTTACCTATTCCACTATAACAGATTAAAATGACCGCGGCGAGAAAAACTACACTGCAAACTGTACATGGTTTCCTCTCTAAGAAAAATCCAATTAGGTATAACACTATAAACATTACGTGTGTATTCACCAACGCCGGGTGCACGGGCTTTGGAATGAGCAGCACGGGGATCAGCCATTGCAAACAATACATTTCTTCAATAATTAGGAGATGTAGAAAATTATAGAATCACATAAAATTACATGAAGATTACAATAAATTACCACATTCGACATGTTTTGAAGGATATCATTATTAATTCGCAATCTATTAAAATAACGTCAAATGACAACTAACTGTCAAGTTATACGTTGATAGAAAATAAGGAACAGTCGTAAATCATTGGTTGCGTTTTAACTAAAAACTACCATGGGTACTCATTTAAATTATTTTTAACATAATATTATTTATTTGAGTCACATTCATATGTTTAAAGAATTCACATTGAAATGTTAAAAGAATTTAGTGGTTTTAGTTATTAGTTTTAGAAATAAGTTTAGGTCATGCGTTGTACTGAAAAAAAAAACGACTAGAATAAATAACCAGTCGAACCAAAAGAATGCAATATGAGTAAGCTTGCAAAGAGAATTGTTTCCATATTTACCCATAATTCAGGACTATGATGGTTTTCAATATACAAAGTGTTGATGAAAAAAAAAAAAATTTATTTAGTTGACTTGCCCATGTTACTTATAAATTGTTACGAGACCTCTTGCATCCGAAAGACATCACAGTGATGTCGTAGGGTAGTTCCTTTATAATTATGAAATAAAACTTTTGGATTAACCTTTGAAAAACCAAAGAGATGTTTTTTTCATATGAATATTTTTTTAGTGTTTGTGTGTGTGAGTAGATGCTGTGAGAAAATTTAAATATAGAGTGCAAGAGTTATAGTTCTGTTCTCGGAGTCTGGACCAGCCCGAGATGGTTTGTGACGATTCATTGTTGACCTTTACAAAAGTTACATAGCTAAATGTGTAGAAAGTGCACGTGAAGCAGCACGTCAAATCAGCCATAAAGCAAGTTAAAGAGGAGTTTCATTAGTAAGACCATGGGCTAGTGCTAACTATAAACAACATTTTCATCGTAGGTCTGTCTGTCTTGTCTTGTGTAATAAAGATCTAATATTGAATTCCATAATTATTTGGAGGCATCAGAATATTGGTTATGATGGTTAGTGTAAATATATAAATAATAATATACGTATAATAATAGTATGCGTCTGTATATTGTATTCTGTAAATATTGTCACTAATGACAATACAAAGACATTATTAGGGATCTAAAAACTTAATAGATTTTTATGTTTTGTATGAAAAAACTTTTCTTCTTCAATGACAATCTATGTATGACAATAGACAATAACAACACAGAATTTCTTTAAAATATTTTAGTTTTATTGTATTGCAATTACAACTCAACTCGGATTCCATAAATATAAAAAAACTATGTCTACACAAAATTAAATTAAGTCATTTTTAAAAGTAGGTATACTGACATTTTTTTGACGTCCGAGTTTTGTATACATTGTAAATATTGTGTCCAATATATGATATTTAACGATGGTGTGGATAAAGGATAGATTTTTGTATCTGTTTAGCTAATTTATAATATTAAATAAATGCCATCATTCATCTGGACATCTGCATTTTATTTTATTCCTTATTTCTTAATTTCTTTCATGCTTTTCTGTCATTATACATCTCAGTCTGGAATCTTCGCGTATGATTTTTCACGTCCTCCACCCAATGCCTTCTTCGTTCATCCTTTTCATGCATATTTATAGTTAATGCTTTTCTCGTTAGATCTTAGCTCTTCGCATTACGTAACCATGATAAGATAATCTGTTACTCTAAAAAGTGAATTACAGTGATCAAGTTTTATCAAAAATTGTATCCATGAACTGGCTTGGAAAACGAATTTTTAAAATTTCCTCAGCCTAATTCAAACTATCCTTTAAACTTTCCTTTAACATATGCCTTACTTATAATATATTAACAGCAAAATAAGTATTTGATAATTGAAGATATCAAAGAGTCTTTAAAAATGCCAGAATAGTGGATGAAAAATTTTATTAAAGCAGGATTTTCTTTTAAAATTTCCTACAAGATAAATCTAAAATAATCCAATAACAAGTAATTTCTAAAATTTAATAAAGATAACTTCCCGGTGATTAATTCAAACATGTTTATAATAGGAGGAATGTCCCTGTTCAAAATTTTCTTTTAAATTGGTTATTACAAATGATTGGATTGGCACCGTCCATATCAATGAGAGAAAGTTGAATCGATATAACTTACTTGCGGTTACTAGCAGAGAATCTTTATTGTGAGATTTCGTTTATTGCTATAAAGTTTTAATGAACCTACCGATTAATAAATTTAAAAAAATAGATCTTCGACTTGTCTAAAATTATCAGTGTTATATTGATTCCACAAGACTTTCATTTATCGAACGTTACTTACATTTTTAATACTGCAATAATTTTTAAGCTCGTGAATGAAATCCATTAGACCAATATTGAATGGACTGGAACCAAGCTATATAATAACATATGCAGCGGAAGGATTAATGGTCAAAAGGATACAAAAAAGCCTTTCATTCGAAGGCACCCATTCTATAAACCCTATTTCGATTACGCATGCGCACATCTAGAGTTCCCTCACCCCATTTTTGGAGACTTTCCCGCCAGTGACGTTCTAGACTCTAGTCGGTCAACGTTTCCTCAATTCTTCCACATCTTCATTCATAAGTGAACATATCTATTGGTGTACCATATCGATTAAAATATAATAATTCTCAAACATGACCAAAGTTCGTTTTAATTTAAGTGAATATTTGAAGCTGAAGATTATCGATTCGCTTTTATCTCTTTTCTATTTGTCTTGTACTATTATGTGCCACGACGACGAGGAGGATTCTTATTAAATTTTATAAAATAATATAAAAATAAGAAGACAATAATAATTATAAGACATAATTATCTAATTATATTATATCGTAATAATCAATTGAAAATGGCGAACACGGCACATTTGATGAGGCGGCAGAGTTCCCGAGATTTATACGCACAGCGTTCTTTGGATAGAATGGAAATGAAAGAATTGAGAGGACGGTTGGTAACCATGGAAAATGGTCATCCTGTACACCGAACACACGTTGTTTATGGAGCCACAAACCAGGCGTTCGAAGATACTAGTCCCAACAGAAGGTCTTCAGAGACCCCGACAAGTAAGGCCAGTTCAGCAGACGTTGCTGCTGGGATAAAGCCCGAGGGTGACGGATGCGAAAGAGAATCTTGGGACAGCAAGTTAACCTTTCTATTAGCGACCGTCGGATACGCTGTCGGTCTAGGTAACGTTTGGAGATTTCCATATTTAGCTCAGAAAAACGGTGGTGGAGCTTTCTTGATCCCATACTTCGTGATGTTAGCTATTGAAGGTATACCGATTTTTTATTTGGAGCTTGCGATCGGTCAGCGATTGAGGAAGGGTGCTATTGGAGTGTGGCACCAAGTGTCACCATATTTGGGAGGGATAGGGATCAGCTCAGCAGTAGTATCGTTTAACGTGGCCCTGTACTACAACTCCATTATTGCCTGGTGTTTGTTCTATTTCGCGCAAAGCTTCCAAGCCGAACTCCCATGGTCGGAGTGTCCCAAGAAGTATTTAAGCAATGGGTCATATATAACGGAGCCAGAATGTGCTGTAAGTATATTTACGAGTATGGACATTTTTTGAACTGTTGGTTTATAAAACTGATCACATCTATGATAATACATTATTATTATCTTTATATAATTTTAATTCAAAATATATTCGGTGAATGAAAAAAGTACAATAAATAATTTGATCAAATTAGCTAAATCCACTTGTTGAACAGAATATTTAACAATGCTGGGACGACTAAATTCTTGTAAATTTTAATTTGGAGGGACAAGAGGACGCATAATAAAAAGGTGTCGGATAGAATTTAAAAAGCCTATTAACTCCTGTCCAAATAAAACTTGACGCTTTTAAGCCCAACTAAGTAACCTATAATTTTCAGACTGACAATAGATTAAGCCAAAACAGAAACCTTAATAATTCGTGAGATATTATTAGAGAAAATATAACATATAACATGTATCAATTGTATCAATTGTGGACTGACGATAATTATTGGTTAAGGAAATCTTGTTACTGCTAATAAATTGTAGAAGTATCTGGTAATAATTCTATTACAATGTAAATGGTCAGTTTCTTTGATATTATAATTAATTCCACAATGGAATGAACATTTACAAGCTAATCTCGGCCCGTTATGTCATGTTATACAAATTACAAAGCGTGTTACTTTTTTTAATTTCTGTAAAGGACCAGTATATCATTTTCAGTAAAATGTTTAAACTACACATAATTTTGTAAAATCTTTTGCGTCAATACAATAATGATTCTATACAGTTTTTACAATTGATTGATTATTAATGTCTTGTTTGGAATTAATGAAGAAAAAAAAATTGATAAGTTTAGCAATAAAATAAAGGCGAGGTAATATTAAATTTTCTGTCCATATGAGAGTATAAAAGTCTATTTCGAAGGAGCAATTTAGTGTGTTCAAGAGATTATCTTAAAATTGCTACAACAGTAAACTGGAGAGCGAACTACTTTAAGATGCTAGTTACGGATAATAATGAAATATAATTACAATATTCGAAGTTATAGGCAATCTTCCTATTAATCTAAAGAACAATAGTGCAAGTGAAGTAAAAAACGATATATATAATATATATGTTTTATAGAAATGACTAAAGTTATTAAATAAGTTAATTATCTTTCAAACGATGAATTATGTTTTAATGGGGGCATAAGTACGTTATTTGTTGTTAAGCAACAATAGTTTTGTCGAAGACAATAAGGTTATATTTTTCAAAGCACAGTCGCTTGGATATATGTAGGATTGCAGGTGGAAGCCAGCCCAGTTTTAATAATTTAATTGCAGTTCTTATACGGGCTAACTCGATCGAGTTTGTTCTTTCGTTTCACAGGAAATCGACATAATTTAAGCTCGTCGTATTGAGCGAGAGAAGAGTATGACAAAACCTCAAGCTACTCTCTCCGTATGTTCTAATTTGATAATGACAATATTTGCAGAATGCGACGCAACCACATACCATCAGCTGAATGTCTTATACAATTCAAATTTGTTTCTAAAAACCTCATATCTCTTGTAATTATTATTAACAATTCTGTCGTCAACTTTGATTTTAATTACAATCTTTTTAAACAAGTTAAAAATAGAAATATAATAAGATTTTAATTCTAACAAAGTAATATTGAAGAGTACTAGCGAGCAAAATTTTATTAAATCATTTCAATTATCGAACACCACTTCTCAGGTAAAAGTTTTTTTAGTACTTTGGATATAAAACGAAAAAAAAATTAAGGCGATTACACACGGGTTTTCCAGTCACAGAAATTCCTTTGAACCCGAATGAATGAAAAAAGTTAATGATCGAACGAAGTGGTTATTTTATTTGAATTTATTGAAAGACATAAAACATTTATGACTAGGATTGAATTAATTATTTTTTTTTATTTTGTTTGCGAATTTTATATTGAAATAGATTATTTATATTTACAAATTATTTGTAAATATATAGCAAGCTGTATCCATATCCATGGTATAGAAATGATATTTGTAAATTGAAATGACTCCAGTCAATTGGAAATTGTTAGTAGGTCTCTGTGTATAAATTGTTTTACACATGATTTACCTACATGATACACATGTATTATTTTGTATTTTATTAGCTAGTATATCAAGTATATGTTAATATATATTTAATTATTAGTGATATCAACTATATATATAAATTCTGTCAACACGATTGCTTAATGAGTCATTTAAGATACTTCATGGTTCGAATGTTTCACAACATAAGTCATTTCGAAGCAAAGCTTTTGATATAAGCTCCAAAGCGAAAACAAAGACGAGAGCAGTGGAGTACACTTGAGAGATTAAACTTATCATACATACTTTGTTATGAGTAATTTTAAAGAATATATATGCTATTACATTTTGTACGGATTTTAAATCTATTTTATACGGATTAAAACTCGCGTATAAATTGGTTACATGTTTATTTTAACCCGACCATTCTATGCCAGCAAACTAAGGAACCGTTGGAGGTAGATGACTAATTAGCTGACTTTCTGACAGTCTCTTATATCGCGTCTACCCGTGAACACGATTGCTGCAAAGCATTCGAAACGTTGGATTAAAATAAAAATGTAACCAAATTATACGCGAGTTTTAATCCGTAACAAAATAGTTTTATTTTAAATGTGTACTTGTGTAAATCTAAGAAAATACTATATTGTAATTGTTCTCTATAGAAATAGATGCGGTATTTTTCACATCCAATATCACTTAATATAATGGTATCAATATTATTACACCCTGTACAATATTGTTTTGTTACGCAAATAAATAATATTTATATTATATTATATTTATAGAAATATATAATATAAAATTTATTTCCTGAAAATCCAAATCATCCTCATTTTTAGTAGATAATTAATTTCGATTGAGACTTTATATTTTCAGGATTTAATAAGCTTTTATATTAAGTAAGATTTCGTGATGTCAGCAGATTTATTCGTTATTGAAGCCTTGAATATTTAAGTAGATTTTATATTTTAAGTTACTTAGGTAGGTAGGTGTAAGTAATTTTATTTTTCATTCTTAGCTTAAACGGATATTTAGATTTTTTATTTGTAGTCGAAGCTTGTATGGATGCATATTTAAAATTTTGTTATTTTAGAGAAACTTATTTACGGCACCACGTCTATTTTTCAATATTTTTAATTTCATAGGTTGTAATATTTTTTCAATCATCGCTAAAAATAAAACAGTTCTTATAAATGATTTAATAAAAATAAGAAATAATAAAATTTTAAAACCATTGTATTAACAAAAAATGCTATCTTTGAACTGGAGTCAAAAATATACTAAACATTTCTCTATAACAAATTTAATATATTTTTTCTTCAAGTATATAAAGGTTTCGTATGATTTATGTAATATAGTCTAATATTAAAGATAATAAGGTCAGTCTATTTTGGGCTACAGTTTTGTGACCTCAATCAAATAAAGACTATTATTTAGGTCACTTTGCTGTGTAGTTTATTTTATATCTGAATACATGGTTTTATTCCACGATTTCCTTACGTAATCTTTGAAACCCTCGCTTCCTTATTTATGAAACGCCATATGTTACCGAGATACTTTTAATACTGGTTCAGTATTTACTAAACCAGTAAGTTTACTTATATCATAAAATTCTTATGTAATGGAGTTGCCATTGATTTGTGTGTGTTTTATTGGGGATTTTTGATGCTGCCTTTAATTTTATTAAGAAAAGCTTTTAAAGAGAATTATTAATATAACCTAATTATACAATAGCTAACGCGGGTTTAACCGAAAACTTCAATGAAATTGTAGTTAGTCATGGGTAATTTATTTTAATTTTTTGTGAGAAAAAACGAAATGTAAAAACGAATTTGAATATCACTAAATCTCATTAGAATATTATTGTCTCCTTTTTTTATTTTTGCCACTTATACAATAAGAACTTAAGTTTGTTGTTTCTAGACATTTCTAGAAAAAATAGAAGAAGAAGCTCTTTTATTTTACGACTAAGTTCCACGTAGTAGTATAACCATATTATTTATAGTATAACAAAAAAAAACATTTGTCTTTTTTACACTTATATGAAAAATAAATGTGACTTATATTTTAGGCATATTCTGTATCACTCATCGGAATGGAAGCTTTTGTTTGGTTTGACGTAAAAATAATATATAGTGTTATTTAAAAGTTTTCGTTTTGTTAACATATTTTTGTACGTTTTTATACGTTATTTTATCTATCTGTACTAAATCATTATTATAAAGCGATTTTGTTCGTATCAATGCTTTTATTCTAATTTTTTATTAATGATATTATAAGTTGCTTACCACTTCAATGATTATTTGCTAATTTGTGCTGTAGCGTTCATAATAAATCTGGTCTGCCATTCTGTAGATAACGATGACCTATTTTATGTCGAAAAAAGGTCTGCTGTCATATAAATCTTAGACAAAATTAGGGGAATTTTGTTTTTTTTTTAGGTACCATAATAATTTCAATAAAACTATTTTACGAATAAAACTCGCGTTTATTTTGCATTTTTAAATTTAACCCGACGTTTCAAATGCTTTGCAGCAAGACGAGATGATGGCGTCTCACCGCGAACACGTTTGCTGCAAAGCATTCGAAACGTATGGATAAATTAAAAAATGCAAAATAAACGCGAGTTTTATCCGTAAAATAGTTTTATTGAAATGTGTAGTACTCGTGTAAATCTTAGAAAACATTACCATAATAATTGTTAAATTTTTATTATAATATTTTTATTAAGTCGTACTTCTTTTTTATTAATAAAAAGAATGTTGCCAACGTCTGTTATTTGCTAATATTGGTTATACATTCTTTCCTAACTCATTTCAACGTATTTACCATTAGGACGAATGCTCTGAAGCTTCATAGCTGTGAGCTCATATGATCTGATCTTCCAATTCAGTATCGCATTAAGATTATGTTGGATTCGATAACTTGTATGATTAATTTTAATCGGTTTTTTTTATATTAAAATTTATTATTTTTCAATTACGAAGATTTAGTGTGAGTGAGTGTGAGTGAGAGGTTGAGAGAGAGAAAGAGAGAAGTTATTAATAAAATATTATTAAAAACCTGCTACAAGGTCTGTTTCTTGTCCGAGAACTTTTGGTTCAATATTTTCGAATTTACAGTTTATTCATTTTTATATCACTCTTTAAACTTCGTATAATATTCTATACACGACTTTCATATTTCCTCGAAACTAGAACTGAAATGGTAATGAGGTTTTTCGCCCACATTTAAAGTGTGTATTAAATAAAATTCAAAGCACAATATTTCTTATTCATAAACGGAAACATGATTACATTTATTTAAATCGCATAGATGACTTTGAAATCATAAAAAATCCACAATAACTTAATAAGATTTTTATAAAATTATTTAAATTGAGTCATAATTTCTTATAAAATTATATTAATGTAGTTACAAATTAAATTATTCTTAAGAAACACTAAATTAGAAATAAATAACTTATTCTATAGACTTCTATTTTTAATTTCAACTTGAATAAAAACAAAACTATATCAATCAATGCATTTTGTGACCTTTACATAACCGCTACTGCATTTCATGCAATGGAATATCGTAGCTACGTAGGCGGTGCGTAGGCCGCTACGAGTTTCAGACGTAGGCGTGCTCCTAACACTAATCGAAAATAAAAATATATTTATTTGGAATTTTTGGAAATTATTTTAACTAATGAAAATTTGATAATCTAAGTATCAACACACAAAGAAAACATAAAAAATGATATTACATTGAAAAGTAAATTATAAAGAAATATCATTAACCCTGAAGAAATGAATAGAATTAATATATAATAGGCAAAATAAAGTCTTTTCAGTTTTAAATGAAGAAACTACAAAAAATCTTCTTAAGAAACTTCAACAGACGTTTTACAGTCTCATTTACATTGCTAATTAATTAAACGTGGATTCTAAGCCCTAGAACTCGACGCTTCCATAAAATGCCTTTGTTATTGCCGTGTGGTAAATTTCTATCAAAATAGAAGAAAGAATTTATTAAAGTAATTTTTTAATCATTATAAAAAAAATGACCATCTAATGAGTACTTTACAAGTCTTCATTTTTGAATTTAGGTATTACGAATTGACGTCAGCAGTTTTTTTCACAATCGAGACTCGTACACATTGACGAAAAGTGGTTTGACTCTTTTGACCCTGTTTTTGAAGTTTAAAAACATGTCTTTAGTTGAAATTGCCTTTTATATATATATTATGTTAGAGTTCAAAATCAAATGTTACATTTTATTACTTTTCAGTAAAAATAAATTATTTAAATGAAAAAAAAAAATGACAAACAAATAAAGGTTTTTTTCTTCCAGGTAAGCAGTCCAACACAATATTTTTGGTACAGAACGACTCTTCAGATTTCAGAAGATATCAACTACCCAGAGACATTCAATTACAAGATAGCACTCGCTCTTATAATTGCCTGGATTTTAGTATATATGTGTATGATAAAAGGAATCGCATCTTCTGGTAAAGTAGTTTATGTGACAGCAACATTTCCATACATCGTTCTAGTCATATTCTTCTTTAGAGGGATTACTTTGAAAGGAATGGGTGATGGATTGGTGCATCTTTTTACACCGAAATGGCACAAAATTCTAGACCCTGTTGTGTGGTTAGAAGCAGGCACCCAAATTTTCTTCTCTCTTGGACTAGCATTTGGAGGACTCATTGCTTTCAGTTCATACAATCCTGTTGACAATAATTGCTATAGAGATGCAATTATGGTCTCTATGACCAATTGCCTAACATCCATGTTTGCTGGCATTGTCGTCTTCTCAATTATCGGATTTAAAGCAACAATGGTTTATGAGAAATGTTTGAGTATTAGGAATGAAACTCTCCTGGATATTTTTGGACCAGACTATGATAAATTGACATTCCCTGAAGCTGGACAGAAGATGGCACTGATGTTACATGACAATTTAACTTATTACATTATGCCACATCTTCCAGAATGTGATCTACAGAAGGAACTCGACAATGTAAGTATCTTGTTTGTATTATACTAATGTAAAAAATGTGAAAGTAACTGTGACTTTGTTGCGCCTTCTGTCTGTTAAGTAATGAAATTTTCCAAAAAAAATTGAAGTGGTGTAATAAGGGAGGAATATTTGTATGAATAATTAACCAGTTCTCAAGGTAGATAGATGTATTAAATGACTTTTTTTCAAGGGTGGTTACATCCGCAGGCACCAACTAGACACATATTATGATTATGGCTTTGAAAAGTATTTTTAGTTCACTAATCCAACCAAATTAATTAACTAACTTTTAAATTAATTAACACGCCCCAAAAGACAAATTATACCACTATTGATTATACCACTGGCAACTAAAACTATTCCATTAATTCTGATCATTTGGAGTTAAAAAAATAATAAATTTAGGGATTTCAATTACTTACTATCTTATTTCGTTTAAATACGCTGATTATTGTATTATGTTTTATTGCAATTATAATAACATTATCAGAGTAAATGGAAATGCACATTTTATTTAGGAAGCTTTATTTTGGTTTGTTTATTTAGGTCAAAGCGTAACGATCTTTTGGGATTACGCCATAGTTTTCATATTACAGTATACCAATATAATTTAGACTGTGGCTTGGTTAACTCAACAAAATTTAAGTAAAATCGATATCAACTAAAATTATTAAAGGAAATTTATCTCTAATAATTATATATTCATTTATTTTTATTGTAATTACACCCTTTATCAAGGGTGAGATGATCTTTATAAAATTAAACACAGAACTGGAAAAATACCTATTGGGTTTCTGAGAGGAACAAGTAGATCGAAGTAAGGAAGTATAATACAATTTATCTCAATGCTTATTGATCTTTGACCAAAGTTTGAGTTAAGTGACTGAAGTTTGATTAGGTTAATATAAAAAAATATATTGGTTTATGTGATATCTGTTAGTTTTAAAAAAGAGTCAGTCCATATTTTTATGTAGATAAACTACATTATTTTAAGATATTATACTTTTCAGTTATAAAAATTCTAAAAAATAAATGATTAAAAGTTAGCTTTTGCTATCCCTACTCCGATGTATGTTTTTGTAGCAAAATTAAACAGAAAAAAAACATAAACAATAAAAAATATATATCAATATATCTGGAACAAAATAAAATACAATCTATGCTGGAGCAAAGATAGAAAAATATATGATTTCTCTTTCTTTGCTCCAGCAAAAGTTTCAGTTCAATTAAAATGATACTTCGACCTACCACGACGATCACATAGATCACATATATGATAATGTACTTGATGTATCGAAATATTTCGAAGACACTAATCGATTGTCAAAAGTTCTTCGTAGCACAAGCTGCCGTTTTGTGTTAGAGTTCTATAAAGTTTGGAGTGGTCACAGTTTAACAACTATTTCATTTTAACTAATGTAAATGTTATATATCCTCGTATATGTACGTGTACTTCTGCATCAGAATCAACGACTAAAAAAAATATTATATTTTCATAGGGATATTTTTGTTTTAAATAAGTTTTTTTATTATATAACATATCTAATATAGCTATTTATTTTATTTTATGGTCCTTTTCCAGACAGCATCTGGCACAGGACTGGCCTTCATCATATTTACAGAAGCGATCAATCAATTCCCCGGCGCCCAATTCTGGTCTGTCCTTTTCTTCTTGATGCTCTTCACTCTTGGGATAGACTCTCAATTCGGGACATTAGAAGGTGTTGTCACTTCTATAGTGGATATGAAGCTATTTCCTAACCTTCGTAAGGAGTATCTCACTGGAGGGTTATGCCTCATTTGCTGTCTGTTGTCCATGGGGTTTGCTCATGGTGCTGGAAGCTACATATTTTTGCTGTTTGACATGTATAGTGGAAACTTCCCGCTTCTGATCATAGCGTTTTGTGAATGTATCGGAATAGCATACGTGTATGGGGTTAAGAGGTGAGTTTGTTAAATATGTATATTTTATAAGAGTATGATCATCTTACATGTATCGTCTTTACCTAATATTAACGTTTCTCATAACTTTTATTAAATTTATTTTATTTTATTATTTTATTTATTATATATCATGAAAATCTTAATTAGCAATAGTATTATTCTAGGGGTACTTGTTATATGTAAATAATTAGGCGTCAGGTTTTAATAAAAAATGAAAATAAAGTGATAATAATTTCTGTGGAGTTTTATCATTTGCACAGTCCGTCGTAACCAGATATTCTTAAAATGTTTTGAAAATTGTATTTAAATATTTCATTAATTTAGTGCACTTATACGATTAAAACTACATTTTGAATAGATTTAATTGACGTCAGTTTAAAATTTATCTTTTATTTATTAAAAAAATAATTATTTTTTATTTTCACATAGTCTTTTGAACTTGATCAAGCGGAGAAGAAAATTTTGTTGTTAATATGTACATACCAATTTCCAAACATTAATTTACAAATAGTATATAAGCAAGTATAATAACTGCGTCAGCACCAACAGTGTCATGGTAGCTCAAGTGTTAGAAGTTAGAACCACTCCAGTATCTCTCCGGAGTACAGATTCGAAGAGATCGCAGTTTCTAGTCGTACCTGAGTTGATCAATATTTAATTCCATATTTATTTAAAATTTAAATAACATAACAATAACAAAAACTAACAATAAAAACGTTGCAGTTGTTAACACTATGAGACACACTTTGACCATTTAATAAAAAACTACAATCACAAATGTCACCAAAAAACTTTAGGACCAAATTAGTCACTGTTTTCGACAATTCGTCCAATTTTCGACATCCTACCAGTATTCGTCTAGGAGGAGTAGCATTAGTAACGAAACACAATTTTGATCAATAACTTGCTTAATAGTCATAGATATGGCATCCTAGAGGTGTTGGTTTTGGAGTTGATGAAGGTTTCTTTCTTTATATATTTAAATCTTAAGTAAGCTTAACATGTCATTTATTTGTGTTTATAAAATTTCTTGATTGGAGAAATTTGTGATCATGTCGTTGTGATAAATATTATAGATACTTAAACCTTGAAGAGTTGTATATATAATCTACCAATTTAGGTCTATCAGGTCTGACCACCTCTTCTTAAAAATGATATTAAAAAAAAGTCTTTAAATGAATATCTTAAAAGGAAACACAGTTTGAAAAGTAACTTGAACGGATACCGTTAACATAAAACTAAAGAATCGTATATGTAGTACATATTTTAATTCGATTTTACGTTTAATAAATTAAGATTAGTTGAAGCAATGAGGTGTTTAGTATATATTTTAAGTATACTTATAAATCTGAAAAGAACTATCAAAGTAATATTAAACTAAAATTTTATTAAGTTGTACGATATCTACATTACAGATTCGCAGATGACATAGAACTAATGACGGGGCAACGTCCAGGGATATATTGGTTAATTTGTTGGAAGTACCTCTCACCCTTGGCCATGCTTTCTATCCTGATATCTTCGTTTGCGGAACTAATCACCGAAGGCTCTAGTTATGAGGCGTGGATCAGCTCTGAAGGAGATACTGTAAAGAAACCTTGGCCTATCTGGGCTGTGTTTTTAGTTCTGGTGATGGTTCTCGCTTCTGTGCTCTGGATTCCAGGGTTGGCTATTTGCAGGTTAGTGGCTAAGATTAAATATTTAAATACAAAATATAAAATTAAAAATTTTTAAATTTGTACAAATATGATATTAGGTAAGCTAGCAAATATTACTTTTATTAGTTTTTCTAAATTAATGCACTTTGGACATTGCCGATACGGGTATATCAAAGAAAAAGTCAGAGTTCGATTAAAGACAAAAAAGGCGGAGTGAAGTATGTATCGAAGGTTTATATTATTCAACGTTAATTGTCAACATTGTACTCGGTGTGTTCTACCCTCCTTGATATAGGGATTTTTGAACAGCATCTGCAACAATGACAAAGAGCTCGACAGGTTGACCATCTGTTGTTTATTATTATAAAAATTAAGACTGTTATTTAAAAAACAACATATAAAGTAATTGTATTTCAGATACTTCGGGATCCAAGTGATCGACGATGAGGAGCGCGCATGGTTCCCAGCGGATGATCTTCGCGACTTTCACGGCATCGAGCCGAGGCCCGTCTCCGCACTCGAGACGGTGCTGTTCTGCACGAGACCTGATGGCTCCGAGCGGTGCTGCTGGCCCGGCTGCTGCGACACCGACGACGAAGAGTAAATGAAGAGGGAAAGAAAAGAAGAGTGAGTGTCTCATGCAATACCATTAGAGGTAGAGACACCGGAAAATATGGAAATGTAAGTAATTATATAACATCATTAGAAGAAGAAAGAGAACGAGAGACAGAGATAAAGGAATAATGTCATGTAGCACAATTAGAGGAGGAGAGGGAGATAGAGAAACAGTATCTCATATAACACCACTGGTATATATTAGATATAATATAGTAACATATATCGATGATGAATAGGAATTTTAACACGAGTAGAATTAGTTACACTTAAATATACATAAAGAAACAATAATATTTCTCGGTGTAAAAGATGTTATTGACGGAGACAATAATATGATAGATAAAAATAAACTTTGACGATTTTAAACCTATAATAAACTAGGAGCGTGAACCAGACCTCAATATTCGCAAAATCTGGGTATGTGTTAGCATGTTGAGCGAAGCGAGGTGCAAACAGAACCGAAGTTGGATTTACCAAACGTCGACGCATTCTGTCCTCAACTATTTTTTAAGATAAAACACCTTATTACATGTTTTGATTGTTTTTTTTTTATTTTTTAAACCACCACCAGACTGTTGTCTATCAGTCTGCAAAAATTAGGAAATTTTCGGATATACCGCTTTTGATTGATGCTCGCACAAAGGATACAGAAAAGTCTCTCATAGAGAGCTTCAATCGCTCCGCTCGCTTCGCTCAATTATTGCAGTTCTCATAGAAATATTTCTACAACTAATGTTATATGATATTCGTATTCTGTATTGTAGTGTATATACATTTTATAACTACCTATAACATATCCAAGACATATTCATGTTTGTTGTAGATTCTGGTTATTTACTTGTTAACGAAAATTAAAAACTTCCAATGTGCTACGGCTATATGCTACGGACAATATCATTAGTATATTTAGAATATTATTTCTATACATTTAAATAAATATTGATTTAATTTTTGATTAAATGTTTAGAAATTGTTTATATATATTTAAGATTTTACCAAAAAGTATTTCTTACAGGTTGTTTACTTGAATTGAGACAATAATCTAAATAATAATATTATGTCTACGAGACCTAGTCTTGGGTTACTAAATAAATCTGATCGTATCTTCACATTAAATATCCCTTATGTTGCCCTAAATCTTGTAAACCTTTTTATACGAATTTCAACAATAATTTTGTCTTTTAATTTAATTTCAAAACTTTTTCGTCTAATATGTTATAGAAAATAAATATGTAATTATACTTCTAGCAGTTACAATATAAAATATTATTTTTAATGTTAATATACCTACTAACTATGAAATCGTCTGGCTCACTCACGTAAGTTTTGATTTTGACATATCAAAGTAAATATACAAACAATTGAGCAAAGATTCTTTAAATTGAGCCTATTGAATTCATTGCTAGTATTGAATATTTATTTCCATTTATAAATTTTAATTATTATTCCAACATATAATATTAATATTTGGTGCCTTTGATCTTGTTATACGAACAAACTCTTCGTTACGTATCTACAATTATTTTGAATTTATTTTAAACATCAGCGTATTATATTTATAAAACTTATTAAGTGACATACAGATTAAGACAATAATATTTATAAATTTTAAATTAAAGTATGTGGAATTGCATTACAAATATACTTAACGAAGACAATAATTCAAAGCTGAGCATATTAATGTTAGTGTAGTTTTCTTATATTATATTTAGGAATATACAAAAAACCTGCGGTCAAAATAATATCGAATAATAATCGATCTACAATTGAATATTGTAATTCGTCATCCTAAGAGTACATTTACTCTAAAAACTGTTTATACGGTACTGATAACAAAAAAAATGGATTGTCCCTAATTTCAATCTCTTATTACTAAAAAGCAGGATCGATTTTATTAACCTTGACTGTAATCTTGTTATTTATGTGATAATATGTAACTGTTGTTAAATTTTTAGACGAACATACGTATCATAAGAATATCTTTAGAAATCTAAGATCATATGTTACGGGTAGATCTTTTAAATAATGTTTGTTAAGTTAGTTGACGTTACGTCAAAGATATTATTAATAATTTATGGAACAGTATTTTAAATACATTTAATTAGTGTTCTGTTTATTTTAAATATAATGTTTAATTAGCTGGTTAATACAAAAAATGCCACAAATAAAAAACATATATCAAACTTATTTAATAAAAAAGAAACCTGTACGTATCTTATTGTAGGATATTTATAAGCTTTATGCGAATGTTTTATGTCTAGAAGTATCTGCCAATATCTAGCGTCCTATAATAATCGTAATCAAATCTTAATGTATTAAATGATCTAGTTCTAGAAATGTTGATATTTTTATCTGTGCACTGCTTTTAGGGTTATTTCACAATTGCGTCAATTAAAAATGTAATTTTGATATTATTTAAAATTTAATTTGACATAATTTAGTAGTTTATTAGGTTCTCATATATTTTTGAAAAAAAAGGCTCTAAGCGCACATCGAATGAAATTACAATTCAAATAGCTTTAAAATAAACAATCAGTTTAATGTTGAATAAACAAGTGCATTTTGATTTGAAAATAAGCTTTATTTGACATTTATATTTAAAAATAAATATGTTGCGTATTAAAATTTGATTTAAAAAATATATTATTTTTAAACCGTTAATATTAAAAAGTTTATTATGTTTTAAGAAAAGATAAACATAGTAATAAAGTAGTGAACTGCATTGAACTCCAATATAGACAATAAATGAAAAACTAATCAGCTAGACTAATGTTACTTGTGATTTAATATCTTTCTAACTTGTTGTTGTGTATTGTAAAATTTGTCTATCTATTGCGTGTTGATGGTAAATAAACATTCAAAGAAAAATTGTGTGTTTTCTTTATAAATGAGCGAACTTTAATTTGCAAAATTATTCTTATCCTCTAGTTAGGGCTGAGAGAATTTAAATATTTTATAAGATAGGTATTTCAGACGGTTGCCGTCGTAATCATAGTGGGACAGAACGAGATCGCTTTCGCATTTTACCATGGTGCCTCGATGGTACCACGAAGAGGTTACCCCGAAACGCAGGCACCCTCTATTAGCCACATGCTTGTTATAACGCGGGCGCGCTCTTGCCTCCCAACCAAGCCTGCTAACAAGATGCCGAGACCTCATCCTAACCAGAAGCTAGACCGGACATCTGGAAAATCGATCCAAATCCGAACACCCGACCTGATTATCAGAAGCTCCGGGTTTTGTACTTGGCTCAAAAAATATTTATCAGCATGCATGCAAAGAGGCCTAAGCCGGCCGTGGCAGACAGCCGTCCCTGTCAGCCATGATCTAAACATGAATTCTCGCGGCTGAACCCAGCCGTGCGCAGTCTTAATCAGGGGTTAAAAAGAAGTCACAGCTTTAATCAGGGGTTTAAAAAGAAGTCGAAGTCATAATGAGTTATGAGAAACATCTCATGGCACCGTTTGTATTGAAATGGCATCAATAGCAGACTGTCTGTGAGCTTTTTAGTTAGGATCTGGCAAAAGAACTAGGAAACTATCCGTAACGAATACTTTATTGTCAGATTTAAGTTAGAATGAAGTAATTGACTTCATGATCTTCGCGGGAAGTTTCATCACTGATCAGTCAATTCTTTTATATAATACTACTCGATGTCAGTCTGATAATAAAATAGATGTTTACAAGTCATTTCCTTCCTTTGTTCACAACAGGGCTAAGGTATAGGTTGCTCTTCGACAATTACAGTGGTAAATTTTTAAAAGATTAAAAAAAAAACAAATTGGATTTAATTATTTATTACATTTTGAACTTATCAGGTACAGAAAATAGGATACCTCGTTCTCTAACACAAAAATAAATCAATAATTATTATTGCTAAATAGTTAATAGGCAGTTTAAAACTTACTTAACTAAAAGAAATTTATTATAAATACCAATAATTTACCTAAGTATAACTACAAAACTCGAAACAAGTACAAAAATGAAAGAAATGTTGTTTCCAAATAACTTTTTCTTAATAGACATAAGGGCAAAAATATCTTTAAACTGTTTGTAAAAGGTTGAAAACTATTTTTTGGTAATTAATTTCGCATTTAGTTATTGTGGTATTCGTTGCTTTTAATAGTGAGACAATGTGTCTATTTACAATGTAACTTAGTAAGCTTGAGCTCATCTTATTTATCAGTAAATAGGTAAGTACATTAATCTCATATTATATTATATGAGTTATTAAAACAAAATATAATTTAAAAAAATCAAATGCAATTAATGTATTGATGTAAGGAACAAAAATATTTTTATACACACTGAAACAAAAAAAATAATTATATATATCTTTATTTTAAAGTATACTATATTAAAAACAAAACATGTTATGCTGCACAATAAAAAAAAAATAGATGTAGGTAGTACCAATAGCTATTTATTACCCGGACTATTTGGTTTCATATTTCAAACTTGAATTTGCTGTTGGTACACTATACAAACATTTTTATTTATGATGTTGCAAAGTACACATAGTACAATTTATAGTTAAAATAAAACATATTGTAACTTGAATAAGTTACTTTAATAACCTTAAATAATAATGGTTCAGGTTTTTCTTAAATGACTTGACAGTCATTATTATAACACTCATAAGAAAAGTAGGTGGGTTTGATTTTTTTTATATCATATAAATTTTCATATATAAATGTCACCTCAATTTCTGTTTTCTATTCTGCAAGTGAAATTTTATTCATCAGTAAAACTTGCCATATTACGACAGTTATTAAATTTATATTTAAAGAAGTAAATGAACATGGTTGTATTTTTTACTATAAAATTTATTTTTTAACATTTGATAAATTAAAAAGAACCTTTAAATATGGGATAATTTGAAAGTGACCCAATTATTTTATGCCCTAAATTAACTATTTTATTAATTAACTTGTAAACTGCTTTGCTTTTACTTAAGAATGATCTGACTTCTCTAATAATAATAGTACATTATATTCAAACTAACCTAAAATAATTGGCTAGAATTGGTCATTCATCCTTTACCTACTCTAGTCTGTGTATTCCTAGTCAAATTGTTAATAAAAACCTTTGTAATCATTCATTGCATTAACTAAAAGAAAATTGAATGTATAACAAAAACTCTTCAATAACACCAAAACATTTTCAAATGATGGCATCAGTTGTATTTAATAATAATAAAAAAATAAAAATAAAGTTATTTGACACTGACATAGAACCGAACCAGTAAAATAAAAAAACACTATTTGTTTTCTTTCTAACTCATTACATGATTGTTTTTATACAAATGCTATAGAACTACTTTTTTTTACAAATGATAATCTTAAAAAAGTTTATTAAATAAGAAATAGAACTATTTTTTTCAAACATCAAAAGGAAAATATCAATGAAATTCTAAAAGTACTAACAGAATTTATACTAACTTTTAAAATGGAATACGCAAGGCACATTTTGCCTTTGACAAAATACTTATAAGTATTATTGAGACATTTTTAATCATACAATTTGAGGCAATTGTCATAATTGTCTATCTTTGATTAGAATAATAAGTATATGCATAAATCAAATACCTTCAGATGGTTTGTCAGTTTCAGCTTTCTTTACCTTTTTTGCTTTTATATCTGCCATAGTCTGTTCTATGGAGCGTAAGTCTTTTTTATTTTCACTAGGTACCTCTCCATAACTCTTGTTCATGTTTGTCTTCTGGGCTGCACTAATAGCTGCATCTTCTCCAATCAAATGTGCATATTTCTGTTTGTAGAAAGTTCCACTGAGTTCTTCTATCCCATGTTTACGTTTCCTACCTCTTTCATTTTCTAATGCTGCTTCCTTTTCCATTTCAATACGTCTCTGAGCCATTTCAGCTGCTTTTTCTTCATCCCATATACCACCTGATCTACGGACAGTCAATTCATCTTCTGAGGGACCTTTATCTTTTAAATATACTACACAATACCTGTCAACGCCTTCCTGACCAAATGAGTACACTTGTGCTCCGGCTGTATTAGCAACATCTCTTATCACAGACCTATACATTTGATCCATAGGATCCATTTGGAGGTATGGTTTATTACCATCTTTTATAAAGTCACTTATTTTTTCTTCAATACGCTTACAGAACCTGTTTAAGATACCTTTCTCTTCTTTTTGTTTACGCTCCAATGCTTCTTTATGTTTCTTAATTGCATTTTTCTGGGCCTCACTTGTTGTTGGAGGTTTTTGCATAGAGTTCAATATTGAGCCTAATAGATCCATGATTATATTTGGTTTTCACTACAAAAGGATGTGTAGGCTAAAATATCTGAAGCTTTTCGTTGCCAGTCAGGGGAAATTTTGAAATTATCAACAATATTATCTGTGTTCAAACCTCTAAGGGATAATACTGATAGTGTTGTGGTAATTTGCTCACAGATTTCAGCACCAAATGATAAACTGTTGCAGGCAAACTCCAATATTTGATCTAAGGGGGGCTGAAGACTGGTGCCTTTAATGAGTGGTAGTTCTGGTGATAAATTAATACACCTACAGCTCTCTAATAGAATCTTGTGTTTGCTACAAAGGCTTTCAAAAGCTTGTTCAATAATTGATCTAAAAATATAATAATGTTGTCGTTTATTTAAACATTTTCAAGAGTAGGGCCTTACATATTCACCGCAGCCATTACTAATAGAATTTAAGATAGAGAAAAAACATGATAGATTAGGTTAGGTTTGATAAGATAGATTTTCGTTTTTTAGGTAAAATATTACTCCTGATTAAATAAAATTGCATAATGTTGTTTTTAGCAAAATCTCACATACGAATTTAGCAGAATTTTTGATGTAATGGCGTTAATACGTAAGAACGCAGGAGTAATACACATTTAAATATAACGTTTTTACGGATTTGCCTCTTCTTTTTCAAATTCAGGAGCTTTTTATTATAGAAAAATAAAATATAGGGACGTTATAAAGCTAATAATATATTTATACATTTAATTAATATTAATGCTAATTGTTATTATAATATAAGATATATAATGATACCTACTGTTGTTTTTGAATCTCTTGAATGTCTTCAGAAATAAGGTTATGTAAAGCCAATAACAATATACTTTGAATTCCTTGAAACTCCTCAAGAGGCGAGCCAATCACTTGCGCCCTAAAATATGCACATGTATATAAAATAATCTTTATAACCATATAACAATTTAGCAATTGTACAATATTATTTACTCTTTTATGTTTCGGCACCGATGAATCACTTTATTTATAGAAATTGCGCAGTTTTGGCAGATTTTCAAACACGATTTGGAAGTATTATAAAATTCCTCATAGAATGAAAAAAAATCAATGATTTGTTTTTGGATTGTTGTTTCCATTATTACAAACAAACATTTTTATATTTGTAATTAATCAATTTGGTAACGTTAAAGTTTGTTAAAGCTCAGGATGAAAATTGGTATTGACAACATTAGAAAACAATATATAAACTATAAAGCAAGTGCTGTGTCAGTTTGTATTACAAGGCCACAGATTAAAAAGATGCCAATTGCATTATTATTAAGAACGTCCCTAGACACCATTTATGGACAATAATAATAAATTAAACAAAATAACATAAACGTTTCTAATATTCTTTATGAGTCATAATTTACAATTGAACTTATCTTGTTCTAAGTTACATTTATAATATCCACTTTTTTAATTATAATTATAAATTGCTTTTGTTTTATTGCTTCTTAGAATAAATTAAATACAGATCTTTGATTAATTTTTCAATCGTAAAACATATTTCATGCAACTATTTTGTCTCTTTCATTCTCATTAAATATAACGATAGCACAAGTAGCGCCTCATTCGACAATCACTAGAAAACATTTAGTTTTGATCATTTCATTTTGGAGAGAGCACGTACTGCTCTGTCTCGATGATAATTCCGATTTAAAATTCGCTGTCGTTTTAATATTTATTTGCGCGGTTTAAAATATCGATGTACTCTATAATTGAGTAGCAAAAAAATGAGTGTTAAAGGTATCGTTTAACTTTATAGTTGTAGTTACGGGTTCTTATTGTGAAAATGAATGGTAAAATGCATAGTGAAACGGGTACTTTCTCGTCCGATGGCATGCGTGCCGAAATATTAAATCCTTTCGTCCATAAATTGGAATTGGACAACACATACGACAAGATAAGGGTAAGATATTAATGTCACAATATTTCTAAGATAACTGTTTACGGCAAAATAGAAAAAAAAATACAACCTATTCCGATTGCGCAGACTCGAAAAAAACCTTGTACTGTTACTACCTGTTATGCATTTAATAATATTGTTTATTGTATATATTATAGATTATTACCTTACATTATGTAATAATGTTGACTTAAGTAGGTTCTGTTTCTTTGTAATCTTTTTATTGTCTAAAATAAAAACGTTACTACGATTTGGAACAATTAAGTCTAGATACTTTCTAAACGTCACGTTCTACTCTTTCTACAATAAAATTATTAATATTTTTAAGAATAAAATAAAAAATTAGCTATATCATTTGAAGGATTGTACTTATGTTTTGAACATGTAATACTTCAAATAAATAAATTATAAGATTAAGAATAGCATAGACGCACAAGATTAATATAAGTAAACTTTACTATCAGTATATATCACACTATACTAGATGGATACAAGCTGTCTATCTCAAAAGCTTAATACTATACTAATTAGCCTTTGAGGCTTAGTTCAGGATTCTGAAAAAGTTTAAGGTTACGCAAGATTGTCATGACTCTAAATTGGGGATGTAGATAAAGACACTTTAACTACTTTTTTCTGACGGAAAAAATGAGTTACTAAAATCTAATTCTGTTGGTTAAAATCAAGGACTGCACTCTAAGGATAGCTGACTGTCTGCTCAATTTGTCATTAACATACGATATTTTGACCTCGAATTTTCAAAGAATCCTTTCAATTACAAGTAATATTGAAATGTAGATCTTTATGCGGCTTCATTGTTTGCTATTTCGATTAACAGCAACGTTACACACTTTCGTTTTAATTGTTGGTGTTATAATTTGTTTTTTTTTTATTTTATTGTAGTTCTGTCAAGTTAAATCTTTGGTAATATAACATAAGTAGGAACAAGCAACATTAGCACCATTTCACCATTTATTTTTTTATTTATTTATTTATTTAAGTGTTTGTTTACGACAAACCAACAAACACTTAATAATGACATGAAATAACTTAGGATTCTAGAAAGTTACGAATAAATAGGTTTTAAAATCATATATTTTTGTGTACTTTATTTTTAATTTATCATTACTTATGATAAATTAAAAATAAAGTATAAAAAAAAATATTTGGTTGTTATTTTATGTCATCGGTTTTGAATTATTTTCGTAGTAATAATAACACGACAGTCGGTAGTGTTGAGAAAGACCGTAAGAAAATCTGCAATATGTATCAGAAATAATATTTACGCTATGCAATAAATTAAAGTAAATTTTAAATTTTGTTGCTTTTTTAAATATGCAAATTTATATTTCTAATGTTGAATAATTAATTTAAAAAGATTTGAAAAAGTTTACAAACATACTTTCTCCGCCATTCGTATAGGATTTTTAAACAAAAGTTTCGAAATAGACATCGTGCATGCTGTATAACGTTGTGTTGTATAATTTAATTTTTATAGCCCATAAATTCAGCAGATATAAATATTAAGAGTAAAATATTTCTATAAAGCGGTAGTTGCACAAAGAAAGTTGTAAATTGCTCTTGGATTGCCGCTCAACATTGAGCGAAAGTTCATTTACCATAACACGCACACATATATAATATATATGTGTGTATATAGGTCGCATATTATAAAAGTGAATTATCGCTTACGTAAACTCAATGGAAACTCTCTTTTAAAATTTTTAGATTAACCGAAATATGTACGTAGATCGTATGTATATTGTCATTTTATTATTGATATAAAATTGTTTTTCCTGATATTATGTAATACTAGTATTGCTAGATAGGCAAGTTGTAAGGCAACTCGGTAGGCAAGTCCTTAGTAACTAAGTAAGGAAGGTCATAAGCATAGCAAGGTTTCGATAATTCGCTTCACTAGTCATTGCCAAATAAATGTTAAAAAAAAAATCAATTAAGTACGTTCTAGTTTTATTTTTTATTTAATAATAATAATAATAATAATAATAATTTTAATAGTTATTATTACATTCTTTAAATAATAAAATAATAAAAAAAATATTAAATTAATTATTTTTTTAATAAGAGATGTATTGAAGTCATGTTAAATCGTAAAACCTGTACTTTGTAAATGTATGTTTAACGGAAGAACAATGTCAGGTCCTAAGTTCAATACTCGGCCGTGACAAATCATATGATAAATATTTGAACAACTCTAGACGTGAAGTAAAATTTCTTCCTGAAACCGGTTTTCGTGTATGTAGGTTCTGTAATTAATGTTATTTCATTGGGTCCAACCACTCAAAGCCTTATTTGTCGCATTGAACCCAATGTAATGTATATATGTTTGCGTAAAATGGGAAACAGAACATTTTTCTTGTCTTGAGCACTTTTTAATGTTTGCTTTTGATGAAACTATTCGAATATATAGTTTTATATGATAAAATATATCTCTCTGACAGTTGCTTAGATTTCTTTATACTATATTAAATATAAATGTTTTAATTAACAACAATTGTTGCTTTAACATTAAAATTACAACAAAAATTAATATTCATTATTGGAATGCTAGTCGGAATTGAAAGCCTATTGTAGAATAGGCTTTCAATTCCGACTAGCATTCCAATAATGTTAATTATTATATACTCGAGTATAATAATATTATAATTAACTTGTATAATTTCTGAATTACACAGCGTTGTAAAATATATATGTTTTTTATATTCAAACTTAGTTTGTCTTTGACTATCGCCTTCCTAAATTTAGTCAACGATCTTTCACACTAAGGAAGTGTAAAAGATCGTAGACAATAGTGATGCTTCCAGGTACAAGGTACCTATTAATTTTAGATTTGAAGACCCTTAGCTTGAACTTCAAAACAGAGTCAAAGAGAGTACAGAGTAGAGAGAGACAGAAGTAAAGTAGCAAAATAGAGTTCCAAAGTTATGCCGTACTTAAAATAAATGATGAAGCAAAACGCTTAGTACCCTTAGATCTGAAATGCTTAGAGACCTCGGAACAGAGCCAAAGAGAGTGCAGAGTGGTGGGAGACAGTAGTAAAATAGAGGGTTCCAAATTTATACTGTCCTTAAAATAAATGATGAAGTAAAATGCTTAGTACTCTTGGACCTTAAAAGCTTAGAGAACTTTCATTGTTAATTGATCCCATCCAGTTTCTTTTGTTAAGTATTTGAAAGGAGATGAGAGATTCAAGTTGTGCATCTCCATTAAACATTCTCCGAAATGTTTCTGAGAAGACTTGCGACTTTGCGGAGGTATTTAATATTAGTTTAGGTTCAGCTACAAGCCTTTTAGGCCGTCTCCCTCTTGAGAGCTTTGGAAATCTGGAAAGAAACCAGAAAGAAACAGAAGTACTTCTCCGAACATTTCAACCAATTCACTCGAGCTATTTGTGGTGTACACTAGAAGACCCAGTTGACCGATTCCAGCAAAACCTACATTATTTATCAATGAGGTGGACAGCCTTTTTTTGAGCACAGACTGGATGTTGGCAAGCTTCCAAAAACTAGACACTTTTTAAGTCTCAAGAGAGTACCCGAAGAGACGGTGCTGACAAATCGACAGCGAAGAAAATTCTTGGGTACATGACTTCAGTACCACTGCAAGAATATCGTCAGGACCACTGGCTGTGTTCTTGTTCAGATTGCACTACGTTTTATGTACATCTTTAATGGGTTTTAATAATATTAAAACTTGTTAAATTTATATTATTTTGAAGATGTAAATATTTTGATTTTATGAGTTTTATTTTATACTCTATAATCACGTATTTACTTAGATACACGTCATTGACATACGGTATTTAATTTTAAAAAATAATAAAATTTCCGTATGGACCAACTGGTTCTGCTCTAAACTCCTCAAGGATTGAAATGAATTTCTAGTAATTCTCAAACAAACCTGTATTGCTATATCTTCAGTAATAACATATTTTTATGTACTCCTTTAGCGGTAGATTTTACATCCTTCTGTAATGTTCACATTAGCTATGAATATTTCTCAATTAGTTCTAGATAATATCTGTTATATAAATTTTAAAGAAATCAATAATTTTAATACATTGCTTTTAAATTCAGTAATAGGTTTAAATTATAATATATGACGGCACAAAACTTTACGTAATCAAAGCTTAGCTTAGGTAGTAGTTTTGAAGTCAAACGAAAAATAATTATTAAATACAATTATCCGGCTGTATCTGGTTCAGGTACAGCCGGATAATTACATTCGGCATAGCTTCCATGTTCCACCATGAAATGTTCACGCCGCGGTTCCATCATGCTCAGAGCTCATGAATAACCCCGAATGGGTTCGAAATTATTCGGGAAAATTTTGACAGTAATAACGTGAGTACAGCCGTATAATTCAGCTGAGCGAAGCGAAGCTTTTTACTACTCAAATTTACTACTCTTTGTTACCTTACTCCTTCAATTTACGAGCTAATTTTTGCACACATGCGCATAATGAGCAAAACTTGTCCTGGATTGAAAATCAGCCGAATCGTAATTGTAGTTTTCCAGATAATTGATAAAATGTGTCCCATAGAGTTAACATATACAGCGTTTTTGTTTCGCGCGCGCTGCGTCGCGAGGCTACCCCCGCTTGCGTGGACCTAGTAAATAAGGACCCCGAATGGGTTTGACATTAGTCAGGCAAATTCCGATAATAATAACGTGAATACAGCCAAATAATTATATATTATATTAGCCATGGATTACGAAAGTTAACGAATAATAATTATGAAATTTAGAAAAATATATTCTTAAATGTTAATAATTATGCAAGTTGAATAATAACATTAAATCAGACTGATTTCTTACATAATATATATATATAATATATATATATATATATAGTATGTCAAGGTATATCACGATATGAATTTTAGATGAATCGCGTGTCAGAGGTTCTCCTTCGCATTTGTAGCTTGCACGAGCTGTTATGAATTTGAAGTAATAGTAAAATGCTAACTTTTAAACGAGTTGCATAATGTATTATTATTTTATTAACTCAATATATATATGTTAAAAAGTTAAATTAAAATTTTTTACATTCATCAATTACATAAAACTTAAAAATATAATGGCAAGGTGTTTAAAAGCGTTTCATTCTATTGAATTTTAAAGTTTACAATATACTTCTATTGAACTAGGTGTACCTCTATCTTTACTTGAAATATACACCAAAGATCAAAAGTAGACTTTAAAGTATCACTGCTGTATAATAATTGTTCATTGTAATAAAATAATATAACTTTCTTATACATAAAGCTTGAAAGATGTGTTAACTTCAATTATTGCCTTAGAGCTATAAACAGCTGTTAACAATGAACTGAAAGCCAACGATTTTAACAGCTTTAATTTAAAATATCTTAAAATATGTAATTTTCAACTTTACTCTTCTGTTCTATTTTTTATATTGCCATTATAAAAAGTGTTTTCTTAAAAATAAATTGTCTACATTTTTTGTAAAAATTATATAATATTTATACTTAATATTTATCATTGGTTTATATTTAATGGTTTAAAGTTACGTGTAATACGGTTTATTAATGTACTTCAAAAGGTTTTCTTAAAATAAATTGTCTATTAATTTTTTTTTACACAATATTTAATATTTTTCTTTTATTTTGATTTTTTTTTAAATATTTCATATTTATATTATTTTTTATTGATTTGATTTCATATTTCAAAGTTACGTGTAATCAAAATTTATTAATGCAATTAAAAAACGTTTTCTTGAAAATAATTTTTCTAAATGTATTGTACAAAAAATGTAATATTTAAAGTATTTTCTTAGATTTTCACGAGTACACATTTCAAATAAAACTATTTTTTACGGATTAAAACTCGCGTATAATTTGGTTACATTTTTATTTTAGTCCGACGTTTCGGATACTTGCAGCAATCGTGTTCACGAGACGAGATGTGTCTGTCCTTAGTTTAAAGTGATATTACGTTAAGTTGTAATATAATTGTCACATATAGCATTAATAAAACAATGTTACGCCACAAAACTATCCTATTACCAGTATTGCGCTGTTGTGATGCAGTATTAGATCGATATATTTCTTAGAATTAGAAACAACCTTGCTTTTGAATGTTTCAATGATTTTTAAATAAAATTTATTTAGTTTATAATTTGTCAAATCTGCTAAGGTTAGTGCAGCCTTGCTCTGTCTTGATAAATAATAGACATTTTTACAAGAAATTACATGTAAGTTCTTGTAGTAGTAGTCTTGTAGTCATAATATTCTATGGCCCTAGTTGTTCAAAATAATCTGTATCTAAGAAAAGTTAAGAAATTATGAGTTAGAGAAAAGAAATGCGTAAGAACCCAAACAAGAAACTACATAAAGTTCTAGAGATTTCTAGATTCGATTCACTTCTGCTGGATTGGACTTAAGAGTTAATATAAAGATTCACCAAAAATAATATATAGTTGGTAATCGTATTGATTCCTAATTCGTCTACGAGTATATAATAATTAGATTTAGTTATTGCGATGAACCGATCTAACCAGGTCGGCCAACAGCGATATGTTATATCACAAACAAATGGAAACAAACTAATAGAATGTGCTAGTTTCATTGATATTTGATTAGTCTAGATCAGGGGTGGCGAACCGTTTTTGATGTCCGTGCCACAAAGTAAAAAAAAAATTAAATAGGCAATGTGCCATAATAAAAACTCATTCGAAATGTTAGTGTGATGAAATTATACGTAAGTTAATAAATAAACAAATAAAAAAAATCATCTCCAAATATTATTGATCAATCAATGTTCAATTACAATTAATTTGACTTGTCAAAACTTTCAAATGTGCCACTTGTGAACGCGTGCCATTGGATTTTTTTTTTATTCCTGTTGGTAACATTTCACTTATATCTATACACAAATTTTCTTAAACGCAAATCTTATTTAAAAAGATTGTCACTTTACGGAGTTTACACTCTTTTATTATACATTGCAACAACTTAACTAATTATACATATAAAATTTTATTCATTAATTGTAAATTATATTATGATTAACTTAAATATCTAACATAATTACATCCCAATAAAAATAACTTTATTAATTTTGAATCTTCACTAAATTATTCATTTTTAGTATAATAATCTTTAAGGATTTTTTTGTTTCATTAGAGTAGGTTCACCACCCCTGCTCTAGAATAACGGATTTATATAATAATGAGCTTATGCAAAATGAATATGTGAAATCAATTCAGCTTAGCTTCGAATTATGATACAAATTTTTGTTTCAATAAAACTATTTTACGGATATAACTCGTGTTTATTATTGCACACAAAATTTTTTTGCGTGTATCCTGAACTCTATGCCCGTAAACTCAGGAATCGTTGGAGGTAGGTGACAAATAAAATGACAGATTGAAACAAACATCTCATCTTACCGCCAACACGTTTGCTGCAAAGCATTCGAAACGTCGCGTTTTAATTAAAAATGTAATAATAAACGCGAGTTATATCCTCAAAATAGTTTTATTAAAAGGTGTAGTACTCGTGTAAATCTTAGAAAACATTTTATTTTTGTTACAGACGGCCATCTTCACAGTCATTTTACTTCCGTTTCGCGTCATCGTGATCTGCTACCTGATGGTCACAGCATGGTTCCTGGCCTGCATCGGACTCTATGGACTGAGTGAAGATGATCTCAGGAAGCAGCCCATGACTGGATGGAGAAGGTTGACTTCTTAGTTCTTTTTTAATAATTTATATATTTACGTCATAAAAGGCAGTCGTAGTTTTCGTTATAACGTAAAAATCTAGGTTATAATAATTGTAATGTTGTCCCAAATTGTATATATGAAGAGAAATAAGCTGAAGAATCATCAGAAATTTAGTGTAAACGTTCCCTAAGACGTCTTATGAAGGTTCTTAACAGATTAGTCACGCAACTCAGTAATGTATTGTAATAAAGATGAAGCAGCACTCTCCCTAGAAATTAATATGAAAGTGGATATTATAAAAAAGTTGGTTATATTGAATATATGAAGACATAGCTGGAGTGAAGCGATTGAAATGTTAGAAACACTGGCAATTTCAAAATTTGTTTTATAATTGAGGTGAGCGAAGCGAAGCTCTTTACCGATCAAATCGATCAAATTTCGTCCGTTATCTCCTACACCGTTCAAGCTATACTAACCAAATTTGGACCAGTTGATTATCACATGTCTTTCTATAGATAGATTTTGACAAAAATCTAGTTGTAGATTAAGAGTCATTTAAACTTAACTTTAATTTTTAATTGTTATGTTTTTTTACACGCGTAGATAGTAATTTCTTACTATTACATATACATTAGTTTTCCTGATATATTTTTCGTTTAGCTCATCTTCCCCCGTTGACGTGCTGGCGGTCTTCGTATATTTGATAATTATCGAAACAATTTGGGATAAGTTCAATTACAAATTAGAATCTAGATTTTTAAGTTTTAACGAAAACTGCGAGTATCACTTGATACATGACTTATATTATTTTATTATTTAGATACGAAAAATATGAAGTTGAAATTTTAAATTCACAGAGATGGATTGAGATTCATAAAACTTGAAGATACATCGTGATATTAACGTCATAATCAATATTAAGTTGACATTTGACTGATCCAGAGACGGATTGAGATTGATTTGTTAAATTTGTATTCTTATTGTAATGCAATGTAGTCTTTTCAATATATTCTAAAATTCCAAAACGGATGAATCTAATTTAATATTATTGATATATGGTTTTACAAACCGGTTCTTATGTATAAATAATCTTACAAATTTATAACCTTGTCACAGCCATAATTAGTAATAATTAGCAGTTGAGTCATAATTAGGGACAAACAAATAAGTAGGCAAGCATAGCTTGGTATCAAAAGATATTTTTCTAATACTTTGATGGTCTCTCAATAACAAGGGCTTGAGCAAGGCGGACATAACTCGCGTTTATTTTTACATTTTTTAATTTACCCCGAAGTTTCGAATGCTTTGGAGCAAACGTGTTCGCGAACCGACCGACAATGTAAAAATAAACGCGAGTTATATCCGTAAAATAGTTTTATTGAAATGCTATTTGGCTATTGCCATGCCTCTGCATAATAAACATGAACTCTGTTTTAGTTTTATAAAATAAATATTGCAACAACAATGCCATGCAATCTATTGTTAAACGAACCTTGAAACTGCCACGGAACATTCGTGAGACTCAAATGTGTATCTATCATGATAGCAGTTTTAACATAAAATTCTATTCATAAAGGAGTATTTTACAATAAAGTTCTCATATACATACAAGAAATAACTAAAAAAATTTTACCAAAAAGAAAATAATAATTTATTGTAAGAAAAACTAGTAAGACATTATTGTTAGCAAGAAAGAAGAAGAAGGAAAAAAGAAAGAAAGAAAGAAAACTATTATTTATTGTAAAACAAAAACTAGTTCATGATCAGTAACATGTTTTTTTTTATCTACCAATATTATTTTTGATGAGATTTTTTAATATCTAAATCGGTACAGAAGGATTGTGTCCTTCATTTACATCATACACAGCGAAGGCAAGGTGAAGTATCATGAAGATAACAAAATAAGCTGTTAAAATACGTTTCATAATTATTATAATTAGCTGCAGGTAAATAATAATTACTCTGCAGCAATCATGTTCACGGATTAAAATGAAAATGTAGCTTTGCAGATTATCAAAAATTATAACAGATAAATAATTGCTTGACCACTCCAATTGATAAACTCAAAGAGGTTTTCGGGTATTTATCTTGTATTTTTTCTATAATGTATACTTTTTAAATTTTAAATAAATAAAAAAAAATACTATAGTAATCTGTAGATTAATTTGAAGATAAAATAATTAATTTAAAGGGTTATCGTATAAATTTAATATCCTAAAAAATCAGTTTTCCTATTAATCAAATTATTATAGTAAATTCTGCTTTATTATTAATTGCAAAATAATACATTTTATATTAAAAATATAAGTCGTTCTGTTAAAAATATAAGTTGTCATAATCATGATGGGACACATCAGACATATTCGTAGGTAAAACTATTATTATATAAAAGAAAAATAAGTATTGAAATTAATTAAAAATATTATATATTTATATTTTTCAAATATATAATTTATTTATATATTTAATACGAAGCCAACGTGATACACATTGAAAAAATCATATAATATTTGGTTGAATAAAAGTTACAAAGTATATCTCAGTTGAAGGATAAGTTAACATGCAATAAGACGGTGGTTACTCACTTGTTTTTAAAAATATGCTTAATAAGAATAATAATATAAAAAATTAAAAAAATACAGAAAAATTATTTTTAGTTTAATCATACAAAAATAATAATAACAAAAATTAAATAAAAGTTTAAAAAAAAGGAAATTAATAAAAAATAAAACTAACCGAAACCAAAACAAAAACTGATATTTATAATATACCACTAGAAGTAAAGCACAAAAGTAATGCAAATAGACTAAACTTGGCAATGTATTTATAATTTCAAAACTTACTATTAGAAAAAGCTTAAAACAAATTAGGCCAATAACAGTACCAAAGTGAATTGTCTAAAAATGTCGGTCTGATATTTCGAATTTGGCTTCATCATTAAAAAAGATTAATGAGCACCGTTATTTTTTAAAATTATGTATTTTTAACAATGATTTGCACTTTTTCAAGATTTATAAAAATAGTTTATATGAAAATGACATTTGGATGACAAAATCTAATTAAGCAATGTTACTGTCAAATTGACATTTTTTACTTCTTTGCCACGAACTGAAGACCAGGCTGCATGATGTAAAAGCCTTTGCCGGTCTAAAAAAAAAATAAAAATCCAAATTAATAGCGGGCGTCCGAGCTCCATATTATATACTTTCGTTTTTTTTCACGTAATCAATCCCATATAAATTATAAATAATGACAAAAATGAAATTGCAGTGTCTCTAAAATTGATATTAAAAATACGTTACAAATAATTACATTTTTTAAATAATTTTTGGTAATGAATGAGATCATTATAAAATATATCAAAGTCAAAGTATTTCTGTATTGCACATATGAAACGTCATATTTTAGTTGCACGATTCCAAAGGTGGGTCTATAAAGAAGAACCAGTAAGAAACTCCATTATTGAAACAAAAAACAGAAATATTACTATTAAGTTATAAAAGTACAAATCAGTGTTGTAATTTCAATATCCAAATTTGTTAATATAAATAACTGGCAAATTTTTTTTTTAATAAAATGTGTATTTATTTATCAAGGTCTTATTGATGTACCAACATTTTCTCACCATAACTAGAGCACTCTTGTTAAAAACGTAAATTTACAGAATAAAAATAACGGTTGATCTCATATTCCTTAAATAAAGGTCTCATTTAAATCCGGTTTATTAAAAAATCAGTATAGTTTTTAAATTGTTGATTCAAAGTAGCCATTAAAATTTATTTTAAAAATAAAAAAAAAAGGTTGCCAGGATTATTATTTATTTTATTATTTAAGGGTGACAATATGAAAATGGAGATATTACGTATCATATCTAATGTTTAAAGCCACTTTTGTTATTTCTTTGCACTTTTAATTAATAATATCGAACTTGTATAGGTCTGTTAAAGAAGCGTGTATGATTTATCCAATTAGTATTTGGTTCAGACTTCGTCCACCAGCTAAAGTTTGATAACAACTGGAATTGGAACGTAGTTGTCGATCTTAATAAACTATATAAAATGCTTAGACATATTTAAGTGGTATATTATGAAGATAAGATATCAGAAATCGAAATAATATTAACATATCACGGCGCAATACAATAACGCTGTTATATGTTTTGTTGTCTGATATTGTTTCATAATATTATTATTTTAGAGTTCAGAACAATATTGTATAACGTAATAAAAACCGAATAAATAAACTTATAATTTATATACCTTAAAGTTTCAGAATCACTGTCCAACGATGTGATATTATTTTAGAAGCAGTTTTTGCTAAATTAATCAGAGGTATGTCGAATTCTTCAATCTTTTAAATCGTTTGCTCAATATTTATGTTAATTAGGGAGGTAATCAGCGTAAATTTAATTTTAATTAATAGTAATAATAAAGCTCGGTGATTTTGTAATTTGATCATTGCAAGCCTCAATCCTCAAGGTGAGGTAAGTGGAGCGAAGTGCATCGAATCAGATAATACTATCATGTCGACAGACATACAGACCATGAATCACATTTAGAATTCTCCAATTACATTATAATTTCCATAAAGCCGGAATGTTCAAGATGTATGATGTTCCAAACGGTATTTTTAGGCAAAAAGTAATTTAAGCAAATCTCAATTCTAACACATTGTAATAATGCTTTAGTTGCATTAGCATTATAAAATAATGAAAATGCTCTGTATGACTTTGCTTGACTCCAATTCGAGGTCAAGTCTCGTGTAAGGAAGGTTTTATAGACAGCCGTATTACTATACAATAATATTTTCTATAGCTTTATAATTGAGCTTAGCGAAGCGAAGCTCTTTACCGATCAACTCGATCAAATTTTGTCCGTTATCTCCTACACCGATCAAGCTATACTAACCAAATTTGGACCAGTTGAATATCACATGACCACCTTTCTTCGTTATATCTTGCTCATATTTTTCGTTTTGCTCGGCTATTCCTGCTGCTTGCTCGTGGACCTAGTAATTGATTAATATAATAGTACACAATAATATATATATATATATATGTCACTATTGTGTATCCAACCTTATAAGTCTATTTCAATGTACTAGACGTACCCTTATGTCAAAATGACATTATAATTTAAGCGGGAGCTCTGATCTGTAGATCAAAGGCTCGTTACTATCCACAAGAAAGTGTGAAAGTCGTGTTACTGACCCGCTTGAAGTTATTTTGCGTCCGAATATAACGTTCTACTACTTTTTACCCGTTTTTTAATTTGCTTTAAATAATTCTTTATATTGTTAGTTTGGTAATTATATATGTATTCGTCTTGAATAAGTTTAAAAAACTAGGTCATACAACGAAACCATGTTTCTATTAATTTAATTATCTGTTATAAGGGGCTAAAAGCGTGAATTTTTTGTGAATAATCAAATAATAAGAACATAAACTGAAAAGCGGTAAAAAATTATATTTATTATTTTAATAATGGCTTGAATTACTATAAATTTTATTTTTTGATATCATTGAAAGTTTAAACATGTTTAATGCATTAAAATGTTTAAATAAATTATAAATATTTTAAGTTAAATTACTAATTTAATCTTTTTATATGGTTTGTTTTTTTTGTTAATTTCATTTATCTCTATTGCCTTTTAAATATTATTATATTGGTCAAAAGTGTGTTCCATTACTAATGCTACTCCTAGACGAGTAATGGTAGGATGTCGAAAATTGGCAGAATTATCGAGAATAGTGACGTATAGATTATAAAATTATTTGATGACATTTGTGATTGTAGCTTTTATTAAAGTGTCAAAGTGTGTCCCATAGAGTTAATGTGTCATAAGAAACACAACTGACTGTGTTACATTTAAAATCCAATCATTTTCATAAAGATGGTTTTATTTTCTGTTGATCATCTTAAGAATTCTCATTGACTATTCCTTGTTCATCTCCACTCCGTGCACAGTGCTATACAGACAGATATATCTCATACTCCAAGTTAGTTGGTATTTCACCAGCCCTGCGCAGGCGCATCTTATCTAAGTTTGCTTAACTTGCTGTGTCAAGGTCAACTCATGGTACCTGTCTCTACATGTAGCGGTACTTTCGTGTAAACTGCTTTTTAAGAGTTTTTTCTCTTGACACAAAACTTTTGTTTGATTAATATTTTTCATTTATTTTTGAATGACAAATAACGGGTATTTCGTATTAGTTTTTCGTGTGTTTGTTAATTGACATTATTTGAAATTTTTATTTATTTATTACTGTATATTATTACTATTATTATCGATGTTGTGTTTGTAATTATAGCTATTTTTATGGTCATTCCATAATAATTAGAACCATAATTACATGTATTTTTTTCTATTTTGTTTACTTTTCTGATATTGTATATTTTTCTTTCTGATCAAATAATTAATATTAAATAATTTATTCAAATTATTATTCTTATACACTTAATTCACTTCGCTAGATTGACTATATTATATAAATACTAAAATAATACATTTTTTGTTTTATGGTAAATTTTGTTTTTATTTGGACATTGTTGATAATAGAAGAAATAAGTAAATATATTGAGATTATATATATATTTATAAGTGAATTAAGTCATTAGATAAATTACTTTTAATGATAGCATTTCTTTAAGTTATTTTAATAATGATGAAAATTAATCTTTGCTTAGTTTGCTTTCAATATTTAATTCATTAAATATTTATTAATATTCTAATTCTACTGTGTTTGCTGTTTTTTGGGCGTTTATCTCAATTTAAAGAAAAAAAAATCAGTTATTATTTATATTTGATATTGCAAAATCCCTTGTTAATAACTTAAAAACTTATTTATCCAAACAAAATAGTTCGAATTAAAAATATCACATCCAAAAGTACCATTACGACAGAATCAAAAAGCATAAAAATATAGTGCCTCTATTCCAGTCTCTTCAAAATTTGGGCTTGATAAATCACAATGTTTCCATACTTTCATACTAATTGAGCTGTCTCGTTCTAGCAAGCTGCGTTTCTATATCCTCTCTCTCATGCGGTTGGTGGTGGTTGCCGCTGGGTTTCACCGGGTTCGAGTTATGGGTCGTCACCACCTACCATCAAGTCCAAAAGATGCTCCAGTGGTGGTGATGGCACCACATTCCTCGTTCTTCGACGCCATCGCCATTGTCTGTCTTGGCGCGCCAAGCGTGGTGGCCAAGGCGGATACGGCGAGGCTACCGTTCATTGGAAGTAGGTTTGGTGCTGCCATGTATACATTGTTGCTCCTAATTCTGTTTTAGTAGTTTTTTTTGTCTAGCATATGTAGTTGTTTGTTTCCTCTGTGGCACAGTTTTTTTTTGTTTCAGTTTTTTTTTTTTGCAAGAATTATTAGTGTGCTCACTATGTATTCGTATCCTGAGTAATATTTTCTTCAGTGCTTTAAGTTGGTGTTTTAAGCTTAAGTGCATGTTATTTGTGCTAGGCACTAATCATATTAAATTAGTATTAAAATAATATTAGGTTATAATCTGCTCCACTTCATTCTGATCTCTTGAACACACAGCATGTGTTTATTCTCTCATCTGTCATTTGTGTGTGTCACTAAGAGGTCGTTCATCTTTCCCTGTTAATATTTGTAAGAGGTGACAATACTTGGCAAGTAGTATGGACAATTATTTCAGAAAAATTCATGTTTTTAGACCTAAAAATGCAATAAAGTAAATATGTAACGTCAAATATTTTTTATTTGGTTGATGATTTTAAGAAGACCTTTTTTATCTTCTAGATTCTGATGTTACATCACAAAAAACTATTAAAAAGAAAGATATTCATGAAACAATATAATCGTTGCATCAAAAGGTTCATTTCTAAGTGATTAGAACACTTTTTTCTTATAAATGCTTAGAAATTTGATCATTTGGACAATCTTCTTCGAGATAAATCAAAATTGCTATACTGACAAACAGCGGCCGGATAAAGATGTATGTAAATTAATATCTGTCGTGTTTTAGCGCCCAAATAAATTGCTATGTAAACGCAAATCAATCATGTAATTTAAAAAATGTAACAATGTTTTACCCCGAAAGATAAAGTAACCAAGTAAGATAATAACCAAGGATATAATTCAAAAAAGGTTTTATTTAAATTTTGACCTAGCAAATGGTGCTCGCTGCTGTTTAGTGCTCGGTTGTTTCAAGTTTATTGAAAAAAAAAAAAACAAATCAATACTTTGGCGTGTGTGTACCTAAAACTAGGCTGCATAGTTCAAAAGCTTTTGCCTGTCTTCTGAAGGGCTAAAAATTAAAAAAAAAAAACTTTGGAGCGTGAAAAATTATTGCTGTCTGTTGTTCTGTCAATGCTATTAAAAAGTAATTGTTGTATTATGTTCAGTTCAAGTGAATGAGTAATTAAAAAAGCCGATAGAACCTTAATAGAAAACTTCTTGCCACCAAAATCGAAAAAAAAAAATATATGAAAACGTATGAAAGTCTTAAATATTATTTACTTTTAATTTCTGTGTATTATTTGATACAAGTCTTGGCCGCAACTGGGGATTCATGGACTCATATATGTGCCTCGGCTTCGACGGAGTTCTTATTTATATGATTGTCCATCATTGACCCTTTTACCGACTTTTGCAGTAATGTGTTATAAAGTGTTGTTCTCACTGTGATTTTCTTTTAAGAACTGTTGATATGTATATGCTTTAAAGGTTTTAAGAGAAATTATTCCTCCATTGCAGGGATGGTGAACCTTTTTTGATGTCCATTCCACCAATTAAAAAATAATAATAAATAATAAAAATATATAAATTAATATCTAACGTGCCTCAATAAAATTTCATTCGAAATGTTAGCGTGGTGAAACTACACGTTAAATTTTATTTAATACGTATCTTTATATAAATTAAGTGTAGATTTATAATTTGTGATTCATTTCTATCAAAAAAGGTAAGATAAAAAAAAATTGTGAGTACCATCAAGACTTTCGAACGCGCCACTTGTGGCACGTTTGAAATGGTATTTGTTCGCCATCCCTGCTCTATTGGATTATCAATAAGCATCTGTTTATTGGATTTCTATGCAAAAACCAGTTCGCACGAGAAATCAAAGCACTTATCATTGCCACTCACCTTAGCAAATAGACACCCTGTCTCAATTAAAGTAAGTGTCCCACTGTAAGCGAAATGTAAGCGAAAAGTAAGCATGCTAAATGAAAGCTGATATTTATTCGAAATTTCTAGTTTCAATGAGCCATAAATAATAATATTTGCCACAGCACACGCAGTAAACTATTGTAATGGAGAAAGGAAATTAAAATTACAATAAAATAAATAAGACAAGATGGTCTTACATAATATAAACATTATTAATCCGGCTGTACTGTTACTGTATTGTACTCTTAGTGTACTGTATTATTATCGGAATTTGCCCGACTACTTTCGAACCCATTCGGGGTCCTTAATCACGAGATCTGAATAGCGGAATCGCGGCATGAAAAAAATTCCGATAATAATAACGTAAGAACATTCAGATAATATTTAATAGTAATCATGTATGTAATCATGTATCACGAAAGTTTACACTCAAAAATATAAACATTAATAACGCAATGTCAAAGATAATCTCAGAATCTTTTATATATATTTTTTTTGTAATTACAGATTTCGAAAGTTAGGTTACACAATGCAATTAAAGCTAATAAATTTAATAAAACTGTGAATCAAAAAGGCATGTCATGTTGTTATGAGTAATAACTCAGAAAAAAAAGAAACCTTGTAACTAATAAGTTACAAGGTTTCTTTGTATGTGTAAAAAGTTTGTATTTTTTTTTACGACTAAAAATATTTACATCTAGAAGTAATTCTGTTTTGTCACTTTCTCACTAATGATTTATGCAAATGGTGTGAAAGTGACAACATATAAAATGTTTTATTGGGTATAATTATTTTTATTAGTAAAGGGTTTATTTTAACTACATGCAATGCATCTGTTTTGTGTTACACGTTTTTTTGCATCCGGTTTTTTTAAATATGGAAGAGAATTTCTCTGAAATACTCTTATTATTTTTGTCAAATTTAAATTACTTTTTTTGAAATATTTTTTTTTATCTTTATTTTATGTTTAAACTCACACAAATAAGCTCCAGAATCTACAAAATTACTTACTTTAATCTGGTATCGTAAACTAGAGCCAAATTTTTATTATATATTGTTACTTTAAATATAATTTTATTATTTATAATTTAATTTTATATTGACGTTTGTGAAACAGTGATCGCCTTAAAAAATACCCGGCTAAGTTTGTATGGTTTTTCTCAGACCAGGGTGCGTTAAGGACCCTCGTATCTTTAACTTTTAATCTGGAGCATCCTCCAGAAAGCTTATTTCAATAAGTATGGTATTAAAATAGGCCCTTCTGATACTTCTAATTGACGTTCAAGTGACTGATATTGATTCAAAGTGGACAAGATATAAGTAGATAAATAATTTAATGTGAATTTTGTCCTAACTAAAACCTTATAATGTTTTATTTTTATAATTTAGAAAATTTAGTATGTTTGTGATCATAAAATATATTTTTAGTAAGTAACTTAGTGTCTTTTTTTATTTTATTTTATTTTTATTTTTTTTTGCCACAATGTCAATTTGTCTTTTGAACTATTTTTTTCGGTTGACTGATAGATAATGCTTTTTAGCATTAAATCCGCCCATTGTGCCTTGTTCTTGGACAATAATAATTAAATAAAAAATGAAATTTCACTATGTTCTTAAATGTGAAAATTGAAGAATATCTTTTAACCAGACTACCAACTGACTAGTCTGGATACAGCTGGGTCAGACAAATCAATATTATATTAACCGAAATATAATATTGATTTGTCTGACCCAAAAAGTAGCAATTTACTCAACTACAATAAAACGAAAATTTATACGAAAATAGAAGAAAAAAAAAATACCCAAATTAAGAAACGTTAGTCATTTAATTTAATCATTTGATTGGTTCATTTCACCTTAAGCGAAGAAAATCATAATTGGTAATCAAATAAAAAAATTAACTGTCTTCATGGAAATAGAGTTCAATTTCGTTTAACTAAATCAAGTCCATTAGCTCTTGACTGACAATTTGATTAGACTTTTCAACGTCTATAATGAATGAAAGGTAATTATCGATATATTTTCACTTTCACTTTTTTTTTTTTTTTAATAATATGTTCGTACTGTTTTATGTAATAATCTCATGAATATATAGATTTCTAGTTAAAGCATTATAATTCACGGTGAGTGTTAACGGGATTCCATGACGTCCCACTATGGCGATGAGGGCAACCGATGGTTTTGTAGTGGGTAGCCTTAAAAATGGCAGCGTCCTCTATGCTGTCGGGTATTCCCACATCACTCCCCGGCCATCACCTTCTTGGCCGACGGGGTATCCGTAAAGGATTTTTCCAACGAACAAAACAAAAAAAAAAGTTAAGGCATTATAATAAGGAAAAAAAGCCGACCTATTTTTGAAGTCTGTTAAAATAATGTTAACATATCTTTTAAATAGTAAAAGATATTAAAATATCAAAAATATCATCATGGACTTACAATTTTGCTTTTAACTATTATAGATATTGGAGTATTAAAACCGTCAAAAATATAAGAATATGGGCTTTTGCGAAAATGCAGATCGAAAAGGCATATATAAAGCTTTTTCGATCTCTCTTAATACTGAAATACAAATATTATATAATTTACGTAACTTACACTCAATTTGAATTTACATTAACTATAACTATTAATATATATATATATATATATATATATATATATATATATATTTGTCGTTATATGTATATGTATATATATGCCGTTAGTTAATCTTCTATAACATTTAGTTACTCGTCCATCTCAAACAGCATCTTCACTAAGTTAACAGACAGCAAGTATTACAGTTTTTACAAGACATTCTAGATATTTAAACTCTATGATTGTCTTTACTTGACAGATCATTCATCAATATGATGAAACGGTATTATTACTTTTACTTTTGTATTCCAAATAGGAATTAATAATTTCTCTTATGAAGCCAGGATATGAAGATTCTTGAAAGTTTAAGTCTTACAATCCACAAAAAAAACATACATATTTATACAAATAGGCGTTAATCATTTCGCTTATGAAGCTAGCAAATGAAGGTTTATGAAAGTTTAAGTTTTGCTATGAAATATCACAAAACTATACATACACACAGATATTTCTCAAAATAGTTATTGTACTATATAATTCGCAATTATTCCAAAAATTTTGATAAATTTAATTTAATTTAAAAACAAATAAGGAATCGCAAATACGTAACAAGTATAGTTAACTCAATCTGCAGTTGAAATTTAAAACTATATTGTAATAGCTTAAAAATTACCGTAAACTGTAATGGAAGCAATTATGTTTTATTTTACATAAATTTTAGTTATAACTGAAATAAATATATTATTTATTTAATTATTTATTTATTTATTTATTTATACAACAATAAAATAATAATTCTTAAAATAAACAAACAGTGTATGGTATAGCTTATCTCTTCAAAGAGATGTCTTCCAGCTACCCTGGATTTAAAAGAAATGGAATTTATAAAACAAATATACAATTGATATTTACATTAATAACATATATATTTAATAAATACCAACAAAGTATAAAAATATACTAATATACTTAAATTTAAATAATAACACAATATACATAAGTAAATATACATATAACATATACATAAAATAATCACATCATCATAAAACATATATGTAATATGTTTAAAAAAAAAACATGTTAATGTTTACCTTTCTAACGTCTAGAACGTTTTAATATTATGTAATTTCACTGCATTATATCGACCGCAAAGTGCAGTCCTCTCGTATACGTAACGAGCAGCACTTACTATTAAATGTCTTTATACTGTTATTCTGCAATCGAAAGTTGTAGGACTCCTTAATTGAGCGAAGCGAGCGCAGACAAAGCTCTGTATGAAAGATTTTTCTGCATTCTTTGTGCAAGCATCAATCAAAAAAGGTATATCCGAAAATTTATAAATTTTGCACAATCATAGACATCAGTCTAGCGGTGATTTAAAAAAAAAAATTTTTCAAAAAAAAAAAAAACAAAAAATGTAATGATGTGTCTGATGTTGTAAAATAGTTGAGGACAGAATGCGTCTACGTTTTGTAAATGTAACTTCGGTGCTGTTTACATCTTACTTCGCTCAATATGCTAACACATACATAGATTTTGCGAGCACAGCGCCTATTCCTAGTTATTACTATTTTAATTGGAGAACTTAATCTTCCTTAATAAAAACCTTCTTTGGTGTGAAAACATTAAACTTAAACGCTTTTCGTCATTATAAGTATCTTGTACTTCATAAACACTCTGTTGGGATAAATTTTCCTATTACGTTATGGACTGTAAACCTTAATCTACTCTCATATTTGACAAGTAGATATTGTGTTGGTTCAAATTTTCCTTTATCAGCCAGAATAAGAATGTATTTATCATCTGTCAATTATCAATCTAATTGTATGATTCTATATTATCTCGAATAACTTTAAGAAGAACATCACATAATCAATATTCTTAAGGTTAACAAAAAACAAAATGAATTACTGTTGAAATCAATGTGGCAACCATTTTGAAAGGTATTTAAAAAACCAAGGCATTTCAATTTAAAATTCTGAGACTACGATATAACCATCTAACTGTATGTATGTTTAACACTCGTAATATCTGACATTTACATATATAACCCATTCATATATTCTAGGTCGTTGAAACCGCTAATATGTTTTATTGGCAAGATGTCCTACTTGGCTGGTGGGATGGCAATATCGGTGCGAGGTCGCCAAGCAAGTAGGAAAGAGGCTCCTATTCTGGTGGTAGCGCCCCACTCTTCGTTCTTGGACAGCTGTATAGTGTACGCCACCAGGATGTCGTCTGTCATTGTGAGGAAGGAAAGCATGGACAATTATGTGGGAAGTAGGTGGAATTTTTGTGGGGATGGTATTTGGTTGAGGTTTGTTATTTGGGATTGTATTGTAAATGTTTTAAGATTTACTAATCGCAGATGTTTTTTTGATGTTTTTGATTGGTGCTGGTCGCAAACATTTTTGGTCGATGTATAACTTTTAAACTAATATATGGTTATATTTTTGGAGGTGCCTCGATTTTATCTTATTATAAATAATATTGATTATGTGGTGATGGTTTTAAATAATAATTTAATTTAGTAACACGCATTTACCAAAGCGTTTTTGTACGTGTTTAAATTTTATTATATTAATTTATTATTCAAAATAATTAACAACATCTAGAACTATTTTTATTTCTTTTAATTACTACGCAATCATTTAGTTTAATTATCTGCATGTTCTTTTCAACAACTTTCTTTTCTTCAAATTATTTATTAATATCTCAAGCCTTAATCTTAATTGAAAAATAACCCAAGGAAATAATTGGAGTAATAAATATCAAATTACTCAATCTGCGAATGAGCTAATTGATGTTATATAACGAGCGGATTATTGATTTTCCGTTAGAAAGAAGCCCTGAGCTGAACTGAATACTAAATATATATTTCTATAATATTTGAAGGTGAATGCTAAAAAAAAAAAATAATAAATCTATTTTACGGATATAACTCGCGTTTATGTTTACATTTTTCAATTTAAACTCGACATTTTGAGTGCTTTTCGTAAACTCAGGAACCGTTGGAGGTAGGTGACAAATAAACTGACTCACTGACACCAACATCTTGTATTACCGCGAAGATGTTTACTGCAAAACACTTTAAACATCGGGTTTTAATTAATAATTTAATAATAAACGCGAGTTATATCCGCCAAATACTTTTATTGAAATGTGTAGTACTCGTGTAAATCTTAGAAACATGCTAAAAAAAATTTAATAATTAACTCATTTCCATATTGGTGTCTTTGTTCAAACGTATATAAATATAATTTTGGTTGTGTTCTGACGCACTTGGCCGCAATATGTCACGAGTAATGATTGTGAAGATCATTTACAGTTAATATTATCTTTTCAATAGATTGTAACACTTTTGTAATGCTTTTTGTATGTTCAGGATGTAATGGCTTTTAAAAGTTCTTAGGTCATTTATTATTTATTATTTGCATATCCGGGATGTCGGGTCTTGTGATGTACATTAATCTTTCTCGTTGATGTATTAATTGATGTTTCTTTATAATGAATCAATTTAGTTCAATACTAAAAATAAATATTTCCATGCCAGTATTGATTTTCCTTCCATTAAATATGATTGTCTGTCTGTATTCAAGTTATTATACCGAAATTCACGAAACTGTTCAAGCTGCAATTTCGCTATGCTTAGAGCTCATGAATAACCTCGAATGAGTTCGAAACTAGTCGCTCAAATTCCGATAATAATAACGTGAGTACAGCCGAATAATTATATTTTATAGTTATTATGGATCACGAAAGTTTACATACAAAATAAGATTCTTCTTCCAGATTGTTCAGTATTCAGTAAACAGTCGCAGTGGAGAATATTGATTTTATATTATAGATTTTTATTTGTACTGTATTACGCGTGGTATTTTTAGACGCACGTGTCTGTAACAGTCAGACATAAGGTTAAAACCAGACAGAAATACATTGCAATACATTACTAACATTTGTAATTTCTATCAGATCAGTTCAAATATAATTGTAAAATTAACTAAAATATTAGTTTCCTTAGAACTAATAAACGTTAAAAGCAATATATATATACCAACCCTAAAATAAAATTGTTTGTAGGTAAAACGGTTTTGAGTCACGCAATGGCTTGTACGGCTTCTTGTATAATATGTAGAAAATATAAAACTCAGATCAATATATCGTTGTGGAGTCACGAAAGTGTTCTGCTATTTATAATAGTGTCTAATAATTGAATTATATTAATTTTTTAAACATGAATGATTATTCTAAATATTTTTGAGTTCTTTCTTAAATACTATCAAATATAGTATTAATTATAATAAGATTTCAATCACTAAAATATTTTATTGAGCGAAGCTCTCTATGAGACTTATATGCAAGCATCAATCAAAAACTGTATATCCGAAAATTTCCAAATTTTGCACATTGATAGACATGTCTGGTGGTAGTTTTAAAAAAATTATCAAATATTCGATTTCGTTGAGAAATAATCACGGAAAAACTAAATTCCTTAGACTTCAATGGAAAAATTTTTTCGTACGAAAATAATCTTGAAAAATAGTGGAGGACCGAATGCGTCGACGTTTTATAAATGCAACTTCGGTGATGATTGCACCTCGCTTCGCTCAATATACTATATACTAACACATACCCAGACTTTGCGAGCGCAGCGAGACCAAATTGAGATCTGGTTCGCGCTCTTAGTATGATTTCTATATAAAGTACTTTAAATTACACTCATTGCAAAATAAGAATGACAATAATTTATTATATTTAATTTTGTTGGTTTTATTAATTGTATAATATTTAAATAAAATATGAATAAAAACTGGAATTTGACCGACATCTGTACCTGTGTCCGAACTAAATCAAAGAGTAATATATCAATACACAAAATACGATTTCAATATATTCAAAACATTGAGAATGTAATACATAACATAACGTCAAATAACAAAAAAATATACAATTTGTATATACATTTATTTATTAGGAAAAGAAACAGCATCATATTCAAGTGAATATCACATATTAAATGAAACTGATGTACGAGTAAAATTTTCACAAAAAAGTTACCCGAAAAGTTACACAAGCAACATAATATACTAAAAGAGATTTAAAATAAAATGTTTTAAAAATATAATAATTGAAGGTAACTCACAATATATATTTACTGACAAATAGTAAAGGTAAGTAAAAAAGTAAGTATTTTAATTGCATGAATGTATCTGCTTAATGCTGTATATTTCATATAAATGGTCATACATATATATATATGTTAGTTATATGCTTGACTCTGTAAGCAATTCTCGGTTTAGTTTCTAACGTCTGTCTCTAATATTCTAACACAGTAACATAGGGATTGTTTTTCGTATTTACTGTTATTCAGTTATTATTTATCTTTTGAATCCGTCCCAATAACTCAGAAATATGTTTCCTATTATTATTTCGGCAGACGTCTAATATCATTGAAAATTGTCACTCAAATGTGCTATAATTTGCACAGCGTGAATAATTTAAAAATAAATAAAAAACCAGTTTTACAAGAAATCTATTAAAAAATATTGTAATTGACATTTAGTTAAGTGATATTATTGTGATAATTCACAATAATGTCATTTTAAAATGAGTGCCAGTAGAGTTATTGGGACGGAAAAAGACAAGATTAAAATATAGAGTTTCATACAAAAATTTGTTAAACTGAAAATTTTTAATGAGATATTTGACAAAAGTTCTAAGAACTTTGACGGCGTTATTGGGTGGTGATTAGACCTCAAGCTTATAACAAAAAAAAGAAACCACTCGACCTCAAAGAAAAAAAGATATAGTTGTTATGAGTTGTAATAATTATTAGTTACGTACTCTTCGCGGTACCAAACCCCAAATCAAGAATAATAACTACGGTACCAAAGCAAAGCTTTCGAAACCGTAATTGGGATTATAAATCTAAAAAAAGCAGGTGATGTTTCGAGATATCGAAAATAAAAATTGATGGTAAATTAAACCTAATAGTCTCATGATTACAATATAAAATTACAGAATTGATTAACTACACGCAGCCGGTGTACGTCTGGCGCGATGACCCCAACTCACGACAGAACACCATCAAGGAGATCATAGAGCGAGCCACCTCCAAAGAGGACTGGCCCCAGGTATAACTCGAAATGTTGTGGTATCTCGAAAAATGCTACTTCACACAAAAAAATTATAAATTTTGAAATATTTAGAAAAAAACCAACGTATCAAAATTATCAAAATAGAAGAAATTTCGTAGAAAATTTAAGGCAGCTTCATTCAATGCAGTATTTTTTTTGTTACAAATATATCTCATATTTGCATTTTTATTATATTATACTTTTTAATTTTTTTTTTTTTTTTTTATTTTTTTATATATTTATTTATATATTTTTTTGATTTTTTTTCTGGCGTCGATTATTAAAATAAAAAAATATATAGTAATAGTAAAGTTGAGGGCAGGCAGTAAATATGGGTCAGAGTAATATTGTGTGTTTTGGGTGGGTTGGAAATGTCTTCTACATACACATGAATATTGCCAAGTAAACAATGTATAGGTAGTTTAGTTTATATACAATCGTCGATATCACAAAATAAGCATCCAAAGAAGTAGCTGATATTATTATTATTGTATTTGTTCCAAAATAAATTTATTATGATAATAGTACATTTTTATTCGTTTATGTAAATACGATGGAGGAATAGGCACAAATTTTTTATGAACTTCCTAAATTGACGATAAGATTGTAGCGATGCGTACTTAGTTACGGGTGTTATTATTTATTATTGCCAGTTATTTCTTGTGCTTCCCACAAATAAGTTAGCAATACATAACTACACTAAACTTCATAAAAATTCTTCTCGAAATTTTTGCACAATACGAGAACAAAGAAAGATTTACAAAACTTTACTTAACAGGTCTGTATCCAAGTGTATAATACGTGGAAATTTCTTTCTTTTTTAAGTTTTTGCCAGTTACTACCTCTGCTTCCGGCAAAGAAGTTACTAATACGTAATCACTAAACTTCATAAAAATTTTTCGGTAATTTGTGAAAAAACAAACATTTACAAAGTATTTTTATTTTAACCAAATTTGGTTACATTTTTATTTTCGACCAAACCAAATTTTTTATAACAGTTTTATTTTAACCAAACCAATCAAATTATACGCGAGTTTTAGTTTTGTTTGAAACATTTACAATTTCTACTACAGATCTCTCTCTCCTCGTTATTATTTCATTATATATAGATTAAAGATAAGTTTTTTTCAATTGAATTGCCGTTAGGTAGTCATTTAATTCAATACACTTACTCTTAATCTCGATCTCTCTGAAAATATATTTAATGGGATAATGACATGAGTTCATGTTTGAAGTGTTTGCGCATTTTAGCCGTTAGGTGTATGTTATACATATATAAGGTAGGTTATGTTGCGAGGTCAATACATATCAGTAACACCACATAGAATTCGGATTCGGGTACATAGGGGAATTTTTTATACGACCTCATAAGAGCGAAAACAAGTAATTATGTTCTATATCCCAAAAGTAATGAAATACAAATATACAAATTACATATAAATTTGTATAATAAATACTTTTAAAAAAAGAAATAAATTTATATCACAATCATAAAACAGAACCCTAAAAGTGTTTTGAAATGTCGATTTGATTATAAATAGCTAAATATTTCTGGTTCTTCGATTTCAAAACTTGAGTTCAAAACTTATTTTGGAGTGAAAAAAAAGAAAATTTTAATATTTATAGTGTAAATATCTTTTCCATTATTATATAATGTTGAGAGACATAGCGTCCAAATTATGAAGTTCGAAAAATTACTCATATGTTTTGAGATTTAACGTTAAGATCATAAACTTAGAAGTCATTCGGAATTAGACATATTGAACCATAAACTGAACACAAATAGATGACTAAAAAATTTTGAACATTTTATGTTTTTCTAAAATCACAAAACTTTTGATTTAATTAGTCTTATAAATAATAAATGTTTGAAAGCATGACGTTAAACTCATTTGTTTAATTATTTTATAAATGAAAAGGTGTTTAGAATTGTTTAACACAGCTGAGTCATTGTAATGGCGATGTAAACGCCTGTGATGTTGTCAGAGATACGTTTTAATATATTTTAATATAAATGTGATATGCCTTTCTAGAAGCCCATATATATTATTATGTTAGTTCTGCGGCTAAGAATTTGCTCTGACCGCAAGAAATTGAGCTTTGTTGAGCAATAATAGATTGCTGTAATGTATCATTCTGGTAGTTTATTTTACACAGCCCTATTCATTTATTTTTAAACTCTTGAAACTTCTAGAAGTTGGAGTAGTGTGGCCAATTCTGAACACTTTTCAGGTACTAATATTCCCAGAAGGCACGTGCACGAACCGCTCCTGTCTTATTACATTCAAGCCGGGTGGATTTTATCCAGGTGTTCCCGTTCAACCTGTTACCATCAGATATCCCAACGCTAAAGACACCGTTACTTGGACCTGGGAGGGACCTGGAGCGTAAGTTATTTTTTGAAGTGAATTCTACTACAGCTACAATTGGCAGGGGGAAATTCTATAGGTTCGCATCAGCAACACTCTTATGGGCGTGCAGATGCCTACGTACGAGTACCACGTCAATACATTTTATAAACCTGATTGTATGTGTCGATGGATAATGTGTAAGGTCGCTTCAGCGACATGCTGTAGTAATATGAGTAAATCTTTAGCTATCAACCTCATGTGTCATATAATATTAGTATTGTATACATCTATAACTACTAATAATAATGTTGAAAATTCAGTTCATGGAAAATTATTAATTAATGACTTACGAGTACTATCTAAAAATAATATAAGGATACATTGGTTGCTATTTTCGTAACTTGCATTTATTAGTATTATGAATATAATCCGTTGCTTATTGCTTAAATGTGTTAGAAATTAAAGAACTTGTTGGGACGTCTACAATTTTCCTATTTACTTTGTAATCAATCGACGACGTAACGAGTAAATCTAGATTCTTGGTTTTTCCTTCAATATGTTGTAATATTCCAGATTAAAACTCCTTTGGTTGACACTAACACAAGTACACAGCTCGTGCGAGATAGAGTTCCTGCCGGTGTACTATCCCAGTGAGGAAGAGAAGAGAGATCCTAAACTATACGCTAGGAACGTGAGAGATGTTATGGCCAGGTAAGTTTTATTAATTCTGATTTTTTTTTTGAACCTTAATTTGTCCTTTACAATTATGTTGAAATATAAAATATATATAATACCTTTTTTTTTTTAATTAACTTTTCAGAGCCTTAGGAGTCCCAGTGCTGGACTACACCTACGACGACTGCAGACTAATAGCGAAAGCTAAACAACTCGGTATACCTGGCGGCTCTCTGTGCAGAGAGATCAGTGAGATTAGAGGACATCTGGGGTAAGAAAGAGTTTGAGCATGTTTACCGATGTTAAATAAGTAGGTAGGAATTGAACCCCACTTCCCCCTGTCAGGCTGGAGCGCTCCAAGCTGGAGTTACATTCAGTGCCAGTGGCAGCAGCGGCTCGCTGGCTCGACCGCGAGCAGCTGGCGCGACGACTGGGCGCCTCCGGACCACACCTGGACAGGCTGTACTGCATATACAGACAGGTGACTTACTCAGTACTTATACATTAATGGACGCCTCAGCTATGTACTTTTTTCTTTCTAAAATTACCTTATAATCCATTTTTTTTTATTAAGAATGTTTACATACTTATTCACGCACACTAAGAGAATTAGAGTGAAAAAGACCTATTCCGAGTTTTTATTCTCAACTAGGCGACGCGTTATCTGGACTCGATAGGTGTCATACTAATTCCTTACTTTGATACCACGATTTGCTTTTTCGTTGGATGAGTATAGTATTCGGAGTCACAATACTCTTTTTGATAGCACAGTTTAAAATCTCAGACAATCACAATCAATTAAGTCCATACAATAGAAAGTGAACAAATGCAATAAAATAATATGCAATGTTTTTTAAATTTCTCTAATAATATAAATTAAAACAAAATCGATTGTAGAAATTGTTAATAAAGATGTAGCTTACATCTAAAAAAATTTAAATTAAGAAGTAGGTATATAGCGAAAAAGTCAACGTCAAAAATAGTTCTATTTTTATGTAATTGGTTAATCGATTTGGCAAGAAAAAGTAAAAAAGAATGTGTTTACAATTTAAGGTTTTTTTTTCCGAAAAAGAAAATGGTTACTATCATATATATCCCGCTAAAGTACTGACGTAATCAAGTGACATGCAATTTATTATGCATGTGGTAAAAAAAATCATTTAAAGGCTAACCTTATTTTTTTTGGATTTTTATAGTATTATAAATAGCTATGACTTTTCCAGGACCTTTAACTCAATTTTTTACTGCAGCCCCAAAAAAAAACACATTAAAAATAAGTAGGTTCACGCAGCGAAGTTAGCCTCGCGACGCATTCGAGAGCATAAACTACTAGAATTAAATATTGATATTTATTTATGGATAAAAATTATGATTTGATGTCAATACTTGTTTTGAGGAAATTTGCAATTGCTGAACTCTTCTTTTTTATCACATATATGTTAACTCTATGGGATAGATTTTATCAATTATCTCGAAAACTACAATTAAGATTCGGCTGATTTTAAATCCAGAACGAGTTTTGCTCATTATGCGCATGTGTGCGAAAATTTTTTGCGTGTAGCCCGTAAATTGAAGGAGCAGTAAAGTAGTAAAGAGCTTCCCTTCGCTCAGCTCAATAACAAGACAGATATTTTTGGTTTTTAATAAACGTCATCCTTATTTCAGAGGTCGAATGGTCTGGTCTACTTCCCGGACTACTTGCTGTGCGCGTGTTTCCTCTCTCTGCAACACGAGCCCGTGGCACATCTTCTATCTTATGCTTTTAAGGTAAAGTATTTAATACAGTAAAATAAATCACTATTAATAAGTAAGAAATCAGTATACTAGGAGCGCGAACCACACCTCAATTGTGACTCGCTGCGCTCTCAAAATCTCGGTATATGTTATGCATATGGAGCGAAGCAAGATGCAAACAGCATCGAAGTCGAATTTACGAAACGTCCTCAACTATTTGTCAAGATGAGACAGATTATTAATTTTTTATAGTTATTTATTTATTAAAACCACCACCAGACTGATGTCTATCAGTGTGCACAATTTTGAAATTTTCAGATATACCGTTTTTGATTGATGCTTGCACAAAAAATGCAGATAAGTCTCCCATAGAGAGCTTCGCTCAATAAAATTTTACAGAGACTCTATCTTTTATATGTATTGGAAAATAATATATTTCAGTTATACGACCCCACTGGCACGGGCCGCTTGAAGTGTGTGAACTTCCAGGAGGTCGCAACAAAGTGCCTTGGACTCTGCCAGGAGGAGGCTCAGAACACCTTCCAACAAGTGGACTTGGATGAGAAGGGATATATTACTTATGGTAAAATTCTTATGAAATAAACTTTTAAGCAAAACAAGTACAAGCTCAGTTTGTATGTTTATTTTGTTTCATTTTACAAGTACAAAAGGCAGCCTTCATAGTGATATGGTTAAATTTTCTTTTCTCATATTAGTGTAGATGTAAATACAAAATACCAACATGATTCAAAAACAATTTTTATATATATAAAAATGAAAGTAAATTCATCAAAGTAAATACTAGTAAGTACACGATGGCTCAGTTGATGGAAACGTTATTGTACACGCATGGTAACAGGTTTATTGTCGATCATAAGATAATTAAAATGTTATACCCACTTAATTATAAGTAACATGTCCCATGTACCTTTTCATTAGTTTTAATTTAATAATTTTATTTTTTTCTCATATTCCAGACGAATTCCTTTCCTTCGCCCAGAAGAAGGCTGAGTTTGCGTTTATTTTCACGAGTGACGTCACGAAGCCCAAAGCACAGTGATCCGAGGTACGACGAAACGGACAGACCACTATATATATTAGAAATGATTTAACCGTCTATTAAAAATAACATAAACAAGGTTTTTAATTAATTAGTAAAAATATTCACTTCTCTGTCTTTAATATCCAGTTTTCTGTTGTACAAAAATATATTCGAAAATAGATATTAAAAACTATTCTGAATAAATAAACTCGGTTATTATAATTTGTAATTAATAAATGTTATTGAAACGAAAAAAATGCAACGATGGAAAATCAATTAGTAATTTTTTTGTAATAATTACATACTTATACATCTGTTCATAATAACACAGTTTTCAAGTATTAAAAAATATATATTGGCATACTATATTTCACGTCCGTTCGTCATGTCATGGTGATATAATATTAATAGATATTTAAGTTAATTTATTTAAATAGTTAAAAATCTTCTTTATTTATAAATCATCACTGAACGAATATTAATATTATACAATAATCATTTTCGAAAATATTTTTAAATTCATTAACTCGTACTAAAAAACTATTGTAACACATTTTGTGATATATAAAAGTTACTACCTTGTATTAAAACAGACTTGTGTCTGAATTAGGCACAGCCAAATATATATTGGATATCTACAACGTCCCGAGGTTCCAGAAAAATGCTATAGATCAGGGATGGCGAAGCAATGGCACGCGTGCCACAAGTGGTACGTTTGAAAGTTTTGACGGCACGCAGAAAAACAAAATATTTTTTTTGATAGATATGAATTGAAATTTATTAATCTACATTTAATATATAATTTATGATGTGAATTTGTAATAACTATGTAGTATGTTAACTAAAACCGTCAAATTACACATTTTATTATTAAAATATCGCATGAATTCTCTCGAAGTAAATAAAGATGAGTATAATAAAATTTAACGTATATTTTCACGCTAACATCTTGAATGAAATTTTATTTTGGAACGTTACCTATTTAATAATTTTTTTATTCACTGTGCTACGGCTATAAAAAAGGTTCGCCATCCCTGCTAAAGATTAGTATTAGAAAGGAGCTTGAGTCAAATTTAAAACTTATTAATTTCATAGTTCACTGAACTTGATTTTGTTAGAATAGATCCATCTTGGAAATTTTAATAAAACTGAGTCATTTAGATCACACAATTACAATCATGTTTATTTATTTAAAATAATTAATAATAATTTAATTTTAATAACTGTATTAGGAACTTCCGTTTATTCGTAGTGGTGTGATAAAGAAAATAATATATTAGCGACTAGATTATTGATATGTTAAAAATAATCTTGCTTATAGTTCATCATTTTACATTTCATAATTGAGATGAAATCTTGCAAATATAAAAATAATAGTAATCTTAACTTACAATATCGTTCACTAATTGCTTGCAATAGATTTTTAATTAAATGATTCACTCTCACTTATGAATAAAAAACTGTAGTTTAAATATTTGTACGTATTTTGAAAAATACTTGATTTTTTCCTTCCTTTTTATATAGAATGAATCTCAGAATTATAAAGCTAAAATATATATATGTATGTAAAATATATATACATACATACTTCCCAGCGTGGTTTCACGTCTATTATTATTTGTACAATTACTTTTGTTTGAAGTAGGTACAAAATAGTCTAATACTTCCTTTTTATAGAAGTAGATATTATTTTATCGTTTCTTATTATAAAATATTAGTTTATAAGTGTATGTTTTATGCATCTGTAATGTCAATACCGCCATTGTTGAACGCGATGTCAATGTCAATAATGGCGGTTAATAATGCTTGTCAAAAAAAAAGCTTCGTTTATCAGATGTTATATAAAATCTGTTTATGCTGACACAACAAAAAGTGGTATGGGTATATTTGCAGCAGCAATTTTTTTTTTGGATTGTTGGTAAAATCCATTATGGATGGATTTGTGATTATGCGATTATGGGGAACTAATCAGCAGCATAGAGGACGCTGCCATTTGTAAGTATATTCATTTAAAAACCAAATGTTAATCTCATTTCCTGAGTGGAACGCCAGGGGTCGCTTTAAACCTTACCATGACATAAAATCCACTAAAATGAAGCATTATCAGAATTTTTGTTGGCGTTAACAGATATGTATCATTGTTTTTATTATATTATAAAACATGTTTCCATCTTAATAATTAGATATTTTGTTACTGTGTGAGCAAGCGTTTAATTCACTGACTTTGAACGCCATTATTAATGTGATAATTCAAAACAATGTTGTTAGTTGCTAATCCATGATTGAACGAATTGCTTAAAACGAGATTTGTAAGTTTAGAGTCTAAATAATAATGTGCTTCCTCCTAAAGCAGCCCTATATAGTATAATTCTACCTATATACAAATTTTTGTAATGAAATTATAAACTCAGTAACAACAAAAGTATTTTCTTAGATTTTCACGAGTACACGTTTGAAATAAAACTATTTTTTACAGATTTAACTCGCACAATTTTTCACAGATCTCGTCTCACGATTGCTGCAAAGCATTCGAAATGGCGGGTTAAAATTAAAATGTATCCCTAAAAAATAGTTTTATTTCAAATAACAAAGTACTACATTTATTTCATATATATAACTTAATAAAATATTTGTTTTTAAACAAAAACAATATAGTTGTAGTTGCTTGACAGCTTGTTTAGAGCTTAAGTCTAGAATTCTAAAAGTTGTAAATAAACTAAGGAGTAGGAAAAAATTACTACCAAATATCAGATGATTACCTAATGTTGCTTTGTTGTATGTCTATGAGTTGCTTAAAATAATTATTTGTATAATTTTTACTGTTAATACTCATTGTTTTATTATTTTTTGAATAATGTTATATTTTCTGTAGTACGTTTATGACGATGTATGTACGATGATATTTTCAATATTAAACAAAATTACAAAAATTTGAACAAATAGAAAAAAAATATTTTGGTATATGTATTAAGATTTTATTATTTTGTTTGACCATTCCTTTGTTTTTAATGTTATTATACGGATTCTTAATAAAATGTTTTAATTAAAATGTTTTATTATTTTGAATGAATAAATATTATGTAAGTCAATGTATTTATTTATATAATAATTATTATAAAAACTTGTTAATTGGGAGGGGGTGGAGAGGAAGAAATCAGGCTTTGGGGTTTGGTTCTGGAACTGAAGGCTTCTTTGACTGGAACATTGTTATGATCATCATCCCTGCCCGGCTTTCCTTGTCTCATTGCGAATATTCTTTCCACCATAAAATTGGCGTCGACAGTCGTAGCTATGCATCGTTCGTAAAGCACAAGGAACCATATAAATTTAACTTGATGCCCCAATTTGTGCATTGTTTGGTAAATGTTGTCCATTTTTATTCTCATTTGCATCAGTGAGCCGTAGAATATCGCCATGTTGTAAGCTATATCGCCTGAATAAACTTTCCTAATATACCTTGTCTCTTGTAATCTAAAACGTGTACCGTAAATTGACTGTTGCATGAATTCCATAATTTTTTTAATAAAGTAGTCGTTATCTATGTACCCCGGTGTTGAAGTATATCTCCTGGATTTGTTAAATTCTCGTTCCATCTGTTCTTCCTTGAACTGAACTGTCTCTAATAGGACCTTAGCTTCCTCTGGTTCAAAAACGCTGAGGTCTAACTGTTGGTCAATGATCCCTGAATCGCCATATAGATAATCCGTGACCGCACTTTCGTTTAGTTGACTTGTATTTACCGGTATTTTGGATGTCAATATATTGTCTATTGCAGTAGTGTTTAATGCTGTTTGATTTTCAGATAACGTTAAATCGTTATCTGAAATTGAAAACGTTTTGAAAATTGAAATTGAAAATTATACAAATTTCAAAATTCAAGAATAGAAACGATTTAATTAATACTTACTACTTATAAATATGATTATTAACAACAACATATTTATTACTAGTTTGAAATTTCTCTTGTTAAGAAAAAATCTTTGTTAAAATTAATAATCTGCTTTATCGAAATTTAATTAGTCTGTTATCAAACATTTACGTTTTTTATGATCAAAATTAATAATTAAATAATTAATAATAAAAACACAGATAAGCGTGAAACAAAATTATTTAATACGAAGCACAAATATTATAATTATGATTATTAATATATTCAAAACTGAAATATGTTATTAATAAAGTAGAACTTGTTAACTAGACCAAACCAAATGAAGGTGTTTTTTACTTTTGGTGTAACGTCATGTCATTAATAATACTGTAATATGACAACACATGTCACATGAACAATAGCTTTTATATGAATAAATATAAGTAATTACGAAAATAAAAATACATCATATATAGATACATGATTTAATTCCAAATAAAATACTAATATATGTAGTTAAAGTTATCAATCGATTAACGTTTCTCTGGTGGATAAGTGTTAGGAACTCCTTTGCGAAAGTGGAATTTCTCGTGCAATTTTACCAGCACCCAAAACAGATAAAGGAAGTCAATATGCAGTTTAGCGGCTTTATAATGAAGTGTGATATATGTGTCCACAAAAGTGAATTTTCTCCCAAATTTATATTCTTCGTATCTACGAAAAAATATAGAATATAATAATAACCATAAAGTCTATAGACATCCTTAAAAAAATAAACATTTTATTCATAAATTTGTTATATCATTTTAAAAATTGACGAACTATAGTTTCATGTTAAAATAATAATAAAATATACCAACTTATGTAACTCCATTGTTGTATAGAGATCATAAAGTCGTTTCCATAGTCTTCGTATTCGTCTGTACAAAAAGGCTATACGATATGAAGTATCCTTTGAATTGTAGTACGGTTCATTCTCCACTTGTTTAATTTTAGATCGTGCCATATATATGGTCTGCAACATCAAGTCGTAGATTTTAGTTTTTTCTAAAATCTCACGGGCGAATTTCTGCGAGTAATGTGTTCCAATATTTGGTAAACGTCTAGTTTCGAATTCTTTTAACACTGTTCCATGAACGTCTGTCGTATTGAAGGACCTTCGCATAGAGTTTAGTTTATTAGTAATATTCATCAGATGGAGTTGTTCCAAGTCTATTGATAATTTTTTGACGATGATGTTTGAAGGGTATTCTACAAATTTGTCATCAGCCAAAGATTGGAACATTTCATCCAGCTGGATACTGTCGTTCCAGCTTCCAATACAAGCAGCGATTTCACCTTTAACCATTTTAAATTATTTTTATAATGAGACATGTTTTTTACAGAATTTCTTGAGTGCGGAAATAATATAATATCAAAAGAATTCACTCTTAAATACCTAAAAGACAAACATTTATAAAGGTAGTTTAAAAATTGTCCTTACTAAAAATAATAAATATAATTATCCAAAACATAACGAGATCCTAATCATCACATCTTATATGAACAAAAATCAACTAAAACTATTTACTTTTTACTTATTTTTTTTGTAACATATTAAGAAATTTGTTGGAGTTCATTAAAGTTTAAATGAGCATGACATTGCAATAAAATTCCAAGTAACACTTTTTATATTTTAATATACTTTATAGCACTACAAGCATATTATTTAATCACAATTTGTTACGATATTATTATTTTAAAGGGGTTAAAATAAAACAACCAGAATATAATATGCAAATAATCCCTAAAAAATAAAAAATAATCTTTATTATTTTTTTGCATATTATATTCTGGTAATATAGTGAGGACAATAAAAATCGTTCTAATTATCTGTGGCCCATTACCAACACTTGTGAATTTCGAGGAATTTTCACGAAGTCTGGTCAAATAATATTTAGGTACAATTAGGTTACTTCTTTTTTCCCGAAACAAAATAAATCCTAGAAACAAGAATGAGTACGTAGTGTTGTACGAAAGAGTACGTGGTGTTCATTTACATTCTGTTATCATATGCAAAGATTTTATTTTCCTAGTGACATGTAAATATTAACAACAACGGCAAAAATTATCCATTTGATAACAAATAAGAGTTTTAGGAATTTAAAAAACTAATGATGTGAAGTGGGGTCTTGGTATTCATAATTAAACTTTTAATTTTAGTTTTTAATTAAAATAAATTTTTTTGTATTATAAGAATGATAAATAGCATTTAACCATACGTTACATATATAACAAGGTATATATATATATATATATATATAACAAGACGGAGGTGACTAAAACGAAACTCTTTTGGAAAAGGTTAATCAATGTTTCCAACATTGCATTAATGTTGCATTTATCTCTCATCTCTAATTTTCGAAACAAATGTAGCCATTTTAAGCTAATTTAAATTTCTAAATAAAAATAAAATTTATAAAGAATTAACAGGGCAGGACTCAATATATATCCCGAAAAAAAAACAAAAAATATGAATATAAAATATATATATATATATATTTTTTTTTGTTATTATCAAAAAGGATCAAAGTTGAGTGACGATGCTTAAGATGTAAGATGATAATAAGAATCCTTGATGATGGATCATCAAAAACAACAAAAGTTTATAAAAACAATATTTTCTTAAAGATGAATTAATATAATTTACGAATCTTTAGTAGTAGACAATGGTATGAATTTATCCCTTTCCAAATCCATTGATTTTAGGAATGTGATAGTATCTATGATATCTATATCAGTCCTGATCACCTTCTCGTAAAGCTTTAATAGGTTATAAAAATCATTGTACTCATAATAGATCTGCATACGAGCAGTACTCACTATCTTCCTCTGTTCATATTGTAAATGTCTCAATCTATTAAAGATATAACCAATTCTGTACCTCTTGTCTTCACGGATTGGGTATTTACTTGTTAATACTTTTTTTAACTGATACCTGGCGTGAATTAAAAATGTTATCATAAGGTTTGAGAGTCTTTCCTTCTTGGCCGATTCTTTTTTATATCTCATGGAGTAATATTCTTCTCTGCCGTCCTCTGTGTCCTGGTACCAGTACCTTCTTGTTAACGGACCTGGTTTTAAATTATTATATTTTTTTGTTATGTTAAGAACTGACTTTGTTATTTCATTAAATTCTTTAATATCTTGCCAGTTTTTTGCTTTTGGTAATTTTATATCATCCAAATTCCATGTAGAGTTTGAAATCATATTCTTATTTATATGTTCCCTTATATGAGATTCAGATATATCATCAAAGTTATCAATATCATCCGTGGATGGTAAATATAAATCGTCCATTTTTGTTATATCGCCATACAAAAGACGATCGATTTCAATCGTATTGTCATATATTGTAATGTCAGGTATTTTATCATCATCATAGTTAGTATTCAAAGAATGACCTGGAATTAGATTATTCACAATATTGTTATTATGACCATGAGTGGTTGCAGCACCGTTGTCTTAAGTCTATACATGAAACCAGGAGCGCGAACCAGACCTCAATTTTGGCTCGCTACGCTCGGAAAATCTCAGAATGTGTTAGCATATTGAGCGAAACGAGGCGCAAACAGCATCGAAGTTGCATTTACAAAACTTCGACGCAATTTGTCCTCAGTTATTTATTTCTTTTTTTTCATTGTCAAGCTAATTTTTAGCGCGAAACATTTTTCCTACTGAAGTCTCTGTGATTTTAGTTTTTCCGTGATTATTCCCCAACGACATCGATTATTAATTTTTTTTAAAACCATCACCAGACTTATGTGTATCAGTGTGCAACATTTGGAAATTATCAGATATACCATTTTTGATTGATGCATGCACAAAGGGTGCAGTAAAGTCTCTCATAGAACTTCGCGCGTTCCACTCGCTTTGCTCAATAAACCTAAATGTATGCATCAAATTTTTCTAAGACATTAATTTACGTTATGTTTTTAAAAAACTAAACTGGTTTTAGCGCTTTTTATTTATAAATACAAATAATATCACTGACTGTTACTTCGACTATGAATTCGTTGTCAATAAATAATTGGGAGCGCGGACCAGCACCGAACTTGCATTTAAAAAACGTCGGCGCATTCTGTCCTCCACTATTTTTCAAAATCTAATAAAGAAACAAAGCTATGTGCTAGTCAAAGCTAGCGCATGTCATAAAATTAAATTTTCGAGCGAAAAATATTTCCCATTGTCTATGGAATTTTAGTTTTTCCGTGATTATTCCTCAAAGAAAAGAATACTAATTTTTTTTTAAAACCACCATCAGATTAAAGTCTGAGTGCAAAATTTGGAAATTTTCGGATATATCATTTTCGATTGATGCTTGCACAAAGTATGCAGAAAAGTCCCTCTTAGAGAGATTCGCTCGCTCCGCTCGCTTTGCCCAATTATTTTTATAGTTTTTTTTTAACTAAAAATAACGGACTAATTTTGATATATCAGTAAAATATCAAATTAAATTACTCACAAAATTTTACAAACAGTAATATTATAATCATTTTCCTTACATTTGTACAGCAACTACAGATTTCAATTGAATAGTTACTATTTTATTGCAAAAACAAAAACGATCGTTAAACCTTTAATATAGCGTTAAATTAGTAATTTATTGTTATTTTACATTACAATAAATTTCTGTATAGTAATAATTTATAATTTTATGTTTTACACAAATATAGTAATAATACAAAAATGGGTATATTGTAAAAGACAAAATGGCAGTCTGTTTCCGAGCAGTAAACGTGTTAGAACCCAGTTGAAGTTTTATTTTATTATAATCAAACACCACAATTATATAGCGGGAAAGTTTGTTTGTTTAAAGGCGCTAATCTCCAAAACTACTCGATGGATTAGAAAAAATCTTATTATAATAGACAGCTTTATCAGGAAGCATTGTCTAGTATTACTCTAAACCTCTTAGTTATTTTAATAGTAAATAACATTAACTCCATGTCTAGGCTAGGAGTTTTATTATTTATGTTACAAAACATATAATAAGATATATATTTATATATGATTATGTTTTGAATATTTTCTTATTATTATAGTTATTAATTTCATTACATTGTCTATTATTATTATAAATGGCATTTCATCTATTAAGTAACATAGTCTTTAAGAAATCGCTACTAACAAATATATGGATATATGGGAATCTGAAATAAATTTTGTTATTATTGTTATTATTATTACATACCCAAAATTGATATAATAATTATCAGTTTCATAACCTTTATAGATTGTGTACTTCTTTACTGAGTACGAGAGTGAGTGAGATTTTTTTGAATCATTGTTTTAGAGCAAATTAGACAATTAACTGAAGCTTTCACAAAAGATTAGTTTAAGTAACTGATTTATTAAAGTGCGGTTTGATTATGTTATTATATAATAAATGACCCTTGTTTTTAATAACATATAAATTATTAACCAGGTGTAAATAATTATTAAAATAAAACTATTTTTTACGAATTTAACTCGCACATAACTTTTGTTACTTTTTAATTTTTATCCGACGTTTTGAATGCTTTGTAAGTAAGTTGTTGCATTCGAAACGTTGGGTTAAAATTAAAATGTAACCAAAACAATAAGCGAGTTAAATCCTTTAAAAATAGTTTTATTTCAAATGAGTTTTAAGTTTCATAAAATTTTATTATAGTATTTAATCAACAAACTTCCAGGCATGCTTTCTGTTACTCATCACTTGGTTCAACATTCGGTTACAATTTTCGTGATTCAACATCACCAAGTCTATTAGAAGGTCCACGTCAAACCACAGATCCACCACCCGCTCCTGGGCCTCTAGGTTATCCACCGTAGAGAACCCTTGGGTGCCAAACTGTCTTTGCAACATACAAAACCTGAATGTTTTATAGGTGAATAACGAGAAGGTTTTACAGGCGAGATCAGTTTTAGCTATCAGAAAGCCCATTTTATACAAAGACATTTTATTATACCTGTCTCTCAGATCTTGCATAAATATCATCTTGTTTCTCGCTTGGAAAATAGCTTGCTTCATTAGCTCCACTAATCTGGCTCTTACACTAAACTGATCGAATTTCGTGTTAGCAATATCACCAATAGGTTTGAATTGTCTTCTGCCCTCTCTATCCACTCTTATTTTAGGTTCACTTTTCTTGACTTTTAAATTTAAAAGTTCATCGGTTGGATCCATTTTGTCGAATATATTATCAAATTCATCTTTTATGCTATTATTAATACCTTTTAATTTGTTGGCTTCTTCAATACGCCGCCATACTTCAGTTGGTCTGAATTGTTGCAAGTATTCTTGAAATGTTACGCTTGAATTACTTTTTTTGGTCTGAGGCAGAGAATCGTCTGCTACAGTAACGGTAATAATTATTCCATAAAGAAATATGCCTAACAAATGTAGCATAATTAATAACAAAAGAAAATTTTAAATAAATGATAACACACTTAGCATTTCCTCTTTCATTCTACTTATACTTAAACTCGTAAATGATTTTAATGTTCTGATATTGTTTCGTTAATAGCTATTGCATTAAAAAATTAAATTACATCCATATAAGATTTGCTTTAGTTTTGTTTACATTTTAAATTTAGCTGGATTTATCAAAATTTGAGTACGTTGCAGCTGTAGCAGCAAAAAGAGGCGTCTGTCTGTAAATCTGTTAAATCTGAGTTGCCACGTATAGAGAACGTCCATTAAGCTCAGAAGATTTTGGTTATAAATGAAATATAATCTTATATAAATCAATAATTAATAATAATGATATGCCATATCGTAGACAACAATGTTGTTTTAATTAAAGTTCTTCAATTGGTTGCTTAGTAGGACGACAAACGTGTTGACGTCAGCTGATTTGTAATGACGGAAAATGAACACAGTCATTTTTGGAATAATGGATAGAACAACGGTAACTTGTTCTGGAAGTGTCGACTTCGTCACCTCACCGATATGAAACGGTCGTTTTGTTTGGTGTTGTTGATAAGTATGTGTTAAATATGAGTTTCCTATAAATGTATGCAGTGAGATCTATCCTTAACATTTACCTATTATAAAAGTATTAAATTTATCTATTGTTGTTCAATATGGAACAACAATTTCACCTCTATAAGTGAAGTATGACAGTGTCGATGTTGTTATTTTACCATGCTGGTATTGTGGCCCCCCAACGAGTCGAAATGATAACGCCTTCATCGCTATCGTCGACATATTTAATAATTACAATATGTATTATATATTTTGTTGTCTATAATATGAAAAAGCCCAAAATAAAGAAGTTTGGGCATCTTTGTAGTAGGCTTTTACCCACTCTGGGGTTCTCTGATCTAATTTTTAAATTAGTAATATATATTAGACTTTATGTAGTTAATAACAAATAAAGGCTTTTTTATTTTATATTTTTATTTTATTTTAATATAAAACAGATAAACTGTTTTATTATAACTCGTAAATGTTAAGGATAGATCTCACTGGACACCTGAGTAGAAAGCTCATATTTGAAGAAAGCGTAAAACAGATGCTAAAATGTGGTAAAACTGTGGATTTTTATAAATAGACATAAAAATTGTTATGAAATCAAATAAAGTTAATATTGGGAATTCTATAGCTATTTAGACTTGTGGGTGTACTGCTTGCTGAGCCACAGGTCCTGGGTTTGGTTCCTATGCAGAAGTTGTTATTTAAACTTAAAGTAGCTATAATTTATTTTCTGCTACGTAATGTAGATAAAATAAAAGGTAAAAATTATAGTTTTAACTGACTTTTTATAGTTTACTTCACATATTATTTTCATATTTATTTTTTCACTCTTTTAAGCAAAGCAAAGTTTACTAATACTATTGAATAAATAAAAACACATTTTAGGGTAGAGTCAATTTTATTACAGTCATATCCATAGAATAGCTGATATCGTGAAAACTTCACACTGCTAAATTAAAACACACTTTCTTCATTAATTTGTTTTTTAACACTTATCACTCTTGCAAACTATTGCAATGTGCTTTCACATTGCAGCACGACTTGTTCAACTATCTTATTGCCAGCACAACAAAGACTGACGCCTTTTATATCAACCCCCAGTAAGTTATTTCAAATAACAAGTCCTGAATTGACTATTAGAATAACATATACCGGAAGTCAAAACAGATTTTTTATAACAACAAATACAATTTTCTTAATCATACTTAATATTTATTAAATATTAAAATATATTATTTAAACAAGCTACCAATTGTTTCAAAAATATCAAATTAAATATATTATTCAATTTAAATTTATAGCAAAAATTGCTTAGAAACTCTTAAAAACTTATATCGATATGCAAGATAGCCGTACACCAGTAATCCTTGAATAATTCGTCACTTGCGCAAGCCTAAAGCCTTCTGGGAACTCATATTTTATTTGAGCAGAAAGAAAGGTTGGTCAAATACGGTCTACAATCGTCAATATGTTTTATCTCTTTCTTATAACAAAGATACGGCTTCTCTATCTCTGTCTAACACTCGGCCATATGGACCATAGATTATTTGGATTATGCCTAAATTGTTTTTTTCTAACTAATATGTTCATATATTTGTTTTTTCGCTTTAAAATATGATCTTAATTTATAAAATTCAAATGTTTGGTTCTTATTTTCATTAATCTTTAAAAATATATTTTATGACATTAGAATAGGATAAAATCAACATATATTTTGACATATATACACGTAAATAAATATAATATATGGAAACATATTAACATTTTAATTTATGCAATATAGTAAAAATATATAAATAGTACTAAACCATACTTAACTTTAACCACCAAATATAAGAAATACTGTACCGGTTCTGTGGTGTATTTAGTCTGTGGTCCCGTAGTATCGAAATAGGGGTTTCCTACCCCTCAGTTCCAGTGTAATAAGGTGCGTTCCACCGTCAATACGTGTGGCAAAATCGCGAAAAATAAACACGAGAAAAATGTCGAAATTTTCACGCGACAGGATCACGCGATGAACATGAACGCACGCTATGATATGAAATTTGAAATTAAAAATATAATGAAATTGGTATTTTCTCAGCAAAGTATTTCTTTCCAAAGTTTGGGTTCTTTTTGGTGCCGTGACCTGTGTAATGTAGTTGCGAATTGAATTCCAGTTTTTGTGTAATTCCTGAAATTCTAATTACAGGTGAGTTTTCATTTTTGGGTCAATATAACAAACAATTTAAGCAATGTTGGATTCGTAAATATTTTCATTATTTCTAATGATAAATATTTTTATTATTTACAATGATAAATATTATATTAAATAAATATTTTTATTATTTCTAATGATAAATAGTCTTTGTTCAAAACGTATTTATTGGGGTTAGTTAAAAATACTATAACTCAATTTACAATATATTTTATGATATAATTATTATAATTATACTCATTGAAGGACTAAATATATAAAATTGTAATAATAATTAAAAAGGATTTTATTTTATGTAATTATTTTAGTATTTTTTAGTCTTTGTCTTTTAAAACCATAATTTTTTAAATATACTAATAATATACTTAAGTACAGTTAGTTATTAAACAAAGCAGAATACAGATTTTTGCTTTGAGATAAAAGAACAAACAATCAAAAAACAATGCCTTATATAATATGTCATTTCAATCAATGTATGAAACTTGGATGGTACAAGCTTTATGGAGTTTGTATATAAAAATTAATTATGAACAAAAGAGGTTACATTAATTCTCTCTGTAAGTTACTTTTTATTAGGTTATCTCTATCTCATCTCTGTCTTATGCTATCTTATCTCTATGTCTGATTCATTATTTTTTTATTCGTGAAATTGATAAAACCTCATTTATAATTTCGTACGTTTTCAACTAAGCTTGTTTGCTTACTTTTAATTAATATTCGCATCGAAAGCTCCTCACGCCGTAGAAAATACAACTTGCGATAAAGTTTCAAACACAGCTTAAAATGATCGATAAAAAGTTTCACTACACTGTATAATATCTAAATGTTTGTTTCACGTGAAATATTACAATATAGAATCGTAAATAGGGATAGGACGTAATATGTAATCATAAGTTTGGTAATATATGAAATATATAATGGAAACACTTAGATGCTTGAGAAGGTAGGACGTTGAAATTGACGGTATACATTTAAAACATTTGTATTTATTTGCATTCCCAACTGCTGGAAGAAGGATACAGAACGTGAGCCCAAAGCATATCCATGATTGATATATGTGAACCTGGCATATATATTAGTTTTGAGCTTTCATCGAACCTGAGACTCCAAAGAACAATAACAGCATGAACACGACCAAATCTTTATAACTATTTCAGTTCTAAAAGGAAAAATACATGCGAATACATATTTTTTAATTAAGTCACAATTTTTTGGTATCACGAAATGAAAAATTTAAATATACCTACATTATTGTCATTAGAAGAGAACATAACTATTATCTATTTTAAATATATCATAACTTTATTTACTTTGTTCATTCTCTTATATTTGTAAGAATTTGATATATATGTTTTACATAGCATGTATCAAAATACAAATGATATATTTAAAGTCAAAACATCGTCACAAGAATTATTTTATTTTAATAACTTGTATTACTATTATATTTTTGATATTTTATTTTAAACGAGATAAAAATCGTAACCCATTGTAATAGATATGCAAAGATCACAATGTTCATTATTGAATTTTTATTACAAATGAATCCTGAATTTTTTTCTTTTGCGATATAATTTCATAAAAGGAAAATACATTTATTTTTTAATTTGATATTTACAAAATTGTTAATGATGAAACCATTAATGAAATATAGAATTAATTTTTTCATTTATATCATAGACTTTGGCTTCCGAGCTGCGCCCATGGCATCCCTTGCAGGTCTTATGTAACAAGCCTTTAGCTTGGCAACGACTTGGCCAGGATTATTTTGGAATTTCGCCAAGGAGATAAAAGGGACGTACGTACGTGTTAGTCACGATGTTCACGATAACTCTTATGAATATATAGCAATGATGAGTTATCAAAATTCCGAAGTGAAGTACATTACTACGTACTACTGAAAATGTTACTACAAGGAGCGCAAACCAGACCTCAATCTTGATTCGCTGCGCTTGTAAAAGCTTTTACAAAATGTCGACGCATTCTGTTTTCAACTTTTTTTCAAAATAAAAAAAAACTAAAAAAAAGAAAAAGAAAATATTCTAAAACCTGTAAATTAAAAAAAATGGCACGCGCATGTCATTGTAAAGCAAAATTTTCGATCGAAAATTTTTTCTCATTGAAGATGGCATTTTTATTTTTATCTGTCACTCCTCAAGGACATGGAATTTTAGATTTTTTTTTCTATACTACGCGTATTATTGTGTTATATAAGCCCTGAAAATTTCAGTCCGATTGATCGCGCCGTTTTTATGCCAAACTCGGACAAAATTGTGAAAAGTCTCCAGTAGAGCGCTCCTCTCGCTTCGCTCAATTAGGTACTGAAAATAATAAAATCAACATAAAATCCACGAAACAGAGATACATATTTCAGCGTCGTAAAAATTTTTGTTGGTATAATGGCGATAGTATTTTTTTTGTTAATTATTCTGAGAGTGAATATCTACCATTCTTCAATTTGCTTTCCGATAAAAAATTTCTATAATAGTTTAATTTAAATTTGAAATTACTATTCATAAATATTCAATATTATATAATGAATTGATGAGTTGCAGAGAGCTTTATTATGTGTGTTAGTATTGTGTTGAGAAATTAATTATTATCCAGATGATGTATGGACTGGTGATGAGGGGTCAGAGCATAATTGACTGCCACAGCACTAGATACTACATAACTACAACAATATATTTACGTAATAGATCTGTGAGACTGTTAATTTAAATAATTGTGAGATTTAATTGTAGTTTGAAATCGTATAATGTCTGTTTTTTATTATTTTATATAGTTTCAAATTCAGTATCATCAATTACGAATTGATTTAATAGATAAACCATTATTAGTAATAGCGTACATTACCGAAATATTGAAAAGGGTAATGTTATCTTGGTATAACGTTTCACGAAGGGTTGTGTGAATCATACAGTAAACTGAACAAAACAAACATATACATAAAAATACTGGTTTGTTAGTAACATGTTTGAAAATAATAATTCATAGAAATAAATATATATAAATTTTCTAATATGTAAATTTTGTTTCAAGTATACAAATACATACTAACAATAATCGCACACAATTATAGTAATAAATAAGATAGTTACATAAATGTATCAGTCGTAAATTGACATTCAGATACTTCATATAATTTCAATTTTTTTAAGATTCTTAAACTTATATTGCAATAACATAGCTCAGTAATGTTTATTTTATTTGAGTATGTCCAGTCATATTAGGTTGAAATTAATTGGCTGCAGCTACTCTGAATTTCAGAAATTCTTGCAGTACCTTATTAAAGTTCTTAAGGGTCAATTATGTATGAATTATTTATGTAACCATACACTTTCTTGGCATCCACGTTATTGCCTGGCATTCCAATAGCTCCATGCCTGAGTTGCAATGTGATAAATACTTAACTACTGATATTTTAATTAGTTATATAGTATGTGATTACGAAAATAAAACAAAAATACGTATACTTTCATAAATATTTTGTTTAATGGAAGGTTTTATAAAAGCTTTTTTATAGTGATTACTTTTGTTGTCAAATTGGGATCATTTTGTAAAATATTCGTCTTTGTTTCTTGTATTATATTTACATATTATATATAGCTTAAGGTAATGTTAATGCTTTATGATTAAAAGGTATAACTTTAATTGTGAGAAGTGGATCTGATTGCGCTCACGCCATGAACCTTCTTAGATAAGTGACCCTGCCTTGTAATAAACAATATATACTCAAACACATTACGACTAGTTGTTTGTCCGTGACTCCGCCTGTAGATATACCATACTTATTTACGATTAGTACAACTGTTAATAGGAATTTGATAAGAAAAACCTGGGCTATCTCTAGCGTGTCATGGTTAAGTGTACTGAAAATATATTTTTTTTAATTTCACACCACATCATGTTTCAACTGTTTCAAGTAAAGCATTTACTTTTTTAAGTAAGTAAGTTATATCCAGTATTTTTAATTACGACCTGTTTTTCAAATGAAAAATCATAAACATAAAATATTCCGATGAGAATATAAATGAACGACAGACTTTTACGTATTTGACTTTTTCCAGATTCAAAGAGTCGTACATACATCGATTTTTACTTTCATTTCATTACTTAACGAGATATGTTATGATGATTCATCAGGAATACTAAACATTTTATAACATTTCATTTTCAAAATTCAATTTCAAAATTAAAATATTTTTTCTTATTATACCTCAACATTTAGCAACATTTTCCATATATAATATTTTAATTTAGGTACATTAAGCGTTTTCTAAGAAGGAAATGATCATACCATTTTATATTAAACCTAAACAATATAGGGACAAAAAACGAGGGTCAAATGTCAAATGTAAAGCAAATCATGCTGTATCATTGACCACAAAATAGACTGAAAGCCTTCCATTAACTTTTTTGTAGACCCCATTACTTCCATTGAAAGTTCTGAACCTAATTATTGGCTTCTATTCGCTTTATTATTAATATACTTTATAATGCATATCACCATTAGGCTCCTGTATTTTATAATTATAAATTTGCATTACGGTAGGTTTTTTGTTGAACTTACATAACGATACATATATAATCGGATAAAATCAGATTGGTTATTAGATATATGTCGAGAAACATATACGGTGTTTCGTTGGCTAAAGGGGCTTTTTCCAGCACATGTAGTATCTGGGAAAATTTAATTTCAGCTTTTAAATACGTCAGCGTGTTCTTGATCATCTTCGCCATCTTATAAAGAATTATTTGAATACAAAGCCGTCTATCTATTGGGTGCAGATATTGTTTTTTTTTTATTTAATCTTTTGCAGTCCTTTTTGTTTATTATCCCGGCTGTATTTACATTAATTTAATCAGAATTCATCTGATTCGTTTCAAATTAAATCGTCAACTTATGAGCTTGGAAAATGGGTGAAATATGTGTGTGAACATCTAGAGAGATGCGTTAGGAAAATGGTGTCGATCAGGTGAGTTGTAACTGATTGTGTACATTCGCCGGAGCGTCACGGTGTGTGCTAACGCGATCCCGTGACGTCCCATCACGGCGAAGAGGGCAACCGTTGGTTTTTTAGTGGGTAGCCTTAAAAATGGCAGCATCCTCTATGCTGCCGGGTAGTCCCACATAAACCCCCGGCCATCACCTTGGCCGACGGGGTACTCGTAACGGGTTTTTCCAACGGAAAAAAAAAATGATTGTGTACATTAGTATTGTGTCATATTTGTAATTTTCAAAGTAGATGTTTTTGAGCTTCATATTATTAATTACCAGCTTCCAGAACGCTAGAAGCATCCAAACATTTTTAGCAGTACTATAATTTTTCCTTACCTAAAGTTTATTTAATATTTATATGATATTTAATTTATTTATTAAGACGTTCCCAAATATGTTCCGGTTTTATGAGCCACTGCTGTTCAGATTTTTAATACGTCGTATATGTTCATGGATTTTTATATTCCCTACGTAGCACTTTCTATATCCACAAAAATATCTCGCTGGCATTCGAGACGTCTATTTTCATTTTGTCGTTATTAGATCGTAATATTAATTATTATAATTATGACGTACAAGTATCCTGTCCTATCATTCACTCTTCTAATATACCTATAGTAGATACACAGAGAAAAACTTATGTATTTATGTGTACATATGTTTTATTTTCATAGTTGAATTTTATGCTGTTCTTTTTTATTGTAATTTTTTTTTTTATTACTCTAAGAGCCCCGATGTTTTATTTTTTATTACTGCATTCTCAGGTCGACTGGTAGAGAATGCTTTTTAGCGTTAAGTCCGCCTATTGTATCTTTTTATGGCAATAAAGAATAAATAAATAAATAAACAAATGCGCAAATTATAGGATTGGAAGGTTTTTTATTTATTAATTCACCATTTACGCCATTTGTTTTGCGTTGCATCAATTCGTGAGAAAAATCGCCATGTCATACAAATAAGTACTCTTTAATCATAATTTATCCACGTATACGGTTTGAAGTTACTGTTGTACAGTGTTATGCTGTTACAGTTTTAGAATATTTTCTAATAATACTGTATTAGAGATGATTGAATAATCTGTCTGTTGTATGTCAATAAAACTTTGATTTTGTTTACATACATCTTATTATTTTTGTCAATATATATTTAAAATGGCATATAGAAGTGATTTAATTTTTATATTATAAATGAACTAGATTTTGACTACGGCTACGCTTGCCAGCTAGGAACTACTGACAAAGAGCTGAGGTTACGAAGAGAATCTTATATTTTCTTCGAATTTAAAGTAGTCTGTTCTATTTTCCAAGTCATGGACTATTTTTATTATAATAAATAATATACAAATATATCAAGTCCTTGTATCTATCATGGATAAATACAATGTGATATTATTATTATTTCTCTTATAAAAAACCCATCTGATATATAAAAAAATACACCAATAATGTTAAATATGTATGAATCGATGGTAGAGCCATAACTAATCGTGGGTGTTAATTGTAGAGCTTGTGATTAATTGGGTGTTACTCAGAGGTGTATTACATGCAATTTATTACTAACTTACGTACTTCGATCTCATCCATCCATCCATCCATCAATATTATAAATGGCCACGAATCCAATGAAGTTTTTGAACAAAGACATTGGCAATTGTTTTTGTTTAAAAATTTGTTTAAAAAGATTCAATTTAAATGAAAATTTTAATAAAAATATATATTTAAAATATACTCACAATTAGTAGAAAGAGCAGTTTATTAATTAACAAAAAAATATGTATACGAATAAATAAATACAATTACGTTACTATAAAATACAACAGACACGTCTCGTCTCATGAACACAATTGCTGCAAAACATTCAAAACATGGGGTTAAAATTAAAATGTAACCAAAATAATACGCAAGCTAAATTCGTAAAAAATAGTTTTATTTCAAATAAATTAATATATCAAATTAACATGTTTTCATAAAAGAGAATTCTCACCAATTGTACTAAATATTTTAGTAAAACCTTCTCAAACGCTAAGTACTTGAAGCTCAGTATATAATTTATAATACGTCATAATAATCTCTCCAAAGCTCCATTGTTGGAACACTCCGTTTTTCAAACAAAGCATGAACATCAATCATTTTTTGATATTACGAGGATACAATTCTAAGAAAACAATAAAAATATAGTGCTTTGAAAATAAATAATATGTTTTCATCTATTATCTTGTAAGAATATTATAAACTGAAGTTTACAGAATAATAAATTAAAGAAATATAAATAATCAACAAACAGTCATTTCATTTATTTTTTTGGTATTATTTTTGCAATTCTAAAATAAATAATAAATAAATATTTATTATTAAACAAATAATTAAAGTATGTTTAATATTGTTGTAGTTTTAACATCTTATGAATATAATTCATAAACATAAGATGTAAAATACTTCAATTATGCTATTTATGATTATTCATTTAAAATTAAATAAATAATAAATGATTATGAATTATAGTAAAGATGTTAAAAAATACATTAATTCTTATATTAACCAACTATAATTTGTTAATCTTAAATAAAAAATATTTATTAGTTTTGCCAAAAACTAATACCAAAAAAATATGACCTCGTTATAATAAGCGATGCGTACAAGCTACGAAATATTAGGCCATTAATGTGATTTACGAACTTAAGATACACTTATAGAAACTGAGCACAGATGAGTTATAAATACTGTTACTAAGTTATCGCTTAAGAAGTTTTCGTTTAACTTTTCGAAGCTCTCTATGAGAGACTTTTCGACATCCTATGTGCAAGCATCAATCAGAAACGGTATATCCGAAAATTTCCAAATTTTGCACACTTATAGACAGCAATCCGATGGTAGTTTCTAAAAAAAAGCAAAAAAAAAGTAATAATGTTTCATCTTGAAATATAGTTGAGAACTGAATGCGTTGACGTTCTGTAAATTCAGTGCTGTTTGCACCTCGCTTCGCTCAATATGCTAATACATACCGAGATTTTGAGAGCGCAGCGAGTCAACATTTAGGTCTGGTTTGCGCTCCTAGTAACTAAGTAAGCATTTACGAAGCTTTCGTTACTTTATTAAGCGTAATTAATATTAGGAACGTCTTAATACTGTTACAATACCTATACTTTTTGTAACTTACCTAATTCTTATGATCACGCAATCATACAACGATATTTGTAAGTGATGATTTCATTTTTTTTTTCCTATATGTCCGATAAAATAGATTTTGCAGCCGAAAACGAAACTTACTTAAAATATTTAAAGTTTTTGTTACATACAGAAGAATGTACTTTTATATATATTGCAATATGCAGGAATAAAAATAGAGTTAAATAGTATAAAATAAAATAAAAAAGAAACACTAAAGTAAATATTCTTTTAATGTCATTAATAGAGAAAATTATTTAATAAATATGTTAATATATTTATTAATATAGAGACTTTCTTTGTGTTGGAAACGTTACAATAAACAATAGTCAGACATACAATATAACTACAGGTTTGATAGAAAATTAATGTTCACGATATTTTTAATATAAATTAAATAAAAAGAAAGAAATAGATAACCAATATGAAGTATTTGAGTAAACTGAGTATTCATAATTAAAAAGTATTATCTTCTACAGTATGAAAGGCAGCTCTTTTACTTTCTCTCCTAGCAGATTACTCAGAGTATCTAAGTATAATTATTTATTTTATTATGTACCAGAAACTTTTATAACACTATAAAATAATATTTTAGTACATTGGATAACTTATCTCTATCAAGATCACTACTAGTTTCAGTAAAAGTAAATAAGTAAACAAGAATAGTAGGTGGGTACATTATTATCAAAATAATGATGTTAATTTGTTGTAATAAGTTCACCAAAGTAAGCACTATTCACGACAGCAAGACGAATTATTTTTGGCCAAGATTTGGCCGAAACCAAATCTGAGGTCGAAACTAAATTTTTTTATCGAAACTGGCCGACACCGAAACCAAACTTCCATTGGGTCACTATAAAAAAAACAAAAATAAATGTTACATATACCAAACGCTATAATGTATGTTAAGTCAAAATAGGCCCCTTTTATTGGTGGGCAGAATCCTTTGTGCAGCTTCACGCGAGACTGGTTCTGTAAGAAAAAGATACAATGTGTTGCCATTTTGTAAAAAGCTTTTATTCTTCGAAAATATTCTTATTTTTTGTAAGTTATTCTTGTGGGATGATCATAAGAAAAATGTGATTAATTATTTATTGCCTGATATCTGACAATATATATAACATATATCCATTACCAGCAATATTAAGTGAGTGAGAGATATATCGGTTAAGAAAGAGACAACATTAATAAATAGGGAGGAAAAAAGTGGGGTTACGGTTTCCCTTTTTTGTATAACCCAATAATTATTCCTAATAAATCACTTTTAAATAATATTATTTGGAATTATAAGTATTTGCAAATAATCTGATTTGTTCAACAAAAGGTTTAATCATCTCAGTTGCACAAACATTTATTTGGTGCATGAATTCTTTCTAACGCGCCATGATAAATTACATTAGTGACGTCAGTACGATGATTTATAATATTGTTATTGGTTAAACAATAATGTTATTACTCAAAGTGAGTAATGATGTATCATATTTAAATATATTTTAAACAAAACATTGGATTTAAGCAGAAAACTTAAATAGTTTTATGGCCATATCGTGTTTGTGTTGAAGAAGTTGCTCGCACATATGTATTTATTTTTATTTTTATTTATATTCTATATTGCACACCATACATATAAAATTTAAAAAAAAAAAAACAACATATAAAACATAATAACAAGTAAAAATTTATAACAACAAAAAGAAAATAATAATAAACCGAACAAAATGTATGTCATTACTTTAAAGGTGTTATGATGTTTTCTATGAGATTTTTATATATTTTAATACATAATATTATTGTAATATATAAGTTACTCCTTGCTGGTAGACCATTTAAATCTGCTACTGTCAAAGTAAACCAGAGGTAGTGAAATGTTATTTTATAGTAAATAATATAAAAACAAAATTAAAACTTATCTGTATTGATACTTCCTCAAACCGTTGAATTGTGTCTAAAACCTTTGCTTTCGGACAGGAACATTGCGTAGATATGTGCTTCATCACGTCAGAACGGTTCAATAATATATCCTTAAAGAGATTTTTCATTATAGAACGTTATGTATTAGAAACTCTCCATAAACGTGTTAAACTATGTTGAACTTGTTTTATAAATAATGTATTTCAGCGTTATAAAAAAGTATAAAATGTTTTAAATACGCGACGAAAGTTTGTATGAAAACATTTTTTTTCAGCATCATGAAAATTAATAAAATCGAATGCATAAAATTTATTTTTTAGAAATATGTAGAATTTAGACTCAAACACGCATCAGAGAAGAGTTGACCACTGACCTCGATCGTTTCAATTCGATCGAAAAGTTGGGTAAATAAAAAATATCGTACCTTTAAACTATTTACGGCGTTAGATCCCAATATATTTTTCATATGTAAAAATAACGACAGTTTAAAACCAATTAAATTAATTTTCTGCTTAAATAAGCATGGTTTTTTGATGAACAGTTCCTAAACGCATAAAATAGTGAAGTAAGTAAAGTCTCAAATAAAATAGGTATTTTAAAAATAGATTAATCCGCAAAATACACAAAAAACAGATATAAATGAATATAATACAGACACTTACATCTCGTCTACCCGTGAACACGATTGCTGCAAAGCATTCGAAACGTCGGGTTAAAATAAAAATGTAACCAAATTATACGCGAGTTTTAATCCGTAAATAAAAATAGTTTTATTTAAAATGTGTAATCGTGAAAATCTAAGAAAATACTAAATGAATATAACCTTTACATATACAAAAATCTGACACAGAAAATCACCTCAAAATGTATCGAGTGTCCTTTAACTAAGCACCATAAAGCAACCCATAAACAATGGTTATCTTGCACCAGTGTAATGGTGTTTTGGTGATTAAAACCATCTTATGGTGTTTGGAACGAGAGGTTCAGTAAAACCGAGTTTTCTACAGCTCCGGTGATTCTATTTAATGGCACCAATTATGAAGCAACGCTATGTTTTATTATAATATTGTTTTGAAAATGTTCTGGATCACGTAAGAGAAGGATTTTTGTTCATTTTATTCCTTATTACGTTTAAGAGATCATTCAGTTATTTATTTATTTATTTATTTATTTGCACTAAACATGCAAAGGCAAGCATAATGCGACAGGCGATCTCTAGCAAGCCCATGAGTTAAACAGAAAAAAAAAATAATGTAAGCGTGCAAAGAGAATACAAAAAAAAAACAATAATAAAAAATAACAAAAATAACAAAACAGTATAAAAAACGACGTTATTTGAGTATATTTTATCACTGAATGGTATGCTCGATAGTATTACGTTATAAGGTTTACATATTATATTTATTTTTCAAAGCTGAGTATTAAAATATGTTATGAAGATGAAAATCTGTTGTTTTATACCTTTTCTTGGAATGCGGTATTAATATATCGTTATAACTACTTTAGTGTGTATGCGGGGCTTCTCAAAGTCTTGAGTTCTTGTTAAATGCGATTGATACTTCTAACCTCATTTTTAGAAGCCGTTAAATGAACTTATAAGAAAATTATAATCTTACCGTGAACTGAACTAGAAACATTAAACTGTCATAGAAATATTGAATGTTATTTTTATATTATTATATAGTCAAAAATCACTAATGTGCTTAAAATAGGTTTCAGAATACATTTCTCATTGTCAAAACTGACACCGTTTCGTTAAAGTATTTCCCAGAAACCTGAAAAGTGTCATCGACCCCGACTTAGGGCTTTTGTTAATCTTGTATAATTTTTAAATTAAATAACACAGACTATATTGTTATTACAATTATAGGCAATACTAATTGTTAGTCACAAAAACGTTTAGAAATCAAAATTTATAAATCTTGTCAATTCCTTTCCTAAATCACATTAGATACTATAAAATAATAATAATAATTTTTATTGTACACACGAAGCAAACAAATGGAATTAAAAATATTTACATACAAAAATGGTTCAAAATTGGCGGCCTTGTCGCTTAAGAGCGATCTCTTCCAGGCAACCAGTTAGTTTGGAAAGAAAGTATATATGAGACGGTGTGTGGGTGTGTGTACATAAGAACATAGATAGAAAGAAGGTAAACATACATATTATATAATACATATACTCCTACTTACATACATATATAAATACATACTCCTATATATACTATAAACATACACACATAATATATTGTCATATATTCACATAGATAAAATTATAAATAAAATACATTTGTTATAAATAATAAGTATAGTACAAAATTTTTTATGTAATCATCACAGAATTCAATTTAATTTATTATATCGTTTCTATTCACAGTTTGTAGTCGTTATTAAGTTAAGTAATTCAATTCTGAATTGTTTAATTTCAAAGGATGATCCGTCGGTCACGTTTGCGCTCAAATCCGAGGTAATCCTATCATAGCTTGTTCAATAAACACAACTCGAATGTGGTAAGATTCACAAATACTAAAATGGCTAATAAGTTTCACAAACACAACTCTTCAGGCTTATTTTTTCTTTGTTTAAAGTTTCGTGATCCACGATTACTTTTATATATAATTATGTGTCTGTACTCACGTTATTACTAACGGATTTTGAACCCATTTGGGATTCATATTCATGAGCTGGGAGCATGGTGGAATCGCGGCAGGGTTCACGCCGCGGCGGGCAAATTCCTGAGGATTATATTATACATTAATATATTATTAAGTATATCTTTTGTAATATCGGTTCTTACGGAAAAAATATTTTTAAATTTTTCTTTTTCAACGGATAGACTTTACCAACTTTGACAATATTGAAGAAGAAAAATAAAGAAAAAGTTTATTCGAGATGCTTCCAACTCTTCTATATGAAGCAATTAACTCGCTTAGATGTTTTTTGTAAAAGCTCCTTCTGTATAGAGAGTTTTAATTAGAATAACTACATAATTGTTTAAGTGTCATTATAATGATCAGTAGAATGAATTAGCGCTTAATAATACATTTTATTGATAAAAAAAAACCCAAAATATTTTCCTTTAAATGTTTTTTATCAGACATTACTTTTTGGCAAATGTACGGTAAAATTTGTAACCAGCAATTCTCTATCTCAAGAGTTGGTCTGGTTGGGTTTCATATCAGATTTTGCAAATCCAACCACTTTGCATTGTCACCGAACACGTGAGTTATTACTAAGTTCCAGCTTGGTTAGATATTATGTAAGACTTTATACTTGGGTGTATATAGACAGAAGCATATTGTTCATAATATACTGCAATAAACCAAAATAATATAATATGTTATATAATATTATAAGGATACCCATATATAGTATTACATATAATTATCCGGCTGTACTCAATTTATTACATCGGAATTTAAATTATTTCAAACCTATTCGTCTACATTCGGAAATAAGTCGTTCAAATGATATTAATAATGCGAGTAGAGACATATTTAATAGTAATCATGGATCATGAAATTTTACATACATATATAGTATGTTATCCTAATAATACATAGTATATGTATATTATTTAGTAAGTGTAAAGTTGCAAACTTCTTACACATGAAATGAATTGAGCACGACAAACTTAAATGAGTTTCTAGGATATGCATAAGATAACATCTCGCACAGCGAGACGTTGGCTTACTATATTATTAAATTTAAACTAACTTATACTTTGTTTAACAATATTTATACTCTACTAAACAGGATATATATAAAAATAGGGTTAATGCAGGTATATCTATTGAGTTCTATGAATAAGTTTTTCAATATTTTATTCAAGAAAACAAGAAAACAACAACAAAAAACAACTAAAATTATTTTTCCACCCACCATTTATTAAGAAATTTCTTACAAAATTGATGCATAGATAAAGAATAAGGAGGTAACTTCCTATTCTTAGCTGTAATGGTAAAACCAACGGCAGAAGGTCAATTAATAACTAAATTATATAGAAAGCCTACAATTGCCGATAACTACATACAAGCCCATTCAAACCACCATCCGGCTCACTTAATACGTAACTTAACGTAACGTAACGTAATGTTAAATCACGTAAATAATTTTACCTTATAAATGTAGAAAGAAGTTCATTAAATGTCAAAAGAAGTAATTAGTAACAGTCTGAGTAGTTTAAAATTCCCTCATGCTTACTTTTGCAAATACTTCTGTTAACGTATATACCATATATATATATCTTAACGTTTTTGAAATTAGTACTTTACTCAAAAAAACATTTTTAATCTACACAACTGAGGAGTAAGGCCTTTGCTTAGTGGACATTATAAGTATGCAGTAATTAATAATTTATTTTATTTATCAGTTACTATAAAATATCAAAAAAGAAGTGCAATGTTTATGATATTTAGTTTAAAAGATAAGTGTACTATCGCAATCAGAAATATATTTATATCTTTAAATATTTTATTAAATATTTTCATTTATCGAGATATTTATAAGTAGATAAAAAATTTATCCTCTTTTATTCTATGAACCTCATTGCTGCAAAAATTATGACATACATGTATTTCTGAAATGCAGCATTAGCTTATTTAAATGCAGCAGTGCAATGACCTGCATATGAAATATCTAAGCTAGAACAGGAACTAGACTGCAAAGTAAGGACTTCATGAAACGAGCAGTTTGCATGTGGAAGTCGTTAATGTGCTGGAATCACGAAAACTATAATTTCTTCCCAGAAATGAATGTACTCGAACCTATTATGAAAGCCTACAATGTATATTCTATTTAAGAAGTAATGCGGTTCGTAATATTTATCTTATTGCGAAAGAAGTTACAAATATTGTGAATACATCCAATCCCTGGGTATTTCTTAAAGTATAATAGAGGTATAGAATGTGGATACGTAAGGGTTTACTGAGATAGCACAAATGTGCAATAGGTATCTTTAAATATTCGAAGTTGAGTATAATCATTTAGATACACTGATATATCAGTATAAGATAACTATATTAACGGCGAATTAATTAGTATCATATATAGTATTTTATATTTATTCTTTTATATATATATATTTTTTATATTTATCGAGTTTTTAATAGTTGTAATAAAAGGATTAATTTTTGTAATTAATATCATAGGTCGTATTTTTTATTTATTTTTTTAATTCTTTAAAACCACCACCAAATTTAACGAGTTTTTAATAGTTGTTATATAATTCAAGAGAATTTGTTTTATTAGACAAGTGCGCTGTTAATTACATCATACATCACTACGAGTGAGTGAACTACAGCCAAGTTCACTAGATAACATATTTTAACTTCAATGTTCATGAGTTATATACGTAGTGTATATAACTCATGAACATTGAAGTTAAAATGTATACATAAATTCATATTCTTAACTCTACTACTACTTATTTCACTTTATATATAATATTTACAAAATAGGAAATTATTATAATAATATAGGAATTACTATTTTTACTTTTTCTTCATTTATGCTAACAAATAATTTCTGACTCCTTCAACCTTATTTGACTTAATATTTTAATTTTTTAATAAAGTATCAAAAATACCTGAAATATTTTTTAAGAAGTTTTGTCTGTGCGTTGATAGATAAAAACGGTTTTATAAACATTGATAATAGTGAGTATAGTTAGTCGAAATAATATTTGGTACATTTTAATTTATTAATAAGATCTATACATTGTTAAAACATATACGTATTTTGGACTATAATTAGACAAAAAAAAATTTAGAATATTCAAGTTCATTTATTAAAAGGAACTTATAATTATTTGAATTTCAATAAAAAAATGAACGCCGAGTTGCGTTATATTAATCAAAAATTGATTTTAAAGTTGATTTAAACTGAAAATCAATCCGTACTATTATTGTTCTGTACAACTTTATAATTGACACGACCCAGATTCAAACTGACTCTGAAAATAAAGTCGTGAACTTATTAATAATAAAAGTAAAATATAAAACAATTTTATGCTTCGATGATGATTACGTTATATTCATTCGTTTAATTTACAATGCAACAACCCAATTTAACTTCAAACAAATTGTTTAAGAATCCATTTAAATGAACATAAAAGGTTAAAACCTTTTGGTTAAATACAATGTACATATATTTATAACTAGTAGGTAACATATAAGAAATAAAAAAACATATTAACTGAAAAGTATTTATTAGGTAATAAAGAAATATATAATCAAATAACTCCTAACTCCACAAAATCCTCAACAATCTCCTCCATTATAGAATAAAACTTCTCATCTACTCTAATATCAACATCCAACAGTTCATCTTTGCTAAGATCTGGGACCTCTTCACTGACGTATAACAGCGGCAGCATATACAATGTGTACATCAAGGCATACTCCAAGCTGTTCGAGAAGCAGCTCTCAAACTCCTCCCTCGGGCATATCGTGGCGACGTCAATACTAAAGTAGTTCAGAAACCTCGTTAAACTTCCGAAGTACACATCTTTAAGATAATTTAAGTGTTGTTTTCTAAAGCTTCGGTCGCTCGCCGCGTAGATAAAATATATGAGGTCAATGGCTGGACAGCCGTAGTATATCTGTTGGTAGTCGATGGCTATTACTTGTGATATTTTGCCGTTCTGAAAAAAATTTTTAGTGAAATATTGATTTGTTAATAGAAATACTTTTATACAAATTGATGAATAAAAAGGGTTCGATGCAAACGTGTAAATTTAATGGAATTACCTAATCTTTCAAGAAGATTCTTCAGCGGAAATAGCTTTAGAGATATCATCGACATTTACTTTGAGAACCTTTTATATTATTATACAAATCAATATATATAAAACAAATTAATTAACGCAATCGGTCTCTATTTAATATGTTAATTTGAGTGCATGTTCACAATATAGACATCAGTTTGTTCTCGTTTGGTTATATCGATTTGTTAATTGCATGATAGTTAGTACGAATTACCGATAATTTGTTGTGTTATATTTTGTACAATATTAATTAACATAATTTTGATGAAGCTCAGCTTATATTTTAAAATATATTAATTTTGGTTGTAATTGTTCGGACACCTACAGCAAAAATAAAATAATAACTGTTTACTAAAAATCATAAACGTGGCATATATAATAAAAAATAAATATTTAGTATAACTATACGAATATTGTATTTTCTTAGATTTTCACGAGTTTTGAAATAAAACTATTTTTTGTCTGTCGACAGACACTTACAATCTCGTCAACCCGTGAACACGATTACTGCAAAGTATTCGAAACGTCGGCTTAAAATCAAAATGTAACTAAATTATACGCGAGTTTTAATCCGTAAAAAATAGTTTTATTTTATACTAATATTATAAAGTGGAAAAGTTTGTTGTATAAACGTGCTTATCTTCAAAACTACCGGATGAATATGAAAAATTCTATCTGATTATGCCTTGCTATATGCTATATGCGAGTGAAACCGCGGGGAACATCTAGTTAATCTATATGGTTTAAGAATAGTTTCCATTTTATAACAAAATGTCGAATACATTTGTATCTATGTAGACGTTGCCTTTTTTATTGATATGTAACAATAATATATGACTCAAATATTATAGAAGTATTATTATACATAAATTATATAAACTAATAAATAAATTAAAGGATTCCAAGACATTTATATAAATATATATCAAGAGAACCCTAGTTTAAATGAGACGTCTGATTGAGTTCGAAGTTTGCTCATTAGTACGGCCGACGTTGGAATCTCGATGAAGACCTACCTAAAGATATAGGATAATTTAAAAAGAACCCTATTTAATAGATTGCGTTATTTATTAAAGAAAATAATAATAAACATCTGACACGCGGCAATCGAGTTTGCCGCTATGAAAAACTCCTAATCGGCAAATTATAACTCGCAAATTAATTAACAAACAAAAGAAAAAAAAAAATTAAAATAATTAAATTAATTAATTATATAATAATTTTTAAATTTTAAAAAATTTAAAAATTCGAAATTTTTTTTCCATTTTTCGGTAACTTCGGCGGCCGATCTGACCACCTTCCCGTTGGACAATCAACATAATTTTGAAAAGTGAATCTTACATTTAGATGCTGATTCCAAATATATCTTTAGTTTTTCAAAATTCGAAAAATAAAATTCGACACACACACAGACACACAGACACACATACAGACAGACAGATCGGAAGGAAAAACTGGGTTTTTCGAAAATAATTTAGGCTTTTGCAATTCGTCGTCGTTTACTTACAATTTCCTTGAATAAAATGTTATTCATCTTATAATCGCCATGGCATAAACATTTCACCTTCGAATGCAATCCATTCATGTATTTCGGATATTTTTCTAATGAAATCACAAAGAATTTGTCCACTCTTTCTTTTCTTTCTTGATGTAATTTTCTAGTTGATATATCACACATCTTCTTAACGATCTCATTCCAATATTCGTCATATATAAAAGACTGTTTAATGGATTTAACTTTTTTATCAAAAAACTCTGGATTTAGCTTTTCCAATACAAACGACAAACCGTGAAATTTGGCCAATTCTTTTATTGACAGCTCGGCGAAATCTTTTGACATCACTTCCATTCGCGGCATCGTTTTAAATCCAAGTTTATTGATATTTTGTAATATAATTGCTTCATTATTGGTTTCTTCATAACTTTTTACTAATTTAAATTTATCAATTTCAGGAATTTCAACATTCTTTTGCATTTCATTGAAAATCCTTCCTAATTCATTGTACACAAAGGCCTCTTTCGCGTACACTTCTGGTATCGAATATACTCTAAAGTCGTCATTATAAATTATATGTTTAATAAATATGTTCGTGTTTTTATCTTCTGTATTCGTTTTTCCCTCGATGTTTATTTCATATAGATCGCCTAAGAAGTTATTACCGTTAGTGGATATTTTTTTGATATCTAAACTATATTCAAAATAATCTAATTTATTTAAAATATTATTTATAGACTTTTGTACATTAATAGAAATATTTGCTGCTTCCTTGTTTAATGTCAGCTGATTGTTAGAAAAATGTTTGTTTTCCATATTATTCAGTTTTATTGTTAACACCAAATATTATTTCGTGAGTACTGAATACAGTAAACAATTTTAGAATTAGTATTTTTTAGCACAAATGTGAAGTAATCTTATCATATATTTGCGATAAGATACTTGATAGTACCAAGTCAATGTATTTAAATATTAATAACCAAGTGAAGGTATTAATAATATAGTTAAATCGATTTAATAATGGCGGATGCAAAATGTTCACATCTCTTTAACTTTTGATTATTCAACAATTTATGCTTTCAGTTAATATGTTTTAATTACATTTATATACACTAATTTCAAATAATAAAAAAAAACTTAAAAGATTTATTGGTGCTATGAAACAAATAAATCTATTTCCTCTTTTTTAGTACACGTAAAGTCAATTCAATTCTTTAAAATATTGCTTTCATAACACGTCAAGTCACGACACTAACATTTATATACAAATGCGCTCTGTCAAATTTTATTGTGACGCATCAATCACACAGATAAAAATGAAACACTTAAAACTGGTATAATCTATTTGTAGAATAATTTGGCTAGAGGAAATAGATTTTTTATTTTTATATCATTGATATTTCGTTATATTAAATAAAAAGTATTTAAAATATTATCCAAATTTATTATTAAGTTAATTCCGGTTAGATACTAGAATTTATTATTGCCAGTTACATAAATAAAAACAAAATTGTGGTAGAAAATATAAAAATATATTTAATACAATAATATTGCTTTAAATTGAAGTGTATGTAAAGTAATATTGTTTAAGTTTAAATAATTTTACCTAATTAGATAATGCAAACAAACATGAATACAATTTTTTTAAATTTATGTTTATATGTTAGTTCTATTTCATTTAATTCAATCAACTGTTAATACTATTTCCTAATCCTAATTGTTAAATTCTTATATACATTTACAAAGACATTATTACAAAAATAACCAATTCTCTGGATTTGACTATTGGACTTAGGACTATCTACTTTTCTTATGTGATCGTAATGTCTTGCATTGGGTCGCCTATTTTAGGATATCTAGTAATACATGGATAGACTCATCTTCTGCTATTAGGAATCTTCTTTTAATGTTTCCTTTTTAATGTAAATGCTGTAGAAGTTCATATATTGTTTCAGATATGTCTCTCATTTTCTCGTGACGTATTTTGTTGTTCAGCATATTGCCTTCTATGTGCCGAAAGCAACTAACCAATTTATTTTTTATTTTGTTTTAGCAGCCTCTATTCATTTGAGGGCCACTCATCTAATATGTCCCACTTAGTTTAAATTTGTGGACGTATGTCTGTAATTAGCAATTCGTAATTGACTCAAATGGTAGGTCTTTCTTTAATGTCTCTTACATCTAATGATTCCCTCAAGTCGAGTTAAATAATGCATTCCTGTTTTAATGTTTTTACACAATTGTGGCCCAGCAGCATTCAGTTTAACTTTGTTCTTATTGCTTCTAGACACTTCTAATTTCTCTTTTTCTACATTTGAGTTTTAAGAACTAGCATTATAGTATAATGTTTTATAACATATAACAGACTTATACTGTATTATTTACTTGACTGACTTACACACTTAAGAATGTCTGACTATTGCCTGACTTACAGACATACTTGTATGAGACTTAATGTCGAAATCTTTCTGGTAATCAACAAGAACAATATATAGTGGGCTGTACATTTCTTTACATTTCTTAATAAAATTTTATATATTATTGAGCGGAGCGCTCTACTGGAGACTTTTCACAATTTTGTCCGAGGTTGGCACAAACACAGCGCGATCAATTGGCTTGAAATTTTCTGGGCTCATCACAATAATACACGTAACATAGAAATTATTTTTTTCTAATATTCCATGTCCTTGAGGAATAATAGATAAAAATAAAAATCACATAGACTTCACTGAGAACAATTTTTCGAACGAAAATTTTGCTTTATTTGATTTTTTTTTTCATTTACAGCTTTTAGAATTTTTTCCTTCTTTTTTAAGTTTTTTTTTTATCTTAAAAGATAGTTGAGAACAGAATGCTTCGACGTTTTGTAAATGCGTCTTCGGTGCTGTCTGCATCTCGCTTCGATCAATACGCTAACACATACCGAGATTTTGCGAGCGCAGCAAATAAAAATTGAGGTCTGGTTCGCGCTCCTAGTATATAATCTAGTTTTGCAAAACCTTTTCTGTAGTTTGAAATTATTAAAAAGAGTTCATATATACGAACATTGTAATTGGCTGTATCTTGTTAAATAGCCATTTTTTAATTTAAATAATTAACATTTTAGTTACTGTACTTATGTATGTATTAACACCGTGACTGAATGTTTTACAATCATAATTAAGCGGACTTTTTACATTTTATTGACAAAAACTGTATACAAAAATTGAAGCTTTTAAAATGACTTTTGTTAATGCTCCAGTTTTAAATACACACAAATATAGAACAAGTTTTTGTTTCATTTCTAGAAGGTAGTAACTTTTTAGATGTCTCTTTTCTTTACACGTGCGGCAATATAAGTGGGAATAGGATGAATATATAACACATGTCCTGGTTTTTGTTTCGTGTAACGTTTTTTTGTAGAATGTGGTTGGAATATTATACACTTTCAGGTTATTTTTGTATTTATGCTTTTAAGGTATTTTTTTATTTTCTTTCTCGTTCAAGAACTTAAAAGCTTTGCATTAGAACCATAAGTCTCACAACCAAAATTTATATTAAAATATAGTATATCTATTGCATATTCACTGTTTACTTGTTAATTGATTATTAGACTCATTATTTTGTTATCTTTTTATTATAAAAAAATAACTATATATTATACAATCTATGTTATATTTTAATTTGACTTACATATTCGGGGAAACTTAAAATATGTAATTAGTATCACATATTTTTATTATCAATAATTCATTATATCATAAAAAATAAAATATGAAGAAAACAGTTTAGTTAGATCGATTTTCATTGAAATAAGTTTCTTTATAATACTCATAATAATGAGTTTAATAAAACCATCTTTAATATGGCATGTTCGTAGGTAATTTAGTAGGGGTATATAATCTCTGTTGGAATAATTGATGTAAAACAAAACTGTGAGAGTTCGATTACTGGTTGACATTAAAAACTAAGCTCTTTCTTTTTCTGAGAAGGATTGTAAAATTGTTTAGTTTCGACAAAAGGTAGTTATAATTTTAATAAAACTATCTTACGGATATAACTCGCGTTTATTTATACATTTTTTTATTTAAACTCGACGTTTCTTGTGCTTTGCAGCAAAACGTGTTCGAGTTATAATTTCTTTTAATTGCTTTATTACACCGAAAATAAAATTAACTTAATAATTATCATTAATATGTTAATTCCATACTCTCAACAAAACTAAACGTAAATATTTTTAAGTTTTGTCCCAATTTATTATAAACTTTTCTACACTAAACCTTCCGCTATTCTATTGACCCACCTATTAAACCTTTCATCAAATTTAAATTTCACAGCTTGTGCGGCGTGTTTTCTAAAATTCGGTATTCCTTCTCCAGTTTAAAAAAAAACGAAACGTACGAGACCAGCGTCAAAATGGTCCATGAAGAGCTTATTTGAATAAAAATTATCAACATTGTTATCGAATTTCGATGAAGACGAGATTTAAGATAAAGGTTTTTTGTGATTTTAAATTTTGTGTCTTTATTAAAAGTACTTTAAGCAATAGGCTTGTTTGTTTTTAGATCGCAATTGACAAGTTTCTTTTTAAAACGTCATTTTCTCATGTCCTAATAACTTGGCCATTGTTAAAACACCGTGATACCAGCACGTCACAGTAGCATTGTCTCCTCGAAAATATATTTGTAATTTTTCGCATATTACATGAAATTACCGGAAGCTTGCACTAAACAGCATTCCGAGCTGGTGGCAGCTTACTCATGACCTTATTACATATAAATATTTAACCTTGCAAATTGACGAATCAAAGTGCTTGTTAATGCCTATTTAATTATATTGTGATAATAATATTTTTATCTTTTAAAACGAACGAAATATAAATATATATCTGCCAATATCTGTCTCTGTGTTATTTTATAATATTTGTAACCCTCTTTTGACGATATTTGTTAAACAATTATCTTTAATCTCATTTCATTTCATTTCGAAATTTTATAACAGAGCAACAAAAAGCAGGACAATATTATTGTAAAGTAAGTTAACAACAATTGCAATTAACAATAATAATATTTGTATGAATTTGGCAGTATTTTAAATTCTTATATAGTGTGTCACTAAATGTGTTAATTGTGTGTTTAATGAGATATGTTCTTTTTAAGACAATCCGTTAAATTTCTTAGTTTTTTTGTTGTATTGAAATCGAATGCTATTTTTTTTTTAATTTGATTGTTTCTTAAACATTGTGATTACGAACCAGGTTTGGATGAGAAAATATTTTGGAGTAATAGCTATTATTTAACCTTTTTATTTATTTTAGAAACTGGAAGCCAATTACAATTTTTCGAATTTAATGGAAAGTAGAGCCTTCGCCCACTAATAAAGAATCTTAATAAGGAAAGGATGTTTGAACTTCCAGCTCTCAGTCACCGTGCGAAATTTAGGTATAACACACTTCACATCAATCTTTTATAAGAGGATGGAATTACTAAATATATTTATATATGTATGGGTAATTCCATTTTCGTATAAAAGAAATAAATGTAATTACTTTATTTATTGGACAGTTTAATTTAAAACTTAATTTTACTGTAAGACCTTTACTTTGCAAAGCCTGGTGCTAGCGCTGATGTGGATTATTATAGATCTATAAATACTTCAACTCTTCATTATCAACTAAATTCTTCATTCGTCCACAATGTTTGTACTCCATTTTCCATGCACATCACTAATTCTTAAAGCTATTTCTGCAACTGTGGTACCACAATAAAGCTCGTACTAGTAGTAGTAGTAGGATCTGATGTTTAAAGTTTTTAATTTTATGAACAAAAATCAAAGAATCAAATGATTTCAAATCAAATGAATCACTAAAATCAAACCAGAAATACATAAGCCTGAATTGGAAATAAATTTGTAATTCAAATTCCAAACCAAACGCTACATATTTGAGGCCAATCAAAGTTCATTAAACCGCTATTCTGATACGTAATGACCTAATATTCCAATAATATTTTTCATATTTCAGTGAAAATGATCTAAATTATTTGAATGAGAAAGCCCCTGCATGCTGAAAAACTCCTTCGTATTTCTTTTTTCTTTATTTTTTTAATTTTATTTTACAGTTTTGGGCTTATAAGAGTTTGATCTATCGAAGTAACAAATAAATGCTAAACAGAAATAGTCTGTCGTCCACCAGCCCGTATTCCATGTATTTGGAGTCGGAAATTATCCAATTCTTCTATACTACTCTATCATACGTCAATTTAGTGAACTTTCTTTAGGATTTATTTATCTCCATCCATATTTCTTTTCAAACCTTTCTTTGTTAAACATTAACATTAAGGCTTTTCCAAAATGATTTTCATCCTTTCACGTAAACATATTTGATGCTTTTCAACAATTAAATACTGATATATATTTTAAAAAAAAACATCATTCAAAAGAGGTCATTCATTAAAAAATTTCTCTATTTTATTTAAATATTGCTATAAAATATTATTTTATCCAAATGTTCATTTTTTAACAGAAAAAATAGCAAAGTAATAAACTTTAAGTTTTAATTAAATTTTGCTACTATATAACAGATTACTCTCAAAAGGATTCAATCTGTTTTTGATTTCTGTTAAAGTTATTGAGTTTCTGTATACAATGACAGTTTATCAGTTTTAATAGATGTGAGTAATTGACAATCTATCACAGTTCCACTCCATTCATTGATATATTAACAGCTGATGTTTTTAAAAATTTGACATGTTTATTAAAGGTTTCTTTTAGCCAATAAAGGAGAATATTTATATAAATATCAAAAGGGTCTCCCAGTAATAATAGTATTAGTAGATTAATTAAAACAAATTACTTCAAATTTTGCATACTTCTTACATGTAAAAATTTAACCATATATTTTATGCTATGTATTTATTTCTTTTCTAAAAAAAGAATGAAACTACGAAACATTATTCTTTCCAATTATGATCACGTTTTAATAATAATAACATGCATCGATTGGTACTACAATCACCGCAGTCGAGCAATTAGTTATTATAAATCGTGAATACGTGGTATTCTGAAAAAAAAAACTACTTGGTTGATTTCGCTGAAAAACTAATCAGTTTTAAGTTGTGTGAAAATGCAACGATTGCTATGAAAACGAAGTCAATTGCTTTACCGGGTTGCAAAAAAAATTAGCTTAAAAAAGCATTACTTACACACACACCTTCATGTTTTTAAAAAGTGTCTAGAATACTAAGGACACCTCAAACGTAGAAATTACAATAAAAGTAATTATTATATATAGTAATTAATAAACAACAAACCGTCAATGTCTTTAAGTGTTATTTTAAACGCTTTAAATTAATAAATTTGATTAAAAACCCAGTAAAAGTAAATATTATAATATACCCATTTGGATAAAATCTTCGACAATTTCTGTAATTCTCACTTTGCTTCTTCCATCAAGTTTAAATTTAGCGGAAGTTGCCTCCATCTTACTTAAATCGGGCACTTCGGTTTCCGTAGTAAAACAAAATGGCATAAGATACAGGGACGTCATAAGACCGAATTCGATATTATCTTCAATATCCTTGTCATATATTTTCCTCGGATAAATTTTATTTACATCCAACTCGAAATACTTCAGAAAATTTGTTAAAGTGTTATGATATAGATCTTTAAGATGATTCATGTATTTCCTTCTGAACTCCCGATCAGTCCCCGTATATATGAAGTATAAGAAATCTATAATCGGAGAACCATAGTATATAAGTTGGTAGTCAACTGCAACAACTTTTATTTCTTCAGGATCCTATAAGCAAATTAATAATTAGTTATTATACTATTGTAGGACATATAACCAATAATCATTTGGGTATTATCATTGTTGAACAGAAGATGGGGGTACTAACTACCATTTTATTAGTATACTATATAAGTTAGCCACAAACACTAATAACCTACTCTCCTCGTTCTGTTTTTGTCAAACACTTGAATAATCATAGTTGTGTGCAAGACATTTTGTAACTTTTTGTAATGGGCCATAGAATTCAGTATTATTTTAAGTTAAGCTAGTTTCCTTATTTTCCTGCTAGCCATTCTGTTCCACAAAGAATGGATTAGTTAAATAAATGAATTACTTACATTATCATTAACTAAAATGTTGTTAATCCGATAGTCGCCATGACATAAACATTTAACAGAAGCTATATCCCCTTTCAAGTATTTTGGTAATTTGTCATAAAGTTTGTAACGGAATTCTTTTAATCGATTAAGGACAGTGCCTTCGAAGTATTCGAATATAGGGTCAGTAATATTATCTATAAAATCAACCCACGGTTTATCAAAATGCAATGGCGATCGCATTGGTTTGATTTTTCTTTCAAAATAATTTGTTTTCTTAAATTGTAATACAAAGGACAAGGTGTGGAATTTTGCTAATTGTTTTATTGATTCCTCTGCAAAATGTAAAGGCATAACATCCATTCTGTATAATGTTTTATATCCTTTTTTCGCAAGATTGTCAAGTATGATTGCATCAGTACTACTTTCAGCAAAGCTTTCGGCCATTCTAAATTTCTCCTTATTGGGTACTTCTGCTTTATTTTGCAAAGTAATAAAAATTTTACTGAGCTCGTTGTATACAAATACTTCATTTAAGTACACCGCATTAATATTCAAAAGATTTTTTAGACCATCTCCCCGAAGTATCTGTTTCACGAATATATTTGTCTCCTTCATCCCATCTTTCGTTTCACCTTTGACATTTACTTCATATAAATCACCCAAATAATTTCCACCACCAGTAGATAACATTCTTTTAACCATTTTGTAGGATTTGAAGCCTTCTTTTACAGCTATTTTTCGTAGCGATTCTTCAACACTGGGATGAAGAAATTGGACTTCTTTAACATCATTTACAATTTTGCTAAAATGGCCATCATAAGAACTTTCATCTTGCATTTTAGCGATTGTGATGAATGGGGAGACAAATTGTTTGAAGTACACTCAGGAAATACCACGATACTTTATACACTGTCAGGTGTGTTCTGACTCATAAAGACGCATTTACATTCTGTTCTAACCATATACTTCTTTACAAAATAGACGCAGTTCCGATTATACCTATTGTAGCCAAAACAATCAAGTCCTATAGTTTTAAATGATATAGTTAATATTTGTTTAACATATGACTTAACATGAAAAATACAGGCATTGCTTTAATATCACTAATAAAATAATGAGAATTGCAAGAATTGTGAGGTTATTATTTACTTTTCATACTTTGATACTCTAAATCAAGTATAAGTATGTATTGATATAATTATTCAACTACTATTTTTAAGCTGTCATAACTTATTGTTTTAAGACTAGGAATATAACTAGATAAACTTATTAAAAATAAAATACTGTATTAAAGTTGCGTTCAAAAGTTGGTCACGGTATTTAAACTTCATGAAAATATTTTATTCCTTATCTATATTTGAAATAATTAATTAATATTATATAATAGTCTTGAGCGTTAGTTATTTTCATTATAAACGTGCTCTTAGACAGTTTATACCATTGTTTGTTAAATTGATCTCAAATTATTACTGAAACCACACATTACAGATCCCTTTCAAGTTATAATTTTGACAAGCGATCATTTAATGTTACCGTTTATGACAATGCGATTTCATTGTCGTTTTTACTAGACTTCGTTAGCCTTGAGTGCGATTGCAAAAATTACTGCAATTATTAAAATGACGTTAAGCTGATGTTTTAGGTGAAAAGGAGATACGTATTTTTATTTTGATTATTATAACAATTTTAGTAAACTTTAACAGATAATATGCATTTTTTCATTCTTTTAAGTGTGGTGATTATTTTGAAATAAAAAGTTATTATTAGATGTTTTGGATACTTATAGAACCGTTCATTCTGCTTTCGACAGTGTCAAAGAAATTTTTGCAATGATTTTTCTTTTGTTATCCTTACTATTTGCTTCTTTAGTTAGTGCATTAGTTAATGCTGCTTCTTTGATACCCTCTCTCCAACTTCCCATTACTTTAACCATTCTTTATGATGCTACTCTCCTTTTCTACCCTTTCTTTTTGTCATCCCCTAGATGCAAATATAGCCCATTTAAATTTTAAGTACTTTTATTGTATAAACGAATGTTAGTATGTTATAGATTTATTTATCTATATACTACAGCAAGTATATTATTTAAACATATATTATTACAGACTTCGTTGAACTTCTACTCTAATTATAATAATTACTTACAGGCAACAAAACTGTGTAAGTTCGAAGTTAGTTTTTAAAAATTAAAAATATATACCTTATTATGCATTGATGAAGTGTTTCGGAGATGGACTAAAATGATAAAGAATGTTTTAATTTTGTAAATGATACGCAATTAATTAGAAATTTATATGGGTAGAATTTATCAGCAATCAATTGACTCAATCGTTCGGGGTACACTGTTTTATGAATCCAGCGCAAGGAATCTGTTAAAACTAAGTTTACTAAGTTCTGAAAGAGTAATTACTAAAAAGTAAAGAGTTAAACTTTACACGTCTTTCTGAACTTGTTCCATGTTTCCTCATAAATATGATATGTGAAACTCTTTTCATATTGTGGGTGTAAAAATGATGTCTATATTTCTTTTCATATTGTGGGTGCAAAAGTGTGACTGTAGCTATTTCTCACCAGATATATTTTCACCTCAAAACAAAATAAAACCCATTTGTTGCCTAATCACATTAATTTCTTTTTTATGAAAAATGTTATATTTATATTATTATTTTTATAAAATCCATTCCATCATTACTTCACTAAAGTCATTAAAATATTGCATTGCAGATAGAGTATATTTCAAAACTTAGAAATTTAACAATAAATTTGGACGTATACTATTTATTCCCTTCTTTAAATTTCTTTAAACGCAGTGATCACTTTTTCTGACTTTAACAAGCATCGTTTCGTACCTCAATCACCCCAAGTGAGCAATAAGTTTTTTTTGTAAATCGCTTTTACACAGTTTTTAGTTTTTTAGATAACAAAATAAATTGCCTTTTTCATTTTGCTAAAAAAGTAATCAGTTTTAAGTTACGTGAATATGCTCCGATTGGTACCAAAATGAAGTCAATTGCAAAATCAGATACTGACAAAATGGAGCCAAAATAACACATTCATACATAAACACATATGTAACCAAAATTCCGATTTCTAAACTCGATGTAATTACAATAACTTCGTTAAGCAGGAACCTAATAAATAATCAGGCTAATTTAAAATAAAAACCTGTTGTATATAGTTAGTTTTCCTTCCTTGTATAAGTTTCACATAGAAAATAAGCTTTATGCGGTATGTTTAATAGAGTTACAAACAGACATGTACACTATTATAACCACATGACAATAGAGCAATCCCATATGTAAAATGAATGTCTTTATAAAGAAGTATAATATATATCTAACATTTTTACATACAACGTGCTTCCCATGGTTGAAGGTTAAAATTATGTTAGAATTTCTAACACATTTAAGCGCTTTTTTTTAATGTTTTAATAGATTAAAAAAAAAGTGTACGTAAGCTATATATAAGATAAGCCTTATATCATTTAAAATATGTCTAAATAATAATATACTGCTACATGAAACTTTAGTGTCCATGGGAGACATGTTTAGGAGCAGTAATATTATGTTATTAGCTTTTTTAAAACAGAACTTTTATTTGGGTGTAATGTATGACACGTGACAGGTGTATGAGTCACGTCGGTGTAATACGGTGAGGGTATTTCGCATCGGTGTAACCTTGAGGGGATCGACCCGCTCCACAAACATTATGACCCATAACCATTTTATCCAATACTGTCAATCTAGTCCCTTCGCTTTTGCTTTTACACATTATTATTGATACCACTAAAATAATAAATAAAATAGCTTTGTTACACATTTTGAGAGCTCAGTGTTGGTGTGGGAGTTGGTGCTGAAATTTTATATTGAGTTAGAAGCCTTTTTATGAACTTGAAATTACATAATCTGAACTCAATAATATAATGTGGCCGGAAATTGTATTATGTATGCGGATAAAATTTGCTTGTTGCTATTCGACACTTTAACTGTTTAATCAAACATCATAAAATCTATTTTTTTCCATTGTCCAGAAAAAACATTTAAGATCTTTTAAAAAGGTTTAGATTTATGGGTAAAAATCTCATATTAAAGTTTGATTTACAATTATAAATAGAATTCATACTTAAATGGTTAACAAAAATATATTATTATATTTAGTAAGAAAAAGTATTAAAGATTATTAACGTTTGTTTGTTTTTTCATGATTTTCTTTTATTGTAAGTAGAATAATACATGAATACGTTGTTTTACTTTTAGATAAAGAAAGAAAAATGTAGTATAAATTGAGGTATATTCAAGTCATATATCTTTACCCTTATATTTCTTTGGAGCACGTGTATCCAGTGTCTATAAAAGCACTAATGAGAGCTCGAAGAACTGAATAAGGTAACATTTTCAATCTAACGAACACTAAAGAACTCTACGAGAACTCAAGACTTCTAGTGACTAATAACACCCTTTTTAAAAATATTCAACAAACAATTTTGTTGTATGTTATTTAGCACATAATTCTCACATTAGACATATAAAATATTTTGAACGATTTAACTAAAATAAAAAAATTAAACTCCACTACTATATGCAACTAAAAATTGGCAATTGAAATAGCAAATAATTAAAAAAGTATTGAAATTCTTAACGTGATAAAACTATTTAATCCATATTTTTAAAAGGGCGTAACAATAAATTTGACATGATGATAAGTTATTTTTATGATATGTTATTTATTCTGTAAATGCGACAACCCTACATCAGCACTATCATAACTGTCGTTACGGCGACATTATATTTTACAATATTGTCTATTACTGACCGTTAACATCAACTTATCATCCTCAGGGCTGTCAAATTTCTACTTATGTTTTCACGTTACACGATTTTTCTTATTTAATTTCGTGACAATAAAAAATAGTACTGGTACGAATTTCGTGTATCGTTTTCTTAGGCTCTTAGCCTTAATTTTTCTTGTCATATTTACCACTGTAATATTTTTTTAAAATTATCTTTTGCCAATATTTTAAATATTGTTTTGTTCATATATTAAATATTGTTAAATATTGTAGTTCTATTTTGGTCCTATTTTATGTCAATTTTAATTATATTTGTATTTTTAATTTTGCACTGTTGGATTACCCAATAAAATAAATAAATAAATAAATCCTGTTAGGTTTTTTATCTTCTGTATATATTACAATCATGGATTATAAGAAGAATAATTAAAGAATAGTTATTATAAGTAGGGCTGCTATATCTACGTAAAATATTTAAAAAATTTGATTATTTCGAAATACCTTCACCATTTTTACGTTTGACCTATGGCCAAAAAAACTTGAATCCTAAATCAGTGCCAACTTTGACTTCGTTCGGTTAATTCCTTTAACAAAGTTGCCAAATGTGGGGTTAACATACACATACTATACCAACAAAACATTGGCAGTTGTTTTTGGCACAAACTCATGTTACAAAGACGTAAATGTCGATTAAATGCAAACATTATTTATTTTATCTTTACGTTTAAATGGGAAAAAACAAAAATAAATATATTAATATACTCACATTATACATACATATAGATATATTGATTATTTTTTGTGTGAACTTGATACAATATAATATAACACATATATTTGAAACCGGAAAAAGAGCTTAAAAAGCTTTTTAGTTACAGAAAAAAGAGAAAAAAATGGGAAGCAAAATTATGAATTGATCATATCATCGTATCATAACAATTATTTTTATTAATAAAAAAGTGCAAATAATATTATTATAAATATATAACAATCTTGAAAAACCCTAGTCTATTAACTTTAATCCTATTTTAACCCGACGTCGACCTTTTGATTATTTTGCAAGAATAGTCTTGTGGGTGTTTGTGAGTTATTTTATCTTATACTTTCAATATTGCTCAGTTCAGGATGTACATATAATCTTCTAACAGTATGAGAACCCTCGCACATGCTAGATCTTATAAAAATATAACCATATAAGGTTAATAAAGTGTTGCGTTTAATATATTTATTAATACGTGACCGATAACGCTGAAAGATAAAGGAGGTTACTAACGATCTTTCAGGAGGTGTATATCGATTACAGCTCTGTAAGGGGTCGGAAGTTCAAGAGAATTTGTCGTTAGCAATTTAAATTATGAGAATCTAAATATTTTATTACGTTAGTTACGTTTTCTTAGATTTTCACGAGTACACATTTGAAATAAAACTATGTTTTACGGATTTTAACCCGACGTTTCGAATGCTTTGCAGCAATCGTGTCCACGGGTAGACGGGATGTGTCTGTCAGTAAGTCAGTTAATTAGTCATCTATTTTATTAAGTTTATTAAGAAAACGATATTATTTTATTTAATTCTTAGATTTTTTTAATTATACAATGGCAAAGAAAAGCAAAGTCACGTTTCGTCTGCACTTAGCAGCGGTAACAAGATTTGAAATGTATAGTTCTTTTTTCTGAAAGATATCTCCTTCCTCTAAATCTGATATTATGTTTTATAACATATATATTTAATATATATATTTATATTTCTAAAACCAATCATAGTTATCATTATTTTTATTTCCGCTGTACTTATATTCACTAATTATACTTACATTTAATATATTTTGTTGAAACGTGGTAAAGATATAAATTCTATAAATATTTTCTACGTACATTGGTTAGTATGAAATATAGGTTTACAAAGTACTGAGCGCTTAGTGTTCTCGCTATTGTGAACTAATATGATTACATGATATCAAAATATAGAGGAATTTAAATTAAACAATTTAATATTTAATATCTCTGTTAATTTGTATTTTTCTTCATTTTATTTGTTTTTATATTGTTCATTGCTTTTATAATTATATTGATTATATACATATTACAACTTATTTAAGATGTGTTTGGTTACTTTTAAAATATAATTTCAAATAAAAAATGTTCTATTTTTACCTAAATCTCACAAAATAAAAACCATGTTTTTAACATGCCTTCAAAAGAAGTCGTTTCGAAGGGCTCATTTAAAAAACGAGTTGATATTCAATTATCTTTGTTATCTTTCCTTAAAATAAGAAGCAGAGGTTTCAAGGGTTGAATCAAATACTTAACAGGTATATTTTAGATTTAAATATAAATGGTTTAATTTTAACGTTTAGTACCTACTGTGTCGCGACTATTTATGATATTTAATTTTTCTTAACAAATACGTGAATATACTGGCACATTGAATTCATATGTATATTCATGTATTTTTTAACATATACATTAATATACATATGATGTCAAGTATCATGTGCCAGTATTTCTTCACAAATACATGAATTTACATATGAAATGTGCCAGTCGCGTATCATTTCTCAACTCATCACTGCAAATCACATCACATCATCATCACTTCAGCCCAAGGATGTCAACTTTATAAACTGAAGAGTTATTTTTATATTTAAAAGCTAAGCTAAGCTAAGCTAAGCTAAGCTAAGCTAAGGTAAGCTAAGCTAAGCGTTATTCTCAGAAAATATCAATCGTGTTTGAGAAATTCTTGTATTAACAATTGTATTTGAAAGTCGGTTAATTGAAGAGGGTTATGAGGTACGGAACGTCACAGTTAATTACATCCATTATTATAGAATTGCCTAAAAGTATAAAAATGTTAAAAGTGAATTTCCATTGCCGTTTCTTCTGATATAATGTGTAGTTTTAGACTAATGCTGAATAGTAAAAAAATCTGTAATCCACGTGGACAGGGTCCGAGGAAAAAGTCAGTATATAAAATTGGGTAGAACTAGTTCATAATATTTATTGATGTCATTTTTTTTTCCAGACTTCGAAAGCTCTTTTTTTAAAAAAAAAACAGTTCTCATTGTATATGGTTTAGTAAAAGCCAACGAATAGTCTTTGAGGAGCCTTTACAAAATGAATGAATATAAAAATCTAGATGTTTGACGTTGTAGGAAGTTTGGAAAACTGTGCCAAACTAACTTCTGCTTATTATAAGGAAAGTTATATTGATTTTGGTATACTTTATATGTACTGGAAAATAAGTTCTTTGCATTTCATGTTTGCACTTTTATTACATTTCAAGAACTCTATACATAAAGAAAATTGTTTAAGGCTCCAAAAGAGGGGGGAGAAGCTACGTAACTGATTGAGATTTAAAAAAATTAAGGACCCCACTGTTTTGTGGTAAGATACATATATAAAGTTTACTATAAGCTATAAGTGACATATGAAAACTTCGGAGTGATATCAGGAAAACTGTTACTTGGTATAAATATAAACAAACTTAAAATACATGTACTATTATTTTTATCAAAATTATATATTTATATAGTTTAGTTTAATAAAATAAATGTATAAATTACACATACAGATTAATCTTCGGATATAACACTAGAATCGAGGAATGCCAACAAAGATCTTTTAGTCGTAGCAAAAATATTTTTTCATTCTCTTGAAAAACATGTTTGCGAAAACAAACTGATCGATGTTATTGCCAACGACGAAATTAAAGTGAGCCTAAATGAATAAATGATAACTCAATTTTCTCTTTGGATTCCGTGTTCGAAGTTCCTAATTGGCTGAGACATGTTTAAAAATTAAAACGTCTTAAATACACTGACTTGGGTTTTACAATACGAAAATTCTTATTTTTTATAAACATATTGTATTATTTAAAAATAAGTCTATAAATACCGAATTTCATGTTAAAAAAACAATAAAAAAATTGTAAATGTAATAAATTAAAGATAAAGAGTACAAAAGAATCACCTCTTCAACGTGCTGATTGTCCATAAAATTTAAAATTTATTTGTAGTTACATTTAATAATATTTAGATTGCAATCTTTTAAAAAAAAAACATTTTAATAGAATAAGTGTACCAAGGATTTTTGAAAATTGATGTTTATTAGACATCATAGTTCTCTAAATATGAAAATAAGTTTAAGAGAATGAAATTCTCCGATTTATTAAACAAATATTCCAAAATCATCAACACTTGTTTGAAATAAAGATTTCTGCTTAACATAAAAGAATATATCCCCTTAGACTGCAAATATTATGTAAATTATATTCTGTACGAGTCTTTTTGAGCATTCCAGTGTTGCAAGCTTCGTTTAATTATGTTTCACAAAGCGGGTCCACGAAAAAAATATGTTTATTTATTTAATCGCAACAGTTACATGTTTTTGTCATTAAAAAAATTGTTTTATAACTTCTTAAATTAATTCTTTTAACAAATATTTTTCTTTTCAGTGTTAAACTATGGAGCAACCCCACGTGATTTCTTTTTTGCATCAGCAAATAAAATGACTGTTACAAAAGCGATGTTCAAGCAGAAGCAATGCGAAGAAACCACAAAACGTTTCAGAAGTCCGACCAAATTCAAGATGAACAGATGTCCTAAGAATATTGTTGTAAGAGTAATCATACTTGCCTTGTTGCCTTATAGTTCCACCCTTAATCTACCGAGTGGAGATCCAGCTCCTGGTAGATCACCTGGACCGCCCAGCGATATACTCCATGGCAATTTAGACAAAAATGATGATAAATTAGAAACCAATTTAAAAGTACCAGTTGATGATGTTGTTTACGACGAAGTGACGACGGATGATGAACTAGGGACAACAGTTAGTGAAGCGAGTATACTAGTAAGTGAACGAATAGTGGGCGATGCTTGTGCTTTCGCTCGGATTCCGAGTGACAGTGAAGACATTGTGACGTTGAGTGAACGGAATAGTGACATCAATGTGACATTTAGTCATTCGGTCTTTGAAGCGGAGGAACTAGTTAAAGGGGTCGTTTATGATGGTAAGTCAAAGATCGTTTTTTAACGTATTAGAATAAAAATAATTTTATAAAACTAGAAGGCAAATAATTAAAAACAGAAGTAATCTTAATAATGCATGCAATACCTGTCTTTGGAATGATTTACATATGTATATAAATGTTACTTAAAGCACTTATCGATTTTTATTAATCGATTAGTCTAATGGAGCAAATATTAATTTTATATGTCGCTTGTTATTATCTACACTTATACTAATAAACTAATTATACAAACAAATTAAGACAGTAAACTTTAGAAACCTAATATTTCGAATAGTACAAAATGTGTATTTTGGTTTATTGTAAAAATAAGTTTAGGTACATAATGTATAAAATTGAAAGTTAATAACGTTAATAACAATAACAAAATAAAACATATTCACAAGAACTTTAAGGTTGAAAATCGTAGTTTAAAATCGTTATAATGAATTATTCAGATTCCTCATTTAATCATGTACCTACACATAACGCAATATAAAATATGGAAACTCGTTACAGAAATCATTAATTTCCCAGCAACCTGACATCCATCTTGTTACGTCTCTCTTACTACGAAATCCCGAAGATTACTCGAGAATTAATTAAATGGATGAAATAGATATAGGTGTTTTGAATTTTAAGCAAAATATTTATTTAAAATTTTAAAGCTGTTATTTATTATAGGTATATTATTATAGGTGATATTATTTATCTCATAGTAATCAATATCTATTGATTGATTATTTTGTGTTTAAAGTTTCGTGATCCATGATTAGTATTGTATATGTCAAATCAAAAGTGTTCTGTCAGGGATAGTTTACTTTTCTTTATTACTGTTCAACTGAAGAGGTAACATGGCCCAGGAGTTTCAGCGGATATACCACTATAATCACGAAATAAAGTATCGGAATTTTCCCGAACAGTTTCGAACCCATTCGAATTCCTTATTCATAATCTCTGAGCATGGCGGTATCGCAGCTTGATTATTATTATAAGACACTCTTTTTACACTACGTTTTATAAATTTACATTTCAAATCGAACGATCAAAAAAATAACAAGCAGGCTAAAAAAATACAAGCAGTAGTAAAAAATTTAAATTATTATTTAATTAATTCATGTTTCAAAACAGCTTTCTTCGAAATACCGGTGCAAGATACTAGAGAAATCCAACTTTGTTAAAGTATATCGACAGTACGTTTGAGCGCGTCAATCCATATAATAGACTAATCCCGCAAACTTCTTGACCTCACCGAACAAACTTTGGGCATTATTAAACTTCGCGGGTCTATATTCTTGTTTCTAAATTCTTCTCTGGATTGTTAATCCTTCTATAAACTTGTCAAGTCATGTTTTAACAATTATTATTGTTTGATGAGTATGTTACAGGTCCAAGTAATGTTAATGTTGTACTTTGAACAAGATACCATGTTTGGAATAGGGGAATTCATTTAAAGACAAAGCAGAAATAGATTGGGGACTATTGTAATTGGGTGGAGTGAGCGGAGAGAGCGAAGCTCTCTATGAGAGAGTTTTCTGCATTCTTTGTGCAAGCAACAATCAAAATTTCAAAATTTTGCACACTGGTAGACATCAGTCTGGTGGTGATTTTAAAACAAACATTTTTCTAAACAAAAATACAAAAAATGCAATAAAGTATCTCATTTTGATAAATAGTTGAAGACAATGCGTCGACGTTATACGTAACTTCGGTGCTGTTTGCAGCTCGCTTCGCTTAATATGCTAACACATACCGAGATTTTGTGAGCGTAACGAGTCAAAATGGTGATCTGGTTCGCGCTCCTAGTTACCTTTACATAAGAAAAGACAATTATGCTTTTATGTCTGTCTCATAAATAGGCTAAAGTATTAAAATAAAATAAGAAAACAGAAAAAACAACCTCCACTTAGATAAAAATCAACAATTGCCTGTCTCTCGATAAATCAGGGTTATATAAAACAAAGTCGTTTCCGGTAACGCATATTTTACACTAGATAGCATTTCAAAGGCTTAATTTACAGCTCCCCAAGGATCTAAAATTAAGATGTCCTTGAATTTATAACCCAAAGATTACGAGGTTCTTCAGGATTAGGAAATGGCTAGGATAAAGGGTCATAAAGTAAATGGATACGATGGGTTTAGGCGTGACGTGACCAAACCCTTTGAGTGCGATTAGAAAGATCTTTTCGTAGCTATTAATATCTGTCCGGACGTAATGCCGATATTGATTTGAAGGTTTCTAGTTCTAGCTATTCGTAAACTGCTAATAGACGAAAAATTTTATAGATGCTTGTAACTTTAATACTAGTACTTTTTTAACGTATTAATAAATACATTCAAAAATCTTTATTAAGTTATATTTGTTAAGAAACAATTTATTAATATTAAATTGTAATATACAAATATACAAATATATCAACTGTTTTATCACGAGACAAAACTCAACATTAGGAGGTTAAGTAAATGTCCGAAACGATCAGGAAGGAATTTAACCCGAATTAACAAAACCTACTGGATCTACAAAGTCAGCAATATTCTTACCTTAATTTGTATACAACCTATTTGTACGAAGTCAGATGCTACACAAGACATTAACTGGTCCAATTTAAAAGTATAATTTACTTTATACTAGATTTACCAATTGTTGTGGATATTTTTTCTTGGACAGAAAGTTTTTTTTTAAGTCACATAAATATTACTTTGGTCTGTTATTTACATACAATATATTCACTATATGATATTTATTTTAAAATTATATACTCTTTAACACTAGTAGTATTAATAAATGAATTGTAATAAATTTCATTAGCCATCTCATTAATATACGATCCCGGAACATTGTAACTCGTTACTTATTGGACGAGGCTTAACTAATTACGTATTCTCTATGAAATACGTCAACTGTTTACCACCGAGTTATGTTGAGTAATTTCAGATGCTGATTAGAGGAAGCAGAATTACAGATATTACAACTTTGGATAAAGTTTGATGAACATTTAGCAATGGTTTTGATGTTAATGAATTATTATTAGTTTGACCGAATTGACGATTACAAAATATTAGGTTTCATTTTATATTTGTACTAAATATTTATAAAAAAAATTATGATTATCGAAAACAAACTGAAACTTTTATGATTTCAGCTACTTAAGAATGATATGTCTAATCGTTTTGAAAAGTTGTTATATATTTAAAATATTATTTGTTACCCGCACACTCTACTAGAATTTTCGTGGAATTTCATTATTATTTAATAATATATCTTTTGTCAAAAGCTAAGTGTTTGTTTGATTTGTTCAAAATTATTCCAAGAACCTTGGCAGTTGTGAGAAAAATACCTCACTTAAGATTCAGATGAGTAAATCGCAATTTGATTAATGGTTTAGGAAGTCATAAAGTACAAACAAACAAACATTTATATAAATAATTATAATAAAATATATTTATAGCGGGTTATCGCAACGCTGGCTTATCATTGTAACCTCTGTTTTAGATGACCTACTTTCCCGTGATTTATTTGTAAAAGGGTGAGAAAGCTGAAACAATAAATTTAACAAACGTTATTATAAGAAGAAGCTGCATTAAGAGTTATGTCAGAAAGCCTGGAACAGATAAGCTTTTGTAAGTATTTTAAGCCCCAATCAATAATCAAACCACAGACAAAAGTCTATGGCAGAATCTCTCTTATTATTTTGGATATAAGTCAGAGAAAGAGTCTCGTTTGTCCCATTTTGGTAAAGTTTTATTTAACTACCACGCTTCTCCATTGTGGGTCACTATCGTACTACAAAACCAAACAATCCTATTTTAAATCAATAAATAATGATTAAGAAATGGATAAATGTCGACAATAACAGAGTAAGAAGTAAAATAATTTCATTGCGTATATGGTTTTTGTTAAAAAACCTCAGCTTCATTACACATGTTGTAATATTAGTATTTATTCCTATTGTTATGTTAGCAACAAAAACTGTGTAGGAAGTTAACATCTGTGTTGTGTATTTAGTTTTGTTCACACAAAAACCAAGACTATATATTATACGAGTTGTATATATATTGTTCATAAAAACATTGTATACATAATTTAATTATTTCGACTCAAAATTATTGTTTACTGTTGTTTAATAAAATGATATAAGTTGTAACATTTTTTTATTGCATGTTCTTTAGAATGGTGAGATTTTAAATCTAATGAAACCCAAGGATTAAGTATCAAACTAAGTATATATTAAACGTAATGTTTAACCTCAAAATATAAATTAGTTTCTGAGCTTTGATTAAATATAAAAATAATAAACCTAACAGTTATCCCAATATTAGTATTATTCTATATATATTCATCTCATATTCCAGACTACACTATACTATACTATATTTCTAAATTTTCACTTTTGCCTCGTGTGAATTGCTCACACATATTTTTTGTACAATTTCTAACCAAGCTTGATATATAAACTATATTGTTATATAGAATACCAAATACAATTGAAATCTATACATTTAAAGCCGTTGTCGAACACAAAATAACACTAGCCGGTCGAGATTGACGGTATTTAATAGATTTCAATAGTTGAAGTGTTCTGAGTTGAAAATCATATAGAAAAAATTCCTCACAATTTTGAGTTTGACGCAGGGAATTAAATAAGCATATATATATATTCTTTATTGCATTTTAAAAAACAAAAAAAAAAATACATAAGTAAACATCACGTTTATACAGAATGTTGGCAAGGGCAAACTTATTTCAATAAAAGATCTTTGCCAGTCGACCCATGGTAGAGAGAAACAATGTTTGTTATTCCGGTGCATACTAGTGCATGTGTTATGACGTAAAGAAAACAAAATTAAATCAAATAAATAAATATACAAACAAAGCTAAAAACTCATTGGTATCAATATCTAATTTAACAATTTTTATATAAAATACGCAACCATATATATATATATATATATATATATATATATTTAAACCAATACATACATACAAATAGACATATATATACATACATTGAGAGTGCAGTAATTATTTTGTGACTTTAGATTAAAGATGATTTCTGAGCTTGTCTGTCTAAGCGATTCCAAAGCTTTTCCATATAGAGAAAGTATATCAAAAGTATATCAAAAGCTCGAAATATAAAAATGTTAGTAGTGTTATTGCTAATATAATTTAACCAGCAGCAGAGCAGCAGCGAAAGCTTCCGCCCGCAGCATCGCTTGTGTAAATTTTGGTAGCAATAATCCTGTTTAGCAAATGATTTGCTACAGTAAACAGATTTTGGCGTTGGGTGAAGCACATCATGCGCTTTATAACTCCGCTTATATAACATGAGGCGGAGACGAGATGGTCTGGCGACTGGTATGCTTTGGAAAGAGCGGTGCCTCGCCGAAAAAAATCTTGCATGCATAATATGAATTTATGATATTTTCTAAAGTATTTATTTGAATCATATACTGTAACGACCAATTCAAATCGAAAATAATCAAAAGTATTTATTTAGATATTGGAATAATACTAATCAGAAGAAAACAGTTTAAAAAATAACGTAACATTTTAAATACATATTTTTAATAACAATGGTAGGAGAGGGATATGCGATCAGACGTTATTGTAGCATTTTTGTAAGTCTATAATTCTCCAACACTCCTTTATTGTATCTCTGCTGGTTACGCCAAGTACGTGAGTAAAGCACCTAGTAGGCAACATTTAGATACCCCTTCCAGAATAGTCATTATATGTCATTCAATTGACACAAAATTATATAGAAGTGTACACAAAGACATTCTCAGAAATCACACTATTTATTGGTGAAAATCTTACAAAAATTTCATTCCATACTTTTTAGTCTATCCAGTTCATAAAGACAGACAGACGCAGCCAGTTGACTCCATTGTATATATAGATAGATAAACCTGGCAAACCCAAATCCTGTAACTTATGACGCCATAACTGCTGTTAGTGTATCAATTGTCATTGAGTTAACGATATTGCTTATTAAAAAGTAATATATCGCAGAAATTTATTTAGTAGGTACAACAATATGAAAAATACATCTCTTCCAGCATTAAATAACAAAAAGCAATACAATCACATGGGTAACATGATATATACTATATGTATATTATGATAAGCTTAGTCGAAATCAATTCCGATGTAATTCAAACAAGAATATGATAGTTTTGTTGTCATCCATAATCAAAATGGCGACACGGAAAGTCCATTACGAGGAGATCAATCCGTGTCATAATATAATTATTTATAACTTTGAAAGAAGTTACAGAATTATGTTGGTATAAATATCAAAGTTATTAATTAAGTTCTTATTTTTTTAATATATATTATTAAATACGACCAATTTAAATAATAATGCATTTGTTAGTTTTATTAATTATAAATTATATGCATTTAATTATACGATTATAGGATTATATTTAGCGGTTGCGAATTGTTTATCATAATTTAATTATTTAAATTATGTGTGGCTAGTGGTTTATAATATTATAAAATATAATAAATTTTTTGTTATATAATAAAAAAATATATTTTCCTATAACCTAACTGCTGGATATAGACCTCCTTTCAAAATTATTAAAGAGAATATGTGAAGATAAAATTTGCACGTTGTTCCACTGTGGGTTAGCATTTTAAAATATCATAGTGTACTTGTAACGATGGACATAAAAAGGTAGACACGTTTCTCGCGGCCAGTCTCAAAATAATGTCACTTCCAGAAAGAGAACTCGGGGCTAGAATCAACATGAATCAATTCAAGCAAGAATTGTTACTGTGTCCCACACGTCTACTAGTAAATAAAGAACTAAATTATGTAAAAAGGTTGCGAGTTACGTTAAAAAACGTCAGCCTGAACTTAATAACGAGTTTGCAAACAACGAATTACTCGTAAATGGTGCGTATCTAAAGTTTATTACCCCGAATGCGAAAGGAAAATGAGATAAAACATTTAAAAGTTGAATCCTATAAACAGTTTCAAAGTAAAAAATAATTCAATTATGTTTTTTTTCAATTAGATTTATAAAAAAACATGAATAAAATAATTAATAAATACTCATATACATAACAATAATAAAAAAAAATGCTTATAGTAATTGCGTTAAATTATTTGAGTCTAGAATCTCGCTCTTATATTATTACTAGAATCTCGACAAAAACTTAATTATTAAAAAATCACTAATTTGATTTTAAGTTCCCTTAATATTGTTGTTGACAACTCTTTATTGTATTGTCATCATTCTACTAAAAATCTATTAACTAGTCTTGAATAAATATAGAAATGTGACACCAAATATTTTTAAACTATGGTAATTTTTTTTACTGAAATAGGTTCAAGCAATATGTTTTGTACGAGAATTTAAAACTTTTATCTGTGTCTCTGAGCCGAATATATCGCGGATCGGTGATGGAAGGGAGATGGGGAATGAAGTTACACCTCTGAAATGTATTCGATAGAAGACCAATAAACAGGCCACCTTGCGGTGATGTTACAAAATCTGGAGTTTTTTCTTAATTAAGATGGTTTCACCTAATCCATTTAGCTCGTCTCTCAATCAATTCTAACGCTGCTATTAAGTATTTAGCTGATCCATTTTAACGATGGGATCAGTGCTTCATGGATGAGCGACGTTGTGCTTTATACAGAGAATGAAACCGCGCTGGTTTGAAGTAACAACTCACCTTTGAGAGAATTCAAAGCTCTTTGATAGCCAATTGAGCTTTAGATTCGATGAAGGAACCGCAAATGAGAGACGAGATTAGGTTAGGTTAAGACGTGGACACGAAGAAGGTATAGATGGTACAGGGTATATCAGCCATTGTCACGGGTTCATTCTCGAAAGTATGGAGGGCACTGACCCTTTAGAGGCACCGGCGTTAATAGCCATTCAATCAGAAGAACAGTTATTAATCACAATTTGTAGTAAACGATCCCTCAAAATGTCTGATATTTAGGCGCAAAAACCGGAGAGCAAACCGTAAGACAGAAGAAAGCTTGCCTATAAGGCTATAGAGAAATACTCTGTCAAAGGTCTTGGAAATATCGAGAGAAACTAGTGCTTTTTCGATCTTCCCATCAGCCCTACTCCAGATATGTTTTCCAATGATTCCGAATCGTTTGATTCCGGCGATAGCCATATTGTCGATCACCGAGGACGTCATTCAATTTTAGGTAAGTCAGAAACCCGCCGTTTAAGACACGTCATATTGTGTTTAGTTTTTTATTGCCAAAAATACAAATTTGTATTGCAAGACTTATGTTTTATCTTTTACTTATTCTATAAATAAATAAAAAAAAAGTTATAGTAGAACTAGCCTAAAAAATAGAGATAACACCTTAAAATTATTAAAATTAATAAAAAAAAATACTTTTTACTAAGTTTTGTCTTCGAACTTCAGAATTTCATAGTAAGAATAATTTTCGATAATAAAAGAAATTTCTGTAACTAAGAAAAAACATCCCTTATCACAATCGCTTGAAATATTGGAGAGACAGAAAGGAAATCTTTCCCAACTTATCTTTGATCTCCGATAAATCAACGGATCGGCATGAACGTCTGGAATCAATGTTTTATTAATATGTTTGAATTATTTTTTATATATTTCGTTGTATTATTTTATAATACTCTGATTATTCCAAAATCATACTGATTTTTCAGTTTAAATTCTAAACAAGAAGCGCGAGCCAAATCTCAATTTTGACTCGTTGCGCTCGTAAAGTCTTGGTATGTGTTAGCATATTGAGCGAAGCGAGGTACAAACATCATCATTTATTGGAAAGATGCAATTAGATTTTTTTATTATGATTGTGAGAGTATGATACCCATTAAAAAAATGCACGTAGGTATAATCAGAATTTAGAACGTACATATTCATGATGAAAATATTGTTTCTTTTTCTTAGATTTTCACGAGTACACATTTGAAATAAAACTATTTTTACGGATTAAAACTCGCGTTTCGAATACTTTGCAGTAATCGTGTTCACGGGTAGACGAGATGTAAATGTGACACTTACATCTCGAAACATCGGGTTAAAATCAAAAATGTAACCAAATTATACGCGAGTTTTAATCCGTAAAAATAGTTTTATTTGATATTGTGTTTCAATTAGTATCCACGGCTTCGAACTTATAACTTCGTGGCTGTTGGATAACATTTGTGTTAAACTTTTATAATTAATACATCAATATTGTTGCTCTGAGTATAATTCTGTGATAATTGTTAATTTTTGTATATATCACATTTGGAGATTTTGCCTCAATGCTGGATATTATAATGCCTTTAAATGAATATAAATTTAGGACATGAGATACTTGCCAAATTTGATTGCCTTTAAAGGGGATACGATATAGGATCAAATTAGGAGTGGTCCTGATTTGATTTTTTGCCTTTGACTTGACAATAAAATAATTAGATTAGTTTTTTTAGAAGCTTTAAGTACGTGACTTATTTTTTCACTACTGTTAAAAAATATAGCATTTTTCATTAATTTTAAAGTTTTTAGAAGACTGGTTTTGCTTTCGTAAAACTTTGTCAAGTGCTAAATGAAAAGGTCAGTCTAATTTCAAACCTAATTTGTTATTCAGATCAAGTTTTTTACATTAAGTATTTTGTTTGAATGAATACCGTCTTTGGAGTTGAGTTGTTTATAAAATAATTTTGTAATATAATATTTTAAGAGCCTATTTATTCTTTAAGGAATTATCTTTGTAATAAATTGTGAAACTTAAAAGTAAGACTGAAATTGAAGTAAAATTGTATAACGTTTTTAAATGAAATAAATAAATTATTCGTTTAAATTTTAAATTGAAATACTTGGTTTAACGAAATTAGTTGAAGCAATCATATTTAACGTGGCCGTGTTAAAAAAATATTTATAAAACCTCGACAGTTTAAAGTTGTGCATTTTATATTTATTTAGAAAATTAACTGCAGTTTTGATAATATAAAATTTTAATATTAGAATTAAATAAAACATAATTTAACGAGAGTTTTTATTTTTAAATTAAATTTTCATACAATAATTCAAAATAACGCGATTAATCGAGGACTTAACAAATTGCTTCTAAAAGGACTTAGAGTAGTCAGACTGCAGCTCGTGTGAATCAGGGTACAACCTACGTATAGACATATGGCATGAAAAAATAAATAAAGAGAAAGAGAGAGTTATTAAATGCAACTTAATTGTTTCGAATATGGCTTTTCTATAAACTATGCAGGATATTTGGTAAGGTGGAGAAGACATGAAAGAGATTGGTCAGAATATCAATTACGATCATAATATGATACATTACAGTGACTGATCACATCTAGTTCAATTTAATTTTATTTAAGTTAAAAAGTAAAATAAGGGCTTAACATAAATATTAACAAACATTCAACATTTCAGGAACGAACAAATGTACAAGGAATTATATAATATAGGTATTGAAGAAATTTTCTCAATTAAAGAGAAGATGGGATACAGTGTGTTTGATAAGACCGCATAGGGGGTGGTCCCTAGGCATTATCTCGTAAAGTAGTCTCGGTGTGCATAAATAACCAAGATGCAACTGCGAAATAATTGAAAAAATCCTCCGATCAGTATATTTTTGAGAACGAACGGTAATCTTAGAGTGACTGAGAATCTAAAACAGACAAACCTATTTCACTATAAATGTAAAATAACTGCTGTTGGTTTCGCTACTTACATTTAAAAAAAATACATGATTAGGGGTTGCCTATGCTTTGGCACAAGGTGATGGTGGTGGTGGTGGGTGGGTTTAGTGAGAGAAAAACAAAGAACATACATAAATGTATACAGTCATTGAATAAGATACATTACCGAATATGTCATCGCTGACAAATTTGACAAAGGATCTGAATAACATAACGTTTATCTTATCTGTGCTTGAGAAATGTCCGTCGAGATATTGATCTGAGTTTAATTGCTTTTTCATGTTTGACAAAGGTAGCCAATGCGTGTAGTTTAGGTAGGATATTAGGTTGATGATACCTCATGTTCCTAATGATACATTTGAAGCCGCGCGTGTCGTAAATATATTGGAATGTGTGGTTTTATCAGGCTAAGTGTTCAATGTTTTTAATGATAGCCCAATAAATATAGTTTATCAAACATAATAATATAGAATTAGTATAATGATACACAGAATACTGTTTGATTTTGTTTTAAAAATGTTATTAAATATGTATTTAATTTGTTACACGACTCTGGAAAATTATTTTTAATATATTCACGAGTGGTTCTCATGTAAATGAAACATTGTCTTTGTTACTGCCTTTATTATACTTTATTGTTAGGAATATCGTATATAATTGATTATAAATTGATATGAACAATTGCTGATAAATGTATTTTTTTTTAATTAACAAAGAATTATTTTAACATAAATTATTTATTTATAAAGAAATTTTCATACAAAAATAAAAATATTCCACAAAAATTCACAGCTAAAGTTGAAAAGTCTAAAATTTTTTTTATGTGTACTATAATTTAGCTAGGTTTATTTAATACTCTCTTCCTTTGTCTACGCGTAAATTGATAATTAACACATTAAAAATGGCCACACCCACACGTATATATGACCCAACTCTATATCTACATGTCTCTGGATTCTCATCGTGTTCTAAAAACCAAGTCTGCCCGGTCACCTAGTGTTGATAGTTCAATGCACTATCGACTGTTCGGTTGTTCAACCCGTTACAATCTTCATCAGATTGTAACGGGTTGAGAATTCAAAGAAAAATATCATTATAATAAATGAATTACAGATTAATTAAATTTATATAATTACAAGATATAATATGTGCTGAATAAAAGAAGGTGGACGTCGAGACTATCTAAATATAGGTTACATGGAAAGCTGCGTAAGAACTCAACAAAGGAAGCACTTAAACAAATGTAATTCAATACTTTTCCATCGCTCTCATAGTAAATGCATAGTGCGAGGTATCCATTGTGTGTATATATATTTATTGCAGAGACAGCTTATTAAATTAGGATACGGTAGTCAATTTGTAACAATACAATTTGGCAGCGCGTTTGAGAAAAACTTTTCTAAAGTTGATTTTGAGAAGCACTCTAGTTTATTATTGACTAAAATTACTTTAAAATGTGAAAGAAAGAAAACTCGTTCTCAAACTTAAAATTAAGGTCAATATGAAATTTCGTATAAAAAGTGACTTAGCAGCGCTTTGGCTTCGTCCCAATATAATAAAAGAGAATATTATCTGAATATAATATAGATGAATACATTTCTTAGCTTCAGATATATTTAACAACGTCCATTAGGTATTAATCTTAACAATATTTGCTATGAAACCTTATTTCGATAAAGAAAGAATTGTTTTTTAAGAAGGTCAAACAGCCAATAATATATTTTAATTTGAGAATATCATTACAATGTTCGCTATTTATTTTTTTGAACCCCATTTTCTTATAAGGTTATAAATGTCTTTTGTGTTAAGGTAAGAAAAACGAAAAATATTTTGTTGGCCGTTTCTGGAAGTATACTCCAAATGATATTCAGTGCTATAAAAAATTTTTACTAAAAACATATTTTACATAGGATGAAACAAGTCATAACTAATTAAATAACTTAATTTCAAGTTCTTCATGTCTGGTCTCGTCATTATTTCTTTAAATATGTTCTAGTCCAATATTTTATTAAATAGAAAAGATGAGAAGAACTTACCTTATTTTTATGCATTTACGGTAAATTGCGTGTACACTGACATTTTGACATATGTCAAGTACACAAAATATCCAAATATTTTGATATTTAAAAATAAAATGTATGGTGTGTAGAAGCATCTATTATAGAAAAGGCTTTTCATAAAAATCTTGAGAGTTGGAAAGCCTTAAAAACCGTAACATTAATAAAAATTTAATTCCATTTTTCTATGAATGCTAAGTACGTAAAATTTTACACAAGCTGAATAGAGCGTGCAATATCAGCTGGCTACGTGGTTCCTGGCATTAAGTCGCTTCCGGAGAGGAGCGTGAATGAGAGCTATTAGACCGTTGACCTCTTTCAACTATTTTTAGAGCTGTCTTGTATTCATGTATGAAAATTGCAGTGCAGTGTTGTGTGCGCTATCGCGAGTTTGAGTTTATCGACTTTACTACTTGTGGTATATATGTGTGTGTGTATGTGGTATTTGTATTCAAAATTTATTAAAGATAAATAATATTAAAATAAATAAAACAGATTTTCCATTTATACATTTAATGCTCCATTAAACATTAAATTATATTCTAAAAATAAAGCAGATCAACTGATAGTTAAAAAATCTACTAAATTTGCTGCAGAAGGTTACATTTTCAAACTACTACTATGACCGTTACTAATGTTTAGAATAATTTTATTTTATTTCTTCTTTCGTTTTATGTTTGATAAATAATTGATATTATTGTTTTTGTTTGCTTTTAAAGTTTTTGTTATGTTTGTTTTTATAACAGTGGAAACTTTATTGATATTATGCACTTTTATTAATTTTATTTATAAGTTTGTAAATATTGTTTGTTTCCCAAATACATAAATAAATAAATAAATAAATAACTACAATAATCAAAGACAACTACATGTTGTATATCACAATGTATAAAGTTACAATAACGATAGATATGAAATGAAGCGAAGTGATACAGCCGAGTAATAGTTAGTTGCGGACATTTACACATACTTTGCTTTTTTATGTTTTTGAAATAGACTAGGTCTTTAAGATAATATGAATTGTGGTTCATAATATCAGGAATTTTAATTAGGGCTATGACGATTATGAATAATATCAGTTTTAGGCGAATTTCTTTATAAATTGTAATGACGTTATTATTTCTATTACATCTAATTAAAGGTAGCCTACATTCAGTAAGTATTTATAAACACCCGGACATGCTGATATATAATATATTGATTTATGTTGTTTCCAATGTAGATCTGCAAAATATTGGAACTTGTGTTGCCACCTTTAAGAAGAGAAATTTAGGATACTAGGACAAAAGGAAGGGAACAATGGTGTCGCATCCAGGCTCCTCACGCATTCAGACTCTCTTTTGTAACTGTACTGGTTGAGCCACCACGCCAACAACCTGCAATTAGAAACATCTTGACTGCACCACCTTACTGTGATGACACAATTTATATTGCAAACTTTATAATTAAATACTTTATTCATAAAATATTAAAAAAAAATTTTTTTAGCTTTTACTGTTTTAAAAAAATCGTATAAATATTTTGCTTTGTTATATCATATTTTGGAATTGATAAGGGACAACCCTGCAAAAATGAGAGACTATAACCCCTGGGCACTTCAATGACCGCACGGCACAGGATTAATTGCATTTCTCTTAAGGGTGCTAACCCTATAATATAACGTAAGCGGTTTTAAGCTCCACTTGCCTTGTTTGTTAACTATAAAGCTAAGTTTACTGATGGATGAGAGGAACTAAATACTGTCAGTGTCTATTTATTTATTTTCTCAAATAGTAATCTGTCTTAAAATATGTAGGTATAATTTCATTTAAATAAAGTGTCAAAGTTCTTAAGTTTCTAAAAAATAAAAAATTTGTTGATTCGTTCTAAAAGTTATCAAACAATGGATATCTATAATAAGGAAAGGCAAAAAAATTACATATTTTTATAATAAATTTTCCTGGCTCATATCCTAAAACGATAAAATAATAAAAATTCAAACAAAACCGCAGATTAAACGAGTCTTATTAGCTTCCATTCATATTTCAAAAACTAAAAATCTTTAAATGTATTTTTCAAAAAGAGTCTTTTAAAATCGACATATGTAAATGTTTCTATTTGTATGTAAGTTCATGCTAATAGTAGACATGTTTTCTATTCAATAAAGATAATATATTTGTTGAGATTCGAAGAAGAATGTATAACTCATTGCTCTTTTTAATAAACTACACATTTTAATATCCTAGATGATGAAATATTACAATAACTGAATTTATTTATTTTTATTTATTTAAATCATTATTGCACCATAACATACAAAATTACAACAGACGGACTTAATGCCATAGAGCATTCTGTACCAGTCAACCCATAGAGAAAAAAAAAAGAAAAACATAACAATTAGGCGGTAAAAACAATAAAATGAAAAAGCTTGAACATAAGCTAAATTTAAATAAAAACTAAATAATATATTATAATAAGAACTCAAAAGCAACATCAATATTATAACATATATATCGCATTATATAATATAATCGTCAGTGTACATAGATCGTATGTTTGTTCGATCCTAAGGACAAAGCCAATGTTTGTATTTATATAATATAATCAATTTTCGTGCCTCGACTATATGGTGGATAGATTTCGGGGTAAATTTACAAAGTAATTTTTTCTAAGATTTACACAAGTACTTCACATTTTAATAAAACTATTTTACGGATATAACTTGTGTTTATTATTACATTTTAAATTAAAACCCGAACTTTCGAATGCAGCAAGCGTGTTCGCGGTAAGACGAGGTCTTGGTGTCTATCAGTCAGTTTATTTGTCATCTACCTCCAACGGTTCCTGAGTTTACGGGCATAGACTTCAGGATGCACACAAAACGCACTAACTGTGTCTATGGGTCTGGCAGTCTGTTCACAGACGTGGGTTTTAATACATCCCATGCAGCTTATTCTCTTATTTTCTTTGAATTTTATTTTTTTATTTATAATTACATCACAGACGCGTTACTCATGCTCTTGGTGTCCTGAGATTTGTTTGTTAGATTTAAATTTCTTATAAAACTTATAAAACATGACAAAAGTAGGAGTCTTAAAAACTATGTTAGTGTATTCTGGCACAGTTAAATAAAATTAGTTAATTTTTATATTTTATCTAAATGTATATTACTTTATACATATATTATTTATATTTTACTTTATACATATATTATTTACTTTTTACTTTTTTCATATAAGTATTCTTTATATTGTTATTTAGTAACAAATACCCCACTATTTTTTTAAATTGAGAATTTTAAATATTTTATTTTCATACAATTCCTCAAGTTAAACTAAGTTATTTAAATATTATTTTAATAAAATTTGTGATCAAGAATCAAATAATTATTTATATAACTCTTAACCGCCATTAAAATTGTATATTTATCAAGTAAACTTAATTTAAATTTATAGGTAATAATTATGAGTTCTTTGTCTGAGAACCAAAATATATAAGTAACCAAAAAGCTTATTATATTTATACAATTGTCAATTTTCTTTATTGTTTCTAAATAAGTGTTAATATTATAATTTTATAATTATTTTAGAGTTTGTACCTAACAATACGACCCACCCTTAACCAGTTCATCGAGGTATGACGTAAATACCTTCAGTTCTCAGATACCTTCATTGTGAGATCGTTTCAAGGTCAACTGGACACACGTGGAACTGACAGTGTTCAGTAATTCTGAGTTACTAGTTCTCCAATTTGCTGAACACGTACGATTTAATTCATATTATTCGTTATAGCAATAAACTTTTATATGAAAAAGACTGAAATTTAAGATAAAGATATTTTCTGTTGCGAAACTGTGTCATTGTGATAGGCCCTTCCCTGTTATAACAATAATTTTAATTATTATAATTATAGAATATGAGGCACACCTCTTAACGTATATAAAATTTTAGTTGTATACAAAAATAACTCTTTTATTCCGTGAGGAGGTCAAGGCCTTTGTCAATTAGCAAAATATTCACTAAAATTGTTTATATTTGAAATACAGCGATTATTATTTAAAAGAAGTACTAAAGATAAACAAAAAAAACAACAATTTGTTTACATTTATTATTCAGTTTAATCAATCTTTTTAAATAACGAAAAAGGTTTTGTTTTTAAACGTCTCAATCTCAAATCGAAAGGTTTTTCCATACATTCTTGATGAACTCGCATTGACATTAATAATTCCTGCCATTTTCTTAAACTTTGTGCCTGTAATTCTACTCCATTTTATATATATAAGAGGATATTTGCTTTATTACTCACTTATATAATAAACATTTCACATGCTTTTATTAACAAAAATGGAATTAATGATAATATTCTAATAATATAAGGTATTATATTTCACGAGTTTAGTTAATTTATAACTTGGGCAAATTCAATTTTATGCTCACCATCAATAACCCCCTTAATTTAATTAAAGTATAATTAAGTTGGGAAGTGTTGACTATTTGTTTTTGTTTCAAAATTCTCAGAATTGAATTACGAAGCATTCCTTTGTAAGTTGAGTCTGTTCGTAATCAATCACTTTGTTTGAAACGTGGATAATTAAAACCGTTGTAATAAATAACGAACCGACTGAATGAAATATCGTCATATTAGTGGAATTGTTGCCAACTTACGAATACTAATATTAGCTTAAATCAGTATCCGTCTGTACCTGTACAGCTGCTGTACAAGCACCCTCGATTTTCAGATATACATGCAGTTAAATTAGTTTCCACAATTGATGTTTAATTATTTATACTCATTGCATAACAATGGTACAAGGGGTGGGCTTAATGCTAAAGCATTTTCTACCAGACAGTCCAAAACGTACAAAAAACATACGTGTGAAGGAGAGCAAATAAAAAGACAAACAACAAAAATAAAATAACTGAAATGTAATGTTCGGCTTGTTCTATTTCTTTGTATTAATTACCTCAATCCAAAATATCAAACAAATATTCAAAGCTAAATAAATTAATTTCAATTTACATTGCATTTTAATTATGTTTGAGTGTCTAATTCAATCCGTGGATATGTTTACATAATTTCTGTGTCCAAGTCCTGACACGACGGGACTTATTTAGTCTTAATTAGTGAATGGACGAACCTCACTGATCCTGTTTATCTTTCTACCCTCAAATAAATTTTTAACTGTTCCTTTGAGTTTATTTATTATTACAAATATGTTATAAACAAAAATATTGGTTTAATTTTAGATCTTTATCGAGTTAAGGCTCTAAAACAATTTCATAGAAATATATATTATTGTTTGGAAAAAAGTATACAGGATTTTAAGCAATGAAATAATTGATATCTAATTTTTATATCTGTTAGATATTTAAAGACTTTTTTTTTCCGATGGAGAAACCCGTTACGGGTACCTCGTCGGCCCAGGGGGGTGACGGCCGGAGGGTGAAGATATTTAAAGACTAGCTAACGTAATTAAAAAATAAAATGCGTTTGAATATTTTTATTCGCTCGAATCAAAACCTAAGAGTTGAAAGAGTTGACCAACTATTAATTTTATGATTTTACGAATTGTATATCGAAAATCTAATAAATCGAAATAAATTGTTTCATATATCTTCGAAGCTGGAAAACATTAAAACCTCATCATACTATCAGAATGACCGATATATTTATATGATACATTATTAAGAATACAGTTTATCTGTCCGTTATAGATTCGGACATTTAAATAAAGTGTCGGACATCTTTTGAGCTCCGTATGATGCTATCCGTCTCGACTAGAAAATATTTAATTTGCGCGTTTTAAATTTAATGTGTTTAATATTAAAAATGAATAAACTGTTAATTAAAATTCATTAATTTAATTTATCTCGTAATATAAAAGGTCATTTTATTTAAAAATGAAGAAACTGTTAATAAAATTTCATTACATTTATTTATCTCGTTCAGAGATAAAACTTAGTAGTTTGATCTTAGCAAGAACCTGTAACTTAAAAGAAAACTTAGAACTATGTAAAAACTTGGTCTCGTTGCCTGTGTAGTGTCTGTATTAATGATGAATCATATATATTATATATCAATATTGTAAGTAGATAAATAGATAAATTCAATATTGTAAATAAATAAGCTAAATAAATATTACTTTGGACAATCCTTCATTAGTTTTATCAGCGACATAAGTTTCTTGCAATGCCTTAAGTTCTTGGCACGAAACTGCAATATAACTTGAGTAATGAAATTCATATTTAACAAATTACCAGCCTTATTGCTTGCTTACTAATGATTTGTTATTTTTGGAGAGTAGCCAATAAGTAATAAACAAGACATAATTGTTGCATAAATCAAAGTTTATTATTATGTATTATTTTAAGCAAGAAAACTAAAATCATATACATCTTGTTAAGAGCTTTAATTAATGAAAATATTTAAGAACTTAAAATAGATCTTACTAAAAAACGTAATATACAAAACATACTGTATACCGAAATACGGTTAGCGTTGTGGGTAAGAGTGAGAGAGGAGGAGTCTACCTGTCGCTGTCATATGTTGATAGTTAGGGTAGCCAGAAAGACTTGCTCCGTCACGCGTTACGTAACAAAGGAGTTTACTCTTATATAAGCAGTATATACTTCTATAAATATATTTTTTATAATTTAAAATTAACGGTTATTTATAAGGTATGTAGTCGTAAATATGCATCAAAATTGCAATGTTAATTAGAAACCTTGAAACTCATACTTTTGAAAATCATCTCATGTCAGTAAAAGCGATACGCTCAGGGTTACACATTATTATATGTTTAAATTAGTGCTTTATATTTTTAGGGGAAACATTTTGAATCGTGGATTAGGGCTTCCATTGTATAATAAATACATATTAATATATATTCAACACTAATGATTGATGTTTGCTGTTTGTCATTATTTTGTTTTATTTGTTTTCCATTCCCATGTTTTTTAATCTTATTCTATTAATTCACGCGTTCTATGATTTAATATTTTAAATATCCTGTATCTGATTTTAAATTAACATTTATCATTACTTGTTTTACTTTTATTATTCTCTTTGTATTCCTTTGTAATCGTTATGTACTAAACTTTTTATTCTACTATTTTAGTATCTGTGTATTTCATATATCTGTACATAAAAAAAACAATTATTAAAAATCATATTTGTCATCACTATCACAATCATTTGTGACAAATTATAAATTTTAAAAAATATCATGATTATTAAAAATCATATTTGTCATCACAGACAGGAACGGGTGCATATTGTACCAAATCGTATATTCCACCTGGCCCTTCTATATTTCATGTAATTCCTTTCTGAATTTCAACTTATTAACAAAATATGTTATGAAAAGTTATTATCCTTATATAAAACAGACTATAATATCTCAGTATACGGTCAAGACAACTCCATAAGTTTCTCACCAGTCATAAATATGTTAAAAGTACCAACTCCCACAACCTACACAAATTAAACAAAATCATTTAATATAAATCAAAATATATAATATATATTTTAATAATTTGAACAGTTGTTACAACCCTACGGAAAACAAGGCGGTTCGTTAGGAGCTCAGCATCAGTCGTTATGTCGTCCGTTGTTCGGTCGTTGCAGAATCGTACAACTATATCTGTTTCTCTTATTAAACTATACTATAACGCATTCTATGTCATGATAGAAAATTGCAATATTATAATAATATGAATGTTGCAATTATTCTTTATAAATATCTGAAATTGTTATAATTTCTTGCAGTGTAAGACAAGTTCTCAAATTGGTAGCTATTTAAAAATACTAATAAAAAGTTTCAATTTATATTCTAAAATCATAATTAGCAGAAATCGTTCGTAGGTGCTTATAAATAATGATCATATTGTCAAAATTTTCTTATCGGGTTGACCTGCGTCTTTTCTCGTCAGTTCTTCTTCGAGATTCGCTCAGTTTGCATGTAGTTACTTGCAGCAGATGTGAGCGACCTATACGCAGGATCTTAAGAAAAATGGTTCTTTTTATATGCATGATAGAATAAAATACAAGTATAAAGTTACGTATGAAGTAAATTATTAATAATAAAATAAATTATATAGCTTGAAAGTTAAGTTGAATGGACCAAAATAAGCTATGTGGAATAAATGAATGCTGTCTTAAAATTCTTCTCTCCACTAAAAACATTTTTGCATATTGCAATCAATATTATTAAACATCCGGCTTGTAAATACCAACGTTAATTTTCATGTGTATATTCTTGTTGTAATTTAACGATTTTGCACAGATGAATGCACAAATCAATTATTATTACATTCCTCGCCAAACTACTGCACGTCGTTAGCATCAAGAAACTTATTGAGAAATCAGTGAATACAATGATGAATCGCTTTTTAGTACTACTTTTAATTTTTAGTAAAAAACATTTTATAGAAGCAAGAGTTATTACATTAACAAATTTAGACTTCGTGTCAAACGGTCATCCTTCTTTAGACTCAGAAAAAAAGGTAGTTGTTGAAAATCTTAATGTTTTACCCGAAGAGCATTTACTTATAAATTATACTAAAGATAAAGATGATAAAAGTGAACTAACAAGAATGGATGATAGCTCAGGGAGAATAAAGATACATCTAATACATAATACAAACGAAACTGAAGGAAAAACAAATAATATTGTTGAAAGCAATGATATTATCTCCGGGGGAATTTCAAAGACGAACGAACTCAAAGGATCAGAAGATTTCAAACGATATGTTCCTATAAGTGAAGATATTGAAGCAGAAGTATTCATGCCACAAGAATCAAGTCCGAAAAGGTATATGGATGGTCTAAGTATGATTCCAAATCTCTAATAAATATAATTCCTTTTACATTGTCTTGTTTCCTTTTTTGTCTGTTTCTTCTTTACTGTATAAAATTTTTATTTTTTATACAAAATGGGAAATTAGTTTTGAGCTTGTAAACAGGATAATTTTATTGTTTTATAACAATTACTCTGATTATAATTTGAGACAGCTCCTGTTGTTATCACGAATGTTTTTGACAACATGGAAAATGTTACGAGGGAAAATGTTCAAAATTTATGTTAAAAGTTAAGTTTTTAAAACATACAAAATGAGTAAAGCAGTTTATTTTTTTATTTAAAACATTGGAAGGCGTGTAAGATATAATCTTAGAGCTCTTTTCTCACTGTAACAATATTTTCAATACAAAGAGATCAAAGAGTAACAAAGTTCTTTGTCTTTCACGAACTTTTTCAATCGAAAAATTTTGTTAATATATGATATAACTTATTTAATATTTTGTACTTATTTATTATGTGACAGGAAAATATTTGAATAACATTTTCGAAGTAGGTGAAAATATATGAAATAAAACTATTTTTACGGTTTAAAACTCGCGTATAATTCTGTTACATTTTGATTTTAACCCGACGTTTACTACTAATACTTTGCAGCAATCGTGTTCACGGGTAGACGAGATGTAAGTGTCACAGACACTAATTATACGCGAGTTTTAATCCATAATAATAGTTTTATTTCAAATGTGAACTCGTGAAAATCTAAGAAAATACTACGTGCACATATAATTTAAACTTACAAACAATGCAATTACATTAATTCGACACAGTAATCAAATTATTCAAACCACACACACACGTTGCATTGTTCATTATTTAAATGTATTATTGAGGTTAATTGTGTTTATTTTCACGTTCAATTGCTTTTTGAAATCATTCTTGTATATTTATTCATCGCAGTCTTTACGTATAATAATGAAATGATCAGATGAAGTTAAAAAAACACAAAAAATACAATCAAAATATCGTATTTACGGTAAAGTTTTTCAAATGAATTGCAGTGTCAGATTACCTCTTGATAAATCATATCATATTTCATACAATCTTCACTAAAATATTTTATTTTTGGACGCATTCCAATTGTGAATTGTTTTATTAAATTGTAGCCAATCGGAAGTTTTCTTAACTGACACTACTTCGCAACTTTTGAAGTTGTTCATACTTCTTTTTCTGAATTGTTTTCTTTGTACAGTGGAAAAATAGAGCGAACTTTTGTCTATAAAAACATTGTTCTCGTCACATTTTCTTAAATATAAGTGCTCGTTGAATATAAAACAATAAAATCATACTTACTTCAAACAGATGTGGCTTTTATAAAATAAAGTCAGGAAAATAAAATAAAATATTTATTAATAAAAAAATAAGTGAAGAGTCAACTTTTCAACTATATTACATTTTATCAACAAGCCGTGGTGGTTTCAACTAATTGCTTAATTAGCTTACGAGAATACATAACTGACCGCATCAAACACACACACATAAAAGACTTTTATTACTTTTTTCTTTTTTTTTTTTTTTATTGTATTGTTTATTGTATGCAATCAATTATTTTTAAAATATATTTTTAATCACACTATACCGTATTTTGTTCTGATGTTCTTTCACGTAAAGGTTGTCTGTCAGAGATTGCTTTTAGCAATAAGACCGCCTTTGCATATAGTTCTGTTTCTCGTGTGTTTCATTTAATATTGTAAATTTTTCCTTTTTTATTGTATTGTCTAATATGCAATAAAGTACTTATCTATCTATCTATCTTTTTTTTTATTTTTATATATATTATTTTTGAGCTGTTTCTCCCTTCTTCTCTTCCACCTCGACCTGCGGCTACACAGCCTCCATGGCCACCACGATTTTCACGATAGACTCTTTGGCGAACCGCTACCACGTCGGTGACCTAAAATTACAAATAAATTTTATCAATACTTAAATTAATTTCTTTTTAATTACAAATTAAAAAATCATTCAAAAACAGTTACAAAATTTGTTAATGATATAATATCTTTGTCTGTCAGGGGATTATTTCCGCGGCCATGGTGGTAAAAAAACAACCACAAATTATAATTTTAAAATCAGTTTACTCTCCATATTATTTCATGAAAGACTTAAATTATAATTAATTTTCATTATTAACATTAAAAATAAACTGTTTTATATACCAAATTGAACAAATCTAACACCAAATATTTAGTTTTTAATTAAAAAAAGAAACAAAGAAACTTAATTTTAATTGTGTTCATTTTTGCTGAAATTAACACGCCTCTAATGAATTCACTAAACGCTCATTCACACATATGACAACCCGATAGCGAGACAAACACAATACAAAGACGATATGACAATAATATCATTTATAGTTGAACCGGCACCTTTCTGTGACATTATAACCACAGTTTTATTTTTATGTTTTTTTACAAGAGATACCTGTGAGGTGAATGATACAATATACAAAATTTATCAATAGGATAAAGACACGAAACTTTTTTTTTGTTTTTCTCTTTATTTTTATGGGACTTTTATCCGATTCAGACATTTAATTATCAACAAAACTAACAATAAAAATCCAACAAAAAACAAGATCACAATACAAAAAATAAAAAGAAAAAACACATACATACCTACATATGTAAGTGTATATAAACAGTTTGACAAAAACCTTCCTTTAGTAAAAGTTCATAACTAAGTTATATTTTTGCTACTCTAGTATATTTTGTTGATTTTAGTAACTTTAAAATAATTTTTATTTTTTTTATCCTAGATATTTAAGTATTATATCATTAGCAAATCGTAAATAAAATTTAAACAAGACACGACATTTAATACTTAGTATTGGTTTTATGTCCAGTTAACTTTTTATTGTAAGCCATTATTACTGGGCTTATAATACCACAACATTTAATAGCAGATTAAGAGAACCAAAGATTACAGCGAGGCGATTACATTTAGCGACTCTAATAATGTCTCAATAAAATAATTCATTTAAAATGAGTAATTTTAAAACATAGTTCAATATAAATCTAGGTCATAGGCGTTCCACAGCCATGTAATAGATATAGGCTCTGTCCTAGAATAAGTTACTGGCAATAAAATGTAAGTAGGTCTTGATATGTGGATGGACGTGCTCCAGGATGGATGAAATGCATTCCTTCGTGTTTCGAGTTGACTGGAAAAAGATCGTTAGAAGAGATACACCAAGTACTCTGAATAAGCTGAATAAGCAATAACTTTATTACAATAATTGCTTAGCAATACCAAAATTTTAAACAAATATTTGATAAAATAAATCGTTAACCCATAGGAATTACACGGTTTGTTGAACCATGATAATTGTTTACTGGTAATTTAAATAGGAACAACTATTTACATTTGCAACTTGTATTATTTAGTTACATTGCAATGGGTATTTTAATTTTTAATTAAAAAACTGAATCAGTTGAAATTTAATTAAAAAAATAAACAACTCAAGCTAATTACAATATTTATAGATCACATTGTTCATTAGTAAGCACATCCAGAGCTTCCGCAGACAAACGAGTCTTACCCAATAATATCACAAACAAAAATTTATAAACACATATTACTTAGAAATTTACTTAGAAATAATAATAATAATATCCTTTATTGTAGATACTCAAAGAGTGTTATAACATAAAAAAGAAAGTAGTTAAAACAAAACACAGTAGGCGACCTTATTGCTTATAAGCGATCTCTTCCAGGTAACCCAGTTATAGGAAATTACAAAAATTGGCGGAAGAGGTGGTCAGCTTTTAAATACCCGCAACTCCTAACAGTATGTCCATTAAAATAAAACTATTTTTACAGATTAAAACTCGCGTATAATTTGGTTACATTTTTTATTTTAACCCGACGTTTCGAATACTTTGCAGTAATCGTGTTCACAGGTAGACGAGATGTAAGTGTCTGTGACAGACACTTATCCTCGGGTTAAAATCAAAAATTTAACCAAATTATACGCGAGTTTTCATCCGTAAAAATAGTTGTATTTCAAATGTGTACTCGTGAAAATTAAGAAAATACAGTATGTTTATTTTTCAAATGTTAATTGTCTAGAATCAAATGCCAAAATGGTTAGACAAAACTATATTCCGGAACATTGAGTGTGCATAAACGATAAACAAACAGCCAGCGCGCTCCAAATGGCCATGTTCATTGCGATACGTAACGTGTGGAAAAACTGTTTTGAATTTTACTTTTTAAATACTATTATGGCTATAAGATTGATATCTAGAATAATATTTTAAGTAGAGTATTGTTATTTATTTATTTATAACTTTTTCACTTCGAATCCATATCAGTGATCACTTCTGTACATTAATTTGAAGAGTCAGGAATGCCCATATTGATTCCATACTTATCGAAATAAGCCCTTCTGAACACTTTCCAACTTGAGAGTTAAGGCTATGAGGATTCCAAACGCGCCCTGGTCTGAGAAGAACCACATAACAAACTCTTCACTGTTTCGCAAACGTTAAAATTTTTTTTTTACGAAGAACAAGCGCCATCGCAATCAATTCAATATGTGTTTTATTATTATTGTATATCATATATATCGGGGCCAGAATGGAATGGAGTCTTGTAATATTAATTACTGTGTACTGTCAATATGACAACTTTAAATTAATAATGTATTTATAATACATCAATGAATCAAAATGTATTTAAATTTTCATCATAATTTTAAAACCAGTATTTCCTGTTCGAAATTGTTTTTAAAAACATATAAAGCCATGTTCAGTTTATTAAATTTTTAATAAATATATTTTGTGTTTTTTCTTATTCATAATAAAACCAAGTCTTTCAATTAATATTATTGCACTTTTAAAATAAAACATCAAGTAATCAATCGGTTTCATCAAACTTGATCTTTAATTTTAATTTTTGTATCAGAATCTTAGACAAAATATATCTCAACTCTGATTACAAATATTACCACAGTTAACAAAGCCCATTGTGTGTTTTGTATCGTAGGTACTGTGGCCAGACGGTCGTTTGTCGAGGGCTTTGCTACAATGTAATATGCTTCGCCAGAACTTTTCTTCATCTCGGGTCGTCTTTCCATAGACTATCAATTCATTATTAATTCGTTCGTATTGGTATTTTTTTAGTTTTTTCATTATCCATTCAAAAACTCCAAAAAAAAAAACAAAACACTGCTTTGCTAATTGAAGTATTAGTAAATTAATGTTTTCTAAGATTTACACGAGTACTACACATTTCAATAAAACTATTTTACGGCTATAACTCGCGTTTATTTTTACATTTTTAAATTTTTAGGTGACAAATAGACTGACTGACTGACAGACACCATCATCTCGTTTTACCGCGACCACGTTTGCTGCAAAGCATTCGAGACATCGGCTTAAATTTAAAAATAAGCGCGAGTTATATCCTTAAAATAGTTTTATTGAAATATTAGTAAATTCATTAACTAAATAAATCATCGTGACGACAATGCAATTTATACAACATTTTTATATTTAACTTGTTATATTGTATGTGTTTCAACTAAACAGGAAATAAAACAGAACAATGGAAGCCATCCAATATAAAATAACAACCATAAACAAAGAAAGCGTCGCCTCAGGGCTCTGAACATAAAGCATGAAAGAGCAAAACGATTAAGAAATTGCTATGATATTCTTATTTAATAAAAATAAACATAATTAAAAAAGGTCAGTAAAACAATTAATCTGATATAACAAGTGACTTATTCTAATGATAATAATAATAATCTTTATTGTATACACGAAGCAAAAACAAATGGAATTAAAAATGTTAACAAAAAAAATTGGTACAAATTTGGCGGCCTTATCGCTTAAGAGCGATCTCTTCCAAACAACCAGTTAGGTTGGAAAGAAAGTATATATGAGAAGTAGTGTGGGTGTGTGTACATAAGAACATAGATAAAAATCTTATTTTACAAATATAGAATATTCTTACACTCTTAAATATTGGTAGTTATGAAGCATTGTATGGAACTAGGATTGGATGGATTGGACTAGATCCATCGTGAAAAGTTTAAACAATGCCTGGAACTGGATATACAAGTGTATGTTTAAGAGGCCTCTTTTAAAAACATATACTATCTCCACTTCATACGTTCCTCTTCCTATACAACCTACCTGAAATTAACCTACTAATGCTCTTCTACAGCATATAAATCAATTAAAAACCTTTTCCCAGTCAGTTTGTTGATCAGTTCGTCATAATTGTTTATCTTAAATGTGTGTAAAATATTTGGGGATGTTTATTTCAGACGATTGGACCAAAGAGCAAAATTTTCGTGTATTTTATATTTTTTATCAAACCATTCTATAGTAAGAATATAATCAGGACCGGCTTCTAGAAAAAGTGATATTTTTTTTTAATTTAAATAATTACTTCAAATATTCATAACTTTTATTTTTGGGTTAAGAAAAAATAAGTACTGGAAAAATGATAATTATTGTACTATGTTTTATTACAATATTATCAACAACTAAATGTTCATATTAAAATAAGTTCAAGTTGTAATTATGTACTTACTTACTTCTACGAGGTCTTTTAAATTTTAAATAAGTTTAACATTCTTACTGGATATTGGTGAAAACGTATTGATAACACTTGTATATCATATATTGCCATAGAATTTCATTAACCTCATATTTTTTATTTATGCACAATATTCCGCGGAGGAGGTATATTAAGTTCTATTAAGCCATGAAGCTCTTGCTTATCTTGCTCTTTAATATATTTTTAAATATAATATTTATAAGGTATGTGTTATAGTAATTCTAATGATTTCTAGAACTCCGATGGACTTAACTTTAATAACATCCTAAAATTGTTTCCGTCTCAAAGTAAAGTTCAGTTGCGCTCAGTTCAGAACAAATTCATTGTCTTTAAGAAGCTTGCATCTAACTTTGACAAAAAGATTTTAATAATATTGAAACAAGATAAGGCATATTAGCCACGTCTTTATTTAATATATTTTGCTCGTTTAGTTCCGTTAGAATTGCGTTAGACTATTTAGGTGTCTTAATAATTAGTCTATCAGTTTCTTCCAAAGTTGTTGGGTTGGTTTAAAAAATCAATAAAAGAAAATATCATTTATATTAATAGACGTTAGTGTCCGACCGAAACAGAGTTTTCAGTCGAAACCGACACCGAACTCTCAACTTTGCCCTCACTTACTTAAACAATATTGTATACAATATAAACATGCTAATATATTTTTAAATAAAATAAAAAAACAATTATAATAAATATAATTAAAGTACTATGAACTTTATACTTTTATGTCATTAATATATAAACGAAATGTATAAATATTCAAAGCCGTTTTTAAAGTTCTAAGAAAACTTTTTAATAAAAATAAATAATGGTAAAAGAAAAAATTACTTCAGAAATCGCGAAAACCAAAGTTTTCGATAAGAGATATTTTATAAGTTAAATGTATTTTTTCAAAGTCTTTTCCAATCTACATAAATTCAAAAATATATATTTCAAAAAATACATGAGGTAGCTTTCAAAAGGAAAATTAGATATTATGGACGTATATATTTTGCGCATTGTTAATAACTTCATAGAAGCCATTTTAATCAATAAAATTTATAGTTATAATAGGAAAAGGGTGAACACAAAAACCCGTTTAAATACTATGTCTCGTTTTAACAATTATAGCTTAATTAGTAAAAGTGTTATCTCAGTATATTATATACTATAAACTATCCTTGAAGTACGTAGATGAAAATGGCGAAAGAACGATCAAAATCAGTTTAGTAGTTTTAAATATAATTGCAGCAATACAATCATGGGTGAAAAAGAGAAAATAGTTGGTGAGTGTATTAGTAATGAGGTTCGCCGAACATATTACAATTATTCCAAACATTTGAATTTCAGCACTGACAAAAATTTGGGTTGCTTTTTGACCGAAATCGAAAACTAAAGCCAAAATTGAAGTTTCTGGCCGAAACTGACCGAAAACGGAAACCGGATTTTCAAACGGTTTCTAATTTACAAAAACCTCTATTGAAATATTAGTACTTCTAAAAATAATTGATTACATAACCTTAAGGGAGGGTTAGATTAATTGGACTTGCCCTTGGTTGAAAGGGTGTTGTCTGAAATGTATTGAATCGATTTTGCTAATTGGAATAAAGTTAACTGTGTATATACGCGGCACAAATTACTTTGCAGCTCTAATTAATTTTTGGCAACAGAAAATTACGTAACTACTAAAAATTATTGTTTAAGTTAACAGCACCAAAACTTTTACAGAATATGTTTCCTAATTAAGGAATTAAAATTGTACTGTAAAATATCGTATTTCAGACTTTTAGCATCTTTTCATCTTTATTATTTGTTTTATATTAAGATAGATTTTTGTATAATGTAAGGGTTTTATAATTTTGTTTATTTACAATTCATCCTTTTATTTATTTTCTCTATGTGTGTGTTGTCTGTACGTCTTTAAATTGAAGTTGTAAACAATCTACTTACACTGAAGCCACAATATATTTTATAGAAATAGTAATAGTCTGCTAAGTCTGCACTAAACGAATAATATTGTCATATAAATAAATTTTTGTGCCTTATAATATAATCGAAAGATTTATCTTAGCGTTTCTATGTCTTATGCGTGTCATGCGGTTTCGGGTCCATCGCATTGCAGGGAGAGGAGTGCAAACAGTGCCGGGAACTTTGAACTAGTTGTAAATTGTAGGCGCCCCTTCAAAATGCACGTACAGATTCACCTTTCCTATATACGTTCTTCTTCCTACCTCATCAAATTTGAACCGAAGCTCCGAATTCCGCTTTTAAAGTACTTTCTAAAAACTAGCTGATGATAGTCTTAGAGAGACCAAGACCTTAAGAGGGTAATAGAGAGATTTCGCGGTTATACTTCTCGCTCCCACTTCTATAGCATACAAATGAACTATATACCTATAAGTTAGTATATTGGTCAGTTCGTGATGCTTGTTTATCTTAAATATGGAATATTTGGGGTTGTTTGTTGCCCAGGGAAGAGTAAGCTCCAAAAGATTCGATTTAACTGTCAGAATATGTCTGGTATGGATAACGAAACAGTAATCCTCAGGGTTTATATATTGTTTCTCATCATGAGAGCCCAATCAGGTGCCATTTCCAAGATAGAGTTTAAATTACGTCGAATAACTTCTAGTTTTTACTTAAAATTCAATAATTACTGGCAAAATCATAAATTAACATCCTCAATAATTATAATTAAATGTTGTCAGAAGAATGAATTAAAAGTATGTCACCGATGTTAAAAATACTGATGGTAATGCCTCATCCTGCACAATATTCTACTATAACAAGATGAATTATTAAGCCGTGAAAATAATTATATTATTTACAGCATATATAATAAGTAGATAGATAGATAGATAAACACTTTATTGCACATTAGACGATACAATGAAAATATATAAATTTAAATGTTTTTATTTTAATTTCAATTTAATTAATTATTAATATATATAAATTTTCTTTAGCGTAACATATGACTATGTATGTACTAGGTTTTTAATATATTTATTAGAAGTGATTTTTATATCAAATAAAACTATTTTTTACGGATTAAAACTCGCGTATAATTTAGTTACATTTTTATGACACCAAATTATACGCGGGTTTTAATCCGTAAAAAATAGTGTTATTTGATATGTGTACTCTTGAAAATCTAAAAAAATACTATGATTTTTATATTTAAACATATTAAACAATGTATATGTTGAAAAAACAACATTACTTTTTATAGTTTTAATATCGTTCCGGTATTGTGTCCATTCAATTTCTATAATCCACGAGAGCACTAGACCTACTCTTATCAGATTACGACGCAGCATCTGCAGCATCGCAGTTAGTATCAAACCGTTATATACTTTATACATAAAACTGTTACGGGTTACTACAAATAGAATTGGACGATTGGTAATTGTATCGTCTTCATTTAAACAATTGCCATGGGTTTTAAGTGCCCACGGCTTTTAGATTTTAGATCTATTATGATTGCATTGATTCCTAAATTGTTTAAGTGGTTTTAGATTGTTGTATTTAAACTTTCATAATACATTATTACTATATAATTATCTTGCTGTACTCATGTAATTACTATCGGAATTTGCCCGACTAGTTTCGAACCCATTCGGGGTGTGTTGTTTTTTTTTATGGAAAAGGAGGGCAAATGAGCATACGGGTTACTGATAAAATGTGATCAGCCCCGCCCATGAACTCTTGCAACATCTGAAGAATCACAAGAGCGTTGCCAGCGTTGGATGTAGGAATAAACGCCTTTTTTGTGGGGTCGTAAATTATTCACGGCGCGATTTCGCTGTGATCAGAGCTGATGTAAGAACCCTGCATTGGTTAACAACTATTTTCAAATTGTGACTGTTCATATGAGTACGACCAGATAATTATATATAATGGTTTTAGATTAAATTAAATTGTTATTAGCAAGGTATTAATGATTTATGAATATACAATAATAAATTATAATATATCAAAATACATATTTGTTGTTAATAAATTATAAATCAACCCCTACACAAAAGGCTATACATTTTACATTTGTTAATATTTACATACGGTCTTCAATGTTTTTCGACGCGTGAACGTTCAGCGCACCGCATTAAAAACAGATTTTTATTTTAAATAATTGAATTCAGTGAACTAATAAAATTTCTATTTAAAAAAATAATTTAAAATAAAACGAAGACTTACAACTATAAATATTTATCACTGCCAGAATATTTGTATATGTTTTATATTTGAACTAAAATAATTATTTTAAAAAACGTAAGTTGCTCATCTTTAAATTGAAATGTTTTTTTCAGGGGCGCTTATTTTGATAAGTATGATATCAAAATAAGCCCTCTTGACACTTTCATTTGACGAACACAAATCATATTGATTGAAAGTTAAAGATATTAAGTAAATATATAAATAAATAATAATGTTAAAGCCATTTTGTGTTATATGTTATCTTGGTATGCTATGATATAATATATAATATTGCAAAGTATGCAGTGTCTTAAAATATAAAACAATAATGTTTACATAACATTACACACATGTAAGATTAATTTAACATTTTTAATGTAATTAATATAAAACTATTTTAAACATTAGATAATCGTAAAATGTTTCTGATATCATCAACTTACACTGATAACAATATGGTTCTGAAAAAGCAAATAAATATAAATAAAACATAAAAAATTATAAAATTTAATTATTTCTTAATAGATATTTTCTAAAATATTTGTTTATTTATAATAATTTCAAACTAATTTAAACTCAAAATAGATCCCTTCTCAAATAATGTCTTGTAATAGAAAATTGAAATGTCCGTTACAGACAACCAAATTCTACTTATAATATTTATTGAACCTTTACAAAGCCTTCTCGTACTTTGGGCAAGTTTCTATTTAAAAGGAACCTAAATTAAAATACGCTGATATTACAGTACTACGTAACTAATAAAATCTGCATAAATAAGATATATTACATACATATATACATACATACATACTACTACAACAATATATAACATACAAATAAATTACTTTAAAAGACAAGTAATCATATTTTAAAAATAAGAATTGAGGGTAGAAGTAGAAGTAGTAGTAATAATAGTATTTTCTTAGATTTTCACGAGTACACATTTGAAATAAATTTAATTAATTAATTAAGTAAATTAACTGACTTACTGACAGACACTTATATCTCGTCTACCCGTGAACACGATTGCTGCAAAGTATTCGAAACGTCGGGTTAAAATCAAAAATGTAACCAAATTATACGCGAGTTTTAATCTGTAAAAATAGTTTTATTTCAAGAATTGAGATTATTTTTATAGTAGTATTATAATAATTAAAAAGTCATCGAATACATACGCCTTCCTAGTGTATGTATATTTATCTATAACATTCCTCTAAAGATACAGCAAAAATGAGATACATTAATATGTTCTCCGCCAGACGTCGTATATGGATTAGCTCGCAGCTCCATTCTCTTGTTATAATAATACATTCACTCACACATGTATATAATAAAACAAATGTTAAATGATGATCTATGTATGCGTTAATAAATAGGTCAGGAGTCTATTTATATTGGTAAAAAGAAATTATATTTATTTTGTTAGTTTTCTTGTTATTTTTTAATGTATACTAAAAAAGTGTGAATTCACTTAATATATACTAATTCACTTTAAAATGCTATATATATTTTATTATAGAATGCAAATACTCTTAAATATACTAATATCATTTTTAAGTGCACAAAAACTGACAATGTATATAAATCCGTTATAAAACCGGATAAGAATGTGATCCTATCTTTCAGCAGCTTTCAACAATGATGTGTTTTCTGATCGTTTTCTTTGCACAATTTTACAGCGACGGAATTGAGCTTAAAGCGCTGTAAAGATAGCAAAGTCTATAATTCCGTCGGTTACGTGGAGTTTGAAACTTTTATATTTATTATAATAATTTTTGGCTTATGACGTAATATAATAAATGTATAATAAATTAAGGGTCTACACATTGTTTATATTTATAAACTTAATTCATAATAATATTATATATAATAATATCATAAATAATAATATTCATTTTAATTATGACAATATTAACGTCAAAATTCTGTACATTTGTTTAACAAGTCACTCGGGTATTATAATTTTATCTGATGTAGTCTAGACAGGTGTAAAGATTTTAATATCAGACTCATTTGCTTCACCACCTGCAATTTAGTCGCTGCCCTATTTTATGAATAAAATAAATATGAACCAAGTGCCAATCGCAAAATACAATATTCTACAATATTACAAGATGGCCGTCTTAAAGCAATATTCAAGAGTGAGTGAGAGGTCCGAGACAATACTGTCATAAAACTGCGAAATAAATGCACGCCCGAATGAAATACCGCAACGGACCCACTTTGAATATGATAGGATAGCCGCAAATGCAAAATGGACTTTGCAGTGCTGTTTTCATTTTGTTCATTTTGTAATGCACTGCATTATTTTTATATAGAAATGCGAATCAAGTAGATTGAAATATCAATGAAATGTTACAGTATATTTTTCAAATAAACCTTTAAATGAGATATAATTTCTTGGGTATTTTTAAAAAAAAATATTATATTAAATAGTTAGGTATATAAAACGTGTAGGTACTCTCAATAATTTAGAAAATATCTTTTATTTCTCGAGAAGAAAACAAATATACTTCTTACTCGATATTCGTCATTGTCAATAAAATCTGCCGGAAAGTAGTGGACACGTTGCCAGCTATACCGTATAATAGATTTAATATTAGAAAAAATCCATTTTGCAGCGATTAAGAGAGTTCACGCTCCCCACAACTAATTATTCCATTCTCTTTGAACTGTATACGATAGAGTACAATTTTATTAAAGCAAATAAAATTGGAGTATTAATCCCTGACCTAATCCCTCACAAATCCCTGGATCAGTTTATGGTGATTCCAACTCAAATAGCCAGACAGTTAATTTAAAGTAAAAAAGTGGCTTCAGTGCATCACGTCCAAGTTGTAAATTTTACGATTGTGTACGTTGTAACTGTATAATTAAATAACTGTGTAAATGATGATACGGTTTTGAATATGTGATCTTTATGTTGAAGGAGTATAGGTAACAATCCTTAAGAATTATTCTTTATAGAACGTGATAGCTCAACACGTAGTTTTGCACTTTAAAATTATTAAGAAGTTAACACCTTATTACATATATTGTCTATTCGTATCAGACTATCACAGAATATCCGCGTTATTATATAATTTCTTTGCTTTTTCTAAATTCTGCGTAAAAGAGACGGACACCTAAAATTTATTTCTCTTCTACTATCCTCTTTTTACTCACTCATGTCTTAAGAGAAGCAAAGCATCTGTCGCTTTTCATTTATAAGATGTTCTTGTCTTCTAAATGTGATGAATTTATTTATGTAATAAAACTAGATCAAGTAGCATCATCTATTCTATACTTTTATTTATACATTTTCGGCTGTACTCACGTTAAATTTATAGGATTTTGCCAACTAGTTTTAAACTTGTCTGAGGTTTTCTTATTAATCGCGGCACGAATCCGCCACGCTCCGAACTCATGAATAAGAACCCCGGACGGATTCAAAACTAGTCGCCTAAATTCCGATTACTTTGACAGAATATAGCCGGATATATTATTTATTTTCTTTATTGCACAACATAAATATTAAAAATATTAAAAAAAATAACAATAAACAGAAAATGATGGAGATACAAAAGCCGGTCTTATAAGACGATTTCTTCCAGACAAGCAGTAGGTGGTGCAAATGTAGGTTAATAAATAAACCTACTTAGAAATAACTACACACAAATACATAATTATAGTACATAAATAAAAATATAATAGTAATTGGGAATCATATAAGTCTTATTCTACACTTCTACATTGGAGTGTACTTTGGTAAATATGTACTTCAAATATTTTCTGAAAACTCGTATGTAGGTAATCTTACTAACATTAATCTGATAGCACCCAGCTTCCGCTATATTATTATTCACATAAAGTTATTTATTTTCTTAGGAACGTTTCGTCAAATGTCTTTGACCTGGTTATATAAAGAATCATAATAATAGCTATATTTAACTAAATATATTAATATAATGACTATTTAAGATATTTTGATAAAATCTTTAACATAAATAATATAATTAATCTTCAATGTTAGGATAAATAGAATTAGATATCTGGAGCTAATAATTTTAAAAAATGTTGAAGGTTCTGAATGTTAAGACTCTATTCCTTTTTCAATGTATTTCTCGTTCTTCTCTTCTTTTATATGCCTCTATAGTTCCAGATAGGGTTGTAATTTTATCTATATTATATATTTTAAGCAAAGCGAGCGGCGCTCTACGGGAGATTTTTCACAATTTTGTCCGAGGTTGGCACAAAACGGCGCAATCAATCGGTTTGAAATTTTCAGGGCTTATATAACACAATAATACGCGTAACATAGAAAAGAAATCTAAAATTCCATGTCCTTGAGGAATGATAGGTGAAAATAAAAATTCCATAGGCTTTACATGCACTTGCTGATTTTTTTTCATTTACAGCTTTTAGAATTTTTTTGGTTTCCTTTTTTAGTTTTTTTTTATTCTTGAAAAAAAGTTGAAGACAGAATGCGTCCACATATTGTAAATGCCACTTCGGTGCTGTTTGCATCTCGCTTCGCTTAATATGCTGACACATACGGAGATTTTGCGAACGCAGCGAATCAAAATTGCGGTCTGGTTCGCGCTCCTAGTTATGATTTCTTTACCGTAAGCAGCATAAACACAAAAGTACCAAAAATTTTTGTGTTACCTTCTGTAAAAGCTTTATCGATAGATACACAAATAAAAAAGTAAACTGATTTAGTAGACGTTTTCAAATGTAAATATTTAAAAAAATTCACTGATATATCACAGATATACATAAATGTTGCCACATAAATAAAAATACAGTATAGCAGTAAAAAGGAAAATAAATCTTAAATAACATTCATTTAACTAAGACGTCTTTTCAAGATTCAAGACCGGCGGTACTCATTATTCGGCTGCAAGCTCGGTTTTCGGTCATTTATCAACACCAAAGAAGATTATTTTACAAATTAATTAGATGCAATATAAGAATATAAAATATTCCGCAAAGAAAAGGGTTTTATCTGTAGCCTACTGAACTTCAAATTTCCATTCAGTGTAAGGTCAGTAAGGTCTCATTTAAAAAATGTAACATTTTCATTCAAAATAACAATACAAATTAAATGTATTTAACTACAAAGTATAATGCTAGCGACTGCTGTGAGTAATCTGTTTTATAAGAGCTACATTGAAGCATTCAAAGATTTTTAGTATCTAAATAAAAACGTCTCAAGGTTTTGAATCTTTGTATAACTAAGAAAACCTGAATTTCTTCTAGAAACTGCATCCGTCTGGATAATAAGGTCTTTAGTATAAAGTAAAGAAATCGGTCCGTGAATATAAAATCTGGTCTTCCATGAACTCTTGAAACTCATAGCTAATAAAAGTTTTTTTTTCAATATTACAATAATTTAACGTTTTAATACCATTCACTTTCTAAAAAGCGATCAACTAGTAACGTCTCAAAAAAAAGTGAATCACAAACATGTTCAATTAGTATTGTTTATTAGATATCGAAATGTAGAAGTAAGATTGTTGTAATATTACTTTAACAGATTATTACTCTGATCTCACAAACTCTTAACGGAAATTAAACACGTGTCATATATCGCACAACGAAATGAAATGAAATTGTAAATAAAGAAAGAAATTGAAATTGAAGAATCTAGAATAGGTTTCTGTGAGGACGTATGTATCTTTTATCTCTTTGTCAGAACAGACACGTTGAATGGCTTTGATGTATATGCTTTAGTTATATTACCTAATTTTAAGAAGTAAACGTATTGGTCTCATTTAACAGAATGTATTAGAAAGCGTACACGATACGAAACTCCTCTTCAAGATAAGACAAAATTGTATAAGAGGAAAGTAGAAGTTTGTGGTTGAGGTTTTTGCTTAAGTATAATTTCATAAAATACAAGGGTTAGCTTTGTAATAATTAATCCTTCAGTGATTTACTGTTTACGGTATAGATGAGTGGATGTTCTGAAGCACTAATACTCTGAAAATTACCTTAAGCAAAGACCAGATAGTAAATAATTATTATATAGTGTTTATAGCTGTCATCGGGGTTGAAATTTAACATGTATCATTATTCATAATTATGTAATCTTAAATTTTAATTTTAATCCTGTAGTTATGCCTTATAAAAATAAAATAAAATCACTCTTTTGTCTTGATACTCAACTGTTGTTTAGAAACTCGTGTCCTTAGCCTAAAACGATAGTTTCTCTTCGTATTCCTTCATCAAGGTCTTCGTTAGAAAAGCACTCAGTACTAGGCTAAAGCTTCGTCGTCGAAGAGTCGAAGGATTTGTATTTGGACCAATGAAATATATAATAAGTAGAATAAGGTTCTGTATTCTTTATTTTTATATTTTTATTTTTGTTGGAAGAAATAGCATGTTTTCCTACAATGTGCACTACTTAGAAATATAAATATATATTTTGGAGCAGCCCAGGAAATGTAACATATGTTTAAATGACAGATAATGTCAACAGCTTCTTCGATTTAAATCGAAAAATACGAATAAAATTCGTTTCATAGGCAGTTTGTTCATTAAATTCTCAAAATAAATATCCGAAAATACTGTCATGTCTATAAAACTCGAATTCCAGTTTTTCAATTATAAATAAATTAATAATTAGGAGGCATCCTTTTATTAAATCTATGTTAAATATAATTTTTATTTTTATATCCATTTATTAAAATATCAATAATTTTAAAGTAATTTAGGTTTACACATGAAAATAATAACAGTAAGATAATATTATAATATAACAGTTAACCCACAAATTAAAGTCATAAAGAACACCACTTCATATAATTTCCTTTATGTCTTTTAATATTACAATTTAAATAACATGAAAAATGCTTTCGACTTTTGTGGTCTTTCATTAAATACAAACAGTGCCGTCATTCTTCAAATATATTCTCTTTTGAGCTCAACATTGATGAAGTACCTACTGGATATAAATACTCTTAAATCTTCAATCAGGTTTTGTTTCTGAAAAACACCAAAACATTATAACGTTATACGTTTTCTGTAATGTATACAAAAATTACATTCAAATACAAGATGGCCGTCTCAGCTGACAGCAATATGTTTCCAAGCGAATATAATTTCAGAACCAATATTGTTATAAAACTGTAAAATAAAGCAGGTCTAGATAAAATACAGCCACAAAATCATTTTGAATATAAAGTGAAAACCTCGACTCAAAAACTGCTTATCATTTCATTTACCTTTTTCATTTAATTCCTTTGTCAATATTATACTGATAATAAAACAGCCGTTATTTTTTAAGGAAAATTCAATAACATTCCCGTTCTTTTCGATGAACCTTGCCTTTCTCAAAAGTTGAGTTTGGCTTTCTTTTGATCATATAAATGTTGTTGCGAAGCCATCATCGTTAGCCTTATACTTTTTCTAGCTTTTATGAAACGATTTTAAAGATAATTAGAAGCAATAGTGTAATGCTAGCTAGCCTTAAGCTTTCCCTCCAGAACCTGTCAATCACAATCGGAAATATTTTTTTTTTAAATTAAGAGAATTTTGTTATTAGGTTACTATGGATTTGGTATGGTCCAGAGAGATCAAAAGACCCTTAAATAAAATGATAATAAAAATAAACCCTCTTCTTCCAAACCTGTAAAAAAAATTAATACACTAGATAATAAAAATATAAAGTATAACCAGCAGATATTAGATTTAGTAACCTTCAACAATAATACACAAATAAATTAAAATTCTTTAAAAAAAATTTTTCGTAGTTTTGATCTGCTAAATCAAAAACTTATTAAAGATTGTTGATACATTTTAACATACCAAAAACGTATTTTACCCATTTATGTTTTCTTGGGTTTTTGTATATCAATTATGACTGTGACTCAATTCAAAACTATAAATCTTAATTTTATAAATTAATAAGGGGCTCAACAACTTTTCAATTTCTTGTCCAGAGTCAAATGTTGCTTAAGCAACGTGTGTTTATTAAAAAATTACTAGACTTTAACAATAAATTAAAATTTTAAAAAAGCATGATTATCCATAAATAATGTCAAAATTCATCATAAAGGATTTATGATACATTAAATTATAAATATAAGCAGAACTTAAGCACAGAACTCACGTAAATACAAACTCAATTTAATAAAAAGAAAGAGACAGAAAACGCATCATAAATCTTATCATATACGATCACTTAACTGAAGCGATATTTCAAGTTACGGTGAATGTCATTAACGCGTTTTCGGCAATTTCTTACAAGTCAAAATGTTTATTTACCAGTTTGTTGAAAAAACAAGCGGTAATGAGTACAAGCTCCATTACATTGACTTCCTGGTTATGAAAAAACTTACGTTATTATCATTACTTTGTCGTTTAAAAAAAATATTTTATCATTACTTGCACAAAAATCAGTAAACACTTTTGCATATTATATTACTTGAAAAAAATATTTTTAAAATTTTGGAAAATATTTTTGTTTAAATAAACCATTTTTTTTACATTTTCTTATATAAGAAAAAAAAAGATATTTTTCCAATTATAATCATTCTCTGGTGACAATAACATGCATCGATTAGTACTGCAAATACAGCGATTGCGCAAATGGATTTTTTATTCATAAAACTAACAAACTGCTTAGACGATTTCGCTGAAAACTAATCAGAATCAAGCCACGTGGATACTCATCGATTGGTACTAAAACGAAGTCAGTTACGTAATCACAATAAATAAATACTTGCATATATACAGATATACACACACAAACACAAACACATTTTTTAAAAAATGTCTATAATTACTCAAAACGTAAAGAAATTTAAAAAAAGGGTCATGACAATAACTTCCTTAATGAGGAAGTTAAAAATAAATTAATTTTGAAGAATATAAATGTTGAACCACAAATTTTGAAGAACAAATCAGGTACAGAAAAAACTGATAAGAACTATAAGAAAGTCATTCAGTATGTTATCCCTGTATTGGGTATAAGTTTTAAAAGGCACTACTGGCTGTATTGGACACTGTAATGGTAAGGAACTAAATGATCTCTCAATTCGAAACACATTCAAACCAGCAAACACACTCTTTATTTTGTTATATTAGAATGGCGTTAAACCGGGATAGATGCCGGATTGGGCTAGATGCCTAATCTTGAAAAATGTGACTTCCCAAACTCGTGACTAGGAAAAAGATTATTTGTTTATAAGCAATCTTCACGTGCCTTAGTTGTCCCCGGGTGTGGGACCTCATAAGTGTAATCATCTTTGCGGCTCAACTCACTAACTAATAACTTTGTAAGTTGTCATAAATTCTGTTATATTGTACGTCTACTCGTAACTATAAAATGTCTGTCTTGTGTTTTCAAATTTATTTAAAAAATACGTAGACATCGATCCCTAATAAAAAGGAAAGATGCCTATTTATTTTTTAGAGGCATTCAGAAGCATCCCTTGCAAAAATATATTTTGTCAGTTTATATTGTTAAATTATATTTATTTTTCTGCTATATTTAATATGTATTTACTTTTTCCTTTACAAAAAAGTCACCTTTTCCATTTTTCGATTCAGTTCTAGTATTTTCTTGCGCCATACATCTATTTGTGTGATAAAGAAAATGAAAATTGTAAAATTATTAGGTACCATTACAGAAAAAAATTAAAAATCGAATACGGAAGACAAATCAATCCTATAAAATTAAAGCAAAGAAATCTAAATGTATGGATTCTGTACAGAATACTACAAAATATGGACAAATAACTTTTAAGATAAAAATAAAGATGTTACTACAAAGAATGTTTTGAAAATTATAAATACGCGAAGTCCGATTCGTAATGTTTCAGCGTCGTCATAAAACTTGTAACTTGTAAGATATACACTTTTCAGAAATTAATGATTAAGATATGGGAAACTATTACTATCAGGGTCAACTTCAATAAAATAGGATATAAATATAAAAAAGAAATGCATGTTCAAACCGATAATAATATTTTCTATTTTATAGTAACTATGTGAAAAAAAAATTTGAGATGATCAAATACTTTGAAAATTAAAATTTAAACTTAATTATGATTATACTTTTTAAGAATTTACTTTTATAATAAAATTTAAGAATATAAAAGTTAAAGAGATACTTTTAATTTTTTATTACATAAGTTGTTATTTGTACCACGTTATAATGCATTTCTAACGATATTAAAAATATATTATTATAATATAAAAAAAAAAGTTTTTTAAAATTCGACATAAATTTTTGGAGACTATGTCGGTCGTTAGGTGGGGCAACTATCCATACCTCAAAACAAGGTTCCACAAAAAGCTAAATTATGCACATTCATTCTTCAGTCAATAAATTAATAATAATTACTCAAAATATTAGCTATCTAATATCTAATATATAATCTTTTACCAAAATTATTGTAAATATGTATGACATATATAAAATAGCCTTGTCCTAGCCATGAACGACTAAGAGATTATATAAAATTATAAAAGCCGTGATTACACTTAAAATGAAATCTACTTATTAGAAATTGGGCTTCTTCCCTAATATCTCTGTTTTAATACACTTTGTTTGATAACTATTCAATCTATCTGAAAAACGAACAAAAATATCTTAATATCAAAACTCAAAACTAAAGCTTACATGCTAATTTGGTATGTAGCCTTTGAATCGATTGTAGGTCACCGACTTTTTATGACGTCACGTCGGGAAACTCGGTTACGAGAATGAATAAAACAGAGTCGTAGCGCATCGCAAAAAATATCAACCGTTAGTCGATTTTGAATATATTGTATTGTAGTCAGATTTATGTATGGCTTTTTTGTCCTTAGATGTAATTATCATTTTCCAATCGTTTCATTCATTTTCAAAGTATACACATCACTAGAAAGTCTATTTTTCTTCTACTATAGTCATTTAAAAAATAAAACACAGTTTTTATAAGTTTTTTGATGATAGAGCAATAATGATTGAATTATAAGACAGTAAAGACGTTACTGGTATGACGAAAAAGTAGTTTAAACTTATTACCAGAGCTATAGATGTACCCTTTGTATATATATGTATATAAACCAGTTTATGGTGCTGCAGATGGTAGTGTTCAACCAATATCCAGTGCAGTTTAAGAGTTCAATGATCGGTAAAAATGGACTTGCAAGAATTGAAAAATAGTTTTATTTATGATACTATAAGAGCAAATAAAAATATATATGTTTCACTTTATTATTGCTAAAGCTTTCTTATTTGGGATTTCTTAATAATTTTTTTGGTTTATTCGTCTAAATTGAAAAACTGTCGGATGAATGACTATATAATTAAAGTCTTGAGACCGATAATAAAGAAATATTTTGTCCCAAAAATCCTACCTTTAATACATCCCGGTATTTAAATGTCTGTTTGAGACAGGTAATCTTAGACTTGAAATATTTCTTTGTTCCTCTCTGAAGGTTCTTATAAATACAAAAGCCTTGCTACAATGTTGCTTTAGTCACATTTGTAAGAAACGACTTTATCTTGTATATTATAATTTAAATAACTATTCCTGTATATTTAGGGTACAAAAAAAACGTTTTGAGAATGGTTTGGACCAATGTGGTCCACACCTGGTCCAATTCTGAACATGATAATATCAATTTGAGAATAATCAGGTGTGGAAATAGTTCCACTTGTAATTGTGATCTTAAATACATTTGTTATATTTAAGTTTTTTATTTGAGAGATAAAAAACATGACAAAAGAGAAGTTTTCTAGTAGGAATCTTAAAAACTATGTGAGTCCTTGAACAGTTAAGTCATATTTATTTCATTTTCTTTATCTTCTTTGTACATTTTTTATATAGCCACCTTTAATTTAATTAATATTTTCTATAAAATCCAATTGAAGATTTAACTAGTTATTTTCGTATAGTAACAGTTATTAACGTTTTTTTATCCTCATATAAACTGTCATATTAAATATGTAGAACACGTTTATTTAAAAAAAAAACACGCTTTTTGGCGAAAAAACTGAAAAATATATAAACATCAGTTATGTCTACTTCGGATATTTAATTTTCGGTATTATTCAAGGAAAAATGATGAAAGACCTCGGAAACAATAATCATATTTTAGTCAATTTACATAAGAAATTATTCACTGATACCTTCATACTATATGATGTTATACACTTATACCTTCCTTATGACTCACAACTGGTCACTGGTGTAAACCATACAAAAATCGTGGGTTACTTGTCATATTCATAGATTTCGTTTATACAATAATAAATTATTTATTTAGGCACCATATTCATAACATTTAAATGAAACAATTTCTTCCTTTTCAGGTAATCTTAGAATATTAAGGCTTTCATGTTATTATTAACCAGGAACAAGTTCAACGCTTGATGGCACGCACTATGAAACACGAAGGCCATTTAAATAGGCTATTTATTCGTGTATAAAATAAATATAAGCCTGAAATAGTGTGTTATGATAACAGGAATAACGATCGATCATCTGAGTATCAATTAACTACGGAATCATTATTGCTTTCTAGAAAATCGCATGAATATCGTATAATATGAAAATATTAACCTATCTTCATGCAAGGGTATGTAATTAATGAGATCTATTATTTATTAAATAAACATTATATAATCATTATGCAGCAGATGTCTCTCTTATCCATAATATAACAATAACAAGTTAATTAATTTAATGTTATTAATTTTATAAAAATATTATAAAAATTTTGAAACCAGAGCTAGAAAAATGTACCAAAATTAAAAATAAAACCTTAAATAAGGAGAAAAATTTGAGAGGTTTTCCTAAAAATTGTAGTTGGAAAAATAGTTGATAGCATTTTAGTAGTTACATTTCTTGGGGTGAATCTTAACGTCTTTGAAGAAATTCTAATATACCTTACAGTAAAGAGGCGTGCGAGTTCTGTACAAAACTGTACCAGTACTGTACCTGTATATTGCCAAAGAGGACATTTAGGTTGATGTTTTAATCTGAACCATTACGTAATATTGCAGGCTGAATAAATACTAATATCAGCATATAAAATCTCATACTAACTTTTAATTGCCCTGGTGCAAACACGAAATTACCCATTTTCACCAGAAAAAATAACAACCGGCCTTTGGACAACTTTATTCCAAGCTCCGCAGTAAACGCACGCACCACTAAACTGTTAATTAATTATGAGAAACAGTTAATTTTAACTATAATTATTCGACACTACCTTGAAACAGAAATGGCGTATTTTTAACACACTATGTAACTTTAAGTTTCGAAAGCTGAACACTTAGATGTAAGTCATAAGCGTTAGCGGATTTATAAAAATAAAAAAAAATAACTTATATCTTCTCGTAGGAATCGAACTTTGATTGCCGAGTAAATTTTTTTTTTTTTATGGAAAAGGAGGGTATATATAAATAATAAATAATAATAAATACTATATTGCCGAGTGAAAGACTCGGAAATTAGGACCACAAATCACTAGAATAAATAAACTTACAACCTAATTATATAATATGAGCATAAACAGATTTTGGAACGTTTTGATCCACTTAGAAATTTAACCAGAATTTCCTTGGAACAGTAACCTAATTGTTACTATAGACGGTACAACTAAATTGCGTGCCTAAGAATTTCGATTTAAATAAAACTTCCATTACTATGCAATATATTTTTTTTTGTCACGGACATTAAAAGTCTTTATTGTATTTATTTGTATTACTACTTATCTTCTTTATTTCTTCTAACAAAAAAGAAGGGCAAGCCAATGATTTAATGTATACTAGTATTGTGGTTCTGGCTGGAATGTAATTTGATTACGTCGTTCTACACTTGTTAGCAAGAAAGTCAAATAGATACATAAGTTAGTTGACTATATTTTTGATCTAAAGTATCTCAGTAGTACCTACAAACATAAATAACATTGAATTTATTTATATGTGTATAAAAGATAGTTTTTACCCTTGATGCCTCCATTTGGAATGTTGCCAGCGTTAAATAACTTTCAATGAAAAACATTTGTTGGTTGCTATTGTACAATGTTTTTTTCCGCTTGTGTTCCGAACTTTTTTGCCATAACAGATAGTTATTTTTCAATCGGTATGTAGTTTTTCAACATATTGACAGTCTGTTTTTTTAGTTATATTTAAACCTGGCTCTCTCTTGTAGTTTTTATTTACTGTGTTTGATATTTTTGGGCATGATAGTTACACCAGAATTGTAATTACAGTTTAAAATTTTTAGTCAACAAATATAATATTTCACTACTTTTTATAATACATTCAAAGTCAACAACATTTACCAAATATTTACAAATACTTTAGACGTATCAAGCACGCTATAAAGCTGGTAAGGACTGAAATCCTACCTTTCAACAGCTTTAAAAAGTAAAGCGATGTCTACTGCGCATCTTTGTTTAGTTTTACAGCATTAACATTGTGCTGAATACGCTAAAAATACAAAAGTACTGAAATCTCATCATGAGGGTGAACTTAAAATGCAAAAAAATATTTATAAAAAACCAAACTACATTAATAATTATATTATAATATTGTGGAGGCTAAATTTGGGTTAAAATTATAAACTGTAACAGTATTCCCATATACAACATTAGTTATAATCTGTTAAGATTAACAAAATGTTGAAAAAAGGTATATTAATTTTTAGATACGTTATAGTTAACGATCGAAGATTCTCTCTGTATTACGATCTTACACTGTATAGTCTAGACAAATATAAAGTTTCTAATATTATAAATTTCTCCACCACCAGCATATAAATATTTTCTATGTAATACAATATTTTGCAATATTAGAAGATGGCCGTCTCAGTCTGTCCTAAAACTATAAAATAAATGCACATCCCAAATGAAATATCGCAATGGACAAATTTTGAGTTTTACGATAATAACTTCGAAAATATTAACAGTCAAAAAGGTGAAACTGAAATCCCTAATAATTACAGCATATAACTGTAAGTTAATATCGAGAAGTATAGATATATTTCTATAAAATTGAAAAGATCTCAAAATCTACAAAATTAAGATTAGGATGTTGAAGTATGATTTTTTCTTTTAGCGTCTAAAGTGAACATGTATCTCAACACATCTTTAATATCAATGTCGAGTCTTACTATTTTCTCGTAAAATTGTAAATGTGAGTAAACCGTTACGATTAGTTCAAAATAGATTTTCAGTGTACTAAATAACATCATCTGTTGCTTTTTTAGATTCCGTAACAAAGCAAAGCAATATCCCATCTGATACTTCATATTATTGTTATATTTTTTCCTCAGTACTTGCATGTGAGGAAGCATATAATGGGTCTCATATATAAATTGTTGCATCACAGACATTGTTCTATTTTTATCTCTGTAAATTCTATCTGCATATTCATGTTTGAAGTAAAATTCTCTTCGTGTGTCCTCTGGATGTGACATACGAACTATATTTTTAAATCTTCTTGTCTGTATCGTAATTTCATCATCTACGCTTTGAAAATCTGGAGACGTGTTTATTTTATAATCTAGCAATTTTTGCATTATACTTCTACGTCTTCTTATGTTAAATTCTTCAACTGTCATGTTCTGTACAAATCCTTTTGGTATTGATTTTATTGTAGTAAGAGGTATTGCTTTTATTGTTGTGGAATAAGTCATATTGGTTATGTTTATATCAACATTATCTACATTTTGTATTTTATTAAGATACCCTCTATATACACCTTTTAACATCTTATTCATTACTTCGTCAGCTTGGACTCCATATAGTTCTTTCACTTCAGCTTCAATTACTAACAAATCTAAAAGAAAATATAAATAGTTCAAAATTGGTAAAATTGGTAAAATTGGTAAAATGTTTGTGTAATATGTAATATTTATGCTTGGATGCTTTTTTTAAATAAGGTTAAAAGTTTATTAATAATGTTAAACAATTTACTTACAAACAGAAGAAAAGATCCAGAAGAATACTATATTTATAATCATTTTTATAAATTATAGATGTTTTAGTAGAGTTTTAATTTTACCATTACAGACCTGTTAATAAATTTATAACAGCGAGTTAACGAGAATTCGATGAATATTTTATTGCTGTATTTTAATGTGTAAGTATAATTACAATAAAATAGAACAATAAAGAAAGAAACGATTAATTATTATCAAAATGATTATTTTACTCTTACTGTTTCTTTTTCAAATATACACTTTGACATAAATTTCAAATCTTAATAAAGTGAAAGAGATCAGAAGTTACGCGTTGCATTGCGACGTGTCTTAAACACTTTCTGGAGCTGGACTGAAATTGAGATATAATTTTTTTTCATAAAAGTGTTATATAAAGTTATTTATTAATCGCTATAAAATCTTCTTTTTAATTTATCTTTAAAAAGGTTACAGCTAAATCTTATAACTTCAAAAGACGAAGTTTGTACTTAAAAATCTATATTTTTTGTGTGCACGTTACTAATTGTACTCATTGCTGGCGTAGTTTTATATTTCTACAAGCAGCCTATATTGAACTAAAGTAACAGAACTCACATACATCATCTCATAAATATATAGATTCCATATTATAGTGTAAAGCAAAATTACTATCCATTTGAATATCAAAGATCTTTAAAAGGCTTCACAATCACATTCACTACTTCATCTAATGAATGGAGAGTTTGCTCATTTCAAACAATAACTAGAAATATAAAACCAGATGAAAACAGCATCATTACCACTTTGCTATGTGACGTACATATGTAAAAATGTTGTTATAAATAAAACTATTTTATACGGATTATAATTAAGTGAGACACTGACATCTCGTCTACTCGTGAACACGATTGCTGCAAAGTATTCGAAACGTCGCGCGTCGGGATAAAATAAAAATGTAACCAAATTATACACGAGTTTTAATCCGTAAACAATAGTTTTATTTGAAATGTGTGCTCGTGAAAATCTAAAATAATACTATGTTGTTGTAAATCAAATTTAGAAAACGTTCTTTAGTAAAAAAATATAAGTTGCAGTTCACGGATATTGATTATCCAGTAAAATTATTTTTAACTGGCTGTTGCCAGCAACTTCAACTACTCTCGTCTTCTTCCCATCCTCCAACTATTACACATTTATTATCACTTAAAATGTAAAAGAGACACATTTTTTAGCTTATTCTTTTTATTTATTTTTTTATGTTTTCTTGTGAAAAAGAGAAACTATATAGGTCTGGATCTTCAAAGTCCTATATTTGATTTAATATGCTCATAGGTTTGAATAGGTTTTCTAGAAAGGTGACAATTTAATTTGCTAATAAGTTTTAAAGGCTGTCTAGATAAGTGATAATTCCACTTTTTAGAGCCTTTTGTAATTCTTTCTATAGGTAACGTCTTTGACTACACTGTTCAATACATCGACGTGTTCAGAGCGTTGTTGCGGTTGTCTGTTGATTGCGATGCATCGGGTTTGTTTGCTGATGTGCGCCTCAGTGGCTTCTACTCAACTCTGCGCAAGCCATAGGTGTCAACAGTTAGCCGAGTGCGGGCCGTAACTTTGGGTTTGACAACCATTGGAATATATTGTAGGTATTAATTCCCATGTGATTTGGGATGAGGTCAAAAAATTTTGATTGATGTCTGATGAAATTAATAGGTTTTAAGATAATAATACGTTTCTAAGATAATAAAGCAACATTTCGAAATTTAATTAAGCTTCGTCCCAGTCGTTTTGTTCTATTATAGCTCAGATCAGTTTTTATTGTTTTTCCATGAAAATTTGGAGAAGAAAAAATATCATATGTTGACTTAAGCAATGGCCTAAAACAAAATTAATTTTAATTTAATTTCATTTTTAATTGTTGTAAACAGGTAACAGCTAAAACAATTCATAACTATTTTCTATACTGTGCACTTTTTTTTTCTATTTTGTTATAGAAGTATGGATAAACCTTGCTAAAATAATAGTTGAATTCCAATTTATAAGCTGAAGATGTAAAGTAAACGACTAAATCCAGAGTATAGCGCTTAAATCGATTGTAGGTCACCGACATTGTGTGACGTCACGTAGGGAAACTCGGTTACGAGAATGAATAAAATAGCGATTCGTAGCGGAAAATGGACAAAGTGAAGGAAAAAGAATGAGGTATATGAAGAAATGAAACGTTATTTTATTTTAGGACAAAATAAAAAATATAACGGAAATGACGATATATTAGCTGCTCGCTCGTTATCAAGTCTTCTCGTACATATTCTGTGAAGAAAAAGACAAAAAGAAATGCGTTTGAAATATTAATTCTAATTAGCAATATCAGATTAATGTCTATTATTGTTCAAAATTTGGTAATTTTGGATATACCGTTTTTGATTGACGCTTGCACAAAAGTTGCAGAAAAGCCTCTCATAGAGAACTTAATAAATAGATTACTGATAAAAGCTCCTATTTGGTCTACAAAGGTCCTTTTAGAAAGGCCAGTCCTAACTTCAGGATATCTGAAGAATAATGGTCATCATACTTTAGCTTTTAAAATGAAAACGACTTGACAAATGATTGCGCTCACGTAATTTGTGACGTCATATCCTTCACTCTACTAATAAAATAAATAATTGAGAGTCTTATTATCTCTAAATTATTGTTATCTGATATATTTTGCTTGACTACATCAGCACATATTTTTTTTTTTTCGAATAATAACTTCAATAGAAAGTTTTTTTAATATATACATACATAATCTAAGCCAACTCAAAAAATACTGGCAGGCTGGAAAATTAAATTTGTTTTGTTTGTTATAACCAATTACATAATATAACAAACTATAAAATTCTGTATATTTTATGTGTCCACATAAAATATACAGAATTTTTCGTTTATATTTGAGTGTATTTCACAAATACTATAGCATTAAATGAGGTATAAATTTATATAACAAAAAATACTCTGCTATAAGCAAAAATATAAATTCTCTTAATTATTGTTATCTGATATATTTTGCTTGACTACATCAGCACATATTTTTTTTTTTTCGAATAATAACTTCAATAGAAAGTTTTTTTAATATATACATACATAATCTAAGCCAACTCAAAAAATACTGGCAGGCTGGAAAATTAGATTTGTTTTGTTTGTTATAACCAATTACATAATATAACAAACTATAAAATTCTGTATATTTTATGTGTCCACATAAAATATACAGAATTTTTCGTTTATATTTGAGTGTATTTCACAAATACTATAGCATTAAATGAGGTATAAATTTATATAACAAAAAATATTCTGCTATAAGCAAAAATATAAAAATAATGTTTGAATAATATTATTTTTCCATACAATCCATCTTCAGCGTTATCCTTTCAGAGCATCCACAATTAATCTTAGACGGTAAAGTATCTATCATAATAAATGAGCATATATTACAATATATTAACTTTTCTTGCAAAATCACCACAATCGGTAAGTCGAATTGGTACTTGGAGTGTTTGCCTGCTTATGTAAAGTTTATGGAACCAATTTACTGCAGACAATACAAGTTACTAAGAGACACCTTAACATTCTCTTTCAAGCGTCAAGGGGTGGACAAGGCAGCAAATCCATGTCACTACAGTGTATACAAAAGGTGTCCCCATAGCTCACATGACCTCCTTACAGATATCTAGTCACGTGACAGATTAGTCTCCCTAAATTATATAACAAAACATTGTACTAAATATGTCTGAAAATATTTAAAGGCTTGTTATTTAGTGTGGAGCTTAATGAAAATTTTAAAATAAAGCTAGAATGAAATATTCATAAAAAGTGGCGGAATTCGAACACCTCTCTGTGATGACCTCTCTAGAATCTTCCAGTCACTCTGCTAATCTTGCTGCTGTATATTAATGAATTTTGCAGTATTGGTAAGAAACAACACGTATTAGATGTCTATCAAAACAATAACATGTTTTATAAAATTTTGCATTAAAAATTAACTAAAAAACCATCCCACAACGAAGATTTATGTTTCGTTTTAATTAACACATTAGTCTTTATATGTAGATAGTAATTATATATAACATTTATAATCTTATACTTATTTCAATTTACCACTAAAGGCGAACCTAACTCTTATCTGTCATGTCACATTATTTGTCGCGAGAATTATACGAGTCATTAATCATGGTAAGGGAAAGAGCGGGAAAGCGTCCACAAATGTCACATGTTTTAAACAGTTGGAAACTTTAACGATTATGGCCGTAGATACGAAATTACAGACATTATTTATTTTAAACACGAAAATATTATCTTAAAATGAACATAAAGCACAATAATTTTGATAAATGTCTTATATATATGTCATTTTTAAAGCATTTTTATAACCATTTACTTCGTACATGCCAACAATAAAAATATATAATTTAAATCATCATCATTCAACATTACTTTTGCTTGGAAAAAACAGTATTTTTATAATAAAAACTGATATTTTTAAGCTACAGAATAAACACAACAACAATGCGAAGGCAATAATAATAAACCGTAAATTATTGTCTTGTGTGTACAAATTGTTAGCTTTACAAAACACTCAATTTCAAGAAAAATATTAGGAGCTACAACGAACTTTTATTTTATCTACATTTATTTCACCAAAGCTTTGCAGACTTAATTCGTAAACAATAAATTATTTCATAATTGAGACCCTGAAAGTGAATGATTAATGTTGTCACTGGACCCATGTCGAAGTTCCGAATGGTAGAAACAGATTAAATAAGCTGGCAACATTTTCGAATTGGCGGGAAATTAAATGTCACCCTTACAAAATGTCAGTATCGTGTTTTTTCCAAGTTCATTTGTGCGATGTTTTTATCCTATTATAAAAAGTATCCTGGGGATATTTCATTATTCCACTTAGCTATGAATAATGGAAGTCGCAATGTAGTACGGTGAAACTTTACGAAAATTGCGGTATAACTTTGATGAATTATTCTCACTGTAAAGTCGCATTTTAACTTCAGACGATTCTGTTTCTCTCTTTAAAATAAAATCAATATGAGCCATAAAACAAGTAAAAGTATTAATATTTAATAATTCCTAATCATTATGATGGTTTGGTGACAATGAATATGGAAATATTCTTAATTTAGATAAAATAGTTAAATAGTCAGAGGCCCCAGAGCGATAATAAGGCCCCTTATCGATAATACTTCTATTTCAAATCTTTGAAGAAAAAAGCTATAATTCATTGCCATTTGTCGGCCTCCCGGGGGTTTGTGCCGAACGTAATGAACTTGATAAAGTTATAAAAATATACCTCCTGAAATATTCTTAAAAATTAACTTATCTCAAATATTGGAACATTTGAATTATGAATTAAATTATGAACTCTTAGAAATAAAAAACGAAAAATAACGCTAATACTAGGTACTTTTATCAAAAACCCAATTACGGACAATGTTGTAATTTTTTTATGCTGCGTATATTTAATAAAAGTTATTGCCTAATTAAAATATTTTAACTTTTCTGAAACTATTGTATATTAAAAGAAATAAATATTTACTGCTTCCTTAATAAAACGAACGGATTGCTCTTTATAAAACTAGAATTACTGGAAACATTTAGTTCATTTGATATAAGTATTTAGTTTAACACAGTATACAAATACAGTATACAAAAAATAAATAAATGAAACCCTACAATTTGATTATTAACAAAAAAATATAAATAAAATATCTCCAGATTGTTCATTAGATTAGCAAATATTCTGAATACAAGAAGTGATTTATCAAAAGCTGTCCTTAAGATTGAGGACATCCAGACATTTTGTCATGTTACGGAAATTGGTCCTCGATCCGACGTTTTTAGGCCTCCATTTCCTGTTTTGTCTTCATAAGTGTTTCCTTACTTTTCTGTTTTAGTGGAAAATAGGTGTTAAATAAAATTTCTTTTAATATTGTAAAATTTATATATTGTTCTTCATAATAATGTTTTCTTGTATGTAATATATCTAACATATTTTAAATATTATTATTATAAAAATACAGATACCATAAGCCTACCCAGAGTTTGGTTGAGCTTTTTAATTTGGAAGAAGACTTTCACCCAACACTCCCGCAAATTAAAGGGTGTTAATATATTACAATTAACAAACTTAGAATTTAATCAATTAGTTATCTTTTATTGACAACGATTATTACAAAAACATAATTAAAAAGAAATTTAATTTTGTCAAAAATGTATATGAGTCTATAATTAAATTAATAATCGACATAAAACAATCCTTGAGGACAGTTGTTAAAAGTCAATTAATGGCGATGATAACGAATACTGTAAACAAACAATAAACAAAGAAACTAATTGCAAAGAAGTTTCAAGTATGCGTTGAAATAATATTTTCTTCGTATGGTCGTAAAAAATCCAGGAGAGCTATAATTTATGTTTTACTGCAATCGCCCTACAACATCTCATTCTTGGCGTTTAAAATTGCTTCATTTCTCTGGACAGGAAATAAGATATAAATCTCAACAATGTGTTTTAGAGCTAGTTACAGCTGGTCTGAGAACAATTGTAAAAATTTTATGCTCTTTAAATACTTTGATAATATAGCCTTCAAATATATAGTTTGTTTCATCACTTCTATTGTAAAGAGCATTATTACTATTGTATAAATGTTATACGCATTGTTTTTTAAATTTATTACAAAGAATTTTTATATCAGTATTTATACACGTATGTATTATCTATTCTTACAAGACGACCTGGCATCAGGAGGTGTAAAACTATTTTTACGGATTAAACCTCGCGTATAATTTGATTACATTTTTATTTTAACCCTTACAGACAGACACTTACATCTCGTTTACCCGTGTACACGATTGCTGCAAAGCATTCGAAACGTCGGGTTAAAATTAAAATGTAACCAAATTATACGCCAGTTTTAATCCGTAAAAAATAGTTTTATTTCAGATTTACTCGTGAATATCTAAGAAAATACTATCAGGAAGAGTCTTTACTACTCGTATGTATTTGCTTATCAGTTGTTAAATTTCAGACATTTGTTTATTTTCTAATGAAAAGGTAGTTTAGTTAGATTAGGCGACTAGATTTTGTATAACCAAAAATTATAATTTAAACACCCGAAAATAAGTTGATAAGAATGTCAATAAGAAGACAGCAGAGAGTTTGTATAACTGAAAATTTGCCACTAATAACCGAAAGTAAGTTGACATTTCACCCAAAAATGTTTTCAAATTGATAGGAATTTTATATATTGATAAGAATATATTACTTATTTTTTGCTATTTAAAGGGTATTTTTATACAGTCTGCTGTGTTATTAAAGAATTAATTTATTTTATTTATTTATTTATTTTTATTTTGGAAACAAACGGTATAATATTAATACATAAAATAGAAAACATTAAAACACTTGACCACAAACAGTTTCCAATGTTACAATAAAACACATAATAAAATTAGGAAAAAAGATGCATAGCGTTAACAAATTAGAGAATGAATAATAATGAAAACAAACAATTGGTAGGTAACAGCGTATATTTACTTAATTTTTATACTCTCAATCTGTTTGAAGTTACAAAACATATGCTCTAAATTCGAGGGTTCCTTGTCTAAAATTTCTGTTCTTGATAATAAGAATTCTTCTTATCGAGTATTTCACGTAATCCAAAATATTTATAATGGCATTTCTTTAAGCATACAAAAATATAATTAAGTCACATTGTAAGAATATCTCCATGTTTTTTTATTTATTTTAAACAAACCGATGACAATTATTTTTAATAAATATTTCAAAGAAATTTTCCATTTCTTACAAATCATGTTTATAGACTTATAAGCTAAGACACATAATGAAACTATAAACAAAAAATACTTATATTAATTAAATATTTTTTTTTTCTTTTCAGTACATCTACAATTAGAAGAAACAGTTTTACGGGATTACGTCCTTTACTCAATAGTCGGAAACTACATCCGGGGCAACTTCACGCCGACCAGCTTCTCCGAAAGACCTTGCAGAGATGAAGAGCCTCTCCCGTACTTCAAGCCCAAACACGGAAGGCCGGTACGATCAAAGCACCTCAAAACCAAGTGGCATGACGAAGAAAGTGATAATTATAGGACAAGGAGTGATAGTGATATTGAGGGGTATTACTTTAGACCTAAATTTCGTTCACGAGTTGATCGTTCAGTTTACAAGTTTGGGAAAATGAGGTACAGGTTCCTGCCAGCAACCATAGTTAGCGGACCTTTGGAAGGAAGGAGTACTGTTATGCTGCAGTGGTCGCTGAATGATGCTTCACATTTAGAAAGTGAAGAAGCTAGTGTTGTTTTTAGGTAAGGTTAAAAGTATTTTAATATATTTTTTATTCATAATTTGTTTTTAGTAAAAAAAAATATATTTTTCGTACTAAGCTTATAGCGATTACTTATACTTAATAATTTGGTTTCATAATTGTTTCAGATTTCATTATTATTCATAACGTATCCATTTAAATCTGTACTGTTATTATCATATTATAATCAAGACGTTATTAATTCTGCTTTCTAATTAATAATTTATTAAATATTATTATATATTCACTGGAACCTAAAATACAATTTAAATAATTCTGTTTTGATTTCGTGATTAAGGAAGTAATATTAATCATCGCAAACATCGTAATATGATTTTTGTAATATCTTTACTTTTTGAGATGTCCTGGGTAGTTCTATACACTTGATAAAAATGTATATACGTGTGTGTGTGTGTGCGTATGTGTATATATGTATGCTTTATAAGCAATTTTTTCGACTCCACTTTCTCGAGACCTGATTATACAATGGACTTTGTTTTGATACAAATTGATGCTTTCCCTAACATAGAACTGATTAGTTGACCAGAAAACTTAGCGGTTCCTAAAAGCTAATAGCGCGATCGGGATGGTTGTGTTATCAAAAACAAGAATTTCTTAGGACACCTTAAAACATAAAGATATTACAAAAATTCCGATTTTGAATGTCAAGGTGATAACAATAACTTTCTTAATTAGTTTAAAAATTATGCAATCATTTGTTTTTTTTTTCTTAAGTCGAAAGATAATGTCCATTAAATTATCTGGCTCTCCCATTACCGTTTGTTAAAAAAAATCTTTAATATTTTCAAAAAACTATTGTTTATTTTAAAGTATAATAGTTCTTTTTAGTTTTATTTACATTAAATTAAAAAAACAAACAAATTTATTACCATCGAAACAATTTTTTTATCATTTTATGAATTAAACCCGCTGTTTTTCGATCTGGCTCTCTGCAAAATGAACTAACGTGTCAGTACTTCTTCCTCATTTAATAATATAGTTAACATCTTATATAAGTATATTTCATATTCGTAGCACGTAAGACAGCAGACTTGCAGCGGTAAAGCAATGCATAATATTATGTTTCTAAGGAATATTATGTTATATTTTCAGTTATTACTGAAATTAAGGAAAACCATTATATTTTCTAATTTAATACTGAAATAAGGCTTTGGTTTGACATAGGTTTTAATAACATTTCCTTCGGCTTTCATGTTAAATTATAAAACGAAATAATTTTATATAACTTATTCCGGTTTTTTCCTTAAACGTTTTTTTGTACTATATTTTTCTGAATGTAGCAAGAAAAAATATTGTTATAAAAAGAAATAGTATTTTATACAGTTTTGCTCAGTGTCATTCTATAATAAATCAGTCAACTAGGCGTCAGTCAAGATATGACTACATCATTGACTCCGTTCAAACGTAAAAAAAGTATAGCATATAATAGAGATATATGAAATTCCGAATCAGTATTATTATAAAAGAAATTAAGTTTTGTTATGTAGTAAAAAAGTGTTTCCATACACAGGTAGTTAGAAAGTGAAACCGAATAAAACGCTTACATACAAAAATACGCGCACAGTGTCTATAAATGTTTGTATGTTCACACAAACACACACACACACACACACTTACACACATACATATATATACACGTGTTTTCAATTCAGAAGTGTCAAGAATTAATCAGGAACAACCCTAACTCATAGTCACGGATACTTAAAAAAATTAGTTTTACTCTAAACTAAATGAATATGTATGAGACATTATCTGCATATATGTGCCTGTGTGTCTCTGTGTGTATCGAGTGTGTATGTGTGTGTGTTGTTAATCAAATTAATTTTGTTTCAACAATATTGTTTACTTTTGTATAAGCTTAATCGTATCGACTTTTTGATTTAAACCGGATAATCCTCGCAAGAACGATCACTATGGATTAATTTTGTACATAATATAACTTTGCATTAATAATTTTACATATTATATTATAGTTTTATATAATATTATGGAAAGTTAATGTTTTCTAAATTTACACGAGTACTACACATTTCAAAAAACTATTTTACGGATATAACTCGCGTTTATTATTACATTTTTTTAACATAAACCGACGTTTCTAATGCTTTGCAGCAAACGTCACCTACCTTCAACGGTTCCTGAGTTTACGGGCATCCTGAACTTTATGTCCGTAAACTCAGGAACCGTTGGAGGTAGGTGACAAATAAACTGACTGACTGACAAACACCATTATCTCGTCTTACTGCGAACACGAGTTCGTGGGCGGTGGTGGTCACATTTTATTTGTGACCCACACGCTCGTTTGCCCTCCATTAAAAAAAAAATATTTAAAAATAAATAATATATTTAAAATCTGTCCAAAGAACGTTTAAAAATAACGTAAAGTCAACAAAATGTATGAGTCAGGACCAAAATTATAAAACTTTATATTCAGAACAGGTTAAAAACTTTCAAGGGTCCAAACTTAATTGGTATTCGCAAAAGTGGTTCTCAAACACAGCTTAGTGAATTCTCCAACTTCGTTCCCGGACAATAAATCAAAGTTCACTAGAGAATGGACAACTACTTTTATAAGATTTTAGTATAGTATATAATTGAACTTTGAAATTTGCACTGATGTTATTAAAGGAATATACATGATAACTGCCTCTTTGTTTGATTGTAACAAAGGTTTTATGAATGAATATTAATTATAATAAAACATATAAGCAACCCTTCAATTATTTCAATCATTTACTATAATGCTCAGATTTTTATTTATAAACTAGTGGATATATATTTTTTAAAGATTTTTTTACGTGCACTCAAAATTGACTTTGTTTATAAAATAATTAATTTATAGTTAGAGGTGTTGTCATTTCCGGCAGAATGACGAAAACCAGTGCCAATAAGACTATAAAAACCCTGCGCACAACATTATTAGCAATCTTGCATCGTAGCGGTCGTGCATAGACTTTGCTAAAGATATTTCAATTCTTATATTTTCATAATACCCACTTTTTGTTTATATTTCTGTAATTATGACTAATATTATCATTTTATTAATAATTCTGTTCTTTTTATTAAAATATTGAATAATTTCTAACTTTATATATAAAATTAATTTTTATATATAGAGCGAGAATATGTGACATTTAATCATCAAAGTTTGATGAACGTTATTAAATTTAACCGACCACTAAAACAGCACTTTGAATCAATAGTCACAATTAGTATGATTTATGCCCCGTTTACTTAGTGTTAGGAGTGTTTACGAGTAGGGTAGCTTGAGCAAGTAGCATGGTCATAATGAGTATTGATTACGTGGCAAAGGTTTCGGCGTTAGAGTTCCACTCATAATTTTTTATACATTGGGACAAAAAATTTACCGTATTTAACTTTTCATTAATTAATGTTTTTTTTTACTTAAAAACTAACTAGTACTTAATGACAAAACTTATAGATGATGAAAATAAAATGACAAATAGATTAAGCATATATTTCGTTTCTTATAACTATTTGTAATTATAAAAAAAAAATATCTATAAAAACAACAAACCAAAATTGAAACAAAACAAAATTTACAGATTTAACTCGCGTATAATTTGGTTAAATATTCGTCGTTACAATCGTGTTAACAATTACAAAGCATTCGAAACTTCGGGTTAAAATTAAAATGTCACCAAAATCATACGCGAGTTAAATCCATAAAAATGTTTTATTTCAAATGTGTACTCGTGAAAATTAAAAAAATACAACAAAACTTATTTCGAATTTTTAAGATAAATATTTTAATTCGAAAAACACGTAAATGCAATAAAAATGTAGGTTAGAGTTAAAAAAGAAAACGGAGTAAGGCAATTTTAATTAAATCGCTCCACATTCGTCGTTACATAATATATTTATAAAATTCCGGTTGGAACTAACTTGCATCTTTAATGGGCTCTTGTACTTAAGTATTAACTGGATTATTAAGCAAATGCTTCGCTAATTACACTTTAAGATATGCAAAAGGCGACAAGCAACTTGCTTTGGTTATACCCTTAAACCTTATTCAGTATTTTCAATAAAATTACCAAAGATTTTTTTATGAAAAATACTTTTAAGATAAAAAACAACTTTTTCTTACATATGTAACAATAAATTATGTAAAATAAAAACCATAAAATTTAACTATCTATTTATGGTAAATATTGTAATAGACGAATAGGTAAAGGTAATAATACTCTATACAATATTTTAGTTTTAGGCTTACATTAACGTTACATAAAATAATTGTATATTATATAAAAGATATTTCACAAAATAAAAAACAATGATTCCTAACTTGTACATAAAAAATACTTTTCATTCAATATGACTATTTTTTTTTTTGTTATATATATAGGTTAGGTTATATAACAATATAATAAAATTAAAAATATATGAAATTCATTCAAAATATTCTCTATTGACTTAAATATACTAATTTCGACGTTGAGGCTTTTGTATAAACTAATGTTTTATGCAATCGAAAAAAAAAGGTTTTTCTTAGTTCCAATATTTATGGCAAAACTTTAGCCTTAATTGGGTATGTAAAAAATTAATTCCAATTAGAAAGTATTGTATGATATTACAATATCAACATTTGTAGCCTTATAATATATTATTCCATAAAATATATAATATATCGAAAATATATATATATATATATGATTTTTTTACTTTTAACGACAGCTACTCGTACGTTCGAACACAGCACCACTAGAAGGTCGGTACAAACAATTCATCATACAGCTAATCAAGGCAGCCGATGTAACTCCCACGCAATGGGCTTTATACACCGCAAGCAATTTTAGTCTTTATTATAAAAGCCAGCTTACAAAATTTACATACACAAATGAGGAGTCAGTGGAGTGGTTGTTTTTATTATTAGGATTAAAAAAGCTTCGTGTTATATAAAAATTTGGATTTACTTTTTTTGTTTACTTTGAATTTCCTTTAATTTGAAAATTTTAAATTTAGAAAACAATTTTTTTTACGTTTTTAAATACATATAATTAATCTGAGAAATAATATACATTTATGAAACGTTGAATAATTTTTAGAATAAAGTATTAGGTATTATTTAATTAAAAATAATATTTATATTTTTTTCTTGTCTAGATTGATTGAATGCGTCTTAAAGTTTAATTTGTATTTTGTTTCAGATTACGTTATAGAAAAGCAACGAGTGCCACCATATACCAAGTGTTCTTTACTAAAACTTTAAGATTAGGTAAGTGTATTTATTTTTATAATAATATTTAGTTATTATACATAAAATAACACTATTTTCATATAAAACTGACTAGCAATGTCACTATACATGAATTTTCCTTATTAGATAATAAATATTAGAATTCCTTTTGAAGACACAGACTTCTTTTGTAAATAACAAAACATACAAAGCGGCATTTTCTACAGACTACCGAGTATGTTATCCTTGCCTCACATTAAGAAATTATTAAAATAAAAATTAACTTTTACTTTCTAAAAAAAGAAAGGTATATTTAAGAAAGGTAATACTATATACGAGCAACTTTTAAATTCTTCATAAATATAAATTATGCTATTTTTATTTTGACATCAATAAAATAATGTGTCTATCAATCTACGGCTTAACCCAGTGTCGCTTGTGATAAACAATACTGACTGAACTGTACTGTTCTGTACTGTACTGTACTGTACTGTACTGTATCCGAGGCCAAAACAATTCAGTTGCTGAATTAATAAAGAGTACGACATTAGTTCAGGTACAAAGTCAAAGCATCATTCAAAGTACACGTACATTGCACTTATGAAACTTAATTAAACTTCTACTTTAGGGAATAATATAAAATATAACAACCTAACTAATGTAATGTAAACTATGTACTGAAATTATAAGTATGAGTTATAAAGTCTCTTTAAATTCAGTCTAACTTACCTCACTTTTGTCTGAAGTGTGAATAATATTCGTCTCTGGGCTGTACTAAGTTTGTTAAAAAAGTACTTCAATACAATATACAACTAGGAGCGCGAACCAGACGTCAACTTTGACTCGCTGCGCTCGCAAAATCTCGGCAGCGTATTGAGCGAAGCGTTGCATTTACAAAACGTCGACGCATTCTATCCTCAGCTGTTTTTGAAGATGAGACATAATTTTTTTTTTAAAAAAAACCACCACCAGACAGATTTTTATCAGGCTGCAAAATATGGAAATTTTCGGATATACCGTTTTTGATTGATGCTTGCCCAAAAAATTCAGAGAAGCCAGAAGAAGCTCAAAGAGAATTTCGCTCGATCCGCTCGCTTCGCTCAATAAAATTTCAAAAATACCTTAAAATAATATACCTTAACAAAAAGTTTGACGCTAGCATAGTTTATTAAAAATATTTTAATTTTTTAGATTTATAAAATATTTCTTTTAATTAATTAATTAAAATATTAATTAATTAATTTAATTGAAATGAAACCTGCCAAGTAGTAGATGGTATCACAGCCGGTGCAATTAAATCTTCTCTGTTAGATAAGATCTTATGCTGTTAAGTCCAAGCTTGACTTCTACTTCCGTTAATTAAACGTCTCAACCATTCTGTTTGAGTATTGACACCCACACAAACTATACTAAACAATTATGTATTTATTATTAATTGAATATATATATATATATTCAATTAATAATAAATACATTACTAGATATTGATTTTTCATAGAACATTTATTATTTATACTAATACTATAATGTGAAAAGATTTTTGTTTAAACGTGCTATTCTTCAAAAATACTGCATTGATTTTGAAGAATTCTTTCTGATTATGATAAGCAAGTTGAGGGATTGATAGAAAAAAAAATACATTACTCTTAGTTATTTTAATAGTAAAATTAAATAGCAAGTCATAGCATCTTGAATATAAAAATATTTATTGCAGAATCTTTTCAGTTCTACAAATAAAATATCTTAAAATCCACATAATTTAGAAATGTCAGCTGCAATGTAAGTTGTGACTGTTTAATATTTAACTCCTGAATTGGCAAAATCTAGGATTTTATGATTTACTTCTTTATTTCAGAGTGAAACTTTACTCTTAAGTTTAAAAGGTTTTAGAAGTTGGACAACATACAGTACATATTTCCTTTAAATAGATGAACCAATAAGACCTAATTTGATGTTTCATTTCTTTATTGCTATATTGGACAACAGTTTCTACTAAAAACGGTATGAATAGGTAATCTACCGCTTTCTATTCCAAAACTATTAATATATATATAATATATAATATATAATATATAATATATAATATATAATATATAATATATAATATATAATATATAATATATAATATATAATATATAATATATAATATATAATATATAATATATAATATATAATATATAATATATAATATATAATATATAATATACGCAAACTAAGGTTTAATTAAAAATTAAAATCAACCTGTATAATTTCAATTTAATATTATCATTATGAGTATAATAAAACCTTCGAAGAATAAATTATTTTTTTATAAAAAATCACAAACGACCAATATAATTTAAAAAAACTGAGGTTCCACTCAAACCACAAAATACCTTTATTGAAAGGGGCAAACGAAGTCGTAAGCAGCTACCAATGCTGTATACAACATCTTACATACTCTAAAAATTTGAAAGGTCATCTTTTTACTTAATTATTCTATTAAAAATAATTATAGATAAAGATAGATAAATAGTAGTAATAACTATCTTTTATTAATAAAGCTTCTTCTAAAGTAGGCCTACCTAGTTTGACATATAATTAACAAATGCCAATTAAGAAGTCATATATAATATATAAATATCATAGACAAATAAAATAGTTTGATGGAATGGAATAGCTAATGGAAGTTTCTCATAACTTTAGGAATGATAACAGGGGAATACTAATTAACTAATTACTTAGCTAATTACCCAATGAATTAAGTTGAATTTATGATCGAATCATCCAAATGTTCTAATTATTTTAATATATTTTTATTGCATATATATTATTATTATATAATGCATATATTTATTGACTGTTCATACTTGTATAGTCTATATTATGTATGTATGTTAGTAATAATATTTGATTGGTAATACAGCTATTATTAAAATTAGCTTAACGGTTATAAACAAACAAACAAATTACCGCTTTATATACAGTATAGATATACAATATATATCATTATATGTACTTTAAATATAGTATAAGAGGTGAATAAGAAAAAAATATAATTAAAGAAATACACAACATATTAAAACATGAAGCGTAGGTAAAATTATGTTTTCAAAAAATAATTTTCTTATCACATAAATAGGGTATTATCACAATCCGGAAACGATCCAGGGTTCAGGATTCAATATCCGGACTTGGGTGTTTCTCGCGAAAATATAACCTAATATAACTGACTTATAAAATATGAATGAAGCAAAAAATAAATATACTAAACCAATGGGGATATTTTATTACATATAATATATTAGGATATGTTTATTTTTTTACTTATGTATTTGGGAAACAAAAAATATTTACAAACTTTCAAATATTAACAAATAATGTACAACGTGAACAAAGTTTTTACTGTTATAAAAAGAAACATAACATGAACTATAAAAGCAATAATAAAAATCATCAATCAAAAACATAAAACCAAAGAAAAACTAAAATTTATTATAAAATAATAACTAAAACTGTAATTTAATTAATTGTTAATAAGTTTACATTAATTGATGCTTGTTATAGTAAAATACTTTTATATTTTTTTCATTTTTTAACTGGTATGTATTGTTTCTTATTTTGTCTCACTAAAGTCTGACAAAACCTGGTTAAGTGCCTCAGACTAAATTCAAGGCTACATTAGTATAACATGTCAGTAAATTACACCTTCATATAAAAGTATCATTAAGTTAAACTCCGCTTACATTAATATTATATTGTTGTTTCGTTTAATATAAATAATTATTTCAGGGTACATACATATATATAATATCATAAATATATATTATATATAAATGGGTTATGTATATTTTTGTGAAAAATTTTATACAAAAGTTCATTTCATGACTAATGACATGTCTTGTCATAACAAAGACACACTGCCCCAAAATTACTATTTTTTTTTAGGTATCTGTTTGTTTTTTAAATGAAAATACGCTTCGTCCGATTTTTATTTTGATGAAAGTTAATATTAGCTTTCTTCATTTACATCTTTCTAATGTGAAATAGCAAGCAATATGGTCAGTACTACACTGATCATGTTGTTTGATATTTCTAAGAGTCACCATCATACTGTAAAAAAAATATGTTACAGGAATTTAGTATTAAACGGACAGACAGAAAATATCGATCAAATTGTAAAATGAATATTGCCTGCATGCATGTTTTTAAAGATATAATACGTCGGTATAGGTATAGAAATACACTATTGTAAAAAAATATTTTTTTGATTTAGATTCTTGAAGTGTATGATATATTTCTTCAAATAGACAAGTAATAGAAACACACCTTTTTATACACTTAAATGTTCGATACAAACTCGGTTACGTTACGTTAGAAGATAGATATATAAGTTTAAAGTCAGGTTATTTTCACATTAAACGAAAATAAGACTCAACACACGTATGGAAGTAATGTTACGTCGCGACGAGAATGTGATTTTAAGAACTTACGACAGAATAGTTCGTAAGTAAACCGAAACAAAAGGCCCTTAAGGGATTCTTGTCATGTGCCAACTTGAGCTTTTATTCGATATTAAAGTTTCTTAGCTATGTCTTTGAGGGTATAAATTTGACGTGTTGATAGTATGAAAAATATTTTCATATTTCATTAACCGAAAAAATCAATTAAGATGTACACAAGAAATACTTACTAAGTTGATAAATATATCGTATTGAAGTTATAACGTTTCTAAGCTAAGAATAAATAAATTAGCTTTACAAGCTTGCGGTCGAGGCTTCAGGAATGTCATTAAGATTGTGGTTTCGAAGATGCAAAGCTTTGTAGTTTGTGGAACGGTTACAAAGGCAGTCTGTGGCATATTGTCTTAAATTCAATAATTTATATAGAATTCTGTTTTATTACATCCTATTTACATCCATAAGTTACAACGAAGAAATTATTAATAAACTATTATAAAACATTTTTTTTTTCAGATTGTGTTATACATGTTCGAGCAGTTCGATCTGGGCGCGTCCACTCTGGCCATCTCCCTAGAACTCATGGCTGCAGACTGCTGTTCTCTCTTCCTTCTCCGAAAAACGCTATTTTAATTGAGCTTCATAAACTTAACGTACCATGTTCCAGTGGATACCTCAAATTTGATCCCAATTTACCACTCATTTGTGGAAAGTTGGAACAAATTGCAATGCTAAATAGAAGGCATTTATATCAATCATCAAGTAAACCAGAAATTGAAATACATGGGCGACCCACGTTCGCCGCGACTTACCGTCTTGTAGATCATTGTCATGATGTTCTCTTAACGGAAAGAAACGGCTCGTTCGAAGTCGGCCCAACAACGAAATTATTCTGTTCCTACAAAATTCACTTGCCTTATGGTAATCGAGTTGCCTTGCGTCTTCAAATGGGAACCGGGCCCATGGTAAAAAAAGACGCAGAAAATTCCAATATTATACATGAAGATGTTCATACGTTCTGTAAAGGTATGGAGTTAAATCTAGTAGATGGAGATTCAAGATGGAAGCATTGCTCTCAGCCTGGGGATCCGTTGCGAAGCGTGCAAATAATTTCTGAAAGAAATTCCGTCAGGCTTAATATCAGCATTTTGGCCAAGAAGAACTCCTCTGCCATGTGGCTAAAAGTTTGGTGGATGGACAAACCAATTGAAGAAATAATAGGACACTGTGATTTTGGTTGGGTAGTTTCTGGAGATTTTTGTGTTACTTCAGTGAGAGGAACAAAAAGTTCATGGAGGCAAGCTGAGCTGGAATGTGTTCGGAAGGGGGGTCATCTGACAAGTATACTGAGTGAGCGACAACAGCAAATTATGGACCAACTACTTATTCATGCGTGAGTTATTAACAAATTAGTATTCACTTCAAACAAAGAAAAGGAGAAATTAAAAAGTATATTTCTATTATATACGTAATTTGATATTAAATCTTTGAAGAAAATACAATTATTATTCGTACAAAGTATAGAATAAACGTATTTTACTTTTATATACTATTTTTATAGACCTGGAGCTGCCGTCGATGACGTTTACTGGATAGGCGCTACGGACTCCGTCCACGAAGGAGAGTTTCGTTGGTCTGATGGATTACCCTTTTCTTATGCACGTAAGTTATATTTGTAAAGTTATTAAAGAATGTCGTATTTTGAGATATCTTATAAAATAAAATGATAAGTTATTCTATCCTTAAAAGTTTTTATCAGTGACCCGCATGCTCGTTTGCTCTCCTTTTCCATAAAAAAAAAAAAAAAATATTTTCAAAGCATATTTCCTCGAAAATCAAAGTCGGTGTTTTGTTACAAACTATCATAATAACAGTACAGACAAAGTTCAAGAAGGCGCAATTAGGAAAATTGGCCACATTTTATCACACAAAAGCCTAGTCTAGACATTCTGGCGACACCATAAGATTTATTGCGAGGTCCTTTTATATACATTAAGCCTACCTCCTCTACCTCCTTTTCTATTGTAGTTATATATTTTGTATAACATATTACGTGAATTCCAGAACAAATGTTACTTTTTACAAGTATTTTGTGTTTATATTTTATTTAAGTATGTAATGGAATTTACATCAAAAAAAAGGCTATATACATAACCATTAACTTTCATCTTGAAATAGACCTTATCTTAGTATAAAATAAAAATACTTACTAATTGATATAAAGCCTCCAGTTTTATTAGTAAGTTGAGAGTTGAAAGCCTTAATTTATTTCATAATAAACAAGTGTCATTATAAGAATAATAAAGATATGATAAAAAAAAATAATCAATTTAGTTCTATAAATATTAAATATAAAAATACTTATAAATATGCTGTAATATAACAGTACATGAAGAAATAAATTAGGCCAATATATAGCGTGAGTGGTTTTATCCTTAACAAATAGTTGGCATCTAAGACGTATATCATTTACTAACACCTGAACCGATACAGCTACTACATTAATTATTTAAGGTACATTAACCCAAGGATTAAGGTACGAATAGTAATTATCCCCGACATATAATTACATAGGAATCAGACATTTTAAAAATTCCAACTTACCTAAACATATTCACCGAACCTAATAAAGTTAATAGAATATAATGATTTCTAAGATTTACACGAGTACTACACATTTCAATAAAACTATTTTACGGAAATAACTTGCTAACGTGTTTTCGGTAAGACGAGATGATGGTGTCTGTCAGTCAGTCAGTTTATTTGTCACCAACCTCCAATGGTTCCTGACTTTACGGGCATAGAGTTCAGGATGCACACAAAACGCACTAACTATGTCTATGGGCTTGGCAATCTTTTCACAGACATGGGATTTAATATTTTTCATGATAGGATCCCAAGTGTTCGATAGACACGTTTGATGCAAAGCATTCGAAACGTCCGGTTAAATTAAAAAATTTAAAAATAAACGCGAGTTATATCCGAAAATAGTTTTATTGAAATTAATAGAACGTTTTCAAATTATATTTTTTATTTACTTTATAAAACTAATTTATAATCTAATTTATATGAGAACATTACAAATATCTACTCGTATGTGGTAGGTCAAAGTACGCAGTAATGTCTTGCGGTCTTGACAGTCTACAACGCAGGGCTGCTTCACTGAAACAAGATAATAATATAATAATCTCACAGAATTTCTTTACAGAGTAAATTGATATTTTAAAACTATTATTTAAAGATTATTATATTATATTTGGAAAGCTTTAGGTGTTCCAAATGAGGTTTTTAAATATCACTTTGTACTTAATAGCACAATAACCATCTGATAATAGTACCAGCACCCATGGCGGTTGATACCTGATACATTATTAGTAATTTAAGGTATCAAAGACCTGGTTCTGTATTAATATGAGAAGGGGATGAAGATTAGTTCTACAACACAGGAGAGCTGATGAAGAAGTTGACCTCTTGGTTCTGAAATTGCGAAAATTTACGATGAGCAACTCTAAAAAGTATTATTGATAGAAATAGTGACAAAAAATATTAAATATTTTTAAAGACTTAAGGACAACCCTGGTTACGGTTTCCCTGCGGTCTCAAACTTCCACAGATTCACTAATTCCTGACTTGTATGACTTGTTCATGACGCCTTAGAATAACTTATGCTGAAAAGTATAACCTAATCCCCCCCATCTCTCAACACTCGCAGGGAGACTCAGCTCTGCCGTCTTTGCAATAAAAAAAATAAGACAATTAACAGATGTCAATACAGCTCGACTTGTTTATTTTAGTTACTTTCATTGCATTTTGTCTTACGGTATTTTGTTATGGGGCAGTGCTGCTGAAGTTAATTCTCTATTTATTTTACAAAAAAGAGCTGTGCGGGCTATTTATAACTTAAAAGCTAGAGATTCCCTGAGAGATGTCTTTAAAGAAATTGGTATTCTTACGGTCGTTTCTCAATACATATTTAATAACATTTTATTTGTACGTCACAATTTGGATAGATATGTAAAAAACAGTGACAGACACGCTATAAATACTAGAAATAAAAATAAACTTTCAACGCAGATATTTCGTCTGCAAAAAGTTAAAAAATCCTTCATGGGCATGAGTGTTCGCATATATAATAAGCTTCCACAAGATATCTTAGACCTTCCTTTACTTGCTTTTACATCTAAAATTAAAAGTATACTGTTAAATAAAGCTTATTATAGCATACAAGAATTCTTAGTTGATCGTATTTCGATCAAGTAAAAGGTTAGGTTGTGGAGCTTTGTTGTTGTTGACTCATTTGCAGGATATTCTAATCTGTACATCAAACATTGTTCATATATTTTAAAAAGAGCAACTGTTGAGTTTCTGGCCAGCTCTTCTCAACAGAACAGCATTCCGAGCTGGTGGTAGCTTAAGGACGGACTGACTACTGACATTTTTATAATGTAATAATTGACGATTCAAAAGTGCGTGTAAATGCCTATTTGAATAAAGATATTTTGAATTTGAATTTGAATTTAATCGCTAGAAGTTATTTGGAGAATAACAAAACAAAGAAGTTATAGCAGACTCTATATTATTATCATTGAAATATATTCCATGAATTAAAATTAGTGCATGTTACAGTACATTTTCGGTATAAAGTCTCATTTAAATAAAAAATAAAGTGTAACATTTTGAAAACTTTAATATTTTGTCGGAAATAGAAACCACAATTTAGCATAAACTTGTAAGTGAAATTTAAACGTTTTTAACAAAATTCTCGTGTCTGTGGTCACTGACTTGTTGAACGCGGACTGTCAAGCGCGCCCAAAATTATATCTCAAAGGTACAATTTCAAATTTCATTACGAAAAATATATTTTAATTCCACGAGCTTTGTCTTTAATATATTTTTAAGATTGTGTTCAAGTATTTCATTATTATTTTGTTCTATATACATTTGCAGATAACCAACCAAAATAAAACTGGTTTATAATGATTTTATATTGGAATATCAAATAATGAACTGATATTAGACGAGTGCAGGGACGAGTCCTGCATCGGGTGAATAATTTTTCATGTTATGTTTATTAAGAATTTAGTCACTAACATGTTTAAATATACTAAAATATACAATGTTTCTAACATATAATATCTTTTGTATCAATATTTGTAACAATAATCATTTCTTAAATGTTGTTGTATTCTTCTTTTCTTACATTAACATATTTTAAAGAATTTTATTTCATTAAATCTATCACAGTCATGCTTACCTTTTTTATTTTATAAGTATCTGCACTGAAAAGTTAAAAATAATATTAGATTATATGAAAAAAATTTTTTTTTTTTATGCAAACCAAAATAAAATTTTTAAGTAAAAACATACAAATTTTCCACTGAAAGCCAAATATCTCATAGCTAAAACAAATTATTTACTAAATAGTTCTTGTATGTTCGCAAAGAATATCACAGCGGCTTCTTATTGAAGATACGGTCAAATCGATATTAAATGATTTTGGCAGAAATCACGATGTTATGAGTTAAATATTAAGATTAGTAAAGACTCTTTTCCCAAATGTGCTTAGAAATTTGAATATTATTTTAACAACCTTGTTCGTGATTAATCAAAATCACTGTACTGACAAAACAGCGACTGGCAACTTGTTTGAAAATCAATATCTGTCGCGTTTTAGCGTGCAAATAAATTATGTATGTAAACTCATATCTGTCTTGTAATTTAAAAACGTAACAATCTTTTACGCCAAAAAATGGCAACCAAGGAGATAATTTATCAAAGGTTTTATTTAAATTTTGAACTCGCTTGTAAATAAAGCTGTTTAGTGCTCGGTCGTCTGAGGTTTATTAAAAAAAAAACAAATGAACACTTTAGCGTGTGAAAAATTATTGTTGTTCGTTCGCAATGGATTTTTAAAAGTAATTGTTCAGTAATGTGCGAAGATAAAGGAGTGAATGAATTTAGTTTAATGTAAAATGAAATTCCAAAGCCCGATAGAATCCTAATAGAAAACTTTTTGCCACCAAAATTTTAGGAAAAATACATGAAAACGTATGAAAGTTTCAAACTTTACTTAGTTATATTTCCGCGTATTATTTGAGAAAATATTACATAAGTCTTGGCGACAAACTAGCTATAAATACCCATAAATCCTATCACTTCTATTTGCGCGATCTTCCATTTTTTTGCCGGTCGCTGCAATAATTTACTTTTAAATAATGATTGAATAATAATTAAATATTTTATTTGAAACTAGGGCATTCCAAAAACCTTAGTCTTAGCAAAATTAGATTTTAAATCTACGATACACAGTTTTTCTAGAGGAATAGAATCTGTGTCGGATTCCGTTTTTTAAGTTAATTTAATCTTTGACGATAAGTCTTGTAATACTTATAAATCAATTACCTTTTTAAGAGACTTAAGAAATGGGTCTTGGTATATATATATAGTTAAGCTCCTTAGTTAACAATATTGAAAATTTATTTTCATTATCCGTATTATCTCATTAATGATTAGGGTTTTAAACCTAAAAAACGAAACCCTTATACTTTATAGGATAATTTTGTTGTCCATCTGTTCGTCAAGACTATCAATTTCGGAAACACGTGATCCCGGTTTCGTTCAGGTTTACAGCCAATTGAAGCTGTGAAAAAATAAAACTTCTAAATTAGAGTAAACAAAATAAGACTTTTTATCCAAAAAAAACAATATTTCGATACTCAAGTAAATCAAAATTGGTAGAGTTCTTCCGTTAAATTAGGACTATAAAAATTGGTAAGTCATATGGTTTTATAGAGCAAGTTCAAAGAAAAATCTGAAAACTAAATTCCTCAACACATTAAGTCTATGTTTAGGTGATGAACCTGTAACCCATTGAGCTGCTTTTTAATTTTAGTAGGCAAGAACAAGTCACATGGTGCTAAATTGTGGTTGTAATTTTAACCCACTGGTAACACCACACCTGGTGTCTAGGAAGTCCCTCGTCTTATTTAATCATTTTATAATCTCAAGATTCGTAAAAATTAAATTTTTAACTTGTACGATTTCCTCGGTACAGAACAGAAGTCAAAAATAACCACTGTTCCCGCTAGTAAGTATCAATGTATTGTTTTAATTTAAAATACTCTTATAGAAGAAAAACTGCAAAAATATCTTATAACAAATTAAATCCTTCAAAAATTATTTTAAACAATTTAAATTAACACCTAAAACAGACAACAACCTTTAAGTCTTTAATATTTCAGATTTATTCATAATTCACAAGGAGAAATGTATTTTATAGACTTTGTTTCGCTTGTCTTTCATACTCTTTACAGACAAAACTTTTCCATCAACCATATTGACACCCGTTTTTCTATGCAACTATTAAGTTTTTAATTACGTTCAGACTGGTTTCCTGGCTGGCGCAAGCATGCTGGTCAACCAAACGATGATGGAACATCAGGTCAAGACTGCGTGGAGGCGCGGAGGGAGCTGCCGCCGCGACCAGCTCACCCAACCTTCATGTGGAACGACAGAAGCTGTAGAGAAAGAAACTATTACGTGTGCGAGAGACCCGGTGTAGAAGGTAGGATTCCAGTTTGTAATATTAAGCCATTCTGTCTATGCAATAATCTCTTTACCAAAAAGAGTTGCGATTTTTATGAAGTATTTGATAAAATATCTAAAGTCGATGAATTCGTTTTACATGTTTTCACGGAATTTAGTAACGTATGCTGTATGCTTTTAATAATATTTGATAATTTGCTCCGGCTAAAAGTTTAGTTGTTTCAGTAAGCCAATGACCGGGGGAAGGAACTTTGGCTATAAAAATAAATAAATGTTCTTTCTTGGCATAAGTTTAAATACGAACACTCTATAGAGTAAGTTTGAAAGGAAATTTCGTTACATTTCTACTAAAAGCATGTAACATATTACTTAGTTTTACATTACTATTTTTTTTTACAGAAAATTTAGTTTGCTAAAACAAAATTGTGCAATGTAGTTCAACGATCGTTAAAAAAATTTTAATCGAAAACCTTATATAAATTTTAAAAATTTTGAACAAAAATTACAGTATTATTTTATAAGATTTAACATATATTTTTTCAAACTCGACTTACATAACGAACATTTCCTTTCCTTTTCTATTTTGAATTTATATTTATTGTGATAGTTCTTATATATAAAAACTTTAAAATCAGTGGAAACACACAATAGCCTCTCTAAGATTTGTTTTGTTAGGTTTGTTTGTTTACTTCAACAAACTGATTTTTTGTTTTTCAATTATAATAAATATTGAAATAAAAGTTCTAAAACCATCTTTGAAATTTTGTATGGAAAAAAATATTGGTCTTTTTAACTTTCAATTAAATTTAATATGAATGAGCAGTCCTAGATGCTTCTTCCTGGGAATTCCTCTCATATTGCCATGCCAACACTGAATAGAGGAATTTTTTCCCCGGATGACATCAAAGCATTGTGCACGTGTTTCCGCAAATATTACTGGTGCACTTCAGAATCCTAGTCGTCGCTTTAAAAGTCAAAAAGCTTTAACAAATTAAGTCCAGCATTTTACTACCGCTGGGTACATCTTATTTATATGGCTAATCACTAAGTAAAGAGTTTAATAGTAATAATTTTTAAGGTCATATTTTGAAAATGACTTCTTTACATTTTACAACAAATTGTATAAAAGATATTAGCAATTTTTACATTATACTTTGTCATCAAGGTTTACATTTACTAATATATCTTATGCTCACTAAATGATGTCTTTCAATGTAATTTCAACCTTGTTCCAAGGAGCTAAGTTTAATTATTATGTTCATTGGTTGAGTAACCCAATAAATACTCCTATATTGTTATAAAAGCAGTTCTATGTGATGACAATAAGGTTGAAATTTGTTAAAACTGTCCAATCTGCAAGATTCTTATTGACCCTTTCGTTATGCTGAATTGTTTTATCCCAACATTTATTACCTTAACAAGTGACTTGTTTTCCTCAATTGGCTATAAAATAACAGCTTAACTATATTGTAACATGCTTTATAGACTGTGAAAAATTTAAGACATCGATTTAATATAAATATATAAAATAAGTTTGACTATAACATTTGTTTACAACTCTATAATCTTCCTACAATATTGAAATTTAAAAGCATTTTGTAGTAATTTAAATAATGGAAAACAAAAAAAAATTGCTCTTTCTGGTATAACCTTGGAATGTATCCTTTTCTGACCTAGCTCCTGTCTCTGCCTTCTCATCCACTCTCATCTCTGCCCAAACATCTCCTAGTCTTTCTGAAACATCCTAACCACCCGGAACCTCAGTTCAGTCCCAAATCTCCTATTCAAAACACCTCTCAGCAAATTTTCGCACTATGTAATTAATTAATATTAATAATATATATAATCTTTGATTAAAAAACATTAAAGTGTTTAAATTAAATAGTTTAATCTATTTTAAAAAGCTTTATTCTCGGGGAGTTCTTACAGTTCGAACTATGGCCATCCCTCTTTCACATTTCTATAAATATGAAACAATAACCCTTTATAAAAGTACAAAAGTTTATTTTATTTTCACGGGATTTGTTCAAATATGTTCTTTTCACCAACATGTAAATTTTGCTCTCAATTCACTGATCTCTTTATATTTACAGAAGATATTGACTTGTCTAAACAAACGAGTTATATTTGTTGACACAATCCCTGAATGATTTTGATGATTGCTTTATAACAAATAACTAGAAATTTGTTTAACTTTGTATGTATACACATGTGTTAAAGGGAAATCCCTTTTAGTTGCTGCCAACGGCTTGTTTCACGACTAGGCTTATAGCATTCTGAGCCGGTCGTAACTGTGACTATGAAAAACTGTTTTTTACAAACTTATTTTCAAGAGAAAATTTTATCATTTCTTCATTTCATTTTTTTTATATATATATATTAATTTTTTTTTTTTTTCGAACTCAAAAAAATCGATAGAATTAGAGGAGTTATAAGTAATATTTTTTAAAACACAAGTTGTTTAAAAAATAATAGTTTAAAAAACCAAAGGATTGTTCAAAGAGATTAATAAATTTTCATAACCAGTTAGTTGATCAGAAATATTAGTAAAGTCAGGTTTATTAAAAAAGAAAATATTATTTAAAACTACTCATTAACTATCAATGTTATTCATGTACATTTATGTCATTTGTATAATTTTCAAACCAAACTATGGCCAGGTTTTAAAACCCCTGTTTATTTTTGACATTCTCCCCTAACGTCATATTCATTATGAATTGGCGGAGGGTGGGAAGCTCAATACATAATGGTCGCTTTGTGTCGTCGGTGTATAGGATAACCATACTAAAGGTTTTTATGTCTTGTTAATTTCTGTTGCATATTTAACACATTTTAATATATATGTTTTCTTTATATGTATTTATTAAGGCGTCATTGTACAAAAAATGGTACATGGCTTAATGCTACAACATAATCTACAAGCAAACCAACACAACGAACCGATAAAAGTCGATTAAATGATATGATATAAATATATATACATATATTATCTATATTAGTTAGCCTTTTTTTTTTTTTTTTTTTTTCCTTTGGAAAAACCCATTACGGGTACCCCGTCGGCCCATGGGGGTGACGGCCGGGGGGTGATGTGGGACTACCCGACAGCATAGAGGATGCTGCCATTTTTAAGGCTACCCACTAAAAAACCAACGGTTGCCCTCTGCGCCGTAATGGGACGTCACGGGATCGCGTTAGCACACACCGTGACGCCCCGGCGAGACCCCCCAAATGAGGGTGCCCCGAGCAACGTAGAGCACCCTCTCATCGTAGGCCTATGTTAGGTAAGGGGGGTCACCCTCCCCCCTCACCAGGCCTACAACTGGGGAAGGAAGCGACGGGCGTATTCCCGCCTCCTTCTACCCAGTCTCCCCCTACGGAGCGGGTCAGCGGACGAGGCAAACTCCCTGTCCCGCTCCGAGGCCTCCTTTGCGGCGATGACTTGCTCGCAGAAGGAGGCCATTGCGACCCAGCACCTCTCGCTGCTGACCATCGCGCTGATAACGCGCGGCAGCGAGAGGTCCCTGCCAATCACGCCCACCAGTTCAGTGCGCTGGTGGTCCCAGGCGGCGCACTCCGCCAAGGTGTGACGAGCCGAGTCGATATTAGTTAGCCTAGTAATGGCTAAGGCTTCTATATAACTTTTTTCAACTTTTCACACTTTTTGCCCAGAACTAAGTAAGACAGAAATCAATGACGAACATTGTAAAATAATATTTTTTTTATGTATTTTTTTAATAAACCTCAGACGACCGAGCTATACACAGCTCTCTCTTTACAAGCAAGCTCAAAATTGAAATAAAACCTTTGATAATTTATTGAGCGATGCAAACGGAACGAGCGACGCTCACGTAAAATTTGGTTACTCATTATAGATGACTAATTAACTGACTTACTAACAGACACTTACATCTCGTCTAACCGTGAACACGATTGCTGCAAAGCATTCGAAACTTTAGGTTAAAATAAAATTGTAACAAAATTATACGCGAGTTTTAATCCGTAAAAAATAGTTTTATTTTTATATAAGCTTGTTTGTACTATTTATTGAGCGAAGTTCTCTACGAGTCTTTTCTGCATCCTTTGTGCAAGCATCAATCAAAAACGGTATATCAGAAAATTTTCAAATTTTAAACACTGATAGACATTAGTCTGGTAATGGTTTTTAAAAAAATATTTAAATTATTTGATATCGTTAAGGAATTATCACGGAAAAATTAAAATCTCATAGACTTCAATGGGAAAAATTTTTCGCTCTAAAATTTAGCTTTACAATGCTTTACATGCAGCAACTATTTACAATTTTATATTATTTTTCGTTCTTATTTAAATTTTTTTTCTTGAAAAATAGTTTAAGACAGAATGCGTCAACGTTTTGTAAATGCAACTTCAGTGCTGTTTGCACCTCGCTTCGCTCAATATGCTGACACCGAGATTTTGCGAGCGCTGCGAATCAAAATTGAGATTGGTTTGTGCTCCTAGTCTCCTTTGTTATCATATCTCGGAGTAAAAAATCATTCCATTTTCAATTTACATGACAGATATGAGTTTACATAGTAATTTATTTGGGCACTAAAACAGTACAGCAATTGCTACTTATTTCGAAGAAGATAGTCAAAATAATTCTATAATTTCCAAGCATGTTTGAGAAAAATATCTAATAATTGGCTTATCACAAACAATAAAATAAATAAATTTATGAGTTTCTATACTAACGTTTTTATATATAATTATAAGTTAAGAAAAACTCTCATATAACTAGAGATGAGTTTCTTATATACCTATCATGTACGTGAATATTGTAATATTAAATAATCTAATTATTATATTTCAATACACCTTGTATTTCAATACATATTCGAAGTAGAAGAAACATTGAAATTAAAATATAATATAATCTTATAAATAAAATAGATATCAAAATAGACTTAACTCTTCTAATTCTCTTACAAAATATATAATAGAGAAAGAGAAATATAACAAGTAAAAGAGATTGTAATAAACATAGAACATGAGACTATTGTTCATTTGTATGGATTTGTATGGATTGTAATGAACTAATTTGTAGGGATATAATATCCATACAAATTTGTCAATGCATTGTCTCCCTTCTGACCCAGTTAGACGAATCGTAACGCATTCAACGGCGGCATACGAACACTGTCATCGGCGGAATGGTGCTTATATATTTATACCGACCGAACAGATGTATGTAGATTGGTTTGTTTCAAAATATACATCGATTTGATATAAATTTTGATTCGCTGCAGACGACTTGATTGACAATTACTTTGCAAAATGTGTTTGTAGCAAACAAGAATGAACCAATAATATCATTTACCAAATATTAATACCAGATCTATGACTTCTCTTTAAAATAATACATCTGAAAAAACCATTGAACCTTAAGAATTAGTAAGATAAAACTCTCTTCTAGTTTTTTGGCTTAAATCTGGATTTTTTTAGTTTTTCCCTAAATGGATAATTTAATTATGAATTGTTATTTCTATTTCTAGTTACTTTGAGTTAAAATATTAGTTTTTTTTTGCAAATCAGTAGTAGTTTGTATGAGACTAATAATTAAAACTCTTTTTGAATTTAAATTTATACAGTAAAAACTCATTATTTCATAGTTGATCCCTTATGCTGACTGTTTTCATATAGGACATCCATCGAGCACACAAAACATATTGCCGTGAACCTCACACGTGTCTGAATTGATAATATCATTATTTATATTTTGTAAATTTTATGTACAGAATTTTTACCTTTTTATATTTGCAATTCATTTCTTTAAATAGATAACCCCATGTAATAAATCCGCGTATATCATCTTTTCTTCAAATATGTCCATTAAATTCATTTTATGAGCTCTGCTTTAAAGATGTTTTATAACCACATATAACGATCTTTAAAATACTTCATGAACCCTAAATGCAGTTTCGTTCATTTTAGATAGTATTACACATATAAATATTATATGTGGTATATTTATTAAGAAACAAAAGTTATATTACATCTAGAAACTGTGGGTAGATTATTTCTTCTTGTTACGTCTTCTAAAAGTTTATAGTTATTAAAATTGAAATATGAATTTTGAAAAGTTAACATTACTACAGTCTTTCATATGTATTGCATCTGAAGTTTTTTAGTCTAAAAATAGAAATAATAAGCAAAATAATAATAATTAATATAATTATTTGAATTTATTATATAAATTTATAAAAATTCTATTTAGATTTTATTAAAAAATTCGAACATTATAATTATATAACATTTCAAATACATTGTGCGACACAGACTTTGACTTGGAAGCTGGGAAGTATAGTAATGACACGTCAGCAATTTGAAAAAAAAATCGAATGCTTAAACTCTAAAATCAAGAAAATTACAAAAGGTTGATTTAAATAAAATTTTTGTCAAGTTTGTAGTTCTAGCAACTGCTCTTAATTTATTGTGTTATAAACAATAATCATGTTTTTAAACAAACAATCTGAAATAATAGCTTGAGAAATAATAAAAGATACTGAAATTTGGCTTTTTTGTTTCATTTACATATAAATATTTAAATACGTCTTATTGATAATGTCTAAAAATTCAATTAGTCATTATTATTTTATATTTATATTTCAAAATTATAATTTTGTTTTAAAATGGCAGGTAGATTAGTTGTTTTGAATTAGTCAGTTTTAATATTAACATAACATCCCGAGAGTGAGCAGAGCTTGTACTAGAAATATTTTAATAAAAATTATTTCAAAAAAAATTTTCTCCACTTGAAAAACTGTTTCAAAAAGATAAAAATACTGTAATTATGCAAAAAAGGTAAGTATTTTAAAATATTATATTTAGAAATATAGTATATTATTTGAAGCATAATATATTATATTTACTAAATAGCTTATTAAACAAATAAACCTAATTCGTAGCTCACAGCGCTGTAGACTGTACCACAATGTCAGTGTCACACGAGCTCATCAACACAGAGTAGACGTAAGTGACACTCCTTCAGTCTTAATATAGTTGTACTAAATTAACATTATACTAACTGTTGCTTGCGAGTCCAACTGCGAAGAAAGATTTTATTTTCTGTGTATTGATAAATATAATGTACGTTATTCAGAGTTCATGTATTCTAACATTCTAATTGGTCCATTAGTTTTTTGACCTCATGCGTTACAAACGTTCAAAAATACAAACCTTTTTCTCTTTATAATCTTTATAATATTAGTATGGACTAATATATACCGTAGTTAATTTATATACTACTTTCATAGTTATTACAGCAACAAACCTCCACTCCTACTCTGATACTAGTATGTATGATGCATTTACGAGGCTGTAAATTTATATTAATTAGGTTATTTTGTATTTTTAGCCACTTGGGAATTTTTTTAATGTATAATTATTAAGACAAAGATTTCTATTTAAATATTAAATTAATAGCACATTGAAGTTAATACAAATCATTTAAACAAGTTTGAAAAATAATATACAAAAATATAATGATAATGTTAGATATAACAAAACAACTAATTTACTATATATTATGAAACCATAGCAAACAGAAGAAGTTTAAAGTTTCCTTGTGAATTCCTTAATACGTAATCCTGACCTGGAATTAACCAACTTAATTAACTCGATAATAAACAAACAATGTATTTATAATGCAGACTGTGATAATTATATTATAATTAAAATTATAAATGTATTGCCTTGATGTGTAGTAGTTATATACTTTTATGTTATGTATTGTAACTATATAGAAAAATGTAAGCTGACTGAAATACAATAAAAAACTAAAAAGAGCTATTTAATATATTTTGAAGGCAATCATTTAAAAAATAGATGATTGTTATGCAAGAAATAAATTATATTAATATTATTAGGCTACAAGATTAGAAAAAAAATATTAAAAAAATTATCAATAACTCGTTTCGTATTTTCATAACTCGCAAAAAGTTACTAGTTATTTAGTAGTTAATAAATGAACCACACCTCAGAGTGACCTATATATTGAGTAAATACAACGCAGTCGCATAATCTCTACACGTGGCATCTATAAATTGTAAATGATAATGATGAGTTCGTGTTTGAATGTAATTAATGTTATCATTAAGGTGCTATCAGTATCGAGTATAATTATTATTAATGACAATAAAAATAAGGGTTGGGGCTCAGTATTTTTAATGATATGCAAATTAATATGCTTTCAACGTTAACAGCTTTTTTCTCCTTTCTTTAATAAACCAGTCTATAATTATCTCAATGGTTCTTTTAAATAAGAATCGTATTGAAAAAAATCAATGATTAAGTTTATTTTGTTAAGATTTTTTCTCTATTATCAAAAAAAGTTAATAAATAAACCTTATGAAAATTAAATAGCTAGTTGTAAAGAGAATTCTTTATTTTATGTTCTTTACGTACATGTTTTATGAATAACTTTTTTATTTTTAATTACTATTTTAAATGTGTTTTCATTTATTAATATTATAATTTATTAATAGCAACCAATTAATATAGAGAAAAGGCCGTAAATAATACCTTTGTTTCTTATCATATCTGTGCCTCCTTTGTTAAGTTTAAATAGCACTAACGGTGAAGAACGTTGGAATTAAAACAAAAGTTTAAAAAACAAATTAGTTATTTTATCATAAACATGTTATATTCATAAAACTTCAGACGCAGACTGTAAAAACTATTTACAAAGAAAACTTTTAAACTATTATAGCTTGGAAATTTTCCTCGCTCTTTTAACATTTGCAAAAAGCAATTGCCTTCTGACCTTTTCAATCCATTAGGGTTTCATATAAGTCATGATACTTCTTAAAGATAAAACACATGAGTAATTTAGGAACATTAGATATATATTGTTTTTAATTGGAATGATTTAAATCAACTTTTATACTAAATATAAATTTGCTTAAATATATATAATATTTATGGGAAGATAAACTATAATAATAAATAGAAATCATGATGGTAATCGAGTGGAATCCATAACATCCGTGGAGCTTTACATGTTTTGTAATAAACAGTATTTATAGTCGCTTACGTTAAGTTGAGAGTTCATCATTTTTATTACATCGTAAATCGTGAAATAAGATGCGATTTAAAATATGAATCTAAGATTATTATTGATTTTCGTTACATGTCACATTAAATGTGACATGTAACGAAAACTGGTCGTTGTGACCCATATCGAGTACTAGATATAGTGCTGTTATAGCAATAATTGATTTGTTGGTTTTGTATTATTTTAAATTAAGAAGAGATTTTTATTGAGTTTCTTGGCGAATCTTCTCTATGGCCAACTCTTAAGGAATCTTAAATAACTCTAAAGTTTTTAAATTACATTTAAACAAAGCTATTGCTATTAATTTAGACATTATATTTAATGTCTAAATATTTTAACATTATATTTAATGTCTAAATTAATTAGATGTTTTATTACATATTTAGAAAATTTCAACTTAGAAAACCAAATTTTTTTTTATTATTCGATACGCTTTTACTTAAATAAATTGATCAAAGCTACTATTACTATTTGAAGTACACACGCTGCCACCAACTAGCACACAACGTGATAGTTTTTGAACCAAAATTGGAAAGCTCTGATCACAAAGGAAGTTTCTCGCACAGTTTTATTTTTAAATTTTTTAAAAAGTTGCATTAAATGAGCACATAAATGTTTAGAAGAAGCAAAAGAAAGCAACAAAGAAGTGTTTGTCTTCTGTCTCTATTACCGTACATTTAAAAACCGATCAATTATATTTTAAAATTCAATTTGACATGCTGCAATTTTGTCTTCTTAAACGGACAAACCGACCGAAGATTTACAGCTGCACTCTTCTTCGCAGACCAATATTGTATCTGAGATACGCCTGCTGATATACATGCTATTGTCTGTAACATATCTGCCACTATACATTAAATTCATTTCACGAACTTTGTTTTTTTTATGTTTTATGAGAATAACCGCAGTTAACGTCTCCTAAAATACTATGAAACCATGACTGGAAAGAGAGTTATATTCATTTTTGATTTTATGACTCATACGAATATGTTATCTATATCTTCTTAAAGAATTTATATTATAAGTCAAAGTAAAATTTTCTGATAATACATTTCTACTATATCAGTATTTCATACTAAATTGTAACTATTTGAAAACAAAAAAATATGTCTATGAGCTGTCTGTATTGTCTGTGTGTGTGTCTGTAAATGTGTTTCTTTTTAATATGTTTATGAGAATTGACGACAGTTGTATTAACTTAAAATTTAAAGGTTACTCAAAATAACAGATCTACGAGTTTAAATCGAACCTTGAATATTAATAAGACAACACTCTCTCCTTTTTTAACGTATAGAAGATAATAAATGGATTTTAATAAATGTTTTTAACAAAATCGACCATTTTCAAATCAGAAATCTGTTTTAACGATTTCTATTTGCGAGGGCTAAAATTAAGTTACTTAAAACTACTAATTATTTGCAAAAAAAAATTTGTATTTCAAAATAAAGCAGTTTTGCTAGAAAACAATATATCCGTTTTTAGTGTGTTTTATAAATCTATATAAGAATTGTGTTACAATGAATGAAAATTGAGAGTAATTAAAAATAAAAACTCATTATTTATGCAATAAAATCTTATTATGTGATCATAAATTTCCTTAAGCTGACTCTCCATATAGGACATTCAATGAGGACATAAAACATATTACCGTGAACCTCACTCGTGTCTGAATTGATAATATCATTATTAATATTTTCTGTAGAGTTTTTAACCCTTATATTTTGCAATTCATTTATTTAAATGGATAACACCTTGTAATAAATCAGCGTATATCATCTTTTCTTCAAATATGTCCATTAAATTCATTTTATGAGTTCTGCTTCACAGATGTTTTATAACCACATATTAAAATATTATACTTCATGAAACCTAAAGTACAGTTTGATTCATTTTTGATATTATTACATATATGAATGACACTCACACCTCGTCTAGCCCTGAACACGATTGATGCAAAGCATTCGAAACGTCGGGTTAAAATAAAAATGTAACCAAATCACACGCGAGTTTTAATCCGTAAAAATATTTTTATTTTAAATATAGAAAGGTACATATATTTCGAAACAAATGTTATATTACATCTAGTAACTGTGGGTAGACTATTTCTTCTTATTACGTATTCTCAAAGTTTATAGTTTATAGTATTGAAATATGAAGTTAGAAAAGTTAATTTTGCTAGAGTCTTTCAAATGTATCAAATCTGAAGTTTTATCACTTTAGTAATATAAATAATAAGCAACATAATAAACATGTATGCAATAATGTACAGCAGTCATAAAATTGTATAAAGATTTTATTTAAAAATTCGAACATAACAATTATATAAAACATTTCGAATAAATTGTGTCAATAAAAACTACGAATCTACGTGTAAGGTGGAAGGTATAGTAATGACACGTCTTTATATCTATTTGAAGAATATTATTATAAAATGACAGTTAAATTAGTGGGATAGAGTGACGTTAGTACGTTTTAATATTAACATCCCGAGAGTGAGCAGAGCTTATAAGAGGAATATTGAAATAAAAATTATTTTGAGAAATTTTTCTCCACTTGAAAAAATATTTCAAAAAAGTAAAGAAAATACAAATATTATAAATATGAAAAATGCACAATATCGTTTGTTAATCTTAAATAATTCATTCGATAGCATGATTTCTTTGGATAAATTTATTTATTTATTATTTTATTTATAGGTATGTTGAAATATTGCATTTAGAAATAAAGTATAATTTCTGTTAAGTATAATATATTATATATACTTATTAACGTATTAAATAAATAAACCTAATTCGTAGTTCACAGCGCTGTTGACTGTACCACAATGTCATTATCAGACGAGCTCATCAAATCACAGTAGACATAAGTGACACTCCTTCAGTCTTAATATAACTGTACTAGATTAACATTATACTAGCTGTTACACGCGTTTCAAACTGTGAGATACACACTTTGTTTACTGTATATAGGTTTGTGTCTTCTAACACTCTAATGGTAAAAGGTTTTTTCGAAATAAATTCATTAGTTTTTACATGTTATTCGTTACTAAAATTCATAAATACTAATCTTTTTCTTTTTATAATATTTGTATAGACTGGTATAGATAGATATGTACTTTGTGGTAGTATCTCAGTTTATTTATATACTATTGTAGTAGTTATTACGCCAACATCTCTCCACTTTTGGTCTGAAACTCGTATATAAGGGTTGTATGATGTATTTACGAGGCTGTAAATAAATTTTAATTAGGTGTTTTTGTAGTATTCTTAGCCACTTGAGCATTTTTTTAATATATTAGGTTTAAGACTAAGATTTTGATTTAATTATTAAATAAATAGAACGGTGAAGATAAAACAAATAATAATAGATTTTGAATAAAATCTTACAAATATAAAACATTGATTTCAGATATAAGAAAACGGCTAGGTTATTAATTATAGCAAATAGAAAACTTCTAAAGTTTCCTTGTGAATTCCTTAAAATATAACCTTGGCTTAGAATGAGCCAATTAAATTAACTCAGTGGCAAACAAACAATGTATTTATAATGCATACTGTAATAATTATAATATAAATAATGCTATAAATTTATTAATATTGCCCTGTAGACCTGTATGATGTACTACTGTACTTACATAATATTTTTGTAATTTATTTTTACCATTTCGTAAAAAGTAATCCGACTAAAAAAAAGCAAAAAGTAAAAAGTAAAAAGAGATATTAAAAATGTAAAATAAATTATTATATTTTATGAATTAAATAAAATATAATCGTTAACAATTACTATACAACTTTTTCTCATTGTAGGTTTTCATTTGAAATAACTTAAATGTACTAATATTTCAAAAACCTAGGAGCGCGAACCACACCACAATTTTGACTCGCTGTTCGCAAAATCTCGGAATGTGTTAGCATATTAAGCAAAGCGAAGTGCTAACAGCACCAAAGTTGCATTTACAAATTTTTTGCGCGAAAATTTTTTTCCATTGATTTGAGTCTATGGGATTTAGCTTTTCCGTGATTATTCCTCAATGACATCAAATATTTGAATTTTGTTTTCAAAAACAACCACCAGAAAAATATCTCATAGAGAGCTTCGCTCAATTACTTTTATATTTTTTTTTTCATAATAACAGAACATATTTTTAACATACACAATATATTTTAAAAGTAATAATTTAAAATATATATAATTGTTATGCAAGAATTAAATTATATTAATAATATTAAGCTGTCAGGATTTAAAAGTGTTCTTCAGCGAATTACCAATAACTCGTTTCGTATTTTCATAACTCGCAAAAAGTTACTAGTTATTTAGTAGTTAATGAATGAGCCACACCTCCAAGTTACCTATATATTGAGTAAATACAACGCAGTCGCATGATCTCTACACGTGGCATCTATAAATTGTAAATGATATTGATGAGTTCGTGTTTGAATGTCATTAATGTTATCATTAAGGTGCTATCAGTATCGAGTATAATTATTATTAATTACAATAAAAATAAGGGTTGAAACTCAGTCTTTTTAATGCAAATTAATATGCTTTTAACGTTAACAGCTTTTATTCTCCTTTCTTTAATAAACGAGTCTATAATTATCTCAATAGTTCTTTAAATAAGAACCGTATTAAAAAATTAAGAATGAGGTTTGTTAAATTTTTTTCTCTATTATCCAATAAGGTTAATAAATAAACCTTATGAAAATTAAATAGCTTCTAAATAATAAATAATGTTGTAAGGAGAATTCTTTATTTCATGCTTTTTTATTTTAAATTACTATTTTAAACGTGTTTTCATTCAAAAATAGCAACCAATTAATATAGAGAAAAAACCGTAAATAATACCTTTGTTTCTTATAATATCTGTAACTCCTTTGTTAAGTTTAAAGTTAAACATAAAATAAAGCACTAACGGTGAAGAACGTTGTAATTAAAACATAAGTTTAAAAAACATAAATTAGTTATTTTATCATAAACATGTTATATTCATAAAACTTCAGACGCAGACTGTAAAAACTATTTACAAAGAAAACTTTTAAACTATTATAGCTTGGAAATTTTCCTCACTCTTTTAACATTTGCAAAAAGCAATTGCCTTCTGACCTTTTCAATCCATTAGGGTTTCATATAAGTCATGATACTTCTTAAAGATAAAACACATGAGTAATTTAGGAACATTAGATATATATTGTTTTTAATTGGAATGATTTAAATCAACTTTTATACTAAATATAAATTTGCTTAAATATATATAATATTTATGGGAAGATAAACTATAATAATAAATATAAATCATGATGGTAATCGAGTGGAATCCATAACATCCGTGGAGCTTTACATGTTTTGTAATAAACAGTATTTATAGTCGCTTACGTTAAGTTGAGAGTTCATCATTTTTATTACATCGTAAATCGTGAAATAAGATGCGATTTTAAATATGAATCTTAATGTCACGTCTACCTAAAACTGTTCGTTGTGACCCATTTCGAAAACTAGAGCTTTAGTAATAATAATTTGTTGTTATTGTATTATTCTACATAATAAGAGATTTTTTTGACCTTCTTGGCGGATCTTCTCTATTAACTTACTATTTGTAATTCTTTGTCAACTCCAAATTTAGAAATTTATATGAAACAATACAGGATAATGTCTTAATTAATTAGATCTTTGATTACATATTTAGAAAATTACAACTTGAAGAACTATTATTTTTTTTTAATTATTCAATACGCTTTTACCTATATAAATTGATCAAAGCTACTGTAACTGGTTTGAAGTACACGCGCTGCCACCAACTAGCACACAACGTGATTTTTTTAAACCAAAATTGGAAAGCTCCGATCACAAAGCAATTTTCTCACACGGTTTTATTTTTAATTTCTGCAAAAATTTGCAATAAACGACCACGTAAATGTAGAAAAGAAGAAAAAGAGAGCAGCAAAGAGGTTCTTATATTTCTGTTACCATACATTTAAAAATAGATCAATTATATTTTAAATTCAATTTGACATTCTTTTTTTTTCTTAAATGGTCACAAAACCGGAGGAAGTTTTACATTGTACTTCGCAAACCAATACGGTATCTAAAAACCGCTGGCTAACGTGCATCTTATTGTCTGTAACATGTCTGCCACTATACATACTCGACACGTTACAAGGTAGATATGAATGCTTCTTTATAATTCAGTTCACATCTCATAGCTCGAAATATGTCCATTAAATTCATTTCATGAACTTTGTTTTATTGATGTTTTATGAGAATAACCGCAGTTAACGTCTCCTAAAATACTATGAAATCATAACTGGAAAGGCAGTTATATTCATTTTTGACTTTATGACTCATACGAATATTTTAACTATATATTCTGAAAGAATTTTTATATTATTCTCAGTAAAATTTTCTGATGACACATTTCTACTATATCAGTATTTCATACTAAATTGTAAATTTTTCTAAGGGTCTAGACAAGTGACATTAAAGCTAGTTTTCACTATATAAAGGTTATATCGAACGATCTACTCAATGAGCGATCAATTAAAGACATCTGAATCAAACTCTTCCACAACAGCTGAAGAGTTTACATTTCGGTTCTATTTGTTTGTTTTGTTTATTCTATAGTTTTTGAACTATATGTTCTTCGTAATTTTTTTTTTGTTAATGTGTTTTTTATTGAGCAAAGCGAGAGGAGCGAGTGAATCTCTCTGTGAGAGACTTTTCCGCATTCTTTTTGCAAGCATCAATCAAAAACGGTATATAAGAAAATTTTCAAATTTTGCACACTCATGAACATAAGTCTGGTGGTGGTTTTACAAAATTTTTTTTTTCAAATATTCGATGTCATTGAGAAGTAATCACGGAAAAATTAAAATCTCTTAGACTTTAATGGGAAAAATTAATCGCGAGAAAATTTAGCTTTACAATGGAAAAAAAATGTCGAGGACAGAATGTGTCGACGTTTTGTAAATACAACTTCGGTGCTGTTTGCACCTCACTTCGCTCAAAATTCTAACGTATACCGAGATTTTGGGAACACAGCGAGTCAAAATTAAGGTTTGATTCGAGCTGATAGTTTTGATTTTCAAGACCCGTTTTCTTTAGTGTTATGAAAACAATCTTTGGGTTTTAGTTGGCTAAAACCAGATATAACCACTTTAGCTCCACGATAGTGCGGTATCGAAACGGTTTTACAAATGTAAAAAAAAATTTCACTATCACCAGTGGCCATAGTTTTATTTATAATGAATATAGTAAGTTTTTCATATACTTATAAATTTATGAAGTATGACGTCTTATATTTTGAGTGAATTCATTTATTTGCAGTGCTCAATACTTATTATAACCATAACTTAGCTTTGGTGAAGGAAATTTTATTGAATCTAAAAAAGTAAAATACATTATTAATGGCTTCATTTATAATTTAAATGATTTCTACTATTTGGTGTTTGACTTTGAATATTTAATATATTTAAATTAGAAAGCAAAAGATAATTTGGTATTTACTGAGATATCATTAGCAGTGACATTTACATCCCAAGGGCAAGTATAGCTGGTACCAGGTACCATAAAGACTATAATAACTAAATATTATGACTAAGTCAAACGAAATAGACATCACCCCATTAGAATAAGCATATAATATAATAATATTTAAACGATACTATAAAATATTTATAATATTAATAAAATATACCTACATTCAGTCGTTTAGTAAGCATTACCAAATACCTTTGAGTATTTAAGAAATTAATATCCGTTAAAATAATAGTTTATAATATTTTGTGGCTAGAATAAAACATCATTAAATATTTAATCTGCTACAGATGCATCGATTTTCTCAAATGAAATCGCAATGATTAATTCCTCATCTATAGCTTCTCCAATTAGTTTTTTTCAAACAAAGTAGTGTTTGGCACCCATGTAGCGTTAACTCTTAATTTGGAGAGCGTCCAGAAGACCTTATTTCGATAAGTATAGTATCAATATGGGCCCTTTTTTTCTTTTGTTCTTTGGAAAAATCCGTTACGGATACCCCGTCGACCAAGAAGGTGATGGCCGGGGGGTTATGTGGGACTACCCGGCAGCATAGAGGACGGTATCATTTTTAAGGCACCCACTAAAACAGCAATGGTGGCCCCCATCGCCAGTAGGACGTCACGGGATCGCGTTAACACTCACCGTGACGCCCCGAAGGTGATATATAGCCCTCCTGACTCAAATTGACATACACGAGTGATCAGTGATATGGATTCAAAGTGGAAAAGATATAAATCAATCAATCAATCAATCAATCAATCAATCAATCAATAAATAAAATAAATATACAATAAGTATTGTAATAATCTAATCTTAGTCTCCTTTCCAAATGCTTGGCTCGTTCCAGCCTAACTACTTGGCGGCACTCCTAATGTGTCGCTCGAGGGATTTGAATACCTATCTATGCTGTAATAACTGTCTCTTGTTTTCGCTTGCGCTGTATCTGATACTGTTATCTATATTAATGCTATCCATTTGTTTTTTAATGTAAAAAAAAATTGCAAGCATTGAAGTCATTTCTTTAAAACATTTCCTCTCTAAAAGAACTTTGAATTAAACTAGTATGTAACTCTATGTTACTATATTAAATAATTAGTTATTTATTTAAATAAGTATAAGTAAATAAAATGTAATAAATACGATTACTTGTGAACTACACAAATTTCTATTCTATTCTATGAAAAATACTATATAAATGTAACTACATCATGCGTAATACAAACTGTTAAGAATCATATTTACAATTTACAAACCTACAACTCTTTTTCTTATTAATATTGGATTCAATAAACATTGTGCCAAACAAAATTCATGAAACAGGTGGCTGTAGTCCCAGAGGCGCACTACATTACAAGTTTGGCGTCACTTCATTATATTCTGGAGTACTCAAACTACGTTCGTTATCGTCTTATTTGTCCCTCAGGATTCATGCTTCGTTACTTAAGTACCCACGATATTGACTTGTGTATTAATGTTAGGTTTTTATAGGAATAAAGCTTTATACAAAAATTCGTCGTGTTCGAATTAACCAAAAACTTTTACTCGAATTTGATATATGTCTCAAAAATATTTAGGCTTTAATCCCAGTTATTGTTAATCAAATACTTAATATAGTATTTTCTTAGATTTTCACGAGTACACATTTGAAATAAAACTATTTTTTTTACGGATTAAAACTCACGTATAACACTTACATCTCGTCTACCCGTGAACACGATTGCTGCAAAGCATTCGAAACGTCGGGTTAAAATAAAAATGTAACCAAATAATACGCGAGTTTAAATATGTAAAAAAATAGTTTTATTTCAAATTCTTAATATATGAGTAGATTTAATGTAATTAATTTACTAATTATTTCTTATCTAACTTAAGTCGAAAATAAGTATTCAATAGACGTCCATATGACATATAGAGAATCTGCCAAAATTAATAGCTCACTTCGAGACGTTTTAAATCTAATATTATTAACATTGTTTCAGATCCTTACAAAGCGTCAAAAGTCCAATGCAATGAATCGATAGTGCTGTCTCACTCGCACCCGCAGGCTACAATATCCAGTCCCGGATTCCCTCGCCCTTATCCCGATGATGTCAGTTGCGTAACCGACATCAAAGCGCCGCCGGGTCACACCATACGGCTACACTTTGAGGAACTACTCACTGAACACGAACCTCAGTAAGTGCAAGTTAGCAACTTATATTTTATTTCATTCAAAAGTTGACAATGTTTGATCTCTGTCTGGCAGTCGTAACTTCTTGTATTTTAACGTATAAATTTCGAGAAAGGATAATCAAAGTTTACGAACAATACTAGTCAGAAAAGGCTGACTACAAAATAAATGCCAATGTATATCCTGTATCTTAAATGGTTCTATTGACTTGTTCTATCGCGTTTCCAATCTCATAACGCTATTTTGATTGAAATAAATTTGTATTATTACTATTATTATTTGCAGTATATTAGGAGCAAAAAACTACCTTCATATCAATTATCTTATCAAAAAAAAACAATGTAAATAACATTTAAAACAAACTTTTTATCAACAACAAATATTTTTCCTAAATATCTATTTCGATTTTAGTCTAGAAGATATCTTGTTTTCACACACATTTACATCACAAGAGCGTATACTGTAAATGTACTTTGAATTTTAGTTTAAAATCAAAATACAGCGCCCACGTATTGTAAATTTGAAATGCAATATAATACATTCTCGCACACTATGTAAATGTTGAGCTTATGGTTGTTATAAGCTCAATATTGTTATATTTGACTTTATACCGTTTTATTTGTATTTTCAGTAAGTAATTTAAAAGCTTTTGAATGTTAAAACAGACATTAAGAATAATAATTTCTATAATCATATATCTTCATGTCATTAAAGAATATTGTGAATAATTTTGTTTCAATAAAAATAATAATTACATTAAAAGGTTTACAACTTTTTGCTACCATTAAAAGTTGAATATAATAAAAGTAATTTAAAATATAAATTTTCGTATTACAATATTTTATTTTAAATTAAATGGTCATTATTCTTTCTGTAATGGAAATTTTCATTTACAATTTAAATTTTATTAGTCGCTAACATTTACTTATTACAACATAATGTGCTCAATATAATGAAACGAAAATTTTTTAGATATTGTTATGAAGGTTTAGGTGTAAATTTAATGTAATTTGACTTGAATATTACGATAATTATTAAATAGGTCTCTAAAAATATTAGCTTCTAGGAGCATGACGCTGCGTCAGCTAGAAAAAATACATTAGAGTAAGTATTATAGAATTGTTGACCTACAATAATGCTCCAAAAACGTCCGCAATATATATCTCTGTCTTACGGTTCACTCACTTACTAGTTTTATATTCAAATAAAATATTACGCTATTTTCGAACTTGTTTTCTTCCGTTCAGTATTAATACTGACCTAAATTAATACTTTCGTAAGATTCAACATTTATTTCTGATTGAAAATGGCGTTTATTGTATATGATTTATATAAATATTTTAGAAGATATCATAAGCTCAACTTACCTCGGTGAACCGCCAGTCTTTTCAAAGCATACCGGTCACCGATCCCCCTCGACTCCACCTGCTTCTGCTATATAAGCCGGGCTATGAAGCACGTGATGCGCTTCACTCCATACCAGTCTGTTTTCTGTATCAAATCGCTCGCTAAAAAGGATTACCGGTACCAAAATTTACACAGGTAAAGCTGCGAAAGAAAAATAGTTTTATATACAATTGTATTTTATTAAGAACTAAGTTTTTGAAAAGAAACTTATAAATTTGTAAATAACAATCTTCGAATTTATCTAAAATGAACTATATTTCCTAAAATGTGGACTTAATGTTCAAATTAAATATTCTGAGGATGTTCTAGACAGTGTATGTATACGAATTTTTACGAAAGTCCTCTAAAAATGTGATTAACATTGTTGCATGGTGTAAGTGAAATGCTTCATAATTTAACGTATAAAATTGCATATATTTTTACAAATTTGGCACTTAATTTGAAGACTAGTTGAATATTTTACTAAGAACGTACATAAATATATAGAATATATATTAAAGAATATTTTAAATCTATCTGTATATTTTTAGATAGATGTGCATAAATATATATAATATAAGAAGTATGGTATGCTGGACTCTGATATACTTCATGAAGTAAAACCACAACATATCGCTGCTGTCTCTTGTGGTCACTGTAGTGACAAAATTATTCAAATAAAATATGATTTGAGGTATAACAGTGACATGACCGGTTAATAAAATGGTTAAAAACTTTTGTATAACAGGTTGAAAATTAATAAGTAAAATAAAAGAAATACATATTTTAAACAAATCATACAAATGGCCATAATTAATCGTAATCGTCAGACTTTTATAAGCATGGTAATGATAAAACATCTAATATTATTTTATTATTATTCAAATAATGCAATATCTTATATTATACATAATTATTAAATAAGTTCAAAGTAGGTTAATATTAAAATACTCTTCCAGCAACAGAAATACAAAGATAGGATAATGTAGCAGTCTCGATCTGAAGTTAAGATCACATTTCAAGTTTTTCTCTCAAAACTTTTTATACAAGAAGATATTCAATTACTTTGACACTTACATGCAAAACATTACATTACTTGTCAATGCGTCCTCGGATAGCAACAAGTACTAAAGGATTTGTCTGTCTTTAAGCACAGAGGTAAACAATTTTAAGGAAATAAAAGTCCCCATCGTTTGCAGGCTCATAAAAATATCTTATATTTATTTGTTTAACATTTATTATATTATTGAGAGAAAAGGGTACTTTTCTGCACTCTTTGTGCAAGCATCAATCCGAGAAGTTATACCCGAAACTTTCCAAATTTTGCACACTGATAGAAATCAGTCTTATGGTGGTTTTAAAAAAAATATTTCAAATATTCGATGTCGTTTAGGAATAATCACGAAAAAATTAAAATCCCAGAGACTTCAAAAGGTTTTCAATTTCTTTAGGATTTTTTCCTTTTTTTAAATATTTTTTTATCTTGAATAATAGTTGAAGACAGAATGAATCGATGTTTTGTAAATGCAACTTCAGTGCTATTTGCACCTTGCTTCGCTCAATATGCTAACACATACCGAGCGCCGCAAGTCAAAATTGAAGTCTAGTTGAGGCTCCTAGTTACTATTAATCATTATAGAAATATACTTACAAGACAAATATATTTAAAAATATAAACGAAATGCTTTTTCGAATGGTGTACAAATAAATAAGGAAATGAAATACAACTGACAATTTTGCCTCGCTTTTTGGCATGAGTTCGTTTTGGCAAACGTATCTCAACATACACAGAGCAACATTTCAGTTAAAGATGTCGAAATCTGTTTCATTCTTGAGTTATTGTGTTAATATTTTGTGCAGATTTATCAATAAGGTTATAGCATGTTGCTTTTCTTAAGTGACCGCATCCTGTTGGAGTCTATTGATAACAACTGATCTTCTCGTTTCAATATGGACCAAAGCACCACGTAACAAAAGTTTTTTGTTTTCTTGTTTTATAAAACAAATATCACTACTTGTATCTTAACTATGCTTTTAATAAGAAAAATGTAATTGGCAATATTATTTCAATACACGAATTAGAAGGAATTTAAAAAAAAATTGTTACGTTTTTCTAATTTAATAAATTGTGAGAGAAAATCAGTCTAAACTAACAGCCGACGAATCTAGCGATCTGCAAAGTAAGGGACACAGCATCCATTATAAAAGAACACAGATAGCTAAGAAAAATAGTCACGTTACAGCCGAAAAATATACTGTTATTAGATCTTTTTTATACGTTCTCATAAAAACTCAGCATTTAAATACATTCACAGCATATAAGAAGATACCATTTTACCTTTTTTTAATTTTAAATAAAATAGAACAAAAATAATCGTTAACCGTCTTGAAGATGTTTAAAAATAAAATAACCTAATAATTTATCTTCCTTCTGGAACAAAAAAAAATACACTCTTATTCCTTAGAGACTTACCTTGTGGTGTAAAATTCGTTTTAGCAAAAAACATATAATTTATATAAGTGCCGTATATAAATTCTTAAAGGTTAACTTTATAAAATATTAATGTTTTTGTAACAAATCTATAAGAAAATATATCATTATTTTCTAGGTCTGAACTGTATGAGATTAATCAGTGTATTTTTCAAGCGTTATCAAGTCTTTGCTTCATCAGTCCATTCCCAAAGTATTTTATTCAACACTTTTTTATTTCTCTCAGTTCGTGTTTCGACCAAGGTCATATACTAAAATATTCACGAGTGCTATCCGTCTACTTCAATTGAAATAAAGAAACCCTTTTCGTTGTATTGGTTTCTAGTACAACTTTACAACATATCCTAATAAATAATATATATTTCCATTGTAGTCTAGTTTATCAAAACAAAAGCAGTGTTCAAAACATTTTTGGCTCTAAAATTCAAGCGAATTGAGAACATACCCAGTGCATTATTATTCGGATTAATTCGGTGTTCTAATATTCAAAATATATATTTGAATAACAAAGCCTACAATTCTATAAATGTTCTTAGGCTGAATACAAATCCCATATTAATACATCAACAGATTACAAATTGTTCCGACGGAACAGACTTACGCCCACTCTGTATAAATATTCACTTAGGAGTTTCTATAAATATGTTATATACATTTGTATAACTATATTTAATACGTATTTATTCTCACTTAGAATTAATGTTTCAGATATAGGTATATATATATATTTATTTATATTCTTTATTGCACACCACAATACATATCACATATTTAAAAATAACAAGTACAAATAAAAGATGGAATGTACAAATGGCGGACTTATCGCCTAAAGGCGATTTCTTCCAGCCAACCATTGAGTTAGGAAAAAAAAATGCAAACAATCAGGTAATTGTTGGTGGTGCGATTATAATAAACCTACTTACTAATATTTACATACAAATACATACGAATAATACATAAATATCAATATATACAATACATATCAACATACACTAATATATACATCATAACATAATAAATAGTAAAAGTAGAAATTAATTATCTTCTGCTTAGTAGATTTTTTTAACTGACTTTTTAAATGCTACTAAAGTTTGTATACGTCGTATATTTAAAGGAAGTGAAAGAGACAAAAGAGAAAGTATATGGAAATCCCGGCGTCGATATATATATACAGGAAATAAGAAAAGTTTTTTTTCGTTGTTCAATTATAAATTAATTGTTTTTAACGTCATTAAAATTTTATATTAAATATAATATTTTACGAACATTAACGTTACATTGTAAAGAAAATCTTTTTTTACAATTTAAATTACAATACACAAAAGCCGCTAAAACGTTACAAATTACTAAAGGACTTTATCCTGAATAATATTACGGTTATTGTTTCATGTATGTAAACCTTTTTTTATTGTACTGTTTTATAAGCCATAAAAATATACTAATGTCATAGAGAATTTACATTAAATATTCTAATTATGTTTTATTAATATAAAAAATATAAATAATAGACAGAGTTCATCGTTTTCTTTTATAAAATATGATTATTTTTATAGTATTACTTTGTACATCAGATTAAACCTTACAATAGAACGACAGACCACGTACAAGATAGCAATAATTGTGCATATTATGTTAATAAGTTCATATGACCTGTTATTAGACATTTTTCAACCTCGGGTTAACGACATTGTAACGAGAACTCTTTTGTATATAACTTTGTTTCTAAGTTTATGTAAAATACATCTCAAGTTATTTGAACTAAAAGTATAACTTAAGACTTGTTGATTCTTTGTAGTTAAATATTAATATAATTAGTTTTTAGGTATTGTATTCACGAAACGATTCATAATATTAATTTATTAAGTAAGAATGATTAGAATAAAAAAATTGGCTTTTACTGATGTATTTATATATTTTTATATATATTTATGATATAAAAGTATATATATTTATATATTTTTATATCAGATGGTATCAGATATGCCCTGGATGACATTTTACTGAGATCAAAAGTAACACACCCGACTGAACTAATATTGAACATGTTCAACTGGTGCGTGCAAAGTATTAACTTTTACTTTTATTATATTTTTAACTATTACTTTTTATATATATACGATTCTATATATTTTACATAAGTTCTTATTTTATTTGTCATGTATATATATATCACGTATTGTAATATACGTTATAATAATAATATAAGTTACGTATAAGTATTTATTCGCATTTATATATCTATATTAACAAATATTTATATGTATTTATTTAAACGTTTATTATTACTTATATAATTTTAATTTAATTTTAGCTTATGTTAAAATTTTTCATTTTATTGTTTTTAACGCCTAATTATTATGTTTTTCGTTTTTTCTTCTCTATGGGTTGACTGGTAGTGAATGCTCTGTAGCATTAAGTCCGTCTGCTGTACTTTTATTTTATGGTACAATAAAGATTAAATATATATATATATATATATATATATATATATATATATATATATATATATATATAAAATTCAATATCTTTTACAAAAATAAGTAACACGCTTTAACCAGTTTGTATTAATTACATGCGCTGGTAAATATTTACTCAAATTGATGCTCTATGTGCAATTTACATAAAACTCATTATTGAGTGTAATTTGTGCAGTACTGCATGTGAAAGCAATGTAAATATTTATGAGTTAATTGAGCGGTGGAGAGTTCAACCCGCGCCTGTACCTTTGAGGATAAAGGTTGATAAATGCAAATTTTATGTAATTTTAATTGTGACATAATGGTGAAAAAATAGTATTATTATATATTAACATTATAAAATACCAAAAGGAAGTAGAATAGAAGCAACAAAAATATATATATATATACTATCTTCTGGGGGTACATAATACATATAATAGCATTACATGTACACAAATGTATGTTTTAAATTAGATTTTTAATGCTACGACGCTACGATTTCTGTAGCGATGTAGATTGACGTAGCAGTGCTACGAGACGTTATATGGAACGACGTGACATCAGAGAAACTGTTTTGTGACACAATATTACGTTCTTATCGTTAACGTAGTACGAGACACGGAGCTCTGAGTCGCTTTTAGAGGCGATAGCGAATCAATTTCCTAAACAGAATGAGATGCTGGCAGTTTTTAAAAACGAAATCTATAATTATTTTTGCTCTTTAATATCTAACAGTTACTTACAAGTATTTTGCGATTTTTACAAGTATTTTGCGATTTTAATACACCTTTTGGATAAGCTTAATGATTTGTATTGGAAGTTGGCACTGCTTAAATATAAGAGACTTTAACCTTATACTGTAAGTCCCCGAGTAAATCAATTAATATCGCACTTCTCATCGACAGGTGTCTCATTATCCCAGCATCCCGCTAGGTAATAAATCTGCGATCGGACTAACTCCGGAACTCCGGTCTGTTATCTCACCAGCTTTGACGTTTTAATTCCCAGATTTTTAAAAATATTTTTTTTAGATTAAAACAAACTAAAACCTATTTAAAATATCCGTTTAAACGAACTTATGTATATAATTTTAATTAACTTATAAAACTTTTTATTTACCAACTCCAAGAAACGTGCAAAAAGTATATTTCAGACTGTAATTTTCAGTGAATCACCTTTCTGAGTATTCCCCGACCGCAAAATTTAATCCGAAATCTTGATTGCGGTCTCTAGTAGTGCACTAAAATAACCAATATATTCAGCTCCGCTAAATATATAAAGTTTTATTCAGTTTACGTTATATTAACATCTTGCAATGAAATATAAAACTTATAATTAAAACAACAAAACAAAATATATAATATAATTAATTCACTTCTAAAATTTTAAATGAAAATATACTACTACTATAAATTTAGTGAACTTTGAAATGGAATTAGGATATAGAATTACTTCATAATAAATAAGTAATAATAGCCATAAATAAATATATTTTAATACTATATACTATTCCCCGTAATATTTAGTTTTAAACTTAATATTCTAACTAGACCAGAACAGCGGCATCGTTCAACATAAGCCTCTCATTTATCTGGACAATCAGTATTTATGATGTTATATTCATTGTCTCGGAAACAACGGTGCGAGATTAATTACGACAAATGAGACTAATTGCTAAATTAATACATTAAACGGAACTTTGTTAATAATATAAAAAAGTTATGATAGAGCTAAAAAACAAAATATTCCTAATAATTGTTATTTTAATCTTAATATAATATTTTATGGATAAAACTAGAAACGTTTTATTATTTAACATTTTTTGATTTAATCAAATGTATAGTTTATTTGGTCTGAACTCTAATATTAATTGACGTTTGTTGGACTACAATATTGTAATAAAGGCACTCATCGAGCTGAGCGAAGCGAAGCTCCTTACTACCCAAATTTTCAACTCTTTGTTACCCTACTCCTCCTTCAATTTATGACCTACACGCACGAAATTTTGCACACATGCGGATAATGAGCAATACTCGTTCTATATTGAAAATCAGCCGAATCGTAATTGTGGTTTTTGCGATAATTGTTAAAATTTGTCTCATATAGTTAACATATAGAAAGTTTTTGTTTCGCGTGCGATGCGTCGCGAGGCCAACCCCGCTTGCGTGGACCTAGTAAATTGAAGGAGGAGTAGGGTAACAAAGAGTTGAAAATTTGAGTAGTAAAAAGCTTCGCTTCGCTCAGCTCAATTGAAGACTTTATGATCAATTGATCTAACATTTACTATTTACATATTATATTGTTGACAATAATTAGGAAAAACATTATAATTCCACGTATTTAATTAATAAAGTTGAGCTAAATAATTAAAGATAGCGCTTATATATGAGTTATTTAATAGTTCTATCTGTTCGCTTTACCAAGAATATATGCAAAGTTGTAAAGTATGTACATAGTAAATAACACGTGGAAAATATAAGCGTTTTGTAATTCAACACTACGCTCGAAGTTTCTCGCACGTGAAGTGAATGTAAGTAGCTATCTCAGTTGATTTAATTATTCCCCTTAGTTTATAGTTATATATGAAATAGCAATTTGAACTGAAATATTAACATGAATAGTGAACTCTGGAGGAAAGGATTAATCAACCATTTAATCTTAAATGCTTATGATTACCATTTATCATGATGCAGCGAAGCCTAAAGATGGATGTCTGTATTTATTGTGTTTCGTTACTAATGCTACTCCTCCTAGACCAGTGGTTCCCAACGTGGGGCGTACGCCCCACTGGGGGGCACTTTGGCAATCGGAGGGGGGCATTTCGATTTTTTTTCAGTTAAAATTACCCCTCTAGTTAAGGGCATTTCATATCTTTGCATGGATTAAAGGGGGCATTTTCATATTTTTGCATTGGTTAGGGGGGCATTTTCATATTTTAAAATTTCGAAAGTGGGGCGCGTACCTAAAAAGGTTGGGAACCACTGTCCTAGACGGATAATGGTAGGATGTTTAAAATTGGCAGAGTTGTCGAAGACAGTGACTTATAGGTCCTGAAGTTTTTATTAAATGATCAAAGTGTGTCCCATAGAGTTAACATGTGGATGGTTTTGATATCACAAGCGCGAGTTCTTATTAAGCTTAAGATTATAGCCACTATTTACTCTGCTAATTTTACTAATGCGAAACTCATTCAGCAACAATGCTTCGCTCAACTCCACCCGCCGTGGTAGACCTAGCAAGTGTTATACGTGTTGTATTGAATTTGTTTCGATAAATATAAATTGTGAATTTTAAATTAATAATTGAATTAAATTAAACAGTTACCTATATCAGGAATAGGTACCACATTGAATGTGGAGCACATAAAATAGCCTGTGAAATAAAATTGACATCTTGGCCGGGTTGCTTGGCAGGCATTCGTCTTGGCAAACGTCTTTATCTCGTAACGTATCGGTGACTCAGTAGAAATGTAGGATACACGCTAAAAAGTAACTAGATGTGGTTTGATAAAATATTCTATGTAATTTGGGTATATATTACATTTATATAAATACTTGTTTCCGCCCGCGGCTTCACTCATGTGGTATTGTTAAATTAGGCGATAAGGCCGCCCATTGTACTATGTGTTTTGTTGTTCTTTTCTTTATGTTAATTTATACTTTTTAATTGGTGTACAACAAAGAATATATAATAATCAATATAAAAAAGTGGCTTCAGAATATCTAAATCAAATTTCGTAACAAACGGCCGTGAAACATACTTTTATTTACATACACAAATAAATAAATGGAAAAACAGACAAATATTTTTTAAAATAATTTATATTCTTTATTGCACATCATACATACAAAAAAATATTATAAAAACAATATATAAAAATATAAAAACAAGTAAAAATTTATAATAAAGAAAATAATAATAAACATTAAAACGATAAGAGTAGAGTAGAGATTATATCAATATATGAAATTATTATATTTATATATTTTTACGGTTATATTTTTACGGTTCAATATGTATAATTTGGTTACATTTTTATTTTAACCCGAAGTTTCGAATGCTTTGCAGCAATCGTGAACACGGATAGACGAGATGTAAGTGTTATATGCGAGTTTCAATCCGTAAAAATAGTTTTATTTCAAATGTGTTCTCCTGAAAATCTAAGAAAATACTATTATATCAATATATTTTCCGTTTTGGAAGTTCACATATATTTTATATAGGAGTGACGTGATTTTTTCGTTTAATGAAAATATGTAGATTTTGTGAGTGTCAAACTTAGTAGGCGCTTGTTGGCGCTCAGTTTAGTTCAATATTATCGTGACAACATTGAAACTATTAGTCAGTTTATCTACATGAAACACTTAAATAATAAATTTATTATATTTAATAAAAATTTGATAAATACTCTAAAATATGCGTTGTTAAAAAAGTATCCAATTTAATTGTATTTATGGCTCACTATATTGTTTTCACCAAAATTCACATAAATGCTTGTCGCGGACTTTTATTATAAACATTCCCACAGTACATTATGTTTGTGTAAGTTTAATTATTTAAGCAGCGCACGATGAGATATCTCTCAGAGGGCAGGATGTTTTCCTACTTACAATCAATACAATTTTATCAACAAAATATTTTGATGTATAAACTGTATAACTTTAAACTTTCATCTTAATGAAAGTGAAAGAGTAACAAATATCTACAAAAACTGTTGCATTTAGAATATTAATAGTAATTTAAAATAATACAAGATACCTTTGGCTTTGTTTTTATGGCATCTAAATAATTTCAAAAATAGTGTCCTATCAGCATTAGTAACATTTTACACAAATCTGGCTTCAACTCGATAAACAGTACATACCCTAATCCGAATTTTCGTCCCAGTAATTTTGGGGATCGTCCCATTGTAAACAATATTATTATTGTTAAGAACATATTGTAAGAACATAAGCTTATGTTATTATTAACATAAGCTTATGTTCTCATTTTAAATAGCTGTAGCCCTGAATATGCAGAAAAATTAAAAGAACAAAAAGAATTAACAAAAGAAAACAAATACAAAGCAGCATTTTTGCAGCAGAAAAGAACAGAAAGCAGCATTCAGCAATTCAGCTTCGACAAATATAGATGACTTGCAGCTTACAATGAAATCAAACAATGACATGATATAAAAACAAAACCTATCACAAGTTTTGGAATTTCTGAAAATATTTGTTGAACAAACGCAAAAATGCGCGGGCGACCCACTAGTCCATTGTCTGTTTTCAATGTATATATAAGTTCAGAAAACACAGACCCATCTAGTGATTCTATAGACACAGAATACGTCGTCCATTAAACAACAAGGACATAGCAGACTAAGAAAGATGGCTGCCATTACATCACTACGATTAACTCAAAAGATACTAAAAAAGGTTTTCTCCACAAAGTTAAACTTTTTTATAAAATTCGTAAACTTTGTTGAAATTTTTAAAGTTTTATTTTAGTAAAGTACAACTTCGTAATGTCGACTTTTTTATAATATATTTGTTAATAAGTCTGTCCTGAGAAAACTCCTATTGTATCAGAACTGATTTAATTTAGCAAAAAAATAATTAAAGACAATGAATTATTTATTTATTCAAATTTAATTTAAATTAAGCCAAATCTCTTTTCAATTTACAAACTATGTTGGACTAAAAGAATCAGTCGAAGACATATTTTATATTTAAACTAGACATTTCTATCCAACTACATCTATTTATTATTAAATATATTGAAGTAAAATAAATAAAAATTAATTGTAAATAAAATCCATCAACTTCAACAACTTCGACTTCAACAATCTAACTTGTTTCTAACTAAAAATAATGATCTGCACCTTTCTTATAGTTTAAAATATGTTTTGTGAAACAGAGCACTTTTGTGTGTTGTTACAAAGCAATTTATAATCCGAAAAGCCTTGACGCCTCCAGCTCTTAACTCCATAGAGACCTCTCTACTGGAATACATGATTCTACAAGTGTAGAATATCGTAAAATATTTATGTCGGTACATATAACCAACCAACAAAATTGTGAGTGTGAGTGTGTATGTCTTAAATATAATAATTAAATTTTAAACTACAATATCATAATCATAATTATATATCATTTGTAGCAAAATATTCAAAATAATACGCTTACAACAGCTATTCAAACATTTAGTAAAAGCAACAAATTATCAGACACATTATACGTGTATCAGATGTATGCTTCAACAATAGTTTAATACAAGAAACAGTATTTCTAAAATGTCTTATATTATTCATTTAAGGTTCCCTGAACAATATCAATACTCTTGTAGTATATTATTAAGTAACTAGGAACGCCACCAGACCCTCAATTTTGACTCGCTGCGATCGCGAAATCTCGGGTGCCGTTTGCATGTTGAGCGAAGCGAGCCAAGCCGCAGCCTTCGTCTTGGTGTGGGAAAAAAAAAATTAATAGGGGGACAGTACAATTCGATTAAAAAAATTCGGCACGCGCATCCACAATGAGACTTCAATTTGTCGCGCTAATTTTTTTACATTGAAGTCTATGGGAGTGATGTTTTTTAGACATTATTCCTCAACGACAATGAATTTTTTTGAATTTTTTTTTACAAACCACCACACATATCAGCATGGTATGTGTGCAAAATTTGAAACCGAACCGTTCAGCCGTTTTAATGACAACTTTGTAAAACTAATGCAAATTCTCTCCAGTAGAGCGCTCCGCTCGCTTCGATCAATTATAAAGCTAATATATATAAATAAATACTGGTATTGTAATTTGGCCGTATTACATAATACCGTCAAATTACAATTTATCCAGAAAGTCTTGATTTATGAAGTATTTATTTTATATTGTCAATTTACGTGTTATATTTTAAAATTATCATATAAAATAAGTATTAGCATTTCAAAATATCACTAACAAAGAAATTCCAGAACCTGAACGAAATCGGAGCTTGTTAGAGAGATTAATAGAGAACATTATATCTCAAGGGGATCTTCTATTTGTGTGATTAAATTAATTAGATAATTAATGTTATTAAATTAAATTAATACGGAATATTACCTATATTGTTATTTCAAGTTATTGTTTATGGAAATCGAAAGATACAACACAAAGTTTATAGAGCGAAGCGAGCGGAGCGAGCGAAGCTCTTTAGGAGAACCTTTTCTGCATCCTTTGTGTAAAATTGAGGTCTGGTTCGCGCTCCTAGTTATAAATGTATGATTTGACTTGAAGTAAATTATTATTAGCCTTGATGGACTGTAATCTTTAATATTATTATAAGATCATCAACATTGTGTTAGGTAGCTCTATAATGGCTATATAATAAGTTTTTCCACAATACGAAAATCGATCACAGAAATGGTAACGAGCTCGCACGAATGCTACAGACGGACTGAATTACGTTTTATATCTTTATAAGTAATACAATACAATAAAAGAACATGCTATAAAATCATATATATGTATTAATATAAATTTGTTGACTATATATTTAAGAATTCCTCCGTTATTATATTTTAATAATCTCGTTTTGCAAACGGTATTGATGACAGTTATAAATAACTTATTACTAAATATCGTATTTTTATTTAATTAATAATTTTTAAATAAATGCGGCGGTTCCATCATTACCCTGATATATAACTCGATAAAGAACACTTTTTAAATTCATCTTAAATATCTGTATTTATGTATGTGTAAGTATTATATATAAAGTATTATATTATATATTATATTGTAATTTTATTGGTATTGTTTTTCGTCTTGTATTTTTAATTTTTATATAAACGCCAACAATTTTTCACCTTCACAAAGGTTACCTGGTACAGAATGCCACTGGGCATTAAGTTCGCCTTTTGTTAATTTAACAATAAAGAATAAATAAATAAATAAATAAATAAATATATAAATAAACTTCAAAATCGACCTTCTGTTTATATTTGGTAAAATATAGTTATATTTTTTTGCAGTTGCAGTTACGACTTTTTAGACATTATCGAATCAGGTTTGGAGAACTTCACGGAACACGGTCCAGCAGAGTGGGTGTCACATGACCATCACTTTGGCTCTGAAAATGAGGTAGCTATTCTATATAAGATAATGAATACAGTGAAAATTTTAAAAATATATAAAGTATGCTTTTGAACTAAATTTGGGTAATATTTTATTGTCATCAATTAAGCCGTATAAAACTAAACTAGTTTTAATTATACCAGTCATATACAACGAACAAAAAATGTTGCACCTCGCTCTATTAAGATAAGAACTGTTTTATATTTAGTAAATGTTCGCAGGTTTGGGAAGAGTTGGAAATACTACTGCCTGAGTCAGACGCGGTAAGCGCAGGGTGGTCGCGCGACACGCACGCAACACGCGCGCGTCGCCTCTGCGGGGATTGGAGCGGCAAGCTCAAGCTGTTAAGATATCAGTCGCGTGGCAACGCATTGCGACTGAGATTTAAATCAGATCATTCGAGTCATTTTGCGGGATATCGAGCGAAAGTTACTCTGACCGATAGTAAGTACTATTCTTTTTAAAGTATGCTTCTATTCTACACTTTTTTATCGCTTTGTAATTGATAAAAAACTTATTTATTTCAATAAGAAGATTACCTTTCAATTCTTCAAATTCGTTTAGTTCTTAAAGCAATGGTTCTCAAAGATTTCGTAACAAACCCGAACTCAGTTCGTGTATTAACTTTTTCTTATGAAATATCTTATTGTCATATAAACTCTAGATACTATTAAGTAAAATAGTAAGTACAAGGTTAAATATGCGTTTTCAAATAAATGATAAATGTTACATAACAGCACTCCAACCACTCGTCATTAAGTCGTTATAAAGCCTTCAGCAGAACATTCAAAAACGTTGTCGACCGCTCTCACTCGGAATTACTAACTCTATACTACGATATGCTCTAACTCTACCTGTCCAATATACTGTTTAAGTTTTAGTCTGGTATTTTACCATAATTTATTATCTCTTTTAAGAATAGAAGTGGTTTCTATAATAAGAGGTTTGAAAAAAATGAATATTAAATTCACATTAAATTTTAAAAAAATATACAATATATAATATAATATATTGTTTGTTTGATGTTTATCTATTTTTACAGAATATTTATTTCTCTATGAAAGATTATTTTATAATTTTAAATATTTTTCTATAAAATACCAGTTCCTAAAATAGAGCGAAGTGGAAAATGAAGTCTTAAGAATTATATTTTTTAAAAATATGTATTAATGTTAGAACGCCTGGTGTGTTAAATACGTATATTTTTTTTGTCAGACTTAAGCTCCATTTAAAGAATTTTCTTATATTTTAGAATTCAGAGCAAAATTTTTAGTTTAAAATTTCAATATAACATTAGGTTATTTTCAAGAGAAAATAGACTACAAAAGCTTACGAGACTTTACAAGTGTGCGGCCATTTGCAATTTTTCGCTTGGAAAGCATTATCAAATTTATATAAAACTTTGAAACATGAAATTCAAATATCACTCTAATTGAATGGAATAAAATTAAATTGTCGTCAGGTTTGAGGTAAATTAGATACCAAATGTATTTATTAGGAGTACATTACAACTAATTAAGCAGAAATAATTTCATGTATATCTTAATACTTGGACATTTCCATTACGTGAAGTAGTCTACATATATATGTATCTTATCATTGCATGTGAAACCACCAAAGAACAATGTTTTTCAATTCTAACTCCGGGCTTCTGTTACTGCCTCAGTTTTGAATGGAGCTTTATAGAACGAGCACGGAAGTACGTCAAATGCCCACGCAAACTTCCAACTTAGTTCCTTTTCAATACAATTCTAATTCGCTTGTCTCTTACCAACTTCGTCGTACACGTGGAACTTTTCTCCGACAGCCAATTGTCGATGCACGTGGCTGAGTGTTTGTTATGTTACAATAGAGTTCATTTTCGGTTGTCGTTTCAGTAACAAGCTTATATAAAATGAATTCGCAGTTTCGCCTTAATGAACTTAATTGCCTTACATTTCAAATAATTTTTAACGCGACAATCATCATTATTGTTTACGCTACGTTAGCTTAATGCCCTTTATACCTAGATTTTATTGAAATTGAGCAAATTATATTAAACAATATGGTTTAAATATGTAGTTAATGTAATTTGAAGTAACGCTATGCCGAAGTCAACTATATACTTATGAATGAAATATAATTTCTTAACTCATTAATTTAATGTTCTTGCTGTATTAAGCAAGTCTAGATGGAGGAATATGGATTTTAAGTAATTAATAATACTGTTACTTTTATGTGTAAAAGCTTAAAAGGATTCATTTAAAAAAAAATTTTGCAGAATTAAAGCAACTGTATTTATAAATGGAAAATATCTTTTATTTTCTCTTAAACATTATTTATTGTAAAATCTTTCACCATATTAATAACCATGTAACATATATTTTTATTTAAAACTTGCTATCATGCCATCTATTAATGACTAAAACAAGAATCTTAGTGCCACAAAAAAATATAGCCAACAAGCAAATAAAAACCCATCCTATCAACATAGTATGAGACCAAAAAACTTGACTTCGTTAACTCAACCCATTCATTCGTTCCGGAGTCGAATGAATTTTTATCTGAAACTTCATCGTGTACTCCAATTTAGCTTTAAAGCTACGTCCATTATTAAATAACTCGAGATCTGAAAAAGTGCCTGAATGAATAGTTTCAACTCTGTATCGTAATAGATACTTGACATTGAATCTCTGCAATTTAATCTGCAATGAAGGTATGAGATAAAAAGAACTGTTTCGAAATAGGTTAAAAAGTTCATTTATATTTGGTTATATAACTAAACATGACATACTTTTTAATTGACTGACGTTTCGACAAAGTTGCACCAGCCGTGGTCATAGGTTGATTGTCTTAAAAGATATGTAAAACGCGATAATTTCTTTAAATAAAATAATAATATATTATAAAAAGCGATAGTTTAAACGTTAGTATATTACATGTTTCAAACAAAAACTGATGAAACAAATTATACGCGAGTTTTAATCCGTAAAAAATAGTTTTATTTGAAATGTGTATTCGTGAATCTAAGAAAAAACTATATTACGTGTTATAACTCTGCGATACGTAGACGACATATTTCAATGACAAATAATTTTGGTGTTGAAAACATGGTGCCAATAAAGGCCACTAATAATATTTAACACAGCGACATGACAGATAGAGAGCCCTCTTCATAATGGGGCTCCAAGATTCTCAAGAGCATCGAGAGTGACACTAACAGATATTACAAAACGGTTTCTTTTATCTGGACATCTATTTACAGTTTCAAAATAAACAGATAATTTATACAAAAAATATCTATCAATATCTATTAATTTTCTTTAATATCCCACTTTAAGTATTCTGTAGTATTAAATTCTTGTTTTACTGAAATGGCTAATATTTTAAGGTGCGAGAGTCATCCAAAATTAAATGTAAACTAATAAAAATTAATTATATTTAGTTATGATATTCACGATATTAAGGAAAAATAATAATACTTAATTTGATGTGAGGATATTTTAAAAAATGGAGAGATTATTTTTTTATTTTTTGTAAGTGACTTAATACAATCTGATAATAAAGTAAGAAATAAATAAACCTAAGATCCGGGTCACCGCTCGAATAATCATAGAATTTCTATTAACTGATATTTTTATGATATATTAATATATTATATTATAGAAATGAGAAGATTATTCCGCTACAACGTATCTAATAATATTTTATTATTACGCATAATGTTCACTCTTAAAAGCCATTGAAGTGTTTTCAGTCTGTTCAGATTCAAAACAAAATAAGGTTTTACCATCTTATGTAATCAGTGTAATAATGTCGTTATTGTCTCGTTCCTTTTAGAAGGGGTTTTATTGTTAACCTTAAATTTTTACAGAAATAATGGAATGATTCAGTTTACAGTAAAAATCAAATATAAAGTTTGATATGGAGTTTGACTTTTAAAATAATATTTAATTCAAATAAGACAAAAAAAAAACAAATAAATAATTAATGTTTAAAACAAAATATCAAAATATATATAAAATATTATTTATAGATTAAGATTTAATACGCAAAATAAATGTTAAGAAAATGTTTTTATATATCGTAAATATTAATAATTGGGTATATTAGGACGTAGGTGGAGCAATTTTATATAATAAATTTGGATATATCAGATTCATTATATCAATTTATTATCAAATATGCTATGACACGAGAAGGAAATGTTGGTGATAATGATTAAAACTAATAAACAGAGTTTTATAATTTCTTGCAAATTAGACCTAAATTACAGGAACTTCCTATAAGAAATTACAGAAATGGTAACTTGGTAGATAGATATAAAATGATACATGACAATTCCTAGACTTAACTGACCGTTCTGTCCAACGTCACAGTTCACCGCAACACAGTCTAGCACCACTTGGGGATACCAGAACAGTGCACTTAACTATCGACATAGACGACTATTCTCTAATCATACTATACCTTATTATTATGTGTGTTACGAAAAAAAGAGAGAAAAAATTCATTTTTTTTATATTTACTAGTTCCAAAAATTGTAAGCACCCGAAATATCATAAAAATCTGCCTGTTAGTTTCACGTGAAAATCGAAAAAACTGATGTAAAAAAATTTGTAAAAAATTATAAAAATTATAATATATAACATATCTTTATCTTTTCAATACAAACTGCACAGACAGAAACCTAATGTTTCAAACTAACAGGTTTTTATTTAAATAGCTTAACTAAGCACACAAGCAAAGCCTTTTATTTTACTACTTTTTCGTAAAGATATTTTAATTGCGGCGTTAGTTCACTTACATAACTGTATTCTCAATGTGTGACTTCACATCGATATATCTCAAACGGATATTTTCGGTCCATTAAACGTGGCCTGACTGCCATTTATAAACTAGAACGCTTTATGACTTACACTTCTAGCTTACGATCTTATTTTATATCCAAAATACGTTTTTAACTAAAATGCCTATATCCGATTATTAAGATAGTCTCAGAATGAAACACTAAATGATTTTTCAAACTGTTAATCAATTTCATATAAAGCACCACAATAATAACACCTTGAAAAAAAATTATAATTAAATAAATAAATGAATGAATGAATTAATTAATTAATTAATTAAAGAATGAAAGAATGAAATAACGAACGAGCCAACGAACGAACGAAGGAACGAAATAATGAACGCATGAAATAATAAATAAAGTAATTATATTATCAATAAAATGCTCGAATCTCCCAAGCACTCGCCTGGACAGCTTAGAACAGAATGGGTTTCTACGATTCTCTCAACTGCCCTCGCAAATAATCAGTGTTGTCAGTAATATATAATTAATAAATTAAATAAGTGATAGATTTTTAGAGATGGCAACACTTAATTTAACCGTATAAAATATGTTGTTAGTACGATAGTAACTGTATTATTCTTTGTTGAATTATTATAAAACATTGTATTCAATTGAAATATAATCAAAATTATATTTCTATAGACTGTATTATAAGTTAATAGGTATACATTCTTAGAGTTAGATCAAAACAGCTTTGCTTTTCTGCAACAGTAAGCTATTTGGATAAAAACACTGTTAGCTTGAAACATATTACGTTCCTATCAGTTCAGTTTGTATTGAAAAGATATAGGTATGGATATATTATATGACATATCATATTTTCTGTTTACCTTTTGCAATATGATCGCAATATTTCAAGTGAACCCAAGACATATTGGAATAGTTTACAGATATTGGAGACTGTATTCATTATTTGAATCTTCTGTATGATGTTTATTTTTGTAAAGATATTTGGTCTCAAATAATGTTTTACATTTATTCAGCGAAGCTCTCTATGAGAGACTTTTCTGCATCCTTTGTGCAAGCATCAATTAAAAACAGTATATCCGAAAATAACTAAATTTTGCACACTGATAGACATCAGTCTAGTGGTAGTTTTAAAATTTTCAAATATTCGATGTCGTTGAGGAATAATCACGGCAAAACTGAAATACCTAATGTTTTTAAGGATTTTAATTTTTTTATTTTTTTTTTAGTTTTTTTTTTTCATTATATTTTTTTTCATCTTGAATAATAGTCGAGGACAGAATGCGTCGATGTTTTGTAAATGCAACTTCGCTGCTGTTTGCACCTCGCGTCGCTTAGTATGCTAACACATACCGTGATTTTGCGAGTCAAAAATGAGGTCTGGTTAGCGCTCCTAGTAATTGTAGCATACATTTAAAGTAATTTCTTCTATGAAATGTGTGAATACAGTTGAGATAAAGCTTGAAAATAGTTTAAACTGAATATGTTACGTAACATCGTCAGATGTTTTCAAAAAGAGGTTTTCTAATTCTTCTTACTAATAAATATATTATTTTTATTCTTCTTATCTATATATTAAACGAGACGAGGTACCTATTTACAAATGTGTTGTTTTTTTTTCAAAGCCTTTAATCTTACAAAACCTCGGAGTGCTCAGACAATTTAAACCTACTCAAAAAAGAATTCTGAAAGATGGAACTCTTGGAACGATTCTTTAATTTCTTGATCAGCTTTATTATCAAATATTTACATTACTTACATAACATATATTTCTTAAAATATTTTTTAAATAATCTAACATTAGTACTAATTCAAAATACTCATGTCTCAACAGCTCAGTCGTGTATGGACGTGAAACAGGTTCTATTCAACGGCTACTGCTACCTTTTTTCCGGCTACCCGCAGGCTTCATGGACTACCGCAAAACAGGTATGCATCACACCACCACAAATCTATTAAAGGTAAATATCTTTTATACATAATACAAGTAATTATGTCATCGTACTTTTATCCTTTCATGCGCTTTTCCAAAAGCATTCCCTTCGCATAATATTCAGTTAAATAAGATTTAATTTTAATTTTTAAAATGAACATGAAAATATTGTGATAGTAGTTGACCAAAATATAAAACTTCTAATAACTAAGTAACTTTTAGTTAATTTAAAATTCATATCTTATGTTAGATTTTTTTATGTTGATTTATTAAAATTAAAGTGTCAGCTTGGTTATATTTAAACAAAAGGTATAAGTTGTCGATTTGATTGAAATAAAATAAAGAATATGTGAAGATGGTTAATTGATTTAATTAATATAAGATACTGATTTGACTAAGTTAAGATTGTGTGTAGACAGTAATTTAATTCAATACTTATATACTAGTTAAGTAATATTATTTTTAATTTAACATGGACAATACGTACAGCGAGATACCATTGATTGGTTTTGGGATTCTGCGGTTAACTTGTGTGCAATATGATTGGTCTGGAGATGAGAGTACTCGAATATATATGTAGAAAATAACGCATATTAGTAAATATTTTGGGTTTAATGTTATCAGTGTTTCAGTACATCATTTACAGAAACTATTTGCTTTAATTACTTTACTAAAGTTGCGGCTTATTCGGTTAGGCGATGATTAGTTTTTCAATAAAAGTTTAGTTACTAATTTTATGTTAAAAATTTGAATATTTACAAAAGGGTCGGATTATTTTAAACTGAATATAATAGCTTTCTAGGTCTATGATTGATATACTAGTTACCTGCTCCGGCTTCTCACGTATCAATAAAAAATTCTAAAGTCGCTTAATGATACGACGGTTTTATTAATTAATACCATGGTTTCCTGACATTTACTTCTACTTTTAACATACACTTCAAGGACATTAATTTACATTCTATATATTTGTTAAAACAGCATAAAAATTCGTACACGAATTTTTAAGATCACGTCAATACAAAAAAGCAATACAAGAATTTATATTTTAAGAAAAAAGAAATAATTGAAATGAAATATTCAAGAAATATCAATTCTGCTAATTACATTCAAATGTAAGCGCCATTAGTTTAACGAACCATTTAATATTATCAACGAAGGTTCCGTGAAAATTTCCATAATTGTAAACGGGACCAAGTTTTGCTTTTAAGTCCCTCGCAGGTCGCATCGATCCGCAAACTTGCCAAGTACACGCCAAGTCTAATGGTCCAAAAAATGACTTTTACTTCATTTCACAAATTAGTTTGTATGAATCTTTATATTCTTTTTGTCATTTCTCTTCTGATTGGGTAATTTTAAGAGTAAAATAGCAGTTATGTTTCTAATATTGTATGTTTCTGATGGTATTGTCTTTATTTCATATTTTTACTATATCATGAATGATCTAAACATGTCATCACATAAATATCTCACTATTATTATTAAACAAAAGACAATATAAATTGGTAATTTAATTTAAAAAATATCTTTTTATTAACATTAAAATGATTTAAAATGATTTATTTGTATTAAGATTAACATGAGGAAGTAGAACAAACGTAATTAATGTTGATGTCATTAAGAAATGTTTTTTTTTGTTACACATATTGTAAAATAGTGTGCTCTGACCGCGTCTGTCTGTCTGTCTATGTGAACGCAATAAACACCAAAACTACCAAACAGATTTTTTATATGGTTTCAATAATAGATGTTGTAATTATTGAAAAAAGGTTACGTATATAATTTTATATGTTTTAAGGTTAAGAGACTGATATATTACGACAATTAAAGAAGTAGCAAAAAAAATGCTTAAAAATATATATGTAAAAAATACAGTATAGTAAGAAATTCCTGGAAAGAAATAACTTACTTTTTATATTAATAATAAGAATTAAGGTTACTGAAATTCACGGGAAGCTGCTGGTGGAAGCTTGTATAGTATAATTATAATATATTTAAGCTTTACTGCTCTGAGATAACTATATATTTTTTCTTGAATTTTGGAAAAGAATTTTATAACTCAGTAACCAAGGAAGCGTGTTATTTGTTATTCAAAAGTGCATCCAAAAACATTTTTTTTTTATTTTACGATATCACTTTTATAGACGAAATACGTTTTAGTTTAACTCGAATAAGACTTATTAGTTCTTTCATTCTCAATAAATTTTAATTATATATTTTATAAAAAGCACCTACAGCTATGTTTTTAATTTGTAAGTCTGTTTAAAACTTTCAATTTTGTTCAGTTTTTTTAAAGTTATATGAAAATATTTTAAACATAAATGACGAATATTTTTATTTTGATGTTGTGTTTATATAATTTTGTTATTATATATATATTTTTTATTGTTTTTATTGTAATAAGCATTTTTTTTTATTGTTTTTGTAGTTTCATGTATTTATAATTTAATGCCTTAGTGTACGTTTATGTTTGTCTTTTATATTTTGCATGTCGTGGCAGCCTGTAAGTAAGACGACATTTAATATTTAATTTATATTTTTTTCAATTTCAATATTTCTGATTGTATTTTTGTGTTGTTTTGTTGGTTGTTCGTAATAAATAAATAAATAAATATTTGTATTATGACTGTTTCCATTAATTAGTTATTAAACTGATACCAGGTGTGCGAAGGACTCAATATGCACCTGTCATCAATACATACTGCTGATGAAGAACGTTTTATAGTAACTGGTATCAGACAATCAAGCGATTACAGCGCTGGAGCTGTGTACTGGCTTGGTTCTCGTCTAGACAATAATGAAATAAGCTGGATCGATGGGAGCACTTTAGATTACCAGGCCTGGCCGCCATATAATGATACGGAGGAACTTGAAGATGCCTGTCTGGGTGTACAAGTAATGTTATGTTATAATATTATATATAATATTTCACCCAAGCTACAATCATTAAAATTTTTTTAAAATTGTCTTGGGTTTTATAATACTTAATATTAAGTAATTCTTACGGGCGAGTTTTATTTATTTAAACTCTCAAAAAGGAAATTCAAGTTAAAAATATTATAGGATATGCATTCCAATATTTTTGTTACTGTTCAGTTAATGGCTAATGTTAAATATCTGCGATTATGGGACTATATAAAAACACACATTTAAGCAGTAACGTATCCCGATAATATAATTATTTGTATTAATCCAGTGGAAATCTTCCCCCGTTCCATCCCAACCGTCTGGTCTGTTCTGGACACCACACAAGTGCACCTCTACGGGCGGCTACGTGTGCAGACGAAGACTTAATTCAGAGCACGTACTCAGAAACACCACCGTTGAAGGAGCTTCGGGTACGTGGAGCAAAAATGTCATTAAACTAGATATTAACTTAATCACTTAAATATATCAGTCTTGATATATAATTAGTACATGATACTATTTTTAATTACTGATATGGTTTTATTTCGTATTTGACATATAATAGAAAATTCTTTACTTTATAAAAATGAAATGAAATTTTTGGATGATAGAAATTTAATAAAGTTTCAAACTTCTGACATCTTATTAAGGAAATTTATGTGCTTTTGTTCGAACTTTAATTGGACATTTTAATATTAAATAGACACGAATTCTTATTATATCAGTAGTTTTCTTCATGTAAAGAATCCATCATAATATTGTCGTTTTGTTAAAGATAACTTTAAGGAACTGGAGTATTGAAAAATAGAATTTAAATTTACTTGATTCATATGTGCAAAATGAGAATATATATGTGTATATATATATATATATATATATATATATATATATACCACTTCTGTATTCTCTTCAGGAATGCTAATAAGTCCAAACTACCCCGGTGTATACGACAATGATCTGGACTACTGGGTGCATGTCCGCGGCGCACCCGATACCAGACTAGTGTTCGTGTTCACCACCATCGATCTGGAGTACCAGAACGACTGTCTTTATGACTTCATTGAGGTAACGGCTGTTCTGTCTTGTGGTTGGTTGTTGGTAGCCATGCTTGCTGAACCACTTTCTTGGCAGTGGGTTCGATTCCCATGTGGGACAGTTATTTGTGTTATCTGCAGGTCGCTGTTTCGATCGAGTCTGAATGTTATTTTATATCCGTTATTTCTGTTTGTGAAACCCCCGCTATACATATTATTGATTATTTCTGTAGTCCCGAAATTATTTTATTTATATATAGATATTTGATTCTTTGTATTGATGTTATAACTGCTTGTAAATTTCATTTCATTTACAAGTATATAATTCTATTATCGAACATTTAAATTTCATATTATAGATGGTTGATAAATATAGGTTTTACAATAAATATTTTGTAGGCTTTGTTAGTTATAACTCAGAGAAAATTTAATATTACATCATGAGTTTACGAATTTCATCATATAACTGCCTTTTGTTTAGTTTTCAACTTTGCTGATGCGCTTTACAGGTTTCCATACAAAGTTCCCACAATTTCTGAATATCGTATGCATAAACTAGTTATTGCGCTCCGAATTGTTAACGACATCGTTATTTTATATGTCCATATTTAAGACGATAAACAGTACTTCTGCATCTAAACTCCAGTTTTATGCGATGCTATTGGAACCATTCAAAGTTTTATATAAACTGATCTCAAACTTCATTTTATTGTTCGTCTTTTTATAGTTACGAGATCGTAAAGTTAGCTCAAAGTCATCGAGATACTGCGGATCTGTCGGCGAGACTAGATGGGTCGCGACCAGCAACGAGGCAATACTTCACTTTCATTCTGATTACAAGTATGTTTCGTGACAATATATTTTATTTTGCTTTCAAAATGTTAGCGACGTACGGAATTCTTATCTTAGATTAATATCTATTTATTTGACAATACTTCAAAATACTTCTCAGTATTTTCTTGTCTTTTTTGTTCTTCTTATACAACAACCTAATTTTATCAGACATTCATAATTCATTAGTCTTTTTTTGACTTCAGTACACAGGGCTTAGGGTTCTCTGTTAATTGGCGTGCGGTTGAGCTGGCAGGATGCCCATCACAAACGTTCACTTCTAAAGAAGGAATTCTTCATAGTCCAAATTATCCACACTTTCTTTTGCCGGATATGGATTGTTCTATTGATATTTTAGCACCAGCAGGTATAAATTCAATAGTTTAATCTGGTTACTTCATTTTAACAAATATATTACTTATAGCCTTCAATTTTCGGGTTTCAGGAAAACGTGTTTATCTCAATATCAGTTTCTTTGACTTTGGTTATGGGTTATTCGAAAACGGTGTCCCAATCAATGTATCAGAAATTATACCAGAAGAAAACTACTTACAAGTCCAGGTCGATCCTGAGAGTTTGCCAATTAGGCCATTTCAGAATTCAAAAGTATTGACCAATGGGCTCTTTGTGTCACAATCTGAAACCATGAGAATAAGACTGAAAACTGGTGAAAATGTTACCGGAATTGGATTTTTTGCTCAATTTAAAACAGGTAATCAAGAGAAACTAATTTCAACAATGCTTTAAAAATTATTGTTCTTATTATAAATTAGTATTACTTTTTTTTTTTAATATTGAGTGATAACTGGTGAAATTTGAAGGAATTTACTTATATGTTTTCATCTTTGAATTTTAATATAGGAGATTTCTTGTGTAAGTCAAATAGAAGAATCATGAGGACTTATTTTGGAACCATACTTATCAAAATAAGCATTTCTGAAAAACACTCTTCAACTAAAAAGTTAAAGCTATAACAGTTCCAATCACTCCGTGGTCGAAGAAGAATCTAATAATAAAGAGTGATTGTAATTAATATTTCATTAATCAATATATTTTTGATCAGATAGTACCATTCTATTTATTAATATTGAAAATTCAGAATTTTCACTCATGACACCACAAATAGCACCAGTTTACGAACCTAAAGGAAGTATTAAATGTAACTGGGTCTATTTATTATTTCATCCTAATACCAAGTTTATTTTTTTGGTAACTTTTATATCAAAACATAACTCTTCAGTTTGGCACGTAAATGCGAACCACACAATCAGTCTGTCCTCGTCTGGTCGTCTCGCTTCTCTTAACTACCCGGGGACGGGACCATCCCGCGCCACGCTCCGCACGCGGCTAGTGGCGCCGCACGGACACACGCTCGCCGCCTCCTTCAGCTCCACCGTGCTGGTGCCCGCGAGGGACTCGCCCTGCGGGGTCGGGGAGGGGTGGATCGAAGTAAAATTTTGAGTTCTACAAGGTCAATTAAGTATATATACTTGTTTTTTATATAATGCTATCTGCCAGGTAATGGACAGCTACACGGATAACAACGGCACTCAATGGACGCTTTGCGAGGTGAATCGACGCAAGCGGGCATCCGAGAGAGCACCGCTCGTCATAACATCGTACCTGCACTCGCTGGTCGTGACGCAGCACGCGGGAGAAGAAACAATGGAACTCGATGTGGCACTCGCGGTAAATGTCGGTGAGTAGAAAGAGGATACCATAGGGTCTAACGAAATATATATATATAAATTTCGAGTAAATCATAAAGTATAAACTTGAAATTCAGTTTTGGGTTAATATTATTCCAGAGAAGTTTTTTTTCAATTATTACAGACGCAGATTATCACAGTAAACTTCTTCTTCTTCCGGAGGAGACCAATTTGGAGTCGTGCTATCCGAACCCGTGCGCACACGGAGGGCAATGCGCCGTCGAAGATTCCAAAAACGTGTGCCAATGCACGGGGTATCACACGGGTAAAGAGAGTTTTCGAGTCATACCTCATTCAAAGAATAGTATATTGAAAGCTCGTTCCCGGGCAACAGGCGCGTTCTGCCTGCTGACGGCGTGCGAGCGCTCTCCGTGCGTGAACGGCAACTGCTCAGTGTCCGCGGCGGGCTTCACGTGTTCGTGCGCTCGCGGGTGGCGCGGGCGGCGCTGCGGCGAGCGCGTGCGGCCCTGCGCGGCGCGGCCGTGCAACCACCGCGGCGCCTGCGTCGAGCGCGACGCCGGCTTCCTGTGCCAGTGCAACCCCTCATGGAAGGGGAAGAGGTGGGTTTGGTGCTGCCATCCGCGACGACTCGGAGAAGGTTCCCTTTGCGTGATGTTCGTTTCAGATGCGAGATCCCGAATCCCACCCCGAACATAGTCGGCCTAGGGACGAGGATGATACAGGAGCCGTTCTGGCTCGGGCTGTTCGCCGTGTTCGTGGTGCTCGGCTTCATCGGTCTCGTCTGGTGCGGGAGACGACACTTTCCGGAAAAGATAGAAAAGTTACTAGCCGAGGAGGCCGACAGATGCGCGAGGCGTAAGTTTACCCAGAGCGACCGTAAATTATTTTGGAGGACAACTCTTTAGGCTAACACGGAAAGAAATCAGAATTTGACCCGAATTTAATTGTTACACTCCGTCCCGGCTTACATTTCTCCAGGGTTATTTCACTAAATTTTTGAACTTCGTCACCTTACATCGAGCTTTGTTACATGTTCATGGAATCGTATCCGCCTTTTGTGTTTTCCTAATGCACTGTTTCGACGGTAAGGACACATGTGGCATAATTTGTTCCTTCTATTTCTTATTTCTTTCTATGTTATGACGAGATACCAGAAATTATATAAATATTGTCAAGCTGGTTCTGTGCCAATGATGGTATGTATTGACTGAGATGATTTTTAATGATGTTAAATATTTATAATGTTTCTGGTGAAAGCAAACAAAACACAATTCTTTTACCTTGCTACTTTAATGACACTGTTTGGAATTTGGGGTAGATTTATCGTATGGTTTTCATCAAATAATATTAAAGAACATTTAAGATGAAATGAAAGATCTTCGTGGTTTTTGCCAAATTGTATATTTTCAAGATTCTAATAATTGAATTTAACTATGAATGTTTAATAAAAACTTTATTAAAAATATATACTTAACGTTTTTAATGTTTAATGAAATTAGTTTTTTATTATTCCAAAATTTACAAAACATAATTAAGTATTATCCAAGATAAAATTATTGTGCTAATATTGCTTAACAATGCTTTCTAAATAGCATTTAATATTTGGAAAAACCTTGAGCCTTCTATAAAATTATGTCCCCAAATTGCATTTTGGTGTGTAGATACATGTTTGTTATCACTGTTTTATTAAAAAGTTTTAGCCACCTTCGGATGGGATTACTCTTTGTCCCGATCACATCAACAAATGTAAGGCTAATGATCTCTGTACTGTAGAAATGCACAGGTACTCATAATGCAGGCCATCTTACTCCCCAGCATCAAATATGAAATGATACTATAATCTGGATATTTTTTAAAAGTATCAAAATACATATATAATAATCGAGTACGCCGTTCCATGCCCACCTCACTGACCGATCATCACAAAGTGTATAATGAGTATTAACATAACCAACCTGGGCATGTCCGGCGGTAGCTGGTCGCGGCGCGAGATACGCCCCGGTGGCGCAGGGCGAGGCTAGTGACGGCGCGTTTGTCCACAGCGCGGGCGGGGGCGGGGGCGGGGGCGGGGGGGAGCGCGGGCGGGGCGGCGCCGGGCGCGGGGGGCGCGGAGGCGCGCACGCTGCTCACGCGGCTGGGTATCCGCAAGCCGTCCGTGGCGGGGGCGCACCGCCGCGCGCGCACCTTTAGTTTGGACGATCTCTTAAAGCCGCCACCCGGACGTAAGGAGTGGAGCGTGGGCCGTGCACTCCGCATTCATTCACTGCATTTCAATATATTCATTTTTGGTTATTCTTTCAGATTATTATTTGTCGATTTTTATTTGTCGGTATATGTCCGACCTTAGATGTTTGTTTTTTAAATTTTTACTTGGATTCCCTCAGGCAAAGATAGGATTATTGGCTTGACAATCGATAGTTTTTTAAGAAATTCAGGTTTTGCATGTCTCTTGATATACTTCTATTTAAGTATTTTAATTCAAGTGATTACTTTTATCATTACATAAAATTATAGAACATACTAGCCCATTACCGATCTCTTATTTGAACATTTTGTTTTTCTGTAACACATTTAATTTAATCATCGTTTATTTCAATCGACTTCTTGTGTATAAAGTATCAAAACCTATTATTTCATGAACTCCATTCATTCAGGCGCACCGGCTACATACCGTTGCGGAGGGCGCGGTGTTAATCTATTTGTTGGATGTACCCCTGGTGTGGAATGCTATCCTAATGATCTTGCAACCGACTGATTGTTGTATGCACCCTATGCCACTTAGCATCTCTTAATTAGACGCTCCTTCCTTCGTTAGCACCTTACTAGATCGTCCAAATTATTTTCCAGATTATGTTTCGTCAGCTATTTTTCATTTTTCACTACATTTTTATAATATTTTTATAAAATTTTAAAATTATATAGTTGACGATACATAATTTGGATAAGATTATAGTAGATGTTGCTTAGCATGCTCTGGACATTGTTCTGTGCTCTTAACTTAATTCTTCTTACTCTTATTAAAAATTGCAATTCAATAAGAATAGCAATTTTTTTTAATGTAGTCAAAAGATTCTCTTGTTCTGATTTAAAATTTTGACTCATAACTTTGTCCTTATAAATTGTATAGCTATTTCTCCTTTGTCTTATTGCAACGCAGTCCAATAATTTTTTCTATTCTTAAAATAAGTAAAAAATATAATAACTATACAATTTGTAGATATTCACGACCATCTTTTATTATTTTTTTTATATGACAATACCAATAAACACTTTACAACATGAACACAATTTTCAATTAACGTGAAGTACATTATGTTAGCGCCATATTACGAGTATATAGCAACTATATATACCCTAAAGAATTGGCTTCCATTAGATGCACTTACTTCGTTTGAAATTACAAAGCATGATAGTAAAGTCTTACTAAAACTTACCAAATAGATACTTCCTTTTAAAATCAATTGTGAGTTTTTGATTGTTTATTTATCACCAGCATTATATGTAGTTGTATATATATATTTATTGATTTATGTTATATTGTAAATACTTTCTACAGGGTCTCCATCGCCTCGTAAAAAACGTAACAATTCAACTCCTACGAAGAAAAACGCAGCGGAGAAAAAACAAATATTACAACAACTTATAAGCCCTGCGCCTACTAACGATCATTCTAAAAAAATAACTATGGGTGAATTGATACAAATGTCAGAAAAGAGAACTTTAAGTACAGTAGAAAGTGCTCCTGCATTTGTAGAATATGGACTAGATAATAAAGATACATCATTCGCTAGTGAAGCATCATCACCCTCAACATCTCCGTCGATAAGACAAGTATCTGATCCAAAATTAGAAAAAAAAGTTACGTTCGCCAGGCTATTAAACAAAGTCTCAGCCGAAATGAGTTCGAGTTCAGATGTAGATATGGTTAATACTATAGCAATCCCAATGGCGGTTATAGCAGATAGAACGTTCAAAACTAAAGCATCAAGTACTCCACCGTCACCGGGCGTAGAAGTTAGATCTCCTCACAGTACGTCGAGTAATCAAGGCAGTGACTCTATGTCCAGTCTTGATTTAAATTTAGCTAACGCTGCATTAAAGAAATATTCAAGGTATATAATATTTAAATAATAAATTAATATGTCTCAGTATAATCATATTTTTGGATATTTTTTGGTTAATTGAACATACTTTTTATATTCTAGAGCACCAAAAATTTCAAGCGCAGATTCAATACTAGCAATGTTCCGAAACTTCTCATCGTCAGCAGCTATAGTGTCTCGTGCTTCTTCCGGAGGAATATCAGCATCCAGCACTCCCACCGCGTCTTCACCACAGGATGACACAGTTGATGCAGATGACCTTTCACTGGCATCTTCACATATACCATCCCTAGCACCCGATTCACCTATCTCAAGGCCGCATACAACAATTGAAATACAGGTATTTTAAGATACAAGTAACAGCCAAAATTTAAAATAAGAAATTTGACTAAAACTTTTATTTGGCTATAAATATTACTAAACAATTTTGCAGGTTGTAGATCCTCTCAGCTCCCATAAACCTTCATCATCCGGCAACTTACTTCATCCTCCGTCAATTCTTCTTGAAGTGCCTAGCAGCATTAACAAATGTCTTTCTCCTATTCGGGAACTTCCTACTCCTTTACCAACACCTCTTCCAACTCCTATGCCAACTCCATTACCATCACCTCGGATGTCGCGAATTAAACTTGAACAAGACATTAGAAATGACTCAATTATATCATACATGTCGCCGAGTGAAGATGAATTAGATGATATAAGATGTGAGAAACCAGAAAGACCAACATCGGGGCTAAGATTAAAGGTATATTTTCTTTTATTTTGAATTACCGTCGATATTTAGCAATACATAATATTAATTACCCAAAAACAAATGGTAAGTATGAAATAGATTAATTTTCACTAATAATTTATAACATTAATAGTAGTATATTAAATATATATTATATAAATAAAGAATTATTAGTAATATTAGGCATTCGGTAGTAAACGATTGGAATCCCGCCATTGTTATTGTTATTCCGTCACATATAACCAGAAATAGCAGCGAAATATTTTTTCTTTTTTATTTTTAAATTGTTATAAAAAATACATCCTTGACTATATTAACTATGAGCTTCAGGCTTTCTTACTAGTTTCAACTACTTTTTCTATAATGTTTTCTAAGATTTACACGACACCATCATCACGTCTAACCGCGATCACGTTTGCTGAAAAGCATTCGAAACGTCGTATTAAATTTTAAAATGTAAAAATAAACGCGAGTTTTATTCGTAAAATTGTTTTATTGAAATACTTTTTTTATATTTTGTTTATTATTTGGGTCACATATATCAAAATGATCGCTTATGAATATGTTTTTGAAAACCAAAAATACACAAAGGTTAAATTAAAAAAACAATGTGTGTAAGGTTTGTGTTATGGATCAATATTAATTATTTTTTTTAATTTAGTCAACTAGATTAATGTCGTGATATGGTCTTTATCTTACATGATGATGACTACTAAATATTAAAGGTATAGTAAAAAATTATAAAATATTTATATCTTCTAATTACACTTTTTCACATTTCATGGAGTTGACTCGATGAATCAAAAAATAATAAAGTAATAATTTCTGTTGCAGCTCCGACAACCAGCAATATGTTCAGAAACACCAACGCCGTCCACACATGTCACAGACTCACCTAGCCCTAGCTTTACACACAGCCAAGATTCCGAAAGAGAAATGTCATCTCCTTCACCCGCTCCACCTTTGTTGAATGTTCCAGTTCTGACAATCGAACGACCGTCACCAGGATCCCCTCCTCCTAGAAGAACGCCTCCACACTTAGACTACCAACCTCCTCCATTGATTACAGTTACTTATAATGCCAGTGAAGAATCAGACGAACCCATGTCACCGAGACCACCTCCACCCACGGCAAATATGTGTTATTTGAGTCCATTTTCAATGTCTGTAAGAGGAGAAAGAGCCCCATCGGAATCAAATTTGTCATCATCTGGCTATAGTTCCATGGCAAGTCCGGGTCCGTCCAGGTGTGGATCAAGTAATCCTCTATGTCCATCGGAAATGGAAGACCCTGGATCTGGAGGCGGGCCGTCCTGTTTTCAATCCAGACGAAGACCACTTATGAAAACTAATTCAAGCCCAGCAGGTTCCAATAATGGGAGCAATGAGAGAAGAAGAGGTAGGTCAGATTCAGAAACTTTGTCTGATGACCCATTACTAGAATCCAATGACGAGGGAATCGGTACAGACGAACGAGTAGATGATGTTCCCTCAAGTGCAAAAGAAATGGAAACTCTAACTTCTTTAAAAGAATGTTTGGACGTACCACAAACAACTTTATGTTCACCGATAATTACAAAGTGTTCAATAGTAAAGTGCATTAGTATTGAACGAGGTTTAGATGAAAAAGCAAGTCTTAAACCACCAGTTTTGTTCTCAGATTGTAGTAGACCATTAAGTCCGGTGAGCTCAAGAAGTGAGAGTCCTTTAAGTGATAAAACCGGTTTAGGTAGATTCTCTCCCCAATTTTATGGAAGACAACTACCTTTTACGGATTCAGATGGACTTTATGACTTCCCAAGTTCCGAATGCGTTAAAGGCGGAAGTTGTAAAAACGGAAGTACCTCTCACAGAAAAGCTGGTAGGAGAAGAGACAGGAGAACTACGAGAACAACGTCACACGAGCCGACGGGAACTACTAAAACAACACTACCGCACATGCCTCACTCGATGCACAACTTATTAGAGGTATATCAGAAAGATATGTAGAAATATTATTGAGTGAAATATGCTTCTAGCTTCACGCGTTTTTCTCTTGGTCCCTATTAATCGTACTGTCTTATTGAAGGTGCCTTATGGTAACCGTGGTCGTAAAGGCGGAAGACGAAGGTCCAGATCCCAGGCCCCAGCCGTGGCGACCTCTTCATCATCTGAAGAATCAGTTTCAAATGCATCAGTAGCTTCTGTTGCTTCAGCTAGAGAACTAAGACTACCAGACTTGGAAATGCAGGTACACTATAAACTCAAATTTTTGTTTGTTTCTATAAATTATTTTTGTCTCGTCTGACTTTAATGCACCTTTTAAAATAAAAATATTGTACGTAGATATGTTTGTAGCTGTCACGTGCTCTAATTCACCAAACATCTGAAATATATATTTGGATATGTTTTAATTACATTTTTATTCTACTTATAGAACAAATTATAGAATGTATTATATACTGGTATATAGTTCTAACGTTTAAAAAACTTTATAATTGCAAATAAAATGAAATTTAATCACCGGATACAAAAGTAGTGTGTTATCAAAAACGTTAATTATTTTCATTAATTGAGGTGACTCGATAACTTTTTAAAAAAAAAACACTTTTTAATTTTTTGTATTAAGCACTTTCTATTTAATTTTTACAGGAATACAAGCCAATTCTAAGAAAAATACATTCACTATTAAGTAAAATTTCTATATAGTTGATAAATTGACGAGATTTTGATAAAGAAATAAAGAAGTCTGTTATATTATTAACATAATATTTGTCTCGTATTCCTTTGTTGTGTTTCGCTTGTTACATTGATTTGGCTATGTGTAGTGTGTCTGTTTGCAGCCTGAGCCCGCCAGAACTAAGAAACCATTGAGACGACAAAAATGCAGAAGCTCTGAGGTGATTGTGTACAATCAGATATCGTTTACAGCAAACCTCTTTTGTCTATCTAGGATACTTTTAGTATTGTTACTCAAATCTCAAATCGTTACGTAATCGCCCAATTTTGGGATACTATTAGAACACAATCTTTTTCTGGATTTTTTCTGGCACATATCTATTTTAATAAAAGATAATGATAGTTATTAAAACATTTCTATTTAAAAAAATATTATTAATTTTCCAAAATTTTTTAAGACTCGTTCGCATTTATAAAATGTAATTTTCAGGACACATCATCTAAAATTTCATCAAGTTTGGATTTAACAGAAGATTCGCGAAAACCGAACAAAGTTAGCAAACTGCGATCCATCGGAAACCAAATAAGGTTCTGTGTATTTATTTGTTATTGCTTATTATTTTTTAATTTGGCGTAACTTTTGGAATATAAAGTTTATGTCTATCTGTATGCTTTTTCATCCTTCCGAATTTGATATTAAGACTTCAAGTAGAGAATGTTTTTATTGTCTGTGGAATGGTTTTATTTGTCTTACAATTAGATTTCAATTTGTAGTAAAGGAATTTGTTAAATATTGAAACATGAAAATAATTCTGACATTTCCAGATTTCTACGTCGATTAGAAAAAAGTTTAAAAATGAAAGAAAGTTACCCGGCGATCTCCGACGACGAAGGCGACGAGTCGTCCAGCGTAACGTCACCCCTTCTACAAGGTAGAAAAGAACTAAATCGCATGCCCGGTCACGCGATATCCGCTCCTTTGCTAGGAGCAGCAAGACCTAAAATCTCTCGACAAAGACGGTATGAGAAGTCCCTTTTGAACGAGGAGACTAGGACGTTAAGTGCTACCACGGGTTATGACAATTCTGATTGAATTGTGGTCTTTGACAGTGGTGTTTGATTTCTATTTATTCAAGATGGTAGTGCATTGAAGCATTTAAGTCCTATTTGGACCTCAGTTACACTTTTTGTTAAATATTACTGTTAACATACTTTAATAATCTCTTAGATCGGACGTCAATATGCGAAATTTGGTCGTACGAGAACAGGTCATAACGATTGGACGCATTTATTGTGTTCTAGCCTTGTGATGGTGGTTTATACAAAATTCTAATATTATGTGATATAATGTTATATAATAAAAAGTAGAAATGTTACGTAGAATTTATAAAACTTTCATTTTCTCTTACGTTAAATTTTGGTGTCTTCAATATCATAAATAACTTTGTAAATAGTTTTCCAAAAGCAATAACTTATTTTATAGTTCGGTAAAGTTTTATTATGAAAGTTATTAGGATACCATAGTCTTATGAATAATTGTATATTTGGTTAGCGATTAAAATTTTGAAGCGCGTATGTGGTATTCCTTTAATGTTTGCACTCCGCCACGTTTTCTTGTATGTACTAAGTCTATGGATGTTTTTTTGTAAATATTTTTAAAGGTATTGCTCAAATGCATATTTTGTGAGTTGTCTTTTGCGCACTATTTGCTACTTTGTAAATACATAATGATTTAATGTAAATACCGGAGTTTGAGAGATATTACTTTCTTACAAGTATATTTGCTAAAAGACTTGTAAATTGTTAGTTCGTAAGTTCAAAATAAAAAAAATGGTATACCAAAAGCACAATTACTATTACTCTATACGATAAGCACTTATATTAAATATGCTAAAACATATATATGACTTTCGTCTTTCGAACTCATATATGATAAATTGCATGCATTATTGAGATTTACTGATATCTTCATTTGCCTTGTAATTTTTAATAATTCAACAAAAGTGTAGATCTTTTGGCTTACGAACTACATAAGTTTTGCTAAAAATAAAAACAATGGCCTGTTTATTGAGACTGATTTTCTAAAACTTATTATTAACATTGATTTTACTTCCGCTGCAACATTTTCTAGTTCCATAGATTTACTGTTTTAAAATTAACACGTACCCACAAAATCAATTTTAAATATAATTTTCGTAATCATTACATACATTTAAATTTACTACTAGAATTTAAATTATAACACGAGTACCTTAATATTAAATAGACTCATGGAAATAATAAAAGTAGTCAAAGAATATCTGTTAGTCCATCTTATTAGACAAATCTGTTAGTCCATCTTGTTTGTTTTACTGAAAATTTAGCAAAATTATACGTACCTAATGTAGTGTTTACATAAAATTTCAAAGCCATACTAATGAAAAATTATAACTTAAGCAATACGATTTATTAAGTACTCTTTGTACTCGTATTATAAAGACAAGGTGACAACCGCTGTGATGATTGCGTAATGTAGTCTTTAGAAGTAGTTATATTATTTTTACTTTCAGTGACACCTTATCCAATATTCTGTAACATTATTCCGAATTTCCTAATTTTTTAATCACCTTTTCTCTGTAACTTCGAGTTTAACATAAGTTTTGTAGGACCATTGATGTAATTTTAGATAATTCACTTAAAAATAAGAATAAAGTGCACCTTTTTAGAATAAGATCTTGATATAATAACCATAACATACTTCGTGAGTCACACTTACTTCATTAGGTCGTTTTAGATACAAAATAATTTGTGATAATTATACAAACAGTCCTGTAGTATGCTCGTAGTCCAGACTATACTTTAAAAACTAATAATTGATCTTACTTTCTATTGTCTTGTATTGTAAATAGAGACGTTTACACATTACACTTGTATAATGTATAATCATTATAATCACCATTTTATTCACAACAATGTAAAGACAAAGTAAATAAATTTTGCTTGTTATTACGTTTTGTTTTATTATCATATAAAATAAAAATAGAAAATATGCTATATCCTTACCACAGTTTCCAGAAGTATCTGCCTTTATATAACAGAATTCTTACATTGATTTCTAGAAACTCAACAATATGAAATGAGACGACCATTTACAAGAAGTTTATCTTGTCACTTAGTACATCCCTTAATTCTTATTTAAAAAGTGGGTTTATTAAAAATTACATTTTTTATACACTTCTCATAATAAAAGTTTAAGAATACTAAATATTTGTTTTATTTTCACATTCAAAATCCAACCTCGTTATCTATTTATAAACCACACTATATAATAAGACTAACATATAAGTACAAACAAAAATAAAATTCTATTACCAAGTTTTTCTGGGGACTAAGGAAACCAGGAATGTAAATTTGTCCTGTATGACAACATTAAGGTGTGGATATAAGGAGATTTTTTGCTTTTTTCTTTGGAAATATTGTCTTATATAATTTCTTTGCATTGTGTACCACTTTAAAGTAAAACCTTAATATTGGCAACCTTTTTTATACGTCTATTAATTAATAATACAATACTCCCCCGAATATGATTTTGGTCTATAAGACTCTTTTCGATCAATCTTGCCCTTCATTCCCGAGGGAGAACAACAGAACTGCATACTACTAATAGTCAAAAAGCCTTGTTGTTTTACCGAGACACAGATATCTTAGCCGAACTATATAGTTCACCTATCATACCTTTTTCACTATAACTCCCACCAGGATGTGTTCTTAAGATTTCTGTTATCTTGTCAGTTTCGAAGGACAAAAGATAAAGGTCCATATACTATCACAGGTACCTTCAGCGGAAGTAAATCCTTGGAGACTTCAATATGAACCATACTGAATGGCTTGGATCACGTGCCACCGCTACGCTTGAAAATCGGTTTTTGACTTTGCAACAGTTGATTGGTCTACCCAAATTAGTTGGGACATTAAATTATCAGAAGTGACAGCCATACTCTATTTAATTAATAGATATTTATCCACCAGCCCTAACCTTAACCATCTCATTATTATTTATGTTTCTTATTGAATTTTGTGTTTTGAAATGTAAAGGGCGTCTCAACTGTTTTCTTGTAATAGGGGTAGTAGGATAAAAGCAGGAACGTAAGTCAGCGAAATGCTTTGCTCGTGTAGGACACAAGACTCTTCCTTCCTACGAACTTCCCGAGAGTTTATACAAGGGAATTGTGATTCACAAACTATCTCACTGGACAGAGCATTCAGGACGTTCTAAAAGGATTTCTTCTTTAACCTCGACCGCTTGTTTTCTAACGTTGCTACGCCCTATCTTTTTACATCTGCATATCAATAAGAAAATGTTCGATAGTACTAGCAATTTATTGCAAATGACAGCACTGAAGATGCAGAATATATCGGCACGTGCAGGACTCTCCCCGAAAAACGTTGGAGAGATCAGATTCAATCTTTTATTCTCTATTGAGCTGGGTCTCTGTCGGATTCCTTCAGTATCAATTCCTACTATTTGACCTCATAGCAAAGAGGCGTTAGGATTGTCGGGCACCCCGTGCTTTCTAAAAGACTAGATCCTTTAGCGTTGCGTAGGAATACTGAATCTGTAAAGATTTCTATCAGAGTCCATCTCACGGAAGCAGTCATTTACACATGAGATATTATTATATTTCAATAAAACTATTTTTCGGATATAACTCGCGTTTATTATATAGCAAACGTGTTCGAAACTTCGGGTTAATATTATATCCGAAAAATAGTTTTATTGAAATGTGTAGTACTCGTGTAAATCTTAGAAAACATTATATTATTATATTTACAATATAGATGTGTTTTTTTCTTAGATTTTTACGAGTACGCATTTGAAATAAAACTGTTTTTACGGATTAAAACTCGCGTATAATTTGGTTACATTTACAGACATTTACATCTCGTCTACTTGTGAACACGATTGCTGCAAAGCATTCGAAACGTCGGGTTAAAATTAAATGTAACCAAATTTATTATAAATGTGTTATGTTAATTTAAGTGTCATATTTTAATTGATTTAGTGAAACACATGTATTGTTTATATTATTTATTGCTAATTAACATTATTCAGTAATAAATAAATTACCTATTAATAGTAAGTGATAAAAGTGTCCTGTATTACTTATCAATTATTATTTTAACAAAAGATATTAAGCAAAATTGATGACTTTCTTATAGTTTATAAAAATACTCATTCTATACGTATTAGCAATGTCACTTAGAAGTTTTGTGCAGAACTGTTTCAGAAGTATCCCAAAGCTAATAGAATTTTAAGAAAAACTTTAGTTCAGATAAAATAGACTAGTTACGTCAGAATTTAATGTGTCAAACAATTATTTCCATATGTTTTGAGTTTAAAAAAACCATAGAACATGGTTATTTTTTATAATAGAAAGCACATCGCTGACTGAGCATGAGTCAAACAACAGACGTAAAATCAACACACACATGCAAAATTAACGCACACTGATACAAAATATATTGTGTTCGCATTTAACTATCGCAAGGTTTACGAAGTTTTATGATTGTCGACTTAATACATTTCCTATATTAAAATTCCTAACCTATATCACAAAATTTATTTTGAACTTATATACTTAATTGATTATGAAAATAGATTTTTGCAACAAATTTTTTATTTAAAGCTGATGTTTGTAATAATTTCAAAATAATACTTGTGCGTATGTTTACAACTATATGCTTTTGAGAACTGTAAAAAAAACTTTTGAGAACTGTAAAAAAAAGCTTTTGAGAACTGTAAAAAAACTGTAAAAAAATGAACAACCTAAAATATCTAATTTTATTTGTAGATTTGTTTTGATTGGAAAAATATATTTATATTATATTATTTAAAAAAACGTATTATACGTAACTCAATTTACAATTTTGTCTTCTGTAACAAAGAAAACAATGAGTTAACAACAGATCAAACAATATTACAACGCTACATAAATAAAAAAGAAATACAAAAATACAAAATTACGACAAAATAAAAAAAATACTTGCATCTTCATTACATACAGTTTAAGTATTGTTACTTATTATCACATTGAGTAAAAAAAATACAAACGATAATACAAATTCCCAATCTGTTCCAGACCTTAATTCCCTCCTAATACAAAAGCTCCCACTTTTTTTCAAAACATACCATCATGTATACCGATAGGTACCAAAATCGCTAGAAAAATCGCAAAATTCCTCAAGACCAGCCTCCAGTCGTCGGGCACCGCGTAGGGGAGGATAATCCCAGTGAGCTTGTGAATTTCGTGAGCAGTAAAAATGAAGATATACGAAGTGAGGATCAGGTTAAAGACCGGAGCCCCCGGGATGAGAACCAGCACGCCGTGGGTGTCTGCAGCCAGCCAGATGTGCGACTGACTCGCGAACAGCTCCAGAGTGATGGTCCCAAACCACGCGAAAAGGCTGGAGTGCCTTGTCCGCAGTACTCCCGACACATTCCTCAAGATAACGTACCCGATGATGGGCAGGAAGGTGACGTAGCTGTGTATTTCGTTGCAGTCGAAGGTGTTGGTGCAGAAGAAGGTGAAGGTGATGTAGCTGCCCAGCCCTATGAAGGCCCCCAGGGTGGCAGTGAGAGCTATCCCGGGAGTGAATAGGTTGCTGTGGTTATTATCGTCCAGTAGATTGTATTTTTGAGCCAGGAGATACGCCGCGGCAAATATTATACCGTAGGCCATCGAGTAGCTGAAATCAAACATTATTTCAAATTGTAATAACATTGACAATTTTAAATTCATTTGTTTTTGTAAGTCAAAAATACCGTAGCACACAATAGTAGACTTAAGAAAAGTAAGTCATTATAGCAGACCTAAATAAATATAGGGCTTTTTCTTTTATTTAGATAATTATTTGATTACATTTTAATTAAAAACATTATAAGACTAAAAAAAATAGTTAATAAAGAAAAAAATATGATCATAGTGTAAAGTGCCAACCGATCTTGCTTCCAGTCCAGCCACCACTGTCGTATATCATCATCGGCGTTCACAAACAACGCCTTCCAGGGTCTCATAAGGAATATCTTCTGGAAGAACACCTCGCTCATGTACAATACGGTGACGGTGGCCAGAAGCCCTAGGGTCTTTAGGGCTGTGTACAGCGGCTGGTAGGGCTCTAGTGTGTGGGGGGGAGATAACTGGGGAGGAAGGGAGAAGATTGCGAACATCTGAAAGTTTCAAAGATTAGTAGAACAACAATTGCTGAACTCTTGATTAAAAACTGATAATATAGAAGTGTAATGTAATATAGAAGTGAAACAACAATTATTATTTTATTATTATTATTTCTTCTTTTAAAGATCAAGCAGAGACTACTGTTTTACTCAGAAACTTAAAAATATTGAATCCGACTTATCTCAATTTACAAAATATGAATTATAAACATAAAACCATTTTTAAATACTCACCAACGTATACCAAAATGATACCAGTGGTATGAAGCTGTAGAACTGGTAAGGTCTATTCATGGTCAGACAGAGGACCACAGTTAGGAAATTCAGTCTAAATATTACTCTGAAATACCTAACCAGACCTGTATCCCCAGTTTTCCAGGTGTAGTAGAAATGTCCATAACCGGTCAAGAAGAGATAGGAGGAGATGAGTGCTCTAACTAGCATGTATATTGGCAACACTTTGCTCGCCCCAGTCACTTGGTACACTAATATGACCAGCTGCATCCAACCCTTCCATTCATCTGTCTGTTCGCGATGGAGGACTCTAGAGTGACTGGAAATAAACACTGAATTTGTAACACGAATTCATTCTCATCAAATTCAATTCAATTAATTTACAATTATCTAGTAGATATTTCTGGCAGGTATGTTACTATAGTAAAGAATAGTAACACAGTAAAAGAACTGAGTGTAGCACTTAAAGCATGTTTAGCAATGTGAGGCCTATTTTTATTTTAAACAAAAACAAACAAAGGAGGCCTCTAACCCAAAAGATCAAAGATTTCCAAAAAATAATTTCAGTTATGACATCTTTTCAATATTATTGTAAACTACAAATTTAGAATCATTAATTAAGATTTTCGAGAAGATGATCTCGTATCTTCTGCCTTCGATAAATGCTTATATTATATAGAATATTAGGTTTAACGAGGCGGGTAATTTCAGGATAGCTCACATGGCAAAACCACGGTTTTTCAGAGATATCAGGGTCGAGTTCTGTCATATTGATTGATTGTTCAATATATATTTATTTAAAATTTTAATATAAGATTTAATTATGGTTCTCAAAAGGTTATTCTTTAATTATTAGCTTATAAGAAATTGTCAAAAATAAAAATTTGTAAAATTGATAAATATCAAACTTCACCTGCTAGACCTGGATTCGTCAGTAAAGAACAATCCCAACGCGAACACATAACCGACTGGCAGCCAGAAACTCCACTCCGAATAATATTTATTTTCCTTCATAAAGAAGTTCGTTCTATCACATAAGTAGAAGTACGCCATGATCATGCCCAATTTGGCCACAGCGACCATGGCTGAGGGCGCCTCCGCCTGCGTCACATTGACGAGACTGTAGCCTTCCATACGTTGTTTTATACTCTGTGACCAGCGCCATGCAGCGCGCGCACAGGCCAGTACTGCGCTGTGGCAAGTGTGGACTGGTTATTATTCTTGATGGGGAAAATAGCATCTTCAGTAATGTCTGAGAAGCTCGAAAGTTCACTTATTTATAATTAGAATCTTTCGTGTATTTAGTTGTCTGGACATCTCAAAATGAATATAACTATTATTTTCAATCATTTTATTTGTTTTAATTTTATAAAAAGTTATAATTATATATAGAGCTAAATTTCTCACTTGGACCAGTTAACACATCTGCGCATCATATTATTATAATAGAGTAAGGTTTTGCTTAAACGCTCTAGCTTAAGTAAAATTACACTGTGCAAGGTCGTTGCAGAACATGCTAAGGAGGACCTGAACTCACCACAGCAGGAACAGCGCAAAGGTGAGAGCCTGCAAGGGCGTGTAGGGTTCAGGCTGCGCGCAGCACGTGCCGTCATTGAAGTTCATGTGGTCGTTGCAGAACATGTTGAGGAGAATCTGAGCCGCATGGCGCACGCCACCTGATACACGGGCGGAATTCCACACCCTAGTAGCGCTGTGTTGCAGAATCTAAGGGATTGCAAAATGGAATTCAAACTACATCTCGTCACTTTTTGCAAGTTATTAGTTTCATAATCATATGTACACAAAACCACACAAGTTATTTTTTTGTTACTATAGAACCTGGACGGAAAAAAAGGGTAGCCCCAAGCGATTCCAGACAAAAGAAAGCAATAGTACAGTGTCAATGATGCCAATAATATGGTCACTCAAAAAACTTGAACATGCGATCCTATCACATGCACATGAGATCCTGTACATGAGATCCTGCCCACAACGTGATCGCAATAATCCTGCAGAGTGTTTTCTGCGCCCTGGTTTGCATCCAGCGAACTAAACCAACAAAAGATAACCTTAAACAACCAGAGGCTTGGCTAAGATTGCGGATTAACAGTAATCCTGTAGAGATAGGAACTAGTGACCAAAAAAGTATAAATAAGCAAAACACAGACCAAGAGAAACCACAACTAGCCTCTTACCATTTTCAATGAACTAAACAGAATACTCATAGCACAATCACCAAAAAATGATTTAATATTTCAAAAAATAAGCACTCTTATGGGCCTCATAACAACACTCGTCACCAAGTTATTCCAATGGGATTGTTACGGATGTCAATAAAGGGCTTATGCCGAACATAGATGACGTAAAATCTTCCTTATTGAACACAAAATACGGAATAACCGAAATAAATGGAAATGAACATGCAGGCACTAATTAATTAATACTAAAAAGTATAAAGATTAATATTTTATCAGACTATAGAACCGCGCCCATCCAAGCAACCACAGTCGCAAACGAAGACAATTCAAAACATCAATGTGGCCCCGAATTACCGAAACAATGTTCTCTTAATTCATCTCATTTCGTACCTTACTACCACATTCGCCTTAAGAGGCTAGACATCATGACTACACCACAGAGTTTAATACTCTAAGAAATAGTAGTTTTCAATGGAAACCTCACTGTCATGGCACACATAAAATATCACAACTACTTATAGTTGTGAGACTGATTGTGGATGAGACAAGAAAAAAAAAAAACAACCATAAAAAAAAATTCTAGCTTATATATATATATATATATATATATTAAGATGTCATAAATATTTTGTAACACCATCTTTGTAGTAATAAAAAAGAGGACGTTATTAGAAATCAACCATTTTAATAATTCAATATTTGTCTATTTATTTAATTTCATAACAAACCATAAACAATATAAGTACAGATTAATTTTGTTGTTTTTTAGTTCTGATATAAAAATTTAAATCTAGTTCATGTATATGAAGGACAAAAAATATCCCCTAATGGTAATTAGTCACCTTTGTTTTGACATGGTGACATGAAATGATAGTGGAATGAAAACCTTTTTACACCAATAAAGGAAATCTTTGGAAAAGCCTACATTATGATTGTTACATAGAATGTTATATGTAATGTTAATATATATTACTTGTCATAAACGCAATACTCACCTCTACGGCTGCTTTGTTATATGCATCAATATCATTATTACTGATTTTCACGGTCTTCGGATCCACTCCTTCTAACAACTTCCACAAAACTTTCGTTCCTCTCCCAGACAGAGAGTCTATCGGCTGTACTAGTTGTGTGAGGTTACGTTTGTATTCTTCTAATATTTGTTCTGTTGCATTATGGTTCTTTATTATTTGTAAGCCCGTACTTGCTACTATGACTGACGGTGGTCGTTCTGAATATTGCCTATATGTCAGAATAATAAGGATTAAATAAAAAATTTGGAAAATAAACAATATTATGATAACACAATATTTCAAGAAAATGAAAAACTATAAAACTAAATTCATAATATTTAAATAAATGTGTTTTGACATGGGTTTAACAATCATATAATTTTATTCTTATTAGCCTGATATTTTAAATATTTTACAAAAATTCACAAAAATTTAATTACTAAATCGAACATCAATGTTATACAGTATTACGGTTGTAAACTATATTTATAATACTATATTTTCCTTTTTTTTTTATGTATCTAAGAAAAGACTTGTTTCTATAATAATATATGTATAATTCTTACTGTACTCTGCACCAATATGGATATTTATTTGTTAGTCAAGTTGCTTCTAACTTCAAGTAAAAATCACTAAATAACAAATCAAAAACCCATATACTAAATTAAATCATTTTCTAATTTTCTAACAGTATATAACTGCAGTTGATTACACTTTTATTTTAGCTTTAAACTGTTATTAAATTACCAAGTTCTAAATTGTTCCACCATAGTCCGAGAGACATCCTCACTCCATATAAATGTGACAGAGAGCCGCAATTTATTGTCAACATATGTATAGTTGGGCTGGTGGTGGTCTATTGTAGAGTATGAAGAGTCTATATCTAAACGTGTTTTAAGTATACCTGCAATTAAAAGTGTTTTTTTAAATTTATTTATTATAATTCAACATAATATATATTAAAAATATTTTAAATGATTACCACTTAGGTAATGAGTAGAAATAATATATAATAAAAAGTATAAAAGCATCATTTTGAATTGTAACAGAGTACAAAAATATATTTTTTTATAAAACCTTACCAATGAAATATTCATACAACTGTTCCAGTCTTGAATCCCCAATAAAAGCAAAAGTATTATATTTTCCCCAAAATGCCAGATATCGAAGACACCTTCTTGCATCTCTAAAACATTAATTTTCACTGAAAACTTGAAAGTACTATGTTCTTGAAAACTGTTTATATAGGCAGATATTTACATGTTATGAATATGAAAACATTTATATGAATATAACTTACGTTTTGGAATATTTATGTAACATACAACCATAAGGTTGCCATTCATGATCTCCTTTATACCGCCCTGATGAGAGCAACCATGTGCAAGAATCAGGTCCTACAATATTTAAGAGTCAATTTTGTTATATAATGAATATTAATTTGTGATGGTATAATATTTAATAGCTTTGTTTTAATGTTTAAAACATAAATAACAAATTTCATACCATAGCGTAAATGCAGTATCCCATGATAACCAATAAAACCAATGACTAATACAAAAGCCACTAGCTTCGCATTTTCTACATTCAGCTGGTCAATAAACCATTCAGCAGAACTTTTCTTTGGATAAGTTCCCATAATATTCATATAAAACAAAATAATTGTGCACCAGTTACTGTTAGTATGATATATTTCTTCACGAACAACCTGTATATTCTACTTTTTATTTTTGTGTTTACTATATACGTGTTAGTAGCATTTTCCCCGACAACCGTGTGTGAAATTATTCAATAACCACTTAGAACACTTGTACATCAAAATATTTCGCATTGCAGAAATTTAAAAAACAAAACAATTTTATCAGGATACATTGTTTGAAGACTAAAGCTCAGTCTTAAGACTTTGACGTTTATGATAAATGATAACAGAAAATAGACTATTTATAAGTAGTAATTAGTTTATTTTTTTAAAGAATTATATTTTTTTAAAACTTAAAATTGGATAACTTATTGCCTGCTACTTGATATATTTTTAAAATTAGATTTTTATAAAACAAACCGCATCTAGTTTGAAAGTTATTGATAAGGTTGCAATAATATAAAAATCTTGTTTGACGGCACTTTCAAGTCGAAATTCTTAATGGCAACATCAGACGTCTAATTTGGTACAATGGCGGCTATGTCCCCGTCGGAGGTTAGTAAAGTTAATTAAAAAATATACTACGTTTATACAATAAAATTAAATATATATTAAAATGAAAATAAAATTTGCCATGTAATAATAAATTTATAGCTTAAAACTGGATTTTTTTATTACTTTATATATTACTTATACGTAACTGTTGTGACAGTTTTCTTAGTAGATTTGTCAGGATTTCTATTGTTGTGTTGTCGAAATGTTTGTTTTTAAAAATACTTAGACATGGATCGGTAAGTATATGTCTGTTTGTTTCAGCGACGTTTACAAAAGGAACTTATGTCGTTGATGAAGGAACCTCCACCAGGTGTTACTGTAGACGGAGACCAAGCTAGCCAAAATCTGACACTGTAAGTGGCCCATCCCTTCCCAACCCTTAACTCCTTTGTTCCATTTGCAATATTTAGTTGGTTGATGCCCTCTTCTTGCTAAGTGACTTCCTGTTTTGAATACTTATTTAGTTTTGCCGCCTTGCGGAAGTTCTGCCTAAATTGGGCGCATCGAAGTCTTGTAATAAAAAGTCTCTTAAAATAATAATTATAAAAAATTTAAATATTTAGTAATTAACATAGGACTATTATTTTACCTTGTGATATTACTTATATTACATAAACTTTTATTTCAAATAATTATTTAAGCTTTGAAACTTTTTTTAAAATATTGTGTTTTTTATATATATGAAAACAGTCATGGAGTTGCTCAATATCACTATTTTTAGAATAAAATAATTTTTGTTATAGTCATAATTTCAGTAACTGAATGTGTAGTATTTATAATCAGTAACATATTGATTAAATTTAAAGACTATGAAGTAGTATTTATTTTTAGTTCTTGCCCAAGTAATATAATTAACAAGTCAGTACATCACTTAACAAGATTTGTGACAAATAAATGAGCTATATTTTTAAGGGTTTCTAAGCCATGGTATAACATTTTATTAAACATATAAGTATATTTTCCCCATACAAAAGAAAAAATACATATATAGATAATTGATATGAATAATACTAATTGCAGTATAATATTTCCTGAATAAGTAAGAAACTATAAATTATACAAACTAACAAGGTTTTTTATCTAAAATACTAGAGTATCATTACTTCATTTATTGTACATAATCATTCATTGTTAATTAATCATTAATACAAAAAAATGTACATTTAATTAATTAATTACTTTGTTTTTCTGAACTTTTTATATATTATTATATAATTGTTGTTTTTACTTTGTTTTTATTAAATGTCAATATAAGAAACATTTTTTTCTAGCAATGAGTACATAACTTTTTTAAAGATGCATTTGTTTATGAAGTTATATTTGATACTTATTGCCATATCTGTCTCCCTTTGGCATAAAAGAGGACAGTGAAACTCCAAAAACCACAGACCAAACACTTTAAGACTGTTCCAACTTACACATTATATACATGGATCCTCTTGATTATAGTTCTATAAACTACATTTTAATGATTATTTCAAGAACAAACAATATACAAATAGTATTTAAAATTGATTTCTATTCACCCCACATAAGGTGTGCTATCAATTACAATTTAATTTATCAATAACAATCTAGTATTTATTTATAGCCCAATGTTTTTAACCTTTGATTTTATTTTTGTCTTCGACATTGGCAGGGTCTTAATAGTTAATGCTATTTTCATCTACAGTTATGATATTTTGCATAGCATTGTTTGTTATAAATAATACATTAATATTCATTATTCTGCAATTGTTTCATCACTAATTGTTTCTAGAGAATTTTTTGAGAATTACTCAATTTAACCTTGTACTTTTGACATGAAAATTGCATAAATGTTATATGTATAATCAGGTTTATGTTCAAAAAATTATGATGTATATTGTTTCCTTAATTTGACCATTATTTCTTAAAAAATTTTGTATAAAAACATTTCTTTAAAGTCTATTGTCAGATCGAATCTTTTCAATTACTTTAGGACATAGTTTACATATTTTTATTATTTAAATTAAATTTTAATAAATTGGTACTTATTCTGGGTTTTAAGACTGAGTAATCTTTTGGCAGGTGGACAGTTCACATGGAAGGTGTGCCCGGCACATTGTATGAGGGTGAAAAATTTGTATTGCAGTTTAAATTCACTAATAAATATCCATTCGATTCGCCGGAGGTAAGAAAATATTTATTTAGACATAGTATATGTTTAAGGTATTTTGAAGGCATAGTATATTATGAGTGTGTCTACCGCTTTTTTTAACTATTTATAATAACAAATGGAATAATTCACTAATTTAATTGTTCTTATAAAAATTTTGCTTTTAGAAATAAAATACATGAAAATAAGTGACCGTTCACACAGTTCTGTATACACTTACCTATTGTAACTGATTCATTCACAATATAGTAAAATAATTACTTTAATATTTTTTAATGTATTATTGTGGTTTGTAATCAATATCGTATTTAATTTTCACAATCTTCATTAATTAACGTTCACAAATTATTTTGGTGATTTAATATTCAAAAATAGAACAATACCTATTATTATTACTATAAAATTTTGATTCATTATAATTAATTGACAATATCAAATCTTTGAATGAGTTTGTATTGTTTTGTCACCACCAAGACGTGACTTGAAAACTGACATATTTTAACTTCATTCATTTAGTACAAAATGAATATAACTTCAATATATATTAAGTATTGTCCATAATATGTTGAGGGTAGTATTTTCTTAGATTTTCACGAGTACACATTTGTAATAAAACAATTTTAACGAATGTAACTAATCATTTTGGCTGCATTTTAATTTTAACCGGACGTTTCGAATACTTTGCAGCAATCGGGTTCACTAGTAGACGAGATTTAAATGTCTGACCCTACAAGACACTAAAGCATTCGAAACGTCAGGTTAAAATTAAATATAACCAAAATTATACATCAGTTAAATCCGTTAAAAATAGTTTTATTTCTAATGCTAAGGATATTAAAGTAGCAAATATTAAAAAAAATAATTACTTCCAAATACGTCATGTAGTAATCTGATTGTGAACCAATCGTCTTAAGCTCAGCTTCACGCTTATGACACGAACATACGTAAATATAGGGACGGGCTGAGGTTGTATTAATAAGGTTCATTCTATATGTAACTAAATATATCGATAATTTGAGGAGTATAACAAACAATTAAACAAAGCAACTCATCTCAGGAAGTTTCGTAAGATCTCGTTAATTACTATTTGCAGTTAATTAATTGCGTTCCTCAAGCTTGTTATAATTCTGAATGATTTGTAAATCAAAGTCATTGTAGTGCTGTTTACGTGTTCATAGATAAAAAATATATTAATATTTCATTATTGAACATTTAAAAAAAAAGTTTTTGAAATGGCCTCAAAGGTCCTAATAGTACAGTAGTTAAATAATTTATATTGTTTTGACAAAATCAACGAGAAATTATAATTTAAAATAAATTAAATGTATGGTTCTTCTCAGACCAGGTGCGTTTGGAACCCTCGTCTTAATTTAAATTGGAGAGTGTCCAGAAGGACTTATGTCGATAAGTATGGTATCAATATGGGCCCTCCTGACTCTTCAAATTGACGTACACAAGTGATCACTAATATGGATACAAAATGGAAAAGATATAACTAAATATACATGCCATTATCCTTGTTATGAAAGAAAGAAAAAAATATCAAAGCACCTATTCTCTGTAGCAGTGGCGATTAATAATTAAATATAAATCGCTATGACGAAGGCAGTACAACAAACAACCTTCTATAATTTTAGATCATATTGATTTTACTTTCATGGTACGATTGTTAAACAAGGTTAGATGGTAACATGATACACACGTTACTGATTAGCACCCACAAACTAATTGACTATGCTGTAAATATACAATCTGTTACTAGGAGCTATGAGTAAAATGTTTTTTATAAATTAGAACAGGGTATGCATTCTCTGAACGAGCACATTCTTCTCTACCATTTACAAAGATGTCTGCGGCATTGTTAGTACGACAGTCATATATATTAATTTAAATTATTTCCGCAATACGATACAGTTCACCTTGCTTATCAATACTTATTTATAAAGTAATATTAAAATAATATTACTTTCCCTTCTCGTACCAAAACATCTATAAATTTATCATTAATTTTACTTAAAGTTCTGTAATTAATTTTCATTTTGAGTCACTAGTTGATCGTTCTTCTCTAGAAACTCAAACCTGTCAAAAATTTAAATTATTATAATGTTGATACAAATCCACAACAGTTCACAGTGGGCCACCATCTTTTATTTATGTCTTAACTAAAAAATGTGTTTTACCAAGCAGGTAACATTCGTGGGCAACAACATCCCGGTACACCCGCACGTATACTCCAACGGCCACATCTGTCTGTCCATCCTGACCGACGACTGGTCCCCCGCGCTCTCCGTTCAGTCCGTCTGCCTGTCTATAGTGTCCATGCTCAGTAGCTGTAAGGAGAAGGTATTGTAACATTATTATTAAAAGTTATGCCCAGTACAAATTATTTATTAATTGTGACATTAATTGCATGTCAAGAATAATTTGATGAGTAATTGTGATTGTTTAATTTTATTATTTACTAGTTGCAGTCTTTCGATTATTTAATTGTTATTCAAATTATGTTTATTTTATAATTACCTACAAATTATTTATTTTTATTATTATTTTTTCTCAAATTATTGTTACCGTTGTGCATTTTTTCTCCTAATTTTATTTGGTCAAGTATTTTTTATTTCATTTATTATTATAATACCGTTTGATTCCAAATTAAAATAAATTAATTATTATTACCTAATTTACCGTAGGTATTAACGGCCAATTTCTTGAACGATGATTTTAGAACTTTATCTTGTGTTGTTATTGGCTGTCACGTTAACCAATCAGAGATGTTAAAAAGAATTTTGCTGGCAAATAAGTTATTTTTATAATAATTAATAGTCATCTTTCGAGGAACAAAATATCAGTGCTATTTCATTTTGAGTTATATATTTCTATTTTTATATTTTTAGACTAAAAGACATAATAAAGCTAGATAATAACAGAGGTTACTTCTTATTTACTTAGAGTAATACAAGAGATTGTAATTATTTATTAATAATATTTCTTAGATTCTAGGTAAATCAAAAATACGAATTTCACAAGTTCCAATTTATTTTTTAATATATAGGTACCTCTCGAGTACAATTAAATGCTGTGATATATCTGTATTATAAATATTGATTTTTTCCTGTTTTAAAGATATTTTATAATGTGGCACATAAATAAGAAAAGATGAGTAATATTTCTATTTCTAATGTCTATCTAACTAAAATATTCCACAATCATTCTAGCAGGAAACTATACCAAAATATTGTTTATTTCTGTCTTTCAGAAACGACCGCCGGATAATTCGTTTTATGTTAAAACATGCAACAAAAACCCCAAAAAAACGAAATGGTGGTATCATGGTATGTAATATATTTATTATATTATTTCAGTGTAAACCAATGTCGACGATTAAAACAAGAAAATGATTCATTCTTAGAAATAAGTATAAAATATATTTACTTTTCTACTTTTTTACTATTTTTCTGGATACTTTTTATCCAAATAAACATTCAGATAATCACGAAGTAGATTAACTCTATCTCAGATATCTCAGAACTTAGTGTGTTTTACATGTAATCATTAATATCACAATTGAGTGTGATTTAGAATACTTGGTACTTCGCCGATTTCATTGTTGAGGTTAATTAATATGTATTTGTCCATGCTACTGTAGACTGTAGTCATTTGATCTCTGTAAGTTAGATGTGTATAATGTATACAAAAAAGGTCCAAGAAAAAACCTAGTGATACTCCAGCTTATGTTTCATAAAACTTTGAATAGTTTTATCTTTCTTGGAATATTATGTTTCACTTATTGGATTCCTAAAACACAACGTAACAAAGTCACGTTTTAATAAAGTAATCTACTGTACAAAAACTCTCAAAGGCTTCTTCAGTTATGAGAATCCAATGTATCAATAGATGTAACTATGATTGCTTTTAGCAAGCAATTTCATCTAAAGTTTTTTTTACTGATTCTTATTAAATATATATTTTTCCAGATGACTCCGTTTAACACAAGACGTGGCTGTATCGAGCGCGGACGATAAAATCGTATTGTGATAAGTGTGAACTATAACATATGTATATACGTGTGGGAAGTGCGCGGTATGGAGACGAACTGTGCGCGAAGTGTTGTGTTGTGCTTCACACTCGGCTACCAAGGCTATGTGCTAATGGACCATGCGATCCGACGGCAGGTGGCGCTGATGTCGATGAAACGAAGTTTAATTTGGGTATTTTATAATCTGCTTTAGTTATTTGGAATAGGATGTGTGTATCGATATTTATAACCCAATGTAACTACTATTTAATAAATGATTAGGATTACATTTTTATGCAATACATTTCTTAGTTACTGTTCATAGTTCTCTAATGAATGCAGTCACTTGGTTGCGCTATTGGTAGCTCGGTGTGTAGGCGTCCTATGCATTCATTTAAAAATTGTTTTTAAATGTGTTCCTTGACTCCAGTGTTGTATAATTTTCTTTATTTTTTTTTTTGCCATTTTTAAATATTGTTTTAGTCTGTTTATAATGCTTTGATTTATATAAAAAATAAAGGATGAACAAATTGGAGTGGTCTAAAGTAATTGTGTAATCCCTAAAATAATTATTTATAATTATTAGGAGGAAAATACATGTTCTATGGCCTACAATAAACCAGACAAGGGGTCTATATTTTATGTATATTTTAGGCCACTTTAATTATAACAAAAAATAAATATATTACTGAATTTCGCTAGCAACTGCGATAGTTATAAAATAGGTGTAGGCTATCAAATTACATTTACATGTGTCAATAAATTATTGATTTTTCAATGCAAAAAATATTTTGTGATAGCTATTATGTAAAATTCTTGTATAATTTAACACAAGTCAATAATTTTTTTAATATCTCTATGTATAATTTAATATATTTTAGTAATTGTGAAAGTGCGTTTACATTTGCTGCTTTAATGAGTCACGAAAACTATGATAACTCACATTTCTTTTAAGTTTATATAAAGTAGTCAAATTATTTTTCAAATCTATACTATAACCTGCTTAAATATATCAGCATTTATAAGTACAAAAAAAAACCACAGGTCAAATGTAAACCTGCACTTATGTTAGTACTGTGCTCGGTGCATTTTGTTGCAATGCCAAAACTATTTGCTTGGTCTACCAGGTGTGATAATCTGTACCTTCATATCATAAATGCTATATTTTATATAAATATATGGAAAAAAGCCTCAAAGTGTTTGTATTAATCTGTTTATGAACAAATTCCATGTGATCAAACAATAATATGGTCAATTATCTGATGTTTTGCTTACTGAAATGCTAATATACAACGCTTTTGATTCTTATTAGTAAATTATTTGATTAGAATAAAAATTACAATATACCGGTTTAAATTATTTAATGTCTACCACAAGTGTCAAAAGAGAAAGGATATAATTATCTGTATATATAAATTTTTACTTCAATCTTTAAAAAAAAATCCTAAAACAATAAATAAAATTTGCAGCTGTAAAAAGAATACTGAAAGGATATTTGGTACACACAATAACTGTTACTTTCCAGGTTACTGCTAGGTTCCAGGGTGAATAAGTCATAAGACAAAAGTAAAAAAATAAATAAATAAATAGTATTTTATTTTACAACTCAGATCACAACGAAATATAAATATAATCTTACCAACATCATTTTCTAAATATAAACATCGATTTCAATTAAAATAATATATAATAAATTAACATTATATTTTACAAAAATATTTGATTTCATATTTAGCTCCCGGGCTTTGACCACATTAGAAAAGACGGTAATCCAGAAAATTTGTAAATGCTATTATGAAGGGTGTAAACAGTACAACATAATCACCTCAAAATCTTAATAAGGAGAAAATCAAAATATGAAAGTATAATATATAATAACATACATTAACTTTTCTGTTTTATTTTTATTTTGCAATTAAAATTTCTGTTCATATGAATTTTATCAAGTTAACATAAATTATAATTACAGCTCAAAGATACCATGAATTCAAAATATTAATTTAAATAATTAATATTTCTGCAACTCATGAGTAATTGCTAAAAAGAGACTCAAACTCCAATAAAAAATTACAAATGTTCACTGTAAACAGAAAAAGAATTTGAGCCCATAGTAAAAAAAAATATATAAAAACTAAATGCTATATTTTTTACACTATTGCCATTATTTATTGCGTTGAATACTCACTTTTGAAAATGCTTTATAAAAAAGTTCAATTCCACACAAACTAAAAATATAAATCTTTATATACTGAATACTGGCAGTATTCTATGTTTTGCAATGGAAAATAATGATTGTAATTTAACAAATTGATTGTATGTAAAAAAATCCTACTAAAACTCACCAATTGTTTTATCAAAATTTAGAAATAATTAATATACATAAATATAAATTAATTATCATACAACAAAAATAATATTTTGCATCACAATCCAAACTCTTTCTGAAAACTTTTCTATCAGGTATTAAGATCTTTAGGCATCTTACTCAAATAATAATTGTGGTCATATCTGGTGACCAAAATACCATCAGACACTTTAACATTACTATTGGAGGAGTAATTAATTTCTTCTCCCTTACTGGTGGTCATTTTACCACCCACTGCCTTGATAATTGCGTTTCCAGCACATAAGTCCCACTTTTTGATGGCAGTAGCATGAAGATAAACATCATAAGTGCCATTAACTACTCCCATGACTTTGTCTCCAGCTCCTGCTGCTTGTGTCACTGTGGTTTCAGGACCAAATGCGTTTTTTGCTATATATTCTACCTTGCCCGGATGAGAACGGGAGATAACAACTCTGGGATGTTCCTTGTTCTCAGCCATCTGTTAAAATGTTAAATAATTATTTTAAAGTACTGTTATTCTACTCCTGTCTTTTAACTAAGGTTATTTATTAAATTTTATTAGATAACCGTGAACGTAAATGAGTTTTTAAAATAATTTAATATGTATTATAATTTTTTTTAATATTAAAACAAACTTATTTTTAAAGAACATCAATAGTTAATCATTTTTATAATTGTGTTTTTTTTTAGTCAAGTTTCAACTTAAAATTTATACTTTTAATTTTCTTAATGTAATTTAAATCATCATTAGTTATTTTGTTGTTAATTATTATTAATTGTTATTTATTAAAGATTTTAATTGGTATCTGATAATAAAGTAATAGTGATTCTAATTATCACTCAAATATCAACTCACATGCTGTATGTTTGGTATATTACTGGAAGTTTTCTTAGTAAACCAGCCCCAATAAGTTCGAGGCGGGAAGGGATAATGTATTACACCTACAATTGGCACTCCATTGATTGCTACACACACCATTGTTGTCACATACTGGTATAATCCCTCTAAAATTTATAGAAAAATAATTCTAGAAATCAGATAGATATAATAAATTTAAAAACAATAATAATAATATTCTAAGAATAGTAACCTGTATATTCTTTAGTAGCATCGAGAGGGTCTATCCACACAGTAATATGATTAGTTAAGACATGTTCATCATTCAAATGTTCTATGTTCCTATATTCAACTAGTGAGGCCTCTACATCTATTTTATCTTGCTTTTTACAACTTGGGTCATCACTAGAATGCTCTTCTGATATAATATTTAAATTAGGAAACGTATTTTTAAGACTATAGTACATGGCACAATGAGATGCATAGTCAGCATCGGTGACGGGATCGTTTATACCTTCCTTCGTCTTACCTTTACTTTTGATATTAAGATCATGGTTTTTTCCATCTATAACTTTCTTACCACCTTGTTCAGCAGCAACTATGGCCGCTTTGAGTAGAGATTTTATATTTACTAAGTCATCTTTATCAATAGGAGATCCCGAACCACCTGACCGCCAATAAATAATAAGGAATAAAATGAAACCTAAAGTGAAACAAGCAAACTTGTTGACCCTAAGCGTACCGCCCAAATTCATTATGCCTATAGTTTAAATTATTTACATTTATTTTATAATAATTAACAATAAAAATTGTGTTTTAGAAATAAAAATATATATTTACTATAGAAACATTTTTTAAATTGACAGTACTGCAAAATACTTCATTTATATGAAATGACACTTCAAATTTTTAAATTGTATATAAATATTTTATTACGTTAATTTGCCTTTTTATATAATCATTGGAATTATTGAATGCAATATTGAAAAAAGGTTTACGTTGTTAGTGCAGTACACATTTCAAATTTTATTCAATAATTTTCTTTGAATTATCAGAATAAATTATAATTAATTAGAATAGAATTAGAACGCATCTCATTTCGCTAAACATTATACAGTACTTTAAGATACATATTTTAAAACAGAATCATTCGTATGAGCATTGAAAGTAAGAAGGAAAAACGGTACGTATTGAACTAAATATTCCTCAACTGCCTTTTGTTATAAAAATAAAAATAGTCCACTTATAACTATGAATTAATGACAATTATATATAATACTTATATTAAGCTAATAAGCTAGTTGGTCATCTTTGTACAGAAGTAAATCAAAATCATCTGTCATATGTACATATGTCACTGTCATATATGTCACTATTGCCCGTAGCATAGTTCAGACCTCAGACTTCTACAAAGTTCAAAGCAGAGAACATCATACCGTTGAAGTGCCGGATTAAATTAAAAAGACTGAATTATTAAAATTTAATTCAGTAGTCAGTTTTCCTGGGTCGTGAGAGGCCAGACAGTAAAATGATTTTAATGGATATCTGTGATACTGTAAGTTGATAAAAGATAAAAAGAGGTTGTTTTTTAATAGGTATCAAAAATATACTAATCAATCTCTTAACTTTTAGGCGAGTTGGTGGACATTAGTTATCGCTATCCAAGTTGTTATCGGCTGCACATATTTATGGACAAAGAAGAAGAAGAAGGAACCAGAGGATAACTTAACTTATAAAAAATTTAATCAATGGAAGCCTCTACCCCTTGTAGAATATGATTTGAAGGTAGAAGAGCCTCCTCTGATGGGGAAAATAGACGAGAACGTGCTTAATCTTGGTGCTACTAGTTTTCTGAATTTTGACAAGGAGCCAGAAATCATGGACAAGGCTATTGCTTCCTTACATAAGTATGGAGTTGGCTCTTGTGGGCCAAGAGGATTCTATGGGACAATAGATGTGCATTTGGAACTAGAAGAGAGACTGGCCAACTTCCTACAGGTTGAAGAAACTTGTCTGTACTCCTATGGCTTTTCCACATTTGCAAGTGCTATTCCGTCCTATGCCAAAAAAGGGGATATAATATTTGCGTAAGTTAAAAAATAAACAGTATTTTATATGTTTATTGATATTAAAATCATATCAATGTGGTTTTTAATACAATTCAATTATTTATAGTAGTCATATAACACTTTTCTTAGAGCTCTTAGAAACAGAAATATAATTAAAACAAATTTCAGTAAAAATTCCCAAAAAAAAAACAAATCAAATTATTTTTTATCATTTATTAATAAAAATATTTTCTATAGGAGAGTAGTTTTTCATATATTTAATTAAACATTTATTTATTATTTTCATTTAGTTTTTGGACCTTAAATTATGCTAAGATGTTATACAAAAAATAATTGCCTTTTTTTTTTGTTAGTCACACATTAATTTCAGAATAAATTACAAAAAAATGTGTAAAATAGATATTATATTTTTTGAACTATAACATATATGTTATAATCTATAAAACTGTTTTTTATAGATTAAACTCGTGTATAACTTTGGTTACATTTTAATTTCAACCCGACGTTTCTAATGCTTCGCAGCAATCATGTTCACGGATTGACGAGACGTAAGAGACACACATTCCGTCAAAAATAGTTTTATTTCAAATGTGTACTTGTGAAAATCTAAGAAAATACTAGATGTTGATATTTTATTATAAACCATATAATATTGTGTGTGTTTGTAAAAGATCTTATAATTCCTTAAATGATTCACTGGTTAGTTAGTGTTGTTTTCCTTCACAAGGAGGAAAGCATGAAACTTTAATTACATATAGATTTACTTGTTGTCGAGGGCTTTCCAAAAATAAATCCGTTTTATAATAACCCACACTTCAAATAATCATAATAAATTCAAGTATTAAACATTATTCTCAATACAATTATTCACTGTTTCCTCAATATAAATTATATTTTAATTATTTAATATCATTTGGTATTCAGACTACACCACTGTTAGGAACTATTTGTCAAACGAAATAGCTAGTGATGGGAAATTCTGTTAGGCCATGGTTAAGTGTATGACCTTTCTACATAACCTTTCACATTCAAATGGGATGATCACTTGTCCCACTTGTCTATCAATGTGTCTTATCCAAAATGAGGACATTTGATCTAACCCATACATTGTGGAATGTACCCAAATATAATTTTCACTGAAAACCTCGACCTTTTTGGTATCACCGTAACTTCGTCTCTAAGATATTATTCCAAAATCAATTCAGTATCCTATAATAAATCAACGATTAAATCTCGTACATATTGCATTAATCCTTCAAAAAATGTTGAGTATACAGATTTAATATTGTTGATATACTTAATTGAAACAAGTTTTAAATAAAAATAATAGTTTTATATATTAAGTTTATATGTAACCTAACATCGTTGTACTAGTCAATACAATAATATATTGTCATAAACATTTTTATTATAGGGATGAAAAAGTCTGGTTCGCTATCCAGAAAGGCATAGAAGCCTCCCGTAGTAAAGTCAAGTACTTCAAGCACAATGACATGAGAGACCTGGAGAACCTGCTGGAAGAAGCAGCTCAGAAGAATGAATTAAACCCTAAACGACGAGCTTTTCTTATAGTTGAGGCTATATACTTCAACAGTGGCAAAATGTGTCCACTGAGGAAGATAGTGGAATTGGCTAGACGGTACAAGTTACGAATCATGCTGGATGAAAGTCTTACTATTGGTGTAAGAAATTGATATTATTTCACATCTGCCTATCTAAATCACAATCTAAATATGTTTCAATGTCGATTTCATAACATTCGTATTAAATATTATTCGATTAACATTAATATAAATAGTGAGCTCAATTTAAATGCTTTTAATTCTCATTGCTTTAATAAAAATAATTTACTAAATATGAAATCTATAACAAACGTCAAAATGTGCAATGGATATTGTTTAAATTGATATAATAAATAATTAATTTATAAAATTCCAGGTGATCGGCAAGCATGGTCGCGGTCTGACGGAACATCTGAATGTACCGAGAGATGAGATCGACCTCATCATAGGCTCTCTTGAACACTCCTTTGCCACTATCGGAGGATTCTGCGCCGGAACACACTTCATTGTGGAGCATCAGAAACTCTCAGGACTTGGTGAGTCGATTGACTTTTGGGCTAATGCTTAGTAACTGGATTCGATTTTACAAGTTGCTGAACAAAATTTAGGTATAAGTTTTGTTTGATATGTTTGTGTGTGTGAAACGTCACACGACTAAGTATTTTGAAAAAACATATAATTTGAAGAAGTGTTGGTTTTGTCATCAATTCTCTTTGTTACGTCCGAATAGAGAACAATTGAATTTTTAATATATAAATATTTTCCACTGTTCTGGAATCAATTCTTCTATAAATTACAAATGAGTATCTATTTATATCGTACTCAAGTATAAAACGAAGAAGTAACGATTACAAAGATATTACTAATATTAAAATTGAAATTCATAAAATAATTTATTTTATAAATTATTATATATAATAATTATAAGTGCTATACTATTATGGAGGCCACATTATTTCACATCCTCTTTCGTACGTCATCTAATTACAAAATATATCAATACAATAATAATAAGGATAAAGTCAATTGCAATGTTCAGGTTTTTTGACAGGAAATGAATAAAGGAAAATCTGTTTGTTTGTTTCTGTGTTTGTACGAAAAGTACATTTAACCAACATTTTAAATAGTTTTACGTAAGAATTTTGTTGTCTAATAAGAAATAGTAGGTAAATTTATTTTTCTTATTTTATTTTTATTTTTATAAGGCATAACTACATGATTAAAATTAAAATTTAAGATTACATAATTATGAATATAGATACATGTTAAATTTCAACCCCGATGACAGCTACGCACAGCATGCAAAATTTAATTAGAATTGTCATTAAATGTGTTCTCTTGATTAATATGTCATGCGTGTGATATTTCTTTCAGGTTACTGTTTCAGCGCGTCATTACCCCCGATGTTAACTCAGGCGGCCATTACTGCTTTAGACATTTTGGAGGCGAAACCATCCATCATCAAGGAGTTAGATGATATCTCCGTTAAATTGAACAAGTAAATATTTATTATGATTTGCTACTTCTATAAATATACTGGCGTAACCTTCAGTGCTGAGACCATATGGTGCCGCTGAGATGTGCAAGTTCAAAGCTTCTCCTAACTGCCGAGTAAGGCATTCCGCAAAAGATTTTTTACGGGGTGTATATCTAAGACTACCTTTTCATTGTAAATCAATTATAAGTTTAACATTAGATACAAATTATTTTTGATCGATTTCATAACAAAATTTTAAAATATTTCAGGGCTCTAAACAACTTACAGCACTACAGATATAGCGGCGACGAATTGTCCCCAGTCAAGCACATCTATCTCAAAAATGAGATACCCGATGAAGACAAACAAAAATACCTCAAGAACATCACCAAGTACTGTATGGAGAATGGCGTCGCCATGACAACCGCCGCGTACTTGCCGGAGCAGGAAGTGAAGTGTCCAGAACCTTCTATTCGCTTGGCTTCGAATAGAAAACTAAATGATGATAAAATAGCACATATTTGTACTTTGTTAGATGAAGCGTACACAAAGGTCGGACCTAAATAGTTTTTATATATAGAATTATTTTTTTTACGAATGGTGATTTTTTTAATTATTTTGTTAAATTAATTCTTATTAAGTATTTTGGCGATTGTTTAAATCTAAGGCACAGTTATTAAAACAAATGTGTTAATATGCGAAAAAAATTAAAAAAATATTATCTATTTTTATTATTTCTGTATTATCATAAAATTATAAACAGATGTGTATTTGTTATTTATAAAAAATTAAATCTCAAATTTTATCACTGCTGTTATGTTTTAGAAGTATTATTATTAATACTACATGTATCTTTGTCTCATTAACAAATTGTATTATAAGTAACCTGTTTTAACTAATTATATCTTTTTGATGCACAATAATATTGTCACAAACTCCTCAAATAGTACTTTTTTAATATTTACATTCCAATCTACCAAAAACTTAGATTTAAAAAATCTTAATAACTATGAACTACTTGTGTTTTTATGAATAAAAAGATTTTAAGTTTCTAACATTTTATTACCTTTTATAATCAATACGTATTACACAATAATAGAAAGTTACATTACACTTTTCTACTACAGACTATTCTGTTTAACCTATTATTATTTTCTATTACAATTTTTTTTTTCATTATTTAGTTAGTAATTCTGAGTTACCATTAATTAATTATTACTATTACTAAACCACTAAACATAAAACATTATAATAAAAAAGAACCGTTTTTATTTTAACAAACATTAGGTTTACATTCTATCACGTGACAGTGAACACCAATCAGAAAGCATTACGTCACGGCGTGTGACAATGTTTATATACATATGAAAGAACTGGTTTATTTTTTTAAAGTAAAATTTGATGTTGAACTAAGATTTTATAATACAAGAGAATTTGTTATATAGTTAAATGGGTAGACAATAAATATATTTCAATCGTAAAAAGTATTATGCGATTTTCCAGATATACAGAAGAAAAATATTTATTCTATCTTTTAATTTATTAATAATATAATCAAGTTATAGCCTGGTGTATTTACGATTTTTAAATCATAAAATTAAAACAACTTAAACCTTATTCTTTAGTCCAGGAGTGCCCAACTCAATCGGTCTGTCTTTCTAATTTTTTGCGATCTACCTAGGAATTTTTTAACTATACTCCACTAGAACTAGGAATTTTTTAACTATACTCCAATCATGTTCATAATATTTAGGTCGGGAATAGGTACTGACCTAGAAGCCGGCCTCCCCTGCTCTAGTCATTCATCCATTAATATTCAAACAGATAAAACTGCAACTTAATACCTTATCTATATCTATCTATATCTTCACAAAAAACATTATTGACTTCGTAATATACTATGAACGAACATGTAACTGTTTCTTTTTGAACTAAACAAAGCTAAATTTATTGTTTGCTATATATAATTTCAGTATCAAAGCTCATACAAACAATACTTATACGAGGAATACTCATTAATGAAAAAAAAAATCAATGCATCAAAAATACGATTATTTCATTTTAGACGACGTGGCGGTCTTGAGCGTTATCCAGGAAAAATAAAATGTATTTGTTTGATTATTTGAAAATATAATACTTTTTGATATATTAGACATATATATGTTAGAAAATTAATCGATTTAAAAAATTATTAACTAGCCCATTAGTTTATTATTTCTAAACCTTGTGTGTAGAGGAAGAGTAATTTAAAGGTGGCAATTATAAACTTTTGAATATCTAATATCTACCTGTTAAAACGTTCTCTGACGACCACACGACTTCTGAGTCCTTATTAGTACAAGGCGGCTCGTACACAACAATTGCGTAAAATTTAAGACATTAATTAACGTTATATTTATCACTAAATACTGATACACCTGAGAAGTAACTTCTTGCTACATTGTACTATATTGAATTTCAAATAAGTCGTATACGAATATATATGTAATAAAAATGTGTATGTAGCTTTGACTATAACACTTTATTATTTTATTAATGTGCCATAATTTCTACGTATTATAAAAACGTGGTATGAAATTATTTTTAAATGAATTGTTTTTTTACTTCGTGTTAATCTGTAACTTGTTCGTCGGACATATGACAATAACCGACATTTCTTTTAAAATCTGATTCGTTAGGTTTGTGTAAGGGTGTTCTTATTTCTATAAGGCGTCTGTCCGTCTCCAGAGCTTGGTTCTTGTGTTGAAGATCTTTTATAATTCGTTGGTAATGGTTGTACATACCGTGATATGTGGATCTTGATATAAAATCAGATTATTAGATAGTTAAAAAATCATACCAAAATCAGAAGAACCCTGTGCAAAGAACCTAGTGCAAATTAAAAAGAAGAATAAATTAATATCTAAATAGAAATTATACTTACAACGCATCTTCTAACTTCTGTTCTAACAAGCGCTTGCTTGTATGAACTCTTTCGGTCTCTTCTATCAAACCTCTCATAGGTTTATCCTGAAATATTTAAAAATATCAAAAACCCTTAGTGCAGTGTATTTCTATAATGAATTTGCTTGAAACCTTAAAATAATAAAAAATCTTCAAAATCTTGAGGTTTATAAATTCCTCTAAACTTCGAAATATATACCGACATCATAATTCATTCTGCTATAGTTTTTTCTATATTCTATTCTAAGGCTATTGTTTAAAATTACTGGCTAGCTTGAGTTGTGTTAAAGGGTTAGGAACTATCCTCAATATCGAAATTTCTCTTTTAGTGCTATTCTGTTTTCTAATGATATTTCTTAGAGGATTTATTGTACTACTAACAAATTTTTATATTTAGGTAAAATAAGTAAGTATTACAAGCAGATAATACTTAATAAATAATACATAGTACCTAATATGTGTTACAAATAGATGGTACCTTATAAATGTTACACGTGATGATGGATGGAGGATGGAGGATGGAGACAAGCAGACTGTATATCTAACAAGACAACAAGATATTAATTATAGTTTACCTCCACTCTCTCCAGCACGGGTCGCCTGGTGCGTGTGTCCAGTCTGGTGTGCACCAGCCGGGTGGGGTCCGTCTTATCAGCCACAGCGGCTCGAAGAAACTCTATCTCGCGGTCTAGCTTTTGCAGGTTTGCTTCAAGCTGAAGTTTTAAAATACAACTTGTCTTAAACAGTCCAAAATGTTTCACATACATTTTTGATCATTTCAAGAAAATTATTTTTTAAACGACATAAAAAATCTGATGCTCAATCTCCAATTTTATAATTCAACACATACTATGAAATTATTCCTTACAAGTTCGTGACTAAAAAATATTTTTACCCTAAATCTAATTATATAATCTCCCTATTCTCTCAGTTTGACAGTCTGTTTGTCTGTAGTGTCGCGTCATCGAATCTCAAAACTCAACGGAACGTGCGACACGTGCAATACGTCAATCGAAAGCTCTTGATGAGAGATGTATGGTTTGGAACCCCTCCGGTAACCGGCAGTGGGTGCTTTGGATCTCCAAAGGTTTAAATAAAAAATTATCATCGTGTATGATAAAACTGAAGGAGAGAACTTGAAATACTTGAATATCTAGAATCCCGATGCATTAGAATAGGGCCACAAAGTTAATATAATATATCCACCTAAAAGGGCAGGCAATAGGCAAATAATTGAACCTATATTTTTCGTATGCTAGTCAATACGCGTGCTTACAATATTATTATTACTATTTTTTTATTAACAAAAGAGGGTTCTAGAACATGTTGAAAAGGACTTTCCTATACAACCCATGTAAATTAAACCTACCGAGTCCTACTCCTGACCTTTTGCTTCTGCCACTCCATCTCATTCCTGGCCCTCTGTATGTCGTACGTCCGTCTCCTGAGCGCGCTCTCCACGCGCTGCGAGTGATCGTGCAGCGTGTTACGCGTGTGAGAGCGAGACGACAACATCGACCCGCGGAGAGACTTGGACTCCTTCATTATTTGATTGGCTATTGCTATTGTGTTCTCTACACAGCTGATGTAACCATTTTCAGTCATTGTTCTGGAATTTAAGCTCCATTTTCAGATATTTATCTCCTATTTGTACATATGCAATGTTTAACACTTAGCCGAATTGTAATACTTTAGCCGAATTGCAGAAAAGAGGAGATTCTCAATAACTATGTTGTTCTATGATGTTAAATGTTATGCCATTGTATTGTCCCAATTTCAACGATGAAAAAAAATACCCCTCGGGAAGGAAAATATTAGTTGAAATCTTATTCTATATATATATTACTATATTCAGTACTGTTATTACAAATTTCATTCGTTTTCACAATGATTTAACTTTTAAAACCTTTTTGAAGTTGGTTTCATTATTTTTAGTCTTAATTAGAATATAAAATGCCTACAAGAAAAAAATTCAAGCTTCTAAAAATATTTACAATTTGTAAATATTAACATACTGTGGCGGAATCCTTGTAGGATCAACCTTGTACGATATATCAGAACTATCTCTGTTTAAGTCCTTAACATGATACTCCAGCTCCAAGGCGTCGTCTTTGTTCTGTATTTCCCGCTCTAATCTACAGAAGATGTTATTAAGATCCTTAATCTTCTCCCAGCCCATGTGACAGATGTCGGTTAGGACGCGTTTGCTGTTTTCGATTATATGTAGCTCCTAAAATAGAACTTCTGAAATTACATCAAAGACAAAAGAAGAGTTGCTAGAGTCCTTTACATCAGAACTACAATATAGGAATACCAAACAAGCAGGTGCATATCTTTTATTATACATTACAATTAAAGTAAAAAAAAAATAGTTAATTTTTGGTTATTGTACACTTACAATCGGACAATTAACTGTTTATTATTGTTTTTTTTTTTATTACAAAATTTACTTTGAAAGAATACTTTAGGTGACCATTGCCATAACAATAGGGTGGCAAAAAGCGCAAAATGCCACCGATCCCCAGCCAAAAGGAGCTCCCAATCTGAAAAGACCGCGAGTGTAGGTCAAGTAATGGCCTAACCTGGTGAATTTGCCATGGTCCTCGCACAGTATAGTTACGCGATTCCTAATGAACCATGAAGTTTGTACGGCACCCTCGGTGCCAGTACATTTTTCCTAAACCAATTTACCTTTCTTAGTTCTTCTCCCAACTGATCCTTGGTCAATTCTGGCGGTACTCTCATATCTCTGTTAGTCAAACATTGCGAAACAACCATTAGCGGTATTTGAAGGGACTCTAAAAGTAATTCAGTATGGTTCTTCTCTTCTTTAAGAGCCCTTGTTTCATCCCTTACCTGTTCCCGTGTAAATCTTTGATTTTCTCGCCATGAAGATACTTCGTATATTCTACAATTTAATATCGGGTCATATTATATGGGATTGAATACATAATATGTGTTAATACATGATATGTGTTCAAAACATAATATGTATATTTAGTATATGTAGAATAATGTCAATTTTATTATAATATTAACAAAATTCTTGCAACCTGTCCCTCATTAACTCATTGTTAACGTAATTGTCCCATCGCGTAGTCACAGCAGTTTCATTGCGGAGTTGGTTTGCCCTTTGCCGTAGTTCATATGAATCAAATCTACGTGACCTAGCTTCATGTTGTAATTTCTGTATGTTTCTAGTCCAATCTAAAACACTTAGAGAAGGATGAGGCTTTTCAAAAACGGGGACAGAAGAATCCATATTTTAGTACCATAAATACTTGTAACTCCCAATTTATTTGATCAATATTTGAAATAGGACAGACAACGTTCAGTCAGGAAGAATAGAACCTACCAAAACCAAAAAATAATATATGAACTTTAAACAAATATGAGATAAGATTTAGTGCAATGTATTATTTTTTTATTTTTTAAACAAATATGCTACTAAGAGAAAGATAGTATTTTTATAACGTGATAATGAATATTTAAAAATACCGCGATATTTGCTATGTCCGTTCCTTTTTACAGCTTTTAACTTTTTAGTCTAAGTAGTTTTTAATAAAAAGAGTACTTTTATATTATCTAAATAATTAAAATTAAGGAATATTAAAATATATATATTATGTACAATAATTATTTAATGTCACATAATTATTCTGACACGTCAATATTGCCATTAATCGTTTACCGAAGCAAAAACAAAGTCCAATAAAAATATGGCGGCTGTTTAGCTTCATTTAATGTTATAACTAATTTGTGTTCAAATATAAGTGTGAATTTCTTATCAGAATCAGATGTACGTGATTTAAAAGTTGTTAAAAAAGTACATTAAGAATTAATTTCCAGTATTTTGTTAATTTGGTGCTACATTAAAAACAGCTTCTAATATGTAAGTTGATTACATTATCTATCTGAGTTTGTTTTATTTTTAATGTTCCCTATTTATTTTGACTGATTTTATTGATGTAGGTATGATGACAGAAGAGGTGGTCGCGGTGGCGGTCGTGGTGCCCCTCGAGGGCGTGGTAGTAGCCGGGGTTCAATGAGTTCAAGAGGCGGAAGGTCCACTGATAGATCCCAAGAAAGAGGTACTCGTTTTAACCCTGGGGGCCGAGGCCGTGATTTTAGTAGAGGTGGTAGAGGAATGGGAAGCAGAGGCGGAGGAGGAGGTCGAGGTGATATCCGCGATGATTTTCGTGGAAAATTTAATAAAAATGATCAACCCGGTGGTGCTCTACGCAAAATCCGGTGGGACAATGTTCAACTTACGCCATTCCAGAAAAACTTTTATGTACCTCATCCGAATGTTGAGATGCGTTCCTTGTCTGAAGTCGAATCCTTTCGCAGTCAGCATCAGATAACGGTTAAGGGCCGAGATGTGCCAGCACCGAGTATGTTTTTTGAAGAAGGTGGCTTCCCTGACTATGCCATGAAGGAGATACTTAAACAAGGGTTCCCAAATCCTACTCCAATTCAAGCTCAAGGTTGGCCAATAGCTCTGTCGGGTAGAGATATGGTGGGAATTGCTCAAACTGGCTCAGGAAAAACACTAGCATATATTTTGCCAGCTATTGTGCATATAATTAATCAACCGCGGCTGTTGAGGGATGAAGGTCCTATAGTTCTTGTTTTAGCACCAACAAGAGAACTTGCCCAGCAAATACAACAGGTAAATATAAAAAACTCATATACGTTTACTTAAATTTGCAGTTTAAATTTAGTATTAAGTTTATTACAACTAACTTAGAAAAAGCATGATTTATATAAAATTTCTTAAGAAAAATCATCTGTCTTGTGTGCTCATGTAATTCAGAAACCTTTATTATTTAAATTATACAAAAATTTTTGCTTGAAAGATCCTAAAATGATACTTGAAAATACTTAAGAAATGTCATTATATAATTGATAATTTGTTTTCCGTCATGCTACCAAGGCCCTTTTATCTATGAATGGGATAACTGCTGATGTCTCAGACGGAAATTCAAACAACATGGACATAGTAAACACTTTCAATATACATTATCTGTAGTAATCTGTAGTGCAGACAGGCTATGTTCGAAAACCTGCATAAATACTGAATTTAGTACTGATTTAAAATATACCTTAATTATCTAGGTTTAAGGTTTCTGAACGTAACCTTAATGTTGTTTTATGAGCACATTTTGTGTTTGTTTTTATTTTGTATTTAGAGTGGCTTTTTTCTGTTAATCACATTCCCATTGTTCTTATTAAATCATCAATAATATCATCTGTATAGAATAATCTATGTTATTATAAAATTATTATATTTCACTTATATTTATATTTATTTTTCTTATATCAATCAAATGGCTATCAAGAAGTTACCTACTGTTCATAGAACATTGTTTCAAAAAACATATTTGTTTTGACACATTGTTCAAATACAAAAGGCTATTTGTGCCAACATCTTGATTGTACTATCATTTTATTAATATCATTGATATATATATATATATATATATATATATATATATTTTGCTTAATTTGATTTATAAGTAACATACTTTTATGGTATTTCTTGATATAGAGTCTTTGGGATGGGAGTTAGCTGTTGTTTTATTTTATTTTCTATAATTACCAAACTTTATCTAAATGGTTATAATTATATATAAAGCATAATTTTACAAGTAATTGTTGTTATATAGCATTATTTTTAATAGTTAAGTAGATTTTTTACAGTTAAATATATTTTACATTCAGTGATCTTTTCATACCAATAATAATCACAGGTTGCTACAGATTTCGGTCAGAGTGTTCAAGTGCGCAACACATGTATCTTTGGAGGCGCTCCCAAGGGTCCTCAGGGCCGCACGTTGGAGCGAGGAGTGGAGATTGTGATTGCTACCCCAGGAAGATTGATAGATTTTCTGGAAAAAGGTAGGTTATAAAGGGTTTGTGAAATGTATTTCTATTGAAATATTTACGGTTTAAAATAATTTATAAGTACATTGAAACTATAAGTGTATAAAAATAGCAAAATATCTACTGTATACTATTTAGAAAAATACTTATAAATTTTCAGATACGACAAATCTTCGTCGCTGTACTTATCTAGTGCTAGACGAGGCAGACAGGATGTTGGATATGGGTTTCGAGCCTCAAATTAGGAAGATCATTGAACAGATTCGACCAGACAGACAGGTCAGAATATGCAAAAACTAATTAATATGCAAAATTATCATTTACACTGAATACACTTTATTTTTAGAAACAAACATATTTAGTTTTATATGTCATAATCATGTCACAGGTTCTCATGTGGTCCGCAACCTGGCCGAAAGAGGTCCAAAATTTGGCCGAGGAGTTTCTCCACGACTACATACAGATCAACATCGGATCTCTCTCGCTGTCCGCAAATCACAACATTCTGCAAATCGTGGACGTCTGCGAGGAGTGGGAGAAGAACGACAAATTGCTGACCCTTCTAACCGAGATATCGTCCGAGGAGGAGTCTAAGACCATAATTTTCGCAGAGACCAAGAGAAAGGCGAGTTCTCGATCAGAGTGAGGGGAAACTCGGTAGTCTCGGTAGATAACGCTTTTTGTTTGCGGCTGCAGGTAGACGACATCACGAAGAGTATAAATCGCGCGGGCTGGCGCGCGCTGTCCATCCACGGAGACAAGAACCAGCAGGACCGCGACTACGTGCTGGCGCAGTTCCGCTCGGAGCGCTCCGCCATACTCGTCGCCACCGACGTGGCCGCGCGCGGGCTCGGTACACACACACACACACACACACGCAGACACGCGGGCAAGCACTAACATACACACACACACGCACATACACATACTCAAACACACAGTGCCCCGCCATAGTCGTTGCCATGACCTTGGCTGCGCGTGAGTTCGATATACACACACACACGCACAGAGGTACATGCTTGCACTCGCAGGCGCACACGAGCACATGCCACGCACACACACGTGTCAAACACTTGCCCATACCTTTCTACAATCATTGAAAAAAAATTACCACTTGACTTATTTAGTTAAATTAACATAACAAAAAAATATTACTATAAAAAAACTGAGTAACATTAAAAAACGATGATAGGATTCGAAAATTGACATCATTTGATACTCTGATAAAATTATTTCGCAAATGTCACTGTACTTGCCCAGAAGTTAAAGTATCTTATGTTTGTGCCACCTAGAGACGTTGAGATGAGGGTGGTGATGATTCCCGCCGAGTTATGTTACGAGTAAAATGTTACGTATATTGAAATATGCGCAAATCGTTAAAATACAATTGGCACATGATACGGACGGACGAGCTGTCCAAAAAAATATAGGTGATATACGAAACTGCGAATATTTCATATATCGACAAAAGGCATCAAACAGAAGATTAATAATATTGCAGTTGCGAGGTTTTTTAACTAATTATTTTATTAACCCTCGCACTGTTACCGGGGTGTCGGACGAGTCAGAAGCGTAGCTCAGGTCTTTGTTACCATTGCTAAGTGATTTGTGACGTGGGGCTGCACATACCCACCACCGTGGGTTACCATCAAAGGCTTGCCATGATAATTATTTTAAAAAAAAGTTTTGGGCATTATGAACTTATGATTTTTATGTAATAATATATTTAGGGTTAAGAATGGCAAGTCTAGCGGTCATTAATGTGCGGTCCACAATTAAACGCCAAAACGCCAATGAAAAAAATGTAATATTTCTGTGAATGATAATAAAAAAGAATCGCAAATGTTAGTCAAATATTTTAAGACAAATACTTTCTAAAAAAATGAAAATGTGCTGTGAACCCAAAGTAGTATAAAAAAATGGGAATTTTTCAAAGTTATAATATAGCATTTTTTCATTGGCAAATACGTTAAAATTACTTTCAAAAGAATTTGGGTTCCAGTATTCACACATTATAAGTTCTTTCTAAAATATTTTTTCTTAGGATTTAAACATACAACACTACAAACTATACAGTATTGAAGTGAATATTGGAACAAACAAAACAGAAATGACACAGCAATGGTCTCATAAGTCCATTTAGATATGTTCTAGGCCACGGCAATGCGCGCCCTATGTTTATACTCATAAGGTGCAAAATCCTGGCATTTTTATAAAATTTCCATGACTGACTCAGCATTATTCTCAATGTTTTCATTTCAGAGGCGCATGCGTGCAGACATAAGGGCTAACTTTGCGGTGTGTTGCTGACTCCGGTTAATGATTGCGACATCACGATAATGATATAATGATGATGACAGTAAGCTGTCAGCGCACACTGTTGAGATGAGCATGCTGCCTCTATAAACCGTATTTGAGGGGTTCCAAGCGAAGGTCTTGCAAATATTAATTCACCGTATTTCTCGGGGGTTCACGACTGTCTATATAATGCGTTGATAGATACAACGTAAGATATATAAGAATCAAATTATATAAACATGTATTTCGAGGCAGTTCCTCATAAGAAGGAAGTCCAAATCATCATTTAAAATATTTGAGGCGGATTATAATTATAAATGTTTATAGGATTAAGAGATATTCGACTAGTTACATTTATATAGACAGTCCAATAAAAGCAACTCTACATAGAGCAATATTTGCTTGGTTAGCTGTCATGAGAGATTTGAACTAAACTAAGTGCTACGCCGCTGACGTTAGGAACAAGATACTACCGTGTCGCACTCCGGACTGACGGGCATATACAGGTCTTACAGCTGCGGATATGAGGTAAATATGTTGACTGGTCGATGAGGGTATATGGCTTCAGGACGAAAGACTAATTTTTGCCAAAATCACGATAAAATATTTAATTCTAATTCTGCGATATTGTAAAGCTGATGCGTTTCGAATTTTTTGTTGTGAACTCGTCATACACCAGAAGCCATATTCCCCCAAAATTAAGCGCACATCACCCCACGCGAGGGTGGCGTGCGTCCTCCCGTCCCTCCACCGCGACGAGACACAACAACTGAGTCCCACACACCACAGACGTGGAGGACGTCAAGTTCGTGATCAACTACGACTACCCCAACAACTCGGAGGACTACGTGCATCGCATCGGCAGGACCGGTCGGTCGCACAACACGGGCACCGCTTACACGCTCTTCACTCCTAATAATTCTGCCAAGGTAAATTTTCCTGTAAGAAAACAAAGAATGAGAAATATGAAAACGAAGAATGAGAAGTATGAAACCTAACAATCTTTCAGGCGAAGGACTTGCTGTCGGTCCTACAAGAAGCCAACCAGGTCGTCAATCCCAAGCTGTTGGAGCTGGCGCAATGCGGAATGGGCTTTAAAGGAAAATTTAGTTAGTATTATTTCTTAATTTTGTCCTTCAAACTTCTGGACATATACTAATGATAATATCTTTCAGACCGCGGGCGGTTCCGGGAGCGTGAGGAGGGAGGGCGCGGGCGGGGCGGGCGCGGCCGGGGGGCGCCTGACAGGGGTGCGTACAGCACGTACAATATCATAGATAAATTATAAGATTTACTTTGAATTAAATAAAAATTATGTTCAAATAACTCCTCAAATACATTTAATACTCGGTAAATATCTATTTGTAGTATTTTTAACAATTGAATTTTTAAATTAATGTACTCTAAATATAATGATAACAGGCTCTAGGTGGGACAACAGCGCAAATGGTCAAGGAGGTTATAACCAGAGTTCTGGATCAGGTTTCAACCGCCCGGACGGTGGTTATAATACTCGCCAAAATTTTGGAGGTAGTAGGGAGGGTAGCTTCATCAGAGATCGCGAGGGAGGGTACCGAGGTAGGGGTCGAGGAGGACGCGGAAGAGGGTTCAACAGTGGCGGTGGGTATCAACAAAACCCTGGGGGTTTCAACCAGAACCAAGGACAGGGATATTCGGGTCCCAGTAGCTACTATAATATGTACAGTCAACCCCCACCCAGCAATCAATACCCACTTAAATAATTTGAAAAATATAATATAATAGGACTTAAAGTTTCCAATTCAATTGATAATAGATACAGTTTCTGTAGTGTTTTGGCTCATTACATATTTCAAGCATATTGCAATTGCAAGTTGATATATATTAACAATAATTATTTTCATTAATATAAGTCTTATTTAAAAATGGGGTATACATACTAAGATAGAATAAGAATTTGCAAAGTTAAAATAACATTTAGTGTATTTTAACTGTTGTAACAAATGTAATGTGTATGGAACATTAGTTTAAGTCACACTGTGATTATATACTTATTCTCATAATGTATATAAAAATACTTTAGTTGAAATAAAGATGTTTTAAAATTATCAACAAATTGAAATTATAAAGTTAATATTTTAAATGTTCAACATTCCTGTATTGATGGAGTTCAGTATATTTTATATATTATGTGCAATTCACCAAATAAAGATATTTAAAAATGATTTCAGTCTTATTTAAAGAGACTAGTTAATGTTATATGAAGGTTGATTGTAAAATTCTCCCAAAATAAATATAATGAAAAATAATTGCAAAATATCTGAAGAAATGAGTGTTAACTTTTGATTAATTTCATGTTCTTTTAGAGACAATAAAACTTATTTAAACAAATGAATAAACGTTATAAATAAAGTTTCTCTCTTCTTGACAATTAGTAGAGATAGTTGCATGATAACATATAATGTAATATTCTCTTTAAACATATAATGAAAAGTTAATTAATACGAGCTGGAATCGAACCCGCGACATCTAGAAAACGAATCCGTCGCTCTACTAATTGAACTAAAGCGTCGCTGCTCGTTTCGCCTAATTTTGTTATATATATATATAGCAATATCAGAGCGAAGCTGACATCTATTGGGCTTTTTTCAAAAAATTTTTAAACAATGACTTTAAATAACTTTGCAGAATATAATAACATTGAAAAGAACCATAACTAAAACATTTTTATAAAATATTTTTTCTAAAATTTTCTTAAACATGTACAGCCTTTTAAGATTATTTAATTGAGATGCAAACACACAGCTGAACTATAATTTTTTTCTTTGATTAACATGGTTATCTCTACCTACATATTGGATTTAAAAACTATTATTGAAGGATATTTGCTATGCTTATAACCAACCTGTGGTAATCTTTAGAAAGTACCTAAATAGTCTAATACAATTCCTTTTATAAATATATGGCAAAAGCGTATGCAGATTCTTCATATGTGCAATGCCTTTCTGTAGACAGCCATCATCACCATCAGTAATTTACGAAATAAAAATTGACAAGATGTTTATTGAAAAAACATTGAATTAATAAGATTGCTTACAAAATATTGTGAACAAATAGAAACAAATTTTGAAACAATTATTTATTCCTACAATATAAATACAGATTATGAACACTCAAGATGTCTCACAAATAAGATTCTATTGGAGTTTGAAATTATAGAACTCATTGAAAGTGTTGATGCATTGTTTAGTGGCCAGAGTGAGCTGGCTTATCTGGATCGACATAGTCCAGCTGTTCCTCTTCATTGTGCGGCCAGAATGTAGGCTTGTTAATAGGATCAATGGCTAGCTCTGGATGAGCATCCTTGAAGTCCTCCATAGTCATTTGATCATAGGATAGTAGTGCATTGGTCTCTTCGATCTGCTTCTGGTACCTAAACATACATTTTTCTACAGGCACCTGAGGTTGACAACTGAAGAAATGGACTCCCTCATGAAGTTGATAATTCAAGTACATTATAAATACTGATATTTATTAAAGTATATTAGTAATTCAATATAGGTGTGATAAATTAGTAACACAGTAATTGAACTTGGCGTTTAAAAAACAGACAAGGAATGTAAATTATGGAAAGATATATATTATATAACAAGTAACCATACTTAGCAATATTGTTGTTTGATTCTTGAACAAATGCTTCAACAGCCTTCTTTATTTCTCCCCATTGAGCATCAACCTTGTCAGACATGTTGTCAACAGGAAAAGGAATTTTCAGGGCTTCATACTGCTTCTGGAAATTATCGACCATACCAGCGACAGGGACTGTTTTCTTGTAAAGGGCCCAGTTGATCTTTGGTGGTTCAGGAGGGCTAGCCAACACTCTGCGAGAAACAAAATAAACATTATTAGTTTTAAATTAATTATTTGATATCTAATATATATTTTTCCATAGTTCATTAACAGTAATGTTTATACTGTTATACTGGAAAACTACATAATATACTTGGGTTTCTTTTAACGTTTTACCTTGCCTTTTTTCACACTCTATACTACTTCCTTGAATTTCCATTCTATAATAGAATATAATAACTAAAATATTAAAATAGTATAGTCAATAGGATTGACTGCAAACATGCAAATAAATTTAAAATTGATAAAGAAATAGATCAATTAAAATTATGTAACATGAACGTCAAAACTAACCTGCGAAGGTACCCATCGGACTTGACTTTGAAAGCAGCTAGGTTGCCTTTTTGTTCGGAAGGGACTCTTTCCGCCAGAGCCGCCCAGTTTATAGAACTCTGGCTGATTCGTTTCGCCATATTTCCTAGTAAATTCTACTTGAAATCGGGGACCTCTTCACTGACAACTTTAAGTAGCCAAAGACAATTATGGTCACAGAAACTTACAGAATAGTAAAAGTCATATCTGTTGTTCTGTCATTTGTCAATGAATATCAATGTCAGTTCGTAACGTAGGTTAATAAAAGAACTTTATAATGTCCTCTTAGTCTGAGCTTATTACATTTAAAAAAATGAGATATAGATGAAAACATGAGATTTGTAGCAGAATTCATTCAATTTTATTTTAATTATTAAATAAATTATTATACAAAACAAAGAATATCATTGGTTATGTTGATATTAAAGTTCAAAGTAGTCCTTTATAACAAACAACACAACAACAAAAACAAGTTTTAACAACAAGCACGAGATTATTAGCTTCTATTAATTGTATGCAAATATAAATAAGCAGTCACATTTTAAAATGGATCCTCAATTTATATAACAAGCAAATTGGCGTTTTGGTTTGTATTATATTAATAATATAATACTTAATATACGATAAATAAAAGAGTTTCTACTTCCTGCACAGCATGACAAGGTGATGAAAAACGTTGACAAGGATGAGAATGCGTCGTGAACAAAGCAAAAAAGCAAACAAATGCTCTAAATAGGTGGTTGTAACATTGCATTGGTCTATCCGCTATCAAATAATGCGACAAATTATTCGACTTTGTGTCAATTATTGTATTGTATTTTGTTTATTAAACATGAAGGTATTTAATTTAATGGTGATGGTAATAAATAAAAAATATTTCAATAAAACTATTTTACGGATATAACTCGCGTTTATTATTACATTTTTTAATTTAAACTCGATGTTTCGAGTGCTTTGCAGCAAACGTGGTCAAGGTAAGACGAGATGTTGGTGTCTGTCAGTCAGTTAGTTTATTTGTCATTTACATCCAACGGTTTCTGAGTTTATGGGCAGAGTTGTATTTACAGATATTTTTTTATTTATTTAAAAATATTTCTAAAGAACTGTGCAAAGTCAAATAATAATCCATTAAGTAATATCAATGCTTACGACAGTGAGCTACCGATTAGATTGGCATGCTGACTTTTGTTAAAGTATATTTTTATATATTTATATAGTGTACAAATTTTGTATGCATTTAAATCTCATAATTTTAGAGATATTCATTATTAAAAATTCATAGCATTTTCATTCACTGATTCATCCATCAAAATTATAAGGTACTTCCAGATAACCTTGAAGCTTGAAATTTAGCGTCAGGGTATGGGATGGTACACATACATCGAGAAAAATCTGAAAAACAATTATTTCAGTGGATGGAATAAAACAAAAATATACATAAATACATTTATTTAACCTTTGGTATCTTTTAACTTAATTAAGTATTCAAAGTTACAAAATCTTGTGAACCTAAATTACAATTCAGTTACATTATAATATGAATTACAAAACAATTAATAGTTATACAAAAAAAAAAAATGCAGGTCCTCTGCGATTGGTTACTCTAATTGACTTTATAGAATCAGTCTTTGAAAATTATGATATTTTTAATTATTTCAAGTAAGGTGAACTTCTCGTGATTTGTGTCCCAAATCAGGTTTAAATTGAATAAGAATGGAATGTAATACCGTAATTATATAAAACCACTATGCTTGATAGAATGTCTTGTATTTTTATTTTATATTTTTAATAATGGTAGTTTTTGTGGTTTCGATCAACAATTTAAAACCTCTGTGAAAGTCTATTATTTTTATTTTATAGTTTACTGTTTTTTTATATTGGCAGTTTATGGTCTTTCTAAATTACTACTCCAGTGATACCAACTTGAGAATTTTAGTTAAAAAATAAGTTTGTAATATATATATTATGTATATTTTTTTATGAACAAATTGGTTTTAATATTTGTTCTTGTGAGCCTTGTTGAAGTGATTACTTTATTGTTTGTAATCTTTCAGTAAATGTATTTGTGAAAAACCAAAGATTATTTGGCTTATATTCTTTTTCTTACCTCCTAATTTGGTACCAGAAAATATTTATATACCAGAATAGTTAAAATAGTATGATTTAAATAAATTACTTTGGTATTAAATTACAACCTATTATATTATTTTTAATAATATTTACAGTATTTATATTTACATCTACTCAGATTGTACCCATTAAAGATATACTGAATATTTTTCGTCGAATTTAGAGAAATTATAGAAAATAATCAGATAAAAATGGTCCCATTCTAGTATTCAGTCTCAACATACAATAAGACAGGTCTTCCCTCTCTTTCTTTCAAATATTATAATTTCGTAGGTTTATCTTTTACTGGATTCCGTTTCTCAACATAATGAGGAGAATTTGAGGAGTGTCCTACTGTCCTACTTCCCCATGTAGTTCTTCGAGCTACTGGATTACTTTTACAAAATTTCAAAATGTTGCCGTATGCAGCTCTATACTGTCTGTTGGTGGCCGCGTATATCAAGGGGTTAATCACACTGGAAGCCCACGCTAGGATAGACGCAATAATATGGAGCCAAGGATAGCGAATGCCATCATCGGCTACATTCATGATCATGAGGGGGAGGAAACAGGCAAGGAAACACAGGAATATAGTCAACATGAGTGTAGTCAGACGGGAGTCCTCTTCCTTTTCTTTGGCTGTTTGTCCGCTCAACTTACTGCAAAGAAAAATGTTTTATATATAGTCTGTATTATTAATTATATGTAGGTACTGTATTTTACAATTTACAGTGTATGTTTAACTAATAAGAAATAATAATGTGAATGTAATTAAATCTGTCATTTAATTAACCATAGACAAAGCAGACAAATTATTAAAAGAAAGAGAGGAGACTATAAAGCACAAAGTACATCTGACCCACATACACACCTGCGTCCCTCCAGCTTGCGCTTGCTCTCCCTCACGCGCCAGTAGATACAGGAGTAGGATACAATGATGACCAGGCAAGGGAGCGCGAATCCAAACACGAACAGATACTTTTTGGGGCTTTTATCGTCTTTGGGGAGGATTGTGCAGGAAAATGTGTTCGGGTCCAACCCTAGCTGACCCCAAATACCGAGGAGTGGTGGTACCTGGAAACAAAGACAATCAATTTATCACAATTTTCTAGTTTGAAAAGAAATCCTAGAAACAAACGTTTCAGCTGTTCGTAAAAAAATTCAATATTTTGAAGTTTGTGAAACAGTGATCACAATAAAAGAAATACTCGATTGAGTTTTTTGTGGTTCTTCTCAGACAAGGGCGCGTTTGGAACCCTCGTAGCCTTAACTCTTAAGTTGAGAAGGGCTCACTTCGATAAGTATGATATAAATTTGGGCCCTCCTAACTCCTCAAATTGACGTACAGAACTCATCACTGATATGGATTAAAATTGGAAAAGTTATAAATAAATAAATAAATAAATTTACATCTTAATATAAATGGGTTCAACAACCCCTATATATCAAGAGTCTAATTTGGATGTGGGTATATTATAGTAATAAGTCTTATTCAAATAATCCTAAAGTCGATCAGAGTCATTCAAATGCATTAAGTCATTACAAGGGGTCGCTGTTTATTAACTCTACTTACGAAAACAGTAGAGTAATAACTATTTTATTACTAACTTTAAGCGGAAGCGTTAATCATTTTATTTAATGGAAATAATTGAAATTAATTTTATTTTTTATATTTAAAAAAGACCCCAATTAAAAATCAATTCATTAAAAGAAAAAGAATAAAAATACATCGTAATTTTTTTTAAAAAAAGCTCATAATATAAAAAAAAACAAAACATATAAAGCACTAAACACCATACATTTAATTTATTACATAAATATAATTTTTAAATTAGCTAACAATAAGTAATTCATAATAGTCAAAAAATAATTGATAAAGAAAAATATGTATATATCATGATTTTGCTAACAAAAGCTAATAATATAAAAAGCAACACGAATAAAAATACAGCACTAAAATAATAAATTTAAATAATAGAAATTTATTACGTATTTTTTTGAATGTAGACAAAAAAAAATCATAAAAAAGAAGACGAATAAAGTAGTATTAGATATATTACAGTAAATTATATCAATTATTGCCTACAACAATAGTACTATTCTGTGTTTGAACATAAAATTCCCAGAGGAACTCACAATACAGGCTCGTAAAAATATCTCTAAAATAATGTCATTAAATTTATATAGAAGATTAAAGCTAATTGCAGGCCTGCGCTAGTTAACGGATGTTCACTAATTCTGTACAATTAAACGTATCATACGATGAACTAAATTCAACTTCCTCTCATAGTTTGTTAGTTACATAATTATACATTTGGGAAGTCGTAAAACGTACAATAAATTTCTTCTATCATCCGTGGATTTTAATTTCATTGATTCAAAATATAAATATACCTGTAAAGTTAATTTTCATACCCAATAAAAAGCATAGGAAAGCATGATATTATTGAAACATACGATACAAATCTTATTAGATTTCTTAGGTTTCAAACCTTATTACGTTTCTTTTAATATCTGAAAGACAGGCTGAAAAATTTAATATCATCACCATTAGACCGAAGGAGACCAGCCATATCAGCAGCAGCTGGATCCAGATCTTCGTAGTGGTATAGATCTGGGAGTACATATCGTAGTATGCTATTAGGGTGTACCTGAAAATAAATACAGAATATAGAAAACACACGTACACAACTGTTACTTATATTGTATTGATATTTTATTATTTTCTGTATAGATTGTTTTCTCCAAATATACAATTTTATTTACTACTACCTGTGCCCGCGACGTCGTTTACGCGGCATTAAACATTTAAATTTTGACCAGGATATTCAGCTATCACCATATCAAATTTCAACAAAGTTCATCGCGTAGTTAGAAGTCAGTTTTGCGTTGTTTGTGATTTGGTACGTATATTAATTACTTATTAAAACCCCATTAAAAGTTTTAAAAAATATGTACAGAAACAGCTTATTTATAGTTGTTAAATCTAAATGTATATAAATAATAAGTACAACCTACTAATAATTACGCGTCGAATGTAAATTGTTAATATTTCTAAGTCAGTCGCTAAATACAATTGCATGCAGAAGGACGTTTGTTTTATTAATTTCATTCTCCAATAATACGTAGAAAAATTCAATTTATGAAAAGAACCTTATTACATTACCATATGGTCGACTTCGAGCCGAATAACAATACCTGTGCATCGTGCGGTCGACGCTAGAAAGGGTGAGAGATACGAAGCGGCCGAACCAGTGTTATACTTGTTAACGACTTAGTTGTGTTAAACATTGAAAAGAAATTATAATTATTTGAGTAATTGTTTTTAAAAAATTTAAGATTATTGAAATTATTAAGTAATAATGAGTACCAGCAGTGAACAATCGATAAGTATATTAGAAGATATTGCCGCATTGTTACAAAAGACTCAAACAAATATAAAAAAGTGTCCTAAACAACGGATGACTACTGGATATTTACAATCAAGAGTGCAGTGTCTAGAAGACTATTGGTCTACCTTCAGGCAAGCTCATAATGACCTCATTAAGTCTACGACAAGAGAACAACGTGGATTGCTACCATATTTCGTAAACGAAGAGTTTTATATACAGGAAGACAGGTATTTATGTACGATGGGCGATCTTCAGGACTTGTTAAAAGCTACGAAGAAACCTGATGCAAGTACTAGTAATAACTCATCGCGTGAAGACGACTTTCAATCACAAGTAAGGTTGCCACGAATACAATTACCAATGTTCACCGGAAATTATGAAGAGTGGCCATCTTTCAACGATTTGTACCTCTCTTTAGTGCATAACAATAACACGTTGTCAAACGTACAAAAATTACATTATTTAAAATCCAGTACATCGGGTGAAGCCGCATTATTATTGAAGCATATTCAAGTTACAAATGCAAATTATACACAGGCCTGGGAAACTTTAAGCCATCGATACGGCAATAAACGTTTAATAGTGAACTCATTATTAAAAAGATTATTTGGTCAGAAAAAGTGTAGTAGTCAAACGGCAGCGCAGTTAAAATTATTATTAGATACCACTATCGAAGTTTTAAATAGCTTAAACAATTTAAATGTCAATGTGGACTCTTGGGATCCATTAATAATATTTTTGGTAGTACAAAAATTGGACTCAGAGACACACAAGGAGTGGGAACAGACAGCGTACACCGTAAATTCAGAAGAGTTGTCTACACTTAAAGACTTAACAACATTTTTAGAATCTAAATTTCGAACTTTGGAACTATTAATGCCTACTACAAATATAAAAATATTTAAAGACTGAGTTCTACACGTGTCAACGGTTCAAAGGTCATGCGCTATTTGCAATGGGACACACACCTTGTGCCGTTGCAATGAGTTTATTAAGATGCCAATTCTTCAGCGGAGTGATTATGTGAAGAAAAACAGACTATGTTTTAATTGTTTAGCATCGGGACATGCAGTATTCAAATGTAAGGTACCCATGTCTTGTCATATTTGCAAGAGACGTCATCATACACTTCTACATCAACAAAAACACATGGACGCGCCGGTATTAATTGAAGAACGCATGCAACCGATGACGTCAACTCAAGCGGATGAAGAAGGGAAGCAAATACACACGATGATTACGTCATATTACAACGCCAAGCATACTATTGGGTTACTAGCAACTGCCGTCGTTATTCTTAAGGGTCCTCAAGGTCATACTACTATGTTGAAGGCACTTATCGATTCGGGATCTCAAGCATGTTTTTTAAGCGAGAAAGCGACTCAGATCCTGAAACTCGAGAGAAAACCTGTAGATCTTCTCGTCTCCGGCATGGAATCCATGAAGGTTCGCGTGAAATATGAAGTCAAGGTACAAGTTTTATCACGATGGGAATCTAAATTCAACTTACCTATTCAAGCCTACGTGATGTCCAAGCACTTGACAACAAATCTATCTTCAAGCGGTCGGATGGCAGATATGTGGCCACATTTATCAAACATAAACTTGGCAGACCCGAATTTTTATGAATCAAGTAACATCGATCTGCTCTTGGGAGTTGATGAATATGCTGCAATACTACAGGAAGGATTAATCAAGGGTCCACCAGGTACTCCATGTGCTCAAAGAACCAACCTGGGCTGGATCGTGATGGGAGGAGTAAACATGAAGATAAACAAGAGAGAAAAATCCTTAACGGCTATGGTACAAGAAGTAAATATTGATGAGTTACTAAAAAATATATGGGAGGTAGATACAGAAACAAAAAGAAAACATACACAAGAAGAAAGGCTATGCGAAGATTTATATGAAAAGACATACAGGAGAAATGAAATGGGACGCTACGTTGTGAAGTTACCTTTTAATACAGAAGAGCCAAAATCAAAAGAAGGAAACACAAGAGATACTGCATTACGAAGATTCGTTCAACTAGAAAGAAGACTAAATCAAAACACAGAACTTAAATACGAATACACTAAAGTGATAGAAGAATACATAAAATTAAAACATATTGAAGAAGTACCTGAAGAAGAAATAAAAAATAAATCAGTGTACTTACCTCATCATGCAGTAATCCGACGTGATAAAGAAACTACGAAGACGCGTGTTGTCTTCGACGCATCCTGTAAAGGTTCTAACGGCATTTCACTAAATGATGAACTTTTATCGGGTCCAGTTCTGCAAGAGGATCTCAGAAGTTTGTTGATAAGGTGGAGACTTCATGCGGTTTGTTTTGTTGCTGATATTGAGAAAATGTATAGAATGATTTTAGTAGACAAAGCGGATACGGACTACCAAAGAATGTTATGGAGATGCAATTCATCAGAAGAAATTAAAGACTACAGATTGTTAACTGTTACCTTTGGAACAGCTGCAGCTCCATACCTTGCTGTTAAAACACTTACTCAGCTGGCAAAGGATGAAGGTTATAAGTTTCCTAACGCTGCAAAAATCTTGTGTGAAGATTTCTATGTTGATGACGTTATGTCCGGATGTGACGACGTAGAAAATACTATACAGATCAGTCGTGATCTCAAGGCTTTACTAAATCTTGGCGGCTTTGAACTAAAAAAATGGTCCTCAAACAGTAAAAAATTTATGGAGTCGATTAAACCAGAAGAAAGATCATCAAATGCTAATGTAGAACTTAAGGTTAATGGAACTGTAAAAGCACTTGGCATACAATGGAATTTAGGAAATGACCAATTTGAATACAATCTCAACTTACCTGCTCTTAGATCCATTATCACCAAACGGAGTATTCTTTCTGATATACAGAAATTTTTTGACCCGCTTGGTTGGATTTCACCTTGTATGATATTAGCAAAAATACTTATACAAAAACTGTGGCTTGAAAGGGTATCTTGGGATGAACCTTTAAATAAAATACTTTCAAAAGAATGGATGACAATACGCCTAGATCTGGAACATCTTCATACTATAAATATCAATCGATGGCTAGGAACAAAAATTGCTGAAAAGGACTCAATAGAAATCCACGGGTTCAGTGATGCTTCTATTAAAGCATATGCAGCAGTTGTATATTGTCGTGTTAAAAAATCTGATGGATCCTTCAAGACGACACTGATTGCTTCAAGAACTAGAGTAGCACCATTGAAAACTATTTCGTTGCCTAGACTAGAATTATGCGCAGCTTTACTACTAGCGAGATTGATAAAACAAGTTAGAGAAGCTATGAGAATCCCATCATCAAAGATATTTGCATGGACTGATTCATCAATTGTTATTTCTTGGTTGTTCGGTGATCCTGGAAGATGGAAACCATTTGTAGCAAATCGCGTCGTAGAAATAATAAGTAATCTTCATAACAACCAATGGTATCATGTACTATCTAATGACAACCCTGCAGACATCGCATCTAGAGGAATGTTAGTAAAAAATCTGAAAAAGTGTGATTTATGGTGGAATGGACCAGAATGGCTATCTGCAGAAAAGATACAGTTCACAAGACCAAATGCATTACCTACAGATGTAGAAAAGAAAAAGGAGAAGATACAAGCTTTAAGGATAGAGAAAAGTGAAACTGGTAAATCATTACATTCACAATTCGAAGAGTTTGATACATTGAAAGAGCTATTAAGAACTATTGTAATTTGTAAAAGATTTTTAAAATTATTTAATACATTTTCCGAAAATTTACATAATACTATTGGTATAGAAGAATTAGAAGAAGCTTTAAAAATTTGTATTAAATCAGCTCAAGAAGAAGAATTTTTGGAAGACATACAGACTATAATAATAAAGGGCCATGTTAAAAGATTGAGTAATTTAAAGGTATTGGATCCATATTTAGACAGAGATGGTATTCTGAAGGTGGGCGGTCGCCTCCGTAACGCACCTTTGAGTGATGACATCAAGAATCCCATTATTCTAGGGACAAAAAGCAAGTTAACAAAATGGATTATAGCTGAAGCACATCAAAAGACACTTCATGGAGGAGTTCAACTTATGATGACATATTTGAGATCAAGATATTGGATTCTCAGAGTAAAATCTTTAGTGAAACAATATGTTCATCGCTGTTTAATATGTGCCAAACTGAACGCGAAGGTGAAGACACAAATAATGGGTGATCTTCCATCCGTACGTGTCACCCCAGCACGACCGTTTTTCAACTCCGGTGTGGACTTTTGTGGTCCATTTAATATTCTCACCAATAAGGGCAGGGGAGCTAAGACAATAAAATCTTATATTGCTATATTTATATGCATGTCTACAAAGGCTACGCATCTAGAACTAGTTGGTGATCTCAGCTCGGCAGCATTTATAGGTGCTTTCAAACGATTTTGTGCTCGCAGAGGTAAATGCACTCATTTATGGAGTGACCAGGGGAGGAATTTTGTTGGTGCTAACAAGGAGCTTTGCGATGCGTGGAAGGAAGCTGGTCTGCAATTTGAAGGAGAAGTTACTAATCTATTAGCCAATGATGGCACTCAATGGCACTTCATCCCAGCATACTCTCCAAACTTCGGGGGCTTGTGGGAAGCAGGCGTAAAGTCTGTAAAATTCCATATGAAACGAATTCTTGCTACACATTTGACTTTCGAAGAAATGACTACCATACTCTGTGAAATAGAAGCGTGTTTAAATTCACGTCCATTGTGTCCTATAAACGATCATACACTTGAGGCACTCACACCAGGTCATTTTTTGATTGGAGAAGCCCCGATCACAGTGCCAAATCCAAATTTAAAAGATTTAAAAATAAATAGTCTCACGCGTTGGCAATTCACACAAAAACTACTTCAAGATTTTTGGAATAGATGGCAGAAGGAGTATGTTACAAGACTTCAACAAAGACCAAAATGGCTTAAGCGTGAATCGGAATTCAAGCTGGGTGATATTGTTCTAATAAAGCAAGACAATCTACCACCGGGTAAATGGTCTCTAGGCCGCATCATAGATAAACATCCTGGTCCTGATGGCCAGACTAGAGTATATAGTGTTAAAAGCGGTGATAGTGTAATTAAACGATGTGTAACCAAACTGTGTTCATTGCCAATAGATACCAGTTAATATTTAAAATCTAATTTATTTCATGTTTATTAGTTATGTTAAAATTGTATAACCCACGTATGATTGTTTTTGATAGCTTTATATACTTTCAAGTTTGCTTGTAATTTATAAAGGACTCGTATAGTCCTTTGGTGGGCGGTTATGTTAAATCTAAATGTATATAAATAATAAGTACAACCTACTAATAATTACGCGTCGAATGTAAATTGTTAATATTTCTAAGTCAGTCGCTAAATACAATTGCATGCAGAAGGACGTTTGTTTTATTAATTTCATTCTCCAATAATACGTAGAAAAATTCAATTTATGAAAAGAACCTTATTACATTACCAATAGTTTTATTATATGTACCTATACATATATATATAAGTAGATAAATGAAACTAAAAGCACCCAATACACTAATTCTGTCTGTATACGGGTTTAGTTTACTAATTATTAACGGTTTGTTGAATTAGTTCTGTCGATTTAGTAATGGACCGTAACGTAATAACAAATTTTAACTAATTAGTTTTTCTGTTTTAGGAACTTTAATGTTATTTTTTATGACTAACTAAAATAGAAATAGGTTGTATAATTTTTGAACAAAATAAAAAATAAATGAAATAATAAAGATAACAAAAATAGAAATAGTTTGTATTATTTCTGTGCAAAAAAATAAATTTAAATTATAAAGAGAAAGAAATAAAGAAAGAACCGGCATATAACTCAATATATATATATATATATATATATATATATATATATATATATAATGTTTTCAAAGACTTTCACGAGTACTACACATTTCGATAAAACTGTTTTACGGATATAATTAGCATTTATTCTTACATTTTTAAATTTTATCGTTACGAGTGCTTACGACAGACACCAACATCTCGTCTTACCGCGAACTAGTTTGCTCCAAGGCACTCGAAACGTCGGGTTTAAATTAAAAAATGTAATAATAAAAGCGAATTATATCCATAAAATAGTTTTGGTACAATCATTATATATATAATTTAATTTTTTTCAATATATGTATCGTCTGTTAATGTTCTGAATAGGCCATCTGTTAATTTATTAACTTTCGATATCGGTCACTCGCTGTAACTGATAACGATATAATAAAAATCACGCAATCTTTGCCGGTAAAGCATTTAAAAGCCACTTATCCTCGTGAGAAACAACTGTTTGCTGTCTCTGATAAGATAGGCTTTAGGGCGGGGTTTTTGATATCGATAATATGAACTTTGTCGCTATGTCGATTAATCTAAACGAGATAAAAAATACTATAAGGTTTAAGGAAGCTATCTGTAAATTGAAATACTTAGGCTGTTCATATTAACAATAAATATTTGAAATAAAGTTATTTTAAATATATTTCTCCATTATATTCTCTTAGATTTTCCTTAGACCCGACGATTCGAATGCCTTGCAGCAATCGTGTTCACGGGTAGACGAGATGTAAGTGTCTGTCTGTAAGGGTTGAAATAAAAATGTGACCAAATTATACGCGAGTTTTAATCCGTAAAAAAAATTTTTATTTGATATTTCTCCATTGTTCTACAAGTTCAGAAAGTATTTTATTACTGATAAGTACTGGCAACAGAGGCATTACACTATAATGAGTTAAGTTTTATAAACATATTATGACGTATTTTTTTCCACTAAGTCAACGTAAAATTTTATAATAATGTGACTTATCTTTTTTCAATAAGTCAACGGAAAGTTTAAAACATGACATATTTTTTTCTACTACGTCAACGTATAGTTTTAAAAACATACATTGACGTATATTTTCAACTAACTCAACGTAGTTTTAACAACATATTATGACGTATTTTTTACAACTAAGTGAACGTAGCACCACTACACTAAATGTCTAAGTTCGTTTCTTACCTACACAAGTCATCTTATCTTACTTGGATAAGTTTGTATGCTAATATATGTTATGTTGGTAATTGCATAATATGGTTTAGATAAATTAATAATATTTTTTAGACTAATATCTAATAATAACCGCACCTGATAGTATACTAAAATGTATTTGTTTAATTAAGTGGTACGTCTCATGCTGTATTCAGCTATATTTTATTTAAAGCTCTTCCCTCATCTACTTCTTGGTACATCTTTTTTGGATCGGGTTCCCATTCTATCAGTATTTTTGCCCATAAACTTTCCAGCATACGACAGATATGTCCGGCACAGTCCTACTTCAGTCGTCCGGCTTATTACATTCGTAATATATTTGAATGATAAAACCGATCGGGAAACTGTCCTATATGAAGGATGTTAAAAGATTACAAGTGAGATATTAATATGAATTTACCAATAAGGCTACAAATTATTCCACAATGACATCAAAAACATTAAAAGAGACGCCATTTACTTAATCAAAATAAAACAAAATGAAGAGCCTTTAACATATACAAAACGTGATGATATCACTCGCACTTAGGCACGTCCTTCAAAGCTCCGGCGAGATGAAAGTAACAGAATGAAGAAGCAAGCGAGGCACAAGAGTTCTTTATACAGCGGCTACTGACCCGCTTCATGAATGGGTTTATTTTTATCTGGTAACAGATATGGGATGACGCAGCATATTTTTATGCATTTAAAAATTAATTAAATGTACATGTAATTAGATATTCTGATGATTATATTGCGCTTGTGTTTACACGCGGCTTCGTTTGTTTAATTATTGCATAAAAAAAGGAAATAAACATATATGTATACATTTTTATGTTGAGAGGGTAAGAAAAGATTATTTTATGTAAGTACAAAACAGACAAGTTAATATATAATACATATAAGGGCAAAATGATGTAATTTAAGTTATTACAATTAAAGCGTTGGCGTCCTAAAACTTTAAATAATGTTGAATTAATAATATGTTCTTTTCATTTTCTGTTGCAAGCATAAATTATATATTTATATATGTATATATTGCTATTGTATATATTATTTGTATTTATATAGAAATAAATATGTAGTAGTATATTATATAGAGTATTATTATTATGTATCTGTTGAATTTTATAGAAATATCTATGTACCTATCTCTGACCTCTGAAACACCCTGTCCAACACTCGTGGGTAGCTGGAAGAGATCTCTTTGTAGAAATAAGCTCATCTTATGTATACTTTTTGTTTTTACTTTTTTAGTGTAACATACTGTGGTACATGAATAAATATATATGTCTAGTATGTCCGGGGGTTTTTATTCAATGATTTTTTTTATTTTTTATTATCAATGGCACCATCCTGTTGAGAACTTTGAAATTACTATGACAATGACGTTGTCTTTTGGTTTGTTTTTCAATATTAACGCAACTGTACTATGTGAGGCTCTTGACCAATTCACCAAATTAGGCCTTAACTCGATCTATGCTTACTTATTAAATATTTTTAAAAAGTGTGTGTCACTACTTCAGTGTACTTAAGGTATGTTTGTTTTATTTTTTCCCCCTTTTGTTTTGTGTTTTTTTATTAGTATTTTTTTCAGTCCTCCTCACTCACTCACTCACCTCAATGTTTTTTTATTCAACTTATACAAAATAAAACAAATGTACACATAAAAGACACAAGTTGCGTGTAAATCATACATATTTATAATAAATAAAATATACCTACACAAATATACATAATAAACATAATTAAATAATAAAACTTTAGTTAGTTTTACGCTTGTGTATAATTTTCCGTGTAATTTTATTGTGGAAATTTTACTGGCATATTTGTTCTATATTATTTGGGAAATTTACTTGAATATGATGCTATTTTTTTCACAATAAAAAATAAATAAATGCTTGCTGTGTTTTCATATGGGAGCTCCTTACGGCTAGGGGCCCGTGGCATTTTGCCAAATTGCTACCCTATTGTTACGCCACTGAATATTACTGTATTTTATTAATTATCCGTCTGTTATAAAAATACCTAAAACCTTCTAAGACCGTAATAGGTATAACAATATACATAAGTAAAAGTACTTTCTTTATATGTTATTATAATTAGAGTAACGTGCAAATACTTTACGAGACAACTCACACGTACAAGTATTGATAATGTTAGTCGGTATGTTTGTGTAAATTTGTAGTAAATCATCTCGTAGCGTTTATAAATATTAAGTAATAAACGTGATTAAAAAAAAAAAGAATTAAAAAAAAACGTAAAAAACGTAAAAGAAAAAAAAACGTAAAAAAGACGACCTCGTTTCTTATTATTCTTTTTAAAATACGTAGGTAAAGGATTCAGGTTATCTCAACGTATCTAAAATTTATAAATAAAAAAAAAGTTTTATAATAAAACATGTAAAATATTAAGTACTAACTATTAACCATGATTTTAATTAATAAATAACTATTATTGTTTTTTCAATTTAAATAAAACCTATGATAATAATATTTTTTTGTGTTATAAATATTATTTCTTCCAACTTATTCAATAGAAGGTATTAAAATTCAAGAATTTAACTGATTTATAAGTAAAAAACACAATGGTGCATTTAAATGTATGTTTTCAATACTATTTGAATGACGTCTAAAACCGGATATAAGTCATATAAAATAGTTATTCTATTGTTTTTGAAATCCTTAAACTATTAATTTGATGGTTTAAAAAATATACGACTTGTTTTTTTTTGCTCATTATTTATTTTAGGTAGTAGTAACAAAATGTTTAAGAAAACGAAGATCAGAAGTTATTAACAATTTCTCTTTTAAACTATGTTGTATTAAGTACCGAAAGGTATTTTATAAGATTGTCTGGGATGTCTGTCCGTTCGTCTCTGTACACGATAACTCTAAGGCGGAATTTCAGAGTTGAAACTTAGTATGTTTAACAGCTTAGTATAAAGGATTCAAATTTTCATAGTTAATTTAACAGCTGTTTCAGTTATTTTTTTAACTACGAATTATTATTACTTTTGAGCTTAACAGATTTTTTTTTAGTTTTACTCGTACTTGTCAATCTTTCGCTACTTTAGGCTTTCATGCTTCAGCGAATGGTGATCGAAGAGATATTGTTTATAGTTTAGTTAAACTTGACTTACTTTGATATTAAATGTAAAGAATCAATAATAATAACAATAAAATTAATAAATTAGGAAGGAAGAAGTGTATATCAAACATTTCAAATACTGTAGGGCTTCGCATTGTAGTGTATGTAGTATATATACGTAACTAGATGTGGCATATTATTCTGCTATCCATATCCCACTCTTGGACTCTCATCTCTCCATCTAGGAAGCTCCATCTCCACAAGCTTGCATGTAATCAAATCTAACGTCAATATTGACTTGTATATGTTCATTTATAATACGGTTAATAAAACAGTAAAGAGTTTTATGATAGCAGTTTCGCAAAACAAATAATCTAAAATAATTTTAAAACACCTGTTATGTGAACTGAAACATAAATTTTATTGGAAGTAAACACAAATAACTTTCGGACATGCCACTTCATACTGAGTGTTCACACGGATTATTTTTATTTTACGATACCCTCTAATGCACCGGCTGGTTGACTCAGGGTTGACTTTTATTCTCGCCGGGGCGTCACGGTGTGTGCTAACGCGATCCCGTGACGTCCCATTACGGCGCAGAGGGCAACCGTTGGTTTTTTAGTGGGTAGCCTTAAAAATGGCAGCATCCTCTATGCTGCCGGGTAGTCCCACATCACCCCCCGGCCGTCACTCCCATGGGCCGACGGGGTACCCGTAACGGGTTTTTAAAACGGAAAAAAAAAAAAAAAAAAAAAAAGGGTTGACTTTTATAAACATATATACGCTCTGATTTATTATCATATTTATTAAAAGAATATATTATACTATATATATTGTTAAGTTATTGTCAATAACAAATGAATAAAAATATTTCATTCAAAAATACTTTTTTACATATAATTTTAACTCTTTTTACATAATAAAAACTTTTTGAATTTATAAAAATATTCATTATACTATATTGTTACTAAGATATTAACACTAAATTATTAAAACTATTTTAATGAAAAAAAATTTTTTTTAATATAACTTTTACTCTTAAAATTTCTTTTAAAAAAATTTACTTACGAAAAATATACCTTTAATTCTTTCTAAATTGTCACATTCTTTTAGTTTTAGGATGTGTTTTTAGTTTATAATACAAATATAATACAGTATATATTTACAATAAATAAAGAGTATTTTGACAGCCCTTATAGTATTTTGTAATGCTTTTAAATTCTTTATTTCTTCCGTGATGTAACGAAAGATACACTTAATGACAATGCGTTTCGTATAACCGTAACATTTTTATTTTAGTAGTCGTAGAAGAAGTAGTAGTATGGAAGGCTTGAGCATGACACGGATATGTTTCATTTATTTCTATTTCTTTCTCTCAGACAGAGATAGAAGATGTTTTGTAGTAAAGTAGGGGAGGCATGAAAGGGATGTTTCGTTTTTTATTTCTATCTCTTTCTCCCAGACAAAGAGATGCTGTTATTTTGTCTTTCGTTTGCAATCTACATTGATGAGAAATTTGTTTTCCGACAATTACGATGCCGGCTGTTTCATTTCTAAGTTTTATATCATGCTGTGTACTCGTCTTAAAAAACAAACTAAACCTTTAATTAGTCAATATAATAATAATCTATATTCTATAATATATATTTTTAGAGAACAGCTGATTGGTGTAGTGGTTAGTGGTTATGGCCCTGGCTTCTGAGCCAAAGGTACTGGGTTCGAATACCACACCGAACAGTTGTTTATATGATCCACGAGTTTCTGTTATTTGTGTCTGTTATCTCTTTGTTTGTGAAACCTCCCGCGACACAGATTATTTCTCTAGTGCGGAAGTTGCTTTATATATATGTCGGAAATAGATGGCGCTGTTGTCTCAAGACATACAAAATCAAGAATGTCATTTGACTCTTAGTATCTAATTAGTATCTCATTTGACCACTTAATATGTGATTTGACTCTTAAAATAAAATTTATTAAAGGAAGTGGAAACGCAGGTGATTTTGACTGGTTAATTCAAGTCAATTCGCCTGGATATGATTTTGAACGTTCGTAAATATTAGGGGCAGTTCATTTCTGTATTGGGTTGTGAAATATATTTTTCTAGAACTTGTCTAATTGTCTATTTGTTCTTAACTGAGTATATTAAGGAAAATATAAATTATTAATTTAAAAGTTAGATCAGAGAACCCCAGAGTGGGTAAAGGCCTCCTCCAAATCGATATTATATATATATAAATAAACACACACATATATATATATATATATGTGTGTTTATTTATATATACACACACACACACATATATATATATATGTGTGTGTGTGTGTGTGTGTGTTTATCTCACCTGTTAATGGTAATGGCAACCATAGACAGCAGGGAGACAGCCTCGTTCCCATAAAATACGAACGCGAACATCTGACACAGACGGGGTCCCAGTCCCCATTGTTGTTTTATATACCTGCAATATTTATATCGGTTTTGGGTTTTTGATACTTTCTATCAGTTTTTTTTCTTGCATTAAAATTATAATCGATTATGTATGTATTTATATATTCCAAAACCAAACAATATTTAAATACTAAGAAATAATTTTTTTTTTTTTCAAAACATCATATTTTCATTGTTATAAGTTTGTGTTACATTTTTTATAAATGTTTTTCAGATTTCAGAAAATTCAGATTTTTTTTCCTTTTCTTGCATTAAAATTAAAATTAGTTTTGTAACAGTTTGTTATCTATTAATATTTCTTTAAAGAAAAAACCGTCAGTGTTTTATATCATCAATTTTAAGAAACACACCTGAATTGAGGAAAATGATTCGATTAATTTATAGTTAATTTCCTTCCTTTGCTATTGAGAATGTCCTCAGGAAAATTGTAATTTAAACTTACTTAACAATACTTCAACACTTACCGACTGGCAGTTAGTGGTAGGTTGATGCTGCAGAACAGCAGATCAGAGACGCACAGCGACAAAACAAACATGGTGGTCACGTGACCTCGTAGTTTTGGATGCATGAGTAGTGCAACTGTTGTTATGAAGTTGCCTGAAAAAAAAAATGGAGTAAAAAAAGAGTATAAAGAAAAATATATGGAAAGAGTATTTGTCAGTTAACCATTCAATAAGTACTTATTTTATTTATTTATATACTTTATTTTATAATTTTATTTTATTATTTTTCTTATGCTCCAAATAATGATTTACTGTATTTTATTGTACAACACAAGAAATGAAAATAATAAAGAAAAATTAAAAATAACAAATTACGAAGATACAAAAGGCGTTCTTATCGTCAGTCAACGATTTCTTCCAGATAACTTTAGGTTTAAAAAAATATATCAACTAGTCTAAAAAAGTGGGTAGAATAAAAATAAATAATAATAATTACATTAAAAATAAATGTGAAGTATTTAACTAAACAATATAAAAATAACTGTTTATATTTACGTTATATAAGTACTTTTTATTATATTTTAAATCAGCATATGTCTCTTATTCATCTTTTCGTAAGAAAAATTCTTAACAGATTTTTTTATATACAGCATATTAGATTGTCGCACCTTTAGAGGCAGTGCGTTCCACAATTTAGTAGCTTGAACGGTAAAGCATTTCTTACAAAATATACTTCGTTATCAAATATTGTTAAGAATATTACAATTTTATACTCATAATTGAAGGTAGTTTTAACCAAATAGTAACAACCATAGTTAGAGAACAGAATGTTATGTATAAAATAGATATATAATATGTTTTTATCTTAAATTTATCATATCCTCTTTTAATTGAGCGAATCTCTCTATGAGAGACTTTTATACATACTTTGTGCAAGCATCAATCAAAAACGGTATAACGGAAAATTTCCAAATTTTGCACTGATACATATCAGTCTGGTGGTGGTTTTAAAAAAATATTTAAATATTCGATGTTGTTGAGGAATAATCACGGAAAAACTAAAATCCCTTAGACTTCAATGGGAAAAATTTCTCGCGGAAAAATTTAGCATTATAACAAAAAAAAAGTTAAATGAAATAAAAAAAAAAAAAAAAAAAAATAGGCCAGAATGCGTCGATGTTTTGCAAATGCAACTTCGGTGCTGTATACACCTCGCTTCGCTCAATATGCTAAAACGTACCGAGATTTTGAGAGCAGCGCAGCGAGTCAAAAATTGAGGTCTGGTTCGCGCTTCTAGTAATGAAGATGATTCATAAATGAGTTGTGTAGGAACGAGTGCATCCGCAATTAAATTTAGCAGCTATAATTTAAGTGGACGTCTGAATTAGACTCGAGTACCCACAGTATGTACGGCGCCTTTTTATTTGGTAACGTTACCGTTTAGTTGTACAGTTATGTCATTATATAAAAATATATATGTATAGATATGAGTTTTTAGTAATAAATTTATTACTAGTAACTTCTAGGGAAAATTTTGGTTCGTCATAATGTTGGTTTTTTAGGATTCAGTATAAAATTCCGCATCGATTGATATATAGTTGATATATACATTTTTTTGAAGATATTTTTTTTTATTACCTATATAGAATTTAGATTTTAAAAAAGAAACAACAACACGTGAAAATCGATGAACAAACAATGTATAAGTCCGGTTTTTTAATTTACAAACACTAAATTGATCGGAATCCGTCGTTTTATTTGGGAAATAAGATAGATGCTAGAGAGAGATATATATATACCTATATATAGGGAGATAGAGAGAGACTGATGTCAGATTTACTGATAGAAAAAGAAAAGATAGAGAGGAAACTGATAGTTACAGAAAGAAAGAGAGATAAACAACAATGCCTCCCTTCTTTTTCTGTCAGATTCAAGAAAGAACTTTCTTAAACTATTAAATAAAGTCTATATCAGTGTAAAGTCACTCACAGACTCATTATGGTAAATCATTATTGTCATTATCTCGTATAATGACATTAATGAATGAGTGGATTGTTTGTTTTTAATTTTTAATGCGAAATGCTATCCGTTGCGATGAGTGATGGCGTCCGGGATCGGGACAAAAACACAACAAGGACCTTTGATTGTGATATAAATTGTATATATTGTTTAAACTTTTATTCATTTATATATTTTTTAAACATAATAGGAAATTGCTGAGTTTCTTAATGACTGTCTGTATAGTAATAAGAAAGATTTTTATAAACAAATATATATCCGTAAAATAGTTTTATTGAAATGTGTAGTACTCGTGTAAATCTTAGAAAACATTATATTTTTCGGATTTCGAGTCCATTTACTTTTATTATAAGCACCTTAAAGCTTGAGTGAAACAGGTATTACGTACATAAATAAATAATAATATACTCGTATTTTATTTTATTTTGTTTTAAAAATCTTTGTTGCACAAATGCATGGTAAACAGAAAAACATAGAGGTGGCATAACATAACATAATAATGTTGTGAAATAAATATCGAATTTAAAATTGGATAACACGATTTTAAGAAAATATAGAAAAAAAAGAAAAGATATCTGTTGTTCAGTTGATTATTATCTAAAATAAGTATTAATTCATTAACAGCAGTTAACCCAGCAATTGAGAGTAATTTAATACAAGCTGTAGATCCAACAGCTGTCACAATATTTGACCCATTGATCGATGGAACCCACATGGTGTTGGCACGGGCCCATGGTTTTTATAGACATGGCGGTAGGGTCGCTCCTAATAATTTGTTATTTGATATGATTTTGTGTTCAATTTTCAGTCCTGATGGTGTTTAAGGGCGGCAGTAATAATGGGTTATAATATAAATAGATTGGGAAAAAGAAGTATAATTGAGCCAAGCTGTCTATGAGAGACTTTCTGCATTTTTTGTGCAAGTATCAATCAAAAACGGTATATCCGAAAATTTCCAAATTTTGCACATTGATGGACATAAGTTTGGTGGTGGTTTTAGAGAAAAAAAACAATAAAAAAAATAATATTTCTCATCTTGAAAAATAGTTGAGGACAGTGTCATCGATGTTTTGTAAATGCAACTTCGGTGCTCTTTGCACCTCGCTTCGCTCAATATGCTAACACATACCGAGATTTTGTGAGCGAGTCAAAATTGAGGTCTGGTTCACGCTCCTAGTTAATTGTATTGAATACAAATTTATATAATCGTTAACGAGTACATCAAATAGATCAACTGTATAGACAGGATGGGGTTCCTAATTTCCATTCTTTGCTAACCGCACGTGACACTCGCTTTGTAATTGTATAAAATCAATATTTATATATATTTATACATATGTTTATTTTTATTACTATTATTATTATAGTATTTTTATGTAAGGCTAATCGTGACTATGTAAATATATTATATATATAATATATATTGTTTTACAGTTAGTTTTATAGACCTACATATTTTTTAACTTTACAACTCGTTTTTTCGACCCCCTACAGACATATTTCAAGAGTTTTCAGGTAAAAACTACTACCACTTTTAGGACTATTTGGTTTTGAATTCATTTGAACGATTCAGAAAGGATTCAGAGAGGAACAGAGCAAATCCCACAGGACACAGGTAAGAAATCTGTTGGTGTTGATAATATTATTAGAATAGCATACAGATAATTTTAGAATAATATCGAATAATATCGAATAATTTTAATGGCTTTATGATTTAACAACAGAAGTGGGTTATAAAAGTGTTTTGTTTGATAGTATTGTCTTAGATTTTCACGAGTACACATTTTAAATAAAACTATTTTTTACGGATTAAAACTCGCGTATAATTTGTTACGTCAGTGTCAGACACTTACATCTTGTCTCGTGAACACGATTGCTGTAAAGTATTCGAAACGTCGGGTAATAAAAATGAAACCAAATTATAGAATAATCCGTAAAAAATAGTTTTATTTGTTTTGTTTGAGTTCATTTGATCAAACCTTTTTTAAACTATCGATAGGTCTACTTCATGATTATTTAAATATTTTATCCTCATTGAATAATTTGAATGCCTCCTTTATCCTTTTAGGTGTGTGTCAATCATTGTGCTATTGGTGGGACGTGACTTTGATTCCCGGTTCAGATTACACGTATTTTGTAAATAGAACTTTTGTAATAGAATGATTCTTAATCAAAAGAACTATTGACTAAGGACTAGGTTTTATATAATTATTTTGAAACAAGCCCTTTGAGTTTCTTTCGCCAGCTTCTCTCAGGTCTGTGGCAATGTCTTTGCGAGCTGGTAGTAGCTTTGACACTGAAGAAATGTCTTGTAAAATAAGTACTTTTGATATTGAAACATGGAATGTATTTCCAAAGATTTGATTGTATATTTTAAAGTACAAAACAAAATAATTATTTGTTTTTTTGTTACTCTGTTCGCCTTTATCTTAGTATTATAATCGGTTGATATTATAAGACTCAGACTACATAATATATTATAATAAATTTTTATTTTTTGTCCTTTATGTGTTCCTCAGCCATGAGTCTGATAACTTATATTTCGGTAGTTCTCAAACTCGCTATGGTCTTAAAATACCAACAACTTCTTTCATATCACTAGCACTTAAGTCACTATTAGGTGTGACGTAATAACTCATGTGTGTGTGTGTGTGTGTGTGTGTGTGTGTGTGTGTGTGTGTGTGTGTGTGTGTGTGTGTGTGTGTGTGTGTGTGTGTGTGTGTGTGTGTGTGTGTGTGTGTGCATGTGTGTGTGTGTGCATGTGTGTGTGTGTGTATGTGTGTGTGTGTATATATATACGTATGTGTGTGAGTGTGTGTATATGTCGATAGTAAAAAAGTAGTATTTTGGCATAGATCTACTAGATCCGCCACCAAGAAACTACAATCATAAATGTCACCATAAAACTTCAGGACCTATAAGTCACTGTCCTCGACAAGTCTGCCAATTTTCGACATCCTTCCATTATTCGTCTAGGAGGAGTAGCATTAGTAACGAAACAGACTTGATCAGTCAGAGCTTCGCTTTGTTCAGCTCAATAAGTAATTATATTAAAAAGCGAAATGTTTGTTTCTTTAAACGAGATAATCTTTAAAACTGGATTTAAGAAATTCTTTCTGATTGTGATAAAGAGGTTTTATTTATTTATTAATTTATTTATTCATTTCTTTTCCACTTTAAATCAATACCATGTTCATGAGGAATGCTATAGACTGTTTAGTAACACGCTACTTCTCTTAGCTATCTTAATATTAAATAAAATCCTCAGAAATTTGAACCAGAATAACAGCGAATAACTAATAAACAAACACATTTTAAGAAGCATTCCAACTCATCAGGTAACAGTAGCGTACTAATAATTATTTATAAACGTTATATTATACAAAGTTAATGAATTGTTGAATATTTATCCGTGTAATTTAATGGAATGTAAAAGGTATGTTTTAGAGTGGTTGAAATCCCTGAGCTATGAAGATGCTGAAAATATAACACACACACACACACACACACACACGAACACACACACGCACGTACGCACGGTCACACACACACACACACACACACACACACACGCGCGCGCGCACACGCACACGCACACACTATTTTTACGGATTAAAACTCCCGTATAATTTGGTTTCATTTTTTATTTTAACCCGACGTTTCGAATACTTTGCAGTAATCGTGTTCACGGGTAGACGAGATGTAAGTGTCTGTCTAATGTCTGTGTAATGTGTACTCGTGAAAATCTAATAAAATACTACACACACACGCACAGACACACAACACACACTCAAACAAAAACACATAGATTTTAGTTTTATTATAAGTGTTTTTTTTCTTTTTAAATGTTTATATCTGTTTCTGTAATATTATGGTTTTGAGTTTTATTGTTTCTATTTTGTTTCGTCTGGAACAATCTTTGTTTTGAGGGTGGACGTTAATGTCTGCGACAGTTTTATAACTAATGTAAGCATTTTCGAACACTTTTTTTCTGTACTATTTATTATTGTTCAAATAAAGATTATTATTATTATAGACTTAAAAGAGTATACAACAGCTCAGTTACTTTCTTCTGAGTCTAATGACGAGTGCTTCAAGTATGCGATTAGCCGCTTTCAGATTTAAGTATTGTACATAATGTATGGGAAATCCGTTCTTGACGTCAACATGTTATAACAAGTATGGACAAACAGTAGTTTCTTCTATTATAGAGAAATGTGACACTATTTCATGCCTTTATAAGAACTTATTATTGTATAAGACTAGTTCTTGTGCTCGGCTTCGCTCACTTGGGCGTTTAGACCCGTCTAATTTGTCTACGATCTCTCTAAATCTAATCTTTTATATTTTCATAAAGAAGAGCTGACAACAAGACATACACATTGTATGTTATATAATATAAAGACCGGTCTAAGTTGTCTATAATCTCTCTAACAATATCTAAAAACATGTAATCATAAGTTATCATAGAGTTGACAAGAGCTGACAAACAACAAGACAAACATTATTTATATTATATATATAAAAGAATATGAAAACATCGTATTAATAAGGAAAGGATAGTAACATAAAACTTTCTGTTTTCTTAAACGAAGTCGAGGGCAAATGCTAGTAGTAACCCATTTATCTTGTTTATAAAAACGTCATAACAAACACATGATGAGTTAATGATAGCTGAAACAATGTTATGACACATTGTCTTGTAACATGCGCGTGCGCATAACACCCTCTAGTGATGGGCTAACACGAATTATCGATAAACAAGGGTTCCATTACAATACAACGTTAGTGAGCTTTTATACTTTCTGAGTATGAAAATGAAAGAATATAAAATCCCTTTGAATATATTATTTTGAGTAATTAATGTGTGAAATGAAGGATTTCATTACTATTTTTACTGATTTTAATTATTTATTAAGTAGCGAAAACTACCATCTGGATACATATACCATCTGGATTCTCTGTCCATCCATTCGTGTACATGGTAACTCTGAAACGTTAAATAGTTCAGGACTGAAGTTGGTATGTTTTATTAAACAACACTATACGTTTGAAATTTTGGCCTCCTACCTGACTTTGGGTGGATGTTATAAGATGAAAGGTCACAACATGCATGCACTGCATATGTACAAATTTCAGACAAACATTCAGTTAGTTCTACTGCTATTAAAATTAGTTTTTGAACTACGAATATTTTTTTTGCACTTGATCCAATTTTTGCAATCTATACAATATTCACTCAGTAATTTTATTTAAAACACCCATGTTTCAAGTTTTAGTAACATTAAAAAAGAACAACGAAATGAGAAACATTGGGATGGAGTTTTGTTTTTAAAGTGGGATTTAAATAATGCAATAATCAATTAATATAAATATTTACTTTATGATTAACAAACATTGAAAAATTTTTTAACCCTTTTAATGCCAAGGAGCGCTGCTCTCGCTAGTTGTGAGAAATGTCATCGTCGCGATAGCGCTTCTTTTTACAATTCACTCTGTTTCTATAATTTTCTTGACAATAAATATGTAGTATTCAATTTCTTTGTTTTTATTATCATAGTATAAAATCCTCTGAAGAGAAGGTTGAAAAAATTATGACTATTGGTATATTGTAATGGAAATGGTGAATATGTCTTGTTTAAATAAATTATCTATAAAAATGCACTTTTTACTGGCATTTTTAACATATATTCGTAAAATATGGCACTAATAGGGTTAAATACCTGTTAGTATATTTGTCAATCAATGACGCATCAATATTTAAACTTGACAAGTATATTGAGTCAGACTTGCGCAATGTGGTCAATTTACTAAATTTCTTTATAATTGCTTTCCGACCCTTTTTGGGTATTTACAATTAGTGTTCATTTATAAAAGTATTATATTATAATTAAATAACTGAAATATTATAATTCGGTCTTTCAAATTAAAATAATAATAATAATAAATATAAATTATTTTATTTTCAAAGACTCAATTATAACACAACAGACTAAATATATATATATATATATATATTTATATTTAGTCTGTTTCGTTATTGTTATTGAATTTACATTTATTATTGCTTTCATGTTGTTATTATTCAAAGCTTTCTAGCGAATTGAATACAATTTAAATTTATTTATCTGAACACGCCATCATGGTAGATGGTAAGTTATTTAAATATATATATACTATATGTACAATATGTATCTTTATATAGGTATAAATGTTTAATAAATATTTTCTAACACGTAATTTGGTTTCATAAATTTACTTTTATGATACAAATACCATTTTAAAAAAACATAAGTAGATTTTGTAATCTTCGTAAAGGCTAAATTAATTTTAATTTTTTTTTTCACCAAATACTTTAAAAGAAACATAAGAATTTGTAATCTTTGTTTAAGCCAAAATTATTATTATTATATATATAACATTAAATATTATGGTTTCATAATAATATCCTTGTAAATATTATTATGAAACCATAATATTTAATGTTTAATATTTATACAAATAAAAATTATAACCAGCTATTTAATATAATAAATATCCTCACCCAAGACACCAACAATACTGAAGATGCAGGCGCACACCGCCGCCAGAACAGTCGCCTCCCGAGGATATATGGTATCCAAAGTTGTGTTTTGGCTTTCAAGATCCATTTTGATTTCTATAGCTCCAGTAATTTCACTTTAAGACATTGTATTGAGAGAACGGCTTCTTACTTCCATTTGGTGTATCTGGAACATATAATACACATACATATAAGTATTTATTTATTTATTTATTTATTTCTCACAAAAGGTACAATAGGCGGACTTAACGCTAAAAAGCATTCTCTACCAGTCAACCTCAGAATGTAGTAAAAAAAAAAAACATTGGGATGCTTAGAGTAAAAAAAAAAATTAAACAATTAAAAAAAACAGCACAAAAATTAAACTATGAAAATAAAACATATGTACATATAAAAGACACGAGTTACGTGTAAATCAAACATACATATTTATAACAAATAAAATATACCTATACAAATATACATAAGATGCTATATGCTATATGATGCTAGATGTATATATATATATGATATTACATGCATATTTTTTTGTATGTAAACTTTCGTGATCCATGATATATTATATATATTTATCCGGCTGTACTCACGTTATTATTATAGGAATTTGTTGTGAACCCATTCGGTGTCCCTATGAGCTGTGAACATGGCGAATTCGCGGCGTGAACTGCTAACTAACTAGTCGGGCAAATTCCAATAGTAATAACATGAGTACAGCCGGATAATTATATTTAATATATAATACTTCTTTGTATTTATAACATAAGTAAATAAGTAAAATGTGTCAATGTGTGTTTAGTTACAAATTTGTGTAACGTTTCTGATAAGCTTCCTTTAAATATGACGAGGTATAAGATTAAACACTTTATTCAGTCATTTCTAGGTCGTTCAACTCCATACATACGTTATTTGTTGCGTGTCGGTCTGTATTTACATGCATTTACATATATCTCGGAAACAAACGCACAAGAACAGTCTTGTACACTGGCACAGATAAAACGCTTCAAGCTTGTTTACGGCTGAATGTATATTTTTATTAAATTATGTACATATATCTTTAGCAGTAGTATACTTCTTTAGTAATAGTATACAACTAGTTATAGCTATTCTTTAATAAATAATTCGTAAACATCAAAGTAATTTGAAATTAAATGAGACATTTTGAACAGTGTCTTGAAGAATTATCCAAATTGTTGACCTCAACCATTTTTTAGGGATAAAACTCGCGTATAATTTGGTTATGTTTTAATTTTAACCCGACGTTTATATTATACGCGAGTTTTAATCCGTAAAAAATAGTTTTATTTCAAATGTGTACTCGTGAAAATCTAAGAAAATACTGTTTTGACCTCAACTGGAAGATACTCCGCTATCGAGGATACGATATTGACTTCCAACAAGTCACGAGTCAAGGTCGTTTTATCAACAATAGAAGAATACTAATAGCGGTAATAAACTTACAAACACGGACACTTAAGATACCTTTGATTTACAATACACTGACAGACATCTTGACATTTATATATATTTGTTAAGAAATAATTATTAAAGAGAATGCAAGTGTAATTTTAAAGTAAAATCTGTTCGTAGAATGGTGAAATGGATTACCATTATATTTTATATAGTAATATGATTTTCCTAAAGGAATAATAAAAAATGAGATTACAGAATTACATTGTACTCAATATATATCACTTTTAAATATATTAAATTTTCAATATTGTCATATATGTTACGATATATATTTTAACGAGAATTTGGATCAACATTTCACAATATATTTTCTGAATTAAACATCAAATTGAAAAGATAACAGCAACTTTCCATTACGAATAAGTCGTATATAATAATGTATTTCTTTATCTAAACTGGAATAATATATTGCAGCATAAATAATAGCTGGTATACTGTCATATGTATAGAAGAGTCGCCAATTACGTATGAACAATTTCTTTTAATAGCCACCAATGGATTTTAATTAAACGTTATCTGCTAGCCTTCTTAGTCTTCATATCGGTACGTATTTGTTCCTAGCTTTCGATTCAATACATTTCAGAACGTATTACTTATTTATTGAGCTGAGCGAATCGAAGCTCTCTACCTCTCCTACACCGATCAAGGTATACTAACCAAATTTGGACCACTTGATTATCACACGCCCACTTTTCCATAGATAGATTTAAAAAAAAATGCTATTGTACAGACAAAAACACTTTACAAAAAGAATATATTAAGGATTTAAAAACCATTTTTAATTATTAATTTTTATTTTTAATTATAGATGATTTATTTTTATTTATAGTACTTCATTTTATAAATTCCACTTTATTGTAAAAATAATATATTTTTAAAGTGGCAATGTTACTAATACCTTTCCATCTATTGTCACCTAGAACAAGAAGAAACTTCAAAATATGTTAGATTAAATAAAACCTGTAAGGAACATATATTATGTTAGGTGAATTTGACAACTTGATATTTAGGTAATTTGAACTCTAATGGTGTTCATTCAATATTGGCGTTTTAATGTAAAGCAGTTTTAATGTAATATAGTGTATATCTATTTTTGAGCTTTTAATATGGTCATCGAATTTTGAAGCTGACTGTACATTAAGAGTAATTTGCAATTAACTTTATTTTTAATTGAAACGTTATTTTACACGCGCAAATGGTAATTTCCTACTATGACTGACATGTGTATAATTTTTTGTTAATTGCATGCGTTATATCAAGTAAAATTTTTTGGAATATAATTTTCGTTTCTCTCAGCTTTCCCCGCTGGCTTGCTAGCAGCACCAGTTTATTTATATCTTTTTCATTGTAAATCCATATCAGTGATCACTTGTGTACGTTAATATAAAGAGTCAGGAGGGTTCATATTGATACCATACTTATCGAAATAAGCGCTTCTGCACACTCTCCAATTTAAAAGTTAAACCTATGACGGTTCCAAACGCGTCTTGGTCAGCCAACTAACAGAAGAAACAACAAGAACTACACCATGAAGTCAGCCGGGTATTTTTTTTATTATAATGACTATTTCACAAACTTCAAGACATTGAATTTTTTTTTACGAACATCTACAGCTATTGAAATAAACAAAATTAAGAACCCACAAAGGATTCGAAACTAGTCGGGCAAATTTCGATAGTAATACGAGAGTAAATTCGGATAATTATATTTAATAATTTTATTTATTTATTTATTTATTCTATTTTTGTACCTTAATTTTACAGAGACATTTTATTTTAAAATATGTACATAGGATAACTTAACCCTACAGAGAAATATTTTCCAACTACCCTTAAGTTTGAGAAAGTTGTTCTTAAGGCAAGGTGGTACACTTTACAATATAAACTTAGCTTTATTGATAATATTAACATTTATAAAACAGAAAATTATATCAAATTACTATACATATATATAAACACATACATATACATACACATACACATACATACATATACTTAATACATGCAATATAAATATATAAATATATGTCATTACTCAAGAGTGATAGTACTGTCTTATTTATACTTAAAAGACTTTTCTAATTTCTTATTTTAAGTCTTGTCTAAATAAATTTTTATATAGTATATTATATATAATACATTAATAACAATAATTGATATTATCACTTAAGGCTAGTGATGTTCCAGTGTTGCCTGACACATGATCCGTGTTTTATTGTCACATGTCAATATAATTTCATCGAGTGTATTTGATCGCATCACTAATTTACTAAGAGGTTTAGAATCTATACGAACTTACTATTGTTTTTATTACATACCTTCATTTTATTTATAGAAATTAATTAAGCGAAATGAGCGGAGCTAGTTAAGCTCTCTATGAGACTTTTTCGCATCCTTTGTGCAAGCATCAATTAAAAACGATAGATACGAAAATTTACAAATTTTGCACACTGACAGACATTTTTTTTTGCACATTTTTTTCAGTGTGTTGGTGGTTTCAATTTTTTTTTTCAAATTTCGATGTAATTAGCTGTAATCACGGAAAAACTAGAATCCCATAGACTTCAATGGGAAAAATATTTCGCGGAAATATTTTGCTTTACTATTAAAAAAGAGTTAAATGAAATTAAAAAATATATTTAGGATAATGCGTCGGCGTTTTGTATATGCAAGTTCGGTGCTATTAGCACCAAGTTTCGCTCAATATGATAATACACACCGAGATTTTGCGAGCGTAGCGAGTCACAATTGAGGTCTGGTTGGAACTCCTCCAATAAATATCAAATGAAGGTTTTATTTGTCGGGTACTTCACATTCGTAATGAGAATCTTGTTTATAATATGAATAGACATAGCTATATGAAGATGAAATGGAGCTTGTATATGCCAATTAGAAATCTTTTGGTTATATCTGAGTTTAAATGGATATTTATATTTACATGAAAGGAAAATCAAAGGTTTTTAATGATCATATTAAACATATATTTAAAATAGGAAATTGTCATCTTAGAACTGTTTTGATGTTGTTTTAAAGCTGGTATAAATTTATATAAAATGAAAAGGAAATCATATATTCTTACCTATTAGTATAAAATACTGCGTTTATTCACTTCTTTCAAAGATTAAATTAGTTAATTTATGTAATTATTTTTATACATTTGATGTATTTTTAGTAAATAAAAGGGTTTTCTGTCATAGATCTTTTAAATATATAATTATTATTTACGGTATAAGATTTTTAATTTTTGATTTATTTTCAAAAGATATAGACTGTCTATATGAATGACACCAGGATTTCAGATACAGATTCTGTATAATTAGCTATATTTTTTTAATTAACAGTGTATAATATACATCTTTTAAAGAAATCGAGATAAGAGAGAATTATATACGGACGGAGTTTAAAATTGTGAAAATCACATCACAAAAACATTACTAAAAAATATAAAACATTAAATAAAATAAAAATTAAGAAAATAGATTTTGTGTTATTATTATTTTTTTAATCATTAAATTTTAATATTAACGTAGAAAAGAAAGGACTTTTATCAAATATTACTAAAAAAAAATCGTAAATGATAATTGATTACTATATTAAGTTGTTAAAAACTCTAGTAATAATTAAGTTAACAGTCAATATAAAGCTCAATGATTCTGAAATATAATGATTCATTCAAAATGAATCGTTAAGACTAGATCAGTTCATCTCAACTAAAATACAGCACTTGTAGCGGCCCAGCTGTCTATGACGTCAAGGGTTACACAAGTAGCCATTTTGTTTTATGGATTGCGGACGTACATGCTGAAGGATTGGAGACGGGATAAAATTTACTATCAAAACATTGTAAATCATCTATAAATATATTTTTCTTATATTTAAAATGGGTATTTTGCCATAAAATTATTTTCTAAATTTATGATAATATGAATTTAATCTCGTTTTATTAATAAGATTTGAAAGTTACCAAATATTAAACTTAGTTTTAAACCTAACTTAATAATTTACAAATATGATTTTCTATGAAATTCTATTTCTACATATAACAACCTTTTATTTAAATGTACACCAAGACTCAATATTCCACTATAAATATATATAAAAAAAGATAAAGATAAAGATGTTTTCGTATAATTCATTAAATCTATTATAAGAGTTGGAAGGTTAAAACTCTTTTAATAACACCTTTTTTTCTATTGTTTTTGTACTGCTTGTATTTGAATATAATTAAACATTTAGTTTTGTTGTATAGTATTATTAATTATTATTATCTCACACAGCAAAATAAATTGTAAATTTGTAGTTTTGTTAAACTTAGTATTTTAAAAATATTTATATTCAAAACTAAAAATTTGGCGATGTCATGATGTTTAATTTTGAACGCCATTCATATAACAAAATGTGGAGCAATTTTCTAATAATAAGATCTATGTTTATATGATGTACTCACATTTAGCAAAAATAAACGAATTTGAATTTGAATTTTCAACAAACAAGTAAAGAACTTTTGATTAAATATTATTATTTTGATTCTAAAATTACAAGAAAAATAAGACATCAGTTGAGATTCTCAACAACCTAAGCAAAAATCAATAAAACTATAACATAAGGGAATTGTGAACTATCCCTCTTACGATTCAATAAATGTCCCCTAATTTTGGAAGTCAACTATCGATTAACAAGTCCCCTTAAGCAACATACTTTAGTATACTTTGGTTTGCTCTAGCCGTTTGTACTGACCAAACATACACCTATTCCTAGTGTTGCTAAGGAATGGTCCTTAGCAACACACTGCAACTCCAAATATAATGAAGTTATTTGTGTAATTTCTTTTAACAAAAAGTCAAGTCAAAACATCATTTTATTTTCTTTAATATTTAGTTCTGATATAAAATACAAAACTAATGAATTGTTCGTTTGATCACTCCATTATTTCCATATCAATTAGCTATTTGACTGGAATACGTTAAGTCAAAAAAGACCTAAGTATCATTGTATTTACGTAAATGTTTTGTTAATATTACAGAATACGCGAATATTTTAATTATTATATGTATGTTTTAAACTATATTTTTATATCAAGGCATATAAAAATTAGTAGGTACTTGTGATGACACGTTTATGTCAATAAATTATTTGACTGAAATTTGTGAAGACAAAACGACCTAACATTTACTTACGTAATGTTTTAATAGTATTACAGTATACACGAACATTTATCATATATAAGTATTAGTGGGTACATTTTCAACGCAACATATAAAATGTTCAAAACCGACATACGCAAATGCAACATAAAATGCTCCATAATCAATTTAAGTGTTCTAAGTAACACTATTTCAGATAAATAGATAGCTAGCGATGTAAAACGTAATTTGTAGATCTAGGCCACTTATCCTTAGCACTAATTAGTGTTATTGTAACTGACGTAACGTTTTGTCTCAACTACATCGTTTTAACTCGTCTTACGTAACTTAGTACTACATTAACTACCGAATACGATTTAGTATTAGTTGTTTTAAAGCTATAGACACATTATTGAAAACTATAAAGCAGCAGCATGTAAAATACATGCAGATACTAAGCTAAAAGCTGCAAACCTAGTAATAATAATATTAGTGGGTACTAGAACTGTTGTAAGGTACAAAATGTATGTATAGATTATGATATATATAGATTATGATAAAAAAATGTATCTTACTAAGCAGTTCGTATAATATTAATAAATAAATCCTGACGCTTATAAATATATATAAGACAACGTACAAAAATTGAACAAATTTGGTAGCGAGTAATCAAGTGTCATTTTTTATTATATATATATATATATATATTTGGTTATATAATAAGACAAAAACAAATGTTTTTCTTATGTTTGAGCTATTAATATTTATCACAGGTCGAAAGTTATCACAATCTCATGCGACCTGAATAGATATTTAATGTGCGAAACTGAGTCCGAAGTATCTGATATGTGATTATAGCAGAATTACTTGCGAATAACTTCTATTAATAGCATTACTGAAATATAATTATTAAAAATATGTACAAACATTTGTCAAAATTATTTTTTTTGATAGATGCCAGAGAAGCTGAGCTAGATTCTATAGGTTGTAATAACTCTTAAAATTTAAGAAACTTTACTAGTACGCATCACATACGTAATACTGTCAAATTTTTTGGGATTCAAAAAAATTTATATTATATATATATTTTTTTAATCTGTTTACACTAAAGATCTTCTGAAACTTCTCTGAAGTGGTAATACGGTTGCAGTTATTAGCCTTTTTTAGTTTACAAGATAGTTTGGTGACAGGTGGTGCAGCGCGTGCGCTTTTTTTTCGTAAAATATACAAAATGCGTGGGGTTGGCTTGTCTGACAGTCAGCTCATACGGAGTGTAACGAAATTGTTTATAAATTTTTATTTATAATAGACAATGTACCTAAATGTAACAAAAATAGGTTACCCTTACGTGATCTTGTAATATCTTTTTAAAGAAAATTCTTTTTAGTTATGATAGAAATTATTATTCTCTTTATACACGCGTATACACGGCCGGGTATATATTTATACATATGTACTCAATAGTAGTGAGTATCATATAAAAAAGTATTTTACACAGTAAATACCTATATTTTTTATCAATGAAGACTTTAACAAAATAACTTTAGTGTTGGTAAAGTTTTTTCAATTAATACCAATTAAAATTAATGTTATAAATACGGGAAGAAATATTATAAAACTTACCGATATAACATTTAAGTAATAATGCATTAATGATATCAAAATCAATTCACAATAATACGAACACAATGTTTATTGACACCACTACAACAACTCGCACACCTTCCTCCGCTGAGAACTTTAACGCGACTAAATTGACAAGTGAAATGAAGTTTGAAATTGGAGGGAAAAGTATTTGGTTCATTGTTGAGTAAGAAATGAGTTGCCAGAACAAACTTGAATTATAGTACTAAGTATATTTTTACTATATCATCCTGATTTCATTTTAATAAAAATAAATAATTATCTTAGCATTACACGGCAAATGCAAATAAATTTCATCTGGGTTTTAAATTTCTTTAAATACTTTTTTGAAATACAACATGGACTTTAACTATGTTTCATATATTATTGAAAATGTTACACTACCTACTTAATATTTATTTTTGGTACAGAGTGTCAAACGAACAAACGGTTCACTATCGCCCATGTACATTTGCAATTATATGCTATCACCTTTCCGTTGAGATATAAAGAAAGAAAAAGGCAGTGAAAGCGTAATTACCGCAAACGAGCTTCAGTAACTGCAACATTTTAGTTGCTGTTTTATTGTAGTGTAAAGTATAAAGTTACAATTGTACTAAACTAATAGTTTCTCAACTGAATTATACAGATTTATTACATTTTACTTTTATCAACTAACATTACATTTTATGTGATTCGGCATATAGTTAAATAAATATTGTCATTGCAGTGCTATAACAGGATAAAGGCGCCAAAGGTGATCAGTAAGGCCAAGGGTATCTATCCTTAGCAGCTGTACGACCCATTGTCAACGTTATAAAACAATTCTTATATAAAATTGAATTAATACTCTATTACCATGTAATAAAGCTTAAATTGGTGTTATATCAGTTAATAGTCTTGAATATATTTGCGGTATTATTATCGGAAGCGACTATTTTATTGGGGTCTTATTGTAATGAGGCTTTTGAGAATTGATGCTTTTGAAATCTCGTTTTTTAAAGTATTTTTAATTAATTGTTATACAGTAGGACTAATAATAAAAATATTTGTTAATACTAGTTTAAGTTAAATTAGAAAACGTCATTCAAAACAAATTTACCCAAAATAAGTTTGTTTAAATTTTATATAGATGGTTTTATTTTTTTTTTTACTTTAAGATATCAGGAAAACAATTTTTTTCCGCAAATACTATAGAGCTGAATTTTGATTACAATAAATTTAAAGTAGTCATTGACATTGTTCGACTTATAACTTACATGTATAATTTTATATAACTTGCAATTATTCTTTTTGGTATTATTTTAAGTTCATCGCTTTCTTGCCATGGATGTTTCAATAACATATATTTGTTTATTATGAAATGTCAGTTGTCACCTAACTATTGTCATCTCTTACTTGTCAAATTAAAACGACTAAAAAAAATGCCAGGCGCTGTTTCAGAGTTTATTGACGATATAGAAGATTTAATATCGTCACAGGATATAACTCCGAAGGAGAGATACTCCAGTAGAAAAAATGTTAGTGTGCGGTCGAAAAAAAAAGAAAAGAAAGAAGCAGAATGTGTAGAAAAGATTATTTTGGAAAGTGTAGTGCCAGGTAACCTCAAAAACTTATTTATTATTGTGTAACGATTTATTAAACTCGTTGAAAGTTATTAGAAATTAATATATATATATACTGAGAGCTATACCCTAAATCCAAACTATCAAGTATGTTACATGTTTTCTTAGACTATTAAATGAAACTTTAGGCACACAAACAATATATGTGAAGACTTGGGGATGTGCACACAACAACTCAGACTCTGAATATATGGCCGGACTCTTGGCTGCACATGGTTATAAACTAACAGATGATAAGTGGAACGCTCAGCTCTGGCTTCTCAATTCTTGCACAGTTAAGAGCCCTGCTGAGGATCACTTTAAGTAGGTGTTTCACTTATAAGTATTACTAGTGTAGTAATGAAAAAGGATTTAATCAAAAAAACCCAAACAACATTTATTACCATCAAAGAACTTATAAAATGTAACTTTCATTGTCTATATTTAAACATTAAAAGATGATACTCGTAATGCAAAGAATCTTTGTGTTTTTTATAACTTGGTAAAGTAAAAATAAATCTTTTAGAATATTGTAAACTATATTTAGTTCTAGATCAAGTATGATTTCAAATTAGGAAGAATTAAGGCAGTCTGTTATCAACTAACAACATTTTTATAGTGTTAAACTGTTGATTTGGACTATCTATTCTTATAAAGAAAATCTCTGTCTTATTGCATTGGTTTTATATATCTTTTCATTATGATCTACCCTTACTTATGATATAATAAAAGATGGTCTGACTATAACTTTAGCTGAGTAGCAGATTACCTGACTAGTTAGATGCTAAATGGCCTACAAATTGGCTGACTAGTTGGCTAAGATGATCATAGTTCATTTAATTTTTTTTCTGGTCATATAAAAGTTTTTCTTAATTCTTTATCTTCAAAGAGTAAGTGGAAACATTCCACTTACAGATTATTACGGAAGCAAGAAAATTCTGTTTATTGCAACTAGTTAGCCCTAAGGACTATATCTAGAAATATATATGATATTATAGATATTATGTGCTCTTAATGACCTGTAGAGACTTTGATAGCAATGTCTAATATTGAAACTGTTAACATTAATTAAGAGTAAATTATTTTTAAGTCATCTGAATATCAATAACCCTCAGGAATGAGATAGAGTTAGCTCAAAGTCGTGGTATCCATGCAGTGGTGGCTGGATGCGTGCCACAAGGCGCACCAAGAGCTGGTTATCTCGCCGGACTCAGTGTGGTCGGAGTGCAGCAGATAGACCGTATTGTGGAAATTGTGGAGGAGACACTTAAAGGTAATCTAAAAACCATTATTCTTATTAATATATTTTGTGTATCAAGTAATTGATATTAAACTGATTAATATCTGTAACCTCCTATCAGTTAGGAATCATCTATTTTGAGCTGGTTAGACGTTAATCAAGATGTTTCTCAAAATTATTAGTAATTATTAGTAATAACGAAGTGTTTGTGTGGTTCATATTGTAAAGACTTGTACATAGTTTGAGATGGATGAAACAATCAAATTAGGTTGATCACTTTTAACAATCAACTTGATCAAATTTTGTCCAATATCTCCTCCTACACCAATCAAGCTATACTAACTAAATTTGTACCAGTTAATTATCACATGCCTACTTTTATATAGATAGATTTAAAAAAAAATCTAATTGTTAATTAGGAGTAATTTGCAATTAACTTCATTTTTAGTTGAAACGTTCTAGTGCAGCGGGCAGATCATAAATTTATACATATGTATAATTTATTGTTAATTGCAGACAATGGGGAAATCGTATCATGCTAAAGTTTTCGTATATATTTGTCGTTGTTTATTGAAGAGAGTTTCGCTCAGCATCCTTCGCTTGCATGCTGGTGGCCCTAAGTATAAATATAGAAAAACTGATAATTTTGCTAAGCATATTCACTATATAAAACATAAATATGAGGAATAAACAAATATTTGTTTAACTGTTACTCAAAAAAATTAAAACTCTTTCATGGGGCAATGTATACCTTCAATAAATTTCCAGTAAATGTTCCAGGATTAGTTCAATAATTATACAGTATTTCTGAATACAATATATACAAGATACACTTTTAGTATGATGCAACTGTTAGACGACTTCAACTAACAAATAACTTTTTAATATAATTGTAATTGAGGTTTTAAATTTTTATTAAATAACTAAGAGGTATTGCTATATTTTTTTAAATGATTTATAAGAGCTATTGTTTTAATGTTTACACTAAATGAGGCTAATTGTATTGCATTATAATGAACTCATATTTCATAATAACAATAGTGATGAAATACCATGTGTGCAAACATTCACTACCTATTATATTGGTTATTGATAAAGAGAGCGATGCTATAGAACAGGGGTGGCGAACCTTTTTTGCTCTCCGTGGCACAAAGAAAAAAAAAATTTTTTTTAATAGTCGCAATAACATTTCATTCGAAACGTTAGCGTGGTATACGCAAGTAAAATTAAATAAACAAATAAAAACAATTCTTCTTTAAATATTTTCTATCGATCAATGTCTTATTGGTTCGCCATACCTGCTTTAGAATTAACACTTTTTAGTGATTCAAGGATGAAATACCCCAAAATAAATGAAGAGGTCTTCGAGTGAGTTATTTTAAATTAATGCCTATTCTTTATATTTTTAATAATAAAATTATTGGAATATTCCTAAAACTTATATATAAAATGTGAATATTTTTAAAATTATAATTTTCAAAAATAATGAAATACATACAAATAGATTTTTCTTGTAAATATAATTCAGGTCACACAGTGCGTCTTTTCGGACAAAAGAAGACAGAAGAGGGTCGTAAAGCGGGAGGGGCTTCTTTACTTCTTCCAAAAGTGAGGAAGAACCCACTGATAGAGATAATACCGATAAATTCAGGGTGTTTAAATCAATGCACGTATTGCAAGACGAAACACGCCAGAGGGGAATTGGGGAGTTACCCCCCGGAAGAAATAGTGGAGAGGGCACGACAATCGTTTAAGGAGGGGGTGTGTGAGATATGGCTAACTAGTGAAGATACAGGTAATTTTTTAAAATTTAATTTATATAAAAAAAACTTATTTTTACCGATAAAGTTCTTCTCCTGAATGTTCTTTTTGACAATTTAATAAAGTATGTTATTAATTATTAAAAAAGTTAATGTTTTCACGTCATATTCTCAGTTGCAAGGACCATGGAGAAGATCTGTCAAGAAACGAAACCCTTTTAAATATTTTTATATTCTTTAGGTACATATGGACGTGATATAGGCACATCTCTCCCCGCTCTCCTCAAGCAGCTAGTTTTGGTGATTCCCGAAGGATGTCGCCTCCGTCTGGGGATGACCAACCCGCCGTATATACTGGAACACCTGGCGGAGGTGGCTGAGATCATGCACCACCCGCGGGTCTACAAGTGAGACTGCTTTCATTGTTGTGTCATGTATAATTATTTATTATACTATTGTGTATTAAACCTAGTAATAAAAATAAAGCTTATATACTGACTAACGTAACAATTTATACAGAATATTGATTTGACTAGAATTAAATTTAGCTATATTTAATGCCCTCTGAAATGAAGTCAGTTATCTGGTTCGGCTCGACTTTCTGGCTCTACCATCCGCATTGATATTTTGGTACAATGACTTGGTGAACCTTCAAAAAAGATGGTATAACCAGTGTTGAAATTCCTCTATTCCGCTCAGGTTCCTTCACGTGCCGGTACAGGCGGGCAGCGACCAGGTGCTGGCTGACATGAAGAGGGAGTACAGCCGTGAGGACTTCCAGGGGGTCGTCGACTACCTCAAGAACAAGTTGGTACATCTATGTTTAGGGGCTGAATGAAACAAAACTATAATCGGATAGATTCATATTTTAAAATTTTTGTTTAAAAAGCATGAAATGAAAGATTTATTTTTCCCAGTTTAGGGTTAAGTATTGTTCTCATGTTCATCAGGCTATATAGATAAACAATTAAGAATATAATTGTATATCTGTCCCAGGGTTCCCGGTATGACCATAGCCACTGACATCATCTGTGGGTTTCCGACTGAAACGGAAGCTGACTTCGAGGACACCATGAGGCTGTGTGAGAAGAACATGTTCCCGGTGCTGTTCATCAACCAGTTCTTCCCTCGCCCAGGCACGCCCGCCGCTAACATGCGCAGGGTGAGGACCTTATTACAATACAATAGACTATTTTGACTTGATTTTTTCATTCCGAATTAAAGAGAGTTGGACCTTATCTGAATACAATAGGTACTACTTTTGCCTGTTTTATTCAAAAGAATCTAAAACTAAAACGATCCTCATCTAAAGTTTTTCTCCGTAACATCTCGATCCTGCAACTAACGTCTGACGTTTTATAAGTGTACTGTATATCTATTTCAAATAATAAGTTTTAGTTTTTCTTTGACTTTAAATCGAAGAATTTAATAACAAAAATTTGTTATAGGATCACATTTTCAATTCTTTTTTTGTCTCAGAAAAAATACGAAAAAACTAATAATAACTCACGCGTATGATTTCAACACGCTTCTATGGGACACACTTTGATCAATTAATAAAAAACTACAATCACAAGTGTCACCAAAAAACTTCAGGACCTGTAAGTCACTGTCCTCGCCAACTCTGCCCATTTTTGACATCCTATGATTATTGCTCTAGGAGGAGTAGCATAGCATAGCAGTAACGAAACACACTTTTGACCAATCAGTGTATACATTATATACATTTTCCAGGTGCCAGCCCAAGAAGTAAAGAAACGAACAAAACAGCTATCAGATTTCTTCCGTTCTTATGAACCATACAACCATAAAGTTGGTGAAATACAGGATGTTCTGGTAACAGACATATCACACGACAAAAACTACTACGTAGGTCACAACGAGTTCTACGAACAGGTATTGGTACCCAAAGAAGAGAGATACATGGGAAAAATGGTTACAGTCAAAATTATTAGTGCATCTAAATTCTCAATGATGGGACACCCTGTAGATAAACCAAAGATGCCAGGTCTTGTTAAACCGCTTAAAAAAGGAGAAGTCTCCGGTTTGAGGAAAGAAAATAAAATGGCGGTGCCAATACCAATATTCATGTTGTTATTAGCGGTTTTAATACGACTTATATGGATGTTTTTATAGTTGACAATAAATTAGTTTTTAAGTTTATTTTTGTTTTATTTTTGAGTTTTAAATATTAATATGAACAGACAACACATGTTGTTAATTACTATATATAAAAATTTTAGTCTTAGTGTAACTAGAACTTAATATTTTCTTTATTTTAATTACGCAATTTCTTAGTTTCTTATATGATTCATCATTTCAGAACAATAACTCTGATATAACTGTTTTCTATTGATTTGATAACTGTTCAGATTTCCAACAACTATGACAAGCGATGAATAATGCAAAAGCGTGAAATTGCAATGTCCTTGAACACTAATAAAATCCTTTCCGTTCTATTAATTCCACTATAGATATCATGGATTACTTATAGAAGTATATTTTTATATAAATTTATATAAAAGTATAGTACAAAATATAATATCTTCAAAATCTCGTATTCGATTTAGAATTAAAATAGATTATGAAAACAGAATTTTAAGTTTTGTGTCTCTTGTGTTCATTGTATGTCCCGATTTGGTCGCTAATTTCGAACAGGTTTAAAACAAAGCGCAACCCGACACATTACGCTCCGGTGATCCCATTCAGTGTATGTTATATAAGATGACTGCTCGCTGTTTGTCTGTCACAAGTTGTAAAGAGAGCCTCTACTGTGCCATTAAAATACGATTAATTGAGACTTCAGACATGTCGCAAGTTGGGAAACGACAAAAAGTCAGGGATGCTAGGAGCGACAATGTGGACTATTTTCAAGGTATTTACAACTTATTATAATATATTGGTATAAATAATTGCAGCGCAAGGATATGCTCCTATACATCCGGTTGTTTTAATGGTGAGCGTTTCTTGTTGCGCCAAAAAATCCACAAATTGATATTTCGAGTCTAGGTTTTTTTTATTTAACTATTCCTGTTTGTGCACTCTTCCACGACAGAGATTATTTCTTTAACTATTAGGTTTTTTTAATAAAAAATGTTTGTAGAATTTAAAAATATATATTTTTTATTTAATACTTATAGTATTCCATTATTTTTAGGCATAGACAAAATAGAATACAACAACATGGCCGCTGCAGCGGATACAGCTTACTACCGCTATTATAACAGCGGAGAGAGAATACATTCCAGGACCATGGAGGACTGGCTCAAGTACAGCGTGTCCTTCACAGACTTTAAGTATGACGGTCAGTATATATCGAAATTTAAATAATCTGTCTGTATTTAATGTCATAGTTACCCTTCATTTGTATTTTAAGTTTACCCCTCACTGGTAGTAGCTAGTGAATTGCGTAAAACAACTATTATATCAACGATTTCTTCAGGAAGATATAGTACTGCTATCGTGTACACTGTGTATCAGTATGTTAGCACCCTTACTAAAGACATATAGCTACAATATAAATAGTAGTTTGAATTATGTTTTAGGTTCGGATTCCCATGGAAGGCCCACTTTTAACTTTCAATGGGACGATCGTACGAACACCATAGACAATTGTAAACGTTGCATTAAAGCTTTTTATGATTTTTGTGCTAAACTCGGCGTAAAGTACTGGACGGCTTTTGATACCGATCTAGTTCCTCACACAGACAGCTGGGAGGAGAATAAGGCTAATTGGGATGAAATCACTGAATATTTAATAGAAATGGGGCAGAAGTCACAAATGAAATTAGTGTGGATGGCTCCGGATTTACATTCGCATCCGAGGTTAATTTCGATCTTTAACTTTAATTACTGATTTAAAAACTTTATGATAAAACTGATAGTTGGTTATGTATTATAAATATATTCACAGATATGCATATGGCGCTTTCACAAGCAACGAAGCGACTACATTCGTGCAAGCCGCAAGTCAAATTAAGAGATGTTTGGAAGTTTCTCAACGACTGAACGCAGAGTGCTTCCTCCTTTGGCCGTACAGGGAGGGCTATGACGCCATATTTCAAGCGGATGTCGCCAGAGAAATAAAGTTATTTGCTAAACTCTTAAAAATAACAGCGGAATACAAGGACAGGTTAAACTATAAATGCCAGCTTCTTCTAATGCCGTATCAGAGTTTTGGTAGGAATTATAGAAATGTGGAGATATGGCAACCCAGGAACAACTTTGATGTGGATACTTTGAATAGGTACATGTGGGACGTGACCAGTTGTTTGTATTTCTTGAAGTTTCACAATCTAGATCGTTTTTACAAAGTCTGCTGCCCGCCTGGTCATCATATGTATCTTGCTGGAATGTAAGTTTAATCTGTTAAACATGTTTGATAATCTCATGGAGTGCTCACATCTAATCTGTAAGCTTGAACTTTTGTAAATTATTGATAATAATGTTTGAAAATGTCTATAAACATATTTAGTAGCGTTAAAGATTTTTCATTTTCACCATTTATTATTTATTTATTTATAGATATGTTAGAATTAGTCAATCGAGTAATGACACGGTAGCTCATATGGTAGAGCGACGGAACGGTTTTCTGGAAGTCAAAGATTTGATTCCTGAGTTTTTTCGTGATTAATTTTTTCGGGTTTAATGTAAAAAATACAAGAAAATTTAGCTTAAAGCTTAAAAAAGCTTGTAATGATGAAATTTTACCTAATAGTAAAATGTTCTTTACAGATATAATATGTTCGGAGGGGTTTCAATTACTAACAGTTTTGATCAGTCGGATATCAAAACAATTACACTCATGATGAAATGTATCATTGATCAAGTGAGTTATATATTATTATATGAGTAACGTTTCATTATAACTCTTATAGACGTGGAAATAATTAGTAATTTAATTAAATATTAGTCAACTCCATATAAAAATGAGGGAAAGTTAGAAGTATGTTTTTAATGGAAGTAAAATCAGGTTTTTTCCAAGATTTATTGACAAGATCTTGAGGCAACATTCGATCTTTCGAATTTTGGTTAAATCTATAGTAATATTTATAAAGATGTCAGGTTTATGGGTTTATATGATATCTCCGGCGGAACTGATCCGATTCCAAATATTCTTTTATTATAGGCTACTTTTATTTTGGTATGTGTATATTTTTTATTAATTGAATAAATGAAGTAAATTTCTATTACAAATACTTATCATTTTCAGCTTTAGAGAAATTCCGCGATAGTATATATTTAAGTTTTTATGGTAAACCTAAAATATATATTTTTAATTAGGTTGAGTTGCAGTGAAAGTCGGAAACAAGAACTAATGTTTTTTCTTTTCAATAAGTAAAAATGGTAAAAAAATAGTAATTTTCGTGTAAACCGCGTTGTGAATAGTGCACGCGAGTAGTATCTCTGGACCACCTCTCGGCGCTCTATTGTCTGTATTGTCTGTACCTAATCCAAGCGGCCGGTGTCTGCAGGGCGCGTGTCCCCCCGGCGGTGTGTCGGTGTCCCTGCGGGCGGGGCGCGGCGGCGCGCGGGGCGAGCTGCTGGCGCTGCACGTGGCGCGACTCGACGCGCTGGGCCGGGCTCTGAGGGTGGCGGGGGCGCTGCGGGGAGGGGGCGCGCTCAACACACATCTACAGGTGAGCACTACACAGAGAGAGGAAGACAAAGAGAAAGGGAGAGAAAGAGAGGAAGTAGTGATCAGTCTCGGTATCATGTGACCGTTAACCGTTACAGCAACGCTACTCCTCGTATTCCGGCGGCTTCGGGGCGCGACTCCTCGGTGGAGACGTTTCCATGGAGGAGTGCGAGGAGTTATACAAGTGTGTAAAAATAATGTATAATCGTCTTTTATCTGTGCTAATGTCTTTTACTGTAATTTTACCTAACTCTAATATTCAGAAAAAATCAACCTACGACTGAAATGCAACACGGCAAGCGCGGACAATATGAGTTAGTATTGCAAAGGTACTTGGACGCCTGCGACCACGTGTGAGGTAGAACCTGGAACTACACTGACTCTAGAAAACGAAGTGTCTGTCACTTGCGTTATGTCACTGACGGCCAGATTGTTACCTATATTTGTTAATTTTTTTTCCATATCCATAAGTTTGTTGTAGAATATTTTGATCATTCATCCGGTTATATACAGAATAATATTTTCTAACCCTTTAAAGTCGTAATTCTGGTGTTGTGAATAATTTTAGTTATAATGAAATCATATAGATTAATCACTTTCAGAGTTCGTTCTTATATTTTTTAACTAAAATTATTTTAGCTCATATTAGGACTGCAGTAATATATGAGTTTATATGAGAAACATTGAGTTCAAATATTTAAAAAACTATGTGTAAGATCTCGGTATAATGAATAGTTTCGTGTTTACTTACGATAGTGTTTGAGTATCCAGTGTTTGCGAAACTGGAACACATCGGAAATCATATGTTTATAGTATTTTTATTAAGAGTAACATATTTTTAGTTTCTTATAAAATCGTAGTTTACGCTCGCAGGTTTTGTGATATAAACTTATTATGGTTTTTTATTTTCAGACATACAGTAATTCATATAACTCGGTAAAATATATTATATAAAATTAATCATACTATACTTAAACTAGATATTATTACCATATACAGATAAACCAAAATTTGATATTTATATTTAGTTCAAAGAATTATGTATACGTTATTTTATAATGTTTAAAAGGTTCACCTTTTTTGTCTTATTAATAGTCAAAGCTTTGTTAAAAATTAAATATTTAATGAAAGAAACTGCAATACAAATAAAAACAAGATTTTTTTACAGAAAAAATAAAAAAATTTCGTACCGTATATAATTATTTACTTGTTTCTAAATGTTTTATTAAATAATTTTGTATTAATTTATTAAGATACCAATACATCACATAGTTTTAAATGTGTAATAATACTAACGGGATAGTAAGAAAAACAGCAAGTGTGTAGTTTTTTTTTTATTTCAATTTTGTTTCTCATATTTGTATATTCACAGCGACTTACAAATAGTAATTACAGACTTGTGCATAATATGTACATCAATACCGGAGACACATTGCGACAGTCGCGTATCTTTTTATATTTATTACATCCGACATTTTACAACAACAACTTATTTAATTAATACTTAAAAATTAAAATTAAGCACATTTTAAGCGTAAAGATAAACATAGTCTAAATAAAGTTGACTAATAAATAAAATACACTCTTATAATTATCTTACGGATAGCGTTCCACGTATTCTATAATAAATGTCACTGTGGCGTGTACTGACATAGACATCAGCTGACGGACCGCCATTTTATAAGTTTTACTTTTTACGAGACGAAATTTATAAACAGATGGAAAGTTACTGTTTATTACAGTTATATTTTTGCTTTATTTAATTATCGAAACTATTATAAGTGGCTGATATTTTTTTAAAGTATAAAATCAATTTAAAACTACTAAATAAAAGTTGGCAGCCGAATTTGGTATAAGTGCATTTTTAATAGAACATGAAGTTTTGTTTTTGAACACAGTATTTTGGAAAAGCACCATTGTTTATTTTGTTCTCAAAAATGTATTATTAAAACGATGCTACATTGAGGCAGTACATTATTAACTGTAAAGAAATATATTTAAAATCGTAGCATGTTACATGATATTTCTATAGAAATCTATATTTGTGAACATTACGTGTATTACCAAAGTTGAACTGTAAATGCTGTTGTAAAATTAAAATCATTAATAAGAATTAACATCATTATGCTGTAGGTCATTGCACTTGTATACGACTTAATAAATGACTTCAAATAAATTATTAAAAACAATAATTTCAGTCAATTTTAATGTTAGTAATAATTTAAATGTTCAATGTATTTTTAATATAATGTTATTTTAATCAAATTCACAAATAAGTTATAGATATAATAAAGTGTTTAAATTAATATTAAGTGAAGGGGAAAAGTGATACTTAAATATATGTTGTTTATAATAAACGGTTGTTTGTTGTGCCATGCCTTGTTTCATTCTGTATTTGTATGAGTTGAGGGTTGTACCTTTGTGCTATATACAAAATATATTATTTGAGTTTCTACAGAGTGACTCTAAATTCTGGAAATCAAATATATATCATACTATTTGTCAGAATTTCTAGTTCATATAATTTCTAGTAACTTAACCGATTTATACAAAGGATCCAATGGATTTTGTTACAAATTTGTAAACTTATACATACAATGTTATAGAAAAGTCAATATATTTTATTAAATACAGATGTATACAGACAGATGTAACAATGTTCTGTTGATTTGCTATGGAAGTGCTAACAGGCTCCGAAGGACAACATCAACCGGTACAAGAAAAACTAATTAATTTGAGACCATGTTTCGTTTTAATTATCAATTATAATACATTTTCGAATCATTTTAAAACACAATTATATAAAATTATTTTAATAAATTATGGTCATAAACCGCCATATTGAACTTATTTTAAGATTTTCTTTGGTACATAGTAACATGTACTAAACGAACTAAACTTGACTAGATTTTTTATACTCAATTCTTTAATTATACATATATATATATAAGTTATACACATTTTATAATATATTATATTTGGTTAGGTTTCTAAACACTTCCATAGCAATTACAAAGGATTATAGACGATAATGCGATGTTATAAGCCTACATTGGTTTACACGAAGCTAATAGTATACGTATCACCGCCCGGGCAAATCTCGATTTTAAGTAAAGATTATTCAGTCTATATTTGCGTGGACAGATATTGGCAATTTAAAGTTTGTGCATTTTGTGTAAAAATATAACTTATTTATTTCATATTATTATTGATGTTTGCACAAAATAAAAACAAATTACACCCTGATTTCATACCGGGAGAAAGAACAGACATTCGTACATATATCTATACAAAAACTACTCAATATTGCCAACACCTTGCCACTAAATACATCTATCACACTCACTGGTAAAGAAGATATATCTATCTCTCTCACTCACATATAATAATATTCCATCTCGCTCACTCGTCGTCAGCGGGTTCGGTGCCGAAGTAACGATCTCCGAAGTTTCCTATTCCCGGAAGTACATAGAATTTTTCGTTTATTTCTGGATCTAACGCCGATGTTACGATTTTCACCTAAAATCGAAAATGAAATATTAACTATTAAAAGCTTGATATAAAGGAAGCGACATCATAAATGTTATATTTGCAGATTAAATAGTGTATTATTCATGAAGTACTAAACTTAATAAAGTACATTATTTTAGTCTTTCTGTGGGAAGGGGTACGCGATAAAGAGCACCAAACTTTCTTTCCCTCTCTCATCTGCGCGAAGGCATACCAAGATTTAGTGGACACACATTTCTTCCTTCTCTTTCTCTCTCTCGTTCTCACCTGCGGGAAGGCGTAAGCAATGGAGTGTACTCCTATTTCGGCCATAAGTAGTGACACGAGGGAGATGTTGGTCTCGGGCACGTCGTGGTCAAGTAACACGCGGATGGCCATGATGGCGGCCGCGCCCGTGGCCACTGTGGCGTCCATCAGGATCACCTGGTAGTCTTTGATGTCCTTGGGGAGGCGCAGGTAGTACAGCTGGAAGTACAGACAAAAAACCTCAGTCAAAGATTTATTCCAAATGGGCATATTTTGCTGTTATGAAATGTTATACTCTAAGTGCACAGTTCCACAGGGAGTCTGATGGAGAAGAATCGAGAAGAAATAACATCGATAACACAGTGTAATTTTTTTGCAATAACGAATTCCATAAAAATTTATTGTAATGCTAAGATTAAAATATTTTAATTAAAGCATTATTAGTATTTGCATTTATACTTTAGATTCTATCATTATATTTTATATTTTTATATATCATTATAGTTTAAATTTTTTTTCGAACGAACATTATTTTTCAAATATATTAAGTATTTTGGAAAAATATTAAAGAGTTCAAGAGGACCTATATTATATATAATTCTAAAGTCTTGGTAAGAATGGTATATTATATGTTTTGTACATATCTATTCTATAATATAGTATTATATCTTTATTATATAATGTCAACTGCTATCTGCCGTCAATTATACACGGGCTTATTCAATTAATCAGATATTTTAACAAGTGCCAATTAAGTGATAATATTTTACGACGTATATAATGTTATCGAATATGTATGTTACTATTTTATGAAAATGTAAGATGCTAAAGGAATTTAGAATATGTAACCCAGTATTATATACCTTATATACTACCTATATATATATAATAGTTAAATATATTTTTGTTGTGTGTTGCTATATAAATTTAGTCAGTAAGCTTTTAAATAAATAAATAAATAATATATATATAGATATATGTATTTCGGGCACCTCACCTCTGGCTCGTCCGTTTGTTGGTTGGTCTGTATGAGTATCTTGCCGATGCGTATGTCCTTGCAGACGTCACAGACGGCCTGTTCCATGGTCTCTCCAGCGCGAAGGATGGACACGCCGCAGATCTTCTCCACCACGCACTTGCGACCTGAGATATATCCCATTAGTACTGTGTTGTATGTGAGTAAGGGGTGCGTGTGGGGGGAGTGTTACCAGTATAGGGCAGCCCCTGTGGCGTGTCGACGGTGCGCTCGCAGTACGGCATCAGGGACAGTGCGAACTCAATCACGAGACGCATGAGGCGCTTCGAGTAGAAGATGAACTCGTCGCGAGGCGTGTCCTTGTTGCGGATGAACGTGTGGAGACCTTGAACCTGACACGGGGGGGGGATGCTTTATTTTTTAACACTTATCTATGCTTATTTTTACAATAAAAAACTTTTTGAGGAAAAATAGGATTAATAGGATTATTTGTTGCCGGTGTGTAGTTCCTTTTTGGGTAAAAGAATCTTCCAACTCGAACCATTTATCGCCGTTTGTGTGTAGGTTTGGAGTAATGATTATATGTGGCAAAGACAAGGTGGAAGCGGTGAATCAGGTTATTTGTTTTATCATTGCTCACCTGTGGAGTGTCCTTTAGAACATACAGCGAGTCCGGCACAGGTTGGCCGACGTGAGCCACGGCCAGCTTCTCGCGAACCTTGAATCCCCGCTGAGGACATTTAAAGAGTTAGAATATACATTAAAAATGCTGTTATTATTACGTATGTGTGTATGTCCTCTCACCAGCTGCAGTTGTTTGTGCACATGCTGCACGATGAGGGAGATGGCAACCTTGTTCTCCCCACCTCGCGGCACGATGATGTCAGCGTGCGCCATGCAGGGCGCGATGTAGCTCTGGTAGGAGGGCTTCACGTGCGTCATGTACTGTTTGAGGACGCCCTCCAGGTCTCGGCCGCGCTGTACGATGTCTCTGTAAACCACGCCAGTAAGTATAGAAATGGTTAACCGGCGGGTTATTGGTATCACGGTGGGTTCCGATTCTCACCTTCGCAGCCTTCTAGCTAGTCGGATATCAGCATCCGTGTCTACAAACACCTTCATATCCAGCAGCTTCAGGACCTCTGCGTTATAGAACGCTAGTATTCCCTCGAATATAATGACATTCGCCCCATACATTGTTTTCTAAAACAAAAAAAATATAAATTCCTAAATAATTCTAATTGTTAGATGTAACCTGGATAAATATTAGTCTACTACTGTACTATAAAAAAAAAACTCTTGCACCAGAAGTACACTTCAGATATGGAATAACAATCCGAAAATTTTAATAAAGTAATCGTTCCGCTTGAGGAATCGTAAGTAAGACCATTGACTTAGAGGTCATCTTAAAGTTCTGCATCATTGGAACGTTTAAGCAAATATATCAGAGTGTGGAGTAAGTCCCAGCGGAAGCCTCACCGTCCTGTTCTCCCTGGAGTGCGTGACGTAATTATAGATGGGTACGTCCACCTTCTTCCCTTCCCTCAATCGCTGCAACACTTCCACCAGCAGCTCCATGTCGAAGGCGTCCGGGTGGTCAAAATTATACTCGTTGAGCATCGACGCTGTGTGTTGCTTTTCCGTCAACACCTGGAGGAGTTGGGGGTCTTTTATTTTAGGGAAGGAAGGGAAGGATTCTATTTTTGTATAAAATAACTAAAAATTTGAGAATATCAATTCACTTGTGAATATTTTAAGTGATATTTTTTTACAGTTTTATGATCATCTAATTATAACTGTATAAGGGTAGAATGAAACAGAGCTACTTACATATTCATAGAGATCTGACCTTATAGAAGGAGTCCATCGAGACGATCGTGACCCACGGTATGTTCAGAGATTCTATAATTTTTTCAGCTACTGTAGTCTTTCCGGAGGCACTTGCTCCACATATACCTAAATAATAAATATATATATGTACTAACAAAATTGCATACACCTGGTAATATGGGAATTTAAGTTTATAGGAAATAAATAAAACAACTCACATTGGCATAGAATTTCCAATGGCTACTTAATCTTTTGAAATTATATGCACTTAATAAAATTTTATATTTAAATTACAATTAAAATATTAAAAAAGACTTGTTTTTATTTCTTTAATTGATAATCCTATGGAAACAAGAATATTTAACTATCAAATTTGTAAAAATAATGTCAACATTTTGCAATGTAACTCGTATATCAAATTTCAATTTAGTGTAAAAAGTGCTTTAAAGTTTATATACAAAGGCTGAACACACAAAAAATCAATTAAATCAAATCTTGTAAAATCTATCAAGCTACACTGAGGAGGCATTATGCTTGTCATGAGTTTCTGGTTCATGAGAGAATGAAGAAATAGTAAATGATATAATATAAGGACGACGTCTCTCTCATATACTAGCAACTAGAGGTGATATGTTAACTGACCTATAAGAAAGGGCTCCACCTCCTGCCCTCCTGTACAGTTATACCAAGGGGGCCTGCCAGCTGTGTATATTGTACGTCTGTCTGCATGCAGGATGCTCTCCGCTGCTGTCCGCTTGTTTGATTGCGACATGGATGCGGTACGAACACGAGGTGTCCGGGGAGACTTCATTATATTTGAGCCTGAGTTAGAAACACTCAGGCTTTAGTAAAAATTGTATTACTACATTGTAATCATTAAAAAAATATTTATTATATTTACAATATCAATAGTTAAGTCTATATTGTAAGAACAAGATGTTTAATATTGTATAATTCAAGCAGTGTATGTGTAAGGTTGAAAAGGAAAATAAAAAATATCAAGTTTCAATAACAACTGACTCATTGTGTAATATGAAATCACATGCAACTAATTGTAATAACCAATAAGTGCTTATTGTTAGCAACGGTTTTGTATAATGTTATATAGTTTCTTTAACTTTACAATTTCAATACAGAAATATTATTTATCTTCTCTTCAAATGGCTTTTAAATTAATAAATTGTTCATGTTTTGACAGAGTTATATAACATCACTTAAGTTTATGAATTGTATATATTGAAATAAATATAAAAATAAAGATTTTTCAAAAATAAAATGAAAATGGTAGATATTGGTCACTTACCAGTGGAGGGTGGTCGATATGAGCGTACATTTGGCACTGTGGTGGGTGAGGCGGGTGCCCGCATGTAGTCATCATTCTCTAGGAACACCTGCTCGGGTTCCAGTGCCAGTTCTGTGTCACTGAAGAAATATACTTCCTCAATATATTTATCCACTTGATAAGATACTCAAAATGCATTAACATATATTTCCATAACAATATATTTAATATACCTAATATTTAACATAAAACATTTTAGCAGTGTTGTTGTTATTATATGCTATCATGTTTTGTTTTAAAAATTACCATAGATTATAACTTCCTTTACATAAATATTCTGAACTGTCTTAAAGTTATTATATGAGACTTTGAAGGATTATTATTTAAAAGGAAACTGTATCTCTTTTTTATAACAACTTTATATTATTTTAGTACAATAAATAATCATCTATATATTAGACTCAATACTAATGTTTTTCCAACACCCATTATTTAACAAAAAAGTAATAAAATAAAAGACACATAATCAATTAAAATAGTTATAGTTTGAAGTATCTTCAATAGTTTTAGGAAAAAAACTGTAAGCCTTCTGGAAACTTTAGTATCCGAGAAAATATTGTAATGAGAATATGTTCATATTGAACAATGGAATAGAGAATTAATATTTAATAACATGCACCTAAAGACATATATTAATAAAAAATAACAAATTATTTTTTATATTTTTTTTCTTATTTACATTCCGTGTGTACATAAATTCATAAATACATAAATAAAATTTTTAATGCTAAATTAAAAATAAGATAAAATAATACCACAAAATACTAAAATTTCACATAACAATTTAACAATGGTCTTGCCAAGAGTTGCTCGTAATTTATTAAATTGTTCTATGTATGAAGCAACCATTCCGTAATAAAACCTGGTTATATCTGGTCTCATTAATTTAGTTATATATGAGATTAAGGTCAATGATGCCATAATGTTTTGTAATTGTCATTTATTTCACTTACTACTGTCAATTTATTACATCATCAAGGTTCTAAGATCAAGTGGAGTTTGTTGTTTGATATTTTTTTAAGTTAGTCATTAATTTTGTCACATGATAAGTTATAAATATATGAATAATAAAACATTGATAATCAAATCAATTTTGACAAAATTAGTCTCATAATAGTTACTTATTGTGGATTCTTATTATTTAATAAAAAGTATAAATGGCTGAATGACCTTAATTTATTGAAAAGAGGTTTCAAGCATTCAAGGTTTATAAAGATTTCATTTTAATTATCACTTTAGTGCTATTTTTATCTGTAAGATTAAGTTTAATTACCAGTTGATAAAATATTGTGATTCATGTCTCTTATCACTTAATTTATATGTGTTTATTTACAATATTGTTATCAGGTTAAGATTTGTTTGTTTTTATATTTTACATACATAATTAATTAGTGTTCAGAGCTATATAGGCTATTTTTTTAAAATTTAAATTCAAATATCTTACGAATTTGGAAAGGTTATAAAATATGACTTCATATCATCCACAAAATTTCGGCAGGGTTTCGGAAATCTGTCGCTCACGAGCACGTGTAAAGTTCACGATTAAATTACACAAAGTTAAGCAAGATGTGAATGTACTAAATAAAATTCTAAAAATAAATCACAATATGTGCATGCAGAGGTTATGATTGTGTATAATGCAGCACTCATATCACACACGATCACTCCAAGACAACACCGGCCTATAACTATTCACCGCTTTAACGCGTTCGTATCCAAGATGACCCTAAAACCTTAAGAAACTTCTATACTATAAATTTGTTGACACGAGACAGCTGTACAAACAAATAATAATTAAGGTTAGCGCACACGATTTACCTATCTGAGCTAGCTGAGCTCGGGGTTTCGAATTTGTTCAGCTTCAGAGCCATCACTATGTTTAGGAAAATCACAAGTCTTTTTTTTAGGAAATGAGTTTAATTTGTTTAATTCACTTTAAAGCACACGCAGGTACTGATTTTAAAGATTGACGTTTGTCGCTCATCGTCCTGAAACTGCGTCACACGTATGCATTTGCTGCATCATTTATGTCACAATTTTTTTGAATAAAAGTGATACAAAAAAGGATGATAGTTCTTAAACCACATAAATATTTACTGATTTATAAAATAATACACCCATTTTACTTTCTTATGTTTCATTTTTACTTTTAAGATATTAAATATATTCTGAATTAAGATTTCTAAACGATTCCGAAATACGTTTCGTTTCACAAGAATAAAAATCGATAATATATTATAAGTTCATTGTTTTATAATATTTATGCATTTAAAAAATTTAAAATCATAATAAAAAATGGTTTTATCTTTTTTAGTAATCACTTTATATTTAAAATGTTACTAGATTTATAAAGAGAATTTTAGATTCTGGTGTAAATCTGACTTTATCAGAATAGAGTTGCTATGGAATAAAATTAGGCGCTAACTATTGGAAACCAACTTTAAAACTAATATAATAAAGTTATGCTTTAGATAGTTTTCCAAAAAAATATGGGAAAGTTTTTAGTTAGATATAAAGACTTCAGAATAGTTTTAATATTGAAAAATCTAACTTAGCTTAAATAGTCCTAAAATTTTTAAATCTCGTTAATTGGTTAATCAAAGTTTGGTAAATTGAGAATTTAAAAAAAGGGACTATTTTTCGGGTTTTGAGAGTATATGCTAGGTTTTAAAAGTGTCAGGTGGTAAATATAGATTTTGGTAAGGTTAGTTTAAGTTAAGTTTCAAATAGTTGATCTGGTCGAGAACCTTCTTCTGCTTGTCCACTATCAATGTAATTCGGTCTTGTCAGCTGACACGGAAAGCGATATAGGTCAGTGCTCCCTGGAAACTGTTTAATGAGACATGGTCATCAGCGTTCGATCCATTCGCTTAGTATTAGAAGAATGCTGGGTCAGGTCTGGGGTCTACAGTTCGTCTTAAGTGTCGTTGTAGCCATGACGGAGATCTTCCGTAGCAAGGTGTACAGCCAGTTTTACTCCAGTCAGCTTCTTCCATCTGTGGGACGAGAGCGGTTACTGATCTTCCTGCTTAGTATATCTGGGTTCCTGGGGTTGGTGTTCCTCGGAGAAAATCCTACAGTTTTCGGCAACCTCGATCTTTCAGATCCAAATAAATCCAATTAAACTAAATTAAATGTTTATTAAAAATAAATTTAACTTGCTAAATTTTCTGGATGTACATTATTTTCTAAGATTTTCTAGAGAGATGGAAGCGTAAGTATTGTAGCCATTTTGACAACAGTTTTGAAGGACTCCTGAGTACTCATCTCATATACTCTTTGGGAAGATAAAAAAAAATCTGACAGTCCTTATTGTTTTGTAATAATTAAAAAAGCAATGTAATGAAATTGAGAAGAATATCGTCGTGTAAGTAATTAAAAATACAATCAATTAGAATTTTGAATTTATAGAAGTTTGAGACTGGGGTTACCGGTTTCGAAACTTTTCCCATAACATGCAAATGGGGAAAGTTTAGGCTAATTGCTTGTAACACTGACAGGTTTGAGTTTTGCTTCATCACAATTACTTGTCTCGCTATTAAGATATTATTATATTAATATGAACTACGTCATATTTTGTATGTTCCATGATCTTAAATTAGAGACACAAACAAGGAAGATCAATCAAGTCAAAATATAATGTTAGGGTTGGAATAATTATAGTCAATACACCTCGCAAAATACTGATGTATTTTAGCTACTTGAAGGTTTCTTTCTCAATTTACTGGTATCATCTATATAGATGCAATGATCATACAGATTAAGAATTTTCCTGAAAAATGATTTTATGCTTAACGATATTAGAAGGATATGGCATAGCATAGTGCAAGTTAAAGTATCGTTTGTGTGCCATCAGAATCTATCAAAAAGCTTTTGCGTGTTGCGTGAAAAAACAATTAAACTAAAAGTTTTAATAACTATTATTGTAAAGTTCTGTACAAGAAATTCAATGCATTTTTTAAAAATATATATTTATTTAAGAGATGTCGACTCTATTATTTTATTATATATTGATTTCGTTTTAGTTTATTGTAATTATATATCTTATATAAGTAATTATATTTGTGCATCATAACTTAGTTCATTTAACTTTAATCGCTCCAGTTTGAGATCTGTTGAATACTTTTTAAAAATAAGGAATCTTTTGTATTTTTTTTTTCAGTAATTATAATTCCTTTCTTTTTTTAAATAAGAAAATAAGAAATATATATGTATAGTATCAACGTTGTATATAGTTTTCAAAGAAGGGTATCTTAATATAAATCTAACAAATAAATAAAAATAATATATCACAGACTATATCACTGCAAAAAAGCGTTCATAAAGACTAAAACCTACAGAAAGCTCCAAGTGAGAACTCTTTAAAATCCTATTTCGTTTACGAGTACTATAGCTTTGACAACTCCCTAAGTCTCTAAGTCTTCCATTAGATTCTCACAATACGTATCCTTTCGCAAATACATATACTTATAATGCTGCAATATATAACCTTTTCAGTCGGGTTCTTGACGTGAGCTGACTGAACCGTCTACAATTTGGAGTCTTAGGTTATTTTACGTCGCAACTTTGATTGGAAGCGACATTCGAGCGAATAAAAGGAACGCATCCTGAATGTTAAAACCTCTTTGTTGAAAAACTTTTTAGAGGCCCACTATTGGAGATTGAAAGACAAATTTATTGGTATCGAATCCCGTTTATATTCAAAGTTGGTGTTTAGTGATGCAACAAATTTAAAAGGTTCGAATGTTATTGAGAGGGATCTTAGATTTTTTTATTTTTATTTATTTATTTATGTACAAAAACACTATAAAAGAAAATAAAACTAAATGTACAAAGGATCAACTTATCTCTTTAAGAGATCTCTGCCAGTTCCTCTTAGTTTGAGACAGTATTAAATAAACATTTATATTGCTATAAGCAAAAAATATAACTTAACATATGTTAAAAACAATAATTTCGGAATGAAGTATTCTAAGAAACAAATAAAGTAAGTAAATATTATATATTTTAAGGGATATTTATTTAAGTGTGGAAGTTTTTTTCCTAGACGGTAGGTAAAGTCATCCAACCACATACCACGCACATCCAAGATGTAGAAATATATAACAAAAAAAAAGTAGGCAGTGCTACTTATATTAATAAGGTATTTTAAACTAAAAATGTGTAACAAAATGACAAAATTTATAATCAAAATTGGTCCATCAAATATACTCTGAGTCTTGTAATGCCGTAGCTACATCTGTAAATCCAAATGCAATTAACAGCCGTCGGATCGCGAACGTTTGAGAAAACTCTCAACTAATTGCTGGATTCACTCGCCTAATGAAATCATCTGCAGTTTTCGTTTTGTGTCTGTCGGTCTCTGTGTTCGGGCATTCAAATTACTTGTTACAAAGGGAATTGTGCGATGATGCACCATTGTCATATTTATATTATTATATATATTTTATTTATATTTTTAAAGGACATTTATCCGATTTGGATATGTCAGCCCCATCTTTATATAACAGATGAAACTATTAGTATCTTTTTTATATATCATATGAACCTCGTATTATCTAGTGTTACTAGTGTAAATAATTATCTAAATAATTGCCAGCCTCTTTTAATATATATCTTCAGTATTTTATATCTTGTGATAAAAGCAACGCCAGTACCTGTTAGCTGAATAGCGTAATCATCACCTCTCTCTACGTGACATGAAAGCAAAGTAAATTTAATTTGAGATAGAATTCTCTCGTTTACTTAATATCTGTAGATCAAGATTTATCTGTCTGGCAACACCCGTGACTTTAATGTAATATCAAAACTGCAAACAAAGGTTTATTCGAAAAGTTTTGCATTTATGATTTACATAATAAATTTATATTAATACATTTTTAAATTATGACGGCATCTATCATAAATATTAGATAATAAAAAAAAAATCAAATAATAAATTTAATTTTTGTTATGTTGGTGTCTCAATTAAAATCTAATTGTCATCGTATTTTTGCCGCCATTTTTAAAAAATGTTTATGAAATTATTTGAATGAATTACTTTTATTATAAACAGAAATAGTGAATTATTTTTATTATAAGAATAGTATAATTTCTATAATATCTCGGGTCGTTCAGATAATATTTTAATAGGTTGTAAATTGCATTCAAACGCAATAAATTTGGTAAAAAGAGTGCCCATTGTTTCTTTAAAGTGCTAACAATGTATTTGACATTCCTTCGCGTTACTACAAGTTTCCGAACGGATTCGATAGTTTGTCTATTACGTTCATATTATATTCGAAATTGAGTTAGAGTTTCGCGACAGGAACAGACAAGTTGAAGATAAGTGGGGAAAATGGTAAATGTATTTATTGTAGTTAAAACTAATTTAAACAATTAAGTTTTTTGATTTTTTGCTACTTAGACGAAGAAGTTATTAAATCAAAATTAATATAACCTTGCTATCAATATTTATGTGCCCATAAACCAATTACTTGGGACCACACAATATGTCAATCTATATTCTTCATTCATTCATCATTATGATGGCTTCAATATTCAATTATTTTTACGCACCCCATTTCTTTTACGTCGTTTATCTTTAATTTATTCATATTTAATTTTCGTTATAGGTTTTTCATCCCTTATGCATATATTATAATAAAAAACTATCAATTTCTTGTATATAGTAGGGGTTTGAGATAGGAGTGCAGACAGACTAATATCCGCCTCGTAAGAAGTGGATACTGAGCCTGTGGCGCCATGAGACCAGCGGTCATTGAGGTTTTATTGCATAATATTGCAATATTGAAGATATCGCTGTGAAAAGTGTGACATGCATTTGATTCATATTACAATTAATAAAAATTATATAAAATATAACGTTACAATTATTATATAAATTGTTATTTAAAATTTATTGATTTGGCTTATAGAAGTAATTTCCTAATTATTTTTTTTTTGTCTTATATTTGATAATCTGTTTTAATAAATGTAACCAATATTTTTTTAAAACTTAATTCTATCAATTTAGTAGCTGCAAGAAGATTTATTTATCGCTATCGAAACGAATAAATTCTTTTGATTCGTCTTCGTATCTAAACGGTATTCGTGAGCGAAATAACTACTGAGGCTTAACTTTTTTACTCATCTCCTGAACGAGTACAAACTTTTTAAATTGTACTTCTTTTACCGGAAAACGCTTAAATTAACTTTCGCGCGTAAAAAGACTTCATTTAAAACTTTAAAAGAGTAAAAGATTATTTTTAAATGGTTTTATTTTAGACTACGACTAATTAGATTCTACTTGTCTTTTTTGCACTTACTCTTGTTCTCTTTGAGGTAAATTTTATGAATCCTTTTCAATAAAAATGCACAGATATGACTAGAAAGTTATTATAAGTGAAAAAAACTTTATTTTATGTGGAAAATAATTTACTGTTACATGACAGTTTGAAATCGACAAAAAAGTATCCAAGAAAAGTCTAAAAATGACAAGCAATTTCAAAGACACCCTTTCAACAATCGATCACTCTTGAAATATTGCGTTCAAGAACGTTATTCGATTTTCCGCATTTCAAATTCCGCGACTTTGAAACGCGGAAGAGAAAGAGAGAATCGCGTATAAGCAAAGTGATCTTACAAAAACTCCAGCACGCACTATTATCCGATTCAGTGACTCGTGAATTTTTATATAAAACGATTTCAAATTAAACAGGGCTGTATTCCAAGCACGTGTAACAATTTCGCGGGTGACGATTTGAATGTTTTCAGTAACTTATCAAGATGACAGACTTTACCAAAGTTTTTATTTCTATTTATTTGTATTAGAAATCGTAAATTACAGAGGCTTTACCATAGTATATATATATCTATTTATTTCTATTATATATCGTATAGAACAGATAAAATTATTTGTGAACGTTATTTTTTATCATGACTCATACCTAACAGGTAATATATTAAACAAAGTATAAATGTAAGAAAATCTAATTTAAATATTGTCTTCTAAAGTAATATTCTTCATATTATACAGCGGTTACATTTTTCAAGTGTTTTGCATAAAAATGGAAAAGAACTAATTTAAACTTGTCACCCTCTGACAAGGGCAAGAACCTAATCATATTCGAATATAGTAGTACTTTGTTCCTATTGTTATTAATATATGTGTAGCATAGTCAAGCAAAATTTTTGCGCAAAAATTTTTTTCTTTAAGTTTATGGGATTTTCGTTTTTCCGTTATTATTTGAAAAAATATTTTTTTTAAACCACGACCAGACTTATATCTATCAATGTGGAAATTTTCGGAAATGCCGTGTTTGATTGATGCTTTCACAAAGGATGCAGAAAACTCTCTCATAGAGAGCTTCGTTCCGCTCAAAAAATCTTAAAAATGCAGTACTATTTTAAAATATACAAAATTTTAAAAACTCAAGACGGGATATAATCGCAAAAAAGATGACAAAATCAACGACGACGTTATCAGCTTAATGTACCGTCTCTGCTCCGAGGACTACAACTCATAACTCACAACTCATAAATTGTTTTGTAAAATTAACGATAGTACATTTCTTATATTTCAGGAGAATAGTTTCCTGATTCTGAAAGTTTTGTAAAGACGATTAAAATATTTAAAAAATAACGACGTGTTAACATTAACACGTATACAATATTACAAAATATTAAAGTATATTTTAATATTACAATAGATGTTTCAATCCCAAGCATATGTTGGAAAGTAATAGAATTAACGAATGCAAAAAGTGTAAAAAGTGTAAAAAGGGGAGAAGCGTTGAAATCTCTTAGAAAATAGCCTCAGGTTGATGCGACAGGGCTGTGTTTTGAGAGACAAAATTTGTTTGAAATACTTTTTACGACAGTTTTTTCTTCTTTTATATAATTGTATATTACGTTAAATTGAATGGGAAATCTAAAGAATTATATACACAATATATAGACCAAAAAGCAATGTTATCGTAACTCAAAAATGTTCGAATATGAGATAGGTTTGTTATTATAAATTTGTTATACGAATCACAAAAAAATACTCTACTGAATGATCACAGTTTAAATGTTCTACAAAAGTCTTTTGCTTAGATACGCTGTTCATTTGTTTGTATTTTTTTTCTAGTTTATAGTTTTTTGGCTTTGGTGTGAAGTTGCAATTTTTGAGATACCACAAGATTGCTTTCTGGTACAGACTAGTTGGAAGTATTAGTAAGAGGTTACTTATACTCATTTAAATCCAATATTTTGATATAATTATTAATTATCATCATTATATTGTAATAAAATATTCAAAAATATTTTCGAAAAACTCAGTTTTTCCTTCCGATCTGTCTGTCTGTATGTGTGTCTGTGTGTCTGTCGATTTTTATTTTTCGAATTTTGAAAAACTAAAGATATATTTGGAATCAGCATCTAAATGTAAGATTCACTTTTCAAAATTATGTTGATTGTCCAACGGGAAGGTGGTCAGATCGGTCGCCGAAGTTACCGAAAAATGGAAAAAAAATTTCGAATTTTAAAATTTTTTAAAATTTAAAAATAAATATATTAATTTAATTATTTTAATTAATTTTTTTTTTCTTTTGTTTGTTAATTAATTTGCGAGTTATAATTTGCCGATTAGGAGTTTTTCATAGCGGCAAGCTCGATTGTCGCGTGTCAGATGTTTTATAATTAACTCTAAATTATTTATACCCTCGGTTAAAATAATTAGGTTGATGTTATAATATAAATCTAATTATTTAGTCCTGTTAATTCAAATGAATTTGATTGGTTTGTATTTGGTTACTAGTAAATAAATGTGGATAAATACACTTTTAAATATTGTTACTTTACTATATTTATATATAATAATTTATTAATTTATCTTTGATAAGGCTAAGGTTTTTAATTATAACCGCTTGTAATTATTTAATATGCTTGCATATATTAAAAAATGCTTACGAAGTGTGTAGATCAGTGGTGCGACGTAGCGCTCTCGTAGCCTCACTGTAGCCCTAGATGTCACTAATATTAAATCAGACGTAAATATTTAATTTATAATCTCTCACTATTTCTACGAGAATCTCTAAGCTCTGCTTTTTATATTCCATAAAAAAACTGTGTTTTTTTCAATAGTATTTTCTTAGATTTTCATGAGTACACATTTGAAATAAAACTATTTTTTACGGATTTTTTTCTTCTTATATTTAAATAACTACAAAATTTTCTAATTATTTACATTTCCTAAATATTTACAGCGAGTTTACGAATATTAAATGCAAATATTAAAATACAAAGAACCATTATAATGCTGTATGGAAACAAATTAATCGTTGCTAAAATGATTTTCTCGAGCAATTGTAGAAACTCCTTGAAAGCCTACTTCCTTGGTACTTAAATGTCGAAGTTTAAAGAATTAATAATTGATTTAGTTTTGTATATTTTTATGTGTTTTTTTTCTACAAGCTTTATTGTTTTTAACTTTAATTATTTAAATGCCTGACGATAGTAAGGTAAATTTCTATTAGTTAATATAGTATATGTTATTAGGGTAAATAACATCTGAAATAAAACTATTTTTTAGGGATAAAAACTCGCGTGTAATTTGGTTACATTTTAATTTTAACCAAAATAGTTTTATTTCAAATGTAAACTCGTGAAAATCTGAGTAAATAATTATAAATAAAATAAAATAAATATAATAAATAAAATAAATATAAAATATAATAATAAAATAAATATAAAATTCTTATAGAAATCAAATATAACAAAATCTAAATCCTAGAATCGCAATGGAAATAGTTAGTTTTAATATACTATAACCGCAGATGTCGCTTATGTGTTTAATATTTTTTCTAATATACTGGTATTATAATAAATTGTTGGTAAACAAAGCCTGGTCTTGCAATGTCTGCAATAAGAGGCGGATGGTGTTTATAGCAACATTTCTTACATGTGACGATTCTTAATAACGAAGTTGTTCTGTTTAGTTTCTTTGGAATAAATTTGCCAGGGACCCCTTTTATATACAATTAAAAGTAATCAATTCCTTGCAAAAATACAAGAGTAATTAGAACATATCACTGCAAACTATAAAACCATAACGAAAAATAGTATAATAACACAAAAGAAAAATATAATAAAATGTATAACTAAAATATATAATTATACAATATTAAAGTAAAACAATAATATAATGTAATTAACAACCACACACGATAAATTTATTATACGAGTAAAATAATAATACAAAATATCCCTCAGTATTATTATTATTTTTGACTAGAATAAATTGCTTCATTGTATTAATTAAATAATTTTATGTGTATTTTTTATAATGATATCACAAGTTACTATTACATTTTAATATTTTAAATATTTTAAACTTTCCAATAAATTTCAAAGGAATAAGAATTTTATAAATTTTCTATATCAATTACAACGCCTGTAATAAAATAAGAATTTATATTAAAATAATGTATTAGAGAGATGGAATTTATCGGAAATATCTCGAACAACTTGGACAGTCTCTTACACAAACGTGCTCTCGGCAGAGGGCGCTCGAGAGACTTGTAATACGACCACCTTAGACGGACCTCTAGCGCGTTCGTCCCTTAAAAAATATGCACTTATACAATGTTGCCAATTGAATGACGTTTCTCTAAGTATTTAATCATTTTTTTATTATTTCAAATAAAAGATTTCTTGATTAAGAACAATTGCATCTATTTCAATTGTGAATTTTAAGTTATTTTTTAATTATTAAATGTAAATGTCTTGATTCAAATATATGCCTGATAGCAATACATGATATGGTTTGAAATATCTAATGAAAGTATCTTTATAATGAGTTTATTATTATTTTTCGCAATAAATATATTAGAAAAAACAAAATTTATTATAATATTTCATGGTTTAGTTTCATAATATTTAATATAATTTGCCCAAATCATACTATTTAGAATGACTTTATTGTTTATTAATGCTTTTAACCAGAAAGTTAGATTTATATTATTTTATATTAGAACGATAAAAGTCGGGAGCAATGATTAGTCTTGCATAAACGTTTTAAAAAGGGTTAAGAACTGAAGAGGGCTCAGAATATACTGGTCGTGTTGTACAAAAGATTGGAAGAACAATGGTCGCATGCGATAAAGGAGATATGCAGCCTTTTTGAAAATATGACATGACACTTTGCTTGTAATGTAATGTTATGACCTGTTAATATAACAGTTTATAGTAATAGCTTTAATTACTTTTATTGTTATTGTAACATTAAGATAAAAATATTTAATGTTTTCTTACTTTTTTACTTCCAATCTCAATACTGACTTTGATTTTATTATTATATGCCAAACTATTTTAATGATAGTAAATTTGAAATTTTGTAAGTTATAATAAATATTTTTGATTCTCTTGAGAATGTTTTTGTATCTATATATTTTTAATGTTAGTGAAATTGAAATTTTTTAAGTTATGATAAATGTTGTTTCTGCGTGTTTTGTAAATGCATTTTTTTGAGTCACATTTAATATATTTCTTAAAATGATAAACAGAATATCAGAGTATATCCTCTGTACTTATGTACTTATAACATGATCTATCAGATCGAGGTCAAGCAGCTGACTTCAGCACATTAGTGTTAATCAATCAGACGTCACGTGCTGTTGAGAGTAATACATGCCCATTAATAGTGTGCTGACTGCTGCTACGAGTTAAGGGTACATGCTTACATTTCATAATTTTAATTTTTTAACACTAGGATTACTCATAACAAGCAATTATACAGGTTATCAATTAAGTATATCATCAATATATTTTTTTTGTTTTTGAACAAATTCCAGAATGTGAATGTTTAATGTTGAATACTTTTATAAGGTAGTAAAGGAAGAAACTTTAAAAAACTTATATGTCCCAAAAGAAAGAACCGTGTTCTGATAAATGCTTTGTAATATTTCAATAAAGAGTAGAAAAAATACGGTCACCTGCAGTTGACCAAAAAGCTGATTATTAATATAAAACACAGAACGAGAGAGAGGGAAAGATATGACTATCTCATCTTTCTTTATTTCTTTTTCTCTCTCAGCTATAGTATTAACAGCAGTCTCATAAAGTGTCATAATAACATGGAGTTGTTAATAGTACATACAACGAAAAATAGTTACTCTTGCCCTTAATAGCAGTTGAAGATCTTATTAATATTAACTTTATTAATGTAAAGGTACTAATCTAAAAACTAATCTTCTTATATTTAATAATTATTTCGTTTTTAAAGATGTTGTCTTGTTTCCACATCACGCAAACTGATTCAACATGCAAAAGGTTTATACATTTTTATGAAGGACACTTTTCAGACTCGAAAATTTTATAATTTTCAGGGGAAGAAATAAAACTTTACTAAAATAGAAAATGGAAAACCATTTAATGATTGTATATGTTTTTAAAGTACATGGTTTTAAAAATGTTGTGATTTAGACTTATAATTTAAATCAAAATATGAATATTTTTTACTTTCGAAAAATACACTCATGTGAAAAACTCAAGAAATGGTTTAAAAAATCATTGTTAAATGAAAACAAACATTAGTTTTTTATATTTTATTGGGATAAAGACTCTTTAAACTCTATATCTCTGTCTTTCTTTAACTCTAAATCGAAGGCAACAGCTAGTAATTTTTTTGAGTAAATAAATTGGTTCATTTATCACATAGGTTGAAGTATTAGTAGCTTGTCAAACAATATTATTAAAGAAGAATGGACTCTTTTTCTTCTTTACTTCTTTTTTGATAACAAATTTACTTTGGAACATATTATAGTTTATCAACAAAACATATTGTAGAAGAAAGAAATCCCAATTTACCAGAAACATATCCCATAAAAAGTAAATTCATAACGTTCCTCCACTGCCTCCTGACCCCGGGTTTGGTTTTAATAAACCCTAAGTTTATATTTATTTGATAAAGTCGTGATTGCGACGAAGCCAAACTGCTGGGAGGGTTCTGAGGGAAAATACGGGAATTTATTCGACAATATTTATAAAAGTATTTAAAAAGTAATAAGTTTTTTTAGTTACTTAATTTAATGAAGTAAGTATGAAAGTAATAAGAAACTGGACGATTATAAGAAATAACATATATAATCTTTACATTTAGATATATAATCTTCTTTAATTATTGATACAAAACATTCACTACTTTTTAAGTAAATGAAGTAAGTGTAAAAGAAATAAGAAAATGGAAGATAATATTACATATACAGTTTAGTTACAAACTTACATATATTTTTGAAATCTTTGGAAGGATATATGAAAATATATTATAGTATCTAGAACTGTATTACTATATATCAATATAACAATATCTGAGTGACGAGATGTCTGTCTGTATATTTACTTGCGTCCACCCTTAAGGTTTAAGAAAGGGGATGAAATGCACCTTGTTATTTCTGTGGGTCTTCATGCTCCAACAATTACAAATCGCTATCTTTATTTCTTTTGACATTTAGTGTTTATAAAGGATATCAAATTTAATTAATAAAAAATGTTTTATTCGTAACAGAAAATTGTTTTATATATTTTATTAATTATTTTTAACTAGCTCTACCCGCGACGTCGGTCGCATGGTATGTTGATTTTTAATTAATAAAAGTATACCGGTAAAAAGTTGATAGAATAATTTTTATTTTCCATCAAAACAGCTTTGATTATAAATTTTCTTTATTGAATTAATTTTGATATTATATAATAAATCATTAAAATTCGTCGTGTAGGTTTTGCGTTGTTCTTGCACAAACATACATACAGACAAACAAAATGTTTCAATGTTGGTGATCTATATCAATTACTTATTAAACACCCATTGAAAGTTTTAAAAAACATTCAATTTATAGGAACAAGTAATTTATGGTTTTATAATATGTATAGATAATATTGAATTACAATTTATTTTTAATATCGAAGGCGTTTTTCAATCAACATTGAATTCATATAAAACTATCTTACATCTCTGAAATATTTGGCATTTGTCATTATTGGTACATTTAACATTATTAGTTTAATATCAGACTTGAGCAACGCCATTAATAAAAAGTGTGGCGATGTTGAAACTAACAGTCATACACAATAAATAGTATAAAAAATAGCATTCAATATTTGTTCAATTTGACTGAGTAATTTCGTACCCATTAGGGATCTTTATTCATGAGGTCTAAGCACGGTGGAATTGCGGCGTGAACTGCTTGTGGGTGCTGGGCGCGCTGTGATGATGGTGCGGGCGGGAAGGTTAGATGTAATGTCGTCTTCGGGGAACTCGTGCAGGTCTTTGTTACCCACCGACGTAATGTATGAAGTACACTCTGAACTCGTTTTAGCCACTTGTAAAGTTCCGAATAATTTAAAGCCGCAGGCAGTTCACGCCGCGATTCCGCCACACTCAAAGCTCGTGAATAAGAACCCCAAATGGGTTCGAAACCAGTCTGGCAAATTACGATATTAATAATCTGAGTACAGCCGGATAATTATATGGAATAGTAAATAATTACCGTATAAAATTCAGTTAAAATTTCTAAATCTTTGTGAATAATCAATTTTTCTATGGATATTTAATTCTTTTAACTATTACATAATGATTACACCTAACTATGTTATAGTTTTTAGGTCAAATATTCGTGATGAATGACTGTATTATTCGATTTTACAGAGAAGCATTGAACAGAGACATTGTTTAATAAATAAGCTGTATTTAAATACAATATAAAAACTAGAATACATTATGTATTAAATTAACATAACATATTTACTTTGTTTTGTATTATATGTATTTTTATTAGTTTAGTCAGAAGATGGCGTTAGTAAATTCTCAAATCGCGGTACCGTTCATATAAAAATATTACATGTATTAAAACAGTATTATTAATAAACACCATATACGTTCCGGAAGTTTGTTTTTTTTTCACTGGATTTCCTGGCTCAGTTTCCTGGCCTTTGGCATGACATGACTAAGGAAACTTCTTGTATACTATTTGTTTTTTTGAGTTATTACAATTCATATATTTAAATATAATTAATATATTATAGTATCCATTTATTGATTTCACACTCAATTTATTTGTATATTAATATGTCTGTTAAAATTAGAAAAATATAAAGTACAAATTGCTAAAAAATAAATAAATATATAATGTACCGTATTACTTAAAAAAATGTTTTTATCTGTACAACTTATTCCTTCTTTTGTCACTTTCGCACTAACGATTTACGTCAGAGGTGTGAAAGTGACAAAACGATTCTCTGTCTTTTTTATTAGTAAGTGGAAAAAAATATTAATCTTGGTTTTTATGAAGTAATTTTTAAAGAACGCTAGTTCTGAATTTTAATAATAAGTTAAAGTTAAAATAATAGTATTATATGTGTCAAATGTGTATTGTTTCACTACTCTGTAACATCTGGTATCCCATTTCACGGTACATTCATCTCTGCACCGCGCGTGAGACCATAATAAACAATAATTATATGAGTAATTGCTTTTAATCATATAATTATATGACAAGTGACGGAGAAATATGTTAAAATATGTTAAGTATATGTAATAACGGTATTTTTCACAGGACTTTTTGCAATCTTATTTAGAAAAAATGTAGTCAAATTCCGGTAGTAATAACCTGAGTACAGCTGGATAATTATAAATAATACTTATAAATTAAATAATATCAAATTTTTGCTAAAGTTATTGTACACGATTATTTTATAACTTAAATATAAATCTATACCAATATTATTAAGCTGAAGAGTTTGTTTAATTATTTGAATGCACTAATTTTAGAAACTTATAATGTATTTGAAAAAATCTTACTGATTATAGGCGTAGGATAGGATAGGCAGATTCATGAGGAAGTATAGGCTATCTACTACTACGCTACTACTTTTAATTATAATATAAATAAATTTTTTCGTAACAGCTAGTAATATATATGATATAGCATTATAACTTTCTTACGAGTAACAATTTTTTAAAATTATATTTCTTATATATTGTAAGTTTGTTATCCTGATATAATATTTAAATTTGTTCATATTTTCATATAAAATTAAGTTTTCTTATTGTATTTTTCTTCAAGTATTCTATAATTTAAGTTACTTATAATTATGAAAACGTCTTCAAGTTCAGTTTTCTTAAAAAAAGTTATTATCTTTTTTATTTTTTTATAGTATATAAAGTGATTCACTAATTTCAACATTAACTTAGTGTGTTTTTATATATACATATATTTTTATACATAAAACTAAATTAAGTACAGTGTATTTTTGAATAATTTTATTTCAAAATCTTATATTTTTTTCCAATACTGTTATTAATAGAATTATTAAAGTATGCGGAATTAATATCAGCAAATAATACGATAGTTTATAAAAACAAAGATAGCATGCGGCTGCTCGTATAAATAGCCTCTTTGAATGGAACTTGCGCAAGCGCAGATTTACGAGCCGGCGCGGCGGCGACATCACAGCCATACTTTCATGTGCACGTAGAAAAGCTAGATATGGCATCATTTGTGTTTGATATTATCTGTTTCGAACAGCAACTTTCTATATCTATTTTTATTTAATAATATCCTTGCAAGGTTATTAATTTTATTTTATTATATGTTACAGCCAAAAGAAATCGATTTAAAGTCCGAGGATGAAATTAAAACTACGAGAAGAGAGGAGAAATATTTACCGTTTGCGTTTAAAAATCTTTTAACATACAATTTCATATAATATATTAAATGTTAGTCCATTTGTTTATTTAATATTAAACCCTAACAATAGGATCGCTGCTGACAAGAGGTCGCAGCCGTGCAGCCTCTCAGAATGCCATGACACACTGTATAGGTTCTTTGAATAAAGATGTTTTACAAATATTTAATTGTATATGTATATTTCATTGCATATATAATTATATAGTATTTTTTCTTGTACTTTTTCTAAATGATTAATTTTATTATTGTTTTTTTGCAATATTTTTTTTTTCTAGATTTTTATTTTATTCAGAGTTTGTAACAAATGTTATGACGGTTTACTTGATGGTGAGTTGTGTCACCCATAAACATTTGCAAATATTTTCGCGTTGCCTCACTTGAAAAGTGAAGGGATGAAGAAGACTATGAAAAGAAGGGAAAGGGTGGATGTTTAGTATTCCGACTCTCTGACTCACCCTACTAAATATAATAAATTATAGCTATTTTACGGCGATTTTATAAAATTTTGGAATGTTGGTACTATTGATATCGATCAATATACGAACTACAGACAAATGATTATTAATCACTTATAAATCTTTAATACCTGTAATAATTTCAGTTGATTCCTTATGAAACTTTTGCAAATTAATTTCATATTTTTAATGAAATTAATTAAGATTTACAGGACTTAAACTTAATTAAGATTTACAGGACTTATACGCGTTATTATAATCTTAATAAAAGTTTTATACAATAATAACCCTACCTCGACGTGTCGATCAGGTTGCACTGGTCGTAGTCAGGAGAACATTAATCCATTATATATATCCCCTTACTTCATATATAAGTCGTTAGAGTTATATAATGTATCTGCAAATAATCTACACACTGTAATACTAGCAAATTCCATTTTAGTGTTGCAATAATCACAAGGAATCCCCGAAGAGTGGTAAACCCGTGGCTAATCCGCTGATCACGATATAAATCACGGGGAGTGCTGGAGCGGTGATAATGTCCCGCGGGCCCAGGGCTGCCAGGTGTAAATAATGGGTGGGATTAGTAGTTTTAAGATACCTCACCACTTAACTCTACAGCATGGAGTTAAGTAGCACTTTCCTACTGCACTTCCAACGGCTGTCAATGTTATACGTGAAAATATACAATATCAGATTATATCTAAATATATTTACGTTTATTATAACACTTTTATTTACATTAATAATTTATATTTTTGATATATATTTTATTCCATTTACTTCAAATAATTAAAGCATGTAAAAAGACATATAACTTGCAGATAATTAATAATTTAATAAAAAATAATAAATATATAATAAACAACACAGCCCTAAGAAATAGAAATAAGAACTTTCTGAAAAAGTCTGTGAATCCAACTCAGCGCTAATGACGTATTAATTCGGGCAGTTCAGTTTGTTTTATGGTCTGTTAAATCGGCTTTCTTGTTCCCAAATGTTTTTCGTCTAACATTTGAACAATTATTGTAAAAGGTAGACTAACTTGTGGCCAGACTGATAAGTTATTTACATCTTACGACACGACTTGAGGTATGTCTATGCAACGTCTGCGCTACGACACGTGATGACAGTAAGGATTAGGTAATATTTAATAACTAATATGGCATATGTTCACACGAGATTGCCAAATTATTTAAAAGAAAAAGAAAACGAGACCTGTCATTTTTGTTATATAACTATTTAGTTTTTTTTATTTTGTCAGAAGCGACATTAAGCGCAATATAAGATTACTGTGTTTCAAAGATTCTGGAAACTTAGACGTTGAGGGATAAAATGTACTTTTTTATATTTTACATACATCTATTATATATTAATATAATAAAGCTGAAGGGTTTGTTTGTTGGTAATGCGATAATTTTCGAAACTACTGGATTATATTTGAAAAATTCCATCATATCATTTGTTATCATTGCTATCTACCTATTTTATTTATTGCTATCTATCTATTTTGTAAGATGGGCAACTTAAGTATATTTCATTACATTATTTTTTAAATTTGAGAATATATTTTATTATAACTAACAAATAATGTATTTAAAAGTAATACAAGATAAAAAGTTGTCAGTTAAAATATATTCGACAGTCATGCATTTCATCTATTTGTTTATACATTATTTATTAGTATTAGTAAAGCTGGGGTTGGGAAATGTGTGAAGCTAATTTGAGGGTTGAACAACAAACCGAGGGTTGTGCCGAAGAAAGGAAAATCTTCTATCAACATCATATAAAAAAAATGAAAGTAGTCTCCAATCCTTATTGACAATAGAATACCATACTTCTACTTTAAAAATAGTTTTAATTAAAATGTCTTTTGCAATGGAAGATTTTAGGCTAACTAAAGCACTCGCCGGGGCGTCCCATTATGGCGCAGAGGGCAACCGTTGGTTTTTTAGTGGGTAGCCTTAAAAATGGCAGCATCCTCTATGCTGCCGGGTAATCCCACATCACCTCCCGGCCGTCACCCCCCTGGGCGGACGGGGTACCCGTAACGGGTTTTTCCAACTGAAAAAAAAAGGCTAACTAAAGCAAGAAACCTTAAAACCTACGAATCCTTGCACTGTTCAGTAATTCCATTTTTTTAATATAGCTAAAATTTATAAATGAAACTTATTTTGATGACTTACACAGATGAATAATTAACTGACTTACTGACAGACACTTACGTCTCATCTACCCGTGAATACGATTGCTGCTAAGCATTCGAAACGTCGGGTTAAAATAAAAATATAATCTAATTATACGCAAGTTTTAATCTGTAAAAAATAGTTTTATTTTAAACTTATTTTAATTAATGTTTTCTACAAACTTTTTAATTTTATTATATAATAAATATTTTATGCTTGGAATATTATCATTCTAAAATAATAGAACATAAAATAAAGCTTTTCCTAGTATAAGTTTTAAACCAAAAAAAAATCGAATATAACAATTTTAAAACTGAACCACAACAAATATTATAACTCTAAAAAGTTTCCTTTTAATATATTTTAGTAAGAAATTACTTAAACTATAGAAGACAATCTTCTATCTTGTAGCACATTATTTAAATAATATAGTTTTCTTCCTTTCAATTAAAACTGAATCTGATATGAATACTATAATATTATTTTATATAGCAAACATATTATCTTGTTTGAAGACAGCTTTGTTCTATTTGTTTCATCATCAAGTCATTTGCAAAGTAAAGAAACAAATAAAACAAAAGGTATTGATTAAGGTATATCTTTAATGAAATATTATAGAACTGTATGTTTTCCAGGATTAATAAATGAGTTGTTACTAATTCTGGAAAACATACATTCATTCGCTGGTAAAATAACTTGGAAAAAATGAAATTTTAAAACATATTTGAAATTGAAAACATAAATTTTTTATAGCTCTTTTTATCGGAAAAGTACTAATTTGTTTTTAAATTACTCTTTTCTTATTTCGTATTATTATTTTATTTGTGTCTATAGCTGTTACCGGATAAACAATTTATATACAGGAACAAACAAACTATTTGTTATAGGTTGATATTATTTACTCGTAGTTTTTAATTATTGTGCAGATGCCCCTATTTCAGTTTATAAAAGGAGCTACTAAATAGATAATACAATCATTGTATCTCTTCCTGAACAAGTCATCAGGTCATCAACATTCTGTATAATATCTGTATAGGTCAATAAAGATTGGAAAAATGATCCAGAGTATTCAAGTTCTTCCAGCAGACATTCAAGAGAAGATTAAAGAAATAATAATAAAAGAGGGTTATGTAAATTTTGATTTGAAATTAACAGATTTAAACACAGCCGGTGATAATTTTCTTGGAAATCTGTACGAGATAGATATTAAAGGTGAAACTGAAAATGAACAAAAAGAAACAAATTTGTTTGTCAAAGTCATATTTTTTATGGAAAAAATTAAACTGATTTCTATAGAAGAGGCGTATTTAAACGAAGTGTTCTTTTATAATGAGTTGTCGAAAATTTTTAAAGTTTTACAAGATGATGCCAAAATTCCAATAACAGAGAGATACAATGTAATGAAATCTTTTGATGAATCAAATTCTAATGTAATTATTCTAGAAAATTTACACAGAAAGGGTTTCAAGACTTACAACCGACTTGATGTTATGCCTTTGAAGTTTGCTGAGTTGTCCATTCAGCAGCTCGCTCGGTTCCATGGTATGTCCTTCGTGATGGAGAATAAAATGCCTGTATTTTTTAACAATCGCATTAAGACCATGAAGCATATTTTGGATTATAATGATGATTTTAAAGCAATGGCAATTAAATCATGTAGATGTGTTGCAAATTTTTTTAAGAATGAGCAAAAAAGGAGGGTTGAAAATTTTTTAATATCCTCATATGAAAAGTTTGTGAACTATAACCACGATACCAAAAGTGCTAAATGTTGTTTGACTCATGGCGATTATAAACTTAGCAATATTTTAGTACGAGAAACAGTAAGTTAATAAATATTAATACTAATTTGTTATTATATGATCTGATTAAGAAAGCTATTGTAATCGCCCCTATTTTCGACTTGGAATTTTTTGTAATATCTTTACGTTGTCCTGAGAAATTCTATACACTTATTAACTTTTTTTTATTTTATCAATCATTGCCATCACATAACATGGAGCTGCTTGTTTGAAACTGAAAACTGAAAACATTATTATTAATATTCCCAAAAAACTAATTGATCAATCTCGGTGGTTGTAGTAGTAAATAACGCATGTTCAAAAAGTAAACAGCAAAAAGTGTTCATAATTGGAATAATAGTATTTTAGAGTTTTTTATGAAAATGTGTAAAACAAATAGTATTAAAATTATTGAAAATTTACATGTTAGGAAATATGCTGTATTTGTAATAAGTTCATTTAATGAGTTTACTGAAAGTAGGAATGGTTTAAAATTATGAAAAAATAAATAATTATAATAATATTACATTTTACTTAACCAGGAAGTTAATGTGTTGGATCTTGCACCATTACCACTTCTTTCGAGTTTAATTGATAATTGGTATTGGAAAATGGGATTTAAAGTTAAACATCTGACACGCGGCAATCGAGCTTGCCGCTATGAAAAACTCCTAATCGGCAAATTATAACTCGCAAATTAATTAACAAACAAAAGAAAAAAAAAAAAATAAAAAAATAAAATTAATTAATTAATTAATTTTTAAATTTTAAAAAATTTAATAATCGAAATTTTTTTTCCAATTTTCGGTAACTTCGGCGGCCGATCTGACCACCTTCCCGTTGGACAATCAACATAATTTTGAAAAGTGAATCTTACATTTAGATGCTGATTCCAAATATATCTTTAGTTTTTCAAAATTCGAAAAATAAAATTCGACAGACACACAGACACACATACAGACAGACAGATCGGAAGGAAAAACTGAGTTTTTCGAAAATAATTTTCCATTGTTATAATCTCTTATATTTTTAATAATTACTTTTTAACAGTATTTAGTCCATAGAGAATCAACTAGGCTATTATGAAAAAAATTAATATTCATGAAAGCCAATTTTGTATAGATTTTCTATCTTTATCGCTTTTCATTTAGCGCCGTCTTCTCAACCCATTGAAGCCTTGTATTTCAAAGGGTAAAAAATGAACCGTTGTCAGTCAGACAACGAAATGATTAAGTAATGAATTAGAAATATAGACCATTTCAATAAAACTTTTTTACGGATATAACTCGCGTTTATTTTTATTTTTATAAATTTAAAAATGTAATAATAAACGCGTGTTATATCCGTAAAATAGTTTTATTGAAATGTGTAGTACTCGTGTAAATCTTAGAAAACATTAATATAAACCATGATCGATCCCATGGTAAAGTTTTTAAAACTTTGATTGTCATGAGATTTTAGAGAGGTATGTCAGATATGATGAATATCTTTTAAAATATTCAGCTGAGCTTCTCGCAAAAGTCGAAGTGAAAAAATTCTATGGGTTCTCCCAGTTCCCAGTTTCCTGGAATTCCTTTTAATGTTACAATTCACTCCAGAGCCTGATAAATATAGACTCATCATTTATATAACAAATAACTTTTTTTCTGAACTGAACCAAAAACCTGACACCTCAAAGCATTTTCTGTGATCGCCTACTGCTTAAAAAGTTTTTAAATTTCAAATAAATATAAAACGACCTTCAGGAAACCATCCTCGTTTTCGAGACGTCCCAGGTTCCTGCTTTTATCGATAAATTTTTGATTCTATATTTATTAAAAAAAAGTGTTCTGACTTAATATTTACTGTATCAACCTCTTCCTCATTCAAAAATCATAGGCAAATACTGAGAATGATTAATTATTACATATGTATTTCCATCAGGAAGGCGAAGCAGTTGAAGTAGTTTCAGTTGATTACCAGTTATTGGACTACGGGTGCCCCATCAGAGATTTTTTGTTCTTCATTTTCACTGCGACCGACCAGGAGTTCAGACGAAAGCACTTAAAAGACTTGAAGGAGATGTACTTCGAAAGTCTGAGCCAGTTTTTAAAATATTTTAAAATTAACGTAGAAGACGTGTATCCGAAGTCGGAATTTGAACGAGTTTACTCAGAATGGTTGGATTTCGGGTTACTTAAAGTTTTGTATGGTTCAGTGTTTTTATACGCGTCGGAAGAAGGGCTTGATTTGGAGAGACTCTATTTGTCTGAGTTGCCGTTTAATCCTAGTCCAATTTTTAAAGAGCGAGCAATCGGGATGGTGGATGATTTTATAGAATGGGGCTATCTGTAATAATTTGTATAAGTCATCTTTGTAAGTAGTATCATATCAATAATCTTATTTTTTTTCCAATGTAACTAAATATTCTGTAGTACAATGTAAATAACATTAGGATTGTCTACATAATTTAGCTGAGCGAAGCGAAGCTGTTACTGGTAAAAAGTGCATGTGTTTCGTTTCTAATTTTACTCTTCCTAGACGAATAATAGTAGGAAGTCGAAAATGTGCACAGTGTTATAGGTCCTGAAGTTTTTTCGTGATTTTTCTGATTGTAATTCTTTATTAAATGGTCAAAGTGTGTCCCATACAGTTAACATGTGGAACATTTTGATATCGCACGCGCGAGTTCATATTAAGCTTAAGATTATATCACCTATTTACTCTGTTAATTTTACGAGTATGCGAAACTCATTCAGTAACAATACTTTGCTCAGCTCCGCCCTCAGTGCACAGTGGCGGACCTAGTTTTAATCTGAATTTTCACTTAATGTATAAAAATATCAAATTATTATTATATAACCATATTTCCTGGATTGTGAAATAAATATTAGTAATTCATGTTTCTTATGAAAACAGTAGATGTTTGAATACAAAACGTTATCGAGGTGGAAGTATTGTTTATTGTAAATGTAATGAACTTGCAGTTTGTTTGAACATGTAATGTAACACCATTGTTCTGAATGAGTTATTTGTTGTTAGCTTTACATTGTTTTAATTTGCTAAATAATATCTACAAAAGATTATTTTGTAAATGAACGTGTATAATTATGTTTAATTTTTAATTATATAATAAATAAATAGTACGATTTTAATATATTTTTACTTCATTCAATTTAGTATATTCCTGTATGTACCATTAAATATATATTTTATTAATTATAACAGGCTAGCTAGACTTATATGAAGTATTATGATTGTTCACTTCCTGTTTATTTAGAAGTAGGATCTTTGTTGGCATATTATAACTGTGTAAATAATTAGTTTTATATTATATATTGTATGTTTTAACATATATAAAGAAATAAACAAATAAATAGATTACAAATATTTAGAATATTATATTCACACAAGGTGTCCCGTTAACTCAGATTGTGAATCTATTGAGTGCATTTCTGCGTTTCTACTTGATGTGATAGGATAAGGCTGTGTGCACACAATTTATACTCAAGTAAGTAACAAAAGTAGTGTTTTAATTTTTAGATAATATAATTAGTCCAAAAAATATAATTTAGTTTTATATCAGTGTGTACGAATGTTTATAACTTTGTATATTACTAGATAAAAGATGTAGCCATAACACGAACAGCCGATGTAGCTTATGAAGCAAGAAGTGGGAGTGGTATAAACTTATATGTCGTATTCCGGAAAACTTATGATTAAAAATATCGACAGAATGCGACCCCATCAGCCAAGGCGTATGTGCAGAAGATCAAGAAGGAGATGGACAGATGAGGTCTATGATTTTCAAAAAGAATGGTCGAAGACAGCACGTAACCGTAATATGTGGAAAATTAGGGGAGAGGCCTTTACCCAGCATCGAGATTATATAGGCTTGTAAAAAAAACAGAAATATTTTTATATTATAATTCAAAAATATCTAAACTAAGAGCCAATTTCAATAAAAATATTATAGGGCTATAACTCGCGTTTATTTTTACATTTTTTAATATAACCCGATGTTTCGAATGCTTTGCAGCAAACGTGTTCGCGGTAAGATGAAATGATAGTGTCTGTCAGTCAGTAACTGACTGACTAATTAGAAAATGTAATAATAAAAGCGAGTTATATCCATAAAAAAGTTTTATTGAAATGTATAGTACTTAGAAAACATTAACATTAAAATTTATTATTTAAAGAAGTGTGAATGGCGCCTTAGTCTAACTAAAAGCCAATCATTATAAGCTCGCACAATACTCCATAATAAGTTGTGTTGAAACACAAACGTGTATTTAGCACCGCATTGTTGCATAGCGATGGTAACAAAGTACACTCATTGAAGTGGAAACGATGATGGCTCAAGGGCTGTGTCACTTTCATATTTTTAAGTTTATATTTGTATCCTAGATGACTCAATGGTTCATTTCAAATTAAAGAATTGGCAAGAATTTCTTCGTACTTAGGGGTTGGTTACGTAATTTATTATGGTTAACCCCTAACGTCCGAACATACCCACTGTAGGACATTTCTTACAGTGTAATCATACAACAATCCTGCTTGGTCAAATTTGTAAAATTTGACTAAATTTGTTTAAATTGACTTTCAAGGTAATATTATATGTTTAATAATCTAATAATTTTTAAAAATATCATTTCTCCTATTTTAATTAGATTAGAAGCACCAAAAAAATGTTATTTTATCTTTAATTGTGATATGATTAATAATTTTAAATACTTGTATCCTGTTTGACGTGTTACTATTATTAATAAATGACTATTGACTATTGACTAACTAAAAAAATTTTTAAAAAGTAATAGAATGGTAATAGTTACGTAACACTGAATTATTTTTAGTTATTGCTTGTAAAGTATACTGGATAGAGCTGTTATGAAAGTTTCAAATATTATTTAACTTTCATATTATAATATTATCCAAATACAAAAGAACAAATATGAAATGTAATTTCATTGCCCTCTCCCTTGTTACCAAATAAGTTGTGTCAATATTTCACATAGTGCTCGTCCAGCTCGTGAACCGGGGCACGGGGTTCCTGTGGGAAATCAAGGAATACGTCGACAGGTACATTTATTGTCTTATAATGTGTGATTGATCGTTTTATTGATCGAAGCTCTCCATGTGAGACGTTTCTGCATTATTTGTGCAAGCCTTAACCAAGAACGAATATGTCCGAATATATCCGAATAATTCCAAATTTTGCACACTGATAGACATCTGGTCTGGTCTGATGGTGGTTGTAAAAAAAGTTTTTAAATATTTTACGTCGTTGAGGAATAATCACGGAAAAACTAAAATTCCATAGACTCCAATGGCAAAAATTTTTCGTTCTAAAATTTAACTTTACAATAACATACTCGTGGCGAATTTTTTTAACAACTTTTAGAATTTGTTATTTTTTTTTTGACTTTTTTTTTATCTTGAAAAATAGTTGAGCACAGAATGCGTCGACGTTTTGTAAATGAAACTTCGGTGTTGTTTGCACCTCGCTTCGCTCAATATACTAACACCTACCGAGATTTTGATAGCGCAGCGAGTCAAAATTGGGGTCTGGTTTGCACTCCTAGTTATTTTAAATAGTTTATATAGATTTTTGTCCTAAAATCTTAGATTAAAAAAAAACAAAAGTTCCGTATATTAATGTAATTTTATTTTAAATAAATATAACCAATAACATTTATTACATCACAGGAGCAGGGTACCATAAACATAATTTCGCAAATATACACCGAACAAAACCATAGACAATTTTATTTGCTCAAAAGTTGTCTCTGGTACGTCCGGGCTTTACATGCCTTGATCATTTGACATTCCTTAATAAATAAGTATAGCCTAAATAAAAAAAAAAGTGACTTCAATTCAATTTAAAAAGCCATATTTGTGCGTAATTTTTTGAATTCATATATTATTCGAATCTTAATATAATGTTATATAATTTTAAACTTTACTGAAGTCGACATAATTTTATATAGTTTTTGATGGTAAATACATTATTATTTGAAATACTTTCGCACGTTTTAAGAATAAATGAAACAATTTCTTTAAATGGCGGATACATACGAATTAAGTAATCTAAGATATGCGTAACTAGAAACAGATTAATAGACACTACAACTAAATACACTTTTTACAAGCGATCTCTAAGTCGTTTTAAATACTTTATCTAAACGATTATTAAATTAAAATATACAGACGCCATTTTGTTTGAACGATACGTGCAACCGTGTTCGTATCGGTTCTACCCACGATACAATTACGCCGCCATATTTGTTTGTCCGACGGCGATTTGCAGAGTACAATGGATATAGTAAATTGTTCTGTGCGAGAGATGATTTGTTGTATTGTGTTCGTAACTGTATACGAAGCTATAATTTTGACGGCTCAATTGAACATGATTACTCGAGTGTACTTGATAATACCTTGCAATCTATATGTTTTCGTGCCAAGTGAATACTTGAAGGCTTTTTATGGCGATTGTACATTTTAAAATTGATTTCTTATCTTATATTTATTTTTAGTAAAGCTAATAATACTGTACATACCTTTAGTCAGGCTATGAATAAAAAGGAAACTATTATGATTTTATAGAACTCGATCGAGTCTCAAACAGTCGCTTTGGCAAGACTATTAAAAAAAGATTTTAATTACTATGAATCAAAAAGATTATTAAATAAAAAGACAGTAACCCTTAACTATGTCCTTAATAAATGAGGTACATTAAAACATTATGACTATGCTTTGTGGAGATATTTTCAAAACGACCTAAATCTATATTATACAGTAAAAATTAATATCATTTATCAAAAGAGAGCGCTGAGTCCAGACCAACGTCCATTTTGGTACATGATAAGTTTGCCAGTACTTAAAAACAATTTCAACACGCATGTTTTATATAAAACAACAATTTTATATAAAATGGAACGAAACTTTAGTCAGCCCTAGCATCTAAGTATTAGAATAAATAATCTTATAAATCAAGTAGAGTACTGTTAACAACAAAGAAATTATAAATAATTTAAATAGATCTATTGATTCATTAACTTTGTTGTTAATTGTACGCGTATAACGAAATCCTAGGAAGGAAGAAATTAAGTAACAACATTTATATTGAAACAAAATTAGTATGAGGCATTAAAAAATCTCGAATTCGGATTCGGTTGATTCGGAAACAGTTGAGAAATAGTTCGGAAACAGAAGTAATAGAGGTCTAGCAAACATTAAAAAAAGAACTATATCCATATGGAAAGCAATCTCCTTAATCGACTAGTCAGAGCTATTGTATTAATGGCAGTAATTCATTCAAATGCACGGAACATCGACGGAATACAAACTCTTTCGAATAGAACCTCGCGGTTGAACCCCACGCGTCCTTCGCCTTGCTTTTTTTATGATAACAGTTAATTACAGTTGATCGCTCGCCGCTGCAGGCGGCGGATGCGTCTGTGCCAGTCGTCTCGCCATTCTAGGAATAAGGTTCTATCTCCTACCGTCAGTCCCGGCAAACCGGACGATGCACTCTCTTTTTCCACTCCTAGGATTAAATAGGACCTATGGAAAAATTTGGTCTTTAGTCGTTTATATTGACTTACTTTCTTATTGTGGTAGTACAAAGATATAAGAATTCCTTATAAAAATGTTCTAAAATTCTGCTTCACCTTTATTATTACTTCGATTAGATAATAATATAAACGTTACTACTTTAGACAAAAAAAATAAAGGTTTGATCATTGCCATACCCTCAATATTATACGATAACATTTTATAATGGAAATGTGTTTTTTAAGTATTTTCCCTAAAATAAACTGTGAATATTAATAAAAAAGTTAATTCTTAATACTTCAAGACAATTTGAAGGAAGCGTATCTTGTGTGTGATTGTGTCTGTGTGAGTGATGTGTGTGTGATGCGGTTCCTCACTTATTGATCTTGATCTTGGGGCACTTGCAGGCGAGGTCTCTGGCGCGCACGTAGAGCGGCACGGCGCCGCGGCGCAGACGACTGCGTGGCGCGCGCTTGTACACCGCTTCCACCACCAGCGACATTCGCGCCCAGCCGCCCGCGCCGCCCGCCTCGCGCCCTACCACCCGACCCATTATGACTGCAACAAGACGGCCGGCTGTCATATACTATCTGAACTATTATTAATAGAATATGGTGTCAGAAGGGTCCACATCTTTCCACACATTATTGTGAGAGTACATCAGTTTAAGAAAGATGACCTCAACCACCACCAATCATCTCATACCATCTCAGCTAGCAAGACTGACTAAAAGGAAAACAAAAAGCGTGTTTGATAAACTTAAATATTGCAATAGTAAGTGCAGATAGATGATAGATAGATCATAGATGAGATAGATGATAGATGAGATAGATGATGATGATAAACCTAGGAAAGTAATAAATGATATCTATAATGTTCGTTCAATTTCAAATCTATAATTTAAAATAAGATAAAATAGTATCCAACAAGCCTTGGACGGATATCTCACCGTAGTCGCGGCTGCAGAACTTGTTGAGGTTGAGGGTGCGTCCGCCGGCGCGGCACCGCCCGCACTGGTCCACTGTTATCACAAAGCTCATTACATATAAATACACACACTCGCATCGTACAACAGTATTAGAAGCAATTAAATGATAAAAGTGTGCCAGATTTATTAAAGTGATCTTTTTTAGACAAATTGCTTCGTTAAATAAATTAACTTTCGTGATCCATTCCATCATGCTCAGAGCTCATGGATAAGGATTTCGAATGGGTTCGAAACTAGTAGGGCAAATTCTTTTTGTAATAACTTGAGTACAGCCGGATTTCTTTAGTAATAATATATAAAAGTAGTCTTAACACACTAAGCAAATTATAAAATCTGGATTTTTCGTTTTGATAATTTGGTAAACGAAAATATTAAACGATAGATAAAGTCTAAAAGCACAAACAACATCCAATAACAAATAAGACAACACATAGTATACTACAAATCGATTACCTTCTCGCACTTGACAATACACAGATCGATGGAACGGATATAAAAGAAAAAAAGGTTATGAGTTTGTCGGTGTAATAGAGCAAGCCTGGAAACAAACTTGGTCATTCAGTTTAAGGTGCAAATAATTTTTAGCAGGAGTCTATGTATTTCGATTTATACTTGGGAGGAATATTTAAAATGTGGAAGAAAGTTAATCTTTAAAATACATTTACTCAAAAATGCACTCAATCACGGTATACATGTATATAACAAAAAATAATATAATAATACAATACTCTCAACTCGTTATGGTACTGCATTTATCACTCATATCTACGCAATATATTTTGAAATGACTAATTGTCTAGAGTAATTAATAACGCTTCGATAACAGATGAAAATCACAAATATGACAATACAGTAATGGACGCTAATGATTTATTGTCGCCTCGTTATGAGCGGATGTATCGATCAAAATTGTGTAAGAGATTGATATCAGTGATTATTTCAATGGAACCTGTTTGATATGTAATGGAGTGAAAGTCCGTTATGGATCTGATTAAATGGACAGTTATTTTATTGGGGAAAATCGTTTGGAAACTAAACATGAAATTGCGCCAAGATGTTCATTTAATAGCATGTCTATTAGGTATAAATTTATATATATATAAGATGTCTGCCGCGTGTGGTCGATCAGTTAGGCTAGTAAGGTGCACTCGTATACCGTGAGCGGGTGCAGCATGCGGTGTGATGGGGCGAGAGTGCAATGAAGGTCCACTTACTACTTACCGCGGCCCGGTTCCGCGTCCACCGCTTCCATCGCCTGCACAGCTGTCACCACACGAGGAATACCTGCAAGATAGAAGTGAAGAAAGCGAAGACTTAATTGGTGCACTTTATATTATTTTGATAAAAATAAAATATCTAAATTAATGTGACATTGTCATTTTTTATTGTTTTTAGATCAGCTCAGTCTTTATCTTTAATATGCTTTGAATATTTAGTAGTTATTTTCCATTGTTTTTGCTCTCCAATTAAAGGATAGCTTTTAAAATTCTCATTTAAATAAATTACTAAAAAGGTTCTGCTTACGTATGCATGGTGCTATGTGACTTCTAGACTGCTGGTAGCCCTTAGCACAGCGGTTGCAGATGGTGCCCGTGACACCGTCCTTGCAGGGACACTGTCCGCTCGTCTGGTTACAAGTTTTTCCACTAGCGCCTACAGGATGACAGTGGCATGCTGGAGGAGAAGTAAAATTATTAAATTACGACAAAAAGTGCCCATCAACAGTTTTTAAACTAGTCATAATTAAACGGAAATTGACGAAATTTTTTTTGAACAAATGATGGGGAATATAGGCTTTAGTTTATGATAACAAATAGAAAACAAAAAAAAAACCAATAGTACTCTACGATATCCAAACAAATAATTGAATCCAGCTCTCCAATCATCACATACATTTTGGTCAAGAAAACCCTCGTAACTTACAAGAGCACTGACGTTGTAAAACCCAAATAAACGGGACCGCAAGCCATTCGTGACCGAATAGTTTTGCCATAAAAACTGCCGGAAATCGACGAACGACTTCGCACGCCCTTAGGAAATGGGGAGTTTCTCGATGGGTCTCCAGAGGACGGTTTTGTAAAGGGCAAATTTCGGGTCGCTGACATCGGATTGAGTCTGCTAAATTACTATTGTGAAAAAGTTACCGGAAATGTATTTTTCAGTAGAATAGAACTACGAAGTTGTGGCTTTTTTGGTTACTTTTAGAAATATAATATTCGTTGTAACAATACTTGAAATTTATTCTATAATTTATTTATTTTTTACCATAATATTTAAAAGTTTAAAAGTTATTTTTAATTTAATGTAATATTACTATTATTATACTAAAACCGTTTTTAAAATCTTGACAGTTAATTCAGAGACAGAAACTCCGCAACGTTCCTTTGAAATGTGAGATCATTGTTAACTGAATCCAATACATAATAATACTATCCAATCCTGTAACGATCCCATATTACGTATTATTGTTAGACGTCTGTCGTTCTGCTTCCCTTTGAATTTTGACCCGAGTTCATTCTCGACTGTGACAAAATATTTGTATCATATTATATAGTTTTATCATTTTGTCCGGATTACACTGTTGAATACCTTTGGGCATAAAGATACTATTTTTATAATTGGACATGAGAATTGCGACCAGAAGTGGGATATTTAAAGATTTTAGCTATTGCTGGCATCTGTAAGTTCAAAATAGTCCCACGCTCCGATAAACAAGAATTGGTTACAAACCTTTCTGAGCCATTGCCGTAATTGGATTTTGCGATCGGTGTTTGACCCAGCAGTTTGATACGGTTTAACTCGCAACTTATTTTTACAACTTTAGTTGTTGCTCCACTAATGGATTTGGGACGATGTGTTTTATGTGTTCGTAAAAATGTTGTTAAGCTTCTCGTGATTTCTGAAATCACTTCCATTTGTGTTGTGTTTACTTATTTCCGACGAAAATATAGTTATTTTATTAATTATAAAAAACTTGATAAATATATATTTAAAAAGTTTTGTTCATATCACTAACATTAATGCAACAAACAAACAACAACATCTTACAGATAACATATATTGCTTGATATATTTGTCGCGGCTTCCAAAAAACTTTACGACTTAAACAAAATGGCAGAATTGCCTCAGCTTATTATAATAAAAAACTTTATTGAGTCATTACTTAGAAGCTTTAAATACTATTAATAGTTTTAAAGACTGAAACGGGGACAAATCACGTTCAAAATTAAAATATATTTATTTCACTTAGTTTTTGGATTCTTTTTTCTAATATTATTTTTGGTATTGCTTATGAAATTATAAACTATATCAATTTTCTTTTGTAATTCAAAGCTATAACTAAATACTTTTTAAGAATTTAATAAAATATTTTATTTATGGCTATCGTACCTGCTAAAGATTGTATGATATATGATTATCCGGCTGTACTCACGTAATTACTATTGGAACGTGTAAATTTTCTATTCACGCCGCCATTCCGCTGTGCCCAGCACTCATGAGTAAAAACTTCGGGTTCAAAATGAGTCGGACAAATTCGAATAATAATTGTGTGACTACAGCCGGATAAATATATACTAATAATGTTAATTATGGCTCAAGAGAGTTGAAATACAAAAATTCTCATTGTACTTTTTTATCAGTATACTTACGTTTGCAAGCCTTCTTATGGGTGATAGGTTTTGAGGGGTCCCGGTAGTACCCCTCCCTGCAGTAGTGGCAGTGGCGCCCGGCGGTGTAGTGCCTGCAGTTAAGGCAGACACCCCCGCTCGCTTGACCAGACAGCTTGTACAGTTCCATGTTGAACCGGCAGCGACGAGCGTGTAAGTTGCAATTGCATTCTGGAAAAGATTTAGTATTTAGTTTTTGGTTCATCACCAGCGGATAATCAAATTAGATTTAAAAGTAAAAACATTTTAATTTTTTTGTGTTTTTTAAAACCAACGAATAAGTAAATTAACAAATATGCAGCTTTTAATATATGCACAAGTTATTTTTAATTTTTTATAATATATAAGGTAAAATATTTTAAAATGGTCCGTCCCCGTGTAATATATGAGAAAATTAGCCAACTGTTGCACGCTGAAACAACTGGAACTCATTAACATCGACTCAACGTAAACAAGACTGCAGTGAACACGAGACTAGTAACCAAGAGACCAATGAGATTAAAAAGATTGATTTGATTTGATTCGATTCGATTCGATTCGATTCGATTCGATTGGATTGGATTGGATTCGATTCGATTTGATATGATTTGATTTGATTTGATTTGATTTGGACAGTAATATAAGACAATAAAATTCTGTTATGCTGAATATGCTAAATGAAAATAATATATATTTTTTAAAACAAATGCTAATATAATTCCAGTGAATTAGATTTGGAAAGTACTTCCTATAAGAGCTAGTGCTTTCACATCCCATCTGTGTGCATTTGTTAGCCTTTTACGTTAAAATTATTGCTAATATAAACAGTGACTAGACGGTTAGGTACATTCACATTTTTATATGACTATTGTGGTTAGAGTATCTGTTTTCTACACATTGTTTTTTTTACATTTATATTTTATTATTTACGTATTTTTACTTCATGAATAAGTAATAAAATAAAGAAAAAATATATTGATGGCATGAAATACTTACATCTCGTCTCGTGAACACGATTGCTACAAAGTATTCGAAATGTCGGTTTAAAATAAAAATGTAACCAAAATTATACACGAGTTTAATCCGTAAAAAATAGCTTTATTTCAAATCTTTACTTGTGAAAATCTAAGAAAATTTTATATATAGATAACCTGTATTTCTGTTAAAATGTAATAAATAAGCAGATCTCGCCACTATTATGAGCCTCTGAGAATGTATGTATAATTGAATGAATACATAAATGAATTTATAGGTACGAATAGTTTATCTTTCATACAAACAACTGATTGGATTTAAAACATCATAATAATATAGTTTATATATTATTATAACACAGGTTATAATTAATAAAAATATTGTATAAATTGTCTAAAATGGAGATAAGGCGAGGTGTCTGTATGTTGTGTAATTATATTAAACATTGAAAGTGCAATACAGAGCTCTGTAAGTGTTTATAATTTTCAAGACAGATTATTACTTAAATCATTTTCTACATCCTTTGTATTAAAAATCTTTTAGAAATTAATTACATTATAATATTACAATATTTTATATAATATATATAAATAAACAATATGTCTTTAATATGTAATATATCTCTGTAAAATATATTATGTAATAAACCTATATCGATTGTTAATTTGACCGATAAATCTTTTAGAATCAATAAAAATTTAATTTCGAGCAATAAATAAATTAAAAGTGTTTTTAATCTAAACGTTCTGGACTCAAAACTTGATACGGATATTACAACATATTATATAATTAGAAGCAATATTCGCATTTATTAGTTGTAATAATTGTTTCATATTATTCAAAGTCAAAGATATTTTTAATATGTTGCACGAATAAAACGTCATAGTCTAGTTGATAAGAGGTCGCTAAATAGAAAAGATTGAGCGAGAAACACAATGGATACTCTTTAAACTTATTTATATATTTACCTATACATACTGTTGTCTATTTGATATGTGTCTATTTTATATATATATAAGTAAAAATTGCATGGCTTTAATAGTTCTATGATGTTTTCACATTTACGATGGCTTACCGAATTCTTCTTTAAACAGTTTCAATAACTATAATTATATGAATATAGTAGTATGTAAATATGTTAAGACATATGAGTGTGTCTCTAAGTGCTCTTAGTTAAGACTAAGACCACTTACAAACATACTCATTATTCCACTTATAATTAATTTTGTCGTAAAGTCGTCCAGTGAAGGGCATCAATGTGAAAATTATTGCGTTTTGAAAAACAAAAACAATACTTTAAATAATTTCACTCCTATTATAGCAAGTAAACGATTTGACGTAGAAAATAATAAGCAATATTATAAATATTCCAAAACATAGTCCAGTTTATGAGAACACCGCATCATAACTCAAGCGCATAACTCTGGATGCGCTCGCGCAGCGCATAAAACTGTCATCGAACGATCTGTTAGTAATACAGGACCGGACTCAGAACAGATGGCTGATCCCTTTGTACTCATAACCTGGTTCATGTCTCTGCGACGGATGTTTCTGTCTCTATTGTTATGCCGGCTCTGGAGCAGAAATATTGTATTTACATATATTACAAACATTACTATATTCGGTAATGATTGATATGAATTAAGATTAATTTATTAATTTTTAATTTAAATATGTACACATACTTCAAAAAGTCAATTATTTTTTATTCTAAGAAAAACGCATTTTTTAATTCTAGAAACACGGTTTCAACGACGGAAAGGGCCGAAGTGTTAAACAAACTCTATGGTATACTATTTACCTTCATAGACTTTTTGACCCTAATTATTAAGAAACATAATACCTTCTGACTTTCGCCATGTTTAGTGCAGTCTTAATATTTTTGCACTATTCTCTTGCTTCCTGTTTATCTCATAATTACATTCCGCACGTCGCTTGTAAGCGAAGGGATCATTTTTCTGAAGGCAGGCGAAATTAATGACGCTCCTGCTGCACTCCGTTTAGTTGATATATGGCTTAATTTATTGTATTAAAACTTAATACTTCAGGCGATGGAGAAATTAAAGTTTATTTGTTATATTTCGTTAACAATTTGTTTTATTTTTATATATAAATAACACGGGCAGTAAGATGTACATTCAAACATCCTAATCCTCCTTTTTCCTCATTCCTTTTTCTCAGCCTTAGAACCTCACATCCGAGACGTCATTAAGAATTTTATCGGAAGTTGGCCAACACAAATTAGGAGTGCTTTCTTCTTGCGCGGTCACGTTTTCATTGACGTCTAAGTACCGGGGGCGGCGCTCGGACACGCAGTCTGCACGTGCTCGGAGCCCTAGGGCCCTCGACTCGTATTAGAATGTGTTCTATATACTTAATATAAGTTCTCTTACCATTAATGTAACCTTGGTCAGTTAACTTTGTATTATTTAATTATTTATTTATTTATTTTATTTTATATTTTTATTGTACACCACATAACAATTTAAAAGTACATAGAATGCAATGCATGTTGTACAACGAGCCGGCCTTATCGCTAAGCAGCGATTACTTCCAGACAACCTCATACGAGTAATTAAATAAAATATTAAGAAATGAAAAAAAGATATACTTAAAACTGAGTAAATATATAATTGACACTTTTATACATATAATAGAACTTACTACACATAATATTTTTTAAAGTTAATTCTTTGACATAATTATCATTTGCTGGTATAAAGTGCAGGTAATCAAAGAGTGGCAGACGGTAACATTAGCGGGGTTGCCAAATTGCCACTTCAGATAACGAGTTTATTAATTAAATTCATCCACCCCGTGTATCTATGCTTAATTATGTAGAATATTCCAAGACAAGTTCATTAATTTTGATATTCGCTAGAGTAATTAACGTTACACGCGGTAGACATTTTGGAGTCGCTTCAATGAACGATGGGCTAATGTGCTCAGGTGATGATAATTTGAAAATATGTGGTGATGGAATTTGAATTTAATTATTATTTTTTATTATATGCTACATATGAGGAGGTTATTATTTAATAAACATATTTTTACACAATTTTTTTTGTCATATATACAATGCCCTGTTTTGTAAAGTTGTCTGTAAAAAATTGCCCATAGGTGATTACTCCGCACAATTTCGTTTATTTTTGTTATTTTTCTTTTATTTTTTTTTCTGGTGTATAAAAAAAAATATTTAAATATACGTAATAAATAATGATAAGTTCTTAAAAGTAACTCACTAGTTAGCTCTACGCGTTCGTCCTCTATAATGTCATGTAGTGCTAAAAGATTTTTTAATTATTTTGACTTACAGATAAAAGTGTTGTTTATTTCGAGGTAAACGGATAAGTGAGGTGAGCTCGTTCGTCAATCAGTGTCTGTCGCTGTGACTGATGACCTCACCCCTGGTGCTGACTGATTGCAGGCTTTTCATTTCAACTTGAGATCCATGGGTGTACATATTTTGGATTTTAAGTACTTTGTGGATTGATGGATAGAATTGATGTGTCTCATACAACCTTTTACGAATAATTATATGTAATTTTAGTTAATTTATTTTTAATAAAGTCATTAACAAAATTTTATATTAATATATCTTATATTCACGTTCAAACTAAATCCTGACACTATTCAACTATTTAAATCTTTAGTGCATTACCTATTAATGATTCTGAACTGAATCGAACTATAATTTAATTACATAACCAATCAATCAATCAATCAATATTCCATTTATAACAAAAATACACAAAAACATTAAACACGCGGCAATCGAGCTTGCCGCTATGAAAAACTCCTAATCGGCAAATTATAACTCGCAAATTAATTAACAAACAAAACAACTTCTATTGCTTTTTTATTTTTTTTATGTAGTTTATGATAGGATTTAAAAAAAAATAAAAATTCGATTTTTTTTTTCCAGTTTTCGGTAACTTCGGCGGCCGATCTAACCACCTTCCCGTTGGACATCAACATAATTTTGAAAAGTGAATCTTACATTTAGATGCTGATTCCAAATATATCTTTAGTTTTTCAAAATTCGAAAAATAAAATTCGACACACACACAGACACACAGACACACATACAGACAGACAGATCGGAAGGAAAAACTGAGTTTTTCGAAAAAATATTACACAAGTATAGCATGACTCTATAATGTAAAGTGAAACATTGTAAAGTGATATAAATAAGTCTTGCAAAGTAGCCCTGCAAGATGGAATAATTACTATGACTTGATTTACCAATTTATACTTATAGCGTATATTTAAAGTTCAACCACATTCGTAATAATTATCTGTAAATTACAAAGAATGGATATAATTGACGAAGCAACGACTTTAATTGTTAATCATATAAATAAATCATTAAACATATACCCCCTTACTAGTAAAAATATTCAGTTATCATATTCTCTGTTTTGTTAATTGTTACTCACACATATGTATACTTCTAGTGAGAAAAAAAGAAAAAAAGAAAGAAAAAAAATAATGAAAGAAATAAAAAAAGAAAGAAAGAAAGAAAGAAAGAAAGTGACAAACAGAATAAAAATATACTGAATATAAATATTTTTATTAGTGAAGCAGCTAATCTAATGATTAACATCTGTAACAGATTCAAATCTGCAATAAAATCTTCTAGATAATATTAAAATATATATTACAGTACAGTATTAGTTTTAAATCTCTCCATACAGTATATCAAGTCTAGTTTCCGCGGACAGTAAGTAGTTAACAGTGACTTGCCGAGATCCTCGCCAACTAGGTCCCATGTATCTCAGTTTGGACGAGCGCCAGACCTTGTGTTAACTATTTGTGATCAGAACTGATTTATTGAGTACTTTTTGGGAAATAATATCAAGAATACTTCATTGATATTGTATAAATCATTAATGAAGTTAATTAGAAATATTATGATTTTTATTTCGGTATCAATTAAAATTGTATTCGTTTATATCCAATGCGGTACTTTAACTTTGACAGTTTAATTAATTTAAAGAATAGCGTACATTCATTATTGTGTTGTGATTTTGTTTTGTTTTATATTTTTATTGCTTTTATAAATAACTTTGTTTAAAGTTATTATTCTTTGAAATAAAAAAAAATATATATTTATTGTAACGGAATCAATCCGGAAGGTAAACCTCCTCAACACAGGTTTCACTTAAAAGGGTTGTTCATTGTATATTTTGATGTACAATTTTAAGAAAGAAAGTGTGACATATATCTTAAACAACTAACTTTGAACTGAGTGATTCTTGTTCAGAAATGAACAGATTATTTGATCTGATTTTAAATATAATTTACAAAATATATAAATAAATACATAAATACATTTTTGTTTATATATATAAAAGCTTAAAATTCATATATGTGTAATATAATATGTTGACAGATTGAAGTCCATAAAAAGCATCCATTATATACAGCAGTAAGTTAAATTCAACACGAGGTCTGAGCTGAGATCTGAGTATGAATAAAACATTGATACATTACGAGAAACCACAAACAGTGGTTAGTTCAAGTAATATTTGTATGTTCCTATGAGTATTTGTTTCTGAAGCTTGTAATAAAATATTTATTGTATTCTTATATATATTATATTTGTATATTTCTTTTATTATTGTAAATTTTTATATTTAGTCCTTTTTTCTGGTAAAGAGTGTCTTAGAAAAGATCACCTTTTGAACATCATTTTGTATATTGTACAATTAAGATAATAAATAATATTATTTACTTGAAATAGATTCTTTTCTATCTTAAACTGGTTAATTGTTGAATAAACATATTGATCGCATCACAAATATTTTTATATTTTTACAGGAGATTATTATTTATGCAATTTTCATATTTTCATTCAATTATAAACATTACATATTTTGTAATTTAAATGTAAATATTTAATGAATGAATATATTTTTTATTTTTTATAAGTCAATTAAAATTTCTGAAGCAAATATTTTTTATCAATACTATAGACCATATTTGAAATCATATTCTACAAATGCACTGGTTCGTTTCCAGCACACCGCTCGATAATCAGCAAATAAATATTGCATGAACGGTATACAATCGCATCTCAAGTGTGGCCACGTCTTTATGATCTTGGCACGAGCGGTAGCGGATAAACAGTACATTACGATGTTTATTATTAAATTCATTCGCTACTTCATCTGGTTTATAAACCACCAGACGTGGCCCAACACGCTGCCTAAATTTGTCTTTTATATGACAATTATCTTTGATTTTAGATCACGTTTCACGACAGAATCAGATTAGTGTAACAAGAAACATACAGACGAATAACGAATTTAAATTCTACTTACACTTATATACCTACACATAAATACTATGTATATTTACTCATAATTGTACTTAGACTACAATATACCTACATTCAAATACTATGTACATTTACTTATAATTCACTTATAATTTTACTTGCACTGTAAAATATACCTATATTTATAGCTACATATAAATATTATATATATTTACTTAAACAAAACAGTGTTATTAATGTTAAAAAACAATAAAACTACAATTTTACAGTTAATTATAATGAATTCACATCAATTACTATCAATATTTATTAATGTGCGAATTAATCGGATAACCAAAACTAAAACAGAATTCATTTACCATTGTAAATTTAATAATTATTTGAAATACACAATTTCACTTACAATTAAATTCATATATTAATTTTGTACTAACTGTATGCTTAAGGTATATGTATTTTATGTATGTTCCTCTCATTTATCTTTAATTATTTTTCCGTTTCTTCTTAATTATTTTTTTAACGGTAGTGATGATATAAAGGTACAAAATTTACGACGAATTTACTTAAATTTTATTTTCAATTAAATAAAAATTAATTTAAATTTTTAAGTTAATATACACTGAAAAATTATACGAACCTGCTACCTTTAGAATTGCACGTTGTCCTAATAATTGCGCTACTGTGTCACTTCTATAAATTTTATTTTTTGTATTTATTAAAAAAATTATTGAATATTATTAATTGTAATATTTTTTGATCAAATTATTTTTGTTTATTTTATTTTTTTTTACATATTCATACAGGAAATAAATGTATTGCTCAAAATAAAAGAGAATCTTTTAAAAAGACTGTAATTTAATACAGATTCATAAGCTGTGTTTCAAACTGAAACCAAAATAAACGTTATCTGGTCCACTTTCATGTTTCATTAAAAGTATTTATATACATTGTTTGTTCTCTTTTTGAAAAAACATATTTTAGCCAGTAATTTAATTTCAAAACGAACAGAAGATATTACGGAAAAGGTTTAGGCAAATATACTTTTTGAGAGTTCAGAATAGGTTACATATTATTCTCATATATAAACGGACACACATTTAATTCTATGTAACACGTAAATAAAATAAAAAAAATATAAAGACTCCAGAGGATATTTCACAACTGGTATAAACAAGTAAATAACTTAATTCATTTCATATCAATTACTTCAAGTACCATCTCGTCTTACCGCGAACAAGTTTGCTGCAAAGCGTTCGAAACGTCGGGTTAAATTTAAAAATGTAATAATAAACGCGAGTTATATCCGTAAAATAGTTTTATTGAAATGTGTAGTACTCGTGTAAATCTTAGAAAACATTACTTCAAGTAAAATTATTGTAAACATTGTACTTAATAGGTGCTATTCCGTTCTACAAGTACTTTCAGAGGTACTTTGCTGAGTAATAACTTTAAATATTGTAAACTCCTAATTATATACTTGTAAACTCTTAAATACGTTATATAAAGATAATTAAACAAACCATTTCTAAATTCCGTGGTTGCTCCGTAAATTTACCAGAAACATGGAATCTACAAACTAACAAACGATGTGTTTAAACTTAATTAAAAGCGCAAATCTGTCGCAAACAGTTAATTTGTTGTGATGTTAACATGCGCTGTGCGAATGCTGTGCTGAGATTTAAAATAATTGCAAGCTTTGATCTAACGCTCCCAGCTACGAAAATTTAATAAACATCGTCTTCAAAGACGTCACGAATGGTGTTGATATAAGAAATATGCGATAAATAAAAAATATATATATTATATGTTGTCCATATCAAAGAATAGATATAATTGAGCGAAGCTCTTTATGAGAGACTTTTCTGCTAACTAATAGAAAAAGTATCAATCAAAAATGGTATATCAGAAAATGGTTGGGACAGAATGCGTCGACGTTTTGTGAATGCTACTTCGGTGCTGTTTGCATCTCGCTTCGCTCAATATGCTAACACATGCCGAGATTTGGCGAGCGCGGCGAATCAAAATTGAGGTCTGGTTAGCGCTCCCAGTTTATCAAAGTTCAGAAGTTTACGTATTCAACCAAAAGCTGAGTGGTTTGCCGTTTTAGATGTCGCAATTGTATTTGTTTTTAATCTTTGTTGATTCTTTAGTTTTTCGTTTATATTCATATTCGTATTTCTTTACGTACATTTTTGTGATGTGTAGATAAAATTTTTTGAATTTGAATTAAATATTTTAGTTATAAAATTCTTGTGAAGCTGGCGGTAATGACACATCCGCTATATTTCATTACGTGGGACGTTGTGAGAGCAAAAATTAATTCAGTCATACAACGCTTTGCTGGTAAACGTTATTTTAATTCATGGGTCGGCTAAAATAAAATACTTTCTAGACAACTAAATAATATTATAAATCTGATTTTTTTTTAAATAATTAGTAAAAATATTAACATCGACAAATAATAAAAAATATTATCTTCAATATCTATTTATTTCTGCAGAGAGTTGACGATTTTGAGAAGAGCTTTATTTTATATGACGAGAAAACCACAATTTATTTTATCAAAATCTATTCAACCGTTATTTGTAATTTGTTATACTCTAATTAATTTTATCCGAAAATACATTTTTTTGTTTTCCCGTACAAAGGAAAATTTGATTTTTTCGTATCAAAGTATTCTTTATTTAGTTGTGGATTATCTTGACACCTCTTTTAAACTCCCTTACAATAAATCATCTTTTAAAATATATTTTTATACAAAAATAAATTCAAAGTGTGTAACTAAATATAACTATGGTTTTTGTTTATATTAAATTCAAGAAAAAAGTTCTCAAAGAAGCTTTGATTAACTAAGAATTTAACAAAAAAGTGAAAATTTTCTTGTCTAAAATAGTTTTTCTTAGTATCCACTATAAAAGGAATGAACAATTTATTAAAGCTGTAACCTGCAGACCTGAGCCTCGTGTGGATAAACGCTAGGTCTAATAATAATAAAACTTACGAAAACAGTATAAAGTACAGTCGTTGTCACAATCCTATTCTATTTAGAGTCAGGAAGTAACAAAATCTCAGAGGTGATATGTCGTGGGCTGGGTAATGGTGAGCACTGAATCATTTTGTTTTTTATTTTCTTTCGTTTTGTTTTTTCCTATAGACTTGTTATTAATTTAAAATAAATAAAATATATTTTGCAGTATTAAATTCATTTGTCTATGATGTCTAATTTTAATAATAATGTATTATGTGTTATGTTTTAGTACTAGTATATTAAAGTTTTAAAGCTTGTCATTGCGACAGTACATGCGCTGGCGCAGGTGAACATTTACGAGCTCGTAAAGCGCGGGTAATGTTAAAATAGAATTAGGGATGCGCCTCGACATCACTAATTTGTTTCCAATAGTTTATGGGAGAATTGTAATTAGCCGTTTAAAATGTAATTTATACAGAGAGAAACCTAATAGAATACAATGAACTGAAAAAGAAAAGAGAAATTTAAAGAAATTTATTATCAATTTGAAAGGATTTATTCTAGTTGTAATGGTGAGTGCTCATCGTAACTAAAATACAGTCTTTCTGAATTTTCGATTAAGATATATTTTAGACCAAAAAAAACATTTTTACGAAGCGATAAACTTACATCAGAGTAGTGAGGCGACTCGAATAAGATCGTCACAAACGAGTCACTCGAGCAATTTTACTACCTCACTCGAATCATATTCGAGTTTTCGAGTCACTCGAGTAAAAATGTCACTCGAGTTGCTTATTGTAATTACTTATATACTTGTGGTTAGCTACAATCAAATACCTAAGAGACAAAATCAACTCGAAGTGCATAGTGACTAAAATGCATAGTGACTTGAGTCATTTCTTTTTTCAATTGAGTATGGGTTTGACAAACTGACTCGAGTCACTCGAGTAAAAACAGAGCTCGAGTCGCATCACTACGTCAACATGTGTTTCGGGCTTTAGACAGAGACAGAGGATAAGACATTAAAATGCTATCAAGTATAATAAAGAACAAATTAATGATTCTACAACAATATTTATTATTGTTAAATTATCATAATTTTCCAATTTATGTGATAAGAGAAATATTATTTTAATATCTGTTTGTGTGTCACGACTAATTTGGCCAATAGCTGTTTACCGGAGTTTTACAACACATTTCTTTATTACCGGAAACAGGCGACATAACATGTCAAGATTTATGAGTATGGTATTGATTGATTATAAATTAAATCATTAGAAAATAACCTTTTTACAGCCTCACCGAATGGAGCTGGCACCTTATTTGGTTGACTCTAAACAGGTCGCGTGACCTTATTAGATTAATATTACAGATTTTATAAAAAAACACGCAACATTCACTGTTAAATTATTTATAAAATTAATAAAATAAGAAATTATTTCCGTGATTTAATAAATTAAAAAATTAAGTACACATTTATTATTATTATTATTATGTTCCAATTATTTTATTTTATAAAAAACTGTGCTGAATTGATTGACATAAAGAATGTAGAAAAGTGAATTTATATTATTGACTTGATACTATTAAAACATATTGACACTGGCATATAGATACTTTGCACAAACACAATAAAATAAATGAATAAATTTCAGTTTACAGTGATCCAATTTTGATAATTTTTAAATATTGATTTTACACTTAAAGTAATACTTACCAATTATTTATTCAAAATATATAAATAAAACCCTTCATTGCAATCAAACCACAATTAACCGTAAATTCTAAAGAGTTTATTTTAATTGCAAATATTTTACAAATTTCATAAGTCGTGTCATAGATGATGCGTTGCATTGGTTCATTTTGTTTCAATCAGTCGATGCATTGTCGCGGAACTGACGAGACCGCTGCGTTAATTGTTTCATAGTCACTTCACAAATTGCTAAATCAAAATTACATTATAGCGATTCAACATTTCCGATTTGAATCATTGAGTTAAGCAATACTTGCGGAGAAATTTGACGTAGAGTATTTACTTGAAACAAGTTAAAATCACGAATAAGCATTTTATTTGCTTCTGTCTGTAAGTGTGTATGCATTTTAGGGTATTTTACAAAAGCTACTAATAATTGATATCTTGTTCTAACACTGTAGTGTTATATATAGTGCTATCATTGTTAAGAAGCTTATTTATTAATAGCGTAAGATTTTGTCCAAGTGCTTATAGGATGATGGCAGCCCCAAAAAAATTTCGTTAATTTTTCATGTTGAAGATTCCCAGTCGTAGATGTACAGAAAAGTAAAGAGTACAAAAAAGGAAAAATTAAAAAGGTTTCAACACTTTGGTGCCTAATATAGATGAGCGACTTATTTGTCAAAGGTTTGGAAACTATTAATCAAACGCGAGGTTTCGCGAGCGGCAGAATACTAGAATCTTGAATATTAAAAAAACTTTTAGCAATCGTACAATTAAAGTTCATACCTTTTATTGTATGCTGTTTTATCTCTATGACCTTTGTGAACCTAAATCTATTTTGACAGCACTTTTACAGAATTTAGTAATATATATTTATTTCAGTATTATATATATTATTTTTTTTAAAAATTGAAAATAATAAGAACAAAATAATAACATTATTATTTATAAAAATATTTCCAAATAATTTTTCTTGTCTTTTAAAACAAATCTTTATCTCATAATTAACAAATAACATCATAAACATATTACCATATCAATAATGGCAATATCATTATAATATTATAAGTCACGGAAATTGTAAAAATATTATTATTTGTAGTATTTTATATAGACATACGAAATTTTGAAGGTAGAAAGGGAGAATATGCTAATACAATATATTTCATATCAATAATTATGTCATCAATAATCATACGTTACTAGAGTTAGAAAAGGATAGACTTGTACAAAATTTTAAAGGTAGAAAGAGAAAGAAAATTTTAAAACAATATATTTTATACCAATGTTAAAGTTACGAGTAGAGACTAACAAATGAATTTATTCTGTTTAGACATATAGATGATGTAATGAAAACATAAATATTGTATATCACTAATCGATTTTATAAATATTACTAATCAGATTACTTATCAAATATCGATAAATTACAAAATATCGTTAGATTACAATCCTGTTTAGGATTTTATGAAGCACAATCAGCTGTAAAACTATATGTTTGGAAATAATAAATAACTTAATTTCAACAACATATTTGATTTTAAAATATAACATCTCCCCTAAACCATAAACTTCCCCTCTGGTAGTGCTTTGTCCCAATGTTTGGCAAATACAGATACGCCAATAAGACGGAGATAAGCTCTTTGTTTGGCTTTACAACCCTTAAAATGGGGATGTTTAATGTTATAACTCCCTAAACAATAGAAACGACTGGATATTGCTTTTGAGTAAGTTTAATTACAATAATACAGTAACAGCATAGAATGAGGTTTAATTATAATAAAACAAAAGATAAAACGTTTAAAAATTGTGTCACTTAAGGTATTGTTGTTTTTTTTTTTTGTTCTGTTTTTTTTATTAGTATTTTTTTTGTATAACTTTAGCTAATTTTTAGCTTGTGTATAACTTTCCGTGTGGAATTTTTTTGTGTAAATTTTACTGGCATATCTGTTCTATATTATTTGTGAAGTTAACTTGAATGTAATACTGTTTTTTTCCCAATAAAAAAAAATAAAAAAAATAATAATTACTCTTTATAGAGTAATGACAAATAAATCTTTGTACTGAGAAAAACCGCGTAACAAATTTTTGAATGTATGTGTGTTTATGAGTTGAACTCAATTATGCATTTTACGAGTTTCAGGTTATTTCAGGAGATCGCACAAGATGCTAATGTTTTTATGTTTTCATTCTTTTTCCCTGTATTGTTTGAAAACTTTTACTTATGTTAACAGTATTCCAACATTTAACTATATTTTAAACAGATTTTAAACGATATATCTAATACATTTTGTAATGATTGTGAATGTAATGAAATATATTTTATTTACTTATTTTATAGTTAAAAATATTAAATTTGGTTAGTAATCTAGTTCGCAGCCCACGAACTGCAATATGAGGGTTTATACCATCAGTTGCACACTACGCCGGAGGCGCAAATGTATTTTGTATCTGATATTAAAGTAGATAAATGTTATTAAAATTATGATTAAATTTTATCCAATTTATCACAAATATTGTTATAATTTTATCCATATTATTTATTTATTTTTTATTATTCCACAAAAAAAAATGTTACAAAATGGAATTAATGCTAAAGAGCATTCTCTTTTAGTCAACCTTGTATAAGCAGAGACTTTAAAAGCGGTGTAATGAAGAAAAAAAATTGAGAAAAACTTGCAAAAAGTATAAATATGAACATACAATAGGAAAAATATATACAAAAAACATACAGAAATATAATAGATATATTAATAAGAAAAATATAGCGTTATGTAATTGATCTATATTATTAAAATATAACTATTATTTATATAATTAACTATAAGACAAGTAGCTCATTAGTTAAGAACGATTCACTCAAAATATGAACAGCTTGTTGCTTTGTATTTATAAGATATTTTAATATTCACAGAGTATTAACTTGCAGTAATTGTAATATTTGAATAAATTTTTATATAAGATGTGAAGCTTGTTTAAATAGTTATATTTGGAAATTAAGAATAATTGACGTATGTATGTCTATAAACAAGAAGCTTTATTCATTTTGTTTAAATATATAATTATATAATTAAAAAAATATTTAATGATAAAAAAACGTTGCTATATTTTTTCATATTTCAGATTTTAATTCGAGTTCTCGTTACACAGATATTAATGTACAACATCAAGGTGCAGCATGTTTCACGACCCCCCCTCCCCCCAACCCCCCAGTCTCATTACGATGACGTACCGTGACCACCATTAGCCGTATGTCGGAAGCAATCACTCTCAGGAATATGTCGTCGTGGGCGTGACACACATCCAACTTATTTACCGAACCAGAACTTAGTTTTATAGTTATTTAAGTAGTTTATGATATCATTCCTGTTTTTATTTAACTCTCTCTTTCTCTCTCTCTCATTCATCTTGTCTTTAGATATCAGTTTTTTGTCCATTTATTTGAAATTTAAAAAGTATACATTTTAGAAAAAATACAAGATAAATGACCGAAAATCTCTTTGGGTTTATCTGGACAAATTGTCGTTCACAAACATAGTACCACTTATACATATAATCCAATAATTACATACTAAAACAGAAAAAAAAAGAACACATTGAATGCGTGTATAAATATTTATAAATATATATACACGCATTCAATACATACACACACATGCACATGGGTTCATACGGGTGTATATGTATACACACACACACACACACATGTAGTATATCAAGAAATAATATTTAATTTACTTTCTCATTATATTCTTGTACCAATAAATAAGGTCATGGGCATGTCTTTTAACCCGAGGGTTCAGCCAAATACGGCTTACGAATATATTTTATTAAATGTCTTGTTAAGGATTATGCAAGGGATCTGAGACATGCAAAGCCGCAGGCGAAAGCTTCATACAAATATAATCATGACAAATTTTACGAACCCATTTGCTGGGGGAAATGTATGAACCCTCACACGTCAAGGGTCGAAACGACCGTCAAAATAATTTACTTAAGCGTGAGCGGTAATGAGCGGAATGAGTTATCATTGCGGCGGTGACAGGTGTGGCTGAATGAATGGAATGAAGGTGTTCGAAATAAACGAATGAATAGGAAGGATCGAAATTCAGTATTATAGAGCTATATTTAAATTTTATTTTTTTAAATAATTTACCTAAAACAAATAATTTCTATTAAATATAATTCGGCTGTACTCATGTTATAACTGTCAAAATTTTCCCCAATAGTTTCGTTAGAAATTAACTAGTTATAGTTAACTGTGTTCACGCCGCGATTCCGCCATGCTCAGAGCTCAAGAATAAGAACCTGAAATGAGGTCGAAACTAGTCGAGCAAATTCCGATAACAATAACGTGAGTACAGGCGGATAATTATATTAAATAGTAATCATGGATGACAGAAGTTTATATACAAAAATAATTTCCAACGTATATTATGAAACTCAAAAATTTCCTGTCTATAAATACGAATCATGACTCTACTTTTTAATCTCTGATTTACGAAGCAGAAATTTGTAACAACCGAATTACAGAACGTAAGCTGTGTATTGAGGTGCAAACTCAAAGCAATTCGTAAACCTGCCTGTGTAAATAGAATTGATTTAATGCGCTCAATGTACACGCTCTACGTACTCTATGTTGATATCAGGAAGAATTAGCAGCAGATATATATAGCAGTTCGATAATTAGCAGTATTACATGTATAATGACGGAATAACATTCTTCTTTATGAAATTCTTACTTTTTACCGAGGGTTCTATACTATATATGCTCTGGTATTCTCTATTTGTTTGTTTTATTACCAAAACTATACGATTATAAAGAATAGAAACATATCTATTCGTACCAATAAAAAAAATGTCACAAACTAAAATTTTAATAAAAATCGGTGCAGTAATTCTTATTTAACGAAAACAAAAAATTATAAACATGAAAAAAAACTATATGGACATTTAAGGATCTTTACTTAGTAACCAATAACCAAAAAACCAAACAACAAACAATAATAACAATTACATATAATAAAAGCGTAATGTAATCCTCAAAGTTATTGTTACATTATAATTATATATAATTATGTCAGTCAACAAACTTTATAACTTTCCGCTCCAATAGCATTAGAGCTATAAGACTCTTATGCTGACAGAAATCCTATCTTCAAACTCAGTATATCAGATGTCAACTGTAAACTGATCACAGCTTCATTTAATTTAAAGTGTGTCGTCGCTTTATCACATTAGAGGCTGCAGATTCATTTGATAATATTAAATATATTAACTAAATACATAAGTAGATAATATTAATAATTACTGTGCAAGAAGTAACTGGTTCATTTATTTGATATACATATTAAGCTGTACTATTTGTAAGCTAAAACAATACCAAAAATGCTAGGAGCGCGAACCAGGCCTCAATTTTGACTCGCAGCGCTCGCAAAAGTTATTCCATCTCTATATAAAATTTTTCTCATTGAAGTCTATAGCATTTTAGTTTTTTCGTGATTATTTCTCAACGACATTAAATACCACCACTAGACTGATGTCTCTCAGTGTATAAAATTTGGAAATTTTTGGATATACCGTTTTTGATTGATGCTTGCAAGGACGCAGAAAAGTCTCTCATAGAGAGCTTTCCTCGTTCAACACGCTTCGCTCAATAATCTCCAAATTTTATTTTTCATTGTGTAGATTTATCTGATGTGAATATTACATTTATTATATTATAAACTACAAGATTATAAAATAACGAATACTTCAAATATCTAGATATATATATATGACGGGTCTGAGATTAAGTTAATCAACTCGTATTCTGAAGGGGCTTAAGCAAATTCTGAAGCGTGAATTTTGCCAAATCCTTTTACATTGAATACGAAGAAATGGATGGATTTTACTTTACGAGTAATGAGGGATTATTTAAAAAAAACGTTTAATGTATTTAAAAATAGATAGAAATAGCTATAAAACTAAAATTATATGGCAGTTTTTTGGAAGTTTTTGTAAGTCAGAAATAAGTTGTCAAGTTTCTGTTAATTTTTTTTCTTGTTGTTATTTATTATAAGATTTTTAAAATTTGTGTTTTTTTATGGAACTAAGTTTTCTGAAAGAAAAATTATTATTATTATTTATTATACTTATAAATAAAAAAATATATATTAAAGAAGTTATAAAAATATTTTAAAAGTACTAACATTATATTTTGTGTAGTGTTAAGCAAAATTATTTTATTTTATCTATTTCTTATTTGAATACTCCAGTTATTTTAATCATGGAATATTTAAAATAAGTAAGCTAGTTGTACCTTCAGCCCTCAAAGACAATGACAATATCGATTCGCGTAAGAATATCGATACATCAATGTCTCTCGAGTGGTTCATTCACGCGCTTAATCTTGATGGAGTGCGTGTGCGCACTAAAGATGAAATTATTTGGTGATATAATAATATAATTTTATTGTTTTACTTCTGTAAATAGTCACCAGTACAATTCTCTATGAATATTGTCTTGAAAGCTGTTTTGCTGCACTGTATAAATACTGTACTGAATACTGTACTGTACTGCACTGTACTTAATATTGTACTGTACTGTATATAATATAGAATAAAAATATACCACCTCTGCTGTAAATATTTAAGATATTTGTTTGTACTTGTGTTCTTTTATAGAAGTATGAAAATTATTTATATAAGTTGCTGTTAGTGAATATAAATATATATAATTATTATCTAAACAATATGAAGACGCCTTAAGCAGATTATTCAGCACCGAATTTAATTTTGAATCCGCCGTAACGAGATAAATTACTACTATAAATAAAATACGATTTCTTGGATGACACTTTGTAAAGATTTAGTGAGCGGTTCGAGCAGAATAAAAGATATACTTATTATTAAGCGAAAATTATTATGTTGCTTATTTTATTCATTTAAAATTATAAGCGTTTATATAAATGTGAATTGTAAGAGTCCATAATAATACTCTTACACACTTTCTTTTTTTATTTCTTCTTTCTTTATTTCTTTCCTTTCTTTCTTTTTCTTTTTTTCTCTTAGATAGACTTTCTTTCTTTCTTTTTTTTAAGTACTGGAGATACAATTTCGTTACCGTGGATAAAATTATTGTAAATAGAATTGTTATAAAAAGTATGATATATTTATTATTAACAAATATTTATGAGTAGATATAATATTATGTGCAAAACTTGATGAAGCCAAGGTAAGAGGCTGCATGTATCCCGATGCTGAGATGAAACAAAGATTTCAAGTACTAGAAATTTAAAATCTTTCCCTGGAGTATCGTGAGTTATCTCTGGCTTCACTGTTTGCTACATCATCATGTCATATATTATACTGTTTGATAGTCCGTTAGTTTTCATAATTATTTATTTTATTTATTTATTAATTCTTTATTGCCCAAAAAGGTACAATCGCCGGACTTAACGCTAAAAAGCATTCTCTATCAGTCAACCCGAGAATGTAACGCTTAAAGTAATAAAAAAAAATTAAACAATAAGAAACTAGAAACAGCACAAAAATTCAACTTATACAAAATAAAACAAATTTACACATAAAAGACACAAGTTATTTTATAGTCAGAGAGATGTGGACAAATATATGCTTTTTGTGCCATTTTTATTTTCAGTATTAAATAAAATTAAACTAAAATAATCAGTATTTTAATACAAAGAAAAGAATTAATAATTATTATTATAATTAAATAATATAATAAAATTATATTATAATATTAGTATTTTTTTAATGTAAACTTTAGTGATCTAAGATAATTCACGCAGCGATTCCGCAATGATCAGAGCTCAATAAGGACCTCAATGGGTTCGAAACTAGTCGGGCAAATTCCGATATTAATAACGTCAGTACAGCCGGATAGTTATATTTAATAATATTAGTAATAACAATAACAAAAAGTAGACAATTTTCTGCCAATGACAACAGTTCAATATATATAATAGTTGATATTTTACAAGTATTATTCCTCAAGTATTACCGCGCAAGTCGCTCGCCGCCATCTTAATAAATAATTATAAATGTCAAATTTTATCCAAAACAAAGCACGACCTATCGATACCTACCGTGCCTAATAATATTAACAAGCACTTAGGAGCGCCGGCGGCGGTACGAGTATTTCATTTTAAGATATAATATTTTCCAGGGATCCGCCCGCGGGAGACCCTATTAGTTCAAGCTAGTTATTAGCTTGCGGGTTATACGATTAATAAAATGAACGAAAATATATTTTTTTTGTATGTGTTTTAGTTTATTTTCTGAACTAGTGTAATAATAATATCGTAAAGACGATTCCAGTCAGATCGACGTAGATACATTCTTATGAAAGTATTTTCCGTTCATTCTTGACCTAAGTTGTAAGTGTAGGGTTTGTAAGGGTTTCGCAAATCTTTACTACATATAATAGTAAGATGGGGGAAGCTAGTCTTTTGCCTGTCTGTGTGCAGTTGGTACAAAAGTTGGTTCAAATATTGGAACCAATATTGTTTCCAATATATACCATTGTCCTGGATAGCAACAACTCTTGACTTAATAATGTCGAATCTTTGGGTGAGCCAATAATAATAATAATTACTCACTTTTTATAATGACCAAAAAGACCCAAGGTTACTGAAAGCCACGCGGGCGAAGCTGCGGGCAAAATCTAGTAGGAATAATAAGCAAGGACGATTCAAGTTATATATGTTTATAGCGAATTAGATGCATTGTAATGCAAACATTTTCCGTTCATACCTGATCTAAGACGTGTAAGTAAAGGTTTTACTATTTTTTTCCTGACTTGCGCCCGGCTTTTAAAATTAAAATTTAAAGTTAGCTAAATATATTTACATATATATGCTGGCAGTTGGAAGAATTAAAAAGAAGAAACATTAAATATATCGTAAAAACGTATAAACATTAATCGCTCCTCTTTTGGACAAGAGATTAGCCAAATACAGTCTGCCCAAAGAGGTTCTTTGTATTATCAGTTAATTCTAATTTATTATAATTAATTTGGGTAACATGAGTACTGCATTATCCGACTCGATTATATATAATGTTTTTAAAATGTATTGTCATCTGAATATCCTTTTAAAGTTGATTAGTACTAAGCCAAAAAAGATTCTTAAGATATCCAAAAAAGAAGAATTTGCATGTATTTTAACATGTGCAAGTTTGCTAAATAACAAAAATTAATAATAAAATTTTCTTTGTTTTTTAATATAGAGTATATACTTATAATTATTCCAAAACGGTAAAACAAAATTAATCTGTAAATTCTTGTAGGACATGCTTGGTAGTACGTTTCGTTTCACGTTCTTTGTCAAGGCCAAATGGCGGGTCATTGTTTTATTCGTTCCGTTCCTGCTCCGATTGGACACGCGTATTCACGCAGCTTTACCTCTTGCATTCGAAACTGAATATTGTTAAACTAAAAATAGAATGCCTTTTGTAATAAACATCAACAAACATAGCAGAAAGATTCGCTTCAACGAAATCTTGTACAAGCGTAACACTGGATCGGATTCGAGAGCTTTCGGACTATGGTCACACGATCAATGGATGACGTCACAATTTTTGTTATATTTTTAATTAAAAAAAACATTAAGTTGTTTAACAAATTGGGTTTTTTACTTGTTATAATTAAATAATATATAATTAGTATTTTAAAAACATAATATTTTTAATAAGATTGGCAATAACTAACTAAAAATATACTATCGTATATAAAACACTGGTTGCTGTCATTATAAAAAGCATGCAAACAATGGAGGTTATATGATAATTAAAATGGAATTACCTCTAAAATGTATGTAATGGTTCAAGAAATAAATAATTATTTATAAACGATGCAAAATGGGCTCATTACTGCAGACTCCAGTCATAACTTTAAGTGTCATGTCGCGGTGCAGAGGTCGCATTAAAAACACGCTAAGATATTTAAAAATGGCGTCTATTTGCCAAGTGACAGATGCATCGTAAATAGGTGACATAGATTTAGTAAACCAATAAATATTTTTAAGAGACATATAAATCTCACGGAAATAATAAAGATTTAAAACCTGCTATTAAATTGTATATTTTTTGTTCTAAAATAATTGTTAAAACCTTTAACACAAAATATGTGCTTAAATATTTTACAATATAATACGAATGGAACGTTAAAAGCTATGATAATCTATATAAATCTACAAAAACAGCAAGCAGTGGAGCCAATTCAATAAAAGGTTATTGAATGAATGTATTCTACACTTTTTTTTTATCTCAATGTTGAATGAAGCGATTTTATTGAAACCGAAACCGATTGGAAGTGAACAGCTGAACCTATTTTTTTATGTGGCAATGTAGTTTTTATGTAAGTTGAAATATAGGTGACAGTTGCGTGACCCATGAAAGCTTTGTGTCTAAGCCGGATATTGAGCTTACATGACAGTACATAATATTACGTGACATTACTTTAACACATTATAATACATTTTTACAACTTTTCCAATATTGGTAACCCCGTCTGTTGTGTCAATCCATTGTAATTTATATTAAACAACTTAACAAATAATATAAAAAAAATTACGCCTTTTTCTGATAATTTAATAAAAATAAATGCACAAAGAAAAACATAATCAAATAAACTAATGATTGACACTAATAATTTAGATTGTTATCACAAAAAACAACATAAGAGAAAAATGTCACTTCATATTACTGAATAAAAATACGTTTATACTTTGTGCTTTGAGTGAACTGACAGAAACAATATTAATAAACATTAATTAATGGCCAAATAATGTGTACAAATAATTAATATTATATAATTGATATATTGAGCTTTTGTAATATAAATCATATTAAATTTATCTTATTAGAAAGTAACGATTTAATTAATATCATATTTTATAGACAAGACTGAAAGTATACGTCAAATTATTGGGATAAAAAAAAAATTGTATAAACCTTAAATAATTTAAATAATAAAGTTTGTGTATCTATCTTTAAAAAGGACTCACAGAAGACCATAGACATAAAATTAATAGCAACATTCTATCCACGTGGGCTTATGATATATGATCTGGCGAGCCCAGGACCTGCAGATTGAAGATACTCCCTGATGGATGGAAATGAGAATGCTTCGAGCGTTGAATAATATTCCACATACATTGAAGTAGACATTTTTGCTTCGCATCGCACATGTCAATTTTAAGTGTTGCCATAAGTCAAATACTTTATGTTTGTGGCCTAGGATCAAGATTGGCTTGCGTCATTTAAACTTATGAAAGTATGTTTTCTATCAGATATATTATATTGCATATTTGTGGGTTCATATTTTGTTATATGATGTTAAGATATTTAGAAAATATTTAGTAACAGTAATTACAATTTATAAAATGATTACCAAAATACTTAATATAAATAAATCAAAGAGCATATATTAAAATTTAATATATAACAGATTACCAATAAGTACTACGCTAACAAAACACTCAATTCATTTGATTGTAAAATATTTTCCCCATCAAAGGATTCATTAGTGCTGCCCCCGGGCGGAGTATTTAACAAGTATTTGTAATCTTTTCCATGCATTCATTTCACGAATTTTTGCATGTAAATTTCAATTACCTGTAATTATATTTAAATTGTTAATTTATTGTATTTTGTTTCACAAAAACCAATTTCACTGAAATAATAAAAGATTCTTTGATAAAACCAAACTCTAATGAGGTTTAAACAAAATATATTTACAAAATAAAAAACCTGAAAATATTTGTTTTATCTAAAACAAAAGATGTTAATGAAATATAACTTAATTTTTGCACGATAAGCTAAAACTTGGGTTTGTTCAGATTGCTGAAACTTTGCGAATTGTCTTTTCATGTCCTGAATTTTGTAATAATTGCAGTTTTACCGCTTTACTAACAAAATTTAATCTATGAACTTTACATGTTTAATGAGTTGAGTTTTGAGTTTTCAGAATAACGAAATTAATGTGAAAAAAGTGTCATTTAGCATCCTACTTACATTTTAAAAATATATAATAAAGTTAATAATAATATATAAACATTAAGGCAGATTAATTAAAGAGTAAACAAAATATTTTAAGAGCTTGCGGATATTTTATAATAAAGCTTGAATGTATTTATAAAATATGTCAAGAACAGAACTCACTGCGGGCAAAATGAATGGAAGATAAAAATAAAGAGCACGGGAGAAATATATCTTCCTAATCTGTTGGTAAGTATGTTTATGAAAGCGCGCTACTGAGAGGGATAGTTAAAAAAATATAAACTCATAGTTATTTCCAATTGATTATAAAAAAAGATTAATTAACCCTTTTTAGTGGCAGCGTCGCGATAACGCGCCTTTTGACAGTTCACTTTTGACGCGCTATCGTGTTTTTATTAATTATATAGCATTCCATCTTCGATGGCATTTTTTTTTTTATAAATATCTTGTTAATTATTTTATATTATAATATTTCTTATTTTAATCTCAAAATGTCGGACACAAGTGAATTTTCGGATACTGATGTTACATATTTTTTGAAATTTTCTTTTCAATAAATATTCAATTTTTTTGTTTTTATTATTATAGTATAAATTCTTTTGAAGATAATGTTGAAAAAATTATGAATATTGGGATATTGTAACGGAAATGGTGAATATTTGTCTTGTTCATATAAATTATCTATAAAAATGCACTTTTTTCATTTTCATTTTACTGGAATTTTATAATTTAAAAGATATAAATTAAAATAATGAATTTATAAATCATTCTAGCAAGTAAAACCAAACAGATAATTCCGTCGGTATGAAACCCCGGGGCTGAAATACACTGCAAACAAAATAACACAGAGATTACTGCCCAAGATGATATGATTGCATGACTTCAAGCCGCCTAGCTAAAACTTTACCTATAATGTGAACTACATAAGTTAGCGGACCAAGAACGCCGCCTTGAGGGACACTTGAATTTTACCTATGTTAATATTGGTTTAGAGAGCTACGGTAACAGAAATTCCAATAGCTCTTTCAATGCAATGATATTGAACTATTTTAATTTCATCTAATATTCACTCTACAGTCTACAGTCACCTAACTTGGTAGAGCAAGGGAAATATGATTTGCTAAATTGAGTTAGAAAGTTTTGAACTCTCCCTCTGTATTTCGGATGCCAGCACGCCTAGAGTTTTTTATTGAAAAGTATTGAAGAAAAGAATAAAAGCAAAATGCGGTATAAGCCTGGATCATGTAATTAGCATTGTTATAGGTAATTTATTTCTTGTTTTATTTTTGAAAGTAAAACAAAATAGATATAAAAAAATCGTTCAATAAAACCGCAGGTATTGTTGAACATTCTTATAACGTTAATAAATATAATATAATCCTTAGCTAAAAAAAACTAGTATAAAGGCTGTTTAAACACAAAATAAAGATTGTTGAGATTTACCGTCTGACTTTAACATGCCTTCAGGGCTTTAAGTGGTTAAAAATAATTATTTAGAAAAAGTATTCCTTTGAGAATTTATAGGATTAACAAAAACGGAGTATTAAAAAAAACATTAACTGGGTATTTATAGAGAGCAGATAAAAGTTTAAACTGACTAAATCGTTAGTGAAACTAACATTAAAAAACAATTTGTTTCTAAATTTTAAACTGATTTTTACTCCAACTTTTAGGAAGAGGATTAATGCTAAAACGTTCTAAAAGCACTAAAGCTTGCTAATCAAATCCAACACAGATACTTTTTGCGAACGTATTACGCCTTATTTTTTAAAACATAAGATATATATTCGTTAAACTAGATTCTAGATGAAGTTGCAAAGATACAAGACAGCCTCTTCTATTAAGGTAGAGTCGTAAAAATGGATAATGTGCAAGCGATGTTCTAACATCTACTACATGTATTGTCGATCAAGATCAGTTTTATTTCGAATCTTATTTTAAAGGAATAAGGTTTTGAATACAATACCAGTTCACATATTTGGGAAAGACAATGAAAGTATAGACCAGTTGATTGTGAAAGTTGATTCTTGTATTAAAGATTTATTGTACCATCGACCACACGTACCGTATGTACTGTTGAAGTCAGTGAGACAATTATATTCGAAATTTGTGCAAATGTTTCAAAAGATTTTCCATAACTATAAATAAAATAACAAATAGTGCATAGCATCAATAAAGCTTCCACTGTTATAAAAACAAACTTAACATAAACTTTAAAAGCAAAAAGAAAATAATATTATCAATTATCTATAAAAACATACCACGAAAAAAGAATTAATTATCTCTCTAGGAATTTTTTTATATAAAAACTTTGCTAGAATCATAATGTTTTGATAGACGATTAATAATATTATTTTCATTTTTCCTTTGGAGGTCTTTCCAAACATACAACGAAAAAAAAATTCAAAATCTCTCTAGTATTTTTTCCTTGTAAAAAAAAAATTCTTTAAAATAAAAATATATGTTAAAAAGCTAATCATTAGTATAAACCTAATTGGCTTCTTTCAGAAGCTTTTATGTTTATTTCTAATTGACGTAATCTCAATCGTGCAGCACGCATAAAACGATAAGCATATAACTCAATTTAAAATAACATGAAACTGTTCACGCTTCTCGATTCTATCGGCAGAATCGAATAAATCCTGCATCGAGACAATCGACTCACGACGGCCATGTTAGTATTCGCGACGACGCTTTTTTATTCATCGATTCTCATTCAATAGCAAAGATTATTTTAAGTTAGCATAATATAATTTCAAAGATCAAATATTTAATTTTAATATGGTAACTTCAGTTTTAATAAATATGTAGGAAAAAAAATATTTCAGACACAAATGTTGTTATTTATTTTATACAAAAAATATATTTTATTACATTTATTTCCTTTAGTTATAATTGTCCTTCAAGTAAAAAAAATGTAGCTAAACATATAAAAAACAAGTAGCTGTCTATACTTTATAACTAAACAAACCCACGTACACTAGATATGGTGGTTCTGTTACTTTATATATCTCGTTTTACATAAATTGTCTTCAGGTGTAATTTAATACTTATAAAAAAGAAAATCCAAAATTAAAGATAAGGCGCTCCACTTTAAAATCACTTAAAAGCTCGTTAAATAACCTTCAATCGAAACATTTTAATTGGCAGTGTTTACGCCATATCAGATGATGTTTTGTGACGCACAAAAAGTTTTTTCGATGGTTCATTATGCGACCATATTAAGGTTACGAGGACCAACGGAATGTAAATTAGCAAAAAAAAATGTAATATTTATTTTAAATATATAAATTTCTCTATGTCGTTGGTGTTTGTCAAACCATTCTATGTTGATAAAGGTTAATAGATTTGGACAGAACTTTCTCCTCTAGAAAGCCTTAGGTCTCAGTTAACATGTATGTTTCTAACAATCTGCTCATTCGGTATGTTGTTTGTGCTTTCTTTATTGACTTTTCCTAGATTAGAATTCAATATTCATTTATAGAAAGTATATTTTTCAATCCTTTTATGACGTTATTTAATAGTTATAGAATGTTTTGTACTACAAAAAAGAGATGCTCTCCGACGAAAAAACAGACGTCTCGTATCTGACCAAAATATGACAAAACGAGACATGATACAAAATATACATACTTCTTGTAACATCAACAATGTTGAGAAAATTTAAACTATTTGAACAACTTATGGTTGAAATCCTAAGCTACCAGAATTTTTATGGATAAAAACTCTTTTTATATATCGTTATAACCTATTTTCTAAATGCCCTTAATTTTGTCCACAATTGCTGCATGACTTGCGCTCGACGTCTCGTCTTTGGCATCAATCCCGTTATAGAATTTTAAAATTTCTCGGAAGCTCTGTCGCTACTTTCAATTTGTTTGTTTTCATTATTTTGTTTTTGCACATTCCCGTTTTTTGTTTACATTTTATAATATACTTATTCATACATATGAAATTCATATAAGCATATTAGTTTTTATTTTATATTCATATTAGAATACATAAGTACGAACGAACCTTACCTTGTTTTTATCGTCTTTTTTAAGGCGTATAATAAATATTTGTAGCGTGTTAGTATGAAGGAATGTTTCCTGGTTTTAAGTAATCGTGTGTTGGGATCTAGATAAAAGTTAAATTACAGAAGACGTGACATTACAATTTGTGACACAGATACAAGGACTACTTGATCATGGATGAGATATATATATATAAAAACTTTAGCCTTTAAAAGTTTATTGTATATAATTTAACAGTAAGTACAAAGACAATTCTAGCAACTTGTGCCAGTTTTTTTAATTCCAACTAAACTTTAATAATGTATTTTTTTACTTATTTGAAATATATATTTTAAACGCTAAGATATCAAATTACAATAACTTTATAATTTTAATCTGATATAAACTAAATCTCGAGGGAATCCATATCCACTTTCATTAGCTCGGCCCAAGGGGTCGATAATTAGAGGGAGAGCTTAATTGAATGTTATTGAATTAGAATAACGCCCTCCTGACTACCGCCGTCATACCAATACCACACCAAAATGTGCTCCAGGTAAAGTTTTAAGACGACATTTAGAAATTTGAAAATTTCTTGAAAAAAAAACTTAGATATATTATTATAGAATCAATCAAGATAAGTCAATACGAATTATTAAAAAGGTTTTGCAATATATTGTCTATGATTTGAGGCAGTGAAAATATGATTGTTCGTGGTCAACATCCGTTGTATCCGGTGGTTCTAATCTAGTTCACTGTAATTTGATTGCTTTTGCTATGGAGTAACGGGTTATGGTATAATTTTATTTTGGTTTCAAATTCGTAACGAACTGTGTGTTTATTTAAAAAAAACCTGTACCTACCTCTACCTTATTCTTGGTACGTTCTTACTTCCTGGTAAATCGTTTTTCATTCTGATGCTTTAAACTTTTTTGACAGAAAACGTGTAAAAGAAGATTCAAAAACAATTTAAACTTTTATATATAAAGATAAAAAAAATATTCTTAAATGTAATATAAAAAATTCAATTAGGAAAATAAGTATCGATGGTGTGGCCGCTACAATGTAATAGTAATAATATTGCTTTCAATTTACTATTGCAAATGCATTTAACAGGTGTTTTTTATGACAGACTAATTGAAGCTTCTGATACAAAATCATAAATCAGTATGATTGTGTGTTTGTCTATACGTGTTATTTACAGATGTTCCTATATAGTAATTGAAGCCGTAACTATTTTAATGTATTCTGAGGTTTCGTGAATATATTTTGCCAATAAATTGGGCACATATTAATATAATATAAATATTTTTAGTAAAGTAGTTTTTTGGTTCATATAAAAATTATAGTTTTCGTGACACTCAAATCTTTAAATGAATATATCATCATCATCTCGTCTTATCGCGAACACGTTTTCTGCAAAGCATTCAAAACGTCGGGTTAAATTAATAAATGTAAAAATAAACGCGAGTTATATCCGTAAAATAGTTTTATTGAAATGTATAGTACTCGTGTAAATCTTAGAAATCATTATGAATATTTCACATTCCTACAAATATATTTCATAATTCGGTTAACATTACAAATGTGTCAACAGTTTTAACAAATCCTGTATTCTTGTCTTTGATATTATTTATATATTTTAAGACAAATAAATATGGAGTATTTCATTGTTTTAGCCAATCTTGCTTTATTTGTTGTAACTATTAATATTGTTATTTGTTACTCTTCAATCAAAATAGCTCGCATCAACTAAACTGAGATCAGATGTTCCAATTTTAATACCAATTAAACATTTTTTTTTTCATTTATGATCAAAGAACAACTTACTTTACTAAAACTTTAATTTTAATCAAAATAATAACTGAGTTTAATTACCTAATGACATAAAATAGTTCATGAATCTCCAAAATTAATTCTGAAATGCTCTGACAGCAACTATCATTACGTTGACATCTCATGACGTAACAGATGACAGGAAGACAAATTATTACGCGACATGTGTTCCGTTAGACGCAACAAGAAAAATATAATTGTACCGGCTTTTTAAAACGCCCTTCTGACGAAAATACACAAGCTTTTTATTTAAAATAATGTTTTTTAAAATATTTTTTAAGGAGTAACCATTTTTAAAGGTATATATAAGGTATTCAATAATGTAGATAATAAATAAAAAAAATTGTTTCGAGTAACGAAAAGCAAAATTACGCAATTGTTTTTCTGTCATTTGTTCGATCTCAACAAGTGGACAGAAATGTATTCGGATAATGACAGTAATTACCGGCCATCTTGTTTACTGTCACCGTTCCGCAATGACAAATGAGTTTATAATTATTATTGTTTTCTTATTTATTTCATATATCTTATAATTATATGTTATAAAAGTATATATATATATATAAATATACTGTTATGATTAAATTCAATTAGTACAATACAGGCAAAATTAAGTAATTAGCCACAATATTATTAACAATTATAATGAAGATGAAACTTTCTGACACATTAATAATTTAAAGCCTATTTTACCGAACCCTTCTGTTGTAAGTTTGGAATATATTTCACTAACAGACTGTTAAGTTTGCTCGAGAGTTTATCAACAATTTAATCAAATAACTGGCCGCTCGCTTTATGTTACTGTCCGCAATATTTGCACAGATTAAATATTCGATTTTGTATACATTTTGAATTGTACATTTAACTTGAATTTATACCAACAACATCAATGTATAATTGACTAATATTATAAACAAATATGTTAAACTCTACGGTGAATATCTGTAAAATACTTTAGTAAGAAATTAGTCGGACTTCTCATTGTGATGATGTTATAGAATTTATTAGACAAGAAGGTATAAATTCATTTGGACTGTGTTGATGATGATAAAATCAAATGTATTTTACGAGGCTGTACACTGTCAGTAAAGAAGCCGCGTCAATATACATTAAAAAAAACAATGTTGTCTATGATCGAATCAATCACATTGTAACAGCTGACATAATTTAGGCGGCAAAGTGTCAAGTGATATCAAAGAAATGAAATCATAAAAAGCTTACAGATTTGTCGCGCGATAAACGCGTCGCATGTGTACGATAAATTGTCGCGATAAGGAGACCGGGGAATGGACTTTTCTTTTTGTGTTTCGGTATTTATGTCATTCCTGTCCTCGTTTTGTTGCGTCACGGTGAGACGTAATGGTCACAGTTTTTTATTAATGTCAAAATTTGTATTGATTTTTATTTCCTACTATAATAATACAATAGTTATGTATGATTTACGTTCAACAATTGATGAATTTCATTTAATAAATGTTTCATAAAATTTAGTTTGACACTGCTGTTGTAATTATAATTTAACGAACGTTTATTAAACGATGAAATATAATAAATAAATGTAATAGATGCGAGCGAGTTGCAAGATGTCGTTGGTTCGTTTGTAGTTTAATTTATTGTTGTGTGTAAAACTAAATTGTATGCGCAATCGGAACTAATAAATCCGTCTGGAATTAATTTATTTCTTCTAAAGTGGAACTAGTGTCTCAATGTAAATTATTTTCAGAAAAAAATACAGTTTCTTCTAAAGTGGAACTAGTTACTCAATTTAAATTACGATTATTTTCAGAAAGAAAATATTCTTTATTAAAGTATAACTCTAGTTATTTTGAATTTAACCCCTGCTAAGTTTGTATATCCAAGGTTTACAAACAGTACACCGAATGCTAATATGGAACATCACGAACTTGAGAAAGTTCATAAACCAGCTGAAGCATCTTTGATGGAAGCCGGCCGTCTTCATCAAAGAAGTGCTATTTTCGAGAGATTGATCGATATGTAGCAGTCTCGATTCTATTTTCGATAACAATTCCGAGAATCTCAATTAATGTTAATAATGTAAAAAGTTAAGCGTATATTAAATAAATGAAATTTATTTTTTAACATAATAAGCCATGTTGGGCTTATGAAATTTTTAAAGAAATATAGAATGAAATATTTATCGATACGAGCACGATTCCAACCCGCGACCTCTGAGACACCGTCCTGTCGCTCTACAAATTGAGTTATCGTAACAAAAGTATATTAAATAAATTATTTTATAGAAACCTTATAATTTAAATTTTTTCGACTTGATGGTAATTTTTTTGACATTTTTCATAAGTTGCATATATAATATATGTAAAAATTAAACAATACCAACATTTACGAGTTAGAAGTTCATTAAAAGGTTAATATTATTATAACTTATGCAAACATTCATAACACAGATTAATGTAATCTGAAAACTTCATAGTATATGTATATGTAAAATTCCTAAACAATATATTTTATAAATAATGTTCCAGACTTGTATGTATCTAATAATAATAAATGGAGCTGCAGCGCTCTTGTATACGTTAAGTATCTTTATTGGGTGCTGATGACACGCAGCGGCTGGAGCTATTCCTGTGCTCCAGAGTGAGGTGTTCCAGGATTCTGATTTACCCATACTCGTTTATATCACAATTAACAGCTCTTAGTATTAAGATTTGTAATCGAATTTGAACTTGGATTTAATAAAAAAAATTTCGTTAATTTGAAATATGATGTGCTGAAACTTTTCTTAAAATATATTTTTTTTCATATATATGAAATAAGATGTCACAATGTACAGATAAAATGATTTTTTAATCTTGTAAATAAATATATGTATGTTTATCATAGACATGTTTATTATATAATTTTGTTCATTTGAAATCGAAGTATTTATATATATATATAATTCTTTGTTCTAAAACTCGACTTAATATTTCATTTATATTATTTATATATTTGAAAATAAATATGATTTTTGAATCATGTAAATATATATATATATATATATATATATATATATATATATGTGTGTGTTTATCATTGACATGTTTATTACGTAATTTTGTTCTTGTAACTGTAACATAAACTTACTATAAAATATTGTAAATGTCAACAATTAATTTCAAAAACATTACAGTGGACGCCATTTACTTGTTGACACCATATAAAAACATTACCGCTCTAGATTTGGTTGATCTCTTGGGAACAAATTATTTCTTCGGTGGTCCATTAAATCTGTCATCGGTTACACTCGCACCGTGTCATTGACGCCCACAGACTAAATAAACTCTGCCAGAATAATTACACAGCGTGAATTTTTATTATATATATCAATTATTTGTAGACGGTTCCGAAAAAAAAAATTCAACCAATAATATAAGTTAATTATATTTTAAATCTGATCTCTTTGAGACGTGAAGGTTTTTTATTTATTATGATTATAATTTATAAATAAATTATGATAACGTCATCAACGATTTCATTTAACTTACCAATCACCACCTCTTTATAAATGTTAATAGATTACCTGGAACAAAAAACAATTAGTATTATTTGATAAAAAATATAACATACACATACCTAATTAAAGATCATAATATAAACCTTAATATATGTTAAATGTGAAGACATTAAAAAGATAAAATAAAATATGGTATAAAAATACGGCCTTGATTCGGCACAACGCATCTGACATAACATTACACCAGTTTGATAAACAAACAAAATGGCGGTCTTTTGCATGTTGACATTACGAGTGCTTATTTATAATAATTATATCAATTATTAAGAAGACTATCTTATGACAGCGTTGCTCGCACTGAGTTATTATAAACCTATTCTTTTTATGCTGAAATTTCAAATTTTTCTTCTTTTGTAAATGTTCTTTGAAAACCAATTGAGATTTACAAATATCGTACAAAAATGACAGAAACTACAATTACAATACATGATATATTCGATTTAATCACAAGAGTGTCTTCCTACATTTTAAGTTAATAATATTAAAAATCATATTTTAATAAATATGAGATAATAGTACAGACAAATAACATGCATATTTACATATACATTGTTTTGGCTTATAACTTTTATTGAGCGAAGTGAAGCTCTTACTGGTTAAAAGTGTGTTTCGTTACTAATGCTACTCCTAGACAAATAATAGTAGGATGACGAAAATTGACAGACATGTCGAGGACAATGTCTTATAGGTTCTAAAGTTTTTTGGTGACATATATAATTTTAGTTTTTTATTAAATGGCTAAAGCGTTTCCCATACAGTTAACACGTCGAACGTTTTGAAATCGCCCGCGCGAGTTCTTATTAGGCTTAAGATTATAGTCACTATTTACTCTGCTTATTTTACAAGTATGAGAAACTCATTCAGCAACAATGTTTCGCTCAGCTCCACCCGCAATGCATAGTGGCGGACCTATTATGAGAACCTAAATATTATAATAACTTATATTAATAGCAATAACTACATGGTTGATGAACAAGATGATGAAATGCTTTAAATCTAGAGCAAGTTAAATGCTACTACAAAATACCGCGGTCCAACTGTTTGTCAGCGAGCCGTGACTAGTGTGTCGACTGACGCCTCGTGTGTCTGTTTGTGACAAACACCTGAATAGATATTTTGTTTACCGTTAATGATATGTTTGCTGTATGCTGATCGTTTGTTGACACAAACAGGAATTTTAGTAGTTTTCTACTTGTTTCATATAGTTCTACGATTATGTATTTTAAGATAATTGTCGATATTTATTCTTATACATTAGTAGTAAAAGTAGTAGTATTTCAATGTACCTGTATATATTTGTGGATATGAAGGTGTAGAATCTTAACTTATATATATTTTAAAATAATTGTAGAGGTTGTTCTTTGCAGTAGAAGTAGTAGTATATGAAATTGTATGTGGTTAGATATAAAAATGTCTAAAGCACGTTATTTTTTGTAATCGTTTCAATAGAATCTAATATATAATAAAATAAAATAATCGAAAAGTGATTTCCGTTGCTTCAAGTCTGTTCATTCAAACAATGGGTTATTAGAGTTTTTGCGAATGCTGTAATAATGGCCGAGTTACAATGTCATTACAGAGGACGAAAAGACAGATAGCAAAAACATTCGATAAAATTTCATATTTATTTTTTTATTTTGTGTTTTACCTATTGTTTTAGGTTTCTTTGTATATTTATTTTTTACGAAAAATAAATTTAATATTTTTATTTCGTTTAAATTTTTTTTTTTAAGTGACAAATTTTAATATTATTATAGAATACTGTAGATTTTAAAGTAATATTAAGTAAAAATTAAAAATGAGAAAAAAGTTATAAAAATCGATACGATATTTCTTTGGATAAGTCTATTAAATGTGCTGTTGACGGTACTTTAGGACGCAGACACAAGGCGTTATTAGTAAGGATCTGACATAATGACAGACAGATTAACAAAAAAATGTCTATTTTGTAACTGGACAGCTTCAAACGGAGAGAATTCTGAGTAACTTCCAAGGATATAATTTTGGTTGAAATAAATTTACAAATATAATAAAATGAAGCCAAAAAATAATCATGAATATACCAAAATACCAAATGAAGATTAAATTTCAATGTATGTGGGTATCACAGTGGAGGGTACAGCTGTTGAAGTTAGTTAGTTGTGGGAGTGGTCCCCTGGTGATACATTTGGAGCATCCTGTCTGCGCCTCAGGCCTCAATGCCGGTAATTATCCTTTACATCATAACAAGGACTTGGATCTCATTTAGTAAATTTAATCGGTGGTTAAGGGGTTTTGGAGGTTAAGTGGCTACCGTTTCGTGTTTGAATTTAGTTAGTTATAACTTCAAATACATTTCTATACGCATATCTGTTTCGCTATCTATTAAAATGTGAGTATTACATATTATTTATAAAGTGTGAAGCTTTAAAATATGAAATATTTAACAATTCAATATATATGACAACTGAAAAAACTGCATTATTGTAAAAAGAACAAATACTTACATATAAATATATATATTATTTATTATTTACCAATAATTGTTCGTTTTAAGTTAATCACACGTGTTTTTTAATCTAACCCTGGCTTTTTATCTCTTTTTCTATTTTGTATAATATCCAATTTGTATTTAAAATTGAAAAATCTGTTTTTTTTAACTTTAAATAAGACATATATATTACTAATGAAGACTTTAATACAGACATGAAAGCGAGACAGAGCTTATCATCTTTAAGATAGCATAAAGTCTATAGCTATATTATTCTAATACAAAACAATATATCCACTGTAATGAGTAACTGGTAGAGATCTCTTAATAGAGATAAGTTATCCAATGTACTAAGTTATTATTTTATAAAATGATGTAAAAGTTTCTGGTGCAAAAATAAATAAAAAAATAATTATCTTTAAATATAATACCATGACGTCTGAACTAATACCACGGCAATAAGCCATCAATTGAATCGGAACGATCACAGCCATGGCGACGCAATTATAAAACCATCTGTCTTTCCGCACAACTGCACTCTGCAACCAACACTGATGATATACCATACTCTAACTACATACGGTTTGAATTCGAAAAGCCCGAAAATATGACAGTTCTGAGCCTCATGCACCAAAAATATAGTATTTTTTTGGAATTTTTTCATTGTTTTTGAAGGGATTTGAGCAAGATTTATGATCTAACGAGTTAGTGCGGATTTTATGTCAAGACCCATGGAGTCCTAAAACAATAAGTTACGTCAATCCCGAAACGAGCAAGAAAATTTATCATTCTGATGGATGGGATTATGTGTATCAAGAGACCGAGGGTCAGTGGATATATAAAGAAAAACCTTGAAGAGTCAGTAATATAGCCATAGCAAATATGGTAATGTATGAAGTAAATTATTTTTTTTTGTAAAACCCCTGCCCAGTAAACGTCAGTAGAGAATAAAATCTTTGTCTATGCCTCTCTGTTTAAATTTTATATCTGTCTCTGTCACTCAGTAATGTATGATCTATGGAAACAAAAAAATAGGACATAATTACTAAACCAAAAATTATATTATTGTTAATATTAAAGTTAAAGTTTTTTTAAATTAAAAAAATATGTAATCTATTTTTTTTCTTAGTTTAAGTTACGAATCTTACACAGAAAAACTCTAACGAGTTTTTGTTTTGTGTCTAAAATATCTTATGTATGTTTTTATAAATTATAAACAAATTAAAAAAAAATCAAATATAGATATGTAAAATTCTCATAGAGTAAAGAATATATTATTCAATAAAAAAATTGCAACCGGGCTTGGAACCCGGGACCGAGTTTACATCATTACACACGCGTTCACAGTACTATAATTAAATATAATATATAACATATATGAAATAAATTTAATTCCACTCTTATATAAAATAAATAAAAATATAAACTTCAAATATTCTTTGATTTATTTTGGCGGGATGTGCACCGATGTGGTTGATATTTATTATCGAGTAACCGATTTCCCCTCGAGAACATTTGGACATCATACAACTGGAAAAGTCATACACACAATACCAATAATTCATACATTTTAGTACTAACATTTCATCAATATCTAATAGATAAATATCTAATGTTTATTATTAAAATAACTTGTTAATAACTAAGAATATACCTGATATAAAATAAATGTTTCTTAAATCTATTAAGAATGACTTAAAAGATAAATAGTTATTATTTACTTGTTAGGTTATAATAGAAGGAACAAAGAGAAGTTATTTTAGAAGCAGAATAAGATTTAACACCTGCTTCACACACACTAACTTAAAACTCTTTAAACTCAGCCGTCTGTTTGTATCACAAGTTTATTAACTGAGAATCATAACATACCATCAAACATACACACACACAGACATACTCAATACAATTATTGATTATATTATATTACATATATAGTTTCTTAAATTATTTGCTAAAAATGTTGTGTTTTTTGGATATGTTAAAAAATGTATAAATTAAAATATTACAAAAATTAGATAATTGTCTAACTAAAAGTATTAATACCTATATTTTATAAAAGAGTAGTATATATATAGTTTCTTAAATTAATTGTTAAAAATGTTGTGTTTTTTGGGTATGTTAAAAAAATCTTATAAATTAAAATATTATAGAAATTAGATAATTGTCTAACTTAAAAATATCTTTTATAGAAGAGTAGTATCTTATATTCCCAGCTCAAATTACCTTTTAATTAATAGTTATTCAGTAGTGAATGGTGAATAACATTACATGAAAATCTCTCCAACCTCAAATATGCTCAAACTGCTTTTTTGGTTAAGCTATTACCATTCCATATTTATAAAAGACCTCCTTGGAATCCTAACTGTGTTATCTTTGGTCCTCATAACACTATACAGAGGTCAGATGCCTCTGTTAATATACAGGGGTTAACAATATAGTTATTTAAATTGCTTTTATTATTAAATATATTCTGAATCCAAAAAATATTAATTATATATTTACTTTCTGTTATCTTCACGCAAAAAGCACAGATTTTTCCCTCATATTCCTTTTTTGTGGTTATATGGTTTACTGTATATATTTTTTTAATTATATCAACATGATTATATATGTTAAAAGTCAATTTCAGGTTTATTTTATAAATTTTTATATATAAAAAATCATTTGTAAGATGTGTATTAATTAAATAATTAATCCAACAAATATTATTAAGAAGTTCAAACCTACTTTTCATAGAAATGAAGTCAAACTAGTTAATGCTAGATTAATGAATATTAAATAGAATTTATTTATCTACCGGCCTCAGAACAGACAGACATAGGTCTTGACAAATATTTACATGGCAACACTGTAACGGCTTATAAAACAGTGTTTACACAGCTATAAAACATGTTAGTGTAATTAAAATGCACATTGTTCGGTGTATTCACCTTTATATTAGAGTGATGTACGAAAATAAACTGTGGAATTAATCATAGATCGATAACCCATTACATGGCAAAGATTGGTACAACACTAAACATCAAATACATCAGATATTTGACTTTGTTCAGTCCAATATTAATAATTATGGCTGAAATAGTCTGAATTTAAAATGTACTTTAAATAAAGACTATATTTTTAATGTCATAACATTTGTAGATTTTATATTATTAAATCAGAAAAAATGGTCAATATTATGAATATTAAAAGACGTTAGCTTAATATATTAAAAAGAAAATATTGGCATGATTCGCATAAAATCCAATACGTCATTTTAAATACAAATTCAAATCCATCCTAAATCAACATTATATAGGCACGTGAATATCACCTTTAAAAGTATAATCATAAAAATCAAAACTACTTAATCTAGAAGCAAAAATATTTATGAATGACCAGTCATGCTCATAAAAAATAAGGTTCTTTTTGTTGCCGCGATGTCTACCGTAAATCGTCATCCGTTGAAGCGAAACGAAAAAAAGTGACATTTCAAGATGGCGCGCTAACTACCTGAATGTTAAACTAACTATAAAATTGTCGGAATTTTTATATCTCTTTTACGATATTAGGAAAGCTCTCATGATTTTATATTCCATTTGATTTTGTTTAACTCTTTTAATGCCAAGGAACGCCGTCGCGCTGCTCTCGCTAGTTGTGAAAAATGCCAGCGTCGCGATAGCGCTCCTTTTTACAATTCAGTCTGTTTCTATAATTTTTTTGTCAATCAATATGTAGTTTTCATTTTTTTTTGCTTTTATTATCATAGTATAAAATCTTCTGAAGAGAATGTTGAAAAAATTGTGAATAACAGTATATTGTAACGGAAATTATGGTATATTGTAACGGAAATGGTGAATATTTGTCTTGTTCATACAAATTATCTATAAACTTGCAATTTTTTAATGGCATTTCTAAAATATATTAGTAAAATATGTATTTTATTAAAAGATTTAAAATAATACCATTTAATGCAACTTCCATAAGTTACGTACATATTGTTTATTATGATCCTTTTAAAGATAAGCAAACAACTTTTAAAGGTGATTATTTATTTTTAAATATTATTTTATATTATAAAATATGAGACGTTGCTTACAATTTATAATAGCACAAGAAAGATATCAATTACACTCCATACAAGGTTCAGGCTTTACGACAACTATAAATTAAATTACATTAACAGTTTAAATTATACTATTAATATATAGCAAAAATTTATTTTAAATACAACGCGCAACATATAACAATAACAACATATATCAATTATTAGTAATAAATAGTAACGTGCAATAAAACCGCCTAATTAGTAGTTTGACACGCGTGAATCATTGGTTACAACGACCGATTTGTTACGTCCCATATTACCGCATGCCGCATGAAAAATGTGTTTTTAAATATGAATGTCAGATCGACGACGCCTTATACTTTGGTTACGTTAACCTGAAAATTCGTAGAATTAAGAATCTGTAGACTATAATAACTTATAGGTATAATTAATAAAAGTTATTTATTTATTTATTTATTTATTGAGCTGAGCAAAGCGAAGCTCTTTACCGCTCAACTCGATAACATTTTAGCTATCTTCTCCTAACAAGTATCGAGCTATATTAATCAAATTTGGAGCATTTGATTATCATATGCCCTTATTTCTATAAATAAATTTTAAAATGAAAATTAGTTTTAGATTAAGTGTAATTTGAAATTAACTGTATTTTTAATTGAAACGTTCTTTTAGACGCATAAATCTTCAATTATTGTAATGACTGTATCATTTTTTTGTTATTTGCTGATATATAAAGTTAAAGTTTTTGTAATATATTTTTCATTTCGCTCAGCTTTTCCCGCTTGCTTGCTGGCGGACCTAGTTATTAACTTTTCTGCTCTAACACTTGCACTAATATGCAACGCAATAACATCGGTTCTCTCTACCATGAGTTGACTTGTAGAAATCTCTTCACATAATTTCGCTCTTTCCAAAATTCTTTACAAACATGATTAATACCAACAAATATATATATAAAATGGTTATTCATAAACTAACAGACAAAATCTATTATTACTAATAGACATAAAATTCATACAAATAAATACTAGGCGCTAAACGAGTATGGCGGCGATCCACAAACAGTTTGAATTATTTCATTTATCAGCAATTAATTCGTTAAATTGACAATATTTGTTTTTTAATTATACGTTTGTATATTTTAATTACTATTATATATAATTATCCGGCTGTACTCACGTTATTACTATCGGAATTTGTCCAACTAGTTTCGAACTCATTCGGGGTCCTTATTCATGAGCTCTGAGCATGGCGGAATCGCGGCTGAAGAACAAATGCCGGCAGTAATAACATGAGTACAAGAAGATAATAATAACAAATAAAACTATTTTTTACGGATTAAAACTCGCGTATAATTTGATTATATTTTTATTTTAATCGTGTTCACGGGTAAACGAAATGTAAGTGTCTGCCCGTGAACACGATTGCTGCAAAGCATTCGAAACGTCGGGTTTAAATTAAAATGTAACCAAATTATACGCGAGTTTTAATCCGTAAAAAAATAGTTTTATTTGAAATGTGTACTCGTGAAAATATAAGAAAATACTAAATAATAACATTTAATAGGAATCATGTATCACGAAAGTTTACAAGCAAAAAAGTATTAATTATTTATTTTTGCCATTATTTTACATACTAAGATTCGACTATAGCTGTTAACTTTAGCAGCTTATTGAAATAAATTATTGTAAATTTCCCTACAGATGGGAACTTTTAAATCAAAATATGTCATAATGGTGGCAGTGACAATTGGATGGCTCGTAAATGTCATCGTAATTCCAACACATAAGTGGGGTTCGTAAACTGACCATGGTGTAGTTTATTTATTAAAAAATATCCTTTTATTACCGTAATATAATCTATAAGATTTACATACTTATACATCATATACTTTATAGTTGCTATGTAAATAATCGGCCATTTTGATACACAACATCCACAATATACGACTAAAGTATTACTTATTTAAATAATTAAAATAATCGGCCATTTTGTTTTTTCATCCATTTTGTAACTTTTCGGTTAGTTACACACAATAATAAAAAAGTAGGTAAAGTGTTGGTTTTATTTTCAGGAAATTAAGAATTTAATATTTACTTATAAATAATAGATAAATATTTAATTCTTTATTGAGTTCATTGACACGATATTTGTATTTCGCTTCAGCATCGAAGTTTCGATATAATAATTAGTATTAATATATTATTGTTTTAATTATGATTATTATGATTGTTTTAAATTATTTTTTATTATTGTTATTAATTTCATTACATTGTCTATTATTATTATAATCAATGGCATTTCATCTATTAACTAACATAGTCTATAAGAAATCGATACTAAAAACTATATGTGGATATATTGAAAATCTGAAATAAAATTTGTTATTATTATTATGTTATTATTAATAATAATTGATGCATTTTAATAACTTTATAGTATGTCTTAGACAATACAGACAATAAATAGAAATAATAAAACTGTGAATAATATCCCTTAAGCGATTTTTGTAATGAAAGTTTTATGATCTACGATTATTATTATTACATATAATTATGTCTGTACTCACGTTAATACTATCAGAATTTGGCAGATTAGTATCGAACTCATTCGGAGTACTTATTTATAAATCGTGCTCAGTCATTATATTTAAAAAATATAATTATGATATAGATTTATAAAAACTATTTTACGGATATAACTCGCATTTATTTTTAGTTTTTTTTTTATACAAGACGAGATGATGGTGTGTCGTCTTACCGCTAACACGTTTGCTGCAAAGCATTTGAAACGTCGGGTTAAATTTTAAAAAATGTAAAAATAAACTCGAGTTATATCCGTAAAATAGTTTTTTTTGAAATTTGTAGTACTCGTGTAAATTTTAGGATTTTTTTACATTATATAATATAGACAATAAAGTTGTTTATATGTTTTTATTTTTATAAGATATTTAAAATTCAAGAAAGTTATATTGTAAAAGATATTCTACATTTAAATGATTTAAATCTTATAATTTTAATAACAAAGCAAAAAATGTTTATTGAAAAATATAAATACATATATTATATTCTCTATATGGATATCAGTATCAAAAACCGTTATTTAAATACATTCACGTATTATTCGGTAATTACACGTAGTAGAGGTAATTGAGGCAATTTGACATTAGAGACTGATGCGAGGTTCAAAATATCTGTAGGTTTGTTTTTGTTGTTAGCTTTATTATTACAGAACATTAAATACATTATTTTATAAATTAAGAGTCATTTGGAAATAAAATTTAGAATATTAATAGAATTGTAATACTAAACTATTTGGTGGTCATTTTTATCTAATAACAATGTAATAGAGATTACAAAGTCAAGAATTAAACAAATTTTTTTTTACAATTTCTGAGTGCGTATAATTCAATAAAATATTTTTTTTTACAAAACATTTTTTCCACAGCTTCACAATATATTGCCTCAGACTTGAGAAGAGCTAGCAACAATAATACCCCTACAATTTTAAATTCCCCTTAAAAATAAAAGTTAGTACTTTTTACTAAAAGATTTACACGAGTACTACACATTTCAATAAAACTATTTTACGGATATAACTCACGTTTATTTTTACATTTTTTAATTTAACCCGACGTTTCGAAGAAAGGCTATTGAAATTAAAAAAACGATTGATTTGCGAGGCTATTGAAATTAAAAAACATAATTTTAATAGATTAGGTGCTTGGATTCTATCGAACACCTGAGATCCTATCATGAAAAATATTAAATCCCATGTCTGTAAACATACTGCCAGACCCATAGACACAGTTAGTGCTTTTTGTAAGCATCCTGAACTCTATGCCCGTAAACTCAGGAACCGTTGGAGGTAGGTGATAAATAAACTGACTGATTGACAGACACCATCATCTCGTCTTACTGCGAACACGTTTGCTGCAAAGCATTCGTAACGTCGGGTTAAATTAAAAAATCTAAAAATAAACGCGAGTTATATCCGTAAGATAATCATTGATATCATTAATATCAATATAAATATTGTGTAGTATATTTGTGTACACCCGCCCTTAGCATTCACCTCATCTTGTTATATATAGAGTAATTGGGTCGAGGTATCAGAAGTCGCTGCAATAATTACGCTGTTCAGGCTTTGGTAACATTATACCTTTATTAAATTTAATAAAAAGCCTATATTTTCAAAATTAAATATCTTTTTAAGTGGAATAATATCAATTTTGTTAAAGTTGACCGGATTCATATCGGTCAACTCGATCATATTTTGTCCGCTGTCTCCTCCTAGAGCGGTCAAGCTATACTAACCAAATTTGGACCAGTTGATAATCGGGTGATTGAACCCCACCTTTCTATAGATAGATTTTGAAAAAAAAATGCCATTGTAGATTAAAAATAATTTGCAATGAACTTTATTTTTACTTGAAACGTGACATATTTATAATTTTTTTTGCAATTGCAATATCAAATTAAAGTTTTCGTGATTTATTTTTCGTTTCGCTCAGCTTGTCCCGCTTGCTTGCTGGCGGACCTAATATATAAATAACACTATAAACTTAATACCAAAGATATCTTAACATAAATCTTAAGTAACTTGAGCTGGCTAGATACACCTCATTGTCCCTCGTGAGGTCCTCTGACACCGACACACACGCAGCACACGCACAGGCTTTGCTAAATGATATCCCTCGGTTTAGCCTTTAAGTTTATTATACTAGCTTCTGAGCGCGACTTCGCCTTGAGGATATATCATATAAAATATCATATTGGACATTTTTTTGGTACTAGCTTGTAAGGACGACTTCGCCTTGAGGATATATCATATAAAATATCGTATTTGAAATTTTTTTTTGTACTAGCTTCTGAGCACGACTTTGCCTCCTAAATAAATCGTATAAAAATGTAATATTGTTTATATTAAGGAATATTTTTTTATCTTGTCTTATGAGTGCTAACGTCATAAAAAGAATATACAATTAACAATAACATATACAAAAAAAAATATATATTTAGTTTTGTAATATACGAAATATTTGTTTTTAAGTTTAACTTGTAAAATGGTATATAGAATTAGTTACATTTGTGCTTAAGATTCAAGCTATCCAGAATACTTCAATACTAGATCATATTTTGGCAATACGAGTGTCCTCGGTCTCACATGGACATGGTGACGGTAGGTTGCGGTGACTCACAGAGTAGATCATTGTATATTGGATCAAATTACCCACAACTCGACATTCGCAATAAAATAATCCTGTGAATCTTTAAGACAGAATTAAAAACAGGTACAATTGTATTATTGTATCATTAAATTAAATTTTGAATTACAAGTGAGATATTTTATAATCATGATTTTATGTATTAAAAGTACATATATATATGTACTTTTATATTATTTATCGATAATTACCAAGATCATTTAAATACAATAAATATAAAGAAACCAAAAACAATTCAATTAATTCAATAATATTAATATGGATAATATCAATAAATACACCACCAGACAAGATATAACCAAATAAAGCACATTGTAATATCTATCCTAATCAAACTAACAGACCTAACTAATATATCCAATTAAAGGAACCCTTCCATCGATATTAATTCAAGCTAAAATAAGCTCTACTTAGACTTAATAGAGTAAGAAATTGAAGATCACAATTAAAAATGTTAAAAAAAAACACTTGGAGCGCGAACCAGACCTCCATTTTAACCCGCTACGCTCACAAAATCTCTGTATGTGTTAACATATTGAGCGAAGCTAGGTGCGAACAGCACCGAAGTTGCAATTACAAAACGTCAAAGCATTCTGTCCTCAACTATTTTTCAAGATTAGACACATTATTACATTTTTTTTATTTTTGTTTTTATTGTTTTTTTAGTTTAAAACTACCACCAGACTGATGTCTATCAGTGTGTAAAATTTAGAAATATTCGTATATACCGTTCTTGATTGATGCTTGCACAAAGAATGCAGAAAACTCTCATAGAGAGCTTCGCTTGCTCCGTTCGTTTCGCTCAATAAATTTGAAACCATTTTAAGCAAAAATGTATGATTTAAAATATAGAATACAATTTCATTTGTTTTGAATTCAAGATTTTTGCAATACAAAGGAAAATAGATCTTGAGTATTGGTATTAGAGTATAATATCAAGTGATATATGAAGTACAGCTACAGTGGGTGCATAATAAGAGGATAGATTACAGGACGCGTGGAGTCGCATGAAAATGTTTAATGAATTATAAGAAGTTATTTAGATATAAAGAGATGGGGTAAAATTTACTTCTCCCATTGCGTGATTTGATTTGACGAGTCCCAGGTTAGATTCCCAGTTTTGGAATATGACTAAAAATTATTAATATTTGTTCAAGATTAAAAACCTGTAAAACATTCTAATGAAATCTTAATGATTTTTTTAATCAGGTAATCAGAAGTAGAGCCGTACTGTACACAAAGATCGGTGAAATAATTTCTGACTTCTCATAATATAATATATTCAGAAGTATTGTAATTAAATTCTATTACCTTAATATAAAGAAACAAATTAATCTTTAAAAAATTAATCTTTAAAGATCTTTGAAGAAATAATAAGTTCCAATTCTAACGGAAACTAGGAATGAGCATTTTATTGTTTTCTAAAACCTAAAAAAAAACAAAGTATCATTAAAATAAAAATATAATTTATTAAATTAAGTATAAATTATAACACGAGTTAGTTATGTGATATCAGTTCATAAGTGCTTCAGACGATTAAGTTATTGGATTAACCCTATAAACATACATTACATACATACATACATACAGACTGTATATTGAGAATCTCTACAACTGTGACCTTATTGACAAACAACCAAGATGATTAAATTACTACATATTTATACCATAATCAAATTAACTAATTTATTTTTATTACCAAAGGAATTCAATTCAAAAACAGTAGAAAAAAAATCTTAAGTTAAAATTAATCAAACTTAAAAGAAAAAGGTTCCAGTTTTTAGAAAAAATTATTTAAAAAAACTGAATATTTTTTATATAAATAAATGAAATTACATTGCAATACATTCTCGTTAGTAAAGATTAATCTAACTTATTAATGCATATGTTATATTAGAAAATCAATCGTTTAATTAATAAAAAGTAATAAAACTTAAAAGAAAAATGACTTTTTTTTTAGAATAAAGAATTTTATGTAAAAAACTAAATATATTTTATATAAATAAATGAAATTATATTGCAATACGTTCTCGTTAGTAAAGCTCAAACCAACTTAAAGTGTAACCTTAAGTATAGAGAATGTGGAGCATCGAACCGATACATATTGTATGTATATCGATTGCTGCAGCGCTTCGTGACTGTTACTTGCAGGACTTCGGAAGTAACTCGTGACATATGTACCACTAATTATTAGTGACAGCAGTTAAAAAATTCCGTGATATTTCCGTGTTACTAACCCTATACCAATAGTTTTTTTTTGTTAGCATTATGCAAAAATGCATAATCAAAGAACTGGTTTTATTTATACAATTAAACTATATGTAATTATTGTCTGTATTAAAATTATATATGAGACTAGTGGTTAGGTATTGCTAAAAATTCAGATAAAATTGAAGGCAAAATATAGCAAGTGATAAAAAGATCAATTATACGACATACTGGATATTTATGAATCTTAAATAGATATGAATGTGATGTGTGTATGTGTATAAATGTAAAGAAATACATAGTAAAAAATTGAACAGAAATAATTGAAAACTCAAAGTTAAAATCAATTAAAACTATCAAATAACCTCTCTAATAAGCTTGAACTGGAATGTCAACAAAGTTTCAGGATAATCGGTTTAAATCTCTAACTCGGATTTAACTCCGGTAAATACTTCAGTATGAGCTCTTTGGCTATTGTAAACTTTGTAGTAGATAGTTGCTCCTCATTAGAATGAGACATTGTGGTATTATTACCATTTAAATACCCTAAAATAAAATGGCAGATCGCCAGCAAGAATATAAATATACTTTAGAGTTACGTAATGAAATGTACTTGTACTCTTGTTTCATTTTTATATTTATATATTAATTGTTATTTATGTCTTGTTTTTTTTCGTACCTTTACATTTTCATTGTTAATTAGTAAAAAAATGGTACCTGTGGCATTATATTCTTTGCAAGATTTGTCCAAGAATAAAATAATTAAAAAATAAATATTTTTTTCATATTTCTTTAAGTTATTTTTTTTTCTGACAAATGCAATTAACAATGAGAACATTTTATTAAACATATATAAAATATTTTATTCACTGTAAAAGCTTTTCGTGATAATAGGAAAGTAATACCTGGAATTTCAACAAATCCCATACTTCAAACAGCTTTTTTTTAATTGGACCTGTCTGTTAGTTTGTTAGTAAAGGACGATTTTACGAACTACATTTTGGACCAGTAAACTTAAACCGATTAACTGATATTTTGAATTTACCTTTCTATCCAATGACAATGCAATTATATATAATCAATATTGTTGTCAATTCAAAATGGCCGCTGCAACAAAATTATATATTTTTAAACAAAACACGCAATTTAGTTATCAGATAAAATATCTAGATTTCTAAAATACAACACAATATAATGTAAAAAATCTAAGATGGCTGCCATCACAAAATGGTGGAGTACATATTTTGGTAAATGTGAAAAAAAGGTCTTGAAGATTATAATAGAATACACCATGAAAAAATAAAACCATGACAACCACTAAAACAAAATGGCGTTAAGCTTAAAACTATTTAATAGAAGCTTATTTAAAAAATAAATAAATAATTTCTCTTTCTACTTTACCTGCTGTGGTTTTATAGATATTGTATATTGAACTTATTAAGCCAAAAAAAACAATAACTTCAAATGATTAAATAAAGCAGACGAAGGTATCAATATATCAAAGCCATGAAGACTTGGTATTTGGTAGGTAACAAGGATAATGTATCAGTCCGTAATGATATCAGTATTCAGAAATTGTTTAATTTGGGAGTAAAAATATATTACTTCGTTCAAGATATATAAATAGAATTAACATTAAATAGATAAACAAACTTAATATTTTGTTGTTTGGTAAAGAGTATAATTGAACAATGTCGAAAGTAACTCTTTATCTCGGTTTTTGTTACAACAATCCCTAAATTGTATATATTTAAGTTTAATATGGATCATCAAGATCGTATCTTCTTCAGTCACGTTGAGACATCAAAGTCCTCTAAATAACACTCAATAACATATTAAAAAAACGAGTATATTTCATTATAAATACTCATAAAATGTAGAAATATATTTTATTATGAGGATCCTTCCTAATCATATATTTTTATTTAGAATAAGTTATTATTTTATCGCCAAAGTCCAGACTGCATAGTTTATATGAAGTGGCTAGAGCTAAAGCAGTTAATACTACAACAGTCGTCGACTATTCTTATTTTGTTTATATTAATTATATGGTTATAAATGTAATAAGTGTTTGTATGAATGTTAGTATTAAATAAAGATTATTACTTTATTACTTACTTTATGTCAAAAGATATGAATATTAAATGTTTATATTAACATACAACAATATACAAATTGTTATTATACTTATTTCTGCGATTTAATTAAAAGCTCGGCCTGTTACAGGACAGGAAACTAAAATCATTGCACTTGAATTAAACAAGAGTTCATTTATTATGACATGATGTCACCGCACACACAGACACTCAATAAAACAACTATTTATTCAGTTTAAAATGCAATAGATAAAACAATAAGAGTTTGACATAAACTGCGTGTTTACATTCGTATCAGTTTTATTGTAAAATCAAAGTTATCTAATGGTTTTTTAATTTTTAACAGTATCCCGTTGATTGTGAGAATTATATTATTGGACTATATATAGCGTTGACTATATATAGTTTGGACTATAGATATAGACTGATTCGTTAGGGGTAGAACCAACCTCTTATAGAAGTTCGGCATAAAATTCCGTAAGATACGTGAGACAGCCGGATTTCCAAACCCCCTTTACTTCTTTCCTCTCTGGGTGAAATAGATTTTATCATTTATCCAGACCGATTCCTAAATATAGCAACCAATTCAAAACTTTCTATATATGTCCTGAATGATACCACATATCATCATACACATACTGACCGCTACTTGCTACCTAATTCAATAAAAAATAACTGAATTTGAATTAAATAACTACCTTATATCTGAGAAACAATAATTAAAATATTTATTAATTCAGTTGAGAAGTCAATTACATTTTCAAAAGGTAAAATTGTCGTAAACTGGTACAGATTACAAACCACAGATCTACGCTTAAATTCCTCAGCTCCGGTCGGCCATTGTATCGTTCAGGACGGCAACCTTTCAATACACAATGAGCAATTCATTACCAACTTTCGGAACGCAAATTAAACTTCGACAATGTTATACTTATTTTAAATAACCTTCTGTATCTAGAATACTATTACTACTAATATACTTGTATTTCAAACAAATAATTTAAGTTTGAACAAAGACCTAAACTTGAATCTAATTTATTTATTATTTTAGACCTAATTTCTGTTATAATTAAATATGGTAATTTATTACACATCCGGACTAATTTGTAACGTATTCTTCGTCCCAAAAAACATATAACCTTGTGTTCGTAAGATATATTATGATTTCGTCTTCAACAGCAGTATGGAATAAGAATATTAAGTTGTGGTAATGAAGCGGTGCTATTGTAGTATGTTGCATAAAATACACTATATGTATATCTTCTGATTTTGATCTGTGTCACGGTGAAACGTTTAGAAACTTACAAATTGTGCACTAAGCTTAATGATTCATAAATCTTCTGTAAAAGACAAAAATAGAACGATATAATATTTTATATAAAACAAAACTTATATACAATACAAATTATACATTATACACGACTAAAATAAGATTACAATTATGTATAAATTAGTTTTTGATAATGCAGTAAGGTCATTATCATATCATAATAAAATTACTGGCCGTATTAGAAATAATGATGAGTCCAAACCTGTGCCTGTATAATTTAAACCTCAAAATATTGGAGCGCTTGTAATAGGGTATCGATATATCGATAATTTTTATCGATAATTCGTGTTGATAGTGATCTTCGAAGAAGTGTGATACCGCCTTAGGTTGCTTTTAATCTGCAAGGTATAAGAGAGTAGAGTATTTTACAGGTAGAAATTATTACTTAAAAAAAATAATTTTTATCATGAAAAATGTTTTAATTTCTTGTACTGTTCAAATAAAACTATTTTTTACGTATTAAAACACGCGTATAATTTGGTTACATTTTTATTTTAACCCGACGTTTCGAATGCTTTCTAGCAATCGTGTTCAGAGGTAGACGAGATCTGTCTGTCAGTAAGTCAGTTAATTAGTCATCTCTCATTTATTACACCATTTTACTGTTTTCATAGATGGTAATGCTGAAAATATAAAAAATTAACTATTATTTTATTCTTATTCTTTATAAGTCTAGAAGTGTAGACGGAAAAGTCCAGATTATTATTATAAAGAATCTGGACTTTTCAGTCAAATCTTCAAACCGCAGAATCCTATGCTTTAAGCTAAACTCCAGCCTATAATTTGTGAGCTGTAGTCATGAAGTTGAGTATTAATAGTTGGACTGGATCAGAGCATTAGCTCGCATTAGCGACTTTAAACGAGCACCTTGTTAAAGCTTTCTTATTGTGCTATCAGTATAATTAGGTTTATATTATATTATCGATATTATAATTGTATTTTCGATTTTATAATATACCAATCGATTTAACAGACACGTAAAAACAGCGCCATCTAGTTTTCGAAGTTGATAAATTAATTTAAAATTAAATAATTTTTAAGGATTTTACTCGCGTATAATTTTGGTTACATTTTAATTTTAACCATTTCGAATGCCAGCAATCGTATTCAAGATACGAGATGTAAGTGTCCGTCAGTAAGTCAGTTAGTCATCCACCTCCAACCGTTTCTTTTATATATTTTATATATTTATTTTTATATTATTATAAGAACCATTAGTAGAACATATGGCCGCCGAACCATTTGTAATAATATTAAAATATTTATTCCTGTATATTTACATATTTTTAATGTAATATTATTTTTAGTTTAATGTATTATTATTAATAGTTAAATTTATTGTTAATTATGTCACGTGACCTGATTTTAAGAATGGGGTTGTTCATCACTTAGTATTTAAGTCTAATCGCTACTGGAGCGAGATGATTCGTATTTGATATGTAGAAAGTGTTACTCTACTCATATTATATAATAAAATTATTTTACTTAATAGTTTCTTTTATATATTTAATATAGAACAAAATAAATGTGACGCTGTGACACACGCCGACACACACTATTACCATACCGCTTCAATCCTCAAATCCCAGAACTCCCTTCCCTTATCTCATTCGTGATAACAATGAGCACTTAAGATAACAGATCATTAGATTCCTGAGCACATTTCGATGTATTTAGATCTCTTATTTAATATTAATAGCTTCATTTGATGTAGCTTCCGACTTTATTAGATATTTTGGGAGTTAGAGTAACAAAATGATAATAATAATTATAATAACAATAATGATTACATATTTCTATAATCTAATGATATATATCTGATTTTAGCCAGTTATTCTCTCAATCTTTCCGAGCAGGTAGTTTTGACAATGAAAAATGTTTTATAAAAAACTTACTTTTAATTTTGATAAAAAAGTCATATACATTTTTATTACTTTCTTCTTTGAAACTATAAAGCAAATAGTGTACAGTCTCAGGTTGTTATTGAACCAGTAATGGCGGAACGAATGCTATAAAATTGAGGATTGAAAGCCGATCCAAGTAATAAAGTTATTCAGTTCATAATTGGTATATACGTACAATAACTTTACTTATAATATACTTTTAATAGTATCGAATTTCGTGCAACTAGTCCGGCCTTTCATTAAGCAATGTATGCTTTTTAAAATAATATAAAATTCTATTGGTAGAAACTAACTTTATAAATAAAATTAATGTTCCCGCTTGTACTTGGTTACTTTTAGTATATACTAACACAAGTCGTTATATTATGTCCATATGTAGATCTAATATTTAAAAAAATGCAGTGTATCTCAACATAGTATATATGGGAGGTTGTGCCTTTTCTCTCGTAATGATATCAAGCAGGTATAACCAGGAGCGTGTAGTTAGTTAAAAGCAGTATTAAATAGGATAAATAAAAGTAGTTTTACGGTTAACAGAGAAATCAACACCAGAGATAATTAATTTTTTTCAATTCGCCACGAGTTTTTATTTATTTAGATTTTAATTTGTGGGTTAAACAAGTATCTACTATATTAGGAATGAAACTTAAAACACACTTATTAATTTTCTTAACAAAAATAATCATTATTTTAGAAAACAAACTCTCTTAAAGTCCTTTAAAGACAGATCGATTTACGAACTAATCTGTTTCGGTCGAAAACTATCTTCGAAAATGGCTGCCAGTTAATATATTTGTTAGTTTTTCAATTAAATAGATATTAAAAATCAGGTGTTTATAAAAACAAATAGTCTAAACAAAATATTTTTCTAGTAGTCCAATTTTGTAATTGGATAATAATATATATAATTGTTTATATATATAAAAAATAATTCGTTTTGCACGCGGAAAATCACAATATTAATAAAATAACGTGATATAAAACGCGAGAAAATTTACCAAAACCTCACTTAAAGTTCACATTCATATACCAACACACAAATATTTGCAATGAAGAACCAAACGTTGGTGCTGTTGGCCATTTTCGCTGCTCTGTGCTGTACAGCGCTTGCTCAAGGACCTCAAACTTATTGTGGCACCGAGTTTACCACAGCTATGGATTTGTTATGTCAAGGCCAAACAAAGACAAAGAGAGAGGCTCCAGAACACGCTGGAGTTATGGGAAGATGGAAACGAGATTCCGAGGTATGCTGTGAGAAACCGTGTACTATAGATGAGCTTCTGAGCTACTGCTGAATGATTATCATCACTGAATAAACATTGCTTTGTGCCGCAACTTCTCTTTTATTAGACTATTTTTTATAATAATACAAAACCTGTTGGTAGTAACAAATGTACTTGTAATACAATTTAATACCTTATCAAATTAAAGTTTTATAATATTGATATAAAGTAAATGTGGAGTAAAAGTAAAAGTAAATAGTAACTCCTTAATGTTTATTGTAAAGTAATAAGTCATAAATTTTAGATATCTTATGTATTAATGCAGGAAGCGATTTCGTTGGCACACTGTAGCTCGAGAACCACTAAAGGGAAAAATATCGTTGATGGCTTAAATCAAAGGTCTCATTATGCTACACTGCTGAAAAATAGTGACAACTTTCAAATCTCATTAGCCTAATTGCAGTAATTAGTCAAAAAATTAATTTTTCCCATAGACTTTGCATGGGGAAATTTTGCGTGCGCTTTAAATTTTTTTGTATTATCTATTGTGACTAGCTGGTCTTAGCATACTAGTCTAGTTTTATAGACGTATCCATTTACTGTTTTCTTCGGGTTTACTGGGAAGAGAATCCTTTGTACTATTAAATTCAATTATATCTATTTCTGACACAGTAAAAATTAAGTAAAAAAGCAAGTCAATTTTAAGTCAGTCATTTTTCAAAGGTAAATTTAATCTACAATTTTATTGGTTTAAACACCGACAGACCAAAAATAAAATCTGCTCCTCATCCGACACAAGTAACAAAGTTTTGAGAGAGACATTGATATAAATTATTATAAAGATATACAATGAACGGTGCACTGAACAACTTACTAAACTTGTATCTCAAGAATTAAAATGAAATAAATAAATGTTCATCGCTTAGTAATGGACCTTTCAACATTATAAATTTATTTGACCCCCGCGGCCCTCGAGCGAGGCCCTCGAGCGAGCGAGGCTCCTATGAAGATATCGACTATTGTATATTATATTAATATTGATAATATAATTAATATTTTCGAGATTATCGTATATAAAAATTATGATTAATATTTACATGTTTATGATGATCGATTTTGAAGGGGAATTATCCCTTATATTTTAAAATGAATTTATAGAATCGTGAATTTAAATATATTTATAATATATATAACTATCATACTAACACCATCTTAATAAATACCCTCTCCAGAGAAGGGGAGGATGATAATATAAAATTATAATTATTTGAGAAAAAAAAGTAATTTAATACCACGCTTCATAAAATAGTAATATATACATATGTGTATTTTATTTTTTTTAACCTACCCCCGAACTAAATAAATAATCTCTCTGCCGCGGGGTGTTTCACATACATCGACAGCAACAAAATAACACCCAGACTCGAAACAGCAATCTGTGGTTCACACAAACAACTGCCCGGTGTGGGAATCAAACTCACGACCTTGGGCTTAGCACCCATGGCTACCACCAACTAACCACTAGACTTGTCGGTCGACTAGTTTAATAAACTGTCAGTACTTTGCCTACTGTTTAAATTTAAATTTCATCTTCTTTATGTATTTTTAAGCTTAAAAAATTGTTATAATCATTTTTTCTCAAACAATTTTCAGTTTAATACTTTTGCTTTATTTTACTAACATTTTTTTACGTTTTTAAGTGTTTTGAAATCTTTGGTTTTAGACAAAAAATAATTTATAAAAACTGTAAAAAAATAGTACATTCGATTTTGAACTATAAATATAATGTAGTATAGTTTACATTTATTTAACATTTATATAATAAAAGATGTTCTATACGAGTGTTACGTAACAGTCATTCGTCTAATTACTGACAGGCGCAATCATTTACTAATAAATCAATTTTGTTCAACCTCGCCGAGACGATAAAAATATTGATAATTGTACTTCATTTTAATTTTTTAGTAACTTTACCAATTCGCTAGGTCGTTGTCTTGTGGTTTACGACAAGGGCTTTTAAGCGGAAGATCGTAGGTTCGATTTAATTTTTTTGAATGATTTACATTATTGTAAGTACATATTTGTACGTATATACTATTTTCCTAGTTTGAATATGAATTAATTAAAAAATATAGTATTACAATAAAATAATAATATGTTTAAAACGTATTATTATTATAATATAGTGATTGAAATACTTTAGTTCAGAGAAATGAATATTTTATACATATAATTTCTAAGCATATTATATATGTCTCGCATTGTAACAAAACTATCTAAGCTCCATCAAATAAGAGTTACAAATGATACTGCAACTTCCAGAGGTCAAGAATTCCACCTCCAGGGTCAGTGGTTACGTAAATTTGTCGTTAGGAAAAAGATATTTGTATAAGCCGTTAAAATAGCTTTATTACCGTGTGATATAACGAAATATTTAAATTTTTAAACTTGTTCAATCATTGATTGACGCTTGATGCTTTTTTAACACAGGTTATAAATAACTGTTTAACTTGTCCTTATTTTAACCAGTTTATTTAGATTTTTGGGTTGCCATACCTATAAAAAAAAATGTTTAGAAATTTATAGAATGACATACCTAAAAAAAATAATTCGGAAATTTGTGGCATGGCGTACCTGTAAAAAAAATTGTTTAGCATTTGTGGCATGCCATACGTGTAAAAAAATTACTTAGAAATTTTTGGAATGGCAAACATGTAAAAAAATAGTTTAGAAATTTATGGTATGCCGTACCTGTAAAAAAACTAGACATTTGTGTAAATGTATTATACAATTTAAATAAATGAATTAATATCTATAAATATGAATCCATTACCTACGAATGGATGAGAACATTTATTGAGCAACTTCAGCGGGACGCGTCAGTGATAAGATCGCCACGTGGGCGAGCCGCTTATCAAAACGCCTCAAAGACACGAGATGCATCTCTAAGGGTTACAAACTTGAATGAAGGTAACTTTAGCAAAGGTTTAGTTTTGTTTTTATTATTTAACATAGATTCTGTACATGTTCATAGTAACTTGTTTGTGGTGAATAATCTGCGACGTGGAGTTAGACTTAAAAATATAATTATTTTTATGATATTGACATAATATAGCAGAATGTTTTATAATTGTACCCTTTTCAGAAGATTTGGACCCTTTTCAGAAGAGAAAAGTTTGTACAGAGAGCAGTTATATTCAAATTCGGAAATTCATGACATTTTAGGTATAATGTGCACCACTAATTTCGAGACCACTCGGAGTCGTTCACGCGGAGTTCACGCCGCGATTCCGTCATGCTAAGAGCTCATGAATACGGACCCCGAATGAGTTCGAAACTAGTCCGACAAATTCCGATAATAATCACGTGATTACAGCTGAATAATTATATTTAATAGTTATCATGGATCACGAAAGTTTACATACAGAATTATGTGACATATACCGAGATTAAAAGATGTTAAAATATATTATGAAACCCACCAAGGGTTTAAGAAAATAGTTTTTTTTATTGGGGTTCACGTCTTTTGCTAGCACCATTTGTAACAACTTGACATTTATGATAAATATTTTATTACTTGAATACTATTAAATAAATAGACGTTTTCCAATTTAGTATATCAAAAATCAATTACGATATATTTATTCGACAAACTATAAAAAAAATGTATTAAAATAAAAATATTATTAAAAAAGTTACCACGAAATTACAATAGAAGAAAATATATAATAAGAATTGTCATCGATAACAAATTTGTAAATAGCAATACATTATAAAACAAAAAACTTTAAATATATAACCTTAAGTCAAAACGTCAATCACTTTATAAATTACCTGTGAAATTGAACGTTATTTAATTGATAGTGACACACGGACTGTCAGAACAAATTAACTGTCAAATATGACAGGCCTGCCGCAGTACGTGCGCAAAATAAACTCAAGATCTTTAAGATATTACCAAATTAACGTCATGTAAAAGAAATGACGTTTAATATTTTTTTCTTAATTATTAATTATAAATAATTTCGCAACAAAATAATATATTAAAAATAACCATTTTGTTATATTTCATAAGAGAGAGAGAGAAAGAAAATTTATGTCTTTTGTTTCGTAACGTTATATAAATACCAAAATAAATATTACTGTCTTGTCTCTTTACCCATCAAATATCCAATGCTTCATTAAATAACACCAAACTAATATTACATACTTTCGGAAGTATATTATGAGTTAGAATAGGATTATTAATAATTATTTATCTTATAAAAATAGTAAATATTACTTCGCTAATTAACTGTATTACATCATATAACTAGTTATTCAAACTCAGCCTTTTTAGATAAATCTCTGGAGTCAGAAAATAAAAACTATAAAATACTTCGCAAATATTAAATTAAAGCAAAACATAATATGTTACGTAATATATATATATGGTTTTGTAAATAAAATTATGAAACTATATACTTCGAATCTTAAGTAAGAATATATTGTAATAATATTTGTCTATTAAATTTGTTGGAATAATTTAACAACTCCTCAGTAGAGACAGTTTAACCAGCTAATTATTTATGTAACAAGTGCACTAATATTTATTAACTGTGTATAATATTAAGAGTGTTTGGAATTAGGCCAGTGCCGGCTATCAGCATAACATGACAAATTGAGCACAGCCTCCAGGAAACCACCTGCAATAGAACATGGATACAAAGACTGTAATATTAACTAACAGATCTTATATATTTTAATGACTTTAAGATACAGATCAAAAGTAACCAAATAACTACTTCTGATACTTACTCTCTTCACACAATTTTTGTATAAAAATAAAAGAAATCATTACATTCTTTGATTACAGCTATTATACAAATAATTTAAATTTCTTGTAAGTCAAAATTCTTTACTACAATAAATAAATAAAAATATAAAAATAAAACAAATAAAGGTAGAAATCTGTTTTTAAATCACATTTTAATTTACAAATTATATATAACCTGACATGAACATATATTTTCACATAAAAATTCAATTAATCTGTACAATCCTTTATTAAGATTAATGAATAAAGTATTTGACATTTTGAAACAATATGAAATTTTAGCGCGATTTTAGATGAGACAAAATGGCGGATATACTGTTCATATTTTATATGTAAATTGAATTAGCATTAAAACTGGCTCTTATAACCACTGGATATCAACGAAATATTTCTTTATCTATTTGTCTTATTTTAATCTAAATAAAAATGGACGTCAACAAACGTATGTTTAATATATTATTGAGCGAAGTTAGCGGAGTGAGCCAAGCTCTCCACGAGAGATTTTTCTGGATCCTTTGTGCAAGCATCAATCAAAAACGTTACATCCGAAAGTTTCCAAATTTCACACATTGATAGACATCAGGCTCGTGGTGGTTTCAAAAAAAAATTTTAAATATTCGATGTCGTTGAAGAATAATCACGGAAAAACTAAAATACCATAGACGTCTATGGGAAAAATGTTGCTTACGAAAAATAAACTTTGAAAAAAAAATTGTTGGGGACAGAATGCATCGAAGTTTTGTCAATGCAACTTCGGTGCGATTTGCACCTCGCTTCGCTCAATATGTTAACACATACCCAGATTTTGCGCGCGCTCCTAGTATTATTAAGAAAATTATTGGCAATAGATACTCTAGTATATATTATTATTTAATTAAATTTAATATTGATAGCAAAAGCGCAGTAACTCATAAAAAGCCTATCTTTACACATTTATTGACTTCTATATAAACATTTATTGTGGACAAACGTTTTTTAGTATACTATTTATACCAGAAGCTGATAAACAATGTATTTATCAAGAAACATAATTTTGTATATTTAGATTTTTGTTTATTTTGTTTTTCTCTTCCAAATAAAAGTTATTTTAGAGACTAAAAACTATACAATATTTAAGTACCCTTAATTATTTTATTTAAACGAAATGATACTAAATGTGGATTTGTTTTAAAAAACATTCTCAAATCATCACAATAATATACTGACGTAAATGTATACATGCTATAAGTTATCAACTACCGGATGACAATAATAACTGCTCTACAATCCGAGATTGAAATCCATCTTAAATTTTTACAACCTATTGAGTTTGTCGATTGCGTATTACTCCCGATACATAAACAGATTATTCTGAATTCTCTTGCATAAATTTTATAGAAATATAACGAAAGACTGTTTTGGGCAAAGAAAAACTAGAAAATCCCATAATAAGCATCAAACCACAAAAAATCAAGATAAGTATCTTAACATCTATAAATCAAGTAGACTTCGTAATATCCGTGCTTTTTACAAGTTTCATCATTTACGACTCACGAGTCCATCTACGTAAGATCATCAGCATATTATTGAGCTGAGCGAAGTGAAGCTCTTTGCCAGTCAACTCGACGAAATTTTGTCCTCTATCTCCTCCTACACCGATCAAGCTATACTTACTAAATTTGAACCAGTTGTTTATTACATGCCCACCTATATATATATTTATTTTTTATTGAATTACATTTCTAAATAAAAAAAATTGCACGCGCAGATTTTAAATTGTTACTAAAACATACGTATAATTTTTTGTTAATTATAGTTTGGAGAGGTCGTAGCAAGCAAAAGTTTTCATGACATATTTTTGATATAGCTTTCCCCGTTCGCTAGCTGGCAGCCCTAGTTTATAGACGTGTTATAACTAAGCGAACTCTAATGAAATAGGTATCGTTTGTATGTTTGTGAACTGCCTCATAATCCTCTGACTCCAGCTAACCGTAGTCACATAACTCACGTGTGTTTGTCCACGTCTGTGTGTCTGTCACCGCATCTGGACGAAATGCTGAGCTAACAGAATGTGTAAACTGTCGGCGTGTGCTTAACGAGAAGTACACACATACACACACTGAAAGATTTTAACATACGACTGCTCAAAATTAATAGGAGTATCAAAAAATTAGGAGTATATTATTAATTGAAAAATAAACTAGATATTATTTTTAATGAAAAAATATAACTTGGATATAGATTGAGAAAGCAAAACACCCATGTAAAACACCCATTCGATATAGAAGGGTGTTGCTATTACAGTACTAGACTTAATAAAATAGCAATTTGATAGAATCATATATTAAAATATGTTCAACAGGAAATCTAATCTAAAGCATGATATTGCAAAATTAATTTAATGATCTAAGATAGCTGATAACTTCATAACATATATTGATATATTAATTAGTTCGCATTCGTTATGACACTTTAATATAAAATTGCTTAAATGAATAAATTAGTACTAGTTTTAAAACACTTCATTACTAATATGCTAATTAAAAATTAGATATATGAATATTATTTCTAATTAAACTACATTACTTGTAAATGACAGCGTGTTAAATTGATGAGATTATTTTAATTCAGCCATGTTGAAATTTAATTTTCTGTCTCCCTTCTACTTATGTATATTAAAAAGGCAGGAAAAAGATGGATATTTTATTTGTAACAATTTAATATTCTGTCTCCCTTCTACTTATGTTTATTAAAAAGACAGGACTGAGATGGGTATTTTGTTTGTAACTCTGCAATAATAAATTCCATTTGCATCCAAAATGAATTTGATCATTGACAGGTAATTTCCTTGGGTCTAAAGTACACAGATACGTAACGTTCAACGAGTTTTAATAAAATATAAATATCCCAGAATCAGGAACAAAATATCATAGACACTTACATCTCGTCTCGTGAACACGATTGCTGCAAAGCATTCCAAACGTCGGGTTAAAATAAAAATGTAACCAAATTATGCGCGAGTTTTAATCCGTAAAAATAGTTTTATTTTAAATGTGTACTCGTGAAAATCTAAGGAATCTATTGGAACAAAATAGTTTACTAGTCTTAAATCAGAAACAAAAATTTTCATATTTTCATTTGGAGTTTTTCTAATAACTTCTAGGAAAGTTTTGGCTCGACATGTTTGTTGGGTTTTAGATTCAGTATAAAATGCCGCATCAATTTATATATAGATTTTGTTTAAAGATAAAAATTTGTTTAATTCCCAAATACTATAACTACATAGAATTAATACAATGAAGACACTTGGAACGCATTATTATAAAACATTAGAGAAAATTAATTTATATAAACTGTTTCTAAAAAAATAATGTTATTAAAATGGTAATTACCGATATTTATATATTTTATCTTTATTAGAAGAAATGGATTTGGTCATCATTGTTTCAAAGACAAAATCAAAATGCAAAGTATGCAAAAATATGCAAAAACTTTTTTATATTAAATAGGTATATATAATTTGCTATTCATTGTTACCGTCCGTGTGTCCATGTAAAATTGCAAGTCTCTCCCACTTAAGTCAATGTTGGCTGCTAATATCTATTCATACTAAACACTATGTTTTACGGCACAGGCGTTAACGCGCCTTGAAATTACAATTAAATATTCCATTACTGATATAGGAAATGTCTTAAGATATATTATTTCAAGAAATTTTATATAAGCCCTATCTGACATACTTATAAAAATGCTTATACCCAGAACTTACCGTCTGTTTTGTCACTTTCTCACTAACGATTAATGTTAAAGGTGTGAAATTAAATATTCTGTATATTTTTTTGTCATATCGTAAATTCCTCTAAGAATCAATATGAGGAGTCTGTAAGAATTGATAATTAAATAAATAATCATTGTTTTACAATAATATCAGCCAATACACTTTTCCTTTTTAAAATCTAATAAAATATTTAGGTTTCCTCGTTTAAAAAATTTAAAAATCTTTTTATTCATGAGCATTGAGCACGGCGGAATCGCGGCGTGAACGAAACTGGTGGAGCAAATTTCGATAATAATTACATGAATACAGCATCATAGATCACGAAAGTTTACATACAAAAAAACAAAAATATAGTTAGTGTGTTAGTTTTGTATGAAATTGTATCACTAACACAATAAAGATATACAAGACAAATATTCCACCCACATTAATATATGTTAAATAAGCTGGCTGAAGTGTAAGTAAATCCATGGGACATGAACTAGTCTTTATTAAGTGTCTCTTGAGTATAATTTTTTTTTTTATTTATTTCCTCAATCATTTTTTAAATCAGTCCTTCAATCAGTCTTTGAATAAAAATACTAAACTTATTATTAATAAAAATGGCTTGAAATGTTTTTATAATAAAAAAATAATAATAATCTTTTCAGAAAACTTAGTTCCATAAAAAAGATAGATTTTTAAAATCTTATACTATAAACAACAAAAACAGAAACTTAATAACTTATTTTTAACTTTTTATATGCTGATAATACAAAAATATGTAATGACATACAATATCCAGTACCTACAGATGTTTAGAAATATATATTTTTTCAAAACTGACAAACGAAATAGAAATCTCGGACACACACAGACAGAATACGCGATTCAGTCATCAAATATTTTATACATTTATATTATATGTATATGTTATATTTAATTAAATGAAGGCCAGTCATGATTTATTCATCGCAGGCTTTTGATAACCGAAATGGTGAGGGAAGGTCTTTCACTGCTCTTTCCCCTCTCTCAGTCTGTTGGTTCTGGGGGTAATTATCGACTGTTATTAGCATTCATTCAGACCCTGGGTATAAGTGGTTATTGTTTAGCTGTCTGTCTGTTTACAGACACCATATCATTTGTACTCATGCGTCTGTGAAAGGTGCGGAGTTACCTGTTAAATTTTGCCATGTTTTTAAAGACAAATTCTCGTAATGAGAGATAAGAAATGCATTGCGCATTTAAATGAACTTATTCTGTTTTTTATACTATTTAAAAGTGAATTAGTATGAAAATAGTTTTCCAGAATCCAACATATCTATAAAAAGCATTAAGTAGATTGAACTTCGAAATAATTAGATTTTCTTTTGAGGAAAAATGAGTATCTAATGTACCCGGTAAGTCGAGAATAGCTTTTGCCTCAAAGAATCTCCGTACTAGCCGACTCTTTGAACACAAAATTAACTAATTTCATACGAACTGAAATGTAATATTGTTTTCCCTTAGATATGATAACATTTTTAAATATGTTAATATTACGGAATAATGTATGTTTGTGTGTTTTTAGCTAATATTTTTAAATTTTAAGCGTTATCCTCAAACGAACTCGTTGGTACAATTTTCCACATTCCAAGATCATACCGTGAAGGATTGAATAAAACCACTATCAAAGAAAAATATACTTATAATTGGTTCCGTGTTATCAAATTTTATTTTAATATCTATGACATAGAGTTCAAAATTGTTTGTACCAAATAAAGTTGACAAATCATCACGAGAGTGTATGCAGATGATATTATGCGTAGACACGCGTACGGACGTACTGATATTTACTTAATATTATTTTACACACAAAAAATAACTCTATCCCATGACACCAAGATTGATATTACAACAGCAGCTTCGAGAGAGAACTTCAAGTAGTTCTACATATTGGAAAATCAAGCTCAAAGTACGTGCCTCTAATTTTACTGTACGCGTAAATAATCTTTATAATTATATGGAATAGAGGTGTAACTTGTGTGTTGTGTTTCCTTAAGGGTGCTGCTTGTGCCAGGTTTGTTAGTGATAATCCGCGATAGGCGTGCGTGAGCGCGGCCTCAAATAAAGACGTGCCCTTAAGTCTTGGAATAGATTGAGAATATCAAAATACTACATTTTGTGGTTTAAATACTATGTTACAAACAGAATTACTGTTACTATAGGTGTACAAACTGTGCGCAGGCGCAGCTTAAAATAGTTCGATTTAGAATTACCAAATTTGTTTAGAAATAATAATGTTTTTATATATTTTTTCTTTTTATAATTAAAAGTAAGCTTCAACAAATTATAATAAGAATAATTAATTAAGATTGTTGCAATTTTTCTAAAAACAATCGTATATAAATAAGAATTTTCTCTTGACTGTTATTGCATGACTCTATTATTTTACTCTGTATGTCTGTATATAAAAATATACAAAATACTACATACAAAAACACTTAAGTATCTGACAAGGGCACAACGACCACGCATTTCAATCAAAGACACCGTGAAACAAAGTAACTCATTCAATTATCGCTAGAGTTAGTTTCATCTAATACAATACAACTTAAACGCCGCTTAGACTAATCTATCATCCATCACCGTCATACGCGATCATTTGTACTTGAGCCGCCATTTTGCTTCAAGCAATCCCGGAGTGGATCCCTGGACCCAGCTTGACTAATGGGAGTCCTGACGTCGAAACTGATTTATTAAATAAAATTAACATCCATGTGATAAACGACCTACTAAATTTAATTCCTGGGGATAAGTTGTTAAAAAATTTGTAAATTGTACTAGTGTTGCGACTCAAGCCCTATTTTTTCCCGAGAAACTCGAGTCAGTTTGTAAAACTCGTACTTGAGTGATAATAAAAATTACTTTACTTGAGTAATAATATAAATTATTAATTATTAGTAATGCACTCGAATTAATTAACTCGGCACTTCGAGTTGATTTTGTCGATTAGGTATTTGATTGTAGGTAACTATAAGTATATAATCAATTGCAATATGCAACTCGAGTGACATTTTTACTCGAGTGACTCGAAAACTCGAACATGATTCGAGTGAGGTAGTACAATTGCTCGAGTGATTCGAGTCGCCTCACTACATTGTACATATATATAATAGTATATTGAAAAACTTGTAGATTACAACAAATAATATAGTTATCAAAAACCTACACACGATTTTATAAAACATTTTTCAATCATGATTTTTGCGGACGCAAAATTGTTTACGCACGATCTGCGTGGGATATAAATCAACAAGCACACCCCTACGTTCGGAATTGGGATGAAGCTAATAAAATCGGGGACGACCCCAGCAACCAGTGAAACGGATACAATAAATAAACGCCATAATTAACTCTATTCATACATGAAATTATTTGTCGTATTATAACAAATCGACACAATAAGTTTAGTTACAATGCAGAATCGAACGCGAATTCTATGCATTTGACAGTTGGGGGCGGCCATTTTGTATTGTCTGTAAATGGCAGAGGTCAGTTATTCCGGGGGCGATTGGTACGTTATAACATCTGTATTTGGGAGTAATGGTAGCTTGCTGTCGACAGCTTTTGATATAATTATAAGTACACATTAAAACTGGGGTTACACTAAGGATAAGTCATTTTTATTAACAAAGCTCTGATATTTAACATCTAAATGATAGTTTTTTCTTTGAAAGTATTAAAAAGAAATGTTCACGCCGCGATTTTATCATGTTCAGAGCTCATAAGTACACTTAATAGGTTTGAAACTTGAAAGTTTAAATATAAAAAGAAATGTTACAAGTTTTTTATAAATACCGACACGTGCTCGGTGAAATCAAATAAATGTTTTAATTTATAAAAATAAGACACGTCTAAAATAGAATGAAAGCTCCGTAAATGAACATAACACTCTCATTTAGTTAATGAAAGATTTATAACGGAAATAGTACTAATAGGCAACATATTAACACCTTGGGGCTTTTAGATACGATATTTTGTAAAACCGCGTTTGTCACTGTCTTAACAATCATAACTCGTTCAGTATAAAACCGACGCTTTCTTTTTATTTCTGAGAACACAACAAGTTAAAACATTTAAAGTAACCTATTTAAAAACTTAATTTAATATTAAACTTATAATTCTTCAGTTAAAGCTAATGTTGTATTAAAGTTTAAGGATATAAAGATTCTGTTATATTTATTTTTTTAATTTTTATTGTCCAAGAATAAGCCATAATGGGTAGCCTTATTATTAAAAGCATTCTCTACCAGTCAGCAGAAATTAATAGAAAGAGAAATTGACAATATGGCGGTAAAATTAAATATCAATAACTTTCATACTACTTTACAAATAAAATACTAAGCTATATAATGTGCTAAGCTATATAATGTATATACATACAAATATATACTTAATACATACATACATAAATATTGAATATAAAAATATCTTATTAAAAAAAAAACAAATACAATTTACATAATAAATATACTACATATGTTAATATTAAATAGTCTCAAATAAATATTTATGGATAGTTCATAAAATTTGCTTGGGGAACGTTGAACATGTTCAAGTAAACATTCATGTTCATGTTCACATATTATATATTTTGAATATATCGTAATTAGATACGAAACCATAGGTATCGCACTTAAAGAACTGACCCTTTCATTCAGAGCAAAAAAGAGCAAAGCACGAGGCACAAAACACATCATAAATCTCAACATAACCCGCCGTTAGCAGCTCAGGAATAAACATTGTTAGGCCCCGAACATACAAGACGTTTAAGGATTGAGTTTTTCGACTTTTACTTTTAAAAGCAAATATAGTTTACTAAATGATTTACATTAGTTTTGCAAGCTATTTAACAATGAAATTATTTAATAATGTTATTTTGACATTATTAATTTCATAATTAAATAGACTATAAAGGTTATCATTTCTTTTATTATAATATATGTAGGGCTATCAATTTTTAATATTGACTAGGTTTTTTAAATAGGATTCGAATAATAGACGTAATATATAGACTTTGTGTTATTAATTTTTTGATGAAAAAAATATAGGATATATTATTACGCTGCATGCATTGAAGCCCTAAGCAAGCCTATAATTATAATGGAGGACAGATTTACCGCTGATATTCGGAGCGTTACTGTCGCTAAACAAACGCGACGTCTGAACTTCATCTTATATATTCCCTTTCATAGCTTCCTGTCTTGCTATCAAACAAACCTTGTTTTCAATTTATATTGGTTTTAATTCTTTATTTCTCTTTTATTAGTACTAATAGTTTTGTTAAGTTTGTGAAAAAATATATTTAATATAAAAAATAGATTCATTTGAAGACTGTACTAACACTCTTGTATATAGATCCTGTCGACTTAGGATATATGGTATCACCATTAATAACAACTCGTACTAACACCACCAACTAAATACAATAAAGATATATTTAAAAGGACACCTGTAACTTTCACGATTCTCAGTTGGTACATTTTATTGGTACAGACATGTTCATAATTGGTACAGTTTTATTTAAATGTACTATTTTCTTAGATATTCATAAGTACATATTTGAAATAAAACAATTTTTTTACTGATTTAACTCGCCTATAATTTTGGTTACATTTTAATTTCAACCCAACGTTTCGAATGCTTTGCAGCAATCGTGTTCCCTGGTAGATGAGATGTAAGGAATAATATGAGATTGAGTTGGACATAGGTAGGAAAGAGTCTGGGGTTAGAATCCAATTTCATAAAAAGCGAGTATCGAATACCAACACACAGCCATTGGTGGAAACCAGAGTGGTTCCGTTTCCTTGGCATTAACTTGTACTATTTTATCCATTTGTTAGAGGCTTAAATAAATTTTAGTTGATAAATTCTAAACTTTGGCCAGCCAAGTTCTTTGAGAATTCTAATATAATGTTCATGGGCAAAAAAACATTAATTTTTTTTTCATACTATTATGCGATACCAAGTGAGCCGTACACACAAATAAAACCACAGGTATCAGAAGTTGCTCCTATTATTCAGCACACAATGCCTTGAACCGTCCAAGTGGGCGGTCAGGCCTTAAATCAATTATATGTATTAACATTAACGTCACTAAATAAACAGAAACAACCCTTATTTACAAAAAAATAAGATACAATGTACGATTATTTATCAAAGATGTTGGTTAAATGACATACAACTTCCGAGGGTCCACTTCCATTGAGACTATCCTTAATTTCTGGAATTGTTGATGTAATTGCTTTATCCTGCCGTTAGTGTGTACTATGTGACATGCAGGTGTATATATTTAATACTAATTCAGATTAAAACTTTTATATCAGGAAACAATAGCTTTCTAAAGCTCTTAAAATATTGCAGCATATCTGTAGTCGTAATATCTTACGAGGCTCTTACAATATGTAAAAAAAATTATTAATATTCTCAAACAAAAAATTTATTAAATTAAAAATAGCGTTCTATATCTTGCCATCAATTCTATATTCTTCAGACATTTAAAAGCTTCTGGTCTTTAAAATAACAAAGAGTATTTATGTTTTTTTGTGTGCGATATTCGGGAACTGTTGAACAAACCTGTTGTGGTACTGCTTATATATGTACAGTCAGCTTGAAAATTCGATGACCATATTAAAAGTACCACAATAGCTATACATATTATACCTAAACTGCTAAACATGACAAACACCAATAGTGTATAGCTATTTTGAAACTTTAAATATGGTCATCGACTTTTCAAGCTGACTGTATCTATAGATACATATATATATGGAACAGGTTAGAGTTACGCCTAATAAATAACACATCACATTTTTGGTATTATCTGATTTATTAACATATTTCTGTACATTATATTTCATTTATTTAAAAAATGTTACTCACTTCAAATTTAAACATATTTTTAAGATACAAAGTTGGAAAAATTTATTAGTTAAAATTCCATGTTTTGTATTTTTTATTTTAATAATTAACATATTCTTATGGTCATACAGAGCACACAGGTTTTTAGGTACCGAAATATCTGAATCTAAATAATAACAAAGTTTTTTATTTTAATAATTAACATATTTTTCATTCAGACAGCGTGGGTTTTTAAGCACCGAAAATTAATCTAAATAATAATATACATATATAATAAAACTTTTGTACCACAGTTTTGAGGCTTCTGTCTAGAACGTAATTATTTCTAGAAAAAAGTTTCCTTCCTTTTGAGATGGGAAATAGGATGTTTGGACCACTGGCGAGTGGCACACGCGACAGACGGTGGTAACTAGATCCACCAGGAACCACCCATAAGTATTCAAGAGTAACTAATAAGTGTTCAAAGATACCCAATAAGTGGACGCTGACTAAGCTTATATCCAAATACAATTACTTTTTTAATATTATTATTATAAAGAAAATAGTAATATTGTAATAAATAAATGTCACTCATAAATTGAAACAAGATTGATTCATGATTATGTCAAAGTAAATGAGTAATTATCAAGAAAATGAATCATTACCCTATTATTGAATGATAACCTCCGTAAGGTCTTATCAATGCATAAATATTATCTCTCAATGAGACAGTCGACCAGTCTTCTTGAAGAATTTAAATTTTTTGATAACATATTTGATAAAATTATTGATAACATGAAATACTTATGTGAGTGTATATTTCATTTGAATCATCTTTTTCGAGTTCAGTTTTATATTTGTTTTCTCGTGAATATCTTTACTTCATATAATAGTAGGATGGAAAAAGCTAGCGTTTTTTCTATGTGCAGTTGGTGTCAAAGTTGGTTCCAATATTGGTGCCAATATTGGTTCATATATACACCATTGAACTGGATACTAACTCTTGACTTAATAAGGTCGAATCTTTGGGCGGCCAATAATAATAACTCACTTTTTATTCACAAAAGACTCACGGTTACTGAAAGTGGGCAAAGCTGCGGGCAGAATCTAGTATTAAATAACAAATATTATACGCACTTGTAAAGCAGACTGCCACACTCTTTTAAATGTCTAGCACAAGTCGAGTTTAGTCAACGCAGCACTAAATTACATCATTGAAATGACTTCATCCCTCCCCTCTTGTGCTCTTGTTTACTCAGCACTAATGATCTGACAGCATTTTAAACACACTATTCGTTTTACTTCACTCTATTCGTGATAGGATTGCTTCTCGTAATGCTTTTTGTGTGACTACAGTCCTGCTATTTATGTTACTGGTATTTTTGTTTGCAATTGTGTTTCAGGATATTTTTAGATGAGTGAAGCTTTTTATGAGAGACTTTTCTGCATCCTTTGTGCAAGCATCAATCAAAAATGGTATATCCGAAAATTTTCTAACTTTGCACACTGATGGACATCAGTCAGGTGGTAGTTTAAAAAAAACCAATATTCCATGTCGTTGAATAATTAATCACGGCAAAACTAAAATCCCATAGACTTCAATGGGAAATATTTTTCGCGCGAAAATTTAGCTCACAATAACATGCGCGTGCTGAATTTTTTTTAATAGATTTTAGAATTTTATTAAAAGCGTTTAGATTTTTTTTTTTATTTTGTGAAATAGTTGAGGACAAAGTGCCAACGCCAAAGTTTAATAAATGCAACTTCGGTGCTGTTTGCACCTCGCCTCGCTGAATATGCCATAACCATAAAATTTTTTTTTTTTGAGAGATTTTGAGCGCAGCAAGTCAAAATTGAGTCCTGGTTCGCACTGCTAGTATAATATAGGATCTATAATTTTAAAATGTACTAAATTTAACAGAATGTTACAGTTCATTTGATCTGAATGTCATATTTTAATTTGTTTTTACAAACTCAAGTTTGGTTTGACATTTATCTTTAACGATACTCCTACCGTTCTAGGATATGTTGAGTGCGTGCCAACTGCGTTCAGATAACTCCAGATAACTCAGCTGTAAATAAAAGCTTATCTAAGTTTTTTTTTGGATAGGATATTAGTGCATTCCAATGCGTGTCATTTACAGGGCTAGTGAGGTGAAGCTAATCCGGTGGAAGCGTTTTTAGAAATTATTATAAAAAATATCGGTTTTGATATTTTCTAACTATATATGATAGCAATAGGGCTTTTATTTATTTTTGTTGTACACATAAATATTTAATGAAAATTACACAAAAGACGAGCTTATAGCTTATTAGATACAAAATTATTTTTAGTAACTAGCAATTCTTAATTATTACTTATGTTTGTAAAAATTTCAGTTAAATGATTTATAAATTTATTCTAGAATTGAAACGGTTGCATTTTAAATAAAAATAACTGGTTTTTACGGATTTTACTCGCATATAATTATGTATTGGTTACATGATGGAATGGAGTAGAGTAGTAGAGTCATCAGATCGGATGACTAATTAACTGGCTTACTGACAGACACTTACATCTCGTCTTAGTGTTAAAACGATTTCTGCAAAGCATTCGAAACGTCAGGTTAAAATAATAAATGTAACCAAAATTATACGCGAGTTAAATCCGTAAAAAATAGTTTTATTTCAAATGTATGCGTGAAAATATAAGAAAATACTAGGTTGCATTTTAAGTCTAATCTGACATAGGAATTTCATCTTAGGCAAAAAGGACAGACTGTTTTTGTGCGTGCATTGTTCGGTAGCGGGTTGTCTATGCTTTTAGACGAGTGATTTTGTAAAGATTTATTGTCTATGATACCTATGCATTTTTATTATAGAACTTATTTTAAGAAAATATTTTCTTAGTTTAGCAAAATTATTGATTTCTTTGAGTAATATTTAAAAGTACATACGAATTGTTAAAATATTTAACTATTTAAAGTTTTATATTATTTTTATTTGTAAACGATTTGTCAATCGCCATAAAACCAGCTCTGAATAAAAGCAAGGTGTGAGTAATAAAATAAATCTCACGCTGCTATAAAGCGTCTTAACTTAACACTAAAACATCAGAATAAAGCAACGCTATCTCACCATCGAGGACAAACTGACTCAGATATCTTAAGATTTATAAGTAGTTAATTTTGAATTAATTGTTCTCGTAATAACCAATAAAAAGATAACCAACCAATAAAAAGATAACCAACCAATAAAAAACCAAGAATATATATATATATATATATATATATATATATATATATATATATATTAACTTCATTTGGCGCGTTCAATTTATTTTTAATTTTTTAATAAATGTGACTACTCTTCCATCACAGGTAAGTAACATGAAACTGAGGATAAAATAATGATATGATTAATGATATTTATACATTAAAGAAAAGCAATAATTATAGAATTGAGAAGGATAATGAAATAAAACAATGTTTTTACCTTTGATATATCTCGCAATAAATTGAAATAATAATAATAGTTTTAAAAAATATATAAAACAGAAACCTTTTTGTCTAGATGTTTTCATTTAATAAGATTGCTGAATTATCTATTTATTATTTAGCAAACGAATAAGTTAATGCCTAACTAAAACTGTAAGACTTTTTTTAAGTGATAAAATATATTTTTTTGATAAAGGTAATAAATATATCATCTATATTATCGAATCGAAAACCAAAATTAGCGAAAAGGTTTTGCTCTTTGGTGACAATTATTTTATTAGTAATATTTAATGTTTTAATCTTCGTATTTATAAAATATTATTATTATTTACTTATTTTTAATTTTAGGTATAAACTATGATGGAGCTGATATATTATATAACACGTTTTAACAAATTGAGACGATGAAAAAATGATATAAAAAAGACCGCTGACCACAAATCATAGCGCGATGCGTAGGCGCAGATATCGGTGAGTTTGTTAGCTCATATTGTTATGAATTGGGCAGACATAATTTGTTATAGTGAAATAAAGATAACTTCAAATTAATGTTATCTTCGCCTTCAATTAATGTGAACTAGTGTTGCGACTCGAGCCCTGTTTTTACTCAAGTGACTCGAGTCGGTTCGTCAAACTCGTATTCGAGTGAAAAAAATTATTCGAGTCGCTATGCACTCGAGTTACCGAATCAACTCGACACTTCGAGTTGATTTTGTCTCTTAGATATTTGATTGTAGATAATTATAAGTATATAAGTAATTGCAATATGTAACTCGAGTGACCTTTTTTACTCGAGTGACTCGAATACTCGAATATGATTCGAGTGAGGTAGTACAATTGCTCGAGTGACTCGAGTCACAAGATCTTAATCGAGTCGCATCACTAATGTTAACTGGAATTGTAATGGTGGCTGTCCTATTAAAGTTACTTACAATAAAAATATCATTATTTATCGTTTAGTTAGAAATATAATAAGTTTAACTTTGTTTAGGGATGAATCTGTTAGTGATTCTATTAAAATTTGTTATTAACGTGTGTATAACAAGTAAACATTGTATAGTTTTTAATAGGGCCGCCAGCATGCAAGTGGAGGAAGCTGAGCGAAACCAAGAATTATTTCACGAAAACTAGCTTAATACGACTTCTCCAATGTACAAGTACACATATATAATAAGAATTTACCATCTGTGCGTGCAATAGAACGTTTCAATTTAAAATAAAGTTAATTGCAAAATAGTCTTAATCTACAATTAAAATCTTTTTCAAAGTTTATCTATAGAAAGCAGGATTGTAATAAAAAAATGGTCCAAATTTGATTCGTACAGCTTGATCGGTGTAAGAGGAGATAGTGGACAAAATTTGATGGAGTTGACCGGTAAAGAGCTCACTCAACTCAATAATAATGTTCATATTAACTGTCAACTTTGTAGGTCTGGGATATCATAAGCCTTGAATATATATCTTCTAATTAGTCTTATGTGGGTTCCTTGTTAAGATAGTTTATATTTTGGCAGCCTCCGGCGTAACCTAACCCACAAGACACAAGCCATCAGACGTAATGATCATAGTTAAACCATAAAAAAACATGGTTAAATATATTTAATTATAAATAATACCAAGACATTATAGTACCGTCTGGAGTATGTCTATAATCATTTCACATAACAAATATCTATGAAATTAGTTTGAGTATTAAAAATTATACTCTTCTGGGGTATTATTAGTGAATGTACAAACAAGAGGTTTGTTGCTATTATTGTAATAGATAGTTTTACGAGCCCACAATTACAATGATTATTGCATCCGTTTTAGAACTCGGGATACAAGAGCATGTTTAGACAAATCAGACGTCGATATACAAATCTTTCTCATTATTATTTTTTGTAGATTGTTTAGTTTTTTGTTAAAATAACTTAATAAATATAGTTCTTTATACGAGTGAGATTTTAAATAATATAGGATCAACTGAAATAAGACAATGTTGTTTCTATTACTTTCTTGTTTAAACTTTGACACGAAATTTTGATAACAGCAACGACATTTAAGATGTATATTTTGTTTTAATGTTGGATAACAATGTACGTTATCTAACTCCTAAATATGTATAAATAGAGAGCGTGAGATAAGACAACAGATTTATAAGTTATACAAAGGTGATAACATTTTTATTATATTTAGAATCGTAATCTTAGCTGGTACAAATAAATGTAATTAGAGTTTGTTCTTATTATTTTAAACCAGCAAAGTAAATGAACTTTGATAAAGACAAACCTTTGCACTCGTTGGCGTCGCGAACCGTCGCTCGTCCCCAGGGTCTATCGAAGTGGAAGGATTTACACCTTTCGCAGTCTCTCCCCGCGGTGTTGTGTTTACAATCGCAGGCCAGCTGCAGCCCCTGGCCCTCGTCCTTGGACGAGATACACCTGGATGCGTGCCCGTTGCACTTGCACCGACCACCAACAGCGAAATCTGATACGGCGTAGTGCTGTGTACCGGCGGCCGCTTGATTCTTAGTGTCTACCTCTTCGCCTTCATTGACCATGTGCAGTCGGTTAAATACGACTCGGATATCTGTTGCTGTGACCCAGTCTTGTAAGACTAGAGATATATCAAAGTTGGCGGAACTTGGGCGACCTTCCAACGTACTGAATGCGAGCCTCGTTCCTCCTGAACTGTCCCCAGCCAATCTATGGGAATCTGAGCATCTAGCTTCTTGTTCATTAGCCGCCGTAACCGTAGCTTTATTAGGGCGTCCATAAACTCGTCTACATTGACTCGAATAGAATTGAAAAGGCTGCCAAGTGACACCATAATCAACGCTCTTGTAGATAGCTACAGAATCCGGGCGTGCTGCTTTTGGACAGAACTGCAGGCTCACATAAGTCAGCTCGTACTTTTTGCCCAGTGGTACAGTTAAGGAAACATTGTCGGGTGGAGAGTCATAGGCTGCCGGGGGCAGGGCAGCTGATCTCCAACAAGTAACATCGTGAGGATTGTTTAGATCCGTTAGAGAAGCAGGCGGATAGCGTCTATCAGAACGTGATGCATCACAAAATCTACACATGTCTTCTGGGTTCTGGTCTTCAGGAGGGTCACAAAGCCGTTCAGGCCCTCGTCTTCCACATGTGGAGGAGACAGTTACTGGGTTCCCGAAGGCGGCATTGACAAAGTCGGGGATGCATCGCCTGGGTCGGCCGTCCTCATAGCAAGGGTCGGGGGGAGCGGCCGCTAGGGCCAGGGCCGCGGTGGCGAGGAAAGCCACGGCGCGGGCGGGCATATCACTCGTCACTCACTCGCGAGGAAGGGCGACACGTGCGCTCTGGTCGAACGCCGCCGGCAGACTAACTCGCGGGGCGGGAGCTTACGAGCGAGCTTACGCGCCCAACGACTTTGTTAGTGAAAGTTTTTTCTTTAAATCGTTTTGATATGATCACTATTTATATCGTTTTATTGTTTTACAAGTTTTTCTTTAACTGTATTTCTTTATAAGCTACATAACAATGCAATTATTACTTTAATAATTAGCATATACGTCTGAACTTATTTTTATTTCGACCTCTAGTTTCACGCACTTATGATTAATTCAATAATTTAAGAGGTAATAAGGTTTGTCTGTAGTTGTTCCTAACCGCATTAGGGCCATTCTCTTATTATTATAACAATGCTCTGGGACTTTGATTGTTTTAGCGAGTGTGGATTGTGAAATACAATTGAATTACAAATACATTATACGTATTCGAATATAATACTACATACTTTATTGTATGTAAAGTCGTGGCCAATAAAATAAAATGAAAAAAAGATCTTAAAGGTAAAGAATATTATATATATCTTTACATCATATAAAAGAAGAAAGTATTAAAATAAATGAGATAAAATAAAAATAATATAACACAAAGCACAATGTGAATTAATTAAAACCTATTAACATAAAGAGGAAGGATTTCTCAATAAAAATACATCCTTTAGTGAACATCTCATAACTTTTGAGAAAGCTTATTAAAAGTTATTTGAACTCCAAAGCTCGTGTCTGGTCATTTTACTAGCCATTGTCTTGTTCATGAATTACCCTGAGTTAACAGCGTATATTGTCTCATGATATTTTAGTAGCTGACATCTCGTCGGACAAAATAATTCACAAACTCGTCATAACTCATCAGATCAAATAATTTTAAAACTCGCTTATATTCGCAAAAAAAATCTATCTTATTTTATTGTTAGAAAAACGAAGTCTTCAATAATAAACAATCCTATAAAATACGTTTTACAAATAACTCCGTTTACAATTTCAAATTAAACAGGTCTTAGACATCGCAGTTATCTTGATTTATGTGTTTGTCTGTCACGGCCTTCCCCTTGCGAGTAATCTCGGAAACACAGCTGGAATTTCAATTTTATTGAAACACCTCTTGGTGGTCTGGAGTATTTAAATAATATTATCATAGTGCCACTTACAAATAAATATATAGTCTGAAATTTATATTTTATTAAAAAAAGATATCAGCATATGAAAACATTTTTAATACTTTCATAGATTACAGTGGAAGAAACCATATATATATAAATCCTTTTTTATTTAAAAAAAAAACATCTCTCGCACTAAAGAAACAATCTTTGTGTCGCGTGAAATTTTACAGATATAAATAACACAAATAACACCCAGACTCGGAACATTTGTGGATCACACATTCAAATGTTTCATCTGGGAATCGAACCCAGGACCTTTGGCACAGCAGGCAAGGCCACAACTACTAACCATTAGACCAATCAGCCGTCAAATATCATTCACAATAATTTAAGTACTCGTATTTTATAATGAACCCGCATTCCCCGCACTTTTCAACGACAATTTAATATAATCCAATAAAAAACAATAAACCTGCTTTGAAATAAGTCATTTAAGCTTATATTATGACTAATGCAATTAATTTATTATCATTATAATGAATGGTACAATATTTACTTATCATTTTATAAGTATGCAAAGACAAAAATAATAAATTTGAATTCAAAGGGTCAGGTTCTGTGACCAGAGGTTACATGTATTTTTGAAGTGATAACTTTTTATAGGAGGGTAAACAGCTTTGTTATGTAACGCGTAACGGCGCGCCTCTCTGTCTGGCTTCCCTTTCACACACATATAGCAGTAGTAAGCAAATTACTCCTCTCACATTCTAACCCCCAGCGATTTTGGTATAAACAATATTTAATATATTTCGGACAGCATTATTTTGTACAATTAAATAATGATTTAATATACATATACAAAATTGTAATGTATGTATTTAAAAATTGTTATAGTATTTGAGATATATAAAAAAATTCTTTAAAAAAATAATTCTCTATATCAATCGATGTGGAATTTTATACTGAATCTAAAAACCTAACACTCATGAGGAGCCAGTTATCCCTAGACATTATGAGGAAAAAACTACAAATTAAAATATAAAAATTTGTGTTTCGATTTTTAGATCACATGTAAATACAAGTTTCATTGCTAAGATAAAAAAAAAAAAAAAAAATTTTACTAGTAACTAAGAATAAAATATATTTTAAAAGCACTGAAATATTTTATTAATAAATATCTATTACATTATTATATTAATATACATAAAAAATAAGTAATAATCAAAACTTTTCTCAAGTTAAACAATTTCAATAATTTATAGTTCAATTTAGATAGTTTCAGTTTTGTCGGGTGTCCCGAGACACACAGGTTTTATATATTGATATACTATTCATTATTAATTGCATTATATACTAAGTGTTCAAACGACAACAATAATTGCCTTGAACCCAAAGATTCAAGATCTATGATAGGAGACTAAATGTGTTTTTTTAATATTTATTTATTGACCTCATCATATAATAAAGGATACAAATTTAATGAGTAGTTAGCTTGTACACGTCTGATCGATTAAACATAACATGTGGTTCTCCATGGTGTAAACCACCATAACCACAGAAGACCAGCACTGTAAGTTAAACGTTTATTATTTATTTATTTATTTAAATCTTTATTTTACCATATAACAAAAGTACAACAGGCGGACTTAATGCAATAGAGCATTCTGTTCCAGTCAACCCATAGAGAAAAAAAAACATAACAATTGAACATAAGCTAAAATTAAATTAAAACTAAATTATTATTTATTTCGAAATACTAATAACACACATAAATAAATACATATAAATATTTGTTAACTTTTATTACTATAATAATAATGGGATCGAAAATTAATATCTAGTTGGTTATTTATTTACTTTAGATATTTAGTTATTATATAAAACGGTTGATTAAGTTGATTGATTGATTGGCTCGTCATAATAAATCCAATGGATATTAAAGGGATTTTAAACTGACAAGGGTTGAAATTGATCTGTATTTACTGACAAACATTTATAATGGATTTGTTGTTTCTTTAAACTAAAATCACGATTTTCAGTTTAATATAATTAATAGTCTTGTAATGCAATTTACTGAAATAGTTATTTTAATTTTTAGATATGTAGGTAATGTTAAAAAGCTTTAGGCTACAAATGTTGAAAACACCGTGAGAACATTTTAACTTTTAAAACTATTACTCCATGATGGAATGAACCCGTGAACACGATTGCTGTAAAGCATTCGAAACGTAAGGTTAAAATTAAAATGTAACCAAATTATACGCGAGTTTTAATCCGTAAAAAATAGTTTTATTTGAAATGTGTACTCGTGAAAAACTAAGAAAATACTGCATAAACAGTTTTTCAGATTAAAAAAATGTGTTTTACAAATAAAAATCGCTTAAAGCTTATTTGTGGTATCCACTTATCATGATGAGTTTGCTATTTCTTTGTCATATTGACATAATAAATAAAGTAAGGAGGGATGTTATGGTATGTATGACATAACCGACATACAACCCTTACGAATAAAGTACAGAAGTGGATTGCATTTATTGTCTTCTCGACGTTTTACAACAAAAAGAACTGAATTTCCAGAAACCGTCCCTTCCCCCGTATCCTCGGTTCCTTCATCTATCTTCTTTCCCCACGGCTGGCAAAGCATTAGTAACTGTCTATATTTGCAGACGTCAATCTTCTTTCCTTAGGTGGATCGTCAGCTCATTAGATTCTACTGCAGTCAGTAAAAAAAGAACATTTAAATTTATCTACAAGAGCTATACAAGTAATAAATACATTAACATGATATTATTTTTAACGCAGATCGTGAAGGCAATGCGAATCACGTCCAGCCTCCGGCACCGCCAGAAGAAATATAGATACCAATATGGTTACATACAGAAACGAACTCACGTTCAACTAAGTCTTCATTTTCCTTTTTGTACAATTGCTAACAAAAACCTTTTGATCAATCATAATATATTTCGAAAAAATAAAAAATAAAACATATATCCAAATATAACGTAATACTATTTTGTTTAAGTTTTATAATTTATATTATTTAGTTTTGGACCTACTAAATCCTACTTTGCGCTCGGTAGTACTTTGAAATTGGTATTAATGGAACCTCACCTCGCCCGGTAATTACTTATTTCCGGTTATCCAGTGCGCTAATACCTTTATACTTGTGCAGTTGACTATACCAGGTGGATATACATTAATAGTACTGATATTTTCTATTAAAATTTATTTTCTATTTTTGTAGAAATATTTTAGAATTTATAGACCATTGGCAATGGTAAAAGAATAACAATTCTCAACTTATATAAATACTATCGCAATTTGCTCGACTAGTTTTCAACCCATTCGGGTTCCTTATTAAGCTGTGAGCATGGCGTAATCGTGGCGTGAACTTCGCAAATGATCGGACAAGTTTCAACAGTATTTACGTGACTATAGCTGAATAATTATATTTAGAAGGAATCATAGGTCACGAAAGTTGAAAAACAAAAATAATCTCAATTAAAAAAGACTGGAAAAGATAAAGACAATAAATCATAATGCTTTTTAATTGAGACTGTTTCAAAAACTAATAAGATCAAATGAATACACTACTAATTTTTTAAATGATAAGATAAACAGACGAAAAAGGCAAAAGCCATAAAAAAGGTATCTATTATAATTCTTCTACTACATTTAATATTGCTGTACACTTTGGGAATAAAATCCAGTTGGCGTAATAAATTCATTTTATTTTCTCGTGTTATTCTGCGCGTTTCTGATTATGAATTACGACTTATTAAAACAGAGGAAGGGTTACTGTCTAATTTATTACTTTAATAGCACATTGTTTTAAGAAATTAATTGACATTAAGCAAATTTCACAGATTAAATTTCGGACACCGCCAATTAATAAGAATGAATTTTTGGACAGATGAGTTTTGTATTCAATAATGAATGAGCTAATATTCCTTTTCGACCGGTTGCACCAAGATGAAAAATGTACTGCTTTTACCTAATTAAGTATTAAAAAATGCGTGTTTCTAAAGTCTATACTCTGATGTAAATGCATATCAGCAAGGCCACTACTCTGTCGATTTTAATTATAAATGAAATAAGTGCAAAATTTCATCATTTTTTTGTGACATTGATTGACAATTGATCCAGACGTCACATCAAAACTAATATTGACATATTGACTTTGCTTGACATAAGTGATTAGACTAGTTTGACATTTTGACACGTGCCTACTGAAATAAAGAAGTACCTATACATCTATACACATTATACCACAATTTATTATCGAGCTGAGCGAAGCAAAGCTCTTTACCGCTCAACTCGTTAAAATTTTGTCCGCAATCTCCTCCTACACCGATCAGGTTATAGTAATCAAATTTGAACCAGTTGATTATCACATTCTTACCTTCTACAGATAGATTAGAAAAAAAATCTAATTGAGCGGAGCTTTCTATGAGAGACTTTTCTGTATACTTTGTGCAAGCATCAATCAAAAACGGTATATCCGAAAATTTTCAAATTTTACACACTGATAGACATCAGTCTGGTGTAAATGCAACTTCAGTTGTGTTTGCACCTCCCTTTTCTTGAAATACTAACACATCCAAGATTTTGCGAGCGCAGAGATTCAAAATTGAGGTCTGGTTCACGCTCCTAGTATTTCTCATTGAAACATTCTATTAGACGCTCAGAAGATAATATTTTATTATAACTGACCAGTCTCAAGTTAAAGTTTTCGTGATATATTTTTCCTTGTTTCTCATTTTTAGTCAGCTTTCTTCGCTTGCATGCTGGCGGCCCTAGTAGACTATAATCATTATCTTCAATTCAAATACATTAACGAAGTTCTCTTCAAAAAAATAGGTTGGGTGAAATCGACCGTCAATATTTACGAGCGTTATAAGAGACAATTTTTAAATTGAACATCTAAGTGCAAATCATTAGTTTTTGAACGAGTACGTCAACTTAACATATTCTCAAACATGAGACACAAATGTCAAACGTGCATGCTGGCGGCCCTAGTAGACTATAATCATTATCTCCAAGTCAAGTACAGTAACGAAGTTCTCTTCGAAAAAATAGGTTGGGTGAAATCGGCCGTTAACGTTTACGAGCGTTATATTTGTGTTATAAGAGACAATTTGTAAATTGAACATCTAAGTGCAAATCATTAGTTTTTGAACGAGTACGCAAACTTAACATATTCTCAAACATGAGACACAAATGTCAAACGGCGACAACAATGCGCCCTAGGTCGCGCATTGTTTCCTACATTTGCCTAATGACTCCCATTATGGCTATTGTCATACAAACATCACTATGTAACTGAAGCAGACTTGCGACTAAATTGTCTTAATAAAATTAAGGCTAAAAATAAATTTATACTAAAGTTCACGCCGTGATTCTGCCATGTATAAAAATCATGAATAAGTACCCCGAATGGGTTCGAAACTAATCGGGCAAAAACGAATAGTAATTACGTGAGTACATAATAATTATAAAATTTATGAAGATGAACAAATACGTTCATTTGTTTCTAATTCATATACATTGAAATTTTAGTTCTGAAAACTAGATCTTTGTGTATCAGCAATCAACATAGCGTTACATAATTATTTTATTAGCACTTGGAGATATTTTTTCTCAGTCAATACTAGATATATTAAAAAATTCATAAAATCTGTACACCAGAAGTGACCAACTTTTTAAAATATAAATTTGTCCAACGATAAAAGCGAGTAGATTATAAAAAAAAACGTTTATTTTATAAAAATAAAAACAGAACAGGTTTTGAATCATAAGAAACTTTATTGATTTATAAAAAGACATTCATCAGAAAGGACATTATTTACTGCCAGTTTCTAGACGACATTATACTTTCATGTAGATATTTTTATTTTGTTGTTAAAGCTGCTTTGTAAAATTAATTTTTCCCTTTTATGACATTAGCTTGAGTTTGACATTTGTTTGAATTTCTTTTGAAATAGAGTTATTAGGCAGTGACAGTATTTCACCTGTGTACCGCGCGCAAGTTTGCTCTCCTTTTCTCATAAAAAAAAAAAGATAAATAAATATTAGTAATATTAAGACTTTATAGTCTAAAGTCTGTGCCAGCACTTACATGTATAGAACACGCGTTCGTTGACTTTCGCATTGTGAGGGAAGCAGACTGTTACCGAGTTATAGCAAAAGAGGCCGTTCCATTGACGACGAGCTAAATATTTAATTAACAAAGAAAGCCAACAATGCCGGAAATGTATCTAACACATTAATATTGTTTTGAAGCAAGCACAAAGACTTATATTAATTTAAGCTATTGTTTAGTTTAATGTGAGCGAAATAATATTAAATTATACATTGTTTAATCTACAAGTAACAAAATATATTTGGTTTTAACACACACATTTATGTATTTGCACACATTCAGAGAAAGTAATTTAGCTAATATCTTCTCACAGCACTTGCAGTCTTGTATCTAATAGTACGATTTGCATCTCAACTTTTTATATTTCAGAATTAAGCTCTTCATTCGCACCTATTTACATTTCTAACGTGTTTTTTAATAAAAAGAAGCGTTAAAGCATTTATTGCAAACAAATTGTCAATACATACCTAAAGTTAATTGCGAAATCACAATGTGGATTAACTCGGTGTCTATAATAGGATAATTGTTATGGCGACCGGTGGAAGAAAAAGTGGCGGGACGGATTAATCGAAGACATTACCCGTGTATGGACAAAGCTACTTACTGCCTAGATAAGCTTGGTGTAGAGCTACTGGCTACTGGCTTGCTTTCGAAACAACAGATACTGTATATATACTTTTATTACAATTTCTACATATTGTTTTATTCAAAAAACTTGATGTATTTTGATACAATATGTCAGCAATATTTTTATCTTCTAAGTAACAGTAATTTTGTTTGAAATAACATTGATTTATTAATAAAACAGTTTTTATTAAAATATTATTATTATTATAAAGTAATTTTGTTTATTGTTGAAATTACTGAAGCATTGTTGAATACATTAAGGGTTGTGTTTAAAAATGGAAAACCTTTAAATAACAAAGTGTTCAATAGTAATAAATATAATTAATAATACTTTATTTAATATATGTTCATTACTCTGGGTTTTAGCACTACGAGCTCGGGTCTACAAAAACCTATCAGTCTATACTCGCTCACTTATCCGACAATTACTTTCCAACGAACCAAGTTGCAGAGTTTGTGCTGGGACAAAGAAGTAAGAAAGTATTATGAAATACAAACTATTGAGCTGAGCGAAGCGAAGCCCTTACTAGTCAAAGGTGTGTTTCGTTACCAATGCTACTCTTCCTAGACGAATAATGGTAGAATGTCGAAAATTGGCAGAGATATCGAGGACAGTGTCTTATATGTCCTGAAGTTTTGGTGACATTTGTGATTTTAGTTTTTTATTAGCTGGTCAAAGTGTATCTCATAGAGTTACAATGTGGAAACGTTTAGAAAACGCACGCGCGAGTTCTTATTAGGCTTAAAATTATAGCCACTATTTACTCTGCTAATTTTACGAGTATGCGAAACTCATTCAGCAACAATGTTTCGCTCAGCTCCATCCACAGTGCACAGTGGCGGACCAAGTTAGTTTATGATAACAATACTACATATTCAGAGTCACTACTGAATAAATATTATTACATGAATATTAAGATATGTAATATATGGTAGTAATATTAGTCTTGCAAGTGTACTCTCAAGTTTACACATACTTCTCGTATCAGAAATTCTTCCCAGCAATTCCTTTTTTTCTCCAGATCACCTTTATCAGACGCCGCTTGTATAGTATTTTTATTTTATGTCATTCTTTATTATTCTTAATATTCTGTGCAGAACCTATTGTAAGATAACTATATATTTATGTATATTTAAAAATCATACTCCTAAAAGAGGTTCTAAGATTAGGATTTTTTGGAGTGAACGTAGAACAATATATGTATATACATAACATATTTAGAAACATTTATTTAGTATTATCTTATAATATTGTAAAAATTGTATTATGATAATAATAATAGCAAAGAAAATAACATTACTAAAATTACAAAAACTAATATGGTACCACGTAATCAGAATGTACGGATCCCGGTGACACGAAAAAAAAACTTGAAAATTTAAATTTTACATTCTTAAAATTATAAATATTCACAAGAGTGTAAGTATGGAAAATACGTAAGTAGGGAAGTACGTGCTGGTGTGGGATGGATTCTTTCTTCTTGAGTCCGAAACCAAATAGGGCTGGTGTCGTCACGACTCCGCATCGAGAACATTCCTTCTCGGTATCGATATAAGCTTTAAAACAAAAAATAGTGCTGTTAAGGCAAGACACTCATTGTGATCGAAGCTTCCAGAAGCAACGGTACATTCTAGAATTAATTTAAAAATCTGAAACTGATTGGTTTATTACATATTATTAACAATTAGTCATTACATTATGGACTAATCGGCAATATGGATTCAAAAAAAGTTCACACCGCGATTTCGCCATGCTCAAAGCTCAGACTAAAAACCCCAGATGGTTTTGAAACTAATCGGGCAAATGCCGATAATAATTACGTCATTACAGCTAATAATTATATATAATAATAAAGTTATACAAATTAACAAATACGTTCATTTGTTTCTAATTCATATACATTGTAATTTCCTCACTGAAAATTAGATCTTTGAATACCAAACAATTAATGGCATTACATAATTATTTTATTACAATTTGGAGATGTTTTTCACTCAATCGTAGTAGGTGTGACAAAAAAAAGGAAATTAAAAAAATTTTACATAGTATATATAATAATAACCATGGATGACGAAACAAACACACAAAAAAGTATTAGTACGAAAAGTTACCCTCTTTCCAAAGTTAACCACAATAGCACCAAAAAAGTCAGAAAAACTACGAGTTTATCACATTATTTATAGCTTCTTTTTTAGCTAAATTTATGAGTTTTATCTCTGTTCCTATTGAGAGGACCAAAGCATTTTGTTATTATATATTATTTTGCTCAAATGAAAGGATATTTTTGCGACGCTTTGTTATTATAAAATTTACTAGGTCCACGCAAGCGGAGTTAGCCTCGCAAAAAAAAAACGTTCTATATGTTAACTATATGGGAGACATTTTATCAATTATCTCGAAAACTACAATTTCGATTCAGTTGATCTTCAATCCAGACCGAGTTTTGCTCATTATGCTCATGTGTGCAAAATTTCGTCTGTGTAGCTCTTAAATTGAAGGAGGAGTAGGGTAACAAAGAGTTGAAAATAAGAGTAGTAAAGAGCTTCGCTTCGCTCAGCTCAATCAGCAATTTAACAATTTTTGACTCTGACAGTACCTAAGTAAATACAATCAATGGTTAATAAAAGCATGATAAGGTAAAATTAAACAGAAACCTACAACATTTTTTTTTTTTTTGGAATTTAGTTTGTTTGTCCGCAACATTAGGCAAAAATTGTTAAATGGAATTTAACTATAAAAGTTAACGATTTTCTGTTAAATTACGTCTTTTATTTCAATAAATAACGTGTCAAACAATATGCGAATTAAAACGGATGTAAAAACAAAATTTGTGTTACAGAACAAGTGCAGTCGCGTTATTAACCATGTACAAGCCGGCTAAGTGACAGTTCCAGCTCATATTTGAAAATATTGCGAAGCTTACAACCCTTTTGAGTTTCAATTACATTGTACAAAATATTACACTTTTCAGGAAGTTGTTATTAAATAATGTACGTAATAGATATTTTTCATATTTGTTAGTGTATATTTCTGTATATTGCTTTCTAAATCGACAATCGATGTAATTTGTTTTATAATTATGTGTCAATATTACAAGCAAACTTGTATTTATTTATATATCTGTATATTCGAATTGAATACATATGTTTAATATTGTACTGAAATTGTATGAAAGCATATTACATATTTATATTACATTTTGCAATACAACTGAAATTCAGGCTTCAGGTGAAGGCTTTGTGCTCATAACTCATATTTGATTTGCCGTGCTCTACTCCAGCTGTCAACTTGTAACACAGTGACGCAAAGTGTGATAGAACGCGACTAACAATGTATTTGTTCAGTTAAAGTCACTAACACTTGAAGTTCTACCTATATGTCACCTTAGATTATGTGCTTTTATTTAGTTTTTATCATATAAGACTGAAATAACCATTTAGATGTTATATGTTACTAGATCTACCCACAGATTCGCCCCATTGGTGCCCATTAATCATTTTTTTGGACATTATCAAAACTGAGTTATTATTATTATTTTTTTTTTTTTTTCTTTTTTTTTTTTTTTTTTTTATTATTATTAGAATTGGCCGCGGATCTAAAGATTCGACCTTATTAAGTCAAGAGTCTTTGGTATCCAGTCCAATTGTATATTAGAACCGAAATTTTAATCCATATTAGAACCAACTTTGGCAACAACAGCACACAGACAAAATGGTAGTTTTTTCCATGCTTCTATATATAGTAAAGATATGTAATATTTTAAGAATATTAAAAATTAATTTTAAATAACGGTATCTCTAAAATTAAGTAATCTAATGTGAACATCATTATTATTTTAAGATTTATTTAAATTTTTCCTTCTTGTTAAGGAAACAAACAGCAAAATACGTTAAACCTACGAAAAACAATATAATATATAATATTTTGAGCAAGAAGAAACTGTCTCCACCGCTGTCATTGGGCATCGCCCACTATGATTAGCTATTAGCTAGGTGTTTTACGTGTCGACACTTTGGCATGCCGCCAAGTCGCGGGTGTCAGGTGTGACAGAAATATACAGAAAAAGAACCTTAAAAAATAAATCAATGATAATATAAGAACTCGTTTTTTGATTTGATGTTTATTCTTGTTAATCTGATTATTTCAAGTGGGAGAGTGGGAGAGTTTTGAATACTCCAGACGAAACTCTCGCAACCCGTCTGGTTCTTATATATAACTTAAGAATTGAATTTATTTATTTCCAGAAATTTTTAAGGTTCGTCTATTATAACATATATATATATATATTAACTTAACATATATAATACGTCATAGTCATCATTAACTGTATCCAGTAGTTGAGTTTTTAAAAAGACATAATGTATCCATTAAGAATCTATTTCTATATATATCTAGAAATTATATGTAATCTATCATTTGTTTATTCAGATATTCTATATAATTAAATTGATCTAGAAGGTAAAGCCGTCTTCGAGTTATAAAAGCAAAGACAGACGAAGATTTAAAGAATTAAAATATAGTAAATTTTAAGTGATGGAAACAAATATCTGTCTAAAGAAATAAAAAATACAAAGACATAAACAGTTAAAAATTAACAGTTAATATTAATAAAATAATAACAAGTAAGAACTTTAAAATATAATAACTTTATAATATATCAATGATATAAAAACAAAACTAAATTTAATAAGATTAACGACAGCAGAAAACCCATAACCCTTCCACACGTCCAGAGATGATTAATTTAATATACGAATACACCAGATCCTACAACTTAACTCATCAAAGGCACCTTAAGTGCCGAACGTATCAGAGTCCAAAGGAACCGATACATACTGACAAACTCACCTTTTCATATATGAAACACAAATCCACACCTTACAAACTAAAGAATAAGGGTTGTTTTTGAATGTTCTTGAATTTGTAGAATATATCTGTGAGGTACAAGCAAAGAGGCTGTCAAATCAATGATCTTTCGAACCCTCGATAGCGACTCGATGACCTGACGCAGATTTATTGGAGACGAGATATTCGCTCGTATTGAAATGTTCCGATTTTATTTTTAAGGACGTGAAGGGTATTTATAATGACACACTTGTAGGGACCGCAGTCCCTTCGCATTTCAATATTTTTGTCTGTGATTCACATCAAAATGGAAATAATCTAAAAATAATATTACAAAAAACTTTTTTTTTTGTCTGTTAAAAAAACCAGCATGTCACAAATATTTTTGCCTGTGATTTGTCATATTAAAATGGAAAAAATCTAAAAATAATCTCACGGAAAAATAAATTTGTGCGTTTCTTATAAAATCATGTCAGACCACCAAGGTCTATTTGGTGATTACAATTCAGCTGTTCCAATACAAGCTACAAGCTCTATATCCACTACCTATATATAGATATATCACAGTCTTCTAGACCTCGCCCAGCTCTCTTTACATATAAAGCACTCCACAGTCGTTCTATTTCCATCGCATTGTTCAAGTAATTCCTGAGTCGTGGTACACTTTCCAATAATCACTATTGTATATTGTTTATCTTCTTTACTTACAGATTTAGTACTTACATAAAGTCTTATATATTTTACTAAATATATTTTAGACTTAAACGAACTAAAAAAATGACAGAGTTTTTTTAAATTAGAATGTTTCTTTATTTATATGGAGCAGAATAAAATTTTGATTCTTTAATAAATAAATAAAATATGGCCACAATAGTGATGACACGCAAAATCGACAGGAAAGCGGGGATTAACATGGCATGCGCACACGCATCGTTGGCGTTCAATCTGCGCATCTTATATTATACCGGCTATTTATATAAATCTGCTTCAGATAAAAAAAGTACATTTAACATTTGACTTGAAAATAAGTTTATTTGTTATAATACTTATAGCAATAATAAATAAAACTTTATCTAGTATTTTCTTTGTTTCAGGAGTACACATTTGAAATAAATCTATTTTTACCCGACGTTTCGTGTTAAAAATAAAATGTAACCAAAGTTATACATGAGTTAAATTCGTAAAAAATAGTTTTATTTCAAGTCTTTACCTATAGTTAATACTAATATGTATAATAAAACGCAAGAGTTTGTTGAAGTAAAGCTTCGTTAAATTGATTTGAAAGTTAATTAATCTCATTCCACTCTTAATAAAGTTTATCACGTTTTTTGTTGAAGCTAGTAAGTTATTCAACAACTTAAATCACAAAAAAGCTGTATGTTTCTATCTTAACACCGTGATCTAAATACAAGGTTACTTTGGTCAACGCCATCTAGTGAAAAAATTTCGAACTAAATGTTCATTAAAAAATCATATATCACCTTACAATTATCTTAACATCTTTACAATTATCTTTACAATTTACAATTATCTTAAAAATTTTAGAAGGATTTTTATTCTGAATTGTCATTTCAGTCGTTTATGAATAGCAAACACGTTTTTATTTTACGTCTAAATAACACCACACTACAATCTTAGTGTCCATTATTGCGAGTATCTTCTGCAGATATGCAATAGAATGGATAATCCCTTTCCTGCTCCGGAATCGATCAGTCCATGAACTAATGGTCAGAACGTGTTACGCCTTCTGCAGTCTTTTTAGTTTTTGGGCGTAATCTTCACTTCCTAGATCTAGTTTTTATTTAAAACCTTAAATCATAGTCTATTGCAACTTTTAAAACTGTTTTTTTTTTCATATAATACTAATAATATCGTTAGGTACATAAATAAATAAATAATACTGCTCAAAGTATTAATAACTTGAACATTCCATGTTTTTTCACTTTGATATCTTGATAACACTGTGTTTGTTTATTTAATTGAATTTATAAAAAACCAGCCAATGTATAAAAAAAATCCAAAATATAATTTATTTTACAACGAAGACGTATGTGTATATGTGTCTCAAATATTATAATTTATTCGCAATAAGAAACATGATTAATGATTATTATTGTCAGATATAAATCAAATCAAATCAAATCAAAAAAACTTTATTTAATATAAGTTAAATTTAGTTATCTATCTGTGGTATGAGAATTGATCGTATTATTACATAAATGCTATAGCGCTTCATTAACTTACATTGTTTATTTTATAGGACTAAACTCAAGCAATCATAACTCAATTAATTCTACTAATAAGTCAATTTTTAATAAGATAAAATCACTCTAACGAATAGTATATATTAGAAAAATATTTAACCGCTGATTCAAAGCTAGTAAAAATAAAATAAAAGGGCCACAGAACGATGCCATACTTTTCCATTTTTAATTATGCTTTCTATTAGAATCTAAATATCACAAACAATATTTCCTTACAATGTAAGTTAATTTAAAAGATTTTCTGATTACAAGGCGTTTTAGCTTAGAATTAAATTTGTAGGGGAAGTGCAACCGTTGGTAATTTCCGGGCGTCGCTCAGCTCCATTCTACATTAAACTATTAATATCCAGTTATTATCTGGCAAATTGTTCGAACCTACTTTCTCATCGTCAGCACGTGCGGGGCTGAGTGATTGAATTAGCTGTATTTAATACGTGACATTTACTACAAGTTTTTAAATAATCTCCACTGATAATAAACGCTACAAATAATTAAATAAATAATATAATTCTAGATTTTTACATCAGTTGCAACAAACATAATTTTGTAATGTTATTTTAATTAAAATAACTAGGAGTAATAAGAATTCGGTCAAAAGAGGGACATCCCGCAGCGACGCACCATACTCCCGCTAGTGTTCTAAATGAAACTTTAACAATTGATACCAGATTAAACATTCATACTAACTTTTGATTTGAGAAAGAAAATTATTATTTATATCATAAATAGCGCTTTAACACATATCGTGTGCAAGAAGCTTTATAGATAATTATCAAAAGAGGTACATTTTACAATTTCTTCCAATTTAATTCAAAAGACTCTAAAATCTTTTTAACATATAAATGTTTTGTAAGTCATTCAGTAGAAAGGTATCAATTGAATGAAGAAATTTCTCTCCCTCGCGGTGCATTCAAAACATTTAATTAACACCACCCTTTGCTATTTTAGCTGTTCAAATTTACATTCTTTGTCAGTCAAGAATTTGAGGACAAATGACCCTTTATCAGGGGTTCAAATTGTCTCCGAAATCTTTGCATGCGCTGTAGAGTTTAAATAAAACTATTGTTATTTTGTCAAGACTAGGACCTTTGAAATCTTAATCTATACTCACAGAATTGTTACACTTATTATTTTAAATCCTTTCATTAACTGTCAGGGCCGAAAACATATACGAATTGTATTTTATACATGGAAAAAATACTAGATTTTTTATTCTAAATTTAATATTATATGTAGCAGTCAACAAATATAGCAATATAAAAAATTATCAAATCACCCAATACATTTATATCAAATAGTTGGCAAGGTTTTTAAAATTGTCGAATATATCATGTATGGTTCTCATTTATTCGCAGGTTTTGGCTGACCGCCGTGATCGGTAGAATAGCACTGTCAGGTTTGTTGTTTGGTCTCCTTTTGTTTTTGGAGTTTTGCGAGGAAGGAAGGGGGACTACTGCGCATTTCCGGACGTCCGTTCTAAAGATTGGGTTTCGCTAAGAAAGGCTATTCGGCCTCCTTCTGTTGGCAGGGTTGATTTCAGGGAGCCCCTCCCGTTATAATAATCCTGTGACTCATGGAGGTTGCCTGTGTTGCGGGATATCCTTTTTTTAAGTTATGTAAATAAACAAGTAAAATTTTCGGGATATAACATACAATAAAACTAAACAAAATGAGGTCGTCTGGCAAAAATTGCTTTTAGCAATAAAAAATATCTCGTTTACTGTATATGTAGCTTAATGTGCCACTTCTCTCATTCTATTTATATCTTATATTCGTATCTAGTATTCGTAGAAAAAATAATATGGATTTATAAAAAAATTATTATTCATATGATATGTTATTATTTTAAATAACAAATAAAACTAGTTTAATATACACATATGTACCTAAATAATATTAGTGACCGACCGAAAGAGCTATTTCGGTTTCGGTGAGTTACGGTCAAAAAAAATTGTTTGATCCTTAATTTTGATATCGGCCAAAAAACAGTCGAAATTTTCAGCAGCACTGAAACTCAGTGCGTGGTGAACTCCGCATCACAATTATCTCGTGCTCACTCTCTTTTTTTTAATTTACTTCGAAAGTTAGTGTAACATATTTATTTATTTTATTTATATATTATTGACCTAAAATACTTGTGTAGAAACGAAAATAATACATATACAAGTATAATATTTCGTAAATTTGATTAGGAGTGCAGTATGAGGAACTGGGCACTGAGGGGTAAGCCCCAAGAGTCGACTCCCTAACATATAAATTAACAAGAATTTATGCCAAAACCGCTGGAACGAAAATGTACTTAATTCAATGAAGATATGAAGTTAATATCATAAAAGTTTTTTCATATCTAAGCTACTCCATTCAATTTATGATCTTAATATTATAATAATAACAGGCGCCCGTAGCAAGCCAATATCACTTTTTATATCAGTAAAAATACTGCTATAGTTCTTGTTATAGAGTATATTATATATAGAATTTTGAAGCTTATTTAAATTAACTATAATTTCTAGCAGAGATAAAGTTTTGCAAATATATAAATACATAATTTTTAATGTTAGGCAATATCAAACAAGCTTTTATTCTGTATTTCTATAAAAGTGGTTTTAACATTTAATTGATTTATTTGTTCACCAAATTTTGTTTGTTCAACACTTTGTCCCTTAATTTTATTCCCATATAATATTCAGATCGTGTCCCAGCTTGAGGTAACGACTGAAGTATCGATATTATCTGTGTGTACTTCACAATATTTCAATAAAACCTAAACAGTCTACTTCAGACGTGGTCGGAGTGCGACGTGACGTGATTACCACATCTTCGTCTAGACTCTCTAATAAGCCTATTCCAGAGATAGCGAACCTTTTTGATGTTCGTGCCACAAAGACAATTTTTTTTTTAATAGGCCACAATAAAATTTTATGCGAAATAATGTTTTCTAAGATTTACACAAGTACTACACATTTCAATAAAACTATTTTACGGATATAACTCGCGTTTATTTTTACATTTTTTAATTTAACCCGACGTTTCGAATGCTTTGCGGCAAACGTGTTCGCGGTAAGACGAGGTGATGGTGTATATTCGAAATGTTAGCGTGGTGAAATTATACGTAAGTATAATTAAATAAAGACATAAAAACAATTCATCTTTAAATATATTTATCAATCAATGTTTAATTTTGATTTTGTGAGTGATATCAAAACTGTCATTGTCACTGTCAAAACTGTCATTGGTTAGTCTTCCTGGCCTTTGCGATTTCAGATTTATTGCAGAAAAATCTGACATCTCTGTTATATCCGAGAACTTTAATGAAATTCAGTAAATATCAATTAAAATGGTCTTTAAATACACTACTTCATTGATGTCAAATGATAAAAGTAAGTAAGTAAATGAAAGCAGAAGAATGACATATACACATAATAAAGCTGTAATTAATAACCTGTTTCTGTACATTGAATATATATTAAAACTTAATTGGGGTGTAATAAGTTATCGATATATCACCAATTTTTGAACATTTTGTCTCTTTCTGTATGTTTGTGCACGAATAAGTTGCCAAAGCGATTTGATGAAATTTGGTATGGTCTTAGCTGAATATCCTGGACCTGGAATTTAAGATAATTTTTATTGCAGGAAAATGTCTATTTTTTACAGAAAAATACAAAAAAGTAGTTCTATCCCTTAGCTCTATTAAGATATCTTAAAAAATATTCGTCCCTAAATATATACATAGGAACAAGGACGCATTGTGATATTAGAACATTAGATTAAAAATATCAAAGAAAAAATACACAAAATGTGTACGTCATATAAATTAGTTTTGATATCCAAAGCACCACAGAGTTTTTGAAATGACATCAACCACACTTTATCTTAGAAATTTGAAATTCGACATTTGAGATGCTATTATAATTGCTATCTGTAAGAAATTACTACATTCTAAATTAATACGAGTTCTCCGTCTTAATAAAAGTACAACCGAATTAAGAAAATTGATAAGTTAAGCTGTCAATGATTCAAACAAAAATTATTTTGTCAGCTTTTTACCGGGGTAAAATAATGATAATAATAATAACAATAATAAAAATAAATTTATTTCCAAGTTCCATTATAAGCTTAATAGTAACATAAAAGTATTAAACAGTAGGGTACAACTGTTTTTCAGCAAACATTATAAGATTACCTGCTTTAAGATTAAACTTGTATTGCAGGTAATAAATTAATTTAAAAAAACACCCCATGTATCGGTATCGTCACAGTCCCCGTATATTAATTTACAGCACTAAATTTATGTAATAGTCTTTAATGTAGGTTTGAGATTAATTAACTAGAATAATATGATAGCTTATACTAATAATATTAAAAAACTAAAATAGTAAATACATAAATAAATAAATTATAAATAAATAATTTATTAAATTTGTTAATTATTTAACAAATTAATAAAAATAACTAAAAAAATATCAAACGATTGATCAATTACTTAAAACATAAAAAACAATAACTATATACTGTAAATCAATACGCAACGCGAACGACGACGCCGGCAGATCTAGTATAATAATAAGTCTCTCAATTAAGAATTTCACTATTAAGTTCTTACGATGAAGGCCGGTTCTCGCTCCCTTAATAAAACATGAAAAATATAAAAAATATTATTTGCCTTTGTACATAGAAATATTACTTTGTTAAAATATTTCTTAAGAAATATTTAACGAAGAGCACAGAAAGATGATTAATTGTACATACAATTTTGTTTCAATATAAATTCTATATAAACAACAAATAAAATTTAATATTAAAAGATATATCATCTAAATTCAAACTTATTTTAAAAATATCTATAAAATAGCGGAGATAAAAATAATTTAAGATGACAAAACCTTAAACCAAGATATCCAAGCTACGTAAAAGATACTTTCCTTACATTCGATATTCAAGACGTCCATCATTCAGACAGCTTATCTGCACATCTAGTTAAATTGAAAAACCATAAAGTCTAGAGCTCAAGGTGCTCGTAAATATATCACACCCCTACCAGGATGACGCTTCAACAGATCGACAGACTTAGCGTAATGGGATCCTCTGTTTTATATATTCATATACTTTCGTGATACTAATGTACTTTTTACGTAATATGTAAAGATTTATTGTACAGTCAGCTTCAAAAGTCGATTACCATATTTAAAATTTCAAAATACACCATATTATACCAAAATTACTAAACATCACAAACACCAATATTGAATGAACATTAGAGTTCAAATTATAATTGACACAAATCTATAAGATTGTCAGTGGGTAAACTGTGCACGGAATGAAAGTTAAGACAAAGAATTTACCGTCTCTTTCTTTGCATTTCAGTTTTAAAACAGAGATGACACATTACAAAAAGAATATATTAATAATTAATTAAAATAGTTTTATTAATAGTTTTTACTTTTTATTATAGATTATATATTTTTACTTACAGTACTTCTTTTTATAAATTTCACTTAATAGTAAAAATAATGTATTTTTAAAGTGGCAATACCTTTCTATCTATTGTCACTTACAACTAGAACAAACTACATAATACGTTACGTTAAATAAAGTCTGTCATGCGTTTGATGAATTTGACAACTTCATTTCTTTAAGTAATTTCAACTCTAATGATGTTCATGCAATTTTGGAGTTGGTCATGTTTAGAAATTTTGGTATAATATGGTGTACATTTATTTTGAACTTTAATATGGTCATCGAATTTTGAAGCTGACTGTACATTAACGTACTTTGACAATACCTTTCAATGTATTTTCTCTTCATTTAGAGTACAGAGTACCTGATAGATTGAGGTATCTCTGATAAGAGCTGTTCACTCAGCGCTGGCGCTAATCACTTTAAATACTCCTATTAGAACTAGTGATTGCCTCACCCAGCTCTTGTCTTTGAACTTCCTCCTCACACCTCGATATTTGATAAGGAAGTACTATTAGCTGTATTATATTTATTAACAAAAAGTCCCTCACAAGCTGCTTGTTCATTGCAAAAACCTACTTAAACTAATTATGTAAGACCGCGAACCAGACCTCAATTTTGACTCGTAGCGCTTGCAAAACCTCAGTGTGTGTTAACATATTGAGCGAAGCGAGGTACAAACAGCACCGAAGTTGACTTGCTAAATTTTCGCTCGAAAATTTTTCCATTGGTCTATACTATTTTACTTTTCGCGTAATTATTCCTCAATGACACCGAATATTTGATTTTTTTTTTAAAACTACCACCAGACTGATGTCTATCAGAGCAAAATTTGGAAATATTCGGATATACCCTTTTTGATTGATGCTTGCACAAAGGATGCAGAAAAGTCTCTAAAAGAGAGCTTCGCTCGCTCCGCTCCCTTCGCTGAATAAATTTACGGAATATAAAAGTTGAGAATATTATTTATGTAATTACTTAAACGTAATAATTAACTATTAAAAATGAAACAAATGAATAAAGAGATACGGTTATAATTTACGGATGACAAGTTTAATTCAATTTACCCTTAATAATAATAGGGTCGAGATAAGCAGAGGCAATTAAACTAACAGCCTCCTCGCTTATCTTTTCTAACTAAGACGGACAGCTCTTTAATATTCCTACATTCTAAATCTATGACTGAATGAATGAATGAATGCTTTAGTATAGTTTTAATAATTGGTTTAAAAATTAAGAAGATGCAAGTGTAAAGAAATAAACACAACATTTTTAAAAAGAAATCACAAGTGCTTAAGTAAAAAATATTAATGTTTTTATTTATATTTTAAATATCATTTCCTATATATAATATTAGTTGTATTTAGAAATGTTTTTTTTTCTTGGGCTGGGGTATCAGATGGTGTCATCAGCCATCAAAATCTTGAAAATATAAGGCTTTAAAAGCGAGTTACGGAGATTGGACAATGATCCAGAAGACGAAGATACACGAAGAATAAAGTCTGTCAACTCACTTATTTGCTAAAAATAATGTTGACGAAAAGTAAGTCTAAATATAATTAATTTACAATACCCATTTCCAAGTTATTGTAATTTACACAGTAAAAGAGAAATTTTGTAAAGTTATAAATAAGTTTTAATTATTAATATTACAGTCTGAGTCAGGTCTACTGATCGATCAACCGATGGACCTACTAATTCTAGCAGGGTGTTAACAACATGTAATGAGATCTAAGATTTACACGAGTACTACACATTTCAATAAAACTTTTTTATGGATATAACTCGCGTTTATTTTTACATTTTTTAATTTAACCCGACGTTTCGAATACTTTGCAGCAAATGTGTTCGCGATAAGACGAGATGATGGTGTCTTTATATGTAAAGATACCATTTAAAACAAAGCATACACAATTCTTTTTATCAATAAACAAATATTCTTCTATAATTTTTTTTTATTTATTTCCATATAAACAGCTAGATCTATAAAATATTAAAGAGCGCGGCGAAGTCGCCTTAAAGAGAAAATCAGATAAATATCTATTATTCCATACATGAAATCTAAATATAATTTAACACTAATCAGAAACACTAAATATATATCTTATTATTGAGAATCGAACACAATTGGCAAGACTCCTGCTATTCCAAGAATTAGTTTCAGAAGTTACTTTTAGCTAGTTCACGCCTGCGGTACTTAGAACTACACATCTGATTAATAGTTATATTTTTATATACCAATTGATCAGTAAGTGTAGTTCAGTTACAAATGCACACATCATCAAGCTCATGAGAAGATAAAACAGTTAATACTTTTTTTGTTACTCCGTAATTATTAATACAAATTTTTTATAAAAGAAAACATTTTCTTGTAACAAATTTAATCAAATCTCCTTTTGTAAAAAAATATTAATAAAATTAAAGTTCTATTGTCGCGTATTTCAAAATAAATATAGTTTAATGGAAATCGTCTTTTTGAACTGACTGACTACGCACAACTTACACAACAGCAGATCGAGATGTCATATAAACACCCGTTAAAAGCTCTTCTTATCTTCTTCATTAGTACCTAACCCACACCCATCTGGAGCCGCGTGTGTAGACACTACTACAGATAACTATAATATAATTGATTATTTATACAGAATATTTAGTCATCAATATCAAACTACTAGGAGTGTAAACAGCACCGAAGTTACAATTACAAAACGGCGACGCAATCTGTCCTCAATTATTTTTCAAGACAAAAAAAATAAAAGCTGTTAAAAAAATTTAAAAGCTGTTAAAAAAATTCGGCACACACATGTCATTGTAAAGCTAAATTTTCGCGCGAAAAATTTTTCCCGTTGAAGTATGCGATTTTAGTGCCGTAGTTATTCCTCAACGACATCGAATATTTGTTTTTTTTTTTAAAACCACCACTAGATTGATGTCTTCCAGTGTGCAAAATTTGGAAATTTTCAGATATACCGTTTTGGATTGATGCTTGCACAAAGGATGCAGAAAAGTCTCTCATAGAGAGCTTCGTCCAATCAGTATCGTTTTATAAAACTATAATGCTTAAGATGGTCACAGTCGGTGTTAATCCGATCTTGTAGAAACATTCAGGCGATGAGGGCAACCATTGGTTTCTAAGGGGACAGCCTTCAAATTGGCAGCGTAATCTATGCTAACGGGTAGTCCCACATAACCCACTGGCAACCATCTTGGATGACGGGGTATTCGTAACAGATTTTACCAACGATAATAAAAAAATATATATTTAAGAAACAATTTATTTTGGTTTTAAGGTTATTTTCACATTATTCTACATCAAGGAAGGAAGAACTGGTAAGTAATAAATCCCCTAAAACCACTGCCAAGTGCTAACTATAACAGGGTAGCTGGCAACAATCCTCTCGCCACAACTAATTCACATCTATTGTACTGATCTCCATATTGCTTGATCATCCCGAGAATTAATCTTAGATTAGAAACGGTACTCGTAATAGAGTTACTTTAAACCTACGGAGTTCATTATTTGATATACCTACGTATATTCGTATTATAAACAATAATATATTATAATACAATATACTAACCTAACAGTTAATGTTATTGTTAAAAATATTAGATATAAATATAAACAACGTCAAATTTTTTATTTATATTTAAGTTATACAACAAATATATTTAAAAAGTATAAATGTAATGTACCTTACGCTCAGATACACAATAATTTAGTTAATTCTGTACTACAACAAAAAGTTAACAAAAAATCTGTCGACGTATTTTAAGCTGTATTGTAAAAACTATAAGGTCTATTACGTAATATGAAGTAAATTAAATTATAACAGCAGCGGATCCAATGAATTGGTATCGCGCATGCGCATTGATAGCCATCGGACCACCGACGAGTTCACAAAAACTGGTCTAACACAAGACCGACAAAAGACAAAGTTATTTGAACGCACTTTATACTTCACAGTTCAATTGTAATATTAATAATTAAAACAGTTACAAAAGTGTCTTTATGAATTTCTTATTTTCTTTTTCAACACTGAATTTTACGATTACGTTTATCGAGTAATGAGTACCTACCATATGGTAACATTATATTATAAAAAAATGTTACCATATCCCAAAAAAAAAAAAATTAATGTATATAACCATTTTAAATACAACAAATATATTTTAAGCTTATAAATAAAACATTTATAAATCCACTCTCTGTTTAATATAATTCCGTTATTTTATTTCTACTATCTGAGACTGGGAAGGGGATTCAATCTGTGAAAAATATTCCCCATATTTTATAGACCGGAGGGAGACAAAACAGAATTAAACGAATCTATAAGCTTATTTGCAAATGTTTGCGAAAATACCGGTTAAAGTATAAAGCATTTAAAACTTACTTATTAACAATAATTGATAAATAACATATAGAACATTATTATATGTTAAAAAGAATTTATTATATTTGTAACCAATTTAAACAGTAGCTGGTCAACCGCGCGTCCTAACTCCTAACTTTTTTTTTAACTGAGTATTGCAATTAGTTCGGACCGGGTTTGATGAGCGGGGGCGATTGCCGTCTCCCTTAAAAATATGGGGCCTGAGGGGCCCGGGGGTAAAGTGCCTTCAAGGGTGCCTCTAAAAGCCCGACCTTCGCTTAGGTCTTTGTTAAACGGGGGCACGTGGATGTATTGACAGTAACTTCTTCTGGCAACAGAACGCCTTACATAATATACCTCACATTTGCTGACGAAGGAGGTGTCTATGTGAAATGTTTAATAAAAAGTTAAGGTTTGTATTTCATATTTAAATCTTCAGGATCTTAGAGGATGTCTTCATGACGTCGTCTCTTATTGGAGACGTTCGACCGTGAGGTCGAATTGTATATTTAAAAAACTTTGCTTATATATTGTTATAGTAATAGTTATGACCCAAAAGTATTCACAAACAATGTTACGAACTTTTGTGTATTTCTTAATCTCTGAAGAGCACTTGTAAATTGTTTTTTGATATATTGTTTACTTCGCAATAGCCATCTTTATTTAACATTTTCGTAACCAAATTAAAAAAAGTTTGTGCAATTTATAACCATCAGCAAAACAAGAAAGGAGGATATTAAATTTATTACTTTACAATAATTGCTTATTGTAGTTTAATAAATAATATTTTGTGAGAAACGTCACATTTTTGTTAATTAGAATTGATAAGAAGATGTTGCTCTTGTCTTATCCTCTCTTCTTGCCTGATCCTCAAGATGTTATTTATAGATAAACCTTTCTTATTTTTCAATACAAATTATTTTGTATGTAAAATTATCTGCAACATAAATTCTCCTTCTGTATTAAGTTCGACTGCCGTTCAGTAATTTGTGGTGACGAACAAACAGACAAAAAAATACTTTAAACTAAATTTAGTACAAATACTTGTAATTAAAAAATACCAGTAGACTAGCCCTTTTTCTAGAATTATGTGTATATTTAATTTTTGTTTATAGTTTTTTTTTTACCAAGTTATTCATAAAATATAATAAAAATCCAGTTATATTGAACTGAACCCCAAACCAATGTCCGTTCATTACAACAAATATATGGTCTTTTATCTACAGACACAGACCGTACTCGACCAAGTCTGAGCTCTTAAGTATTATAATAATAGCCTAATTTAAGTAAATTGTGTTCTACTTTAATAATCTACAACCAAAACTAGGCGTTATCAAATGTTAATGATACTTGGATTTAATAATGTTGTTAACTAATAAAGAAGGTTAAACTCGCGTATTTTTTTTTTAAATTTTAATTTTAAACGTTTCAAATGGTTTGCAGCAATCGTGTTCACGGGTAGAGATCTCATCTACCCGTGAACACATAACCAAATTATACGCGAGTTTAATCAGTAAAAAATAGTTTTATTTCAAATGTGCATTCGTGAAAATCTAAGAAAATACTAAGAAGGTTGAAGTTGATATCTTGAGTTTTATTTTCATACGAATAATCAATATTAACAAAATGAATATAAATTAATATAATAATTAATTAAAAAGTAAAGATTAGGAGTATGTGCTTCGTAACATATGGTAATAGAGATGGCAACTCCAGGTGCCATTTCTAATCTCTTTAAAGTCCAGGATTTGGAGGTAGAAATACCAGGACATTTCAAAGCCAGGACTATATGTATAAGAACAATACCTAATTGTTATCTTAGTTATACTGTTAGTTCTTTCATGATCACTTTTCAGTATTAGAAAGCACAATCTTTATTAACAGGACATCTTAAAAAGCCTGATCTTCTCCAGTCTGTCCTGTAGTGGCCAGAGTCAGTATCAGTAAACATGTCAGTTGGCAACCCTAGGTACACAGTCCACTTCACAATAGATTTTTTTAAATATATTATAATACTTTCTTCAATTACATTTTTCATTTTTAACTCCTAAAATGCCTATGTATTTAGGCATCAAATACAAAATCTGTGACATTTGCTTATGAATTTTCTCGCAAAACTGCAAGTAGGTATTTAAGTTTAATGTATTATATTTATGTTCCATGCACACAATACCATTACTAACATCGCTCTGAAATGAAAGTAAAACAAAAAAGGATAAAAATCCATACAAATAACGCCATCCCCCCACATTACTACAAATATAAAGTTTGGAGAAGATGTTGATACGACAGCACCGCCTGCGAGTAAATCCAATTTTTAATAAACTCGCGGTGGCTGCGAGGTCTTTATATTGAACAACTTGTTAGGACTTTACTTAGCCATATAGATAAATATATTACTTTTATAATGTTTAAATAATTTATTTAAACACTATGTTATTTTGTAAATAATTGTTCGAAATATTGCAAGATTATTATTCAAAAATTTGTTTATTATTTTAGTCTCCAACGCGTGGTTATCCTACAGTGTCCCCCAACGAGGATTATTGTTTACGTTACTAGCGGATAATATGCGCATCGGATTCGTATCACTCCATTCTTATAACTCCCTTCACAGAAACAAATAACCTTATAACATCAAGCTCTGCTCATAACACCGTTATCGGTGTACATTTCGTTAGGAAAATGTATATATTGCCTGTGACATTTTGCTTCAAATGGAGCAAATTTTTGTAAAATAATCGAAAAAATAAAAAAATATTTAAATACATTTCTTTGTCTTTCTATTCCAGTTAAAATATGGAATTTTGTAAATGTTATTTATTCCACAAATTTATTGAAGAACACTTAAATTAACCCTTATAGTGCTAAGGAGCGCCGTCGCGCTGCTCTTGCCAGTTATGAAAAATGTCAGCGTAATAGTACTCCTTTTCACAGTTCACTCTGTTTCTCTAATTTTCATGTCAATAAGTATGTAGTATTCAATTTCTTTGTTTTTATTATCAAGTATAAAATGTTATGAAGAGAATTTTGAAAAAATTATGAATATTGGTATATTGTAACGGATTTGGTAAATATTTGTCTTGTTCATGTAAATTATCTATAAAAACTAACTCTTTTACTTACATTTTTAGCATATATTGGTAATATATGTATGGCACTAAAAGGGTTAATTTACTTAAGTAGTTAAACTCGCTGTAACCATTTACCATTACTACCAGATTTACAAAATGAAAACTTTAACGAACAGCTATTACTGGCTTTTGGGTTTAATCTAAAACTGCGTGCTCTGACCGCGCTGTCTGGTTCGTCCCACTCAATTACTCGCATTTATTGCGTTCTTAAATATAAAGTTATAAGTATTTGACAGTACAAATACAATTAAGAAATACATATAGTGCATCTCCACTTCACCTACTCTGCCAAATATCAAATACAATATAGTTATTTAATTTTAAATTGCAATTCATGTGCGTGAAATTACATTTTATTGTATAAAATACAAACAACAATGGATTATCAATGTTTTAAATTCAGTGCCGTAATAAATATTTATTAAGACTTTATTTGTATTCCTAGTTTGAAATAAAACTATTACATTTTAATTTAACCCGACGTTTCGAATGCTTTGCAGCAATCTGTGTACAGACACTTACGTCTCGTCTACCCGTAAACACGATTGCTGCAAAGCATTCGAAATGTTAAAATTAAAATGTAACCAAATTATACGCGAGTTTTAATCCGTAAAAAAATAGTTTTATTTCAAATGTGTACTCGTGAAAATCTAAGAAAAAAAAGTATTTTATATGAAAATCAGATGATTTTCCGGAACGATATCTGATTATTGAAAATCACAATAGAAGCACCAAGTTACATACATATAAATTCATCTAGTTATTATGTACAGCCTAAACCAAATTTTGTATTTTCCCAGAAAATGAAATCGTTTTGGGTAAATCCCACTAAGATCCATAAAAAAGAAACAAAATTTTATTGAACTGTGTTAGTTTTATTATACTGTTATAAAAGCTATATCAGTTATTGCCTTTCACTTTTATTAAATTTATAGACAAAAAATAACGATAAATAAATAATTAAAAATATCGATATATATGTATATTGCCTTCGTTCATGTTACTCTGATACATTAAAATGGTCCTTACATGAAACACTCTATTTCTTTAAATATATTATTTCACTCACAACTCACCAAGACAAAAATAAATGATTTTAAGACTATTGCCCTGTATACCCTATAGATTCAGACTTCCTCCTGGCGGAAAAAAATACGGTAAAAAAACCCAAAGAAACGTACTTTATTATCACAATATTGTGTTCTGTATTCATTTAATACTACTCCTCTGTTACTAGTATTTCACTCGTTATCCAAAAGCCTGCTGCGGCAATTTGGCAGCGCTCTATATAGGGCAGTCTTATCTGCGTTGGCTCGATACTCTACTCTGTCTGATATACGATTCATTTGCAAAAACTAATGCACTATCCTTTGCCTGATTTCCATGATTTATTCCATGATACTTTGTGAGGCAATGTTTATAATTATGTTGGTGGAGAAAATAAAAGATGATTATTTTTTTGTTTGTCTTTCTCTTTCAAAAGCTGGTGATTTTAGTGAAGATTATGGGCTAAGTCCACGTAATCGACGCTAGTTAAATGGTGAAACTATCCTGAAGGTTTCAGTCGTTCTGAAGAAACTTTTTTACAATAAGACCAGTGTTAAAAATTGCATTGTTTTAGATATTTATATAGGTAGTTGGACTTTTAAACTATTATATAGGTATTTAGTAATTACTTTGTTGATATCACTAAAGGTACTATAAATACATAATTCATTTCCAAAATCGAAGTAGTTCTTCTTGTAGGTTAGTGTTTTTGATAAAATTTCAGTATTTTTTTTATTTTATGGGCATTAATATCAATAATGCAACTTTTTTTGTCTTGTACTTGTGAAATCGGGTCTCTTGAAGGCTATGGTTCTGTCTGTAAGAATTTCGCCATCATGGCTTGGAGTGTAATTATAGTATGGTGTTACAGTTGAAATAACTTTAAATGTATCTGCTAACTGTAATATTATGTTTATAATTTGGTTATGTCTATGAATATAATCGGTTTGAGCTAAGGTTGGGCAAGCTCCTGTTATAATGCTGTATGGTTTCCGTCTATCTATAGGATTTGCCGGATTTACCATCAGAAAGAGTGGGATCTTTTAGTAAATCTTTCTTATAATTTTGCGGATTAAAGACTAGATATTGAAGAGCAATTAGAAATCCTTCAGTTTCTGGGAACAAATTACACTTATAAACCATTTAAGCCTTACGGTTTATATCTGATTACTCTAAATCATGTGAATGCCTTCCATGTAAAACCTTCACCTTCCATTTATTATTGTTTATTTTTTTTAAGTCTGTGTTTTCGTTATTTATTTCTGAAGAAGTATTTGAGAAGTTTAATAGTGTATTATTTCTATCATTCTCTATTATTGCCTCGTATAAGTTATTTAATAATGATTCAAGAATAATTTTAATTTTAAGATTTGATTTGTTCAGAGTATTATTATTATATACATATGCCATTAAAACAAAAGTGTATGCTTATATTTTAAATTATAAAAATATGTTACAAATCTTACAAATCTTACAAATGTTTATTATAGTAAATATAATTATGCGGCTGTATTCACGTTATTACTATCCAATTTTTGATCGGTCTAAGACGTTACGTCTAAGAAAATCAAACATTGAAATGAAAATAAAACACATAATTTTTATTTATTTATTTATTAAACAATATAATTACAAGCAAACCGAGACTACCGTGTAACCTGTCTCCACTTGATACACTCACTAAACAAAACTAAACAAGAACAACTTAAACGAACATCCGTACACTCACTAAAAATAATTATTAATAATTGTTATAAAATATTTTTTTAACTCGATCAATGTTTATAGTTTTTGATTCAAATAAATGTTTGTTAAATTTTATTTAGAAATGTTGTTTAAAGCATATACCAAAATTATATGGAAAAATTAGTATTAATATAAATTAAATTTAACGGCAAATCCATGCAAAATAGAAATTATCATGATTTTAAAACTAAATCCAGTTATTAAATCCAAGTTTAGTACAAAAATAAATGTCTGTGTAATGACATAAATATTACCAAAATATTTGGTCTTTATATTGTACTGCGAATCTGTTAATCTTCAAACATCCTTGGTCCCTAAATATATTAGATATTATATAACAACTTCATTCTATAACCTCCCCGGTAACATTCTTCCGCGAAGACCTTCTCAGGCTCTGTATGTTTTCATCACCAATGTGGACTAACTCTTTTAAAGTCTTCTTCTTTCGTGATGATCTTTTCTCTGGATGCTCACTCGGGGTCTGAATGCTCTTACGTCTACTTCTAGTCATGACAGGGCTCCTGTCATCTATAGCCTCTTGACGAGTTAACTTAGACTTTCTTCTACCTTTGTTCTCTTTATCATTTTCTTTCTCTACATCCATAGATGATATACCACTGTCTGCATTGTGGTCAGACTCTTGTGTAACAGAGCTTAATATGTTATCTTCTGTATCACATGCAGGAAAATCAGAATCCGATTCATCAAAAAGAACTACTTTTATAGACTTTTTAGAGGATTTCTTTGTGGATGGTTTGTTTTTGAGAATGCTGCGGGCGGGAGTAGCTCCGAGATCGACGGGAGTGAAGGTTATCAGGTTTGGCTGAAAATAAAAGTTAATTATTAGTCGAGTTAAGATAATACATTTCATAATATAATAACTTATACTCCTAGAAGTTTATGGGATGGCAGAAAAAAAATAACTAAAGTCAGTCCACCCACCTCCTCGTCTGCGGAGTCCTGGCTCTCCACTTGACGACCTATCAGCGACGCACGCAGCATGGCGAACGACGCGGACTGCTGCGAACAGTGGTACCACCATTTAATTATAACTCATAACCGGCTTACTAGAAATAGGTTCTGTTGCTGGCTGTGATTTTATTAAACGAGCACAAAAAAAAATCTGAAATTATCGTTTAGAGATCCGCAGATACTTTAACAGATTTTAGTACATTTTTTTTTATCGTGTGTTCATGTCACAGATTAAAGACGGCAAAACTTTAAAAATATATTCTTGTAATGGCACATACCCTGTTGGCGGACTTTTCCGTTTCATTGGACAGCACGGCCTTGAGCAGACTGCGCCTGGCGGGCGTGGCCGCGGGTGTAGCCGCCGAGGGGGACTTCACCGGGGAGTGGATACTGAAGAAGCCCATATCGAGAGTCTTGCTCTCAGCGGAGGGCTCGGGGGCCTGAGACTGCTTGGCTTTGCGGGCGGCCGCTATAAGGTCCTTGAGTCGGCTGGCGGCGGGCGCGATGGGGCGGGCCTTTGGGCGGGCGGCGGCGGGCCGCGGCGCCCTCTGTGCCGGGGCGACTTCGGAACGTTTGAGGATCGGCGGCTCCTCGCTCCAGCCGCGTGCACGTAATTCTTCTAGTTTGCGGAACCTCATGTCCACATTCTCTATCTGATAAACGGTATATATATTTTGATTACCACTTTATTCGATCTTTTAATAATCATGATATGTGGTAAATTTTATTTAAAGTTATTTTACATGTTTGTTAAATTTTATTAAAATAGGACCGTTTTACTTAAACGAGATTCTATCGTGAGAATAATTGACCGATAAATAAAAACTTTATTTTCTCTATGGGAACCGATCTAGGAGCAGTATTGATATATTCTCACCTGCATGAATACCATATCCCAGAAGCCATGTAAATCGGTGGGGGTTACGAGTGCAGTGTTGGGTGCAGGATGCTCGCAGCGAGACAGGAGGGAAGCGAACTGTTGGAGCTTCTGCGACATCAGCAAACGAGCCTGTCCCACCGCACATAATACGGCTTCCTATTGACGTTGAGGGTGCAGAATGTTTGCATTAGATTTTTAACCAAGAAATTATAAATAGTTTTAATCAGCAGTCCTACCTGCACCGAGTCCGGCAGCACTATCTGGTTTGAAACCTTCTCCCATTCTTCACACATCTCCGTCATACGTGCAATCTCGGAGTCCAGTTGCCGACGGAAGTGTTCAACGCTGTCGATTTCACAAAGATCATCATCCAGGAGTCCTTAAAACAAAGAACATGTATAAATATATAAAATAATTTTGTTTTGTTGCAGTATAGTTAATATTTTTTAAATCAAATTTGAAATTAATATACCCGTTTATGTAATAATAATAACAATAATAATAACTCTTTATTGTACACCAATAAATCTAAATATTTAAAACAAAACAAAACTTATAAAATAATATACAATAAATTGTAAAAATTTATGACATATATAATAAATATGACAAAATAAATGTATTTTTCTTTTCTTACCTTCTTTTATTTTGTTCTTCATTTCTTTTCTAGCATTATCCTTACCACGGGATAAAGTGACGCATGGGCTAATTTTCTGAGCTATATCAGCTATTTGCTCAGGAGTCATTTGTAGGTCTATTAGCTTTGGAGACCGTAACTTCTCCTCAGAACTAGATTCGCTCTTAGGTACATTTTTGGGAGTCACATTGCTTTGTTTATCTGGCCATGATTTTTTCGGTGTTCTGGATTTTGATATTGGAGGATCATCGTTATTGGATTCCACACTGCTTGAAGATTGTGATATAGAACTGATTGTTTTTTTGGTTTTAGTAACCTGATTCTTATTTGATTGAAGTTTGTTCCTTAAGTCCTTGGGTTCCAGCTGTTTAGATGCTTTATCTTTTGCTGTTCTCTTCTGTTCTCTATTTGATTTTTCAATATCAGAGTTCAAGTTTGTCTTTTTAAAAGCTAATGTCGGTAATTTAACAACGTTCTTTAGTACGGGTGGATGAAAGACTGCATTTTTAGGTGCAAACGATTGAACAGAATATTTTGAGTTAGTTTCAAGTTTGGGGGCTTTCTTTGCATTGGATATATTGTTTTTGGCGGACTGTGAGCGGGTGACTCTACCTGAAGTACTAGGCATTGGCTTAGGAGGAGGAGGAGGAGGAACAAACTTCTGTGGATTATGTGGTACACCTACAAGAAATGGCTTCTTCTTTAGTAAAGTAACTGCTTTCTTTTTCTTTTCTTTTTCTTCCTTCCATTTTTGTAGCTGCATTTTTCTGTGCTCAATTTTTGTCTGTGGTTCAGGTATAGGGGCAGGACTTGGCAAATTCCTTATTTTATCAAAAACAGAAAATCGTGTGCTTTTCCTGTACCTAATACTGCTCTCTAATCTCTTTTTAACCTGTAAGTGAAAGATGCACTAGCAAAAGGTTGATATATTATTGTAAAGGTTTATATATTATTATTGAGGTTGATATATTATTGATATTCTATGAGTATGACATACCGCATACATGATAATTAAGTTATGATTATAGGAGTCTACAACATGAATGTAATAGTAAATTTAAAACAGTACCCCGCCGGCGACGCTGACAAACTGTACAGGTTTGTTTTTGTGTTTCTTCACATGTATCTCCAACAATGCACCGAAATCGAAGCTTTTCTCTGAAAATAATAATAAATTATTGATAAAGGGATAGAATTATAATAATCAATTTATGAGTCTGTAAGTTAAATATTAAATATAAACTCCTTAAGTTAATATTTACACATTTAGAAGTTATTTCTTATCAATATTCTAATAGATCCATCTCATTTGTTTTAAATTAATATAATTTCGAAGTAGCTTAATATAAAAAATAATACATACCCATTTGAATGCCCTGAAAAAGAAAATAAGCACAAATTAAAGTCAACAAAAACGAATTTTAAATATGTAACTGTCTCTACACTTGTCACTCTTTTATTACAGAGGGTAGAGGAAAGGCTTATTAGATTTCTAGCATCCGAATTATTCGTCAGAAGACACTAAATTCATGACGTGACTGTTCCATCGAGGTATCAAAATAAATATTACTGTATTGTTATAGTTCTCTGTCTTAACTTTAATAATTCTTTATATTGTTTCGACAATTAAATAAAATTAATATTATACAATAATCAATGAATGCAATAGTGCAAAAACCTATTTTGTCACTAACATCTTAAATACCAAAATACTCATTGCAATGTTTATAAAAATATTATTAAATGCTGTGTAGTATTATCTTGCAGATTTTAAAGATAACAATTTATTCCTGTACAGCAAGTTAGTACTCTCTACCTCTACCAAATACTATTTTATGTTTTTCTGATGTCATAAGTAAAAATGTACACATTTAATGCGAATAAAAGTGAAACTCGTTTTCGTGTTATTGCAAATGATTACCACTTTCACAGCTGAATTATAATTATATAAATGGTGGACTTCATGATTAACTCGATTGAAAAAGCAATAAAGTCAAGCAATTATTAATATCCTATATAAGCACTATTTTATTTTCAACTATCATTTAAAAAAAAAATAGACCAATAAAATAAGAAAAAGGTAATAAAAGAATTTTTACACCATTGCTGCATATTGCATATTCAGAAAATAAGAAAAGAAAAAAAGTACTTTATGTGACTGTCGTGAACCCTGAAGTCTCACGCCGTAAACAAGGACTGTTGATGATTTACTTAACTTAAAAATAATTGTTACGATTATTGGCAATATGATAAAATAATAGTTCCTTCTTTATATTAATATATTTTTATACAGGGAAAAGTATATCCTTAAGTGTATATTATGTATTTTACTTTATAAAAATGAGAGGTGTTTCGTATACAGAATAATAAAAGAAATAAAAATTTGTAAATTTAAATTTACTTGATATTTAGTGACAGGTTGGAAGTTTTTCAAAAAGTTTAAATTATTCAAATTATGACAATCAAATATACCTAGCGCCATCTAAGATTATCTTCATGGCTTTATGCTTATTGCTTTGCCTGTGCCACCCTATTGCTTTCCAAATCCTATTTCGATTTTCCCAGAGAAAAAACGTCAGGCACCATTCAATATGGGCTTGAAATACGCTATCAAAAGCTAGTTATAGCTGAAATATTGCTCTAATTGTAGTGTTATTGTTATTTTAGTTTCATTTCGTATGTACATTGTGTAACTCTTACATTAGTCAAAAATGGATACGTTTATCTTAGGCTACTTCGGATATGGCGTTTGTTGATCACTAAATAGTTTCGTTCGGTTGATTATTTTCTTTCGATTTGATGTCTGCTTTTCGTTTCTGATCGTCTGTTTTGTTCGTGTTTACGTGTTTTCTCGAAATGGTTAAGGAAAAGCCTAATTCGATAAGGATATACGACGATGAGGGGTTTAGGCGCCGTGCGGCTTGTATATGCGTACGGTCAGACGCCGAAACGGAGGTTAGCATATCAATTATGTACGATAAATAGTGATTTCGCGATATAAGTGTTGTCGTTTGGTGTATAGGTCTTGCTCGTGACGTCTTCTCGTCGACCCGACAACTGGATCGTACCGGGAGGCGGCGTGGAGCCGGAGGAAGAACCGTCGGTTACGGCGATGCGCGAGGTGTTGGAGGAGGCTGGGGTCATCGGCAAACTGGGAAGATGCCTTGGAGTGTTTGAGGTAAGTGAGTTTTATATTAAGACGACATGTCAAAATTGGACTATATGGCGCAATGAAAGATGACAATGCATTGTAATTTATGATTGTTTTGAAATAATGAAACCTAATTTACTAGGGTTTATGAAACTTTATAGAATATTGCACAAATAGTATACTCATTCATACTAAAATCGAAGGTCTAAAATTATTATAGCATTTTATATTTGATTTTTGCACTTTCTACAAACAAGTACAAATAGATCAAATGCAATACTTGACTTAACCTCAACCTGTCAATAAAAAAAAGTATCTTCCAAATCTCATAAATGTGAAATTAATGTAATTAATATAAATGGTATAGATTCCCAAGTAAATAGGTCTTGGCAATTATGCAACCTTGTATTTAACTTTTATGTAAACAATATCAAATGGATATGATTTCTTCTATGCACATAGAAACTATTTGTAAGTTAATTTGTTGGTCCCAAATAACATAACTCGATTGAAATAATGATTTAAATGTATAATTTAAATCATTACTTCAATCAATCATAATGATGGTAATGCACAACACTTATTTACTTATATATATAATACATTTCAGTTATCTAATAAATTGATAAACAGAATGTATATTGTGCAATTCAATGGATTTAAAGGTAAATTACAAATAAATAGTTTTATTCTGATAAAAAACAGATACTTAATTTATCATATTTAATTACATAAATTGTTAGTTAGTTACTTAAAGACCTTATACATATATGAAAATGTTGAATTAAAAAATCTAAATTATATAATTATAATATTAATAATAACATAGCTTTACTTTCTATACTTAACTATGCTTATTTTTTACAAATAAAAAAAATCTCTTTTAAAAATATATATACAAATATCACTTAAATATTCAGCAATCTTAATATCAAACAGTCCTAATTTAATAAGTTTTAAATAAAACAAGGCATAAATTAAGTTTAATCTGAAAGGTATATCTATCCCAAATACAAATATTTTTTTAAACATCAAAGAATGTTTGTATTACAATTAGTGATCCTGATATCATAGTCGTTCTGCCTCAGTAATAAATAATTTATAGATAATAGAATTTTATAACACTTGTGACATAAAGAGAAAACTCTTGTATAGAAGAAAATTAAAGAGTGGAATTCTAAGATAAGAGCACATTGTAATTCCTGTTTTTAATGCAAACATAGTGTGTAATCTATTTAAGAGGTTGTAGAGCATGTTAATCCACTTAATAATTAAGATCTTAAGCTAATTACTTACGCTTAAGATTTAAAGATAAGTAATTGATATTGGAATGCTTTAGATAGTCATATCTAAAGATGTACATATTTCTGAGGCATTACCAAAAAAACATTTCACAGCATTATAAAGAATAAATAGCATAATTAACTCATATTTATTTTATACCTTCCAGAACCGAGAACACAAGCATAGGACCGAGGTGTATGTGATGACTGTAACCCAAGAACTAGCAGAGTGGGAAGACTCCAGGCTGATGGGTAGGAAGCGTCAATGGTTCTCGATCGATGACGCCCTAGCGCAACTTGCTCTTCATAAGCCCATCCAGCGCCACTACTTACAGCAACTCAAGCGCTCCAAACAGAACAAACCCGACGACGTTAGCTAAGCCTCTCTGGCTTAACAAATAGCACTGTGTGTAGTTAGAGATTGCAGTGCCGTCTTATCACTGGGTACTTATATTTTATATTCATTGGTTACCCAGCACCAATATTACATGTTTGACCACTCAGGCTTAGGTTGTAAAACCTACACGTTCTAAATATATCTATAGCTTTTGTATGACTTGCCATTATGTTAATATTTTTTGCTTCTGGAGAGATTGTTATATAAAGATTGTAAAAAGATATATACAATTGACATCATTGAAATAACTCCAAATATAAAATGTAACCATTTATAAACAATATTATTAACTCAAAGCCACTAATTATATTTATATATATATAAATCTATAAGGCATATTAAAACTGTAACATATAGACTCCAACAACACTATAATTATTTATTTTATTATCTATACCTACAAATGTTTATTTGTATGGTATTTGAATGTTATTTTATAGGATTTACAATCTTGCTATCTCAATCAAATTGTAAAATTTTTAAAATGAGTGAAAATGGATATGTATATCTTACTTTAGAATAAAGTTAGCTTATTGGATAGATTTAATTTCTAACAATTGGTATAGTTGTTAGATAAGTTATAAAATTTGGATGCCGTGAGGGTTAAGAGTGAGACGGCACTGCAAATCGTTTATGACTTGTCATTCGGGCTTGAGACAACTATTCGCTGGGCACGTAACTCTTATAACATCCCCTTTTTTCTATTTTTACGTATATTTTTATACAGCGATGGAATAAATGTTAATTTTATTTTGTTAGCATTAAAACGAAAAGACATACAATCTCTACTTTTTATTTAAATTAATTTAGTTTAATGATTCCTGAATGAGTTTCAATAATAAATTTTATAATGCTCTTCTGTAAGGCCTCGTTATTATATGCCTTTATCCTTTCATATTCTACTACTATCAACTATAATAAATCTTTTCACGTTAAATTCTCGTGATACTGGCCAGAAACACCCAAACACTCAGTACGTTATTAGGATAAGCGTACACCTCCACGGCCAGTCCGAACTCCACGTTGGGGTCGTCGTTCACGTGCAACGAAGTCGACTTGACAGCAGAGATCACGAGTTGCATGTTCACATACGACGTGTTTATTGGAAATCCAAAGATCTGCGATAAGATATAAGTAATTTATTACATGTTAAAATTTATTATTACTGAAGAATTGATATGAATAAATTTCAAACAATATTTACAAGGTAATTTTAACATGATATACAACTGAATGACTCGATGTTAATCACAAAATATATTATTATATAATATAATGAGTGTATGGACAATCTCTATCTAATTATAAATAATACTTTGTAAGAAGCCATGAGTTGTTTCATCCGGTGTCCAAGAACGGGTCGGGGCTGCGATCTGTTGAAGGCCCAGTGCTCCCATTGGGATAGCGAGTCTCGCAACAGACTACTGCAATATCTAAATCGTAATAAAAAGGATTTTATTAGGAATTTACCATTTTCAATATAAACAATATTTACTCGTTTCCAATTGCTATAGGTTATCTGTTACCTGTTCCAAATAGTCTTTACATGTGAGCGCCATTTTTGTATTTTATTTTTTATTTTTGTTTCAAGTGACAATCGCAAATCTTCGACGTTACTCGGTTTGGTGTACAAGCCTTCACTGGCGGGTCTTAGGCAAAATAATGGTTTACTAAAAACCTAGGATACAATTTTATACGTTAGGTACTAATTAAAATAATTTAATGCAATAAAGGTTAATAGAAAAAATAGAACTGACTGATTTACACATTATGCAAGAGTATTAGTGCAAAAAAATAAAGGATAATTTTGTATTTTTCAATATACATCTTAAAATATGTAGCTAGTTTGTCAGTCTTTTATCAGATACATGTCGAAGAATGTGAAACTGAGCTACACAAATTGATTTCTCCAGCTCCTTTAGATCACCAAACAACCAGAACCTCAACAAGAAAACATCGATTTACAGTTTAAGTGGTAAAGCCGATGTATGCGGACATCAACACTCCGGAATTATGCCAGGTTCAGTGTTTCATGATAATAATAATCTAGAGGTCTACAAATTCAGATTACAGAGGTTTCTACTTTCTACTAGGCACAGTATACGTAATATAACATCGAGCCTAATTAGAGGTACAAAAAAAAACAATTATTGGTATCTTTAAGTATTTTCATTGATTTTATTTATTTATTGGGAAAATTGCGTTTTTTTGTAAAATCTAATTCATCATAACCATTCATACTTAATAATTTATTGAGGATTATTAAATTGAATACTATATATTTTACACATTTTTTTACAACAAAAAAAAACTTCTATTTTAAATTCACCTTGATCGAGCAATTGATATTTTAGATATGGTGATCTATTTCGCTGGCAATCTAAACAATTCTGTTATGTGAATGCGCATCGATTAAAACAAATCCGAAGTCAATAATCAGATGGAGGCAAATTAAAACCCAAATTTGTTTACATACACATACAAACAATTCCTTTAAAAGTATCTTGAATTAATCAGGACACGTAAAGTTCGGGTTAAAACATAAACAACGGGATAAAAATAAGGATTGAGAATGAGACAGAGATTGTACAATAACTTCTTTAAACTGGAAGCTAATAAAAAAGTTTAACCCTTCCATAACTACTTTAAACCACGTAAATAGTATTTGTAATTATTTATATCAGTTAGGTCAGGTCAGTCAATCAGTCAGGACAGTTTCCAAAAGCAATTCATTGCCAATCTCATGATTTTCTTCAGAAATATTTTCATCGGATTCATTAGTACGATATGACTTTCTATAATCTCATTCATTTCAAGGTATATTAGTTATGTAAATGATTTGCTTACGTAACAAAACTACCCTAACTTACAACTTGCCAATCCGAAGACTTGGTGAAGTCGATTGCTACGCTTTCACAGTCTTGTGAATTTTGGATGTTGACCCATATCTGAAACAAGTTACAGTTTCAAAGTTAGAACTGTTAGAATAAAATAAAAATCAAAATGTAACCAAATTATACGCGAGTTTTAATCCGTAGAAATAGTTTTATTTCAAATGTGTACTCGTGAAAATCTAAGAAAATACTATTAGATCTGTTATCTATATTATCTGTATTCAAATTCATAATATCTTTATTCAAATAGGCAGTTACCAGCACTTTTGAATCGTCAGTTTACAAAATATAAAAATTTATGTGTAATAAGTTCATGAGTAAGCTACCACCAGCTCGGAATCCTGTTCTGCTCAGAAGAACTGGCCAAAAACTCAACTGTTGCTCTTTTTAAATAAAATTTAACAATGTTTGGCTTATACATCATAATAACAACCCTGCAAACGATTCAACAAACGAAGTTCCACACATTTTGATCGACAAGTACTCTTGAATGCTGTAGTAAGATTTATTTAATAATATTACTTTGATTTTAGATTTATATCTAAGAAGATTTAAGATATCTTGTGGAATCTTATTATATATGAATATACTTAACCCTGTGAAGGATTTTTTAACTTTTAGGAGACGAAATTTAGGATTTACGAATTTATTCTTATATCTTGGCTTTATCGTATATCTGTCACTATTTTTAATATAAGTATTTAAATTTTGGCGAAAAAATAATTATATAATACTGCATACTTACATTTTCACAATTGAAAACATAACTAATATTCCTCAGGGGACATCCAATTTCTCTTAACGAATATCTTTCTCCTGACACTGCGTCATAAATATACCAAGAGAATACCATGCTTTTTCCCAAAAACCCTCCATTTCTTACCGGCTCGTTAACCATGAGAGGTTTGTTACCGTAGTATTTAACTAAAACGTAGCTACTCTGACCTCGCGGTAATCCAGAACCGATTACTATCCAACACTCAATTCCTAAGTGAAGGAAATAACTTGCAAGTAATATCGTGTGGTCTAATGGCGACCCATATAAGACCTTTAATAGTTCCTAAAAGACAAAATTATTGAAATTTCTAAGACATGTAAGAACCAAAATAATTTTGTTTCTAAACAAAAACATTACCACTCCAGTAAAAGTAACGTGTGACTCTTTTGCTTCATATGTAGGAATCAGCGATACATATCTTAGAGCAGCCTCCATGATTTTCGTCAACATATTTTCGTCAGTTTTATACTGCTCCAAATCCTTTTCATTTTCTACGACAAATATAGACTTCTTTCTACTACTCTTTGAAGAAGAACTTTTTGAATAACCCGAACTTTTCGACAACGCCGATTCAGATTTTCTAGGATCTGATGGAAAATAGTCATTCTCAGGCACCGGAATGGGTTGTACGAATTCTGTGACACATTTGTTTCTTTTTGAACTGTCTATAAACGTTAGAGATATATTTCTGGATGGAAAATCATTACGATACTCAGACACAAATTCGTTCAGACGCCTAATGACAAAGTCATCGTCAGAATCATTAAAGAGCGGTTGAAAATAAGTCTGAAGACCGCCTAAATATGAAAGGGTTGTTGTAATTTGAAGAGATATTAGGGAAGTTTCTTTCTTCATGTGATTCATCAGTTCAGAAACAGCTGTTGGTTGTATTATATTCAAGGACATATTTTCGTAACCCAAAATCAATGGTGGCGTATTAATTTTAAACGTTCCCCGAACCTTAAAATTATAATACAATTTAATTTAAATTTCATAAATTAAAATACAGATGTCATAATTAAATAAAAAAACCGTACTTCTCCTAACTCAAGTACCGTATACAGAGGTATTTTTAATCCTCCTAGCCATTTATTATACTTTCTATAATTGACAATACCTTGTGAGGCAACATCTGAGAAAGATTGGAGTCCTTCTTTACATTGATCATACACATCTATATGAATAGATGATAACGGTTCTAACCTAAAAAAAGCAGAATTCAATATCTTATTATATAAGGAACAAGCCATATCCAGAGCAATGTCTCTTGGAGATATCTCACTTAGATTTTATCTTGACTGTGGTGTTCCAGGTTGGATGACAACCAATGGCAGTACTTGTCTGAACTGAAGCCCCATGATAGCTGACTTTCACCAATGGGCGAAGGGGATGTATCTTAAAACCTAAAAGATGTTAAAGAAATAAACTCAAAATATACATCAAACGTGTCAAAAGTTATCCGACCTTACCCACTATATCATCGTCATCAATTCTATCATTATCTTTCGATCTGTCTAATAAGTTAAAAGCTCGTAGGACTATAACTTGTATTTCTTGTTCCTTCAATAGATTTTCTTCTAAAATCTCTTGTTTCCTAAACTTTGATGGTTCACCCAGAGATAAATTTATGGAATTGGAAATAAGACATCTGAAAAATAGCGACACTTATTATTTGTGAAAAAATAACAACTCCATGCTAACATACCTTAAGGACATGTCTTCAAAATCTCGGACAACGTCTTTGTAGGTTTTTTTCATCAGAAGTCTATTCACAATTGAAGCCAAATTTGCATTTATCTTTTCTACAAACTTTACTCCTATAAATCTTTGTAGATCAATAGAATTCATTTTAGAATCGCTTTGAAATTTGTAATAGTCTATATCATCTTCATCTGTAGTATTTTGTAAATATCGTAATTGCTCTGTCGAAAATTGACTTGCAAATAAAGGAACAGAATTATTCTCCATATCAACTAATCCACGATCATTTCTCAGATGCAAAAGTTTAAATCTATTATATTCAGTATTTATTTCATCGCCACTGAATACCTCATCTTTACTTATAACACGTTTACAGATACTTTTTAATGCAGTCTTGATATTCTCATTATCTTCAATATTACTCTCATAAAGATTGCTAATAACGGCTTTTAAAGAATCTAAAGTGGGTTCTTCTGTACCGTTTAATAACCGTAAAATCATCTGTCTAATATCAATCGACGATTTTATTAAATCCTTATTATCATTATTAAGTTTATCATTCCATCCCAACTTTATAAAAACTTCGCATCTTGTGAATAGTTTTCCCTTAAAAATATTGCTAGATTTAAGTCTTACTTTATTCTTAACAGCAATGGATTTTATGTCGTAACCACTGCCAATACACTTACTACTAGGTTCTGAAACTATATTGTACACAAATTCTTGAGCTTTAATATCATTGTTATTTTTGATTTTTGCTAAGTTTACATTATAAAAAGACACTGGTTCAGAATTTTCAAACAGAATTAAACTAATTTTACTGTTGTGGGGTAATATTTCTATAGACAGTGCATCAAAGAAATCAATATCAAATCTATGCCTTTTGGTCTGGTACTCTTCTGATCCACATACGAAAACATCGTCAACGTACACTTTGAAACTAATGTTATTTGCAAAAATAATTTTTCTATTCTCATTATCATTTGTAATAATATTGTCGTCACATTTTAAATTTAAATCAAATTTGTTATCAGACATCTTGTCGTTGACAATTTCTTCAACTTGCATTTTTAAATTTTCGTAATTAACTTCGAGTTTTGGTTTTTGTATCAATGCATTGTTTTGACGTTTTAATTCTTTATACTCTTTATATCGTTTTATATAATCATATTCAATCTTTATTACTGAATCTGTGTATTCCATTTCAAAAAGTTGCCTCCACTGTAGTTCATATTCTTTTTGATCTAACTCATTGCTTATTACTTCAACTATCAAGTTTCTTCTAACCTGATTGCATTTTTCTCTAACCATTTTAATATCTTCCCACAACGACACTATTTGATGAATCGTTTGTTTTTTGTCCTGTATAACAAACTGGTATTTTTGTTTCGCTGTTATCATTATTTCAGTATATTTCTGCACATTTATATCAAATTTTATATCATCGGGTCTGTTGGGACTTATTTTCAACAATTGTTCCTTTAAATTGTGCCGAGTCCTTCTATTTATTTCTATTGTCTTAGAAATAGCTTTTAAATTCTCCTTGATGGTCTCGTAAGTACCATAAAGGTCTTTTACCTTAGCACAAAGTAATTCTTCAAGACAGAATCCGTGATGATGTTTAAACCGTATGTTATTAAGTACTACATTTAAGAATTTACGATTTTTTTTCACGTCATTTTCAGCAAATTCAGACACGACATTTTCGAATAAGATTGGTTCTTTGTAATGGACGGATGGTGTACTTAAATCCTTGTTAATTCTGTTTTCAAGTACCAAAGGAAATATTGGAATGATTCCTGTCCTTTGTCGGTGTCTTTGTAATCTGTATTTAAATAAAATATACAGCTGAATTAAATAAATAATTCATACAATTCTATAACTGAAATGTCCTTAAAAAATGATTCGAATCGAATTCTTTCGGAGATTCGTGATGTATATTTATCAAGGAAATGAAGATTTGTGTATGAAATAGGTACTTTAATTGGATTTTAATTGAAAAAAAAGCAATTTAAAAAGTTCATAACCTAAATTTTTAACTAAACTATTTAAGGCGGTTATTTTGTCATCTGTATAACAAATATAGTTAAAATAAAAATACAAAACTAACCCATCTCTGGTATAGCGATTTTGGGAAATCCGTCTCTGAAATATTTCAGTAATTCTAGGTATATTTTCAAGGTAATTTGTCTGTTCCTTGGTATGATCGATCCTTAAAATTTGATTTTCTACTAATAAAGGCTTAGCAGCTAATTCAGACCGGATAAGCTCCATTAAACTTGTGGGTTTTTGTTTTTTCTTTGCTTTTTTCTTTTTTAATTCTTGATTCTTAGAACTTTTTGTGTTAATTGCAGTGAAAAAATCATATTCCTTAATAGTTTTTGTCTTTAAAGGATACAATTCCTCAGTTTCCAAAAGCAATTCATTGCTAATCTCGTGATATTCTTCAGAAACATTTTCATCAGATTCATTACTACGATATGACTTTAATTCTATAATCTCATTCATTTCAAGGTATATTAGTTATTATTAGGTATATATTATTATAATAGTAACTTATTCTTATTTTGTTAACCTTTCCGTTTCCATAACAACAGGATGATTTGTTGTCGATCTAAAATGTTTATAGAAGTCTCGGCTTATAGTAAATTCTATTTGAATGATGATTTTTAATGTATTTATAACAATAAAAAAAATATTAATTTTGATACTTTGATTTAACTTAAAAATAATATAAAAACAAAAAACATTGTTCTTGTAAAACTAAATCTACGATCACAGCCGTACCTTGCCGTCAAAGTGACGTCTACACTGTAGAGTCCACAGATTTGTAAAACGAAATAAACACTATGTATTTGACATTTACGTCAAAACAAAGCAGATAGTGGATTGTACAATTTAAGCAACTAATTAATAATTAAAACACTTGTAGACATGGCGAAATTTTGTTTAAAAGATAGTGAGAAATATTATCTAACTCTCTCAGATCAACCGAAAAGATTTCACGCTGATAGCCCAGTGACCAATGTATTTTTTGACGACACAAATGGACAAGTTAGTATTTAACAATCGACATATATACAGACATTTTGTAGAGAATGAATTATTTTCTTCAATATTTAATTAATGTGAAATATTTGTAATTAACTTTTTTATACTCTTAGGTCTTTACAGTTAGATCGGGGGGTGTTACAGGAGTAACAGTTAATGGCATGGATGATTCCAAATGCACTTCTTTCAGAATGGAAGACAAGGGACCCATAATTTCTATAAAATTTTCCCCAGACCACAAAATATTAGCAATACAAAGAAATTTGGAAGGTCAAAACGCCACAGTAGAGTTTGCTAATTTTAAAGATCTTATGCCTACAAATGTTGAGTATTCTCATACTTGTAAATGGAAAAATTCAAAAATTTTAGGTTTTGTTTGGCCTAAAGCCAATGAAATAGCATTTATAACGGATCATGGTTTAGAGCTCCTACAAGTGCTGCCGGACAAGAAACAGTTAAAGACTTTGAAAAGCACAACATTTAGGTACCTTCTTTTAAAATGTATTAAAATAAGTATATCACTTGTAGTTTCTAAAAGATGTTGTTTAATTCACCTAAAGCTAAGATTATTCAGAAAGACACTTAATCAACAGTATTAGCAGCAACAGATAAATTATTAGTAAAAAAGGTGAATATTAATTTCTTAATTTTAATGTTTCCAGTGGGGCATGGTTCTCTTGGTGTCCACAGAGCAACATAATTTTACTAGCTGGGAATAACGGAGTACTTTTGCAGCCGTTCTCTTTAAACAATTCTACTATAACAAAGTTGCAGAAATTAGAAGGTATGATAAAAGCTAATATTGTAAAATACAAGGTAATATAAAATGATAAAATTATCAACATGAGTCAGATTAGAATCTAAAATATACTGTCTCATAAAACTCTATTTTGATCATATTTATTTAGGAGTACTGCTATTCTTTTGAACCCCAGGAATACTACTATTCCTATAATTTAATGAAATCCCCTACACAGTGCCCCCGGCGGAGTGTCCCCGGCCTGTGATGGAGCGAGACGTGTTCGTGGTCCGTCTGTGCGGCGCGGCGTGGTGCGCACTCTTCAAACACGCGCCCGCAGGACCCACGGAGGTAACGATTTTTATATTGTCGCATATTCAAGAGACTTTATTATGTGAAGACGCAAAACAATGTACTTGCTTGACGCCGCTTTTTTTAAAGGTGTAAATCTTGGGCATCAAAATTGGAGTCATCATTAAGTTGTTTTACTTAATCAACTTGTTTAGACAGTTTGTAGTTAAGTAAATATATCTTAATGAATAATGAATACTCCGCTGCAAGGTTTGGTTGGTCCCGGTTGGGGGTGGCGGCTCCGTGCAACACGTGCTGAAGACGGGGCTGGTGGGGAGGTTCGCAGTCAGCGTCATTGATGACTTACTGGTTATACATCATCAGGTAAATTAATTAATGTTCATACAACCATTGTATTTGTTATTTACTATAACAATTACCTTACTATTTATAAGTTATTTGTTATTAAATGTTATTGTATTGATCAAAGAATATAATGATATTTAAAACCATCAACTTGTTTTTCTGTAGTTCTTAATTTCATGTTTTATATAGTTTCATTTATTATATTATTATATTCCCTCATAGATTGAGCAACACTGAGCAAGTGCCATGTTGCTTGTAACTTAATAATTATTAAATATTAAATTAGTTGATTTGTCTTTTTTTGGCTCATTCGGTTGTAGTCCTCTTAATTAGTATCAAAATAACAATAATATAAAAATATAAAAATATTTTTTTGATTTATTATAACGAATTTTTGTTTATTACAGTCAAGTCAAACTTCTCTAATTTTTGATATAATGGAACAATCAAAACCAGAGAACAACACCGTGGTTCACATACCAATAGTAGAGGGGAAATCAATGAAACCAGCCATCGTAGACGACCAGCCCTGTCCTATGTGTATCCTTTTTAAATAAACACCAAATATGTATCATTACATTTAATTTATCAGAATAGATACTATAAAACATATTTTAACATTCACAATGTTAAAATATTATAACATATATAACATACATATATATGTAAAAGAAAACTTTTTAAATTCATCTTAAATATCTGTATTTATGTATGTGTATTGTATATAAATCATAAAGTTATATTATATTGTATTTTGTATTAATTATTATTATAAAGTATTATAGTATATTGTAATTTTATTGGTATTGTTTTTCGTCTTGTATTTTTCATTTTTATATAAACGCCAACCACAATTTTTCACGTTCACAAAGGTTACCTGGTACAGAATGCCACTGGGCTTTAAGTTCGCCTTTTGTTAATTTAACAATAAAGGATAAATAAATAAATATATATATAAACGGATTTTTTTATATCTGCACTACAATACCATCAGACTCTGGTAACTGGGTAGTGTTCCAGCCGCACTACGTCATCGACGCGCGCCTGGGCTGTCTGTGGAGACTGGACCTGGACCTGCCGGGGCTGGCTCATGAGGTGTTTATAGCTTAGGATATATAGGTTTTGTATGAAATGACTTCATGGACATACCTTCAAGTTCCAGATTCAGTCACATATATACATACATATATTATATGAAAACAGTGACTGCTTAAAAAAAAAAAAAAAAAATCTGTGACAGTAAACGGAAAGACAATTTATTTACTTATAATTATATTAATATTATTATCAACTAGCTGTAACCGCGGTTTCACTCTCGTATAATACTATACTACATAACGCATATATACTAAATAACCCCTTAAAATTAATAATATATTATTATATAATTGTTTACATTGTTCGCATTTTAAAGGATTTAATAATTTTGGCCATCAAAACTTATATGTTCAAAAAATATCACTATGTCCCTATATAATTACATTCTAATTATAATTTTTGTTAATTATAATATCAACTGTGTCCGCGACGACAAAAGACATTATATCTTATGAAGGGAAAAAAACGATTATGAGAGCCAAATTCACTGTCAGAAATGCGGAATAGGGTTAATAGAAATATTTTAGATAAGTGCATTAATAAATATATTATAAGTGCATTTTTGCAGATACCAAAAGAGGAAATTTCAAAGATAGTGGCCGTGTTGCTAAGACGTAACAACAGCAAAGAGACCATCTACCGTATACTGAACCAGCTCGTGGAGCACGCGGGGACCTACCTGCTGGAGCTCACGCAGTGCTTCGATGAGATCAACGCGGTGTACAGGTATTATAACATTCAAATATAGGTGAATTATGGAGAATTATAATTATATAAATATGTATCGTAACTTTATCGAATAAATATTTTTGTTATAAGGTATGATGAATCGTGAAAGTTTAAAAACAATGTCATATATAATACTCTTTAATTTCGGTTTTGATTACGGTTTCGATTTTAGCTTCTGCAGCTTTGGAATTAATCTACTCAATAAACAGTCTATTGAGTGAAGATGTTTCAAATACAGTTTCATTTCTATTCATTTGGTGCAAGGATTAATTTTCTAATAAATTTCCATTCCTTAGCCGACCCGGGCTTAGATCTGCAACAAAGCACGTCATAGGTTACACCATAATCGGACCTCTCTTTATCGTACCATTGCCTTTGAACTTTTTATTATTTTGAAAACATTTAACTCGAAACTACCTTCATGTTTGATATTTATAATAGTACCCTAGAAAATGTGCTCGTTTTATTAATGTTTCATAGTTACGTGTCATCTAGTTTATAATAATAATATACTTTACTGTACATCCGGATCATACAGAAATATAAATAAAATGGTACAAATTTGGCGGTACAAAGTTTGTAACGACTACGATTCTAAATAGATTTTACGTAAAAAAGTAGCGTAGTATCCTATGACCCCTCAGACGCTGGGCGGACGTGGAGGTGGCTCGCAACACGGCGGGCGCGCCCCCCCCTCCTCGCGCACACTTCCCCGCGCTCGTGGCGCAGACCGACATGTGCACGCACGTGCTGCACAAGCACTCGCACAAGCTGCTCGTGCAGGTACGGCACAACTTAAATAATATAGTGACGTCGTACGCCGTCACGACAGCCGTGTCCCTCCAGGTGGTGACGGCGTACCTGTCGTCTCTGTCGCGCCACGAGCTGACGGTGCAGCACGCGGCGGCCGAGCTGTCCGTGCGCGCGCTGGTGACGGGCGGCGCGGGCGGGCGCCTGCGCGCGCTGCTGCGGCGCGGGGCGCTGGGGGACGCGCGCCCGCTGGCCTGCCAGCTGCTCAGCCTGGGACACCTGGACCCCTCGGCGGCGCAGATAGCGTTGGATATGATGTGGCGCCTGCGAGCCTTCGGGGTCGGTAGCTCGTCTCGTCCTCGCCGGTCGACGTGCCGTCCCCCATGTGTACGAAGCGGAATGTGCAGGAGATAGTGGAGGTGCTGCTGAGCCGCAGCGAGCCCGTGAGCGCGGCGGGCGCCAGTCGCGCGGCGGGCGCGTGGGCGTCGCTGCCGGCGCGCAAGCTGCTGTCGGCCGCGCGGCTGCACGCGCGCCCCGCCGCATACCTCGCGCTGCATCACGCGCTGCTCGCCAGGAACGAGCGACTCAGGGGAGACCCTCACTTCCTCGCCGGTGAGACGCCGCCGCCGTGACCCATCATCCCGCTATACTTCCACTGAAATACTCTCGTTTACATATTCTACTATATTTGTGTTATATTGTCGGGGTCGTCGTCCATATAACAGAAAACCGATGATTTAGTTCAATTCTCTACGACCTCTAGCCCCGGCGGAGAGTTACCGGTCTCCCCTATAGGACAAATTTCGGTATGTGCCCAAGAATCACTAAAATTAATTTCCCCGGTTTTGAAAATTTTAAATCAATGACCACAAATTTTATTATATTAAATAATCATAATCTGCATTGATATGTTTTATCTAACATATTTTCAGGAAACCGATAACATGAATTTGAAAGAAGTCTGATTTAATTAATATTATTTTCGAACCATGTTTAACTGAATATACATGATATGGCCATTTATAATCTATCATATATGTCCTTGAGGCGACAGTTCTGTCAGATTAGATATTTACTATCTTTGACATTTATAACGCGTCTCTAAAAATAAAGTTTGTATTGTGTTTACTAAATATTATTGATCAAAATTTAAAGTGATCTCATGACTGACAACTGACAACACTGGCAGAATTTGTAACTTTGAAATTGAAAAAATTATTTAAAGAAGAGGAAGAAAAAATAAGCTTCTTACTTAAATTACTTTAAGGTTACTACAGAATATATAATCGTACGTATATATATATAATTCTATTGAAACACGGCATAAATAACACTTTAAACATATAATCTAAACCAGACAACTCCGGCAAGGCCGGAAAATCGTTCTTCGGTTAATTTGGTTAATATTATATTAGACCATGATTCCTAAATTGCAACTTCCACTGAACAACAAAGTCAACTTAAAGTTTTCATCAATCATTTACCTCTAATTGAGCTGAGCGAAGCGAAGCTCTTTACTACCCAAATTTTCAACTTTTTATTACCCAACTCCTCCCTCATTTTACGATCTTACATCCACGAAATTTGCACACATGCGCATAATAAGCAAAACCCGGTCTGGATTGAAAATCAGCCGAATCGTAATTGTAGTTTTCGAGATAATTAATAAAATGTGTCCCATACAGTTAGCATATAAAATGTGTTTCGCGCTCGCGGCGTCGCGAGACCAACCCGCTTGCGTGGACCTAGTTAATAAGACTTCTTAGTTTAAACAACATCGGTCAAATCATTAACCAAATTTGACTCTTCATAACTTTTAATCAACAAATCAGCCAAACCTAAGACTATTTTATCGTACTCAGAAGATCAAGATCTGTCAATAGGATGACTTTCATTAAGTTCATGATAAGTCATGGGTATAAGTACAAACTTTCTGTGATTTTTTTCAAAAATCAACGGAAGAACGGAAATGTTCACGCGGTTATAAACATCTTTACACTCTGTTGTCAAGGCAACAGCAAGTTAATAATAATGTTCATTATTGCGTAATTATAAAAACATCCAAATTTATCAACATATGTTATTTATCTTATCGAGTTTTTATTATGTGTTACAGTGATGTCATATGCTTATATAACATATAAAACTTTAATTTCTATCATACGGATAACAATATTTTAAATGACCTCTGAATCCACACTTACAGACAAAAATCAAAGAGTCTCTTAGATTTTCATGAGTACACATTTCAAATAAAACTATATTTTTATGGATTAAAACTCGCGTATGATTTGGTTACATTTTTATTTTAACCCGACGTTTCGAATGCTTTGCAGCAATCGTGTTCTCGGGTAGACGAGATATAAGTGTAAAATATAACCAAATGATACGCAAGTTTTAATCCGTAAAAATAGGTTTATTTGAGGTAAAACTCTTTGACATCTGTCTCCATAATTAATGATTTTTGTTACTTGCATCTTTTTAAACAATATAATTACTATCATACGTGATAAAACAAAAAATAATGTGTCATTCGAAAGTTTTTAGGTATATATTTATATTTTTACATTCTTAGATAAAGAAATACAATAATTTTTTTAAAATATTATGTAGCTTTGGTTGTTAGTATATAATATTGTAAAAAAATATGTCTAATGTTTTCAACATAAATTTTTACAACTACTAACACTTTATGCTTTTCATCCTTTTTTTGTATTGAAAGTAAACCATTATCAACCAAAACGCGACACTTTCTGTGGTTAATGACAATTTGGTAGTAATGTCGGAAATAAAATTTAGCGAAAGTCAGAGAAAAAAGGAAATCTATAGCAAGAGCAGCGGTCCTAACGGTATTTCTGCATTAGTACTTAGGATATGTGCGTCCGAGTCGTGTTCTTTATGTCTTGACTCTAAGGTACCAAATTCTTGGAAGCTTGCCAACCTGCCTGTACCCAAAAAAGTTGCTGTGTCTACTCTTGACTCTACTACAGGCCTGCATCGGATACCTACTTACTATGCAAGAGTATGGAACGAATCCCGAATAACATGCTTCTGGCGTAACTAGAATCGAATGACCTCAGTAATCGACAACATGGCTTCGTCAGTATTGATCAACTTGTAATTTTCTTGCTTACGTATCTGGATTGAGGGGGTTGAATCCGGAGAAACACTGGTTTCTCTCAACAATTTTAAAGGTTTTCGACAGAATGCGACACATAAACAAACTTTTTTATTACGGTTTGCCCTTTGGTCTTTATGGGAATATTAGACTTAGATCGATCAATTCGAGTGGTCATGTTGGAAGACTTTGATCGAGGACATTAAACTTCCAACTTAGTCAAACTCCGACATAGGCGATAACCGCTGGGATAGGTTTTATAAAGCTAAGATCCAGACGTGACCGTTCTTTGCCAATAAGAGGCCATTCCATTCAGATTTCTACTTTCCGAAATCCAAACGTACCGATCAAAGATTCGCCTCGTCTTTCAATTTGGATTCCTACATATATTCTACGGCTCAATTCTATTAGTCTTGCCCTAGTTAATAAGTAAAAAAAATAGACATTTTACAATTAATTAACGTCAAAAAAAGAATTTTACATAATATTTCATTTTTCTTTCCAGAGGAGCAATGTGGAGCGTACGTGGAGTATTACAAAGAACTCACAGCTGAATCTTAAAATCTGTAAAAATACTTCAATGGTCATATTGATAACCGATAAATCATTGAAAACATTTACGTAATATATTTTTAATATAACGCTAAGCAACCTTAATTATGTTAAATTGTGACATTGCAATAAATAATATATTCTGTGATCTTAATAATTACTAGTGACTACATATTTATGTTTTGAATCATTTATATGTTATATTATTGTTACATGTATAAAGAATAAGATAAATCGAATTTGTTTTATTTCATAGATAGCTATACGCTATTAATATCCTATAAATAATTTAAATATTTAGGTGTAAGCTTAGATATTCATACGACATGGAATTTAACTTAAGAAAAAAAAAAGGCGAATATAAAAGTTGCCCTCACAGCTTATTATGCTTATGCGTACCTACGTCTGGAAGAAGGTATTTATCTATGGGGAAATACTACAACAGCACATGAAGTTAATATTTGAAAAAAATAATGTATAACTGCAATCTCATGTTCAAAATAAAATAAAATATTAACAATGCCTGCCATCTATATTTTATAAACGTTAATGGTTACAAGAACGCAACATTTCTTCCGTTACTAAACATGTTATTAAACATTTGTTTCACACAAATGAAAATACATATCACAGACGTATAATATAACATTTTGATTAGCCTCATGAGAAAATGATGTCTTTAGTAAGAAAAGGTACTTATTAAATATATTATAATAGAGAATATTAATTGATAATTCATCAATTTCGTAAAATCACAGATTACTTCGCGTAAGATTTAGGACGTCTTAATCCGCATATTTATATTTTTGTAAATAATTTTAAGAACTTTGTAATCCAAAAATACTTGGAAATAAATGATGATATGATATGATACGATGTGATGTGATATGGTATGATAAAGAAAGGTACAAAGCTAGATGACTTAACCAATGTGCGCCTTTAAACGGTTTTTCAATAGTGTTTTATAATATATCATATATCTTTATCCAATAAATATATTTGAAGTTGCCCTTGAACAATAGGTTTTATAAGAAACCACTCTTCATAATTTTGCTACAACATATATCTACTTCTGAAATCTTGTAAACAGTTTATTTATATCTTTAAAAAAAAAACAATCTGTTGTCAATTGTCGTTATCACTTCTGTACATGTATTAATTTTACCATATAATTGGTTCAATTAATTACTGGTAATGTTTTAAAAATGTGATAGTATTTTTTCTCATATTTTGTTTCAAAGCTACTTTTAATTTTACGGGAATTCAATAATAAAACTTTTATCTTGTATTGTAAAAATATTTTATTCAAGATATTTTTCAATGTCTTACATAAAGATAACCTAACTCTCAGTAAGTTATATAATCCTGTAACATTTTCATAGCATGGTGTTGTATTACAAATCTAATGCAGATAAAATTGAACAAGTAGCTTAAATCTTCCTGTTTTGATGATTTGCTTTATATACCTTATCAGAATCAAAAAGTATTTGCTTATATAATATTTGAAATAGGTTAAAAAAATGAAAAGAAACTTCTTTATGACAATTTGCATTTTATTGTAAAAAATATGATGTTTAATAAACCATTAACAAATATTCTGTTTTAAATATTGACACAAACACAAATAAATAAATATATCATATTCTATATTCAAGACATTCTCTTAGAACTCAACCACGGCACGAATGGATTTACCAATATGCATCAAATGGAAGGCTTCATTGATTTCACTCAATGAAACTTTATGAGTAACAAAATCATCTAAAGGCAGTTTTTGATTGAGGTAGTCGTCAACTAACTTAGGAACATTGTCACGGCTTTTGTAGCCTCCAAAAGCTGTTCCCTTCCAGACTCGGCCAGTCACAAGTTGGAATGGACGAGTACTGATCTCTTCGCCAGCAGCAGCCACTCCAATAATCACAGACTCGCCCCATCCCTTATGACAAGCTTCCAGAGCAGCGCGCATAGTGTTAACATTACCAATGCATTCAAATGTGTAGTCCAAACCACCATCAGTTAAGTCCACCAGTACCTGCTGGATGGGTTTGTCATAGTCCTTTGGGTTAACAAATTCATTAATACCAAATTTTTTTGCAATTTCATATTTTTCGGGGTTAATATCGACTCCAATAATTCGTTTAGCTCCAGCTACCCTACAACCTAATGCAACTGCTAGGCCAACTGCGCCAAGTCCAAATATGGCGCAGCTTGATCCGGGTTCAACTTTTGCCGTGTTTAAAGCAGCACCGTAGCCGGTGGTCACGCCACAGCCGAGCAGACATACTTTATCAAGAGGCGCGGCGTCAGCAATCTTGCACAACGAAATTTCTAGAACAACTGTATATTCACTGAACGTTGAACAACCCATGAAATGGAACAAATCCTGTCCCTTGCAGTGGAATCTTTTGGTTCCATCAGGCATTACACCCTGGCCTTGAGTAATTCTAACTTTTTGGCATAAGTTCGTCTTTGGATTGAGGCAGAATTTGCATGACTTACACTGAGGGACGTACAGAGGCAACACATGATCGCCAGGCTTGACTGATGTGACTCCCTCTCCAACACTTTCAACTATTCCACCACCTTCGTGTCCCAATATGACTGGAAATACTCCTTCGGGATCCTTTCCAGACAACGTATAGGCGTCAGTATGACAGACGCCGGTGGCAAGAATTTTAACGCGCACTTCTCCAGCTTTAGGTGGATCGACTTGAATGTCTTCTATTGATAATGGTTTGCCAGCCTCCCACGCTACGGCAGCTTTACAATTAATCACTTTTCCGACAGTAGACATTTTAAGGTTACAATATATACCTAACCGACTACACCAACAACGTGAAACAAAGTGACTACTATATAGTACTCTGTGCAGAGTGATAAGTGATTTAAAAAATTAATATTTAGGAACATTGTTGATGCAAAAGGTTAAATAAAAAAAATCATTATACCACGTTTGAAAACGTTAAAACGACATCGTTACCTCACACACACGAAGTCAAGACATAAGATAGAAAGAGACCATTTGTTTTGTTCGATAGCCACTATAAACGTAACCTTGAACGTGAACTAAGCCTCATTCTTCATTATTATTTAAAGATAGCATTCTATATCATTGTTAAGCCATTCTACCATTATTTGTAGAGTATATAAAACCAATTTTTTATTAAATTATATCTGAAAATAGGAAATATATAGAAACTCATATATATTACTAAATAATTACATCGTATTTGCAACTTGTCTTATTGTAATAAACAATATGTTTATGGTTGATTTATCTGGATTGAATAAAAATTTATATCGTAACTCTCTATGAAATAATCTAAACTCTATATGAATCTTTAATAAATATAGAATTAAAAACATTAACAATACGAGCAGGATTCGAATCTTCAACCTCTGCGAAACCATTCTGTCACTCTACCAATTGACCTACCTTATCGCTACTCGATTCGATTAATTAAACATTTTATTATCTACAGTTTCTACAGGGACGGAGGTGACATACATTGTTTCCTTTGAAAGTCCCAACCAATGTAACAATAATTAATTTTAAGTAAATATTAAATTTATTAAAATTTTATAAGGGTAACATGGCCATATAAGTTTAGAAACAGTTTCAAACATTAATTTATGAGTCTGTACCATTTGTCAGTGTCATTGTCAAAATATCAATGCAACCATGCTGTTATTTGAATTCTTCATTTACATATGATATCAAAATGAGTTTGTAATTATTTACTAAGTTTTAAACATTAAAACAATGGCAAAACTACACCATTATTACGTTTTATGTCCCTTAATTGATCAAAACAGTTTTCTTGGGATATCGGAAGATGAAAAGAATGAAAACGTTGTTGTTACATTAGGCAGAAACGTTGTTAATAAATATAGGGTAATTCTTATTTTAATGTGACTCTAATAGTTTGGTTTAGTCTATAAAAAAATATTAAATGTTATAACCCAATGCAACAGCTTTCAGATCAAAAACAAATAGGAGGTTGGACTTCGAAAGATCACCTTACATCTTCTGTGATTTATGACATTGAGCAAGGAGCCTATGTTGGAGTGTTTAATAATAACACTATCAAGATATGGAAAGAAGATTCAGACAATTTAGATAAAATAAAAAAGTTAAAGGTAGACTTCTTTAAAACTTCTAGTTTTGAGTAGTTAAATAGGGGCAACTTAATAATATTAATTTTGTAGTTTTCAGTTAATATCTTGAAACTCGTACAGAAGGTGGATAAGACAACATTAATAATATTTGCTAATGGTAACTGTGCATCTCTTCCATATGCCTTAGAAAACAGAAAGACATTTGAAGGCAAACATCTTATAAAAGATTCTGAAATTATTGTGGATTCAGCCTGTTATAGTATAGACAAAACAGACTATATATGCTATGTCACAAAAAATAATAAAGGGAATTATGAAATTCTTAGTAGTCCTTTGAGAGAAGAATTGGGAGACATGGAAAAGTCAAAAATAACAAAAATCAAGGTTTTTAGATCTGAAGATGTTTATGTTGTGGGAAAACTAATCAGTTCAGCTGAAAACCCATCAGTTTACTTTTTATGTAAGTTAAAGATATCTTATAATTGTTTTATTGCTTATTTTCTTATATACTTATATATCAATTTTATTTTCAGGGAGTGATACTAAAATGACAGTTTATAATCTTATTAGTAAATCATGGAAAAGTATTGGTACCGTACCATGGATATCTACAGTATCTAGTGTGTCCATCGCCTGGATGGGCCAGGACCATCTTATTCTTTTTGGTAGTAACATAGACCAAGATGGGGCTATTATTGTAGCTTACAATGTCATTCTCGGTGTGGGATCTTGTAGGTACCCCATGAAAATGTATGCAGAAAATGCTCAATTATATTGCATTAATGGAAGGATAGTACTTGAAGCTTCCAACCATATAGGCATGTTGCCATATATCTTAGAAACAAATAGAAATTTATCAAGTCTTCTCGGGTCACATGATACTATGGAAGACAGTTGCACTGAAATAGCTGATTGGGGCTCCCCTGTGGAACCTTTGTTTAATGTTTCAAGGGAAATAAAGGATATTCTTAAAACTGGCTTAACGGAAAGGAGTATGTGTGCTCAAGTAATACCTCCATTGTGTGAAAATAAGGATTTTGACCATGTTTTTAAAGTTATTCAGGATTTTAAGGATATCCCAGAATCTGTTTTAGTTTTGTTACTTAATTATACTATCCAACTCATAAACCCTAAAAACATTGACATTACTAATCATGAAGAATTTATAAAATTTTGTGATTGTGATGACTCCGAGAACCAGACATTACAAAGATCTAAGTTTGACTTCTTGGATTATTTATTGAAAATAAATTTAAGTGATGCAATGTTGATACCTCATTTGAGAAATGGCCTATCACTGGATGATGCCCTGTTTCTTATATCATATATTTCATATTTGCTAGTAGATTCTAACAAATACTTTGATAGCAATTATGAAAGCAAGCTATTTGATTGGTGCACTTCACTTATGGATGCTTTTTATCAACAGTACTTGTTAACTAAAGATGAGAAAGTAACACAAGTTTTGGATAATATACAGCAAGTTGTGGCAAACCTTGTTGATCAACTGATGACAGTTGATAGAACCTTACCTTTGCTTCAAAAAATTGTTTCAGGAAAACCCCTAGTGAATCATGAAGAATCATTGTCATATGCAATTGAGTTAATTGAAATATAATATTTATAAGTATTATGTCAATAAATAAAAGAACAGTTTCATATAATAGTCTTTTTATTGGCAACTCTTGCAAACTGAACTACCATTGCCTTGTCCTGAAGTAAGAATCCATTGGTTTCACTAAGAGCCTGCTCGGCCAGTCTTATAGATGGGAATGTCACAAAAGCTTGACCTTTCATCCTCCCCTCCTGCATCACCCTTACATCAAAACCTATTTGTTCATCTTCAGGAATATCTTCCACATACCTTTTATATATCCTTTCAACATCTTGCACTGTTACGTGCTTAGCAAGGTTTTTTATGTACAACCTCATAGAAGGCTCACCCGGGTGATAATTTTTAAATACAGGCAAAGCCTTCATTTCCCGATAAGATATTCTATTCTTAAGAATTTCTTTCTTAGTTATGGTTGGTTCATTAGGTTTTTTACTAGAATCTACATCATCCACAGAGGTATCTTTTTCTTTTTGGAACTTACCTAGCTCACCAACTATTTCTGGCATTTCAGCTTGTTTATGAAGAGCATCCTGTGACACAAGGACTGAAATTTTTCTAGCTTCAGCAATAGGATTAACAACATCAAAGACTTCTTCTTGGTTTGTGTGAATTTTCTTAGTTTTAGGTATATTCGCTGTGGCGAGTACTGCAGCTGCTCGTTTTCTGGTTTTAGGTAATAGATGTTTTCTCTTCACCATTGATGGGATGGGTTCCTTGGGCTGAATATTTTCATCACTTGACAGTTCTGATTCACTAAGCTCATTAGAAGCTGGAATACAAATTTCATCAACAAAAAATTCATGAAAATTTTCCCTAAAATAATTTAATGCTTTTTCGTTTTCTATAAAAGGTGGTTCCAGACACATTTTGTTCATAAGGTGAAGTGTTTGAACATAAAATGGTTTGTGAGTAAACAATGAATATAATATATTTACACTTATTTGGCTATTTAACTTTGGATATACATAACTTAAATGTACTGGAGGTGGTTGATAAAAATCGATTGAAGGATTCCATGCGTTCAGAGTTCGTAAAAATTCTTCTATATGTTTTGATGCGATCGAAGTAGAGTCCTCATTTTTTTTTGTTTGGGTAACTGGCTCTTTTTCAATTGAATATTCAACCACTAAACGTCTTTTAGCTAATTCCAGTTGATGAAGTCGTATGAGAGATGATTTAGCTTTTTCTATATTTGAAAACGAAGCAAACACATAGTCTCTTTTCTCCGGCCCCCAAACTTTCTCAGCTCCAAAATGTTTTAATAATTGATCTTTATCTTTTAATGATAACGTAGGTGGAAGGTGTTTTATTATGAGAACTTTAGACATATTTATTTAAAAGGTTTACAAAATATTAAATATTAGCCTAAGACTGATTAGCATCAGCTAATAAGATTAATATGTTTATAACCCAAGATTCAAGATATAATTAACAATTGTCATAAAACACAAACATTAACTTTAACATTACTAATAAAAATATTTATATCTTTATAGTACTATAAAGTACTTTAAAGTAGAACGTGAGTAGAACTCATCCGAAACACTATTTTCTATTCACTACAAATTTACATTAAACTCGTCAAATTATGATTACTGTTAAAACAATGGAACCACAGATTATTTAGGGAATGGAGGCTATATAGCAGTATCTGTGCTTATACTGCTCTATGCTGTGCGTCATAGATCACTAAGAGCGCACAGCGCTGACGGTATTTCAGTATATTGTATTTTGATATTTTTTTTTTTTGTAGAATTTAAAAATAGTAATAAAGTAATTTATGTTTGTAACAAAATTTCAATTTACATATTCAAAAATTATACAAGAACTAAGTTTTATAACCAATAAAAGATTTTATTAATTAATAATCTTTCCTTACATTAACTTATTAATACATCAAATTTAACCTAAAGTATTAACCTACACTTTTCTCAATTGAAACAACTTTAATACGAAATAGATTTATTTAGGTTATCAATTCATGTTACAACTTTTTTTAAACTTTGATAATAAATAGTGTTACTTAATACAAGAACTCCGTTGATTAGAAAATAATAAAATTAAATGTTAATAAACTAAAGTTAAAACTTTTCGAACTAGTAGTAGTAGTCAGTACAACAGTGTTCTGTAAAACAGTATTAGAAGTCGGAGTTTCGTTACTATTCAGTATAGTTGTGCGTTTTTGCTTATTAATGACATTGTCGTTGTTAATAAGACCAAGAGCAGACGAATTACATTACCGCTGACATTTTAAACTATAACTAAATATCGTTCTCGTAATTCGTTGTTGGATAATGTATTGCTTATTATTGTTTTATAATATATGAAATATATTTAAAATATAGATTGCAAAAGTTAAATACAATTTAAAAAATAATTATTACTCTTTTTGTTTGAGTTACTGATAAAATAATTATTTTTTTATTTCATTGAAATATATCAATATGAATATAAAAGTTTTCCCATTTATCAAAACAAAGTAATCATAATAACGTATTTTTATGATAAATATAAAGAGTTTTTAATTGTTTTAGTTATTGTTTTCTTGTTGTTGTTGATAATTGGTCGTTATCATTGAGACTTGATTACGTTGAAGTTGTAGCCAACGTTATTGGACATTTCTGTAAACGGTTGCCTTCAAAGTTAACTGTCAACATTATTCAATAACGTTATTATATAAACGAACACCTTTAGTTATATTTATTTTAAAATATCATACTTTTACTCCTACCACGTACCTGCATACGTAGCCGGCAAAATATCACAGAGCATAAAGCTATACTGGAGAGCATGTTTCTAATTAAATAACGATGCATAATTAACCTATTTCATTAAATAAAATTTAACACTTAAGTTCATATTTCACGCCATGGCAGAGCAAACGAATAAAAAAACAAGTGTTAAAGTGGTGGTTCTGGGTGATATCGGCAGAAGTCCTCGAATGCAGTATCATGCTCTGTCGCTGGCTAGTTGTGGTTTTTTGGTCAACATAATTGGCTACGTGGAGACAACACCACTTGCCGAAATACTAGACAACCCGAATATTACAGTCACTAAATTACATCCATTGAAACTTGAAAATGCTCCCAAATTTGTACAGTACTTTGCAAAAGCCCTATGGCAAACTATAAGCTTATTTCTAACACTACTGATCACTGGAAAATGTAACTATTTACTTTGTCAGAACCCTCCAGCCATACCTACTCTACCTGTGTGCAGGTTTTATTGTTTAGTATCCCGTACAAAGTTTGTTATTGATTGGCATAATTATGCATTCACTATAATGGCTCTTTCACTACCAAGCAATCACCCACTTTTGAAAATATCTGCTTATATTGAGAAATATTTTGGACAATCTTCAGATAGGAATTTATGTGTTACATATGCCATGAAGACTGATTTGCTTGAGCATTGGAATATCATGTAAGCTTTTCCATTTTTATATGTGGATTATATTTATATGTATTGTATGTACATTTATCCATATTAATATGTGGATTGTATTTACTTTGAGATCTTGATAACTTTGAATATATTACAGGGCTACTGTCTTATATGATAAACCACCTAAAATATTCCATCCTATAACTTTAGAAGATAAACACGTATGGTTCCTCAAAATAGGTCAAGAGCTTCCCGACTTCAGTTGTCAAAATGATTCCCTAAAACCAGTAAGCGGAGGAAGTAGTGAGGAAACTGCTTTTACTGAAAAAGTAGATAATTCAGTCAAATTAAAGGATAATCGACCAGCACTGCTGTTTAGCAGTACTAGTTGGACTCCCGATGAAGACTTTAATATTTTAATGGATGCTTTACAAGGTACTACAAGCTCTGTTATTAGGAAATATAGTTTTGATTAATTTGCTGTTCAGAAAGTACAAATGTTTTAAACAAAAGCAATAATATAATAATATTGATGTTAATTTTACAATTGTTCACTTTACAGTTTATGAAACTACATATAACTTAACAAATAAATTACCGAAACTGATATGTGTTATAACTGGGAAAGGGCCTCTGAAAGAGTACTATATTAATGAAATAGCTGCTCGTAAATGGCAACATATAAAAGTTGTCACTCCATGGCTTGAGGCCAGTGATTATCCAACTATGGTGGCCAGTGCAGATTTAGGAGTCTGTCTCCATACTAGCTCTTCTGGTCTTGATCTGCCTATGAAGGTAGTAGACATGTTCGGGGCAGGTCTACCTGTTTGTGCTTATGATTTTAAATGGTACTCAAAATTTTTTTTTTCTCAAGTTGCTAGTCTAATTATTACCACTTATATTTAATAACTTTTATTATTTAAATAATATTTAATATATTAATAATATTTAATTTAATAATATTTAAATAATAAAAGTTATTAAGAGTAACTTTTATTATTATTATTGATATTGACAAAGTAACACAGTTATGAAAACTACAAGTATAATTTAATTTCAGCATTGATGAACTTGTTCAAAATGGGATAAATGGATACACATTCAAAACGGGGAATGAATTGTCAAAACATATAGTAACATGGTTTGAAGAATTTCCAAATAATGTGCTACAAAACAAAGTGGCAGAGGAAATGAGGAAGAATCTTAGTAAATTCCAGGATTCTAGATGGGAAGATAATTGGAATTTGAGAGCCAAAAAATTGTTTGAAGACTGATAAAATATATTTACAAATGTGAAGGGGCCAATTATTACTGTAATTATTATTATAATAATGTTAAATATTAAATAAAACTAAAATTGGATTTTATATCATTTATATTTAAAAATATTCATTTACACTTTGCACTACACTAAGAGTCTTTCTATCTCTTGTTGAATGCTCTGTATTTGTGGTTTCAATTGTGAGCCTTCATTAATTGTAATAGAGCAAGCAACAATTGGTCTTGACACACCACAAGCTCGGCCTAAGGCTTGTTTAGATCTGACAAACACATAAGGCACATTTTTATCTTCACAAAGAATAGGAATGTGAAGCACGATCTCTAATGGCTCAGCATCTGCCGCCATTATAATAAACTCCGAAAGCCCTCTGTTCAACGTCTTTGTAGCCTCATTGGCTCCTTTGCGCAACTGCTTATAGTTTGCAGCTTGTTGTACGAGATTTAAAATTTTTGCCGTCAAAGCCGTATCAGCCAATGGGTAGGCTTTTGGATTAACAGTTGCGTCGGATTCAGACTACAAAAAAAGGATCACAATTAATAAACCTGAATATATATATAAAAATATTTATGATTATGCTTATAATCTTAAAATTAATTATTTATAAGATTATCGTTACATAAAACTTTTATACAAATTGAAAAAAGTGCAATCGTTAGTGGCGTAATTAATAAAAACATGAATATTTTCGAAGTAAAACCACGCCGCATGCGACAGTAAACAAAACACATAACCTCTAAATTGCAGCGTGCACGTGCGCTACGACAAATAAGAGATTTTAGGAATAAGGTTTTATTTTGGTAATATATAAATAATTGTAACTTACCATTACGGATTCTTTAATAACACGAGTTAGAAATTATTTCTTTACCTCTCAGCGATTTCTCGCTTCACTGAGGATATTCTATGAAAACTAAATTGAACCGAAATATAACAAAATTTATTGTTATTGTTCGATTTTATTTATTTATACTAAAAAAGTATAAAAAATAATAATGGGTAATGAAAAAGTTTATATTATTCTTTGTAAAACTTATTACAACGATCGCCAAACGGTGTGTCAGTTTGACATAGATTATAGGCCTTAAATAACTTATAGCATTACGCAGTGTTGCCAAGTGAAAATTATAACATTCCAACAATTTAAAGTCGACTAAAAAGTCTTTTAAACGTATCCCAAACAGTTTTAACTTACAAACCTTATCGATAAGCTTATTAAGCAGTCAGGCCTTAGTATAACAACGATCAGTCTACAGGTTTTGAGCTTGGTCAAAATATAAATCTCTTATTACCTCATCCCTTCAATTCTTTTCACTAGTAGGCTATTGAAGTGTTACATCTACCGTATGGAAATTGCACATACACATTGATTTGCACACGAAATATATTCGATAGGAGTCCGATAAAACTAGCCAGCTTTTAGTGATGTACAAACGTTTATGCTTATATTTTAATACTTTTACTTATTTTTACCAACTGTCGAACGGACTTGAAATTTCCCCCCGGCCCCCAAAGTTCGTTGTAATATATTTTGAAAAATATCACATCACTATTTAATAATGAAAAAAAATATTGTGTATGTTGAGTTTTACTTCTTAGATAATTCCTTCACTATTATTAAGTTCAGATCATAGCTATTTAACATATCATATCAAATAACTTTATCAACTCATTGTTACAGTCAATTAGAATAACTGATTTACTGTATTGATAATATTTTCATAGATTTTTATAAAAACATTAAAAAAAAATATTTAAATTATGATCTTTGTGGACAATTTACATATTTTAAATATAACTAAATTAATTAGTTCCAAATATAAGAAACATTTGTTACTATAACTATAAGGCACTTCGAAAAGTATAGAAATAATAATTACATCATATTTTTTATATAAATATAATCTTACCTTACAAGTAAATTCAAACTTTAATATTATTTAAAAATAATTATTTATAAGGTTTTTTCTAGAACTAAGTAGTGGTAAGTGGAGATATTTTTTGAATTGTATTAACCTAATAGTTTGCATTTATCTGCCCTTTGCATTAATGCAGAAACATCCATATGAATTACTAAAATTTGTCATTAAACATCTCAAATAAATAAAAACAAAATACAGAAATTGTTATCTTGCACTAGAACAAACATCAAAAAACTTTTGTAATTAATTACTATTAAACAATAAGAGCACATGTTCCTTATGTTATAAAATATTAAGTTACTTAATGTTGGAAGATTAAAGTTATAAATTTATTATATTTATAATATTGTTTGAATTACATAGTAATTTCCTTATATTTTCACGAGTACACATTTGAGATAAAACTATTTTAAACAGATTTAACTCTTATATATTTTGTAAGTGACACAATTCGTCTACTTGAGAACACAATTTTTTCAAAGTATTCGAAATGTCCGGTAAAAATTAAAATGAAACCAAAATTATATGGGAGTTATATCAATTAAAAGTAGTTTTATATCAAATAGTAATTTTCAATAGTTGTGTTAAAACAGGTATATTTATTTTTGCTTAACTCACATCCACTGGAATAAATTGTCATTGAAGCCACTATTTTGGCTTCACATACTTATACTAGTTAGGTTTTTTAAACACATTGGAGTTGCCAGGAGGGGGCTGGTTTGACAGGAAGGCCAGGTGACCTTTAGGACACTTGTTTGCATAATGTCCCTTTGTCCCACACTTGAAACATGTTACTTCTTCTAGTGGTTTATGGATCAATCTTTGCAGCCTTGGATCCTCCCCATCTATTGCAGGTTTGACATAACCCAATGCTCTGTATCGTGCCTCCTCTTGCTTTTGGGCCACTTCTCTTTGCTGTAACAAAAAATCAATAGAGAGAAAAAATTATCAAAGTTACATTAAAAATAATATTTTTTTTTAGCAGTTTCTGTATATATTCCATATTTGAATATTTTTTAATAATCTATTAACATACATCTGGTGGAATCTTGTGACATGTGGACGCTTTATGTCCTACTTCGGAACAGTAGTGGCAAACTGGCAACCGTTTAGCATCTTTGGTCTGTTCTGGAGGAGCAGGCAGTTCAAACCTTGGATGCATGTATTTACAGTTACCTCCATCAGGACAGAAGCCTGCTAAGTAATTTATGCAAAGCACTCTTCTCACATGTCGGTGCCTACAATGTGGGCCATGCCTACAGAAACCACGGTCATACCTGTAAGTAGTATATTATAAATATTATGATCTAGAACTTAGAAGAAAACTTATACATATATGTAATTATTTATACATGTTTTATTAAATATTTCTAACACACTATTTTTATATTTAATTCTCGGCCTTGATATTGCCACATATAAAAGGTGTCATTATATACAATAAGTATATAGTACTTATCATATATTCAGTTATTTATTTTAAGTAGTTATTGTATATTTATACATACATATGTGTATAATATATAAATATATCCTCGACACAATGTAAAATATAAAAAGAAATATGTATTGCATAAAACCCACCAAGGACAGTCTTTGATTTTACTCTCAGGGTCAATGTGAAGGAATGGACACTCCTTGTTGTGGCAGGCATTGAATCTAGCATAGAAATAGCATTCAGGCATTTTGGTCATGTCATATTCATGAAGAAATTCACACTGGTCACCCTTCTTGCATAGTCCTCGGAGCCAATGCTTGCACACAACAGTACGGTCGCCTCTAACATGCCGGTAAGGGCACTGTGGACCATTACCACAGCCGCCTGGTTGGCTGTAAAACTCACATACTGCTGCTGTGGATTCTGAAAAACGACAAGATATTTTTTGACGCATTGCAAAACAAGAACTCATTTTTAAAACACCTTTCAAATATTGTTTTCAAAACTTACTGTCCATTCCTGGGAAAGGCAGTGGCAGTGCTCCATATTGTTGTTCCAAAGCGTAGTCAATATCGAATTTTATATGATCAACATTTGCAACTAACACCTCCATGTTGAAATTTAAACATGCGTATACGTAAATAAGCAAATTAGGAAAAGTTATTACACACGGTAAGTAAAAAAAAAATTTTAGGGCCACTGACAAATGACAAGTGATAGTGACAACAGAGAACTTCACGATGACAATTACTTTTTTTATTAACTACAGTTTCATTGAACAAGGAAAAGTTATAAGTCAAACTGCCTGGACTATCTTTAAAAATCTCAGATGAAAAGTTTTACCTTGTATTCATGGTTGATAAGTAAATATGAATATTAATCACATAAATCTGCAATATTTTTTCTCTTTCAACCATAGAAGTGACTAAATGTGATAAATGCGGGCAGATTCCTTAATTGCTTTTCTTTATCCATGAAGGATACGATACTAAAGCTAAACAAGAAACTTTTCATTCATAATGACCCGATGGAAGGGTTTGCACTTAAATAAGTCAGCCTTTAAATATTGCAAATAATGTAGATGATGTTGGCTTTATCACTGTAAAAATACAATCAAAGTGTGAAGCGAGAAGTTTGACAAACCTCTAGCTACATGCTTTGATTGTATTTTGTTTGTGAGCTAGACCGTTTCAAGTAAATATTCCATCTAAGGAAGTTTTGCCAACATTAAATTTTGGAACAAACGATAGTGCGAAAAAAAATTGAAATAGTAAAAAAATTTACATGTGTGTTTAAGGACGTAACGAAACTTATGTATATTTTACTAAACCATAAAAGAAAATGATTTACAAGTAGATGAAAAAGAATTGAGAGAAAACCTCGTGTGTGACTTTGCAATTATGTAAAATAAAAACTAATAAAAATAAAACGCTTGAATAGAAATGGTAACTGGATAAAAATTTAAACGCTATTTATTATATTTAAGGGGGTTTACGGAATTCTCTTATTTGTAAGTGAAGTTCTGAAGTAGAGCCATTTTAGTGATTCCATCACTTGCTATATTTTGGAATAAAATGAAAGTTATTATATCTTATTCAAAATTAGAAGAAAAATTTTTAGTTGTAGTTGGTATCACAGCGAATCGAGGGTGAAGTTTGTTAAATAAAATTGAGTGTTTTTCAGAAATTTCTGAGCAAATGAGCAAATGGTCATGCTTTATAATTTTTTGCAATACACATAAATCATAAGACCTAAAAAAACCTTTAAAAGTATGAGTGACTACTACATCAAAACAAATCGGTACGCTATTCAACATTTGGCTCGACGGGCTTCTCCGTATTTTTGTTTTCAAACTTTGAATGATATTCAAAAAGCGGTAAATACGTTTAAATACAAAGGACTGCATCACATGTTGGCATTGAAAAAAATGAACTTAGGTTATTTTTGTTTTAATTTCTGTTTTACTTTTGTATTTCATTGTTTACTCTTATTTTAAAAATATTGCACTTTAATTAGATTTTTAGGAATTAAAATTGTATCAACGATATGAATTTCATACACAATTTGTATAAAAATTCAGTAAAAAAATATAGGTAATAAAAAAAACAAAATATAATATGTACAAAAAAAGATAATGATCTAAAATAGAAAGTATGAGCATTGTTGGTACTTTACGTATAAGGAATTATTGTATAGTTTTAATTTGCCAGATAAGAAAATGTTTAATTACGATCCCAGAATTCTCTGATTATGTTGGCCGATATTTTATACTGACAACTGACAAATGACATTGTACGATGGGTCCTGTTTGTTGATTTGGTTTAAGGTTTTTTTAACTTCCAAATTTCAACATTAAGTGACTTTTAAGTAATGTAATATGTTAAATATTTTGCCAAGACAGAGCCCAGAGTTTAAATTTTTTCAACTGTGATTTTCTCACAGCTCATTTTGAATATATAATAATATAAAATTTACAATTGGCTTACTTAATTAATTTTAAACTATAATATAAATAAGGAATACAGAACATGTCTTTATCAGATTTAAAACATACACTTAGAAAGTTTGAATTTCCTGCATGCGCGAAAGAGGCGCTTACAAAAATAGGTATTAAAAAATTAAATAACTCTTGTCTGTAGTGAATTTAAGAATAATTCTCTGAAATAAAATAATTTCCAGAACAATTACTGGTAGGCCGAGCGGCACCGAGTAGTAAACAACTCGACATAGCAATGGATATAATATCTGAATTTGTATTTTGCGAATGCGATCGTCGCGGCAATCGTCGAGGCCTAAGCCCCCTCCAGGAATTACAACTTATTGATATTATTTGCGACTACCTATCTGCTTGCAATAATGATACTACCAAGAATACCATATTTTTATCCCTATTTGGTGGTAAAGAAAGTCAGAGAAAATTAAAAATACTAAGTATTTTAGCAAGCATGGCTGTGTCTGCTTCTAGTATACCTGTAAGTATATTGAACTCTAACAGTGTTTTACAATATTGAATTTAAAAAATGTATTATAACTTAGTATAATTAGCTTTTTTACATAGTTTCTTCGCTTTTTCATGATTTCAGGTATTGTTAGCTGTTGGCGTATGGCTTCAGCAGATGGGTTGTTCATCTTCACAGTCTCTACAATTAGCCGAGAATGTCATTAGGGATCACTTCTACCTAAACACCTCAAATCAAAGTGTGCTAAAGACACTGGCAACAGATGCACCACAGTTTGTATCAAATTTCATCACTGCCGTCACGGAGTTATATTTACATGACATGCAAAAACCGAAAAAAATGCCTCCTAAAAATTTATTGGAAGTAATAACTTCTTGGGTAAGTAATAGTAGTTTGAATTTCGTTTATTTACTGTCTTAAATTGTAATTTATGTTTAAAAACACTTCTTAATTAAGATTTACAACTGATTTATTATGAAACCAAAATTATTAGAACTTATAAAATTTATTATTTTTCTACCCACATAGAACAATTTAATAAAATAGAAAAAAAATAATCAATAAGATGTGAAGACTAAATCTTGGTCATATGAATAATTTATAGGTTTACACAAACCCATCTCTCTGTATGTCGGCACAGCTCATTCCTGCAGCTCTACCGAGTGGCTCCATTCCGATGGCAGCTGTGACTCCTCTAGCTGGACTCATACACTGGTGTGCACTTGCACCACTTTATGTTGACTCAGGTTCTACTTTAAATAAAATACTATGCATCACTATACTATTTTACAATATTTTAAGTAAAAATGTATTCTACTTTTTCTATCAAGTTACCCACTAACTTTGTTACCAAAAGAATTTATACATATTTGTATTATTTTTATTTACTTTTTCAATTTTACTAGATACTTTTAGCAAAACCAAGTTATATGAAAAATAAACTTATTGCAGATATAGAAATGGAAGAAATTCCAGTAAAGAGAATCAAGCTTGAAGATGAAAATCTATCAATTGTCAAGTCTATACCCAATAAATCACTTACAGAGTGTGAGTTATATATTAAATTGCACCTGGGAGTGCTGCACAGCTTGCGGGCAGGAAAACGCACACATGGACCCCCTACTGCAGTGAATGCACAGCATTTAGTGGCTCTGACTCCACTAGTACAGGCTTATGCACATAATCTTATAAAATGTGGTGTTAACTTCCAAAGTGATAATAATTTACAGGTTGGTTGGATAAATTGGTAAATTTAATAATTTGGTCAATTAAAATAAATAGAAATTTTAAAATACTTTCTTTAAAAAATATGTAATGGTTTTTTAATTACATGTGTGATATATTTTTTGTATATATTTCAGGACTGTTTAGACAGAATAGGGCAAGCCGTTCAGGTGGCTCTAGCAAATGGTTGTGTGTATGGTAATATCAGCAATCTCCTTGCTGCTTTGGATACTTTGCCAGAGAATAGATTGCTGCAAATCATCATCAAAAACCATCAACAGAGCATATGACAAGTGCTTTAAATTTTAAATTTTTGTTAAGTTTATTTTAAAATTGGTACTGTTTGTGAATTAGCATGTTTACAAAGGTAATCAACATGCAAGAAAAATATAAAGAATAGATCATTATATTAAGAATATAAAATATCCTTATCCTGTTTTTTTCAAACCGCTAGGATTCTGCAAAAAACAATATTTTTTGTCAGTCAAAATAGGCACTCAGATTTAAATGTAAGAATTACATATATTTTTAGAATGTTAAAATGTACCACAAATAATCATCTCTTAATTTTTATAGTTTGTATATAAGTGTAATTTAACACACTATATATATATATACTATTTTTATTAAATATTATATAAAGTACTTCTTTAATTTGAATATTAAAAAAAGAAAATTAAACAATAAAAGTGATACGTAGTATGTGAGAAATTATATAATACTCAGTACAGACAATCTTGTGGAATAGAAAAAGAAACTGAGATATATATATTAAAATGGTTTAAATCTACGGCTTTGTTTAATTTGAGCTATCTTTTTCTTATCCTCTTCAAACTTTTGTCTCAAAGCAACTATGTGTTTCATCTTTGACTCCCTTATTTGGAAAGTATAAAAGTTCTTTAATTCTTTCCTCTTCTTGTTCCTCTCTTCTTTAGCCATTATTTTATTTTCCACTTTCTCAGTACGAGCAAAACTTTGAACTTTACCACCTTTGGTTACTGTGACCCACCCTTCACTGTCTTCTTGTTCCAATTGTTTTTCATGCTGCTGTTCCAATGCATTTTTCTTATCATACTCTTTCATAAGTGATTCTATATTAATTCTTAATGCTTTATGCGGTTGTATATTATTATTGTACTGCTCTACCCATTTTGTAATACCAACTTGTATTTCATGTCCATCAGAGTTCATGGGACGCAATACTGTTAATTTGAGTGCTTTGTCCAAATCTGCAACCCTCTTGAATACTAAATAACATATTTTGAAAGTCGATTTTGAGACTTCACTCCAGATTGTTTCTAACTTTATTTCTTTAGAATTTGGTTTCGATGAGAAAATTACTGAAGTCACTTTTCCAGCGTCGCTAAAGGCATTTATAAGTCCTTGCTCGTCTGCATAAGGCGGTACATTAATTATAAGCAATGTACGTCCTGCTGGTTTATCAACAGTGTGTTCTCTTACAGAATGTTCCTTTAAATAAATAAAATGAGGAGATACTGAATCCTTCTGTATTTTTAATTCTAGTACTGAAACATATTTTAATCGAATTATTACGATAAGACCTTAAATTAAGATATATAAATTAAAAAAAAAAAATACCTTTAAAATCATGTGTTTTTTTTGTCGCCTTCATGTTTCTTAACAAATGATACAGAGGTGGATTAAATATAGATAATCGTGATAAATGTGTTTACATTAAAAAGACTGTTTTACACATTTAAAACACATTTAAAATAGGTTAGAAAAATATATATTTCGTTTTCCAGTTTCTTGGGTTTATTAGCAACCACGATGTTTTGACATTTAGTTAGTTACTTATCGGTACCTATTTTTTATATTCTGTGTTACCGTACTAGATACAATGTAGACCATCCGTGGTTTAATTTAAATTGGGAACAAGAAAAAATAACTGTAATTAATAATTGATGAAACATAACCAAAAATAACTATAATTAATAACTAATAATTATCATTTAAAAACGAATAAAATAAAAACTTCATTTTTACATCAACAACAAAATGAGAAACATTTAAATAAAATATCATGAAACTTTAGGTTTTTCGTTTTGTTTAACTTAAGTATAACAAGGCTTTCATATTTAAATAATATTCATTTGAAGTTTCTGTTTTTGAGCGGCTTCTGAGTTTCACTATTTCTTAGAAGTTTTGTTATCTGTACGGTTAAATATGACAGTTTAGAATTTATTTTCTGTTGTACTTTCTTATTTGTCTATGTTGGCGAATGAGTAACTAAAAGCGTTTGTGTTTCTGTACTTTTGAGCGGATTTCTAATTATTCTACGGCAATGTGTTATATGATTGATCTTTTGAGAGCAAGTTCTAGTAATGCTATCCACCACTGCAAATAGTAAAGTTAAAAATTCTAAATCATCGGAGAGTATTGATGGTCCAGATACGGACGAAATCGGACATGAAAACACAACGGATGATAAGGTCAGAGGTTATGTCGGTTCATACGATGCCCCTTCAACGTTTGGAGGTCCTAGAGACTCTCGTTACCGCTCACGAGGCCGTGTCACAGAGTTTCGACACTCTAGAGGAAGCAGCCGGGGTGGGACTAGAGGCCGCGGAAGTTTCCCGCCACGGCGTGATCGTGACGAAAACTCCTACAAATATCACGAACCGTTAACAGCCAGTAACAACGACAGCTGGTCGCAGGGTAACAACAACAAATTTTATGAGAGATCTGATATGGTAGTAAATTTACCTGAAGATCCCCGGATTTCAAAACTCTTGCGTCGTCTTTGCGCTGAGGTTGACGTAGAAAAATCTCTTGTACTATGCAGCAAATTGCAAGAAGCTGTAATGTTAGCTGAGAATGTGCGGTATATTCGAAGATCCTATGAAATATTGGTAGAATCGCTGCTAGATGTACTATATGATGCTCCTAGTCCAGAAACTAAGGAGAGTGCCACTGCAGTGCTGGGAAGAATAGGTTACGTTATGGGCCCAGATTTTAAAAAACATTTAGATTGGGTGGTGGCTTCATATGCTGTCCACAGTACTCCGATCAGGCACATGCTTGTTTTATCTTTTGTGGAGACTTTTCAAATTGACTACCGTGCTCCATGCTTGGCAGATTTTGCAGAACTAACTTTAGACAAACTTCAAGTAATTATTGAGGGAACAGAATCAACAGATGTATTTATGGCAGCCATAAATGCTATGATAGAGGTATCCAATTCTTATCCTGACTATTTTGCAAATCATTTTGTTGACACCGTAGATATATTAGTAGGTTGGCATGTTGACAATGCGCAATCTAAAAAGATAAAGGAGTTTGCTCTACAGTCTCTTTATAAACTGAGGCGTCACTGGCAGGCGGATGTTGCTTTTTCAGTGAATTTACTTAACCAATTTGTAGAAGATATGGTTGCTTATGGCAGTGACTTGGATTCCAATGAAGGTGATAAAGAAGATGTGAATTCACATGAGGATTGTATGCAGAAAGTAGCCTCATTTTTAAATGTGTTTAACACTGTTTGTAAAAGTTTGGGCAACTTGCTCAATCCTTCTGTATCTCAGACGGTCTCATGGACTTTCCTAACAGATTCTTTAACAAAAATTTTGCAGGTATTGACTGAAATAATGAAAGGAGATGTTGAAACGGAACTTATTTTAGCAGGTAATGAATGTATTACTTTACTTCTTAAACATTTACAATTAAAATCATCACCCTGCCTAACTGCATTGTTTGACTTGATATCATTGGAAATGAATAATTACCTAAAAGTTGAAGAGAATGTGTGTCTCAGTGTTATTAAATTGATTTCAATTACTATAAAAGAAATTGCTTCTAATTTGTCAATAGAATTTATAACTCAAACTGTGGGTCCAGAGTCTGATCTTCGTACATTAAGATTCAGTGACAATTCACAAATCCTAAATGGATTAATGACCATATACAGTAATTTGTTAAATTTAAAAAATATACCACTTTTGCAAGAAGCATATAAGTTCGTTCTGATTGACATGCAAATATCCAGTTCCATAATTTTGCCAAATGTTCATATTATACAATTAGAATATTCTGAAGAACTTACTAAGGACGATGCAGAAAAAAATATTATGTTCTATCTCCAGTGCTTATCAGACTTGGCAAATGCGAGTAACTCTATTATTGGCATGTGGGCCCTACAACCAAGCATTTTAGAGTTATTGGCTATAAAAATGACTCCACATGATGAAATTTTGATGAAAGAGAGACCTGCTTTACAATATGCAATACTTTATCTACTTTATTCTCACTGCAAAAAGAATAATCATTTTATTGCTTCAAGTGACTTAGTGACCAACTCAAAACAAAGATCAAATGATTTGTTTGGATTATCAAATCTAAGTATTGGAGAAGTATCTAGTACAAGCCCCACTTCCGGACACCTTGCAGTCATTTTAAATACACTGAGTATTGTATTGGACGAACAAGCTTCAAATGAAACTTTGACTTTGCTTCTCACCTGGATATCAGACATATTTTTTCAGCTCGATAAATATTTGCCTATAGTTGGGATGTCAAAATATTTTCATAGTTTAATAACTAATATGCTGAACCTCGCACACAGTTTCAATAGTGACATTGTTTTACTTGTAATAAAAAATTTCCATTTTTTAATTCAAAACAAAAGCATGGTGTGGAATCTCGTTTTACTTAAAACCATAGCCGTTGTATGTACATTGCATATTGATAATTCTAATAAAGCTCTGAGCAACAAATGTAAGCAAGTTTTATTTGAGCTTCCATGGGATATAGTACAACAAGAATTTGATAAGCAAACTGTAAAGGTCTTTATGAGCCGTAAACTGAGCAATTTGTCAGTGAACTGTGATGCAAAAATGAATACATTTAAAGAATATCTAATGAGAGGATCTTTCTCGGCTATGTCAGGTCATCATTTTAAACAAATCATTAATAGTATTTTGCAATCCAATACTGAGTGTAAACCACATTTAATGGATATTTTTGTATCGTCATGGCCACTACAGAATGAAGACAATGATGAAACTAGCTTACTATTTTTCAGACAGTTTGTAAACAATTTTTCTTCAGTGTGTGTGAGTTGGGCGTTGTCCGAAGTCGCTCAAACATGCATATCTTTAAAGCTGCGAACTGTGCTAGGCAAACCACAAGAGACCTTTACCAAAATCGAAGGTGCATTAAAGGGAATTGCAAGGGAAATATCGTTAAATGAAACTAAATATTTTGCAAATGATCACACAAAACTCATAGAAATTATTGTATCGGAGCAGATTAGAGGAAGGTGGCTCATAGAATTTATGATGTTCCTTGAAAAATATACGTACAATGCCGCAGAAGGCACTGCTACTGTTCTACCAGCGGTTGCAAAGCCGGTAAAGACATTTTTTCATACTAATTGGGCAACTTGTAGAGAGTGGCTAAACAGGGTGCGTCCGGCAGCTCTGGCTGTCAGTATATATGGTGGTCACTATGGAGCTTCTATATATCATGCTTCACTAATATTACAAAATGCTGCAAACTCAGGCAGTAACATTGATATAGAGGCAATTACGATGAGTGTTGCACGAATATTGATTAAAATTCAAGAACCAGAAGTTTTACGTGGTCTTTATGTTTGGATAAAACAGACATTTAAACAAAAATTTTTATGGCTCAAAGGGGCAGCAGAACAAGCCAACTCTAGATACGAATCTGCTGCAAATTTTTATACGTTGCTTTGTGCCAGTAAAGCGGAAGATGAGAAGGTTGAAACTGAAATCACTCAATCAGAAGTAAAAGTTAATAAGTTTGTTGATGAACAAGTTTATGATAGTTATAAAAATATACAAAGTTGGGATGATATGGAAGAATGGAAAGAAATAACTAATGCAAGAAATAGTTCTCAGTGGAACTCCTTTACGGAATTAAAGTACTTTGAAGAAAGTCATGAAATTCCACAACTTTCGAATTGGAATGTTCTGGATGTCGAGAACAATGAAACGTCTAAGAACTCATGCTCGTATCAGGGTTTGCTGGATAAAATAGAAACGACATTAGTTAGTACGGCAATAAATATGTGCTACAACAATGATGGCGAAAAATATCATCTCTTGCTTAAAGATTGTGAAGATTTGTTGAATTCTAGTGCTGAAGAATTTATCAGAAGCAATTCAATTCATTTCTTGAAAGACATAGCAATAATGCAATTAGCAAACCATGGCTTAATGAATATTGTTAAAGGTGGGAAGTCAATTACTAATCCTTTCAAACCCTCCGCTCTTAAAGAAAATGTCTATGGCACAGAAATGAAAAATCTAACCCGGGTTCTATGGTGGCATCAGTATTTTACGAAGCTGAATATGACTGATGAAAATATGTACTACAACGAATGTCTTAGATTGGATGTAATTAAAAGTGCAAGGAAACATACTAATTTATTAATGGCAAGAAGAAACCTATTACAACATTTTAAACACAATTCAGCATTTCAAGCTTGCTTAAACATTGAAAAATTGGAAGATTTAAGTGACGTTTTGATCATGTCTAATAATACGTACGACTTAGATATATGGACCTTAAATAACGCGACTGCACTAACGGAACTTTGTAAGGTAACATACGGTAATGAAGAATCAAAGGTGGAAGCTATAAACCTTTGTGCGAGTATATCTCTTGGATTTTCTCAAAGATTGGCGATGGGAGAACAAAGTTACGAGCTCAGAGAAAAGGGTACCAGAATGTTGTTAACTTTATCGAAATGGGTTCAAAATGAGAATGAAAACGTTTTAGAAAATAACACTCCCCTTACAAAATTGGTTTCAGCTTTACCTGAAATTGGTTTGGTAGATAATAATATATCTGATAATGTAATTCCACTTACTGACGCTGCTGTTGGTAAGTTGTTGCAATTTGGTGTTAATCAATGTCCTGGTTTGGCTAAAGCCTGGGCAAACTTTGCAGCTTGGTGCTTTAGATGGGGTCGCAAGATGGTTGAGTTCAGTTCTAAAACTAGAGAACAACTTACTGATAATGATAAACTTCAAATAGAAAGTGTTATGATAGGATGTTCGCAGCAAGACTTTGAAGCCGTGTGCGAAATATTATCAAAAACCAAAGCTACCTGTGATGAAGAAGATATCGATTGGAATGAAATAAACACCTCTGAGATGATTGAAAATCAATTGCGAACTGTCCCATCTCTAAACAACGCATTCCCAGAACACCTCGCGCTGCTTGTTGACATCTGGCGTCAGGCTCAGAAACGAGTGTTTTCATATTTTGAACTTTCAGCTGACGCCTATTTTAAATTTTTGCAACTGATATGTGCTTCGGACTACATCAACCATAGTGGCGAAAATGCTGTTGTCAACGCAACTCTTAGATTACTTCGTCTCATTGTCAAACATGCAATGGAGTTACAAACAGTTCTAGAATCTGGATTAGCAAATACACCTACTCAACCTTGGAAAGTTATCATCCCCCAATTGTTTTCGAGACTTAACCATCCAGAGACTTACGTAAGAAAATGTGTCTCGGATTTGTTGTGCAGGTTGGCAGAAGATACACCACATCTTATTACATTTCCGGCTGTAGTGGGAGCTGTTGAAAATGAACAAAATAGCTTAACTGAGCTACATGTTCCTAAATCATATTTGTCAAACGATGACGCTGAAAGTGATGACGACAACTTAGACCTGGAAGATGCATCTAGTGATAAGGTCAACAGTGAACTGAATTCTTGTTTCTTGGATATGGTAGAAACTTTAGCAAAACAAGCACCACAAACGATTTTGCAAGTTAAGTTATTAGTAAAGGAACTGCAGAGAATAAACCTTTTGTGGGACGAATTATGTCTTGGAACATTAGTGCAACATCATTCTGAATTTACTAAACGTCTATCTCAGTTAGAAAACGAGATAGCGAAAGTAAAAAATAACGCAAATTTAACGACAGAAGATAAAGAAAAACTAATAAAAGAAAAGCACCGCATCATATTCGAACCCATCGTGTTTGTTTTAGAACAACTTCATCAAATAACTTCAGCCAAACCAGAAACGCCACATGAAATTGCCTTTCAAAATAAATTCCAGACTACGATAGTCGATGTAATTGATAAACTCAAGAATCCGGATAATCCTGAAAAACCTCAAGAGTCATGGTTGTCTTTAAAACAATTACAAATTAAGTTACAACAAAAAGTAAACAAAAGAACTTCTTACATCTTAAAAATGTCTGACATAAGCCCAGTGCTAGCTGAAATGAAGAATACTGTAATCACAATGCCTGGTCTGCATACGAATCAAAGAACTGTCAGAATTACTATCAAGTCGATAGAAAACAATGTGTCTATACTACCTACTAAGACTAGACCCAAGAAATTAGTATTCTATGGATCCAATGGCAAGCCATACACGTATTTATTCAAAGGGCTAGAAGATTTACATTTGGATGAAAGGATAATGCAATTGTTGTCAATCACAAACACTATGTTAGCTCGGGATTCTGAAAATAATGATAATCAGACATATAGGGCACGGCATTATTCTGTTATACCTCTTGGTCCTCGATCAGGTTTAATTAGTTGGGTTGATAATGTTACTCCGCTGTTTGCACTATATAAACGTTGGCAAAATCGTGAAGCAGCGATTCAGTCAACTAAAACAAACAAAACCGTAAACGTATTACGACCGTCTGAGCTATTTTATAACAAGCTCAATCCGTTATTAAAAGAAGCAGGCATATCAACTGAAAATAGAAAGGAATGGCCAGTATCTATTCTTAAACAAGTATTACAAGAACTATCATCAGAGACTCCTCGGGACTTACTCTGGAGGGAATTGTGGTGCAGCAGTGTGAACCCCGAGCAGTGGTGGCAAATGACGCGCCGATACAGTTACTCTGTCGCGGTTATGAGTACGATAGGTTACATTATCGGTCTAGGTGACAGGCACTTGGATAATGTGCTTGTGGACTTGACGTCAGGAGAGGTGGTGCATATAGACTATAACGTGTGTTTCGAGAAAGGGAAGACGCTTCGGGTGCCGGAGAAGGTGCCGTTCAGGATGACGCCCAATTTGGTGACGGCTCTCGGCGTGACAGGAGTTGAGGTGAGTGTTTATAGTTTATAGTAATGTTTGTAGCACTTTCTAGTCAATTGACTATATTTTCACATATGACACCTTATTTTAAAACCAAACGGGTTCATTATGAAATACCTAATATTGAGCTGTCCCAATATTAGTGCAAAGTAGTAAAGATGGCGCTATACACTTAACATTTCTTAATTTGATAAAAATTAATTTAATGTTATTTTATAAATAATCTTTTTAAAATATTTATTTTATTAAGTTCAAGATAATATATAGTGCAGAGTCATCTTCTTGATATATATATATATACGAAAATAATATTTTTCCCTTTTAAATCATTATATAGCCGCGATCAAATTCTATTTAGATATATATTTGGTCGTATGTTTTTATTTTAAAAATTGATAATATTTTCGAACCTAATGTAATTTCTTATAAAAGAATAATTTTTATTACTTCTATGACTGCTTAATTTTCATCTAAAAAAAGAAAATATACCTTACGTTCATCTTGTTATTTACTGTTAATAATCCTCCCTATATTTAGATAAATTCGGGTTTTAACATTCTTTAACTTAAATATATTAGAAAAAAAAAGCTTTTTCGTTATTTTTATTTAAGCGCCATCTACATTTAAAATGCGAAACGCGTTATGAGCTAAGCAGGGCATTCGTCAAATAGTTTATCCACATTTTCATAGATTGCGTTGCTGAAATCCCACTAATGAGGGACTGCACTTCATAGCTTTTAAATATTAAATTGACATAGTTTGGAACAGCGAAAACAAAGAAAAAAATTAAGCGAATATAGGACAGAACTGCAGAATAATTTAAATTATTGTGAGAAAATAAAATAAATAAAAAAGTACTTAATATATGATAAAAAAAATTATAATAATATATGGTTTAAATTATACAATCTTTAAATAATCATGTCAAAATCAAGATATCAATTTATGATTTATTAATATACTTATATTAAATTATTGTTTGTTATCCTAAAAACCAGTTAAAATTTGTTTATAAAAGCAGAACTATTAGTAACAAGATTATTAAAAAAAGGCAAATTGTGGTCATAAAAACGAAGTAAAGTTTAATTTTAAAATAGCCTTCACGGTTCATGCAATAAAACTATACCATATCATATAATATTTCTTTATTTTACATCGAACATTTTACTATCATTGTTTTTCACATTACAATGCTGACAGAATATCTTTTTATAGTAATATATTTATAATTCCATAATATGGCAGGGAACTCATTAGAATCTTAATAAAATTGTAACAATAAAGCTTTTACAAACTTGAGCAGACTTTATCAGGTAGGTAAATGCGGTCAGAGTACCTACAGCCACTAACAACTTTAAAACTAAAAGCGTTTCACGTTTCCCACTGAACGTTTTTCATTTATTACACTACACTATATCGGGCGGGCATGTAGAGGGCCTATGTACTGGTGTGGGCCCGTCGGGGGCGTAAGAAGGGTTGCTGTCCCCCCTTTCGGAGTCTATGTAACCAGCGTTCTCAATTATGCGGCATCTTGCTGTGTCTGTTTCGCGTTCGACATATATTAAACGAGCCGGCCTTCCACCTCCCAAGGTTGATACCGCTCCAGGCGTTGATCTAGTTATGGAGCCCTCTTGTAAAGCCACGGAACCTCTTTTCCTTTCTGGAGCTGGAGAGCCTCTGTATTCGGATGTGTCGGGTCGTTTGCAACGCAACAATTTCGCAAAAGCGGCTCGGAAACCAGCATTCTTCCAAGCATATATTATTGGATTTATACCAGAGTTGGACATAGCGAGGGACGATGTTAGGCGATACACGATAGGGTTGTGCAGACCTACAATAGGTAGTGTTTGTGCGCACGATACTACGACAAATGGCATCCAGCAGATAGAGAAGGAACCGAGAACTAGGAGTACCACCTGAAAATATAAAAAAAGCGTTAGTAATTTTTACTGCCATCATAATTTACACACACTCTGATATAGTGATGAAATTGTAAATGACCTGTATGCTCTTCCAATCGTTTGCGCTGGAAGGGCAGCATGTGTTGGCCCTCATTCTGCGTGCGTGGCAAGTTGCCTCACGCCATATTCGCCAGTACAAAATGAACATCACCATCCAGATCAGGGAGAACATTGGTGCCAGGATACTCGTCGTGTATTTCTCAGGAACTACCTGAAATTTAGTAAATTCGTGTTACATAATAAAAATCCTATATTATGATTTTTGTCTGGTAATCTCTTCTATTTCTCATACCATCACGTCGATAAACTAAATATTTAATTAATTTATTACATATTAAAATTCAGTTATGATATATTGAACCATATAACTATCTATTATCAGTACACAATCTTGTTTAATATTAATTTTATCACGCTCTCAACGTATATATTTTTATACTTCAGCCTACGCAGGATAACATTGTTATAGCACTCAAAAAGAGATCATGGAACCATAATTTGTTTTGAAATACAAAATATATGTTTTAAAGACACGTACCATATTCATTTCGCAACTCACGCCAGTATGCCAATCGTTCCAGAACATCGGTATGCAGCTGATACACACGGCCACCGACCATGTGGCGCTCATGAGCAATCGTGTCACCAATTTTGTCATGTACCGGCTGTAGTGCAGCGGGTGTACGATTGCTATATATCTGTAATATATGACTTTAATATAAGAAATTACACCATAATTCTCCAAAAATGACTTGAACGATTACTATTGATTTAGTATATCGTGTTTTGAGGTTTATTTATATTCGACCTCGGTTTCGTAATTTTAGGAGTTATGCTACAAGCGCATGTCACAAAGACGAACTGTTCTCGACGAACTCATTAGTTAAAAATACTTACCTGTCTACAGCTATGGCGATGATGTTGTAAATGGACGCTAGGCACGCGAGTATTATAAGTATGAATCTCATCAAGCATGACCACTTGATTTTTCCGAAGTCATCGTCTAGATAGAAGACTAGGTGGTAGGGCAATGTAAGGCCTACCATCAGGTCCGATATGGCTAGATTTAGTACGAACTGATTGGAGACAAGGGAAGAAAGGCGGCGGCTCATGGTGACGGCAAGGATGGTCAATGTATTGCCGCTGATTATGAGTACCATCAGCGCGCCGTCGATGATGCTCCATGCCCAAAAGTTATAAAGGTCTGGACTTTCTTTTTCCGTCGCGTTCCACCACTCGTCACTGTCATTCCCCAGTACAACGTCCATACCATAGCTGGTCGTGGTCGCCAGCGACCCCCACTCCGACAGATTCGACGTCGTGCTCGTGTTTACACGCACATTGTCTTAACACTTAGCACTGACCACGTTAAGTTCTCACCAACTAGCCTTATGTTTATACACATTTTTCGCTCGCACATTATCTTCTATTTCTTACACTTGCGGGACCTAAAAAATAAAACATTCAATTATTACAAGTATTGCAAAATATTTGTGTTTAAAAAACTTAAGATTATTTGTAGTTTTTTCCTTATAACTTCTACGGAAAATTTTGGCTCCTCATGAGTGTTGGTTTTTTAGATTCAGTATAAAATTCCACATCGATTGATATACAATTTTTTTATTTTTTATATACAATTTGATTAATTAACTTTGCTGTAGATATACTTAATGAGAACGGTGTGAATCAAACAGAATTGTGATTAATAATAATTCCAGCGTGGCATCCGACTGGTGCATTCATATTTCAAGTCGGATATGGACTTCAGTGTTTGTGACATTTTAATTCAACGTTGAAATTATTGTTTTGTATGTCATAAGCAGTGCGATTTTATTTATCTGAAATCTGAATACAGTCGACATTAAATATTGATGAGGGATGTTTTGTACGGCAGAATAATACGGAGAGATAGTCTTAAATGTTGTTTGTCTACTCAAGTAACACTCGAAGATATTAGTTTTTCGTCGCCGTCGTAAAAGATACATGGTTATGATTTCATTAAAAAGTAATAAATTTGAAAATTAAAAGTATTATAAGAATTGATTTAACTTTGTTGGCGGAGATATATATATATATATGTTGGACTAATACCATAAGTGCCCACAAGGTAATTTAAGACCTTATATTCCGGACACATCGACATATTGCACAAATGTGTTCTAATGCCCTTATGTTCAATGTAAATTAATGCAGTTTCCGAACAACGGTATCTCATTAATATTCGTCGTCGGCAATCATACTGGTGTTATTTGACAGCTGCGAGACTGGATCCTGCACTGATGATCAAACAAATGACCCTTGAGAACCCTATTTCTTGCAGACAACTGCTACTTTGTCACAAATATGTTATTATATATAGTCGATTTGAAGAGGAAATAACATAACATTGTGATTTAGAGGTAAACAAAAAATGTATAAAAAAAACACACCTTGAATAGCTTGAATGACCTTTGAAACCAAACTTAATTGATCGATTATATTTAGAATTACTAGGAGCGCGAACCAGACTCAATTTTGACTCGCTGCGTTCGCAAAATCTCGGTATGTGTTAGCATACTAAGCGAAGTTAGATGCAAACAGCACCGAAGTCGCATTTACCAAACGTCGACGCACTCTATCCGCAACTATTTTTCAAGATGAGACACATTATTACATTTTTGTTTCTTTTTTTTTAATTTTTTTAAACCTACCACCAAATTGATATCTATCATCGTTCAAAATTTGGAAATTTTCTGATATACCGTTTTTGATTGATGCTTGCCAAAGCATGCCGAAAAATCTCTCTGCTTCGCTTCGCTCAATTACGTACATTACGATGTTTTTTATATAATCTAAGTGAATTTTAATGATTACATTAAACCCAATGGAAGCTGGATATTTTGATTTATGGTAAGGCATTAACTAATAACTACTTAAATGTCACTTATAAACATGAAATTTCGTATTAAAGTTTTGTGCCTGTGTTGATATTTTATTCAGGAGCCGCCTACAATGCTATTGTATAACAAGTTGGCCTATCAATGTAATAGTTACGGATCGATTCGCTCGAAGGACAATTCGGTAGTTTGACATTGAGGATAATGTACTGCTTTTTATTAACTGTATTGGATAAGATTTTTGTTATTATAATGTTCTTAAATTTAAATGACAAGGTAAATATTATGAGAGCTTCAAATAAAACTATTTTTTACGAATTAAAACTCGCGTATCGCGTTACATTTCTATTTTAACCCGAAGTTTCGAATGCTTTGCAGCAATCGTGTTCACGGGTAGACGAGATGTAAGTGTTGTAAAATAAAAATGTAACCAAATTATACGCCAGTTATAATCAATAAAAAAAAGGTTTTTTTTAAATGTGTATTCGTGAAAATATAAGAAAATACTGTTATGAGAGCTTTTCTAAAGGCACTTATCAAACCTATGGCTAAACAAATACGGAGCAGCCATTTTAGTTAAGCACAGGTTATTGAACGTTTGTTAAGGCGAAGATTAATAGTTTGATGCGAATAATCTTAGCGATGGTTGCGGTTAGCTGATGACATCACATCATAAAAACGAAAACGAATGAATATTGGTAAATATTAAGTCTGTATTAAGTATAACAATAAAGCAAATATATTATTTGAAAGATAGCAAACCTTTGACATTTTATCTTTTATCTCGTTATTTATTCTATTTCATGCTAAGATTCAATTCTCTTGAGATACATTTTAAATTTAGTAGGCCAAAATAAAAATGTGAGGCAGATATACAATAATATTTTTTTTATTTCAAAATGTGTTCGTCCTTGAATAGGTTTTTAAAGATATTGAAATAAACAAACTAAATAATTGAGCTATTTTGTTAAACGGGAACTAATGAACTCAGATTCGTGTTTATGATCTCACGTATTAAAGAATGTCGTTCTTGAGATGTAGCGGCACCCTTTAGAGCAAACAATTCAAATGAAACCAATTATTAAGGTTAATCTATGTTGCTTCATCCCGAGGATTGCGTCTGATAAGTGACGGCCGAGGCGTTTACAAATTGTCTTAAATTTATTATCATTGAGAAAAAATAAGCGACGGAACACTGGACATATTAATTTATGTTTCGTTACTAGGGGGCGCGCTATTGGTCGATTTTAGGTGGTCCAGGGGTGACTTGGTCATTACAGATTCATGTTACGACTCCAAGGGCCTTAGGGCTCCATCAATGTTTTGAAGGTTTAAAGGTCACTGATTTATAAAGCTTGTCTTCGTCTTTTTTCGGAACTTAGTCGGTTGTAATATTACCTGACACTGGTAACATTAATTTTAATTAAATGAGGATTGATTAACATTACTGACAAGGTTTTATGATTTGTATTTCATCAAATTTATATGTTTATCTTGACACTGTACCATTTCTCAATTAACTTTATTATTATTAATGTGATATTTTTATGCAATATTGAAATATAACATTCATATACGCGTACATAATTTAATATTAAATATAAAAATACGTATCAGACGTCTCAAGAGAGAATATAAAGCGAATACAGAATAAGGGGACCGTGTCAAAAGAAAACGAAACGAAAGTTATTCATTAGTATTTTTTTTTACATTATACTGTTCAAAGCTATTAGTATTATTATACTCAAAAAATATTTATTATAGCTTTATTACACACGCGTATGTTAATTGCACATTCTGTGAAGACGATGGACTAATTGGTTGACTAAGAACCCGGAAGTTGGTTTTCAATAATATATATATGTATATATATGTACGTTTGTCGTTTATATGTATTATTTTCCCTTCAACGTCCTTAGTTTGTACAGTCTTATTGAATTACAATCTGATCTCAGACAATGTCACGTCAGACGAAGTATATCAAGAAAGAAGTATCAATATATATTTGCGTCGTGTGGTTATTGATCATAATTGTGTACAAATATATTTGTATGTGTGTTGTTTGTGATATATTTATTGTAGTACTCATAACTTTCCTTATTTCACTTCTCGTCAATAATAGTGTAGAGTTTGATGTTTTTAATATAAAAAATTTCTAAAGTTCTAACATTAAATTTCTTATACTCTTTTAATATAAGTCAGAAAGATATCTTGTGGAATCTCGAAAAATGCAACTTCACACCGGAGCCCAAAATCTAGAAATTTTGAAATATTTACAAAAAAATCAACAGTGTATCTAAGCAAAAGAATTTCGTATAAAATGTATACTCGTATCATCTTATTATTTTTTTTTTGTTTCGAATATATCTCATATTAGCATTTTTTGAGTAACGACAAGGTTGCTTTTTACATCAATATGTACTTCTAGTTAAAGTCAGTGGCTGTTTTCATTATAATTTCTGATAAATGTTTCGAGATACTAATAAGAATATTTTCTTAAACTGTTTATAAGAATCGTTTTGAAGTTGATTCTTTTATATCATTATTTGTTTCCGAGTTTATATTTCAAAATAAAAAGTTATGCTTCAGATGTAAACAACTTTGGGTTTAGATAAAAGTTTTGCTGGCTTGGAAATTGGTATAAAATTAGTTTTGCGTTTGTAAAATAGGGTAATATTTGCGCAATTTGTTTTATTTACGTCAATAGTATCGATCAAATTCATGTGTGATATAAAACATCACTAAAACAATTTAAAACTCCTCTAACTCGATAATCGATACTGTCTTAATTGAATGCAATAGTCCAGAAAACGAGAAAAATCGTATCTTGAATTCCTTTGACGGGTGCTATATAGGTATCGTTATCTTGCTGTACTGGACGTGTTGAGTTTGCATCTATGTGTGTGAGTATGTGTGTGTGTTTTCAAATATTTCGAGAACATTGAAATATCCGTTTCATACAATGCCTATGTTTATCTTCACAAAGTTTTGAATGGGACTATATGAATCACTAATACGGCGAGTTTGTGCCCATTATGCGTGAAATGAGTTTCGCTGAGCTGCAGTGCTCGTGTTCATTGTTGACCTTTCCATTGAATATTATTTAATGTTATTTGGTTAGAGCACACATCAATGTATTTATAATAAGTTCTAAGAATAAAAAAAATATATGTTACAGCAGAACATATTATATTATTTATAAGTAAAAGTTTAGTAATATATTCCATTATGTTAAACATTATCAAGAAGTATGTTGGATATATACTTTTAATCTAATTTTATTAATAAAGAACCTAATTAAATTTGTTATTCAAGTTAATGAAAACTAAAAGTTTATACCCAAAGTAACGCTCAGAGGTTTAAGTTTAAAATTTAATTTGAATATTTATGTAACCTTTATAAAAATTAATTTTCTTTCATAACATGAATTAACATCAAAATGTTTTTATAGTTCAGCCAAATGTTTGACGTTAGTGAGGTTTGGTCCAAATATATAGGCAATTTGTGAGGTTCATAAAACTTATCCACCAACATGTTTTTCTAAATCGTCAGAGCAAATAAAAGGTATATATATCACAGTATTTTATTGTATATGTAGTTTTAGAGAAAAAAGGAACAAGTGTAATGAATTCGCCCGACTGAACTGAACTGTGTTCACGCCGCGATTCACACATGCTTAGAGCTCACGAATAAGAACCCTGAATGGGTTCGAAACTAACCGGGCAAATTTTGATAGTAATTACGTGAGTATAACCAGATAATATGTAATAGTAATCATGAACGACGAAAACAAAAAAGACAGTATAAACTTTAAATTCTAAATGTGTAACTCAATGCTTCTATTGTCTACAAGTCATTCTATTCAAGCATGAAGCGCCGCTTTCCTGCTTGGAATTTCCCTTTATTGGTTAGCTTGGCTTGTTTACACTGCATTTCAAATAAATATTCCCTACGAATGAATCCAATCTTTCTCTTTTATACATATTTTGTGCTGGCCAAAAGTTTAATGTAAGAAATCTCTATAGGTATAAGCTATCCTATGTACATTTATAATTAAAATGTCTATGTAAAAGTAACTTACAAAAACAAAATTAAATTTAATTGTCAGTCTATCGATAAACTAACTTTTGTTTGAAGCTTTATGATCCCACCCTGATCTCATCGTTTTATTAAGCTTAAGACGCAACTACAAAGGTCTGTAGGTCACGCTGTTATCAGTTATGACGTTAGCTTCTTAAATGTACCATAAACTTCAAGACCACCCGTCGACCTACAAAGAAATTCAGTAATAGCTTATATGTGGAATGCTTCTAAATGTATTGCATAGCTGAGCTGTCACGAGATGCATTCGTGCTTGGCTCTATATATATTACATTTATTCACAACTGAATTGCATTCGAGTGCATTAGCTTCCGAACATCTGGCTCGTGATAAAGCGATCGATTCCTCATGTTAAATCCACACCAGTTATGATAATTTCTCCGCGGATAAGTTCTTCAAGGTCACGGCGCCCCAGATTGCAACCCTGCACGTTTTGTTTCCTGTTGTTTGTCTAGTGAAAACAATAAACGAGAACGCAAGCAACTTATTGCAGGGGACAGCTGTCGGCGCCGTGAATTTTCCTATTCATTAGTATAACAAAAGATCTGAGTTTCCATTAATCGTCTAACTCACTCTTAGTATAAAAATGAAATTGAATACTGTGATAAAATTGGGAGAAAATCGAGCGGTTACATAAGTAGGGGGGAAGGGGTGGGGTGCCTGAAAGCTTACGTAAGGACGTCTGGAAGTTTTACTGCGAATTGAAAGGGCTATTTTAATTTCTATCACATCGCGGTAAAGCTTACCAGCGGTTTGCACCCTTTTTACCCCTGCACCCTTAGCATGTTTAATGCCACGATCGTTTCAGTTAGCTAGCTGATGCATTGTTATTACTGTATATTTATTCTAGATCAAAAGTATCAAGATAAAATGTTCTTTAACGGTTTCGAGTTAAATTAAAGTTTTTTTTTTTAAACGGTTTCATGTAAACACATTTTCCTAGCGCTAGTTTGAACACGCGCAAGGCGACGCAGAACTTGATTGCTTTGCAAATACGTGGAGCGGACGTTACCCGCAAGGATTCCCCGGTTCACAAGTAATCCGCTGGTCGTCAATATTTACCTCAGCGACGATGCCATTTGTGTTAACACTGAAATGTACTTCCCGCCAAAACAAATAAACATCACAATTTTTTGTTCATAGACAATTATTTCCTTACATTTCAGGGCACTTAATTTTTCACATTAACTAAATCCACTTTTTAAGTACGAGGGTTGATGCGCGAGTTCCGTATGTAAGGTCTGCATGTACGAACTCTTCGGCGGTCGGCACGCAACTAATGCTGCGGGTGCCGACTGTCGATGCCGGCGTCAGTCCAAACTTGAAATTCGAGGACATTAGTGTAGATTGCCAAAGGTCGTTTTCATAGAGAACGAAAGGGAAAGTTTGGTTTATTTTTAATCCTCGGATTTTCACTATTACTATTGTATTGCTAAAGTTTTGATACTTGCTTTCTTCTTACTTGTTTTTATTATAAGTATATTTTGTTGTCGTATTATGTTAAAGTTCATGGTTGCTTTTCTAATATAAGCAAGGTCGTTTGAATTATTTTATACTGAAAATATAATAAGAAATGTTTGGTTATTTAGTTAAAATAAACTTTATAAATATTCAGTAGCTGAATAGTAGTTGGATAGTTTATTATGCAGTTCATTGTCATCTTGGGGGGTTGTCTGGCACGCAGTTATAACTACCCTTAATGACTTGGTGAAAATGATTTTTATTTCAGATAAGATGTTATATACATAAATAAATAAGATAAATTCGTTACGATCAATGTTGTTAGATGTTGGAAAATATTGTGTACGTTTGAATTCTAGGTGCAAATGTTTCTGGGTCAACAAGGGTTCAGGCAGTGAAAGACCGTTGGAAACCGTTATAGAATTAAATGATGTTTGAAGTTGCAGAAATAACTTAAATATAATACTTAAAATAAATTGATTTACTAAAAAGAACCAAACTTTTTTTATACATTTTATTATCTGGAAATCTTCTACTCCTGTCTATTCTATTTGTGTATAACATAGATAGGCGATTCGAACGCATTGTACTAATTAATTTGGGATGTATATTGCGTAAGACAGGCAGCAATGTAGTAGTACAACAATACAACAAGATTACATAATTATGTACCATACAGTACTTATTGTAAATTCTTTATGTGGTTAATTCTCTTCTCAAATAAACAACAGTATTTAAAGTGGCTTTCACCAAACTTGTATTTCTGTTTATTTGTTGGTATCCATATCTGGAATTCAAATGATAGTTATATGGTTGACATTGTTTTAAATATTGAGTAACAGTATAGTAATGTACTAAAATGTAAGGTTTCTGTATCATTTTACATGTTGCGGGGAGCTTGTTGAAAGTACAGTAAGTATTGGTTTTTCATAAATATGTTGTATACTTTATCGCTACTGTAGATGTACACCAATTGTAACGTTTCGTCCAGGACATTTTGTTGGTTGTTTCGAACTTGTTGCAAATATATTGAGTGTTAGTTTTCCTACCATTTATATATTCTTAAACGCTATTGAAGATGTACAGAGATAGCAAATAAACACAATGTTTGGCGTTAATTTATAGGCATATATGGAAAGCCATAATAGGCTTTCTACCCTCATATATTTTCTTTACAAAACCCAATAATTGGTTAGGTACTTAATTAATTTTAGTTTTATGTGATAGCTCAAATTTATATATATAAATATTATTTATTTACGAAGAGAATAGTATAAAATAGTGTCCATATATACTTTGGACAGGGATGGCGAACCAATGGTACGCGTGAAACAAGTGGCACGTATGAAAGTGTTGATGGCACGCAAAGAAACAAATAATTGTAAAACATTGATTGACAAAATTTGTTTACAGAATATTTTTTTATAAATATACCTATTTATATTTTTAAATACATTTTAATTTAAATTTTATTGTGGCACCGTTATCTATTTAAAAAACCGTTATTTATTTAAAAAAATATTATAGACTTTGTGGCACGGACATCAAAAAAGGTTCGTTATCCCTGGTATATATATTTATTATAGGGAATGTGATCACGAATATTTGTGCAGTAATTAACTACTTTTATTAAAATTTATTTCAAATTATTAGTATTTTTTCGGGGATTCACACACTTTAAGTTTTGAGTAATTATACACATCACAAAATTTGATGTGTGTGTGTGTGTGTGTCTAGTTTTTCAGCGTTTTTCAGTTTTATCACAACTTCATAATGTTATTATATAAATGTGTGTGTGTGCAGTTTTTTTTTATTTTTTGGGCTCCATTTTATCATGACTATTGTGGTTCGAACTTTAAAAAAAACTAACTACTCATTAGAGTGCTTGTGGTATACCGATACAAAAAGTGACCACAATTGAAAAAAAAAGTAAAAAAAAAGTGTGCAAGCGTAATTTTTTTGTTATCTTATTACTCTATTTGCAATTAGTGGTTTTGGTGGCTTAAGTAAAACTAAATTTTACTGAAAGAAAAATAATAATATTATAACATTTTTTAATCAGAATGTGATGGGACTCACGCCCATTAACTTCTTGTTCAACGAAATAATAAATAAACTTTGAGAACAGGTTCGATAACATATATGGCGGTGTAACACTAATTGTTGTAAAATATACATATAGATGTCACAAATATATGTATGTTTGTACATGCTACTATATGACAAATTCCATTCGATGCTCGCTTAGATGAGAATAACTACTAACTGCATTGTGCTGATACAGACTCTTGTTCATCTTTCGTTTTTGCATAATATTTACGCCCGTTGTTGCTCGCTCCTGGATTATTCACCCCAATTTATAAATATATGTATTTATAAATAGATTTATATAAATAGATTCTGACTAATCATTTAGCTACGCCTGTTCTTCGGACCTCAAAAGTATTATATAAATAATAAGGCAAGATTTTTAAATATTTCTATTATTTCGCAATGTGATCCTTTGGTTATACATAATAAAATATGTATTGCAAAATTTCTATGAAAAACTAAATCCCTTACTAATAAAAATAATTATACTCAGTTGAACATATTCACTTTCTCACTAACGATAACGTCAAAGGGGTGAAAGTGACAAAAAATAAAATATCTTATACTGGATACAAATAAAGGGGTAAGATTTTTATTCTTTAAAATGTCTTATCAACAGACATACGTAAAAAGGTCTCTTAAAATTTTCAGATATATAAGTATCATTATGTTTTTATTGTTTCATAACGGGCAGTTTGACGCGGGTTGGCTTATCGTATCTGTTTATCTACAATATTATTTCTACAGTAGTTATAATATCACGGAACCCCAAAAATGCTTTTAACAAACGAATATATATAACAAATAAATTAATTTCTAAAATAATCACAAATGATTTTGTTGACCGGAGCGAGCGAAGCTTTATATGAGAGACTTTTATGCATCCCTTGTGCAAGCATCAATCAAAAGCGGTATATCCGAAAATTTCAAAAATTTGCACTCTGATAGACATCAGTCTGGTGGTGGTTTTAGAAAAATATTTTTTCATATATTCGATGTAGTTGAAAAATAATAACGGAAAAACTAAAGTACCATAGACTTCAATGGGATAAATTTTTCTTGAAAACTTGACTTGAAAAAAAAAATTGTTGAGGACAGAATGCGTCGACATTTTGTAAATAGAACTTCGGTGCTGTTTGCAGCTCGATTCGCTCAATATGCTATCACATACCGAGATTTTGCGAGCGTAGCGAGTCAAAATTGAGGTCTGGTTAGCGCTCCTATTATATGAAAATTATTTTTAGAGTACTATTGTATCCTTTTTTTGTGTAAAGTACTATTATTCATAATTTTACTATTCAGCATATATAAACATTATCATGTAATATGCATATGTTAAACTATAGATATATTATTGTTTTCTTGGTGATAAGGCCGCTGTCAGCAAAACGGCTTTTGACAGCTTCTATAATAGTCAATGTATTTTCTTACTGTAATATAAATGATGAAATACCTTCGTGTTATAATGATATACATTACTCAGTAGATCGTCGGTAGAGGGAGCGGGTTCATTAATTCAGTTCATTCATTATTAAAGTGGGGGCGGATTAAGACGAGTTAATGCTCCATGGCCTCGTAGCTATTCGCCATGCTGGGTGTAGCACGGCGAATAGCGAAGCGGCAGCCTTCATATATATTTGACTTGTTAAAAATACTAGGAGCGCGAACCAGACCTCAATTTTGACTCGCTGCGTTCGAAAAGTATCAGTATATTTTAGCATATTGAGCGAAGCGAGGTGCAAACAGCACTAAAGTTGCATTTACAAAACGTCGACGCATTTCCTCCTTAACTATTTTTCAAGATGAGACACATTACATTTTTTTTTAACCACCACCAGGCTGTTGTCTATCAGTGTACAAAATTTAGAAAGTTTAGAAAGTTTTTGATTGATGCTTGCACAAAGGATACAGAAAAGTTTCTCATAGTTTTCTTATGTAATTTTTGTTTCATCTGGTACATAAATAATTTTAATGTGAACATTAGTAAATTAATTAAGAATAGGTACAGACAAATAATTACGATATATCGATAATTATTTAAATATTTTAGTCATGTATATATAAGGAAAAAATAATAATACCTATAATAAATAATTCTAAACCATACATAAATATTAAACAATAAAAAAAATGTATTTTATAATTTTCTAAGATATATATATATTTATTTTATTGTTAAAATTTATTGCATCTTTGACGAAATCATTCTCGTGAATTTAAGTATTACAGAAAAATAAACGTATTAAAAACATACATATTTGATTAATATGTTGCTCGAAGCAACGCGATAATAAAACAAGTTTATTGTAATGTTGTAAACTGTCTAAATTTAGACTCGACGTCATTTTGAACTGCTAAGCCCAAATATATCCTCTAGGGACAAAAGTCATAACGGTGTATATTTATATGAAATTCAGTAAAGCGATTATCATGACCTTTCTACAGCTTTGATAGAAAACTTTTTGGGAAAGTTACCCTAAAGGTAAAAGTATCCTATCCAGTTGTCAAGTTAAAGGAGATTAGATATAATAATAAAATGCAATTTTTTATTGTAAGTTCTTGGTGATTTTGATGACTTTTTTATTATATATTTATTTCAAAACACACACACACACACACACACCACAGACGCACGCACACGCACACACACACACACACACACACACACACACGCGCGCGCGCACACACGCACACGCACACAAGTAAAGTACTAAAAAAGTTATAAAAAAATTACTAAAAAAAAACACAAAACAAAACGGAAAAAAAATACTTTAAGTACATTTCAAATGACACAATTTTCAAATCAATATGGTGGTATTTTCCATAGTTACATTTTTCATGCTTATTAAATTTTATCTTAATAAATTTAACTTTCGTTTTCTTACGTCTAATTCTGGATATATTTTTATTGTACGAGCTACAGAGGAACGTACGGTCTTCCTGGCTACTCGCCAGCGACGACCACTTTCACCAGAGCGCCACGTGTTAGCAGTGTACTGGAATATTATTTACGAAATATTTTATTAGTACTTTGTCCTGTATCAATGATGGACAGACAGATAAATTTATATATACATAAACAAATCCTTCAACCGTCTGCCATCAGTATGTGGGTTCGTGTGCATTGATTTCCGGTTGGGATGATATCGATATGAATTATTATTATTACTTTATTATTATTCTGATCATTTATTTATTTGTCATATTAATTACATTTTTAAATACATATATAAAAAAAATACACATTTAAAAATATGAAAAGTAGAGGCCCAACGGCATCGGGTGTAGGGATCAAACTACCGGTTGTTAGGACTCAAGAGGTACCTTTATATATATATAAACGTTTATATAGTGTACGTGTATATATAGTGTACGTTTTTTAACCTTACAGACATTCTGGGTTAAACATTACCTCTTAAGTATTTAGATCTCTCCTTTTACGTGTATACCTTTGAAATACATTAATACAGCTTGTTACCACAATAAAATATACAGTAATTTCTTAATAAAGACTGATGAAACTCACATAAAAAATATACTAGGAACGCCACCAGACCCTCAATTTCGACTCGCTGCGATCGCGAAATCTCGTGTGCCGTTTGCATGTTGAGCGAAGCGAGCCAAGCCGAAGACTTCGTCTTGGTGTGGGATGTCGTAATTGTAGACCTTACACTTGCGCTAATTTTTTTACTTTGAAGTCTATGGAAGTGATGTTTTTTGGACATTATTCCTCAACGACAATGAATTTTTTTGAAATTTTTTTTACAAACCACCGTACATATCAGCATGGCATGTGTGCAAAATTTGAAACCGAACCGTTAAGCCGTTTTACTGCCAACTTTGTAAAACCAATGCAAATTCTTTCCAGTAGAGCGCTCCGCTCGCTTCAAAATTACTTTATATAAATGTATATTTATTTAAAAATAATATAATGCTCTCAGTATTTCATCTGCGAATGAAGTTAACAAAAAAAAAATACAGTTTATTTATTTGAGTTTATTATAAGGAATGTATTCACAAGAATTACCATATTTTGTTACTTGGTGAGATCGTTATTGATTGGATTAGTCAGAGCTTCCCTTTGTCTCAGCTTTATTTGAATCAGTTAACTCTGGGTTCCTCTAAGGGCTACCTGTTTGTTATTTATCATTTTACATAGTATACTAACTAAACATTCGCGTTACATAATGTATTATTTGAAATAAAACTATTTTTACGGATTAAAACTCGCGTATAATTTGGTTACATTTTAATTTTAACCCGACCAGTCAACTGACGTTCTGACAGACACTCACATTTCGTCTACCCGTGAACACGATTACTGCAAAGTATTATATACGTCAAGTTAAAATTAAAATGTAACCAAATTATACACGAGTTTTAATCCGTAATAATAGTTTTATTTCAAATGTGTACTCGTGAAAATCTAAGAAAATACTATAATATTTTATTAAATTAACGCCCGAAATATTATATACCTCAAATTGCCTGACGTTTCGTCCAGGTTCCACCGGCCATGGTAACAGGCTGTGATCACGTTAATAAAATAATTATACGGAATAGTATGTATCAATATTTGGTTGTACCCAATTATATTATTTAATATATTTTCAGGTAAGTTCACCAATCAGATGATCTTAGTTTGGTAAGTCATAAAAATGTTCCGGACATCGTAAACATATTAAGCTCAATGAAGGCTATAAAGTTTTAAAACCCGGACGTAGCTGAACCCTAATCGGGATATAAAGAACAAATGACCAAGGGAACTAATAAATCTGGAGTGGATCTCGGATCCCGGTTTATTGTCCGATAATGATTTACTACTTCCAGTTAATTATGTCTTATGTCTATAGCCAAAGGGCTTATTTTTCTGAAACAGCTGCTACCTTCAGGATTGTTATGGTGGTTTTCCATTGGCGCCGCGCCAACTCGTGTCAATGTCAATGGCACGGGTAGAACAGGTTATAAAGGGTAGGGCGATGGGGGAGGATGGGTTTGTCGAAAATAATATCAGTATTTATTAGAATTTTTATTAGTTATTATAAATAATATAGTTAAAGTAACATATTTTATTAGTAGTGTTATTGTATCTACAGGATGTTCCGGGCGATCTTTATATTAACTTCCTTTGAAAGTTTATAAACTGATATAAGGGTGAATCAATATATCAGTGTTGTTCTCTTCGTTACGAAATAACGAATGCAATAAAAAAACCACTAAAAACTTGACATTGGCATTATTCTACATTAAATGTGAGTGAAGCCATAAATTCAAAAGAAAAAAAAACCAATACAACCCAAATTTAACGTATGCGATAATTGTAAATCTTGACCTAAAATAAACCACGAAGAGTAAGAACTCAACCCTGTGAACTATTAAAAATGATGAGAAGTTCGACCGTTTAAAGCACGGGAGGCCACCCCGTCGATCGCAGCCCCTACGTCAGTCGATCGCGAGCACCGAAAAAATTATCGGTTCCTTCCTATTCCCGTCCTAAATATTACGACAATTATTGGAGTACTAGCAATCTTGTATCGATTATCGCGAGCAACTCATGAAGTGACTCTGACAGCGACTCTGTGATGATCAACTCAGTTTTAAAGTTAAAATTCTGAATTAAAAGTTTTATTACTCGCACGTATAGGTAAAAAATTTTAGTCGGTAGATTGCAAAGAATTAGAAAGGCAGACAGTAGATCTCGAGTCCGACAATAGATGTCGTTGTGAGGTAAGACACAATTTTATATCAAACCACATATTGGTACTTGTAGAATATAATAATTACAAATTGATAAATCTTCATAAATGTTTTATCAGAATACCGTTTTACATTTCTTAAAGGGAGTGTTGCTCTTTCTCTTGTTAACACCACATCAAATTTTATTTTAAAGCTACGTCACATTTATATAAAGTATTAATATTATAGTTATGTATTATGTTATATATTATTTATGTTTAGAATTCTTTAGTAGATATTTTTATTTTAATATATTTCATGTTTATTTTTTTTTCTTATTATTGTCATTGTTATTTTTTTTTTATTTGCACGCCTACCAACAATCTCTCTTATACGTCGCTGGTAGAGAATGTTTTTGTAGCATTAATCCCGCCTTTTGTGCATTATTTTGTATTATGTGTCATCAAGAATTAAATAAATAAATATGAAATAAATAGAAACGTGACAGAAAAAGCTCCGTTGTAAACATATGTGCAAGTTATTTATTGGATCCATAGTTGAAAAAAAACAATTTAAAAACGATTTTAATTGAATTAAAAGACAGACACATCTCGTTTTCCCGTGATATGATTGCTGCAAAGCATTGTAAGCAAAATTATAGGCGAGTTTACATATGTAAAAATATTTTTATTTCTGGGGGGTACTAGTGAATCTAAGAGAACCCGTTGTCACTTAGGATCCTCTACTTAGTGAATGATACTCATTCTTTTAATGTGATAATTTTCAGATTTCTTTTCGTTTTCAAAAAATAATTACTCATCTTTATGTAATTTATAAAGCTAACACACCATTCAAAGAAAGACGGGAAGTTTGCTTCCAAAACAAATTTTTGAGCGTTTTATCTTAACCTTTTAAACCACCTTTTAAATGAAATTCCCATTATTTTTCTCATTAGCTCTTTGTTCTTTGACAACGTTTGTTTCTAACGAATTATATTAAAATATGATTAGAATTCAAAATGCCTTTTTGCCTGTTTCATGGAAATTTGTTTTTTCGGCGAAAACACAAATATGTTCCAGTTGGGCTCTTGAATATATATGTTTTCAATATTTTATTCATACAGCCTCTAACGATTTATCTATAACATACATTATATGTTTTCTATTTATTCATTTATATCTTTTCCACTTTGAATTCATATCAGTGATCACTTGTGTACGTCAATTTGAAGGGTCAGGAACGCCTGTTTTGACACCATGCTTATCGAAGTATGGGCACCCTCCAATTAAAAGTTAAGGCTATAAGAGTTTCACACGCGACCTGATCTGAAAAAAACTACAAACCAGCCGGGTATTTTTTTATTCTGTATTCCAATATTAACCTCGTTGACAAGAACGCTCAGAAACTCCAATTTTTAGACACGCGTGTTCATTCCCTACATGTATACTTAACACTTCTAGTGCCAAGGAGCGTCGTCGCGCTGCTAGCTAGCTAGCGTCGCGATAGCGCTCCCTTGCATAATTAACTCTGTTTCTGTAATTTTCTTGTATGTAGTATTCAACTGCTTTTTTTTTATTATCATAGTATAAAATCTTCTGAAGAGAATGTTGGAAAAATTATGAATATTGGTGTATTGTAACGGAAATGGTGAATATTTGTCTTGTTCATGTAAATTGTCTATAAATATGCACTTTTTACTGGCATTTTTAGCATAAATTGGTAAGATATGTCTGGCTTTAAGGGTTAAAGTAAGAATATAAATTATATGTATTAAACATTACGATTATGGAGGATCAGTTCACCCGCCTGTCAGCTTATGTGTTTGTTTAATGTTTGTGAAATAAGACATGTTAGTATTCAAATTAAACAATGAGGATTACGGATTGAACGATCTCACGAAATTTTTACATTCGTTTTTTATTCTTTGTGATTGTATATGTAATGTGATTTGAATTTAATGTAATATTATAACTAGGAGCGCGAACCAGATCTCAATATTGACTCGCTGCGCTCGCAAAATCTCAGTTTGATTGCATATTGAGCGAAGCGAGGGGCAAACAGCTCCGAAATTGCATTTATAAAACGTCGACGCATTCAACAATTTTTTATTTTTTTTTTCTTTGTAAAGCTAAATTGTTAGGCGAAAATTTTTTCCATTGAAGTATGGGCTTTTATTTTTACGGTGATTATTTGGCAACAACATCGATCCTTTGAAATTTTTTTTTAAAACCACCACCAGACTGATGTTTGTCAGTGTGCAAAATTTGGAAATTTTCGGATATACCGTTTTTGATTGATGCTTGCACAAAGAAAGCAGAAAAGTCTTTCATAGAGAGCTTCGTTCAATAATTAATCGTATTTTTTGTATTGATTTCTGAGGTGTGTTATTGTGTTGCTCTTACTTCTAAAGCTGTCAAGCCAAGCAACTTTAACGTGTATACAATTATCATTTATTTATATGTAAATTGTAGTTTTATTAATAGAATTGTATAATATAAGTCACAATATACTTCACTTACTAGAAAAAGCAATGCGGGATATTGATATCAAACATCTTGTAGAGGCTATACGGCTGTAGTTTCCAAGGCCGCGGCGCCCCTTTGTAGTTGCTCGTTACACTTTAATATTAGATTTCGAGTTGTATGCATTGCCTTTCATGGCCTAATACATTTAAAATAACGGATCGTTTTGCTAAATCTAGCCCTGGATAGAGACTACAGGATTAGTAAGCTGCAAAATGGCCGACAAATCGACTAAACCTATCATTGCTTTTAGTAGTTTTTTTGACAATTTATTAGTTTTTATTTACTTCAAATACTCTATAAATTAACTGCTTTTAGAAGGGTTATTAATACTGCATATAATAAAAATCTTATAACAGCCAAAATATAAATATATGTTCGTTATTACTAAAGCACATTGAAAGTATTGTACAGACGTATAATGTTATACAATATTTTTTTTCTGATGACAGTTACTTTAGGAACAGATTATAAAGATAAAGTTGAATATAAAGTTAAATTAAAAGAAAAGAAATAATCCTTCTAATTTAGGAATATTAGTATTAAATTATTTTTTATTTTTTTTTATTTAATCACGGCTGAGCGACTATCGCTAGAATTTTATAGAACATGGACCTTTTTAGTTTAACATATAGAATACGTTTGCATAACTCATATGTACCATAGGAAAACTCAAGCAAAATGTATAGTATCGATTCCTATTTAAGCGACATGTAATAGTGTTTAAACGCAGACGTATATCACATACGTAATACTAAAACTACTTACTACCTTCTGTTCAATTTAGTTAACATTAACTGGATGAACTCATTTAATTTCTTTATTTTTAGGCATCGAATTATACATTGATATATTGAGAATTAGTAGGTGCATTTAGTCAACCAATCGTAACTACAATACGGCTCATATCAAATCCATCTGTTTTTCTAATCTTAATTGGTGATATTAGTTTCAAATATTTTACGTAATATTTTAATTTCGAATATTTATTGATTTATATTAACATATTGTCAATAAAATTATTTCAATTACAATTGATATCTGACTTACGCTGAAGCCTGTCCCTGGCTTTGACATAGCTTTTGAAGGACCCACTTCCACGATCACTCTTATTTCTTCATGCAACTGGAAGCTCCGGTTGTTCACAATTTTTTCTGTAGGTCAAAAAATCCAGAACGTAAACGAACGACCAAAAATGGGCCCTGCTTTCAATTTCTTTCTACAAGTCTATCTATCCTTTAAGTTTAATATCAATGTAAATAATATTAAAGAAAAATAAAAACTCAAAAACAAACGAATCGCTAAATTTCGAAACAGAAATACGCGAACCTAAATTTGAAAACCAATATGAATTTAGTATTCCAATTCAATTGCTACATGTTGAAGTGAGAATGGCTAGTTGATCAAAATGATAATTTCATATCATACCACCTGATATATTTCATTTCCGTCAAAAATATAAAATTATTTTCTGGTATTTATTTATTTATTTACTTATTTATTTATTTATTTATTTATTTATTCATTCATTATAATACTTAGTAGAATTGTAAAACACAAATAATACCTATATATATATATATATATATATATATATATATATATATATAGGTTTGAGAAATGTATATATATACATTTCTCATCTATTTGTGTTTTAATTGGTTTCGTGGTTACACCTATGCCGTTTTTTAATATTTTAATGTTCACATATATATAAATGTGAACATTATATATCTAAGAAGCATAGTCAAGGGATACCGTTCTATCTGACAAGTACATCGAGGTCACCAGTTCGATCCACGTGCCGCGCGGTTCAGGCGATTTAAATTCAGCCACACGATCCAATTGCCATTCCTCTATTCCTGTTATGATTGCAAATATTTCTATAACCTACATTCTATTTATGGAAATACTTTAAAATTATTAATTTGTTTACATTCGGAACTCTATCCCCGCAAACTAAGGAACCGTGGGAGGTAGATGACTAATTAACTGACTTACTGACAGACACTTATATCTCGTCTACCCGTCAACACTATTGCTGCAAAGCATTCGAAACGGGTTAAAATGAAAATGTAACCAAATTATACGCGAGTCAATCCGTAAAAAATAGTTTTATTTAAAATTATTGTTTTTGTATATATTAATGATTTCTTCGATGGTAATGAGCTGTACCTAAATGTTTTATCTTGAACATTTAATACATATGAATTGCAAAAGTCAAAAAAGTCTATATGTCTGCACAATAGATCGTAACACGTGGATGTTATGTCTGGATTTAAAAGGATTATTAGAGTTTCGTTTTAATCATTTAGCTACAGAATGGAAACTACAGCTTAATGATAAGGTATCGAGTATACGGACTAAATAAAACTGTAAAGACAGCAGCAGCATGTGAATATAATTCTTTACATTTTATACCTCTCATATTTTTATAAGTGTTAAATAATTTTTGTGGCGTACGTTTTTAAAACGTTTTTTCCCTAAAAACTGCAACAAAGGAGTTGCATATTTACTACATTTTGTGAAAGGATTAAAATCACCCTAGATAAAGAGTTTAGTAAGTGAAAAAAATACGTGCTTCTTAATGCTATTTTGAAGGCTTGATAATAGGTACAAGACAAATGGTTTTATATATAGACTATACCAAATCTACCAAAAAATAATAGAATAGCAGTCGGATGTTTAATTTTTGTTGCAAATTATGATATAATATATATACATGTTAAAGTAAACTATAATAATTGGGCATGTGGGAAAAATGCAACATTGTAAAAACGAAATTGAGCGAATTCCAGTGAGATTTAATATACGAGCATATTGTAGAAGTATGTTCTACGTGTTTTGTACTCCGAGTGTACGCCAGTACCTGTTTGTTCAGCGAATGTTCTAGAACTATTTATTATCGAATATTTTTAATATGAAAAGCGCCAGAGAATTTCAATTAGTTGAATATTGAATAACACATGAAGAATGTTAATACTACGAGCGCGAACCAGACCTCAATTTAGACTCGCTGCGCTCGTAAAATCTTTTTATGTATGTGTTAGCATATTGAGCGAAGCGAGGTGCAAACAGTACTGAAGTTGTATTTACAAATCGTCAACGCATTCTGTCCTCGACTATTTAACAAAATAAATAAAAAAAAAACTTAAAGTTGTTAAAAAATTATCTAATATCATGTTTTCGTAATAAGTAAAACGCGACAGTTCTGTGAAGTCATGTTTCGCAATCCTAAGTAAGCTCTCAGCTAACGAAAATATTGTTGCACTATTTCAGAAGTCCTGAACCAAGACTGAGACCTTTTAGCAATACAGATCAGAGCTAAGCTTGCGAGATTTGCGAGATTTCCGCAAGAACTACTTGGAGCCTGCAAAATTCTTGTGACTTGCAAGTCAAGTCAAATTAATATTTGGTTTCAATATTTTCTATTCGCTATTCTCAGTGTTAGTACAAAATACATAATTCTTTCCTTCTAATAATAATAACTTGGTCGTTATAACATTGAAAGCATCCTTATAATCTGAGGTCACTCGTTCAAGTCTTACCAAATTTTTATGAATTTTTCACTCCATATTTTATTTCACAGCACTATCTTTTTTATATTGATTTGTTATATTTTACAACTTTATCAAGTCGTAAATAAGCTACCTTGTTGTATTGTGCCAAGGTCTAAATTACATGTAATAAGTTAACAGAGAAAGCCAATATTTTGTAGATTTTTTGGGACAGACCAAGACTGAATGCGCATTACTTAGACAAAGAAAGATCGAAACAAGACAAAATCTCGTCTTGCATTGAACAACTCTAAGCATATATATATGCTTATTATATTATAGAATATGATGTATATGATGTCTTATTTTGTTATTAATTATTACGATTATGTGAAATTTTTATTACCGAATATCTTCAAACTGCCTTCAAGATAACAGACCTTTATTCTATAATCAATGGGTTACCATATACGTTATATGACTCAACGTAGCATCCTAACTAGGTCCATGTCAGGTCATTTGTTTTCTCGGTCGTATTTTCGATGCGACAATGTTACTTATGTCAGTGCGATATCCTCGCGATCAGCGACAGATCGCCACATCATCTTGTATCCTATAATAGGGACGTTTCGGACGACGTCGTTTTTATTGTCTAGGGTTTGCTAGCCTTTTTATATGTAGTATTTATTATAAGATTTTACTATCAGTTACTGACAGAAGAAACACAAGGTATACGTATGTGGTCGATGTTTTAACGTTTAGTTTTATTGGTAACTAAGCGGGAATCATTCTTAGGTCCAACATTATTGTTTAATATATCTGTATATTATGTATATTGGATATTTATATTAGCTACTTACTAAGTCTCTCAAACTATAAAATATGTTTCAGAGCCAAAAATATCAAACATAAAATCGATAACAAACCTCAAGAGATTAGCAGGGAGTTTGTTTGTCATTGTATATGGTGTTCTGGTAGTTTTTAGGTTTTAAATAATTTTAGGATATAAAAAATAGTTTAGCTGGATTCGAAACCGCGTCTTCTGAGAAACCGTCCCGTCACTCTAACAATTGAGCTACCGTGTCGTTATTCGCTTTGATGAATTTGACGGAATTTGTTTCAAAAAATCGTGGGTTCCAATCCTATTCGTATCAAAAAATATTTAATTCTATATTTCTTAACAATTAACGAAATTTATACTAATTTTAATAAGGTTTAGGTTTTTATCTAGATATATTTAAATGACGTTGAAATTATGAAAAATAAATTTGTGCGATTTGTAATGCGATATGGAATCGGAGCTATTTTTCACAAAATACATTTGAATATAAAATCTCTTGTCCTATTTTGTAGCACGTAACTGCAGACATGTAGACGTCTACAGCGTTCGTAGAGCTTTGTAGCGCCATATTGTGATAGCTATGTACGCCATTTTATACATTTATTGCAAGTTAATAAGTATATTTGTTTGTGAAATATACTGATTAGAATATATGTATATCCAAATTCGTATATACGTTTTACATGACTTGCCAGGTTAAATCAAATCAACGTTACGGTGGTTACGTACATTATTCAGTATGTTATGAAATAAACATTCAAAATTAGCACTTAATATTAACATAGAATCTGAAAAGTGTAGTAAAGAATGTTGTAATAATAAAATGACGCGATGCAAAGCCAGTCGCCTCCTTACATATTTTGTGCCCAAAGCGTTTCTAAATACTTCTTGACTTCCAAGTTTTCTGGTTGACGTAATTTGTATTTTAAGAAATTTAAAAATTCATTTCATTTTTAATAAAGCTATTTTATGGACCTAATTTGGTGTTTTTATTTCATTTTTAATTTCAATCCGACGTTTCGAGTGCTTTGAATGCAGCAAGCGTTTTCGCTGTAAGAGATGTTGTTATCCGTCAGAGAGTCAGTTAATTTTTCATCTACCTCCAAAAGTCCCTCATTGTGTTGTACTCGTAAATCCTGAAATTCATTTAGTTTTATTTAATACAGCTCGCAAGGTAAGTTAATATGTTATTTATGACGTAATAAATAATGTTTTAGCTTTGGAAATTTGAATGATATACACCCAAATGTAATGTTTTTAATACAAATGGCGCTGTATTTTACTTATAAGTCTTTGATTCCAAATGTATGTACCTCGATGTGAATATATTGTCAGGGCGCAGTCGGTAGGAATACAAAAGTAAGGTTTTTAATAATAATTCGTGATCCTTCGTTAAATGTCACGTATGACTTTAGGGAGCATGTGTCCAATTAGTAATAATAAAGGTCTGGGTGTTCCGTAGGCGTTCAAACGACTTTCACAATATTATCCCGTGAAGGTTGTTATGTTGAAATTGTTGAAATTTTTACCTTTTACGCTTAAGTACTTGTGACAATATTAATTTTTATTACGAACTTTTATCTCCTTTTTATTTCATTTCAGACTTAACACCCCTCTATTTCAAGTTTGATATAAATATGTACAGGAGTCTTTTGATAGGTATATTTTCCTGGGTATAACATTATATAACAAATATAAATCTGAAATAAAACTATTTTTAACGGATTAATATTATATAAGGGTATTTAAGTGTGTGCCTTACATCTCGTCTACCCGTGAACACGATTGCTGCAAAGCATTCGAAACGTCGGGTTAAATTAAAAAAGTAGGCAAAATTAAAAACTTAAATGTATATTTTGACCGCGCCTACACCTTTTACTATCATGTCTGTACATGTCTGTATTATATCGATAGGACTGTTTAAAAGTTACATGGCCAATAAAAAACGATTTATCATAAAACTTTCGATAGTAAGTAACCTAACCTTGGTTTGTTACTATCGAAAGGTTTGATACTATTTGTTAATATAATATTACAAAAACAATATTTTTATTTTATTATAGATATTGTATTAGAACGAAAGATCTTGATGCCCGAAAATTAAACTAAGGAAACAAATCATACTAATATATAATTGAACACAAATTACATATCTATTTTTGTGAACATTACGTGATACATCCCGCGAGTTTAATCAAAAATTAAATTGTAATCACTTTACTTATACCTTTTCTTAAAACTTTGATTTTTTTAACATAGTAAAGACGCTTTCTGTCTATCAATAAAATATTAAAAATACCTCTAAATATACAGAATAGACGCGGCTCATTGTGTTTCACATAGGGCTTCAGTGATGTAAATCGTGCAGACTTTTGGCGACGCATGAGTAGATACGGACTGATAGTAGAGATATTCAAGTGACGTGCTTTGTCGCGAAAATAGATCCCACATAAGTACGTACAAGTGTACGTAACAACATAATGTTTGTATCGTAATAAACCACACAGAGTTTACAATATTATAAACAAGCTAGTCAATCTATGAAAATGTTGCGATGTGGAAAATCCTCAGACGGATATTAAACTTTTGAAAGCTTAAATAGAATACGTCGTGTCAAACTTTCTGATAAATAAAAGCTCAACTGGAACTAGCGTCTCTTTTTCATTGAAAATTATTTGAACGCCGTCACGAACGCCGTCAGTGTAATAATTATCTTGTTTAAAACTTTTTTCTCCCGCTGCTTCTATTATCTCCAATTTTTTTTTTTTTTATAGATTTCTAGGAAAAGTCAAATGTTTTGGATCCTTTTGTTTGCAACTTTTTCTGACTTGTTTCTAGGTTTCTCAGAGATCGTAGATTCCAATCAATGTATAGATACGAATACATTCTTCATCAGTTCAGTTTAAAAAGAATTTGAAAAGAATTTCATGTGACATCTTTTCTTTGTAAAAAGATTGTTTAAATTAAATAATTCTACAAGCTATATTACATTAAACGAACTTTCAAAATCATATTTGGACACCATGGAGCCCAATTCTGATACAAATGTTATGCAACGCTGCACAAAAATGTTTGATATAGCAAAATGCATTGTTATTAAAAAAAAATACTTTAAAACAAATTGAAAGCGTACATAGAAATCATGTTGAAATACGTATGTCCATATCTGGCTTTCGAAAATGATGAAGAATGGTGCACTTTGAAACATTGGACAACTTGCGAATAGCATAGTACGAGATGATGTTGAAGATTAATTGAGTCACATTTAGGTTCAGCTTGAACCTCAAAAGTAAGATCTAACTGAAATAGACTTGCAGCTATGATTTTTTCATGAGAATTGATCTGTCTACGGAACAGTAGTATTTTTAAAAGGCAAATTCGTTATATAATAGCTGAATATCAATTTTATTTCAAGGATATTTTAAAAGTTATAAAACGAGAAGAAATATCACAATTGTCTAAACCCTTGAACTAAGCCTAATGATAAATAATCATAACTCATAATTGTATTGATGATGGAAGTGCCACAAAATTTATTTAAAGGTATTTTTTCTTGTACCACGCAATGTATCTTCTATAATCCTATACAAAATACCCTCCTATTCCAAGGTTTCTGGATTCACCGTGAAAAAGCTTTTATGGAATTATAAGGTATTAATGATTATTTATCATCATTTTGGGTTTACAATTTTTATTCTTCCATTAGTCCAATGTTCTAGACGAAACTTCCATTATTTCAGAGTATATCTAATCGTTACAATTTCATATACGTTTTGTGATAAAAAAAAGCATATATTCTCTTCCCAAAATAAGGTTGCTAATATATTTATTGGTTAAGTGGTGTTGAATTTTTATGTCGATCAAGATTACTTATACATTCTGAGATCCAAATAAACCTCCTCTAAAATATTCTCTTGATCTTTTGTAATGGAGATTTCTCGTCGCTCAATTTGTGTTTTGAAACAATCGACGCTACTTCTTTAGTGATTTATAAAAGGTGCTTATTTTCTTATTTATATTCTTTATTGCACACCATATATATATTAACAACAAGTAAAAATTTATTATAACAAAAAGAAAATAATAAAAAAAAACATCAAAAAATGGTGGAGATATAAAAGGTCTTATCGCCTAACTGCGATTTCTTACAGACACTAGTTGTATGGTTGGTATATATTATATTTACTTATTGTGTAAAGAATTCGACATAATATGACATTTTTTGTGCATTCTTTGGGCAAGAATCAATCAACAACGGTATATCCGAAAAATTCCAAATTTTGCACATTGATAGACATTAGTCTGGTGGTGGTTTTAAAAAAATGATTCAAAAACAGAAGACAGAATGCGTCGACGTTTTGTAAATGCAACCTAGGTGCTGTTTACACCTCACTTAGCTCAATATGCTAACACATATCGATATATTAAGAACGCGGCGAGTTAAAATTGAGGTCTGGTTCGCTAGTATTTAAAACTAACTTTTTACGGATCTGAAGATATAAAAAAAAATGTTATTTTGGTTTTGATCACTATACGGGTGTAATTGCAGTTTCAGAGTTATTGCCTTAGTGGCTTCATACTCTGCGCACCGCTTATTAAATTCCGCTATATGTGTTCACTGTGTAACATGAGTTCCGGACGTTAACTCAAAAACTGGGCCATGCGAATCGGGTCACGATCAAATATAGATTAAGGTTGTAAAAATTCACTGTATGACCTACAATTTTATCGTCTACATATATTTAGATGGTTTTATAAATATATTAGTTCTGTGTATTTTGTTTAGCTCAATACTGTGAATTAATAAATAATAACTTCAGAATATGCAAATCTCTGGAGAGGACCTCTCCCTGTCCAAGAAGGCTAGATCGCGAAGTCATTAATATTAAAGAAGTTGAAAGGAAATCGTAAAGAACCATTAGCCGTCCATTTATAATTACGACAAGCAAAGGAACTGCCTTTTTTATCTTCAGCGGTATTATTTTAAAAGGAATACTAATTATTGTGACGAGTCAAGTGATCTCTAACTTATAATATTAATGTGCGCGAACCAGAACTTAATTTTGACTCGCCGCGGTCGCAAAATCTCGGTATGTGTTAGCATATTATGCGAAGCGAGGTGCAAACAGCACCGAAGTTGCATTTTCAAAACGTCGACGCATTCTGTCTTCAACTATTTTTCAAGATGAGACACATTATTATATTTTTGTATTTTTGTTTTAGGATTTTTTTTTAATTCCACCACACTGATTTCTAACAGTGTGCAAAATTTGGAAATTTTCGGATATACCGTTTTTGATTGATGTTTGCACAAAGAATGCAGAAAAATCTCATAGGGAGCTTCAATCGCTTCGGTCAATAATCAAAAAATAGAGTTTTTTCTCTATTTTTCACATATCTCTTAATAATAATAATACATAGGTATTAAAATGAACAAAAAATCATATTTAATGGACAAAACTTCAATATTGATTCCTTTAATTACAATCCCCCTGACAATAAGCTTTTGCAGCCTTCAAAGATAATGCGATCTCATAGCGTAAACCTTAAATTGAAAGCTGTCTTGTTATATGTTATATATTACTTCTAAATTACTGTAACCTGCTGAAAGCTACTGTGAGTATTTAATCGCTAGCGAATGCCGCTGAATATAACAAGGGCTTAATTAAAAGCAAATAATTTGTGATTGTTTAGTAAAATGACTGTTTGTAAAGATATGTAACTACTATTATTTTCTTAGATTTTCACGAGTACACATTTGAAATAAAACATCTTTTTACGGATTAAACTCGCGTATAATTTGGTTATATTTTAATTTTAATGGGCTAGAAAAAATATAAGCGAGTTTAATCGAGCGTAAAAAATAGTTTTATTTCATATGTAATTACTGTTACGAGTACTCGTAACAAAAAGCATATTTATCAATATTTCACATATATTATATATAATTATCCGGCTGTATTTTGTTATTACTATCGGAATTTTTCCGACTAGTGTGGAACCCTTTTGGTGTCCTTATTCATGATTTACGATCATGGCGGAATGAATATGAACTGGTCACTGATAAGTCGGGCAAATTCCGATAATAATTACTTGAGTACAGCCGGATAATTACATGTAATAGTAATAATAGATCAAGAAAGTTTAAATACAAAAATATATTATCATAATAATAATTTATAATAAGATAATTTGGAGTGATTCAATAAAATATCCCTTAACAATATAGATGTGAAGTGCGAATGACGATATTAACGTGTTCAAAAAAATATATGATATTAATTAACTACTCGTCTGACTGATATCGAGCGATAACTGAATATTTTATCAGAACACGATAAGGATAATCGATACTCGTATTGTCGATATATCGATTTGACCATCTAAATAACATTAGGTGAATATGGTTTACCTGTGACTTGTTACAACATGTTCCAAAGTTTCCAAGTCAAAATATTTTTTTATTTTAAAGGCCTGTATTGCACTTATAAAATGTAACCAAATTATACGCGAGTTTTAATCCGTAAAAAATAGTTTTATTTCAAATGTGTAGTCGTGAAAATCTAACAAAATACTATATTGCACTTTTGAAACTCTATACTCTCGTTACGCAGTTCCAAATGGCAGGTTCATAGAAAAGAACGGCCAAGAAACTGGATACTCTTAAAACTCTTTTACTCTACTATTTCTTTCATGCTCTCACGAAAGGTTTAAAGGACTCTAACTCTAAACATTTTAAATAACAGTAATTATATAATGCCTTAAATAAGAACTTTAATAGAGAAAACTTCCAAGAAGTAGGAACCTTCAGTTTTGCAGTGAAGTAACATTTTAAGAATTGTTAACAAATTATTGCAAGACCTATTTTCAATCATTTGCTCTCAATTGTAAGATAAAAATGGTTTCTGAATCTGCCCTAATTCCAGAGCCGAACTGTAAGACATAAAACTATGGAAGTATTAAACTTAAATTAACCTATCAGTGGCGACATCAGCTGTCTAATTATCCTAACCGCATATGTCGCTGAACATATATCTAGAAATAAGGTTATATTATTAATCTCACTTTGTTATACAGAATAAAATTTAGGCCTTTTTTGAGTATATAAGGTTAATTTTTATTGTTTATACTGCAACTGAGACCTCAAATTGTTTCAAAGTAGCAAGTTTTTTATAGACCATATAAATTTATTTTATTTATTTATCTATAAATTTTTCACTTTGAATCCATGTTAGTGATCAGTTTTGTACGGTAATTTGAAGAGTCAGGAGGGCCCATATTGATACCATACTTATCGAAATAAGCACTTCTGGACATTCTCCAACTTAAGAGTTAAGCTACGAGGGTTCCAAAAGCGCCGTGGTCTGAGAATGCCAATCATAATATTAAAATAATTCAGAAGCTCAGAATAAGACACCATAATATATTTGCGTAAATTTTTTGGGTATTTGGCATAATGCTATCTAGATTGCCTTTTATAGTCATACCAGCATTAGTGGCTTGTGATATTTCAGCAATTCAGAAAAATTTACATTCAGCACACGCATCGCTGGTGTGTGCTTACGTGACTCTATTGTTCTGTTTACACAAATAGATTGTAACAAAATTCACGAGACGTGAACGGTCTTAATTATTCCTTTAACAGTATAATTAGCAGATAGACTTCTTTAGTATTTTTACCAGATTAAATAAATAAATTTACTTAAAACATTACTAAATTAAAAAGCCAAATTTTGTTTTAAAGTATGATATTTTAGATAACACTTAGTTGCAAGAATCAAAAGAAAGGTCCAACCGTTTTGTTAAACCATTATATATTAGGACATATCTACTTATATGTTTTAATGCTAATCAGTGAAGGACATACTACTATATATACTATACTGAATACATTTACACGTACAGCTGAAACTTTCAGTTAGTAGAAACTTCTGTGCCACACAAATGGATAGTTATTAGACTAATCGCATTTCCATACGGCCTTTAGTTAGGAAACTTTTTAATTCTCTTGAACTGAGTCCCTGAATATTTCAGTTGATATAAAGGTAGTGGAAGTATATTACTTAACTATCGTTAACGAATACTTACTACTTACTTATAATTCTGTATAATTAGGTGTACATTTTTTTTATTATTATTGATTCACTTAAATGTTAAAAAGGAATCCATCTTTAAAAATTATACGTGAACGAAAGAATATTTAATAGGCTTATGTATAGCCAATTCATTAATAACTGTAAGATTTTTAGTCATGATAATTGAATTGCTTTTACTACATTTTAGATTACCTTTTTAACATATTTATTATAATAGTGTTACGTGGCTCCATGTTTTTAGATCAGCGAATATTATAAATGTAACTGAGGCTTCTATCTAGATTCTAGAGCGTGGAAACCGGACCGTGAACCGTCAGGTGGGCAATATTTTTAATAATAAAGAGCAGAATTGAGGTCATTCTGACGTTTTAACTTAGTATTATATTATTATCTACACATATATAGTATATATACGAGAGATAGCCTGTTTCTGATGCGGGTAGGTCAGATACAAATTCAAATTAAAGTCGAGTCGGGGTCGGTAAGGCTTTTTCGCTGTCCATTTAGCTCGTTTGACAATTGCCTTTGAGCGCGTGCCAGCTCACCGACGACTGATATTACTATTGTGTTTGTTATCGATGTAGTTTAAATGGTGGTTTCAGAAATTTGATATAAGTTTATATAATATAATAAATGGCCAATTAAAAAAATTATAAAATTTATAATATTTTTGAATGTCTTTACAAAATATTATTTCGTTGTCAAAGCTCAAAAAATCACATCACGGTCTTTAGAAATTTAAAATCAAAATTAAAAAAAATATAGATGTAGCCTGGCGATGATCGCTTCATACCCAGAATGCTATCGTATTCGTTAACACGCAAACGTTCCGTAATTATTTTTTTTATTTAGTTAAAAAAGGTATACGTAGCATAACAGAGTAACCTGCTTTTTTAAGTTCACTGACAATTAACGTTGGACTATATTTATTCCTCATAAGTTATGTACATTAGGTTTAATAAAATTATTATATTTTATTTAGAAATATACAGACCAGCAACCCTGGAAATTTTAATTTATAAAGTAATTCATAAGTCCAGACAGACCTAATTTGGCTGTAGTTTCGTCAGTTATCTTTTTTTTAACTGCATATGCAGTAGAACTTATTATATTCTTATACTACCTATACTATAATTTTCTGCATGCCAGGATATCAGAAATAATTCGACAGTTAATGTGCCAGTTAGCCAATAAGTGATAAGATATGAATCGATAACAGCCGTGCTGGCAGCGCGCCAGCGGGTCAAGGCTCGAACCTTCGCCAGTGTAGACTACAGGTTACGTTAATCTGTTCGGAGGTTTCTTTTTATATTTTATTTCAGTTGAACTTTACCGGTTGACATTTCAGAGGTAAGAAAGGTGAGGTTTGCAGAGGTTCACACCTTAGTGAAAATTGCAGTTGCCTAAGCTCTTTTTCTTTCTATATTTTATTTCATTTCAACTTAAGCGGTTGCTACTGTTGATACTTCAGAGGTAAGAAATGTAAGGTTTCAGAGGTTTACACCTCAGTAAAAATTGCAGTTGCTTACGCTCTTCAGTGTGGTCGAAGCTTTAATATTCGATTTAAGGAACTTTCGTATAATAAGTTTAACTCTGCGGCTTCTATTGATTTACCGTTGTACGGTGTTTGTTATATTCGTTTTTGTTGTTTACAGACGTGATTTAATCTTATAAAATCTTAAAGATTAAATATATATCTTTACAAAAATAAATCTACGTTTGCTTAACCTACGAATTTCTCAATGCCTTTAAGCATTATGTAATTTTTACGTACAGTTAATTTTCATGTTCGGAGGCAAATTAGTTATACGATAACAGAACCTTTTAGCGAAACCCCTTGTGCCTTTTTGACGTGTTTTAATATGTATTGTACCATTTTAATTTAATTTTCTGCCTTCGTTTCCAATAATTGATTTATATATAATAAGATTTGTATGAGTAAAATACTTTACAATTATATTTTATGTATTAAAATATATACTCCTTAGTGCCCTACTAACAAATAGGTATTGCGTAGAGGAGACTAAAGAAGTTTTTCTTACTAAAATTGCTTATTAAGAGTATAACAGTTATTACAAGATTTACTTTTTGGAATTCCTAACATCAGAACAGGGAGTATTTTAAGAGATATAGAGAGAATAATATTAATTTTCTCTTTCTTCATCTTAAGAAACATTTAATAGTTGTAATGACTTTAACATATTACCATATAAAGACTAGTATCTATAGACTTACAGATACACTTAGCAAGTCAATACAAACGAGATACGATGAATAACCCATTTAATTCTGATAAAACTGTCGGTCGGTAGAGGAGTTTATTTTATCATAATGTTCATTACCAGGCTCTATCTGCTGCAATTTACTATATTATGACAACAGTATTAAGACTGCAAATACAGTTTTTGCACAGTTCTATATAGTTATAGTAGTTGGGGAATAAAAAAAAATATATTAAAAAAATTTCTATATGTCAATAGATGTGGAATTTTATATTGAATCTAAAAAACCAAATGAGCCAAAATTTTCCTTAGAAATTATGAGGAAAAAACTACAAATAAAAATTTGGTTCTGATTTTTAGACCATATATTGTATATCAATCGATAATCGATAGGAATTCAGGAATTTTATACTGAATCTGAAACACCAACACTTATGACGAGCCAAAATTTTCTCTAGAAAATAATATAATTATTTTAAAATAATTTAGATTGAAAAAGGTTTCTAAAGAGTTTCAGTATATTAAGTTTTCTCGTTGCTCCATTATATTACACGCCTTGAAACTTTAAAGTAGAATAAAACATATTTGTTTAATGTCTCTATAAAGATACGTCTGGTAATTATTCTTCCCGCGGTTTCTTATCAACTTGAGAGAATAATCTTTACTTAGCAGTGTGCACGGAGCAGGGCGGGCGGCTCCGACATCGTTCAGATGAGGGTTCAGTTAACTGAGCCCGTTGGCGATGTACATTTATTCTTTATTAGGCTTTATGTTTTGAGTTTTGGGGAACTGTTTTATTTTTAGCTTTAATATACTTAATATTCGGGTTAGCTGTCTAATTAAATTTAATACGATAAGCATATTATATCGATAAGGGAAAACAACAAGCTGGTCTGTCTAGCTGATGTATAAGTAGGATTGTAAGGAGTAGGGCGAGAAAGGGAGTGGCTAATGACACTCATCCTAAGAATATAATCTTTCACCGATCTTCTTTGAGAGGGTGATTCTCCCTAACAAAGCCACCCGTTTACAAGTATATAATTGGCTAAAATTATGCTGGGCCACTTACATAAAATAGCTAATCGTACTTACGTGAGCACAGCCGGATAATTATATAATAAAAGTCATTTAAGCTAATTAATTACAAACACGCTCGAGTGATAAAACAATAAAAGTTATTTCCGTCTCACATCTATTTTTGAATTAATCTCCAGTTTGTGAAATCTCGTCTAAATTGAAATGCAGTGACCCGAGTTCTGCGGGAGATAACTGAACTGGAGCGAAATACGCTAAACTCAATCCATATTGGAACTTGATACTCGTATCCTGACAGGTTCTTCGGTTTAGTCGTTTTGTGTAAGTATACTAACCAATAATGGACATAAATTGTACTACGAAGTTACGTAAGTAGTAACATTTATAAACTGTCTTATTATTTCCTTTATAAAACAGATTATGTAAATTAAAAATACTTTCAGACAGTACATATACCAATAAAAATAGTTTTACATCTTACGATATAAAACAATGATAAAATTAATAGAGTTAGACTAATAAGGACAATAAGTTGATGTTATTTTATTGTTCGATGTTCAAAAATAGGTTTTCTTATATAATAGATTAAAAAATATCCATGATCATTTCCATCAGAAGCTCATGATATTATCATGAACCTTACATTTAAGTATAATATAAATACAGCTTTTTTAGAACGAATGAACGAAAGAACCTGAACGCTGTGAAATAAGATTTTAACATTTTTCATAATACTTAAGGATATATCAAACATTTTTATTAACTCGACAGCGCCATCACAATTTTTTTCAATTTCCCTTCGTTCCGCAGTGCATGTAAAACGATAAAAATATTTATGCGGTCTCAAATGTAAACAGGCGCGGTGTTTTTATAGGAGAGCAGCCATCACTGACGCCGCAATTAAAATGCAAATGGGGCGGTGTGTCCACAGCATTACAGCTATGGCGACGGTTCATAATTGTGGATGGAGCACAGTTTAATTATGATCGACATTTATTATATGTTGATGTTTCGTTTATTTAAATATAATAATTTAGTGACAAGCATTGGCATGATGGGATTAAAAGCTGATAGCAATATAACAATTTCGAAATAAATTAACTTAAGATTTTATTTGTTTATAAAATAATAATAATATTTTATTGCCAGAATATCGTTGTCGTTATTACGTAGAATATAGTTTTACACTATTTTTATTACAATTATAATTTATAATTACTACAACATGCAGTAATCAAAACAAAATTATGTATATGTCTACTTACTTGAGCGGGTATTCTCCATATCCTGTCACATGTTTGAAAAGATATAGCTTGTATTTGAATGTATTTACAAAAACAATATGGAATCCATGGTATATATTTTATAAGCAATAAAGAGTTGTGAATTTCTAATGACAAAAAATTACATATAAGTCTTATATCTTCATAACGGCTCCGTGCACTCATCTCGAGCGTTGGCTTTAGTGATGTGACTGGCCTGCTTTTACTCGAGTGACTCGAGCCAGTTTGTCAAACTTATACTCGATTGAAAACAAAAATACTCAAGTCGCTACGCACTCGAGTTACCAAATCAACTCGGCACCACAAGTTGATTTTGTTGCTTAGTTATTTGTTTGTAGCCATCTATAAGTATATAAGTAATTGCAATATGCAATTCACAATTGCAAGTGATATTTTTTATTCGAGTGACTCGAAAACTCGAATATGATTCGAGTGAAGTAGCGAGTGAGGAGTAACAAAAGTAGGATAATTTATTACATTTTTTCAATGACATAGAACTTTATTCATTTAATTTAGTTTAATGTGAATTTTACATTTATGTAATCGGACTTTTATTTAATAATTTTGTGTTTGTTTTGACTATGTTTTGAATAATTTGTTATTATTATTTTTATGAATTTCATTACATTGTCTATTATTATTATTATCAGAATTTATCAGAATTATTATTATCAGAATATATTTTATATATTATCTTTAAGAAATCGCTACTAACAAATATATAATATATGGAAAATCTGAAATAAAGTTTGTTAATATTATTATTATTATTAAAATCGAGTGACTCGACACAAAATTTCATTCGAGTCGCATCACTTGGCTTGTTCATATTTATTATATTCTACCCTCATTACAGTAGCTTAACAATTGTTCCATACAATAGCTTACATTTCATTCGAGCATCAATGTTTTAATGGTTCCAGCTGAGGTAAGGTCACATTACAGTGATATACAGTAAGATTAACTTAATATCATTATCTAGAGTGGATTAGATCTTCCCGCCCAGTCTCATGTGTAACTGACCGCTGTGGCCATTGATAATTCAATTACGTTTAATATACATTAAGTATATGAAATGGATATGATAGACATATATTTATTTAAATGCATTATATACTATATTTTTTAAATGTGCAAAATATATACCTAAGAAAGGATACTTTGTATATATAATAAAGGATTTTATGAAAAATATTTCATTCGTTACGTAAACAGTATAATTTTAGAATCCTGAAGAAAGGATCTCATTTCCTATAAATCGTTGTATTATGTGAAAGGCTTCAGCAATATTGAATAAATTCTTAGATTCATAGTAGTCTTACAAATATATTTTATTTACAACTGGCAGTATTATTTAAATATTGTTACTTACATGTACAATGTAATTTAGTTTTTTGAATTATTTATTGTAATTTTTTATGTATTTATTTTTTTGAATTCTTTATTGCAACACAGCGGTACAAAGGGTGGGCTTAACGCTAAAGCGTTTTCTGAAAGCCTATCTAAAACGTACAAGAAAAATACGTGTGAAGGCAATTTCCAAAAAAAAAAACCAAAAAAGATACAAAGCACCATATATTCATAAATATCAATAATATATACATACACACAAACATACACAAATGCTCCCATAAATACATACAAAGTTACACATAAATAAATAAATAAATAAATAAATTGATCAAATTTTTATTATTTTAATAATAATAATAATTTCTTCATCACATCAACAAACATTAATATATAATGATATATATACAGAGTCTATATATGTCTATATGTATTGTATATATATATATATGTGTGTGTATGTATGTATGGTATAAATGAATGAACATCGAATCTCACACACATTGTAAAGTTGATTTTTATAGAAGTTACTATTTAAGTACTAGTTTTTACTGTTCGTTTTGTGCTTTGTTCATTCGGATGTAACAGATAGTGACAAAAAGTTGAATTGTGAATGTCGTTTGTATTCACGTAGTGATGGGGGTGGTGGGTGGGATGGGAGGCTGCTCACGTAATACGGGGGATTGATAACACACTAATTAACTATTCGTGAAGTGAGCAAAGAGTAACAGATTGTAATTTCAAACAAAACTATTTTTTACGGATTAAAACTCGCGTATAATTTGGTTACATTTTTTGTTTAACCCGACGTTGCGAATACTTCGCAGCAATCGTGTTTACGGGTAGACGAGATTGTAATTATCGATTACCATATAAATAGACATATTATTTTTTCATTCATTAGTCACGGAGTTTATTATAAATTATATTGTATTTTTGTTAAGAAGTTATATAATTTATACGTTTTTTTTTTTAATGTGACTCTTATACTACTCAGTCTGTTAACGCTCGCGTTAAATGAAACAGTGAATGCATTTTTACAGTGATTACTTTTACAATTGTTTTCAATTTTAACTCCTATAATTTCATAAAGAGGTAACGAAAATTATCTCGGATAACTTTATGAACTAACCAGACAGAGAAATATTTGGTTTAAATGTTTATTTTTTCATATAATAACGTATATTAAAACTTTACTGTTCGTATTATTCTAATATTACAGACAGAAACATCAACATTATTAACTCGTACTCTGTTTTCGTACTCGTACTCTGGAGATATCTTTTTTTTATTTTATTAAAGTTTTAACAAACATATTTTAGACTTAATTGCTCTAATGCTTTTGTGTTCAAAATATGACGTCAGGACTTATTTTTAACATTTCTTACAAAATAAATGAGACTGTTGTGTCAAAAAAAAAATTTGTATAATTTATAAATTTACAAATTAGACAAATATTCTTCAATCAAAAGTAAATTTTATGTAAAACAAATATAATGTTATTTTACTTTCTACATCATTATTTATATAACATTTTTTCTTTCATCTGTACACTTATTTATATATTGTTACACTTTTACGAATCTGTGATAACAGGTTACGTTAATTTATTAGACATGATTTATTTTATTTTTAAACTCAAAATAATTAAAAAAATTTTATTTAAAAAAAATCAAAAACAATATCTTAGTTGAAAGTTAGTTTTTTACAAAACACTTTATTTGTCTAAGCTTGTAAAGATACAACGAAATACATAGACATGTGAAGACCTGGCGAATAAAATCCAGTAGTCGTATCTTTTACGTATGTTTTTGTTCAAAGCCATACTCAAAGCTTAAAATTGTATTTGTATTATTTAAAGTGGCCTGGCAGCGATCGCTTCATACCCAGAGTACATTATCCTGTAAACATTCGGAAATACCATAGTATCCGCAACACAAAAGTTCCTTAACACCTTTTCGAAAAACTCAGTTTTTCCTTCCGATCTGTCTGTCTGTATGTGTGTCTGTGTGTCTGTGTGTGTGTCGAATTTTATTTTTCGAATTTTGAAAAACTAAAGATATATTTGGAATCAGCATCTAAATGTAAGATTCACTTTTCAAAATTATGTTGATTGTCCAACGGGAAGTGGTCAGATCGGCCGCCGAAGTTACCGAAAAATGGAAAAAAATTTTCGAATTTTAAAATTTTTTAAAATTTAAAAATTAATTAATTAATTAATTAATTTAATTATTTTAATTTATTATTTTTTTTTCTTTTGTTTGTTAATTAATTTGCGAGTTATAATTTGCCGATTAGGAGTTTTTCATAGCGGCAAGCTCGATTGCAGCGTGTCAGATGTTTTAAATTTGCTAAAAGGTAATTTGAAAATTTTCTAGAATCTTGTGTATACATTGCCTTATAAGAGTTACTCCCTTTTAAGTCAAGCAACAAATATTATAAGCTTGTTTCTCTTCTTGGTATTTACGATATGTATACCATAATTAGTACAATTATTGAAATTAACATAAGTAACATTTTCAAAAATACACTGACCAGCGACCTTGAGTACATTGATCTGCTTAAACTTATCTCGTAAAGAATCTCTAGGGCCCAGACCGTAAATTGCACGGATTATATTATATTATCAAGATCTGGCTTGGTCCCAGGCCCACGGCCTCTGAAGGCTGGTTAATTAAAATTGTAAAGAGCAAATATTTAGGTATTATACGAAATGATATTTTATTTATAAAAGGCCCCGATTAAACCAAGTAACTATTTTCATTTTTCATTAACTAATTTCGATCACTTCTGAGATAAACGAAGTAACAAAAATGTTATAATTTATGTACTCTTACATTAACGTATCCTTTACAAAATGTTAATTTTATTCACAATGTGGAAAAGGGAATAGTCAAGATTAATAAACTTTATACAATAACAACATTACTATAATAAAAGATATGCTTTGAAAAATACAATTGTTTTAATAACCTAATGTATGACTAGTTTAAATTCTTATATATTTAGATACTATTTTTAAATACTAGGAGCGCGAACCAGACCTCAATTTTGATTCACTGCGCTCGCAAAATCTCGGTATGTGTTAACATATTAAGCGAAGAGGTGCTCCGAAGTTGCATTTACAAAACACACACATTATTACATTTATGATTTTTTTTAAAACCTCATCCAGACTGATGTCTATCTGTGTGCAAAATTTGCGAAATTTTCGGATATACCGTTTTTGATTGATGCTGGCACAAAGGATGAGCTTCGCTCAATTAATAGTACAAACAAGCTTATATAAAAATAAAACTATTCTTTACGGATTAAAACTCGCGTATAATTTTGTTACATTTTTATTTCAACCTAACGTTCCGAATGCTTTGCAGCAATCGTGTTCACGGGTAGACGAGATGTAAGTGTCTGTCAGTAAGTCAGTTAATTAGTCATCTATGATGAGTAACCAAATTTTACGCGAATTTTAATCCGTAAAAATAGTTTTATTTGATATGTGTACTCGTGAAAATTTAAGAAAATACTAAGCTTATTGAGCGAAGCGAGCGGTCCGCTCTACTGGAGAGAATTTGCATTGGTTTTACAAAGTTGGCTTTAAAACGGCTTAACGGTTCGGTTTCAAATTTTGCACACATACCATGCTGATATGTGTGGTGGTTTGTAAAAAAAATTACAAAAAAATTAATTGTCGTTGAGGAATAATGTCCAAAAAACATCACTCCCATAGACTTCAATGTAAAAAAATTAGCGCGAAAAATTGAAGTCTCATTGTGGACGCGCGTGCCGAATTTTTTTAATTGAATTGTACTGTCCTCCTGTTCAATTTTATTTTCCCACACCAAGACGAAGCCTTCGGCTTCGCTCGCTTCGCTCAACATGCAAACGGCACCCGAGATTTTGCGATCGCAGCGAGTCGAAATTGAGGGTCTGGTGGCGTTCCTAGTATAATTTGATTACTAAAAAGGTTCTCATTTATTTTTATTACTTCAACCAAAATCCTAATAAAGCTGAGTCGATAGCATTGTATTAAACGCATTAAGTATTCACCCTGCTTCGCTTGTATTTCAGCGCTCACAATTCACTGCACTTCGATGTCGAGGAAGTTACGATATGAATTAATAGCATGAAGCACACAGCAGCATTGTCGGCTTTGTGCTCCACACTCCCGTCTTGTTAAAATGTTTAGCTTCAGAGTGTTTATAGAAATAATTATATCGTCAAAGACTTACTAATGACGTTGCGGCTACTTTGACTTTGGCTTGAAGTTTTAACTTTGAGGCAAGCGTATAGATGTTTTATATTTAAACCTTTTATATGAAAAACTATTCATAACTATTTATTATACTCTAAAGAATTTCATAGCTGTATAAAGTTAAAACAAATTATCATTTAACATGAGGACTGTTTTAGAATTTCAATTAATAAAATGATACCTGATCATTTAACATAAGAACTATATAAAAGTTTTAAATAATAAAATGGTAACTCATCATTTAACATGAGAGCTGTTTTAAAGTTTTAAATAATAAAATGATAATTGATCATTTAACATGAGAACTGTTTTAGAGTTTCAAATAATAAGATATTAGATGCCTGCGAATAAAGTTAAGAATACTCCTGCGACGTTATAGCTTGTATAACACCGTCAATACCGTCGCTACACCAAGTTGTTTAATGTGTACCGATTGTCGCAAAGTTTAGCAATTTTGCACAAAGTTATTGTTCGTAGCACCTATTAAAGCTACATGTGTGACTTGAATAATAATAATCTTTTAATTATTTCAGGTAAGTCCGGATGAAAACCTTAATAGGGCTACATTCAAAGTGTAAGTTTTTGCAAAAATTCTTTTTTTATTAAAAATTTAAATATATACATTGTAAAAATAATACTATATATAAAAATGGCACTAAAACCTCTTAGGGTCTATCTGTTGTTTCAAGTTGTCGTTTGCAAACATATATATATAATCTAATAATTACATAATAAAAAGAGAAAAAAGAACACTACGTACTAAACGTGTGTATATATAACGCATTAAATATGTGTGTTCTTTTTCCGTTATTAATACCGAAATAACTCACAAGTAACGTTATGTTTAATATTATATTTTCATAACTTTAACCAAGTTTTAACGGGATTCCTTTGTTAAAATCAATTGTTTTTGACAATAGCGCGATAAATGGCTTGAGATTGAAAGATGCGACGTCTGGAATAAATCTTCTTCCAAACTTTGAGAACGGCCGCCGTCTGTTTATACGTATTTATTGTCTATGCAAATTGTACCTTTGAAGGACGAATTAAATCTTCGATAGTAACTAGCTGTAAATATCATAGCTTTTTGTGTTCTATCGCTGGGTTATATAAGTAATAAAATATTCATTTATTTATATTCTTTATTGCACACCATACATATTAAAAAAATATATAGAAAAAATAACAACATATAAAAATATAAAACAAGTAAAAATACATAACTAAATATTATAGTCTATATTACTAAAATACCAACCTTTATAATAATTTTAGTAATTCTTTTAGTATTGTAAAGTAGCAGAGACAAGTTTAATATGAGATATATTCATATATAGCTTTGCGATATTTGCATTACGCTGCAACAAAGCCCGTCTTCAACGGTGTGGAAACTGATATCAGAGCTCCTTGTGGATATATCCCTTTCATTGTGTGCTTAATGGAGTTCCGCTCTCCAACCTAGTGAGGTCAAACAATAATTAGATTTGTTACATGGAGTATGATGTGATCTATCCCTATGTGTTATATATTTTGCCATGGTTATATAAAGATTAGTATAGTAGTATTGTGCGGTTTGTAGTCTTATAAAACTAGGACCGCCAGCACGCAAATGGGGGTTGAGTGAAACGAAAAATGTATCACGAAAACTTTAACTGAATACGATTTCCAAAACATCTGCTATTAACGAACAATGATACATATATCAGTCAGTAGTAATTTACCATCGGAGCGTGCAATAGAACTTTTCAATTAAAAGTTAATTGCAAAGTACTCTAAATCTACACTTACAATTTTTTCAAAATCTATAGAAAAGTGGGTATATGATAATCAACTGGTCCAAGTTTGGTTAGTATACCTTGAACGGTGCAAGAGGAGATAGCAGACCAAATTTGATCGAGTTGACCGGTAAAGAGCTTCGATTCGTTCAATAAATTGTTATAACGAGACGAGATATATTGAGAGTTGCTTTTTATAAAAAGACGTGAAATATATGATACAATACAATACAGTAATATTTTTGTATCAACCACAAACCCCAGACTGTATAGTTTAGGGTCAATAATCGTCTGGAGTCTTCAAGTTTGATTTTGTAATCGCAACTGTCATATCATGAAAATCGGTCTCCGGTTTGAGATAGCAATGCAATAATATATTTTTGTAGCTCTATATATATATATATAGACTAAACTATTGTCTATAAATGTATATATTGTTTAAAATTGTCTTTAGATGTATATATAGATATATATATGGATAGCTACGTTACCTTAGAAAGCATATAAGTTTTGATCTAATTTAAATACATTTTTTGGGTAAATCATCATTGACATTATATAAATCAAGTTTTTAGGTAGTATTGTAGTGTCGTCTTAAATATTTAATAAAAATTTAATATATTTAACTTTTACGTATTCTAGTGGCTTGTGCATTGTCTCAGTAACAAGAGGTGATTATGATATGCATTACGAGAGTTACATGTACGTTTAGTTGGTATTGTTATTGTTGACACCTTGACTTAGTAAGTAAGTTAAAATTCTTTATTACACACAATAAATTAATAAAACAATAATAACAATAAAACAAGTAGAGGTGGAAATAATGTCATGGTGTAAAGGCGGCCTTATCAATATTGATCTCTTCCAGGCAACCCTTATCTTTTAAAAAGAAAACTAACTGGAGACTGGTTTTCTGATTATAACACATTATTTAAACTAAGATATGATTTCTGTTTTAATTTCATAATTTACATTTAGTAAAAATACAATGTCAATGTTGTTATAGTTTTAAAAACTAATTTACTTTTATGAATTGTTGTTTCCAAATGTACCAACATAAAAGCTGGATAAGGTCAGGAGCGACCAGTAATGTGGATATTGTCCTTGTAACACGCGTTACAAATTAACAAGAATCTTTAAAGATGTGGGTAGTTTTATATTGATTATTATAAAATAGTAATACCCATTTCTGTCATAATATACTACTGTAACACCAAAGACGCAACCGTGCAAGAGGAAATTGTATTTCCTTAATAAAAAATATGGTTGTAATTCCTTAATCCAAAATTGTTATTTATTATAAATTTCAAAATAAATAAAACTTTCAAGCTCGCCTTATTAATGCGATTCAAATTATTGTTATTATATACGAGCACTATATTAATATTTATTAAATGGTAATACTGATGTACGTCAAAATAAATATTATTGTTAAATTCTTATATTTGTTAAACATAAAATACCGTTTATGTCACGAAATCTTAAAGCACAACTACAAAATGGTGTCACGAGTGCCGGGAAGCAAATTTAAGTTTGCCTTCGCAAAGTTTAGAGGCGAGAGTACCGCTGAAGGCTCCGAGCTAAAATGAAAAATGGCTTCCGAGGGAACATTAAAACTTCTGACTAAAAATAAAGACAAGAAATTATTATACGCGTTGAACATTTCATTGTCACTAGAGTACTTGTAAGCATGTAATTACTTATGCCTATTAAGCCTTCCTTTAACATATTATAATTCATTGTTACGTAACACCGTGACGTTCAATCGTATAATATAAGTTATATACCTCTATATAATTGATTAAAACACTGATACATAAAAAACAGTTATATAAGTATAAGTTATTTAATTAGTTAAACTCTAAAAACTCTAACGTTATTATTAACGAAAATGTTGACTAAGAATCATTTTATTTATGTTATATAATATAAAACTGATGTTAATAAAGTTTTGATAAAGAATATCTAGTAAAATCAAAGTAACGAGTTGTTCATAGTTAAATATAGTAATTGAGTAGTCAGTTGCTATTATATAAGTTGACGCGACTTTGTATATTGTGTCGTTAATGGAGACAAGCAGTCTGCTGTCAGTGAGCGGACGACAGTGTTGCGTCTACGTCAGTCTTGGCTCATATATTATATATATATATACATATGAATAAAAAGGTTCAGGTACATATAGTGTTTGAAGTGATTTTAATTTAATTAATTTCGTTAATTAATAGCATTAAAAGTAGTATAACAGGTACTAATAGGAAATATTGTTTGTCTTGGAAGCGTTAGCTAATTAAAAAAAAAAATTTTTAGATATACTATTTCTAAAAAAAAACTGATTGTAACAATTCCGTTTTTATATAGAAAATTAAAGTATATTTGAATTCTATTATATTTAAAGCACGTTTGTAGACTGCTTTATCTCGACCCTTAATACTCGGACAATACAAATAGCGAGACTTAAAAGTAATTGCTGAGGCAGATGCGACCCAATTGCGTCAAATGCAATCTTGATACTTATAGCAGTGACTTGGAAGGAATAGCATTCTAACAAGTAATATATTATTTTAACACTACAACTTTAATAAGAAATTAATTTTAAATTTTGCAACGAAACCACAATATTACTATACTTACTTTTCGTTATTATTGCTCTATCCTTTATAGAACTGTTGAAGCATTCATTCTCTTGAATAATACATGTCCTGTGAAGTCACGGCTAAGTTATACTTCGAATGCTTCAAGCTAGCTGTATCTAATATTCAACACAATACTATATGAATAGTGAATGACGAGTTTCTAAATATAGTCGGATGTATGGTATCGTAATTTGTTTTTTGCTTTAAATATCAATACTGATATAAAATAATTCAAGGAAAAAGTCTATTTATTTAATTGGTAGATTAAAATGTAACCAAATTATACGCGAGTTTTAATCCTTTAAAAATAGTTTTATTTCTAATATGACCTTCATTCGTATTGATGTTAAAAAATGTTTAAGCGATACATTTTTGTAGTCAACAATGCGCCGGAGGTGAACATGACCCACGTCGGGCGCCATTCATAACATGTGTCTCAAAAGGACCGTTGTCCTTACGTACGGTTATCTCTCGTTTATTTACCTAATAAAATGTTATTGCTCTCTATTCTATCTGAAGGGTTTTTGATGCTTACTCTATATTGTCAAAGAATATAAATAAAATTAAATATAATGGATAAAAGTTGCTATATGTTAGTAATGATATTGATTATGTATTCTCCTTAAGTTATAATGTTATCAAACCTATACACCATTATTGATTTTGAGAATGTATATTTCATCGGAATTGCTGACAGAGACAGCGGAACTTGTGGTTGCGATTATATGTTATACTAACGTTTACTCGCAGTTCCGTCCGCGGCAGAATGATTTTATTTATTATTAAGATAGAAACAATAGCATAATGTTAGATAGTCTATATATGGGCTTCCTCCTGAACCTGACTATTATAATCAAAAATTTTCAAATCCGTCCAGTAATTTCGAAGGTAAGCGTGTTTAACCAAACATAGAACATGACGGAATCGCCACGTAAATAGTATATATTTCTATATTATTTACGTGAGTATAGACGGAAAATTACATATAATAATAAATATTATATTTAAGCTTTGTACTTGAGTTCATTAAAAATACATGACACCAAGATGACTTTATCATTACAAGTTGTAAACTTTTTTTTGCAACCTTCTTAAAAGAGCCATATAACAGGCATATATATGTTTTATTGATAATATTACCTAGTTATTTACTTTAATATAAGATTATATTAAACGATGTACAATGCAGTGGAGGGTAAATTCCATTAACACTAGCCATTGTCCAGTTTGTTGTATTCAATGAGAACGTTAGTATTAAGTAATAGTATTTCATTATATCCAGTTCTCTACCGAAACGTTTTTAAGTAGAAATATAACCTAGTTGTGACAGTGTAACAATAGCTTTACTTGCTATATATTTTAAGTGATACAATAGGTTACTCCATAGAAATTATGTACAAAGAAACTACCTTATCAGCCATTCGTTTGTGAAAATATTTTCGTCGTAATTTTCTTATGCTCAATCTTGAGTTAGCTATTGAACAGTTATAATGTTTTGCTCAAAATCATGTTTTTTGCATTTACTTATACAGAATGTAATGTAAACAACCTCAACTTTGAGGTACGCACAAGTATTAACTTCAAAAACTCATTTGTTTTATTTAATTATTTGTTTATAGAGAATATAACATATTCCTACCTTTTATTCCATATGAAAATTATTTGTAGTATTTGACCAACTCGCGTTTTTGTTTTTCATATTACTCATTGAACCTTATGAAAACTCAGCTTATCTGCATTAAATGTTGCTTTGTAATCATGGATTCTGATTATCACATATATCCAAGTTAATAAAATGTATTTTAAATGTAAAATATTATTTATTTAGATTTTTATGTACATTTTTCTGAGCATTTTAATAAGGTGTTGTTAGTGTAATGGTGAGAAAACTTATTGGAGACGAAGTTGTCACATGTTCGCCTCGCAAATTGTACGACCATCGACAGCTGAAGCTGAAGCTGAAGCAAGCCATTGAGAAATATTGTGTTTATTTATTTATTTTCGATTTTCAAGTTGTCTACGGATATAGAAATAATTTTTAAAAATAAAAAATATTGTTTTAAAATACAAGATTTTCACTCTTGCGTGGCTGTACGAGAGTTATATATTTGATATAACTATTCAGCTGTATTTACGTAATTACGCGATCTCGAATAAATACGAAACGCGGCGTGAAACAATGCACGCCGCGAATCCGCCGTGCACAGGGCCCATGAATAAGGACACCGAATGGGTTCGAAACTAGTCGGGAAATTTCGATATAATAACGTGAGTACAGACGGATAATTATATTTAAAAGTATTCATTTCAGAAGTATACATAAAAAAAAAGATTTAAATATATTAAAAAAATCATTAACAATATAACTTATTACGTAACGTCTCGAATCAAATTTTTATGTATACATTATTGGTTATAAATTTTAATATTATTTTTAATTATATTAACTTAATTATAAAAATATATCAGCTGTAATCATTTTGATTCGAAGATCTGCTTTTATGCTTGGGAACTAGGTCATCAGTATCAGATGTAAAATAATTGGTACAAACTTAAAATGTTCCAGAGGAAATTTCATTTATTTCAGTCCATCTGGCCTGCGCCCGTGTTTAAAGAGCGACAAAAATGCGATTTCTAATTTCCTTTCGCTTTTTCCTGAAACTCGTGTTTCGAGCCCTTTCATTAAGATTAAACGGATTCTTCGCAATTTCTGCGCTGGAGGTACAGTCTCTATTTTGTTGATAACTGGAAACCATTTTAAACATTATTCGCAAAAACGATAGATAAAAATGCAGTACATTTTTTCCTCGTTTCGTCGTTGATTTTTTCGATTTATGCTTTACGTATCGACTCCTATTTAAGTTTCATTTCTTAATTTACATTTAATAATTTTTTTTTTTAAATGCACGTTTAATTTTAACTGTTTACTTGAAACAGGTATCCCTTGGAACATAATGAGGTTTACTCCATTCTCAGAATCTTTTGTGTTATATAATTGAATTCTTTGATGTCTAGTAAGAGCATTGTGATTATGTTATCCTAAATTAGAATCTGTTCTCAAAAGAATTTCGTTGAAATACCAATATTCATCTTATAAAATTACAGCTTATAAATTGCCCGAAGGTAAGGTTAATATATTGTTAATTTATTTATAAATTTACAAAATTATATATAAACTGTCTGGAACCGTGAACTATACCTAAAAATACATTTAAATACTCTTGTATAGCGTATTAAATTTATTATTTGCTTTGTGCTACAACAGAGAGCGCTGTCAACGACGGTGATACTATCAGAACGTCGTACGGATGTATGACTGCTAATATTTATTTATATATTTGTTTATTTAAAAGTATAATAAAAATATGACATTACTATAATAAAAATATGACATTATTAATTAATAATAATATTTTACGACCGTGATTATAGAAATCATCTTTTCATAAAATATCATTTATTTCTTCATAGACATTACTTATCTGAAAGTCATGTTAAGTTAATTTAAATTTAAAAATAATTATAAAAAATAAATCCATACCTCAGGATTTGTACCTGCGACCTCTGTGTAATCGTCCCGTCAGCCATTTGGCTATCGTATAACTCCCTTCGATGAATTTAGCATTTTATACAGAACCGTCTTTATCAGGATGGAGTTGACATTTTTTTATGCTTGTTTAAAAAATGTTTACTAATGTTTCGATAAGTTTTTCATTATTTATTTATTTATGTACCAGATGAAACAAAAATTATATTAGGAAAGAAAAATACATTGGATAAGCTTATCTCCCATGAGTGTTACGAAGATCGTTTCAAATGGCAGACATAGAGACTACATATTATAATATTTCTAACATTATGTATGTATTTTATAGATATAATCGGATCACTAGAACACCATTTATGGTTTTACGTGAAGTGGTGGGGTCCAAGTACATCCTTGTAATTTCAACTTTTATTTTTGTTTAAGTTAAAAGTTAATTACTCAATCGTTGAATAATTCATTGAGAATTGTCATGAATTTTGAATAAAGTTACAACAATACTTTATATAAATATATATTTTATTATATATAATATTCATATAATATATAAAATACGACTGCACAAGTCAATTGTTATTCTATACCTTTTGTTACACAAAGTTACGAACCAAACATTGTCAATTATTTTCGTACTTTCTTTGTTACCGTGCTACGTTACACAAATATGTCGTAGACATTTGCTACGCACCGTCTACGCAGCCGCTACTTCTATATTATGTAGCGAACACAATGGGTTTATTAATAAAGTTACCGTGACATACTTACAGGAGGAAATTTTCAGATAAATTCTGTAACAGCTAACTTATTATTAATTGTGTCTTTATATAATGATTCTTATTTAAAATTTACTCAATCGTCAGAGGTGTTACATTGTTCTTAATAGAATATTATTATTTTCTATAAAATTGAGTTTAAACTATTTAAATGGCTCAGTGAATTGAAATCAATATAAGAGGCCGTCTTAATAACGCCTTAAATTATTTTTTTTTTACACATTATTATTTAAAGTCTTAAGAGTAAAGTTTAGATCAATATCATTTAGTACGGTATTTTTATCTTTTATTCAAATTAAATAATGATATTAATCGGAATCAATTCCTCTCTTCATTTAGTTGCCTTCAAAAATTGAATAAGTTCAAAAGAGCTTATAACCATAAAAATGGTATACATTTTTAAAACAAAACTTTAAATTAATAATATTTAAAATTTGAAAAACATTAAAGAACGTTTATTTGCCAACGGATATTATAATCTATCTGAATATTTATATCATAATGCACCCTGGGAATAAAGCCTTAGCTGCCAGAAAGTTTTAATATTGTAACGAAATGTAGTTTTGTGAAATAAAAAACACAAGCCCATTGTGTTTCTGTCGCAGGATCTGAACACTGGGGCATATATTTCTTTCGAGCTAATGGTATATGAAGAAATGATTTTATAAACTTATTTTCAATAAAAATTTTGCATTTCATTTCCTATACAATTAAATATGATAGATCTGGCAGCTCTAGACACTTATCGTTTAACTCCAATTTATTTTTGAAGATTATACATTTCAATAAAACAATTTTCAGATATAACTCGCGTTTATTATTACATTTTTTATTTTAAACACGACGTTTCGAGTGCTTTGCAGCAAACGTATTCGCGAACACGTAGGAAAAAATATAATAATAAACGCAAGTTATATCCGTAAAATAGTTTTATTGGAATGTGTAGTACTCGTGTAAATCTTAGAAAACATTAAGATTACACAGTTAAGATCATTTTTATCTCTACAACTGAGTTAAATTTATTATAAGACTAGGATTTATTGAAACGAACAGTGGTAACGTGTCCAAAATTAATGTTATTAAGGTCGTAGGACTTTTAGTATAAAATAATTAAAAATATCCATAAGATAACCTCATGTAAATGTAATTTTGAATCTCATATAATATAATTTATTAAATGTATAATGTGTACCAGTTTCCAATATCTTATAATTAATGCTATTACTTGATAAAATATTCCGTGAAAATTTAATTAAAATCTCGATCATTGTCGAATTGCACTAAAAATATACAAAAGGATTTATTAAATAATAAGTATTATATTTGAATCTTGATAAATATTATGCGAATCATTAAGTTGCCTTTAAACTTAATTGATTTTAAATCATAAAACCAAGCCACCTAACCCTCTACTTATTCATTATAATATCATCATTCATCATTATCAAAATTATCATAACAGCAGAATTTTCTGAAAAGCAGAAGTTCATGGTTAAGCAGATAAAACTCCAATTAAATATCTTCAACAACAATACTCGCTTTTCCTCACGAATTTTATCCACTTTCATCGTATTTTATAATTATTAAGAACATATACTAATAATTTTATGATATATTTATACTTGAACATTCGTAGTGGGGAACAAAACAATACTTGTTAGGAATAAAATTGAAATCCCTTCTCATTGAAATGTGGCAAAAGGGATGATGGTAACTCCCTGTCGTTCTGGCTGAGTTTTGTTATTTTTATTTTTATTATTTGATTAAAATTACTAGGACTTTATATACAATTGATGTTGATGGTAGAACCATCGGTTCTGTTCTGTGCAATTTGTTGTAAATATTGACGTTTTGTGAAACAGTGATCACATGGAAGGACTACCCTGCCATCTTTCTTGTGTGGTTCTACTCAGAACAGGACGACTTTCAAAGATTTAACTTTAACTTGGAGAGTATCTTCACAAAATTTTTCGAATAATTCCTTCTCTCTTGTGTAAGTAAATATAGCTTTTTAAGTTAAATAAAAAAATTACTAACTTAAAATAAAAATATCGTTTATCTACCTTTTCGTTTTAGTATTATCACAAGCATTTGAATAGTAAAACGGACAACAGTGATTGATATATAGGAATTAATAATAAATTAATATTAATTATATTATAATAATAATACTTATGATCTCTATCACGTGGTGTAAACTTTATGTAACATATTATCTAATAGCCAACAATGTGATGAAGGTCAACACGCCCCCACGTTGGACGCCACTTTACAACATGTGTCGCGTACATCTCTGTTATCTCTCGTTTATTTACCAAATAAAACCTTATTACTTTCTTTACTGTTTGAAAGCTTTTACTTTTACACTTTACTATAGTCAAAAGATGATTAGGAAGATAATCGAGTCTAAGATAAATTAATGAACTGACCGAAGCGAAGGTCTTACTAGTCAAAAGTGTTTCGTTATTAATGATTTTCCTCCTAGGCGAATAATGGAAGGATGTCGAAATTTGGGAGTTTTCGAGGACAATATATATGTCCTGAAGTTATTTGGTGACATTTGATATTGTAGTTTTTTATTAAATGTTCAAAGTGTGTCCGATAAAGTTAACATGTGGAACGTTTTGAAATCGAACGCCCAAGTTATTATTAGGCTTAAGATTAAAGCCACTTACTCTGCTAATTTTACAAGTATGCAAAAAGCATGCAACAACAATGCTTCGCTCCACCCGCCGTGCTAAGTAGCGGACCTAGTAAATTATATGTTTAGCATTTGAAGCATATATCAAATATGTTAGTGGTGATATTAACTATGTAAGACGATTGCTATATCATAGTGGTAACAAACAAATATTCACAGGCCGTCAATTCTGACAATGTTAATGCTGATAGCGACCGAGTGAACTATTTTGGGGTTTCATGAAACATTGTACGTGTGACCGCTGTTAAATGATTTAAACAATAATTGACATTAACCGCGAGGTAATATCTAAAATTTTATTGACCTCTAACTATATATAAAGAGACGATGAAGTACACAGATTTAAAATAAACAGAATAATTTAAATTGTTTAGAACCAAAACTATACAAATCTTATTTACATAAGTATCATTTTGAACGTTAAATATGAATAGAATTAATTAAAGTCACAAATTTTATTTAAAACAAAAAAGATGTTTCATTGCACTTATAATTCATCAGACTGCTAACTTATTAAGAAGAACCGACAATAAATTACTCTATGAGATATCAAAGTTACGATTTTACTTAAATAAGACAAAATAATCGAACAACTCTCTACCCTCTTCTCTAATAGCTTAGCCATGCTTCTTTTACCAATGCTTAATATTAAACAAATTAATAATAATTATAAAATTAATTTTGTTTGAACTAAGAAACCTAATAGATCAATTTAATTTTATCCATTATAATTACTTTAATTGTATTTAAAATTTAACTAATCACGTAACTTTGTCTATTAAAATATAATAATTTTAATGTTACATATTTTGGACGTAGTACAAATAAATTTTGATTTGAAAAAAAAACATTACAATACATACATTTTAAAAGAACTTACCTTTTAATATAGAATTAATAACCATAGACAATCATCTAGGTATCTTTGTTTTAAGATATCGTTAGTGTTATGATAAGAAAACTCTTTTGAGAGGAAGTTGACATATGGTAGTTCTGAAAAATTTTACATTTACTGTTGCAGTTCATTTACAATTATGAGCTGTCTCGAACTGATGAGAAATATTATATTGTTACATAGATATTTCTTTCTGTAACTCTTAAATTATTTTATCTTTAACATCTAAAGATATTAGATTAATTAATTATATGTTGACAGCTCATTAAGAAGCCATAATTAGTCTGTGACATTTCGTAATGTTTAAAGAATTGAATGTTGCCTGGTTGAGGTTACTCGTAATTTCCTTAAAATGTAATTGAAAATATATTTTCACGTATTGTTGGCAACACCGATTACTTATTTTTATATTTTGAATAAGATGTCGTGACCTTTCGAGTGTTTTCTGTCACACTTCATAATCTCATTTTAAAATTAGCCTTCGGTGAGTTTTCCACTAATTAGTGTATTTGATTAATAACTACTACTAACTAACTTAATTAATAAACTAACTAACTTAAACTTAAAAATGGCTGTAAATAGAACCTAATTTATTTTTATAGTAAATCTTATATTGTGATAAACAATGCAGAGGAATTGTGCCAGTTAGTCTCAGCGGTGGTTTATCTGACGAAAACACCTATATAGTACTTTTAAAGAAATTTCAAGATTTTAATTTATTTTGATAAATATTTTCGACAATGCTGACAATGGACAAGTGTAGATATAAATCTCTCCCTTATTTATCAGACAATTTTTTTTTTTAATATAGACTATGTAGCACTAATTAAGTGTAATAAATTGTTCATCAACAGAAATCTGAAATACAATAACGACGACTATCTATTGAATAAACTCTAACTGCCATGAAACTAGAAAAAAGGTATTGTGAAAAACATCTTTGTTATTTGGGAATGCTGTTATTTCTATTAAAATTATGCAGATTTTGAAATTTAAACATAATTCTAGTGTAGCTAATGTACTGGCTATTTCGCTATTTTTATTAACAATTGTATAAAAAATCCTACGTTTCTTGATTTTTCCTGAGCAATCACAAAGTTTACGACGACAACAAAACGTCTAGTGTAAATGCTAATCGAATTTTATATAAAAAAAAAAAATTTAAAGCAATAGTCAAGATAAGATAAACAAAAAATTTCGCAATAAAAAAAATTAATAAAAATAACACATAAATATACATTTTTTTTTATTGTGACACTTAGCTTTATATCTAGAGCTTCGTTAATACAAGAAGCAAAATAAAGGCCGGAACAAGTAACTGTTTCGGATGAAAACTTCATTTAAAATCCAAAATACAATTTCGAATTGCCTTTTTCTATTTTACACGAAATCGTGTTTCGTCCTTTTTTGTTTCGAAACGGATGCTTCCAAATGTTCACACTTCAGTGGTTTCTTCAATAGTTCTCTTGATGAGAGAAAACTCGAAAAAATCTACTCTTAAATTATAAATAACTCTTAAGTTAATTTCTTTTACAATTCACATTTTAATATAGTATTATATGATCAATATATATGTCTTAATTATAATGTTTTAATCTTAAAAAAAACAAAAAAATTGTAGTCCATTAAAAAGTATGTTTCATATAAATATACGTGAGAATATTTTGATTGTATTATAGGTTTTTTTGATTATTGAACCTAAGTTGGGATATTAGATTTTGTTTATTTTTAAGACACTTTCATAGAAGGTGAAGTGAAGCCTAATGTCATGTGTAAAACCGCAAGGTTTGAGATTCTTTGAGAATACTGTTTGTCACAGGAAGGCATGGCTTTTGAATTGCCTTTTTTTAATTAATAAAGTTTTTATAATGTTGAGTGTTTGCTGTTTTATATATATAAATAATAATTATTAAAATACTATAGTCTCACTGGCGCCATCGGTCGACTGGTGGAATATGAAGCCAGTAATAGTGTACCAGCTGCTTTTATTTTTATGTTTGATATAAATTAAAATATCATAAAATATATCTTGTTTTTTTAAATATTCTCATGTATATGATAAATACGCTAGTTGAAGCAGAAGCAATCACCTTCGCTCTACACAGACTAAGCCGGTTCATCCTAGATCTTATCAGGATCAGTTTCCGTATGAATACCGCCTTTGTGTAACTCTCTGGTTTCGGGGCGTTATTGACGTAAGCACGTAAGGCAAGCAACACTGAAATACCGCATTCTATTCTACATAATACTGTATACTACATAGTGATGTAATTCATGACCGAATACGATACAATTTCATGTTTTCAAATATTAGCGGTTGCAGCTCGTATTCAAATTTTATGTTTGTGAAGCACGTGACAATAAGAGGTAGCCTCACATGATAAATAGATGTTACAGTATTTAACAAGTAATATTGTTACTATTAGTACTATTTACTACTATAAAATATAAATATTTACATTTAAAATCAATTTGTAGATGAGGAATATTGAAGTTATTCCATCAATCCACAAATAGCAACTTTTTTATTTTACATAGGCAGAGCAATATAAAAACTTCGTTCTCTAGAAGAACCAGCAAGAAACTTCATGGATTCTCTTATAGAAACTACATAATACTAAGTCAACAAATCTAGCAGTGATTATGCTAGGTCCTCGCAAGCGGGGTTAGCCTCGCCACGCAGCGCGCGCGAAACAAAAACGTTCTGTATGTTATCTCTATGGAACACATTTTATCAATTATCTCGAAAACTACAATAACGATTCGGCTTATTTTCTATCCAGAACGAGTTTTGCTCATTATGCACATGTGTGCGTATAGCTCGTAAATTGAAGGAGGAGTAGGGTAACAAAGAGTTGAAAATTTGAGTAGCAAAGAGCTTCGCTTCACTCAGATCAATCAGTTTCTGACTAATATTCTAAACCACTAACTACTTAACATGTTTTTTATGAATCTAGAGAATTCAATTTGAATGTAGTCTCATTATTAATCTTAATAGCGTTGTAATAGAATTTCGGTTTTTTTAAAAGTCCATCCGTTGTTTGAATTAAATGTTACGAACTTTCACGTTGTGTACTTGAATCGCTTTAAATATAAATACTGTTGTTAATGGGTCGCTGGCTGGCGACAGTTCATTAAAACTTGAATGCGGTGTTCGCAGTTTGTCGAGTTACAACTTTTAATGTCACTCAGATGTCTGTTAGTTATCCGAGGAGGGCGAAGAGTTCTTACGTAGGTATGAGATTAGTATCTAGGTTTTTGTATGTTAACTTTTGTGTGCTACGATTACTATTAAATATAATTATATATTAAGGTTAGTTTCAAAAACTTTCGGGGTTCTTATTCATGAGCTCTGAGTATGGCGGACTCGCGGCATATTCCGAATTATATTTAAGAATATCTAGGTATGAAATACAGATCATGAGTCATCCTTACTATTATTTAGTCTACTATTATTAGTTAGTATTGTTATTATTTAGTCTATGCCTTTGTTTTCAGTGCTACGATTTTTTAATAGTACACACAGGTGGTGGGTGTATATTTATTTATTTTATTTATCTTCTTCATTACATACCATACATATTAAAAATATTAAAAAAAACAACATATAAAAACATAAAAATGAGTAAAAATTTATAACAACAAAAAGAAAATAACAATGAAAACCGAAAATGATGGAGATACAAAAGGCGGTCTTATCGCCTAAAGGCGATTTCTTCCAGACAACCAGTGTTATGGTTGATATACATATAAAAGTTTTATAGAGCAGTAGTTGGCGCAAATGTACGTAAATAAATAACCCTTAGGCTTAGACTTAGAAATAACTACATGCGAATACATAATTATATTACACAAATAAAAATATAATCAATATATATTCTTAATGTACATTACAGACAATTTATATTTTAAATTTTATGTTCTATTAGGACGTAATGTTTTTAATTGTCTTCTTATTTCTGAAAGAAAGAAATGATCACATAGAGTAATTGTTTCCTATCCAGTTACTTCAGGGTACCATAAGGATGAACAAAAGTAGGAAACACAGGCATGGGTCTGGTGGTGGTTGGATATCTAGCTCGTTCACATATCCAGTAAAATGACATTTATGAATGTGTATAGTACCTCTTGTCACTCTGAATTGGCTACAGATATATACAGTAATTACGTCGGTCACAACCGGAGGATCCAAAGAAATATAAATTTATTAACTTAAAATTTAATACTATATTTAAACAAACTACGTGATCCTTGCTCAAAGTTGGAGACAAGAATTAATATAATAAAATGAATGTATAATTAAAGGAATACAGAAAAAAAGTGTAACAAACAAGGGTTCCAGATTTACATTCTGAGATTTTAACATGATACAATGCACCTGTGCTTAATCAGCGTTTCCACGGTTCGTGAGAATATAGTAAATGCTAATTTAACAATTTTATTATTAATATGAATATAAGAAATATCTAATAAATGATGACGTAGTATATGGTAATTTAACACAGTCTACCCCGTTATTTGTTTTATGTTTTATTAATAATATTAGTATATAATATAAACGGGTGTGGAGAGCGTAACGCCACGAGCCTAGTTAAATATTAATATTGTTTCTTGTTTAAGATACGAAACCGCTACACGTGTGTGTGGCTTACTTGTTATACTTTAAAACCAGTTTTAATGTTGACATCATAATATTTTATTGTTATAATGTTCTAAGATTTACACGAGTAATACACATTTCAATAAAACTATTTTAAGGATATACTCGCGTTTATTACAACATTATTTAATTTCACCCGACGTTTCGAATGCTTTGCAGCAAACGTGTTCGCGGTAAGATGAGATGATGGTGTCTGTCAGTCAGTCAGTCAGTTTATCTGTCAAATGCCGAAATTTCGAAACGTCGGGTTAAATTAAAAGACGTAAAAATAAGCGCGAATTATACCCGTAAAATAGTTTTATTGGAATATTTTATTGTTTTCAAGTAGTCTTGTATTTATATTTTAAAATTAAATTAAAAACAATAATCATTGAATATAATTAAAAATATATATATTAGAAAGAACATTTGAAATAAAACAATTTTTTACGGATTAAAACTCGCGTATAATTTGGTTACATTTTAATTTCAACCCGACGTTTCGAATGCTTTGCAGCAATCGTGTTCACGAGACGAGATATAAGTGACATCCGAAGCATTGGAAACGTCGCGTTAAAATAAAAATGTAACCAAATTAAACGCGAGTTTTAATCCGTAAAAAAATTGTTTTATTTCAAATTTGTACTCGTGAAAATCTAAGAAAATATTAAATAGCACTATTTGGGTTATTACAGGATAGATAGTTTACTTCATGCACTTCACAGTAATCCAATATCTCAGAAGGAGATTAACATGGGGCTCGAATTATACGTTGTACTGTTGTGAACTCGTGACCTATATTACAATATTGCCATACCCATCTTGTAATAAGATATATTGAGTGGATTTTAACATATAAGATATTGAATTTAATAAATTTTTTAATAAAGATAATTAAATAACAATAGCTCCAGGACAGTAATGGAGTTACAAATACAACGTCGGGGCACTCATACTTTAAAAATAATATTTTTACATCTCGTGTTTTCTCTGCGTACGTTTTTTGTTTTTATTAGTCTTGCGTTTACTGCGATGCCTTAAAAGCTTTGTTAAAATATGTCACGTATATGTATATATATATTTCTTTGTATATTAGGTATGTATTATAATGTAAGAATGTATTTGAATCTTTTCATCTTATATTTAATTATATCTTTATTATCATATTTGATCAAATATATTGAAAGTAATTAATCATATTTCGTGTCGTCTCTCTCATAAATGTATTGCTCTTCACGATTTCGTTTGTGCTTTTATCAAAATTCTGTCTTTGAATTAATTATATATATTTGTACGTTTTACGAGTTCTATTAAATATACGTATTTATGTCTGTTATTAATTTATTCTATTATAAAATAAGCATATATTAAATCCGGACAGTGTAAATAAGTTAATGTTATATTAAACTTTCGATAATTTAGTAAGTAGAAAATTGTATATGTAAATTGAAAAAGAAATACATGCATATTATTTATAGACTATCGCACGAAGGCTTTTTTATAATTCATATCGTTTGCTGTATACGAGATCACTTTGTGATTCTACCCTCGGATCGCACTCATGCAGTGAATTTTTAACTATGAAACTAATTATTTACTTCTTTTAATATTATTTATTAGTTTTCTAGGCTGTGAGGTATCGCCTAGTTATTGCGTATGTGTGTGTGTGCTTGTGGATACTCTTGCAATGTTGTACAGAAGTACTTCGTACTCATTGAGTACGAAAGTCTTTTCTGCATTCTTTGTGCAAGCATCAATAACGGTATGTTCGAAAATTTCCAAATTTTGCACACTGATAGACATCAGTCTGGTGGTGGTTTTAAAATGTTCAAATATACGATGTCGTTGAGGAATAATCACGGAAAAATTAAAATCCCATAGATTTCAACGTGAAAAATTTGTCGCGCAAAAATTTTGTTCTAAAAAAAAATTGTTGAGGACAGAATGTGTCGACGTTTTATAAATGCAACTTTGGGGGTATTTGCACCTCGCTCAATATGCTAACATATACCGAGATTTTTTCGAGCGTAGCGAGTCAAAATTAATGTCTGGTTCGCCCTCCTAGTTATACGGGATTTGCAATTTATTAAAAGTAGATGGTTTAATAAGTTAAATTACAGTTTATTTATTAATGATAATAAATTAACCCTTTAATTTAATTTCTTATATATTTATATATTTATATTAAATTAACTTAATTAGTGTTTTAATAAACAGTCATTAAGTAGCCGATTTGTAACTAACCTCTAATTAATTGTGCAATTGACTAATGGTAAATGAACATCTGGTCAATGTTATTAATGATTTGTGGGGTGGGGGGTGCTGCTTATAATAGATATGCTTTGGTACCAGCACATCACTCTCGATCCAGAACTTCAAGCATTATACCATCTATAATTACAAAATGGAACTCCACTTGCATCTGTCTGCTGCTTTCCGTGCCTTGGATTATAAGTGGGGTACTATTGTAGATCTGGATACTTCTGAAGACATGTCACCGTGTTCACCTGCCATTATCGATATACCCACAACTACGTTCTCCTCTGAAGAATATTTGCAGACTATAAGAAGACGAAAATCCTGTTTTAAGGATGGAAAAAAGAAACTACAAAGAAATGATACTTTTGCAAACATTTCAATACCAAAAATACAAAATAAGAGTTATTTAGAAGATTTGGACCAAACTCTTTTTAGTTTTGAGGATTCTCAGTACATTATAAATGTAACAGAATCTTTCAGTGACCAAACATTTTATCTCAAAAGTGATCTATGGATTGATTCATGTACCGAATATAAACAAATGAATACACCCTTTAAATGGGTTGTTGTTCCTCAAAAAAGAGGGTGCATGGAGGGTGCTATGGAACGATTGAAAAAGTCGACCACATCCTTAGTGAAGAAGATATTAAGAAAAAAGTAATTGTACATAATTCCAGTAGTTATAAACTATTTTGTTGAGTTGTATAGTTGACTGTCTTTTAAGTTTTTGTTTACTATTATTTTTTGTTTAAATATATTATTAATATTATGAAGATTTTTTTTTATACCTTAAAATGTTTAATAATGAAGTTCAAATTCAAATTCAAAATATCTTTATTCAAATAGGCATTTACACGCACTTTTGAATCGTCAATTATTACATTATAAAAATGTCAGTAGTCAGTCCGCCCTTAAGCTACCACCAGCTCGGAATGCTGTTCTGTTGAGAAGAGCCGGCCAGAAACTCAACAGTTGCTCTTTTTAAAATATGTGAACAATGTTTGATGTACATTTTATGATAGTATTTTTTTTTACCAGGCATAAATTGCATACTTATAAAACGTCATACTATAGTTTCAATTATAGGTCTATGGTGAAGAACCGGAAAAAACTATATGGATACTTTTAAATTTATGTATATCATCTCATTTATTCTTCAGTTGCCTTGTTTTCACTCCATATTTCTTTATAATGTAATTAAAACAAAAAAGAGCCTGGCTCTACCTGTATACTTAGTAATTAAACATAAAGCAAATATAATATAAACGTAAATCTAGATTTTCCAAAAGGAAACTCCATTATCAGTTTCTCGTTAATTCATCTACAAAGTCAAGTTTCACGACGCACGCTAACACGAGGTGAGTAGTTTGATCTCGGATGACTTTAGATGGACTCTAATAGCTTCCCAGATCTAATTAGTGAGTAAGTAAGTAGGAGTTTTGCTTCGAGTTATATCTGAGATTACCTCTACCATCTATACATATGTACGTTAAGTAAAAATACAATATTTTTGTTAAGCACTATGTAGTATTTTTAGTTGTAAATTGATTGTATTGATAATGGTATTTACATATATGACAATATATGTATACAGGGTATTTTAGTATGAGTATATGTGTACGCATATATGAATATATATTATGTGTTTTATTTAAATATTTGCTTTCATTTTTTTTTTATTTCGTCTCTTTTTAACTTTTTTTATATACCCCTACTAACGTCCTCTCCTGCACATCTAATGTTGGGGGGTAGAAACTGTCTTTGTGGAATTAATCCCGCCTTTTGTACATTATTTTGAGTATTGCGCAATAAAGAAGAAATAAATAAATAAATGAATATATTACAACTAATATACGTCTCATTTAATGTATGAAGTTAAGGTGAATGTGATAAATACCTCAAAGAATAAGCAGATGATTTGCAGTATCTTACACATAAAGCGATGGCTATATTGGGGATCATTCAGGATTACTGAACTAATCCATCAGGGGAAGCTCGTCATGATCTTTAGTGATCGTTGTATTATGAAATACTTAATCTATCTTAGTTATCTAAGTCCTACTAGGATCGCGAACCAGACCTCAATTTTGTCTCGCTGTGCTCGCGTAATATCGGTATTTGTTATCATATTGAGCGAAGCGTGGTGCAAACAGTATCGAAGTTGCATTGTCAACGCTAAATTTCAGGAAAAAAATTTCCCATTGAAGTCTGAGGTTTCATTTTTTTGTGATTATACCGTTTATGATTGATGCTTGCACAAATGATGCAGAAAAGTCTAATAGAGAGCTTCGCTCAACCAATTATTAATTTATTTATTTCATAACAAAATACAAAAAAAAAAATCTCAATCTTTAACAACCATATCGCTACTGAGACGCTTTACATCAGACATTATTATAATAAACTCTATTTGTAGCCCCAGAACGTGTTCACGATAGGGTTAAAAGAATGGATAACTGCTAATGGAAAACTATTTATACCGTTTGTCGTTACGTGGAACTTATAAGGCTACGTGGATTCCTCCGTCTGTGAAAGTATTCCAAGCTCGGATACCTCGGATGTCGTAATACCGTAAATATTTCCTTGTTAGGACCACGTTGATAGCGTTCCTAAGAGCAAATAATTAACCTAATTGTTCGTTTATTAGCCCAAAATACCAATAATATAAAAAAAATACGTTTTTTTTTTTATATAACTTGCTCTTTGTATATACTATCACTGTTTTGGAATTCAGGCACGTGATGGAACATGGTTGGATTAAAATTAATATAAACAATTCAATTTATCCTTATATCTAACTGGGATAGCGTAATAATAATAGTCAAACAGACAGGAGCTTCCAAAAAAATGTTATAATAATAGTCAAAACAGAAAGGCGCTTCAAAAAAATATAATCATAATAGGAAAACAGAAAGACGCTTCAAAAAATGTAATAATTATTATTATTAATAGGAAAACAGAAAGACGCTTCAAAAAATGTAATAATAATAGTCAAAATAGAGAGGTGCTTTAAAAAATGTAATAATAATAATCAAAACAGAGAACGTATATAAAACTTAATAATATTAAAAAAAGAGAGAAGCGCATCAAAAACCAGCATATCTTATATTCAGCGTATCATTAAAGTGGCAATGTAAGCTAAAAGTGTTCACAACCGGGTTTTCCAAACCCCAAACATATCAGGAAAGCCCCAAGTCGCGAGCCTTTCAAACGTCAAGCATGGTTTTTTATGTACATTAACTAGGAATGCGAACCAGACCTCAATTTTGATTCGCTGCGCTCGCTAAATCTCGGTATGTGTCAGCATATTCAGCAAAGCTACCTGAAAAACATCTGACACGCGGCAATCGAGCTTGTCGCTATGAAAAACTCCTAATCGGCAAATTATAACTCGCAAATTAATTAACAAACAAAAGAAAAAAAAAATTAAAATAATTTAATTAATTAATTAATTAATTTTTAAATTTTAAAAAATTTTAAAAAATTTAAAAATTCGAAAATTATTTTCAATTTTTCGGTAACTTCGGCGGCCGATTTTACCACCTTCCCGTTGGACAATCAACATAATTTTGAAAAGTGAATCTTACATTTAGATGCTGATTCCAAATATATCTTTAGTTTTTCAAAATTCGAAAAATAAAATTCGACGGACACACAGACACACATACAGACAGACAGATCGGAAGGAAAAACTGAGTTTTTCGAACAGCACCGAAGTTGCATTTACAAAACGCATTCTGTCCTCAACTATTTTCTTTCTTTTTTTTCGAGCTAAATTTTCGCGCGAAAAATTTTTCCCATTGAAACCGGTTTGATTTTAGTTTTCCGTTATTATTCCTCAACAACATCGAATATTTAAAAAAATTTTAAAACCACCACCAGACTAATGTCTATCAGTGTGCTAAATTTGGAAATTTTCGGATATACCATTTTTGATTGATGCTTGCACAAAAGATGCAGAAGTGTCTCATAGATAGCTTCGCTGAATAATGTTTATATTTGTATGCCACCTTATTTGTATGTATTCATTTATATAAATTATCATGATTATAGTTATATAATATTTATGTTCAGAATTCTTAAATAGATATTTTTATTTTTCCTTATTTTTAATTATTTATAAATTTTTTTTTATTGTTTTTGCAAACCTACCAACAATCTCTTGTACTTCGTAAGGCCGGCTGGTAGAGAATGTTTTTGTAGAATGTAAGCCCGCATTTTGTGCATTATTTTTGTATTTTATGCAATAAAGGATTAAATAACCTACATACATATATACACATATACATACATACATACATACATACATACATACATTATATATAATTTAATATATGCAATGTAATTTAAATTATAAAAAAAATCTGTTTTATAATTTACTGTATTCTAATTTAATTAAATGTTTAGTTTATTTTAATAATATATGTAATGCTGTTACTTTACTCAATTTTTGTATTCAATGCATCGTAATGTAATTCAATTCAATTTCATTTTATTTATATTATTTTACTACTTTGAATTTTTGTATCGTAAGCAGAATTGTCTTAAGAAATATAATAGTGAATTGTTATGGAATGTATGTTCTGGGAATAAATAATAATATACAGAATGAGCGTTATTTGTACCTGGAAAAAGTATATAGTGTAGGCTTTGGGTCAGCACCCAGTGATATAAGACTGATATTATATAAGCGCTGTGATGTTTCTGTCTCTCGCCTGTCACGTCTCCAGGGGCACTCTTAGAATGTATCAAGATCTTTGAATATTTACGACCTTTGAATTATAATAATTATATTAAGGACAGTTCCTTATTTTATTTATATAAAGATAACGGTTAATATATTTCGAGTGTCAAAGCAAAAGTGTCCACTAAAATTATACTTGTATATATTATTTTGTTATATATAATTTGTTTATATCTTAAATAAAAGAGGTAAAATTTTTGTCAGTCTATCTGTTAATCACATAAAAAGTACATCTTTTGTTTAGAATTTAGTTTTAAAAAGTCTCTAAAGAAAAAACCCACTGGTTTTCGCTGAAATTAATACAAAACTAGATTTCTTTTATGAAAAACTTATAGTGAGAGACAATTTTTTAAGTCCAAAAGATGACTGCGGCGCTAATAAAATCTCACTAGAACTAATATTACATATGTGTGTTATAATATTTAGTTTTTAGCTAAAAAAAAAAAATTGACACTTTTTATTCTTCCAGGGTATATTCCGCCTGGCCTGCGAGCACGTAATCCGCACGATGCGGCGAGGGCGCGAAACTTTGCTCACCCTGCTGGAGGCCTTCGTGTACGACCCGCTGGTGGAGTGGGGTGGGGGGAGACGTAAGCGCGGAGCCCGTCACGTGCGTGCTGCTAGGGCAATGCTCGCGGTGCGCGTTCGTGAGCTGAAGCATACCGCCACTGAAATAACGTACGTGTCATTAAATATATACAAATCTATTTCATTTCATATGTATTTTACTGGTAAAAAGAGTTTTAAAATATTTTCAAATCTGTCTAGTCCAGGTTATAATATACCTTCCATTCACTTCTCTATAATACTGTAGACACGTGTACGACGAACGAATCCTTCTCGATGCTGGAAATACATTAAATTAAATATATTTTCAAATCGTAACCATATGAGTGTTTTAAAAACATTTTACTTATAAAACTGTTGATATAGAAATGTCTTTAAAGGTTATATAGTTATAATTGTTGATAATAAATGAAATTAATTGATATACAAAAATATCTATTCAATTTCTAAATACCAAAATAAAATTATAAAAAGTTAGTCGTATAAGAGGCTGACGCGTCAAAGGGTGGACTCTGGTCACGTGCTCTGATTACTAATTACTGCAGTACTACGTAACATGAAGCCAATTGAACAATTCATAAAATCTCAAATACATATAGATAGGATTATAATATAATAAATAATAATATTATAAACATGTCTTACTCATCAAATTTGAGTTAATATAATAATCTTACAACAACAGTTAAAATATTTTTTGGGTAAATTATTTTTAAAATTTTATTTGGTCAAAGAAGCAGTTTAAAGAATTATATTGCGTATTTTTTTTTTTCTATACATTTAGTCTGACCAAACGAATAGCCGCAAATAGCATTATTTGGAATTGGCTATGGACATGTTCAGCCAAGTTAAGCTTATTCAAATTTTAAAAGAATATATCATTGTTGCTCTGTCAGTTAAGCTACCGTGTCATTGACAGAAGGGCAGCAACCCAGAGGTCAAGTCCCGTGAGGATTATTGTTATTCAACCCTTTTATTGTCAAGGAGCGCCGTCGCGCTGCTCTCTTTAGTTGTGAAAAAATGCAAGCGTCCTTTTCACAGTTCACTCTGTTTCTGTAGTTTTCCTGTCAATAAATATGTAGTAATCAATTTCTTTGTTTTTATTATCATAGTATTAAATCTTCTGAAGAGAATGTTGATAAAATAATGAATATTAGTATATTGTAACGGAAATGGTGAATATTTTTCTTGTTCATATAAATTATCTATAAAAATGCCCTCTTTTAATGGCATTTTGGCATATATTGGTAAAATATGTATGGTAATAAAAGGGTTAATTTATTAAAAACCCTTGAAATATATCTGTAACTTCTATTCTATAGTAATAATGTTTAATATCAGATCTACATGCGATATACAAATAAAAACACAATATATCAAGTCATATGTACTTGCAAAGAAACTGCGAGAAGTTTCTGCTTCATCGGCACGTCGGTATTGCGAGTAGAAACGGATATAAAAATCATGTTTCTCGTATTTGGATGAACATTTAGAAGCAATAAATACAAGTGACGTATCTTTATGACTTTGCTCGCACTCAACTGTGTATAATTGGAGAGATAAAACTCTGACAAGCACTCAACAACAATATATAGCTCTTGTTATAACTTTCTAGTTCTAATTTAAATCTTATAAGTAATCGACACTCAGTACAGTTTTAACAATAATTTTAACATATATCAAATTACTACTGCATAATAAAATTTATTAACTTTGACAAGACTTGTTATGAAACCTTTACTTCTGGCCATAAACATATACAGTTACAATGAGACAATAATAGAGAAAGTATCACAAGGGAGAAAAATAGTATTTTTTTGGCGAGCGCGCTATTGTGAAGCACGAGCGAAGGTGAGGAGTGCAGAATAGAATACCAAGCTTAACGTACGTACGTACGTAATAGAATAGATAAATAATTAGCTCTCGAGTCATACACTGTACTTTTCATCCCCTTTCTATGAGAATAAATTTACCTATTGATTCCAGAAAAAAAATATAGAAAAAGATCTGTCCTTTCTCAGTAATCGTACAAACAGAGTTTACGTACAGAGTGCGTGTTTTTGTTACAACCAATGCACTAAAGCCAATAAAGATTAATTTAAATAATATTACACAAATAAATGTTTTATGCACTAAAAAATATTTCTTGTAGAAATATTTATAGCAAGTAATATTATATTTTCGTTCTTAGTCTCTTAATTGGTAAATCTTGACTTGCTAAATTTGAAAATATTAATATTTTTCCAGGGATCAACTTATAGCTATTCTTCCGGAAATAAAACAATGTGCAGATAAGTGGTTAGAAGAACACGAAGAACTCAAAGCCGTTGAAGCAAAACTTGAAATCTGTCAACAACAAATGACTCTCATCAAAGACGTCGAAGCGTATGGTACCAATCTCAGCAACCACCCACTTTACGCTATTTCACAAAAATATACATCATACAAACAGGCCAAGAACGCCGTAGAGGATTCGATGAAAGCTCTAGTAAAAATTCTTAATGATTTCGATACGCAAATAGAAAGTTTTGCAACTACTAATGAAGTACTAAACGGACCTCAGTTGATGACGTGGGTCCAAGAGTTTTCAGGACCTTATGATGATGACGAAACACCAGTATTTGAACCTATCAAGGAATTTTTAACCAATGCTGGGAAGGGTTCCATGATATCTCAATTTGAACAGGCTGAAGAGGAGTTAAATCAAAATTTGCAGCAGATGAACCTTCTGGTAAGATCCTGCCTGGAACTGCTGACACAGTATGTTGCCGTATCTCAGTACTATCCTCAGAGTCGAACCGAATACCACCGCATAGTGATGTTCCGTAAATATCTCGCAACAGCGTTAGAAAGCAAATCACCTGAAGTATGTCGAGAAGTATCCAATCAAGTTACAGCTTTAGTTAACTCTGAAAACAACAATGGAGATTCGCAGCAGATTATTGCTTATAACTATCGTCTGCTTCAAATGAACTCAGAGGCAAATGTCCATCTCAATAAATGCGTAGAAAGATTACAACTCGAGGGAGGTCCAGATGCCGTCGCGTTGGCTCAAGAGAGTTATATAGAAGCCAAAACAAATATAAGCAACTGGATGCGCGCGGAGGAGGGTGCACCGGCTGCCCTTGAGAGCGCCGTCATCAGCATGCTGTGTAACCTCAACGGAAGGTACCTCATGTTAGAAAATGGAGCCCAAAGTGCCGGGGACTGTCTCGTCGACTTAACGTCGAGAGAAGGGGAGTGGTTCTTGGACGACATGAACTCTCTATCGACACAAGCGGTAGAATTGCTTTCTCTTCTGCCCCTTTCCACAGTCTCGGCGGACGACACTGCACTACCCGTAGCCGTGGAATGCGTAAGGAACGCTAATCTTCTAATCGCGGATTTGGTGCAACTAAATTACAATTTCAGCACTATAATTTTACCGGAGGCGATCAAAAAAGTGCACTCCGAGGATCCCTCGACGTTGCAGATGATAAATCAATTAAACGCAGTAATCATGAATACTCCGGTGCCTCTGAACGACCTCCTGGCGCAACTGGAAGTGCACTTTCGATACTCCGTTATGGATATGGAGGTGAGATTCTATTCTTTCACATCATCATTCACATTCCTCTCTAATCTCTTCCTGCTTCTCCGTAGTCCCCGGCGTGTGGGGCGCAAGCGCTTGCGGCGGAGTTGCGCGCCCGCTACGAGGAGTTGCTTACCCCGGCACGGGACGGCGAGAGTCAGCCGCCGGGCCGCATGCTGCTGATGGGCTTCAGCGGGCTGTTCGCGGCCGTGGAATTGCGTGCGCGCGAGCTGGCGGAGCACCTCGCCGCACCCCCACCGCCGGCCTGGAGGAAGATCGACCAGCTCAACGACGCTATGCACATGTCGGTGAGTACGCGAGCCCGAGACCGTCTCGCGGTTTACGGATTCAAAATATTGGATTGTAACTATTCGGTCGAATGAACCGATTTGTACCTTTAATTTGCTTTTCTAAATTCACGATCCGGATTCCAGGCGGCCATGCAGAACCCCGTCCTGCGCTCCATCCTGGAGGACATCTTCACGGTGCGTCGCATCCAGACGGTGGCGGAGGTGTTCTCGCTGTGCGCGCAGCTGGCCTGCGCCTTCCGCGGAGCCCCCGCCGGCGCCGGGCCCGCGCCCCCGGACGCGGCGCTGTGCAAGCCCGTGCGACGGTACTGCTCGCCACGATGCATACGTTCGATGCGGACTCGGCCGACATCGAAGTCAATAGATGCACCGTCGAGAATAACTTAAATAAAATATAGAAATTCTCGATCGGCCAGAGTACAATAAGAAAACGGATCGGTTCGAATCTATTAAAAACGATCGCACCCCCAGCTTCACGGCGGAGTACGTGTCGCGGTGCTTCCTGGGCGTGCACTCGCTGGCGCTGGCTCGCGCGCTGTGCCTGCTGCTGCGGCGGCGCCTCGACCTGCGAGCGGAGGCCGAACAGAAGGAGATCGGTGAGCGCTCAACGTCGCCCTTCTCGCTCGACGCTCGATGTCCGAAACGTCCGACTCACCCCGGTCCCTCTCGTACAATTTTCAGGTGCGTCGTGGAGCGTGTCGCTGGAGTCGCTGGTGGAGAAGGCGTGCCACGGTGCAAGCGGCCGCGCAGGCGAGCTGGCGGGCGCGCTGCGGTCTGCGCGCGCGCGTGTGCTGCGCGCCGGTCGCGCCGCCCGCGCCGTGGCCAGCGCCCGCGCCGCCGCACGCGCCGCTCGCCTGCGCGCCGCCGCGCACGCCAGGCTGCACGCAGAGGTGCTCTAAGGGTCACAGTGATCTTGTGACGCACCGCGCCTCAACTGACCCGTTCTGACTCCCCCTCTGCGCAGGTGGCGGGCGCCCCCGAGCCGTCGCCGGCACTGCAGCGCGCAAGCCGCTCGCTGCTGGCCGCGCGCACTCAGCTGAGGGATGCGCTGGCGCGGGCGCAGGCGGTGCTCACTCAAGCGCATCAAAGGTACAGAGCGACCGAATTGAAGAATTTTTAATGAAACTTGAGTTGTTGTTATTAAAAATAAGAGATGAAGTAAGGGGGACAACAAAAAGTTCTAGTGGACCCGTGATCGTCACAAATGTGATTCTCTCAAAAAAGTAGGGACCAGATTAAATGACCTATTTTTGATAACTAACACGCTCGGGTCCCGCTTACGTTACACCTATTCAGGTTGACATCAGCCGTCACGTCACGACACGACAGCTGTCCTTGTTCACGTCCAGGGGCCTTATGCCAGATGCCATTGTTCCACCGACACGTACATTTCGTGATAAGTTTGTCTACGGCATTGACGTGAGTAGATTTAAGAAATTTCACGTTCAATTTGTTTTGAGCACAGTTTCCGCGTAACGAGCCAAGACTACACTTACATCTCGTCTACCCGTGAACACGATTACCTGCAAAGTATTCGAAACGTCGGGTTAAAATAAAAAATGTAACCAAATTATACGCGAGTTTTAATCCGTAAAAATAGTTTTATTTCAAATGTGTACTCGTGAAAATCTAAGAAAATACTAATTTGTCAGTTATTTCTAATGTCGAGGTCGAATCTCGATGCGATAACCTATAGTATGGCGTACAGAATTGCATTTTTGTCGTCTCGTCTGCGACAAGAACGAAACAAGGCAAGATAAGTTAAGCTAAAAATTGTGGCATAAGGCCCCAGATTACGCAGCGTTTTGCGGACCTCTTCTTGGCTAATTTATTTTCAACATTTCTAACAAGCTGTCAGAAAAAACTGGAGAAGTCGCGGTACCGGCATCTGGATATAAAAACTCCACAAAGATGCAAATAAAATTGCTCGTCGAGCTGTAATCCAGTCCAGCTTAGCTTAGGCTATCAGTCAGTCATAACGGATTAGGTAATGTGCCTTAATCGCGCCGAGAAGCAGAATTAAACTATGTGATTTTATACACTAATAGATCATTTAGTGGATCTATATATCCTACTGCAAATATAAGACACCGAAAACTCATTTATTATTATAATTCTTATTACTCCTCCAGGGTGACCTGGGGCGCGGGCGCCAACCCGTCGCTTCTGGTGTGCGTGCGCGCGCTGGAGGCGGGCTGGGCGGCGCGGGCGGGGCGGGCGCGCTCGCTGCTGCGCGCCGCAGAGCTACTGGCGCCACACGCGCGCGCCGCCGCCGCGCTGGCCGCCGCGCGGGGCGCCGCCCGGGGGGGCGCGGGGGGGAGCGCCGGGGCGAGCCGGGCCGCGCGCGCGCTCAGGACCGCGCTAGCGCACTGGGAGAAGGCGTGCACGCTGGCACAAAAGTATTCCCTGAACGTGTCGCCGGTGGAGGAGTCGCTCATGGAGATGCTCCATCCCGAAGGAAACATAGACGCGCACTGGGTACGTAAATTTAAAAAATAAATAATATTTATATAATATAATCTTCCCGTGCCCTTACCCCGTCCGTGCTGCAGGTGGGCTCGGTGAGCGCGCTGGTGTGCGAGGCGGCGGGCTCGTGCTCGGCGGCGCGGGGCGCGGCGCTGTCGGCTCGTGGCGCGGCGGGATCGGCGCTGGCGGCGGCGGCGCGACGTCCGGCGGCGGCGGCGAGGCGGCGCGAGGCCGTGCTGGCGGAGCTGGACCCGCCGCTGCACGCGCTGGCGCCGCTCAACGAGGTGGGAGGCGTCGGCGACCGGTCGGCCCGCGGGTGTCTCGACGTCCATCCCCGCATTAAACGGTCATCTCTCCGGTTCCAGGGCGACAACCAGGCTCGAGAGTTCCTGAGTCTGTGGCGAAGCGCGTCGGAGCGCCTGAGTGCGGTGATGCTCGCGGGCGAGACGGACGAGGCGGACGGCCCGGACGAGACGACCGCGCGCCAGGTCGCCACCGCCGCAGACGAGCTAATGACTGAGTTACCGACGCTGCTCGACCTGCTGCTCGAGTGAGTGTGCACCGGACCTATACCCCTACCGACATTTTCTACCGAAGGACGACCTTCGCCTGATCGGATCCTATCGTAGACAAAAATAAAACGTTAAAATTTACCTTGTATCTTTGCAGACTACCCGGAAATTCAGACGGCGGCCGTCGCCTCACGCGTCAGTCCGCCGTCACAAAACCTCCGACTAGACACGGTGAGTGAATATAGGGTATAATATACATTCACAACTTGCATAGCAAAATTGTTCAAAACTATCGTAAGCTATTTCCCCTCTCCCTCAGGACAAGAGCAACGCAGCGCTACAGGCGCCGGCGTGTGGCGACGCGTCAGACTCAAGCTGGAGAAACGAGCTACGCCCCACGAACAGGTACGTGCTTACAAACATACACAATCAGGTACGCGCACACATGAACATTCCGCACGCCAACTGTACACCCAGATAAAAACATATCACATTCAAACTGGTAACACGGATTTGAGCATATTGTAATTTTTTTTCTGTCGCAGGTGGAGTACATAATATCGGAAGCGACTAGCGCAGAGAACCTGTGCCTGATGTACGAGGGCTGGATGGCGTGGGTGTGAGCCCCGGCACCGCCGCCCCCCGGGGCGGGCCCCCCCCAGCCCGATCGAAGCCCCGCGACAGGCGGGCCCAGTGACGTCACGACGTCAGCGGACGGAAGGAACTCGACGCCGCCGCCGCTCCCCGCAGAGTATATTCTGTATAGATTCTTCCGTATTTCGATTCGATGTTAGATATAGAGTTGCCGAGACGAGCGAGACGGCTCGTCTCCAACGCATTAAACTGAGGTCTTTCACGAGTGAAGTGGAAGACGAGGTACATTATCGACGTTCTAGAGAAAATCTCGTTCCGGAGAGTCTAAAGAGAGACGAAGGAACGTCCGTAGGAGCCGGCGGCGGGCAGAGTATTTAGTGTTAGATTATTGTTTCTTAATATGGCTTACGTAATATTACTAAGTAGTGACCTCCACTCACAGTTCAATCGAACCGAGGTTAAAAATTGTGGTTGCAAAATATAAAATGCAAAATGATTAATCCTTTATAATTGAAAGGCCACCATTTTATCGTCCGCGAGATCTGTAGCCGTTCCACTAAGATATCTGTCATCGTTAAGTAAAATTCATTCGCATCACAATTCGTATTCATTCAATAAATTAATAAATATATATCGCTACTCCATTAACAAATATGTTATAATGTAATCGTATCTAAGTATTAGCTTGTTTTCTGCGTGCGTCATTGACATTAGCGTACAATTTATTGGCTCCTAACTACCGAATGTTGATAAATGACACCAAATTATATTCTCTCTTTAATATTATCTGAAAATAGTGGATATGTTAAAAAAAATAATTTAAATCTTCATATAAAATTCGATGTCGACTTTTAGCATATGGGCTTAGTAATGAGTGCACACAACAGGTGCGTACTCTTCTACATACAGGAGGCGTCGCTTGCCAGCAACTGAGACACGTCTAATTGACGATTAGTATCATAGATTGATTGTTTAACTAATTAAATTTAAAATATAAAAATAAAAAAAAAGGTTAAAGAACTCGTCGATCTATCTGTCCGTTTAGTTTTTATTCAACTCTAGTTAATGAACAACAGAAAACAAGTTATTTTAATATATATGTATTTATATTTATATATGCATTAATTGTACGTGTCTGTGCGTGATTGTACCGTATTAACATAACCACTGCTGACTATTACTTGAATGATTGTGACAGTGAACGCATTCAGAGCATACGAATAACTTAACTATATTTCCTAGTATATTTTTCTTCTGAAATATTCTTCCTATTTTCACATATATAAGAAATGTATTCAAAAATTTCAAAAATTACAAAGAAAATTCTAACAACTCTTGATCAATTGCTTGCTGTAATGAAGCTCTAAAAGTTTCTCTTTTATAAATTAAATTTGAATGCGTTCGTTGATGGTGTGCTTGTATCGCTTTATAATATTGTTATAATAAATGGTGTCAGTAAAAATTTGTTTTATTTTAAATTAGGTGTCGACGACGACTTCGTCTGCCGCTCTACCCCTACTCAAATCATAAACCAATTGTTTTCACCTGATGTTATACACTTTGGTATAGCTAATATTGTCGTACTTGTCTCTTAACATTGCTTAACAACGCTAGCAAGATGTTTCGAGTTACATTCATGGCAGTGTGCAGTCTGATAAATGAAAAGAAAAAGAAAATGTAGAAAAGATACAAGTTAAAAATTCGCAAGTTTAATTCAGCCACACGACATCTGTGTCATTGTTAGTACAAGAAGTGCGGCTCCGCACACAACAGTTACGTATAAAGATCGATTCAAGACTGCGGTATTACACACCGGTTACTATTTGTCATTGCATAATTGTGTCGAAACACAATCTTCTATGAATTATTTTCTTTTTCTATTGTTTAAAATTTTGTGTTTGTTTTATTCTATTATGCTGACTAGTTCAGAAAAAAAATTGTCCTTGATTTGCTTTTTCTCTTTCTTGTATGAATTCCACACTGCGGTAATAAAAACAACCATTTATTTTAAATATTTATTTTATAAATAAATCTTAAATTAGTCTTCGTGGCGATAAGCATGAATTTAAGTGACATATTTAATTATTCTATTATACTTGAAATGCAACAAATAATATGAGCATAAACAGTATTCATAACTAATTAATTTGTTTTACAATAATATCATTAGATTTAAGTGAAAATATACGAATCCCATTCGCGGTATCCGCCCACGAGGCTAGTCACGAAACACGGTACTGTACAGATATAATCTATATCACACGACGCTCTCTCCGGTCGCATCGAGCTCGCATCCTCGCTCGCCGCAATACGAGATTTAACAAAATAAATAAAGTGGAATATTTCTAGAGGCAATTATGGGACTCCGTCAATATTTTTTTTGTATTCGATCATCCCGGAGCCCGGCCGCGCCTAGCTGGAGCGCTCCACCCTCCGCCTCAGCGCCAGCAGCTCGTCCAGCTGCGCCTTGTAGAGCTGCGTGACGTCGTGCAGGTCGAGGCGCAGCTCCTCCAGCTGCTCCTCCTTCTCGCCGTACATCTGCAGCAGCGCGTCGTAGTGTCCGCTGGTGTCGCGCTGGTCCCTGAGGCGCGCCCGCAGCGCCGCCAGCTCCCGCGCCAGCGCCGCGCGCTCCTCGCCCAGCGCCGCCAGCGCCGCCGCGCGCCCGCGCGCCGCCAGCACGTCGTGCGCCACCAGCGCGCTGCCGCCCGCCGGGGACGACTCCTGCGACACCACTTGCTGTTAGCGTTGCATATCTAACTAGGCCATGGCACCGTGCCATCCTCGAGCGTTATTGGCTACTTTAGGGTTACATTATTCCAGTGAAAATTAATACCTATGTTATCTCGGAATATAAAAAATATTTATCGTTTTCTAATTTTAAATTACACAAGTATATAAATGTCTAAAATATGCACGCTTCCCAGTCTCTGAAATTTTTAGTTAATTTTTTCAAAAAAGTTTATTGAAATTAATTAGGAGTATTTACTGTGAAAACTAGGATTTTATATTGAACGATAGTTATTAGAAATTTATCACTGACTCTATTATGAAACGAGACAATAAGCTTTTTGAAAACGTTAGAAAATTATTCATATGTATGTTATTACAGAAATATTTTTTTTACAGTGCGTGAATATTACCTACCCAACTAACACTCGGTTTTTAGGCTATTTATTTGGTTTCATACGTATCTGAAAGTACTAAAGAAGTAGACACACAATGACAAGTCATTATGCATTTATTATCCGCCCCCGTTCAACCCACCAACAATGTTTTCGTTTATTTTGTTTATCAACCCAAGTTTTTGACGGTAAGTTATAATATAATAGTTGATTAGTGAGCTGCGACTTGTGTTTGTCATATTACATTATATACCGTGCTACTATAATTTATGTTTATTAGATCCTGTTCAAAAATGTCAGTCAAATTAGTCCGTTTCCCCTACAAAATTTAATTATCAATGTTCTTAAAATATATAAGTCAACGATCTACAGTTACTTACGTTTATCCAAAACGTAGTGGACGAGGCGTCGAAGGAGGTGGAGCTCGCGGGGGACTCACCACGAGGGGGGAGCTGCTCCTGAGGGAGAAACATGGCAGATATATGATAAAATGCAGTTAAGACGAGGCAAACAAAAGAGTTCTTTGCCAATTAAAATAATTATTGTCGCAAAATGTTAAGTAATTCTGAAAAATATATTTGGAAAATGTGTGTACGTGTTCGTTCCTGAGTGCGTGTATATGTGCGTGCGTGCGTGTTTTTGTGGTCGTGTGTTAGAGTGCGTGTGTACGTGTGTGTGTGTGTGTCACCTGCAATATAGTAGCGCGCTGTCGCTCGGTGTCGAGTGCGGCGCGCGTCGTCTGCAATTCGTTCTCCATCTCGCTTACTTTTGCCGACAGCGCCGCTATTTGCTTCTCACTTTCTGCACGCACCTCTTCTAGCTCGCGGGTTTTACTGTTTTTTATAAATAAATATCATATTACTATTTATAGGTACTTATCAAAAACATTATCATTTCTTTTTACAATATCAAATTATTTTATGTTACATAAATGTTATTATTAGAGATTGGCCGACTAGTCGATTGCTAAATGGCCGACTAATCGGTTGATTAGTTGGTCAAGAGTATCATTGCTTTTTTATTTTTTTCTGTTAATGTATAAGTTTTTTTTATTTTTTTTTTCGAATATTAACTGTAAAATTTAATATTACTTAAATAATAATTTAAAATTATCAAATAAATGTTATAAACTCTAAAATATTAATTTGAATGGAAGATGTTTGTTTGCCTGTTTATTATTCAATCACTTAGAAGTAGGTAGATATTGTACGGGTTTTATCAAAATAAAATAATTCTTTACGGATCACAAATTCTTTAGGAAATGAGTATTAACCTGCATTCAAATACAAATGTAAGATAAGATGCTTTAAACTAAATGAAATAATTTTATCATAAATAAATAAATTTGGTGAAATTATTATTTTTTCTTTACTTTCAAGGCTTAAATTAGGTGTTAGTAAAGAAAACATTATTGCTAAACATTTCTACCGCGACTCCTCTTTGCTTACTTTTCCGATTCCTCTCTCAGCTCCGCGAGCCGCTCCCTCGCGCGCTCCGACGCCTCCAGCAGCGTCCTCCCCCGCTCCTCCTCGGCCGAGCGCTCCTCCCGCGCCTCTGCCAGGCGCGCCTCCAGCGCCGCCGTCTCCTCGCGGGCGAGACGCTCGCGCTCCTGCGCCTTGGCCGCCAGGGTCTCCGCCTCGGCTGAATTACGATAACAATAAATAGTACGTTATTTTTTTTTTGTTGGAAAAATCCGTTACGGATACCCCGTCCGCTAAGGTGATGGCCGGGGGGCTACGTGGGATTACCGGACGGCATAGAGCACGCTGCCACATTTAAGGCTACCCACTAAAAAAACCGACGGTTGCCCTCATCGCCTCAGTGGGACGCGAGTATCATCATCGTTGCCAAAGGCGGTGGCTCCCCTCACCCAGCCTGAGGCGGTGCCTGTTGTCTCTCTGCGCGCGCTCCCTCTCCCGCTGCAGCGCGTCCCGCTGCGCGGCCGCGAGCTGCCTCAGCGCGTCCTGCCTCAGCGCGTCGTGTCCCGCGGCCGCGCGCTGCTCGTCCTCGCGCGCCGCCGCCGCCGCCAGCGCCTCGCTCAGACGAGACACCTCGCGACGCAACGACGCCTCGCGCTCCATGTGACGACGCTCCTCTGATGACACACTCCAATGTTACATGCACCGGACTAAACTAGGCTAGCGACACATTTAAATAAGATATGGGCCGACGGGATCAGAGAGAGGTTTCCAAATATTAGCTAAGAACGACCGAACTCCGTGGTTAATGACCCGTCTATAAGAGATAAAATCGGAAATTGGGCAATTTTATAATCGTGGAATCGGACTCGCAAACCTAAGAACTCGAACTCTTCTTTCCGAGTCTGAGGATAATTTTACGTTAAAAATACGCAAGACGAAAAATAAAATATATGTATTTGTAAAATACTAATATTGAGATCGATAGAATCGGGAATGAGTATAAAGAGAAAGCCTAAAAGTTGCTTCGGTGACCTAAAACTTAAGGCGCAATAATAATCTTTATTCAATACTAAGATTCATACAAATACTCTTTACATTTATAACCATATAATTAATATGTAATTGTAATGTAAAGGTATGAAAATATATAATATAATGTACAGGAATTGATGTCATATTACATATTATATACATGAAAAGAAGGAGCATTTCTCCTTCTTTTATTCTTCTCCATAATAAATATGGATGCATTATAAGTGAACATTAAGAATCTTACATAGTGCGATGAAATCGATCTCTTTCCTTAACCTAATTGATAAATAATAATAAGACCGTTATCAAGACAAACGGATTATTTTAAAAACTTGGCGTATTCGCCATTGCACGTGAAGCTCGCCCTCATTGTATCAAAGGGACTACAGTAAAAACTAAATTGTTTGTGACGGCCCCGAGCCGAGCCTCCCTCCCCCTGCACTCACCTGCCAGTCGCTCCTGGCGCAGTTGCCTGAGCTGCTCCCTGAGCGCCCCCCCTTGGTCCATTCGTGCTTCCTCCAGAGCCTCGCGCGCTGCGCTCAGCCGCCGGCTTGTCTCCTCCAGCGCGTTCTTGCTCTACCAATTATGTTTATAATATATAGATAGACATGGAAGTTTGTTCGTTTGAAAAAAATCTCCACCATAAGTTAGTTCCTATTGTACGATCCCAGTATATGTATTAAACATCATGAGTCACAATTTAATAGATACGACATGATCTTGTCTCTAGATTAAAAAACGTCAAAATAATTCAGTTTCTTATCTTATCCCCTTCAAATGAAACTCGATAGTTCTGTTGATTTTAAATCATTAAATCATATACTCTATAATAAAACACTTATTACAGAACAATGTTAGATTGATAACTATATTATTGATAAGAATATAACATACGTACGACTTATCGCTAGTATTATAGTTATTTTAACAGTATTTAAAAAAGTGACTGCAGTGAGTGCACTAATGTTTTAAATTATTAGGTCATTAAATACAAGGTCAAACAAAAACAATCAAAAAGAATATTTTTTTTAAATATAGACAAAATCAATTAATTTTTTTTTTGAAATTTAAATTTTCATACGTTTAGAACTTTTACTATTTTCAACCCACGTTATAATAAAAATAACTATAACTTAATAAGTGGTAATTAATAAGTTATAGTATATTAAACAACCATTTACAATTGATTAATTTGCACATTAATAAATAACTTAACAACACTAACAAAAACACTGCTCAGGAACAAAATATATTTTAAAGTAAATTTAAATAGAAGTCACCAACACGTACCTCAGCGAGTTCGCCTTCCAAGGTCCGATGTGAAGCGCTAAGGCGCTGCATAGCTTCAGTTTGATTCAATTCCGACTCCTCTTTGGCGATCAGACAGCGCTTCAAGCGCTCTAACTCACCTGTCTGTTCCGATATCTTGTCTCTAGAAATGTATTTTTTTATGTTATAAAATTTGACCGGTTTATTTATTTTATTATCATGAATAAATGTTGAAATAAATGATTTTGTAGGAATATAATGTTTAATTAATTGGTTATTTTAAACTAACTCCGACAAAAAGTGTTATTTCAGGATTTTTCTTTTTAAGCCTTTAAAAGTTCAAGTTAAAACTTTAAAATCGCTTACCTTAATCCCTTAATAACTTGTTCATTATCCTTTTCCTTGGCTCTCAACTTTTTGATGATGTTGTTGTGCTGCAGCTCGTGACGCGCTAGCTTCTCCCCTTCTTCCTGCAGCTGGGAGATCATCTCGTCCTTTTCTTTTAACATGTTCTCAAAATCTGAAGAGCTCTTACGCGATACGTCCGACTTTAGAGTGTCTAGCTGTTTCCTTAGTTGATCCTGATTAAGAGATATGGAGTTTATTAATATATAAAACATGGATATAGTTTATCAGACAAGAATACCTTAATTTACTGTAACTATTTCAAGGATTAAACCTGAGAATATCGTTATATTTAATTATTTTGATACATGTTAAATAAGTTTCCAGAATGATAACTTCTATATACAATATGTTCTTACCTTCTCTCTAATAGCCTGTTGAAATTTCTTTTCTAAAGCCGACATCCTTTGAGTGTAATCTTCAGTAATTGTGTTAATGTCTCCAGCATCATGCTTTGCGAGTAAGCTCTCAATCTGACTCTTTAAATTTGCATTACATTCCGCTAACTCCGCATTACTTCTACTTACTTCTAAAAGTCTATTCTCCCTTGCATCCAATATCTCTGCCATCTCACACAACCTACGCATCAGTCTATCATTCTCAGAACATTGACTCTCATCACTTGTATTACTTTGTATAGAGGTCTCCGATAACTCTCTATTATGTCCTCGTATTTTTGTAGCTAAGCTTTTTCCTAATACTAAATCCACAAGGTTTGGTGAAGTGGCACCATCTAATTTTATTTTAAACCCATGCTTAGCTGGACTATTCCTACAGCCGTTGCTACTTTCACCATTAGGGCTTGGAATGATTTCGATATCAGATGATGTAGCAGTTTCCAGTTCATCACCAGATGTATGGCCAGAAGTTCGGTCTGAACCAATCTTAACTAAATCACTCTTGCTCTCCGAACTCACTGGAGAGTTTCTTTCCTTCACACTAGCCTCTTTCTGAGAAGAATCAGTACTCCCATGAAGGCTGCACTGCTTCTGTATATTCACAAAAGCAGAGCTTTCCGATTGAATTAATTCCCCTGATACATTTACATTATAGAATGATGATGAATCACTCAATTTATCCATTAACATGTCTTCTTGTTCAGTTGCTTTCTTTTGCTCGTCAACTGGATGTTCTAAATTGACACTATCATAATCAGCATTCAAAGTCCTATCTGACCAGGAGCCATCATTGGATGAATTCTCACTGATTTGCATCTTATGGGAGATGAAAGGGTGTTCTAAAGTAATTATATCTTTATCATTTGTTTTTCTGGTTTCAATTCTGGCAATTTTTGGAAATGGGCTCACAGGTTTGTCATCAGTATCAAGAACCGTAGGAGCAGTGCATTCAGAAATGGAGTTATAGGACATGGTGTCCTCATCATCATCAGCAACCAGACTCACACTATCTGCAGTTTCAGCTCGCTCAGTTCTATCTCCAACTGGTGTAGATTTTTTATCAGAAATTTCTCCAGGAGACAAACTGGTTGATTTGCTACTGTTTTTATCGCTTGCATAACTATCAAAACCTAAACACTCTATAGAGCTAGGGCTTACAAGACTATCAGGTAATATTTCTACAGACTCCGAATTATGCTTAAGGCCGACACTACTACTGTGGGAATTGGAGATGGTGTGACATGACACCTCAGACTCCGGAGTTGATTTTAAACTTTGTGATAGTACTTCTACTGAATCTGAGCTATTTCTACTAGACATAAATGACAACACATTTGAAATAGACGAATTACGCCTGTTGTCAGATTTAGTGACTTCATCTATTTTAACATTCAAACTCTCACCTCCATCTGACATGACTAACTGACTAGTAGAAAATAAATCAATCTGGCTGTCATATTTATCTGAAATAATGTTCATGGACTTGGCTTTTGGTGGGTGAACTATAGTATTATTGTCTGATTTTGGATGTTCAAAAAAAGAACCAGCAAAAGATCCCCATAAGGTTTGAGAATTAGACTTTGATGGGCTTTCTGTTACAACCGGTTGTTCTTGAATAGGTTCAGTCTTACCAGCCTCCGCGCTTGCTGATAAGCCCCATGAGGAAAAGAAGTCTGAATTATCTTTTTGTGCCATACTACTTCTAGTAGGGGATGATTTGGAAGTAGAGGTACCACCCGCCTCTTCCTGATCCTCGCTGCTGTCATCCTCTATGTCTAGTGCCTTATCGATAGTTTTTTGGGCTTCCTTTAGAGCTGTTTTGGCTAAACTTGTAAGGCCCGAAGCATCGAACCAATTCATTTTGTAAAATCATTAGACACATAAACTAAATAAAAAGTTGCGATTACAAATGCACAAAAATTTGTTTTAAAACCTAAATTTTTACATTAATAAATCGAAAAAAAATGTATAGTACAATTTATAATTGTTTTGTGACGTTTCTATATTTCATTTAATGTTTATCTTAAAACAGTCACAATTTCATTCAGCCTAGCGACCGAAGTAGGAATGAAACAAAAGTCGTAACACAGCTAATTATTAACACTACAAACAAATTTAAGTAAATTTTAAACTTTAAAAAAAATTCTAGACATATTAATTAAAAACAAAATATGAGATAGCGTTAATAAAATAATATGTATTTAATTTGTGATCGTTGGTGAGTACAGACCGATTTACGAATTGACATTTTCACTTGTCTCTGACGTTTATCTATCTTAAAAAAAATATAATGTGTGAACCAAATCATGTCGTAGTATTGGGTCGTCATTTTCATCAAGGGAGCCATAGCTCCAGTGGCGCAATTGGTTAGCGCACGGTACTTATAAGACAGTGTTCGTGTGAGAAATGCCGGGGTTGTGAGTTCGAGCCTCACCTGGAGCATATTTTTGCAATCTTTTTTTTAACAATTTATGTAACTTTGTTAGGTTTTTTAAATTCAAATATTTAGATAGTTGTAGTTTCTGAAATTACCGTCCATTATTTTATCAAAGTCAAAGTTTAGATTTAATAAATAATAATAGATAAATCAATAAGCGACTTCTTAAACCTGCGTTATTAATTAAAAACATCAAGTCAGCAAATAGAAATGTTGCTCTTGTTTATCGTTTTAATTGGCTCTAAAATAACTACAATTCATGTAATAGCTAGTCAGTAATATATAGAAGTTGTATTCAAATTTTATTTTAATAACGAGCAATTCTCTTTTTATACATATAGTTTTAAAAATATATATGTAAGTTAAAAAGTGAAATCTGAATCATCATATATTATATACAAAAATAACAACATCTCACTTGTTAATCTAAATATAATATATGTTTTTAAATTGGTGTCTGTTTAATGTTTATTTATTTGCGCATCCCGTAGAAACTCTTTTGCCCCATTTTGATAAAGAATATTATAATTAAACTAGAAATACATAGAACCTCTTTAGGGAAAACCTTAAAATAAAACTAGAAAAGTTCTGATTCTGTATAAATTTTATGTAAGTGAGAGGTTATACCTCGATGCGGTAACAGCATTTTATTTATACTAAGTATTTACTAAATACTTAAGCTTTCTGTATACTAGCATATAGAACTAATGAGGAGCCACTTAAGAAGCACATCACAAACTAATAAATACAATTATTAATATTATCAAATATACATTATATAACTTAATTCCCGTTAATTTTTTAATAATAAAATATATTACTATTTATAATTTTTAAAATTATTAGCAAGTATTATTTTTTAAAATAAAAAAAAAATTAGGTATACACAAGAAGGCATTAAAAATAGCTTTTATTTCTCAAAAGAGTATTGTAGACATGTATCTTCAAAAACTACCAATTTTGATTTGTCGAATGATACTAAGTCATTATAATTTCAAAACCGTAATTTAATATGTCCTGTTGTTATATTCCAAAAATATGCTCCAGGTGAGGCTCGAACTCACAACCCCGGCATTTCTCACACGAACACTGTCTTATAAGTACCGTGCGCTAACCAATTGCGCCACTGGAGCTACTGGTGCTGAGGGTCAAAAATAGGTATTAAGTTTTTAAGTTATATGGATACTTAAACAAAAGCACCACAGACAAACTAGAAGATAATAAATTACCTAAACATTGTTAAGTGGTGATGTTGATGATATGTGACGAAATGAATATTATTTAATTATGCATATCTAGTTTCTCCTTAAAAAGATCTATATATAAAAAGGGAGGTAGAGGTGCAGGCAGTCTTTCTTTGTGTTACTTTTGACCATGTCATATTAATCTTGTCGATCTACTTGTCATATAACATATATATGAATATTAGTCACGCGAAAAATAAAATGTAATGTACCAAATATTTTGTAATTTTTTTTTTACTCTCAAACTTGGTGATTCACGCATAATCTAATATATTGTTGAACCAAGGTATAAGTTTTCGAACCATTATATTTTTAATAATTCATCGACTGTTGAAACAACTCACTTTTGATAAATTTTGTATGCTACACCGTCGTGAGCTATGTACCTATTGCAATTATAACCGTCCGTCGACTTGATTCAAATTTGATGTTATGTTGTCATTTGTAATCCGCCCGGAGGAACAGACCACTTTAGTCTGGTCTTTAATTGCAATAAAACTAAAAATTTGTAGATTTGAATTTTGGATGTCTTGTGATTTTAGATGGGAGAGCGAAATAAGGCCGAACACAAAGTTGTCTTTGAATCTAATTGAGCTCAGCGAAGCGAAGCTCTTACTACTCACGTTTTCAACTATTTGTTACCCTACTCCTCCTTCAATTTACGAGCTACACGCACGACATTTTGCACACATGCGCATAATGGGCAAAACTCGGTCTGGATTGAAAATCAGCCGAATCGCAATTGTAGTTTTCGAGATATTTGATAAAATGTGTCCCATATAGTTAAGATATAGAACGTTTTTGTATCGCTCGCGCTGCGTCGCGAGGCTAACTCCGCTTGCGTGGTCCTAGAATTTACAACACTTAGGTTTTCCTTTTAACTTAATTGTGAAGTTTTATAAGATTATCCTTTTTACCCACATTTCTATTCTTGATTAGAAGTTATGAGAAATGAGAGATGCTGAATAAATAAGCCAGGGTACTTCCAAAATAATGCTAAGAAATCAGTACCTTCGATCTATTACAGATAATTCCTATCAAAACTATAAAACTTCAAAAGACTTAAAATTTTGACCATGAAATGTAACATTTTGACATTGCCAAACCAGGTATGTCTACAGTAAAGTGAATAAACATCAAACAACTGTCAATATTTTCTGTTAAGTGTAATTGTGTAGTGTATAACAGGTATACTTCTCATATTTGCTGCCCTCAATGACATAATTTTTACAACACCAGTTTGATCACATAATTAAACGAACTAAGCGATCTATAAACTATGAAATATAAATTGTTATTATTAATTTTTAGTTCATAGAGTACATACATTCAAGCTGTGATACCAAACAAAGTAGAATAAATATCTTTGATTAAGAGAAGACAGAAACAAGAAATAGGGAAGCAGAGTTAGTACCGTACTGTAATTTTCTAGAACTTGTCTATGGAGTGAAACCACCATCAGATCGGTAAAATACAAACTATTGTAGTAAAAAGTATTTTTACAAACCCCACTGAGGGATGGTTTTTGTCAATATTTATTGCAATTCATTTACACTTATAAAAAAACACTTTAATTTACACTTACAAAAAAAAAGTTATATCTTATTTGTGCTAGTGATATAATTATAGAAGAAACTTTTTTTTATTGTTAATCAAATTAAATGTCTAATTTACAATTGAAAGAAAAAGTGATTGTATATCTGTTTAAGATTATTTCTTCACATAGGATATAAACAGTACAATTTTAGATTATTTTAACATATATAAATAATAAGTTATCTAAGTTTAATTTTAATTAACTTTTGAATTGAATGTCAAGAGCTCCAGCTACACTACTCCTGTGTTCCCAGTTGTGGGTGGTGCGGGCTGAGGGAACATGAAGGAGGAGGCGTTTTGGAACAACTGCTTCTTCACGAAGTCTGTGGTCGCTGACTTCAAATTCTCCTTGGCACCGAACTTGCACTTTACGTATCCATAAAGGTTGGCTCCTGTTAGCGTCAGCGCTATCAGCACCAAGAGCTGAAGAGGGAAACCACATTACATTAATTTCTTTCCAATTGCATCTTGTCTTGAATTTGAAATCTCTGGAATATTGTCACTGACACTGTTAATATTTGACACTGTCCAGGACTGCAAAGTGCAAAGTGACTGAATTGAAAGGTTTCACATTTCTTGTTCAATAAGATAGAATTAAATTAAAGTGAAAAAGTAGTAAAAGAATTTACCATCCACTTAAACTTGAGTCCAAAGAGACATATGATAAAGAATCCAGACCAAATCAGTGGACACAGGATGAGTCCCATCCAGAACAATCTACTCTCATTGCTATTTATACGGTTCTGAAAAATAACACAAACAATTAAGTTAATGTATTATTGCAAACTTATTAGACTTTTAGCAAAAAACTGACATATGTAGAAACAGTTTTATTTTGATCTTTCGATAAATAAGTATTAGACTTTAATAAGTAGAAGACTAAGGCAATGAAAAATAAAATATATTTGAAGTAACAATATTTGTCACTTGATATAGGTCTTCAATATACAACCATGACTTAAAAAAAAATTACAATAGATAATAATAGTATGCTTTTTATAGTGTTTCAATAAAAGTTATTGAATGTACCTGTCTAGATTCAAACACCCAGTGTGACTTGCCTTCATCATCTACATAATTCCACCAACGCAATCCCACCAGCAGTCTACCTGAATAAAGTACGATGAAAACATTATTATATCCTGTGTGTTTTTAATATGAAAATTACTTGACATTAGAGATAAACAGTTTAATATGCCCATTTTAAAAATCATTAACAGTAACACTAAAGAACATACCACTTATATTCTTCACAGTCCAAAAATCTGCAGAGAGCAATAATATGACTAGAACAAAGCTGGCGATAAAAGAATCTGAAAACCAGCCGCATAATATGTAGACTACAACAGATGCACTCCTGAAGATCAAGTGGAAGAATACTATGTAGGGATGCCTGGAAAGGATGTTTTAAATTAATAATGAAAACAAGTAAAATAGAATTCTGAGTTATAAGGTAGAGGTATCTCAGAACTTATCTGATTATAAGCTCACTCACTGAACTCACACAAATTGTTTGTTAGCATTGTCCTCTTCTCCAAAGGCGATTGTGTCATCGTCGAGCAACGGTACCTGCGGCACACCTGGCTGTAATCGCGCAGTAACAGAACTACATGAGCTAAGCCGTGCAAAGCAAATTAAGGCATACACACTATACAAACTGTTACTCTTTGATTATACACACATTTAGTAAAATGCAAATAAATGGAGCTAAAGAAATAACCTAATAATAATAATAATTATTAAATACGTATAATAAAGATGACATTATTACTATTGAGTATATTTATAATTTTAGCTAATAACTTACGGTTGCTGAATTCATTTTGATTCTTTTAAATTATTGATTCCAGAACTAACGTGTAAACTTGTTTGAAATAATAGAAAACTATATTATCTGATATATTTAGTTTTCAATACTTAATATCTTGTTGTTTTAAAAATATATCAAATTCCATATCCTATAGACATTAATGATTGAGTTAACGTCAGCTGACATTTAATTAATCAAAAAAGATTTTTATTAAATATTTAGAGAGTAAGTCATTTATTAAATTAATAATCTATAGTTCAATCAAAATGGTATTTTAAATATTTATAAGGTATCTTTTTTTTTATATATATATTTTTATTATTTTTATAAATATGAATGTATAAATTTTGTAATTTGTCTTATAATGCAATATTATATTACAAAATATTAACGAAGGTTTTGTTGTTCTTTTGTTATGAAACATTTAAATTATTAAATTGTGTTCTATATGGATATTTTATTTTATCAAGCGTTCGTTGATAAATTGCAAGTGTAATGATGATTGTTTATATCTTATTATTTTATATTTTTTGTATCTGAGATTATTATCATACAAGTTAAAATAATAACATTATAGATATCGATATCGATATTATGACAAAAAATCGAAAGAACATTACAGATGACTGATCTCTGAAGAGAACTGTCAAAATTTTGCAGGAAGGCGCATGCAACGCTGTTTACAAGTAGGTACTCGCGACGTTTTTCCGTTTGTCGTACAGCGTTTGTTTTGTTGCCTTCGGTCCGTGTTTTGTACGATGTCTTCCGGCACCCCGGGTGTCGAGTTAGGCGGGCGTTCGTGATCTCGGAGTCAGGCTGTGACAGGTGTAATTTGCGTAACGTAGACGATGGGCGCAAAGGCGAGCACCGCGAACGGGGGACAGAGTCCGCGAGCTAGAACATTTTCTACTAGCTCTAGCTCGGATGTGGTGTCCGGGGGAGCAGGTTTTAGTTTGCTTCGTGCAATACCGGGTATACAAGTGTCGAATGATAGACAGCGCGCAAGATCTTTATCCTCAGTGCCGGACTTGCACGCTTCGCACGAAGCAATCGCGATCCCCCCTAACTCGCAGAGCTACGAGGTATCCGCGGCTGCTAGCCCCGATACGGATTCCAGTTCTAATGAGGAGGCTCCAGTGGCTGGCACATCCTTGGCCTTGGGAAGGGTGTACGCAGCGCATTCTCTGCCTTCACATATCTGGTCTATAAATGGCAAGTTTACATGAATATTTTTTAACAATACTGGCCAAGCTATAACACCATTTATAAAGTGTTATTTGTTTTTTTAAACAACATAATTATTGTGAAACTTCAAATCTTGTCACTCTATTTATATAACATGTTATGAGACTCAAGCTACCATCTTTACTTACAGAATTTTTGGCTTATCTTAGTCGAATATGGAATTTCATGATCTAAAATTACACTGGTTAGTAATTGTCTGTAAGACATTTCCATAAACTTTATTGATTTATTATGTTTGTGTATTATTAACATATCAGTCAAATAGTGTGAATAGAAACATAGAAACTGCTATTATACAAAAATAAGATGTTTATAAGAATTGATTAATTGACTATTTCCTCTTTATTTGTAAATAAAGAAATTATAAATGAATTACATGAATTTGATATCATTATTTCTTTTAAAACATATGTAACTAAAAATAAAAATCATTCAAACTTTTGACTAGTATGTTCAAACATATTGATTATAACAAAACCTTTACAACCAAGAATCAAACCCGAAATTCTATGATACCGTCTAAAATATATCAACGATAATGAATAAAAGAAATAGTGTAAAACAGCTATCCTCAATATTTTTATTACTCTTAAAGATGGCAAGTTTAGTTCAAGTGAAGTGAAGTGAAGTGACTGAAGGTGATGATAATATTAATTGACTTATCGGTGCTCGTACCAACTTTTCACAGAAGATCAATGTATAGTTACTATTATGGCTGTCTCATATAATAAATGATATAGGCGACTGTCCAGTCTCAACTCTCGTCTTCTCCATTTATCCTACTCCTAAATGCCTTCCAATTCCCAAAACATGCATTTTGGAAATTTCCATATTTGCAGATGTCAATGGCCATTTACAAATCTAGAAACTTTTGCCATCGTTATGAACAAATCCTAAGACTAACAGCTAATTGAAACCTTATGCTGTCGGATTATACTTTTTTATAGTTACAATGCGTTAAGTATCTTTAGACTACACTATCTTGAAAATCCAAGTGTCAACTTATTATGTATATTAATTACATTATAACAACATAAGAACAATGAAAATATTTACTGTATTTATATTAATGGTTCAGATATATTATTATAGTTGTATGAAATATATGATGAATAGTTATGTAATTTTATGTTTGATCTAAAGTCTAGTTTTATAGTTTTATTGTGAATGATTTATTCTTGCAGTGCAGGTGTTTGGAAACCCAGAATATATATGTAATTTTTTTCAAAAATATCCTAGGTACTGTTCTCTACATCCTATCAACCCACACCATGTTACTTGTATGCTTGTAGACTTTTAAACAATATAATATAGAATAGAGACACCCTAGATATAATAATATTGTCTTGGGCAATTTACGTAACTTTTAACTAATAATTCCAATCAAATGAATAATTTTATTCTTGATATTCCTATTATTATTTGTAAAAATGTTTTTACATATTTTAAATTATTAGGTAACGAGATTAAAAAAGTATAAACCCTCTTAAATATTACGTAAAATTATATGATAGTAGGATTGATTCGTCTTTGTTCCAGTCGGCGCTTTGCCAACATTGACCATATTGATTGGATCAGGCTTGCACTGAACAGAACTGCCAACGTAACACAATAGGCACGTGTATTATACAGATAAGGAAACTTCTAATGATTATTATTTTTCATCCCGGTCATTTTGGATGGCTTTTGTTTACCTTTAGTACATTTTTTGTTGACTGAGTGAATAATAAACAAAATAAATTTTAAAATATTCACAGTCGTATTATGAATCAGTATCATTTACATTTTTATGTATCTATGAAATATAAATTTTATAAAATATTTAATGTAAAACTTATCGTTATGATTGTATGGTATTTAGAGAGACCGTTATATTTATTAGCTAGATTCTAAATAAACAAAGGGTTTAGAATAACATTTTGATTAAAACTCAGTCTCAAAAACTTTTCAGTAATTTGATAGTTGATCAATGGCAAGACCCAAATCTCATTAAAGCAAACTTTAATAAGATACCATACAAACTTCGCTTCGTAACAAATCCGAATTAAAAAATATATATTGATCTCATAAGTTTTCTTTCTTATTTATGGATATCGTCCAATAAATTCTAGTAGCATTTGAAAGGTCATTAATAACTTCAGGATATCCTATCAGAACTAATAAAAGTTTTTATTGCTTGTAAGTCTGTGCGTCAATACGTCTAGTTCTCCCGTAATAAATCCCCCACTTTTCCGGGTTGTTGGACCTGCGCCTACGCATGAAAATCTCAGTCGTTCGCGAAACTTCAGCCCGATAACAAGTGACTATGTACCGCCGTCGCTATCGTACTACCCTGGGCCTCGGGTTGGGGTCATCGTTCTCTTCCACGTTCTCTACAACCCTCTCGTTCACATCCACCCGTACTTCCACTACTTCTGATTCAGTGAGGTCTGATGCACGTGCTACAGCAGCTAAGCTTAAGTCGAAGTATGAAAATGCCGGCACTGCACAAGGTCTGTCTGTGTGCGTGTGTATAGGAATGTTATATGTACTTTTATTTTTAAGATTTCTTAAAAGCTTTTGTTTGTGTTATTGCTTTATTAAAATTCATTATCAATCAATATTCATTACTTAAATTATCATTTGAAAGGTAAAATGTTTAACTTCATTATTATTTATATTTGATCGCAAAGTTGATGGCAGAAATGGATATAAATAATTAATATTAATAGACACGTTTGTTCCAATTTGTAGAATACTCTTTAACGGTATTTAGGAATCATCGTTCAAATAATATTATTTTATTATTAAAATTAAAAGACTTTCTCGGAATAATTCAAAACATATCCTTGAAGTATGTTCATGTATTAACTATATATTTTTTTTTCGACTATTTGTAAGTTATCAAAATAAATAATAAACGGAATATTATTGTTTTTTTTTCTTATATTAGAATGGGAAGCTTAGTTTTTAACTGTCATTGTGTTGTTTATTTCTGACTTACGTAATATGTAACGGACAAGCATATTATTTTTTCTTTTGTCAAGTTGACGTTCGTACATTTATTTTTGTAAGATGAACTATTTTTTGTGGTGTATATGAGGTCTGTTGTGTGGTCTTTGTCACCAACAATCCAGCTTCTAAATCAATATTCAATTTTTATTGTTTATATTGTTTAGAACCTCTTCATCTGTAAATACGAAGAGTATTCAAGTTTAAAACTGACTTGGCTTACCATTAAACATTGAAGTATTGGTTTGTAGGCTGTCGCCGGAAGCACACCTACGTACCGGTTAGTTTAGCCGGCTGGCTAAGTATAAGGCTAAGGCTTAGCCAGTCCCATGTCACCTTGCTCATGGCGCAAACAAGCCAATATTTTAGGTCAATGCGGGAAACTGGAGCGTGTGAGAGCTATTCATAAGCGATGTATGAGTTTGTAGTTGCAACTTAACCGCAATATTAAATTCATTAATAATTTGCACTTCCATACACATTTAAACAAACGTATCACGGTTGATTTTAGTATAAATGCTAACTTATTATCACTTGCTGTATAAATGTTATTTTGAATTTATTTATTTGTTTATTGTCTGGATGTTAAACTGAAAGAAACGTTTTAATATTTTGAATAAGTTATAACTATACAGGTTTCATGAATCTACTTTTATAGTACGAGATCTTGACACTGATCTTACAATCAATAAGACAAAGTTATTTTAAATTAAATTACCTAAATGAAATTAATTATATTATCCATATTAATATTCTAGTTCTGGATTTCAAAAGATATGTCTAAATAAAACAAATGAAATATTAACCAACTCTCGTTTTTAAATGTATTTCTTTAAATTTCTATTACTGAGTCGATGTAAAGATCGCATAACTTGGTCTATAAAACATTTTATGCTAACGTAAAGCGTACAAAGATTCAGGTCATTAAAGTCGCTGAGCTCGAGCCACTCGCAATTATAGCTCGACACAATTAAACTGCTGCCTGACTCCGTGGCTCGAAACTGGCTCGACTTTGTTGACAAGCGGTGAAAATAAGTTGGAACAATTTTTTTTGTATAAAATACTTAATTCTGTAATTTATATTTTATAATGTTACATATATATATATATATAGTTATTCGGTAATAAAAAACTATGCCAATATCGAATCTGCAGATCTTTTGTCAACAAACAAATATGAAATGAGTTCTTAAATTGCAAGATTTGCTCAATCAGTAATCCTCTGTTCTGAAGTGTAGTTAAGATAGGTGTATTGAATTAAAAGTTCTCGTAATGTTTTGTTCTCATATTAATAACGAGAATAGAATATTCTCGTATTACAAAACCTTACTTTTAAATTATATTTTTAGAATGAATATTATTTTAATAAAAACCTTTTGTAGGAAGAACTCTTCTTCTTATTTTTATTTTCGGATATGATATTGGAAAAAAAAAATAGAAATACAATAGCTGACGAAGACAGATTAGAATCTAAAGATAGTATTAATAGCATATTTAAATTATTTTGCTATTTCACAATTTATTTTCTATTGCCTGATCAGAATAAGTCTGAGACACCAAATGGATGGGTGGCTGGCCTAACATAATTAACTGGGATTATGTAAAGTGCTTTCAAACTAAGTATATGTTATGCCTGAAAGAAATCAAGAAATTAAATTTATTCTAATATAAAATTATGTAAAAGGTCGAGAAATAGATAGATGTAGTAATAGCAACATATCTTAGTAAAACGTTCCTCACATTTTTTTCCATTTACTTAAAATTTAAAAAGTATAATTTTAGAAATAATACAAAATAAAAGTGTCGAAAACCTCTTTGGGTTTATCTGGACAAGTTGTCGTTCACAAACATAGTGTAATTATTGGATTATATATATATATATATATATATATATATATATATATATATATATATATATAATCCAATAATTACATACAATTAGTAGTTGTTTGATATTGAATGACGAAACTCATTTAAAAAATAATATCAGAGAACGTCTGAAAAATAAAATTAATGTTACAATTTAAATAATTTTGTTTTCTAAATACTGGGATATTATGAGTCTGTGGAGGCACCCAGCCACTCTTAAGCCCTCTTGGTCCTACTCGACAGATCACTAACAAACACCTCGCCTTCATTTAAAAGCACTATTTTTTATAATTTCGCTTTTAACGCTCAACAACAGTACCACATATATAGATATATATGTATATATGTATGAATGGTGAATATAATATAACAAATGGATATAAACAAAATATTATTTATTATAATATATGTATGTCCCTTATATCGTTAGTTCGTTAGAATCTTTTAAACACGCAATGGCTTCAGTAAAGTTTGATTTTGGTTGAATCTTTAACTGGTTTTGTTCCTATATTAGGCGTTTCCAGTGCGAGGTGCATTCAACTCTACATACGGTTTTGGGATAATCTTGTTGAATATAATTTGTAATATATAAGTATAACTATAAGAGTAAAAATATTATTATGGAGCGAAGCTCTCTGAGAGACTTTTCTAAATCATTTGTAAGTCATTAATAAAAAAGGGTATATCCAAAAATTTCCAAATTTTGCACACTGATAGACATCAGTCCAGACGGATGAATTTTTAAAACCACCAGTGGTTTTTAAAATTTTTCAAACATTCGATGTCGTTGAGGAAAAATCACGGAAAAATTAAATTAACAGAGTGGAAAATTTTTTTCGCTCGAAAAAATAGCTTTACAATGACATGCGGGTACCAAATGTTTATAAAAGGTTTTAAATTTTTTTTTCATCTTGAAAAATAGTTGACAGAATGCGTCGACATTTTGTAAATGCAACTTCGTTACTGTTTGCACCTTGCTTCGCTTAATATGATAACACATACCGAGATTTTGCAAGCGCAGCGTGTCAAAATTGCGGTCTGGAACGCGCTCCTAGTCTTTATATGTTGTTCTTGAATTACTTAAAAAATTTATTTGAAAATATTTTTAACACTGAGTGTGATGTTAGATGATAATATGTGTTCAGATGTGATTTATCTGTGATTTGAGATAAGATCTACAACTACGACGAAGTAATAATGCAATGCATTTACTAATACGTTGATTAAGATTAAACCTTACATCATAAATTGGTTTCCGGTTACGGAAATGATAAATATATTTAAAATATAATAATATTCAATAAAATTCAACAAACAGGTTATAAGTACATGGATAGGTAATACGTACAGACAGTCATATTGATTATCACACCTCGATATTAAAATATAGATAATACTAATCTATTTAAATTTTTTTTGAACTCGTTATCAACAGACAAACTAAATATTTTACTATATATTATTTTAAGATTATTTGTCTGATGATGAAAAGTTGTGCAGTTTCTTGTGTGTTCTCACTTTGTGGCCTACCATGAACTTATACAACTATCATTGATAAAAAGTTTTATTTTAATATTGCAATAATATTACCTTGTAGAAAAGTAATCAACTAGTAATAATTCAAAAATAAAGTGAATCCCACAAACAATATTGTTTTATTGAAGTTTTTTTAAACAAAAAAAATAAGATTGTAGTAATATTACTTTAAGAGATGATTATGAGACCATTGAACTTGTATTCAGTTTAGAATTGTTTATAAGTACGGGAACGCGGTTATAACAATTAAAAAAAATATCAAATAGATACTTTATGAGTATTAAAAATGTATAAAATAATCTTCTTCATCACCGTCGGCCTCAGCCTTAACTTTATTGAAAAAGGTTCTTCATTTTCTCTCAATAAAGTGTATATTTTTTATAATATATCTTGTTCAATAATTATTGTCGTCATTTCTATTACCAAGGTCTTTTGTGTCTTAACGAAACAGAATTCTTAAGAATAATAAATCAATCAATGACAAAATTGTTATTTTTCATTATTTTCTCAACACGCATATGCATTAGGCACAGTTTAAAAATTCTTTGTGGCATTGGAGTAAAATAAAACAGTTGCAAAGACAGTACAAGGTCTGTCGAATAAGCTGTGGTATTATATTTTCTAAATAACAAGTTTCAGAAATCTGAATATTTACTATAGAATATTTTTAATAAACATTAGACTAGACCTAGATATATATGCTTTATGATAACATGCATTGAATTGCTATGTTGTAAAATATATCAATAAATAAAAATAATATATGTCAAATCAAATCAAAAACTTTATTTACACGACACATACATTTTCACAGCACAAAAATAATAAAAATAAAAGAAAACGAAATATAAAAAAAATTATAATATACATTTATATAAGTATATCCTCAAAATGAAATCAAACATAATATGGAAAAAAAAAATAATTTTATATAAGTGAGTGGCAATATTGATAATACAAATGATAAAAATAAAAGCTGTGACCATTATCCCCGTACCAAATGAGCTGTAACTGAATATTGTCTGAAATAGCCGTACATCTGGTATAAACGCTACAGTTCTCGTTTCGCTCTACTGACCCGCTGCTGGTTCTTAAATAGAGCGCCAGCGCAGCGCCCCCCCCTTATTGGCAGCTGTCGAACCCCAGAAGTGACATACTTTTAAAAGAAACTACGATCGAATTTTCTATTCTTAATAATGATGTTATTATTATAAACAGTATATGGAGAAGACTAGAATATTTAATTAATTATTTAAAATTTATTGCTCAAGTTATTATAATTTTCATCAATTTGGAATCACGTTAGAATTACGTGTGTAAGCCTTGGAAGGTCACAAACGCCACTTTCCCACTACTTCAGATTGTTATCTTCCTAAGTCTTCATCATATAATCGGTGTTTACTGGGACAAGAAAATCTCAAACAAAGGTCCGAAGAAATGCTGCGGTGAGACCTGGATCGACCAGCAGATCATCATAAACAGAAGAAGTTGATCAATCACACGCATCGAAAAGGCACTTACTATATACCAATGTAAGCTCTAGACTAGACTGGACTGGACTGGCCCTAACAAAGCGTAACGGTGGATTCCCTAAACAGGCTTAGCAGCGAACGATCATCGCAGAGGCGAATGACTTAAAGTGAAAAGAAGCACCGAACCGAACGGGATGGAGCATGTGGCCTTCCGCCTGATCCAAGGGACACAAAAACATGTTAGTCATAAATAAACAAAGAAATCTGTATATAGGCGGTCTAATAATCAACATAATTTCTTACATACAACCCTTGATTCAGAATGACAATTTGAGAAGGCAATTACCAAAAAACCAGTGGTTGCCACGGGGCCAGACCTAAGTTTGGCACTCAAGAACTCGCTGTGACTCCCCGACTTGTTTGTACCACCACTACTATAAAAACATTTTGTTGTTGAGGAGTTCAAACTCGGGAGCTAACAGTTTTGACAGGTTTTATCTGTCAAAACTTTTAGGTCCCTACTTTTATAAGTAATCAATCATCAAGCGTATATCGTTATTAATTATTAAATGTTACCATTGTAGTACCGTGCTATTTGCCTAAAACAAATTTATTGGAAAACATAAAAAGGCAAAACAAACCGTTTCTATTGATTCTTTACTTTTATTCTTGAACAGCTAATCCGATTACGACGTCATAGTATTTTAGTGACGTCATCGGTATTATTTTCTTTCATTTCTGTATTCAAAGGCATAGCTTTGTTCGCATAGGTTCCTATTCTCACTTAATAATTTATAATATTTACTGTGTAAAAGTGATGAGAGTGTGAATTAGTCACCTAAATGGAGTGGAACAATGCAAGTGTTAGCATCAAGTAGATTGGACGGTGGCCAGGGAAGTTTACAGTCATGGGTCTCTGAACTCGGCAGGAATTGAGGGTGTGGGCGAACATTCATTGACATATCACCCAAATGACAAGCTATAAGGAAACAGACGAGGATTCTTTTTAAATGATAATTCCTGAACTAAATAGGTTATATTTGGCTTTACACGTGTTCATTTTAAAATTAATCTATATTTCGATACTAATATATAAAAGTGTATAAGTTTATGTGGTAGGTATAAGCGCACGTTCGGAGTAATTTCCGGTACTGATGCTGAATTCCTGCTGATATCCCTGTCAGGTTTATTAATTAAAAATAAATACAAGCGGTACTGGATGCGAGCTCCATCACGTTTACTTCCTGGTTAAAAAAAATATATGTATTACCATTTTATTTATTTAAAAAAAAACAATTACATCACCAATTAATCAATTACAATTACCTTTACATTACATTAAAACTACTGATTATAAATCGCGAATACGTGTTTCAGTTGTTTCAGAGACAAAAGATAAAAAAAAATATAAATCGATTTCGCATGAAAACTAATGAGCTCTAAGCTATGTAAATTCGTATTAATTGGTACCGACACAAAGTCAATGGCATGATCATATAATAGTTAAAAAAAAAGATCCCAAAATTATTGCTTACATACTTATATATACACACAAAAATACATACACATTTTTCTTAAAAGCATCTAGAAGTTACTCAAGGCACCACACAACATATAATATTAATATTACAAAAAATTCTTCGAAAATTGGGTGATTGCAATAACTTCTTTGATCAGGAAGATAATGAAATGAATAATTCATCAGGACGAGCAGTTCTCCAACCTGCGACCTCTGTGAGCTTATCTTGATCAGAGATTCGAGTCCTGGCCATGCCCTTTTATAAAAGCCAAGTGCATGTGTTTGTATAATTTATAACTTTCGTTTATAATTTTGTATTTACAGCGCTTGATAAATGAAACTCGAAAGCTTTTTTAATTAAAGTAACATTTTTAATTTTGCGTTATTAATTTATCATGTTTAAAAAACTTCACCATGTTCATGATCAAGCATGATAAAACACAAGAAGAACCTTACCATAGGTTTTTTATACATAATATAATTGATCTGTAGTTCGCTTGGTTATCAAAATATTGCGAAGATCATTGCTAGCGGAGTAGCTAGTTGAGCTGAGCGAAGCGAAGCTCTCTACCGGTCAATTCGATCAAAATCTCCTCCTACACCGCTCAAGGTATTCTAACCAAATTTGGACCACTTGATTGTCACAAAATTCTAATTGTAGATTAAGAGTAATTTGCAATTAACTTTATATTTAATTGTAACTTTTATTAGATGGTAAATTCATACTATTACCGATATATCCATAATTTTTTGTCAATGGTAGATACTGGAAAAATCGTATCAAGCTAAAATTTTCGTGATTTATGTTTCGTTGTCTCTTTCATTAAAGAGAGTTTCGCTCACTTTCTCGCTTGAATGCTGGCGGCTGGTGGCTGAGTATTTTTAAACTGCATGTAATATTTGTTCTCATCTAAATGTAATTACAAGACAGTAGCCTCGCTTATCACCATAATTGCTATTGTGAACTGACTCCCAAGCTGTGTCGTATGTCGCAAGATACTTCATCCATAAAAAAACAGCATCTAGAATTTATGTATGTTTAGTATTTTCTTAAATTTTCACGAGTACACATTTGAAATGAAACTTTTTTACAGATTAAACTCGCGTATAATTTGGTTATATTTTAATTTTAACCCGACGTTTCGAATGCTTTACAGCAATCGTGTTCACGGGTAGACGAGATATAAGTGTTTGTGTATGTATTTTATTAATTTTCTAGTTTAAGGTAACTATGCTTTTTAGAACAATTACATAATACGACAATAAAAGAAACTAGTGCTCAAGATATAAACATCAGTTTTGCAATCACCTTATTGTAATGAGACATGATTTGTTTATTATTCTGGTCATTAATATGTATATAATTATTGAGAACCTGTAAAATGTATTTGAAGTTAAATTATTATTTATTAATTCAGTTGAATTCATTAAAATATGGTCTTCATCCGTGCTCGATTTTAAGCCAATATCAGGTAAAATGAAAAAAACACGGAGATTTGTTCATCAATAATTAAGTTCTCTTCGAAAGTAGCCAAATAATAGAATAAATTGTTAGTAGAATCTAAATAACACGTTATAACTAGGAGCGTGGGCCAGACCTCAATCTGGACTCGCTGCACTTATTAGGATATTGATCGAAGCGAGGTACAAACAACGCGGAAGTAACACCACCAGACTGATATCTATCAGTGTGCAAAATTTGGAAATTTTCGGTTATATCGTTATTGATTGTGAAAAGGAATAGAAAAGACTCATAGAGAGCTTCGCTCAATAAATATTTTAGTAAATCTCATCAATTTTATGTGAAAAAAAAAAGTTACAAAACAACCTGTAAGGTTTACAATTTGATTTTTAGTTAGAAAGCAGCTACAATACGTTCACACGAATAATAAGGAATTGAATTTACAAATTAATAATAGAAAAGATTAGTCTCATAAATAGTATTACACAACCCGATATGGTAAATGACAACCGAACAAGTCGAACGCCACGCAAGAAGTGAACTCGTGCTTCTACCCGCGCTGGTTTAAAAACAAATTTTCAGTCGATCTGAAATATCTTCTACACTTCTACAATATACATTCTAATAATTGACATAAACTCTAATTTATGATGTTGAAGTTGTTAAAAAGTTATATATATATATATATATATATATATATATATATATATATATATATATATATATATAGTTGCTATTGAATAACAATGGCAAGATTCATAACGTTAGTATTGTTTAAATGAGGTATTTAAATATGGACAGAAATGGTTTTCACGCTGTAATGAATGTTATCAGCAATTAACCAATTATAACTTAGTGCCTTTATTTATTATAATATATACTTATAGTATGTTTGGAATAAAAAATAATTACTTCAAAAGAAATATTTCTATGCCTCAATCCATGCGGAATTTTATATTGAATCTAAAAAACCAACACTCATGTCGAGCCAAAATTTTCCCTACAATTTATGAGGAAAAAACTACAAATTAAAATTTGTGTTTCTGATTAGATCATATGTTATATATCAATTTTATATTAGAAAATTATCATCAAAAGATTTCGAACAATAAAAGTCTTGTAATATAATACATTTAAACTTAAATATCACGACTGAAGCTTAAACAATTGCTAAGATTTTAGTCCGGGAAATGAATAGCGGAAAAGATAATTATAATTCAGACAAACCAATAAATAAATGACATCTGTAAGAAAGTTTTTCCTTGGCAATGATTCTGATTTAATGTTATAAATGTCTATTTAATTAATTTCTTTCTTCTTAAAATCTAATTGTAGATCAAAAAACGTTTCTCCCACTAATGATATATTCTGAACCATGTGAATATACTACTTTTATTTATGACTAGTTCTGCCTGCGACTGCCTACGTGTTTCGTATTGATTTAACACTGGTAAAAAGTTGACAAAATAGATTTTAGATAGTTTGTATTATTAAAAAAGCATTTTTTATAAATCTTTTTATTTTTGTCGGACTGGTACTCATTTCAATTAATTTTGAATGTAGTAATTTCTTTCGGATTATAAACAAACACAACGATAGCGAGTTTTATAAACTCTGTGGCGTCATTTAGTATTGGTCATGAAAACTAATGTACGGGTCTTACTTTTACTGTGATACTTTTAAACTAATGTTTAAACAAAATCTGAATAGACTGAAGCGGTAAAACTTGTATTAAGTTTTTTTCCGTAAAAATATACCTTTTTCTGCATTAAAAGTCATCTTAAATATTGAATAGGACATTCAGCTATCACCATATCAAATTTTATCAAAATCCGTCTCGTTTGTTTTGCGTTATTCGTATACAAACATATAGAAAGACAGACAAACAAAAGGTTAAAAAATGGTGATTTTGTATCTGACCATTACTTATTACACAAAGAAAAAAATCAAAATGTCCTCAATGTACAGAAAAAGGTTTTTTACAGTTTTATTATATGTATAGATTACGACGTAAGTATGACTATCTTTAACCCCGTTCCGTGCCAAGGAGCGCCGTCGCGCTGCTCTTACAAGTTGTGAAAAATGCCAGCGTCGCGATAGCGCTCCTTTACACAGTTCACTGTTTCTATAATTTTCTTGTCAATAAAAATGTAGTATTTTAGCCGTGTGGTGGCGGCTTAGAATACAACCCATCACCCCGTTCTTCCCGAGGGTGCCGTAAAAGCCGGCTATGGGAATTCCGAGCGAAGACCCGCTCTACTGGTGGAACACGCAAGTGGCCCGGGTAGGTACCACCATGCAGTTGCGAAAAACTCGTAAAGTGACCGACCTCAGTTGGATCGCGTTTCGGGATCAGCAACTGCAAAGCCGGAAGATGCCGGGATCTCTGTTTTCGCAGTATACGTGGGACCTGCAGAGCATTCGCAGCGTCATAGTGAGGGTGGTGGACGCCAACCTGCCGAACAGGGAGACCTGTAGAAACGGTGGTGCCGCTGGCCGCCCGCGGCATAGTACAGGGGCCCAACCTGAACTAACCACTCAGGGAGGCTGCCCCACCAGGCCGCGCATAATCTCGGAGTGGCTCGTCGTGCCGGACGGTGACCGGATGGTGGGACCCGGCGACTACTTCCGGGGGGGTACGGGAGCCCTTCCGTTCGGCAGATCGGTTATCGTCATTTCTTACTGTCAAATGATAAAGCAATGCTCTTCACTTTGTCACGGGTTGCTGCGAGAACAGATATCCTTTCCACGCCTCCAATCTCAATCCCCTATGGCAGTGAAAACAAGATTAAAAGGTTTTACAGCGGCTACGCCACTCCCCACCAACACGCTATTGGAGGTGGAGTTCTCTAACATCCGTGGACTCCATTCAAACCTCAACGCCGTCCACCAACACCTGGAGACGGCTCGGCCAGCCATGCTTTTTCTGACGGAGACGCAAATACGTCGCCCGGATGACACGACATACCTGCACTACCCTGGTTATACACTTGAGGAATGCTTTCTCGCCAAAGCCGGGGTGTGCTTATTCGTTAGGGCAGATATTTGCTATCGTCGTCTGCGCTGCCTAGAGGACCCCTCCTTTTCCATCCTTTGGGTCCACGTAGATCTCGGCTCTTCAAGCCAGATTTACGTGTGTATCTACCGCTCCCATTCTGGTGATGCTGAGACAACTCGACTATTTGACCACCTTAGTCAGGCGGCGGACGAAGCGCAGGAACGGTTTCCGAACGCTAAATTGGTCATTCTGGGAGACTTCAACGCCCACCATGAGACCTGGTTGGGTTCTTCCAGAACTGACCATGCAGGACGAACTGCTCACGCATTCGCTCTCACGCACGACTTAACTCAACTGGTACTCCAGCCCACCAGGATACCAGATAGTTCAAGTCAAGCGCCCTCTTTGCTTGATCTCCTGTTGACGAGTCATCCAGCCCAGTACAGTGTTTCAGTCAATGCCCCACTGGGTTCTTCTGACCACTGTCTGGTCTGCGCCACAGTGCCTCTTGTAGCGCCGCTACAGACAGTAGAGGTAACGCGACGCTTATGGCACTACTCGTTAGCAGACTGGGATGGTATGCGGGACTATTTCGCTTCCATACCATGGGCCGAGCGCTGCTTTAAAGACAGTGATCCATCCAAAAGCGCCTCAGCTATCGCCGATGAAATCAGTTTGGCTATGGAATATTATATTCCATCCACTGAAGTCACCGGCGTTCGCAGATCAGGTCCGTGGTTTAATCGCCAATGCGCCAATACTGTGGAACACAAACAGGTGGCGTACCGCGCTTGGACTAGGGCCTACGCTTCACGCCATCCAGATGTTGATCAACTGAAGTCAGCGTATAACAAAGCCACCAAGGAATGCAAGAGAGCTTACATTAGAGCGGATGCCCAGCGTATTGCACGGCTTGGACAGGAACTTATTGCGTGTCCTACGGGTAGCCGTAGCTACTGGCGACTAGCCAAAGCCGTGCAATCTAATTTCTGCCAGTCTTCGCTGCCCCCATTGAGGTACCCAGATGGATCACTGGCTCATAACCCGCAAGAGAAAGCAGAAATGCTGGTTAATCTTTTTACGGCTAATTCGTGCATTGATGACCGTAACGTGACTCCGCCGACATTAACCAGTTGTGGCGTCACAATGCCGGAGCTTCGTATCAGGCAATGTGATGTCCGTGCGATATTATGGTTACTCGATGTCCGGAAAGCCAGTGGACCTGACGGTATTCCAGCGGTAGTACTTAAAAAATGTGCAGCGGAGTTGTCTCCACCGCTGACGCGCCTCTACTGCCTGTCTTATTCCTCTGGAATTGTACCGCGGGCTTGGAGGGAGGCGAATATTCAACCGATCCCTAAAAAAGGAGACCGGTCAGATCCAGCAAATTATCGACCCATAGCCATCACCTCTATTCTATGTAAGGTGTTTGAGCGGATCATTAACACCCAGTTGATCCGCTACCTAGAGGATCACTCGTTAATAAACGATCGACAATACGGCTTTCGCCCAGAACGATCGACAGGTGATCTTCTAGCGTATGTCACGCACTTATGGGGTGAGGCTATGGACAGGCATGGTGAGTCGTTGGCCATTAGCCTGGACATGGCCAAAGCCTTCGATAGAGTCTGGCATCGTTCGCTTCTTTCCAAACTTCCTGCGTATGGTTTGCCTCCCCGTCTGTGCAACTGGATAGCCGCGTTCCTGAACGAGCGCCGAATTCGAGTTGTTTGTGACGGCACGGCCTCCGATTTTCATCAGGTTAACGCTGGCGTGCCGCAGGGGTCCGTGTTATCGCCCACTTTGTTTCTTCTGCATATCAATGACATGCTGACCCTTGGCAACATTCATTGTTATGCAGACGATAGCACAGTGCATGGTCGATATTACGGAAAATCGGCGTTCAAACAGGCAATCATAGAAGAAAAAAGACAACAACTTGTTGTTGAACTCGACGAGACCTTGAATAGAATATCTGAATGGGGTGTCAAGAACCTGGTCGAGTTCAATAGCAAGAAAACTCAGGTATGTGCGTTTTCAGCTAAAGTGTCCCCATTCGTTCCCCTGCCCTCGCTTCAGAATACTCCACTACCACTACAGGGCCGCCTCAACATCTTGGGTATGGATATTAACGGAAATCTTAACCCTAAAAATTATATCGAGAGCGTCATCAAAACAGCGTCTTGCAAACTCGGAGTCCTGAACAAGGTGAGACGGTTCTTCACGCCGGAGCAGCTGTGTCTGTTATATAAGACTCAAGTTCGTTCCTGTGTGGAGTACTGTTCTCATCTTTGGAATGGCTCCGCACAGTACTTATTAGACGCTCTCGATCGGTTACAGTGGCGTGCTATCCGCATCGTCGATAGCCCAGAGGCTTGTAAGACCCTTGAGACATTACAATTGCGAAGAGATGTCGCTTCACTGGCAGTCTTCTACCGGTACTACCACGGTGAGTGTTCTGAGGAGCTCTTTGACCTGATCCCACCCTCTCCTTTCCTATCCCGAACAACACGTGCAGGGCTAAGGTGTCACCCCTTCACCGTTGACATCAAAGGAACAAGAACCAAACGGTTCGGCACTGCGTTCATAAACCGAACGGCAAAAGCCTGGAATTCTTTACCAGCTCATGTGTTCCCTTCTTCATACCACCTTGGGTCCTTTAAGCGGGGCGTGAAACGCCATCTTATGAAGCCGCCATAGTGAGGGTCAACATGTCATATTGGTAGTTCACCAATAGGAATGTTGACCTCCATCTTTGGACTCCACTGACTGCTTAACATCAGGCACAGTGGAGTCATTATGGTAGGCTATCTATATAAAAAAAAAAAAAAAAAAAAAGTATTCAATTTCTTTGTTTTTATTATCATAGTATAAAATCTTCTGAAGAGAATGTTGAAAAAAATTGTGAATATTGGTATATTGTAACGCAATGGTGAATATTTGTCTTGTTCATATTAATTAATAATCTGGGCAAATACTAGATAGATAAGAAAAAATATTTTTGATTATTATAGGTGAATGAGGATAGCTACAGGCCGTAGCCTTACGCTACTGCTTCTTTTAGTTTAGTGATATTTTTTAGTGATAATAATATGAAGTGATCTTCACCTGACATATATACATATAAATAAACATATGAGACATGATATACAACTATAAAATATTAAAAAGTACATAATATAACTGTTTTATTATTGTAGTAATAGTTAAAGCAAGCCACAATAATTCTTAACGAATTTGAAAATTTTGATTGTTTTCTATAATTTTATGAATTTTTTTAAATTATTGTATATATTAAAAATAATACTAATGAGCGGCTTAACATTGTTCCGCAGTACATGCAATTATCAATAACAGCTTCTTGAAGCTTGACAATTAAGAGCTGGTTGAAGCTTGAAAAACTAATTACTTAATAACCTGCTTCTGTATCAGTTTTCGTGATTTCTAATGTAGTGGAGTCAACGGAAGAAACTAATTTACGATATCAAGTAGATTGAATTTAACTGCTCTGACCTGATTACATGATTCTGTATCTAATATATAGTTATTTGCGTTTAGTGTAATGTTAGTACTTGAAATGATATATTAATGCAGGAAGAGATTTCGTTGGCACACTGTAGCTCGAGAACCACTAAAGGGAAAAATATCGTTGATGGCTCAAATCAAAGGTCTCATTATGCTACACTGCTGAAAAATAGTGACAACTCTCAAATCTCATTAGCCTAATTGCAGTAATTAGTCAAAAAATTAATTTTTCCCATAGACTTTGCATGGGGAAATTTTGCGCGCGCTTTCAAATTTTTTGTATTATCTATTGTGACTAGCTGGTCTTAGCATACTAGTTTGTTCTGATTGTCGCTGAAGAGTTGAGCGTAATGGGATTTCTGTAACTTAATTCTAAAAATGATAGAAATCATATTTGCTTGATATTTATTTAACACTAGCTGGTGTGGCCCGTCCGTGATGTTCCAGGCTTCTAGAAAATGATGTATTTGTAGTTTATATATCAATATTTTTATTTAACTGTAGTATGTGGGTGCTTGCTTGCTCCAACATGCATAGTTTTTGAATTACAGCTTGTCCCGTCAAAATTTCCAAAATTTTTAAATTTCAAAATAGCTATCCTCTTTTAAGCTAAGAGCTTTCAAATGACATATTCCACGTTTCTTTACGGTGCTTCCTCGAGTAACGGCACGCGACAGATAGACAGACACACACACAGTAAAACAAACACACACAATAAAACAAAGACACAGACATGACAGGGAGATTATACATATAGATAGATAGATAATAACAGCCGCCAATGTGCGTGGTATTACAGTTTTATAAAAAAAAAACTTTTTTGATATCAATACTGACAGTCGCAGTAGGAACATAGTTTTGGTATCTTGCCAAGGCGACAAAATAATTAATTATTTGACGCAACTGTTTCCTTGTTTAATGTTTTATATAATTTTTAACAAGAAAAGTGCATTAATTTCATGACAATTACTTTTTATTTGCAAAGAAAGATATTATTATCATAAACTCCCAGTCAGACAGACATATAGTATGAAACTAATAAAGCTTTTTATACTAGGTCCACGCAAGCGGGGTTAGCCTCGCGACGCAGCGCGCGCGAAACAAAAACATTCTATATCTTAACTATATGGGACACATTTTATCTATTATCTCGAAAACTACAATTACGATTCCGCAGATTATCAATCCAGAACGAGTTTTGGTCATTATGTGCATGTGTGCAAAATTTCGTGCGTGTAGCTTGTAAATTGAAGGAGGAATAGGGTAACAAAGAGTTGAAAATTTGAGTAGTAAAGAGCTTCGCTTCGCTCAGCTCAATTACTTGTGTCAGCCGGTTTTCTTTGACGCTGATATTTTCTACTTTCGTGTTTTAAAATGACTAGATACTGAAGATTTGTATAATTTTAATTAAAATTAATTTATTATTTTTAATAACTTAACATACTTTATACCTTATTATTTTATAAGAATCAAAGGCGTAATTAATGCCAGAAACAATCATATGGTATCTCGAAAAATGAAACTTCACACAGCGTATCTAAGCAAAATAAAATTCGTCGAAAATTTGTACTCGGATCATTCAAAGCAATATATTTTTTGTGACGCAAATGAAGAGGAATAAAAGAATATATTTCATTTTAGCAATTTTTGAGTAACGACGAAATTTCTGTCTGTTCTATTCTTCGACATGATTGCTTTCTGTTCTATTCTTCAACAAGATTGCTTTCTGTTCTGTTTTAGTTAATTAAGTGAAGTGCATCGAGTATAAAGCATTATGTTAATAGGGTTATATAGACTCAGGCTACTCGGATAATGTACTCCATATATACATCGTGTTTCCTGTAGTGACGTGTCTACATAACATACTTCTCTTAAGTTACGTTTCACACGCAAATAACATGCGTTATTTTTAGATTTTTAGTTGCTAGTTATAGGGTAATAAAAACTTTACTATTTTTAAATATTGTCATAGAAGACAAAACAAAGTATAAACTCATGAGATATTAAATTGTTACGTTTATGAGATATAAAAGTTCTTAAACTCTTTCGTTCATGATTTAGTCGAGTGGCAAATTCTTTTAAGATTGCGCTGGGCCTGTTTCCGCCTGTCATCTAAAATGTGAAATGCTTATTTTTTGTTTTTTTTTTTTTTTTTTTAAAGTGTATAGTGCATGCTAATTAAAATATTTATAACGCTATTTATAACGTTATTTATAAGCGTTGTGTTTATTTTATGACGAAAAACCATTTTTTTTTGTTTTGTTATAAAGTCTTATTGTTTGCTTATATCACGCGATATTTATAACGTTATTAATAAGCGTTATTTACATTTTATATTATTTATGAAATGACAAAGTTATTTCTGTCTTACTGGACTGACCTTATCTCGAGTGATGAAGAGACAGACAGATTGAGTGACTACAATAATGTCTAGTGTTTCCAATAAAAATTGTGTTATGGAAATAAATATAAAAAAGAAAGCATTGTAATAACTAATAATAAATAAATTATAATATATAACATATAAAATACAAGAGCCTCAAGTAGTTTGTTTTCTCTACTGGGTTGGCTGGGTCAACGAACTTGTTACAATGATATATTTATTTTAGAACAGAGTACATTGGTTTCATACGAAAATAAGAGTCAATATCTTTCGGGACACTCCACTTTTCAAAAACGTCAGCTTATTAAAAATACAAATATGAATTCACTTTATATTTGCATTTGTTTAATAAGTTGACGTTTTTGAAGAGACTGTTCAACACTTTAACTTAATAGTAAGAAGTACTCCAGACAGCTGTTTATTTATCTCGGATCTGTTTTATAAATCATATATATTAAATAAGGGAACATAAATAAATATGACCCACACGATAGAAACGTTTTGTTTAGAATTAATAATATATAATATTTATATTATTAGGATGTAAATTGGCTGCTGAACTATCGACAAATGTCTGGTCTAGCCTTCCAATAAGCTGGGGTTTCGAGGTCCATCTACAAATGTCTAGCCTATCATTGGAAAATGTGGGTTTTGGGCCATTTAAGTCCGTTGTACCAACTCCGTGCACATCCGTTGGCGCTGTTGTAATGGCGTCAACATACTGCTAGAGTATGGTACATTACCAATGTCATAGAACTTCACTATTGTCATGGCGTCCTAATGAGTGGTAATGAAAGCATCTGGTAACACGTGTTCTAACGAATCTAATAAAAGTCATCGAAAATCATCAAACTTTTATTTGTAATAACCATAGTATACACATATATAGTATTGTTTTCGGGTGTATCTCTTATTTCTTATTCTTATTTCCTTCGACGTTATCAGCTTCATTAAGAGCGGTCCAAAAGGTATCAAGAATATAAGAAACATATACTTTATTAAATGTTTTAGCAAATATAATTTAAGTTCAAGGCGGATCCGATCAATGAATGTCAAGGGCGGAGGAGTTGGCGATGGTTACACTGCATATGCGGTATAAAAACTGCTTTAACATTTAAAAAAAACTGCTTTCTATTATATTTTTGACAATTTGAGGAAGTCAGAGTGTAATTTATACACTCTGAATATAGTATCATACAAACATCTGTACAGTAGTGTTTCATTTGATAGCTATTGTTTATAGTATTATGTTGTATATAGTATATTATAAAATTACTATATTCCTGTAAGATGTTCTGCATTGTATAACTTTTGTATAACTTCGTTATAGCCTACAGGCGACATAGAACAGATGTTATGTCACAACTTGTTCATTATACATCGTAATGTTTATTTTATCTTTTTATTGTTACGGGCGTAAATAATATTATAATTATTTAATCACATCTGACAAGAGAACAAATGTTTATAAACATTTATGGCTTCATAACAGGGATGGTGAACCAATGGCACGTGTGCCATAAGTGTCACGTTTGAAAGTTTTGATGGCATACACAAAACAAAATAATTGTAAAACGTTGATTGATAAAAAATATTTGAAGATTGATTGTTTTTATTTATTTAATTGTACTTACGTAGAATTTCACCACGCTTACATTTCGAATGAAATTTTATTGTGATACCTATTGAATAAAATTTTTTTTTACTTTGTGGCACGAACATCAAAAAAAGTTTGTCATCCCTGCTCTATGTAAGTGTCGACTGCTGCTGTTTTATAATTAATATTAAGGATAGTACAGTAACGCCATCTATGATTGGTTTTAAAGAAACAATGCTATCTGCCAAGAGGTGGCGTTAGTTGTATATAAAAAATGTTTCTTAAAAAATAATTTGTTTGAATAGACATCTGTTTAATATATATAATATGATTGTGTTTATTATCGCTCAGCACTGAAGACAATTTAGGCGGCCTTGTTAAACGAGGTTGCCTAAGCTATTTTTGATGCACTCTGCCCCGCCGGCTGCACGCACTTGTTCTATTTGCTACCCTGGGATTAGATTACTAATTGCCAAAACTAAAATTACACATACACTAACTTTATTAGTATCTTCTAAAAAGAATATTAAAAGTTCTACCTACCACTTATAATTTAATACCACTATTATTTGTATTTCATATATTTCATATATAATTGTTATAAAATCTTAGTATTTTGAGTTACGGAAATGAAAGAGTTAAAAACAACTCTAATCAATCTCAATTACAACGACTCAAGTCCTCGTCGCTGCCGGCTAATGACGTCACTCTTGCCACTAGCATGGTTGGCAACTGGATAAATATAATCCTGGACCTCTGAATCGGATTTGATCGGATTGGATTGGATCTCACATAGAGTCTCGTGCATTTTTAGTAGCATTACATTCTTTATGGATATGGATTGTCGTTATTTTCATGTTTCTTAAAACTAACTTATTAGAAATAGGTCGCTATTTTCACGATATATAGTTTTTGATTTTTCTTTAAGATGAACTAATAAAATATTCATAGTATATAATAATTTATTTGTAAATTCGTATGCCGAACAACTCTATAAAAACTCAAGAGTTAAGAAAATCTTGATGTCCTCGAATTTCAATTAACAGATCATTACTTCTGTAAACAACATTTAGAAGTTCGTCGCCAGCAGTTGATAGATAAATAACAATAATGTTATCAGATAGTATTATGTTTATTGCAAAGGCTAATAAACTATGTTGGTATTTGTTAGTATCTCTTACTTGTACATCAAATGGCGCCTCAGAATACGTGAAAACTTTTTATTTATTTCTATTATAATAATTGTCGCTCTTTGGCTTGTCTATGACGTCATGAAGTACAGTTTTGGAAACTGAATACACACCTTTCACTATACACTACACTCAAATACATTGTGTTTATGTGTGTGAATTTTTTCACTCTACCCTCAACCAGGGATGGCGAACTTTTATTTATGTTCGTGCTACAAAGTAAAAAAAAAAATAAATAGGTAACATGCCACAATAAAATTTAATTCGAAATGTTAGATTGAAATTATACGTAAGTATAATTAAATAAACAAATAAAAAGAATTCTTCTTTAAATATTTTTTATCAATTTACTTTTAAAATTATTTTGTTTTTGTGCATGCCACCAAAACCATCAAACGTGGCACTTGTAGCACGCTTGTCAATGGTTCACCATCCCTTTTGTTTTTTTTTTTTCCGTTGGAAAAACCCGTTACGGGTACCCCGTCGGCCCAGGGGGGTGACGACCGGGGGGGGTTTATGTGGGACTACCCGGCAGCATAGAGGATGCTGCCATTTTTAAGGCTACCCACTAAAAAACCAACGGTTGCCCTCTTTGCCGTAATGGGACGTCACGGGATCGCGTTAACACACACCGTGACGCCCCGGCAAGAATGGTTCACCATCCCTGCCTTAAACTATGTTTTATATATCTGTGTATCTTTTAACAATACACTATACTACAATATATTGTGTGTGTGTGTATCGGTAACCGGTATTGTTCCTGACGCAGTCGCATTTATATCGTATCATCACTTGCATTGTCTCTTCACAAAGGCTGTGCAGGTACCCTTATGTGACTATCAAAATGTCTTCTACCCTATTATAGTATAGGCTTATTGTTTTTCTTATAATTTATACATAACACTTTTTAATGTTTTCTAAGATTTACACGAGTACTACACATTTCCATAAAACTATCATATAACCCGACATTTCGAATTCTTGACTTTGACTGACTGACAGACATCATCGTCTCATCTTACTTTCATAAATTTTAATCCTTTTTACATAAAAATTAAGATTCGTTAGTCAGGTCTAAGTATGGATTAATATTTTATTAGGTACCCACATGAAGTACCCACAAAACTGCCTTCAAAAAATTAAATTTAAAATAAACTTTTCCGACTATTATAATTATAAACTAACTAATTAATGTAAGTATTTTTTTTATTCTAATAAAAATGTTGTGATCCATGATTATTACTAGATTCCGCCCACAGCTTCGCCTGCGTGGTTTTCGCAGACCCAACTATTCAACCTTTTTAAGTCAACAGTCGTTTGTATCCATGGTGTCCAATGGTGTATATTTGAACCAATATTGGAACAAACTTTGGCACCAACTGCTCACAGACAGACAAAAGGGTAGCTTTCCCCATTCATACTTTATGTAGTCAAGAAATATATAATTATCTGGCTGTAATCACGTAATAGCTATAGGCATCTGCGAGATCAGTTTTGAAACCATTCGGGGCCCTTATTCATGAGCTCGGAGCAAGGCGGAACCGCAGCGTCCCACAGCTCTAGTGGGGGGAGGAATATAGTGTCGTCTTCGGAGGTTAAGTGCAAGTCATCACGACTCGCCTTAGTGAGAAATTAGTTACACTGTGAATTACGTACTATGTATAACTTTCAAAATTTTTGGAATAATTTTTGGAGTTTAATACTATTTATTACCGTTTTCCAGGTTGATGTTAACTCGCGTTTATATTAAATTTTTTTATTTTGACCCGACGTTTCGAATGCTTTACAGCAAACGTGTTCGCGGTAAGACGACATGATGGTGTCTGTCAGTCAGTCACTTTATTTGTAACCTACCTCAAACTGTTCCTGAAAACTATCTCTATTAAAATTTTACAGCTGATCTCAAGAGCTTCATGTAATTTCCGCGGCACTAAAAACTTTTTCTAGATAATACAGAAATGTCGTAGCCATTTCAGCTAACTCTTCCTCTTTTTCTTATCCTAGAATTACCTTCCTATGAAATAACAAAATACTTTTTAACCATCAAAATTCTTTGGTATATATGAAACCATCTGGTAATGCAGTTATGGTATTTTAGGTACGCTTTTTTATCTTACAACCAAATCTCCGAACAAATTGTCGTATCGATTACAGTTCCAAGTTTCCCAAATGGTCAAAAGTGGTAGTATTTTGTGTAGTCTGTTGCAGACGCACTGAATATATAAACTCTTTATAAGTTTCTATCAACATTTTGTGGCAATCGCCATCTTTTTCCGCCATCATGGTGCATCCGTTGTGACCCCGTCCCACACATTTAATACCATCAATATTTAGTATACTGATGAATACGTTAATTTATTTGACTTTTGTTAAGAAAGACTTTAGATTAAATTATCAACCTGCGCATCATAAACAGACAGAAAGGTTGAAGCAAATTCCGTGGTTTCCAAGATTAGTTTAATAAAAATAAACTTTTCCACATTATAATATTAGTACATAATCAAATATTAATACTAGGAGCGCGAAGCAGACCTCAATTTTGACTCGTTGCGCTTACAAAATTTCGTTATGTGTTAGCATATTGAGCGAAGCGAGGTGCAAACAGCACTGAAGTTGCATTTACAAAACTTCGAAGCATTGTCAATTCTTTCTTTTATCCAAGCTAAATTTGGAAATTTTCGGATGTACCATTTTTGATTGATGCACAAAGGATGCAGAAACTTCTCAAAGGATGCAGAAACTTCTCATAGAGAGCTTCACCAAATAATATAACATATTCAATGCGAACCGTACCTGTATGTGATGAGTACTACGTGTCTCAAAATTGCCTCCTTCGAAGGTAAATCCACAAAACCGATTATATAGTTGGATACACTAATAACCCGAGACATGTATTTCTAGACGTTCACAATATTAATATATAATCTTAAAAAATTAACTCCTGCTCGAATGTGTATAGCAAGAATAAATAACATCGTTATGTTACTAAAACACAAGGCGCTGAATACAAGTAATGCTTTTCTGTTATTTTAATGTTTCTTACTAGTTTCTTAATAAATATGGTAAATTTTCTTTGATCAGTTCAGCAAAAGGAGAAGCAGTGTAACTGGTTTCCGATTGTGTCTGACTCGATTGATTGATTGATTGTAATCTGTCTGTCTCTAATTATATATTAACAAAATACCTAACGTTGCTTTTATATAAATATGGAAATTACAATATACGAAGTAATGATTATATAAAATATAATATATTATTATTGAATTATGGTTAAGCAATACTTTTTAATTTATTACGTGCTCAGCTATGAAAGAATATTTAAGACCGTATAAGTATATTTTCCAGGAAAATTGTCAGATATTTTCTCATAAAAAGAAAATAACTCCTTTGTTCGGATAAACAGAATTTGGTATGAATAACGTCTTAAATATATTTATGAAATTTGTTATTTGTGTATAGAAAGAGTGTCATAATATCACTTATATTGATACAATATTTCATCAGTTACAATGTGTCAAGTTGATTCGTATTCGTTTATGTATATCTTTTTACTTTGAATCCATATCAGTGATCACTTGTGTACGTCAATTTGAAGATACAGCGGGGCCTATTTTGATGCCATACTTATCGAAAGTAACCCTTCTGGACACTCCAACTTAAAAGTTCAGGCTGCGAGGCTTCCTAACACCCTGGTGAGAGAAGAACCACACAACAAATTCAGCCGAGTATTTTTATAAGGAAGATGAGAAACAAAACACGTAGTGCTATGAGATATACGTGCGGAATGATGAACGATGATTGAATCATAAGATTACTTCGTGGAAACATATCTCGTGTTTCAGTTGGCGACTTTACGTATGTGTGGGTGTGACGTATTTACGTATGTGACAATTCTCACACTATATTTCATAGATTCTGATTATTGAGTGTTAAATGCTTTACTTTTGACTACTAACTCAAGTTAGTAAATTAATTTAGTTAGTTAACTTAGTATTTGTAAATAATAGTTAAATATAGTTTAAATTACCCCTTATAGCTAAAAATAAATAGTTCTGTGAAAATTCTCAGTATTTCTTTAAAATCCCAGGCTCAGGATAAAATGTCGCGACGGAATTTCTCTAGTTTTAGAGTTCCGCCCGTTTGTTGACGATCTGAAATATTTACGAGTACAAGGAAGTTATCTCACATTTTGTTATATTCTTTTCTATAACTATATATAAACGGAAATTTTAACATATACACTAAAATAGAAGGAAACCAATATTGTTTTATCAATATCAATTTAATGTATAGACAACATTTAATTTCATAAAAGTCGTAATTTCTTTTAATTACATTAGAGAAAAAATTGTCACACCTGAACAAGTAATTACGTAACTCGAATAAAAATTATAAGACACGAAGACGTCATATAGACAGGAAAATCTACACGAAGGTGAGCACGCAAGAATTTATACGAACTTGAACTCGGGCAAATCTTCACGAACTTGAACTCGGGCAAATCTTCACGAACTTGAACTCGGGCAAATTTTCACGAACTTGAACTCGGGCAAATCTTCACGAACTTGAACTCGGGCAAATCTTCACGAACTTGAACTCGGGCAAATCTTCACAAACTTGAACTCATACGAATTTATACGAACTCGAGCTGATCGAATGCGTGGAGAACGAATAATTTCATCAACAATTTACATTTTCTGCAAGTGTGTTCAATGACTTTGATAAGATACAATGTTTTCACCAGACACTGAAAATTTCTGTCTGCATATTTGACATTGCAATTGTTATCTTCAGAACAAGATATTATTAATGTTTCTCTTTTACGTATAAAATATGTAATAGACACAGAATAAGAGAACGTAATATATATATATTTATGTGTGTGTGTGTTTTTTTAAAGTCTATTCATGAGATTATAATCTCACAGCACATTTTTCGCGTTTGAGGGGTTTTGTGAAGCAAAAAGTTATTGATATATCTCGACTGTTAAACTTATTGTTAAAGACGAGAGCATAGTCAATAACTAACGAAATGAATTGTAATAAAATACGTATATTATGTCTCAAATAAACAACACATGTTAGTAGAGCATTTCAAGCTCCCGTGCTTCGCTGCTGTATACAGAGAATTGTGTCTATAATGTAAACAGACACAATTGAGTCTATAGTGTAAACAGACACAATTGAGTCTGTATAGCGAAGTCACCGCAACCTACACAAAGCTCAATAAATTGGTTATCGCCGTGCAATGTAAACAACGATATAATCAAATAGGTCACTATAGATCATCGTTATCGGTCACCGGTCTTTACTCGCTCTCGGTCTCAGGCGGCAGTATCACCCGGGACCTGGGGGAGAGCGCACGTCGTGCTATGCTTCCGCTTGTTAATTGTTTTTCGTTTATAAGTGTGTGATCAGCTGATACAGTGAGTGCAAGATGGGTCAATCCTTTGGAACGAATTCGCACAACAGCGAACAGAGACATTACGTAAGAAAAGAAATCGGTATGAACCAGCATTATGCACTTATATGTAATAGGTAGTTTGTTCGTAATAGTGTATGTTTGTTGTTTTTTATTGTGCCTGGGGACTTAGGATTTTCTTATTATCAAATAAAACTATTTTTTACGGATTAAAACTCGCGTATAATTTGTTTTCGCGTCTGTGACGCAGTCAGTTACATCTCGTCTACCCGTGAACACAATTGCTGCAAAGCAACCGAAACTTCGGGTTACGATAAAAATGTAACCAAATTATACACGAGTTTTAATCCGCAAAAAATAGTTTTATTTGAAATGTGTACTCGTGAAAATCTAAGAATATTTTCTTATTATTTTCGTATTGTTTTTAAATTGTGAATATTGTTTAGGATAAAGTTTTGAATATTCAAAAATTTTATGAGACGTTTTCGCAAATAGTAGCTTGATAGTAACACAGGTTAACGTACGATGGTGGAAGAAAAACCGGCTTATTTGTGGACAAACTCAGGTCTCTCAGCGCCTGTAGCAGACTCGTTCATATTATTATATCAACGTACCCTGTAACAGTATAATATTATATAATCTGTGTGGATTAATTATGAGATATAATTACTAATAAATTACATCAGACCTCGAAATAATTCGTTTGAAATTTTGCAATCGTATAGCATGTTTTGCTTCTAGTAATAAGTTTCATGTTTGTGAGATGTCAGTTTGAGAGGTGCAGTGCAGCCAGCTCACATTAGCATTCCGTAATCACTGACGATGGTGCCTCTTCGCTGTATATCTGCGATTACATTTAATTATTTATCGACTGATTCTTGTTTTCGGTTTTCCCATCACTATACTTAACTATATGTTGTATCTTTGAATAAACTAATGCATTTATTAACCGATAGACTTCGCTGTTCGTGATTTTTTTTTCTAATAGATTTTGATTTTTTTTTGTATTTTAATACAATTACAGTTTTAAATACGTCAATGTCCTTACATCTAGATGTACTTGTCTTGATTAACTTTTGCTATCGTCACCTTTGCGTGCTACATTTACCTATTACCACGTGTAGAATTCTAGAAGTATGACTACAAGTTACTAAATGACGTGTGTTTGTTTGTACGTGTGTGTGTGTGAGTGTGCCCTTGCATGTGTGTTTTCTTAGGGTTGCTTGTATTTACCTCTTAGTTACTGTATCTCTTATGTAACAACATTCAATTATATGTTTGATATATAAGAATTATTTATACAAAAATGGAAAATATACACAAAAAAAATATACAAAATCTCTTCTCAATTATCAAGGTTCTTGTTAATATTTACATGAAGCAAATAACGTCTGCGATCTGAACAATTCAATATCTGAGTTGAATGCAAATTCTTTTGTGTTTTTCAATTGTTTTTTAAGTTTTTACGTACACTGAACACGTATCTGCAATCGTATGTTTTTATGGACTCCATTCAACTGAACAGGTCTATTTATACATCTCAAACATAATAAGGTGAACTCGCTGCGGTCACACAAAACAAAGGATTTCAGTATATCTATTGTTAATTGATTGTTTTTCTGTTGATTGACATATTAAGTCATAATTCGTGGATCCATATATTGAATTAATTACTTCCGAAATATATAAGTATAAATAATACTGTCGTATATCTGTCGTATGTCAGTGCTGTTTTATTCGTTTTTTATAATATATATCAACTGTATGTCGGTTGCAAGTTCTAAACCGGTCTTTGAAGGTCGGACCCTCGCAGTGCACGGACTGACAAATTGACAATCACATAGTCTAGTCATAATATATATACATATATATGTGAGTTGACTGGTAGAGAACGCTCTTTGCCAGGGATGGCGAACCTTTTTTGATGATCGTGCCACAAAGTCAAAAAAATCCCGCAAAAAAAAGTGCCACAAAGTTATTAAAATTTCTTTCGAAATGTTAGCGTGGTGAAATTATACGTCATTATAATTAAATAAACAAATAAAACAATTCTTTTTTAGATATTTTTTATCAATCAATGTTTTATAATTATTTTGTTTTTATGCATGCCATCAAAATTTTCAAAGTTACCATTTGTGGCACGCGTGCCATTGGTTCGCCATCTCTGCTCGCCCGTTGTAGTTTTTTTTGTTACAATAAAGTTTCAATACATAAATACATAACAATATTATGTATATTCAAATTAATTTATACAACTCAAAATATAAAGTTTTGAATAAAGTAGTTGAGGATAGTTTGTGTAATATCTCATGAAATTAATTTATTCAACTTTAAAATATTAAAACGTTTTGAATAAATTTTAAACGTTATTGAGAATAATTATTATTGTCATTGTATTGTCTGTATTTATTAATTGTTTAAATTATAACAAAATACCGAAAGAATAAAAAAGTTATTGAAGTATATTTAAATAATTTTATAAAATTATTAAGTAGATATGCATTACAGTTGTAAAATTTTGAGATCTTATATTTTTTTTTGTTGTGTAATTTATTGTAAATTGATATTATATTTCATAGGATGGTTATGAAGCATTATCCTGAAAATACATGTTAAGTATTTCAGAGTTTATGTTAATACACATAGACAGCAGCAACCATTATGCCTATACCATACCAAAATATTTGCAAATAATTGATAAGACTAATATACTAAAATACCAATGCTACATATATTCATGATCAAAGTCAAGTCAAATTTCTGACTTCACATAGACAGATGCAATTACGAAACCTCATACTCTACTTGTAGTTCCTAAACGTAGGTACATGGAGAAGTGTCAAGAAACACTATAGTATACCACTCTTACTCTCACTCTTACCTTCGCTCTCAATGTCACTCTTACTCTCACTCGTATACCACTTAATTTATTTATAAATTTATCATTAATATTATTATTGACTGATTGATTAATCTTAATTAATATGTGAGAAGAAATTATAATTCAATTCAATCGTGGTAAAATAAGACTAATTACTAAACACGCCACTTGTAGTTTTACGATACTTTTTTATTTACAAGAGTTTAAAGAAATCTAACTTTAAACATGTTAAGTAATAGAAATTATAAAATAAATACGAACGCTAATAAAGAAAACCTACCAAGGGCTGTAAACTTTTACATTTATAGTACAGCAATATGTTATGAATTGTTAACAATGTTATTATTTAGTATTTTCTTAGATTTTCACGAGTACACATTTGAAATAAAACTATTTTTAGGGATGTAAGTGTCAATGACACATCTCATCTACCCGTGAACTGCAAAGTATTCGAAACATCGGGATAAAATCAAAATGTAACCAAATTATTCGCGAGTTTTAATACGTAAAAATAGTTTTATTTCAAATGTAATTATTGCCAGCTCTTCCAGATCTTCAACATACTAAAATTTTTTTATCAAACCGTTTTAATGTTAGTGAAAAATTGTTTTAACATATAAAAACAAAATCCATTGCCCAAAAATGTCTTTATTAATAAGCCTATACGTACTATTATTTTGTGATGATGCACTAGTAGATATTATGTTAGGTTTTTTATATTTATTGTGTACATGTAAACAAATTTTTCCGGACGTACATATTTAGATGTTACATTCATTTTCTTTATAATAATATATATATAAAATCACACTTTTCTATCTGTTGTGTTATACGTCATAGGGGTTCCGGAACGGGGGGTCAACGGAAAAAAAAAAAAAAAAAAGGGGTTCCGTAGCTACTTGTTGAGATTTCTTATTATTTCTATTGTAAATACGTAAAATAAAAAGCGACGCATTACAGCGGTGTTTGCGTATTAAGTAAATATTATTGTGATAAGCCACGTATTGTATGTAGACGCTATCCAGCTGATAACGATAAAGAGCATTGACACAACCAGAGCAAGATCAATTATGTTATGGAAGGTTCGAGTTACAATTCGATGGCCTTAATGAATGTTTTATCGTATTTTATTATAATCTTTTTGTGGACGCCATTTTTAATTTAATACCGAATTCTCTTAAGTGGAATAGAGATAAAACTGACATATTTATTTTGTTTATAAAATTTTTGCATAAGTTATCCAAAGGCAAGCATAACGATATGCATTATCTACCAGTTAGCCCTCGAATTACCAATAAAAAAAAAAAAAAAAAAAAACAAAAAATAATAATATAAAAATTGAAAATGAGTACAGATTCACTTAATATTTTGAGATTAATAATCAAACATTTGAAAATATATATATAATGAATGAAGTTGACATAGTTTCTGATAAATAATTTTAAAAAATCATAAAATTATTTTAGGCTTTATGATATTTAACGTGTAAATTGAATGAACTCTAAATTGAATTGTTCTGAACAAAAACGTTCAGATATAATAAAAACACGTGGCAACGACGGCCTTGAGTGTTGTCACTTCACACAAAGGCATTGTCTGTTGTTTCATTCATTTTATTGGATGTGACGTTTCTTGGATACAGTCATGAGTTATAGGATACCAGCAATGTTTATCCCGACACCAGACAGGACAGGGTCCACCATTTATGTTTTGTTAAATGAGATTGTGTTTAGTCTTGTTACGAAATAACCTTAACCCTTTTACTGCCAAGGAGCGCCGTCGCGCTGCTCTCGCTAGTCTTGAAAATGCCAGCGTCGCGATTGCGCTTCTTTTCACGGTTCACTCTGTTTCTATAATTTTCGTGTCAATAAATATGTAGTATTCAATTTCTATTTAATTCAAAAAAATATATTATAACGGAAATGAATAATATTTGTCTGGTTCATATAAATTATCTATAAAGATGCACTTTTTTACTGGCCTTTTAGCATATATTTGTAAAATATGTGTGGCACTGAAAGGGTTAATTATGTTATATCTTTATATTTATAGATAAGATATCAAAAAACGACACATTCGGGACTTACCGTCTATCAATGTTTGATTATAATAATTGTTTTGCACCTAACGGCACATTTATTTATTTATTTATTTATTTTTGCACTAAACATGCAAAGGCAAGCATATTGCCACAGGCATTCTCTCCCAGCAAGCGCTTAAAGTTAAAAAAATGTAATGGAGCAAAGAAAATACAAAACAATAATAAAAATAAATATAAAAATAACAAAAAATAACAAACCAGTATAAAAAAGGACAGCGAGTAGAAATACATAAAATAACTAGAGAAATTTAAATATATATATATATAAAAAATGTTATTGTTACTCAAAACGCAGAAAATGAATGAAAGTAAGACAATAAATATTACAGGATGTAACAAAATAAAAACGTACTAATTAGATTTTAGCCATTAAAACACTCGGAATGAAAATAATTGACAGTATATAATACAAGGGCCGCCAGCAAACAAGCGGGAAAAGGAAAGCAAAACGAAGGATACATTACAAAAATTTTAACTTCATATTATGTAATTAACAAAAAATTATACACACGTCAGACAGTAAGAATTTATCATCTACGAGTGCAATAGAACATTTCTATTAAAAATAATGTTAATTGCAAATTACTTCTAATCTAATTGCAATTAATTGTTTTAACTTCTACCTATATAAAGGTGTGATGATCAACTGGTTCAAATTTGGTTAGTATAGCTTGATCGGTGTAGGAGTAGCGGATAAAATTTGATCGAGTTGCCTGGTAAAGAGCATCGCTTCGCTCAACTCACTGAAGTTTTCATTGAAAACAATATTCTAACATAGTTTGAATAGTAATTATAACAATGTTAGGACTTTTAAACCATTACTAGCCCACATATACCATATACCGAATACCACATATAACATATACCAAAGCATACCACGCTAATAGATGTCGCTGTTGGCTTAATTAATCTATTTAACCAATGGATGTTATTGAAGCCGGAAATTAACTGAACGAATATGACATTAATTATTAATATTTCTTATCCTAATGGAAGACAACGAAAGATCCCAGGTTCTTTCCGGCCGTTTTAAAATGTGATAAATTCAGTTGCAATAAGGTTCTTTAGATATGTCCATCTGAGGTGTGTCCTGATAGACTACTGTATAAGCAAAGACGATCACTTTCTATAATAATATTAAAGAAAAGATGAAAATATTTAAGATGTATGGTTTACATATATACTCAATTTGGAAATAATATATAGCTTATTTACCGATTCCCTTATACTTAAACAACAACACTGTATATATACTAATATGTTTTTTTTTTTTGTTACAGGTAAGCACTCGGTCACTGGTGACTTCATGTGATACTTGTTTAAAGTTTGTAATAATATTAATATTACAAGATCTAAATATTCTATTATATTTTTCCTATCCTTACTTCCAGTAAGAAAAGAAAGTATGTCTAATATTAATTGTACGCATTTCAATGTTGGAATACAATTACTCTATTTACTTATTTTATATATATTTTTACGTACCTGCTCTTTTACTTTTTTTATATATTTACTCTATTTGTTACTTTTGTTTGCACGTTTTTACTCTACCTATTACTTTTCTTTTTATGTCTACTCTGCGTATTTTTTTTATGTAATTCTCTAGATATACTCCTTGTAGAAGTATTAAAGAAACATTATTTTCTTCTGCTGTATATTAAACACTATCACTATACAATGTTTGTTTTAGCGATAACACATGGTTATTACGATGATTATTTTCTTTTTAATAATAACTCGTCGGGACTTTACATTTAGTACACATTGTTAATTTAATATTATTGAAGTAATACTTTACATATTACTTCCATCTAATAATGTGGTTTGATCTTCATATGATTTTTAAAATTTATAACGATCTAAAGATGATGTCTTAAGCAAAATTTTATGTTAGCTCAGACGTTTTATGGGAACGTTAGTATTTAATATTGTTTGATACAGTAACGTAATATTATATTAGCTCATCCTCTATTACAGGATGCTGAAATGTACAAATTAGTACAATTAGTCCTTAAGAGAACATGATTTTGCATGTTTTGTAATCCATTTAATGTATTGTGTCCTTACAGAGCGACAGTCGCAATACGGCTCAGCTCTTTAATAAAGATAAAAAAAAAACATCTTATTAGTTTGCCATAGTCTGTTAGGGTCGTAATTCTACTAAGTGGACTGTAAAGTAACTGGTATATTCATCTGTGTCCCCTCCTCCTGCGCAACCCCCCTCGATAACGAAGTATTAACATAGCAGTTATTGTAAAACGATAAGGAAATCACACCCCCGCAAATAAACAATATATATTATATGAATATTACATAATGATAATGAAATAATTTTTTTTGATTTTAAACTTAAATACAGAATACTTAGAAAGTAACAAAAATATCGACCGTTTATTAAATTATAACGTTATTTTTATTACATTTTCGTTCATTATCCTGTATCTTTTTCCATCTCATGACGTCACGGTACATTGACCTCTACCTAGTGGTGTGATTCGAGCTAAGTTTTTACTAGAGTGACTCGAGTCAGTTTGTCAAATTGGTACTCGAGTGAAAATAAAAATAACTCAAGTCACTATGCACTCGAATTAATCTACTCGGCACTTCGAGTTGATTTTATTACTTAGGTATTTGATTGTAGGTAACTATAAGTATATAAGTAATTGCAATATGCAACTCGAGTGACGTTTTTTACTCGATTGACTCGAAAACTCGAATACCATTCGAGTGAGGTAGTAAAAATGCTTGAGTGACTCGAGTCACAAAATATTATTCGAGTCGCATTACTATTTCTACCTGATACGAAGAAGTTTCTGACTCAATTCAAAAACCCAAGTTTTTATGATTGTTGTATTAACGGATAATATCATTTTAATTTTAACCCTACGTTTCGTCACACATTTCACATCTCGTCTACCCGTGAACACGATTGCTGCAAAGCATTCGAAACGTCGGGTTAAAATGAAAATGTAACCAAATTATATGCGAGTTTTAATCCGTAAAAAATAATAACTGTGTACTCGTAAAAATGTAAGAAAATACTGTGTAATATCATTCTAACTCATTTTAGACTTTGTTAATACTTTGTTTGTGTTGAATTAACAATAATTATACTAAACAACTCCTTTGTTCATTATCTCGTATTAATAATTACATTACTTCTGTTACTTCGATAATAATTCAATATTTTATTTTATTATTTATTCTTCTATGTATGAACAGAAAATGTTAAATATATATTAACTGTATTGGTTATATTTTGCTGTTATATATCTTATTCAACAACGACATATAACTCTCAGTGGGAGGTATTGGAAAGTACGTAAGATGGATATACGAGTAAACGTATGGAGTTAATTTGATACAAAATTGTACAGAACAATCAAATAATTATTAAATATAAATCCGGCTGTACTCACAATATTACTATCGGAATTTGCCCGACTAGATTCAAACCCATTCATGAGCGTTGAGCATGGCAAAATCGAGGCGTGAACACAGTTGAATGGGTTCGAAACTCGTCGGGCAAATTCTGATAGTAATAACGTGAATACAGCCGGATAATTATATTTAATAGTTAATGGACCACAAAAGCTTACATCATTAATCAAATAATCAGTTTTGTCTGATATTATAATTCTATAAATGAGATGCGAACTGAATTGAGTTGATATTTGTGAGTCAGCACCGGATGCTGTTTGGTTGTTTCTTTTTTGCTGCACATGGCTCAGAGCACGCAGCACTCAGAGCTGAGTTTTACTCCACATTCAGGGATGAGTCATTTATGCTGTGTTATAGATTTTGTGAAGATCAAAACGACAGGATAGTAAGAGAAGTCCGTTAAGTTAATTTGTGGAGTCATTTCCGAAACATCTTTTTTTTCGGACCAAGTTCAGAGTCCGCATTAAGAGCATTTTGTTTTTCAAAAGCAGTCGACTTATTGATCGTTAAATAACTTACATAATGTACTCGACAGCTCTTAAAGTATTACAATTTGTTCGAGTGGTGAAAGTTTCGCAGGTTCTAAGTACTGAAGCTGCGACGGGGGGTGCGGGGGGTGGGGAGGGGTGGTCGTACTGATTCACTGCCAGTTTGTTTTTAAGTACAAGAGTCATGTTAACTCTCCGGCAATAGATTTTAAAATTGTGAAATGTTTGCGGTAGGTATTGCTGAGAGCACTTTGAGCTCTCTATTAAGAACTTTTTGAATTACTTGTTTTATTAATGTCTTTTCTTACTAAATTTTCACATTTAACAATTTTTGTGTACATCTATAATAAACTATACCGTTCGAAATTGTGAACATTATACTATATAAATAAATAAAAACATCTTTATGCGTTATAAATAGTTAATATATTTAATAATACTTGACTGTCGCTCTATATTTCCGTATCATGTATTAAATGCAGTATTGGATTGGATTCGATTGGAATTTCGTTTTATTGTTGGAAAGGTTGAATACAAAGCAGATTGTCGAGTACCTACGTTGTTTAATCAACGAATAGATGTTGAATATTTCACTAAATACTATTTCCATTTAAATTCGTTTCATTTGAAACACATTGAACACTACAATTATAAAGCGACATATTTCTACGATAACTAGAAACAGGAATACAAAATACGACTTAGTAAATAATTTGTTTCCATGGTTCCATTGCGTTAGTTTTAGTATAAACAGTCCATTCATTTTTATTATTTGAGATATTTAATTAATTCATCAAAATTATGCAATTTTATGTTTATAAGAACACAAAAGAAAGTGAGGTTGCATGTGTTTTGTCTGTGTATCTCATGTAGTAGTTGTGTTCTTTTGTTGTATGTTTGTAAACTAACATTCGATTGTATTTCATTTCACAGAACAAGACGAGACCGACGTATAAAGCTTGTATACTTACATATACTTACATATACATATAACAGTTTCGATTATTAAATTAAAATATCACAGAGAAATTATTAATTTAAATACTGATAATATATACTTATTATTATCGGAATTTGTCCGATCGGTTCAAACCCTTTCGGTTCACGCCGCGAGTCCTCCTAGCTCTTGAATAAGGACCCCGAATGGGTTTGAAACTAACCTGGCAAATTCCGATAATAATAACATAAGTACAGCCGGATAATAATATTAATAATCATGGGTCAAAAATACATACATATATTTTTGTGAGTATAATTATACGAGATTTCGCATTCAACTGTCATGAATAACGAAAGGCCTGCTGAATCTCGCCCGGCCGGCGCCGACAGACAAACAGCTATGACATTTATATTCATATTGTAACGGCTTCATGAGCTCGTATAAAGTATACGAAACTGACCGAAACTGGCCGAAATTGGCCGAACTATCAAACATTCGTACTTACCCGACTTTCATATTTTATAAATAATTTATTGTATTTTTTTTTATTTAGTCTTTTGTTGTCCATGATTATTGTTATATATAATTATTCGGCTGTATTCACGTAATTATTAACGGAATTTGCTCGACTAATCTCCAACCCATTCGGGGTCTTCATTCATGAGATCTGCATCGCGAAATCGCGGCGTGAACTGGTTACGTAATATAATTACGTAGTACACACTGTATTTATTGTAACATTTTTTTATTACTGTTACATAGAGAATCCTAGTAACCGGTCTATTTAAATGTAACTTTGATGTTTGATTAAATGTAAATTTAAATGTAACTTTGTATAGCTTAATGTAACGTATTAAGTATGTAACTGCGGTTGTTACGGTCGTCCAGTTAAACGCTTGACTGCCGGTCTTGACCTTCTTAATAGAGGTCTTATAGAGCCATTATAATTTTATACCTTCACGTTTTATGGACATTATTTTAAATAGCAATATGAATAGGTTTTAGAAATATTCTCTAACGTATTCTGTAACGTATTCTGTAACGTATGAATGCACGATATTTGGGGAAGCTGGGATCTAGTTAGCACTGGAGCATTGTAGTCTTCATCAGTCGTGTTGGATGAAATTGTGTTATCATATATAATGATGTAGATCTGACTATGTTGGCTACTTTTAGATATTTCATTAGCATTAATGTAAAGTGTGAATGCTGGATTACTACTCCATATAAATGTGTGGGTTTTACTTTTATTTATATGAAAATAAGCCTCTTCCTGCGACTTTCGGTGTGTGAATAAGTACACAAAGCGAATTATTACTACACAAGGTGATTAAAAACAAACGACAAACCGCTACCGTCATTTAAAATGAATACTAGCGCCATCTATAGATGGCTTGTCCAACACAAAAAAAACACATTTTACATAAATTTGCAACAATATTTCGTCCTCATACATTAATGCATTATTATTTTTTACTAAACGCAAATTGTAAGCTGAAATTTCATGTGTTCAACGTTAAAAATTACGAACTTACAAACAGTTTTTGCAACCCCAATTCCAAATCCTTAGGAATAGAATTATTAAAAATCCTCTCTTAAAGGAGGTCTCCTAGTTACAAATTACTTTCCTGCCAAATTTCATCTTTAGTGGCTCAGGAGTTTTCGAGATTTAGTGATGAGTGAGTGAGTGTTTTTTACTTTTATATATATATTTCTTTATTTATTCTTTATTGCACAATACTCAAAATGATGTACAAAAGGTGGGCGTAATTTTACAAAGACATTCTGTACTAACCAACCTTAAATGTGCAGGAGAGGAGGTTAGTAGGGATGCAAAAAAAAAAGTAAAAAAGAGACGAAAAAAATTAAATGTAAGCAGTTTTTATATAGCTGATATAAACCACGCACTGTCCCGTAAACTTTAATCTTTGTTTCTCACACCTCTAACAATGCTTTAAGAAGTATAAGTTCATTTTATTTATAATAACTCAACTTTATATTAACAGACAGAGCGAGGGCTAGCAGTTAGCTCAATAAATAATCCTAGAAATCATACTCGAACAGCTGGATCCTATTTAGAGCCAATTTAGCAAAATGTCTCCCCACGAGTCCGACGAGTGATTCTCATTGAATCAACTTTTATAGTAGATATACTAGGTCCGCGCAAGCGGGGTTAGCCTCGCGCGCGAAACAAAAACGTTCTATATATTATCTCTATGGGACACATTTTATCAATTATCTCGAAAACTACAACTACGATTCGGCTGATTTTCAATCCATAACGAGTTTTGCTCATTATGCGCATGTGTGCAAAATTTGTAGCTCGTAAATTGAAGGAGGAGTAGAGTAACAAAGAGTTGAAAATTTGAGTAGTAAAGAGCTTCGCTTCGCTGAGCTCGATGATTATCTATTTATTTAAATACAATGGTATGATATTTTTAATGGTGCAACTAGTTTTATTGATTATTTCAATTTGTAATTAATTTTGCCTGTGGTAAGTTATGTTATATGAAGAATTCACGTTGGAGAACTCTTATCGGAGAATTCTCGTCGGAGTGTCTATAGAGGCTGCTTATTTATGCACAATATTCACCTTCAATAATACTGTTGATACATTTTGAATCAAATAAATTGTCGAGTCGTTGAACTGATAATAAAAGTATTTGATCTCTTTTAAACCATCTCTTTAGTATAGCTTGCAATTTAGTATTTAGTATAGCTTGTAGCAGTATATATAATCAAAAATCTCCTTAAATCTTTAATTAGTTAAAAAAAAAAACTGTTTTTTACGGATGAAAACTGGCGTATAATTTGGTTACATTTTTATTTTAACTCGACGTTTTAAATGCTCTGCAGCAATCGTGTTCACGGGTAGACGAGATATAAGTTTAATTTCTTAATTATTATTATCCTGTCATACGTAGTGGAGTCCGGACCTGTTATTCACTGCGACTCACTCCTGTTGCCCGTCAGCTCTGAACTAAATATTAACAAAGTTCGCGAGATATTAATCTTAATATCTCGCGAACTTCTTTTTAATTATTTAAATAATCTATTCATTAGAGTCTTCTCATGAATAGATTATTTAAATTATTAAAATGAACTACTAGTTTCGGCAGACGCTGAATAATCATCAAAACAGGTTCCTCTGTTTTAGTGTTTGAGTACAAAAGAACAAAACAGATTACTGAAATTTTTTATTTAATTGTTATTAAATATAGAAAAATTTATCGATATAAGCAGGATTCGAAACCACGACCTTTGAGACACTGTCCACGCTTCACCAGTTAAGCTTCTTTATCTGCTCGCTTCAATTAGTTTAGCGTTCTAGATGACCTTCTGTGTCCACTGAACTTTATGGTGATGGCTGATCCTTGCTTTATATTCGTGTAGGAGTGCTGCTTGCGGTGACTGCTTGTTTTGCAGTTTGTTTGCAACATTTATTTTACTAGAAACATTGGGTTTCCGAATTGATTGCGGCGGTTCTAATTCGCAAATTGTTTATTAAATATTTTAACGTTCGTAAAACAGTTATCATAAATATCCATTTTTGAGTTTGTTGTGTGGTTCTTATCAGACCAGGGCGTTGGGACCTTCGTAACCTTAGCTTTATATTGTAGTGTCTGAACAGAAGGGCTTATTACTTCCACTTCCATTTTACCTACACAAGTCATCACTGGTATTGAATAAAAAAAATATATATTTTTTAATTTTTATTTATTTTTGTCCCTCTGGCAGCCGTTTTTTGTAACTGGTTTTAAAATCGATCCACTTTAAAGGGGGTTATTTATTACTGATTGCGAAGTCAAGTCAAAGTCAAAGTTTTTTATTAAAATATGATTCTTTGCACTTGAAACATCTGAACAGTTCTAAATTAATTATCCGACAATTTCTTAATTGAGAAAATTCCTACTAGATGGATAAAGTAAACAGATTTTTAAACAGCATTTTAATATGTTCATATAAATATAATAAAAGGAACCTATTATGATATTAGCCTCAACACATAATCCAGATGTTACTGAAACTTTATTTTTCAATCGTATCCTCGTTGCCTCTTAGATTGCGTGTAAGTAAACAAATCTTTCGCAGACAAGAGAGTTCATTGTCTGACCAGCGCTACTATCGTTCACTGTTATATCTATTCTAGACTTAGTATGTTAGTACATACTTTTAAATACTTAATACAATAGTACGAGTAAAGCGAAAAACAACAGTACTTTGTTATTCTAACACTTATAACATTCCCCGGTATTATTGTGTCATTTACACCTTTATTTGATACTTATGATATTTTTTCTAAAAGTTTACTGTAAGACTTTATTCCTACAAAGTAATTGACGAATAAATAGACATAATTGAAAAAAATAGGTTAAATTGAGGTAGGGCTCGTGGGTCAAGTCTGGGAATCCAAACCCTGGCCTTAAAACCCGTTGTAGTTGTTGGACGGTGGAGGTCTATGTTGAGTAAGTCAGTAAGTGTTCAACTGGAACATGTTCTGAACGGCAAGTAGCTTTTGGGCCTGCTTCAATTTTTTGGGTATTCAATTTAATGCTAGCAACCAGTGCGCGAAAGAAAAGGTGAATCGCCAAGTAGCTGATAATCCTGGACTGTGAAACCGTGGAATCCTTGGGTATTCAATTTAATGCTTTGACTCTAGCTTGACCAGCAAACAATGAGTGAAAGAAAAGTCAAAGCAGTGTTATTACGCAATCAATAACAACACATAATAAAAATAAAATCCTTTTTATTGTAGACCAAGGAAAGAAAAAAAAAATATTTTAAAATGACGTACGAACATAGGTGACCTTATCGCTAAAAAGCGATCTCGTCCAGGAAATTAAGAATAATAATATATAGATGTAACTTAATATACCTACTGAAATGAAGTACATATATCTGATAATCTTTTTTATCAATGTAACATCTCTGTAACATTTGGCACGAGAAATGTTCAAGTTGTGAACGCGCCAAATAGGACAAATAATTTAAAAACATTGGAGCCAAAAATATATAAATATTTGTAAAATCTCGTTCTTATAATTAAGTTTCATATCACTAGTATTGGTACTTTTAGAAATGTAATAATATATAAAATTATTATGTATTTTTTCCCTCATAACTTGTAAGGAAAATTTTAGCTCGTCATGAGTGTTGGTTTTTTAGATTCAGTATAAAGTTCCGCATCGATTGATATATAGAAATATTATTTTGAAGATATTTTTTTTATTCCTAAAATACTATAACTATATAGAATAAATATGTACTGCGTTGTATATAAATACATGCACTTGTTTTTTTTTTATTTTTTCTATATTTCTAGGTGCTGTTTGAAACTAGAGATATAATTGTGATATAGAGGAGTGGGGGTGATTGTGTCTGTGTGTGTGTTAGATTAACTGTGAGGATTTGGTATTATTAGTGAGTCACAGCTTATAATTAGCCATTAGTCAAGATACTAATAAATTTATCTTTTTCCAAGAAATTACCATTACGTAGTCGTCTGTTATAAATAAATAAGCAAGTAATAATAAAGAGAGATATTTATACTGATAACTAAATAGTTAAATTTTCCATCATTATTTGTTTGTCGATTAAAATGTGTTGACGCATTCGTTGGTAAGATTATACAATGTGTATTCTTAAATATATATAAGATATATAAACTAGGAGCGCACGAACGTCGACGCACTCTGTCCTCAACTATTTTTCAAGATGAGACATTGGTTGTAAAAATGGGACAAAGCACATTTTGTGTTTGTTTTTTTTTTGCCAATTTTTGTATAACTGTCACCAGACTGATGTCTACCAGTGTGCAAAATTTAGAAATTTTTGGATATATTGTTTTTGATTGAACCTTGCACAAAGGATGCATAGAGAGCTTCGCTCAATAAATACTAATTAGCTGATGGGGTCTAGTGGTGTCTCAGATTATATATTTTTATAACCAAAAAATCATATAATAATATGTGTTCAAAAACCTATATTCAAATGTTTAACATTAGGAGACATTTAAATGTATAAATATTTCTTATTTGTATGTTTTTTTCTGCTAGATATTTTGTAGTTATTTTTAATTTAATATGACGAATGTCTATTTAATTATTATATTTTTTTATATTTTTAATATTATCAAAATCTTGTAGAACATTGAAGAAATACAATAGTATTGTATTGTTTAATTTCATCACTTATTAAATTAAGTATGGGATTGACAGATATATACACAGGCATACACATACAAATACACACACACACGCATACACCTGTAATACATACACATAAAAAAGAATACAATACAATTCATATAAAATTATTTTACGGATTTAGCTAGCGTATATTTTTACATTGTAATTATAAATGGAAGTTTTAAATACTTTGTATACTAACAACTTAGTCTATATGTAAATTTCAGTCAGTTTTAATGTATGAGGATAATTTTTAGACACGTGTAGGAACAGGACGGTTGGTGGAGGAGAAACCATGTCTGACCGGTGACATCATATATGCAGGTAGATCTCAAAAAAATCAATTTCACACTAAACCGAAAACACTATAAATTTTAAAATATTTCCAAAAAAATCAATAGCGTATATAAGCCAAAAAATATCGTAGAAATAAAACTATTTTTTTACGGATTTAACTCGCGCATAATTTCGGTTACATTTAATTTTATTTAAATATTCAAATTCTCTAAAGATGTTAAACATGTTATGCTGATTACTTGTGAGTGTGTTGATGACCTTTTAATGATATATTTGTTTAACAGTTTTATAAATTACTTTAATAATATTATTCATTATCACTGAAAAAACATACACACAATTGTGGCTATTCCGGAGTTAAATTAACCTTAATAATAAAATAACTCATGGAAACTGATTAAAGGGTTTAAATGGAAATCATCAAATCAGACCAGACACAACAAAATCAGACCAGTTGTTAAGAGTTGAATGACAAATCTACAGAAGATAGATATAATATATATACTAATATTATATAAAATTAAAAATTTTAATTGTTTGTTTGGTTCAACTCGCTTATCATCGAATCTATTAAAAGTATTTGAAAACTTCTGATTGCAATAGGAAGATTCATGACGACAATTATGGGCTATTGCTTTTAATTATAATATATTAATAATTAATCAAATCATTCGTCCGTAGGGAGGTAAGAAGGTAGGCGAGTAAAGGCTAGTATTACATAAAAAACTATAATACAAAATGGTTTTCAAGCCATTCAATCTTAAACCATAATATTAATAATTAATCATTAGGTATTATAATATTAATGAGAGATAATAAAATGATATCAATTGCGTCGGTATCAGAGTCGTCGGTACTCTTGCCCTAGTTTCAATGTTATTAGAATTAAGTATATACTCGTTACGACTTGATAGTAAATGAGAGACAAGAAGTAGCTGAAGCATTTTTTATTCTAATCCTCCATTCTCTCCTTTTCTGCTTAATTGCTTAATCCCCTGTCAGAGTAAGACTTCGTTGCTAGAAGAGCTCGTAGAGCTTATCACAAATATTATTATTTCTTTATATTTAAATTATAATCTTGTTACTATGATACTAATTGCCCGGACTGATACCCGGTACTGGAAGGTTAATCAATTTTGATAAGATTACTGGAATGAGTAGGTATATTATATGAATAGAAAAGAAACATCAATTATTTTTCTGTAAATATTTGTAAAAATCTATGTATGTCATCCGTATTGTGTGAATTGAAAATATTTGTTTTCAGGCAAAATGTAACAATAACAATACTAAAATTTTTCAATTTATTGGAATTTGCTCGGTTAGTTCCGAACACGTTTAGGACCCTTGTTCCAGAGATCAGCATGAGGGATCTGCAGCGTGAAGTCGAGTTTCAGTTCCAGTTCACGCCTGGACGGGTTTGATAAATTTAACGTGGCTGCAGTATAGAATTACTAAAGTCTTAATAGAAATTTCTTAAAATAAAATATTTGTGAATACTACAAAATATACTGGTTGTTTGGTTGACAGAAGATATCAAACTGAAAAGTAATTTTTCGCCATTTTGTCAATAATTTGAATTATTATACAGCTCTTTACAATTTATTTATATTGTCTTTTGCAAGATTTCCAAATATATCGTTAGACACCAGATTTTGACTAAAACTGCCAAAAATTGGTCCGAGCAAAGTGGCGGGTTCTACGACCAAACTCTGCCAGTTTTAGGTTTAGTTGGACACAGGAGAAGAAGTATAGAGTTTATTTAAGTAAAGGTGTTCCAGAGAAAGGACGATACATATATTGTGACTGAAAGTTTCCTAAAAGAAATGCTCTGATTGAATTTTTCTAAAAAGCTACCAAGGCTGGGGTCATTCAAAAAAAGCTGTTCAAATCAATAAAATTAACAGTACCAAGAACTGTCTCCAGCGATGAATGCAGCAAAAATAATGCACGAAAAATAAATTTAAAGGCGAAAAAACTTTTAACAGTCTGCGATGTTGATTTATGAGAAGCAACAAACAAAATATATTTAAATTTTGTTGAAAAATGTAATAACTTCCCGTCTCTGTAGCGTCTTTAACTTTCAAATAATTATATTAAAAGTTTTATGAAAGAACACAGTACGATATCAAATATGGTTATGATTGTATTATACCAAAGAAATTTCTGTGTCACGGTTTATATATTATACATATTGACGCCAAAAAGCAATGTATCTCAAATAATGTATGTATCTCATATTTTTAAATTAAAATGTCTCTGTAAAATTAAGGTACATAAATAAATAAATAAAATGAGAATATGAGACATATTATTTATGCGAATCACAAAACAATACTGCATTGAATGATCGGACTTTAAATTTACGAAATTTTTTTGCGTGTATACGCTCCTATATTTTTGTAAATATTTCGAAATTTATAGATTTTTAGCGTTAATGTGAAGTTGCATTTTCCGAGATACGAGAAGATGTTTTTTTTTTTTTATTCAAAATAAATTTATAAAAATTCATTTTTTCATTGTGGAACCTACCATCGGCTCCAAAAGACACGTACCTCTGTCCTGAGAAGAGCTGGCGACAGAAACTGAGCGGGCTTGTCTTTCTGTTTTTTTTAAACGAGCTTATACACTATAACAATTGATTTTTTTTTCTAGACTATAACAATTGATAACAACTATAAAACTGTATAATTGGTTTTTCTTTATAACAATTGATTCTCTTTTTTGTCGTCGATATTTTAAAAAAATCATAACTAAAAACAGTAAAGCTGTAATACGAGGCAGGTAATACAAAACCGCCGGTTATTGCGGGGTTAGTTTTGCATTTATATAATGTTTCAGTAAAGTTTCAGTGTCGGGAGTTGTTTTGAATTTCACTCCACCTTCTTGGAATATGGATATATATATCCATATTCCAAGAAGGTGGAGTGGATTAAGCTATAGCTTAATATAATATTATAAATTACTTAATTTACAAGGAACTTACCATTAGTTACTTTTGAGGTAATATTTATGATATAATTAAACAGAAATGAAAATATTTTCATAACAATTATACATTGCTTCTGATCAGATAAATTATTATATTATTTAAATTTATTTAATTTTTGGCCCTAAATACAACTTAATTAACTCTATCTCTTTATTTCCAATTCTTATAGAGATATACACTTATATATAATTATATGTAAGTGGGATTTAAAGGTGACCCAGTTTTGTACATGTTAAAAACAATGTTATTATAATAATAAAAAGTAACAAGCGAAGCCACAAACCTCGGTTTATTTCGATAAATTTATTAAAATAAAAATTATCTCGGCTATTAGATCTTTGTAAAATAAATTTGTTTTATACAAATGATTCTTATGTAACGGCGGTTGTGAACTGATATGAACCACAACACTAGATATGAAATTTCTTGTTTCAAAATGAACGAAATTAAACTTTATATATACATTAGATTCTTCAAAATCTAGGATGAGGCATGTATTTGTTACTGTACCCTGAATAAAATATATATATATATGTTATGTCACCTTTATATGTATCATTATAAGTACTCACTATAAAACAGATTACTAACTATTAAATATATTTTTATAGGAGCAACTTTAATAGTAATATTTATAGTATTATATGGTGCAGATATTTAATATATTATAATGTAGAAATTAGCCTTTAGTTTAATTATAGATAAGGTAGGTACAAAAAAATTGAAAATAAAATTTAGTCTAGATACGTAGGTACTGGTAATGAGATTGCTTCCAAATACCAATCCAATCTATGTATTTTTATAAATTGTTCTCATCTGACTGAGTGATTGAATTGAGATAGATTTAATTGTTAGTTAAAATTAAAAATGTACATTAATATTGTAAATATATTAAAAAGTGAAAGGATAGAATTCGTTAGGAAGCATAGGACTGTCTGATGTCGTCCTAAGGACATCATAAGAACCGATTAGTTATCTAAAAGGTAGTAAAACTTTACCACCAGGAATCTCTTTTGTCAAATCGGTTGTCAAAATAGACATATGGCACTTATAATAAATTATAAATAAATAATGCTATGATGTCTGATAAACGACTTTCTAAACAAAATGTAAAAGATTTATTTATTATTATCCATATATTTGCTCATTTATATATAAAGAAAAAATACATTAAATATAACGAAATTTAATTTCTATGTAAAATGACAAGTAGACTACTTCATATGTTAGATTAATAACTGCGTTTTAATCTTTTCTTTCTTTATTTTTTTTTTTGGGAAAAAACAGCATCATATTGAAGTAAATTTCACAAATAATATAGAACAGATATGCCAGTAAAATTTACACAAAAAATGACACGGAAAGTTATACACAAGCTAAAATTTAACTAAAGTTATACAAAAAAAAATACTTAAAAAAAAACACAGAACAAAACAAAAAAAATAACAACAATACCTTAAGTACATTTAAGTAGTGACACACTTTTTAAAAGTATTATTAAATAAGTAAATATGGTGGTATTTTTCATTGTAATTTTTACAAGATCGTACTATGTAATTATTTCTCAAGTATTTTTTTTTACTTAAGGGAATATGAAATGTAACATAAGATCGCGCACTAAATCGTGTACACTTAAATAAAATCTTAGCAAGTAAGAGGAATCAATAAGATGATGCAAAATTTTAAAAAGAAAGATTTGGTCTTTTTGTTCTCTGCGTTTTTCAAGTGTTACATATATGGGGGTGGGAGCAAACGCACATTCTAGTCTTGTCAATAATCTATGCTGTATTTTTTCCACTTGATTTTTATATTTGTAGTAATATGGATTCCAGATTATTGAAGCGATCTATCGTTACTTAAACAATACTATAATTTTTGTAGTCTATTTACTATTGAGCTGGCAGACCGCTGTAGTCTGAGAGGGCACTTAGACTTCTTGAGAGCGTAGTTACGTAATGATATTAAACTAACCTAGACTGGAGTCTACAGTCTATGAAGGAATCTTCTAAATTGTCATCTTATTTTGAAATAATATATAAAATTATCTGTATCATACGGCTTATATCGTTTCGTCCGTCTGTATGTGTGGACTATTTTTACGGAAAGATAAACAAATTTAGAAATTTCATATAAACCTTTACTTATAATACCTTTACCTTTCATTTGCTTTTAACATATAATATTGTATTGTATCTGATTGACTAAAACATCAAATACACTGAGCAGACACGTGGTTTTAAGTAAAAAATATATTAAATATATTACCTAAATAACTCATAAAAAACCATTGTTTTCAATCGGATACATTATCCGATTGACTAAAACATCAAATATACTGAGCAGATAAGTTCAAATTAATAAATAAATACGTTATTGAAATACTGAAATATCATTATAAACTGAGTATGCTGTGTAAATTCATATTATAATTATTTCTGAGTATCACATTTACATCAACACTAAGTTGCTTTTTAGTAACTGGTCAGTTATTAGCATTAAGAAATGGATTATAATTTCGATCTTTAACCAAAAAATCGTTCAGAATACGGTATTAATATCCTTCTGTTATACCTCATCTATGCTGAGATATCAGCTGATACTCTTACCTCCAAAAAAGGCGTCTTACCTCCAAGGACGGCAACGCTCTTGTGTCTTTGGATGTTGCAAGATTTCGTGGGCGGCGGTGATCGCATTTGACCTGTGACTCGCATGCTCGTTTTTCCTCCTTTATCATATAAAAAAAAGCTGATCTCTTCAGTGACGTCAGCAATAGTTACAATGAGACAGAAATCTCAGCTATCGACTGCCAAAGGATTTACCATTTCATTACATCTTCCATATTTAATAATACATTAATGAGCTTAGCGAAGTGTAGCTCTTACTGGCAAATAATGAAAGAATAATGGTAGGAATTCGAAAATTGGCAGAGTAGTCGAGGACAGTGACTTATAGGTCCTGAAGTTTTTTGGTGACATTTGTGATTGTAGTTCTTATTAAATGGTCTAAGTGTGTCTTAAAGTTAAAATGGGGAACGTTTTGTAATCGCGTTCGCAAGTTCTTATTGGCCAAAAGATTATAGCCACTATTTACTCTGCTTATTTTACAAGTATGCGAAACTCATTCAGCAACAATGCTCCACTCAGCTCCACCCGCCGTGCGTAGTCTCGGACCTAGTATTATTCTGTTGGATAATAAATTTTAATTTGTTTTTTTTTTTAAACACACTGTTCTCTTTATAATAATTCGTTAATCGATCCTTTTCTATTCAGCGACCGAACTACTTTTTGTTGGCAACAAAAAATACTAATTCTGAAATAAAACTATTTTTCATGGATAAAAACTCTTGTATAATTAAGAAAGTCAGATTTCTGACAGACACTTAATTCTCGTCTACCCGTGAACACGATTGCTGCAAAGCATCCGAAACGTTGGGTAAAATTAAAATGTAACCAAATTATACGGGAGTTTTAATCCGTAAAAAATAGTTTTATTTCAAATGTGTACTCGTGAAAATCTAAGAAAATACTAATTCTCTTTGATGGTTAATCAACTTGAACATATATTATATAATCGTTCAATTTTGTAATACTGATGGTAACCTTGTACGTGAAATAGGAAGTAATAATGTCGTAATCTTAATTATATACTTTTCCTGTAAAGATAATATTGATGTAATCAACTTGTTTTATTGGCTCTTCAATTTATTCAAAAGATTTGAATGTAATGTTACATAACAACACATCTTTCATACAATTTCGTACAATATAGTTCAATGAATTCATAAGGTAAATTACAATACAATTGACGGCCAATTAGTGGTCTAGTGGGTAGTACTTGTTGCCCAGGTCGCTGAGCCAAAGGTAGTGGGTTCGGTTCTCACACGGAACAAAATGTTTGTATTATCCATAAATTTCGGTTTCGTGTCTGGGTGTTAATTTTGTCCGTTACTTCTGTTTGTTCAACCTCTCGTTAACAGATTATTTTTCTATTGCGAGAGTTGGTTTTGTTTAAAAAAATAATGACTGATGTATTTACTATTAAATTAACCGGAGTTTACTCAGAACACATATCATTTGTAAGTTATTATTGAGGCATACCAATTCTGAGTGAAATACAAAACTTTTTATTTTGGTAAATACATATTTTTATTTATGAATCATTATAAATATAATGGAAGTTGGCACAAATTCAATATGATATGCGTGGTCCAATCGGCTTAATATAAAGAAATAAAATATATAGCAGGACTCTAATACAATAATGTCGGAAATACTATATATGTTAGTTGAATTTCTCAGACTAAAAATGATTTCAATGAATTCAGTAAAACAAAATTACAAGTCTCGATTCTGGTTTTACGTAAATATATGTAGTCCAATAATTCTAATAAAAATAAGTAATTGAACCAAATTTACTTATAGCGTGTTTAAATTGATGTAAATGGTTAGAAATTGCACACTTAATATATTGACCTGTAACAAATTTTATTGAGGGAGAAGACAGACGAAGTCACGGGTAGCAAGTATTTAAAATGAAAATTATATGTTACTATATAGGAAGTATACTTTTTATATAGGCCGATTTCAATATAGCTTAAAGATAATTTAATTTAGCCTTTGTGCAAATAAAAAAGTATTGCCAAATATTTATATTAAAAGTGTTATCGAATAAACCTTTCACCCACAGCGCCCTTTAGTCAAATGGCAACTTGTTTTGAAATCATTTAATTAAATTGAAATTGACATGCTTTTATAATATTATAACGTTGTAAATATGTTCGAGCAATGAAAAAATACTTTGTTACCGCAAGTAGGTTAGAGTCAGACAATATACTGAATGTATTCCGTTATGTGTTAATTTGTCACACGTCACCGCCACAGTTACATCTCTTAAACTTATTCTTACAAAATGTTCACCTATTTTTTTATTTATTTTAAAATAAAACGTTGCCTACTTTTACTACTGTTTAAAAATATCTATCCGTTTGACAAGTAAATGCAAGTAATTAACGAAAATGTCAAACTTACATCTGTACTGTACTATAGCTGCATTTTAATAACAATACTTCTATAATTTTCCGTTTGAAATATAAAGAAGGGCGGAAGGCGTGACGTCATAGTGTACGTATTCTAGAGTTCAATTTCCACTTTAACTCTTGAACGGTGCGGTTCATATCCGCGTGTGGATATCCTGGTATTTCCGACTTCCGGGACATTTTTAAATGAAAAACAGGCGCCCCAGGAGTTGCCGTCGAGACGTATCGATTGCGAGCGACGCCGGGCGACTAGACTAGCCAGACTGCAAATTGAAACAATGTATACAGTTTACGGATATCGAATATTTTTTCTTCCTGATTCGTTTTACATACTTTGATTTAAGTTTTATAGTTTATATCAATTATAATATTAATAAGAATTTTACGGATATAACTCGCGTTAATTATTACATTTTTTAATTTTAACACTAAGATTCGAGTGCTTTGCAAACGTGTTCGCGGTAAGACGAGATATCGGTGTCTGTCAATCAGTTACTTTATTTGTCACCTACCTCCAACGGTTCCTGAGTTTACAGGCATAGAGGATGCACACAAAAAAGCACTCAGTGTCTGTGTTCCTAGCATTGAGTTCTCACTCACTCATTCACTCACTCACTCCCTCACTCCCGCACTCACTCTTATTAATAATATTCATATCCTTGTGTTTGAAGATGTTAAATAAAAATACTGTTAGAAATAAATGTGTTTATAATACGCTCGTAAAGATTTTCAGACGCCATTGTTGGAAACTTCATTTATATGAACCCGACCACGACATTGTTTGCTTCTAGTAATATATGCGGAGAGAAAAAGAAGGAAACCTGAATACTTTTAATAACCTTTAAATGGAATTTATGATGTATATTTTATTAATATTATATTTATAATGTAATAATGACCTATTACATACTTATGTGTAAATGGTATATGTACCATGTGTGACGATCTGTATTGCGAAGTAGGTAAATAAAACTACAATTTACACTCAAAATATATATAATATATATACGATTCAAGATTTATATACAATATATATACGTTGGGATTCAACAAGTTATTGTAATTCCCTGATTACGCTATTAAATTTGTTTTAATACTCGTTGTAATATATCCTATAGTTTAAAACTGATTAGTTTACATCAAAACCGAACAATCGGTTTTTTTTTTTGGTTTTCAAAAAGAACGGAATAACACGGGTTTCCAAAAAAATTATTGTTTGTTAATGTTAGTAAAAAGTGATCACAATTGAAAAAAAAATATCTCGTAGATTTTTTCATTTTTAGGAAAATATAAAAAATTAATAGTATCATATTATTTAATCAATTAATGGAGTACATTTTAATAAACAATATATAAAATAAATAATATTATAATATTTTTCTAACCAGAGAGTTATTGTGTTGAAACTGTCTGTCTAAGATTTACACGAGTACTACACATTACAATAAAACTATTTTACAGTTATAACTCGCGTTTATTTTTACATTTTAACCCGACGTTTCGAATGCTTTGGAGCAAACGTGTTCTCGGTAAGACGAGATGATGGTGTCTGTCTGGTCTTACATCTCGTCTTACCGCGAACACGTTTGTTGCAAAGCATTCGAAACGTCAGGTTAAATTAAAAAAAGGTAAAAATAATTTGTGTTATATCCGTAGAATTGTTTTATTGAAAATTTAGGGATTGTCAGTTTCCACTTGTTTAAGTAACTTTTATATGATTATTTATACATAAATGTTTTCTAGTCTTATAATTATAACATATTAATTGATATATTCATTAATGATTTATTAAACATGTACGTTACTTATATGCACACACACACACACACTACTATATATGTATATTAGTGTGTGTATAATTAATTATACACTAATAAATGTATTTATTTTGCATTTCAGGTAATTATGATGTAAAAATAACGTCCGAGTAAGTAATATATTTTCTAGAAAAGGGATAAGTAGTTATACTCTTAGTATCTTTTCTTTTTATATATATATTTACTTTAGCTCATATAACCTATAGTCTATAAAACATACTCGCCGTCGAAAAATAGCTGACTTAATAAAGAATTACGTAAAAATATCGAAATGTACGACATCACGAGTAAAGAGACTCAATATACTTTCACAGCTGTCATTACATTGATATTAAATAATATATATATAGTAAGGATGGCGAAACTTTTCTGATGTCCGTGCCACCAAGTAAAAAAAATAATTAAATACGCGTTAAAAAATTTCATTCGATATATTAGTTTAAATAATTATTATCTAATGCGCATCTTTATATAAATTAAGTAAGGATTAATAATTTTTAATTTTTTAAAATGTAACAAGAAAAATATTTTTTTGTGCGTGCCATCGACACACTGTCAAACGTGTCATTGTTTCGCCATTCCTGATATATACAAATCCGTTCGTCAAATACTTCGTAATAAAAGTGAGTTCTGTAACACTATAACTTAAATATACTTTCACAATATTTTTGTATATAAATATATATGTCTCAATATTGTGCTTTACACTTCGATCGGTACAACTCCATTTATTCTGTCCGTTCATAGAAATATTCAAACAATATATTTATTCTATGAAAACGAAAAGTTTTTTCGCATTTGTCACTGCCACGTACATGTGACAAGTTAATAGATTGCTCAAAAGAATATGTTATGAACTATAACTGTACAGTTACAAAATTAATATTGTACAAGTGATGTTACAATTCAACGAACACTTTATTAACAAAAGATTACAACTTCAAGACAATAACAAGTTGTACACAAAAGGGGATTCCTCCTTTATATTTTATTATTTTTTTTAATTGACTATTTGTCTATTTGTACACGGTTTGTTTATATGAAGTACACATAAGTTTGGATCGAATGGGATGGTACCACTTACTTGCATTAGTTAAAGTTGTTGACAACCATCTTAATAGTGTCTATTCAGAATAAGCTGGTAATGGTTTGAAGTCTATTGACTATGTTGTTGTTGTATAGAGTATGTTGCGTTCTCAACACCCTGTCGTAAAGGCTGCTTACACACTGGCTGGTTGCTAAGAGAGCTAGAATAATTACAGCCAGCCTGAAAGCTTCCTTGTTAATAGCCTTAAGTAGTTCAGATGCAGTGAATACAGTTAAAGGCTTTGATATTACCGTTTTTAAAAGTAGTTTTCTGTAAAAGCTCAGCTTTTATGAGATATGGCTTCTATTTTGAAAAGAAAAACTTGATATTTTCAAGTTATTCATATCTTATAATTGATAAAGTATTGATGTTCAATTAGCCATTACTTTTTATTCAGAAAAGTGTAAAATATGTTTAATAGAATGTCTGAAGTGCATTGTTGAAATCAGTCGGTGGCGTCCCGACGCCTAGCCGGCAGTCGGCGACGGGCCCTGGGAGCGGACGGTCGTATCCCGGGTACGGCTAGCTGTACGTACATTGAGCTGTGTGTGTACGGTTGGTGTGTTAAAAAACGTAGGACGGTTCAAGGGCTACGGTTAATTTCAACCAAATGAAAAGTTAACAATTACAAATAAGACGCGTGCAACCTTAAGAACGGTTAATGAGGTTATTATGTTTGATGCGTTAATTCAGAGATAATTAAGCTAATGGATGTCTGAATCGTTCCGCGTATGCAAATTAATCGATTTCGTGCCTAAACATAACATGTGGTCGCCGGTCTACCGTCCGTTTGAATAGATCTTGTTATGTGTAAATTGACAGAATTCATTCTATATTTATACTATTATTATGAAATGGATAAAATATTCCTATACTTTTGCTTTTAAAATATCATCGTTTTCGAGTCGATTATATTGAGTTTATAAATAGATGAAGCCGTTCTTTGTTCCTTGCTTGTACAGAAGACGTATTGCCTAATTTTAATTACTGTGCTTTTGAGTTCAAGTAGCTTAGACTAAATTAATTAATTTGGCCTATTTTTATCCCTCTTTATTTTCTTTAATTTATTTTATTTACAAGAATTAAGAACTAAGTAATATTTACTTTGTGGCTATATCTTGATATCTCGATATTTCATACAAAATATTCAAATAATTATATTTCATATATATGTATTATTTGTATAGACCAGTGTCGTTATTCCCGAACTAAAATGAAACTACAGATTTCCACCCTTTTAAAAATTACAAATTTCCATACCCGACGATGTCTACAGTAATGATATGCGATTATATTATTCATTTATTTATTTATTTATTTATTTATGCACAAAGTTTCATGGCGTATTAATGCCATAGGGATTCTCTACCAGTCCCTTCTCTTATAATGTTTTGACTTTTTTTTTTTAATTTTTTTGTTAAATAATGTAACTTTTTGACTTTGTTTTGAAAAGTTCTTTATATCTTTTATATTGTTATAAGATGATATATTTTATTACTAAACTAATGGTGTAACTGTGAAATTAAAAAATATTTATATTGTTCTAGACTTAAATACATCAGTAGTGCCAGGTTTATGGGCAGGAAGATATAATAGTGGAGGTAAATTGGTTCATTGATTGAAAGCAGCATCGCGACCCGGGTCAGTGGGTTTAATACAGTTTTTGTTAACGTCAGCCATTGTCAGCGCATTAACAGGCTCCGTTGAAACTGAAATTAAAAATATATACAACATTACAAATAGATGTTTACATTGTATTTATAATCACTAATCTCGGGTTTTCATGATTTTAGAGTTTATGAAAAAAAAAAATTATTAATACATTGTTAATTTATTCATTTATTCATATTCTGCACGAAAATGTAGAAAATTAAATAATTTAATAACTTAACCTTTGTATTACAAAAACTACATTCACGGGGACAAATTCTTTTCGTTTTGACCTTTCTTGTTTTATAAGGTTTTATTTTTAAGAACGTTAGAATTGAGTTTTTAATTGAGGTCATATTTTTTTACAATATAATGTGATTATACATTCTCCGGTTTGTTGAAAATAACAAGAAAAGTTCACTTGGAACCTAACAAAGCTAACTGATGATGACATTCAAGTAGACTTATTATTTAATAAGATACGAGAAAACTTTGAAATTTTTCAACTTGTTATCCTTCTTCGTAACATTTTGAAGATTCCTTTGTTATGTCGAGACGCAACCGAGATAACCATAACTAGATATATTTAAATTTGAGAAAATTTTAATTATAATTTGAAATTATAAACTTGAAATTATAAATTGAAATTAGAAATTAGAAATTGTAAATTGGAAGCATCTTTTAAAAAGCGTTAATTAATGTTTGTCTCTATATGTTTGTTAATATTTTTCTTATTTAATTTTCTTTATTCATACTAACTTCTTGTTCAATATAGACAAAGGTATCAACTGACAGGATAAAAAACAAAGGTGTCTTAATTATATGCCATATTTATTTCTTGAAATACAATACTCGGGTCTACATTTTGTTGGTCTGACAAACCAACAGATTACACAACTCTAATAGATATTTATGATGATATTAATAATACTGACTTTTTTATATTAATTACGAATAATATAAAACGGGAATATATTACCTGGATAGTGATGTACCTATAGTGCTAAGATAAAAATTTGTATGTTGCTATTAACACCCTAGTTCTTGGAATTATTTTTTAACCTAATTTAAAAATACTAGTAATTTCAACTTCAATGCTTCGAAGAAAGCAAAATAATACATACATTAAAAATATGTTAAATATATTCAGAATATATAAAATGATTTATATAAAAACTGTTTTTGATGTGACCTGGATTTTATATAATAATCATTTTACTAATCTTAAATTAAAAAATGTAGATAATGTCAAAATATCATTTAATAAGCTGCTTCCGAAACATCTTCCGCCCCCGCATGGCCTCCACGAAATTAGTAAAAGCCAACGATTTCTTTGTGGTATGATATTGCTTCCTGGACAGTTGCACCGCTGCTGTCAGGAAGTCATGTTGTGACTTGTTTGAGGAATGTATTCATGGGATACGATACTACTGCATTCAATTATTTTTTTCCGGGTTTTTTAAATAAAGAAAATAATACAATAATTATTTCAATAAAATTATTTTACAGATATATCTCGCGTTTAGTTTTACATTTATTATTTTAAAAATATAAAAAAAAAAATTACTTGTATTTGTAATAATTAGTGTAAAAATGAAAATTGCAAATACTAAATAACTATATCAAATTAGTTTTTTTTTTTAAATGAACTTTGTTAGAAAAGTTGCAAATTACGGGGTAAGACTCCCAGTCATTTGCATTCAAAAGGAGTTAACAAAGTTTGTATGAAGTAAAACTAACATCAAATAACTATCAAATTAGGTTATGCTGGTTTATTAAGGAAAGAATATAATGAATTCATAATAATTGGCTTAGGGTAGAAAGATAAATTGCAGATACAAAATTGCAGAGTATAAATTACAAGCAATGCCATTTCCATTCAATGTTAACAAAGTATGTATGAAGTGAACTGATTGGCTCTTGACCGCTTTTCATGTTTGTCGTGAACAAAGTGATAGCGGGTTCATTTCCCTCACCGTATGAGAGAAACAAATTGCAATATGTCCACAGAAAAGAAAATGTTTCAATATGAAACAATGTGTTATTTTTTTGATATTTGTTTTTATCTTTTGTTATCCATAATTACATAAAAAGAGCAAAGTTATTTTTAACATTATACAAGTAAATATAATTATTCGGCTGTATTCACGTTATTACTGCCAGAATTTGCCAGACTAGTTTCGAACACGTTCAGGGTCCTCATGAGCTCTCAGCATGGCGAAATCGCGTACAATGAACAGCGCGATTCTGCCATGCTCAAAGGAAAATTCCGATCGTAAAAATGTGAGTATAGCCGGATAATTATATTTATTTCTATAATGGTAATAATAACTTTGTTCGAAAGTATAGAGAACTTTTGTATGTCATAATTTCGTATAGAAGTATCAATCTCGTATGTCCCAAACTTTGATACCACAAATCCGGTTTTTTGATCCATTAACTAAGAAACAAAAGTAATCAAGAACAACTTTGCTCAAATAAGCGTCAGTTTGGTTTGGTTTGATTTAGCTCCCTAATTCTTTGTTCGATATACAGTCGACGAACTTCTCCCTTTTACATATCCTTTCACGGGATTTAGTCTTTTATATCATGGTGACAGAGAGGAATATCGTATTGTAATATTTCGTGTTTCATTTATTTTACTCATGTCCGCAATCAACCCGTGTGTGATTCGATTACGGTTCTAAAATTAGTGTTTTTGGACATTTTCGTTTCTGATATTAATACAATAGCTGCTGTGAAATGAATAAATTGTAAAAATTTATTTTTAAATATCATCTTCTCCATTTTATTCTAGAAAATGAAGTTAATATGTTTGAGTAAGGGACACATTTTTTATGAGACTTAATAAAGCAGTTTCATTGTTTCGCTCTACAAAGGAATGCCTCAGCGACCTTAATATCGTGTTCTTTAATCATAATACTAATATTTATTGCTTTTAAATTCTTGACAAACTCAAGGGCAGACAGCTTCAGCAACTGTTTATTGTCCTGGTGTTGAAAATATTTGCGGCACGCGAGCTTATATTTAAAAAAAGACTTACCTACAAACTGACATTATTCACTCCCTATATTTTAGAATAGTTTTAAATATTATTTTTTTTTTTTTGGGAGAGGAGGGCAAACGAGCGTGCGGGTCACAAATTATTTTATTTATCGTCTCTTTTTGCTTGTTTTTTTTGGGTAATTGCACATTTATTCTGCCTCTCATTTACAACTCTCCTTTCCCAGGTCTGCTGGAAGAGATTTCAAAATGAAATAAGCATTGCCTTTGTACGAATTACTCTTTATACTTTTTTTTTTATTATTTTATAATTAGTACATACATTGATAAATAAATTATTAATAAACAAGGTTTGTGTTAGTGTAGCATAATACATGCTTGTTTTCGCTCAAACTAAAGTATATTATTTGTTTTTTATTACGCAAATTATAATCAGTAATTTTTTTTTGTTTAACAGACTATAAAGTATGGTTTTTCCTTTTTATCTTATCATTATAGATGTAATATAAATTTGATTGTTTTATATAATCTACAACATGTTTAATAAAGTTTTAAGTTTCTAGAACTAGATCCTTTTTTGAGTTAATATACCTACAGTAAGTAATAATTCTTTTGTCATATAAATTAGTTATAAATAACTCATGAACCCGTCAAAATCTGTTAAGTTTTATATACAATCACTAAAGTACAAACATACATTCATACGGGTGAAACGGAGAACCAACCTTTTTGAAGTTAAAAAGACTTTGAAGTCTACCGCGACGAAATCCAATTAAAAGAATCCGTTCGAACCCGAGACCTAATTAAGTTACGACGTACTCGCAATAACTATCTCATTTGGTTTTTCAAACAACATCAAAGCGATCAAAATGTATACATTGCATTGAACAAGCAACTTCAGGTGAGATATGATATTTAAGATTATTGTTTATACGTTCCAATTAAAACTAAAACTTATAAACATATAAATGAATTTGAATTTAGGTCACATTTGATCCATGCTGTGATTTAAGCACTCAATTGAAACTGATCTTATTTCGTTTGAAAAAATCCATCAGGAAACTGAAATAGAGAAAAATAATATTTTTTTCTATTTTTGTCGTTACCAAGCTCGTACACTCATTATCCTACTAGGCTTCACGGAAGCAGTTCGATAAACTATGGACCTTATTTCTCAAGGATTTTGACATTCGTCTAGCACGGCCCTGTCAGTGACGCAGTGACCGGCGTGACGTCACGTCGCGTGCCAGAAGTTACGCTTAGACATGACAGTGAACGACAGTTCGAACTTCTTTCTCGCCTCGAGTGAACGTTGAAAAAGTGGTGTGGTAGTTATACTTTGTGATGGACCGGACGTAAAGTGCACTGTTATGGTGAAAATGGGGATCATAATAGGAACATGTGTACCAGATTCTGAGCCTGATTCAGCAGCATACGGCGCTCAACACAGACGTCCGCCTAGAAGGATATTGTATGGTAAATAGAAACATTGTTAGATTAGAAGCAATTTTAATAAGTCGACAAGGAAAATGGAGTCATTTATTTTATGTTTTCATTCTCGTATAATTAAACCATTTTCTATGGCATTGGTAATGTTTTAATAGAATTTAATATCTATTAAAACATATTTTGATATTGAGAATTTATAAAACGACCTAGAAACGTATTTTAAATGAAACAAAACTTAATTACACTTTGAAAATACAGTTTTTATAAAAAACACGATGTAATTAAAATTCTTTATAATTACCTCTTTACCTAATACAAACCACTGAAAAAAAAACAAGTTACTTAAACCGCTTTGTTGCTAGCATTTGTTTGTTTGATGTAGAGTACATACACAATGATTACATTATATCTTTATATATATATATATATACAACAAGTGTAACCGACAAACATGTTTCGATTTATAAGAGTAGAAAAAAAAATAAGAAAGTTCTTATATTGCTATAAAAAAATAGGGGTTTTGTATTTCCTTAATTTCGAATCATAAAATAATTTTTATATTGTTTTTGAAAAATAAAAAAAAATGATGTGGATAATTTTTATCTTTTAGGGGTATAAAAATAATTCACGTCCTAGTCAGACCTACTGAATATATACACAAAATTTCATAAGAATCGGTCAGGCCATTAGGAGGAGTTTGAGTACAAACGTGACATGAGAATCTTATATATTAGATTATTGTGTACGTGTGTTTGTCACTAATCTTTTTTATTAATTTTCCTTGATTTAGATTCACAATTGTATCTGGTAGGTGTCGCAGCAATCAAGTTTCAGGACTTTTTAGTTTAAGATTATTTCCATACTTTTTTTTAATTTTTAATGTTCTATGAAATTGGTATGATATCTGACTTGAATGTCTAGCAATTACATTAAGACATACATCTTTCAAATTCCGCCCATATAAAGCCGAGGCGGGTCAGCTAGTATGCTAAATAATATATAGACTTCTTATATAATCTCCACAGTATCGAAAGCATAACCAGTCAACAGCAGCTATTCACCTGAAGGTGAACCTTTTAAAGTCACCTCCATAAAAGGTTTCCAAGGCAAATGGACCTCCCACCGACTCCATACGAGCGTTATAATTGTACATTGATTCTCCTATCACGTATATACATGACGTATGTAACAGTTGATGGCCGTTTGGTCTAAGGGTTAGTGGTGCCTGCTGAGACAAAGGTTCTGGGTTCGATTCCCACGTGGAACAGTTGTAGTTTGTTATTGTTTCGATTCTGGGTTTTATTTGTGTCACTGCGATTATTTCTCTACTGTGGAAATTGATTATAAAGAATAAAAAAAAAAGATATTAGGTTAACGTTAATGTTTGTGCGAGCTCCACTGATTGAATCTGGCCTGGATATGTTGATGATATCCTAGAATAACTTTCAACCTCCAAGGGCAACGACACGCGAACACTTGTTGAGCCTCGTTCAGATCAATAACCGCTTAAGGTTTACTTCATGATGATTATACTTAGGTGTAGAAACTCCTCAATGTAAATATATCTTGACCTAAACTATGAAATGACAAACAACCAAAATATATATAGTCCGGTCGTTCACCTCACACGAACGTGATTTAGCAATACACATGTAACTTCTCAGGTCTAACTGTTTATATTCTTAAATGCTAGATAAATAAAATTATATATATATTTATAATAATTTATAATAATGTTTGTTTGTATCGGAGATATGAGGTCATATATTTCTCGAATACAAGAATGATCAGGAAGAAATAATAATTGATGTATAAGGTATAATTAAAAACATGATACAGAATAGTAACCTTGGTTTTTATAAGTCATAGGATTTACCTGCACTTCGCCATGTTATCTGTCATGAAGAAAGTTTAGCCTAAGCAACAATTTAACAAAAAATTATTTTAAAAGGGATTTTGTCTTCTTTTTTAATGTTATCTAGCAGTCGTGTTCCTGGTTATAATTCAAATGTTTTCTAGTTGAAAACTTCTATTGATTATGCGATTAAGAGTGCTGCTTTTGTTAGAAGAAGACACTATACTGTGAAAATATATGACAACGCTTGCTACTCCAGGCGAATGCTGCATACAGTAATATCTCTTCTCATCATTTTTTCTCGATTCAATTATGAGGTTTGGTAACGGCTATACAGAGTCCCATATTATATTTTTTTATAAAGGCCCTTTAATCTATTTAATTGCGAAAACTAATTTAATTTCGGAAACATCTGTTAGGTTATTCAATTAGGAAAAACACACAAAATTATATGGATATTTTCCTAAAGATCATATAATTTTTTTTTGTTCTGTACATCTAATAAAGCATTACATCAAAATTACTGTTTTGATATCGTTCAGAGTGTAATAAATACATATTTTAATTATCAAATGCTAGGATAAACTTAAAGATTTGGATAGCCGGGCTCTCAATAGCTTATCAGAGCTTGGCATGCATTAGTCGACTTGGCGACAACCAGCGACACTCAAACTTAAGTTTTCCAGCAATCCTGGAGTCCAATAGTTTCGGAAATAATCAATATAGAAAAAACAACACCACATCTTGTCAAACAAACAGACATCACAACTGAATCATTTAAAATACTCTTTTGATTATTCTTTCAAGGTTATATATTTTTTTATATTTGTATATATATTAATACAAGAATGTGCTTACATTTTAAAATGGCAGTTTCGCTTGTAAATGAGCAATAATTGCAGTCACGTTTTAACAGACGTGATCGGTTCATTTTTGATGATAACGAATATAAGGTAATAAAACTGAACCTATTTCACATCTTATCTTGACTAATCCTCGTAGCTGAAAATATTTATAATTAAACTTTCTTTTCTAACTTAAGTTCCTTTAAAAGTGGTTTAGGCACACCCAAGTATAAATACATAGATCCTGGTATTTTGTTAGTTTGTCCATTAACCGAAGTTATTGGTACTTTGTTGACGTCGCATATCGTGCACATTGGCAACACAGGTAGAGCACAACACACAGGTTCGATACATTTGGGTTTGGGCAGACATGGTCTCCGTGTTTTAGAAGTAGTAGTTGTAGTTCTAGTAGTAGTAGTAGATGTAGTTGTAGTTGTAGTTGTAACTTCAGTTATCTCCGGACTACCTGTTAAACGGACGGGCTGTTCCTCGCAGGGGTCGTCGCAAATTGTTGGAATACAATCTGAAAATGAATTGAATTTTGTTTTATGATTGTCTTGTTTTAGATTGGATTGTATTATTATTAAAAATTACTTCAAAATAAATTGAAATGTTCAAGGACGTCAAATGAAATAGAAGTCATTTAATATCAACCCTCTGGGACTGAAAAGTATTCTGAAGTGGACTTATACTCGTTTTTCAGTTTTGAATTGAAATTACAAACGTTCTGATTTATTAAATGGCCTCAGAAATATTGGAGAGATTTCATTATGGAGTATGGTTAATTATATAACAAATATATTTTAAATATCCATGGATCATATGAAGTTCACCAGAATCTTGATGGTCAGTCTGCACAGGTTTCTCCTCATTTCTTATACTGAGGCTAGGTGCACCTTGCAGCCACTCTCTGCGTCTCTCCTTACACTCGGTGCACATGGCGCAATAGACCTCCATCAGCTCTGGATGGTCGGTTTTTTCCCTGCACCGTCTGCACGAGACCCGACAATTGATGATCGAGGAGCTGAGTGGAAGCAGCGATAAGAGCACTAGGATACTCGACATCCTGCAATTTGATTTAAATATTATTGTTAAATAGTAATTTGTTGGAGTGTCAAAACACTCGAATAATTTTACACATGACATTATTACATATATACATATTATATGAATGTCATGTCACTTTGTATGATTGGCGTGACAGAACTTTTATATATGATGATATGTTTAATCGTAATTATTATGAAGGGTGACCTTTAATACATAGTATCAAATTGATTGCTTTTCATTAGGAATTAGTTAAAACTACTGTAGGCACGTGTAGTAACAATGTCCCAACATTGATTCAGCAGATAGACTAAGAAGAAGAATTAGAAAATAAAAACGTAGTATGTTTAACTTACCCACTTATTTAGTAAGTAAGTAAAAATTTTTTATTACACACAATAAATTAATGAAACAATAATAACAATAAAACAAGTAAAGGTGGAAATGATGAAATGATCTCATGATGTAAAGGCGGCCTTATCAATATTGATCTCTTCCAGGCAAACCTTATCTTTTAAAAGGAAAAGTAACTGGAGAGTGGTCTTCAGATTTTAGTAATATATAAATAATTAAAATAAAGTAAAATCAATTAGTACAGAATAAGTTAGACGGAAGCCCCATCCGTAAAAAAAGCACGTGCGAGATGAATGTTTGTGTCGTATGCGATATGATACGAGAGGTATACTAACGGGAACTGGTATGAAAACGTATCAATGTTTTATTAGAAAAAGTGTTTGCAAAGTTGCGAACAACACAAAATAAATAGTGTCAAAAAAAAAAAATTGATTCAAAGTAAAATAGTCATAAAACCGTCAATATTATTACATTGTTACGGGCTCGGCTAATGTATTGCTAGATGATGATTTTGGGCTCATAATAATTTTATTAGACCGCATTTTCTACTTCAAAAGATTATATCCAGTTTTTATGCCCTTTTTACTTCTTTTGACCTGTGCCCTTATTCGCTATGACCAGACGGACATAACGTAGATACCGCGTTATGATAAAATAGCGATTTTTTTTTAGAATCGTATCTTCTATGGCAATAACACATTTAAAAAATCTGTTGTATTAAGTTATGTTCATGTTTTAAACTATCAAAATACCATGCTTTGAGCTCGCACTTTTATAGAAACTTTGGTTATTAATTAAAAACAATTTATGGGTTTCAAATTTAAAAAGTATTTAAGGCAAAAAAAATACTTTGTTTTTTTTTTTTTTAATTTGATTGCTTTTATAATAAAGCAATGCTACCAAGCTTGTATGACAGTTATAAAATTGTTAAGAATCCAAAGGATATAGTACTGAAGAATGACTAAGTGATCTTCCATTAATGTTCGTACATTTTGTTCTTACCAACCAACGTCACACTGCTCAACTCTTCTTATTTTCCAAATATATTTTGTTATATAATATAAGGATATTTTATTGAGTGTATAATGTTTAAAATAACGACGGAATAATTGAAACTTCATGTAATTACGTATATTTCGTTCCAAATCTCATCCGTCGGTTAAAAAGATATATTTTTATTAATTATTTATTTCTAAAATAAATAATTAAAATCTATTAAAAAACGCTGCTTACCGATTGTAACTGGTGTCAGATTCATTCAACATATCATGTGAAATAAAAAACTGACCAATGACAAGTTACCGTGTGGTATACAGAATACTATTTTTTTTATTCCTCACCACGTTGCGTTTATATATAGCGTTTAAGTTTAGAGCCCTTTGTGACGTCACTCGTTATATACAAGGAATCCCGTGTGTTATACCGAATAAGGGCTCGAGTGATGTAAATATATGTTAAGAACATGTAAGTAGGACTAAAGCTAGTAATAAAGAGTTGTGAAGAAAATGAACAGTTGTCACATAAAGTTTTCTAAGTGAAATTGAATGAAAGGAAATAAAATGTCTTGAACATTCTTCCTATCATGTCTTACAAATAATACCATCTAGGGACATAAGAATAGTTTTCTATTAATAAAAAATATTTCACGGATTCCATTTGCTTATTATATTTTTTTTTCAATTAGACTATTTTACGGATATAACTCGCGTTTATTATTACATTTTTTTAAATTTAAACCCTGTCTTCTCTGTTGACCCCAAAATCTCGTCTTACCGCGAACACGTGTGTTGCAAAGCACTCGGGTTTAAATTAATAAATGTAATAATAAACGCGAGTTGTATCCGTAAAATAGTTTTATTGAAATGTGTAGTACTCGTGTAAATCTTAAAAAACATTATTATATATAAATTCGAAAAACTCAGTTTTTCCTTCCGATCTGTCTGTCTGTATGTGTGTCTGTGTGTCTGTCGAATTTTATTTTTCGAATTTTGAAAAACTAAAGATATATTTGGAATCAGCATCTAAATGTAAGATTCACTTTTCAAAATTATGTTGATTGTCCAATGGGAAGGTGGTCAGATCGGCCGCCGAAGTTACCGAAAAATGGAAAAAAAAAATCGAATTTTTAAATTTTTTAAAATTTAAAAATTAATTAATTAATTTAATTATTTTAATTTATTTTTTTTTCTTTTGTTTGTTAATTAATTTGCGAGTTATAATTTGCCGATTAGGAGTTTTTCATAGCGGCAAGCTCGATTGCCGCGTGTCAGATGTATTTTTATTTAAACGTTACAAGTTTCAGCAAAAAATAATAGCGAGATACGAAACGTAGGTGTAAGTTTGTTTGTAAGTAATGTTAGAAAATACAACAAAAGAGATAATGATAGAGGAAAAAGTTGTAGTTTTTTGTCTTAGAGTTAAACCAGCTACTTGTTTTTTAAATTAGACCAAGGTACAATAGAAAAACTTCTCTGTTAAATGTAATTACTTTAATACTAAGGTCTTTAGTCCAACTGTTTCTTGTGAGACTTACTGACTTACAAAAGTGACAGCAACTCCAGGTGCGTAAGAAGCATATTAATAACTACATTCTGTATTCTATTTTGTTTGATGGAAATTGAGCAAGATTTTGTTAATAATAATTTGTTTTGTATAGTTTTTTTATTTTATTTAATTACCTGTTATTTACTTGTAAAGTCGAATGATGAATCGTCAGTAGACTATCCTTTTCTGAAATGTAAAGTTTTAATAACTTGCACCGATAACTTCTATATTATTAATATAATAATACTATAGTACAGAACTATATAGTAGTATAATAATACTTATAAAATAAGGTGTATAATTCTTAACCTGAGTTTATAGTAACTTGTATCACACAATTAAGTTAGAATACAAAATCATCTTTAATATAAATAATATGAAACTTAAGTAAAATTAACAGCTGCTTACTTTAAATATTAATTCACTTCATAGTACTTTTTAATTTTATCCAAGTGTTGTAATAAAAAGAGGCAAATAATTAATAGGATTGCGTTTGTCCGATTTCTCACTTAATTCGATTTGTTGTGATGGGATCCTCCCCTCCTCCCTGAAGTCTGATCAACTACTGACGTACTGAAATTCAATGATATTTGTTCGTCTGAATTTCCTTATTTATTTCAGTGATTTGAACTGAATAAATATTTTATTGGTGAAACAATCTCAATCGTTTAATGGAATGCCATAAAGTTTAGAAATATAACTTGTTGGTGCTAGATGCGAACTGGTACTTTTCAATGTAACACATTTTAATAAATTTTACCTATTCTACTCCAAGTCGCTCTTATTTTTACTGTTAAATGAATCATAGATATTTTTAATGTAATATTAACATTTAGATATAATAATATTTTTTCACGGTCAGTCATATTCGATTTGGCGACAAGAGAAAGATGAAGTTTTTTAGCAGTCCATGGATTCACCGTGCGGATGCCGGAGCCATCGCATTGTAAGAGGAGTGGAAAGAGTGCTGGAATTTGCGACCCAGATGTCGGTTTAAATGGCTTCTTTAAAATAGGCTTATACGTCACATTCACTGTATACACTTATCTTAATATCTAACCAAATGTGATTAGAACCTGCTAATGGAGCCCTTCAATAAATTGATCATTCATCGATTGATGGTTCTAGAGAGGCCGAAGCATTAAGTAGGTTATAGAGAGATTTCGCCTTTTATACCTGTCGCTTCCACTTGTACTGTGTACAAATTAACTGTAAACGTATTCCTGGTAAGTTCATTGATCAGTTTGTAATACTCTTCTTAAATGTGTGATCATCTTTGTTTCCCAGGGAATTGTCAGAGTACAGGAATATATCCGGTCTGGATGACGAAACACCAACATCCTCAGAGATTTTAAATTGTTTCTCTTACGTATATCTCATGAGAGTTCAATCAGGAGGTGCTTGGAGAATAGAGAAATTGTTTTGTGTTGTTTGTTTTGGAGCCTTTGACAAATTCTTCAGATCTTTTGATGGCTTTTATATTCTTCTTTCTATTGAAAGACTATCCATTTCTTGAATTTCTAATGCTTTATCATGGCGACGAGGTTATTGACAAAAGTAGGCACTAACAAGTATCTAGCCGTTTTTACTGCTGCCTAAAAGATATTGCTAAATATTATTTGTCGCACCACATAAATAATTTAAATCATACAATTTCTACTACTAATAGTAAATATATATTAATATTGTAATCTTCTTATTTGATTATAATAAAATAGGATTTTATATCACACGTTAAACAAACATTGTTTACAAAGATATGTCGAGATTTTCTTATCTCAGAAGTATTGTCAAAACAAATTTTTCACGATGGCTACAATTAAGAGAGTTTTAAATTAACGTCACAGCTGTTTGTGTGATTTTTGAAATACTAGAATGCGTTGCTATTTTTTTAAAACCGTATTTTTATGTTTAGCTTAATATATTCTTAAAATGTGTTAGTTTTGGTTCATTTCTTCATCTATTTTATAAAAGAAGTGATACTCAATTTTAAAATTATATTGTAATTATATTGTAATTTTAAAATTATTTGTAATTCATTAAATGATTTTAGTTTCTCAAACGTTGATTGTTAAAATTGCAGTTGTCGGGTACGCGTCTACAGGTCTCGTCTCATGTTTCATCAATTTAGACCTAGCAGACGTTTCGAGACTTGATGTTTTGACAATTTTGGATTTGAATTACAATACTTTTCTATGTACGTTATTTTTCATAAATATTATTTTGTTTAAAAATGTACATTATTAGGTATATAACAGAAATTTGATTTTTTTATATATATTGTATTTACAATGAGTATTTATATAAGCGACCCGTGTCTATGTGTGAATGAGAACTTTATGTTTCTAGGACTTAGGTATATAAAGAACTGTAAAAGTTTTAGGAGTTACCACAGTATTTACTGTATCGATTACATAATTGCTGCCATCCGATTGGTCGATACATGCATGACACACACACACACATGCACAGGTACATTACGCACACACACGCACGAGTCAGGCAGACAACAGCTGATATGTCAAACATTATGTTACATTATTACAAAAACATATTCAACTAAAATTTACTGAACTTTTTAACTGAGAACTAAAATTTTCAATTTTAAATTCCTATCTAGAAATCTGCATTATTAACATTTTTTTAAGAAAATAATTCATAAATAAGGACTGTTCCTATTTTAACTAACATATGTAAAATATACTTACATATATGTCATGAATAATGTACTTATTATACGTACGTATTGTATATTATATGTAACAAACATTGTAATATAACCTTTCATCTATAATTAAATCAATATTCGACTCGACAGAGAGATACAACTACGTGTTTTGTGAAATATTGAGGGAATGAAGTACTTGAATAGAAAATTATATTTCATTGAAGTTGACTATTATTATAATGTTTATTATATAATAATATTAGAATTGTGTTCTTTATATAAATAGGAATAATGCAAATGAAAATATTTCTTTGATGTAGTTTATAAATATCGTTTATACATGAAGTAATATTTTTTTTAATTTACTTGTATAATTTGCTTGCTTGTATTTGCTGGTTTCAAAATATCTGTGACATATAATTATAATGAATTATCTACAACTGTTTCTCTAGTCTGAACCTTAGATATATCTCATACAATAAATACCTCCTAGGTAGAAATAAGAGAGAATCAAAAAATGTACAAAAAAATTAAATAATATAAGGATGGATGTTTTCAAATATGTATAATTTTTGATAACAATACAAAATAGCAGTAGTCTGTGGAACGTTAACATAAGGTTGGAACATGAACGCATCTCGTCTACCCGTGAACACGATTGCTGCAAAGCATTCGAAACGTTGGGTTAAAATTAAAATATAACCAAATTATCCGCGATTTTTAATCTGTAAAAAATTGTTTTATTTCAAATGTGTTCTCGTGAAAATCTAAAAAATTATTAACATAAGGTTGTATATTCCTTATAATAAATACAAATTATTTATACGCTGCAGGTATCAAATGCCCCGTGTGCAGCAAATTCGTGTTGCCGGACGACATCGAGTGTCATCTCGTCATGTGCCTGACGCGGCCGCGCCTCTCCTACAACGGTTGGTATCACAAGCTAACTGGTGTCTACAGCACAGTCCACACTAAACTGTCCTACGCCTTTTTGTAGTATCAAATTAAAGTTCGACTAGCGTGAATTTTTATGTTACTTAGAATCTGTTAGAAGAGCTCATATATGAATTGTTAAACAATATGTTACAGAGGACGTCCTCAGCGACTCCAAGGGCGAATGTGTGATCTGCCTCGAGGAGCTGAGCGCTGGCGACACCATCGCGCGCCTGCCCTGTCTCTGCATTTACCACAAGGGGTAAGACTGAAGCATACACACTAAATGCAATAAAACTAATAATCTTACGAGCTAGTATCTGTTTTGTAATAATTAATTATGGCTTAAAAAAACTTAACATGTTTCAAATGTTATATTGATTCATTATTAAATGAATCAGAAATTCGTCAACGCAGGATCCAATCATGTCAACTGAACTGTCGTGTATGGAATTGTTTTGTATGGAATACTAAAATCATTAAAGTAGATAATGTAATCCATACAAAATAAGGGCGCAGGCGATATCTGTTCTATTACGAAAGTCCTAGCTAAGATTTCTAACTTTATTCTAAAAGTTAGGTTCAATTCACTGGAAATACGTTTTGTTGTATGCTGAAATATAAGAACCTATATTTTAGGCTAAACTGTTATGGTGTAAATTTGTTTAGAACTTAATTTGAAAATCATTTGATTATCGACTTCATACAATATTAATTTATTTATTTATCAATTTCCAGGTGTATAGATCAGTGGTTTGAAGTGAACAGATCGTGCCCGGAGCACCCCGGCGACTAGTGGCCCGACCGCGGGCCTACGCCCCCGCCCGCCGGCTGGGCCAAGCTCGGCCAAGCCCGGCGTATCTCGGCCAAGCTCGGCCAAGCCGAGCCCAAACACGTGCCATTGTCGCGAGTGATAATTTTATGAAATGAACAGACTGCGGCCTCGGCCTCTTGTAAATATAAAGTTATGCTAGTGAGATGTTTTACCATTTAATGAATTAAATTTAATAAAAACCATACAAAGACGATTATATATAGTAACGCTATGGGTCCTCTCGGTGGAGTATTATAATATAATTGAAAATTCAACATCGTTAACGTTTAGTTCGGCGATTTGTTTGTATTGTATATTATGTATAGGGACGTCCGTCTGTCACTCGGCGACGCGGACATACATATCTGTTTCGTAGCTTGTATGATATGATTTGATCTTTTTCATCTTGATAATAAAGTTAATTTGTTTCTAAATTTTCTATAATTGTTTTATTTTGCTTTTTCCTGAACATTGCATAAGACATTTTTTTAATGTAGTAATATAATTATATTTCTATAAGCCTAAAGAAATAATAAAAATTTTGAAGGCTTTCTAGTTTCCTTTGCTGCTCCTATTACTAAATAACTACATAATCATTTGTTTAGTAATAAATTTCTTTTTGATAAAATTGTTACCGGTAACAAATTTTGATCTATAGTCAATTAATAAAGAGGTCATATATGAGTGTACAGTACTCTTAATTGTTATGTGACATGTTATGAACCTCAAAAGACAGAAAATCGAACTTTTATATCACTTTGTTGTCTGTCTCTCTGTCAAGACCTTTAATTTCGGGAATGAATGAAGATATCGAGTGGAAATAACGATATACTCATATACATTCCCTTCAAGCTGTTAAAAAAAACGAAATTAACATTTATGTTAATTTAGATCTTTTAAGATCTGGATTTTATGGTGAAAAAAACTCATATATCGAATATCTGTTGATGTGATTGATATTTAAAATACATAAACAAACCTCCTTACATACAAAGTAACTTATGCAGTTCGTAAATAAAATAGTATTAACCCGTGTAAACAGTTTTCATGGCCATGGTGTGCTCGTGGGACAATTACTGAGATAAAAATTAGACTAAATGTTAATCCAAGGTGCGTTGAACGCCATATCTATATCAATTTAGAGAAAGAAAGAGTAACAGACACCCATATATCCATCCATCTATACAAACTACCAAGTTTATAAAGTTAGATATAAGTTTAGGAAGCTGAATTACCAGAAAACCTCCGCACTGGAATACAGCTCTAGCTGATGATGATTTGCAGTCTTGTAATAACGCGAGGAGTTCCAATGCCACCTACCTATGCCTACCAATCTTACCGAGCCTAATAACCAGTTCTTAGAACAAAGGCCCGGATAATCAAGCGGAATCCAGAGTGCTAGAGAACACTCAGCTGCCCGACCCGATTACCAGTACACCCGGCATTTGTACCTGAATGCTAAAAATCGAAATTTAAAAAAAAAAATTAAAGTAGGAAGTAAATTAGAAATAGATATAACAATAATAAAATAAAAACAACTTTGAAAATAATTAATAAAAAGAATTGATAAGCTAAATATCAGAGGGAATTAAGATTTCAATAGATTTTCATATTTTACCACAACTAAATTTTTCAATTCTTCAACCTTCCTTCTCATTATTACGAAAAATGTAGACCAATGTTGTATTAACTTCAATCTTCTTAAGTAATTGTTCAATTTTCAAATTAATTAGTGTAAAAAAGTTAAGTGAAGTATGGGGAATATCCGTAAACGCACTTAAGCCACTATTTTTACGCATTAATTAATTTTAATCATTATTTTTAACTAGCATTAATATTCAATATACCCTATATTCTGATATATTTCTTGATCTAATGGAACTGAGTAAAAAACACTGTTATTTAAATTCGTCAACGCACCCAACTAAGTAATATATTCACTGTATTATGTTACTTTTCCGTGTACAGTTGAAATGTATATTATAATATAAAGTTGCTGCTGCGCACTCTCTGAATTCTGTCGTACCGACACATTTTTTGCGAAACCTGAACTTATACAAATTATTTAAAATACACTAGTTTGAAGTCGCGATGCCAGAAAGTTCGACTACCAGTTAGTCTTATAAAGAGCTCGTTGCCAGTATAAGTGATCCGGTTAAGTCGAGTCTGCCTACTTCTTTATAGGTCTTGACAGCTTGTCAGCATGCAGTCTCGAGCATCAAGCCATTTAAGCTATGCCCTATGTTTTTTGTTACATCAAAAGCACATTCAGCATTAAGCCGTATGCGTACTTAGACACATCCAATATCTCAGCACAGTCTGCGTGACTTGTATTACCATAGTCGTCTGGCACCATATAGATCAAACTATGGTGGGGAATAAATCGACTCAGATTCCAGAAGAGAGTTCGAAAGCTCCTAGAAGCGTGGAGACCGCAACGCATTACCTGTACCGACCAGTCGTCATCAGAAGTTCCACGCAGTTACATGTGTGACTATACATCAAACACTTTTGTCTTTTGCCTAACCAACTGAAAGAAGTTTAAGGACTGCGCAAAATTTGTCACCTCTCTTCTAGCCTGAGCGTTGTTCTAGGTACGTTTGAAGGATTGGCAAGATTAGGAAAGTCTCCGTCCAAAAAGGCAAATGCAGCTGCGCTGTCTCAAGGTGGTTTTGAACAAGTGCAAGATTTGTGAGCAAGCCTCGGGTCCCGCTACACTCCTTGGGTGTCTATGGGTAACCGTGCCGGGAGCCCGTTCTGCAGTAACGCTTACAACAGTAATAATTGTGTAGTAAATAATTTTAAACAGTTGTCATTACCATTATTAAATTATGTCCTAAGACATTGATTTTAAAACTACACAAATAATTAACTGTTTACTTGTTTATAGTTAGATTTGAAATCTCATCTATGTTATAAGGTAAACCATATATTTTCATTGTTATTATTTCTGTAAATTAAAAAGAGACAAACTGACATACTATCAAATTGCTACTACATAATTAATTGATTTATGTCTGCTGAGATTAGTTCATTTGCATCCCGAATTCGAACGTTGAACGAAATAGAAACCTGCTATGAAATTAAACATAAATTCGTCACTTTAAAACTAGAGTTCAGTAACACAAAAAATATTATTATTAAAACAATTACTAACTCCTTTCAATAAAACTATTTACGCGTTTATTTTTACATTTTTTAATTTAACCTGACATTTCGAAGGCTTTGTAGCAAACGTGTTCGCATGTAAATCTTAGAAACATTATATTAGCTTCTTATTTCTTAAACAAAATATTCTGAATAAACGAATGCTGAAATAGAACAGAAAATCTGAATATTCTGATATACCAGCTTGAGAGTTTTCTTTGTAATTTTAACAATATTAGTCTCTCTTAACCCCTATAGCGCTAAGGAGCGCGTCGCGCTGCTCTTGCTAGTTGTGAAAAAATCCAGCGTCGCGATAGCGTTCCTTTTCACAATTCACTTTGTTTCTGTAATTTTCTTGTCAATAAATATGTAGTATTCAATTTCTTTGTTTTTATTATCATAGTAAAAAATCTTTTGAAGAGAATGTTGAAAAAATTATGAATGTAAATATAATATCGTAACGGAAATGGTGAATATTTGTCTACTTCATATGAATTATCTATAAAAATACACTTTTTACGGGCTTTTTTAGCATATATTAAAAGAGTAAGGAGGTATGGTGCTAATAGGGTTAATTATTGATTATTGAAAAGTTACTTATTGGGCTATAGGTTATCTCTTTAGTCTTAATATATAGTTTAAAGTATTATATTTTGAAGTTACTTCCAAACTTTTGACTGCTAAATAGAAGCAATTGGTGAAACCAAGTTATTGGCTGTAAAAAATATACTATACAGAGCTACCTGTATCATAAAATATGAAGATAGGTGATATTGGCCAAAACACAAGAATTACTAGCATTTCTATTAAAGTCAATAACATTTTTCTCGAAGCTATCGAATAATTATTATATTAGATCGAATGATTGAACATTTATTATAAAAAAATTAATGATCGAATAACCAGAAGCGCGAACCAGACCTCAATTTTGACTCGCTGTGCTCAAAAAAATCTCTAAAAAATATATAAAAAAAATATGGGATTTTAGTTTTTCCGTGATTGTTTCTGTTTTTTTTTTATTTTTTTTTAAAACCACCACCAGACTGATGTTTATCAGTGTGTAAAATTTGGAAAAACGGATATACCGTTTTTGATAGACGATAGCACAAAGGATGCAAGAGCAGTCTCTCATAGAAAGCTTCGCTCAATTATTATTATACTTGTAATCAAAGGGAAGGTAAAAAATAAAACAACATATATAAATGAAGTTTATTACGCTTAAAATATAACATTAACATGAACCTTGATGTGTTTGTTTGTTTGTTCACCTCATGAACGCGCGATGTCTCGGGCCCCTGGCGCGCCCTGACCACACGGGGCCACCTGATGAAGGACATACTTCAAAATCAAAATCTTTATTAAAATTATTTTATTTACAAAACATCTTTTCATTGTATGAGCTACAGCTGACTTTGAAATACATTTGCCACAGACCTACAGTAGGAGATATTCTATATATTCAAGGTCGTAAAACATTTTACTATAAGATATAATCCATTATTTATTTTTTAATTAATATTATGTTTTTATCATTTTAATGATAGGAGCTGAAATTTTTTTCATATAATTTTCAAAATAAGATAATATTAAAGATTTGCTTGTACCAAATTCGCTATTGTAATCCGTTTTACTTTTATTTATTTAATTATTAATTAAGTTTTTAATGATTAACGACCTGACTCGAGAATAATTTTTATTAAATATATAATTTAAAATGTAGGATAATTAAGTCGCTACAATTTAATTTCCTCTAACTTTATTGGTCATAAAATCGTTTACTCTAGTGTGCTGGAGTGACCCATTCATGAAATGATAGGTACACGCACACAAGCAAAGCAAAATACAGTCTGTGACGTCGAAGGAGAACTTCCAATACGTACCCATGCTGTAGTGTGAGGCGAAGTGGCCGAAATGATGTCCTCCCTCCCACGCGCCGCGGCCGCGACTGACACATGGAAATACAGGGATTAGAACGAAAGAGTAATTCAGTCTTATTCTTCATGAGACAGTAACAACAGTTGATATAATAACATACATTAACCAAATTTTTTGTTAACTTGGTTAAGTATGATATAACTATATCGTGTACTCACAGGTGGCGGTAGTGTGCGTGCGGTGTAAAGCGAGCGCGCTCCGAGCCGGCGCGACGGGGAGGGCTGGGGGGAGGCATCAGTTAAAATACGATAAACGATGTCACGTCGTAGTCTCAGTCGAGGTGACCATATAGACGGAAAAATGTAGTTCCAGGTATCTCACCGCGCGACGGGCGCGTAGGGCTGGTGCAGGGCGGTGAAGTCGTCGACGTGCAGCGAGGGCGGGCGCGACGTGTTGGGCGGACGAGAGCGGAAGGCGTCGGCGCCGCCCTCCGCGCGCACGCGGCTCAGCGCCACTGTGGGGGGACTAGTCATTAGTGGGTCGAGCGGCACAGCTCACCGCAGGTCCTCACTCACCGGCTGGTCTCTTGTCGTCGCAGGGCGCGGGCGCGCGCGCGGCGCCGCAGCCGGCCAGGCGCCGCACGCCCGCCGCCAGAGCGTCGGCCCCGCCCGCCAGCAGACAGCGCGCCACCTCCAGCGTGTCACACGACACCTGATGAGAGTCATTTATTTATCTCTTTCTTGCTTCTCCGCTTTTAATTGAAACCAGTGAACGTAAAATGGAAAAGTCGGGAGATCTGGTTCTATACTGTAACCTTATCGTAATAAGCTGTTTAGACACCTCACTTCAAATTACAACAACAAGGGTTTCCGTATCGCCCCAGTCCGAGAGGAAAGACGCCACGAACTCGACCGGGTATTTCTTTATTGTGATCGCTTTTTAACAGACTTTAATATATAGCAAACAATTTGCGTATAACTGCAATCGTCGAAATATAATCGATTTAAAGGTCCGATTACAGATTAGCGTTTATATTATGGGTGTATGTAAATTGGACCACCGCCAGCTTACCAGTTCGTTTTCGTTGACGTCATCCTCCGGGGTGGCGGAGGGCACGTTCAGCCAGTAGCCGGTCGTCAGCCGTTCGTCGCCGGAATCTCCTATGCAGTATATCTGTCGGGCGGCAAACTGAGCCACCAAAGGTTCAGGAGACGGAGTCGCGGCATCCGGGATTTCCGGGGGACACTCTTCTTCGGTGAGATTCTTCAAATTTGTGATCAAGAAATTCGCGTTCGATAGAGTATCCTCGTCAGAATTTCTCTCCTTTGAAGACACATGAAGATTAAAATGATTTTTATTTATATAACACATAAATTATAATTGATTGTAATTCGATTGGTTTTAAATGTACCTTAAGCAGTTTATCCAAGGTCATAACGGGGTGATCATTATCCGACGCACTGTAACCCACCATCTCCGCCATCTCACCGAGAGTCAGGAGGCTCTTCCTCCCCACGAGACCTTCCCCGTGCTCCACTCTCAGTATCTTTATCAAATCTATGTATAAATTTAAACAATCTATCCTATCTTCTCCCGCACTCTCTGATGCCCATTTAAAATATTTAGCGAGCGCTTCTGACCTTCTAGTCACAAATTTTCTAAATTGTAAAAATCCATACTCGTGATCTGTTAAAACAAAATACGTGCGTAGGACGGATAGTGCTACTGCGCAAGTTTTGGTAGAAGATTCTAAACAATTAGCAGTTGCATCTAAAAACAATGCCAAAGCTTCTTTACTGGGTAAAGAATTAGCCAACACCACTTCCGTGACAGCCGTGAGAGGTGTTAAAGTGACTTCAACGTCACAAAATGCAGCTAAAACATGTGCAGCGAATTCTTGCGCTGTAGTGTGATCATTTGAAGCATTCGACAAGCTAAGAACATTACATAGAGCCGTTTGGATTTCATTTGATTTGGGCCCTGCAGTACTCATAACATGTAATACAGCACACTTAACGGGGGCGTGGGACACTAAACATGCTAAGAATCCTAGTACTCTAGCCATACTAGCAGTGGCCGGTTCACCTTCTTTCATTTCTCTCATGACGGCGCCGACGGCTGCTCGAGCTACAGTGGCTGCTGTGTTCGGAGCTAGGTCTGCAATTTGGACACAAACTCTGCGTAACATGTGCACCACTGGTCTGTATATTGACATACATATAACTTGTATCATATCGGACAAATCATTAGACAATGCATGCAAATATGCGGACCATAGGCGTCTCTCGTTAGCAGCATCGGCAAGCTCTCGATCGTTTGGCGCAGCCTTAGTCTGCATAGGTAACGGCAATGGCAGGAGTTCGGAAAATACAAGCAGACCGGGAACAAATGTAAAAGGGGCAGTCATAGTGTACGAAATAACTTCAGAACATAGAGACGTCCAAGGGCCGCGACGAATGGAATCTCCATCATTAGCATCGTCGGCTATCGGTTGTGCATAGGCCAGTAAAGCTCTTACGGCCGCCTCGGCAGCCGTAGCCGCGGTTCTATATCCTATAGAACCAACGGGAAAAGTTTTAGCGATACCGTAGGTCTTTAGTATAATAGGTGCAGCCGTTAAGTCCCTAAATCTGGGTCCTCGACAGCGTACTACTCTTGATAACATCTCATCTAGAAGCCTCAAGCATGGTAGTAACATCTGAGCCAACTGGAGTCCTTTCACCGATGCAAAGAATGATGTATGCATACTGGGTTGATCAAAATGAGTAGCTAGTCGATCCAATATGCCTGAGATATGAGCAACACCGTCTAAAGAAAACAATTGTAAAATATTGTACTTATACTTGAGTTCGACATATTCTTCAACTGGATTTTCACACACTATGGAAAAATTTTTTTCGTAGTCCGATATACAAAAATGACGTAATATTCTCAAGCACGTCATCAACTCTCCTGGTAAATCAGCCGAATGTTCTAGACTTGCTTTTAAAATCTCAATACATTCACTGAGATCTTCTCCTGATAGAACATTAGGTTGTTCTACTGGTTTCAAGTATGGAATTACTTCTTGAAGAACGCTAGACACACTTGGTTCAAATCTTTCATGTTCTTTTGATACATTAATCAATCTTTGTCCATATTTTTTTAGAAACGGTACATTTGCGGCGTATCGAACAGCTGAAACGATAAGTTCAATGGCATAACCTTTCGCTGGAGATTTTTGTTTAGAAGGTGATTCACTTTTGTTTTTGGTTTTAAGATCATTTTCGAAAACATCCATTAAACATTCTGAGTTATCTCCCATAACTATTACGTTTGGAACAGCAGTTTTTCCGATGCTGCCGAAACTTAGACAATATAAAGATTGTAATCTATCAATAAGTTTATTTTCATCACTCTTTCCTATTTGCAAGTCGCTTATAGACTGTAAGTAGTACATTGCCTTCAGTCTATACGCAAGTTCTAGTCCAACGATTTGCAGATCGCTGTAATTGCTAAGGGTACTATCCTGAGGATATGGTGTATCTTCAGATGTTTGTTGTCCGTAAGGTTGTTCCAATACTTTAAATATCAGTTCACTAATTTCCATATTTTTATATAGATACGAAAGTCCGTTATGCGAGTTCACTAACTCGAAAATAAGATCATGTATAGGACTTGTTATTACTAAATTATTGCATGTCGATGGACAAGTCAATAGGTACAAACAGACTTCTAAAAGTTTATGAATGTCGAAGAATTGCAAAAGTATTTCATTAGAGCACTCCTTGTTTATTTCAAACTGTGCAGAAACAGGTAAAAATCTTTTCGGTTGAGAAAGATGGAAGCACTGCGAGCGATACATATTAAGAATTTCATCAAATGAGTGTACAATAAAACTGTTATCACTCTCCGACAGTTCTGAATCCTCGTTATGGCTGTTATCAGCAGCTGTCTTGTTGAAACTCAAAACTAGATCGCGTAATTTTTTTAAAACTTCGTAAATATTTAGTTTTTTCAGAAGGGCGCTAACGGAAAACTTAATTCTACCAAGTGGGTTTGCTTTCATCATAGCTATTAATGCTTGGTAACCATTTATGGGTTTTCTAACGCCGTCATCGTTTTTATCAAACTTAGGATATATAGCATCTTGCATAAAATGCTCAACTGCCTCTTTGGAGGACAGACACGCGTTTAAGGCTTTCAGTATCATTAGGCGAATACTCAACGCCATGTATTCTTTAGAATACATCTCCACAAGTTGAAGTGGCACATTAATGCCATTGCTTAATAACATTTTCATGACTCGTCCGCTGTGTTGGTGGCACATAAGTGTCTCGGTAAGCCGAATTCCGCATTTCATGTGGCGAATTTTGTATGTAGGCTGTTGCTGAGCCAAAGCGAAATCGTAGTTTAAACCGATTCGGCAAAACGTTACAAAAAGATTATAAATGTCAGTGAAATCGTCGGATTCCAACCTGTTGTTTATACGAAATATTCTCAAAATAATATCAGTGTTTTTGCAGAGACTCATTAGAGATACAAACAACTGTTCACATTGATGAACCCAATCTTCACGCGCCGAATTGTCTATATCGAGAAAAGTGTTCGTGAAAAACTTCTGTTCCCTTCTTTTTGCAGCATTAGTTATTTCTGATATTTTCAATAAATCAATACTTGATTCACATAGTTCTTCGAAAGTTGCAGTCAAGACATCTTTAACGCCATCATATCTGACATCAGCTAGCTTGGATAGCTTATTGGTGTGTTCATACTTTTTCCATTCATCTTTGAATGGATTATAATATTTGATAATATCATCAACTCCACAGTATTCGTTGACATCGTAGTCAACTTCCATGTAGGAATTACCGTCTAAATCATCGCAAATGTCTTCATCAGACAAAATAGGCTCAAAAGCCTCCGCATCAATAGATCTATCTTCATCTGCATTGCGTTTTGGTGACTCAACACTTTTCGGTGCTACCGCAGTATCAACAATTGGAACAGTTACCAAACTAGAATGTTGAGGTTCAACATAAGTATTATCAACTTCTTGAGAAGGACTTCTAATAGAGGTCTTATGCCTGTAACTCTGATGATAAAAGTCGATTCGTGGAATTTGCTTTCCACTTCGATCATATTCAGCTCCACCTTCTTCTGAACGAACTGAGTTAATAGGGCTTGTCGTTTCACCCTCTCTGGGAGACATGGGTCGTCTATTTTCGACAGGTGGAGTTCTCGGTCGTTTCCTCGGATCATCACGACTAGGAGACCTGCTGCCATAGCTGGACCCTCGCATGCGACTGTATGGAGAATGTCTCCTTCTGTCATACGGTACCTGCTTGTCGTAAGATGGAGCGCGGCGCTCGTAAGACGAACTTCGCTTGTCATAGGGAGAGAGTCGTTTTTCATAAGCTCCACCTCCTTTATCATAAGGTGGCTTTCGTTCGTATGATGGTGCTCTTGGTGATCTCGGTTCATATGAGCCACCGCGAGAACGATCATAAGAGGCATCACGATGCCGGCGGTAGTCATCTTTCTTATACGATCCTCTTTCCCAATCGCGGTCACGATCTATGCTACGTGATCTCGAACGACTCAATGGACGATATTCTCCCTTTACGACATAATCTCTTTCGCGACTTCTAGACCTTGAGCGGAGTCTATCCAGTCTATCCACTTCCCTACTTCTCTCACGATGTCGAGATGATTCTCTGCTTAATCCTCGATCAAGTGAACGTCTTCGACTGCGGCCTTCACGTCGCTCTCTGTCAAGCTCTAGGGATCGTGGGCTGTGTCTTAATCTATCTGCTTCTCTTTCACAGCTCATGTCCCTTCTCTCTTTTTCCCATTCATTATCTTCCATGTGATGATAAGTCCGAGGATCTTTTGGTGGTTCATTTTCATAATATTCGCTTCGGTACATGGGATTATCATAGTTTTCTGGGTTAGGATAGGTACTGGCTCCATAAGCCTCAGGATTTGTGCCACTAACGTTGCTGGTGTAAGCTGGTATAGGATTGGAGGTTTCCGGATTCCAGTCAGATGATTGTGGCACATTAGCGGGAAGAGCACTGACTTCCCTGGAAACTGGCCTTTGTATATTGGTTGGTTGATTAACAGATGTTACTGTATCTGGCAAAACCTGAGACAAGTTCCCATACACAGCCAAAGTAATTGTTGTATACCACCCTGAAATAGAGAAATTATGTGTATTTAAAATATGCATAATAATTGTACCACCAGTAGGTACTTCAATAATGATTAATAACACATATTTATGATTTGTGACAAAACTAAAAGTACAACCATATTTTACACATTTTTTTTAAAAAACCATTTGATTATAATAAGGTTTCTTGTTATTTGAACTTGTAGTACATTTTTTCATAATATCCCAAATTTCCATACAGTACCAGATCACTAACAAACTGTATGAAATTATTTTAATAATTTCAACAAAATTATACTATTTTGATTTTTTTTTAAAACATCATTACGAAAATGGTTTTTGTCTTTGTATGTTATGAACCAAACCCAATTTTTGGACAAACTAGATTTATCTAGGCTAAACCAGTACTTTCTATATGCGATAGGATATGAATAATGTGTTTGATAAAATATATATTACTTGAAACATTTTGATAAAATATATATTATAGTAATATAATTTAAAACATTGGAAATATATGTTATGAAGAATTAATTTTAGTCTTGGCAAATGAAGCTTTGATGGTAAAATGTATCCTGTTTCTTTCCATATTATTTAGAAACTTAGATATGCATAAGTTTTAGGTTTTATTTGTTTACATATTATTTCTTACAAATACTTAGATGTCTTGTAGAGAGCCCTTCATAGAGCTTACCCCAAAGACTTATCTTTTTTTATGCCTATATCGTATTTCTGTAATAAGCCATATATATTTATTATTATTTATTAGTAGTAAGATAGAGGGTAAACAATTATACTAGCATTAGACTGAATAAATCTGTTTGTAAGTTAATCCACTTTCAAGTTATCTCAAGCAGGTCACAAAAGACTAAAAAATTAATATGCCAAAATAAATAATTTACAGAAAAGTCTCTCTAACTCTTATGAAACTTTATATTATAAAGCTAAAGATTTTTTTTGTTTGATTCAATGCTGATTTGATTCAAAATACTGGATGGATATGAAAAATTATTTCTGTTTATGATAAACAGATTCATGAGGAAGGCTATAAGGGTATCCAGCATTGTGTTTATACTCTTACACTATTGTACTATATTTTATTGTACTATACTTTTGAATAGTTTAATAGTATATAAAATTATTTATCCACAGGTGGAAATGAAAGTAGTAGTCTATTTATAAGAATGAGCTAACCTCTCAGAACTAGTCCATCCGTAGGAATCCTGATTTGTTCTACATTAGCCCCACATTCCATATGAATCTGTCCATTTTGACAATAATCTAGACTACCAAGAGCTTCGAACGTAGGGGCCCCAGGCTTGCTTAGATCATTCACAAAAAAGTCGATGTGAAACTTTGTGGGATTGGTGGCACCGAGTCTCACGCCACCAGGGAAATCTCCTTCCACACGAGCTCCAAGCGGTATAATACGTATTTCTCTCACATACACAGATTTTGGGAACTGAACTAGATCCAAATTAAGTTCCTAAAACAATAGTAGTAACTATTAAAATGTAACCTGAAAATTATTTTTAGAGAAAGATTGACATATTACAAAAAGGAGGCACAAGGGTAAATTTAGGCGCAATAATTATTTTCTCTAATATAGAACTTACTTCGCTAGTGTCATGTGAAAAAGTATCGAAGAATAAAAGGTCCGGTTTTTCAATACTCATATTGATTTCCATAAGGTATAACTTTAAACCATAGTAAATGAATGAAAGATTAATATTGCTAAGTTGGAAAAACAAGTTAATATTTAATATAAATACAAAACAAATGATAATAAGCTACTATTAACAACAATTTAATAATAAAGAGACACTCAAACCCAAGCCATCATCCATATATATTTATGGATTCTGACATCTGTCTCTGATTTTGACAGAATTCAGTTCAAGATAACTGGCAGATTAAAAATGATTTGTATATGACTTAATTTCATAATATTTGAGAGTAGAAAAAATATATATATATTGTTTTAATTTCATAATTTACTAAACATAAATTGATAAACTGCAAAATTTTAAATAACAAACATTGAGTCAAAAATAGTTATAATATCAGTTCTTTGTTTCAAAGTAGGCCTAGGAAGATTTATCTTATGATGTAATTTTTTTAAAATAAAAATATATATATATTTTACACCTTTACGAATAATGCTTATCTAATTTTTAAATTATCTGGGTTTCGTACAGTAAATGCAAAAGTTAACGCCATTATTGTCCACTCTTCAAACAACACATTTTTTATACTATAATATTCATACCGATTTTTTTTCGTTTTTATCTATAAAATGTTAGTTCGATTCAATGTTTGATTTAAAAATTATATTTATCAATAAATGCCTAATATCAAAATACGCATTTGAACTTCTCAGTATACTATTATTTTCTTTAACTTTAGAAAACAAGCTTACTAAAATATTATTTAAATAAGTAAAAAGACCAGTCACAAAATTTATATCGTATTTTGAAGTATTCTATTATATAGTATTATCTTACAGGTAATATATGTTATAAATAAACTTACATATGTATTATTCGATTTCGATATTTGTCACTGTCATTATAGGCTTGTGTCAACTAAAATAAAATAGGTAACAATAAAAAGAACTAAATGCTAACCACTGCGCCAATATTTCTAGACGCCAGATGGCGTTTAATACCTATAAAAAAAAATTTTTGTGAAATTAAAAATATTAAGATACAAGCAAAGAAAAATTTTGTTTACAAGACGGCGTTGTGATTTTATAAAAAAAAACTTTCAAACGATTTGTCACTAGATGGAATTGAAAAATTAAACAAAGTTAGCTTATATTTAGAAGATGTTAAGATTTTACTAAAATTTATATAGGTTGTCTGATATTTTCAATTTACTTCTTCAAGTGATTTCATTTATAATAATCTAAATAAAGCTCAAGTCTTAAACATTTCAAATTGCAACGGTTCTAAAGAATGTTTACTTAAAAACTACATACTATCAATATTGTTATATAAGTCTTAATATTTTTTCGAAAAAATAGGCTCATGTTTAGGAATTAAACGGAATTTCTAGAAATATGGAGAAGTTTTAAATTAAACAAATTACTAAGTTCGCTTATAATGCATTACATTTATAATATGACTAATGAAATGCTTTGCAGTCACTGTCTTATCAGGAAGATGACACATATTGTCCTTCAGCATTTGAAAGGTCAATTCAATTAATGCAGTTTAACATTCGAGTTGATACCGCAAAGTAATTATATTTAAATATGTAGTAGGACCGATTTTTTTTTATTTAGTATAAACAAACTTACCTACTGTTCTTGTTATTTATAAATAAATATTTAGATTTAATGCTGATCTTTCAGCAAATAAAATAAATTATTTAATGTTACGGAAATTAAAAATAAAACATTTATTGTAATATAATTATATAAATATAATGTTGTTAATGTATTTAAAAAGTATGTAAGTAATATAAGTATGTAAGTAATATAAACGCAATGACTGATCAATTTTGTAAGTAAGTATATTTTTTGCTTGTAACCTTGTTAATGTAGTTTTCCTCCGGTGCATGGTAGTACCGGCTAATGTTTCCCTATCGCTTTACCGCCATTATCACCTTAAGATTATAATTTATAGTCACACGTCTACATGACGAATATGACGTCTTTTCTTAGAAATTAAATTATAATTTTTTTCTTAATAAGCAGAAAGTTTTTATATCATTTTTTTTTTACAATAACAAATGTAGGTACAGACTTGTCATGACTATCTGATCTATCAATGCACAGACCAATTACGGAAATTAATAATCGATCTACAATCCGAGATTGAAATGTTAAATACTTTCCAGTTATTGATACTGGAAACTCAAGAATCAGATTATAATTTCAATCTTAAATAAAAACTAGTATAAAAATTGGTTTTTAATTTTGGCTGTTAAACGGTTGGTACCTTCAAATTGCAATTGACTGTTGGTTTTAATAGCGAAGATTTTTAACGCAGAGTTTGTTTTAAATAATTCCAAAAAGAAATGTAAATAGGATGTGTGTCACGGGGCGTAGCAAACTTCTAAAAGTTACTTTATTATAAAATAAAGTGGTAAAAATGGCGGCAAGCATTGACAGTTGCGAACAATCAGAAGCGGGAGTTTACTCGTCTCGTTACCTGCAGTCGACCACCTGTGTGATCCAAGGTTGCCAGTGTATTGACACTGCCTGTATCACGGAAACATTTATCTTTGTATTATAAAAGAAATGTATATAAAAGTAATATAATTTATTAACTTTTTTACGTTATTACATTTGAGAGAATTTTTCAAATCATACATAATCAAATTTATTATATATTTTTACTTATACACGCTTGTTAATTTAATAACTAAGAATTTACTAAAACAATAATAAAACTTAATTATTTGAAATGTTTAGTAATATGTATAATTAATTAATTCGAAATGTTTCGCACATTTAACATATAAGAAATGTGTAGAATTTTGTATTTCTATACTGACCACCCCACCTGAGCCGGCCGGCGAATCAAACCGGTCGTTCACGGTTGAACCGTGTATTGTTCAAGTCGAGCCAGTCGCTCCCGCGCGTTCACAGAGGGAGGTAGTCTACGCTCTCGGAACATTACACGTCACCAACTTTCGAACTAACGATAAACTTTCCCACTAGTTGCCAGTGCGTGTATTACCTGTGATTTGTGTGTTTTAATGTGTTGATGTGGTTTAAAGTGATTTGAAGATGCGGGGCGCCTGGGAGGCGTTCTGTCTTCTGCTGCTGGTGGCTGCTGTGGCCGCAGAAGCAGACACGAGGCATTTATCAGGTAAGTGACATGTTTGGTTCAAGTGGAAAGTTGTCTTGAAAATACCTTCAAATTTTTTAAATCGTAATTCAAGTTTATAGCGAAGTTAAATATCTATTTTCTCCGTACAGTTCTGACTAAAATTCTAAAAGGAGATTTATCTAGTACGATTAGAAATATGAAAAATTTTAAACCACGACAAAACAATTATAAAAGCGAAAAGTAGGGTAGATGTACCGTTTTCGTTAGAAAGTTCTTTTTGCGCACACTTTCGTTTGCGTCTTGATGCAATTGGGTTTTTTATAGTATCAATTTGTATCCGTTTTAGTAACAAAGTTTTGAACCAATATATAAAGAGGTTTACCTAAAAGGTAGTTGGCTAGTGACGTGTCGGATAGCGACCAGTATTATCTGTGAAGTTGTCGCGTATTGGTTCCTTGACCTCTGCTAGGTTTTACGTTTACATATTAAATTATAACGGTTCTTTTATTAGGAGAATTTTTATTATTATATCTTTATTTTAAGGAAATGAAAGAAATTATTTGTTTTACATTGGAAGGTGACATGGATGTTATAGACTGTTAAAACGTCAGAGTCGAATGGGTGTGGAGGCTTGCGTTCAAAAGACATCAACGCGTGTTTCCTTTTATATCAATACGTTGCATATGATTTCAGTATTAATTATATCATTAATTTTTTTTCTCAAATATTTATTATTGAAATATTATAATTAGTTTTCCTTGCTTACAGATTACGATTATGTATAATATCTTTAACAATACTTAATACGTGAATCAGATAAGTACCTCCGACATTGACCGCCGGAAGCCAATTCGTCTAACCGCGTTGTCACTCAATAAGCTGCTTCCTCTCTTATATTAAACAAACCTAATCTCAACTTTATTGCTACACGGTACGGTTCAAGAAGTAATCTCGCTAAGATTGCACTAAAATTCGTGTGAACGATGTCTATTCATGCCATTTTAAAGGTTATCTATCCATCATAAGGTTCAGATTTGTTTGACTTCGTTTTGACCCCATATATATAATGTAGGTTACGATTTCGCTGACGTCTTCACTTGTGTTTGTGCGTTGTTGTATCAGCGGTTTTTTAGCTGATTCTGATTTATAATTGTCTTATTAAGTATATTTTTTGTGAATGATGTTTGTTGCGTATGATTATAATTTTATTTAAATTTTCTAAATTTCTCTTTAATTACGAAAGTTAAAGACTAATTAAGTAAACTTTGTTTAAGAATCATAAAAATATAAAACTGCATCGAAATAATATTTTTTTTAACATTATAAACGTATATAAAGAAATAAAGAAATATTTCTATATATATAAATACATATAATGTATGGAATATAGATATAAACTTGGTGAACTTTCAGAAAACGCGGGAGTCATCTTCTGGAAAGTCCTTGGAAAGGTTTAGAGACTAACATCTAACATCTAATTTTCAAGGTTAAGGCTACCTCGACACTTTGGCTTAACATACTTCAAATAAGATACACAATAATTGAACCAAGATTTATGAAATCCGGTTTCAGGGCACTGTCATTTGTTGTCGTTACTCGCTCGTTTCAACGTCTTACTCTGGTCTTCAGAATTCCTGGCTCCATGAATTTTCCTTCCTGTTCCATGTCCCATGATCCTCTATTATCCCTCAACAATCATACCTCGTCTGGTATTCTTGTTGTTCGTGCCATGACGAGGAATTGCTAAGTTAAATATTATTATTATTATTAGTGTCAGTCAGTGAATGAGTCTGACTGACTGACAGACACCAACATCTCATATTACCGTGAAGATGTTTGCTGTAAAGCACTCGAAACGACGGCGTAAAATAGTATTGAAATGTGTAGTACTCGTGTAAATCTAAGAAAACTATAAGTTTATATAAATTTTTTTATGCAAGTAAAAAATATTAAAAAATGAACCAATGACCTTTAGGATGCCGTTTCTTTATTACAACATTATCTTTTATGTTATCTGTACTGCAAGTTGAAACTTCGGATACATAATTACTTTTATTAATTCTGTTAACTTCAGCTTGGAACGATTATGAATATTTATTATATATAATTAAGTTAGTAACAATGTATAGCGAGTTATTTACTGATCTGTTGAATTGTGGTTATATTTGCTTTTAAATATAATTATTCAGCTGTACTCATATCACTCCGCAGTTCACGCCAGAATTCCGCCATGTTCTGAGCTTATGAATAAGGATTCCAATGAGTTCGAAAGTACTTGGGCAAATTGCGATAATAATAACGTGAGGACAGACGGATAATTATATTTAATAGTAATCATGGATTACATACAATTTACATACAAAAATATTTGGGTTACTTTACCGATAATTAGTAAATTTTTATATGTTATTCAACATGGAAAGCGAGGCATTAGGCAATAATGTAACAATTTAAAATTGCAATATTAATTAAAAATTATTTGCTTGCACGCGATCGATGAAACATTAGGAAGTCGACGTTACGACGCTGATTGCACAAAAGTAGTCTTTTAAATGAAATATTTATAATATATAACTCTCCTTCATTACCGCGAAGCGAATGAGTTTTACAAGTTCTTCATACAAGGAACTTCGTTCAATGACCTGTTACTGATTTAATAATAATAAATAATATAAAAGCTGACCTAATCTATTTCTACGCAATCTATATCTCGAATAGTTAGAGCAGAAAATTTGCTATGAATCCCTAGATGTCAACCGCTGACTCGCAGAAATACAGCTTACCAGAGAAACACGAGGCCCTATGGTATACACATACATGGTTATATAGGATTTTATATAATATATTTATGAAGCTTCATACGTAACATTATTTTCCAAACAAGCATGAAGAAAGTAATAGAATAACTGAATTATTTTGATGGTAAAGAGAATTTTAAGTTCAAGATCGAGGATTTAAACCTGCTTCTAAATTCATTGAACAACTTAGACGCGAATTAAACAAAATGAACGCTTTACATTGAGCTGTTCATACTAAATTTATGATTTAGTTCAAGAAATCAAGCAATGCATTGATGTCTATTAAAATCGACTGGTCCGTAAAGGTGAATGACTTGTGGATGTCACCCCGAGAAATTGTTTTAAACCGTAAGGCCTTATGATACGGTTTGGTTTAGTTTTTTCGTTAAAATACGCCAGCAACGGTAGCTTTCGTTGTATTGCTGTTAGTTGTTAGGACCTTGATTATATTATAAAAAAATTATATATTTTTATTTGTATCTGGAATTTTATGTGGGATTGGACTTGACCCCGTTTGTGATTAATATATTTGTGAGACGATTTTGTATATTTTAGAAAAGTGCTATAATTTCTAATATAATTTGTTTCACGACCTTTTAAGCTTGATATTTTAAAAAAAATTATTGACTAAAAAAACATTAACTTAGTAAAACCAAGTTTAAAAATGTTATCATTTTGAAGTGATTATGACGTCATTGTACTGTGACGTCACCGCGTGCTTGATTTCCACAGGGACTTCTAATTAAAATATTAAAAAAGTGACGCTTCTCTAACAAAGAGTAAATAGTACATCAAAAATAAATGTCTTGAACACTTAACAGATACTTTTGCGTTTTGGTTTTGCTTGAGCATTCGTCTAATCAAGAGAATCCGTAAAGTTCAATTGATTATTAATTATATGGCCTGAATGCTGACAAACTTGGTCTGAATGCTTTGGTTGATGGCCATCAAGTTGTTAATAAGTTTGTAGATATATTTCAATAATAAAACACAGTTAATGCTAAGATAATTTACTCCTATTGAGCCATGGAAAATTGCGTCCATTGTTTTCGGCGCCATTATGCTAACGAGCGACGAAGCGACCAAGCTGTTTATAAAATAACAGTTACGTGCTATGACCTTTGGTGGAATACACATACAGATAAGATACTTTTAATAATATTAGATATATAGAGGAAGGAAAGATTTTGAACTTTAATACTCGTATCACTAAGGAAAAACCTATAAGTAGATGTCTAGTAAAATAAGGAAGAGTTGTGTTTTCAATAGTATATATTTAATTGTACATGCACTTGCAAGCTAAAATGACAGCAAAGTGAAGCAAGCAACCAAAGCAAGGACAGCAAGGAGGAAGACCAGTGTGTAATTTATATTCATTATAGAGGAAAATTAAAACCGGAAAAAGTACTCGTATCTTAGTTGATTTTATTGCAATGTTTTGTGCTTGTATACTTCCTACTTTATGACAACACTGGAGCTAGTGATGTGCAAGAATGCACTTTACCGATTTTTAATTATAGATAAATAGTTGAAGTAAAATTAATAGGTGGCAACATTGAGAATACTTGTCAATTTCATTTCATTTCAATTTATTTCATTTCAGGTTTAATATTAATTATCCAATTATTATTTATAATTAATTGTTATTATTATTTTATTATTATCATTAATGTATGTTTATTGCCGAAATGTACATACAAGTAATTCTATGTAGTTATAGTATTTGGGGAATAAAAAAATTAATTCTTCAAAAAATATTTCTATATATAAATCGATGCGGAATTTTATACTGAATCCAAAAAACCAACACTCATGACGAGCCAAAATTTTCCCTAGAAGGAAATGAGGGAAAGACTACAAATTTAAGATTAGGTTTCGATTGGCAAATTGTTTTAATAGTACTAATAACTTCAATTCATGTCAGTCGAGTTATAGTTCCTCGTACTTTGGTCACATATACAGCTAACTGGTCTGTCAGAATATAATACAATTTCCCATAGATATATTTGTAAATTAATATATTTCATCAACACCATGTGACATATCAAAGTAACTAACAAGGGTTACAATTAGTATGTTTATAAAACAAGTGTCGTGTATTATGTGAATGTAGGTCATGTTTTACTTTGTACTGAGGTTGTTTATAATACATTATTGTTATTAAACACTTTAAAACTACTAAGTTATAAACTTAAAAGGGCTGGCAAGATTACTGCTAATGATAGAAATAACTTGAATAGGAGTTAGGATTGCTGCAAGTAAAATGACTTGAGAAATAAAAAAACAGTATACGTTCATGGAACCTCGCTCGCTCGAGTTAAATATACCAATTTTGACTCGCTCACAAAATCTCGGTATGTGTTAGCATATTGAGCGAAGCGAGGTGCAAACAGCACCGAAGTTGCATTTACAAAACGTCGACGCATTCTGTCCTCAAGCTTCGCTCAATTATTATTATATATAATAAACATATTTACACAGAATCTAGAGATTCTTAAATAATATATATAAAATCTTCGCATAATATTTTTATATATTGTGCAATCAAAGTTATTCCACAAGAAAATAATTTCTCTATTCATAATAAGAGGCGGAAGAAATATTACGTGTTTTTTAATTGATATTGGTAGCCCTGAGCGTGATAGGTACCGCCTGGCACCGGCGCGCGCGCATGCCTACATAATCACACGCACACACTAGCACTAGTACGTTAAAGCATTAAGGGATTTAGTCGCCATCTTTAATGATTTACATTTCTTACAACTTATATAAATAATTTTACGAGAATGATTATACTAAATAAAATTTTTAAGAAATCTTAATAACCATTTAAATGTATGGTTAAAAAATGTATGGAAAACTTTTATCTTTAGTAAGGTTTTAGATAAATACATTAACAAAATGTATAACAAGCAGCAGAATATACAATTGTATGTAGTTCTGTTCCCACCATTAACATTAAGTGCCAAGGAGCGCTATCGCGCTGCTCTCGCGCTGCTCTCGCGGGTTTCTAAAATTTTCTTGTCAATAAATATATAGTATTCAATTTCTTCGTTTTTATTATCATAGTATAAAATATTCTGAAGGGAATGTTGATAAAATTATGAATACTTGTCTTGTTCATATAAATTATCTATAAAAATGCACTTTTTTACTGGCATTTTTAGAATATATTGGTAAAATATGTATGGCACTAAAAGGGTTAATTAAACTATTTTTAACATGTACGTGACAAGTATTCTCAGTGTCGCCACCTATTGTCCGTTCATAAATCTCGTATTACCTTACGTGGGAACAGAAAACAATGAATTGTGAAAGGTACAAAAATAACTATTTCTACCCATGCTTTGTTTTTATAGAATTTGTTTTGTGATAATACTTGTATATTCTATGGAGTTAAAGGTTATCTTTCCCATGATTTTGGACAATCCAGGGTCTGGTAAATCTGGAGTTATTGTTTCTCTAACCATATATATTTCATTTTCCGTTTGATGATATTTTAAATGTTCATGATATGCTTGTTCTCATGAAGATAGAAGTCAACGATTTAATAATTTAAGTACTCTGTTTATAAAAGGAAATAGTTATCGACAAAAAGAAAAAAAAAACAGGTAAAAAAATATAAACAAATATATCAAAATATTTATAAAATAAGTCAAAATGGTACGTGTTGTACAAAACTGTGGTCACCTGTTGAGTGTATACGAGTGAGAAAGTTAGCCTCAAGCCTTATAACCTGGTGTGTCCTACTCTCCTTCCCCGCACATAATCAAGGGTAGTACCTCTGCACCTCATTTTATTTACATTTTTTTCCATTTATCTAAAATTTAAAAAGTATACATTTTCGAAAAAATACAAGATAAATGCCCGAAAACCTCTGGGTTTATCTGGACAAGTTGTCGTTCACAAACATAGTGCCACTTATATATTAATAATCCAATATTACAGAAAAAAAAAGGAAGAACACATTGAATACGTGGATATATATTTATTAATATATATAATACATACACACACACACACATTATAGTATATTAATAATATTTAATACATAAAAAACGATACAGATAGTATATATAATGTTTTATTTTATTTTTAAGTAATTTGGGATGAAACTGGTAATTTTACACTATTTTGTTATTTTAATATTTTGTATATTACATGAATTGGATTATTTATATTTATATGTAAACGTTAAATTAAGATTATATATATTGTTTAATATTTATATATTTTACATTAATAACCGCCATTTAGTTATCGATTCACATGTCATTTTGATAAATGTGTTTGGTAATAAAATTTTATATTTGAAACAAATAAAATAGTTATAAAAATTAAAAAACGAGTTCCTACTTTGAGGCGACATGATGGAACTTCGTGATTCTCAACAGGTTAGTGTGGTTGTATTTTTTGTAATATGACGTAAGATAAAATTTTACGAATTAATTATTATTAAGTTCCATACCTATTTTAATGGAAAAAACCTATCAACAGTACATAGTACAGTCTTTTATTATTTTCTTAGGTTTATTGCACGCATATAGCTCATTTCAATTACAACTTTCCTTTCACAGGTCTGCTGGCTCTTCCAGCAGACCTGTTATTTTTATTCAATATTCAATAAGTGTCTTTGTACGAATTACTGTTTACATTTTCTAAATTATTTATATTCTGTGTGTATAGAAAGAGATACTAAAAAGTTGTAAATATTGTAAATATATAGAATTTTAGACTGTATGTAAATTCAATTTATATACAAATTGAAATTGAATTGAAATCCGTGAAGTCAGAATAAATATTTAACCAGCACGTTTTAAATTTTCCAATCATTATTTATTGAAATACATATACATACATACATATATATATATATATAAAAAAGTAACAGCGTAGTTTCTCTAATATGGCAACAGCGCTGCACGTGTAATCACTACTGATGGAAATTCCGATCACGTTGTTTTTTATTATTTATTCACAATAGGTACAGAATCTGCAAATTAAAATTTATTTTACTACCGTTTGTATCCTTTTATAAATAAAATGTTTTTTGACTCAATAATAATAACAATAATAATAATAATTGTACACACGAAGCAAATACAAATGGATTAAAAAATAGAATTTAAAGTTAAACAAAAATAATTACAGGAAAATAAAAATAAATAAACACAGGATTGAAAAAACTAAACTAGTCTAGAATATAAAGAAACTAGAATTATTAACTTATTTCTCTTGTTTAGCATTTTGTTTATAATTGATAATAATAATTATGACTCCAAACTAAAATACAATTCGTATTTTAAGATTTCGTTCTTCACACCGGGACACGCTACCGGAAGCACGTGTTTCCGAGTTCTTCAAGCTTGAAGCAATTGAATTCGAATTTATGTGTAAAATAGAAAAATCCTTATGGTTTAGTCTGTATTTTAAGTATAATAGTTAATAATATGCAGCTGATGTCATTTTAAAGTTATACCAATTTTTTATTTTCTATAATTGGGAATAGGAGAGATCGAAAGAGTAGGTTAACTAGATCTTTATGGGGCTGGGTGACGGACCAGCACACAGTACTCCTGATGACAAGTGGTAGGGTTCTATGGAAATTTGTCATTCTATATCTATTTGCGTTACTAAGTTAGGTAAGAAAGTGAAGAGGTAATTATTACAATTATTTACCCTATAAACTTATTTATTAAATTTGTGATGGTTCATAATGTATAGCAAATCTTATATTTTAATTATTTACAAATTAATAATACAAAAGAATTGTGACAGCTAGATTCATCGGTGAATTGCGTGAGGTGAAATACTTATATACTATTATTAAAGATTATTATTTTGATTATTTCTTAGGAGCCACTGACAATGGACAACAGAACAAACATGTACACAGCGCCCTCGTTTTTCAGTTCGAGAGAACGGCAGTCAAAAAGTAGCTCTTTAAATATATAATATGTATGATTAAATATATTAAACCATCAGTAATCGGGAATACAATAATACCAGGCTTCAGATACAAGATCAACTGGCCAGCATGAAACAGGAAAAGCAAGACGACAATCCGAAGAATCACGTCTATATATAATAAAATTAATTTTATATCTTTCCGGGATCTACAAGAATATTCATGTAATTGATAATATTAAAAACTTAACGAGGAAAATGGCCTCACAGTACATAGCCTCTGTTGTCTCCAATGGTCGAAACAGGAAAATTACTGAAATATTGCAAAGTAAAAATATTAAAGAAAGCCACACCCAATATACCTAAAAACCTATAGTGAAGATTCAAATTACTTACGAAGTACGTTAGACTCTGCCCGTGCTTTTGAAGTGCTTTTTTTGTTATAAAAGACTCGAAACCTCACTACATCGAATTCAAAATATGCAAATAAGGAATAGGTGTTGCTATGCACATAATATGTTAAACCAAATGTGGTTAAATTTGAAATATCGACCCAGACAATAATTGATGCAATACTTGAAAAAAATTTGTCATTGACTTAGAGAACAAACTAGTGTAGTGTATATATATACATTATTAAATATGTCAACAAAAGATATAGGCCCGAACTATACTTCTGAAAAGAATAACAGAAACTCTTAAATAATATAAATTTAGTATGCTACCAATATAATAATTTATAAATTAATTAAAACTCTAATTATTAAGTGCAATTGAATATAAATTTTTAATAACATTTTAAGGATATTACGGGTAACACCAAGCTGGCAACATTCAACTCCTAAAACATTACGAAATGCCCAAGAATAATAGTGCCTCAAACTTTTCTGACCCGGTGGCCAAAACTTGAACTAAGTCTTGCCAATTGGAGACGTATTGTTGCCAGTTGTTGCTGTGATTAACCGATATATTATATTTACATATATTTAAAGAAAATTCTACATTAAAATAAAACTATTTTACGGATATTAACTCGCGTTTATTATTACATTTTTTTAAACTTAACCTGACGTTTTTGGTGTTTTATTGAATTGTGTAGTACTCGTGTAAATCTTAGAAAACATTAATTATTATTATAAAAAGATATATGGTTTCAGAAATTAAATTGTTGTCATTTTATTTGGAAGTAACTAATTTACACAGATTAATCTATTCATAAGCAAAAATATCATTTACGAATGTGTTTTAATATCATTCCTAGTAGTTTAATTTCGCAATTATTAAAATAGCAAACTGATTTCGATTAGTACATGTATACTTGGGCTATATCGCAATAAGAATAGACACAAACTTATAATTACAACACTGCTGCATATGAGAAAAAATGCTGTAAGCTGTAACATGTTATATTAGTTTAATAATTCAATTAAAATATTATAATTTTAAAGTAGATAAGAATACTGTAAATAAGTTAAAAAAGCTTTATTATATTAGTATTTTTTTATTTGTATAATTTTATTCTATTATTTCGGCTGAAGAGCTTTGTACATGGTTATGAATAAATAAAAAAAAAAAGAATAAAAAATGTCACCGCGTCAGATAAGTTTGTGACACTATATGTCTTTAATGAGCTGTCAACAGATTATAAATTTGGTTACATTTTAATTTTAACCCGACTTTTCGAATGCTTTGCAGCAATCGTTTTCACTGGTAGACGAGATGTAATATGGTTTAGTTGTACCTACGACATTAGAAAGGATAGGTAAATATGTTATTTGTTATTTAGTTTCTTTTAACAGGTAAATAACTTATCTGTTTGTCAGCTCCTGTCCAAGGTCACTGTACAAAGGTACACTGTACAAAGGCTATTGTGTGTTTGTTTTACAGCGCAATAACCTTAACTACATCACGTAGTCTGCGAGATTATTTTTCCGTAGTTTAACATACAGATATTAAATAAACAAAAATGAGAACACAGGTGTTGATAAAACAAGGCAAGAACCATCTCGAAAAACCAGTTGTCACACAAAAGCCCCATTTATTCTGTCTATCAGTTTGATAGTTCTGACGCTACGCGAAATGGACGGCAAAATATTAGATAAATATACACCATGTTGATGAAATATTTTTTGTATAAATCAGTATATTATTTTTATAACTCAAAGTTATCTGGATTTTTCTTTGTGTGTGTGAGAAATCAGAACAGGTTGTCAGTAATTATTAAGATATAAGATTCGATTTGCTTCAGGAAGTGCTTGCTGAAGCGGTATACATTTTTAATAATATAGGACATGTTCGAAATGTATGCGTCGTGGTAAAGCCACGCAAAAGTCGGGGAAGGTTATCTGAATGGAGACTGTTCATGTGTACTTGTTTACTTGCAACAAACTCAAAGTACCACAAAAGTAAAATATGAAATTCAACATACTAATATTTTTAGATATATTTCTATGTTTTGTTCTTGTCAGCAAACTTTTCAGTACATAATGCAGCGTTAGGTAACACAGTTACTTGTAGATGTTCTAGAAAAAAATCATGAACTCTTGAAATGGCACCGGAGACTAAATTAGGCCTGTACTGGTATAACTAAACGAAGATTTAATTACCTACATAGCATACCAGATTGTAGCATACTTTAAAATTGTTATTATACTTTTCATTAATCATTTTGCATATATAATAAATGTTGTATGCTCATCTACTACCAGAATAGTATACAATCTTAAAATAATTATTGAACTTATTATTTGAAGGAGGCTGTATAAAATGTCTCAGTACAGCTTAAAATTTTTACTATACTCTTCCTTGACGGTTTTGTATGTTATATATACTGTGGGCTTAACTAGTGTATAATAAATATTATATATTCATCTCCCAAATAAAAAGAGTACAATCTTAAAATAATGATTGAAAGTATTATTTATAAGAGGCTGTATAAAATGTCTCAGTACAGCCTAGTTTCGTAGCGTCCTCGCAGTCCAAGTGAGCGGTCTTGACAGAAAGTGAACAATCACAATAAGGGCCAAAAGTCCGCTCACTCATGACCTCAATAACGCTTTAGAAACATGTAATTTCATGACAATTTTGTCGTGTATGTATAACGGATATGTTGTTACTTTTCTTTAAAACTTTTATATGTATATAATATTTAAAATATACTGATTTTTACATTTTTAAAGTTGAAATCGACAGACCACTACAAGATCTCATTGTTTTATAGTAGACTATAGGTTTGTATAAAATAAAAATACAAAGTTTAAACCCTCCCCACCTTACTAATAAAAGTATTAAACCCAGAACAACTTATTTTTTTTTTTGTCACATTCTCATTAAGGATTTACGTCAAACGTATATTATAAAAATCTTTAAGCTGATGGGTATATAAGTTCATGATTAAAATGATTTTTTAAATGTCTCGATCAATAACTATTTACAAAGCTATTCCCTAAGAATAATGACAGACTTCGTGCGTAGTTATTTAGCACTGATGACGATGTTCAATAGTTACCAACTACCAATTTTGATAATGTAAATAATATATTCAGTATTCATCTATGTGCGATTGACCAGAAACAATACTCAGTCAGGTCATTGACACTGTCACATCTTACTCATTTTTGTTATATCTCAATAGCCTTCATTGTAATACTAATATTTACTCGGAGTATTTATTTTACTAAAAATATTAATCTTATTTATTTGACCTGAAATCTATGATTTGATTTAATTTATATTTAATGTAAAGTTTTTCTAAATATCTAATATATTTTTTGGATAAAATTACCTAAAGTGTTCAGGATTTATATGAGCTTGTTCAATTTATTGGAAATATAAGCATTCTTTACGATGTAATGGCCCCTTTTTACCAACCTTTTTCCTTCCTAATAGTTTCATCTTTAAACGTGTGGGTTATATATTATTTAGATTCTGTCTATTACACCAAAGAGCTTCATATATATTATTGCTGTCATATTCTTATCTTATATCTTAAAGATATATATGTTATTCTACTTCGAACATGTTCCAGACAAGCTATAGAGGCAGATTGACTGCTTGATATATGGAGGGCCATCAATCTAGACTGAAGCAGGCCCTGTAACTAATTGAATCTTTATTAATTTATTGAGTCTCACGTGATAGAAATGTGTTCGTACTGTAAAGGGTCGAAAAAGTTTTAAAAAAAGATTTCGTATAAAAAGAGGATGGAACTGATGTGGATGATGAAATGAGACTGATTAGAGTGGAAGGCTTAGCAGCAAAGAGAAGGAACGATGATAGCGCAGGAATAGAGAGTTAACATAAAGGGGGGCACAGGCAATCTGTAACTGTACCACTACTCTGTTACTAGCCATTTTGTATTTGATTGATTGCGTTTGTATTTAGCAGAATTTGCATTAATATTTGATTCTACCTCATCGTTCGAACTGGTGTATATGGATATACCATGTTATTAATTAACTTGTCTAATTATTGTGAAGGGTTGGAATATCGCAAATTAAAAAATACACACATCAAATCTGTAAAAGAGGATACGCTATTATTTTTTGTAAAAAACAAAACACAGTCGGTATGTTTATTCTGTTAAACAAAGCCAGTATATATTTGTAAGAACAAAAAAGTTTGTATATCAATCAACCTTCTTAAGATAGTAATTATAAAAATTAGTTTCTGTAAATTATGTTGGTTGCTTAGACTTTTTTGAGTGGTTCCTTTGGGTTTCACCATTATTATTTATCAAATCCATTTGGGGTCCTTACTAATGTAGATTGAAGACTGGCTGGCCAATAAACAAAAATGTTTCAATAAAACTATTTTACGGATATAATTCGCGTTTATTTATACCGCGAACACGTTTGCTGCAAAAAAAAAAAGTAAACGCGAGTTATATCCGTAAAATAGTTTTATTGAAATGTGTAGTACTCGTATAAATCTTAGAAAATATTATATAATTGTTTGTTGAATGAAAAAAAATTCAAGACGTTTTGAATTTATAAAACTATCAAGATTATTGAAAATCGCTGAAGAAATTCTGAACAAGGGTTACTTTAATAGGCAATGATACCCGAGATGTTACAAATTAATAATGGCTTTGGAATCGTCTTTTAATCACAATATCTTCGGTATCTGTCCCGGCCATAAACCGCAGCTGCACAAACACTACTGGCCAGCCCTTGGTCGTTACGGAACCTAAATTTTAAGATACCAGAAAATCTTTTGTCGCATATTGTCTTCCATTTTACTTAAGTGGGTATTCATTTCTTGGGTTCATATTTTTGTGATGATCTTGATATGTCTTTTTTAGGCCTTTTGTCGCAATTTATTAAATATATATTAGATATCACTTCTCATGAAATTATTTACGTAATTTATTAATGTATCTATTTTAGATTATATATTAAAGTATATAAAAACTTTTAGGTCTTTCTAGCAGTGTAGTTAATAATTAAACTTTAACTAAATATATGCATTATGTTTTGTCATATATTTGAAAATTTTTAATTTTATTACAATTATAAATATTGCAATTTGTTTTAAATGTTTAAAATTAAATTCAAGATATAATTATATTTTGATTTTTACTACGTATTGAATCAGACCTATATATTAAGATAATTTGACTGAATGCAAGTCATCAAACACAGCTGCTGAATGGACTGAAGGGTTGGAACTGAGCGCTATTTAAATATCAGTAAAAATAATAGAGAACATTCATATATCTGTGAAGTAAGTAAATATATATATATTTATATCGGTGGTAGTACCTTAATGTAAATAGTAACACATTAGTCTTACTTGTTTCTTTGAGTGCAGCTCTTAGTGCTGTACAAACTGTATGTAGGTTTCATTTATTTCGTTTTATTTTTATTTTCATTATTTTCATTTTGAATCAATACCAGTGTTTACTTGTGTACGTAATATGAAAGAGACAGAAGGGTCTATTTTGACACCATACTTATCGAAATAAGCTCCTATATTTGCTTTGCCAAAGTATATTTTCTATAAAATTACAAATCGTTTTTAATATGTAGTATTTTAAATTATTCACAAAGGTAGTTTGCAGTTTCTGTGCAATCTTAATTAATATATTAATGGACTTAAAACACTATTTCAGATTTCAATTGCAAATATCTCATTTTTTAGGAAGGTGTACAGGAATCAAACTCTCTTGCTCTGCAAACAATGTAGTTAATTGTTAATTTTACTTACTATAATTGTAAAAAATACAATATTTAATTAATGTCATTAGAGTAACGTCTATCTATTTGTGAGCACGCGTCAAGCTGTTACGAGAAGTTCAAATCTTGCTTATGTTAAACTGTTTAAAGTTTAGAACTTGAACATTTTTTTTAAAGTTATAATTAGATATAAAATGCGGAAGGAAATTTTCTATTTAATTAAAATATTTTCTTTCTTTTTTCCACTAAGTTACAGATTTTTTATGATATATTAACATATTTATATAGTATGTAATAAATTTAACCCCAACTATTAATTTGTTTATTCGTTGTTCATTGACGACACATCAACAAAATAAGTAGTTACTAGAAATAAAGAGCTTTAAAACTAAAAACGGTTAAATTTTATTTAAAATATATCTCCGTGGTTATGCAGCCCTGGTACTTGAAAGCAATGAAAGTTACATAAAATTCATTAAATTTAATGAAAAGGCTTACATAAAAATAATTACATGAAAAGCATTTGAAATCGCTTTTTAGATTTGAAATGTTCATTTTGAAAACCAAACTTTGTAAAACATAAAATGCCAGTAACATTTTCAGCGGCTAACGTCATGTTTAATCTAATTCTTTTGTAAAAATATTGTTAAAATTTTACAGAGTTATTTCGAAAAATCTGTTTGTTTGTACGAAAGTGAAAGCAAAGATCAAATAAATGTTGGTTTTACCAAATGTTGAAAACGACCATCATATGCTGCGAATCATAGAATATATCATAATATATTCGAATATATGTTTTATTAATTACTAGAACAATAAAAAAAAAACTATATAAATTCTATAAATAATTATTGATCTAAACTCAATTAACATAATAGCATTTTTGGATTATTTTAAATTTAATATACATAATGTAAGATGAAGATGCTTCTCGTATTGAAATACAACAGAAATATACAGATATATATTAAATATATTTTAGTTCAAATCTAATTTTATAAGTGACGTCATAAACGCCAATTTCTAATACTGGCTTCGCGCCAAATGTGCATTACTTAAATGAGAGCAGAGCTTATCTCAGTCGCTGGGATCACTCGTCGAAATAAACAAAGTAGGATGTTACAATATGTTTGAATTTGAATATCTTTCATTTGCCTATATTCATTTGATTTTCATTTGTAAATTAAATAGATAATATAGTTTTAAGCTTATTTACAATATGTATTTATTGTTTTATATAAATTAGTTTTACTTATTTTCAAAAGTAGTATTATTTCTTCAATGATATGAATGATTATAATATATATATATATATATTTTAAAACAGGAAAATAGTTTTGTAGGTAACAAATGGCTAAAGTATGTACTGGTATATTTTGTTAATATAGTTTAAAGTACCAAACTCTGTTTAAAGTATTAGACATGTTTCTTAGTACAAAAATAAAAAGAAACCTATTTCCTGACTTTCATGCTGTATGCAAGAAAGTGCAACAAAAAATCTTTTTTCACATTTATAAATAATTACTTTATATGACTCCTTATATTTATTATGACATATTTATTTTATTATTTTACTCTTGTACAGTATATATTATGAGCCTTTTATGTAACATACAACAAAGCTACGGATACAATGCAACAAAGCTTATTTACCCACATATTTTCACAATATGGAACACGGCGGTAATGACGTATTCACATGTCTTCAGCTTATGTGAAGAGGGGCTAAGCCCCTTCGAGATCAATGTACATTTGAAAAATACGTGTTTTATTATTTTTCTGATATATCTTTTGTATTTCCACATATATTTTATAAGGATTTAAAAATAGCTGGGACTAAATCCTTTACAAGCCTGCGCCGATATTTTCATTATTGAGCGAAACGAACGAAGCTCTCTATGTGAGATTCTTCTGCATCTTTTGTGTAAGCATCAGTCAAAAACGATATATACGAAAATTTCCAAATTTTGAACACTGATAGACAACAATCTGGTGGTGGTTTAAAAAAATAATAAAAAAAAACAAAAAAGTAATAATGTGTCTCATCTTAAAAATAGTTGAGGACAGAATGCTTCGACGTTTTGTAAATGCAACTTCGGTGCTGTTTGCAACCCGCTTAGCTCAATATGCTAACACATATCGAGATTTTCCAAAAGCAGCGAGTCAAAATTGAGGTCTGGCTCCTAGTTGAGCGAAGCTCTCTATGAGAGTCTTTTCTGCATCGTTTATGCAAGCAGCAATCAAAAACGATATATACAAAAATTCCCAAATTTCGCACACTGATAGACATCAGTCTGGAGGTTTTAAAAAAAAACAAAATATGTAACAATGTGTCTCACCTTCAAAAATAATTGAGGACAAAATGCGTTGAGGTTTTGTAAATGCAACTTCGGTGCTGTTTGCACCCCGCTTAGCTCAATATGCTAACACATATCGAGATTTTGCGAACGCAGTGAGTTAAAATTGAGGTCTGGTTCGCGCTCCTAGTAATTTGGGTGTCTTCAAGGTGAGAGTGATTAGAAAATCGACCCTGATGGTCAGTAACACAATAGTTTGATTGTAGAGTATATAGTATTATTTAACTTTATTTCTTTTACATGTGATCTAAAAATCAGAAACACTAATTTTCATAATTTAACTTGTAGTTTTTTCCTGATAACTTCCAGGGAAAATTTTGTCTCATGAGTGTTTGGTTTGTCGGAGTGTTGGTTTTTTAGGTTCAGTATAAAATTCCGTATCGCTTGTTTTTTTGTCATGTTAATTTTTTTTTATTCCCAAGAAATATTTGTTTATTTTAATTTTTTTTAATTATTATTTTTTTTACTTTGACTATATAGAACAATTGACATACCGTTTCGTTAATCACACAGATCAAACTTCAATGGCAATTGTTCTTTCTTCTTTGTTACTCTGGTTTAGGTGTAAGGGAACTTGAACGAGATAGTTGCTTTGATTCCCCGCGTGGCTGCGCGTGCGCTGCGAACCGTTACCTGTGATATAATGTCTGAGTCACAAGAGAAAAGGTTTTATGCAATACATCTGGAATTATTGTATGAGATATGTATGAATGGTGGTAAATAGAAATTCCATCTCATTAGTTTGAAGTATGTACTTAATATATATATCGTTATTTTTTATGCTGTTTTTTAAAGAAAAGTTATTTTTCTCAAATAATGATTAGACTAGTTTCAACTCGATTAAATTTTAGATATTATCATTAATTTATCATGAGTTACAATTCGATAAACATAAAAAAATACCATTTTAAAATGTATATTTTTGAATTTTGGAATTCCGTCCTTATCATGTACTTATATAACTGTAAGAAAAGAAAAGATTAATTCTATTAATTATTACTAATAATATTAACTTAATTTAAAACGAATTTAAAAAGTAATCAAAATAGCATTGTGTAATAGTTTTTGGGTTACATATCAATGGCCGTCATATTTTTACGTGTCGCTAGCTCTTGTAACTTGGCTAGAGGTCAACAAACCGTTAGCCGACTGTGGGCTGTGGGCTGTGGGGTGTGGGCTGTGCTGGTCGCTCAGGCTTGTTTGTAAACGCCTCGCGGGTATGTGGGTTACCGATCAGAGAACCTTTTATATGTTAAAATATATGATATTAATATGGTTATGAGTTGTATATCAATACGATATTTGTTTAAAAATATTGTTTCATTTTATTAAAAATATATATATCTTTTTTAATTTTATATATCTTGCTACTTTATATATAAGAATATTCCAAATATATTTTATTGTTGTTTTTAGATTACGTCTTTGTTTTGTACTTGTATGTTTTTGTTAAAAATGTATTTCTCCAGACAAATAACACTCTGAAATATTTAAATTTTCGGCTGCCAAATTATATGAGTTAAGACGCGTGAAATTTGTTTACAATAAACGCTGGAACCAACTCCAATTCTATAACAATTGAACAAACGTGAGAAGACGCGAATTTTACATTTTAACTTTACCTACTTTAAAAAATATTATTTTTATTACTTACTAATTAATTATAATAATAATTCTTTTTTGCCAGAACATTCCATAGAATTACAATTCTACTAAAATTGTTATGACAATTCTACCAACTACAAAATACTACATGTAGTAATTAAAACAAAAACATTAATCAAATGTAAGAAACATTTGATTGTATGTCTGTACGTGTCTAAAGAACTGTAAATTAAAATGTTAAGTAGAATGCTTATCAGAAGAAAACGTGTTTTTATTAACAATGTAAATTGTATTTTATCTTATTTACTGAGTTAAATATGAATACGAAAGATAAGTATTATAATGGTGGCAGCACTGTATGAAATAGTGCTGCCACCATTATAATACTGTTCAAACATCACGTATTTGATATTTCAATATCTTCACACCTGTAAATATGATAAAATGTATGTAATGAAGCTGTTTTTCTTATTACTAATAACAAACAAGAGAGAGATAAAAATAAAACAGTTATTTTATATGTTTGTTTGAATGAAAAATATAATTATATACACATCATTTAATTTTCGTAAATTATAATAAGTAACATTAGTAAAATTTTGAAGCAATTTTTTTTAGACTATATTTTTCTTTTTCTATATTTCTATTTTTCTTCTAATTGAAAAAAATGTATTTTGAAAAATTCTACCTTTAATGCACTTAAATGTGTTTGGAGGAAGAACTGTCGTTTCAGACTTGAAGGTTATTTGACATAGATTTGTTATTATTTAATTAATTACAAATATTATAATAATATGTTATAATGTTCTATTTAAAAATTTTCTTATACTAATAATTAATATTTAATATACTATGTAAAGCAATGTATAATACTTATTATCTAGAGATGCCTACTAACGAAACTTACAAAGGAGTGGAGTCATCGTTATACGTCAAAAAGTTTGAAGAAATTATATAAAATTGTCAGTTCTATTATGAAGTAGCGTTAAAACAGATTTTATACCATAATAATATTCTTTACTTGTCATATATAACAACACAAGTTCGACAGGTTCTCTAACATATTAGATAGACGATTAGTCGGTAAAGCAGACTAGTCGGCCTGTTTGTATCCTGCGACTAAAACAACAAAATTAAGTTTTTGGGCCAAGTTTTCTTGATAAATAGCTTGAATAGAAACTATTTGTTTTATTTACAATATCTGACCTATCATCTGCGTTTGAATGTCATTTAATTTAGCTTTATAATTAATTGTTCCAAGAGAAAATTGTGTTTTGTAAAAAATATTCTATGTATTCTTTTTTTTTTGCTTTTAATCATTAACATAATAGTTAGAAAACGCATTACATATAACATGTATAGCAATACGAATGGCTTCCCAAATACAGTGGGCCTTTAGACAAATACAGATGAATTATTAAAGTTTCTAGAACAGCAATTTAGCACGCTGTCAACAAATCATACTAAATATACGCAGCGCTTTATCTGAATGCGAGCGCCTGTAACAGCTGAGAACAGGGGTTGTTAGGTTGAGAACATACAGGTGTATTCTAACATTGTTTTCAATGTATATTTCCTTATATAAAATAAATGATAATTTTAAAATAGGTTATTGTTAATTAAATATTTGGTTTATATTATTTTACTCTATTTTATATATAATATATCTATATATATATATATGTGTACAAGACCTAATATAATCATTATAAAGGAACAGCAGTTATTGTCAGCGACATTACGATATATGACAATGCTAGCAGTAGGTATTGAGGTTGGTATTATGACTTTGTGCGACAAAGGAATTATTATCACTGGAAAAACCATTATAAATATATAAATTGGAATTAAATTTATTATATACAGAGTTAAATTAATATTAAAAATATCATAAACCGATGAGTGTTATTTGTAGAGACAAATAGTATGAAATTACATGAATTTCATGTTCTTTTATTACAAAAATAGTAATAAAACCAAGTAAACACAAATAAATTGCTGAGCACATGTCGCGGTGATATTGCCGCATGTCGCATGCCGCATGCCGCATGCCCTATCCTAGGGATGGCAAACCTTTTTTGATGTACGTGCTAAAAACTCAATAATTTTTTTTTAATAGATAACATGCCACAATAAAATTTCATTCGAAATGTTAGCATGGTGAAATAATACGTAAGTTTAATTAAAGAAATAAATCAAAACAATTAATCTTAAATATTTTTGATCAATCAATGTTTTACAATTATTTTGTTCTTGTGCGTGCCATTAAAACTTTCAAACGTGCCACTTGTGACACACGTGCCATTGGTTTACCATCCCTGACCATACCTACATTGGCTTTAAGAGTTTATATTAACTGCGTTTAAAGTTACAATGTATATGAGGTTAGTGCAAGTATAATTAACAGCTCTTTTGTAGGTTTTGTAAAGTATAATAAATACTCTGGAATAAATAACTGGATTTTATCAAATTAATAATTAAAAAAAATTGTTTTGATGTGAAATGTCTTGAGGTGATTTCTTTCTGTTCAATATTTTTACTTTTATTATACGCTAGTAAACAGAATTATATATACTACTAGGTTTTAGTGCTAAGGTTCAGGCTTTGCTAACACTTTGTACTGTCGGCCTTGTTACCAAATTTCTTCTACGTATGGCTAATAGAAGATATCTTGAAAGTCGCTTATTTATTATTGCATTTAAATAACAAACGATTTCAGTTCTCATATCGGATTTGTGAAATTCCATGATCTCGTGTCGGTGTCGTAACGTGATGTTGTTCTTTACTAAAAACATAGACTTGCTTATAGCTTGTTAATAATAAATAATAGTTTAATAAAAACATTTACTCAAACGAATTAATGCTATTTTTTTCCTCAAAAAAATCAAAATAAATAATATGTATATACGTATATCTTATACAGAATTTGCAGTTCAATTCGTATAAATTGCTATGCTCTTCCTCTGTTCTGTTCTACGCCTTTGTGCGCTCAATCGTTCTGTTACTTCCTATTTTGCCTAATCTATATGCATTGGACCATTACTTCCGATCAATTTGTCTTCAGAACAGCAATAACTACTGGCTAGAGGCTATTTTTGCTCATCCTTGTGACGTTGCTCACATGAATTTGCATCGAACGGGACAAATATTATTGATTTTATTTTATTTTTTATTTATTTATTTATAATTTTTCAACTTTGAATCCATATCAGTGGTCACTTATGTACGTCAATTTGAAGAGTCAGGAGGATCCATATTGATACCATACTTATCGAAATAAGCCCTTCTGGACACTTTCCAACTTAAAAGTTAAGGCTACGAGGGCTCTAAATGCGCCCTGGTTTGGGAACCACACAACAAACTCAGCTGGTTTTTTTTTTGTGATCACTGTTTCACAAACGTCAAAACTTTGAAAATTTATTACGAACAATAGGAGCCATCGCAATTAATTCAAAATAACCAAATATTAATCAATAAATATTGCAATTTGGAAGATAATCAGCCATTTTTAATAGGTAAACTTCATAAAATATATAATAGTAATATTAGATTATATATATATAGTGTTTAGTTTATCTTATTTTCGTATTGCTTTAAATGCCGTTAGTTATGCAGATGTGTGTGACCGGATGGTAAAGTGCGGTAATCAGCTATATCCGGTAATTGACGACCATTGACGCGCACTTACCGGCTAATCGGATTAAAGGATTAACCGGTTTCGGTAATATTGTATTGCCGTATCACGTGGGTATTGTTTCATGTAATTTGGTAAATTAAACTGTTTTTGAAATGAATTAATATGGAGGAGTTCTTAAACTCTTATTTATTTATTTATTTTATTATATTCTTTATTATATAAATTACGATATAACAAAAGGTGGGCATAATACAGAAACATTCTCTACCAGCTAACCTTACAGTGGACAAAAAAGATATTTGGCAGGCTTACAAAAATGAAAAAAGAAATACATAAAAAATAAAAAGATGAGAAAAATAAATATATCTTATTAAATATTCTAAACATGTAAATATATTTGTAATTCTTCTATTATAAATATGTCTTTAGACAGGATAGTCGAATCTTTAGGATTAAATATCTCTTATAGGATTATAACGCTAGGATTCCCCATGGAATCTTACATTCTATGAACTCATGGTGTTATGAGAATTGCATAAAATCTTAATGTGTGCTTTTTTAATGTGTGCAATCATTTTTTTCATATCAGCGATTTAGATTGTGCATTGAATAGGTTAGTCAATATTTTTTTATATAATATTTTTTTATTTTTTTTATATAATATTTTTTTATATATTAAACCTATACAAGTTGAAGACTACATTGCTTAAAAAAGACCCTTATTATAAAGAGTAAAATGTTGCTTTTTGTTTATTTTTAGACAGATTTTACATTATTTTATTAAAAATTTATTCTTTGGGTAAATTCAGTCAGATATTTTCTTGTCACTAAAATTTTTTATATTTTATTACTATTTTTTTTATTTTCTTTTTACTGTTTTTTTTTGCTAAGTACTATTTTTATTCTATTTTCTGTTTATTTTTTTTTTCAATTTTTTTTTTTGAGAGATATTTTCCTTTAATAATAAGTATACACAATAATTATACATTATGAACTGTATAACTTAGTAGCCGAAGTAACTTCACATTATTTTTTACGGCTAATAAGGAAGTCGGTCGGCTAGTTATTACTAGAAGTAACTAGAATTTATGTTTCAGTAAATCTTTGTTCTAGATAGAGTTTAATTGCTGAAGGTTCTCAGTATATTTTGATATATAAGAATGTTCTAGAAGCTGATATTTATTAACTTAATAATCATAACTTATAATAGTCAATATCTTTTATATTATCATGAGTTTATGTATTTTGACTAAGTTATTTAAGTTAAAACACTAGTGATACATTTAATGTAATTTTTGGTTATTTCTCTTGTAACTAAATAAAGGTTATAATTTAATTTTATTTATTTTAAATGTATGTGGATGTTAAATAACTAACTCGCATGTTCTCTTCTACATTACATTACATTAACATTACATTTTACTAATATTTGCTAAAAATGCTAGTAAAAAAAAGAATTTTTATAGATAATTTATATGAACAAGACAAATGTTCACCATTTCCGTTACAATATACCAATATTCATAATTTTTTCAACATTCCCTTTAGAAGATTTTATACTTTGATAATAAAAACAAAAAAATTGAATACTACATGTTTAATGACCATAAAATTACAGAAACAGAGTGTATTGTGAAAAAGAGTGCTATCGCGACGCTAAAATTTTTCACAATTAGCGAGAGCAGCGCGAAGGCGCTCCTTGGCAATAAAAGAGTTAAATAAAATATTGAGTTCATTTCTTTATATCACAAAGTCAATATATTTAGTAGTCTGTGATTGTTGCATAATAGTAAGTGTAGTAAATAAACCACAGGTGAACAAATATAAACAAACTGCAGGCAACATGTCGCGGTTGAGCTGTGGTGCTGTATGGAGAATATATCACGATGTTTTACGAATTTTCTTTAAGTTAAAAAATTATTATGTCGAACCTTGATTTAGTACGATTAAATAACATTTCAAAAATACTTTCATTCTTTTATTTTCCATATAGATTTTCTTATAAAATATATTTTAATTCAGTAAAATTTTTCAAATGAAAACAAAATTCAGTTAAAATTTTTATTATTGGTTTTTTACACATGAAAAACTAAAAAATCAAATCTATCAGACAATTTGATAATATTATAGTTTATATTTATTATATATAGTGTTATATATATTATATTATTGTGTCCCCTCTATGTTTTTTTTTTCTGTTTCTTATGTCGGTCAACTGGCAGAGAATGCTTTAGCATTAAGTCCGCCATTTGTACAATTTCTTTGTGCAATAAAGATAATTAAAATTAAAATTTAATAGTTAAACAATTATATGAACATCTAAAAGCCTACAAATATATCTTTAAATTCCGTCGGCTATTCAGATGTGTGTGACCTGATGGTAATTTGCGGTAATCGGCTATATCCGGTAATCGACGACTATTGAGGCGCACTTACCGGGTAATCGGATTACTAGATTAACCGGTTTTGGTAACACCGTATTACCGTGTCGCAAGTGAATTGGTCTAAATATTCGGGAATAGATTTTGTAATAGGATATACAAACGGGTAATAATAAAATAAATTTAATATTTCACATAAATATTTCAAATTTTTATTTGTATATTACTAATTCTGTATTGTTTATTTTAACTTGAAAATCAGTTATCTTAAAAATACCATATTTATATTATATTTCTTTTCAGGTAAATTGAAATTTTTTGAAACACAACCACCGACCGATACATCGGAGACGAGATATCGTAAGTGAATATTTGGTGATAATAATATTTGAATATTATAATATTAAGTATTACAGTGGCTATGAAGTATCAGGTATATTTTAATTATATCTGGCTCGTTGGCATCGTCCCAGGGCAGACACAATATCACCAGCGGTTCCATAAAACCTTACTTTATGTACATTTTTCACTTAAACTTGTAACGTACTGTTAAGAGATATTAAGGATTTTTAATATCTGCTAAGAATTTAAATTAAAACCAAAATTCCCTTCTTATTAGTGTTGCATTCCATCTTACGAGTTTAATTCTATAATAAAATAGCTTTAAATGCGGCTATTGATATATAATTTACCTGTGTTTTTAACATCGCAATGTATTTTCATACTAAAATATGATATTTGCAATCAGACAATGCTTGTTTGAAGTTGTTTAAACACAAACGGACAAACGGTATTGTTTTATATATATATATATAAATTTAGCCTGCTTCTATTTGCAACTTATCTCTCGTTGTTTTGTATGTAAACTGTTGTAATCCATTATTTCTCTTATATTTAATTATCCGGCTGTACTCCGGAATCCGGAATTTGCCCGATTAGTTCACGCCGCGATTACGATGCTCAGAGCTCATGAATTCGGCGACAGGCATCAGATCAAATAGCTCTTCGGCACATTCCCCCTTGTAAATGCGATAGAAGACGCGAAGTTCGGAACTAGTGGGGTGCATTCATCTGTCTTTATTATTGATATTTTCAAATAGAAGCAAGCAATGAAATATAGTGATGCAGTGTTCGTGGCTGAATGTATTTGTATTTCGTGCGGGTTACATTTGAAACAATGCATTTTCTTATCTTCCAGTAAAGCAGATATTGTTGTACATTGCTATAGATTTATATACTTTATTTATAGAGGTATAAGTCTGATTTTGTGTTGTATGTTTTGTTATCCGTGAATTGACATGATCTTGCTATTTGTCTTAGATTGAAGCTTTGTTGTCAGAGTATTATAGAGTTTTCTGAAAGTTGCTTTAGGAAGAATATTTGATTTTAGTTTCTGTGGAGTCAGAGTAACTTTTCATATAATTGTTCAAGCCAAAAAGATTTCAGTCAGCTAATTATTCGGTCTGGGAGTAATTAGTATTTAAGCGTTAAAACTTCGTTCAAGACTAATTGCTCAAGATGTCCGGTAACTTTAGCTAAATGTTCTAAAGTATTGTTATTATCATGATATCAAAATATTTTTACTACAATTATTGATTTAAGAAATCAGTTACGAATTATTTTAAAAGGTTAAATAATCGTAACATTGAAGATAAGAATCATAATTATATGATATAATCCTAGTATTTATAGGCTTAATATCCTATTATAGAATTAATATCCTAGTATTTATATAATACAAAAATCCAAATAGCGTTATTTTTCCAAGAAAGTATAAAATTACATATAGAATTTTTCTACCTGAATGTCATTTATATTTTAATAATAAGGATACAGATTGAGACGAAAATTCCAATTTCACGGCTCGGTGTTTCAATGTGTTTGCAAATCATTAACATTTGCTTATAATCTGACTTTGTCTGCAAGTTGTTAGAGAACCATTTTGTGCCTAAAAACTATTTCTAGATAATAATGTTTAATCGAGTGTATGTATGTAATATAAAATCATATATTATAATAGTAAAATTTTAATAGTGTGTTGGTAAAACCGCTCCAAAGGCATAATAAAACATATAAATATATTTTGTAGTAGACTTTATTATTTCAATTTGAAGTATTGGTAGCACGAGTGACCGCAAAATGTCGGTTCCACTCCATTTAGTCGATAACAATTTGTAATACCTGCTTGCCTCCTGACTTCGTACGTGTTTATTTTTTGTAATATATACAATTGTCATATACTTACTCTTGTAACAATTATAATGAAATATACCATATTGACTTATATGGCAATAATTTTTAAAAAGGTGTCCATTACTTGAATTACTTTAGTGTACTTAGATTATTCTTCTTTTTCAATTTAATTTAATTTTTTGTATATTTTTGTTTATTATTTTGCTTGTATGTGTAATTTTCTTATGGAAATTTTACTCGCTTTTCCGTTCTGTTTTATATGTGAAAATTACTGGAATATGTAAGTTTTTCGCAATAAATAAAAAAAATATCAATAAAATATATAGTAATAGAGTAGAGTTCTTAGGTCTGTCTGTTAGAATGTAATAACTAACAAATACTCAATGGTATAAAAATTTGTTTCCTTTAACATTTTTCAATTTAAATATATTATTTGCAGAAAAACCTTTAATAAAACCAATTAGTTGGACAGAGTTTTAATAGCTGCCATCGCAGATTATTTGACGCCATTTTGTAATAAAATATTTTATTGAACACAAAGTTACCATAAATATAATCATAGATAGATACAAATAGAACTATATATAGAGTATAGAACTATAAAACATTAATATGCTAATTTAATATATAATGAATGTTCTTAAATATTAACATATAGGAGAGCACACTTTAACATATATATGGCACACCGTGAACAAAAATATACATCTTTTTATTTATAATGATAAATTAATGTTCTTAAATTTTAGCATATAAAGAAGAGCATAGTGCAAGAGATATGACGCACAGACAAATATATATATCCTACTTGAAATATACATGTTTTTACCCGAGACACTGAAATTGTCGCTACTGGAAACAGTGAAACACTAAAAGCTTATTTAATATATAACAAATGTTCATAAATTCTAGCATATAAAGGAGTGTAGTGACAGAGATATGACACACAGACAAATAAATATATCCTACTTGAAATATACATGTTGTTTCCCGTGAATTGCCGCAGCATCAAACAGGTAGTGGGTATGTTTTACCAGAATTAATAGTCACAGAATATTGACACAACTTGACACCGATGGGAATGCGAAGCGTCGTACAGACCTACATGCGATCGGTGCACCTCAAATATTGTTAGAGGCGGTGTTTGCATTGTGGATTCATTGTTGACAGGCTCGGGCAGCGAGTCATGTTAGAAATACTAGCTATTGTAGTATAGTTATATCCAATAACATAAAAAATAAAGTAATACGTAGTTTTTTTATTAGATAATAAAAAAACACTACAAATTTACTCTTTCTAGATTTAGCTCTTAATTTGTTAATAAGTAAATTAAATATATGTTTCCCGTTAAATCAAATTTTAGGTCAAACTAGTCTTAACTCGTTTTTCTTGTACCCGACAGGAAAGGAATAATAGGTTTGACCCGTAACTTATGCCACCTAATAAAAGTAACAAAACCTGCTAAAAATCTTTATTTTTCTATTATATATTACTATAGCATAGCAAAGGCAATACTAATTTGTCCTGAAATCGAGTTTGGACGATCACATATATATATATATATATATATATATTTTAGCGTTAGTTAGGACGCTTTGATTATATACAAGTTAAAGACTTAATGATGTTTTTATATAGTTTTTGTATAAATCAAGATAAATGAGATAAAAGTATTAATGTTAAGTCCTTATTAACTATTGTTATTTGATATAAGTAATAAAAAACCTACATTAAGCTGTGTTTGTATATAAATGTATATTATTTCCTTCCACATGTACAAAGCAGTTCTAATCGTACTTCCAAGTCTGTATCAAACAAGCGTTTTACGACTTGCCTTGTTTACTAAATAATCTTATCATTATTACGATTCTCGCTTTTCTTTCCTGAGTATTAAATTCTATTTTCCTGTGATGTATTTATCATCATGCGCTTATCGTAATGTAAGCTAGTTGCTGGCGACGATAAGATACAGTGCATACTTAATTTAATAATTTAAAATTGGTGCTATTTATGCTCTTACTTTTGATTAATACAATATATATATTATCTATCTATATATATATATATATATATATATATATATATATATATATATACTATGGCCAGCAAGCAAGCGGAGAAAGCTTCGCGAAATAAAAATATATATCGAAAACTCTAGCCTAATATGATTTTTCCAATGTCTGGAATTAACAAAAAATAAACATATGTCCGTCATAGTAACAATTTACCATCTTGAAATAGTTTCAATTAAAAACAACGTTAATAGCAAATTATCCTTAATATACAATTCGAATTATTGTCAAATTTTTCTATAGAAAGCTAGACATGTGATAAGCAACTGGTCCAAATTTGGTTAGTATAGCTTGATGGGTGTATAAGATAGCAGACAAAATTTGATCAAGTTGACCGTAAAGAGCTTCGCTTCGCTCATCTCAATAATTCCTTACAGAATATTATATATTTTACCATTGATTTACTCTCGATATAAACAAAACGCATATATATTAAATAATATTAAAATCGTATAAAGTAGGCTGCTTTAAATCATCCCATATCGCTCATAAATATCACTTGCAGCCATTTGTTGTGGTTAATTATTTCCGAAGTAGAGATAAACGCGTTATTGGACTGCGCTTCGATATCTTTTGTTCATTTCTATCTGAACTCAGAGATGGTCAAGCGAATAGATAAAGGCAAAAATACTCGCTCCAACGAGATGGGATTTTGATAGCCGGGGCCGCGGGATGCTGTATCTCGTTTTCAACTTTTATATAAAATGTATGTTGTTAAATAGGTGAGTGTGTGTGTGAGATTGTCAGTGTGTTGGTTGGTAATGTATGGTAGTTGACTTATTCGCTCAGTCAACTGACTATACTTATTTCTTATTTTATTAGGAAATTAGTTTAAAACTGTACTGATATATCTGATTGACCAAAATACGTTGAACTACTTAAAAAAAAATCAACTCGTTTGAAATTCCTTTTAACGACTAAAACTCTAATTTTTTTTGTTATTTTATTAAGAGTTCAAAAAAATAGTTCAAAGCTATGATAAGTGACACTGCAGTAATATTTATATTGATTGACCAAAATGACTCACAAAATACGTTGACTTTAAAAAAAATTATAAGTAAAAAATTGTTACAAAGTAATAACATTTTTAATAAAATTATTACTTTTTTATCCTATACATTATTTTGTTGCTAAAACTGCGAAGTACTAATTGTTTAGTTAAATCACCTCACTTAGGTTTAGTTAGTGGTACCGTAACTCCAGAGTTTAAAATTAGATTAGTAAAGTGTCCAGGTGCTTGTAACTCTCTAACTTAGCCGTGACCTTAGTGAGGAGGTCATCCAATGCAGACTATATTTAGTACCATGTAATTCTCACTAAAACAAATAACAAACAGTTTTATTAGTAACTTAGTTTAGTAATACAGTGTTTAAATGATTATTATTTTATTATTATTTATTTATTTATGCAATAAGTACAATTGCGGACTTAATGCCTTAGACATTCTCTACCACTCGATCAAGGGTGATGCAGAGATAAAAGAAGTAGGTGCATGAGGAGGAAAACAGAAGAAAAGAAGTAAAATGACAAAGTTATATAATAAACCTTTAAAAGTTAATAGTGGTTATAATTTAAATAATTATAATACATGGACAATAATTAGGTACATAAAATATAATAACAATAATTTCTTTATATAAGTACTGAACAAATAGGAAGAACATATACAAAATATATTATATTATTTTGTAAACACATGGTCTTATTAATAAACCTCTGATTAACTCCAAATTCTTGTTTTGAAAGGGTTATAAGAAATGAAATTAGATAGTTTAAATGAATTGCTAAACAATGTATCAGCATCTTTAGGTGGAAACAAATTAGTATTGGCAATGATTGTTCAGTTGCGAGGTCGCGGTCAAGTTTTTGCTGGCCAGATGTTTCGAGCCTGAAATAAATTAACTCATTGTTTGGAACTATTGATTTAATAATGTTTGTTATGAAACTAAAATAAGCAGCAATTGTGTATTTCGTTTATTTATATTTTGAATAGAATCCAGTATTATTAATATATCTATTAAATATAATTGATATTAAAACCTGTATCGCAGAAATATATAATATTAATAACTGTGATCATTTAGTCTCAAATGGTCTAAAAACAACCGATTACTGTTCATTAAGGGAACATAAATAAAATAATGACCCACACGTTAGAAAATTTATATTTGGAAATTTACAAAATTAGCGAGTATGATGTTAATCGATTGAGGAACTATCGGCAATGAACGGGGTCTCGGGGGTCATAGATGATCTGTGCCCCCTGTCCCTTGTGCAGACCCCGTGGACATCCGTTGGCGCTGTTGTCCTGGCGGCAACATATTCCCGGCCCTGGAAAGCTTAGGCGCTTTCTAGCAACTTCAGATCATCTGGCCTTGGCAGCAAGCACATCCGGTTGAGAGCACGTCGAACGATTCCTCTTGATGTACAAACATCGGCAACACGAGTCACACCGTCTTTTCCTGGAAACAATCTTTTTACGCGTCCGAGTCGCCCACAAAGGGGTGGGGTGTTGTCCTCCTTCAAGACGACCAAGTCGTCAAGCTTCAATTGCTCTTTCGCATATGTGCGCCACTTAGTTCTAGCTTGAAGCTCAGCGATATATTCGTGGCTCCAGCGCTGCCAAAAATGTTGCTTTATCTGCAGAAGGCGCTGAAACCTGTCGAGACGATTTGTATTAGCTTCTTGTAAGCACGGAGAAGGCAGTGATTGAAGGGGTCTACCAACCAAGAAATGTCCCGGAGTCAAAGGATATAGGTCAGATGGTGAGGAACTTAAAGGACATATGGGACGGCTGTTAAGGATACTTTCTATTTGGGCGAACAGAGTTGAAAGTTCTTCATAATTTAAGTGACTGGTCCCTAAAATCCTAGTTAAATGGAATTTAGCAGAATTTACACCGGCCTCCATTAAACCATTGAAGTGAGGAGCGTATGCTGGTGAGAAACGAAATTCGACGCCTTCGCTAGCGGCAAAATCTTGTATAAAATTAGAATTGAACTTAAAAAATTCATTTATTTCTTTGGAAGCTGCCACAAAGTTACCACCATTGTCGCAAAATATCTGTTTCGGTAGCCCTCTTCGAGCAATAAAACGCCTTAAACTCAAAACAAATGCATCTTTCGAAAGTTCACTGACCGCCTCCAAATGAACACACTTATATCTAAGACAAATAAAAATACATAAATAACATTTTGATATTTTACAACCGCGACCTTTGCGATCCGTAATCATAAATGGACCGTCGAAATCTGTACCTACGGTTAGAAACGGAAAATCAGGCATTAGTCTTTCGGCGGGTAGGTTTGCCCATGATATTTTTCATAGTTTGACCCTTGACGCGTTTACATACGTGACAATTTCGTGTAATACGTCGGGCCAAGTTTCTTCCACCTATAGGCCAGAATCGAGTCCTTAAAGAGGCCAATAAAGCTTGAGGACCTACGTGTAAAAGTCTTAGGTGTTCATGTTGGAATAAAAGTTGTCCTGGCGGCAACAATTACTATTAAAAAAAGACTATTGTGAAGCAATACACAAGCATAGATAAAGACACTGTGCCGCAGTCACTCCACAATAAAGTCATTAACATGTAATAAAGTGTTGATGAAGTATATTAATTTTTCATATGAACCAGAAACCTCTCGAAAAGATATTAACTGTTGTCGTATGAAGTCTCGATTCGAGATCTTCTCATTCCGAGACCTTCTCGTTTCGAGACTTCATAAGTCGACAAAACTGGACATTCAGGTCAAGGGCGCCTTAATTAACTTCACCCTCGATAAAAATATATTTCAGCTTTACCTATAAAAATTCTCCCGTAGTGGATAATAAACGGTTTAATGATAGCTCTAATCACTCCATATTGAATCCAAATAATGTAAGAATTTAACCCCTTATAAAGAAAAGATACTGTAATATTAAAATAGGATAAAAATCATCCAACAACAAACATCAAATGCGATTTATTATCTATAAACGTTTGAACTAAAAACACTCACAGGAAGATTTATAGTAGTCCCCTCTTAAAATTCTTTAATAAGAACACATCACTAGAACAATCGTCGAATAATTATAATATGAAACTCTTAAAACTACAGATAACAATAAAAAGGTTACGACATCGGAATTTAAATTTAAAAATATACAAATTATATAAAATGTACGTAACACAGAACGAAATATCAAATGTGAGTACATAATAAAGACTATCAAAGAAGATTTTCAGTAAATAATATAGTAACATTTCATATCGTAAATCGAAATTTTCAAATATTTTTATAAAATGACAGATCGCAATAAAATTTTCTGAGTAAGTGACAATAATCTTTTAATAATTTTAGCACCAATGTTATAATTTATAACTTTCGTAAAATACTAATAATACATTTTCTGGACTTTAGAATAAACCTCAAATATAACATTAAATTCTTAAACGGTTGCGAAATGTCACAGAGTCTCTCTAACTCTAGTCTTCAGAATTTAATCATTTTATCTTTATTAAAATAACTTGTGCCCACACACATAAATTATTTTTAACAAAAACGTAGAGATATATATTTATTTATATTCTGTAATTTAAATAACAAGAGAAGGGTGTTTTTCAAGGATTCTATTTAACTGTACTCGCAATTACGGCCAAATTCAGGTAATTATGCCGAAACAAAAGGTATTTCAAATTACTAATTGTTTATTGTTAATCCAAATACTCCTATCAGTGTGTTTGTATAAATTTAACTTAACAATTTGCTCAGCCATTAATTAGTTTATTTTCTTAAAACTGAAGCTCTACCCGCTTCTACCCGTCTATAGCGAGACGTAAGATGATCAAATTATATTATCTCGAATGCTATTGCTGTCTTAAACACTGATTCCAGAATATTAATTTGTCTTACCTTTGAAAATTAAATTATAATAAACATAATTTCAATTATACTTACTTTGAGAAACATATTAGAAAATGTATAATTTTCTAATTACTAATTCTACATACTATTGGGTGTAATTAAATTTGGTTATATACAATAAAAAAGAACTAGAAAATATGGATTATTAAGAAAATATACAAAATAAAAATTTACAAGAGTGATTCCAAAGACATTTTAGCACAGTTTACATTTAATGTTATAATATTAGATTTCAGCAACTTTTGATATTCTATTGATATAAACTTGGCTTCGCGATTTAATAATTTGATTATAACTCAATTTAGCAAGTATTTTAATTATGAACATAAACTTACGAATATTGTTTGCTGGATTTAATTTATATTTGCGCTTCATATTACCTTCACCGTTTACTTATATGTGGTATTTGCAAAACGATACTCGCTTGGGTTGGCGATGTTTATTAAAATGATAGCTTTAGGTGGATCGAACAAAAACAGTTAGACTTCAAACTAATATCAGGTCCTCGCTCTATGCAAATTGAATCTATACGGTAGAAGTACGGTTCAGCCCATAATACCGGTTTCAAATTATTCTCTCGATCGTGAACCTTATTTTAGGGACTGGATTGCTTAAGTTAATTAGGTACTAACCTTTGTTCTTAAATATCAAACGGTCTAGTAATAAGATATATAATAGTTATAGTGGATGAGGTTCAAGATCCTGGAGTGTAAGGTGGCAATCAATTAGTGGGACCCAAATCAGGGTTTAGTTATACAATCGGTGACCCATATCAAGGACCCTCGACTTGGGTAATATCAGCCGTGTTTGTTGAAATTAAGACAGGGTCATTGACCTTTTATGTAACCGGTATAGAGGAAAATATAAAGTGAAATATGTGAGTTTATTTTATTATTGTAAAATTGATATCAACTCCAAATGTTCAGAAATATTCATAATTCAAAAGTTTATAAAGACTTCAATCAAACGTGGTTATGAAATATTCATAATGAATCTGATATTTTCAAGTTCTCTACAGATATAAGCTTTAAGTCGACGGACTCCTAAAATTAAAATGAATATCAATCGACTGCACGTTTAAAGATACAAATTGAATTTTGACGAGCTCCGATTGATTCGTTTCTGTTCGTGCGTTTCATTGTTTTCATTATTGCTCAGTACTTATATCATTTTTTCCATTTCATTCATATTTAACTAGAAGGTCGTCCGCGAAAATTTATTAAATAGATTTTAGAAGTTTCGAGATTTATGACAGTTTTTTTTTATTTTATTTCATTGTAAAATGCAAGTTTAGTATTTAGTGCCAATATGATGAAATGTTTTTATTTTTTTCCTTTTCTTTGTTCTCTTTATTGACATGAATATGCCTTTACATTCGATCTCATTCTGTTCTCATTTTGTTTTAACGAAAAGTAACTGCTTGCTGCTAGCCATCTCGCTATTGTAAAGTAACAGAACAGCGCGTGTTATGTATCGTATTTCTTCCATTATTGAGTAAAACGAAACAGAGTTAAATGTTTTAAAAACAAAGAAATTTTCATGTTTAACATTTGCTCTTCAGCGTTCTTTCTGCATATCTACTGCTGGAGATCTTCAAAATGAGGTCATAACCTATATTTATGGATAAAAATCAGCTTACGCTATTAATACATAAGATGAGACTGTTATGACTTATTTTAAATATTGATATCTAGTGAACGAGGAAGTCGTATCCGCTGTGCTTCGCTCCTAGGTAATGTTAGTAAAGGAAGGATGATTATTTAATGTCTTTGTTCATTTCTTAGGAATTTTAATAAAGGAGAATAAAACATTGTTATAAGAGACGCTGTTTCGGAATGTTTGTAATTTTATCGTTGTGAAAATTTTTTAATTAATTTTTTACTTTTACAATTTGAACATCAACTTTTTACGAAAAATAGGAGTTAGTATTGATAGATGTGTTAAAAATGAAAAAGGTCAGAGCCAGTGGTGTTTCATCGCTTCAAAAACAGAAGCAATCAGGATCGTAAAAAAACCTGCAAAACCTGTGCCTGCGGTCTTCCTGTCCACTGCACACAACTCAGCATTGGGAAAAAGAACAAACAAAAAGAAATTACTTGGAAAATATATCTTTTACTTCACAAACATATCTTTTTTTGTATACTAATTACATTTTCAATGGAAAAATTATGTTAAAATATCTCAATAAAACTATTTTACACATATAACTTGCGTTTATTTGTACTTATTTTTTAAATTATTTTCGAGTGTTTTCCAGCATATGTGTTCTCGTTAAGACGAGATGTTGGTGTCTGTTAGTCAGTTTCTTTTTGACAAATGTAATAATAAACGCAAGTTATATCCGTAAAATAGTTTTATTGAAATGTTTAGTACTCGTGTAAATAAAAAAAATATATGTGAAAACATTATACGTTATATATTTTACACAGAAAATACGTTTTTGTTAAAAATAATAGAGCATATTTATTTTTTAGTCTAGTTAAAAAGTTATGCGAATTTTAAAGCTTATTTGCCATTTTATCGTGTTCGGGAAGCATCGTCAGCGGTTTGATAAACGTACTAGTTGCGAAAATATAATATGACTAACATCGAGTCAGCTATTTTAACAAAATATAGCGATTAAGCTACCTATATGTATATTATTTATTTGAAATTTTAATATTTTGTGTATTTCATTCTGGAATAAAGCATGGATTGCGTCCAAAATTATTATTTTAAAAAGCTCCGAATTATTGATGGTTTGGAAAACCATTGTTTTAATATGCCTGCACTTTATAGCTATTAAAACAGAACAAATTAAACGAGATTTGTTATTAGGATTTAATCATCCCGAATTTCGATATCGGTTTTTTTAAATAATTCTGGATACTTAAATACATATTTTCGTATGTGTGTCGGTGTGCGTGCGTGCGTGCGTGAGTGTGTGCGTGCATGCGTGCGTGCGTGTGTGTGTGCGTGCATGCGTGCGTGTGTGTGTGCGTGCGTGCGTGCGTGTGTGTGTGCGTGCGTGCGTGCATGCGTACGTGCGTGCATGATTGTGTGTGTAGTTTTTGTTTTAAAAATAATATGGATAAAAAAAAATATTTCATATTATCCAATTAAATGTTGGAATGGATTTAAAACAATATATAACATTTTTCTTAACTGCAAAGATAATGTATAATAAAATAATTAAATACAATTAATATGTATGTTTTCTCGTGATGATGCTCTTAGTTATTCATGAGTTATGCACTTTGAAGCTCGTGATAGCCGATTGTGCTTTCAGCCGCTTATTAGTTTGACTGTGACGTAACAAAGACGTTATTATAGGATTGTGTATATGTGTGTGTGTGCGTGTATGAGTGCATTAATATTCACACACTTATAAATTAACAGTAATATGTATTTGAATATACATTGCATGGGCTACATAGGTTGTTTCAATGTAAAAGAAATTTTAGGTCACAATTTTAATTTTGTAATGTTTTTAAAAAACATAAAATATATATAGATGTTAGTATATAATTTGATAAAGTATAATATTGCACTCTACAGACGAGCTCTGCAAATATATCAAGATAGAAGATACACAAGAAGTGGGATGTGTTCACACTGTGGAGCCTGCAATTACTTATTGTTCCAGATACTTGGACTGGATAGGACTGGATAGGTATATACCTATACAGGGTACAAGCGATTTTTGGGAAAATCACAAATAGAACGCCGGATATTTGAATACCAAATTTTCATATAATAAAACATGACAATTAGTCTATTCTAAAGTATTACTTACAGTTTTCATTACTCTTGTACCTATTTGATAAAATTTTGTCTGTTCCAATAATTTTAGTTAAATAAGATACAGAAATACCCAATCTCGTAACCATATTTTGCATTTTTAGTTTAAAATATGATAATACGAGTAATCGGTAAAGTCTTTAAATACTTAACTAAATGGCTTCACTTCAAACACTCCAGGTCTTGAGTCCTCTTCAATTTCAATTCTCGCTTCAGATCTAACGTCTCGCGCTAACGTCGAATACAATTCTGTCGTACTTGAAAAATAAGTGATGTGACAACGTCTCTACGCTTTTATAAGAACCCGCTTAAATACATTAGTTTAATGGATAGCAGATCTCGGAAAAATTAAAGTGGTCAGCGGTGAATTATATACTGTCTGGAGATATATATCAAAAGATATTTATTTCTGTAAATTAAAAATAGGAGTCGCTTATATAACTTGGAAAAAAATTAAATAACGAACAAAAATACTAAAAATATTTTGCTTTCGAAAATACAAAAAATAACTTTTTTTTCTGCTTTTTTTACAAAAATACTAAATCTATGTTGTTTTCGAGAATACAAACTTTTTTTTCTGTTCTATTTTGCTGTTTTCTTTTTTGTAGTATTTGATCAAATATGGTGTTATTTGCATTCAAATTATAAATAATGGTATGATTTCTTGTAAGTACTATAAGTCGGAGCTGCAAGTACCTGTGTCACATAAAGAAGCTCAGTTAGATCACACGGATGTCGCAAGCCACCTCGCGTCGTGGGAACGCTTTCACTGCGGGAACTAATGTAATTCTCGTTTCCCCTCATTACTGTTTTTGCAAAATGATTTTAAAGATTATTTATTTATTTATATCTTTTCCACTTTGAATCCACATCAGTGATCACTTGTGTACGTCCATTTGTAGAGTCAGAAGGGCTATTTTGATACAATAAATATAAAATAAGGCCTTCTGGACACTCACACACACACACACACACACTGAACTTAAAAGTTAAGGCTACGAGGGTTCCAAACGCGCCCTGGTTTGAGATCCAGACGACAAACTCAGCCGAGTAATTTTTTATTGTGATGTATCAAAAACGTCAAAACATAAATATTTATTTAAGAACAACTGGAGCCATCGCAATCAATGTGATGAATGCCTTCGGATTATAATTAATTAATATTGCAATTTAGCTTTCAAGACAACCAGTCATCGCAAGCAGCACCTGTTCACAAGTATAACACAAGTAAGCATATGTAAATTTATTACAAATTTTTTAATTTTTTTTTTATTTCCGAATAAATTTAGTTTGCTTGTATGTTTTGTAAGAGCTCGGATGAGTTGTTGTTTACTCAAGCGTTGAAGTCTGAATTATTGCAACCATTTTACACTTGGAACCAATAGTCATTTGTGCAACTGTTTATTATTGGTTAAAACAAATGCTCAATAATAGCTTTCTTTATGTAATATATAATTATTACATTTTATATATTATATTCGATAAAAGCCTATGATTTATATAAATATGCTTGTTCTAAAATGCTGCTTCTGATTCACATTGCAATTTGTCGATTATCCGTACTAACATTATACTATTTCTACAGCGGTTATATCTTAAAATATTATTTAGTAATTCATGCACATATGTGTATTTACGTAAGAGAATCCTTTCAAACAGTTGGCCAACAGATCGTTGTACTGATGGAAAGGTGATGTCAACTTGTCGGCCAATATTGAAGCCTAGACAGATTAGATTATTTTGTTCCAATTTTGTACAAGTTTTCCTTTCAGTTCTAAAAACTATTTTTTGTAATAGTAAGGTTAAGAATGATACAATAATAAAAGCCATTTTGCTAGTGTTCAAGAAATGGTACAATATAAGAGGCTCTAGTAGAGTACCTCTAGCTGTAATCAAAATTTTAAAAAATAATGTAAAAAATAATAATTCTTAATATACAAAATCAGAACCCAAAATCAGCAGTTAACTTCATTTCTAAAACAGTAAATGTTGGAAGATAAATTTTTGGTTACTCGTAAATCAAACTTTACGGACTAGGTAGGTACTAAGTTTTAGAATACGAACTCTCAAATTTTTCTTATCGTGTGATATAAATAAAGTTACTCCTCGGATGTGACGTTTAGATTAGGCCTGTTATTTATTTATAATTATTATTTATATGTTTTACTTTTATAATTATTTATTTATTTTATATTAATATTATTTAATTATTATTTTCATCATCACTTTCAATGATTTTAAATGAAATATAATATAAAGCTGTTTTCTTCTATTTTAATATTGTTCATAGACTCAATCTTAGTATCTTTGATATCTCAACCTAACTCTCCTTTCATTAAACTGTGCTCAATTATTAATATTTGACATTTCCATTATAACTTCTGTTCCACATAGAGAATTGTATATCTAGATATTAAACAGAAATGACAAGTCTTTCAAATGGAAGCTGGTGAACTCGAAGTATAATTTCAAATTTCAAATTCAAATTCAATTCAAAATATCTTTATTCAAATAGGCATTTACACGCACTTTTGAATCGTCAATTATTACATTATAAAAATGTCAGTAGTCAGTCCGTCCTTAAGCTACCACCAGCTCGGAATGCTGTTCTGTTGAGAAGAGCTGGCCAGAAACTCAACAGTTGCTCTTTTTAAAATATGTGAACAATGTTTGATGTACAGATTAGAATATCCTGCAAATGAGTCAACAACCAAAGCTCCACAACCTAACCTTTTACTTGATCGAAATACGATCAACTAAGAATTCTTGTATGCTATAATAAGCTTTATTTAACAGTATACTTTTAATTTTAGATTTAAAAGCAAGTAAAGGAAGGTCTAAGATATCTTGTGGATTTTGCCTAATGTAGGCGTTGCTAAAATGGAACCTTATTTCATCTTCCTATCTGAGATACATATAAATAGCTTTCTGGTTAATTGTTTTGAATATTTGTGAACTGCTTCAACATTTGTAATACATTAATAATCTCATAATATACAATATCGACGCCAGAAAGCAATCTTGTAACTCAAAATGCGAATATGAAATATATTCGTTATTATTCACAAAAAAATACTGCATTGTATGATCACTGTTAAAATTCTATAATTTTTTTTTGATACGCTTTTCTTTTCTTTTACAAATATTTCCAATTTTATGGTGTTTTGGCAGTAGTGTGACATTGCATTTTTCCAAATACCACAAGATTGCTTTCATATATATGTATATATGTAGGTATATATATGTATATATATGTTTAGTAAATCTTAATTTTAGTTTACAACTTAGTGACGAGTGCTAGTGACATTTTCGTTTAATGTCTACTACACTATGTCTTTGTTATCTCAACTTCACTGTCCTTTGGGTCAAACTTCAATGAAAATTTCAACAGATACAGATTTATAAGTAAAAGCACAGGTATCTATTGGAATGTAATGTATAATATAGTACCACAAATCTATACCGAAACGATGAGTTCGCATCCGTGTGCCAAGGTCGAATATCCGCGCGCGCGCAGCCTGGCACCGATACCACGTGACCATTCAGTTATATGTACTTATTGTTAATTAGATATTTATACGTTTTATTGTATTATACTGTTAGAATCATGATTTAAGATATATAAGGTCAGAAGAGACTGATATAATCATTATTTAAGGTATATAAAGTTTGAATAGACTGATAGGAACATTATTAAGGTCGGAACAGACTGATAAAATCATTATTCAAGGTATATAGACTGTCAGTATTATGAACTCAGTTGTATTTTTAACCGGTCATTGTCAATTGTTGATAAAAGACCTTTGTGTATAAATTTAACTTTTAATATGGTTATTGTTATCGTAATTGAAATTTATCAAGTTATATACAGTAGCTTGTTTAGAGGTGAATAATCAACCTAGTGCATACAAAGTCAAGGACATTCTTAATATTATATGATGTACGTACCAACAGTAAATAAAAAATTAAAATATATTATAAATTTCATAGAGATAGGCTACGGTAACTTTGGCCGGTTGGATCCAAGATGGCTGATTAAACGGAAACTAAAAAATATTTTTAGTTGACTTCTGTTTGTTGTACAAGTTAAAATACTGATTTTCGAAACGTAATATGACTTGATAAAATAAAAAATATATATTACTTATTTTATAATTGACTAAAGTTTGATGGATGGAAGTTTTTTGATTACTCACGGACGTAGAAAGTGCGGTATATGTTTGTACAAACCAGACCTACTATAAAGGTCATCTTATTTTACACATATACTTTCTTCTGATCGATGTTTCTTTAACAGATTGTTAAGATAATGAGTTTAAGTTATATAACTGAAGTTATACATTTTAACAATAATTAACCTTTTAACCTAATATTAATTTATAAGTATTTTTGTTTTGTTTTGTTTCTTTTTTAATTTTACTTAATTAACGGTACAGCTTTAGATTTAATTTGGTAAAAACGTACCATAATTTAATAATTAATATTTGGAGTTCTTTTGCACAGTTCAAATGTTCAAATGTTCATTGTTTGAACATATCCTCGTTAATAAAAAAAATGTTCACAAGAAACAAAATTGACTATCTTTTTTGTATTACGTTTATTACATATATTCTTAGAAACTAAATTATTATACGAGAGCTACTAAACGTCGGGTATTTTATTTATTTTTTTGAATATCGAGAATTGCACTGTTAAATATTAGATATTTTATATGTTAAATATTAATTTTTTTTTCAATTTGCCGCCGAACAAAATGAATTCGTAAATCCGATCAACGCATGATGTCAGCTATGAGAATGTAAAACTTCGACATTGAATTATTGATGCATATTATTTTGTATTGCTAAGAATAATATTTAGACTTTAAACAATTATATATAATTATATGGCTGTAATCACGTTATTACTATCGGGATTTGCTCGACTATTTTTTAACCATCCAGTTTCTTTGTTGCTTTTTCTATTTAGTATTGAGCGAATTCACGCCGCGAATCGGCCACTCTCAGAGCTTATGAATAAGGACCCCGAATGGGTTCGAAGCTAGTCGGTAAAATTTCGATAGCAATTTCACGAGTACAGTCGAATATAATAATATTTGAGCAATCTTATTTCAATTGTAATAGTTGGTATTAGCTACATAAATATTTTTATTATATTATTAACTTTAATATTTTATTATATTTAAACACATATAACTGTACCTATACCACATCTGGAGAACAAAACTTCTTTAACTCATCTAATGAAGAGATATTACCATTTTAATATGAAGCATCAATCTTTTTCTTTTAAACTTTTATTCAGTAAAAGTTTCTGAAAATATAATTTCTAAATTCTCAACTTCAGTGACGAATTAGCGAGAAGTGGTTTTGGAAATTTTAATAAATCTGTAGAATTATTATGATCCCGAAGTGCATTGGTGTAGTGTATAATATTCTTAATGTTTTTTATCATATTTCGAAACATTTATATATATATATATATATTTGATATATATATTTGAATATATAGGTATGTGAATTTAAATATCTTTAGCATGCTATATCTTTGTTTCTTCATCGTCGGAAAAACCCATGTTGTTCGATGAATCCTTGTCAATATTTTAGACTTCAAATATATTAACGGTGAGAAGTTTCTTGGTAAGAAGTTATATTTGCCCAGTGTAATACAAAAAAACAAAATCACTTATTAGCGTTAGTTTAAGCATATTAATTTTTTATTCTTAGGTTTATTAAATAGTTGTTTGCTGTTATATATAATATAATGGTCTGGTTTTACGTAATTGCCATGGCATTTGCCCGACTAGGCCGTGATTTCGCCATGCTCAGAGCCCCGAATAAGGACCCTGAACAGGTTAGATACTAGTGGGCAAATGCTGATAATAATTACGTGAGTAAAGCCAGATAATTATGTATAATAGAAAAGTTAATTCACGTTTTTAAAAAAAATCTAGAATGTTCTATGTAGTTCTAATTCTGTATATTATTTGTTTCATTCTTTCCATATATCTAAACCTGTTAATGGAAAATTTTTGCTACTTATTATGTAAATACATTCAAACGCGTCATTACAAGATTAGCTATGGATATTCAATGTAAATTGTATTTTATTTTTATATTTGTAATTGTTTATGTTTTGTTATATGAAAAATGACAAAGATACTAATTTAACAAATTATAACTAACCTTACTATGGAAAATTTTGGGTCGTCGTGAGTATTGGTTTTATATTCAGTATAAAGTTCCGCATCGATTGATATACAACATGCTATCTAAAAATCAGAAACAAATTTTCATATTTTAATATGTAGTCTTTCCCTCATAATTAGGGTAAATTTTGGTTCGTCATAAGCATTGGTTTTTTAATATTCAGTATAAAATTCCGCATCGATTGATACAAAACATTTGATCTAAAAATATATATATATAAAAAAACATTTGTAGTTTTTCCATGATAATTTCTAGGAAAAATTTTGACTCGTCATGAGTGTTGGTTTTTTAGATTCAGTATAAAATTCCACATCGATTGATATATAAAAACATTTGTTGATTATTTTTTTTTTTTCTCAATTACTATAACTATACAGAATAAAGTCCTAGCGACCCTGGTTATTCATAACGGACTACGCCGTCTACTGTTGCTGCTTCAAAAGACCACTTCAACCCTCCCTTCGAAAAGTTTGAGCTCATTTGGAGAACGCAAATATTTGTCGACCCTGTTACGGTCTGCAACTCAAACTCTGTGCTATAATTGTTACTTTGTTTATACATCGCTTTATTGTTATACGGACTCCGGATATTTTTTGATAACTAAACGCACATTTGAGACTCATACATGCACATGGCGTGCTTTTATATTTGACAAATTTAATATTTTTATCTATTTAACACAGATTTAAGAAGGACGCACATATATGCTAAATTTTTGCTCCTATGTTTGCCAAATTTAATATTTTTATTTTTTAATTGTTTTAATAATTTATGTACACAAAATATATAAAAAATACAAAGAGTAATTCGTACACAGGCACTGCTTACATATTAAAATCTCCTTCAGCAAACTTGTTAAAGGAGATTTGCAATAAATAAAAAAAGACAAAAAACGTTAAAAAAAATACTACAATTAATAATTTAATTTTAATTAGTAAAGGAAATAAAATTGAAGTGAATTTCTGTCTATTTTTAAATACAAATTATATCTAGAAATGTTTATTTAATACGTAAGAGATAAACAGATTTAATACGTTTTGCAACAGGATTAACCAAACCAGGTTATTATATCTCTATACTGTTTTTGAACGAGTTATCACAGTTTTGCTTTTAATATTAATGTTCAGATAAACTCTCTTTCAAACTTGACTTTTTAAGTTTGCATCAAGCGTCGCCTCAAAATTTTGAGTCCTATTATAAGTTTAAAGTTCCTATATCCGTAGCAAAGTGACTGTTAAAACTTGTTGTGAAGGAGCAACTAAAGATTAACTGGAATAATATTTTTCAAGGTATTATTAGTTAAACTAAACCTTTCTCGATCGTCGGATGTATATTCTTTATATTATATATATTTAATAAAATGGTACCATATTGGTTAAAGTACATATAAATATGTTCACTATCAGATCGTTTGTCATTTTTGACTGGCCATAAATACAGCTATAAATTATATTAAAAAAATATATAACATTATATGTGAATGTGGGAGTCATTCTTACATGTAAATCCATCATATTTTCATACTTTCGCTCTAATCGGTGTTAAGTATTTTTGTAATATTAAAATGGTGTAGGTATGGAGACAAATGACTTTTTTTTAATCTCGGTTCGCTTGTTGGTATTGGTCGAATGTTTGTGTACTGTATTGATAGGTATGTATTGATATGTATAAATCGTCCTTTATTTGTGATGTAAAAAGATCTGGCTGATCACGCAGTTTTCATATGAAAAAGATGATTAGAGCAGTGAAGACTGGCCTGTTTCGTCCCGATCTCAAACCTCTGGGTTATGATTTATGGTCAGTTTAAAAGAGTATAACATGGTTTAAATGTAATAATAATTTGGAGTTGCTACAACAATCCTTGAGAATAGCAGTAAAGATTTTTTAAATTTTTAGCGTTAGCATTTCTATTTATAACTGTTCTCAAAGTTCAAAGGACTGTATTAAAACCACTAGAGATTATTTGAAAGAGCTACATATATTTTTAATTTTAATTTATTAATGTATAATTATACATTACAAGAATAAATTATAATAAAAATAATATAAAAAATAGCAAAAGGAATTCGCTCGGGAGGACATTTTCTTGTTTTCTTTTTTCATTTAGTATTTGATTATTCTTAATTATTCTGTGAACTCCGATATTCCTTGAATCAAAACATGTACTGAAATTTACAAAACAACAAGAAACATATTGTTAGAAATGATTTAGTATAATATTATAAAATAATATGAAAGATTCCTTTGCTTTTTAATACAAGCTCGTGTGTCATTAATTTTGTGTGTGTGTGTGTGTATGTGTGTCTGTGTGTGCATGCGTGCGTGGGTGTTTTTGTGTTTGTGTGTTTGTGTATGTGTGTGAAATTTGTATACTTATCCGGGTCAGACTATAACTAGATTGAAATATATTTAACTATCACAGTCAGTACCTAACCAATTTATTTGTAAATGACATTTTCTATAAGATATCGATGAATCTTGGACAAAACTAGTTTAAAATACGTTAGATGCTCCATTTCCTTAGCAGAGCATCGCTTCGGACAGACGGACGGTAATAGAATATTTATTGAATGAACTGGGCACAGCTGCTCTTTATTTAATAACTCTACCATTGTATCATGATGATATATTTACTTCATTACGTTTACTACAACATTATAAAAGAAAATATATGTTTTGTTAGTTGTTTAATAGATAAAAAACGTCAAAATAAATTAGTATGTTAATAAGATATTATTATGAAAATAGTATTTAAAAATATTGTTCTTATAAATCTAATTTATTTAATGCTAACACTCTTTTTATTTAATTTAATTTTATTTAATTTAATTTAATTTAATTTTTATTTTATTTAATCTTAACTCGCTTAAATAAACGGCTAGTTCATTTAAAAAGGTGGGTTTTAAGTAAAACCTAAAAAAAGAACTAGTATACAAATGAAATATGTTTTCCGTTTAATTGCTACTTCGCTTTGTACAAAAAAAAATGTTTCTTTTGCGTACAATTCAAGCTAATTATAAGTGCAATTAAACTCTGCAATTTTAATAATTCACTGTGACTTTAAAAGAGTCTGATTTCTGTATTTTGTGTTTTCTATAATTTTAATATTAAAATAATTTAAAGTAATGTTTACTTTTCATTGAAATTTATTCTCATCGTAAAATGACTTTCCATATTAGATTGGTTTTATATTTGTATAACACATGACTTGATAATAACTCAGATTAATATCCTCGTATGTTATTCTCGTTATTCTCAGTTCATACAAATGTTTTATGCTCAATTACTTATTGATTAGCTGTTTAAAGTTATATTTTTTGTAATAAAATAATTATATTGAGAGGTATTTAACAGTTGCCCTCATTTAAAATAAATAATATCAGTATACTGAAAGTAGCCCAAACTCACTCACTCACGGTATGGGGATGTAGTGGTATATGATAAACAATGTAACTAGAGGGATGGCAAGAATGATGATAATTGTACGAATGAAATGAGAATCAAGAAGTTGAGATAAGACAGATACTTCTGTCGTACGACAGGAGTGAGTGGACAAAAATACTTGTTGTACTGACTCCACTCAGAGTAAAGGAAGTGCCTATTTTGGGTGTTCTTTAACCAAGCACTGAGACAGCAGTGATCCAATCCATCGGTATATTGAGTCTAACCTCTTGAACAACAATTGCCTTACGAACTGCACTATGGCATCATATCTCTCAAAACAATGACCGCTCAATCACTTCTATAAACGAAAGGAAGTCTAGGGCTCGATGAGCTCCAATTGATATCAATTTGATTGGACATCCGTCCAAAGGAGGGTTCTTATTCATTGGCAGCGGATAGACTTATTTTAATCGGAATATGTGATGAGCATCCACGCCCCAGGGCGATAACTTATTTCATTTGAACCTTTATCAAGCAGAGACTTCTATTGGCAAAATTAATAGTCGATTTGCAATCTGAGATCCGAGAAATGAACTCTAAGGTAAGGTTTCGAAATGATTTCCTACAAGCTCAATCCGCAAAATTGATGGTATAATCCAATAACTAAAAAAATTCAATTTTTATCAAAAGTTCGACCGGGATCGATTATTAATTTCGAAGTTAACTGGATTTGTTAGTATATTATAACTCTATTAAACTTTTCAACTCTGTTTCAGACCTCATTCCTTATCCAGCGTTTAGTGATTCTCCATTTGTATTTTTTTATTTGTGAATAATTTTTCATGACGCCTTTGTTGACAGGTCGTCACCAAACTAATGGCTTATTACTTTGAATATGTACATTTTTCATCTCGAATATCAACTGCAAGGCAGTTACAATTTTATAAGCAATGCCCTTATTACATTTCCCCCATAATGGAAAGACGTCGAGAACATTTATTTAATGGGTTCCAGTATCGTGGGTATAAATCAGCTGCCAACCGCTTGACACACTGACTGCGTGATGGTAATTTGTTACGTGATTTTCAAAATTCACATTTTTACATCCAATTACATGTGACTGAGGAACGAGTTATAATTGATAGACGGTATGAAATTGCTGAAGGAGGTAATAATCGAGGACGTAATATAAATCTCACAAAGTACCGCTTATTCGCATACGCTTTTGAAGGGTCGTATATTTAGTTGAATTAAATACAAATTTTAATAGGTTTAACGTAACTTTTAAAGCAGATTGAAATAAAATGAGTAAAAAGGGGGGAATTACAGAAGCAGTGAATAACGAGTATTGCTGTACTTGAATTAAATTAAAGGAAGTCTTCATTTTTTTTCCATTCTCTAATGAGATGGTTTTATAATTAAAATATACAATTTTATTTGGTTTCTAACAAAATAGTTCTCAATAAGTTCATTAAAGTCAGTCATAGTTACACGTTTCTCAGTTAGTTTGACAGTTTAGTTTCAGTCAGGACATATACGTAAGTATATTTTTTAACATTAATGATTTGATAATGGATTTCCTTAAATAGTTTTATTTCGAAAAATATGAATTATTTGATGAATTCTCACTTCCAGTGAGTATTCCAATATCTCACAGTTTTCTAGTCTCTCCAGCATCCAGCTTGCTAGTGATAAACCATAATTGCTGGTTGCTGTAATCGCTACTATCGCGAGTGCACCCTTCAGACCGGGCTATTTACCCGGCTATTACCCCGGACCCTCACCCCGTACCCTCTATCTGTAATGGTGTCTGCGGTATTAGTGAAAGCGGTTCAAACGACTACATTCATTTTCATTGCGGATTCCTAAATTAAAATATTTTTATATATTCACTTAAATAAAAATTTCTAGATTAAATGCTATATTTTATATAAATAACATATGATTTATTTTTAAAACATTTTTGTTTAGTTCATTTACTAACTCTAACAAAGATATCAAAAATATATACAAACATTATATACTAAACTTCATATATATATATATATATATATATATATATATATATATATATATATATATATATAAAGCTAGATGTAATTCTATGCAGATATTATTTCTACTTGTAATAATACCCACAATATGGTCCGCATTGCTCTAAGTACTAACAGTATTTCGTGGTGTTGCAGTTAATTAAGATATTTGACCCAAGCATTGCCGTATTTTAACTTTGTACTACGAAATATACTCTATTGTATGATAATAAGGTAGATATTCTATTGTAGTGGTAATGCTACCTTTATGAGATGTTAAGAATGTTTTCATAGTATGTTTTAACCCTTTCATAGTTTAAATTGCAAACTACCCGCAATTAAGGGCAAATTATAAAAATTGAATTTCATACAATATTTTGTAAATCAATTATGATTTTATTACAAATATCGCTGGTTTGAGGTTAACCGACTTACCGATACCATTGATAGTAGAATAGTTTTGAGCTCCAGCTGAGTTGTGACGTCATAGCGCTCAGATCAGTTTTAATTGCGCTGCGGTCATTTAATCGTGAATATTGTTCATTGGATGTATCAATGTTTGAAATATTGTTATTAAGTAATAATATAGGAATATGTTTTAAAAATATATTTAATCAAACTGTACTTTAAGATAGAAGAAATATATTAAATCTAATTGTTCAGCAAAAGTTTTCCGTTAGAAATTAAGTTTTTTGAAATGGTATTTTGGTATGAACTCTTAAAATAATTTATATATATCGAATTTATTATATTTAAAAAATGGAAATAGTAATTTTTTTATTTGTTTTTGTTTCAGGTAACACTGACTACAATTCATTATGAGGTATATTTTAGAAATGAAAACACGTGTGTACTAGGTCCAATGTGCAGGGCAGATGGACCTGAGCTAAGCATTGTTGCTGAATGATATTTCTAAAGATAGCACAGTAAATAGTGGCTATAGTCTTAAGCCTAATAAGAACTCGCGCGTGCGATTTTAAAATGTGCCACATTTTAAATCTGTGAACAACACTTTGACCATTTAATAAAAAACTACAATCATAATTGTCACTACAATACTTCAGGACCTATAAGTCACTGTCCTCGACAACTCTGCCAATTTTCGACATTCTACCATTATTCGTCTAGAAGGAGTAAGTAGCGTTAGTAACAAAACACACTTTTGTCCAGTAAGAGCTTTTCAATTTCAATGATTTATCTGACCTTGACTTCTTTAAGTCAACTTAATGTCAAATGTTTTCATTTAATAACAAAATACACAAGTTAGTTGGTTAGGTTTTGTTATTAGCTGTCTATATTGTGTTAATAGTCTACCAACTGTTGAGATGTAAGTTTAAAGTTGTATACAGTTCGCTAACTTGTCAGTAATAATCATATTTCTAAATAGGGAAAGAAAATTCTCATCTGAAGTTGTTTTATTTGGTATTTTGTGGTTGGTAAAATAACCTTTAAGGATTGATAAAGCGGTTTACAATTAAACCAAACAATTAACAAATTTGCAGATTTGAGACAATTGTAACTCTGAAAATCGACAACTATAATATATAATTGTGCTGATTACTATTAAAAACATTATAAAATTTCGAAGAAATAAAAAAATAAATTTATCGATACAAGTGGGATTCGAACCGATGTCCTCTGGGAAACTGTCCCGTCGCTATACCAATTGAGCTATCGTATCGCTATACGGCAATTTAATAAGCTCAACATTATACATGCTAAAAAGTCAATTTCAAAATATTATTATTATATAATATATAAAGCATTATTTTGTTTAATTATAAACAATACGAATTGAATGGCAAGAATTAAAAAAAAAAGAAAATTCTAATACTCAAAACCGAAAGAGGTTTGTAAACAAACTTTAACACTATATTTTATAAACGATTGCTCATTGTCAAATATGGATTATATCTTTTACCAGTATTTTCGATTCTAATAAAATGTTATGAGTATTTATCCTGGTATTATTTCCTATTCAATGTTTATGTGGACACGTGTAGACCTCTATTCCACTTTTCCTCGAGAGTGTTCTGATGTAGGTTCTTTGATAATAGTAATTTCTATGGGGATCTTTAACAACAGATTGTCTTTTATATTTTTTATACTCGGTCTTTTTGAGACTTACTTGACCTAGTTCTTGCTATTGACAAAAACAGCCCTTCGCACCTGTTGCGTGTTCCTTTCACATTTTTACTGTTCTACCTCCAGTAGGTCCAAAATGCTACAGAAATACGTATTTTAAATTTTTTAAATGAATAATTAACACATCACAGACACGTCTGTCTGATCTTAATAATGTTTGTTTTATTTAAATTTCTTATTTGAGACATAAAAAGACAAAAGAGGAAACTTAAAAATGATGTTAGTGAGTCCTTGCAAAATTAAGTCACATTTATTCAAATTTCTTATATATGTAATTTATAGCTCAATTTATATCTGAACTGTTTATTATTTTGACAGCCATTGAGTTTTATCTCGGGTCGTTTAAGAATATTATTAAGATTTATATTTCAAATTATCTTCCTTAAAAACTGACAAATTTCATCTTTCTGTTTAAATAAATTCGTAAGCTAACGCTTATTAACATACAATCTTTAAAAACAACATTTCCCTAGTAAGTAACTGAAGTTTGATGCCAAGTTCAAGGTGACATCGGTTATCAGTTTTGTTGATTCATTAAATTGAAAATAATCTTGTTATCACTTTTTCTTTCTTTCGCACTTATAACCATTTATAATGTTTTATCCCTTATTAGTATTTTTCCTTCATTCGTTCGTTCTTCATTATTTTTTAAGATTTTTAGTTACTATACGCTAAAGTTACCTTTATTTACTTCTAAACGAAATTTCGAATTGGTTGTGGATCAACCATTTTTTATAACTTTCTAATCAAAATGAGACTGTATTCAATACTTAAACCAAATCTTTTGTGTCTACAATATCTTAAAGTATATTGCTTCACAATTTACTGAGATTTATTTTACTATAAAAATCTGAGTATACGTGACATAAAAAACATTGGTTCACGGTCCTTTTAAAAGTCAATTTCACAAATATATCTAACATTTTTGGTGGAGGGGCAGGGAGGGGAAAACACGGACCAAAGCTAGTGCTTTAATAATAGGATTACGAAATAAATTGATACGTGTACAAGTTAATATTTCGGAAATTTGCATACCGGTATGTGGTTATCAACACCAGATGTCGCTGGTGATAACAAATTGCAATTTAATATAAGCTACTTGCTAGTCGTTTACTAGAAGTGAGGTTAAATATCCGGACGTTTGTTACGTGGATGAAAATAATTAAGTAAGACATCGTAAATTCTAGAAAAAGATTTTCAAACATAAATATACTTGATTCTGTTCGTGTATTGAGGAGCTACAAGAATCGTTCTCATTGTTAGAAATCTCTTTTATATAAAAGAGTATTTAAAAGTATCTTTTAATATATTTTGCACTTCACTTTTATATAAAAGTGAAGTGCAGTGAATATATTTCGTATGTACAGGTGGTAAACGTATAATTACAAAATAATCGCTCTTGTAAAAAATCTAATTAAAACTGCACGCGCGAAATTAATTGCATTAGCAATATAAAACAATTTCGCTTTTACAAAACAGTGAGATAAAGAAAATATATGTTTTATTATATAACAATTAAAGTATGTATTTAGATAAATATTTTTTTAACAACCATATGTATAGATATATGTGATAGAATAAATTTACTATTATATATAATTATACGCCTGTACCCACGGAAATACCATCGAAATTAGCCCTATTAGTTTCAAATCCATTCGCGGTCCTTATTCACGTGCTCTGAGCATGAGGTAATCGCGGCGTGGACTAAAGAGGCGTGTGTGAAGAGTTTAGTAATCTTAAATTACGAAAGAATAATTTTAATTAAGTTAAAAATATATCACCTTTTTAAAAGTTATATCATATTTTTAACTATACCATGTTTTAAATGATAAAGCTGAGATCTCGTCAAGTATATGGAACTATGGAACTGAAATCAACTGACTATAATACTATTTTTAACGGATTATAACTTGCGTATAATTTGGTTATATTTTAATTTTAACCCGACGTTTCGAATGTGTTTCGATGTTTCGACGACGATGTTTCGAACGTTTCGAGATGTGTCTGTCTCGTCTACCCGTGAACACGATTGCTGCAAAGCATTCGAAACGTCGGGTTAAAATAAAAATGTAACCAAATTATACGCGAGTTTTAATCCGTAAATATAGTTTTATTTCAAATGTGTACTCCTGAAAATCTAAGAAAATACTATCATCTGAATATGTTTAATTAATATCACAAACTCTAAACATTTTTTTACAACGAGTTGCGTGTTAACTAAGTGCTAACATCATTCTCTCAACTGTCGCTGAACTGAACTCGATCACATGGACCGCATTGTGCACAATGAGACAGTTATATAGTATTTATATATTATATTTTATGGCCTTATATTCACAAAACAAAATCTTGTTAACGCAGTTCAGATTAGAACAGCCAATATATAGATTACTAGTTGGTTACATGTGTATCTTATGTTATGGATGTGTAGATATATATGCATGTTTTTTTAAGTATAAATATTTATTTCAAGAAAGGTTAACATCATAAAAAAGTGCTTCACCAGAATATAATTTCCATATTTAGGACGCCATCTTGTATCAAGGGGTCCTAGATAAAGTCAATGTATTGGAAAATGATACAGCAGTTCCTGGTATAATACTCAACGTTTCTACACCTCATTGAGCTGATGTTGAAAAATAAACAGCCTCTTAAATATAGAAATATTTTTGCATTTCATTTTTCATGATTCATGTTTACTATTATATATAATTATCCGGCTGTACTTACGTAATTACTATCGGAATTTGCCCGAATAGCCAAGCCGCGATTCCGCCATGCTCAAGAATGACCCGGAATGGGTTCCAAATTTGTCGGGCAAATTTCGATAATGATTACGTACAACCAGATAATTATAAAGATTCTGCCATGATCAGAGTTCATACATAAGGATCTCAAATGAGTTCGAAACTACTCGGGCAAATTCCGATAGTAACTACGTGAGTATAGCTGGATAATAAGATATGATGGAAATATTAATTAACATCTATATTGTAGTTATATTGTGAATAAAAAAAAATATGATAATATTGAATTTTCAAATAGAAACGTATAAGTTATTTAAGAACCATACAATTGCTAAGGTAGTTCTAAACCCTCCAACATAACATCGTATCGGCGTTCGAGTCGCAAAGCGTGACAGACGGTCTCCTTAGAGGATTACAGCTTTCATTACCAAGAGCTTAGTTGTGGACCTAGATATTGTACCACCAAAGTACGACCACCACCGCCCAGAACAAATAACAATTATATAATATTGAATACTCTTAAATCACTTATAACAAAAGATACTCAATATGCAAGTCTTTTATAGTTAATAGAGTTGTAAAATTCAATTTCAATTCAATTTGTTTCATATATTTTCCAATTTAACAAAAAGTAATATTACATTTATATTTACGAGTAAATCTAATAGTAAAAGCCAAAGTATATGGTAATAAGACCCTCGCGCTGTAAGAAAGCCCTCGAGGCTAAGATGCAATTTATTTTTCGCCTTCACCTTCTACTTGACGTTTTGGTGTAGTGTTGCTTGCTTCAGTGAAAATGTAAAGCTTAGGCGATTTTATAAAAGTTTATTTAATTGTTTATGCTATGAAATTAAGGTCAAAAAACGTTAGGGTCGCTTGAATTTTGTAAGGGTTAAGCAACGGTTATGTAAGTCGTACACGTGATGGGTGACCTTTTTTGCACTATATCCGAATTTGGCACATGTATTAGATATTTATGTTACTTTAAAAGGGTTTTGAAGAGACTGTTTTTGTGAAAAAAGTATTGTAATACTCGGAAAATATTTAAACGTATAAAAATACATAAATAATTAAATTCCTTAATAATATGGTTTAGAGTTATTTTGTTTTAATAAGCATTAACAAAGAAACTTAATAAAATTGTTTCAATCTCACCCTCTTTCTTCTCTCACCTTGAACGCATTAAGTGTTATCAGTAACGGGTGAATAAACTCTTATCAGACGACCGTGACCGCGCCCACATTACTGGACTACTTTGGACTACCAGGAAGTTACTACTGGTATATATACAGTAGATAAATATTTACCTTTTTTGTATGACTTTGATAGTATTATATATAATTATCCGGCTACACTCACGTTATTAGTATCGAAATTTGCCCAGCCAGTATCAAACCCATTCGGGGTCCTTATTCATGAGCTTTTCGTGACGTGAACTTTGATAGTATTGTATTTGAATGTTTGATGTTTTTTACTGATCTTTTGTCATACCCCGAGGAACTTGTTACTTTCTAAAGGTATAATACTCCATGACTTTATGACAATATACTTAAAAGTTGTACAAAATCAAACTAGTTTATCTAACTTTCACAAAATTAAGACCTCTGTATGTCTCAAAGCCATCGCTAGTAAAGTCCACTTTCCCACGATCGGTCGACGCCCTGACAGGAGACTTAACCTCGTACTAAAAACTATTCTGTTTTGATTCTTATGAATATTAAAATAAAGTCGACAATATAAATTACTTTAATAATTTGGCAATATTTTTACGGTTCGTATATTTCATTTGTAATACAAAGATGTTGATTTTGTAAGTTTTTAATATTAATTTAAAATGTATTAGTGAAGTAACCACATATATTTCTTTAATACATAGTGTAAATAGTATATTTTAGTCACAAAATATTATATATATGTATATTTTATCCTATATTTTTCGATATCGTTGACCGTATTGTTTTAATGAGCAAAATTATTAGCTGCAATGAAAAGTGTAAAATTATATTTTTATATGTATATCTCAATTAATTGAATGTGCAGTGTAACAGCAGATGAACAGACAGACTGAATTACGAGATATGTCATGAATGAAATACAGATACTATATCTTTTTGATTTCTATTAGTAAATTGGTTCTGGGTTTAGTTATCAGAATTATTAACACTATATACAAAGAATACTAATTATTACAACAGTTTTAAGCGTTCCAGAGATATTGAGTTCTGGACATTTACTTAGGTTAATAAGGATTATTTAGGATAAGGTAAAAATATTTGAAATACATCAACACAAAATATATTTTATTCAAATTATATTGCAGCAGATTTTAAATATTAAAGATGTATGTGTGCGTGTCCGTAACACTGGTTATAACTGTTCATGTAAATGTGTGCGTTATTTTGTTGTAGTCAATAACATCTCGTACTCTAAGCCATCCCGACTGTCTAAGACTCGATTCTCGTAGTTTTTCAATTTAGCTGAAGTTTACGTCTTCGTTTGTTTTTCGTAAGAGACACTTGAGCTCAGAACTTTGCTTTTAGGGTGGGCTCTAGTTTAAAACTTTAAAAGCTAAAGTGGAAAACTTGTAAATACCTAATTTACATTATTTAATAAACATTAACAATTAAATAGTGAATTTATCTAAGTAATTCGTAGCCTCTTTGATGATACTTAGTTTCAAGTACCTTTTTTAATTCCTTAAATGAAAAAAAATAAAAATATATTTGTAATATTAATGATGTTAAATGTATTTTTTGAATGAAATGTATTAATTATAACATTTATAAATCTATTTGTCTCATGATGTTATCAAATTGTAATTGATTATTAATATTGTTTTATTATTTAATTAGAGATTCATACGATTTTTTTTAAAACCTTTATGACCTATAATGATTCATAAACTTGTCAAAACGCCACTACATAAACATATATAAACACAATAAAAATAAATACAACCCCCTCACCAGAAAAATAATCTCTTTGGGATTTACAAGCAGAAATAACAGACACATACAATCCAGACTCGAAACAGAAATTTTTGGATCACACAAACTGTTCTGTGTGGGAATCGAACTCATGACCTTTGGACCTTTGGCTGAACAAGCAGGGCGACCAACCACTAGACAGATCTGTCATCAATATTATATTTTACAATGTCCGGTCAAGGTTTTGTATTTTGATATTCCATGGTCCAACAAGAGTCCAATCAAAAGCCGCTACTAAAATAGAGTGATGCTTTGTTTAGATTTTTTTAGACGAATTTTCTTTTACGAACTCTATTGATTGTTTGTTAGTCGTTATACCATTCTGTGCTCCTATCTATTGAAAGACTAGACTGTTTTTTTAATTTTGACCTCTATCTAAACGTATCCTTCACTTTACTAAAAATCTTTCCTGCCTTCCCACAAATTGTAAGTTTTTTCGGTGGCTTTATCCGATTTTAACAAATTACTTAGATCCAGAAAAGTCATTTTGAATGCATTAAGGTAGAATTTTATTAGCCCTGGGGATAAACCATACAGTCAGGTATGCTATTGCTCCTCTGTTTTTAACATCATCCCAAAACTGTTGAGGTCTAAATAAAATTGAAGAGTACGCCGCTCGTTGTAACCTAAGGCATAGTCATTATTTTTACGATACTTGAATCTAACTTTGGCAGAAGTATTTAATAATATCATAAACAAGGAAAAGTCAAGGAAAAGATTTACTGACAGACACATCTCGTCTACCTGTGAACACGATTGCTGCAAAGCATTCGTAACGTCGGGTTAAAATAAAAATGTAACCAAATTATATCGATAACCGAATTTCAATCTGTAAAAAATAGTTTTATTTCAAGGAACAGTCAATTTAGACGTGTGTATTAAAAGTTCCGGGTTGTAAGAAGTTTGTTTGATATTTCTTCTGACCAGACACATTTATTACCATCGTGCAAGTGCCAATAAATTTATGGATAAATATCTTAAACTATTGAACCATTATTTTATTTATTAAAACATCAATTAATATGTCGGTGTCAGCGATGGTGGATCGATAAGACCGTCACCATTAGCCACATTGGCCCACATCGCCAGTGTGGCAATAACTTCATGGACCCTGTCACACTTCGCTTCCATTTCGAGTTTGTGATCATCAAAAGTTCATGTAATATTTCTTATATTTGCCTACTCCTCTTTCTCAAAACTGTACCTCCCCTCTTTTGGGGGGATTGAGTAATAATCAAGATACATCTATATTAGTTTGTTTTTATGTTACCGAGTTATAGTGATTCTTCGACAATTACTATTTAAACATAAAGAATAAAGAAAAACTGCACAAAAAAAGAAAACTATGATTGCCCGACTAGTCGGCCGATTAGTCGGGCATTTATCAACCGATTTGTCGTCTAGTTTGCCAAAGCCGTAGCCCATGTCTAATATAAATGAATACTCTGTGCATAATACTATTATCCTCAGATATACCTACATAAGAAAACTAGTTCTTAGGGTCACGCACACTATGTCCCGTTACCTCACACATCTTTGCTAATTCTACCTGTGTCACTTGTTTTACCACTCACCTTCTATCAAAGCAATTTAAACTTTATTTTAATGGCATTAGTTCTCTTTTGCTCTAAATCATTTTGAAGACATGTCAAACATTTTAAGCATCTATTATCGCAAATTCACTTTTAGCTCCGACATTTTAAAGTCCAAATTCGATATAACTCCATCAGTCATTGAGGCAAGGCCTGTAATTTATAGAGAATTGTAAAGGAAATTCCACTTAATCTTAAAATGATAAGGTTGTTTTTAGTAAAATACCCTCCGTGCAGTGTTTGACCGTACCAGGCGGTGCCAGGCGCAATGCGCCGGAGTGGAATACAGTTACAAATTGCTTGTGTATATCGATTGTTGGTTCGTAGTTTTCTTCATTATGAAACTGCTTTTTGTACTTACGCGAATTATTTGTTGTTCTTTAATGTGTTTGTAAACAAAGTTGACTATTCATGGAAAAAAATATATAAAGAAACTTATTTCTTCCAATTTGCAAATATGCTTGAAATATAAATCTATTACTAATTATACTTTTGTAATGTACTGGCGTCTCCAGTACTTCGTCAATATGTAGAGGTACTGAAATATTCAAAATATAATTTTCTTAAATCACCAATAAGTAACATTATAAGTATTATAAAAAAGACGAAACTTATTAGCGTTCCATGCTGGGTGTTGGTGCCATTATGTTATGGAGGGGAGTGCCAACAGTATCTGGGACTTGCGAGCTATAGACCTCACCTTCGCTGCATCTATCTTTCTCTATCTAATCAAATTTATAACGAAGTTACAAATAATGTTCTAGAAATGAACTGATAATAGTTCTACAAAATTGAATATATTTCAGTAAATTATAGAGATTTCGTTGTTGTATTTTTCGCTCTCACTTCTCCATGGTGCCAATTAAATATAAACCTATTCCTTCCCCCTTATCTTGAAGGTATTATTCAGGTACGATCTTTGCGGATAATTGTTTTCCTGGAGACAGGAAGCTTTACCACCAACAAGTCATATTTAATAATACGACTAAAAATAGGAGCCAATGAAGATAATATTGTAGTTATATAATATAATATTTGTAGAATTTTCCTTAATATAATAAGTAATATGGTTTATTTTCATTGTTTTGTGTAGTCGGGGGTGGCATACATTAGCCGCTTTAATTAAATCCGCGGCCGCTTGTCTCCTTAAACACTTCCCGGGGGTGTCACTTACAATATCGACCAGAATTTAAAATATCTTGTGGTATATTTTAAATAAATATTAATAATTTTATGTTAGATAATGCATTTCTTTGTAAGTTATAACTAAACGTGTTTAACATATTTATATTTATTTTACTAATTGATATGAATTCTACTTAAATTAACATCCCGTTGATTAGTTTTTATATAAATATTAAATATTTTATGTTACACAATTTTTTTGTATATTATAACTAAAAGTTTTTTACATCTGTATATTTATTTATATCATGTAATTACATTAGTTACATATATTTTAATTTAACACAAAAATATATTATTAAAGTAGTGGGATTTGTTCGGTCATTCAGCTCTTATTCCTGAAGGTTATATTTTCATCGGATATATTACGGTGAGGTTGGCAAGTTGTCTTACACCAAATTATAGTGTGCCCTTTATTAAGAGCAAATTGAGGTGTCAGTTATATTTAACAAGCAAGGCAGCGTTTATAACCTACTACTATTTATAGTAATTATATAACGTGTAGTTAACATCTGATAACTGGTAATTAAACTGCTTGTAACATGGTAAATATAGTTCCTAATTGATTATCATTCTTTTCGAAAAACTCAGTTTTTCCTTCCGATCTGTCTGTCTGTATGTGTGTCTGTGTGTCTGTGTGTCTGTCGAATTTTATTTTTCGAATTTTGAAAAACTAAAGATATATTTGGAATCAGCATCTAAATGTAAGATTCACTTTTGAAAATTATGTTGATTGTCCAACGGGAAGGTGGTCAGATCGGCCGCCGAAGTTACCGAAAAATGGAAAAAAAATTTCGAATTTTTAAATTTTTTAAAATTTAAAAATTAATTAATTAATTTAATTATTTTAATTTTTTTTTTCTTTTGTTTGTTAATTAATTTGCGAGTTATAATTTGCCGATTAGGAGTTTTTCATAGCGGCAAGCTCGATTGCCGCGTGTCAGATGTTTGTATGTTAGTATTGTTTATCCTTTGTTAGATGAGCGAAGCTCTATGAGAGACTTTTCTGCATCCTTTGTCCAAGCATCAATCAAAAACGGCACATCCGAAAATTTACAAATTTTGCACACTGATAGACATTAGTTTGGTGGTGGATTAATTTTTTTTTTCAAATATTCGATGTCGTTGAGAAATAATCAAGGAAATTTTTTTGCGCGAAAATTTAATTTGAAAAAAAATGTGGAGGACAGTATGCTTCGACGTTTTGTAAATACAAATTCGTTGCTATTTGCACCTCGCTTTGCTCAAATATGCTAACACTTACCGAAATTTTGTGTAGCGAGACAAAATTGAGATCTGGTTCACGCTCCTCTTATTTATTTATTAGTATTTTAATGTTAATATATGTCAGGAAAGTGTTTTGGTGAGTGCGTGAGTGAGCTACATTACCTTTGACAGCCTCAAGCTCTTTTAAGACAACACGAACAATGTTAATGTCTGATGCTCATCAAAAATAAACAATTCTTTGATGAAGGAAAATTCATTTAAAATATGTATAATAAATAACTTTTGTGTATTTGATGACTTGTTTTTATATTAAAGCTGTTAGTAAAATTGTAAAACATTAGTTTTTGGATATTGATTGTTCTCAGGTGAAATTGATTAAAAAACGTTCTAGTATATAAAAAATATCAAATATTAGAACAAAACAATGTACAACATGTCGTTCAAAAGCAATTTGTGTACAAGTTATGATAAAAATGACATTCTCCAGTCCCTGTGATGCGTAAAGGTCCCGGGTTTTCATTAGCCTGGAATGTTATTATCAGACCTCGACTTTCATGTAATTATAATTAATCTGTTTTTTATTGTTTCAGGTATATTTCGGTTTTGAGACCACTGGCTGTCGAGGGTATTACGGAAACCTCAATTATGAGTATGTAATCATTATTCTTAAGACATTTAAGATAAATTATATGAGTGCAAATAATCTCGTTGGATATAATAATAAAATAATTGGTTCAAATTAATACCGATATTAAAAATCTTAGTCATTAGCTCGTTGGATATAATAAAATAATTAGTGAAAAATAATACTGATATTGAAAATGTTAGTTATAAAAATAAACTCGTTCGATATAATACTAAAAATGTTAGTGAAAAATAATACTGATATTAAAAATGTTAGTTATAAGATTAAACTCTTTGCATATAATAACAAAATAATTAGTGAAAAATAATACTGATATTAAAAGTGTTTGTTACAAAAATAAGCTCGTAGGATATAAAAATAACATAATTATTAAAAATAATACTGATATTAAAAATGTCGATTATAAGAATAAATTCGTTAAATATAATAATAAAATAATAAGTGACAAAAAATACGAATTCCACGAGTTATTTAAATTGCAACCTTCTTGAACTAAATAACATGGGGTGGGTTTTAATATTATAAGAATATTCGGTAACACTCATTTCTTATCCACTACAGAATAATAACTCTTAAGCATTTCTTAACCTTCTCAACGACCCTCTGCCCCAGACTCGAAAAAATACAAAAACTCGACAAGAAAAGAAGAAAACTGGAGTCACAATTAGTTAACATAAGGATGTTTATAAAGTTTTTGTTTTTATTATATATATATATATATATATATATATATATATATATATATATATATCCGTCTGTACTCATATTATTACTGTCGGAATTTATCCGACTAGTTTCGAACACATTCGGGGTCTTTATTGTGAGTATGGTGGTTTCGCGGCGTGAAATGTCTTTTTTGTTCCTTCTCTAAAACTAATAGTCTTTGAACTTGATGCGATTATTAGTTAATAAATATAAATGTCAGTTTTCCATTGACTATAAAATATAGGTTCAGGCGTGTTACCAATACATGCAATTTTAGTATGTAAGATTTTCTACCATTTTGTGTTTATTTACGAAACGTTATATTTTAGCACCTATTGCGGAACTAAGGAAATTGAATACTAAGTCTCGATTATATCAAATATTACAAATAATTGAAAAACGTATATAGAATGTAATGGTATTATATAATTATTTTTATATAGAATAACGAAATCGTTGAACATTTTGCTTTCTGAGACAGCATAAGACATTAATCTTAATATACAGACAGAATAGTCAGTAGAACATAATACAGTTACATACAGTTTATAAATATACAGTTTATATACTACACAAACTGTTCTTTTAAACGTCGACTGTACAATTGAGCATTATGAACCAATAAATGTTGTGTCCTTGCACTTGACAATAGAACGCAACGGATATCATTTTAACTTGCTGCTCTCGGGTAGCGCCATCTATTGTTGGATTACTTACAACTTGCTACGTTACTAGTTTAAGATTTAAAAATATTTGAAAACTGTTTAATTAATATAACAAAGAGCGAAACTGTTTTATCTTCATAGCCAGTTTTATTGAAACAAACTTTGATAATTAGTTTGAAAGGACTTCTAGGGATTTCAATTAATAATCAATTAAATGATACCGAAATGTTAATAGGGCTATATAAGGCGTTCAACTTCAATAATAAGTTCATAGGATAACCTTATAAAATAACCTTTCTCTAAGTTAAAACAGCTGTAAAATTCTTGTAACTGTTTTAACTGTATAAGAAATGGGTCCTCTTGGACCGTATTTTTGAATTGAATTTGTTTATTCATTGACAAGTCAATAAGTTTAAAGTTTAAAATTTGATACAGTATAACAAATTTATAAAAACTATAATATTTGTAAACTTGAGAGATACTAATAAATTATCAACTCTCAGACAAGTCTTCAATATTTATCATACACTTATCAGTCTATTATTCAGAAATATAGCAGCTGTGTATTTATTTAAACTAAATTTATTAGTGAAATCTAAATTTTCATACAAATATTTGAAGAATGACACGATCATACAAACTTCACCTCCTCTAGTAGGTGTAGGCGGGTCGGTTGAGTCTGGAAAGTATTTGTATTGTGTTTCAAAAGTATTTCAATTATTCATAAAGTTAAGAGTCGAAGACAGTTCATAATATTTCAAAAAATATTATTCTGAAAACGGTTGATATTATTATAGTAATTTTTATTATATCAAGACTGGTTATATATAACGAAGTTTATAATTTAATAATAGCTACGAGTTTTTATATTATATGTCAGTGTCCTATCATAGTACCAGCTGCAGTATGTTTCAGTACATTTCACTTCAAAAAAAGTAATAGGAACAATTGTTTCAAAAGCTTCAAGTAGTTGAAATATTTTAATAAATTATAATTTTATATTAAAATAAAATAAAATAAATTAAAACAGTTATATAACATATTATTATTTTATCCACGGGAATTAGTTATTACGTAACATTTAGAGTCAGTCTGTGACTACAGGCGATGTTACCTGCTTGAAACGTCAGCAAATTAATACATATGTAATAAATATTTGTGCATATGCAGTATGCATTACTTCCGTTGATAAAATAATAATATATTAAGAAACGCGATAGTTTAATAGGTCCAATACATACCTTTGAAATATAACCTAGATTATTTACTATATCATTCAATTAATGTCAAGAAAAATATTAAACTTCTATTTATTTATTCTGGCTCTGTAAACTAAGACAAGGAATCGGAGTCCACTTCCCGAAGCAGGATGAACCCCCCTCCCCATACCGGTAATGCTACCGTTGTAATAACACGCTAGAGGTATATAACGTAACGTAGAGGTATCTTTCGTGTACATAACGTAAGTTTTGTAAATAAAAACTGTCATTAAAATTCTTAAGAATTCTATGATCATAAAACCTACGTCGCTTGTTATTCTTCTAAATTGATTGATTAATAACAATGATTCTGTTTATTAAATCAAATCTATGTAGTATACAGGACAAATGTATTGTCTTAAGACAATAATTTGAAAACAAGCCCCCGTACAACCTAACATATCTACAGCTCTGATATATATGTGAAGCTAGATGTGGCTGGAATCCTAATTGTTCTTGATTAAGGCTCTTCGTATCTTGTCAATTTGTACAATGTACATAACAATCTTTAATTTGACATGTTAAAGTAACTTAATAGTGTTAACATGATTGGTTAATGTTTTAAATTAGTAAGAGGAAAAGAGTGGACAGACGAACCGATTGTATACTGATGGTATATAGTCGTCCACGTACAACTGCAAACACAGAAGGTTATATGCAGAAAAGCTGAGTAGAAGCAGTCTTTCTTCTCACTTTGTTCTATTTTATAGATAAGACGATAATTATCTATTTTGATAATTTTATCAGCTTCTCATTTGTCAAGATTTTCAGTAAAGTAAATAGTAAGTACGCTTCGGCCATCTTTAAAAATACTACGTCATTGTTTCTTGTATGATCGGGCACGTGAGCCATTATTTATCCTCCAGCTGCGCTATGACTTGCACTATCGACAATAAAACACATATAGTAGACACTACAAAATGATTGAATTTTCTGTTTTCAGAAAAAACTATTTACATGTTTTTGCCTAAAGGTTAATCCTTCCAAGTTAGCTAGTAACCGATTAGAACTCTTAGGCGTTCAAGTTTACAAAAAAAAAAACTTTTTACAAAACTCTCTTCATTTCTGTGCCTAAAGGCAAACCTTATTAAGTTATCTAGTAACCAATTAGAGCTCTTAGGCGTTCAAGTTTAATATAAGAGATATTGAGGTTACAAATTGGACGATCTCAAATTATAAGTGCCTATAATAACTCTCATGTCTGCGATAGATTGCGTCTATCGGATCTTCGTCTTCACTGGTAGCACAAGACGAGAGGATTGAGTAACAATAATTTGTAGACCAATTAAACCAATTTTCCCTTAGGAATATTTATAACTAGATATGTTTTAATTATCAACAATATGTCTTCATAGCACATTATATTATATTATATATAATTATCCGGCTTTACTCATGTAATTATTATCGAAATTGGCCCGACTAGTTTCCGATGCCTATGTTCTTATCCTATGTTCTTATTGCCATCGGAATTTGCCCTAGTCGACACTAGTATGGGCAAATTCCGATAGCAATTACGTGAGTACAGTCGCATAAATATAAAAAAATATAATTATAGATTTCAAAATATTACATACCTTATATATAAATGTTAACATTCTATTGGGTTCCTTATAAAAATTAAAAAAATATTTTTAATTTTTGCATATCTACAGTAAACGAATACCCTGTTCATTGAATCTACCGACATTTTTTATAATTATAGTAATTTTCAATTTAATATTGTAAAAAGGTTATTATGCCGTGACCGGAAGAGGCATCAGAGGAAAATTATCACCAATGTATGTTTACATGAACATAATGGTCGCCATGACCGTGAACGAGCAACTTGAATACGAGACCTTGATATGACACGTGTTGCAATACCTATTTTTGTATACCTGATGCAGTAATAACATATAATAACATATAATAATATATGCAAAATTCTCTGTCAATGACCACGGGACTGCTGAACTATTTCAACTAATAGGGCAAATTCTGTTTTAATTACGTGAATACAGCCTGATAATTATATGTACTGGAAGAGTTTGATTTAATAAACTTGCACTCTCGTAATATGGCTGAGATACAGATCTTTGATATCTATAGAAGCATGACTCATATTTACTCTATATGTTGAATTAGTATAAAAAAAATATTATTATAAATTATTATATATTTATTTATTTATTTAAAATATAACATACACTTACAATACAATTTATCAATATTTTGTAAGAAGTCAAGGAGGATGGTTTGAACATTTAATTACCCTGGATATCTCACTAGGATACCCTGTGCTGAGACATCCAGTGAACTCTGTCCGTGCAACTGCAGCACCTGCGTTTTTCTTATTGCATGAAGTATAAATAATATTTTTTATGAATGTAGTATATATTAAATGTATGTATATAGTAATACATTCATAAAAACTATTCATAAATTTTACAAACTATGCACAAATGTAAACAAAAAATATTCAGTCTTTCATTTAGCTTTCACCGCAGATCCAGTTGATTCTCTGAAATTTCAGTTCGTTAGGACTCGAGCGCTCGGACTTGTTGGAGCATGGCAGGTCAAACGACCTGATTGCTCTCGATTATCCTGACATGGGACAGCCTCCTTTAAAGCAATATATTCTTTCCTTATCGACGGAACCCGGAATACAGAAATCATAGCATATTCCAAATAAACAAAAAATATTGATAAACAATGAATTATTTGTAATATAAAATCCTATTGCTCTCATCATACACACATCTTTTCTATCACATCATAAAAGGTACACGTTCATAATGAGTGTCGTACCGGAAGTGATCCTCGAGCGGAAGTAACGTCGCATCCCATATCCGCTGTACTGATTGTCTTGGAGAATATCTTTCGTAATTATAACGTAAGATACAATAAATTTTAAAACTAGTATTTTTAAATTTACAGAATAAATACTGAAATTACAAAAATTTTGTTAATTTTAATACCTATTTAATAATAAAACTAGGAGAATATGCTGATCGATTATTGATTTTGTTAATAACTTTTAATACTATACTAACTTACTTATTATACTAAGTTGTAATACTATATTAACTTTTAAATTATCGCATTTCATAATAATATATCTTTAAGACAGCATAAAATTAGTATAATAAATTAATTCAATATACTAATTGTAATTACTAAAGAATTTCCTAAATCTACTTATAAAACCTTCCTGCTTACCAACTCGTCTAGATTCTAGGCTATATCCTAGAGACTAGGAAGAAAAATCCACACTACGTTCACATAATCCCGGGATAAATAATGCAGCGATTCCAAGGGAAGCTTACAACAAAATGCTGGTACCGAAGGCTTTGTTTCCCAAATTTTTAATATCAGGATAATCCTTGTAAAGCCCCCTTTGTCTCTTACGCGAACAGGTTGATCTGTTCTTGTATTAACTCTGAATTTAGGGTAATCCAACGACGACAGGTTTAAATTACTTAATATGAATACATGATAATTGTATTACGTTCAGGGAGTTATTATCATCTATATTAATAAGTGATATTAGGAAACAGTACATTATAAATGTAATAGATTACGTTGCAGAATTCACTTTAAGTTCTTTTCTTCTTTCATTAAAGCACTAGCTTTTACTCGCGGTTCCATCTGCGGACAAACAATTTTATTTATTATTGGGATAACTAAGAGCTTAATGCTATATAGCTTTTAGTAGCCAAGAAGATTTTTTTTCAAATCTATCCCGTAGTTTCCAAGATTAACGCGTTCAAACAAACAATTTTTTCAGCTTTATTTTAGTATAGATTTGGCAATAAGAGTTCGCCAGTTTATCCACTCAATCCTTAGTGCTTCAGCATGTATTGGATACAACATGATTTAAAATTATTGCGAGGACATTAAAAATAAGATAACTATTGTAATAACTCATTTTTTAATCACTTTTGAAGGAGACTTCATTCAAAAAGTTCGTCTTATTTATATATTTATGTACGCGTGAACTAGATTCTATATAAATAATAAACACACTAATAACATTAAAATATTTTTCCATAGTAATGTTTCGTTATAAACAAACACTACCTTGAGAAGACGGCCCTTAAATTTTACGACCTCTCAGACGATACCTTACGAAACCGTATACATTTATGATATTCCGTAGATACGGCACCTTGCCGTTTCAGTACTTCCTATTAGCTTTTATGACGTGTGTGCATGTGTGTGTATGTTGTGAAAACTATGAACTGAAATTATAAAATTATTCACTACATTGAATCTTAGTTTCGCAAAGCTTTTAAAACATTCTTTCTTTCTTTCTTTTTTTTTCTTTTTAACACACGATTCAAAATCAAAAAAATATTCATTTATTGAAGGGTTAGTATGATTTTATTTTTTACAAACTAGCTTTGCCAGCGATGTTTTTGAAATATTATTACGAATGCGTGAAATGTCTATATACATTTTAATAGAATTAAGTGGTAAAACTGGTATTTTGTATTCTTGCGTACGAAAATTATAATTTCCTGCAGTAAAAATACCATATTTCATCAAAATTCGTCGCGTATGTTTTGCAAAAACATACATACAGACAGACAGACAAAATGTAAAAAAAATGGTAATTTGGTATCTATATCGATTACTTATCACAATAATTAAAAATTCAATATACAGGAAGAGGTTATTTACAGTTCTACTATATGTATACATACTAGATGACACGCGAAACTTCGTATCACATATATAATATCTACTTTTGGCTATATTTTTGTAGGATTTTAATAGTCAGCGGTTATTAAATGAAACTTGCTTAATTGTTCCATATTTCCATTTAAACTTTATATTTCATTTAAACTTTGGCTGGACTTCACACAAACATTTCTAGCCAAATTGGTTCATAGCCAGTGTCGAGTTTTAGCGACTCTAACGAAAAACTAAGAAGTATTTGAACAGCCTTTTAAATATTAACGATAGCTTGAAAATACATTCTTATAATAACATTGCTAACAAAATATATAACTTGTAAAGCAATCTTACAGTAAAGAAAAACAGTGATTGAGTCAATCTTTGAACCATCGGAGGTAATCCGATCCACACGTAGCGACATAACGCTCTGAAATGATTCTATAATTTTTGATCGAGTCCCGTTATTTTTTCCTATATACATTTTTTATAATGACTGTTTTATATTCTTTTTTACAAAAAATAAGTTATATAACTGTTCTTTTGCATTGGCGCATATATAATTGTATTGTGTTTTGTATCGTGTATTGTATTGTAATGTGCAGCTGATGCTATGTTCGGTTTTTATTAAATAAATTTAATACAACCGTTAAAGATAAAGCTAATATATAACTCAATTTCCAAAAGTGTGTGTGTGTGTTCGTGTGTGTGTGTGTGTGTGTGTGTGTGTGTGTGTGAGTGTGTGTGAGTGTGCGTGCGTGTGTGCGTGTGTACGTGTGTGCGTGCGTGCGTGCGTTTCGTGCGTTGCGTGCGTGCATGCGTGCGTGGTGCGTGCGTGTGCGTATACGGGTGGGTGCGTATGCGCTTGTGTGTGTTTGTGCGTGTGTGTGTGAGTGTGTGAGTGCGTGCGTGCTTGTGCGGTTTCGGATGTATACGTGTGCGTGTGCGTGCGATGTGTGTGCGTGTACATGCGCAGGTGTGTGCGTGTACACGCTTAATAAGTCCATAATAAGACTGCTTACATTATGTTTTCTAAGTCGTATACGAGTACTACACGTTTGCCATTGGCTTCCTTAATAAGATATTACTAATATTTCTTACACAATCTTCTTTCAAGTATTGGTCCGGTAATAGAACTAGAGTCGAGAGATTCTAACCTATTAGTAGTTTGATTGTAATTTCGCCGTGTACATTATTCCTTAAAATCTGTTGTTTAAAAAAATACACAAAGTTTTCTAAAAACATAAAGCTTATTCATCATTCATTTTTAATATTTTTATATAGTTTGTGTTCGCGCCATTAATGTCAGAACTAATTCAATCTCAGTGTTATATCTACGCTGAGCTACTCTTACCTAGATAGTAGGGTGACCACAACCACTTCATATCTATTTAGATTTGCATTTTTTTTAGCAGACGTCAAAAATAGAAAGTTTTTTTGTTTTATTATTATTTTAAAAAGGGGTTTTATTAATGTGTTTTGTGGGTTTGAACTGTACCTTTAAAAAGGTTTCAAAAACCAATATAAAATTTTTTTGTGTGCTAAATTTAGGATATAATTTCATTTTGGATTTAAAAGTATGTTTTTCTCATATTTGTAGAGCATTTTATTGTTCTCCAATAATACAAAACTAAGTAGTAGTATGTAGATTGTTAGCTCTTTATACAGGTATATATAAAGTAATTTGAAACCCATAATATAATAATTATACAAATATATGGTGACTATGAGATTACTAGCGGAGGCTTACCAGTTTCTCTTACCTTGAAAACACAAAGTTATTATCTACTTATTATAAAACAAACTAGGAGCGCGAACCAGATCTTGACTCGCTGCGCTCGCAAAATCTAAGCACGTGTTAGCATATTTAGCGAGGTGAAATTGCACCGAAGTTACATTTAAAAAAAGTCGAGGCTTTCTGTCCTTTACTATTTTTCCAGATGAGACACATTTTTTTTTTAAAGCACCACCAGATTGATGTCTATCAGTGTGCAAAATTTGGAAATTTTCGGATATACCGTTTTTGATTGGTGCTTGCACAAAGGATGCAGAAAACCTCTCATAGACAGCTTCACTCAATCATAGAGAGCTTCGCTCAAAAAAAAATCCTCAATATAAACCCATGTTGGTCACAACAGGGCAAATATAAATGTTAATGATTTAATTAGCGTCGGGCTAAAGAGATTAGCTTTGAGCGCGAGTGACCGCGGCAGTCACGCACTTCGGTCTCGTCCTTTGTTCGAAATTATTGGATTATGAAACGAATCAGCCTTTTTAAGGTAATAATTAATTTGGCTTTGCTTAATCGCCATTTAAATTCAACCGCTCTGAATGTTATTGTTATTATATAATACCGGGAGTATTATTCGAAGAATATTTATAGGTCCGTTATTAATTGGTACCTTTGTTAGTATTCGGTCTAATTTTCGTGTGTGAATATATTATTTTAATTTAACTTATGTACTATTTCAATAAGTTAAGTAGAAGACAAAACGTGCAAATATTCTGAGCCAAATAACGTGCCAAAACGTCATTTAATAAGCTCGTATCTAGATGAATGTGTACGACGCAGAGTAAAAAGAGAGATTTGACATGATATTAGAAGTTGCATTGAAATAAAAATTATTTTTAACGCATTATAAGTTACATTTTATGTATTCAATGCATCTTAATGTAATTTCATTTTATGATTATAACATTTTCTACTTTGAATTTTTGTATCTTAATATTCTAATTGCAATTTTGTTTTTGTTTTGATTACTGCATGCTGTAGTATTTATAAATTAAGCAGAATTGTCATAAAAAATATAGTAGTGAATTGTTATTGAATGTATGTTTTGGCAATAAAAAATTGTTTTTATTATTATTATTATTATTAATAATTAGTTCTTCCCGTGAACACGATTGCTGCAAAGCATTCAAAACGTACTAATTATACGCGAGTGAAATGCGTTACAAATAGATTCTATTTCTGTGTGGATATTCATGAAAATCTAAGAAAATACTTTGATATTACATATTTTGCTAATTTAAACTTAAGGTTTAGATGAAAACTAAGTGTTAATATTTTAATCCTTCAACAATATAGTTTTTCCTACTTGGATAGAATAAATAGTTGATATAATGTAGGTATCCACATAGCAGAGACAGGACAGACAGACAAAAATTCAATAAAATGTTGCATCTCTACCATAGGTTAAAATGTAATTAAACTTTTTGGTACGAAATCATATTTGTGCCATGTAAAGCCACAAACTAATTGTAGTTCAAACAACCTGGCAACACTTCAACAACTTTTAAATTTTGTACACCCGATAACTAACTCTTTCTGTTATACATATATTTAATTCGTCATCCTGCAAGGCGAATTGCAAAATTAATTAATTCAAGTTTTTAGACATTAATTTTGACTTAATTGCGATGGCTCTGGTTGTTCGTTAAAAAAAAAAGATGTTTAGACGTTTCTGAAATAGTGACCAGAATAAAAATATACCTGGCTGAGATTGTTGTATGGTTCTTTTTAGACCAGGGCGCCTTTGGAACCCTCGTAGCCTTAACTTCTAAGTTGGAGTGTCCAGTTGGGTATTCAATAAGTATGTTATCAAAATAGGCCCTCCTGACTCTTTAATTGACGTACAGAAGTCATAAAAAAAATTATATATAAATAAATAATTGATATCCACCATTGTTGTATGTGTTTCGAGATTATTCTAGAATATTCCTCTAGTAAAATATGCTATTCAAACATGTTATTGTAAGCCGATAGCCTCGGTGAGGCGACGTGGGCACAAACACTCTCCTAATTGCGTTTGGATATTGTAAACAAATGTAATGGTATAAAGCTGAATATTACGATGATCAGGGTTGAGTAATGGTATGCCAATAACAGTATTATTTATTAGAAAAACGAACACATTTGTTTTAAACAAATATAGAAAAATAATAATATTTAAAAAACATCTGACACGCGGCAATCGAGCTTGCCGCTATGAAAAACTCCTAATCGGCAAATTATAACTCGCAAATTAATTAACAAACAAAACAACTTCTATTGCTTTTTTTATTTTTTTATGTAGTTTATGATAGGATTTTAAAAAATTTAAAAATTCGAATTTTTTTTTTCCATTTTTCGGTCACTTCGGCGGCCGATCTGACCACCTTCCCGTTGGACAATCAACATAATTTTGAAAAGTGAATCTTACATTTAGATGCTGATTCCAAATATATCTTTAGTTTTTCAAAATTCGAAAAATAAAATTCGACACACACACAGACACACATACAGACAGACAGATCGAAAGGAAAAACTGAGTTTTTCGAAAAACAACCGTTACACATTGGGTCCACGACAACACCCATATGCACAAGATAATGAAGACATGTAATAATATAATTTCACAACACTCGAAAAATAGCTACATAAATAAAAATTGACTTTCGGAAATCCTTATTCTCCTGAACACAGTCTGCGACTTCCGTCAGAGGAGTATTGCGCGACAGGTTTAAAAAAAAACAAAAATATCAGTCTGGAAAGGCTTATATTTACTGCACTTCTTTTATTCTATAATAGTATTATTGTATATAATGAGACAACAACAATTCTGAACATAGGAGGAATAAATTTATACCAAAACATCTAATATATTGCCTTTTAAATATTTATAGCATTTTGAATAGGAGACAGCCAATACCTTTAGACCTTTTGGAATTGAATAAAAATATTATTTTTTGATCGAACTTATTTTGTTTAAATATGAGTAAAGAAAGAAAAACTATTTTATTTTCAAATAAAAATGTTATTTTTGAAAAATAATGTATTCATTGAAAACAGAATTATATATAATATAATTATTTTGTGATATTACAAAGAATGAAAAACAATGATAATAATAAAACAGAATTGTTGCTAATTTTAATATCGTACTTTTAATAAATATTTAGTTCAACTTATATAATAATATATGTTGTTATATAGTAATTAAGTTTCAATACAATTTAAATAAATTAATAAAAAAATAAATAACTATCTATAAATATGAACTGGATAGTCCTAACAGGTTATTGGAAGTCTGTCATAAAATTTTATTGAGATCTGAGAGATATTCTAAGACCGCTGTAAGCTAGTTTGTTATCGTTATATATGTTATTTATGGTTATTTTTAAACACTTTTCAGATAGATATCATAGATGAAGTTTTAATGCTGAAATTATTCATTATATATTATAGAAATATTAAAGAATATTGAAAATAAAAACTCTAATGAAACTAAAAAATACTTCAACATTATTATACTAACAATGAATAATTTAGTGAAGATTCAAAATTAATAAAGTTATTTTTATTTGCATGTAATTGTTTTAGTTATTTAAGTTAATCATTATATAATTTATAGTTAGTGAATAAAATTGTATATGTATAATTAGTTAAGTTGTTGCAATGTATAATACAAGAATGTTAACTCCGTATACATGACAATCTTTTTAAATAAGATTTGCGTTTAAGAAAATTTGTGTATAGATAAAAGTAAAATGTAATAAACAGAAATAAGAAAAATTAATAATGCATTAATTGCGATAGCTCTAGTTTTTCGTACAAAAAAATATTCAATGTTTTGACGTTTATGATCATAATAAAAAATACCCGGATCAGTTTTTGTATTTCTTAGACCAGGGCGCGTTTGGAACTGTCGTAGCGTTAACTTTTAAGTTGTCCAGAAGGCCTTATTTTGTTGAGTATTTAATCATAATTTGCCCTCAAATTGACGTAGACAAATGATCACTGATATGGATTTAAAGTGGACAAGATTAATATAAAAATTAATAAATGAATAAAAGTACAATTTAATTAATATATTTCTACTTGCATATAACAAGCTTACATGAAGATAAATCTAATACGTAAGTTCATCTGTTTTGTATGCGCTACATGCAAACCTCTGAACTGTTTCCATTGCATTTAGATACGATATGCACTAAACAAAAATAATATAAATAGTATTAAAAATATATGAGAGAGATAAAATGTAGTGCCGTCTCATTTTTTACGAACCAGTCTCGTATTTCGTTAAAATTAATTACAAAAAAAATTATATTCATGAGTGAAAATAGGAAAATGTCTTTATTTCATGTTGGTAGTTTATTATTTAGTGAGAAGTTTTTGTGAATTGTATATTGAGTCTAAGTGGAATATCGCGTGGTATATTGGAGACAGGTTCATTGAATTCTAGACGGAGAGAAACCTCACCTCAAAACAGTCGAATCTGTCAATGAGACTAAGGCAGTAAATGCAGTCATTTGCATTTAATTTCAATTTCATTGAGAGATTCTAACCTTTACCAAAACTCGCTCTAGGAAGATTAATTCAATTAATATATCTAATACCATCTATAGAAAATTATTTAAACTTCGTGTTTAAGTTGAAAATAATCTTAACTACAATACTCAGTTGCATAATTATGTCATATATACGTATATATTTTAATATAATATACAAAGGTTACTTATATATATATATATATATATATATATATATATATATATATATATATATATATATATATATAATTTATTTAATTCATCTCTTTTTATTAATGAATTCTCTTAATATATTTAAGTCCTGTATGTACGATTGATATGTATATATATACGATTTAAATAAAATGTGAGAATTTTTTTCTGTCATTAATAAATCTCTTTTATATTTATCTAGTATGTTACTGAGAGCTTCCGCGTGTCAGAATTATATGTAATAATTTGTACAAGTATACATAATCTAAAGCCTTATCGCATAATATAGGATTTAGCAATTAATGTACGATAATAAATTCATTACAATAATCAACACTCAATTAATACAATAATGGGTTGTCTTACTATTAGAATTGTTACTAATAAATAATGTTTATAATTTAATATATTCAGTCATAAATTTATATATCTGACAGGTCATATGTTACAAGTCATATGTCTTCATCATAATAAATTTTAATCTCAACAGGTTGGTATTACTGGGGGATTGTTGTTTACATATTTACCATATTTTTTATTTGTTTTCTGATATTTGTCACTTTTAAAACACCCTGATGACGTCATTACTTTTTAGTACCTAAATATTTAACTGTAAAATTAACCTGGATGTTGCAGGATTACTTCAGTCTCATATTTCACTGACGTGACGATTTAATATGCACACACAAAGACACAAAAAGACACAAAAGAAATTCAAAGACACAATAGAAATGTTCTTACACCCCCGCGATAAAACTTGAAATTAATATTTAACAAATTATAAATGTTTAAGCGATTCAAATGTTATATTTGACGTTGTTATAGAAACTGATTCTGGGAAGGGAGGAGGAGGAGGAGGAGGTAACTTGTTTGAAAGTTCTGAACATTTCCGATTCGTGGCAGTTCTCGTCTGGATTTGAAATTGTTCTCAATACCTAAATTGTATAATGCATTAAAAATATATCCTTATTATATATTGTAACAATTTTTCAACAGCTCTTGTAGACTTACAGATATACTCGAACTAGATATGTCCTAGTTATAGTTAATTTGGCAATGTATTATATATATTATTGTCCCAATATTAATATAAAAGTTTCTTTATATTAATAAAAGTTTTACCTCATGTAGTTAAGCCCAAGTTGTGACAACTTTTTCGCCATTACTAGCTCTATGGTCACGTGATAGAAGTAATACTCATTAATAAAAAAAGTTGATATTAATATAATATTAATATCTTATCTTTAATGCATATTGTACATGTATTATGATAATAAGGTTTTATAATTTTTTTATATAATTGGATAATTTTTATTATTTTAATAAATCTTGTAAATGTGTTATCTTAGGACTAGTAAAGACATAGTTATTTAGTTCATTAGTTCTAGTTTTTTTTTAATACTGAACTTTACCTGATTTCTATTACAAAAAAAAAATATATGAAAATTTCATTTTAATAAATAAATTAAAAGAATATTCATGGCGGGCTGGTTGCAGATTAAGGTTAAATTTTGTCTCTGACAACGCTACGTTATAATACTATAAAACGATATTTTTAAATAAAAGCAGAGGGTGTCGGGTTGATCCCACTTTAAGTAATTTGCGAGCGCCGACAACGAATGCCATTTATGAACAATTCACAATTGCATTCTAACATTGAATTATTTTAGAATAAAATATTATGCATACTTTTAACACTAAGATTTAAAGAGTATTCAATTCTTCAATTTGATTTGTTAGAATATTAATATTTTAAAGAGAAATTTATGTAGAACGTGTACATCTTTATTTATATATATTTGTTTGTCCGCAGCTATAATCCAAAATTATTCATGCATATATTCTAAAAGTAAGTGCACATAGAAGTAACCAATTTTGATTATACCAATTTCGATTGCATTGTTTATTATATATTTTGTAAGGTTGATATTAGTATATAATATATCAAGTGACTAACAACATTTTTATGTTAACACAAAAAAAGGTACTAAAATTCGTGTATTTTACTTATTATGTCAAAAAAATTTTAGTGATTTTGTCGTATTCGCAGAATAACAAAAAATATGTAGGAAACGTCAACAAATCAATATAAAATTTTCCCTTTGTCAGCTATCTCACGCATTTGTGTCGAGGTCCGTATTTATTTGCGGATTTATGCTGATTGAATATAACAGCAAAAAATGTTTGATATTTACCATAAAAATTACATTTACAACTTTGCAGTTCTTGTTTTTAAAGTAAATTGTTTTATTAGTTTCACTGCTCAAAACTCGGACGTTATTATAATGCTATTAAAATTGTATATATTTGATGTTTTCTAAGATTTACACGAGTACTACACATTTCAATAGTACTATTTTTCGCATATAACTCGCGTTTATTATTACATTTTTTAAATTAAAACGCTACCTTTCGAGTGCTTTACACCAAACTTGTTCGCGGTAAGACAAGATAATGGTGTCTGTCAGTCACTCAGTTTATTTGTCACCTACCTCCAAAGTTTCTTGAGTTGATGGCCATAGAGTTCAGGATGGACACAAAATGCACTAACTGTGTCTATGGGTCTGGTAGTGGACATACTACCAGACCGATAGACACAGTTAGTGCGTTGTAATACTTTAATACAGACGTGGGATTTAATACTTTTTTGAACATACTGCACAAATAGATACAGTGAGTGCCTTTTGTGTGCATCCTGAACTCTATGCCTGTAAACTCAGGAACAATTGTAGGTAGGTGACAAATAAACTGACTGATTGACAGACACCATCACCTCGTCTTACCACGAACACATTTGCTGCAAAGCACTCGAAACGTCGGGTTTAAATAAAAAAAAAATTTAATAATAAACGTGAGTTATATTCGTAAAATAATTTTATTGAAATGTAAGTATTTCAATTTAATTTTGCTACTCTAAAATTACGAGAATCAAATTTGATACCCATTCAATAGTGTACTGACTAAATGACTTGACTAACTAGATGTAATTCTACCGTGTATTGTGTATCGACTAAATGATGTCGAATGACAGAGCTCTGTCATTTACCTGCATTTGTGATTACAATGAGAGCACCGATATCAGGACTCGTTACCTGTCACTGCCTTCTGAACGAATCATTAGTTTGGAAAACGAACCCAGTGAGTACTATGTTTAATGTTTCCTTTATTACTTCAAATTTCTTTATTTACAAGCAAGTTACATATAAATAAATTACATGTTTCATAACTAAGTATATCTAAAATAAAAGAGAAATAATAATAGTTTTAATTTGTAGAAAGTTGTACTAAATGCTTTATTGTTTTCTAAAGTTCCGACTTCAACGTCTACGGAACAAGTAATGCTACATATTACAACTTGAAAGACAAAATATACTTTCAATAAATGAATTAGATTAAAAGAAATTATATAAATAGCTATTAATATTTTATTATTTCCACTTTGAATACATATAAGTGATCACTTGTGTATGTCAGTTTGAAGAGTCAGCAGGGCCCTATTTTGATACCACACTTATCGAATTAAGCCCTTCTGGACACTCCAACTTAAAAGTTAAGACTACGAAGATTCCTTACGGGTCCTGGTGTGAGAAGAACCACACAACAATCTCAGCCGTGTATTTTATTTTAATTCATCATATTTCACTGTCACAAACGTCAAAACAATATTAATGTAGGAACAACTAGAAGAATCGCAATCAATTCGATATGAATGTCTAAAGATATTAATCAATTAATATTGCAATTCAGCTTGCAAGACCACCAGTCTCCGTAAGTAGCATCCTTCACGAGTATAACGCAAGGGTATATGGCCCTTTATTTAAAGAATTCTTACGCTATATAATAACCTGCTGGAGGCTGTGTGAAGATTCATTTCATTCAAGTTATTGATAACATTTAACGGTTTATAAAAGAGTAACGTCATTTAAAAATGGCTTTTTCTTTTAACAACTTCGTAAACGTATACCTTTTGCGGATACAATATTTTTTATAATAGTATATTTATAGTTAATCGTTCAAAATATTGACCTCTGTGTTTATTTGTTCATTCTTTTTTTTAGTGTACATAGTTAAGATATTTTGAAATAAATATATAATGAAAAATTTATCGATTAAGGATTTGAACCCCGAGACCTTTGAAAAACCATCCCGTCACTCCACCAATTGAGCCATATTTTATTATAATTTCAGTTCATGTTATATTATTATATGTAACAGTTATTGATTACGTAACATTATGTCACAATATAACTCTAATATACTTGTCTAATGAATCTTTCTCCAGAGGAAACGTTTGTCTCATAATTATAAATGAGATATATGCCAGTGTGTTTCCTTCAATAGTCTTTACAAGATAGAATATACATTTCGTAATATATCGGTTTCCTTTGGTAAAGCATTTGTGTAATTTCTTCCTGTATGGGATAAGCTTTTGAATGGCGCAAGGCAATACGACACTAATGACATATTATGTGTTAACAAAAATAAAACATCGTTTCATGAAGATATTATATATGATATTGTATTGTATTCTTAAGCTAAGCGAAGCCTTTATTGGTCTCATGTATGTATTGTTACTAATGCTACAACTTCTAGACGAATAATGGTAGGATGTTGAAAATTGGCAGAGTTGTCGAGGACAGAGACTTATAGGTCCTGAAGTTTTTTTTGGTTGACATAGATTTAACATGTGGAACGTTTTGAAATCACACGCGCGAATTCTTATTTGGCTTAAGATTATAACCAGTATTTACTCAGCCATCATCTTTAGAATTCTCATTCAGCAACAATACTTCGCTCAGCTCCACCCGCCGTGCAAAGTGCGGACCTAGTTATAATTATATGAAAATTTTTGTGTCTGTATCGACGTAAATGTAACCTAAGTCCGCGTTTATAATATGTCCTCTAACCAAAGGTTGTCTGGAAGAGATTGTTCTTTAGCAATAAGGCCGCCTTTTGTACTTGTTTTTTTTTTTTGTTATATTATTGTTATATTACCACTTAGTACTATCAAGAATATTGACGATAATAATATAATACGTATTTTATTCTCCCAGCACAATATAAGTTTTCCGATATTAATAAAAGTTTTAATGTGGTTAGTAAGTTGAGCGCGTTATAAACTATATGGTCACGTGATAGAAAAGTAAATATAAAAATAATAAGAATTATTAAAGATTCTTTTGAAAGCGCCTTTAAATATCTTTTGTTAAAAAATATTATGGAAATCAAACCGATATTGAAAAAAGAGAAGTCTGATTGATCTCACTTTGAGTAATTTGTGAGCGGTGAAGACTAGAGCGTCCAATCACGAAGCGCTGTGAAGCGATCAAAATGATTGAAGGTGTCTTTAACACCATTTTTATTTATCAATGATTTTACAGAAACGATTAACTAGAAACTAAACAAATATTTACGTAACTCGATATTACCTTTATACTATTGATTATATAGCGAACTAATGGGAAATACGCCGTGCATTTTGTATGTCTGTGCTGTAGGTACTCTGTAATTTAGCTATACTCGGAATTACTAATAGGAAACTACTAATATTCAAATTTGTTATTGGCTTTAGTATTATTCCGATAACGGGTTTTACTCATATATTTTGTCCATTATTTAACTCATCAGTTCCAATATTTACAGTATTTGATCTGAAGAATTAATTAATAAACTTTAAATAATTAATAATGTCAAGAAAATTTTGCAAATATGAACGTGAACGTTTTATGATTTTTGGTGAAATAAAAGCTGATTTTAAATTTACGATGGATGGTAGATTTTTGTTCTTTTTATTGAGCGAAATTCTCTATGAGAGACTTTTCTGCATCCTTTGTGCAAGCATCAATCAAAAACGGTATATCCAAAATAAAAAAAGTTAAAAAAAAAAAAAAATTAATAAAATATGTTGAGGACAGAATGCTTCGACGTTTTGTAAATGCAACTTCGGTGCTGTTTGCACCTCGCTTCGCTCATTATGCTAACATATACCGAGATTTTGCGAGCGCAGCGACTCCAAATTGAGACCTGGTTCGCGCTTCTAGTACCAATAATTAGACTTGGAGTGTGTTGTCAGTACTTAATACAATGAAGCAGTAGTTTAGCGAACTTGGCAAGTAGGATGGTGAGGCGTAACTAGTTTAATTGTCTGCGGAGCACGTAAACACAATGAAACTGATAATTGAACCTATCCACAAGTTGGGAAGTTCGATCTTTATATTATGACCATATAGTTATAACCTATTGTGCTCAAACAACGGTTTCTAAATAGATAAATATGAAATATATAATAATTTATTTCATAGTTTTGGGTTTTACCTACAAGTTTTAAAAATGACACGTCATAAAAATGCTAATTAACGTTTTCGTGTCGGTCTCGTTGCGTCGCCGTCACGTCGCGTGCCAATTACACGCGTGGTCACGTGAGCGAATAACGCTTTGTAAATATTCTGTTTTACTTTAAATATGGCGAGCGTAACTTTGTACTGAAATGTTATGTTAAATAATCTTTGTGTCATCAGAGTTACAATTTACCTGAAATTTGTAAAATATATTTAAATTTATAACGGAAATAGCTATAGTAGATTTAAATAAATTTAAAATATATTAATTAACTTTTGTAAATGCTTATCCGCTATTCATTATTTAATAAATTGATTCGTTTGATGAACGATGACTGACTACAATATCTATTTGATGACTGTTGGTTAGCCATTTATAACACTGTATTATTACTTACACTCAATCATTCACTCACTCATTCACTCACTCACTCACTTACGTAATCACTTTGTAATGCCTTTTGTCTATGCACCTGCGAGTCTCGCATCTTAATACCAAAAGAAACATTCTTGGACATTGTATTTGAGCAATTTCAGTCAAGTGATAATGATAGTATTAAGTTAAAGAGGCCTTTAAATCAATACATACTTTAGTTTCACTTTTAACACAATCTAAAAGTTTTGTATTATACTTCGCTATGGCTTCACTGCTATCGCTGAATTTCTCAGATGAACGCCTCAGTTGCGGAGCTGGTACTTCACCCTTTACTTCATTAAGTTTTAGAAGTACGCCGGTATGGCTAGAAAAAAAGAGATTATATTAAAAAGAAATGACTTATTAATATGATACACTCTTCCTTTTTCCTTTTAACTTGTAATAAATAGTTTTCTTATTGTTTGATCCGTATTAAGAGCATAAAGTCCAAATATACTTATATTTATAGATAATTTTGCATTGTCGTGGCCACACCAGATATCTTAAACAAACCGCTAAGTCTAGTGGCAATAAATAAGTCCGTTCGTTCCATTGTTTTTACCTTAATCCTCCTCTTTTAAGATTTAAACAGGCGACTTTCGTATTTATCGCTCCCACAGCGTTGTTCATATTTTATTAGGTACTTGCAAAGTTTAAAAGAAAGTTCAGGTTTTAAAAGATGGAAGTTCTTATCTTATCATTAACAAACAGTTAAAACATATTTTATTAAGAATGATATGTAATGTAATATCAATATTAAGAAATCACTAACACAGTTTTAGCTACCAAACTCCTTTTTTGGTGTTTTTTTTTTTTGTCTCAATTAAAACAAGTGCAAGGAGATACATCTATGATGGGTTCATTATTCATAATATATATTAAAGCATTAAAGAGAGATCATTATTAAAGAGAATTAAAATGTATTGATATTAAGCATGTCGATGGACCATAGTATTTTCGTGTAATAATTTATAGCAAGCGACAACTCTACCTGATGTCAGAGACTGACGCATTTGGAGACGCATTTAAAATCTAATTAATTGATTTTGTTTTTGTACGTTATCTCCGTTTTCTAAACTCAATAGTAAGTAATAAGAGTAAAAGTAAAAGTAACAATATGAGAAAAAATAATTAATTCAATGAAAAAATTATAAAGTGAAATCAGTTTAAATTAAATTATATATTTAAATGGTTTGATAAGATACTTTAATTTAGTCTGATTTGTTTTAAAGGTACTATCAGTTTTTCGACGTAAAAAATCCAAAGACTGAAAACCTAGGTCTGAAGTCTTAGAGTTCAATGGAGTCTCGCAATTAGTGTTAATCCGTTTTCCGATAATTACCTCACCGCTAAAGTGTCCTGGGACAGAAACCAAGATTTTCACTCTATTTGCTGCCAAACTGAAAATCATTAGAAAAGTGGAATACATTCATTTAATTATTATAAATTATATACATTTTTGTATCTTCTTAGATTTTCACGAGTACACATTTGAAATAAAACTATTTTTTATGTTTCGTTTCGAATCATCGGGTTTAAAACAAAAAAAAAAAACAAAATTACACGCGAGTTAAATCCGTAAAAAATAGTTTTATTTTATATGTAAATTTTTTCTAAATATTTCTTACATAAAACAGTTAAAACAAAAGTAAAATGTAATAACCTCTTAGTCAATATAATAATGCCTTCAGGACGCTGTTGAGGCTTCCTTATCGTTGTAGTGCATGTCTGCAGATGCGGAATGTGATGATTATTTCGCGATAATGCGTAAGAAGGTCGCGTTAGTAATACAAAGAGTATGGGTCAGCACCAACAGCATCCTGAAGATTTTTGCAGAAAGACTGGATGGGCTGACCATGTGGGGGTTTTGAGGTTGCATGTACAAAGTGATCAGGATATCTTTACTCCCTTTGATAGCTATTTATTTATTGTATTTTTGTTTTGTATTTTTTTTAACTAACATAGTCGTTAAGTAATTATAATGTATTAACCAAGTAAGAGCCCTTTTTTTGTTCGTTGGAAAAATCCATTACGGATAACCCGTTGGCCAAGAAGGTGATGACCGGTGGGTTGTGTGGGACTACCCGGCAGCATAGATAACGCTGCCATTTTTAAGGCTACCCACTAAAAAACCAACGGTTGCCCTCAGCGCCCTAGTGGGACGTCACGGGATCGCGTTAGCACTCACCGTGAACCAACGTGAACCTGTAATGCTTGAAAATAAAAGATTTTTGTTTAAAATAAAATTTTACTTATTATAATTAATCAATACATTTAGGTATAAAATTTGTTAATATTAATATAGTTCATAAAAATGTAAAAATCCTACACGCTACTAATTAATTCTTGCTCACACCTCCCAACTCCAAACTTGTTTTAAACTGACTGAGTAAGTGACGACTGCACTGCAACCGGTATACTTTAAACCTTTCTACGTATAGTGTCAATTATAATATATCATGTAACATATCAAGAAACTATCTTTATATTATTGTAATAGTTTCTTTGTACATTATGCTTGTGGGTGTGCAATAAAACTTGAGTTTGAATAGATTTGAATAGTAATATGCATTTATCTTTTTGTATATATTTAATATTTTCGTGGTAATTGATCGATTTTGTCTACTCATCTCATAATGCGATACCAATATGTCAACGTACTGACCAGACAGTCACTTATAATATATATTAATTGATGTATCGACTATGAGAGCTGATGATACAGAGATATAATTAACAAATATTTTATAATATTTCATGGGAGAAGAGAATAAAATTGTTATATATAAAATGATAAACGTAAATCAAAAAATAACAGACGTAGCCTTCTTTTACGGGATTGCTAAAAGCCATAACAAGACACAAACAAATAACAAATAAAAGCCGACGACCGGCGCTGGATCTGCGTTGGATTTCCCGCAACACTACATACAGCCTGCAAATTGTGTTCTAGGAGGCAGAGATGGAGCGCCAGCAGAATAATAATTAATTTAAATAAAATATACAATTTATATATCAAAAAATAATTCAATAATTATCAATATTGATTCTTGTATAATCAGACTCTTAGAGTACATCTCTGTTGTCTTAATTGTTTAAGCAGTTGGTATAAGAATCTGTAATATATTATTTAATATAATTTACATATATTTTTCTCTGTGAGTACTGTATTAATAAATGTTTCAGCCTTGAAAAACGTATCATAATTAATTTTTACAATCAAATGAAAAATGCATTTTTTTAATCGCTTATAAAATAAAGAAATAATATGCTGACGCTACGCTCTTGAATTTGGCTCGCTGTTTGAAATATGTCGTAGGTACTAAGAAACTTTCATCTGTGCATCTACATGCAGAGATGAACAGAATCGCGAACTCCACAAAATATATCTATATGTTACTTACAATGTTAACAATTGCTAATCTCCTATCAATTGCTAATCTATCATACTACAGTTCACCAAACTTTTGAATGCTCAGTATCAATAATTTAAATATATATTTAAGATAAATCTGAAAAAAATATTTATAAGATAAATTGTATATATATACAGTTGAACTTAGTATGTAGTAGAACAGAGTAGGTCCTTCGCGAAACTTCAGTGTAGTAACAACACTTGAAGTTTCATGAAGGTTCTACTCTGTTCACGTGTTTTAGATGATAAGAAGTAATTTCTGATATTTTGTTTCGTTTTGTTTCAGGTATATTGCGGTATCTATATGGTCCAGTTGAAGAAGACGTTAGACGGCTCTCTATTAGATGATAAGAAGATTTGTTGAACTAACTTTTATTATAAAATCCAACAAAGTAACTAATTATTTCTTACCGTAATATAAAATAGAGTTGAAGTCATGTTCGGAGAAATATGTCTGCATACACGACATAAACTGCACCAAATAACCGTGGTGGAGTAAGTATTGCAATAAGAGTCCCTGAATGTATAGTCTAGTCGACTAATTACCACCTAATGAGCTGGACTTGATTAATGATGCTGTTATCATCAGATTATTATAATTAACACTTGTATGCAAAATAAAAATGTGCTTTTAATTTTATAAAAACTCAATCGAAAGACAATTATTGTAATATTATACTTCCAAAACGCGAAAATTTTCGGATTCCAAAAAAGAACTCTAAAATATAAAATTAGCAAGTACAAGAGATGCATGAGTAAATAATGTATAAATTTTATATTATTAAAATCTTACATTTTTTGGTATAAGTATTATTAAAGCTTTTCTATTAAAGTTCCTATTTAAAGCGTGGTATATGGCTAGGATTGCATTACGGGCGGCTATAGTAAACGCCTCGGGGTTGATTAAATATGCAGCAGAAAAACCCTAGAGCTCGGCTTAGCCGGCGAGCTGGTTAATAGCGTTGGCTTGTTTATAATATACGAACTGGAATACTTGTTACTTGTTATATTTGTTAATAAACTACAACTTTATAAGAGTTTAAAAATGATAAAAGTATGAATAATTGTTACATGGCTTTATGCTCACATTTTTCTTAATTCGGAATGAAAATAATATTTCATGATCTTTATTGAATTCAAAATAATATATATTTTCTATATTTTTTAGGTTTAGCTGGTTGATAGAATTCCTTAATCGTTTTAAGAAATATATACTTAGAGATTTCTGGTATTTTCTTTATCTTTAATGGTTTTAGTTTTAAATTTTAGTTTCCATAGATTGATCAAATAATTTTCTTTAATTTTTAATCGCTTCCTCGTATATTATGTTTAGAGAAAAATTTTATAATATTATCAGGAAAAAATAAATATATAAAAATCACTACAAGTATGAGTGAAATCTGATCAGATATAACAAATAGTAAAAAAAGCTTATCTTTAAAACATTCTTTATTGTACGAATTTTATTTCAAGTGGCGCCCAACATGGGGCATATCTGATTTAACAATTCGTTAACGAGATTTCGTTCAAATTTTAATTTCTGAATATGCAAAATAACTTCAAAAGTTGATTGTATACATACATTTTAATATACAATTAGTGTTCAATTACTTTTCTTATTTATTGAAAATTATGAGGTAATATAACTTTACGTGATTATTATTATTTTTCTTTATTGTTCAAACTAAAAAACTATAATTTAAATATTGTAGTACATCACATTTTGTATTTGCAGGACGAACCGGGCGAATGAAGCCTCGGATTGCAAAACAATTTTTAAAAAAGATCCGTTATAAAGGTACGTCGTAGAGGGCGCTACTAGTTCTGTGTGTGTTTTATTCGAAAGTATTTTCTTATATATTTTTTCCTAGTTTTTCTTGTTACAATATATGTTTTTCTGGGTTTTTTTCTTATTACTCAATTTTACCTTTCTTTTTATAGTGCCTTACATTTTTTTTCTTTTTTACTTATTATAAGAATATCACATATAGAATTCTGTTTAATTTTACATTGTAGTGATTCTACTATTTTATATCTTGACATATTTGGTAAGAGAAATGTCATCTTATTACTTTTTATATACTTAAGAAAATATATCTTCAATACGCTTATCATTTCTTTAATGGGGTGGAGTGTATAAATCTTTTTCAATATATAACAGGAAAGTACTCGGTCGAGTAAAAGTCATATGTATGAATTTTAACGACTATTGATTTTATTAATATTGATAAAATCTATTAAGGACACAGTTTTCAATTAATTTGTTTTAATATCAATAAACTGTCGCTGGTTTCGTTGGCTCTACAAATATTAAGTCTTCCGCTAGGAGGCGTTACTTGTGTGTACTCATAATTTAATTTTATATGCTGTTCACATATTTGTATAAACTTCTGGAATCTATACATTTTGGGTATTTATGAGCTGGTAAAGTTGCAATACATACGCTTCCGGTGTATGTTTTAAAATTACAATAATTAGTTACGTGTAAATTAAAAAACATGTATGCTTATTTTTGATAAGAAATAAATATAATAGAGATATAATAAATAAATACAGATATTTTTATTGTTTTATAAAAACAAATATGCTGAGCTCGCTATAATATTATATATTTATTCTTATGAAACAGTATAATTAACAAATATTCATTTAGAGTTTATAATATTGTTGGACAATTTACGATTAAAATAATATTAATATTCTAATTAGAATATTTTTTATTAATTTATTTTATTTTTTTAAATTTAAAAAAATAAAATTATATCTATCTGAGTCTTATAAATTTTATAAAGTTAATAAAAATTCATTTTCCATTTATTTTCAACAATTGCTTAGGTTTTATATTTATAATTACATTAAACCCCTGAATTGTCAAACCCCAGAGAATTTGATTTGTCTACCCCAAGTCCACGCAGGCAGAATTTTTGATGGACAAATATGAATACTGGTCATAAGTCAACCCAAAGGAAGGGTCCTCGAACATTATGCTGACTTTGCTCGATTCTGAGCAAGATATGTATATATATAAACTTCTATTTCAATTACTAATTACAGACATAGAATAAAATTACTTTTAATTAACACTTATAATTAGAAATAAAAAATCCTTTTTTTACAGCAAAAACAAAAATAACTGCAAACAAATTTGTTGTTTAATAGTATTGAATTTAAAAACAAAGAAACTATAATCGGATACGCAAATAAATATACGAGTGCACCCCTTTGGGGATCGCTACACCCTCACTAGAAAAACATGAGAATTCATATTGGAAAAAAAAATTGCTAAAAAAAATTTACAGCATCACAAAGCGAAAGATCTGCTTATATTTTACGAGCTGCCATTTACAGAAGTTCTTGGGCTTAGTGTAGACCTCTGATTGCAAATATGTATAAAATTATAATAAGAAAAAATATAATTAAAATTTAGTAGAATTAATTGAGGTGACAAATTCTTCTAAAAAAAGTTTCGTATATGTAAAACTATACAAGGAAATGTTAATAATTTTTAATAAAATAATATTTTTAAACATTATTCTTTGAAACTGTTGAAATTCTACTTTTCTTATATAATTGTCTTCTAAAAAAGACTTTGATAACTCCTTAAAAAAATATAAATTTATTATATAACTATATTATATCAGTTCATAGTATGTACTAAGCCTTATAGAAATACGGTTAAGATGTATGGGTCGTAATTTAAATACTTTTTATGGGAGGTTCTCGCGTTTGTTCCCTCCATAAGGAAACCCAACATCGTCCTGAAATCTCGTGAATAGATGGATATTCTTCCTAAATGATAGCCCATTATCAGTTTTACATAGCCATTCAATTGAAGATTCGACGTGTTACGTATGTCTTTATTACATTACATTTATATCGTCTTTCTAATACTATTGTTTTTAAATCATACATTTCTTTTCTAATATTTATTAAAAATACCCCTATAATAACTTATTTTGAATTTAAAAGGAGTATTAAATATAATTATCCGGCTGTATTCATGTTATTACTATCGGACTTTGCCGGACTGTTTTCGAACCCATTCTGGGTCCTTATTCATGGACTCTGACTTCATCAGTTCACGCCGCGATTATAGTGACTTATTAATAACTACTTCGAATGGGTTCGAAACTAGTCGGACAAATTCCAATAGCAATAACGTGAGTACAACCGGATAATTATAAATAAAAGTAATTATGGATCACGAAAGTTTATATACAAAAAATTGATTGAAGACTTGTTAAAAAATGTGTCTATATAAAGTAATTTCTGCAATAATTGAAAGTGAACTTAAATTATTTTCTCATGCAATGAAATCAATTATTTGAAAAAAAAAATATTCTTTCGAGAATTTTGAAATTATAAATGTAATGGATGTCATCGTTCCTATTTCCCGGAACCGTTGAATGTCAGGCGACATGACCGGGGGCGTTCGAGAATTGTGAAACAATCTCGTAGACAACAATATAAATTGTACTTGACTCGTGGGGATTGTTTTTAAATTTCGTTACGGGACTTGCAAGGCTGGGTTTGGAGTGAGAGTAACTGGGGCTTATGAGAGAAAAAGATTTTGTCGCGTTTCTAACAACTCTCGAGAAAGGGTCTGAATGTCAATTTGTTTTTAATGATCTCCTGTATTTTTAACTTATTTAATCAAAAAATAATTGACGATAGCTTTAAAGTACTCTCAAGTACTAAATTTTGTTGTTTCAATAATATTTTCATCTTTTGTTTATTTCTATAATTGTATTAATATATTCCTCAGCTAAGTATTCCCGGGTGGGAAGAATATAATTATATTTATTATCAAGATTTTTAAAATTGTAATATTATTATATGTAATATTATTATTAAAATCATAATTTATTATTTTATACGTTACATTATCTCTTTTTTATTATTATGTGATACTAGACTCCGCCAGCGATTTCGCCCACATGTGTGTTGACGGAAAGTACCTTATGTCCTATCTTAAGCTCCAGACTGACTGTCGAATCGGTCGGTCTGTCATAAAACAGCTTGCTTTAGACGTAAAACATGCGTTTATTATACGTATTACTTACATACATATGTAAATAAACGGATCGAAAGAAGTTGCATTAATGACGAGTTCATCGAAATCGGTGTAGCGGTTCAGCAGTTATAGAAGATCGTAGATGGTGGCGGTGGGTATCATTCAAACACACCCACGAACACCCGCCGGTATTTTATCTATACGTGTGCAAAGTTTCTGCTCTATCGATGCAGTAGTTTAATCAGAACATACAAATAATTTATCTCAGCATATATATATATGCTGAGATAAATTATTCGCCTTATATATATCGCCTTTATCGATATATATCGCCTTTGGCGAATACTTAATATCTTATTAAATATGTAATGAGAAGCTAAGAAAACCAATTTCTTTAAAAACATCTCTGAGGGAATCTCTAGCTTTTAAGTTATAAATAGCCCGCACGGCTCTTTTTTGTTAAACAAATATAGAATTAATTTCGGCAACACTGTCCCACAATAAAATACCATAAGACAATATAGAATGAAAACTAAAATAAAGTCGAGCCGAATTACGTGCTTTCATATTTAGGTACTATTTATATATTATATGTAAATATTCTAAAAGCATATGTTAGGTTTTAGGATATTTAAAAATATTTCGCTAGCAAAATAACATTTCATCCCGCGCGGTTCATATTATGAATATAGAGTGGCTTTAGTTCCAAGCGGGTACTGGAACATATTACTTTAAAATTGTAAATTATTGCTATTTTTATCTAATCGTATATAAAATCGTAAAATAACGAAGTCCAATAAAAAACATACTGAAAATAAGATAATAATAAGAAACGATGAAAGAAAACAATAATTTAATATGCTGATATTAGATTTCCTCAACGGAAAGATTTCGACAGTTCTGTAAGAAGAACTACGAATTTTACCTCATTTGATGTTATATATAATTTATCCGGTACTTACTTTAAAACTTAGTTAGTATATATTACATTTTATTATATTATATTATATTATATTACTGGAGCTGTTTATAATTGTTGAGATTAATGTTATTTATGATACGGTATTGGACTAAAAAAAAGACAAATAAACAAAATCATTGAACATTTGGTTTTAATTTTCAATGTTTTAGACAGCGTAAATAATGATGATATCATTTATTTTACAACATTTATGGAAATGAAAAAATTGGCGAAAAGAAAAGAAAAACTTTCTTTGAGGTAAGAAGGAGAAAAAAGAATGATCAAAAGAGTAAGTTAGTGGGAATACCACCTTGTCCTATACATAAAGATATTTTTTATTTAAGCTTTATGATTTATACCGATAGGAAAATAATCTTTTAATAATATGAGATGCATTTTTGGGACAAAAATATGATATAAAAATAATATATTATTAATTCTCTGAACTTCATTTCCTAATCTAATTAGACTAAGTGTAAATTTTAGTAGAATGAAATCAAGCCCACTATACCTTGTGAACTGTAGCATGGTGCGGGTGACGTCTGTCAGTACATACCACACGACTAGGCATAGGCGTTATGCATTTCATTGCGCTTATGATACTCAGAGCATAAATCTAGTTCTCTTTAATATTATAATAAAAATTAATGTGTTATTCATTTGTACTTGCACAAAGGATACCGAAAAGTTTCCCATAGAGGGCTTCGCTCAATAAGCACAGGATTATATTTTATAAATTAAATACTTATTAAGAATTTTACTTCATAATGATGTGATCAACATTTGAAACGTTTCCTACTTCAAATGATCAAAAAGTTCAAAAGTACCCAAAAAATTATATGTAGAAAAGAACTTTAGAATACCCGAAGTATAACTTTGGAGATACCAAAAAGAACTTGAATAAAGTGTTCAGAAGATTCCAAATATTGTAAAAGCGATTTGTCAAAATGGTAAAAAATATGATTGCGCAGATACACCCCCTGCCCTTTCCTGTTTCATCATTATGTATAAGATTATACCCCGGGAGTGAACAAGAAGTTTCCGGTAAATAAGGCTTTAAGAACTCAGAAATAAAAATTGCAAGAATAATTTTGAGCAGTAAGCTTATAGACTTAAAGTATTAATGTATATTACATTGACAATTTTAATGAACCTTGAGAAAATGGTTTGTAAGACTACTACAGTGTAACTGGCTACTGTGGAAACTACCTCCGATGAAGGCGTGTCCAAAGAACAAAAGTTTTTGTCAGCTGAACCAACACTTATTAGTACAATTAGAATAAGTACTAAAGTTTATAATGTACTGTAGTTATTTTTATATCATATTTTTGTCCCAAAAATGCATCTCATATTATTAAAAGATTATTTTCCTATCGGTATAAATCATAAAGCTTAAATAAAAAATATCTTTATGTATAGGACAAGGTGGTATTCCCACTAACTTACTCTTTTGATCATTCTTTTTTCTCCTTCTTACCTCAAAGAAAGTTTTTCTTTTCTTTTCGCCAATTTTTTCATTTCCATAAATGTTGTAAAATAAATGATATCATCATTATTTACGCTGTCTAAAACATTGAAAATTAAAACCAAATGTTCAATGATTTTGTTTATTTGTCTTTTTTTTAGTCCAATACCGTATCATAAATAACATTAATCTCAACAATTATAAACAGCTCCAGTAATATAATATAATATAATATAATAAAATGTAATATATACTAACTAAGTTTTAAAGTAAGTACCGGATAAATTATATATAACATCAAATGAGGTAAAATTCGTAGTTCTTCTTACAGAACTGTCGAAATCTTTCCGTTGAGGAAATCTAATATCAGCATATTAAATTATTGTTTTCTTTCATCGTTTCTTATTATTATCTTATTTTCAGTATGTTTTTTATTGGACTTCGTTATTTTACGATTTTATATACGATTAGATAAAAATAGCAATAATTTACAATTTTAAAGTAATATGTTCCAGTACCCGCTTGGAACTAAAGCCACTCTATATTCATAATATGAACCGCGCGGGATGAAATGTTATTTTGCTAGCGAAATATTTTTAAATATCCTAAAACCTAACATATGCTTTTAGAATATTTACATATAATATATAAATAGTACCTAAATATGAAAGCACGTAATTCGGCTCGACTTTATTTTAGTTTTCATTCTATATTGCCTTATGGTATTTTATTGTGGGACAGTGTTGCCGAAATTAATTCTATATTTGTTTTACAAAAAAGAGCCGTGCGGGCTATTTATAACCTAAAAGCTAGAGATTCCCTCAGAGATTTTTTTAAAGAAATTGGTTTCATTACATATTTAATAAGATATTAAGACTTCGCCAAAGTTTAAATACTTTTATAAAAATAACTATATTTAAATACTTATATAAATAAACTATAAACCTTCAAAGGAGATAATTATTGTCTTCCGATAATTAATTTTTATAGAATGAACTTTGTTATAGTATTTTCTTAGATTTTCACGAGTACACATTTCAAATAAAACTTTTTACGGATTAAAACTCGCGTATAATAATGGTTACATTTTTGATTTTAACCCGACGTTTCACGACGACGACGTGTCACGGGGAGACACTTACATCTCGTCTACCCGTGAACACGATTACTGCAAAGTATTCGAAACGTCGGGTTAAAATAAAAAATGTAACCATTATTATACGCGAGTTTTAATCCGTAAAAATAGTTTTATTTGAAATGAACTTTGTTTTTGATCTAATTGTATTGTATTTTTTAATCAAGTTTTTTTCTTCAATATTTAAGTACTCTTAATGTTTAAATATTTTTTTACCTTTTAGGGAGTCTCCGAGGACTTCACGAAATATTTCAAAGTGTAATTGGTCCAGGCTTTCTCAATATTTTGCCAGACTAACGTTATATATGTCTGATACATATATAATATAATTGATGTACAGTTTATATATATACATATATAAAGAAACTGCTCGATGATCAGAGCCTCAGTTGTTAAGGAACCATTTTGTGCGATGAATGATGAGTCTGCAGTTCAACCGATGTCTCTTTCTCTAGTTCTGTTTTTCAAGTGTCAATGCCACCTGCAATGTTGCAGATGTCCATGGAAGGTTACCACTTATTATCGGGTGAAAACCTTTGCTCATATGCCAGCTTTTCACATTATAAATGTCTAGACAAGACTTGAAAATGGGAGATAATGGATACCGTAATATTTTTTTAATATAAACCAAGAATTGTAATACTATTTTCATATTCCTCTAAAAACTCCCTAATAACATTATTTCATTTAGTGTTTGAACAGACCGAAAGACGGATAAAGGTTACTATTTTATAAAACGCTCCAAAATAAATATTAGATTTGCATATAATTCTCACGAACAACAGTGAAGGTTAAAAGGTAAAGCCGTAGCGTAAATAAAACACGTAAATAGAAAAAGCAAACATTTTATTTTCGCAAAAGCGTTATGCAAAGAGATCAATTACTGAGCCATTTCCGTGCTGTTGCCGGATATCGAGCGATTGTCGACCGAACTTCGAATAACAATGTCTAAATAAACTTATTTTTATATGATTTAAAGTTGATAACTAAATCTGAATTGTATAATATGACATAGTAAACTAACAAATTGTAAATCCTAGTTACATGTAATTCGACAGAACCTAAAATCTTTGTTGTCAACCACTGATCAGTTACAGTTAAAAACTCTTCCGTTTGCGAGTTTCGTTGATTTAAAAATATTTTTTGCAGAACTCCTAATCCTTTGCACAATGATTATACATGCCATACCTTCCAGCCAACATCATGACGTAGACAAGATGTCATCTGGGGTACCTCCGGGAAATAGCAGCGTACTCATCGCCTAAGTGCACTTCGCTTAGCAGATGGTGCAATTAGTTTTGACATAATATATACTATACGTAGTTATGACAATCAGTATTGGTCGTTAGACCGTTACTGAAATTTAGGATTCATCTTCAAAACTTCAGCAAATTATGTGTAAACTTAAATTTGATTTGGGAACAAAATCTTTATATATTTTCGGGAAGAATCATTGAAAATATTGATAAAATAATTGAACCAACTCTTTCAAGTTATCGATAATTTTCAAGACATTGTACATAATGCTCTCGAAAATATCGTCTTCTTTTATAAGTCTTCGTTTAAGTTCTTTTTATGTGACCGGGACTTTCCCTGGTCCATTGATTAATATACCTATTTATTGAATTAATCAATTTTATTCAGTGTTACTAAAATTGTAAAGCAAAAAAACTTGTTTAAGGAGACTAATCTTTGAAACTAACGGATAGATTTGAAAAAAGAATTTTTGATAGGATAAATGATATGTATGAGCAGGTTAGGAAGGTTAAGAAAGACTATAGATACAATACTAACAGTAAATAATATTATACGTATGGAGATACAATTGCAAGTAATAGTAAATTATATATTCCTTATATTAAACCAAAGTGTAGCTTCTACCCTGAAGATAGTCGTAAACTGAAGTCAGTACTGTACTGTGACATGTATTTGGATTTTAGTTATTTCAATAATAAGATATAGAGACATTTTAAAATAGACTCAATGAAGGCTGATGCGTTGATTGTGTTGTTTAAGGATTTAGATTTAGTATTTGCATTCATAACAACATGCAAACAGCACTTTGAATTAGTTATGGAGATACCGTCAGCTGGTTCCAGTTCATTAGACAGAAAACTGGGATAACGACACATTCATCGCCATTTATTACGAAAACACGATATTAAAAGCTTACACAAATAAAACATTGATAACATCTTCAAATAACATTTTATTGGAGCATATTATATTGATGAAGTTATCTTTCAAAAAATTAAATTTTTATCATAAATAAAATGTTTTAAATTTTGTACTAGTTAGTTGGAACGGAGATATACATTGAAATTTTACTTATAACGCCCTAATTTCTATATTTACATTTACATTAATTTTGTGCTGTAAATTAATGTACTGGGATACAAATATTATCTTATTACTTTATTGATACATGGTGTGTTTTTTAAATTAATTTATTACCTGCAATACAAATCTTAAAGCTGGTAATCTTACGCTTGCTGAAAAACTATCTTGTACTTCTGTTTAATACATTTATGTTATAATAATAACAGCTTATTATGGAACTTGGAAATCAATTTATTATTTTTATTATTATTATTGTTCTGTTAGAAACTACATAGATATAGGTACACTATTTTTGATTTTATCATGTATGTATGTAAGTAAGTATGTATGTATGTATGTATGTATGTATGTATGTATGTATGTATGTATGTATGTATGTAAGTATAGTAAAGTAGTAGTACTACTTTACTATACTTATTACAAACTACGTTGCTCATTGGTTGGCGATTTCTGGAGTCGTTGCAGCATGTAATGACATCTGGCACCGGATTGGGCTTTTATTCCTATCTAAATTTTCTTTAACTCCGATTTACTTAGGTATATACAAATTTAATTATTTAATATTTTTTTTTGTATGTATACTTTCGTGATCCATGATTACCTTTTAATATAATCATCCGGCGGTACTATCGTTATTTGCCCGACTAGTTTCGAACCTATTCCAGGTCCTTATTCATATCCTTAGAGTGGGCAAATTCCGATAGTAATAACGTGAGTAAAGCCGTATAATTACATTTAATATTTTAAATTATTTATACCGATTTTTGATGTACTACAGAACGGTGGTAACAAACGATTAGTTGTCACTACGTCTAATGGAAACTTAGCTTAGTTGAATAAGACGTAACTTATCTAAAATAACGAGAAGTTTTATAAAATCCGTCGTCTATTTGATGGCGGGGACGTTTTATTAACGTAACGAAAAACAATATGCAATATTACACTTTGACGGCTCTCGTAAAAGGCGATTGAACGAAATTACCTAAACATTTAAAGGGCGGATTTTTTGACAACAATCTTAAGTGATTGGACGTTTTATCGACAATTTTTATTTGACTATATAATATTTATATTTATTTTACTTTGCGTATTACAATGTAAATGTGAACAAAGAAATATGTCAAGTAAAATCATGTTCAAATTATTTCGACATTATTTTTTTCAAATATGACATAAATAAGCCATTGTAAGACAACAATATATAAAGCGAAATTCCTAAAAATAACTAAACCATTTGAAATATTTGCGCTGGAGCCAAATTTCGTACGAGTGGAGTTGTTGGGGTATAATTTTGAGCATTAAAATCTTTTCTGTGTTCTATCCGGGCCTGGAGCGAGCTTTCGCGATATTTACTATATTTTTCTTTGATATTCTCGTAAGTGTTCTGAAGTTACATCACCATACTTTTACATGTCTTGAAAATATCATTTTTTTAATCAAATTAAGAAGTTTACACTTACATCTCGTCTACGTGAACACGATTGCTGCAAAGCATTCGAAACGTCGGATTAAAATTAAAATGTAAACAAAATTATACGCGAGTTAAATTCGTAAAAAATAATGTTTTTTTCAAATTAATAATTTTATATTTCCTTATTACAGAGAATTTTGTTGTTGTATTAAGTTTATGTGAAATTTGATATTCATTAAGGGCGACTATAAATTCTCACATCGTCAACCCTCACAAAAGTCTATTGCATCTTTTATTCATGGGAGAGGCCTCGTCCAATATTGAACTCTATTTCAAAGCATTAAAGTGCGTTTATAGCTTTTAAGTTATTTAATTAGAAGCTAGTTTGCTTAGTGATACGAACCCTTTAAAATTAACTAAAACCTAATGAACTTCAACAATCTCAAGGATTGGAGAAATTAGTACGTTTGTTAACTTTGCGGTGCATTTATGATATCAAGATTGATAATTTCTATATTAAACATATCTTATATATTAAATAAATTCGATAAATTTAGATTCATTCTTTTATGACCATTTTTATAGAGACGGTGGTGCCATCTATTAGGTTTCTTTCAAAAATCCTATCCAACATTTAACTCTGTAGAATAGAAAAATATTGAAGAGATTATCATATTTTCTATTTATATTCATAATATCGAAAACAATTCTCATATAATTTTTGTCTTCGTAATGTTTGATATAAGAATTAAAAAAAAAACAAAAAAAACTTACCTATCTGATGAAAATTGCCAAATATTTGATATAGCAGAAGCGATGTCAATGAGTCTTTATTTATACACATGAATAAGTTTTGTTATTTGTTGAGCAGGCACCTTATTTATATATGTTACAAAAATATAGTCGAGCGCATGTTACCATCTTGTACTTATATATACCTAACTATATGTAAAGTGTATAGTTCGAATTTTAACAAAAGACTTGACTGAAGTGATGTTCGAAATAGAATTTAGAACCTTTATAAAATGCAGATGGCATTTCATAAAGATTTCTTACTGGATATTTAATCAAGATATAAAATATTAAATTATAAATAAATTATACACTGAATATTAAATATGTAGCAAGTAAAGTTTTTATTTAATATTCTTTATTTTCTATTTGCAAAGACTTCACATACTTAACTACACAGGACTCCATTATAATTTGCTATTAAGATAAGAAAACAGCTCCGCTTATTATTTCTGCAATCTTTTTAATATCATTTTGAACTTTTATCTTTAAATTAATGAATATGAAATTTCATCTAAAATATATACGTTGTGTTTAAACAAATAAAGCCATTTCTTTTGTACGGTTTTAAAAAATGTTCTTCTCTCAAGTATCTTTAACTTAATAAACCGATTAAAACTATTATGATGTCTTTCTTTCTTTCTTATTTTCTTTCATTCTTTCTTTCTTTCGTTCCCAATTTGAATCAAAGTAAATAAAATTTTAAAATAAACAAAAATCTGAAATCAATTTATTAGTTTCTTCTTGACACTTCTTTATTTTGAAAATGTATTCATTTTAATTAAAGAGTGTGTGTGTGTTAGTACGTTATTTATATGTTAAGAACTTCTATATTGGAAATCAGTAATAAAAGGAATATTCTGATTTGGATTTTTCTTGTAAGATTATTGGGCTGTCGATAAATATTTTATGGACAGAAGTACTAAGTAGTAAGTAGTAAAGTACAAGAGTACTTGCTTTCCTCACTGGTACAGGAAATAAGCAGCTTGTATATAGGTCATACAAATTGTTGTTTATGGACAAAGTAAACCGATTTTGAGTAAATTGTTTGTTATAATAATCACTTATTTGGATAATAAATAATATTATTCATGTCCTGTGACCACGAGGAAACATTTCAAAAGGCTAATTAGTTGTAATTACAAATAAAACTATTTTTACGGATTAAAACTCGCGTATAATTTGGTTACAGTGTTCACGGGTAGACGAGATGTAAGTGTCCCCGTGACACGATTACTGCAAAGTATTCGAAACGGGGGGTTAAAATCAAAAATGTAACCAAATTACTAAAGAAAATACTAGTTGTAATTAGCTACACCTGTTTTGAAAAACAAAATACTCAGTTTTATTTTAATAGTCTTAAAAAGAAAATGAAGCTGAACCTTTCATGAACTGAAATTTAAACTCGCTACCAATTAGTACCTAAGATTTTATCTAATATGGTTTTCTCTACATATTTTAATGAAAATTCTTTATGTAAAAACTACATTACTAATATTATACATGCATTAATTTACTTAAACTTATGCTCTTCTAACATACATTGTTCTTTGTTTTACAAATATGTTTTATGGATAAAGAAAAATCCGTTACGGCTACCCCGTCGGTCAAGAAGGTGATGGCCGGGGGGTTATGTGGGACTACCCGGCAGCATAGAGGATGCTGCCATTTTTAAGGCTACCCACTGAAAAACCAACGGTTGCCCTCATCGCCGGCGATGTAGTAGTAGCTGTGGAGCTGTGCCATGTTACTCCAGGATAATATGGCAGAGCTCCGGTTACCCAGCTCTTGATCAAGCCAGATTTAGACATCTTTCACCGGGCCTATAGCAAACTTATAATTAAGAAATCCTACCTACCAACTCGGAGTTCTAAAAAACTTCCGAAACCAAAGAACATTTGAGTAACGGATAATTAGTTACTACTTACAGTATTTCTGAAAATTTTGATGATGACACACCGTAGATACGTAGCGATCGCTGCCAGGCCATTTCAATATTATTATAAAAAAATGACCCTTAACCAAGAACCGACAATATAAAATGAAAGCTCATGTTAGAGTGGACATTAATAACTAAAAAGAATTTCCAGGAGTCATATCTTAGTTACTATTATATATCCAACTGTACTCACGTTATTACTATCAGAATTTGCCCGACTAGTTTCGAACTTATACAAGGTATTCATGAGCTCTGAGCATGGTGGAATCGCGGCGTGAACTAGTCGGGCAAATTCCGATAATAATAACGTGAGTACAACCGTATATTTATATTTAATAGAAATAATATCTATTTACTATATCTTCGTAAGTTAATTTAAACTCACAATATCATATAACAAAGTAATTAATAAAAGTATTACTGTTAATTAATTGGTATTCGTTCTAATAGAAAACAACATCCAAGTTTTCTTTTTCATCTCTGTTTAATATTTATTTAGAAACTGTTAAATTGATTTAACAAAAGTCCGAGTGTGTTAATTAGCGACAGGATTTCAAACGTCAATTAAAATTTTGCTTTGAAAATTAGACAATAATATAGAAAAATAATTTTTAATTCTGATAATAATGGATTCGCAAAAACAAAAAACATATAGGAAAATAACTAACAAAAAATATGACAGACACATCTCGTCTGCGAAAACACGATTCCTGCAAAGCATTCGAAACGTCGGGTTAAAATAAAAATGTAACTATAATTATATTAGTTTAATCTGTAAAAAATAGTTTTATTTCAAATGTATTCGTGAAAATCTAAGAATCTAAGAAACAAACAAAACAAAAAAAAAACAAAGAATATGTCTAAAAATATAAATGAAATATGACTCTTTAAATGATTAAAAAAGTTTTCTCTAATCTGCAGGCGACACAATATGTCCGAGTGGTATGTTCCGCTGCCCAGAAGGCAAGTGTATCCCCGCGCTGTGGGTGTGCAACTACCAGCGAGACTGTGAGAAAGGGGAAGATGAGTTCCAGTCATGTCGTGAGTAAACTATACATTATATATATCAGGGATGATGAACCTTTTTTGACGTCCGTGCCACAAGTCAAAAAAAACTATACATTATATATATGAGGGATGATGAACCTTTTTTGACGTCCGTTCCACAAGTCAAAAAAAATATTATTTTAAATAGGTAACGTACCAAAATAAAATCTCATTCGAAATTTTAGCGTGGTGAAATTATACGTTAAATTTATGCGATTCTTTATATACTTCGAGACAATTCATGCGATATTTTTATAAAATGTATAAATTGACTGTTCTTGTTAATACTTAATACTAAAATAGGTAAAATGGGTCAGTGTTACAATTATATCATAAATTATAAGTGTAGTCTAGATTTATAGTTATTAATTTATTTCTATCAAAAAAATCACTTTATTGTTGTGTATGCCATCAAAATGTTCAAACGTGCCACTTATGGCGTTCTTGCCATTGGTTCGCCATCTCTGCTATATGATATTATTAGTATATATTTATTATAATTTTCCACCCAGTTTCTTCAAAAACTGATTAATAATATAATGTCAATCCTAATAAGAATGTTTGAAACACTGTTGTGCTGCAGACGTCTGAACAATACGTAATTGCATTAAATCCGCTGCGAGACGTGACTGTGAGAGTAGAATTTCAAAGTAGATATACAGCTGATGTCTTTAAAGCTTTACAATAACACAAACATTTTAATTGTTTTTAAATATATCAATCAGTGTATTATAAAAAAAAGCATTTGGAATTGTTTTCGTAATATAAAATATCAATGTTTATTCTCTTATTTTATGACGTCATCATACAACTTCTGAATATATTTTATCATTATTTAAATTTATAATTTATTTTATCATTGTTTTGAATTAATTTGTATATTTAATCATTCTGTAGAAGTTTTATATCTTGAGTGATTTTAAAAATAACATCTCTTCAATTGCTGCCGTTTTGATAAATTATTAAACTGGCTTGTAAGAAAAATATTATTTGAACTTCTCAATACTTTCGTTAATATTTTGATAGCGCCTACGCTCTAATACAGAATCATTGACAAGTATAGCTAGGGTTGCCTCCTTTATTTTAAAATAACAGTGGTAGAAATATAGTATTATAGGAAATTTTTAAAATATAAAAGTACACTTCTTTTATATAGGTATATAGTTTTCAAAGTATATTTATTACTATTGGCTTCCACAATTTAAGTTCATAATATTTTTAAATAATTATAGGCATCTGAAGGACTTTTATATTAGCGGTTGAAATATAGTATTTTTTGTACTATATTGTTTTTCTATGATATGTATAATATACAGATAATTTACGAAAATATAGTACGATACTATATAATACAGTACAGGTGATAACCCTAAGTATAGCGCTGTATATAACATTTACTGTACACATATTATACACATATACAATTAAGTATTATGATTAGAATTAATTGATTATATACCTGGATAGGTCTACGAACAGGTTATATATCTATGAGCTGGTTAGAACTTTGTTTTAAATTTTGTAATTTTTTCAAACAAATACAATAAAAATTGTTATTTTAAAAATTTTATATTATATTTATAGAGCTATTGTGATGATTGTGGTAAAGTTCAGTTTTTAAAACTAAGAGTTTTAAGAGCACAGACGCGACTCCATACTTCGTGTTATATTGTTCAGTGACCTGTGACGTCAGAGGTATCATGTTACTAAAAGCTAGAGAGTCTCTGAAAATATACGCTGTCTCTGAAAATATACATTCCATCATTAATTTTATCAAAAAATTAGGATATTCACAAAAAAATAAGAATACAATTACTTAAACGTCGGGTGAAAATTAAAACGTAACCAAATTATAAGCGAGTTTTAATCCGTAAAAAATAGTTTTATTTCAAATGTGTACTCGTGAAAATCTACGAAAATTCTATATTTTAAATATGTCTAATATCTATAATGAAATAATTACTAACACAACCAAGTAATAATATTAATTAATATTAATTATATTAACATAATCATTGAATACAGCATCCACAGAGCCATTACAGCTTCAGTTGAAACCCTGAATACGAACCTCAATATTTCATGATCCAATAGACTCGCTCACTCCTGAATGAGCACTTTGTTCGATAAATACCTGTGTTGTTTACCTAAATATAACAATTACATTAAGCTGAAATATAATTGAAATTGTTACAATTTCAGTGAGTTTAGCAACGTAATAAATTTAGTTGTTTTATATTTAATACACATTTATTAGTAAATCATGATAATTTTTAAGTTTCATAAACTTGAAACTCATAAAAACATGTTTTTTTTTAAGTACATTTATTTTATTATAAATGAAAAATGACTGCACGTTGAACTCTTTTAATTTTCTTTCTGTTAAATAAATTATAGTAAAAAAAAAAATAAATGAAAAAACAAAAACTAAAGGTGGCGTAATTTATTAGTAAATTTTCTAAATATTTCAAGTTATTACACCTATAACACGTTTTATTGTTTTAAAAGAATAATAAAATAATTTTATAGTGGTCGTTGTACCGATTTGTGAGATTAACGAAAGAATAAACACAAAAATGTCGCTATTAGGATCGCAGCGTGTTGTAAAACAAGGGCACATCGGACACATCCGTCGCAAGCCGCGCGTGAATGACCCGCTTTATCCTACCATTGTTGAAATGTGGCTGTAATATTTGGCGCGCATTCCCCCAATCCAAAATGGCCGCTAAGCTTCGAAAAATAGGCTTAGGTGGTGTCATGTTTCAAATGGACGACGGGTAATGGCGGATGCAGCTTTGTCGACTTTATACCAGCTAGCTAGCTACTCGTATAGCATTTTCGTGTCATTGTACATATACCCAGAATACACATACATTTAAAAATTAAAGTTTATACAGTATAGTTAGCAACAATACTGTAACTGTACTACTTGCGAAATATTTTTTGATTTGATTGTAATTCTAACAGCTGCCCTATATTTTGGATATAATTCATTTTGTTTAGAGTAATAGAGCATGTAATTTACAACAATAGCTAAATGAACAATAAACCGCTTGGAATCATTACCGTTAATTCAATTGTACCGCAACTTGATAAGGAGCATTCACACTTCCGAGGTTCTAGGAGTTCGACGGCTCTTGATTGATGACCGACACTGATTACAGGTCGGACCGACCTTTGTACTAATGACGTTATAGGATAGATCCCTTCTGTGTGCTTTGAATATTTATCGTTTGAACGTCGATATCGCAACATTGAATAATAGCCTCATTGTGCTTCTTAATGTACATCTTATTTATGTATTTTAGAAACATTTAACGATTTTTCTTTTCGATTTTTGAGCGAAGTGAGCGCAAGCGAGCGAAGCTCTCTATGAGAGACTTTTCTGCATTCTTTGTGCAAGCATCAATCAGAAACAGTATATCCGAAAATTTCCAAATTTTGCACACTGATAGTCATCGGTCTGGTGGTGGATTAAAAAAAAAATAATTAAAAAAAATAACTAAAAATGTAATAATGTGTCTTATCTTGAAAAATAGTTAAGGACAAAATGCGTCGACGTTTAGTAAATGCAACCGCTGTGCTATTTGCACCTCGCTTCGCTCAATATGCTAATACAAACTGAGATTTTGTGAACGCAGCGAGTCAAAATTGAGATCTGGTTTGCGCTCCTAGTTAATTTATTTATATAAATGAAACATCTACTTATCATTTATGAATGTATTTTATTTACAGCGCCACCAGATTGTGACGCAGGCCAGCTGACTTGCGGGCAGTACGTGTGGAACAAAACGTACTGCATACCACCGCACTACCGCTGCGACATGCACGTGGACTGCGTGGACGGCACCGATGAGGCTGACTGCAGTGAGTATGATACTTTGCAGAGATTGTAGAGCATTTGTGAAATATAACCAGGTTATCCAGTAATTTCTGTCTCCTGTAATACTTGTTTATTTAAAAATGCTAAGCGATATCAAGAGTATATTTTTATTTAGTAGCATTTTATAAAAAACTAAAGTTTTTGTGCAATTCCGGCAAAATGGAATCTTCAGAAAATGTAGTTTACAGAAAAAAGAGTTGATCGAAGTAAAAAGAGTACTAAGATATTAAGGTTTATTATTTTTATAGTAAAACATAGATATAACATATAAAACAGTAACTAAGCACAAAATAAAAATAACTCAAGGAAAACCACTGCGAATAGACTTCCAAACGTTAATTCGTATATAAACTCACATATTTATCATAAAAAAAATAAACCCATACATTTATGCGTGTTAAGACTATAAGTACTTAATTCGATCATTCGTCATAAAAGTTACACAAAGAAACCTCATATTTTAAACTTGGTGTCGAGATTTCTAAAATAATATGATTATGACCAAGGTACCCTTATAGTTAGTTCACGTTTGTAAGATTTAAACTAAATTATATGCATGGGTGATGTTTTAATTAAATTTAATTTCGATTTTTCATCACCAGATGGGGTTAATCAAGGTAGCTACTTAATTAGGTCACGCTGATAAAATTTAAACAAAATTATACAGGTTGTTTGTGATTTTATGTATTGAAGAAGTCGTTCTAAAGAAAGTTAGTGTTTGACTTTATTAAAAGTACTGTAAGGAGTTTTTGTTTTATCGTTCACAATTTCCATTTCATCGAGTTTCAAATCACAAGCATTTTACAGAAGTTTTACTTCGATAATATATATTCGTAAATCGGAATGTGATTTCGCAAAAATTCGATAAGTCTAAGAAATAAACTTATAGGCTAAAGTTGCCCAAAGAATCCGTTTAACGTCGTAACAGCGGAGGGACGGAATTAAGTACGTACGATATTGGTAAAATCCTAAAACTTGCAATCGAACCGGCATGTCACGACACATCCTCCGGACGTATTAAAAGTTAGATGTAGTTTAAGTTAGTTCTGTGGTATATTTACACCCTTCGAGAATTAATACGATTAGCCAATACTGCTATGATGAGTCTAATACGATATCATTTCTTTATTTCTATAATATTTTTTCTCTTAATATCTTAATGCATTTGTTATACTAATTAAATTAATTTAGATCTTTAAATGGGTCAAAGATGAAATGGATTTAAAATAAGCTGCTGATATTAAGTTCAGCTCATAATGATTCATTATTTTTAATTGCACTTTGCTTATTCCCTGAAAAGCATGACAAATAAATTATTAAAGACGTAACATGACGTGAAGAATAATAGAAAATTCGTGTAAGATAGCAGTATGCGTATTTTAAAAATTTTATTTTTTACTAAATTCCAAACTTCAATGAATTTCAATGGTCTTGATTGACAATGACATTTCTCAAGATGGCAGACCACAATGACAACTGAGGTTACAGAAAAGTATGAATATTTGTTGAATTTATATATTCTATATTTTATTCTATATTTACTGTATTAAGTTTAACTTTGTGGAAATGTTATTATAAAGTACAAAGTGTTATTAGGTATAGTTTGAATTTCTTTTGTAAAGCAAGTTATAATGGTGTGGAATTGAATTACTGAGTTGGTCAAACAGAGGCAAAGGACGGGTTGAAAAATCTTTTATACATTTTAAAGGAACTTTTGCAAAGCATTTTTGTTTTATTCAGTTTAATTATTTAGTTCGTTATTTTATTTATTATTAATCATACAATATCTGAATCTCAAATTATATAAAGATATTTTATTAAAAGTCAAAAATTCATGCAAATTTTTGTTTTTTCAGGATAAATTCGAAAATATATACTATGATTAAAACATTAAATAAGTTTAAATTATAAAAAAAGTGCAATACACGGAATTAAAGCTCTTAAAAATTATCGTTATTGAATGTATTCTATAATTTAGTAATTTATTGTAAATAAATGTTATTATTGTATAATTTATAGTTATGTTTTTTAGCCAGTAATTAACTACTGAATGGTTATGGCACCAGTACATTATTATTCTGGGACTCAACTCTCAGATGAGTTGCGGTGGAAGTTTTAATGGAGCAATTATTGTATTATTTCTTCCACGAGTCGAGTTCACACTTTAATATAATAATTGATAACAAAACTTATGCTATTATTTTGTTAGTTATTAAATAAAATATATATAAAACTATGAATGTCAAGGATAATTAATCAAAAAATATCTCTGGTATTTTTAAGAAACTTGTCAAGAAAATACTTTCGTTTTGATAATTCTTAAAACGTATCTACCACAAAGTATTCAAATATATTTTCCACAAATTCTTTATAATATTTTTTCCTACAGATTTGTTTGAGGATAATTTGAGACAATCGTCATATATTATGTTATTACACTTGTGGTTTACAAGAGTATCGAAAAATCTTGATACATAATATACTATAATATTAAATAGTTTCTTTATTCCCCGTCAGGTATATACTTCTTAATTAGATCCTGCAACGTGCATCTAAGTATTTTAGTAAAGATTTGCATTTAATCTCGCTCACAAAGGACCAGTCAGCGTGAACACGGAATATCTAATGAGATGAACTTGCTACGTCTTACGGTTAAGCGCGATGGCTCTATTTTGTAACTAGCTGTCGCTCGCAGCTTCGTCTGCCTGAAATTCGTTAACCGTGATCCTTCTTATTAACATTAAGAAGTCGATTTTTTTAATAAAATATTCTGAATTTACTGTATTATTTATATATTTAGCAAGATTTTTTGCGACTTCAATAAAAATAGTTGTTTCAATTAATTTACATAAAACAATAATATATTATACCTGTACGGGTTTCTCTACAGAAATCAGTTTTGTTATTTTTGAGTTTATTGTGTTCATACAGACAGATTCGACCCGGAGACTTCATTGTATAATGTGTGTAGATAAGGCATCTTTGTTTTATTTATTAAATGTTCATTTGTTTAATTATTATTAAATATTAGTTCTTTGCACTATTCTTTCGATGTATTAAAATAGTATAAGTATAAATATAAAGTACTTATTCATAATAATTTTATTTATAAAGTAAAAAAATACTTCTTTTATAAAATAAAATACTTACTATATTTGTGAAAAATTTTAATTAAAACAAAATAAAATGAAAACGTTTTAATTTAATAATAATATCTCTGTAATTTCTTGACTTGAGTACTTTGTAATTACTGTCACATCACGTAACAAAAAATTTTTTTTGTAAATGTTAATTGTTTCCTAAAACTCTCTTCCCTACCTATGACGCTGCCGGAATTTAAAATATTAAATCAATAATTTTATTTATAGCAAAGAGCTAACAAAGTGTTAGCTTTTACAGGATTTTTCATTCATTTTCTTTAAAATCATAAACTATATAAAGAGGGTCGGAAGCCAGGCACTCTCTGTTCAAAGCCTCCCTCTATCGGGTTTTTACATAACTTTATATGAAAATCCCATTATAGTAGGAACGCGGGGTGCTCTTCAGAAGCAGTTTGTTCGAACCTCTTTTGCATTTTGTTCACTATTCACTTAAAGGAAAATGTACGAGTGTACGAACTAAATATTTTAAAACAAAATATTGAATTTATTAATTTAACTTTATCTTTAAATTTTTATAGATTTAGTTTATTGGTAAGAAGTAGCTTAAATGTTTGAAGAATATTTTGGTTAATATTTCAGTATACCGTAAGTGCCAGACAGAAGATTTCCAGTGCGGTATGGAGGGCGCGGCAGCCGGCAAAGTCTCCTCTCAGGGACCCTGCATACCCAAGGATAAGAAATGTGACGGGTAAGCTTGAATGTATCCAATCGAGTTATTTTGTCGTTTTTGGTTTTGATTACTGTACGCCATACTTTAAACCAAACTTCTAAAATACTATAACTTAATATTATTAACGTCTTTAAACTAATGTTATTGTTTATGAGTTAAGTTAAAATGTGCTTCGTTATTTTAGGTATTTAGATTGTAGGACGGGTAAAGACGAGCAAGATTGTCCGGGTCAGAAGACAGCATGTAGGCTGGATCAGTTTAAATGCGCTTCGGGAGATAAGTGTGTCGATGCGTCTGCGAAATGTGATCACAAAGACGACTGCGGCGACAACTCAGATGAAGCACACTGCAGTAAGTATTATTTCTTGCAAAGTATACCTTACTAAAAAGAAACGAAGAGATTAGGATCCCGAAAGACGGCGATAGAGGTAGCTCTCGGCATCGCAATAAAGTAGTCGTCGTAAGCTAAGCAATATAGTCTACTCTGCAGTTTATCTACAAAAGACATTCTTAGGAGATCATCATATTTCCTCCAGGCTTCCCCCCGTGCCATATCGGTCAGTTCCGCTGCGGCACGGCAGTGTGTATTCCGGCCAGCTACCGCTGCGACGGGTACCGCGACTGCTCGGACGGCACAGATGAGCGGAACTGTAGCGCCGTGGCGTGTCCTGACGACAAGTACCTGTGCCCTCGAGGCGCGCCCGGTGGCGCCCGGCGCTGCATAGATCGCGCTCGCCTCTGCGATGGAGCACGGGACTGCGAGGATGGCGCTGACGAGGAGGCGGCTTGCTGTGAGTGCTCTGTACCACGAGCGGTGCCTTGTCGTATACGGTAGTACTAAGGTGCAAGATGTGGTTACAGCCACGCTGTCGTGCCCTGCGCTGGAGTGCTCGGAGCGCTGTGTGTCGTCTCCGGCGGGCGGCGCCTGCGCGTGCGGTGCGGGCCGCGCGCTCGCTAAGGACAACCGCACCTGCGAGGACCGCGACGAGTGCCGCGACTGGGGGCCCTGCCACCAGCTGTGCATCAACACACCCGGCTGTGAGTATTCTCCCTTATTGCAAGATTCTATTTATCTTGACTTATGTTAGTTTTTTTTAGAGAAGAACGAATCTTTGAACTGAATTGAACCAGTTATTCTCGACCGATTGAGTGAAATATGGAATTAACTTTGAGTTACGATATTATTATATACCCAACAAAATGGCGGTTAATGTGTTTTTGTTAAACCCAAGCAATATGGATATCAAACATAAAGGCATGATTTGTAGAATTCATGTAAAAAAAATAAGGGTAATTTGTGATGACACAAAATAGTGAAGTACATAATTTAGTATGATGATAATGATGATGAAACGGTCCCCGGGCAGCCTACAGCTGTGCGTGTGCTCCGGGCTACTCCCTGGGCGAGCGCGGCGAGTGTCGCAGCGCGGGCGGCGCGTGGCTAGCGCTGGCTCACGAGCGCGGCGTGCTGCGGCTGGAGCTGCCGCCCGCCGGCGTGACCGCACCCGTCACCCTCGCCAACGCCACGGCCACCGGCATCGACTACCACTACAGGCGGAATCTGCTGTTCTGGTCCGACGTCAAGACTAGAAAGGTCGATGTGACTTCCCATTTCTCCGGTCTTTTGTTCCGATTCGAGTAACTTAAAGTGACCCTCCACTCCACAGATCCACTCGATGCAGTTGAACGCTCCAGCCGGTACCGGCTATGTGGGCAGCGACATCTCGGTTGCAGGTTCGTGGGCGCCCACGGCCGTGGCGGTGGACTGGGTGGGAGATAAGCTGTACGTGGCGGATGCGCTTGGGCAAAAGGTGGACGTGTTCGAGCTGGACGGGCGCTGGCACGCCGTGGTTTTGGGCTCCAACCTCACGAGCCCTGCTGACCTGGCACTAGACCCCACGCTGGGGCTCATGTTCGTCGCCGACGGCAGTCAGGTGTGGGTGGAGAACGCGAGGGTCTAATGGTATCTGTGACGAATGAATGTTATCGTTTGCTTGTCTTTTTCAGATCGTTCGGGCTAATATGGATGGGACGGACGTTAAGGCTATAGTTTCTGAAGCGACTTATAAAGCCTCGGGCATAGCGGTCGACACGATCGCTAGACGTATATTTTGGTGCGACTCCCTGTTGGATTATATCGAGACTGTCGACTACGAGGGTAACTACAGGTTCCTAGTGCTTCGAGGACAGCAGGTCCCTAGTCCGAATAGACTGGCCCTGTTCGAAGACAGAGTGTACTGGTCCGATGGCACCAAACAAGGTGTCAGTTCGGTTAATAAATACGAGGGGTCCTCGAGCATTCAATCGATATACAAAACGAAAGATATAAGAGAACCCAAAGCATTAACAGTAGTACATTCGTTGAAACAGACATCGGTTAATAATCCTTGCGGTAACAATAACGGAGGATGCTCACAGATGTGTATAGTGACCGCCCTCCCGAATGGTGGGTTAGGATACCGATGTGCATGTAATATTGGGTATAGATTAGAAACAGACCTGAGAAATTGCGATATTGTAAAAGAGTTCCTTATGTATTCCCAGCAAAGGTTTATAAAAGGTAAAGTGTTGAACCCGGTAATTGAAGGTTTTAGTGATGCCATTTTGCCCGTCGTGTCGAGGAGAGCGCGTTTTGTCGGCCTTGACTTTGACGCGCGGGACGAACACATTTATTACTCCGACGTTCTACAGGATGTTATATACAGAGTACATAGAAATGGAACAACCCGAGAAATCGTATTGGCATCACAAAATGAGGGTGTCGAGGGTTTGGCTGTAGATTGGGCTTCGAAGAATTTGTATTATATCGATTCTAGAAAAGGAACACTAAACGTTTTATCGACAAGGAACGTTGCGTACAAACGAACGTTATTAAAAGATCTGAAAAGGCCCCGAGCAATCGTGGTTCATCCGAATAGGGGTTACATATTCTTTTCCGAATGGGATAGGCCGGCCAACATCAGCCGCGCGAACACCGACGGTACCGGTCTTCTTGTATTTGAGAATCTTACATTGGGCTGGCCGAACGGTCTATCTATAGATTTCGACGCAGACAGAGTCTACTGGTGCGACGCCCTCTTGGATCACGTCCAGCACGCTAAACTAGACGGTACCGACGTCAAGACTGTAAACTCCAGATTAATTAGGCATCCTTTCTCTATCGTAATCTACAAGGAGTTTCTGTACATAACCGACTGGAGGTTAGATGCGATCGTGCGCCTCCACAAATTGACCGGCGAGCGGGAGGACGTCGTCGTTCGGGAGCCCCAGACGAACCGCCTGTACGGAGTGAAGGTATACAGCGAGGATATACAGAAAATCGATCCCATGCAACCCTGCGCTCGGAGCAACGGCAACTGCCAGAAGTTCTGTTTCGCCGTGCCTCGTAACACGTCGGGTCCGTTGGCCGTGCGCTGCGGCTGCCCGTACGGCGAGCGAGCAGGCGCCGGTGGCCGCTGTGAGCCCGACCCGCGCGCCGAGCCGCCGCAGCCCGCCTGCCCCAACGACTGGGACTTCACTTGCGACAACCAGCGCTGCGTGCCGCGCTCCTGGCTCTGCGACGGCGACGACGACTGCCTCGACAACAGCGACGAGATGCAGAACTGTACAAGTGAGGACACACCCGCTCTTGTTTCTCACCCGCGTCCCCGACCACATACTCAAACCTATCTGTTTTCAGAGACCACGTGCAGCGCGTCGGAGTTTATGTGCAAGTCTGGTCGCTGCATCCCGGCCACCTTCAAATGCGACTCTGAAAACGACTGCGGTGACTTCTCGGACGAGGTCGGATGCGTCAACGTGACATGTTCGGCCTCGCAGTTTCAATGCGCAAACGGCCGCTGCGTGCCAAACACGTGGAAGTGCGATTCTGAAAACGATTGCGGGGATGGAAGTGACGAGGGATCCCACTGTGCCGATAAGACATGCGCCTATTTCCAAGTGAGTGAGGAGATATCAAATATTACTGATTCTTCCTAAGAGTACGCTAGATCATTACCTAGAGTAAAGTCATTTTTTTATTTTTTATTGTTCCGCAATTTACGTTTTATCGAGTTTAAATAACACCCATTCTAAGGAAAATTTAACTTCAAAATTATTAATTATACAAACAATTTCATCGGGATGTCTGTTTTACAGTTCACGTGTCCACGCACGGGCCACTGCATCCCGGCCTCGTGGGTGTGCGACGGCGACGATGATTGCTTCGACAAACGGGACGAGGCCGACTGCCCGCCCGTTGCCTGCCTCGCCTCGCAGTTCAAGTGCGCCGACCTCAAGCAGTGCGTGCAGGAGGCTTACAAGTGCGATGGCATCCCGGACTGCAACGACGGCTCGGATGAGGCGGGCTGCCCATCGCCGGCTCCTCACCAGTGCGTGCCGGAGCGGCAATTCCAGTGCGTCGCGTCCGGTCTGTGCGTGCCGCGCACGTGGTACTGTGACGGCACGCCCGACTGCGAGGACCTCTCCGACGAGCCCGCTGACTGCGCCGCCAGCGCGTGCGGCGCGGGACGGTACCGGTGTGACAACGCGCGCTGCGTGTTCCGTACCGCCGTATGCGACGGCCGAGACGACTGCGGGGACGGATCCGACGAGGGCGCTCAGCACGCTTGTCGTCCACCACCCTTCCGGTGAGACCACCATCGCCCGACTGCTCTTGTGTTATTATTAGATCTTTACCTATAGAATTATATATTTTTATAAAAATAAATTAAAGTAGGTAATCAAAGAACTGGTCCTAATTATGTATACATTTTTGCCATTTTGACGGCAGTTTGTTTACTCTTTTTACTGTAGAAGTCTGCCGAATGTAAGTGCATGAAGTCGGTGAATGCGTTTTGTACTGCCTCTAGGGTATTGAAATTTTTCCTATTTAAAAAGTTTTCTAAATAAAAAAAAAATTAATCTATTGGGTGAGCTTCAATCCGGCCAACCGTTGTGTTTTTATTGCCGCCGTACTTTCACGTAGGAACTAATATTTGAAATTGTAGAACTTTTCAGTGTATCCATAGCGCATAATCTACAACGATTTCACAAAACGAACAAACACTATCTAAAAACAAATGACTGAATTTGAAATCAATATAACATGACTTTCGCATAAAATTCATTAAAATTTATAAATGCTTTTTGTAAAATCTCCCAAGAGGTTTAGAGGTTTAGAGGGGTTTTAGAGGTTAGACCGATTAAATAGGAACTAATTCAACGAACGACCTTTCTCTTTCAGATGCCCGTCTGGCCACTGGCGATGCCCTGGAGTCACAGACCGGTGCGTCAATATTACAAAAGTTTGCGATGGTACTCCTGATTGCCCGAACGGAGCCGATGAAGGTAGGCGATAAATATTATCTTTAAAATTACTTCTATTATTCAACACGTATAATGTGTTTAAGTACTTTTATGAAAATTACAGGACCGGAGTGCTCTCTAGAAATTTGTTCGCACACTACCAATCTCTGCACTCACGGATGCAAGAACACACCTACGGATACGCTGTGCCTGTGTCCTGAGGGCGAGGAATTAGAGCCAGACGGGTATACCTGTAAAGACGTAAACGAGTGCTCCCCGCCCGGTCTGTGCTCTCACGATTGCACCAACACCAAGGGCTCGTACTTCTGCAGCTGCGTGGAAGGCTACCAGCTGGCTCCCGACAAGCACAGCTGCAAAGCCAACAACCACTCCAGCGCCTTCCTCATAATCTCCAATAGACATTCGATCCTAGTCGCCGATCTTAACGAGCAGGGTCTCGAGAGGGTACCGATCAACGTAGAAAATGTAGTCGCCACCGCTTCTAACATGCACACCGGTACTATATTCTGGTCCGACATGAAACTTAAGAAAATATCTCGATTGGATCGCGGCAGCGAACCACAAGTCATCGTCTCGACGGGACTGGACTTGGTGGAAGGATTGGCGTACGATTGGGTGGGTGGTAATATCTACTGGCTAGACAGCAAATTAAATACTATCGAAGTGGCGAAAGAGGACGGAAGCGCCAGGACGACCTTACTGAGCGGTAACATCACTCAGCCGAGAGGCATGTGCCTGGATCCCGCCCCGAATGCCAGATGGCTATTCTGGACAGATTGGGGAGAGAATCCCCGCATAGAGAGAGTCGGCATGGACGGGACGCAGAGGACGGCCATCATCACCACTAAGATATACTGGCCGAACGGATTAACGCTGGACACGGCCACTCAAAGGGTCTACTTCGCCGATTCTAAATTAGATTTCATTGACTTCTGTAACTACAACGGTACGGGCCGGCAGCAGGTCCTCGCCGGCAGTCACTACCTACTGCATCCACATTCGCTGACGTTGTTCGAGGACACACTATATTGGACGGACCGCCAACTGAATCGCGTGCTGTCGGCGCACAAATTCAAGGGCACCAATCAGACGGTAGTGTCGCACCTCATCTCGCAGCCGCTGTCCATCCACGTGCACCACCCGTCGCTGCAGCCGCGCCTGCCCTCCCCCTGCGCCGGCGCCCCGTGCCAGCACCTGTGCCTGCTCGCGCCCGCGCCCGCCGCCGCCGCGCCCTATACCTGCCGCTGCAAGCCCGGCTACAAACTGCTGTCCGACGGAAAGTGTGCCGAAGGTGATTGACCGGTTCTTTATTATTAACTATGAACGATGGGAAGCTGCCTTACTTCAATTCGTCGAAAAAATTATTTTTTTTTTTGCAGAGGAGTCAGCCTATCTGATGGTTTTGAAGGGGTCGCAAATTATAGATTTTGCTCCCGACGGTTCGGGACGAGCGGGTCAATTGCCACCCGTTGTTGGTATTCAAGGTGGAGTTTTCCTTTGTTTAAATTTGATATAAAGGTTTGTGAAAAGTTGTGTAACATATTTAACACTGGTGTCTGTTTATCTTTTCAGGTGGTATACAGCTGGACTATGATCGTCAAGGACATTCTATATTCTGGCTTCAAGCTATCAATGCTGACAACGAAGATGACGGAAACTATACAATTTACAGCATGCCCTATGGCGGTGGAGAGAAGGTAGAATTTGTTGGGCAAGATACTGGGATCGTCGGTTCTCCGTCGGCGATAGCCTTTGATTGGCTCGGAAGAAATTTATTTATGGCAAACAAAGCGGCCAGTAATATTGAATTGATACGTGTCGATGGCAAAGTTAAATATAGGACAATTGTGTTTGCAAATGATGGTAGCAAGACGTCCATTGCTAAACCGAAAGGTTTATGTTTAGATCCAACAGAAGGGTAATTTCCAAATATATTCATAAATTTATTTAAACTGTTTTGAAAAAATAGGAATCATTAAAGAATATGTTTATTTTTTCAGAAAGATTTATTGGGCAGACGAAGGTGGATACGGTGTGCCCGCAAAAATCGGTAAAGTAAACATGGACGGAACCAATTCTGTCATACTTGTGAATGGCATCGAGAGACCTGAAGCAGTCACTATTGATATTGAGAAAAAGATAATTTACTTCAGCACCCTGTACCCTGCGAGTATTAACAGCATAAATAGTGATGGTAACGACCGAAAAACTATACTCACCGAAGCCAACGCAATCGCTTATCCGAAGGTCATAGCCGTGCTAGACTCACGTCTGTACGTGTTAGATACGCAATACGAAAAGATCTTTAAAGCTGACCTTCCTAACGGTGATAATGTGAAGCTTATACTGGACAACGAAAGTGATTTGAAATCCTTGACAATATTCCAAAAGAGAAAAATGATACATCACCCCTGTTCGCAAAGTAACGGCGGATGTGAACAAATCTGTATTCCAAGCGAAGGAGGGTCACGAGTTTGCGCTTGTTCAATTGGTTATAGGAAAGAAAATGAAGTTAATTGCGTTCCGTACAAAACATTCGCCGTCGTGTCACAGTTGGATATGATCCGAGGTTATAGTCTCGAAGGCAGCGCGGAGGCTATGGTCCCAGTCACTGGACAAGGACACCACATTCTGCACGTTGACGTACACTTCGCTGATAATTATATTTATTGGGTAGAATTTAATAGAGGACAATGGAACGGTATTTTCCGTATTAGACCTAACGGTTCTGAACTACAACATGTGGTGAAGGATGGTATCGGTAGCAACGGTATAAGAGGTCTTGCAATAGATTGGGTTGCCGGAAATCTTTACTTCACTAACGTGTTCCCGCATGAGAATTATGTTGAAATGTCTTGGCTTGATGGTTCGAACAGAAAGGTTATAGTTAAAACCACAATGGATGCCCCCAGAGAACTTGCTGTTAACCCGTTAAAAAGGCTTCTTTATTGGATAGATTATGGCCAGTATCCTCGTATTGGAAAAGCTTATCTTGATGGTAGCAACTGGCAGACGGTAGTCAGTTCGGGTATCTCGAACCCGAGAGACTTGACTATTGATATGCTTACTCATGATGTGTATTGGGTAGATTCAAAACTAGATCAAATACAAAAAATATCCTATTACGGTGGCAACAGACAACTTATACGATCAAACTTACCAAACGTTATGGGAATTGCTATACATACCTCAAGTGTATACTGGGTTGATCGAAATTTACAAACTATTTACAAGGCTTCGAAATTACCCGGTAACATGTCAATGCCTGAAAAACTGCGAACAAACCTGCCTAAATTACGAGATATTGTTATATTTGACATAAATAATCAACCTACCGATGATAGTAATCCGTGCAGAAAGTTGGGTAATGGGGGATGCGAACAACTTTGCTTTAGTTACCCACCTGAAGCCGACAAGGGTTATACTCACAGATGTGAATGCGCAACAGGTCAAGTATCCACCAGTAATCCTAAAAAATGTGATGTTGTTGATGAGTATTTAGTATTTACGACTAGGACTGAAATCCGCGCTGTCAACTTAGATCCTAAGTCTACTGGAGTGCCTTTCAAACCAATTGGAAATCTCACAAATGTAGTAGGAGTTGAATTCGATTATGCGGATAACAAGTTATTCTTTACCCAAATTAGACCCTGGGCTAGAATAGCCTGGATGTCGGCAAATAATCCGAACTCAGCAGGTATTCAAAACATTATAACCAAAAACATTAATCCGGAAGGAATATCATACGATTGGACTCAAAAGAAAATCTATTGGACTGACAGCTCAAATAATTCAATATATGCTATGAATTTAGATGGCACCGAACTAGTTATGATTGCCAGAGTAGAACGGCCCAGAGCGATTGTAGTGGATCCTTGCAATGGTACTCTCTACTATACAGATTGGGGCAGATTCGGAACTTCTGGAAAAATATACAGAACTACAATGGCAGGTTCACTAAAAAAAGCTATCATAGACAAAGATCTGTCACAGCCAAGTGGACTCACTATCGATTTTGATGAAAATATGTTGTATTGGACTGATGCTGTTAGAGAGAAAATTGAACGCTCAAAATTAGATGGAACATTCCGTGAAGTTCTAATTTCAGCAACCATATACCCGTTTGCAATTACAGTTTTCGGCGAATATATATACTGGACCGATTTACAATTGCGTGGTGTTTACAGAGCTGAAAAACATACTGGAGCTAACATGGTCGAGATTGTTAAACGTTTGGAAGACTCACCACGAGATATACATATATACAGTACAAGCAGACAGAAGTGTCAGAAGAACCCATGCAAAATTAGTAACGGAGGTTGTGCGCAAAGCTGTCACCCTGCACCAAATAACACAGTTGAATGTAAATGTGATGACAACACAAAGCTGGTCAACGAAGGAAGAATGTGTGTTGCAAAGAATTTAACTTGTGATGCTAGCAAATTCTTTTGTGCAAATGGTAAATGTATTAGCCGTATGTGGTCCTGCGACGGAGATGATGATTGTGGTGACAATTCTGATGAAGACAAAAACTACTGTGCGTACCATTCCTGCTCTCCAAACGAATTTCGCTGTAATAATGGGCGCTGTATATTTAAAACATGGAAATGTGATCATGAAAACGATTGTAAAGATGGCTCTGACGAAGAAGGCTGTGTTTACCCACCTTGTGCCGATGAAGAGTTTACATGTCTTAACTCACGTTGCATACCAAAAACCCAAGTTTGCAATGGAATCAATAATTGTAAAGACAATGTAACATCGGACGAGACCCATGAAATGTGTCCAAGGAACACTACTTGCCCTGCGAATCACCTAAAGTGCGAGAAAACGAATATTTGTGTTGAACCCTACTGGCTATGTGATGGTGACAATGATTGCGGAGATAATTCAGATGAGGACCCTCTACATTGTTCACAAAGAACATGCCCACAAAACAGTTTCCGTTGTCCGAACCACCGATGCATACCGGCCACCTGGTATTGCGATGGAGATGACGATTGCGGAGACGGCGCTGATGAACCACCAGAGTACTGTCGTTCTGAAGGAAGAACGTGCTTTGGAGATTTGTTTACATGCGATAATGGTAATTGCATTCCCAGGATTTATATTTGTGATGGTGAAAATGATTGTTTAGATAATAGTGACGAAGACAGTAGGCACCAATGTAATGATAGAAAGTGCGACGCTGAAACCGAATACACTTGCGAAGAAAATAAATTCTGGGGTAGGGCACAATGTATTCCTAAAAAGTGGTTGTGTGATGGAGACCCAGATTGTATAGACGGTGCGGACGAAAACTCAACAATACATCATTGCTCCACGCCAACTCCTTGTTCTGAAGATCAATTCCAATGTAACAATGGTCGTTGTATAAATGAAGGATGGGTCTGTGATCACGATAATGACTGCGGCGATGGCTCTGATGAAGGAAAACAATGTAACACACAATATAAAAAATGCTCTGCACAAGAATTCAGATGTCAAAATTTTAAATGTATTAGAACACATTTCAGGTGTGACGGAGAAGATGATTGTGGAGATCATTCAGATGAAGTTGGATGTGTCAAAGAAAACAAAACATGTCCCGTAGGTCAATTTAAATGTAACAACGATCAATGTATCGATAATAAACTTGTTTGTAATAAAGTATCTGATTGTGCTGATGATTCCGATGAACCAGCGCACTGCAACGTTGACGAATGTGCCAAATTAGAAATACATCAATGTGGTCATAAATGTATAGACACATTTACTGGATACTACTGTGAATGTAATCAGGGATATAAACTATTATCTGACGGTAAAGCTTGTGACGATATTGATGAGTGTCACGAAACTCCTTGGGTTTGTTCGCAATTTTGTTCTAATACACCTGGATCCTATTATTGTAAATGCAATGAACACTACTATGAAAGAGAAGCTGACGAACATACTTGTAAGAGAAAAGATAATACTACAGCTTGGATTATATTTACTAATAAATATTATGTAAGAAATATGTCATTGGACGCAAGTTTATACAATCTTATGCACCAAGATTTAATGAATGTAGTTGCTATTGACTTTGACATTCAAGAAAATAAAATGTACTTTGCCGATGTATCCGCTAAAACTATTTATAAGTCTGATTACACTAATCCTAATCCAACAAAAGAAATAGTTATAAGACATGATTCACATGGTCTAGAGGGAATTGCTGTAGATTGGGTAGCGCGCAAACTGTATTGGTTAGATCGACATTCAAAGAATTTAGATGTATCAGAATTGGATGGTACAAGGAGAAAAACACTTAAAACTGGAATTGCTGACCCTAGAGCAATTGTTGTTCACCCCGGTATTGGATATTTGTTTTACACATCTTGGCATCTACAAGCTTATATTGGAAAAATGGGAATGGATGGTTCTAAGTTTAGCATCATATTAAATTGGGAAGATGATATAGCCTGGCCAAACGCTCTAACTATAGATTACTTAACTGATAGAATTTATTGGGCAGATGCCCATCTTGACTACATTGGATCTGCTAATTTAGACGGCAAAGATAGACATATTGTATTATCAGGCACCAAAGTACCGCACGTTTTTGCTCTCAGTCTATTTGACGACGAAATTTACTGGACTGATTGGAACTTAAAGGCTATAAGTAAATCTAATAAAAATTCGGGAGAAAATTTAACGTTACTTAGGAATACTACTCACCGACCTTACGATATACACGTTGTTCATCCTCTCAGGCAAATTCCTTACTACAATCCTTGCGAAACGAACAATGGAGGCTGTTCTCATCTTTGTCTCATAGCGCCACCATCTGTACGGAGCTTTTTATATACACCAGGGTATCGAATGGAGGGTTCAACAGATTATAAGTGCGCATGTCCGAACCAATTTTATTTAGCTCATGATCAAAAAACTTGCATTGCAAACTGTACTAATGGACAACATAGATGTAACGGACGTGACGAAAAGTGTATTCCTTGGTTTTGGAAATGTGACGGCGAAAAAGATTGTGCAGATGGCTCGGATGAACCTGAAACTTGTCCAGTGAGACATTGCAGAGCGGGTTCGTTCCAGTGTAAAAATACTAATTGTACCCCTGCTGCAACTATTTGTGACGGCACAGATGATTGCGGTGATGGAAGCGACGAAGCACAATGTGCTCACGAATGTCCCCTTTTAGAATTTAAGTGCAAATCAAGCGGCAGATGCATCTTGGACAGTTGGAAATGCGACGGTGATACTGATTGTAAGGATAACAGCGATGAAGATCCGGCGATGTGTCACAATCGTCCTTGTAACCCCGACACTGAATTTTCATGCAAAAATGGTCGCTGTATACCCAAGTTATGGATGTGCGACTTTGATAATGATTGTGGAGATGACTCCGATGAACCTGCTTACATGTGTAGACAGAAAAACTGTACTAACGGATGGAGGCGGTGTCCCGGACAGAGCAACTACAGATGTATACCAAAATGGTTGTTCTGTGATGGTAAAGATGACTGCAGAGACGGTTCAGATGAGCTTCCTCAAAATTGTCCTTCTTGCAATAGTGAAACTGATTTCACTTGTCAAAATAATCGTTGCATACCCAAGCAGTGGCTCTGCGACTTTACAGACGACTGCGGAGATGGAAGTGATGAAGCTGAATCCGTGTGCCAGCATAATTATAGGGAATGTTCTGAATCGGAATTCAAATGTGGTAACGGTAAATGTATATCATCAAGATGGCGTTGCGATCATGAAGACGATTGTGGAGATAATACAGATGAGATGGATTGTGGTGGATTTAAATGTAAGAACGGAACATTCCAATGTAAATCTGGGCACTGTATTGCGGCATACTTCAGATGCGATGGTGATCGAGATTGTAGAGACTTATCTGATGAAATTGGATGTCCTCCACGATTTCCTGGCGGTAGATACTGTCCCGAAAGCAGGTTAGATTATTTTGGTTGTGGTGGTTCTTTTTTCTTCTTAATAGCGTAAACATGCTATATAATATTTTGTCTAGATTCCAGTGTGGAAACAATCTCTGCGTCGCTCAGTCAGATTTATGTGATGGAACGGATGACTGCGGCGACGGATCGGATGAGACCCCCGCTATATGTACAAACTTCAATTGTGACACTCTCAGACGATTCCATTGCGATAATCATCGTTGCGTTCCTAGGTAACAATAACCAAATATTTTATTATAACAATTTAAGCTTTAATATTATTATATATCTTCCATATTATTATGTGTACAACGTCTAATATATTTAAAGTTAGTACTGATACTAAATGACTACATTTATGCAGGTACCAGGTATGCGATGGGGTGGATAACTGCGGTGATGGTTCGGACGAGAATAACATGACGCTGTGCGCTGCGCGCAGCAAGCCGTGTGACCCGCTGACCCAGTTCCAATGCGCTAACCGGCAGTGCGTGGGTCGCGAGCGTCTGTGCGACCTGGCCGACGACTGCGGCGACGGCTCCGACGAGCTGGGCTGCCACCACGCGCACACTTGCTCGCCGCACGACAAGGGTGAGCCCCCTCGACGTAATAATAATCATTATTATTAATCATCCTTATATTTAAATCCTACGTTATCCTTAGGTGGCTGTGAGCACTTCTGCACGAATCTCACTCTCCCGCAAGGCAGTGGCATGCTCAGTGCCGGTGGGTACATCTGCACGTGTTTCCAAGGCTGGATCATCTCGAAAGCTGATAGCAAACGATGCTCGGACGTGGACGAGTGCGCGACCGGCGCGCACCATTGTTCGCACGTGTGCACTAACCTCAATGGCAGCTACAGCTGCAGCTGCAGGGATGGCTTCAGGTATGTGCTACTCGAACTCTTTGTAACTGCAAGAACAAAAAATATTTTATATGGGAGCTAATAATATTCTAATATACCTTACTTTAACCTATTTTTAGATTAGCGGATAACTTATCGGGAATATGTAAAGTAATAGAAGATGAAGTGGTACTAATGTTTGCGAACGGTCCCGAAATACGAGCTTTCGTACAAGATAAAAATGAAGAATTTGACGTTATAAGCTCCGAAAAAAGAATAGAGGCCATCGACTATGATCCCAAACAAGAAATGGTGTTCTGGGCTGACAGCTACGACAAGACCATTAAGAGGTCTTACATGATAAATGCTCTTAACGGTCAAGTCAAGAGCGGATTCGCCCAAGATCTGAACATGAAAGGCAATTCCAAACCTACGGCTTTGGCCGTCGATTACGTTGGAGAAAACTTATACTGGGCAGAGTCCGATAGGACTGGAGCAAAACCACGCGGCCGAATCATGGTCGCTAGGACGGACGGTCGATACAGACGAGCTTTAGTCTCCGCGGGTATCGAGAGTCCGACATCCTTGGCTCTGGCCCCACAGTTGGGCAAAATGTTCTGGTCGGACGCCGGCTCCGCGCCCAAAATTGAAATCGCCTGGATGGACGGCTCGCAGAGACGTCCGATCATCACGGAGAACATCCGCCATCCCACGGGATTGGCAATCGATCAGGCTATGGATCACACCATATACTGGGCGGACGCCAAACTGAACACGATAGAGATGATGAAAATCGACGGCACAAATCGAAAGGTCATTCTGAAGGGTGAATTCCTGAAGCATCCGCTATCCCTGGACGTCTTCGAGTCGTCGCTGTACTGGGTGACGAGAGACACGGGAGAACTTATCAGACAGGATAAATTCGGACGCGGGGTGCCGTTCGTCATATCTAAAGATCTAGTCAACCCATCGGCTGTAAAAGGTGAGACAGAAGAACATAAATCCTAGTAAAAGCCGGCGAGAACCGCAACGTTAACCCGTTTTGTCCCCCGCAGCCTCCCATCCGCGGCGCTACAACGTGACAGGCGCGTGCGCGCGCTCCCCGTGCTCGCACCTGTGCCTGCCGGTGCCGCGCGGCCACCGCTGCGCCTGCCCCGACGCGCCGCCGCCGCCTAAGCGAGCTGCACCCGACCGCGCTTGCGACGCTGGTGAGACTCGCAACGTCGCTCGATGAGGCCTCCTCCAATAGTACCTGGATCTGACCCGCCGCTTCTCCCCCAGCTGTGGAGCCCAGCCGGCCGCTGCCGCGTATCTGTCCCTGCGAGAATGGCGGCACGTGCACGGAGGGCCCCGACGGGCTGCAGTGCGCGTGTCGTGCGCCGTTGAGGCCGCCGCTGTGCGCGTCGGCCGCCGCCGTGTCCCGCGCCGCGCCCGCCGCCATACTGGTGCCGGCACTGCTGGTGCTGGTGTTGCTGCTGGCCGTGGCCGCCGCCTGGTTTGTCATCCGCAAGAGGCCCTTGTGAGTATCACGAAAGCGCGCGACGGTGCCCGCCAACGGTTGAGTGCGCCTCCCAAGCGATTGTGACTATGTGAGATCGATGATAAATTTATCCATCTATAGCGGCAAAGGCGGCCTTGGCAGCCTGGCGTCGTCCCAGAGCGTGTCCTTCCGCGCTGGTTCCAACGTCGAGTTCGGCGGCGTGGGCGCGCCAGCGGGGGCGGCCGCGGCGGCGGGCGGTGACGCCTACTCGCTGGATGAGCCTACGCGGAAGGGAAGGGATTTCAGTAATCCCATGTACGAAGCTGTCACCAGAGCCGTCGCGGCCGGTGAACCCGAGCCACCATTACGTGAGTACTTTTAATACTTGTTTCCCAATGATAATTTAGAAATTAAATTCACCAGAACGCTCCATAATTGCGAAATAAGATGTTCATAAATAATGAAGGTACGTTCGCTGTCGCGTTTTCAGCGGGAATATACGAGGTGCCAGAAGAGATCAAGGAAAAGGTGGCTTCGGCGGTGATCTCTCCGTCGGCGACCGAGACGCGCGGGCGGCGCGCGCGGGCGCTGGACCCGGCCGCCGACACCGGCGTCGACACCGCGGCGCTCGTGCGGGAGGACCGACACTGACCGACGCCGACATACACCGACACACAACTACACACACATCCTAGCGCACGCGGGGCGAATACTTCCAAGCCAGAGTTCTGTTTATTTCATTCGTGTTATTTTCGTGTATTTTTACTTTATATTTATGTTTCTTCTCTCTATCCCGTCCATTTTTACTTTGGTATACTCGAAACTCTGGTGGAAGCCTTCACTCCGCGTCTCGTTAGGTCGGTTTTAATTTTTCGAATATCTTTATACCTCTGTTGTTTGTTTGATATTTTATTTAGCTGTTTTGGTTTCTCCTCTGTTGCGCTGACACCTCCGGCCGTACTTATGCGTCAGTATCCCTGTTACGTTTTAAAATCGAAATCATATCGTCGAGTGATATCACGTTGTTAGTTATTATGTATATTTTGATGAGACTTTAGTCTTCGGATAGACTGTACTTTAGAGCTTTAGTGATCTGACATTCCGAGAGTGTAAACAAAATTTTTATTTTAGTGCATAAGTATCGAAGATATTACGTGACATTCGGCCGCGTTTTTAGGGTTTTAAGTTTATTTGACAATAAGAGACGTAACTATTTAGAGAATAATTTATTTATTTCGTTATAAGACTATGTAAAATATAGCTATGTTGTGTTTTATAATTGTCTAATAAATGGTAAAATTATATCTCATCGTGGTAACATTGACGATTTGCCATAAAATGTGTGAGATGTTTCTGTTGTTTAATGTTAAAGTAATTATCGTCATTTTTTGTTATTAGAGTCTTTATCGATGTAAATATGTGCGTTCAAGTATGTGATGTACGATTTAAATAGAAATTTTAAATATTTTAAAGTGGTACTGGTAACTATATTAAAAATGAAAAATGTCTATGTAAGTTGTGCTACTTGTTTATTATTCAAAGCGGCAACACATAGCTGCTGTTTCACTGTCAATGTGACAGACGTCGTATTTATTAATATCAGCCAATGTACAGTAAAAATAAGAAGAACATCACAAACATATTATACTATTACACACGACCAGAAGCACATTCATATGAGAATTATATATAAAGTTGTAAAAAGAAATCTGTCAATATTATGTAAGGAGATAAATATTTTTGTATTGGGATTATTATGAAATGTTGACATAAGTCGAGAATATTGTGTAAAAAATAAATTAATTAAGAAATATATTACCTTATTTTTTTAACCTTATTTTAACATTCTAGAAATATATAATAAAAACTAAATTTTATTAAAACACAACACAACATTAATTATAACAATTAGACAATTGGCAATTGGATTAAAACATTTATCAGTAGAAGAAATTCCGACCCTATCTTATCACTTTGTTCACACATATTCATTATATTCTAATTTAGTCTTTTGAGCTCTCTATTATTTGTTTTCTCAGTGTAAAAGTTCTTTATATTATATTATTACTGTTATATATATATATACATTAATATTTGTTATCTGCTTGGTGGTTACAAAGTTTTTTTTGTTTGTGCATATAATATAGTGGTAAGAGCAATTATAACCTGTGGTCATTTTATTTTTGTGCCAAATATAACTAACCTTTAATTTGACGTAAACGTCACGTCTTATATTATTACATCAAATAAACAATTACTTTAAGTAAAATTTCAATATTTTTTTCATATTAGAAATATTTTAATATTAATTGTGGCGTTTTTAATAAAGATATGAACTTAACTGTCCTGAAGGTTTTTTTAGACAGTTCAAGTTTACTATTTTACTTTTATCACTAGGTACAAAATTTCGGTTTCTACAAAATTTTGGTTATCAATTGCCAATTATAGATGTTTACAAACTCCTTCTCGTCAGACATTAATTTTACTAAATACTGTTATGTTATTTAACTAAATTATTATGAGAAAATATATCTTGTATTATCCTTACATATGAAAATAACTTTTTGATTACTGTAGGTTTGGAATTATTAATTTGAATTTATTTCACATATTGTGTATTTCTTATTTAAATTTTATATAAATATTTACTCTTTATAAAAATGTCAATATCCATATACTTGAAACCTACATGTTTGTTAATGAACACCTTTAGCCTGGTATCTAAAATTGCAATACAAAAATATGCGTAAAATAACGGCTAATATCAGAAAAACTAAATAACTCTGAAGGTCTAAAATCCACTCTAGATACTAAACCAATCCAATCGATTTTCTAAAATATGAGGACATTTTTAAAGCAATTAATAGAACTATATTAGCAATACTAGTTCGTTGGATGAGGGCGGCCCAGAACCGATTCCTGTGGCGCTCAATGGGGGAGGCCTATAGACAGCCGTGGACGATCCCCGGCTGGATGATGATGAACGCCCTTTTGAAGTTAATTTTATAGAAGCTATTTTTAATCTGAAACTAATACAATAAATACAAATCAATACTAAATTCCGAAATACGGGAAAATCTTATACTAGGTCAAGTTTTAATCAATAACTTGCTTATAGATACTGGTGTAGTAGGTTTTTGTCAACAAATATATTTTAATCTGACTTGATTATTTGCTTGTTTGTATGATAGATAAGTCTAATATTTTTTGTGTTTTATTAAATTAAAAGTATTTGAGGCCGCGTATTTCTTATACTGTTATAGTAATTTTTTCATTTTTGCTTTATTACGTAAAATGTACATATGTTTTAACATAACTGCAGTGTTTTTGACTGAGTAACAGTTTCTTCCATAATAGAATTATAAAATAAATTTAAAAGCTTATTAAAATAGAAATAACAGATTTTAAAAAAACTTTAAAGCCCAAAATGTATTTACTGTGTGATTTAATTATTACAAGTACATAAATTGCAAATAAACACTACTTTTTAGGACAGATTCTGACGTATATCTAAATATATCCTGAGTTCCGGGCCCCACTAAAAGAAGTCATTGATACACCTCAAAGATAGTGTTTCAATATGAAGTGTCTGTAGTGTCTCTTTATTTCATTTATCGGAAACCGACTAAATTGTAATTAAGTTGTTCGATTTTTACGTTCATATTTATCAAAATTTAACAGTATATTTCGTTCTGTTTTATATATGTTGTGTAAATTATTAAAATTATTAAATTTGTATACTGAGAAGTAGCTACAATGCCAAAGTTTAATTTTAATTAAATCGAATCACATACGAGAAAATTCATCAAAAACTGCTTATTCGATCAAGAAATTATTCTTAATATTCTTCATATATGCGTACCACGAATTGTTTAATCATCTGGCATACAGTACAATTTTATTTTACAATTGGTACAAAACATTTATGGAAATACATGTTAACAACCGAGAAGTGTACATAAAAGTTCTTCGAAAAGATTGGTTTAAAAAAATAAACTCTTTTTTTAAATGTTTTTTAAGATTATTATTATCTTATCTTATTTTTCTTTATCTTTTTTTTATTATTTCTGATTGCTACACTATTATTCAATATTGTTAACTAAAAAACTGATGTATACTTTGGTTCTAAATTATTAGATCTACTTACTAAATCCGATTACTTTGTTTTGAATTACAAGCATTTTAAAATTAAAGTATTTGAGATAAATGAATGTAAAAAAAATATATCAATAATATGGGTATCGTTGATTAGCAAATTATATTCTTTATGATACATTTTATTTGATAAAAAAAATTATTGCAAATTCATCAATGCTAATGTTTTAAAAAAAAAATCATTCGTTTTTGTGACATGACTAAAATTATTATCTTAATCACAAAAAGCCAAAGATGAAATAATAAAAATACTACATTATTTAATCATTACATAAATTAATCAAGGTATCACTTAAACACTAAAAATTTTAGAAATTTTAAATTAAAATCGCGTATATTCGCGAATATGTAAATACATTTACAAAATTGACTTCGTAAAAAAAAAAAAATTTCTTAAACTTTCGCGATTAAAATTCATTTTAAATTAAGTTTATGGAGTAATATAATACAGTAATATAATTGATCGTGGTCAGGAGAACACTATCGTGACCACGAGCAACCTGACCGAAACGGCGAGGTGGGTTTATTAGTCTATAAACCTTTTATTAAGCTTTTAATAACGCGAATAAGTCCCGGAAACCTAATTAAAAAAAACATTTAAAATCATAATCATGTTGTAGGTATTACCAGTAATATGTTCTTGAATTTATTAATATTATTTCAATAACATTATGGTAAGGGTCGATTGATGGATTTTTTGATCTCATTGTTTTGATTTTGGGAATGAAATCGATCTTTTATTTCATTAGGAAATTATTAGTTTTGAAGATGTAGAGAATTTAGATTTATTCCAACTGAGCCTTATATTTAAAATATTGTGACTTTTATGACATCCACTGCGCTTGCATAATATAGCATTGAAACCCAAGTTCGCCTGTGCCTTTGGTTTTTATTTTCGGCTACCTTCGGAAACCAGTCTCAGCCGCTTGGGGTCGTTTGGGTTTCAAGCAGTGTCACGTGTCTCCAGATTTATAAAACACTATAGGGGTGGAACAGAGAAGACTACATGAAGTCGGAGTTGATAGAATAGGGTTAAAAATGAATTTGTGTCGACACTGTAATTCGAAATTAAAAAAGACAAAATTAATCAAAACCAAAAACGTCACTTATCATAAATTAGCACATGGCTGGCCTCTATCATATATAGCCTTATATAAAACAAATCAAAGTTCTCACAAATTATTTTGGTTTTGAAAAAATACTAATAAAATAGTGACTATATAAAATTAATCTGTTCTATAAATATTTAAATATCTTAATTTTTTATTAATGTTTGTGAAATCACTCTCAAACTTGTGGACAAAAATGTAAATAAAAAAAGTACGTAAAATAACAGTAAAACGAAACCGAGTGGCCGATTTTAAATATTCTATTGTTTTTAAGATAACAGATAAATTAACTTTTTGATAAATAAAGTAAATCGAAAGGTCGATGCAAATGAACGATAAAAAAATAATCATCCTAATTCTTCCTATGACAATATATTTGTAACTCCTGTTTATTGATTTCCTCATTATTCTTCTTTTCTGTCGTCCGTTCTGCTAATATTGCTAATATAATTATTCTAGGTTAATTATTATTTCTAAGGAGGAATAGGACTTACTAATGAAGTCCTAACAAAACTTACATATTGAAATAGAAACTATATACTACTGACACTGCTATTTTTTAATTCGGTTTAAGGATGTTTCAATTACTATTACGGTAAAAGAATTCAGGCGTTCCGTGCCTTAAGCCAACCAGTACTCTGTGGGACAAAATTATAACCAATTACACAGAGTACACTCATATCATGTTAACCAATCACATACATTTTTAGTACTCTATGCACATGAATCAGTTTATCATGATATCAGGACAAGAGGCCTCACTAATTTAGAAGAATGTAATAATTATCAGAATGTTGCCACTCCTGAATCCGGCAATGTCTCTGATCACTTATCTGTCATAAGTCAAAACACAAGTCAAAATACTCATTATCCTATATCTGACTTCTCAATTATTTTACCGCTTTACAATTTACGTAACAACTTTTAGAAGTGACAAGATGTACTATTTTTAAGATATATATTTACAAAGTTAATTAATACTGAATACTAACTAGTATTCAAAAAGAAATTGTTTTGTTTACGCTCCCACCACTACAATTTTAGATAACCTTTCGAAGAGGTCATTCAAAAAGTAATGTTATCAATTATCTTGATATTTCATTCACTCATTACTTATGATTCCCGCTGCATCATAAGCATTTAATTCTTGAACAAAAATTATTGATTTTTTATATAATAACGCCATTGGTTGTGGTGGTAACGACTGATATCCTGTTATCCTGCTCTTTCGTAAACAATCACGTAATCGTATATGTTCATTTAAAATCTAATATTACTATATTATACTATTTAGTGAAAAAATATAGTGATCAATGAGTGTTGTACTGTGTTTTAAAGCAGTGACGTATTTTGAGCTATGTCACTGATTACAGGACATGTCATCAATGAAGATGATGATAAACCGCGCCGCTGCCAGTCGAGTTTTATCCGGCGTTGTGAAACGAACGGTTGAAAAAGTATTGCTGCCGCGAAACACATCCAATAATTCAAGAACAATGGCATCTAAGGCGGTGACGATAGAAAATATGAACCCAAATATATTAAAACTGGAATATGCTGTTCGAGGACCATTAGTAATACGAGCTGGCGAAATTGAAAAGGAAATCGAAAAGGTAAGAGGTTTAATGACTATAATTTATTTTTTGCATAATCTGATGATAATTTCATAATAAATGACCAAAATTTTAGCTGTTGATTTTGTGCTTGCATTACGATTTACAAGAATTGGAGTGTATACAGTTAAGTATCTCCTTCCGCTATTAACAAGTGTTGTGGTAACAATTGAAATGGTCATGCTCATTGCCACAACAGTTATTAATACTTACACTAGTAATTGAGAAATTTTATGGAAAAAATATAATGTAAAAATATGTAAAGACAAGTTTGTCTTTATATGTTATATTTTTTGCCATTATTAAACCATACCAACCAACTATACCAACAGTTAAAAAATAGTAATATTATTATATCTTGTGTGAGTTGATAAAATTCAAATGTTGGTCATGTATTATCTAGATTATTCTATAACAAAATATCTTTAAGGTGTTTCTGGGCATTGTAAGTAATAATATATCAGGATTACTTTCAAATTATTTGGCATATACAAGTGATTACTGACATTCTAGAGTAGTATTAAATAAATAAATGTTTATATATTAGTTCTAAAACTATATGAATAGTTATCTTCAGTATTTGCATATTAGTAAAATATAATATATATTAATCCAGTTCATTAGTGTTATCGTGATAACTCAGAATAGGGTTTACGTGTGTGATATCTAAAGTAATACAGTCGTTCAAACCATCCCTCTTAACTTATTACAAAATATGTTTTGCAATTCATTGTGTAGTATGTATACTATTATATGTATATAAAGTGAAGTAATAAATAAATAAAATATTTATTTAACTGTTTTTGTAATTCTTTATTGCACTAATAAAATAAAAGTATAAAGGGTGGGTCTAATGCTAACACATGTTTAACCAGCAAGAAAAGCTGTCTGTAGGCATGCAAAGAAAAATCGTTATAAATTGTATCAGATACATAAATAATAATAAAATATTTAAATTGTAATAAAAAAATATATATGTACAAAAAACCGCAGTATAAAAAATATTAATAAATGGAATGAAATAAGTAAGAATCATATGTATTTAATTCTTCTGATAAAAATTCTTCACCAGCATTGTAAAAGAATTTCTAGAATGGGTTTTCCTGATAGGCTCATGTAAATTGTTTCACATGCAGATTGTAACAGTCATGAATAAAATGTTCATGAAATAACTGGTGTTTAGGTACATTAAGATATATATTCAAATATGATAAGAAAACTTGTCGGACACTCATTAATATAGATTTGGATGACGGATCTTTGTATGTCCGAAAAGCACAGAAAGTGTATGGGTTATTGTAGCTTTTATAAGGCTTTTGAAAATATGATAATAATAATGTTGGATTAAGTACACAAAGTAGATATAATGGTGCTTGAGTTGTTTATTTATGTGTTATTAACGGCAATATGATCCAAGGTTTTGTGTAAGTAGTTATACATATAATTGCAATATAACTATTTATTAATGAACAACTTAAATCATACACTTTTTGGTTTTGGTCTGAGATTTAAAGTATTTTGAAAATTTTTTGTTTGTGACATGAAAAAGACATTTTGTAACATAATAAATAAGAGTAAAATCTGTTGAATGGATTTAATTAGTTATGTATCTGTTTGCGTTTTGTAGAAATAATTGTAAAATTTAAATTATAAGGTTTATAGTTTGCCGTTTACATTAGATCTATTGAAACTGCTCAAAGCATGTATCGGAGATGGAAAATTATAATGTGAAGTCATTATGATAGAAAGGTTTATAGATTTAAAAAACAACAATTATAAATTGAATTTTTTAAAATTATATTTCGCTTGTATGCCATTTTTTTCTATTTCTGGTAATATTTTTGAATATTGCCTGGATATTTTAAGTGAATATTCAAAAACTATCAAATAAAATACAGATTATAAAAAAATACCATGTATAATGTAATAAAATGTTATTACCATCTACTGATGTCTGGTTTTATCTAGTTATGACAAACACCTGGAACGAAATGTTCGGAGACGCTCGTCTAAAACAAGATTATTTTATCACCTTGATACTTTGAACGATAAACAAATATACTGTATATATACATTAGTATTTCGGAAGTCTGTTCATTTTGCCATATAATTAAAACAAATTTGATTCTTTTAGAACAATATGTAAATTAGTTAGAATTAAATTGTTATAGAGAATGAAATAACAGTGAAAACGAGAGTTTTTTATATTTTATTTAGGCTGCGAGCTATACTTAGTATGTTACTTTTCACTACATATATACTTTATTAACACACTATTACCAATTAAAAAATATGTTTATATAATGTTTACATATATGTAAAGATATTTGTAAATTAATGATAGAGTATTACTCGTGTATTAGTAACATTACTATTTTTATCACGTCAGTCAGTCAAATGCGAAGTAACTTTAATATTTGTATAATTACGCTATGTAATTTAATCCTCTTATAGTTCTTTTATGATTAGAGTTTTGGTAAAAGTTACTACTTTTATTAAATTTACCTCTAGCCAAAACCGGTTTGGAGTCAACAAATGTCGATCACCTTCATTTAGTTGTTCGCCAAACAAGAAAGTTCATAAATTCGAAAATTGAAAACAATTAATATGTTAAGCACGTTAACACTAGGAGTTACTTTAAAATACGATAATTGTATAGTTACGTTACGTAAATTAGGAATAACTTTAAAAAATACGTTTATTGTAAAATTACGTTACGTAGTCAGGATTTACTTTAAGAATACGTTTATTGTAAAGTTTAGTAAGTTACGATACGTTATTGTATAAATTTAGAATGGTTATTTATTCAATGCCCGTATTAGTATAGAAAAAATGTTTCTAAAACCGCAATGCGGACAATCTATACTGCTAGGTCATATACCTTTCTACCTACTACATAATCTTTTAATGACAAAATGTAAAACTATTAAATATGTTACAGCGGGTTTAATTTTCTATTTTCGTAACATTCCATTTGAGCTACATTTCTACGGAACTAAAGACAAATTGTAGTGATATTGCATACGTTAGTTTTTGATAGTGTTACGTAAATGATATTTTTACGTTTCTCATAATTTACATCGATAAGCGATTCCGTGTAACCTCAATTAGCAGTAAACTCTAGATAATACATACGTTTCTATTTTGCAAGTTGTATTGTGTAAGCGTAAATGTTTGTATATACTAGTGATGCGACTCGAGCCCTGTTTTTACTTGAGTGGCTCGAGCCGGTTTGTCAAACTCGTACTCGAAAGAAAATACTCGAGTCGCTATGTATTCGAGTTAGCGAATTAACTCGGCACTTCGAGTTGATTTTGTCGCTTAGGAATTTGATTGTAGGTAATAAGTATATAAGTAATTACAATATGCAACTCGAGTGACCTTTTTTATTCGATTGACTCGAAAACTCGAATATGATTCGAGTGAGGTAGTAGAATTGCTCGAGTGACTCAAAAAATCTTATTCGAGTCGCATTACTAGTATATACGTTATCAAACCCGTATTTAGAGAAACTAGTTATTGCATAAATATTTTATTAATGTCATATCTTTACTTAATTATAACCACACATTTATAACAATAGAACTGCTATCGGATTAAGTAATTGCCGTAAGAATTTCTGATATGATATCTTTTACTATATTTTAAAATAGTGTTATTAAAACCCTGATTAGTGGTATTTATAACGGTAAAGAAAAAAAAATACTGTATCTTCAATAACACCGCTACTAGATTAAGTAATTGTCAATATCTAATCCCCGAACTATCCATAAGAATTCCTGATATGATATCTATTACTACTATATTTTAAAATAGTGTTGTTAAAACCCTGATTAGTGGTATTTATAACGGTAAAGAAAAAAAACACTATATCTTCAATAGAACCGCTATCAGATAAAGTAATTGTCAATATCTGATCCCCGAACTATCCGTAAGAATTTCTGATGTGATATCATTTACAAATTTTAAAATTAGTAAACGATATCATATCGGAAAAGAACAACACTATTGTTCTTAATACCTTGCCACGTATTGATCAAGATACTTGATCTGCCATGCGATAAAACCACGGCACCCATATGTCATAGGTATTTCAGATATTCTAACGTATTACTGGTATATGTCTTGTCCCATCTGGTTTAAAAACAGTAACAGTATTATTAGTATTATTTGGTTAATTTTCGCTAATTAAAGGGTTTTTCTTCTTTGGAAAACTGTCTTTAAACGCTTTTATCAATGAGACATGTTTTATTAGTGTTGATATTATTATAACATCCATTGATGCAACTGCTAGAGGTCGGCGAAATATTTGAATGACTTGAGAATTGCTTCGTCGTCTTTATTTAATAGTATAACACATTATTGCAGCAAGATGCACCTCAATAACTGACTACACTGACACAAAAAAAAGAGTATCTGAAACCTGATCTACCTATAGGTCAGTTCTTTGATGTCCCAAAAACGAATCTGAAGTCAGAATTTTCCCATCACCCTTAGATTTTGCCTCAGCTACCCCATTAAATTTTGCACAAATTAAAATATTTGTCGTTTGGGACGGCTTAGAGGGTGGCTGGGGTAGCTGGGGTAGCTCGGGTAAAAACTAAATTCTGACTTCAAATTCGTTTTTGGGACATCAACAATTTATTTGTTGGTAGGTCAGGTTTCAGACACAGAACTTTTTTTTTGTGGGTCAGTGCTATTAATAGAATACTAATGATTGGTTCCACGATGTACATAATATTATAAGGCTTATGATTATGAGGTTATTATTTATATGTGTATGGGTATTTTCAGGGTGCTCAGAAACCTTTCAAGAAAGTGATAAGAGCAAACATCGGCGATGCGCACGCTATGGGTCAGACTCCCATCACATTTATTAGACAGGTAAAAAAGTCACTAAAAAAATATATTAATCATAAGATCCTTTTTTCAGTACATTTTTGAAATATTGCATATATCATTCAGAACTATCGTTCAGTACATTTTTGAAATATTGTCAAGTAAACAAAAAATACAGTAGAAGTATCGGTAACCGGTATGTAACTTATACAAAGCCGATTATTTGCAGGTGTTAGCTTGTATATCTTATCCCGATTTGATTGAGAAAGGAGATTTCCCTGAGGACGTAAAAGAAAGGGCGAAAGAAATATTGAGAGGGTGTGGGTAAGTTCGCGTTTCGAGTATAATTAAAAAACGTGTCTCCTGTGAGTACATGATGACGTTTGGTACAGTGGTGGGTCGGTGGGTTCGTACTCTGCGTCGCACGGCATCGAGCACATCCGCCGTCACGTGGCGGAGTACATCCAGCGGCGAGACGGACTGGAGTCGCGCTGGGAGAACGTGTGCCTCTCTTCTGGGGCCTCCAGCGCCATTAAGAACTGTCTGCAGCTATTCTGCAATGACCTAGACGGGAAGAAGAGCGGTGAGTTGCGATTTGGCCAGTATTTATTTAATTACTTGCCAAAACCAGCGAATTCTCGTTTCCCCGAATTCGATTATGTCTTTTATAGAGAAAAGGCGATGTGCCGTCACCTCCCGATATCTTATTTGATATTACAACTCGCGAGTTTTTCCGTTTTCGGACCATTATGTAATAAACTGCATATATATAATTCACCCGTGGCTCCCCGCAGGAGTGATGATCCCGATCCCGCAGTACCCACTGTACTCTGCGTCGCTGGCGGAGTACGGCCTCTCGCAGGTGGGCTACTATCTGGACGAGTCCTCGAACTGGGGTTTAAGCACGAAGGAGCTGGAAAGGAGCTTCGCCGATGGTCAGAAAAACTGTAATGTCAGAGCGCTCGTCGTTATCAACCCTGGAAATCCTACTGGACAGGTAATAGAATGTCCCAAGGACATTAATCTTTCGCTTCACGACAATGTACTGTTATACATCATTTATCATTCCAGGTGTTAACTCGTGAGAACATAGTGGAAATCATTAAATTTGCACACAGTCATAATTTGTTCATATTCGCGGATGAAGTGTACCAGGACAACGTGTATGCCGAGGGCAGTCAGTTCCACTCTTTTAAAAAGGTATGCAAATAGATTAAGTATAACTGTATTAAGTAAGTAATCGACACAAACATTTAATTGAGATAATAGCCAAAAACAAAGAACCGAAAAATATCAAAATACATACCAAAAAACCACTATATCAAAATAAGAAAAAGTTTTCCCACAATAAATCATGACGGGTCCTCCAGGTGATGGCGAGTCTAGGTGAGCCCTACAGCGGGCTTGAGTTGGCGTCCTTTATGACGGTCAGCAAGGGCTACATGGGCGAATGCGGGCTGCGAGGTGGTTGGATGGAGCTCTTGAACATGCAACCGCAAGTGCAACAGCAGCTGTTCAAGGGCATCTCCGCCATGCTGTGTCCTTCCGTGCTGGGCCAGGCCGCCGTCGACTGCGTCGTGAGTAACTCGGCCGCGTATTCCGACCGCGCCTAATTGTGCCCGACTGCTCCTGACCGTGTCCTCGTCACAGGCCAAGCCTCCGGCACCTGGCGAGCCCTCCTACGAGCTGTGGCTGCGGGAGAAGACGGCTGTGCTGGCCTCTCTTAAAGAGCGCGCGCAGATGATAGCCGACACTTTCAACACTTTCCCGGGCTTCAAGTGTAACGTAGTCCAGGTGAGGGAGCCGAGTCTCCAACTATATTTAAGCCAACGAAATATATTATTTTATAAATATATTGCATTTCAGATTAAATAAGAAATAAAAGCAATTTATTACGGTTCGATTTACTACATTGTGGCAATGTGATATGACGGCGTTAATACGTCACATCATCACCAAAAAAATAACTAGATTTGTTTTGTATTAATTATACCCTGTTGGACACCTTCCAGGGCGCTATGTACGCGTTCCCCAGCATCACCCTCCCGCCCAAGGCCATCGCGGCGGCGAAAGAGGCCGGCCAGCAACCAGACGTGTTCTACGCATTCAGACTTCTGGAGGAGACCGGTACATAGTTATATATTTTTATTAAGTACATACAATTTGAAATTATTAGCGCAGTTTCGAATGCAGACTGATCCTTCCCCTACCGTGCCTCCTTCAGGTATCTGCATCGTCCCGGGTTCAGGCTTCGGTCAGGCGCCGGGCTCCTTCCACTTCCGCACCACTATCCTGCCGCAGCCCGCCCTGCTGAAGGAGATGCTGGAAGGCTTCCGCGTTTTCCACACTCGCTTCACGGAACAGTACCAGTAGATCGCCGATCGCCGCACTGGATATTTATAATTCTTTTTAACTTGAAATTGTGAATAAAGTTACAATTTTAATATAAGGCTGTATGTATATTGATTGTGATCTTGGATATATGTGAGATTATAAGTTTAAGTAGTAGAATTAGATATATTCGTTCGTCTGCGCCGGACCTGACTATCAAGCTTCACACAAAATCAATGTTTTTATTTTTTTATTTATATATTATCCCGTTGTGTTAAAACACTGTATATTGAGTTGATTATGAGACGGAAATTTTATTGTCTTGCATTTATTTATAGATGCAGGTTGTTTTTTTATTATTTGTTTGTCACTTATTGGATTTGGGACTGACATTCCTGTTTTACAACTTGTGTTATAATCAGCGGAGTTGTTGAGTATTATTGAAATAAATTATCAATATTAATAAGTTTTTTTTTTATTTATTTAGTTAAGTCTGAAAAAATATATTATTGTTATTTTTATGCATGTGAAGTGTAAAATAATTTATCGAACACGAACATAAACATATTTTTCACTACTTATGTAGTCCTTAATTTATAGTAAAATATTATTTTAAATTACATTACTGCAGCAAGTGTCGCTTAGAACGAACGTGTAAATGTGGGCCAAGGCGAGAGTCCATCAATGTCAAGTTGCGGCCAAGGCTTGAGTAGTACTTTTCTTAAATAATGAAAAACGAAAAGTAAAACCAAATAACATTCGTATATGTAGAGGTAATTTTAAGCGCCATCTATTGAGGGTTTTTAACATCACTCAACCAAGTTACTTCACTAATTGACTTAGGACTAAAATATTTCTAGAAGTTTTGAAAAGATGACTCGCACAGAACTTTTGATAATATAAATATATTTTGAATTTAGGTAAAATTAATGTATATGTAACCTTATTTGATGATTAATATTATGTTAAAATATGTTTATTACTAACATACGACATTATTAATACTCTATGCTACAACTCCAACTCTTATGCAGGGCCCTACATATACGGCTAACTCTTCTGTGCAATCTAGTATACTGTCAATCACCTATTTTTGATGCAGATTCTCTGACGGTACACTCTCTTTTATATATTACCTATATAGTTCACTATTATTGACAGATGTAACAATTATGAAATGTACCATTAGGTATAATATATATTTGAAACTGACAATTTATAATTATTGGCCACTTATATATTCATACTTTTTTATATTCAACATATTTAAATATTATTTAAAAAAAAAAACAAAATAACTTATTAAAAAAAAGCAATAGCTGGTCAGTATTAATTGTCTATAACATTAAAATAATCCAAAAACGATGGAATTTATTCTTTTCTGTTCGAGAAAGTGAAATAAGGTAAGAAAATAGTTTTCTTTTTAAAAACCTCTGGTACTCGGACACTGTGTTTGTTTTTTATAATTTTTGTGTCTCTTAAATAATCATAAATAAAAACTAATTATCTTTCCCTTTGTGTAATTAGGACTCTTGTATTCCTGGTTATTAATTTTGCTACAAGTATAATACGCAAAGGCAAACAAGACGATTAATCAATATTAGCAGAAAATAATAAAAAAACAATTCAGTACGAAACATAAATATAGTTCGAGGCCGAAGGAGATTTTAACAATTTATTAATATGCAATATGAGATTAATAATAAAATATGGATTACGGTCCATCATTTTCTTTTTAAGATACGATGTAAAAAAGATTGAATATAGTCCACAAAAATCAAAATCAAAGAAACAATTTCTGATAGAAATTTAAATGAGATTATGATAGTTTAGTTTTAGTTTACTGTTATTGGTCAACAAATGATGCACTCTTTAAACTTATTTTATAATCTTTAAGCACTTTTAACTGTAGAATACAATTGCCACAAAAGTACTGAAACGATTTAAATGAACGTATATAATAAGTTATAAATATAACACAAGTAAAATGTATTGACATATTTTAACCCAAAAAGGTTTGTGTGGTTTCAAGTCGTAAAAATGTATGTGGAGATAACTTACCTACATGACAGAATAGTATGACATTCAATGCGACATCAATATTTAAAGTGATTATTTTTAATAAGTTTTTAAAAGATCTTTATTATGTTTTTAATATTTTCTTTTTTTTTATTAAAAGTTTATTATCAGCAGCAATCAACATTTATTGTTTCGTTAATAGTTATGATAAATAAGATTACATGACTTCTATGTCAAGGTGGTATCTACAAGAAACCCACCGAATATTTGAAATATACAGTGTCATAGGAAAAAGCAAGACAAAAACCTATGTTAATTCAATTGTTTTTGTTTTGCCGTTTCCAAATTAATGATAAAAGCATGCAGTCTTTATTTTTTGACATCGCGGCTTTTGGTTGCCAACGTTGATTATCGAAACAATATAAAAACAAAAATATGACAAATATATTTTAATTTAGTTTGGTTCTATGTCTTTTTAACTATCAGCGGAATTTGAATATCTTTCGTACTTATAGAAAGACTAATACCGTCGCCTAATAAGATTTAAAAGACATCTTTTAAAGTAGATGTATTAGTTGACAATAGTTTCCTAAAGGATGTACCAGAAGATCTTTGATAGAAAAAGGTGGAGATAGTTATGGTAAACACTTTCCATAAGATTTCAATTACGAATATTTTTACACGTCACATACTTTAATATTTTTCCGACACACTTATAACCGGCAAACATTATGGAACATAATACAGACCAATTTGTGAAGATTATTTTAAATAGACAGCTTAACAAACAAATTTTTCTTGGTCGACTATCTTGCGACGTGGCCTACCATTATTTTTTAATGTTACCATATATGCTTTCACGAACTTCTTAATGTGCACGTACTTGGTTCTAGCGTCCCGTAATACGTCAGTGAGGATTTCTCACAAAAGGTAAACGGTATATCCATAATTTTTTTATAAATAGTATTGTAATACTGTCAGTAGTGTATGTCATATGAACTCATTGGTCTTCACCAACATTGAATGATTAATCATTTCAGTTTTGTTGGTAAATCTATTAGATATTCCGAGCCTGTGTCACTATCATAGTGTACATTAAATACATACGTCTCCATTTCATTCACTTCATCCTTAATTATTATATTCGCTTCGTGTTCACTTATAGATTCACACTCTGACATTTCATTCTTAATGTCAATTTCTAAGTTGGGCAAAATTTTGCGGTCCATATTTTTATAAATATAATTTCGGGCATGTTTTTGTTCTTTATCTTTTATATCTGTTGTGACTGCTGTATCATACATCTCATTCTCTGTCTTTCCTTGTCGGTCACTCATTGCATCAGCTTTTTTGACACCCTGCTGACTCTGACATTCGAACTTATGCGGCAAGAGGCCCTTCTTTAACATCAATTTTCCAACTCCTACAGTCCTCCACATCATATAGTTCTCCATATCTTCTTGTAACTGAAAATGATGTTTATGTTTGATTGATTTGACTCAAGAGATTACATCGACATCTGTTGTACCAAAAAATATTTATAATGGTTGACACCGCTGTAGACTGAATAAAATTTTTTGAACATTAACGTACCCGTATAATTTTATTTCAAAGAAGCTTTTTGACATTTAATTAAAACAACTTTTAATATAAAATAAATAAAATAACTTTTAATTAAAACAAAGTTAGTTAGATATATTTTCGTGGTTATTGCCAATAATATTAATATTATTCCGTCTTTGATAAACAATAATGTTTGTACTTTAAATATTTATATTTCATATATTTTAAGGCAAGCGATATTTTCCAAGGACTGTAATTTACGAAAAAATATATTTATTTTGATAACACAATCTTAGTATTAATAGAAGCTTACAAATTAACTCACATTAAAATGATCTTCACAAATAAAGCGATTACATTTAGCAGACAGTGTTTTGTGTTTCCCGGGAACGCGACCTATCACGAGACACCACTCTTTCCGTTTCTCACCGGTTGGTACGCTGAAGAATAATTTGTTGGGCGTACTACGTGTGGTATTTTTACATTGAGGCACAATACAGTATTTGTAACGTGGCATTACTTTGAAATATAAACAGGTACTAAGAGGAGGTATCAGCGTATGGAAAAATAGTTCAGCAATGACTGAATATGCCTATCGTTTTCTACGAGCGACTCACGGTATACGAAAGAGAACGACGTAATTGTGCACGCAGGGTATGGTAGCGGCGGGCGGGGGGAGATGCCTTGCATACTATATTCGACTCGATGACGTCATACGCGCCATGTTCTTGATACACTCCCGTAGTATTAGAACAACTTCAGTTGATTGTGCTTCGCTTGCTATACCTATCTCGTTGTTGAATTAGACATAATTGTTATAGTGTCCAAGCGTGTTTATTTAAAGGATAACGTAACAGAAAACGCTGCAATTCTGTCTATTAGGTTTTAGTAGTATTATACGTATTATAAACTGAAATGAAGGGTTTATTTAGTTATCATTAGACCATTTTTGATAAGTAGTTTAAAACGCGTACAAGTTGCGTTAGTTTAAAAATATGCAGTTCCAAGTTTTCGTAATTTGGAAGGGTAAGGGCGATCTATGAAGATGATTTCGAATTTGTTATGTGGACACAGGAAATCGAATTTAATTATTATTATTTTAGTACAAGGTTTGAATATCAAATGTGCTGTCCTACTCCTAATATTCACCCTGTCTACGCTAAGTTAATAATAGCACGTGACAGTCATACAAACAAAAATTTTACGACTACTGTGTTCTTTACGTAGCGGCCATTGTGAGCTGGGAGGTGCAACCTAATTTGATAGGTATATAAATAAATAGAGTCTTTTTAACAAAATGATAATCACAGACAATAGACAATTACCATTGTCATTTTAGAATTCCAACTCTCTATTATCATGTATTGGAATACCTAATTGTTACTCAAAGTCAAAAGTAAAGTGAAAAGTATTTATTACAAATAAACATTATAAAACCTGAAACTAGTTTTATGGTTCTAAAGTATAGGACCATGGAGCTTCCAAATGCAAGAAACTATATACATGGATAGGCTTTTAACTAATCAAATAACAACTAGATATTTTCGCGGTAAGACGAGATGATGGTGTCTGTCATCTCGTCTTACCGCGAACACGTTTGCTGCAAAGCATCCGAAACGACGGGTTAAATATAAAAATGTAATAATAAACGCGAGTTATATCCGAAAAATAGTTTTATTGAAATGTGTAGTACTCGTGTAAATCTTAGAAAACATTAACTAGATATTTTATTGACTATTGCAGTCACAATTCGAATAACAATTTAAACAAATTGTTATTCAAGAACAAATTAGAGTTCAAGTGAAGCGTGGTAAAAGACTAGAATAACTAAAAAGGACGATTTTAGTTTTACGATATTTTCACATTTACAATGGCTTAAAAGATTCTGATTCTAAACATTTTAAGTAACAGTTATTATATAATGTCTTAACCCTTTTAGTGCCATATATATTTTACCAATATATGCTAAAAATGCCAGTAAAAAAGTGCATTTTTATAGATAATTTATATGAACAAGACAAATATTCACCATTTCCGTTACAATATTCCAATAAACATGATCTCATTCAAAACAAAGAAATTGAATACTACGTATTTATTGACAAGAAAATTAAAGAAACAGAGTGAACTGTGAAAAGAAGCGCTATCGCGACGCTGGCATTTATCACAGCTAGTGAGAGCAGCGCGACGGCGCTCCTTGGCATCAAAAGGGTTAAATAAGAACGCTAGTAGAACATTTTGGAAGAGGTAACAATGAAGCAAAATCAGCAATATTATCTACAAATTAGTATTTTTCAGACCTCGCTATCTCTAACATACCTTCTCTTTAGTATTACAATAGCTTTCGATATTAAAATACTTTTAATATAAGCTTTCATATGTTTATGATATAAAGTTTATTAAGTACCAAACTTTTTGCGATTCCATATTCTATATCAGTCTAGGTGTCTGATGAAATAAGATTCATAACATTACCAATAATTCAAGATAGTTATTACTCCCTACGCTGAATGTAATACATAAAACAAATAAAATCCATTAATATTTCATAACTTGTAAATTTCATGTTTGTTTCATTTGTTTTTAAAAGTATCTACAATTGCTTAGAACACCTAAAAACCTAAGGATATTATAAAGCCGATTTAAAAAATCGGGGTGATAACAATTACTTCCTTAATCAGGAAGTTAATAATGTTTTTATTGTTAATACCTGACTGACATCTGATACGGTTTTATTGTTTCCGAATACATGATATTTATGACTTCTAATAAGGCTTGACGACTCCTGTTTATTACGACCCGTAGACCCAAAAACACCCTCAAGATCGTATAACTAACGTATTACCCTTGTACATACATACCGTAATTATTATTAGTGACAAATTAACTTGCGTTTTTATTATTCTGCCACTTGGAATTTAGAAAATATTTATTATTAGTTTAAATTAAGTATCTATTATTTATTAAACTCAGTCTAATTGTTGTTTTTAAATTGTTATAACTTATTTTTTCTTTTTTTCTTCATCATCTCTCCCATCTCATTTTATAACATCTAATTTGGAGGTATATCGCAGATGCAATTCAGACGAGGTTATAATGATAATTGAAAATCTTATCTTAATATAATCTCAATACAAGATACAAGTACCTTATTTAAATTTTTCGTTAACTTCTAATTTACAAAATGTTTACTTTTTTACGCTTTTAATAATACACTTTCAAATCTCTTAACAAACAATCTGATAAGTTTTTTCGAAGCTGTTGTCGTGAAAGTTATGGAATACCTTAACCCACATCTTTATATGTTTGGAAATAAGGACTTTGTAAAACAATAACATTATGAAATAAAGATTCAGAGTTTTTATTTAGTCTATTCCCAATATAACAGCATACTACTAGTTATATATAGATGTACGTGTCTAAATTGTCGCAGTGCACTGCGGCACTTCGTGTGCCCTCAACGATCGTTTTTCAAAGTAACTTTACAACTACGGAAACTTAAATTGGAAAATGCTGTTACGATATCTGCAGTAGCAATAAAGATTTACGTTTATCTTTTATCTTAACATAGGAACATCATAGGACCATAAAACGCAAAGGACATTATTTACTTCACTGTAAAAATAAACACTTTTTCAGTATCTTTATATAATGTTTTAGAAAATATTTTACATAAGAATATGTCTTCAGAAACGAAAAGTATGGAAAATAATATAATGTATAACGGTATTTAAATTTGCTAGTATTCATAAATAAATTTTTAGTTTAATAAGTCATTGTAGCAAAGTTGAAAACGGTCGCAGAGCGCATCGAGCTGCTGCGAGCGCACTTCAGCCAGCAGTTGCGTGAGCAGCGTCGTCAGCTCCTGTCTGCTTCGCAATGAGTCGAAGCTCGCGCGCTTCACGACACGCTGTACACTCGCGTCCGCTGCGTTGCGTAGCACTGCCTGCGAGCGGGCCAGCAGAGCACTCCACGTCTGCTTTATCTGCTGTTGCTGCAGGCATGGGTCACTGGTCCTGTTTAATTTGTTTAATGTCGTCCTATAGAACGCCCTGAGACAGAAATCTCATCGATTAGTTCGAAAATAAACAACCAATGTTATTTAGTAACAGCTTAAATTAAACACACTTGTATTCACGAGTCATGCGTTTGAAAGCACTCTCAAATTCCCGGGAATCATGCTTTCCGACCACGCGGAACCGTTTGACCCAATGGCGCTCTTCACCTTGATCAAACTCTTTGGCTCGAACAAATATCTAGACATGAATTATAAATATAAAAATGAAATCTCCTAACGTAATTAGGAAATCAATATCAAATGAAAATGTAAAATGTAAATCATAAAAATGCACTTTGAGATACGATAGTCTGCAATAGTAACCTTAGTGAGCTGGTTCATCATATCGCTGAGCAGCTCTTCAAGTTGACTATTTTCCGGAAATTGGTACTCACACTCCAAGACCGTTCCCGCCGTCACTCTTCTTTCACTCAAACCATGCTTCTCTATACCTCTTGAATAAGTTTCATTTCTTTGATTTTTATTGAGTTCATTGTTCTCCAAACCGTCGAGTATTTTTATGTCGAAAGATAATTCTCCGTCTATTTCTACGAAGGGTTTCGTCGACGCAATCAATGATAGTATAACTATAAGAATATGGAAATTCATGTCCAGTTTGCGTCTCTTCCAATCCACAGCGTTCTATGAAACGTCTTTTAATTAAATTTGAATATATTTATACTTGAGACTAACTTGCGAAGGTTTCTAGAAATACTTCAATGTGTGTAAAAATAACACACATATGTATCACAAATAACTTTTTAACGCGACAACATATGTAATTTATGTACTTCAAATATCATATTAAATTTTTATTCAATAATTTATTTTTGTTTTATAAGTTTGGTTAGCTATTGTAATAAATGGTAATTACAAGGTACAAATGATTATTTAAAACTGTATAACTTTTTAATTATTAAAACTGTATAAATGATTATTTAAAACTGTATAACTGTTTCAAATAACTTCTTCATCGCTAACGGTAACAAAGTAAATTGCATTTTCCATGAATACAAATCGAATTCCATTTCAAAGTCAATATTAGCTATTACGATTCTAGATAAATGTTATGTGAAACTGAAAAGGGTAATAAAGTTGATATTATTTATTGGTCTATACAAAACAAAGGAAACAAGATCCTATATAATACAATAAATATAATATTTTATATAGATTTAGAATTGTCTTTATCGAAGTTTCATTTCCTCACACGGACGGCATTAAGCGCTGGGAGGTAATATATTTGCGGTTTGTATATCAACGTTAAGAGAACGTAGCAACATTTTGATCTCTGAGTTAACGAATTTACAACTTAGCTGTTACTAGCAAAGCATAAGTCTTTGAAAGTCTTTGAAAGTCGGAAACTGTGTAGATATGGTCAGTTTATATATAATGTTTTAATGATTTCAAATTGTTTTCCAAAATCAGTAATTGTACTAATAATTGTCACTTCTAGCAATTTGTGCATTTGTATCAGTTGCTCTAGTTGCCAATTTATCCAACCGTCAACCGCATCATTGGGAGTGATGTCACCTCTCCTTACTCATCTTCACAAATGTTGGTCTTGGCATCGTTTTTCCACAGGATTGATACATAGCGTGCAAGTTATGTGCCATGTAAAATCTTATAATATAATTTTTAAATTATTTTACTATTATTATAAACAAAGAAAATGCTATCTGGATTTTTCTTTTTATTTTATATAAGTAAATTTATAAGTATAAACAAATCACTGGCGGGCGGATATATGATAGTAGGGCGAATGTTTGAAAGAGTATTGGGTTCATTTATTGGTACTGTTTTAAAGTGCCAATCGTGTCATATATTACATGGAGTCGTAGGTTATATTTTGTACAAAATGATCAATGTTTCGATGATATGTTTAAATAAATTAAATACGTTTAAATAGATTTTAAATTGCCGTTTTAAGAAAAAATTAAAATAGTTGCAAAGGAAAGATGAAGTGAAGAGGAGGTGCTCGGGTTTATATTAACTAAAAAAAATATTACAATTTTTTAATATAACATAAAATTCTTGTTCATAGTGTTGATTTTGTTTTATTTGTCTGTTGTTTTCAAATCGAGATAACAAGAATGTTTGGCTCTCTAATGAAGATTCAGATTTAAATAATTTCCATAAAAGTGCAGTCAAGCACGATCTATCGGAAGAACACTTAAATTCTTGTTCAAAGTCTCAAAGTTTTGGAAAACGTAGGATGGAGTCTAGTTTGAATAAACAGTTTAAGTTAGACATTGAAAGGCCCTACATGAAAGTTGCTGAAAGATGCTGAAACTATATTGAAATTGAAGTTTTTTTTGTGTAAAGTTTTTTGTTATTTTTTTTTAAATTGGTAAGTTTTTTTTCTATTCACGCCTCTGTTAGAAAGGACATAAAAGAAGCATCATGTGTACTTTTTAAATTGATATTTATAGTAAGAACAAGACTTGAATAATTAACCTTGGCTTTACTATTTTTATAATACTCAAACATTTAGAAGGGCTTAAAGAATTCTAATAATAGAATGTAATGTAATGTATAAATTAAAAATGAAGTTATTTTATGGCTTAATGAGGAACTTTAATACACATCACCTTTGAAGTTTGAAGTTTAAAGTTTGAAGTTACAATGACACAACATATTGTGCAGAATTATCTCCAAATCGGTTGCAATACATCAACGTAATTATGTACCTACTCTTAATTGGACGGAATTCTAAAAAAAATTTTTTTTTTTGTAGTCATATTTTGGATTTTAAAACTCATAGCTTTTACTTGAGTAGTTTCAATGTAACTGCGTGAAAAAATGAGACATACTGTGCAAAAATATGTGATTCCGGCCAGGATCGAACTGGCGGCCTTCTGCGTGTAAAGCAGATGTGATAACCACTACACCACGGAACCTGCATTTACCATCAACAAAAACTGAATGTTATTTAATTTAAAATAAATAAAAAGCTGTAATTGTCCAATTACTTCTGCGTACATAATTTACTTTTATTTTTAGTCATACTCATAAATGAGTTTTTAATTTGGGCAAATGTGATCAGTCAATGAAGTATTTTAAACTTTAGTAAAACTTTTACATTAAATTGATTATAATTAAATGAACTATTAACATGAATTTAAAGACTCTAATTCAAGACCAACCTCCTAAAATTGCAATTTTGGCAATAATATGAGGGTTTCATAGGTACATCGTTATCAAAAACTAGCCCTTTTTAGAAAAAATATGAGGATGGATGAGTATGAAATTTTACACGAATAAAATTATTATGTAAGAGTGCAGAAAACTAATTAAATAGTTTTTTAAAGAATTATGAATTAGAAATAAATACATTTTACAGACTACCATGTGTTAATAAGAGGAACGGTTTTCGTGAACGCTTTAATGAAAAATATATATTTAAATGCAAAAAGTAGTTAAAAGGCAATAAAATGAACAAACACGTATCAGGAAAAAAAAGAAAATATTAAATGTATTTTTTAAATAATGTATTGTTAGGCTACAATATAATTAATGAATATGACCTCATTATACGAGTACCTCGTCAATATACCTTCTCTCACGGACACCTTTTTAGTGAAAGTTTTAAATAATTTGTTTCTATCTGTCTCTCTCTATTGTTGTGAGTAATTACTTCCGGGGCCTTTTGGCTTGTAAGTAGAAACACTTCATCAATACATAATTGGCAATCTGATATATGTTTTTTTACACTATATCTTATCTTTATCTAAGAGCACGCAGGTTCAAACCTACATAAATTCATCATTTTTTTATTGTTAAGGTAAAAGCCATTTATTTATTTAACTGACCTATAAACCTATTTAAGCCGAGGGGTCGCTGTGGTTCTGAACATGCAGTGGACGTTCAGCAACCGAAAAGCATTGAAGCTCGCTTGCTTTTATTGCCTTTTCTAAAGTACAAATTTACGTTGCGGGGCAATTTATGAAATAGTATTTTCTGCTCAACATTTCGACTCTGCAACTGTAGTATTTACACGTTCATTTTTGCAGCTACATCTGAACATTGGCTTTTAAATGGTAAAAGAAAAATGTTGTATATACAGAATGTTTTTCAAATAGTCTTACAAAGTAAAAAAATTTTAATAGGCACATTGCACTTTGAAACGTTATCATTGCACAGTACTAATGGGTGTTTCGACTGAAAAGAAATTCTATATATATTATATTATCATTTTTCTATATTATTTTTTTTCAATATTGACTTATGAGTAACACCGCAATTGATATGATTGCATACCAGTGAAGTGGAACTTTTATTTCAGAGGAAATACGCGAATATTAGATTAAAATATTATACAACTGAAAAAAACAAAAATTTTGAAAATATAATAGGAGTTGTTTGCGAAATAACAAAAGAAATTTCGTCAACAAGTACCTGCAAAAAGATATATTTTAACAATAGCGATAATTAGTACCTAATTAAGATAAATAGTTTAGCCCTCATTTAATAAGATTATCTATTCGAGAACCAAATCAATCTGTGAAATGGAGTGTGTTAGTACTTTCTTTGTGACATCAAGTCAACCCGAATTTGAACAAAGTTAAGATATTGACGAATCTGAACTCGAAGAAATATTAATAGACATAGAAATGTTGGAACTGTGCAAATCAGTGGAAGAAAAAGAAATATTTGATCCTCAGTACGACGAAGAACTATATCAAGCATGCATCATGGCTGAAAACAAGATGTAAGTAACTCTATTATTTATATTTTACTATTATAAATGTTGAAATATGTTTGTTGGTTCCTCAACGAATTAATATAATGTTTACTAATATAAATACTCATGTGACTCTTTTTTCTAAACTTTGTTTTTATATTTGTTACAGTAAACCGTCAACATCATTTGTACTACAAACAGGGCATGGAAACAGAGTATCAAAACGCGGTCTGTTAGAAGATGAAGTAAGCAACAGTGCGACAAAGAGGCAACGTCAAGCAGAACCATCTACTTCATCTAATTCGGATATAGATAAGGTAAAATTTAATATTTGTAATGTAATGGTTAGCAAGCGATTTTTCACCAACCATGTCAAAAGCAACACACATAAAAATAATATTTTAAGATCGCATTGTTCTTTCGATAATGTATCAGTCATAGAATCAGCCTATGGTCAACGCATAATATCATACAAAGTAAAATGTAAGGAATAATTTGATCTCATTGTTATTCTTGAGGATTCAGATAAACAACATTCCACTGTGAAAATCAACTTCGTCTTACACGCAAATTGTATTCAAGAAACAAAAAACTTGACAAACTCTTTTGACTTTCAAACCAGTAATTTTATTATATACTATATTGAAATTAATATCAATAAATTCAGTCCATTGCGTGGTACATCATTTATCGACTTACCAAAAGACATTAAAGACAAAAAAGCTGTAGTGAACGTAAAAAATACCGATGATGAATGTTTGAAATGGGCATTGCTCTCCGCATTATATCCAGTTAATAAAAATTCAGAACGTACATCTTCTTACAAATTGCATGTAAACAAATTAAAATTTGATGGTATATCTTTTCCTGTAAAAATAATTGAAATATCAAAGGTAGAGAAACAAAATAATATAAGTATTAACGTTTTGGATTAGAATTTGATCAGAAATTAAAAAAGCATTGAGTTATAGGACCACTACATGTTACAAAATGTCGTAAAAGCACACATGTAAATTTGTTATACGTACAAAACGGAATAAATGGTCACTATTGCTATATAAAAACTTATCTCGCTTAGTAAGCAAACAAATATCAAATAGAAATGGTGCTGTATACATATGTGATGGATGTTTAGTTCATTTTACTACTAGAGAAAGATTAATAAGCCATCAAGAACACGGTTGTACTCATATCACTACTAAATTGCCAAATAAAGAAAAATCAACAAAAAATTGGTTCGGAAAGCCAGAATCAAATGATAGTTAAAATTTGATAACTTTCAAAAGACAATGAAAATTCCTTTTGTAATATACGCCGACTTTGAAGCGTTTCTAAAACCAAATCATACGAGTGACAGCGACCTATCAAAACAATTTACTGCAAACGTCCAAAAGCACGAGCCTTATAGTTTTGGTTATTATTTAAAATGCTCATATGACGACGCATTATCTAAATATGAAACGTACAGTGGTCCGAATTGTGCAGAAGTATTTATAAAACGTTTACAAGACGATTTAAAACTAATTTGTAGAAAAAATAGTTACCAAAAAGCTCCGACATCACTTACAGCCACAGACAATGAAAACATAGCTAATTCAAAAACCTGTCATATTTGCGAAACTTCTTTAAACGGTGAAAAAGTTCTTGGCAAACTGGCGATTTTAGAGGTGTGCTCATGAATTATGTGAAAAAAAAAATCCGTGCTCCGTGTCACGTTCCAGTATTTTTACATAATCTAAGTAATTATGATGCACATTTTATTGTTCATGCATTGAGTTTAGTTGAAGGGAAAAAAGATTTAATAAATAGAAATTAAAAATTTCATTTAAACTCTCTTCCGCATTGCGTTTTCTTTTCATTGGACTATCTTGTTGGATGTTTAACTGATTACTACCGCTATCTTCATCGGATAGTGTAGGCAGGTAATAATACTGTTTAAAGGTATTTTCTTCAAATGAGTTCTAAAAGCAGAAAAAAGGTTACTATTAATTTTTTTAAGACCAATACACATACATACACAACAACAGCAAGAAATTAAAGTTTTACCTCCATTGCAACTGAAGATCACAGAATCACACTTCAACTAATACGAATATAGATAAGGTAGGTAAAATTCTAAGACTTCACTGCTCACTTGACTGTGGAAATTCAATACCCCATTGTAGTTTAAATACTGAGAATCGTTAAATAAATGAGGTTAAAAATCGTTAAAAAATTACAATTTAATCACAATAAATTCCAGAGAATCGTTAAATAAATGAGGTACTTAGACTAATTACAATTTAATCACGATAAATTCCAAAGTTCAGGGGTGAGCCAGAACTCTCGGTTTTTTTTTTGATCAAAACCGTGAATCAATTCGATCCGACCGCGAATAAAATCGCGAATTAAAACCGTGAATTTATACAAGATGGTCGTCAAATACCTTCTTAAGCATTACAACCATCATTAGATAGTCAACTTGTTCACTGCAGCCTATCACACATTGTTCTCTGGCACGGGTATACATTTTCTTAACGAGGGCAATGGAATATCTAGGGAACAGTTTGCTAAAGGTTATTGTCTGCTAGCTTTTGATTTAACTCCTGATTTATCTGCCAACTCATCAAGTCACTGGAATCTGATTAGGAACGGCAGCGTTAAATTAGAAGTTCGTTTTGAAGCTTCCCTCACTCAAACAGTCAATTGTATTGTTTATGCAGAGTTCGATAACGTAATTGAAATAGATAAAAATCGTAATGTAATTGTAGACTATAGTAGTTAAGATATAGTTAAGTTATAATATTATGTAAGTAGATATAATAAAATATTTAGCTAAAATTCACGCATCCTTACAAAATAACGTGTATCCAGCAAACAGGTTGCCTATTCATGTAGAAGCACCCACATTTTTAATAAGCAACTTGGATTCAGATACACAGCCAGGATCCCACTGGGTCACCATGAACATAGATAGCGGTAGCGTTGGGCAATATTTTGACTCGTTCGGTCGATCACCAACGGGGTTTCACAAAACCTTCTTAGACATGAATTGTAGAGTATGGGATTTTAATAGCAAAAGAATACAAAACGATTGGACATCTGTGTGTGGAGAGTATTGCTTATTGTATTTGTACTACAAGTTTATGGGAAAAAGTATGTGGGATTTCACACACTTGTTCGACGCAAACGGAACCGTTTGGACGATGTATTGCTGTACGATATGTTTAAGGGTTATTTTGAATAAAGAATGGATAAAGTAGTACACAAGGTGTTGTTAATGAGCTACGCAGCTCGAATCCAAGACCCTAATTAAGACCAGACCCTAATTAAGAACAATAGAAATCGCGAGCTCCACATCGAAGAGCAGGGTGATTAAGGACAATGCACTGCAGTAATTAGATTAATGAGGGGGTACTGGAGCTGTCGTAACGCAAAAGCTATCTCCTAAACCTGAAGAGATAGAGCAACAAGGATTTTGAGCCAGAGCTCTCGAACGAACGGTTGAAATAGTATTGCTGCCGCGAAACACATCCAATAATTCAAGAACAATGGCATCTAAGGCGGTTACGATAGAAAATATGAACCCAAATATATTAAAACTGGAATATGCTGTTCGAGGACCATTAGTAACACGAGCTGGCGAAATTGAAAAGGAAATCGAAAAGGTAAGAGGTTTAATGACTATAATTTATTTTTTGCAAAATCTGATGATAATTTCATAATAAATGACCAAAATTTTGGCTGTTGATTTTGTGCTTGAATTACGATTTACAAGAATTGGAGTGTATACAGTTAAGTATCTCCTTCCGCTATTAACAAGTGTTGTGGTAACAATTGAAATGGTCATGCTCATTGCCACAACAGTTATTAATACTTACACTAGTAATTGAGAAATTTTATGGAAAAAATATAATGTAAAAATATGTAAAGACAAATTTTATATTTTGCCATTATTAAAGTATATCATACCAACAGTTAAAAAAATAGTATCTTGTGTGAGTTGATAAAATTCAAATGTTTGTCATGTATTATCTAGATTATTCTATAACAAAATATCTTTAAGGTGTTTCTGGGCATTGTAAGTAATAATATATCAGGATTACTTTCAAATTATTTGGCATATTTTTTATTTATTTATTTTTATATTTTCCACTTTCAATCAATACCAATGATCACTTGTGTACGTCAAATGGAAGTGCCAGGAGGGCCTATTTCGATGCCTTACATATAGAAATAAGCCCTTCTGTAGAGTCACTGTCCAACTTATAACTAAAGCAACGAGGGTTCCAAGCGCGGCCTGAGCTGAGAAGAACCACACAACAAACTCAGCCGGGTTTTTTTTTTTTGTATTGTGATCACTGTTTCACAAACGTCCATATATAGTAAACAATTTACGAAGAAATTATTATAAACAATTATTATAACATCCATTCATGCAACTGCTAGAGGTCGGCGAAATATTTGAATGACTTGAGAATTGCTTCTTCGTCTTTATTTAATAGTATAACACATTATTGCAGCAAGATGCACCTCAATAACTGACTACACTGACACAAAAAAAAGAGTATCTGAAACCTGATCTACCTACAGGTAAGTTCTTTGATGTCCCAAAAACGAATCTGAAGTCAGAATTTTCCCATCACCCTTAGATTTTGCCTCAGCTACCCCATTAAATTTTGCACAAATTAAAATATTTGTCGTCTGGGACGGCTTAGAGGGTGGCTGGGGTAGCTGGGGTAGCTCGGGTAAAAACTAAATTCTGACTTCAAATTCGTTTTTGGGACATCAACAATTTATTTGTTGGTAGGTCAGGTTTCAGACACAGAACTTTTTTTTTGTGGGTCAGTGCTATTAATAGAATACTAATGATTGGTTCCACGATGTACATAATATTATAAGGCTTATGATTATGAGGCTATTATTTATATGTGTATGGGTATTTTCAGGGTGCACAGAAACCTTTCAAGAAAGTGATAAGAGCAAACATCGGCGATGCGCACGCTATGGGTCAGACTCCCATCACATTTATTAGACAGGTAAAAATGTCACTAAAAAAATATATTAATCATAAGATCTTTTTTTCAGTACATTTTTGAAATATTGCATATATCATTCAGAACTATCGTTCAGTACATTTTTGAAATATTGTCCAGTAAACAAAAAAACAGTAGAAGTATCGGTAACCGGTATGTAACTTATACAAAGCCGATTATTTGCAGGTGTTAGCTTGTATATCTTATCCCGATTTGATTGAGAAAGGAGATTTCCCTGAGGACGTAAAAGAAAGGGCGAAAGAAATATTGAGAGGGTGTGGGTAAGTTCGCGTTTCTGAGTATAATTAAAAGACGTGTCTCCTGTGAATACATGATGACGTTTGGTGCAGTGGTGGGTCGGTGGGTTCGTACTGTGCGTCGCTCGGTATCGAGCACATCCGCCGTCACGTCGCAGAGTACATCCAGCGGCGAGACGGACTGGAGTCGCACTGGGAGAACGTGTGCCTCTCTTCTGGAGCTTCCAGCGCCATTAAGTGCTGTCTGAAGCTGTTCTGCAATGACCTAGACGGGAAGAAGAGCGGTGAGTTGCGATTTTGTCAGTTTTTATTTAATTACTTGCCAAAGCCAGCGAATTCTCGTTTCCCCGAATTCGATTATGTCTTTTATAGAGAAAAGTCTCGATGTGCCGTCACCTTCCGATATCGTATTTGATATTACAACTCTGAGTTTTCCGTTTTCGGACCATTATGTAATAAACTGCATATATAATCCACCCGTGGCTCCCCGCAGGAGTGATGATCCCGATCCCGCAGTACCCGCTGTACTCTGCGTCGCTGGCGGAGTACGGCCTCTCGCAGGTGGGCTACTACCTGGACGAGTGCTCGAACTGGGGTTTAAGCACGAAGGATCTAGAAAGGAGCTTCGCCTATGGTCAGAAAAACTGTAATGTGAGAGCGCTCGTCGTTATCAACCCTGGAAATCCTACTGGACAGGTAACAGATTGTCCCAAGGAATCTTTCGCTTCACGACAATGTACTGTTATACATCATGTATCATTCCAGGTGTTAACTCGTGAGAACATAGTGGAAATCATTAAATTTGCACACAGTCATAATTTGTTCATATTCGCGGATGAAGTGTACCAGGACAACGTGTATGCCGAGGGCAGTCAGTTCTACTCCTTTAAAAAGGTATGCAAATAGATTAAGTATAACTGTATTAAGTAAATAATCGACACAAACATTTAATTGAGGTAATAGTCAAAAAAAAAATTGGAAAAATATCAAAATAAATATCTAAAACCACTATATCAAAATAAGAAAAAGTTTTCCCACAATAAATCATGACGGGTCCTCCAGGTGATGGCGAGTCTAGGCGAGCCCTACAGCGGGCTTGAGTTGGCGTCCTTTATGACGGTCAGCAAGGGCTACATGGGCGAATGCGGGCTGCGAGGTGGTTGGATGGAGCTGTGCAACATGCAACCGCAGGTGCAACAGCAGCTGTTCAAGGGCCTCTCCGCCATGCTGAGTGCTAACGTGCTGGGCCAGGCCGCCGTCGACTGCGTCGTGAGTAACTCGGCCGCGTATTCCAACCGTGCCTAATTGCGTCCGACTGCTCCTGACCGTGTCCTCGTCGCAGGCCAAGCCCCCGGCCCCTGGCGAGCCCTCCTACGAGCTGTGGCTGCGGGAGAAGACGGCTGTGCTGGCCTCTCTTAAAGAACGCGCGCAGATGATAGCCGACACTTTCAACACTTTCCCGGGCTTCAAGTGTAACGTCGTCCAGGTGAGGGAGTCGAGTCTCCAACTATATTTAAGCCAACGAAATATATTATTTTATAAATACATTGCATTTCGGATTAAATAAGAAATAAAAGCAATTTATTACGGTTCGATTTACTACATTGTGGCAATGTGATATGACGGCGTTAATACGTCATATCATCACCAAAAAATAACTAGATTTGTTTTGTATTAATTATACCCTGTTGGACACCTTCCAGGGCGCTATGTACGCGTTCCCCAGCATCACCCTCCCGCCCAAGGCCATCGTGGCGGCGAAAGAGGCCGGCCAGCAACCAGACGTGTTCTACGCATTCAGACTTTTGGAGGAGACCGGTACATAGTTATATATTTTTATTAAGTACATACAATTTGAAATTATTAGCGTAGTTTAGAATGCAGACTGATCCTTCCCCTACCGTGCCTCCTTCAGGTATCTGCATCGTCCCGGGTTCAGGCTTCGGCCAGGCGCCGGGCTCCTTCCACTTCCGCACCACTATCCTGCCGCAGCCCGCCCTGCTGAAGGAGATGCTGGAAGGCTTCCGCGTCTTCCACACGAGCTTCACGGAACAGTACCAGTAGACCGCCGATCGCCGCACTGGATATTTATAATTTTTTGTAACCTGAATTTGTGAATAAAATTACAATTTAATATTAGGCTGTATATATATTGATTGTGATCTTGGATATATGTGAGATTATAAGTTTAAGTAGTCGTCTTAGATATATTCGTTCGTCTGCGCCGGACCTGACTATCAATTGTCTTCCAAAATCAGTCATTGAGTAATAATAATTGTCACTTCTAGCAACTTGTACATTTGTATCAGTTGCTTGTTGCCAATTTACCCAACCATCAATTGCATTATCGGGAGTGATGTTACCTCTCCTTTACCATCTTCACAAACGTCTGTCTTGACATCGTTATTTCAACAGGATTGTATTTATCGTGAATATTATTTGCTCTGTAAAATATTATTAATTTTAATATTATTTTTAAAAATAAAGAAAATACCATTCGGATTTTGCTGTTTCTTTTTTTATGAGTACATGTAAAATTAACAAATCATTGGCGGATTGATAATAGTAGGTCGAATGTCTGCGTTAAAGAATCTTGGGTTCATTCAGTGGTACTGCTTTAAAGTTCCAATCGTATTCATCTATTAAACAAAAAAAAAAGTAATATTACTCATTCCTTAATACGGTAAATTGTTCTATTGTTCATGGTGTTAATTTTGTTTTACTTGTCTGTTGTTTTGAAATCAAGATAACAAGAATGTTTTTTCTCTAATGAATGAATATTCATTAAAGATATAAATAATTTCCATAAAGGTGCAGCCAAGCACAATCTATCGAAAAAACACTTAAATACTTCTTTAAAGTTCCAAAGTTTTGGAAAATGTAGGACGGAGTCTAGTTCGAATAAACAGTTTAAGATAGACATTGAAAGGCACATCGCGAAAGTTGTTGAAAGATGCTGAAACTATAATGAAATTTGTAGGATTATTTTTGTGAAAGTTTTTTTATTGTTTATTTTTTTGAAATTTGGTAAGTTTTTTTTCTGTTCACGACGTTGTAAGAAAGGGCATAAAAGAAACATCACGGATACTTTTAAAATTATTTTCAATGTTTTTAGATTATTTTTAATAAAAGTCTTCTTGAGTGACAATTAAATTTATTTTTGAGAATAATAGAATTCAAGTTAAGTGTGGTGAAAACAAAACAAGAATTAATAACCATGTCTTTACTAGTTCTATGATACTCTCAAATTTGGAAGTGCTTAAAAGATTCTTATTATCTAATTATAAATGAATGTTATTATTCTATGCATTAACTAAAAATGCTAATAGACAACGCCTTGGAAGAAGTTATAATGATGCAATATATTGGCGAGTATTATCAAAAGTTTGGTTCATGACTTATACCTGCTATTAATTGATCAGAATTCTTTAAGAAAAAATATTATATTTGCAGCCATATTTTGGATTTTAAGACTCATAGCTTTTACTTGAATAGTTTCAATGTAACTGTTTGAAGAAATGAGACAGTGTGCAAAAACAATGATTCCGGCCAGGATCGAACTGGCGGCCTTCTGCGTGTAAAGCAGATGTGATAACCACTACACCACGGAACCTGCATTTACCGTCAACAAAAACTGAATGTTATTTAATTTAAAATAAATATAAAGACTACCATGAGTTAATAAGAGGAATGGTTTTCGTGAACGTTGTCAATGAAAAATATATAATTTGATGCAAAGCGTATTTAACAGGCAATAAAATGAACAAACACGTATCAGGAAATAAAAAAAAAAACAATATTAAATGAATTTTTTAAAAAATGTATGTTTAGGCTACAATATGATAAATGAATATGACCTCGTTATACGAGTACCTCGTAAACATACCCTCTCTCACGGACACGTTTTTAGTGAAAGTTTTAAATAATTTGTTTCTATCTCTCTCTCTCTATTATGTTGTTGTGAATAATTACTTCTGGGGCCCTTTGGCTTATAAGTAGAAACTCTTCATCAATACATAAATAATATTTTAATTGGCAACCTTATATAATATATATTTCTTTAAACGGTAGCTTAATTAGTAGGTTCAAATCCAAGTAATGATTATGTAAGTTCATGATTTTTTTATTGTTAATTAAAAAAATCAAATTACATAAGTGATTAAAGTTATTTTAGATAAAAGCCATTTATTTATTTAACTGACCTATAAACCTATTTAAGCCGAGGGGTCTCTGTGGTTCTGAACATGCAGTGGACGTTCAGCAACCGAAAAGCATTGAAGGTCGCTTGCTTTTATTGCCTTTTCTAAAGTACAAATTTACGTTGCGGGGTAATTTATGAAATAGTATTTTCTGTTTAACATTTCGACTCTGCCACTGTAGTCTTTACACGTTCATTTTTGCAGCTAAATCTAAACATTGGTTTTTAAATGGTTAAAGAAAAATTTATTTACAGAATGTTTTTAAATAGATTTTTAAAGACAAATTTTTTTAAAAGAAACAGCATTTTGCAACGTTATCATTCCTCGGTACTAATGAGTGTTTCTTCTGAGAGGAAATTCTTTACTCTATATATTATTCTTTCACAGTATTGACTCCGCAATTGATATGTGCATACAAATTGAAATAAAAATGAAGCGGGATACCTAAAGGCGATATTTCGACATGTCGCAGATATTTACTTCAAACTAGTGTTCGTTCGTGAATGTTTTGCGTTTATTCAATAGACATTTTAGGAATTTCAAAAGCTATGCAAGGTTTTGTTTTAATTTCATTTCCTTTTAAAGTGTAAGCCTCATCTCTAGCGCGAAACGGATGATACCATTTTATTTTTTCCTTTTTTTTATATTTTCGAAAAACTCAGTTTTTCCTTCCGATCTGTCTGTCTGTATGTGTGTCTGTGTGTCTGTGCGTCTGTGCGTCTGTGCGTCTGTGTGTCTGTGTGTCTCTGTGTGTGTCGAATTTTATTTTTCGAATTTTGAAAAACTAAAGATATATTTGGAATCAGCATCTAAATGTAAGATTCACTTTTCCAAATTATGTTGATTGTCCAACGGGAAGGTGGTCAGATCGGCCGCCGAAGTTACCGAAAAATGGAAAAAAAATTTCGAATTTTTAAATTTTTTAAAATTTAAAAATTAATTAATTAAATTAAATTATTTTATTTAATTTTTTTTTCTTTTGTTTGTTAATTAATTTGCGAGTTATAATTTGCCGATTAGGAGTTTTTCATAGTGGCAAGCTCGATTGCCGCGTGTCAGATGTTTTTAGTTCTCTTTATTTTTCTGCACAAATATTTTTCTTTGAGCTGTAGTTGCTGTTTTAATATACAAACTATTGACATATTGAGATTAATGAAAATGATATTTGATTATATTTGGTAATTTATATCATTTCATCGAATGACGGATACCGCTGTTTTGGGGATAATTGGTAAAGCCAATATTTATGGGGTGAATTAAGTTATGCTGTTTTGATTAAAAATTAATTTAATTTTGTTCAACTCTAACAATTAAGTAATTGAATAAAACCAAAACAAGTAACATACTTTTATACGGGTTGGATAAATTATTATATGTTAATATTATTATACCATATACTTCTAACGACAAGAATATATAATATAAAAAATATTATCTCGAAACAATAAACTAAAAAGGTACATTAGTAAAATTTTGGAAAGTGTGGGATTTTTGAATTCTTAGATTTTTTTATCATAATTATTTTACCACAATCTTTAACCTCTAATCAGAACTGAACTATGGAGACACAATCTATATAACGAAGAATACCTTAATAAAAATGAGAGGCTTCCAAATCTGTCAATATTTTTTGTTGTTTATGTCTGAAATAAGAAAATCCAAGTCACTAACTTTTTAAGCAAAAAATTAAGATACATTATCTTTAACTAAACTCTTACTGAACATGTAAATGTCACTATATATATGTATATGCATTATTGCAGTCTCCATTCTCAAAAGTTCTCTGGAAGAAACTGCTTTCAAGTGATATGACTACATACATACTTCGTTTTTCGTATTTGACTCTGTTTTATGTCTATTTCTGTTTTTTATTTTGAATGATGTTCAACATAGAATATAATAATAATCCGGTTCGTTTTTCTAACAATGCTATGTTCATATAAATGCTGAATCGTGTAATAGTGAACTAAAAAAAAAATATTTAAATAATGTCGTAAGTTTTTTTTTTCAATATTCCAATCTATGTTTTTTTGCCTCACTTATACATTTAACAAAACCATCAATCCAGTTTTTCATTTACATATTATAAGTTCTTTGTATATGTATACAGTATTAACACCGAACATTGAATAAGAACGTTAAAATGTAATTATTTAAATCTAAAACACTTATAAATTTATATCCCTTAAAAATATATTTTACGGTATAAATCTCTCATAATTGCCTGCATCCAGTCGCTCTTGTATTATCTGTTTTCCTTTATAGGAAAAAAAACTGCCTTGTAGTCTTTGAATCAAAGCCTCGCTGACGCAAATAAAAAAGCTGTCTATTTGAGAGGATTGATTTATATTCATTCCTATTGTGCAAAATGATTTATGTTTTGGAAAACGACAACGTCTGTTTTGTTGATAATTTATTAGTTTCCGGATATTTATGAGTTATTATTATGGAATACGGAGTTAATTGTTTATAATTGTTGTTAACTTTGTTAGAGGGAGAATATAAGTTGTACAATATCATAGATATAATACATATATAAAACATTCATGTTTTATATATGTAGTAAAGGATAATAGGTTATTCTATTAACATTTATTACTGACTATTCAGTTTTATGAATTACAAAATAAATCGTAGATATAATCGTAAAGACTTTTAATAACTTCTTGCTTACATCCATTTACTTTCGCTTCATTTGTTTGTGCTGTTCTTGTTTTAACAACAATCGCAAAGGCCAACGGCCGTGTCCAAATTCTTATGTTTACTGTCAGTCTACTTGGATAATTATCAAATAATATTAGGTCCACCTTTTTTGTTTAGATGAAATATTTTGCACCTGAAAAAAATTTAATAGCATCTTTTTTATTATTTTTCAAATCTCAAATATGCATGTTATATATGCACGCATATACGCATACTTTGTACTAACTAACACTAGAAAATGTATTAGCAGAATTTTAGCTGCGTTGGAGTTAACAGACAAGTACCTTTTATTCATTAATTTCTGTGTGATGTGAACAGGTATGACCTGTTCATAAATTTCATTCTAGATGACTGGTTAAGAATCCTACCGCACTCTGAGATTGACAGAGAAGTCAAATGTGTACCTCATTTACGCAGCCTCAGTTTTCGTGCTGTACTTGTTACCATATTGTTTTAGAAGGTTCCGTAATATTCTGATGTTTCTGTCCTTTGTGTCTCAAAACCTGATAAAAATAAAAGTTATAACGTAAGCCTTTTTTATTATAATAAAAATATGACTATTTTTGATTATAAATAACGCATAAAAACTCTTATGAAACACGTTGAAATTGTGATATATATTCCAAACAACAATTCTCAACGTGTCGACCAAACAACCACATATATCTACGTAATAGAGAGAATAACAAATACTTTCTTTTATTACCCGTTTCAATGTTCTGACTTAACAAATATACGGAGACAGGAACCCGAACAAACACTTTTTGGTAGCAAATATATTAAGTCAAATAAAAATATTGTATTCGAAAAATCTGAATTTGTATAGAATATTCACTAAGTTAATACGTTTGATAATAGTTTCAATATTTAATTCCATCGTGAGCTTACACTATTAAGTGTTAAACACTTTTAAGTGTTAAACTTTCAATACTGTACAATATTATAGTTAGGCATTCAATAACATTCATTAGTTATTTATTAAATATTATAACAAGTCACAGCGCGACTCGCCGCTACGCAGTTTATTTGCATCGTGAAATTACACGCAGTTGTTGTTGCGAGTAATTCTGTTCAGACCATAAAGTACGGATATTAAAAAAGATCCTTGCACTTTTATTGTCACTTTATATTTGTAATTATAAAATAATAATTTGCCTGTAGTATAAATAAGTAATATATCCCGAACTTTTATAAAATTTTTATTGACAAATGTTATATGTTATTTTGAGAAGAGGTATGTTATGAATTAATGAGCCTTTATTTAATTACCAACGTGTTTCCTTAATACGAATAATAATAACGTTGAAACTATTGTGCAATGAAAATACAAATAAAAGAAATCTTGAAATTCAAACAATAGAATGAGTGCAGCTCATGTTGATTGTCAAAATAAAATGCGTCTAATATTTAGAATAATTAGAATACATAATATTATAATAATTATTTTTACTTCTTTTCTTAATCTTGATAATATTTTTGTCCGGTCTGGTGATTTCGGGTCCCTGTATGCAATGGGGAGGGTTACCAATTACTGTTGTGGTTGATTGTAAACAACAGTATTATTAAATAATATCATATTATCTAAATAGATAAAGTTGTCTATTTGATACAGATAATATTCTTGACATATATTACGACGAATAATAATAAAAATTATAATAATAATATTCTAATGATTTAATATTTTCTTTAAAGAAAATACAAAGTTCTATATTGTTAGCGGGAGAGTAAATATCTAGGACTACACTCCACGGAGTACGTCGAGTACATACCAGTATTACCTCTGTAAATACTCATGTCCCTCTCCCTTCGCCCCCACCAAATAACCCCCCCCTAGCTTCGATTGCCCAATTTCTAACCCCAGTGTGTCGTCGTAGCTGGCTAAGCTCAATAGAAGCACTTAAATGAACTTTATCAATAAACAAACTAAAAAGCAAACTAGATTACACTTTACTTTTATGTATTTTTATAACGGAATTTACAATACTTACTGTCAATCTTTCAACATTTTAAAAATAACATTTTAAATTCAGTAAATATCACGTGCAAGGGAGATTAATATTCCATTTCATCAACATCTTATTAAAAATTAAAAGCAGCTACATTAATCTATTATTTAAAATACATTATAGCAGCATCAAAAATAATATAGTTATTATTATATAAAAACAATGCATTTAACATTTAATGCTAATCTAAAAATATTGCATATCGTTTTCGTCTTCACTATTATTAAATAATTATGCCACATACTTTTTACTCTAAAGAATAAAATTAAAAAAGACAAAGCTGAATACTGAAAGATTCTGAATAGGATCAAAGGTGCCGGTCACTATTCTTTAATTAATGCTACCTTTGTGTTCAAGAGACCTACAGATTATGAAATCTTTTCACGGTATATTTAATATCTGGGTCATAAATATAGGTTAGACAATGTCTCGCCTCGCTCCTTTATATTATTAATTTCCTTCAGAGAGCGAGCGCTTTGTTCTCATTTTACAACTAATTAAAACACCTCAATTTTTTTTATTCCCTCAATAACGTAAATGTTAACATTTTATTAGCTGTCAGTGATTATTTATTATCTTTTATGTTGTTGTTTTAAAGGATAATTGTTAAAATTTAAATGTTTAAATTACCCAAAATAAGTTTTATTGGGGTGGGCTTACTAAATTAAATTTGTTGAGAATTTGTGTTATGTTTTTCTGTTACAGGCTGACATCATTTTAAGACCTGCAAAGACTGACCTGATATGACCTGCAAAGACCTTAGTCTTTGCAGGTGTTAATATCACATCTTAATGTGATTGCAGGTCACACTTTAATGTGAGTGATATAGACTAGTATTAGACTAAACTATTCGTTATAACAGCACTAGATGTTAAGGATTTTTTTATGATATTCATTTCTTTTATTCTCTTGTTTTATATAATATTTTCATAATAAAATGTATGTATTGAAATAAAGCGTAATACATTTTCGAAATTCAATTTGAACGGCTTGTGTGTTTGAAATGCTAACCGCGCCCTGTCACCGACAAACTCGCTAGAGCTACAATGTAATATAATTATAGAAACCAATTCGTATAAAATACAATCATTTTTAAAATAGAAAATATCTCGTTAAAGCTACTACACTAAGTGTTTAATATTATTAGTAAACCAACCATTCATTTAAGCAGTGTTTGTTAATAATTAGACGAGTAAATAAAAAAAATATTTATTTAAAATTTGACTGTATTTAATAGTTATAATCATACGTTAAGTGTTATAACAAAAATATAATTTTAAAATAAATAAAAGTGTAAAGTGTCAATAATAATTACTTATAATTAATTATTGAAGTAATTTATAGTAATAATTATTTATTGTGCAAGTTGATAAAGTTTATCAAATTCATACATATTAATGATGTAATGTTAGTAATATTAAATTTGTTTTCAATGAAAATATTTTAAAAATTAATATTATTTCAGTGCCTTATTTGTAAACTATTTATTTTACCCGCTTTTAGCTTTTATAAACTTGAAATTACGTAATATTAAAATAATTAAAACAAATATACTGCTATTGTACTTAATAATGAAAAGAATATAGAAAACTGTTATTTTGTAATAAATAAAAATTTATGAAATAAAATTTAGTACATATATATCATAATAAAAGCAAAATAAATTATTTAATTAAAAATGTATTAAGTTTTAGTAACAAGTAACTAGCTCTTTATGCCAGCTGTTAGTCTTATAAGATACAAGATTGGACGAGATAAGACGGGAAATATATGAACCGTAGAAGAGAGACCGAACTATAAGTGATAAGTCATTAGATATAATATTAATTGCTAAGTAAGGACTATTGAACAAAATGACTTTAGCAAATTTACACATTTTCTTAAATTAACTGTATTATTTTAAGTGTATCTGAAATATGTAATATTTTGAAAACGACTCTTAAAAAAATAGTTTTTTCTTAAAGTATGACGTCATGAATGTATTGGTTATACTATGTTACGTATATACGTTTAGTATGTATTAAGAGATACATATATTAAGGTAATAATCCTTACAAAAATAAATTGTAATTTTCAAAACGACTGTAGTATTACTATGTGTGTGTTTTATCTTGTAGTTGTGTTGTGTTCGTCAGCGTGTTTGTATTATACATGAGCGTGACAGCGTGGGTGGAGCGTGACAACATGACTGAGTAAAGAATCATATATTAAATCAGCGTGTTCTGGCTCGCCGCCTCATATACTTGAAGCAGTAACAGTTTTTGTACAGAAAATAACAAAAAATATTAAAGTAGAATGGATATGTAAGTAAAGTTCTATATCCCGTTCAAATATATTTCCATAGAGTAATTATTTTCAAATAGTTTTTCTCTTAGTTAATTATAAGCATCGGTAGATAGTGATAGTGAAGATATATATGTATATATATATCTATAAAACCCTTCACTATAAAATAAGTATTCAGAACATGGAAACAACTTATAAATTCATAAATCATAAATAACTCAAATTGTAAATATTGAGCAAGGACAAAATATTATTGAACTAACAGTGACTTTGGTTCAGCGACTTATAATTATAAAGCCACTTGTTAAGCTTTTCTAACTTGAGAACATCGTTTATCTGCGAAATTCGGTGGAGCGATTACGTGACCGACGCTACGCAGTGGTGCCAAGGCCCTTCATAATAGAAAGAGTATTTAAACGTAGTTTTGCCATAAGTACACATTCAGTGTTTAGATCAAACTGTCTAGACAAAGTGCTATCAAAGACCAAACTATTTATGCGATGATATTTCATATAATATTTTATCGTTCTATATTAAAAAATATATTTAGTTTAAGAATCAACACCTCTACCACAAGCATCGAATCGCTATTTGCTAAGGGTGGCTGACCGAACTGATTCGATTCGGCAATACAACAGAGCTCTTTAGATCTATATACGCAGCAATTGGCGGAATACAACTACTTTGCTTTACGGCGAGATTTTTGTTGTTTGTTTCAAGTTATTTCTATATAAGTTATATGTATAAGTATTAAGGTTAATAATTATTACAATAAAATAAATATTAAGAACCGTCTATTAAATATTTTTTAAACATTAAACTCTGTCGTAGGATCATGCTGTATCTTGATCAGAGTTAATAGCGACATGATGCAACGATACAATGTGGGCAAGATTTTATTGATTCAATATCAAATATCTGATTACATTATTTTGATTGAAATGTAAAGGCTTATTTATTTTATTGTAAAAGTAAGGTAACTTTATCTACAGTCTATAATACAGTCTCGATTCTTGGTATATTTACACAAATTTTTGGTTAATATTTTAGTGGTGGGATGCCAGAGATTGTTTATATATGACGTCGCCCGCGTAATGTGTGAATAAAAAGTAGACAAAGTGAACTACAGTTGTTGTTTAATTTTGAAATCGCAATTACCACAGGGTGATTAAATGTGAACGACAAATCACTACCGATAATTAAAATTATTGCAAGCGCCATCTATTGACAGCTTGCCTAACACATCTTATCACAAATTGAAATCTGAAATTTAATGCGTCCAACATTTTAAATGACAACTTTTATGCAAATCCATATTTTAACCCCTTAGGATGTGAATTTCTAGAAATCCTTTCTTTTTATAAGTGATAAATGAGTGAGTGGTTTTCGCTTTTACATATATAGATATTATTATATTGTTTATATTTAACTTGTACCAAATTCATGTTTTAATGGCTGTGACTTGCTGCAAAAAACCTGGAAATGAAAAGCTAATACATATGTACGACTCTTTCAAAATACGACAACGAGACATTAATCAACTAGATAGACGTGCATCAATTTACATCAGATTACTTTCTGCGTATTTAATAGTTTGTTGAAGAAATAATAAATTTGGTATTGAACGCTAGTGAAGCGAGATCTACTTGATAAAATCCATAGGCGAAATCACATATCAATAAATTTTGTACCGTTGATATTTTACATTGATATTATAATGTTGTATTTTCTTAGATTTTCACGAGTATATTACATTTGAAATAAAATTATTTTTTACGGATTAAAAGTCGCGTATAATTTGGTTACATTTTAATTTTAACACATGTTTACTGGTAGACATCTCGTCTACCCGTGAACACGATTGCTGCAAAGCATTCGAAACGTGGAGTTAAAATTAAAATGTAATCAAATTACACGCGAGTTTGAATCCGTAAAAAATAGTTTTATTATAATGTTTTCATGCGTAGATTACGTATAGATGAAACTATTTTACGGATTTTGGATAATATATTTCAAATGTTTTGCAGCAATCATGTTCACGGGGAGTGTGTATCACAAGACAATGTGAAACTAAATTATTCATGCGACGTTTGTACTGTGAGCTGTAGCGTGATAGCGAGTACAGGTAGGAGGGGGGACGTATTTGCAGTCAATTGTCTGATTTGCTTCCAAACATGACTATGACTATGACCGCAGAATATAAATCAAAACCATAGAACTAAACCAATAAATAGTTCTATAAAGTCCCCTACAGCATATATTTTTTAAGTGGACGATGTTAAATCCAAAATAGTAATCCATTAATAATATGAAATCTGATACTTGTATGTATGTCGAAATAAGAACAGAAAATACAGGGATTGAAGAACAGAAAATACAGGGATTGATACGAAGAAGAAAGTAAAATACAGGGATTTTATATAAATTAATCATAAATTTGATGTTAAGGCAGTGATGGAGGTAGGAGACACTCCACTGAGACAGCGGTCAATGAACCAAGAATCGTAAATCGCAACGAATGCCTGCCGATACAAATGAACAGGTTTGTTTTCAGGTTTTGTTATATTATCCGTCTTCTAAGCTCATTATATACATTTTAGAGTATTTATTATATTGTTATGAAAATTGATACATTTATTGTTTTCAGTATTCAATTTAGATAAACTTTGTCTTTTACTCTAAGTAATTTGGAACAATCTTACAATGTTATCAGAATAAAATTGAAACGAATGGAGCACCGTTAAGCACTTACTATGAGTTGTCGCAGGGAAACGGAAATAAAGGGGTGGTGCAATTTGATGTTTGGTATTTTTCATCAATACATAGCGCGGGCGAAGCCGCGTTTTTGAAAATATGACTGTTTCTGAATTTCGTTCTGAACTCAATTGGTTAATAATTCGTTTTTGACGCAATCTACATATAATTTCGCTTCTGCACTAGGTGTTATTTATCCCAAGTTTTAACTTTATTTTAAAGAAAAATTCGAGTTTCTAGGTCCGCATAATAACGTTTTTACGTGTTCCTATAATTATCGGATCAGCACAGTCTTTAAATTTCTTTAACGACCTGGTCAAAGATGTCTGTAAAATATATATTTATTTATTTTATAAACGTTAATTTTAATATATTAATATATTAGATATTGTATATGTCGCCGCGTGTGCTTTGCAAGACTTAAAAACGTCTAATTTCAATTTTTAGTCTAGTTTGATTATGTTTTGTTATGATACTTGATTATTGTTACCATGAATATTAAATCAGTATTCAGTTGACTTAATTTAGAAATATTAAAATTGAACTGTAAACTGACAGATGGCAGCACTAAAGTTTCATGATTGTAACATTTTATTTAAATATTTTTGTCATCCTATTTATTGAAAGCAATTTGTAAGTTAAAATCATAAGGATAAAGGTAAATAATGATTAATTTACTTTAATTGAGATGTTTGCTATCATTAATTGTAAAAATAGTGCTAAAATGACTTCTTGTGCGGTTGGCGCGAAAACTAGTCTAGCATAGTAGTATTTAAGACGGTGCACCAATGTTAGAGGCATCTTTTTAAAGTAAGCTCTGGAGTGGTGAAGACGTTAACTATAAAACTTAATAAAAAGTGAAGTGATTGTGAAAAACAGTGTCACGTGATTTGCTTTAAAAACAATTAAAATAAATTGGAGTTAAAAATAAGTGTTTATGTGCTTTCGCATACCAGTAAATAATAATAAAACAATAAATTCAATTCTTGCTCAACTAAAATGGAAAGTGATAGTGGCAGAACCAATGGCTCACCGAGAGCCAATGGTTCTGCATCTTTTTTTAAAAATACCGACATCTACAATTCGACATATAACTATTTATTAAACTTTTACCTGTATTCATGATACGAATGTATTTATTTTATTTATAAATACAAAATGTTTTTTATTATTTTATATACACATTAAATACATATAGTATATTTTATTTACGTATAACATAACTATGTATATGTTCGAATTTGTATTTGTAATACCATATCGTGCACCACTCTTCTCTATAAACTTTACGGTTTAAGGTTGTCTGGAAAAGAACTTTATATAGCGATAAAACCGCCTTATTTTATACATAAAATATTTGAATTATTGTTTTGTGTGGTTGCATTAACGAATATTATTACTTTTTTATCCTATTATCAAGGATTATTTCTACCTGTTCAGAATATATAATAAAAAGAGTCCTATGACTATTTTTATTTACCTATGTAAAGATATATTCAAAAATATATAAAAAAAAATTGAAACAATTTTCACTTACATACGACGTCCCTTAGCAAAAAAAAAATCGAAATTATTAAAGATTCAACACTCAGCGAGCGAGTGTTCAATTCGACTTCATACAAAGGAACTTAATGTCCACGCAGTGCGTGTTGAGCATATTCGCTGTATAAAATTGTTATGTATTGAGTACCTTTTTGTAATAATTTGCGTTTCATCGAGATTTAAATCAAAAACACTCGATGAAAGTTCCACTTGAATAATATTCTACCAAAATCTCAGAATCACCTTTTTTTTCGTGACGTTTTTCAAGTTAATCTGAAAAGTCGAAATTTATAAAAAGCCGATAAAGGTATATATATACTTGGGATCATTTCACAACACGCTTCATGTACGTCGTCTCGCTCCATCAATCACCGCAGCCCTCAGACGACGTTTATATAATTATGTCTTTGACCACGGACTAATAAAAAAAATCAAGGCCTACGGGGATCTTTTTTTATTCAAAGAGGAACTGGAAAATAACGTAGTTTTATATTATATAGTATATTTTATATTAAAATAAGTGTTTTTTCCCTCAATATATTACATGTAGTACAGTATACTATATATTAATTATACCTCCAGTTACTTATTTAATATTAAAATTAATACTTATTTTATATTTTTTTGTCTAGACAAAGAACCACAAAAGAAAAAATCGTTGGTTACTGCACTTGCAACCTATTTTTCTCTACAAATTCAAATTTTTCGTCCCTTTACCAATCTGAGCAAATTCTGTACTCCATTTCTCCAGAACTAGTATTATACTTATCGAGGGTTACACTTTCAAAAAGATTCTGATTTACTGAGCATACATTATTAAATATAAATGCATATTTCGGGTCCTACAATGTTTTATTGCTTTGAACGTGCTTTACTATTTTATATAAGCTGTTACATTGTTTGTTCATGTTGTTCAAAGTTACTAAAGCTCTCAATGTAATGAAATTTAGTTTAAACTTATAATATAATCATAAAATCATAGCGCCAAAAATGATAAGTATACACTTGATAAAAATAAAAAATGTAAGATGACGTAATGCAAAATATTATTCAAGTAATATTCTAAATAATATAATTGTCTGTTTATATATTGAGCAAAATATAAAATAATAGACATAACAAATACAATCGTCTGTTATACTACTATTATTATATCTCAAAATAGTACTTTGTTTTAATAAAAGTTTATTTTGGTCCTCTTCTGTTTTTCATTAACAATGCAATAAGTATCAAAAAACAAATCATTTTCATTTGCATGTTTATTATCAATTAGGATGAAGATTTATTACAATTATTCCCATATACATAGATAGGTCATATTTGTAATTAAGGAACTATTGAATTCAATCAAACTGTGAAAGTTTAGTTAGAGATAAACTTTGTAATTAATCCTTAAACGGATGCTATAAGTTTACACAGTTTGATTGAGAAGCCTCTAGAAATCTAATCAGTTAGTTAAGAGATGTGGCCTTATATTACTAGTAATTTAATTTGAGGGAGTTTAAAAAAAGGAAACATTAATTATATTCAGTTAATTTTTCTTTAGTACATGTGTTTCTTCGAAGTAGACTGCAGTCTGTGACCGCTGTTCTTCCTATAGCTTCGTCGACTGATCTGACTGACTGTATTGTTAACCACCCTCGTCTAATCAGCGATTCCATGATGAAATATAATAAATGTCTATTTGGGATTTTAATTAATATCTATTTAATTATTATCTAATATATTGGAATATAAAATACTTAATGTCAATGTCTTTTTGGATAGAACGTACGAAAAATACACATTGATACATTGTAAAACGTCATTATACATCAACTTTCAACAGATTTCATCACAGATAAAAAAAAATCTCAGTTTTATTAATGAACTCAGATGTTACCATTTTGTGCCATTGACATAGTAATAAAATACTTATAACAATGTTATACCGAGTTAAATAGTTATAAATTATAATAAGGTTATTATGAAATTTAAACATTGCATAATGATTTTTAAGTAATGTGTAAAATATCTGAGAGTTAAGATAACTTTTTAAAACTTTTACATAACTTTACATCTTCGTATAATGGAATGGAATCCAAAATCTGTGTGGATTCCATTCCGTATTTCTTTGATTTTTCCTAACTTTAATTTTGAATAAGGGAGCGCTGTTCGGGAGATTCGAAATTCGAAATTTAGAAATCTGAATATGAGTTACAAGTATATACTTAGAAACGAATCTTAATTTTAATATTTATTCTATCAATATTTGAATAACTAGGAGCACAGAATTTATTTTTTGCTAGTTGGATTGAATTACCCTTTATACCAAACATTAGTTCTATTGGAGTGTATCCTGTAATATTATATGTAGGTAACAAATGATGGTATGTTATGTGTTTTGCAAAACTCATTAATCTAATAGTAGTCATAGCAACGACTGCGATCAGATACTATTTGATTTATCTAGCTGAAAAGATTTACCGCACTTTTAATAGCTTGGGCTAACTCAAATTAAAAAAGTTAGACTCTAAAAATTAATGAGTTTTTGTATTTTTATGGATTTGACCAAATTTCTCACGGGGATGATATTAACGTTGCGATTTAATATTTTTTATATACATTGAATGAAAATTTAACTTTGCTATAGCAAATTTTGCTGATTTTTATCACCAAAATATATATATTATATGATTACGTTAGAGTTTTTTTCTCTTTTAATATATTTTTTTCTTCTAACATTTATTCTCATCACAGTGTCTTAAAAGTGAGAAGAAGAAGGAGCACAGATTGTTGTTCGTTTTGGCAAGTAAATTTGCTTTAGAAATTTTCTCGATTAACTACCATAAGTAGACGCAGGATTTGTGAACTTTTAAGTAAAAAAAGTATAAATATATAATGTGGTCTTAACGTAGGTTAAGACTTAAAAACTGATGTTAGTAGTAACATCAATATGAATTGTGCAATGAGCATCTCTGCACATCTCGCTTGATAGCTGACGTTCAATTGTCTACTTCGCTTTTGTTCAGTTGTGTCACTGTGACTACTTAGTGTGTTTTGTTTCGAAGCAAAATAATTTTATTATGTTCTCTTACAGTATTTTAATCAATTCTGCACGCTGGTAACAATACAACTTTTTTATAGTATCAACCTAATATGATAAGTGTTCGCCGGGGCGTCACGGTGTGTGCTAACGCGATCCCGTGGCGTCCTACTAAGGCGAAGAGGGCAACCGTTGGTTTTTTAGTGGGTAGCCTTAAAAATGGCAGCATCCTCTATGCTGCCGGGTAGTCCCACATAACCCCTCGGCCGTCACCCCGCTGGGCCGACGGGGTACCCGTAACGGGTTTTTCCAACGGAAAAAAAAAAAAATAAATAAATAAAAAAAAAATAAAAATATGATAAGTGTTACTTAATTAGACACAAACGGATTGTTTATTTCGAAACAACAAGTAAAAGCTATTACGTTATCCATTATCATGTAAGCATCCAACATTGTTAGGGATATAAACCCTCTTTTAGGAATCATTAATTATTACAAATGTTTTGTGACGAATACTTCATTCCTTCCAATCATTTATTTATTTTTTCAAATCTTTCACCTTAGAATATATACTTAGAACTCATGGAGTTAAAAGCATCTAAGTTTCACCCATTGATGACTCTATTAGAAGTTTGAAGTGGGCGAAGTTGATTAAGCTGCATCTTGAATAGCTGCAATTAAGACGCCTGTTAATGGAAGTCGATTCAATGCTGACTGTACATTGAATACTTATTTGTTATTTTGTAATCTTATTAGTAGTCTTCCTCGAACTTCTGAACGCGATAATTAAAAGTACAGTCTGACAAATATTTTACTATTTGGAACTTTATAGAATATTAAATCAATAAAAAGAATAGAGTAAGATTCAGAGTTTTATTTTTATCCGTCCCATATAGTATAAAATGCTCGTTATTGCAGGCAATTATCAGGACATTGTTCAGTGGCTTAATATATACTACATTCTTATTTAAATCTAAAAAATGTTATGTGATTCACTGTCATTTACTTTATTTTATACATACTTCGGTACTTCTATTAAATAACCATTTAACTAGTTAAGGCTGGTATAGCAACTGTTAAATATGTAAAATGGTCGGATAAAAGATTTTAAACCGAATTCTGAAACACGAAATAATATTCTGATTTGTATTTAGAGTTAATCTAATTAATCTAATTAATATTTTTAGTTGAAAATCACTTCGCTTTAAATAGGTATAAAACCGAAAATATGACTATATGCAACTATGAAACGTGGACAGCTGGTAATTATATGTCAAATTGTATCAAATTTTTAAAAGACATATATATATCATATTTTCTTGGCACACACACACACACCGACATCTTTGATTTTCTTGTTGTGTTTTAAAAGGACACTAGGTTTATTGTAACTTTTATATTAAGGTAAGGTGTTTTCAACTCGCTCTGAGTACTGGTTCACGAGAGAAGAAAGCGCGTTTTACGATCCACAGAATGATATGTGGCGGATGCCCGTAATACTTAGTTCAAAATGAGTTACTTTGTTATGTCAGGTCAAGTCCCAAGTCAGGTTAGGTAAATTTGTAATGTAAACGGTATCAAGGCATGTGCACTTCTGGGATATAAAATTAAGTTAGTTTTATTTACAAATACAGTTTTAGCTGATAGAAATATTGTTATATCTCCTAGCGCCAGTGTGATTTAATGTTGAATCTTATAATATTTAATAACTAACAACACCACCAGACCCTCAATTTTGACTCGCTGCGATCGTGAAATCTCGGGTGCCGTTTGCATGTTGTGCGAAGCGAGCCAAGCCGAAGGCTTCGTCTTGGTGTGGGAAAAAAAATTAATAGGGGGACAGTACAATTCGATTAAAAAATTTCGGCGCGCATCCACAATGAGACTTCAATCTTTCGCGCTAATTTTTCTACATTGAAGTCTATGGGAGTGATGTTTTTTGGACATTTTTCCTCAACGACAATGAATTTTTTTTAGATTTTTTTTTTACAAACCACCACACATATCAGCATGGTATGTGTGCAAAATTTTAAACCGAACCGTTAAGCCGTTTTAATGCAGAGGGCCACGCTCGCTTCGGTCAATTAAATGTTATAATCATAATATTAACATATCGTATACGATAATACATCTAGTTGTTTTTTTTAGCACTTCCAAGTTTTTTAATAGATTATCAGTCCATTAATTGGTAAATCAATTAATATTGATTATCTTAGGTAGTATATACTTAGTAATTTGTATTATAAACTTATTAGTAATAAAGTCAAATTATTTGATGATAACATTTTGTCATGTCTGATAAATTTAAATTAGATCTAAGTATTTATATTTCAAATTGAAACGTCAAAGTTAAGACGCTATTATTTCGTGTTGAAACATAACTTATTACTGCATTAGTTTTTAATAATACAGTACAGTTTTTAAGTTCAGTTATACAAAAAAAAAAAGAAATATATTTCAGATTGAAAGGATATTGTGAGGTAGCACATTTAATGAATGACTTAACAAGAAATGCCAAAAAGCACCACAACACGCCCTGTGAATGTAAGTAACTGTGCTCAGGAGGGTAGAAATATTAAGTTCTTCACACGAGGGATGCACTTTGAGTCTCCCTAAACATACGGAAGAATGTCGTCAAAATTGGAAGTATAAAAAGCTATTGTGTAAGTTGCTTAGAAAACCCTTTTGCATTGACATTATTAAGAAAAATAGAATGTAGTTTAATAAAAAAAAAACATGAATTTAGAATATGTAGGTAGAACTTTAAAAAATACAATAATAAAAACATAGTTGATATGTCCTAGTTATAAACGTAACATCGAATAATATTTTACCCAAAAAAATCCTTTTAATACGCAATAGGTACGCCTATATTAAACAAAAGAACTGAAAAATTAAACATGATTTATTTTCTTTATACTGAATCTGACAGTAAACAGAAATTGTCACTAAATAGAATAGAAATGATATTACGAGATGTTCTCCAAAAGCAATTAAGCGCTCATCTGACAGCTGGGCTGTAGCCATTGTATACTATAGTTAGAATAGTTTCACATAATCAATTTAATTTTATATTAAATTTTTCTATAAGTAATTACACTCGGTTCACTGGCTTTCATTTTTATACGTATTAAAGGAGAAATAATAAATGTGACATACAGAACAAACGAGGTAAGCATAGTGTAGGTTACATATTTACAGTAGCCCTCTTATTAATTATTACTGCTCATTAAACAAAACTGTCCGAGTATCTGTAGCTGTCTGAGTTTTGAATTTCTAGGATAAAAAAATCTTAAAAACTCAATTTAATAAAATGTTTGATAAAAGATAAAATATACATGTACTATATTTTATAAACCCTCTAATAAATACTCTCCAGAACGAGTCCAACAAGTCTCAATTTAATGATAAAAATTGATATTGCTTTAACGATACAAAAAAGTGGGGTAAATTTTAAATGACATTCAAAGGTTCCAAGAATATTTGTTAAATAAATAGTAAAATTTTGACTACAACTTATTAATCTATTGTCGAAAATTTGAGGTGTATGTAGAATATCTTAAAATCCTTGAATAGCTATTGTTATTTCAATCAATTTAAAACAAATCGTGTGTGAGACAATGAATATTATTACATTTATTTTTATATAACATTAATTTAACTGACATAAGTTATTTTCAATATTCTTCATATAAACATCGTAACAAACGTTTAGTTCCAATGTACCTTCTCTTTGACGAACCCTCCGAAAAGAAAGGACTTCCCTATTATAGAGCTTTTTATAAAAAAACATAATGTTAGGATAATTTAAGCATAGGTCAAGAAGACGAAGAAGCATGTGTTAAGAAGAGTAGTTTTTTCTTGATACTATTCAAATTGAAAACGAACAACGTAATAAATTATGTCTTCAAGCATTTTGTTTGTTTAAGATTCTTGTGAAACGATAAAATTTAGAATTGACGAGAACTGAAGAGTTATTGCATCGCATTTGCAAATTATAATTTATCGTCTGGTAAGTGTCACATATCCGAATGAGTTTAATATTTTTCACATAAGGACTTGCCTTCTTTTTCGTTTGAATGTGAAGAGCGAAGTAAACTCAACACTTATTTATTTCTTTGGTAAGTATTAAAATAACTAGGCATTTTTAATTGGGTTACTTTATTGATATTATAAGGAATTATGTCCTCGTTATCAATAGGTAAAAGTATAAGTTTCAAATTAGAATAAAGTGTTAGGTATTTTGCCAATAGAATATTGTTTTATTAATGTTACAAAAGCACAATTTTACATTCTTGGAACAAGTAGTTTTGAGTTGTTAATCAGCCGGTTTTATCAGAATGAATGTAGCAGCCGTCCTAAAATCTAATACGTATTACGTTATGGCTATCCCATTGCTGACCAAATTTACAGTATGTACATGTTTTGCAGCGGACATTGCTTTTTACATCGTAGTACTTAAAATACTATTTGCATCCCATTAATATTGATTCAAATTGTAAATGAAATAAATAAAGAATCGTGGTATTGTGAAAGATTACAAAAATCCTATCCGAAAAGTTATTTTAAATAAAAATTCTAAAATTAATCTTTTCCTTTATTTAATCTTTTCATATCTTTATGCCATTAAAAATCTCAATTTAAACATTATCAAGGCATTTTTAGCGAAAAAGTTATAACGCTTTAGAAAACTTTCAAGCTGGAAATAAAGAGGAGAAAACCAATAGACAAATTAATTTACATGATTATAATAACTTTTACATACGTGTTCTCATTTGAACTTGGCCCCAGGCAAACAAACTTTTATTATTCATATTCGTGTGTTTGTGTCGCCGTTTTATTTAAGATATAATACAGAATATTAAGGTTCACTACGAAATGTTTGCTTTTATTTAGCAAAGTGAAAATATACAATTTGTTTTTAAATTTATATTGTTTAAGTACATTTTAACTGGTTACTGGTACTGGTTGCTATCGGTTAAACGGCATTCAGTAGTGATATCGGTATAATTGTAGCTATCATCCTCATGTGTCAGTTAATATTAGTATTGTGTACATCTATACAAATAAAGAAACAATATAATATCAATTAATTTTAATAGAAATTGTTCAAATGTTGTTAACATTAACTGAAAATAGTATTCAGATTACGTTGATGGATAATTATGTAAACACGAATACTATGTAAAAATAATATAAGAATATATTTGTTATATTTACTGAATTGTATTTATATTTTGTACTGTGTTTATAAAACCAAAATGTGTTATATATGGTACACTTTTCGGTTTATATTTATACATATTGGCTCTGAAATGAGTTATTATTACTTAGATTGTCGCATTTTCAGTAAATTAATTAATTTATAGATAATGTTAAGATAATAAGATATAATGTTAAGATAATAAGATATAATTATTTGTAATTTCATTTATTATGTTAGGCACGATTTGTTGGACCTTTTCGACAACATTTCTTATATTTCAATAAATAAACATGCAAATAATTAATAAATTATAAACCTAACCTTTCCTCTGGAATCACACTGTTTTTTGGTAGTTTATAGCATTCATACAGAATCAATATAACATGTGGCTAGCGGACTACATTTTGTGTTACGTATAGATAAATGTTATTAAATCGTAATATATACAAATATAAGAAATATAAGAGGAAGAGTGATGTGGGTGTTATTACTAAAGAACCCGAAAATTAAGAATGCAACGCTGTAAATATTATAAGATGAAATTCAGTTATTAAGTCAATAAGTTAGAGTCAAGTTTGTTATTAGGAATATTAAAATTTGAATAATAAAAATGCATAGCCCATGGGTGCCTAGAAGGTACATATAATAAAATTTTAATATTTTAATTATAGTTTAGTAAAGTTCTAAAGTAAGGTATAAAACCGGTATCAAATATTTTCCATATTCCAAACGTGTTCCTCAATCGCGTGAGTTTTGCACAGGCACGTATTCAGGATTTATTTCTAATCGATTACCAATTCTTGAGAATTGGTGCGAAAAAATTGATAGCAAATTACATGACATGTTCGTACAAATGACATAATAACACAAGATGTAATTTGGTTGTAAAATTTTGATTTTAAATATCTAAAAAAATTTCAAATCGGTTATAGTATACATAATCATAGCTGTATTGTTATTATATTTTAGGTGTAAAAGTGTATATTCTATAGAAAAGGTAGAGTGAATTCCTCAAAATCTCTAATATACTACTTTGGCCTATTGCATATGATTCTTTTCATTTTTTATTTTATTTGAATTGGGTGTAATATATGATCCGAGGGGGGGGGATTTATAGAGGAGGGAGCTCGGAGACCCTTTACCTAGGAATTAGAATATTGCATACCAATGTATGCACAGTTACAGGTACCGAGTTGGGGTACCAATATAAATACACCTGAATTTATGACTCTAAACTTTAGATTTCATATTATGTAATGCTACATACGTATTTGTTGATGTATAAAATAAAATAAAATTATAATTATAAAGTCACTTAGGCCTAAATCACCTTCGTGTATTCTCAACAGATTGGACATAGACAAATAAATAATAGCGATATTACTCTAGTTTTTTTTAAATTTTGTGTTTATTAATATAAATTATGTTTTAATAGTATTAACTAGTAATGAAAATCCCATAATGTTTAAAATTGGTCCAAAAAAACCTTTTTTTTAAATTTTTTTTTTAAGATTGCACTGTTCAGATGTGAAACGCGTTCTGTAATGAAATAAACGCGTACATTTTTGGATTTGGAAGTTTAATTTCACGTACAACAATCGACAACCTTCCCCTTATTTTATAGACTTCTGATTTAAGATCAGCTTGACTGTGCTATCACTTTTAAAATTGGTTTTTAAACTTGCAAGATCTTGGGTTGAGAAGCATTGCCTCTTCTACTTGTTCCCGGTACAATTTATTTGTTTCTTAGGCATTGCCTCTTTATAGTTATAATAATAATGCCTAAATTTATAATCCCTTAAGATATATAAAAAAAAACCCTTTCATAATATAACCAAATCAATATGGAGATGAAAGTTCGTCAGATAAGCAAAGGTCGTCAAAACGAAATAACCCGGGGTCATATAAGAACGGAATGTGTCGTAAAGGGCAGGGCAGACAAATGACTGATTGATGACATATGACTGATATGAGGAAACCACGGATATCTTTTATCACGCACCATTATTTTTTTGTCCTCAATCACTCATGTGTGCGTCCGTTTTCGTTGTGTCGTGAGACCGTTTCCAGGTCTTTTTTTCCCGTCTTAGGAAAACAAAATTATGTTTTAAGTTTTTGTATGTTGATATGACATATTTAGTTTCAACTCTCTTCACACAGGTAAGTTTTTGAGATTTAAGATTTTACTAATAAATGGTTTTATTTATTATTCGGACGATTAGAAGCAGCATTCAGATTAGAGGAAGCTAATAATAATTAATGTTATGTGTTAAAAAATGTTCTTTGGCATGATATTTCACGCCAAAGAAGCTATGTCTTTTGACTCTGAAACAAGTACAAGAAAAGAAGCATATGTCATAAATAGGTACAAGCGTAGTTTTAAAATTTTCAGGCATCAGTGATTATTTTCAAAAAACAAACGAGTAATGGAGCATTTTAGAAAGCCAAAATTATATATAAGGCGGGTCTTCCACAAATTCTCTTCAAGCCGGAAGCTAAGCTCTACTGTAGATCGTAAAACGATATTGAACTCTTAGGTATTAAGGAATATGTTTCTTCCGCTATAAACCAGAGGTTGGATCGAGTTCGGAACATGAAACTGGAATATAAAACTTCAAATTCAACATACAAATATACTAAAGTAAAGTTGAGAAAAATACGAGGTAGCGAGATCTTAATTTAAAGGTAGTTTTTTTTTATTCAATTAATTTGCAATTAAATTTCAATTAATTTGCAATTAAATTATAATTGCATTTTTTATTCTAATAGGGAGCATAAAAGTATGTTATATGAGTGCTATATCATATAAAGAAACTACAGTTTGCTACATTGTTGATTAACAATTATTGTAAATGCACTGTTAAATTGATTAAAAGTGAATATGAAATCTAAAATCAATCAAATTTAGGTAGTAAGATTCTATATCTTTAAGATATTTTAAGATATTTTTTCTCCCTTAATGCAAAATAACCCTATTAGGTAATGTGATGTAATTGACCATTTTAAGTATATATGTTTTGTAAAACCAAACTGGTTACTGTGAAGTGATTTATTTTGAACAAAATTATTAAAAATGTATTGGTCTATAATTCGAAAGATCTAAAGCTGATGCTAATGGTGATTCATCATCAAATGTGGTAACGCTTTGCTTTGTTTGATTGGGTTAGAAAATATCCCGACAGTATTACAGTCGTTCTAAACGATCACTATACAAGGTGCAAAGTAGCAGGTATTATTAAAATTTTTAAATATATAAAACATTCTTTTTTTATTGTCTTTGAATAACATCGTCTTGTCTTTGTTTTTTTTTTATTTAGAATTAATATTACATGGTATAAATTTTTTAAGTTGACTCAGCAACAGCAGGAGAAGAAAATAAGGATAAGTGACTGAAGCTGGCATTTACTTAATTTTCGAAACATCCTGATTCAAATTTAATAATTATATTAAGTTATATATGATAACATTAATAATTAAATTACGAACTCCGCTTTTACCAGATTCTCCCTTTACGAAATTCTAGATTGTTTTAATTATGAATTCTGAATTATTCATTAATTTTCTAGTGTGTAATGACTTGGCCTGTGAACAAATTTTATTATATAATGTTGTTTTTTTTCTAATATGTAGAACAAAGGAGTCACTACGATTTCATTTCCTCTTTCTGTAGCGGTCATCCAGTATCCGTTAGAAGATATGTACTGCACTGCTATGAAGTATATTTATTATTTTGTTCTTTATATATTTTTATTGTTTTGTACTCGTAGCATTGGGAAGACAATTGAAACTACGCTCAACTGTGTACCAATTTATATTAGTTTTATCAAATCAAGCCAATCGCTGATCATCATATTTTATTAAACTTCAAATTCCGTTATCCTACAATTATTATGTTATTCTTTTATACTTATAATATAAATCATGTTTGAAATTACCTTTGTGTTAAGCAATTTTATTCAAACATTTTTTTTTGTCATTAGGAACAGGACTTATCTTTGAGGCTTTACATATAAAAATAGTTTTATTTTTCATACTATACTTATATACTTTAGAAAAACATATTACCAAAACTCTAGAGTATTTTAATTAAAAAGATAATCTTTATAATTTAACTAAGAACTACTGTTTGTTTAGGAAAGTCATTTTGGTATGGTAGGTAATATGTGTGTAAACGAGAATGGGTTTACTTCAAACACTTTTATGTACTCGTATGTCATATGTTGTTATACAATAATTTTTATCGTTGTTGTTGATCAAAGAATTCATTTCAGCAAGGGATTGAATATAATTTTTCATATTATATTTCTGCGAAAAAAATGGTAAAGTTGCAGTTTAAAGGAGCTTTAGTGATATTGGAAATAACTTTATTTATACTTACTTGAGCATTAAAAAATCGATATATAAATAAAAGCTACCACCAGCTCGGAATGCTATTCTGTTGAGAAGAACTGGCCAGAGACAACAGTTGCTCTTTGTAAATAAAATTTAACAATTAAAAACTTATACATCATGATAACCCTGCAAACGACTCAACAATCCAAGTTCCACACATTTTAATCGACTAAGTACTCTTGGATGCTGTAGTAAGATTTCTTTAATAATATACTTTTAATTTTAGATTTGAATTTAAGAAAGGGAAGGTCTAAGATATAAATTTAACAATTAAAAACTCGTCTCGTCTCGTCTCGTCTCGTCTCTTCTCTTCTCTTCTCTTCTCTTCTCTTCTCTTCTCTTCTCTTCTCTTCTCTTCTCTTCTCTTCTCTTCTCTTCTCTTCTCTTCTCTTCTCTTCTCTTCTCTTCTCTTCTCTTCTCTTCTCTTCTCTTCTCTTCTCTTCTCTTCTCTTCTCTTCTCTTCTCTTCTCTTCTCTTCTCTTCTCTTCTCTTCTCTTCTCTTCTCTTCTCTTCTCTTCTCTTCTAGAGAAGAAGAGAAGTAATCAAAAAACATCCTTAGTACAATCACTAAAAGCTCATAAATATATATACCAATAGATGTCCGACAGTAAATTTACATATATATTGGAATCCCCATCAGTTTGTGTAGCCTATATTACATTTACAAATTGTAATTAAGAATTTCAATAAAGCCAAGAAAAAAGATTTCGAAATCAGTTCAAACAAACTTTACGAAGGAAGACACAAAGATAAAGATAGTAGGTAGCAATATACAATTAGAACTAAACGTGTATTTTAATGTGAAATTGTTATGACGAGTACGAATATTTTAATATTCGTAAAACTCTTTAGAGTAAAAAAATGTTTTTCAGTCACTTCGAGGCCTTGTTTTGTCAGTTCATTAAATTACAAAAAATAAAAAATAGTTCAAAAAGATAAGGATTGGTGTAACAAAAGCACGCTGCCGGGCGTGTTGTTGAGGCGAGAGGTAAAGTGCACGACGCTCTGAGATTAAGATGAAGCTGTACCTCGAGAATGCAATGAGTAATGTCCTTTATGTCCAAGGTAATAAGGTTAAGAAATAATCTATTGTAGTTAAAGTAGGGCACCGGTAGCTAACGAAGTTTTAAACAATCTTGCAAACGTTGTTACAAGGTCTTGCATTTTAGTTTGTGTAAAAAGAAAGTATTAAATCTGAATAACATGAATCCATTAAAACAAATAGGTATATGAAATAAATCATTATTTCGAATAATTGTTTTATTGATGTACGAAATCACCGCATCGTTCCCATCACGTCACCCCACCGCAATCTGTATCTCCCAAACTACACGTCTCAATCGATTATCACAACAGCCGGCAGCAGTGCGCTTGTTTAGGAACAGCACTGTTTGCTGAATAGATGTAAGTAATAACAGTGTTATCTCTGATAGTACTCTATCGGGATTAGTCCTGATTGAGAAATATTCGTAGGAATAGCATTATAGAAAGTTTTTCAATTTGAATATAGTTTACTTGAAAAACACAAGGAGACCAATGTAAATAATAAATATTTGAGTAAGTCGGAGATCTGGGATCAGAAAGGAGAGTGTCCTTTTTTATTAAATGTACGAATCGTTTTCCATCAGTTTCAATACACTCCCTATATTTTCTTAAAAAAGACCTAGTTAGTAGACGGGCATATCGTCGTAAGTTGATTCCTCAGCAACTTCAGATTTTTTTTGACACAACTCGGTTAAATTCTCAATGGGCTTAGAATAAATTTTCTCTTTGAAAACGCCCCAATAAAAAAAATTTTTGAGGTTTTAAATCTATCGAACGGGCTGGACACGAGATTGTGCCTGATCATCTTCTTAACTTTCTTGGATATTCCTGGTCAAGGTAATCTCTTATTTGCATTGCAAAATTCACTGTGTAGCCAATTTTTTCATACCAAATGTGGCGACGATCTCCAAGTAGTTCCTCTAACAAAGTTGCTAATTATTTTCGTAAGAAATTTAGATTATTAAGGTCATTCAAGTTCTTAGGCAGCTCAAATGGGCTAACAATTTTGGCGTTTAAAATTCTGGTCCACATGTTCACTATGAAGCAATACTGTGATCTATCTCTTGTATTGAATGTGGATTATTCACATGTCTCTCGTCAAAATTATGTAACTTAATGTTACAATCTTTTTTAAATGCCAATTACTATATTTTTTCATGGGGTATCATAATATAACTATACTAGAACTTATATATATCTATAATAGAACTTTCTAAATTCTAACATTTCGCCAGCTATTTACACGTTCTGTTATCCTTAAGTAATACTCGGAGTTGGATCTGTGTTTTGGCAGTACCAATAAAACGGAGAAAAGGTATTGTGTATGAGCCATACAAATTATTATAAAAAGTTTTCAGTCAGATTTTATGACAACTTTGGTCCCATTATTTATAATAAATTTAATATAATTGGGAATATAAACAAATAAATCCCTATTGCGACAACAATAAATAAATCCCTATTGCGACTTTCACATGAAGATACAGAAGCATTTCCAAAAAGTGTATGTTAGAGATATAGTACTATTTTATATATAATTAATATTCATTATTAGACAAATTTATATAAAATATACAAGGTCACACTCATCCTTACACACAGACTTATTAAAGTCGTCTTACATGTATATACAAAAACACACACACACATCAATCATATTTTTTAAAGTCTATATATGCTGTCTATGTGTGCTGTAATACAGGATTGCTAGTGTGACTACAAACGCTTCAAATATATTTGCTCTGTCTAGTCTAAGTTCAATATTTATGTATTTGTACGTTATATGATGGTTAGTAAAATTATTAAGACAAAATAATAATAATAATAATATTTTATTATTATTACTTTCGCTATTCATAAGAACTTGTCACAAATCCATTAAAAAATTTGCATATCAGCAGCATACACTTACCTTTCACTCATTTCCTTTAGTCTATTTATTTTTTCTTAGTCATTTAATAAGGAATATATTTTATTTATTTTATACAAGGGTGTATTGATACGTCGAGACGTCGAGATTTTGTATATTTTTTTATTATTCTTTTTTCATTATCTCTTTTGAAGTAAAATTACCTAAATTAATCTTTATTGTTCATTATTATAGTATAAATCGAATACTCTCACCCTATACTTAGATGTAATTCAATAAAAACTACTAACAGCTTCATTGTGGTTGGTTGAAGAGTTGTTAGGGAAGTGCGGCGTCTGTAACATTATATTATATTAATATTTACTCGGACGTACATCTAGCATTATTTAGTATTAGTTTCTATTCCACTGTAGCTTTGTAGGACACGCGATGCTTCCATTACAATGCTTCGATGTGCTCTACTTTATCGTAGTTACTCTGTATGTATTATGTGTGTCTGCTGTATATTGAGAACACCCATTACACCGATGAATGCTTGCTGTACTGTAGGTATCACATTTTTATTTTATTTTAGATATATTGTTAAGTATTTAAATGTAATGAACATGTTTATAAGAAGAAACTGGCCTGAACTAACCATTTAAAGTATACACACAGAGATGAGTATTTCTTATAAAAAATAGAAATGGTATAAATATTTGAGTAATAAAACAAAAAATATATAATTATATGGCGGTATTCACGTTCACTTAATTGAAAATTGCCAGACAAGTTTCGAACCTGTCCGGAGTCCGTATTCACTTTCCGGGAGGTCATAATTTAAAAGTGGTCCTACGTTTTAATAACCCAGTCTATAAAATTAGAATTGTAAGATTGAGATTTATAATTAATGATAATTACCTAGTCCTTAACAAATCAAACAAGCAACAAGCAAGCAATATTTATATAAAATTAATATAGTTCTATTTTCACTGCTACATATAAAAAATATTTTAAGCTAATAATACTTAAGTTGACTACACTTGATCAAATCTAACAATGTATACGTAATATAAAATATTGTTACATTTGTATGAAAAAACCTGAAATGAAGCAAAAACTTTCATTGTACTAACGCCCTAATTGAGAACACGAATAGAATAGAATAGAAGTCTTCACTGAATGAATGAGTAATAAATTGCTGTTCTCTTGATATTTTTATTTTGAGTTGTGGTCAAAAAAATGAAATTTTAAAAAGGTTTAAAGTAAACAGTAATTTATTTTGAATCTAAATTTATAAAAATATTTAATCAACATAAAGTTTATTGAAAGACCTGGTTTTATGAATATACATTAAGATGATTTAAGGTATCTTTTAAAATAGAATATTGTACGCTATTAATATTATTTTTATTTTGAACAATTTAAATAGCATTAAACATAATAAATTATAACACATAAAAGCCAATAAAAAACGAATAAGCTCAAATAAAAACAAGTTTTGACGTATACAATTTTATCATTTAACAACAGACAACTAAAACTACTAGGAAGCTCATATTAATACGATCAATAGCTTTGTTGTTTTTAGTTATAAAGATTACATTTAAAATATAATATACTTTAGTTATCACATCAAGATATTCTATCACATTAATACAATAATCGTTATAAACAAAATAACAGTGATAAAATTACATATTAAAGCGCATTCAAAATAATAACATGACCCTGGAGTCTTAATAAACATGAGTATATTATTTATCCATTCTCTTATATTAATTCTCCCTGAAATTTGTCAGATTCGTGAAAAAGTCAGATTATCTTAAAGTTTCATATATGTGTTATTTTTGTTTGAAGTCTACATGAACATTACGGTATGAAGGACTAATCTAGTATATTAGTTTAATAAAAATCCTCATTGTGAAAGGTGGTTTTCAGTTAACATTTTAGGAGGATATTTGTAGTAATAATTGTTTGTTTGAAAGTAGCTATTGTTAACTTTTTGTTCGGTGAGTGTAAAAAAAGTCAAAAGAAAGAATTCGTTGTATTTGAATTTTATTTTATTTTACGGAAATAGTACTTTTTGTAGTCCATTTTTCTACCACTTACAGAGTTGTTTATTGGTTGATTGAATAGTTAAGATGTGCGCCGAATGAAGAAAAGAAATTCGCATATAATGCTTTTGTAATAATTCATATAGTATTCTATATGCACTCGTCTTAATTGGGACGGAGTCTTTACGAAAATAGATATTCTTTTAGACTTCTATAGAAAATTATATTAAATGTTTCTTGATTTTGGGAAAAGAATAAGATCGCAAAGTTAAAACCAAAGTAGAAGGTTAAAATTGTGTAGCTGACATGGTTACATGGTTAACTATGTTAAGTTTAATTGTTTTTATATTTTTTAAGAATTCATAAATACCACCAGGTCTCATACTTGCGACCGCAACACGAGAGAATGCCAGACAGGGCAGCTTCGACATTTATTTCATATTTAAAATATATTTAGAACATTTTTATAGACTGCTTAAATACAACGCTGTTACATATTCAAGTATTTAAATTATTTTCATAATGCAAGCCAAAACAACGCTGAAAACAATTTTTTCAAATTGAACGCTAGACAGAATCTCTTTTAGTATTGACCGCAGCTTATTATCATGAAATTACAGAAGATGAAAATGGAGTCCTATCAATATTTTATGCTGTACACAATCGAATTCCTTTGAACACACAAAACACTAATTTGTTTTTAATTTTAACTTTTCAATATTTCAGTAGGTCGGGAAATAAGCCACAAGTAATTAAGTATTAATTAACTAATACAGTCATTAAAAATTGTCAATAAGTAAGGCGTAACAACGTTGACTATTGATCATTCACCTTTACAGATATTCCCAAAAGTCAGAGGCTTTGTTAATATTGAATGATCGAAATAGTTACATTATTTCTTTAGAATTAAGGTTTTAAAAACCAATATTGATGTGATACTCCTTAACATTTTGATTTAGTTACTGTTTGGCAACAGCAGATGAAAAAATCAATGAAAAAATGGTAGAAACTTGTATTTTTCCGAAAAAAAAAAAATGGAAAAAATAGGCAACTTCTTTATCTGAATATATTATTTCATCATCAAAATGAAGACTGTAATAATATATTATATAAGACTTGCATTGCTTTTACCAAATTCGCTATTTAATATATTCTAATTGATTTTAATCTTATGTAGTACATTATTAATCAAGGTTCTAAGGTGTGTTGATCTAGTGATTGTGCACATATAGACATCGGTTTTACCAATAACACTTGTCGTATCATAGCTCTTAGAGAACATTGAGACAGCTTGCTTATTCTACCGCATCAGTCACGAGAAATATTCCAGAGTTTTTTAATATGATTCTCAATTATAAAATAGAAATCAGGTGGATTACAGAAAAAGAAGATATTAAACTGGCAAAATAAAGTTACATAATTAGAAATCGCCGAGAAGAGTTAAAATACAAAATTAATACTTAAAATAATTTCAATTAAATATTTGTTGTTTGATATAATTTATATATATCGTTTATAAAAAAAAACTGGTTTATATCAATTTCAATAATTTCAATTGTTATTTTATTTCATAAAGACTTTATATATAACAGCGAAATTCTTCAAAAAGGATATGACACAGTGGTAGCTCAGTTGGCTGGAACGCTATTTCATAGGTTTAAGGTCTGCCCTCATTTATAAATATATCTCTCTATATTTATATAAAAAAATTGCTCTCGTCTTCGCATAATAAAAATTAGAACGTCGACAACAGAACCAAAATTGAAAACCCCAGTTCTGATTGTTTCTTTGAGATTTAATAGTTAAGAAGCCTCGTGTGAAAGACAACTTCAGTGAAAATGTTTAGTTTTATTGCTAGTTCAAACTCAATGTCTCTTGGTAAATCCCCTATCACTTATCTAGTTCAATTCATTTTCTAAGGTCTGAATCCTCTGAGCTGCCTCTACATAATAGGATGAACAGTCAAATCTAGTGATGAATTTATCCAATTATGGTAAAGTGACTTATTGTTTCACTAGTAATAAATAGTCCCACTTATATATTATTTTACTTTATATTTTACATATTCTTTTTGTGTTGTTTTATTTTTAATATTTTAAAAGATAATAATAATGTGGTTCAAATATAAAATAAGATTATGTAAAAAAAAAATGTTTCGATATACTACTTTTCTATGAAGTAAGAATGATATTTATTCTGGCGGCAGTCATCTATTAACATATTCAAATAACTTAATCTATTGTCACACAATTTATTGAATCTAAAAACATGCTTTAATTTTACCTGAATTTTACTGAATTTTACTGAATTTTACTGAATATACGTATGACTTAACCAAAATAGAATTTCGAAAATGTAGATAAAAAAAAAACGTTAGATGTAAACGTCATATTAGAGTGAAGCTAGACAGGCATAATCCGAAGTAATTTGTACCGCGGAAATTGTGAAACTCAATTTAAGCTGCATTCGGTTTAACGCAACGTTGCCATTTTGCGCGACTTGATATCGTAAAATCATGCCTAGGGTTGCGTTCCCATGATTGCCAAAGTAATATAGATTTACAAATTTCAATAATTTTATTATCTTAAGGGTGACGTAAAATAACTATAATATAACATCCAAGTCAAAGTTGAAGTATTTTTTCATGGAGGCATGTAATGCACTTTTGAAACGTTATACTCTAGTTGAAAATGAAAGTAACCTTAGAGAAAAACCGCCCAGAAAGTCGATGGATACTCTTTGAACTAATTTATAAAATTACTAATAATAATTATAACAATTATTACCTGATTTTATTAATAACTATTTGAGCCACATTCATACTTGATATGTGAGAATTAATAAGAATTGAAGTCAAGCTTAGTTCCAAAAATAACTATAAAATAACCAGCCACGGTTCAACTAGTTCTGTGATAATCTCATAAGAACCATAATAGAGTACACCTGCAAAAAGGGTTAATACACCTGCACCTGCGAAATGAGAATTGCTACAAAAATTGATAATTGCCAGACTTGCTTATCTCCGACTACTATTACTGTAATAGAGTTTAGAACGCTTTGAATAAATTTAAATTTAAATATGGTATTTATTATTTCGATGATATTTTCTTTCAGTTTATTGTAAAAACTAATTCCGTTGTCCAAAAATAACCTTTAGTTTTTGTAAATCTAAATTTAGTTACTATTACAGCTCTCATTGGGGACGGTACTACTCTGTGATTAAACTATTTATCTCGCTTTGATCAAATAAAACAAAGAATCCCATTTAATTTAATTTAGTAAACGCAAGTGCCACCCTTAAGTCTATAACGAGTTAATTTGATAATTATTAATCACTAGATGGAGCTGACCAAGTTTGTCTTATATTTATATAGCGGTGATAAGATTTATACTAATTTAGTAAAGAGTGTTTGTGACTTTATGTAACAAATCTTATTTGAATTTATTAATATAGGCAATATGTTATTGTGTAGTTATAAAAATATACATGTCTACAAACTTTTGTAAGGTATAGCTTTTCTATGACAGCGCATAGAGCACATATTTATATGAGATTTTCTTTATCTGGCTATTGCAATTTCAAAGCGTTGGTTTTATTTGTGAAATATAGTTTCAATGCAAGCATTGAGTACTAGTGAGCTTTTCTGCTTTTCTAAAGTTCAACTAAACTTTACAACTGTTATCAAATTGAAAACTGAAAATAAATAGCAAAAATATTTTATTTTTTAGATTTTTTAAAAGGATTTATTAATCTTTTTATTTTTATTTAATTTCTAGGGGCCTTTTTCGTTATGATATACAATTACCGACACAAAGCGATCAAAACCTAAACGCAGTCCATAAAGGAATCATGGTATGGAATTGAAAAATTGTATTCTGTATACCACGCGTTAAGTTGTCCACGCAAAGTTTTTGAAAGCAAACAACGCTAGAGAATACGGTTACACGAATATTTCGTAACGCAGTACGTTACGTATCTATCGGGTCATATCAAATAATATCCATGAGTACTTAAAAATCGATCAAATGTTTGTTTATTATCAAATTAGTTCCATTTTACATAAAATAATTTAGCAATATGTTTAGCTATATTTTTAGTACTGATGTAAAAAAAAACTGTATATTTTTTACAATGAGGAATCTTAAATTTTGCCATAAGGTTCATAAACATTACCGCTTGTTATATTTGTGTTAAGAACAATATTGTTGTTGATTATAGACTGAGACTTTGATAAAGTTAAATATTTGAGTAACATTTATAGGTTATTCAAATGAATACAAGAAGTACAAATAGGTATTATACAAATTTTATGACTCCGTAAACTAAACCGAATGTATATTTCGGTGTATTGTGCATACGTACATGACAGTAACCGAGAACTTAGTTTTATTGATATTCAGCTGAAACCTATATTAATGTGTTACGGTTAAATAATAAACGTTTGTTAAAGTAATACTTAAATTAAAAATGGGGTAAGATTAATAAATGAGTGTACGTATGTCCAGTGTTAGTGTAAGAGAGTTGTTGCACACTCCTAGCCTACTGACCTAAATTAAATCATTGAAAATGTAAACCATAACGCCACTTACTTTTCTCACGTCATCTGCGCTCCTCGGTTTCGCGGTTAAGAGCAATCAGACCTCCGCCGTACTATTAATATAAGTACCTACCGGCAATTTATTTGTTGTCACATGGTTTGTTAATATAGATCAGATTAATAAAATACTATGACAGCCGTGTAGTTGACTTTTTAGGAACATTACAATTACATATCATATAATATATACTTACAATGTGAGATGAGAATAGTCAATTCAAATATAATAACTTAAAATTTTTTATGTTTGAATATTATATAAGTATATAGTGATTGGAATGTCTTTAACTCATTATCACATTTTCCCATAATTTCATTTTATTAATTTCATTTTATTAGTTGTTATGTAGAAAATCGACGAAAGCAATTAATAAACCAGAATATTAATTAAATTTTATCTTTAAAGTTAAATTTGTGATGTAATGTTATTTCTTATAAGCACAGAATAGAAATGCACCGGGCAACTCAATAACTGGGGGCCTTATATCATGGATATAGATGAATGTCAAAACAAAAACAAAACACAAAATTAATGTTTAGAACCATTTTGTGTCTTAAATATATAAATATATATATTAACACCACAAAAAGCTTTTACATTCGCTAATTAAAAACTGGAAGGAAGTTAGTAACTTTTAAAAAATATTAATTGAAATGTTGGCTTAAAGTGATTTTTGTAGCAATCAAATCGATGGCTGTTAGGTTTTACTAAGTAGACTCCTAACTATGCACTTTTTTTACATAAGAAATTTAATATACATTTAAAAAACATTTACAACAGAAATGCTGATTGATTGCAAAGTTATTAACAATTTAAGTAATAAGTATTTGCACTCAAAAAAGATATTATTATATATTTCTTCGCGCTTTTTTATACACATGTTAATAATGTCATACTTCAAAAGTGTTAAAGATATACAATTTGATTTCGGTCAGAGAAGTAACGGCCTTATCGCTTAAGGGCGATATTTTCAACATATAAAAAAGATTTTTTTTTTTTCAAAGACAGGAGTTGCATAAACCACATACAAATAGCAGCATACTGATATATATACATATATAGCTCATACAATAAATAAGAACTAATGAACTAAATAATATTTAAAAGTTACAAATTAAGTACATATAATATGTTAAAATATTTTAATAACATAGAATGATATTTTTTTATACACATATATATATATATCGACTACATAAATACATATCCATATATTACATATTGGTGGTACAAGACGAAGATAAAAAATCTGTAAATAAGCCGACAATCAATTCATTGATATCGGCACGCTTTTCTTAAGATTGCGTCTTGGAGCACGGACCGCTGTCACTTTGGACTGTCTCCTCCATCACTGCCATTAGTTGGTTTATATCGCTACCATGTATTACTTACAATGCTAGGTTTTATTCTGATATTCATATATAAATATATAAATATACATAAACATATAAATATACAAACGACGAACATACTATACGTTTTATTAATGAGTCTTTAGGTAGGTAGTAAATGAATCACAAGACTGCGAGTTTTATATTCAGTGGAAGATTATTCCAAAACAACGAATAAGAACGCGTCATTTAAAAAACAAAGAAAAAAGTAAATGAAACTAAGTACTGAATATAACCCCAATATAATTACAAAGCGTTTATAAGATATATTTTAATTTCTCTCACTACTTTAGTAGTTAGCAATTAAACCGTTCAAGATAATCAAACAACGAATTAACAACACATTTCCCGAAGGCAATGAACGTGTCATTTGGCTCGTAACAAATATACAGAGTTATATGATATAAACATAATTAACAGTTTAAATTAGTAGTAGAAAAAAAATATTAAAATTATAATATATAAAGATTTTCCAATTGTGACCTCTTAAAAAATACCTTATATGAACTTTTTGAAAAATTACAAATGATCTCACCAACAAATATATGTGAACACTAAATTAGAATTTCAGTTTTTCAACTGATCGTGAACATAAAAGAATACTACTAGCGAATACATAATTTAATTTTAATTTATTTTATGATCGATGTGAAGTAAGTGACCACAATATATTTTATAAATTGTTGAAGCTAATAAAAAATGTAAAAATTACCTAATTTTATTTGTGTAGCTATTCTGTGGCGTCTCTGTTAGAAATGAGAGCAGGAACTTTGAAATCAATACCTTGAATATAATATTTATACTTGGAGTTTCTGAACAGAGCAAGTTTTCAAATGTTACATTTTTAAACCTCTTACGGTATTGTATCGTACTTGTGCTTTTTTTTTTCTCATACGTGAGTTATAACAGAAGAATTTATATTTAAGAATAACATTTCTATAACAAAAAGAGCAAGATATACTACATACATTAAACTTTTCCTCTTCAATTATTAGCTATGGAATTCTAGTTTTTAGTTTAATCATAATAGAAGAAATTATATGTTATTATAATGAAACGTTACAAAAAAAAACTAAACTAAACTGAACGACAGTTAGTTGAGATGACATTGCTTGATAATATATTGGAATTTTGCTAAACTTCTAGTATTGCAATATATTCTGTAAGTCGGTCGTCTTCATTGTAAGAGCATGACTTTGTAACCCGCTATATCTAATTTAGTTATTCAGTTATTATACATTTTTATAGTCCATATTTTTCTTATATGAACTCCATACATCAGTTGAGAAATTAGCCGTGAAATTGAATTGTCTCTAAAACATCTGAAAAAATTTATATTCGTTCGGGAGCATGAACAATTTATTCGTATATTTTTACAACAAAAGATGGAAAAATACAATCTACTTTTGTTAAATTAAATTTTCTTAGTACTTTCAGTTTATCACCAACATTTTAATCTAAGTCTCATATATGCGCTGTACAATACAGATAGTAATCACAGCACAGCGGGAGAGTCTGCGTCTGTGTTGGCAGTGAGAGATGTCGGCTTGGGAGAGGAAAAGTTATCTAAAATGGCTATTTTATCTTATAAAATGTCACGAAGGTAGTTACTTTGAACTATAGTTTGACAAAAGACAAAGTACTACCTAAGATAAAGTTCAATATTTATAGTTTTGTAAATATATAACAATTATTAATGATTATATATAAAATAAGGAGTAAATAAGGTAATTCGAGTATTTTATGCTAAATTTGTAGCATATAGATACAAAGTACGGGTTGAAGTAAAAGGATTATTCAATAACTTTATCAATATTTCTGTGAGGGTCTCTGACCTGTCAAGACATCGAATAAAAGCAATAGCACTGATAGAAGATACCATGCTTTTGAAAAAAAAATTATAGCATTGGGATAAATAATTACATTTAAAATAAATCTCTATATGTTGATAAAAATTCTTCAAAAAAATATTTTGCTCATTACTACATAGACCTTCTAATACGTATATAAATGCTCTTGTTTACTTCAATTCTAAATATTTTTCCTGCGCAAAGGAAAGTTATGACAAACGCAATGTCTTCGCTTCCTAACTCAGTTATTGAAATGCTCTGACAAGTTTATTGCTCTGATATCCACACGAACTCTTTTCCTAACAGGACGTGTTAGTCATTTTTTAACTTTATTCTACCTACCTGAATATATGAAATAAAAAATAAAACATAGGAGAATTGCAAGTGTAAAATTTGAAGTAACTATAACTATCAAAAATTATAAAAATATGGTATACTGTATCATTGCAATTTAATAGATGGATTTTAAAAGAAAGAGACAAAAATCAAACATTTTTTTTAAATGTCGGAAAAAGCGTAGTATAAAAGTTAGAGTAGTACAATGAGAACATAAATATCAAACCAATTACTAAGTTATATATTACAATACCTACAAAATAACAACCTATAGAAATATTTACACATTTATATATACAAAAATGTCCGTATAATACTGTAGCGACTACTTTTAACCAAGAAACTTTTGTTATTATATGTCTCGGAGAGAATTCTTTAAAATTTTAAAGATTCACATGAAACATAAATAATGTAACAATAAAGTTTATGTTTTGAATAAAACTAAGATAAAAGTCGACTACAAGCATAAATAGATCATAAGTGTCGCCATAAATAAAAATAATAAAAAACAAAATATATCATGTTAAAAAGAAATAAAATGATTACATTATTTAGATATACATTTTTCACTCATTTCCACTCTGGTTCTTTTGTCGGCTGTGTTTATATATATATATTTATATGTGCAGAGTGTAAAAACGAATGAGCCTCAAGACGGTACCGACTGAAATTGTTTCAGAGCTTGGCACATAATAGTACATTACATTTTTTACTAGAAAATCTTATCAATTTCTTATTTTAATAATTACATTGATAATATTTGTGTAATTATAATATTCTATTTATTTTTATTATTTATTTTTTAAACTTTCGCACATTCTGAAGCTCATTTTAATTTTATGCATTAAATCATTTATATGTATTCTGATGTGTAATGATCTGGATTGTAAACAAATTTTAGTAAATAATGTTAAATATGACTTACTGATAATTAAAAATGAATTTAAATTGAAATTCTGTAAATTGTTCACAATAGTAAGAGTTTAACAAATTTATTATTTTCTCAAATATTGGTTAAAATATAATTAATATAACATCATTTTTTCGAGTATTTTATTAGACGTTTTAATATTAAATTTTCTAAAATAGTTTTAATTTTTAATATCTAAAGTAGTTTCTAAAGAAACATTTAACGAACTTTTGGTTTTGTAAACAGTAATAATACAAAAGCCTCTAGCTCTAGATCTTAACTAGCTATAATGTGTTGTCTGATATTCTGTCACATATATTTTGTTAAACAAGATATCTGTGACAGAATATCAGAATATCAGAATTACAGAATTTCATGAGCTCAGAATTCTACTGTGTTGTATTGTACTGTATTGTCTGTTAATAACATCATACATTATAATTTTTTTGTAAGCGGCTCAAAAAACTCTTGTATTTAGATAGGAACCAAGTTATTTATATCAGATATATAGTATGTTTCGAAATGTTTATTCTGGGCTAGTTGATAATTCTAGATTATTTTAAAATGAAGAATATAATTGTTAGCTTTTTTGTTGAGCTCCATATTTTTAGCTTCATTACTCATAATATTATATTGATTGTTGAGTATTTTTTTTTGTTTAGATAGTATAGAATAACTTAATTTATTATTATTTAGCTTTTTCAGTTAAAATTTTTCAATTAATTGCTTGATTTTGAAACATATTGTTTCACATTAGTTATAGAGATGCTGTATGTGGAGATATATTATACTGTGTTTCGAATAAAGGTTAATTAAAATACACTACAAGGACATAATATGTCATTGCTAATGATATTATTAGATATATAGCAGCTGATTAGGAATTCCTTTCATGGCTTTAGCTTTTCTAGTTATTGCGGTACTGAATTATGCATGAGCATGACATTCGGTCGACGAGCGGCAGAGTGATAGCATGTAGAGGTAAGGCGGGAGGGGTTTGGTCATGTTAGCAAAGTCAAAATTGTCTGCTAGCAGCCATGTAAGGCTATGACTAGACATCACAGATCAAAAAACAATACACAATATATACGCATTCAACACAAGTGTAATCGATTAATATCTTGACAATATTAAACTCGTTGTACAACATGCATTGCATTCTATGTACTTGTAAATTGTTATGTGGTTTACAATGAAAGTGTTAAATAATAAATAGCTGAGTAAATGAGCACGACGTCTCTACCAATCACACTGTTATATTATGTTATTAGAAAACGAACTTCAATTAAAACAGAAGCGGCTTAAATACAGCGAAGTCGAGAAAAATAAATCAATCAATGTATTGGTACATCCAATATAGCAATTCCGACAAATACATCAATATACTAATGATACTAAATGATTAATTCCGAAATATGATAGCCAGCGCTTTGAAGTCATAAGTCGACGTTATATTAACTATTTTTCCTTTTAATATGCTCTTCAAGTTTAATGCTTAATTAGACAGCGAGACGACGGTTTCCAGGTTAAATTTTATTCCATTAATTGGCCAATTTACTCAAAACGCTGGTCTCGAGAGATTGTTGTATTGGTCTGCTAACATTAGCAAGAAATAAACCCAAGTTAATAAAAGGCAATTACTGATGGTTACCACTAGTTGACATACATTGACTATTTTTTTATGGAATGTGATTTATTACAACAATATTATAATAAACATACCCTTTTTATTATAGGTTAGAAATTGAGGAATTTTCTTAGAAAGCACTTTTAATTAATATGTTAAAAAAATACACTGTACATTTTTGTGAAGATTTTACCTTTTATCAAGAGTCATCAACTTCCCATAGAAGCTAAATTATAAGCTACATCAAGCAAGCTTAGAGCCTGTTCAAAATGATAAAACATCTAATAAACAATCTAATACGTGTCATCATCAAACAGAATTATTGTATTACCAAAACTTTTATAGCATTCTATCCACATATGTTTGGAACAGCGCCATAGGTGCTTCAAGGAAGTGTTCTTTATCAATGTAGAACGAAGAAAAAGAGGAAAAATTTAATTGAGTCAGAAGTCAAACCATAACTTTGTTTTTAACCTCTTCATCAAAGATAGGTCACAACCAGTGTTAAAAGACTTCACAGAAGAACCAGAACCAAAATACCATCACAACTGAAGATATTTTCTATGTAAAAAATAATGGAAAACAAACACATTATAAATAAAATGCAAATATATAATAATTAAAATGCAAAAAGCCAATATTTCAAAAGCACAATATGGATATATGTGCAAAATGTTTATAAAGTAAAAATTGTTACATGATATTTTTTCATTGTCAAAAAATGTTTATTCGTTAGTAGAATAAAAGATAAGGCTTAGTTTTTCTAAACATTTTTAATTTAGAAGAAGAAAACCTATATAATCTCGTTTTGGACATTTTTGTATTCATTAGTAAATTTTTTTTTTTTCAAGTTAATAAAAAACATTATTCTAATTATGCGTTTATCATATTCTAAATGTTAAATTCAAATAAATAATTATAAAAAGTAATAAGCTTGACTATATATACTATGTTGTATATATATTTATTATTTAGGTAAATTTAAATTATATACGGTTTTTAGATAGCAAAATATGCTTGGTCTCCTAGGGTTATAATACGATTTCTCCTTTTTAGCGGTTATACATGACACGTTACTCGTGTAACTCAAATAATTTGCTGTAACGGCTGTCAGAATATGGGACGAGTTACCAGAATGTATACGCAAATACTCGTAAGTCATTCAAACGCCAAATAAAAGAATTTTATTTTAGAAATTAAAGTATAAGCACGGAATATGTGTAGGATATATATTTTATTTGTATATTTTTATTATAGATTTTAATAAATAATGTATTTACATATAAATTTTATTTGTTTATATTTTTTTCTTTTCGTTATTTTTTTGCACGCCTAATAACCTTGTTTTTTGTCAGGTTTTTAGTATAAAATGTCTTTGTGTCCTTGAGACCTCTTGTAGGTTTTTGTATTTTATGGAATAAATAATAAATAAATAGTAGTTGTAACTGACACTTAACACTACTGACACTAGGTCTTTAGCGATATCAGCGGCTGCGAGTGATGATAGTGAATTTGATGAGCACACACTTTGATTTTATATGAATATCTATTTTTTATTATTAGTGATAAACATAACTTAATAATATTAATAATTTATAACAAATACCACATTGCTATAATAAAAAAACTACGACTTATGTTAATAATATGTTAATATTCCGTCATTATTAAGAAAATAAAAGACAAAGCTTAAGAAAATTGTTTTCAGAACTGATATCTATTTATCTGTATATATATCTAATGTTTAAGAGTCTTCTGTCTCTAGAGTTGAATTTAATTAGAAACGGAAATGTAAATTCAGCTATATTCTGAAATTGTATAATGTATTGAACTGAAATGTTTGGATATGATAATTATAAACATTTAGATATTTTGTAAAAAAAAAATGAATAAGCGTTTAGAAAACTTATAATTACGAAAGATCATCCATTTGAGAATCAAGACTTTTTTTTTTGTGTGATGACAGCCTAAAATAGTAAAATCTATCAAATTTATGTAAGCTTCAATATCTCAATGCCAGAGAGTGTATACACAACTCGATATGGATTAATCAAACCCATCGAATATAAATTAATTATAGAGGATGCTAAAATGCACATATGAAAATAAAAAAATAATTTTTAACAGCTCGCATGGGTTCGAAACTAGTGGCATTAATTTTACGAAATTTCAATCTAGTAATAAATTTCACTCAAATCCAGGCTTGCCTCAGTTCCAAAAATATAAAAGTAAAATATACACATGACATTATAGTAGAAAAAGAAACACTGAAATAAACATTTTTCTTCTATAAATAAAATATTTTTTTATAAATTTAAAACCGTTAGACACTATAACATGTTTTGAAAAATAGTATTACCATTTGAAATAAGAACCCAAACGATAGTCTAACCAAACACCTTTCAACAAATAATACCGTCTTCAGTATTAATTATAGGATCCGGATCGAACGTCATTATTTTTAATATCAATTTTTTTTTATAAAAATTGTTCGTACGAACAGTAACATAAACATTTCGAAGAGATGGAGAGTTTCATTTCATTTATTTATGTGTGTCCTGTCAACTATCATATCGATTTTCACGTCAGACTACATTTACCTACATCTAGTTTCCAGAATAGAGAAACACAAAAAAATATTTTTCTAAAATAATTGTATACTTCATTAAGTTGTTGTTCTGTAAAATTAAGTGTAATATCTTTATTTATTTATTGTTATACCACACATATATTATATATATTTTCTGTATTTTAATTGTTTAAATTATTCACGCAAAGAATCTCTGGGCCCAGACGGTAGGTCGTACAGATAGCTCTTTTCTGTAAAAGTAAATAATTAATATTTATATCAGCTGCATTACACGAAATTATAAGATAATAATAACTATAATAAACTTCCTTGGCAGTAGCCTCGTCCCTTAGAGATATTTTCTTTAGTATACGCAGCAAACTAAGTTTACTAGCTAATCCAACTCCATAGGGTCCTAATGCAATTTGGCACCAATGTCTAGAAAAACAAAAAAAACTTCTTTAATCAGGAATTTTGAAAAATCAAAACAAAATGTGTCTTTTTATTTTAATGACACCTTTTTATTAAGGACGGTTTAGAACAACATAATATATTAACATTTTCCTACAAGCAGTATAATAAAGAGCCTTTTATAAAAGTACAATAAAGTATTAAAAGCTTATTTTTTCTGATCTTTTAGTATATAATTAAATAGTTAATAATAACAACAATAATTTTTATTTGCATCGCATAAGGGTAGGTACAGATGTTGTACTTTTATTGTTATTTAATTATTGATTACTTATAAAGCGTAAAAGGAAACTTATTTTAATAATTGTCAATACTGATTATAGTTAATAAACATCAATAGATATATTCATTAACAGTGTATATATTTAAAGTTTGTGAATCATTACTAAATCTTTGTTTTAATAAAAAATATGGTAGTAACTTTATATTTTTCAGTAACTTATTACATATTTTTATATACATAACAAATGTGTTAGAACAGGGAAGTTTTGAGTTTCTTTTCAAATACTTATCTCTGAAGACGCCTAGTATTTCTCACGTATATGTGATCAGATGTTTCCAAAACATATTTTTTCTTTTTAAAAAAAGTATATGCAATAAACAAAGTTCCTAACTTTTAAAATTATGGACTACAAGTTTCATACGGAGCTACATCACACATTCTTTTTGAAATACATAACTCTACTTGTATTCTGGAAATTTCCACATAAAAGGCCATATCTCAGGATGGAGTCTACGTAACCTTAATATGCTTTTAAAGAAGTATCAATTGCTGCCACTTGTCTAGCTAATTTATATACATTATACAACCTATAATTTTGATACAAACTCTGTCAATATGATATTTTTTTATTTAAATTTATTATCTTTTATAATACCAAGAAATGTTCCATTTCTACCTTTTATATTATAATTTATTTAGTACTTAATTTATTCTTATTCCGAAATCGTACATATTTTATTTTTTGTTAATTTTCTTGACAAATTGGTCATTAGATTATTGAGTCAACAGTATTCTTATAATATTAATCTTGCGTTCAAATATATAAATGTCAGTATTATTGTTATACTTATATTATATTTTTTATTATACTTGATATTTCATATGAAAATAGAATTGAGTGATATTTGATTATATCTTATAAATTGTTATTTATTTAATAAGAACGTTAAAGTATTTGATATACCCTTTGAAACCAGTATTCAGATCAGTTTTATCAAAATAATTCATGAGCCATATGTACAAAGCTTTCTGAAATATTTGTGTCAATTAGGAACAAGGATGGCCCTAATAGAGCCTCGTGGCACGCGTATTATGACAAATGAGCCGGACGACCCTTTCCACTCACGTCTACTTTCTGAATTCTTTCAATATGATATGAATTAATCAAATCAAGGGCCTCACTTACAATTCCATAGTTATGTCATTTTCTAAGTATTGTTTTTTATAAAGGGGTTATTCACAATAAATAATATGATGAGTTAGAAAGAATAGCATTTTTTCATTATTTTTTCCATCATCCTAACAAATTGCTTAATTCTAGACATAAAACTTCAATTAACATATTTTGTCATGAAAATAAGGAAATTTCCATTTTTTATTATTTCAAAAGTAAATCTGATCTTATTACGAAAATGAAAGAATGAAAGTTAATTCACATTTATTCGCAATCAAGTACAACGTTCATTAAGCAGACGATTGTTTTATTTTAGAATATAATTAATTCTTACTCACAAAATATGTACATTTAAATTAAACTTTTTAGCTAATTTCGCATAAACTGTAAAGAAAAAATAAATTTGTAAATTGAAACCTTGAATATAAAAAATTATTGAAAGCTTGAAGTTTCTGAAAAAATCGGCATGTTATAAATTTTTATTAATTTCATGTTCTTAATTTTTTATTTTACGAAAATAAAAACCACATTGAAATATTTACATTACATTGTCGTTTGAAGCTTAGGAGTTCAGTATCAGATCTCATTTATGTAGTTGTATTCTCTAGCACAATTTAATGTTTATTTATATTAATTGAAATATATGAATAACAATAATAATAATATTAATATGTGTTTTTTTTGCTAGAAATTTTTAATTACTATAGTATTTAAGTTATTTATGTACTTTCACTGTATCTCGTTTTTTTTTTTATATTTTATTTTAATATTTGTAATTTTTTTTAATGTTTTTACTGTTATTTTTCCATTTTTTACAACTGTATTGTTTTTATTTTTTATTTGAGGGCTAACTGGTAGAGAATGCCTGTTTACTATTTGTAGAAAGCAAATTAATAAATAAAAAATGATTGAACAAACTATCTATACTGCAAAAAAATATATATGGTGAGTTTCGGCTACAACCAAAGTCAAAATTAAATAATGTATATCAAAATACAGATTGTACCTAACATTCATACATCATTCTTAATTAAATCAAACTTTCCTTGTAATACTTATAATTCACTGAGTCCTATTAGCGGGAGCCAATCCACAGTAATCAAAGCTGCTCCTAAACAAACTAAGAAACTGCTGAGAGCTTTGAGATTGTGGTTGACGTGTAGTTTCAGGTAAAAGTGAGTTTTCATTTCATTCAGTGACGACACAACACACAACAGTGCTGACAGAAGCGGATAGTCTGAAAAATATTTCAGAATTAAAAATATTACAAGTATAATAATATAATAATATTATTATACTTGTAATATTTTTACATCACGCCTGAAACCAAAATCGGAAAATATACTTTACTAATATATATATATATATTTTTATGTATGGTTCAACTATTAACCTATTGTCTAATATGTCGTCTAATGTTAGAAAGGTTTTTCAATTATATATTTAATTGTGTTTTATTATAAGTTCGAAAACTTTCTTATTTTTGATTAAGTTATTATAATTACTTATTTGGCGTAAATGATTTTTATAGAAATTAAAGGTAATTGTAGATGGTAATTGAAATATGTTATATGATAACAGTTGTAAATGTAATATTAAACAAGACTTATATTGAAATATTAAAAAGGTATAAGTAAGGGTTTCCTCTCGACTCGAACGGAGTGATAAGATTGATAAGACGCTCGTAATCAATCATGTCGCTGTCTGAATTGGCGCATCATCTGAGGGTTAATATAACACATATTTACTATTTTTTGGATTGTCATCGGGACTCATACTGATGTATTATTATAAATAAGTGTCAGGTTTATTTATATTTAGTAATTATAGTGCTATTATGTTTATAGAGTATTTCTGTCCTGTTAAGTTTGTAACATCTATAGAATATTAGAAATAAACCCAATAGATGTCGAAAAAAACAATTTTTTACGGAAATAAAAAAAAAATTAACTGGCCTATCGTTTCGTTTTTTTTTATTTTTCATTTAATCCGATATTTCGAATGCTTTGCAGCAATTGTGTTCATTAGGAGAGATTTGTCTGTCTGAACTTACTGAGAGTGATTTCACCCTGTCCAACTTTTCTATTGTAACTAAAAATACATTACAATTGTAGGAAATTTCTTATGAGGCTAATAACAAATTATTAAACCGGTATAAAAGTATATAATAACATTGAAAACATGCCAAACTAATTATGAATGAAACGTGTCGATGAATCGTTCATTTTATATTTGTTCATTTTATATAAATAATTTCAAATATTGGATTGTTATCGTTATTTTCATAACATAATATTAAATGGTATTCACAGTCGATTTTGTTTTGAACTATTTCAGTATAAGAGTTTTCTCTCAACCCTTTGTCGCTGGGCGGTCAAGAACATTATTATACACGCTTGGGTGATAATTGATGGTCCCACCACACGAGGTGACACGAGGACTGGGGCTGCTGATAAATGATATAGAATATATTACTACGACTTACACTTTATCAGTTTTTGTACTTGCACTTGCTGGATTAGGTTGAAAATGTCTGTTACGACAACACTAATATTCATATTAAACAATGCAGCAAACAAAATTCGATATAATTTGTATTGGCACTAATTTCCGAGGATTCCTTTATTTAAATCTTCAACCTCTTCAACTGTGTTGCTTGTGCATAATATACTATTCTAAAGATTTGATTTATTAAAAAAATATTAATACTTAGACTTTTTAAAGAACGTTATGCTATCCGTTATTAGATATATCTCCGCTTATAATCTTTAGTCCTCAGCTAAAAATACACGTATATGTATTAAGCTATTAATTAAACTCTGCCAGATGGAGACTTATTTTTGTAATTAATTATAGTGAGTCAGGTACAAATAATAGTAGGATATTTTTTTTAATCACACAGAAATAATCTGTGTGGCAGGATATTTTACAAACACAGAAATTATATATTTTTTCAGTAGATATATTGTCTGAATATGCAAATATATGTTTTGACTAAATTAAACCTGTCTCTGTATTTCGCGGTTTATAAATAAACTGAGTTAAATAATGAATTTCGTAGGCTTGTTGCCACACTTTTGTTTCAAATACTTTACGAAAACATGTAACGTGTTTTCAACAACCCACCTCTGAACACGAACTTATTAGACAGACGTGTACTACCTTCAATATGGAGTTGACGACTTCCAAAGTAAAGAAATAAGTTTTGTTTAATGAACTCATAACATATCTTAGTATTATTTTATAAATTATTTACAAACAATTTTGTCTCATTTTATTACCGCTAAAATATAATCTTCCAATTACTGAATTATATGACAATTTATGATTCTTAGTAAAAATAAGACTTAATAGACAAGTAGGCACTACTTATACAACAATTTTAAAATAGAATTAATAAAAAAATGTATGATGAAGCGACGGTTTACTGTTTCAGGTATTTTTATCTGAACTGTAAACTCTTAGTCTATACAAATTCCAGCTCTGATATCCTCAACTCAATAATAAATGACAGAAAATGATATCATATTTTTACATTAGATTAGAGTACATCTATCTCTTTTTATCTCACAATTGAGCCAAGAACTTCACAAATGTATGTTGTGTTGACATACATTTTATCATGTGAATGTCATTTTATCATGTTGTATATACTTTAATCTTAACTCTCCGAATACTTTTCAGATTTTTTTAAACGAGAAGAATTAATTAATTAGTCATTAATCTCAGCTTCTTAGAAACTGCTCATAGAACCCTCCGACTAAAAATTCATAAGTAAATCCAATGTACAGAAGAAGTATTCGGTGAAAATAGTTTTTTTTTAACCTAGTCTTTATATTAAAATATGACTGATATTTGTATGTGTCCCGTTTAGGGCCAAAGCCAAATAATTCTGTGTTTATTGATTATAGGAAAATGTAGATCACACAAAATGTTTACAAACAAAATATTAATAATGAACAAAAACCATTATAAGGTTTGAGATATGTTTTAAACATAAAATGTTAAATTATAAACCGAACAAATACAATGAGAAATTGTCCTCGTTAGAACTCTCAACTTAATTAAGTCTACGGCTCCTTCGACTCGAATAGATTTGGTACGAGTTATTCACGATGTTCAAACTTATAATTATTATTTCAATGAAGAAGATTTTCAGTCAAATTGATATAAAATAAAAGTTACGGTTTTATGGAAATGTTGAAATTATTATATATTTATAAATGTTTAATATATTTTTTATATATATCGTAACTATTGACAGTGATATTAGAATATAGATTTGCATTTCATTTAAGCGCCCTCGTTCATTTAATTAATCGTCATAATTCTCTCAGATTTGCGACTTTGAGAAGATAAGATGCAATTTGTAAAGCTAGTAATACCGTTGATAAAGTCTATCATATAATGATCGAATGACATGTAGTTGTGGTACGTGTGTATTGTGTAATAAATACCATAAACTCTCCTATTTATTTATTGTATTTAAATAATTATTAATTGTTATACTTATAATAATTTAATTAATTAATATAATACTCTTATTTTTAGATCAATTGTGGCTGGCAGTCACCAAAAAATCAGCGTTTGACCTCTGGGGACGTCAAGCGTTGTTCGGTTTTAACATACACTGAACATCTTACCTTTCCGTGTCAGTAAACTAATGAGCAAATTTAATTTAATATTTTTAAAATATACATATATCTTACATGTTTTATTTCAAAATATTTTTTCTTTATTTTTTAATTATTCCAGATGCCGTAGTAGGCGTGGCGATTCCATTGAGTTATTAAAAATAGTCACGAAGTGGTTTCCGTGGACGGAGCTGCCATCAAAGCCAGTAATAAGCAAAGAATTCAAGCTGCCTCCGACTCAGACACCAAAAAATTATTTTAACTGAACTAGGTAATTGACAGACCTTGAATTAAAGTAAATTATTTACATGTGAATAAATTTAGATTTTGCACTTGGGATCTTAAGTAGACAGTAGAAGTAAATACTCTCTGGCGTGATCGATGCAGGGCGAACAACCTCAGATCGATCTCCTGTAAGTGGATGTTGTGCAGAAATGCGCTGAGGCAGATATAACGTAATAAAACGGGCACTTCTTTTACTAATTCTGAGAAAAGAAAATGAAATGAAATTACATTTTTTTGTAAATTACAGTTCTGATACATTTCATTTGTTGTTCTTGAGAAAACTTTTTAACGGATTCAAGGCAAAATGATTACTGCAAAACATTTGAAACGCCGCTTTATAATTAAAAATGTAATAATTACTTCGAATTACTAAAAAAAAAGTTCGAAATGTTGATGTTTATAGGTCATAAAGCCGGGAGGTAAACCAAAAAGTTCGAATTACTGAAAGTAGTGTTTATTGACTTAAGGAATATATATATAATCCTATATGATAAATATGATTTATTTAAAACATACCTATTATAGACTTATTTTTATAAATCGGTGATTATTTAACTCTGTATATTTGTTTGCTTCTGCAAAAACTGCAAATTGTATAAATCTACATGATTGTTTGTGTGTATACACGATACATGTGTATATTTCGATTAGTCGAGTGTTTGCAAGAGGTTACAGCGAGGTTTTGACTGTTTTTGGATGTGTTGTTTTCTTCGAAATACCGGGTGTACCCAAAATTATTGACCCTATTATATTTAACGAGATTTTTGGTCGGGACCGAACAATTATTTCGAATTTTATATGAACTATCAAGAATAAACTGTATCAAATATCTTTATGAACGTCCTACACAACTGTAACTAAATCATTGCGGTAGTTTCTTTAGAATTTATTTGAATGTAATTTTCGTTTCACACAATCACCGTATCCTCATCACTGTCTTCCTCGAATGTATTCACTTCTCACACGATCCTTCGTTATCTATTCATCGTTTGCGTTACACGGTCGATAAAAGAATCCCCATTAAGATATTTCTTTTCGTATTTTTCTGTTTTCAGTGTTTCCTATGAAACATTACTACATTAGTACATAGATTATGTGATCCTAAACCAGAATATGGATAAAGTTGTACGGCAAAGCAACTTAGTCGTGTTGTATGTTTTATTATTGGCAATATAATCATGTTAAAGTCAACGCCAACAAAACGACGATGGAAATATTTGTCGTCATTGCCCGTTTACTTTCAAAATAAAATTTCATATAAACCTTAGAACCGATCATATGTGAACTGTTGGTTTCTGCTAAAAGGACAAGTGTCAACCTTGAATTAGTTGATACTCTTCACGGTTTCAAACAACCAGCAAGCGACTTTTGACTCAGCAAGTCTCAACTCTTAAATCGGGGACATTCTTCTATCCGAGCAAAACAATTTGCTTTTTTTTTATTCTCACAACGATGGACTGGAACAACTTATCTTAAAGGCGAAAGTGAATAAACTATGGGCTTTTTTCATTTCCACCTTCACTTAACATTCTTCAGCTTCAGTTGCTTCAGTTGCTTCAGCTTCAGTTTCTTCAGTTGCTTCAGCAACTTAGAATATATAAAAACCTCTTAAAATTATTAGTCAATTCAATTAGTAGACTAGTTAAATGTTAACTGCTTTTTTAACACTTAGTTTAATAACAATTAAAAAAAAAACAGGACTACATGTTTTAGTAAGGGCGGCGTGCGACAATTTAAAATGTTTCAATAGCAGTGAACTATAAGAATGCATACTCAATTAAAAAATTTAGTTATTACATTATGAATACAAATTATAAAATTTTAAAAGCAGATTTATTAAATACGTGATAACTATTTCCAATATTTATTAAACATGAGTAGACATAATCATGAGAATTGTGACCCCATCGACAATGACAACTTTTAAAACTTCTATCAGGGAACCTCGTCAAAATTTTAGTATTTAACTAAATATATTACGTTGTTCAGAAAATAGAAAAAATCTTTAAACAAACGTGTACTGCTTTTTATATTTTATAATCTCACCGAGTTGAACTGATAACACATTGGAAGTAGACTTTGTTTTATTTTCTTCAAAGCTCCGAGTCCTCGACGCTCTGCGGCTGTCGCTGAGTTTGAAATGTAAAACAAATAGTAAATAATACGACTTTTCAATTTATTCATGAATTTAAAATATTTTTGTCTGTTTTACTCAAATGAATTCAAGTATATAAAATTGTAAATTAATTTATACCTATTATAAATATAAATGTCTTTATTATATAAGTATCATATATAAATAACCTATATAACTTTAGTTAGACAAGTAGGTTATGTCAATTGGAACGAGAAAAACAATTTCTGGCACAATGTGGAAAAAGAGAAACATTTATTTCCGCATAGTAAAGTTTTTACTGAGGTACGTAATCGCTTCAGACGCCGCACTCGTTCAGATGGATTACAAGCGCACAATACACTGAGCCTTTTATAAAACAAGTTTCAGGGATCCGACAAATTTCAGTTTTGCTTAAATTTTCATTAATATTGTATATGTAATAAAATGAATTTCAATGTGTAAACAACTATGTTAAGTAATTGAATTTGATTCAGAAGAAATACTTCTACTCCTAAAAAGTTGTTTACTTCCAACTAATTTCGCTATTATATTGACATGTCCTTAAAATTTTGAACATTTACAAGATTTTTAATACCTATATTAAAAAATATAAATAAAAAAAATATTTGTTAAAAAAAATATACTGCGAATTGAACAGCGACTTTTGCATTCAGGTGAAATTTGAAATGAATATTTTGAATATAAAATTTATAATTATCATCAAGAGATTTGATGAATAATTTTTCCTCACTAAATGCTCATTAGCGTAATATCCTTAATATAATATTTTTGATTCTGAATTTAGGGAATATTAAGTAAGTAAACATTGTTAATATTAAAATAACTTATTTGTATGTATTTTTAGTAACTAAAAAGCTAGGCAAAGTCTCTAATGAAAACCAAAGTAAATTAAATATACTAACAACAGAGGATTATCACATAATTAAGAGAACTATGTAATGTGTTCTCATCAAGTATCTAATTTGATTTAAATGCTATTATATCCTAATATATGACTTTAGAAATAAAAAACACTTCGTTAAAGAAGCCATTTTTAAGCAATGTATTCTATACTTAATAAACCTTATATAAACAAGTAATAGCGATGGTGATATCTGGTAAAATAGACACTTAACTGTAATTTCGATAACTCACGAGATAAATGGTTTTCGTTCTGAGAGTTAAAGGTTTATGTATCGTGAGACATTCCTTTTGACTATTGGTCTAATATATACTAAGTCCAATAGTCAAAAGAAATGTTAACCAAATACAAACCATTAATTCTTCAAAAGCACATATTTATGTTTTCTAAATTTAATAAATACTGTCATAATTCTCTTCAAAGTTTTGTCAATATTTTGATTGCTCGAGTACTTGGAATTGCAGGTCATAATTTATTTTCTACGAAGTAACGAGCGCTCTTTAGAATGCATCGCTTGTATAGAGTGTTCTAACTTTCAACGGTAAATGTGAAACTTTTACGACGCGTATAGTATTTTTAAAAATTTTCGTACTACCTAGGAAATTTTAAAAGAGTATGTGAATTTTGCTGCATTAAAAAGTCTTTATATAGACTCGGACAATAAGCTGTTTACATAAAAAGTTCAGCATTAAGAGTATTTAGACTTAAAATAAGCATTTCAAAGATGTATTGTTAATAAATCGCAGTTATATATATAATAAATATGTTAATGTTTATTTAATATAACTTATAACTTTACCAATTCTTAACTATCATAAAATTTCATAAAAGTATCAGTCAACAGATACTTCATACCATATTTATGTACATGTATGTAACTTCGCAAAATGTCACAATGCTTTTTAATACAAAAAAAAATATTTTTATAGAGATTTTAATTTTTCAATTTAACAGACATATAACCATTGAATCATAAAGTAAGAAACTAAACATTCCTGTAACAGGCAATCAGCGTCAGTCAACAGATCTCGAGAGAGGGTTGGGCGAGAGAGGAGGCACGGGGAGGAGGAGGGGAGTATTTACAAAGGTAATTGCGGAGTGTTCACTGAATGGTACAGTTCAGGGAGACGTTTTCTAGACACAGCCTTAGTAAGTTGAATTCAAAACGATGCTGGATGACCGCTAGATATTCTTTAGTTTGTAACCCATAAAGATATTTTTTAGATTTTATTACTAATTTTACTTTCGTTATTATAATATACATATTTTAGTAAGCATGGTAGAAATGTAACTTGGCTCCGGGTATAATATTGATTTTGATTCTTTTTTAAATAACTTGGTATTATATTTATTTTATGTATAAAGAAATAAATAAATAAATAAATAAATATATTACCAAAATATAATATCCTCAAAAATATGAATAGTTAATTAATAGTATTATATTTTTTTATTCATTAATATTATTCTTAATTTCCAAAAACTAGGCAGAGAAAGATAATTCGGAAATTCAAACACAAAAAACCATATTAGTATTAATAACATATTGAAGAATAAAAATATTTTTCATTCATTATTATTTTATTTTTAATTTAAAGTAATGCAAACTTAGAACTACTCAAATGCATTAATTTGTCTTTTCATTAGATTTAAAATATAATTTTCAAATAACATCTACTTTACAAGCATTTAGCTAACATCTATAAATCATATTTCCAGCTTTGAATGCAATAAAAAGAATATTCAGACTTAAATATTCTATGAATGTATTTAGAATTTGTGGTTCATGATTCTATTTACGTGAATTACATCGCTGTATGAATTGAATTTCATGCTCCGAGCTCATGAGTAAGGAGCACGAATGAGTTTGAAATTATTCGCTCTAAATACGATAGAACCGACTTCAGTACAGCCAGAGAATAACTTAAGTTAACCAGAAAAGTAGTGTGACTGCACATGTATGAAGTATTACACATTTTGACAGTAGTTTCCCAGCTATAACGAAGCACGTCTCGGATTTGGGAACGGCTTATTACATACGTTTCTACAAAGCGTTCGTATGAGATACGGAAAAAATTTCAGTAAAACGTAAAGTACGTGAACCTATTGAAATCATCCATTTAACGAATTTACGTCACTAGGTTAGGCACTAAAAAGCTAAATTAAATCTTTAATATTGTGAAATATTGTAATGATATTAAATTATATATTTTCTTTTCCTTAGAGTTGTTTTTAATACTTCAAGCTACAAATACTAAAACCGACAAGACACAAAAGTAAATAAAATTTGTCGAGTGGATTCAAAAGATATTAATAGTTATCTGTTATAATTTTGTATTATTTTATTATAAATATTAGGATCTTTTTAAAACAACAATTTTACCTGAGACAGGGAAGTTTCACATTATTAAAATGATCACGAATTACATACTTATTACATGGCTTATTAATAAAAATAAAAAATCCTCTATATTAGGTACATTATGAGTGTTTTTTTATACATTTACAAATATTATGTGGAAAAAATGATTTATATTTTATATCATTAAAACACTATATACTATGACTTACAAGAAATATGTTCGTGTCAATCACTTACATCTTTTATCGTTCATTGAGCGAAGCGAAAGAATTTGCATTGGTTTTACAAAGTTAGCATTAAAACGGCTTAACGGTTCGGTTTCAAATTTTGCACACATACCATGATATGTGTGGTGGTTTGTAAAAAAAAATTCAAAAAAATTCATTGTCGTTGAGGAATAATGTCCAAAAAATATCACTCCCATAGATTTCAATGTAAAATAATTAGCGCGAAAAATTGAAGTCTCATTGTGGATGCGCGTGCCGAATTTTTTTTATCGAATTGACTGTACCCCTGTTCAATTTTTTTTTCGCCCCCAAATTTTTGAGGCCGATTTCCGGTTAAATTTCTGCCTTCGGCTTGGCTCGCTTCGCTCAACATGCAAACGGCTCCCGAGATTTCGCGATCGCAAGGAGTACAAATTGAGGGTCTGGTGGCGTTCCTAGTAATCATATATCATCTAAAAGAGACTTGCTATAATTCACGAATTTTAACGATGTCATCCTTAATCGCCCAAAAACAAAAAAATATATTAATAAGAAGAAGAATAGGAAGCAACTCTTAACCAACGTCAAAAATAATATAAGTAAATGAACATTCACTAGAATGATGCACTTTTACGAGAAATAGACAACAGAATGTGCTCTGAAGTAAGCGAGTAGATAATGTAGCGAGCAACTTACTACTTGTGTCGTGGTTGAACAATTGTTAAAATGCGCTTTATGAATTTTCATTGTTGTAGTTTTGAATAACTGCGAGGTTAGTTCTCTGTTATAACCTATATTCCTACTACTAAAAAAAATCTTAATTCAGAATGTTCTGTTGCACAGGGTTCTGTATATAAATATTCTTTTACATGTATAATAAAAATAGATTAAAATAATACTAAACATATATGCCCATTGTAAGATTTTTAACATATATTTAAATCCAGTTTAATTAGTATTACTATTGTTAGTGAACTTATTAGTTCTATAACCAGTTCATTGAACTCTTTTATTAAACCGAGTAAGTCATTACCATAATATATATTTTAATATGTTTTTATTGAAATATTTGTATGAAAGTAGTAGTTATATCAATAAGTAGAAAGTAATAATTTTTAGAATATTTTCCTTATGTATGTATGGAATATTTTTCTTATGTCCTTATAAAAAAGTGTTTCATTATCCAATGGCTCAATATTCTAGCCTGCGTAAAGATGTTCAAAACACATAGCACTAATTTTCTCTAACATAGACTTTGAGTGTACTAACATCCTCCTTTTACAATATGTAAAAAGAATCACTGATTAATTATATTATTAATATATTATATAATGATTTATATACGTAATAAGCAATATAATACTCAAAGTCAAAATACCCTTAATAAAAGTAAGAGTACACACACCGGTAGCTGCTAAAGTGTCTGTCAGTTAGTATTCCTGTTCACGTTTTGTTGCAGTGTAAGTCCTGAGTGACTCAGTTTAAACAACGACCAATCATAAATTATATTCTATTGAATATATAATTGTAAAGAACAGCTCATGTTGTTATTAATGAAAGCTACACTACGTGCTGACACCTCACTGATTAGTTTTATAATATAACATTTAATTAGAAAAATAAAATACAGAAAATATTCAGTGCATACATTATTAACTTTACTCAGTATGAGTAGGTTCATTAAAACAATAGATGTATAACTTATCAACAATATATATACAATATAACTTATCAACAATATATAACAGTTTTTTTTTAATTTAAGAATATTATAGTTATCACTTTTTGTTCCTTGTCTATATTAGTCTTTGTCTCTTTCCTTTCCAGTGGCTATAATCTGAATTCATCATAACATATAAGTCTATAAGAACGTTATCATTGGATCTACAAATAAACATAAAACACAACACTTACAAATAAACAGGTATTCAAAGTATTAACACTGCACACACGTATATCACTCACACATGTTATGTAATAAATATGTTATCATGAGAGTGTCATTATTATAATAAATAATTATATATCAATTGTATTAAAGAGCCCTTAAGTCATATTCATATAAAACTTAATAATAGTTTAATTCAATTATCTGTTTTGTACACAATGTATCTCTTTTTCAGTTAATTGTTACATTAAATCAAAATTGATTTTTAAGGGAATGTTAAGCGAATATTCATTCTGAAAAAAATATGTAGACATTTATATAAATTTTTGTTTGAAAGTAGTACTGATGATATAAAATATTAGTAATAATCTCTGGTAGTCTTATTATTGTCATTTAATATCTAAGTGTTAAAGGTTTATAAAAAGACTTAGGTGAAGCAATGTTATAAGAACAGTGTTAAGGATGTATTTTTTTTTTATAAATTCCTGTTTATATAAGAACAGGGTGACCGACTAAGACATGGATGAAGTGTATTAAAAATAATATGGCAAATTAAATTGAAGACTGCGATGAAATGAGAAAAGCGTGCAAAAATGCAAAACATTGCTGAGACGCCAAATATTTTTAAATTTTATAAATTTCGTTTACATTCCTATTTGCAATATCTCGTCAACCTAAATAAAGTTAAATAAGATTTGCTAAATAAAGTTAAATAAGATACGCACATACAATACAATACAATAAGGATTGAATGATGACGTCACAATAAAATATAAAAATGTTGAATTTCATCAATACCTTGCTCCGAACGATTTACTTGACAACTCGCCCTGCAGCACGTACGTAGAACAATACCTATTGCCTTCTTTAAGAATAAAATCTATGGTTAAGAGTTACAATTTAAAAATAAATTTACAATAAATGAGAGCGAAATTTAGTAATTAATAATATGATTTTACAAATCTAAACAATATGAAACCTTAAAAATAAAAGTCTATAAAAGAAAAACAATAAAATGTGATCCGTCGAATGACGAAAATCTATAATATCTTAATCATTGCTATGGTTCGTTACTTCGGATACGATGAGTACGCATTGGATTGTGAGTAATAAAAATATGTTATTCTTTAAATTCTATTATATTTTATTAGAGAATCCTACTTCTTTATCTCTCTGTTTCTACCCATTATCAAATAATCTGATAGGTTAAAGTTGTTCCGAAATTCTTATCAGGTACTTCAACGATATAAACAAAAAATATATAAGTATTTGTTTATTGCTTGCAAAAAAGGGTATATTTATATTTTACTAAATTGAAAATAATTTTATAATTGTATCATATAATTATATTAAATTAGGCATTAGGTTCGATATCACAATGCGGTTATGTTAATGCACTAACAGCGTGTTAACAGAAATTACTGTTAATATAAACGTGTTACATATGTACTATTATGTATTTACATTATAATGTTTACCTGAGTTACAAATATTTATATGTAAATAAAACGTGCAATGTGTTTTCCTATTTACATAACATCCTAGTATCACTGGGAGCTTTGAATGCTTAGATACTACTGTTTATACCGACTATTGTATTTGGAACTAGCATAATTATATTCAATTTAAAAAAAACCATCTAAAATATTAAAAAAAATATGTATATATTTATTTATTTATTTATTTGCACAATGTACAATGGCGGACTTAATGCCTTAGGCATTCTCTACCAGTCGACCAAGGGTGATGCAGAGATAAAAGAAGTAGGTGCATGAAGAGGAAAACAGAAGAAAAGAGCTAAAATAAAAAGTTATATAATAAACGCTTAGAAGTTTATGATAGTTATAATTTAAATACTTATAATATCCATATACTACTGTTTCGTTTTTTGAATTGCTGTTATAATATTATATTTATTATTTCTTTACAATGTATCATAATTCGTAGGTTTTAGGTCATTTTAATATCAAATGTATGTGCCTCGATACACTGTGCAACTCAACAAAGTATATCTTTGCCACTATGAGGATTTGTTGCCAAATGTACTTGTAGACACTATTGATTTAGTATTACGATGTACGCGTTTAACAAATCTGTTTGCTTTGATACTGTGTATCGTGATCGGTGATAATAGAGGAACCTAATCAATTAATTAATTATTATATACTTTAACATTTTCTTTTTGTATTTAAAATTTTGTGCTCCATGATTGCCATTGCATATAACTATTCCGCTGTACTTACGTAAATAATATTGGGTAACCAGTAAAGAAAACCTGCACGAGAGATCCAAAGACGGTACTACATCCTCCCCGCCGCTATACAACTCACGCCGCGATTCCGCGATGCTAAACGCTCGTGAATAAGAACTAGTTTGAAACTAGTTGGGCCAATCAGCATAATATTTACCTTTTCTAATTCTAGTGTCTATATAATATAATTTATATGCACTAATAATATAAATGTATAATAATTTTTTTTCATGTATATCTGCAATAAAATTATTACGAGATAGGTTTTATATAACAACGATATGATTACTTTTTTAAATATAGAGCAGTCCATTCAGGTCGAGCTGCAGAGTGGGAATACGAATACGAATGAAATATACTCCGCGACGGGACTTCACGCGTTGCATTCATAATATCACATACATAATAAGACAGTCTGAATAGGGTTCGCAGCTCTGGTTAATATTTTATTTCAGTAACAGTACAATGTGTAAGTGTACTTCAAACACAATTTCAGTGATACGTTCAGTGATACCATTAGCGTTGCTTTACTAATAAATATGATCATGTAGTGAACTCAGCAGCGCGCTGCAGTCATAGTATGTTAGTTTCAATGAGAGCTCTCTGTTGCTACGCACACTGTCGCATGATACTTACTAGTTATATTTAAACACCTAAATAAAGGTCTATTACGTCTCATTTTTTAATATTCTTTTGGTAAATTTAATTGAAATTTGAAAATATTATGATTTTGCGTTCGATTAGCTGTAACTACTCACTCGCGTATATAATTTAAATTTAGTTTTACTACAGGAGCTCTTCTCATGCTCTAGATATTATCCAAATACGTAGTTACGGCCGGTACGTGAATTTCAAATATACATTTTTGTTTATTGAGGACATAAAATGTCTCGATGCTCTTATAATATATTATATATATTTTAAATATATCGTCGATGTCATACTGGTGTATCAGTTGAGTTGAACTGACTAAACTGTTTTAAAAAATGATATTTTAAATAAAAAGATATATATTGTTATTTTCAAAGAGGTTTGTGTAAAATTTTTATTATTTTCTCAAAAAGTAAATAGTTGAAAGTTCTGTTTATAAATTTTAACCTAAATACTTAAGTACAATAACGCAACCAAATATTTAAACAAACTCTTCAAGAAACTACTGGCGTAGTTAAAAAATGTTGCTTTAATATATTTAAAGACTGTTATTCTGTTAGTGTCACGTTTAATTTATAATCAGACCTCTACAAGGGCGGTCCTAGTAATTAATTAGTAGTCTTAGTGGTTCCAGCTAGTATACACTACGAGTGACTGCATTCACGTGTGTGGGACGAGGTGAAATTAGATTAAGAGGAGCTTGGAGTGCTGCTGCGTTATTTAAGAAATTAAATATAATACAATTTTACAATGAAAAATGACAACTTTAACTAAGCGTCTCAGGACTATAAAATTAATTTAAAATAAATTAATTTAAATTAGACTCGATATTGGGATATTCCCTTCCCATTGTGTCACTGCTGAACGCAAAACTGATATAATATAATATATAAAATAATGTCTGGCTGTTACCAAAAGTATTTGATATCTATGTTTCTTTCATAAATAATCTAAAGAACTAAACAACACAATCTTTACGATAAATGTTTCTGTCAACAATGTAGGGATGTAAATCATTACAATATAGAAAAACTTATATAAAAGATTCTAGATACATGAAAGTGAAAAGTATCATGCGATAAGCATTTAGAGAAGAAGAAAGTTAAGAACAAAAATAATTGTTTATATAACTTTATTCTTGGTAAAATTAAACCAACACTAGTTCTTCAACATCAGATATGCATGTACTTGTTTCTTTAGTTCGTTGTAGGTTCGAGAATATAAAATATAATTTTCCGCTTAACTTCACAATTTCCGTAGTTAAAATTTACCACACGACTTGTAAAACGACAAGTTCGATTAGAACAACTTTTTTTTTTTTTTTTTTTTTTTTTTTTTATTTGTTAAACAAGAACAACTTTGCTCAGAGTTAATTATAGATTACATTTTATTAAACATATATAAAAGTTATGTATTAATTAAAATAACTAAAATAAAAGTTTATAATACCTCAGTAATTTTATGTCTATTAATATTAATGTATATGTCAAATAATTTGTAGGAACAAAAAAAAATTCAAGGTGGGGTTTGTTTGGTTAACCCTAGTGATGTGCTATTCTCGGGATCTTGTTTGAGACTATTTTTGACTACGCTGTATATCATTAAAGAACTAGTGCAAATTTATGAAAATGCTATACAGACTAATGATAAAAATTAATAATTATTTTTAATTTAAAATTTTAAACAAAAACTAATAGACATTTCTATTTTCATCTGCTTTTATTTGTGGAATGTTTATATATTTAATATAAATATTTGATTGTATCTTTATTATTATCATTATTGTTATTTCAAGTAATACTTGACTTTAAGTTGTGCCACCAGTTTTTTATTAAATATAGTAACAACTCATAACGAATCGCTGCGACGCAGTTTATTGGTGTCGTGAAATAAAAGCGAATAAATAAATGAGTCCTTATTAAATGGCTGTCGTATCCCCCTATTACCATAACGTTGAAGCTCATTGTGCAATAAAAATATAAATAAAAGAGACCTTGAAAATCAAATAATAGAATGAGTTTAACTCATGATTGTCAGAATAAAATGCTAACATTAATTAACATAGTAATTGAGCGATGCTCTCTATGAGAGACTTTCTTTCATCCTTTCTGCAAGCATCAATCAAAAACGGTATATCCGAAAATTCCCAAATTTTGCACACTGATAGACATCAGTCTGGTGATAGTTAAAAAAAAAATCTAATATTTGATGTCGTTGAGGAATAATCACGGAAAAATTAAAATATCATAAACTTCAAATGGAAAAATTTTTCGCCCGAAATTTAGCTTGAAAAAAAATATTTTGGTTGGAAAAAAAGGACAGAATGCGTCGACGTTTTGTAAATGCAACTTCAGTGCTGTTTTCGCCTCGCTTTGTTCAATATGCTAACACATGCCGAGATTTTGCGAGTGCAGCAAGTCAAAATTGAGGTCTGGTTCGTGCTCCCAGTATATTCATGATTTTTACTGCCCTGAGTTGCATAATTATGAGTTCTTTGATGTGTTTATCAAGTGTTTACGATTATAGCGATATATTATAGCGATTAACCAATACTTTCTAGACGTCATTCTTAAACAAAAAACTATTTTTAACATTTATTTTCAAGATATTATATATGTCAGATACACTGTAAATAATATATATAAATAATTTGCAGAAATCATTGTATTTAATAGACATCTTAATTAGAAAATACAATTGTATTTTTACCTCATCACTGATAGTTCTATCTCTTATACGGTTTATATATTTGCCGTCTTGTCTCGTCCCATCTCGTAAGCATCTTATGAGATTAACGTCTACCATAAAGAGTGAACTACCTTTCAGAACGTAATGGATTTTTAATTTAATTATGTACTTTGATTTGATTCTAAGCTTTGTCTGACTTTGAGATATAATTATTAAGTATAACATAACATTGTTCTTAGTTGTATATACATAGTTTATGAAAACTCAAATAGTCAAAAAATATATTAAATATGGTTTACTGTTCAAAATCTGGTTTAAACTATGAAAAAATTATATATAATTTACATAATTTCAGTGTGTATGAACTTAATGAACTTTATCAAAATTTACAAGTTTGACTTCAATAATAAATTATAAGTAATTATTAACATTTTATTTTTTTTATTTCTAAATTATTGTTGACAATAGTTCTGTTAAAACATGTTACCTATGATTATAATCATTAATAAAGTACTGTATTTAATTAATATTAAACTTTTTTATTTATTCGTCTAATAATTAACAAATACTACTTAAATGAATCGTTTGTTTATTAAAAATATTAAACACTTAGTGTACCTTCCTGAATATCTTTAACGAGATATTTTCTATTTTAAAAATAATTGTATTTTATACGAATTGGTTTCCATAATTATATTACATTGTAGCTCTAGCGAGTTTGTCGGTGACAGGGCGCGGTTAACATTTCAAACACACAAGCCGTTCAAATTGAATTTCGAAAATGTATCACACTTTATTTCAATGCATAAATTTTGTTATGAAAATACTATATGACACAAGATCAAATAAATATAAATAGAAAAAACTTCTATTGTTATCTTCTATCTACATAATATTGTTAAGGGACTATAACATGTTTTTTTCTATATTTATTTTATTTGCCAACACCTCATAAAAATCTTAATATTTGCAAACCTTACAATAATATTAGCAGATAACAACTCTTCTTTTCTTCATCAAGAACAAGCTACTAACTGTTTTTTTGCCTCATTTAAAGAATGGAGCCATAAATTAACATTTTACACAATTACGCTTTAATAAAACAATCAAGAAAAGAAATCACAGACGGCTAATAAAACATTAATATTTACATTATTGAGGAAATGTAAAAAAATTAAGGTGTTTTAATTAGTTGTAAAATGATAACAAAGCACTTGCTCTCTGAATGAAATTAATAATATAAAGGAGCGAGGCGAGACATTGTCTAACCTGTATTTATGACCCAGATATTAAATATACCGTGAAAAGATTTTATAATCTGTACGTCTCTTGAACACAAAGGTAGCATTAATTAAAGTTTAGTGACCGGCACCTTTGATCCTATTCAGAATCTTTCAGTATTCAGCTTTGTCTTTTTTAATTTTATTCATTAGATTAAAAAATATGCGGCATAATTATTTAAAAATAGTGAAGGCAAAAATAAAATGCAATATTTGTATATTAATATTAAACATTTAATATTCATCTTCTTCTGAATAATAATAATTACTGTTATATAATTTTCGATACTGCTATGTATTTTTTAATACTACTATACTATGGATATCGATAAAATGGAATATTAATTACTCGTGATTATTACTGAATTAAAAATATTATATTTGAAAATGTAAAATGTTGGAAGGAAGTATTGTAAGTTCCGTTGTAAGAATAAAAAACCGTGAAGTGTAATCTCGTTTGATTTGTATCGCTCTTATTGATAAAATTCTTTTAAGAGCTGTTATTATATTAGTTAGTTACAACTACGCGATAGTGTTAGACATCGGACAATCAAATCAAGAGTCGAGGGTATTTGCAGGGGGCGAAGGGAGAGGGATTTGAGTATTCACAGGTAATACCGGTAGGTGCTCGCTGGGGTATACCCCATGGGGTCTAATCCTAGATAGTTACTCTCCCGCTAACAACATAAAACTTTTGTGTAAACAGTTTTGCATCAAACGTGTTGGCGGTAAGACGAGATATTGGTGTCCGTCAGTCAGTCAGTTTGACTCAACCGTCCACGCACTCGAAACGTCGGTTTTAAATTTAAAAAAATGTATTAAAAACTCGAGTTATATCCGTAAAATAGTTTTATTTATTATATATTATTTATTTATACGCAAATTATTATTTTATAATTACAAATACAATGCGACAATAACAATGCAAGGATCGTTTTTAATATTGGTACTTTATGATTTCAACAGAATTACTCGCAATAACAACTGCGTGTAATTTCACGACGCAAATATACTGCGTCGCGGCGAGACGCGCTGTGACTTGTTATGATGATCTTTACTATTCAAATTTTCAACTCTTTGTTTCCTCCTTCAATTTACAAGCTATACACATGAAATTTTGGATACATCCGCATAATAAGCAAAACTCTTTCTGGATTGAAAATCAGACGGATTGTAGTTTTCGAAATAATTGACAAAATGGTCCCCTTTGTAACCCCTTGCGTGGACCTAGTATTTAATAAATAAAGTAGTTCGTAAAATGAAATTGCTAATAATAAAGCTATAACGATACAGTCACATACATAATGTTCTCGTATATAATCGTCTTACAAATGAGCTCAGATGCAAATAGATATGTCGCTTAGATTTTTTCATAGTTTAAACTTATAAAACAAAGATTTAGTTATATCTGTATTAAATTATGGAATATTTATTTATTTTAATGTTCTACAAAGAAACCTTTCTATAGTTATTGAACGTTTAAGCACTTAGTGTAAGTTCTCACGATGCAATTAAATACTGAAACTACAAGATATTATCAAATAAATAAAATGAAAGAAAATTTCTTACATATTAAAATTTTTCGGGTTATCCGTTATTATCCGACTGAAGATATACCAAAAAGTGTTTGTTGGGGCTCCTGTCTCCAGCGTACATTTGATAAGTCAGAACATTGAAACGAATAATAAAAGAAAATTGTTATTCTCTCTGCTACGGAGATTTATGTGTGGTCGACACGTTGAGAATTGTTGTTTGCAAAATATGACATAATTTCAACGTTCATGAGAGTTTAATGTGTCATTTATAATTTCAAATAGTTTTAAAATTTTATTATAATACAAAATGTATATTTTTTTAGGTTTTTTTTTGTTTTTGTCGAGTTTTAAGACACAAAGGATGGAAACATATGAACCTTGTGAATCCTTCTATAGCAATATTCTAATAAGCATATCGCTAAAACAGAGACTACCTAAATAAGTTAAGGTACATATTAAGACGTTTGTCTTCTCTGTTAATCTCTGAGTGCTGTAAGATTTTTAAACAACCATCTACCATCTATGTATTGCATTTTCATAAAACGATTTAATTTGATATGATTTAACTTGATTTGATTTAATTTAATTTAATTTGATTTAATGTGATTTGGCTTAATTTATTTGAATTTAATTTGAGTTGATTTGATTTCATTTGATTTAATTTAATTGGGTTTGATTTAGTTTGATTTGACATTTATGTAATCACAATTAAGGATCGCCCTCATTGTTCTATTCAGAAACACTGGATAGAAACAATGACGGGCAAAATAAAAATACTGTATTGTAACTAACAATAACTAACTTAGCTTGTAAGTAAAAATTGTTACTAACATACTTACACTATATGGATCTTTTCTGAAATAAATATTTATTATTATTATTATTATTATTATTATTATAAATTTGACGTAGTAGGTAGGAACTAGTCCTTTAGTGATATACAGCGAAAACAAAAAATAGTCTCATACGGAATCCCAGGAATAGCACATCTCAAGGGTTAACCAAACAACCCCCATATTACATGCATATCTGATATTGAAGAACTAGTGTTGCTTTAATTTTACCAAGAATAAAGTTTTATAAACAATTCTTTTTGTTGTTAGATTTTCTTTTTCTCTAAAAGGTAATTCCTTAATACAATTCACTTGTATGTATAATCATGTCTATATGTTTTTCATTTTGTAATTTACATCCTTACTATTGACAGAAACAATTATCGTAAACATTGTTTTTTAGTTCTTAAGATTATTTATGGAAGAAACGTAGATATCCGTCATACACTTTTTGATAACTTGCCAGACATTTAAATTAATAGGATTACTAACAACTTACTCCCCGCCCCTTTTTATCGCTGCCGAAATCAATATTGATTCTAATTTAAATTAATTCAATTTCAATTAACTTGATAGTTAAACTATAGTAGCATTTAAAAAGTCAGTTAAAAAAATCTACTTAGCAGAAGATAATTAATTTCTACTTTTACTATTTATTATTTTATGATGTATATATTAGTGTATATTGATATGTATTGTATATATTGATATTTATGTATTATTCGTATGTATTTGTATGTAATTATTAGTAAGTAGGTTTATTATAATCGCACCACCAACAATTACCTGATTGTTTGCATTTTTTTTTCCTAACTCAATGGTTGGCTGGAAGAAATCGCCTTTAGGCGATAAGTCCGCCATTTGTACATTCCATCTTTTATTTGTACTTGTTATTTTTTAAATATGTGATATGTATTGTGGTGTGCAATAAAGAATATAAATAAATAAAAATAAAAATAGTTCTCAGCCAATTTATTTGAGTAAATTTTTTCATTGTAGTATTTTATTAAATTTATTTTCTTAAATAACGCTGCAACACTCCCAGCACCTCTTAATCTAATTTCACCTCGTCGTCACACGTGACTGCAGTCACTCGTAGTGTAAACAAAGTGGAACTACTAAGACTACTAATTAATTACTGGGACCGTCCTTGTAGAGATGTGATTATAAATTAAACGAGAAACTAACAGGTTAAGTCTTTTAATACATTATAACAACAGTTTTTAACTACGATATTAGTTTATTGAAGAGTACGTAGAAATATTTGGATGCGCTATTGTACTCAATTATATATGTTAAACATAAACAAATAATACTTTTAAATATTTATTATTTGAGAACTATAATTAAAGTTTTACACAAATCTATACGAAAGTAACGATTATAATATGTTTTTTTAACATAATTTAGTTGAGTTTGTTGTATTCAAATTACACGCCATCGAGCATAGAGAAATTTTATCCCCTTAACAAAAAATGAACATACCTTTCGTATCTATGTATATGGAGCATAAAAAGAGTTTCTGTGTAGTATAAATTAATTTTAATTTTATACTTGGATAAGGAAATGCAGGTAATCGAATGCAAAACAATGACTTATTAATAATTTCATTTGAATTTACCAAACTAGTAAGTATCATACGACAGTGTGCGTAGCAAACAGAATGCTATCATTGAGACTAACATACTATGACTGCAGCGCGCTGCTGACTTCACTACATGATCATATTTATTAGTAAAGCAACGCTAATAGTATCACTGAACGTATCACTGAAATTGTGTTTAAAGTACACTTACACATTGTACTGTTACTGACAAAATATTAAGCATCGGAGGAGCAGCGAGCTCTATTCAGACTGTATTATTATGTATGTGATATTATGAATGCAACGCGTGAGGTTCCGTCGCGGAGTATATTTCATTCGTATTCGTATTCCCACTCTGCAGCTCGACCTGAATGTTCTGCTCTATATTTAAAAAAGTGAACATAGTGATGTTATATAGTACTTACCTGATAATATTTTTAGTTTACTCTATACGAAAAAAATATTCTTTAAATATTTATTTTATTATTATTAATAAAATTCTAATACATAGATACTAAATCTAAAAGGTCCTATATATAGTTATTTGAGGAATTTGACCGACTAGTTTCGATCCTAAACATATTCCTTCATTTATAAGCTCTGAGCATGGCGGAATCGCGGCGTGCAGCAGCTCTCTACGCGCGCCTCGATGGTGGTGCAAGCGAGGGAGGAGGAATGCAGCGTCGTCCAGGTAGGTCTCGTTCAGGTCTTAGTTACTCACTGCCAAATCCCAATAGTATTTATGTGAGTAGAACCGGATAATTTTGTATATTGGTAATCATAGTTCACCAAAGTTTTAATAAAAAGGAAAATATAAGGGTTTATAATAAGTAATTCATCAGGTTCTACTATCATTATCATCGATCACGACAGTCAGCATCAAAGCAAACAGATTTGTTAAAGCACATCGTAATAAGAAATCAATAGAGTTTACGAGTATATTTGGCAACAAACCCTTATAGTAGCTAAGATATACAATGTTAAGTTGAACATATGCATGCATCGCGGCTCATATATTTAATAAGAAACGTATCACTTTCGATGCATTTTATTGTAATAGAAAGTATGATATAATAGTATCAATTAAGAAAACGTAATAGTAGTATGTTTTAAACAAATATTTTAGATAGATTTTTTTATTGAATAGAACGAGACGTAGAAATCACAAAAAGAATATTCGTGCAATATATAAATTATTTAAGGTAAACGATGTATATTATGTGTATAGTGTAATACAATAGTCGGTATAAACAGTAGTATTTAAGCAGTGACAGCTCCCAGTGATACTAGGATGTTATGTAAATAGGAAAACAAGTTGCAAATTTATTTGCATATAAATATTTGTAACGCAGTTATGTATTCAAATGTAAATACATCACAGTAAGTATTTAACAAGTTAATATTAACAGTAATGGATGTTAACACCGTGCTAGTGAATTAACATGACCGCATTGTGATATCAGAATTGTAGCCTAATTTCTCATTTGATATAATTATAAAATGATTTTCGGTTTAAAATATTATGTACAATATCAGCTCATTGTTGAGTTTATTTCTTATTATGTATAAACTAATTTATATTTTACACTTGCTTAAAATTATTGATTCTCAAATGAATTTCTTAAAATACATAGGAGAAGACACTTTTCGACTGATTGATTTCTCGTCGTCTTTTATTTTGTGACAATAACGCTAAAAAAATTGAAAATTTCTGAGTATTTTATTTATGTGTGGATTTATAAATAAAATAGAAAAGTGAAGTATTAAAATATGAATATACGTTTTTTTAAACAAATGTGTGAAGTATTGTATTTTTCGTTTTTGTGTAGACCTAAAAAGAATTATAGAATAAATTTTAACATATAAGATATAAGAGTCACATATAAGAGTGACAAGAAGCTGGTGGTATTTTTAGAATTATTATAAGATTTAAAGAATAACATGTATTTATGACTTTAACTCCCACCCCCATCGTATCCGAAGTAACGAACCAATGATGCAATGATTTAGATATTTTATACATATTTTTTATTCTTTAATTTTAAATATTGTTTTCTAATAATTTAGATTTTCAAATACCATAATATTAATAACTAAATATCGCTTTTATTTGCTGTATTATTACATTTAGTTTTTAATTATAAGTATAAGATTCTGTTCTTAAAGAAGGCACTTGTAATCGTTGTAAGCTGTCGAGCGACTCCTTTCTTGCAAGGTAGATGAAAGAAAACATTTTTATATTTTATTGTGACATCGTTGAATCTTTATTGTATCGTATTATATTTGAGTCTAAGCAATTGTTATCCAAATTTTTAAAAATATTTGGCGTTGCAACACTTTGTCCTAAGTATACACACTCTTCTTTCTTCATCGCAGTGACGACTTTCTTCTTTGCAATATTATTTTTAATACACTTCATAAATTTATTTAAAAAACATTACATACTTAAGACATTAAGATAGTTTTATTGAAATGTGTAGTACTCGTGTAAATCTTAGAAAACATTATGTTACATTATTTTCCTGGTTTATTAAGGTTATTATCCGGCTGTACAAAAGTTACATCTGGGTTCTTACTTATGAGGTTCCCCATACCGCGTTAGAATTAACGTAAAAAGAATTATGACCAGAAAAGTCTAAATACATTCATAGAATATTTAAGTCTGATTATACATTTTAATACATTAAATGCTGGAAATATGATTAAAAGGTAAGGTAACGTAAGGTAATGAATAAAAACAAATATAATAATTTTATTATCGATATTAATTAAGAATTATATTGTCAAATGATTGAGAGAATTATCAAAACATTTTACTCGGAGTTAAGATACATTTCTTTTATGTCTGATATGACAATAGTTGCAAAGTAGACGATTGGGTTATCTCTGATACAATTATAATTTGAAAGTGATGTAAAATATATATATTACAATAGCATTTCGCTGTGCAGGAAACGAAGAAAAGTAATATTTGAAATAAAATCTATAAAATCTCTTTAAGGTTTAGAAACAAGAGAGTATGCAGCGGTCATCCAGCATCGTTATGAATTCAACTTACTAAGGCTGTGTTAATAGCAATAAGATCTATTTTTGCTTGAGGGTTTATATTAAAAAACAACGTGTTCTCTCAATGATTTTTACTGGACAACTGAACGGATATTAAACATTACAATTATATAAATGATGCATTAGGGTTCCCTTTAACATATCTCCCCACCAAAAGGACGATTTGCGTCCTTTTCTTAAAATTATCCTAACTTAATCATTACATGCAATAGGTAACAAACATAATTTAGTGACAGAACGCTTAACAATATTTTCACCACTTTTAATACTATAGACGCGAGTAATACCATCGGGTCCTGGATGCTTCAGTATTACCCGGCCTAGATTCCACTTGCTTGGTGGGAGATTATCCATTTTAATAAGTACTATATTTCCAACTTCCAATTCCTTTTCTTTCTTTAACCATTTATTCCTTTGCTGTAATCTAGACAAATATTCACAACTCCATCTTTTCCAAAAATCATGTAATAATTTTTGTATATATTGCCATCGAGACAAATTATTGGCTTTAATAAATTTTAAACTGGGACTGGGAACAACAATAGGCGTTTCGCCGATTAAAAAGTGTCCTGGTGTTAGAGGTTCAATTCTCTCAGGATCTTCATAATTTATAGGCGTGAGGGGTCTTGAATTTAGGCATGCTTCAATTTCACACAAAACCGTGGTCATCTCTTCAAAAGTAATAGTAGTATTCAAAATCCTTTTGAGATGATATTTTATTGACTTCACACCGGCTTCCCACAGACCTCCGAAATTGGGACTATATGCAGGTATGAAGTGCCAGTGTGTGCCGTCAGATGCTAAGGTTTCGGAAATGGAACTTGAAAATTCTAGCTTGGCGTCTTTCCACGCCTTAACCAATTCTTTATTAGCACCAATGAAGTTCCTTCCTTGGTCACTCCATAGATGTGCACATTTTCCACGTCGTGCACAAAACCTTTTAAAAGCCCCTATAAATCCTTCTGCAGTGAGATCTCCTACTAGTTCCAAATGGATAGCCTTAGTAGCCATACAAATAAAAATTGCTATATAACTTTTCGTAGATTTCGCACCGCGATATCTTGTCATCAATATCGGAAACGGGCCTGTAAAATCCACACCTGCATGTAAAAACGGTCGAGATGGTGTTACCCGTTGCTTAGGTAGATCTCCCATTATTTGTGACTTAACTGTTGCTCTTTGTCGTGCACAAATAAGACAATTATGTATTTTTCTCTTAACCAAATTTTTGGCTTTAAGTATCCAATATGCACTATTCAAGAAACACAGCATTAAATGTATTCCACCATGTAGTGTTTTCATATGCGCCTCAGCAACTATCAATGCAGTAAGATCATTTTTATTCCCTAAAATTATTGGATGCTTTGCCTGTTCCTCAATAGAAGCATGTCTCAGTCTACCTCCTACTAGTAAAATATCATTATCATCCAAATAGGGTGCTAGTGATTTTATTTTACTTGTCTTTCTCACTTGTGTATTACTTCTTATAGATTCTATCTCTTCTTTAAATTCCATATATTGTATGATTTTAATACATATGTGTAATGCATGTTCTAATTCATCTGGTGTTATATATTTTTCAAAATTAATTTTCTTATGGTTTAAAAATCTGTGACAATAAGCTATAGTTTTTGTAAGTTCCAAAAGAGTATTAAATTCATTAAATTTTTGCATAATTGTACATTGTTCAATTTCATTTATGTTAAACATTTTTATAGTATCTTTCTTTTCCAAATGTGTAGATATAATCTTAGTTTTGTCAAATTTTAAATTCTTTTCTGCTAACCATTTTGGACCCTTCCACCAAAGATTACATAGAGCTAGTTCTTCTAAGAACATTCCTCTCGAAGCAATGTCTGCTGGATTTTCATGTGATTGTATATGGTTCCAGTGGTCATTTTTTACATTACTTATTATTTCAACTACTCGATTGGCCACAAATGGTTTCCATCGAGTAGGTTCACCCGACAACCATGCCAAAACAATAGACGAATCGGTCCAAGCATAGACTTGTGATGTAGGTATTTTCATTGCATTACTAACTTGCTTCAACAATCTTGACAGAATCAAAGCTCCACATAATTCCAATCGGGGTAAAGATATAACCTTCAACGGAGCGATTCTTGTTCTAGCAGCAATGTGCATCACTTGTATACTACCGTCCGATCTAATAACCCTGCTGTAAACAGTTGCTGCATATGCCTTGATGGATGCATCACAAAACCCATGAATTTGTATATTTTGTTTATCTTTAATTACTGTTCCAAGCCAACGATTAATATTAATTTTATTAATATTCTGTAGATCTAAACATATTTTAAACCATTGTTCTTTCAATATAGAATTAATTTCATCATCCCATCCAATATTTTCTAGCCATAATTTTTGGATTAATATTTTTGATAAAACTATATAAGGTGCAATCCAACCTAAAGGGTCAAAAAGTTTTTGCATAAAGGATAATATACTTCGCTTGGTAATTATCTCATCAGTAGGAATGTTTAAATTATATACAAATTCATCAAATTTTAAATCCCATAGAACTCCTAAAGTCTTTATCCTTCCATCTATAATTAATCCTAATTGTGCCTTCGAAGATCTGTCTTTTTCATCAATAGATTTCATAAATTCAATATTATTAGATGACCATTTTTTCAGCTCAAAGCCCCCTAATTTTAATAGATTTTTTAACTCCTTGCTTATCATTATTGCTTCTTCTACTGTATCACACCCCGACATAAGATCATCCATATAAAAATCTTCTCTTACTATTCTAGAAGCTTCTGGATATTTGTCACCTTCGTCTATAGCCAATTGAATCAAAGTTCTTACTGCTAAATAGGGTGCTGATGTAGTACCAAAAGTAACAGTTAATAATCTAAATTCCTTGATATGTTCACTTCGATCATTTCTCCAAAGTATTCTTTGATAATCTGTGTGATCTTTATAAACTAGTATCATACGGTACATTTTTTCTATGTCCGAAACAAAACAAACATTATACATTCTCCATCTCATTATCAAACTGCGAAGGTCATCTTGTAATACTGGTCCTGATAACAACTCATCGTTAAGAGATATTCCATTCTCACCTTTGCATGAAGCATCGAAAACGACGCGAGTCTTTGTAGTCTCCTTATCATTTCGGATGATTGCATGATGCGGTAAATAAACCGACTTCGCATTTAATTCATTCACAGGTATTTCTTCTATTTGCTTTAAGGATATATACTCTTCTATAACCTTACGATATTCTTCTTTAAACTTAGGCGATCTTTGGAATCTCTTTTCTAATTGTAAAAATCTATTAGTTGCAATCTCTTTAGTATTTCCTTCAGATGCTTTTAACTCCTTATTTTTAAATGGTAACTTTACTACGTATCGCCCTTCTTTATTTCTAACATGCGTATCTTTATATATGTCTTCACACATTTGTTCGTCCCTAGTGTATTTTCTTTTTGTATCTGTATCTAATTCCCAAAAACCCTTTAACATCTCTTGTATATCAACTTCTTCATTTGTACTTTCATCATCATTTTTAATTTTATTATGCATCGATCTCATTAGACTATCCCTTCCCTTCATTTTCATATTTATTTCACCAAAAACAATCCAACCAAGGCTAGTTTTTTGGGCGCATGGTGTGCCTGTTGGACCTTTGACAAGACCTTCTTGTATTATATTTGCATATTCCCTAACACCAAGTAGAAGGTCTATGTTGCTTGATAGATAGTAACCGGAATCTGCTAACTTCAATTGTGTTAAATGTGGCCATTTATTCTTAGATGTACACTCATTTATTTTTGAAGGTACATAAGTAGTCAAGTGCTTAGACATTACATATGCTTGTATATTCACACAAAATTTTGGTTTCAACAACGATACAATACGTAACATGACTACTTGCTTGACAGTCACCTTAATTGATTCCATACCGGTAACTATTTTGTTTACGGGATATCTTCTCAGCTTCAACATTTGTGCCGCCTTTTCACTAATAAAACTTGCTTGTGATCCTTTATCTATGAGTGCCTTGACAACAGTAGAGTGACCTTGTTCACTTTGTATCGACACAAGAGCAGTAGCAAGTAATGCTATCTGATCTTCACTAGAATTCTCAATAGATAATCTTGTATTAACTCTCACTTCTCTTTCATTGCCTTCTTCAGATACTGTCGACTGCTTTAGTGTACCTTCTTTATATTCCACAGTACCCATCTTCTTTTCTTGATGCAATAGAGAATGATGTCTTCTATGACATACACGGCAGCTATATGGAGCTCGACATTTCATAGCAGAGTGTCCAGTCATTAAACAATTAAAACATATTTTGTTTTCTTTCACGAACACACCCCTTTCCATATTTGTAAGTTTACCGAAATCACTGCAGTGGCTTAAAGAGTGATTGCCCTTGCACTTCACACAAGACTTGGTAGTAGCAATATGAAACACACGCTCTTTGATTATTTTTTCACGAACAGTCGGTGCCGGCGCAACCAATTCTAACGTGCGGAACTTCGATTCTAAGAAAGTTTGGAGATCTTCCCACGTTGGTAAATGTTCAGAATTTTCTTTGAAAGCAAATTCTTCCCATTGCTTATGTGACTCCGAGTCCAACTTCTGCACAATGAGAAATATAATTATAGGATCCCAGGAGTTGGTGGAGATATTTAGATTTTGCAAACTTCTTAAACACTCAGTTGTTGTGTCTAAAAGCGCTTTTAATTGAAACGAGGACTGTGAGTTTAACTTCTTTTGAGAAAAAAGTCTTTTTAACAATGAATTTAATATAAGCCGTTTGTTTCCATATCGATGACGTAATGCATCCCAGGCTATTGTATAGTTGGATTCCGTAATTTGTAAATGTTTTATTAAATTTGCAGCTTCCCCGATAAGACTCGTTTTTAAATAATGTAACTTCTGTACTTGGCTTAAATTTGAATCTTGATGCACTAAAGAAACGAACAAATCCTGGTATGTCGGCCATTCATCGTAATTGCCACTGAATATAGGTAGTTGTATACTTGGTAATCTAGCTTGAATACAGGGATTATTTATTTTTGAAGAACTTTCACCTTTTTCCGAAATTTTAATTCTCATTGACAACATATCTTTAAGATCAGCTTGAATATTTAAATATAAATCTTCTTGAATATAATATTCTTCATTAACTAAATAAGGTAAAACTCCGCGCTGCTCCCTTGATGTAGTTTTTAATAAATCTTGATGCGCTTGCTTGAACGTACTCCAATATTCGTCTATGCATTTTATTCTAGACTCGATATATCCCTTTGTAAGACGATCCTTAGGACATTTCTTTAAATTTATTTGCGCTTTCTTTAACAATGTAGAAGTATGCTCTAATATCGTAAGTGCTTGATCCGAAGTACACGCCATAGTACTTAATAACTCGTGTAGCTAATATTGCAATAAATACCTTCATATATTTTTCTATCCAATTTCTTGCAAAAAACGAGTAAACAACTCCTTATCGCAGATGTAATGCGATGCCGACCGCTGTCTTTTGTTTAGCGGAGCGCAGGTAGCTAACTTGGAATCCGGCTCGTTGTGGACCATATGTTAATAGCAATAAGATCTATTTTTGCTTGAGGGTTTATATTAAAAAACAACGTGTTCTCTCAATGATTTTTACTGGACAACTGAACGGATATTAAACATTACAATTATATAAATGATGCATTAGGGTTCCCTTTAACAGGCTGTGTCTGGAAAACATCTCCCTGAACTGTACCATTCAGTGAACACTCCGCAATTACCTTTGTAAATACTCCCCTCCTCCTCCCCGTGCCTCCTCTCTCGCCCAACCCTCTCTCGAGATCTGTTGACTGACGCTGATTGCTTGTTACAGGAATGTTTAGTTTCTTACTTTATGATTCAATGGTTATATATCTGTCTATTAAATTTAAAAATAAAATATTTTTTATTAATATGCATTGCGATATTATTCGAGGTTATAAACAATTATATATCTATATGTATAAGTATCTGTTGGCTGATATTTTTATCTAGTTCTAGTTCAGCGCGATACAGACCTCGATCAAACTACAATAATTATTCAAATATTTTATTTATTATTTCGTTATCTCCTGTAACCTTTGTTTTAATTACTCAATTATTACCACCATCTTAAATGAAATGTCCTCGATATCCACTCAAGTCCTAATTTGGAGAACATTTTACCACTCCTTGTAGATAGTTATGAATTATTTAAGTTATATTAATTAAGTACTACAATACATTTATGTGTAACTTTGAATTATTAACAATATATTTTGAAATGCTAGTTTTAAGTTAGTTTTGTACTATATATTTATTTATTTATGTACCCTTTATTGTTAATAACAAAAGGCGAGCTTAATACCTAGTGGCATTCTTTACCAGTTAACTTTGTGAAGGTGAAAAATTGTGGTAGGCGTTTATAAAAAAAAAATATAAAAAAAATACATTACGAAAAACAATACCAATAAAATTACAATATAATATATAATATAATAAACATATCATCGTTTATTGCGCAGTAATAGCTGGTAAATACTCTTAGTACTGAATTTATGAGTGAATATAGCTTATTGTGCGAATTAAAATAGAGACTTTTTAATGCAGAAAAATTTACATTCTCCCTGAAGTTTTCTAGGACGAACGAACATTTTTTTAAAATACTATAAACGTCGTAAAAGTTGTACATTTACTGTTGAAAGTTGGAACACGCTATACAAGCGATGCATTCTAAAGAGCGCTCGTTACTTCTTGGAAAATAAAACATGACCTGAATTGAGCATTGCAAGTACACGATCAATCAAAACTATTGACAAAACTATATGTATGTATATATATTGATCATATCTCTTGATTATAAATATATATATATATATATATATATTTATTATAAATTATTAATTTAAACTTAACCTGAACGCAAAAGTAACTTTTAATTCGTTGTATATATTTTTGATTAACATGATTTTTATTTACTTTTTTAATGTATATATTAAACATCTTGTTAATATGAAATTTGTTTATGTAACAGCGATAGTAGTTTGATGCGAGCATCTGATGTAGTTCTTTGAACCCAATTCTATTAGCTGATGTTGTTAGTTTCACAGTGGCATTTTTTGTTACATATTCAATATTAACTAATTTTTTTTCGGATCCCTAAAACTTATTTTATAAAAGACTTAGTGTATTGTGCGCTTGTAATCCATCTGAACGAGTGCGGTGTTTGAAGTTTGCGATTACGTACCTCAGTAAAAACTTTACTGTGCGGAAATAAATGTTTCTCTTTTTCTGTATTGTGCCACATTTTTGTCCTGAGACAACTAATATCAGCTAATTTTCGACCTATAGTTATATAGATTATTTATTTATACAAACATAGACCATAACCTTTTTTGTAACTGGTTTGCATGTATTTACAATTTTATTTCATTCATTTAGTTCATTTCTACAGTAAGTCAGTAAATAAGATACAAATATTTTAAATTCATAAATAAATTAAAGAACTGTATTATAGTTACTATTTGTTTTACATTTCAGTGACAGGAGCAGAGCATCGAGGACTCTCGGGAGGAGCTTTGAAGAAAATAAAACAAAGTCTACTAATATATTATCCGTTCAACTCGGCAACACTATAAAATACACTAAGGAGTACACATTTCTTTAAAGATTTTTTCCATTTTCAGAACAACGTACTTAAACATGATAATAATTTTAAAGTATTGCTAATTTAAACAATTTTATTATAAAGTTAATGAAACACTATACATTCAATACATACTTTAAAGCAGTGCGAGTCGAATTAATTTAAATAATTAAATTCTTGAATTGAAAATACTGTCTTACATTTTTCTATACGTCGTTTTTAAAATATTAAAATTAATTTGCATCAAAATTATCGTTCACTGCTATTGAAAACTATTTTAAGTTTTTCGTACTTGCAATACTAACATTTTTAGTACTGTTTATTTTTTTTTAAATTTACGAGTAATTACCAAATCTTTATAAAACAAAGTGTTAAAAAGCTGAAGTGACTTTCATTTCACAAGCCTACTCTTTGAATTAACTTGATTATTCTTTTTTTTTACTAATATTTAATTCTGAGAGGTTTTTATATAATCTAAGTTGGTGAAGTTCTCATAGTAAGTGGAAGAGGAAATGATAAATCGCAAAACTTATTCACTCTCGCCTTGAAAAAAGCTGTTCCAGTTCAACGCTGCGCAATTAAAAAAAAAAAAACAAATCGCTTCGTTTCTACGTGAATGCTGTCCACAACTTAAGGGTTGAGACTAGCTAAGTCGAACGTGGTTGTTCGAAACCTTGAAGAGTATCAACCAATTCAGGGTCGGCACTTAGCCTGCAAGCTTCAAGCTGTACTCCACAAACGACCGAATCTAAGGTTTATATGAAATTTTATCTTAAAATTTTTCGTAATGAAAAGTATTACAGAACTTTTAAAAGAACGCTAAGTCTCTTACAGTCGCTTTAGCTCTAGACTTAATGAACTGATCTTAGTAAAGATTTGAAAAAATCTCTATATCACCATATCTAGCAATAGAAGTACCTAAGAAGCTGAGGGAACGAGCTCATTACGATACATATAACTAAACAAGATTAAATATGATATCGTATTACATGCAACATGGCTTAGTTGCTTGCTGTAGATTTTTATCGACAGTTATGCTGGTCTACCATCAGATAATCTATGAAATAATGGAGTAATGTTTTATCGCCAGAATGAAAAATATGAAAAGTAATATTTTAATGGGTGTTTTTTTATCGACCGTGTAGCGTGAACGATGAATAGATAACGAAGGATCGTGTGAGATGTGAATAAATTCGAGGAAGACAGTGACGAGGATACGGTGATTGTGTGAAACGAAAATTACAATCAAAGAAATTTTAAAGAAACTACCGTAATGATTTAGTTACAATTGTGTAGGCCAGTTGAATAGATATCTTATACAGTCAAAAATTCAATGGTTTATGGTACATCCAGTATTTCAACGAAAACAACACAAACCAAAATCATCAAAAACTCGCCTTAAACACTCGCAAACACTACTATTCGAAATATACACGTCATGTTGAAATTGAATACACACAAGCAATCATACACACCTATATGATTTTGCAGTTTTTACAGTACAAACAAATATACAAAGTTCCATAAAAATCACTTATTTACAAACATATATCTGTAATAAATAAATTTTAAATAAATAAATAAATGTTACTTATGTAAATAAATACTACTTTCAGTAATTCGAACTTCTAAGTTTTCCTCTTGGTATTACATATACAAATGTATCAACATTACGATCTTTTTTTGCAATTTAAAATATTAGATTCTTACTTAAACTTTGACTTACCGACAGATGATTGTATGTAATGACTTATAATGTTTTTTAATTTACAAGTACTACACATTTAAACAAAACAATTTGACTTATTTTATTTATTAATACTCTTTAAATATAACTCGACGCGACTTTTCAAATGCTTTGCAGTAATCGTCTTGACTTAAATCCGTAAAATAGTTTTGTCGATAACAAGAAATTAAAATTTTATCAAATTAGAACTGTAATTTAAATGAAAATGTAATTTCATATTTTCTTGTCTCAGAATTACTCATTTTATACTATGCTGTAAAAACAAGTGACAGTTAGATTACAATATATTTGCCAAAACGCAATTCAGCACAACATTCACTTACAGGAGTCACAGTTGAACAAGAAATCAAAATCATAAACTAATAACTTATGATTATTATAAATTATTAATAGTTAATGAAACAGTCTAAGTAATTTATTGTGTGAAGCATCCACAACTTCATTTTATTCGGTAATTATATGGTCGCTTTATTCTGCGGCATTACTTGCTTCTAATACATTGCATCTTACCTTCGTGTAGTCGCAAATCTAGAGGTATCATTGTCTGCCCTGTTAAAAGTCAGTTCAATAAGTTCCTTAATGGATTAAGAACTTTACTTTTAGTACTAGCAAAGAGAGTACATTAAATGCTAGTACATTAAACTATTAGTAAAAATTTATATTAAACGTTTATAAATCTAAAATAATGTTACCTTTTCCATTACATCTTAATTTTTGTTTTATATTAATTTGAGTGAAAATGTTCTTAATTCAAGTAATTATAAGTTTGATCATCGTGAATAACTCGTATCAAATCTATTCGAGTCGAAGGAGCCGTAGACTTAATTAAGTTGAGAGTTCTAACGAGGACAATTTCTCATTGTATTTGTACGGTTTATAATTTAACATTGTCCTTTTAAAGCATATCTCAAACCTAAGGAAGGTTTTTGTTCATTGTTATTATTAATTAAAAATGTAAATATTATGTGTGATTTATTTCTTTGATCAATAAGCACATAACTATGTGGTAACAACTAAGCTTTAGAATTAAACCGGATTCATATAAATACCATCTATGGTTCAATAAAAAGATTAGTCTCAAATAAAACTATTTTTTGTTCATATAATATATAATATTACTCCTGTACTTTGGTTTTACATTTTGTTGTTAGTCGGAGAATTCTTTGAGCGGTTATTAAGAAGCTGAGCTTAATGACTAATTAATTTAATTCTTCTCGTCTTCGTTTCGAAAAATACTCGTGAATTTAACATATATAATGCTAATTCAAGATACATTTTTTTTGACTCAAGTCTAAAGAATAAAAAAGTAGATATAATCTAATCTATAAAGTCATTAAAAATCATTTATTTTGTATCATTTGTTATTGATTAGAGGTTATTATAAAATCTGTATAAATAGACTAAGACTTAACAGCTCAGATAACAGTACCTGAACACTTTGTCTTTTTTCTTAAATTCTAATTCAAAATTGTATTCGCCAAGTAGTACCTACTTCTTTATTAAGTACTTGGCTTTACTAAAGTATCATGAATTTTCATATTTTCTAGTATTAAACCGCAATTTACAAAGATTAGCTATTAGCTTTAATAAAATGAGACCAAATTGTTTGAAAATTATAAAATACTACTAAGATATTTTATATGTTGTTCATTAAACGAAACTTATTACTTTACTCTATAAGTAGTAGTAGTAGTAGTAGTAGTAGTAGTAGTTCATATTGGAGGTAGTACACATCTGTTTAATAAGTTCTTGTACTGACGTTGGTTGTTGAAAACACGCTACATGCTTTAGTAAAGTATTTGTAACATGTTTGTGGCAACAGGAATAAGTTCTTCATTATTTAACTTTGTTTACTTACAACCTGCGAAAAACAAGAACAAAAAATTGACATTTACATTTTTGGCACTCTCAATTGTAATGATATTTAATCCGTTACAAATATGTTTGTATTTTTTTTATATTAATAACAAGTCTACATACTTATAAAATTAAACAAATCATTTACATGAAATAAGTAAATATAAAAATTTTATCAAAAATAAGAAATTTCGATCTCATATTGAAACGCAATTAATGAAATATATTATTTATATGAATTAAAAATAAAAAGCTTCAACCATAAGACATTTTTCACAAAACATCAAAGTAATTGTTGAAGTTTATGCATTATATTTTAATTTTTATATCAATACATTACAAGTATAATTTGTTAGTACAATATTTATTTATTAAAAATTTAAAAAAATTTAAATAAAGCTCATTATTACCTAATATATTTACTGCTATCCAATGACAAATTGAAATATTGCAAAAATGTCATATACATCAAACTTCGATAGGAAGAGCTCCATAATAGATAACAACATTTGTTCGTTTTAGTTCATTTTTATACCGAGTTTAAGATTTAACAATTATTATTACATTATTCATACCTTGCGGAGTGCGGGCTACTGGCTAGAGCAGAGGAACTGGTGCGCCAGTTTCAAATAGAACAGAACCATCTAGTAGGATAGAACCAGATAGTAACAATATATCATAATAATAATAATTATAAGAAAATTGAATTAACAAAATATGTAACAGGCTCTATACTCTATCCGAAATGTCGTCCGTGTGGCTCATCCGCTATGCATTGCACTGGGTTTTATTTGAATATAAAATGGATTTCATTTTATAGTAAATACTAAGAGAAGCTAGTACAAGGCTTCTTCTATTATATATGAAATAAACTCTTATATAATACTGAAGAGTACATAAACTGTTATTGTTCTAAAAGAAACAAGACTGAACCGAGCCAGTTGGGTTGTTTTGAGCGAAGTGAAATTACTGGCATCTTACTTGACGTCATATTTTAACTATTTTAAAACTTTCAACAAGTTTAATAAGAAGTTTCCCTTCTTACTTTAATCATTTTTGTTATATTTTATATGAAAAGTGCTATTGCTTTTATATGTGGCGGAGAGCCAAAACATACTCTGATTTAAAAACATGTTTCTTCGCTCACTCATGTTGTCACGCTCCAACCACGATGTCACGCTCATGTATAATGCAAACACGCTGACGAACACAACACAACTATAACTCATATATAGAAATACTACTGTGTAGATGTGATGTGATATAAATATTTTATATATTACATAATTTTAAGATTGTAAACGCTTTGAGTGAAGTACAGTTTATAGTTTATAAATACAGTACTTAAACGAGTGCCGTTAAATACATAGTTAGGGGGGGGTGGGTGTACACATTCCAACCAAGTTACCCAGCTAGTCTCGCCTGCACGTGGTCCCCCTGCTGAATAACGGAAGAGCTAGCGTTAAAGAAGGAAAACTTGAATCAAACCCGGCTCGGTGCAAGCTGTTAGCACCTGCAACTGAACTAACACTGCACGTATCGACTTCGTCGTTCCTGCAGGTTATGTTGGTAAGGTCGAGAGAGTGTCGTAGGTTTTGGGCATGCCTGCTTCACTATATTGCGTCCCAGGCAACGCACTGTCCGTGGAGAGGCCACTTCACCTACTCAGCTTGCTGAGTGGAGAACAACACGGAGGGTGACAGTTACCGGTTCTAAGTCCAAGCAGATAGACGTAAGCGAGGACGCCAGGGGTCACCCTTGACAGTGGGAGGGTCCATTGTAGGCCCATTGACAAGTTATCGCCCGCTATAAACCGGGCAGCCCCCGGGCAGTAAGGTACTTGTCCGTCTCGGTGCTGACTTGTTCCTTGTGGGTGAAGGGAACAATAGTAAATGCTAGATGGTTGGTGCCGTTATCTCTACTCACCTGCAGCAAAGACAAAAAGAAATAAATACTTTCCACAACGCTACTCCATGCGTCTTGGTACATGGAATGTAAGGACGATGAGGACAGGCTTTCCGAACACCGTTGAAAGCTTAGACAGCATACATCACATTCGCAAAACTGCAGTTATTGATGCTGAGTTATTTAGATTAAAAGTAGGGATTGCAGCTCTACAAGAGACAAGACTATCAGATGAAGGCTCCCTTCGTGAATTGAATTACACATTTTTCTGGAGGGGAAGGGATTCCTCTGAGTGTTGCCAGCACGGGGTCGGTTTTGCTATCAGGAACGACTTATTGCATGCCGTGGTGGGTCCGGTTGGAGTATCGGAGCGTATTATGACATGCCGTTTGCACTCAGATGGTGGTTTTATCACCTTAATCAACGCCTATGCTCCGACGTTAACGTCGCCCTCGGAACAGAAGGATCATTTCTATGGTGAGTTGGGAGAGACGGTGCGTCAAGTTAGGAAAGGAGATCGCCTCATTATCCTAGGTGACTTCAACGCTCGTGTAGGTCAATCCCGGACATCTTGGCCTGATTGCTTAGGGTTTCACGGTATAGGTAATATTAATGAGAATGGGCAGCGGTTGTTGGAATTCTGTTCCCAAAATTTGCTCTGCGTTACAAACACTTACTTCAAAGGCAAATTTTTGCACAAGGTATCATGGAAGCACCCTCGGTCTGGTCACTGGCATCAGTTAGACGTCGTTCTCACAAGAAAAAAAGATCTTCGCAACATACTCCACACGCGTTCGTTTCATGGCGCAGACTGTGACACCGATCACTCCCTCGTAATTACTACAGCTTCGTTCAGCCCAAAAAAGATACACTCGTCTCGTACTGTTGGCCGCAGAAAGTTGAGGGTTCCATCATCAGGAACTTGCGAAATGGTCGGTGTCTACGAGAAGCTTATTCGTAACAAGACTGCTTCTTGGGATCAAGACATGACTGCCAACCAGGAGTGGATAAGGGTGAAGTCTCTTCTTACCGAAGCCGCCGTAGAAGTGTTCGGTTGCGAAAGAGTACCCAAAAGTGACTGGTTGCAGCGAAATATAAAACACCTTCAGCCATTTCTCGATGCTAAAAGGGAAGCCGCGTTACATTATCGGCTCAGCCCAAGCGAGAATACCCGTACCGAGTTATCTAACGCCAAGGCGGAACTACAGCGGAACACTCGATTCTATGCTAACGCTTACTTTATCGATCTTTGCGAGAGTATTCAAGCTTGTGCGTCTACAGGTGACTTGGCTGGCGTTTATTCGGGTATCAAGAGGGCTCTCGGTCCCTTACCAACTAAAACAGCTCTTCTTAAGGAAGTAGACGGCACTGTCATCACAGAGCCGGACCGCCAACTTCATCGCTGGGTGGAACATTTTATGCAACTGTATTCTCAACCAGTTGAATTACGACCCGACGCCATAAACTCAATACCCGTACTGCCTATCTGGAAGGAATTGGACGACATCCCTACGTTCGAGGACTTTTTCGCTGCTGTTAAGCAACTTAGGTGCGGAAAAAGCCCGGGTAGCGACGATGTTCTTGCGGAGATCGTTAAGTTGGAGTGCGTGGGTCCAACCCTTTACAATTTGTTTGTGAAATGCTGGAATGAAGAATGCGTGCCGCAAGACATGCGCGATGCCAATATTATTACACTCTACAAAGGGAAAGGCGATCGCGGTGACTGCAATTCATACCGAGGGATTTCCTTGCTGAGCATTCCCGGAAAACTACTAGGCCGCATCATCCTGACTAGAATGCAACAGCTCGCTGATCGCGTGTATCCTGAACCTCAGTGTGGCTTTCGTCCGAAGCGTTCCACTATCGATATGATATTTACATTGCGCCAACTACAGGAGAAGTCTAGAGAGCAAAGTACTCCACTACTTGTCGCCTTTGTCGACTTAAATAAAGCCTTCGACACAGTTAGTAGAGAAGGATTATTCGCGGTCCTGGAAAGTGTCGGTTGTCCTCCTAAGCTGCTAAACTTAATAAAGTTGTTCCACCTTGACATGAAGGGCTCTGTCGTTTTCAACGGAAAAACATCTGACTCTTTCGACATGCGCAGAGGCGTTCGACAGGGCTGCGTACTGGCTCCTACGCTTTTTGGCATATTTTTCTCCGTTCTTCTGAAAGTTGCTTTTGGAGAGCGTACTCAAGGCATACATCTTCACACTAGGAGTGATGGTAAACTTTTCAACATATCACTACTGAAATCTCGAAAATACCGTGAAGATTACCATGTCGATAGTTTGCTATTCGCCGTTGATGCAGCTTTCGTTGCAGCGTCGCCGGAGGTGCTTCAGGAGATGATAGACAAATTTAACAGGGCTTGTCAGCTCTTCGCTATGTCTATAAATGCCAAGAAGACAGTTATAATGGCGCAAGGTTTACAACAAAAGCCAGAAATTATGTTGAATGGTTCGTGTTTGGAAGTTGTGAATAGTTTTTGCTACCTTGGTTCTACCGTATCCAATAATCTCTCCCTGGATACTGAGATTAGCGTTCGCATCGGCAGAGCATCGACGGTGTTCGGGAGGTTTAGTACAAGAGTATGGGATAATAAACATCTGACAGTGAACACTAAGATAACTGTATATCAGACATGCATCTTGTCCATACTTTTGTATGGAGCCGAAACCTGGACGTCGTACGCCAAACAGGAGCGGAGGCTTAACAGCTTTCACATGCGCTGTCTCCGACGCATACTTAACATCTCGTGGAAGGATCGAGTTACGAACGAGAGGGTGCTCAGTATCGCGCGCATGCCTAGTGTTACAGGTATTTTGAAGCAAAGGCGACTGCGCTGGCTTGGCCACGTGCAACGGATGGAGCCTTCTCGTTTGCCGCGGAAAACTCTCCACGGCGAAATCGCACATGCCAAACGACCAATTGGACGACCGCTGTTGCGTTTTAAAGATTGCGTTAAGCGCGATATGCGGTCTTTTAGTATCGACCCAAAGAGCTGGGAAGGGAAAGCTGTAAATCGAGACGCTTGGAGAAAGATTCTCAGCGATGGTGTTGTTAATCATGACAACACATGGTTCGCACAACTGGCCCAAAAGCGCGTAGCACGTCATCAGCGAGATGCTCTGCCTCCAACTTCCCCGGGCACGCAGTTTATCTGCACACTATGCGGACGGAGGTGTCGTTCCCGTATCGGCCTTACGAGTCATATGCGTAAGTGCTGCACACCTACCACGGCCGGTGCTTAAAACATCTTTCATAGATGAAGAAGGCTAATGATGACTTAAACGAGTGCCGTTAAATACATAGTTAGGTTTATTTTTCAGAATCTATTTTTTACAATATAAATTAAATATTACTCACATATTTTCAGTTCTACCTAAGAGTTTAATGAAGCTTATCAACTTGTACAAGTTTGACTTCAATAATTAATGTAATTGACTTCAATAGGTAATAGTAATTAACATTTTATTTTATTTTTATTTTAAATTATTAAAAAAGTCTAACATTAAATAAATATTAAACATTTTAATTTACTCGTCTAATTATTAACAAACAATACTTAAATTAATCGTTTATTTAAAAATGTAAATGTACGTTGACCTTTCTGGCTACCTTTAAAGAAATATTTTCTGTTTAATTCAAAATAATTATATTTTTATACGAATTGGTTTCTATAATTATATTACATTGTAGCTCTAGCGAGTTTGTCGGTGACAGGTTGCGGTTAACATTTCAAACACACAACCCGTTCAATTGAATTTCGAAAATGTATGATACTTTATTTCAATGCTTAAATTTTATTATAAAAACATAATGTAAAATAAGAGAATAAAAGAAATGAATATCAAAAAAAAATCTTAAGATCTATTGCTGTTATAACCAACAGCCTACTCTAGTACTAGTCTATATATAATATTGTTAAATGGAATGTGAAGATTTCTTTCTACATATTTTTTTGCTAACCTCACCAACATCTTATTCTTAATAGGTCTTACTAATGATGTCAGCTGGTAACAGAAGAACCATTGCACAATTTAGTATGGCAATTTGGCTCATTTAAATAATACAGCTATAAATTTACATTTTAAACAATTGTGCTTTAATACAACGAACAAGAAAATAATAAAATCACTGACAGCTAATAAAACATTAATATTTACATTATTGAGGGAACTTATAAAAATTAAGGTGTTTTAATTAGTTGTAAAATGAGAACAAAGCGCTCGCTCTCTGAAGGAAATTAATAATATAAAGGAGCGAGGCGAGACATTGTCTAACCTATATTTATGTACCAGATATTAAATATACCGGGAACAGATTTTATAATCTGTACGTCGCTTGAACACAAAGGTTGCCGCATTAATTAAGTTTAGTGACCGGCACCTTTGATCCTACTGAGAATCTTCAGTATTCAGCTTTGTGTTTTTTAATTTTATTCAACAGAGTAAAAAATATCTTTCATAACTATTTTAAAATGAATAACAGTGAAAGCAGAAACGATATGCAATGTTTTTAAAGTATTATTACATATTAACTGCATGGGTTCTGAATAATAATTATTATTGTTATATAATTTTGGATACTGCAATGTATTTTTAATACTACGGATGTTGCACTTGATAATTACTGAATTAGAAATATTATTTTTGAAAATATAGTTGTTAATTTGAGAAGATAAATTGACAGTAACTATTGTAAATTCAATTCAAATCAGGTTAAGAACATTATATTTGTATCAAATATACTACTTTGTCTACTTTGATGATATTATATTATAAGATAGTGATCTGGTTGATAATCAATCACAACAGTAATTGTTCTCCCTCTTCGTTGCCTTCTTGATACTTGTCTGACGTTTTTCTTTATAGAGGGACCCGGATTAGTAACCGACCTGACAAAAATATTATCAAGAACACTAGTCTTTCTTCTAGCCTGAGTCCTTATTCGCTATGAGATTTGATTGCAAATAACGTGTGACATCACAAAGTTCTCTAAACATAATCGCTATTCATAAATGTATCACGAAACTCATCATCTCGTAATTCAGTGAAGTAAATATCATAAGTATTTGTCATGAAAAATTTTATTAAAGTTCAGTACATATTATTTATTTGTATTACACACAAATTATTATTTTATGACAATAAAAGTGCAAGGATCGTTTTTAATATCCGTACTTTATGGTCTGAACAGAATTGCTCGCAACAACAACTGCGTGTAATTTCACGACGCAAATAAACTGCGTCGCGGCCAGTCGCGCTGTGACTTGTTATGATATTTAATAAATAACTCGTAACATATCGTAAAGTAAAGAAGTACTTAAAAGGAATTGCTAATATTAAAGCTATAAAGATACAGTCACATCTATAATATAATTGTTTCATAAATAAGCGCAGATAAAAACAGATGATGTCTCTTAGATTTTGTTCATAGCCTAAAATTTTTAAGTAAATATCACGTTATATTGGTATCATATTATGGAATATTCAGTTTACAATGTTCTTGAATGAATTTAATGAAACCTACCTCTAGTTATTGAAAGTTTTAGTACTTAAAGTGTAAGTGCTCACGACACAATCTTATATATTAATGCAGGAAGCGATTTCGTTGGCACACTGTAGCTCGAGAACCACTAAAGGGAAAAATATCGTTGATGGCTCAAATCAAAGGTCTCATTATACTACACTGCTGAAAAATAGTGACAACTCTCAAATCTCATTAGCCTAATTGCAGTAATTAGTCAAAAAATTAATTTTTCCCATAGACTTTGCATGGGGAAATTTTGCGCGCGCTTTCAAATTTTTTGTATTATCTATTGTGACTAGCTGGTATTAGCATATTAGTTAGATACTGAAACTAGAAGATATTATCAAATAAATAAAAGAATAAAATATTTTTTAGCATATTCATATATTACGGATAATCTTTTCCTATCCGATTGTAGATATACTAAAAATTATTTGTTGGGGCACTTGTCTCCAGCGTACATTTGTTAAGTCAGAACATTGAAACGAATAATAAAAGAACGTATTTGTTATTCTCTCTTTTACGGATATTTATGTGGTTGTTTGGTCGACACGTTGAGAATTGTTGTTTGCAAAATATAACATAATTTCAACTCATAAGAGTTCAATGCGTCATTTATAATTGAAAATAGTTTCACATTTTTATTATAATACTATTATGTTTAGTTGTGTTGTTTAGTTCTTTAGATTATTTATGAAAGAAACATGGATATACATCAAACACTTTTTGGTAACTTTCCAAACATTTAATTTAATAGGATTACTAACAACTTACTCCCCTCCCCACTTTGTCGCTGCTGAACATAATATTGTCTATGTAATGAATTTTAGTTTAATGTTAATTGAAATTTTTTATTGTAGTATTTTGTGAAAATAAATTTCTTAAATAACTTTGCAACTCCAAGCTCCTCTTAATCTAATTTCACCTCGTCCCACACACGTGGCTGCAGTCACTCTTAGTCTGTACTAACGTGAACCACTAAGACTATTAATTAATTACTAGGATCGTCCTTGTAGAGGTCTGATTATAAATCAAATGTGAAACTAACAGAATAAGTTTTTTAATACATTATAACAACAGTTTTTAATTACGACATTAGTTTATTAAAGAGTTATCGGCGACATATTTAATATATATATAATATATTATAAGAGCATCGAGACAATTTATTTCCTCAATAATGTGTATTTGAAATTCACGTAACTGCCGTAACCACGTATTTGGATAATATCTGGAGAATGAAAAGAGGTCCCTTGTAGTAAAACTTAACTTTAATTTTATACGCGAATGAGTAGTTGCAGTTATCGAATGCAAAATCATAACATTTTCAATTTTTAATTAAATTTACCAAAAAAATATTAAAAAATTAGACTTAATAGACCTTTGTTTAGGTGTTTAAATATAACTATTAAGTATCATGCGACAGTGTGCGTAGCAGAGAGCTCTCATTGAAACTAACATACTATGACTGCAGCGCGTTGCTGACTTCACTACATGATCATATTTATTAGTAAAGCAACGCTAATGGTCTCACTGAACGTATCACTGAAATTGTGTTTAAAGTACACTTACACATTGTACTGTTACTGAAATAAAATATTACGCATCAGAGGAGCAGCGAGCTCTATTCAGACTGTCTTATTATGTATGTGATATTATGAATGCAACTCGTGAGGTCCCGTCGCGGAGTAAATTTCATTCGTATTCGTGTTCCCACTCTGCAGCTCGACCTGAATGAGCTGCTCTATATTTAAAAAGTGAACATAGGATTGTTATATAATACCCATCTGGTAATAATTTTACTGCAGATATACGAAAAAGAAATATTTCATATTTTGTTATTATTATTAATTATATTATATAGATATTAAATCTAAAATACGTATATATGTATAATTATTGATATAAAATGTATTGTTAAAGAAATCTAAAAGGTAAATTCTATCGAAATTTTCCCGAGCAGTTTCGAAATTATTCGGGCTCCTTATTCATGAGCCCTGAGGATGGCGGTTTCGCGGCGTGAATAGCGTGCAGCCGCTCATGCAGGTTTACTCTTGCTTCGTTACTTACTGCCAAATCCCAATAGTATTTATGTGATAGTTCAGCCGGATAATTATATGCATTGCCATTACATATAATCATGGTTTACGAATAAATTAAAATGGTATGTTATTTATTAGGCTGCACGATTATCACTGATCACACAAACACATCATCGAAGCAAACAGATTTGTTAAAGCAACGCGTACATCGTAAAACTAAATCAATAGAGTCTACAAGTACATTTGGCAACAAAACCTCATACTGGCAAAGATATGCTTTGTTGAGTTGAACATATGAGTGTTTCAAGGTTCATATTTTTAATTGAACCTAAAACTTACGACTTATGATACATTGTAACAGCAATTAAAAAACCATACAGTAGTATATATATATATATATCTTAATATTTTAGATGGATTTTTTAAATTGAATCTAATTATACCATATATTCACATAAAACGATGTAAATATTATAGGTATAGTCTAAAATAATAGTAGGTATAAACCGTAATATCTAAGCAGTGACAGCTCCCAGCGATAATATGATGTTATGTAATAAAACACATTGGAATTTTTATTTGTATATAAATATTTGTAACCCAGGTAAGTATTATAATTACATTATAATATACATAATAATATACATAATAATACATAACGGTAAGTATTTAACATGTTTATATCATTAGTAATTAATGTTAACAACACCTTGTTAGTGGATTAACATGACCGCATTGAAGCCCAATTTCTCATTTGATATAATTATAAAAAGATTTTCAATTTAAAACATTATATACAATTATAGACCGTTGTTGAGTTTATTTCTCATAATGTATAAATTACTTTATACTTAGTAATTGGTTCAAAATATTGATTTACAAATTATATTATGAAAATTTTAGTAGTCATCTCCCGACTGATTGATTTGTCGTCGTCTTTTCTTCTGTGACAATAGCACTCAGTGGATAAGCATTTCTGAATATTTTATTCATGTGCAGATTCATCAAAAAAATATTTTAAAAAATGTAAATTCGTTTTTTTGTCACGCCATAAACAAATTCGTAAAAGATTGTATTTATCGTTTTTCGTGTTGAATTATCTGATAAGAATTTCAGAAATACTTTAACCATTGGAGTTCTTTATAAAAATTTTGTAAGATGTACAGAATGACGTGTGTTTATTACTCACAAGCCAATGCGTGCTCATCGTATCTGAAGTAACGAACCATGACAATGATGTAGATATTTTAGATTTTCGTCTTTTCACATTTGATTGTATTTCATTTATAGACTTTCGTTTTTAATGTTCTTTTCTAATAGTTTATATTAACATAAAACATAATATTTATTACAAAATATCGCTTTCATTTATTGTATTTTTATATTTAGTTTCTAATTTTTAGCCATAAATTCTGTTCTGAAGGCATTAGTTTTTGTTCTAAGCTGTAAGGTGACTTTGTCAAGAGACTCGTTCGTAGCAAGTTATTGATAAAATTCAACATTTTTCTATTTTATTTTGACGTCATCAAGCAACTTTTAGTTTACTTATTTACTGTAATTAACTTAACGAAAGCTTACAAATAGGAAAGTAACGGAAATTTTAAAAATATTTAAAAAATTTCCTGTCGCTTTATTTGTTACACTTATTCACGCTTTTCTTACTTTATTGCGGTGGAAACTTTCTTTTTTGTCATATTATTTTTAATGCACTCCATCCATGTCATAGTCGATCACCCTCTTCTCCTTTAAACATGTACATACTTAATACTGTTCTCATAACATTACTTCGTCTTCGTCTTGCACCATATTTTTAACTATTAGACATTAAATGACAATAATAAGACTACCAGAGAATATTACTGATAATTTCTATCATCGGTACTACTTTTAAACCAAATTTTATTTAAATATGTGTATATTTTTTTCAGAATGAATATTCGCTTAACATTTGCTTAAAAATCAGTTAAAACTGACTGAAACACATATACATTCTGCACCAAAACAGATAACTGAATCAAACAATAATTAAAGTTTTATATGAATATGAGTTAAAGGCTCTTTAATACAATTGATATAAATTATTCAATGTAACAATGACACTCATGATAACATATTTATTACATAACATGTGTGAGTGATATACGTGTGTGCAGTGTTAATACTTTGAATACCTGTTTATTTGTAAGTGTTGTGTTTTATGTTTATTTGTAGATCCAGTGATATCGTTCTTATAGACTTATATGTTATGATGAATTCAGATTATAGCCACTGGAAAGGAAAGAGACAAAGACTAATATAGACAAGGAACAAACAGTGATAACTATAATATTCTTAAATTAAAAAAAAACTGTTATTACTATATATTTTTTTTATTGTTGATAAGTTATACTTCTATTGTTTTAATGAACCCACACATACTGAGTTAAGTTAATAATGTATGCACTGAATACTTTCTGTATTTTATATTTCTAATTAAATGTTATATTATAAAACTAATCAGTGTAGTGTCAGCACGTAGTGTAGCTTTCATTAATAACAACATGAGCTGTTCTTTACAATTATATATTCAATAGAATATAATTTATGATTGGTCGTTGTTTAAACTGAGTCACTCAGGACTTACACTGCAATAAAACGTGAACAGAAATACTAACTGACAGACACCTTAGCAGCTACCTGTCCCTTACTTTAATTAAGGATATTTTGATTTTGAGTATTATATTGCTTATTACGTATATAAATCATTATTTTATTTTATTTTTTTATTTATTTTATTTATGTATTTGGGAAACAAACAATATTTACAAAACTTATAGATAAAATTAACAAATAGTGCATAATATCAATAAAGTTTCCACTGTTATAAAAACAAAAATAACAAAAACTTTAAAAGCAAACATAAAAACAATAATATCAATTATTTATCAAACATAAAATGAAAGAAAAAATAAAATAAAATTTATAATAAAATAATAAAATAAAAAAAAACTCAATTGTAGGACAAAGTAGAATTGAGGAAAAAACAATAAAAACTTATAATTTCCCAAAATTTCTCTTAAGAGTACTAATTTTGTCATTAAAAATGTCGGTGTTGTGACAAATGTTATTGAACTCTCGACAAGCGCGAAATATAAATGCATTATTCGTATAATTACATTTGTTGATAGGTAAATAGAACAATGTATTGTTTCTGGAAGTTATTCTTGGACATTTAAGTTTTACTTTACCGAGAAGATAATTAGAGTCCACAACACTATTGACAATTTTATACAAAAATATAAGGTCCCTCAATTGCCTTCGAGAAAATAGTGTTGAAATTTTGGGAATTACACATTCTGAACTGTCACCAGAATAATCACTTCTATTAGATAAATATTTTATGAATTTATTTTGTAATTTTTCTACTGTATCGATGTGAACTTTATATTGAGGATTCCAAACCGTAGAAGCATATTCTAATACTGAGCGTACAAAAGAGTTAAACAGAAGAATAATAGTCGAAGCCCTTTTAAACTCCTTACCCAGTCTTAAAATGAAACCTAACATTCTATAAGCCTTTGAAGATATATAATTAATGTGTGAAACAAAAGTTAGCTTGCTGTCTAATATTACACCTAAATCTTTAACCTCCATAAGCCTATTCAAAATATCATTCTTTATTTTATATTCATATAAAATGGGTTTTGTTTTCCTTGTGAAGGTAACTGTACTACATTTTTGTATATTTAAATAAAGAAAATTTTGTGCACAGTAAATGGCAAGCTTATTTAAATCACTTTGTAGTGCAATACAATCCTGTAGGGATTTTATAGGCTTGAAAATTTTCATATCATCGGCATACAGTAAAATTTTACAATTGTCAAGGAAACCAACAATATCATTTATAAATAAATTAAACAGAAGAGGCCCAAGATGAGAGCCTTGAGGAACTCCTGACTTCACCGGTACAAATGTGGAACAAAAACCGCGCACTGTCACCGCCTGACTTCGATCTCTCAAATAAGAAATAAGCCATCTCAGAAGATCTCCGTGTATACCATAGGATATAAGTTTCTTAACTAAGAGATTGTGACTAATTTTGTCAAATGCCTTTGAAAAGTCGGTATACACAGCATCAACTTGTCCACCATTATCCATTTCAACAGCAACTCTTTGTGTAAACTCACAAAGATTAGACTCTGTTGATCGTCCAGTGGTAAAACCATGTTGTTGTTCTATTATCGTAGGTCTTAGGATAGGAGATATGCTTTCGTATATAATTTTTTCGAACAACTTAGCAATAATGTTTAACTTTGAGATGGGTCTATAATTTTGAACGTCGTGTTTATCTCCAGATTTATGAATGGGCACAATAAAGGATTGCTTCCAGAGTGTTGGTAGTTTACCAGCTCGAAGGGACAAATTAAATAAAATATATAAAGGCTTGGAAAGAGATTTATAACAGGACCTTAAAAAAAAAGATGGGATTCCGTCAGGACCACATCCTTTGTTAATATCTAGGCTCTTAAGGTATTTCTCAACGATAAAAATGGAAAGGTTTACGGAACTAATATTTATGCTGCTCGTAGATGGCGAATTACTCATGTTACTTGCTAATGTTCCAATGCAAGGACTGGATTCGAAAGCAGATTGAAAATGATCGCTAAAAAAATCACAAATATCAATACCGTTTGAAGACCGAGAATCTTTAAAAAACATAACTTCAGGTATAGAGGTACAAGCGGTTTTTGATTTGACAAATTTCCAGAATAATTTACTGTTATTTTTTATAAGATTTTCTGCTGATGTAATGTATGAGTCATAACATATTATTTCAACTCGCTTTTGACGACTTCGTAAATAACTAAATTGGTCATAATCTTTATCTCTTTCATATATTTTCCACTTTTTGTGAAATTTCAGTTTTTCATTTATTATCTTCACCAAAGCTTTTGAAAACCAAGGAGGATAACGAGTACCATAGGATTTCTTAGTTGGCACAAATTTTAAAATAATAAATTTAAGAATACTGTAAAACTTGTTTACCGAACTATCGATGTCGTCAATCTCAAGAATATCCGTCCAATCAAATAATTCAATTTCGCGATTAATAAGGTCATAATCAGCAGTACGACAAGTAGGAACGTCTCGAGGTTGTTCGGAAAGAGCAACGGAATGGGCAAAGGATGTATTAATACAAAGTGCTGGGTGATGCGGATCTTCTTTAACAATAGGATTATCGCAGCGACTAACAATACAGTTCATGTCACAAATCACTAAATCAAGCTGTTTATTGTTAATATTTGGTATTAAGTTAAATTGACAGAAGTTAGTAAAATTTAGAAAGCAATATATTGATTGTAATAAGGTGTTGTTCTCCTTAAAGTTTTTTAAACCCCTGCCATTACAATTCGGTTCCTCCCATATCGCATAACTGATATTAAAATCTCCAATGATCAAAAATTTGTTATTGGGTTTCTGAACAAACATTTCCGAAACGGATTCAAAGAATTCATTAAGAGCCTCAGATTGTTGTCGACAGTGGGGAAAATAACAACAGTATAGATGCAGGCTTTGCGAACTTGGCTGTAAACCAGAGCATATAACAACCTCTATGATATCCGCGACAGCATTAGAAACCACAATCTTCTTTGAAATATTAATTATAATGTTTCGGCGCAATGCTATAAGCACCCCACCTCCCATACTATCCCCTCTTAAGGTATAATCGCGATCACATCTAAATACGTTGTAGCGATAGTCAAATAACTCATTATCATTTATACCAGGTAGAAGCCATGTCTCGCATAAGCATATAATGTCATAATCAGTAGCCATCAAATTTCTAAAGAAATCCTTTGTCTTTGTTCTCAGACCACGAACGTTTTGGAAATATACTGAAAAATTACAAAAAGCCATTTATGGGCATACAACTAACTTTACATATTTTGTTAAACCTAATAAGATGAGAGTGAGTTCTCTGGCCACAATAACAGAATAATTGAATAAAAATAATAAAAATATAAAAACAATTAATATCAATCAAAGGGGTAAGAATTTTTAAAAACAATCTAAGCTTACAAAATAAAAACAAAAAATGGAGGCTACGCCTTATAAATATCAATAGCAAAAATGACAAATCAATTAATAACTTTTACCAACATAGAATAAAAACATCTTTCTTACTTTATTTTGTTTAAATCGTTCATGTTGCATATATGAATAACTGGGCTTGTATCTGAGCGACGTACCATTATTGCACAATTTTTAACCCACGTGTATTGATAATTATTTTCTTTTGCCCTGGCTTTAGCCTGATGTAAAAGAGACTTATTTATGCTGGTTAAATGATCATTAAAAAATATGTTAATAGCACCGTTATGATTCCCTATATCTTCGGCCTTTAATTTATATTTTCTAGCCCTGTATAAGAAATCATCCTTTTTATAACGAGCCAAGAATCGCACAACAATAGGTTTAATCCTCTTAGTTTTATCTTTTGAAGCTACCCTCGTGATGAAGTCAATATCATTATCAGTATTAATTGGAAAATCAACTTTATGCGCTATATTTCTCAAAATGTCCAACAAATTTTCATTTTTTTTTTCCAGTATGCCATAGATTTCAACATTAGAGCGTCTAGACCACTGCTCACGAATATTATTATTGGATTGAAGAGCATTAATAGTTTCCTTTAAATCACTGATTTCAAACTTAGCCGATTTTAGCATTTTAAGATCTTTTTCAACGGAGTCAACCCTTTTCGACATGCTGTCGTACTGATCATTTATGAAAGTAATACTTTGTTTGAAACTAGCAATTTCATCTCTAAGCGGCTCAGCTGATATAGCGCTTGTTATTGTGCATTTAAATTCTGACCAAAGTTTGTTAAACTCTGTAGCAACTATCTCCCGTATCTGATCGTAAGTGGCATTAATACAACTTTCTGGAGACGAGGAAGAAGTACTCGCTGTTGGATCACGGTTGAAGACGACACGGTCGGGGCTGTCGTTTTTGTCATTCGATTTTGGAGTGACAGTACTATTATTGCCCAGCTGTCTGTTCTTACCATGTGAACAATCATAACATATCCAGTTCTTTTTAGTATCACATGAATGTTTCTTTTTATCTGTTACAATGCAGGAAATATGGTAATTATTCTTGCACTTCCAACAAGTGACCATGCCAGTGGCGCCAGCTACCGTAGATTTACAACATTGAAATTTCATGTTAAATGTTTAATTCAATTTATTATAAATACAAAAATGTGAATAGTAACTGGGATAAATATAATATATTATATAATATATTAATAATATAATTAATCAGTGATTCTTTTTTACTTATTGTAAATGGAGGATTTTAGTACACTCAAAGCCTATGTTAGAGAAAATTAGTGCTACGTGTTTTTTAACAACTTTACTCAGATATTGAGTCATTGTATAATGAAACACTATTTTATAGTGCATGAGTAAAAAATGCTAAAAATTATTGTTTCCTAGTTATTAATATATTATTAAACACAAATATTTTATTAAAAACATATTAAAATGAATGAATTCGGTTTAATAAAAGAGTTCAATGAACTGGTTACAAGACTAATAAGTTCACAAACAATAGTAATACTTATTAAACTGGTGTTCAATATATATTACAGTGGGTAACTAGGTTTTGTATCATTTTGATCTATTTTAGTAAAAGAATATTTATACACAAAACACTAAGTACCATAAAAAAATATTCTGTTTCATTTAGATTTTGTTATTAGTAGAAACACGGGTTTTAAGGAAGAACTAACCTCACAGTTATTCAAAACTACAACAATGAAAGTTCAACCACGACACAAGTAGTAAGTTGCTCGCTACATTATCTACTCGCTTACTTCAGAGCACATTATGTTGTCTATTTCTCGTAAAAGTACATCATTATAGTATATGTTCATTTATTAATATTATATTTAATGTTGTGTATTAACAGTGGAGTTGCTTACTATTCTTCTCCCTAATAATATATTTTTCCTGTTTCATTATAGGTGGTTTTTCTTAGTTGACGAGAATATCGTAAGATAAGAGAGCGATGGAAGATGACTTCATTGAAATTCATGACAAATGATATAGCAAAGGAGCAAGTCTCTATTTAGATGATATATGATTATTAAAAAAACACATGCGAGTGATTTATACTTTGCGCGGACCTTAAACATTTCAAAACTATATGTTTGTTACAAGTCATGGTATGAAGTGTTTTAATTATAAAAAAATATGATTATATTTTTTTTAGCATAATGTTTGTATATAAATAGAAGGAAAGCGCCATATTCTACCTAATATAGAGGAATTTTTTCGTTTTTATTAATTAGAGTTATATAATAAATAACTTGTTCTCATAACAATTGTATTTTACAATATTAAAACAACTTACAATTAATTGCGGTTTTTTTAACTACAAAGATTTTTTTAGTTTTTGATATTAATACTTTCCGCTTTTTCAGTCGATGTAACAGCACCTTACCTACTGATAGAAAGTCGATAGACGGTAGACTTCAATAGTTTCACATACTTTACGATGTTCTGAAAACTTTTCCGTATCTAATACGGACACTTCGTCGAAACGTATTTAATAAGCCGTTCCCGAATCCGAGACGTGCTGCTTTATCGCTGGCAGAATAATGTCAAAACATATAGTACATGAAGTACATGTTCAGTCACTCTACTTTTCTTGTTTACTGAGAAGCGACTAGTTTCAAACTCATTCGTGCTCCTTACTCATGAGCTCGGAGCATGAAATTCAATTGATACAGCGATGTAATTGACGTAAATTGAATCATGGACCACAAATTCTAAATACATTCATACAATATTAAAGTCTGATTATATTATTTATTGCATCCAAAGCTGGAAGTGTGATTTATAAATATAAGATACACGCTTGTAAACTAAATGTTATTTGAAAATTCCAAAGTTTTAAATCTAACAAAAAGACAAAGGAAATCCCTGAAATTCTATTGATTAGTTTTAAGTTTGCAAGTTGTTTATATTTTTCATTAAAAATAAATGAAAAACACTTTTAGTCTTCAATAACATGTTATTGGTACTAATATAGTTTTTTGTATAAATTTCCGATTTATCTTTCTATTCCTAGTTAACGGAAATTAAGATTAAAATTAATAAATAAAAAAATTATAACGCTATTAATTAAATATAAATATTATTATTAATATTTTCAAGCATAATATTTTAATAACTCTTTGTGGTGCGAAAAATATCATGAGGAATTAAATTGAAAGAAAGGTTAGCAATAAAATGTATAAATTATCTTTATATGTTAGAAAGTAAAGAATATCTAGCGGTCATGCAACTTCGTTTTTAATATAACTTACTAAGGCTGTGTCTGGAAAACATCTCCCCTGAACTGTACCATTCAGTGAACACTCCGCAATTACCTTTGTAAATACTCCCCTCCTCCTCCCCGTGCCTCCTCTCTCGCCCAACCCCCTCTGGAGAACTGTTGACTGACGCTGATTGCCTGTTACAGGAATGTTTAGTTTCTTACTTTATGATTCAATGGTTACACATCTGTCTGTTAAATTGAAAAATAAAAATCTCTATAAAAATATTTCTTTGTATTAAAAAGCATTGCGACATTTTGCGAAGTTACATACATGTACATAAATATAGTATGAAGTATCTGTTGACTGATACTTTTATGAAATTTTATGATAGTTAAGAATTGGTAAAGTTATAAGTTATATTAAATAAACATTAACATATTTATTATATATATAACTGTGATTTATTAACAATACATCTTTGAAATGCTTATTTTAAGTCCGTTTTGCACTATATTTCTACGCTTATTGCGCAGTAACAGCTGGTAAATACTCTTAATGCTGAACTTTTTGTGTAAACAGCTTATTTTCCGAGTCTATATAAAGATTTTTTAATGCAGCAAAATTCACATACTCTTTTGAAATTTCCTAGGTAGTACGAAAATTTTTAAAAATACTATAAACGTCGTAAAAGTTTCACATTTACCGTTGAAAGTTGGAACACTCTATACAAGCGATGCATTCTAAAGAGCGCTCGTTACTTCGTAGAAAATAAATTATGACCTACCTGCAATTACTCGAGCCATCAAAATATTGACAAAACTTTGAAGAGAATTACATGACAGTATTTATTAAATTTAGAAAACATAAATATCTGCTTTTGGAGAATTTTGTATTTGGTCAACATTTCTTTTGACTATTGGACTTAGTATATATTAGACCAATAGTAAAAAGGAATGTCTCACGATACATAAACCTTTTATCTCTCAGAACGAAAACCATTTATCTCGTGAGTTATCGAAATTACAGTTAAGTGTCTATTGAACCAGATACAACCGTCGCTATTACTTGTTTATATAAGGTTTATTACGTATAGAATGCATCGATTAATAATGGCTTCTTTAACCAGGTGCGTTTTATTTCTTAAGTCACTTATTCAAGTCACATATTAAATCAAATTAGATACTGGATGAAAACACATTACATAATTCTCTTAATTATGTAATAATCCTCTGTTGTTAGTGTATTTATAATCAATGGTTATTAGTAACTTTAATTAGTAGTAACTAAAGACACCTACAAATAAGTTATTTTAACAATAACAATGTTTACTTACTTAATATTCCCTAAATTCAGAATCAACTATATATATATATATATATATATATATATATATATATATATATATATATATATATATACATATAATATTAAGGATATTATGCTAACCCATTGGGCATTTAGTGAGTAAAAACTATTCATCAAATCTCTGGATTATAATTATAAATTTTATATTCAAAATATTCATTTAAAACTTCACCTGAATGCAAAAGCCGCTTTTCAATTCGCTGTATATATTTTATAAATATTTTTTTTATTTACATATTTAATATAGGTATTAAATGTTATTAATGTTCAAAAAATGTAAAGACTTATCAATATAAAAGCAACAGTCGTTTGAAGTGTATTTCTTCTGAATCAAATTTAATTAGTTACTATAGTTGTTTACACATTGAAATTAATTTTTATAGCATACTCAATATTAATTACATTTTAAGCATACTCAATATTAATTACATTTTAAGCGGAACTGAAATTTTTCGGATCTCTGAAACTTGTTTTATAAAAGGCTCAGTGTATTGTGCGCTTGTAATCCATCTGAACGAGTGCGGCGTCTGAAGCGATTACGTACCTCAGTGAAAACTTTACTATGCGGAAATAAATGTTTCTCTTTTTCCACATTGTGCCAGAAATTGTTTTTCTCGTTCCAATTGACATAACCTACTTGTCTAACTAAAGTTATATAGGTTATTTATATATGATACATACGTAGAATATAATCTACTTATATAACGAAAACATTTATATTTATAATAGGTATATTTATACCTATTATAAATATAAATTTACAATTTACAATTTTATATACTTGGGTTCATTTGACTAAATCAAACAAGAATATTTTAAATTCATAAATAAATTGAAGAGTCGTATCAGTTACTATTTGGTTTACATTTCAAACTCAGCGACAGGTGCAGAGCGTCGAGGACGCAAAGCTTTGAAGAAAATAAAACCAATTTATTATCCGTTCAACTCAGTAAGACTATAAAATATACATAGCGGTACACGGTTGTCTAACAATTTTTACCATTTTGAGAACAACGTTATATATTTAGTAAATGAAGAAAATTTGGATGGAGTTACCTGATAGGAGTTTTAAAAATTGTCATCGTCGATGGGGTCACAACTCTGGTGATCATGTCTACACATGTATAATAAATATTGTAATTAACTATCATGATTTATATTTAAATGTAATAAATGTGCTTTTAAAATTTTATATAAATTGAGTCTCCTATTTAAATATTAAAATTGTATCCTATTTAAATATTAAAATTAGATAAAGAAGTAGAGAGAGTGTCGCTCGTTTCCAGAACTGATAACGCCGGTGAAACATTTTCCACCTTATTTACTGCACTGTTATGTGTGCGTGTTTGCATCAAAACTATCGTTCACTGCTAATGAAAACATTTTAAATTGACGCATGCTGCCATTACTTAAATATGTAGTCCGGTTTAGTTTTTCAAATATTATGTTATAACCAAATTGTTATAAAACTTAGTGTTAAAAAGGCAGTTAACATTTAACAAGTCTGCTCCTTGAATCAACTACATAATTATTAGAGGTTCTTATATGATCTAAGTTGGTGAAGCTTTCATATAACTGAAAGTGGAAATCGTAAAGCTTATTCACTCTCGCCTTGAAGATAAGCTGTTCAAGTCCATCGTTGTGAGAATACAAAAAAAAGCAAATCGCTTTGTTTGGATAGAATGGATGTCCACGACTTAAGGGTTGAAACTCGCTGAGTCAAACATCGTTGTTCGAAACCGTGAAGAGTATCAACCAATACAGTGTTATACACTTGGGCTTTTAACTGAAAGCAGTACTCCATTCACAACCGGTTTTATGGTGTATATGAAATTTTATTTTGAAAGTAAACGGGCTTATTATAATGACAAATAGTTTTGTATGGATTTTGTTGACGTTGTATAATATGCATCTAATGAAATAATGTTTCAACGTAAGAACTGGAAACATAAAATTACGAAAACGAATATCTTAATGGGTGTTCTTTTATCGACCGTGTAACGTAATGAATAGATAACGAAGGATCGTCTGAGATGTGAATAAATTCGAGACAGTGACGAGGATACGGTGATTGTGTGAAACGAAAATTATATTCAAAGAAACTAGTATGCTAAGACCAGCTAGTCACAATAGATAATACAAAAAATTTGAAAGCGCGCGCAAAATTTCCCCATGCAAAGTCTATGGGAAAAATTAATTTTTTGACTAATTACTGCAATTAGGCTAATGAAATTTGAGAGTTGTCACTATTTTTCAGCAGTGTAGCATAATGAGACCTTTGATTTGAGCCATCAACGATATTTTTCCCTTTAGTGGTTCTCGAGCTACAGTGTGCCAACGAAGTCGCTTCCTGCATTAATATATAAGATTCTAAAGAAACTACCGCAATGATAGTGACAGTTGTGTAGGTCAGTTGAAAAGATATCTGACACAGTCAATTCATGTTTATTTAAATCTCTGTAATATTCGAAGTAATTATTGGGTTTCTATGAAAAATCTCGTGAAATTAAAAAGGTTCAGTAGTTTTCGGTAGATCCAGTATTTCGAAGAAAAAAACACAAACCAAAATCATCAAAAACACGTCGTATACTCTCGAAAACACTCGACTAAACGAAATAGACAAATGTTGAAACTTGTATACACACAAACGATCATATAGACCTATGCAATTTACAGTTTTTGCAGAAGCAAACAAATATACAGACTTCTTTAAAATTCTCGTGTGTTTATAAAAATATATCTGTAACTGGTGTGTTTTAAATAAATAAATAAATTTTACTTAAGTGAATAAATACTACTTTCAGTAATTCGAACTTCTAGAATTTCTTTTTGGAATTATATAAACAAACTTATCAACTTCTCAAACTATTTTTAGTAATTCAAAGTATTAGAAAGAAATAACGTGTCTTAAGATCTTAACCAGTATATTTATATAAAATTCTTACATATTATTACATTTTTAATTAAAGCCCGATGTTTCAAATGATTTGCAGTGATTGTCTTGTATTGAATCAGTAAAATAGTTCTGTCAATAACGAGAAATTAAAGGTAAATTAAAACAGCACTGTAATTTTAATTTTAATTTTAATTTTAATGTGATCTTATTTTCTTTTCTTAGAATTACTTTTAATAAATTACATAAAGAAGTGCCAGTTATATTACATTATATCTACCTGAGCGCATTTCTGCATAACATCCACTTACAGGAGATCGATCTGAGGCTGTCCGCTCTGCTTCATCACGATAGAGAGTATTTACTTCTATTTCTGTCCACTTAAGTCCCCAAGTGCAAAATCATAATTTATTCAGATATACGAGTATGTAAATAGCATTAGGTTTAAATTTAATGAAAAAGCTGTCAAGTACCTAGTTTAGTCGTGAGTAGGAGGCAGTTTAAACAGTTTGCTTGTTACTAGCTTTAATGGGAGCTCTGTCCTCGGGAACCACTTACTGGTTATTTTGAATTACTTAATTTCTTCTCTGCTCCCGACATGGCATTCGCAATAAATAAAATTTAAATGCAACGACAAAAAAGTATTAAAAATTATTTTAAAATAAAGCATGTAAGATATACATGAAAAAACAATATTAATAAAATTTGTACAGTAATGTGCAAACATAGACAGTTTAGACGTTTTAGTCTTTGTTGAAACTGAAGCACGGTTAACGTCCCCCGAAATCCAACTCTGATTTTTCGGGGGCTGCAGTAGTGAGCACCACAGCCATAGTTGAGCTAGAAATAAAAATATTTGACCTAAAATATCAGTTAATATTATTTACTTTACATATAAATATATAAATACACAACTTCATGTTATTCGATAATTATATGATCGACTTTTATCCGGGCATAATTGGTTAAACGACTTGCATTTTATCTTCTTGCAGTCGCGAAACTGAAGGATCTCTTCAATAGAAAATATCTCCATGGATAATTTTAAATCAAACTGAAACTTTTATTTTATACTAATTTGAGTTAAAATCTTGTTCATTATATAATAATAAGTTTGATCATCGTGAATAACTCGTACCAAATCTATTCGAGTCGAAGGAGCCGTAGACTTAATTAAGTTGAGAGTTCTAAAGACGATAATCTCTTTGTACTTGTTCAGTTTATAATTTAACATTGTAAGGTTATAACATAGCTCGAACCTAATTAAGGTTTTTATCATTATTTTGTTTTTAATTTTGTGTGTGATTTATATTCAATAATCATAGAATTAATTGGTAACAACTAGACTTTAGTCTTAAGTTGGATTCATACAAATACCATGTATGTTCAATAAAAAGTTTAATTTCAAATAAAATTATTTTTATTCGATCTTACTCCTGTACTATAAATTTACATTTGAACAAAAGTTCAATTCCGACTAAAAAGTCGGAGAGTTCTATGAGAAGTTTCTAAGAAGCTGGATGTAATTACTAAATAATTAATTCTTATCAAAAAAGGCTAAAGTATATAATTTTAATCCAAGACACATTTTATACAGTTTTTTTTTGACTCAAGTCTATATGAAAAAAAAGTAGATGTAGTTCTAATCTAGTGTCAAACTATGGTGTTATTTTATATCATTTTTATTGAGTTGAGGAAATCAGAACTGGCATTTGTACAGATTAAGATTTAAAAGCACAGATTAAAATACCTGAAACGTCAAAACGTCACTTCATAACATACAGTTTTTTTTTTAAATAATTTGTAATCGCTAAGAAGTGCCTACTTGTCTTTTAGGTTTTTACTAAATATCACAAAATCTCATATTCAGTCATTGGAAGTTTATTTATAAGTCTTAATAAAATGAGACAAAATTGTTTGTAAATAGTCAAAGTTATAAAATATTACTAAGATATTTTATATGTTGTTTATTAAACAAAACTTATTACTTTATTTTAGAAGTCGTCTGCTTCATGTTGGAGGCAGTACACGACTCCTGTATAATAAGTTCGTGTACTGAGGTTCGTTGTTGAAAACAAGTTAGGTGCTTTGTAGAGTATTTGAAACATGTTTGCGGTAAAAGGCCTAAAAACTTCACTATTAAAACTCAGTTTATATATAAACTGCGAAAAATTGAATGCTTTAAAATTTAACACAAAAAAAATGGATATTTGCATTTTTAGGCACTCTCAATATATACATAATATATGTTCCGTTTAATCTCAATATATATACTTAATTTATTATATATAATCAGTTGTTTGTATCCGTTATGTCTGTTTGTAGAACTTTTTTCAAATCAGAGATAATTTCCTTTGTCCAGTACAATTTATTTAAAAGATAACTATCCCAATAATAATTATATCGGTAAGCGGAGATATTTCTTATCGAATTCATTTGCTGCAAAGTTTAATACGAATTTTAGTGCAGTAGTGACAGACATTTTCAACCTTATCCACAAGTACAAGTTCCAAAACTAATAAAGTCTGAGTAATATATTCTATATCATTTATCAGCAGCCCCAGTCCTCGTGTCACCTCGTGTTGTGGGACCATCAATTATCAGCAAAGTGTGTATAATTATGTCCTTGACCATCCAGCGACAAAGGGTTGAGAGGAAACTATAATACATCAATTAGTTAAACCAAAATCGACTATTAATACAATTCGACATTATATTGTGAAAATAAAGATAACTATCTCATATTTGAAATTATTTATAAACATATATTTGTTTGTATGTGACATCTTTTACATGTAACTATAAACTGTTAAACTGTTTAACAGACGTCTCATTAGCCTCATAGGAGATGTCTTACAATTGTAATGTATTTTTATTTACAATGGAAAAGTAGGACAGGATGAAATCGCTCGCAGTGAGTTCAGATGAATCTCATTCGTTACCTTGAACTCTCTGTCTCATCGAAATCGAAACGATGTCGTGTACAAATTTTATTAAATATTAAGTTATATAGTTATATAGAACGTATTAGTAGGAATGTTTTTTAATAGTGATAATATCCTTTATTGTACATCCTCAAAAAGTATTACAACATAAAAAGGAAAGCAATAATAACAAAAAAAAATAACAAATATATATGTACAAAAGGCGACATTATCGCTTATAAGCGATCTCTTCCAAACAAAATCGGCGGTAGAGGTGTACAGCTTTTATCATATATTATATAAATATAATACAATATAATACACATAGTACATACATATATATAAATATTTGTACATACAATAATAATACATGAATAGAACTTAAATAAACATTATTATAAATATATTGGTATCACAATAATATTAAATGAAAACACAAAAGGACTACAAGGTAAAGAGGATGTAGTTGCAAGGAAAAGCAAGTGCAAGAAAATGTTTTTTTAATAGATTTTTGAAAATATTAATTGTTTGAGCTTGTCGAATAGACAAAGGCAAGGAATTCCAAAGACGAGAAGCTTGAGCAGTGAAGGAACTTGTATAGAAAGTAGTAAAGTGAGAAGGAATTTCAAGTTGGGAGTTGTCTATAGAACGAAGTGAATGATTATGTGAATCTCTTAAAAATTTAAATTTTAGTAAACGATTTTAAAATATCTAAGTTAAAATTACATCTTAAATACAAATATAATAAAATATCTTGAACATCTAGAGGAAATGGTTGGAACCTATCACACAACTATAGATCTAGTGTTCCAGTGATTATGATTGCTGCCAAGTGTTCGAAATGTTGAATTAAAAATTAACTGAAAAAGTAACTTATATTTATACACGAGTTAAATCTATTAGAATAATTTTATAACATCTTTTAGGTGTCTTTCGAAAACCCTATATTTTTTGCAATCTTAACAGGACAGTGAAGTACATACGGTGAGTGTTAATGCAATCCTTTGAGGTCCCACTAGGGCAATGAGGGCAACCATTGTTTTTTTACTGGATAGCTTTAAAAATGGCAGCTAGAAGTCCTCTATGCTACCGGGTAGTCCCACGTAACCCCCGAACATCACCTACTTTACCAACGGGGTATCCGTAACGAATTTTTCCAACGAACAAAAAAAAAGGACAGTGAGGTACAAAATAAGACCACTAGAATTTCTACATACATATAATAGCTCATGATCGCGTTTCATCCAGTAGACGATAAACTTTATTTACTGTTAGGAATTATAATAACTTAGAGCAGTATAGTAATGCTTGATTGTCTATCGCCTTCCTTATGACCCTACATATCATAACTATAAAAAAAAATTAAATCTATCCAGTAGCTTCGAGGATTAGTGAAGTCAACATAACAAACAAACAGACTTTTCATCTTTATTATATTATTAGTATAGATAGGAGTCGTTTGTGACACGAATTTATAATTATTACCAGTAATAAAAATATTAAAAACACAAATTAAATACCAAGTGCCGATGACAATCTGAAAGCTGAATGATTTGAATCGTAGTAAACATGTGTCATATTAATTAACCTTCAGATGATGCGCCGATAGGTAAGCGCAAAATGATTGATTACCAGCATCTTTTCAATATTATTACTCCGCGCGAGGGGGAGGAAACCCTCAAACATATCTTTTTTATATTTATATATTAGTCTTATTTAATATTACATTTACGACTGTTATCACATAACATATTTTAATTACCGATTACAATTTCTTGTACATTAAGTAAATATAAAAACCTTATCAAAAACAAGAATAATTACGAACTTAATAAAACACATGTTAAATTTATCATTAATATGTATGTAAAAAAAAACTTTTTATACAACAGACAACAATAAATATAACAAGTCAAATTAATAGTTGATCTTTATGAAATATATTTTTGGTTGTTACGTCAGGTATAATGTTAATCTCGCCGGGGCGTCACGGTGTGTGCTAACGCGATCCCGTGGCGTCCCACTAAGGCGAAGAGGGCAACCGTTGGTTTTTTAGTGGGTAGCCTTAAAAATGGCAGCATCCTCTATGCTGCCGGGTAGTCCCACATAACCCCTCGGCCGTCACCCCGCTGGGCCGACGGGTTACCCGTAACGGGTTTTTCCAACGGAAAAAAAAAAAAAAAAAGGTATAATGTTAATAAGTTAAAAGTGTAAACTTTTATATTTCAGACTCTTATTACAGCGTAGCGCTGTCGCTGTACTAAAGTCACTATTACTTGAAAATACACGTCAACGACAATTTCAAAAGCTAACAGCAGTTTCTTCGTTTGTTTAGGAGCGGCCTTGTTTAATTTTGATTGACTCCCACTAACGAGACTGAAGACGTTATAAGTCATAGAAGGGAAGTTTTTTATAAATATGAATAATATTTAAAGTGAAATACAATCTGTATTTTGATATACAACATTTAATTTTGCAAGTAGTTGTAGCATAAATTCACCATATATTTATTTTGCAGTATAGATATTTTATTAATTTAATTAATTTTTGAACAAATTATATAAGCATAATACTAAGGACATTCTCTATCAGCTAGCACTCAAATAAAAAAATACAGATGCAAAGAAAGGAAAAATAACAATGTTAAAAAATTACATAAATAACATAAATACAATAATATTAAAAAATAAATACATAGTATTATTGTTATTCAAAATGCATAAAATAAATCAGTAAAAATTTATTTCACATATCGTCGAGACACAGAAAAATTAAAATATATAAAATATAAGAAAATAAAATTTACACTCGACGCGACGAGCCCGACACCAACAGTGAATCTATGGAATGCTAAGAAGCTTCGTCTCATTTAATATATATAATCCCATATTTAAGTAAATTACAATACTAATAATTTAATACAACATTTGGTTATATTAAAACACAGCCCGTCCTTTAATATATTGTAGAAAATCATATGTTTTGATGATGTATTTATATTTGATGGACTTTTACAATAAAAATATTTAAGTAGCGAAATATAACTAAAGGCCTATTAATTCTTACCCAATAACTGTTGAACCTATGCAGATAGTTTCATGTATTTATGTAAATACTGATATTTCAGTAAAAATCAGAAATGTTTCATTGTGATTGAGAATACATTTACGACTACATATATCAGATCTGATACTGAACTGCAAAAATTTTAATGCAAATGTATTGTGAATATTTCAATGTGGGTTTTACTTTTGTAACAAAATCACAAAGTGTGATCCTAAAAGCAATAAAAACTTATAACACACTGATATTTATCAGAAACTTGAAGCTTTCAATAACCTTTTATATTCAAGCTAAATGGTTAATTTAATTTTAGCTAAATGAATATATTTTGTGAGTGTGAATTAATTATATTCTGAAATAAAACAATCGTCTACTTAATGAACGTCGTCCTTGATTGCGAATAAATATGAATTAACTTTCATTCTTTCATTATCATAATCACATCAGATTTTACTTTTGAAATAATAATTAATGGTATTTTCCTTATTTTACTTTTATATGTTTATTACAGTATTATTTCTTGAATTAAAAAAATTGATAGGATGATGGAAAAAAATAATGACAAAATGCCATTCTCTGTAACACATCATAATGTTTGTATGATAAAGATTGTTAATAACCCTTTTATAAAAAAAAAATAGACTATACTTAGAAAATTGCATAATAATAGAATTATAAATAAGGCTTTGATTTGGTTAGTTCATATCTTATTGAAAGAATTCAGAAAGTAGATATAAGTGGAAAAAACTTCGTGGCTCATTTGTCAAAATAGGCGTGCCGCAAGGCTCTGTTGAGGCGCCATCCTTCTTCCTGTTTTACATCTATATGTGAGATAGCTTTGAACATAAGGCTCATGAATTGTATTGATAAAACTGAACTGAATACGGATTTCAAAACGGTAAATCACTTTAGCAAGCTTTATAAATAAGAAACGTTTTACAAGATATAAATAAATATCTTTAATAATGACAAATATAATAAAAGTATAATAATAATACTGACATATATATATTTGAATGCAATATCAATATTATAATAATAGTATTTACAATGTAGTTTAATAATGTAGTGGATTACTAATAACGATATGACAATAAATTTATCATAAATAAAGTATGTACAATTTCGAATTAAGAATAAAATAACTATTAAGCTGAATATATATTATAATAAAAAATAATAATAATAATGTAAAAAAGGTGATATTGGTTAGTGTTCGTATCAAAATTAATAGGTTATATAATATGTATAAATTAACTAGACAAGTAACGGAAATTCCCAGTATGCAAGTAAAGTTTCTGTATTTCAAAATAATGTGTGGTGTAGCTCCGTACGAAACAAGAGAACCATACTTTAATGAGTTAAGAACTTTATTTCTTGTACATATACTTTTGTTAAAACAGCTGATTTTGTTTGGAAACATCTGATCACATATACGCGAGAAATACTAGACGTCTTCAGAGATAAGTATTTGAAAAGAAACCCAAAACTTCCCTGTTCCAACACATTTGTTATGTATATAAAAAAACCTAAGAAGGGGAAAATATAAAGTTACTTCCATATTCCTAATTTAAAAAGGCTTTATAATAATTTACAAACTTTAAATGTAAACACTGTTCAGAAATAGATTGATGTTTTACTCGCTTATATTGAAAATTAATCAAATATGCTTTATTTTATGTTTTATAAGTAAGCAGAATTAATGAACAATAAAATCAGACATCTGTAACTAAACCTATTCAGTGCAAATAAGGATTATTAATAATATTACTATTATTAATAATAATAATAATAATTGGAATACTTTGTTATTTTCTTTATGATACTGTTTATACCAAGGTTTTATTTTGATATTTGCCTCTTAACTGTCCTCAAAATATTGAAAAATTGTCATTAGAAAAGAAAAAAACTAAATTATTAAAAAAAAAAAAATATCGGATAATTTTTTTAAAAAATCTCGATTTTGAAATTTACAACAATCTCAAATAATTTCAATCATCTTTTTAATGTAATATTCAGTAGTTTAGATATTTATTTGAATTTGCAAAATAACTAAATATATGAATATTTAGTTAATTTGCAGCATATCTGCAGCAGCATATAGCTGAAATGTTTGGACATTTCATTTCTAAATACAACATTCAATTTCAGTATGGAACTGAATGGAAAATCAAAGGTCATGTAAAATCAAAGTGTGTGCTTATTACAATTATTATTTATTTATTATTTACTCCACAAAATACAAAATATATTTACAAAAAGCGGTCTCAATGACCCAAACACATTTTCTACAAGCAAATCTGACAAAAGACAAGTTTAGTAGGCCTACAAAAAAAAAACAAAAGAAAAAATAAAATTTTAACAATAATAAATTATTGCTATATGTAAATTTTAAATAAAATATACAATGATAATAAAATGCTTTGTACTTATAATAAAAATATCAAATATATAGCCGACAAATATTCCGTCATATAGTTTATTTTCTAAAATAAAATGCTTTTATCTGGAATTTCAATGATTCAAGAGTATTTTGCCTTGCTTATAAATTCTGGTATCTCTTTACATATTCTGACAGAAGTTACAGCAACTGAGTTGAGTTAGACAAGTAACTGTCATGTACAACCGCTAAAAGGGACTCGAGGAGACCAAGCATATTTTTGGTATCTAAAAACCCCATATAATTCAAATTTACCTAAATAATAAAAATATATATAATATAGAATATACAGCCAAGTTTATAAATTTTTGTAATTATTTATTTGTATTTATTATTTAGAAATTTTAAAAGTCATAATTAGAATAATATTTTGAATAGACCTTGAAAATACAACTTTTACTAATTAATACAAAAAAAAAGTTCAAAACGAGGTTTTCTTCTTTTAAACTGAAAATCTTTAGATAAACTAAGTATTATCTTTTATTCTTATAACGAATAAACATTTTTTGACAATGAAAAAGTATTATATAACAATTTTTACTTTATAAACATTTTGCACACATATCTATATTGCCACGTGCTCACAAAATATTGACTATTTGCATTTTATCTACTATGAATATATTTTCGGTTTTTTTTTTACAAAGAAAATATGTTCAGTTGCGATGGTTTTTATGTTCTGGTTCTTTGTGAGGTCTTCTAACACTGGTTACGACTTATCTTTGACGAGGAGTTGAAAACAAAGTAACGTTTTGACCATATTCTGGCTCATTCAAATGGGTTCCTCTTTTTTTTCGTACTACATTAATGAAGAACTCTTCCGAGATGTACATATAATTATAAATATTGAATGAGCGCAATAAAAAGTGTGGGATTGTAATAATTCTGGTTGATGATGACAGGTATTAGATTATTCAATAGAAGTTGTAAAAAAGTAGCTTACAAAAATAGCTTGAAATTTAGACTCGATTGGAATTTTATGAGTCTTTACTATGGTTTAAAGCTACTAGAAAATTTCCATACATTTCTTTAACCTGTTTGTAAAGTAAGAAAGATTTCTAAGAATATTTCTCTATTTATTACTTGTGTTGAAAACATTATATTGTTGTTGTAAATCACAATCCGTAAAAAAATAGTCAATTTAGGTCAACTATCTTACGGAACTTACTTGGGTTTACTTCTTTACTAAAGTTGGTAGACCAATACAATAATCGCTCGAGAACAGCGCTTATCAAGTAAATTTATTCGTCAATTAAATTGAATAAAATTGAACCCAGAAACCGTCGTCTCGCTGTCCAATTGAGAATTAAACTTGAAGAGCATTTTAAAATGAACAATAGTTGGTATAAAGTCTTATGAATTTAATTCGTTGCCTATCATATTTCTGAATGAATCGTTTTCTTATCATTAATATACTAATATATTTTTTGGAATAACTATATTGGATGTACCAATACATTGATTTATTAATTGAGCGAAGCGAGCGGAGCCGGTGAAGCTCTCTATGAGAGACTTTTATGCTGCCTTTGTGCAATCAATCAACAACGGTATATCCGAAAATTTCCAAATTTTGCACACTGATAGACATCAGTCTGGTTTTAAACGATATAAAAAACATATACACAAAAAATGTAATAATGTCTCATCTTGTCTTCGTTTTGTAAATGCAATTTCGGTGCTCTTTCACCTCTCTTCGCTCAATATGCTATCACATACCGAGACTTTGTTAGCGTAGCGAGTCAAAACTGAGATCTGTTTCGCACTCATAGTTGTTCTCGACTTTGCTGTATTTAAGCTGCTTCTGTTTAAATTGAAGTTCGTTTTCTAATAACATAATATAACAGTGTGATTGTTAGAGACGCTGTTCATCTTTACTCAGCTATTTATTCTTTAACACTTTCATTGTATACCACATAACAATTAACAAGTACATAGAACGCAATGCATGTTGTACAACGAGTTTAATATTGTCAAGAGGTATATTGTTTACACTTGTATTGAATACAAATATATTGTGTGATATTTTTTATCTGTGATGTCTATTTATAGACTTATATGGCTGCTAGCCAGACAATTTTGAATTTGCAAACATAACCAAACCACTCCCGCCTTGCCTTTACATGCTATCAGTCTACCGCTCGCCGACCAAATGTCATGCTCATGCATAATTCAGTACCGCAATAACTAGAAAAACTAAAGCCATGAAAGGAATTCCTAAAAAGCTGCTATAAATCTAATAATATCATTATAATATTATTATTATATATTATAATATATATATTTGTATAAGGCATCTCTATAAATAATGTGTAACAATATGTCGAAAATCAATAAATACATTGATAATACTTAACTGAAAAAGCTAAATAATATTAAATTAAGATATTCGAAACTATCTTAACAAAAATAATTTTATATCTAATATTGTTAATAAAGACGCTAAAAATATGGAGCTCAACAAAAAAGATAACAATTATATGCTTCATTCTAAAATAATCCAGAATTATCAACTAGGCCAAAAGAAAAATTTCGAAACATATATCTGCCATAAATAATTTGGTTCCGATTTGATTTCTTTGAGCCGCTTACAAAAACTTGTAATACATGATTTTATTAACAGAAAATACAGTACAATACAGTAGAATTCTGAGCTCATGAAATTCTGTAATTTAAACAAGATATCTGTGACAGAATATCAGACAACACATTATAGCTAGTTAAGATCTAGAGCTAGAGGTTTTTTATTATTACTGTTTACAAAACCAAAAGTTCGTTAAATGGTTCTTTAGAAATTATTTTAGATGTTACATTAAAACTATTTTTGAAAATGTAATATTAAAACATCTAATATAAATATGATCACTTGGATATACTCGAAAAAATGATTTTATATTAATATTATTTTAACCAACATTTTACCGAAACTTAAGAAAATAATATTTTTTTTTAAACTCTGACTATTGTAAACAATTTACAGAATTTCGATTTAAATTCATTTTTAATATCAGTAAGTAATATTTAACATTATTTACAGTCCAGATCATTACACATCAGAATACATTTCATATGTATGATTTAATGCATAAAATTAAAATGAGCATCAGAATATGCGAAAGTTAAAAAAAAAAATTATTAAAAGTAGAATATTATAATTACACAAATATTATCAATTTAATTATTAAAATAAGAAATTAATGAGATTTTCTAGTAAAAAATTTAATGTACTATTATGTGCCAAGCACTGAAACAATTTCAGTCGGTACCGTTTTGAGGCTCATTCGTTTTTTACACTCTACACACACATATATATAAACACATCCGACTCAAGAAACAGAGTTCATATGACTGAAAATGTGTATATAAAAATGTAATAATTTAAATAATTTAAACATGATAAATATTGTTTTTTATGTTTTTATTTATGGCGACAGTTATGATCTATTTATGCTTGCAGTCGACTTTTATCTTAATTTTATTCAAAACATAAACTTTATTGTTACATTATTTATGTTTCATGTGTATCTTTAAAATTTTAAAGAATTCTCTCCGAGACATATAATAACCAAAGTTTCTTGGTTAAAAGTAGTCGCTACAGTATTATACGGACATTTTTGTATATATAAATGTGTAAATATTTCTATAGGTTGTTATTTTGTAGGTATTGTAATATATTACTTAGTAATTGGTTTGATATTTATGTTCTCATTGTAGTACTCTAACTTTTATACTACGCTTTTTCCGACATTTAAAAAAATTTTTTGATTTTTGTCTCTTTCTTTTAAAATCCATCTATTAAATTGCAATGATAGAGTATACCATATTTTTATAATTTTTGATAGTTATAGTTACTTCAAATTTTACACTTGCAATTCTCCTATTTTTTATATTTATTTCATATGTTCAGGTAGGTAAAATAAAGTTAAAAAATGACTAACACGTCCTGTTAGGAAAAGAGTTCGTGTGGATATCAGAGCAATAAACTTGTAAGAGGATTTCAATAACTGAGTTAGGAAGCGCTCGACATTGCGTTTGTCAAAACTTTCCTTTGCGCAGGAAAAATATTTAGAATTGAAGTAAACAAGAGCATTTATATACGTATTAGAAGTTTCATTTTGAAATGAGCAAAATATCTTTTAAAAGAATTTTTATCAACATATAGAGATTTATTTTAAATGTAATTATTTATCTCAATGCTATAATTTTTTCTCAAAAGCATGGCATCTTCTATCAGTGTTATTGCTTTTATTCGATGTCTTGACAGGTCAGAGAGCAATATTTATAAAGTTATTGATTAATCCTTTTACTTCAACCCGTACTTTGGATCTACATGCTACAAATTTTGCACAAAAATACTCGAATTACCTTATTTACTCCTCATTTTATATATAATCATTAATAATTGTTATATATTTACAAAACTATAAATATCGAACTTTATCTTAGGTAGTACTTTGTCTTTTTCAAAACTATAGTTCAAAGTAACTACCCTCGTGACATTTTATAAGATAAAATAGCCATTTTAGATAACTTTTCCTCTCCCAAGCCGACATCTCTCACTGCCAACACAGACGCAGACTCCCCCGCTGTGCTGTGATTACTATCTGTATTGTACAGCGCATATATGAGACTTAGATTAAAATGGCGGTGATAAACTGAAAGTACTAAGAAAATTTAATTTAACTAAAGTAGATTGTATTTTTTCATCTTTTGTTGTTTTTGTAACAATATACGAGTAAATTTTTCATGCTGAATAGGAGTTTATTCAGATGTTTCAGAGACCATTCAATTTTACGGCTTATTTCTTTACTGATATGTGGAGTTTATAAACGACAATTTGGACTATAAAAATGTATAATAACTGAATAACTAAATTAGATATAGCGGGTTACAAAGTCATGCTCTTACAATGAAGACGACCGACTTACAGAATATATTGCAATACTAGAAGTTTAGCAAAATTCCAATATATTATCAAGCAATGTCATCTCAACTAACTGTCGTTCAGTTTAGTTTAGTTAATTTTAGAAACGTTTCAGTATAATAACATATAATTTCTTCCATTACTTAATATTATGATAAAACTAAAAACTAGAATTCTATAGCTAATAATTGAGAGCTAATTCTAGATTACAAGGAAGAAGAACAGCTTAACATCATTTAATTATGTTTAGCCTTTTGTCAGTAAAGTTATTTTTAAATATACATTCTTTTGTTATTAACCACGTATAAGAAAAAAAACTGGTACAAGTACGCTACAATACCGTAAAAAGATTAAAAATGTAACATTTGAAAGCTTGCTCTGTTCAGAAACTCCAAGTATAAATATTATATTCAAGGTATTGATTTCAAAGTTCCTGCTCTCATTTCTAACAGAAACTCCACAAAAACATAATTCTTACTTTTGTTATTAGCCGCATCCATGTATATCTGAAAATATGTATCTTGTGATCACTTACTTCATATCAATTACTTTTAATATAAATAAAAATTACAATTAGACAACTTATTAGATAGTGGTAGTAGTACCATCGGCAATGAAGTGTACTCTTTTATGTTCACTATCACATGAAACCTTATATATTTTTTGATTTAGTTCGTTGTAATTTTTCATAAAGTTCATACTAAGTTTTTTAAGAGATCATAAGATTAGAAGATTACAAAAATCTTTATACGTTATGATTTTCTACTACTAATTAAAACTGTTAAACATAATGTTTTCTAAGATTTACACGAGTACTACACATTTCAATAAAACTATTTTTCGGATATGACTCGCGTTTATTTTTATATTTAACCCGACGTTTCGGATGCTTTGCAGCAGATGGTGTCCGACACCATCATCTCGTCTTACCGCGAACACGTTTGCTGCAAAGCATCCGAAACGTCGGGTTAAATATAAAAATGTAATAATAAACGCGGGTTATATCCGAAAAATAGTTTTATTGAACGGTTAAACATATTTCTATCAGATAAATCGTAATATATGTCACGAACCAAAGACACGTAATACGCCTTCAGGACATTTGTAATTCGTTGTCTGATTATCTCGAACGGTTTGTTCACTGAGTACCTTCAGAATGTCTCCCACTACTTTATGATAAAATTTATAAATACGCTGTCATTATATGAGCTTATTTGTACTTGTTTTCAGTTGAAACTTTTTATTTTTCGTCTTTCAAATAAGTCGTTCTTTTTCGTTGTATTCGTATAGTCTCCATCTTAATATAAAACTTGCAGTGATTCTTTCAATAGCCGCCTTAAGATTCATTATTTTAACTTATAGTATGTTTGTCGTTTGTGTATTTATATATTTTTATATCTATCTCGGAATAAGATATTGGAAGTGAAATACACGGTAGCGATATAAACCAACTAATGACAGTGATAGAGGAGACAGTCCACTGTGACAGCGGTCTGTGTACCAAGAATAAGAATTGTAAGAAATGTATGGTGATATATATAAATTTATCGTCAGCTTATATACTAATTTTGTTATGTTATCCTCGTCTTCTACCGCCGATATATAATATATAAGTATGTATTTACATAAGTCGCTATAAATGTAAGTGTATGAAAAATATATCACATATATGTTTAAATACACAGATATAATGTTTCTTGCTGTTATTTTTCTCCATCTAATTCGTTGCCTGGGAATGGTATACGCTATCTATTATTATTATATATATATTTTATATATAATATATGTATTTTAACATGTTATAATATACGTAATTTCTAATCTTAAATTATTATTTAGTTTATTAGTATGATACTATTAGTATACGAGTCTTTTGGTATATGTAACTGCAAAAAAAAAAAAAACTATTTTGTATGTTTGTCAGGAAAAAATAGCTCTTAAGCGATAAATAAGGCCGTTACTTCTACCTATATTTTTAATTGTTTTTCTTCTATATATGTTTTTATCTGGTGTACAACAAAGAATAAATAATAATAATTGCTATTTAAGCGATAAAGCTGTTAAATTTGTACCATTTTAAAAATATTTAATTAAAAAAAAACGATTTATTCTTTTCCCCTGAAACGTTGCCCTTAACGTTTAAATTCGTCATAAACTTTTTTTTATTTATTTATGATTCGGATTCAATAATTCGGATTCGGTCGCCAGTTCGAATCTGACCGAAATCTACATTTATTTCTTATAACACTTTTACAGTCTGACATTAATAACATATGCATAAAAAAGTGCAAAAATACATTATAATAATGTATTTATTCGCGCATACTTATTACATAATATTTTATAATTGATCAGTTCTCTTGTAAATGTATATTAAATCCTGCGATGCTTTTACAGTTAGAAGTCAAGTCAGAAGGAAAATTAACAGCCGTCGATTTGAATGCTCATTCAGATACAAAAATCAGTTGAAGCCTTTTTTAAAAGTCACTAACTTGCTACCAGTTTTTAATTAGTGAATATAAAAGCTTTTTGGTCCTTAAAAATAAATATATTTCATTTTTTTTAATGAATCTATAGCCTAATAATATTAATTATTGTGATGTCACAATATTTTGGCGTGGGACCTGTATTTGATATTTGACTTATCGTCATGACCAATTGTTGAGTAACTTGCCAAGTCCATGTCTATGATATGCCTGTAAGAGATATCATTACATACAGAATTGAACTTATAAAATAAAAATTAATTAATATTCTGGTGTCAATCATTAGATAATGTCTGTACGTAAAATGCTGGTTTAGTCGTTTTCGACAAACAATCGAACACACTTATTAAATATTTCAGTTCAAAAGTATAACAACTAATAAGTTGAAAAATAAATTAAATGTGTTATGATGAAGTTCAAACATTCCAACTGTCTAATTACTATGTACTTATATAATATTAAAACACCAGAAATTTTAAGTTATTAGCTTTCAAACCTAAATATTTAATTGACTATTCTCATCTCACATTGTAAGTATATATTATATGATATGTAATTGTAATGTTCCTAAAAAGTAAACTACAAGGCTGTCATAGTATTTTATTAATCTGATCTATATTAACAAACCATGTGACAACAAATAAATTGCCGGTACAGGTACTTATATTAATAGTACGGCGGAGGTCTGATTGCTCTTAACCGCAAAACCGAGGAGCGCAGATGACGTGAGAAAAGTAAGTGGCGTTATGGTTTACATTTTCAATGATTTAATTTAGGTCAGTAGGCTAGGAGCAACAACTCTCTTACACTAACACTGGACATACGTACACTCATTTATTAATCTTACCCCATTTTTAATTTAAGTATTACTTTAACAAACGTTTATTATTTAACCGTAACACATTAATATAGGTTTCAGCTGAATTTCAATAAAATTACTCAGTTACTGTGTTTCATGTATGTCTGCACAATATACAAATATGCGTTCGGTATAAGTTACGAGTTATTTTCACAATATTTTTTTGTAGCTGAGGTTGTCATTTGAATAATCTCCTATGAATGTTACATAAATTTTTAAACTTCAAAGTCTCAGTTTTTAATCTACTTAAAAATCAACGACCGATATTCTTACCACCAATATTACAAGCGGCAATGGGTATGAGCCCTATCACAATATTTAGGCTTCCTGATTAAAGAAAATGTACAAAGTTAGTTTTTTTCTCATCATCATGTAAAGACGGACAATATAACTAAACATATTGCTTATAAGAAAATGAAACTTACCAGTATTTTCTTATATTTTCACGAGTACACATATGAAATAAAACTATTTTTTTTACGGATTAAACTCACGTATAATTTGGTTACATTTTAATTTTAACCCGACGTTTCGAATACAGCAATCGTGTTCACGGGTAGACGAGATGTAAGTTTCTGTCAGTAAGTCAGTTAATTAGTCATCTACCTCCAACGGTTCCTTAGTTTGCGGGCATAGAATTTAAAAAAAAATGGAAAATGTTGGAATTTACTAATTTGATAATAAATAAAAAAAAATGTTTCATAATTTTTATTTTCATATGAATTTTAAAGAATTTTTATTTTCATGCATTGTTATAATTAACCGTAAAATAAAACAATAATATTTAGAAAAGTATATAAAACAATAATATAGTATATGGATGGATGGTATTTAAATTTAGAGAGGTTTGTAACGTCACTGGGTGTTTGTTTATCGTAACAAATAAAACATCTGAAAATTAGTAAAAAATATTTTAAAAACCTATACTTTAAAAATAAATGCAAAAAAATATTTTTATATATATTTACAGGTACAAATTTGATAACAGTTGTAAAGTTTAGTTGAACTTTGAAAGGCAGAAAAGCTCACTAATACACAATGCTTACATTGAAACGATGTTTCACAAATAAAACCAACGCTTTGAAATTGCAATAGCCAGATAAAATAAACCTATACGCTGTCATACAAAAGCTATACCTTACAAAAGTTAGAAAAAATGTATATTTTTATAACTACACTATAAAAATATTGCCTATATTAATAAACTTAAATAAGATTTGTTATATAAAGTCACAAACACTCTTTACTAAATTAGTATAAATCTTACCACCGCTATATAAATATAAGACAAACTAGGTCAGCTCCATCTAGTGATTCATAATTATCAAATTAACTCATTATAGACTTAATGGTGGCACTTCCGTTTACTAAATTAAATTAAATGAGATACTTTGTTTCATTTGATCAAAGCGAGATAAATAGTTTAATCAAAGAGTAGTATCTTCGGCAATGAAAGCTGTAATAATTACTAAATTTAGATTTACTAAAACTAAAAAGTTATTTATGGTCAATTTCAATTCGTTTTTACCATAACTAAAAAAAAATATCACTGAAACAATGAATAAATTATTTTAATTTAATTTAATGTATACAATGGTATGTTGAAGATAAGAAAATCTGACAATATTTGATGGAGCAATTCCCATTTTACAGGTGCAGGTGTATTAACCCTTTTCGCAGGTGTACTCTATTATTGTTCTTAGTTATGGCACAATACGATTCCTTTTATATAAAATGTTTAAATTTACGATCCTTTAAGTACTGTAAATGTGAGATCATCATAGAACTAGCTGAACCGTGGTTGGTTATTTTATACTTAGTTTTGGTACCAAGCTTGACTTCAATTCTAATTTGTTCTCACATATCAAGTATGAATGTGACGCAAATAGTGATTAATAAAATCAGGTAATAATTATTAGTCATTTTATAAATTAGTTTAAAGAGTATCCATCGACTTTCAGGGCGGTTTTTCTCTAAGGTTACTTTCATTTGCAACTAGAGTATAACGTTTCAAAAGTGCATTACATGCCTCCATGAAAAAATACTTCAACTTTGACTTGGGTGCTGTATTATAGTTCTTTTTATTAAACCTTAAAGATTATATATGTATTGTTCTTAAGATAATAAAATTATTGAAATTTGTAAATCTATATTACTTTGGTAACCATGGTAACGCAATCCTAGGCATGATTTTGCGATATCAAGTTGCGCAAAATGGCAACGTTGCGTTAAACCGAATGCAGCTTAAACTGAATTTCACAATTTCCGCGGTACAAATTACTTCGGATTACGCCTGTCTAGCTTCACTCTAATATGACGTTTACTTCTAACGTTTTATTTAATCTACAATTTCGAAATTCCATTTTGGTTAAGTCATACGTATATTAAGTATGGGAGGTAAAATTAAAGCATGTTTTTAGATTCTATAAATTGTGTGACAATAGATTAAGTTATTTGAATAAGTTAATAGATAACTGCCGCCAGAATGAATATCATTCTTACTTCATTTAAAAGTTGTATATCGAAACATTTTATTACAAAATCTTATTTTATATTTGAACCACATTATTATTATCTTTTAAAAAGTTAAAAATAAAATAACAAAAAAATGACATAAAAAAAATGTGAAGTAAAATAATATGTAAGTGGGACTATTTATTACTAGTGAAACAATCAGTCACTTTACCATAATTGGATAAATTCATCACTAGATTTGACTGTTCATCCTATTATGTAGAGGCAGCGCAGAGGATTCAGACCGTAGAAAATGAATTGAACTAGATAAGTGATAGGGGATTTACCAAGAGACATTGAGTTTGAACTAGCAATAAAACGAAACATTTTCACTGAAGTTGTCTTTCACACGAGGCTTCTTAAATCTCAAAGAAACAATCAGAATTGGGGTCCTCAATTTTAGTTCTGTTGTCGACGTTCTAATTTCTATTATACGAAGACGAGAACTATTTTTTTATATAAATATAGAGAGATATATTTATAAATGAGGGCAGACCTTAAACCTATGAAATAGCGTTCCAGCCAAATGAGCTACCACTGTGTCATATCCTTTTTGAAGAATTTCGCTTTTTACATGTAAAAGCCTTTATAAAAAAAAATAACAATTGAAATTATTGAAAGTGATATGAACCAGTTTTTTTTTATAAACGATATATTTAAATTATATCAAACAACAAATATTTAATTGAAATTATTTTAAGTATTAATTTTGTATTTTACCTCTCCCGGCTATTTCTAATTATGTAACTTTATTTTGCGAGTTTAATATCTTCTTTTTCTGTAATCCACCTGATTTCTATTTTATAATTGAGAATCATATTAAAAAACTCTGGACTATTCCCCGTGACTGATACGGTAGAATAAGCAAGCTTTTTCAATGTTCTCGAAGAGTTATGATGCGACAAGTGTTATTGGTAAAACCGATGTCTATATGTGCACAATCACTAGATCAACACACCTTAGAACTTTATTAATAATGTACTGCATAAGATTAAAATGAATTAGAATATTTTAAAGAGCGAATTTGGTAAAAGCAATGCAAGTCTTATATAATATATTATTATAGTCTTCATTTTGATGATGAAATAATATATTCAGATAAAGAAGTTGCCTATTTTTTCCATTTTTTTTTCAGAGAAATACAAGTTTCTAGCACTTTTTCATTGATTTTTTCACCTGCTGTTGCCAAACAGTAACTCAATCATAGCAATATTGGTTTGTAAAACCTTAATTCTAAAGAAATAATGTAACTATTTCGATCATTCAATATTAACAAATCCTCTGACTTTTGGGAATATCTGTAAAGGTGAATGGATCAATAGTGAACGTTGTTACGCCTTACTTATCGACAATTTTTAATGACTGTATTACTTAATTAATACTTACTTACTTGTGACTTGTTTCCTGATCTACTGAAATATTGAAAAGTTAAAATCTGGTTCTTCAGTTACAACAAATTAGTGTTTTGTGACCTATTCAAAGGCATTCGATTGTGTACAGCATAAAATATTGATAGGACTCCATTTTCATCTTCTGTAATTTCATGATAATAAGCTGCGTCAATATTAAAAGAGATTCTGTCTAGCATTGAATTTGAAAAATTGTTTTCAGCGTTGTTTTGGTTGCATTATGAAAATAATTTAAATACTTGAATATGTAACAGCGTTGTATTTAATTATGTTTTAAAATAATTTAAATTATAAATTAATATCAAATTTGCCCTGTCTGGCATTCTCTCGTGTTGCGGTCGCAACAATGAGACCTGGTGGTATTTATAAATTCTTAAAAAATATAAAAATATAAAACAATAACTAAACTTCAAATAGCTAACCATGTCTACACACAATTTAAACTTTTACTTTGATTTTAACTTTTCGATCTTATTCTTTTCCCCAAATTAAGAAACAAGTCTAAATCTATTTTCGTAAATACTTCGTCCCAATTAAGACGATTACATATAGAATACTATATGAATTATTACAAAAGCATTATTATATATGTATTCGAATACGAATTTCTTTTCTTTATTAGGCGCACACCCTAACTATTCAATCAATCATTAAACAACTCTGAAAGAGGTAGAAAGTTGACAAGAAAAAGTACTGTTTGAAAAATAACATTTAAATGTCCCGAATTCTTTCTTTGGACATTTTTTACACTCACCGTACAAAAAGTTAACAATAGCTACTTTCAAACAAACAATTATTACTACAAATATCCTCCTAAAGTATGAACTGAAAACCTTTCACAATGAGGATTTTTATTAAACTAACATACTAGATTAGTCCTTCATACCGTAACGTTCATGTAGACTTCAAACAAAAATAACACATATATGAAACTTTAAGATAATCTGACTTTTTCACAAATCTGACCAATTTCAGGGAGAATTAATATAAGAGAATGGGTAGATAATATAGATATGTTTATAAATTATTAAGACAGGGTCATGTTATTACTTTTGATGCGTTTTAATATGTAACTTTATCATTGTTATTTTGTTTATAACGATTATTGTATTAATGTGACAGAATATCTTAATGTGATAACTAAAGTATATTATATTTTAAATGTAATCTTTATAACTAAAAACACCAAAACTACTGAACGGATTAATATGAACTTCCTAGTTTATTTTTTTGTTTCTTGTTAAGTCATGAGACTTTATGTATTATAACTTATTATGTTTATTGTTATTTTAATTGTCAAAAATAATAATAATATTAATAGCGTAATATATTATATCTTAAAAGATACTTCAAATCATCTTAATCTTATATTCATAAAACAAACAATAAACTTTATGTTGATTAAATATTTTTATAAGTTGTAATTCAAAATAAATTAAATTTTACTTAAAACCTTTTTAGAATTACATTTTTTTGACCACAACTTGAAATACAAATATCAAGAGAACAGCAATTTATTACTCATTCATTCAGTGAAGACTTCTATTCTATTCTAGTCGTGTTCTCAATTCAGAACAACCTCAATTAGGGCGTTAGTACAATGAAAGTTTTTGCTTCATTTCAGGTTTTTTCATACAAATGTAACAATGTTTAATATTACGTATACATTGTTAGATTTGATCAAGTGTAGTCAACTTAAGTAATATTAGCTTAAAATATTTTTTATATGTAGCAGTGAAGATAGAACTATAGAAATTATATATAAATATTGCTTGCTTGTTGCTTGTTTAACTTGTTAAGGACTAGGTAATTATCATTTATTATAAATCTCAATCTTATAATTCTAATTTTATAGACGCAGGACCACTTTTAAATTATGACCTCCCGGAAAGTGAATACGGAATCCGGACAGGTTCGAAACTTGTCTGGCAATTTTCAATTAAATGAACGTGAATACCACCATATAATTATATATTTTTTTGTTCTATTACTCAAATATTTATACCATTTCTATTTTTTATAAGAAATACTCATCTGTGTGCGTATACTTTAAATGGTTAGTTCAGTCCAGTTTCTTCTTATAAACATGTTCATTACATTTAAATACTTAACAATATATCTAAAATAAAATAAAAATGTGATACATACAGTACAGCAAGCATTCATCGGTGTAATGGGTGTTCTCAATATACAGCAGACACACATAATACATACAGAGTAACTACGATAAAGTAGAGCACATCGAAGCATTGTAATGGAAGCATCGCGTGTCCTACAAAGCTACAGTGGAATAGAAACTAATACTAAATAATGCTAGATGTACGTCCGAGTAAATATTAATATAATATAATGTTACAGACGCCCCACTTCCCTAACAACTCTTAAACTAACCACAATGAAGCTGTTATTAGTTTTTATTGAATTACTTCTAAGTATATTGTGAGAGTATTCGATTTATACTGTAATAATGAACAATATAGATTCATTTTCGGAATTTAACTTCAAAAGATATAATGCTAATAAAAAAATATACAAAATCTCGACGTCTCGACGTATCCAATACAAGGGTTAAATAAAATATATTTCTTATTATATGACTAAGAAAAAATAAATAGACTAAAGGAAATGAATGAAAGGTAAGTAAGTGTATGCTGCTGTTATGCAAATTTTGTAATGGATTTGTGACAAGTTCTTATGAATAGCGAAAGTAATAATAATTAATTATTAATATTATTATTGTTATTTAGTAATATTATTAATTTTCATACAACGTACAATTACATGAATATTGAACTTAGACTAGACAGATCAAATATATTTGAGGTCTCTGTAGTTACACTAGTAATCCTGTATTACAGCACACATAGAGAGCATATATAGACTTTAAAAATTATGATTGATGTGTGTGTGTGTGTGTTTTTGTATATACATGTAAGACGACTTTAGTAAGTCTATGTGTAAGGATGAGTGTGACCTTGTATGTGTTACATAAATTTGTCTAATAATGAATATTAATTATAAATAAAACAGTAATATATCTCTAACATACACTTTTTAGAAATGCTTCTGATCTTCATATCAAAGTTGCAATAGGGATTTATTTAATTGGTGTATATTCCCAATTTTATTAACTTTATTCTAAATAACGGGACCAAAGTTGTCATAAATCCCGTGACTAAAAGCTGCCTGAATGCCTGTAGACAATATCTTTTCTCCGTTTTGTTGGTCCTGGTAGAACCGAGATCCAAGTCCGAGTATTGCATAAGGATAACAGGACATATAAATAGTTGACGAATGGTGAAAATTCTGAATTTACTCTTGCCTTGTTGGCGCACACATTGTAATCGGTTGTGACACTGACGCAGGCAAGCTGTTCCAACCATTCGATGTACTAATAAAAAACGAAGAAGCATAGCGCTTCGTTTCGACACAAGGGTTTTCATCAAAATGTATATATTGTTTATTTATTACTTAAAATACGTTATGATTTCGTAAAGACACTACAAAATATAAATACTAGTTAAAGAAAATAAATAATATATATTATTATTATTTTTACATCGTATTCGTATTTATATCATTTTCCATGAACGTAATTTTCAACATTATTTTCAGTGTTTATATTATTATCATTATTCATTTTAATAATACTTGTATCGTTTATATTTTCAATGAATTCAAATTATACAGTTTCTTTATTTGTGCATTATAACATTATATAACACGAGGGCGATATCTACAGATATATCGATATCACTCCAGCATGTCGCTGAATCGAATTAACAACACATTATCCATCCAAGAAGCGGCATATGCACACATACATACATACACACACATACCCATACACATACATACGTGTCATTATATCTATCAAGGTGTTGAGTATTAGTGTTCTGAGTTGACTCATAAGATTGCTGTTATTTAAAATATTTCAAGTTAGAACCCTTGAGGCTTTAAAAATATGAGAGCATTTTCATGCTTCTGCAGGCTTAGTTATTCTAGTTTTCTTTTCGGTACCACGATTGACTTGTATTTTAATTTATTTTCATATATCAAGTATGACTGTGGCTTAACCATTAGAACAACCCTGTGGAATCATGGAACTAAAGTATAAAGTTTCATAAGCGCAGATGTCTATGAAATAAGTAAAGATAATTACTTTAGCTTTGATTTAGATTTGAATTGCACAAAGGTGTTCATCAATCTATGTTACAGAATGAGCGCAAACATTTATTTTTTGACCACGCTGAACGCTTTAAATTAAAAAATATATATATAAGCATGTCAACATAATTATATATAATTATTCGGCTGTACTCACATAAAAACTATCCGAATTTTCCTGAAATATCGAGTTATACATTTATAGCAACAGGAAGGAAGATCCGTCTAGATCCTGAGGGCAGATCTAAATATTCATAACTTATATTCTTTATAAAGAGTAAAGAATTTTTAACAATTTTGACGTCGTATTCCTCTGTATAGAGTTTTGTTTAAAGGGAATGCGGGATGCGTTTAAGTTATACTGTGAATTGGTTTAACAATTTTATTTTCATGTTGTTTAAAAAGTAAAATTTGTTTTAAGAAAAATTTTACTTAATTTGAATCAAATTCAAAAACACAAATAATTATTAGGTACGTAAGTATTCTAGTGTCATTTTACAATACTTTTTTTAGCTACATTTATATTCAAACTTAAAAACTTTCTATAATGCTATTCCTACGAATATTACTCTATCAGGACGAATCCCGATAGAGTACTATCAGCGATAACACTGTTATTACTTACATCTATTCAGCAAACAGTGCTGTTCCTAAACAAGCGCACTGCTGCCGGCTGTTGTGATAATCGATTGAGACGTGTAGTTTGGGAGAGAGAGATTGCGGTGGGGCGACGTGATGGGAACGATGCGGTGATTTCGTACATAAATAAAACAATTATTCGAAATAATGATTTTTATTCCATATACCTATTTGTTTTAATGGATTCATGTTATTCAGATTTAATACTTTCTTTTTACACAAAATAAAATGCAAGACCTTGTAACAACGTTTGCAAGATTGTTTAAAACTTCGTTAGCTACCGGTGCCCTACTTTAACTACAATAGATTATTTCTGAACCTTACTACCTTGGACATAAAGTACATTACTCATTGCATTCTCGAGGTACAGCTTCATCTTAATCTCAGAGCGTCGTGCACTTCACCTCTCGCCTCAACAACACGCCCGGCAGCGTGCTTTTGTTACACCAATCCTTAACTTTTTGAACTATTTTTTTTTTGTAATTTAATGAACTGACAAAACAAGGCCTTGAAGTGACTGAAAAATATTATTTTTACTCTTTAAAACTCGTATTCGTCATAACAATTTCATATTAAATTACACGTATAGTTCTAATTGTATATAATATATACTATCTATATATACTATCTTTGTGTCTTCCTTCGTAAAGTTTGAATTGAATTGAATTCGAATTCTTTGTTCTTGGCTTCATGGAATTTAAAAATTGTAATTCGTAAATATAATAAATAAAAAATGAGAAACTGTAGGAATTTCCAGTATATATATAAATTTATTGTCTATCTATTTAGTCTACGGGGATATACATTTATGAGCTCTTACTAGTTGGTTGTAGTAGAAATATTTTATATATACTTCTATTACTAATTTTATTGAACTATATTTGCATAATATCTAAATATTCTAGAGCTGTGGATGACCTGGAATTATTGGGTTGTAACTTCGTGTGATTTGATCAACCAAGATGTCAACGAGCGAGTGAACACAAACTTGATTAGTATTACGATACGAAAGCAGAAAGACAGCGATGGCAGTAAAAGTAACGAATAAGTTCATATAAATTTTTAACTCTTATATCAAAATATAATATTTTTAATATGAATGAATTTTACAGAAATTTAACTGGAAGTCAAAAATAATAACATCAAACTACCTATTTTAAGGGTATGTTAATTTAGTAATTTTTAATGACATAAGAAAATATAGTCACAAAGCACACTCAAATGACATTCAATAGCCCCTTATTAATTTATATTTTCTTGTTAAAAATATTTAGCAACAATTTATAAGCTAGTCAATAATAACACGAATATATTAAGGAAAGGACTTACTTGGAATTTAATGTAAATTTAGATGATTTATTCAAAATACAGGTAAAATAAATACAATAGAATTGTTCAAATTATTCCAATAACAAGAAGCTATAGACTCGGAGGTGCAAGTAACAAAATATTCAAACATAATATGGGCGCTTTCATAATTTTTATAATAAAAATGAATTTTCCTCTGCAGACTTATTCACTAAAATTTTATTCATTAAATTTCTATCTTAACCCTCAGGTAAACTACTTATAACTTCAATTATACATGAATTGACGTCAAAACTTGGTGATTGATTTAACCCTAAAGTCTGAGCTAAACTTTACTCCTAACGATGTTATCTTATACTTTTTGTTAGTTTTGTATTAACTGTAATAATATTTTAACTCAAGTATTACATAAATATATCAATTTACTTAAACGAGACAACTAGAGAGCTACAAAGCTTATTTTAAATCATGAACAAAGGTTTATCATATTTCAAACGTCGTTATCACATTGAATATGTATTATTTAATATAATATTTATATGTAAACTGTTGTGATCTATAATAACATTATATACATCCATATATCCGGCTGTAGTCACAGAATTACTATTTCATTTGAACGACTAGTTTCGAACCCAGTCGGGTTCCTTAATCATGTATTCTAAGCATGGCGGATTCGCGGCGTGAACTCTAGTGAACTAGTAATGTTTATATTTTGATTTTTGAAATCTCAAATAGAAATAAGGTCGTTTCCAATATCAGTATATCACCTTTAAGGTATAGCAACATTTTTTTAAGAAAAAATATTACTTACGAGAAAAAACTATAGTAAATCCCTTGCTGAAATAAATTCTCTGACGTACAACGATCACAATATTGACCGTATGATAATAATAATTATTGTGTAACATAATATGACATACGAGTACATAAAAGTGTTTGAAGTAGACCCAATCTCGGTTACACACATATTAACTATCATACCTAAATAACTTTTCCCAACCAAACAGTAATTGTTAGTTACATTATAAAGATTATCTTTTTAATTAAAAATACTCTAGAGTTTTAGTTCCTTTGTAGAAGAGTTTGTGTTTTCTATAGGAGTAAGTCTGTAAGGATAAAATGAAAAATAAAACTATTTCTTCAGGAAAAGCCACGAGAAGAGTCTCTAGAGAGATGTAGCAGATTCAAGTCCTGTTGGTGTTGACAAAATGGTTTCAAAAAACTTGTTTAATATAGTTAATACACATTAAAACAATTACAATCATATTTTTAACATATCTTTAGAAGTATAAAAGAAATAATGAACACGAAACTCAGAATTGGTGCTTATTTTTATTACAAACTATATTATTCATGTAGTAAGTAGTAGTTCAAAAAGTTGCATTATTTAAAACAAGATGGCGTAAATGGTAAGAGCAATCATGATATACATACACCATAATATTATGGTAAAATTGAAGACCTGCTTGTTTTAAGAAGCATAATGTAACTCAGTACACAGTTGAGTATGGTTTCAGTTCTTTTCCCAATCCCACATGTACAAAATAATATAGTGCATAGAGAACAAAATAATAAATATACTTCATGACAGTGCAGTACCACATATCTTCTAACGGATATCGGATGACCGCTACAGAAAGAGGAAATGAAGTCGTAGTGACTCCTTTGTTCTACATATTGGAAAAAAAACAACATTATTTAATAGAGTCAGCTCAGAGGCATCATTATAAAATAGAAACTTCATAAATAATTCAGTAAATAAAATTAAAACAATCTGAAATATCTAATAAGTGAAAATCTGGCAAAAAAAAATTCGCACCTCCATTCTAAATCTTCTCATATATAGCTAATTATAAAAATCGGATAAGTAAGTTTCGAAAATAATTTTAATTAAATTCCAGCTTTGCCACTTATCCTTATTTTCTTCTCCTGTAGTTGCTGAGTCATTATTTATAATAAAATGTTAGGTTATGTAATGTTCATCAAAATAAAAAAAAATCTAAGGTATTATACAACGTTTTAGATCTTTAAATCTTAATTACTTTGCCTTTACAATGATTGTATTTCTTTCAGGGTGTTTCTAACATAACAAAAAATTGTCCTATTATTTATTTTTTTGTGTTTTTAATAATAAATTTGTTTTTTTTTTTAAGTTTTCTATTAAAAAACATTGAAAGTTCTATATCAAATCTGTTCGACTTGTTAGTTTTTGGTGACAGTAACACAAGTGTTAGAAAATGTTTTAGAAAATCAAATATGGAGTGCTCTGAGCTTTGTTCAACTTTGGGAAACTACAACGATTATAAGACAAACTTGTATTTGAATTGTGGATTTTGTGAAAAAAGTACATGCATATATTATTTATATACACCGAAATCAGAGTTTAATGCTCCATAGGTTTGAAGAGAGGTATGCTGTCGCATGAATTTGAAATTCATCGAAGATATGCCACCGATATCTGTAAAGAGTGTACTTTCATAGGTGAAGTAAAAATCACTAAGTTATGCATGTTCTGTTTTTTTAAAAGCTACTCAAGAGGGCGCAAGATGTTATAATAATAATTAACAACAAAACTTCCGCTACGGTGTCTATTGTTTTATTTTATCTGTCTCTAAACCGTTTAATATCCACTTTTTGCTCTTTTGTAGACAATAATAAAAGCAAGACTAAGTAATTAGAGTTGTGTTATCTTAACCTCGTTTTGCTTTAATTTAATTTTCTTAAGAATCTTCTATTTGTCACTTGAAAGTATATTTAAAATTATTTTATTTAAAGCTTGAATTATTTCTATCATAAAGAGATTTGTTTTGTTTTCTTTAAAATATTTATTATATTAAAAACAAATCGCGATTCAACTAAAAACAAATCAATTGATATATTAGCATGTTAAGTTAATATTGTATTGTAGTGCAATATTGATAATAAAAAAATTATAATACTAGATAACTAAACATGTTTACTTCTTTGTTTAATCTGAAGCCTTATATTCAGGTGAAGTGCTCCGAACTCGATCCAGCCTCTGGTTTATAGCGGAAGAAACATATTCCTAAGAGTTCAATATCGTTTTACGATCTACAGTAGAGCTTCCGGTTTGAAGAGAATTTATGAAAGATCCGACTAATATATAATACTAGCTTTCTAAAATGCTCCGTTACTTGTTTGTTTTATGAAAATAATCACTGATGCCTAAAAATATCAAAACTGCGCCAAGTACCTTGAGCTTCTTATATGTTTTTTTTTCTTGTATGTAATTGTTTAGGGTATAATAAAAGCATAAAAAATAAGTATAAATATATTTAAAAAAAACATGGCCTCTTTGTTTCATTTCATTTCTTTTTTAAACGTCAACATAATAACGTTGTTGTTAAAATATATTTTCTTTTCTCTCTGTAATTTACGCTTGAAACTAAAGTTCAATAGGATTATTATTTCGCGTCTAACATCAGTAATGAATATGAAATGAAAGGTTTACTTTATATTTAATATAATTTATTATCATTTTAATATCAATATTTCAGATTCTTCAATCTTTAAAGTAATCCATAATTTTTATTTTGTGTGAGTTTATTTGACTAAGATTCAAATCACGAATAGCACATCTTTTCCAAAATAGAATAATAAATTGTAGATTTAACCAAAATAATTAAAACCAATGAGGCATAATAACATAAATTATTGTTTTAATAACGGGCTGATTATTTGGAATTGTATCTAAAAATAATTGATTAACTGTTTTGTGTTTAAAATTGATGAATTGACTAAGATTATTAATTATTTGAGAAGAAGTTACAAAAGGTTATATTCAAGGGTAGCATTTTTAGGAGTTATTGGATAGTGAATCTATTGCTTTCAAGCGAAGAAAAAGTGCTAATTACGAGTAAAATTAAGTGAAGTGTTTATAGTGTTCGCGTGTTTTAATTCCATTCGATGGTGTCTAACACAAAGCTTATATAATTTTTACTGTATTTCTTGTTACCTATTATTTTAAAAATTAAGATCATTTCCGTATCATGAAAAATCGAATATTATTTTTTATTATTAATTATAAAAATAAGGGCAACCTTTAAATTATCATAATACAAAGAAACAGACGTTAAAATAACAATTAGCTGTAATCCCAGCTTCAGCTTTTTAAAAACGACTCATCCCTCGTTTCAGCTTTTTAAAAACAACTCTTCAAAGATTAAATGGAGACAAATGAACCGTGGCACTACATTTATGAAGGTAGAGCTCTAGGGCCTGGAGCAGCACCGCACGGTGGCCAGTTTGAGGGACTTTTATCGAATACACTTAGGAGAATGTTCAATAAAGTTACACAATTTGATTCCCAATCTCCCAGCTTGACATGCTTTATATCAGTCAAACGCATATCTTTTTTGCAATTAATAAATTTTAAAAAATCTGTATCCTTTTCCAAACATCATAACAATGTTTAAAAATTAATTTGCAAGTAAAATATTTTTTTATTATATTTTAGTACAAGATTCCTACACCTTGTTGAGGTATAATAAATCCTTAAATTTATCTTTAAACCATATTTTTTACACTTTCCTAACTCACAACATGACATTCTAGAATATTAAGGTTAAGCCAAGTAACTCAAATTAAGACAACTGTTACAATTGTTTTAAGCCATATCTAACTATTTAATATGTTTTTATTACTATTATTATAATGTCCTAGTAGGTAAGATTATACTAAAAATAAGATACTAAATATTATTCAAATTAGTAAATTCCAATACGTAAAAATGAAAGTTTTTGTGATATAATAGACAAAATAATGCAACAATATAAGTATTAAGGGGTCACAGTTTATTAACCAAGTCAAACAGTCACAAACGAATTTTATATTCATTGCAGTCTTATGATCATTACAATCACATATATTAACATTACAACCGCATGCTATTGCAGTAACGATACGGCATATTTGCCGTATTTTCATCTGACCAAATGGATTATTAATTGTGAGAGCAGTGAAATGAAAATATCCTACAAACAGAATAGTAATGAGATGATGAGTAGCGTTCAGACCAGCATTTGTAACTTGTCACTCTACGACCTGCTTGTAATATTTTGTGCGACATTTTAAATCAGTTATATCGATGGACGTATATAATAATAATAATAATACCAAAATAACTTTATTTACTTACCTACATCACTTCACTTATGAATAAAAATCCAAAAAAAATTGATAAATTTGAAAATAATTGAACAAAAGGCATGCAGTAAAAAGGAGTGAACTCAACTCTGTAGCTGCTTTTCAGCTCTCTCTGCCAAATACAAGTGCTGCCTACCAAAGTGTTTACAAATTTATTGTACAACGTATCAATATGTATAAATAATTGCATATAGACAGTGTTCAAGTACGAAAATGATAAAATATATAAAAAGGTCTTAAAATAAAACTATGTTTGACGATATTGAATGAAATGAAAACATAAACAAAATATGCGAGTGATGTTGAGGGTAGGGTATTATTATATTAAAATGAGACCGTGAATAATTAGCGCACTTTGGACGAAGGGACCAACGGCCCCGACTGAGTGTGTTGTTATGAACTCGGATTATTCTGTCATGTTTCACAAATTACTTAGATAGTAGTTCTACTATTTATTCATTAAGTAAAGTCAGAAAATACGTTGACATGCAATTTTCATTTGCAAATTTATTTTAAAACAGTAACATTAATTATTATTAACTACCACTTATAATATACAAAAATACACATTATACATATTTTATGATAAGTAAAAAACGTATCATCAGGTAAGCAGTTGTTACAATTATAGTTCTTAAAACTTTTAATATATTTCGGTTAGTACTTAACCGTTTGCGGTGAGATATCTTATAATATTTAATGTGTTTAGTTTGTTTTGTCTCATGCTAAGCTACATGTTTAGGATACCCCAATAAAATAAAAATTTTCTTTAAAAGTCTAATACATGTTGGTTCAGCTATTATAAATTTTGAAAAGCCTTCGGTTATCTCAAACTGCTATTGATAACCTTTTTTATAGGCTTACATGGACTTTAATGGTCAATGTGCACCATTCGCTTTGGTTCATTAGGCTTAGCAAGCAGCATGCGTTCCCGTTTGCCGTATGTACAATTCAGGCACGACGAGATCTGTTTTTTTAGGAAGCGTTATTAAAAAACAAGAAAATATACTTAATAGACCTAAAACCAACGATATAAGTCATCTAGACCTATATCGTAAAGGTGTTTTTGTAATATTTTTAATCTTGTTAATCTGGATTCCATTATTTATTCCAGGGAACAAGTAATAGATTGCCGTATAACGTTTTACGAAAATTGTTTTACTGACTGTGATAGGTGGTTTCATAAGAGTAACAAGGTCCAAGTACAATCTTAAGTTTCAATAAAAAAAACTTATTTGCCAATGTTAAAAACATTCAACTAAATATGATGACATATTCACATATTATTTAATAAAAAAGAGAACAATACTTTTTTTGCTGCCAGTTAAAAAATACCTCAATTCGGTCTGACGAAAATTTGAGGCATGAAGGACAAAAAATTTAGGGTGAGTGATAAGAGTTGTCCGTGGTTTCCTCATATCAGTCATGTATGTCATCAATCAGTCATTTGCCGGCCTTGCGCTTTACGACACATTCCGTTCTTAAATGTCTCTGAGTTATGATATTTCGTTGTGAGGACCTTTGCTTATCTTACGGACTTTCGTCTCCATATTGATTTGGTTATGCTGTGAAACGTATTTAAGATATCTTGTTATCAAGGGTTTATAATATTATATATTACTATTAAGAATTATAACGGGTGATGCTTCAGAAACAACTAGATTATACCGCGAACAAGTAGAAAAGGCAATGATACTCTACCTAAAACAGGCCAGAGCCTGTTTACAATTTTAAAAATTCATAACAGCTTCTTGGAAGATCACATATGCACAATCAAGCGGAGTTTGAATCAGAAGTCGATAAAATAAGAGGAGAGTAGTCCATTAGTGTACGTGAAATTGAACTTCGAACGGGATTCCAAAAATCTAGCATGCATTAACCCTTCAATCAGAAAGGTTTTCACACGGTTCACATCAAAAAAGTGCAACAATCTAAGCTGATGTTGAATATATTGCATTGGCAAATTTATATTTTTTTTTTTTGATGCGATGCTTCCTATTTTAAGCATTTTCTAATTTCCAATGCTAGTTATTACCATCAATATATTATTATTTTACACCGAATAAAAAAAAAATGTCTGAATTATTTATTTGTCTATCTCCAATAATCTCGAAAATTTTATTTTTTTTAATAAAAAAAAATATTGATCATCCATAGAGGTGATTTAGGTAGCCCAATTGATGTCATAATTGTAATAATAATAATTATTTTATTGTTAACATCTTTAAAATGGAGCATTATATAATATCAAATCTAAAGTTTAGATTCATAAATTCAGGTGGATGTATATTATATATTAATGTTAATTAAATTCAAGTAACATAAAAAATAAAAATAATCATATGCAATTAGCTAAAGTATAAGAGGTTTTCGTTGCATTTATACCAACCCTTAAATGTTCACTTTTTAGCCCTATAATGTACACTTTTACACCTTAAATATAATAACAACAGAACTATGATTATATTTACTACATGCATTATAATTCTTATATTGATCTAAATGAAAATTTTCTATTTTTATTAATCAAAAATTTACAACCAAATTACATTATTATCATGTCATTTGTACGAACATGTCATGTAATTTGCTATCAATTTCTTCGCACAAATCCTCAAGAATTGGTAAACGATTAGAAATAAATCCAGAATACGTGCCTGTGCAAAACTCACGCGATTGAGGAACACGTTTGGAATATGGGAAAATATTTTATGCTGGTTTTATACCTATTTAAAATCAGATTTCATTTTCTTTAGAACTTTACTAAACTATAATTAAAATATTAAATTTTATTATATGTACCTTCTAGGCACCCATGGGCTATGCATTTTTATTTTTTATATATTAATATTCCTAACATAAACTTGACTCTAAACTTATTTACTTGGGTACTACGTTTATACCTTATACCTGAGATTACCAATTATGTGATACTTAAAATCTATACATATAATGATCCTGTATTAATTTGATAAACTCAAAAACTACTATAAAATAGTGTACAATTTATTATGGCTGCATTTTAAATTATTGAAATATAAGGAATATTTCCGATAAGGTCTAAATTAATCTTTACTAATTCTATAAATGAATAATACAGTATATATAGATAACGTAAATAGTAATAACTAAATAATAAGATATAATATATATGGTACACATTTTGGTTTCTTTCTTAAACACAGTCAAAAATATAAATACAAGATAGTGAATGTAAAAAATATATCCTCTATTATTTTAACATAGTATTCGTATTTACTTAATTTTCAACATTATTTTCAGTGCTTGAATTATTTTCATAATTAATTTTAACAATATTTGAACTGTTTTTATTTAAAATCAATTCAAATCATATTATTTATTTATTAGTATAGATGCACACAACACTATTATAACAATAATACACCAATATTACAACAATATTATTCGTATTTACATAATTATCCATCATCTTAATTTTCAACATTATTTTCAGTGCTTGAATTATTTTCATAATTAATTTTAACAATATTTGAACTGTTTTTTATTTAAAATCAATTCAAATCATATTATTTATTTATTTGTATAGATGCACACAACACTATTATAATAATAATACACCAATATTACAACAATATTATTCGTATTTACATAATTATCCATCATCTTAATTTTCAACATTATTTTCAGTGCTTGAATTATTTTCATAATTAATTTTAACAATATTTGAACTGTTTTTATTTAAAAGCAATTCAAATGATATTATTCATTTATGTGTATAGATGCAACTACAATATTACAACAATAATACACCATTATTACAACAATATTACAGGTAAGAATGATAGCTACAATTACCGATATTACAGTATTTCGTTGAACCGATAGCAATAGTAATCGGTTATTATATACCTAAACGATACATGTAAAAAGAAATTGTATATTTTCATTTTTGAATAAAAGCAAACATTACGTAGTGAACCTTAATATTCTGTATAATAATTTAAATAAAACGCCGACACAAACACAAGAATATGAATAAAAGAAGTTTGTTTGTCTGGGGCCAAGTTCAAATGAGAACACGTATGTAAAAGTTATTATAATCATGTAAATTCATTTTGTCTATTTGTTTTCTTCTCTTTATTTCCTGAACGAAAGTTTTCTAAAGCGTTATAACTTCTTCGCTGAAAGTAACCTTATAAATTGTAATTGAAATGTAATCGAAACTATTAGTTTATTAGTATACAGAAGTGGATTATCCAACAATTTTTGTTTAAACTGACTTTTCAGATAAGATTTTTGTAATCTTTCTTAAGTTCTTTATTCATTTCTTTTCCAGTTTGAATCAATACTAATGATCACTCGTATATTAATCAATATATATTGCACAAAGTATTATTAAGTATTAATATTAACTAGGAGTAAAATATGTATGTTTACCTTCTTTCTATCTATTAATTTAAAACTTAAACTTTTACCTATTGATAACGATGATATAATTCTTTATAAAATCAATAATCTAACCCAATTAAAAACGCCTAATTCTTTTACCAAATAAATAAATAAGTGTTGAGTTTACTTCGCTCTTCATATTTAAACAAAGAAGATGGTACCTCCTTGTGTGAAGTATATTTAATTCATTCCGATATGTCACACTTAGCAGACAATAAATTATAATTTGTAAAAGCGATACAGATAACTCTTCAGTTCCCGTCAATTCTAAACTTTATTTCTTAAAGAAAGAGACAGAATTTTAAACAAACCAAATACGTGAAGATATAATCCGACCATCAGTATTACCTTGTTCGTTACCATTTTGGATAGTAACAAAAAAAACAACTCATCTTAACCCACGCTTCTTCGTCTTCTTGACATATGCTTAAAATATCGTAACATTAAAAGGGTGTGCATAAACTTCTTTTTATAAAAAAAATCTATAATATGGGAGTCCTTACAGTTTGTAAAATTCATGAAAGAGAAGGTGAAGGTACATTGGAACTAAATGTTTATGTCTGTGTAATAGGAAAATTGACCGTTCTATGATTTTATTTGCAAATATTGAAAATTTTGTTACGTCAGGTAAATAATGTTTAATTAATGTTATATAAAAATTAATGTAATAATTTCATTTCCAACACACGATTTTTTAAAATTGCTTGAAATCTCAATAGCTATTAAAGGATTTTAGGGTCTTCTACATACATCTCAAATTTCGGCAATGGATTAATAAGTTGTAGTTAACATCTCACTATTTGTTTAACAAATTATCTTGGAACATTTGAATGTGATTTAAAATTTTCCGCACTTTTTTATATAAAATTGTATCATTAAATTGCGACTCTTTAGATTGATTGTAGAGAGGGCTAATTACAGATTTTGACTGAAAGTCTACCTTTTTACATTAAAATATATAAATACATATATTAGTAGTGCTTTTTAAAAGCGAATTATATTAAAACATTGGTAGTGATAGAAACTAAACTTATTTTAACTACTTACTATTTTACATTTAATCAAACATTCTGTTATATGGAGTTTTTATTATTATTTTTCATAAAAGTTCAAAACTACTCAGATGGCTACGGATACTCGGACAGTTTTGTTTAATGAGCAGTAATAATTAATAAGAGGGCTGCTATAAATATGTAACCTTCACTCTGCTTACCTCGTTTGTTCTATGACACATTTATTATTTCTCATTTGATACGTATGAAAATGAAAGCCAGATAACCGAGTATAATTACTCATACTAGAAATAAATAAAAAAATAGAATGATTATGTAAAACTATTCTAGCTATAGTATACAATGGCCACAGACCAGCTGTCAGATGAGCGCTTAATTGCTTTTGGAGAGCATCTCGTAATATCATTTCTATTCTATTTAGTGACAATTTCTGTTTACTGTCAGATTCAGTATAAAGAAAATAAATCATGTTTAATTTTTCAGTTCTATTGTTTAATATAGGCGTACCTATTGCGTATTAAAAGGATTTTTTGGGTACAATATTATTCGATGTTACGTTTATAACTAGGACATATCAACTACGTTTTTATTATTGTATTTTTTAAAGTTCTACCTACATATTCTAAATTCATGTTTTTTTATTAAACTAAATTCTGTTTTTTCTTAATAATGTCAATGCAAAAGGGTTTTCTAAGCAACTTACACAATGGCTTTTTTATACTTCCCGTTTTGACGACATTCTTTAGTATGTTTAGGGAGACTCAAAGTGCATCCCTCGTGTGAAGAACTTAATATTTCTACTCTCTTCAGCACAATTACTTACATTCACAGGGCGTGTTGTGGTGCTTTTTGGCAGTTCTTGTTAAATCATTCATTAAATGTGCTACCTCACAATATCCTTTAAAACTGAAATACTGTTACTCATTGTATTGTTTTTACAAATTAAAAACTCTATTTTATTATAAAAAACTAATTCACATATAGGTTATGTTTCAACACGAAATAAAAGCGTCTTAAATTTTACCTTTCAATTTGAAATATAAATACTTAGATCTAATTATTTAAATTTATCAGACATATAGTATATAATATATAAATATATAATATAAATTAATAAGTATATACCAACTAATATAATAAATATTAATTGATTTATCAATTAATGGACCGATAATCCATTAAAAAACTTGGAAGTGCTAATAACAAAAAAACTAGATGTATAATAATCCTCTACGATATGTTAACATTAAGATTATAATTTTTAATTATTAAATATTATACGATTCAACATTAAATGCCCTGCCGGGAATCACACTAGCGCTAGGAGTTATAACAGTATTCCCATTTCTATCAACTAAAACTACTAAAATAACAACTGATGTTGGTGTATAAAACTAACTTTATTTTATGTCCCAGAAGTTCTTGGGCCCAGAAGTTTATATTATAAATTTAGTTACCTAACCTGACTTGGGACTTGACCTGACATAACAAAGTAACTCATTTTGAACTATTACGGGCATCCGCCACACATCATTCTGTGGATCGTAAAACGCGCTTCCTTCTCTCGTAAACCAGTACTCAGAGCGAGTTGAAAGCACCTTACCTGAGCATAAAACTTACGATGAACATACGGTACATAACGTGTTCTTTTAAACCCAACAAGAAAATCAAGGTTAGTTTGTGTACAGTCGTGTATATGTGTGTATCGAGAAAATATTTTAAATGTGTATCTTTAAATAATTTGATAAAATAGTAGACATATAATAACCAGCTGTTCACTGGCGACTCCAACGTTTTATAGACAATCATATTATTTGTATTGTATCTATTTATAGCGAAGTGTTTTTCAACTAATAATATTAATTAAGTTACTTAAATTCTAAATACAAGTCAGAATATATAATTTAAAGATTCTGAATTAGAAAACAGATACTGATTTAAAATCTTTTTCCAACCATTATATAGATTTAACAGTTATTATACCTGGCTCAATTAGTTAACATATGCTTATTTTGTATAGGTACCGATGTTTGTAAAAAACAAAATTATGAAAGTGTGAATCACTCCACATTTTTTAATTTTTAGAACAACGTAGTATAATATCTATCTCTACGTATATTACATACTGATGCACTGATCCACTGGTTATTACTGCACTAATGAAAATTTATTACTTTAAGGAAACATTTAATACTATAAGACAAAAATAAAACTCTTACTTCTACTGAACATCCCCTATGCTTTTTATTGAATTAATATTCTATACAAGTTACAAATAATAAAATATTTGTTAATCTGTACTTTTAATTATCGCGTTAAGAAGTTCAGGGAGGACAACTAATAAGATTACAAAATAACAAATTAATATTCAATGTTTCATACAATTATTACTCTACAGTCAGTATTGAGTCGCCTTCCAATAACAGGCGTCTTAATTGCAGCTATTCAAGATGCAACTTAATCAACTTTGTTTACTTCAAACTTCTAATAAAGTCTTCAATGGGTGGAACTGTAAAGCTTGTAATTCCATGAATTATATTTCTAAGGTGAGAGCTTTGATGAAATAAATAAATGGCTGGAATCAATGAAGACACAAAACACCTGTAATAATTAATGATTCCTAAAAGCGGCTTTGTATCCTTAACAGTCTTGAAACATTTTACTTCTATTATTGCTGTAACCTTTTGTTTCGAAATAAACAATTCGTTTGTCTAATAGAAACCCTAAATACTCTGAGGACATCTTGAAATCAAGTGTAATGGTGCTTAATGAACAGAATTAAGACGCCAGGGACCAAATATACCAAAAATATTACTTCTACGTAGCACGTAGACGTGTCTTCTATATTAGCTAATATTTTTTCCATTGTTAGCAAAATATAAAAGGAGCATTAACTGCTAGGCCAAAACCTATTAGAATTAAATATTCGTATGTAACGAAATTATTCTTAACACATAATCCTTTTCGATTTAGCCAAAACTAAATGATGATAAGCTCTGGAACATCTAAGGTCAAATATTCAACCTCCCATGAACCTTAAAAACACATCTTCCATTTTAGACTAGAGGCGCAACCAGACCCTCAATTTCGACTCGCTAAGCGAAATCTCGGGTGCCGTTTACATATTGAGCGAAGCGAGCAGTGGAAGAAGAAATCATTTATTGAAGTGCTCTTTAAAACTAATGTAGATGCGGTCATCGACAAATATTTATTTTAATATTTTTGTTTTCACGCGCTTTTCATTGTGACTATAAATTTTCGTGCGAAATATTTTTAACATTGTGGCCTGTGGGGATTTTTCATACAATCATTATTGCTCAACGCCACGGAGTTTTTCAAAGATTTTTATTTTAAAATTACCGTGTAGACATGCTTAACATGTGTGCAAAATTTCGTCTTGACCGGAAGAGTCGTTTAGACGCCAACCAACATTTAATCAGAAAAGTCTCACATACAGTTCTTTGCTCGCTTCGCTCAATAAAGAATAGAAAATATCCATGTAAAGAACATTGTTTAAAATTATGTAAAATCCCAGCATATATTTCAACATTTCCGCCAGAACATAAAATGGAACAATAGCAGTAATTAAATTTGAATATTCAATTATTCCTATAATACCTAAATGAATAAATTTAGGCGTCAGTGTATAGGCACCGGTCCTATTTAAAAAAAAACATATTTGGAATACAGATTAAGTTTTTAAACTAAATAGATATTTATTAAAACTTCCTAGTTCCTAGCCTAGCTAATTTCTAGCTTTCTAGCTCAATTAATAGAAGGTTATTAATTGAGCTAGAAATTTGTTAATTATAATCTTATGTAACAAAATGTAATAATAGCATATGCCGATTTTTATCCCAGCGATTATTTGATTGTAGCTGCATATAAAAATGGATTTTGGTCTCATTTTGAAAAGCTCTAGCCTTAAAATATATGCAATAATGGTAGTAAAAGGTTTCATCATTTTAACCCTAAATGTATATGAATGACTTATTGTTTTCTTATTTATTTAATATTCCAGTTAAATAATTTAATCAAGAGAAGTCTACCTGTAGTTTATATTACAACGATAAAACCACCATAATAAGATGTTGAGTTGTTACCAGCGTGCTGAAATGATTACAATACTATAAGAACATAATAAAACTATTTTGCTTCGAAACATAACACACTAAGTAGTCACAGTGACACAACTGAACAAAAGCGAAGTAGACAATTGAACGTCAGCTATCAAGCGAGATGTGCAGAGATGCTCATTGCACAATTCATATTGTTACCTTTAATCGTCATTATTTAAAATCTTTAGTATAAAAAAGTGAGATTTTGTATTTTAACAAATAGGAAGACATACATTTGAAAAAATGATTGCTTGTTTCATGTTTTTCCTACAAATTTATCCTACAATTTTTTTTATTGATTTAACATTTTATTAATATAGAAAATACTAAAATGCTTCAGAATTATCAAACAAAATTTATTACAATTAATCAAATTATCAAAATATTAACTGAGACTTCAGTGCATAGGCCAAACTACTTGAACTAGAAAGGTAGAAATACGTACAAAATATACAAGTACTAATGTTCACTAGTATTTTCTTGAATAATATTAATTAGCTGATACAGCTGTTGGAAAATTAAGGAATGTGAAATTATACCTGTATGTTAAGACCGACCTGAGGTTTCTTCAGAAACTATGAACTCATTAAGTACGAACAGAGAAGTACTTAATAACATTTGCAATTATCCCTAATTAAATGCTATGAGTCGCCTTTTTCAGACTCGCAAAAAAGAAGAATCTCTATAGTAAAAGATTGCAATAAGTTCGTAGAACAGATCTCAATTGAAAATAAAGTTTTTCTGAGTATAATAATATATTTAAAATATGTCACTACCACGTTTCATATAAAAACTGGTTTCAGTACGATAGAACAGAAATTGTTGTTATATTTTTAATATTTAAAACGAAGTTGTAATTATTTTCGAGCGAAGAAGAAAACGCATGCAAAGGAAAAAAAAATCTGTAATTCAAATATTTTTACACAAACGACTCCCGTCACTAGCAGTGTTAGACTCTACAGATTGAACTTTGATCTTTTTTAAATAAAATGTTTTATCACAAAGTATTGCATTCACAATGTTCTTACAATCTTAAATATTCAAAAGCAATTACGAAAAAAATTTGGTTTTATTTGATATATTTTTTTAAATAAGATTGTCACTTCAAGTGTAAACAAAGTTCATGTCACGATTTTGACAACATTGTCTGATTGCGAAATAGTAGACAAAATTCCGATAGTGTTTATGTGATAATATATTTTCTCTATATATTCATTGTAATGGTGTTTGTTAAACATGTTTTTTATTTATAACATGTTTATATTAACATTGTCCATTAAATTTGATAAATATCGTCTAAACTAGGCCGAAACTATATGTTAGACGATAGACATCTCATTTGACGTATTTAATATTAGATTGTATTCTGATGGTAGATTCTGAGATATTTGTCGTTGCTAGCTTATTATTTTTAACTACCTTCAAATTATATTACAGAGAAATTTTAATCACTTAGTGATGTTAGTAGGTAAAGATATAGTTTATATTTTTTCTTTTATCTACTTAAAAGTTAACAAATTAGGCTGAATAAACCCGAGTGCAATCTTGTCTTCACTTATAATCGTTCATCGAAAAAATTTCTAAAGAATTAATATTGTTTAGAATCTTTCTGCCACAACTAACAATAGCTTTCTCAGTTTTAACTCATTGCGATGCAAATATTAGAATAGAAACAAAATCTTATATTATTGGTGATGACATTCAGCCTTCTAGATATAGCAAAGTTAGATTTTCCTTCACTATATATAAGAAATATTAAATTGCAACGCAAAATATCTTCTCTGTGGGAAATTAGGTCAAATCCCTAAAAATACAAGAATTAATCAACGTGCTGACCTTTCACCTAAAAATGTTTTCGATTCTAACTTTTATAATTTGAGTTAGCCTAAGCTATTAAAAATGCAGTAAATCTTTTTGGCAAATCGAAACAGACAGTCGCTGATCGCAGTCATTTCTTAACTCGTAACCACAAGATTAAAGAGTTTTGTAAAACATATGATACACTTGTTATGTATAGGTTCTATTAGGGCCAATGGCCAAGATTATAGAGTAATTTTAACGTAAAAAAATATTTTAACTATAATAAATTGTGAATTCCATAAAGATAGGTTGAATAAAATTAAAAACTTTTAAAATGAAACTATTTTTTACGAATTCAAACTCGCGTATAATTTGGTTACATTTTAATTTTAACCCGACGTTACGGTTCCGGTTGTGTCAGTAAGTCAGTTAAGTCCTCTGAATGACTAATTAACTGACTAACTGACATTCGAAGTATTACTCGGTACACTCCCATAGAACTAATATTTAGTATTGAAGGTAATACTAAATATACTATTACACCGAGCCAGAATCTATCCTGTCAGTTCAAATATTGAAAGAATAAACACGGAAATTGCACCCTTATCTGCAGCAGATAACATAAAACGATTGGTTTGTTCAGATTGTGTGTTTTAATGAGTGAAATGATTGGAACTTTTTCAATTGGTTGTTCTTAGTCAAATATAAAGAAAGATATCAAAGTACGTTAATCAAAAAAATTAGGGAAACTTACGGAAACAATTATTTTATATTTTGATCTAAAATATTATGACATATAACGTAGATAAAATTATGTCAGAAAAAAAGTTTTTACTTTAAACAAATGCGTGTGATTTAAGGGCTATGGTAACGAAAATAGGAAACATAATAAAAGGATCTGCAAACCACTGCGACAAAACTTTTAAAGCTAATTGGCGTGAAATATAAATTTATGTGTGTTAAGTGAATATTTAAAAGGAATTGAACAACATCAACTGACATTAAGAACAGCTTTTTAGATCTTTTCTAAGACTATGTATATAAGACCTAATTGCGACAAATAGCCACTACGAGTACATGGGGATGAATGAGGTATCCTTATATTTATTTAATTTAACCTTAGTTTGGCAACTCGTCACAAGATGTTGATCTTCGGCGTTTTTACATCTGTATTCGCACTTTAGGTCGCCGCTCTCATTTGTTTAATATCAGGGCATCAGATTGATCTATTTATATATTTATACTTATTTGTAATTAAATTAATGAATTAAATGTCAAATTCATAAAATATTTACAATTTTAAAATAGTTTTAACTTGTAGTCTGTCTAAATTGTTTGCAATTATAGTTTTTTTTTTTCAACACTTAAATACGATAATGAAACAGATTTGAATCATATTTAAAAGAATAAACAAAGTCATGAATAACATCTGTGGGCAAATAAATACTTATTTACGAATAGTTTGTTGTGACACTTAGTAAATAGTTAATAAGTAAGTAAACAATAAAATAGAGTATTTACATTTATCATTTCATTTTGATAAATCACTTCAGAAACATACTTGAAATAAAACTCTAATGGAGCACGATAACGTTTATATACATAAAATTAATGAGGTCAATAAAACTGTTTATTTTGGGATGGAAATAACATCTACGATTCTTTCTTTACTTAAATTCATATTTTGCTTTGTTTTGCTTGCTCTATTAAATTCCCAAAAGTCTTCGACTTTACCTCCTGCCTCCTCAGAATTCTCCATGATGAACATGATCATATTGGAGCTGAGAAAACTGAAGAAATCATGTCAAGGCACCCATTATTCCCACGGCTGCAACGATTCGTTTCTAAGTAACTCGTAACTCAATGCCTCTTATCCAGATTTTAAAATCGGATACCCCGAACAAATCTGCATTATAGAAAATAAAATTTTAGACAAATTAAAAAGGAATCCACGCTGTGATATTGGTCCCTTTCAATTATCCGAATATAAAGTATATAAAGTTATAGAATAGTTGTTTTTAAGCAGTCTTATCTAAATTTGCAGTTTTACACAATACCTGGTATTCATAAAAAACATTATGAAAAGTCTATTTTATCGTTATACTGTCAATACTAATTTATAAGTATTTTAATTTGTTACTCGGTATAACATTGACATTACTACTTTACTACTACTATTTATATCAAAGGCACAAAATAGCAACGTCTAAATTAATTGACAAAATTGAAAAAAATAAATATCTTTTAATCTGTGATGGAGTCTATTACATTGAAGGTTTATGTATAATGACGATTTACAATGTTTCAATGTGTGTATTTGCAGTAGTTCTATCTAAAAAATTATTGAGATCAAGTATGTTACATTCCAATATATTATGTAATAATTAAATAGATGTTTGTTATAACCCCACATAATATGTAATTGCAAAATAGACATTTATTATATTGCATCATGGAATCGCTGATTAGACGAGGGTCGTTAACAATACAGTCAATCAGATCAGTCGATGAAGGTATAGGAAGAACAGCAGTCACAGGCTGCAGTCTACTTCGTAGAAACACATATACTAAAGAAAAATTAACTGAATTTATATGTAACATTATTTTTTTTAAATTACCTCAAACTAAATTACTGATTATATCAAGACCAAATCTTTAAGATGCTTGATTAGATTTCTAGAGGCTTCTCAATCAAACGTTTATGTAAACTTTAAAGCATCCGTTTAAGGATTAATTACAAAGTTTATCTCTAACTAAACTTCCACAGTTTGATTGAATTCAATAGTTCCTTAATTACAAATATGACTTATCTATCGTATTCGTTTGGGAATAGTTCTTTTGGAAATGAAATGATATGAAAATATTTATTGAAAATAAGTTTAAAAAAAAACATTTTTTTATGGTCAAAGCTACCACCGGCTCAGAAAGACAAATGCCTCAGTCCTCAGAAGAACCGGCGATAGAAACTCAACAGGCTTGTACTATTTTTTTTTATTTTTTTTACTTATAGACTTACAACTTATTATAAATTTTAAATATTCTGACAGCGAAGGTCTCATTCCCGGGGAATGTTATGATCTAAATATTCGGACGCATTATAATATTCCTTAACACATAAATGTTCTTTAATTTTTTTTTTTTTTATATTTTAATAATTTCACGTTTTCTGGGAGTTGGTTTTAAAAAAAGTTACAACCGACAACGAGTCGTAATAAACGTTAAAACCATACTAATAAGTAATACACATGCAAATGAAAATGTGTTGTTTGTTATGCTGGTTTCGGTGTCAATAGTACAGAAAAGGACAAAAGAAATTTTTAATAGAAACATATTATTTTAAAGGGATATAGCTATAGTTTTCTGACAGTCATGGGTGTTTGTTATGTCTATTATTTTACATTTTGCTCAATATATAAACAGACGATCAAATTATTTAGAATATCAATTCAAAATTATTTTGTATTAGAAGTTCATGTTATAGGGTTATTTATACCAGCACTCAACAAGAAGTGTCAACGCTACTCTCGTATTATTTATACTTCTTAGATTGGATACTGATAAAAGATATATAAATTTTTATTTTTATCCAGTGCATACCCGTTATTTTTGGGGCTATGATTTTAATAAAAAAAATATTAATGTAATATATTTAAAGATATTATTATGTTATCACCTATGAAGAATTTGAACATATAATGTAATAGCTTATATAAAGCAGTATAGCACGATCAATCACCAAAACATTTTAGGATCCAGAACTGCATATGTTCAGTAAATCAAAATCGCTTTGAAGCTGGGCAATCGATAAACACAATACTAGCTCTAGAGAAAGGAGTATAGAAGTTGTTCTGATTGGTAAGAAAAGAAAAAATGTAAATATGGAGAGAAAAGTAGGTTGCAATTGCGGTAAAGAATGATTTTTCTCTTTTAACTACGAAATATCTAGGTTATAGGGGCTGTTATAATTAATATATACTGTAACATGTAACGTATTGAGATTATAACCCACTTATTTTTATATAAATTATAGTATAAATCTAAGTTATTTTCCAACTCATTCCTCTTTGTATATAAAAAGATCCCTTCAAGCCTTGATTCTTTTTTTAAGTCCGTGGTCAAAGACATAATTATATAAACGTCGTCTGAGGGCTGCGGAGATTGATGGAGCGAGACGACGTACATGAAGCGTGCTGAGAAATGATCCCAAATTTATAACCTTTATCAGCTTTTTATACATTTCGACTTTCCAGATTAACTTGAAAAACGTCACGAAGAAAAATTGATTCTGAGGTTTTGGTAGAATATTATTCAAGTGGAACTTTCTTAGAATGTGTATGATTTAAAACTCGATGAAACGCAAATTAGTAACACAACGTACTCAACGTATACTTATATTATGAACCGAATATAGTCGTTTATGTGTGCTTATCTTCAAAACGATTTTAAAAAATCTTTTGATTATAGTCGTCATTGTTCTAGCATTACACTTAGTTTTTCTAAAATAAATATAAAATAATTCGGCAGAAAATATGAAGCTATATTATTATAATCATGCTTGCGAAGCGCTGAAGTATACGTAAAGATAAAAGTACTATAAAAATATAGACTATAAGTCGCTCTAAAATAAATCCGATTTCTTTGCTAAGGGACTTCCTACATAAGTGAAAATTGTGTCACTTTTTTTCGTCCAATTTGTATGTTTCAATCTATATTTTTGATTATTTTTATTATATATTGATAATTGGATAAAAAAAAAATATTTAAATTCAAATATTTTAAGTATAAAATAAGGCGGTTTTATCGCTATATAGAGTTCTCTTCCAGACAACCTTAAACCGTAAAATTTATAGGGAAGAGTGGTGCACAATATTGCATTACAAATACTAAGTCCAACATATACGCAGATACGTTATAAGTAGATAAAATACACTATACGTATATTTATATATATTTCTTGTGTATATAATTTTTTGTTTCTAAAATACCTGTATTTAACAGACATTACCGTCAAAAGTGGGTTTGTTATTTGTTTGTTTAAAGCAAGTCAAAGACAGTGCTTGTCTAATGACTCTTAGAATTCCTACGGGAAATTACGTGTACATTGAAAAACTTTTTGATAAAGCCAGTATCATAAGACAGCAAACGCAGAGTGAGGTCAGAGTGAAGACCTAAGAACTTTACTGTGAGGATCTAGACACTCAAATTTTTTATTTAAATAAAATAAAAAGGCTGATAATAAAAAAAACTAATACATAAAAGAAAATATATGTAGATTACGCTGAAAACGAATTGGTAACCAATTGCGTTGAGAACGAAATTCAGACACGGTTATATTTTGCAAACGAACATAAACTATTTTCTGTCTGTGGTTTTGCCGGCGCGGCATCGTTATGGAAAATAAGCAACAGCAATTCTCACTGCCCCTTTTATCTACTTCTCCTCCACGACATCTTATAGTAGGTTTATACGGGGCTCGTTTGAAACTTATTGTGATAACTTTGAATTATACTTACAAATTACTTACTGTAAAAAACATAAATATAACAATTTTCACAAGAATATTATCAACACTAGACGACGGATAACATAACAACGCCTAAATAGAACCATAAATAGCTTTATGGGTATCGGAACGTATTTCTTACGATTGTTGAGCGAACCTCTATAAGAGAGACTTCTCTGTATCCTTTTGTGTCAGCATTAATCAAAACCGGTATATCCGATATGTTCACAATTTGCACACAGATAGACACACAGTCTGGTGTTGGTTTTAAAAGAAATTTACACTTTCGATGCAATTCGTTAAAGAATAATCACGGAAAAACTAAAATCCTATAGACTTCAATGGGAAAAATTTTTCGCACGAAAATTTAGCTTGACAAAAATAACAATAGTTGAGGAGAGAATGTGTCGACGTTTTGTAAATGCAACTTCGGTACTGTTTATACCTCGCTGCACTCGATATGCACAAGACATACCGAAATTTTGCGAGCGCAGCGAGTCAAAATTTAGTTCTGGTTCGCGCTCCTAGTATCTTTGTACATGGACCGCTGTCTCTCTCAGTATACTGTTCCAATCTTCATCACTGCCGTTAGTTGATTTATACCGTTATTTTGACGATGTATGTATTGATTAATATTAAGTTTTTTATTAAAATCCCTTTGTTTTATTTCTGATATCACGTCTTAATTCCGAAATATATCTTAAAAACCTATTATACATAATAATATTTATGGCTCACTGTTTTGGATATCATATCTTGCACATATAAGATATATGCGGTCGCGCTTTAAAATTTAGAAATATTTAAAACAAACAATCTTACGGTACATTATCTTCGTGAAACTTGAACGGTTTAGACAGCTCATGCTCCGACCGTTCTCAGAGAGCAGGATATTTTCGATTAAATCGATTCTTATCATTACATTATGCCCAAAACTTTTTTGAAAAAATTACAACTATCGTGCATATCTAACCTGAAAAAAAACTGTTAAATCTTTTAAACGTTCATTTTAAAATACAAACCAACAATTTCATATAGTACTACAGAATAAATATTCAAATATAAATATATTAAAATATATAATAAAATATTGAAAATATAAATATATTTTAATTCAATCAAATTTAATTTTTTTTCGCGTCAATAGAATAAATTTCAACTTTCATACTGTCAAATGTTACTACAATTTTGAAATCAGTAAAAAGTCTTATTGTTTCTACATTTTTGATTGTCCTTTTTATATATTCTTCAATCAAGGTTCAAGGTTTTGATTTATATTCTTCAGTCATATTCATGTTGGAAGCGAGTCAGACAATTGACTTTACAAATACGTCCCCCCTCCTACCTGTACTCGCTATCACGCTACAGTTCACAGAACAAACGTCACTCATGAATAATTTAGTTTCACATTGTCTCGAAACGCTGTTTTTATATAAAACATGCCTAAACACATAAAGTTCATATTCAGTCTAATAAAAGTAACATTTTTATAAACTATTTACTTTGAGTTAATTTACTTTAAACTATTATTTACTTTGAGTTTCAAAACAATACGTCGTAAAAATATCAACAGTACAAAAGTTATTGATATTTGATTTTGCCTATGGATTTTATCAAGTAGATCTCGCATCACTATCAAATTTATTCTTTCTTCAACAAACTATTTACTGCGCAGAAAGTAATCTGATGTAAATTGATTCACAACTATCTAGTTGATTAATGTCTCGTTGTCGTATTTTCATAGAGTCGTACATATGTATAAGCTTTTCATTTCCAGGTTAGAGTTTTAGCAGCAAGTAACAGCAATGAAAACACGAATTTGATATAAGTTATATATAAATAAAATTAACCAATAAAGCAGACTATAGAATAGAAAAATAGATATTCCATTCCTAAGGGGGTGAAATTGGGGTTTTGTATGAAAATTCGTCATTTACAATGTTTGAAGCATGAAATTTCAAATTTCAATTTGTGGTTAAGTGTAATGGGGAAACTGTTAATAGATGGCGCTAGCAAACATTTTAATTATCGGTAGTGTCGGTAGTGACTTGCCGTTCACATTTAATCACCCTGTGTCGTAATTATGGCTTAAAAATTAAAAAAATATTGTAGTTTGCTTTGTGTATATATATTTAAACAATTTCTGGCATGTAAACAAAGTATTAACCAACAACTTATGTGCATAAACATACTAAGGGTCGAGACATATGCGAGTGTATGAGGATAATAAACTTGTAAGAGAATTTCAATAAGCGCGTAAGAAAGCGCTTAGCATTCCTTTAACTTCATAACTTTTCTTTAGATAAAGATACTTTCCTTTTAAAATTAAACAAATAAATCTCTTTATTTCAATCAAAATAATGTAATCAGATATTTGATATTAAATCAATAGAATCTTGCTCGCATTGTATCGTTGCATCATGTCGCTATTAACTCTGATCAAGATACGGCATTATCAACACTGTTCAATGTTTAAAAAATATTTAAAAGACGGTTCTTAATATTTATTTTATTTTAATAATTATTAATCTTCATACTTATACATACAACTTATATAGAAATAACTTGAAATAACAAACAAAAATCTTGCCGTAAAGCGATGTAGTTGTTTTACACCAAGTTCTACGTATATGGATCTAAGCAGCTGTGTGGTGTTGGCGAATCGGTCCTGTTCGGTCAGCCACCCTTGGCAAATATCAATTCTGATTCGATGTTAGTGGTAGAAGTGTTGCCGCTTGCACACGGCGATGCTTGTGTTGGAGCTGTTACTTCTGGAACTAAATATTTTTTTTTTTTATTAGAAGGATAAATCGTTATATGAAATATCGTCGCTTCAATAGTTTGGTCTTTCATAGTACTTTGTCTAGACAGTTTGGTCTAAACAATGTATGGCAAAACTACGTTTAAATACTTTTTCTATTATAAGGGACTCAGCACCGCTGCGTAGCGTCGGTCACGTATTCACTCTTCCGAACCTCGCAGATAAACGATGATGTACTTAAGTCAGAAAAGCTAGTAGTTAAGCTTAATTAAAAAAGTTTATTCACTCCGCTAAGCTTATTGTCTGGTCAATTAACCGATAAAAATAAATATACGAGTATATGAGTATATGAGTAAATTATCTTTACTTGCATGTATTTGCAAGTAACTATAAATAAAAAATAAAACTATCTTTCTTTTTTGATGATCAGGAATTCAAACAAATGAGATGATTATCACAATTCTCTAAAAATAATTATTCAAACACAATTCTTTAAATACGTTACGAATATAAGTTTAATAATTTTGTATACTAGATTTCCCAACAAAGAATACGAAACGAGTAAATAGAAGTATTTAATAATATTTAATAACTTACCCGACGCCATTAAAAATTGTAACGATATAAAGCAGTTTAAGAAAAATGTTAAAATTACACATTAGATATACCTTCCTAAAAAAATAATTACTAGTATACATAAGGTTGATATAAATATTATTTTGATGAATGCATCAGTAAAAATGCTTTAATGTATATAATTAATCTCTGTATAAGTGAATAGTATGTTCTTCATGAGAAATAAATATCTTTAAATTAAATAGAAATAATAAGATCAATCTGTCAATCATTTTTTTTTTTTGGGATTGTGCTAATAAACCTGTGTATCAAGCAAAATAATTAATAATATACCCAACGAAGTGGTTATTGAGTGTGTAAATTATAACAAATTACTAGCGACCTCCAGCATTAGTCTTATAGTCTTAATTCGACGTGTTGCCGCTCCATACAATTTGTGTTGTTAGTAACCCGTGCAGCAATGTTATATTTTGGTTTTATTTTTTAAACCTATCATTTTTTTCTTATTTGTTGGATAGTGTTTTTATAATTGTTTATCTTATTCTTATTCCATTATCTTTCTAATTGTTCCAGATTGTCGACTGAATTCCACTTCGTCGGGACATGGCAATTTCTATCTCTCATACATGACCCAATCGATAATCACAACAGGCGTCAGTGGTTATAAAAACACAATATTTAGTGAATGTTTATTACTCTATGAGGTCAACGTATATATTTAATTATTTAAAAATAGATAGACATAGAAATACAAAAAATAGTTCTGTAAACTAACAATTAATAAAACAATATTATAAATACCTATATAAGTTTAAAAATATTAAATAATAATTGACTTAATTAAATTGAAATTGAAATGAACATTCAGAGAGATATTTTTGTCTAATAGGAGTTGGACTAAAATTACTGTACCCAAAGAAAGCAAAAAAAAAACAAAGGATTTATGAGTTATAAGATATTTTAGAGCTGATTTTGGAATGCATTATATAAAACATAATGCGATATTTTATAAATGAAGTTTTCTTTTCAGTATTATTTAATGCAGTGGGACCGGGTGGTACCTATGCATATCTTAACAAGTATTAACTTTTTTATTGTTTTGTAATCATTCGTGATCCTTGATTACTATTACATATAACTATCTAGCTATACTCACATTATTACTATCGGAATTTGCCCAAGTAGTTTCGAAAAGTTAAGAGAAATAGTAGAGGACTTATATTTTCGTTCGTACGTTCATCTCCGAGGGTACCGCCAAATACGTCGTCCAATTGTTTATTGTAAATAACGTTGAAATAAACATTTACTTCAAACTAATGAGTTCTGACTTATCACATCGTGCAGTAGTGTAATATTGGAATTTAAAATCTTCTCTGGGGTGTCATATCAAAAAATACAAAGCTAAAAAAAATTCACAAAATGTTAGGTACAAACACCAAAAACTTTTATTGAATATCAAGATCAATTTATTACTCAGCTTTGAATTTTGTTTATCTCTGAAACCATTTTTTTTTTTTTGACAAAATTTTAAAAGTAAATTTTCTAAAATTGAAATGATTTTTGTCACACTCATGGGTAACTGGTAGAGATTTCCTGTTAGAGACAAGCTTATCCAAAGTATTTTTTCTTTCCTAATGTAATTTTTGTGTAATAACTTTCATCTGGTACATAAAAAAATAGATATAATAAATAAATAAATAAAATATTGTGTACCAAAATAAAATTACCATAATTATAATTATTATGAAAAGAAGTAGGAGTTATCAAGCGTCAAGTATCAGTCTTTAAATAATATGCTACTTTGATAAGTACCTAATAACTCAAAGATTGAGCTGTTAAGTGCCTAAACGCATGACATCCATGTTGTATATTTTTTAGTTTATCAGGTACATTGCAAAGCAGAATAGCATTTGACTACACGCCTGATGTTAAGCAACACAATATGTGAGGAACCCTAATTCTCAAAATCCACCGAGCCTGGTAGAATTACAGAATCGCGCGTCCTTATAATGAATGTTTGAAACAAATGTCTTAAATGTCCAACACTTTAAATAATATTTCTATTTTTCAGAAGATTCAATAAACAGACTATTGGTAAAATAATATTATGTCCCTATTTAGTATTAAATAACATATAAGTATAACGTTTTATTTACTTAAAATTATTCATTTATTTATTGATATAATATTTAATTTATTGTTTATTGAACATATAAATTAATTTCACAAGTATACATATCGTTAACGACTACAATATTAATAAATGTGTCGTAGTCGTTTACGCCCACCACAAGACATTACATAGTACGAGTATATTCCAATATTTTGATATACATTTACAATAAATTAATTACTTAAGTTAACTTTACTTATACTTGCTTATTACTAATAATTACTTTAAGATAAATTTAAAATGAATAAACGATTAATTTAATAATATTCTAATAAACAATTGTAAAACTATTTTTAAAAAAAGTTCAAGTAATTAACTAATTGAACAATTAAAAGTATTTCATTATTATAGTTGTACTCATAACAAAGTGGAGATAAATGTACATAACAAATATTTAAAAAAAAAAAAGTAGCAAGAATAAGGCAAATGTGGCGTCATAGAAAGTAGTGTTTCAAGGTCAGTTACCGCGGCCGCATGCCGCTTACCCCGCGTTCGCCTCTCCGGACAAAGCACCGCGTCCTCTTGCCCCTCCCCATCTGCCCATACCCCGCATTCGCCATTTTGAATGATACGCCATCTCCTCCGCTGGAATAGTCGGCCATTGCTTGCGCGAACGTCGCTTTATTAGTATCAAATCAGTTTAAATCTTTACAGTTATCATGTCTAAACCACGTTACAAATACTGTATTGTACCTCTGTGTAAGAGCACGACAATCAAGACGCCACAAAAAGTATTTTTTAGTGTACCTTTTGATAAAGACAGTCGCGAAAAATGGTGTTTAGCGATAGGTCGAGTGCCCGGAATTCATAAAACACTGTCTGTTAAATGTAGTCGGTTTGTTTGTGAAGACCATTTTGATGTAAGTAACTTTCAAAAAGATATTTATTACTACTTTTAAAAATGTTTTAATAACGTTTAGAATGACGTCATTCTCTACGTTTTAATCAATACAATATTTCTCTAGATACAACATTTCACCAACGTTTATTTCATTGTATCAAATAAAATTAGGCCTTTTTTATAGTTGGAACAAGACATGGACAACTACATGAAGTGGAAAATGATCGGAGTTGGAAAGTTATTATTGAAGAAAGGCGTTGTTCCGCATAAGCTTCAGTGTCAAAATGAGAAGAGTAATATTAAGAAAAGTGACATAAGACAAACAGTGGCAACGCGAAAACCGGAGAAGAAGACATTCAATACGTCAGAAATACTGAAAATAAATAATAAAAATGAGAAACTACAAAACCCTGGCTTCTATAACAATAAAAGTGAAACTAAAGAGGCGAGTCATCAAGGTTTAAACTTCGAAATTAAAACAGAAGTGATAGAGAGTATGTGTGTGAAGGAAGGGGAAGAAAAAGTTTTTAAGAATGAAGTAGAAGAGGAAATACAAAACTATACCTTTACTGTTCGATATGACAGTGATACAGGAGGAGAATATCTAATATCAAATAATTTTAGGTAGATAAAGGTAGGTTTAAAGTTTAGGTAAAAATAATATACATATTCTTTGATCAAGGACGTCTTCAAAACTTAAAAACAAATGTTTTTTTTTTAATTTTCATCCTTATTGTTAGAGTGAGAGAGAGTTTTATTTTACGTTTACCTTTTAAATAAGTGATTTTTCGAAAAATAAAATCCTTTTTTTTATATAATAAAGTTATTTATATTTTATTATTTATCCCTTGATTTAAAATGTTATATCTATCGCAAAAGCTGTGTATGTCAAGAGTGCCAACAGTGCCATAACACTCAATTTTGCAACCACTCTTCATATTTTCGCTTACGGATATAAGATTATTAAAAAAATATGTTTGCTATATTTAGTTGCGCATTCTTTATCAACTAGCACTCTAACATTGCTACCGCTTTCTCTCAGGTATTCATATACGATTTATTAATGGTATCTTCTCGGAGTAAAGACAATTATCACGCCTTGACATGTACTTGCAGCTAGGGTCATTTTTGACCATTGTATGATGATATCTTTCATTTAAGCAATAAAGTCATTGTTCTCTTCATTTGTCTTATCCTTTTTTTACCACCAGTTTCTACATAGAAATAATTCATTTTCTTTTCAGTATTTAATAACTTCATAGATTTTAAATTTTGACTTTGACTTTATCTTTCAAAGTCAAAGTCAAAATTTCCAATAGGCATAGATTGCATGAAAGAAACTTTTAACTCTAGTTGCACGATTCCGAAAGGTAAGTTCATAAAGAAGAACTGGCAAGAAACTCCAAGGACACTCGTATTGTCTATTTATAAAATTACAATCAATAATTATTGATTATTTGGGGTACGGCCATACTTGATAGGAGAGAACAAATAAGAATTGAAGTTCTACCTACTAGATATCGCGTTTGTAACGTATGACGCTAAAAACCAAATGTGTCAAATTATTTGTATAATAATAATATAACATATTATATATTGCAAAAGTAAAAATATATATTACAATCAGACATTTTACAAAGCTATTTGTAATTTTAGGACTGTATACAAACGTAATATATTAAAAATTATTAATAATTATTAGTTATTTCTTTTGTTTATAAAGATAACGATTACATTCTCAATGAAAATATATGAAGTAAATTTTATAATAATTATAATTTAACACTGCATTAAAGATTTTAGTATATTAACATTAAAAAATAACGCCAATACGGTTGTAGTACTCAGTGGTTGGCCTTCAGAATAATGTATGAAGATTCAAGTGCACTCTTTTCCATTCAGAACATGGCGTTACTAATAAGAGGCATTAAGGGCACTGAAAGTCGAGCTGTAACAACTTTGTTGTATTCATTATACCTACCGAAATAAGTATTATAAGCTTTGAATCGAGAGTACGACAGACCAGATTTTTTGATCCTCATCTTAATGGAAAAAGCAAACACTCACCGGGAGTCTGACGTCTGCGTGTTTGCAAGTAATGTAAGTAAAGTTTTAGCGACAGTTTGGAGCTTGAAAAAGCCTCAGTACTTACCGTCTCTCAAAGTTATGAAGATTATATTGGAGAAACTGCCTCTGGTACCGAGATATCAGTCAGTTCAATTACGCTGAGAAAGAGTATGTAGATCGTACAACAATAGCTTTCTTGAAACAGAAAGCAGAGCGATGTGGGCCATAAGAACTATAAGAGTTAGTGCAAACGAAGAGGTTACCCTTTAAGGAAATGCCACTTATGATCTTGCCACAAAAAGGAGGCAAAAAAAGCTAGATTGCCCGAAAAGTCAGGGAGACTATTTTTAGGTTGAATGTAAAAACTTTCTGCAAGTATCTAAGAGGTGAGAGAAGTGGGAGGACGCTTGAAAAGTTGATATAGTATTTAGATATATATCTTTGAAGTTCTTGTTGGGACCCCACCAAAAAGAGAGCATCCGACCGACGACAGACGAACGGATGACGTGCAAGGAGAGCAAACGCTCGCAACATTACTTTTTATAGGTCTTGGTTAAATTCACAATTTTAAATCTTACATCCGTGGCCTTGGAGTTTTGAACATCAAGCAATCAAGGTAAGCCGAATGAAATTGCTTTACGATTAGGAATAGATTGCATTGCATAGAAATGTGATACTCTGATTGCACGGTTTCAATGGGTTTCCATGGAGAAAAACCGACCAAAAATTCAATGGATATTTTTTTTTGTTCATTTTTTGAGTCACAGTCATACTTAATAATTTTAGGACAAATTAAAATACAAATCAAGTTAATAAAACTACAATAACCAGAACTCTAATAGTTCTTTTATGCTTTCTAATTTGTAAGGGTTTAAATTATTGTAACTTTAAATATTTTAAACAACAGTAACTATATTATGCCTTCACTAAGATTGTGTTAGATTAATGGGGCTCTACTAAAAAAGAAAACAAAAAATATTAAATAATACTGTGATTATTTAAACTATTCTGCACAACTAAGTAAATATCGCTAAATTATTTAAAGAAAAGACACGAAACAAAGATTACTTAGTATTTATATTTAATAAATGAAGAATATTGTTTATTAGAAAAACACAACATGAACAATAATATCAATTTAATTAATAATAATTATTAATGTACTAAAATACCCACAAAAGATGTAAAAGAAAACTATTACACAAAATGTATAAATAAAATAACTTAACTTGCCATCTCCCTCTCCAATACGAACCATGCCTCAATAATGGCTATAAGCCCTATTTATAACAAATTTTAAAAGCGACAGCAGCGCTATGATCAACTGAAGTTTAATCATATTCATAACTTTTAAACATAGTAAACTGTATTTAATTATAAACTATTTTACAGTATGATTCTTAATTCTTAAATGGAGTTGTAACAATATATTAATGGTATTTCCTTCTTATTAAATAAAGTATGTAAATACAATAACTTAATATGATAACAATAGCTTATGACAATTTATCAAATCAACAACTTTTATCACTTTAATGTTATATCAGTAATAAGAATTAAACATTGTTCTAAATAATGCTAAATTCTCAAAAAGAATAATTATAATATATTACACCTTTATTGTGTCAACGAAATTAAATAGTTGTCTAATTGATTTTTTGTATGACCTGCATATTAAATTATTAAAATACTATACTATAATTCAATATGTAGGCCATAGTACAATAATGTAATAAATGCAAATACTCTTCATCTGCAAAGAGGTATCAATGAAGTACCATATGCAGAATTGTCAACAAATTTAGTATCACAAAATAGACGAAAAAAAAGTCATTCCTGCCTTATTTGTAATGCAACATCAAATCTCCCCAGATAATATATTTAAACAATATTTGGGAACAACGACAAAGAAAGAAACTACCTTAAGACAATAGCTTATATACAAAAAACACACACAAGAAATGAAGACGGTCGATACATAATACAGTTACCATTTAAACTGAATACATGCATAGCAATGATACAGAAAGATGATACTAACACAACAACATACTGTTTACCGACACATTGTGGATTGGATGAAGAGATTCATCTGAAAACATAAAATCAAATTTTTTATTACCGTGACACTAAGATAATGATAATTAAAGAAATCTCTATTGATAGGTGGACAGGGGGCAATAATAACAACAAGAATACAATCAAGTTCCATGGATTTTATCTCACGTTAGAGCGTGCAAATGCTGACGTTGTTTATTGTAGAAAAGTACATAAAGAAGAAAATAAAACAACGAAAACAGAACAAATGGGGCACTTCCTAGTTAAGAGCAGTTTATTATTACTTGAGTTGCTTTCGAATGTACCATTTAAACTATGATATATGTTTAAATAAAAATATCTGGACAACCTGTTAATATACATTACAATAAAAAAAAACGGCTTTGCAAAACAATAAAACACTTAGCAACTATTGCAGTTCATTAAAAAAAATAGAAACAGTCGTCCAAAATGGTCGGTCGATTGTTGAGAACAATATTCTCAAAGCTGGTATTCTGCTTCCATTAAACGAACTACGTCGCGAAGTTAAAACATTTATTTTATATAAAAATAAAAGTCAAAAATAGTAAACGATAATGTAGGTACCATGGTAAGATTATAACAAAATAAAATGAACAGTGTTAGAGTACATGAAACATTTGCCTTAATTGTAAAATATCTTGCTGAAAGAAAAAATAATTAGTGTACTACAGTCAAGTATTAAAATTAAATTTATTTACGTAGGTCTGTGATTAATCAACATATTATAATTATACTTGTGGAAGGCAATTTTAAAATGTACCTAGTAAGTGTAATTATAAGGAAAATTGAATTAATGTAATTAAAACCTATGCGTCTTTTATTTTAAATAATAAAATTTGGTTATCTTCTGTATGCACAAAGAATAATACATAATTCACAAAACACCAAAATAATTAATGTCATATCATGACAAAAATATCCAAGTTGAGTAGAGTGGAGTTGTTATATATTCATATGAGGCCACTTTTGAATAATGAGTTCACATTAAGCGGACGGACCAACACCCGTCCGAGCAAGTCGTTATAAACTCGCGTTACTTTGTTATGATTCACATGAGTATGTAAGCGGCTACAAAAGTATTGTGTTGTTCTTGTATGTTAATACATTATAACAGAGAACTTTCACAGAAGCTTATTTTGCACACATTTTGTTAAGCAGTGTTTTATTTTGCTTCCATTATTAATTATATTCCATTTGTATGAAATAAATACCAATAGTAAACCAGTTTATATGGAAAAAGAGGACATTTAATTTTCTATAATGCAAAACTATGAGAAATTAATTAAACTAAAAATATTGTAATAATGTGGCCATAGCGATGTCGAAAGAACCTACGACGCAAAATATGAACTTCAGTTTGTTGATGAAATAAAGTATTAAGCATATTTAAATAGACGGTTTCAGCAGCAGCAATAAAGCGTCAATAAGTCGTTAATGATAATATCTATAACGCGTATGTGGTTGCGTATTCGTGTGTATATGTGTATCTGTGTTATAAAGTCCTCATAAATTATTCCTACAAATATATGATCCGGTTGTATTAAAACTAACACGTTAATTGGCGCCTTAAACCATTTACAAGAATAAACACAAACATTTATTTTCATATAATCACATAATAAAAATATATTTATATCAGTGGTAAAATAAAAAAAATATCAACTTTCAATAAGATATATTGACTACAGACTTTTACGACAATTGAATGTTGACCAGAGAAGTTTCAGTATAGAATAACATTTTAAAGTTAAATAACAGGTTTGGCAAAAAAGTTAAGTTAAGTGTTCTTTTTATTTCCCGATTTTAAGGTCAAATTTCTCTAGTCATGGGATCAGTTATGGGATGATTGTTGTCAACTCAAGGTTCTCTTCTTCTGACTTATGCCATAATACTAATAAATTAGTATAATTTTTATTTTCAAAACACGAATAAAGTGAACGTATCTTAATGTAAAATTAAAAACTAACATTTCATTAAAACCAAAAACCAGATCTTTTTTCATAAATGTATAAATATAATAAATATAAAATTTAAATTAGTATTGCAAGATATGTATTTAGTCTGTGTACGTAATATGTATGAGTGTTTTGAAAAATGTGTCAATATTAATTGTATTTTGAGCATGAATTTCTCTTGATAAATTTCATTTTAATTAACACACGACAAATAAAAGAATCGGGATTTACCTTTTAGGTAATTCTTGGAGTTTTTATGACAAAAAAAGGGGTAAATAAGTCACCATTACCATTTAAAGTTAAGTCTCTTTACAAATTTGGGGATGGGATTATTCGAAAAAAAAATCTAAAATATTAATTTGACAGTGGGTTGCATTAGATATGAAGTGTCATAAATGTATTTAAAATATAAATAATATAAACTAAATAATGTAAAAAATCAAAATCTGCTAAGTCATTTGAAATTTGTTTCAGTAAATAGAACGTTAACTTAATACAGAATGAATGTGGTAGTGGCAGATTCTTAAAACAAGCTCTTAAAATGTTGTTCGCAGAGAATTGTGTAGGTTTTTCGGTGACCCAGTTACATAACAAACGCTACATCGCGTCGTTCCAGATCGACTATAAATTTTTTTTACTTTTTGTATAAGTCAGCGGATTGTGTAGGATTAAGTTAATATTAAAATATTGCCTAAGTTAACTGAGCCTGGAGACTTATCGTTATTAAAATTCAACTGATATCTCAAAAAAAAACATGTTTTAAGAGATTATTAGAATCTTTTTCATATATTTAAGTAAGTTCCTTTTTCTTTTAGATATTACTTTTTTCCCGTATTTCTTCAGATCTTATCTATTAGTATAACTAAACGTAGTATAATGCTAGATAGCTTACACTTAGCCCTTCTTCATGAACCGTCTTATCATTACAAGATTTTTTTTAAAGTTCATCTTGCAGTTTCGAAGATTAGCGCAATTTAAAAGTTAGTATTAGCGCATTTAAACAAACAAACTTTTCCGATTATATATTAGTATAGATTAATTAATAATAAATTAGTATACACATATTTATGGTTATTTGTTCCTATATTTACGTTGTTCAGGTAAAATAAAATGTTACTTATCAAAATTACCTCAGAGACTTTTTCCGCGTCATTGAAACCTGAGGTCATTATTGTTGTTTACGACACGGAAGATTTAATAGACTCTTATTCAAAAAATATATATAATGCACTTGGGAATATTGATTTACTGTTATTGCAATAGAATCTGTTCGAAAAAATATAGCAATATTACATTTATTGTTTCCGAAACTTGTAAGCTAGCGCTTTAATATAATATTTAGTAATTATTTTTAAGATTGTCTATCAGAGACTACAGAAAGTAAGCTCAGTGAATTGTTTCATTCTAATTAAGGGGAAGTTACAAAGAACAAATAGTTCTCTTAATGATTTCTAAGATTTACACGAGTACTACGCATTTCAAAAAAACTATTTTATGGAAATAACTCGCGTTTATTCTACGATGCTGGCGACACCATCATCTCGCGTTACCGCGATCACGTTTGCTGCAAAGCATTCGAAACGTTGGGTTAAATTAAAAAATGTAAAAATAAACGCGAGTTATATGCGTAAAATAGTTTTATTGAAATAGTTCTCTACTGTCATTAAAATTACTTACTAAAAACTATTTACTTTATGCCGTCATATTTTTTTTTTTTTTGTTATTACGTTAAAAATACAGATAAGCGTATTTTTATTTATTTCAAGGTGGGTTATTCTGTTACAATGTTTGATGTTATTATTTGTTATAGCATTGCAATATGACATCTATAAAATTTTACGCGCCAGCCAACAACCGGAATATTACCGCCGCGGAAATTGTATACCAGATCCATGATATTTTTTTTAATTTTTAATATACTTGAACTTGGCCAAGTAAATTGCAAAAGTAGTCGGCTTATAAAATAAAGAGGTTTTAATAATGCTGTACAAAAATATGAACCGCAATAGCTAACTTAATAAATAAACGTATAAGAAAGTCTGTATGTTCTAGCGATTTAAAGACAGATGTTGTTCGTCCTATCTATGAAGAAGTCAAACGCTATATAATAATAACAGAGCGATAACTACCTATACATTGGCAATAACAGATAAAAGAAAAGAAAAGTAAATCTGTAATGAAATCTATGAATATTACGAAAAAACAATAATTTCACTAATACGCTATATGGTTTGCATTTAAAAAACCGCTACACAATTAGTAGTTAGTTACTTTTCATCAATTTGGTAGTAACGTTATTTTACCTTTACTGACAAAATATATGAACAACTTGATAAAAAGAAGCATGTGATGGTTATATTTCTTGATAATAGCTGATCTTTTGATACTTTGAAGCATCACACTTTAATAAATTGTCTGTATAATAAGGGTGTCAGAGAGAACATACTTATTTGGTTAAAAATTATCTTGAAGACAGAAAGTATGTTATTAAAATCAAAGATTCTTATTTTTTGTGAAGGCACAGCACAGGGATCAATAATGGGACCATTGCAATTCTTAACATACGTGAACAGCTTACGTAAGTTAATTAAAAATCATGAACTATTAAAGTTCGCTGACGATATTTGTGTAATCCTTACGATGCTTTGCATAAACTACAGCTCGATTTTAATAACATTTTAATGTAATCGCATGATATTGGATTAGTCCTTAAGCATCATGGCTGTTTGCATACTATAATGTAAAACCCAAGATGCAATACATGTGGTTGCGAGAGACTAGAGGTAATTTAATTAAGTAATTTGGTTACTTGGGTCTTGTTATTGATAATAGGTCAAATGGAAAGATCATATTAACACAGTGTGTGATAAAATACGATCTTTTCTGAAAGTGAGTGCTGAAAAATATAGGGTACCATTTCAAACAGTATTATTATATAGATCTATTTCTGAATCTGTAGTAAGTTATTAACATTAAAACTATGAAAGAACTTATAAAAGTATTCCTGATAAAATATATAAAATATTATGCATTACAGTTACGAATCTTAAAAATCGTTGTGCAAAATAGTATATTTTACGTTTACATACATACGTTTTTCCCTGACACCCAGAAAACTCTAACGAATTTATCTCTCAGCTATCTTATGTATGTTTTTAATAAACAATAAATAAAAAAAAGGATACAAAAAAAACTATTTTACTATCCCACTATTTACTTCTTACGTATTTTTTCTTTCTCAGCTTTCCTCTCATGTATGTGTAGTCAGGTCTATTTTATCATAAAACAATTAATCAATCTATTTTGCAATGTCTCTCTCTAAGAGCATTGATGTAAAGAAAAAAAGTTTTAGGCCTTGCCTAAAATTTTTTATACATGATTTTTTAAGCTGAATAACAAACTATAGGAATATTTTTTTAATTTAATTGTATATCACTTCATATATGTTTAAACACCGAGTTGTACGTATGGTTTTGTTGCTAGATACATAAATCTTTTTTTCTCATAGATATGAGATTTCTATGTAGAGATGTACATCTAAATCTGTAAATATTTTAATTTGTGTTAAAAGGTGAATATGATGCAAAATATAGACGTTTCGGCGCAACATGACTCTGTGAAATTGGAGTAAATCGAATGGAAAATGTGTCTCCCTGGGTTTATCAGTTCAGTAGACGGGCCACTCTCCTACCCCTACCATCCCCCTTCCTCGGGGAAAATAGCGACTAGTCAATATTATGTGAATTTAAGACATTATTTGTGCATAAAGTGGACATACTTATATTAAAAAAGTTTCTGTAAACAAAGTTATGGAATTAAAGGATTATTTTACAATAAATTGATAAAAAAAACTATCAAACATGGTCTGAACCGCATTTATTGATGAGATTGAGAAATTATTTTAACTAGAAAATGAGTTCACACGTACATAATCCGATAATTAAAATATATAAAAAAAAAATTCCTATACTGTTTTTAACTTCCCGTAAACTGTTAAATAAATGTTTTAGAGTTTGTGATACACTGATCATAATAAAAAAAATACTCGTCTAAGTTAGGTGTGTGGTTCATTTCAGACCAGGATGCGTTGGAAACCTTTGTAACCTTGTCTTTGTTGAATAGTCTTTATACAAAACGACTTATTTCGGTAAGTATGGTATCTAAAATAGACGCCGCTGACTCTACTTATTGACGTATACAAGTTAACACTGAGATTCAAGTGGAAAAATTATAAATAAATAAAATATCATTGGTATTTTCAAATCATTTCCTCTTGGTAGGTGTAGTCTATTAACGTTATTAGTTAAGGCATAATATATTTATTATTGTTTAAAATGTTTAATTTCAGAATCCTTGAAGCCCTTGTAAATATAAGAATATTATAGGAATAGCAAAGCGTTTTTGAAGTGTTTTTGAAGTTAGTTTAGTTATTCAGTACCACGCCTGACTTAAATGTGATTTATTGTCACTCATTTGTTTCAAATATGACTCACTCAAATAGTCAATACAAGATTAACTGTTGTTTTATAAAAAAGTTAATAGAGTATCCATGGTCCTTCTTGCCGGTTCTTCTCTGTAACTCTACCTTCTAGAACGTTTCATAAGTACAATTTATGCCTAAGTGAAAAAAAAGAAAAAAATACTTTGACTTTGAATTTGACTTTGACTTTAAACTATCAGCAATAGTCACAACCAAAAAAAAATGTAGGATTGGGTGATGAGATCTACTGAATTTTTATATATTCTTTTATATATTCTTTATATATTCCCTTTAAGGAGAGATATTTACGAAAACAAAGCACATAACGACTTTTAACTTCTTGCATTGAGTTTCAGTAACGACTTTTATAATACTCTTAAAACAACTCGCTTTTAACTGAATTTTTACGACGTTATTCAATATATCTACAATTAAATGAGTTTAGACTAACAAACTCTTTGTCTGAATATTAATAGCTTAAATGTTCTGCAATTTTTGATAAGTAGAACACGCTATAGGAATTATAAGTGAATAATGAAATTTAACTCTTATTTAAATTAATTCTTCAACATAACCATTAACATAAAATTATTCTCAAGTTAAAAAGACAATAAAAATTTACACTAGTTTCATGAAAGCTTTAATTTCATGGTACAGTCTCTCTGTTACAGCACAGAGCCAAATGTGCTCGTTTGGCAGCCGTGGTATGTTGATTTTAGGTGCTGAATAAGAAATCTTATTTTATATTAATACATTTTAAAACAGACTAAGGTATTTTATTTCTTCAACAAATATCACCTTTAAACAAGAGCAAAGCTATTAGCATATGAAAAGTCAACGACAATATAATACTTTACTTTCCTATCCATTCCCATTTATCATATCTCATTTATTAGTATAACTTGAATTGTAATAATAATATTATGAAATTGAGTATATTATTTTTTACAAATAAATATTTAATGAAAATAATCTATAAATTGTATATTAAGGCTTTTTCGATAACAGGATATAATTTTATTAGTTTTGCAAACCATGAATGCAAAATGGAAATAGAAAATATTTATTTAAAATAAAATTCGTTTTATATACAAATAAAATACAGTTAGCTCAGTATGCTTTGCGGAAGTGATTAGCAATGCATACTCTTCTATTTCAATATAAATATCGATTATAAACTTATATATATATATATATTGCACAATTTTTTAGAATCCACAAAATTATCATACCCGCAATATATACATAGAGAAACAGCGGCGTTTTACATAAAAAAATAAAGAAATATTTATATGTTTAACTTATTCGAACCTGTGTGAATTTAGTACCTGACCTTGGATCTTGGAATTTGATCAATAAGTCCCCGGTGTAACAGACAACTAGGACGAGATGACAAAACGAGATGTTTACTGCGAACACGCTTGCTACAGAGCATTCAAAACGTTGGGTTATAATTAAATATATAACAGTAAACGCGAAGGAAATCAATAAAACAGTTTTATTTAAAGATAGTTAAAATATTAGAAAACATTGTGGTTTTAATTAACTTCAGTTCCAGTACGGTTAACAAAACTGTATAACTGTCACCTAGGTTTTTTTAATTTCGTAGTTTTAAGCATTTGTACTAATGGTAAAATCCTTTGACCAGTAATTTTTTTATCAAAAATAATCATATACAGCTGTTATTAAATTTTGCTGGTTTTAAACAACTTCTGAACTTTGCTAAAGTGTAGTTAACGATTGCGACGTACAAACTTCTAGGATCACTTCTCAGACTTAACTTTCTTCGATAAGAAATAATTTAAAAAGAGAGTTTTTTTATTCTACCATCCACTATTAACGTTTTAAACTTTCTTTTATTATTTTTATTTTGTGACGACATTCCTATCAGTGACATCTTACAAATTTTAGTTAGGGTTACGCTATCTATTAAATTTCATCGTCCAAGGTCGTATTCAAGATTTACACAATTTCGTATAAGTTATATGTATATGCGTTTTATTGTTTATGTAAAACACCGCCATTTCTTTAGGTACATAATACGGTTAAATGTTAAACTTATTTGTCTAAAAAGGGTTAAATGTAGTTTTAAAAAAGGTTATAATCGATATTTATGTTGACTGTATTTTGTTTGTATATAAAAAGAATTTTATTTTAAATAAATGTTTTCCATTTCTATTTTACAAAAATAGTTTTGTGAAACTGTAAAAATTAATAAAATTAATTCCAGTTATTGTAGCTGCGAAATTCTATATATTGTTTATAAATACAAAAATAAAATAATTATTTTTATAATATTTTTATTATAATTAAAATTATTTTAGTATGAAAATATGAGAAATGGATGAAAATATAGTATTATATTCCCGTTGAGTTCTCATATGCTATTAGCCCTTTTAATATTATAAGATGCTATTTGTTTAAGAACCAAATATGTTTGTATGTTTTAAAATATGTTAATATAAAATAAGATTTCTTATTCAGCACCTAAAATCAACATACGACGGCTGCCAAACGAGCACATTTGGCTCTGTGCTGTGACAGAGAGACGGTACCGTGAAATTAAAGCTTTCATGAAACTAGTGTAAATTTTTATTGTTTTATTAACTTTAGAATAATTTTATGTTAATGGTTATGTTGAAGAATTAATTTAAATAAGAGTTAAATTTCATTATTCTTTATAATTCCTATAGCGTGTTCTACTTATCAAATAATTGCAAAACATTTAAGCTATTAATATTCAGACAAAGAGTTTGTTAGTCTAAACTCATTTAATTGTAGATATATTAAATAACGTCGTAAAAATTCAGTTAAAAGCGAGTTGTTTTAAGAGAATTATAAAAGTCGTTACTGAAACTCAATGCAATAAGTTAAAAGTCGTTATGTGATTTGTTTTCGTAAATATCTCTCCTGAAAGGGAATATATAAAGAATATATAAAAGAATATATTAATATTCATAGGATACAATTCATTACCAGGCCATATCGTCATTTAAATAATCCTTTACACTATAATAGGATTTTTTATCAAACAATATTTAATATATGATTTAAAATTAGTTGAGAAAATTTAACCTATAACTAGGGATATGTTTATTATAAACATTTATACAGTTAACGCTTAACGAGTTACGTATTTATAAAGCCTAGTTGCGAGCACAGCAAGTTCATTTTTATTTTAGTTAATTTTATGTAAATCTCAATATTTCTGCATTTTATCAATATTTTTATGAACATAAATTGAATGTTCATAAATGTATTGATAAAATACAGTCATAATTTTAATTTCTTTGAATTTATTTGGTAATGATTCTCTTGTCATCATTTTGCTTGAACAGCTATTTTCTGTAGTATTATATATATCTGCTACGTTGCTCGCTAAAAGTATTCCGTATGACTTTTTACTTTGAAAATAGCTGAAGTAAACTAATCTAGCCGTTTCAGTATTTGTTAACCAACTTATTCTAAAATGAACTTCGTATGCGGCAGAACTAAGTCTGTTTGATAAATCGCAAATATGAGAAACCCATTACAATTTATGTTTAATGAACAAAATCTAATTCCTTATCATATAATTGTGCATTGGTTCCAACATTTTTGACGTTTAGTAAGCTAAATTTAAAACATTTTGTAGTGTTTTTTTAGCAACAAATTATTAACGGTAAGAGCACTGTTTTGATATTTATTATATTAATATTAAAGGTAAGAAAATTATCATCACACAATAATATAACATGTTTATCCCTAACAAGATCATACGATCTAAAAACATCGCCGAAGCAAGTTCATTCAACATCTTAATAATTCATTTCAAAAAGATCCTTGAGAAACGCACTCTTGAAGGGAGCAACGCATCCAGATATATGATAGAGATGGTATAGCAAGAGGTAGTATACAATGCGGTGGTGAAAAGTGGCAACTATGAATCTTTGTATTTCTAACGAAAAAGGTGACTTTACCGAATTGCATAGTTTGTATCAAAGTAGAAGATACGCACGTCTTAATGGAGTCTCTAGAATCAGTCTATAAGAATTTTTTAAAATAAATAATATTTAAATAAGGTAGATATAAATATTTTTAATACAAAACAACAAAGGTCCATAGGCTATGTCGGTTTATTCATTACTTAATTTAAATCTAGATACATTTTTTTTTTAAATCTAGATACATTTACGCATTCCCGGCGGGAGGCGCAGCCTGGGGTATGTGGGACTCGACCAAGGTAATAACCACTAAAATCTGACAGTGGTCCGCCTTCGGTGGGAAGTAGGAGGGCCCGCGGAACTCCTTGCGGAACGTCACAGGGCCCCCACCCGGCGGCTATTGCTAGCCCCGTACCGGGGGAGCTTGGCACGCGCTCCCCCCAGTGCCCTCGCCTCTACGGGCCTTCAGCCGTCCTTCCCGAGTTCGCGCGGATGGTGAGAAAGGCCCGCCGGGCCCCCGACGTGCCTGCGACCCCAGGAGCCCCGTTTATGGTGGGGGAGCACCAGGAGGGCCGCGACGGGACTTACCAGCGCCCCGGCAGCGAACTCCTCGAACGGGATCCGAGGTCCTCGCGCGACCCCGCTCACCGGCCTCCTTCCGGGACATTACTATGTCGCAGAAGGAGACCACGGCCCTCCACGCCGTATCACCGCCGAACATTGACGACACAACTGCTGGCAGGGAGAGATTTTGACCGATCCAGGTGACCAGGACTTGCCGCTCTGCACTCCACGCAAAGCACACGGCGAGTGTGTGCTGGGCACTGTTCTAGTCCTTCCCACCACAATGGAAGCAGTCCGCCGTCACTTCGCGTCCGATCTTACACAAATAATCACCGAAGCACCCATGCCCGGTGATTATTTGTGTGAGTCTGTAGGTGAGCCTTCCACTTCGTTGGTGCATCCAGGGTTCGAGGTTCGGCAGGAATGTCCCCACGACGCGTCTGCGCGCTACGTGCTCTTCTGAGAGCCGCGCGTACCACGTTGCGAGAGCGGCCCGTCGTTCCTGCCGTCATAGGCCTTCGATCGCCTCTTCTGGCCCGCCTCTGCCCTCCTGGCGGATGGAGCGGAGCCGGTGATTCACCCTCGCATCCATTTCGGCTAGGATATTCAGGGGCGGATAACGGGCAAGGATTGTCGCCGCCTCAAAGGACACCGTCCGGTATCCGCTTGCGACTCGTATTTCCATCTTTCGTTGGACACTGTACACTTTCGTGCGACAGCGTCTGAAGGCCAGCCTCTTCGCCCAAACAGGCGCCCTCTAAAGAACTACGGATCGCACGAACCCGGCGTAGAGGCGGCGTACTTCCTCACTCGGTCCCCCGAGATTGGGTAGTATCCGGTGCAGAGCACCCACTACCCTCTCGATCCGGGGGACCAAGCCTTCGAAGTGCTCCTCGAAGCCCCAGCGACTGTCAAGGGTGAGGTCTAGGTAGTTCATGATAAATGTTCATGACAAATCTAGATACATTTAGTAAGGGAACCAATATAACAATATGCCTTTGTTATGCTTGTGTTAACTAGTTGTCTTGTAGGCTGAATTTAAAATATAAATTGACAGATGATAAAACCCTCAAAAGAAACAAAAGAAATATCCAGCTGAGTTTGTTGCGTAGTTTTTCTGGACCAGAACTCCTTTTATCGTATTTTTTAAATTTAATTGTCTTTTTAGAAGGACTTATTTCGAAATTCAATATATAAAAATAGACCCTCTTATTTGACATAAGCGACCACTGGTATTGGTTCACAGTGAAAGAGAAAAATATAATGGAAAATAATGGTATAAATTTGTCTTTTTGTCCTCCTCATTTAGATGGCTTGTATTCTTAAAAGTTTTATTTTAAAGGAAAACACAGCTTGTATTTGTGTTCAGAATATTAAGAGTATATATTTAGAAAATTAATAAAAGTATTAAAAAAAATCTTATCAAAATATTTTCCTATTTATAAAAGTGCTCAAGAGACAACAGTTTTTAGAAATCAATTGGGTAAAATTTGAGTAACTGCAAAGTATACGATCAATTAGAAGTGCAGAGAAATAACAAAACATAAGATCAACAGATTTTTGTCAAGGATAAATACTTAATTATACTAATATCTATTGCCCTATTAACATATTGACCTACTGCATTTACAGGTTTAAGTCTCTGTCCCCCTGTTCTCCTAACCTGATTACACTTTTATAACCAGTTCAATGCTTCATGCACTAACATAAGCAATTAGGCCATTTCGATAATATATTTATAGTTTCAGATCAATAATAACGACTTTATGTCCATCTTTTAACAGATTTTTTATACTATGCTATATATGAGGTGAAGTCATATGCCTATTCATATTATAGTCATATTCAAAGTAATTTTTCAACTTAATGTATTCTGTGAGCTCAGCCCTGGATACTCTAACTCGGATCTGGAATTTGCTTTCATACTGTCTGATTTTCTTAATTGTAAGATTTTAACCTGTCAAAAACTAAATTTAAAATTACAAATATCTGAACTAAATAATAAATTAAAATAAAAAAAACAGAAATAAAGCACAACATATAGCTAATTATATACCTCTGAGTCTTCATTAAGCTTATCCAAGCTTTTCACGATTATCAAAAGTTCTAGTAAAACCCCGTAAACAAATTTAACCACTGTGTAAAAAAGGTAAATTTCAGGAAAGAGTTCTCGATAGCGGTTGCCAAAGTTTGAAAGAAAATGGAGTATACGGAAGTATAGAAATGTCTTAGAAAGACATATGAAAAAAAAAAACTGTAGAAATAAGAAAGTTCTAGGGTAAGAATCGTTGTTGTCCAGAATATTTATACCCGTACTAGAAACTAACTTTAAAAACAGAAAGAATAATAAAGTAAAATGTCTACGTATATAAAGGGCCTTTCTAATTCTATAAAACTAGCCGATGATACTGTGTTATTATCTAAAACAATTCCAAAACTGTCGCTCAGAATTAAGGTTTTACAAATAAACAACACCAATGTGGGCCTAGAAATAAATCTCACTAAAATCAAAATAATGTCTTATATCTTTAAAAGTGAAATAAAAGTTAGAAAGAATCTATTTCAGTGCTGATAAGTACTTGTCGAAACTAATTTTTTCGCTTAAATATCTATTAAGAAACCATACTACGTAGAATATTATTTTTTCCGAATATTAAGGTAAGCGTAAAATAAATTTTGAAGATTAAAAGAGTATTTTTAAGAATAATACTTAAAAAATAAAGTTATACACTTGAACCTTACTATGCTTAACACATGGATTCCCAACATGGCAATTTATAGCAAATGAAACGGCCAATTTAACACCAGCAATAAAATTGAATCTAACTCAGAATAAAGAAATGTATTACGAACAAAAATAAAAACAATAACAAGAGTCAATAAAATAACTTGAATTATGCACAAAAGAAAACCACTAACAGGTTGGAAAGACAAAATTTATGAAAAAAGTCTCGACCTATACAGTGCAGCATTAAATAGAGGCGAATGGGCATCCATCAAATACACAAGTATATATAATTATACGGCTCTTTTATGTATATACGGCTGTACTCACGTAATTAATTTTTTAGTTCTTTATTTATTTAAAATTTCATTGATAATATTTATATATCTTTGAAATAATTAAAAAAAATATTTCCTTTATTTTTTATTTGTATTGTAAAGTTAGAAACACAGTTAGTATTTTGAAAGAAATCTGGTAACCGTCGCGTCCGACCCAGTATTCTTATTGACCCAATATCCCATTATTTATAGAATTAAATACCGTTTTAATAAAATTAAATAAGAAATTGAATATAGTGAAACACAAACTTTCTTATAAAATAACATATTATAAAAGCTATACGAAACACATCTAAAAACAGAACAGACAACGAGAAGGCATCTCTCGACCGTCCATAACGAGCATCGCCCGCTCTCCGCGAATCACTCTTCCTGATAAACGAGATCCGCAAGCTGTGCCCCATCCAGGGCTTTCATTGTTCACATCATTTCTCAAAACCTTCTGCACTTTCCTGTCATGAATAAATTGCTATCTAACTTGAGATATAAATTATTTTCACAAACAAATGTACAAAAAAAGACCGATTTTAAAAGATGTATATAGTTTAGAAAAAGTATAATTTTACAGTCAATATTATTAACCGCAGAATTCAAATTTATCTTAATTTGTACCTACAAAGACATTGCATTAACTCGTAAAATAAATTAAATAAATATTCAACTAATGGCTTAAATAAGCGTAGGATACCGTAATTTATAATGAGATTACTGCGACCCTCTAACAGAGCCTCGCTAATTAAATTGTTATCCTTTTCATTTCGGCGCCTCTAATTGGAGCCGTACTCACAGCACGTTTATTAAATTTATTCATACATAGAGCTTACAAGCCGCAATTGGTTGTACGATTTTTATTTTAAAACTTATTATGTTATTATTAAGTTTCTGGTTTAAGGAAGTTATTGTTATCACACCGATTATCGAAATAAGACTTTTGTTTTTTTTTTTTACTTTTTGATTTATTCTAAGTATTTTTAGACACTTTTTAAAAACGTGTATGTAGGTGTATGTGTGTGTGTATGCATGTGTGTAAGTATGTAAACAATTTTTCGGCTCCACTTTATCGCGATCTGATTAAGCAATTGACTTTATTTTAGTACCAATCTATACGTAGTCATGTAACTTAGAGTTGACTAGTTTTGAAGCGAAGTCGTCTGATTAAGCAATTGATTTCATTTTAATAGCAATCTATACGTAGTCACGTAACTTAGAGTAGTAGTTTTGCAGCGAAGTCGACTAAGCGGATTTTTATGAAAAAGAAAAGCTAAAAACAACGTATTCGCTATTTCTAAAAAACTAATTGCATTATTGGGAGGATTGTGGTACTAATTGATGCTTATTTACGTAAGTTAGAACTGTTAACTTTTTCAGCGAAATCGGTAAATCTATTTACTAGTTTTTTGAAAAAGCTGAAAACCGCTTGTTCGCGGTTTCTCAGAAAATAATTGCATGGTTGGGTGGGTTTTAGTAATTGATGCGTTAATATCAGCAAAAGTTATTACAATTTGGAAAACATATATATTCCTTAGTATATATTATAAAATTGTAAAATACAAATGGTATAAAATTATCTACAAGTCGAATATTGAAATAAATTTTATTAAGAAATAAATAAATAATTAAAAAAATAATGTAGCATTTTACTCAACCAGGAAGTTAATACTCTTAAAATATATTCACAATATACTATTATACTACTTGTTACTGGAGTCCACCAGTAACCCAGATGGTATCTCAACCAGACTCATTCAGACTTTCTAATTAGAGTCTGAAGTCTCAAATAAAAACTACTTAATTACAACTACATTTAAATTGTATTTTTAAGTTTTTTGTTATAGACTCCAATAATTTTCAAAATAAGAAAGTCTTCAAGAATTTTAAAAAACTAGACCAACGGATATTACGTACATTACTGCTCCAGAGTTGTTAACATATTTTATAAAATTGCGGTCCATATTGGTATAAGCACCCTACGACTTCAGTCGTGAGCCTTCATGGAAGGAAATGAACACCCATTTACGTCATGAATAATTTATTTTCTGAAAATGCGACTGTCAGAATGCAGGCCATAACATTGCAACCTCTATATGTCTGGATTTGAGATAGCGAGATTATCATGCGTTTAACTGAATTTTCTTTTTTAATTTTTGTGAATTTGTCAAAGACTCTGCTTGTGTGTTTGTGGTACATTTGTTGTAAATTCCAGAGCAAACCTGTTTGTATAGTAAAAGACTTAATGAGAAGAGTTGGAAGGCAAGTGGAAAATGAGTTTATCAGAACAACTTTGTACTTTGAATGTGCAGTCAAAGTACAAAGTTCTAGTTTAGTAGTTTCTATGCAGAAATTGAAAGCTTCTACAACTTTAATTTCAAGTGTATAATATCCTGACCAATGTTACTATTATTCTAAATTTTTAAAGTAAAAATCGTTACAAAAGATAAATGTAAGGGCATTATAAAAATATTTGGAGCGTGGTTAGCTATTCTAGTCTTTCTCTGGCAGATAAAATATTATGCTTCGCTCATTTTTTTGTATATCATTACCCTAGATAATACAGGGCCATACTTTACTCAACATTATGTAATGTACGATTGTCCGTGTTATTTGTCCGCGTGATTGTCCGGATAAGAATATCCTTATCATTTGACTATTTTTTGTTTCAATAAAACTATTTTATTTTTAGATTGTTTCATTCAAACCCGACATTTCGAATGCTTTGCACCAAACTTGTTCGCGGTAAGACAAGATAATGGTGTCTGTCAGTCAGTCAGATTATTTGTCACCTACCTCCGACGGTTCCTGAGTTTACGGGTATAGAATTCTCGTTTTACCACGAACACGTTTGTTCAAAGCATTTGAAAGGTCGGGTTTAAATTATTAGGCCCACGCAAGCGGGGTGAGACTCGCGCACGCAGCGCGCTCGAAACAAAAACATTCTATATGTTAACTCTATGGGACACATTTTATCAATTGTCTGGAAAACTACAATTACGATTCGGCTGATTATCAATCCATAACGAGTTTTGCTCATTATGCGCATGTGTGCAAAATTTCGTGCGTGTAGCTCGTAAATTGAAGGAGGAGTGGGGTAACAAAGAGTTGAAAATTTGAGTAGTAAAGAGCTTCGCTTCACTCAGCTCAAAAAAATGTGAAAATAAACGAGAGTTATAACCGTAAAATAGTTTTATTGAAATGTGTAGTACTCGTGTAAATCTTAGAAAACATTAGTTTTTATTTATTGGCATATTTACATGATTCAAAAAATATATATTTTAAACTAAAATCTCTGGAGAATAATAGTTATTATAACCGTTGTAGTGCGTTGTGAAGCGGCAGCTTGTTAAACTCTCACACTCGAACGCCTCTGCCCGTCTTATCTGCTTTACTTCATCTTAAATACTAATATTGTATCATAGAAATAAATATAATTTATATAATTACAGTAAATATAGTATTTTCTTAGATTTTCACGAGTACACATTTCAAATAAAACTAATTTTTACGGATTAAAACTCGCATATGTCTGTCCTGACCGATAAATCTCGGCGCCCCCTGAACACGATTGCTGCAAAGCATTCGTAACGTCGGGTTAAACTAAAAATATAACCAAATTTTTAATATATAAAAAATATTTTTATAGATAGCGCAGTAATGATAAAATAGATCATGCTATTATTAAATTAGGGTTAAACTAAAAATATAACCAAATTATACGCGAGTTTTAATGTATAAAAAATAGTTTTATAAGTAAATATCCTTTTTATTATTATTTTGTTCCAACAGACTTTTGAATCACCAGAAATGTATTTTTTTTAAAATAAGTTAGCGCAGCAATGATAAAATAGATCATGCTCTTATATATACATTACAATTACCTTGTAAATAATATGGAATAGTCTGATTATTCAATACACGGCGATCTTTCTTGAACTTAAATAAGTAACTATAGATCAGTACACAGCGTAGTTGCATTTTCTTCCCAACCCAGTTCAAAATATGGCTCCAGAATCTAGCTTCCAAGTTGTAACCTTTTTTTTTTTTTTTTTTTGTTCGTTGGAAAAATCCGTTACGGATACCCCGTCGGCCAAGAAGGTGATGGCCGGGGGGTTATGTGGGACTACCCGGCAGCATAGAGGACGCTGCCATTTTTACGGCTACCCACTAAAAAACCAACGGTTGCCCTCAACGCCATAGTGGGACGTCACGGGATCGCGTTAACACTCACCGTGACGCCCCGGCGGTAACCCTCCATATGAGGGTGCTCCGAGCAACTTAGGGCACCCTCACGACGCAGGCCTATAGGATGTGAGAGAGGTCACCCTCCCCTCCCACCGAGGCATTGCAGATTCCAAGTTGTAACCTATGGATTATGACGAAACATTTTAAGTCGATGTTTTATATATTTTTTATTATTGATTGTTAAATATTATTAACTTTGTGATTAAGGAGGTTATTGTAGTCATCTTAATTTTCGAAATCGGATGTTTTTGTTAAATATCTTTACGTTTGAAGTTATCCTAGGTAATTTTATTGTATGTATCTACACATATATATACATACATGTTTTTAACAAATATCTAAAATTAAATAATCTTTTAATCATGATTGTACAGAGAAGTTAAATTAAATATATTTATCAAACATATCCTTTTATATTTCGCAATTGTAATTACAGAAAAACAAACAGTAGAGCAGAATACTCCCGATAATTAAATTAATGATAATTATAATGGTCGTAGTTTAATTTATTAATTTGTACAATATATTTAAAACAATACTTCTACAAATAAAACCCTGAATTACTTAGTAGTCTAGCTAAAATGTAATTTATGTTTTTCTTTTGTATACTAAATAACAATCTAAACCTCAATTATAATAATAGCAAGTTATCAATGAAAATTAAAAGACCTTTAATAAACACATGTTCTTACAAAAGCCATTTTGATTTAGTTAAATAATGTGTAATACATTTAGATAAACAAGAAAACGAAGCACAGTCTTCAAATACTGTGCCACTGACCGCGTGTACAATTTTAAACAATTGACTTGAATTGCTGAAAAGACGATATCAATGGTAGAGTAGTCTCTATGTAGAGGAAGTCCTCCACATATCTAATAGTAGAGGTAATCTCTATCAAAATACAATCCGGTTACTACAAAAAAACGAAGACGATCATACTTTATTTGAAAAGGAACGAATACATGAATACCTCTTTTAAACAACTGCCATAAAAAAAAAATATCAAGTCAATTTTATCTGTTTATTGCTAAAAATTATTGCTTATTTCGGCTAATAGTCGACTTTCGCTAAATACATTTTTTTTATTTAGAATAACAGCTAAAGTATTTTAATCCTTACAGCAAAGGCATAAGAGTCATAAAACGTGCTTCAGAATTATTGTTTAAAAATTATATGAAGGAAATAAAATATACCTCTTATACAATCATTTCAATAGCAAATTGGGTGTTTTCAATGCGACAAGTATATGTTAATTTAGAAACTAGTTTTTGCAACTAATATTGTTATTGCACTTATATGAATTGGTTATTAGTTGATATAACTTTATTGATATAAATGTGAATGAACGAATAAAATATCGTTTGAATGAATTAATACGTTTGTTTAAATCTTTAAATACGTATTTATTTAAATATTTAAACTTACTACCTATTAACTATAATTCAATTCAAGTAGTATACATATTATTAAAGATTTCAATGATTTTTACTACCTAAAACAATTTAAAAAATTGTCGTTAAGTTTGTACTACTGGCCCTGGTTTCAGATTTTTGGCCCTTAACTACCGTTTGGGTCACAAAACAATTAAATAGCTTACGAAACTTGTAATTCAATTTGGAAAATATTGCAACCTATTATCATAACAATCCAACAGAGAAAGTTTGGTTAAAAATCTAAAAAGGGAACAGCACCCAACAGTTGAAATAAGTTTTTCAAGTACAAAAAGTCAGTTAGTTCCAATTAACCATTGCAGATTCAAATCACAGATTTCTTGTCGTGGATGTTGATGTACACCTATAGTGATGGCTGTATATTGTAAAATTCTAAGATAAGAGAAAAGTCACAAAATGGCACATACCATATACCGGAGAATAAGTTTTTATTTATCAATACAGAAATGCCAAATTTATCCGTAGCCAATGAATCATTTCCTTTAACCAAATGTAATGAGACCTTTTCTTGGAAATGTCTTTAGAGGTCATGAACAGAAAACATAAAATCAATTATAGTTTGAGCATAGCTCGATGCATCCTGGAGAATACGTTTGGTATAAAGGTTCAATAGTATATCCTTTTTAAAGACGTCTTAAATAGACACCTAATCCTTTTTGTTCTTTTAAAAAACAACTCCCAAACGAATCATAAATCAATCAGTCCATCGCGAATCATTATCATCATCAAATGGACAAGATAAGGGATACAATGTCAACAGCAGAGTTACAAAAACAAATAAAGTAGTTGAGTTTTAGAATATAAAATATATTGCCACAGTAAGTTCTGACTTTCAACTTTTTCATGATGAATGAATGATATCAGCGTGCTATTAGATAATAATTAATAAATTAAAAATGTTCCAAGATAAAACATTTTTATTATATATTTTTTTTAGAGTTTCCATTAATGAATTACTAAATCACAAATAATAAATATACTATTATAAGAAATGTACTTGGTATTTTTAAACTACGAATGGGATAGATAATACAGAATTTATGATACAGGAAGAGACAGCTATTTGTGTAATGTTGCGCTTCAAGTATATATAATAAAACATTAAAAGAATAAAAGATAGTAATAAAAAATCGTAAGAAAATGTATCATGTAATAACAATTGTGACTTGTGCAATATGGGGCAAATAACAGGTTATAATTGGGCTGAGTATAAAAGGTAATGGAAGTTTGAAAAATGAGGATTGTGGTCCTTACTTGATTTTACATCATTTTTAAACATTTTTTGCAATTCGAATGTACTCGATAGTTTGTTTGAATATTCTATGAACCAAACCCCTTCACTCAATCATAGAATACAACTTATTCTAGCTATTATACAAAAGTATTTCAACGATTGCAGAAGCTTAAAAAAACAATTAATTAAAAACCTGTCAAAAAGACCAAAAAGAAATAAATTAATATTGTTTAAGAGGAAAAAAGTAATAAGTAAACAAATTCCTTTTTTTTTATTCCATTTTTAAATCCTTTTTTTTAAAAAAAACGTAAAATAAATAAAAACCGATTATTGTTATTATGATATTAATTAAATGTACTTTCTGTTGCAAACCGCTATAATTGAAAAGTCTCCTTCAAACAAACGCCACATATTATAAATAGATATCTCCTTCAGTACCATACGATCGGTATTATCTGTTTAATAATACTATTACATACCTATAATAATAATGATAATAATGTAGTTTAGTGTACAGAAATAACAAAATGGTATAAATTAGACAAAAAGAACATTTAAAATAAAAACGTAACGATTCCGAACGCCACTCAGTATAAACGTAAAATATCTATCTTTTATAATATTACTGATTCGTAAGACGCTATAATATATATTTTTTAATTTATAATATTTTTATTAAACATTTTTCTCTTATCCCAATGGAATAATGTCGCGAGGGTATGCTCATGACATTTTTGACGAATGCCATTTTTGTTCAAACATTTATGCACTTTATAGTTATGAGAGTCCTAAAAAGTCCTCTCGGTCTGCTGACCCTAATTCGACGTAATCGCACCCTTGACAGGTTAGTGACAGATAAACAGATTATATATTTTTTGTTATTTTTATTTTAAGTATGAAATTATTTTATTTGTTTGATATGCTTTCTTTTTTTAAGTGTGAGAAACTTATAGGTTTAAAAATTGGTTATACATTTCATCTGCCCTTTCAATTATTATTGTAAGATTACAAATATAACCAACATATGTGCTTAATCTGTCCATAAATGCTATTACAACGAAAAAACCTTAATATTACATTTGCTGTTACATTCACTCTTCTTTACCTTATTTTTAAAGATTAAAATAGTAATGGATGGATGTAAAACGGTAGACTTTACTAATCAGACCAGACGATGAAAATGGTGTTGTCATGCCATTGTCATATATAACCCGGGATCGCCACCAGGCCTACTCATATAGTTAGCTGCCAACATGATGTGACCCCTTGGGAGTCCACCACTTTGGCCCAATAAATAAAATTAAAACTCAACTAAAACGATGGATTGTGTCTAATCTGATAATTAAATTAAATAGTTCTTAATAGATAAATAAATTGGATACTAATAATATAAAGAGTTGTAGTTCGTGGATTTTTATGTTCAGGGTAATCTTCTCTGCTGATCCAATTTTGAATATTCTTTCACTGATAGAATAGTATATTATCCCAGAGTGCTTTTGTCTACTCTTATAAATGTAGTTAAAGTCGGCATAAAATATACCGTAGACTGCCTAACCGTTTTGATATAAAGAATAAAAATATACGTTGCTTTTATCTCAACAATAGAGTTAGCGACGTGATATATTCAAGTTTAATATCTCAGCCAAAAAAACGACTCTTTTTCTTCTTTTAATGATTTAAACATTGATAATTTTGTTGTGTGTACAAGAAATGTATTTATTTATTTATGTCTTTTCCACTTTCAATCAACATCAGTGTTCACTTCTGTATGTCACATGGAAGTGTCAGAGGGGTCTATTGTGAATATTAGCTATGGTAGTTATCGAAGTAACAGCTGTAAAAACACTCGAATATAAAAAATACGGCTACGAAGATTACAAACTCGTCCTGGACTGACAAGAACCATACAACAAACTCAACCCGGATTATTTTTTGCGATCAGTATTTCACAAACGTCTAAAAATTAGAAGCAATTTTCGAACAACTAGAAAACATAGCAATTAATTTAATGTAAAGGCTTTATGACTTTAGCCAATTAATATAACAAACTTGGCTTGAAGTCAACCAGTCACCACAAGCAGCACCCGTTCACAAGCATAACACAAGGTTCAGTCATCACCCCCTTCGCCATATTTGAGGGAGGAGGGCAGCCCAACCCCCAACGCTACTGCAAGCAATGACTTTCAAGGGAGCGGGTATTATGAAGTCAGGCGCTTAAATACCCTTAAATGTATAATTTAAATTTATTTTATGACAAGAGGTTATTGTGAAACATGTATAATTAACCTTATTTAACCTATTTGAAGGAGGCGAGTGGAGGGAATATTAAATATATTTTTATTTCTAGTGTTTATTTGGTATAAATCGCAGATTCTCTTGAATTTATATTTATTAAACTAAATTAAATTTTCATAAATAGGTTGACCATATATTCTCATGTTTTTTTAATATCTTTGCTTTTGTTATCGATTGCCCGAACAGACCTCTTTTGCAGTTCGAATATTATATCAACATCAACTGCCTGTAATAGGATGCCGTACACACTATGAAAATAACTAAAGCAAACTAATATAGCCGTTACAATATTTTTTAACCGGTGTATTTTTTGAACCATATATACCTCCGTACTAAATTTGTTTGTAAAATATTGAAGTCCGATCCCCGTGTTAAAACCGCACAACCATGACTTTAAAAATAATATATATGAGAGTTTATTCGCGAACCGCAGGAAATCGCGCCTGTTAATTAAATTCATTGGTGAAAATACCTTTCATATGGAAATCAGGACATGGTCATAATACAGATTTATAAACAGTTTGCTTAACATGGGAAAAATAAATTGCAATCTCCGTGTTTTGTGTTTTACACTTTTGTCGGTAAGTTCAATACAATTTGTGTTTTTATACTGTTGTCGGTAAGTTCAGTAACATTTTGTCTTGTCTTTCTGTTGTCAGTAAGTTCAGTAACATTTTATGTTTTCATGCTGTTTTCGGTAAGTTCAATACTTTAATTATTTTTTATAGTAGCCTAACTTCTATTCAGTTCAATTCAGGTTTATAAGCTCGGAGCTTAGATGAGATTTGCGTCAGATAGTATTCCTTTTGTGGTTCTTGAATCACAATCAGAGTGAGTTGAAGCGTACAGAGTGATAGGGAATAGTAATAAGCTCATTAGTACGCGGGCACCGGCCTTTGAGCCTCAGCTGCACCTGAACTCAATAGATAAGCGTAACATGTTGACAGCTTACTTATCTACAACAATAATAGCTGGATTATAACGTTCAAACTTATTGCGTTTTTGTCAAGCTATAATTTCGAAAAATCGTGCAGTGTTTCACATGCATGTATTTTTATCTTTTTTGTAATTGAATTGATCTTTATAAATATAATATATGTAGTATAACTTATGTCTCAGAATATCGAATATATTATAACACATTCACCAAAACACTTTGTTTTAGATATGTTTAAATTATAGACTATTTCAGAATATTGCTTCGTTTTCGTCTTATGAAACATCATAAAGTATATCAGTATTTTAAAAATCCGAGAAAAAAAATGATAGTTAAATCCTAGTTTCTTATTTGATGTAATTATCAAAAAAATCCAAGTGGTTCATCTTGGCTTTTAACTCTATCTTATGATGAGACCGAGTCCTTAATTATCAATTTCCCCTAATAAACTGGTAACTCACTTTTTACACACACACACACACACACACACACACACACACACACACGCACACACACACACAAACACACACACACATTTTTAAACTCACATGAGCGATTATACATACGTATGTAAATTGTATTAAGTGTTCTGAATTGTCTTGAGTTATGTAATTTTTTTGGAGCAATATTGTCCATAATTGTGTGATCGTTGATGCTGCGCTACAGTTGATAACTTTTGCAGTGTCATCATGTCTTTGTTAATGTCACACTGTATTTTTTTGTTTCAAATAAATAAATAAATAAAAAAATAAAAAAATAAAAAAATCAATAAATATCCTGTCGTATTTCATATAAGTAAAACATACATGAGTACTTTAATTCAGTTATAATAATTTGTAAAAAACTTTTGTTTAATTATGACGTTAATTCAAAGTATTCATTATATTTGTGAAACGGTCAACAATCTTGTCCCCTTTCCCTTCTATTTCACCCCTGAGTCACCCCCTCAAGGCCACGACTCCCTCCATTCGCCGCCTCTTCACCCGCAAACCTCATAATTATGATAACAACTCGCGAACTCTCAACATTCAACACTTACTATATAAATATTAATTTTCAACCTATTTATTAAAGACAGTTAACGCAAGTTTTATTACATATTATTTTTTATTCTTTTTGAAATGTTTAAAAAATATTTTATCGACTTACGTGTAAAGAATATTACTGGCATATATTACTGGCTTTTTAGGGATCAGTAATTAAGTAATTAATTGAGTTCCTGATTAAGAAAGGCATTGTTTCACGAATTTTCACGTCTTGATTTATTCTATATAAATACTAGGTGCACGAACCAGACTTCAAATTCAACTCGCTGCGCTCTCAAAGTTTCCGTATATGTTAGCATATTGAGCGAAACGAGGTGAAGTGCAAACAGCACCGTTCTGTCCTTCTGTCTGTCTCTGTCCTCAACAATTTTTCTGTCTTCAAATATTTTTTTTTCAAACTAAGTTATCGCGCGAAAATTTTTTCCATTGAAGTCTAGAGGATTTTAGTTGTTTCGTGATTATTCCTCCACGACATCCAATATTCGAAAAACATTTATTAAAACCACCACCAGACCGATGTCTAACAGTGTGCAAAATTTGTAATTTTTGAATAAGAAAACATATCGTTTTTGATTGATGTTTGCACAAAGGATGCAGAAAAGTCTCTCATAGAGAGCTTCGCTCGCTCCGCTCAAAATTCTACATAAAAAACCAAGTGCAGAATCGGGTGGTTATAGTACCAATCGATGCGAATTCACACGTATTCAGACAACAAACACGTATTGGGTGGTTGAAAAATACTACAAAAAGTAATTTTGAATTGGAAAAATAACTAGTTGAATTTGAAAAAGAAATTTTTAAAATAAATAGTATCAAATTTATCTTAAAAATTTCAAAGTTAATGCAATGGCTCTCACACCCATTTCCGCTTGCTAATATTGGGATACGCTATGCCTACTGACAAACAGCCATCAGAAGATTTAATTATCTTTTTACCTTTTACTTCCGATCGCAAGGTTTACATTTACTTAACAGCGTACCTTTCTCTTTTATTTATTACCCATTTTAGATAGTAGTAGAACATCTAACAATAGGAGTAATGGGAATCTCATTAATTTCGAAAGATTATTTATGGAAAGCCAATCTTATTTATAAATAACATATATTTATATATTAGATTGTTTTCGGAGATTTCACATATTTATAAGTGTTTTGTCTATAAAGTGCAATGGTATTAGAATTCTGACAATTTCGAAAAAGATTAACAGTTGTAATGGTATGAGTAAACAAATTTTCCGTACAAAATAAAACTCAGTTTTTTGATAGACTTTTTACTATGTAATAACATAATATTAGCGATCCACAACTTAATTCAAAACCAGGGACGGGATAGATTATTGAAAATATCATGTAATATACATATTAAACAAACAGTTATTAGAAAATACAAGACAAAACATATACCGAACTAAGCCGGCCATCATGATGTTATGTCGGTTTCAACCAGTCTTTATAGATCATTTCACTGTACACTTATTTACACTGTATTTACCTATATAGTCACACAATATTCGTTCTTGTATTGATAATATACAGATATAGAGGAATCGCCATCATTTTAAAGTATTCAAATACACTAAAATAATTTCGTCGGCAGTGACTTTTACGGTATTGGCAATCTTGAGCACGAACACGATGAGGTTTAAGAACACAAATCAATCTCGGTTGTCGAATTCCGAGACACGGGCACTAGTAAATTCGACTATATCACAAGCGTCCGATAGCGCCTCTCGGCCGCAATGTGCGCCGTCGGTTCCCCGCGCTCCGTCACACCGTGGTCTCGCGATCCACATGGATGTATTCTACGGAGCGCTCGCGACGTCAAGAGGACGCCACCGAAGAAGCACGCGATCCATCGTAGAGCAGCTCCTCGGTAAACCGACGGCCCGCCGCCAGTGCTCCCAACAGACGCTTGTCGCGTCTCGAACGGCGACGGCGCAGCACCAGTGCGGCCAGCAGTACAAGAGCTGCAGCTACACCGGCAGCACCTGCCGCACCAGCCGCTGCCGGGGCTCCTAATGCTGCCAAAAGACGAGCCCCTGCACCGCATGCTCCAGCCTCGTCGCCGCCTCCAGGGCAATCCACAGAGCCGTCACACCATAACGCGCTCGGCATGCATGCTCCCAACGTGGTACACTCATGAACGCATGACGTGCCGTTACTTCCCATAGTGCCTGGCGCGGTGCCCGCCGGCCGCCACACTTCCATCCATGTGAATCTTGCGGAACCCGCCTCTCGAGCAGACCAAACTACAAGGAGAGCGGCCTCTCGACCTACACTTCGCGCCCACCATTCCTCCGTGAATACTTGCACCGTTCGAGCGTCATCCCCACCCGGACAGACTGCTTTTATTAGTCTGTGCGCAACATAAAAAAAAAGGTTTTTATAAAGCTTTATTATGAAATTATAATGTCTCGTTGACTTGCATACTTACCTGGACGAATGAGATTCATAAACAAGAATTCGATTTGAAGTGTGACAAAGTGGCGCTTCAGAAGTAGGAGCGGAAGCAGGTAATTCCTCGCCCCATATTCGAAGAAACACTGAACGGTTACCTCTTGCTACTAGCAGAAATGGTGTCTCTCCACATTCCGACATCTTGTTTCCACTAAATAGGATAAAATGTTAAAATATATCCATCAAGATGCAAAAGGCACGATCTACTTACTACTCACGTGTAGGGGTGCAGGAGGCGCACGGCGCGGCCGGGCGGCGCCAGGCGGCGTCGAGCGGCGCACGCATTGGCGCCGTCCACGCGTGACCATTCGCCCCGGAAGTGTACGTGGCGGTGATCTTCACTTGCTGCCAATGAAGCCGCTACAAGCTCTAGCTCCACGGCCGGTCCACCGGTAGACAGAGTCATAGGTGCGCTACTATTGTCACAGATGCATCCTATTGGCACCTATATGAAAATTATTATAGATAACTTTTTAAAAAAAATAAGAAATAGCAATTTTTAAAAGTCACTTTAAAACATTTAAAATTATATCTACGATTATACTCTTAGACATTTATGAAACAAAAAATTAAAATCATGATTTCTATATTAAATAGGGAAAGAAGAATAAAATATGAATTAATAAACACTCCTTACTCTATATCCTGGCCAAGGCGATTCATATATTCGTAAATGTGGTGCTCTTAATGGATTTTCATCATCGTCAAAGTCTGTCGGCGCTTCACTTGGCCTAAGATCGAGAGGATCATTTGGATCAGGAACACACGCTGTTCTTCCAGTTAAGGGATCAAGTCGTGTAGTACATTTAGGTTCTCGTCCAAAAGCCGCAGCAAATAGGCTTAATTCAATACGAGCACTCTCAACTTGCAGTCTATATACGCAACGAAGTCTTCTAGCACCACCGCGTCCAAACCACATCGCATTACGAGGAGAAGAAAACGCACCTGGAATGGTTAGTCTTCTCGCACACTCCGCTGGCTCCACTCTTACGCGTGTTTCAGAGATTGGTAAAAGAGCACCTTCAAGTCTGGCATCTACGAACTCGTAATGCATCACAAATGCTAGAGGATGTGTCGCAGTGCCTGGCAAAGATGTGGCTGCGAGAGACATGAGCGGTGCGCCTGACACATAGCCATCGGGAGGCGCGCATGGTCGTGGCGACCGCGTAGCATTGGCGAGCGCGGCACGCGCGCACAGAGATGGTGTGGAATCACAGTAACGACCCATCAGTGCAGCGGCTTCATCAACGCCACCGCCATCCCAGATTCGAAGCTCGACTGCACAGACACCACTAACCCCGGGCGGACGTATATATTCCGAAAGATGTCGTGATGAAACTGTGACTGCATTATCTTCCTCACGTTCATTACTCTCAGGGCGTCGCCCTTCTACTAGAGAGTAATGTGTAAAGCTCGAGAAATATATCCATACCAGATCACCTAAAGAAAAATATTTTAATAGTAAAAAAATAACCCCTTACTTTTTAAATTAAATTTGTCATCTATTTGGTAATTTACTACTTATAGTTATTACCAGGTCGACCGTGAAATGTCCAAGTGCAGGTAGTGTTCGGTGGGAGCGTATGGGTAGGTGCATGCAAGCGCCCACGACGACCTCTCACATTCACAATAGTAGTATTAAATTCTTCTTCTGAAGATGAAGCTTTAACGTGAAATTCACAACGCTTTGCTTCTCTAAAAAAGCAAAATGTAGTTATAGATTGCGACATATACGGTATAAACGAAAATAATAAATAAAAAATTATTTTATTACAATCATTGATACCTCGAATAATCAAGGGAGTCGGAATCGGCGAAAATTACGTCAACATCTAGTTCAAATCCCCGTAATGGTGCATGCGACGTGGTAGCTCGAGGTGGCGCACTGAAGGGCGATGAGTGGAAAGCGACAAGCATTTCCGGGCCACGCGATGTGACAGGTGGTAGCCAGTCACCCCCACAATACTCTACTAGAACTGGGTCGTCCGTGGACGCTCCATCGTAAAAGATGAGGCGATCACGCTCACCGGTACACTCGCGCCATGCACGCACCACTCGTCCAGTCTTGTTCAAACTGTCATCACACTGTACTGTTACAATTTCACCTTTAAAAATCTAACTTAAACAAAAGTAACAGTTTCAAATAAACAATGTTTCTACGTCATTACGGTGATCAAAATTTATAAAATTATACACGGTAGTGTCGCGTCACACTACCAACCGCATGACTCAGTTATCCTAAAATCGCACTTTTAGAGTCCTGCGAATGTTAATAAATTATATTTGCGTGTGTGTGTGTGTGTGTGTACATTTTTTGGGCTCCATTTTCTGCCAGCCTAATTATTGAATTGATTTCGTTTTGTACCAATCGATGCGAATTCGCTTTACTTACATATGATTAGCTCTCTATTTTTTTGTTTTTAAATTTATTTTGAAACAACTAATACATACACATAGGTATTTGTATTTATATAGCAATTCAAGGCAACCTTTCAACCTACTAGATAATTTACTCTGGAAACAAAGTAAATGTTTAAAAAATATACAGTATATATTTTCAAAAAAAAACTTTCTCTTTATATATATATTGATGTCAGAAAGCAATCTAGTCTTAATTCAAAAATTGAGAATTTCAGATAAATTCGTTATTTGGTTTTCTTTTGGAAATTCTTTGCATTGGTACGCTGTGGATTTTCTTTGCAAATATTTCGAAATTTCAGTAATGAAGCTCTGGTGTGAAATATCATTTCTCGAGATACCACATGGCTTTCTGACGTCGATATACACAAATAATTTTTCTTACTAAACTGACCTGGCCATCGATATTGAGCGCTTTATTTGCATTTTATGGGAATATTGTTGGCGAACAGAAATCATTGCATGTTTGCAGGTCGGTATGTCCTTCTGGCGCAAACTCCAGTAACACGTCACATTTCTGTAAAATAATTTCTTTTACATCAAGGCACCTTTAGACAATCCCCTCTAAATTATACGAGAACACTCGCCTCGGGTACATGCCGGGGTAGTTAGGGCTTTGCAAACGGCATGCCTTGCGATGGCACTCTTCGTATGTACGCGTGCAGTATGTTCCTGGCGACACCGAGCCTCGCTCTAGAGGCGCTTCCAAAGCACCGAACCTATAAATGTCCTTAAATCATGTACTAAAAAACTAGCCTTACAAAACTTTCTATATTAAATATACTTGACTTATTTAGCATTACAATATTTGTCCATACGTACGAATTAAATAATACCTTTTGCTTGAAGCGTATTTTGATTTTATGGTCATTACGACCGTAAATCAATTATTGTACGTAATAAGTGAATGTTTGGCCGTTATCATATTTTTTTTCTGATTTATGAAATTATTTACATTATATATCATCATTGTATCCTATTATTAATATTTAAAAAAATATATTAGAAGATTTATTCAAAAAACTTTTTCTTTAGTTTATTTTATGATATATAAAAAGAATACCCCGTTAACTATTCAAAATCAAAATAAAAGTATTTAATTTTAAACAGGGCATCTAATATAACTCACTTTGTGTCCTTATTTCTTTTCGTTACTGGTTTTATTTCTAATTAGATAGCATTATATTTTTATGAAATATCTTACCTGACTATGGCATCACGTTGTGCAAGGAACTTATACCGTAGTTTAAAACCAAAAGGTTCACCTAGACGAGTACGGAATAACTTCACTGAAACGGTCACTGTTGCGGTCTCGCTGTAATACAGTGCAACTCCTTCAGCCGAACCACACCACGAGCCACCCGTGAACGGGCGACCTAACTCCGACAGCTGCATGTAACCGTCGGGGCATCCATCTAATGCACCTGGTTCGTAACGACCAACACGAAACTCGTCAAAAGCGAGCTGAACTAGATCTCCGTGTGATCCGCCACCGGCCGTGAATGTAAGGTGGCACAGGAATGGTGATCGTGGGGAACCGCGCAACGCTACTCCGTACGCCACTCCAATACGCCCATAGTATGTACGATTACAGACCGAGCAGTGAGGCGGCTCATCGCTACCATCAGTACATTGAGCTTCGCCATCACAGTAAGCGTCCAAGCGCACGCAAGCGCCGCTGCGACATGTAAATTCTGCTACGCCGCAACCTCCAGCTGCCATGCGTGCCCACACCGCCACCATCAGGGAAAGGACCGTCAGGACCCAGCACTCACGGCTCCGCATCGTCCAGTGCAATGCCATAGTGAACTCTATTCCTTTGCCTTGACTATTCTAACACTGTTAACGTCCTATCATGCATAAAAATACACATTTTTAAACGTAACTATTGCCTTTACAATAACTTTTGCATTACTTGTACATGGCGTAGTTTCGGATATATGATAAATCATATATCACGCTTACCAAATTAAAAGTTATATGCAATTTCATGGTGACTTTTATCTTCACGTTACCGACGTCAAAATAATTAATCTTTTGCAAAATTCGTTTAAATTACTTAGGCACTCATGTGGCTATTAAGAGCACAAAACGTTAACCATCGCGGTCCAGGTCCGCAAGCGGTGAAAAGTCTCCAAGGCAGCGGTGGATCCGCGCGTGACGTAACGCCGCGGCACACTGCAGCGCGGCGCACGCCCCTCCGCCGCTGGGAGGGAGGGTTTGCGAACGCAGGCGCGCTGGTCGGCGGCGTGAGGCCGGAGAGCGTTTGCCAGAGCCCGGTGGATTGATCGGGCTCGCTGCTTCGCCAAACGCCGTCGACGGCTCATGGTTATGTGAGCACCTTTAAATCTCCAACTCTCTCCGTGAAATTATAATTATTTTGGTAACAAAATCATTATTTATACAATATATGAAATCTTGACTTAATAACTTTACTTTAATAATAATTTTTAAATATTTTCGATAATTTAAATCAGACTAAGATTAAAGATCTCTTCATTTGTAAAAAATATATATATTTCATAGTACTAAACTATTTTTAATTGTTTGAACAGTCGTATATCATACCAGAATATTTATCTCTCAAAAAGTATAGATGATATTCGAAAAAAGGTACCTAATAAACCTTAAAGGAAATATTTATTTGTATATTAAAATGATAGCAAACTATACAGTAAAAATTTTTGTAAAAGCTATGTTACTTGATAAGTTTATGAGCAAGTTCCTTTAAATAATAGTTTTTTTTACATAATGAATTTGAAAATACTCAGGTACAAGAAAAAAAATCCATCAACATTATACAACGTGTGTTCTTGTGACAGGACAAAAGTTTCATAAATATCGTCAACTAGCTGTGCCCGCGACGTCGTTCGCGTGGCGTTTATATTAATTTGAAAATAGTTTTTGTTTGTTTAATTGACGGATTTAACCTGCTCAAATTAAGAGAAGCTTGTACTAATTACAATGTATTTTGAGCGCAACTCTACAAAATTCACTTATTCAAACTTAAAATAATATATATCACAAATAGGAACTGTATAGAATTCTTTTTGCGTTGGAAAACTTTGGAAAACTTTGCGTTGGAAGAAGCCGCAAGAAACTCCCAGCGATACTTCCTAATCCTTACTCTTTTTTTATCATTAGAACTTAATTTTTTTATATTCATATAACTTGTTTTTTATTAACTTCGTAACATTTTGTCCCTGCGGTAAAATTTAACGTTGGCAACGTTACCGATAGCAAACATTATAAGTGTCCGAATTTCAATTTACTTAGGTTAAGCGCGGGTGATGTAATTTTCTTATATATTGTAGTTTCTAAAATACATAACTACAGCGAGTTTTAAAAACCTTGCAACACCAACCAGTTTTGGACACCAAAACTAATTTATAACATGTACGTATTTTTATATTTTTTCTGTGGTACTTTTAATCTAATATTCCAAAATTATCGCAATGTAAATTATATTTTTCAAAAATCAATTCAATGAATCTATATAATATACATATATATATATAGACGTTATTATAATTTTTATTCCTATATGCTAATCATATGCTTATAAAATAGTAGTTTAAAGTTTTAATTAAATAGCTTGGTTTTATTAAAATCATGTGGATGCGCTTGACATTTTTTGTGATTTATAAAGTACGTTCGACTGTGTACAGCATGAAACTCTAATAAGTAAATAATAACATTATGGAATTACAAAAAAGGCCCTTGATTTGATTAGTTCATATGTTAATAACAGAATTCAGAAAGAAAACATACACGGAAAGCGTTTTCTGGGTTTATTTGTTAAAATGGCCATGACACAAGGCTCTATGTTAGGGCCTTTTCTGTTCCTTTTTTGTACATAAATTACTTACCTTATGATTGATATACATAGGATAGTATTGTTTGCTGATGATAATTCTATTATTTTTAAATTAATAGACTATAGTTAGTAATTGATTTAAATCATTATTTAGATTTCTTTTCAGATTTTGTATGATGGTTTAACGCTAATAATTGGTTGATCAATAAAAAGAATACATCATGTGTTAAGTCTACCATACTAAACGTTAGAACCAATGTACAATTAAATAGTGAGAAACTGGATCAATTTCCCATTTAGACGAATCGTCTACAAAAACAGACAGCAATACGTATCACCAAACAAACAACCCATATCACACTTACTTCAATAACACACACAAGTATCGAGAACCCCATCTTAGAAATTAAAATTTCTGACGAGCCGTTTTAAAAAAGTTTAACCGGCAGACATATCTTGACCGTATACTTGTCCTATAACCTTAATTATCAATTGTCCCCAATAGATATAACTAGGAACCTCAATTTTGACTCGCTGTGCTCGCAAAATCTTGGTATGTCTCAGCATATTGAGCAAAGCGAAGTGCAAACAGCACCAAAGGCATTTACAAAACGTCGGCGCATTCTGTCCACATCTATTTTTCAAGGTGCGACAAATTCTTACAAATTTTGGTTTTTTTTTTTTTGTTTTAATTTGCCACCAGAATGATATCTATCAGTGTGCAAAATTTGGAAATTTTCGGATATACTGTTTTTGATTGATGCTTGCACAAAGGAGGCAGAAAAGTCACATGGAGAGCTTCGTTCCCTCCGCTCGCTTCGCTCAATAAACACTTTATCCTTAACCTATCCTTTATATCAATTTCTAGGATGAATTCTATGTACCCATGTACATCGTAAACGTAAAAATGTAGGCTAAATGCTCGAAGTCAAATTCTCTGTATCTTTGATAAGAAAATACTATTTTATTCGAAATAAATCTACTAACATACGCAAACTGAGCGAAAAAAAAGATTTAGTTCAACCTTCAAATTAATATCAGTAATCATAAATAAGAAAATCCTCGAACAATTGCACGAAAAACACTACATCATAAGTTTGCTTACTTCTATGAAAAGTAAGATATCTTGTGTTCAAGAATTATACAAAACATTATACAAGATACTTTGTATGGGTCTAACCTACAGAAGATTCGACTTAAGAAACTTAAAAAGAATAAATTCTCTTAAAACCAGAATATTCAAAATAATAACGAAGTTTATCCCGCCGAGATAAGGGTATAACCACTTAACAGTAGTATCATAGCAATATCTCAGCCACTCTTTCACGGAGTAGTTGAAGAGTAGTATCTGAGAAGGAAGGTGTTATAGTCCAACATATTGTGTCATAATTAAATAGATATTTTGTTTTATACACAACTAATATATAATTGCTTTACATACGTTTATTATATTCCCCAGTCAGCAAATATCACAAAGCTTGTTACTTAGTAATAAATATTAAATATAAGTAAACATATATTTATTTTTTTGTATCCTCGGGCTTTGGGCCTCGTAAGTAGGTCCTACGCCCTTTCCTTTTTATATTAACGAACTTTACAGTCTTTCTCCGTCATTTTGTAAAATATTTACCTATACAGATGATACTATCATATTTGTCACGATGCCTAAAGTTCAGACCTACACTGAATCGATCTCAAAAGTGGTTATCTGTTGGTTCTCTAAAAACTTGTTAACACTGTGTTTATATCAAATTATTTACCTTTTTTTTTAACAAATTAATATCCAAAACCCAGCTTCTTTCCCTACTTTTGTCCACACTTGTGTCAAAACGTACAATTCCACCTGCATATGCCCATCCTTAAACAGAGTTCTGAAACTAAAATATTTTAAAATTGGGCTTCATATGTAAATATCATACGAAATGCGTATGACTCAGAATTCGAAAACTGATATTCGTCTTTAAGAGAATTCGTCACATTACAGATGCTGGGATCCTGAAAATGGTGAGCTTCTCCTTAGCCTTGTGAATCAGGACATATTATATCATCATTTATGGAGCTTCAGCTACGACCCACATGCTGAAAGTTGAGCAAGCTCAGAGATCTGTTGAAGGCCATGACATCGAACCATTTAGATATCCCATTGATAAATTATTGTCTTTGTGTAATATCCTTTAAATATTCTGAACACATTGAATTTTCTATGAACCTGGTCTTGTTCAGGCAAAGAGAAGATCAGACAAATATTGGCTAGTACACTAACCCGTAGTTTCAAGTCACCACTACAAATACATAATAAATAAAGAGATAAAATCTACCTTCTAACTCTCGAAACATGTAAAATTAAACTTATCTCTGCTAGAAAATCTTTCATACGTTGAGACCGAATTGTTGTTGCATACACACCCCACACATACAAACACACACTCAACACACAGATACAATATATTTACTCCACCCACACAAACATTGTAAGTTATGTTAGATTTTTTGTTTCTTTTTTTTCTCAACCTTAAGTTTATTCAATTAAATTATGTGTACTTGATCATTAATAATATTGTATTATATTCTCATGCCTTCATAAACGAGTTCTCAACACAGTTTATACCTTTCGTAAATAGTAGTATTCCTTGAGATCGTCATATTCTTATTCTTTTTACCTAGTTAATTAAGTTCTGTACAATTTAAATAGATTTTATTAATTATATTATTATTGAAACAAGCGAGTCGCCTAATGTTCTAGAGCGCTAGACACGTCTTTATCGTTAGAAGACCGCTGAGACTGAAGCATAGAACTCTGTGGACTGAAGCAGGCGCCCCGCGCGCATAACTTTACGGATGAAACGATGACGCACTAATGACGCAATACTCGTACGAGGAGGGCCTTACTATCACCTATTGGGTGGCTTCCCCCTACGATATGGAATAGTAAGTTTTGTCAAACCTTATTTGTATATGAACTTATAAATATTAAATAGTAGAGAACAAATGACTAAATATTAATAAATCACTAAAATATACTAATAAACTATAGAACACAGCATGCAAAACATAAATAGTTAAACATTTATGATACACATAGGAACGAGATGGCATTAGTTCAACACGAACCTTACCTAAAAACTTAATAACCCCTTAAAACAGACTCTCCGCCCATGGCGAGGAATCAAGGCAAAATTAGACATATTGTACTAGTTTATAAAAAAATATATTAAAAAAATATTAAATAGAATTTTTATTAAGATTCATGGGTAGGTTCTTGTTGACAAGACGATGTCGTATAAGCTGAACCGCGTCCTCTAGTTATTCAGTCGCTTATATCAGGTAAATTACTCACTGAAGCAAAGATTTTCCAAAGGTGTGATGGTGGGAATAGGATTGCCAACCGTATCATAATATATAGTATCGTACTGTATATCGGAACTCGGTACAATATAATGTTGACTTGGTATCACACGCAAAAATATTATATATGAGAAAAATAGATCTATGCTCAAATTTTGCAACATTTATTTAAAATTGGGGGTTTGGAAAAGTTCTGAATTTGGGAGTAAAACAATATTAGAATGAATGAACTTTTTTCAGAATTAAATATACTAAACAAATTATTTGTTAAATGATTCAAGAGATTTTATCGACAAAAATTTTTAAAAAATACAGAAAATGTGTTACTAAATTTATTTAAAATTATTTATTATTTATTATTTTATTTTACATTGTTAAAAAATGCAAAATAAAATATAAAATAATATTATATTATGACTTATTGAATATATAATTAAATATAAAGTAAAGAATATAACATTACTATTTTTATTCTTCACATATATTTTTTGAAGCATACTAAATTTTCTAAGCTTTTAATTAAATAATATGTTTAGACAATGACCTATTGGTAACCATAGGTGGGGTTATTGACCATTGAGATTTCTATTATTCAGTGTGTACGTTTCCATTAAAAGATATAGAAATAAAGATAAAAAGTTGTCATAGAAATACAAGTAAAATAATCTAAACAACGCAACACAAATGCCTTCAAATTTGAATATACTTGAGGGGAAGTGTCATAAAATCAGGTGCAGTAGCTCCATCTAGTGATTTTTGTGATTATTCATTTCAATGTCTTTATTCACCACTATATCACCTTCCACTCTCGAGATGCCGCTAGTTTCCATACAAATAGTTGATCATTAATTTTATATGATACTGCCACCCCTCTGAGACCATGTAAACAACAGATAATAGTACGAATACACTACTAGTACTCTAAGTAATGTAATTATGTCAATAATTTTAATATAATAAATTAGAATACATTACGTAGTTTAAAGATTTAGTTTTATGATCTCTTTCAGAAGTAGAAGATTCTTCGATATTAATTATTTTTATAATATGTTCTCAATTTTTCAAAAACCCTCACAAAATATGTTTTTTAATAAGCTATATACAATCTAGGAATAGTAACTCAATCTCTTATATGAAATGTACTTATTACTTTACAATAATAAATATGTGAATGTTGAGACAAATAATACTTTATTACCGAAAATGACTTCAGCTCGACACATAATGACACCATGTTGCGGTGAATAGCTAAAAGGTTTTAAATAATAGGTATTTGAAAAAAAAAAACTTATTTTTCTCATTATAAACCAGAAAACATAATAATAAAATTTAAGAAAATGGAATAAAGTATGGTTTGTGGTAGATTTTACTGATGGTAGAATATTTTGTCAACATTAGATAGTTCTTCATCATCTCGTCTTACCGCAAACACATTTGCTGCAAAGCATTCGAAACGTCAGTAAATTTAAAAATGTAAAATAGTTTTATTGAAATGTGTAGTACTCGTGTAAATCTTAAAAATCATTAGATGGTTCTTGTTAAGATTTCTAATTATATAATACTCAGATATTATGGATGATTAGTGAGGAAAAGAAATAATATTATATGTGAATCTTGCTAACGTGGAGAATTATAATTGATATCAATTAGAGTATTAGAAGCAAACTTAGTTTTGTTTAGGTTTCTTTCTGTAACTTTTAAAATGGTTCTGTAACTTTTTAAATTATAACATTTTGTGATCTTGTAAGCATGACATGAAAATAATTGTATCTATCTTAATTTTTTTTTCTTAATAACTTTGTTACATGTAGAAGGCAAATATGATAATTGTTAATAATATATTGTCCTTTTATAGATGGAATTGTCTTGTATCCATTGCTGAAATCAATAATTTTACCAAAGGACAACTTAAACGAAACAACTGATTTATTAATAGTTTAGCTGTCATCCCTTTATAAGTAGTATTTGTATTTTAAGTTGTAATAAACAATACAACATGTTTTCCATGCACAAAAATATTAATTAAAATAGTGAAACTTTAGAAAAAGTGGTCTAATAGAGAAAGATAGGAATATAAATATTTTTTTTTTGAATATACTACTGGTTAATGAAATAACTTTAACCACCCCAATTTTCTAAAGTGGTTATTTTCTAATATCTTTACATTTTGAGGTGTCCTGAACACAAAACACACATTAGTCTTGTGATGTATGTGTGTATATGTAAGCGTTTTTTTCGGCTTCATTTTCTTGCAATCAGTTTATGCAATTGATCAATCGATGCTTATTCAAAGAATATTTAGAACTAATTAGTTTTCCAGCAAAATCGACAAGCGATTTTTTTTATTAAAGAGATCACAACTGAAAAAATAAATCACGTATTTTTTTTTTAAGGCCAAACAATTTGCGACCGATAGCTAAATCCATCGATCCCGATCATAAACGTCAAAGTTACCAGGCTTTTTGGACATATTCAAGCTGTTCGAATATAGTATAAACAGGATCTGAGAGGAAGCAATTGGAAAAGTTAACCGAAGAATAATACTTATAATCCTCCAAAGTAATCGTCCTCTAGATTCTTGGTTTGCCTTAATCGGTAATATCATGTAAAACATTTAATGTAACATTTCGTAAATAATTAGGAAATTCGCCTGCTTTCATGGTTACTTTATTATTCGCAAAAAGATTTGAAAGACAAGGGTGGCAATTGAGCTGGAACTCGTGTTAGTGCGCATACTTTCACTGCATCCTTTGCATAGCACCTGTAATAAATTCAACAGAAAAGTTTTACCGAAACCTGTTATAAAAAATATTTTTTTAGCGTTTCTCGGCACCAGATATTTCAATTTGTATGGACTGAATAACTCTAATGAAAAAGAATTATTTATTTAAGATTTTTAGATATGCATATCTGGGCACGCTTGCGTTGCTTATTTCGTTTGATCTCATTATGCTCAGGTCTCTGAAGCAATCAGTTTCTACAAACATCGTTGACGATGAGGCGATAGTGAAAAAACAGAGTAATCATTTGCTGATATCGTACGTTAATTCAAAAAGAGAACTTATGTTTAATTTAGTCTACACTCTACTTTTATTTTAAACTGAACAATTTCCTCAAGCAATTTTTTATAAATACGTTTATGAAAATGAAGTTTTATTATGGAATGCTACAAAACTATTTAGGAATATTTTTTATTTGCATACAAAATATTCCTAAATAGTTTCGTGTTTTGTCGGCCTAAGTCTAGAAAGCGTCATAGTCCAAACCTAAAATTTTTCACTGTATTTTTAAAATTCAAATATGTACTCGGTTTAGATAGAGATCTACAGTTCGTGCTGATGGCTCACATCGCTTGTATGGCATTAAAAACATATGGCAGAAGTAGTTCAATTAAATACATAAGTTTAAATTAACATTCAGAAACACTAAAAAGTTTATTATCTGTGAGTACTTCGTATAGTGTTATAATAATAAAATCATCTGCCGAAATAATTTATACTCTTGAAATAGTATAGTTAGATATTATATATCATATTAATGATAAAAATATTACACTCAATTTAAAATAAACCATAGACTCCTATAAAATATGATAAACGTTGCTAGCGGCAACACCAATGAAGTGAGCCATCGCCCTGTTAACGGTGTCATGGCGGTTTGACTTGTTGAAGGTTTTTTTGCAATAACTTACTAGTTAATGTGCTTTTTAGCAGTGTGATCTTTGATTTCTGTGGATTAATTCAAGTTCTTTAAAACAAATAATAATGCGCGAATATAAAATAGTAGTGCTAGGTAGCGGGGGCGTGGGAAAATCCGCCCTGACAGTACAATTCGTACAAGGCATCTTTGTGGAGAAATACGACCCCACCATCGAAGACAGCTATCGGAAACAAGTGGAAGTTGATGGACAACAATGCATGCTTGAAATTCTAGACACGGCTGGCACGGAGCAGTTTACTGCGATGAGAGATTTATATATGAAAAATGGACAAGGGTTTGTCTTAGTATACTCCATTACAGCACAGTCGACGTTCAACGATCTACAGGATCTGAGGGAGCAGATCCTTCGGGTGAAGGATAAGATCGACGTACCTATGGTGTTGGTGGGCAACAAGTGCGACTTGGAGGCGGAGCGCGTGGTAGGTAAGCAACAGGGCGCGAACCTTGCAAACCATTTCGATTGCGTCTTTATGGAGACCTCCGCGAAGGCTAAAATCAGTGTGAACGAAGTGTTCTACGATCTAGTGCGACAGATTAACAAAAAATCTCCCAAGGAGGAAAAAAACAAGAAGAATAAACCAAGAATATGTCGCATGCTGTAAAGATCACGGCGCTTCCGACGCAACTAGGTATTAAATATTTAATAATTTGAAAGACTTCTCGTACCCAGATTTGGCTCTTGACAGTTCCAAAAGTTAATTAGGTCGGGTGAGCATGGTTGGTTAATGAATACCTAAAGCATTTTGCAAATGTGCATTTGTTGATCTAATGTGGGCCTGAACTATGAGAGGAAATGCATCACAGATCTTCACATAGATCTCAACCTCCACCCTTCATATTAAGTAGTTGACTACTTCCCCATCTGTATTTATATTAGTGGTTCATTTGAGGATATATTTCAAGATACTGTGTGTGTTTCACCCTCAATATTCCATTTTGTATAGTATGAATGATGCCAGGTTCAGAAGTATAATCATATTTCCACTTTCTTAAATCATATTGACTCGTGATTTTCAATATAGAGCTGTAACTATTAGTATAAAATTGTAATTGCCTAAAACTCTATTAGTATTTACTTGGTATCATTATCTTTAACCAGTCTTGCAAAGGCTACCTAGTATCTTATAGGATTATTGTTAAAACTTTTGCTTAGGTCAGACAATGAGCATTTATAAACAAATTACAAAAATATTTTTCATTATAATAATTTTATGTCCCTCTGCAGGGTTAAAAGCTTTAAAGGTCTTGCACAATCTTTAATTAAAATATAGTTTGTTAATGTCTTATTTTGTTAGATTTGAATAATTATGTAAACATACCAGCTGTTGATACATTGTTTCTGAGTTTATTTTTGCCAAGAATGTGTCAATTGTTTGTTGTAAATGTCATATGCATATGATAGCAGATGTTCCTTTGAACACTGATTAGAATGTTAAAGAGTAATTATTGTTCACTTTTGTCTGAACTAAGCAGATATGTTATAATAGCATTTAATAAATTGATTTACAAACTTCTGAACGGCCGAATGTGAGTATTGTAAGCTCCTCGGAGACCTGGAGTTTGTGCCAGTGGGCCTTAACCAGTGTATAATGTTTAATAAATAATTAAGAATACATTAAATTTTTTCAGATATATTATTGTCTTGTTATATAATACAAATGTATGGAAGGAAAAGTTATAATGCAACACCACATAGGTCTCAATAACTGAGAACAAATATTAGTAAGCCTTAGGTGAGTGCAACCACCGCAGTAGTGCCCAAGTCCATTAGACTATATGCTGGCACTAGTCAACAACTATGTCTTATTAAAATCTGGAGATTATCGTTATTGGATAAAGTATTACAATTATTAGCTCATTTAAATGTAAATTACCAGCCTATATGTTGCTATAAAACTTTGTTAAAAGTAATATTATAATAGGTGTTCAAATATTGTTACGGTTTAGATGTTTCCTGCATTGTCTTTCTGTTAACTTTTAAGATTAACCTGCACAAGGATATTGGTATTGACTTGATCTGAGTTAAACTATATTTTTATATATATATTGTGCAAATTAAAAACTTGTATATTTTTATCTTTTCAACCAATAATCGACATGTACAATTAATTTTCTTTTTCTTTTCGCAAATTTATCAATAAAACCAATTTTAAATATATGTTTTGTTTTGTGCGTTTTTTTTGCTCGCTTGCGCTGCGAGTGCTACAATTAGGGCGACGCATGACTCATGCTCAGCCCAAACCCTGCTCCGACAATTGGGTCGGAATTTTAATGAAATTTAATTAAATGAAACAACCAATTACGTTCTACATTTATTTTATTGATTGACATGTGTATAAAAGATTCATAAAACGTGTTTCACACACAATATAACTAAACTACGTTGTACATTGTTGATAAAAATAATGGCAGTGATGTGGCGGGCGTATGTCGACATTCTAGTAACATAAGAATTGACACAGTCCAATGAAAATGAACACAATACGCCTTCTCGACTATGACCTATAAATGAAGCATTCTAATTATAAAATTACAAATCAAGTGTCGGGTTACTTGTTCTAGGCATCTAACGCATACCACCAGTGAAACAAGGTCTCGTTTGATAGATCTAGTTCACCATGGGACACGCATCACTTAAAAACATGATAATAAATTCGAAGCGTGGGAGTCAAAATCTACACACAATAAACTACTAGTAAAAAGTCTAAAATACGATAATACAAGTAATTTTGTATTCCTTATCACCCTGACTGTTGCGAGGCGCTTATCAGTTGAAATATATTGAGGTCTTTCATCTAAATGATTATCCTTGCAGTGTGTTTTCAGCAGGTCTTTATCGGGTCGCTTGTGCAACAGTTTTATTTAATAAACGAAATTACATGACGAATAAGTAATCGAAAAGTTGTATTCCATATATTTTGCTCATTACTAATAACAAAATGACGTAATAATTTGATATGAAACACGTAGGTATAATTATTTTAGTAATTTAACGCATTATAAGTCATTAAAATATTCCATAATTATTGTGTCATCTATCCTGTATAGAATGAAGAGGGAAAACTTAACATAATTAGCTATGGATTGAAGAGTAATTTATTAATTTTAAGTTATAATAAATATAATGAAACGCCAACCCACATTCAGTTTGACTTATTCGTTTCTATTGGAGGGTGTTGAGAGTCTAGGGTCATCGAAGGCCGCCTACATGAAGTGGGGCCAAGTGGGATGCTTCAAAAATCATGATAAAAGTGTACCATTTTTCTATGAGTTTAAATTTAGTGTCATATTTGATTTCAATAATTCAATTATTTTTTTAATTAATTTAATTAATGTTGTCAAAAACTTTAACTTTTAAAGTATTCTTACGAATTTTATATGCTATTTTCAAGCTCTCGTTGAATGAAGAAAACAAAGCTATGATTGAAGCAAGTCATTAATCCAAATCATTAAAATTATAAACAATATCTCTTCTTGATTAGAAGAGTTGAGTCATTCATGTAAAAAATTGCTTCCGTATAATTTCCGGCTCGCCTACTGACCTTAGCACTGACTTGTGAATCATCATTTGAATCATGCTATATTACAGTTCTTAACTAAAGATGTCTCATTAAACTTATTTTTGTCACTATTTACTAAAAATTAAATCTTCTGACTAGAATAGAAAATAATATATGTAATATAAATGTCCATTATATTATTATAATCATTGTCAAAACTCCATTTCTAATTTGTAAATTTGTGTTGGACTAAAAATCCTGTAAAACGCCAAGACTAAGAGAAGATAATAATTTGTATAATTGTTACAAAATTTTGCTACTATACTGAAATAGCCAGATATTTAAATATATCTTCAAATGATTCTGTTGCATATGACTAGAATAAACATTAATACTGTTATTTTGTGTACTGTATTCTACAAAGATAATATAGACGAATTATAATAGCCTAATAGACAAATTCTAAAAAAAAATATCACATTAAAAAAAAATTCAAATGATGTGCATTATAAAATACTTTATAATATATCCAAAGGATCGTTAATATTTAGTATTATAACCAATATTACACTTTAAAATTATAAAGAAATGTTCATTTTTATGTATAAATAAATAGATAAGGTGTTAAAAATATTATAACTTTCAAACTCAATATATCAATAAATCTTTGTAACATAATTCATGAACTGATCAATGTAATAACTTAATTGACCTTCGAAGTCTCGTTAAAAGATGCTGATAACGATGAATAACGCCATTGGAGTACACGTTTACTTTGAGGAGTCGAAGCTGTCGTTCAGCGGCGGCAGACTTTGGGCCAGCGTGTCGTCCAGCTTGCGTGCTTCGTGCTGCAGCTTGTAAGAGTCCAGCGAGGGGTCCTGATGGTAATGGAGTTTTATTCCCATGATAGGAAAATCAATACGGTTTCTTAAGTAATCTGTTACGAATACAAAAACTGGTCCTTCGAGCTGTATGTTAGCCCGTGGAACCAACCTGCGCCACAGTGCGCAGCGAGTCCCCGAGTGCGCTGCGCAAGCGCTGTACATCGCGCGCTGCTCGGCCGCTGCGGGCGACGTACGCTTGGCGACGACGGATCTCGCCTGACAGCTGCGCGCGCAACTGCGACACCTGGATAACAACAGAAGTGAACTAACTTGCTAGTATGAGAAACAGTATAAAAACAGTGATAGTCAAGAGGTGCCAAAGTCTTGGACGGGTATATTCTTTGTTTGACTTGTCTTAAACTAATTATATAAAGGCAGATATTTTTAAGACCCATATAATTTATACTTTTCGGCGACAGATACGGGTGATAAAACTTTTTATAAAATATGAACAGAAAAAAAAAATTCTTCCTTTAGATGTATTCGAATACCTGATTCTCGAGACGCATAATCTGTTGTCTATGGCCGGCCTCTCTAGCTTCTAACAATCTTTCGGACTGAATGGCGGACTGACGGTACTCTTCCGTGTCTTGTCTCTTGTTCGAGGATAGTTCGGAGAGATAGCGATTACGAGCAGCCGAGAGCTCCGCATCCTATAAAAAATGATGTTTTTTTTAATATAATATAAGAAATTAAGTAATTTATTAACGCACAAATACACAAACTGGATGAACAAACCAACCGCAAATATCTTTCAAATTAGTTCTGATAACACTATCTCAAAAGAAGCACTGCAACGGTAGATAGTATTGGTAAATAATTATTTAAACGCAAAATCTTTGAATTCATAATATATCTGACCAATTTTACATTTTTACATTTTTTCGATTTTAAACACTTACCGTAAAAATATCTGTCAGATCAGAATAAAATAGACCAGAACAAGATATTTATATTTAACCAACTAAAAAAATGCAGAAATCTACATTGAGAAAAACCAATGTTGCTATTTTGCTTTTATTTTGTAATAAATAAGTAAAAAAAAAATTATCACTCATAGGTACAAGTACTTGACTGAAAAAATACTCTAAGAGCTACCTTATCAGCCAATTCCTTTTCCAGACGTCTGATCTTCATCTTCAGTTCCCTATTCTCCAGCTCCAGCAGACTGGTATCAGTGAACGATTTATCCTTGCAAGGAGTCTCTTTGCTGAAGCGAGCGTCTTTTGTGGAGTCCGCTGAAGTAGAGCGAGGGCAGTAAGAGTAATGTTAAGATTATTTTTAATGATTTGTTTCAAAACTTGTTCATATTTATAACAACGTAACTACTTGGGATTTAGTCTAAGTTTTTACATTCATAATAACTGCACAACCACGGAAAACGCAAGGCAAATCGTACTTCTAGACATTAATCTAACCCACCAGAATCCTGATCCGAGAGAAGGTAGTTGTTCCTCCGTGTGTCCTTGGTCGGTCCCAGCCGTCTCCCGGTGTAGGCCTCCTGCAGCGCGTGGTTCCTGGCTGCGAGGTCGGCGCGCTCCCGCTGCAATTCCAGCAGGCGTAGTTTATCACCTCCTTCCCGCCCCTCCCATGCGTCCCTTCCCTCCCATGCCTCCCAGGTCGAAGCACGCAGCTGGGACTCCAGGTCCACTCTGAGGAGCGGACGATATTGACTGACACCGGAATTCATTACAATGTTCTGATATATATTTTTGAAATTAAAACTTCTATAGCCGCGTTAGGCAGGGTAAAACTTTAATGGGATCGCGTCAGCAACACGCTAAAGCACACGCGTATTACGACAGTACATTGTAGTTGTGTGTGATTAGATGTGTGTGCGTGTGACGCTTCTTAGATGATTTTGTTCGTTCTTGTCTATTAATAATTAAATAAAGTTCTTCGTTCGTGTCTGTTAATAATTATATAAAGTAATCATATATAAATAAAAATTATATAAAGTAATTCAACTGAATTTCGATATTGATAGACAGTTACAATAAATAAAACTCTGAAGTACATACAAATCGATCAAATAGTTCAGAGAGTGGTGGTTTTTGACTTAAGTTTTATAAAAAAAATGAAATTTATACAAGAGATATATTATAAAATAGAACAATACGTGTCATCAATTAATTAATTAACATTTATAAAGCAATAGCGATTTGTTTGCAAAGGTACGACAACATTATTATTATTAGACATATAATTTAATTATAATAAAATTTAACATATAAATGGTTGATATATTTGATCCGCTATTTAAATAATTGCAAATAAACTTATATAAATATTTTTATATGAAATGATCATAAGTACTTTTAATAAAACGTTTTTGATTGTGCACATTATACAAATAAAAACAATTCGCAATAGCATTTGTATAATGATAACATGAGCCTTCTTTACCTCTGTGCCTCTACATGTGCAAGCTGGTTGGTGAGTCTGTGCGTGTGGTCCTCTAGAGTTCCGTTAGCTCTCTTGAGCTCTCCCAGCGCTGTCTTAGCGCTGTCTAGCTTCTCGCTGAGCACACGACGCTCGTTCTCACAAGTAGCTGCAGGTCGAGGCATTATTAATTCAAAATAACCATATGTATTATACATTTAAAGTTAATAAATCTGAACGTGACACACAGAACGAACACAAATACTTTGAAAATTGTAATATCTGACCGATACTCTTCTGCAGCTGTCGCAGTTTATCGAGCGCGTTGTTCTCGTTAGTCCTGGCGTCCTGCAGCAGGCGCTGCGTCTTCCCCAGCTCAGCGCGCAGCTCGCTCTCCGCGCTCGCCGCCTTCTGCAGCGCTGCAGACAGCTGCTCCACCGTGCCCTTCAGCGACGTGCAGCGGTCTTCCAGCGACGCGATTGTACGCGTGTTGCCCTCTATGCGCTCTTGCAGTTTCTGAAGTAGGCATTGAGGGTCATGAGTCAAAATCAAAATAAAATTCTTTATTAAGTATATTTGTTTTTATATTAAAAAGAAAAAAGACACTGTTAAAGCACCCACCGGCTCGAAAAGGAAGTTGTCACAGATCCGAGCATGCATATGTTTTACCAAATTTTCCAAAAAAAGTATTTGATCTATGTGAAGAGTAAAGCTGGAATTACAACTGTTGATTTTAATTACACAGTACAGTACAGTAAGTAAATACAGTAAGTAACAGTACAGTGAGGTGCAATACAGTTTAGTCTATCACAGCGAGGTGCAGTACATTAAAGTCAAGTACCATGTATGCATTACAGTTAAGATCAGTACAGTGAGGTGCAGTACAATGAGGAGTCGTTCAGTGAGATGCAGTTAAGTAAGATCCAGTACAGCGAGGTGCAGTTAAGTAAGATCCAGTACAGCGAGGTGCAGTTAAGTAAGATCCAGTACAGCGAGGTGCAGTTAAGTAAGATCCAGTACAGCGAGGTGCAGTTAAGTAAGATCCAGTACAGCGAGGTGCAGTTAAGTAAGATCCAGTACAGCGAGGTGCAGTTAAGTAAGATCCAGTACAGCGAGGTGCAGTTAAGTAAGATCCAGTACAGCGAGGTGCAGTTAAGTAAGATCCAGTACAGCGAGGTGCAGTTAAGTAAGATCCAGTACAGCGAGGTGCAGTTAAGTAAGATCCAGTACAGCGAGGTGCAGTACCTTGACTGAGGCATCTCTCTCGCGGGCGGCGGCGGCAGCGCGCTGTACGTCGCCCTCCAGCTGCGCGCGACGCACGTCCAGGCGGGACGCACGCGCTGGAGGTGAGGTTAATGATATTACCACTGAGATCTATCACCCTTACCAGACCATCTATCACTTCGTGCAAATCTACTTTGTATCAAAAACAAACAGGCGGATGTATTGTTTAGAAAAGTGTATGTATATATTTTAGTTTCAGATTTAAATTGGTAAGAGTGTAACTAATTTATTATAAGGTTTATATATATTTCTGAGATCTTATCGTTACAAAGTATTACTAAATTATTATAATTATTTGGTGTTTATTTTTGTAACTATAGGGAGGCACATTAGCATGTGGGCCATCTGATGGTGATTGGTAGTATCCGCCGGTCTTGGTCAAATTCAGACACATATACAGACTTACAGATGCCCTGCGTCCTTGCGAAATAACGAAATATAAAAGGGAGTAAGACCTAGGTAGAGAAAAAAGAGAGCCAAAAGGAGAGAAAGGAACCTGTTGCTTTCGGTTTTCTGTAGATATGTTTTTTAAACATACGATATAAAAAACTGGGGAGATCTTAGACTTTTGTTTTATTAAAAATATAGAAAAAATATCCAAAGATTACTTACAATGGGTCTTTCATTATCATAATTTTATGTAGGATCAATATAATATATACCTTCTGCAGCAGCAAGCGCCTCTCGAAGCTGACCGATCTCTTGTACACGCTCCGCAAGTTGGACGCGAAGGTTCTCAGATTTGTTCTAATTTATTGTAACACATTTGAATGTAATTTCGCATAACCATATATTATGAAATATCTATCAAATATATGTTCAGTAATAAAGTGAGAAAATAATAAATAAGTTATATGCGGACAATCACGTCCGTATTTTCAAGACAACCAAATAATCTAATGAATATTAACTTTATATAGTAATTTTCATTTTATTAAAATTTTTGAGCTATTTATTTTCTTTAAACTCGAACGTTTTTATATTAGTATTAGGTTAAATTTGATTAAAGCAACAGTACTATATATATTTTCACGTAATTTATAATTAAAACTAGAGTAATTGATGAATGTACCCCAGTCTGTAGTTTCTCTTCAGTGAGCGAGCTAAGTGTGGCCTCGAGGCTGGTGATCTTGTCTCGAAGAGTGCTGACCTCTACAGTCTTAGTTTGTACTGACTCATTCTGAAATATACGAATATTATATTTTAAAACATGTTATAAATTTCAAAGACTCAAATAGATGTCTTTTGTGAAAAATACCATGTTCCAAAAATATCATTTACGATCCCAACCACTTTTATTCAATTTGAGCCTGAGAGCCGGCTCAAATTGAATAAAAGTCGTATAGAGGAATACGACGGCGTCACCTTCGATTTCCCCCTTTCACTTACATGCATCTCTATCCAAACTGTTTATGGAATGTCACATGATTTGTCTCAAACGTTCATACACCCTTCTTCTCATCTCACCAGTGCACCAATCTGCGCCTCCCTCTGCCCGAGGTCGGCCTGCAGACGCGCGCGCTCCTCTCCAAGCGCCCGCACGTTAGCGCCCAGCGCCTGCAGCTGGCAGTCGCCTTTGCCTTGCTGCTCGGAAGATTCCTTCAGTTGTTTCCTCAGCACAGTCGCCTGGGCTTTAAAGTCGTCCTAAAACCGGCAACGAAGTGAAATTACCAAAATAATCATAAAATTTTAAATAATTTTAAATGAACGAGTGGGTCACCTTCTCCCGCTCGACCTGGCAAACTTCGTGCATCAAGTTACGGAGGCCTTTCTTGATCATTTCCGGATCGACGTCCACTATATCGTTGCGATCTTCCGAGTGATCCCGACCTGGATAGTAAAAATTAATTGTATAGAAAAATGGCTCAGTGTGCATCATAATCTGAGCTGTATTACACTATAATAGAGTTCAAACCTCTGTGCGGGCTGTATCTGCGCGCGGGGCTGGCCATGCGGCGGCGTGGCGCGGGCTGCACGCTGCCGTCGGGCTGCACGCCGCACACGCGCCGCAGGCAGTGCGCCACCGACGACAGCTTCGCCTGCGCCTCACGACGCTCTGCTGAAGTCTGCGCCAGCGCTGCCTCAGCCGCGCGCCAGCGGGCCTCACCGCTGGACACGCGGCTCTGCATAGCAACAATTACACATTTACGAACAATTATCTTTAAAATCCATAGACAAAAATTAATGCATGACAACGTTCAACATAGTAAATGATAATGTAGTCGTAGCGTTATAGCGTATTAAAATTAATACATAGTAGTAGCCTATTCAGTCTTGTCTTAAAGAAGCCCATATTTTTATCGTGTGGATACGGGCCGGTCATTCCGGTCTCTCAATAAGCGAATTAAACAACAAGGAAAAGCGCTTTCGCGGAGGAATGTCCGTGCGAACGACAAAAATGTAATAAAATTAGTAACTCTATTTGTCATTGTATTTAACATGTAGTTAAAAGATAAAGGATATAATAATATTGCTTACCTTCAACTCTTGTATCTGTTGTGTCGCATCAGCGAGACAAACTTCAAGGTTGTGTTTCAATTCCTCCAATCTTCGCTCTTTTGATCTACAATCTTCTAGCCTCAACACTAACTCCTGAAATCAAAAAGAATAATAATATATAATAAGAAATGTTATATCAAATATGAAAATAACAATACATAGTATGAAAAAATAAAAGACAAATAAATTGCAAATGCATTTAATCAATAAATTATATTAAAAAAAAAATTCTCTATTATAATAAATTGATAAAAATTTATAAGCATTGTTTTTCTGCGTCCAACGTCGTTAAAACTGCGGCGGCCAGCTCCCCGCGCGCCTCCAGCTCCGCGAGTGCTCCCCGCCGTGAGTCCTCACCTGGTCCTTGTCCCTGGCGGCGTCGTGCAGCGCGGCGGCTCGTGCGCGCGCGGCGGCCAGCTCCCCGCGCGCCTCCAGCTCCGCGAGTGCTCCCCGCCGTGAGTCCTCACCTGGTCCTTGTCCCTGGCGGCGTCGTGCAGCGCGGCGGCTCGTGCGCGCGCGGCGGCCAGCTCCCCGCGCGCCTCCAGCTCCGCGAGTGCTCCCCGCCGTGAGTCCTCACCTGGTCCTTGTCCCTGGCGGCGTCGTGCAGCGCGGCGGCTCGTGCGCGCGCGGCGGCCAGCTCCCCGCGCGCCTCCAGCTCCGCGAGTGCTCCCCGCCGTGAGTCCTCACCTGGTCCTTGTCCCTGGCGGCGTCGTGCAGCGCGGCGGCTCGTGCGCGCGCGGCGGCCAGCTCCCCGCGCGCCTCCAGCTCCGCGAGTGCTCCCCGCCGTGAGTCCTCACCTGGTCCTTGTCCCTGGCGGCGTCGTGCAGCGCGGCGGCTCGTGCGCGCGCGGCGGCCAGCTCCCCGCGCGCCTCCAGCTCCGCGAGTGCTCCCCGCCGTGAGTCCTCACCTGGTCCTTGTCCCTGGCGGCGTCGTGCAGCGCGGCGGCTCGTGCGCGCGCGGCGGCCAGCTCCCCGCGCGCCTCCAGCTCCGCGAGTGCTCCCCGCCGTGAGTCCTCACCTGGTCCTTGTCCCTGGCGGCGTCGTGCAGCGCGGCGGCTCGTGCGCGCGCGGCGGCCAGCTCCCCGCGCGCCGCGTGCAGCGCTGCCTCCAGCTCCGCCCCCTGCCGCCTCGCCGCTGCACACTCGCCGCCCGCACGCTCGCGCTCCTCGCTCTCGTTCTGCAACCTGACATGAATTTACAATATTATGCACAAAAACGTATTGGTGGAGAAAAGAATCAGTCACCCCAAAGTAGTAAGAGGACTAGGGTGAAACAAATGACTCAAAGCGAAAAAGTGATATTCCTTGAGTTTGTTAAATGTTTTTCAACTCGAACGGATATAAATATGGATCAGATTCTTTTGCAACTACGCAAACCATTTTTTTTATTTATATTCAGTGGGTCAAGAAATGTTTAAAGACGTTCTTGCCCATGTCTTCTCACCTGGACTGCAGTTCCTTCACGTCATGATGTGCCTGCTCTAAGGCAGCCCTTTCTCTCTTCAACTGCGCCTCTGTAGCCTTTAGCGCTCTTTCGGTGTGCTCTCCTCCAGTTTCTGACTCCTTCAGCAAGCTTTGTACTCGAGAAAGTTCCAGCTCCAAGGTTGTTCGATTTTCTTCTAGACCTGGAATAGAAAACATGTAAAGTAGAAAACATAAAATCTCTATATTAAAAAAAAGAAATTTAGGCTGGTTTCTACTCAGTTATAACGTATTCAATTGATTTTCTGAAAGTTTTGTGAAATAAAAAACATGACGAGGATACTAGCACTCACTTGTTATCCTTTGATAAGCTTCGTCCCTAGCTCTAGCAGCCTCTCGTCTCTCGTGCTCAGATCTCTTCACGTGTTCTCGTAGTTCTTTACAAGCACTATTATACTTATCCCTCTCCGCTGAGGAGTTGCTGAGCTGACGACGCGTATCTGTTAACTCCTTACGTAGACCGTCTGCCTCGTTTTCCACTGAAATTAATATTTTAAATTAATATTATTGAAACAAATATATGGGCACCCACACACACACAGGTACGCACGCACGCACGCACCCGCAAGCGCACGCGTACACACACACACACACACACACATTACTCACAGTCTTTGAGCTTCCGCAGTGTATCGTGTAGCTGTATGTTCACTGCGTCATGTTTATCTTCTGCCAACGCCAAGGCGGCGCGTGTCTCAGCGCTCTCGCGGGTTAGGGCCTCCTTCTCCAGATGCAGCTCCTTGATACGATTCTCGAAACGAACGCATTCATCCTCAGCGGTGGCCCTGAACAGATGAACATAAGACTAAAAAATCTCACAACAGGTAGATTAAATTTCTTTGACTCTCGTATTAGTATTAGCAACATTGAATTTTCTTATTCCCTAAATATGTACAAGATAGTACAATTATTTTTGAACTTATATACATACCCTAATAAAAATTCACCCTTCCAATGGTCAGAAATTACCTTAAAATTTGAACTCTAAAATATTAATTCTTTTTTTTAAATATACTTTACTACTTTCTATAAATTTTCTATAAATTATATGTTATTAAGTGAGGTCTCATATGTATATTTTAATTTAATAAATACATATGAATTTATTTTATATTGTATAAACTAAAGTACACAGCTTGATTAAAAACCCATAAGTCCTGAACATTACATAAAAACCGTTTTTTACAGTACTAGGTTTACTGTTAAAGAAATAAAATTTAGACTTCCATAGATAGCAAGGTACTATAATTAACTTGTGCAAGTATGTTCCTCTCTCGCTCGCTTGCTGTGTATTTATTTATTCATTTATTTTTTTTATTTCGAATCAGTGATAATACTGTAGTAGCAACTTGTGTATGACAATGTCAGGAGGGCCTATTTATATACAAATATGTAATACGTACTTGGCTTCTTCAAGCTTAGTTTTCAACGCGGCTAGATCTTCTTTGAGCTGGTTGGCGAGAGTCCTGTCATGCTCAGCCCGGGCATGTGCGTCTCTCTTCACTCGCTCCAACTTATTCTGCTCACAGTACAGGACGCGCTTGGCTTCTTCCAGACGCTCCAGTAGGGCTTGGTGTTCCTGATGAGCTGTCAAAGATATTGATGTATTAAGATTGGTTCAGAGAAAAGTAATATTAAAAAACTTTAGTGTTATATATATATCTATTTTTGGATTATAAACTGAATGACCAAAAAAATTATTTTATCCTCAAGTCCATTATCCTAATATTTAAATTCGTATATCTGTAATTTCACGACATTATCAATTGAAGAAATATTTAATATTTAAGAAATAAATTAATTTAATAGATATATATTTAAAAAAATACAAAAACCAACTGCTCTTAAACAAAACATAGACAAGACATTACGTTACCTATTAATAAAGCTTGTTGTTTGTCATTCTCTGCTCTTAAAAGAGCTTCATCGTGCTGAAGAATCAGCTGATCTCTGACCGCTAGTAGTTTCTTCTCCCTCTCTCTTGCGCTCGCCTCCAATCCTTCCTTCTCGCTCGTCAGCGACGCTATAGTTTGGCTCAGTTTTTGTTCTAGTGTTTGACGTATTAGTTCCTTTAAACAATGATATATTATAAAAAATAGTTCATTAAATATTATTTTTGGAGTAAAACTTTCAAATAAATATAAGTAATTTTATATTTTTAATGGAACAGATATTCATCCTTCTAATAATTATTGTAATATAATAATTCAATATGTATTATATTAATCTTTCATCTCATCGTTTTATGAAGGTATTTGAATATTCTCAATTCCTTATTCGTCTAGCTTATTAGAGGAGATGGCAGCACTGGTGAAATAAGTCCTACGAATATTAGACATATATTAATCTAGCTTTTAAAATATATTATATAGTATACCTTCTCTTCTTTCAGCTTAGTAATATTTTCTGTAGTGGTTCTATTGAGGTTTGTTATAACTTGTTGGTATTCAGCCTCCTTCTTGCCGGAAGACTGCGTCATACTGTTGCGAGTATCTCGGAGTTTCTTCTCGCTGTTTTCTAGATCTTTTGTTAGACGAGCGATTTGACCTGCATTATCAAACTTAATATATTTTAATATGAAATAGCCCGTTTTCAGTAGAAATAGACTAATTATAGAAGCTGCATATTTCTAAAAGCTTGTTCTGTAGAAAATTTTTGTGAATTGTTTTGAGACTAAAACATTTACAACATTTTGAAACATATTGAGGTTTATTTTTTTAGCGGTTAGGTTCTTTGCTACAAACTAATAAATATTATGAATTATATAAGTAAGTATCCCATCAAAAACATATATTTGTTATATGTGTTTACGACATACAATAACTGATTTTTAAATCTATCCAACCACTTGCTATTAGATCTATTCTTACGATCAATATTGTTACAAGGATTTTTTTTCAATTAAAACATTTATTCCTTTAATGTGTTCGCTTATACCTTAATATGTTCGAATGAGTCTATACATTAATACAATAAAATAAAAAATACATGTAGCTCATTTAAAATGACTTTATAATTTCTATTGCTCTTAATACAGTCGTTTTATAACCCGACGTTTTGAATGCTTTATAGCCTTGTCGCGATAGGACGAAAAATAGGTATCTGATTACTATTTTTTGTTTATAATTAATAAATACAAAGTTTTATTAAAATTTTTAGTACTCGGTAAAATGTTATTTTAACAGTATTTAAAGCTAACTAATAATGTAAAAGAATCATAGTAAAGTTTTCTCGTACAATACCTTTACAGTTCTCTGCGTGCAGGCGGGCGTCATGCAGGTCCCTGGCCAGCGCGTCCCTGGCGGCGAGCGCGTCCTCCAGCAGGCTGCTGGTGTCGAACAGCGCCGCCTCCAGCGCGTCCTTCTCCGAGCGCGCTCCGGCCAGCTGTTCCGCCAGCTGCTGCTTGTCCTTCTCCAGATTATCCATCGCTATCTGTCGGATTGTGGTCCTATTTTGTACTATCTGGCTTTCATTTTGGGATATTATACACAGGCTAGCGAATGCGGCATATCTGGCAATTTTAAGATAGCACTTTTCGTTATATGCATGTAAAGAGGATGATTATTATATAAATAGTTATTCTTCTCCGCGTGTGTGTCCCACCTGCTTGTCCTGTGCGTCCCTGGCTCTCTCGTCCAGTGCCCTGTTGAGTCTCCCCTGCGTGTCAGCGGCCTGCTCCAGGCGCTGCTGCAGGCGCGCCAGCTCCTCCCCGCCCGCCTCGCGCGCGCGACTCGCGGCGGACAGCTGGGAGCTCAGCTCACCACGGTCTCTGGGGTACATGTTGATATTCTATTTAATTCCAATTATATAACTTCAATATATGAGAATATAATATACAAAAGCCATTAACCCGAGCGGCACTCGAACCTAAGATTTATACATATGAAGAAAAATGTAACATAAACATGACATTAATAAATTTTAAAGAAATTTGTAGAGAAAACTAATAATTGTGAAATAATTATGAAATATTTAAATAGTGTAACCATTTTAAATAATAAAAGCTAATTAAAGCCCTTTGACAGATACTCCACTACGCTTATTATAGTAGGAGAGTAAAAAATCAATACTTCTAACTTCTAACGCAGAAATTTTGATTAATAATAAAAATATATTTTTTTCTAGAGACCAAAATAACTGAACATTTATTAAATCACCTCGTGACTTGTCTCAGTTCCATTTCCAACTTCTCTTTCTCGCCCTCTTGGAACTTAATTTTCTCGTACAATGTCGCCTTGTTAGCCTCCAATTCCATCCGATTCTGTTCAGCCGCAAGCAATTCCTTACGGAGCGAGTTCAAATCGCTCTGTAGTTCTGATGACTGATTTAAGAGAGATGACCTCTCATCTTCCAACTTGAGAAAAAAAATACTATTAGAGATTACCACAATACCAAAAAATCATACGGTATCCTTAACTTTTCAAAAACATGTATGTATCATAATAAAAGTTATGTTCTTAGTAAGGACTGTATTCAATCTTCCTATACACTCACTTGTTTGACATCTTCTAAAAGCTTCTTCTTATCGGCCTCCAAGTTCCTCACGAGCGCCTGCAGCTTGTCACTCAGGTCCTGGAGGTCTCCTCGCTCCAGTATCGTGCGTTCCAGTTCTATTTCCAATTCACCTGCAAACAAAATATACATAAATTTCAGAGAGCAGTATTAAAAATGTTAATTAATTGTTAATAATTTTTTCTTCTGCTTTAGTTTTGTAACCTTGATGGCCGCGAAGTGAGTTTTTTCCAAGAATTAAAAAACTATAGCAAACATCAGAAGGCGCTTTCAAAAACCCAGTCTCTAAAAGTCGTTGTTACTTCTATATTAAGGTCTAAATATCATAGGCGACGGAACCAACCATCGAATGGACTGTTTTTTGGCCTCAAGCAAAAAATTTTTCTATCCTTACTTCTGTTCTTCTCCAGCTGAGAGACGAGCTCCTCTCCCTCTATCCGCTGTTGCTCTAGCAAATCCCTCGCCAGTGACACCTTGTTCAGTTCTTCTCCAACAGCAACTAGCTCGGACCGGAGACGAGAGGATCTCTCTTCTTCAGCTCTGAAACAAACCGACAGTGTAGAACTTTGGCAGATCTAAAGTTATAATATAATATTTTAGCAATAATTAACCTAACCGTAAAACAGCCTCCCGATTAGTACTCTCTCTGTGTAGATGATCTACTTCGGAGTTCAAAGTCCTCTTCTCATTCTCCAGCGCTTCGATATTCTTCTCCAGACGACTATTTATCTTTTGGAGTTTTTCATAGTCTGATGACAGAGACTCCACCTTTCAGAAATTCCATGATTAAATACCTTTTTATATTTAGATTAGAATGAATCAACAAAATTTTTGTCTGTTCAAACAAACTAAAGATGAAAATGGGATTTGACACTATATCTGCTAGTCAGATACTTTTAAAATTCTGCTTTTTAAAAACCGGATGTTATTACCATAGCATTAATTTCAAGGCGGTTCCTCTCCAAACTAATCTTTTCAGACCTCAAGTTTTCTATAGTCTTTAACATGGACTCCTTCTCTTGCACTAATTGGTTCAGATCTGCGTTCGATTGATCCAGTTTTCCTGCATACAAAATGTTTTGTTAGATGCTTTTGAGACAAAATTTTGTTATTCTTCGTAATATTGCCATTGGGAAAAATGTAGTAGGTGGTCTAGGATTTTTTTTAAGTTCATTGTTTAAAACGTTTGTTATAACTAAAACAATATTAAAACTCTTTAGACTACTGAGTGGTGGATGTGTACGTGGATTGAACTGAACAATACACATTGTTCAATCAAATTGTTAAATTTAATGTTGAAAAAAAAAATATTTTGTTAATGAGATAATGAATGCAATCAATGACTGAAACGAATGAGTGCTGTCTTTTATTAAATGGCATAAAAATTTCGTTATTACAATAAGAGACATGAATTGCGTTGCGTGCGTGCGTGCGTAGTAAATAAAGAGTATTTACAAAGAGAATTAATTTTTTTTTGGTGATATTTGTCTATAATTTCTGTTAATTGGTGTGCAATAAAGAATATTTATTATTATTAGTGTTAAGTTAGCATTTAAACCCACCCTGTAGATCCCGCACTTTGTTCTCGAGTGTCGCGACGCTGTCGTCCGCCGCCTCGCAGTTCTTTCGACTTGTTAGTAGCTGTTCTCGCGTATTCTGAAGTTTTACCTGAAGAATAACATCATTTCAATATGACAAACATAAAGTATCTTTTTTTAAATTCTTCGATGATATTTTTAAATAGTTTTGTTAATAAAAATATTAATAAAAGTATTTTTTAAATAAATATATAATATAAAATTAATCACTACACACGGGGTTCGAACCTGTGAACTCCCGGAGATCTTGCGGTTTCTTTATCGATCGAGCTATCATATCGCTGTCCGTCTCTATATCGAAACAAAATCTTTATCGGGCTCATAAGAACCCTACCCTTATCGATTAATTTTGAATCAAAATTTATTTAAAATATATTAAAGTACCGAGTGTGCGAATAAAAAGTCCCAAAATTATGAAAAGAGGGCGAGGGTAGTTAAAAAACCCCGCGCCTCAACAAGACACCACTAAGCTGCCACAGTCGCCCGTGACCCGGTGCAATTTGATCGAAACGTCGGATAAATAAACAGGTATCGGATAAATAAAAATATATTTACGCAATAAGTCCCGATATATATTTTTATTATATACTAAGCAGCTCAATATATACTTTGAAATGTCTAAAAAATTTTAAGATAAACTATATAGACGATATTAAATGTCGGGGACGAGCGTGGAGCGATCCTCCACATTTAGGTTTTTTACACATGAGAATGATGGCGGCTGAGTTTGCCACTCAGCCGCCATCATTCTTCTTGGAAAGGTCTCGCGATAGATTCGAGTAGACGAAGTGGGAAAAGATTATCAAAAAAAGGTTTAATTTGAATTGCCATAATTTAAGGTAACGAGGCGTGATGTCGTCCGCACCTGCAGGTCGTGTATCTGTATCTGGTACTTGTGCAGCGCGGCCTGCAGCGCGCTCACGGCGCTCTCCGCGAAGGCGGCGCCAGCGGCGGGCGCGCGGGCGGCCGCGGGGGCGGCGGGGGGGGCGGGGGCGTGCTCGTCGGCGTCGTGTATGAGCGCGCGCGCCACACGCTCCAGCGCCGCGCGTGCTGCCGCCGCCTCCCCGCACTCCGCCTCCGCACGCTCTGCACGCTCCTCCTACAACACACACACACACACACACGGACACTGAGGACACTCCGAGCAGTACTGCTAACGTCAAAAAATATTTACTTGATATTGGCTAATCTATGTAAAAGCCAAAACAAAAAAAACTTCGAAAAAACGCTTCGTTACCATCCCCTGCAGCTCTTCCAGCAGACGCTGTATTCTCGCATCTCTTTCCTTCAAATCGTTGCGGGCGGAGTCCCGCTGGGCAGCGGCGGCCCGGAGCTCCGCGCGGAGTGACTCCGTCTCCTCCAGCTCTCCGGGTCGTCGGACCAGGTTCCGGTCTGATCGGTCGGGACGGTGGGGATCCATCTAGAGATATTAATTATTAATATACTTATTTTTGGACTTTCGATTACCACGAAACGTGTTGGGTAAAAGTCTACATTATGTGAAAAAAAAAAAAGGTTCAAACCTCTGCTCCTTTTGCAAAGGCGTCGATAGCAAATCCGGTCAGGGTGCCCACTAGGTCTCTAGCGGCGGAATCTATATCGTTCTTCACTTTGTACAGGTCACGTTCAGTTGTGGTCTGTGTCTCAGCGAAGAAGCGCTTCACCGAGACGACTTCACGCCACAGATTGAGAAGACGATTGTGCTCGCTTGAGTAGTAGTCATTGAAAGCCTGAAAAAAAAATGAAATTATGTCACCCTGGTATAAAATACAAATAATACAACATTTTACATTTATCTTTTCATAACCATATCTACTGAAGTATTGTTTATTGACTTGAATCAAACTTTGAAAAATATTGAAGACATCTTTTAAAACTTAAATTCCAAAACATGAAAAAATATAAATCACAGTAAAATTAATTTCTGCATATAATTAAAACATAGATATAATCATAGTAATTCAAAACCTCATATTAATTTCTTATATATTTTATAAAATATATATTAAAAATAAAAACCTGTTCTTCATCCTTCCACTCATCTTCTTTAATTGTCATTTCATCTCTCAGAGTTTCCCAGTCGTTGGTGAGCTTCTGAAGATCATTAGTCAATGCCTCATTCAGCTGATGAGACTCTTCCAGTTGCTCTCGGAGTAAATTGTTCTGGGACACTAACTTTTCACACCTATATAAATAAATATTAAATTGTTAAATCTATTATATGTGTATGATTTTTTTTTTTTTTTTGGTCTGTCAAAATAAATGTTTTTATGTAAATATGGATACTTTATTGTATTATATAAATGTATACTTAGAAAATATGATAAAACTATTGTTAACAAATTTTACTTACATATAATTATTGGTTACATTTTAATTGAGTTTTAAATCAATATTACGAATGTTTTGCAGCAATATGAAAATATTGAAGTTCACAGGAAGAAAACTTGTAAGTGTCTGTAAGTAAGTCTTTACTTATATTCTAATCATAAATTATTAAATTATTAAACTAAAACCAAGATTAAATTACAAGTTGTAATAGTCACATTTGTGAACACTATTTTTAGTTCCATTTAATATTTTATAATCAATAATATTGGAAACTTGTTTCTGCATCCAGAACATATATTTTTTTTTTTATATATACTTGAGTTTCTCTTCTTCGATCTTCCTGAGCGCGGTGTCCAAATCTCCGATCCTCTCTACCTTACGGTCGGGCGCGGGGGCCGGCAGCGCGATAGCACTCGTCTGACGATAGCTTGGCTGAGAGTCGCTACGGGGGGTGGTGTCTAGCATCTGGGATTCTAGCTCTGAACATCGTTGTTTGTATTGCAAAACCTGTAAAGATTATAGTTTTGTAATTTTGTTGAGTTACTAGTATGCTTAGAATAACTTATGTTACTTTGCTCAGTAAAAAATCTTTTATGATAATTTTTATATAATAGAATAGTAGGCACATGATTTGGAACTAAATAATAAACACACATTATAATTTACACTTACCGCAAAATAACATTTTATTTTATACTTCAAATTGATATTTACTTTTAAAATGTCAAGTTGTGGATGTCAATATCAGCTGTTATTAATGTTTCGTCCAGAAATACTAATTAAAAACAAATAATGACTTAAAGTATTATAAGCGGTTTAATTTGTACTTACAGATTAATATAGAAAAAGAAAACCCAATACAGTTAAACAAATACGTATTGATGAATTATTTTACAATAAAACAAATGAAAAAGATACAATAGCTAAAGCTAAGATTTCTAATATAAAGAAATAGTAGTTTATGCGGATTGTTTTATTAGTTTTATAATAATATCATAAGAAAAAATAATTAATCTTTATGAAACCTTGGCCTGTAATCTTGATACTAGCGCAGCTTGTCCTTGTTGTGCTCGTCTATAGGCATCAAGACGACGCTTGTGGTCTGCACTCTCGCCAGCGAGACGAGCTCGCAACTCCTCGTTCTGCCGTCGCAGGTCACTGCCTATGGTACCAACGGGCGAATCCATCTCCGGAGGACTATCCGGAGACTTCTACATAAAAATACCAGATAATTATACAATTTTAAAGTGTATTTTTCAAAAGCTGATATTTTAATATATATTTTCTTTTTCCCTCGATAGAATAAATATATAACTAATCTTGGTTACCTCTTTAACTTCCTTTTTAATACGTTGATGTGGTAATGTGGTAGGTCTTCTGCCGAGTGGAGCACGAGCGCTCCGTGGCGTATTTAAGCTTTCCCTCGTTGGTAACTAAAACCAATATAAAACAAAATATATTCAGTATTAAACAAAAGAAGTCACTAAAAAAGTACCTGAAATGTGACTTTCTTTTTAACTTTTTTTCTATGTTTAACGTCGAAATAACAATGGCGATAAGATCTAAACTCGAAAGACATGCTATAATTTTAAAACTTAAATTGCACCAAACACTATCTAAGATATAATCTATGTACAATAAACGCCAAAAATTAACAAAGGTTGAGGTTTTATATTATTTTTTATAATTTGCAGCAACGTTGAAAATGCGGCTACGTGAAACATAGACTGAAACCTAGAATTCTGTAGGGTTGTAACGGTAGGGTGCACTAGATATCCGTCTAGGAATCTACTGGCCTCCCATATCGCACTACATGCAATTTAATAGGGTGAGCAGCCTACAATAGTCGGTTAAATAGAATTAATTATTATTGTTACGTCATTTTGCCCTAAGGACTGTTTTTGTAATAGACAAGTATTAAATAATTAGTTTTTCATGCAACACTACTATGGCGTTCATATAGTCCACAGATAAAATATGAGGTTTAATTATAATCTTAGTCTTATATTTTCATGACTTTATTACAGAGCTGAGGTTAAACTAGTTATTAAATGAGAGCCAGTATTTGAATACATCTTTGCTTATATAGACTATAAGTAATTTTAAAAAATAAAATCAAGAGACGACATATTACTTTATTAATGCATTTGAATAAATGTGAAAACCAATAAAAACTTCAATCTATATATATTTTGGAATGTTTTTAATCATAAAGATATTCACTTAGTAGATTGAATGTATATATTTTTATAATATATTATTTATATTTATCTAGCACAAAAGTTTTTGTAAACTTAACATAATTGTTTAATGTTGTTACGAATGTGTTTTACCTATTAAAATATTGTTTCATGAATAAAACAAACAAGCTTCTAGTAATTTTCGTAAAAAGTTTCTGCTGCCTCGTCGTTTCCTAGCAACGGGACCATAATAGCAAATAGCGTGTAGATATATTAAAAGCTATTGATTTAAAAATATTTTATTATATATATTATATGACAACAACAATATATTTCTCTGAATAAATATAAATATTTTATAATTGCATTGTTATTTATATTTTATTAAGTGTTGGTCCATAATTAGTAGAGTAACTATGATAAAATATTACATTATCTATTTAATAAATAAAAGACAGATCTCTACTTCATAACACTTTCTAAATACCTGTTTAATTCAATACACTCGTGCTTCATAGCGGATATCACTTCAACTGACAAACTTATCACAAACACTACTAATCTATCAATGTACTACAAAACTATTAATGTTATGATAGCAACAAATAGTTAAATCAATATGCCATAGGTGTGATATGGGAAGCCAGGTTGTGCAGACTGTTTACAGTGTTTGGGGTAACGTTCCGGCTGACTCCACACCCCATACTGACCCCTTGTTGATAAGAATGTGCATTTTTTAATGTTTTACTGAAGTAATAAGGTAATATCACCCATGATGAAGGTTAATAAGTTTTGTAACTTGATAGTGATAATAAATATATTAAGGAAAAATCAAGATTTTTTTTATTTTTTATTTATAATATTTAAAAATGGGTTTCCATGCTAAAGCAACTTAAGAAACCGAACGAGTGCGACAAGAGTTCTGGTGGTATTATAGAAACTTATATGCAAATCTATATTGTTATGACTTGCTATAAAGTTATTACATATGATGTATATAACTCATTATTTAGAAATTTTTGTCAGGAGACAAATATGGACAAATATGTTCAGGAAAACAACAATATTAAGTGACTATGCACTCTTTCACTGCGAAATTAGATTATAATCACTTTTGTGTGTGTGTGCTTTAAATTAACTAATTACGTATTTTTGTTTATCTTTGAATTTTGCAAAATTTTCGGAAACGATAAACGTCAAATTTTGAATCATATGCCAAATGACTTAGAAGTTTAGTCCATAGGAATATTTTCGTTAAATTGGTATCAATACAAGTAAATAAATAATACTAATACAAATAATAGAAACCAGAACAACGATATGAATGTCTCGATTCAACTTCATTCAACTGCAATATATACATATATATAAAATATATAAATAATTATACCTACATATAATATCTTGGATTGAAAATATAAATTGTAAATACTTCGAATTTTTAGTAACATTAGAGAGTGAGAGAGATTTTTTTTCATAAGAACATTAGTTAAGTATATCATTAACTTCAAAAGAATCTAATTGTTATCTTTATTTATGTGATTTTAAATATTTAAAATAAAGTATCGATGACGTCACAAAGATTGGCAAAGTTCAATGACTGATATAGCTGTGCGATAACACAAGGATAGCGTCGTGAAGCAGCAAAGCATCGTGTACTGTAATAATATATAGCAAGAGGATACATTGAATTATCTTTTGTAAATAAAATTAAGTCTTTACCATATAACTGTAGATAAACCTAGTAAATTGTTTTTTTTTATATAATAATGTTTTCTAAGATTTACACGAGTACTACACATTCCAATAAAACTATTTTACGGATCAAATTTTAAGAAATGTAAAAATAAACGCGAGTTATATCCGTAAAATAGTTTTTTTATAATTTCAAATATATATACATATTATACATATTATATTATAGAACTTTGTTCCATTACAATACTTTTCCCTGATAATCGATTTTAGAGGTAATATCACAATTAAGTCTTATGACGCAATTATAATCTTTAAAACACACCCTGGAGACCGGGAATCTATGCGAAACCTTAGACGTTCAAGAAGAAACTTCTAACTATTCCTAAAGTTGTAGAGAAAGATATCTGCAAAATTAAATAATTAATAATTAATTTTCATATTCACTTAACGTAAAAGTCGAACAGTCTATGTCAGTATACAAACCCACCCATCCACCCACGTCATGGTCATAAAAATACAAAAGTAGTGTTATTAAAAACTTTATCAACCAAGAAGTTAAACATAAACATTAAAATCAACTTTCAAGGGTGAGCAAGCGTAACAGATAAAGAAAGTGACCCTGTTATTTAAAAAACAACCAACATTTTATATAATTACTTCAGAATAGTGATTACATATATTTTTTAAATGAGTACAATTACATTACGTCTACCTGTGAACACGATTGCTGCAAAGCATTCGGAACGTCCGGTTAAAATTAAAATGTAACCAAATTATACGCGAGTTTTAATCCGTAAAAAATTGTTTTATTTCGAGTGTAATTAATCTATTTTTTCATATGGATTCTTATTTTCTAATATAATACATGACTACGTCCCATCTGATGGTAGATGGTAGATGGTAATGTAATCGTTGGTGGTAAAGAAAACTAACTTAGTAATAGCTAGTTCAGTCTATCCTTGTAGAAAAGGTATTACAGAATGAAAGGCAATTCCACGTCTGTGTTCGAGGTTGTGGTGATTGGCGTCAACTAATTCAGGGTCTCAAATTTGCCTCTTAGTTTGTCTCTTAGTACGCCTTTAACTAAATCCAATGACATTTTGACAAGATGACATTTTGCGGTAAACTTTGAACTGATCCATGAAAGTATAACCAGCACAATAAATGGCTATAACAATAAATTTCATTTGGTCTCATACTTCAAAACAAATAACTGATGGTTTACTCCATGGTATCTCTGATGTACTGGATATCAAACATCATTAAGTCGTTGATCCCTATAAAACTACATATTTTTAGACTGCTTAATAAGATCTAATATTTATAAATGCTCTTAATCATCATCATAGATCATCAATAAATTATTAAATACCGACTAATTAATTCAGTGAAATTAATGATAAGATATTATCTGAATAATTAAAACGTGAGGAAAATTTTCAGATTACTTTTTAAATTATCTACTTATTGATTTTGTTAGCATTGTTATTATTATTATTTCTTACATATTTAAACAATACTTCTTTATATTTCGTCTATATCTAATCATTTCATACCCGAAATATGTAGGATGTTAATCTGAACCAATTATCACATGTGTACATATATCCCACCTATGAATCCTGTGCCATTGTGGAACACTGTCGACTATTATATAAAATAAATAGTATATGTACCTACTATATAGCAAGTAGTAGGATTAATTCAATCTTCTCAATATTATATTTACAGTCAGATCTATGTATACGTATTTAAATAGTAGTAATCTACTACTCTAACTTGTAGTCTACTGTACTAAAGAGTAGTCTACGACTCTAAAGCGTGGCCTACTGTACAAAAGAGTCGTCCACTACTATTTATATAAATATAAATGATAGATGATAGATCTCTGTGGAGACACGAGGCAGCGCTAGAATTTTGCGCTGGCCGTTGAACTCACGCAATCTTATCTTTTTCACATTGTTTTTCTACAATTAGTTGATATATCTGACATACCCAAATAACAAGATGGTTTATTTAATCATTAGGTACTCCTAGCAGAATATTAAAGGGTTTTTAATTGGTCCTCTTTACTAGAACAATAATAAGATAGAAGTTATATGAAAGTTCAATTACTTGGTGAATTATACCAAAAGTCAAAACTAGTAAAGTTGTAATCGAGAAAAATTTTTAATAGAAGGGACTGAGTTCCGATTTTGAATAGAAGCTCGCTAATTTTCCGAAAGATTAACGCCCTCCAGTATTATGGAAAGAAACAGTAAAGATAATATAAAACTAATAAAATGTTTCAAGGCGATATTACATTCGCAACAATAACATTCGAAAAACTAAAGTCTGCAATTTGTTGTTGATTGCACAAATTAGCACCATTGTTCACATAGAAGGCCGCATTTCGAAGTTTGAAATTGCCGAATTTAGTACAAATATTGTTCACTTGTTCCCGAGCTTGCGTGACGAACAACCAGGAAGTAACGAACGAACGTTTACGGTTTAATGATAAAGCTTTGAATTATAAAAGCGATGAACAAATCGCAAAAAAGAAATTAAGGAATATCATGTTTGACCTAATTTCTTTTGATTAAAAAAAATACTAATGCTCATAGGCAAGGCTAAGGTGGGCTAATGGGTAAAGGTAACATTTTCTGATAAATAATTCTTAAGATATATATGTTAAGTCAAAGCCAAAATAAAGAAAGTAGAAATAGAAAACAAATTATTCTGCTAAAAAAAAAACAAAACAAAAAAAAAAAAACTAAAAACAAACAACATTTTCCAGTTCGTAATTGAAAGTTTATAATCTGTTTAAGAACATAAATAATAACAAGTACGTATTCTCATTAGTTGACAAAATCACTACTTTTATCAAATACAAAACCAAAGTTAAATGAAAGTACTTTAAATATTCATTTAAGAAAGCGAAGCTAATAGCTATACTTTAATGAAATGCCGACAAAATTTGTTACAACAATCCTTAATCCAAAATCCTCAACATAAAACTGTCATGAATAGAAATTGTTCGTTAAACCGTATTTCCTTAGTTCATGACGTTCTCGCATGTCTCATCCTGACTCGCGAACTTCCCGCCCATAAACAACATTTTATGTCACGTGTCACGGGCGCCATCTTTGTTTACTCTACCAAGCTAAGTTTTCCGCCCCTTTTCAAGAATCCTAAATTTGTGTGCGTTGCGTCCTTGAAATAAAGACTAAATTCATTTTTTTTTTACTTTTAGCAAAACTGACATAGCTGGGTTATAAAAATTGAATCGCCTATTGATTGTGCCAACTGGTGCTAACCGCCGATCTCGATACTTTAACATTGCTATCTAATCGAATTCTCGATTACATGAATTGTAGCGTACATATTGATAAATTGATCCTGAAAATAAACTAAATATACTTTCTTAGATTTACACGTGTACACATTTGAAATGAAACTATTTTTACGGATTAAAACTCTCGTATAATTTGGTTACATTTTAATTTTAACCCGATGTTTCGAATACTTTGCAGCAATCATGTTCACGGGTAGACGAGATGTAAGTAAGTTAAGTAATTACAAATTATACGCGAGTTTTAATCCGTAATAATAGTTTTATTTCTAAATATACTTATATATAATCTCACTGTGACGACTCGATGGCTACCAAACCTATGTTGATATTGTCTCGTTTCTCTTGTCTCTCGTCTCGTCTCATCTTGTTTGTTGAAATATGACTGTACGAATGTGAATTCAGACATATTAGGTCTTTAACTTAATATGTATATATTTCATTTTACATTCGTTAATTGATCTGAAAATATTTTGATTGATTTATGATATTAGATGAAAATATCTATTGCATTTTGTTTTTTCTTGTGTTAAAGCACCATTGAGATATGTTTATAAAAAAATGATATAGCTATATTTTTCCTTTATGGGATAAAAAACTAAAATAAATTAAAAAAGAATTCAAGGTATTAATGTGTTTTTATAAATTATATTTTTCTGAGACGCGCAGAACATTAGCTTCTCTTTACAAGTTACTACTTTTATAAATATTTTACCTTTGAGAGTTTCTTTAAATAATAATATATAAATATACTTGGTGTTAAAAAGTATAAAGTCAGTACAATAAGGTGATTGCGTTACAGGAGTGATTAAGGGGTTTTATTTCTGGTTTCTGGTTTCTGGTTCTGGTTCTGGTTTGTTATATCTGTGGCAAGAGGCTCATTCATGTCTTTATACTATACGAGAAACCTTGGCCCTCCTATATTATTATTAAGTATGGGTAGTCATTCATTTGTAGTTTTTCAAAGAGATTTGCGAATTTGTGGATAAGTTATATTTTCGGACAAAATATTAAATATATTTTGTCCAAGGCCGGCAATATTTTTGTGAGTCTTTGGGTGTTACAAGAGTTCTTGGACGGCAGCTTTCATATGCTGTTTTGCCCTCCATTTTTATAAAATAAAAGAAGTGCCCGCGACGTCCTTTGCCGTATTAATTTAACGCCGGTAAGTAGTTGACAAAATAGTTTTTATTTGTTTCATTTAATTATTTTTTCTTATATATATATTTTTATCATGTTGAACTTTTGTTAAGAGGCGGAACTCGTACTAATTTCAATGAGTTTAGTAGGAGGTATTTTCTTCCCGATAGCAAATATTATGTGTCCAAATTTTAAATTTCTAAGATATAGTTCAGGTGAATTCATTTCGTTATAGAGTTAGTTAGCTAGACCTAACATATAACACGGTTTATAACTAACTAACTATATAACGAAATGAGTTCACCAGCACTATATCCTAGAACCATGTGACGCTATCTAGTTTTGAATATCAAAACTAATTTATAGGACGTACGCATTTTGTGCAAGTATTTAGGGATGTTTTGCGATATTTTTTTAAAATATCTTAATAGAATTAAGCCCTAGAACTGTTATTTGGTATTTTCCATAGAAATTAGACATTTTCCCACAGTAAAATAAATAAATTAAATTAAATATTGACCAGGACTCTTAGCTGTCACCATACCCATCAACAAATTTCATTTATACACAAACATACAGACAGAAAGGCAAAATGTTTAAAAATTGGTTATTTGGTATCTATATTGATTACTTATTGTTACTTATTACACCTCCATTAAAAGTTTTAAAATATATTCAGTGTATAGAAACAGATTGTTTAAAGTTTTATTTATAAGATATATATGATTTTTAATTGTTACGAAAACAAAGAGCTTTTAAAAATTCTTCGTGTGTTATAATAATTTGTTTTAGCTGACATATGACACATTATATAAAAATAAAAAAATATTAAACGTGTGGATCACTACTTCATGTTTTTTTATTTTTAGTGGTAAATATTTACATTGAGCTACTTTGTAGGTTTCAAGATTTTGTCTTTGTAACCAAAGCTGTCCTATTTCATAGCTGTACTCTACTCCCATATAATATAATTGAGTAAATAATTATTCTTATTTACGTAATATTATCATAATAAATACACATTATAAATAATAGACGTTCTGCTTAACATCAAAATAACTTTTTCTTCATTTATATAGTATAAATCTATTAATAATGTAGACTGCAAGTTAATAGTCATTCACCAGATCTACAAGAATATTCCAGTTTAAATTATTATAAAAGTCGAGCATCAAAATGACTTGTTTAATTTGATTGCCATAGGTCAGTGATGTAGAGAAGATCACTCGATAACATCATATATATATATTAGTATTAGAAATGTTTCGATAATTTTCCTTCAATCAATTGGAGATTATTTACTTTTATCCGCAAATAAAACTTCCAAATCATAAATTTTTAAAATATAAAGTGGATTTCGTGTCAATCCCTATTTAAGACATTTCGTGACTTAAGAAGCCGATTATCCCATGCAAGCATAGATAGCAATTTATATGAAATATTTACTTAAATTATTTGCATAAATTTGGCCAGTTGCTTAACTTTCAGACCGGTTGTTTAAATTCATTAAAATTATGATAATATTATTCTAAAACAAATCAATTTGTAATAATCTAGCTCATTAGCAACACGCGCCGGACACGTGACTGTAGAAACCAAACCAACTTTACTAATATTATTAACTATTAAATATAATTATCCGGCTGTACTCACGTTATTATTATCGGAATTTGTCTGATTAGTTTCGAATACATTCGGGTTCACGCCGCGATTGCCCCAAGCCCAGAGATCATGAATAAGGACCCCGAATGGGATCAAAACTGGTCGGACAAATTCCGATCGTAAAAACGTGAGTACAGCGGATAATTATATTTAACAGTAGTCATGGATCACGCAAATTTACATACAAAAATATGTATCTGTGAACATTTATGGAGCTTGTGGATAAATTAATTTCATTTGCGATCTTAAGGGCTTTTTAAAAATTTTCCCAAAGCAAAATTAACTTTGACTACTACATATCTAGGTTTTTATGAACTTGTCACGGTGAGTGCTAACGCGATCCCGTGGCGTTCCACTGAGGTGATGGGGGCAACCCTTGGTTTTTAGTGGGTAGCCTTAAAAATGGCAGCGTATTCTATGCTGCAGGGTAGTCCCACACAACTTTCCGGCCATCACCTTCTTGTCCGACGTAACGGATTTTTCCAACGAACAAAAAAAAAAGGGTTTTTATGAACTTCAAAACATGTACTTCACAGATTGTTCCTTGGTGTATGACACACGTATGTGTAGGTATTTTTTGGACTAAAAAGAAACCGTGTTATAAGTTAGTATTTTCCGTTTCTACAATAATCAAAGTCAGCTTTATTAGAACTGTCCAAACATGTGTAATATTAATACATTTGTTTTAATTTTTGAACGAGAAATAATAGAAAAGTTGAAAAAATACTGATTTACTTGTTATAGTACATAATATAATAAAGAGGTTGTTTCAGTGTACATCTAACCTAACTATACCATTTAGTAATACACGATTAATAGCAACAAAATATTGTTTATTTCAAACAACTATTTTATGGCTATTAACTATTAAAATGGCTGATCTATGGCTATTCTTCAACTTGTATTTAATTTTATTTAAAAATTCCATAACTGTATTTTTAATATTATTATTCACGACCTTTGTTTGTCAATTCTTCATTCATATAAAGATTTGAAAAAAATTGTTTTGTCTACTGATTTATAACAAATTTTTGTTATTTTATATGTTATTTTATTTATTATATAAGACAATCAAAGTTATACAAAATATCTGCTATATATTATCTAAAAAATATATTAATGTCATTGACCTATTCGTTGAACGGAAGAAAAAATCTTCAAAAACACAAACAAGTCATCTGACTATCTTTTATCTGAGTGCAAAGTCTGTATCTATCTCTGAAGCCAAAGTCCGGTCAGAGAGGATGACGAAATATTTGACATTTAACAATACTATCTAAATAACATAAAACTGTTGTCATATCTGTCCGTCTGTAGCCGAAACGATTTTCAAAAACTACTCGACCGAATTTGACCAAACTTGGTGTGCAAGTTACCTAGGTGAAAAAGTAATTACTGACTAAATTCCCAAAACCCCAGGTTGGGGGTGCGCTGGGGACAGGCCTCCGAAACGACGTAATATATCATCGAAAGCATTTACACTGTGAGTGACAAATTAAAGTCTGTATTTGAAAGGAATAAAGTACTATTAGGAAAAAAAATATGAGTAAGAAGTGGCTGGTGGATAAGTTTAAAACAACTTATCCACCAGCCACTTGTGGCGGAACCCCCCTCATTAGTTAGTATAAGTGTCTTATACTTAACTAGCTATATACTAGGAATCAGACCTCCATTTTGAATCGCAGCGCTCGCAAAATCTCGGTATGTGTAAGCATATTGCGCGAAGCGATGTGCAAACAGCACCGAAGTTACATTTACAAAAGCTCGACGCATTCTATCCTCAACTATTATTCATGAATAAAAATATTTAAAAAAATGTAAAAAAAAAGAAAAATTCTAAAAGTTGTTAAAAAAAATCTGCACGCGTATGTCATTGTAAAGCTACATTTTGCCCCGAATAATTTTTCCCATTGAAGTCTATGGGTTTTTAGTTTTTCCGTGATTAATAGGATAGATTACTTAATAGGATTATGATAAATAGGTTAATGTGGAAGGATATAGGCAAGCATTGTGCTACTGCTTCTAAAAATTTTAACAATAAACAAAATCATTCGTCTGCGAATGGAAATGTGAGTAACAACTAGTTAAAAATATTGTTTAATCTTAACAAATTACTCAAGGAACGTATTATTTCCGATAAATATAATGTCAAAGTCAAACACTTAATAAAAAGGATTTCGAAAGAAAATGTCTTTGGATATTAATTATTTGTTATCTACTAGAGACCAGTGGGTTGATAATAATTGATATGATATGTTTGTTTATTCACAAAACACATTCAAACGTATGGAAAACATATTTAATCTTCGCTTGGTTACAGAATACAATACTTATTTCTTATATTTTTAAAATATCAAAGCATGTAACGTATCATAATTTTAATGCAAGTTGCGAAGATAAGATCTGGCTTAATTTTATAATAAATTTTATTATTAAAGTGTCATCTAGATCAGGGGATACCAACCTGTTAATCGCGGGCAAGGAAAAAATTATCGGTACCTACCTATTCCCACACTAAATATTACGAAAACATTTTTGATTTTAACCCGACATTTCGAATACTTTGCAGTAATCGTGTTCACGGGTAGATGAGATGTAAGTGTCTGTCAGAAAGTCAGTTAATTAATCATCATCGATTGCGAAAACAATTTTTAAGGATTAAAACTCGCGTATAATTTGGTTCGCGTATAAATGTAACCAAATTATACACGAGTTTTAATCCGTAAAAATAGTTTTATTTGAAATGTGTACTCGTGAAAATCTAAGAAAATACTAAATCCTACAAATTTAAGTTACTAATAAAATAATTTGAGATATTAAACTGTTACTATCCGGGTCAGCCTCGTTGTCAGAATCGGTCAGGCGTGGTCAATCACGTAGACTACACAAGCAATTCACGGACATAGATAAAAATATATATGAAACAATATTTACTTCTGATAACATAAAAATTCTATTAAATATACATCATTTCAAATAAAACTATTTTTTACGGATTAAAACTCGCGTATAATTTGGTTGCATTATTATTTTAACCCGACGTTTCGAATGCTTTGCAGCAATTGTGTTCACGGGTAGACGAGATGTAAGTGACTTACATCTCGTCTACCCGTGCGATTACCAAAACTATTTTTACGGATTGAAACTCGCGTTTTAATCCGTAAAAATAGTTTTATTTGAAATGTGTACTCGTGAAAATCTAGAAAAATATACATCATATATTTTCTTAGATTTTCACGACCTGCACCGGTTTTTTGTCCAAAAATAAAAATATTGCTACCAAGCGTGGGTACAGGATTTAGCTTAAGTGGAAGTTTTTACTTTTATAGGAAAGGGAGGGAGGAAGGAAAGGAAATTAATACTGACAATACATTTAATATTATTAGTACCGAGGCTTTGGCTGGTCTCGTAAATTTACAAGAATTAATTACAATTTAATTCTAGAAATAGTGCATTTTTTTAATGAAAAAGGTGGGCCAACGAGCGAGCGGACCACAGGTCAAATGTGATCACCGCCGCCCACAAACTCTTGCAACATCCGAAGACACACAAGAGCGTTGCCTTGGACGTAAGACTATACGCCTTTTTTGAAGGTACCCATGTCGTATCGATCTGGAAACACTGCCAAAGGAAGATCATTCCACATCTTAGTGGTACGTGGAAGAAAAGGCAATTCAAATATTTAATATATTTTTTATTTTCGTTTGTATGCTCAAAGAACTGAATTTATTACTGATAAAACAAAGCTTAGAACTTAAGTTATTTTACATATATATATAAAATATACACAACATAACTTGATATAAAAATATATATTTTAGCTGTGAATTTATGTAATATATTAAAAACATTATTTTTATCATCGGTGTGGCTTCGAACATGACAGTAATTACTCTTTATCATGATATTATCACTTTCCCTGCGATACGACTTGCTATCAGAAGAAATTGAAATGAAAAACAATTACTGAATACTTTTACAAGCAAAAAACAAACCGAACAACATATATGACAAAAATTCACATATTATTAGCTTCTTAGGAAGTTAGTTTAAACATCCCAACTTTCGAAATTTAGATTTTTTGTTATATCTTTATGTTTTGAGTTGTTCTGAGTTAATGTAAACACTTAAAAAAAAAAGATGTATGTGTGTGTGTGTTTGTATGTAAGCGTTTTTTTCAGCTCAATTTTCTTGAGGTCTGAATATGTAATTGACTTCATTTTGGTACCAATCAATGCATATTACATATACATAACTAGAGCTGCTTAGGCAGGGAACTCGCCATAGCAATTTTTGATTTATTATTTTTAAGTTATTACTCTGATTGGGGTGGTTGGTGGTACTAAACGATTTTCACAATTGGAAAAAATATATCGTAGTTTTTTAATAAAAAGTAAAAAATTAAAAGTATTAAATTTATTGATAAATTTTTAAAGTTATGAAATATGCTGTATAATAATAATAATAAGTCGTTTAAATCAGGAATGAGCAACCCGGGGCCCGCGGGCCGCATGCGGCCCTCGAAGTATAGTTTTGCGGCCCGCGAAGCACTAAATTTTAATTTATCATTTTCCGTCAAAATATTACCACAGAAATTAGAAATTAAAAGCACATAGACACTTATGTATTTAACACTAATAACAAATTTGTATAACTTTAAGGTATTTAAACCGATCGTCCTGTCGTACTGACTCATAAATTTCGAATTTTACTTTTTTTTTTTTAATCATGCAGCCGTCTATAAAAAAGGAAGCTGAATGCGGTCCCTTAATCAAAAAGGTTGCTCATCCCTGGTTTAAATGATTTAAGCAAAAGAAATGATAGAACTGATTTTATTAAAAAGTACCCAAGAAACAATTTTTTCAAAGCATCTTAACAGAGAGTTAAATTTGAAAATATATTATCATTGTAACTACTTATATTATGTATTATTTATTTATTTACAGCAAGAGGGATGTTTCTATACCAAGTTATTTATTGCAGTGACATTGTGATCTTTCCTATTTTTTTTTTTTTTTTTTATAGACAAAAGGAAGCAATCTTGTCGTAACTCAAAGGCGAATATGAAAAGTATTTGTTATTTGCGTCAGAAAAAATACTGCATCAAATTATCCAAAATTATTTTTTTATGAAATCTTTTGCTTAAATACGCTGTTGATTTTTTTGTTAATATCTCAAAATTTATAATTTTTTGACTTTGGTGTGAAGTTGCTTTCATGATATCACAAGATTGCATTTTATCGTCGATATGTCAATGATGTTGATATGTCAATAATGATATGTCAATGATGTAATGACATAAATTACTATTAAAAACGTGTAGTACATAATTGTAGTTTAGTACACAATTTATAGAAATAAAAATCAAGAGAATACCTAATTATCACAAAAACAAGAGTATTCATAATACATTTGTTATCTTATTTTATCAATTCATCATTTTATGAAAAAAACACATGTTTCATTTTTGTTGTAAAGAAATCTTAAACTTTATTTTCAAATTATACAAAAATGTTATTTTCAATTTTGAAATAATATAATATGACTTTATGAATCTGATTTAAGCCACAATTCGACCAGAATTTTAGTATTGTTATAATATATTTTGTTCCGTATTTTATTCCTATGGCATGTTATTTACAAATCAACTCACCGGCATGTCTTCGTGAAGAAGCCTGCGTAGTCCGCCCGCCGCGCCCGCCGGCCTACTGTCGCAAGCGAGCTTCCACTGTGCCAGCTCACCACCTTGCCCCATCTGAAGCCGGCTCGCGTGACTGACACCATCAGCTTCCGTTTTACAAAAAACATCCATATCGGTACCCCCAATAAAGACCGATTTTGTTCGATTGACCTCACCACTTTTTACATTCGAATTCGATATGTCTTCGACATCCGCAGTACTTATATTAAACGTCTGGACATCTTTCCTATTGCCGACTTTAAGATCCTCAGTATAAGATTCCGACTTCATTTTATCAAATTTTTCTTTTATCGAATTAATAATTGCTTTCCTTGCTGATTCATATTTGAATATTGTCTGCCTTTCCCTCCATTTCTTGAGTACTATATCTTTTGGATAGATTTCTTCAACTTTACGGTTGTTGGTTTCAGTGATAATAAATTGACTTTCTTGGTGTTCTGTGTTAGTTGCTTTTTCTTTTGTTTTTGTATTTTCTTTAATGGTTTCAATTGCCTGAACTTCCATTGAATCTTTACAGTCACGATCCCATAACATAACCGTTTCTTTATTTATAGGTTCTCTAGATCTCGGAACATTCATTTTGCTTTGTTCACTAATTAATAATTAGTTCTATGCTAGTCCTTTTCGCTCATAATAAAGAAATGTGAAGGAATTCCTCACTCATCAACTGTTCACCTGAAAATGTGTTTCAACCAACTGATATTATAAAAACTACTAACTCTTACTAACTGAAGTTGACTATCAATCATTTGAATTCGCAAGTCATTGACCTATTTTCTTCATTGTTAACAAAAACTAATTCTATATTAATTTTGGACGGCTTTGTGCGATGCATTATCATTATCTACCTTTAGTAGGTCACTGATACGAGCATACGAATCACATTAAATATCCTATGTAATTTTCTGTGTATAATTCAATATATTAATTGAATATATTATGTTTATGTGCCTAGGCTAGGTGCCTATATCATGCCTATATCGCGGTGTAGCTCTGATAACCAGTAGGTACTTAACTCGGATGGCCCTAGATGTCTAGACTGCAAATTCGTTGAACTCGTGTCATATATATTGATATTATGTAATAAATAACTATGTTAATATAATATATATTCTATCTGTGAAATAAACATTATATAAATAACGATATCAGATAGACATTTACATATATTATAATAAGTGTCGATTGGCCAAGCCAGTTTCATTAATTTTAACTATAGATGGCCCACGATATACATATATATATATTTATTTATTTATTTATTTATGACCTTTAATTTATATGATCTAACACTGAAACTGGCTACGCGCAATGCTACGGCGTAGCAATCTTTTCGGATTTCATATTATAAAGAGGGAAAGGATTTTTAATGGAAATAAAGTTTCTTTTAAACAGCTTTGATGTTAAATGTAATAATGGATACTTTATCTAAATAAATAGAAATAAAAACTGTTGAGTTGCGTCGTGTGAGAATAGTACGCGAGAGAGTACCTGCTAAAGAAGCAAAATAAATTAGTAAAATATTTAATTTATTTACTGAAAGCGCTTACTAACTAAGCTTACAAAGATACATACTTATAAAGTAAGAAATGTACAAGTAATGACATATTTTTCTAAGTAAGTTTAACTTGAGAGAGTTCGAGTAAACTAAAAATTAAAACAAATTTAAAACAAATTTAAAAAATATATAATGAAAATGTCTTATTATAATAAACAAATTAATTAAATTTGTACACCTATCTTATAAAAGATCTATCAAAGGAACAGAAGACGAAATCGCAAGATAAAGTTAGGTAATATTATGCTATTTGCAAATACATAAGATAGATCCTACATTCAAAGTCATGTCCGCATTTGTGATTTTGAGATCCTATGTTCCTATACCTATAAATAAAACAAAAAATAAACAAATAAATAAAATAAAAATAAATGAAGTTTATATAAGAAATGAACAATTTTTACGTATTAAAAACTAGTGTAAATTTTTCAGATAGTTAATTTGGGTCAAGTCGTCTGGCCTCGTGGACTTCGCCCGTCTGAGCTGACGCGTACCAAGAACTGTCCATGCGTTTCAATAGCACTATACAATAAAATGGAACTTGGTTCAAGATTAGCTGATCTTTATACGCTTAATCAATCTGATAACTTTTTTTTAAATTTTTTAATTCAATGTTTATTTTTTTTATTTTTTTGAATTTCTGTCAAATACAATTCTTCCTAGGCTAAATCTTTTGAAAGTAATATTGAACATAATATCATATAAAATATTAGATTAAGTAATAGTAAGAGAGTAATATGTAAATAAACATTTCAATACTACGATAACGTGTAGTCATCCGTCTGACCCACCATTAGACCTTGGACCCTGGATATTAAAAGTATATATCATCATTATATATTTATATATCATTGATAAATCATTAATTTCCTTACACATTTAACTGCTTCCAAATTATCAATAGCGTGAAATATAGATAATATCTTAATCTACAATAGTTTTAAAATAAATTCTTTTTTTAAATATAATATATTGTAATATTAATTATAAAATTAATTATTTATTTAGGGTTATCAACCACTGTTCCGTTACACCTCTTCACCCAATTAGCGTTGGATATTTCCAAGTATATCATAACAAATATAAAGCGCATCCTGGGTCAAGACTGATAACAGGATATACGCTAATCATGCGCTCACCACACGCACGCACACACACACAAACACACACACACACATTATGTTGAATTTAATTTAAAAAAATTGGTTGTAAAGAACTGTAATAGGTTACAATAGTTATATGAAGTGGGAAGAAATTTATTTTGACATCAAAAATTTTTATCTATTTGGTTTTTGTATAATTTAAAGCTATATATATATATTTAAAAGAAATATTGAAAAACCTTAAAATGCCAAAATGATAGAATTTGGACTACTTTTTGACTCTGTTTTGCATATTTATTTTCTTAAATTGGACAACCTTTTATTCCACTTTTTTTTTATATGAAGATTACCTGTCTACAAACTGAAAATTAAACTATATATATTTTTAATCCAAGGACATACCTACACCGATATAACACAATTATAATTAATTAAAAGTATGTCATATTAATTAATACTCTCTAATAATTGCTTTAATTAAGAAATGAAGTTTCTATTGATGACAATTAGGAAATAGACAATTCGGGAGAACGGTTCATTAAAAATCCTTATCTATTAGACGTTACCATTTTTCTATATGTTATATAAATAACTATATGTTATATATATAAATATATATTATATTATATTATCGTTGTTTCACAGGAAAATAGTCTTTATAAGTTTTAACATTTAAATATTATTTTCCTGTGTTCAATAGGTCATGTGTATGAAGTAGACTTTAGCAGACACGCGGCAGACGGCTGATGAACACACGGATTATTAAATTTATTTAATGATAACATGCATGACATTATTTTGTGAATTTATAAGTTGATTATTGGAAAATATTTATTTATAATATCGTTAAGTCATAAAAATACTAAAGTTGGTATGTAAAACCAATTATTTTACTAGAAAAACTAAGTCCTTTATATAAGTATACATATATAAAGGAATTGTATGTTCAATATAATATATATATATATAATATATATGTATATTACAACGCTACATTCTAGTCACGTATCATAATCCAATTTACGACGCACTACGACCTAAAAATAATATGATAATTACTTTAATAAAACCCTTTTTATAATATAATATTAGTATCTAACCTAGTCCCTAGTAGACCTAGTCACTAGTGCTCACTGGTGCTCAATAATGATCAGGAATGCTCAGTAATGCTCAGTAGTGCTCAGTAGTACTGTGAATATTAAATATATCATAATTTAATAATTTAATCTAGCCTTTATAAAAACTATCGACAATATTTGTCAATACTATTAATATTAATATTATTTTAATATTAATATTAATATTATTTTACAGATAATTAAGAACCTTCCTTTTAACTTAATGATACGATTAAATGATAGGAAAGAACAAATTATTGTAATCATAATACATAAGTAACTGAACCCTAGACGTGTTCATACACATGTTAATGCATTCTATCCCACGGGTCACAGGTTCAATATTTGACAAGAAGATATAACAAAACTGTTTAACGGATTTATTATAAATGTAAAACTAACGAGATATAATATCTCTTGCCAATTATTATTAATTAGTCATGTAATCGGCGCCATATGAGCCGGATAAGGAAGTAATAGTCGAGATACGGGATGAGCTTTCAATGTAATATTGCTTAATTAACAAATTATACTTAGTTACATTAAATTATAATATATTATAACTGTTAGTGATATTTTAAATTCATTATAATAACGCAATTTTTGTATGTAGTCTTTCGTGATCCATGATTACTATTAATTATCCAGGTCTACTCACGTTATTACTATCGGAATTTGCCCGGCTAGTTTGCCCATTTGGGGTCCGGCGTGACGTTTACGTCGCGATTCCGTCAAGTTCAGAACTCATGTTGTTGGGCAAGTATTTAATAGTAATCATGGACCACGAAAGTTTACATACAAAAATTTTGTGTTTATAATTCTTGTTAACTTTAAGCTCATTTTATTGTACATAATGTTTTTAAAGTTACCAATAAGTACAAGATATCTAGTTACATTTTCCAGTCGTTTTTGCATTTATTGTTTTTTTTTTTGTTTTGTTTAGTAGATATTTGAAAATAGAGCAATTGATATAAAACCAATTCTTAATATAACGAGAATTTTAATAAGAGGCATGTCATAATGTGGTTAATTAAAAAAATACATATAAATACATAAAAATATTTTGTTAGTAGTTTTTTTAATATCGTAATGTTATTGGTCATTCTTTTGAATTTGGTCATCTCGATGTTATTATTTTATAATATTATTTAAAAAAAAATCAATTTCTAAAAATCTAGCTCATTAGAAACACGCGCCGGACACGTGACGGTAGAAACCAAACCAACTTTACTAATATTATTAACTATTAAATATAATTATCCGGCTGTACTCACGTTATGATTATTGAAATTTGCCTGACTAGTTTCGAACACATTCGGAGTCCTTATTCATTAGCTTTAAGCATGGCGGAATTGTGGCGTGAACTTCAAGTATTCTCTTACATAAAAGATAAAATTATAAAATATTTATATTAATTGAAGTTATTGAAAATTCTGTAAAAACAAATCAAAAACACGATAGACAGCAATGGTTAAAAAATTACCAAATTAAAAAAGAAAAAAAAAGGAATAGAGTGACTAATGAAAATATTTTTTTACAAGTAAAATAAAGGTAGTGTATTAAAATGTAATTGAATTTTGTTTGTATTTTTATATTTTCAAGATATCAATAAGGAAGCAAAATCAAATCTACATTCATAGGGTTTAATGGCTTATGCGTTTGTATACCGGGTTGATATCATGGCAGCGAACATCTCCACACGCACGCTTTACTACTCAGGAACACGCAGACAATTTGAATATAAAAAAGAGTCAATATTCTTGATTCATATCCATTTCAAAAGGTTTTTTAAAATACAATATCGCTTTAAAAGCATTTTTTATGTAAATAAAAATCTCATTTAAGACAGGTATTAAAAATAAATTTGGTTCATCATCCGTTAACCTGAACAAAATCTCTTAATTTGTTTTAATTGTGAATTAAATATATGGATAATCGAGTTTCTTGTAGATCTTTAATAATTAAATAGTATAACTTTGGTTTATAAAACAAAACACCCTTTAAAATGTTAAAAATAAAACATTTCAATCTTATGATAAGTAGGTAGCTGACCTACTTACACTTTTTATATCAAATATATCGATTTAATGAGAAAGGTGTGGCAATTGTCAGATACTGAGAGGAGGTCGATTAAGGAAGTACTAAGTGTGTCATAAGGATGTACAAACTCTTTTAATTATGTGTTTTTCCTCGACTAATTGAGATCACACCTTTCTTTGGCAAATGGTGTCTTGTGTCTTGTGTTTGGTGTCCGGTGTCTGGTGACTGGTGACCCGGACAGTGATAATGCTATCACAAAGTGCAGTGGAATTCATAACATGTTTCAGACCTTATCGCATTCAATGCACAAATACGACACTGTTGTTTGCTACTATGATATTATACTCTTTGATTTCTTGGTACGACATATCTTAGCCAAAGTAAGTTTAAATGGAAAGTTACATACTTTCAACAAATATGAATCTATAGTATTGTATTTTAATTAGTGCATTCATTTGTATTTGGTACTTCCGTATATTACCATGTGATATGTACCAAGTTATACTTAGATTGAAATGTATTAAAGACATATTCGTGACTGTAAGATATAAGCAAAAAACAATACCATAGAAAAACGCAGTACTTCTTTCTACACACGGCCCTGTACCAAACTGATAGACAACTTTGGCATCATCACTTACGTAGGCTAACAAACAGAGAGCTTGATTTAATAAAATATTATTTGCATAAGACCTGACGTTCTATGTTTAATTATAATTTAGGTTTCAATAATTAAAAAAAAATGTTTTTATTATCGCATTTTATTACAAAATATTAAAATAGACATTTATTATTAATCCATACAACTAACAAGAAGTCTTTACATCATGTACAGTGATTGAACTCATACATCTACTTAGTAGTTACAAACTTATATCGTTCTCCGACCTCACGACCTTCACTTGCTTTGTCCAAGTGAGAGAACAGACAGAGAGAGTGGTGCGACGTGACTCCGAGAACAGCAACCCACAACTCGCAACTCACGCACTCTTCAGGTACTCAAGTGTCTTAATAAATAATCACCATGGCCACCCACATGACTTTCAAAGAGGAACATTAGGGGGAGTCTTACAGGGCTCCGGCGGCGGTGGTCGCCTTTCGTCTGGTGAACGAGACTGATAGTATGCACAATAGGGCAATGGGTCCCAGTATGCAAATAGTGCTTCGCGTGTATCTAGAACTGTATTCAATAGCTTGCCTACGGTTGCCGTATGCCCGCAGAGTTTTGACCCTTGACACAAATATGGTAGAGACACCCCCACTCGCGCTCCTATTGCAACCATTCTATTGGCATGACTATTCATGGTACTTTCCTCGCGCACTAATCTAAATGACACGTGGCCAGTCATAGGTCGCGATGATGACAGACAAGAAATGAACCTTTGTACCCAGGCATCTGCTTCTTCATCCTTTTGAGGAACCAAACCCTTTCTCGAAGAATCTATGCGACAAGTCACATTATTAACCGCGCGAGACTCTTTCAAAGTTGTACACGTCACAACTCGCTCTCCCTTTGGTTCTCTTACAATAACCCATGGCTTTTCAGCACTTATTTCACGCGGGAATCTAAATTGCCCTTTTTCTTCTGGCAGGACGAATCGTAAGCGATCTCTAGCACCACGAGCGCCGGCACTGGCAATAAAATGTCTTCCTTCTTTCGAAGCGCCGCTATCATACCATGCCCGTACATCTTCTTCGCTTGCTACGACCCAGAAAAGCGGTGTTGCTAGACCAGCAGCACGGCACACACGCATTAATTCCAATGGATCATCCAGAGAAACTACGTCACGAGCGCATGGTACAAAGCATTGACAACCTAATACTTCTAAATGAGGTTTAGCTAGTGCGTCATAATATGCCGGTGTTGTTGAACTTACCGGAATATAAAACACAGCTGATTCTCTTTCAACGATTTCTTTTATAGCTCTGGCGTATGCTAAGGGATCAGCTGGATTTGGGCGTGACACTGTATAGAATCTGTGAACGGCAGCTGAATACTTCAGTAAAGAAAACTGACCTTCTATTTCGAAAGCGATCACTCTGGCACCAGCAGAGTGAAAGTTTCTAGCTAAATGTAGAGCTTGCACCGTGCTGCCACCGCTAATCAGCACAGTGCGTGGTTTTTCTGTATTTCTTGAGATTGCGCTTCCAATCATCTTCAATACGCCGATGGGACACTGAACACATTTCCAGAAAATAAACAATGATGCTGCGATCCATAACGTAGGTAATACAACCAATATTTGTTTCCAAGCTGGGTGTGCTATTAAATTAAATATAGCAAAGATCGGTCGCAAGCACTGCCTCGGCATCCATGTCACAATTTGAAAAATTCGGTGTAGCGGTGGTGTGTTCTCAGGGGGTACAGCTCGCTCCTCAGGGATCAACGAAAATGTTGATGAGAAGGACCGTCTCAGGGCCGTGAAGGGCGGTTGATGAGAGCATCGTTTAGTTCGTGGAGGGAATGCGAACTCACTTGCGGAGCGCAGTAGGCGATACTCGGGCGCGCAGGCCGGCATGGCGGCGAGGGAAAGACTGGCGCGCGCGCAACTCTCTGTCACATATAAACTGGTCTTATCTCCGCCGCCTGCGTACACTCCTCGAATCATCTTTGCACCCAATTAACTGTTACCTAGTTAAAAAATAAACAAAATATTATTAATTACGGAGAGGTAATTGTATGTTCTGGTTTTATAATTCATTAGTTTTAAATATCCAACTTATAGATTAGGTTAAAAATAGATGAGAGTTAAATGTTAAAATTGTAAAGCCTATCCATCATCGATTAAAGCATCCATTACATTATACAATTCACAAAGCACTAAGTTAATTAATATCACAATGTGAAAAGGGTGTTAGTTTGCATGTTAATAGTTTTTTACACAATTTTTTTAGTGGCATATAATGTCATGGAATACTGTAATAGCTACATAAATAAAGAATAACTAGAAAGTCTTGACATTCAGAAAATGACTCCATAACATTACCTAGTAATAAATAAGTTCATAAGTATATAAAAAACTAATCGGATAATATGTCTATATTAGATATATTTATTTGAGTATCTATGTGTGGGTTTCAATATTCTAATATTCAAACAGGATTTCAGACCTTGTCGTTGTCCTTTTCTCAAAACAAGATTCTTATATAGTTTTTTTTCTTAATTTTGGTCACCCGGTTAATTTTAATATAAAATATCTATAGGTATTAGTTTAAATGACTTTTTTTTATTTTGTGGTATCATAATATTTTTATTATATATATATATAAATAATAACCACAACATTTGTCAAAAACTACTGTTGAAAACTACTATTCATTTGAATTATATTTGAGATATTATTTTAAAATGTTGTTACAATATTATTTAGTTGTTTTATTTAACCTGTTTTTAAAGTGTCCGTCAATTCGAAAACATGTTTTAAATATAATAAATATGGTCAAGAAAGCAAATACAGGTATAATTCGGAAAAGCAATATCACTAATCCTAAGGACACTAGACCGACTGTCAATAAAGCCAATATATCAGAGTATTTCTTTTTTTTTTTAAACAAAAATAAACGTAATTTACCATTAACTAGTTATCTGCCCCGGACCCGCACAGGCATTCAACAAAAATTTAAAAAATTATAAATTTTAACATACGTGCATTTTAACATACATACAGATTGTTATTTTAAATAATATTTAGTCATTTTATTTCTAGACTTCTTAAAAATATCAAATCTACAAACCATAAGCCATTAAATTTATTGGGCCAAAACTTACCTTTATAACCACAAAATAAAACAATTTTAAAGGATATTTAAAATTATTTTATTGTGTGGCCACAAATTCAATTGGTTTTTAGAGCTTGCGATAGACCAACATACAATAAATGAGTAAAACATTATTTTCGTAGGTCCATCTCTATTAATTCAACGGTTAGACTTGGGACTTGTTATTAATGCGCAAGTTATTATGACTGGAAATTAAGGCCGTTTAAATAGGATTTGCAGATCAGATGTTAATCAGCAGGTGATTTTATAATTAAAAAAGTACATTATAGGAACTGATATTATCTTAAATACGAAATGATTTATTTGGAAAAGGATTAATACCCAGGGTCGAGTAATATGGTCTAATTTGTAACAGCGTTATTATTGCATATTTTAGTTTGAAAAAGTAGTTATTGCGACATACCTATAATAGACATAGTAGCGCTTACTTTCATATAGATATTGATGTTTTCCATTAAACTGTACTACATCGTTTTACTCTAATGTCAATAATTTCCATAGTTTAGAATTTTTATTGTTACTTACCACACTTTGGGTTACATTATAGAAGTTTGCATACAGATCTATAACATTTTTGAAAATATCCTTTTTGAAAGGTTCATCAGAAATAATAGGACTCTAATAGTAAATAAATTATTTAGATCTGTCCAGTATTTTCGAAACCTATTTTATATAAACAAACAATCCAATTTTTCCTTTTTATAATATTAGTATAGATAATAGATATTTCAAACCAAATTACCAGAACGGGGTTTTGTCAGGCATTTCGGGATGCCTGTAAAATAAGACAATCGTATCGGAAAGTTTTAAAATGTCAAAACAAATGGCAAACAAAATGCCAAATGACAAAATAACAAACAACTTCAAGCTGTCATAACAAGCGAGACACAAATTACAATTTGTTGGATAGATGTACAGAACGCTTTTGGATCGATACGACATGAACTGATGATGTTCGCGCTGAGGTGGTATAAGTTTTTTCATCCCTTCTATTCGAAAGTGTAATATTGTTTATTAGTGCTTATTGCAAAAGTAATAATGCTTATTAGAAAACAGATCGTATATCTGTTTGCCCTTCATTTCATATATTTCCAATATCAGTCTTTTAACTTTTTTCGAAGTTATGAACGATAAAAGCCAACTTCAATTACTGAAGCAACTCCATTAAAGTTTTTAGATAGAAAATAAATATCAAAAGGCGTAATCCAAAGTTAGATGTTAAAGTGGATGTTAAAATGTACGAAGAATATCAACAATATTAATATCAAAACGTCTTTGATATATGACAGTTTTCTGACTTCACATCATAAGTTGGAGGCGGATCTCAGTTACGAATGCCACAATTTTCCCCAGTGCCGATTGTGGCTCCGACCATCGGCTCCTTGTAGCAACTGTTCGGCAGCGGAGAAAAAAGATATATAAACCTAAAGAAAGTCCAAAAATGTATAAATAAAAGACTTTGCTATGACTAGACTAGACTAAGAAAGGCTTTAAAAACAAAGAATAGGAGACTTTTTATATGATGTTACAGCAACAGTAAGGGCAATATCTCAAAAGATGGTTCAGAATATGCTCTCAAAATCCGTAAAAATCTAAGAGTTCATTATATTTGGAACGTCCAAACTTATCCTATAGAGACGTAAACTAAAAGAGAACGGCATATCTTCTACTGAAGACTTGTAGAAAGATATGCAGACTTGAAGTATCAAGTTGAACAACACTGTCGAAAAGATCAGGAAAACCACATCGATAAAATTAGTTTGGAAGTTGAACAGCACACGTTGAAACACGAATTCATAAATCTTTATCTAAAACTTAAAACTGACTGGATACCATAATCCAAACTCTCGTTTCTTCCATGAGAAAAAATGTATAAATTTCAAAAATAGAGCCCTATAATGTGTTTCAAATAAAAAAGGTTAAACAGGGTTTCATTTTGTCTTCTACACTTTTTGATGTATATGGAGAATACATCCGGAAGATCATTAAAACTAGAAGAGAGGTTTGCTATAAGTGGAAAAGATAGTCTTATCTCCTTTATGCTGACGACACCGTTCTTCTAACAACATCTATGCTTCCATATCTTCACATGAAAATATTGTTTCGAAGACTTGATGAGCTAAAACTTCGACAATATGGATGAGATTTTGATAAGAATCTAGAGTTCAAGTAGGCAGTAAATTTTTTGTAGAGATTTGAATATCATCATCCTAGAACAAAATTAAATAGGTATGAAGTTTTTAAATTCAATGTACTTATTGAGCTGTGTGAAGCGAAGCTGTTTACTACCCAAATTTTCAACTCTTTGTTACCCTACTCCTCCTTCAATTTACGAGCTACACGCACGAAATTTTGACACATGCGCATAATGAGCAAAACCCGATCTGGATTGAAAATCAGCCGAATCGTAATTGTAGTTTTCGAGATAATTGATAAAATGTGTCCCATATAGTAAACATATAGAACGTTTTTGTTTGGACTCGCTGCGTCGCAAGGCCAACCCCGTTTACATCGACCTACTTTATATACACTTATTGAGCTGAGCGAAGCGAAGCTCTTTACTACCTAACTTTTCAACTCTTTGTTACCAAATTCAAATTCAAAATATCTTTATTCAAATAGGCATTTACACGCACTTTTGAATCGTCAATTATTACATTATAAAAATGTCAGTAGTCAGTCCGTCCTTAAGCTACCACCAGCTCGGAATGCTGTTCTGTTGAGAAGAGCTGGCCAGAAACTCAACAGTTGCTCTTTTTAAAATATGTGAACAATGTTTGATGTACAGATTAGAATATCCTGCAAATGAGTCAACAACCAAAGCTCCACAACCTAACCTTTTACTTGATCGAAATACGATCAACTAAGAATTCTTGTATGCTATAATAAGCTTTATTTATCAGTATACTTTTAATTTTAGATTTGAAAGCAAGTAAAGGAAGGTCTAAGATATCTTGTGGAAGCTTATTATATATGCGAACACTCATGCCCATGAAGGATTTTTTAACTTTTTGCAGACGAAATATCTGCGTTGAAAGTTTATTTTTATTTCTAGTATTTATAGCGTGTCTGTCACTGTTTTTTACATATCTAACCAAATTGTGACGTACAAATAAAATGTTATTAAATATGTATTGTGAAACGACCGTAAGAATACCAATTGCTTTAAAGACATCTCTCAGGGAATCTCTAGCTTTTAAGTTATAAATAGCCCGCACAGCTCTTTTTTGTAAAATAAACAGAGAATTAACTTCAGCAGCACTGCCCCATAATAAAATACCGTAAGGCAAAATGCAATGAAAGTAACTAAAATAAACAAGTCGAGCTGTATTGACATCTGTTAATTGTCTTATTTTTTTAATTGCATAGACGGCGGAGCTGAGTTTGCCTGCGAGTGTTGAGAGATGGGGATTCCACTGGAGCTTTTTATCTAAAGTTATACCTAGGAAAACCGTTGAGTCAGTCATTTCCAAAACTTCATTGTTAAGGAACATGTTACAATTCTGACTTTTTACATTGAGAAGTGTAAACTCCATGCATTTGGTTTTCCTTGTATTTAAGACCAAATTATTTATTTCGAACCAATGAAGAACACGTGACAGAGCGCTGTTTACCCTACTCCTCCTTCAATTTACGAGCTACACGCACGAAATTTTGCACACATGCGCATAATGGGCAAAACTCGGTCTGGCTTGAAAATCAGCCGAATCGTAATTGTAGTTTCTGAGATAATTGATAAAATGTGTCCCATATAGTTAACATATAGAGCGTTTTTGTTTCGCGCCCGCTACGTCGCGAGGCCAACCCCGCTTGCGTAGATCTAGTAATAATAATCATTATTGTAGCAAACACAAATGAAATTAAAAATGTTTACAAAATAAAAAGGGACAAATTTGGCAGCCTTATCGCTTAGGAGCGATCTCTTCCAGGCAACCAGTTAGGTGGGAAAGAAAGTATATATGAGACGTTGTGTGGATGTGTTTACATAAGAACAAGGTAAACCTACATATTATATATACATATACTCCTACATACATATATAAATACATACTCCTATATATACTCCTTTAACGTTGTTACTGCTGTAGTTACTGTAATGTCGGTAAAAAGTTTCAAAGTAATATATTTATTGAATTTATTTAAAAGTTCATTCTCCGAGGTTTAGCTCTTCCAGGTTCCTCATTACTTATGTACCTAGTTGTTTTTATGTTATTATTGCTGTTATTTATTTTTGTACTAATGGTTATGCTACATTACATTGATATCTTGTGACAATGCATTTTCAAAGGGTAACATAACCAATTAGTTATAATATATAATAAAAGAGTTATAATTAAATCAAAGCTTTCATGATCGGGGTTTCAACAAAATATTATATAATATAGCTAGCTAGCTAATTAGGGTATAATGAAAGTTCTGGGTCTATCCAGAATTTTCTATCTCTTAAACAACGTTTTTTAAAGGGTGGTTATGTCAGCCCCATTAACTACGACCGAAGAGCAACGAATCTCCTCTTGTCATAACATTAGTTGCGGAAATGAGAACTTTAAAGAATATGGTCTAAAAATTTAACGGCAGAAGTAATGCAAAATAACAACTTAATAATGTTGTATAGTGAAACCAACGAATATCAAATTACATCAACTTTATTAAAATTCTCCTACTTTAATAATAACATTAATATTTGGTAGTGTTTTTTTTAAATATACTCCTAACATGCATACAATAAACTACTGGAGTTGAGCAAAACATTTTGAATATAATGTCTCCAATCACATATCTTCATGGAAAATTTATTATTAATAGGTCGCCGGCGAAACTTTGCGTTTATTCAAAAGATATGTTAGGAATTTAGAAACCTATGACAGGTTTGTTTTGATTTATTGTAAACTTCAAGTCACTCATTTACATTTAGCTCAAAAATTATAAAATCTATATAATATTCCTTGTTCTTTTTTTCTGCACATTTACGCCTGGAGTTCTTCAAAATAAATCCATAACCGATTTTTAATTTTATGCGCAGCTAATAATATATAAGATACTATATATATATTTAAATTATAATTTTTTTTTTCAATAATAAACCCTATTGACATTTCTCTACCAATTAGAAATTTAAAGAGATCTGTTTGTTTGTTATAATGTTAATCCAAGAATAAATAGTTATTGCAAGATATCAAGGAAATGTTAAAGAAGTAGCATTCAAATATTGATATCAATATAATATAATATATATGTTTATGTCAATAAAAGTTTATAAATTAGTGACAACTTTTTCCATGAAAAAGTATATTTTATTTTTAATTTCCATAAATTTTTATTCTTTAGAGACCATAATTCTCTGCGGTTTACATACATGTGGCACAAGACACCACCTACTTCTCACGTCACTTGTAATGTCTTTAAAATAAAGCTTGTTAAATAACATTAAATCTAAAATTTACAATTTAATTTTTTTAATTGGCTAAGCAAACAAATTATCCGAATTTCAGACATATTGTTGTTTTTTATAAATATAATAACTGCTTAATTAATAAATAAAACATAGCCTTTATTCAAGGAACATTTCTACTTTACAATACATTTAATGAGTAACTTTCTTTAAACATAATTATGAAAGGTATTCTGTTTCTATAGGTATAATCCTATTTAACAGCTGATAGTGTACATTTATTTAAATGCATTTAAATTTAAACAATATTTAACTAGAAACAGTTATATTTCACTCTCATTTATAAAATGCAGATGCGATCTACACTCAACAATGTTTTACATTATTATAGAATCAATGGTAGATCAGTCTCTTTTAACTCAATTTCTCCATTCTTACATACTATGTGCAATTCATTCTGTGGTTCTTTTTCATACCTAAACCTTTTTGGATGAGAATCATCCATAAACCTACCGAGTTTTAATATCTTTTCATCAACTTTAATTTTTTCTGCTATCAAATTTGTTGCGGGTAAGTTTTTTAATATTTCTGGTATTAACAATTCAACCTTGCCTTTTTCGTGAATGAAAATACTGCTTTTCTCAGTTAACTGTGATGCATGCATATAAACATCTCCACTCTTTAATGATGCTTCAAGATTACCGGAAAATCCTGTAATAGTCAAGTTGCCTTTCTGTATCACATCTATCTTCACAGATTTGTGCAAATGATCTAACTTTATGTTTCCCATTAATGTTGTGAAATGTGACTTATCACTGTAACATGATTTCACAGAAATATGCCCAGCGTGAGACACTACTATAAATGAATTTGACATTATATTATTGCACTTTATTTCTCCTTCTAATCCAGTTTTTATGTCTATTTTGCTTGCCTGCAATCGACCTTCGGTTTTGACTTCACCTGATATACTCTCTACTTGTATTTTATCTGCTTTTATATCTGCAACATTTATAGATCCTTTTTGAGTTTTAACTACAAACTCTGCCGCCTCTAAAGTGGATAGATGGACAGAAGCCGTATCTATGGTAGTGACCTGAACATTAAGTTTGTAAGGAACTTGTATAATGCATACATCATTCTTATCTGGAGTAGTGTTCTTGTTCAGTAACTCCAGCCGCTTCGAAGTTTGTTTTACTTGAAAATCATTCGTATCTTTACCCTGACTGTATAAAGTCATAGTAAGCTTGTTGTGTGCTTTTAAATCGTTGACATCGATAGGTGTCACTTTTACATGGATTGGGCTTTCAATGAAAATGCTTGTGTTAGTGTCTATAGTTTTTTCAACCGTTCTCACAAGGTTCAACTTTTTAATATCAGGTAGACTGCTAAAGTCGACAATAGTTAACCTCAAAATCTTGAAACAATTATGTAAGACCCGCTGACCCCCTAACATGAACATTTTTATCGTAATAAAGTGAAAACTATTAATAATACATTGCTTTTCGATTATTCAAATATTAAATAATAGCATCTTTGATATTCCTACAATATTAGTTTGACATGTCCATTAAACACTGATAATTGACAAATGACAATTAAAAATTTAACACAGCAGCTGACTTTGACAACAATACTCAAGATGAACACAAATATGTCAAGCACTCCTAAGCAATTTTAATGAAATTATTTTTATTATTACCAAGTGAAATATACAAAAATTACGTTAATAATGAAACGAAATGGAAATATTTATCTTTTATTGGATATAAGTATTAAAAATATATATATATATATATATAGTCAAAGCTACTACTGACTTGACGAGATATATGCCTCAGTTTTAGGCTGTTTTCGTATTGCAAAACTTAAAGACTTACAACTCGTTGTAATTTTAAAATAAACTAACATTACAATCTAAAAACACATTATAATATCCGATTACACAAAAAAAATTTTAAATTTTTGTTTTGTTATATATTTATAATTTAACCTTTTATTCCCAGAGCTTCTTCTTTAACATTAAATAATGAAACCGTTACAAGCCCTATAACAATATTGCGTGTCCTTAGATACATTAATTAAGGATATAATGTCCAAAACTCCCTTCGATGTCAAACCCGATTGTTACTTGCATTAGCAAGTAAAAACATAACACAGTTCGTTATATTAGATGACCAGAGATTACACAGATGACATATGTCAAGTCTAAAAACAAACGTCGAACTTTAAAAGTTGTGACTAAATTGCTCTTTATACATATATATTTTCTATTATCCTAAAAATTTATAAAATTAAAGAGTATAAAATAATGTGTTAAAAATAGTACTCAGAAAATAATCCTTTTTTTTATAAAAGTGGATCAATTTAGCAAAATGAACGCCCATTTAAAGGAGGCATTTTCAAGAATAAAACCAATATGCGACATGGTGATGGTTAATCCTTCACCAGAGCACATAACAGCTTTCACAGCTCTAGTGGGAGAGCTGAAGATGGAGATTATTCAAGAGCTTCAGCAATATATGTTGTTTCCCTTTATAACGCACTTGCAGTCGAAGGAAATAGAGTATGTAAAAATTATCGATTTTAATGTGGTCTTTTTTATATTGTATTTTTATTGAATACCCAAGTAGGGATAAAAAAATAAAATATATTTAAAAAAAAATATTTTGTATTATCCAACAAAGATTATTCTTTATGACAACAACAATAATAAATGATTATTTTTCTAGAACAAAATATGAGATGCAAAAGCTTTTAACAGATAGTATGAAGGAAGTGTTGCAGAAGGTTACAGTGACAAGTTTTGAGATGTGCATGAAGATTGAAATGGGCCTTTTGACTCTAGTGTTTGAGAAACCTAAGCCAGGAATGAGTAAGAATTTTCAATTAACTTACTATTTTACTAGTCACTCTTAAAAATTTAATTTCATTTTGACCCAATGCAAAACAAATGTATATATTTTTTAAATATTAGTATGAATCATTTAAAATGATCAACTGCTTGCATGTTATACTTGTTTGGGTTTCTCAAAGTACAATTGTTTCAGTGGCAGATGTGCCCGAAGAACTGAAGCTTAGTGTGATGCAATGCTTGACTGTGCTGATGTTGCATATTGACGAACAAATACGGATCAAGATGTTGGAGAATCAGGTGCCGTTGCTCGCTCAGGCTGTGTTTGTGTCCGTACACGTAGCTAAGCAGGAGAAACTGAGAACTCTTAGGTACACTTTTCAATATTTTTAGACAGATCAAATAATTGATAGAGTGCTCTAATGCAAAGCCGGTACTTTTTGCAGGCTGGCAGCACTGTCGTGCCTGTTGGCGCACACGGGCGTGCACCCGGCGCTGGGAGCGAGCGACGAAATGCGGACGGCGGCGCGCGGGCTGCTCGTGTGCATTCTGCCCGGCGTACTGGCCGCGCTGCAGGATGTGGCCACGGATGAGCGACCCGGACACGCTGTCGTCACGGTGCGGCAATCAAAAACTTGTATATTATCCTGCAATTCATTGAAACCTTTGCTTACAAACATTGATCAATGGTGCTGATCTGATTCCTTACTCGTAATGTACTGGGTATCCCCTCAGTCTGCTCTGAACGCGACGCACCTGGTGCTGTGCCTGACGATGCACAACCGCCACGTGGCCACCGAGGGCTCCGTCACCGCCGAGGACTTCGTAGCCATGCTGAGCGACAAGGCCCGGCCCGACAATGATGTAAGCGAGGGTAAATTTATAACATTTTATTATTACTGTTTGTTATAAATTACCATTGAAAAATATGTCAACTACATCTGTTTCCTGATAGACTTGACTTAAGAAATCTTTTGGTAAAAAAGCACCGGCCGCCATATTAGCCTTATGAGGTCACACCGCTGTCGACACTGTGATGTAACGTACTTGTGCATTTGATTTTTATATATTACATTTATCGGTACTCATTATCAGGAAATTTAAATGTATTGACATTTTTACAGATAAATTAAGAGAAAAGTATATATATTTTTTATAAATAAAGACAAAAAGAATTTATAATCATGCCTATTGATAATAAAGTATCTATTTTATATTTTGACAAATTTTTCGATATAGTGGGTTTATGTTATGCTTTTTTTATAACTATATTAAAAAGAATAGAGAAAGAAACATCATGCTGTATTTGTACTGATGAGACCTCGACTTCCATTCACTTCATATAGACTTTAATTATGTTTATATTAATGCATGCATTAAAGTTAAAAAAAAGTAAACAAATTAATTAAAATAGTTAAAAGTTTGATCATATCGTGTATGCAATTTTTTTATCAAAATGTGAAAAATAAAAATTAAAATTAAAACAACAGAAAAAGATAATATTGAAGTTAAACGTCAGTCGTAGTTTTTTCCACATCGGCATCTAATGCTTGTGAGACATCATACTCATAAGATTACAAAAAAATATAATGTAGACAACTATATATTACAATCATTGTATTACATTTTCAAGAGCTCTTTAGAATGAGAACGGACGAACATTTTTTTTTTATTTTTCTGTTCATAATGCCTTGCCTCTTCAGAGTCAGTTCTTTTTTCGAACAATCTGATATTTATGTTTCATTAATAAAAAAGAATATTATATGTAATGTCTGTCGGTATTTATTTAAAGATTATATAAAAAAAAATACGATAGTTGAAAAAGTTGCTGTTTAAAAAAAATAAAAACAGACAGAGGCATACTTTAAGCGGCCTTACGATATCGTAACATTGCAGAGCGTATCCGAGATAATCGGCTAGGCGCGATCATAGCCGCTCGGGATTACCACTCTTTAGCCGAGTTCATACGAGAGGGTAGAGACAAATTGGAACCTCCCAAAAAGGAGAAAAAGAGTGCCAAATCAAAAAAGGCTCGTGCACATTATTCAAAAAATGTTAATGCCATGGACAAATTCGGAAGCCATGAGCGGTCTTCCCCCAACACCTCACAGAATACAGGTAATGGAGGCCCTTGTCGATGTCCTTTTTTTTGGTGCCTTTATTTATCCTGGTTCTGTTTCTTTTTTTACCTATTTATTGGTTCTATCTTTTATTTTTAATCTTTGTCTACTACATATTTAGGAATGAAAATAAATTAATTTTCCATTATTACATAAATCTGTTTTTGTAAGATAGTAATCATCAAGTTTATTCGGCCGATTAATTCAACATTTAATGATTTGTTTATAAATAAATATACACGATTATTTACCTTTCCTAACCGTTACGTACCATATTTTATTAGTTTTATTTTACATAGTATAGTATAATGACATCACGTGTAACGACGATCATGACGATCAGTTTTTATACATACATATATATATGTGTGTATGTGTGTCTAAAAACTGAAATCTCTTACAAGAACCCTTTGAAAGTAATGAGTAAGAAAGTAATGGTTGAATGAATTCCAGTTAAAGCTAGCAGCGATATACCGAAGTGCTCTAGCGAGTGGTACGCGATGGCGAGCGAGAAGCTAGCGATAGTAGTGAAAAGCCTTATCCCGCTCGTGTCGCACGAACATTACAAAGTGAGAAAGGAGCTCGCCGTGCTCTGTCACAGGGTGGTGTCAGAATGTAGTGCGTGAGTATTCAGTTAAAACAAAAGAGTATATATCGACGTTAGAAACCGATCTTATAACTTAAAAAATGGGAATTTATTTATTTATTAATAAGACAAACAGTTATATAGAACATATACATAGTAATAATAAAAAATGCGTACCAATAAAGTCTTCATATATTAATAAAAACACAGAACTATCGTCAGGCAAAAAAGATATACAAAAGGTAGTTAAAATTTATAACAAATCAAAATTGATACATGTTTAAAATGTTTACAAAAAATTATAAATAATTAAGATGAAATTTACTGAATATGAGACATACTTGTTTTATTTGTTCGAATGCCAAAAAGATGCATTAAATGATCCAGGTTTAAATTTTCTATGAAATTCTTTTGCTTAGATATGCTGTTGATTTTTTTTGTAAATTTCAAAATTTATTGTTTTTTTGAGTCTGGTTTGAAGTTGTATTTTCGATTATTTTATTTTCAGCACCATGCAACCGTCTCTGCCGATGGCACTGGACGTTCTGATCTCTCTCTCCAATGACGAGTACGAGGAGGTGTCGGCGTACTGCTTGTCCGCGCTAGAGACGCAGTTTGAGAACCCCACCACGGAGACCCTGGACGGGTTCTGTGAGAACTTCTTCACTACTCTCAACTGCCTGCCGCGGATATTGAACAATATCGGTAAGAATGCGCCTCCAGCTGCAACGTGTTCGGTCGAGCACTCCTCACCGAGGCTGGTCGGTTGCAGACGACAACCGTAAGCTGTCGGTGCTGAACCTGCTGCTGGGCTACCTGCGGGTGCTAACGGGGACGGGGCGGCCGCAGCGGCTGTCGGCCGCGCTGTCGGCCGCCGACGGATTCCACAGACTCTGCGACGCGCTGCTGGCCGCCGCTGACATACACACCGACCTGCCTCTCGATGTCCACGTAGGAGGTACCGACACTCTTTCTTCTCTTCGTGTTATACATAAAACCTCCTTCCCTTGGAATTCTTTCCGTCGTCCGACACTTGGCCACCTAAGAGTTTAACCGAGGGATCAGGTGCAGTATCGGCGTCGTCAACTAGCGCTCCCTGGCGTCGGTCGCGCCACCTGTCGGCCGCCTGCACGTCGCGCCTGCAGCAAGCGATACAGCTGTTGGCGCGGGCAGAGTGCGGCGCGCTGCTGCTTGACCGCTTGCTGGAGCTGTTCCACGAACGACGGACCTGCGACCTACTGTACCTCATCAACTGCCTCGGCTCCGGTGAGAACACTTTTTAAGGATTTTCTGAGAGATTTTATTATCGTGTGATATTTGTATATTTTGAAAACAGTGATGCAACTCGGACATCTTCACAGAGCGTGTTACTCTTAGGAACGACAAAGGGTCTGTGGAAAAAATCCATGAATATTCTCAAATAGGTCATTAAAATACCCTAATTTTGGTTTACAATAATAAAGTTTAGGTTAATTGTCCATTCCAGCCCCGGATTCCTCTCCCGATCTGGCAAAGCGTATAATCGGCGTGTACATGTCGGAGGACGTGTGGTACCAGCCTCTGGAAGTGCGCAGCGCGGAGGCGCCCCTCTCCAGCGAGGAGACAATGGATGTCGAAGTCTATAATCCTCGATCTTGGACCAAAGATTCAGTACCGGGTACACAAGAATAAGAAAATTTATTTTTGAAAATTTATAAATACTGCTATTACTAATTAAAATGATTTCCAGATCTCTTTGAAGGCACTATTGAAACTCGATATACCGACATTAGCTCCACAATCCCGCGCGTTTGCTTGGAACCTAACACGTGCGTCACACTGGGACAAGCGCGGCGGAATCTCACCATGTGCTGTTTACTGACCGAGGGTGTGGGTCTGATGGCCGGGCGACTGGGAGAGGACTTTCAGCCGTATTTATTAAAGACTTTGTGTCCGTTGCTAGAGAGGGCCGGTAAGTTATTTAATTGATTATAAACTATGAATTGTCTGAAGAAGAAACCCATATATATTGTGACAAAAATATGGCAAAAGTATGTATAAAAAATATGTTTCTTGTATGTGTGAACCTGATAAAGCTATTTAACACTAGTATGATACAAATATTGCTAAGGGAACTAGAGAGTATCAGTATAAAGCAGTGTATATAGATATATAAGTTAAGAAATTGGGTACATCCCACTAGATATTAATTTTTGAAGTACATAAAGGAAAATTCTGTTGCGTTCTACTTCAAGAAAAAAATTCCACCACCACAGAAAGGCAGCTATTGATATGCACTTTCCCCCCCTCTCTTCAGGCAGCAGGTTCCCCCCACTGCGCGCGGCGGGGCTGCTGGCTCTGCAGCACGCCGCGTCCGCTGGGGGACTGGCCACTGCTGGGGACCTAGTGGCCGCTAACGGAGACTACTACACTTCACAGGTCACAAGGAGACTTAGGAAGGTGAGCTTACACTACATACCAAAGAAGTATTAAGAGCTTTTTATCTAAGCTACTACTTCAAAAATGGCTAAACTAGTTAAACGCTTTCCTTTTCTGGTTTAAAAGAAGATACATTTTATCGCAGAGCTGAGAGCTGGCAACTTGAGGAGTTTATCTTGTCTTTTGTTTCCTAACCCAATATTGTTTCCCAGCCTTGGAGCGTGGAGTCAGCCCTGCAGATACTGTCTGTGGTGATGGAGTACAGCGACATCACTATCTTGGATTATCTGTATGGAATCGTAGAGGATGTGAGTATTTTTTATTTAAACTCTTAAAGCCTAAAATAATCACAAATGACATAGTTTAATCACCTTATACGCAAAAATAAGTACAATTGGACATTCCCATTAATATACAATAAACCAATAATTTTGTTTAGGTTTTAGTTCAAAGCTGCGATCAATATTACGAAAATAATCTGTGTTCGTATTTACAAGTATTCAACACGTTTATAAATTGTATCAAAAAGTGGTTTCCCACGGAAGAGACAACACCTTCGACTGGAAACCTAACGCATGAGATAGATGTACTTAGAGACGTGATAGAATTTTCCCACAATAAGCAAGAAGCAGACAGATTGCTCAACACAGAAGAGTTAGATCAAGAAGCCGGTAGGAGTGTAGAGGAGATGTACCGAGAGGATTTGAAGAGAAGAGAGGAAGAACTTTTAGATTACGACGACACAGTGACTCGTAAGTTTTATTAAAAGAATTTGTTTCATCACTTTGTTTATATATATTTGTTTGTTTATATTATATATCACCAGAGTTCTATAAATGCGTATTTTGTGCGTAAATATGTTCACTCTTCAAATATATGGAAATAAGAGACAAAAACTCGATCGTCGTTGGGGTCTTGCTCGAGATGAGTGACGAAATAAAAAAAATAGACCTTTACAAAAGTGTTTTCGTAGAAAAAACATTAACCAGATCTCATAAACATATGAAGTAGAAATAAATATATAAAATAAAATAATTTTAAATAAAGAAAAAGAGACAAAAATGTAACTCGATCGTGCATTAGGATTCAATTACATAGTTTCTAAGACAGGTTTTGACAATGAATCGTTCAGATCTAGGATATATCTAGAAATGACACAGACTGCAAACAACTCTAGGGGAGAGTGATACTTCAGTCTATATCTATAGTTTGATGCAGATTTCGGTGGAAACCGTTGTTTTATTTTCATCTAGGTACATTAAATTTTCCAAATATAAACCAAATAAGTAAGAGAATTTGACAGTCGGATCGAGTGCCATCTTTTATTTATATAAATTTACTAATTGCAGTAAAGTGAAAACAAAAATAGGTAAATATAAAAGCTGTGGTCCACAGAGGAGTCTCCGCCCCTGCCGCGCCACATTCGCGTGACAGAGGCGGTTCTAAAGCGCTGCGTACACTTCGTGTCGTCGGCGTCGCGCGATGCAGCGCTGCAAGCGCTGGAGACGTTGGCGAGCGGGCTGCTGGTGCTGCGGCCGCTGCCCGACCGTCTGCTGCCGCTCGTGCACGCCGCCTGGGGCCCACTGCCGGCGCGCCTCGGACGCCTGGGGCTGCCGGGACTGCCGGGGGCCGACGCGCCCGTGGCCAGGCAGGCCCTGCGACTCGTCGTCGTCATGGCCGAGCTCACGGGAGACTTCGTCGCAGATCGAGCCTCGAAGTGAGAACACCGCTCCTACTTTTATGGGTCTATACACAAATTTCCCCCCTCCTCGATAAACCTCGGGATATGTTTTAATTAGAAAATATTTTTTGCCGAGATGTTAAACCTTCGAACGTAATTTATGTTTTGTTTAACAAAAGCATTTTATAAGTCGGTAACCCCGTCGGCCGCAGGGAGGTATTACCGCGCCTGAGTCGCTTGCTGTCGGAGGGCGCGCGCCGCAGCCTGCTGCAGGACGCGGGCGCCGCCTACAGACACAGCGCCGCCTACGCGCTGCAGCAGAGCGCGCTGCCGGCGCTGGGCGCGCTGGCCGCCCGCCTGGGGCTGCGCGCCGCCGCGCTCCGCACCGCGCTGGACGCCGCGCAGCCCTACCTCAGCCGACGACAACCCAAGCCGCTGCAGGTGAGCTGCAAGGCTCCCCGCCCCACCACTTAACCCCCCCCTCCCGATTATGCGAGCGGAGCGCCCCGTGACCGACGATTAACGTTGACCAGATGCTGGCGGTGAAATTCTTCAAGGACATGCTGGAGTACGACTACGGCGGCACGTGGCGACACCTGAGGCGGCTCGGGGATGGCTCGAGGCGCCTCGACCCGCCGCTCCCCCCGCCCTCCGCCCCGCCCTGCGCCCCCCTGCGGCCCGTGCAGGGCACGCCCTACGACGGGGCGGACGAGTACGACGCCAACCTCAAGCTTATCTTCTATCTACACAAGTAGCTGGACGATTACTACGCCTCCTATGCTATTATGTTTTGATTTTATTATTGTATATAGATCTCGCCATCGTTTGTATTTAAGTTGCAGTTAGTGCTCGTTATAAACATATATAATAATAAATATAAACTTGGTATTGTTATTATACACCACTTTCCAAGTATGAGTGTCAAATATTTAGCCTTTACTACTAAGTATAAAATCCTAAACGTAACAATTCATAACTTAATTTAATTCGATTGTTATTTTATAGAGTTAAGACAGATTCATGTTATTTCCAATATATATTCATTCAAATAGTAAACATTCAACGTCTGTTTTTGTAATCAGTAGGTACATATTTTCTTATAGAAAGTGTATGAAAAATAGAGTTTGACTCGAGAGCAAATTATTTTTCCCTCGGGCAATGTACTTTCGAATTCTACGTTAGATTCTATTCCAGGTTCCTTAGCTTCGCTCGTGCTTCAAAATAGCACCCTCGCCGTTACAATAAATTTTTCTCCCTTGTCTTAAAAAAGTTAGTAACTCTTATGGTTTTTCTCATTTTTGTAAAATTGAAAAATCTCCAAGAAAACATTAAATTATTAATATAAAACAATTTTCACAAATATTTTAAAAACATTTATATGCTAACTAATATTATATTGTGACCAAATATTTAAATCATAATGTAAAAAGGACAAGCCCGTTGAGTTTTTGTCGCCGGCTCTTCTCAAAAACTGAGGCATCTTTCTTAGCCGGTGGCAGCTTTGATTATAAAAAAATATTTTTAAAAACTTATATTGAGTTCATTTCTTTTAACATAATTTAGTAACATTTATGTTTTAATGTCGTCCACAGTTCTGTATTATTTCCTTTTATTTTTATAGCATTCAATAACTACTTAAATATTAATAATTTCAAAATATATAAACATATAGCAATATATAGATCTAAACATGTGTAACCACATTAAGCTTATTAAATTAGAAATAAATATAGAAAGAAAATGTATAATTACTAGTAAGATTCGATTGATTAGTCCACCGTTGATAAATAGTAATGAAAAGGCCTTAGTTGTTTGGTGTGTTTTAGCTCCCAATATGTGTATAGTGTACTTTTACTTTTTCCTTAATTGAACACGTCATGGACTAAGTGTTTTGTTCCGATCTCTTCGTTCTCATTGTCAGGACGATCGATCTACTAAAAATGAATTCAGAATAGTTGCCCCCAATCCGTTCACTATTATACAATACGTTATTATACAATACGTAATTAGTATGGTATCATCTTTGGACACTTAAAAACCTAAGTGAAGACCTTAGCTTGACGATGGATAATTTTTATTCACGTAGTGAAGTTACATCACCTGATTTTCACTACAACGGGATATATTTTCATCGGTTTATTGAGGTCACATTAGAAAAAAAATTATTCATCATCTTCTAAAGCATCAAAATATTCTTAGGAGTTAGTTATATTTGTATATATTGTTGTTGTTATTAATCTTTTCTCAAACGTATAATCTGATTATGCTATATAAGCAATTGAAGTATTCTCTTTAATCTCTTGTGCTCATAAGGTTGCTCCCTGCTGTACTCTGATAAATCATACTGCAACAGTTGCAATGTATGCGCTTACCTTAAATAGTGTATCTTTTGTTGTCATAACGTACGTTTTTACCGACTAGTATACTTTGTACGCTGTAGGATCGTGCGGATGACACTGTCATTAACGTTTCGTTTTTTTCTTGATACTTGACGCGATTTTCAAATTATATTTTAGTTTTTTAGTTATACCACATTCGTAATGTATAATAACTGTAGTAAATTAAATTAAGTCCAATCAAAATGTTTTAGTCTACAAATAAATTATAATAGAAAGAAAAATTATGCAAAATGTTATGCGTATAACATAACGCCTACACGAGACTTGCTTAAAAGGTTGCTAAGAAAAAAATTTTTTTTTTTCATCTGAACTCATCTCAGGAGTCGGTACTAGCGTTCGTACTGACAACATCACACAGGTAAACAAAATGTCCGCCGCGCTGATGCGCTAGAGCAAAAATGTTGTCACGATAACCAAATCATTAGCCTTATTTTGATTATTTCATATCAGTAAAGTTCATACACGGAATAACTCTGCACAAAGGAATAACACATCAATTTGTATAACAGTATTAAAGAGAACTAGATGCTCTGAGTATCGTAACCGAAAAAATGATCTGCATAACGTCAATCCCTAGTCATTTGGTACTGACAGACGTCACCCGCACCATGCTACAGCGCACAAGGTATACTACTATTTAATGAATCAACCAATACTTTTTATTATCTATGTATATAATAAATACCTAAATTTAAGCAAAATCTATACAATAAATATAATAAATAACTATTGTTTATATTTCGTCGACACCCTTTTCAAGAACAATAAAAATATTTTTATTTATTTTTAATTATCATTCTAAGATTTTCAATTCTTGTTTTTAGAAAAAGATCTGCAATAATAAAAGACTTGATGGCAGTAGATACTTAAACTTTTATTTAAAACAATTATACCAGTTTCACCCAAAACACAGAATCACGTCTTAATAAAACAGAAAGCAAAACAAATGAATCTTCAAAATCGAATCTGTTTACTTATATTTTGTAATTATACAATATAAGTATAAAATGTTTGATAAGGCGACAAGTTACAATAGTTGACTTAACTTGGTAACTTACATTTTAATTATAACTATATTTGAAAAGTTATAAAGAAATTGGTGCAGATTAAAACAAAGACGACTATAATACTGTAACCTTATTCCTAAATAACAATCCGAAAACAAATATTGACAACAAAAAGTTTAGTTGGCTTCGAGATAGTTGAGAATTTCTTCTAAATGATGCTTATTTACACATCTGGGTCGAAATTACTGACAAGATGATATTGGTTGATAGCCTTCTACAGTATACCTTATTATTACTTGGTGTTTTATGTTTAGCTATATTAGATGCAGAAAAATCAAACTTAATATTGAAATAATAAGACAGTTTTCTATTTTCCATACAAAATAACATTGACACAAGTTTTAGTAAAAATAATCATCTAGGACCAACCAAAAACAAGTTTTTCATGTCTCAATTTGTATAGAGTACTAAATCTTTCAACTGAAATAACTTTAGTAAAGTCTTTATAATTACTGTTAGTGTTTTATGACCGTGAAACTTGTTACAACAAAATAACTTCAGTGAATTACTAAGTAATAATATTTTTAAGGATAAGCAATAATAAAACTTTATTGACATAAATAACAAAATATTTCCCTTGCGTACTTGGAATGATCTCTCATAAATAGAATATACAAGCCACCTTTACAATAAATATTATCCTAAATTGCACTAACTATATTAGCCCTTACTTGTCAATGCAAATTGAGGTAATTTTTGGAATTAATTAAAATTCAAAACATCTTTTATGTTAGACACCTCTCTTGTTTGAAATTTATATAAACATCTTCCACCATATAAAGCTTTTTATTCAAATTACTTCATATTTTGTTTAAAATTCAAAATTTTTAACTTGAGCCAACAGCAGAGCGATTATTTGATATATAATACCCAAAAAATTAAAATATTCTTACTATTCCTGATTTGAGAATATCTAAATTAAATACATTTCTTGTAAATTCATTGTAAACCTTATATAATTATATTTTAGCTTACAACACTCTATGCACATTCACAAGTCTAATTTATTTGATAATATATATAAATGGTCTATAGTCTACAGACTACAGTTCGTCCCGCGTCGTACGTCCAATCGCATTAATGTAAAATCTATGGATTTTACAAAAAGCACAAAGTTCATGTACTTTTAGTTATTGTCTGCACCGCTCTTACGATTGGAGTTTCAAAAGTTAAAATCGTGCTATCATAAACGAATGTTCCCATAAAACGCATTCCGCAGACATCAGACACGAAATACTAATATAGCGAGACAAATATTAGTTAAACAGTTTTATGAGTCAAAAAATTTACGCAAATATCGGCAGTGCATTCGATATATCATTAGCTATTAATTTAATTTATGACTGATTTACTTTTTATCACCTCTTTTATTCACTATATACTTAAAAATCTGTAATTGTTTATAGTTTAAGGTAAAACCGCATTGTTTGATAGATATCAGAAAAAAATATATTAAAGAAAGAGATAAGGCAAGATTTAAGAAGCGTGTTATGACCGCAAGGATATACATAACAAATTTCTACATACAGACATACAAAAATCATAATAGAAATAGTGTGAAATGCAGATCAATTTCCAAAGCACAATCAGTGGTCTCACCTTAAACACATAACGATACTGTCTACAGACGTATAGCTAATGTACACGATTTTCCAACTGCAATATAACATACAATCGGAACCGGCATTCACATCAGACATCACTTCCACGCAAGTTTGAGCGTTTTCCTCGAGGCGAAGTATTTGGTCGCGTAGGTCGCCACCAGGAGCGCTCCCAGCACTATTGTGATGAGATAGTAATCGAAGTCATCCTTAAGAAGATCGAACGTCTTCGAGGGAGCCACTCGCGTGTAAAATAGATCTGAAAGGTATGACATTGAAATATTAAGAATTGTAATTGGGACGCACTTTGTCGGCCCGCAAATGTGTGCGTGTGTGCGTGTACGTGCGCACCTCAAGTCGGTGGCCAGCAGAAACGTGATGGACTCTAAGTCGGCGTGTGTGCGAGTATGCATGTATACATATTTGTTGGTGTCTCACCCAGGCCGGTGGCCAGCAGCAGCGTGGTGGACTCGAGGCCGGCGGGCGCGGCGTGCAGGCGGGCGAGGCGCGGCAGCGTGCGGTTGTAGGACAGCACGCGCTCGGGCGGCAGCGGCAGCTCGGGCAGGTACGGCAGCATCGCCTCCTCGCCGCCTCCGCCGCGACGAGCCTCCAGGTACGCCCACGGGAGCTCCGCAACGCCGCCCGACGAGAGACCCACTGGGGAGGCAGTAGGGTTATACGACCGCGGACTATACTTGTTAAATTATAAATTCGTGGGTTAAGCAGCAATAATAAAATGAATTTTCCCTAAAATTTTGTGTAGTATATTCTTGTTGCTAAAAACGAGACACATTACTGCGAATTTTTTTTAGTTCTACCCAAAAACTGTAATTTAGAAATGATTTATGGAATTTTTGCAAGAATTCATAGAAACGGAGCAATCGAAATGTCCCAATATATATAGTGAGGGTCGAGTGCACTCACGCAGCACGTGTCTATCTGTGAGCGAGCGCTCCGTCAGCGTGAAGGCGGCGGCACCCACGGCGGCGGGTAAGATATAGGCCTGGCGCTCCACGACGGGTAGGATATAAGCCTGGCGCTCCGCAGCGGGCTGGATGTAGGTCTGGCGCTCCACGGCGGGCGCTCGTGCGAGAGAGAACGAGCTGAACGGGACGCCTTCGGGCAGCCAGCGGTCCTTGCCCTCATATAACTCCATTGTCGCTACAAAAATTGTAGAAAAACACTATCAACCTAAAACTGGTGTTGGATGCATTTATTTAATTTAATCTAAAGTGTTCAATATAAAATATGCAAAGCCGAAATTAAATGTTTGAACCAATAAACATTGTTGAGTAAAAAAAACCTTTATTAAACAGATGTAAATAAATATTATTAAGAGACGCCGGCGCACCTATCTCGAGGCGGCGGTGCTTATCACTGCGGTAGAAGTATGCGAAGCAGTTGTCCGCGTGCAACGCGAAGGGCAAAGCCCTAGCGCGTCGGTGCGCCGCCGCACCCACCGGAGCACCCGACGCCACGTCCAGTGCCACCGCCATCACCATTTCTGCATACATAAAAGTTTATTTTGTTATCCAGCTAATATAGTAAATTTATAGTTTTTTTTTTGTTTTTATCTCTAGAACTAGTTTTCTTTTTTTTTAAAATGATTTTCAATAGTAGATATATTGTACAACATTTGTACTTGAAAGCAATTTTAATAATATTTTTGCTGAAAAATATTGCAGAGCTCATATATTGATATGGCCAAACAAGAGTTTCGGAAACATGAATTAATGTATTTTTTATGCTTATTTTATATATATTTCATAATCAGAACCTTTATGAATAGTGTCCTTCTTCTCAATAACAAACAGCACCAGATTGGGGTTAGAGTACTTGTAGAGTACACTCCTGTCTGCGAGCGCTCGTCCCGGCGCGCGCACTCGCTCCAGGCGCGAGCGCGCCGCCAGCGCCACGATGCGCGCGCTGGTGACTCCGCCCCCCGCGCTCGGCCCGCCCACGGCTCCGCCCAGATTTACTGACCATATGCGCTGAGCTACCACCTCCTGGAAACAGTTATTATCACTTTATACCAATAAAATTATTTTCCATATATACATTACAGTTCGGAAAGGTTTAACCCAAATTTATATAATTGTTCTTATGTTATAAAACAAAAAAATACTCACTCTTCCATTATATTTTAGGGCATATCCCTGAACCTTGGCCGTCTCCTTCTCGGCTACGTACATGTACAAATTATCTACTAATGAAGCCGCCGATCTCGGGAAAATCTGTAAATTCCTATTTAGTTAAAATATTTATACAAACTTTGTACGTAAACTTTCGTGACCTATAATTAGTATTACATACAATTCCCCGACTGATCTCATGCAATTACTATCGACAAAATCCGATAGTAATTACATGATACAGTCGAATATGACACATGCGTTTGATATGTAGCTGTCGCAAAACCGTGCTATCGCTTGCATAATCAAAGATACCACGGTTGAAAATGCAGATATTATATTTATCATATTATTGAAACAATTACATGAAAAAAGAATTATTTGTTGTTCATACAAAAAATAATCTGTACTAAGTACAAAGTAGGATAAACTTGCCTGCACACTCTCATCTTCATCCAACACCACGAGAGCATGTAACTTCTCCGAGTCGGGCGTGGGCAGAACCATACACTGCTGTATCCGTACATCAAGGTGTATCGTCTGTTCCGGTACTAAAGTTCCTCGGATTGGATCTAAAGTGATGATATAGCCGTTGCCAGTTTCCTAAATTTAATAAAACATTATTTAAAAAGTTGTTATTAAATATTCTGAAGATCATAATCTTATATGACATATAAACTCTAATTCATATTAAAGATAATAGCAAACTAAATGTCAGATTATCTATCTGTATCCGCAATGATAAACTGATACACAAATAGCAGTACCCTGTTGGCGCCCACCACGCTCAGCAGGCGGTGCCGCCGCAACAGCAGTACCCCGTCTGTTACCAGCGCCTCCTCGTACCGCTGCCACACCAGCTCACCCGACAGGTTGTCCATGCCAAATATCTGCAATAGTACTTGATAGTGATCTAACATTAAAAAAAAATCGGTCCCTATAATATACATTAGGAAAAAAAATATATTTTAAAATATGCATATATATGATCCAGTTCCGGTATTTATATGATTCAGACCAGAAACTACCGTCTGAGTTTTTTTTTATGGCAAAGGAGGGCAAACGATCATGCTGGTCACCGATCAAATATGATCAGTACCGCCCATGAACTCTTGCAACATCCCACGACTCACAAGTGCATTGCCGGCCTTGAGTATCCATCCTCTCACCTTTCCGACATCGGTAACAAGCACCATAATCTTGTGTAGGTTGAAATAGTCCCTGTGCAGCGCGAGGTTTCGATGGCTGTGGTCGTCCCCGCCCCGCAGACCTCGCAGGACTCCCTGCAGCTGCTGGTACTGCGAGTGCAGGCGACGGACGAACGAAGACCACACCGACCCTGAAAGACATTGTGTATTTGATTAATCCTGACTGTAAAGAAATATATTCATTTGTACCGTTAGTAGGATTTACTGCAGAGAGCACACATAGCCATCTGAAAAACATACGTTCTAACTGTGTACTTACTGTATCTTTTACTGCTAATACGTAAAATATTAGATACTGGATATTTTTTAATTCCAAAATGTGAATGTAAACCGTGAATGGATATAAAAAATGTGCACTTATAAAGATCATATTAAACTCGTTTTATTACTATTTTATTAGTCAAAACAACATTAACAATAAATATTAAAACATTATCAAATAAGTACAATCAAATTTTTTAAGCATATATAAACTACAAAATATAAATCTAAAATTGACTACTTTTTAGTTACCTTCAGCTTATTTATTATTATGTAAGTATATTATGAGTATAAGAAAGTTAACTAACCAACAATATTATAGGAAAATTTGAATATATTCCACTACTTGAAGTTATCACACAACTGTATAGAAAACCAATAATGCTGTATTTATTAAACACATCACAAACAACACTGTACTCACTATACACCTTTGCAGCTATAAGAAAAAAAAAAAACATAAATTATATAGACATACAGTCTGAAACCATTAATTAAGAATAGACAGAACTTTGGATCTTCTTTAAACACAGTAAAGTGTAAAATTTCTAGTAAATAAATAAATAAAAAAATAAATAAAATGAACAAAGCTATTTGCATCAATATGATCATTAAACAAATTATAGGTCATCTCAATTATTGAAATTTATTAAAAGCTATGTCTTTACATACAAATATAAGTACTAGTTCAAAAAGCACAGAATGGGTTCAAAAAGAGTACTTTTTGAGCAAAGTAATCCAGAACTTTATTATTGCTTCGAAAGATCTATTACTAATAATGTACAAAGAAGAGAGATCAGCTTTGAAGTTGGATATGAAATACCATATTAACATTTCTGTACTTTTATCCGTTGGTAGAGCATAATTTGGTTCTGCAATTGCTGAATGTAACATCAAATACACAAACAGCAAGTGGAATATGGAAAATCCATTAACTTATAAATATTTTATTATTTTATATTTTATTTTAAACTTTATACTTATACTAAGTTAGGATACATAAATTTGAATTTCACATAGGCTGTAATGGTTTTTGATTTTCAGACTGGAACCCTAAATAGTTATGGAAATGCAACAGACTTTATCTTGCAATGATATTCCTATTAACATTGGCATCTGTAAATGTAGTCGTTGTAGAACGTCTTTGCTACAAAAATTTTTTGCTCTTTAAACTCTTTGAAATTTTGATCTAGTCCAGGATTTTTAACATTGGATTAGCAATAGAAAGATCTTTAACTTTGGAATGGCAGTAGATTTATAAGTCAAATACAAAGATGTACAAGATTTACTAGTCATCTGCGTAAATTTAATAAAGAGAAGATATATGATTTATGAAAATTAAGATTAGAAAATTCTTGAGACCCATCAGGACGAGAATATCCAATGTAACGAATGCACTCTTAACAGCCAGTATGGTAACTCCGTAACCAGTCCAATACTGATACTATATAACACATAAATATGATAATTATTTATTGCAATATATTAAATAAGTAAGCGTAAAAATGCCAGCAAATTATAATAATAAACAGTATTGTGAATGCATTGCTAAAGTGTTTTAGAGTCAAAATAGATGTGTAGTGTCTATTTCTAAGCGAATGTCATCAGTAAGTTTGACTTTGATTTCAACGTGATTTAGATGTTCATAAAGTGATATGTTCAGCTGTTCAAACACTAATTTACAAGGACTTTTGTAAGAATGGTAAATTGAGATTGGAAGGAAATCAGCAAAAGTTTTTAGGATTAGGACTATTTATTTATGGGAAAATTTTTAACATGCTTCAAAAAATTTGAAATTTTCTAGAGAAATGATAATGGTTTAGGATATTGGTTAAAATTGAAGAGATGATATTTAGGATGGGTAAAATGATATTATACAGCACCAACAGCATTTGTCGAAATGAATATTCTTCCTCAATTTCAGTAAAAGACTAAAATTCAAAAGGCAAAAAAATATTTTTGTAGGATATAAGATAATTAAAAGTGTATTCTTTATCGACTCTGACAATTAATTATGAGGAAAAGAAACGTTCTTTAAGAAAATAGACATTGCATATTGTATTTGGTAATTTACAAACTCCAATATATTCAATAAATTTCCATTTTTTAGCATTATTGCCATTTTCGAGTGACCTGTGTATGTCAACATTCTTGGAGATGTTTTAAAATTGTATATATCTTTGTACTTCAATAACATTGAATCTATAATGCAAACCATATTTTGTTAATCCCTACAGTAATCCTTAAGTTTCGATATTTAAGTATTTTATCATAATTGAAATAACTTAATTGCTTACCTTCTTTCTGATCAAACTCTGTTTCCAGTTCAGCATCCGTGTCTGAGACAGGCAAGTCTACAAACTCTACTGCAACTACATTAGCGAGAGATTCCTCTCGAGACCATATTGTGCGACCTGAAGATTTAAATAAATAATAAATAATATGTTAAATTATAATTGATAAACAAAGTTGTTGCACTTCCAGATAATTATACTAGCATAAAAAATAATAAAAATGAGATCTGACCTCCTTGCTGCACCAGATGAACGGATTCGTCAGCTGCGTTAACGAGCATGCGGCAGGCAAGCTGGTCGCGGGCGCACATGACCGCCAGCAGCTCAGGCTCCGTCATGGGTGTCGACTGCTCCGGCCCGTGCACCTCCGAAACCAGCTGACCTGACAGGGTGTGCGCTGAGAGTTGGAAACCCTGAGAAAGAATCAAGTGTTTTAAATTGGCATTTTTTAATTTAAAAGTTTAAACTAAGTATCTAGGTTTACTTTTTCATCGTGAATCCAAGCCTGCACCACAATGTGCCCGTTAGCACTGTCTACTATGCTTGCACTCGCAAACATATCACCCAGGTTAATGTTTAAAACCTTAAAGTCATTGTCTTTAATTAACACAATTTTCTTATCATCCACTATAAAACCATGGACAACACTGTTGCCTTGTAATGGGCGCAGGTTGCTACCATGAGGCTCATAAATATAAGTGGTCACTGGCTTGCTTATTAGTTGTATTACATTTGCTGTAACATCCAATGATATTAAAAGTTGGCTTCCAATATCTCCAGAAACACAAGTATAAAAGGGTGCCGTAAGAAGACATCTGAAATCAATGAGACAAAAGATTAAATTTGTGATTTCCTAGGGCTCATGTCAACTTTTCATTCTGATTTATATAATTTATACATCTTTATACTTTTTAAACATAACAACTTTAAGTATTTAGATTTTATAAAAATTGTGAGTGAGACATCATATCACTAAATGTCACAGTGTAGACAATCAAATGTAATGTGCAAATGTAGAAATGTAAATAATAAATATAATAAAGACTATTCTGTGCTTAAGTTACCCTTCATTATTCCAAACAGCAGGCAACTTAGCTGTTGAGCCTCTATTGCTTCCTGTCATAAGATTGTACATTGTGACTTCAAGATGTGATCCAAATACAGGTAGCAAATGTACAAGCATGCCATTCTGCACCCACCATTCTGAGAACGCAACCCTATCAAAGTCTTGTATCATGAGGGACCACTCCCACAGTAGCACACCTGAAATAATAACAAATGCCTTGAAACAAAGATTTATTTTAATAAAGAGTTTTATGATGTCAAATAATTAAACCTAAATATTCATGGTTTTTCATATCAAATTTATATACAGAAAACTTCTGTTCACTTCTATAATATAGTGCCATCAATTACTACCCCTATAATGGATGTTAATAATATTGTAGAATAAAATAAATTTCAAATAATCTAATTTCCAAAAATAATAAAATTACTAATTTAAATCTTTTATCAATTTAAAAATATTACTCAAAATGTGTTATCCTTATTACCTGTATCTGGGTTCCATCCCCTGACTAAATATGGATTGTCTCCAGTCACAGTTGTGATCTTCTCAGACACATGAAGCAGTTGAATGTTACCTTCTGGTGTGCTTTCAAACACATGCCGCCACACCACCTCACCTACAATATATGTTTAAATCAGAGCTTTTACTTTTTTGGACATCAAACTGTTTTAGTAAGAATTCGATACTAAAAAGATATTTTATTATTTATATTATACTTATAAAAAGGTTGTTCAATGATGTATATAATTGAAAGTGGAAATAATTAAAGTAATTATGATGAATATTTAAATACCGGTACAGTTTACGAGCAAGTAAATATCAATAAATGTAATTACCTGTCTTCAAATGAAGAGCAGCCAAAACGTTCTCTTCAGTTGCGACGATGATTTTTTTTGCGGTAGAAACTGTATCAAACTGTGCGAATTTTATACGACCAACATAAGTTTGACGCCTGAAAACAAATTTATCTGACTTAATTGGACTCCAGACTCGGTGAAAACGTACAAATGACATAACCTCAAATTAGTTATTTTACCAGTCAAATTTGCCAATTTGATCTTCGTATATACAAACAGAAAGATTAATTAAACTAAAAAAAACAATAAACCAGTTCATACTGTTCAAAAACTTTAATAAACCCAAAAAATTGGGTTTAAAATGACTTGACAGCACCCCCATTTCTCTATATCAATGACTGAAAAGTTTTATAGTTTCCTTCATAGATTATAAAATATCAGAGTAGTTCAGTTTGTAAACTTAACAGTTTTATATCTCTTAATAAATAATAATTTAATTTAGTAGCAATAAGATATTAAAAAGTTAAATTATTATTTTATAGGTATAGGTATATAGAATAAAAAATTGAGGTAGAACCAGTAATGAAAAAAAAAAAGTTTTCATTTTATTTGCCATGGAGTAACGGTTTATCTTTACAATAACAATATAATATAAAATGAAATATTTAAAAAACACAAAACCTAATTTACATGTAAATTCACCACATAGGTCATAGAGGTATTGTTTGAACCCTATGTTGACTGTAAATGGTTATAAATAGCGGGAATTTTAATATTGTTTATAAGAACATTGTATATCAATTCTCGAACAATGGATATTGAAAGTGAAGTTGTATTTCATATAAGTGAGATCAGTTTTAAAAAATTAATATACATCAATAATCTACATATTGTCAACATTCAATAAACCTATAATATCATGGAATAAATTTATACAAATATTTTTTTAATTTTTATTACTTAGGTATTTTTACTGATGTACTTTTCTTACGCATATTTTGAAATGCAATATTATATGAAACCTTTGCACCGCGAAGTGTATATATACTTAGTACATCGTACTTGCCGCAAGTGTCATGTTTCTATCCTAACCAATGTAGGCCTGCGTAACAAGTTCGTAACACTGTATTTCACACCCACGTTCTTAAAAAATGGCCAGCAGATGTTGGATAAATTTTTAAATTAATTGGTCAAAATTGTATATTTTTATCATAATTAATACATCTACATAATCATAATTCATAACATTAAAAAGTTTTTGATAGTTTTGTATGTTCTTTTGACAGTTTGTTTACCGCGAATCAGGCAACAACTAATTTTAAAAATATAATATATATATATTTTTACGGGTAATCATAAAAAGTGATGAATCGTTTATTTTCTAAGCACCTATACGATCATTTTCTTCTTTTTACACTATGAGAAAATTTCGAAATCCCACGAGCAACACAAAAGCGGACTTTAATTATAATATAACTAGAATGTAAGGAATTTGTAAAAAGTTATGTTATTAATTGGTGTCAGCGCAGATCAAATCATGATGGTGAAACAAATTATTACCAACTAGTATAACTTCTAACGCATATTTACAGACAACAAAAAACCTATGGTTTTCAGAACACGTTATTTAGGAACACTAGACAACGTGTTTGATGCTTTTAGAAGCTCTGTTTGAAGTAGCTCGCAATTATCACACAGAACTACATTTAAGAGGTTTTTCTAAAAGAGCCTTAAATATGTCATCTACTATTTATGAAAATAGTTTAATATAAGTATATGACAAAGTTGTGATAAATTTTTGTTTTAATACACGCAAATAAAGCGTAAAGTCTTATTTTTATATAATTAATCTGGATGATGATGACACCATCTTAATAAGGCTTCAAGTAACCTCTATCAAACTATTTTGACTGAAATATATAAGTATTGTTAGCGTAGTTAGAGATTTATGTAGACGCGTGTTTTCTACTTTCAACTCACATCAGCGCAGTGCGTCGCTGGGTGCGCCTGAGTCAGAAGGGTGAATTTGTAGAGATTTATAGAGATTTTTGAATCTAAAAATGATGAAGCTTGACCCGAAAAGAGGATTGAAATGTAATATTTTTATAAGTTCCGTTCAGTGAAATAAGACAAATGAGAGATCAATCTAACAGAACGCAACACAGATCAATTGTTCGTTCTATTATGGTTATACTTAATATCAGTAATGTACAATAAACATAAAATATTGTTGATATTTGTGACAGTACATAGAGAAATATTTTAAATATAGATATGTCAGTTAATGCTCAAAGCTGTTTACTTTTTTACTAATTACCTTTAATAGTTTAGCAATCATCAAACATAAAACCTAAATTTTTTAAATAACGTATTTTAATTTCACAAAAAAAATCTAGTACTTGAAATATACATTTAAAAGTGTAATCAAAAACGTATAATTAAAAAGCTTCCGTCGTTTTAAAAAGCGATCCTTCCGTCGGCGCTGTGCCTAACTGCATGTGGGAATGTACTAACGTTCTGAGTGGTCTCGCACACACCTGGGTACTCGGTGAAAGCTGTCTAGCCTAGGCGGCCCTTAATGCCAATAGGCCTTTATAATAACTGGATTTTATTAATAACTAGCCGCCCGCTCCGGCTGCGTGCACACAATGCAGCGCTCTTGCATCCTTTCAAGACACGTGTGACGCATATTGTTGATTTAGAGAAAAGATATTTAAATAATGACGAGACAATGACATTCAAAAGTGCAAATCTTTATGTGAATGCGCCGGACGTAGTAACAATTGACAGATATTTATAAGGTTCTGAAAATCTTATTCGAAATCAGTCCAGTTTAAGTATGCGATTGTAAATAGAATGTAGTGTCTGAGACTTCTTGAAATACTTCTTCAGAGACGTATATTTCAATACGTCTGTTGTTATTTTATTTATATACATAGCCATCCTAGAAAAAATATCTATTTACGAACTTAATAATTGAAAACGAATATAATTGAAATAAATTATTGATTAAAAATAAACAAAATAAATGATAACCTTCGGAGTACCTATTTACAGACAAATTATAATATTTTTTCAATAAAAATGTAAATAGCAGTCGAAACTTAATATAAAAAGAAAAACTTTACTAACGAAACGTCTTAAGAAACATATCTTAGTTACATGAGAAGCTGCACAAATACATTTTTCATTTTTGTTTCACGGCGCATTCTAAAAATAGTTTTAAAATACAGCCTCTAGCGGCAGCGGCATGCTGCATAGCCTATTCACTACCTATGAACGGCTCTTTGAGTTTTAAACGTTTTATTCTGACCTTTATTTGTATAGACGTAACGGCTACAAGCACGCGTAAGTAAAGGTATACATACATAATACAGCGCTCAGCGCGACTGCATTGAAACACTGCAATGGCGGAGTAGCGCAGCTTTCGTTCATTAGTTTCTTTTTTGCACCTCGTTACTTGAACCCGCGTGAAAAGGTTTGCTAACTTTTTAATAAAATCTCCCGCCAAAGCAAGCTCTGGAATTATATGCTTTTATAAAATTTTTATATTGTATTATTGTAGACAAAACTGCTTGAATAAATACGATTAATGTTTTAGATATTTCTTGTCTTTTGTGTATTTGAAGATTCAGACAATTTTACACAAATTCTCTACTTATTAAAAGAAAAATAATATCTATATAAAATAAATAAAATGACAAGTACTTTTAATGTTAAAATCCTGTTTACAAGCATTTTGAAATGATGCTATATGCATCCTATAGTAATTACCAAGTCGTATAATTGATTCAGCAAATAGAAGCCTTTAAAGCGAGTTCCTGTTCACAAGCACGCACGCGGCGCCATCTGGCGGCGGGCAGCGCGTATGTGCGTCCACTTTACTTATTAATTATCTACGCATAAAATGGCTTTAGGGTAAAAAATGCCACGAGTTATGCATTTATATTTATGAAAATTATTTTGATAAAAATAAAATATATCCCAATGAAGATGTTCATGACCTTACCTCAAAAGATATACCTAATTATTTCCAGTGTATTTTTTTTAACATAATGTATGGGAGAGAATATGTGCCAGATGTATCTAAAATTTATTGAGTCTCTATGACAGACTGTTCTGCATCTTTTGTGCAAGCATCAATTAAAAACGTATATCCAAAAATTTACAAATTTTGCACACTGATAGGCATCAGTCTGGCAGTGGTTTAAAAAAAAATTTAAAAAAAATGTACGAATGTGTCTCATCTTGAAAAATAGTTGAAAACACAAAGCGTAGATGTTTTGTAAATGCAACTTCGGTGCTGTTTGCACCTCGCTTCGCTCAATATGTACATACAAAGATTTTGCGAGCGCAGCGAGTCAAAATTGAGGTCTGGTTCGCGTTCCTAGTTTTGAATTATCAACTGTATTACATGACTTACCAAGAGATGCTAAACCTGGAAACTCCTAAACGTTACAGGTTGAAAAAATTAATTTATTTTGGTGAATCATTTCTACATATTGGATGTAGATATAATTATATTGTTTACTTTCAAAAGAGGTAGTTCGTTGCGGTCAGTCAACCTTTCCAGAATATGCCCTCGGCCAATTACAAATGTGAAATTATTTAGATGATACTAATCACATTGTAAAACAAAAGAAGTTAATTTATTACATAATCTCATACGTTTGTCTGAAGAGTTGTATATGAGTGTCGGAGAATAGTTTGAAGGAATCTAGTTTCTAGTGTCTAGTGTTTCATTTATTCAGTATATCATATACACACCCCGTGTATATTTTATATCCTTTGTTACGTATTTGTTATTATTTATAACATAATTTTAATTTAAAATACCTTTTAGAAATGACACATATTTAAATAATGATTTATATTTTGATAAATTTAAAAAACGATTTTAAGAATTTTCAAAATTAAAAAACTTCTAGATCCTTAAATAAGGAAACTCTTTTTTTCGGAAAAAAGTTAAAAGATAAGGTACTCACAGGCAAATAGATACCTACTTACATATATATTAATGTAATTTATGTACCAATTAAAATGTTATAAATGTAAAGGTTCTTAAAACTAATAATTAAATAAATGTATATCATATATTAAAAGTATATATAAATATAATAGGGTTCGTAACTCAAGCGACGCTAGTTCAGAACTGCATTGCTACAGACTGCAGATTGTTACATCATACTAAAATCGAGTCTTATAAGAATCTCATCTGGCTACTTTGTTTTGTTAGTATAAATAATTATTTATTAGGTAATATAAATAACAGATGATCTTATTATTATAATTATTATATAATTTATAAAACAAAACGATTTTAAATGGATATTACCGATGGCTTGAACCCCAAAACTCGTACAACAAAACTAAATAAATTTAAATCTCACAACACCAAATGGAGCAGTTATGGAACGATTGAGAATTAAGCTTGAGCTAATTAATCAGAGATGGTTAAATACAGCTATACAGAAAGATAAAAAAAAAATCTTGTCTTGTCCTATTACATTATCCAATTACCTGACCCAAAAGTGAGTATATTTGACCCAAAAGTAAGTTAAACTAATATGTAAAGGAAGATCACTACTCACCGGTCACTAATATCCTTTTCACAGTACGATATATATGATGATAGCATCATCACTAGTGCTTCGTAAATTTAATAATGAAATTGCTTTAGATGCAATACAAATTAGGAAATATTGTTAAGTAATTAATACAGCTATAACTTATTATCCTTAGAGTATTAAGGTATCTTTAATATTCTTCCTATATGTAAAAAAACATTATTAAATCATTAACCAATTTAAATTTATATATGTTTTTGATACCTTAATATTGTTCCGATATATACATAAACATTATCAAACCGATTACAATTTAAACTTATTATTATTATTATTATTATTATTATTATTATTGGTAATTAGTTTTGATATTAAGATTAAACGTTCCAATACGCAGTTCAAACGTACGGCTTATGGGTACGAAGAAACCGCAGATTCAACTTTCAACTGTACTTGAATGGAAGAACTACGAATTAGTGTTATAGGTACTAGAAATACAACTTATATACACTAGCTCTGTGGCTTCCTGTGCCTCAATGTTTACGTGTAGATAAAACGACCATTTAAAAATGAAAAGAAAAATATATAATATGCGTTTTTTAAGTTAAAAAATAAACAGCTTGAAGGCTTTGTGGCGGTCGAATGGTGCTTTCTCCGTTTGTCCTTAAGAAGACATTCAGACAAACATTGTTGGCTGTACGTATGACTGAATGATGTTTTGCGTGTTAGTATGATTTATATGTTGCTTTGTATAAATATTTCTTTAAATTATATGATCTATGAAGTAAATAAAATTGATTTGTACCATGAAAATCTTCAATATTCTTCAAGATTCAATAGACAATAATTTCATTTAAATCCCAATTATAAATATAAAAAAATATATAATATAATTTTTTCAGTAAAATAAATGTAATAGTACAAAAGCACATAATAATTAATAGAAATATATATTTTTATTAATTACACTTTATAATAATAATGTAAAGGGAATCACTTTTAATTATAATATTAAAAAACTCCCTCGAGTATGAGTTTTATTTTATTAGTGACCCCATTTCATTCGCATTAGCTACAAGTGTTACACGAGAACCCCAACGGGATGAAACCTTTTGATAACACTTAACACCTCATAAAACATTGTTTTGTACTAAATTAATCGACGAATTCAGTTTATACACCCTACATATAAAATAAAACCACGGAGACAAAAAGGTTTATTGCTACGTTTTCATATTTTAGGGTTCCGTTTATAAATATTACATTTTTGTATTTTAAATTTAATTATTATATATTATCTTTTTAATGTTGCTTTTTAGATCAGAGCAATTAAGTTTATTTAGGATAATTAATTTATTAAAGTGTAATTTATGTATAATATAGAAACAACCTTATAAATGTCTAGAGGGAGTCACAGTCCGTTATATGTTCTCACAGTTCTAGGCGTTCAAAGAGAGCTAGGCCATTGCGACATTATCGAAGTCTACTAGATTGGTGTGAAATTCGCACCGGCCATCGCTTTCGCGATTTCAATGCTTAAGATTGATCGAAATAACCGGTCGCCATGCGGAGTTATTCTGATTCGTGCAGTTTAATAAATAATTAATAAATAAATTTGAATTCGAACAAATTAAAATAAATTATTATTGGTTCTATATTAAATTAAAGTATAAATAATTTAACTAGATAATGGTATAAATAATTTAACTATAGTTTAAAGTTAAATTCTTGGATTTTTGTATTTTAATTCTTCGACCAGACTATGTAATATATTACATTATATAAGATTTTTTTTTATATATATTTAATTGATTTTTAAATTATCATTTAAAACGTCACAAGCTGTAAGGTCGAGACGAGAGCAACCCGTCCCCGACAGCCGGCCGCGGCGGGCGAGGGGGCGCAGACCGGCTCCAAGACCCTAAAATAAAACATCTATCGAAATAATAATACGCATAGCCGGGACAAGTACGACTACATGACGTTGACCCCCTGAACATTCCCATGCATGCTCCCAACTGGATTTCTCTTAATGGTAGGGTACTACCTGAATAGACCTTTCAAATGTATTTAGACTTATTAGCTTTTATTTCTAAGACTAGCTTTCTGGGAGCTTCATTGCGGTTGCGACGTGCATCCTTGTATCTAAGGCCTCTGACTCTTGCACTCACAGCACTTCTGCATTGCGTACACCAAGATCACATCCTAAATTTTACCAGGCACTGGTGAGTTAATAATAAAACAATAAATAAATCTATATAAAATAAATAATATTTTGTAATTAAGTAACGAATATAAATTCAAATTGCAAAAAATATATAAGTATATATTTTAAATCTTTTTATATGTCATAGCTGATTCTAGCAATTAATTTCTTATAAGTTCTTGGTTTGATTTCTCTCAAGTACCTACTTTGATGAAGATGCTATAATGAATGAAAAAACTACCCACAATTTCTTTAGCATTTCTAAATACTATTCGTAATAAGTTAAAAAAATAATGTAATATATATAAAAGAATTGTTAACATAGTCTTTAAAATGTAACAAAATTAAGCTTATATATTAAAATTAATGAAATATTCGATTTGCTTTCAACAATATCCTAGCTTGAACTAGAAAGGGTATCGGTTTCTCATAAGAAGACTCAAGGAAACCTTAGCAATGCGTCTGTCCCTAGTAGGTAGTTATTTAATAATAAACTACTTTGAACATATTCCTTTATGTAATGATAACACACAGGTCAGTATTATCAACTATATTAATAGTATCTGACTTATTTTAGAATCGTAATAAAACTTTATTCTTTACAATTTTAACACAATCACAAAATTATAATTATAATTCTACTAAATTTCGTGATTCTCTCATTATTTTCGCATATATTTAAAAATACTTATCGATTTTGTCATTCTTAAGACATAAATATAAAAATTTGATAATACATATAAATTAATATCTGTATTGAAAGAAATGCAAGAACATTAACGTACGCATTTGACACAATCCCTCGATGAGGGCAGTTCGCTATATTATAAAACGTTTGAGAATAAGCGGATTACTTAAAATATACAATTCATAATTGTAATCTTGTATTGCTGACCCTATTTACCCTCAAATCGGGGTCTTAGAAATACGAGAGCAAGACTTGTCACTGCCCGTAAAAGATCAGCTTAGCTATCACAATTTCTCCTATTGTTTGGACATCCATTAAATTTTTTTCTTTGCACTGCAACGGGTTTACTTGCCCTCGTACAAAAGAATGAAAAGGCATGGTTAAATTATATTCACAAGCTGGGTCTACAGGCGAAGAAAGGTGAAACTGTAGTTTAAAGGTCGCGTGGTAATTGACGGTAAGGCGACAGAGGTGCCACTTTGTCTAGTGATCTTTTTTGGGTCTTTGTGGTAAGATAGGAAGGGCGCGTTTCTTTTAAGTAAATAGACCTAGTGTCTGTTGTGTCTGGATTGTGATAGGGCGGTTTAATCCTGGTTTTCTGATCCCAAGATCTGAGATAAATTATAAAAAGTGCCTATGTACGTACTCCTTTGTCTGGTGTTATGTTAAGTTATATATATATATATATATATATATATATATTTGTTTTTAATGCAAATATAATTTATATGACAAATGAAGGTAGTTCAATAAACACACATATAAATATCTTAATAAAATATTAATAAGTACCTAGTTAATTATGTAAGCAAAAGTTATTATAATAACTTTTAATAAATGTTTACGATGTCCTATATTTATGAATTAAAACTGTTCTAATTAGTTTAGATAGATTATTTTCTTATCACTTAATAAAACAGGAATAAAATTCCAATTGGTTTTAATATTTAACAAAATAATACATAATATAGTTTCAACAGATTTCTAAGTAATCTTCATTAGCCTCAGGCGGCAACTTCAAAGATGTTTGTTGTCCAAAAGCAGTATAGGTATCTTATAAACATGCGTTTGAATTAATTTGGTCATTTATAGCGACTTATACTATAAATACGGTCACATTATCACTATCATATTACGTTGAGATCTCAGTTCGAAAACAGAATACCTAAAATAATTATTTATTTTTTACTTATACTTAAGTATTATTATAGCTTTTTATATAAATATTAGTTAGAAATTCAAACTTCAAGAGATATACTTTAAAGTTTTATCGTTTTCTTATAATAAAAGTACCTCAATTGAACGGTGTAATTTTTTCTTTAAAATTATGTGTCTTCCTGTGATCGCAACATGTTTCGCGCCATATGGCAAGCTGAGAGGAACTTACTCATTACTAGACTATCAAATTTGCTATTTTATATATTATTAACTTATTTACTACTTGTAAGAAAACGTGTTACTTTCATTCTTCTAGAAATAACCATCACAAACTATTATTTTTTTGATCATCAATTTGGTCCCAAAGGAGATAATAATATAAATATAAAAATCTTTACGGATTTAAAGAAGAAAAAATTTAATCTATTATTGAAAAACTAATACTTAATTTACTTTTGATAGTTGAATAAAACGTTGTTCATAATCATTTACTTATTATTTAGCCTATGACACGACCAGACGGAAAAAAAACAATTCAATGTCTATTGAATATGCGGTGACGAGCTCACAAAGGTCGAGAACCTCTCTGACAATGGGTTCAGATGATTCCAAGCTTTAATTGCGATTTTAAATCTTTTGCATGTTCGATTATAATATTGTCTGTCATCATTTGTACGAAATCAATGAAGCACAATATATAATACTTTATAAAAATCAAAAACCTTTACAACATTAGCCTCCATTGTTCTTAATTTGTTTACGTGAAGTGGGCAATGTTATTATAACACTAGTTATATTAGGCTATTGACTGCGAAGTGTGCCCTTGAAATAAAAAAAAGCAAATAGCAACGACCTCGACACACATGTGGCGTTCGCGATTAGAAATACTGCTTTGCTATTCATAGTGACAGGTTAGATTAGGGCAAGTATTATAATGCATAGTACGCGTTTTGTGAATACGGCATTATATTAACTAGAACTAGAAACACCGGCTAGTTAGATTCGGCGGGATGACGTCATGCTCATCGGGCCCTCATTTGACGTCAGGTTGCAATGAGTTGAGCGAGACGACGTCGACCCACAAATCTACAGACACAATAAATTCGACGACGTACGGTGCGAAACCGAGCGGGTCAATGAACTGTTGACGTATTTAAAATACGCATTAAGTACCTTATCGCGAATGTAGTACGCGGCGCGGCCAGCGCTGTTATGCTTTGTATATTTTTGCAAAATGGATATTTATAGATGTCCGTGGCGGATGATTTGTGCTATTTCTAAGATCCTTACGGAAATATGTAAGAGGGATTTTTTTTTACATAGTGTTCTTTAAGTTTAACAAGAAGGTTTTGTATTATAAACGTAGGTTTTAATCAATGAGTTTTGATATGATGTTTTATTGTTTTATAATAATGATACTAGCTGTTTTGAAAATTAAACCTTTTAAATTTTAAATAAAAAATGGCTGTCAAATTTTAAAATAGGGATGGGCAATTACAAGTTCTTTTAAGACTTTTTTGTCTTGTAGGTACCAATATGTATATAAGCAGTTACGAAAAACAATAATGCGTCGTACTATTCATCAGATATGAATAAAACAGACGTGTGAGGTGAGCGAAACCTTTCTCAAGAAGACTTAACCCACCGGAAACCAGGCGAGAGTTCGTTTTACAGCTTGTATTTTAACGCTATTGATATCAAGAAAATGTGAGAAAGGAAGTGTGTCTGTCGTGCCGCTACACCATACATACTACACACGATTTCTTTATGATGTGAGTCTGCAAGTACTAAGCGATTTTCGACGCGACATAGGCCTCGTGTAAGATTCATATTCGCGGTGAAAGGCCTCTTTAGAAGTCTGTCTGTACAAAGCGAGGCACCCGCAGTAGCCGCTCTATCTCAGTATCTACCCACATATGCATTATACGCGGATACAGATCCAAGTTTCTTACGCATACACGCGAAATATGAAGGCCAGTTCTGTGTATGTGTCGCGAATACATACGGCTTCAATAATCAGCAGGTGAAGCAAACTAAAGCAAGGGGTTATTACGATTAACTCTTTTATCCCTTCGTTTCCATATCAAAGAGTAATGAACCTTGTTCCACTATTGGACGATTTCGATTAGTAACCATGTGATCTTTTTAGATCGTGTTAAATTTAAATACACAAAACTTTAAATGTTTGCTTATTGCAATATTTTATTCTTATTCGATTCGTATTTGCAAAAAATATTTCAATGTCTTTCCGTATCTATAGGATTCTTACTAGATAAGATAATTTAACAGGATGTTATAACAATAAGGTCATATAAATTTTAAATGAGGGCACTTTGGTAATTTAATTGAATTGGCAATTGATTATATTAGTGTAAGTGTGAACATTCGAAGTTTCTTTAGAAAACTATTTGTAACAAAGACAAAACTTATAGTGAATCGATTACGACGTACAGTAACGAAGGTCAGAGGGTTTGCAAGTGTGAGTGTATATGCAAGTATGCAAGCGAGCTCAGTACGGCGTCGTTGCTGCTGCACGCCTGCACCGCCGGTTGCAACACCCTCCCCCCTTCGCTCTCGGCTTCTCACTCGCCGCCGTCTTGCCGCTAGCCTGTCTCACCTCGCGGCCGGCAGCCTTGCGCGACGCGCCGCGCTCTTTCACATTCAAAATTATTCGCAATATTGCAAAAACTCTCTGTGCAATAAAAATATATTATCAGTTGCTGCGGTCGCGTTAATTCTGAAAACAGAGAGATTTAAAAAAACTTTTTTACAAATTACTTACATCTTTGAAAGTTTGAATGCACTCCTCGTTGCATGTCCCGCGCGCGTCGTTATGAGAACCCCGTACTGGCGGTCACGTTGACGTCGCGCGGTGCCGCCATATCTGTCTCGGCCACCAACTAGCAAAATTAATAGGTAATTATTTTCGTGTACAGTGTTTCTGGTCAATTATGTTGTAAAGTGATTATGTGTTATAGTGCTTTTTATCTTCTGGCATCATATGTGCTCATTCTAATTGGATTCTTCTTGGAAATTCAGGCGCGCGCCGGCCGGTTCTTATCTAGTGCAATGCAGTTGCACTCTCAACTTATTGCAGTTTTGCATTTGCAAAAGTTTTATGCGCGGAAAGTTACTAGTGTTTGTATTTTGATACAGAAGGAATTTGAAAGTGTTTTTAAAGTGATTATTCGTTAAAAGTGTTGTGTGTAATAATTTTTAAAGACATTGGAGTATACTCTGTGTTATTTCGGTCATTGACCGCCGGATTTCGCATATCCTTTATGTTATATGTAGTTGTTAACTTTTTGTTATAATTTCGATTTTAATTTTTAGGCTCAAAATAATAATTTCACATCACTAGAAGAATGCGATGACCCGCGCATTCGCTTTTTGAAATTACGCTTTACCCGGATGGAATGAAGAGTGCACAATCCTATTGTTTTACAGTTTCTTATGTTTGAACATCATTTGTTTTTTTGTTTTTCGGACAATTAGAGAGTTGTCATTTTCTTCCAAAATTACAAAAAATTGTAAAATAAGGTAAATATTGTTGTTCCCTCTTAATTATTACTTATATTAATGGTGTAAGATAAAGTTTTTTTGCGAGAGATAATATTTAGCATTGTTTCGTATTCGTCGCTCTCTGATATGCATATGACATCATCTGTACTCAAGCTCTGAGAGGGTTCACTCTGAGAGTAGGCTGGTCATTATGGAGTTAGTCTGAAAGTATTGCAAGTGAAGTTGGGACGTTTGTGAATGAGTGTAGTGCGTCTACAAAATATTAATAATTGTGCAGAATGGCGGAAGGTAATGGAGAAATATCCATTGAAGAGGTCCCTGGGAAGGACTCCGATGTTGGCCGAACACCAGATTACCAAGCACTCATAGAATATGGCTTGGACCCAAAGGTAATAATTATTCATATGTTGTTAGCCTAAGCCTACGATAAATCTTATAAAGAGCATAAGCAAAACCTTCACAAAATTTTACCCCGTCGCATAAGATTTCTAAAAGAATTTGAACGCTAATGTTTCAAGTATTAGCAATCTTAGTAAAACTATTAATATTGATATTTGTTTAGATATTTTTTCATGCTTTAATATCATAAGATTCAATCCATTATTTTAAATTAAATATTATTTTATATTTTTAAAATTAAAAAATCTTTAATGCCTAGATTTCTCTTACAATGGTTATATATTCATACTTGCAGTACAAGTACTGGTTTAAAAATTATTATTACATTTTAATTAAAAATTAATGTACATTTATGATACAATATAAAATTTATAATTTGCAAAAAATATTTAAAATTCTGATTGGAATCTTCTTCAAGTATATTATGGTAACCATAAAATAAAAACTAATTATTCATATTTACTGTGATATAGTATTATTAGAGTGGCAAAACTTTTAACATAATAAATTCATATGTATATATTTTATTACATCCAATAAGATTCTATTACATTATAAAAAAATTGCTAACAATAATCTTAAGCTTATCTGAAATTAAGAATGTAATTTTTTTATCTTTAATTATATTATAATCTATTTTTTTGAGCAAGACAGGCTTGTATCCTTAATGTTTTAGTATAAGAGAATCTTTTGAGTAAGATTTGTTAAATGTTGCACCTGAAGTTATCCAGTGTATAAATATTTCATTATGACCTACCTGACTGTTACTATCAAAATAAAGATTGCACTTTCTTCAACCAGCTGACCCCTGATATGATAATTTATCATATAGCAATTATCATTATAAATAAACTGCTGTTGTCATAACACTCATGCCATAACTCACTCATGTCATAACTCACTCATGTTTTATAGGTGTTTCAGTTTATGTATTTTTAGGTTAGGTATTCAAGCTATTCTGCAGCTAAATCTCTAGAGTTTTATAGTTATAGCTATAAAGTATAGCTGTTTCATTGATATCATACAAATGAATAATAGTAATACAAATCTGACATTTAACTGTATCTACATTTGGATGATCCTTAGGTGTATATAAATAAGGGCTATTTTTCGATAACTTTTTGTTTATAAACAGAATAGTGTAATTATTTTAATTCAATTGAATCGCCAACATTGCTCCTGGCAAGGATCAAGACTCACTTGAAGTGCTACTAAATCTTAAAACTGGTTTGCCTTCACTCATGCCACTTTCCTGTTATATGAAAATTAAGCCTGATATTACTCAGCAACGAATATAAAGATTCTTACGCCGCGAACATCCTTCGTTGGTGGATTGAGAATATTTTCGCAAAAATATCTTATCATGTAATGACGATTTACTGACTCACATTTAAGAACATGTTCTTTAAATTCACACCAGTCATCGAAAAACGTAAAAAGTTCCGAAAGTTATGTCACTTTTATCAATTGCCAATAAGTTGACGAAAAAAGAAATAGGTTTTGCTTTAATGAAATATTTCAAAACCCTTTGTGTAATACAGGGTAATAACAAAATAAGGGTTGTATTAAATTCATCGCTAAATTAAACGTAGATGCTAGTACCGCTTTCACATCTCTTGATTGGAAGAATTGTTTACTCAAGCCTTTGAAGCTAGCTACCAATACAGTTCTTTCAATGAAATAATTACCATTACTTTTAATTTAGAATTTGTAGTTTATAAGTTTATTACAAGCCTTTCCAAGCAATACATAAACATTTTGTGCATTTCAGGTAGCAACCAAGCTCGACGACATTTATAAGACTGGAAAGCTAGCGCACGCAGAGTTGGACGAGCGTGCGTTAGACGCCTTAAAAGAATTTCCATCCGACGGTGCTTTAAGTGTTCTTGGACAATTTTTAGATTCAAATCTTGAACATGTATCTAATAAAAGTGCTTATTTATGTGGAGTCATGAAGACCTATAGGTGAGTGTCGTTTCCATTAAGTTAGCAACCCTAAGCGTCGGCAAGCGTGTTGGACGATGGCCAGATCACCGATCTGTATCTAGGTCATATTAAAAAATGATTTGACACTTATCAGCCCGTTGCGGGCTGCAGTTTAAAATGATGATTTTTACAAACAAGTGCTGCCATCTAGTTGGCACGCACTCGAATTGAGTCAACAACGTGAGGCGCGGGATATTTCTTCAAACACTGTTAATTTTGCAATCTTTTTGCATCAAGTGGGGACATTCGCACCGATTTGAGATAAGATTAAACATGGTCATTATCCTTTTCGAGAAGCATGACGCATGTTTGCGAGCCCGTACATCGTAATGTCACCCTCAATGCAAAGGCCGATGTGAAAACTGCCGGCGATAAAAATAATACAATGAAACATTACTTAAATGAAGATTTTAACACGACTTCATATTATGTATATACGAATTATGAAGAATTATTAATAATGAATTTCGAGAGTAATAACTCAGTCGATGGTAGGTCCCACTCGACAAGTATACCTAAATGTGTCTCGTCCGTTCCAGGCAGAAGAGCCGTGCGGGCGTGCAAGGCGCGCCGACGCTGGCGGCCGCCGTGCAGGCCAAGGGGCCCGACGAGGATAAGATCAGGCAGATCTTGCAGCGCACCGGCTACACGCTAGATGTCACCACGGGTAATTATACGATTCGCTTTTATGTCGGACAGTTGACCAGTATTATGTACATTTTATACGCTATCGAAATTACAAATCTATTATCTTGCATATCTTGTATATCTAATATATAAATGTGTAATAACTGTTGCTATTGTTACTGTGGTATATTGCAGGGCAGCGCAAGTACGGCGGGCCGCCGCCCGGCTGGGAGGGCGGTACGCCGGGCGCAGGTTGCGAGGTGTTCTGTGGCAAGATCCCCAAGGATATGTACGAGGACGAGCTCATTCCGCTGTTCGAGCGCTGCGGCACCATCTGGGACTTGCGCCTCATGATGGATCCCATGTCGGGCGCCAACCGGGGATACGCCTTCGTCACCTTTACCACGCGCGAGGCCACACAGCGGGCGGTCCTCGAGGTTGGTGGAGGGAAAAGGGGGAGCTTTTTTGTCCGATCCGAGCGGTTGGGGACCGATATCCCTTGATTCGGGAATGACTAAGTTAAACCGGCTAATGAAACCAAATCGTGGGTTTTATCCGATCCCATCCGCTCGGATCGTATGAAGTTAGTTTAAGACAGGATATTATTTAAAGTCGGTGTTGTTATTAGGCGATAGAAAGTGGTAAATGTAATTTATCATATAAAGTTACAATAGAGTGTTTAATTTAATAGATTTTTTTTAATAAATATTATATGTTACCACTTTCGAAATGCTCTAGCAATTGGACTCAACGTCGAATTGTTAAACTGAGGTTGGTGGTGTCATGTCTCCGATCCCTTGTGATAAGAGCTTTGGTAATGCGAATTGTTAACTAGCTAAGTTTTATTTCCTTTTGCTTTGTCAGTGTTGTATTTTGCTTTTCATACTTTGGGCCAAATCATTTTCAAATCGACACCCTTGTGAGATCTTAACATTAAAGATTAAACATTTACCTCTTCGTGATATCTTCATTTGTAAACTAACAAAGTTCTAACCTATATTAAAAAAATATATTTCTATAAAAGTAAACAACATATTTGGCTTGAAATTGCAAATCAACAGTATTGAGCTTGCCTGTCGATCTCCCTTTTCGTGAAAAAAATAAAACTGTATATTTGAAATAGAAATACTATTAGTGTTTAAAATTCTAAATTGCCGCCACCAACCTTCGTAAAACAAAATGGATGTTATCAGCACATCTGTTTCCGAGCGCATTTCAAGCACAGTGTTATCTCAAAACTAAAAAGACTATTGGTAACACTAAATTACTTGTCTTTAATTGGTAATAATTGATCAGTAACCAAATTCTAATTTGACATCTACTTTACAGGTGACTCGCCGAATGTTTAAGTATAATCCCCTCAAAAATAATCACAGCACGTTAGCTGCGGGCTGCGGTTTGGAGACTTGGCTCCTTGTACATTGACCCTGGGTGAAATCATCAAATGTGCCTCCTTAGTCAAAAATCATCGCTTTGGCGCGCCGTCGGAATGATTGTGCAGTTTTAGTTTTTGTTTTATACACCTCGCGTTTGTCATTAAATCATCATTCAATAAATACCTGATGATTTCACTCACAACCAAAGTCTTCAAACTGTGGCATATCTTGCAGAACTACTGTATGTGTCCATCCTCAGTAGTTTTGCAAGACGCAATCGTAGCCCGTTGAATATACATAATGTATTCAGTTACATCTGGGAGATTTAGACTTAAGCTTCTTTCATTTAAAGAGCATGTCATTAATATCCCCTTTGACTTTGGCCTCACACTCCAATAAGTCGGATAAATTGCCATTTTTGATATATAGTGTATAGTGTCAGACGGACGTATGCGGCCATCGCCAACAATGTTATAATCACTGAACTTGTGTAAATGTGCAAATATAACACCTGTAATCTGATCTAGCCTCGCTTGTCCCGAGATATCATCCCGTTCTTTACTGTGCACCTCGTTCAATTTTAAGTTGCTTTCATTTTTTTTACCATCACACTGTACTTGCTTCTTTTTATTTTCACTTCATCAAACGGTCCACTTACAGGGTTAACTTTGAATTGGCTTCAAAAAAGTTCTCCAGCTGAGAATTTAATATATCTCAGGCTCTCCTCTTTGCTCCGTACAACACTTTCGGCTTATCATCCAAAGACAGTTAACTCATCACGATTGGCTCTAACCGACATCACGCGCGCGCTGGAACGACCGTCCGACCGATTCCAAATTTATACCCATTTTTCAAAATTTTTCCCTTGTTATTTTTCCCACAGCTCGATAATCACGAAATAAAACCAGGGAAGACTCTGAGAATTAAGATTAGCGTACCGAACCTTCGACTTTTCGTCGGCAACATTCCCAAGTCTAAAGGCAAAGAGGAGATACTGGAAGAGTTTGGTAAATTAACAGGTAAAGTTTCAATCGAATGAATTAAAGAGTTGATAGTTGTTGGGTTGAGTGCGTGGGGCTTGGTGTGGACCGCTGAGGGTGCCCCGCTTGCGTCCCGCTTGTCCCGCGGTCCCGGTCCGGTCCCGTAGCCCGGTCCCGGTCCGGTCCCGCGTCCCGGTCCCGGTCCGGTCCCGATCCCGCGTCCCGCGTCCCGCTCTCCAGTCATGGGCCGGGCGGCCGCCCGCCGCCCCGCCCCGGGCCACTGGCTATTCTCCCTCGAATTGTTCTTGCAGCTGAATGATTATGAAATTCGAAAGGGGAAAAAGATTGGCGTTACGGTTTCCTTTAACAATCATCGTTTATTCGTGGGAAATATCCCAAAGAATCGAGATCGGGACGATTTGTTTGAGGAGCTTACTAGGCACGCACGTAAGTCCTTGTCGAATTCATAATAAGTGGTATTCAGTCGGCGCGGCGGGGCCGGGCGGCGGGAGCCCCCCGCCTGCCCCCGCCGCGCCAAGGTAGACGCTAAACTTTAAAGACATTGGCCTCCGCCTCGAGAATGCTCACTGGTAATGACTGGAGAATCTTGCTGTTGTTCTCTAGACTTCTTCAGTACCGTATATGTTCTCCTGGAATATCGTTTGATTTGCTTCATATTTTGTAGCGTTGAAATTGAATTTAAGCGAGGGTTGGAGGGAGCTTTGTATTATGAATTTCGACCTTTTAGGCCTCTAGCGGGCTTTTCATTCGAGTTGTATGATTGCAGCCGGACTCGTAGAAGTAATTATATATAGTTCGCCCGATGACAAGAAGAAAAATAGAGGATTTTGTTTTTTGGAATACGAGTCTCACAAAGCTGCGTCATTAGCTAAGCGTCGACTGGGCACCGGTAGAATAAAAGTCAGTATTTAACTTTACGTATAATGTTTATAGTATTATTTCTGTTTTTAGATGTAATTAAATTAAATATACCTGTTTAGGTATGGGGCTGTGATATTATAGTCGATTGGGCAGATCCTCAAGAGGAGCCCGACGAGCAAACTATGAGTAAAGTAAGTTGGAATTTTTTTATCAACTTTTATTCTCTTAGACAAGGAATAACATGGCTTAATATCAAACAGGTAAAGGTGTTATATGTCCGAAACCTGACTCAAGAAATAACCGAAGAAACTCTAAAAGAAGAATTTGAACGCTATGGAAATGTAGAACGAGTTAAGAAGATTAAGGATTACGCTTTCGTCCACTTTGAAGATAGAGACTGTGCTGTTAAGGTGATTGATATATTTAAATAATATGAAAACTCGTTAAATTTTATGTACATATATAAAACTTCAAGATGATAGTTTCTTTTCGTTTGTTCATCATAAAAAAATAAACATACGAAACGGTTACTTGTTAGATAAACTAATAGATTTATAAAAAAAAGTTATGATAATTTTTTTTTGACATTGTCAAAAATATTTTAAAAAATGTATCAAACAATACAAAAGAGTTTTAGACAAAATTATAATTGCGTATCCTGAACTACGTTTATGGATACAAGATTTTTATCTTAAAAAAATATTAAGTACTTATGTTATATTAGCAAAGAATCTTCAATTCTCGGGTTTCATATTCAAATATTCATCCACAACACTTTCAACATAGGCCATGCAAGAAATCGACGGCAAGGATCTCGGCGGCGCGAGACTGGAGGTTTCGCTGGCGAAGCCTCCCTCCGATAAGAAGAAGAAAGAGGAGATCCTGCGCGCTAGAGAGAGACGCATGACGCAGATGATCTACGGACGCGGCGGGTGAGTGGGATACCTGTATTCCTTTCTGAAATCGGTGAAGACGGATGAAAGTACAGAATATCCGTCAAGTCCCGACCACGCTCGCGCTGCAGCTCGCTGTGTAACGTTGTATCGTGTTGCAGCTGCTCGCCCGTGCACGGCGCGCTGCGCGGTCGCACGCCGCAGCCGCAGCCGCGCCCGCAGGCCCGCGGCGACTACGGTACGTACGCACACGCACACTACACACACGCGCGCACGACGTGCACACGGTGTACACGGTGTGGTCTCCACGCACACACGCAAATTTGCTATCGATCCTCTACTAACAAAGGTTGTGTTAATACATCGTCAGTTTCTGTATAGATGAGCTTTACATTTGAGGTCTATTATCACAACCGGATTACGTGTTTCGTGGCGCTACCCCTAGGCTAGTATTGATGAGAGCTAAGATTGAGTAGGTTCTGCATGGTTTCGGACTAAAGATGTAGAAGACTGGAGTTTTTGATGAAGTCTACGTGCGAGAGGGCTACCTCGTGTTGATGTAATAACGACCTTAACTTCCTATAGCATGCTTGAAACATTAAGTAATCATTGTCATTTACCGCGGCGTTAAAGAAGGTTCTAATTTTAGTGATCACGGTGTCTCACATGGCTTTCAGTGTAGGTTTTGGTGGTGGGCAGACAGACTGCAAAACATGAGTTTTCCAAATTCATACATTACCTGCGAAGGAGCGAGATGTGATAGACGAAGATGCATGTTTTTTTCCGTGTGTCGCGTTGTCAAAGGTGTGCGACAGCTATGGAGGGGGGAGTCACTGCCACTGACGGGAGTGGCGGCGACCTTCGTTTGTATTTACGGCGACGCCCACGGTAGCTTGTAAGTTAGCGTTAGTTTAGCTTAGCCTCTAAAAGGCCTGTGTTGTGTGTTTATAGATTATGATTACGACTATTACGGGTACGGGGATTACCGAGGTGGCTACAATGAGCCATTTTACCGGTACGATGAGTTCTATTTTGATTACGCGGGGCCACCGCAACCGTCCGCCGCCCGCCAGCCTCCCAACAGAGCGCAACCGGTGGGTCCCACACACACTAACTAATGTTATCATATTATGTTACTAGTCACTAGACGCTGTACTCATCATTGTTACCTTTCGGTTTTTGATTTGCCAAATTTTTTTTCATCTACTCTTCACTTTTTTGTTTTTTTTTGGTTGAATCCCATCCTAGAATGGAGTCAGTGACTCGGTAAACAGTAGTGTGTAGGCCTGACGGTGGTGATCGTTAGCGGCGGCGGCACCGTGGCCGGGCGGGGAGGGGGCGGGGGGGGCGCGGGTGGGGGTGGCTGGCGGCGATCGCACCATCAGGTCTGCAGGCTGCGGCCACTCCGACTAACGCGCCCGACTCACCTCCCCCACCCCGTTGTCAGTTATTTCACGTTTGCCTCGCTTAGTATCATCCCGCGCCTGTCACCCCTCATGTAGTAGTGCTTCGCTTCGCTCTTGTCACTAACCCTGTAACACGCTTGGAGCTTGGCCACCCTGCGTCCCGTAGATGAGGAATGTCGTTTCTCGGACCGCTCGTGTAACGTTTTTCTCGTTGTTGCAACGAGGTAGAGAATATGTTAAGAAGACTTACTGACCCGCTTGGTAAATGCCTCACTCAGGACGACGAGCTCGCTCTCGGGCCCGACTCGCTTTACTACGATGTAACTGGAGGCATTCAGGTACCGACCGCGTTACCTATACCGTACCGGAGTATGTAGCCCATGTTGCTGTCGATGTTGTATCAATGTTTAGCTGTCGATTGTATTGTAATGCTGTATTTTATATGATTCTTTATGGCATATCGGATAAGTATTCTATAGCGTAGTTGTAGGTACCTGATTGTTTCTTTTATTACCTACCTATAAAGATACGTATAGTTGGTACAATTTTTAGCATATTTTTTATCTTGTTGTCTTATCTTTGTTTTTTTTTTTACTGTAGCCCATGCAGCTGTTTGTTTAGAGCTTGTGACATATTATTAGTTAATTAGGTGGTAATATATATTTGCCATGTACACGGATTTCGTTCAAAAATATTCGACAAATATTACACAAAAAATATTGTTTTTCTGTTTATAATTTACTGCATCGACAGTTGCCGTCTCAGAAATAATATTTACCGATTACTTGCATCTCTGTAGCTACTCTGCAACGTAATCGACAAATATTACAAATAGTCATCGGTAAAGAGATTTAAGAACGAGCGTAGTATTTTATTAATGAATATTGTCAGTCGATATTCTACGTAGTAGTAGAAGTTGATAGAGCAGCATGCGATAGTGGCCGAACATGTTAGTGTAATGTAAGGCGCCCCTCGCCGCCCCTCGGGGCCGTGAGGCGGTGCGGAGGCCCATGGTGCGTGTGTGCAGGGGGCTGGGTCATGTGGGACGGGCGCGCGCTGGGCGCGGCGCGGGGCCGCGGCTGGGGCCCGTGGTGGTGTGCGGCGCGCCGCTCGTGGCCGCCGCACGCCCAGCGCCATGCGTGGCAACCCGCGCGCCAAGCCAAGTTTACCAGGTACGTACGGACGGACTGGAGCCCGAGCTACATTTATAATTAGTATGACATTCACATTTATTGACTCGGTCCGGCCGATAATTTGAAACATTATTCTGATGAATTTTTTTGATTATTATTTTTAACCTTCTGAATTAAATTAACCTTTTTTATTATTGAGAATTATTATTTTTCTCAAGTTCGAAACATTCGAAACTTCGAACACTGTAAAAAAATCATATCATATCAACAAAGATACCGAGCATCGGATTCCGAAGAGACATTAGATTTTGGTCATGATTTGAGCATACGTGTAATGTTGTACGCGGTTTTATGAAGCTTAGTCTCCACTTTGTTTTATTACTCGTTTAATAATAAAAGTCTCACAAAAGATCGACGAGAAATAACTAAACCTAATAGTTGTTTCTCGTACGGTCAGTGAGACTCAATGTTTTGTTTCTCCTCCCTTCTATATGTCCTATTCCCCTGCACCCATCCATCCATCCATCCATCCATGCATCCATCTTTAAAACCAACGCCCCATTTAAAAAAGTCTATACTGCTAATGTGCAGGGGTCCGGATTAAAGCAGATTACCTTTACCTGAGATTTTAGTGAAATCGATAACAACAATTCTTTAAAATTAAATACCCGTAACCTGAAAACAAAATTTTAAATTTCTTTATGAAAATATTGGACTCTCTCTCGGTCGGCCTCTCAGTCTACTCCTATCTGATATAACTTTATTTCATTTCAGCTTGTTTAATGGTTTGCGTGTAATCTGGATTCTTATTTATTTATCGGTAACTATCCTTTTCCCCATCCTTTATCCTTTTATCTATTGCTAGTAAATATTCCACAAACTTTCGCGAGCTCGATCGAGTCGCGAGTCCAACATTTGGCACGAGTGTAAAGTTTGTGGAAGCGTATGTCCCGTAGCTAGAGCGGCGGAGAGTGGAGGGCGGTGAGTGAGCGTCGGCTGTTGCAGGTAAACGTAAACTCGACGGGGGCCAGCAGACCGCTGGGGGGGAGCGGGAGAGCAAGCGGCGCGTGGGCGCGGCGGCGGCGGCGGCGCGCGGGTGGGGCGCGGGCGCGGGGGGGGGCAGCTAGCGCCGCCGCGCCCAGGCGAGCCCCTGTCCCGGAGGCACTACAAGCTCGCAGGGGAGCTCTCGCGCGCCGCGGCTCGCGCGCTCCGCAGCGGATCACGCGGGGATCGTTCCACTCTTTTCTATATATGTGTTTTTTTTATTTGATTTTCACGTTTTCGATTTTGTATCGCGACGATTCCGTAAAATCTTAAAGTAGGACGTTATGAAATGTTTCGAATGTAAGTTTCCCGTTATGCTTATGTTTTTCACTGTCGTATTGGCCGTATATATTTAATATATACTTTATTTTGCGAGGGCGCGCGGTCGCGGTTGCCTGTTTGCGGCCGCGCGCGGGGTCGGCGACCCGTCGACTGTCTGTTTTTTTTAATACATGTTATTCGATATATTTTATTCCTGCGAACGCATTTTGCGATGTGATGTGTATTTTAGCAGTAATTATTATATTATAAGGAGTTTGACTGTTGTTTTTTGACATACTTACAACTTAGGTTACACGAGAATGAATTTAATGGAATGAATTGAACTCGACGACTAGCAATTACGGCTAAAATAAAAACACCTGTAATCGATAACATTTCCCGACTGTGTTCCTGCTTTAGTTTTTTGCTTTATTTTTATTACATATTTCCCTTAAAATACATTAGTGTGAGGAAGTAGTATCGTAAAGTTCAGGATTCCTGCAATGTTTATTATTATCGCTGTACTACTAAACATTTTTTTGTATTTCGACCACAATATAGCATGTCCATACTGTTAGAACTTTGACTTGTATCGATTGTATCAGTTTAATGTGGAATAAATTTGCAAAACTGTGTTTGCCTTATTACCTGATTGTTTTCTTTTATTTATCTACACCGTGTTCTATCTTCTTAAAAAGGTATATTCCACACACCGTCCAAGTCGCATCGAATACTATATTTAAATAAAACTTACTAACTTGTGTATTTATGAGGTTAAGACAATGCCTACCATGGAATAGGAATCGAACGCGTGAATCATAATTAATTTGGCGTACTAGGTATAGACTAAAAAAATTTTTTTGGTAGCAAGTTAAAAAAATATTGTTACACCATACATTGTTTGGTAACATCTGTAGAAACATCTTTTTTTTAATTAGATTCGCAATAAATTAGGTATAACATGACGCTGACATCAAGAATTGTGATTGTGAGAAATGATCTGTTTGAGAGAGAAAAACTTCGGATAGGGTGTTACGGCAACTTGAGGTTGTATGCGCTCAGGGCCTCAAGAAGGTTTGCCCCGGGTTACAAAGTGCCAGACAATTAGGGAATTTGATAATGATGCAGACCTTATTTCCTCAGTGAATATATATACTGTGTCCTTAATTCCTTTTGATTTGTTTTTTTTTTGGAGGAAAAACTAAGTTTTATTTTCATTACAATATAACAGAATACTTGAGGAATGATGAAATTTCGTGAACGGAACAGGTTGGGAGTCAAAGTTAGTTTCTTTTGGAAAATCTTCCATTTTTAACACAAAAATTGGTTTGGTCTTTCATAATACTAAACATGTAGGGTTACGTAGATACATTATTATATTAAAATGAATAGATATAGCTTTTAAAAGAAAGATGGCTCAGGAGAAACTAGTAATAAATAAATATAGGTCAGCAGGATAGCACTTCAGAGATACACCCGATTTGAATTACATTTATGCCTACTCAAGTTCCTAAAGTTAACATCCAAAAATTATTTGTATTAAGGGGTCGGACTGTCAATGTTTAAAATACGATTCAAATATTTTATAAAAGTAATTTGATTCATACAAGTTAATAAAAATAAACGTTAACAAAAATCGAAACAACAATATTCATAGCTTGGATAATGTTCTGGGATACATACAAGCAATTAAAACGGGCAAATAAAGCCAAATATGTAGTTAGACTTGGTACTACTCTTGAGATATGAAGCCTTTCGGATTTAACCTAACCTCACATAATAATGCATAAGTTAATAATTATTATTAAACATTACTTTTAATCAATTATGTAATTAAATACAACATAGAAATATAACCCATTAGGTAATTAAACCAGAATATCGAGAATGTTTCGTAACTAGATATAAAGGAAGAAAATAAAAGTCAATATACATTGTAAAGTGTATTGCGGTCACACGGTGTCTGTGGGCGCGGCCAGACGTGCGGCGAGGGCGCGCGGGGGCGGGCGCGGCGGCGGCGGCGGGCGGCGGGGGCGTCGGCGGCGCCAGCACGCGGCCAGCGCCACCGCCCCGCCGCCCGCGCACCCCGCCACCCACCACACCGCGCTGCCGCCGCCCTCCGCTTCGGAACTAGAGCCTGCGTGCCAACACTTGTGGGTCTCGATGTGCAATATAGGGTGGAAAGTGTTCCTTTATTCGTTATAAATATAAACAGACACTTATTGGTCCTTTCTTTTGATGTTCAATCAGTAGAAACGCATATCCATAGAACTATCTGATTAACGGACTAAACATGGATAATATTTATTAATTTAATAAATAATGCCCGTTCTCACCATCAACTAAATCATATTCTACTTTAAATTGGTTTTCTCAGGCATAATTGTTTTATTAGCATTATTTTACCGATAAACTATTTTTATTTTTCCCATATTTTTGTTTTGTTTTTTTAAGATTACAAATTATTTTTTATAAAGTTGTAATGGCAATAAACGTGTTCAATATTTTATATATTAAATTACTATGCCGGTGCTTTTAAAATATTAGTTTTTTAGGTATTAATCAAATTTGTCACATAATTAGCCATATTACAATTAGTACAAACGGGCATTATTCCTGTTACCAGTACTTATATTCGAGAAATGTTCTGTAAATCTAACTATCATTAGGAAAATATAGAGTGAAGCACATTCTTAAGAACACTTTCCAGCCTGCCGACAAAGAATACAAGCTCATTTTTGGTTTATTTTACTCCTATAGAAAATTAGTAAGCAATCTATTAAATTGTGTACTAAAGTTCTAGGAGGCTTATTGTATACTTTTATAACAATATTTAAAGCAGCGTGATATCTTCAAGAAATAACCTGAATCCAATTTTAGGTGTTTTTTCTGTACCATGTTTTTTCTTGAGATTACGACACTGATTCATTTAGGTTTAGTTTAAATGTTACATTTATTTGTTTATGGCTGCATGCAGTTTAAAACGACTACTTAGTAGAGAAAGCTGCTCATAATGCAAGGTAATGCGATGACAGTTATGTGGCTTCCAAAGGATGATAGGTTCTTAAGTCACCAAAAAAGTTATATGAGTCGGAATTGAAATTGCTTAAGGACGCTCTAGATGCAATACAAAAATTGTCTAAATTAAAAAAGGTATTGTCTAATACTATAGGTTGACAATTTTAAGGAATTTTAGTCAATAAACCATCATTGATATAAGTATGACACGTATTATGTGATATTATGTGAACAGCAGAGGCAATGCGTTTTTAAACTATATTTTAAACTTGTGTTCATACCACTCATACTACTGATAACTACGATAATACTTCAAATTTGTTTATAATTTATGTACATAGGAAGAAATAATGATATGAAAGCAGGATATAGCGTGCCAAGCGACAGAGGGACGCAGAGGGACGGAGTGGGGGAGGTATCTATAGACTCACGTGTGCAGCGCCCGGTCAGTGCGGGGCGGCGAGCACAAGCGAGAGAACGACGAGCGCGGCGCGCGGCACGGCCAGGCCCGACGCCGCAACGCCTGCGCACACCGCCGCGTCAGCCCGGGGCCCGATCCGAACAACCCTCTTCCATACGTTTTCACAACAATAGTGTACAACTGAACACAATATGCTTTTTTGGTTGTGAAACGCACGGAATTAGCACTTGATAAATTCAACCACTATATTGCAATACCTTTATATTCTGTACTAGTGATTGAATTTGTAAAGCAATGTTATCTAAAATGATGTTAAATCTTTAAATAATTGCACATTTTAGACGACATTTACTTTTTATGAGACTCATAGAAATACTTGGTTAAATAATAGCAAATATACTAATAACATCTGTCGAACATAAAAAGTATTTTTTTATACTTATTTAACCCAAGTATTTCGAGCAATGGACGTGGCACCCCGGGCCCTATAGTGCGATGACTCAATGCAAGCTTCGTCCCATTGGAATCAATTTATTAAAATTACAAATTTGCTTATATTATATTTACAATTTTCAACTCTCCTGAGTCATCACAGTATAATAAGAAAAGATAAAGATAAATTTAATATCTATTTAAGTCGAACACAGTTTATGGATGTATAATGAATTAATATGTTAAATGAATATAAATAAAAGTAGTTTTAAAAGGGACGAAGTTTATAAATAAAAAAGTCCAGTAGTTCAACATCGTTAATATATTAAGCTATTTCATCAACATTTTAAATTGGAATTGAAGTAAACATCTACCAACATTAAACATTTAAGAATATCCTCTGAGACAAAGATTGCATTGAACCGTCAAAACTGAGAAGGTAAGAGTACAGTGAATGTAATGTTATTTACGTTTTTTAGAAAATATCATTTAACATTTCTACAGTGTTTAAATACAATATCTTACAATAATTCATATAAGAAAGCAGGAGTAAGCAGCAAAGCGCTAGCGTCGACACTAGGTACATATAGTTAAAGATTAGCGTTTTATTCATACTTAAAATTCAAGTATTTTGTGTAGTCACAAATTTTTTTTCTGCATACTGCTTACTCCGTATAAAATCTACGTTTTACTTGATAATTTTAAATATATATTTTTTACAACAACAAAATGCAATAGTAAACACAATGTTATTGTATATGTCATAAAAGTGCGTACAACATACTTATTACAATAATTGAATAAATATTTAGATGTTAATTGTTTAACTAAAATCAGATTTAAATTTAGCTGAACATTTCTTTCCTAGAAATTTAGAACATTAAATTGGCGCCCAAGTTGGGTTCCAGATCCAGTTTAGGCGACATCTGCATCTTACAAAATAATGCTATATAAATATTGCATAATATATTATAGTACTTATACAATGTCCATATGAGTAAATTTTGATTAACTTTAATCTCCCTAAAATATCAATATATACATTTACAAGTCTATTTCCGATATGTCCCTTATTTGATAACATACATTTTTTTTCAAATTTCAAATATAATACCTATTAAGATCCTAGTATAAAACAATAATAAGACTTGTTGTTATTATTTTAAAATATTATATCTACTTTTAGATTCTGCTTCTCTGTCGTTTGTGAAGTTAGAACTACATTTTATATTACATAGCATATATAATGAAGACATTCTCGAATACTGTGCCATACTGTGCAAGTGTTACTGTGCTATTTGCTGCAATCGGCGTTAGTAGGTACAGCGCTAATGTGTCAACTGCGAGTTGCCCCAAACCCAGCGATGCGATAAAATGCATAAGCTTAAACTGTTACTCGTTTAAATAATCATAGAAGCATGTAATATTCTTTACTGTATGAAAGCTGGTTATTGTAGTTTTAGTGTTATTTAGGCAAAATACTTTATACAAAATTAAATTCCAATCGAGTTTAGCTCTTCTGTAATTAGCGATTTACAATCATAATAAAATAATATGGCTATCCTTTATCAAGTTATAACTATTGACAAAAATATATAGACTAAAATATTTGACATATGTTTACGGAGATTGCGAAAAATATATAAATATACTGAAACTATTATAGTGGTACATGAGCTATCTCGTAACATCTATATGTGGTTTGGCACAATTCAGTTCATTATCTTACCCGACACGACAAAACTTTTCCACCTTCTGCTAAATAATCCTCTTCCACACGTTTATGAAGATCAAACGCCATCAGCCACTGAACCCTAGACTGAACAAATCAAATCACCAACGCTACTACAAAAGAGCAATACTAACAGTAGGAGGGCTGCGAGGCGGGCTGCCCCGCGCAGTGCTGCAAGCCGGAGCAGGCGGCGCGCGGGGGGAGGCAGGCACCCCCGCAGGCCGCGGGGCACTCGTCCCCTCCACCCGTCGCCGGGCCCCCCGCGGCACCCCCCACCGTCACCTCCGTCCACACGGCGCGCCACCCCGCCGCGCCCACCGACTTATCCGCTATTATAAACCTGGAATAGGCAGATCGATTCACCTCAGTGAGGCTCAATTTTTTAATACTTTTTCATTGGAGTTACAGTGTCAGTAATTAATCATTAGGATGCAGAATGTATAAAAGAATGTAATGAAAGTAACTCACGAGAGTCTAATGGAGTTAGAGGAGGAGAGGTACTGCCAGCGGTCGGAGGGCGCCTTCTCCCCGCACAGCTCGAGCGGCGGGCCGGGGGACTCGTACCACAATCGTAGCACGGCGGCCGGGCAGCCACGCTCTGCGACACAATATGTACGTTATATAGTGACTCCTCGCCTATTCTGGATGTTATTTTAGTTCTTTATAGTCCGTGAGGTCGGTATCGATTAAAGTCTACGAATTAGCGAAACAAAAGCAACAATGTAAAACTTGCAATTGTGATAACCTAGTTTTATGTTAATTTCCAAAATCATTATCTATTGAGTCAGTCTGGATTTTATTATGTTGAAGGAATTTAAAGCACCTGTAAGATGACCCTCGACAGCAAATTGATCGAAATTTATGAGTAGTCTCTTCCCCGGGCGTGCTGTGATAAACCAGTTGCAGACCCGCGATGCGGCCCCTCGGGAGGGCGCCTCGTAGGGCAGCGGGAAGCGTGGAGAGGACACCGCGCCCCAGGCGGAGCCCGATACGTTGCCGCCGCAGTCACCGAATATAGATTTGGCCGGCTAGGGAGATGAGATATGTTGATTATTTGATGCCATTCGATGTCAAAGTTCTTTCTGAATATCTTTTATTTACAATAACAAGATTTAACCTCAAACACATATCTGGCCTTGAATCCCGATGCGACAGATTCGTAGTCAGTGTGCAAAGCTATAAGAAGTCCGAGGGCTCCTCGCGGGGACTGCAGCGGGCCGGGAGTGGCGGGCCCGCACCAGCGCCCGAGGGGCACGCGGGAGCCCTCGCGGCCCGTCCACCACGCCTCCACCCAGTCCTCGCTGCACGTCGCGCCACTGGAAGGAATGCGAAAAAACGTTGAATCTTATCGGTTATTATAAAAATTACATAATCAATAAATCTTTAGTAATTAAAAATAAACTAACCCATACAATCCCGCAGTAGCGTTCCAAGTCTCCGCCCTAACTTTGAAGTGATCGAAAACCACCGTGACCTGTTCGTTAGGGGTGGCCACGAGGGTGTAAGTGCAATTCGTGCGCGAGGGGTAGTTAGAGGGGTAGCGAGGTGAATTGAATTCTCCCCTCTTCTTTGCTTCTGATCGATATGTGAATGCACATTCGCCACCCGGTGCTGCCGTGCCCGGTACTCGATATTCTGAAATTTGTTTTTCTGTTAGAAATCATATATAATTATAAAGACAGAATAAAGTTATATTCTCTCATACTATCGTGATTTTTTAAGTAAACCTCAAAATTAAGTCAGATATGTCTGCTCACCAGTCTCAAAGGTATACTTGGCTTTGAATCCTCGTCCCTGCAGCTCCCCGGAGCTGAATACCATAACGAGGCGCGGGCCGTCGGACAGTAGTGGCGGAGGGAAGGCGGGAGGCCCGGAAGAGCCTTCGCCGCACAGCTCTGCATCATGCTTGTCGTAAGAGTCTGTAGCTTCCTGGCCGCGCAGGTATACTTTGAGATATCCGTCTGGACACGTGCTGGACGAGATAAGTTAGGTCAGATATGGGAATTTCAGCAAAACATAATTCAAAATTGAGTTATAAAATATTTTGTAAACTTTTTTAAACAAAAAAATCTCACTCCGGTTTTGGATTTTCTCCCTTTGGTATAGAAAAGTTCTGGAACTCTAATCGAACTCTTTCCAAATTTTGTGAATCTTGCATACCATATATAAAATATCTGCAACCAAAAACATTACCAACTGCTATCGCTTTCTAAATATTATATTTTTAACTTTTAACAAATGTCACTCACCTACAAACAACTTTTTGTATATAAGGAAATGGATAATTTGGATGGTACACGAATCCTGTAGATTCCTTTTTGCTAAGTATTTTCTGATCGCACTCGGAGCCCCTAATGTGCTCGGCATCGTGTTTACTTATAAAATCTGCAACGAACGACACGAAAAACGGTACACTTTGATCTTTAAAATATATGAAAAAAGTAAAAACATACACTCACCTAATTTAACAAAACTCTCTGAAAACTCGAAGATACCCTTGAAACCGCGGTTCTGCGTGTTGGCCGATCGCGGCAAAGTAAAGAAGGTGACGAGCAGCCGCTCGTCGCTGGAATACAGCACGAGGTTGCGCTGCTGCCCGCAGTACGTGCCCACTGCGGCCGACGAGTTGTCGGGCCCGTCGTACACGCGCACCCAGTCGAATGGGCAGCTGAATTGGACAAATTGATGCAATGTCAAATTATACACAAAATATAATAATATAAAAAACATAACTAGATAGTACCCTTAGAACAGTTTATTTCGCTCTTGCACAATCGATAATTTCTTATTGGATTTCTGTATGGGGATGTGCCTCTAAGACAAAAATGCTAAGACTAGAAAGGGCACAAAGAGGATTATTGAAAGTTATTCTTTTTAAACCTGTACGCTTTCCAACTCATGAACTATGCCATCTTGCAGAAGTCCATTCGATAAGGCAGTTATTTATTTTAAACACAATTTTACGTAAACACACGGAAGATCCCTTTAAGCCTAATACTAATAAACGTAGACAAAAAATCTGCAGTATTAACATAAGCAGACTATTGACTTCAAGGCAACAATATTGCTATTTGGCATGTAGGTTGTACAACAAAGTTAATGAATTGTTGAATATTTATCCGTGTAATTTAATGGAATGTAAAAGACATGTTTTAGAATCCCTAAGCTATGAAGATGCTGAAAATATAATATCTTCATTATGATTCTCCAATATGATACACACACTAACACACGCACAAACACAAACACACACACACTCACACACGCACTTAAAAACACATTGATTTTAAGTTTTATAATAAGTTTTTTTAAATGTTTATATCTGTTATTGTATTGCTTTGAGTTTTAATTGTTTCTATTGTTTCTTCTGAAAAATCTTTGTTTTGAGATTGGACGTTAATGTCTGCGACACAGTTTTATAACTAATGCAAGCATTTTCGATCACTGTTTTATTTTTGTACTATTTTGTATATATTGTACAAATAAAGATTATTATTATTATTATTATTATTATTATTATTATTATTATTAGTTCTGTTTACGGTAAGAAGAATGATGGTTTAAATACGTTACACCGACAATATCAAGAAAAACTAATCTGGAAAATTCATATAAATGCTACATCTTACTGGGGACCGCCGAAGAATAGGTCGAAATCTCGGAACTCGAGGCGGATTCGTTGCCCGGGTTGGCCGACGAACTGATAGTTGCAGATCGTGTCCTTGGGGTAGATGCCCGGGTATGTAGGCGACAGCAGCAGGCCTGTCCTGCGCTTGTTCGCCTCGATCACGAACGAGCACAGCGTGTTCGGCACGGGGGTCCCCACTTCGAATTCCGCTGAAGCATCACACGTTTAATAAAAAAAGGAATGTTACATAATATTAAGTTAAAATTTTAATTTGATAATAAATTTTATAATCAATTTAATAATCAATTTTAATTTAATAATTATCAATATAAAAAAATGCGAACTTACAAGCGTTGATGAAGCGATAGGTTCCTGCGAAAAGCATGGGCGGCGTGTATGTATGATCTGTAAAAAATGCGAGCGCGACTGCTCGGTGAAGGGACACGCGGCGGCGTGGTGGGATCGGTCCACAGAAACGTCCACCGAAGGCGGAGTTGACCAGCTCGCCCGCCTCCAGAGACGCCATCTCGGAGTAGATGTCCATGTACTCGTGCATGCATCTGCAAAGTAATTTATTATTACAAATACGTGTTAATACAATATTATATAACATGAGGGCGATTCGAAATCATGAGCATGAAAAAGACCTGAACAGAACTTTATGGATGTTCATTTAAATAAACAACTATTTTTGTTTTCGTTATTGATTTACTTAAAATAGTGATGTGTTTTAAGAGAAAAAATAAGACGCTCAAACAGTACCGATACTTAATGGTATAACTTTCTAAGTACGAACTTTACGGTTACCACACTTATTACATAATTTCTTCTTAATTATAAAAATTATACTAATTATACAAATTAAAATATTAACAATATAACGTTTTGTAAAGTTTTGCTTTGTTATGAACCTCTGATGTTTTTAATTTATGGCTAAGATATTATACATCTGTGAAAATGCATCATGCTTTATATTCTCCATCATTTAAATATCCCTAATTGTGAATATTTTATAATAGACTCTGTCTAGAGAATCTAAGTTCTCTCTAAAAAAGCTAATCAAGTAAATATTAGTCTACCGTTTATTTCTACGAAACAAATGAGATATGTACTCACGCTGGAAGCTCCCCCACCGCCGCTCCACTAGAAAAAATAACAAGAACAGCCATTAGAATAAGTAATGAATGCCGAAGATTTGTGGGCAACTTTGTTAATAGATATTGATGTTGCCAAAATAGTTTCGACAACACATTAATGTTCGGATAAGCACTTCGTTGCGAAGTCTATATTTCTGGCTTTAGATAAGAAAAACTAAAAGAAATGGGGTAATTTGAATAAAACTTTAAGATTTACTATTTAAAAAAAGTCATTAAAGTTTTGTTACGATATTATATGTAAAAGGGCCATTAATTTAATTAAAGTTGGTCCTGATTTCGTTTGATATGTCCAATGTAAACGTTAGAATTACATGAGAATTGTATCACACTGTTGTAGAGTCCTGATCCGCCCGCTTGCGTAGAAAACACGTCACGCGACTTATGTTATTTATTTAAAAATTTCCCCGCTTTGTTGGCTTTATTAAGTATAGATTGAGTCCTGGATAATCCCATAAACATTGTAGATCAAATAATTGCTAGATCATTTAAAAGGTTTCTTGCTTACTCTGGCGGCTTCCCCCTCAGATCGAACGTCCGGAACTCGACGAGAACGCGTTGGCCGGGCGCTGCGAGAAACGTGTACAGGCACTGCCTGCTGTGGTTGTTGGGATTCAGCAGCTCCGGGGCGTGGAACGTGCCGTTGCTGGCTCCGCCGCGACTCACGAATGTACGGTCGCACTCTGCAAGCGTAAGTAAAATTCAGGAAATGTGAAAGCAGATCGAAAACGATTGTTTCTATTTACATTCTGTTTGAGTAGGTTTAGAGTAGGCTTTCGACAAGGCTAAAGTTGATTTAAACTAAAATATTCAATATTAAAAAATGGTGTATTGCCGAAATGAATTCGTAATTATAAGTAGTTCTGTATGGCCATAGCATTAAATAGTTTTTTCATTCATTAGTATTATTTCTTTGTAGTTTTTGTTCTCTTTAATTTACACTATTTTCAGTTTTGTATATATAGCTTCAACATTTCCATGTTGAAGCTATATTTGATCAATACCACAGTTTATCGAAAATTAGTGCCTCTGAATTTTTTAGTGACAGCTGGTGACATACACACAAAAAACCACCTCGACTAAATTGATACACTTCAAACGACTTAAGTGAAGGTTGTTCTATTCGTCATTCTTATAAGATTCAAATTTCTTTATACATCTAGCTAAATATCTTCCTATATTGTTTAGAATTCCAGTATCTAACTGAAAAGTTTTTTCAGTTATACATATATCAGGTACGGTTACGGAATGATAAATGTTTTTCTGGTTCTATACCTATTCATTCACTTTAAAATAAAATACAATTTTAAAATCAATTTTTTAAAGTAGGTTAACTTAAGTTGTGATAAACGTTTGATATTCTATATTGTAATGAAATAAATAATAAACTGATTGTACTTGTTATTCATCATTAACATAATGTAAAAACAAAACACATAGTTCGTTCAAAACTAGAAACAGTCGGTTTATGTTAAAAAAAAACAGTAAGTCGCTTAAAATGTAATTTAATATAAGGTTGCAAGAGCTACGAACGTAACTTAAAAATGAGAACGCGGCCGCATACAGTGGAAATTAAAAATGTTGAAAACACAAACTAAATGTTCATAAACAAGGGCAAATCCGCCTTTTGTTTCCAGACTCACGTGTAACCGAGCGGCAGAGATAAAATTAAACCCTCGGAATATATAATCTCTTTATATAAATAAAATTAACTGGATTGTATAAACGAGGGACTAATTTTGCTGTTTTTGTTATAAATAACTTTGTTCTAGCTGGTCAAAGAATAATCTGTTGTATTTCAATATTCTACTTGAAACTATTGGCTTTGTAAATAAACGTATATATATATATCTCGTTTAAAAGTCTTTCTTATTGTGGTTTTTAACCTTTTCTAATTCTTTTTAACACTATAATAAGTATAAAGTTCATTACCTATTTATTATTATTACTTGTAGAACTATTTCTAAAATTTTTCTCATTTACTGATATACTTACCTAATGGTAAACGCAAAGAAAATGTTTATTGTGGCAAGTACATTTAACTTAAATAGATGTATATCAAAGAAATTGAATGATCTTCCAGTAAGTCAATTATTGAAGAAAATTGAGTATATTTTCATGCTTTTTCAGCAAATACGTCCAAGCAAAAGGCTTTAGTGTTTTGGAAAAGAAACTGTAAATCGCGTTTTTCCGATGTAAAAAAAAATTGCGAACGGAGTGTTTGTAGTACCATTCGATGCATATTCACGTAATTTAAACCTGATTTGTTGCGACTAAGCCTTTTTTGTAGTTTTTTATAAAAAAAACTACTAATTAATTGAGCGATATGAGTGGTTGTAGTACCAATCAACTCGTGTTAAATATAGCAAAATTTATTTTATTTCTGGTGTAAATTTTGTTTAAATTACAATTTTTGATCAAATTATTCAAAGCTTTGTGCATATTAATTAAATTGTCATACTATATAGTGATTACATAAGGTCATAATTTTAATATCTTTGAATATATTTTGAGCGATTCTATTTACCCCTTATTATAGATTGCTACACAGCCTTATAAATAAATTTACTTACTAACTTATATCCACTTTTAATCAATATCAGTAACCAATTGTGTACTTTAATAAGAAGTGCTAGGAGGGCATTTTCTGATAACATACTTATCAATTATCTCTGCTATAAAGACAGTATTAAGTTTAAAGTAGGAGTAACAAACGCGTTCTGGTCTGAGAAGAACTTAACCATCATGTCATCAGGCCTTAGTGTCATTATTGTAATCGTTTACTCTATTATAGGATTTTTTTATCAAATTGCTTTTTATATATGATTTAAACTTATTAAATTTAAATTCAATTGAATACTGCACTAAGGAGTTTATTTTAAAAACGTTAACATATAAAACTTAAACGAGTTAGTTATTTTATTGTCTAGTTATTGGTATAAAAAGTTTATTTTTATTCTTACTGTTAATTTGATGTAAATTGCAATTTTTCTTGAATTTATTAATATCTTTATGAACATAATATTTCATACATATATTGTATTATACATATTATATTGTGTATACAGTTACAATTCAAATTTCTTTGAAATAATTTTTCACTGTGTTTCTATACCTCACATATTGCTGGAACATCCCACTTCTGCAGTTCAAATATGATATCAGTATCTGCTGTATTGCCATATGATGTTATACTGTGAAAATATCTAAAGCAAACAAATCTAACCATTTCGTTTTTAACCGGCGTATTCGTTGAATTGCGTATGTGGCAGAACTCTGTTTATATAAATCAAACACTTTATTGCAATTTGGAATTTAAGGTAACCTAAGAAAATATTTTAAATAACTGAATTCAATATAAAAGCGATCTACATATATCTATAAAGTTTCAATGAAAAATTTCAATTCAATATAAAATAATTATTGAGTTTGGTACCAATAAAGAATATTTAATCTTACAATTTCAAATCTTAAAAGTGCAATAGACGAAGATAAAATAGATTATTTTTTCTAGTTTCATTTCTGCTGTGTGTTAATTGTACACCTATGTTGTGTTTACACTTTGTATTAAATATTATTTCTACTTATAGTTATATCTGTCAGGTTATATCAGCGTTAATTAAAACTGGAAATCAGTTCACGCCGAGATTCCAGCATGTTCCGATTGGATGAATAAGGACCCTGTATGAATATGAAACCAGTCGGGAAAATTTCTATATAATTAATCGTACTATCGCATATTTATAATAATTATAACTTATTTGGGTTGTATATCGTTTCCAATTTATTTTACAATGTCTAATATATTCTTACTATTCTTAGTTTATATTATTCTATTTTTAGTCCCATATTTGAAGTGTTAGAAGAACTTTTCTGTTCATCTTTCTTTGGGCATATTGAAACTGTTTTCACATACAAAAAAAAGGACTTACTAGCAATCACAACTAGTATATTGAATAAGTAATTACAACTAAAAATTGTATCTTTGTTATATTTAAGATCAAACAACGTGGAGTTTCATATCAACACGACACTTATATAGTCTTAAAAAAAATCCTAGTAAAATCTTATCCTATCCTAGTAGTCCTAGAAAAATTATACTTTTTAATTATATATTAAAAGATATAATTTTTGTATTATTGAGCCGAGTGAAACTAAGCTCTTACTAGTCAAAAGTGTGTATTGTTACTAATGCTACTCCTCCTGGACGGACAGTGGTAGGATGTCGAAAATTGGCAGTGTTCTCGAGGACAGTGACTTATAGGTCCTGAACTTTTATGGTGACATTTGTGATTGTAGTTTTATATTAAATGGTCAGAGTGTGTCCCATAGAGTAAATGTGTCGTAAGAAACACAACAGACTGTGCTACATTCAATAATCAAATCATTTTCAAAACAATGTTTTTAATTTCTGTAATGCTTGACTCAGCTCTACCCGCCGTGCACAGTGGCAGATCTAGTATATTATAAATACAAAGCCTGAATCTATAATTATAATAGAACTTCACTTCATACATTAATAATATGTTTAAACGTTTAACATATTTTGTAATAAATTGTTAGATTGCCCAAAAATCGTTTTTTCAAAGTGTGTATAATAATGAATTCATAAACTGATAACATACCACATACGTCTTTTCTACAGGAAGTGCAAATGTATATGATTCTATATTCGGATAAGAAGGGGGCTACTGGAAAATGTGCAGTATAAGTATATTAAATAGCAAAACTATAATGCTGACTGATTAGAATAGCTTAAATAATATCTCTATAACTGGCGCTATACTACGAAATAAATATGGATAGTCTTGCCATAAATATTGTTATAAGGGAAAAATATTTTTTCCATGCATAAATGATTTATTCTTGTAAAGTGTAGTTTATAAATTAATATAATAAAATTAAAAATATATGAAGATTATTTAAAATTATTTCCATTGGCTTTAAAACAGTTTTTTAAACGCTGAGACCACGTCGATAGAAGAACGCATACTTGCCGTCGGAATTTTTTTCACTTTTGTTAGTTATGGACTCTAAGTTGGTTAGTTTAGAGCATGCCATATTATACTCTCTAAAACTTACTATAAATCATAATGAAGGGCTTCGAGACAGGGTCTATACGACATCTGTCTAATGTTTCTGTGACGTTTGAAACTTTCCTCTCCAACCACACATGGGGAGGACTATGTCCAGCAGTGGACGATTCCCGGTTGAATGATGATGGGTGGATCAAGCTTTAAATCGGTGCTGAGTATTCCTTAAAGAATCACCCTTTGTTATGGAACATGGTGGTGCAAAGAGGTTTAACCACTATCTCAAGAATCGTATCGTGAAACATTTGTGCCGCTGTTTTGACCCTTTTTCATAAAAAATTCTTAGTTAAATTTTGATAGCCAACACCCCACTAAACTATCATAGGAGTCAGATAATGTCCATGTTATTCTCTACTCTCTAACTGGAAAAACTTCCACAGAGCTATGAGAATAGACTCGGTCATTCTACTTTTTTAAACATTTCTCAAGACTAACGTTTTTTTCATCAGTAAATAAAATTTTGCGGTGATCGGTGTTTCGAATCTACCGCCCCATACATTTTTAAATTACTAGATAAACAATGTCCAATGAGCTCTTATTATCTGCAAGTCCTAAATCATCTTTCAAAATGCCCGACATGTTCTAGTGAACATATCATTTCCCGACATAAAACCTTTTGTTTCCGGACAGGATTTCTTTGATTTTTTTCCTTCACTGCTTTGCCTTTGTCGAACGAACACTATCTGGATGGCCAGATCTTTTTCTAATACAAACACAAAACGTTTCATTGTACCTATCTGAAACCTACCTATAATGAAAAGTCCTATGTCGCGCAATACATAAACATGCGACCAATTCCAAACAGATGGAGAGTTCTGAAAATAGTAATTATATCCATACCGTCTATTTGTGTTATCACAACAATTCTCTTTATCAACCACTATGTATTTCACAAATATATTTAATACCAATTGGCGCTAAAGTAAGAAAGCAATGGATATTCATGTAAGATTGACAGATTAAAAATTCAAATTTATCTTTTATTTTTTGCATTGTAACAACATTTATGGCAAGACTAGATAAAATAAATGAATTGATAGATTTCTTATGTGTATTCCATAGCATAAATAACATAAATTCTATAATTTCGGATGAATTGAATTGTTTTATGTCGATCACTTTACTGGGATCCTATAAAAGCTTGGGTTAAATACATAAACATACTTGGAAGCTTAGTAGGCGAGGGTTCGGCGAGCGGAGGCACACTCGACACCTCCGTGGTAGCTCCCGCGAGCACTGCACAGAAACAATACCAGTTACTGCTACAGATTGCCTTATCGAATACTCAAAATTGATATGTTTCTTTGATTTATAAGTTATTATGTGATATTACTGTAGTATGTGCTGTTTGTTTGTTTTTTGTATTGTTATATTAGCAAGTCAATGCTTTTTAAATGGCAAAATAATTAAATGTGCTTTTATTATTCCATAAACAAACAGAGATATTAAAAATATTTCTCCGTTTGCTTTAATAAAGTAGAATAAAACGAATAACCTGTGACCTAATAAAACTACAAAAACTTTTATAATCGTTTTATTCAAAATATCGTATTCGGAACTAAAATTGTTTATAAAATATTATATGTTTAGGCAATAACTAATGAAATATGGTGTAATAAACATCTTGTATCTCAGTCTAGTGTCTTTCGGAATATCTGTTGAATAACTTCAACAGATATTTTAATAATTTTATTTATTTTTTATTCATGTACCTTATTTTTACAGAGACATCTTAATTTAAAAATATGTACATAGGATAGTTTATTCCTACAGAGAGATATCTTCCAACTACCCTTAAATTTAATTGGTTGTTCTTCACTCATAACGTCACGGGAAACTTTTGGCTCGACATAAGTGTTTTTTAGATTCAGTATACAATTCCGCATCGATTAATTTTTTTTTATTCCCCAAATACTATAACTATATACAATTTTCATAAACAATCTAATACTTGAAATTGTTATTCAAGTATTTGGTTATAAGGCTTTAATTATAATTAATAACCTACCTCGCTCTTTCGCCAGTTGCTATCTCTGAGAAGAATCTCATATGAAACTTCGACTCGAGTCCAACGAGACAGCCTCGTTCTAGAACTTTTGCGATTAAGTAGTCAAGTTTGTGTAAAATTTGACACTTTCAGTTAAATTTAATGTTACATTTAATATAGCTCATATATTATTTACATTTATGAGTTTTCGTGAAGATAATTATTATATATACATATTTCATTAAACACACTGACAGACAACACTTATAACAATATCATCAATAGTGAAGTGAATATATATATATAAATGTAAATATTTTAAAAACCGAGAACACTTGATCAATATCAACCGTTTTATATCTACAGCATCCGACACATACAGCCCCTTCCTGTTTTAGACATAACTTTCAACTGAGTCACATGAAATAGATTTGCCATTCAAATGTGAGCTTTATCTTTATATAATAAAGTTTAAAATGGTACGTCAATCACTACTACACCGTCTCTCTTTGAAATATTTTTCCCGTATCTAAAACTGTAAATAATCAGATTCCTTTAGTCGAGAAATAACTAACGAGAGCGCTGTTCTTGTATTAAAAATAAGTTAGGTCTTATCTTCTTTAAATAAATTATAAATTTAGAAACTAAAATATATATATATATATATATTATTAAATTTTAATTGACTTGCAAAATATAAGCCATTCTTAGGGACCTTGTGTAGTTTAAACAAGTTCCCTAGCAATTAGTAGAAGATCGAGAACTGGAAATGTTGACTACCTGAAATAATTACGTGGAAAACTTTATAAGCGTTCAGAACCATAATAAAGTCCCGAGTTTAGTATCAACAATAAGTCATTTATCATTGAGAGTTCCATAACTTTATGAGGCTACAACGATGGCCGCAAATAGAAGATCGATTCCTCTTTAAGATTCAATACAGATTCTCGCTTTTCGAAACAATGGCTACATCTAATATACTGCTAATAGTATTACATTAGATTGTAATCTAATTTTGTTTTAGATTTAATTTGTTACTGAAAAGACTCAACTTTGCTAATTGTATAAAATCTAAGAGAAACATTCTGCGTGATATGAAAAAGTTATATGGTATTTTTCGTTTGTGTTTTTAGTCTAAAAATAACCTGGTTTAGCTGGACTTGGCCTATACTTGGCGGGCTAGCTGGACTTGGCAATTTGTAGGTAACATAGTTCTTGAATCGAGCCTCGAACTTATACTGAAATTCAGCTTTCAATCTCATTAATATTATAAAAGTGAAGTTTGGTATACATCAATGGTTGTAAGGATGTTTGACACTTATTACGTTCCAACGGTTGAAACTATTTTAATGAAAATTTATAAATAAATAAGATATGTTTTGTAATATGCACATCAAACCCTTTCATATTGTACGTCATTGAATGTCAACCCCCTAAACTATAATTTTTTATGATTTATTAGTAATGTATAGTTTTCATAATTTTCTTTGAACTTGTACAATAAAACGATGTTACTTGCCTAATTTCAAAATTCTAGATCATCAGAACGAACCCCATACATTTTTTTCTTTGAGAGTGTCGAAATATTCGTTTTTGCCGAATAAACGGCCATATCTTTTTAAACCTTAATTTGGCAGTTTAAATTATTTCAAAGCCTCAAGAGACAGAAATTAATATATGGTTTAATTTCCATACATTCCTGAAATTAAGGGTCAGACAGACAGACAGATAGACAGACAGTCGGACAACAATGTGTTCTACATGGCTTCCGTTTCTACTTATAGATACGGAAACTTAAAAAGACTTTAATAAATACTTTTATTTTCCATTTAAAATATTTTTAGTACTTGCAACTAAAAATATAATATTGTTTATACATTTTAAAATTAAAAGCCTCTATATTCTAGAATCACGTTTATTTCACGTCATGAAAGTAAGATTTTACAAAACATCTTTTAACTGTCAAAGCTACCATTTACTGGGAGCTTGTTACAAAGCCTATACCTACAGCGTAAGCCTACAAAGCATACGTCGACATAAAAGAGTAAGTGAATTTATTCAGTCGACTAACTCAAAGTTAGTTTGTGTTTGACCTCGATTTTAAACATCTTTATGTTTAATAAAATAATCAATATTTTTATGAGAATATTTAATATTTTTGAGGATATACTGACAGCTACCGCTTTGCTTAGAGTTATCTCGTTAAGAATCTCCAATTAGGAAATTGCAAGGACAGCTTTTGTGAAACGAAAATATTATATCAGCAAGCTACACCCAAGTGTTAGATGTAATATTCGATACTATGCTATGAAAATGTACGATAAATTAACTTAGCAGTAGTGTCCTCAGTGCGATATTTTATTTTTAACAGCATAAACGGCAAAAAAAAAGTTTACTAACGAAGTGAAACCAGCTATATGAGGGTCTCATTGCAATTTAGCATCTACAGCGATTTCAAGAGAAAGTGTAAATTCACCTCTTCCAACGTTTCCTTTTTTTGAGTAGAATAGTTTCCACCTTTTTACTTTTGTACTTGTATTAAGTTTTGTCTTTTTATTATGAAATAAACAGTTGTTTACGTTAATCAATGCACTGCGGGAAAGCTTTGTTTACATTTCCATAAAAATATTATTTAATGCTGTTTTACTTTAAATATCAACAAAATATTATCAGCAAAAAATTTGCGATACACAACGAATATCCACAAAACTATACAGGTCATATATAAGAAAGAGAAATGGGCCTAAAATTGAACCCTAATAATTTGAGATCATCGGTCAAGATTTTTATTCATATTCTAAATGTAAGCATTATATGATTTCCAAACTTTTCGATGTTTCTAGTTTTATTAGAAAATAACAAACTTTTTTTTTATTGCTTTTTGTTGGAAATAAATAATTTATACTTGAATAACGTAAATTTTCCACAACGATTTGAACCAACATACTGTATATTTTCAATTTTTTTGATCTATAATAATCTGTAAAACTATTATCGAAAAAGATAAAAGTATTCTCAGTTATTTTAGTTGGATTCGAGAATAAATTAACAAGTTTTTAGACCACATACAATAATATTCTTATTAGGTAAAGACAGTTTTGATAATACTTTATCTAGAAAAAATAAAAAACCAACTTGTATGCACTAACAATATTAAAACTTTACGTTTCTTAAATTATATTTTATTTTAATAAGTACAAAAAAGCAACCGCATATAGCACTCACCGCTTAGACAGAGTCGAAAAAAAAAAAGGCCTTTTTAAGCGGAGTTTTGGTAAACATATCACAATTCAATAAATATGATACAATTTAAAGAAAATGAACATATTTAAATATATTAATAAAAATATTTATATCCAGTCTAACACATTCTCTAGTTTGTCACTTTCACACCTATGACATAAATCGTTAGTGAGAAAGTGACAAAACAGAGAATAAGTTATGTAAGGTATAAATATTTATATTAGTAAGTAGAAAAAATAAAAATATTTTAAAAGTTTTGACTTAACTGAGCAAAACGACTTACTAACCTAGCTAAGTATGAATGTTTTGTCTCAAAAATTAAAACCCAACAAACGTTAGATGATTGCCAAAATTAAACAGTAATTAATAATATTCAAGCCATTGCACTGTAACATATTTTAGTAATCTCATTTGTTCTCATTTAGAGCTCAACTTCAATATCTTTCCTATCATTTCTTGAATAGTTTGATGCACCAGGTGTCTTAAATCGTTTACAGCAGGGGTGAGCAACCTTCTTTGCTCGGAGGGATGCAGTTTCAAAAACAGAGAAAATAAAGTGCATATACAAGGTTCAAATAATGTTTCAAACGTGATAAATGTTCGTATTTAAGAAATTTAAAACTTAATATACACTTTCGTTATCTTGAAACTTTATTTTTCGGCATTTTTTGAAAAAAAATACTAAAATAAATTAAATTTTTATGTGCCTCGAGGGCCGCATGCGGCCTCCGGGCCGCGGGTTGTTCATCCCTGGTTTACGGTATTATTAAATCTGTGTTAAAAAAGCTATATATATGTTGTTAATCTTTTTTTTTTATTGACACATATTTCTTTCGTCTTTTAGATCAGAATTAGTTACCAGACATATAAATGTATAGTATTATCATTAAATATCAGTTTATTAAATTCTTTTTAATAAAATCAGTAATCTTTATAAACATGTTTGAGTAAATACATAAATGTTTTTTATTTAAATATCTGCTTACATTTTTTTTTGTCTCTTTTTTACTTTTTTTTTTTGTTGCACCCCTACTAACGTCCTCTCTTGCACATCTAAGGCTGGCTGGTAGAGAATGTTTTAATAACATTAATCCTACCTTTTGTACATTATAATTAGTATTGTGCAATAAAGAATAAATAAATAAATAGTTTAGCGCAATTGCGACCAGTTTAAAGTTATAAAATAAACCTTTTTCACTTTATTTTTTGTAATGTATCCAATTTTAATAATATAAAGAACATTCTATATAGTTATAGTATTTTGGGGAATAAAAAAATTTTATCTTCAAAACTAAATATTTCTTTAAAGCAATCGATGTGGAATTTTATAATAAATCTAAAAAACCAAGACTCCTGAGGAACCAAAATTATCCCTAGAAGTTTTGAGAGAAACACTACAAATTAAAATATGAAAATTTGTGTTTAATATTAGTAACAGAATATTAATAATTCGTTATTGTTAAATGTATTACGTAAAAGACATTTTGTAATTGTGAAAATAATGTACATTTTTTTTTCCTTAGCCTATTTCAAGATAAAGAAAAAACGAATGAATTCCACAAGATTCAAACAATGAGAATAAAGAAAAGGGTGCAGTCAAGTCGATATAGAATGGCTTCAGGGACGCCATTTGTTTTCAGGAACCAAAAATAATGAAAGAAAATTTCTTCAATATGGCCATGAGTTTGTATTGTAAAAAAATATTAGCGCCGCTCATTACTTTCATACTTTACATCGCCAACAATGGGTATGCGCCTAGCAGATATTTTCATTCATGTACAATATGAACATTTCTAATACGACAAAAATAACTTAAAAATAGGAAATTTATAAATATTTCATAATATATTTTGTTTTCAATGATTTCGAAGTCTTAAGTTTTAAGTAACAGGTGTTGAGATTATTGGTAGACCTAAATTATTGTCAAAAAACAAAAAGATTATTTTATATTAATTTGTTAGTCCGATACAAAATATAGGACCTTGGTTTTGAACCCAGGATATTCTAGTTACATTTGATACATTTTTAGAGACTGCTATCCATCGACGCCATCGAGGTTACTGTATTTCATCCTACAACAATATATAAAACGAAAAAATTCCATGACTTTAATCTCCAAACAGTCGTCCGAGTGAATAAAGGCTTAATTATGTATGTACATTGAACATTCTTGACGACTGAACTCCGGGGAAAAGTACGTTTTTATTAATAACTCGCATTCAGATATGTTACCCTGAATGAAATATGAACTGTAATGGAATTCCATCTGTATGGTCTGGTTAATGAATTGCTTATCACATCACGCCTGAAAACAATAAATAAAGCCTGTATATTATCAAATAACAGCCACAAATACTATTATGTGAAAAATCATTAAAATTGTTATTCAATTCCAGGTATAGTCAACTGTGTTCGGGAAATCGCAAACATGGCGGCCGGATGAGCAGCCATCTTGATTGTCTCGACGGGATATTGAGGGTGGCACAGCACGGGAATATAATTGGAGATATTGGATATAGGTATGTAGTGTAAATATGATTTCCGTTCGACCTAACTGATAAGGAATCCGGATTCATTTCCTGATTGCCTCTTTGCATGCAATGAATGGGTAGCCAATTTCCTTTAACGTATTACAGCTGTTGCATTAGAGACTATACGTTACGTTTTTGTACTTAAGTGATATCTTTAATTGTTATAAACTTTAATCTTTGGAACTAATGGCTTTGAAAAATTATTTCTGATTATGCTAGGCAGGTTTCTACTTTTGAGGGTTGGTTAATGTCGATTTTGGGTTGGTGAGGTTAGCATAGTTGTAGAATATATTATCTTCCTTGCTTGTCGATCACAAAATCTATGTTTTACACTCATTTTGATTCGATTTTTTATGACCGTCAGACCGATTCAATATAGATAGGAGATAGGGCATTTTTTATCAATACACGACGCGTGCGAAACCGCGAGCGAAATATAGTCTTCTCATAATGAAAAAAAAATGTCCAAAAGGTGAACAGTTCAAGATGCTTTTATAAATTTATTATAGTAACTACATACTAATATCAAATAACTCTGATTCATTGATCAAATAATTCAATACAATTCTTATTTATCACAGCTAGTATTTATGATAAAGTTTTATCTTACAATATTAAATCATTGTATAACGTTATTTGAATATGAAAGATCTTATTAAATAGAAGTATATAAAAATAAGAAATCATCTATTTAAATGAGCTGAATAATTTTGCTTATGACGTTTTTATTTTCCCCGAATTTGTCCGAGTACTTTCGGAACCATTCGTAGTTCTTTTTTCATGAGCTCTGATCATGACGTAATCGCAGCGTGAACTGCGGCTAAATAGTTGTAATTACAACAATTTATGTAGCATGTGTCTTTATATTTTAATTTCCTAAACTAAGCTCTTTTAAAATTAATTCAAGAATGTAACCTCAGATCGATTTAAAACCCTAAAATTCAGGTGACGTCTGAGGCTATCGTTTTACTCTGATCCCGGGGGAAGCTTAATCTTTATTTGGATTTGCGAGGGTTGAGAGTCACACAATTAAGAAACTTACTGAAATCGCCATTATACTCCTTCAGCGACGCAATTTAGGGGAAGTTTTATTTCCTTTTGTTTTATAAAGAGGGTGAACTTTAAACGATCATTTTTCGAGATAAAATTACCTTTTCTGTCATTTTTCGATGAATCAAAGACAATTCTTATTACTTTTAATAAAATATTTTGAACCAATATCACCACAGCTATTATTATACCTCAAGGTATACTCGTATATTCTACGTTACCTGGAAAATAGTAATAAGTACTTAAGTGTTTTTTTAATTGCTCAATTTATATGATAAATAAATTTTCAGTCGATATTTTAGAAAAGATAGCTAATTGGAAGCATATTACTACAGCAGAATTATACGATATATAAAATATGTATTATTTATTACTCAAATTTGAAACTACTTACAGTTGTAAGGCTCTATTATTTAACTTCATCACAACCCCAAGAAACAACTGAACGGAACAAATCTTCGATTCTGTTGTAACCATATCTTTATGACGCCTCTCCTTGTCTTTTCTAGTCCCTGATATGATAATAAATAATGACTAACGAGGGAAGAGCGAACAGATGAGTCACAAGACAGATGGGAACCAACTATCCTCGCAACCTTTTGATTTATAGAAAATAGATAGTTAAAGAACAATTAGTTTCAAGCCAATCACAGTCTACATTATTTATATTTTTTTATTTATTTATTTATTTATTTAAACTTTAACAACACTTTATAAAATAATAATTTTGTAAATTGGATAACTTATCTCTACATTACATTAATTAACACCTTTCTTGTAATCATATACTTATAGCTGGGTGAAAGATATAGCGTACATTTTACTAATTAAGATATATAAATTTAGCCAAAAAGGTATCATAAAATCTGCTTATCAGCGTCATAAACAAAAAGGATTTGAAAGATGAAGGTTTCCGAGGTTTATCATAATCTTACACAATGTAAACCGCGCTTAAAATGATGTCTTATCTACATAGGACACCTGGTACTCGTTAATTATAATCAAGTAACTCTGAGGCTTAGGTTTATAAATAAATACACATCTTTAAAGATATTACACATAAAAAGCTATAATATCATTTCATGTCTAAGAATGTATACTTAACGAAATTATAGTAAAAGAATAAAATAAAATAATTCTTTAAAAAAATATATTTACACATATCAATCGATGCGGAATTTTATACTGACTCTAAAAAACCAAGACCTCTAACGAGCCAAAATTTTTTCCTAGAAGTTATGAGAGAGGAACTATAAACGAAAATATGGAATAAGTTTTTTATAATTAGTAAATATATTTTAAGTAAATACGTTAATAATCAACAAAATAAATATATTTCAAGCAACTTTCGTGATCTGTAATTATTAATTATCTATAGATATCCGGCTGTACTTACGTAATCTGAATTTGCCCAAATAATTCCGAATGTTTCCGGGATCCTTAATCATGAGTTCGGAACTTGGCGGAATCGCGGCGTGAACTGATTTCTTCCGATTCCGCCGTGCTCTGAACTCATAAGGGTTGGGACTCTTATTGGGATTCGAAACCAGTCGGATAAATACAGATAAATTTACCGTATATATATAATGTATGGTGAATGTTATTTTGAAATAAATTTTAGTTTCTATGTAATCTGCTGTTAGAGATTTTATTTGAGGGTGATATATAAACATATATTTCTTAAATAATCATTAGGGGCTGTATCGTGTATCAAATGAACAAAACATATAAAATGTAGATATATGGCTGCGTCACTATATTCTTATAATTTATATGTAATTCAAAATTGTCCTATTCTAACTTTTAAAATATATATTATTAAAATATACGATACCTATAATAAATCACTCCATTAACAACAAAAGATTCATAATAAATTATATATAATATAACAAGGCCAGTATTATGAAAGTTAGTTCGTTATTAGTTAGATTTAACATTGTAAAGCTGAGAAACTCTAGAAATAGTTAGACGATGGTACCTGTATTGACGTTGTATCTTATTGATATAAGGATTCCATTTAAAATAAAACGTTTAACTCACACAATAATTTGTTTTAAATATTTATAGCACATAAAGCGGAAAAGTATAATGTTTTCTAAGATTTACACGAGTACTACACATTTCAATAAAACTATTTTACGGATATAAAAAAAAAAAAGAAATAAAAGTAAAAAGTAAAAGTATTTTTAAACGTAAGATGGTTCAAAACTACATGATGGAATTGAAAAATTCTTTCTGATGAAAGAGGTAGTTTTATGAAGGCCATAGTCTATCTAGCATTACGCTACTGCTATCTATTATGCTAATAGTAGTATCTTCTTTTATCAACTTTGGTCCAGCGTATATATTAAATTGTGGAGTGCTTGCAAAAGTTTATAAAAATCGATGTAGAGGGTAGATCGAGTTAGTCTTGTAACAGTCGCGAAATACAGAACAAGTGGACACGCTGTCCGATGGCTGTGAATAAGTAAGTGATAGGTAATAACTGTTTCTTTGTTTGATATCATCCTGACTGTACATCCTTTTACACTTCTCTAAAAAGATTGACAATGGCCGCCACATGATAGCTTTTGAGAGGCAAGGAATTTGAAGTAGACGTTGTACTCCAAATCGGATGGAACACATCAACATCATGTTAATAGTAAATAAAATCGTTCAGATACTATGGAACCGCGAGTAACAGATTGTATGAAATAAAATAAAATGTTTATTAAACATTTAACATTCATCATTTCATTTTAATTAAGGTAGAATATTATTGTGAATAACTTTGAAAATATATCATTTTATAACTATATTATATATTTATTTAAGTCCAGGAGAAGATGGATGTATTTATCTCATATATTATACAAGTTACCTCTTATAATATACTAAAGTTAGTTATTTAATCAGCGGATGCCGTGAGGAAATAAACTTAACAGTTAGAACTTAAACCAGTAAATGTGATTTGTAGTGTTGGTGACTTTATCACGTTACAGGAAACTTAGAGGCTTTCCTCATCTAACTCTATCTTTTCTAAATTGTATGGAAGTTAAATGAAGTAAGATATTTTAGAAGTAAGTCATAATTTTGTTTGTGAGGATCTAAATATTAATTTATTAATTATACCATTGTTTCTTTGTTAAGTCTTATAATTTTAATTACATACTTGATGAAGCTATTCAAATGATAGCCATGTCAGTTTCTTGTATAGACAATATTGACAATATAGACAATAAAAATAAAACTCGAGTATAGTTAAGATGAGGGTAGACGAGATGTAAGTGTAAGACATTTACATCTCGTCTACCCGTGAACGCGATTGCTGGAAATCATTCGAAACGTTGGGTTAAAATTAAAATGTAACCAAATTATACTCGTGAAAATCTAAGAAAATAATATAGACAATATTCAAAAGATTACATTATTAATATTTCCAAAGAATTAGTTCGACTCTTCAATAGTCTTGCTTGTTAGCTGAAACGCTTGGTACAGATAACATTCAAATATTATTTGTATTTTTTACAAATACATTATCTTTAATATCTTTGAGAAAATTAAGTTACACATAATTATGTCAGTTATGCTGCACGTGTTTCCAGGTCCAACACACATCCTTGGTACTTGAAAAATTCACAGGATGTCATGGAAATCTTTTATTATATTATTTAGGCCTTTGCATCGATGGATTTCATGGTGTACCATTAAGGGTTTGGTGATCGAGGAGCTGGTAGAAAGTAGAAATTCCCTTGTACGCTGTATAAAGGTAATGTAAACGCTAGTTTTTGGCTTAAAGGTTAATGGTTAAACTGGTTCTTCGTTAAACGTAGTTCAAGAAAGATGATATCAGATAAAAAAATAAATAAACCAATGGCTGAAAGTTTCATAGATAAGAGCGATCAAACAAAAAATCAAAAATGTAACCAATTTATACGCGAGTTTTAATCCGTAAAAATTGTTTTATTTGAAAATCAAAGCCGTTAGATTTATTATTAAAATAGATATAGCATTAAATAGTTCACAAGTAAAAAGACACTGACCGAGCTGTTGTTTCGTCTTTGCTTTTTAATCTTAGACAAATCAAGGCTAATGAAGACGAAGGTTTGTTTAAAAAAAAACAGTTTATACGAATAGAATGTGAGATAAAAAATGTATGTACTCTCATCTTCCTGATATAGTTGTTTCGTTACTAATGCTCCTCCTTCAGAATCATGGTGGGATATCGAAAATTTACAGTTGTCAAGGACAGTGACTTATAGGTCCTGAAGTTTTTTGCTGACATTTGTGATTGTAGTTTTTTATTAAATCGTCAAAGTTTGTCCCATAGAGTTAATATTTGGAACGTTTCGAACGCACGCGCGAGTTCTTATTAGGATTAAGATTGTTTACTTGGTTCATTATTTTCATAAACATGTTTTTATTTTCTGTTGATCACGTTTATAATTCTCATTTAGCAACAATGCTTCACTCAGCTCCACCTAGTATTAGTATAAATGGGTCATATTAATTATATTACAAATTTTACATATATTTCTGCCATTGTGTATGTGACAGTTATTTGACAGAACAGCAAAGTCACATAGATATTCAATTACGTCACAATTTGAAATTTGTACACCACATTATATTATACATTTATAAATAATTCTCGTTTCTTTTATTATTATTTGTAATAAATAGAACTTAAATCCAATGAATCTTTTAAATTAATTGCATTAATCATTATTTGTATTTAAATATGAATTGAAAAATATAACTCGATTTTGATATATTAATGTAAAAATGTTTTATGTTATTAAAAATAATATTTTCATTGCGCCGGTCCATTCTTTGTTAAAGATCAGAAAAGTAATTTTGGAAAACATAAAATCTAAGAGTAATGGCAGTTAATCTAAACAAACAGACAGACATATTACATTTTCTACAATGTTTAAATTAAATAACATTCCAATGAGACCATACAAAAATATACATATAGTTCTTGTTAGTAGTTTTATAAGTATCTTGGGCGGCGAGGTTAATATGGCGGCTAATAAATGTAATATAAACAATAATAGTCAACGTAACACACATCCTATAATTGTTTGCTGAATTTTGTTCCTATCTTAATAATTGAATAGTTTCGGAGTTTAGTTCGATGTAACTAGTTAAGAAGTTCTCGTTCAGAATTATTTATTTGATCTTCTTTCTGTCTATTTTCTTATATACACACCCAAACATCTCCTGTATACTTTATCAACCTTACAGACGCCTGGAAGACATCGCTCTTAAGCGATAAGATTGCCAATTTGTACCATTTTTTATTAATTTTTTTATTCCATTTTTGTTAGATTCGCGTGAACAATAAAGAATATTATTGTAATTGTAATATATAATTTCAAATTTATTGTTTATTATTTAGAACTAGTGCTCTTAGGTGTTTAAAAATATTAATATATAAGCTATATTTTTCATCCAAGGTAACACTATTGTAGCTCGCCTTTTGTTTCGCGACCCCAGCCCTCTGAGAATGTTATTAGGTCAACGTCAGATTAGGTCAGGTTTAATTTAGTACCAAGATGTGGCAAACTCTTAAAATTGGATTAAAATATCATAATTACATGATTTAATATATGCATATATGTAGCTTAATAGGTAATACAGTACGTAAACTATGTATATAGATATATATAGGTATCTCTGTATACAGATATCTATTTGAAGTAAAAACTAGAACAAACCTAAGCTTTCTCACGGTGCTGTTACTAACAAAGGCTTGATATATTTTAATTTATATAACATACAAAAGGCGGCTACATTTTTAATTTATGTATTTTTCAATGATTATTCTCTATTACCAGAAGCATCGCTAGAAAATTTTTATCTGACCTCGATTAAAATTCTCTTCAACATCGATAGTAAGCAGTTCTCAGTAAAAACTTTAGATACACTGTTGTAAAATAAGTGGGTCAAAAAAAAAATATCTTAAGAATATCTTGAGATTTTATATCGGTGGCATTGTATGCCTCATTTTGTTTAGCACTTGAGTAGAGTGGAGAGCGACTCTGCTGTCAAAGGAACACGCTAGCTTGCTCAATTCAAGAGTAAATCGGTTACCCGCCTTTTATTATATAATAGCAATGTTTTTAAACAACAGCGATCAATTATCTGATTTGAAACTACAATTGATACTACAGATGGGACACAGCTTTAAATAGATACATTTACAAACCTCATAGCCCATAGGAGTTAAGAAAGAGAAGATTCAAGGAAAAAAGTATTAAACACCATACAACCCGTGTATTTAAACCGAGGTAAGTATATATTCTGAGCCTTATATCAATATAAGTGATTGTTTTATAAGATTAAAGTAACTTTTTTTACGTTTAATAGTTCTTATTAAATATAGCAGTATTAAAAAAACGGTTCGTTAAGATTTGATATTTTGAATAAAGATAACAATAAAATTATTATAAAAGTAAATATAAAAGCGAAGACTAGTATCTATAAAAAACACAAGCACACAATAAAAACTTCATAAATAAAATAATTATAAATGTAATGAAGTATAAATTACTTGAAGATGAATTCAAACCACCTTCTAATCCACCTTCATAGACATTGATGTTTTCATAAAGAGACCGCAAGAAAACAAAAGAAGCTTCCAGGCTTTGTTTCAATTTCAATTCAGTAGTAATGAATTAAAAAGCATAATAAAGAATAAAAAGCTTTACTATCTCTATGATTTCTAAAAGCAAAAATAAAACAAATCATCTTACTTCAAGAGGAAATTCTAATAATTTATATATTTATTTATTTTATTTGTTTATAACTTTTCCACTTTGAATCCATATCAGTGATCACTTGTGTACGTCAATTTAAAGAGTCAGGAGGGTTCATATTGATACCATATTTATCGATTCAGCCCTTCTGGAGACTCTCCAACTTAAGAGTCTACGAGGGTACCAAACGCGCTCAAAAAAAATTTTTTTTTTACGAAGATCAAGCGCCATCGCAATCACTTCAATATGAACTAATATTAATCAATAAATATTGCTATATAATATTTTATGTAATATAATATAATATTATATAATATTACAGCCTCCAATAATAATTCAATTTATAAGCGTTTGATATGTAAAGGGTACAGTTTTACGGTAGCACACACACGCCTGCAAAAAATAAAAATATATACCAACAAAACACATTAGAACTACTTATTGGTTTTACTAATTCGAAATTGTTATGCAGCAACCTCACGACATACAGATATTACAACTATTGATATATATCTAGATGTATAATATTATTAATTATTGTTATTATTATTATGTTTATAAACACATTTGAATTGTCAATTATCAAATCATTAAAATGTTTGTTCGTGGCTAAGCTACTTCCATCTCTGAATGCTGTTCTGCTGAGAAGAACTTGCTAAAAACTAAACAGTTGCTGTTTTTAAATAAAATTGATATATATACATCATAATAACAACCCTGCAAACGACTCAACAAACCAAGTTGCACACATTTCAATCTTAGTATTCTTGAGTGTTATAATAAGATTTATTTAATAATATACTTTTAATTTTAAATTTAAATCTAGAGATATCTTGCGGATTTTTCTTATATATGAATATCCTTAATCCCATGAAGGATTTTTAAATTTTTTGAAAACGAAAATATTATTACCATTTAATTGTGCGTGTCGAAATCACTTCAGTGAACTTTTATTTGTGAAATGGATCGCGAGAACTCAAGAACGTTCAATTGAGCTCTCGAGTGTCGATGACAAAATAAATTACAAAGTAACAATAGTATTATCGAATATCTATTTATGTTTTTTTATATTCATAATATCTATATATTATCTCCCTGTCATGTCTGTGTAACTGTGTGTCTGTTTGTCTGTCGCGTACCTTTACTCGACAGCCTCGTAGAGACACGTGTAATATTTAATTCGAAAGCTCTTAGCTTAAACAGAGGAATTTCAAAGTAGCCATTTTGAAATTTTATCGTTTCGTAATTTTGGCGGGGAAAACTGTAATTCAAAAACTATGCATGTTAGAGCAAAACGTCCAACAGCAAAGTCGTTCCTCTTCAAAAGATCTATCGAATGGCTATGTTGAAATTTTGAAATACTATACTAAATCCATATACTTCAATAAAAATACTGCGTAATTATACAATACATAATTTTTTAAACATCACGGACGGGCTACACCAGCTAGTTGAGTAATAAAAGATTTTTAATAAAATCAAGCTTGCAACGTAACAAAACAAACAAAATTTCAATTTGCCAGGCGTGGGTATGTGTTTGTTTGTGGAATTATATTGTTATGCAAATTGTGTCACCTCGAGCTCCGATGTTTTCTTTCGAGAGAGTTACAAGTTAGAGATTAAATTATTGAAACCAATAACAATTTAATTGGAACTTTTTAATTAAAAATAAGGTATTTTTAATCAAAGTGCAGCTTTATTTACACAACTAGGAGCGCGAACCAGACTTCAATTTTGAAGCAGCGCTCGCAAAATCTCCGTATGAGTTATCATATCGAGAGAAGCGATATGCAAACAGCACCGAAATTGCATTTACAAAACGTCGACGAATTCGGGGACAGCTAAAAAAAAGTTTTTTTTTTTATTTTCAAGCTAAATTTTCGAGCGATATTTTTTTCTCATTGAAGTCTATGGGATTTTAGTTTTTCCGTGTTAATTCTTTTTTATTTCATAAAACCACCTACAGATTCAGTGTGCTAAATTTCTATCACTGTTCTAAATTTGGAAATTTTCGGATTTACCGTTTGTGGTTGACGCTTGCACAAATTATACAGAAAAGTCTCTCATCTCAGAGCTTCGCTCGCTCCGCTCTCTTCGCTTAATTAGATATTTATAAAGAAGATTTTATTAACATTTCGAACATTTTTTTGTGGATTAAAACGAAATACAATAAATATGCTACTACATATTTAAAATATTTTGTCATGATATATTTATATTATGAAACCGCATAGATTTTTACCGAATTGCAAATTCCAGTTGAGTTTTATCAAAATATTGGATCTGTTGGTAATCTGATCAGAACGTTCGCATCTCCCTTTAGCAATAATTTTGAGTTAAAAAGGGTCCCTCGTAGTGGAAACTTAATGATAATGATAACGGATTGCTTAATGATAATAACTCTTGCCTACAGAATATTTATTATACACGCACGCTCGCTTTTTTTTTTTTGGAAAAGAAGGACAAATCCTTCTTCTCCAAAAAAAAAAAAAAATTATGAAAATTTCATTTTGTTTTTGCCAATGCTGTCACTATAAGAGATATTTTTATATATAAAAATGGGACATAGACTAATGAAATGGGACACTTATTATTGGGACGATTTGAACCTACATGAAAACTATAGCTATACTAGGTATAATACTTAGTAAGATAATAATTACGTGAACGCCACCCCTACATACGAGTAACCTTCTATAAGGCTTTGTGTGAAACGCTTATCCTGAAGGCTATGAATATTTCACCTTCCCTCTTTAGACAACATTATTTTAATACCTATGATGTCTTTAAAATTATACTCTGAGGCTCTTTGATGTTATTTTAGAATAATAATTTGAACACCCTTGAGTTTAGGGTATATTCGTTAAATATGTTTTTTTTTTTTATTTTGAGATTACTTTTAGAAAGTTACGAATTCAAATTCATTTTTTTCGTATTCGAAATAAGCTATTTGCTATAAATATTGATTATTTTGATTGAACCAAAATTTACCCAGTTACAATTATTTAAAAAATAAAAAAATATATTTTGTAATTTGGTATCAAAGATTAATATAGATTTGAAATATGATTCTGAAAAGTCAACCCATGGGAGAGAATTGCTCGCTGCTTGCTGATATACTACTATATATATATATATATATATATATATATATGTATATATACTACATTAATGTGTATACAGTATATATTGCGACCTATTATAAATTTTTAGAAAAAAAAAATTCGAAATGTATAATTATTACATATTTGTAAATTAAAGTTTTTAAACATTATTTGTGAAATGTGTGAGGTGAAAAGATAAATATTTTTGAATAAATAAGTATTCTCTATAAACAAACCTTCATTTAATAGACTTGAACAACACCTTTTCTCTGAGGACGTTCTCAGGACGTCAATATGACATAGCATTTCATTTCCGCAGACGACGTGCTCGACTTGCTAACGGCTTATACGAAGTGGTTTTATATATGTTATATTGTAATGTATGAGCTAATAACTATTTTATAAATATACTCCGCTTATTAACTATATATGTTTTAGGAAAATTCTAGATAAATCCGAATTTTTATATAAATCTATCAACTGCGACAATTGCTCTGTGTCATAAATTCAAACATTAAAATATGAACCGTATTCGCGATTAACGGCTTTTTGTTTGATAAATCCTGACTAGAAGGTAATATATTATTTTCTAAAACGCACATATAAATACTATTACGGTTTAATTGGTCTATTTCATAAATTTTGTTAACTTTAATTTTATTTTCAAATACGAACCACAAAATATATCGTTGAGTTAATTAAAACCTTGTACCAAATGTTCAGTCCACAACTCTTTAAAAGTTTTAAAATTAAAACTTCATTTTAGTGAGTTTTAAAGGCGTTATAATCTCGCGTCATCTCATTACATTAACATCTATGAGATGATTAATGTTTCACTGCCGTTTGCTTTACGGATTTTAATTTAACCTCGAGCGTTAGTATATATTTAATATATAATTATGATGAGGAAAATATTTAAAAATATAAAAAGAGGTTTTTAAGATCAAAACCGCTTTATGTACATTTAACATTTATTTTTTAGATATAATTTGATAAAAATGTTACCAACTGACTGACATGTACTGACTGGGAATATTTCATAATAATATGTACTATATTTAACAAAAACTAAACTTTAGTTTACTAAAAAAAATTAGGAGATTTTCATAATAAATATTATTTAATAATGTCTACAATTTGTTTCATTTGTAGTCTCTATGTGTACCTCTAGTGAGTATCGTGAATGTATATTTGTTCTCATATCTGAGAAAAATCTTCAAAGAGATTTTGCTTTGTTAATTGTTTTCTTTAATTTATAAGGTTTTGTGATAACGTGAACGTGACGAAACCCTGACTTGATGGCTTTTGTACTTTAATATAAACTCGCATGTTACGGAACCCTAATTAAACTTTATTTCAGACGCTTACTTAAGACTTTGAGAAATTTTGTGAAAGGTTTCTTTTTTATGTTTATTACTCAATTAAATAAAACTTAACCTAATCTCTTCAAGAAAATAGGCGTGTTTTGTATAATACGTTTTATTACGTATTAGGATTATTTTTGATATGCATATGAAAATATGTATTGGTTGTTTGTCACCACTTAGTCACTTTTGCAAAAGATTTTTTTTGTTGGTTCATTCAGCAGGTTACTTTTTGTTTTGCACAAGCTTTTATACAGTACCTACATACTAATGCTTTAACCAAAAAAAAAATTAATTTTTTTAGGCATTTTTTGTAATCTTTTTCACCATAAAATTTTCTAAATAAATGTTAACATATAAACTGATATTTTATGTTCAGTCAGTTAGAACGAACACAAATCGTTTAGTTTTGTGATTGAAGTTTGTTAACTAATTGTAACAATTAAATGGATAAGACTTCCTAAGTTGATAATCGGTTCTACAGTTTCAATCAATTTGTCTTCTTTTTGCCTTATTTAATAGGAATGTACTGTACTGGATTCAGTTTTAATACATATTCTTGTACACTTAATCTGATCAGACTAAGTGTACTGGAATAGAAGTATTTTTAGACTTTATGACTTCTTAAATATCTTATTTTAATAATGTTAACTAAAATATTAGCTCGAAGGATTAAAGGTTCAGGAAACCTGATATTTGTTTAGCAATATTTATAAAACAAAAATTTCAGTAGAATTTTTTTGTAAATTCCTTACCTCGCCGCTGCTACGAGCCGCCCTTGACCTCCATGTTCTGCCCGACTACAATGATCAGAATGATGAAGACGAGCAGCAGCACCAGTATACAGCAGATCGCGACAGCGAGCATGGCCGCGTGCTCGCCCAGCTTGGAGCCGCCCCGCGCGGCGCACGACCGGCGGTTGACTGACCGCGCACTGACCGTGCACTGACCGTGCCGCGCAACAATTGCGAATTAAAAGCTACTGGCTTTCTTCTTTTCTCATTTTTATATTCTTTTTTCTGAACATTTATTTTTTTAATACTAGTATTTTTTATTGCTTTTCCACCATATGATATCCTAATATCACTAATCTTAAAAAGTTTTAACAGGCCTTGAGTCAGTCTTTCCTTCTTGTGATATTGTCAAAATTCCGAAATGGCTTTATAATTCTTAACTAAAATTATATAATGCAAGTCTCTCAATAAGCAAAAAATAACAAAAACCATACACAACCTGGGTACATCATCATTAATCCTATTAAATTGTTATATAAGAGCCAACCTGACCTGTAGACAACAGAGTCAATGATGTCGGAATAAAATTCTGCCCTTTAATCCTCGGGTCACATTTCCGCAGATAATGGCCGCAGGCTGTTTGGTATCCACAATCCAATTATAAGCCGAAAACAGCCGAGTACCGTCACTACATTTACTTCAAAATGTTGTTGAAGAAATAATTTTATTATAATTATTTACGCGGTTCATAATAAGGGCTCACAGCCCTCGTCATTTTTATTGTTTAACGCCACTAAAGTTACTCATTTAAAATTAATGTTTTTTGTCAGTTAACCATTATAGACATTTTATCTTAAATACTAGGTAATTGGGATTTGTGTCACGAGAAAATAAAATGTAAGTATTGCTATATATTATGATGTAGTAATCAACAACAACAGACAGACAGATATACAATATAAGGATTTAGGAACTTTCACTAAAACCTATTTTTAAATGTTTCAATTCATGAATGAATTGTCATTGGATAAGATTTTTAAACATAACCAAAAACTAAGAGTAAGTAAGTATACCAAAATGGAACTTATTAGACAGACTTGCGGAATCTTTCTCAAAGCTTTAGAAAAGAGAACGCGACGAGGGTGCAGCCTTTTTATATTTAATATTAAATTAAAATACAACTCTTTGTATCAAAACTTTACTTGGATTTAGCGTATAACCTTATTCTAACAATACTATTGTAATTGATAACTACCATTAGTAACCTCCACACCCCCCACTTACCCTTAACTATCACATAACAATATATCGATTTTAGTAGCTGTAATATATAAACAAACTGGTAGGCGACTGTAATTAATGTGTAGGTCGAAGCGTACAGATGTCATACACCACTCCAGAACTGATACCTTCATACTATATCTAAGCTGATATTGTATATTGGCTCAGAAAGTACTTGATTATTAACGCTTGAAGCTCTTGACCTATTTCTCTTTTATTTCAGTATTTAACAAATCTTTATAATTTTTCTAGTGCATTATGAATCAGATTCACTTGAATTCGTATGAATTATACGCAATTGGAGCGGAAATCTCGTCATATTAATTCACTAGGCTTTACGTTTTAATAACTTAATTTATTCTGGTTTTTAATATCAGAGACGTTAATAATTAAACGCAGCAACACGTCCACTTTTCGGATGGGTGGTCGTGATTTAATGAGAAATCTGAGGAGGTATAGTCATTAGTAGGTAAGTAGTGTAGTAAGTAGGACTAGTCAGGGGTTAGATTTTTACTCTGGATAGTTTCGTATATATGTAGTGGTCCGTGTGTCAAATTCTTTTTTGTGGAATTCGCCCAAAACATAGTATTTATATTTCCAAAGCTTGTTTTTTCATAAAAATGACCTGTCGTGACTGACATTCAAGTGCAGTTTTAAAAATAAAAATAACAATTACAACTGAATTAAGCCTCATATAAGTATTTTTATTAGATTAATATTTATTTTACAAATGTGTTATTCAAGAAACATGACGATATAATATATCAAGCAATAAAAAGAAATCAATGTTGTGGTATCTCGAAAAATGCAACTTCACACCGAAGCCGAAATATTATAAACTTTAAAACATTAACAAAAAATTAACAGCGTATCTAAGCAAAAGACTTTCGTAGAAAATTTAATCCAACCATTCGATGTAGAATTCTTTTGTGATTTGAATGCCGAATATGTATATTTCGTACTTTTGGAGTTAAAGTAAGATTGCTTTACTAAGAATACACTCTTTTCACCCTTAAAATATAGTAATAGCTAAACCTATTACAAGCTAGGAAAACAAACTAATCCCTTATTGCCTCTGAGGGCTCATCAGAACCAGAGTACAAAGAAAGTGTCTACTCGAACTCACAATCCTCAACAATAAAACCAATTATGAAGCTGGTAGCCCTAAGCTAGTCTTATTGACAATTGTTTTATAATACAATACATTATTAAAAAATATATGTCAGTTACATCTTTTATGTTTGTTTTTTTTTCATGAATATCAAGTTTTTTGACAAGGATAAGCTTATCAAAAACGTAGTCTGTAATCCCTTCCAAACAACATATCTTACTAAACAAATAAAGTTAGGTATATTACAGGTAAACTTTTGAAGACATTTTCCATTTGTAGTTGTGTACAGTCAGCACACAAAGAACTATTATTATTTATTTATTTTTTTATAATTTTTATATTCAGGTACATAAATTAAACAATATTTAAAAAGTTTCTGTTTTTTTTTAATTTCTACTATAAAATCTCCACTACCAGACTGATGTATATCAGTGTGCAAAAATTGGAAATTTTCAGATATACCGTTTTTGATTGATGCTTGCACAAAGGATTCAGAAAAGTCTCTCATAGAGAGCTTCAATCAATTAAATTTTTCCTCATCTAATGTCATTATAGAACTCACTTTCATTTTGTAATTTTTTTGGCGACGTAATTTTTCATATATATGCTACAGAGTTTTTAGGACTACCTAGCTGGTAGAAGAGTGTTAGTTATAATAATTTTTCAATTTTTTTTTTTAATATTTTTTTAATATTTACTGATAAGTTCTATACATACGTAAGTTTTATTATAGTCTGTTGTTGTAGTACTGTTGTATATAATAGTTCTTTTATTTAAAATACATATTTATCATTGAAATACATATTCATCATCTGACGTCATCATTGTTATTACATATATTTTTGCTGACTTTAAAAATATACAGATGACGTGACAACTAAAAAATAACTAAATAAGGACGCTATTCTTAGTTAACTTTTGTATGGAAAGTAGTAAACTCAATAAAAAGATATCAGGCGAGGATAAAATTATGAAAACAAGATAATGGAGCTGTCGTAGCGAGTTTTTATTATAATAAAAGATAGCGAGGTACTTGACGGTCTCACAAAAAGCCTAAAACACTACCAGCAAAAAAAATATATATTTTATTTATTTATTTATTATTAATTAATTTTTTATTGCCCAAAACAGTTACAATAACCGGACTTAACGCTAAAAAGAATTCTCTATCAGTCAACCTGGTCAATATTATTATTATTAAAAAAAAAATAGTTTTTAATTGTAACTTTTATATATTTTTTTTAAAGATACGCTAAATGAAGGTTAAAGATGATGTTCCCAGCTCATATTATAATAATTAGAATTTATTAATTTACCTCTAATAAATATAACATCTATCCACTGCGAGAAAAACACATTTGAGCACAAATCACTATAAATTAAAAATAATCAAAAACTTTTAACTTTTAATAAACTACAAAATAAATAACAATATTATATGTTTGTTTATTGTACCGCGCGCTACGTGTTACTCCGCAATGTTTCAGCCTGAAACTGAACTGCGAGCGCTTTCAGGGCGGGGATCACCCACGCGCATCTGTATCTGATGAGATGAATTATTATGTTATATATATTCTTATAATATAACTTAAAGATTTGTATAAAATATAAATTATAATTAATAATAATCGCGAATAATAAGACATAATTTATTTTAATTTCATAAAATTTTTTTCATTATATTTTTTTGATTTTGATAATGTAGTATTTATAATACAGCAAATTTATCTTTGTATAATTTAATCAGTTTTTTTTTATATTGTGTGCATGTATTTTTTTTGTAAAAATACTTTTATAATAATAATAATATATATATTTACAAATACTAATTTTAAATGTGTAAGCTCGATTTCAAAGTATTAATTCTTCTTTTTGATATCAGGCGTGTTTATAACACGATTTAAAACAAAAACCTCACAACGCGTCTTAAAATATATTTATTTCGCAATTAACGTGTTTGTAGTTCGAGCGTTAAAAAAACTTGTAAATGAACTACAAAATCTTACCATTGTTAAAATATAAGTAATATTTTTTTCAATTTTCACGAGTACATATTTGAAATAAAACTATTTTTAACGGATTTAACTTGTATAATTATTTGTTACATTTTCATTTGAATTCTATGTTTCGATTGCTTCACAGCAATCGTTGACGAGATTGAGTCTCACACTTACGTAACATATTAAAAACAGTTTTATTCCAAATGTATTTTTTATTTAGTTCACAAACTGAAGATTCTGTAATAGATATCAATATTGATAATTCATGCTCCGATCGGTAAATAACATGAAACCTGTAATCTCAACTATTTATGGTATTTTCCGCTCTCGGGAACCAAAAATCCATTACCTCCACCCATCGATCAGAGAGACAAATTTGTTTTTATTAAAGTGTTTTTTAACAAAATATCATCGCTTTATCCAAAGGATTTTGTAAGGAATACCACGAAATATATATATAAAATGTTTAAGTCTAAGTTGAATATTTTATTAAGATTTTTGTTTAATATGTATGCCTTATCCAATAATAAAAGATCTTTTAATACTAAATTATTAAAGAATGTACCTCAAATATGAAGAATTGATGACATTATAATTATTTGTTTCTCATTATCAACTGTAATTTCTTACCATCTTACTAATAAAATTATAACATATTCTCTATTTTGTCACTTTCACACCTTTGATGTAAATCGTTAGTGAGAAAGTGACAAAACAGAGAGTAAAGTTTACTGAACATAATTATTTTTATTAGTAACGTACTGACTGTTTAAAAACTATGTGACAGATAAAAAAACCTTTATACGTATTTTTAGAATTGTAAAGAAAAAAGAGAAAAGAAAAGTTTAACGTCAACGCCATCTCTATTTTATTATTAAACACTGTTTGATCCCGAAAAGTACTACAATATTTACAACAATTACTGCCTCTCAGTAACAGTCTTTCTTCAAGACGATATTAGTAGGGACTTGACCCAGTCCTAGTGTTTAGTAAATAGGATAATGTAATGACTGCACTCCGCACTGCTGGTAGAGCTTACTGTTCTCTTCATACATACTTAGCTTCACTCTTTTATTGTATGAAGAATACATAAGTTCTAAAAGAATGTAAAATTATTAATATGACCCGGGCTTATTATTGTGTCAAACTTAATAACCAGTCTACAATAATTCTCGAACTTATTTGTTATATATATAATAAAAAATTCTTTGCGTGTTAATATTGCCTCACTAAGCTACTGCTTCGATCGAACTGAATATTTGCACATGGATATACGAAATACTGGTGGGTGTTCGTGGGTGTTATTGAATGATACCCACCGCAACACCCGCGCTCATCCACGCCTTTCTATAACTGCTGCGAGGTGCTCGCACATACTCTATATGTATATGTAAATACTGTATTTGTAAATAATACTGTATATGTAAACGTATAAAAACTGCATGTTTTACGGCTAAGGTGAATGTTTTATCATAAAACTTGAGTCTGGAGCCTGGAATAGGACAATTGTTTCTAACAACACACGAAGCGAGCAAAGCCGCGGGTGAAATCTAGTTACTACTCAAATTTAATTTAAGAAATGATATGATAATAATTAGATATATAATAATTAGACGGAACAAAATATAATTATTTTTATTAAATTTTTAACCACGATTATTAAAAATAAAAATCGAGTTTCTCCACGGATCTATTAAGACAACAAATTGACGAGACGACCAGATTACAAACATTTCCTTGTTCATCAGAACTAAGTTTCAAGCCAGTGGCCGAGTGGAGCACACGAGTGATGGTGATTCCTCACGAGGCGGAGGAGACTTCATGTATAAAGCTTGCCAAGTCTTATAGTCAAGTTTCTGGATACTTGGTTCAGAATTATAAGGAATTTGTCATTGGATTTTATAATATTAGATCCTTTTATATAAAAGTAATCGAATTTCAAAAACATTTATAAAAAAATAATAATACTACATTTTTACTTACATTATACTTAACATTATAATACACAATGTCTGCCTGTCCATCTGTATGCAGAAACCAAAAGTCAAATGTAAGCGTACGGTATTTTTATAAAAGAAATGAAAAATTGTTCAGGTTTTAATTTATGAATGAGGAATGATTTAAAATTAATATGCCGAAATATTTTAAGAATGTTAATTGTTGGTTTTAAACCTAAACTCACAATTTACAATTTTAATTCAAGCGAATTAATCTTATTTTATATAATATAACGTAAATCCTATGGGATTATATTATATGTAAATATATAATATGAAATAAATATAATAAGAATGGCAGATATTTTCAACAAATAAAATAAAATTTGACTATTATTACGAACACAGTTTATAATTAAAGTTTCAGACATTCAAATTCAAAATAAATAGACTAGGAACCTACCTGCCTACCTACTTACCTCCCTACCTACCTATCTTCCTATAGAAAACATCTGCTATTGACTTTTTCAAAGAGCTTTGAAAAGAAATAATATACTTTGATTGTTGAAGAGAAAATCTCAAACGCTTTTAATTATATTAAAATAATATTTGCTTTATTTGCTTGTTAGAAACATATTTTTATTAAAAATTAATGTAAATTTTATTTATTAATGTTATTTTTTTCTAATCAATATCCTTCTTACAATTGTATTGTTATATAATTTTGATCACGATCGAGAACCAAACACGGGACTCTTTGATCATCAAGCACTACCACACCAGACGGTCTTCGAACTTATTAAATGATTTGAAAGGCAATATTTTATACTTCTAGATCGAGACACTTCAATGAACTACCCTCAAATTTATCAAAACGTATCTTCAAAAGTAACGGACGAGGGCTTTACAATCCACATGTTCAAATTTCTTGTCTGATGTTACTTCAACAATTTATTTCAAACGTACTTCAGATTATGAAGTAAATTTAAAGTACGTTTTATATAAAATAAATTAAGATTTGCTTAAAAATATTTTTTAAAAAGTATGAAGTTTCTGACCTACGTAAATAAATATCGTTTCAGTTAATTATATCTCATTTATTTTAACTATTTGTATGTGTGTGTGTATTTATATTTTAATATATACATTTGATATATTCAACGAAATATGAAGTATGAATTGTTTGTTAGTTCAATAAATAAACTACGTGCTATGAGCACGACTGAAATGATAGTTTTATCATAAAGATAAATATTATATTTTGTAATAATATTTTATGTAAATGTCAAGGAAAGAGTCAACTAGGATACAAAATAATTTCAACAAGTTCTCTAGTTACATGCCGGGACTTCACTTCTGAATAACTTCTAACAATATTACTAAATTCAAAAATTATATATCTTTGTACAAAGTATCAGTCAATAAAAACTTTTATTGAAAGGAAATTTGTTACAAAATATCTTTTCATTGCCAAAAACTCCCAAAAATAACTCAACTGGCTTGTCTTTAATTGTTTTGTATACTTAAAGCCTTTATTACATTTATAACAAATAAGCTTCATTCCTAGGGTGCATCATCCCTTAAATATTCTGATATAATGTAGTATCCGCGATATCGCGGATATATATATGTATGTTATAAAGGAACATATATATGTTTCTTTATAACTTTTTAAATCTGTAAAAAGGTACCACTTAAACATTTTTAATAAGCTTGTTGAAGAAGTATTGCTGCATTAAAAAGTTACTAATTTTTTTAAGTCGAGTAATAGGTTAAGTTAGCTTATGTTTGTTATATATGAGAGAGACATATATATGCATGCTTAATAAAAATATCAGCATTTCTTTATTTCCTGCGGAACATAAATGTTTATCTTAGTAAGTTATTTATAGGTATAATAGAATACAGTTAAAATTAAAGAATACTAATTCAGATGTTTTTCACCCTTTTAAGGCACCTAATAATGGAATATGAGTCATTTAGCACTAAATTTGTTTTTACCGTTCAGATCTAAGACATTTTTAACTGTCAAGGGATCCATTTTAAGCGCCCCAAAAATCGATCTTCTAAAATAATTTCTTATAAAAAGAGAAAGATTTAACAAATAAATAACCAACATGTCAAAGAAAACAAAAAACAAGATTACATAAGCACTTCAACAAATTAGAATTTCAAATAACTTTTTAAATTTTTGTTTGAATAATACGTGAATATGCTAATTGAACATATTTATCACAATAAAAATATTCAGTACAAATTTTTAAAATTGTAAAATATACAAAGCCTTGAGAAAATATAAAAATAGATATTTAACGTTTAAAATTGTTAATACAAATCTTTCAATAACTATGGAACAAAGCGTCTCTTAGAACTAAAAAAAAATTTAACCCCTTTAGTGCCAAGAAGCGCTGTCGCGCTGCTCTCGCTAATTGTGAAAAATGCCAGGGTCGCGATAGCGCTCCTTTACACAGTTCACTCTGTTTGTGTAATTTTCTTGTCAATAAATATGTAGTATTAAATTTCTTTGTTTTTGTTATCTTAGTATAAACTCTCCTGAAAAGAATGTTGAAAAATTATGAATATTGGTATATTGTAACGGAAATGGTGAATATTTGTCTTGTTCATAAAAATTATCTATAAAATGCACTTTTTTTACTGTCATTTTTAGCATATATTGGTAAAACATGTATGGCACTACAAGGGTTAAGATAGGGCATGATTTAGTGATGCCTCCCGCTAAGGCATACTTATTGAGGAGATCTGTCTAGGCGTTTCAATATAAACAGACATATTTAACCAGAGAACACATACGTAGAAAATATTTATTTTTTATATTACTATAATATTTTTTGTCAATACGTAACAAAAAATAAACGACAAAAATATAACAATGTTTGAACACGATTTATACTTTAAATGTTTTTCAATACGGTCTTAAGTTCTTAGATTATAGAATTAAAGTATTTTGTAATATGTTCCTAAGTTCTTAGATTAAATCAAATCAAATCAAATCAAAAAACTTTATTCAGACGTCACATACATTCACACAGAACTAAAATAACATATAAAAATAGAACTAAATATAAAAAACAAACAAAAAAAAAAAAGGAAATTAAAAAAAAATAAAAAAAATAAAATTAAATGTGACGTCCAAAACGGTCGACCACTCAGCTATTACTGAAGTGAAACACTCCAGCGCTGGTTTTCAGTGGCTGCCGAACCATGGCGTAACCAACACTAGTGACACTTATGTGAGATGTATAATTGTGTTTAAAAATAAATATAAAGTAAAAAGAAAATGATACCGATAATAGTAATAATAATAATAATAATAATAATAATAATAATAATAATAAAGAGGAGATGGAATAAATCAGAAATATAAATAAGTAAATGTCTATGCCAAGATGCCAGTGACTACCCAAAGCGTGCGAAACCATATATCAAAGCGATTGTTTATGATTTATATACGTTTTTGGAGGGCTATGTAGAAATAATAATAATAAAAACAAATGTGAATACAATTATTGTAAACATTTAAACAATTTATATTATATACTACATAATAAAAAAAATAAAAAAAAAAAAAAAGATTAGAATAAACTTGAACAAACTTAAAATCATAAAAGTTAAGAAGGTCAAAATCAAGTCATATTACATAAAACACAGATTTAATTGAAGCCGATACCACCAAATTTTAGTTAAAAGTAACTGAGGATCCAGTCATGTACTTATAGTAAAATATTTATTTTTTAAATATTGTTTTTTTTTTAAACTACGCAGACATGTTATTTGAACACGATTTATACTTAAATATGATTTTTCAATATGGTCTCAAGTTCTTAGATTATAGAATTAAAGTGTTTTGCAATATGTTCCTAATTTATAGTAAGAACGAACTTAAAATGCATTGGTAGCCATTACAACCATATGTTAGTTAAAGTTAACTGCTATTATAATGTTATAGTTAAAATATCTGTTAAAAGTAAGTTACATAAATTAAATATAAATAAATAGCAAGTACTACAATCAACTAACAAGTAATCCAATCAATGCAAATTAATGGGACGTACAGTAATTTATTTTTGCAAACGAATGTAATTAATATTATACTCAATAAACAAAATAAAAATATTTCAAAGCATTTTCCACAGATTTCAGTATTCCTTCATGAATATATTTCTTATAAAGTTCAAGTCTTCAGTAAATATTTTCTCAGAATTTCACAGAAATGCATCTTTGACTCTTATTTGTAGCTCGACTGAATCTTCACAGCTTTGTATCTAAAGTTGGTTTGTGTGGATTTAAATTTTAAAATACTCTCAGATGCCTTGAGATCAAGTATTCTAGTAATATAATACTTATAATACTTAATTGGTTATCATAATTTAATAAATAATGTATGAATGAATGAATGAATGAATGAATGAATGAATGAATGAATGAATGAATGAGTGAATGATAGAATGAATGAATGAATGAATGTATGAATGAATAGATGATTTAATTAAGTTTCTTTAAGTAGAAATCAATTTGGATATGATTGCTCCTTTTTTATATATATCTATCTTTGCTATGTAACTGAACTAGGATCTTCATAATGCATTCAAATATTGTTTTTAAACTTTCACGTTTTTTATACATAGTAGAAATATGTCGGGACTTAATTGATGTAAATTTTTTAAGGTGCAATTCGATCTAAACGTAGAGTTTATAAAAGGTTTTGTACCTTAAAAAACTATTATGCATTCAAAAAGCCCGTATCATTAGTTATTTTCAAAAGTAATATTATAAAAATAAATATAAGATAAATGGAAACCTAACGAAAGTGTTTAATTTGTAATGAAAATCCTTAAAAAAGCAGACGTCGTCTGAGAGTTTTCCTTCAGCAACCCTAACGCTTTAGGCATAAATTTGGTGTTTCATCCAATTCGTGTTATTAATCCTCAAACCCCAAAATCGTTTTGTTAACATTAAATTACACAGTGTCAAGAAGAAATTAAATAAAATTCTACCTTTAAAATGTATATTTCAATATTTGAAAGTGTATTTTAGACAGATATAGCCAAGTTCATATACATTTTTAAAGAAATATAGAATGAAAAATATATCGATACAAGTAGGATTCGAACCCACGATCTCTGGGAACCATGTTTTATATTACCGTCTGTATTGTGAAGATATATAAAATATAGTATGGTGAATTAATTAAAATAACATTAGCATTTAAGCTAATACAATTTCTAGAATTTTGTATATATTTTTTTAAAATATCATCCCTTTAAAAGGTTGAACGTCTAAACATACATATTAATTTTAAACTTTATTATTTTAGCGAAGTTTTAGTATTTCAACCATAAATATAGTTTAGAGTATATAATACATACGATTACAATATTCGATCTAATTTAAGATTATCATGTGTGACACAGAACATTAACTGTTAACAAAACATTAATATTAAAATCCAATTTTTATCTTTTTAATGATACTCGAACAAATAAAAACCTAATCAAACGAAAATTTGTGTCTTTTACTTAAAACATCATAATTAATTCAAAAATATTTTGTTTATTTTACTTTTTCAAATTCTTTAGGTTTTTAGTATAAAAGCAATCAACTAATAAAAAAGTTAATCACAGAAATAATAGTAAAACAATATTGTTTCAGTATTTTCTTAGATTTTCACGTTACACGAGTACACGTTTGAAATAAAACTTTTTTTTACGGATTCAACTCGCGTATAATTTGGTATCCGACGTATCGAATGCTTTGCAGCAATCGTGTTCACGAGACGAGATGTAAGTGTCCCTTCGTTTATTTCAAATATTGTTTTAGGTATGGATGTTTTGGTACGAAAAGCGAAAGTTACTATACTTTAGATAATATTATTTTAGATGGTAAGGCCTGTATCATGTTTTTAACACAGAAATTGTTTGGTAAACTACCTAAAAAAATATTTTTAATAGTAGTTATTTTTTGTGTTTTTATATATAGTTAAATATGTAATATCTATGATGAATTATAAATTTATATAATACTTAGAATTTAAATTTTATTATTATCCGAATTACTAGAAAATTTCATGTTGCAATTGCAAAATATAGTACCAACATTATTTTTAGCCCTAATATAATACTGTATAGAAATAATGTTTATTGTAGTGGGTTTTATTTTTGTAATAGTCAAAGAAATTCTATGTTTATAGGCCAAGAAGAAGAAATTTATGTGAACGGATAGCTTACCACGAATAACTACTGTAGAAAGAGAGAGAGGGTTTTCTCTCTTTCTACAGTAGTAGTAGAGAGAGAGAGAAACTTGTGATTAGATTTCGCAAAGACTACAATACTTGTTTGTTATTAATAAGTTAAGAATTAACTTTAAAATAGATATAACTAGAACTCAACTAATGCACTATCAGACAATGCATTTAAAAATTCTACAATATATTTCGTGTCAAATACCCGAAAATTGTGAGTTAGAAACTATTTTAGAGCACTATATACTAAACTGGACCATGGCTTAACAGATTTCTATAAAGTGAAAAGTCATCCTAAAACATTCAACAAAATAATATCAATAAGTCCTTCCCACGCTAGAAAATGTGATAAAAAACATACCATTAAATGAAAACCCATAATCATTCCTTGCGAGACCTCGAATTTACAATCTGAAACTGTATTGATCGTGAGGTTAGAGCAGGAAGGAAGATGTCCTTACAGGGCATAAGACAAGAATATATATATAGTCCCTAAGAGGATATTTATGTCTTGAGACTCTCCACTTTACTCAGATCATTTTCTATTGCATTTTCTTTCGACGTTATATATGTATATATTTCTGGTTTCATCCAAATCCTTTCTTATTTTTCATTAATTGGTACTTTCCTAATATATATCTAATTATAAAATTACTTAACATATACTTAATTATTAATATTTTTATTCTATTTTACTTCTTGTATGTATATCTGTAAGTACCAAACTGCACAATCTTTTACTTCTCTCACACCAAAAGGTAATTGGGAGAAATATCTAAAAGAGATAAGTATATTCCTTTATACTTATATATTTTCGTTTTGTTTTTTCTTTTTGGTAATTTTTTATGCGCATATAAATATTTTCCGTAGCCAATTTGTTTTGAATAACTCGTTTCCCACGTGTTTGCTTTTAGGCTTATGTCATAACATCTGAATAAGGAAGAATACCTACATTATCATTTAAAAAAATTCATCATTATATACGCCATATTTACCATTATACTATTGTTTGTGTTATTGTTTATTTTTTAATTCAATTAAAAATTTTCGTGCCATATTCAATTTATTTACTTAGAAAATCTCCATAGAATAATAATATTTTTTGAACTAATATCATACGATATAGAAATATAAGTAATTTCAAAAATAATCCAACTACTAACCTCAATATGACCAAAGTGAATTGGAACGTAATTATCAAATTCGAAAAATATTTTCAAAAAAGTTAAAAATATGTAACATAGGCCATAATAAAATATCAAATGAAAATAGCTAATAGTTCAATAACTTATCTAAATACTGCATCACAACTGTAAATAATTTATCTCACGACATTTTAGGCCAACTAAATAAAACAGATATTGATCTATCTAAAGATATATATTCTGCCTCCAGGCTCCATATCAACTTATTTTAAAGACCATGTGAAAGTAAAAATTTTGAATTACACTCTTAAATCAAACTGAGCTCCTGGAAAACATTTCAACAATGTTAATACAATGTTTTAATAACTTTTTTTAATATTTAAAGTTTGACAAACAATATATGGCACCTGTTGGGAAGTGATCACCGCCACACTGGTCTTCTTCTGGCCTCTTTAATTGTTAGGGGATGCACAAAAGCGTGAAATAGTAGATGCAGTTTTTGAAAGGACCTATATAGTATCGATCTGGAAACCCTACCGAAGGAAGTGAATTCCACATCTTGGTGGTACTCGGGAGAAAGTGCCTTAAGAATCTCAATGTTGATGACCACCACATATCAAATAGAGATGGAAAGAAAAACAAATAAAACCCACAAAAATGCGATGCTCCTACGCAACTCCCATGGATTTAGCCTATAACAGAGGACGGGTTCCCCGAAAATACGTTGTATGCAGCCAGATGATAGAAGCTGATACTCATTTGATTAGGCCCAAGTATGAGAACTGTACTCCATACATACCTGCGCTTTATACAGGGTGTAGACACTACACACAAAAGTTCCTGATTATTATCAAAGAGCAGATTCGAAGTATGCCTTTGTGGTAGCAATGTCCTTACTTTAATACAAATATACTACATGTTCAAATTCAAGTATAAATGTCTTCGATACTCTGCCTCAGATATAAAGACCTTACAACTCGACCAGCAGTCAAAGAAATTAAGAGAGTTGGCCTTGCAGTTAATCTGTATATTGCGAAAGCCTTCGATTTTGTGATACCATTATGCCACACAAGCGTATGTAGAATCGTATGTAGAAGCGCATTCGCATCTATCATACTACCTAACTATAGGCTACCCAGAATTTTATATAAAGGGATGCTTTCAAACTGGCAGGAGCATACAGGTTGTTCTCTGGTGGTCAGTGTTCTGGTTATCTGGAGAGGAAGGCCAAATTAATCTCGATGAAATCTCTAGTCATAAATAGAGCAAGTCGGTACTTTTACTCGGGACTTGCGATGTCGTGTTCCAAACACTAGAAGTAAGCTTGCACAGTTGTACAACGGGTTCCAAGCACCAAGACTGTATAATAAGATCAATATAGCGTTTAGCAATAGGAGTTTATCTTATTACCAAATCAAAAACACTTTGTTACAGTGGCTTAGCTTATGATTAAGACGAGACTTATGTTAATATCAAATCTTTTAATAGTCTGGTATAGTTATAAGGTTATACACGCACACACACATGCGAACATGCGCTCACACACACACACTATTTTATTAATATAGTGCTAAATTGACAAATGTTTGGGATGGTTTGAGAAGTAACTGTTAAGTTCAGAAGTCAGAGGGTACCTAAGTCAAAAAGAATGTAACCCTTTCTATATAAATATTTTTATTATTATCATTACTATTCAAAAAATTTACAATACTCCAATGCTTCTAAAATAAGACTACAGTTAATACCAACCCGAGGGCAGTATTGAAATGGTTCAAAGTGCAATCACAGCGAACCCCTTCCTTGTCCATTTAACTTAAGATCATCGTTAAATCAGTTATGTTTTTTATTAGTTTTTTTATTGAATATTGTTAAACCTATTAATTATCAAGAAGGTTTAACGTAATGCAAAAGAAATTGTATTCTTTATTTGGCAGACATGCCTTGCCAAGCCTTCCTACCGAATATTTAATTACTTTACGTTTTCATTTTACGTTTATAAATCATATTGTAATGATTTCTTATGACAATTGATATGATGTGTATATTGTATGAAGAACGATTTAATAATATAAATTAATAATAAAATCAATATTACGTTAGCAAAATGATAATTAAAAGAATGAGTATTTGTAGCAGCTATAACAATTGCAGAAAATGTAATATTTCTTTCTTACCCTTATTTGGGTTGTGATATTTTATAAATACATATAAAATACTAAGAGTTATATGTTTCATATTTAATAGAAGTGGATGATATTCATCAATGTCACTGAATATTAGAATTTAGAACTTACCGCTTGTGACCTGAAGAGTAGTGGCGAGGAGACATAGCAGCGACAAAGACAGATATCCGAGCGAGTTGAGCCAATGTGCCGCGGCCATACTGTATCCTTAAACAAACGAGTAAACTATAGATATATCGATAATAAAACTAGAAGAGTCCAGTAAAACATTAAGTTTAGTATATTGCAAACAGTGCCATCTATCATAAAGTGCTCGTACTACGTACACATTTTAAGTAACAAGAATCGTGCTGCCAAAGCAAGTTCTAAGCAAACTCTACAGATGGCGCTGTTGAAAATTTTTTCCAAAAAGTTATCTGTATTGTACAATTTAATAAAAAATAGAAAAATTACCGATACAAATGATTTTTCTCGAAGTAGAGGGAATTAAAATATATCATTACTAGTCTATATTTGATTAGACCGACACACATATCGTCCAACAAAAGAAAGTCAAATAGATAATATCGTTATTGGTATCGCGTCGGTGGTTGAAAATATATAATATTTCTGATGTGAAATAAAAATTAACCAGGGAGTTTTGTAACCGATTGAAGTCCGTCCGGACTCTAAACATATATATATTTTAAAAAGTCTGCTAATTGGAATTTAATATTTCAGATCAGAGACAAAAACCGACAGTGTTAATAATCATATTAAATTTTTATACTTTACAAGACTGTAAAGATTAGTAAACTTAACAGCATTAGAGTATAGTGAAATTAAAAAATTAAAACATTTAAATAATTTTACTGGGATTCCTGAGTTTACAATATGACGAAATGAAAGACCTACAATAAATAATATTGATAGAGAATGTGAAAGAACACGTACCATATCGTCAGCATGTGTGGTTTGCGCCGCGGCCGTCCGCTGCAGACGAATCACCTACAGATAGAAACACACAAAACATTAGTTACAGCAGTTAATGTAATATACTTCTTGTATCTTCTGTCTCAGAGTATATAAGAAAGTAACACACACTCTAAGTATTCTAAAAAATAATATTAAATAATAATTGAGTGATTTATTTTGTTGCATATAATTATATAAATTAAATAGTGTAAAATAAATAAAATGTTGGAGACCAAACATTTTGACCAATTGCAATTTTAAACAGTAGTTATAAAATAATAAATAATAAATACCTATACAACTAGATAGAAAAACTATAACAGTCACATAATATAAGTCCTGTCAAATTTTGCGATGAAGTAAAATGCTCTTCGTCACGAAATATATATAAATATTTAGAAAAATATGATGTGTCCTTTCTCCAATCCTAAAATAATTAAATGCTATAAGCATTCCACAAGACTACATCAATGATTTTCTTAGATTTTTACGAGTACACATTTGAAATAAAATTATTTTTTACGGATTAAAACTCGCGTATAACTTGGTTACATTTTAATTTTAACCCGACGTTTTGAATGCTTTGCAGTAATCGTATTCACGGGTAGACGAGATATGTAAGTGTCAGACACTTACATCTCGTCTAGCCGTGAACACGATTTTTAATACGCGAGTTTTAATCCGTAAAAAAAAAGTTTTATTTGATCAATGATTACTGATCAAATCGTCAATAATATTGACCACTAAGGCATTCCATAAATAATACTAGGAGCGCGAACCGGACCTGAATTTTGACATATTGAGCGAAGCGAAGTACAAAAATCACTGAAGTTCCACTTACAAAACCTCGACGCATTCTATCCTCAACTATTTACCAGACTGATGTCTATCAGTGTGTAAAATTTGAAAATTTTCGGATATATTGTTTTGATTGATGCTTACACAAAGGATGTAGAAAATTTTCTCAAAAAGCTTTGCTCCACAAGCAATGCCCTGAATATTTTGCTATAGATGTAACAATTATCATCAGGTACAGTTCTCGACGGACACACAGCCAGCGATGACTTAGAAATAGAGTTCCATAAGGCACCTTTTGGGTACGGAACACTAAAACAAAATATGTAAACATTTATTATGTATTTCATGGTCCTCCTTTTTTAAAAGTGAATTATTATATTATATATTAATGTCTTTATAAAGTGATATCACCTGAGTAAACAAGAATTTTACAGTTCATTGATTCAAATTCTGATTCACTGCGTAGAGCTGCAGCTTACTACTACGCGTCTGCGAACCTCTCAAATTTCATACTTTCAATGTTGTTGTTCATAAATGTAACTATCTAATAATGATAATATTGTTATCCTAAAAATTCTAAATAAATATATTTCACAGAACCCTCACTAAATATTTACGAACATAATATTTAGTTAAAATTTATTTTAATTAAAAATATTCATGACAAAGGAATTTAAAATTAATACATACATATAAAAAAATTTCTGAATATGAATTTGAGCACGTCTTGCTTGTAGATCAAAACTATGTTAGAGTTGAATAGCGTGGAAAGAAGAGGAATTTGAGTTAAAGTTAGTTGGGTGAGAGGGACTATAACAATATATACATATATTAAATTAAAACTTTATTTTTGTGATCGCTATACCTGACTGTACTTCCGCGATTGAGCTCCTTTGTATTCGTCGGTGTTTGATCTATATACCGGCAGATATGTGCACCCCTGCACTTAATTATATGTTTTTATGTGTATTGTTTTTACAAATGCTGATCCGTTACAATTCAATGAAATATTTCCTAATTTAACTTCTGTAAGTTTGTCCGCTTATTTATCTGTGAATGTAAATATAACGTACAGTGAATGGGTTTTGTACGTATAAGCTGAGTCGGTTTATGATGAAATTAGATATAAATAGTCTGGAACCTTAGAGAGGACATAGGGTACTTTCTCTCATCATATTATGCGGGCGAAGTTGCTAGTTTGTTGGGGTTCAATATAATCCAAACATTCCGACAAAATATGATGTATATAATACATATTAATAATTTAACGTTTTCTGGGAACTTTCTGTAAAAATGTATACATTAAATAAAATAATATAAAAGAGTTACTCCTTTGTTAAGTCGAGTAACAGACAAAGTTAGTCTATATTTGTTACTTGTATTAAAGTTAATTTCTTTTAACAAATTTATCGATAGTCCTACAAACATGTTTTAGGTTTTGAAATACATATTGATGACCGGTGACAACATTAATTTGTTTAAATCTAGAGCGCAAATAATTTTTGTGGCCCAGACGATATGCGGCACGAATGGCTCTTTTCTCTAAATCAAAAATACATAGTATTTATGTCAACTGCATTACCATAAGTTAAAATACCATAAGACATTATGAAAATAGCTGTTATAAATTACTTTGCCCGTAGCCTTTCCCGTTAAAGATCAATTTTTTTGTATAACGTAAGCAGCAAAAGTAATTTTTCAAGCCAATCCAGCTATATGAGAGCCCCACTACAATTTGGCATCAAATAAACAGTCTTTTAAAAAGCCAACATTGCTTCCTCATTCAATAGTATATTAGTTTTAAAATTGCGGTAATAAGCTTTAGAAGTTTAGTCGTTTTTTTAATTAGTAACAGGTCATTAAAACTAAAACAATGAACTATTTTAAAAATCAAACGTGTTATCAGCAGAGAATACTATCTCATTACTGGAAAAATAATGGTAGATCATTAACATAACAAAGAAGAAAAAAGGACTTCATATTAAACTTTGGGGGACGTCCAGATTAATCAGAACTCTAGAAGATCTCTTCATTAACCTCAACTCTTTAAATTTTATTGGACAGATAGGAAAATAAAAGTCTAAGCGCATTATTCCTAATAACACAATTTCATGACCAATTTTTTTGTTGTACACAATCAAATTCCTTGGATATTCTCACAAAATACTCTTTAAATATTTGTGTTATAGGACATACACCGGGATCTGTTTTTTACAAAACGTAACATTTATTGTGAGCCAAATTACATGTAACCAAATAATCAAATAATTGATTCAATATATTTTTTTATAAAGACTGGTTTGTTATTTTTAGGGATCTGTAAAATCTCCAGGTTTTGAAAGTGGTATTACTTAACTATGCTTCAGTAGGTCAGGAAACACGCAAGGGGGAAGGGTGACCCCTCTTACCTAACATAGGCCTACGATGGGAGGGTGCTCTACGTTGCTCGGGGCACCCTCATTCGGGGGGTCTCGCCGGGGAGTCACGGTGTGTGCTAACGCGATCCCGTGGCGTCCCACTAGTGCGAAGAGGGCAACCGTTGGTTTTTTAGTGGGTAGCCTTAAAAATGGCAGCATCCTCTATGCTGCCGGGTAGTCCCACATAACCCCCCGGCCGTCACCCCCCTGGGCCGACGGGGTACCCGTAACGGGTTTTTCCAACGGAAAAAAAAAAAAAAAGGTCAGGAAACACGCGACAAATAGTACAGTTATTAAAAATGGTAATTAATTAAGGCGCAACAATATCTACTGTGGAACTAATCACAGATTTTACAGATATCTCTTACAAATCTTAGGTTTTCTTTATATATTATAATCTAAATGATGTTATTATTTCTTCGGAATAACCGCTCTTAAAGGTAAGTTAAGGTTATATGGTAGTAGTAACGGCTAAATTTAATACTATTTAAAGCAAAATATAAAATATAAATATTATTATATTATCTAATATTCAAATAGAGTGGATTTTAATAATTAATTCCTAGCCACTATTAGGTTGAATTCATTATTAATATCATATATCCTTTTTAATCTGTTTTTAGAGCCTACTAGAATTACTGTATTGACATTTTTATAGATTTTAAACCTAAAAATAAAAAATAAATTTATTATGTATTGATAGACATCATAATGCTGTGATTAATATTATGATAATTTGAAACTATTTTCACTTCTAAAACCTGTGCATTGAGATCACCTGTGATCCCAGGTGTAGAAAGGAGAAGACAAACTTTTTATGACCTGTATTATGAGAGGTAATTCAATCGCAGTGAATCAATTAGTTTGAAATAAGTCCCTTTCGGCCCTTTCGGCCTTTTGCAACAATACATATTGGTAATTAATTTAATAATTCACTACATAAGATTTAAAAAACCTGGAGTACTTTAAATTACTAGTAAAACCAAGCTCGCAATTCTAATGCAATTTTAAATGATGTATATATCTCACATTTATAAGTTAAATATTCTCACAATTTTAAATTATGTATATATAATTTTCCATCATAAGAAAAGGTCAATTTCATTTACTTTACACATAATTTCTAGAAAATTTTGATGCACCAGGTGAATCCAATTAATAACAGTATTATTAAAATGACGGGGCATAAAAAATATTGTTGATATTTTTATATCAAATAGTTATAAAATATTTCAAAATCTATATTCAATAGCATAGGAATCTCATGATAACTCTCTCAAACTTCGGTATGTTTAATTAAACGTAACGCGAGGCTTTGAAATTTAATTAAAGCCATTCCTCTTGTGACTTCCCTTGTAACTGGTATCTACCTGAATAGGTACACGTTAAAACAATCTATAAAAAATTTACCCAAATATTTAGTACATATTCCTAATTATTTACTTGTTAAGAGGAAGTAAAATTGCAAATAATAAAATTAATGAATAAAGAAAACAAAACTGCATAGAGAATTTTACCCTGCGGAACACCAGTTACCAAATTAAACCAGTCTGATAGAGTATTGTCAATGCAAACATTCTGCTGGCGATATCGAGAGCATGAAGAAAACCAATTTAGCTCCTCGGACCAAATGTTAAGGTGAGTTAAGAGGGAGATTAGTATGATGATATACTTGAGGTCAACTTTATTAAAAGCGTTAGAAAAATCAATTATTACCAATACAGTTAATTGATCATGTTCAATGGCACGCCTTATATCTTCCGTAACCTAGCGTAGCGTTTTGTAGGTGCTGTGGCCAGGACAGAACCCAGACTGAAAATCGATAGAGATTGTTCTTGAAAAATCATAATCAAATCAAGCAATATCGTTATATTACAAAACATAATGGTTGGGGCTATTTGGTAAAATATCATTATACTGCCTAGATGTGTCGGTCATTTTCGGAAACACGAAGTTACCCGATGCCCATTATTAATCTTAAAAAACTACGTATTGTAAAAAAAATATTAATTAATAGTTATTTAAAGAATTTCTTACTAAGAACTAATTCATAAATTTATATATCTAATCTTTAATTGTTTGTTACATGAACCAAATAAATAAAACTCAATATATATATACCTCTAATACTCGATACTTTTAAAGGCTTTATCTTATAAAATCATGTTACGTAAAGTAAGAAACGGATATTTCCGTGTTCCGACGTCGCGTCGCTATAAACATTCTAGTCACGACTTTATCTTGCCATAGGATTTGTATACATTTGACCCGGAAAAGGGTGAAAAACGACTGGAATAAGAAACGAAAAGATATGTCCCAATAAGGTATTTCTAGCACAGATTTGTAAGATAAGATACCGTGAAAACGTCTTTAAATTTGTAAAACATTTTGCGTTCCTGTTTTTTAACAAAGGACGACGAATTTGTTATTTAAACATAACAAATGTATTTACGTACTATTTCAACATAATTTCAAATTCAAATTCAAAATATATTTATTCAAATAGGCATTTACACGCACTTTTGAATCGTCAATTATTACATTATAAAAATGTCAGTATAGTCAGTCCGTCCTTAAACTACCACCAGCTCGGAATACTGTTCTGTTGAGAAGAGCTGGCCAGAAACTCAACAGTTGCTCTTTTTAAAATCAGCGAACAATATTTGATGTACAGATTAGAATATCATGCAAATGAGTCAACAACTGAAGCACCACAACCTAACCTTTTACTTGATCGAGATACGATCATACATAATGCGGGCTTGAAAACAGCTCTAAGCTAAATTAATGTAAAATACTTTATTCTTTGTCTTTTTACAAAAACTTACTCTTGCCACCGCCACTGTCCTCTTGTATCTTTTGTTCAAAATGTTTAAAATCCCATTGGTTAAGTCGTTCTTCGTCTAAAATTCAAATGGTCTTTACATAAAGTAGTTTCAATTTAACAGAATAATACACAATTTTACAACCTTGGAGGTCTATTCTAAATAAATATGAAAAATTACCTAACTTATGTTTTAAGATAGATAAGATAGTTATGAAGTCCAAACTTACTAACCTATCACTCATAAATGACGAATAAACTACGTGGGTTTTAATGTTTACATAAACAATATTTTTTTAGATAATTAACAACTTAAAAATAAATTTGAAGTAGGCAAAGCTTTATTAATTAAATAAAAATAGTAATTTCAGGTTTTAAGCTTATTCAGAAAAAACAAACCTATGAAGAAGAAATCAAGAAGAGCTTTCAAAGAACAATTTGGTCGAAATGTATCTATCGTGCTAGCCCATAATAATGAAAACTAATTTTGCCAATAACAATATGATTAATGTTTTAAGTAATCTTATTACATTTTTGTTTAATACTGCTAATCTCTTGATATAATTGGATTAGATAATTTATTTTGCATTTAATCGCCTATTTATTTTAGAAGATAATGTTTTTTTGTACGCGTTGGAAGCTGTTAACAACAGTTATTATTGAACTTTATTGCTGAATAATCAAATCTTTATAAAATTATTCCGTAAAAAGTTATTTTGCCAGGGATGTTTCACAAAAGGTTGAAGATGTGACCCAGTTGTGATACAGTGTTGTTTGAGATGAGTGTCATCTCTTGGCTCTTAAGTGAGCCTTTTTATTAGGCTCAGTCTACGAGGTTAGTTTCCTTATAACAGCTGCTATAAAAAAATGTTGCTGGTTTAGTGTACTTACGTAATTCTTTTAGTTTTTCATAATAAAGTGTATTAATTATGCATGTTATGTCGTTTTAGCATATAATATTGAAATTGGCTTTGAAATCAATAGGACTGTAACAAAATACATTCATAATTTTAATATAAGTATAATGAAAAACTCTGCTCTAATTAAAACCTTACCTCTCTGATTGTTATATAGAGTAATCATTAGAAGTGTCAATTGAATGTTCGAGTTAGCTTGTTGATGTATGTGTACGTGTTTGTCTGTGTGTCTGTGTGTGTGTGTGTGTTTACATGTTACCATAAATAATGTAAACTAAACATAAATATGGTGATCTGTATCTCAAGCCGATGTAAACCTTCAATAGGGATGCGTGGGTGAAATACCGTTTAAATGCTAATTTGCTTCGTGTAGGGATTTACTTTCTACACATAAAATTCGATCATACATACATACACATAAAGTTAGACTCATAGGTAAGTTGGAGCTCTTGTAAGTATAAGGCAAAAAAATTTAAAGATTAACCACGATACAATATTATAACATCTTTGCCATTCCTGAGTGGCTCTTTCATTTCTTGGTTTTTAGTTCTTATTAATTTTAAAGCTTTAAAAGACGGTATGATAATGTTTTATTTATTGTTATTAAATTTAATTATACATTTTTTTAGGGCCCTGTCTGTTATGTGCGTCTGCCATACGAACGTAGTTAATTTATGAATAAAATAAGCAATTATCAAAGAAATCGAAATGATATAGATTTTATTTTTTATTAGTTTCTAAAAAAGGACTTTATAGCACATATCAATTGAACCGATTGAAAATGAAGAGGTATTGCTACATATAAGAGCGACGCAGGGGTCAAGATAGTATATTAACATAAATTGAATTAAATTGTCACAGGTAAAACAACGAAAGTATGTTTCTGTTTATTTAATAACAGCCGTCATAAATATAAATTAATATTATAATCACATTATAAGATATAAAATATGGAAAAGTCTACTTGGATAATATAACTGCAACCAAGATACATTTCACCAAATTATTTATATATTTACAAATCTATGGGTATCTGTGACCATAAACATTGGACAGATACAGACCATATAGAACAATGAAATACAAAAAAGATAAGCAAAAAAAAAAAAAAAGATACTAAAACCTTCCCAAAACAAACCACAGCTTACGAAAAGGCGGAAGAATGTTAAACAATTTAGATTTTCATTACATTTCAGGAAGTACTTAACGAAAACTCCTTTAATATTTGTTTTAGCAATGTTTATGTTATATTTTGTTATTTATCTTTAAAAACTTTTAAATAGTTAAGGATATATTGCTTATAAGATGTCGCTCATGTCTTTGGATAAGATACAATACAATATTGTTGACAGCTACGAGCAGATTAAAGTAAATATTTTGAATTTTTTATTAAAGACAAAAAATATATATTTGTTGATAACAATAATGTTTTGTTACTTGTCTGTTAACGCCAACGCAGCAAAAAAGCGCTGTGTATTATTAACGGCACCGCAAGAAAAATTCTGTTAAACGCGTATTTGAGATATACAAAAAAAATATATATATTTAATTATTTTTTTTGAGTGAAAATTTTTATCTAAAAAATTTAAAGAAGAACTAATATAACCTAATCTAACCTGTGTATACAATTATTCTGACAGATGGGCAGTAAACATAAGCATTTTGAACACGGCCTTTGCTTATGTTATTGATATTAAAACAAGTTACCATAGTAATCTATGTCGTGTTGTTTGCTGATAATTAACCGTTTTAGAGTCTTGAGAGACAAGAGTCCTGTTTTAAAATTAATTTAATACTAATTTTTTACTTAATTTAATACTATTTAATTATTTCCATTTGAATGAAGTCGGAAATATATAATTTCCGATATTCCGATTTAAATTTAGTATTATTTTTTGACTCCATACTATCGAATGCTAAGTGGTTATATTATAAATATAGAATTTATCGATACGAGCAGGATTCGCTCTCACTCAGCACAGCTCTGGAAAACCATCCTGTCGCTCTGCCACTTTAGCTACCGTTTTGCTATAGCTTCGATGAGTTTAGCTTTATGTATGACGGTTTTAGTGAAAGGGTTCTACATATATTAGGCTTCTTTGGAAAATCCTAACCAATGTGTCTATTCTTATAAAAATTATTGTACTCGTTTTTACAATAAACTCGAAACATCCAGACAAAAGCATCACTCTATCTTAGAAGAGGCTCCTGATTCACTTTCGTGATGAAAGTATTAGAAAAAAAATACAAAATCTCTAATTTCTAGAACAATTTCTAGAAAGTACTTCATCGCATCGTTCTAAGAGGAATTTTTCTTTTCAAATCGGGTAAGGTAGGGAGAATAGCGTATAGAGTGAAGGTGAGCGTATATTCAAATTTTTATTCGTTTTTTATAAATGAAATGCTAAGAAGTTTCGTCTCTCTACAGTAATTTGAAAAAGAAATTATTATAAGGATTTACGTTCTAAGAATGAATTATTATTATTTAAAAAAATATGGTGAAGGGAGGTAATGGCTGATCCTTGTGCTCGTGAACGGGTATTACTTGCGGTGACTGTCTTGATGAACAACTTTTTTAAAATAATTTTTAAATACACTGAGGTAATTCCCAACTACGTTCCAGTTGACATAAGTATTAATCTAGTCGTAAAAGGTTAAGGGCACTATCTTAGAAATAGCCTATATACTCTTGCTTTTAAGACACTCACATGTTAATCGGATGGTAATATATTCCAGTCCCTCGCTGTACGAATCAAAAACGATGAGTCAAAGCGCTTCGTTCTGATAGATGGAATGTCAACGACGTGGGTACTCGCCGTGTGTCGGAACGTGCAATGTTGGAATTAATTCGGGCAATTCCTGCGCACACTCAACAAAATGTATCCTATAGAACACTGTCAGCCTGGCAATTCTACGCCTGTGTTAGAGGCTGTGATGTTGACATCAACCAATTTATGGACACACAAATAGATTTTTTGCTCGCTTCTCCATTGATTCCAGAGTTATAAGATGTCATTTTGCGAATTGATTGCGAGGGTTCTAGTTTTTCTAAATATTGATGTTTGTGTTGTGTTGTGATCACAATAAAGAAATACCCTATTGAATTTTTTGTGTGGTTCTTTTATTACTGGGCGCGTTTGGAACCCATAGCATAGCCGTAGCGTATCTTGCGTTAGTGAGTGTCTCTACAGAAGCGCTTATTTCGATATATATAGTAAAAAAAAGGTCCTCCCGACACTTTCATTTGACGTACACAAGCGTATACTAATAACTAATATTGGTTTAAAGTGAAAAATATATAAATAAGTAAGTAAATAAATAAATAAATAAATAAGTCTCAAATGGCACGCATTTGTTTTAAAATATTGAGAACTAAATAATATGTAATATTAAGTATAATTTAATTGTTACCTAAAAAATTTATCGTGTTGTGATTGATTTTGACTGAGTTGTAAATTGTTAAAGATGAAATAATCACTACTTACATAGAAATCTTTTGATTAATGACAATCTGTAATAGTTTTTTTTTTTGCTTGTTAAACAGGTATGCAAATATCGTAAATTTAAAGGAGATGTAACAATTAAAAATTTTGAAACTAACCACGAACAGGGATGATTGTTGAAAACGCACCGAAAAATTAATGATTGCAATTTGAATTATTATTTGCTTTTTAATTTTAGAAGTCTTGGTCTTGCTACGCTTCTGATCAAAACTTAACTGATTATCTGATTATAACTTCTGAGTGGAAAGCTATACAAATCATAACACTACTGAAAAGGTCAATCATGAGACAAGCCATGGTGTAAATATGGCTCATCGATTTCAATAACCATTCAATGCACACACAATCCCGTTATTAATCGGCTCTAAGATAGCTTACAGTTTAAAAAAAATAAAAGTCTAGAAAAACGTTTTTAGCTGATGTTTACTTTTTGTCATTGGTAATAACTTACAGCTGACGAAGAATTTGATGAGATTACGATTTTTTCAAAACTCTAGCAGTAGAAGTTCTATTAAAATCAACTTAATATCTTAGTCAGGAACAGCCTGGGCGCTGAAATTGGTAATAACTTACAGCTGACGAAGAATTTAATGAGATTACGATTTTTGCAAAAACTCTAGCAGTAGAAGTTCTATTAAAATCAACTTAATATCTTAGCCAGGAACAGCCTGGGCGCTGAACTATTCAATCAAATCGAATGCCATAAGCTTGTCTACTAAATCCGGCTCTGGAATTTCGCTGTAGTTCGATTTAGATTCTGATAAATTTCAGAACTGTTGTATAGTCAAATATTTATATTATAATAATGCATATCATGCGAGAATACCCTAGCATATAAACTTAAATTTGGATACATAAAAAGATATTAGCATTTCATATAAAACAGAAGCAGATGTAATGGAATACCACCAGCGATGGAATTAAATTTTACGTTAGAAACTTCGTTAAAATATTATTTTATTTTTTAAAAGATTATTAGGATATGAGTTTCGACTAATCAGATTCTATATATCACAGACTTCCATTCCTATTATGAAAATTGTGCGAATCTTCACTGACCACTTAAATACACCTCCAAAGTTTTAATTTTTTTTCAAATTCATGTAACATGTTTCCGCAAAGTATTTTTCTTAACTCAGTAGTCACAAACGTTTTTAAATAAAATTACATACAAAATAATTTCAACATTTTACATACTTAACCTACATACTTAACTATTTACTCATTCATGAATCGGGTAATTAATACACAAATGAGTATAAAATTCTCGTCCAACGATTTTCTGTGTGCTTGCAAAATACTAAAAGTCGCATCTGCCATCTTAATATATGTTCTATAAAATATTAAGGGTAACTAGTAATATATTTATTAGACAATCTTTTTGATATTTTAATAAACCTAAAAGATATATGGTAAAGGAAGAAAAAACTAAAAGATTCCTTAAATATTAAATATAGCCTTGGCAACGTCGGATAGAATGGCGAAACGAGTCGAGAACGAATAATAATACGGTCGCAGGACAAATTGGAAAATGATGTTAGCTCGGTGTTAACATTACAAACGTGCCTTTTGTATGCATCGAGCCGGATATATGTATAACTGTAACTGAGACGGAATCTGGGAAGAAGAAAATCAATAAACACTATGAGATGACTCTCCACTTCTCAGTTTAACAGTTTATATAATAATAGAGTTTGTTGACAGTGGCAGTTCTTATCAGCTCAATACGTCTCCGCCCTACCTACCACGCCCAAGGACTAAGATGCTGCTTAAACCATGTATGGCTAGTTAAAATATTCCTCATGGATGATTTCGTAACAAAAGTAAGTAATGAGCACTTACCTTCGGTAACGAGGTCCCTGTTTGGGCGCCATTTACCGTTCGATGTAGCTTGAAGATAAAAAACGACAGTGCGATCGCGGCAAAGGCCAGCGCGCGACTGACGCGTCGACAATTGGAGCTTGCGTGAATCAGTCTAGCGCAAGCGCGTGGCTACCGACTACTTGTTTTGCTCTCCAACTTATCGGTGCAAGAAAATGTGATTACAGTTCCCAATAGATGCGACACGCTGCGGGGCATTCAAATGAACGTGGGAACTTCGTATTGGTACGGTAGATATAACTAAATACTGTAATAAACAAGGCCCTTTTGTTTATTACAGTATTTAGTTTGGGTTTCAATTTTATTCTGCCGTACTAAAAATATTAAGAGCTTAAAATGTTTTTATATGAATTAAAAAAATGGTAATCCAAAGTTGAGTAATTTCTGAGCCGCAATCATATGTCAATTGTATTTTGAAGAGTCAGTTGTTACACTATATTCATAATATTTGTGTAATTTTTTTTGCAAAGATTAACTTCGAAAGTTTAGCATCTCATTTTTGTACAATTCGAGAAAGTGATTAAAGATATTTTATATATTGAATTTCTATAAATATTTGTTAAAAAATTTAATTTTTACTATAACACAAATTTATCAAACCCCACTGACGGCGACTAAAAACTCTAGATTTTACTAAACCTTAGCCTAAATAAGACCTAGAACCTAGATCAAATCAAGGACTAAGAATTGTATTAATATTGTGTAAAACTATATACCCCTCAATTAAGCTTCCGGACACATCTATGGGTCCACCTCGCATTTTATTATTTTAGACTCCTTTACGGAAATAGTTATTATATTAAGTAAAAAATTTTAATGATTTTTTATACTGGACACATTTACCACCTATTAGAATTATTTTTTTTCTTTTTATGAGTTTAGAATGCTTAAAAAAAGGACTGCTTAATGGACAACAAGATTTTTTTTTTGAATAAAATAAATGTTTATCTGAAACATAATGTTTATTAAATAATGTGTTTTACTTCGAAAAGCAATTACAACAGTTTCTATGCGATTAGGCATAGAATTTATTAATTTGAAACTGATATCAATTCCCATTCATCTATTATGGCAGCCTTAATTTTTTGCTTCGTCTATTAAGCTAGCTGTCGAGCCCGAACTCGTCTCTTTAGGTCGTCCGACATGTGCTCGATAGGGTTCATATCTAAGTTACTTGATGGATCATATATAAAAATTAAATTTTGGGCCCACATAGCAGGTGTACTATAAACCATAGGACTATAACATAATAATATTCTAGAGTTTACTTTTCACTCATACTAACAATTATTTTATAATAAAAGTCATCAAACCTTAAAACGCATAATTTGCTGATCCAGTATCCAACAGAGTAATTATAACATTGAGTTACTAAGTGTTAAAGCGTTAGACAAAATTAAAGTTGTTTAATTGTTTTAAATAATAAAAAATTACCAATAATTAAAAATAATAATAAAATGTATTAAGTGTTATATGTTTACTTATCAGATCTATTTAATGGTTCTTATGGTGTAAAAATAAAATTGATATAAAAAAAGTAATACGTGTGATATCATAAATGTACGGTAAGCGCGATAGCCTCCAATCAGGTATAAGGAGCCGAGATGTTCATTCGTCTCATTCTGCTCTTCATAGTTAGGTTTTCTTCCTCTAGTTACAAGAAAAAAACCTAAGGAAAATTTAAGAAAACATGAGTACGTGAATCTGAGTTAAGTATCTAAGAAAGTTATTGAACCGCTGCATAATTACTGTGTTCGCAAAGACTCAAACTTTACATAATAATGATGACTGCTGCTTCTCTGACGAGAACTTCGAAGAAAATAAAAATGAATTTCTATTCAAGGAGACTATGTTATCTTATAGTTTAAAAAGCAAGATTATTTTTATTTTTGTAATTTCGTTCCATAGTCCTAAGATTTAATTAATTCATATAACATAAAACGTACACAGCTTTTGTTATAGTAAATCCATTGTTTTTTAATTCATTATTTATTGTTAAATAAAGATAAATAACTATCAAACATTATTATTCGATTTCATGCAGAGTTCAATTAGCAGAGGGGATAAGAACATTGTAATTATTTACTTTGTATTAATTGTAGGTACTAAATATAAATTCTTACAAGTTACACCTCATTTACTCCTATTTAAATTTTTTTAAAATAACACCTTTAATTAATGTATGGTGTTTGTTGAATTATTTAATATTTATGACATTATTTTTAAACAATTTAATCAATTAAAAAGTATTATAATATACATTTTAATACTGGCAACAATCACATAAATGGTAGTGTCACTCGTCAATCAAAGTTAAAAAGTAGCAACATTGTTTCTTCTTCCAGAATCAAAAAAGTGTGACGAGCGTTTATTTTAACATATCCATAAAAGAAATAACTAAAAATGTCGACACTAGCTGCTGCACTATCGGTTGCGGGAACAAGACATTCGGGAGCCCCAGTCAGAACACAAAATGGTAATATAACACAGCGTTATTAGTACTTATTAAACCCCGGTAGATCACATGCATTACTTATGGTTTCAAACTTCGAAAATTTTTATCGAAGATGTGTTTAAAAACATTTTGCAAGAGTTATTCTATGATGCGTATATCAAAAAGTTTCGTTATAAGTCATAGTTATCGTGTTTTATTCATATTGATCAAATTTTAAAAACTAACCTATGCTTATGTTAGTCATCCATTGTTTTTTTTTTTCTAAATACTTTATTCTTTCTTAAACAATAATTTATTATACTGTAAAACCCAGATAAATTGGTATTTGTTTCCACAACAGTGATGGCAGCAGCAGCAATTGCCAATATAGTGAAGAGTTCACTGGGACCAGTAGGTCTAGACAAGATGATGGTAGATGACATTGGAGATGTCACAGTCACCAACGATGGTGCTACTATTCTAAAGTAAGTAATATTATATTTTTTTACCTGTAACTGTTTTTTTAGTAGCATACAGCTTTGAAAAATTACAAATAATTATATTAGATAGAATATAATCATTTAAAAGTGTTAAATAACTTCCAATGCAATGGTGTAAAAATTCTTGGGGTGCAATAATAATAACAGTTCTTTTATGAATATAACTTAATATTCAGTTGTTACATTTCATGAAAGCGCAACCTAGAATCTAGACAATTATTTTATGAAATTGAAGAAAACTGGCAATTTATTTAGGATAGGACAGTACCCAATGTATACTTTACTTGTTTTTAGGATGTTAGAAGTAGAGCACCCAGCAGCCAAAGTGTTAGTAGAGCTGGCCCAGCTGCAAGATGAAGAGGTCGGGGATGGCACCACATCGGTGGTAATCATTGCTGCAGAGTTGTTAAAGGTGAGTGTTATGCATTCTGTAGTAATTTCCAGATTGTACACATATTTTTCTTAGAAATAACAATAATATTATCTTATATACATGTTCATATAAAAAAAAATATTCATTATAAAACAATTTATTATTTAATATGAACTTAGAAAACTAAAAATTATTTATAGAAAAATTATTACAATATAATATAAGGTAGGTTCGGGTAATAAAGCCTGTCGGGTAATAAGGCCTATTTAAAAAAAATACTATTTGAAATGCTTTAAATCACTCGTAAGTTACAATCGTAGGTACCTAACATCTATAGATGGCGCCTCAAACTAGTCGCAACGCGTTAGCTTAAGTATTGTTGTCAGTGTAGCGTCAATCACCGCGGAGAGCGTTTACGCAACACGAATAACAAAAAATCATCCGATACGAACGTAAGTATAATATTTCATTTACTTGTACAATTTTATATCATACATTTCCATTATTTCATTCTTTTAAGACTTTAGAAGTTTAATTATGATATTATGGGTTGAATAATTTTACTATTTATTTTTTTGCATAACCTTGGCGGAGGTTATTAAGGCCTATAAAATTTTATCTTAGGCCTTATTATACTCCTTTTTTGTTATACTATTTCTCCGTTTTTTTTTTATTTTTGTTTTTGTACTAAGTTTTTGTTTTTTTCGTTTTAGTGACAATAAACACAATGCCCCATAAACGAGCACAGTGGTCTGAAAGTGACTTAGTGTCGGCTCTCAAGATCTATTAGAAATCATCTTCGGACCGGCAGTTTAAAAAAAACACTAAGTCGAAAATCTGTACTCAATGACGATCAGGAAACTGATCTTGTTAGCAGGGTTATAAGGTTCGCTGAAGTTGGATTGCCTGTCACACAAACAATTCTCCGACGCTTGGTTTATAAATTTTGCGAACTTGTAAACATCAAGCATAACTTCAATCAATCAGTTATGTTAGCTGGTAAAGATTGGTTCAAGACGTTCATGAGAAGACAAGAAAAGCTCAGTTTATGAATCCGGCTAGAGCACAAAAACTAAATAAATTTATTGTTGAAGATCACTTCAAAAGATTGTGAGAAGTTTATGATCATCTAGATTTAAAGAGTCACCCTGAAAAAAATTATAACATGGATGAGAAAGGTTGCCGTTTAACGATCCACCACCAGCAGACTGTTTTGGCGAAGAAAGGAGCTAAATGAGTGCACTTATAGTCTTCGGAACACGCTGAAAGTGTCACCATCGCAGGATGTGTAAATGCACTTGGTAGTGTAATACCTCCGATGATCATATTTAATGGTAAACGCCTAAAACCAGAGTTGTATGACAAACGTCCACCGGGATCATTGGTACAAAAATTTACAAAGGGTTATATGACCAATGAACTTTTTAAAGATTTTTTTAAACACTTGTCCCGGAACAAAAGTCAAGCAAAGTGCCTTTTAATATTTGATGGAGCAGCTTTCCACTTAGATCTGTCTATCGTTGAAGTTGCCGATTCACTTGATATTTCCTTATACCTGTTTGCCATCAAATACAACCCATGAACTTCAACCTCTTGATAAAGCCGTCTATCGTTCTTTTGAACACCACTGAGATAGAGAAGTCTTAAGTTTTGTGGAACAAAACCCAGACAAAAAACTGACTAAGGCAAGGTTTAATACTATTCTCCCAAACGTGTGGTCGAAATCCTATAATAACATTATAAGCGACAGGTTTGTATCCACTGAACCCACAGGCCATTCCAGAAACAGCTTTTGCACCATCTATAGTGACAAATACCATCTTATTCTGTACCTGATAATGTTAACAAAGAAAATACACAATCTCTTGTCTCCCCACTAATATCAATACCAATGACATCAAGAATGGTAAAAGAAAAAAATGGGCAAATCGCAAACAAACGACCTGGGACATTTTACAGGATGGTTTATGGTAGTTTTAGTTCAGATGATGATAATGATGATGAAGATAATGTGCCACTTGCTACTATAAAAAGGAGAGTATTTAAACAGCTTATGCCTACACCAGTCAAAAATACTGAAAAGATACCGGTCATAAGGAAAAGTCATAAATTACAGAGGCACTCCAGTCACCAAAGACCTTTTTGGCAAAAACCAGAAAGATGTAAAAACAGAAAAAACTTCGAAAAAAGGTAGAAGTAGTATGAAGCAAAAGCAAGTGAATTGGTACTGTCATGGCTGTGAGGAATAAGATAGCAGATATGAGACAATGTGCAAAATGTGGCAAGTGGTACCACGAGGAGTGCGTCGGTTTGTCAGCAGACGATACGGACACTTTTGAGTGTTCTAATTGTTACTAATAAAATAAATTTGTTACTTTTTTTTAAATTTCATGCATGAATAATGCGTAGATATGATTATTGATCTCAATTACCAAATATTAGATGCCTATTTTGTTTATTTATTTAAGTTAAAATCGTAGGCCTTATTATCTAACCATAGTATAATAAGGCCTATAAACTAAGTTTTTAAAAATGTTAAATTTTGTCGTCGTTTTCAACAAAAGTTTACCTTTTATGTTTAAATTTTATTGTAATATTTCTGTATATTTAAAATATATGAAAATAGGTTGATTTGGATACCAAGTTTTTATTTTATTTAAAATCTCCCATAACCAGGCCTTATTACCCGCATGTACCTTACTCAGAAATCTATGTTCATTAACAAGAAGGATTAACTTGAAATGTCTCATTTATTTCAGAATGCTGATGAGCTAGTAAAAAACAAAATTCATCCCACTAGCATCATTTCTGGCTACAGACTAGCTTGCAAGGAAGCTGTGAAATACATTCAAGACAACTTAACAGTCACTGTTGAGTCCCTCGGCAGGTCTTCTATTATTAATGCCGCTAAAACTACTATGTCGTCCAAGCTTATTGGAGCGTATCCTTTTTAGTTGTCTTTATTCATTTTGAAGATTGAAGAAGAATAGAAAACAAATAAATATATTTAAAATAGTTTTAAAGAAATAGAGATTGTAGCTTGTCATTCCTAAATACTATTCAATATGATAAATATACTAAAGCTTGTTCAGTGACTCCCTTGGTGCATGGAAACAACTATTCTTTATTATTATGATATGAAATAATTTGGTATTTTTTTATCATCATTCCTCATGATACCATTAAAAAGTATTATATTGAATCTTGTTTGCAATGAAAACTTGACTATTGGTTTGTTTGTGTACGATTTCGAAAAACTTAGCTTTATCCATTTATCTCTATGCAATAAGTTTCTCAATTCCAAAACCAGTGATGCAGACTTCTTTTCCGAGATTGTAGTGGATGCAGCACAAGCTGTAAAAATTACTGATCCCAAAGGTAATGCTGTATATCCCATCAAAGCTGTGAACATTCTAAAAGCTCATGGCAGAAGTGCAAGGGAAAGTGTCCTTATTAAGGGCTATGCGTTAAACTGTACTGTAGCATCGCAGGCTATGCCAAAGAAGATAGTTAATGCTAAGATTGCCTGTCTTGATTTTTCACTGCAAAAGACAAAAATGAAGATGGGTGTCCAAGTAAGATAACTTGTTTTTTGTGTTTCTAATAATATAATTAAAAACTATCACAAATGTAATTATTTTATTAGGTGCTAGTCTCTGACCCAGAAAAACTAGAAGCAATCCGAGCTCGCGAACTGGACATCACCAAAGAGAGATTACACAAGATTCTCTCGACTGGAGTCAATGTGATCCTCTGCAGCGGCGGGATCGACGATCTCTGTCTTAAGTATTTTGTCGAGTGTGGTGCCATGGGAGTGAGACGATGCAAAAAAGCCGACCTAAAAAGAATCGCTAAGGCCACCGGAGCTGCGTATCTGACATCTCTAACCAATATGGATGGTAAATTTTTCCTATATTATAATAAAGAAATTCAATCTAGAAGTAAGATGGACTTTCGTAGATTTTATAATATAACAAAATAATATATAAAATCATGAATATATACATTAAATCAATGACTAATAATTTCAGGCGAGGAAGTCTTCGAAGCAAGTATGATCGGCGAGGCGGCCGAAGTAGTCCAAGAACAAATCTGCGATGACCAGCTGATCCTCATCAAGGGGTAATTGCGTCTGTAATGATAATCTTAAAATTAAAAACGTTTACATCGAAATGTTCAATCACATAAGACACTGGAGCATACGTTTTTACGCAGAATTACTAACTACATCGTCAATGAAATTCGAGGGTCCGTATCGTGACGACCGACCGTCACATCGCGCCGTATCGTTACTCCACGACATTTATGCGATACACATTGTTCCTTCGAGTCCGTCCGCACTCGGCGTCCCGAATGATCATTTTAATGCACAATTTGTTTTGTGGTGCTCAATTTGAATCTTAAAATAGCAGTAATAATCGTTGAACGTACAGGCCGGCTGCACGCACCGCGGCTTCGCTCATCCTGCGCGGACCCACGGACGCCTACTGCGACGAGATGGAGCGCTCTGCGCACGACGCGCTGTGCGCGGTGCGGCGCGTGCTGGAGTCGGGCAGACTGGTGCCAGGGGGCGGAGCCGTCGAGGCTGCACTCTCCATCTACCTAGACAACTTTGCCGCTACACTGGTGGGTTCCACTGATATATATCTTCCTTTGTGGCGGTGGGAAAGGAGCTCCATGAAGTCAAATAACGAGAATGCGGGAGACGAATCAGGGCATACTTTGTGCCGACCTCAAATCTGCCTTAGATAATTTAATATATCCCGAATCATATTTTGAAATTGCAGAGCTCCCGGGAGCAGCTGGCGATTGCAGCCTTCGCTCAATCCCTGCTAGTGATTCCTAAGACTCTGGCGGTAAATGCGGCGAGAGATGCCACCGACCTGGTCGCTAAATTGCGAGCTTATCACAACTCTTCACAGACTAAGGTGGGTATGGACAAACATATTATAATTAAGTGTTATAGGTGCCCATTTGCTCATATATTTTGATGGCAATATATATGCAGTTGCAATATATATCTTTTTAAGTTGACTTTTCTCATATATATATAATTTATATAAAGATCTTTAACAAAAGTTATCTAAAATAAAAACGAATATGACCATGACAGTTGATGTAGGGTAAATTGCATTAAATGGCAGAGAATCTTGATTTAATAACCACATCTTACAGGTAGAGCATGCAAATCTCAAATGGGTCGGTCTGGACCTCATTGAGGGCGCTCTCCGCGACAACCTTGCGGCGGGAGTCCTTGAACCTGCGATATCCAAGGTTAAATCGTTGAAGTTCGCCACTGAAGCCGCCATTACGATCCTACGTATTGATGATATGATCAAGCTGGACCCAGAACAGAAAGGAAAAAGTTATGAGGACGCCTGCAATGCGGGAGAACTCGATTAAAGTATTATTTAGATGTGTTAGCCTTACTTGTTGGAACCACTAATGTGGTCAAGAGTGACAATTTATGTTTTGCCAGGTATAATGCATTTTTACAAAGAAATTTCATCTTTTCCTTCACACCACATGTGTGGAAGTCCTTAAATTATTTACAGCTTCAGTAAAATGTAAATGAATTTTAGAACTCACATCTTTCTTCACATTTCAATTTTCACATAAAAGAAATAAAACATTCAAAACACAAAAAAAAAATTATAATAAACACGTCACCTTGATCAAACTGTATCAAATATTGTAATCTTAAGTCTATTATAATTGTATTGCACTTATGTGTAATATTTTACAAATAGCTACAAAGGCAATATTAATTCAAACAATTTATTCTGTTTGTAAAAAATTCTTAAATCCCATGATTTTTAATAACTAAGATACTGCAGGGTGTTTGAGATGTCACAATATAATAATTTACTAAATTTATTGTTACATTTGTGTGTATGTAATGGTATAATAATTATCTATTTTGCTTATAATAACTGCTAGATTACGCGCTAGGGCCTATTGGCACCATAATAAAATTAACAAAATTTTTATTTTGTTTTATTTTTAACTAACTCCAATTTACTGCACGTTTTGATTAAATAGTAAGTATGTTGTAAAAAATACATAGTTCAATAGTTAATAATAAGTTTTACATTTAACATTATTACGGTTATAACTAATACCGAGTTTATTTTTAATATTCACTTTATTATATACATCGGGAAAAAACTAGATAACTATATAATTATATTGAAATATTTCCTATATAATTAAATAACGTAATAGTAATGTAACGTTTTCTGAATTTACGCCCAACCCAAACAATATCTAGCACTAAACACACATTTGAAACGGTCTCTATGTTTAATATACAGTTTGTTAAATATATCGAGACAAAATAATTCATATTGACCATAATTTTATTTACATTTTGTGCATTACACATGTACGAAATTTAACAGTCATAACTGTTATTGAGTGATGAAAAAAAACTTATCCAATTAAACCCGAGTTTATTCCGATTACTTTCTGCTTAAAATATAAAAATAGTTTTTTTTTGTCATATTGAGCCTATTTATAGCGAGTTTGTAAAATTTTCTATTCTTATAGTCTCAGCCTTATATTTGACACTTGATATCACTGATTAATATCAATTTTGACATTCATCTTACATCAGATTGTTTAGAGAGAGACTTCATAGTACTATGAAAAATGGCTTAGGCGGTTAAAGGTGTACTGTTATCGAATATAAATTATCTGCTTCAGCTATTAATTATAATATAGATTGTGCTCAAATCCTACGCAATTATTTTGTATCTTATCTTTAAACATCCTTATTATAAGTAAAATGTTAGCAATAAGAGGAATAATAAAGCCTTTGCGTTCACAATTGTTCAAAAGTGCTTTATTTTCAACACCGTCATTTCCAAAGGTACATAAACAATCTTAATTAAATAAAAAAAAAAAATACGTTTTGTTTTCACTTTATATTTGTTATATTCATTTAATCCTACATTATTCTGATTGATAGGTATTGCATTCTTATTATAGGAAGAAAAAATTAAAATAGGAAAATATGAAATTAACTATGTAAAAGTTGGAAATGGCCCTCACAACGTTTTCTGTGCACCAGGAGCTTTAGGAACCATATGGTCAGAATTTAAACCACAAGTGGAAGGAATGTATAAAGATAAGTTTAGTGTTGTAGTGTGGGATCCTCCAGGCTATGGAAAGAGTTATCCTCCAGAAAAGGAGTATAGTGTGGATTATCTAGAGAGGGATGCTGACCTTGTTTATTCATTAATGAAGGTAAACATTCTTGGTTACAAAAGTCCTCTAAAGTACTTTTCATGCATTCAACACCACTACTTTTTTAATTAAATATTTCGCTCTCTAAAAAAGTAAATTGCATTTTTATTTTATTTTGTTACAAATCTCAAATATGTATTTTCATGGCACTAGCACTAAAAATGTAGAATTTTCATAATATTTATGGCATTGCCATTAATAGAGAAGTACCAAACTATCTCTCAGCCGCGATTTGATCATAAGAAGTTATACCATAATCTAGTATAGATTATATCTTTTTCAAGTCCTATCTTGTGGCTGTATTTATGTAAGAGATGCTGTCTTGTAAAAGTGGTATATCTCCTCAAAATATTTCAATCAACAACAAAGTAATGTAAATACAAACAATATTGTAATTATATAATATGCAATAAATTCCATATTATAATACTCCAGATATCTAATGACTTATTTTGATGAACGTGACAATTGTATTATGCAAAACCGTATTAATATATATTGTAGCTTTTTTCAGTTATTGAAATTTAAATTTGAAATATTAACATTAATTTTCTCTTTTAGACATTAAATATCCCAAAGTTCTCAGTACTAGGATTTAGTGATGGTGGCAATACCAGTCTAATATTAGCAGCCAAATATCCCCAAGCAGTTACAAAGCTTGTGGTGTGGGGAGCTAACTCCTTCATCCTACCTACGGAGCTAGAGGCTTATAAAAGTATAGTTGCAAAAACTAAATTCATCATTAAACCTCAGTATGGTGATTCTGATAATGTTTAGTGATATTATTAATTTGTAGTTTTAATGCCACCACAAGTTATCGTAAATACGAGACAAATATTATTTAACATTATTTTATTTTTTGATTATTTTACAAGTACTTTAAGTAATTTACTTTAACTGACATATAGTTTATTTACCATTTATTTTAAGAAATCAGAGATGTGAACAGTTGGTCACAAAGAAAAAAGGAATCCATGATCGAAATATATGGTCCTCAAAGATTTGCAAGCTACTGGGCCGCATGGGTTGATAATATGGAGAAAATATACAACACTAATAATGGGAATATTTGTTCAGAACATATAAAAAATATTATTTGTCCTACCCTTATAATGCACGGGGAAAAGGATCCCCTGGTTGATCAAGTCCATGTGTCACATTTACACACTAACATTAGTGGATCAAGGTAATTGAATTGACATTATATAGGCAGTCATTTTCTTTATTTTAAGACCCAAAAATATTAAGTAATTTATATTCTAATAGAATATATGTATACAATGTACTTTAGAAAAATATATTTTCTTTGAAATACTTATCTCTTATTCATTTAGTATAAGAGCAAATAGGACTTATTTTTATATATTCTATATATGTAAAATAATTATATATAATCAATGTTTTTGTTTATTTTAGAATACATTTATATCCAGAAGGAAAACATAATATCCATCTTCATTATGCAGAAGATTTTAACAAACGAGTTCAAGAGTTTCTATTGCTTCCATCTTCCTGAAGCTGAGACACGAAATATTCATTTTTATTTGTTATGAATTTGGTTACTCTGGTTATTAAAACATTTTGAAATTATTGTTATTTAATTTGTATTCGTATAACAAAGCCCTTCGACAAATTTGCTAAAAGTGACGCATTGATTGTAGATAGATATTCCTGAAAAAAAATTTTAAAAAAATTGTATTCGCGATTATTTAGAAAGAAATTGGTGTTGCTATCTTCTTCAAATTTTCCTCTTCTATAAGGCACGATGTGATTCATGACGTACATGTAATAAAAACAGTACAAAGTCCTTGAGGATGTTGGTACTTCGTCATCCAGATCAGACGTGTTCCTTTGCTCTAGACCAAACTTTGACTTCCCAACTCACAGTTAAGGCGTCAATTTAGGGGGGATTGCGATATTATAACAATGTCTTTTCAGGCACGCGATATAATGAATTAGTCATATTCAAACAACAATGTTTTAGCTTCAAATTTCACAAATTTCATCTTATAGGTAAAACCAAAATCTAAATATTGGCCATTATATTTTCTGTACATTTTACGTTATCTAATCTGCTTCTTTTTCTTCTTGTTAACCATTGGACTAACTGTCAACAGAACAATAAGTGAAAGAAAGAGGAATAGTATGTAATTAATGTTTTCCTTTCAATGTTTAGATTTCCCATTTAATAAAAAATCAACAGTTGCCCTCATTGCCTGAGTGTGATACCATAATATAACGCCAACACATTCACCGTGATTCCCTAGAGGCAACCCCCGTATGAGAATGCTCCAAACAATAGAGTACGCTCGGTGGCTGCAGTGGAAATGAACTTCGGAGCCAGACCCCAAAGTTCTAACCTCCATACAGTGATGATCTTAGAATTCTTCAACAATGGATCACACTAATAGGAATATAGATAGCAGCATTCAAGGCGTTAATGGGCAAATTGTAAAAAATCTTTGATTAATTTGCCATTATTTGAAACGATAGATAGTAATAAATGAGCTCCGCCTCTATAATTTAAAGTTCAACACATTAAAAAGATTTTATTAGTAAAGCCGTCAATTATACAAACAAAAACTTTTTTGTAATTTTTTTACCTGCGTTAAATCAATAAACCATGCGAAAGATTTCAAGGACACAATTAGTGAATAATATAATTATTGTAATATCTTGTAAAGGTATATAGATTTGTGAAAATAGTAAAGATATGTTCCATCGAGGCACAAGTTTTTAAATACCAAAATAGTATTTGGCTATGGATGAATTAAATAAGTTCCTTGAAAAAAGTTCCTACAAGTATTAGTTGTAATAACCTATAATCAGTATATAATTATGTTAATACAGTGTGTTTTGTAATAAATCATCACCTTTTCTGTGGGCCCCTCACTAAATTTTGATACAGTATCCCACTGTTACGAGATAATCTTTGTGGTATATTAATTTTACATTTACTGAAGATAGTTGGGTAGTCAAGGCATGATTAGTTATGTTAAATCTATATATATAAAAGTGAAAAGCACTCACTCAGTCATCATGAAATCTCGAAAACTACTGAGCCAATAATATAATTATTGGCTGAGTAATTTTCGAGATTTATAATATAATTTCGCTCCCACAACTCTATTACAGTACTTTATTACTATTATTATTAATGAGGACATTCTCACTGCAACACAGTTTTTAAAAATTTTTAAAAATTCCATTCATAAAGCGGTGAAATAGCAGTTGCAAGTTTATATGAAATTGGTTTATATGAAATTCGTATTTTTAATGTTTGATAACAATGTATTTAAATAAATGTAGTTTGACATATAAATTTGTCGTAAGTAAAAAATAATAATTCTTTAATAGGATGTTGGAAATTGCATTTCTGTGAGGGCGAATTTTGCGTTGCAAATTTATATGTAATTTGTGTTTTTTACTTTTGTATTGGGCAAGCCATCAAGAGATGGCGCTAGCAATTATTTTAAATATCGGTAGTGGTTTGTCATTCGCATTTAATCATACTGTGTACTAATTGAAATTTTAAAATTGAAAAAGAAAAAGTATACCCATACTATCATCCTATCCTATCCTACCATACTGTATACACCATACTACCATACTATCGTCTAGATACTTCAAGAACACTTATTCTAAACTTATCCGGACTTGTTAACTTAGAGGATAGACTCATCTGATGTATTTTATATTATGAATTGTATACTGAAGGTCAGTTCCCTTTATCAGTTTAAACTAAATGGAGTTTTTAATTTTAACTATATTCAGATTAGATTACATGTAGTAAAGAGTTCGTGGACGTTGATGCCAATTGTAAAAAAATCTTAATATCTTCTCAGCAAATTTTATAAAGAACTTTAATTTGCTCGTATAAAAGCTCTCGAAAAATCAATGTTGTATCTGTAGATATGATCAAGATGATATGGTTCGGTATTGTTATTTTAAAGTTTCCGAACGGTTGTGTATGAGCTTGTATTTTTACTGTTGTATACTCATATCTATTTATGTATATCCTATTCCAGAGCTCAGAGATAACATTTAGCACAATCAGCTACTAAGTAACAGCAGTACTCCCCACGCAACCGGATTCAACAAACCGGTGACGATCGGTCAAGTGATTCGGATGAGAACCTTTCGTGGTGCCTTTTTATAAGACTTTTGGGTAACAGGATGACAGTAGAGTAAAAACCATCTGGCAGTTGAACGTTCTAGTCGGTATCCAAAAAGATTGAGATGAGTTTTTTCCATTCCATCTTCACTGCCTCCTATGCTTAACTAAAGTTTGGTAACTAAACTCTGACTGCACTTTGCTTAAACTTTGTCGATGGGTGATGACCTGTCCGGCGAACTAATGCTATGGCCTATTACCATACGCTAGTATAATAATTTATAAGTAACCCTTTGAATTAAGCTTTCCTTATTGTTTTTAAACAACTGTAGTTTTTGTTAAAAGTTGTTTAGTCAGCATCGTTATCTAAAATTAGTTTAACTTGTTCAAAAACATCGAAAAACGGAGTAAGTTAAGTTTGTAGAAAATGAATATTTTATTCCCTTAATAGAATATTTTATTCTCTTACCATTTTTAAATATAACCTGTCCTATGTATTTTCACATTTCTTCTTTGGATAAACAAATAAAATGGAATCGAACGGTGATTATGAAAATATAATTGCAACAAATATATAAAAAAAATTGGAAAATTAGCAACATATTACCAGGTAATATCAGGTATTGGACAGTACATTTCCATTACATCATTTTACTTTTAACTTTTTTGCTGTTTTAAACCTTAAGTACTTATAAGGATGCACTTATAATAATAATAAGCATTATTATTATGGAAATTTAGTAATAAATTTTTGAATTAACTTTATGATGAATGTTAATGATGTAATTAATTGTAATAAAGCTGAGAGTTGTGCCTCTGTTTGACGAATAATAACCTGTTGCACGTCATAATGTTTGCACGTAAAGCTATTTTTAAATCTAAATTATTATATGAGTATAGTGTATTTTACTCAAGTCCTCAATTGAATGTAAAATATATTTAATTAATTTCAATGGTGTAGTTATCCCCAAATCCCAATCGTAAATTGAATGTGAATAAATTATTGTTTTAGGAGAAGTTAATAAAAATTGATAAGTACAATATAAATTTTTTAACGGTCGGTAGTGGATCGCATAATATCCTGCTAACTCCGGGAACTCTCGGTACGATTTGGAACAATTACAAGGAGCAAATCCATGGTTTTGATTTGAACAAATTCACTCTTGTCATATTTGATCCACCCGGATATGGTAAAAGTTATCCTCCGAAACGACAACTAGATAAAAACAGCTATGAAACAGATGCGGACGTCGGAGCAGAGCTTATGAAGGTACCATATATTTACCTAATCCATAATTTATAATAATACCAACCATAAGCGACTAGGTAATTTTAAGAAGAAATGTTTTATACAAACGGAGACTAATAATATTTTTGATATCGTTTCAATAATATTTACTTTTTTGTGTATATTAAGTTTTAAATGTTTTTATTACTCTTTGAGAAACCGGATGTTGTTTTGCAAAAAGTCAAGAAGCTTGAAAGATTTGTAAACAAGTTTGAATAATGAGCTATGAGTTATTGAGCGCAACCACTATAAAAAATAAGATTACGTATTATTCTTAGGTAAGTTCCTTTGACTGCTGCTTACCTCGATTTTCTCGGGATCACGTTGGAGCATGGAGCTTGTACTCACGTGCAGGGGTCTGTGTGTACGCATGGATCAACATATGTTTCCCTACCCTTCTGCAAAGCTTGTCTTTCTGGGGGATTTCAATGCTTGTCATCAGGACTCTCTGTTTGCGTTCGAACACCACCACTGGAAACCACCGGAAACGCTGAAAGAGAGGCGCAATATTTTGCGTTGTATTTGAAGCTCTTTCAGCTAGTTAGGCAAGCGACCAGAGTACCTGATGTTGAGTCACACAGCCAACTGCCTGGACCTTCTGCTGGCAACTGATCCGGACAGATATCATGTTATGGTGTCCTCCCCCTTGAGAACATCCGACCATTATCTGGTGAAATATATGCCTTATTCCCCAACAAATTTAGATCCACATGGCGTTAGTATGGAGTCAGCTCAGGATATGATTAGCATCTTCGAACGTTCCGACGCACGTCCTGAACGTCATTCCATTGTATTTTTTGTTCTTATTTGTATTTGTCGTTTCTTATTTGTATAGCCAAGGTCTAGAACGGTTTGCCTGGGTCGGTGTTCCCATCCGATTACAATATGAGTGAGAGAGAAAGAATCTTCAAGGTGAATAGTTAATTACTATGATTTAGTATCTCCGAATACATTACAACTTACCATCACGTTGAATGTATTCAAGCTTTGGCTTCGTTTGTATAAAACAATAAACAAGCCGTTCTTATTATAGTTACTTTAAGATTGAGGTCCACGGAACACTGACGTACCGTCTTGCGCAGGTGCTGACCGGGCATGGTTGCTTCGGTGAGTATCTGCACAAGATAGCACGAAGGGAGGCGACCCCCTCCTGCCATCACTGTGACGAGTCCGTCGATTCGGCTCGTCACACCTTCGCGGAGTGCGCCGCCTGGGACCACCAGCACAATGAGCTGGTGGGCGTGATTGGCAGGGACTTCTCGCTGCCGCGCGTTATCAGCGCGATGGTCAGCAGCGAGAGGTACTGGGTCGCAATGGCCTCCTTCTGCGAGCAAGTTATCACCGCAAAGGAGGCCGCGGAGCGGGTCAGGGAGTCAGTCTAGTTCGCTGCTCCGCTCCGTAGGGGAAGACTGGCTAGAAGGAGGCGGGAATACGCCCGTCGCTTCCTTCCTCAGTTGTAGTGCCTGGTGTGGGGGGAGGGTGACCCCTCTTACCTAACATAGGCCTACGATGGGAGGGTGCTCTACGTTGCTCGGGGCACCCTCATTCAGGGGGTCTCACCGGGGCGTCACGGTGTGTGCTAACGCGATCCCGTGACGTCCCATTACGGCGCAGTGGGCAACCGTTGGTTTTTTAGTGGGTAGCCTTAAAAATGGCAGCATCCTCTATACTGACGGGTAGTCCCACATCACCCCCGGCTGTCACCCCCATGGGCCGACGGGGTACCCGCAACGGGTTTTTCCAACGGAAAAAAAAAAAAAAAAGATTGAGGTCCAGGCACATTCCGTATAAAGAAAAATGCATTCTTAATGAAAAGGGTAGACTCAGCAAATTGTTTTTGTTGTAGTATGTTTGAGGATTGCACCATTTGTTAATGTAGTGGGTTCAGATTAAAATTTGCCTTATCAGGTTTTGTCATTGCTAAAGGAGCTTTAGATATTGCTGTTATATTTTGGTGGAACCGAGCTCGGTCTCGGCTAAGGTATTGTATAAATATTAGGTATCTTAAATGCTTAAAGGAAAGACTTGCGCTCTAGTCGGACGGGTTGCTTGCTTTTTGTTTCAATTTATTGTTTTATTTCTTTAGTTAATTATGTACTCTAAATATTTTGGTTTAGTTAGAATTCATATTATAATTGTTAAAAAGATAAGACTGCCATGTATAATTTGTATAAAAGTCCTGTAAAAAATATATCAAACATTACAAATAATTCTCGAGTAGTTAAGTTATTAAACAATGGCTTACATTTTCAGGCATTACATATTAATAAATATTCACTATTGGGGTACAGCGCTGGCGGAACCGCCAGTCTCATCCACGCAGCGAAATACAGAGATGCGGTAACCAAGTTGGTTGTCTCTGGAGCAATAGCATTCGTATTGCCTCAAGAAATGGAAATATACAGAAGTATGTTTGAGGAAACAATTATATCGTATACATTGAACATTTTAAATAATTTTATTCTTATTAATACTATTCTTTTATTATAGAAACGAAAGATATAAATACATGGGCTAAAGATATGAAAGAAACGATGATTCAAGAATACGGTGCAGAAAAGATAGCTGAGTATTGGACGGAGTGGATAGACCGTATGTCTATTGTGTTCAATACAGATCGAGATATTTGTAAAAACATTGTATGTGAGATTGAGTGTCCTACATTGATCATACAAGGAGAAAAGGATCAACTGGTGAATAAATCACATGTAACATTCTTAAAATCACAGATAAAAAATTCGATGTAAGTTAATATTTACAACAAAATATATCTTTAACTATAACATTCGAAATAAATGTTTCTAATTAATATTTTATATTATTTTTTTAATAATGTAGATTAAAAAATGTATTTTGTATAAGTGGAGAAAATAATTTATTATTTTCAGAACGTACTTGTATCCTGAAGGAAGACACAACATTCATATGCAGTACGCCAAAGATTTTAACAAAAGAGTGCAAGAATTCTTGTTTCGTTCAATATAAAACGTATTCAACTCAGCAACTTCAATAAAGTCATAAAAAAATAACTCTTTGGTTACAACAAAGAAACAGAAATTAAAACTTACACAATATACTATCAGTTATACCCCAATTTTACCGTTGGTTTAAATTATCTCTAGACTAAGTACTGGGTTGAGACATGAGTATACCTCTCATAATCAGCCTAATCATTATGAGCGATTTTATTTTATGTTTTGTATATTCGTACACTCCACCTACCATCAGTCATACCAGTATTTCAAAATATAATAAAATTGTACAAAAATCTCTAATGTTATGTGATGTATTTCTTTCATTTTATGTTATGGTCCTGTATGAAATTTCGTGGAACTAAATATTTTGAATGTATATCGATTTTCATTTCTATTCCGATAATAGAAAGTACATTATCCATTACAATAGATTATATCACTAGAGAGGAAAATAGTATTTTTATGACGATAGCGCTATTTTAAAGCACGAGTGAAGCGAAGGATTCCATAATCTAGGAATTCAAGGTATATCGTTAGACAATATATTCCTACCAGTTACAAGAACTCATTCGCGCGCTTTTGTTGTTTTTTTGTATTTTAACGCATGTCCCCACGCCGTGTAGCCAACACTTTCCAGCCAGTAATTCACACAATTTTGCGTTCGATTTCAATGAATGTTCGTACCTATATGTACGTTCCAAATTCAAAACACTTCCGCCCGCTAAAAAGTTCCTTTCAAAAGAGAACTGTTTTGTTGTTAAGCGACAAAGTTTGTTCTTGTTGAACAAAGCGACACTTTTCGAATAGAAATGATGAAAATCATATTATAGAGTAGTTTGACGGCTGATTTGTTTGGTGGCCCGTCTACTGAGCTCTCGTTAAAGCGTAGTATATTCCTTATACTGAGCCATGGGGTTCCAGTCATGGGCTGGATTCGATTCCCATGCGAAACAGTCGTTTGTATGATACACACATTGCTGTTTCAAGTCGGGTATTATTCCTTTTTGTAAAACTTCCTTTCGAGTGCGGAAATTGTGTTCTAAAAAAATAAAATTATCATCAAAAGATAAGGTAATAAAAAACAATACAATCAAAGGTTTATAACAAAAAAGTCAACGGAATTCCCATATTTTATTTTCATTACTTAAAAGCACGTTTCATTTTAGAATAAAACAATATACATTCAATAACACATAATTTAAGATGAATTGACTCGACTCGTTCAACAAACACACTGTACATACGTCTTTAAAGACGAAACAAACTATCATAGCGGTTATTCACGCGACATTTGTTCTTAACTGTTCAATTATTTGCGACTACATAAAATTGGATAATATTGTTAGTGAAAACAAAAATACATACTTCCAAATTAAAATTACATCTGAATTTCAAAAAATATATGTAATTTGTAACGCAACTAATCCGTCCAATAAAGTGACTTTATTTTTTGTTAATAAATATTTATTGCACTCTCCAAATTCTGTCGAGTTATAGAAATGGGGATATAATACAATTATATTCCTCCCGAATTCCCTAAATATCAATGTAAACAAGTTTACAGTGAATAAGGCACACAATGACCCGTCGGAAGCACTTCGTACAACACTCATGATCTGTATTACGTTAATGACTCCATAAGTTACAGTTTTTACAAACCTTTATAAATACATAAGAAAATATAGCGACACTCGCCAGCTCGAGGCTCGTTCTTATCTCATAAATAATTTCTCTAGTTACAAAAATAGTATACATGAGTGGACCCGCGACGACGAGAGAGCACCAGCCGCCTTAGGACTCCGCTATATATTACATCTTACAAAATACATAACGATACATATTACAACATTATCACCGGGATTATTAACAATACGGTATTAAAATACTAATTTAAATACGTTACATTCGTTATGTCACTAGGGATTAAATAGAGAGAACGCTCAGACGTACACGGGACCCTGGTGGTCATCGTCCAGGTTTATCTTGTTCGTGTACCCGTCGTCGAAGAACCTCCTGAAGGTGAACTCGAAGAAGCCGTGGAAGGTCTTCCCGTTGTCGAGCTCACTGTCGGACTTGTTAGAGTCCGAGCTGCCGGAATTCCGCAACTTGTCCGGATCGATGGGATCGAAATTCGAAGTATCTGTAGGATAGTCTATTCTAGGAATATATGGCGCTATTTGTCTTCTCAACCCCTTGTCGAAGTCTATGGTCTGGAGGAAGGGGTGGTTTTTAACTTCTGTGGCGTCCTTGCCCAGTCTGGTCTCCTGTCCGGAACATAGTTGTAGGATGAGATCTTTACTCTCTCGGGACAAGTTTGCTGCATCAGGTATATGCAATGTGCTCTCCCAATTTATGACCTGCAAGTGAAAATAAATATTTTGAAGAACAGTTAGATTACTATGTGAGTTGAAATAAATTATTGTATATATATTATGAAATAAATGATTGCTTATACATAAATATCAAGCGAAGATATTTTTTTTACGAAATTCTCGATGTTCTAGAATTGGTGTCTAAAATATCACCAACCTTCAACTGAGTTTCAGCGGGCGTCGAGGCCAGAAAGGGCGGCGACCCCACAAGCATTTCGAACAGAATGACTCCCACCGACCACCAGTCACAGAGCTGCGTATACCCTGTCCGTTGTAGTACTTCCGGAGCTATGTAATTCGGTGTGCCCACCAAGGAGTGTGCCAAACATCGCTGGTGCTCCCTCTTGCGCCGCCTCTCCAAAGGTTTCAGCTGGTGACAGCGGCACTCGCCCATGGCGCCCCACTCGCCATCCACTGGATCCATGGAGTCTTGTCGACCATGATCTGGAAAGTGAATTCCAATATTTTGAAACTTGATTGAAAATAGAATCATAAAAAAGAAGTCCCTTAAACGACCCTTAAAGTAACATAGCATTTTTATTCTAGAATTTGTTTTTTCTACAACGAATACTATAAGAAATGAAGTTAAACGATTCTTTGTTATGGATGCCTTGGATTTTCAAAAAATTCTAAAGTACATAAATTGCGGAAAAAAAATTACCATTCCTCTGGTAGTATTTAGAGTTGTGCGTCCACCTGAAGCCCGTGCACAGACCGAAGTCAGTGAGCTTAATGTGTCCGTCGCGGTCGATGAGGATGTTATCAGGCTTAATGTCCCTGTGGATGAAGCCCATTTTATGAACACTCTCCACTGCACAAGTCAGTTCCGCGATGTAAAACCTCGCCAAATTCTCTTCGAAAATACCCAGCTTTATTAACAATGACATCAAGTCACCACCAGGTATATAATCCATTACGAAATATAAATTGTCCTTATCCTGGAAACTGTAGTATAACTTCACCACCCACTCATTATCAGCCTCTGCCAAAATGTCTCTTTCGGCTTTGACGTGCGCAACTTGGTTCCGCTTGAGAACATCAGCTTTTCTTAGCGTTTTCATGGCATATAGATGACTAGTATCAATCTTCCTCACCAGCGTCACTTCTCCGAACGCGCCTACACCGATCGGTTTTATCTTCGTGAACATAGACTTGTCCATTTTCGCCCTCTTTAATCTTATGTAGTTAGATTCCTTCTGTGAAAGCATTTTTCTCATCTGATCTTGAGCCTCGGAACTCAGTCCTATTTTATTCATTTCTTTCTCCAACTGCATTCTGCGATATGTCCGTTGCTTGTAAGACTTGAGAATATTTTCAACATGCTGTTCCATGAAGAATTTAAACGCCTGTGGGGAATAATTTCTAACTTTACAATCCCTCCGCTCGTCCTCCTTCTCTTTACTAATATTTTTACGCTCCGGAATCGGTGACTGATGCCTGATCTTGTCCGGCGCTCCCTTCAGCCGCCTCTCCGTGGAACCATTCGAACTTTTATCGGACCCGGAAGGAGCACTATCTTTTAACATACTACAGTTCTGGTTAGGGCACTTTAATTCCATGTGCGAAGATTCACCTTTAATATCACAATTATTAGAGAACTTTTTGTGGAGAGGAGAATGATGCGAGTTGACCGTGGTCGTCGTCTCGGGCTGATTGCCATAAGGCGGCGGGGGAATCGGATGCATTCCTCTCTGGACAGCCAACGCCTGCATGGTGATAGCGTAGCTGGGAGGCTCCGTAGTGGGCACGGGCGCGGTCGGGGGCCCCGCCCCGGGGGACGCCGGCTTGGGCGCTAGCGGGTAGCTGGGCGGCGTCTGCGACTGCTTCTGCTGGATGGAGCTGGCGTACGAGGGCGGGGGAGGGGGGCCCGAGGCGCCTCCCGCCGCCGCGGGTGCCACTGGTGCTATGGCCGTCTGTAGAACGGGCTTCTGAACTTGCGTACTTTTCACCGACTGCATAATTATTGGCGGCGGAACCGCCTGCCTCGTCGTCCAGGCCTGGATAGGCGTGGGACGCGTCATGCCGGCCGACGAGCCCGTCGACTGCGTCACCGTGATGGGACTCGGAGAGCCGGCCGACGTGCCTACCGAGTATATGCCTGAGGACGGACTTTTCCTGTAGTCCTGCGATTGTGTCGGACTCTGCCGATTTTGCATCGAAACGGAGTACGACGGCGGGGGTGGCACGCTCGAGAGGGGATAGGGAGGGGGGAGCTCCGCACCGGTCGCCCCCGTCTGGTAGATGTTCAAGGCCTGTATCTGCTGCGTCAATTGCTGTTGGACTTGAGGGCCATTTTGAACTATCATGGGAGTCCTGGCGGGGGGCGCGGGGGCCCCAGCAGCCACGGGGCTGGTGCCCCGCGCGGGGGGCAAAGGCGGCGCCGGGGATATCCTCTTCATGTACTGCTGGACAGACGGAGGTACAGGGGGTGTGGAGGGGCATCGCGGTGGTGGTGGCGGAGGGGGCTCCGAGAAGCCGGAGGGCGAGTACTGCCGACTTAATTTCTCGTGGGGTAAGGGAGGTACGTCCGATTGTCTCGGACTGTCCGATCTCGAACTTCCGGCCCCGGAATCGAGAGCTGGACTTCCTCTATGGAGATTGATTTCACGCTCTAAGCTAGGTTTTCTTATTAGTTTGGTACTAAGCGCACTCAGGTTACTCGATTTAAGAACACCATTGAGAGGTTCCTGTTTTTTTGAAAGGTAATCGAGTGCGGCGTCGAAACGACCACCAGCATATTTAAGCGCCTTGACCGCTGGATCCTGGAACAGAAAGATGCATTTTACATTAAAATACAAAAGAATATAAACCTATATTTTTAAATATCCTTTAATGATTATGAATGTGATTTATATTATTAATAAAACTCTTTCTGAAATGTAATATTTTATTAATCAATGATATAAATACAGAATCTATATCTTTGGATCTTTTACTTTACAAAGAATCAACATGATTTAAATCAATATGTTTGGAAGACAGAAATATGATAAAACCACAATTGTAATTCAAGTAAAAGAAAATTATTTTAAATTGAGTTATATAGGTATAAATATGATGTACTCAATTAATAACCAAATTTGACATTACGAATTTCAAAAATAATGTTAATAAAATATTTTATATGCGATATTTTTATTTTATATCCAATTTTATAGCAAAGTATATGAAGTATGTGAAGAACTTGTCATACACGGATAGTGCCATTTCTCCTAATTTTAGTGAACTAATTTTTCAAATATATTACTCTGTTTGATAATACATTAAACCTAGTAGGAGAGATATGTGTACGAAAAGTACTATAATATTTATATCATAAAATATGACTTATTAAAAATATTAAAAAAGTTGTGCAAGAAAATGCAATTAATAAAATACAGTAATAAAAACGCCACAACAATATATGATCAATAATATGTATGTCTGAGCTCATTATAATATATTTTCAATATACAATTAAGAATTGGGTCAACATAATATGTCAAAATATTGAAAAGATAAAGTATCTAATATTGAGATGATTCCAAGAATGATCAATCAAAATATTTTGAAGTTTGTTCCACAAGTTATATTAAATTTATATAATTTATAGAATTTATATATAGAGTAACTTTTAAAAAACTTGGTTTTTCCTTTCAAGCTAAAGTTACTTTTATTATTTACACACATACTATTTACAGTTTCCTTAAATTTAATAATTGTATTGTTTAAATATTATAAAGAAGGAAGAAATGCAAAAATATATATATTATTATTTTATATTCAGGTCATTTCTGAGAACTAATTTTGAGAGATACTTATACAGCTATATCAATAAATTTATCCAAACTCTAATTGAACAACACTCAACATTAATTAACATTTGAAATAATCTTGAGTAACATTACTATTATTTACTATTACTATAAACTTAAACATATAAGGGTACAGTTTAAGTAGTACATAGTAGCCGGTAAGTTAATAATATTTTTTGTTATGATAATTTTTGGCAATATGTAAAAAAATAAGCAGTTTTTATAGAATAATTGTAAAATTTCCTTTATATTTTCTCTATTTTCTCTGATATGTTATTGGCATAATTAAAGAATTGAAGCAAGAATTAAAGAAGACATAATTACAGAATTAAATCAGATTCAGTATAATTACTAAATTTCAGAAACAATAAAAATGAATCCCAACAAAATAGAAAAATAGTGTTATAGGAATATAAAAAATTTAAAACTTACTTCATCATAACCCAGAGCTATCAGCTGATTTAGCGACTGAGGTAGAACACTCAAGTCTTTATCCAGCCCATTTCCTGAGGTTGAGCTGAAGCCAGAACTAACACCAGAACTGACTGTACTGGCAGCAGATGAGCCAGGGGGCTCTGAACTTCCAATATTAGCAAACGGAAGTAGAGAGTTTCGGATTTCGGCGAGCGCTTTCTGGTTGTACCCTGATGAGCGCGTAGCCGTCTTGCCGGGCGCCGGCGGGTTCATGGCGCCCGCGCCCGTGCGCCGCACTTCTCACCCCACGCCTGCCATCACATGAGCATCGCGCTCCCACACACACTTACAGTTCGCATTTGTACTCTTATTTTTGCACTATAAAATCCTCGTAGTCCTTGTACTATTGTACTATATTTTGTTACCAACTAATGTTTAACTTTTAATGACATTTTATACTCAGCTAAGCGTTCTGAAAAATAAATTATAAATATATTTACATTGGATATTTACTTATAAGAATTTAGTTCTAATATTATTCAAAGCTTCATTTGTTATTTAAATAGTGAACATGTACAAAGACTAAACTGTTTGCTATTGATATATTACTAATATAACGTAAACACTGGTATACAGTCATTTAAAAAATGTCATGTCTATTTATTTGGGATAGAATTTGTAGAAATAAAATCAGACTCCAATACTCGACACGATTCAATCTGACAGAGCTAAGAAATGCCAAAATTAGAGTTAGTTTTTATTAACAACGCTGGTAAGCACGTATACAGGTTTGCAGACATATAATATAGATAAATTACCTGTTCTTATTTATTCTTTACAAATCCAAGTGAGATTCTTAGACGTCATAATCCCGTAAAATAAAAATGCGAGTAGAATGCTCTCACATTACCGATGACATCTATCTCGCACTCCACAAATATAGCTTATGGAATGAACATTCATGCATACACGAAACAATAATAATAAGAATATATTTTGGCCTTGCTATTCAATAATAATTAACAAATAACGAAAACAAAGAAATCTAAAACACAGACATGCAAGTTGGCAAACCATACAAAGCGACCATTTTGAAGAATTACCACATTCCATAGTGTGTCCGTAAAAACTTAAGTTACGCCAAAGTGACATTTACGATTCGTATAATAAATTATATCTTTTAGAAATAAAATACAAACAGTAACATTGAAATAAGAGTTGTAGTAAGTACAGTTAATATTTATTATACCCACGTACATTTTTAACTATAAATTAAAAAATATAATAATATAATTTAACAAGGATAATCAACAAATCAAACCAATATTGAAGACAGTATACAGTAATTTATAGTTTTGTTCTTCATATTTTTTAATTTATATTAAAATATAAAATTTATATTAAAATATAAGATATAAATTATTCAAAATAATATCGGTTTTGGGGTTCAAAGAACGTCTCTAGATCTTTAGTGTTTCGTATTTCATAAAAGGACACTTTTGTTTTTATCTTGCTGCTTTGCTAACTTAAAAACAATTATTATGAGTTTCTTTTATATATTAATTTGATGTTATTGTGTTTTTTTTATATATTTGGGAACAACACTGAATAATGTTTTCCATCAAATCTTATTGTCTTTTACATTTCAGTTTAGCGTAAAGCAAAAGGATCTAAAGGTTGAATAAACATTCATAATTCATTGAATCAGTATAATATTGGCCATATGGTCACATGTTCCTTAGCTGTTGGAACTCGTTTCGCATTAAAAACGTTTGTTGCCTACGAAACGATAAACTCAACAAAGATTCTGACACAACCTACTTTAAAGTCCTTAATTTAATAGCGCTTATCAAGATGCAGGGTCTCAAATTATAAAAATTAAAGAAACTTATATGAACAAACACACGAATGATCTAACCCTTGTATTTATTGGGAGTTCGAAGAGAGGGCCTTGTATTTATTGGGAGTTTGAAAAAAATAGTTTATATGATGAATGGTGTGTCATCATCGGCGTAGGTAGTGTTTTTTTAGGAATATCTACAAATTGAGTGACTCTACCATCGTTCGGAACAGATCGATTCGGTGGATGGTGTCGTCGTTTTCGATAGTCAAAGGACTTTTCATAATTTAACTTCAATGTACTATGTAAATATAATGTTCTTTGATTGATATTTTCATTTACGTATTAATATTCCTGCCCCCATCACTTTATATTTATAAAAAGATATTTAAAATAAACAAGCACCTAATCGTTTTCTAGGGTTTATTCCTAAAAATTAAATTTTATTACCTATACCGGAAGTACCTATTGTATATGTCAGAGGGTGAATTGAACAATAATAAACAAGTACGTATGTCAACTGTCAAGTGTCCCTGTTGACTTTTATTTATCTTCATGCTAAAATAGCCACTGTGATCAAATGTTCCTATTTTATTTATTGAAAAGCACCCGTTTTAAGTTTAACCTGTGATTTTTCAAATAATATAATATAATATTAGATTATTCCGCCACACGTAAAATGCAATACCAGTTTTATTTATAAAATATAAAATGTTAAAATTTTTCCTGGCTACTTGTCTATTATTACCAATTTATGCAGCTTCTAAAGATAAAGCTGTATATGAATATGATCCAGATGATTTTGATAACCGCATAAAATCGATGAAAGGAAATTTTGTTATGTTTTATGCACCATGGTACGTTATCTATCTATTTAGCGTTACCAAAGATGTTACATTTAAAAAAAAACATCAATTTTTAACAAATTCATTTCAAGTTAGTTTTACTTGCAGGTGTCGACATTGTACCGAGTTCAATCCAATTTGGACAGAATTAGGTGAACTTATTAATTCAAAAAATTATCAAATTGCAATTGCACAAGTTGATTGTACCAAACATGTCAAATTGTGCAATGAAAATGATATTACAGGTATTGTAACTATTATTTTTATAAGTATTAACTTAACATTATCAACTTAAGAGACAAAGTTAGGTTTTTCAAAAATAAAATTATATTACATACTGTGTGTAATCACAATATATCAAATTAAACATTTAGCAGTATTTTCTCTATACAGAGGTGCAATTTGAGAATTTAATTTGAATTTGTATTATATAATTTTTTTTATCCAGGATATCCAACACTTCTATATTATCATAAAAACTCATATTCACCACTAGAATATAAGGGAACCCGGGATTTACCGTCCCTTACATTTTTCTTAACTGAAGTATATTCTAGAAAATTAGAGGTAGGATTTGTGATCAATTAACAATGTTTATTCGTTTATTATACATAATGTGACTAATTAAACAAAATGTTTATTTTACTAAAGGATAATGTGAAGGTGTCAACAGATGTAGAAATATTTAGTGGCATGGCTTATTTAAATGATCATAACATTGAGAAATTTGTATCCAAAGGACAACACTTTGTTTTATTTTACGCCCCCTGGTGTTCAGCATCCCAGGTATGTCCCTGTGTATGTTGTATACATTAACTACCATACACACATACATACACAGATCTACCATAACCTCACTTTACTATTATCTGGTTTCAAATTAAATAAATAACATTAACTAAAGTCATTTCACTCAAAATAAAGTAGATATTATTTGTAAAAACAATAAATGAAGTAAACCCCTTTCTTAAAGGTATTTTTATATATCTTTTCAGAAATTAGCAGTTATGTGGGCAGAGCTTGGTAAGCAATATGCCAACAACGAATACTTACAGATTGGTAGAATTGATTGCAGAGAGAATGAAATGACCTGCAAGAACTTTGATATCAAACAATATCCATTTCTTCTATGGATTGTAAATGGAAGAATTGTATGTTAATTTTTATTCTACTGAATATTATTTTCACCTGTACAAAGTTAATAGTTATCAGAATTTGACATTAATTCAGATAACTATGGTTACAGATGGGAAGAGCTGATGTGGAAACTCTAGCTGATTTGCAAGAATATGTGGAGAAAATGCTGCTGGCTGAAAATCATGACCCAGAGAAATTTATCAAGAAAAAAAAAACATTACCAGTTGCCAGAATTACAGAGGAAACATTTGAAACCTTTTTAGAAAATAACTTAGTTTATGTCAACTATTTTGCACCTTGGTGAGATCCCTACTTTTATTTTCAAACTATATAATTATTTCAAGGAATTTAATAACCACAATAGTTTGTAGTACATTAATTTTTAACTAAATCCTAACACTTCTAGCTTTATTCTAATTGTAGCTGAAAAAAATTCTTATGGGTCCCTGTACAAATGACATTTTTCTACAGTGATGAGTTGGACAATAACTATTGTTGTACTTTTAAAATATTGTCCATACATTTTGCAAGACATTGAATCTTATAGAAAATTAGTTATTGTTCGTGGGTCTGTATCTTCCTAGAAATAGTTTAGTTCTGTAGAAATTTCTTTTTTCAAAATTGTTTTGAAAATGTTGTTTCTACATGTTTACATTACAAAAATATTATTTCATTACATATTCTGCAGAAACGATTACTATAATTTTATGACATATATTTCATTTAAAAGTACAGTAACTTAGCAGTAAAATCCATCACAATATGTATATCTACATATAAAAGGATATATTCTTTTATAGGTGTGCCCATTGCATGCAGTTAAGTCCACTGTGGCTGAAACTAGGTGAAAGGTTCCAAAATGAGAGTAGAGTTATTATAGCAGATATAGATTGTGGTCACTCTAAAACTATTTGTGAAGTTGAAAAGGTAATAAAATATTTATTAAATGCTGTAGTACATTGACCACTAACTGAAGTACTGATATCTTTCTAGATAAATGGATTACCAACCCTGATTCTATACAAGAACAAAAACATCATGAATATAGAGCATGGAGGAATGCCTTTGGAAAGTTTGATAACTTTGGTTAATGAACACTTACAAGATAACAAGAGTTCAGATGAAAAAGAGAGTATTGAAATCACTGATGAAACTGTGCAAAATAAAGATGAATTATAAATAGTTATTTTATTATAATTTATATAGATTATTGTACTTTCCAATTTGTAAGGCATATGAAGTAAATTAAAGTGAAATAATATTGTGAAATTTACTAAAAGTAATATCATGCAAATAATTATTTGCATTGCAACTTTAAATTCAATATAAACCCTATTATATTTAGAAAATAAATCAAATCATGGACACAATTGTTTGTCTTTCAGATACCAATTATGGCAAAATCTAACAAATACGTTTCTAATAAGTTTCCAACTTCAGCCATAATTTTTTTTTTCAAATAAACATTTTATAAAATTGATTTTTATTTTGTATTAGAAGTAAATAAAAGATAGTTTCTCTTTGATATTTAATTACCGATATAGACAGCTCTTTAGGTAACACTACTTATTAATATGAGAGAGGTTTCATATATGAAAATGAGTTACATCTCAAAATAATAACTTATTACTATAAAATTAACAACTTATTTCTTTAAGGAAATGAAAATAAAAGTCTACTATTTAATAATAACATATTTTACCTTGACTTACCTCAAATAAAACCACATATATACTAAAATTATAAAGCAATAGTAATCAAAGTGTTCGAAGTGGGCTACTTATTATTTATGCTTTTTATTTTTTGACTAGTTTGAGACTGGAAGAATTCCCCATCGGCCATAGTGGCCTGGCGATTGATTTCTTTGTGACGGTCTCTTGACACAATCTCCTCTAATACCTCACCATCTCCTTTTATTAACCTGAAAACCATATCCAACTGAGGCACAGTAAATTTGATTTTTTGCTATGGTTACCAAGAATAATATAAAAGTAGAAATTAATTGAACTGTTATCTGTAATTAATATAAAAAAACTGTATATTAATAAACTATAACTGTAATAAATGAACTGTAATAATCAAATAATTTATTAGTTTATCAGAAAGATAGAATAACCTGTATCTTCCTGTTTCCTCATCCTGAACTCTCCTTATCACACTTTGACGTTTCTCCCATTCTTCCTTAGTCATAGGAGCCATTGCCTTAGACTTCTCCATTAATTCTAAGATAATAATTATTTCTCTTACAAGAATTAAATTTTAATAAAATTTATGCAATATAAAATTTATGCAATATATAATATAATAAATACATCTAGAAACAAAAAGATCTGTTTAATAATTTCAAGTATTACCCAGAGGTATGTCAGCTGACTCCTCTTCCTTGCCTCTCTTTTCAAGACTTTGATTTCTTTCCTCACGCTGCTTCTTTTTAATTTTCTTCTTCTCCTCTTTAAGCTTTTTTTTTAATAATTTCTCAGTCTTTTTCTGTTCCTTTTTTAATTTCTTTTTCAATTTGCGTAGTTTTTTCTTTTCCTTACTAGAATCGGAACTACTCGAACTTGAACTATCTGAAGTCGAACGTCGTCGTTTTTTAGATTTCTCTTTACCCATTATAATATTCTACAGTACTTTCTCTGAAGAACAGCTCAGGTGCATAAATTCTCTAATAGGTTTTCATCTACAGAATTGGATAATTTATGCTGTAAAACAACGATTATAAAAGTCAGAACTGTCAGAACTGAAACGACAAACCACTCGGGCAAATAATTACTAAATAGTTCAGGCTTACGTAAAACGTAACAACGTCCATTTGAAAAATAAATTACGAAATTGTACTTTTTTACTACAGTTGTTTAACACCAGCTATGTAGCTGCATTTATGTAAATGATGTTGCTTATTATATAATAAAAGTCTATATTTTAAAAAAACTTCTAAGTATTAATAAGCGACACCCTCAGGTGCCGCAATAAGTAAAAAGTCGTTCATCTCTAAATATTATAAAATATATGCCATACACGTTTAATTACTTAACTAATGTCTTGTTGTTAAGAATATATAGAAGTATTTTACAGTAGTTTTGAAATATTTCTTAATTTTATATGTTTATTTATTGACATATCACGTGAAAACGAGATGGATTTTAATATGATTTGGTAACAGGATATAATGAAAATATATTATTTATTAATTTAAAAACCTTTGATTAATATAACGCGAACAAGTCCCGTAAACATCATTTATGAAAATGAAACCTAATTGAATGAAACGTAATAAAATACATATGATATGTGAAAGTTTCAAAAATATGATAACATATAGTATACTTTATACCTCAGCATAAGCTTAGTTACAGTCGGAAACAAAAAAGTTTTGGGTAAAAAAACAAAAGTATAGAAATAGAAGACTGCAATAGAATAGGACGGTCACCCTCTCCTACATAAATTCTCATACATTTTAAATAAGCCTATAAATTTAATTCAACAAATTATATACTCGAAAAAGAAAAACAATACCTAACCTACCTCTTTAAGCCTAAAATCATAATAATTTATATTAGTAATTACTTTAAATAACAAATATTTTTATTAAAGACAAGCGTTTTACTGTTAAATAATAAAGATTAAATAACGACGGATTTTTTTGTATTAATGTATTAAAATATTTAATGGAAGATCAACCTATTAAAATAATTATGACATAAGAATGTGATGCATGTCTGAATTGGGAACTGAAAATTGAAAGCGACAAATGTATAGTACCTATCAAATACGATGGTTAGTATGTATACACCGATAGTGGTCCCGATTTCGCTTTTGAGAGAGATTGCGACGGATGACAGAGCAATAGAACGGGAGTCCCTATGAATAATTGACGGGAATTAGACGCATGCGCGGAGCTTGCAGCCGGCCCTTCTCACATTACCAGCCGATTCTCAATCGCCTAGTATATTGCGCTAAAAGAACAGTTTTGACCTGTTTTAGGGGATAAATTACAATATCATATTATGAAAGTTTTATAACTTAGCCAAGGAAAAAGTGTAGTGTAAAAAATGCAGGCGGGGGGGCCGGATAGCATTGCGGTCTCTGAGGCCCCCAGTAGTGGCAGCGAAGAATCAGATTGCGAACAGGCCCCTGAGGGGGACGCTGACGCAGCACTGACTGAAGAATGGGCAAAAGAGTTGTTAATAGCTTCGGGCGTGGTCGCTCCTCAAGAGGTAAACGTAATTTATCGATGTTATTAATTTTCACATTTTTTCATTAAAAGTAGTATATCTTTATATCAATGCACTATTCCTTTATAAAAAACAATTAAGTAAATAAAAGATATATAAATTTTAACCAGCATCGTTTATTTTTATGATGCCATTTATTTTTTAAGAAAATATTTCTTTTTTCACCCTATTTTTTATTAAAGATATTTTATTTCTTTTTAGATTCTAGTGGAATCTCGAGCTGGAGTCGCTGGAGCGCTTAGTAGAGTACTCGCAGTCACAGTACGGTATGAAAGTGCGGGTGAATGCCAGGCTCTACCACTCGTAGTAAAGCTGCCACCAAGAGACCCTTTTGGCAGGCTATTTGTCGCGGAAGCTCAATTTGACACACGAGAGATATTATTTTACACTGAATTAGCTCCAGCACTTAACAAATTGGCGGAAGAATCTCTTGGTCCAGGTCAGGGATTGCCTATACCTAAATGCATCAAAGCTAGATTGCCAGGTATAGTATTGGTAGATACTTACTTTTATAATTGGTAGTAATTAAAACGGTTGGAAACATTTCGTAATTATTAATAAGAAAAGTGCAAATTTTATTAATTAATACCATTTTCCATTATGTCGGTCATAAATTAAAAATAAATTCGGTGATATTCATTACAAAATAGTAATAATGTAACATCTCACAAAAATGTTATTTTAATAATAACATTATAAATAGTGCATAGAATGTTGTCCGGCCGTTGCAAGAATTTTATCTGAAATCGGCCAGCTTCGCCGTACTAAAATTTACGAAACTCTCTCATATTATAATTATAACTGAACTGAACTGAATTATATAACTGAATTATAATTATAATTATCAAAAATTAATAGAAATATTCTTAATGTATGTGCTCCTATAATTCTTTAGGACAATAAATGGCTATGACTCATTGTAACTGGGTAATTATATGCGAGTTTTGTTCGTGTGACTGTTACAGCTGGAACCAATTAATATCATATTGTAACTAGTTACTTAGTCAAGTTTGTTGTTTCGGTCAAGTTGTAACCGATTTATTTCATTTTATATATTCTTCCAATTAAACAATTTGTATATATATTTAAAAATATAAATTTTAAGATCATTATTATTATTTTCAGATGAAATAGGTGGAGACAGTGAACTAGTTTTAGAAGATGTGACTTCGGTCGGTTTTGAATCAGCTGACTTTGCGGAGGGTCTGACGGTAGAGCGGGCTCGATCAGCGCTCTACGCAGCAGCGCGACTGCACGCTCTCTCCCTCGCACTACGTGATAGGGAAGGCCCATTGGATCAAAGATTCGATTTTCTGTTTCCTTGTGAGAGAGCAGCAGCAGGTTATCTGAGATTAGTTAGACGAGGCTTGCCACAACTGGAAGCGTTTCTACGTGGTCGTACTGATTGCATTGAAGAAGCGGCAGCTGTATCAGCCCTGAGCGCACGAGCTCCATCTTTGTTAGAAACATTACTCCGACCGGCTGAACCTGCACCTTTGGCTCATGCGGATTTTTGGAGTGGTAACCTTCTTTTTAGAGAAAAGGATGGTGAAAGCGAATGTATTGCACTGGACTGGCAAATGGTATCACTGGGGAGGCCCATGGATGACGTTGCGCTTTTGCTTCTGTCATCTCTAACACCTGACATGAGGAGAACGCATGGTGAGGGACTTATAGAGGACTATGGCAATCGTTTAGAAGCCGAGTGTGCAAGACTGGGGTCTTCGTCAGCTGGGGTGGAAGTAAGAAAAGGATTAAAACCAGACTGGCCAAGGGCTGCGCTCCGGGCGCTATTACTATGTGCTGGAAGCGTTGATGTAGCGTTAGGTGAACCACGAGCAGAAAGACGATTGCTTGAAGCCGTATGCGATTTACATGCACAGGGAATACTTGCTCTGAAACCTGACCCTGATGCGTGAGAAAGAAATTATGTGCCAACTATCAAGGTTCTAATAAATATTTGAAAATAACCGTTTATCAAGTAAAGTTCAATAGCTTATAGTTATTTGTTTCAATAAAAGCACAAATATACTTTGATGTACTTGTAATTGTCGATCATTTACAATATTCGTTTTCACATCATTTATTTGGAAGGAGATGCTCGTCACTTTTTGAGGTGGAGCGATGCCTAAATAAAGACTGAAATTACTTAACTAAATCACGTCTAAGAACTGCATCAGAGTGGAATCTTATGATCGTAGGTATACTTTTGCTCATTGTATTAATCAAACTCGGAAACATTCAGTCTATTGACAATTATTTGAAGATAAAATGAAAAAAAATATTATTGGTATCCACATGTTGTTTTATTTTAAAAACCTATATCTCGACAAAAGATTGTCCTATTAATCTGAAAATGGTCTCATTCGATTCAGGATAAAAAAATACATAAGTTACATATTGTAAATCATTATTTTATAAATTACACATATTGAAATGTACACATAACATACACTAAAAACATTTTAAACAGTTTTAAGAAAGACAATATTTAAAATTCAAATGACTTCTTTACTTTATTACCCCCTCATTTATCGCGTTTCGACTGAGTGAAAAAAAAATACAGTGGAATACGGGAACCAAATTTTTACTGTCTTTTTTAGTGTCACAGCTTCACGAAAAAACTTCTTAGATCCATATAAATGACCAGAATGTCAATTAAACAGCAACCGCAAACGGTAAATGCGAGGGAAAACGTCAAAACGTGGTAAAAAACTCTTTTGAGTTATTCTTTAGTTATTAAAAATCGTTTATCAGGTTTAGTATTAAGCAGGTATCTGATGTGAGTAAAATCGAATGACCACCACAGTGCTCGAAAAAGTGGCTTTCACCGAAATTGATCAAATGAGAAACTTTTAGAGTACGACGCGCCAATATAAGGCGCCAATATTAATTTCTAATGAAATGAGGCAAGTCTACTTGACTCCCGAGCGTCCGTCGAGTTACGCGAATGCAAAAACCGATGTGGTGCATCGAGCTATGTAGTTTTTCATTCCTTTATCCTATCGGTAGCAAAGCGTGCCCATGATTCAACGCTGAATGAGCTTATTCTGATAAGCGAAGGCATTCTTAATCAGCTATAACTCTGAATTGTTGCTGCTCAAGACCGCAAATCTCCGGATGTAAGTTCTAGGTAGAGAGCCTTTAACTAAGTTGGCAAATCCTATAAAAAGGTTTGATAAATTTTCTATTGGCTGAATATAAATAAAAGCTGTGGTCCTGATGATATACTGGCGATTGTGCTTCAGACCTGTGCCGCCAAGTTTTCTACCATACTGACACGTCTGTACAGACTCTCCTGTAAAGCTGAAATGGTACCTAAATCTTGAAAGCTTCCAAACGTGCAACCCATTCTCCAATATCCTATCAATTATAGACCGATTTCAATCTCCTTCTGGGATATCAAGAATGGAACGATTTTCTGCGTTACAGAGTATGGGTTACACAGGAATAGGTAAACTGGAGACTTTTTATTGCAAGCTACTCCTATTTTAGGCGAGGCCATCAAGAGGAACGGAGAAGTGGTCGTGGTCTGTCTAGACGTCTCGATGGCATTTGGCATGCTAACCTTTTCCGTACACTTTCGGCGTATTTTATATTGCCCGGTCTGACCAGCTGGGTAACTGTCATTCTAATCCAGAAATCCCTCTGATTAATTTTTGACAGATGTTCAGCGGAAAATTAACAATAAAAGCCGGAGTATCAGAGGTTCGTTCTTTACTGTTTGCTGCACATTAAGGATCTACTCAAACCAAGTATCAGCATATGTTAATAAGCCTTGCCATTTACGGCTACATTTCCAATTTCTATCAGATGGAATGAAGTCACGAGTTATTATATATATTAAATAAAATGACACATATAAAAAACAAATTTGATTTATTTATCACATTATGCTTATAAATAATATAATTTACATTTTTTAACATCATCCATATAGAAGGAATTATTGCAATAAATGCATAAATCTATAGTTATCATGTATCCTTATATAAATGGCAGCAAAAATGATAATAACTGGAACTTTTAATTTATAAAATGTTTGATTAAAAATACGGTTATGTACAAGCATATTTAAACATTAAATGGCTAGTACTCATACATGTCTGTCTTTTAATAATTATTTATACATACAAATCCGAGGCAAAAAATAAATAAATATAAATGAAAGTATTCAAGATAAATATTTTATATATAAAATATAAAGATGTTTTAATAACCTGGATACATTCTTAGGTTATTATTTAAATTGAACATTATAAAACACAATAGGGGACAGATATCTTACTTCTTAACATTATACTAAATATGAAAACTTTAGTTTGTCATTATTGATTATATACTAATTAAATATATTGATTATATTTTTTTGTATTGTCTACATTAAAGAACATCCGAACCTACATCATATAGTTCTTATACATACTTTTTAATCCAAAATTTAAAATTCAATTCATTTGTATTATATTTTTGTAATGTTATTTACATATGTACATAATTGTTACAATTCACTTAACTAAAAACAATATTTCATTCTATTAAAAAACAACATAACTATAATATGTATATTAAAATGGACATGATTTTTATAATACATTGTTAATTAGAATTACTATCATATAAAATGATAAATTGTTATATAAGAGCTCAATTCATTTAAAATTATATTTTTATTAAAACGAATCTAATTTCACATATATATTCCCTTCATAAAATGGAAATCAAATAGTATATAAATATATTTTTCCATTTTATACACTTGAAAATGTATTTTTTTATTATGTAGGACAAATTGTTGAGCAATATTGCGATAAATTGGAAAGTGGAGTCACATTTATATGGCTATCTATATATTTCACATATTTTCTTTACAAACACTCTGAACATAATGGATTCATAAATTTATATTTAAGGAATTGTTTTTGAATTAATTAATGAATGCACAGCTTGCAGTAGTTGTGGCTGCAGCCTCACCTCACCGGCGTGGGGTACGAGTTCTCTAGTACAGCTGCAGGTTGTACGTGGTGGACCCGTCCCGCCAGGTGGGCTCGTCGGCGACTCTGGCACGGCAGAGCGGGCAGGTGTGGTCGCGGTCGAGCCAGGCCGCAATGCACAGTTCACAGTAGATGTGGCTGCAGCCGAGCCTCACTGGTGTACTGTAGTCGTCATGGCAGATGGGGCACGAGTCGCCCGCCGACAACATCTGCTCGCAAGTAGGTTTCGTGCCCAGGTTCTAGAATATTTTGAATTTGGCATTATACCAGGAACAAAAAATTATGAAATAACAGATGTTATATAAATAAAATATTAACTTGAACAGACAATATTTTTCATGAGTTTAGTGTTTTCAAGAGAAATAATATATATTTTTAGAAGAATTAAATAAATTATGTCGGACATGGAAAATGCACTAAATTATATGAATACTGTACTTCTTGTTGACTCAATTAATTTTGTAAGCTAATCTTATACTTACAACACTCTGTAGGAGCGTCCAAGTAGCAGTCTTTAAAAGGTTCAACCGCATTAATATTTCCACAATCTTGACAATAACATAAACAGAGGTGAGAAACATGCCCACCATCCTCTCTGAACCTTCATAGGACTGCATCAGGTAGAAGATCCAGGGTTGAATTGTTATCAGAGAGCCATACAGCTGGGACAATGCCTCAGTAAAAAGGTAGACCTTGCCCTGAAATTGATTTAGTAAGCAATAATAATAAAAATAAAAAGCAAAATTTTACTACAAATACTAATAATATTAGAAATAGTCATATGGATATATCAGAATTTTAGAAGTCTATAAACTGATGTTTTAAACTATGAAAGACTTAACACTTACCCTCTTCTGAAAAGGTAATATAAAAGATGGCATCATGGTAATCAAAATCTTGATGTTAACAGTAATAATCTTCACAATTAGATCAGTCAGTATTACTAGCCATAACAATTCCCATACATTAATAGGCTCAGTGTATGCCGGGAACATCACCACATTGGGTAAAAGCTTCCCATGTCCAAATAGAAAGTGGACAATCAAAATACAACTAGTTGTAAATGAAAACTCACTAAATAATGCTAATATACTTCTGTTCATTTGTCTGCCATTTTCTCTGTAAAAAAAAGTTGAAACCATAAGTAGTTTTAGTATTTGGATGTATTAATAAGATTAATTAAATTTGATTAAATATTTAATGAATCACCTGTTGTACAAATACAAAAACTGTAACTTTTTTTTTAAATTTTAACAACAAAATAATTTGATTTCACTGTAAGAACATGTTATTTAAATAGTTAATTTTAATTATAACAATATTCATAACTTCCAAATATGTTATTAATTATGTGCAATATGAAGAAGGGTATATTTAATATGTGCCTTGAATTCATTAATACTGTTCCAATTATAAGGCAATCAATGTTCGAATGGCAATGCTTTCATCATAAAATTATGATTTATGGTATGATATGATTAATATTTTCAAAAGTATGATAACTTACCTCTGTACAATACTGTTGCTGTGTGAAAAAGTGCATAACAACACAATAAATGTAAAGATTCCTTCCCGGCTATCATACATAAACTTTATGAACAGTATGAGGTAGAAGGGGGCATAACGAAACAAGAGGTTGAAAGTTGATCTAACATCTACAGCCTGGAAATATTGCAATAAAATAATTATACTGTGTTATACACCAATTTAGAGTAAATAATAAGAGTGTAGAGAAATATTCTATACATTACTGAAAGTAGAAGACTTAAAAACAGTATTTTAAATTGATTTTTTGAACATAAAAATGTTCTAAAATAGTAAATAAAAAATTATTTTTGTGATTAATTCTAACCTGCTGTGTTCCATCATCACTAGTACTATCATTATCTCCATTGTCGTTAATGTTATTATTATTAGCAGGATTCACAGACACATTAATATCAACATGTTCCTGTGATTGATCAGATATATTGGATTCATTAGAAGCACTGTTACTCATTCCATGACTTAGAGGTCGCTGTGTAGGCGGGACCCCTCTATCCGTCACTATGTAGGCTTGTGCTCCTGGCCCTAGGTTAACATGGGCAATGGAACTCTGTGGTCGTTGCATTGCTTCAACAGCTTGGTGAGTGCCAGGTGGATTCCTCGGCAGCCATGTTGGTAGTGACAATCTTGCATTATTGCCCTAATAAAAGACAATTTAATTATCAATATATTTTAGTTTCACGTGATTGATAATAATTGGAGTTGGACCAAAATAGTGAAGTGAAATCTGAAAACTGAAATCAAACTTTTGGTTTTAGTTTTGACCGAGAACGAAACATGTTTAGATTTCGTTAAAAACGTATTTAAAGTTATTATTGTATAAGTTCAGCAATATAGTGTAATTTCTTCAAAGAACACGCTTAATTCACGACACTCGAGTTTCGACGCGCCGAGGGTAATTGTGGAATTTGATGTTTTAACCGAAATTAGGTGACACCGAAACCGAGTTTTCGGTCGGCACATAATAAATAATACCGAAAATTTTTACAATAAACAGTAATGAACGAAAACTTATGTCTATTTCTTAATGCAAAACTAAATAATAACCTTTCACACTTTTGACATCATATCCATTAATGATTTCATATAGAACAAACTAAATATTCCTAAAGTAAAAGAAACATATTTTGTAAAAGTCCATGCTTTCAAGCATAGTAAGCGAAAAATCACTTAGATCTTAACATTATTAGCATAAAAAAATGTATTACTAATTTGAAAAAGCTGCTTTTGTATTTTTCTGTATTCTTGGAATGTTAGATGATAGATGTGTATTTAGTTAGATAGATCTTATCGAAAACAACAATTTCAATTATTCACAATTAAGTTTCTAGTTGCGTCATATTCAAACGGAACCCTGACTTACCATTCTTGCATGTTCCACTAACGGCCGAATTTCCCTAAAAACACTATTTAGTCGGTCTCCGAGGCCCAAATTACTTCTATTTGGAACCAACGGCCTCGAGACAGGGTCTGCTCTTTGAAGTGCATTATTTTGACTACCGTTTTCTACTGAAGTTGATGTTTCTTCTTCTATGTTAAGGGTTACTTGACTCGACTGAGCCATTGTACATCGAATAACTTTTTAACCTTATGATTCTATCATGCCCATTTTCTCTTAAATAAAATTTTCATTGAAGGTCAATATAGAAACTTGTCATTTTATTTTTTTGACAGTTTTTAACATGACATAATATTTTTTTGTTTCTTTGAATAACACTTAGCTCCGCAATGGTTGTAAAGTATACAGTACACAGTAACAGTTGTAGATAATCGAAATAGATATCTTTCAGTAAAATAGAAACAAATTTTTTTATAATAATATGTGAAAATAAAAAATGTATATGAAACAGAATCATTTTTTTAACTAGTTACCATATTAATAAAATCTTTACAATTTCAAAACATCTTTTTAAAATATATTTGTACCTAGCACCTCTAAGGGTTACGAAAAGTTTAATCGATTATTTATTTATAAATGAAACAAGTTAAAACATGACATTATTCTTGATGTCTGACAATAGCATGACACACAATATAGTACCTATTAAACAAATTCATCATTCGTCATAAAATCTATGACCACAGAGTACTATATACCTATGACCTTTGTCACTATAATGTCGTCTGAATGCGTTCATTTTTTCGCATCTGACCTACAGGGATATGCTTGTTTCCCTATTGATGACCCTGTAACGTAGTACTCTCTAGAGTCTTTATGGGGGAATATATTGAAAATAATATCAGTCGAGTAAAATAGTAACGAGTAATTGTAAAATACTAGTTGTTGTCTAAGAAGATATTATTTTTAAAATCATTATTACCCATTTTTTTGCTTCATAGTTCCATGTGGACGTTAGGATTTCGATCAAGCAGTGTTCAATATAGTGTTCTTCTTTCGGCTAATAAGTCCCTTTCATGTGTTCGGCGGGGAAGTTACTGACCCCACTTTAGTTTTTGCCCCATATCTGCTTCAGGCGAAGTCTTATCCTCCCCATCTATAGCTCCGGATGGTGCTCACTGAAAGACTGGTGATCTTCAATATATTCTAAAACTGGGTCCAGTAAACCTGTGGTTAATTGTGAAATACCGAAGTACCTGTCTTGACGCGTTACCTTAAGGATTTATTGCGTTATAGCGCCCTTTGTCTATCGGATAAAGAGCTACGAATGACACTTTCGGGAGGTTCAGGCGTCCCTGAAGTCTCAAACAAATTCCACATGAGTGTGTACTGTTATGATGTATTTCTTTGGCCGCACGATGTTCGAGTTTCTACTACTGGCTTCTTAAACATTTGAATTCCGAAGTCCAGGAGGCTGAATAAGTGTTTGTTTATTACATCATTGGAAATAAGAATTATTAAGAGGAGCACTTAGGCCATAAAATATAGAGAAAACAATTCTTTGGCAGCGTCAGAGCAAAATCTACGAGGAGTTCAGACCGATTTAGAGGCATCTGGCACATACGTTTAGATTGGTGATGTGTTCAGCTGATCGAACAATTTATTGAGTGTTGTCGTTAAAATTCTGGATAATCCTTCTTAGAACAAAAAATATTTTGCGTAACAATATACTCATGTAGCATTTTTTTTCTATATACACGAGGCTCCTATAGCGCATTGTACATTTAAAGGAGATCGGCTAAAATCTAAATCTAGACTAGGTTCTTCTGAAATACAACCTTGATCTCTAGTAGCTTTACCTTTCTAATAAGAGGTCTGTATAGACAGGCTTATTTCAATTATCATGATATCAGAATAGGCCCTGATGTGCAGACGCATCAGGCGTACATAGAGCTTTTTGCTTGAGAGTGTCAGTCAAAGGGATAACAGACTTGGAAAGATATATGCCTCAGCCCTGAGAAGAGTCAGCAACAGAAACACATCGGGCTTGTTTTTTTTTTCTTTAAATCAAACTTGACTTACAATATGTTAAAACCTTAAGAAATCGTGGCAGCTAAGGCCTCAAACTAAGGGTAGATTGTGTTCTAAATAGATAGCGTTCACTAAGAAATTGAGCTTGTTATAAAAATGTATATTGTCCTATTAAAGAGTTCTCAATTTTCTAAGTTTTGCTTCCACATTTATTGAGATAACTTTGTCTCCTTTGAGTACAATCTGTGGGTTTTCAACGCTATAGTCAACAGGTTATTTTTAAATGGGCGCTTGGCATCGTAGACTTATTAGTAATGCTTAATGTTTCAAACGCAACACTTTTTTATTAAAAAAACACCATGATTTATTTTGTAAATATATTTCAGAATGTGAGAAATCAGATATAGAAAATATTGTTGTATTTCTATGGAGTATAGTACTGTTGGTCGAGTAGTTAGTGTCACTGCTCCTATAAACATATAAAATGGGATTAATATAAGTAGGGTTTAGAACGCCTACTAAATTTCCTATTTTTTCTGAATAATTTTCTACAAAAATAATGAATATAAACAAAATGAAACAAAGGTAAAGTTTAATCACATTTTAATAATAGTTTACACTTCATACAGTTCACATAACGTAGTATCGCTTAAAATTATTGTTCGCCTACAAACGTGAAAAATTAAATAATTTAGATCATTAATAGTATTCATTATTCAAAGTATCACAAACATCGGATAGAGTAACACTGCACCGAAAGCGCGAAGCATCTATCGTAGGGACGCCGGGCGCTCGTAACTTAAGTATAGTTAATTTTGGCGATTCTTAGAACTAATTAAGTCGTCACAGAGTCGATACCGAGTAATACTAGCGGGAGGGAGCCCCGTCCTCCGCTACAATCGCACTGCGCGAGGCCCCGGGGCGCTACGAGGCGTCGGGCGGGGAGCGCGGCGCGCGCGTCTCGCAGGCGGCGGAGAGGTGCGCGGGGGCGGGGGAGGGCGCGGCGGGGGCGGGCGGCGCGGGTTGCTCCGGGCCAGCCTCCGGGTCGGGCGGCGGCTGCGGCGCGCCGTACAGGAACAAGCTGCGCAGGCGCGCGGCCGAGCTGAGTGCCGAGGTGGAGGGGAGGTCGTCGGGCCAGCTGGCGGCGCTGGCGGTGTCGGAGGCGAAGGCGCAGAAGACGTCGGCGGTGACCTCGAGGCGCTGGGCGGCGGGCGAGGCGGCGTCGGGTCCGCCCAGCGAGCCCGCCAGCCCGGCCAGCGACGCGGCGCGCGCCTCCGCCTGTGCCGACCCCGCCGACAGCGACGCGTCGCCGATGGACGGCTCCAGGCGGCGCGACGCGGCGTCGGGCTCCGGCGCGGGCTCGCCGCCGCCGCCGCCGCAGCCGCCCGCGCGGCACAGGGACACAGGCACCACGCCGTACACGTAGAACAGCAGGATGGGCACGCCGATGCCCACAGCCAGCCCGGCCACCAGCGGGGACACTAGCAGCTGGTGGTGGAGCTCTCGTTAAATATGTACATCGAAATAATATTAAATTATCGTATTTCCAGAGTCATTCTAGTAAATGTGAGAACTTCTCCGACGATGAAATAAGAATAATTACTGCGGCGGCGACGGCGGCCGCGACCGCGGCCCTGCGTCTCGCGGGCCTCGCCTTGCGGAGCCTTCGGTGGGCCCTCCGCCCCGCCCACAGCGGCAGGCCGACCAGAAGCGCCGGTAGCGCGACTCCGGCCACCACGGCGATACCGAGGGGCGCTCCCGCCAGCGTACCGAGCTGCCAGAGTAATTTTTTCTTTCGGGACCACGGCTTCTTACCCCAGAATGTACATCCACTCGGACTGAAAAAAATATAATTGCCAGTTAATAAAAAGTAATGCGTTTTTAGCTAACGTAAGATTGTAGACCGAAAACCAAAACTGTATAATTTCACCTGAGGTAGTGCAGGTCGGACACCTCTTTCATGCAGAGCCAGCAGAACTCCGCCCCACACACGCAGCACACCATGTGGTTGCAGGAGCCGTCCTCCACCTTGACGATGAGCACGGAGCAGCGCGGGCACGGCTTGACATCGCCGTGCTCCAGGTCCCCGTGCTGCGGCTGCGGTTGCGGCTGCGGCTGCTGTCGCGTACGTCGTGCCGCATCGCAGGTCTGCGTGGGATGCCAGGCTGCCTTGCAGTGGTAGCAGAACGACGCTCCGCAGCCAGGGGACAGGCACGTCAGCTTGGGACACGAGGCGCAGCCGCTGGCTACCACCGCGAAACTGTTCAAGGACTCATGGTTAGGAATCAAAGTTTAAAATTACATTCAGTATAGAAATAACAGTATCAGACAATCAAAACTAGAAGATATTCTAGTACAAGTTTAATTTCAGTCTTAATTGTGAAATAACTAACCGAGGAAAGATTTTGATTACTATTCTATGTATTATAAATAAATAAAATTGATTCGTATTAAAATAATTTAAACAAAACTATTTTATGTATAAATATAACCCGATGTTTCAAATACTTTGTAGCAAGCGTGTTCACGAGAAGAAGAGATGTAGATGTCAGTCCAATGTAGTAACATAGTAATAAAACTCAGGAACCGTTGGAGGTAGGTGACAAATGAACTGACTGACTGACTGACAGACACCATCATCTCGTCTTACCGCGAACACGTTTGCTGCAAAGCATTCGAAACGTTGAGTTAAATTTAAAAATGTAAAAATAAACGCGAGTTATATCCGTAAAATAGTTTTATTGAAATGTGTAGTACTCGTATAAATCTCAGAAAACATTAACATAGTAATGTTACTGAGGGATAATGTTGATGCATTCCAATGATAACTTTTTTTAATCGATCACAGAGTTTTGAGTTTATTTGTTACCAATATTCAAACCTTTAGTTCTTATAATAGTATTATAGATTGCATATAACTTGTGAAATATTTTGCGTTTCGACACAGACGCCACATCATCTGGGTTCTTGGAAAGGAATTGTCTAAAGAGACTGACTAATAGTCAACGCAATTTGTTTCACATTTTAGTTACTTGAGGGTAGGACTTCCCTTCTCCCTTAAATATGTCGAAGACAGGCTGACCCTTACGTTATGCACGTGAAGGGGGTGTCTTGAAGGGTAAGTTTGTAATTAAAAAAATTTGTTTGGGAATTGATTGCTGTCCTAGTTGTCTCAAATTATTTATAAATAAAATTAACGTTTGTTAAACAGTGTTCACAATAAAATACCAGTGCGTGGTTGTTTTCAGACCAGGGTACATTAAACACTCATAGCATTAATTGGAGAGTGTTTTTACAGAAACTTCCTGACAATTCCATTTGAAGAACAAAAGTTATCATTAAATGTTTTCTGAGATTTACACGAGTACTACACATTTCAATAAAACGATTTTACGGATATAACTCGCGTTTATTATTACATTGCAGCAAACGTGTTCGCGGTAAGACGAGATGATGGTGTCTGTCAGTCAGTTAGTTTATTTGTCTGACTAACTGACTGACTGACTGAAACGTCGGGTTAAATTTAAATATGTAATAATAAACGCGAGTTATATTCGTAAAATAGTTTTATTGCAAATTTTTCATTGATTCAAAGTGGAAAAGAAAATACAAGTTATCAAAAGTTACAAAAATAATAAGTGAATATATGTTCGAGAAAGTTTGGTACATATTAAATGACAGCGATAAGGTTCTTAAAACTGTGATTTATGAATCATTAGATTGATTACAATTTAATAGCTGACCTCAAAGAGAGGTCGCTTAATATTATCTAAATAATTCTTATTACTATAATAAAAGAGCTGTTCTTACATTTATGGTAATAACGAGGTCATTGACTTATAATAATCGTATTAAACAAACACAAAAATATGTGTTTTTCATTTATTTTGCATTGATAAGCTATTTGCATAAAGAACAGGGATTGGTTTAATTTTCAATTTTATTTTAATTTGAGTTTCAAAGTCCCCATTGAGTACAATTATCTTGAGTTTAGTAAATTGTTGTTATACCTTGAAAGTACACAGTTATTACACTTATAAGCCGTTTTGTAACAACGGGAAATAATAAAATTACGTATATGCAATGGACATTTACTACAATACATTATTTACCTTGAAGTAACTATGTATTAATTTATTTTATTGTATAATTTCAAAAATTTATAATAATAGGCTTCAATTTAGTTTAATAATATCTTTAAAGTCTCCGCGTGTATAGTTTCGAGGTGTTAATTTCAACTAATGTATGTTTATTTATAATAATGAATGAACAGGGCAGTCCCTAAAGAACAATAAATTGTATTTATTAGATTATAGGGACGTGATGATATTAATAGAGTAGAGCTCAATGTGTTTATGTTAGTTTTAAACTCGGCAATAAATTGCTAAGGTTTATGAAGAAAATATAAAACTTTTAGGTAAGATTGTTTGTTAATCAACATTAAAAAATAGCATCTGAATGAAGAATATATATTAATATGTCGCTTCTTTGTTTATTTTAAAAAATACGACAAGAAGTAAGAACAAACGTGGCCAGGGGCTGGATAAAATTGCTAACTTGTAGAGAGAGCTTAGCATCTTGACAAAAAGAAGCACAAATCACCTGCAGTCTGGCGCGGGGCACCACCTGGTGTCAGGATCGGCTGCCAGGGCGCGCCGCACCGAGAACTCCTCGTATTTGTCATATAGACCTTGATTGTCCACTATCCGACGTACATCTGTTGAGGAGAATGGTATTATTATGGAAGAATTTCAATCCGACACTACCGGCTTTTGAATTTAACGAATCAATAGTACTTATTACAATTTTCAAATATTGATATTATTGTTATTTATTATCAAAAATGTGTTTCGTTACTAATGCTACTCCTCTTAGATGAATAATGGTAGTATGTCGAAAATCGTCAGAGTTGTCGAGGACAATGTCTTATAGGTCTTGATTTCTTTTGTTGACATTTGTAATTGTAGTGTTTTATTAAACGGTCAAAGTGTCCCGTAGAGTTAACGTGTAAACGTTTAGAAATTGAACGCACGAAGTTCTTATTAGGCTTAAGGTTATAGCCACTATTTACTCTGCTAATTTTATAAATATGAGAAACTCGTTCAACAATGCGTCACCCAGCTTCACCTCCGTCCACTGACGGACCTAGTAATTAACTGCTATTTTAACAATTTACTGACCAATGAAAGTTCAGTCCAAATGTTAAATGAAGTTATGTCCACTCTGCTTGTTAGTATCACGATAATCAAACATGCAGTGTTTAAATTGACTAAATAGAAGGTTTATAATTACGAGAAAAAAAAAATATTTGTGCATGTAAGTGTGGTTCTTTTTTCAGCTGAAAACTTGTTCACCATTATCGATTTTTAAAAATGCTTGTGTTATATAATGAGTGTTAATGTCATTAAAATATAGTAAAACTAGGAAAAAATTACGTTTTTTTTTTTGTGTTTTTTTTTAAAGAAAATATAAAAATATGAATACTCTGGAATTATGTAATAATCAAATGCTGGAAGAGATTTTATGAAAAAAATTATAATAAAAAATAAATAAATAAATAAATACAAAAATACATAACATTTTTGTTAATCTGGAAGTTAATTGGATGGGGTTTGCCCCCACTACCTCTTGTTTATTATTTTTATGACATTACCTGTTAATTAATGATATTTTTAATTCGCGACTTGTTATCGAGGGATGATTTTTATAAGTTTAATGTGTGTTTGTCATAAGTATAATGTGTGTTTGTTATAAGTATAATGTGTGTTTATTATAAGTTTAATGAGTGTTAAAAATAAAGTAACTGTAATATTTAGATAATAACCAGACTTATAAAGAACTAATTAAATTGTAATGTTTAATTTAATAGCGCCTGCTAATTATTATTTGGTGAAAATAAAATACGTTACAAAAAAAGAAACAAAAATTACGACTTTGTGCAAATGCTTTGTCTTTTTCTGGTGTTCAGTGGCACAGTCTGCTAAGACTGGGTAGTAGGTTTGATTCCCAGACGGGACAGCTGTTGATGTGATCCAATTTTGATTGGCGTATGAGTGTTCTGTATATCTATTGATAATACTCGAAACAACACAAACATATAATATCTCTAAAGATCTCTTATATCACAAGATATAATATCTTTTAAGTGAGATTTATTTTATTTTAAAAAGGTCTAAATTTGCAATTTAAATGATGCCATCTTTAAATGTCAGAGTTAAATGAAGCGGATATATTTAAAATTTTTCGTAACTGAATATTTTAATAGAGATAATAAGATTCAATTAATGATGGGTTTATATATTTACTTAAAATTTCATTAACCTTAATATGTTTAAAGAGAACTAATGACTTAACTGTAAATTATATCATTCTTAATGAATAATAATATAAAAATAAAACGTAATTACATTTTAAAATAAGATATTTTGTAAGAGTGCATTTTAAAAGAATTAGCATTTATTGAGAAAAGCGCTCTATAAAAGGTTTTTCTGCATCCTTTATGTAAGCATCAATCAAAAACGGTAAATCTGAAAATTTCTAAATTTTTCACACTGATAGACATCGGTCTGAGGTGGTTTAAAAAAAAATTTATTTTTTATTTTTCAAATATTCGATGCCATTGACGAATAATCACGGAAACCTAAAATGCCATAGACTTACATGGAAAAGAATTTTTGGGAAAAATATTTAGCTTTACAATAAAAAAAGTTGACAGAATGCGTGGACGTTTTGTAAAAGCAACTTCGGTGCTGTTTGCACTTCGCTTCGCTAAATCGCTAACACATACCAAGATTTTGCAAGCGCAGCGAGTTAAAAGTGAGGTCTGGTCGCGCTCCTAGTTTACTTGTTTGGATCCAAATTCAAATAGATAATAGAACTAAGTATTTTTAAGTTACTATTTTAATACAATCTGGATCGTTGTGATATACATATACATACTTTATTTTATTTGGTTTCAAATTCGAGTAGATAATATAGCTAAATAATTTTAAGTTACTATAGTAATGCAATCTTGATCGTTGTGAAATACACCGTAAGATATAAAATAGAAAAAATAATGTTATATACGTGTTATATATAACTCGACTAATGAGAACAAAGGGTTCAATTAACTTCCTAACTCATTCAGGGATTGGGGAAAACCCTTCACCAGCAGATATCAAAATAAATATACTTTTGTCTTTTTTTTTGTTTTAAAAAGAGCAACTGTTGAGTTTCAGCTCTTCTCAACAGAACAGCATTCCGAGCTGGTGGTAGCTTAAGGACGGACTGACTATACTGACATTTTTATAATGTAATAATTGGCGAATCAAAAGTGCGTGTAAATGCCTATTTGAATAAAGATATTTTTAATTTGAATTTTGAATTTGTCTTATTCGTTTATATTTTTTTTCCTGAGCGCGCTAGTGTTAGTAGTCGCAATAAAGTGTCATCATCGAAAAATTATCTGATTTCTAATTATATAATCTCCCTTTGTTTGTCTGTGGTGTCGCTTCACCGACACTTAACGAAACGTGGCGACACGTGCAATACGTCAATCAAAAGCTCTTGATAAGAAGATAACAATTTGGACCTCCGGTAACTGAAAGCTGTTGCTTTAGACCCCCAAAGGTTGCCAAATGTAACAGTAAATTATGAATGTATCTGATAAAACTGAAGGAGGACACTTCAAATACACCTTATTGTACCTTAACCAGAAGTTGGTATTTTAGACTTTCTAGATCCCCGAATTATTTTTTTGCTGAAACAACTACAAATACAGAACTTTCTAGAATCCGTTAGAATCGGGCCACAGAGCTAGTCCTTTATAATTATATAAAATATTATATATATAAATTTAATATAACTTATCCTACCAAAAATAAGTTATATATTTTATAAGCACAATTATTAAAGTTGACAAATATTTATATATTCTTTTGCAAAGCCAATAAATATTAACACATTTCTTGATATAGGTAATTATATACGTTTTACTGTAATATTATTGAGTATTCTATTCAAAACACGAGTCTTTTCTCTAAACATTACGACTTATATTGCTTTTCATAAATCTTTTACCATAATATACTTTTTTCAGTGAAAAGGTTACATTGTTGAGTTCTCATGTTTGTTAGAAATTGATAATAATCGTAAATAACAGATTACTGATATATATGTATATAGGCGAGCTCACCGGAAGGATGCATGTTCTCATGGCACACGGGGCAATTTACGGGTACCCTGGCCTCGTATATTTCGATGCCGAGGTATTGACGGAGGCAGGGTTCGCAGCAGCGGTGGGAGCACCACGCCAGGCGCACCATGCTGGCGGAAGTAAATGTAGACAGGCATAGCGGACAGTCTAGGACCTCGCCCTGAAACAACATCGATTCATTTATTAAGTGACTCAATCGTAGCATTTTTATTGATTTATTATGCAGCATAACTCATCACAGCTATTATCATTAGTGCTTTCCAGAAGTCAAACGGAATTACTACAACAGGAAAAAATATAGTGAACTCACGTGTGATTTAATTGTTCTACATACAATATTTATTACCTATTTGCTTGTGCTGAAGAATAACATCTTTCATCTTATAATAATGTTTAAAAGTCTATAAATATTTTCTAAATAGAGCAGTCGCTAAAGTACGAAAGCCTTAGCAGCGAAAGATTGTCAAGTATGAATTAGACTGAAAAAACTGGGTCAAGTGCAAAAGTAATAATAATTCGTAGTTCAAAAACTAAATGCAACAGCTGTAGAATTAACTTTGAAAGCCTGGAATTTGCACAATTTGTATGCATGCATGTTGTGACCTTTCACCTCATAACTTCCACCCAAAGTCAGCTAGGAGGTTAAAATTTCTAACATATAATCCTCTATACAAGGATATTAAACATACTAATTTACAGCCCTGAACTATGTACCGTCTCGGAGTTATCATGGATACGGACGGACGAACAAACATACATCCCAGACACTCTTATAAAGTAACTTTCGACGCTTAATGTCGCACAAGAAAAAAAGATACGAGACAAGACGGGCGGTGTGCGTAGTATAATGTATAAGTATTAATCGTAGCGATTTCATTAAAGCATATTAATTGTATATCTGATAGTATCCGCCGCTAATCCTGGCTTACAAGTTGGACTAGTTCGGGCTGCCTCGGATAACTTTCTTAGTAATGTAACATAATATATTTAATATATAATATATCGTTCTCACGTCTCATATACGGCAATAGTGCAAAATTTACAAGAATTCCAATTGAATGTTATAATAAAACTCATCAGCTAACATGAATTGAAAATAAGTCTTATTTTTATAATATTATTATCAAATTATCAAACTTTATAAATGATTCATTGTTTCATATCTAATTGACTCATATGTATTAATATAAAATCTATAAATGATAGCAATAATCGATTACACATTGTTTGTTTTTCGAAGCAATATCATATTTCCAAGCAGATGTCAAAGCCTACTAAGTATAGCTAGCAATTACGGAAGCCTCGTACATGTAAGTAATGCGCTGTAAGCTCATGGCCGGTATCATTATACAACTTCTTGTGCATAACTAATCTTTAAGAGCATGTTTTATACCAGGGGTGGCCAACTCATTCGAGATCTACTGTCTGCTTTTCTAATACTTTGCAATTTACCGAATATTTTCGAATACTGGCGAGCCACGCATCCAGACTTACTCATCCAGAGTGGACACTTCATAACTCGCTTCATGACCGAGGCAAGATTGCTAGCACTCTAATAATTTTCGTAATATTTGGGACGGGAATAGGTAGGTACCAATAATTTTTTCCTTGCCCGCCTCGACTGAACTTCGGGCCACGATCGACGGGTTGGCGTCCCCTGTTTTATCCAATAAGTCTCTTCTAGTAAAGTTATTATTTTGTGTTCTGAAGGCTATTTAGTATAGAATTGACATCGAAGTTCTGAATATAAGGCCGCGTTAACAGTGACTGCGATTACTCGCATTGATGTCATATGAAGCAACAATTTATATAGTAAGATTAATTAGCCAAGATACTATCAAGATGTATTTATTAATGTTTTCTAAGATTAATTTTAATTTTAATAGAGAAGATGGTTGGAATCTATCAAACACTTGGGATCCTATCATAAAAAATATTATAATATTATATCTGTGAACAGACTGCCAAGCCCATACACACAGTAAGTGCGTTCTGTGTGCATCCTGAACTCTATGCCCGTAAACTCAGAAACCGTTGGATTTAGGTGACAAATAAACTGTCTGACTGACAGACACCATCATCTCGTGTTACCGCGAACAAGTCCGCTGCAAAGCATTCGAAACGTCGAGTTAAATTAAAAAAATGTGAAAAAAAAACCCGAGTTATATCCGTAAAATAGTTTTATTGAAATTTATTTATTAGTTATTAAATATTATGTAATTCATTCATCATCACATCATACATTAACATAAGAATAAGTTCAGTTCGATTTCTCGACAGTACCGAACGGTTGTGTGCAAATAAAACAGTTCAATATGTAGGAATTGCAGTTTAATCTGAGAAAAAAAGCATAGATCCCTTAATATAGAATACGATTCAAATTACAATCGCTCGTGTCAACCGCTCTCTCCATTCAATGTAAACGTTTCCTTACAGCGATTCCAACTAGGCCATGACGTCACAAAACCATCTAAAACCACCGTTTACCGGGAATAACTCAAATACATTAATGTAAAATACATTGATATTTCATTCATTTCCGATACGATTTCTTGTTTTGTACGTATAATATATACAAATATATTTCTATACACGTGTTATGTTTATAGAAAGTGGGTATAATGGCTATTTAATTCTCTTTCACATTTGTTACGTAACGGAACTTTGGACACATTAAGTATATCTAATTATAATCTATACAAAACATTATTTGAATTTAAAATTTTATGTGAAAATAAGTAACTGTCTGTGTGTGTTTGTGTGTGTGTCTGATTATGATATTATACACATACATTTACATAACGTAACACTTGTGTATACTGTTCCAAATATTTTTATCCATTCAATATACAGTTAGGAGTTTTAATATAATAACGGTATCTTGAAAAGTTGCATTAACTTATTGCAACTTGCTTACAGTTAGGGTTGCCAGGTCACCAAACCTAATAGCCGGACAACAGATCAGCCACCTTTTCCGGACATTTGGGTAAAAGGCTGGACACTCTATATTATTGATGATGTTGTCTCAGTATTAATAAATACAACAAAAAAAATTATTTAAAATCAAACTTTTTTTGATTATTATCATAAACCTTGTTAAATTCTAATGAAATAATACATAAAATCGAATGCCAAATCAAAATGTAAAAAGCCTAACTAAAGCCGGACAAGCCGGACACCGTTTATTTTGGCCGGAGAAGCAATCAAAAACTTACATCTGTCCGGCTTTTTTGGGACGCTTGACAACGCTACAGGGTTATATCAAACATTTTTATACTGAACGAGAGATCACGTAAAGGTATTAATAAGCAACGACTATATGAGAGTATATTCTTTGACGAGAGTTTGAAATAATATCGATTTGTGAATATATACTTATTTATATATTTACAAGGTGACCTTCAAAGCAACCAGTGTAATAGGTGAAGACAACCTGTTTCAAACATCTACTATCTATATGTCCTATGTATTTACTTCTAATCTAATTTATAGGCATTATTTTTAGGGTTGGTAGAAACTTCATTAAATCCGCTTTTAGACCTTTTTATATATACACATAATAAAATAACAATTAAGTGTACAAAACAAATATTTAAAAAATATAACAATTTTAAGATGTATTCTCTTTATTGCTATTGGGAATATATGGTTGAGAATTGATGCATTAAATAAATATATATAAATGTATATATTTAAATCTGTATTAAGTTTAAGAAATCTCTATTGCTTTGACAGAATACTGACCTACAACAATAATATGGTGTTAAAATTATACAATAATTCGTCATATTGTAGACACGTGAGTTCGTAACAACCTTAGCAATGAACTACGGCTACAATGCCTCAACTACGAGTGTACTAATTAACATCTGCCATTGTTTACGTATACTACTAAAATTACACATTTACCCGTTCACTCGGTATTTTGTGGGTTTTACCAAAATTATACGTACCTATTAAGACCACTAAAAATTATAAACAAGGATTTTTTATAAATTATATTAAACAAGAAATAAGCAATTATTATATCAATTAATTATATTTATATATATATATATATATTTAACGGAAGCGTCTATAAGTACTTTCATAAAATTTTCTGGTATATATTATTTCTTGGCAAGGTATTTATATAAGCTGTGGTCGACAACAATACCTACATATATATTGAAATTAACAAAGGTGACATATGACACAACATATTAAATACTGCTGAAAGCAGATGACACTCATAATTAGTATATAATTTAAGATATATAAATATATTAGATAGCCATACTGTTTCTGCGTCAGAGATCTCGCGTCTAGCAAATAATTTAGATATATCAAAACTAGAAACATTATAATTATCTTTCATTACATATCTATTATATAATAAGTTAGTTTATTATTTTTTGTCTACTTGCAAACATAATAAATGCTTTTGAAAGAGAGCAAATACATTTGTTTACTCCTAGTATTATATCCTAATAGTTTCAGCGAACTTAACAACACTCAAATTCATTTCAATAACACCATTTTACATATATAACTCGCGTTTGTTTTTACATTTTTTAATTTTGACCCGACGTTTCGAATGCTTTGCAGCAAACGTGTTCGCGGTAAGACGAGATGGTGTCTGTCAGTCAGTCAGTTTATTTGAAAGATGTAATAATAAACGCGAGTTATATCCGTAAAATATTTTTATTGAAATGTGTAGTACTCATGTAAATATTGGAACAAATTCATTCATTAATATAGTAATTATAATATATTCTATGTAAATAAAGTATAAGCTAGAATAATAAGTTCAATAATCAATATGAATGGATGGACAAACGATTGACTTGAAGGTAAGAAGTTCAGTTCTGACGTCACAGCAGCCATTAAACTCAAAACTTTAATTGCTCTATTTTAATCTTATTAATTACTAAAGAAATATTCACATCGATCTTTATTAAAATAATAATATAATATATATATACATATATATAAAAAGTGATTGTCGGTTTGTGGCATATTGGTGCAATGGAAGCATGTCAGTAGGTTATCTACAGTAATCGACATCAGACAGGGGTAGTATACTTAATAAGATTACATATATTATATATATATATAATTATATTTCGTATGTAAACTTTCGTGATCTATGATTACTATTAAATATTATTATCCGGCTGTACTCAGAATTACTATCGGAATTTGCCCGACCAGTTTCAAACCCATTCAGGGTCCTTATTCAAGAGGTCTGAGCATGGCGGAATCGAGGCTTGAACTAATTATCAATTTAATTTCAGTTTTATAAATAATTCATCGCTTCATGGTAAGATCAGCTTCATAAATATAATTACATTAACCTTCATAATAACAGTACAATAGTAAATAATGTATTCATCTTTACATAACACAGTAATAACTATAACATAACATAACGTTATATAATAACAATGATATAATTTCTCCAATAAATCTAATATTACCGAATAGATACAATTATCGCTTTATATAACAAATATAGAGCGAGCGAAAGGAGTGTTAGTTACCAATTACGACACGTAAAGGTGATCCAGTCGCGCCAGCGAGCTGTGACGTTTACAAACAGATATACGTACATTTAATATCTATATATATTACAAAACTGAATAGTTTGTTTATTTATTTGGTTGAACTAATAATCCTCTAAACGAATGGTTGGATTAAAAAAAATCTTTTTGATTATGATACGCCGGTTCATGAGGCAGACCTAGGCTATAGGCAGGATCATGAAGAAGACCTAGCCTAGCCTATATAGTATTATGCAACAGCTCTTTATGATCCCAATAGTAAATAAAATCCTTCGTATATAAGCGCATTCGGATTTAAGCGCAAGTAACTTCTAGTATATATAAAATAAAATTATATAACCAAAATAAAAGAATACGTCATCGTCTACATATATATTATTAGTTAAAAATATATATCTTTATTAGTGTGAGTTCAAAAAACGACTAGTTATAAACGACTATATATATATAATAGTTATAAACGACTAAATAAAATACAATAATAACATCAAAATAAGAGATTATGACGTCATATATATAAACATATATTAATAGTAAAATATTTTAACTATATAATTAATGTGAGTTTTATATATGTATTAAATAACTTGTCATTATATGAGTGTGAATAATAACAGCTGATAAGCAATAGCAAATTACATTTACAAGAACCCTTCAATGAAGAGTTAGTCTTTATTATAAGTAATATAATCTCAATTTAAAATAACAGAAAAAACCTCATATAAGGTCGTAAAATAAAAGTAAAAAAAGAAAACATATAATGTAGATATAAAAAAAAATCATTGTCATTCAATGAAGAGTTACTTAAGTAATCCACATATATTGCATATATAATGCAGTTTAAAAAAACAGAGAAACTCTCATATAACATCGTAAAATAAAATGAAATAAAATAGAGGGTATATACAAAAAAAGCGAAAACTAAATTCCCTCCACGGATCATTAAAGAAAGAAATAAATCAATGATTCAAATGATTGATTACAAAGATGTCAAGTTTAAAAGAGAGATTTAAACTTTCTAAACGGAGAAAAAATAACGACAATGAATCATTATCTGAATTGAGCAAACCAAAAAGTTATTTAAAATGAGATTATTTTAAATAACTTTTTGCTTTGTTCATTCAAATACAAATAGCGTATTTATATATTTAGTAAGTTATTGCATAAATTTACAAATTCTTGTAATAAAGGCGAGCTTAATGCTCCGTAAGCATTCTCCTTAAGATGTACAGGAGAGAACGTTAGTAACTGTAAAGAAATATATGTATAGATATATGATATATATATATATATATATATATATATGGATGATTCATATCCTTAAATAAATACATATATATGTAAATATAAATATATATATCAAATAATATTTTATATTATTCTAATAGCTTGTGTTTTAACTGTGCACCTGCTTGCCCTAGTACTAGTAAATTTGTAACTATATTAAAATATAAGGTAATATTATATGTTAAAAACAAAGCAACGAAAATTCTGCTAATGCTTCATTTTTAGTATTACGAAAAAGTACATTTGAAATTAGTAAAAAAAAATGTTGCTGCAGACTAGTATCAAATATATATTAAAAAGTTAAATAAAATAATTTATTATCTAGAAAGAAGTATACAAATGTCCCGAATACTAGAAAAAAAATGTGGTTTTTTTATCTTCATTATCAACCTTATTTTCGTACAAACCCACAATATGTATTCTCCATCTGATGGTTTTTGTATCATGAATATTTTATTTTAAGATAGATAGAAACAAAAGATAGATTGTATTCTACCCACTGTTAAAAATGAGGAAGTAACAACCTTAAAAATAACATCATACTCATACTACCTATCTGCTACATAGTTTAAGGCACTTTCTATTACTTGTTATATTGTCTTGTATAACATTCTTGAGTGAATGATGTGAACTGCAAAAAATAAGATTCGTTCCAGTAAAAATTTGTTTAATAAATAATTATAGTGGCAGAATCTTACTTAATAATATTGCACGAAGGTAATAAAATTATTAATATTTCTATAACAATTTACATAATTTCTAGAAAAAATTTTGGCTCGTCATGAGTAATTGTTTTTTAAGATTCAGTATAAAATTCCGCATCGATTGATATACAACATGTGATCTAAAAATCAGAAACACATATTTTCATATTTAAGTTTGTAGTTTTTCCGTCATAACTTCTAGTGAAAATTTTGGCTCGACATGAATGTTCGTTTTTTAGATTCAGTATAAAATTCCATACAAATAATTTTTTTGAAGATATATTTTTTTATTCCCTAAATATTATAACTAAATAGAACATACACTAAGTACACACTATCACGGAACATAATGCTTAATACATTAAAACAATAAATAAGACTGAAGTAGCTTTGAGAATAACAAATATGTTAACACACAAATAAAACCTTGAATAAAAATATATTCACTTTATCGATACTCGAATGAAATCACAGTCTATAAATAAAAACAATGTAATTTTTTATAATTCAAATAAACATTATTACTTTTATAATTGAGCGAAACTCCATGAGAGACTTTTCTGCATCCTTTGTGCAAGCATCAATCAAAAACGGTATCTTCGAAAATTTCCAAATTTTGCATACTGATAGACATCAGTCTGGTGGTGGTTTTAAAAAAAATAATCGATGTCGTTACGGAATAATCACGGATAAACTAAAATCCTATAGACTTCAATGCTTCAATGCAATGACTAAATTTACAATGGAAAATATAAAAAATATAAAAAAATAGTTGAAGACAGAATGCGTTGACAATTTGTAAATGCAACTTCTTAGCTGTGTGCACCTCGCTTCGCTCAATATGCTAACACATACATACATAGATTTTGTTAAGGCAGCAACTCAAAATTGAGGTCTAGTTCGCACTCCTAGTTTTTATAAAAATTAAGATAATATTTCAATTATGCGATCGGTCTCGCATTATTCAATTTAGCATGCGCCTGCGCATAGCGTTGATAACTATAGAAAGTGATGTTCTAAACAACACGCTACGCATTTTGATTTCAATTTGTGAGAATATATTTGGCGATTACATTCTGATTTTCATTTCATGAATTGAGTAAATTTAGAAGTCGCCATTCAATGTTATTCTGATTATATAACTATTAAATAACTAAAACCTATCACAAAATAACATTTATGTAAATGGTGTCAAGGTTAAAACTAATCTAAGAAAAATATGAAGATATATTTCTTTACCAAAATTTTACTATACAATTTTAAGATTTTCTGTCATATTAAAAGAACGATATAATCATACAAAAATTCGATTTATTATATATGTATGAACGAAGAACAGAAGGGAGTAAATACAAAAAAGGGGGAAGGGGGCAAAAAGGAGATTCAGAAGTAATGATCATTAGAACAGGTATCTGTTACATTGTTTAAGACTTTCTATTACTTATTATATTGTCTTGTATAACATTCTTCGGTAAATTATATCAACTGCAAAAAAATGAGTCGTTCCAGTATAAATGAGATCAAAAAACAATAATACGATATGACGTAATCTTTGACGTTTTTCTTTAATGTACTTCGTTTCAGTGATTTGATTAATAATACTTTTAATGTATTTATTTTATTGGCGCTAATTATTTAAATACCGTTGATAATTTAAACACTGATTAACGGGAGTTACATTTAATTGTAATTTGTCTATATAATAATACTGGTAGAAAAAAAAATACTAAGAAATTATTACAATACTGGTAAAATATAATAAAAAAAATACTTAGAAATATAATATCCGCAAAATAATACGACTATTTTATATAAGTGTATGCAAAAAGGTATTCGAATAAATAAAAAAAAAACCTTACATAATTTTCCGTTTCTACCTTATTAGTACTACTCTATATAGGTACAGTATTAACTCCTGTTATAAAACATGTTATTTTTTTCCTACCCTACCTTATAGTGATAAATAGGTATATTATTGAATCCTGCAATAAAATATGGTATTCCTTTCTAGCCTACCTTGCGTTTAATATGTAGGTACATTATTAAATTCTGTAATATACTAGATCCACGCAAGCGGGATTAGCCTCGCGACGCAGCGCGCGCGAAACAAAAACGTTCTATGTTAACTATATGGGACACATTTTATCAATTATCTCGAAAACTACAATTACGATTAGGCTGATTTTCAATCCAGAACGAGTTTTGCTCATTATGCGTAAGGTAACAAAGAGTTGAAAATTTGGGTAGTACAGAGCTTCGCTTCGCTCAGCTCAAAAATTTGCCTAGTAGAGAGCATCGCTTCGCTCAGCTCAATAATATAAGCTATTCCATAATAATTAAAGCAAGTTAAATTTAAGTACATTAACGTCGAAGGCCGACTGCGAGGCTCGACCGCCAGAGACGGATTTTTAACCTGTTTTCACTTATACGATTTGTAATTCTATTCTAATCGATAACAATCAATAAATAGGGATTCATAATACTTATAAAAATATTATCTTAATATATTTAATTATAGTTTGTTGTACACATTCAGTATTTATTTATTTATTAGGAAGATAAACAGTTATATAGAACATATACATAAGAATAATAAAAATATGCATAAACCAATAAAGTCTTAATGTACTAGGAACGCCACCAGACCCTCAATTTCAACTCGCTGCGATCGCGAAATCTCGGCTGCCGTTTGCATGTTGAGCGAAGCGAGCCAAGCCGAACGCTTCGTCTTGGTGTGGGAAAAAAAAATTCGGCACCCGCATTCACAATGAGACTTCAATATTTCGTGCTAATTTTTTTAAATTGAAGTCTATGGGAGTGATGTTTTTTGTACGTTATTCCTCAACGACAATGAATTTTTTTGATTTTTTTTTACAAACCACCACACATATCAGCATGGTATGTGTGCAAAATTGAAACCGAACCCTTAAGCCGTTTTAATGCCAACTTTGTAAAACCAATGCAAATTCTCTCCAGTAGAGCGCTCCGCTCAATTTATAAAAACAGAACTATCGTAACACAACAAAAGATATTCAAAGGTAGTTAAAATTTATAACAAAACAAAATTGATACATGTTTAAAATGTTTAAAATATGAATAATTAAGATGAAATTTACTGAAAAAATACATTTCTAATCACTGGTAGACATTTTTTATATAGAAAATAAAAACAACAACAAAAAAATAATAATAGATACCTTATATATTATCAAGCTTTGGTCAATCAATCAATAGGTATACTGCCTTATAAACGGTTTATTTAGAATATTTCTGTGTTCATTTCTATATTCATATTATATGCACTACAATTAGCACCCACACACGCACATATGCACACACGCACAGAACCCACACACATCCATATAGAAAAACATAATATTTGTACAGAACAAGTTTACACGGGATTGTCCATATTAACATATTTTAGACATATTCAAGAACAGTAAATATAAAGTTAAGATATATGAAAGAACCTTTAAGCTCTAAACATACAAGTCTGGTGAACAGTCACGTTTTCATAAAAGTGTATAAAGACAGGGACAGACGTTCTCGTCTAGACATACGCTACTTTGCTATCAATATTCGTTTAAATATTTTGTATGCACGCGCTATTGGATTATATTTTATGTTCAATATTTTGAGATTAACTTGTCTGGATGGATAGCGGAATTATAAAAACTTATAAATATAGGTTTTGTGATTAATATATATTCTTTTGTGATTACTAATAATTACTATTATCTATAATTATCCGGCTGTACTCATATACTATAGAAATTTGACCGGTTACTTTCGAACCCATTCGGAGTTATTCATGAGCTCTGAGCATGGTGGCCTCGCGGCGTGAAATGAATAAGCACCCTGAATATGTTCGAAACTAGTCAGGCATATTTCCATAACAATAACGTGAGTACAGCTGGATAATTATATTTAATAACTGATAAATACATATACATATATATTAGTATTTATATAAATTTATATATAACCTGTTAGACAAATACATATCCTGCGAGAATAAGGTTGTCTGGAAGCAATATGCATAAGACCGTCTTATTGTAAACCCATTTATAATTTTGATGTTTTTTTTTATTCCTTGTACTGTATTTTCATTTTTTGGTTTGCAATAAAATATATACTATTATGATATTTTGCTTCGTTATTGATATATAATAATCGCATACTCCACTTGGCCCTTCTGCACTTCATTTTATCTTATTCCCAAACCCCTGTTTAAAAAAAACTACAATTCCTGAAAAATGTATATACCCCAAATTGCTGCGATTTTTAGGACTAAAAACATAAGCGGGTAGGCTTCTAAAGCTGGCCTCGGTGGCTTATAAGCATTATCAGTTAAAGTTTGCAATCAACGTAAGAAGAATAAAAAAAATAGAAGATATATAAGACATAAAATCCTTACTTCTTCGTCCTCTGTGATATATTGTACAGCCGGGCGGGCCTGTGCTTGTTCAGTGCCCACTCGTACTGGCCGCTCGCCTTGTTCCAATACTGAAACAAAACCAAAACTTTAGAATCACACAAAAAAACCTATTTGTAAATTCAGTATATTCATATAATTTCTATACAGAACAGATAAAAACATAAATGAAGAAATAAATTTTAAAAACATACTCTAATAGTAATAACACGGTTTTTATAGAAAGAAACAGGAAAATATATTATAATATAGTTTTAAACATATTATCTAAATGCTAATTGTCGATAACACAGTCGAGTAGTATGAGTCAGTGTTATATCGTATCTAATCGCATTTAGATTGATATCTAGGATTTATAAAAACGCAAGCTACTAGTACCAATTATAATACAGCATTTATAGAGGTAGTTTTTCATACAAAAGAATTTGTCATTATCAGAAGTCGAAGTGGAAGAAGAAAAATAATAATGTTTGGACGAAACAAGTCTTACAAATGATTAAAAACTAGACAATAAACAAAAAACAAATAGAACTTATTAAAAAAATAATAAAAAAAAAAGTGTGAACTATATATAGAAACAAATTGTAGGTGTTGGTGTCCAAATAAGATAGACCTCCCAGTAATTTTTGAAGGAATAATGTACTTCCAATCCTTATTTTCAGAGGTCCCCTTATTACATCATTATAGAAACACATTAACTATGGACTTCAGATAATATTTTTCAATATTATCATAATTAATGACGTATAATAAATTAATAATTAGTTAATCCTTACCATTTACTTTAGTATCTAATCATATTTATAATTATATATCATTGTGAATACAAAAGATAGTTATTAATAAACACATATCAAAGTTAATAACAAACGAAGTTATATAAATGTTAGCTAATCAATAACAATGTGATTAGAGTCAGTGTATGTGTTTTAATAAAGTATAATGAGCACTGAGACGACGGGTTTTAGCTGCAGGATTACGTTCATGTAGAAGATCCGACAAAAAACTACATGGATCCCTCTGAGTTCCAGATGTAGGGTTCCATAAGCTAGGTCCATGGAGAAGAAGCTAAAACAAACTATATGGATATCTGTGGGTTCTAAATGCAGGGTTCCATACGCTAGGTCCATGGAGAAGAACCGACAAAAAATACATAGAGGAAATATTTATAATTTATTTTTAAAATTACTTTATTTATAGTATTGAATCACAAACATAATTGTACACAAAGAAAATTTTAATACAATTAGAAATAATCGTGTATTCACAAACATACATAGCGGTGAAACAGAGAACTTTCCTTTTTTAAAGTCAGACAATAAACAACAAAATCTCACGGAAGACAAACTTCACGGGACCTAACTCGTACTTTTTTCTCACAATCCTGCATCAGTCCTTAGGTCAGTATTACTAACAATACAAATATAAGACTATTGATGAAATAATTAGTTATTACAAATGAATGAGGTATTTAACAGAAATAATTAATTGATTAATAGTTTACTTTGTTGTAGATTATTGTTTAACTAACAGTTTAAAATGCAATCAGTTCAAGAAATCACAAACCACACAAGCTAAGAGGAAAGCTCGCACAGTTACACACGGGGCTAGCCCATGAGTTTCTCACTGATCTGTTGACCGTAACGAATTGTTCTTTGAATGGAAATCCCAATTTTTTAAAAGACCTTATAATAATAACGTACAAAGCGAGGAACATAAACAATTTAATATATATTTATAACTCAAGCTAATATGAAATTAATTGTTAGTACAGATTTTTTATAAGTATAAGTAAATACGTAATAATACATTAAAAAAATATGTTTTTTTTTTGTACAACATTAGTAACATACTTTTTGTTATATTACAATAGTATTATATTTATAATTTAAGTTAAACTAATTGAATGCTATATGTACATCACTAGACAACTTAGCAACATACAACAATACAATACATATAACGTAACCATTCTATTCTCGGACAAGAATCCTATTAAGAACCGTACGTTTGTCGCGAGTATAAAATGGCTTCAGACGAGAAACTTGTCCAACTAAACATCTGCATGTCATAAAAATCTAATTATATAATCTCCCTATTCTGTCAGTTTGTGTCTGTGGTGTCGCGTCACAGAAACTCAACGAAACGTCGTTGCGACACGTGCAATGCGTCAATCGAAAGCTCTTGATGGCAGAAGATGAATGATAACAATTTGGACCTCCAAAGATCGGCTAGTGTAAAAACCTTTTATAAACGTATCTAATATAACTGAAAGAGAGAACTTGATAATCAGTATTGTCCCGACTTTTGCTAAACTGATAAGGACAAAGCTAGGCTGATTTAATAAAACTGTTGCATGCAAACATCGATACTACGGTGCATTAATCTTGCCGAATCAACTACATATTTACGTCGTCTCAGATACTAGGAGTGCGAAACAGATCTCAATGTCGACTCGCAGCGATCGCAAAATGTCGGTGTGTGTTAATATATTGAGCAAAGCGAGGTGCAAACAGCACCGAAGTTGCAATAACAAAAGTCGATGCATTGTATCCTAAACAAGTTTTATTTTTAGCAAAATTTTCGCGTGAAAAAATTTTTCCCTTTAAAAACTATGGGGTTTTAGTTTTTCCGTGATTATTCCTTAACGACATCGAATATTAGAATTTTTTTTAAAAACAGGCTGATGTCTATCAGTGTGAAAAATTAGGAAACTTGTGGTTATACCGTTTTTGGTTGATGCAAAAGATGCTGAAATCTCATAGAGAGCTTCGCTCAATAAAAAACATCGCATATACAGTTGCGCATTCACCTACATAGTAATTGAAACATCATACCACAAACAATGACAATCATTAATATGACTAAGATTAATATATAATATATATTATATATATTTTTCCTTCCGTAACAGCTAGTGACGTACAATTACGTTAATAAATAAAAATCAGAGTACTCTCGTCTTTACCTGTTATGTAATAAGAGCGTTAAACCTATGAATATATTAACGCAATTGTGATATGAATTAACGTCCAAATAACAATAACAAATGCTTTACTGACAAATAACTTATTTTTAAGACAACATAAAATAGTATTTTTTGTTAAAAGATTTTATTTAAAACCATATGACACATTTTCTAATATAAAATATATGAATAGACACGTTTATATATTTAAATAATTCATTTTAATTATATACGTTTTTTAAATAGTTTTTTTTTTTATTTTTTAACAATAATTTTAATAAGAAGTGTAGACCAAAATAATCTTATTTCATGCATTTTAGTACCTAATTAGAGTTGAACGAACCTACCAAAATACAAAAGAATTTAAAGAGCCAGAAAACAAGTGAGATTGATATAAAACATTGGATCAGCGAAATACATTAACAAAATAGTTTATTCTTTTATTATCTATTCTATTATTCAATTGTTATTAATAAAATATTTTCAAACTACGTGTATTTCATGTTTTTAATTTCATACAGCATCTAAGCTACTAAGTATATTAAAAAATGTTACGTGAGAAAGAATTTTAAATTTATGTAATTATAAATTAATAGTTTTGAAGTTCGGCTCAGAACCCAGATAATAAAACTCGATGCATCTGCTTCCTACCCCTATCTTATTCTATATATGTATATATGTTTTCATAGACTATTTAGTTGTTTCTTGTAATTTATTTTGAATTAAAAAAATATTTTGATGAAACATTTTATACTTATTTCAAAGGCACTACGAACAGACTGACATCAACAGCTGTATAATGAAAGCTATCCGAGATCTGCTTAAAAAAACATAAATCTATGCTAATGTATTCAAATGACTCACAGACGAGGAAGACTGACTTTTTATGTTAATGTCAGTTACTAATAAAGATTTCAGTTTTACTACGTATAATTATATATATTGTTTAAAATGTAACAACATATACAAAATTTATAGTATCGTATATAAACCGTTTTCAGTTGATTATGTTATTATTTAAGACCATGATTCCTAAATTCCAACTTCCACTGAACAACAAAGTCAACTGAAGGTTTTCAATCAACTACCCGCACTTAATAAGTTTGATCAAAATCGGTCAAGTAATTCATTAACCTAACCCTCGAAGCTTGCCTTCATAACTTTTGATCAACAAATCGGCCAAACCTAAGACTATTTTTTTCGGATTCTAAAACTAATTTTTTCGTATTCGTTCATGATCAGTCAGGGGTATAAGTATAGTCTTCATGTTTTTTAGAAGAACGAAAAATATATCGTTTAAGAAAATGTCTAAAATACATTAGGATAAAGCAAACAGGATATTCGACAAACATCACACAATCTGCGCGGGCGCAGGTTATTAGCTCAATGAGGAGACCGGTCGAGGCGAGCTCGCACCGCTCCCATTCCGTCTCAGATCCGGTATTCGATGCAAATTAATTTTAAACTATTCTTAGACACGAGGAGTTCGTGTAAGGTTTGACATATTTGACAATATTTACGAATGTATATCTTTATTACATATCATAGTAGGATGGGAAACTATCCTTTTGTCTGTATGTGTGCAGTTGATACCAAAGTTGGTTAAAATATTGGTTCAAATATACACCATTGGACTGGATGCCAACAACTCTCGACTAATAAGGTCGAATATTTGGGCGGCCAATAATAATAATACACTTTATATAATGACCAAAAAGACTAACTTACTGAAAGCCACGCGGGTAAAAATGCGGGTAAATCTAGTTTAAACAAACAAAAACAAACTTACATCTTTTACTCCCCAAATACACAAGCGAAATTAATAACTTTATTTGATCGGTATACAGAAATTCGTTCATTATCACTTGTAATAATCGTTCAATCCCATTAATAAATAAACAATAGAAAAACAATAAGCTGCTTTTTATTGTAAACAGCGACCTCGTTATTTATCAAACTATATATTTAAAATTATTTTCTATATCTCGTTATCATAAGATAAGAAATGTTTTGAACATCTTAGGACGTATCGCACGTGTTCTACTGATCCAAAAACAAATAGGTATTAATACGTCTGTCTGTGTTTTTTAATGCTCTTATAACAATAACAATAATAATATATATATATTTTTATATAAACAAACATCCAAACGCATCCTACGTATTATATTGTTATCTATAATTTAAACTATAATTATAATTTAATTACTTCCCTTTATATTATCAGATTAAAGCAACCTTTACAATAAAAATAGTTATTTTTATCGATTGCCCTCGATTCCTATATTTTTTAGGTATTTTTTATTATTTAGGTAATAATTTTAAAGGTCGTTGTACAAATCCTTCAATAGATTAGAAAATATAAATCAAATAAAAATAATTCAAAAGATTATGCTGAATTTACATATCATAAATATACTATTAAAAATATTTATACTCAATAATATATCTCTATTTTGTCATTTTCAACCCTTTCAGGAAAATCGTGAGTAAGAAAGTGACAGAACGGAGAATGACTTAAGCGGTGTATGAATTTTTTTATTAGTATAATATGTAACATGTTTATAGAAAATGTAAATAAATAAAACAATTCTAAAGTTTTATTCGCTTATTTGCTAGACAAAGCATTTAAACACACAAAGAATACATAAGTAGTTATATTGCGTTATATTGGCACAGATATATATATATATACAAACGTCCGTGAAAGGTGGTCACTGGCATTAACAACATACAAATATTACATATAGCTTACAACATATTGACATTATGTATATCAAAAACAATAATTAATTTAAGTAATCATTATTGAAATTTAATTAAAAACAATAAAAACCATGAGATACCCCATTTTCTGGTATAAATTTATAACTATATGTTTAATACTGATAGACTTGAAACTGTCTAGACTTGATAAAGAACTATAGACTCATAGTGTTTTCTTAGATTTTCACGAGTACACATTTCAAATAAAACTATTTTTTACGGATTAAAACTAACGTATTATTTGGTTACATTTTTATTTTAACCCGACGTTTCGAACACTCAGTTTCAGACACTTACATCTCGTCTACCCGTGAAAACGATTGCTGCAAAGCATTCGAAACGTCGGGTTAAAATAAAAATGTAGCCAAATTATACGCGAGTTTTAATCCGTAAAAAATAGTTTTATTTGAATTATAGACTCTGGTTGTTTTTTCCATAGCCCAATGTTAAACAACTATAATTATTTACGATGTTTACAAATGTGTGTGTTATATACGATTTAGGGGAAAATTGTAAACATTCTAGTGATGCGACTCGAATAAGATCGTCACTCGAGACACTCGAGCAATTTAATACGATCGATCATTCGAGTCATATTAGTTTTCGAGTCACAGAGCAAAAAATTTCACTCGATTTGCATATTGCAATTACTTTTTTACTTATAATTATACAATTAAATACCTAAGCGACAAAATGAACTCGAAGTGCCGAGTCGATTCAGAAACTCGAGTACATATGCAACTCGAGTAATTTTCTTTTTTCGAATACGAGCTTGAAAAACTGACTCAAGTCGAATAAAAACATAGCTCGAGTGACATCACTAAAACATTCACTAGTTAGGGAAATCAACATTACACTAATAATACTTACTTATCTTTTCTCCCACGTTCTCCTTAAGTTGTATGAATAGTTATTTTTTTATTATTTTCAAAGTCACGCCAACGCAATGTATGACACAATCATAAATTAATAAACAAATATTTTGAATATACGGAAATATGTCTGTCTAAAAGAATAATATTATAGACGAAAAATATACTTAATATATAAAAACATATGAGCTCACCTAAACACATACTTGTATGTATATAAGACACAACCTTCCTTCCTTATCGATATATATATAAAAACAACATAACGCGTTGCATTTAAATATACTATATATATAACTAACATTCTTATGCAAAATGTGCTTATATTACCTTATAATAAAAATATTTATGCCCAAGTAAAGTTATTTTGTTTTATCACTTTCTCACTAACGATTTACGTTAAAGGTGTGAAAGTGACAAATAAGTTATACTGGAAGTTTGTTTCACTCTAGTACGTTGTGTAATAAGTCCTCAATATTTGTCCTAAAATGGCCGCGTCTATTTCTACAACGAATAATTAAACTTAAAAAGCCACTAAACGTAGTATCATTGAATAGTCATGACACTTTAACCTTTTCACAAACAAATTCATTTAGAACGTACCAAGACATGACATTACTATTAAAAATAATTTTAATTATTAATGTATATTGTAATAAAAAACTAACTTTCGAGATTATAACACATATTAGAAATATATAGGAATCCCGAAGTATCCCGATGTATCCCGATCTAGATCGGTACAATTCGTTCGTAACGTCGGGTAAATAAAAGGGATCGTACTCAATAATTCACGCCATTAAGTCCCGATATATTTCTAATACAGTGCTACAGTACTATTACATATCTTTAGCATTATTTATTATATTAATTTAACCCCTTTAGTGCCAAGGAGCGCTGTCGCGCTGCTATCGCTGGTTGTGAAAAATGCCAGCGTCGCGATAGCGCTCTTTTTGACAGTTCACTTTGTATCTGTAATTTTCTTGTCAATAAATATGTAGTAATCAATTTCTTTGTTTTTATTATCATAATAGAACAATATCTAAAGAGAATGTTGACAAATTATGAATATTGGTATATTATAACTGAAACTTTTTTACTGGTATTTTTAGCATATATTGGTAAAATACGTATCACATTGGTTTAGAACAAGGAAGGCGAACCTTTTTCGATGTCCGTGCCACAAAAAAAAATAATTCGAAATGTTAGTGTAAAATTATAAGTATAATTAAAAAAACGACTAAAAACAATCATTCCTTAAATATTTCTTATCAATATATATTTTGTATTTGTGGCGTGCCGTCAAAGCTTTCAAACGTGCCACTTGTGGCATGCCATTGGTTCGCAATCCCTGGTTAAGACGTAGTCACAAGATGTGTTAACTCATTTTATCGCGACTCCATTGAACCGCAATCCTATCCTTATCCTGAATCTGAATAAACATAGAAAATGATAAATAAAAATATTAATCATTTCCAAATTTTTGTCAAAGATAAAAGAAATCTTATCATAAGTTCAATGTACTGTAGTAACGAGAAAACCTTATTGAATACTGAAACATAGAACAATAGACATTGATATCAACCATGAACTTCAATCAATGAAGTTCAATTTAACTTCAATACAGTTTAACTGTAAAATGAAGTACGTTCTGAATTGACAAACATTATATTATATATTACATTTGATACGTTCAAACTTACCTCACTTTGAAGTATATGTAAAGAAAATTGCTAGTATATTTTATGTTATATGTATGCAAATTGTACTGTATGTTTCAAGGTCCGACCAGGGATTAATCAATAAGATGTACACTACATATTAATTATTACTATTTACATACATACATACAGATTAATTATTTTTATAAGTTGATAATAAGACATCGTACGAGACAATGGGGTATCTGCCTCCCATGTATGTAAATATAAATATATATATTAAATTAAACATATATATCTATATATCTATAAATATATATGTTTAATTTAATTAGTAAGTAAATTTTCTACAATTACTATAAACATTATACTGACTGATTATTGTGATTTCAACATCGCCCCCGGAACGAAATTAAGTGCCTTGAAATATATCTTTAGTGTGTCCTTTTTTTCAAATTTGTATTTCGATAGTGTGTAAGTGTTTTTTTGATTATTTTTTGTAATGAAGATATATATTCTGCATGAAAAGGACATATGGGAGATACCCGCTTATACTTCCAACAAACATTAATTAGCTTTATTATTAATTTATTATCAATTACCTAAAAATTAAGATAGACAGACAAAGCTTTTGATGTATAAAAAACCGCCATCAATCCGTCTATCAGTTCAACTCTATGATCTCATAGGACATACAAACAGACGTAAACTTAGAACACCCCTCCTCGTTCTTAGGTCGAAAATAAAAAACATAAAAATTAATGTGATTGTAATGTTTATCTTAGCCAGAGGAGTCTTCGGTTTCTTTAACCGTAACCGAAACGTAACAGAACCGTAACGGTAACCAAAACAAAAAATTACTGGTCCTTTGGAAAATATATATACTAAATTGTTAGCTCCTGCGAGTGCGGTTGGGCTGAAGAGATAGCGACTAAAGAATATCATTGTAGTAGAAATAAAAATAATAAAAAAATATTTTTACTGTATGATTTTATACAAGACAAAGTATCAAATAATGTGGTAATAAAATAAATAGTCATCTTAGCATCTTTGCTTAAAAATAACCAAAGCTATAGTTTTTGTCAATAAAATTAACACCTAAATAATGGATACGAGTTTCTTATTACATGTATACTTGTTTTAAAATCGAATCCTAACAAAATACTCAGGAAAAATTGTTGTTCAATACTTCAAGAAAGGCGCATTTGAACTTTCTTGTATCTGTCTTTTTAAGTTGAAGTATCTTAAAAGAAGGGCTATTTTAATTAGTATGACAAAAAAGATTTTTAAACATACAAAAGATCACTGATATTAATTCAAAATATAAATATTATTAAACAATGCTTCACGAACACATTGAGACTTGGATATTATTTCGTAAATCAAATTTTAACTAGATTAAGGAAGTAATTACTGACTAATTACTGATGCTTGACTGTAAATTAGCAATAAATGTATGTAGTGTATTTACATTCAATCAAAATTATTAGCGTATTAGAATCTTTATTAGCGTTAGCTTAATAATATTAACCAATTGTGGCAAAACAATATTTGAAATAAAACTATTTTTACGGATTAAAACTCGCGTATAATTTGGTTACATTTTTAATTTTAACCCGATGTTTCGAATACTTTGCAGCAATCCTGTTCACGGGTAGACGAGATGTAAGTATCTGTGACTTACATTACTTATACGCGAGTTTTAATCCGTAAAAATAGTTTTATTTCAAATGTGTACTCGTGAAAATCGTAGAAAATACTATATTTGAAATATTGATATTAATTATAGATAATATTATTATTATTATATTTTGAGATAATATAACTATTCGGACACAGAACTCAACTGAGTCTAGATATGGACATTTTTATTTCTACTATATATTTAGAAAACTCAGTTAATAATGAAATGATTGAAATTATTTGAATAAAAATAATAATGTAAGCAACGCTGGGAGTCATTTAACTTCAATTTAAATGATCTGAATAAAAATATTAAGTCAAACAACGCTGTTATTAGTCCAAGAAAGTTTGATAAAATCCTTCCTCCCTTGGTAACACGTGTATGATAACACTTAAGACACGAGTTTAGTAAATTACCGTTTACGAGTTATGCATCACTGGGAAGTACCCAATTTGTATATTTATACAATGCAGTTCAATCAATATTTCTTATCAGTATTGATAACTTCGATTAATTTTTGTAGCCTCAACTTGCATTTTGTACATCATTTCGTACAATTAAGTTGGAGAGTGTCCAGAAGGTATTATTTTGATACGTAATTTATCAAAATAGACTCTTCCAGACTCTTTAAATTGAAGTACACAAGAGATCACTAATATGGATTCAAAGTGGAAAAGTTATAAATAGATAAATGGCGAAGAATTGGGAAGAATTTTGTTTGGTTTTTTGTTCATGTAATTGAAATAAAACGTTTATTATTTTACCTTCTATTTAACCTTATATTACGTTACATTTAATCAGATCAATAAACATTGTCAATTAAAATTGAAACAATACAAAGCAATACGTTTACTTGACACTATACGCCTTCTCAATTTCTTAGCTATCGAGGTCACACGTGGAGGAAAAAGCAATTCACACACATTTTAATATTGCCTGTACATAGAACACTAAAGGTACAGAAAGGTGTGGTTCTAGTAGACAATATATCAAATGATATCACACTATTATAGAACGTTAATATTATTAAAATATTTTAATTTTATTTAAATTTTATTTATTTAATTTTTTTATTATTTATGTACCATAAAACAGAAATAGAGATATAAGCTAGAGAAATCTACAAGAAACCCTTAGATATAGCAAATATTAACATGAGTATGGTTCATAGCAAATAAAATATACTTCTTTAAATCTAATAATCTATATACATCGTAGAAGTACTCAGTATATAAAATAAATCTTCAAAGCGCTTAGAACTGACTTATTAGTGAGTCACGAGACTAAAAAATTATTTACATATATTAAATATGATATAACAGGAAAATCCGGAGCTAGCGTCTTTGTATACAGTATCCATATACCTGCCTATAGGTAGAAAATATTTACGAACAGACTGCCAGAGTCTTGGCTGTAACTGATAAGTTATTTATTATAATGAGAATTGTCACGACAATCTTATAATTAGTAATAGATCAGTTGTAATTATAGAAATAATATTTAAAAAAAAACACTAAATTAAATAAAATTAGCATTTTTATAAAACAATATTATAAAAATTTATTAAAGCAGCTATTATTTAAATGAGTTGTCATATTTTATAATATTATAAAAGAAGTTATTTTTGGCAGTATTTTAATTACTATAATAAATGTTTATGATAAAAACCTACACGTTGCAAGTTGAGAACTTAAAATAACATGTAAAATAATTCTAGAAATATTTATTCCATTATAACTATAAAAGAAGTTACAGAAGTCTAAACTCAAGATTTGCCAGAGGGCGATGGAACGCAGCATCCTCGGACTCAAACTAGTCGACCGAGTGCGCAACACCGTGCTGCGCTCACGTACCGGCATCACAGATGTCGGTATCACGGCCGCCCGGCTCAAATGGGAGTGGGCGGGACATGTGTCGCGGATGAACCCCGAGCGCTGGGCTAACATCACCACCAAATGGTCCCCGGGAGGAGCCCGACGCCGCGGCAGGCCGCGGCGACGCTGGCGGGATGACCTCGCCTCCTTTGATAGAGGATGGTGGGAGGCAGCGAGAGATAGGGTCGTCTGGAAATGTTTGGGGGAGACCTTTGCCCAGCAGTGGGACGATACAGGTTAAAGAAAAAAAAAAAAAAAACTATAAATATATACATATATATCTGTTTATCACCTGATACCTATAAAAACAATCATTGTAAATCAAGAAATTATTATATTGTAATTATTTTATTCACCCCATTTAAAATACAATATAGATTTTTCTAGAAAGATATAATATATACATTTGTATATATTTTAACATTCTTGATTTTAACCAATCATAACGTAATCTCATAGCAAAATAAAGATAACAACCAATCGAATCAATAGACGAGAATTAAAACAGTAATATATACATAGTATTTTCCAAGACATATCACTAACATATGACTCACAAACAACATAACATAACAATTTAAATAAAACTATTTAAGTTTTTTAAGATTTACACGAGTACTACACATTTTAATAAAACCATTATACTATTTTTTTTTTTTTAAACTTCGAAATTTAATTTCGAAACGTCGGTTAAATTTTTAAAAAAATGTGTAATAATAAACGCGAGTTACTTCCGTAAAATAGTTTTATTCAAAAAAACTGTAAAATCTGTTTACAATAAAATAGAATTTACATTTTATAGATTGGAACCGGTTGTAGACTTTATATTAATTAGCTCTGAAAAACAATTATTTCTTATATTTCATTGGTATTACGAAAACAATGTTGAGTAATATTTTTTTTAGTTTCTTGCTAAATATTGCAGGAATATATAATGCTGAAGCATGCAAACCGGTCAACACGTACATCACTATTACAATAGAACATTTGAACACTTATACACATATACACACACATATACATATAAATAACAAAACTGTTGCGCTGTCCGTCTGTACTCAAAACGTTTTTCTCAAAAAACTACCCTACCGATTTTGACCAAACTTGGTGTAGACGTTCACTAGGTGAAATAGTATTTACCGACTAAATTTCAAAACCCCAGGTAGGGGATGGGGGGGTAGACCCCACTGGGGGATGTAGCATTTACACTGCGAGTGAGAAATCAAAGGGTGTATTTGAAGTTAATAAAGTATAATTAGTGAAAAAAAATATATGAGTAAAATGAAAGCTTATCACTTATCCACCCGTCATTGTGACGGGCCTCCCTTGCTAGTATATATATATAGTATATTTAATATGAACCTTCAGTATATTATTTTGTCGCACATTTCATCCAAATATTCTCACGGGTGAGTAAATATTACTTAACTATAATCGTGTGACAATTGTATGAATTAAATGTAATTCTCTAAAGAAGCAAGTGAATGTATAGTTGCATGGTTGTAGAATGTATGTAGAATGGTGAGTGTATGGATTACATGGTTTTATATTTATATATTTATTTTAATCCTTTATGGCACAAATTCATAATTTTGTACAGAAGGCGAGTTTAATACTAAGTAAACATTCTTAAGATGTACAGGAGAGAACGTTAGTACGTGCAAAAAAAAATGAATATATACTAACGAATATATTATATTATTCTAATACATATACAGAAATCTATATATATAACATACCTGTAATAAACTAAACATAGCGCTAGGTTAATAAAAAATGTATCATGTAATTTTCAAAATTCTGATTAATGCACAAGAGTAAATCCCTCCTGAATACGCGGAGAGATACCTTTATTATTCCATTTATATTAGAGTTTTCGTATATAAATGATGTTCTAAGTTTCTTTGTGTACAAGTATAGATACAACCACTGACCACATCGTAAACATTAAATCTATGTAAAATAATATAACTTTGTTATTTAAGTATTATTACGTAAGATAATTTTAATAAAACATTAGCATATTCTTATAAATTCACATTAATATTTACATAACTAGTTAGAAACTAGTATTGGGCAACGTTTAGCATTTTAATGGAATGTATATATATTTTACTATAAACTAGACATAATAAAAAGTTTTCTATCCAGTATTACATAACAAATGATAGTATCTATCCCTTAGGAATATAACTAATTGTCTTATTAATAAACAAAATAAATAAATACGAGAAAAAAAGTTATGAAAATTTACGATGTATATATCTGAAAGAGATTAAGACAAACTATTAATTGAGCGAAGCTCTCTGTGAGAGACTTTTCTTCATCCTTTGTGCAAGCATCAATCAAAAACGGTATATCCGAAAATTTACAAATTTTGCACACTGATAGACAACAATCTGGTGGTAGTTTTAAAACATAATTAAAAAAAAAAAACAAAAAACGTAATAATATATCTCATCTTGAAAAATATTTGAGGACAGAATGCGTCGACGTTTTGTAAATGTAACTTCGGTGCTGTTTGCACCTCGCTTCGCTCAATATGATAACACATAGCGAGATTTTCAGAGCACAGCGAATCAAAATTAAGGTCTGGTTCGCGCTCCTAGTATAATATTTTCTTAATTTTTCACAAGTACACATTTGAAATATAAAAAAATAACAGATTTATATTAAAGTGTCACAAAAGCAATAGTAAGTGTCAGACATCTCGTGAACAAGATTGCCGCAAAGCATTCGAAACGTCAGATTATAATTAAAATATAATAATTATACGAGAGTTAAATCAGTTAACCGTTTTCTTCCACCGTTAATTTCATATCGAGTTCATTAAAAGCTGTTTTAACAGTTAAGTATAACATGAATTTAAAGTTAAATGAAACACATTGTACTAAATGTAGGTTCTTTATTCATACAGCCTAACAATGGTTGTTTAAAGGTAGATGACCTACATTTTAAGTTCTTAGCTCAATATTTCTATCTGGTAAGATAGTATTCAAGTGTACTTTAAAAACATTGTATGAGGGTATCTACTATCTACTCTTATTAAGCTAGAATCAGTTAAAATGGCTTCTTTTCAAACTGTTACACATATTTATATATATATATATATATATATATATATATATATATATATTAATGTATATATGAGTTGTGTTTTTTAAAGAGCGAAGTGAATTATGAAGTAAATTATGAATTAACTAAAGATTCTTTAATATATAATATACTTGTAGCCTATTTTTTGTACCCAATCGTCCTAATTTTCTTGTAAATGCGGTCAAGAATCTTGCCTATTTTAAGCGAAGATGTTTTTGTAGTTTATTATTTAAAAAGACTACAAAATATAGAATCACAACCTAATTTCAATGACCTATATTCTGGACAAAATCATCACATTTTTCCAATATTTATACCTTGGCAGTTATGGTTTCGATGGAAGACAAAAAGCGCTTTAGATCTTTAGATCGCTTTCGAAATTGAAATAATAACTAAAGATCGCTTTTTGTACTTTTTATATCCATATACCACGGGAGCACACGGGGGCGGGAGCTAGTGTTATATCTCAATATCACAAACTTCGTATAATAAAAGTCAATAATATCAAATAATAAACTTCGTACAATAAAAGCCAATTCCATATACCTACAGCAATTAAAAAACGCGATACATTTTATGTTAATAAAGATTACAATTACCGATTACAAAGAAACTAAGTTTCTATGGATTGTATGAATCTATATAAGGTTAAACTCAATGTCGAATTGCGGATCGATTAATAATTTGGCCGTTATACAGCTCCATACATACAATACTACATACAATACTATTGGTGTACTTTTTGGTGTACGTGAATAATTATAAAAAAAACTCACTGTCTTAATAAACATTATATATCCTTGTCCTTTAAATATAACCTTTATATTGTCTTTGTTATAGTCGCATGTAAAATTAGTGTTTTTAATGTCCATTTAACGTATAGCGCGAACCAGACAATGTTGACTCGATGCGTTCACAAAATCTCGGTATGTGTTAGCGAATTATTGAGCGAATCTGAACTATTTTTGAAGATGAGAATTATTTTTTTTTTTTAACTATCACCAGACTGATGTCTATCAGCATTCAAATTTTGGAAATTTTCGTTCGTTTTTGATTGATGCTTGCACAAAAGATGCAGAAAAGTCTCTCATAGAACTTCGCTCAAATAAAGTAGATAGAAAAGACCGCTCAATAGAGTTCCGGTTTTAATTCCGCAACCTTCTTTCTCGATCCAAAAGTAGGTCTAACTGCAAACAGAGCTTCATCTTCACAATACTTTGTTATTTTTTTTAGCAAATTAAGGTAACCCAGTTAACAGTAACAAAATACTTCGAAATCTCACTTTCACCGACAGACGATTTTAATAACGAAATCTATTTTATCTATATTATTATTTGGCTTTTTATTTTTATCATAATTTGAAAATAACTATCCCACGTACTTATTATTACATAGTTTTCAAAGATTTAAATATAACTTATTAAACCGAAAGTTTATTTTATTCTTTTACCAAAACTTCGTCTTCATTTTGCTATTATTAAAAACATAAGACATATATAATATTTTATATAAACAACAACATATATCGTATACTACATTTCCTAACTAGACTTATCTTAAATATAGTAATATACTTGCATGAAGCGCCCTAGTATAGGAACGCCCCATACCTTTTCGAGGGTGTCATAAGAGATAGAAAAAGACACAAACAAGTTGATACAATCCGAAACAGCTTATAGTGAAGGTGGCTCGCAAAACCACGTGTCAGTGTGTCCTGAAAACTTAGGCCAAAACTCTTGCTATATATTAATAGAATACATGACATTGACATATTGCGACGACCAAAATATTATTGGTATGGAACCAAGCTGATAACTACACATTTCGATACATACATAAATACATATCAGCTACATACATACACATTTACATATAGTTTGCGAGAGCGAGCACTCCCCTAGATTCCCATTAGCAATATTAAATTTCAGTATGTGAAAAGAAATATTAATTATTTTTATGAGTCTTAACAATATTTCAAAAGTGAATAATATTAATATTAAACAACATCTAATTCTAATCTTCTTCAACTACGGACGTAGCAGTAGAAGTAGTGTAGTTTATAATAGAGGCCACATGATTGTAAATACTCACAAATCATAATTGCTCTTTCGTAAACGTTAGGTAATTTGTGTTGGGCTTAAGAATTAAATTTTGTATACAGCAGGATGGATTGTAAGTGATTTATATTAAAATATTTATTAAATGACCGGATAATATAATTAATATAGAGAGAGGTATATAACTTTATTAAAAAAATAAGATCAGTCAAACTGAGCATTTGAAGTTAGATGGTAAGGTAATTTAGTAAAGTAGAGAGACAGAGCGAGACGGAAGGAGGGAAGTACGACAGAGACAGAGGATTCTAACCTCTTCAATGAAGGTTTAATCAAAGATGTATGTAACTTTACAGAGACAGTATAGTATCACTTTTGATCACAGTTTACAGCTGTAAGTCAACTTTACGATTATGAAGAGGAGAAGCAACTATTATAATTATATCAACAATCTCTTCCAAAACACGACGGTTTTTTCATGAATTTTTCATACAACAACCAACTTAATAATGACCAAAAACCTTTAAGTATATCATTCATTTTATTTGCATGAAACTTGGTATTCGATCACAAACTTATCCAAGTATTTTACATTTTCTAAAGAAGTATTTTTTTTTAATTCAAACCTCTAGTTTCACGATATAACTGTATTAAATTGCATTTTTCATTATATTAAGTTATCAATATAATAATACACCGTCCATATATAGAGGTGACACGTGACTACTATTACACAAATCTTCACACAATGCACTAAAGACGCTATGTAGACATTTAATTAAACTCACGTATATGCCACCGGTTGAATAATAAAACTTTATTTCAGATTGTGATCCATATATTTGTTAGTAACCATTTCTTAAAGACTGGTAATTACTCAATAAAAGGCCATTAATAATAATAATAATAACAAATAATTAAATTAATAATAATAATAATTTAAAATTATTCTATTTTTGTATATAAACTTTCGTGATCCATGACTACTATAAAATATAGTTATATCTGTTCTCACGTTATTAGTATCGGAATTTGAACGACTAGTTTCGAACTCATTTCACGTGAAGTTCACGCCGCGAGTCCCGTGCCGCGGGCAATTGCCGATAATAATTACGTGAGTACAGCCGGATTTAAGAATAATTAGTCAAGTCTAGTAATGAATGAGGTCTGTTTTAAAATATTTTCGACGATGTGTAACAATAAAAAATATTCAGCTAATATTAAGATTCGGACTTATTCCGTATAAGTTACATTTACATTTGATTTAGAATAAGAACGATACAAGCATCCCGCCCACGGGTTTACTCATAATGTATAACCAGTTTTAATATGAATGTCGAGCTAACGGTGAATACTTGCTGGAATAATTTCATACACTCGCATTTCACCATTCTAAGTAACGGTTGACAATTGGAGATCAGTGAAAGAGAGTATGTATATAGTGTAGTGCCAGGTGTCCGGATAAAGTCGGATATAGGTAGGTTTTTAGATTGCGTGTCCGGCTTTTTTAGGCTTCCTACTTACCTAAGACTGACTTGGCATTCGATTTTATTTATTATTTCACTAGAATTTAAGAAGATATATGATAATAATCAAAACGGTTGATCTTGTATAATTTTTTGTCGTACTTATTAATAATGAGACAAAATCATGAATAATATAGGGTGTCTATCTCAATGTCCGGCCATACTGGCTGGTCTGTCCGGCTATTAGGTTTAGCGACCTGGCAACCCTATAAATAATTAACAGTAAACAACAACAAAGAAATAATAGTTTCAAAGCTTATCAGAGGATTAAACTTACGGAACACGTTATTAATCTTAATTTCCTATTAGCTATGTAAACTATCCACTTAATAGCTTGAGTCATTAAACCTCCATCTTGTCATAAGAAACAAACTTCCGCTTCTCGTTTCTCAGAGACAAAAGTGACATCAAAGCGATTGCCACATATGTATGTATAAACGATAAAAACTAAACATCTCATTTATCTCGATGTTATATGGTTGGTTTTTGTAAAACATATCGTAAACTTTAAATATTAAACTAACTATAAGAACAATAAATTATTATTAATTTCAGCAATTCACTGAATACGACCCAATTCTTCATATAATAACTTGTTACGCAAAAATTATTTGTGTATAATATTCAAACGTAAATTTTGTTTTGAGATGAACTCCGAAACAAACATCGAGATGTGTAATGTCTGTATGTTGCATTCTTTTAAGTTGAGGTCACGTATTACGAGTCAATCAAGTCCAAGTCACGTATACGTGTCACGTACAGATTATAAGTAATGATATCAATTAATATATAAAGTGTTCACAGTACAAATGTATATACCCTCATTTTGAATTCATTTACACTAAATTTAAATTTTAAACACGACAAAAAATATGTAAATATTTTATTTGTACCCTCAAATACAAACTATATATAATGTAACAATTTATACCAGTAAATATATATTTATGAAAGATAATGTATGTGTGCCAGTACTCTATGTTAAAATTCTAGAATCATATAGCATCAAAAACAGATAAACCTACAGTAAAATTTACAAAAACACTTATGCACGTGACAATAATCAATTTGACAACAGTGAAACCACAATAGCTATGAGTTATTGCAAAGTTAACCCCAAAACAATGCAATAACCTCATTCCAACATGCATTTTAAGAAAATTGTATAATCTCTTAGCACTCAGCAGACTGGCGTGCAGCCATATTGTGGCTTATTGATTATGATAGCATGTCACACCCCCGTGTAGCGGAGTGCTGGTCACAACAATCTAATAATATACACCAACCATGAAAAAAGGGCCATGGTCATTGTCAATAGATAATTAATATTAAAATAAGTTAATAAATGAGATAGATATCATTGCCAACTAAATTAATAATTAATTTTATAATAATTATTGAACTGTAATCTATTGTTTTCAAATTTGATATATTAAGGTAAGTTTTAGAATAATAGTTTATGTAAGAAAATAAACGAATTTGAGATAATCAATTGGTTTAATGTTTGTTTTATTTTAGCTCTTTTTAGAACCAATTATATTTATTTATAACTGAAAACAGTTATACAGTAATATATTTAATTTTAAATCCAAAACACTAAATTTTAACAGAGTATTTTAGGAGCACTACAATCCATTGTAAGGAATCTAAATATTACAACAATTTTATTTTGTAGCAAAACATATATAAAACTAGTCCAAAATATACTTTTATTCTGAGGTTTTACTACTAATTGATTGTTTTTCTTCTAAAAACTGAAAGGTCTTAAAAAGTTAGATTAGTGTAATATTGCAAGGCAACTTTTTAAACTATATGTATTTTAAAGTTAAGAGTTTGTGGCAGACCGCCAGTACATGAGACCATAGAATATTCCACAGCATATTATTACAAAAACATTAATAAAAAATGTATTATATATATAATAAAATTAAAGGAAACACATTTAGGTATCATCTATAACCTTGTAATAAAAAAGTAAAATACCCAATTAAACAAGTGACCTCAGGCAACTGTGTTAAGGTACTGACCTCTGTTAAATTAATGTATGCTATTTAAATTAGTTGAATTCAATGTATTATTTTTAATTAAACCATTATAAATTGTACAATATAACAAGAATGTATCATATATGTGTAACAATTTTTATATATTTTTTTATAATACTTGTTTGAAGAGGTTTTCAAACTATAAATAAGTATACAATTACTTTTTATTGAAGTTAAGTTGTATTAAGCAAAATAAGTAATTATTATAATCAAATAATTTCTCATAATTGTTTTCTCATGAACAATGACTTATATTTTATGCTTACTTAGTGACTCATGTTAAGAAAAACGTGTGTGTGTGTGTGCATTGTATGTATATATACACAAACAAAATAAAATATATGTTCTCAGGATTTAAAACTAACCTGAGCAATCATGGAGGTAATATTATTCTTATTAGAATATTTAATTTATTTACCACATCAAACTAAATAATCTATTTGATTTATTATTTTAATACAAAAAGCAAGATTAGATCTTTTCACCATAATGTATAATAAACACTTCAGCAGAAATCATACAGAATAATTATCAATGATAAGAATGTTTAAAAATATTATATATGTAAATAAAATAGTCTAGCTATTAATTGATGTTGATTTTGTTTACTTGTATTCAATTATTAAATTATTTTAATTTATTAATAAATTTATTTACATTCAGTTTGGTGTCAATTGTGAAAGCTTATCCAAACTTATCTAACTTCCTATAAGAATAACAACTTTCAAGCTAATGCAATAAGCAGAGTAATGTAAAGATATTAAATAATATTATATGTTTAATAGAATAATAGTACTTTTTAATGAAATTCTCCTATAAATGATTATTTAAACATTATTACCAAATGTAAATTAGATTTAGCTAAGAATATAACAATAAATCAAGTGAAATGTGTAAAAAGGACAAGTATTTACCAATAGATTGTGTTTTAATTACTAAGAAAACTTACCACAAGGAAACTCCCACACTTAAATATATATTTTGATTGCTCTAAATTATTTGTAAACATATTTATCCTTGTTTCACATCACATGGAAGGATAGAGATAAAAATAGTTATTATCATAGCTGTGAAATTGGGTGACTTAGTATACACAATGTATACACACACATAGGTCAGTGTTGTTCTATATTTAGTTTAATTGCAGGGTCTTTTAGTGACAATGTCAGTCTCATATAGAAACAAATAAAGGTTACTTTGACTATAAATTGACCAGGCTAATGGCAATGACCTATTTGATTGGAGACCTTATTGTTTCAATGTCTGACAATTGGTTATGGGGCATAATTTTTTTACATTGACACTTTAAATTATATATACCATGGTATATCTAAAGTGCTCTTGTACAGTGTGTATTATTATAAGAATGTTTCATAAGCTAGGTAATTTAGGAAAAAACTAAATAAATTTTAATACATATTTAAAATAAATGAGAAAATACCTGAATGTGCCAGTCTCCTTCCCACCAAAGGACTATCTAGAAGCAAACGACGCAACGACCAGCGTCCGAGGACACCACCGCCCCAACCGCAGCCTCCGCGCCTCATCCCTTCTCGTTCAACCATCACAACACAATAAACATCACACTACACCGAAATTCATCAAATCGTTCCTTTTGCGTCCAATGTCAAAGACAGACTACCGTTACAAATCATTAGAAGTGATTCCGCTGACTTCTTTACACAACCAAGTGTTGAGTAACAGTTCACTCGCAACGCATCACGAGAGAAAGTGCCGATGGTCAGAATCGTGCACGTCCACTATTTAAGATGCAATTTTACACATGAAGGTAGACTCCCATTGTTTCTTTTCTCGGTAATTTAGGAATATTTAAACTCAGAGAAACGCGATTTGGTCTAAGTATTAAAAAAATGATAAAAAAAGAAATATTTGGAAGTACAAAGACTTTTAAATCAAAATAAAATGCAATCTACTACTACGCGAAAACGAGCACTCCGAAATACTTTTTGTGCAAGCTATACATAGTAGGTATGCAATTATACCCTCGTATAAAATCGAGATCGAGCAGAATATACTCGGCAGACTCAATACATCGAACAGATCACGTAGTCTTCTCAAAGTAATCTGTGAGCTAACAGCAAATAAGAACACAACCAAAAATTCCAAATGACAACTTGGAGTGAGTATTTAGTAGTTGGTACTTACAACTCAGTGGTTGGTACTATAGTGGGTAGAGGAAAAGTTTACCTAGTTGATAGCTTAAGAATATTATTTTAGTACAATAATATTTGATTAGTCAATTTCAGTAGTACATTTCAACAGAGAACTACTTAAAAATAATTAATAACGTCGTAAAATCCCCGCGTGCTCTAGCGTCGAAGAATTGCTATGCGTTTTGTATCTTCAGACATAAAAATAATATCATATTAAAATTAATCATCCTGTCTACGTTTAGTTTTTGTAACGTTTTTTGATTTTGTGGCAAATATCTTATCTTCAAGATTGATTATATCAACAATATTAAATAATAATATTAAAAAGCAGTGTTAGCCACGATCTCAAAATTATAAATATACAATTGAGTTTTAATATTTTTATTTTTTCCTCTCAGTACTTCAACACAATTTTTGGTAACTAATTAATTTATATTTTCATAAACGAGGATAGTTGTGGCAACTTATGGGATTTTTATGTTAGTGCAATATCATTAAAACCTTTGCAGTTAATATCAAACAAAAGCTGGCCTTTTATAATTTCTGCACTGATCATTAATGAATAGTATACCTTCATGCCACAGTAGCGCCATCGATTTCGATTCGATACACGAACGTCGACTTTAACAGCTAACATCAACATGTGTAGTCTACATTGTCAATGTCAAGTAAATAAGACAATATTGTCATTAATGATTATTGTGAATTGATTATCTACAAAATAGCAAAAAAACACAATTTTGTTTAATTAATTATAATTATAATCTAGATTCCAGTCACTACAGTAAATTCTAAAGTAAATAGTCAAAATGAAGTTATATATAGTTTATATTTTAACATTCTTAATCGGTGCTGTTTTAACCGAAAATAAATATAGCCAATCTGCCAATGAAAATAAGAAGGACGATGTTGATTTTAGAGCCTTGGAAAAGCCTTTTAGAATGAATAAACTAAACCTTTTGTGGACGAAAGCCAAACAGGTATGCTTACCTTTAAATTGACGATGTATTTCCCGCCTTTTAAAACTATTTCGCCATTTCGGGTCGCTTTTTATTTTTAAAATTCATTTTCATTACTTTTATTATAATCACTAATAAATATTATTTAGCGCTTACCAGAACCGAAACTGAAATCACTTTACAGTGATTTGATGATTCAAGACAAAGCAGAAATAACTTATAAGAGAGTTAAGAGTGAAGGTGTAGATAAAGAAGGTCTTAAAGAGGCTGAATTAAGACGCAAGCTTACAAATATTATGCAATCATATGGACTACGCCATCATTTTGAGGATGGACCCGTAAGCAAGCAAAATGAACATGCAGTGAGTTGTAAAAAATACAAAACAATTGTTTTACTATTATAATGTAACTTTAAAATCATTATAAGTATATTTTGGCTTTATAACCTAGATAGCCGTTTATTATATTTATAGGTCAAGGATACAGACCCTTCAAAATTAAAAATAATAATAATTAATTAATTTTCATTATTCAGAATTTTGTGACGTATTTGTTCTCATGGTAACAGATCATATCTGTACTTAATGACTTAGATAACCTTTTTCTTAAAAACTCAAATTATTGATTATTAGTTTTCAGAAACAGCTTTATCTATGACTCCAGTATTAATCATGTAATATCACATATATTTTACAAGCCAGTATAGTTTTTGTTTAATTGTAATTATTGGTCATACCACTCACTGAATACTTTTATTAACTTTTGCATGATATGTAAACCAGTTATCAGATGATTAAGTGTATGGAGTTATGCACAGAACAAATTATATATTTTTTATTGAAAAACCTTTGTTACTATGACATATAGAAATAAAAAAAAGATTTTAATCAATCATATTAATGTTTTTAATTATAGAAAAGTCAACAAAAGTTCTTGTCGAATTCTTTTTCATTATATTATTACAATATTTTGTAGGCATACAACTCAGCAATGGACGGAATGATCTTAAACAAGAGCCTATTTAAAGACAAGAAACTAAATTTACTTTGGGCGAAGGCAGAGGCATCAGGTTTTACAAATGAAGAGCTCACTGCATTGAAAGAAGAATTTATGCACCATCAGGATAAAATTGATCAGTACTATGATTTACTAGTTAATATAGATGTTGAGGAAAAGGATGGATATAAAAGTGAGTATAAGTTAAAATACTTGTTATATAATACATTTTTTAAATATACAAAATATTAACATTAAGAAATTATTTCAGATGCTGTAAATGATGAAGAAATTGAACAGTTCAATGAAATTAATTATGAAAGGGATAATGGTGAAAACTTAAGTAAAAACTTTGTAGATAAAGCAAATTTAGTGAGAGATAAACATAGAGGTCTTCGGGATGGATATGATCGGTTGCAAAGGATTGCTGCAAGAGGTATATTGCTTCACTTCACTGACTATTTTTTTAATAGTCATACTCATTGATTGTTTAATTTAATTGTAATAATACTTAAAGGTCCAACTAACAGAGAGTTCATTGAGCCCAAAGTGCAAGGGCTGTGGAAGATAGCAACAGCTGCCAACTTTACTGTAGATGAACTTGCTTCACTCAAGGTCAGGCAAATAAATATTACATCTTCTATAGCAATGTGTTTTAGTGACTAATAATCATATTGTACTAGTAAGTCTAGGATGTGACTGATCCATCTACACAATAACTCATTTTAATTTTGAAATAAATAAACTTTCAGACCCAAATATACACTTTTGAAAATCATATTTGAGAACTGACTATTATTTTTAGTAAATTCAATGTAGTTTATTACACTGTCATTTCTTTTCAGGTGGAACTTCAACATTACGAAAATCGTTTGTTAAAACTGCGCACACTGCATGCAGATCATGTAAGCAATCTTGGCAAACATCATAGCAAGGTTATTTTTTTTATTTTTTTTTGGTTTCTTACTCTGCAAGTTAGAAGAACAGTGGACCAAAGTTAGCTCACTTGTGAATTTGTTAAAGAAGATTTTATAATACAAAATTAGTCCTTTACTGCATCGAAAAGCATTAGTAAAATTAAACTTTACAGCTGAACATAAATCTAAACATCCATTTGTGTCGATTTATACACATTTGTTTAAGTCCAACTAAGAGAATAAGTTTTACAGGTTTGATAAGAAATTAACCAATGATACTTCTCTCCAGACATGTTTTTTGAAGCTAGTTTAAAGTCATAGTCAAGTCGATATATTATATACTAAACTATTGCCTGTGGTCAAAGTCCTGCTTATTCTAAAGTAATATGAAATTATAAAAATCGGTTCTAAAAAATTTGTCCAGTTACAAATTGTCATGAAATTAATTGAAATCAATTTGAAACTTTCAAGTCTAAATTATAAATAGTATTATAATAGTAGATTTCTTCATAATTAACCATTATCTCAAAATAATTTTATTATATGGAATGACATGTTACTTTCAAGAGCCATTTATCTCTTGCTGTTGTATTATTAGAGAAATCTTGTAGTGAAAATTTAGTCTTTGGACACAGGAACTTTATATTTTTATCTTTTAAAGTTATTGTCATTTTTACAAAATATAAAATCCCTAATAGTTTTTGTTTTAGAGGACTGGTTAGTGGTTAGTGGCCCTGCCTGTTGAGAAAATGGTCGGATTGGCTCGATTCCCACATGGAACAGTTAATTGTAGGATCCAATAAAATTGCTGTTTTCACTCTTATTATTTGTGTCCGTTATATCCACTTGTGTAAAGCCCACAGAAAAACAAAATTAAGTAATTAGTAATACAGAGATTATTTTTCTAGTGCGGGAGTTGTTTTTTTAAATATTATTTTTGTTAAGAGTTTAAGTGATTCTTAAGTGGCAATCACATAGTAATACTCATCTTGATTCTCTGTTATTTGGTAAGGCTTTTATTGTTATTTTAGTAACTTAATTGTCCTCCTTCAAAATGATATTCAGATAGCAGCAGCGGGAGACAAGATGGACTACTTCGCAGACCAGCAGCAGATGATCAAGAAGCACACGCTTAAAGTCGAGAAACTGCACCAGGACATCGAGAGCAAGATAATGTCGCGCCATACTGAGCTTTAGAATATTTTAAAAATTACTAAAATACCATTTCCGAATGTATTGTTGACTAAAATGTAAAATACTATAATAGAAATAAAAATATTAAGAAATACATTTTTAGATTTAAGAGCAACTCACTATGTTAATTTTTTTTGTGTTTGTTCCAAAGAATAAGAGATTTTGTTTAATGTAACACCTGAATCTCTAATCTCTTATCTATATAACTATATTGTATAATTATACAACAGCATAATAAATGATATTTTTAAGGTTAAAATTATTTGTAAAATTAAAAATTAATTGCAAATTTAAGTTTCCGAATACTGATTCTTAATAAATAGTTAGAAATCGGAAGGTATTTTTTCTTATTTATACGGATAAGTTCACACGACCAATCTTAAATATTGAAATTTCTTAATGAGACATTGTTTATCAAAAGTCATAAAAATTCATTAGATATAATAATAATGGTCAGATGAACGTGCCCTCGGGTCCTACTCAAGAACAGACTCAAGTATTTTAATAACGGTTTATTTGCCTAGAACTTACCGCATTTTTGCTTTATAATATTCGAGACATAATAAGTCCTCAGTAATAATTTACTTATAAATATACACATTACCCAAATAAACCTAATAAAAAAAAGAATGAATGAAAAACACCAGTGGTTACAGTGCATCAATATATGATATTTAATCTTCATGTACAAGCAAATTTATTAATACACGTTAATAATCCTCGCGGGCGGCGCGTCCCGGCTCGTAATCAACATCGTATTATGCTACAATAGTGTAAAGTACTTATAAGGGCTCGCTCGGGCGACGCGCCGCGGTCGGAATCACATTCCGCGCTCTGCGGCCGCGTCTCTACTCTCGCCGACTACAGCAACTATAAAATTTGTCTAAAGCGACGTCGCGTCGGCGGGCAACGGCAGTAACAAATAAAACTACATCCGGCTCCCCTCACGAGTTTCATTATAATGAATCGTTTAATGCTCACTTCAGTCGATCGTACAGTATAAGTAGTTCTCTTCTCGATAGGACATTTTCTCTATTATGTATATAGATAATCTGTATAATATAATTCTTTCTCACTAATATCTACACCGTTTCCAAGGGTTACAATTATATATAATCCTCGTGGGATAGGTCTGCGGGCAGTGAGACGCGCGGCTCTAGTGGCTCCACTTGCTCCAGGCCTGCTGTAATAGCAAATAAACTCGAATTAGCATAGCATACTCCTCGAAACCAGTAACTAGACGAGCGCTAGACGAGCGACCCCCTCGATCCCCACCTGTTTGTCGGTGGCGTGGTGCGGCGGCTGGTCCCAGTGGTGGTGGTCGGGCAGCGCGCTGGGCGGCAGGTAGTGCAGCGGCAGCGCGTGCATCAGCGACAGCGCGGCGGCCGTGGCGGCGCCCCCGCCCGCGCCCACACCGACGCCGCCCACGCCCGCGCCGTACCCGCCCTCCGCGCCTACGCCGCTCATGTTGACTCCTTGCTGTTCGATCAAATTAAAACTTTAATGTCAGTCGCTTAGATATTCATCTTGTTGTCTAAAACGAAGGTGAAAATAAGTAATAAATTATAATTAAATTAACAAAAGACATGTTGATAACTGCAAAAGTCATATACTGTGGTGCAGCGTCAGCAGCACACACTTCATTATGTGTAACATTAATGCGAATAAAAGTATAAAAAAAAAATTGCAACAAATAGTAATACAACTTTGGAATAATTATATACATAGTAAATAATTGTGAGTTTGTGTGTAAGTGTATGGGTTAATGAGTGTATGTTGACAGTTGTGTATGTATGTAAAGTGTTTGAGTATTTGTGTGTGTTATTAGTGTGTCCATGTTATTTAGGTAAGTTCGAAATGAGTTCTCAGTCTCTTCATGAGACAGAGTTAAAAAGACGAACACTTCTTACTTCTTATTTTCTAAGCAAATAATTTTCTAATATTTTATCAATTATATTACGCAGAGTGTTCGATAGTTCAAAATCATAGTGAATCTCAGAATGTTTTCACATTATGGTAGCTAAATTAACCAAGGAGTGAGAAACAAAACGAATGCGGGAGGAAGTAGTGTCTATGTCTCAATAAAGGCAAATGTTGATCGAAATATCTTTTAAAATAACGAGGAAAACTTTTATTAGACTTTTCATAATTTAATTTGCTAAAGATAGATGAAAAATGACAAAAACGGTGAGATGAAATATAAGATACAATGAAAAATTGGTATATAGGGAAAAGTTGCACTTCTATAGAAAAGAAATTGTGGAATAGGGGCAGAAAATTATGATTAAATATTTATAATATTTTAAAACGTGGAAGTATACCTGGTATCTGTCATGGTCGGTACGGTGGTGATGGTGGTGGTGGTGCCAGTCATCAGGTGCGGTGAGCTTCCACGCGCGTTCCGTGCCGATGGGTCTCGGCTTGCGCTCCTCCTCTTCGCCCCAACCACCCACTCCCACCCCGGTCACATTGCCCACCGAGTTTACACTCACGCCCACGCCGCGGTCCAGAAGCGACTGAATGAGATATGGTGTAATGTTATCTTAATACTGAAGATAACTAAAATTATAGATCTATCCTACTGTATTACATTCGCTGCATATGCAGAATAAATATATATACATATATAGTACTTAAATATAATTTAAACGCTTTACCTGGTAAGGGTGGTGGTGGTGCGGCGGCGCGTGCTGCATTTTGGGTGCTCCCTGCTGGTACGACATCAGCAGCGAGCTAAGGTTGCCACCACCGCTGCCGCTCGCGCCCGGGAACAATTGCTGCACGAACAATACAAGAATTTATTCAGTATGTATGTTACCATTTCAAATTATAATTATGAGAACACTGATCGTGTTACAGAGAAGTTTATGTAGAGCTAAATGACCTTGCATGTTATTCAATTCCACTGTATTACTAACTGCTGGTAAGAATGGAAGGAACATCGCAAATATTAAAATGAAAAATATATGTTTATTTACGAATGTCGTACCTGGGCCGCATGTTTGTGTTGATGCTGCAGCAGCGGATGTCGCTGGGCGAAGTCCGGCGCGCGCGGGTTGAGGCGCGACACGCTCTCCACGCCCACGTAGCCCAGCCCCGACAGGGACACGCCCGACACGCCACCCGACATGCCCACCTGCTGCACGGGTGTTATTAGTGAAACTGTTTCCTATCATAACTTTTAAACCTTTTAAAAGCTATCCCACTTGATTGTGCCGAACATAGTTTTTATTTTATAATGTACTTACCATCATGTTGTGTCCATTTCGTGAGTTGTCTTGATAGATAGGTCCATTTCGGGACAATCCACTCATATCCATGGCGTTCACTGCATTGCCTAGAAATATTTAAAATTAAGATTTTCACTGTAAAATATATTTGAAAATAACTGAAAGTTAATTGATACTTTTATAAAACAGTAAAATTATAAGACTGAGTAATTTTAATTATACACTACATGATGATATATTCATTCGAATACTAGTGGTAGGTGGTACTTACCGATCGGCATAGGGTGGTGATAGGGTGGCGGCGGCGGCGGTGGTGGCGTAGAGCCGTGCGAGGACGTCCGCGAGCACGGGGAACAGCCGCCTCCGCCGCGGTAACCCGGGGCTTTGCTGGCGTCCACCTACGAGCAGCACCATTATCAAAATATTACCTAAAGTTTTTATTATGTTGGGAGCTAGTTATTAACTCCACTACTGCGCTACTAATGTTACTCATGCATAGATAAACTTTTTGATATTCTAAAATCTTTCGTTTATTATTTGTCCGCTGTTAATGCGTTCAATCATGAACCCTTCTCACAGAAATACAATCTGTTCTTCTACGTACCTGTGGCGGTGGCATGTCAACGTTGTGATCGGCCCACATAGCAACCGAACCTCCAGAAAGATCTTTAAACAGCGAGTACTCCTGCGCGCCGCCGGACCCAGACACCACTCCTACTCCTGGACCTACCTGCTGATGGTAAACAATAGGATTATAAATAGCTTTTTAAACTCTTAAAAAATTTAGCATAAATGATTAATGGTACCTGTGGCGTAGTGTTTATATGAAGAGCAGAAGAAGTATTCACTGGGATGTCTTCATTACTCCATGTGCTTGAATTATCTGGGCTCAACTTAAAAAAATAAAATATTTTAGTAAAATGTACAGACAAGCACTAATAACTCGCAGAATATATAATCAACATGTATATGTATTATATACAACACAAGAATGATTAGCTACAATGTAAAGGGATTCTAACTTGTAAGGCATCAGTGTGCGGACGGGGAATCCGGGTCTCCTCTTCAATCTTATGCGTTTCAGGAGGCGACTCTCGCGCCGTGGCCTCACGCGCTTGGGCCTCGCGGGCTTCTCTCGCCTCTCGCGCTTGAATCTCACGAGTTTCACGCGTCTTCAATGGAGAGGTTATAGCTGCGACGGTGTTACTGCCGCTGCTGCCCGCACTGCTAGCACTGTTAGCGGCGGGGCTGCTGGGTACCACCTGTCGATTTAAATGTTAATAACTTTAGACACTTGTCGCTCAGGAAATTACTTATAAATTAATTGATGTTATGTATTTAAGTGGGTACTTGTTAAATCTTCTTGTAAACATAAAATTAACTAAGTAGTAGGTAATTTTGTGTTCTCTAGACTACTTTTGTGCTGTACATGCTATGTAGCACAATAAACATATTTATTGAATTATGATGGTTTAAATAATAATTGACAAATGTAGACGTTAAGAATTTACCTGCGGTATGGGCCGAGGTTTAGTGTCGATTGGCGGCGTAGCGGTGAGCTTGGCGGCAAAGGTGTGGCTTCTGGCACCGACTATGGCGCCGGTGTAGGACAAAGTGCCACTCTTCAGCGCGCTGGCCGCGCTAGACGTGGCGGTGCTGCTGGGAGCGCTCGATACGCGCTTCTCCGGGAGTTGTATAGCTGTATAATTATAATGAAATTCATGTTCAACATCATTAAAAATATAGGAAGCACACAGAACTCGCCCTTCTTGAATCGATATTGCAGGTTTAAGTTCTGCACCTTAAGTTAAAGTGTCGCCGTAAGTTGAAGTTTGTTATAGTACAAACCGTGTGCGTGTAGGCGCGGCATGGGCGGGCGCGTGCTCGTGTGAGGTTTGGAGCGACTCGGGGGCGTGGCGCGTGATCCGCCCACCACTGAGCTCACCGTCATGGGCATCTGAAACATTAGTTTAAGTAATTACAGTTACATTGTTTTTTTTTCTTTACTTAAATCAAAACTTAATAACGCCTTTTTACTTTCATTTTACGTTTAGTATACCTTAATAGGCGTTTGCTTAGGCTTAGGCTGGTGGGTCGGTACAGGCTGCGGCGGCGGCAGCTTGGCGCGAGGGAGTAGTGCAGATATATCTGCTTCAGGGTCTCGTATCATTGCCGCAATTAGACTGGCCGCCTGTTTAGTAGCCTCGGATGAACCTCTAGAAAAATAACGTTTGTTGTTAATTATTATGATTATACATTAAAAAAATATATATTATGAAAGTTTAAAAACTGAAATTACTTGATGGTGATGATGCGCTCGCCCTGTCCTTTGGTCTGCTTGTCGACCTCGATGTGAGCTCCTGTGGCTGAGCGTATTGCGTTGATGTTGGTTCCCGCGCGTCCTATCACGCGTGATATTGCATGAGCGCCCACTGAGACTTTCTTACATCTGTTATCAGTACAAAAAAAAGTAAATTACAAAAATATATATCTTTTTAAAATAGGCACAAAAATCCTAATTATATATGTAGTATAACTAAAGCTAGTAACACACCCAGGTTCAAGAGTGGAAAGAGTCTGCACTGATGACTTGCGAACTACTTCTTTCCAGCCTTCTTCTCTTCTTACACCGGTACTAGCCGCCTTGGGAGATGTACTCTTGTCACCCTCCCATCTGTGTTGAGAAGTCGTTTTTTTTAGATTTGATACAAGTACAAATGTAAAGTTGTTAAATATGAAGTTGTCTACATACATAAAAACAAAATAATATAATTATTTATGATACAAAACTACTTTTAATTTCGAATCGTTATAAAACTGTTAATAAGTTCTACTTATAAACTTATGCATTAGCAGACAAAAGGCATGCGTTACTAAGTTATTTTTACTACTATAGAAAAAAAATTGAAAATAAAAAAATCATGCAAAATAAAAAGTATTAGAAAAATATTTTTATACAGTCAATTCTAAATTCACTTCTAAAAGTTTTGAATATTTGATCCTCGCTATAGGTCATTTGGCGTGGCTATAGGTCAGTTCAATGAACTCCCTTCCAAATCTATATGGTGTCGTGTTTCATTATCTCATTTAATAATACAACTTACTGAAGTGCTGTGTGAGATTTTTTATTTTTATCACTTGTGTCATCGTCTTTTTCCACAATGAGTCTACTCGACTCAAAAACTTGACTCTTTCGTGGGTTATTTCCGTATTTAACATTCTGAACTGTGATGCTCTTGGCATCCTCTTCGGTTTTTCTGCAAAAACATTCATTCCTTTAACCCCCACTTGACTTACCATTCATCTACAAAGTAGCAAACTATACTAACTAATGTCAAGCATTGGTTATACAAAATACAAGCATGCAAAATAATTATTATTTATAAAACCTCATAACAACACAACAGTTATGTAAGAATACTCCAACTATATATTTAAATATAATTTTGTTAAGGTGCATTCTAAACAGCCAACCAATTGAATAACCTGATCTTAAAACCACAAAATCTATATTCATAATAACTTATTATATAAAGACAATCAAGCCCGAAATACTTTAAAATAATATATATAATAGTATTTTTTGATTACATATTTAAAACTCACTTTTCTTTCTTCTCCGGGCGTCGTTCTGGCGCGGGTTTTGCTGGTGTGGCTGGCGGGGAACTTGGCGCTACATTCTCTTTCTCTTGTTTTTTGTCTGTTTTGGCTGGGATATCTTTCTCTTTTGTTTCTATTTTCGGTTTTGCCTATTTATCACAAAGTTTAGTTATTTCGTTAAGTTTTATTAAAGTAATTAATATTTGCACTTTTAACAAGCTTACTTTGTCTGGTTGTTTCTTAGGCGGCTGCTGCGGTACTGAGACAGTTTTCTCTTCTTTTTTCTTTTTCTTGCACTTGGCACTTTGGGCTGGGGGTGCTTTCACATCCGAGGAGGAACAGGAGCCCTAAGTAAAAATAATTATTTTATAAAATATTAATGTGTTTCACACATTAAATATGTTGATTGTACTGAATTGTTGGTGGTACTGAAGAACAAGTAATCATACTAGTAAAATAAATGGGCTAGATTAAAAAATGTTGTATTTTACATATGTCTCATAGTATAGTTGTGAAAGATAAACAAGTGTTAGCAGCGCTTTTAAGCGCAAGCAGTTTGTGTTACCTGGGAATTGGCGTCGATGCCGGAGTCTCCCTCCTCCCTGGCAGCTGGCTCGTCGTCAGGCTCGCCTCCCTCGGAGCACTCCCCCAGCGCCTTCTCGCAGTACAGCGTATTCTTCTCATTCTCCGCCTGCAACTGGCGCCTTTCCTCCTGACATCACAATCATATGACGCGTTACGTGATATTATGAGGGACTATTCCGCTGCGGAATGGTCATCGGGTTCTTTAAAAGGGCTCTCGATCCTAATCGAAACGGTACCTTCTTCTCCATCTTCTTCTTCTTCTTTCTCTCTCTGCGGCGCGCTGCAGCTTGTCGGCGCGACTCCTCCCGGCAGCGCTCGGCGTCGAGCTCCTCCAGCAGGATGGTGGCGTTCTGGTTGGCGCGAGCCGCCTGCGTCTCCTTCGCCGCTCGGATCACGCGCACGCACTCCTGACACTTCTCCAGTAGCTCCTTGTCAGATATTGTGCAAATATACCTGTTTAAAGGATTTTATTATTATTGCAAAATTAAGACCATCCCATATATTGTTTCTAGCTGAATTAGGTTTGGGGGCGCTTACATCTGTCAAGCGCCCCCTTTCGCGTGAATTATGATACATATTTTCCCGATATATATTTTAAATAAACTAATATTATCTTTATTTCGCCTTTGGTAAAACCCTTTTCACTATAAAATAAGATGCCATGAAAATAAGATTCCATTCTTGTCATTATTATTTAGACTTAAGTTCTAATAGCAAAGTCCTCCATTACGTTCTGGCTTTGGTTCGCGTTTCACTTTCAACTATGTTTATGATACGAACCTAGTCATTTCCTGATCGGAGGGGAATTGTGTAACAACCCCGACCATCCATTTAACAACTTTGGTATGGCCCTTACGGAAGGCCGCCATAAGACAGGAAACCTAGAAAAGAAGTATGCATTAAATCCATTTTAAAGTTTCTTTATTTTTTTAAAAATGTCCATTAAATGAGCTATATTTATAAAAATACCTTTCTATTATCTTGGGAGTCAATGTCGGCTCCAGCTGCGTAAAGCATTTCTACAACAGCTAGATGTCCACCATTTGCTGCCAGCCACAGGGGAGAATTTCCTTTCTTATTTTTCACTTCTACCGCCGCTCGTCTAAATATGTAATGTTTTTATAGATTACACTGTTACAATAAATAAGAAAACAGATCAAATTATTTGACAGGTAATAATATACACCTTTGAAAGCATTGGTCTCTATCGTTGTCACTAAAGGCATGAATATGGATAAATTTTTTTAAATGAAATATATTGTATTGTAAGTAATTCACTGGCTAACTCATTAGGTTTTCGTGCGTGTAATAAAGAAACGTTGTCGTTTCCTGTATATATAGATTTAGATAGTTTTCTCTTCCGGCACTCACCTATGCAGCAGCAGCTCAACAAACTTGGTGTGTCCCTTGTCGGCGGCTATAGTGAGCGCAGTGTCCCGGGAGGAGGGCACGGGCGGCGCGTTGACGTCAGCGCCCTTGTCCAGCAGCACGCGGCCCACCTCCACGTAGCCGCCGCTGGCCGCCTCCATCAGCGGCGTGAGGCCGGTCTTGGCACGGTGCTCCACGTTCGCCTTGCGGTCTAGCAGCAGGCTTACGACTTCGTGGCGACCTTATATTTTAAGATACAATTTTATGCAATTTTTTACTTGTTTTTTTTTTACCTTTTACTTTTTACTATGCTACAAAATTCGAATTGATTTCGACTTTTACTGTATTACTGTTTAGGAACACGGAATCAAAGGTTTCCGAGTAGTTTTTAATAAAATCATATTAATGCTGTGATCACCTTGAAAGCAAGCGAGCGTTAGAGCCGTGTTTCGGTTGGTCTCTATCTGAGCGTTGATGTCGGATCCGCAGTCCAGTAGCAGTCTTACGGCAGCCGTGTGACCGTTCATAGCCGCCAGCATCAAAGGGGATATGCCTAGTTTTGACCCCGTGCGAGAGTTTATCTCCGCCTATCGATAATAAAGCCATTCGGTAACTATTGTGATTGAAAAAACTTTTCAAAGCAGTGTTGTCATTATAATATTCATATAAATTAAAATTTTGCGATAATTAGTTACGAAATTAAATCCACAATCAAACTTTTTTAACAAGTTGTAGTTACCTGGTGGTGCAATAACAGTCGAATAATATTAACATAACCGCCAGACGCCGCCAGCGACAATGGGGTATAATCCGAAACGTTACGGTGCTCCTTATTGGCACCTCGGCTAAGGATGAGTTCCACGACCTCGTAGCGGCCGCCGCTACATGCCAATGAGAGGGGAGTGTCCTTGGTACGTTCTGATTGGGCTTCGATATCCGCACCGTGGTTTAGGAGGATTTCGACGATCTTCTCGTGACCTGCCGTAGCGGCTAGGATTAGAGGGGTGAATCCCTGTGAAGAACAACATTTGATTGTTATATTTCATAACCATTAAACATAAACAAATGTGGAATACCTGTTAATAAGTAAATTATATACCTTCTTGTCCCGATGCTCGATGTCGGCCCCCCGGGACAGCAGCAGTTCCACTAGATCCTCGTGTCCGCCGGTACAGGCCAGCGTGAGCGCGGTATCGTGGTTGGAGTCCGTCTCCCCGTCTACGTCCATGGCGGAGTAGGCGGCGGGAGCGGGCTGCGGGGGCGTCGCGTGAGCGTGAGACGCCTCTGCCCGGTTTCGGGAACTCCCGGAGAAACGGCCCTGTTGTTTTTAAAATTAAAATTCTGTTTGACAAACATATACAAGATAATCGTTCGTGTATTACTTTTTTCTTGAGTGCGGCATTGTTGGCATGGTGATGTTGTTCTCGCTTGGAATGGGTTTGCGTCTGCGGCGGCGTTCCTGCAGGCGTATAGGAGCCCGTCGGACCGCCGATGGCGCCAGTGCCAGCAAAGTTAGCTACACCGGCCGCGACACCGGCTACAACGCCAGCTACCAGGCCACCCACCATTCCACTCGCTACGGAACTCGGAACACCAGCCGCTACGCCACCCGCCGCCGGACCGAAAGTTGACGATCTACGTGAAAACATAAAAAATTATGAGATATCTGTTGCAACGTATATATGTAAGTAACCTATTTTATAAAATATGTGTAATGTGGGTGTATAATTGGCTTTTCAAAAGAGAAAATGTAACCTGTAGTCGGTGTATGGTAGCGTGGGCGGCGGGAGCGCGAAGTGTGGTTGCGGGTCGACGGGCGCAGGCGCGGGCGCGGGCGCCAGGCCCAGCGGACACGCGTCCAGCGCGCCCGACGGAGAGGGCGGCCGAGCGCGGTACTGGCAACCAGTCGCTCCCTGTTATATGTTATCATCGGTAACTTGTGAACTTTAAAGTGTAACATCTGATAACCATTTACAATTTATTGAAGTCAAAACTAGCAAATATTATGCTGCTATTAATTCTATATCCGCTACATACCGTGACCTCTGCATGCACAACGGGCCAGTCGGTGGAGAGAGCCTCCTCCGCGGCGGCCAGCAGGCGACATGCGTGTCTCGCGTCGGCGTCCCCTTCGCCGTCGCCCTCCCCCTCCGGACCCTCCGAGCCACACTTGCCGGACAAAATTTCGTGAGACTTCTGTTGCATGACCTATCCAGAACAAATTTATATAAATAGTAATAAAAATATATATATATTTTTTATTTGTAGCTCAGATCAAAGTATATTGGGGATGAGTGTTTATACCTGCAGCACCAGGGATCTCAACTCGTTGGGTGGAAGCGCCACCAGCGAGGGCACCTCTCGCTGAAGGTAAGCCAGCACAGCGCCCAGCTCGCGCGCTTCCACCGACCCGCCCTCCTCCGGTTGCTATATTCAACGAATATTATTTAAATATACATATGAATGCTTTATAACTTGTATTATAATCTATAGCATATGATTGTATTACCACAAAACTAAAAAACAATACACAGCATACTGCATTATTGAGAGCGGAAGGACATTATCATTGTGGAACTCATATTCTATTAATGATTGACCAATATTAACACGACTGAAGGGTACATACACTATGGTATGGTATGAGTGACTAAAGGGTGCATACCTGTGGTACATACGCTTCCGGCCTCTGTTGCATGTCTTGCACATATTGCTGATGTTGTTGTTGCTTTTTTTGTTGTTGTTGCTGTTGAGCGGCTAGTTGTTGGAGCTGCTGTTGCTGAAGTTCTTGCAGCTGTTGCTGGTTCATAATGATGAATGTATATTAATAGAACTTTAAAAACAATCATAATAACATCTAACATTTTTAATATGCTACAAAACGAATTGATTTCTCAACTAATTTAATTCAATATATTATTATTACCTTTCACACTCTAACTACTCTGGATATTAAGTTACTATTAGATGCCTCAATGGTATATTAACTAGATAATAATGCAGTTTGATACATAAATTATACTTGGTCCAGAAAACTATTAAAATACTTTATGGGCAGTCAAAAACATCACTGCTGCTGAATAGTGGAAGGTTGGTTTTAAAGAATAAAACGATTAAAATTTTACTTTTTATACTCGATGATTTAAAAATATCTGAATTTTTGAGACTACTAAAAGGATCTAGTGTGGAATACATTTTTTTTTTAGTTTATTATTATTTTCAAGTCATAAAATAAATAATTTAGGTATATTTCACATCAAGACTACTTTATGTAACAATAACATAGACTAATAATTATGTTAAATCAACTCTTTAAGTCAGGGATGGCGAACCGATGGCACGCGTGCCACAAATGGGACATTTGAAAGTTTTGATGTCACCCACAAAATCAAAATAATTATAAAACAACGATTGATAAAAATACTTAAAAAAGAATTGTTTTTATTTGTTTATTTAGTTATACTAACGTATAATTTCACCACGCTAATATTTCGAATGAAATTTTATAGTGGAACGTTACCTATTTGAATTTTGTTTTTTGTTTTTGTGGCACGGACATCAAAAAAGGTTCGCCATCCCTGCTCTAAGTAATATTACAAAGTACAGCAGTGCTCGCGACATTTACCGCGACGTCGCTAATACGTCCCCCGAGACGTTTGAGCGCTTCTAGTAGAAAGAACTTGTATCCGTATTTAGCGCACTTGCGATTCGCCTTAACACGGGGACGGTCTTGTATTGGTAAGTTCTATTTATGATTTTAATTATTAGTATAAAGCGTCTCTATAATCTCTGAAGTTAGCATATATTTAAGGTTATTTCAAAGAATTTCTATAATTCATATTCGTGAGAACGAAAAATATATGTATGTGAGAGCTTGAGAAAACTCAATTTTCAGCAGTGCCCTTTGTTTTCAATAAGTCATGATGTATAAAATTTTAAATAAATTGTTTTAGGGCTGATATTTACCTGGTTGAGGTTTGTGGCGAGCTGCTGCACTGGGAACAGTTGCTGTGGGGGAGGGTAGGGGGGTGTGGCCGGGGCAGCCACTGACGACGCTGCATAAATACATTACATATTTTTATGATTAAAGTATTAATACCTTTTAATAGAATATAGGAACATTTGTCATTTTAAGTGGATAATTAAATTATTTATAAGGATGATAAGTAAATTTTTTAATAATTTGACTTGCCTTGCGCGCAGAACTGTAGATCCAGAGCGTGCAGGGCCGACGAGGCAAGTGTGGGTGGACCTTTATACAAAAGTATTATTTTATTTTCTTGTACTTAGTTCTATAACTATATAAGTTTGCAGGTAAGTATAACATATTTTGGCTTTGATAATACCAACTCCTATATTAAAATTATTTAAACTTGATGTATATAAGTCAATAAAACTATTTTACGGATATAACTCGCGTTTATTTTTCAATTTTTTAATTTAACTCGACATTTCGAATGCTTGCAGCAACCGTGTTTGGGGTAAGACGAGATGATGGTGCACCGCAAACACGTTTGCTGCAAAGCATTCGAAACGTAAGGTTAAATTAAAAAATGTAAAAATAAATGCGAGTTATATCCGTAAAATAGTTTTAATGAAATGTGTAGTACTCGTGTATATCTTAGAAATCATTTTGATGTTTATAGTATAAAATAAATCAATAAAATATAAACTTAAGATTATGGTTTCGTACCAGAGGCTTCTGCAAGTTCAAGCATGTTCCTCTCAGTCTCTGGCAGTGGTTCGTTTCTCGGTTGACCCGTAAGAGCGTCCGTCCTCTGTAAAACCATCAAACATTAATAAATTTAGATGCAAAAAAATATATATTATCTACAATCTACACAACTATAATTTGTATAAAAATAACTTATAATGTTAGTTATTCAAGACATTCCATTAAAGTTAATAATGAAGGAAAACCAAAAGGGCCACGGGTTATTTTACATCAAATTAATGATAAAGCGATACGATTTGTACATGCTCTATATAACTCTACTGAGCAAATAAATAAAAACGTAACCAATATAAAAGAATTAAATAAATGTGGTCGGTAAAGAAATAATAACTTCCTTACAACACTACTAAACATGATATCTTATAAATGCGTCCACTCACGTTGGATTTTTTTTCGACTTTGTTTTTATTTTTAAATTTCTTGTTTACATCCTTCCACGTAAAGCCGGGCGGGAGGGATAGCTTATGCTTATGCACCATGTTGTGGTGGCACATCTACACCGTGGAAAGCAAGCACAAATGATAGTATTTTAAATTAAGCCAATAAGAACAAGGACGAGCGCTTGTCAATTTGTATGTCTTATATGCCGGATTAAAATAAATTTTATTTATATTCGGGACATTTATAAAGTACTTCCAAAATAATAATTTATAAGACTGATGGAACTCGTTACTCATAAGATAAGACCTAATCACCATTTAAAGGAATATTTGAATGAGATATTCTAAAACTTAATTACTAATTAATATTGGTTAATATCTTTACTTTGCTCATTAAATATATAATTATTACTGGAATTTGTATAAACGCATGATAGTATTACCGTAATATTTTATTTTAAAGTAATAAAAGCAGGTGAAGCCGTAGGATCTTCTAGAATGTAAGTTAAAGATCAATGTTTTGCAATACAGAAGAAATAAGTAGATCAACTTCTGTAAAATCACTAAAGTCAATTTCTAAATTAAAAATAAAGTCAATTTAGGATTTTTTTTTCTCATACAAATTGACTCCCACTCGTCTGGTGATAAGTCCAATATTACTATTATCCAAAGCATGATATGAATGAAAATTATGAGGCCCCCGATACTGGTGACGTCGACTACGGAGCTACGGGAAACTCGACTAATGCGAATGAAGGCATGCGTGCGGAGTGCAGTAAATCAGACCAAGCAAGCAATAACGTTTAGCTCTGATATAAAATGGTCTCGGGTTCGACTGCTTCAGTTCAATACGTATAAAAGAAGTCTTCACCTACGGCCTCACTTGATGTTCGATCGAAAGTACTCTTTGATTTTTATACTATTGTTTTAATAACTTCTCTAGTAGTCGTAATAATATGTCCAATGATTTGTAATAGGACTGAGCTTCAATTGGATTAATAGGAGTGAAACCGACCACATGATTATCACTCTCGATATATTTTTTTTCGATCGTTCGTGTAAGATTTAACAACGGAAATGAAAAAAAACGCAGGCACCGCGGGGCTCAGGGTCGCCGCGGTGTGTGGTACGTACATGTTCGTCCAGTAGGTCGGGCGGCGGCGGCAGGTGGTGGTCGGAGTGCGGCGCGGCGGGGCGCTGCTTGCGGCCGCACTTGTGCTTGCCCGCGGCGGCGCCCGCGGCCGGACCCGGAGCGCCCGCCGGACCGCCCGCCAGGGGGTTCACGGCCGAGCCCGCCTGCACCGTGCCGTTACCGCCCGGTTGTTTCTTTCGACCTGGTGTTCATAAAATCGCCTATCAGTAATTGTTATCGGTCGAGTGAGATTAATAATATTCATCTGTGAAAGAATCACGCTCACCGTCCAAGTACACTTTAGCAAAGTTGGGCGGCATCTCCTGCTGTGTCGCGGCGGCGGGAGGGGCGGGGTGCGCGGCGTGCTGTGCGGGCGCGTGAGGCGCGTGCGCGTGGGGGTGCTGGGGGTGCTGCGGGTGAGGGTGCTGCGGATGCGCGTGAGGGTGCGAGGGCGGCGCGTGCGCGGGGAGCAGCGCGCGCTGGTTGGGCGCGCCGGGCGCGGGCGCGTGGCTCAGCCCCAGCGCCGCCGCCTGCGCCGAGCTCAGACCCCCGATCTCTTCCGTACCCGTGTTACCTATCGTGGATGACGAATACATTATAATTATCATTTATGATTATATAACTGTTCCGATTCACACGGTGGGCCGAGACCCACCTCTGGGCAACATGACGGAGTGGGGGTAGTCGAGCAGCAGCTGTACGACGGCGGTGTGACCTCCTTTGGCCGCTTCGATGAGCGTGCTGGAGTTGTCCTTGAGCTTGCGGAAGGGATCCGCGTCGCACGCCAGCAAGAACTTCACCACGTCGGCGTGTCCGCCCGCGCACGCTAGCGACAGCGGCGTATGATCGCCGTTTGCCGTCATGCGATTCACGTCGGCACCCTAATTACATATGTTACACATCACTACAAAACTAAAAATTGCACGAGGGCATTATAATGTTCTAGGAGTTTATTTACTATCTTATAATATCCTATCCCTCTTACCTTGCCCACGAGGAACTGCACAGTACACAGGTGCCCGGCCCGACAGGCCTTCATAAGAGGCGTGCGCCCGCCCTCGCTCTCGTGTTCCAGCAGGGCACCCGCCCGCAGCAGTACATCCGCTACGTCCGTGTGTCCGTTTTCGCACGCGTAAGTCAGCGCAGTGTCACCGGTTTGTGTCTGTGCGTGGACCTCTGCACCCGCTTGGAGAAGATACCTACATAAGGAATATAAACATAAGGAATAAGCCCTTGTTCTTTTTCTAAGCTTCTGTTAAGTTGTTTTATTAACTACTCCTAAAATGTAAAATGATAGCAAATGTTTGAAAAATTACTATTATATTAATGTTTAAACAATAAACCATTATAAAATGAGACTTTACTAACCGTACGAGTTCTAAATGACCCTCCTGCGAGGCTTCCATGAGCGGCGTAGAAGCCCCAAGTTCAGCATCGGCCCCGGCTTTGATGAGAAAGTCGGCCACTTCCAGGAAACCACCGCAGCAGGCCAGTGTCAACGCCGTCTCTTGCGTCTCATCGGTCTGCGCGTTGATGGATGCGGCTTGACCCAGGAGGAGTGCCACCATCTCCTCGTGACCTAACAAATTTATATAAAATTATATGTATACAAAAAACTTATTCAATTAAGCAATAAAATTGTTTATTTATTTCTAAAAAGCAGATTTTTTTAACATATCATACCTTCTCTAGCTGCTTCCATGAGCGGTGTGTACCCCTCATCGTTGACCTCCTCTATATTGGCACCCCGCTCTAGTAGCAGCATGGCCAGCTCCACGTGACCCCCGCAAGCTGCTAACGTCAGTGGGGACTCAAAGCTGTCCGTTGGCATGTTCACCTGTTTAACGATAGTTTATAAATTTTTTGGATCTGCTTAAATATTGTAACATAGTTAATACGTTGAGCACTATTTCAAGATCAATGTAGTAAACATAATCTATCTCACGCACACTTACCTGCGCCCCAGAATCGAGCAGCAGTCTCGCGACCTCGACGTGTCCGTCCATGCTGGCCTCCATGAGCGCGGTGTGCATCTCGTCGGTCTTGTGTTCGCGGTCCGCGCCCGCCGCCAGCAGGAACCGCACCATGTCCAGGTGACCTTTGTAGCAAGCGAGAGTCAGAGCGGACTCTTTGAACTCGTTCGAATGGGTGTTGATACCGGCACCGTGCTCGAGGAGGATCTTTGCGACGCCCACGTGACCAGCCGACGCGGCCTGACATGTAAAAATATTTATATACATGAATTATTCATAATAAATAAATAAAATATTTGAGAATGTCAACCGACCTCCATGAGTGGCGTGTGTCCGTTCTCGTTGTGGTCCTCCACGTTGGCCCCGTTGTCCAACAGTGCGCGCACGCAGTCCTCGTGTCCGCCCGCGCACGCGTACATGAGCGGCGTGTTCCCGGAACCCGACACCGCGTTCACGTCGGCCCCGTGCGCCACCAGCAGCCGCACTATGTCCACGTGACCCGCGCTAGCCGCCTCCATGAGGGGGGTGCAATCGCCCTGAGGATAATCAGGTCAGATTATATTTTCTATTTTATATTATTGTAACCAGTGGCTTAGTAGGTATCGAGGCCACTATCGAGCCCAACCTCGTGACTGATTTGACTTGAATAATTTCAAATGAGTTACCTTGATCCCTCGGTCCTCCACGCTCGCATGCATCGCGAGCAGCACCTGCGCTAGCTCGTAGTAGCCGGCGGAACAGGCGAGGGACAGCAGCGACTCCCCCTCCTCGGTGGTCTCGTGCACCGACCGGCCCTCGGTCAGCAGCTTGCGGACGGTGCCCACGTCGCCGTCGGAACACGCCTCCGCGAGGGACGGCGCCCCGTCAGCGCCCACCGACGACGCCACCGTCGGGGTCGTACCGGTCGCCGTCGATCCACATTGGGTGCTGCAAATTTAACCTCGGTTGGACATTGATAGACGTTGCTCCGTCTTTAGAGATGAGATATTTGTATGTCAGATAAGATCAAAGCTTCAAAAATCACTGTTTTGCCACCTCGATCCGATCGGTTCGAGAATCATTGACTCTATCGTGACCGATCGGAGAGATGGCGCTATACTCAATCTCGGAATATCATCATTTATACAACATTATAATCTATATTAAAAATTTCTTGTTATTCAATCGAAAATAATTATTATAACTAATTAGATTTAAGGGATATTTCAATAAAGCATATCTCCTATAGTATACTGACGGCTTGTCCTGGTGGTGGTGTCGGTGGTGCGCGGGCGGCTGGTCGCTGCGCATGCGCGTGAGGGCGGCCGCCGCCTCGTCCAGCGCGCACGACACGGACGACGTCAGCCGCCGCAGCACCTCCGGGTCCGCCAGGTGCTTGCCTTCCCCGGACAGCTTACCTATGCCTGCGGGAGAGTAAAGTTCATTGGTTTTAGTCAATTTATAGATGGCAAATAATATAAAATATTATAATTTCAATATTGAAATATGCCCTACCCGCATTAGATGATAGTTAAAAAGGAATACTTATAGCTTTATTTAATAATAAAACTTAATTCTAGTGATTTCAATGAGTGACATTTGAAAAACTAACCTACATGTAATATCACTGTATGACCTTTAAATTAATAACAGACAGTCGTTATTATTTAATTACTGTTACAAATGAAAACATATTAAGCCTTTATAAAGTCTCTTTGTATAATAATATAATATATTATAGAATCAGTTAGCCAAATTATATAAATATAATTTTACAAACAATTCAAAAATAAAATATAATAAAACCTAAGTATCTTCTATATGTCCAGAATTATTGCTTTTGGAATATACAATAGATACGTTACTATTTACAGGTACTTACATATATGTTAAAATACAACAGTTTAATGTTACAAAAATACACTAAAAAAGTATCGTAGTAATGATAAATATTTCTTGATCGATGACTAATTCGTTAAAAATTCGACTTGTTTAATATGATATAATAATTGTGGAAATGTCCTTTATAACTATAACAACACTCGATATAGCGAAAAGGAATTACACCCACAAGGGCAAAGCTTATGTGTTTGTGAAACTTAATATAGGTCCGGTAGTGAAATAGCTTTAATTTTTATAATAAATAATTACTAGGTGGCGTCAGTTTCATTTCATTCTGAAAATAAATAATATATATATTTTTAATGTGCATACTGTGATATATATACGTATTTTTTCTATTTCTCTTATTTCACGATCATCAAGCTGAATATAATGAATTGATTTTAATTAAATTTGTGTTGATAGTTTTTAACTTTAATCGACGTTTATTAAATTCTTTCACCAAGTTTTTCTTTGGCTAATGTAACAGATTTTAAAAAGACACATTATCCTAGTTTTCTTTTTGAATCAAATACAAAGTTCGAAGGTTCAAGAACTGCATACGCAAAACGTTCCTCTTAGTAAGGAGTTTGTATAGGTATTATAAATAGAATTAGGAAAAAGTTGCACGAAGCCGCGGAGTGCAGACCGCCATGGATTGGTCTCTCTGGAGGTTGAAAGGGGAGGCCTATGTTGTAGACGTCCTTGGGCTGAAGTGATGATGATGGTGATGGTATTATACATTCATATAATATATAGTATAAGAATACAATTTTAGGGGATGACAGTGTCTGTAGGTAGTTAGCTGATGATATAAAGGCTCTTTAAGTCTAACTCGTGTAATATCAATATCTCTTCATACGCGATCTGGATAACGTAACATAATTTTAGTAACGTTTCCAACTGTGCCTGATAGAAGCGGAAGTCCAAACCTTCGCTGCCCTCCCTGTCCTAGACTCTATCATGACTCAGGATCAGACGTACCACCGGTTCTCTGACAGCCTATTCCGTAATACAAAGTATAATATAGGTAGAACTATACAAAAATAATGTGACGGCAAATATTATAAATTATTTCAAATTATACAAATACTTAGTTATATTATATTGAATCAAAAATAAAAGTGAGTTCCTATAAAAATAATAAAACAGTCATCTGAATTACTTATAAATATTTTATTTGTGGAACGTGCAATTAGTAGAGTAATAAGAAAATCTATCATGTGGTTTCTCTCAAACATTAAAAAATATATTAAGACAAGAGAATACCAAGCAAAGAGTTGTTTAAAACAATAATAAAACTGCGGAGAAGTGACTGGCACAATTTTTTCATAGGAACATTATACGAGTTTAAATAATAAAAAAAAAATCTTTGCCATCAAATATATTGTCTCGCAGTTATGACAAAGTGGGGCGGATTAGAAATCACTTGTGTTAATTCTACTATATAAAGACATGCAGTTATGTTAATATTGGTATTTAAGAACATAACATCATCTATATTCAATATTGCAACTAATGACAAACAAATAGAGTTCAAAATTGCAATATGACAATTATAGTAAAAGGTTCTGAAAGGACCTAATTAATTACCTAAAACCAACTTTGTATGTAAAGTTTCGTGATCCACGATTACTATAAAATATAATGAATCTCATGTTATTATTATCGAAATTTGGCCGACTAGTTACGAATTCATTCTGGGTCCTTATGACCTTTGAGCATGGCGGAATCGCGGCGTGAACTACTAGTTGTAGTAAAACCTAAAATCATTTTCTATTTACTTTTAAAAAATGTATTGCAATTGAAGGAGACGATGATCTGATATTAGTAAGTAACAAAGTCTAAAGCATACTTGATAAGTTCTCTTTAATAAATTCAAATAATTAGCTTTAATATAATATCTTGATATACATCATTAATAAGTGTTCCAGGTCAAAAAAACATTGCGGTAGAGTTTTAATTATTACTAAAATGATAATTATTAATTATTTATCATGCAATATAGTCAGTTCCTTAAACTATATAATAGACTCCTGAACGTATGGATTAGCGATCGATTTCAGACTTCAGTAAATAGAAGAGTGTAGTGTTTGCAACTGCATAAAGAGGTCAAGGTAGGGCGTACGCCATCATTATATAAAACTACTTAAAATTACTGAAACAATAATAAAAACAAAGAAAATCTTCTTTATATTAAATATATAAAGAATATTTCGTAAAAAAAAATATACTATTATATTAGATATGTCAAAATATTAATATGATCTAAATGATAATATCAAATACAATGTTACGATAGTCGAGTCAACTATCGACTTGTTAAATAAATAAATTACCTATTTACATGCATATTGTATTTAAATGTATAATTCAGTGGCAAAGAATTAAAAAATGTATGTATGAAGGCGAGTGATGTTTACTATGTGCGACGCGGTAGAACATCTGGCCGACGAGTCGCGTCACTAGAATTTATACCCATCGATAGTTTGGGGTTCGGTAAGTGGAAATAATAGACGTGTAATACGTTGTTTGAAAGTTTTTTTTGTTGTTACTAATAGAGTGCGTAAGTAATACAGGTTTGATGTATGCCCTAGATCGGTGTGTTTGAGATAATTAATCCTCAAAAATAATATATATATAAATAATAAATATGTTAAATAAGTCTAAAATAAACCGAAAAAATATTTTTTCAACTTGCAACAATCATACAATTTTACTTCCGCCGTGAAGTTGCACTCTGTCACGTCAGTACTCAGAAAGTTTTAATTAATACAAAAGTATGAAAACTTTGTTATAATTATTATTGTAAGAAAATAGCAATTATTTTTGTAAATATTTTTTGTAAGAACATAGTAATATTACAATAATTAGAATTTTTAACACAAAGTTGACCTTTGTTAGTAAGATCTATTGAAAGTTACACGAGATGGGGGTCAAATGTCGTGTAGTACTCAGTACAACATAGTTAAGAGCTTTAATAACTCAGGTAATAATTATTATGATAAAGATAATATTGATTATAAATGCAATATGTATGTTTTTATTAAAATGATTAAAAATAGTATCTATATGAAACAATATGAGTTATTTTTATATGTCCCAATAAAACAGTTTAATTATACAGACTGAAAAATACTTTGCCACTTTTATAATTAAATAATTAAAATAATATTTTTATAAACAACATTTAACTTCATTGTTTGGGGTCTACTTGTATTCAAAAATATTTTTTTATGATATGAGATAAGCTTTTCTGAATTAAATTGTATCAGAACATATCACACTGACCAATTATATACAGCATAGATAAGGGTATTACCAACAATGACAAACATATAGTATATGTAAATAAAAACCAGACACCATATAAGATTAATATTTACTTAATAATTGATGTACATTAGGTTTTTGATGTACATAACTTATAGTGGATAAAACTGCTAAGATTTTAAATATATATACATATAGTATTGTATAGTATCACCTAATTTAAGTTTTAGTAAGTATAATATATTAATTCAATAAGATATAAGAAGTAACATAAAAGTGTTGTTTCACTAGACTTGATGGTTTTATATTACTAGTAATAATTAAAATAGTTTATTAATTAAATATTATTAAATTATTCTTTATTGATAATAATATAAGCAAAACAATAGTATAACTTTATTTTTAATATAACAATATACAGCAAATTATTATATTTACATTATTTAAATGTATTTTAACTCTATCTGTACTTGAGATATGTTTTATAGTAAAAATATATTAAATTATTAATTTAAAATTTATTATTCTGTAACATAAGTGATATATAAGTGTACTGTTAATTAATATTTATTTATATTTTATTATATTTTCATATATTAGGCAATAACAGAACTAGTGCATGTACATTTATTTTGTGCTTGTCATTTCAAACACACATATATTTCGTATAAAGTAGTCAACAATCAGGTTTTTAATTACAATATAAAAATGAGGCCTGTTGCAAAGGTCATTGCATATATTGAAAAGGTCTGGTAATAGAAGCCAGTACTGAATTGTGACTAGTATCTATTTAATAATCTAAGATAATAATAAAAAATAATATCAACTCACCAGCTACTTCTAGTAAGGTTTCAAGCCGTGCTTGCATCTCGGGGTCAACGGCCCGTTCGGGGTCATCGTGAGAGAGAAGGAACTTAGATGACTCTGTACCACCACCTTCTTCTTCCATCTCCGCCTTTTATAGAAAAATAATTTTAACTATTACTACTACCACTGTTTATGTCATTTTTTATTTATTTGATCATGTTTATTTTCTCTCCATAAGATGCATCAAATGTTTCAAAATCATACAAAGTATTACAATGTTCAATAAAATAACAGACACAAGCTTGATTTGTTGTTAATAAATCAACAAATATAAATTATGCAAATCTGTTTATGTCCTGTGATGATTTAACAATTATGTCCTGTGATGATTACATTCTTTGTGTTAAGGAAGATAAGTTCACTATCAAGACTTTTAGGTTAGTTTCAACATAAGCTTGTTCAACAAACAGCCAAAATGTCATTACTAAATATTGTCAACATGAGATAGTTAAAAATAAAACAAGGGAACAAACAAGCACTAAAAATAAGCAGAGAAATATGATGCATATACATGGAAATGTTAGAATCACAAGGACCATCCAATATTAAAAACAAAACAGTGTGATATTGTAATTCTTCCAAGGCACACACATTATGCAGGTTAACCACTCAAACTGCTAAAGCAATTGATATTGGTGAAGCTCTCTTTGCACTCAGATTTTCTTCCACTTACCAACAGGTCTGGCCTGCTAAGGCACAAACAAGCCAGCAAGATCTATAACACCAATGAGAAAAATGTAAGATATACTGACAATGTGGTGCCTGGAGGCGAGCTTACGGCAAATTGTTTCTGAAAATGGTCCTTGTAATTCACCAGTAACCAACATTTTTGCGCGAATAGTAGCGGTCACAGTGAAAGACTCGTGTACGCATGACGACACAAAACACAACATCGTCTGAGATAAATGCAAGTATTCCACTAAAAAATTATATAATTCTCAAATTCAACATGAATTAACGTCACGAAAACACAATATTCAGCACTTCGCATTGACTTATGCATGTGATTTAGGAAACATGGCCACCGTAGAATGAGCCCTCTCCAAAACACAAATAGACAATGAAAAGTGTCTTACGGCAATTGAGCCCGTATCGTAGAATTACAAAGAATCAATTGAATATCGTCTAGGAGCGGCTGGCATAAATAATTTCATGCATTACTCAGTAAGACGTATGTACCTTTGACTTTCTGACGTTTTACGGAATATTTGGCAAGCAACTTGTACCGTAACTAGAATGGTTAATTTTTTCTTTGCAATGCGCTTTTCACTTTTATAACAAAATATAAATGATGCAAAGATAATAACGATAAAAAAAAGAAATTATATGGTCAGTCATGTACAAGATGTCCCTTGCTGCATTTAGCGGTACAGATAATCACAATCCCTTACTACTGCCACCGCCTCTACCGAAAACAAAACACGTTTTACCTCAGATACAGAGTCATCCTCGCTTTCCGAAGAGTCTGTCATGTATTTGGCAGGCGCTCCTGAATACGTTTCGGTTTCAGATTTGGCCGGACTCGAAGCCGAACTATGAGGAGTGGACGATTTTACCACATCAAGTTGCACATTCACCTTATCGATATTTCGGATTTCAGACTGTCCGACATTCTGCATTTTTGTCCTAATCCAAAATAACTTAATTAGTCTTTCAGTATCAACACTTTTTCTACGAAATTAACACGTTCTTATATTAGCAAACAAATTTATTTCGTCATTTAGCCAGGCTGATACCCGCCATGTCTACTACTATGGCGAGGTTCCCGGATGCTTCAAGTAGGCTAACCAATTATCTCCCTCTGGCGATGAAATTGTGAACTTTTTTGTGCTGCCATCTGCAGTAAAAAATGCAACAATTGAGAAATAGACAACTTTATCTTTTAATAAGCAGAGAATCTAGGCTTTTGTGGCAACTAAATTATTTTGCAGTAATGAAAATCTTACCACATTATAAAAAATTAGTCTGCTCATCAATACTTTTTAATATTTTACCTACTTTTAGTTTTTATTTAAATGTTATTGCAGTATTTGTAAAAGTGATGGGCTATTTATTTTGATTTACACTATACACAACCATTAACACTTTAGAATGATAGATACTAGATACTTTTTTTATATTATGAATATTTGCTCAAATTCCCTTATAAGAAATGGTCTTGTATAAATTTTATTATTATTCTAAAGTTTTGTTTAATTATTTCCAATACTTACAATTTCGTGAATAAATATTGTTATGTAATTAAAAATAGTAAACATTCCATATAAGTTGCATAACATGTTTTAAATATTTTAAAATATGTCAATTATTTACAACGTAAGTACATTAAAATAATCACAGAAAAGTTTAGATATGAAAAAGAAAAAAATCACAATTAATTTTTGAAAATTATAAAAGAGGTATAGGTTAAACATCGAAAATATTGCCATTCATTTTAATTAATATTTATAATTAAATGCATTTACAAGAACTAATTACGAAGAAATTACTTTTATAAAGCTTGTTACTATAACAAGGATATATTTTAAATCTTTTGATTACATTTTTCGACGTAAGTAATATTTATAATAAGAAAATGGTTGCCATATTATAAAATATAAAAACTGAATTCACCACTCACTACTGAGTGTAGGTAAATTAGTTTTACGTTTAATCAACCATAGTCTTTATCACCCTCATATAAAAATTAAAATAGTATGGTAAACGAAATTATAATTAGTAGATCTTTCTCCCTCTACTACCGATAGGCGAATTGTGAAGTATGGAAATGTGGAAAATGGTCGGAATATATTTGTATTTCAGACGTTCAGTTGATAAGCAACGTCAATTTTTAGCGATTACTTTTTGTTAAGAAGTGAGTGTTTATTTCACATTCGTACGAAATGTGGTCAAGTTGTATAAATAGCGTAGTTTTTACGCATCAAAATGGTATCGCTGTAAATTCAATTTAATAAATCCACGTATTGTTGGAGTAAAACATCATTTTCTTAAAAATGTTAACATAGTGAGCTAATAAGAAATATGGCAAGAGATGGGGACGTGCCTACTATTTTTAATCCTAAGAGAGTACGCACGCCTTCTGTTATAATAACTAGCGAAGAAGTGGAGAGCGAGCAAGGCGGCGATGTAGAGCGCGAACGTCCAAACGGACCGCCGACTCCTTTAAGCCCACGAGCGCCGTTAACTCCCCAGACATCTGTATCTTCAGCTCCTCCTTTGACCACCCAGCCTTCCCTCCAACAGGCATACAGCGAGTCTGCTGCAAGTAGTCAGGATGAAGAGCGGCAACTACGTGATAAGAAATGCCCTCGATCATGTTGCTCAAAGGTGGCTAAAAAGGTAAACTACATCCTGTATTGGATGATCTTGATTTTAGTTTTATCTATAAGAATTATATTAAATAGCAATGCAGTAATAAATGCATTTATAAGGTATCTTACTTTGTGTTTTATTTACAGATTTACTATGGCCTCTGTGTCACAACAACTATTGTTGCATCCTGGGTGACTGTTATTCAGTCTATCAAATATATGTATCTTCAGAAGTACTCTCCAGCTGAGATTTTTCTGGGTAGTACAGAATCACCAATCAATAACAATTATACATCCAGAATTCCCACATTTGTAAGTTTTTTTTATTAGATTTTTGTGATAAGTTTATTAATATTATTATTGCTCATATATTTTGCTTTTTTATATAATAATACTTGTATATCATTAATATACTTCTAATAATAAACAGTAATTATTAAATTATTTTGTTGTTAGCCTTGTCTAATATATATTACATTAAAAAATACTTTTTAAGTTATGTTAAAAGATTTAAGAACACTAATTCTCACCTTAGGTAAAAACCTTGGATAAAAACCAGTATCCATTCATATCCCTATGTAATTTATGAATACAATTTTCTTTTCTAGAAATCACTTTTATATACATATACACACATATATTTATAAAATAATATATACATGTCAGGTGGTTTAAAATCAATTTCAAAAAGTAATATGGGTAGGGAAGTTAGGTATATGTCATAGTAAAAGTAAGTACAATTTGTTAACATAATAATTAATATATACTGATATATGCATATACTATATTTCAATACTTACAGTACAGTAAATATTAATATATATATTAATATACTATTACTTTATATATATATTTAGTTCCTTAATTAATAATACCAACCATAGTTATTAGAATAAATGTTTTAAAAATAAATAAAGAGATATCTGAGTAAATATTGTTTGCTTTTATAATCTATAATCTAGTAATATTATGTGACCAAAACCATTTACAAAGTTGTATTCTATTTTAATTTCATAATAAGACTAAGTCTGAGGTTACTTTATATCTGTTTAACATTTGTTTCAGCACAATTTCAATGCCCCGTTCTTCACTGCATGGTTCTGTACAAACTGGCTTATATTCTTCTATCCTCTTTACTTAATAATTATGCTTATTAACAACAAGTGTAAATCAGCTAATACCATTGTGGGTGATGCTTTCACAGACTTTAAGGAAAAGGGATTCACGTTTGGTAAGTCATTAATATATCAGTGTTTTTATTTACTCTTAGTTGATTGAGTTTATTTATTAATTGATTTAAAATTTTCTCATTACAAAACTAATACATTTGGTAATCGCCCTCCATCTTGGTACTAGAATAATTACTCTGCCAAGTATGTCTGTGGGATGACTTCGGATTCATTTATTTTGTATATAAAAGAACATTATATTTACTATAAAGATCATTGACACTTGTATTCAAACAAGATAAAATATCATCAAACAACTGTTTGTTTAATCCAATAAATTTAATTATAATATATTTGATTTTGACTTAACCAATATATATAACATTAAATTTTTTTAGGACAAAGTTATGAAAATTTATTTTATTCTTTTACAAAGATTTTGGAATGCAGGAACAGAAAAAGATTTAAAGTTCGTAGACTTTATATTTGCCAAAGAAATATCACTGTAGCATAAAAATATTGTATATCATACAAATGGATGGTGTGTAAATTACGTTTTTTATTACAGCCCGCTTTCTAAGTCGTTGTGGTCTATTCTGCTTGCTGTGGGTGGTAACCATGTACATGTACACATATGCCTTAAAAATACTCCTCTCCACTGATGTGGTTGCGCTTTTCGCCACTAACGTGTCCTGTGTGTACTTGCTCTCGTGGGTGATATTGCATGAGCAGTTCGTGGGAGTCAGGGTAGGTTAATAGTGCGTTATTATGAGATACTCAATAGGTTCGGTTCATTAATGTTTTTAATTATAGATAGTAGCTGCGATCCTGTGCGATACGGGAATAGCGCTCCTGGCGTACATGGACGGCATCACGGGCAGCTCCACGCTGGGCGGCGTGGTGCTGGCCGCCTGCGCTGCCGCTGGGTTCGCTATATTCAAGGTGTGTGGGTGTGTGTGTGGGTGATTTTCCCATAATCTTGAATAATATCAGTACACGAAAAGCATGGCGTGTTAAATAAATATTCAAGGTCTTAAATAAAAACAACCTCTTAGTTATTTACCTACTTGTAATTATTTTGTATGTACTTAATATGTGATATTTTGTATTAGGTTGCTAATATTTTTTTACAGAAGGAATATATAAATCTAAAATCGATACTAGACTCAATGAGTCAACGAGTTTTAATAATTAATTATAATAACATACTTTTAACTCTCGCTATGTTTAATGTCTTTTTGATGCTGAAAATTCAATACTGAAATGATTTATGTATCAAATTACATACTGAATATATTTTTCTGTTGTTTACCATTTTTCAACTGTGTTCGGTAAATATGTATATCTTTAACCACGCCTTTTTATAATCCAAATATATATATTTTTAGATTTATATCAGTAATAAATTGAATTATTTGTGCTTTGACTTCGATTAAAAACAATACTTACATTAGGTTTAATGGCCGTTAATCGCGTGCTATATTGTATTTGGAGCACGATTTTATCACGCGGACCTATTAAGGCGTTTTAACTTTGGTTTGATAAAGTCGAGAACACACTTCAATGTTTTCGAGTTTGAACGAATTAAAACTGTCCTGCGTGTAACATGAAAATAGGCCCTAAATATATATATAATTGACATGCTCTTTTTAATCTTAATTATGTTTGTTAGGATTTTGTTTCTGATTAACTATAATAGTGAGTTTTGCATTGTCAGATTTATTAATTGATTTTAAACTTTTCACATATAGAAATATATATCGGGACTTTATCGCGTAAATATTTTTTCGAGAGTCGACCCGTGACCACGATCGGTGCAATTCGATCGAAACGTCTGATAAATAGAAAGGTATCGTAATTTAAAAAATATTTACGTGATAAAGTCTTGATAAATATTTCTATCACATTTATTTATATTATTTTCTCTGTTATATTATATACATCATAATCATATTATATATATATTTTTATTTTGTATTTATGTTTAATTGTGTAATTAAATATTTTTTTTTAATCTAAAACACCGCTAATGTTCGATTTTTACACCCTTATTCAATCGTCGCTAATGTTCGATTTTTACACCCTTATTCAATCTTTATGTTGTACTATAAGATGTTGTAGGGTATCCCTTTCATCGTTCGTCTGATGAAGCCTGCATCGAGACTGTCGCGTCGTCTTCGCAGTCAGTGAAGTACACATTCTACAGCTTTCTGTATGACGAGACACTGTTACGATCATTTTTGTCTATGATCATGTCATTTTGCGTCTTCGTGTAGTAAAATTTGTAATAATATATTATGTAGCTTATAAAGTTATTGTTCACTTGAGTTTGCAGTCCCTTTTGCCCTCGTGCAGCGACGGTGGGTCGATATAAACAAGTCTTCAGCTGCAGTCCCCGGCAGGTGCTGTTCCGCAAGGTGATGGGCGAGGTGAGCGGCGGGCAGCGCGCGCTGTTCTTCTCGGTGGTGGGCGTGGTGAGCGCCACGCTGCTGTGGCCGGTGAGCCTGGCGCTGTGCCTCACGGGCGCGGAGCAGCTGCCGGCCGCGCGCATGCCGTGGGCGCCGCTGCTGCTGGCCAGCACTGCCCTGCTCGGTGCGTCTCGCTCTACTGATGGCTCTTGGACGACTGGGAGGGGGTGCCTTTAGCTGGGTGTAGTTTTAGTAGCAGGTTTTTAAATTACAATCTAGGTAAACCACATAGGTATTCAGATTTTCTAATATCTGATCTTGGCTTGCAGAAATGTTAGTACAAGATTCCAATTCCAGACAAAAACTGTGAAGGCTGTTTTCGGTCCGATGTGCTTTCATATGTGGGTAGGACGAGGATGTTACAGCACGTTTTAAGTCTGATGCGAAAATGTAGAATTTTTCTTAAGAGCCAATTCTTAAAATGTAAAATAATATAAAATATAAATAAATTAATAATAACTCTAGACCTAATTAATGCTGTGTAATTTTAGTAATGGACTGAATGAATGGAATTAATGTAATCTTTTCTCTGGAGGTGGAACACAGTACTCTCACATTTTATTGATTCTACTAAGAGATTGATGGTATTTTTTTGACTAAGAAATTAAGGTAGAAGCCCAAATATTTTTCCTTTCCTTGTTTGTAATTATATTTTTCATATTCTTATTTTATTTACATCTTCTGCCCGTCCATATTATTTTCTTTGGTTAGTCCAAAATCTTAAGTCCAAAGATTCAATGGTACAGTCGATTTTTGAAAACATCATATGGTATATAATAAAAAAAATTATAGATACTAATAATACACATCCTTATTTGTTTTTTTTCTTAAATTGAAAATAATAACGTTTACTAATTAAACTATGTGATCGTTCCAGTGTTCCACTTGGTGTTCCAGTTCGGCAACCTCATCACTTACAATGTGTTCGTGTCTCTGGGACTCATCGCCGCCGTTCCTGTGTCTGCCGGTGATTATAATATCGATAATAATGCTTTTAAAAATATTCATCGTGATATATGGAATATTTTAAAATATTTTGTCCTATTATATTGGAAAAATAACACGCATTAGATTTTATGAACTTTTTAGCTCTGGACGTGGCGCTGTACGGAGCCGAGTTCGAGGGCATGAAGCTGTCCGGCATCGTCCTCATCGCGGTGGGGTTCTTCCTGGTGCTGTTCCCCGACAACTGGCCCGACTACATCATGAGGCTGTTGCGGTAAGGAGTGCGCTAGAAGGTGTGTTCGGACGAGGGTGTGTGTGTGAGGGTGCGCGTGTTGCAGCTGGTCGCGGCGGCGGCAGGCGGCCGCTGCGGGCGCCCGGCGTCGCGACGCCGTGGACTACCGCACGGGCTACATCCGCTCTCACCTGCGCTCGCCGTCCGGCCGCGTGCGGTGACCGGGGGAGGGGGGGCGCTCCTTGGGTTACATTTGAGCTCGTCCGTCGCGTGCGGTGCTACTTTTCGTTGGCGTCGTTTTTATATTTCTCGGGCTCGTATATCTCGGTTCTATTGTGTCAAAATATTCGTATGATCCGTTCTGAAATCTATTGTTGAACGTTTTTTCTAGGTCCGCTTACAATTTTTGTAATAATTCGACTTCGTTCGTAGACCGCTATATATTTTTTTAATAGTGGTGGAAAAATTTTAATAAGGTGTAGAACGAAAGATCGGAACAAATTAATATTTGAAAGTGATGGGACTTAATTTTACAAAAACAAAAATACACAACACAATAGTCTTACAGTATTCGAAAGTAATTTCGCCAAAATATTAGACTCGAGTTAGATTTTCCTTAGGGTCCAATGTATGTCTATATCTGTCCATTAATTTATTGCCGTGACCTTTCAACACGTCTAGATAGTTTGAGAAATGGTGAGCGTATGTGGTCGTACATTTAATTACATACTAAAAGTTCTATTACAGGAGTCATTTTAATAAAATAAACTATGATATCACCGTTTATATGTTTTGATATCAAAAATATAGAAAAATAACAATACAAAGGTCATTTACCGTTTTAATAATTAAATATATTACTTATATGATTTTCGGTGTAAATAATGTATTTCGAAAATTAATAATTCAATTACCATCCAAAGTGTTAGTTTGCCATTATTTATTTATTTTTAATTAAAAAAAAATCCTTTGGACAGCATTTTTTTTCTTCTTCAAAATTTTCAAAAATGTCCTAAAAATTTGATTATAGTTGATTACATTAATTTTTGTGAATATATTTTGTACCGGGACAGACGCAATCTGGGACACGGACAACATGAATACGATGCCGTTATTGTCTTGGCTATAGAAAGATTAATTAATTTAGTAGCGTCGATAGGATCCAAGAATATCTATATACTATATACATTTATAATATTTTACCAATAAACTAAACTATACTAATAAACGGTGAAAGTAGGTCATGTTATTGTTGTAATACTTACCACTGGAAGTGAATAATCAAATATTATTACAAAATAATCAATTGTACAAATTCTCAAAGTTACCGAACAAACAAGATGGCACATGTAAGTGACCTATATGCATTTTTAAGCTCTTCATGCACGCTCTTGCAACAGGCCGTGATGATATATAGTGAAAAGATACTTGATTCTAAAAGATTTTAACTCTAAACATAAACATAAGTGTCTCAAAATTATAGATTTTTAAAAATAAATTTCGAATATCAAACTATAACCTCGTAACTAATTAAGTTTGAATTATCTTATCTTTCTATATATTGTTAGGATCTCGATACTTCAAATATCTTTCTAGGTCTCGATGTACTTTGACAGTATTGGCACATAATAAATCTATGACAAAAAAAAAATAATAGAAAAATATATAATTGAGGTGTAACACCTCGGTGGCAAGTACCATGTACATATTATATACAAAGTGTATATAGAGCGTAAAAGCACAACTCTACGGTAAGGCGTGTCATTGCGGCTTCTAATAAACTTGCAAATTGCTTAATTTACAAACTATCCTAGTCTTTGATCTTAAATACTCAAAAATACGGCTCTTAGATATTATGTACAGCAATATAATTTGAAGAATTTCTGATAAAAATATGACGATTATAATCGATAAATCGTTTTAAGATTCCTATTCGATGTTGTGATAGTAGCTAGAGTAGAGAGTGGGTATCGATAAGAGTTAATCTTTTAAATCGTATTACAGTTGGCTTCCGAAAAATCGTTGTATAATCGAATTTGAATAACTAGACGAAATATATTTGTAGTCAGGGTAACATTGTAGAGTAGTGTTTAGGAGGATTTGTATTTATTACTAGAAAATACTTAGTATACCGCCCCAATCTAGTCTTATACAAGTTTTAGAAAACGCATATGTTCTAAGTCACCTTAATATTAAACGCAATAATAGATGTATGTAATGTAAACACGTACACAAACTACATGAAAAATTATGTATAGAATAAATTATAGTTATGAGAATTGGTGCATGTACAGTCAGCTTCAAAAGTCGGTGGCCATATTTAAAGTCTTAAAATAGCTATACACTATATTATACTAAAACTGCTGAACATAACAAACGACAATAAAGAATAAACGTCATTAAAGTTCAAATTATAATTGACACAAATCTGTAATTTTGTCATTGTCACGGAATGAAAGTTGAGACAAAAAATCTAGCGGCTTTTCTTTGCGTTTCAGTATAAAAACAGTGTTGACACATTCCAAAAAAAAATATATTAATGATTCAAAAACAATGTTAAATATTAGTTTTTATTTTTAATTATAGATGATTTATTTTTACTTACAGTACTTCTTTTTATAAATTCCACTTTATTATTAAAATAAAGTATTTTTAAAGTGGCAATGTTAGCTACATAATACGTTAAATCTGTCAGGAACACAACATTTGTTTAAAGAATTTGACAACTTGATATTTAGGTAATTTGCACTGTAATGATGTTCATTCAATATTGGCTTTTGTCATGTTTTGCAGTTTTGGTATAATATGGTGTATCGATATTTTTGAACTTTTGATATGATCATCTCATTTTGAAGCTGACTGTACCAGATGACTTGTGCTTTAATATGCGTGTTTAGAATTTTTTTTATAGAACATCTGTCAAAATATAAACCGCAGTCATCTGAGATAGAAGTATCTAAGGATTGATAAATGGTTAAACTGATAATAAAATAATATTCATAGAAAGGCACAACACTGCTAATATTCGTAATATAATTTGGCCGCAGTTAAGATTTTTACAAGAGGTATCTTATACAATTTACACAGAATTTTTAGTTACTTTGTTACATGTTACTGGGGGCCATTCGGTAATTACATCAAATTTTTTTTAGCAATTTTTTTTAAAATGAAATATTACCCTTATAAAGCATTTAATTCGCAATTACTTAATTCCTAGGGCCTTTATTCGCTTATGAATTATTCTTTGCAAATAGCGAGTGACGTCACAACGTGGTTGAAACTAAACTGAATTCAAAAACGCGTGTAGAATTGATAATTTGTATTCTGTTTGTCACACGGAATGTTGTCTATGGACAGTATGAGACTGCACATAAAACACGTGTTTTAAAATTTGACATTGGCATAGAGAATATGATTCCATGAATTTTTCGTAACGCCCATTTTACGTGTTATAACGAATAAAGGCCCTGCTTGAGATGTGATACATCCTTTTTTACCTAATTTTTTTTTTTTATTAAAAATGTTAAATATTTTGTGTGAAAATATGATTGTATTTTTAAGTTTGATTTAATTAAGAAATGGTCCCTATTGTAAAATACATTCCAGTTTTCTTTTGCATGTAATGTAATATTTTGTATATGTAGTGTATATACTATGTAAATAGAATTTAATCAATAGGTTTAAAGTGAAGTTTTACTTTGATATTTTTATCTAGTTAGCAATTTGCTACGATATATAAATGACGTCAGAGTTTCGTATCTCCACAGCGGTTTGATATTTTAAAGATGTTATTATGCTACGGTTAAACCCTTTGGGTAGAAGTCTCCAAAATAAGTTTTTGAGTACAGGCAAAACGATTTTAAGGTATTATCACGAATAAATTAAAATTAAATTAATTTAATTTCTTAAATCACAACATTTTCTTGTCAATTATTTTCCATAGTCTTGGTTGTTGGTTTGTGGACAGGTTTAGGATTGGTAATTTTTAAGCTGGAGATATGATATAAAAAGATATTTTGTTTTTTAAAAAAAGTTTTAAAAAGGTCTAATATCTGTTTATCATAATAGGATTCATTTATTATTTCCGGTATTGTTGAATGATAACAACAATAGCAAACGTGAGAATAATAAAAAAAATATCCGAGTTTGGTATCGAGGACACTGGGGGAAGGTTTTGAGGAGGTCTGGAAACAGCCAAAGGTATTAGGGAGGCTGAGACTTGAGGGGTACGATGGGTAAAGTCATCTTTAATAGAAATAAACATAGGCTCTCGAGGGTGGAATCTGATGTCAGTAATTATTCTCTAAATACAATAACCGGGAATTTTTAGATTTTTTCTTTGGTTTTCATTTTTATAAAACTTTCCACTTTAATTTTGAGTTTTTATTAATATTTTCAAATGCATTTAATATTTTTTATTTACATAGTATGTATTTATATTGCAGTAAAATGCAAAATTATAATATATATTCAAGAATTTTCAAATTATTTATTTACAGTGGCGTGCCTTGAGAGTTAGTTATATTTTAAATATTGTTGATACAGGAATATATGATCTCTTTATATTATTACAAATAACATTTTTAAAATTGGTGTATTAATAAGTTTTACTTTAGTTGTATTTTAATGAATGTGTATTTTATTGGAGGATTATCTAGCTCAATGATCTTTGGTTAACTTGTACCAAAAACGTGTACATTTTAAAATTTGTTACAGATAAGAATATTTGTCAATATAGAGCTATTGTTAAATTCATATTTGTTGGAATATGAACAATTGTAAATTATTTTAGGTTTAATACAACTTACTGATATTTTAGCAATTCATTGTTATTGTAATTATTGTATATTGTTTCGAACGCCAGTCTTTTTATTCGGTGAATTAGTAAATTTTAAAGACTGACTTAAATCAAAAAAGGACTAAATTCAATTACGCTGTCATTTATTATAAGTGTAGTTAAGTAGTTGTATTGATGTCTCGTAGCGAAGGATATGGTCGTTCAGTGAATGTTAGAATATAATTTAACTTTTATGGCTCTAAAAATTAACTGCCTTATAAAAATATTTATATCCTGTATAAGAGAGAAAACTCTGTTTTTTCACTTTCTCACTAACGATTTTCGTCAAACGTGTGAAAGTGACAAAATATTTTATACTAGGTTTTAATATTTTTATAAGTAAATGGGTAAATGTTTAACAATTTTGAAAGTTATTTGTATATGTTATTTTAAACGTTATAAAGTCCGTCGTTATAAAGCGTTGACTTGTATAGAGCCCACAAAGGTGTCCGTAGATTAACAAGCGATCAGAGTGCGTAGTTCAAGAGATAACACCTCGGTCCCTGTGATTCATTTTGTCGATACATAGCGTAATTTGTTGATCATTAAACGAGATTTGTCATATATTGTAGTTTTATTTCTACCCCTATTTCGCATAAAAATAAGAATTCTATAAAGTTCTTTAATATATTTTTAAGTCGAAACATACCAAAAGACTATACATTTAAATTAAAACAATAGTATTCGATGTGATTATTTAATTAATATTGTAAATTTTACAAAAATGTATAGCACAGGATTATTGAATCCAAATTATATATTTCCATCTAAAGAGATGAAGAATTAAAGATCAGTAGTACACCAGTGTACAGTAATCACTTATCAGTTCCGGTCCCAGCGCCATATGGTGCCGTCGTCGCAGCACGTCAGCAGGATCTTGCCGCTCCGGGACAGAGTCACCTGTGTACCAACGAGACGAGGATTTACCAGGACGTTTATCTGTGGCACGTATGGACGCACGAGTCTGAACCATCTTTGTTAGTAAACATTAAAATGCAATTCATTAATTGCATCGTAGGTGACAAATTCAACTAAATCGAGTTCATGATGAGTCGTGCCCTTTTCTTGACATCACACAATATTGGCACATTTTAATTTTATTTTTTTTGTTATTTAATTTAAATAATTTTTGTGTTGTTAATTAATTTTTTTTGTCTTCATTTAGTGTTATTCATATATATATTTTTTTCTCTTTATTAATTTTGTGATGTTGTCAATGTTGTGTGTTGTTCTTGAATAAATGTTATTTCTTGCCCCACTGCCTCGCCCAGTTTCTATATCTCGGTGATATCACTTGAGATAAACCACTAAGCTCAGTGCATCCATTTGTCTGACGGCGGCGTTGCACCGCGGGTATACAAGCAGAGATGCACCTGCCGTCGCTACCAGCTCCCATATCATGGTGCAGTCGCACCCATTGCCTAGACCCGACAAAATACACCCTACGCCTAGTGCACCCACCTGTCTCACGGCAGCGCTGCAGCGTGGGTGCACGAGCAGCGAGGCGCGTGAGGCGCCCGCCGCCGCACCCAGCTCCCACACCATGGTGCGGCCGCACTGGTTGCCCAGTGCTATCACCTGACACACACACACACAGGATTAGCATTACAATATAGAGGTCACTTGCTGGTTCTGGAACAAAGATTGAATTTATAGTGCCTTGTTACGTAATAAGGGCACTGCTACTTTTGATCAAGTGAGACGGATCCCTCAATTTTCATATGATTGCTCGATTTTTTTCTGTTGTGTGTATTGAAACAATGTCACTTATTCAAAGTAAATAAGAAAAAAATAGATTTTACTGTGAAAAATATGTAAATTTTCTATACTCACTCTTTGACTGTAGTCGACTGCAAATCTGATGAACCATATTTCGCATTCCTTATAGTCAAATCTGTGAACGATGGTTACGGAGTTATCTCCCGGACGTAACTCCGTATCTTCCAATCGACCCGGCTTCCAACAGATGATTGCATTTTCACAGGACTATAAAGTTAAAAAAATAAGTTACTTTGTTGTTGCTCAATAAAAATTATTAACTACTTCGTGAATATTTTTACCTTAGACAATATCAAATCTCCCATCCACCTGACACAATCGACATAATTTCTATGTATATCTCTTGTGGAAAAGTCTGGGAAATGTTCTTTTAATGAATTAAAAGGTCTTAATGCTCTATGTGGATTAAAATTATAACTTTGTTTAATTGCTTCATTCATTGAAGGTTTATCTAGCCTCCAAAGTTTTAATGAATGGTCCATACCACAGGACATTATTCTTTCACCCTTCAGATCAAAATCGGCACTTAAAACTTCATCCCTATGACCTTCAACCCCACCAAATATGGCAATGCACACATCTGTCATGATATTCCACAGTCGTAAAGCATGGTCTTTACTTGCAGACAGAAGCAAGTTAGGATCTCGAGGATGAAACTTGACTTCATTGATGGCATGACCGTGGCCGATATAATGCTTTATGCAGGTTTGAGTTGCTGGATGAAAAATACGAACAATTCCCCGAGAGCCAGCTACTGCTAAAAGAGGCAAGTGGGTATCCTCTTCATATGACCATGCACATGTGTAAAATGTTTCATCAACCTAGAGAGAAAATAAAAATATAAAAAATAATTCATTTAAGCCTACATTGATTAGAATTGATATAAAAATTTTTCTATAAAATTGCATACATCAGGATCTGCATAGCATTGCAAAAATTTAAAGCCTCCAGATTCTGGACATTCATAAATGGACACTCTGTTGCTTCCAACTACTGCAAAAATTTGTGGTTCCCCCTCTCCAAGGTGGTGGTTGAATTGGCACCCAAAAAGGGGCTGGCCATGATCTTCTCTTGCACTGCAACTGAATTACAAATAAATAATTTAGTAATAAATTATAACATATTTTGATTTGTGACTGGTGACGATGCAACGGTAAAAATTTGTTTGATAATAATTATAGTCTTTTAGATTCACCATAAAGCTTTGATTTTTATATAGCAAAGTTATGGTTTCATAACTGTATTTGAATTTAACTACACATTTGTAAACTGTTTTTGTTGATTTTTAGGACATAAATATAAGTAATACAAAATATCTGCTCCTTTTAAGACTACAAAAAAATAACTTAATAAATGTTAAGAGGTAGTTAGCTTTATGTTAAAAAATTCTTATAAAATAACTATATTGTTAGAAACTTCACTGTAAGGTCATCTTAAACAACAAGGTGAAGCTGTCAGATGTAAATGTTATTTATCAGTAAGCCTACATACATACTTGAATTTATATGGTGGCTTTACTTGTTTAGTAACAGCTTTCTTCTTCCCTCGTCGTCTTTTCTTCACGCGGGTATTTGTAGGAGTTTCACTGCGAGAGGTGTTGTCTGTATTCGATGTGCTTTCTACGCTAGAAGTATCATCCTAGGGCAATTAAAGGAACAAAACATAAAGTCTATTTAAGATCAAACCTTATAATATTACATTTGAGAAAACTGCGATTATATAAAAAACATAGTTTAAAAATAACTCTTTATTTTTTGAACTTTTAAATGTAGGTTTCATATAAAAACAATAATTTTGTTAAAAGACAAAGAAGTTACACATTTCTCAACTTACAGCTTCATTGTCGGAAAAATTCATTTTTTTTCTGAAAAATAGCACACCTTAATGCAAGTTTTATAAAATTATTATAGTTATTTCTCACATTTAATTTAAGAACAATTACTTGATGTTGTATTTATTATTTAACTATATATATTATTTACTGGGCATGGAAATAGCGTCTGAAACGTCAAATGTCGTATTTTCGCGGGACAGTGCTCGATGACATTTGTAGTATGGACACTAGTAATTTGAGAAATATTTTTTGAATAAGTAATCTATTTTATTTTTGATATTTAATCTAGATATCACATTAATATTTATATAAAACATCTTGTGAAAATGACTTTTCTCTTGTTTTTTAAATAATAATCAGCAATTTTTTAATTTACGATGTAAGTGCTTCCCCAGATGGTGAAAAAAGAAAAAAGTTATGAAATTTACTTGTTTTATTATACAGTTTTATTTCTTATCACTTTAAATTTAAATATATAATACGATCTCATGTGTAGGAATTTCCACGACTTCTTAAGTCGGTCTATTGCTTATACTGCTTTTACTTGCTAGCAATTTGTTTAATAAATATTCGTCGTTTGTGAAACACAGATCATAATAAAAATAGCTGGCTGACTTTATTGTAAACTGGTGGACATTTTTTCAGACTAGGGGATGTTGAAACTCGTAACTTTAACTTAAATTTGAAGTGTCTGTGTCAAATTTACCTTTAGAAAATAAAGGTAAATTTGACACAGACAAGTGATCACTGACATTTATTGAAAGTGGAAAGCTAAAAATAAATAAATACATGAATAAGGATTATTTACCCCTTTCTAAATAATATGTAATTGTATCATGTATCTAAGATATCATGTATCTATACATAGAAGTATTAATTTATTACAAAAAAAAAAACGCTTTACCTTATCTTAATTTATTTATTCTCCAACAAACAAAATGACAACATATTTAATATTAAAATAACATTCCTTTTTAAAATTGGTAACAACAAAAACTGATTAATTATTGTAAATGGTAACACAATTATCGTACTTCACAACTTGTTTCATGAATTATGGAGTTATTACTTTAATTAATGATGATAACAAAATAAAAGTTATATATATTAAGGCGCTTTTTTCAATAAATAAGTACAACACAATTATAATATTTTATACACATAACTAATTAAAATAAGTCACAGCCGTGGGCTTAACACTATTTATAAGTAATATAATATATCCTACCCTAATACTGATAGAGGTATTTACACAAACAAATATAAATGAATTAATCTAATGGTTAAAAATAGACTCCTTGTGCAATATCACTTTGGTTTAAATGGCAATATTACTTCGGATTATAGGTAACATTTACTTATCGACTACACCGCTCGGATTCAGACGTTGCAAAAAATCTTTTAGTAAAGATTAATAGCAGACTTTTCAGAGATAACATTAAACATTATACTTAGCAAGATACTTAGATATGAGTCGAATAGGTATAGCCTCTATAAAGCCTCAGTCGTCATAAATGTGGTGAGGAGGGTGACATGAACACGCGTGTCGCAGAGCTACCCGCAGCCACGGCATGAAGTGAGCGACGCGAGCGTACACTCCTGGATATCCCGATCTGGCACAACCTCTACCCCAGGATACTATTCCTGTTTATAAACATTTAGCATTATTATTATTTTATTATAAAAAAATCTTCAAACTTTTGAAGAAAAATTATCAGATTATCAAAGGTCGCAAAGTAAGTTATGATATATATCAAGAGCCAAAAACATTTTAATATTAGTTACACATAAAAGATTTATTTTACAGATAAAATATTTCAATAAAGTACCAAAGTAGTTAAAATCAGTAAAAAAAATAGATTGAATCAGTGTCTGTAAAAGTAGTGAAGAATTTTTGTTTCAAATTTAAGCTGCAACCAAAATATTATAATTGTGATATAAAAAATAAAAATAATATATTTTAAAACGATTACAACTTACAGGGGAAACCTAAATTTCCGTTTTTTAAAGATTATTAGACTTACCAACGATAGTATAATGGGGTTGTGACATCAGCAAGGGGCCTCCGGAGTCTCCGGTGCAAGAGTCCTTATCGGGAGCATTCGCGCACAGCATACGCGGTGTGACCTTCCTTCGACCGTAGCCAGCCCCCGTACATGCTTCTTGTGACCATATCTGTACTTCAGCCTGTTGAAGTTTTTGCAGATCATCAATCATGGAGAAAATTAAGATGGTATGAAAAATTAAAAAAATTTACATAATCAATTAAATATACAACCAAAGTTACCAAAGTTGATATTATGTTCTTTGTCGTTTTAACTTATAAATTGATACCACACAAAATTCACGACAAGCAGTTAATTTTGTGTAGTACTTATAAAGGTGTAACAGTTACTTTAATAATTTTCCTTCCTTCTTAGTCTCTTTAGTCTTATAACAAAAATTGACTATTTTTTACCCTCGAAAATGTACTTTTTTGTACATTTTTGACAGTTTTGTATATTCTTATATTTAAAAAACTTTCTGCTTCCATCAAGTTATAGTTTTGAATGCCAAATAATTTTATTAAAAGCCCACTTACTTTCATAGGAATATCCGAAGGGGGTCCCTTTTCAACGGTACTTCCCCATCCAGAGACAATAGCGTCTACGCCTGCTAATGTGTCTTCAAAATCTATAAAAGTAGGGATAATAACTTATGCCGTTACTTAACATTTCAAAAATGTGTTAATAAATTATTTTCTCACGTACACTTTCTAAATCGCATGATATTTATAAATAATACATTAAACAGGAAAGTAATATTATTATTAAGCCATAAATTATATCACGGACAGGAACTTGTTTATAATACATTAAGCCATGATTATAGAGTAGGAATATCAATAAAATAATACTATAAATTCTATTGAATATTCTATTATTATATAATTGACTTAATATTTATAGGCTATGACTCAAGTTTTAAGAAAGCTTGTAAACAAAACAACTTAATAGACGAAGCAACATTCCATTTCCGTTACGTTTCTATGTTAAGCCTCATGTATTTTACATTACGTTACGTTTTTTACGATATTTACCAGGCAGACAGGCAGGCCGGTACAGATTATACGGCAAAGGCTCTGCCAGTCTCAGGACAGCGATGTCATTGTCATAAGTATATCTGTTGAAGTCTGGATGCTGGATCACGTGAGACACTTTGAAGCCTTCTGAATGCGACTCATTTACATTGTACTCTCCCACAAGTACTGAGAGGCGAGAGGCTTCCACTCTAAGTTGCAAAAAAAATATAATAATTATAGATTATTGAAAAAAAATATTGAGTATTTTTGTAGCGTTAATCATCTGGAATCATCATCTCAAATCTTAATTTATCTTAAAATAACAAGCACGAATGTTTATTAAGAGTTTGTGGTTAAACTATAGATATTTATTTTTAAATAAAAGTTTTAACGCTTTTTAAATCACTCTTAAATTGTGTACAAAAATAAGAGATTGAATGTTGTGACCTACATTCTTGGCTTAGCCAATTCGACAATCTTTTAGACTGTTAAGTATTTACGCATTAGATTCAGGTGACGTTATTTAAAAGCTATTTAATGGCTTTCACTTTCTAAAATACATTAATTAATTTAAAAAAATGCTGTTTTTTTTAATAATTTCTTATTATAAGTTATATTTAAAGAACCTTCGAATACAATAATGAATTTGTATTTAGTTACGTGAGTGTTGGACAATTAACTGAACGGCGTGACGAAACAGTGAAAAGGTACGCCAGCGCATCCAACACGACCGACCTAGACCTGATTTGACAAACGTGACCTTGGTACTATATAGATAGCGTAATATAATAACAATGAAATTATGATATATATGGAGACAATACGGGATGTAATTATTGAAATCTTTATTTATGTCGATTTGATAATTGACAAAGCTGAACTCATTTTTCTATAAAAGTTGACATTTCAATTAATTAAAATTGTTGCTATTTCGTAATTGTATATAAGATAGTTTGTTTTGCCCAAGATGTCTTGAAATATTGTGTATGCGCAGCTCGTGACTCTAGGTCACTTGCGTAACTAAAGAGCCCTATACCAAGTAGGTCATACTAAAGGGCTGTTGTACGTAATACTTAAAACAAATATTGATATTATATTGCGTTTAAAGTGAATTTTAAGGAACATATATCGAATTTTTTGTTTTGTCATTCATGTAATACTGACATAAATTAATCAAGCACATTAATCTAATAAATTAACAGTTCGCTGATTTGTCAGTTGTATAAATTCACAGAAACATTTGTTAGTTTTATAACGGGGATGTATGTTTATCAAATGTCTTATATATATTTGTTGCAGTGTTTGATTTTATTCTTGTAAGATGTGTACTAAAATAATTGTTTTTTTTATACTTAAGTATACTATGCATGCCTTAGAGAAATTTTAATATTAATAAATCAATTGACATCTCAAACTTATTTCTTTAGTCAATAATTAGAGAACTTTCACATACAGCCTCACCCAGATAGTCTATTGTTTGCTGATGTCAAGAATGACTTAGATGACTTGTTGAATATATATGAATTGTATAATTAATGTCTACAAACAGTACTCGTTATTAAAATAAATGATTTGATAATGTGTACAGTTTTGGCTTACAATATACAGTTTGTACCAATTAATAAATGTATATTTAAAAAGAAAGTTTCAAAGCACGATGTAAGTGGTGATTTAGTCGGAAATCGGATATGTTATTTTTAATATTTTAATGCCCTCAAAATTGTAAAGTGAAAAATAACGTGACCCATTCCCAAAACAGCAGAAGATTGAATAAAACTTGTTTTATGCAGCATAATTAATGATTACAGTATAAGTGAATATCATAAATCAGGATGTCAAAGTTTTGGTATTATTTAGTACCCGTTAAAATACGTATGTGCTGTCCAAAAGTAAAATGATGATCCTATTACTGTCTCAGGAATAAAAAAGTTGTTGGCTGTTGGAACTTTTATATATTTTATATTGGCAATTTGTTAAAACTGACCCAGCTATTGAGAATCTCGGTCGAGATTCAAGCACACTGACCCAAATTCTTAATAAAAGTTTAATATGGAAATAAAATCGGTATCCGAAAGTAGGTGCAATGTCGCAGTATTGTCCTGCGACATTGTTCCTACTTTAAAGATGATTAATTTAGGTGATTGTGCCAATACCTTTGTTTTATAAACTGAATCTCAATGGTAATGAGATAAGATTGTAACTTACTCATAAACGCAGTGCGTGGCGGTGATGAGGTGGTCACGAGCTACGACGGTGGCACCACATATTAGCTTGCCATCTCTCTTCACTGCAGCTAACCAGGGAAACTCTCCAGCGATGACAGGACTTCCTCCCACTACACGAGCCCCACGAGCAACCCCACAAGCTGGAAATAGTTAAGTATTGTTACTGAATACCCCTTTTTATTGATATCAACAACTGGTTTGATAAAATGATAAATTAATAATATGTAAAAATATGTCTGTCTGTGTCACACAAGACAAAGACCAAAAATGTTTTATTTGATTCAAATATCTAAAAAGACGTAGTTTTTTTATAACATTTCCGGGTATCATTGCGTAAAATATTTGAGAAAATAGATCACAATGATGAATGTTGTGTCATTTCGATTTAAACCGAATAATAAAACATTTTGGTTTTACGAATGCTAGATTAATCACTTATTGCAGGAGTGGAACTGGTCACACGCACTCTCAAGTCCTGGAAGGACTCAAGAGATACCATTGTAATCTTTTGTGACCTTTCTAAAGCCTTTAATTATGTTGACCAAAATGCTTTAATACTTAAACTTCACCTTTACGGAGTTCACGATCATCAATTAGATAACATGAAGTTAGTGTAAACGGTAGTGCTGTTTATTTGGGTGCGTTAGTAAAAATGGGTGTACTTCAAGTGTCAATTTTTGGTTCTTTTTTGTGCTCACTTAACATTAACTATTTATCTACTGTATTTTTGATTGATGATCAATAAATTTGATATACTCTTATTTGCTTGATGCTAGGCTATTGGTTTATAAATGAATGCTTAATGACCCTTTCTAAATAAGAAAACTAAACTAGAAGAAGCTCCAAGTTTCTTTACCTAATATTCCTAAAAGTGGCGTAAATTTAATTCTGTATGACAAGGCAATTGAAACTACCAATAAAACCGAAAAATTGATTTTTTTTTTTTAAATTATTTTTTAAATATCAAATTAACAGACTAACTTAATGTTTCAGTTCAGCGACATATGCGAAGTGAAAAAATAACGGCTACATTATTTATTTTATTTTCAAAATGTCTAACTGACTGTGCTGATAAAATATTTTTAAGCTTATATTAAATAATTTGAAAACATTCATATATCTAAAGCTAATAATAATACTAAGGAGTATGTCGCACATATTGTCTGATTATAACAAATTTGTTGACAATTTTGCACATGTTTCACATGTTCATCTCCTTACTACTAACCAACGGAATCCTGCAGCTAGAGTATAACGTTATATAAGTACTATTTATAACGAGTTGGAATAAATTCATTGGTATATTAATTATATTTATAAAAAATTACTATAATTACCGACTGTCTAAAATATACTATTTAATAATGTGATTCTCGAAAACAAATATGGTGTCAATAGATTCTCATTATGAGAAATATAAATCAATAAAACCTATTTGGACAATTCAGGTTAAATTTAATTCAAAATGGAATTGAAATCTATAGCGAGAGTCTGGTGTTTTCTGTCAAAATGTAAGTAGATTTTATCGAAATAATTATTATTTTAAATAAAGTGAAAGTATTAATAAAACATGAACATGACGTAACAAAAACATATGTGAATTATAAAAAACAGAGTTTGTCCTACTAATGCGGCTAAATGAATATATTTCGCTTGTTAAATACATAGTAGTCCAAATTGAAAGAGTAAAAGTATATTTTCTTTAAAATGGTAATGAGGAACTTGAACAGATAATATAATTACCGGTTATGTACTTCCGCTACCGTTTAGCTAAAATTTAACATTTATTAGCTGTAATGAGTTCTTTTGTTGCACAGACAAAAATGACGGATTTAAGTGTGAATATTGCAAAATTTTAGTGCAACATAACTGGGTTAATTGTCTACGATAAAGAAAATACATATTCTAAGTTTTTCCAATATGGACAAAATACGCAGGGACGTCTTCCATCACTATTCACCATCATGACATTTTATTAATATATTGTTCTACTTTTTTATTTATTTTACGTTCCGAAAATTATTTTTCATAACATATTTTTTTATGGCAAATAATTTTTTGTTGAAATAATAAAACTAAAACGTTTTATTTGTTTTAAAGATTATTATCGTCTTATATATCCAGAATATCGAAAATATATACAACAATAATATTTACATTTTTTTTATAGTTTATAAATAAACAAATATTTTATCACAACATCGAGAACATTAAGCTTTATTTCCGAAAAAAAATTATGTATAAGACAGACTTATAAAATGTTAAAAAAATATTATAGTGCCAAAGAGTACTAAACGTTACTGAAGTATAATTTTACTTTAATATTGTGTCAATGTGTAAACTTTCGTGATCCACGATAACTATTATATATAATTATCTTTCAGAATTTGCCTAATTAGTTTCGAATTCGTTCAGGGTCCTTATTCCTGAGCTCTGAGCATGGTGGAATGGCGGCGTGAACTAATTATGTGAGAACAGCCGGATAATTGTATATAATAGTAATTTTGTTAAAATGTATGAATTGTATAATAAATAAAACGGATTTATTGCAAATTTATATAATTTTATAATTTTCGTCAAAAAATGTATACTTTATAATTTAAATAAATGTTATATAAAATGTACTCGTAAATAGAAATCAGTCGCAATTATTCCAACACCAAAATATTTAACATAATATCAGAATAATGTTATAATATTATAAGATTATTCTGATATTATCTTAAATATTTTGGTCAGATATTGAATATATACGTTGCTTTAATAAGGTTTTAAGGAAATTACAATAATTGAGAGCGTAATAAAAAAAACTTAATAATTTGGTTTCTCTGCCCTACATTTTAATATAATCCTCGATCATTGATTAAGATAAACAATATTTTATTATATATATATATATATATATATATATATATATATATATATATATATATATATATATATATATATATATATATATATATATATATATATATATATATATATATATTAAATATACCATGCTCAGAGCTCATTAATAAGGATCCCGAATGGGTCGAAACTAGTCAGGCAATTTTCGACAGACGGATAATTATATTTACCTTATAGTAATCAAGGATCAAAAATTATATATATCGTATAAGAAAAAAAAATCAATCATTAATCCATATATACTATTACGGAACCATAAATCTAATTTCCTATACAATTGAACTCTAATTCACAAAGTGCGGTCACCAGTTATTGCAAAATGTACAGTAATTTGCACTTTGTAGACTTAGTAATTTGCACTTTGCACAAATAACCGTCTAGAGCTGTAGAGTAATTATGTAACTATTTCTGTTGAGTTTTTAAAATAGTGAATTTTACTCAACTTTATTATGAAGGAATTTGATACTTTAAATTGTATAGTGTCTACGCCCGTATATATAATATCATACTTCTCTGGTATTAATGTCAAAATCTATATTTTTGTTTTGTTATTATTTTATTCATTCATATTCTTAATTGAAGATGAACTTATCTAATTTTATAAGAATACTAATATATTAATAAAATCAACAGACATATGACATATATATATAAATTCTCATGCTAATAATTAAAAATTGAAGAAAGTTTATACACATTAATTTTGAACAACAGTTCCACTAAGAAGTATACCTTTGAGTGACGCCAGTAAAACCGGAAGGCTGGCAGTTTGTAATTTAGTCTCGCAACATATACATTGTGATTTTAACGAGAATCTGTTATAAAGCTGTCAAGCCTTAAGCATAAGGATGTGTTTACATTAAATAAGAATTAATTATTAACATTATTATTAAATTTTGAATAATAGCGTTATCGTGATGTGAAGTAGGTTTTATGTTTAAGAATATTGTGTTAGCAGCTTGTCACATTGTTTATACAATCAATACTCTCTAAAAACACTTCAAGATTATGGAATACAGCAACATCATGACATAACTCTAGGAACTGTAGTTGAAAATATCTGAAGAGGTTAGAAATTTAAAAGTCGATTTATAATATAGTAAAGTGTTTGGTTTTTGTTGAAGTTCGATATGAAGTCTTTATATACACTGCGGCATATTATATGCTTTAAAAATTTCTTGATTTACTTTGAATTATAAATATGGCTTTGTTTCTCACACATACACAGACAGTAAACACACAGGTTGGTCTGTTTATAATTAGGTCACAAAAAATTATTTATTTCAATAACAATATTAAATACATTTATTGGTTTGTTATGTATTAATAAATTTATATTTTAGTTAAAAGTGAAGTGGTACTATTAACGATTTTACTAATAATAATATTGATAAAAAAACCTTTAATCAGGAAATGATTTTTCTTATTTTCATACATACCTTAACAAACACAACAAACACAATTATAAACACAACGAAAATTGGAAATAAACACAGACACAAAAGTCGAAATTCGACCCTAATTGGATGGGATTACATTAATGAACACTCACTGCAGGGCCTGCAAGCGCTGGCTGTCGCAAACACAACTAGTAGGCACAAGATGCGGAACATGTCTGTCGGAGTCACAGTCCACTCTGGAGGCAAAGGGAGACGCCGGCCCAGCTATTATAGGCCGCGGGCGGCGCCTCTGATAAGGCCTCGGGGCCAGGGTGATCGGATCAGGCCAAGTTCACGGATACGCGACGACTGAGCGAACGACACTGGCAGCCGTCGCGTCACCCCACTGCTCACGCCACACCAGGGCTGCGCTGGGCGTCTCCGTGGAGACATTAGATATTGACCTTCATATCTATTCAATAGCTCAGATTCGTTATATCAGAAATTATATCAGGTTATTGTTTTGGAAAGTTTTAAAACCTTAAATTTAAATTGTCTTGTCGTTAACTGCAGCATTATTCACTGATTGCGTTTGTTTTATTGAAGTGCCAATTGAAGGATTTCTTTGAGAGATTTATTACGTAAATGTAAATGGGTCATATATGTATTGCCGTTAAGTTACATCAGCTATATAATTGTAAAATAATAATTTTTTTCAAAATCGTCATTCATGAGTCAAGTGCTACCAGAATTAACGGAATCAGAACATTTGCGATAACTTTCGCGTGCTTCCTCATGTGTCTTGATTGACACAATTAACTTCTGATATATTTTTTGCAGAACCGGCATTCAGACGTCAAAGTCTCGAAATTCAACTAAATCATCGCATTTCCTAAGACCTGTTGATCTAAACATTATACAATACTGTATCAATTATCATCTGTATCGATCCTTTTGGCTTAATATAGTATTGTGTAAATATTTCTGTAATCATTAAATTATATGTGACCTAGATGTTCGAGGATTCAAATTTATATTGCTATTAAAATTCTCCAAATTATAACATCCAAATTGAGTTGAGAATTGAGAATATTGTTTCTTATATTTGGAATTATTTATTTACTGCTAAAGAAGTATTTAGCAAATGTTCATAAATTTATCTAATATTATATGGTAAGAATTTGAAAAGAACATTTGTATTAATTATTTTGTAGTTAACTTCAGCTGAAAATGGGCTGAAAATATTTTTCGTCTACTTGTCATTATTTTTCCATTAATTACTGAAATTTTTTATAAACATATGTAATTTTTATTATCATAAAATAAACAGAAATATACAAAAAAGTGTTTTAAAGAAATGTAGAAATTACCTTCATTTTTTCGTCTTCGATAGATTTTTTATGATATATATTTTTTTCTGAATTTCTAGTTGCATTTTACTCTTAAACAGCAATGTTTTAGTGTTGTTATTGGTTATAAAGACTTGATTTCTAGTGATAAAATAATTTTAAGATGTATATGGGAAGTCTTGAAACTTTATTTTTGGCTTTTAACAATTATTTTTTATTTAAAGTATAACGGTTTATATTATTTTAATTTAATATCAACATATAATCCAGTTCAAGGCATGTCTATCAGAAGGACATGCAGGCTCTGAGATCCTCGCGAGAGGTACATAATGGTTATGTAACACATACGTAATGATGCCTGATGCCGGTTGGACCGAGTTGTGAGTTTTAATTTTTGTGCATTTGGACAATCTTACTCAACGTTTTACGTAAATCCGGGACTCGAGAGATGTTTAATATTTTGCAATTTTCGATATTCGATTACATAGTCTTTTGCGCAGTTGCACTGACCTACCATACGATTGAAAAGTTGAATCGCTTTCGGATATATGATTCCGATACACATACAAACAACAAACAAACATTTTAAAGAGAAAGCCCAAGCAATTATTTGTGAGAGTTGTGACATTTTTATTACGTAATTCACCATTTTCACAAAATGGTGTTTGTATTTGAAAAACTTGCTTTAATAAAATAATGAGACCACATTAATTGGTTTAAGTTGCAACCACCATTTTGGCGCCACTTTCTCATTTTATTACATGAACATGTCACTTGATAATCAACTTTTTTTTCCAATGGAAAAGTCCAATAAGCTCTTTAAGTTCAAGGGCACGTTCTTAACCTAAATGATAACAGTTTTATATAAATATAGATAAATTATTACCGTGAAAAATGTATGTTTAAGGAAAAGTGTATATGCAAACAAGTTTGGCCTTGTAGATGGTGGGTGTGTGTGGAAAGAGCCGTGGCTGGTGATTCAGTAGCATCTATGCCAAGGCAACGCGACGGCGCGCCCGTATGGTGATAACAACAGCCTCCAGTGAGCTATCAGCTCAGCTATTGGCTATTATTGGTTATCTAAATCTATTTAGCTGTTATGTGTAAGCTTTAACTTAATTGTCTATTATGAGGTTTAAGTAATTGTATAAAGAGTTCTTAGGAACATTGTAACTTTTATGATTTATAAAGCATATTAAATTAATGACGAAAGTGTACTACTACTACATTTTTTTTTTGCTTTTGTATCCGAAACAGGTTTTCGGTGAAACCAAAATCGAAACGGTAACTTACTTAAATATATTTAAAGTTTAAGTTTTTATTGTATACAGAAATGTAATGTAAACATTTATTTGCATAAATATAAAGAAAGTTAAAAAAGTTAAAGCTAAATATTGTGTTAAATAAAAAAAGAGTTTTATTAAATTAAGAATGAAATATATTTTGATATGATAACTTTGTTATAGTGAAGAATTGCGCTTTAAAGTTGACTTTCCAAAAAAAAAACAGTATACCTTGAATACTACATAGCTACAGATGTATATTTGTATTCATGAAATTTTAAAAATTAACTTAATAACATACAGTTATTACAACAATCAGTGTTATAATCTTATCATCAATATATAAATTTTCATTTGCACTCTTAACAAAAACAGATAAAAAAAAATTCTATGAGAATTGGATACTCACTAACTACCCAGTAAGTTAGAGTTCAAAACAGCTATTATAATATGTTACTACTTTGAAATTAATATTTTAGTAAATTCAGTCTTAATAATTAAAGTCTTAAATTGAAGATACGCTGCTTCTGGAATATAAGAAAACTGGCTATAATATTAGAAAATGAGCTTAAACCAAAAGTCATTTACTAAATTATTTATCATTCTATAAATCCTTAGAATAATTTAGGTTTTTACGCCTTTCCATATATGTTATATTTTTATTAGAATTTTTGTACTCCTTAATATTGAAAAACATCATATAACTATAAAATATATATAACCTTTACTTCAGATTTCAAGAATGTTCTACTTACTTTCAGAGTTGGATCAATGACAATTAATTTCAAGTAAATCTCAGTCAAATATTGTTGTCTTCTATTAGTAGAATATAAAATAATAATTTAAATATTATATATTGTATTTATTTTTACTCGTGAACTCGCGTAACTAATTCTGAATGATACTACCCATTTCTCATTAGTATAGTAAAAAATTAATATTAAAAACAATTATAATGATTGGAGATCACTTTAGTTCAAAAAACTAAATTAATTATTCAAAAATACACGTAAGTACGAGACTATCTGAGAAGAAAACTGATAGTTAACTAATAAGTATTACAATGTTTTTCTTTAATATTACATTATGAGAACCATTGACTGTTATTAAAGTTTAAAAACTGAATCGTGGACATCTCGATGATGGTACCACCAGCATGTGATCCTGATCATGCATTGCAAATCTATGTCAGACGTTTGTAAGGTTATAAAAATGACATATATCAGTTATATATATGTATGTGATGCTTTTTGTGGTAATGGGATAAAAAGGTATTGCAGGAAGGAAAATCTATATTAAAATTGAATTAGTTTGAAATAAAACTATTTTTTACGGATTAAAACTCGCGTATAATTTGGTTACATTTTAATTGTAACCCGATGTTTCGAATGCTTTGCAGCAATCGTGTTCACGGGTAGACGAGATGTAAGTATCTGTCAGAAAGTCAGTTAATTAGTCATCTACCTCCAACGGTTCCTTAGTTTGACAGTGTGAAACGTCAACCCTATATTGTATGTTTTATGAGACAGGATGTAAGTGGGAAGGATGGTAAGTGGTGGTGCCGTCGCTTACGTCTTTTTGCAACATATAGATTGCGAACATTTTCAGGAGTTGCGAGAGATGAGGAGCAACAACAAGCGAGGAAAATTTGGCTCACTAAAAAGTTTGTCACATGATCTTGATTCTCTATTTTCTATTTAATAAGCATATTAACTATACAATTCTCATAACTCAAACCTAATGTAGTATATGTTAGTTATGAAATAGCATATATAAGTTATTAAATCTGATTTCATAACTTGAGTTTACAACTATATCTTTGGCATCAACTGACTTCTAGGAAGAAAAGAGGAGCGGTATTTGAAGACTTACTCATAAAAAACTAAATATATCAGAACAAATTGATTGCAACATAATATTCCAATGTAATTTGGTTGAAATACCTACAAATTACAAATATCTCAGTATAAGTAAATGTATATAATTTTTTTTTGTTTGTTTATTTTAGTATAATACACTTGTAATACTTTAAATTTGTTTGTTCACTAATCTCTCTTTTCAAAAGTGATTATTCAACAAGGTTGAGTGACCTTTCTGTGTTTACAATATAAGGTCGTCTTGTATCTTAGATGTAACAAAATAAACCGTAGGTTATGTCTTAATGATATATGTAAATGATTATTTAGTTAACTTATTATAAAACAGTCAAGTGTGAGATGTACTTACGCATTAATGTTCCGTATATTGTCATATACAAGTAACTATAAATTTGAAGAGTTCGGATTTGTTGGTTTTCCTTATGCTATAAAATATTTTTTCTTGATAAAATTCTTGATTGCAGGCTAAGGAAAAAAATACAATACATGGATAATGAAATTTACGAGTTAAATTTTTTCCGTTAAAAGATAGAAAATCTAATTGAAAAAAAAATTGATTTTGAAATTATAAGTGCATAAAGATACAGCTGTTAACACCTTATAAATAATAGTACTAAAACATTATAGGATAAGTTTGTTGAAAACTGACACCAGATGGCGCAGATTTGACATTTGCTCGTATTGATACTTTTTCTTTGTATTTGTATTAAACAATGAAAGCATATCATGGCTAAAGTATAGTTTAAAACAGATTTTATTTTATGAGATTTATGATTAACCGTTTTTTATAACATTTCTTTTAATTACATTATTTGATTGAGAAGATATTGATTCTGATACATAACCGTTTTAAATGATAAACTTTATTGAAAGTTAAAGAATTTTTTGGTAGGATGATCTAATTATCTTATAACTGTTTTTATAAACAACAAGAGCGTAAAAATATCATAAAAGTCTAAATTAATACGTTCGAATACTTCATTATTCCTGTCTGTTTTAACTACTATAACTTTATTTAACGTGTTCACATAAATTTATTAACAATTAAAAGTAAGATTTTTAAGATAACAAGATATAACTTATGAATACAGTCTGTTTTAATTAATATCACTGAATAGCAGGGATGTTGAACCAATGGCACGCGTGCCGTTAACTTTTATGATCGAATTTATTTAAAAATTAAATAAAAAAAAAAATATATACATAGTAAAGAAAAAAATGGATATAAATTTGTAGTCCTGAATGTTTTGCTTATTTGCATATTGCTTCTTGTAAAATATCGTTTATTAAGAAAGTTTAAAGAAGATTTGTTTTTATTTGTTTATTCAATTATACTTACGTATTTTTACAACACATTGACATTTCGAATTTAATTTTATTGTAGCACAATACCTTTTTTTTTTACTTTGTGGAACGAACATCAAAAACGGTTCGCCATTCCTGCTCATTGCTTTGATGACAATATTATATTATTGTTATATTTTTAATTAGACCTGCTTGAGAAATGAAATTTATATTTCGCTAAACTATTATAAAATGGCTCTTTATCATTTTCATTTTAAATAGGAACATCAATAGTATAAAGTATTACCTTTTTAGTTAATAAATGGAGTTTTTAGATGCAGATTTTTCTGTCTGTCGGTCTTCTTTTCTGTCTTGCGGTTATGCGGTTTAACGCAACACCAATGAGACGCATTTTGATGAAATTTGGTGTGGTGATAGCTTGATGTCATGGTCGACATTTAAAATACCTTTTACAGCAGGAAGAACACCAGGTCTTCCACTTAATTCTATAAAGATATCTTAGAAAATATCACAATGCGTATACGTCCTATTAATTAGTTTGATGTCCAAAACTAGACTTTAAACACAATAAACAAAATTTATAAGAAAAGTTGTTTTAGTAAAACAAACTATTTTGTCAAGTGTTTACTTTGGTTAAATCAATACGCAATGCAAACGATGCCGCAGACATAGCTAGTAAAAATATTTATCAAAAACACGTAACACATCGGCGTTGTAACGCCTGCGAATTTATTTATCATTTACCTCTTAGTGTTCTTTGCTCATGATTTTTTGACAGGCGTAGTGTAATATTGAATTTGAATTGTTATATATTATGTAACACATAACATTTGTTTTTTTGACGATTATACTAAATAAAGATTTGCAATTGTTATTTTTTTTACTTAAATTTGTTAAACATATTTATCAAGTCAAATGTATTTTAAGAAAAGTAGTATTATTTAACTATGTCTATATATAATTATTGAATTTATAAGGTGAAGTATGATGAATAGATATATGTAAAGATAGATAAATTTTAATATGTAAATATATGATTCTCTATAAATAGTACATTAGATGTTAACACAATATTAAGTGAACAACTATTTTCTTATATGAAGCCAAAGATAAAATGTCCATTTCTCAAATGTCCTATCTTTGTCACGTAGGAACGTGAGAAATGAAAATACTCCATAGTCGAAAAATCCAATCATTAGTTAACGGTTGAAATGATTAATCGTATTGCATGTTATAACAGATTATAGTCCCACATGAGAGGAAAAAATGGTAATAACTGCTGCATTAACTGATAATAATACCGCTGAAATTACCTTGTAACTGTTGTGGAATTTATTGTAATTCAATAAAATGGGATGTGCGCTGGAGGCAGATGTCAGAAGCAATTCTGTCAGGACATTAAGTGGAGCAACCAGAGTGAAAGTGGAGATATTTCTTTCTCTGTCTATCTTCATTGGAGTGGATTGCTACTGATCGGTGGTCACTCGTCTTCTTTTATCAACACGGGGCCGTCTTGTAGGCGTGAGTTTTTTTTTTATTGTTTAGTGTTAGTGATAAGTGACGAAAAATATACAAAAATTATTATTATTATAAATTATTTCTTACTTTAATATAATTTGCATTAAATTATTACTAGTTTTGTAAGTATTATTATTATTTTTATTAATGTTATTTACTGTCGTATTTTGATACACAATATTTTACATAGAATTTACGGCCTATCAAAATTTTAACATTAAAAATTAATAAATTCTCTTTATCATAATATCAAGAAACAGTGTTGTGTATGTTTAACCTTTAATTTTTTTTATCCTTGCAATACAAAAATTTACAAAATTATATCAGTGTAACTTTCTAGAGCATTTTGTACAGCATTTTGTACAACAGGAAAACATATAGCTCTCTCCTAGAACGAACGCCAGGAGTGTGGCGAGAATAACAAACGAAACGTGACTGTTTGCATGTTGGCGATCATGTTTACCAAATTAATAAAATATATTTTTACAATAGATTAACTCTTTGTACCTAACTCCTTGAAATTTCTTAGTTTTATTAGTATATACTTTCAGTTTTTCAAACCTGGCTTTATTAAAAATAATATTTAAATATTTATTTTATTAGATGTGTCGTACAGCCCAGATAGGTTTATATTCTAATTCGAATGTAATGGGATTTTTTTTTTGGATAAACCGTACAGGTCAGGTAGGTTTTATTATTATTCGAATGTAAAGAAACTCCTTGTGATTTTCCGAATAGGCATTACAAAATAACAAAATGTACGTCTCCCTAGAACTATTCTGGTTAAATATTTAAATTGCGTTTGGCAAACGATCAAAAATCACTTAACCATTTAAATAACGAATAATTTATTCTAACTGTAAATTGTATATTTTTCCTTTCTTGAATGTTTAGTAAGTAGTCAATAAAAAATTTGTTTCTATTAGAAAAATCTGTTCAAATAGATTCAAAAGTGATAATATTAGTTGTATGTATGTAATATTTTGTATCAATAAAAAGTAAAAAATTAATGCATTTAACTTATTAATATTTATATATTAAAAAATATAATATAACAATTATTTTAAACTCTTGTTACGGGCGCGTTGAAGTCTTTTACTCTTGTACTAATAAATATTATATATTATTTATATTTAGTTATCATAAAACACTTTATTATTTTATTTATTTACTTATGTACCAGATAAAACAAAAATCACATTAGGAAAGAATAAAATACATTGGATTAGCTTATCTCTACGAAGAGATCTCTACTAGTTACCTATGAGTGTGACAAAGATCATTGCAAAAGGCAGAAATAAGTACATATTATACTATACTTGTAGGTTATAAGTAACTGCACAGTCTTGATTTAATTATAATAAATGTTTGTTTATAATATTTTCATATAAATATTCAAGAACGGAATTTTATAGCCTAAGGTTTCAGTTTCATCCTATTTTTGTATTTAAATAAAACTTTTTTTAAATACGGTACAAAATATTTGTTGTAAATCCGCTAATTCAATAAAAGAATCATATTGAGGTGCAAATTATATGTGATCGATATAACGGTAAAATAAACCGGTTTTTACCGGTTTTACGTGTCCTTGATTACTCGAGAACTGATTTTGCAGTAGCTATCTCATTTCTCGTTAATGAGGGTAATTTATATAAAAATGCGAGTGATACCTGTTTTTTGTCTTACTAATTGTAAAAAAATGGCACAGATAAATAATATTATTTAGATTTTCCCCCCAAAATAATAATCCATATTTTTCTTTTAATTTTAAATGTTGTGCTCTGTATTAATCAAACTGCTTTTTCTTATTAATAATTAAGAATTGAACTATTTGTATATTGAGATGTGTTATATATGTTTTTAAATTATGTTTTTTTAGCAAAATATTCCATTAGAAATTCCTGAATTACCTTATTACAGTAATGAGTGCACGACAATCTATGTCAATGTTAATTATATACTTATATCATAATGGCAATATTCTAGAGGTTTGTAAATAGTAAATAGTTTTATAAAATGGACAGAATTTAGTTCTGTTAATAAGTATGTTATGTTTGTATTTAAGGAGAAACTTAAATATGATTTCTCCAATAACGGCCGAAATTAATAATTGACCTACAACTTCAGTTTTAAAATAGCCTTAAATGGTGTACAACAAATTTTTTTTTTTTTAAATTTATTGATTTTGTAATTAACTCTAGGTTCTGTATGGTATGCCGGCAAATAAAAAAAAATCCTCGTCACTTTGGGCAACTGTTGAAGGCTATAAATCTCTAATTATTATAATAAATACTACATATTTTTTGCTACAAAATCCGATAAAATTTGGTCATTTTACTAACCTTTAACCGCAATGATTTTTGGCATATAATCCTACTTATTTTTACTTTATTTGCTTAGAAAAATGCGCTGGTTATTAGTACTAGCCTGCATCAGTGCAGCAAGCTGTCAAACAGACACGAAGCTGGTAGAAAAGGGTACGGAAAAGGGCATCATAGACTGGATCAACAGCTGGCTGAGCACCACCTCCACAACTACCTTCAGACCTATCAATGACCCACCAGCAGACTGCCCCACTTGCCGTATGTTAATATATACTATATCTTCTCTCTATAGCTGACGGTTGGTCATAGATTTTTTATTGTGATAACGAGTGTATGTTATGTTTAATATTATTAGAGACCTTACGTTTGTAATCTAAATAGTAGCTCTATTAAAGTAATTAAACAATTTAGTAGGAAAAATGTAATAATAGACTTATATTCTAATAAATTGTTCGTATTAACCAGAGTGCGGAATCGCACGAACGCGCAGGCGTATCGTCGGCGGCTATGAAACTAAGAAGTTAGAGATACCTTGGATAGTAGTTTTGCTGTACAATGGCAGGTTCTACTGTGGGGGATCGCTTATTAATGACTTATATGTACTTACAGCTGCACATTGCACGTCTGGGTAAGTTACTTCTGTTTGAGAAAGTTTTAACACCTTTTAAAATAATACTCTTTTGTAAAACCTTTTCATTTCATATCGCTCAGATTAAGCACTAAGATTGTGATTTTCAGATTCCGAAAGGAGAGAATGACGGTTCGTTTCTTGGAGCATGATCGATCCACTATCAATGAAACCAAGACCGTGGATAGGAAAGTATCAGCCATCATCCGTCACTTACGGTACAACCCAAGCAATTATGATAACGATATCGCATTGCTGAAACTTGATGAAAGAGTAAGCATTTGTCACCCACTTGTTATTAAATAGCTCTGTCCTTATTGCACAGATCTCACAATATTTTATTTATTGAAACGAATAACTTAATTCCAAAATCATCGAAAGAATTAAATAAAACTTCTCAAATATAGAATTTCAGGCTTTCCCTCTTTCTACTGTTTGATTATCGAATGAATATCTAACATGAAATGTATGATAATCAAAATTTCAGGTAGATTTAAGCTCCGCCCTGAAGCGCGCTCGTGAAGAGGTGGACGACGACAAGGATGTGGGCATCCGCCCCGGGTGTTTGCCCGCCGCCGGGCTTTCCTACAGCAACCAGTCTGCCATGGTGGCGGGCTGGGGCACGACGGAAGAGGGCGGTAGTGTGTCCAACACTTTGCAAGCGGTATGCTTCTATTTGTTACTGTTCATTTATATTGAAATAGTTAATTGGCACGTAGTTCAATCATCAAAAACTAGAAGAACTAAATAAAATTTATGTAAATTTATTCGTTTTAATATTTTACTTTAATTAATTATATTCCAGGTCCAAGTGCCAATTATATCCAACGATGAGTGTCGCCAGACGGATTATAAGCAGCGTATTACAGACAATATGTTGTGTGCGGGAATACCCTCGGGGGGTCAGGACGCCTGCCAGGGAGATTCGGGTGGACCGCTGCATGTACTCAACAACTCCACAGAGAAGCATAGCATCGTCGGTTTGTACTCATTTTAATATAGTACCACTTTTTAAACTAAGTAGTAAAATTAAAATCCAGATCAGTACCATCAGTAAGAAATTTAAAGGAATATCTGGGGAATTTGGAATAGTTTGGGAGGATTTAAAACAGAGAAATAAGGAGGATCACATCTGTTTTACAAATTGTCCTACAAATGCGTTGATTAAAAGTATTAAATTTCTGAACAATATTCCAGGTGTGGTGTCGTGGGGCGAGGGCTGCGCGCGGCCCAACAAGCCGGGTGTGTACTCGCGCGTCAACCGCTACTTGACCTGGATCAAGAGTAACACCCGCGATGCGTGCTACTGCTCTTAACATTAAATATTATTTTTATTGCTATTTATTTTAAATAAATTTATTTAATGAATTAACAGTTTCTAAATTACTTTTCAACCTCACACTACTTTCATAAACTCATTGTAAAAAATAAATTAAAATTAAAACAAATATTTTACAATTTTTATTTAAATTTATTGATAAGTTACATAATAGTAAAGTAATTATTTATCCAAAGCATCTGCTTTAAATATATTTCAATTCAATATATTAATTAAAATTTTATACAGAGATAAGAAAAGAAAAAATATTCTATACAATTCTGTATCTAGAAGTCAAGGTCTCAGGAAATATTATGTTATTAATATTTTAAAACACCTAATTAAATTTAAATGATATGAATTAAGGAAAGTGTATTGATAATTTAATACTATCTATCACATTGTTTCAATAAATTAGTCTTAACTGAGTATCAACTTGGTTTCAAGAATTATTGATGTTAATAGAAATTTTTCAAAAGCGATGAAAGTTGTGAAAACATTAAGTGAGTGGTGTTTATTGGGCTTATGGGATTGTATGGACCTCGAGTGTCAGGCTCGGTAGACGTGGTTGTCTCTTCTATCACTTCATTCCCATTTTTGACAATTCTGCGAGTTTCTATTGTGCCATCTGCTTTAGTTATGCTGGTGGTAATAATTGTTTGACAGAATGACCTGCATGGAACTGATGCGTCATTGAATGGGTGCTTTGGAACAATTTGGCCTTCTTCATTCTTTTTCAAAAGTCCAGATATTTCATTGGAAGAGATCTTACCGTCCAAGTCATTGTCTTGTTTTGGTTGCTCATATTTATAATCATGGTAGCCGGGTTTTAAGTAGTAGTCTCTGATACGGTTGCTATCAAATCTGTCAGTTTCTGGATCTGGCATTGGTAAATCAGTCATAGTTCCAAATGAATCCATATGGTTGGGACCGAAAAATGATCGCATATCACCGAAAATGTTGCCCAAATTTTTAAACATGTCTTGCATTTGTTTGGCAAATTCTAGATGCAAGTCGACTGGGTCATTATAAATTTCCATCTGGTGTTTGGTGTAAAGTTCGTCGCCATCGTCGTCATCTTCTGAACCCCAGATAGGGTTACGAAAGTCGTTTCTTGGAGGGTCTGGTTGGAATCCGAAAAAAGAACGGACTCTGTTCAAAAAGGTGCTTGACATTGTACAAAACACTCAGGGATTTAATTTGTTCTAGAAGTTTGTATACGAGATTCGGCGATTATGTCTTTGTATTGACTTTTGATATTGCGCAACAAATAATAAAGTAATACAATTGTCAGTTGTCATGTGTCAATTCAATCGATCTTTAGAAGTTAACACTACGTTTAGAATCAAGTCAAATCAAGGTAAAAAAAAAACTAAAAATAGATACAGAAAAATATAATTTAATTTAGTGAATAGTACTTAATTTTTTTATGTAGAAATTATTATTCTTAAAACTTTTTATAGTAAAATATATATATTTTTAATATTGAAGCTCGTTAATTTAACTATCATATTGTTAAATTTGATATTTTCTATTAATATTAGCTTTAAAATCATACATGATAATTTTACCTCAATATTTTATTTTTCTTTTGTATCGTTTCATAGTCATTTAATAAAATTACCTAGTCTGTGGTTTTAGGTATATTGCCTCACGTTTTGTGCATCTGTGACTAGGCTGTGTCTATAAGTCACTGATATCGACGTATTTTTGTATTTAAAAAAAAATATGAATGTTATTGGATAAGGCATGCATTTCGAAACAAATTGAATTTCAAACAAGTGAATCATTATGGAGTGGACAATTTATTTACATCTCGACTAAATCAATTTACACCAATCAAGGTATACATATATATTATTTTTATTTCTAATATAGGTATTATATTCAATAATTATTTTATAATATTATAAACAGTCAATTTTAACAATTTTATAATGACATACTTGTGTATTCGGGTCATTTCTTTAATTGATTTTAATTAAATGTCAATTTAACTGACTTTAAGCCAATGTTATTTTAGTCGTGACTGATCAGCGGACTAGAAGTGAATAAAGTTTATTGTAACAAGTTATTTGTAAATTGATTTGATACGCTTCTTTATAATAATATATATTTCAATGTTGATTCTTGATTGAAATCACCAACTTTACTCAAGACATATGTTCATTCGTAGACTCGTTCTTCACAGTGCTTAATTGAAATGCCGAATGACAACACAGCAGCTCTGTTACAGCAAACAGGTTTGAGACTTATTTATATTTTATTAAATAATAGTTTTATTTAATTAATTATTTTATATTTAATGCTGTGTTTTTTACTATGAAATAATATTTCACAATTTTGTACCTTCGATAATAGTGTTAATAAAAAATTATTACCTACATATGCTAATAAAATATATATCTTTTAGTCAAACACAATTTTTTTATAATGCACTAGTGTTACAGAATTATTATCAAATATTTAGGACATGATTTTCATGAGTCGTATTTATTTTTACGATTTTTTTTAATTATCTGCTTGTTTATAAAATCATTGCGACCTTTCACACACACCGCACATTTTAATCGCTTCAAGGTAAACGGATACTAGGATTATGTATTATTGAAGCTAATTGTCGTTACAATGCATTTGACAGGGCAAAATAAAAAACGTACTTTTAAAGTAAAAAGAAATTATAACGAGATATATATATATATATATCTCTCGTTATAATTTCGGAGATTACCTGTAATAATTAAGGTACCAGAGCTTACGTACATACTTCTATATTATATTGTTCTATTTATATTAGTCTTGAGTGATAAATAAAAATGAAAAAAAAAATTAATATGCACCCTTTAGATTTTCGTTACGGGTGTCGTGATGCGATTCGTTACAAATGAATATAGAGCTAGTTAAACTTCAATTTGAATGTTATTAAATTCTAAGTTCGATAACTATTACATGTATTTGTCATATACTTTTTTAAAGATACTTTTCGTGTCATTACGTTTAAGTAAGAAGTTAAGTAACTAATACAGAGTTATAATTTTCACAATTTCTAAAATTCGAAAATTCCTGGTTTAAATGTAGTATTAGCCGGTGTATGAACTTAGAGAGACACGCATTTTAATATATTTCAAAATGGCGTCCAACTATTTCTAATTGTTTTTGTGATATATAAATGGTCTTGATTCTGGCGAAATCCACTTTAATGAAATGAAAAACTATGATTAATATTTAAAATGACTTCTTAATCATAATATTTAAGTATCATCTGATTGCTTTAAAATTGATCTGTGTGGGAGCTGGCAATTGGATTTGTATGTATTGTTTTTTTACAATTAACTCAGCTTATATTATAATGGAAAAACCGCTGGAGTACAAACACGACACTTGATTTAAAACCTTATTTTTTAAGCAATTAGATCTTATTTAGAATGATAATTATAAACAAATAACTGAAGAAAAAAAGTTTTAAAGTGGCTGTCGCCTAAAAGTATCTTTTTGCAAATAAACTTTTAATTTCTATTATTACTACAAGATTTTATATTAATTATAAGCACTTTAGATTCATATGAATCTTCATTGTTTTTATTAGAGTTGATGATATAAGAAACTTTTTTAATTAAATCATAAAACAACGATTTATTTTTTATTCATGAGATATGATACTAGAGACAGAGATAGAGAATCAAATAGCATATAATGTTTCGGCTTATTTTAAGTGTTAGGTACACTCAGGACTAAGTATATATACTAGGAGCGCGATCCACATCTAAATTTAGACTCGCTGCGCCCCCAAAATCTCGGTATGTGTTAGCATATTGAGAGAAGCGAGGTGCAAAAAGCACCAAAGTTTGCAACTCGACGTATTGTAAATGCATTACAAAACGTCGATGCATTCTGTCTTCAAATATTTTTTTTTCAAGCTAACATTTCGGCCAAAAAATTTTTTTCCATTGAAGGCCATGAAATTTTATTTTTCCGTGATTATTCCTCAATGACATAAAATATTTGATTTTTTTTAAAACCACCTCCAGGTCGATGTCTATCAGTGTGCAAAATTTGGAAATTTTCGAATAAACTTTTTTTGATTGATGCTTGCATAAAAGATGCAGAAAATTCTCTTATATAGAGCTTCGCTCAATAAGTAAGTGCTTTGACTGATAACGTTGATATATAAAAAAAAAAATTGTGAAGAACTCTCAACTTTGTCTCTGTTTAATTCATTGCACTTGTTAGTAATTGTCTTTAATCAATCCAAACGACGTAGTGTATTCATTTATATACAATCCGCGCAATTTATCAATTCTGCCAACCTTGTAATAGAGTAATACAAAAAAACTATATTTTAACCCTCTTAGTGCCAAGGAGCGCCGTCGTCCTACTCACGCTTGTTATAAAAATGTCAGCGTCGCCATAGCGCTCCTTTTCACAGTTCACTCTGTTTCTGTAATTTCTTGTCAATAAACATGTAGTATTTAATTTGTTTGTTTTTATTATCATAGTATAAAATTATTTCAAGAGAGTGTTGAAAAAATTATAAATATTAGTATATGGTGAATATTTGTCTCGTGCATACAAATTATCTATAACAATTACAAGCATTTTTAGCATATATTGGTAAAATTTGTATGGCACTAAAAGGGTTAAGTGCGGTCCTTCCCTTTATAGTAAGTTTTATACAAGGAAGTGTGGTTCAATTGAATGCGTCATGTCTCAATGAATGTGCAGTGAATTTATACCACAAACCAACGAGTAGGGCTTCATCATTGGCTAAGTAAACCGTGTTCTTAATTGCCGACTTGGTAATATATTTGCCGTGGTCAAGAATCGGGTCGTTGACCCTGCGTGAAGGGTTTCTAAGTCGCGTGTTGGTACGACTTAATTTTGAAGGTATCCAAGATTTTTCATTGAACTTTTTTGTCATTTCGAAAATTATTATATCATTTAGGTTATATTATTATATATATTTTTCCGTGCTGACGTAATTTTAAAGCACTTTAGTCCAATCGAGACATTCCAGCCCTATTCTATTGTCATCGTAATTACTCAAAAATGTTCAAATATACCAAATTTACTCAAATTTTCTTTAATTCTTTCGGTTCTTTGATGTTCAATTTGAACGTACTTATTTACATTTAAATAGTTGTACACTTGGTATTTCCGTAAACGCCTGTTTTTTCCTTATATAAAGTAACGTAATATCATAGAATCGAATGTATTTAGTTTTGTTCAATTCTTTTCAATTTATTATACATGAATGAATAATATACATATATGTATTTTTGTGTAATATTTTTAATAACAATAATAAGAATCTTTATGTATATGAGTTAATATAATGTTCATCTATTTATATTTATACTTATATTGAATTATTTGTTATATTTTTCATGTTGAAAATTCTAATTGGAAAAAATCAAACCTCGTGTTTCAACAAAGTTCAACTTCACATATTATTCGAGATATTTAATACAATGTGGCGTGTATTTGTTTTATTTTACTTCAATACCGACATTTTTTTTATAATTCTTTCATTTTGAGCAATGGCGTTGAAATAAATTACATTTTCAAACTGGAGAAAGTTTGGTATTAGTGTATAATAATTTTTTAATGTTTTTATTAAGACTAATGTGATCCATGTTTACTAATGTATAGACATTCATCTGTATTTATGTTAAGTTCATAAGAATTTTCGATTAGTTTGGAACTCGGGACCTTTATTCATGAGCTCGGAGTAGCGTTGCCAGACGTCCGGATAAAGCCGGACATAGGTAGGTTTTTTGTTTGCCTGTCCGGCCAAATATACGATGTCTGGTTTGTCCGGCTTTTGTTAGGCTCTTTACCTACTTAAGACTGATTTGGCATTCGATTTATTTATTATTTTACAAGAATTTAACAAGATTTATGATAATAATAATAATAATAACTTATTAATACTAAGCCAAATCATCAATAATATAGGTTTTTTCGAATTTCTACCCAAATGTCCGGACAAACTGGCTGGTCTGGTCCGGCTATTAGGTTTGGCGACCTTGCAACCCTTGCTCGGAGCATGGTGGAATCACGGCGTGAACTCTTGAGCTCTTCTTTAATAGATTTAGAAAAAAATATATCTTTTTAGTACCTAGCCGTACAAACAAATTTGAATTTTATTTATTTAGATTTTCCATTAGTTTTGCAAGAGGAAACGATGGCGACAGACAGATCTCTTAACCACAGTCAACAGAATAATTATATAGTATTTTCTTAGATTTTCACGAGTACACGTTCCAAATAATTTTTTTAAATTTTAGAATAATTATATTTTTCGTCAAGGACAAAATAACAAGGGGCACACACAGATTGACAGAAGTATTGTAAGCATATATATTTAATTAAATGTTAATATACTTATAGGTTTGGTACTTTTTATTCTTGGCTCTTGAAGTTATTAGAAAAATACGATATGTCTGATGATAAAAGGAAGAGTCTGAAAATTAGCATAAGTATTCAGAGTGGAAATGCCAGTATTCAAGGCAGTATTAAAAGTACTTGATCAATACGAGAAAAAAGAATTAATGGTATAAATATATATTATATATAAGTAATGTATATATAGTATTTTCTTAGATCAGACACTTACATATCGTCTACCCGTGAACACGATTTCTGCAAAGCATTCGAAACGTCGTGTTAAAATAAAAATATAACCAAATTATACGCGAGTTTTAATCCGTAAAAAATAGTTTTATTCCAAATGTATATATATAAGTAATGTATTAAATTGCTTAATAAGAATGTTATTACACACCATAAGACCATTTCGATATGCTATCACGTGTCACTGGCGCCAGCCAGCCTGGCTCTGACACTCCGAAATAATAAAAAATGTTAGACTCCATATGTACATATAATATGTATGTACATATTATATGTACATATTATATGTACATCCTCGAATAAGCCATAACTATTCAAATGTTAGTGAGGTAAAGTCACGACTTTTTATATGAAATAAGCATTATATTTTAATACTTTTGAAAAAAAAATATGTCACTTTGAGGTCACTTAATTAGAAACATTAATATATTCATATATATGTCCTCCACCCAAAGGTTGCCTAGAAGAGATTGCTTATTAGCAATGAGGCAGCCTTTTGTTCTTTTTTGTGATTTTTTTCGTTTTATTTTTACTTTTTGTACAATAAAGAATATCTATGTATCTAAAATAAATAATTAATAAATTAAATATTCTTAATAAATTTAAATATTTTCTAAGTGTCAAGTCACTATTAGTTTTAAGTTTATATAATAAGAATAATATGGAATAGTATATAATAATGTTTCATGTATAAGTAATATGATTCTTATCTGTCTTTTAAAGGTATTGTTTTACATCGACTTAGATTACGTTACCAAATAAAGATACATCCCTCCTTAAAAGTAGACTTTGTCTTTTATGTATTAGAGCAATGAAACAAATATTTGTTATAGGTTAAATATTATTTCATAATTAATTGTTTATTGCACAAAATACAATATAAGGAAAAAAAGACTTAATACTACAGAAACATTCTCTATAAGCCAATCTTACGATGTACAAGAGACCTTGTTGGTCCAAAAAAAAATATATAATAAAAATTCTAAACATAAATATTATATAAAATAATACATAATTGTAATAATGTCAATCTATAAATGTGGCGTAACATATAAAATATATTTAATATTAAATAACATATATACAATATATACAAAAATAGTAGCATACAAATATATCATTTGTTAATATTACACAATATTAAGCAATTCAAATAAGAAATAAGATATATTATTTTGGAACTCACATATATGTTATTTTTAGTTTTGTATTTGTATGTTTCAGCTTGTATATATAGAACATAGTAAAGCAGTAGGAGTGAATCAAATGTGAATCAAAAAACCAGAACTTATGTAAATAGGGTTCGCATTCAGCCATTGTTATTTTTAGTTGTGACGTACTTGGCATTTATAAGTAAGTTTAGAGATATGTTTATATTAATTATGGCGGACATAAACCGTCTGTACTCATGTAAATACTAACGGAATTTAACAACATAGTTTTGAATTCGTGTGCGTGAACAGCGGAATCGCATGATAAAACTAGTCTCACAAACTTCGATAGTATTAACGTGAGTACAGTCGGATAATTATATAATAGTAATCATGGATCAAGAAAGTTCAAACTAGGTCCGCGAACCAGACCTCAATTATTATTTGTGTAAGCATATTGAGCGAAGCGAGGTACAAATCGAAGTTGCATTAAAAAAAAGTCGACGCATTCTGACCAATACTATTTTTTTTAATTTTTTATTTTCATTGTAAAGCTAAATTTTCGAGCAAAAAAAAATTCAGATTGAAGTCTATAAGATTTTAGTTTTTCCGTCCTCAACGACATCAAATATTTGATTAAAACTAGAAGACTGATGTCTATCTTTTTAAAATTAAAAGACTGATGTCTATCGGTGTCAAAAATTTGCGCCGAAGTCTCTCATAGAGAGCTTCGCTCTATAAAAAAAATACGAAAATGTTTCTAGTACAATCTATATACATTGAAATTTTAACACTTTAGAAGGAGTTGGTATGATACAATCATGTCTTTTTCAGTCTAACAAACTTCTATAGTATTAACATGAGTACAGAGGGATAATTATATAATAATATAATTAATAGTAATCATGGATCAAGAAAGTTCAAACTAGGATCGCGAACCGGACCTCAATTAGTATGTGTTAGGATATTGAGCGAAGCGAGGTACAAACCGAAGTTGCATTAACAAAACGTCGACGCATTCCGACCAATACTATTTTTTTAATTTTTTTATTTTCATTATAAAGCTAAATTTTCGAGCAAAAAAAAATTCAGATTGAAGTCTATAAGATTTTAGTTTTTCCGTCCTCGATGACATCAAATATTTGATTAAAACTAAAAGACTGATGTCAATCTTTTTAAAACTAAAAGACTGATGTCTATCGGTGTCAAAAATTTGCGCCGAAGTCTCTCATAGAGAGCTTCGCTCTATAAAAAAATTACGAAAATGTTTCTAGTACAATCTATATACATTGAAATTTTAACACTTTAGAAGGAGTTGGTATGATACAATCATGTCTTTTTCAGTCTAACAAACTTCTATAGTATTAACATGAGTACAGAGGGATAATTATATAATAATATAATAATATAATAGTAATCATGGATCAAGAAAGTTCAAACTAGGATCGCGAACCGGACCTCAATTAGTATATGTGTTAGCATATTGAGCGAAGCGAGGTACAAACCGAAGTTGCATTAACAAAACGTCGACGCATTCCGACCAATACTTTTTTTTTTAAATGTTGTTATTTTCATTATAAACCTAAATTTTCGAGCAAAAAAAAAATCCGATTGAAGTCTATAAGATTTTAGTTTTTCCGTCCTCGATGACATCAAATATTTGATTAAAACTAGAAGACTGATGTCTATCTTTTTAAAACTAAAAGACTGATGTCTAGCGGTGTGAAAAATTTGCGCAGAAGTCTCTCATAAAAAGCTTCGCTCAATGAAAACTTTAATAAAAATGTTTCTAGTACAGTCTATATACATTGAAATTTTAACACTAGAAAAAGTTGGTATGATACAATCATGTCTTTTTCAGTCTAACAAAGTTCCATAGTACTAACGTGAGTACAGACGGATAATTATATAATAATATAATAGTAATCATGGATCAAGAAAGTTGAAATATAAAACTAACATATATATTTTAACATATCATATATATTAGAATTTTCAGTTAGAAAGAATTGGTAAGATCTCATCACCATCATACTTTTCTGTGAGATTTAAAACATATTCAACATATACGGATAATCTGATAAAAATTTGGTGAAGCATAAAAACAATTTTAAACCAAGCATAAATAATTTATTTTACCAAATAAATACACTAATTTTGAAACCATTAATAAATATTACTCACATATTATATGAAATATTTTATCTTTGAATGTACAATTAATGTAGAGTTCCGTATCTTATCGTACAATGAATGTAGGGTTCCGTATCTACCCTATATATTTAACAACCTTCTCAGAAAAGGGCTGAATAGTGAATTATACTGTCGTATATTATTATTATTATTATGATACAGTATGTAAATAGTTATGATTCCTTGTGGCTTGTTATTTGCAATCAGTGTGTTATAGACGAGTATATGCCTTTATACTTGAAGGTATATATCAGGGTTGTCACTTAATATATTAATGAAATATTATACATTATTATTTTAAAATTATCCGGCTATACTCACGTAATTACTATCGGAATCTGCCCGACTAGTTTCAAACTCATTCAGAAATATAATTATCCGGCTGTACTCACGTAATTGCTATCGGAATTTGTCCGACTATTTTCGTACCCATTCGGGTTCTTATTTACGCCATGCTCAATGCTGTTCGCGCCGTGATTCCCCCAAATCGGTTTGAAACTCTTCGGTAAAATTCGTATATATTCGTATTAGTATAACATGGGTACAAGCGGATAATTATATGTAATAGTAATTATGGATCACGAAAGTTTAAATAAAAAATAAATAAAAATATAGACTGTATTTAAATTGAACAAATTGTGTTAATGGATACAACAGTTTTCATGTTTTTTTTACTTCAATCCAGAAACTTATTATTTTTATTTTCTATTTCTTTTTCAGATGTTTTTGCTATGACATTTTAATAATAGTTCTTTTTTATTATTTAGATATTAGAAATATATTTTTCATAGACTAAGAAAGAACTTTTATAAGGAACCCTCACTTTCTTAAAGTTTATAAGATGATTTGAAATATGAAGATTTGTAAAAAAAAAAACTTACAAGTTCTACATATTATCGACTTTCTAATTGTAACAAACTACTGCTACAATTTGATATATTATTTATTGTCAACTTCTATTTTTTTTTCTTTACTTACGTCTGTTTTAAGAATTCTAGAAAGTTTTTCCTCTTGAAAAAACCAGCTACAAACCTTTATAACTCTTACTTGAAGTTGGCACAATTTATCTGGTTTCTTTGACTTACTTCTAATCTATTATGCTTTTTCATTTATCCATCCATATTTGTACAGTTCAGTCTGTCTAGTGACTTGATATGACCGTGATAAAGATTACTTCATCTTTAACATCTTGCTTATTATAGAACTTTGTATCTTTTATCTGTTTTATCTTTTATCTAACGAAAAAACAATATTGTAATAAATTAATTATTTTACCGACCTGTGACCAAGATCGATGCAATTAGATCGAATAATCGATAGTGACTTGAGCCCTGTTTTTACTCGAGTGACTAGAATCATTTTGTCAAACTCGTACTCGATTGAAAAATTACTCGAGTCTCTATGCACTCGAATTACCTTCAAGTTGATTTTGTCGCTTAGGTATTTGATTGTAAAACTGTAAGTATATAAATAATTGCAATATGCAACTCGAGTCGTTTTTTGCTCGAGTGACTCGAAAACTCGAATATGATTTGAGTGAGATAGTAAAATTGCTCGAGTGACTCGAGTTACTCGAGTCGCATCATTAAACTTCGGGTAAATAAGAGGCATAATTAAAATATGTTCACGCGATTAAGTCCCGATATATTTTTTTTTATCTTTTACTAACTTATCTTACTTTTACTTTTTTTATATTTTTATCTTTTATCAAATGAGAAATCAATAATATTATAATAAATATTTATTTGTTAATATCTTACCAGTTGGCAACCCTTGCCTTTGAAGTGTTCTTATAGTTACCTTATGCAAGTCAGTCTGTTCCGCTCCGCTGCTTGTCGCAGTACGTATCGCGTTAATGAGAATGATTTCTCGTGTGTTACATTAAACGGAATATAAACTACAGTATTTGAGGTACGAGAGGGGGGAAGGGGGGTTTTTAATTACATGTAATATTTAGTGATAACGTTATTGTGATGTGTTTTTTTGCAGAATAAAGATCCGTTTTTGTTTAAAAAATATATTTTATATCATGGTAAAAACCTCCCATTTGAGCTACGAGAGGGGGGGAGTTATAATTATATGAAGTATTTAGTGATGTTATTGTGATGTGTTTTATTGAAAAATAAAGTTTCGCTTATTAGAATGTTTCACAAATTGCTAGTATAGTTAATATAAAATCGTGGTAAAAACTGGGAGTACTTGAGGTGCGCGGGGGAGGGGGTTTGTAATTACATAAAATATATAGTAGAAAAAAAATATGTAAAAAAATAAATGAAATGGTTAAACCACACTTGGCTCTTGCAGGTGTTTGCTATTAAATATTTATTATTATTTTATAATAAATTAAATATTATAATTGTTATTGAATGTTTGTTTGTATATAAAATTATTATGAATTTCAAAGAGCTGATAAGTTTGAGAAAAGTGAAATGGAAAGTTACGTTATATAAACAAACTGATTATGGTCAACATATATATATTTTTGATTATCCAAGAGTTACTTAAACTATCTAATAGATCTATATCTATATCTATATAGAATCTAATCTATCTATATATCATCTATATTCTATGTTGTTCTTGCATTTGTATATTTTAAACGTATATTATAACGACCTCGTGAGTTTTTATGAGTTTGCTTTTGCTATTGTTTTTATGTTAATTATTAGGAACCGGTATTTTCTGTATTATAAACATTAATTCTTACTTACGATAGAATACCGATAATCTGTTATTCATATATATGAATGTTACATGAATTATTTATCAAAAAAAAAATTATTTTAATTCAAATAAAATCTTTATTAATTAAATAGACTGATTTTAATTTCAATAGAATAAACATTTCTTATACTTAACTAAATAATGATTTAATCCAATTATATAAAATTTCTTGAGTCGTTATTGAGTTTTATTTTTTGTTGTTTTCATTGACCGCGTTCAAAAGGCATTGATGTAGGTCGCGTAAGTATTGTTAGCAAAAACTTTGTTTTACAATATTTGTACAAAGACTTAGGAAATTATTAAAAAAACTAAGAGTGAAATCATTGAAATAAAACTTTCTATTTTAGTAATATTTTTAGAAATCGCTTTATTGTTTATTGTTTAAAATTCCATGCTAATAAAAATATTTATACTAAATATAACATTTTTTGTCACTTTCACAGTTTGGACGTAAATCGTTAGTTAGAAAGGGACAACACAAAATAAAATACTGGTTATATTTTTTATAAGCAAGTAAAGTATATATATACACATTATAATAAAAATAACCTAATAAAATCTATTATCTTTTGTTACTTTCACACCTTTCACGAAAATCGTTAGTGAGAAAGTAACAAAAAATAACAAAATACTGGCTATATTAATTTTAAAAGGCAAAATATATACACATAATAAAAATAGATGAGTACTATCCCATATGTTATTTATCGCTAGATATACAAGTAAGTATACATGTTCCAAAAGTCAACCATGTCTTTGAATATATTATACATAAGTAGATAATGTCGGTATGTCTCTTAACATAAGTAGTTTAAGATATAATCTTTCTTTCACGTGACAAGTTTAATCTTATCTTTTTGGAGCACAAATATTTTAGTTAAGTTTTTGTGATACTAATGCATTTTTCGAGTGTTATTGACAACATTAAACTTTATTTATTAATTCTTTATTGCACAATACTCATTATAATGTACAAAACGCGGGCTTATTGCTACTAAGACATTCTCTACCAGCCAGCCTTAGATTTGCAGGAGTGGACGTTAGTAGGGGGTGCACAAAAGAAAGTAAAAAAGATATAAAAAAAATAAATGTAATCAGATATATAAATAAAATACATAACATATTATAAATATACATATATACACAAATACATATTTATATATACTAAAATATACTTTGACAAACTTTGACATATGAGCAAAGATATTCCAATGTCTCTATGTCTCTTATATAATATACTTAATTTAAGGACATTATAAGTTGTTTTAATGAAAACTTAAAATGTTAAAAAATCTCCAAACAAGACATACCTCGTAGTAAACAGTTTGTCTTAACAGATTTTGATAGAAATTATTAATATTGATCAATTAAAAACAATTAATGTAACAAGAAAACAGTCGTGCCGTTAATAATTATAGAAGATATTTTAAATTAGTGGGTGGAGTTTGTGGTAAATTTATATAAATAATATTTTTATTCGGTCTAATAAGGTCATGTAAATTTATCAAAATATTATTAATTAATTCCTGTTTGCGGTTTTAACTTGGAATTTATTTTGTACAAAATTAAGGATATTTTTTTTTCCTTCGCGTGTGTCGATAAAAATACCAAATAGCAAGTTACATCGTCCTTCCTTCTCGAAGTTACTTCTCTTTCCGTTCCACACCGCGACAATGGATAGGCGCATAATGTTGCTCCATTAAGTTAAATCTTATTGTGTTAACTTTGAAATTGTTTTTTTGAAGTACTTAGTGTAAAAGAAATTTAAATTAAATTAAATATTATAAATGTATATATTTTTTTCAAAATGTCATAAATAATCTAAAATATATATTTTACAAAGGTATTAAATTTAGTTATAGGACATAATATCAGTACGTTAAAATAAATATATATTATTATGCAGATACAATCATAGAAATAGATACTTCTATATTATATATAATATATAATAAGGATAAATTCATATTTAATATAATTTATTTTATGAATCAATGTAATGTGAACGCAATGCGTCAACTACGCGTTTTGATTACAACAGCAAATATTAATTTAAGGATTCGTTCACACTGGTGTTTATATAGTACGGAAATTAAATAGATATACTCAAATATATACATATATATTATATATGTACGCGTAATACTTAGAGATTCATATGAAAGCAGAGCAGAACTATTAAAAATTTCTTATTTTAACATTAAAAGTAAGTCTTTGCGTTATATACTTCTCAGGGTAGACTTTCCTTACGAGTTACAATTCTCTGTATATGAAAACAGTACAATAAATATATTAGTATATGTATATCCCTTGTATGTTGTATGTTATGTTTGTTAGAAGTCATTCGTCACAGATAGTGGCTTTAATACAGATAAGAATTAATATTACTTTGCGGTTTTTAATTTAATCACTTAAATATTTAAGATGGTGATTACGATTGCTTTTGAGATTTTAAAAATTGAGCCTATTTTTTTTTAATTTTAATCCTATACGCACTTCTGTTGAATAAAATATTTTCTTTGCTTGCTTAGAAATATGTCTAACGTTTTAAAAAATATACAAATAAAATTTCCAATAAAAAAGTACCCATATCAATATTTAATGTTTTTGAAAAACAAAGAAATGACCTGTTCAGTATTTTAAGAAAACTAAAACATTTTTTTTGTATGAAATGTCTGTTTCATGTTTAACTGTTTAATTGTTCGTGCATTAATCAAATTACTGGACAGATTTTGATAAAATTTTGGTATACATTTAGTCATTGACTCGGTTATATATTTAAAATTCCTCAATTTTACGGAAAAACTAAACTAATTGAACCTAATGTTAAAAGCTATTTTAATAAGGTTTCAAGATATAATAATCTTACTTTTACACTTTTACGTTACATAATGTATTACTAGGAGCGCGGACCAGACCTCAATTTTAACTCGCTGCGCTTATAAAATCTCGGTATGTGTTAGCGTATTGAGCGAAGCGAGGTGTAAACAGCACCGAAGTCGCATTTACAATACGTCGACGCATTCTGTCCTCAACTATTTCTTTTTTTTGCTGCTCAATTTTCGCGCGAATAATTTTTACCATTGACGTCTATTTGATTTTAGTTTTTCCGTGATTAATTTTCAACGACATCGAATATTTGAAATTTTTTTTTTAAAACCACCATCAGACCGATGTCTATTAGCGTGCAAAATATGGAAATTTTCAGATATACCGTTTTTGATTGATACTTGCACAAAGGATACAGAAAAGTTTCTCATAGAGAGCTTCGCTCAATTATAATAAAATATAATAATCTCCAAAATCTGTAAATCACGTAATTACCATGATTCAGATAATCTATTATCAGATATTTGATTTTTATATCTTTCAAGATCAGGATACTGTCAATTGATATGTACTGTAATATTTGATAATATTATTTTCTATTATCTCCTCAAGTGAACACTGTCTTGTGAAGTAGGTAGTAAGTATTTTATTTATATTTTTTATGTAATAGTTTTCAGTATGTCATTTAACTCTTTTTGCTAACCTATTTTACTTTTTATGTACATATATATTTATATATATAGGGGAGGCCAATCTGTCGCGGGAAAGGAAAAGATTATCGGTACCTACCTATTCCCGTCCTAAATATTACGAAAAGTTTTGGAGTATAGTTAAAAAATTCGTAGTCGGTAGATCGCAAAGAATTAAAAAGGCAGACAGTAGATGTCGAACCTGATAAAGTTGGCCACCCCTTATATATATATATATATATATATATATATATATATATATATATATATATATATATCTATACGGTGTCTGAAGTCAGCATATATATATACATTCAAAAAGAGTTATTGAAATGCAAAAGATAAGAGACTCTTTAACTCACGTTCATTTAAAATAGAATTGTTAAATTGAAAATTCGATTCGCGTGCCTTATATCTAAGAATATTAAAATCACATCGGTATTTTAGAAAACAAATTACTTTGTATGTTAAAATTAACGTTATAATGTTACTATTAAATATATAGTATTACCTAAGAAGTCTGTATATAAGAACCCTGACTTCTGTTCGATGCCAATACACCTCGGCAGGGTCCTCTAGCTCCAAGGGTATCGCTCATCAGGAGTGTACTGCACTGTACCGTACTGTATCCCCCTGATCATTCCCGTGAAGAGCATTAGCGTTATTTACAAAAGGGTCCTGATCTGAAGGGTAAGAAATTCCAACCCTGTGGGAGTACTATACAGGGCCATGCTTCTAATGATGCTAGCGTATAAGATGGGCCTCCCACTGCGCTGTGGCGGCTTGTTTGTTTCTCTGTACGAGTCTTAATTTGTTATAGATTGCTAAGCTTTATTTATTTTATTATTTAACAATTCTCACATATTGGTAATAAAAAATAATCATAATGATAATATTTTATGACGTTATTATATTATATAATTTTCAAGGTGATTTCGATTTTATTATCAGTTACTCAATCAATATAGAATATTTGATTTAACATAACTTTTGGCTACACATATAGGTTTATTATGTATATTTATATTATATGTATAGTTCGTAATAAAATAATTAGTTATATATGGATGCCTCGACATGGTGAGGTAAATAATTTAGTTTAAAATGAAAAATTCAGCCGAAGACAGGTTCCGGCCCTGTTTTAACCTTTAGCCTTTATACTACAGTTAATATGTTTCATTGAGCGACCTTTGGTATATACTAGTATGCTAAGATCAGCTAGTCACAATAGATAATACAAAAAATTTGAAAGCGCGCGCAAAATTTCCCCATGCAAAGTCTATGGGAAAAATTAATTTTTTGACTAATTACTGCAATTAGGCTAATGAGATTTGAGAGTTGTCACTATTTTTCAGCAGTGTAGCATAATGAGACCTTTGATTTGAGCCATCAACGATATTTTTCCCTTTAGTGGTTCTCGAGCTACAGTGTGCCAACGAAATCGCTTCCTGCATTAATATATAAGATATTTAACTTACACTTAAATTGGTTCTACTTTTAAACTTTAATAAACTGGACAGTATAACTACAATATTATTCTCTCAACAAACAAAAATCTGTTCTGCACGTAAATGTATTTTTTTTTCTAAACAAGTTTTTTTCTTGTTTCCAGAGGCGGTACCTTGTCGCAAGATGTCTGGAGGAACAACAGGGCCGTTGCTGTACGCGGTGTTCGCGGCAGTACTTGGCATGCTACAGTTCGGCTTTAATACTGGAGTCATCAACGCACCCAAGACGTTTATAGAGAATTTTATAAAGGAAAATTATGAAAGCAACCCTGATACTCTATTTTCTGTTATTGTCAGCATATTCGCTATTGGTGGTATGATTGGCTGTCCCTTGGCCAGTTGGGTTGCGGACACTCGCGGTCGTAAATTTGCGCTTATCGTTAATGCTGCTTTTGGAGTCGTCGGGGCTGTTCTCATGGGTTTTAGTAAAATATCGACATCTCTTGCAATGTTGATTATTGGGAGGTTCTTTATTGGGATTAATTGTGGATTTGCAACAACGGCTTCACCGACCTATGTGTCAGAAGTAGCTCCAGTTAGATACCGTGGAGCGTTTGGAACTGTGAATCAGTTAGCTGTGGCTTTTGGTCTGGTCGGTGGCCAAATTTTGGGCATTGATGTCATTTTGGGAAGCAATGAAGGCTGGCCATGGCTTCTTGGGCTTGCGATTATCCCTTCCGGGGTTCAGTGTTTGATGTTGCCCTTTGCACCAGAATCACCAAGGTATCTACTTTTAGTACAAAGAGATGAAGAACAGGCTAGAAAAGTATTAATTAATATTAGAGGGACTGAAGATATTCATGATGAAATCAAAAACATGTATGACGAGGATCATGCGGAGAAACAAGAACAAAAGTTTACAATTGCCGATTTATTACGAATCAAATTCTTACGTACTCCTATGATTATTGGAATCGTCATGCATCTCTCTCAGCAGCTGGGTGGGATAAATGCTGTTTTATATTATTCCACCTTGATATTTGAGCAAACAGGTTTAACTGAAAGAGATGCAAGATTGGCATCAATAGGTGTCGGAAGTATGTTGTTCATAATGGCGTTAATATCCATTCCTTTGATGGATCGTCTCGGAAGACGTACGTTGCAACTCGTGGGTCTTGGAGGCATGACTGTGTTTTCTGTTCTCATGACAATAGCATTCTTTACATATGAAGGTAATCAAACTATGAGTATATTTGCTGTAATATTTACACTCATGTACGTCGGTTTCTTCGGTGTTGGACCAAGCTCAATTCCTTGGATGATCTTATCAGAATTGTTCAGTCAAGGTGCGAGGAGTGCAGCCGTGAGCGTTGGAGCGTTCGTCAACTGGTTGGCAAATTTCATTGTTGGTCTTACTTTCATTCCTCTCTCTACTGCGTTAGGTAACTTTGTGTTCTTACCGTTTACAGTTTTATTAATATTATTCTTTGCATTTACATATTTCAAACTTCCTGAAACTAAGAACCGGACGATTGATGAAGTTACAGCTATATTTAAGAAGTAATTTTGGTCATATATAGATAACCAACATTCCCTATACTAAGTACCTAACCTATTGCAATAAGCGTACACTATGAATTGTGATAGTGTGATAGTATGATAGTGTGATACTGTATTATGTCGTTTAATAAATATGATTAAAGTATTGATAGACCTCGTAATTTTTCGTCGGGATGGTCTAAATTTGATAACAATTTAATATTAGGAAGACTGAAACTCCATGTACGTTAAATATTTATAATTCTAACATGTACTTATCTTAAAATCAAATATAATTAGGTGAATATATTACTATCTAATTTATATATGATTTATGTTTAATGTGTAATAAATAATAATTTGTTTAGTTTTGATAGTTTAAGCCAGTTTTGTTAAATCTCGCAGTGCCTTAGCTTTGTTGATCATAGTTTTGTTGTCTTTTAATATTGTTTTTTGTTTGAGTATTAATAACTCTTAGCTCAGATTAGATCACCGTCCTAATGCATTGAGTGCCAACACATACTAACTTATTATATGTATGATATGGGCCAAGTATGAAGTAGATTGCACAAAATTTATTACTGGTATTAAAAAGATACGTGTTCAGAATTTATGTGCTTGATGATTTTCATATTACAAGAATCATCACAAGAGAAAGAGTCTCCAGAGCAGTACTAACAGTATAAAGTTTAGGTAATAAACATCGTCTTTAATTAATTTTTGTTCAAATTAAAAGATATTTAACTTATTTTAAAGTTACTTTAAGTATTTTCTAACATAATTATTTTCTAAATATATCTAATTTTTATTATTTTATTATTTTACGAGTATTTTATTTTTATAAAAGTAAATGTAGGGTTTTTATCTAACAAAGTATCATTATTTTTAATTCAAACCATTCCTTCATTTTTATTATGATCTAGAAATTTAATTGGTAAAAAGTACTGTGGCAGCACAATCGCGATATAAACTTCCACGGACCCAAAGAGAAAGAACGAGAAACTGTAGTTACGTATCAGGATTCCAAGCCAACCCCTATTTCTTCCATATTATTTTCATATGCTCAAATATTTTATAAATCCCTGAATACGTATCTGTCTAATGTCATTGTATTAAGATATTAAATACACCGATATTTACGTGTATTAATTATAATAAATCTATACATGCACAATGCACTTTTCATTTTACTTAAATTTTATAATACTTTTTGTAAGATAGATATCATCGTGTTTCTGGTTTAGTTCAAAAAATATTTTTTTTTAATATTTTTTTTTTATTATTATATCTAATTATCTAAATTTTAATTTAACGGAAGTCATGAGAAAGTAGAAAATAGAGTATCCGGTATTAATCCAAAAACGATATTATGTTAGATTCATTAGTTATTGTATTGTATTTTACGATATTCTGTATAACTAAATATTATGTGAATTCGTTATAATAAATGTAAATAAATTATAAAATCATAAAACGAATATAATTCGCTGTTGATATTAAACTATTATTTAATATTTAATATGTGTTTTTAATATATTTTTAATTATCTCCACATAGCGAAGAAAATAGCTGCAAAGCTTCGACTTGTTCCTCTTCCTCCAATTCGCCTTCAAGCCAAAACGTTTCCATCATTCCTTTTCCCTGTTAAAATAGTAAATTAAACTTAGTTCTACTACAAATTTATTGCCAATACTATAACAACTTATTATTTAATAATATTAACAAATTTCATAAACAAAACTCGCAGTGGAAATTCAGTTTTTGTATGTACAGTCAACTTAAAATTAATGACCATATTAAAAGTTCAAAAATACACCAATACCTCGCTTTTGCGTTTTTTTCGATGTGCGTCGTTAGATTTTCGAAGTTGCGTTATTTTGGATTCGAGTCTTTAATTTTTTTTCCTAAAATACCATACCTTTGTTTTTAATTGCGCCATGTCATCAAAATTTGGGGATTCCTTTTCTAACTAAAAATCAACGCAAATTTAATACAATTTTATTTTCACTTTTTTTCTTATTTTAGAGTTCAGTTTAATTACGTAGTGTGTCGTAAATATGTAAAGTTTTACGTCGTGTTTTTGGTTACGAAAAAGATAAATATTTCCCCAATTTATTTACTGGCAGAGTTATATTCTTTTTTACATAAAACATAAATTCATGAGGGGGGCTATGATTCGCAACAAGTCTTTAATGGTGACGAAACTGGGTGGTTTTTCGAAATGTCTACCTGACAGTACGTTCATATCTAAAACAGATTTTTTATTTTTAACAGGTAGTATTTTCATAATCCTGGAACCTATCTTCGATCATTAAATGATTTGCTATAGAAAATCTATTTTCACTTTGCGTCGTTTCAATTTGCGTCAAATTGCGTCGTTTCAATTTGCGTTTTTTGGTTATAATATGTTGTATAGCTATTTTGAAACTTTAAATATGTCCATCGACTTTTGCAGCTGACTGTACTTGTTATTCTAGAAGTTTCCACGCGATAAGGCAACGAGTTTTAAATTAGTCATTATTGCCTCGATAATTTTTATGCAAATCAATTTGATTCGCTATTGTAAATATACCTTTTGTTAAGGAAAATATTTTACTTGCGAAGCTAATAGCTTGAATAATTGTATTACAATTACTTACAATTTTAAAACATGTTGCAAGATATAATTTTTCAAAGAAAATATAGTTTTAAATATTATGTAAATTTAGTTACCTTAACTTTAATAAGGCCTTTTCTGCGAAGCCTAAATTTCCCGGCTGGAAGCTCGGCTGCTGTTTTGGCGATTTGGCGATGATCTGCTGATTTGGCGATGAATTTGGATTCGACTGGGCTAAAACATAAATCAATTGTACCTAATACTATAAACTCTTCTTAAATATTCTAAGCTATAAATAATATAAAACTTTATATATATAAAAAATGAACAGTAAAAGTAAAAAGTAAAGGGTTCAACTAAAAAACAGTGTATGAGGTAAACTAAGCCTTGTACAAATGCCGAGCTGTGCCCTTTTGGCACATCATACAATATTTATTTACAAAATAAAAATTTTTGCAAATATTTTTTCATTCATTTCGTGTTATATTTTTTTTTTTTGTTTTAAAACTAAAACTTTATTATTATTTTTTAATTCTATATAAATGTTGTGATTTTGTGTGTTGTTCTTGAATAAATGTTTTTTCTTTCTTTCTTTCGTTGATTGTTATGAAGAAAAGTGTCCTAGTAGGGGATGTTTATTTTCTTCTTATTTGGGGGTTGTTATTGCATTCGAATTGTTTATTTATTTTACTCATTGTTAGGTAAAATGTCTACCTCGCTAGTAGTCTGCATCCTGCTGGCCGTGTTGACGGTGTCACCGACTAGACAGTACCTCGGCTGCCGTAGCCCCAGCACTCCGGCCACGCATGGGCCCGAGTGGATACCTTTTTTTTTGTTTCCGTTGGAAAAACCCGTTACGGGTACCCTGTCGGTCCAGGGGAGTGACGGCCGGGGGGGTTATGTGGGACTACCCGGCAGTATAGAGGATGCTGCCATTTTTAAGGCTACCTAAAAAGCCAACGGTTGCCCTCTTCGCCGTAATGGGCGCGGAGCTCCCGACACCACCATGTACACCGTGCCCACTGTCTCCACCCGAGGACATCGTGTCGTGGGGTTATGTGGGACTACCTATTGAAACAACCGGTTATCCTAATCGCCTCAGTGAGACGCCGTGGCGCTCCGGCGTTACCCCCCCTATTAGGGTGCTTTGAAACACCAAAACATAGGATATATTGCATTATGAGCAAATTGTTTTTGTCTCATTTACTATGTAGGTGTTTGAATTTGAAATGTTTTACTTTTTATGACGTTGATGATTCATAATAGCTCAGGGTTAGACATGAAAAATATCCATATATACCTTATATACTCTATGGCTGTCCAGCAAGCGGTCGATCCTTGAGTATACGTCGTTCATGTAACTGACAGTGTGCATGACGTCTGCGCGCGTACCAGCCTCCGTCAAGGGAATGCCGCAGAACATTATCGTAACACAGTCGATTTTCTGGTGAAAAACTATGATAATTAATATAAAAATTAGAGCAAGATTTTGTAACGGGTTTATAAAAATTTATTTACTAAAAGCCGTTAGCGAAAAACAAGTTTAGTAAAGATTTTTTAAAATTGAACCTGACAAGCAGCCATTGGGGATTTTCTGGCACGTAAATGATCAGCAATGGCTTTTGGAATCATAGAATATAGAAGCTGGTCCCCTCTCTTTTTCCACTGGTCCAAGAGTCTACAAGACTTTTCTAAAGAAAGACTTCTAGTTTCAGCTTTTTCGAAAAGTAGTTCCAGGCGTGAAAGGTGCTGCCATCCTTGCAAAAGCATCTCTTTTGATAGACCGTGTCCATTCAAATCGGCCAAAAACAAACCAGCTTGACGGAGTTCTTCGAGATCGTTGAATCTGTAAATAATTTTACCGATTCAATTAATCTAAACCAAATACAGATACAGTTAATTATTAAAATCTTTTAACTAAAATTTGAAGTCATCTCTTCTTTTTTTTATTACACTTATACTAACATAGGGCTACACAATAATATCAAAGCATCGATCTCCTCTAGCAGATGTATAGGTCCTTTGAGCAGCACGCACCCTGGAAGCCACGGCGTGAGTCCGTTACCACGCGCGCGCGCCATCGCATCAACTCCAGCTCGAACATTATTGTTTGCATGCATACTAACTGCGTAATTTTTCAAAAATTTAGGATGGTAACCAGCTGGTGGTTAAAGATTTAATTAATTGACGTTGGGAAAAAGAAATAAAAAAATAATGAAGCAACCATAGAAGACTTCAATCTGGAAACCTTCCTCATCTCAAGGTCATAGTGTCAAGACGTCTAGTGGTCATCAGTAGTAATAGTAGTGGTAGCAGCTAATTAATTACCTTGTCCCAACTAAAAATGATGTTGGGTTTTCGAAGACGGAGTATCTCGTTGATTGGTGATTTTAAAATTCTATTAAGAGGTCCTCCCCACGCTTCAATCAACTGTAAACCAATAACCAATATCCATTTTATATTTGTTTTTGTGTCAGTAAAATAAATTTAAATGAATTAAAAAAAGTTTATATTTTGTCGCCTGCCTGTAGAATTTTCATTTTCCTGTCCAAAAGAACTCCAAAAGGAAACAGTTGGAGAAGCAATGATGCTGGAACTGCTGGTAGAAGACATGGCAGAGACTGGCGATGCATTAAAGATTGTACCTCAAAAATAACACGACATATGAATACTCCATATAATGAAAATTAAGGGATCCAAAATGTAATTTTCTACCCTTTAAAAACATTTTACTTTCATTATTCTGAAAAAAGGTTACACAGAACAAGACTTATTCTACATAATTTGGATAACACTATTTATTTTAAATGTTCAACTTTACAAATGTATTGAATATATTATATAACTTTTACTTTAACTATTTCGTCACAGCCAGGGTGAAAACCCGTTACCTATTAAAGTGAAGAAAAGATACGTACGTAGTTAATTTAAAGGCACTTAAATCATAATAAAAAACACAGAGAAAAGACATTGCCTTTCAATTAAAATTAAAACTTAAATATACGAGTAGATATTTATCACTATTGTTATTAGAATAATATGAAAATAAGACTACAAAAGTTAAATACTTACGTAATCACTGTTGTCGAACTCAAGTCTTACAACAGTTACATAATAGTTTCCTTAAATACTTTCTTTTATAATTTACACTTTTAATTTGAGTGAGAAAATGTCCTCGGCTATTTCGTACAGCTGACCTATTGGAGCAAATTATAAATTCAGTAGCTTACCATGCACAATTGAAACTATCATAGTTTAATAAAGTTTTATTTTAATAATTCTACTTTTTGAGACTTAAGTTTTTAGTAGAGCAATTAAAGAATAACACCACAAGAAAAAAATATACTAAATTTTTTTTTGAAAAAAACGATATTGTTGAAATTGAAATTGGAAGATGTACTATACCCATAAGATATTGCGTAAACCCGGTTCTACCGCTGCTATATACTAGCTCAGCGCCGTGTCTATGTGCGCGAGTAAGTTGCATACTTGGCGAGCGCATACGTGGAAAGGTAAAACGCATCCGCTGGTGAATATTGTCCACCGATTGAAGAAAAGTGCAGAAGTATCTCCCCGTAGCTCGAATCATTGTATCGTAGCTATAAATTAAAAAAAATATCTTATTTAGAGAATAGGTATTAGGCTATTAATTAAGTTAGTTAATAATTTTGTATTATTCTTTATAATTGCTTAATCAAAATACATACCCGTAATTAGAGAAGAACTTGACAAAGCATCGGCCAAAAAAATGCATGACTTTATCACTAGTACTAAACTTTTCTTTTAATATGTTTAGCTTTTCAGCACTTACACAACTTATACTATTTAACCGTTGTCTCACTGGAGCACCAGATCCTCGACGTCTATACATATCAACTGTACAACTAGTTTTTCTTTAAAGATGGTTTTAATGAACTTTTTGTAGCTTCTGAAGCATCTGGTACTGGGGATGTACATTCGGATTCCTCTGAAACTTCAATATTCTCTGTCTCAGGTATAACCTCTTCTGCCTTTACCTCGATATCCCTAAGACGTTCCAAATGAACTCCTAAGCTTTTCCTGTCTCGAACACTTATTGGACATGATAGGTACTCTGGGACTTCATTAATTTTGTCATTAGAAATACCGAAATGGGCTGGAGGCCGTATTTCTTCTGAAGAGGTGTAGGCGTCGATTTCCTTTTTTGTAACAGCTGTTAAAGCATTAGTTGCTGAGATAGGACATTTGTAAGATAGACTTCTGTTATTGCCATGGATCGAAGAACTCCGCCAAGTCGGTTTTGCCTTAAGAGAAAGTTTTCTAGGTGCAGGACTGCTAGGTGTAGAGTGGGGCTACTTGGATCCGTAGCCAGCAACCTGGCCAGAGCACTCGCTAGTCGTAACATAAGCGTATCTGGATATTGCTATAAGAAATTAGTTTGTAACAAAAGTTTTAAAACGTCGTAAACAATTATCTATCCATTTCATCTTAAAATTTACCAGTCTTGTAATAAAGACGGTGTTTCTTGCACCAGAATCTCGAAGGATTGTCTCCCATATTTCTTCTCCACATTCTTCCTAAAATTGAAATATACTTAATATCAATGTTATTTATTTCTTTGAACCTTAAGGAAAAATCAATAGTAATTGTCGTTAATGGACCACAAACGGCCATGGAGAGTCCTCACTGCAGTGTCTTTGCTGGATAAGGAAGTAATTATAACTGTTCGTATGTTTTGCTATGGTTGCCGACGATTTTGTTCGCCCCATCTCTTGAACTCAATGTCATGTTATCTTTTATCATATAAGACTAACACAGAATATTCGATTTCATTACAATTATAGTACAAAAACGAATTTAATGTTTTCCTTGAAAATCAGATTTGTCGACTTAAAAAATAAACAACCAAATAAAAATAAAAAATTGTAATTTTCCGGTTTAGTACTTTTTGTGATTGGTTTTTCTCTTAGACTTAAAAACTTGAGATCAATAATTGAGCACTTGAGCTACATAATTAAATGAACCAATGGCATTTTTTATTTTTGTGGACGATAAACCGAAGTTGACTATGGAAGAAATTGTGATATATATGCAACTTTTATTCAACCAAATGTGTATTTTTTCATTGTATATCACGTTGGCTTCCCATTAAATAAATAAATAAACGGTGAATGCTAGGATTATATTTTAATTATTTATTTAATTCTTTCTCATTTTGAACCAAATGTTTTGTATGCGTCAAATGGAAGTCAAGGGGACCCATTTTGATACCATATTTATTATAATAAGACCCTTAGAAAAAACACTCTCCACCTGAAAGCGATCATGGTAGCCATCATCCTTTTGCCATATTTGAGTCAGAAGTACAAACCTCAAGGTTACCTTCAGTAATGACTTCTAAGGGAGTGGTGTAATGAGCCCAATCCTGGAATATCCTCTTAGATACTACCGATTCTCTAGAATACCATTTATAAATATTCGCAATAATTTCATCATAAATGTAGTAATCTCTTCCTTATAAATTATAAATTATTTTGAGATGTATTAATAGCCACCATGTTGGTTGTGTGTGTACGTGTGCGTGTGCGTGTGCATGTGCGTGCGTTTGTTCGTGTGTGCGTGTGTGCGTGCGTGCGTGCGTGTGTATATGTGTAAATGTATATTTGTCACCGAAATGATGAATTTAACATTACAGAAACATTATAAACTGCAAAAATTTTTGAAATGACGTAAGCAAAAGGTAGGTAATAAAATTAATATTTTAAAAGTTATTCGTTTAATTATAATATTAAAATCAATTAACAGAAGGTATTATTTATTTACACTATTTTCATAGATCCAATTGGCAAAGGAAGAAATAAGCGTATTAACAGCGGGATAATATGGGTGACCGCATTCAGGTCCAGTAGAAACAATTCCGACTAACACGTCTCCATTGTGGACAACAGGGCCACCGGAATCTCCTGTGCAGGCATCCTTACCGCCGACCTCGAGAATACCCGTACATAACATCTCAGGAGTCAATAAATTTATTGAAACTTTGAGGAATATCGTTAAACATTTCTTTTAAAAACGACGAATTTTCCAATTTGACAAAACTAGCGATGTAACTTTTGAAGGTATCCGGAAGAAGTGGTAAATCTCGATATCATCCAACGATCTGAGTGGCGAAGTCGGGGAGACGTCGTTATCAGCAGATCGCGAATGGTCAGACGAAGCTGGCGGAGCGCGGGTGGGGGGTGGGGCGAGGGGCGTCTCCGGGAGCGGGGCCGGGGGCGGGGCGCGCGGCGGCGGTCACCGCAGCGCGCGGCAGCGACGGCACACTCGCACGGCGCCCATGTCGCCCCACGGGGACATCTCAGAACATGAGCCGCAGAAAATACCGCCGCAACGTCTGTAACGTTACAATACAATTCAGTTTTTAAGATAGAAACGGAAGGATTTGTTAATAGTTTAAAAACCATATTGGAGAGGAGGTCTCGAAAAAGCTGCATATCCCGGGCGCGCTTACCTGCAGTGGTGTCTCCTGCGTGCGAGCCAGAAAGTGTTCCGGCAGTGCTGGCAGCGCGGCGTGGCAGCGTCCGGCAACCAGCGTACGCGCACTTCCTCGCCCGCCACCAGCTCCGAAGCGCTTGAGCTGCCCGAGCTGGCCGCACCGGACGCGCCCGCACACACCGGAGGCGCACCGTTCGGACTCTGAGGACGGCACCGACTTGATTGTTGTTGTCGACATCATGATCGAGCTCGGTCAAACGTGTTTCGTTATTAGTGCTACTCCTTATAGACGAATAATGGTTAGATGTCGAAAATTGTCAGTTGTCGAGGACAGTGACTTAAAGGTCTTGAAGTTTTTTGGTGACATTTGTGATTGCAGTTTTTTTATTTAAATGGTCAAAGTGTGGTTCATAGATTTAAAATGTGGCACATTTTAAATCTATGAATAATATTATTTTTATTAATATTTTTATTTGAACCTATATGACTACACAATCAGTTTTTGACCACAGCTTAACTTGCGGAATAAAATTAATTTCATAATATTGTTTTATAAGAAAATTTCTAGCCTTTCACGCAATAATTAAAAATACAGTTAAAAAAAACTTCTCTCGCAAAAATAAAAAAAAAATTATCAAAAAAAAAATTCTGGCAAACAGACTGTTTAAGTTTCATTTTAAAACTGGCTGCGTCTGTCAGCCTGTTTTAACGCCATAAATACAAAAAATACTTAACGGATTTTTGTTTTGCTTTTGACAAATAAGTAATGTAATACCTAAGTATAAAATTATTATGGTTTTATGTAAATATACTAAAATATATTGGTAATTGTTGAAGAGGTCTCAGAAATATTGTTAAAGGAAATAAATGATACCGTAAATTGCTAATGTCATAAGTAGAAATAACTGACTTAGTATCGACAAAAAAGATTACGGTAGGTAAGAAATGATTAACGGACGGGAAATAATAACACCATGACATAGTATTTTCTTAGATTTTGATGAGTACACATTTCAAACAAAACTATTTTAACCCGACTTTTCGAATGCTTGGCAGCAATTGTGTTCACGGTTATACGAGATTTAAGTGTCAAAGTGTCAAATTATACGCGAGATGTAATCCGTAAAAAATACTTTTATTTGATACAACATATTTAAAAAAAGTTAAATTTGGCACTTGTAGGCTTTGTTGAATTACTCTTACTACTAAATAACTTAATTCTGGTTAAATAGTTAAGTTTTTTTAGTAGTAACTTGACTCTCAATTTTTTAAAGATTTTTTTATTGTTTCAGCGGTGAAGTGGCAATCACGTAGGTAGCGGTAGGTGGGGAAAATTTGCAAGGATTAAAGACTACGCTTTTATCGCCGGCATGTTACACAAATCGTATGAGGGGACATTCCATCTAGGTTGTGGTGCTATTAGGATTTCAAGAACGTCTGTAGTCTCAGCCGCTCATTGCTTTGAGTAAGTAATTTGTTCAATGGAGAAGTGGTTTTTATAAAAAAATTGCTTTAATATAATAATAAACATAATTGTTATTATATTTTCTTAACAAAGCCAATTTTATTGTACTATAAATTGATTTACAGTGATGTTCCACCTTCCGCAGTGAGGGTGCGATTAGGAACCATTAAAGATAAATATAGGGGAGTAGAACATGTTGTCACTAGAGTTGTTTTACATCCAGAGTTTGAACCAGATTTATTATTAAATGACATTCTTGTTATGAGACTACGTGACTCTGCAGTGTATACAGACCAGATTAAAAGTGCTCGCATCGCTGGACCTCAATACCATTTACCAGCGGGTATTGGTGTGTACACTGCTGGTTGGGGTGATATTCAGGTCAGTTAAGAGGTTTTGTGGCCTAGAATTTGTTAAGTTTCTAAGTTCTATTACTCAAGCTTATCTTACCGTTTTTAATATTATTATTTTTTCTATACATATATATTTTATAAATTTCCCATTAGATATAATTTTTGTTTTAATATGTTATTGTTCAGGAAATTGAAGTTTGTGTTTATTATTATTGTTTCCATTATAATTTTACAAATCGACATGATAACAGAAAAACACAGGGTTTTATCACGTACTATATATATTATATTATTTATTTTATTATTATTATTATTTATACTTCACACAATAAGAAAAACACTGGTGTAGTCATAAAAGGAAAACGCAGGTTTAGTAGTAGCACAATCAGAGTTCACTGGATGTCTCAGCACAGGGTATCCAAGTGAGATATCCAGGGTAATTTAGTGTTCAAACCATCCTTTTTGACTTCTACGAAATATTGATAAATTGTATTGCAAGTGTAAGTGTATGTATTTAATAATAAATAAATAAATTACTCTTTTTTTAGAAAACAGCAAAAAAAATTTCTGCTCTTTGAATTAAATGATTTCCGTACGGAGGACCGCAAAAAAGAAATACTTTAACATGGTGCAGTCAATGTAATCGATCACCAAATTTGTACTGAAAGACAACGTGATAAAATGTCAGAGTTGCATTATTGACTCCTGAGATGTTATGTACGGGTATTCTCGACGTCGGCGGTAAGGATGCCTGCATAGGAGACTCCGGTGGAGTCGGAATTAGTTCTTGGGGATTCGAATGCGCTCACCCATACTATGCTGTGTTAACGCATGTTCCTTCCTTTACTGATTGGATCTCTGAAAATAATATAAAGTAACTATACCTTCTGTTAATTAATTTCGATATTATAATAAAACGAATAAGTTTTAAAATTTTAATTTTATTACCTACCTTTTGCCAACGTCAGATTTTCAAATATTTTTTCAGTTTATAATGTTTCTGTAATGTTAAATTCATCATTTCGGTGACAAATATAGTAATAATTCATTTTGATGTAATAATTAAACTTATAGTTATTTCTTAGTTTTAAGAAAATAATTTTTTTACCTACCTTTTGCAATTGGTAGAACTTTAAATATACAAGATTGTCAATGACTTTAGCAGTTTATAATGTTTCTTAATTCTGTAATGTTTTGTTTATTATTTTTGACATTTTTGTTGACATTTATAGAGTGTATCATAGTTTAAATCGTTGTCTTTTATATTTTTTCTATTTTCAATTTCATTGCTAATGCATATTATTTGTATATTGTTAACACATTATTAACATGCGTTCGCTGCTTCTTTGCTATAACTTTATTACTATAATTATTTTAACCATTTTTGTTCACTTTACCTTTATCAACCGGTAGGTTAAATCCAGTTAATTCCAAAATAAATTCTGATTTAATTCCATTGCCAATTCTATTACTTTATGATTTTTTGTTTAATTTAAATTCTGTTACATCAAGAATAGACATAAACATCAACATATTTTCAATATTCTCGATAAGTTTACCTCTTTTCTTGTCTACGCCATTTTATAGATCAACTACCTGTAGCTTTCTTAGATTATTCTTAAACAGAGACGATCACGATTAGAATTGTTTGACTGTTGCTATATACTTGCGAAGTATTCCGTATAAAGTAATAGTAGCTTCACCATCTCTGTAATCAAATTCCATGAAATACCTTATTCTTGAAATTATGATGATTGATGTCTTATGTCAATATTGTAGACATATTCCGGATAAATTGAGAACTTAATTTATGTCCAAAATTAACATGAAGTACTAAATAATTGTTGCTTTTTTGACTGTTAGGAGGTTTCATTCACGGTACAAGGTTAGGCAGCGACGACTTTCTAACTAAAAATGAGTTAAACAAGTATAATAAGACTAGATGATAAGAATGTTTGATATCGTTTACCTTCAACATAATTAAACATATTTATATGAAATAATATTTGTTTAGAGAAATATTATTAAATGATATTTAAGATCCATCTTCACAGTATTTGAAATGTAAATGTCAAATACTAAGGAAAACTCAAGATTTGCTATTACGCTCTTCGTTTATGCATGCCTTCACACCATAGTGACCTTTCCCTTTCCTTCTCTTTGATTTGTGAAATAGAGATATTTTAAATTTAAAATAAATCAATTAAAATCCGTATAGTATTTTGTTATATATTATAATCTATCCCTACACAGTTTTCATGTAAATAGAAGATACGCTATCCTATGGAAAAATTTTCTTGCGGCCGTGACAGTTCATATTTGTCCAGGACCTTTAGATAGGGAGAATTAAGTATCAACTCTATAAATATGAAAAAAGGCCTCATAGAAACATGCATGAATGATTAGATACAACTTTGTAAAAAGAATTGTTTTCTAAACCACCTAGTTATTTTCGGTTTTTTGTTGGTATTTTTTCAATGAGGAAAATTTTTCATATAAAACGATCCCTTGTTATACTGTCGTATAATATTTGTTTGGCTCGATCATACGTATTTACAAACTACCTGATGTCTTTTGGACAATATCTATAAATAGAGACTGTCTCAGACAATTACTGACTTCGATTATAATGATAAGAACGCTTATGACGAGAATTACTAAGATTACAATGGATAGCACTAATTTATTATCTGATTAAGGAAGTCAATAAAATTATCACTATTTTCGAAATCGGATATTTAGAATTATTTTTACATTTGTACAAAAAAATTAATAAAACTACTATAAAAAATGTACGATGTTCCCTTCTCGCGCTCTATTAGTAATTAGACCATGAAATCTCCCTCTTTATACTGACCCATGGCAGCGGTGTTACAAAGTTACACTTCACGTGGTGGACTATTGCAATATTAGGGGTTACACTCAAATATAAGCGCCGTCCACTACCACCTTCAGAAGGCGAAGCGGCCCTAATTCTTTCTTACCGAAACACAAACATTGTCCCCTTTTGACATCTCGTTTCTTCGAATGACTGTATTTACTATTTATTGTGTTTTGTGTAAACAAGTTACATTATGTACATTGAACATCTCTTTTTAGTGAAATCTGTATTCTACTTGTTGTTGTTGCATACCCTTCGGATTGATTCCTACATTCCAAATAAGATTACATATTTATTGTAATAAAGATAAAGAAGTTATTATTATGTTTTACTTTTACTAATAAATCATTCTAAACAAATTAAACAATATCTATTTTAAAGATCTGACCCTAGATAATGTTGCATAAATGAACCCTTTTTTCCCTTCTAAACACTAAGGATGTTACCCATAAAAACAATGAAAGAATTATTTGACCACAAATGACTAACCATATTGTAATTATGATAAAAACTATTATCAATTAAAAAAACATAATCCAATTAATCCCTTCTCCTCAAGGTTGTCTGTAAAAGATTGCTTTCGCATTAAGATCGTCTTTACAAACTGTATAAATCGACGTCGGCGGTAAGGATGCCTGCACAGGAGACTCCGGTGGACTGTTATCCACAATGGAGACGTGTAAGTCGGAATTGTTTCTACTGGACCTGAATGCGGTCACCCATATTATCCCGCTGTTAATACGCGTATTTCTTCCTTTGCCAATTGGATCTATGAAAATAGTGTAAATTAATAATACCTTTTGTTTATTGATTTTGATATTATAATTAAACGATTAACTTTTAAAATATTAATTTTATTACCTACCTTTTGCCAACGTCAGAATTTCAAAAATTTTTGCAGTTTGTAATGTTTCTGTAATGTTTAATTTATCATTCCGGTGACAAATATAGCTTTAATCATGCAAGTCCCTAAATGAAACATCAACATATAATCAAATCAACTATGTAAAATTGTTAGATCATTAGTATATATCAATGCTATAAATATATAAAGACTCATATAGCACAAAATTCAGATACGAGACCCTCATCTGTATCTGATTAATATAATATGGACTATATAATTAATTATGAACTTAAGACCTCGTCTGTTTTAAAAATGTCTATGCTCAAGTTTCACTAATAAAAAAAATTAAAATATATTATATACATTTAAGAGGCCTTTAAATCACTTCGTGTAACATTCGCTACCATAAAATAAAAATAAGGTAATGTTATTTTTGGAGTCATTCGGATCAAATTAAAATGATATATACAATAATATTTTCGACGTAAATGGAGTAACATCTAATATCCATAATCAGTACCTCACTTTAATATTATTTAAATTTTTAAACCATTAAGCATAAGAATAGCAAATAAGTGTAACTTGTGAGAAAAATTTTATTACCGTAATAGATGCTGTTATTACTCCAAATGTGGTGCTCGTTTCTACAGGATTTAGATCGTTCCACCATTTTGTGCAAAAGCTATTTTCCACTCACTCGTGATGTTTATTGTAAGTTTTAAAGCAAATTTTTTGGTAAAATAATAAGAAAATCTACAATGAAAAATTAGATAAAGATATTTAACAATTCATGCAATATTTACAAAGAAATAAGCTCATTTGCTATTCGTCAATTGTCACACGGAAAAATACATCACTATTCAGATATATTAAATATTTGAAAATTATGAAGATTTCATTCGCGATCTCAATTGGAGTTGTTAGGTTTATAAACCCGTTGTGATCAACGTCTGAATGGAAAGAATATTATCCCAACACTTTCGTTATTACATTCATGCTTAAGAACGATAATAGTGCTTCGTCTGCAAATTTACTCATCACACACCCTTGAATGAAAAAAGACTGCAGTAAGTATGTTATTTTAATAGATTTTTTTATATTGAATAAAACAAAATGTTGTTTTTCGGTACAAAAGGAAAAAGAAAGAAGCAGATATTTACCTAGAAAAGAGAAGAACAGTTTTGTAGCATTAGAGACACGACTCCCAGGTAATATTGTGAAGATAGATGTCGTCGAAAAAAACACTAAAATACTTTGAATTGAAATAAAAGCAGATGATATTGGTGAAAAGGTAACCGCCCCAGAATTATTCAGTTCAATTCGCTGTGTGAAGTGCTGAGCCAGTCCAAATAAGCCTGATCAATTATTTAATGTGAAAAACAAAATTAGGGGGTTTATGTTATAATTATAGAAAGCAAGAAGAAGAAACAATTTTAACCCAACATTTAATTCGGAACACCAACGGCCACTCAAAGCATTTAAAAATATTAAAGACTGGTAAACTAAACAAAGATGATTCTAAATATTATAAAAAATCAGTTAGGATTATAATATTTATTAAAAAATGCTTCAGATTAATTCTTTGAAGTGTTACCTGAAGATGGTTATTTTGTCAAGTTTGTCAATTATGGTTATATTTTATAATTGGTATTTAATATTGATTTTGAGGAGGTGATTCGCTAAATGTTATTCATATTGTTTATGTTAACTTTTATAATAGTTTTTTGTTGTTATGTAACAAATTTTAATGATTTTCAAGTAAAGCGATTATTGTGATTTTGCATCTACTACTAAAAACTTTTAGTTTCTAATTTAATTTTTGTTATCGTCCGACTATGATAGAAACAAATTATTAAACTTCTTCTAATCATTTTTATCTTTCACGTTTGTTTTTTTAAATCTTATCCTTTAATTAATATTGATTAAACAAAGTCAAGATAGAAATAGTGTTGATTATTAATATTATGGCTGGTTTATTAACATTGAAATATATTTCACATCCAGATTTAATTATTGTGCGTTTGTTTGACAATATTTTTTTGATTATACATAACAGTGTTTTGCACGATACGGTGGGACGACCCATTTTCTTCAACATTAATCCTGCGCTCTTAGGAACGTTACTAATCCTTAAATAATAACACTTTTAATAAAATTTAAGCATAATAGTAATTAAATGCATTTTTTAAATTTGGATGTGTTCTTAATTTTGCTTTTTGAAACGATTATATATTTCTAAAACACTATTAAATATCAAATAGCAATTGATTTGTGATTGATTTAAATATTCCTTGCTTAAAATGTAAGAACTGAATCTTGACTTCTACTATATAAATATTCAGGGGCTGCTTAACCTCTAGTGCAGGGTGTGCAATGCACACGGGCGCCGCACAGTGGACAGTGAGACACAGTGAACTATCGCGGTTCCTCGCTTAGTTTATGTTTGATGTGTGGGTAAAGAAATTACTATTCTTTTCATCATATATAATTCCTTTTGTATTATTTGAACTCTACAGTTTAAGAAATACAAATTTGGTTTTGTATTTCTTGAACTATAGAATAATATTCTTGAACTATTGAATGTTGTAAAACGCGTTTCCGTTTTAAAACGAGAATTTAACATTAATATTTTTTCTAATAAAATTAAATTTATTACTATTTATTTTATTCTTTGTATTAAAAAAATACATATTATACCACAAAGACATAGGTATGTTACATACATACGATAAATATATCGATAAAAATTTTGAAAAAATCAATTAATCTCTGAGTAATTAGAACAGATAAGGAATATTTTTTATATATAAGTGTAAGATTTAGTTTCTTGCATATTCATTGTTAGGTTTTAACAAAATAATAATGCGTTTACTTATTATAGTGCTTATTGGTGCCGCTTGCGGTGAGTAAAAGATATTTTATCTCTTCTATTCGAACAGATTGTTTCTCTTTAAGCGGGAGCAAACTAGCTCTTTTCCGATAGGAGGTTTTTAGCGGGCGTAAAAGTAATTTGAATTTGGAACATACATATAGTTATGAAAATTCATAGAAATATACTAGTACTATTTAATATGTATTCAAGATGGAATATCTTATAACCAGATTAAGAAAGTTACCTATGGCTTTAATTACTTACCTGAACTAACTTCATTAAATACAGATAAAGTAAATTGTATAATTGCTTAGATAATAGGACAATACATACATACATAAAATAATAAATTACAATTGTAAAGTATCGATTGTTGTCTTTTACTTGACGCTTTCCAATCATTGCATGTTTACTTATAAGTTTAAGTAGCGCGATTAACAAAAATAACATTAGTTTTAATAATTAAACCAAAATAGATTTTAATTCAGGTTTAATATTTTTATTGGAAAAACAAAACTTCTTTTTTTTCTCATGACTGTAAAACTAACAAATGTTTAATTATGTAATTCCACCCATATCTGAAAATAGTAAAACAATGTTTGTACACAAGAGTAAATGCAAAATTAAACGTTGGATTACAGTTGTGTTACACCATATCACTACATACAAAGTTTTAAAAAATGCTTAGTGAAGTATTGTCTTGTTTTCTATCAGTTGGCATACCTTTGTATCAGTTAAGAAATGTTTCATAATTACCTTTAGTTCATAATTACCTTAAAAAATATATTATCTTATTTCTTAGTAATTATAGGCCAATCTCAATTTCTTCCTTCTATATTCAATATCCTTGAAAACATAATCTATACAATGTTACTTACTTGAAAGAATAAAAATTACTTTTTAGACACAAAAAAGTCCACAGAAGATCACAGCTTCAAGCACTTCAATAATAAAAGAAATAGATAATAATAAAATGAAATATTTTACAATATATCTGATCCTCAAAATAGCCTTTGAAATCGTTCCTGTTATCGTTCTTATAAAAAAACTGGAAGTATTGATCTTCAAAAGTATTGATTGATTATGTTAGTAACTACTAAACAAACTTAATCAATGATTTCAATCAATTTCGATCAATTTCAATCAACGATTAATTAACTAAATACCTAACAGGATATAGACAGAAGCTTAGAGTTGTAGATTACATAAGTGATGAAGTTGATGTTATTTTTAGTGTTCCTCAGGGAAGTGCCTTAGGTCCGGCCTTGTTTCTAATTTACACCAATGAACTTTGTAAGTTACAATAGAACAATGGACAAATATTTTGGTACGCTGATGACTGCTGTATTTCATGAGATGGCGTTTGTTTTCACGCAGAGGTTGTTTGACTTATTTAGCTGAATGGGTTAACATCAACTTCCTATCTATCATTGAAATTAAATTATATTTGTTTCAATTTATCGGAACGAACACAACTTGAAAAATTCATAATAATTGTTCAAATTCTAAGGGTTGTGATTTGTCCTGCAACATGTTCAGCTAGATCAGCTAGATCTAGGAATAAGTTTTGACCAACTTTTGTCATGTCATGCCCATATTGCATTGCCAGTAGAGTAAGAAAGCTTGGTTGGATATTTAAAATAGTCTCTTACACTTTTTTACAGATACATATGAAGATACGTACACACAATGCACACACATACACTTTTACACACGCATAGTTTTCTTTAATTACCTGTAATATTTACATCGCATACAACGTTTTCTTCTCTTAAATTTGAACAAATACGACACGAAATCTATCTTCTCTACAATTGAATTTAACTACATATAATAATTTTACAATATTAGGTATTAGGCCAAAAAATCGGTAACGTGTTGGATTATCTAAATGAAAAAACTTATGTATAAGAAAAACTAAATGTATTTTTAAATTTTTACAACATCTCACAAAAAATCTTATTAATAACTCTTAATTACATACTCGCGGGATAACATTTATTTTATTTAATGTAACTGGATCAGCAATAAATGTAATTATTTTGTTATAGTTGCAGCGGCGCCGCGGCAGTCACGTATAGTGGGCGGCGAAGACGCCAGAATTGAAGAGTACCCTTACATGGCTGGCATATTAAGAAGATCGTGGGTGGGAGGATTCTTTCAATCTTGTGGTGGTACTTTGATTTCAGTTTCATCTGTAGTCTCAGCGGCTCATTGCTTTTCGTAAGTAATATTTTTAATAAGGGATTTATTTTTATAATTTTTCCTTGCTAGTGTTGAAAGGTAGTTGATCCTTTATTACACTGATAACTGTTTACAATATTTTTCACTAACGCTGTTTTAATGAAAAATTTAAGTAGTAAAATAAAGTTTTTTTATAGGGGCGTTGCAGTTTCAGCATCGAGGGTGCGACTGGGGTCCTCTTATGCTAATTCAGGGGGAAAAGAGCACCTTGTCTCTAGAATTATCATGCATCCACAGTACAATAGCCGATTATTATTAAATGACATTGCTGTAATCAGACTCAGTGACAACGCAGTGTTTTCGGATCAAGTTAATAGAGCTCGTATAGCTGGACCTAGGTACCTCTTACCATCGAATACTGTTGTGCATGCTATTGGTTGGGGTGCCACTAAGGTCAGTGAAACTTTTTTATGTTCTAGAATCTTGGATTTAGTTACACAAATTAGTTATGTATTACTATACATGTAACTCATCCATCCAACAATATTAATTAAAATTGTTAACAATAACATAATTTAAGGCATTAAGGCATGTTGGTAATGAAGTAGATTTATTAACAAAAATAATAAAACAACATATATTTCGTATATAGTACGTGCTGGATATTTTGAAAAATGTTCTTTAAAATAAATTTAAAATGGTTTTCAGTTCCAAGGATCGCCCTCTGAAAAACTTCAACACGTTGCATTTGATATAATCGATCAAGAAATATGTGCTGAGCGCTACGCATATCTGAAAACACTACCCGGTATGTCAAACTGGCCTGATGTGACTCCTGAGATGGTGTGTGCGGGTATTCTGGATGTCGGCGGTAAAGATGCGTGCCAAGGTGACTCCGGCGGGCCTCTTATCCACAGTAAAGACGTATTAGTCGGAGTTACTTCTTGGGGATTCCAATGCGCTCATCCTCAGTACCCTGGTGTAAGTGTACGCGTTTCTTCTTATACTGAATGGATCTTTATCAACAGCGTAAATGAATTTTAATTTAATATTTTTAAAAATAAAAATTGAGTTATTAGTCTATAGTGTTTTATTACTTTCATTACCTACTAATGAGCTTTCGCGCGAGACCTAAATACATTAATTTTATTACGTTTATGAATTCCATAATGGAAAATTGAATTGATTTGAACGTTAATGAATTTTCAATTCGAGAATTCCATACATACCCGTAATAGCTACTACGTAAGACCATTCAACAAATCTTAAAAGGTTTTTTTTTTATTTTATTACAATTATAATCCAATACAAAAATAATATTATTGGGGGACGAATATTACTCGCGTTTGTTGGATTTATAACCTTCTCGTCCAATAAGGTTCAACCTACAAGTGTCTTCCGGGTAAAGCAAAGTGAGTTAACAACAACTATGGTGGTAAAACAGCCTGACCAAGGCTGAGTAGCATGTTATAATTGTCATGCGATCAACCTGATACCCGGGAACATGCGACAAAGAGAGTGAAAGAGGTTACCGCAAACTACACAGATGTACCAGTCGACCCGTGATCCTTTTTTTTTTTTTAAATACACTGAAATAATGAATAATACCTTCCACCACAGTAAGTAATTATGTAGTCGAAGGTGGTAAAGAGTGTTCATTAAGGGAACATAAATAAAAATTGACCCACACGATAGACAATTTATATTTGGAAATTAATTGCTGAATATGCTGTTAATCGATTGAGGAACTATCGGCAATTAGCGGGGTCTCGGGGATCACAGATGATCTGTGTCCCCCGTCCCCTGTGCAAACCCCGCGGACTTCCGTTGACGCTGTTGTCAACTGGCGTCAACATATTCCCGGCCCTGGAAAGCTTAGCCGCTTTCTAGCAACTTCAGATCATCTGGCCTTGGCAGCAAGCACATCCGGTTGAGAGCACGTTGAACGATTCCTCTTGATGTACAAACATCAGCAACACGAGTCACACCATCTTTTCCTGGAAACAAACTTATTACGCGTCCAAGTCGCCAACAAAGGGGTGGGGTGTCGTCGTCCTCCTTCAAGACGACCAAGTCGTCAAGCTTCAATTGCTCTTTCGCATATGTGCGCCACTTTGCTCTAGCTTGAAGCTCAGCGATATATTCGTGACTCCAGCGCTGCCAAAAATGTTGCCTTATCTGCAGAAGGCGTTGAAACCTGTCGAGATGATGTATTAGCTTCTTGTAAGCACGGAGAAGGCAGTGATTGAAGGGGTCTACCAACCAAGAAATGTCCCGGAGTCAAAGGATATAGGTCAGATGGTGAAGAACTTAAAAGACATATGGGACGACTGTTAAGGACTACTACTGTTTGGACTACTGAAGGATATTGTACGTTAACGAAATACTAGAAGACGAAGAATATTATCGAAATGTTTGCTATATTTTTTTTAAAGGCGCTACGTATTGTTAATATATTATATCATATATACTATAAAGTAAGAATAATATTTTGCTATAATATATAGTAAAATTTTTCATCTCCTGCTAATTGTATTCCGAACAATCTTTGAAGAATTTTTTATCTCAGTAAATTCGGTTTACCTTCGAAACTATTATTCTTACATGCATACCTATTTTTTATATTTTTATAGGCGTTACAATTTGTTTTATTGTAAATAATATATCATACATATATTGTATACGTAATAATAATATATGTGTTATTACGCATACATTTATATTTTTTTCTAAATGGTGAAAATTAATATCTATACCTACATAAGATAATTAATTTCTATATCTATTAAATATAGTTAAAGAAAAATAAAATCAAGCGTTACCCAAAAAAATATATAAATTTATTATATACCAGGATTATATATTGCCTTTTCATTATAATCTGCTAATTTGCTTTTTAGAATAAGGCTAAATAATAATATGTTCTTAATTTTCAGGAAGACTTTTTTCATTGCTTGTCTTTAATCCAACCTATTAGTAATTTATGATCTGAGTTCAAACCTATTTTAAATTGTATTTTTTGTACAAAATACGTTATAAAATCAAAGCATTTTATTTACGACTGAACAGACAAACTGGAAATATCCGTTCACAATAATTTTTACACCCCAATACCCCGCATGAAACCATTTTATTAATCAAATTTAATAAAAACTATTTACTTAAACACAGTATACAGTAACAATGTATTTTTATAATAAATCAAATATATTTGTTTGTTTTAACGAATTACTTAATTTTATACTTCAAAATAAAAAAGAAACATCAATAAAATGAACAAAAAATCAGATCGCTTACAAATGATATGATTATTTTGTTCATTTTTATAAAGGTTGAAGATAAATAAGATACCCTAAGATTTGTACAGCATATAGTTCCGCGTGTTCAAGCCGCAATGTTAAGACTATTATACTAAAAAAAATCCGAAAATATTTATTTCTTTCCTAACGAAAACAAAAAGTAAATATATTTTATCAGACCTCTCAGACCTTACTTACTTACTTTTAATGAACCGTTATTGATGAAACTTGCAACATCAAAGAATATTTATAATCACATAAAATTTTGAGCTCTATATTTATATATTCTATAATTTTATTTAGGTACATAAATTACAATTTTTAACAATTATTTAATAAAATCATCGAAATCAAAGTTCACATCTTTATGTATTTAGTAAATCTGGCATGCCACCTGTTTCGCCAACTACAGTGAAAATTCATTTATTTCATATTTTATTCATTGATTAATTCATTCACAATTAATAAATAGCAGATACTTATTTCACTATTTTGATAAGGATCATCAGGAGTTAAATGTTAAGCCACTGTCACTGTTGATAACGATAATTCTATTAAATGTCTAAATATGGAATGATTAGAAGAAAATATCAACATTTAAATCATCATTCATTAGCCCAATATTAATACTAAAATAATCAACAACTTAAGTTTGTCTTATAAACATGTGTGATCATGTGTCACGTTTAAATTCAATTGCAATTTAAATTTTTGTTATATAAATCCTTCCTGTAAAAAAATGCAACCATTACTTTATATAGAAAAGCTATAGCTTTGCTATAGCTTTGCTATAGCTATAGCTTTGCTATAGCTTTTATATATATATCCAACATCATACACAGAAGGAACAGTGTTAGGGATAATATACTGCCTTGGTATGATGAATGTTGGTGATTCAGACCTGAGATAAATTCGTCGAAAACGTCCTGTATGCCCACTAAGAAAGCTGGCGAATTTTTTGTATAAACTCTGTGGAATTCACGATTAAAAAATATAATTCGAAACAATGTGCCTTACACGATCGCAGCCTTCTCCAATATTCAGATTACCTCCCAAGCGCTCTCCTTCACTTTTTAAGACCCATTGGTTTATTAGATTTGCTAGGAAACCGCAAAAAACAAAAGTCATATTCTGTTTTTGAGTCATAATTACAGGTGATCGTCAAATCAAACCAAGAGCTATCTATTTTTAATACTCTCCATTACTTCGGGGGCACTCCTGCCCCATCATTATCATGACAGTATCTCCTTACTGTCTATATCGAGCTTTATTAGACCAGTCAGTCAAGAGGACTCTCTATTTTTATAAATCTAACTTATAAATCAAATTGAATCATTTATCAAATTCAGTATCAAATTCAGAGTCTAGACCGACAGTCATAAATTCTTAATATTTGCCACGTACGCGCTCAGTAAAGTTTTAAAACTCCCTCAGATTCGTGGTACATGTAGCTGAGATTATCGGTTGATAGTTTATATATCACTAAAGCCGCCATTGCTTTTTACACTTTTCTAAACCTAGATAAATTAGGGTACTAATGTCGCTTTGTAAAAAGGCTGTTAGTGTATTAAATATTTTTAATATTTCTAACATACTATTTTTTGGTGTCAAATATTGCTTAGTAAATTAGTATCTAATCATAATTAGATAACGCGTATATTAATTAAGCATTTATGTCACTTTGTTTCGGAAGGAAAAACTCAGTTTTTCCTTCCGATCTGTCTGTCTGTATGTGTGTCTGTGTGTCTGTCGAATTTTATTTTTCGAATTTTGAAAAACTAAAGATATATTTGGAATCAGCATCTAAATGTAAGATTCACTTTTCAAAATTATGTTGATTGTCCAACGGGAAGGTGGTCAGATCGGCCGCCGAAGTTACCGAAAAATGGAAAAAAATTTTCGAATTTTAAAATTTAAAAATTAATTAATTAATTAATTAATTTAATTATTTTAATTTTTTTTTCTTTTGTTTGTTAATTAATTTGCGAGTTATGATTTGCCGATTAGGAGTTTTTCATAGCGGCAAGCTCGATTGCCGCGTGTCAGATGTTTATTATTATCTTCAGTTTACGATATATAAAGACTATTTAACAATGAATATTTATGTATATAATAACTCCGGTATTTTTAATTAAAAATAAGTGTTAAATTAATGAAATGAAATAATTTAATAACGTTTTATAAGAGAGGGTTGATTACTTTTTGAGAGGACAGCCGCAATTACGTAATTACCAGCTGTTAAGTTAGGAACTGACTACATTTTTTTTATCAGACGAAGTTAGCGATTATGATATAGCAATTTTAAATTAGTAATTATATAATAAAGATAATTCAATGTATTATTTTCTATTGATATTTTTAAAATACACAAAAAAAAATGTTTACTTATAAAGCATAAATAGGTGGCCATTAAAATAATAATTCTTAACTTTTACTCTACTTACTAGTTCCTTGTTTCTTTATATAACCATGAAAAATGTCTTCAGAATTAAATCTATTTATTAAAATCGTGAAAACGCACTACAATTACAACGATCTGCTCTCCCGAAAAACAAATGGACATTGACAGTGGCCTGTGGCTTGTAATATTAAATTTTTAATAAAACACAGTTGTTGTCTAAAAAATATTAAAGTCATCCTGAAACGTCGCTAAGTCTAGCATCCGGATTGTATATATATAATAATATATAAATTATTATATATTCCTATGATCCTTAGTGAAATAAAATATATAGGAATTAAAATCGTTTTGAATGAAATCAATTTTGGAGCTGTAGATACCAAAATCCAGTTAACATTCCCAACGAATATTGAAATCTTAATATTATGTTTCTACAATCAATTTACAATGGAAAATACAAATCTAGGTTCATTCTAGGTTCATTGCGGATCGTTTTCATTTACTCTCATGTGGCTTGCGTCTTTGAGGCTTAAATAGTTTGAGGTTTTAATAGTTAAAAGGGATGAAGTTTACCGTTAAGCGAAAACTTCATAAATTAAGTTAAGCGAAATTCATAAATTGAAACCTGAAACACACACCCTCTCGTGACTGGTTCGTTTTATGGATGGTAACGCATGGCAATGGTGCAGCAGCGCTTTTACTTAGAATTTCATTTCACTCTGCACTCAAAGTATTTGTAAATACGACTTTAGTGTTCGAGTTTAATGTTTTAATTCTATTGAATAATAAACAAACTATATATGAAAAAGTTAGTATATAGTTTATTGTTTTCATCAATTATAAATTATATAAAAATGGATGTATTTACAAGGTCATTGATTTTAAGAATGCAAAACGAAAATCTAATCAGAAATTTCTGAAAATTTTTAGGGTTTTTGCCTTAAAGTAGAAAAAGCTTTTAAATAAATATAAAGTATATCGATATTTGCATTCATGTTTGGAAATTAGTGAAATAATACTTGTATAATAAAATTCTTAGTGACCGTGTAACTGACAAGTAATTTTTATCCTATATAATGCAAATAAATAATTTAATTTTGAATACAAGAGTATTCTGAATAAAATAACAACCAAACTCGATTAGTTTTATGTTGGTACTATTGGTAATTATTATTCCCAATGGCAACTAGCTTCGATGTTGGCACCTACTTTCAGATTTATTCTTCGATAAATGTGTCCACTTGATTGTGCAATTTTAGTATAAATTATGATAATAATATTTGAACGTTACGTAGATTACACAGTTAGTTTCATACAGAGAGTTTTGGGTTGATCGATTATCGTTTATCGTATCAATAAACGATGTGGGTCTGTGGACTTTTAACTGGAGTAGTGAATTCTATCTAAAAGTTTGAAATACGTAGTTCGTAAAGATCCAGGAAATTTTATTCGATTTTCGTTTTAAAAGATCACCAGAGAACCGTGGAGGTATTTGAAATTGGATTTGTGTGCGGGTAAAATAGGTTAAAATTCAGATATTCACAAAAAATACTTTACTAAAACTAACTTTATTAATACCATACCTATAAAAACAAATATAAATAAAAATTCTTATCAGACGTTAAATTAAACACACAAAAGTTAAATTAAACACACAAACTTGTTTACTATGAAAATAGAAAAATATAATGATTGATGAAGTGTAATAAAAACTACATATATATGTATTTCGAATATACCTCATTTTACGAAAGTTCCTTATGCAATATTTACACCCGGACTATGAACGCCTGATGGCGTGATAAACATCCAATCACACTTCTTGAAAATAATGTCATTGTTGGTTTAATCAACCCTATAAACTTATACTCTTATTCTTATAAATCATAAAAGTAAATTAGTGCTGTTGCCTTAAAATAGATGTCGAATTAGTATCACACAAATGTGCGTGAGTTAAATGAATTGTATATGTTTTGTACAGATTTGTGGTTTTTTTTACAAAATACGTTATATATAAATATATTTTCAATTATATTATATTATATGAACACAGCAATTTATGTTCAATTCCCTAGTTCTGGTATAACTAGATTTGAAGTGAAGGAAATAATCTAATACCAAATGTTTTATAGCTTACAATATAAATAGCGTTATTTTTTCATAAATTTCCTTATTTCCATGTGTTCGGCATTTGTATTAATATTATTTAACTTCAATCACTACACAAGTATTGCACAACACAACATAACACACAACACACACAAATAACATATAACTTTATTTTGCTACTACACGGAGAGATTTTAATAATGTTTCTGGTTTTAAATAAGTATTTTGTGTTTATTTTACATATACTCTATACTCTATACACTATACGCTATACGCCTTACTATGATATATTATGCTATGATATGCTATGCTTTGCTATGCTATGCCATGCTATGCTATGCTATGCTATGCTATGCTATGCTATGCTATGCTATGCTATGCTATGCTATGCTATGCTATGCTATGCTATGCTATGCTATGCTATGCTATGCTATGCTATGCTATGCTATGCTGTGCTGTGCTATGCTATGCTATGCTAAACTTTGCTTTGCTATGCAATGCCATGCTATGCCATGCAACGCCATGCAATGCCATGCTATGCCATGCTATGCCATGCTATGCCATGCTATTCTATGCTATGCCATGCCATACTAGGCTGTGCTTTGCCATGATATGCTACACAATGCTATACTATGCTACACAATGCTATACTATGCTATACAATGTGTATACTATAGAATGCTAATCTATGCTATAGTAACAATGATTACTAATAAATATTTGTTTTGTAAAAGATTTGATGAATGAAAGCAGAACAATAGAGCAACACAACATAATAATTGTAAACGTTCAACTGTTTATTATATGACATCTATATTAATATTTCGCAATAGAGAAGTTATGATTAGGCGTTAATATCACACCCACGAACAACACTGCCACCTCAATGTTAATTGAAATATGTCCAGAATTTAAATAAAAGCCACAAGATTGTTACTCATTATAAAGCTTTTTGTTGAAATAAAGTATATCAAGTCTTTATTATATTGCAAAGAACTTTTCTCGAAGTTGTACTTTTACAAAAAGCAAGAATTCCAATTTTACAACTATATTATGTCAAATATTAAATAGAATTCGTGAATACTTCTTCTTTTTCTTGTCTTTTTATAATAAAAGTATTATAATTTCAGTCCACTGCAAATGATATACATTTAGCACATTTTATATCTATACACATATTACAGGTATATGAATAACATATTTTAAAAAAACCGCTAGGAATCTCCCTAATAAATATAATTATTACATATGTATGACAAAAGATATTATATTATTCACTACGACCATTCGTCCCCATTTCACTACAAAGGTCCATTCTATGGTGACTGAAAGTATGCCAATTTCATTCCTGATTACATAACTCGTGACGTGTTAGCACGTGTTATCTATTCGTTTGTTAAATGAAGCGACGTAAGCCCTGCATTTATATATCATTATTATTTGGTATTCTATGTTCATATTAATATAGATATATGTTTTATTTTATTAGATGCACGTATTTTCAATGCGCAATTTCAATTTATCAATAGTAGTTTGTGCAATGCCTTTTTCTGTTTACATTTTGTGTGCCCCTGAAGTTCTCATGTCATTGACTTTTTAATTCTTGAAACAACTCTGCCAGAAAACATGTCAAAATGAGTTCTATGTAAAATTACAGTTATTATTAATCATGCATTAGTTACGTTAATTTTATCAGAATTTTTCCGATTAGTTACGAACCCATCGAAGTACATTATTCATGAGGTCACATCATGGCGGAATCGTTCGCCGTGACGATGGTGCGTTAGGGGGGAGAGTCTATAGTATGTATTCGGAGGTCTCATATAGGCTTCATCGCTAGTCTCTTTAATATTAATCAAAGATTACAAAAGTATTTAAACAGCAATATAATAGTTATAATTAATAATAAAAAAATAAGACATAATTTTTATTCCATTTTCCTTCCAGAATCAATATTAGTACTTTAATTATTATTATCTTAAAATACTATATATTTGCTAAATGACGTAGATACCGTATAGCAATATTTTCAAGACATTTATAGGATGTATTGGTGCAGTTAGTACTTATTTGCTTAATATTATTTTACAAAATCAACTTATTCGTGTCTGTTCAGTGCCTCAAAAGAAAATAAAATTTTAATGAGATGGCTCTAGTTTCGAACAACTTTTTGCCCGCGAGCGAACACGAGAAACAAGAAGTATGACTATAAAAAATATGTACAATATTTATTATGAAATATTGGGAAAAAAATTTCATATGAAACCCATTTAGCGAGTTTTCTACTATCGTTATCATCTTGCTACGTAATATGTCCGCCTAGACTTAATGTGGCCCTAATTGACGGGGCTGTACCCAAGACACTAAGTTGCATAATACCAAATATTCTATAGGTTATTATTGAGATGAGCCAAGCGAAGCTCTTTACCGGTCAATTCGATCAAATTTTGTCCGTTATCTTCTACACCGATCAAGCTATACTTGCCAAATTTGGACCAGTTGATTATCATATGCCTACCTGTCTATAGATAGATTTTGAAAAAAAATCTAATTGTGGATTAGGAGTCATTTGTAATTTACTTTATTTTTAAATAAAGCGCTATTTATTGCTCGCGCAGATGGTAAATTCGTACTGACATTACGTCGTACAAAAATTATACATATAACTGACATACGTATAATTTTTTGTTAAATGCAGACAAGGGGAAATCAAGCTAAAGTTTTCGTGATAAATTTTTCGCTCTTTCTCTCGTTGAAGAGAGTTTCGCTCAGCTTGCCCCGCTTGCTTGCTTTACCAAAAGAAAAATAATTACTTCTATACATTACAAATAATCGTTTATGGAATAAACACGTAATGCGGAAATATGAAAACAATGTAATGAAGTCTTATATATATTATGAGATAAAATGGCCGCAGAGACATGCCGTGAAAAATTATATAAATAACAAGCGTATAAATAACAAATAACACGTCTGAGATGACGTATGATAGAAGTGTTGAAGGAAATGACACATTGTATTGTTGTCTTGATTCAAATTAGATTATCCTAATAGAGATTACACTTACAGAGTATTTCATCAAATTTTATTTGATTTAATTTCATAATGAACTAAATACATAAAAAATAAACTCTTTGCACCTCGACTGTGACGATTGCAACATTGACGGATATAAGTAATTCATATGGAACTAACAAAAATACTGATAAATAATAATTATTATAAATGTAAGTAAAATAAAAAGAAAATTAAAAAAAAATGTCTTAAACATGTTAAAGAAGGCCGAAAGAAAAAAGCACTAAAAATAGAATTATTTTAACTTTTTGTTTTGATTTATAGAAATATAGAGAAAATCTATTACAAGGGTTCCTTAGAAAGAAAATATTAAAAATATAAATTTTTAATTACATAACTGATTAAGAATATTTGCAAAAACAAAAAGGCGGAAAGAAAGAAAACGTCCAAAAGACTGTTCCTTTAACTTATTGTTGTAATAGAAAAAAAAATATTACAACGGTTCCGTATAAGTGTCCCTTGATTACAACACAATTAGTTACTTGATCGCAAACTTGTCTTGAATATAAAAACTATTTAAACATTAACGAGCTAATATATAATTCTAATGAACGAACCGTAAAGATTATGCTTTAGCGCTTATCTAACGGAACTCTACGAAGAGGCGTACCATTGTTTTGTTTTTCTCTTATATAACCTTTCACCGCACTAAATAATAAAAAATGTTCAAAAATTTGTTTTAAATATAATAAAATTCCGTATATTCTGTTGTTCGTAAAACTATTATAATATAATATTCACTTACACTTTAATAATGACTTCTATATAGTTATAGTTTGGGGAATAAAAATTTTTTTGAACATAATAATCGATGTGGGATTTTATACTGAATCAAAAAACGATCACTCATGACGAGCCAAAATATTCCCCAGAAGTAATGAGGGAAAAACTACAAATTAAAATATTTCTTTTAAATTAAATATTAGTAAAATATTATAAATTGTGTAAAAAAAAATGATACAATTAAGATTATTTAAACGTTATTATCGTTTATATTTTCATAAAAAAATATATTAAAAAAATAATATTCTTATATTATCTATAACTAAATGTTCCCCGCATTTATTCGTTTTGAATAGAGTAGGCAAGTCTAAATTCGTAATAATATGCAACGAATTAAACCAATGACACAGTTTTAATAAAGAAACTTTAATTCACTATTTTTAAAAGATATTGTAATATTCATTTATGTTTCAGTTTATATTAAAAGTAAGTATCAAATCCGTAAAACCTTTTTCAAATTCGACGCGCATTGGCCTTTATTATATTCATATTTCTACAAAATATTCTTTCAACATTCAATTTTAATGTTTGAAGCACGTTAATAAAGTTGAGCGTGATATGACGTGGAAGTAAACCGACTGACACATTGGCGTTTCTATAGAAGCTATCCACAATAAATATTAAAAGACTTATAAATAATACTTTTATAAAATAAAATTCAGTAAATTTTGTTATACATAAAACTATTGTAATATATTTTATCTCACTCTAATAACCACTTTATATAATGTTATAAATTGTAAAAAAAATTACTAGTAATTATATATGTTATGATTAGGTATATTTTTTGAAATTCTAAAGTATTTTGTAATTTTGCACGTCAGCATTGGATAAACAGCGAGAAAGTAATTCGACTCGTTTGTTGGTATTTTCCGCGATCCATCCACACGAGTTAGGGTTTTCAAAACATAAATAGAATTAAAAAAAAATATATTATTGTATTTTATTATATAATATGTAAAAAAAACTATAACTTGCAAATAATTATTATAATGTTAATACATTAACATATACTAAGTTTGTACAATAGTGTTTTAATATGAATAAACGCAATAATTTTGTATATGGGTTGCTGTATATTAAATAATAATATAAATATATTTTAATAAAAATATCTGATTTAAAATCTTAATATTGAATTATTGAATTAAGAGTCAGCATAAGAAATAATATATTATTGAAAATAAAATTCGTGCACAACCCTAACCACGATTCCTCATGTTTCCTTATATCACACCATATAGAGCCTTACCATATTTACAATCTGAGCTTGATTCAGGACTGATCAGTGGCGCCTATGATATAATCGCTCAGCTTAAATTTTTTACAAACATCGAAGTCTAGATTTTATTAAGACATAAAATTAAATTATTATTTCTTTTGTATAAAACAACATATATACATATTTTTATACATATTATATTAGTTTTATACATTATAATTATAAAATAAACATATAACAAATAGTCATGATAATTGATATCAAATAAATAAAACAAACATTTGTGTTAAACAATTAATTAACGGAACTGATTACTAAAATAAAGTTACGTTGGATGCTTATAAAGCATCTTACTACTGCTATTTAACACTAATTTATCGGATTCGTTGCAATCTTTGTATTCTTTGCATTAGTTGTATTCGTATTTGTATTCGATTCTTAATCAGGATTTTATAGGATCGATTAATGAAACGAGTTCAATTGATTGATTGATGCTTTTATAATATGATAACTGGATGAATCCTTTTAGTGATTGCGTATTTTATTCCGCTTTCACTTACTATAACGAGATATCAATCTGGTTCATAGTCGAGTGTATTTGAAAGCATTTTTGTGTTTTATTTTGTTTGAAATAATTGAAATTATAATATTATTATGTGGGTATTCTATATAATATAATATTTTCGAATGTGAGGGTTTTGTTCTAAGCTACTAGCGTTTATTAATTTGAAATTAGGTTATTTTATAAATTATTAACACACTTTATCAGGTACACCCAAAGATATCGAGTTCTATGACTTTCATACGGCAAAAATAAAACGGCTGTCCAACAAAACAAGATTTTTTTTCTTCATCTACGGTTCAGGCAGAGCTAGTAACAATAAGTGACCTTGTATTAAAATATAAACCTTATTTTAACATAACATAGTATATTTAAAATCATCAATAGTTTATAAATATATCAGACAATTCAATATTTTACTCTCTATATTAATATATATATAATTGATAACATATACATATATAAATGTACAAAACCGAGGAAGTCGTAAACTGTTGCATTTGTAAAAATATAAACATCTCGTCTCTGTGTTAGAGCGGTTAGAGAACAAAGATCCATTCGTAACTTTCACCAGGGGTCACCTTAAATTGGATTTCTTCATTATATTTCTGACAGATATTATCAAGATCTGATTTTCGAGATACACATAATCTTTAATTGTGTAACTTAATATGGTTAGTATTCATATCGTATTACATGGGACGTAGTTGCAACATGTTATCAAAACTTTTTTGAAGTGAATTTTGTGTATATTTATTTATTTTTATTTATTAGGCCAGTTTCACATCATTACAATGAAAAAGAATTCATAAGTCTTTCGAAGTAAAATCCAATTTTCTAATTTAACGTAAGCACAGCATTAAAACAAAACTTATGAAAGAACTTATGTACTAAATTGATTTAATCTTAACGAAAGATAAAAAAATATAAAAAATGTTTTCAGTTTTTGAATGTTAAATAATTTTTTTTTTTTGTTTAAAAATTGAATTTTAATATAAATATTGCGAGAACAATCTCGCTTTTAAAATGTAATCGATAAATTGTTTATGTCGAGGCAATTAAACGAAGTCCCATACCCGTTTCACAAACACCAAAATTATAATATATTTATACGTACATGTTAGTGTGTGGTTACATAATGTTTGCTTCGTATTTCCGTATAAAGTACATATAGAAAGTACCGTTACAGGCAATATTTTAAATGGAATTTAAATTTTATGATCTTGACAATTTTAAGCGATCGAGTTGTGATTGTGTCAAAATGATATAATGTAATACGATACTGGTTTGTTTTATCAGTTGGTGTCTAGTTCTGCAATGTTCCTTCTGTATCTTTCGTATAATCTCTATACTTCATTTTATTAAACACTTTACTAGCCCAAAAATATGTAAAAACATATATATTTTTTTACATTGATAAAATAAAAATAAAAATAAAAATCTCATACAAATTACATCGATTGGTCTTAAAATCAGAGAGAAATTTTCATATTTTAATTTGTTGTTTTTTCCTCACAACTTCTAGGGAAAATTTTGGCTAGTCGTGAGTGTTGGTTTTTTAGATTTAGTATAAAATTCCGTATCCATTCAACCAATTCAAATATGTACAAGATTTATCCAAATAAAATGATATCATTTAAGACAATCCAGAAAAGTCATATTGTCTGTATGTAAGTGTGTGTGTGTTTGTATGTGTGTGTGATGTGTGTGAGTGTGTTACCAGTTTATTAGGGAAAATGAAGAAGTAAAGTCTCGCTTTCATCATAAGATAGAGTTAAACTGAATTATACTGAGCGGTGTTTGGTGCTTGATAGTTCCATATTTTATATTCAAAAGAGAGTAAACGAGTATTATGATGAACACCTAAGGCACAGATTAAGACTTATGAGAGGAATATTAGCCTTCGATGTCGAATCCAACGCTCTTTTTGGGTATCCAGGTGTTATTGTTACGGAAACAACTGGCAAATAATCACCGCGCCCACAATCTCTTGCATTATCAGAAAATGGTCTTTGAAGAAGTAATAAGAGTTTTTAAGGAACAATCTAGAAACACCTGGTAATTGATCGATGCCACTCCATTCTCTTACATTCTAAGAGGAATTTACAGCAATAGTACCTCCTTTTGGAAAGGGAGTAAGCATTCTTTGGCGAAAGAAAATACTTGGAAGACCGCACTGTTGATTCCTTCGTTCAATCCTAAGTTTATTAAGATAATCAGACAATAAAAAAAAAATATTAAAAATAACAATTCAAAAAAATTAAAATAAATCATTTTAAAATAAATATTTTGTCTTAGTCAGTTTGTGAAATTTGAATGTTACTAAATTAATTATAATTTGTACATTATTATTATTCTTTGAAAGATAATAATAATTCAGATAATGTTCAGCTATAATAGAGTTTGTATCTTTAATATAGATAAGACCAACATTTTAATGCAAGTATGAAAACAACTACACTATACTCACAGCTGAAATGTGGCGTTATTAGTAAACTTTTATATGATAACAAATGTTTTACTCTCACTGTTCAAATAGATTCGCTGATAGCAGCAGCACGGCAGCAGAAGGAAATTGAACTATATATATATATACTTACTTATATTTAAACATCGTATCCAATAAAACTATTTTTACGGATTAAAACTCGCTCATAATTTGGTTACATTTTTGATTTTAACCCGACGTTTCGAATACTTTGCAGTAATCGTGTTCACGGGTAGACGAGATGTAAGTATCTCCAAGATAGAGATCCAAGAGATCCAAGAGTACACATTTCAAAAATAGTTTTATTTGAAATGTGTACTCGTGAAAATCTAAGAAAATATTAAACATCGCATATGTATATCACAGTGAAAATTTCTTTGTGTGTTCGCAGTGCTTGACTAAAGTGCACCCATCGAGCTGAGAATGCACACATAGATCAAATGCCAGTATGTGTTCGTGGGTGTGTTTGCATGATAACAACCGCCATCTCTGCACACACTCACACATTTTCTATAATTACTGAACAATTACACCGATTTCGATGAAATCTTCACTAATGTAACTTCTGTTTATTTATCTGTGTGTGTGTAAATATAATTTGATATACGACTAAGGTAAGCCGTTTTATGATGACATTTGATGTAGATAGTCTGGAGTCTGGGAAAGGATATATGGGACTTTCTATCAACACACCACGCAGGCAATGCCGCAGGCGGAGTCTAGTTAAAACTACATGAAATCTAATTAACTAACACAATTAATTTAAACACAATGTAAATTTCAATATATTTAATATTTATATCACAGTAAATGCGAGTTAAAATCTAATTTAATATATTAAAAATTAATTTAATAAACTGTTAATAAAACCATTGTATTAAATATTAATACTTAATTTTCGATGATTTCGTGTGAAGAGTGAGAAAGCCGAAAGACGGGGCACGACTTCCATCCTCTTCCTCTTTTATCCTTTTCTATCTTTACATCCTCACTCCTCGTTACAACAAGTTTCTTTTTAGTTATGTATTGGACATGAATTAAAATTTTGTATGAACTGCCTCCTGAAAATAATATTTAACGTGATAATATGAAACTATATTCCAAAAAGTCTAACCTTTTTTGTATTTTTACTAAATAATATTATAAAAAGTATAAGATTCCAAATAACGAGTTCATACATTATCTGCTTGACTAATAAAATATTTATGTATGTACAACATACTCTGTTTTTTCACTTTCACACCTTTGGCGTAAATTGTTAGTGGGAAAGTGACAAAACAGGATACGTAAAATATATTATATCTATATTATATATATGCCTAGTTACGGGGATATATATTTTTATTAAAAAGACATATACATTATTTTATGACTATTATATTTATTTATTTATTAAATCAATTACTTATCATTTTCGAGTTATTTAATGTTACGTATACATAATACTGGTTTTATTACGATATTGTAAACCTGTTTACTGTAAATTTATATCTTTTAGCTCAGTTTTTTATTACAATTTTCTCCGGAACTACTACACTGGTCACATTCAATTAATATTAAGAATATATTTTTAATTGTATCTTATATAAAATACTAGTGATGTTTTAAATTAAAAAGTTTGTTCAAAATAAATTAAGTGTAGTAAAGTGTGTGCTTTTTTTTATATTGTAAGTATATAATTTGTTATTTTAATGGTTCTTAATTTTGTTTTACTTGACACAGATCTCAAATATATCAAATATATATTAATAAAACATTAATTAAAATTAAATTAATAATAATAATTTAATATAATGACTAAAAAAAATATGTTCAAATGAAAACTTGATTTTAAGTTAACATTTATGTTACTTAATAAATTATTGTGGTTTTAGTTAGTTTTAGTTACGGCTCGTAAATAATTATTAAAATGTAATTTATTAAGTAACATAAATGTTAACTATATATATATAAATACAAACAGAAAAATACCTCAATAGTCTTAGATTAGAGATCCTAACAATTTCAGAATCTCTGGATATTTCCTGCGACCTGTGGAGTTGCGCCCCTTCTTCATTGAATAAGGTAATATTCATCTCCTCTTCCTATCAATATGAAATATTTTTTTTTACTTAAATTTCTATACTTTACTTTTTATTGAGGTGTTACTGCAGTTGATTGCGCTTCTAGAAATTCAATGGTATCAAATAGTAAAGTTATTATAATATTAAAACAACACTTTAAAAACCTCATAGCTTAAAAATCCACCACAATTTTTTAAAATTGTTTGAGATTCAAATAGAGCCTCGGAACTGGAGAAGGGAAGAGAGAATCTCGATTTTTTGTTTTTTAATTTTAAGATTGAATATTGGCAAAGATGTGATATTATAAAGTATATCTAATTATATAATTTCACTATTCTGTCTGTTTGTCAGTTTGTTTGTCTGTGGTATCGTGTCACCGAAACTCAACGAAACGTCATTGCGACACGTGCAATACGTCAATCGAAAGCTCTAGATGGGAGAAGAGATAACAATTTGGAGCTCCTCCGTTAACCGGAAGTCTTTTGGACCTCCAAGAGTAACCAAGTGTAAAAAAAAATATGGACGTATTTAATAAAACCGAAGGAGAGGACTTGAATTACTGGAATTTCAAAAAATTTGAAATTGGGTCCCAAAGCTAGTAGTCTATAAAACTATAAAGATTTTACATATTTTAGGTAAATGCAGGAGTTGCGGCGATTCCCAAATTAGATAAACGAGTTAAATTCAATTCAGCGTGGTAGCTAAGACTAACTTCCTGCATGGAAATTGAAAATTACAACTTTGAGAAATCAACTCCGTTGCACCTTTGTTAAGAATATACATTAAAAATTTCATAAACATAATCATATTCGAAAAACTCAGTTTTTCCTTCCGATCTGTCTGTCTGTATGTGTGTCTGTGTGTCTGTGTGTGTGTCGAATTTTATTTTTCGAATTTTGAAAAACTAAAGATATATTTGGAATCAGCATCTAAATGTAAAATTCACTTTTCAAAATTATGTTGATTGTCCAACGGGAAGGTGGTCAGATCGGCCGCCGAAGTTACCGAAAAATGGAAAAAAATTTTGGAATTTTTAAATTTTTTAAATTCCTATCATAAACTACATAAAAAAAATAAAAAAAGCAATAGAAGTTGTTTTGTTTGTTAATTAATTTGCGAGTTATAATTTGCCGATTAGGAGTTTTTCATAGCGGCAAGCTCGATTGCCGCGTGTTTAATGTTTTTTATATAATGTTTGTTTTCGTTTAGTATAATTTGTAATAAACATATATTTTTTGAGATGGTGCTCTATGAAATATATGTTGAAACAATAATATTTTTACTATTCTTAATTAACAATAAATACGAAATATATAAAAGATATATAAAATATATGTTGTTAAGATAAATAACAAACAGGATATTCCATTTATATTTCCGTTAAAGCCTCTTTTTCATAGCTGTATTATATTAACGCTTCAGCGGACCGAGCCAATTAGGAGTCAATTAAAACACTTCTAAGTACTGAGCATCGTATAAATAAAGTGATAGTCAATATATTTATTAATATGAACCATAAAACTTTACATATGTTATTTTATATAATTTATTAAGTCACAAATTTTGTTTCCACTTAATTCTTAAATGTCTTTAGTAGGTTATGTTTTGACTGTACCGAGTTTAAATCCCGAGTTTATCAATCATTACTTCGTTAAACGAGATTGATTATATTATTTACAATAAATATAATGATAAAGAATCAATATAGGCTTCATGGCTAGAGTGAGAGTGAGAACCTCTCGCTCTCTCACTCTCTCACAAAATTAATTCTAATTCCTACTAAGTTAATTCGTTTTATTATCAATGACAAAATTTACACTTTTCATCAGGTGGAATTAAGTCACGGATAAAAAAACAGTCCATATTCCGAGGTCAGAAAAAGACGGGTTCGAGCCCTGCTCGTAATAATAAATTGAGTCATAGCTTGTCAGAATTGATATCAATATATGACCAACTTTTTGTTTATGTCTGTCTGTTCTTTTTTTATAATACGGTACGAGAGCTAGGGCCATTATTAGTGAAGAATCATATATTGTGAATTACATTAGAGAAAAAACAAGATATTGTTAACGAAGACAGTCTTTAAAAAGACTGTCTGTGTTTAAAATAATATAGTCTGGTCATAAATTAAATTCTTTTTATAAATACTCCGAAAAAAAAAATATATAGAAAGTTTAATAAATAATTCCTAAACATTTCTATATTAAATATAATATTTTTAACATACTTTGACACCAGACACCAGAACGTTATAACGTTTAACGACACAATGATCAATTTAATTGTAATGTTGTTCAAAAGTTGGTAACTACAAAAGTTATGAATCCCGTTAACTATTAGAAACTGCAAATCCTTAATAAAGCATTCGAGTGGTATATTTTTGCTTTGAAAATATATGTCCATGCTTTCATAGTTGAGATGGGTTTCAATTGAATCAATATTTTTCTGGGATATTAATAAAAAACATTCCATTAATTTAAGTAATATATACATATAATAAAAAAAGTATTATTTGATGTGACATTTTGTCATCGATGAAAATAAAAGTACTTCTTGTAAATTCGGTGTTTTCGATGTTATTCTTAGAATGTATTGTAACATTCTTTGTTTATGAAAGGAAAAGATAAAAGATAAATAAATCGTCTTTATTTTTAATCCTTAATAAAGCTGCTCAAACAGAAATAAAAATATAAACAGGCTTAAACAAAGTCCGCTAATGACCAATTAGCACTAATTAAGAGCAAGGCTCATAGTTTAAATATATGTAAGCTTTAAATCAATTATTTCAATATATATTAAACCTTTTAATTTATTTAATGGTAATTTCTAAAAAAAATAATTAATTTAATCGTTAATGTTTATAAATGTAGCCATAACTTTTGTTAAGACGTACATAGCGTATTATATTATTATATTTATATATATAAGCAGGTACAGGTATATAATACACACGGGTAAAAACACATATAAAAGTCGCGGCCTTATTGCCTAAGGGTGATTTCCAGGGAACCTTACAAAACAGGACCAAATTTAACAAAAATGAAGAAAGGTGTTGCAAAGTTATAACATCTATTGCTATGGGACAAACACACACATAGTAACACGCTAACACATATACACATATAACTAAAACAATAAATATAAGACTTAAAACTGAACAATAATTTAAAATTACTTAATATATATATATTATACTTTATATTCCTACAAAAATAATAACAGTACTTGTAATTATAAAATTGGTTGTACAAGGCTCATTAGACCCCGACATGGTTTAAAAACTTTAATCATTTTTTTGATTATGGTGTTTAATGTTATAAAATAATATGGCTTGAAATAATCTTGATTATTAATGAAAAGATTAGCTTCTAAGAGTCTGTAGATAAAATAATAATGATGATATTACACAAAGTGCCGCCTCGCTATCCTGAATAAGGAAAATTTTGGATATATGTGAAATAAAATTATTGATTAGAATGATCTAGTTTTATTCAAGTATGATTGAGAAACAAAGCCTTATCAAATTTTATTTTTATAAACCTCGCGATTTGTTAGATATTTAAAGATTTTCCTAACATTCAACACGTGTATTTTTCTTCATAAACTTTTTAAGAATTTGTTTCTTTAAGACGGTTCGGAAAAATTATTATAAAAGATTTTTTTTATTGAGTTATTGAGTGTATATTTTTACAGCTTTTACAACGGTTATTTTACTTAAATACCTAATGTATATACGTATTATTATTCAATATGTTACCGATTCGATATTATCAAGACGATGTCAACCGGAAGCTTTTCAAGAAACCCTCAAATCTGATGCGCATCACTAGTCGCTTGCTGCTACCGTACTTTGTAGTTCAAGGCACGTTCAGCCTTGTTCCGCTTTGTGATAAAAATATTTCTTCGGTATCCTAGCTGTAGGTAAAGAGACCTTGTATGAATGCAGCCAATACACTATTTTACCCTAAAATAGTGAGTTAAAATTATATAATATAATATAATATAGTGCACCAAAATTCGTTTCACAATGCGATATTGCCTTGTTCAGCAAGTGATTAGTAAAATTTAAAATATAATGTCTGCTTCAGAACTACTCCACACTCTCCTACATTAAACCAAATTATAGTACCACCTTACAGATTGAAAAATTTTTCATTTATCGAAATCTCGTCGCAAAGGCGACCTACCAGGTATTTTAGACCATATCAGAATGAACGTTTTAAAGAGACACAAACAAACATAATATTAAATATAATAATTTGCTATCGTATTATTAAACTCATTTGGCGTATTTTGCAGATTCTACTGATATTCTACAAGTTCAATAAAACTATTGTGTGAATAGAGCTCAGGGTTTTAGCCAACAATATTTAGATTTCTCATACAGATTTCATTTTATTGTGTGATATATGTTGCGTAATGTATTTTACGATACATACACAAAAAAAAGTAATAATAATATTTTTTCCTAGATACATTACAAAAAAATATATATTTTATTTTAAATAACTTAACCTTTGTATATCATGTAATATTTATAAATTATATTAATATAAGAATTTAAATATTTTTTATTCAAAATATAAATATAATTTCACAAAGAAAAATATAGGTCCGATATTGACACCATCGTTCCGTGAATTTGAGAATTGTAATATTGAGTTCTTAATTATTATTTATTTTGAATTCATTTGCAGTTTCTCATGTTTTTAACATACAATATTTTTATTCAATGCCTGAAATTACGTTGTAAATCAGATACAGATAATCGATGCCAAATTTACTTCGTAACTCTACAAATTAAAAAAGTTTGATTACTATTATTATTATATTTATGTGAGATAAAATCTAATAATATCTAATAATAATATTATCATGAACATATATTAATATATTTATTTATAATCAAACAATTGGTCCGTTTGTCCTATTTGGTATTAACTATTGCAAATTAGATTTTGATCGATTAGAGATAAAAAAAAATAAAAAATTATTTAAATATAAAAAAAAATCTGGAAGATTTTTTTATTTTAATAAGAAAAACATTTTGTTTTTCATTATCGTTGTTTATTTTTATTAATTACTTTACAAGTATATAACTATTATCTAACTTCATAAAATTACTCCAACATACATTACACATGTCAGTTATAACATGTTCAATAAATATTCAAAAGATATCTAAGTATTATATAATGTTATACCAATTACTATGGAACTGAAGGTCGCTCTCGTTTAAAACTTTCGCTGGTACTTATAAATTCTTGTACTGAATTAAAATTAATGTTGCGCATGCGTGGTACTTGCGTATCAAGAAAATTATATTTTTTAAACACTAGATATATTAATCGTTTTCTTCGATATATAATTATCATTATAATTAAAATTTCTTCTTCCATGATATTATCCGGCTATAAACAAGTAAATAATATCGGAATTTTTCCGATTAGTTTCGAACAGATTCGTGAGTTTTATTCATGAGCTTGGAACATAGCAGAAACGCGGCGTGAACCGTGACTTCATTGTGAGTTCACGCCGCGATTACGTGCTTCAATAAGAAACCGCTTGGGTATTATTATATACCGATAGTATATGTATTTGTCGATATTATATATAATATTATAAATTAATTATTTTCTATATACAATAATTATTAACATAAAGCATGTTGTTTTATTTTAATTGTGTGTAATTTATGCGTAAAGAAACGTAATTACTCGTAATACTCTGTAGTTGCTGACGTATTACTTAGAAATTTAAGTTATCTTTTCACGTAGAGAATAGAGTGGGAATACGTGCTTTGGATCAGATCACACCTCACAAACACCTGTATTACCATTTATATTATCAGATATATTATTGTTTAATCAGATTATTATTTTTGAATTGTCTTTTATTTATGTGTAAATACGCAACACATTGAAATGATTTATACATTTGAAAGGGTCAACAGTAGTTGGTTTGTTGACATTTTTATCTTTTGTTTCTATATCTGAATGACGTTATGCAACTTGACTTATGAATCCAAGTGGAATCATTTATGTCAAGTACATTATACTTACATTCTATAGATTTAGAAAGAAATAATATTATTCTAACAATGGTATAAGCTAATATAAAAAACAAACACACACACACACACATTTATATACTCACATGAGCGATTATACATACGTATGTAAATTGTATTAAGTGTTCTGAATTGTCTTGAGTTATGTAATTTTTTTGGAGCAATATTGTCCATAATTGTGTGATCGTTGATGCTGGGCTACAGTTAATAACTTTTGCAGTATCATCATGTCTTTGTTATTGTCACCCTGTATTTTTTTTGTTTCAAATAAATGAATAAATGAATAAATAAAAAATGAAAAAATGAAAAAAAATATTTATCAAATATAAAGAAGTCACTTTTCCAAGTTGTAAAATTTCCAAGAGTATAAAATTAGATTTTTTTTTATACTTTGAAAAAGGATCTGTCCAGCAAAAAATTAGAATCCTTTCCATATTAGGAAATGGATATTATTATTAATTTGATTTTTTTATAAATGTATACAAATACATACAAATACAACATATAATAATATAAAAATAATATTATAAAAACATAGTATTCAAATTAATTACACACTACTTAACCGTTTAACTAATTATTCATTAGCATTAATATTTCTTATATAGGATAAGTTTATTACAGTTAAGTTCCTCTTCAAACTACAATATTTATGTTTTATCATTGAATTGTATAGTAATATAACAACAATGTTATTGGGTTTTTAAAAGTCTCAAACAAAATAAACAATCAATATCAAATATTTACTTATATTAAATTTTGTGTCTATTTGACTTATTTTATGAGAAGGTGCTTTTACTCAGATATTTTTTTTATTAATAATAATTTCAACTTGCCTGAGCTTGTTAAGGTCTTAATGTTATTAACGAAATTTTCAAAGAAAAACATCTTGATTAATTAAGTCGAAAAGTAGTATTAGTTATGATATAACGAGTCTAGAAGTATCCTTTGGCTTCCCACGCTTCCTGAGGGCCTCTTGCGAGCGCCCCACCTAGTTCGGGGTGGGCCAGTGTATATAAAGTCTAAAGCAAGACACTAATACAGTAAAGAGTTTTGTCGTTGCAGCATCAACGGCCCCGCCCCATCATGCGAGGGAACCGGAGCGTTGTGGTCAGTGAACTTTTTTATTTGAGATTTTTTTTCAAGAAAGTGTTTTTTTTATTCTTCATTTTATTTCTTCTAAATTTCTTCTTCATTGCAATTTTTTTTTCTTTCTTCTCTATAAGTTAGATTTTTTTTTATTGTATTCAAGTATTTTTATTATCCATTTAACCAGTAGCGTTCTTTAAAGTTAGCAAATATTTATGCATCCGGTAAATCAAAGACACTGTCTTGACATTGCTGCGGTGTATGATCATTGTCAAATATTTACGTACTGTACATAAAATTTAATATTATTACATTTTAACATTTTTAAAGTGTGTAAACGTCATATATTTGTTTTTAATATTACGACAAAACAATTTAATATGTCATGTTAAAATAGTATTATATTTTAAATATGTCATGATAAAATATTATTATTTTTTAAATGATATTAAAATATAATAATTTAATAGTTAGAAAATAATTTTAAAGTATGTTTTATTAAATAATCTTAATATAAAAAAGTACATTAACCACACAATTAAAAAAAAAAAATAGTAACAATTTCGTATATTATCAGAGGTAAGGTAATTAGTATTCTTTTACTTAAAAAAATAATTCATATATTTATCTCTAAAAGACGTTTAAAGTTAAGACAATTGCGACTTCCTCGTACGTATTTCTATTCATGTATAGATAGTATCACAAAAACACAGAATCCTGCCTATTGTTTCCTTTTATTATTCACATTATTGTTAGCAATTGAGATGCCACTTTCCATCAAAAGCAAGGTCAATAATCGTAATTAGGTATCACATTGAAATGTTTTGTTATGTAATGCGGATTTCTTTTAGTTCCGTTGTGGGGTCACAAGTTTTGCTCAATTATACGTAATATGTAGAAACAAACGGCATATTGCCCAATTACGGATTCGGATTATATATACAATCCAAATTTTGAGAATTAAGTTTATGATCGTGATATCATCTTTATTGTAGACGTAATTTGCGTAATCATTTACGTAACTGCCCTATAATTTAAATATTTTTTCAATATTCATAATTATTTAAATCGTAGGTTTAACTTTTAATAAAAAAGTTATTTAAATTCTAATTAAATTAAATATTAAATAGGATTTAAGTTTTTTATATTATTTTTATCAAAAATTTATTTATAATTAGTTTACTCTTGAAGATTTTGTTATCTTCACATTCACTTTGTTGCGCTTGCGCAATGACATATACCTACACGTTTTATTAGCATTGTGCAAAATGTTATATCAACTATACCTACTTTCACAGAACATTTTCACTGTCTGTGTAACAAAGTGACTTTTACATGATAATTTTATAAAAGTTTATGTGACATTAACATTATATAAATTATATATGTTTATATATGGTACTAAACAAATGATTAGTTTGTTAGTCTGACGGAACTGATATATGTCCTAAGACAAATGCATTTTCCTGATGTTAATGAGATAATTAAACTGTCTCTCAACTTTCACTGAGTTACCATAACGGCAAACTCACGGAGTGCTAAATCATTACTTCCTATTTTGTCTTGTAGGTTGCAGGACCGGTCATAGATACTGAGACACACTTTCCTTTTATTATTCGTTATTGTTACATAATAATCATACCAATGTTCTTATTTATGTGAGTATGACATTGTTTGTTATAGATTCATAACACGGTCGATGTCATCAGTATAATATTCCTGTTGACTCACGAAATTTGGTGTCTTCGTTTATATCGAAATACGGAATAAATTATTGTTATTGATAATGAATAGTCTTGATTTAGGTTCGTCGAAATGTGTTTTTAAAAACTAATTAAAATTATTTTAAAATTAAATTAAAACTACGTGTAGCCGATTTGGAGGCTTTATTCTAACTGCACTTCTAATACTAAAGAAATCTTAATGCTAAGCTTATGACTATGGGAACGGTTGTAATATCATCCTTTGATATCCTTAATGTTAACACAGCATAATGGTGCACCTGCACTTAATCTAAGATTGAGGGGTTAGGTCCACGCAATACTCCTCCCTCCTTAAGAGTGAAATTATCTGGATTATCGTTTTTACAATTTTCCTGATAATTTTGCGAACATAAAATGCGAACAATTCTTTTTCTTAAAATAATACTTAAAGCTTAACACTAAAATTACTGTTAATCCAATATACCAATAAGAACTGTGTATGTCCGTTTGACTTTTAACACCGTACACTAATTCACTATGCTTTATAGCATGCGACATATATTTTAGCTCATCCAGGTTAACATTTTTCATATCGAGTGCGCGTGCACCTAATAGATTCAGTACTAAGATCACTCGGAAGTTGAGGTAAGTTCACGATGGGTATCGGTTCGACCTCAATATTCATGACGATAGGATGGTGGTGATGAAGACGGATGCCATCTATTTCAACCTCGCAGGGCTCGTTCAGAGTCAACAGATATGTGCCAGAAATAGGGAATCTTGTTATATCTTCTCCACATCTCTGTATGATATACTATCATATATGTAAGAAATACTTTCTTGATTGGCTGTAGATAATCCAATTTTGTTCATCAATATGCTGTAACTTAAGCGTCTCGATTAATATAGGTTGTTGCAAACAGCGAGAGGCATTATCGAAGATAATTAGTTGCTCCAGGCATGAAAGTTCAGCATGCAGGGCTCTGTTGTCGTCGGTACAGAGAAACTCATCTCCAGCGGCTAGTGCACGGCATGATTTCGCTATTGGTCTAGTTTTCGTTCCTTTCGGCATAAGGAAAGGATAAGTAGGAAAAATTGTGAATGTGAGGTTCATTTGTTTGCGATAAATAGGTAAGGAATAAACTTTGTAATAATTGTAAGTGAAATTATCGATAAGAGGAATTTCCATTATGAACGTTAACTGGTTTTTCTTAATATAAGATTTAAAAGTAATACTCTCTTCAATTTTTACTAAATTAGATTCTAGAGGTGGATATAACACATTACCGTAGCTAGATACAGATCTTAGATAATACAATAACTCGGTGAAATTTATAACACTTTGGTGTAGAACCGACAACTTACTAAGAGCTAAGGCGGTTTCGATTTCGCTTAATTTAATATATATTGTACGATAATTACTAATGAACAAATTAAACAATCCTAATATATATGTACCAATTCCTTTGCTCTGATAATTCTCTAAGCATTGCTTCCATCATATTAACTCTTTCTCCTAATTTTATAATATTACTGTTAATCAAATCCGTACTGTTACTAAGTCCGTCTAAACTTTTAGAGATTAATGTGATTTTATTAGAGCTAACTATTTGATTTTTGCTTAATTGAGAAATAAGTTTATCATACTTGATAGCGTCGTCATAGTCTAAGTTTCCAGTCACTATCTTTATCAAAGATCCTAATGGATATATCAATCCTCGTTTCAATCGTTGCGGAACAAGTTGACTATACTTTTCGAGCGTGATAAATTTTAGATATTCTACATGTTTTTTCAGAATAATAAACTCTTGGGGGTATGATCTATTTCCTTGCAATAAATTTGACAGGGTTTGAAATTCGGAATTAATATACGTTAGATCTGTATAGATTTGTTCTAAATTTAAAACTTTTATTATTGTCCAATGATCGGTTTGTAAGTACGCATTTCCTTTCTTAACTGGTAATATTCCAGGGTTTCCTTCAAGGGTTTGCAGATGAAGGGCCAGCGTTGGAGCGTCTATGAATGTCACCCACCACCTGCGAAGGGCGTTTTATATTTTTAATTGGAACCCTTGTTTGTCTTTCTCCTATCTGCACGGGAACTATATTTCTTTCTGTGGGACCTATTACTTTGGCTTTAGTATGGTTTGCTTTATCTTTACTATTCCTAGTGTTAACTACTTTTGGAAAAATAGTGTCAACTGTATCAAACTGAATTTCCTTTTCTCCTCCACGCTTCTGCCTTATTTTTTCTTTCTGATTTAACATCTTTTCAGCCAAATGCTGGTAAAGGTATTTAGTTCGTTTAGCATGATCTTTCACAAGTTTTTGCGTGTACTTTGTTTCAAAATGTATATTGAATGGACTATCTGAATCTGTGTGAACAAATGTAACTTCAAAAGGTGTAAGGCGGGTTGTAGTATGAATGCTGTGATTATAAGCGAGAATTGAATACATCATTACTGAGGCGGCAGGCCGATAACCAAATTGTCGGGGTTGGTTCCCGAATTGAGAAGGCCGAAAACCAAACTGATTTGGCCGGAAACTATGATTTTGGTTTTGGTTATCACCAAAATTTTGTTTTGTTCTATTAAAGGATGGAGCCAAATTAGGTTTGTATCCTGAAGGATGTGATATCATATTGGGGTTTGGTTGTTGTTGCATTGGTTTAGAAAACATATTTCCATACATTTTATTTTTTAAAGTGTATTGATCGTGGAAATTAACCTCTTCGAGGACAATACTCATTGCAGCTTCTAAGGTAGATGGTGCTTTCAAGCGCACTATTCGTACCATGTGTTCTGGTAAACTATATAAAAAGACGTTAAGTGCCGTGTGATTATATATAAATGGCAATTTTGGCTGCTTTTAATTCTGAATTTGACAAAGCATTTACTTTAGATATTAAAATTGAACGAACTGTTTGTATTCTATTGCAAAATTTAAGATAAGTTTTTCCAGGTCTAATTTTTAAAGTTTCTAACTCAATACTTATACTTTCTTCGGTACGTGGATCACCAAAACGTTGTTGTAATACATTTTTAAGTTGTGACCACGTCGTAATATCATCTCGTTCTGATAATAAGGCGGAAGCATCGCCTGTAAGATGACTTGTTACAATTTGGTATATATACAAATTTAGTTCATCGTTACCACGGAACCTATCAATCACATATTCGCACTTTCTTAAAAATAAATTTATTTGTCTATTGTCTCCGCTAAAAAGAGGAATAAGTTTTAATATTCCTTCGGTAACAGTTACTATTTGATTTTGTTCTTCCATGACTATAGAGTTATAATTTTTTAGAATGGGTATTAGGTATTTCGAACATATAACTAAATTAACACAATTAATATAATAAAACACAATATAATACTATTGTTAGTATTAAAATAAGGGTCGTCTTAATTTAAAATATATATATATGACTTTATATATTACTGTATACTTTTTCTTCATAAAAATATTACTTGAAAATAAATCGTTAAACACTTTTCTAATAAGTAATAATTAATAATTTTCTTATTCGTACAATCGATTTTGAGATGTACTTTTAATTATAAAAATTGAATTATATAATTAATTTCAGTTCTAGGCATTTATAGCTCTATGGAACTTTAATAATAACAAAGTATCTTTTTACTATGACTTAATTCTAAGAACCAGATAACGTACTAATGAGCGAAGTCTTATCTCAATAAGTACAAATTAGAAAGGATTTTAACTTTCAAGCAAAGATTTTGATTTGCGAAATATATAGGAATTTTGAGCAAGGATGACGAAAAGTTTTACTCACCAACCAGCCGTTACTCCCATATTCACACTTTAGTTTCACCGACAAGACAAATTTATTTGATTTCGGAACCACTCCAGCTTCAATCGCACCGCGTCACGAATTTCTGGCGAATTTGGACACCTGAAGGATACGATTACGGTACTGCTGTTATGAGCGGATCCTGTCCGCAGCGCCAGTCTTGATTTAGGTTCGTCCAAATGTGTTTTTAAAAACTAATTAAAATTATTTTAAAATTAAATTAAAACTACGTGTAGTCGATTTGGAGTCTTTATTCTAACTGCATTTCTAATACAAAAGCAATCTTAATGACAACGGATGTAATATCATCTCTTGATATCCTTAATGTTAACACAGCATTATGCTGCACCTACACTTAATCTAAGACTGAGGGGTTAGGTCCACGCATAATTATATATAAAATTGTTTTATTTATAAATGCGATGCGATATTTTTATTTAGGTCATTGCTTCGCGTAACTTTAAGCTATACTATGTTTGTTACTATTTAACATTTAATAATGTTTCTCTTGTTACAGATTACCCTAGCGGTAATTTTACAAGTCACTCTTGTGACTGGTAAGGCGTTAATACCGCAAGATCAACAGACTCAGCAACAGTTGGTACAAAGAGTCACAAGTAATGCCCAAAAACGTGTCGGCTATGATTATCCTGCACCGGATCATGATTTAATTAATCCGTTTCAAGATCATGACCACGGAATCTCACATGAGCATCATGATGTAGATGATCCTCTCGGTGATGATGGACATGGTCATGGTATACATGACGCGCATCATTATGACGAACACCATTTAGAACATCATGACCATGTCGAGGAACATCATGATCACCATGATCACCATGATCACCACGACCCTGGTTATTGGAAAAAGAAATTAATTTGGAAACCGGGATGGAAAAAAATTTGGAAAAAGGCTAAGAAACAAATTTGGAAGCCATCCTGGAAAAAGATCTGGAAACCAATATGGGTACCAACCAAGATCCCTGTGTGGAAGGAAATTAAGGTTCCTGATTGGAAAAAAATATATAAGCCAGAGTGGAAACCTATAAAAGTTCCTGCTTGGAAAGAGGTTAAAGTCCCTGATTGGAAGAAAATAACTGTTCCCGTATGGAAAGATATCGTTGTTCCAGGTTGGAAAGACATACAAGTCCCAGCCTGGAAAAAACATTTTGTACCTGAATGGGTTAAAGTTGGAATTCCCGGTGAAAAATACTTAGGAAAAGATCACGACGGCTGGGAATATACGTCCCATGATCTTTGGAAGAAGAAACTTATATGGAAACCTGTATGGAAGAAGTATTGGAAACCAGCTAAGAAGCAAATTTGGATACCCGACAAAAAACTTGTATGGAAAGATGAATGGAAACAAATATGGAAGACCGAGAAACAAAAGATATGGATTGATGATAAGAAATTGGTTTGGAAAGAAGCTTGGCAACAGATTTGGAAACCATCGAAAAAACTTATCTGGGTGCCGGACAAAAAATTAGAATGGAAAGAAGCCTGGAAACAAATTTGGGTTCCGGATTGGAAAGACATCTGGGTACCAGGAGTTAAAAAGATCTGGAGACCTGTGTGGATATCGGAATGGTTTCCATCACCCGATCATCATGAGCATGTAGAAAGAAGTGATAACAGTTTAGCTGCTAGCCAAAAATCGGTTGCTATTCAACCAGCACCAAAACAACAAAACGGGCAACAGCAACGATCACAACCAGCAGTGTGGCAGTTTCCAAAATAATTTATTTATACGTAAGGTAATATTATTTGGTGTAATTCGAGTCAAAGTATCATATAACTATAGGTGTGGAACAAATTATGACGACTGCAGTCCAGACCTGGTTAGAGATGAATGAAGATTAAAGGAACAGTGACATCGCAAGTAGGTAAAATAATATTTATCAATAAAAACTTTTTGCCTTGCAAACCAAGAAAAGCGGTGAGATTGTTTCTTACTTTGAGTATTGAAAATTATTTGTATTTTTAGTTGTATGAAGTCTTAATTGTGTCTAAAAGATATTTGAAAGACTATTTCTTGAAAATAGTCGAAAAAAACCTTCTAGAATTTCGACACTAAACTACAAATAAAATTTCCCAGTTCTAAAGCCTTCCTATCAGGAAAAAAGATATCCGATATCATTTAAAAATGGCTGGAAAATTACGCTAAATGTAGAAACAGAAAAAGAGAACTAATTAGTCCAATGATCGTGTTTAAAAAATACAATTCACATTTATTTATATCACCAGTTTACATTATTATAAGTCTGGGCCATAAAGGAACGTTTAAGAATAAATCTTAAATAGGAATCCATTTATGAGATAATGAAAAGAAAATGAATGCATTAATAATATCGATGGTTCTTAAGATATTTATAAGAGCTTAATGTTATAAAATATATTTTTGTACGACTTTTTTTACCCCACTGAGGCTTTGTTATGTTGATTTGTGTATTGTTAAGTTTATTGTTAATAAATATTTTTAGTTTTAGGGCGGAACCAATGAAATAAAGAATAAGGTTTTGTTTAATTGTTTTATTATTTAATTTATTAATAATATCCACCAAAAAAGTAATTCAGTAATATTTTACATTATGAATAAAACCTTTTTTATATTCAAATATTTAGTAAGTAGCCACTGCATTGCAAAACATTATCTGCATTTTCCAGAACCTTCAAAAACCTTACTTAATGCCGCTTTTATTTTATTTAAATCCACTTTCAAATACGCGTTTTACTACGTATAAGACTCCGAAAACCAGACTGGCTATCAAATGAAACATTTCTAAAATTGAAATCTTTAATTGTTTAAATCATACTTGTGAAAATAATAAATAAAAAGGAAGAGTTGGTTCATAAATAATATTTATGATAGACTATTTTAGAGAAAGCAACGAAACAAAGGTATTCATCCGAACTAGCCGAGGTAAGTTATTATGATTGGAACTACGAGTAGTTACTATTATTACTTCACACAACCGAAATAACACTGAACGATAGACTCAAGTATTAAACATACTTATGTTTATAATATGAAGATTGTTTTGAGTTTTAATTCTTGTTAGGAATTGGCTTATAAAATCTTATCCTGATTTTGATTTTCAATTAATTTAGTTTTTGTTTGTGCTTTTTTTTTTCAAATTTCTAACGTTCTGCCTTTAAATGTCTGTCTCAATATAAATAACGAATTTGATTTGATCTACGTTTATAGTACGAAATATTTTACTGTTAATCGAATTATAGTAATCGCAAGCAATTGAAGTTATTAATACGCAGTTGGATCATAAAATATATGTCGCCGCATTCTTATTACATATGTTTATATGGTTTCGAGTAACAAGTTAACTTAATAAATCTATTTAAGATAAGTTTGTTTAATGATTAAAATGATTATTATTTGTTGTCATAATTAATCTCCGTCAAATATTTTTGTAAATGGATGACATTTTGACTACACAGCGAAATGGTTGCTGGTTTGAAATTAAGATCAGTAATTTCAGACCAGCCTCCAATTCGCATTCCGAAGTTTTATTTATAAATTTAATTATCGAATAAATGTTTGTATTTAAAGCCATTCAGTTTAAATATTTTGTTTGAAAGTTGTTTTTGATTAAGTTTACGTAGCGCCATCTAAGTATTGTTTTACATACCACCATTCATTTTCAAATTGTTTTAAATTGACTACCACTTTATGTTTTAAGAGTTATCCTTTTAAAGATTATTTAAACATGAATATTGGGCTAATGTTTGTATCTGGTCATGGCTAACCCTAGTAATCTGTTTGTAAAGATGTGCTGTTCAGATGTGTTCAGCGCCTCTGGTGTCATATCGGAGAACTATTAAACTCAACCAATCACTGCTGAGAGGGGTGCGGACACGTCTGAATGAAGCGCTCGGTGGAAAATAGATCCATTCTGGTTCGAGGGTTCAACTGGTAAGGTTGTCTTGAAATCTCGGTAACTATTATTACTTGGAAATTTAATTGTTACTTTAATTCAATTTGTAATTCTCTTAAATAAATTGATTATATTTTCTGTGTGTTTATTTTATCATAAATTTAGTGAGTTTTATCTTCGCAAAACTTAAATTATGGATAAAGTATGAACGGAAGCGATGGTCCTGAAGGGATCAACGATTCCGGTGTTTTAAAAATATTAATGCGTGGGTGTTGATCTGATATATATTATTAATAAAGTTATTAAAATCACTCGGATTTTCGATTACGGATTATTTAAAATATCATTACGTTTTGAGGTGTTCTAAGTAGTTTTTAACGATTTAACATCATGTTGTATTCAAAACTATAATTAACATGAAAGATATAAACTGTTTCCATTCTGGCAATATTAAAATAATGGCTATCGTATAAAAAAAACATTTTAAACCAAATTATGTGTAAAGAAATAACGATGACTCAATGATGTGTAAAGAAATAATGTTTATAAAATGATATTATATGTGTCATATATTTTAATAATACTATAAGGACATACTGCATCTACACATTGTCTGGACTTTAGGATACTTGGCAGGAACTTGCAGTAATGTTTTACTGCAAGTTCCTGCCAAGTATCCAGCAGTAAGCAGCGTGTGGGCTTAGGTTCGGAACTTTTTAATTAGAAATAAAGCCTGTACTGACCCGAGATGTATAATACTTGAAATACTTATTATAAATAAATAATAATAATAATAATATGATATTGTTAATAATCATTTAAATAACATGAAGTTTATTTATAATAAAAAATATATAAATCTTTTCTTTCAGTTCCTTTATACGGTTAGTACCCAGGGGATGTTCTGGAAATAGATTCATTGTTGTTTATAAAAGTATTGTTCTAGATTCAAGCGATGATGCTTTTAACTTCTGAGATAGATAATTCTAAAACTGTAGTATTGAATGAATTATTGCTTTAAATATTAATGGTTGCTGGGATTCTTTCTTAATGATAAATAAAAATCTGACCTTTGGGAAAAAGATAATTACTTGATCAAAATCATTACATCTAACCTCTCATTTCTTCAACATCCATATTCATATTTAAGACTTCTCGTGACATCGTTTATATCCCTTCACATTATTATATTGGTAATAATATAAAAAACTAAAAAATATATTTACCTGGCTTTTATGTACTACATATATCGGCAAAAAACATCTTTATCGTCACTATTAAAATAGTATAATTATATATGTTACCTACATTTATTATTAATAACATTGTTGTGTAATAAATATTTACACTACCAAAATGATACATTTTTTGTGTCTAAATACTGGGGTCTCGAAAAAAGGGATGATATTTTAAAAATTGTGAAAAGTTGCATACTGACTAAAAAAAAAAGTTTCATTTATCTTTATCCTTTATTAGTACTATACCAAAATATAAATGCAAATTACACGTTCTTTGACAGCGGCTTATCCATTTACTTTCTATTGACTCGTCACTCAGTCCGAATGAAATTTAGAACTTTGACTCCTACTTACAAACACTGATGAAACGCGTTTCTGATACTTTGCTATCTTTTAAATAAAGGCTCTTTATAAATTTACAAATAAATATACTTTTAAAATTCAATATATATTTTTGTATTTATATTCTTGTGATCTATATTTACTTTTATATATAATCTTAAGTGATTACTCACGTATGTACTATGGGTGTTTCCTGATTAGTTTTGAACCCATTCGTTGTCTTTTTTCATGAGCCGTGTTCTAATAATAGAGTGGCATGATTGTAAAATATCATGGGCCCCAGCGGGAAGGGGTCCACAGTCTCAATGAAAGGTAACGAAAAATTAATTATGCTAGCGTTGGTTTAGTACTTCTCATAGAACTTAAGAATAAGAAAACATCAGTGATTAAGCTTATTTATATTAGGGAAGGAAGAATCCCATCCGGTGAATTTACTCCTTGCTTTACTAATATAATTTCACCTATGTATGTTTCGCCTGTGCATGGCCAAAGGTTTACGGCCATACTATTTACGTCAGTAAAGCCGAATAATTATATATTCAATTGTTCCAGTCCCAGTGGTCATTGCTTTTATTCCTCCAAAACCCAAAACGTCTCTTTACCATACTGACTTATAAGTATGTCGAATCCCAAGTAATTTAAACAAATGAATATTATTTTAGACATTTTTATTTATTGTTATATTTTTTTTTCGCAGCCCTATTTCTAAAAATATTCCAGTACCCAATCTTTAACTTTTTTTTTGCTTTTTTTAACAAAATCAAACAAATTTTCATAAAAATTAATTCCTTCATTCCTTGAAAGTCGAACTGGTAAAAATAGTGATATCCCGTAACGTATTTTATCGATGCCAACAGATTTACCACTCAGGTCTGGAATAATGCATCGACTGTCTACATGAAATGAAACCTCAACTTACCTCAACTTAATTCCCGTTGGGTCACATTGCGCAATGTTTAATTCAAAAAATATTTTTTTTAATAAAACCTTTTTTATTATTATATCTCATTATCTAAATTTTAATTTAACGGAAGTCATGAGTGATAATATCGTAAATGAAGTTTCCGGTATTAATCCAAAAACGATATTATGTTAGATTCATTAGTTATTGTATTGTATTTTATGATATTCTGTATAACTAAATACTATGTGAATTCGTTATAATAAATGTAAATAAATTATAAAATCATAAAACGAATATAATTCGCTGTTGATGTTAAGCTATTATTTAATATTTAATATGTATTTTTATTAATATATTTTTAATTATCTCCACATAGCGAAGAAAATAGCTGCAAAGCTTCGACTTGTTCCTCTTCCTCCAATTCGCCTTCAAGCCAAAACGTTTCCATCATTCCTTTTCCCTGTTAAAATAGTAAATTAAACTTAGTTCTACTACAAATTTATTGCCAATACTATAACAATTTATTATTTAATAACATTAACAAATTTCATAAAAAAAACCCGCAGTGGAAATTCAGTTTTTGTATGTACAGTCAACTTCAAAATTAATGACCATATTAAAATTTCAAAAATTCACCAATACCTCGCTTTTGCGTTTTTTTCGATGTGCGTCGTTAGTTTTTTGAAGTTGCGTTATTTTGGATTCGAGTCTTTAATTTTTTTTCCTAAAATATGGCAATACCTTGGTTTTTAATTGCGCCATGTTATCAAAATTTGGGTATTCCTTTTCTAACTAAAAATCAACGCAAATTTAATACAATTTTATTTTCACTTTGTTTTTCTTATTTTAGAGTTCAGTTTAATTACGTAGTGTGAGGTAATGTAGTGTGTTGTTCTTTTTTAAAAAGAGAATAAATTTACATTTAAAGTTTTACGTCGTGTTTTTGGTTACGAAAAAGATAAATATTTCCCCAATTTATTTACTGGCAGAGGTATATTCTTTTTTACATAAAACATAAATTCATGAGGGGGGCTATGATTCGAAACAAGTCTTTAATGGTGACGAGACTGGGTGATTTTGGAAACGTCTACCTGACAGAACGTTCATATCTAAAACAGATTTTTTATTTTTAAAAGGTAGTATTTTCGTAATCCTGGAACCTATCTTCGATCATTAAATGATTTGCTATAGAAAATCTATTTTCACTTTGCGTCGTTTCAATTTGCGTCGTTTTTTTGGAACGTAACCCCGACGCAAAGCGAGGTATGGGTGTAGCTAAATATACCATATTATACTAAAATTGCTAAACATTACAAACAAACGCCAATATTGAATGAAAATCATTAGATTTAAAATCACCTAAATATCAAGTTGTCAAATTCATTAAACACATGTGTATTCCTAACAGATTTTATTTAATTTAACGTATTATGTAGCTTGCTGTAGATAGAATATATTACTGACATTGACATACTAAAATATATTATTTTTACATATTTTTTTAGGTATAATATGTTGTATAGTTATTTTGAAACTTTAAATATGTCCATCGACTTTTGCAGCTGACTGTATTGGTATTCTAGAAGTTTCCACGCGATAAGGCAACGAGTTTATGTAAATTTAGATACCTTAACTTTAATAAGGCCTCTTCTGCGAAGCCTAAATTTCCCGGCTGGAAGCTCGGCTGCTGTTTTGGCGGAAATCTGAATTCGACTGGGCTAAAACAGACCAATTGTACCTAATACTATAAACTCTTCTTAAATATTCTAAGCTATAAATAATATAAAACTTTATATATATAAAAAATGAACAGTAAAAGTAAAAAGTAAAGGGTTCAACTGAAAAACAGTGTATGAGGTAAACTAAGCCTTGTACAAATGCCGAGCTGTGCCCTTTCGGCACATCATACAATATTTATTTACAAAATAAATATTTTTGCAAATATTTTTTCATTCATTTCGTGTTATATATTTTTTTTAAAACACTATTATTGTTTTTAATATTCCTATATTAATGTTGTGATGTTGTGTGTTGTTCTTGAATAAATGTTTTTTCTTTCTTTCGTTCGTTGATTGTTATGAAAAAAAAAGTGTCCTAGTAGGGGATGTTTATTTTGTTCTTATTTGGGGGTTGTTATTGCATTCGAATTGTTTATTTATTTTACTCATTGTTAGGTAAAATGTCTACCTCGCTAGTAGTCTGCATCCTGCTGGCCGTGTTGACGGTGTCACCGACTAGACAGTACCTCGGCTGCCGTAGCCCCAGCACTCCGGCCACGCATGGCCCCGAGTGGATACCTATTGTATGTCGCAGATAGCAATATTATTTTAGTTAAAGCTCGTCAATTGATTACTTAGTAGTAGGTTAAATGTTGTAACGTCGCCTGATTTATAATGGCAGCAAGTGGATAGAGTTGTCTTTGTAAGTATGGATAGGTCGATCACTTCTGGAGTTTATAACTTGACAAAAAAGTTATGAACTTTGTATGTTTTACTGTATTTATGTATATTATTGTAGTGTGGTAACTAAGATTGCAAAGGTTCTTTCTTTGTATTCTACGAGGCTTCTTGATAATCTTATCTAATTTTTAATTTATTTGATGTGCTTCGAAATAAGTTGTAGGAAGTTATTTAATTTATAACTATTTCGTACATTTATATTACATTATTATTACAAGGTTTAGAAACTTCAAGTTTACAAATTTGGAATGAGTCTTGACTCATATAAAACCCATGACATTTCTAGATATGTCACTAAACGAAATAAAGTTATGTCTTTTTCTAACATCTTAGCTATTTGTTGATTCGAGCATTCCAGGATAAGTTGGGAACGAGAAATGTTATAAAGTATTGATTTAAGTTTCAATTATTACAAAATATTATCACACTCACACAGCACATGGAATAAAAAATAATTTGTTAGGTTCTTATTTTCATTGTCATAATATTAAAATAACGTAAACATTATTCTTATTCTATATGGTTATTTACCGATTGTGAGCACGGGCAGGGAGCGCGCCACCGCGAGCGCGGCGCTGGCGGCGGCGGCGGCGTGCCCACGGCGGCGCTCTGGAGCTCCCGACACCACCATGTACACCGTGCCCACTGTCTCCACCTGAGGACATCGTGCCGTGGGGTTATGTGGGACTACGTATTGAAACAACCGGTTATCCTAATCGCCTCAGTGAGACGCCGTGGCGCTCCGGCGTTACCCCCCATATTAGGGTGCTTGGAAACAACAAAACATAGGATATAAGATTTGCATTATGAGCAAATTGTTTTTGTCTCATTTACTATGTAGGTGTTTGAATTTGAAATGTTTTTCTTTTTATGACGTTGATAATTCATAATAGCTCAGGGTTAGACATGAAAAATATCCATATATACCTTATATACTCTATGGCTGTCCAGCAAGCGGTCGATCCTTGAGTATACGTCGTTCATGTAACTGACAGTGTGCATGACGTCTGCGCGCGTACCAGCCTCCGTCAAGGGAATGCCGCAGAACATTATCGTAACACAGTCGAATTTCTGGTGAAAAACTATGATAATTAATATAAAAATTAGAGCAAGATTTTGTAACAGGTTTATAAAAAATTATTTACTAAAAGCGGTTAGCGAAAAACAAGTTTAGTAAAGATTTTTTAAAATTGAACCTGACAAGCAGCCATTGGGGATTTTCCGGCACGTAAATGATCAGCAATGGCTTTTGGAATCATAGAATATAGAAGCTGGTCCCCTCTCTTTTTCCACTGGTCCAAGAGTCTACAAGACTTTTCTAAAGAAAGACTTCTAGTTTCAGCTTTTTCGAAAAGTAGTTCCAGGCGTGAAAGGTGCTGCCATCCTTGCAAAAGCATCTCTTTTGATAGACCGTGTCCATTCAAATCGGCCAAAAACAAACCAGCTTGACGGAGTTCTTCGAGATCGTTGAATCTGTAAATAATTTTACCGATTCAATTAATCTAAACCAAATACTTCAGATACAGTTAATTATTAAAATCTTTTAACTGAAATTTGAAGTCATCTCTTCTTTTTTTATTACACTTATACTAACATAGGGCTACACAAGAATATCAAAGCATCGATCTCCTCCAGCAGATGTATCGGTCCTTTGAGCAGCACGGCCCGCGCACCCTGGGATCCGCGGCGCGAGTCCGTCACCACGCGCGCGCGCCACCGCATCAACTCCAACTCGAACAATATTGTTTGCATGCATACTACCTGCGTAATTTTTTAAAGGTTTAGGATGATAACCAGCTGGTGGTTAAAGATATAATTCACTGACGTTGGGAAAAAGAAATAAAAAAATAATGAAGCAACCATGGAAGACTTCATCCTGGAAACCTTCCTTATCTCAAGGTCATAGTGTCAAGAAGTCTAGTGGTAATTACCTTGTCCCATGTAAAAGTGATCTTGGGTTTTCGGAGACGGAGTATCTCGTTGATTGGTGATTTTAAAATCCTATTAAGAGGCCCTCCCCACGCTTCCATCAACTGAAAACCAATTACCAATATACCGTTTTATATTTGTTTGTGTATGTCAGTAAAATACATTTAAATGGATTAAATTTATACTTTGTCGCCTGCCTGTAGAATTTTCATTTTTCTATCCAGAAGAACTCCAAAAGGAAACAGTTGAAGAAGCAACGATGCTGGAACTGCTGGTAGAAGACATGGCAGAGACTTGCGATGCATTAAAGATTGTACCTTAAAAATAACAGGACATGTATTTTGTATGAATACTCCGTATAATGAAAATTAAGGGATACAAAATATAATTCTCTACCCTTTAAAAACATTTTACTTTCTAGTCTTGTTCTGTGCAACCTTTTTTCAGAATAATGACAAAAGATTGCACAGAACAAGACTTATTCTACATAATTTGGATAACACTATTTATTTTAATTGTGCAACTTTACAAATGTATAGCATATATTGTATAACACAAACAACATAAACAGACTTTGTTCTGATATGTAGTAAATTTTTTTTTACCGTCAACTAATTTGTCACAGCCAGAGTGAAAATCCGTTACTTATTAAAGTTAAGAAAAGACACATACGCAGTTAACTTAAGGGCACTTAAATTATAATAAAATAACACAGAGAAAAGACATTGTCTTTCTATTAAAATTAAAACTTAAATATATTTATCACTATTGTTATTAGAATAATATGAAAATAAGACTACAAAAGTTAAATACTTACGTAATCACTGTTGTCGAACTCAAGTCTTAGAACAGCTACATAATAGTTTCCTTCAATACTTTCTTTTACAATTGTCACTTTTAATTTGAGTGAGAAAATGTCCTCGGCTATTTCGTACAACTGACCTATTGGAGCAAATAATAAATTCAGTAGCCTACCATGCACAATTGAAACTATCATAGTTTAATAAAGTTTTATTTTAATAATTCTACTTTTTGAGACTTAAATTTTTAGTTAAAACAACGATATTGTTGAAATTGAAATTGGAAGATGTACTATACCCGTAAGATATTGCGTAAACCCGGTTCTACCGCTGCTATATACTAGCTCAGCGCCGTGTCTATGTGCGCGAGTAAGTTGCATACTTGGCGAGCGCATACGTGGAAAGGTAAAACGCATCCGCTGGTGAATATTGTCCACCGATTGAAGAAAAGTGCAGAAGTATCTCCCCGTAGCTCGAATCATTGTATCGTAGCTATAAATTAAAAGAAGTATCTTATTAAGAGAATAGCTATTAAGCTGTAACAGTTAATAATTTTGTATTATTCTTTGTAATTGCTTAATCAAAATACATACCCGTAATTAGAGAAGAACTTGACAAAGCATCGGCCAAAAAAATGCATGACTTTATCACTAGTACTAAACTTTTCTTTTAATATGTTTAGCTTTTCAGCACTTACACAACTTATACTATTTAACCGTTGTCTGACTGGAGCACCAGATCCCCGACGTCTATACATATCAATTGTACAACTAGTTTTTCTAAAAGATGGTTTTAATGAACTTTTTGTAGCTTCTGAAGCATCTGGTGCTGGGGATGTACATTCGGATTCCTCTGAAACTTCAGTATTCTCTGTCTCAGGTATAACCTCTTCTGCCTTTACCTCGATATCCCTAAGACGTTCCAAATGAACCCCTAAGCTTCTCCTGTCTCGAACACTTATTGGACATGATAGGTACTCTGGGACTTCATTAATTTTGTCATTAGAAATACCGAACTGGGCTGGAGGCCGTATTTCTTCTGAAGAGGTGTAAGCGTCGATTTCCTTTTTTGTAACAGCTGTTAAAGCATTAGTTGCTGAGATAGGACATTTGTAAGATTGACTTCTGTTATCGCCATGGACCGAAGAACTCCGCCAAGTCGGTTTTGCCTTAAGAGAGAGTTTTCTAGGTGCAGGACTGCTAGGTGTAGAGACAGTGGGGCTATTTGGATCCGTAGCCAGCAACCTGGCCAGAGCACTCGCTAGTCGTAACATAAGCGTATCTGGATATTGCTATAAGAAATTAGTTTGTAACATAAGTTTTAAAACGTCATAAACAATAATCTATCCATTTTATCTTAAAATTTACCTGTCTTGTAATAAAGACCGTGTTTCTTGCACCAGATTCTCGAAGGATTGTCTCCCATATTTCTTCTCCACATTCTTCCTAAAATTGAAATATACTTTACATCAATGTTATTTATTTCTTTGAACCTTAAGGAAAAATCAATAGTAATTGTCGTTAATGGACCACCCACTGGTCTTAAACGTCCATGGAGAGTCCTCACTTCAGTGTCCTTGCTGGATAAGGAAGTCAATAACAATATAATATTAATTATAACGAATGATTGCTATGGTTGCCGACGATTTTGTTCGCTCCCCCCATCTCTTGAACTCAATGTCATGTTATCTTTTATCATATAACACTAACACAGAATATTCGATTTCATTACAATTATAGTACAAAAACGAATTTAATGTTTTCCTTGAAAATCAGATTTGTCGACTTAAAAAATAAACAACCAAATAAAAATAAAAAATTTTAATTTTCCTGTTTAGTACTTTTTGTGATTTGCAAACATTTAAACAGCCAAAAAAATTTAAGCAAAATTTAATTGGCGATATGCGTTATGTAGTCAATACGAAACATTTGTAAAAAAAAATATCAGGTTTATTGTTTTTCTCTTAGACTTAAGAACTTGAGATCAATAATTAGCTACATAATTAAATGAACCAATGGCATTTTTTATTTTTGTGGACGATAAACCGAAGTTGACTATGGAATAAATTGTGATAAATATGCAACTTTTATTCAACCAAATGTGTATTTTTTCATTGTATATCGCGTTGGCTTCCCTTTAAATAAATAAATAAATAAATAAACGGTGAATGCTATGATTATATTTTAATTATTTATTTAATTCTTTCTCATTTCGAACCACATGATTTGTGTACGTGTGCGTGTGCGTGCGTGTGTTCGTGTGTGCGTGTGTGCGTGCGTGCGTGCGTGTGTGTGTGTGTTCATCCTTGAGGTGTATCCCTGCGTAACTAAATGATTATGACTAAGGGACTTACAAAGTTTTCAACAAAAAGTTGTTTACAATTGAATATATAATATAAATAATATGATTCTAATAGCGTTTCTACATGTGTATACAACATACAGAACATGATATTCAGGACACGAAAATACAAACATATATTATAGTCCTAACAGAATACTTTATACGCATTACAAAATAAATAACCCGTGCATACATACTTACATACGAATATCACATTTACTTAATGTCACAATGATTTATTCGTGATGTGTCTACTATCATGTTTGTTTTTACTGGAGTGGATATTAATTTCCCGTAATTACAAGTAATTTGAAATCCAAAAATACTAATTTTGTTCAACAATTTTATTAAGATTTTAATAATAAGTCGAAAGATAAACGGTTTCTTGTCTTCAGAGTTCTCCAGTATACTTTAAAAATTTCTAGCTTTAACAACAATTAAAAAATAATGGCATGCTTTTTCATTAATATTATATAATTTTATAATAAACTATATAAAAAAACTGAAATAAAACATACCACAATAAAATGCTGAACACTCTCAAGCAACCACCCGTACATTACAAATATATTTATTTAACTAAAACGTATAAATGTTACAATTAAAACACAAAGGCGGGCGATGTGTAAGGCTTTCGCGCTCTCACTGCTCGGGTGAGGTCTGGGGGATGTTAGTTATTTTGTATTCGAAACGCAGTGTCTATTGTATTCCTTATACATGTAATGACGATTAACACACCATGTGCGTGTTATTTTTTAAAATGATTGCTTTTCGTTTGCCATTAACTGTTATATAAATAAATGTTGACTGATGTTCTATACACATTTATTTAATGTTAACTTCTCTTACACGAAAAAATATTAATATATTCCATGTGTAAATAAGTTCATATCTTTTTAACCGTACAATATTAAAACACATCCCAACCCATTCGTTATTATTACATGAAAACACGGTATGACCATCTGTCTTATTTTGAATACGAGGCTTTCATTAGAGATTGTATATATATTTTTAGATAAGCATAAAATATTATATTTACTCAATGACAAACAGATTATTATAGCTTCTAAATTAAGGCCAAGCCTACAGGAAGGTTAGGTATAGAATAGATTCGTACCAATTAATTGAACGTAGAGTGACTCTGTTCATTTATCTAAATTTAATCAGGAAGAAAATTGTTTTTCTTATAATTAAGATTAGTTTAGTTCGTATTATTAGAGCATTGTATAATCTGATCATTATATAATGCTCTGCCCAGAAATTATCACATGATTGTGATAATTTCTGGGCAGAGCTTCAAAAATTGAAGTGTGCACGCTTATATAAGCACGCTTATATAAACACGCTTTTATAAGCGCGCTTATATGATTAAGCTTCACAAAGAACACAGCCTCTAAGCGTCAATAATTGCTAAGTACGAGTAACACTTGACCGTTTAAGCTGCAGCTCAAATTTAATTGTTTCATAATATTAAGTTACAGTTGATATAATAATATTTATTTATGAAAACTAGAAAGTTTTTATAATTGTTGAATTTATATAACTTGTTGGATTATTTATTAACTAATTAGTAAGGTAGATACGTGAGTACTTTCTCTAGTTCCTATTGCATATTTTTTTATTTTGTAAATATTTTTTATCACTTTTTTGTTACATCATAGTAACAACTATTGAGTTGATTGATTGATTGACTGCCATATTCTTACGTAACTAAATATAAAACAAAGAGTCATGGTTGAGTAAATATGATTTTATTCTTATAAAATTATTCTTATAAAATCATATTTATTCTTATTAATTTCTTATAAATTTCTTATTAATTGTAATTTTAATGTAATTTTTTTTTAATTGTTATTCTAATTATGTTTATTCAATAGTTGTCTATTAATTGTTTATTTTATTATTTTATTAATTATTATTAAAGTTGGAAATTTTTTGTCCTAATTATATTATAATATTGGAAATTATTTTTGGTTAAGTATTATTTTACTATTTGCCTTTTTTTATTTATTATTATAACACAGTTTGTTTACAAAATAAAAAATGAATAAATATTCATAATAACATCATTGGGATGTAAAATTGACATAAAAGTGATATGTAAATTATGTTGAGTATTCTGCATTAAAGAATAAATAAATAAATAAAAATAAAAGTGATACTGGTGAGATAAATAAAATCAGAGCGAATAGTTGTTACATTTCTACGAAGCGACACTGATCGTTTAATATGATGTCATGAATTTCAATTATTGCAACCGAGCTGGAGAATTGGTTCACTGGAGTATGAGACAATTGGCTTGCCCTTCGAAGGACGAACTATTAGGGTTAATGTCATTTATGTTTAACTTATGACCACGAATGGTTTAAGAGCTATGATTTTTATGGCCTAATTTTACTTTTTATAATTTTAATTTTGATACTTTACTTTTAATATACTATTTAAATATTTTTGACGTTTGTGAAACAGTCACCACAATAAAAAATACCTGACTGATTTTGTTGTTTTGTTCTTCTCAGACCAGGTCGCGTTTGGAACCCTCGTAGTCTTAACTTAAAAGATGAAGAGAGTCCTTACACGAGGCTTTATTTTGATAAGTATGATATAAAAATAGGCCCTGCTGAGTCTTTTAATTTAGTATAAAAGTGATCATTGATATGGATTTGAAGTAAAAATAATATAAATAAATTAATATGCCAATCAGCTTATAAAGTTAACGGACTATATTAACTATTTATTATTTTCATAAATTTTAAAATATATTAATTGTGCTTCACTTCTTCCTGTGATAATTTATTCTTAATATTTCAGAGTAGAACGATTGGAGGGTCCATTATTTTAAAGGAACAATTTTAGAAGACGTTTCAGAAATTGGTTCATTAAGTAATGGATTGAACATTCCGCCTATTCTAAAATAATTAAACAATTCGATAATACGACATTCTATTAACTTTATCTTGTTTTATTCCACAAATTTACCATCTTTTACTTCTTGTTTGCACAAGTTGTTTGTCTATTAGGAATAATGATGAAAGAATAATTAATATCTACAAATATTGTGCCTAAGTATAAAAAAATTGTACATCGTAGAATGCCACATCTATAACTTGTTACTTAAGTTGGAAATGTCATACACTATCGAACTACTACTTACTTATGACTTAATTTAATTGGTTTGAAAAGAAAAATGTAACGAAGCCCTTTTTTAAAGTGTCTTTTAATATATTATTTTATTTCTTTTTTTTCATTTATTTCTTAAAAATCTGTAGGTTTTTTTTATTATTACAGAAAAAAAAAATTGTTTGTAGTATTTATGTACAATTAAGTATATCATATTACTACTGAAATCTTTGAAAATACTTGTAAGATCGCAAATAACAAATCGTACAGTTTGTGCAATACTCCAGTTGGATGCAGTTGCAGTAATGAAGAAATATGTAGTGACCTAAGGCGTCACCAATAAAAACAAATATCATAGAGGACATTTCTCTCAATATTCATGTTATTTAAATTTTATGCGAATGCGTAGATCAGATCTAGACTAGAGAGGGACAAAAATATAAAGCGTAATATGGAGCAAATAATAGTTATATGGCCAATGACACAATATTTACAACATATGCTTTATGTTTCTTTTTTTAATTCAAATTGATACGTGACTACATTCCACTTTACAGAAAGTAGAGTTGTAAGCGTAGGTTGTAAGGCCCGTAAATTAGAGAAAGCATATTCACTTTGGTCTTGAAGACACCCACATTGTACTCGGACAGAAACACCGGTACATACAAGCTATTAAAGCTTCGGTGAACGAATCAATAAAGACTGTTTTTATAGAGTTGAATTCAACAACATTGACATATGTTCCATGCGGACTGCCTGAAATGTATCATTCAAACGCTGCGCCATGGCTTCTCTTTCAGTCTTACTTATACTTGTACTTGATCTCTACCGGGCCGAGAACATGGCAAATATCTGTGTTGCAACTACAACTGTACTGTTTGCTGCTGTTTGCCAGGTTTGGGCAAATCGTTACTGTGTGGCAGAAAAAGAGTGGCAGAAAGACGAATTGCGGACAGACCCTGAGTCTCTGCGGAATTTATTTTTTTTAGTTCCGGGGACGATCCATCAAGTAATACTTAGAGGAATCTCTGGTTCAAAATCCGATTAGTCAATTACCCAGTCGATCAGATCAGGGGTTATAACGTTCGCTGAAAGCTTGCTTAAAAGTCTTGCATGCCATACCCTGTCTAATACCTTTCACATCCAGATGACAAAAGCTTAGTTCTATACATATATTTCAAATAAATACATGTTTTGATATTTAATCAACAAGTGGTAATATAGGTTTTACAGTTTTACAAGGCTTTTTTCATATGATAAAATGACAGATGACAAACCTAACAATAAAAAATTATTAAATATTTTCAAAATTGTATGTGGCCTTCTCGCTTGTATCTATAGTTTACTTTAAAAAAGTCATTTTGATTAATCTTTGTCGCTGAATAATATTTTTTTAGATTTGTTATTGATTTTATTGATTTTTGTTTATGTAGCAACCGATACTCTGGTGTCAAATTAGTCTGTGATTGTTCCTAATAGACAGGCGCGTGCGATGGTTGACCCTAGTATTAAAAAGTGTCGTTTGTCTAAGAATTGGTTCGTCGGTGATCGCTATTGCTAGACCGCACTAAATACACATTAGATCGCGGCCTACATTCTATTTCACTGGATGCTCAACCTTTTTTTATTTACACTTTTTGATTAACAACAAATTTCACTGACACTTTTGAGTAACACGCTCAATCTTTTTTTATTGATACTTTTGAGTAACAATAATGTCCACTGACATTTTTGAGTAACAACAAATTCCAAAACAATTTCTTTTGTTTAAAAACTATGTGTAAGTATACATAGTTTTTAGTTAAGTTTCGTAAACATAGTGTAACATTATAATACATATGTCTCCATTGTTTAGAAAGATAGTTAAGTTAGACAGATTAAAGAATTATGTACTACACAAACTTAAAAACTCAGATGTTCTATTTTTAAAGTCTTCAAATTTAATATTTTAGAATACTAATTACGATTTTTAAGTGGTCATGAATTTTCTCATTTTTTCATTCAGGATTTTTTTACGAAATTTACAGTACTTATTTCATATATGAAGTACTATACAATTTCCGTCATATTTTTCAATGGAGGTTCGAAACCTCTGTTCTCCTAGATTTCGGTGCGTAGCCATGATGCGTCTGCGCATATTTATTGGTATCCCGCGATCTCACACGCAATAGTAGCGCGCGGGCGGGCCGCGCCACCCTTACGAACTTACTCTGAGGTGAGACAAGTCTACTTTTCCCCTATTTTTTTATACTTCCTACCTACCTGTCTGGCTTTTTTATAGTTTATATTGTTGAACTAAGTAAAAAAAATTTTTAGTATAAATTTTAAAAGATTTTAGTGTCAACAAAGTATGTACTAATATTTTAAAAGGGTACATATTTTATTATTGTTGAAGATATATCATTAATATGCCATTTGTATTAAGTTGATCGCGTCAGTTGGTATTTATATCTTGTTATATATGAAATAAAATATTTTTCTAATACTTTAGTGCCATTTAAAGTTAAACTAAGACATTTAATCTCTTATGCGCCAAGTACGGTTTTTTAATATGAATTGTTAGATACTATAATTATATAAATATCTTTTAACAAGGATTTCAATCGCGCTGAAGTTCAAAAAAACATTCTTTTTATGTCGGACGGCTTTCTAAACGTTATTATTCTATCTTTCGGCAACAATACAGTTTATAAAATGTGGCAATATGATCGATTGAGATCAGCAAGACAAATAAGAATTTATTTTTGTATATATATAATATTGGTTAAGCTATATTAAAATCTTTCCGTAATTAGAACATGACGTGACTAACATAAAATACTAAATTTACTTGTACTCATCAAAGAAATGAAATGGTACCAATTGTGTAGATTTCCAGTTTAATTCATTTGTCTAGCTAGTATATAAATAGTTCATAAATGGCCATTAAATCTTAGGTCATTTACATCTATACAATTTAAAATATAACATTCCATACAATTAAAAGGTTAACAACGTCCCAAATCAAAATATATAATGTAGGTGAGAACTTCATAGATACAATTGGTAACGGACGATCCGTTGCTAAAATTAATTATAGGCCCCAATTGATTCTGTCAACTATATTTAAACATATCTTTGCAATGAATTTTAAAACTGAAGTAGGGCAATTGTAGGAATTAGATTCCTCTGGGAGATATTCTAATTACTATAATATTTTTTTTACCAATGTTTTCTATTTTCTTGGTTACGTAATGAAAGTTTCATATCGATTAAAATTTAGGTACAATGTGGCAAGTGAGAGTGGCATGTCTAGCAGTCCTGGCGTTGTCAGTGGCTTGCAAGGATCTTGTAGATATCCGGGAGGAGGAACTGCCCCAGGCTCAAGAACCTGATCTCGTAAATTATGATGATTATAATCCATTTGGAGAGGATGAGAACGGTAAAGAAGCTAAAGTTTTCACTATAGATACTTGAAAATAATTATAATAAATTGAAATATATATACCTTTTTTTCAGCTATTCTCGCAGAAAGGGATTTTAGTCGGTCGACAACTGGTAAAAAAATAATTTTTTTCTATTCATTACCATTATATAAAATACTAATTTGTAATTTATTTTAAGTGACACCGCCTCGCAGACCTACAGTACCTCCTGTTCGAGGTAATATTTTTTTTGTTGTATTGATAAAACTTTTCAGCAGAAGAAACTTGTCACTTTGCCTATTATAAATGTTCCTGTAATATATTTTTAGTAAATTGAAAGTATAGTAAGATTTATTTAATATTTTCCCTGTTTCAGTGCCACCAAGCAGATGTTTCGATTTGGGACGATCATTTGCTGATGGTGAAACTTGGAAGAGAGATAATTGCACTCTTTGTCAGTGTTACAGCAACCGTATCAACTGCTCCGTACTACCTGCCTGTCTTTCAAGTGAGTTATATTATAGACAAAGTATTCAATTACAAAAAAAAACGAAATCTCAATATTCTAAACTTTAAAGGTCCAGTAACAGCTCGTCCAGCGCCAATGCCACCTCCATCCCCTCCAGTTATACCACAAGTATCTCGAGGGATGCCCGGGGAGTCTGGTGAGGATGGTCCGCCTGGACCACCTGGTACCCCGGGCGTCAACGGAGTGCCTGGTTCTCCTGGCATACCTGGACCTGCCGGCCCCATGCCTGATGTGAGTGACAGCTATTGGATTTTAATAACATATTATGGACTGTTGAATTTATGGAAAAAAATTAAATTAACCTTTTATAGTCTCAAGACCTTAGATTATTGTTTTTTTAAATTATTATATAAGAATTTATTTTCTACAGGTTAACGGTTACTTAGCTCAGTTAGCAGCCGCTGCAGGTGGAGATAAAGGTCCAGCTTTCGACCCATATCATTACATGCAGGCACCAGTGGGTGTTCCAGGCGTCAGAGGAATACCAGGTATCAGTTTTTTTATAAAGATATATATATATATATATATATATATATATATATATATATACATATATATATGTATATATATATATAATTGATTCGTAAATTCTAGAAAGGCGTTTAACATAACTTGAGGGTGTTTTTGCTTTGTTTAAATATTTTTGTGTACTTTATTTAAAAAAATACAATTTATGGTATATTATAGTTTAACTAGATAATGAAAGATGGGGGATAAACATTACTTGATATTTAACTACTTATAATTTGAGTTCCTTTAGTTGATGGTTACAGATATAAAAAATGTACATGAGCGGGTTGCATTTTGTAATAAATATTGTTACAATTTAAATACTTCATAATTGTTATTTTTTACCCATTTTGAATTTAAAATCTTTAATTTTCTCTTCTTTCTGTGATTCTTCGCAGCTGAAGTCAATAGCTCATTTTTAAAAATCGTTTTTATTGTTAAATATTTTTAGTTATTAAACGAAGCAAAGAATTTATTAGTGTATAATAATAATAATAATGTATATATTTTAATTTATTATTTGTATGTGTATTATATAGAGATTTTTTCTTTTTTTTAAGTGTTTATTTGTTTAATCGAAATAAATTTTACTACATTTCGTTGTTCTATTGTGCCCCCTCTGTTTTTTTTCTGTTTCTTATGGTGGTTGACTGGTAGATAATGCTTTAGCAAATTTCGCCATTTATATGACTTCTTGATTTGTGCAATAAAGATTTTAAAAATTTAAATTAAAAACGTCAAATGCCTTAAAAGAAATAAAAAGTGTCATACAATTTTTATTTATTCTACGCCCTATACTTTGTGCGCTGTTAATTTACTACAGTTATTATGTATTGCAAATGTGATGTAACAAAAATACCAAAATATAATTTGTAAATCGCGGCAACTGTCAGGAGGAAACAAATTTTACTGACAGTGTTACCCGCACCATCTTACAGCGCACAAGCTCATAACTAAAAATTTGAATGTCTAAGATTTATATTTGACAATTAATTTTTTTTACATATTATTTCATATGAATTAAACAGTATTTATAAAAATCCCTTTTATATATAAAATTTTTGGTTCATTTCTGTGAATATTAGGGCCCCAAGGTCCACCAGGTCCTCAAGGATTTCAAGGTCCTCGAGGTGAGCCAGGTGAACCTGGACTACCTGGACCAATCGGAGTTCCTGGAGAAAGAGGTCTTCCGGGATTACCAGGGAAAGACGTGAGTCAATTTCCGATAAAATGTTGTAAATATAATTCCAGAAACAGGTAAGAATAAAGAACATACTACAAGTGTTAAAAAAAAAAGCAAGGGATCATATGTCATAAATTATATTTTAATAAAATATTTTTAATGTAAATAGTCAACGAAAGTATTTTTATATTTTCAGGGCAATCCAGGAGAAGATGGAGAGCCTGGCCCCGCAGGAGCTATTGGTCAGACTGGTCCTCGTGGTGTTCCCGGGGTTCCAGGTATTCAAGGTTTAAAAGGCCATCGTGGTTTCGATGGTAAGGATGGTGCAAAGGGAGAACAAGGTCTTCCAGGCGAGAAAGGTCCCACCGGATTGCCCGGTCAAATGGGTCCACCTGGACCTGTGGTATGTTATTATAAGTAATTGTAATACTTAATATTACTTTAAAAAATATATGTAAGAGTTTCAATATCAGGGTGCAACTGGTCCTAGAGGTGAAAGAGGACGTGAAGGGCCATCAGGGGTTCCCGGCATGCGAGGAGTTGATGGGGCTCTAGGATCTCCCGGACCAATGGTAAAATAAAAAACTGTTTTATTTTCTACAGACATTTATTTATTTATTCTTGATATAAAGTATTTATAAAACCAGGAATGATATATTTGACAATTTATGCTATTTAAGGGTAATATTGGAAAACCTGGATCACCTGGTTTTCCTGGATCTTCCGGAATGAAGGGCGAACAAGGCGTAATTGGCCCTAAAGGTAGCCAAGGAATGCAAGGTCCACGAGGAGAACCGGGCCGAAATGGTCAACCAGGAGAAGTGGGCCCACCGGGTTTAGCTGGAAGGGATGGCATACCTGGAGAAAAAGGAGTACAAGGCCAAGCTGGCGTCGCCGGGCCTCAGGGTTTTCCTGGACCTAGAGGAACACCCGGAGTTGCCGGTGATCCTGGTATGCCTGGAACCAAAGGAATGCCAGTAAGTATCAGCCACATTCATTTTATGTTCTGTTTTAATTTATTTTAGTATGCATGTTTATTTATTTTATTTATACACTTGATTTTACACAAAATAAATAAGTAAATACCTATTAGGGCCAACCAGGAGACAGAGGCCCTAAGGGCGATTTTGGTGCACGTGGAGAAAGTGGTGGTCCGGGACCACGGGGTTTACCAGGGAGCATTGGACCGGAGGGTAAGAGAGGTAAAAGAGGCTTAAGAGGACCACCGGGAAATGTGGGCCCGCAAGGAGAGAGAGGCTCACAAGGCTTAAGGGGCTTAACTGGAGCTGATGGTTCAATGGGTCTAAAAGGCCAAGCTGGAGAAAGAGGAGGAGTAGGTCTGCCAGGCCCTAAAGGTAGCACTGGTGATATCGGAAGACCTGGACCCCAGGGTTTATTAGGCCCAAGAGGATTTATGGGAAGACCAGGTATCACTGGCAAATCTGGACCAGCTGGTGAAAGAGGTATTCCGGGAGCTGATGGAAGACCTGGTGAGCAGGGACTTCAAGGACTTCAAGGTCTCCCTGGATTAATAGGAAGCCCAGGCGAACGTGGAATGCAGGTAATTTTAAAATTAATAAACCATTGATTTTAATTAGGCGATAAAAAGCATTATTCTAGTTTTAAAAAAATGCCTTTAAGATTTTATAAACTTCTTTGAAATCGTTTCTCATTATAGGGAGAACCCGGCAAAGACGGAGATATTGGCCAACAAGGTTCCCCAGGCGCTAAAGGTGATGCAGGTCGCAATGGTAGTCCAGGAAGTCAAGGACCTCAAGGTCCTGCTGGACCTTCTGGTGAACGAGGTCCAGTAGGACCAACTGGACCTACTGGATTTCCGGTAAATATATTTTGTTTTCGCATTCTTTTTTGTATTATTGAGTAACTTACATCTTAACTACACCCAAAAAAAGGAACGGAAATTTTTAATATATTAATAATTATTTATTAAAAGAAGGATTTATCGTTTTATATATTTTTTTTGTATGTTGAATAAAGGGTTTGCCGGGAACATCAGGCTTACCAGGGTCTGCTGGCAAGGATGGTGAGCCAGGAGTATCTGGGCCCGCAGGACCACCTGGTGCAACTGGGCAGAGAGGGGAAAGAGGCTTCACTGGAGAGCGGGGTAGCCCAGGACAACCAGGTGTTGCAGGGGAGAAGGGTGAAGTAGGAGCTCAAGGTCTCGATGGTCCACCGGTAAATTGAAATAAAAACATAATATTTAAATGTGGTTATTAAATCTTAAATGTAATTTTTAACTTCATTTCTTTAACATTTAGGGACCGGAAGGGCCACAAGGTAGTAAAGGACATCAAGGGCCAATGGGAACTATGGGAGTGCCAGGTCTTCGTGGCATGACTGGTTCACCGGGTGAGAAAGGGGAGAGAGGTTCTTCGGGACCTCAGGGACCAGAGGGACCAACAGGTAAAATATAATAAAAGTATACTAATAATTTACTACTTCTAAATAATTTAATTTTAATGAAAACATGTTTTTTAAATTTCATACAAAAATATATTTCAAACAAAAATATATTTACTTATTTAACCAGTGATTAAAAATATCACTTTTATATGTCAGAGCCAACAATAAATAAACTTCAACACAGAAAAGGTATTTTAAATATTATAAACATAAAATAAAATATATGTTGTAATTGTAGGTCGACAAGGAGAACAAGGACCTCAAGGTCCGATAGGTCCAACAGGCGCACCTGGAGAACCAGCAGAGAGAGGTGAACCTGGAGCACCAGGAATGCCAGGAGAGTCTGGATCACCTGGTTCAACAGGGGAACGGGGTAGTCCTGGATTGCAGGGTAGTAGTGGACTACCTGGCCCACCTGGACTTACAGGCATGCCTGGGTTGAAGGGAGACAGAGGATATGCAGGACCAAAGGGACAGCAAGGGTCTCAAGGAAGTCCAGGTTCGTTACAGGAAAAACATTTTATGAAAACTTTTTAATTTACAAATGTTTATCAAATGTACATAAAAAATGTTATACTTTAAAAAGTCACCTCATTTATTCTTATAAAGGAATATCTGGTGAACCCGGACAACGAGGACTTCCCGGTCAGGCTGGAGCTAAAGGCGCCCGCGGTGAACAAGGTCATAAGGGTGAAAGTGGGCATGCTGGCTTACCAGGGAGACCGGGTGATTTAGGACCACAAGTAAGTGTACTAAGCTATGTAATAAACTTATTTTTCGTTAAATTAAACTTGTTTGTTATTTTCATAAATAAGTCTTATTCAGTTTTAACAATAATTATTTTTACAACATTAAAATAAAGGTATTTAAACCTAATCAATATAAATAGTGATGCAATACCTAAATTTAAAAAAATATTCTTTATTACAACAATAATATGAAACTAGGGACCTCAAGGTAGTCCGGGACCTACAGGAGCACCTGGTATTTCTGGCGCTAAAGGATCAACTGGAGATTCAGGAAGACCCGGACCATCTGGACTACAAGGTTTGACTGGACCACAAGGACCCGAGGGTTCGAAGGGTGAAAGAGGAGCTGAAGGGGAATCTGGACCAGCAGGACCTCAGGGTCCTTCTGGACCGGCTGGTGAAAGAGGTCCCAGTGGTTTACCTGGATTAACTGGGGCACCTGGGCCACAAGGATTAAGAGGAGTGCAGGTATATTTTGTTTTTAAATATCTTATTATGTAAAAAATATATATTTGACGGCGCGTTGATTGTAACTGAGTTTTGGTTATAAGTTGCTCAATGATTGTGTTACAATTTATTATTAATCATAATTCGATTTGTTAATATTGTTTTGGTTTTGTTTGATTCTGTAACGGATTGTTATGAAGAACTTATAAATTATGAGCGGATAATTCCGAATAGGGTGGTAGGGGTCGCCACTGGGAATGGCGGCTGTGAGCTGTGTGGATAACTGCCACAGAGGTGCACATGTGCTAACCTATTGGCTCATAATCTAGTTTAATCGTAATTATTGTTTGTGATATTGTGTTAAACTGATGAAGATTTAATTAATAACTTTTTGGACGATACACCTGTGTTTCTATTTTATAATTCCTGCCGTTACAACGCTCAATATGAATGATAATAACCAAGACCGCTATAAGGCCCCTTCTGACGCTCCTTTATATTAATAGTATATAATACAAGTGTTATATTTTATTATTTATATGTTTTTGTTTTTTATTTTACTTAATACGTTCTTAGGGTGAAAGCGGTGTTCCTGGTAAACCAGGTGTAGATGGAGCCCCCGGGCCAATTGGTTCTCCAGGGCCACAAGGTTTAACCGGTCCAATGGGTGAACCTGGACAAGAAGGTCGTCCGGGCAAATTAGGACAGCCTGGCATACCTGGAAAGCCGGGTGAGAAGGGACCGATTGGACAACCAGGACAGTCAGGGCCGGTCGGTGTCCCTGGAATACAGGCAAGTTAACTAACGTTACTTTAAAAATAGAGCACATTTTTAAATTTGTATTACATATTTATAGAGAATAGAATAGATATTAGAGTTCAAATATTACTAATTATTGCATTAAATAAAATTTTAAAACGAAAGAATTTAAGTACATGTATTAGTAAACACAAGGTGGCATTAGTACTTAATCGACCAAAATAAGCGTCATGGTAATTTTATGGGCCAATGTCTGAACTTTCTAATAAGCTCTTAGTAAACATTGAAGTAATACCATCTAACAAATAAAAAATAATTATTAAGGGGCTAACGGATACTAAAGTATTCCGGAATAATTAAAGGATGCACCATGATGTTATGATTTAAAATAAATGTATTTCGTTCATTTTTATTGTCAGATTTTTAGCTGGCGGTACTTTAGACATCAAAAATATTTTAAAATAAATTTTGCTATTATTAGGGACCGCCGGGTTCTTCTGGACCACCTGGACCTACAGGAGAACGTGGACCTAGAGGAGAAACGGGATCCCCTGGAATAGAAGGCCCTCAAGGACCATCAGGAAAACAAGGATTACCCGGCTTAGATGGCATTAAGGGAGAACGTGGTGACAGTGGAGCAGACGGAGCTAAAGGTCACGCTGGGTTACCTGGATTGCCAGGATTAATGGGTGCTCCAGGGAGACAAGGAGATAGGGGTTTGCCAGGATCAATGGGACCACCTGGAAAAGATGGTGATGCTGGATCGAGAGGTGATAACAGTATTATTTTTAGACTTTAAATACATTTTAAAAGATAATAGATTCTATAACCATGATTCTGCTTACAAAGGATTACCGGGCCGTGATGGAAGTCCAGGTCCGCAAGGTCCATTAGGTCCGCCGGGAGGTCGAGGTCCTTCCGGGGAACCTGGACGACATGGCGCGCCCGGACCAGCTGGACCTCCTGGACCACCTGGCCCACCTGGAGAGGGGTTGGCTTATGACGCTGCTGCAATTGCTGCCATGCTCCAGCAAGGTAAGGCCATTTTGAGATTTATGTACATTTTTAGTGTTTGAAAAATAAATCAATATTATAGGATATTATTTATAAAATAATATTTTAACTAAATTATTTTGTTAAACTAAAAGTATAATTTTTGAAAATTTTTAGGCTCTGTTAAAGGTCCAGATCCAATGGGCGATGACCCCAATATTATGCCCCCCCGTTTCTTCAAAGAGGATATGTCACAAGAAGAAAGAAAGAGTATTGTAATGAAAGCCTATGAACGACTTAAGGTTTCTATAAACAAATTCTTAAAACCCGACGGCTCTATGGAAGCACCAGCAAAGACTTGCGGAGATATCAAATACCATCATCCACAATTCGAAAGCGGTAGGTTTCTAAATCTATATGTATAAGTACTGTGGAGGGATTACTATTGATGGGTTATATATTATTATTATTGCTTGGTGATGGTAATGGAAATCGTTTCATGATTGTGCAATTGATTGATATTCCTGCCTTCCTACCTTTTTTTTCCTATCAAATTAATTTCTCCTTATCTCACGTTTGTTTTCCAACACTTTGGCAAAACTTTACCAAAAATTTTTATAATTCCTTAATTTCTAAAGAACTACTTCCTATTTCAGTATTATAATTTTTTCCAAGACGCTGTCATCAAAAAGCAACTTATCGATTTACTTTCAAGAACTCCTTACTTAATTTCGTCCAGGACATATCATGGACAAAAGTCAAACTGTAGATAGATATATAGATAGATAGCACTTGTACAGCTCTGCTTAAAATTACTGATTATTTACGGCACGCGGTGGAGTATAGAAAATTTGTTTATTTCCCACACTCCACCGCGTAACGTCACGTGACTTAAAATGACGATTTCGTTACGATCACTATATCGTCACAAAAACTTTCTACTTATTCGGACCAAAAGTCTGCCAGTCTCTAATCTTACCACTCATTGCTGATGTATGTTACTCTAACATATCCGGAGGCATTTTATGTAAATTAGATTCTTCAAAACAGTTCTACTCCTTTTATTTTTAATCTTCGTAAATTTGATCACATCTCTCAATACAGCTTTAAGCTTTTGACAACTTTTACCTTCCTCATACACTATGACAAGTCCCAAATAGGACAATTATTAAAAAACGTATCCCGCACATACCTCGTCGGAAAATAATGCAACTTTTTTTTATCCACTTTGCTAGCCTAGTAATATATGTTTGTTTATATATTATATACAGTCGTATATTATATTTTAATAGCATAATATTATTTTATGATCTATTAACATGTAAATTTTGTAGAACTCTTAAATTTATTATTTTATTACTTTTTAATTTATGTTAATTATAGATTATGTTCAATATTTATTTTTATTACATTTTATTTTAATATTGTGTTTCCCTATATATTTTTTCTTTTTACTATATCGATTGGGAACTAAGTATTAATTCTATCATTAATTTTTAAGAAATAAATTGCACATGAACTAGATAAATACAATATTATTAGTTTTAAAAGTATCGATTCTTCCCCCAGGTCAGTACTGGATAGATCCTAATGGAGGGGACACCAAGGATGCTATCCTAGTGCACTGTGATCTACTTACCGGCGCTAGCTGCGTGTTCCCCAAACCTATGATGTCCGAAGATCTCACCCTCACCGGACGAAACGAAGAATGGTTGAGTGAAATGGAAAAAGGATTTACGGTATATTTTAAAACTACTTCTAAATTGATAGACTATTGTATGTCTGTGTAGTATATGTTTAAATTTATAACTTAAGGATCTAATTTAGGAGACTTAATCAGTAGACATTTAATTTACTAATTACAGTACTTATTTACTGACATTATTTACTAATTTAAAGATATGAAATTACTTCTTCCCCAGATATCATACAAAGCGGATCACAGCCAGCTGACATACCTGCAGCTACTGTCGGTGAAAGCTGTGCAGAATGTGACGCTGCACTGTCGAAACACAGTCGGCTACTACGACCCCGCTACCGGAAACTACAAACACGGATTGAAGCTGCTAGCTTACAACGATGCAGAAATTCTGCCTAAAGCGAATAACAGACTGAGATATAAGGCTTTAATAGACGAATGCCAGGTAAAGATAATTCGTTTGTTTTTGATATAAAATACTATTACAGTAATAACATAATAAATTACGAAATGATCATAAATAAAATCAACACTGAAAAAACCAATAATAAATTAACGTAATTATTTAAAACTAGTTAGCAGCGTGCGGCTGGGAACAAAGCCAAAAGATCGCTACTAAAAAAGCGCGCGCAAAATTTCCCCATGCAAAGTCTATGGGAAAAATTAATTTTTTGACTAATTACTGCAATTAGGCTAATGAGATTTGAGAGTTGTCACTATTTTTCAGCAGTGTAGCATAATGAGACCTTTGATTTGAGCCATCAACGATATTTTTCCCTTTAGTGGTTCTCGAGCTACAGTGTGCCAACGAAATCGCTTCCTGCATTAATATATAAGATCCTAATCTGTTTATTACCTCTAATATAAAATATTACGGATAGGTAAATTAAATTTTAAGCTATCTCAGAATATACCAGCTCGTACATGTTATTCTATTGAATATTTATTAAAAATAATTAAGAATTCAATATCCCTCGCAGCACAAATCGCAAGACTGGGCGACGACGGTGGTGCAGTACGAGACGGACAAGCCGGGCCGCCTGCCTGTGCTGGACGCTGCTGTGAGGGACCGCGCGCGCCCGCACCAGGCTTTCAAGCTGCAGCTGGGACTCGCGTGCTTCACTTAACCTAATATTATATTATATTCCTCTAACTTTGTTGTTTATAAAATGATGCTTTGTGGTTCTTAGGTTTCCTATCAGCATTTATCCTATTACTTAATACTCGAGCCGACCAGTATAGCATTTTTAGATATACATTATTGATTATCCTATAATAATAAGAATTGTAACTTTTAGTATACATAAACGTAATATTAATGTAGTTTTATGTTAGGAAATTTAAATAAAACAATACTTATTATTATAACTCTAATATTATTCATAGCTTTAATAATAAATACAATGTATCTAATAAGTACTTAAAACTCTAAGTCGTCACAACATATGATAAGAATAAAATAATTTACAAAGATCGGTAAGGCTGTGTGCTTTGTACGTAACTGTATATATATTACATAAATGTAAATTTAAAAAATTACTAATATATATAATATTATAAAGGTTTAATGTTAGATTATATAAATAATTAAAAATAAATAAACAGTATCAATTAATAAATCTTTTAATAACAATATCCTATTGATAATAAGTAATTCACATAACTATATTTTAACATTTTTTTTGCATTAAGTATACAAGTGCAAATAACCTAATTTTTTTAATATAACGTAGACAAGAAAAAAAATATTAATTTAGAAAGAAATGACATGTTTCTAACTAATTTGTCCTTTGAAATATGATACATCGAAAGAAAAAATAGAGTTTGAACTGAAGTGGTACATTATTCTCAACAAGTATAAGCAGTCTTCATGCAAGTCACGAAGGGCGGAACTTCGCAGGAGCATTTGGTACAATTGTCTTCAACCAGGATCTCGTCGCCAAAGTTGATGGTCATGTTGCCGAAAGAGCATTGTGAAGCACGGCCACGCAGATTGAGTCCTCTGATTATCTTTGTTTTGGGTGTTGCTAGAAAAATATAATAGATGTAATGTAGATAGTATATCTAATGCTAAGAAGAACAGACGGCAATTTCTTTTTTTTCTTTTACATTGTCTAAGTTAATACTTGACTAAATTCCACCTGATGGAAAGTGGAAATGTATTCATATCATGGTAAGGCGCATTAACTCAGTAACCTATTCACTCTTCTCTTGAAGACACAAATTATTTTCTGGTAAGTTGTTACTGTTGCCTACTAACAGCTGTACATTAAAAAAATTATTGTTGCAACTTTTGAGGTACAGGCAGGATCTCTATAACGGGAACGGATAGGGAGTCCGTTGAAAAAACCAGAAAAAGACTGAATAACTAGAACTTGAAACTATTTCATATTTAACAATAACATATAATTTTGTTTTAAAAAAATACTTACGACATTCGAAAGAAAACGGACAAGACAAGGCATTTTTGACAAAAACTGGAGCACATTTTTCAGCAATATTCTGCTGGTCATAAATCTCTATTCCGCAGTCTATGTCTTTACAAGTAGATGGGTCGTCCAGGGAACCGTTCCAAGACGCTGTGCAGACACACCTCTTATTGCTGTTTTTGGGTTGGAAAGTTTGTCCTTCGATGTAAGTGGTACCATCCATTTCGCAAGTCTTCTTGGCGGCTATTGCGTCTTTCCCTGTCAATTTTATTGTTTAAAATAATTTTACTTTTGAATACACTAGTACACCAATTATCAGTTTGAAACGACTGATTTAATTATTAGAGTACACGAAACTAAAAATATATTTATCATTGTTATTTATAAAATAATAATAAAAAAATGAAGAGATGATACAATACATAATAATGTTCACGTATAATTGTTTAAGTTACAAACAATAGATCATTCACATTTTCCGGCAATAGTGTCGTGGTGACAAATGATGTTCGATAACTGTGCTGTAATAGTTTACAACCCAATGAATATAAAAAATTCTGTTTCAAATACATTTAAGGCTGTAAATAGTAGCAAAATAAATTTTCCAAGGCTTTAAAAAAATTACAAGTTAAACTGACCACAAACTTGTCCAGTGCTGCAGCAAGAGTCCAAATCGCTAGTAGGGATACACTCTTGTTTATCATTGTCGAAGATTTCCACACAGTCCACTTGAGCGCAATCGAATTGAGGACTTCTACCAACGATGCAAGTGCAGGCCACGGCGCAGGAATTGTCAATTACATTCTGAGGCAATCTGGCGCGGTTCTCGTAGGCGACTCCCCTAAATTATAGAAAAACTTTTATAGTGTTTATTTCATTCGACGTAGAACATATATATCAACCGCACATTTTCCAGATTAAATAATATAGCATACTCAGCTAACTTACTCAGCTAAATAGGTTTAAAAAATGCTTGAAGGATTCCTTTTTTTAATAGTGCTTATTTTTAGATAAAGATCTTAAATTTTAAAAATAATATAAAGAAATTATTTGTTTCCTTATTCACGACACGCAAATCCAATTAGCAAGTCTCTTCTATCTTCAGTATTTCTACTTTATTTGGAAACATATTTATTTATTTTAACTTTTTAACATCTAATAATTTATTAACAATAATTTAATTTCATAAGTTCATACAAAGAAAAATTTTGCAATATTTGCTCAACTTCAAATTTCGTATCTCACATATTAGCCAATCCTTCACAATTATAATTATAAGAATACGAAAATCCTTTCACTTTATTGTTTACATAATTCTATAAAAAGTTTTCTATTGTATCTGTCATATAAAAAATAACTGTAAAAGATATATAAAATAAATAGCAGCTGTGTTCTTGTCGAAGGTTGCGGTATTTCCAAGTCACCGGTCATGAGGTCACTCGCCATATTTTTGTTTAACAGATGAACCGTTGTAAACACAGGGCCATTTCTTGGATTTAAAAGGTCATATCCAACAAGGTCTACCAAAAATATACTCTTAACAACCCATATAAGAACATTTAGTAAAAGAAAAAATATTTGAGTAGTTTTTGCAATATTTATTTGCAATTATTACCTGTAATAACATTTATTGAGGTTAGGGTGTAGATCAGGGCAATCAAATTCCTCCGGGCAGGTAGTGTTGTCAATTGAAGGTAGCGCTCTGCAGCCCAGCTCTTTGTAGAAACCAACAAAATTGCATTCTCCTGACACATCGACCAGCACTGAACTAAATACTGAAAAATATATAATGGACCATCAAGTTATAAGAAGAAATAATTATATTAATAAAAATAACATTGTTTTCCACTTTAAAATGTACAGTTAATTGACTGTAATTCCTATTATTTTAAGCTCTTGTTTTCACTGACTCTAAATTTTTATCCTTCTAGTAATATATTATATATTTATATGTTTGCTTGTGTGTGTGTTATATATACATGCACTTACATTATGTTATATTGTTTTACATCTAGCCACAATTCCAGGAAGTTTTATTATCATAAATACTGACAAGGTTTATCTAAGAACCAAACCTAATGTAACCTGATATCACATATATTGCAAACCACTTAATTATAATGTTTTAATTATAAATAACATTTTTTATGTTACTCATATTACAATGAATTCGATATGCCGATTAGGAGAAATAATACTATAATATATAGAAAATATAGCTAGACATTAACGTATGCTTATAATATTATCTTTAATATCATATTAAATTTTAGCAATATTATACCAGAATTAAGCAACAATGTTATATAAATTTAATATGTAACTCCAAAAAAATAATTTCATTATATTTTATTTGCGGATGTAACTTTGAAAAAAGTTGTTATTTACATTTCGGCAGGCATATATTTTATATTGAATAATTAATACATATATACACAATCAAAATAAATTATATATTATACCTTATATCGTCATTTGTTTCAGGTATATTTCTTTTTTAATTAATGATTCGCTCGTGTGGTGAAATTGATTTAAATTTGTTTAAAAATATACATATGTGATTTGTTTAAACAATTGTTTTATTTTTATTTTTTTGACATTTCAAAATTTATATTTATCCCTTATTTTTGATTTATTTACAATTTTAATATTTGAATTTGATTCCCATCATTTGATATAATATAATTTAAAAATATTATATGAGGTCTTTCGAAATTAGAGTTATAAAATATATAAATGCTGGAATTACTAAAATAATAGTAATCTAATTAATTTAATTAATTTCTTGCATTAAAGACAAGTTAAAAGACATTATTAATTAAAATAAAATTACGATACTTATTTCATCTAATAATAAACAAACAACTGGAGTTAATATTTTAAAACAACAATATTAAAACATTAATATATATATTATTATTTGAAAAAATAATAATATTATAAATGCATTTAACAATAAAATGCAGCAAAACGGTGCTCTTTCTTTTAAATATATACATCAATATATATTAAAATTTATCTCGCTATGTTGAATAAATAAAATATACTCACTATATAACGATATAAAAATAACTCCCTTCATGTTGAAAAAATATTACGATTTATTAAAAAACAGTTTACTTCAATTTGTAACAGATATGATTTGAAAATAAAACGTGTGTGTTTATCAGATTACTAAACTCGAATGATATTGGTAACTTACAGCGCGTTATTTTAAACTACTATTGACGTATAGTATGCCTAAAAAATAATTATAATATGTAGATGAGGCGCTTTACTATTTAAATTGTACAGGAGAAATATTATTTTATAAACCATCCAAAATAAGGCTTGTTTTGATCTATAAAGAAAAAAATATTGTCTTTATTTAAACATATAAAGCATATTAAAGCTGTCTCCAGAGTATCACAAGAGTATTCGTAAGTATTGGATGTCTTCCATGAGCTTAATACGTTCGAGAACTGACCGTGTCGATGAGTTTTATTATATATTTATAAAAGATGTCAAATCAAATCATCTTTGTCATCATCACTTCAGCCCAAGGATGTCCACCGTTGAACGTAGGCTTCCCCCTTCGACCTCCAGATAGACCGATCCATGGCGATCTAATATAAAATAGATTTAATCTATCAAATCAAATAGATTTAAATAATTCATTCCTTAACTAACATAGCTATTTTTACATAAAAATAAACCAATAAAACAAACAACATATACTGAAATTAAGTGTTTGAGCTTCAGAGAGCGATTTCTAAACAAACATTTTATATATTAATAGTTATGGAAAATACTAATTGAATGACGATAGAGTGGTTTATAGCGTTAGAGAGCTATGCAAGCCAGAATACAATACCGCAAAAGGATGTTCTTTTATCATTTCAAAATAATAATCCGATATCATACACCATCGTACGAGGAGACCTCTTTTGATTGTCCGCCCCTAACTCTGAATTTACTTTGTATATATTGCTAATCTTACATATTTTCTTGTAAATGTTCAGATGGTTTATAAATATAAGACATTATAGGCTACGAACGGGTTATTTTCATTAGCAAGCTTGCTACATCTTCCAAAAGTTGTATTGAAGTTTCAAATAAATCAATTTAATGTTAGTCATGTTATTCAAATATACTTTATCTAAAATATACTTTATCTATAAATCTTAAATATAAATAATTTGGTTAAAAAATTAAATGTACATTTACATAGTTATCATTAATGTTAACAAAAACTCTTAAACGTACATAATGAAATAATAATTGGATTCGTTATAGGTATTTGATAACTATGCAAAAAAAAACTGATAAAGAAAATGCAAAATATATTTCATTGCTGTAATTATCAAATTTAACCCAATAAATAAATGTAATATCTTATTACTTTTTTATTCAGTATTCTTTTTTACAATGTCAATATGTAAAAGATGCCAACATGTATAAATTGATAATTGGTATTTGTTTAATTTATTTCTAAAGATAAATTATTCTCTTATAGTTCCTAGACTCATTATAATAAATTAAAAATTGTAATAGATCTAGAAAAGGACGAGGACTTCGTATTCCGCTGAGTTCTTCTCTTCTCCGTCGAAGGGGTAGTAGCAAACCCCGTGGCTCTCTTGAATCTGTCAACAAGACGCAATAGTTTTTATACTTTTTATTTCCAGATACATGACAACCAATTAACATCCAAAGATCATTGTGACAAAGTTCTTGGGGTGCCACAGGATAGTTAAATAATTGTAACGAAGAATATATATTTGTTAAGGGTATGAAATTTTTTCTGTTCTGAAAATATTAAGGAATACTAAATATTATTTTAAGTATCTTTGAATACAAATCAGTAATTTGTATGTGTACCTTTCCAGGGGTAGTGCATCCGTCGTGGGTGACTCTTCCGTAGTAAAGTTTCTCTCCATCAGGGGTGTAGCCAGCTGCCACAGCACCAGGAGGCACATGGCCACCTGATGAAAACTGCCACGAGAACATAGCAGGGACCAGCACCTGAAGATAGTTGAATTATATTAAATATTTTATTTTTAATGGATCTTTTTAAATGCTATTGTTATTATCTAATTATTAATATCTATATCTATATTATCTTCGATTGTATTCAGCAAGAACCATTAGTAATAAGAGATCGCTTAGGGCTCTGATTAATATGCAGGCCCATCGTAGGACCATTTCTTTATCTTGTTTATATAAATGATCTGCCTATTTTTTTTAGATATGTAAAGTTATTTATATTATAAGAAATTAAATGTTAAATGGATTTCCACATATTTTGAAAAACATTTCTAACAATAAACATGTCTAACATGTAGATAATCGACAAAATGACATAATTGTAATTAACCCTTTCAGGTTATACTGAAAGAAATATTTTTTTGATTTGCATAATTACCTCAAATTGGTCTTTTAAAATTTCTTCGCCGCAAAAGCTTACGTAGCAGCAATTTTTAGTTGGGATGACTTTTGCTGGAAGAAGGTTTCCTGAATGGTGTGCTCTACCAGCATATATTTCGTCTCCATCAACATCTGTGCCTACTCTGAGAGCTCCCATCGGGATGCTCCTCTGGCTCAGACAAGCTGGCACCCAACGATATGTACCTAAAATGGATAGTTGATTAGAAAGTTACATTTAGGTAGAAAATAATTTCAAAGATGAGTTATGATCTAGTGGGTGAATGATATGTATAGATTGTGTGTTTATTCTTTATTTCTAGCACATACGTTAAAAAGATCACTTTAAAATAAGTCTTGTAAAAGTGGTAACATTTTGATAATTTGATGATCTAACTAATAACATATCAGTAGTTATCGCATATTTCACAATCTGTAAGAAGGTGAGGTTTTATCTACTGATAGCAAAAATGAATTACATAGGTGGAAAAAATTAAATACTAAGAAACAGATTATATGATTAAGACAAAGCAACGGCCAAAACTCTGTATGGGTAATTTATTTAAAAAACTGCAACAATATAGTTTCTGGAGTTTCTTAAGTTAAAGTTTCTAAAAATAAAATAAGTCTGGTCTGGTTTACGCAGGACGAGGAGAGGAAGGGAACCATAGAGAGGATTGGCCCAACTGTCGTCGTCACGTCGTCTGTGTCGTCGTGTTAAGATCTAAAAGAGGTGACACCTTTTAGCCTGTTATATTTAGCTACAGTAGAAACAAATTGATACAAATGAGGTCCTGAAAGACCTTGTCGTATAAGTAATTTTTGATTAAGTGTTTTAGGAAATCTGGTTTTGATAAGATAAGCTTATATTTTGAACAAATTGGAATTGAATTCTAAGAAATATTTATCACAATTAATATTATATGGTAAGGTATTCATGAATTTAAATATGTAAAATATATGAAACGGATATGTTATTTCAAAGGTGCCATCTCTTTAGTTTCTGATTTACAATCTTTTAATATTTTCATTTTGACGGAAATATTGTGGGTTGGTAACTAAAGATTGCTCGATTGTTCTGCCGAGTGTTACTTACTCCAAGGTAACTCGACAGTTTCGCCGGACATTTCGGGGACGGCGTCCTCTGGAGAGTCAACTACTTGGACAGATTCGGGAGGAGGAGGGTGTTGGGGATAGAAAAATGCGGGATGGACTGGATAAAAGACCACTCCGGGTCCATAAGGATACATTTGGGGGGCACCAGATCCAGGTGGTCCCTGAGGGTAGCCGTGAGGTGGTGGCATTCCCCAACCTTGATAATTACCTGTATAACGGAAATATTATTGAATTACGATGATGTTGTAGAATTTAATGTTAATTTAAAACCTACAGAACAACATATGTAACGATTGTTTTAAAACTTTACGTCTTCCAACAAGAAACAGATAATTTAATTGGAATTTTTGGCAATCTACTTATACTTGGGTTATTCTTCTGGATTCCCAAAATCTTATATCCCTTTCTCTCATTTTGATAGAACCCGGTTTTTATGGCCTTTGATATAGACAAATAATTACATTTTCACATTGAGCTTTCTTAATCCAGAAAGTCTAGAAAACGAATTGTCAAAAGTGTGTTTCGTTGCTAATGCTACTCTTGCTAGACGAATAATGGTAGGATGTCCAAAATTGGCAGAATTGTCGAGGACAGTGGCTTATAGGTCCTGAAGGTTTTTGATGACATTTGTGATTGTATTTTTTTTATTAAATACTTAAAGTGTGTCCCATATAGTTAATATGTGGAAAATTTAAAATCGTACGCGCGAGTTCTTATTAGGCTTAAAAATGTAGGCACTATTTACTCTGCCAATTTTACAAATATTCGAAATTCATTCAGCAACAATGCTTCGCTCATTCCATTCGATTCGATTTATTCGCCGTGCACAGTAGTGGACCTAGTCATTCAGTATTTTAAACAAAGCATTAAATAACAATCTAATGAAAATTGTTATAAAGTATATTTTTTTGGTTCTGATGGTGGAGGATTTTTGAAACGTTAAATAAAACAATTATATTCACAGAGTAGAGTTGATAGGAAACAAATGTATGTATGCATTCGATTGTGTATTCATGCAAACTGCGGGTAGCTTACAACGCAAAAAAAAATTCTAAGGTTATAAAAATAATTACAAACTGTATACATATAAATTTGAATCTTTTGTTTTATTTTAAATAGCAAATTTTTAAATACTGTAACGTCGAGTAACAAATCTTATCTTGAAAGATTGATTTGTTTGTATCTTCCTATCTTTTTTTGTATCTTTCTTTATGACTAGATTTTTTGTATCTTTGGTTATTTTTACATCAGTACTATTTAATTAAACATTGTTTAATAAATCAAGCCTTTTTTTTTAATATTATAATGATTCGAAATACATTCGTATATATATACGAAATATCGTCTATATAATAAAAATATTAATATGTTTTTCTGTAAACCTATTTCAAATTAACGTGTTTAATATAATTCTAATATAAATATATATTTGTAATAACATAATTTAGTTAATACCTGATGCTAAATGTATTCGAAATTAAAATTGTCTTTTAACTACATATAATTTGAATATTTAAAGATATTTGGTGAAATAATTACAAGGTAATATCGGCAATGTAGAACGTGATAACAATTAAGGTATTGCACATGATTAAATAAAAACATATAATCACCTATATATTAGAGTTCGAAGCGGAGGTACACTAGTATTATATGCATCTTATCTTGATAAAAGATAAGACATAGATATCACACCCTATTTTTATTTCTTACGATTCCGTGACAATTACTTACACGTCGGAATATTCTAGTGCTTGACGATTACGTGTCTTTACCGCTCGCACTATTGACTCATAAATGCTATTGAAGTACAAAATGCTCATTATAATAACAATTCTGAGAGACATCTGTATTGCTATATCTGTCTCCCATAGTACTACTTAGCGTTGGTTGGTTTGGAAAGAACAGAGCATGTTTCTGATTTAAAACTACATATTCATTTTAGTGTAATCTATACATCTATATAAATCTGTAGCTTGTGTCTTTTTATATTTATTATAAGTAAGATAAGTTATTTATTGTCACTGAACCAGATTATACATTTTACATTTTTTTGTCAGAATATTTTTTTAGAAAAAAATTTATTTAGTGAGAACATTTGATAGCGCAAACCTTACAGAGTACAGCCGAAACGTTTGACAAAAGCTAGTCTATTTGTACAATAAAATAATTAATAAGTTATGAGACATATTTCTTTAGATTACATGTGTTAGGAACATTGTACATAACAAAATATCAATAAATTCTTCCTTTACAAAAAGTACTGGATAATTGTCTTTGAAATTATTTACAGTTTTAAATTATAGTTACATTTTATATTCCATGCCATTTTATGTATTTTTTCTCTTATTTTTTGGGAAATATAAGTTAAAAGAAAATTAAGGTTTTAAATAAAATGAAAGAAAACAATTAGACTTGTGTTGCTTTGTGGTCTGAGTGGATATAAAACATGTTCTTGACATCGAAAAATTGGCATTTTAACGGAAAAATCCAAAATATGGGGTCCTTAGCACTAATATTATATATAAAATAGCTTAACATTAATTTAAAGTAATGATGGATTAAAAAAGCCGGTAATTAATATTGATAGGTTATATAGAGTTATGACATATGTATTTTCATATTATCACATGATATATTTAAATAAGTCCACGTAATATATAATATTACGATTTCGAAAATTAACTGATCAAAGAAAGAAAACTCTAGACTACAGTAAAATATGGCATATTGAAAGAAGTAATATTTATAAAATATTCGTAAGTAGAGAATATTGAATACATCACAGAGTTACATATTCATAAAATGAGGCCATTGCTTTGTCTAAGTGTGAGAAGATGACGTTTTAAAATATAATCTTATCAGAACTCACCTGCCATTTTCGTGCGCGTCTAGAAAACAACTGAGGCGCTATCAGTAGTCTTCTTGTTTAAATACTTGCACTCATTACCGATAATAAAATATTTATCACATTTTTCTAATGATTAGTGTTATCAAGTATTGGATTATTCGGTCATTTCAAATATATATATCATGTATATATAAACTGTTTAACTATTTATGAGTCATTTGCTCAAATCTTGGAAAAATAAAAGTAAAAAATGTAGGTAGAAATTTTCAATCAACGGTGTTGGATTTTTCGTTGTACATTTATTTATAAACGATATTTACGACTAGATGATAAAATGTTTAAATCCTAAATATATAGCCTATCTGGTTATTTCATTTAGATTAAATATTTAGAAAAACAAGCGGTAATTGGTGCGAGCTCCATCACAATAACTTCCTGATTCAGGAAAATATGCGGAAATAGTTATTTTACATCATATGTATATCAACGATAAATGCTTAATTATTTTATAAGAACATGGAAATGTCTAATTAACACACACATAAGTATTACTGAAACAAAATAGAAAAGAAATAAGTAATGGGATAAAACACAAAAAAATATTTTCTTGTAAGAATACTTAATTTTTTCTCAAAAAAATACTTTCAAAGTATCGTTTCCATAGCCAAAACTCCCATCAGCCTCCATTGCCTCGGCTTCAATGACCTCAACAGCCTCCACTACCTCCAGGGCCAACATAAGGCCCTCTTTCGTTTTCTTTCGCTATCGCGCCCGCAGCCTGAAACTTCAGTGTCATTGACACGGATCCGAGCAACATGTTCACACAGCGACACAAACAATTTGGATGATTTTAACGAAGTTTTTTGTTTTGAATATGTCTTATCTATCTTTTGCTATTGTTATATTTTATAACATACTTGGTGCAGTGATGTAAAATAACGAATTTAGTTCCCTTTTTCGTAAAATAATTTTGTTATTAAGAATTGATGTTATATTTCCAAATTTTTAGTATCACATATAAAGACATTCTGTTTTACTGTTTTCAAAGAAAAACAGTAAAACAGACAATGAAGCATGGGAAGATGACGATATGAGAAGAAAAGCTGTGTTTTCTGAAACAATCGGATTTATTAGAGCCTTAGCTACATATAATTTTTTTATCCACAGTCCTCTGAAGAAAAATTATTTGTAACGTGTCTGATAACATATGTGCCATTTATTTCCTATTTGCCAAAAATATTTGGAATTTTGCATCATAAAAGATTATATTAACAAAAATGATTGTTGCCAACAAAAATATGCAGATGTGATATATAGTTATTCTGGCAAATGTGATATTCAAAACATTTTTGTATATTTAGCTGCAAGTACAGTACACCATTTAATTATTAATATTTGTATGATTTTGGATTCTCAATATCATTTATGATTTTTTTTATAATTATAATGTTTTCTAAGACTTACACGAGTACTACACATTTCTATAAAACTGCAACTATTTTACGGATAGTACTCGTGTTAATTTTTTTTAGGCTTGTTAGTTCAGTAGGTTAGAGCCGCGATATACAAACTTATTTATTTATTTACTTTATTGGGTAATAAAATAAATAAATAAATAAATAAGTAAATTTACATTAAAATGTTTTAATTATAAACACTGTGATAATAAACGCGGTTATATCCGTAAAATAATTTTTATAATTGTCAAAGAGAGTTTTCAATAAGGTTCAGTTTGTAACATCATTAGCAAAGATGTTAAAAAGAATGTAGAACAAGTGGGTGTCCAAAGGGATACCTGGATTTATTATTTTGTGACCAGATTGATATTTTCTTGCAGTGACAAAAAAAAGAACGGTCTTTCAAGAAGATAGATAGATAAGCACTTTATTGCACATTAGACAATATAATGAAAAAGTAAAAACTTACAATATTAAATGACACACACGAGAAACAGAACAATATGCCAAGGCAGTCTTACTGCTAAAAGCAGTCTCTGACAGACAACCTTTAGATGAAAGGATTTCAGTACAAAATACGGGATAGTTAGTGCGATTAAAAAGATATTATAAAAATAATTAATTGCATACAATAAAATAACACAGCTGATCTGTATTGTTCTATATCTATATAATAAACTATCTCAATAAGGAGCCGCGTATGCCATACTTAGCCAACTTAAGCATCAGAGATCAGTTAGAAACTGACTCAAAAGTTTTTTAGTAATCACTTAAATGTTAAAACTAGATTTTGTTTATTAATATGTATAAATGTCGCGAACATATTACCAAAGGCAGAGAGTACTGAAATAAATGAATTTAATTGGATATTAGGATTTTATCAAAATTCCTGTAAATTGGCAGCACTTTCCACGAAGTCGGGTAGAGAATTTTATTACATTATTGTCAAAAGTGTTAGTATTGCGTGCACACACAAAATACACATTGGAGAAACAATATGCGATCCATTACTTATAGAAGGATTAAAAGACTTTAGCTTCTTCAGAACTTTATTGTTTAATTTTAAAAAAATTAAAGTTTCGTATTGCTTATTAATAGTTTCAAAATAAACTTAAGTGCGCGAAACATCATTTTAATATAAAACCAGTCGCTAAATCACGAAAGTCTAAAGAAACGAAAAATTATGAATTAAGAGTTAGAATGCAATAATTAGGTCAAGCGCACAAAGAAACAATACTTTAAATTTCTAAAACTAAATGCAACAGCTGTAGAATTAACTGTAAACGTTTGTCTGGAATTTGCACAGTGCAGTGCATCATTCATCTAAGTTCCGTGGGAGGACAAAATTTCTTACATATAATTTTCTACTAGAGTATGCACATAATAAGTTTCAGCTCAGAACTATGTAACGTTTTAGAGTTATTGAATATACGGACGGATGGACAGACAGAAGTCCCAGAAAATATTATAAAATAGCTTTCGCTACTAAAAAGGAACCTGTGGATCAAAGTGTAAAGAAAAATTTTGTGGGTAGAAATATAAGAAAATATTTGTAATTCAATGAATAAGTTAGTCCTATAGCAGTCGAAATTTAGAATTGAAGTTACTATTTCAAGTGAAGTTACTAGTACTATATGAAAAGCATGGACGTGCTTATATTAAATAAATATAATTTATTTATATTCAACAATTTTTATTTATAATGAAAAATATACCAAAAAAAAAAGAATAGCAAAAGTTTATCCAAATTATCAGCTATTGCATAATGGCTTATGCTTAACTTTTCAGTCTGTCTTAGCGCAGATAGATTACAATAATTGGAACAACAATTGTGTTCAAGGCAGACTGAATTCATGATTAATCTATTCATTTATAACCTTATTTACCAAACAGTAGACTGATAATTTTGGTAACTACGTATTAAGTTGGTATTTAAAGATCTAAAAATAGTCATATATTAAATTAATCTTAAAAATAACGGAATCAGAAATACTCACATCGTTTTAGTTATTTAAATAACTAGCCTTAACGCATATACCTGAAAATAATTTAAATAACTAAAAAAATATGATATTATTTTGAAATTAGTATTTTAATTAATATTGTATTATATTTAAAAAGTCATATATTCGGTGGACACAACTCTTTAACTTCCTAACTTAGCAAATTATTCCGTAATATAGTTAATATGTTGTTTAACTTTTAAACGACGCCCTCAATTCACTGCACGACTTTTAATCCGAAACTCAGGTCAAAACTACATTTTTTCCCGAAATTGTCCGAAATTTAACTTTCAGTCAATTATTATATATTTTAACTTAATTTCAAGATATTTCAGACTTTACAGACTCGATACAGGTTAGAACTTTTTTAGTGTCGGTTTTGGTATGCAACCTGTTTTCATCAAATTAGATAAGTTATGGAAAATACAGAGAAGCGTCTTCAATTGGTCTTCTAAGCACAAAAAGCTCCTTCATCTATTTCAAATTATGTAATCTTCTGTCTCACATCTTTGTGCTGCGAGTCCATGAATTGAACAAAAGTTGCTATTACGCTTTTAATTTCTTTTAATCTACCGTCAAACTTAATGTATTTTGTATCCGATTTTTAGGATCCGATGAAGGAATTATTGTGAATTCATTATTTATGCCCCTTAACTTTGCTTGTTTACCATAGGTTAAGGCGATCGCTTATCACTTACTTATAAATTAAATAATTAATAATTATTAGCATCAGACCTTTCAGATGGTCTTTTAGCGCTAATAGTCGTAGTTGAATACAGGAGCTTCTGTTTGGTAGTAGTTATATCCGGGTATAATCGGGAAATAACCATCATATAACACAAAGGTTCCATGTATTTTATATGTGTAACTTCTTAAGTCTGTAAAAACTAATATGGTTTCGTCACTTTTAGTCAACGAGAAGCTGCCGATACCAAATATTGGAGTATATCCTGGATTAAATTCAGTTGCTTGAAATAGTGGCGCCCCCGACGGAACTCCGGCCAAGTCGTTATAATCATAAAAACATAAAAAGTGCCCCCACTCACGAGGTATCCATTCATCACAGTCTGTCTGTGTACTGCTATCCAAATATTCTATGTCCAGATAAGTGCTGTCATTTAATTCTTTCTCATTGGCAAAGCCAAAACCAGCAAAATACCATCCTACTTCTGGCGAAAACGCAGACCTATGAGTTGCCAGCGGAGCAGTAAAAGGTTTTCTAAAGTTAAAGGTCGTCTTATTTGTTACGGGAGCATATCCAGTTTGTAAATGAAGTAAGATAATATCGTGGATAACGCTATGTTTCTCATCATACCCCACCCAGGCATAGGTTCGGTTTGACTGATTACCACTCATGTAAACAACCTTATGGTGTTTTTGTTTATCATATGTTTTAAACACACTAAATGTGAACATATTGTAAGCGTTGCTCCTCCAGTACTCTTCTACTGGATTCGCAGCAGTTAGAACTACAGCTTTATGTATAAGAATGCCTGTACTGATATGAAAAGCGCTTGTATGCATAGCCACCGCCACCACGCAGTCGAGATGGTCGTTGTCACTTATCCACACATAGGCAATAACATGAGTTATTACCAACATAAAACATTTACAAGATTTGAACCTGCAAGAAAAGACATTATAATTATACTATTCAAATTAGTAATTATTAGCTTTCTTTTTTTGGTGAATCAAAGATAATTATATCAATGTACCGACAGTTCCAATAAAATAAATGATTGTATTTTAAGATTGAGATAATTGTTTGACTTTCTCTCAGCTTTTCTTCGGTTACGAGTTTCCTAATTATTTTAAAAACGTTTTAAATGCAAACAAAAAATGATCTATCTAATGTAGTGACGTTGTTAAATATTTTTTGTAATAAATTATAAAAAAAAGAGTTATACACCGAAGTAGGACAGAGGTGACGAAAAAGGCTTAGGGTTTTTGCCTCTTTGAATCATGCATTGGGTCGTTGTTAAAATGGTGAATATAATCCTATAATTATATTATTGTACTTTTTTTAAATTAAATTTAAAGTGAAGTTTAAAACTTTATTTAAATCCATAATACTTACATTACGATTAAAACAGTATTTGCAAACCTTTTATTGAGATAACTTAAGAGATAATGCGAGACAGTTGAGTGCACCGACTTCAAGACTCTTAGTACGAGTATATGAAATTCACAAACAAAAATAATATGGTTACGTTATTTGTTTATTGAATAACATACTAAATGTTTATTTTCTACATTTCCTCATTTTAGTGTTGCGCCAAATTTGATATTATATCTCTTTATTAAATATCTAATAAATATCCAAATTCTACTTCTGCATTAATTTTTATTTTCATTACCATTGTTTTATAGTTGTTTTTACCTAATATATTAAAAACAAACTATTCCGAAACTCTATTTATTATATTGCACTTTTTACATTTTTCCTATCATGCATTCCTCTTCCTTATGTTAAAGAAGTTAAACATCAGTATATTTTTAAATAAATAAGTAAACAAATAAAGTACAGTATGTAAGACTTTAGGTTATTTTCCACAGGATTTAAGAGTACTCATCACTTGTTGTGCGATGTTTATAAAATCATCTAACGCATAGTCGGTATTGCTTCTTTTATAATCTTCAACTGATCCGTAGGTTAAGACCAGGTCTCGTAGTATATCTTTAACAATTTTCCTCAGAACTTGTGGTTTTGGTCGACCCGATTTTTCAGCAATTTTTAAGGTAGATAGTACCTGGGCGGGACACACATACATTACTATTCAAGCTCTCTTAAACATATTCAAGTATTTATATAATTATAATACTTTCGAGAATACTAAACATGTATAAATAATTACAGAATTTCTATTATAAAATTACTTAACATCAATTACTTAATTTATGAAAACGCAAGTATAGTATAGTGGGTGAGTTGTTTTCTGACTCAGTGTCACCATAAAACCTATGATGATGGCATTTCCTGTTACGTTCATTAATGGTTAAGTTAGGTTTAATTGCAATCGTGACAATTTTAAACACAACCTTTAATTTCCATGCCTGAATTAGTTCTCCTAAAGAGGTTCCTTTGAACTTCTTTCCAACTTCTTGCAATCGTTGACGCAAAACTATCAGATGATGGCGACGACAAATTTCTTCTTCAAATGAAAATAAACCATTTATATATTAACGACAACATATAAGAAACTAAAATACTTCATAATTAATAAAAAAGAGCCATATTTTAAGGAATTTAATTAATTCAGTAAAAAAAGATAGAAATGTACCTTTTTGGCAGTCTAGTTCATCATACCCATTCGGACAATTTCGATTTCCATCACAAATATCATTAACAGAAACAGAAGCATTATCTTCTTGACATCTGTATTTAATTAATTTAGATTCAACAGCACATGCTTTTACGCAAGTTCTAGAGCAGGAGGAGGCAACACAAGCACCGTGTCGACAATAGCATCCATCAGATATTATTCTATTATTTCCTGTATGAGAACGCTTTAAGGCGGATGCTAGGTTTTTGTTTATGGAGAGCAAAAAAACGTAAGCTTCTTCGGATTCACCAATGACATGCGACTGGCTTAAAATATATGAATACAGTGAACTCAGCATAGAGTAACATTTGTTTCTCAACTTCTTTATCACATCTCCATCGGGCTGTGATTTTGTGCTCATCGCCTGAAGCTTTATTATCATATTGCTAAGAGACATTAACTTGATTCGTATAGAAGTCTTCTCCTTAGATCCTCTAGATTGTATCATTTTGATTGTGTTTCTAAATATATCGTGTGCTTCAAATTTTGCGAAACCAGTACCTTATAAGAACATTCAAACATTTAAAATTAGAAAACAACAAACAATAATTGTAAAGTAATTTATTGGTAGTATAGTCAAATTTCGTTTTTAATACTACATTACTGAAACGATGAACGTGTAAATGTGAGTGTGAGGTTACCAGACTCTATCAATGTCTAGTTGCGGCCAAGGCTTTTAGTTCTTTTTCAAAATAGCTCATGGAAATTAAAATTAATTAGTACTAAGTAAACATAAGTTGTAGTTTGAGAAAATAAGTATTAATTATAAACATGACATTAAAATTAATTATTCTTCTCCAACATGCTTGTAAATTTGAGCATTATTTTGACAACCTTTTTGGAGATATATCTGATTGGCTATACTGACTAAATACATGCAAGTAACGGCCGGAAAAACTTGTATGAAAATATATATATGTCATGCTCAAGTAGTCCGAATAAGTTACTATGTAAATTTCTCCGAAACATGGCAACTGAGGAGATAATTTATAAAAGGTTTTACTTTTTTTAAATAAAAAGTTATTCTTTCTACTACTTCGCCTCGGCCCACATTTATACGTTCGTCCATAATTGACCTATTTGTTTACCGTGGCAGTGATATACAAAATAAACAATGTCAAATTCAAATAAATGAAAATCTACTTACCTACCACACAATCTTTTTCATCACTTTCATCAAAACAGTCTAGTTTGCCATCACATATTGCATTTATCGTAACTGAATCAGTGTTGCTTATAGAATCACAGGCCCATCTAGTAAGACTATGCTTGTGCCAACAGATTTTCTTGCAGCTCTCACTGCAGTTGAAACAAAACTCTTTTTTACATTCACAAGACTTTGGAGGCCAAATGATATCCTTCAAATCTTTGTCCAAATTTTTTTCAAATATGTCGTTTGTCTTTTCAATATCCTCCTCTTTATGAAAACACAATGCGCCATTTAAAGCTAATGCTAGTGAGCTTATTATGAGCGCGATTTCATTTGCGCTGCGTTTAAGCATTTCATTATCGGCAATGTCAATATGCTCAGAATCTATAGGCCGTGGTGTCATACTAAAGTTTTGGTATTTTTCTTTAAAATTTAACTGTGCTCTTAGAACATCTTGTAGTATTTGTGTATGTTTTCTTAGTGTTGATTTTTTTAAATCTGCTTCAAAACAATTGTATGCAAGAGAGGATTCTACATCTGCCATAACACGGTTAGCAAAATCTACTTTATTCATAACTGTAATTTAATAAAAATATATATTTTTTGTAATATGATAATAGTTATAAGAATTTTATTCCAAAACTTATAAAATTAAAGAAAATATCCTACTCTAATATTAAGAGTTCATATTTAATAAAGTATAATAAATATATTTTAAAAATATTATTTTATAGAATGTTGGTATTAAATTTCTACACGTATATTAAAAGTGAAATCCTTATTATGTTAATCTAAGCTCTTCGAATCATTGAGCTGAGCGAAGCTATGCTCTCACTAATCAAAAGTTTTAGTGATATTTGTGATAGTAGTTTTTTATTAAATGGTCAAGTGTGTCACATAAAATTAACATGTGGAATGTTTGAAAATCGCACTCGCGAGTTCTAATTACGCTTAAGGTTATACTCACTATTTACTCTGCTAATTTTACAAGTATGCGAAACACTGCTTTTCAGCAACAATGCTTCGCTCAGCTCCACCCGCCGAGCAGATCTAGTACGAACATTGATAATGATTATTGTTTTTTGACTTACCGTGTGAATTGCAATACTTTTCGTCCGATCTATCGGGACAGTCTATATAATTATCGCAAAGTTTTTCCAAAGCAATAACAACGTTATCGTATAGACACTTAAAACTATTTAAAGATTTCACATCGGAACAAATACGTTTGTACACATTATTACATATGTTCACGTTTGCTGTTTGACTCTTAATCTGATTTGGAGTTGTTTCTAAAAATTCTAAATTGCTAACGTCGTTACCAACATTTTGATATTTGTTAGGCGATTGTGGCTGTGCCATTTCAATATTATCATTTTTTGCATAAAATTCAGCTACTCGCCTAGTGTTATTACTTATGCGACCATTCATATTATTCCTTATAAATTCAAGCACACTTTGTTTTAAATCACTCGTTAGGTTTTGCTTATTTTGTATATCAAATTTATCCAATTTATTTTTTAAAAGTATACCAAAGTTACGAGACATCTCTTCCAATGATATCGATTGTTCATTTACATTTTTAATATTTTCATCAGGCGACCGTCTACCCTTATCGGTTATATTTGTGGTTTTTATTTTTATACCTTCCATTATTAAATTTACATGTTTTATTCCTCTTGGGCCTAAAACTTTCGCAGCTTTTAATAATTTTTTCTCGATATTTTTTAAGAGTTCATGTTTATCTTCAGACAGTGCTTTAGTGTACACAAATCTAACAATATTGTTGATCTTTTCTATAATACCATTGACAATAGGCTTTGAAGCAGGATTATATCCTCCATCTTCATTAACTATAGTTTGTGCTTAAAAAAATAAATATAGCTTGATATTTTTATAAAGATAAACTTGGTTCTTAAATAAATTTTCTACGTACCATGAATTAAATGGAGGATAATGACTATAAAATATTGACGAATAATAAACTTCATCATATTACTTAGCTTGTAAGATTTTTCAAACCAATGAAATATAATTATATAATTTTATATTCTGTTATCGATGAGTTTAGTAATTAGAATCATAAATGTTATTATGAGTTTAATTTTCTACGCTATTAAAAATTTTAATGTATCGGTTTTTATTTTATTCACATTAGACTATTTTACCGTTATCTTGTGATAATGGACTTAATGTTTCATACTTGTCAGATAGGCCATTTACCATTCACTGAATTGTACATTTCGAACTTAAAGTATTTTTTCGATAGCGTCTACAAAATTATTGTACTATACTTTAAATAAATAGGGAACAGTAACGGACCTGATATTGAATATGAGACCCCCATACCAATCGACACGTCAAATAATCTATTACCATTTATATCAATGAGTTCTATAGGACAAGTCATTTTTATTAGATAAGTAAAAAAAAGAAATTTATGAAATGCTTTATGGGAACAATAATTCTATGTCAGATCTGCAAAATTTGGTCGTGCCACTGATTAGCCAGTTGTTGGCAGAATTAACTGGGCTGCTATTCTTGAGCTGCATGTTATATATATAAAAGGAATGACTAGTCTGCGTGCATATTCCAAATTCCGATTATCTCCAACCAAGGATAACTTGTCTTCCAAAATATTTGGTACTTCATATTTTTTTATGAAATATACGAAAAATTTTAGATGAACGGATAGACTTCAAGTTAAGCGAGGTACCAAAAAAAAAGATTAGAAAAACAGCGACGCCTTAACTTGTTCTATAATGATGTCACATTTACAAAGGATTCTAACATTAAACTTTTGAAGTAACGGTAATTATATTATGCTTTAAATATAAGAATGCTTATAGACTACACCTGCAGAATAGTAAACAAAATGATTAGTGCCAGCCTTTCCTATGTCTAACTACTCCGTAGTATTATAATAGGCTTTGGATATGAGAACGTGTTTAATACGCCTTTTATTTTTTTAACCGTTAAATCAGTGATATCGTCAACACAAGGACAAAAAAAAATGTACAAGTTTTTGATGAATTTGGATGATATGTCGATTATATATATATACATATATATATTAATAAAATAGTTATTTTCATCATGTAATCATTAACCAAGGTACCATTAACCGGTATTGCATTCATTACGATAGATGAATTCTTAAAATGGAATCTAAATAATAATAAACGGTATCGAAATAGCTTACTCCAACTCATTTCTTGATTTGATATTTGACATTGAAATATGGAAATCATATTTTTTTAGTGCCATGAGATTTCGGTTATACCTATAATATTAATCTAAATAAACTATATATTTATCAATAACAAATTTATAACTACAACTCAGCAACAACAAACACTTTGCAACACTGCTAATAATAATAATTTTGGAAGATTATGAGGGCCTTAAACCGACGAATATATTTTATAACAAAGGTAATGGATTACTAATATTTAATATAATTATTTTAGGAACCACACTAAAATTATCGATAAGCTTATGTTCTCATGACAGACTGACAAAATTGAAATCTTCGAGATTGTCATATAAATAAAAGACAAAAATGTTATGGCTACTGTAACTAGAGCAATATGATCACTACCCTATGTAGACTATATACGATCTATGACATAATGAAGTTGACAAACGTCAAGTACTCATGTCATAACTCAAAATAGGTTATAAAAACAACAGGACATTTATTAATACATTGTTCGTAACTGCAATAAATATTTTATGGTATACATATATAACGACACGTTAAACTGAAGATGAATACAATTATTAAATTAGCTCAGGTGCATAATATATGGAATATAACCCACAATTACCATATTTTCATTTACGTGCCAAAAGAAGCTAATCTAATTACTATTTTCAGTCCGCAAGTATTGTACCACAATGCTTACCTATACTTGCATCACAATTTCACACATCATCCACTTTGTGCAGAGTAGTTTCAGGCAAATATCGAATAACAAAGAAACGAGATAGACCCCTTACTTATGAAATGGCAAATCCACCTCATTATATTGCTCACCGAAAGTCTTGGAACTCTTGGAACACTTGTAAGTATTATACATACAATTATTGCTTCTTTTCTTGTTGTATATATATTTTGTATTGTTGTTTTGTTGATTCAAATGACTAACACTTAAAAATTATTTTTAATATTTTGTTTATTTGCAGCCAGTTTAAAAGATGGTCTTCGAAGATCAGAAACTGTAGTTGAAGATGAGTTTATAAGAAGATTTATGAATGGCACCTGGCATGGACTTGTTTGTAGTGAGGTATGTAATCCAAAAATTACCAATTATCAGAAGTATTTGTAATTTTGCCGTTCTGATGTACTATTTTATATTTAAGGTTATAATTAAGCGCCAATTCAACCACATTCGTGTAGCAGCCATCATAAGGCGAGCTGTGTCTCCCACAAAGATGTATTTCCTCCTCGGCTATACTGAAGAACTGCTCTCAACTTGGATACAGTGCCCAGTGACATTAGAGCTACAAACTGTTGATAGCTTCCAGGATGTTGTTTTCAAGTATATTTAGTTTAGCTTTTAAAAACTTGTATAGATTAGAATAAAGAAATAGTTGTTATCAAATGTTGTTTTTTCATTTTATTTCATATTTTCATTGAACTTTATGAAGGATTCTAAATGAAACCTTTGATTGTGTGTTCATTGAGAGATAAATGCAGATTACAAAATAGACTCAATATTTTTTAGAGTTTCAATTGTGGAATATGTTATATGAGCATTTTGTTATATGATTTTCTTATTGAGGGTCTACACATAAAGCATGTATTAGCATATCATCTAAATTGATAATTTTATTCTATTGATAAATGTATCTGAATTATTTTATATTGTTACATAAAAATATATAATTAACAATATATTAAAATATTATTTTGTATTGTATAATATTTTAATAATTATTTCATGATATTGTTCTTTTGGTAATGATTCTGATCTAATAATAGCTTTATTTTTATTATATACATTGCCACTTGTAGTTATGCACTCCATTTCAAGAATATTTGAAACACATTCGTTCAAATAATTTAATTTAAACTACCTTCTCAGGTGGGTTTTCAGTAAAATCTAAAATTCTGGTTAACAGCTATAAAAAGTTAGGTGTCATAAATAAAACAAGTATTATAAAATTCATATTCTCTTATAATTTGATTCATTCAAATATACATAATGTGTCAACAAACAAAACAGCGAGACGCGGGCCGGGCGCACGCACACACACACACACGCACATGCACGCACACAAGTGCATGCACGCACGTATATACACGCACGTGCACGCACACTCGCATCTGAACGTTGAACGGTGCGAGTTAAGACCGAACTTCTGCACATACGCTCTTTGTACTTTTAACTTTAACTTCTCATTGACAACGCTTTGTTTGATTTTGTAGATTTAAAGTAATAATATAAAAGATTTTTTGTAAACGGTTTGCATTTTATATTTTTATTTTAGACCCTCAGAATTATAGTTTATAAAAATATGTACAAAATCAATCAACGCTTACAATCTGAGAGTAGGTACATTCGTCATAAGAATTTTTTTCTAGCACGTTAATATGGTGTCCCCGTGATTGCTCAAGATGCCCATCACCGTACTGTAAAGTATTAGTTCTTACACACTAGTGAGTAAAACATTGCGTTCTTATCATTATATCACCATAAAACACGTTTTGTAAACTCTTTAAGGTGCTTCAGAAAATATTATATTTTTCTCATTATGATATTCTTTCTTTAAAGTCTCAAACAGTCTTTTGTATTGAGCTAATTCGATAGGGCCTGTGGAATGTCTGTCGAGATACACCATTCTATTCGAGGCTGTTCACACTAAAGACACACTGACGTTACACAGACAGAAATATAACACTTATTTCTAACTGTTGTATGTAAATAAAAGTCTCACTACTGTCCGTCTGTCAGTGTGCGCAGAAGTTCAACGGCTAACATGCGAATACTCGATTTTTTAGCATTAACAGCTATTTACAAATTAAATCACAAACTTGAAGGCTTCTCGTGATAATGTCTATCCAATAGTAGCATTATTGAAACTTGTGTTGAAATTTAATACAATTAAAGATATATAAACAATTATCTTATACGATACACAAGTCTGTAATAGAAATCAATAATTCAGATATATTTACATATAACACAAATGTACAAATAAAAAATAATACAATAATTGAAGAGCGAAATAGTTTCAATAATGCACAATGATTTAGTAATATATTATTGCATCATATAAATATAAGACGTAATGGGATATACTGTTTTATTACAACTATTAAGTAAAATTGACCATCAAAATTCAATTAAAAATAAAGAGATCACATTTCCTACAACAAATAAAGCTTTCTTTAAGCGACAGTCGCCTTTGTTATTGGTCTCTTACATTCAAGATGTACTTCACTGCCCGAGCTCGAGGGACAAACCAAGATCGATTACAAACTTATAACATTTAACAATGGATAGTAAGTCTTAGTTTAAAATATAAAGCGACGCATTCATTATACTAAGGTTTTATAACTTTAATATATTTTAATAAATGTGGACTAAACATGAGGTCAGCTAGTTCAATGTATGCGTCTCTTTAGTACAAATTTAATTAACTTAAATGAATTTGTAAGTACTTTAAATTCACAATAAAAAGTAGCATCTATCTTTTCAGACTTTAAATTTGCTCTTAAAGTGTGGCCGTTGTTCAAACTCGGTGGAAAGGGTTAATTTGTAAATGCTTGGACACTACCTAGAGGACCATCGACGTACACCTCACAAATATAATGACTGTCGACCATTTTGTATATATATAGAAAAATCCAGTATTCGTTGAAGGCAATATATTCGTTGAATCTATCGAGGAACACTAATATTGCTATAAGTTTGTGCAAATGCAGGAAGAACTGACGATTCCAAACCTAGAATCTATTAAATCGTACAATATCGTGATATGACATAACATGTACTTTGAGAAATCAACCAAAAAAAATTTTTAAATTGTATCCTACAAAAATTCACGTCCACAAAGATTCCTTAAATATAGGGTATATTTCATGATTTGGCTCATTTTTCTCGGATAGATTAGTCCCATATCACAATAGCGCTATCATTTAACTAAACAGCACCTATCGATCGATATACATATTGTATAATGAATAAAAAATATCCAAAATAATATACACCCAATTGATTAGAACAAATATAGACAATGAAATGGTCCATAATGTGTAACAGTATTATATATTTTTAACCGACTTCAGATAAGACGGAAGTTCAAAGATCGTAAAATATCACATTTCAAAGAAATAATTAAATTAATTTTAAGGAGATATTGGAGGATACGAAAATTATTGAATTTTATTATTAATTTGAAGTCGGTTCATATTCTTCATTTTAATTTTATTGCCAAGAAAGGTTGGCAAGTCAAGTAGGCAGTCTGTTCTAAAATTTATAGACAATACAAACCCTCTCTCACTTTAATGTCAATAATAATGATTCTAGACAAATTTTAATAAAAACACACACTTCGATCAGAATTAATCAAATATAACATAAACAAAATCTAAGTAAACGACACAATTTGAAATGACTAGTTAAGTTATTAAACTTAGCTCTTTCAATCAACTACGAAATATTTTAAGGGGTATTTCTAATAGAAATTGATTACAGCAACAATACTGACACTGAAAGAGATATCTTGACAGTTTACAACAAATGTACTTAAGAAATAATAAACAACTGCAAAAAACTACAACCTCGACTTATCAGAAAGAGAATGACAACTTGATTGTACAATAGTTAAACTCAATGCGACAGAACAATGAAGCCAACTAATTGTTAATATTTTTAAACGATCGCAATTTATATGCATTATCAACTATAAAAATAGTCTATTTCGCTATAAACAATAAACTTAAATACCTTTTTTCATTTTTCGAAATTTTCAGATTTGTTACTGAAATTCGGTCGAAGTGTCAAAAAATAAAAGAAGCCTTTAATTTTATCTCGTAATAGACCAGTTGTCTAAGTTTAAAATGCATATATTTGTACAGGAATAAAGCGACCAATCAGCAATAGAGCAAGGACGAGAACCGGCCAATAAAAGAACCCAACACTTTGCAGTAACCACGCCCACCTCACGCACACGCTCGCACGCATACGCACGCACACATTTGTACTACGCCAGTATGCTACCCGCTTTTACTAAGAGACTCGCTGTCGATCAACTCCAAAAGATCTACAACTGAGACGAAATGCAAAATGTCCTATTTGACCACGAAACGGGAATACTGAAAAAATATAATCTATATAAACTTATAACTATACAAATTTGTGAAATGTAGAATTGACTTACACCTATGAGATGGTCGACAGCGACAGCTGGAAACGGGGCTGACTAACACTAAACCTACGGCTTCCATCAGAGCTAATAAAAAAACCTTAAAAGTTTAAAGAGGGAGTGGGGTATCTCGCTGAGAAGTTTGTTGGAACACAAAATGCCATTAACCTAAGAGCGTCCGACTTTGTTACGTTACACACAGACGACACACTTCTACGGAGACGGAGCTCCAACCACACATAACGTACTTACTAATTGTTCATATCGCTCAGATCAGTGAGACAAATTTTAATGAATTTAACTATAATTATCCTAATTATAAATTGTGGGGCATTTAACAGAAGATTATTCAGTTTTTTTTTCCAATATCACGACAATATATAAATTTTGTCTCTCCGATCCACAAACACGTGATTCAACCTCACAACCGCACAAACATTGCATATATTTCCCAAATTAAGAATATCTATGTGATATACAGTGGAGGAATTTAACACTAATTGGTAAATGGACGTCTGAATAGTAAATCGACTTTGTGCAATACTTTCACACTCAGTTACAAGTAATTTAAAAATAATAGTCGAAAACTGACGAGAATATCACATAATAATCATCTAGCGATCAAACTATAAATAAAATTGCATAATTGCACCAGTAAATTTAAGGAAAAAAAATTGCAAATATTGCACCAAAACAAGCGGAGAGTCAAAGTCACTCCAAATTTAATTTCTCCGTCAGTTTCCGATTAAAAGAAAAAGATTCCTCAACTGTATATATTAAACTAAGCGTAACTTGCACGACTACGATATTGAAAAATATTACTCTGATAATTTACAAGCGGGGCCGAATACAGCGACCAATTACACAAAACAACTTGATTGTGATCTAACAAGTGTACTACGAGTCATGAACATTCAAAATACAAACACACTACTCCTATATGCTGTGTCGGTCACATCGTCACCCGCAGAGGTACCATACGTTACTGATTTACAATATTACTAAGGCAGGTTACTAGGGAGATACGTTACTGTTTTAGAATTAATTTGTGGTATATTAAACTAAAAATGCAATACAAATGTGTTGCTCTTTATTATGTCCTTATAATTTGTCTCCTGCATTCGAGGGATTCGTAATTCACAATGACGTATCTCGTCCGTACTAACGACACTCAGTGATCGAAGGATTACAAAAACAGTCAGAATGTTTATAAAACAAAAATAAAATGTTACAAAAATGTCCAAATATACAAAAGGTTGTTTTGTAAGTCTATATTGACCCAACGGAAGGTAACCTCCCAGAGGTCGTCAGCGGAGACCCCAAACACTGAATGTCGTACCGCGTGTCTCACGTGTGTCGTGCGTGTCGGACGCGTGTCGTGTCGGACGCGCAGGGCGGGTGCTACCTGCGACCGATCAGTCCGTTGCTGCTGGCGGTGGGGGGGAACATCTCTAACTCCACCAGCAATGGAAAATGGTCTGTGGATTAATAAAAAATTATATATATACATATTAATTCCAGAACAAGCATAATCTTTACTTTTAAAAAAAAAAAAATATATATATCCGGCTTTTTTAAATATTTATTTTTACGTAAATGCTATCGGAATTTTCCTAAAATTTTTCCTTTTTTATTCTTAAATTGTTTAGTTTTATTTTTTAAGCAATGGTTGCTCTAATTTATATAAGGCATCTGATAATTGTCGAGGCTACAGCTGGTCAACTAACAATGTGAATGTGAACTTACCCGAGGGTATGTGCGGGTGAGGACAGCCCACCACCTTGTGCTCGCGGAACCACTCCTGGGAGAGAGGACCTAGCAGGCCCAGGGGCGTCATCGACTGTTTGCTGTAGAAGATGTAGTCGATAATGCCCTTGAAGTCGAATCTGGAATTGATTATTTTGATTGAGTATAGGATATATTTTAAATATAATGTTAGATTTTAAAATAGGCACAGGGGCGCTTTTGAAATCACTGGATCTAATATTTTTGGTTCAAAAGTACGTCTCTATAATTAGATAAAAATTTTATCAAATGGACCGATCATTTTTTGGCTTTTAATAATGTATTGAAGTTGTGAACTCGTGCTCGGAGCAAGGTATGCGGAACAGCGTGCTGGTGTAGCCCAGCTCCTTGAAGGAGTACTGCAAGGTGGGAGTCCCACTCACGTGTAGTTGGTGTAGGGCATGATGTCCTCGCTGTAGGCGGAGGCCAGCTTGAAGTTGTGCGTGAACTCGTGCTCGGAGCACGGCATGCGGCGCAGAGTGCTGGCGTAGCCCAGCTCCTTGAAGTCACGATGCTCTGACGCCACGCGACCCGCCGACAGGAACTCTATCACTCCTGAAACGAAATGCTTTCTTTGAATAGAAATCTCATGCTGGAGAAGTTTTTAATGTTCTAAAGAATTTGAAGTGCGATTCAAAATTGTAAATAATGTTAAATTTTGGGCATTAATGTTCGATTGAATGTTATTAAAGATTCGAAATTAGCAAGTTTATTAAGTTAGTGTTAAAATACAAAACTGCAAACTCACCGCTGTCGGGCAACGAATTAAAATCGCCACAGAGCAGTAGCTGTACGTTGTCCTTCTGGCCGGTGAGTCGCAGCGTCCGCGCCGAGTCCTCCATGATACTCTTCAGCTCGTTACTCAACATCATGGTCTGGATGAGTTTGACGTCGCAGAATTCGGGATCCCAATGAATATGTGCGGTGCAAACCAGTATAGGCTGTGCCAGTGTGGACGATTCTGTCGGTACACCTGAAATTTATTAATATGTTTGCGTTCAGTTTAATTTAGAGTATTTTAACTAGCTTTAATAATAAAGATGTTTTTATTACCGTTTTCCCAAGCTGCTTCCTTAGTCTTCAAAAGCGCAGCTAAACCTATATTGTCTTTTGGCATAACTCTATTTAACATGTTGTCTGAGCCTTCACTGTTCGCCATTGCTAGTTGATTAAATTCAATTAGATGCTCTTTTACGAGTGAGAATCTGTTAAAATAATAAATATTTGGTTAAAAATGTTTCATAACATACAATTCAAAGATATTATTTAACACATGCACATTCATAAGTACATATAAAAAAATTAAAAAAAAAAATGCTATAAAAACAGAAGAATGTACGAGTAGACTTACTTAGCAGATCTGAAGAATATAGCACAACCATCTACGTATTTCCGTTCCGATTCGGACATCGTCTTCGCGCGGGATTTAGGGGAAAATATACCATCATATCCATCTTGTTTCAATTCTGGCAAAAAAAAATTGTAGAACTGATCCGTTTCCACTTCCTGTCGACAGATAATTATTATAATTATTTTTATATCTTTATATTAAACTTGTTAATGTACTTATTTCAATAAGTAAAATTACTCAGACCTTCTACTTTAAATTTAATTGAAAACGTAATGATGTCCTGTTATTGAGTAATTAATGCTTAAACCTCAGACAAGCCTTTATTAAAGTGAAACCTATTTATTAAGGGAAAAACTGGCTTTCGAAAGCATTAAAATTCGTTATTCTCTTGTCATCGTAAGCCTCGAACATTAAATAGAAAATTGTAGTACCATTATTCTTCAAAAGAAGTTTTGAATACGCGCTTGCCTCCTGACAATGATATATCTTTTAACGAGATACAAAGCTAAGATCATTGAACTGACTTTTGTATAGTAAAAAAGTGCTCCCATGGTTGTTGTGATTTTATCGTCTAGTTACTAGTTACTATTAAATATCGATATTAACAACATAATGTTATAGGAGGGCTTTATGAAATAACAATAAACATTACAAATGTATGCATAAAAGTGTGTATAGTAATAAAAATAGACATAAGTTAACTACATAAAAAGTAACCTACAGTTTTACATACATATAGTGTAAAAGGAGTAATATGACACATGTAAGGTAGTTTCTGTATTTAGAACAATCTCAAAAAATATTTTATATTTACAAGTAAAATATTGCATTATCTACATTCAGATTCCATGTTTTTATTTTCAACTAATGCGTGTGAATAGCCTATGGTAACTAAAATAAGAAACAAAATAAAAAGTATAGACCTACCACTGCGATAACAATTCTAGACGCTAGATGGCGTTTATTATAAACCACTTAATATATTTGTGTGTAAAGTTAAACTTTGTATTATAATTTAAATTTTAATCTATTATTCGTCACTAGATATTTAGACCACGGGGGGAAGAATAAAAATAAAATAAAATTTTTATTTGTTATTTGATGTATTAAAAGTGTGACTCGTTACGAAGAAACTGTTTAATTTTATGATCGTACTAAAGCAATTTGTTTATTTTTTATCTTTAGCAATTTGTATTTCGTCCATATTCAAATCACAACCATTCTAAAGAAGTTTGCGTCAAAAACATTATCGAAAGATTTGTAATCTTTATATGTATAGATGATAACTTCTAGAATTATAAAACAATAGCTAACCTGTAAACTGATGATATCCGCAGAATAATGTCTGATCTCATCTAGTATCCCTTTCTTCCGGTAGTCCCATTCTAGGGCCCAGCTGGGACAATAGCCGTACATCTGTCTTGTCGCATATTTGTCACATAACACGTTATAACACATCACAGTAAAAATACCTGAAACAAAATATGCATAAATATTCATAAACAGTATATAAAATATTGATTAGTTAATTTCCCAGTTATCTTGTCCTAAATAATATGTGTTCTAAAAATCTACATTTTATAAAAATGACAAAAAGTACAAAACATTTATCTATTGTTTATTATGATAAAATATCTATTGTTTAACAACGCTACATTTCCAACCAGCTCCAATTAAATGGCACTGATATTACGCTCCACCTACTCTTTAGGACGCTTCGGCACGCGACACAATGCCTTTTTGTTTTTATAACATTTTATTATACACCGTCCGACAGCCATATCGTGAGTTCTGGCCCTAATGATGACGCCTTTTTAACTCCAAATGGAGAAAACAAGGCAGTTAGTTCTCACTTCAACAGCTGTTAAGTAACTTAGGTGGTAGTTACAGGTGTCTAGGTACATTGTTGGAGGAGGTAAACGCTAACGCTTTCCACCATCATTGGTTCAGCATCATTACAGTCGTAATCGATTACTCAATAGCTGATAACCAGACAGTACATGCTGTTTATGAAAAAGAGTGTTACATCCAAGAATATACGTAAAGATAGTAAAGTCTTGCGATATTTCGGTTACGTAAAACGAATTTCAAATGAATTTTTAGTCAAAAATCCGTTAGAGCTTTTTAGCCAACGTAAACAAAAAGATAAAAATCGTCTTTTGAAGCTCAAGCCACTCGCAAAGTCAACGTCACCTGGCGACACGAGTAGATCAATACGGCCGCAGCACGTGCTGCTCCATTGTATGCCCGATGAGTCCCGGGCACGCGGCGCACATGCCAAACGTCGTTGAACAATGCGCGCATCGATAATCGCTAGCAATTTATGGTGACACCACGAGCGACATGAAAGCTTAACAACTATACCAATGTTCTTTATACGTGAAATTATTATTTAAAATCAAACAAAGAATAATTAGGCAATTAATAATTACTGAAATCTAGAAATTGAAGTTAATTTGACCAGCTTAGAGATGTCTAAAGTCTTAATAAGTACCATTTATTAATCTGCTATAATTGACCAACGACTTAAAATTATAATTAAAGTATTTAACTATTTTGGGTAATGTAAAACAACAGTAGCACTAAAAAATAAACGGTATATCAAATCAAAGTAAGTGTACTCTGTTCAGTGAAACCCAAACTAGAGCTCTAGTTTTAATTTAAAAACTTCGCTGCCCAACAAGCAGGAAAATATTTGTTCATATAAAGCAGAAATTGTATAACTTTCAGATTTGTTAATGAGCGCTGACCTATAATTCTACAAAAAAAACTGTAGCTGCAGCGGTTATCCGCTCATGCGGCAATCACGTTTTACTTTAAACAAACTTTGTTCATTGCTTTAGTTCTGATATTGATAACTAAACGCTCAAATCTCATTAAACAATGAACCGATACCGTTACAAAAGTCAGTCACGTCCGAGTAATGATTTACAATAAAGATAGCAGTCGTGAGAGTTGAAACCTTTTTTTTGCGGAGTCAAAAAGACTCATTATAGACGATTCCGAACGTACGGATTGGCAACCCAAAGGACCTATTAAATTGTGTTTGTGGACCGGCGAGATTCATATGACGTAAGAAGATTCTATAGGTGCTAACAAGATGTAGTTAGTTGGGGTGTAGGACCCCTGACAGTTGTTACTTGTTACTGTCCGCTGCTCTATTGATTTCACCTTCAGCTAATGGAGCCGTATCATGCGATTTTCTCGGGTAGTACTAATTGACTCGTCAATTATGAAACGGTGTAAATTAAACACAACTGGTTCGCCTTTTTGTTAGTGATAATCAATTAGACTTGACAGGAACAAAAAGCAATGATGTCAATGGAAGGTCAGCAGACAAAAAATTGGTATTATTAATTATAGAAACCGGCCAAATATTACAATATACAAAATAATAAGAAATAATAAAGTAAGGCTAATTATTATTGACCAATTTTACTTCCTGTTTGCTTCTGTTTTTAAATATTAAATTCATACTTCCGTTTTTTTTTCATCAGGGCGATATTATACCAGAACATGAAGTGATATTTTTAAAGTATATTTTTCGGGTCTGTTGTAAGGCTACCAAATAAGCTGTCATTCATTCATTCTAAGGTTCTATAATTTATTCAAAACGAGTCATTTCATGTATTTCGAATGCAACGTCCACATACGACATATGGTTAAGGTTTTGTGGGAACCTACATATGTTAAACTGTATTTTAAAATTTCCAAGAAATTTGCATTTATATGACATTTAAATATTGAAATAAAGGAATTCGAATAAGAAATATGATAATTGTCATTAAAGTAGACTTATTAATAAATTAACTATTTAAAATATATATAGAAAAATGCTTGAAATGTGTTAGAAATTGGTCCAAAATAAAAACGAAAATCACAATACATTTTTTGCAGCCTAAAAGATAATCGTTTCGTTTGTTTCGTTATTCCGAACTGGAGAAAACTAAAATAGATCTATTGCGTTTCGGAATGTAGAAAACAAAAAATTTGGCGTCAAGATTTGCAAATTTGAAAATATAATAACCTAATATATTTACAAACCCGTAAGTAGGAAGTCAAATATTTAACGTTTAAGTTATTTAGTATTTTATATACATATTAGTTTTACCGTAACTTTGTTACTTGCAAGTAAGGAATGTATAAAAGATACACCGCATATCATATATAAAATCAGTTATCAATGTACCAAGAGACAAACGAAACAAATAAACTAGTTCTGTAACTTGTCTCATATGAATATAATGGTTGGAGGCGTGGGGCCGTCTCTCAGATGTCATTACAAATGCCTTTTGTACGATGCTGTCAAACAGCAATTGAGTACTTAGACTCTATTTTGCAAAAATAATCCTATTTGATTTATGATGTCTTTTGTCGGATAACTCAGAATTGTTTCATTTCATTCTAGCGTCATAAACACTGGAGTTTCAACATTAAACATCTGATAGATGAAATAAATCTATTTTTTATTTATTAAACTCGCGTATAATTTTGGTTGCATTTTAATTTTAAATCACGTTTCGAATGCAGTAAAATTAATACGTAACCAAAATTAAGAGTTAAATCCTCGTGAAAATCTAAGAAAATACTATTTGATAGATGAGTTCTCTATGTTGGTGGCGAGAAAAAATGGTGTATTAATGAAATATCATTTAAACGAAAGAATCGAGTGGGTCATCAGGTGTATCGATCAGGTCACGGATGCGAGGAGGTCGCAGCCAATGTTTCTCATTGTGCATTGTTCCTAGTGGAATTGTCAGTCGAAGGGCATTTCCTCTATCCTAAGCCACTTGACCGTGAGCTTGCAATTGTTTCTTTGTGCAGGGTATGCCATTTAATGTTTGGATTGAATCCAATCATGCATATCGAGTAAAAGTACTAGATATAAAAGCACTTCATGCAGGTTTTATTTTACGAATATGGATAAAATTAAATATATTTATCCCGCTGAACTCACTTTTTATTATCGGAATTTGCCCGACTAGTTAAAAAAGAAAAGGGTAAAATTAATACACGAACCATGATTCTATAATATCCTTTAAAAACCGAATACTTCAGCGGTATTTTAAATCCAATATGGAGCCAAATTATTATGAATATAATGAGAAACGTAAATGAATACTTTGGAGGTCAACATAATTTGGTTCATTAAAATTTGATCATGTAGATCAGTATCAAATGACCAGGGTTCGGGAACTTATTGACCTTCTGACATTCTCTATCCTTGTAACAGATTAAAAAGTCAATGGAATCACAATGATATGAATATTCAATGATCGGATCATTTAAAAGAATTTAAAAAATATTAATCTTTTTTGTTACGAGAAAATCACAATGTAAAAAAAAAATTATAACATGATTTGATGATATTTATTGTTGTTATTAGTATATAACTAATATACAAAACCTTCTGCAATAGGTCCCTAGTATTTTCACATTTTTCGATTCATGAAAACTCGCTATTAACTATTATATACTAAAAATTGATAATTATATATTATCGGTCAACTTACAGATAAATTCAGTTGCAAATAATATATAAATTATAAAATATCCGACATCATTTTGACATTTATTCATAGATTTAATTACTTTACATTTACTTAAGACTTATAGCAATATTTTATAATTTAAGTAATATTAAAAATCTTACTCTGAAAAATATATTCACTGCGACCTTGGTATATCGATATTATTAACAAAATATAAAACAAAACCGAAAAGTCTATGATTATTAATTTATTTCTTGTTCTGTGATGTGGACACACTGATTGCTACACGTTTATAGCTCTTATTTCATTACAGATAAAGATCAGGTTGCCTTGATACTAAAATAGTTTGTATACTTTGATGAACTTCCGCTAGAGCGTGACCTGATGTATTGTCAATTGAAGACACAAACAACTTACGCACTTGTGATTATTGGAGCTCTTTTTACGGTTGATTTAATACTATGTATTGTAATAAAAGTATACTATACTATATATAATTATCCGGCTGTATTCTATTAATACTATCGGAATATGCTCGAATAGTTTCGAACCCATTCGGGGTCCTTATTCCAGTTAAGCATACTATCTGACCATCTTTATAATATTATTAATAGAAAGATACAAATCTATAGTAAAAACTCTTAAATTTGTAAAAAAACATTAACAGAATCGTTGCATTCACTTTACACACATACAGATATAAACACACGCACACTGACACGCGCACACATACACATACACACACACAAACACACACGCACAGAAGAGAGACAAACACACAACATTTCAATGCTGTAACATTTAATTTAACAATAAATTTATTTTGCTATATTATGGAAGATCGAAGACTTTTACTATGTCGATGTATATGAATGACTGAAGTTGAAATAAATTATTATTATTATTAGCAATCATGAATCAAAAGTTTACATATAAAAAAAATAAAGATATATAGAAAGATAATAAATATATCTAACTATTTTGTCAATTTCGTATACCTTTATAATCATAACAATTTTTAGACAAACAAAGAAATCGCCATCACATACAACATATTAAACATTAAAATTTACGGCATTCCTCAATCCGTTACAATAAAGATGTCCAACACACTACCGAGAACCGAGAAGCTGTTATATTAAATCTGAATTATTACAAACATGTACAAAGTTACGACGTTCCCGCCTAGCGTTGCCAGGCGTCCGGATAAAGCCGGATAGGTAGGTTTTTTGATTGCGTGTCCGGACAAAATAAACGGTGTTCGGCTTGTCCGGATTTTGTTAGGCTTTTTATCTAAAATACCTACGTAAGACTGATTTGGCATCCGATTTTATTTATTATTTCACTAGAATTTAACAAGATTTATGATAAAAATCAAAATAGGTCAATTTTATATATTTTCTTTTGTCGTACTTATTGATACTTGTCCGGCTTTTTACCTATCTAAAATACCTATCTAAGACTGATTTGTTATCCGATTTTATTTATTATTTCACTAGAATTTATAAGATTTATGATAATAACCAAAAAAGCTTGATTTTACATTTTTTTTTTGTCGTATTCATTAATACTGAGACAAAATCATCAATAATGTAGGGTGTCCAGTCTTTCTACCCAAGTATTCGGTCAAACTGGCTGGTCTGTCCGGCTATTAGGTTTGGCGACCTGGCAACCCTAGTCCCGCCCATGCACTCTGAAGACCTGTATCAGCTATGCCTATGTACCTAGATAGGCGGTCTTGTTTATGAGAGCTGCGTGCGCCGCGCTTAGCTGACATATTATTAATTAATAAAACTGGTTTGAAATTCTTAATAACTTTTGTTTTGTTGGACATTACAGAAGCTGTTGCAATCTTAATAGTTTAATTTGCATTTCACTTCTTAATTATTGTAAAGAATATCATAATATACAAATATTGTAAAAAATTCTAAATATCGTAAGAATGTCATTAATATTTTTTTAGGTTGTTTTAATTAAAAACATGGCAATGACACAGATAACGAAGGATGACCGCAAGCTGTACTTACAAGTCGGACGAGTCCTATTTGGTCGTGTCAAGGGAATCCAAGGCCTCTGTGGTGGAAGAGTGGCAGTAACTGAAACAAATATATACTTGTTAAAACAAAATTACAAAAAATATATTATAATAATAAAAAAAAAACAATATAATTATTATACAAGAAATAACAATTTTAATTAGACATGTATCAGTGTTGGAGATGGTATGCTGTTCGTGAGCTCATTAAATGTTAACATGTTTGATACAATCTACTTTAATTTGATACATATATATATACATAATAATAAAACCAGTAAACTCCGACAAAGCCGAAAAATCATTCTTCAGTTAATTGATGATCAACTAACCTCGCTTAATAATAATTCTAAGTTTGAATAAAATCGGTGAAGCAATTCATTAACCTAACCTTCCAACTTTGACCCTTCATAACTTTTGATCAACAAATCGGTCAAACCTAAGACTAATTTTTTCGTACTCAAGTCAAGATCTGTCAATAGGGTGTCTTTCATAAAGTTTATGATGAGTATAAGTATAACTTTCTATGATTGTCAAAAATCAACAGAAGAACGATAATATCAATAATAATTAATATCTCGCATATAATGTATTATATTCGTATTAAGAGGCAGAGATCGCTGTTGAGCGATAAGGCCGCGTCTTGTACATTATTTAATACGTTATGTATTGTTTTATTTAAAATATTTGGTTTTTATTGGTGTACGATAAAGAGTATTATTATTATTAAGAATATTTATTTTATAAAATGACTTGACTCTTTACTTTTTATTTCTTTTGTCATTATTTAGCTCCGTTATATATTGATAAATTCGGTTCACATCAGATATATTTGACATTTTATTAATTTCACAGTCATTTTATGAAGAAACAATATTTTTTTATTCGATATTCAAAAATCAAACAGTCGAAGATTTAGCATGCGATTAAACAAGTTTTTACAAAAAATGTATCACAGAGATGATTGCGGGTAGATTGATTGCAAATTAACTCTCCCGCGAAATGTAAACGCACGTTTCACGATTTATATAACAACTATTTTTTTGCTCGAATGATTTTTTTGCACTTGCTCGAAAGTTGAGTTATGTTTCAAAATAAGCGCGATGAGATGTTGCTAACTCGATTTTAATTCTCGCAATATTATTCTTGGATTTTTCCAAGAATATTATTAGTACTTTTTAGTACTAATAATATTCCACAAAAGTAATTTAATAAGCCGGTGTTGTAATAAATATAAAAATCCGTTTCCATTGTACGAGATGATTATGAGATATGGTACATTAATGACGGATGGCTTACAATAATTTTTCAAAGAGAACTGATCTCGCGACTTCGGATATAATTGTTAACATATTTTAAGAGAAAAAAACTGAAACCTATAAATTACTAAACCCATACAATAATTGTTTAAGTATATATTCTGAGCTATATAATAAAAATAGTACCATCCTGGGTTTTAAGAGACAATAATATTGTGGACCAAAACATTGAATTCAATTTGTATTTTAGTGCGCCGTCATATAAGATGACATTAGAGTTGAGACCAAGGCAACTAGCAGATGTCGTTTCCCACAGTAACTGATGGTCGAGAAAGATGAGAAAATAGAGGATTTCTCACAGAAAATACCTCTGAGATTTATACTATGTTACGCTTTAAATGAACTATTAGAATTTGAAACATTTAAAAATTTATTAAATTTAACAATTTAGGTTAAATTAAATAAATTATTTTGCTGCAAATATTCGATTTAACTATGAAAAAAATTCAGTATATATAATATTCTATACTTTACAATATTTTAAACCTTCTCAGTGTATTGTGTTGTGTGAGCTTGCCTATTTCCTTATTTTAACATCTCATTTTCAAAGCTGTTAGATAAAATTATAGACAAGAGTCAGTGACTCAGCTCTTATGAACTATCGTCACATTGTTTGGAGCAGTCGTGTAGTTTAGTGGGTGGATAGAGGATCATATAGCCCATAGTTATTTGAATATTTACTGTAAAGGTGCTTCTAGACACTTGGATTATCTTCAAAATAGATATAATGAAAAATAATGAACAAAGTTAAGTTGACTGTAAAATAAAGAAGAATAAAGCCGTCTATTTTCTTTAAATTAAAAAAACAACAATAAAAGATGGTTTTCTTTAGTACCTTAATTTTAATTATAATACGTTGGTAATTATTATATTTTTCTCAAATTTTAAAATAGATATAACAAGCGAGTTATTTATCAGTAGGGTTGTACTCTTAGAATAGCATTTGTCGGAGACGTCTCCTCATTTCACTTTGTAATTAGACCTGGGCTCAGCCCTGCTCTAAATCACGACGAGACAACAATATTATTTATATATAATTCTAATAACATACTAGTTTTATATTCTTTTATTAAATAAACATTATTATTTACATTCGTGCAAGCAATCAACTCAAGCTACTTTCGATGAGAAACCTTAGCGCTAATAAGACGACCTCAAACAAGGTGTTATAGACAACACAGGCTGAGTGAAAGTCGAATGAACACTAGATGGGCCGAAGTTGATAAGCACCGGCATGCTCTCCACATTGTTCGCGCTCCGATACCTAAGATAAGGCTTTCTCCGTGCTTCTTGAGAGCTACCGTGAGAATAGTCTTGTTTGTTATCGAGTCGACATTCGCTAAACAGAAGCATATTTTATCCAAACCTTATCCGTTTGAACAGGATCTAACCAGAGATCGTTTGAGTTAGCTTAAGTGACAGAATGTTGACTTATACAAAATGCTTATTATAATACAAACATGATTACAATAAAAAAAGATCTTGTATTTTACCTGGGTTAGGATTTATAACAAAAACTTTAAAGATAAGAAAAAAGAAAAGATAAATTTAAAGTTTCGCATTTAATAATTCCAAGTACATACAACCTTCTTGATGAATAAATGAATTAAACATGTCAAATATGGAATACGAACGATTAGTTTCAAAGCCATTCGTGGTCCTAACTCAAGAGTTCTGAGCATTGCGGAATCGCGGCGTGAACATTTCACGCTGCGATGCCGATAGTAATTACTTGAGTACAGCCGGATATATTTAAGAGTAATCATGGATCACGAAAGTTTAAATACAAATATGTCAAATATGTTTTCTAAGATTTACACAAGTAAATATTTTACGGATATAACTCGAGTTTATTTTTACATTTTTTTTAAATTTAATTTTAATGGAGACACCATCATCTCGTCCTACCGCGAACACGTTTGCTGCAATGCATTCGAAACGTCGGGTTAAATTAAAAAAAAATAAATAAATAAACGCGAGTTATATCCGTAAAATAGTTTTACTGAAATGTCAAATATGCTATTTTGCTAAATTTTTTGTTATAATAAGTAACAAGAAGATGAGACTCTGGTTAATAAATTCATACAAACCAACCCACTGAAAACATAATCGCCAGACGCTGAGGAGCCGATCCCTCAGATGGACCGGTTTTAGTGTTGCATCACATTTTAAAGCAACAACTCTACGAGCATGTTTTTGCATACCATTTAATAGAGAAAACTTTAATTGACAGCAAGATATAACGGTGGAGTCGTATTGATAGTCGCACCTATCTTCATATATTCGTTTAATATTTTTTAACTATAATATTTATATCAAATTAGCTGATACTGGCGGTTTCACCCGAGGATGAACAATTTTATTTATTATTAGGATAATTATAAGCTGTAGTCTACAAACTTTTTCATTAACCTGTCTATCAAAACCGAAAAAAAAAACAAATTCATTACTTTCGAGATTCAAAAGCGAGTTCAATCAAACAAACAAACAAAGTCATCAGATTAAATAAATATAGATAACCGATAAACTATTTTATTTTTGATCTTAAAACCTAAAATCTTAATAGTTAAAAAATCAATTCAAATACAAATGAGACGCTTGCGACGACAAGTTAAAATACAACCCAATAATATGATCTTTTTATGAAGTAAATATCGGATATATTTACTTGGTTATAAATATCCATTTATCGTATTGTGTTTATTCAATGCCAATACTGCTTACTGAATTTAAATTTCACGAAATGTCACATCGTAAAGTTTATTGAGCTGAGCTATTGTATATCTAAAGAAACGCAACGATATTCTTAATATCCACTTTATATACTATTTGGAAGCGCTCAATGTTTTTATTAAACTATTTTCAGAACGTTTTGACGTAAAGAGTTTATAACAAGAACAGGTCGATGACCCCAACTAATTTAGTGATTTAATGAAGTCTCAACTACTTGTATCACGTATATTTTGAATATACGGGATATTATTTTAATATTTTTTTTAATTCATATAATACCGATATTAAGTGCACACAACCTGTTACAACAATCTTTCTCTTACTTTTATATATTGTTGCTATTGATTGCACTTTTGTGCAATTAATATCAGTACTATATAACAGGTTTTAAGAGGTATTTTTCTTACTTTTATATAGTACTGATATTAATTTCATTAAACTTGTCAAAAACAATTTTCTTTTTAATTTTATTTTTTACTAATATTAACTGGACACAACCTTTTAAAAATATTTTTCTCTTACTTTTATATAGTAGTGTACAGTAATTGAAGAAAACGTTTAATTATATTGATATATCTAATTGAAAAGGACACCCAAAGCTATAAAGCATATATATATTTAAAACTATTTAATATATAATAGGACCTCCCAATTATAAGCCTCTAATCCGTCTGTCTCATGTAATTTTAAAGCAGGTCTACGTCAAGGGATAACATTAATAATTTCGTACGAGCAGGGGTCAATGACCGCAGAGATATTATCAAAAAAACATCGAATCACTAAAGCATGTTATTTTTGTAAAGTATGATGTAATTCAGTAATCATATACACGTTACTTGATTATTTAAATTGAACACTCACAAGATATATTAAGAAAAAATATACATTGTAAGATTATTTACTTAAAGTTTAAAAGGTAAAGATGATTTTATTATCCTTGTATAGTATAATATCAATTATATTATACATTTAATAAATTTACATTATATGGGATATTTAAAACTAACTAATAATGGCGGAATAACTACGTGAGTAACGATGCCTTAAATCAAAAAGTTTTATGGAATATTATCAACTGGACGAAAAATATTTTTTTATACAATTTTTGATATAAAATTATAGAAAAATAATTAGATCACAACTCTAATACTATATGTATTAATTCCAAAGATATCTTTAAGATTTATTTATAGCAATATAATATGAATAAATGATGTTAATGCTACTCGAAATTCAAAGAAAGGGTATATTTTTCCTAGAAGTACACATTTCAAAATCGATTACGTAATGGAATAAAACAAAAACCATACGCCATATTAAACGCAGTTTTATAGTGTTTATTGTAAATTGCGTAAGCGATTTTATGAGAGTGTAAATTGCTGTGTAAAGAACAACGGTCCTGCTCCAACACGATAAAGGAGAAAAGGACAGACGACATATAAAAGCCACCAGTACACTTCACTGCAATTTTGTTTAAATCGAAATAAGAATGCAATAGGTTCTGCGAATACTTTAAACCAGGCGGCGGTGCAATTGACCTAAATGGAGGAGATTAGATCGTCCTATAAACGGATAACAGGCAATCTGTTCCTTTAATAGATTTCCTTAGCAGAAAAATGTTTTACTTATACGACTTAGTTTTTGTTAACTTAAACAATAACAGCAATAATGACTATACTCTATTACAGTCATCTTACAAAAAAAAACTTCAAAGACACGACACTCAGACAAATGAGTATTTTTTTTTACCTTGAATTTTTTTAAGTTTATTAATAATTTTTATATTAATGTGCAATAATTATTCATCTTGATATTACGCACGTAGTTTCTATTATTTTTAAATATATATATCAGGTATCCAAGCGTAACAGTCACGAACTTTTACTATAATTATATAAATGACGTCATCATTACTTTGGTACTTTAGAGTTATTTAAGGAGAATGCTAGACGCTTCGCTCTGGTGAGCGCAGCGGGAGTCGACTTCGGACTGTGCTTTAATCGAGACCAAATATAGCCATATTAGAAAACCACGTGTAATAATTATTTGATTTTTAACATATAATTATAATATTTTAAATTATCTTGAAAACTTCATTATTGTCTGTGTTCTTGTCAGTGATGTCTGTTCATTATAATGATATATCTATGATAATTTTTATTCTGTCAAATCGCAATGTTACCGCGCACGCGCTTGCCTCCCGCCACCGTTCACGGCCAAGGCCAAAGAGATAATAAACGTTACGTGATCTACTGAACAAAAAAACGCTTTATCCGTGAGCTGACTTGTGTACTTGACAGTACAGATATTACTAGGAAAGTTTAACACTTCTTGTAATTGTTAGAGCTTCAGAACATGTTAGAACTCAACAGCTACTTAATCACGAATGACATTTTACAATTTCTAATCTTGATAGTTGACTTGTAATTCTTTAAGTGACTTAAATCCATTTGCGGATACACGAGTCTATCAAGACTAGCTTAGCTTAGCTATTAACTTTACAAGTAATAAAATAAATAAAACAGGATAGCTTTTAAATTATAATATTACAAAATTCATACGTGTATTGTTGTTTATTCGAAATATAATTCTATATAGTTATAGTATATGTGGAATAAAAAAAAATGTCTTCAAAAAAATATTTCTATATATCAATCGATGCGGAATTTTATACTTAATCTAAAAAGCCAACACTCATGATTGACTAAAATTTTTCCCTAAAATTATGAGGAAAAAACTACAAATTAATATATGAAAATTTGTGTTCTGATTTTTAGATCACATGTATATCAATTGATGAGGAATTTTATACTGAATCTAAAAACAAACACTCATGAGAAACCAATACATTCCCTAGTAATTGTATTTGTTGATATGTTTATTTCTGTGCGAGTGTACAATTCAATTTGTTCACGGGGGAGTGGCTGGAATCAACGAAAGTTTATGCGCAGATGATATCTGGCGGACAGATAGCCGCTCTTGTATTCCTATCACGTGCTCTCATTCCTCCGAGTTGCACATCGTACTTGAACACAATGCGAGCCTGTGTATAACGCACGCAAAATATCACTTGACATGAAACCTTGAAAGGGTGAATGAACTTGCGATAGGTAAACATTGTTTACTATTTAAATCATTGAGCGAAGCGGTCTATGAGAGACTTTTCTGCATCCTTTGTGCAAGCATCAATCAAAAAGGGTATATTCCAAAATTTCCAAATTTTTGCCACTGATAGACATAAGTCTGGTGGTGGTTTTAAATAAAAAGATTCAAATATTTGATGTCGTTGAGGAACTATCACGGAAAAATTAAAATCCTATAAATTTAAATGGGAAAAATTTTTCGCGCGAAAATATAGCTTTACAATGACATGCTTGTGCCGAATTTTTAAAACAGCTTTTAGATTTTTTTTTTAATTTTTAATTTATTTTGAAAAATAGCTGAGGACAGAATGCGTCGACGTTTTGTAAATGCAACTTCAGTGCTGTTTGCACCTTGCTTCGCTCAATATGCTAACACATACCAAGATTTTGCGAGCGCAGCGAATCAAAATTGAGGTCTAGTTCGCGCTCCTAGTAGAAGATTTCGCAGATTTAAAGAGATGTGAACTCATAACGTATAGCAAAATAAAATCACAAACCAGATGACCAGATTATAAGGTTGTTTAGATCTCCGTTACGGTAAGAGGAAGTGATAACCATTTACTACATACTCACAGGGATCTGTCAGGTAGGCGAGGAAACAGAGTAATCTTTCATCAAATGTCACATAGGTTTGTTTATCAACGGACGTAATGCCACGAGAAACAACTTTACGTCCTTTAGTAGAGGCATGGCCATAAACATAAAATCTCAAACATTTAAACATGGAATTATTACTGGTATAAATCCTAAATTATAAATGATAATATTATTTCTGAGATATTCAAAATAACTAACGCGAATCAAACCTCAATTTTGACTATCTAACAGTGTGCAAAATTTGGAAATTTTCAGAAATACCATTTTTGATTGATGCTTGCACAAAGGATGCATAAAACTCTCATAGAGAGCTTCACTAAATTATATGATTACACAAACTTAGACTAAGTCAAGTTCTATTATTGTACGAAGCTCCTTCACCAAGAAATTTACTAGATTATAATTTAATTTCGACAAAAAGTTATTTGTTACATGAACAATGATTAACCAATATTAAGTGAGCTTTTGTGGATATCTCAATATTTATCCCGAAATGTCCAAGTTTAACATTATCAATTTGGCGTATCCAATATACAGAGAGGATTCAATTTGTCTCATCCAATATACAGATAGAGGATTATAATAGAGAATAATAATGCCTTGCCCTCTATTACAAACAAGGCAATTGCTCGCACGCGTAGAGATAGCCATCACACCCAACCTTTTATACTGAACATAACATATCTTTAAATACTCAGAGACTCAGAGCCTGCTTCATAAACAGAGGAATTTATTACAGCCCTTATCTCTATTACCCTGTCCAATGGTATTTCATCAGTGCTCTAGCTGGTTAATAATAAAAGTGACTGGATGTTTATTTATAAATTAATCTCGATTGTCAAGTAATCTGAGATTTATATTGATACTAAAGAGTAAATCGAAAAGCGATGTTACTCTGGAATTGATTTACTTAGCGTCATTAGCTCATGAATATAAAACGTACAACGAGCGGGTCAAAGCTCTGTTCAATTTACTGTACCAGGCTAGTTTTTAATCAACATTAAAACTAGAAACAGTAATTCTTTACTATCATTCCGCTACGTCCTTGACTATATTAGCTACTGAATTAGATTCAGTAAAACTGGTTAAAACCAGCACTTATCATGACAAGCCGAAACTAGAATTCGAAAGTAACAATAGATTAACATACATATACTTTCTTTACTTAAGAGCTTCTATATTGAACGTTGAAATTATATAGAAAGAAAAAAGTATAATAATAATAAAATGGAACAAAAATAAAAATGGAAATAATTCTATTTTTTATTAGTAGCTTTTCCTAGTCTACTAAGTACATAGTATATATTGTTTTTTTATTTATCTTTTATATTTTTTTGATTTAGTTTTTCTATTTCTTTAATTTTTTAAATTAATTTTTTCATTTATTTTTCATTAATTTTTTCTATTTTTATTTATTTTTTCAATCTTAGATAAAAATAAAAGATAAATAGAAAAAGTAAAACAATATTTGGACGTACAGACAACTAGTTGTAACAATGATTCGTAGATGAGAATAGATTAAATCTTTTATTATATTTATCTGTTAATCTCTACGTGTCATTTCATGTTAAAATATTTTATACAGCAATTAGATACGGCTGGTGCGTTCAATAACACCCATCTAATTACAAGGTGTATTCTATAATATTACAGACATCAATATTATATGTAATTATAAAACATCACATTAATACTTGGGTAAGATCTACCTAGGTAGGTTTCATGTTTTGTCACTTTAACCCTTTTATTGCCAAGGAACGCCGTCGCGCTCTCTGTAATTTTCTTGTCAATAAATATGTAGTATTCAATTTATTTGTTTTTATTATCATAGTATAGAATCTTCTGAAGAGAATGTTGAAAAAATTATAAATATTTGTATATTGTAACGGAAATGGTGAATTGGTGAATTTTGTCTTGTTCATTTAAATTATCTATAAAGATGCATGGTAAACCATTTATATTTAAAAGGGTTAAAATCTTTTTAATTACATTAATAAAAACGTACGTATTAAATTAAATTAATAAAACAGTATGTATTTTAGATTCGACCAGTTTCGACTAGTTTCGTCGTATCAAATATATAATGTATTGCCTAACATAATAGTATGAGTGCTGCAACCATAGATCCTGAGAAAGGTTCATTGAGCTCCCTTCATCTCGTAAGCGTTACGTCAGAACTATGCAATGCATTTACTTAGCCCAGTTGTCAATAAATTTTCATCATTTTATAGACCTGTTCGATTTTATGAAACCTTTTAGGAACTTCTACAACCAATTTAATGCATTCATAGAATCAATAAAATAACATCTGATGGGCTATTAATTTATTATAATCAAAAGTATATATTATTTATTTTCATAAAAGCTTTACTGTAGTTATAAAATTTTATTAAATATTAATTTTATTATCAGTCAGAGGTCAAACAACATACAAATGGTCGGTTCACAAATGTCAAACACGAACAAACTTTTAAGCTTGAAAAATGTTAAACGTCAACGCTTAATCATATAGTTTTAATACACACTATTGATTTATATATATATATATATATATATATATATATATATATATATATTGTGTTTATGAATACTGTATGTATATTCGAAATGTTTTTTGTTTTTTTTTTAAATCTTTATTCTAGAGCTGAATCGCATTGCGACTAATTCGCTCTGTAAGAACACTACATTAAATGACTTCAAAAAAATCTCAAAATCATCTTACGTATAGCATCTTTTGATGAGCTAATACAATATTACACATTCCTGTATCAGACATTATTTTCCCCAATATGAGAAATTGCGCTTTCTTAGCCTCGTTCCTGACACATTCCACCATCATGTGATATAAATCTTCAACCTTGCCACATTCTTTGCACAAAGGAGAATTTACTTATTCAACATAAACGCAAATGTAAAACAATAATATCTGTTAATTACATACTATTAAACGCAATGAATTTCTTACTTCTGACTGACTCTATTGTATTGTATAGCATTGAATGTATCTGTAATGCATGTTTATTACTCGCATATGATTTACCGTAACATAGTATAATATCATAAGCCCTATTGGCACAGATCCCAACATCTGAAGAGAAGATTATCCGTTGTCACAGATACGACACCTTATGGTTTAGAAATCTCACCGTTTCAGAAAACAATACTCTCACATCTAATTTTTCATTGACTTTTGATATCTTTCAATATTTTTAAACGGTTCTTTTTTTTGTTCACGATGTAATTGTATATATGTATATATGTATTTTGTTTTATGCCATGGGGGGCAAACGAGCAGTCGAGCCACCTGATGGAAAGTGGTTATCGCTGCTCATGAGCACTTGCAGGCCCTGAAGGGTCTGAAGTGTGTTGCCGGCCTTTTAAAAATTTGTAAGCTCGTTTCTTCAAGGTCCTTAATTCGTATATGTATATGTATGCACAATAAAAGTATGATATACAAGCGATCGGTAGACACCTTCTCACAAGTGTTATCTAATACTTTGATAACAGATGTCAGTCACATCTTATCACAATAACTAAGTACTAAGTTTATAAAAAGATAAATATTGTTTACTATAATATAATACTTATATATATTATATTTAATACAAGGTACGATTATTTCAAAATGGTTTGAATATTTTGGGATTACTTTGTTTATTTCTATATATAATTTTATTTTAAATCTAACAAACCAAACTCTTTATATATATATATATATATATATATATATATATATATATATATATATATATATATATATAAAGAGGTTTGTCGAAAGCAAAAAAAAGCTACCTAATGTATCTTAATATATTTTCCTTAGGCTTGACAGTCGAGATTGATGGCTAGACAGTGAAAGTAAGAATCGTGCAGCGACTGCGAAGTCGACTCCACAAATCCGGGGTCAGGTTTGACTGTATTTAGTTATAATACGTTAGTTTATTGACATTCAAGACGCGTCTGTTTTGTAACTTCCTATGTTACAAAAAACATCTATGAATAGACACTACTTTTTAAAATTCGACACGTTACATATTTGCTAGCGTACCCATACTGGTTACACAATGGGATATACTTAAATACATTTTTTGTCTTTATGTATATATAGAGACCTTATATGTCATACATATACCACAATAAAAAACCTTTTAAAAACCAAAATCATTGTTAAGATAAAAAACAATTCAATAAGTATATAATTAAGATAAATAATAATAGATATATTCTCGTTTTGTGAGACAATATATAATCATGACTATTAAATTATTTATAAACATCAATGACAGTCTTCTAGGAACAGCCGAGTTACAGGAAAAATCGTTAAATACTTATAAAATGTTCTGTTATTAATCATTTGATACTCGAAATATAAACAAAGTTAATTTAATTTAAAGACTTAATATCTAAGAATTGTTAAGAAAAAAAATTATTACATCAGAGAATTTTTAAGACAAAAAATAATTAAATCAGAGGATTATTAAGACAAAAAATAATGAAATCAGAGGGAATACAAAAAAAGAATTGATTAATATAGAAATTTTTGGTACAATGAAAAGAATTCCTCTCTATTGTTGAGAAGATATAGTGAACGTATTGTAATAATTAATTTACAAAGGTCTCCCACATTAAAATATTCGAAAGTGACTGCAAGAGTTCAAGTATGTATAAGTAGTATACCCACATAAGTATCTATAATCTTATCTTCAAACTTAACACTTACGAGGATAATTCAACAGTTCTTAACCTTGTACAGTGGAAAATAATCACATCTCGTTTATAACATATACAATTATTATATTTAAAAATGTATATTGAACTATATATTAATATAAACTTGATCAAATCCAGGTAGTCATCAATTATAATGTTTGTATAATGTACGTATAATTATATAATCCGTATATATCACACCATGTATGGACAGACATAACAAGCTTATTCCGTTTGACCGCACTCCAGTAACGACTTCGATTAAACATATAATCGTAGTTTTTTTTGAAAATTACTCTAAAAGATATCTCAGATTACTTTAAATTATCCTGAATTAAATTTCCCGTTAAAGTTAAGAAAATAACATTAAATATCTACTGAAGTCTTGTACTAAATATAAACAAATATTCGTAAAAGTCTGAAGAGACTTAATATTAAGGACAGATAAGGCAACATAGTTAATAATGATGTTCAGAGTTCGTTGACCGAGCGTTTAGATTAAAAGCCACCGATTTCTGGATAACAATTTACTACAACAATAAGAAACGAACTAGTCTAAATTAAACAATATATATCCAAATGATATTAATTTTGCAGAACTTTTAATAATAAAGAACAATCAAATGATATTTTTCAATCCTATCAGCCCAAGGTCTTTTGGGTTCACTTCCGTCACAGTTCTATCAGAGACCAGAGTTCAGACGACGCGCAGCAGTACAACTCATAAATCTATATATCTCAAGGCACATAGATACAAAGGGCACGGCATGAACTCATACCGTTTGTACTTTAAGCTTTTCAACAGTCACCGCACTACTCATATTGTTTATTGTCATTGTCATGCGATGCCCCAACTGGCACGAAAAGACGTAAGGTGAATAACCTAGCCTTATCTCGGTGGGCAAACTATTGAACGATTATAATATTAAAATCTATACTATATATACATATAATATATATATATATATATATATATATATATATAAAATATCACATATAGTATAAAACTACCTTCTCAAAATATTTGCCAACCTATTGATATATTTATATATTTTAAGGTTTAATTTGGTAACAATATTGCAACATTAAGTTTTAATTATTTTCCAAAAACCGTTTTCGTACTTACAAAGTCTGAAAACAATAAATTTGAATTTCTTTTCGTTTTTCGAGTCTCGAGCTTTCAACGAAGAGCCGTACATTTTATAATTGAAATCTTCCTTGCAACTTCCAGAAAACCACGCCCATTTTTTTGTACAAAAAACTCACTCCCAAGAAACATAAGTTTAAAGTAATTATATGGAACGAATTACTGAACTTAAAGTTATAACGAATAATTGAATATTATTAAGAAGTATATACAAACAATGTTTAAAAGAATCAAATAAAAGGAACATTTCATAGAAGCGAAAGTATTAAAACTTTAGTACTTAAACCTATACAGTATGGGGACATATAGGCAAAGGTATTTGATTACATTTTGGCAGGAGCCGACTGGCAGTAAAGACGGCGGTACGACTTCAATGGAAGGGGGAGCAACACCGGGCCCAATTTGACTCGTCAATAACCCTACGACTGAAACTCGATGCGAGGTTGATTCATATTAACATTTAGTTCTTTAAAGTTATTTTGCTTAATTCATTTGTCATCAAAGCGTCTAGACTCATATTAATAAAGTCATTCCAGTTTTTCACATTGAGACGTAAATATAATGTTAAACGATAAACAGTTATAATTTTTTATTTTTCATAAATATTCCTATTTTTATCGCTTTAGTTTAAAGAAACTGTTAGTTTACTTTTCCCCTTTTTACATGGTTTTTCCCCCTATTTACGACTTTTACACGATTGCGTTTTTACGTGGTTTGTGGGGAAATTTGAAGTCTTATAAAACGTCAATGTGTGGTCGTTTAAAGTAGTAGACATCAATATATTTTGTTGATTGGATGACTGATAAGAAAGCATGAGTCAGTATAGTGTCCTTCAAAGATCGGTTTCATGAATATTTTGTCCCAGATGTCACACGATTAAGTAAAAACAAATTATGTTGAAGATTTTCCTGAGACAGATATTTAGGAAATATTATTGACTGATGAAGAAATAAATGAAGAAGATAAAGACAACTGATTTGAACATTGAACGAACTCTTAATTTCCTGCGAGATATTAACACATTCCTGTTAAAACACAAGTCAATATGAGGTCTATAAACATTTTGCAAAAAAACATACGTAACTATTAATTACAGATTTTATTATGAAGTCTAAGATATTTTCAAAATGTGTTGCACCAGGAATGCAACAGGAATTCTGGAGAATATCAAAAAGGATGTTCCAAACATAGATGACAGCTAATAAATTTGTGACTTATTTATTTTTGTTTTACTTTTTTTCCTTATAAACTCTTTGATAAATTCTACAGGAAGGTTTTATTTTTATTTTACTAAAATAACCAATTTTATCGAGCACATAATATAATTTTGCACGGTTTTACATGGCAAAATCATTGATTGAATTTTACATTGTTTTTTCGGAAACTATCTTCTGTGTAAATAAATAAGTGCTTTTTCATTTGGAGATATTTAAAAAGTATTTTTTTTTATTTCTGACTAGCAAAAAATATAAAAGAAAATATACTTTTATGAAAGAACCTTATCACCAAACCTTATAAACAAATTCTAAAGTAGAATGTCATGTAAACATATAAAATTTAATATAATGGTTACAGAAAGGTTTGGTAAAAGATACAATAGTACGTTGAAAGTACTGTTGTAAGTAACAAGTGGGTATGCTAATACCGTATGAGGATTGAGAAATCCTCAGATCCAATATTTCACATTACCATCCCTCCTCAATCGGATTAGATAGATACCTTTGATCAGGAGATTAGTCTGGTATTGGTAAGGTTGTTTGAATGTTATATTTAATAAAACAAAATACATTATTTTTTGCAGTAATCTCCTATCTACTTATTTAGGCCTCTAAACATTCTTAAAAAATAAAATAATATATATTTACTTTATTACAAAATAAAAAATTTTAAAATATTGGGTATATTTGTGATAAATAAAAGGTTGATTACCTTTTATATTTTCTGACGTTTCAGCGGAATTTCACCAACAGTGTTTACGGGATGGCTGTCATTGGATATTTTAATTTAAAATAAGTACAATTCGTAATAGTTTAAAAACATTATTTCAATCTTTAACAAGCAACTTTTTAAATTATTTCAATATGATATTTATTTAAAATGAAAATCCGTGAAACAATCTTAATGTCATCATACGGAAAGGCTGTTTGCAAGAAACAGATATCAACGCACCACAATCAGTAAAAAAAAACAAACTAAAAACAAAACGGCTATTGATTGAAGCAAAAACTTTAGACATATAAAATACGGTAACATAATTCGCATCGAAAGGCGACTTGAAAGCATATCATTAAATGATTCTCTCTTGAATATGAACGATGTGTTTTTATGAATTTGCAGAACAAAAAACGACGTCTTAGTCAACACAAAATGTTATTATTAGATAAAAATTGCTCGCCTCTAGAACAGGCTTTCATAATATATCTAAATAACATAAAACTGTTGCGATATCCATCCGTCCGTTTCACCGTCTGTAGCGGAAACGATTTGCTTAAAAAAACTATCCTACCGATTTTGGCCAAACTTGTTGTGCAAGTTAACTACGTAAAATAGTAATTATTGACTAAATTTCATAACCCCAGGTCGGGGACGCGGGGGACGGCAGACCGCCGAAACGACATAATGTAGCATCGGCAGCATTTACGCTGCTAGTGACAAATCAAATGACGTATTTGGACGAAATAAAATATGGTTAGTGAAAAAAAACATGAGTAAAACCACTTATCCACTCGTCACTGTGACGGGCCCCCCTCTCTAGTGCTAAATAAAACAAGCGAGATCCGGACATATTAACACATTACATCATTAGAATGTACAAAAACTATTTAATCTTTATATGATGTCAAAGTTTAGTCACCCCAAGTCAGCGACACGAAGATATAAAAAAAAAACGTATAAATTTATATATTTAAGTACTTCACTTTATACATAATTATTAAAAATAATATACTTTATTGCAACAATATATAAAAAAAAATAAGATATTCATTTCTTAAATAATATAAATTTGAAATAAAATGTTCGTTGCACTCTTGATAACAAAAATTATATTTTGTGTTTTAAATTATAATACATTGATTTTTTTTATTATCTTATATAAAATTGCAACTTGCCTATAATAGAAACAGACGTGCTATAAATAAAAAGTATTTTTTTCCTCGTAACATCTTTATTTTGACAACTACCCACATAATTACTATCATCGTCACTTCAAGTTTATCTCATAAATCTTAGGTGAAATTATATGTTCTGTGTCACGACCGTCTTCATTATAGATGACTCATCTCAGTTATGTGAAATAAAGTGTAGATAGTATACACTTATACAGGATAGCTCTCATCGATTAAGCTGATTTCATAATAATAGTTTTATCAACTGTATATTTTATTAAACATATTACGACGACATAATGTGGCAGACAGTATAGTAGTATTTTTTTAAAAATTAATATTGTTATTATTAAGATACTTAACCTATTGTTATACAAGTATTCGCACATGCCGCGTTCGATGAACATATATTTAAACATAGTGTGATAACATAAGATACATATTATATTAAATTTTTACTGATTTGAAGGTCGAAGGAAAATGGATAAAACATTTTAAAACAAACAATTCAGTTAGTATATACTTGTACAATGCAATGTTCACAAACAAAACTGTATTGCTATAAATTTCAATGTGAGGAATGTTCAAAGTTTTGTATTTGAAAAATTTATGTTAAATACAAATCTACATACTAACGAAATATTAATACTATCTGCTGGCCGCGTCTTCATCTGCTCTCCTCTTAATACACCTTTGTTATATTTGTGTAGTTTAATCTATAGTCAAATTAGAGTTAACCGGTTTAATGACTTTTTTCGCATTATCTTACGTCACGCTGTAAAACATTTAATTTATTTAAATTTAATCCAAGTTTTTCTTATTTATAAGAATTCGTTAAATATACATGAAGCCTGTATCTAAACTTAATCTATTTTTAAACATAATAATTATTCGGTTGTGACCTGTGCTTTATTGTAAAACTAAAAGTCATTTAAATTTTAGTCTATAGTGTCTCTTAATTTCAAATAGTTTATGAAACGTAACCTATATAAGAATTGATTCTTCTAAAATTATTGAAAATATTTATTTACTATAGTAATAAGTAGTCGATAGCAGTCAGGGATAATATTGAGTGAATTTTTTTTTAAAATGAAATCATTAGAAGTAACCCTGAACTGAATCTAAACGCACAAACTTTACTTCACATCATTTGTTTCATATTTAGAAGAATGTTAAAATAAAATATTAGTAAAGAGTTTATTGCATAATTTAAAAATAAATCCCTCAAAAAATCGAAATTGTGTCAAAATAATAACTCAAAGTTGGCGTTAAGTCAGTAATCGAGGCCGAATCCGCTTACTTCACGGTGAATTACGAAGTAGACTTTTCACCATATAATTGAGTGAGCAATTCTTTGAAGCTCTTAAACAGAAATTAGCATTACTAAGTGGGCATAGTAAAAAATTAAATAAAACTTTGAATACTAATTAAGTAAATAAAAATTGAGATCAGAAATATAAACTTGCAGTTGGCTTTAGTTCGCCGAAACCTGAAATTAAATAATGACAGATTTATTACATTTCTCTCACTTGCTAATTTCTCAGTTCTAAGATCAATCGATTCCTTAAAATTTCATATGCCCGGAAAAACAACAAAATGATACCGTCTGAGGGTCAACGCCCTGCAACAGCTGTGTTTCAACTCTACAGAATAACAACTGGAGAATATCTGAGATATATGAGTCGCACATGCTTTGCCCACTTTCGAGACTATAGTTACGAGGCCAGACGTTTCAATTGCAGCGAGCCAAACGATGGAGAATAATTAACAACAAAAGTGTCGGTAGACAGCTAGACGCCTTACTTCTGTAGGCGCTCGTGACACATTAGGGTCACAAACCAACATCAACCATAATAACACAGCAGTAGCGACTAAAGGTAATTAAAAGAAATGTGTGACCTTTTCCCATATATTGCTTGCCAGAGTCAGCCCATAGTCGGTGACCATTAAATCATTGAAGACAACAGAAAAATATGACATCTGGGTGAAAGCTATAGCATAAGCCAAGCGCACGAGAACATTACCTTCATTCCTAATAACGTTTGCAATAATATCAGTAATGATACGGACAGAAACAGTCGCATAGATCTTCAAGACCAATTTTATTAGAGACGGCATGTCACGGACGCCAGGTTCGCTCACGCTCTGATTTGCACGTCGCTAACGAAAGTGTAGCGGTAAGTAAAGTGTACCTGTATTTCAATATGCTATGCAAATACCTATGCAAATATTGCAACGATTGGAAAGATGCAATTATGCAAAAAGCGCAAAATAATGTTCCTTTAATAAAAAAGACCGTAATCACACGTTTCAAACTGTTCATTACGGTCACGACTAGATTGTTGGACTTAAAATAATTATATACACATTTAATAAAAAATAGATATTGACTACGTAATATTATTTAAAATATTTTGCATCTTCTCAAGTGTTTACTCTAATGTAAAATAACCACAAACATTAATCATATAAGAAATATTAAGAAACAAATAAACGAGTAAACTAACATAGCACGGCCTTTCGTGGGCTGGTTACACTTATTAAAAAAATGAGTTCATTTAAATATGCGTCGCTCCAGTTACTTCGTCGCGCTCCCGATTATCGTGCGAACAATTTGATAGAATCCGCAGAACGAATCTATAGATCCACAAATAATAGATTAAGTCGGCATAAAATTTGGTCTGTGTTGGTCTACGTCGGTATAATTAAGGAGACAAAGGAAAGTAATCATAATTGTTTTACTTTTTGATAGATAAAAAGTGAAGTCTATTTTTTTCGTCAAATGCACCGATTACCTAATTCAAGAGAGCGGAACGGTTGTCAGCGGAAGTATTGTGCTGCTACTTTCGGAGGCAGATCTATTGTTCAGAGTGCATTAGATAACGTGCCTAAGAGACCGAGGCTGAGACAATGAAACGATTTCGTATTTGAATTTGAAGAGTGAGAGCGATCCCTAAATGTAGAAATAGTAGAGCGGAAAATACTGTACGCAAGATTAAATGACTGCTGACACCGCAAGACTTATGACTGCCTTCCTCACAGCATTCACAAATAGTAAGATTGATTTCTTTTTTTACATGTTGACAATAATTGCTATTTACACTGTTAGGATTTTTAATTCTAAGGCAGATGAAAAAGATTATAAGGCGATATTTATTTTCGTACCAGTTTAAGAGACAGTCTTTAATAACAAAGATGTTCCTTATAAAGTTTTTTATTAATAAGAAATTAATTTGATCAAGCCACGTAAAAGTAAAGTAATAAAATATTAATTAAAAAATGAATGCTCGGTATTTACATTAATCTTTAGAATGAAGCCATTATAGTCAGATATTGATAAAATCTAAACTTACTGCGTGAGGCAGATTTGCTGCGATCTTTTGGAATACTATTCTCACGCTTTTTAAATTCTTGTCACATTTTTATAAAGAATACTGCTATAAAAAAGAGAATAAAAGCGAAGATGTACATTATAGTTTTTTTATTTACGTATAATTAAGTTAAAAACAAACATGTTTCTTGTCATCTTGTTGTGCACTTGTGACTTGTGAAGAGTTGCATCAGTATAGAATGGAATTACTAATAATACAATTAAATGTCGGCATCCTTGTAGTGTAACAAATGCGTGTCCTACACCTACGCACACTTTGCGATTACCGTCAGTGAATCACGACTTTTGGTCTAGAGCACCATAACCTACCATTAACCTGTTCGCACGTTCACACGGTCCAAGCCAACAGAGTATAAATCAGTAGTTCAGTGTAGGTTATTTCAGGGAAGTATTCAAAGCATTCAAACGAAACGTAGGTAATCCTGTCGGCATACGTTAGGGGTTAACATTGGCGCCACAAAGCCGCTAACGAGCGACGATATCATCTGATGTACGATGTGTGCATATTAAAAATAAATGCAACGGTGTATTTTGTGAGTTAAGGAAAGTCGGAATAATGCACGCGAATATAACATTGTAATAATAATTTAATAATGCTTTATGGCACTGCTTATGCACTGAGATTACCTTGAGATTCTTGGTTTGTCGATTTTTGTTAATAAAGTATTCATATGAAGTTACAACTATAATATACTTATATAATATATTCTGCATATATATAGCTACTCCAAATTAAGAATAAATATATTTTTTTTTATAATGATAATATAGACAAATTGTGAATTATAATTATATAATTAAAAGAATAATGTTAATTTTTAAAAAGTATATGCGGCGAGATAAAAACAGTTTAAAAATAATGAGCTACCCGATACAATAGACGGTGAAACCTCGGCGATACAATGGAGAGAGTTAGACGATGAGCCAGCAGTGAACATTAATAACTGTGGCTCATACAACCTCACTTATAGCTCGAAACTAGATCCAAGGACGGACTATTTTAAAACCACTTCAATTCACAGCTAAAATATCTAGCTAGCTAAATAGAGACTCGCTGTTTTCAGCTGTCTTGTTTGAAGAAGACCCATGTTTTTTATTAAACAATTACCTGACTATTTTCTTTGGGGTCATTAAAATGTTAAGTTTGATCAGAAAAAAATATGATATAGGTAATAAATATGTATAATATAACGAAATCAAATTATCAAACAAACCAAAACAACAAAGTTCGGAAAACTTTCCACATAAATGACACAATGACGGTATCTGAACTCAATTTCGTTCTCAAAGAGCTACATCACACTCCTAAGTGCACCGATTGCACTGCAATTACGAGTGAAGCGATAATTCAGTGTCATTATTCAAGTGCTGAATATCTGTGTCGCATACGGTTCGCAAATTGAGATGGAGACTGTGTTCAATTACATCGTAACTTTGCGGCCTTCGTTGCCATCTTCTGGCCTAATAAGTTTTATTACTTTACAAGACCGGTAATTTACTTGAAATTATTATTTCTCAAATGATTGATTGTGACATTGGCATAGAAATGGATTAATATATATAATATATTACCGTATACCGCTTTATATATACTTGGAGACCATTTCTTTAAATGTAGAGTTTTAATGTAATTTAGTTACGGCCGACTTGAATATACGCCAACTCTTAAAACAAAAGATACAGCCCAGTGTCCATATTTATATAATTTTATACCAAAAATATATATATATTTTTTTAATAAATTCCAATAAATTATTATTACTATAAAAGTAATATTGATGGATGTCAATATTTTTCAAAACCTATAAGTAAAAGCTTCAAGTGTTTTCAATTTGTATAATAGTTATTATAGGTATAATAGATATTGTATTATAGTTATAATAGTAATTGTATAATTTGTATAATAGTTGTTCACTAACTATGAATAACACAAAGCGTAAATACCAGCACAATGAAACTGTAATGTTATAAATTATAATTAATATATATGTATCAATAGCGTAATAAACTGTAGAGCTGCGCGGTCGCCAGGCGCCAGGCGGGCATTCGTCTCACTTTCACACTTTCACTGGGGCAACGCCCGCGCACCACAATACCACTGATGTTACTAAACTGATTATTCAACACACGTCACCATTACACACTGATATCAACTATAAAAAAATGCCAACATTCAATTATTACTAATAAAGATGTTAGCCAATCAAGCAATATAATTAGAACATACAAAAAAAAAAACTAAGATAAAAAGTAAGTTCCAAAATAAATAAAAAAAAAATTGTAATAAACACGAGTTATATCCATAAAATAGTATTATTGAAATGTGTAGTACTCGTATACTTCTTAGAAAACTTTATAAGATATTCGGAAAAAAATAACCAAAAAATAATTAGAAAGATAAATGAATAGTTTGTATTGTATTGTTTTGTTATTTGTTTGATATTGATCTTTACTTCTGCTAACTGGACCCAATTTAGCAACAGTATATTTAGCAAAAAAAAAATCAGAGCAGATTACTCAAAGCGATTACTTGCGACATTATTAACGAAACAATCAGACCATATTATAAATACATAGCCTTATACGAAAGTCGATTAAAGCCATGAATTCCAACGTAATTTCGCTTACCGTGTAGGAACTGTTCCTGACTTTTAATTAAAATCGGCGTTTATAGAGTACATCTGCTGCTAACCGAATATCTGAGCTAGATATAAAATCAAATTTGAAATTCAGGTATTACTTGAAAATTCAGATATATTTAACTTAATTGAGCGAATCTCTATGAGAGACTTTTCTGCATCCTTTGTGCAAGCTTCAATCATCGAAAATACAATCGATACATCCGAAAATTTCCAAATTTCGCACTCTGATAGACATCAGTCTGCGAGTGGTAAAAATCCAAATAAATAAATTTAAAAAAATAGTTGAGGACAGAACGCGTCAACGTTTTGTAAATGCAACTTCGGTGTTGTTTGCTTCGCTCAATAACACATAAGGTTGAGCTCTGGTTCGCGCTCCTAGTATAGTTTAAAATTGTATTAATTCCGTGTATAAATCATCTAAATCAAATTCCTTTGGTATAGTATAAGTTTCAATTAATGCATCTATATACAATTTACTTCTATTCAAAGTGACTGTGATAATGTTAATTACATTTAATCAGAACCGTAACACGCTACAGCTTGTTCACCTCGAGGGCATCTTGTGGCCGGGCCGGTGGTACTCTCAAGGTCCACTTGTCCCTTCGATTTAGTCTCGATAGCCTCGAACACTGATACAATTGTATGAGGAAGAGAATATAAATGAAATTCTTGATTTAATCATTTGTAATGTATTTAGTACGATAATAAACTAGATTTTCTAAGTACCCAAGACAAATTACTTACTAGATATTCTAATTACCTAAATATAAAAAAAATACTGAATTAAAGTAACATTAGAAAGTTGTAAAACTCCGTAATGAACAGATTATGTTCTACAAACTCAGTATTAACGTTTAATATTTTTTTGTCGTTTCTTTGCAGCATCTTATATTATTAAACTTACATTTATAGAAAATATAACTTACAAAGTAGTAAAACTGTATTTATTCAGTGTATAGTTATATATACAAATACCAGCACATAATGAGTAATATGATGGTGTCAGATATTAAACCAACAGCGTTTTTGTTGGGACAATACTGACGTGTAGCACTCATTGTGCCGAATGTAGCATCGAAATGATTCCTTTGTACTAGTAAAACAATAACGTTGCTATTTTAGATGAAACTTGTAAATAAACGGTACGAAACATGACTCATTGTTATAGTACAGTCAGCTTCAAAATTAATAAATAAAAAAAATAGATATACACTAAATTACATCACAACTGCTGAACATGACAAACAATGAATGTCATTAGAGTTCAAATTACCTAAATATCAAGTTGTCAAATTCATCAAACATATGTCATGTTCGTAACAGATTTTATTTAATTTAACGTATTTTGAAGTTTGTTTTTGTTGTAAGTGACAATAGATCGAAAGGTATTACTAACATTGTCAGTTTTAAAATACATTATTTTTATAATAAAATGAAATTTATTAAATGAAGTACTGTAAATAAAAATAAATCATCTATAATTTAAAATAACAATTAATAATTAAATTATTAATATATTCTTTTTGTAATGTGTCATTAGTGTTTTAAGACTGAAATGCAAAAGAAAAAGACGAAATATTCTTTGTCACAACTTTCATTCCATGACATTCACAAAATTATAAATTTGTGTCAATTATAATTTGAACTTTAATGATGTTCATACAATATTGACGTTTGTCATGTTCAGCAGTTTTGATGTAATATAGTGTATAGCTAATTTGAAACTATAAAAATATTGTCATCGACTTTTGAAGCTGACTGTACTATACTGTTTGTTTACGACGTTTTATTATCACTGTTATGACATTTTTGCATCGTTGTACATTCGTGATGAAATGTGTATTCACCCGAACCTATTAAAATATTAGTCTAATTGCTAAAGTGTATCAAACGAGTTCCTAATTGGAATGCGTTCCAATTAATGGAACGAGCCAATATTCGGACGAGGTATTAATGGGACGGAACATTAATGGGACGCTGGGCGTTCAATTTGAAATTAGGACAGGGTATGTCGGTTCCCGGGTGAACGGCCGCTGGTGAAAGTCGGTACGCAGATATGGGTCAGGTGGTCATTTACCCTCAGGTACGAGTCAAGTCTCTCTAAATACTCTCTATGCTGAGAATAGTTCCGGAACTCTGATATCTACGTCATTTCGTTAATGTGCCGTGGTGGCCTCATTTTGTAAAGTGTTACATTTTAATTGGAAGAGCTTGCTATTTAAAATATTATATATATAATGCATAATATATAAAACATAGGAGTGGAAATACTAACAGACGGACCGTCTGCTACATTTGGTGGAAAGTTTCGCTGATGCCGTTGGTCTTTTGCGAATAATGAAAGTTGAAGAAGAGTGATCATGCTTTAGGAATGAGAAAAACACAATGTGGATATGGGCTTTTGATTTCAACTAGTAAATGAAATATTATATATTTTTTTATTATTTTAAAGCTTTTTTAATAAAAAAAAAAGGTGTAAAAATTATAAATTATTATTAAATTAACAAAAATTGACTAGTTGAAAGCAATAAAATAATAATTTAAATAAATTAGTCATATAATAATAATTAACATGTGAGACAGTTTTATTATAGATCAAAGCTGTTATAAAGTTAACAGTACAGTATTAATTTAAATTTAGTCATCAGGATATTATGAATGCTTTATGTATGTCAGTGTTTAACCTTGTTTAGGAGATTTTAAAAATTAATACCACAATAAAAACTTCTAAGTGCAATGATCACGTATTCTTTGCCGTTATAAACACCGTTTAAAATATACACACGACGGACTTTTAGGTTTATTTTATATATGTATATTACATTGATGTGTACCTTTAATGACATTGAAGTTAAGTTAAATGTTATATTACTTTTTATTTATTGATTTTTTTTAAAGTAAAAACCATTCTATCATTTGATTATCCGATAATACGATACTATTTATTCTTACATTTCCTAAAAAAATAATAATTTTTACAATATTGTTTCAATCGTCACTATTTTTGTGAAATTTACACGCATCGACCGAAGCCTAAACCACCGCAATCGCACTTTAAGTTGTTTAGAAATCGCGAATAAGCGGTTTTAATTTTTTTTTAATTACTTAAAAACCGCTTGACCGATTTCACTGAAAAAACTGATCAGTTCTAATCTACTAATCAGAATTACATAGGACACCTCTAAACGTGAAGATATTATAAAAAATCCGATTTCGAAATTCACAATTTTGAATGTTCTTACAAATTATATATTACACACCGAATACAGTTCTGAAGTACATCTACGTAAATAAAAACAAAACACATGAATGATAACAAGTTATAAACAAAGTTCAGAAATTTATAAAACATTATTCAAATATTCAGAAAAACCTAACTGTTCCTCTCCTTTACCATATATTTGATTTACTAAACGCCCGATGAATTAGGCAATAGTCCAGGAATACTTTCAGAAGAAACATACAATCATATGGAAATAAAAACAGGGGACAATGACATACACCTACATATACATAACATATATACAATATACCAGAGATGGCGAAACAATGTTACGTGCCACAAATGACACGTTTGTTGGTTTTGATGGGACGCACAAAAGAAAAATAATTATAAAACAATGATTGATAAAAAATATTTAAAGAAGAATTGTCTTTATTTGTTTATTTAATTATACTTACGTATAATATCACCACGATATCATTTGAAATTAAATTTTATTGTGGCACGTTAACTATTTAAAAAAAAAAGTTGACTTTGCGGCACGGATATCAAAAAAGGTTCGCCGTCCCTGCAATATACTATGTAATATGCGATAAGAACAATGCTATGATACTTAATCTTATATATAAGTGAAGTGATATGAAATCGCTCGTTTACTCTCATCATATCAGATTTCATATCAGCAAGTTTCCTTTTAACGTCATCAGGTATTACATTCAACTTTCACTTTAGCTTGTTTCTAACATTTACTTCAAACTAACTTTCTTATTTAATAAAAGTAATTAATTCGAAAGTTCTTTTGGATCTGAAACTTCGTCGTAAGTTCTGAATAAATTATAAAAGTCTGTACCTCAGTACCTACTATAGAATTATAAATTAAACATGACAGTCCAATTTATTAATCATCTTAAAGACATTTGGGAAGATTATTCGATATATGTGACACAGATTCGTCCATCCTACATCCGACCTCATAGAGAGGTTTAAAATTCTTGTATGTTGTAATGAAAACAACATATATTTAAGCAACAATATAATTATAATTTAATACAAAATTATCTATGTATAAATATAAAATTCTGATAAATGAAAATAAGTTTTATATCTTTGTTGAAGCTAATAAATGATGTTCATAAACTTTATTATCTCTTTTTTGTCAACGACTGGCAAACAATTTTATATTCCTGGAACAAACCTCAAGACATACATGCAAACACCCCACAGCATATATAATAGTATTTGCCGCTAGCCGCCGGTGTTTATATAGGGGCTCAAGGACAGACTTTCACCTCCCACGAGTTCCTATAAAGAGAAAGTCTGCCTTTAGAGCTTACTTTTAACCCCCTCTACGAAACGTGATGCGCCAAGGACAACGGACAAAGACGGTTGAATTACCGAGAAATTCGATGCATTCTTTGTTGATGTTCAACTAGCCCTATAGTATTATCAAAGCTCGTCTCAATCAAAGCTCGCTCTTGTACTTATTATTATTATTGTAACTATAACCTAACTTAATGTTTTCTGAACATTTCAATAAAATTATTTTACGGATATACTACGATTATTGTTATTTTTTTTTAATTTATACACGACGTTTCGAGTGCTTTGCAGCAAACGGATTCGCGATAAGACGACATGTTGGTGTCGATGGTGGTTGGTGGTGGTGTGTCTAAATTAAAAAATGTACAAAAAAATATTTAATAATAAACGCGAGTTATATCCGCAAAATAGTTTTATTGAAATATAACCTAACTTATATATTTACAATGTTAAAAACAGATCGATTTTTAATAAATTCCATCTGTCCTTGGCTGGTTCTGGTCTATTTTCGGTGCTTATATAAGCTTAGAAGCATCAGAGACATTAAGATGTAGATAACACGTTACTCAAGACCCGCAGGTAGACGTTCAATCTAATGAAAAAAAACTACCGAGTTGAGATATCTTCGAAAAGGAACAGACATGTGATCTTAAGACAGAGATAAATGAAATATCGAAGGATTCAAACATATCAGAACGTCCCTGAGCTCTCAAATCAAGATAATGAGATGGTTTTCAATTTATTACCAGATGTCTATCGAGGACGTATGAATCGAAGACAATATAAACATTACTGAAGATGTTTTGATTCATTTTCTGTTAAACATAAATGTAGATATATTGCATTGATAGTGTTTGAATAAGCTAAGATTTGGGTTAAAAGCTCCAAAATATTGGCTTCAGATATCAAGTTGATTTGTTTGTATAATTTGTGAATTGTAGAACAAATCGCTGTACTAATACATTACTCGTTAGTTCAAAGTCTCGGATCGAGGTTAAATTCCGAGATGTATCTGTATCAAACGCTTCTCGTTTGCTTGTACGGAAGTTTAGATATTCTGAGGCTAAATATGGAATATACTGCTGGAACTAATGCCATGAAATAGCCAGCATAGCGTAGCAAATCTTTAGAATAAGTTTTGAAATAAACAAATTACCCCTGAATAATCTAAGACTTCACTGAATTGTTCGGGCGACTTATTGAGCTGAGCGAAGCGAAGCTCTTTACTACCCAAATTTTCAACTCTCTGTTACCTTACTCCTCCTTCAATTTACGAGCTACATGCACGAAATTTTGCACACATGCACATAATGAGCAAAACTCGTTCTGGATTAAAAATCAGCCTAATCGTAATTGAAGTTTTCGAGATGATTGATAAAATGTGTCTCATAAAGAATGTTTTTGTTTCGCGCCTGTTGCGTCGCGAGGCTAACCCCGCTTGCGTGGACCTAGTATATTAAACTCTCATTATCATATATTTATTGAGTAAAGGGTTTAACTGAAAATCAGTGTATGAGGTACAATTCGCCTTGTACGAATGCAGAGTTGTGCCCTTTTCTTGACATCACACAATATTATCACATATTTATTTTTGGATTTAACATAACTTTGTGTTTTCAAATTTTTTATTTGTCTTAATTTAGTGTTATATATTTTTTTTCTCTATATTAATATTGGGATGTTGTTAATGTTTTGTGGTGTTCTTGAATAAATTATATTTCATTCTTTCTTATGCTCCTTATATATATATATAAGGAGCATTGTAAGGAGCATTTGTCGTATAAAAATAGGTTATAAGGTGAGAGGTAATGATATATCTTGTCGTAAGAATGTCTGAATAAATGTGTATGATTTAGGAATCTAGATTGTATTTCTCCTCTCATCAATATCAAAGGTCTTCGCAATAATAAATATAACAAAATCTAACCTAACCCAAATACTACTTTCATTTTTGCTAAATTACGTATAATATATAATTTAGAGTCGTATGTCAAAATCTATTCAAAAGGGATCTTCTATCAACTTATATGAATAAATCTCAAACGACACCTTAACTTTAGGCAATAATTTAACTTTCCTCATAAAGTAATGAATATAAATGATATTTTACCATAGATACATTATTTTATCTTATTATAAAGCTGTGTTCACACATGTACAAAATAAATAATATCACTAAATCTTCAGATCTTGTTAGACGAAAAATTTTGATGGTATTTTAAATATTAAAATAACGTTGCAAGATGCTTCTTTCACCAGAGATATTATCAATTAGAAATAAAATAGGAACAAAAACGCGTACAGAGAGACACTGTTATTAATAATAAAGGGGATAAAATTAACTTTTCATTCGTTGAAATTTTTTTTGCTATAAGTGGATATAAAATTATACCTACTAATGAGAATACAGCCTTATATTTGAGAATGTAAATGTAAGGAAAACAGATAGAGCATTACCGATTAGCAAATGTAAATTATCCGCGTTAAAACTGCCTTGAGCGCTTGTTCACTTGTTACTAACTCAGTTCAGTAACTTAAATCATAGCGTCAATATTGCTCAGAACTACAATATATATTTATATTATATTAATAATTAATAGCACTATATATAATAGAACACAGAGGCGCCTACCTTTATAAACAGAGGCATAATATAATTTTTCTTTGATAATTCTTTAATACTTACAATTTTTTTATTTTTTTTGCATATTGTATTGTAAAAAAAACTACACGAAAATAATAAAACTTAAATAATTATTTCATAGAAATGTTTTGAAAATATTAAAATGAAGGCAATAAAAGCTAGCATTCTTACCATTATTATTAGTTAAAAGCTTCAGCTTACCTGCAACAGAAAAAGACAACAGGTAAATAAAATAAGTAAAACAAAAATAAAAACAGAAAATAATTAATATTTCAATATTAAATTTTTAAAAAATATATTCCAATTTTCGCAATTGAACAATGAAATGAGGGCATAAAGATGTCAGTAAAATAAAGATGATAAAATAATGGTAATAATATTAATAATATTAATAAATAAAATATATTTTTTAAAAAAGGTGATAAATATATTTTAAATTATTTTCCATAAAGTCAATATATGTGAAAAATATAAATGAAAAACGAGTCATTCAAACACTCATTTAAAGTCATATTTGAGACAGTAACTCCAGTATTATGTACAATTACCACTTACAAGTAGATGGATGACTCTAAGAAATCTGACTCATAAATAATGCAAGTCAGTCATCGTTGATTCAATCGGTACACGGCTTAGTAATTAAATGACACGATTAACCGAGTTTCGAAGCCTTTGTTGTATCTGCTTGTGAATAGTTTAAAGAGTACGTTATTATTATTTTAGTTATCGATACTTTTTTAAGATCTTGAATAAATTATGATAAGAGATTTATATTATAGTATCGATAAAATAATCGTCATTTTAAATTCCATACAAGAAACTTCCGTGCCCTTCCAGAATAAATGCAATCTTAGGTGTGACCTCAATTAGTTCTTTGTCTCAAAACGGCTCGGGTTTTAATATGACCTCGAATCCATCCTTAAACAAACTTTATGAACTATACGTGGGTGTTCTTATCTCTTACAATATAGATGATATAGCCAGCGAATAAATAAGTCTATTATCGACAAATATACCAGAAACATCCATACCACTCGATATCATTCAGCTAAGAAGCACGTCTTACTAGATCTCAAACGATGCGACTCGAATGAGATTTTGTGACGAGTCACTCGATCAAATTTACTATCTCACTCGAATCATATTCGAGTTTTCGAGTGAAAAATGTCACTTGAGTTACATATTGCAACTACTTATATACTTTTAGTTATCAATAATCAAATATCTAAGCGACAAAATCAGCTTGAAGTGCCGAGTTCATATCGACTCGAGTAATTTGTTTTTTTCAATCGTGTACGAGTGGGATAAACTGATTCGAGTCGAGTAAAAACAGGGATCGAGTCACATCACTAATCCCAAACCACTAGTAGTAAAGGTAAGTATGTAAAGCATGCATTTAAGTGTCAGTTGGTCGGTGTGTCAGCGCACAGCGGTCCCGCGAGCGAGGTTTATCATACATCTACATGAAAAAAAAACTATACTCCATTTATACCTCCCATATTTGCATATAGCATGACATTTTAATGGAGCCATACAATTTCTTTTACCTTTTCTCATGTATCAAATAATTCATCTATCCAATGCCTCTCGACAACAGTTCAATTGTATTTTAAGTATTGAATTCGATGTTACATTCGTTGACAGTTGAACTGTTGGATTTATTATTTGCTGTAACAGCTAACATTTCTATTATAAATCCTAAGGAATTCAGTGAAGATAAAACAGTCGAGATAACCCGGAAGAGGAGAGCTTAAATCATCTTCACGCAGATGTCTTCATAAACTACAATTAATATTCATCTTATGAAGGTACAAAACCTGTTCTCTATCTCAACTATGTTCTGTTTGAAATAAAACTAATTTTTATGGCTTTAACTCGTGTATAATATTGGTTACATTTTAAGTGTCTCACACTTACATCTCGTCTACCCATCAACACGATTGCTGCAAAGCATTCGAAGGGACGGGGTAAAAGTAAAATGTAACAGAGTTAAATCCGTAAAAAATTGTTGTATTTCAAATGTTTACTGTTAAAATCTAAGAATTTACTATATGTTCTATGTTTTTTCTATGCTGGATTTTTTTTAAATGGCAAAGTTCTTTTAAACTAACATTTCCGTACACTAGATAGAGAAAAATATCCTAAAAAATACGAACATAGTAAACTTTTAAACTAAACAATATAAAATTTAACTCTCGTTACCAAATATAACAATAAAACTAAATTCAAAAGAAGCTTTTTTATCAAATGATAGCCAAAAGATATCTGTTAAGTAAAAAACTTTCGAAGGGTGCGTAACAGACCATAAAACATGAGAAATCATTTCAGACGCAACGTTTGATAATTGACTGTTTAAAAACCCATCTCTGTCTATTTTAAGGTTTTTTTAATTTTTTTTATTAAGGCAAGCAACTCACGAACTTTAATAGGTGATGTGTGTTTTAGCGTTGATATATACATAAATAAAAATAGTTTTTGGTGAAAGCCAGAAATTTCAATATCGTACTTTATTTATATGTGACCAAATTAATTTATTGTAATCTTATATGTGATACTATTTAGCATATAGTATATATTATATTATTTACTACACTTTTTGATTAAACTCGGTCTTAATGTGTAGAGAAATAGTAAATAGGTCAGTGATTTTATAGAATTTATTACACAAATATAAGTCTATTTTTTCGAGTGAAATATATTAAAAAATATATAATTTGATTTAAAACATGATAATATAATATAAACTAAATACAATAATAGTTATAATTTAACACCACAGCTGCAGCGCAGTTGGTCTACGACGAAGTTCAGCGTCGCTTCAATGATATTATAAATTCATTACTTAACAGAGGAGTGAATATTCATGAACTGACATTTGCATGAATAATAATAAATCGATACAAGTATAACATTATCGACGAGATAATCACATCACTAGGACCGTTTAAGCACTTAAGTCATACTTATACGTCTAAATTTCACTTATCAGTAAATAATAATATTTTAGAAACATCAATGTTTTTTTATCATTAATCTGTCTATAAATTTTTTTTTCATATTTTTATATTTTTAAATTTCATATAATTAAAGCATCACAGACGTCGCTGATGCTCTTTGATCTTATATATGTTAGTTATATTTATATATTTATATTTTTTTTTTGGGTTAAAATATGACAAAAGAGGAGTTTGTTAATTCACATAATTTTTTTTTTTATCCGTTTTTATTTAAATCTCATTTTTATTAATGTTTTCTACTAAAACAAAGCTGTATGGACATGTTACTTTTTAATTCGTTTAATTAATTTAATTCATACATTCACGGACAAATCTTCCACGATGGTGCAATTCCCGTCTCTTATGGCCATCTTTTATTAACACCACATTTCCAAAGAGACATTAATGAAACATTAAACGAATATAATAATAATCTAAAACATGTAATCGGTATCCTTTAAATGATAATGTCGAAGCACCTAACAATTTTTGCCTTCGGCCACCGACGTGCTAACAATGCCGATAGCAACGTTTCCCGGGACTCAATAGAATACGAGAAGCCTAACCGATAGTGAAATATCCTCAGTCGGTACGTCTATAGGTAGTATCAGATCCGCGGCTGCGTGTGAACGACACTGTACGAGTGCATTGCATTTCTAATCTGCTATGTTGGTATTCCTGCTCCGTCCTATATACAATGCATCAAGGACGATCGGCATGTACATGTGTACAATGTTTAATTGTTTTGTGTATAGTTATAATTTATTTTGTATCATGTTTTAATAGATCATATAATTTATATTTTGATAGATAATATACACTTTTAAATTATACTAAATCCGCCACTGTGGACGGCGGATCTGAACGAAGGCTTGTTGCTGAATGAGTTTAGCATACTTGTAAAAGTAGCTGAGTAAATAGTGGCTATAATCTTAAACCTAATAGAAATCTCGCGTGCGTTCAAAACGTTCCACGAGTTTACTATGGGACACACATGGACCATTTAATAAAAAACTACAATCACAAATGTCCCTATAGTATATACCTATAAGTCACTGTCCTCAACAGCTCTGCCAATTTTGGACATCCTACCATTATTCGTCTAGGAGGACTAGCTTTAGTAACGAAACACTTTTGACCAGTAAGAGTTTCACTTACTCAGCTTAAAAAATGGTAATACTTTTGATGTTTTGTTTAAATTCTTAGAAACATTCTTGTCGGTGAAGATATATAATCCAATATCCATGTTACTATATGTAGATGAGGAACTAATCGCAATCGTGGGCGTCTATTAAGTATTCATTGTCTGTAATCCAGTTGGAGTTCAACCTTGCGCATTACTGCAGACACGAGTCAGTGGCTGTCGCCTGCAGCCAGAACAGATCTCAGGAAACAAAGCGCTGTGCAAGACCTAAAGTGGGATGTATAAACTCAAGCAGGGATGTAAAACCTGTTTTGCTGTCCATGCTACAAAGCCAAAAAAATAATAATATTTATTAAATATTCAAATAGGTAACGTACCACAACAAACTTTCATGCGAAATTTTATCGTGGTGAAATTATACGTAAGTATAATTAAATAAACAAATAAAAACAATTCTTATTTAAATACTTTTTATCAATCAATGTTTTACAATTATTTTGTTTTTGTGCCTGTCATCAAAACTGGCAAAACGTGTCACATGTGACACGTGTGCCATTGGTTCGCCATCCCTGAACTAGTACTCTATTTCATACCTCATTACAATCTCACCTAAACTCGTTTCATTATAATTTACCTTCACTATTAATCTTATATTCAAATTCATTTTAATATCAAATTTTAGTAAGGTCATGACCTGGATTTCCTTTACATATATTTTTATTCTTGAGTGCATTAAACTTTATATCTTGTTTAAATAAGACTTGAATTCTTTTCACTGGAGCTAATTAGAGCAAAAATATTTAAAAATAGACTAATTACTGTTTATTAGCATTTATTTACATAAATGTCGGCGCAGCCACAAAGGCAGAGAGCCTTATGTGATGACGATTAGTGCAATTAAAATGAAATTATTGTAAGAGCTAGAAATAATCTCTTATTAATCAGTTTAATTACTCACTTACGGAATAAAAAGCAAATCGTAAGTTCAGTTCTGAATAACGAGTTCAATTTTTTATGTTACGGTTATTTGTCTTAAATGTCTATTTATAATTGATAAGTTCTTAAATTTTTAAGACTAACTTATAATGGTTAGTGAATATATTTCATAGCACCGTATGACCTAAATCAGGATATTAGCCATAATTTTTTAGTGAGCTAATTAGAATTTATTATTTATTTATACACCACCCCAAAATCAATAGACAAACTTCAAAGACGTAAAAAATATATAGAAAAGAATGCAATAATATCCTCAGAAAAAGACAGAAAATTCCATATGATATTATATATGTAGGTATGTCTATAACATCACATATAAATCTATTTAAATTTTAACTATAGAAATCAGTGGTTTTAAAATCTAAACATAGATTACGTTCAAACATACAGATATAAAAAATAGGTCATATTTTATTAAAAGTGAAATAGGAAACCTCTGAAAACTAGTTCCCTATTAATTTTCACTTCTAAAATACTAGCTCCAGAAGATGCATTTCAAAAGACATGAATTATTGCGCTAAGATATGAGTGAATGGACATTTTGTGAGACTACACGAAAACACATATGAAAAGTTTCTTTCAAACATTTCATACAGCGTTGATTGCAGATAGAACAAAAACCTCGAGGTTTATTTTTATAGCAAAGTTAGTTTTTAGAATCAGTTGCTGAGTATTGTTTGAGAGTTAATTGACTATTAGCAGTGTGAAGACACGAGTTATGTTCAACTTCTTTAATAGCTTTTCAGTGTAATGCACTCACGATATTTACATACACTAAAAAGTTACTTTGCACACAAAAAAAAAACTGGGCCACGGTATAATGTCAAGAGTCAGTTGCAGGTCAAGAAAAAACAAAGTCAGCTACTTCCGTTCCTTATTTACATACCAACTTTTAACGCTTCGTTAAACCTGTTCAATAGACCTTGAGCGATCCACAATCAACGATATGGCACACAATTTATAGTCTAGAAAAAAAAAAAAACAAAAAAAAAACCAAAATTTTTTGAAAAGACACCTCGCTAATATATACAATTTTAAAATGTGTTTAAAATGTGTGTTTTGCCAGCAAAAATATCGTGCAAACCTGTACTATAAAGCATGTCTTAAAATTAACAAACCATGGAATACGAAATTTGAGCATATATTCAAAAATCTATGAACACACCATTCAGTCCTGAACTCATGAGATATCATAGTCAGATGTTACATTTAAAAGCAGCTCATCTTATCCTCTAGCAGTTAATAATATTGCTAACAACAGAGGGACGCACTTCAAGTTCTTGATCTTAAAAGAGACGTTGTGTTCTGACATGTGATATTATTTTTGCTCTGATTCAGGCAAGGTCACGCGATTGTGTAAATATGCGAACCACGCTCTGATTGCGGCTGGATTTAATATGTTATAACTGACAATGAATTGAAAATTAGATTACCTTTCTTTAATAATAGTTATATATAAATAATCTTCGTGTCAATAAAAATATTATGCAGAATTGTTATAATATAGTTCATAACTTTTGTAGCTGGTATTTTTTAAAGGGATAAGTAAAACCTTTGTACTCTATTTTATTTGTATATGTTTCTGTTGTAATTTAGCGGTTCATAAATAAAAAAAAAATGTACCCCTTTATAATTTTAGGTTATAGTTATATTATATGTTATTCCAGTTACCATCAGCTGCAATTCACTAGCCATATAGATAACATACATATTACATATGCAAATATTCAAGTAACATTTAAACTCAGTACTAATATAGGCAAAAGAACGCAAGTTTCAGATATATGTACTTTAATGAGACGATGTGACGCCCTTGATGATCAGCACATGGTATGTCGCCAGAGCTTATACAGAAATGAGGTTACGTGACATACTATATATATATATATATATATATATGATTGAATTCCATGGCTTAGTTTTATTTCAATAGCTTTAAAGTTAGACGAGTATCGATGTTAAAGCTAATTTGTTATTTACTGTTTCGTTGAACGGTATCTTGAAGCATAATATATTTTAAGTAGATATATTACAAGAGGCTGTTAGTTACAAATTATTAATATAATATACAACTGGCTGTCCTACAAATATTAATTTCATTGTCAATTACAATAGGATATTAATATTTATTAGTAACAGTAAAGCTTGTTAGTCTTCTGTCGTGTAAGTACGTAGGTGTAATATACAACACTGTCATCAATATGATTCATAATTTTTTGTTCTCTTAAAATGTCAAACAACTAAAAACACAAATATCGTAATAAGGTGAGTACCGTCGGATAACAAATGTTAACAAAAAATAAACTTTTTTATCACACGAAAAATGATATCATCTTTTGAATGTACTACAGCCATCAAACAATAATATATTATAGAAAAAAATTAACACCTTGTGACATTAAAAAAGAAAAAAAAAACAGTCACTTTAGAGAAATTTTTACTTAATAATAAATAAAAATAATATAATTATAATTACATTTAATAATATAATTGTCAAATAACCTACAATCAAATAACATATGTAAAAACGAATGTAAAGTAAAGTAAAGTTAGAGTTCACTGGATGTCTCAGTACAGGGCATCCTAGTGAGATATGACGGAAAATCGAATCCCTTTAAACCATCCTTTTGTTTTTTTTTATAAAATATGATATGAATATGATATTCTTAATGATATATATGAATACATAATTTCTATAAAACTTTCCCATACTTAATATGTAAAAAGAAAAAATTAAAATAATAGTTCAATTAATTAAATCGTGAAAGCAATTAAAGATTCGTAAGAACTTACTCAAAGGAACCCAAAAAAAAATAGGGTCAAAACATCCAAAGGGTCTCAGATTTATAGTTCTTGGTAAGTTATCTTAAATCTCAACGCAATTGTACGCTGAGATGTTTTTGATCTGTTGTTCTGTGATCACGACTGGATTATCTTAAATGCATGGTGCGTGTTCTGTAATGGTAGCTTTGAATCTCAGACATTGTTGTTGTGTCAACACCCACGTGTTCGAGAGGAAATTGAACTTTGTCTAGTTATTTGTTTATTTCAAGTTGATTTATTTCTATTAACCACATAAAGATAATATTTGTAAATATTTATTTATTTTAATACTTTTTTGCAGAAATTTACAATTTTTGTTCAATGCTAAGAGGGCATTGTCTGCCAGCTAACCTTAAGATGTACAGGAGAGATCGTTAGTAATTACAAAAAAAAAAAAGAATAAGATACATACATATTGTAATGTATAAGTACATGTTTATATGGAAAAAAATTACTTGTATAAAAGCACATATATACAAAAGATACCTAACGACTAACTAAAATTTTGGACGGATTCATAAATTATCTAATTGTATAGTATTTACAGCATCCGTTCCACTAATCATCTTTAATTCATGACAGGGTGAGTCCAAATAGACGTTTTCGTTTAATGGAATAATTTGTTCCCATTATTTTACGATCAGGAGTGAAGGGCGGAGAATAGCCGGTCGTTATGTTAATGTTTATGTTTTATACTAGAAGCGCTAGCCAGACCTCTATTTTTATTCGCTGCGCTCACAAAATCGCGGTACGTGTTACCATATTGAGCGACGCGAGGTGAAAACAGCACCGAAGTAGCATTTACAAAACGTCGACGCATTCTGTTTTCAACTATTTTACAAGATATAATTTTTTTTTTATTTTTTATATTTTTGTTTTAAAACCACTACAAGTCTGATTTCTATCGGTGTGCAAAATTTGGAAATTTGCGTATATATCGTTTTTGATTGATGCTTGGACAAAAGATGCAGAAAAGTCTGTCATAGAGAGCTGCGCTCAATTTAGCTACATACATATGTGTACATATGGGAACAATTGTGAATTCAAAGCTGGTTATGGTATCACGTAGACATTGTTCAATGTATGTAGTAAGATGATTCTCAAGTTTTGCATATTTAGGTCACCCAAGTTGGATTACATTAACGAGTTCATAATAGGATTACGTACGAGCTGTCCCAGTTCCGTGGACCGTTACAGCAGTACACGACAGTGTGACAATGTAATGATTGTGTATTTATCGGCACTCCATCATAATGTCCCATATTGAAACTCAAAAGCTGTACATGTACATTATAATACGCTGCACTATGGTAATTGCCTTGATATAAGTGGGAAAAGTTGGATGACAATCAAGAATGCAACCGACATCTGGTACGAGATGACAAAACCAAGAACAATACGAGTGCTATCACGCGTCATAATTGAATGAGGCAGAACTTGAACCATTTCAAAAGAACGTGACTCACGAATTAGAATTCAACATTGTAATTATATGAGCTATTTCATAGATGACCATTCTGGGCGCTGGATACTCGAAACGCTCATTACGTTAGAATTTAATAAAATAATGTTATTGAGGTCAGAAGCTAACACGAAGCTAACAAGAAAATAAATGTATGTAAACAATGGAAACACAAGCTCACAACGTTTGTAAATTACATTAACTAGAACTACGCCTAAATAAAACTAGGTTATTTTCGTTGATTGAAAAAACAAACTTCGAATATCAAACTGTTAACGAGTAACTAGCGAGCAATTATAATTTATCATACTTTTTCTGTGGAGATTTACTAAAATGTCTATAATACTCGATAAAATGGAACAAAATTATAAAAATATGTTAATACTTTTATTTTTCTTTACTTTTAGACTGCAATATTGGCAAATTTAGTAACATCTAGACACTAAATCATTGTTTTACAATCATGTATTAAGTGCACATTTTAGTAACATAATTAGCTTTTATTAAAGCTTTGTTTGTAATAATTAACTTAAAATAATAAAAATACATAACACACAAGTCACAGTATTGACATACAAGTTATATCGTGAAGAATAATTAAGAAGATACCGGAAAGATAAGTAAAGAAAGTGTCAGGAACAACAAGCACAAGTACAGCCAGATTGCTGCTCTCCAATTAACCAGATAGATAGGTAGAAGACGCCCGGCAGAAGCACGACAAGTTGAGATAAAAATTTATAAGGCATAACAAGAACTAAGCATAATAACACCTCTCACCTTTCTAGAATATGTATGTATGAAATGAGAGTATTTGAAATATTAACCCATACATATTTTACCAATATATGATAAAAATGTCAAGTGCATTTTTATAGATAATTTATATGAACAAGACAAATATTCACCATTTCCGTTACAATATACCAATATAGATATTTTTTTCAATACTATGATATTTAAAACAAAGAAATTGAATATCACATATTTATTGACGTGAAAATGACAGAAACAGTGAACAGGAGCGTTATCGAGACGCTGGCATTTTTCACAACTAGCGAAAGCAGCGTGACGGCGGCCCTTGGCACTTAAAGAGTTAAAAATAATATAATATTTGATTTTAAAGTTAAAACAAATATTCAAATCGACAAAATAAATAACCTAATTTCCGCAGTACAAGATTACGACCAAAAAAATATTCTTTGTTCTAGTGATTCACATAAAATATGATTCATATACTTACATATTATTCATCTAGTATTGTCATGAGATTTAATAGTAAAAAGAATTTTATGAGTGCTTTTCTTAGATTTTCACGAGTACACATTTGGCTGTCCTTCTGGTCTCGTGAACACGATTGCTGCAAAGCATTCGAAACGTCGGGTTAAAATTACAATGCAACCAAATTATACGCGAGTTTTATTCGTAAAAAATAGTTTTATATCAAATTTTATGAGTGCATTTAAATATCTTCAATAATTTAAAGGTACATATATTAAATAGGGTGAAGATACACTGAGATCGTTAATTCGGTGATTTATAGTAGCTTCCATTCTTATTAGAAGCTCGTTCTACTTTATTTGTTAGTAGAAAAATGTTATTTTTGTACTGCTTTCATCTTATAATCGTCTGAGTTATTTGTATCTTAAGTTCATTACAAAGGTATTATCAGGAATTACTTAAACAACATAACATAGTATTAAGATAAGTATATTATTATAATGATTTATAGTATAATTAACTTTAATAGATATATATATAATGATAAATCAATAAGCTTCTTAAGTTGATGAAATACATACAGGGACATAAAGATTAATATTATTAATATGAACGTGAAGGTAACATCTTATCTGTGGGTCTCGTTACCGACTGAGGTCTAATTTCGTTATGATTTACTGCGGTGTAAAGACCTCAGCTAGACTTTTAACGACAGGCGTAAAGACAAGCTAACATTTTATTATTTATCAAAACATATTTAATAAAATTTTTTGCAAATATATTTCTTTAAATAAAGTTAATGTACCTGTAAGATATTTTTAATATTTCTATTATATTTTAAAATAATATTTAAACAATCAAAGATAATAAATTTTAATATTTTTCTAATATAATTACTATTTCGATAGCAATGACTCTTAAAAAATATGTTAGATTTGTAGTTTTTTCCTCATCATTTTAGGGAAAATTTTGTCTTGACATCGATTGATATATAGAAATATTTTTATTGAAGATAATTTTTTATTCCCCAAATACTATAACTATAAAGAATTATATTTATTTCACTCTCAACTTTCTTTAGACGTGCCAGGTTATGTACTCCTATTAAACGTATCTTCGGTAAATATCACTTAACGGGCGGCGTCCAGACAGGAAACATCATCAAAATGCCATAAAGACTCAGATTTATTGGCCATCTCCCAAAAACAGAAGAAAACAAGCGAGATAATAGTAAACATTAACAATATTATGTAACAGAGTGAAGCTAGAGACGGGTTCCGTTTAACGATTACAATCTAAAGGCTTGACTTGATACCAACCATGAATTAATTAGTAAGGTTTGACACAAAATATTGTTAATTATGTTTAAAATATCATGTGGTGTTATAATTGAGCGTAGCTCTCTATGAGACTTTTCTGCATCCTTTGTGCAAGCATCAATCAAAAACGGTATATCCGAAAATTTGCACACTGATAGACATTAGTCTGGTGGTGGGTTTAAAAAATTTTAAATATTCGATGTCGTAGAGGAATTTTTATCGTGAAAATTTAGCTTTACAACAAAAAAAAAAAAAATTGTCTGATTAGCGCTCCCAGGTATTATATTATATATAATTATCCGGCTGTACTCACGTTATTACCATCGGAATTGTGCCTGACTAGTTTTGAACCCATTCGGGGTTTATTCAATCAGACACGAGATTTAAGTAATTTACTAACGAATAATTGTAATTGGTAGCGAGTTTCGTAGCCGTGTATTTATCTGTCAGCAGATCATTGGCGGAAATTAATCAATTCTCGGACTACATTTCGACGGTTGCTCCAACGAGGAGCGAAATTAACGCACTCACATCAGTTTATTGCACGATGATACTGCCATACTTACGACTTCTCAAAAATAGTTTTTAAATGTCATATTAAAATGTGAAGTAACTCTTTATAGTTCCAGGAAATTACAAATATAATATAAGTATAAAAGCAATAGCAATTCTAAGGCTAGATGTGAAGATTCAAATTACAATGAATTTATTAATATTTAGAAAGTAAATGTAGATAATGTTTAGGGGCATGTCAGAGGAATCGCGCTCCGATGGCTCCGGATGATGTCCCTGTACGTCCAGCCGGTACACCAATTTCACTGCTAACCGACGCGTAAGGTGAAACTCTGAATCATTTACATGCTCCTAAAATAACAAAGGTAGATAACGCGGCCTTCTCTAACATATTTTATCTTTGTACTTATTTGTACCGATGACGAGTCACATTCAAAATCCTCTAATTACGAATAAAATATATTATTTTGTAGTGGTTTATGAACAATTTAATTTTATTATAAAGAAATTCTTAGATGGCGTATGATAGAAGATGATGAAAGAACATTAATACGAGTGAACACGATTGCTGCAAAGCATTCGAAACGTCGTGTTAAAATAAAAATATAACCAAATTATACGCGAGTATTAATCCGTAAATATAGTTTTATTTGAGATGATGAAATAAGTTGATATATTGCGAGAACTACAAAGAATAAATATAAGGGCAAGTGGATGAAGTATAAAATAACCCAATACACAAAGTATTATTTAGTATAAAAGATGACAAACGGCAGCCATTTTAATACTACACTAATTGTTTATTTATGAAATCATTCTCTATAGTTCATTAAACATTGTAACTGGTAAGCATTACGATTACTACGCGAAGCTTTTTCAAACGAAGCGCTCACTTTCACTGCACGCGAAAAGTTTCACCGCTGGAGAATTGGAAATAATAAGAAATAATAAAAAGAAAAGAAACGAACAATGACTCAATATAATTGATTTTAACCACCAAAATAAGGTTGTAATAAAATGATGATAATTCTAAAGATTTTTAGGAGTAAGTATTTTTATCTTGTATTTCTTCCAACTTTTTTGTATTTTACCAAAGAATTGGTCAAACAAATATATATCTAAACTATTTAATATATATTTCTATATCAGTATACAAAACCAAGTATTTCGCAGTTAGAAGTGCTGGGAGACAGGATCGTGCATGTCTCGTCGCTGATATTTGATCCTATACAGAACGTGAGCGCGCTGACACGTTACCATACGGTACATTATAACAATTCAGTTTACTTATTAATTGTAGTTAACTGAGGAATCCGGTGCTCTCTATTGAGTTAAGACTGAAATTACAAAGTCAAGTACCGCAATTATCATATTAAGATACTCTTAATAATATAAGGGAGGCAAATGGGATGAAGCAAGTAAGAAAATATTTAAATACTTAAGACGACATTATTAGATGATTTCTTCATTGTTTTGAAATTAATACAAATGATTATTTGTTAATAATGGCATATGATTACGAAACACAAGAATTGCTTACAGGGCAAGGGCCGATGAGGCCAAGGATACGACGGAGAAGGGACGCCTTCGCTGGCATTCTGATACCTTATACAAATATATAACCATAAATACAATATGTTACAATAAAAACAAAAACAATTCATCTCTAAGTTCGATTCAACAAGTTCAATGACCTATTTAATTTAGGGAGGACGTGACAATGCAAAGGACATTGTTATTCAAATGCAGGCAACGCCAGGTTATAAAGAAGTCAAAGGATACGCATACATCTACGTTACAATATAATACTAACTCAATTACTTGAACGTGTGCTGTTTAATAAGTGCATCTGTTTTGGCTAGATTCCTATTTTACGTTTACTAGAATTTAATCTTTTATTTATATTTGTTTTATTACGAATGATATATATTAAAACTTTTGTGATCCATAATTATTATTATACATAATTATCCGGCTGTACTCATTTAATTACTATCGGTATTTGCCACATTCACGTGCGATTCCGACATGATCACTTCTTGAATAAGACCCGGAATGGCTTCGAAACTATTCGGGCAAATTCCAATAGTAATTACTCGAGTACAGCCGGATAATTATATATAATAATGACTGATAAAACCCAACAGAGTCAATAACGCTCTATATGAGAAAATTTTCAACTTGTTTGATACTATTAAATTATATGTAAAATTGTAGTAAGCAGTAAATATAGTTTATATGAAATACGTCATCATGCATTATACGTTGTACACTGCTTTGTTATTGGCAGATATTTTTATTCAGGCACTTGAGTCGTCTCGTCTTTAGACATCATATCTGAAACTGCAATTGTATATTGTATACCGACAAGGTGACACGGACGACATTGCTATTATTGTTTGTAATATAACGAATTATTAACAAACTTTGTAAAGAGTATGAAATAAATTTATTATTTTTAGTATAACTAAGATGAGAAAACTTTCCCAAATTGGATATATATTTTATAGTTAATAAATATTTTGCAAAACTTATTTTAAATGTAGTTCTACTAATAATAGTCAACACATTAGTCAGTGGAAAAAAAAACAAGTCAATATCCAGTAGCGAGACGGTGGCCGCACAAACCAAACATCTCGACTCCGAGCAAACAAATTCGCCATAAAGAACAAAGCAAACACGAGAAATGAGGCCACACGGAGGGCCGTGTACTGTCGAGTGCGAAAGTGAAATACACGGCTCAAGGCTGACCGGTCTCCTCAAACCAAGTGACCTTTACGTCGAATGATATCCTTGTTCCCGCATTGGTATGCTATATTAAAACCGCGAATTTACAATATTTTTAATGTAAGCGACTTTATTTCTTATAAAAAAGGATATAAAGCTTATTTTGTTGAGACGGTTTCGAACGTGACACAAAAACAGACAACATATTTTGTCATCAAGGACTTATACTGTGTAATTAACCTGTTAAGGCTTTTTCATTTTACGAGTACTCAGAGTCTTGTAAGTGGGCGTACTTTAAAATTTTTTCATCGTATTGTTCGTAAAATAATCAAAAAAATACAGTGTTTAAAATAAGACTTTAAAACCGAAAAGTTCCAATTATTCCATGTCTACCAGAATCTCAATATTTTCATTGCAGTACTTCACTCAGTAGGTATATCATATAGTATTACAAATAAGCACCATTACTATTGAAATACCCAGCTATGATTTCTATTTAATACTAGTACCTTCTTGTTAAGAGGAAGGGAAAGTGGCTGTGTATATTCACTGTATACATTACTTTCTCTTAAATGTAACCACTAGAAGTGACACTATAGATTTAACAATAAATTTAACATAAAAAATATTTATTAGCTTATAGAATAGAACAGAATAGGATAGGATAGCATAGAATAGAATAGAATAGAATAGAATAGAATAGAATAGAATAGAATAGAATAGAATAGAATAGAATAGAATATTCAATAATCGTCATTGTAAACAAACCTAACAACAACAATTTATATAATTATAATGTCATTAGTTTTTATATAATTTCAACAATTTACCATTAAATATAAATAATTATATGTATTCTTTTATGGAAATAATTGATAAATTACAATGAACCGACGACGTTAAGAAATAGTTGAAACAAATGAACTATTTTTTATATATTGTTATAAATGTTTGAATCACTCACATCTGTCGCTCTTATAACTAATAACAAAATGCGTGTAAACAATAAGAAATGTTTATTTGTGTATGTGTGTGTGTGTTTGTGGGTTTTTATGTATGTATGTATGTGTGTGTGAGAACAGAGGCGCCGCTGTTTGCGAACAGACTCGTGTGCAAATAATAAAATCATGAGGTGCCTTCTTCATAATACAAAGGAATATTGTACGACTATATTATAATCAATTAAACCTTTTTATCTTAATGACTTTATTAACTGAATAAAAGTGTTGTATATTTTTTAATATTTATACCTAAAACATTATTTAAGCATCATTTTATATTTCAATTCAGTCTGTATGTTTGTTTTGTATTACAATAAACCGGTTCATCTGTTATTAATATCGATAATGAAACTGTTGGATATTTTACGCAAAAACCTAGAACATTACTGTCTCATAATGTTGTATACTTGTTATATTAGTACAATACATAAGAAATTACGAATTAAACAAACAACCTGACAAACTAAATATAATAATATAAAAATGACAAAATTATAATAATATTACTCTCTTCAATTTTATAAAATGTTATTAAAAAAAAGTTTAATATATAAAATATATACTTCTATCTTTATTTTTTATGTTCAAATCATCACATTTCAATACAATCCCCGGAGACAATAAACCCAAGGTCGAAGTTATAAAATCATATAAACAACTTAGTTATACTAGAATATATATTAATAAAATATTGTTTTAAAATCTTATAAAGTGTGTTTCTAATTCTGGTAATTCCATATCCGAAGCTTTGTGTTTAATACGTGTATATTTATTAAAATTAACACCGACTTTTATAACTTTATATAAACAAAATAATATACAACATGTTTTTATTAACAAATAAAATTTATAAATATATGTAATTGAGAATTCTATAGAATTTGTTCATCAGTCATTTGTTTGGTATTAGAACTATTTTATTCGTGTGTTTAATATACAATAAATATGATAACATATTTGTTTATTATACAAAAAAATATAATTACATAGATATATAGTAAAAGTAAAGATATTATTAATTCTTGTAGCCCTTAAAAATTTGTAAAATATATATTTCATCATTATTAATGATGAAATAGTCTATACATATGTATATATTTTATATGTATATATTTTTTGATTTTAACATAAAAAAAAAACATATTAAGAGTCCATGATTGAAACGAGATGGAATATTCCCAAACTTATAACTATATTACGTACAGACTGACACAATTCTATAGTTATACTAATATTTTTTTGTGTGTTATTCATTCTAGATTCTTGATAGCGTTAATACGTGGAACAGATCGAATCCAATCTGTGTTAATTGAAAAAAAAGTAGTTTATATATTTTAATAAAAAAAAAATTAATCTACATTTCAATGAACGAAGCAGAACTTTAATAATGTTATTTATACTTTAGAAAAACATACATATATATATATTATTTAATTATATATATATTTAATTGTAATAAAAGGCATTCAATTAATTTAGTGATATATACTTTTCTAATATAGTCATATAAGATGTATCAAATATAATGTTATTTCAAACATATATAACACTCATATAACCTGATATGTTACGTTTTCAAAGGTTTTGCTCTACTTGTTAAAGTTTATATTTATTAATAACGATTATATTTATTATGGATATAATTACAATAATTATAGATAACCTATATTGTGCCTTCATCATGAATTTACATATAATCTGATTTCTTTTCTAATCTCTCCAGTAGTTTCAAATATATGCGTTTAGCCAAAAAACAAACTCATCAGCTTTATTAAATTAGTATAGATTTATTTCCCACTGTCATACACATCTCGTAAATGCTGCTAATTAAACAATAGCTTAACAAATTAACTCCAGCTTTTATTAATAAATTACATATTTATCATAATAATAAAATGCTTAAAAATATAATTATAAAAATTTATATTCACATTTACGGTACAATGATAAAATGTTATAAATAATCAATCAAAGAAATAAATAAACATAAATATATATAGTATAAAAGTTCCGCTTGACTAATAACCGAATAATAAATCCGTAGACACTGTATAATAAAATAATTGCCTATCTGAATGCAATGGTATTCATTCCAATCAAGCTATAAAATTAAATTGAATACAATTTATGGCGCTGTATTCTACTTAATGGTATTCAAATGAGTGAAAAAAATTCACTAGACTCGTAATTCTTGTTCAGAAATCGGTTTGAACAAACTTAAAACCGGATTCAACGAAATCGGTTGTATCAGATAGTATACAGTGAGATTTTAAACCGAGTTTATAAAAGTATTTGTAAAAGTAATTATGTACGTATGTGAGAAATTTTGTATTAGATATTATAAGTATTCAATAAATGTATGTAAAGTTATTATATATAATTATTATAATGCTGTACTTGCGTAATTACTACCGGAATTTGCCCGATTAGTTACGAACATATTCGAAGTGTTTATTTACGAGGATCTTTATTTATGGCAGAAGCGCGTCGTGAACTGTTCACGCCGTGATTCCGCACTTCTCAAGCTCGAATGGGTTCGAAACAAGTCGGAACCTACACGGCTAATATACTTTTAATTATAATTTATTAATAATAAACACCTCTTGTGTGTTAAATATATTATTTATATCGTTATCTATTCCTGTTGGTGTGCTATATTTTTTTCTTGGTAGCGATCACCAAGTATTTGTGTCATCTATTTATCTGCGAGCATCTTAATGGCTGACAAGTATTTAGAGACAACACAATAAAACTACATCAATCAATCTAAGGCATTACAATTATAGACGTTTCCGTGTACTATGATCAATTCAACAATAGGCATCTGCAATGTTGATATTTCTAGAAACAGGCGAGGTCATTGCAATTTGTTTTTCCTGTATTTACAAAGTTTTGTCTGAAAATTGTCAATTACAAAAAAAAAAAAAAAAAAAAAAGTGTTGAACCTTCGAAACAGAGCAGAACATTCTTAGTATTCTTTTAAATCTAATTATATAATCTCCCTATTCTGTCAGTTTGTTTGTCTGTGGTGTCGCGTCACCGAAACTCAACCAAACATCGTTGTAACACCTGCATTGCCTCAATCGAAACCTCTTGATGGGAAATGATGAAAGGTAACAATTTAGACCTCCGGAAACCGGAAATTGACCCGCAAAAGTCTCTTAGTGTCAAAAATTTTTGTGAACGTAGCTGATAAAACTGAAGAAAACGATTTGTTATACTGGATATTCTAGATTCCCGATGCTTTGGAATTGAGCCACAAAGCCAGTATTTTATAAGTAAATTGTGTTATTGTACTATTAATTAACAACTTAGTATCCAAACTTGTACAATAGAAAAATTATGACGGTATGGGTTTTTCTATTTCTCCATAATGAAAGCGTGGGTCGATGTCCCAGGTGTTTTCCATGTCTAATAGTCGCATGTTGCTACAGGAGGGTATATTGAGCTGGAATGTTCGCGTGACTCCAAGTATTTGTTCAGGGGTTTGCTGGGGTTTACACTTGCTACACTGGGGACTATGCAGTAACATATTTTAATTCTTATAAACCTATTATAATAATATATAAGAATAATTCATATATTGACCTCATGATAACTGGGTTATCACATTATATATACCATCCTCAATCATTAGATAATGCGGCATTCCTAAAAGCTATCATAAACTATGAACTATAGTTATTGCCTCTTAATAACGACATATATAAGTATAAAGAGTCAAGGTAAACATATATAATACTAATAATGATATAAAGTTCATGGCAAAATATAAAACGCCTGAAGCAATTTAGATAAATATCTTGAACTAAATAAATTTGTACGTTTCCATTTAAAAAAAAAATCAAAAATAATATCCGCGTACGTAAATATTTTTTATTAAAATAAAACTTTATTATAAATTTAAAAAGCAACTGAATTAATTGAAAGGCGATACGATAAGGAAACTGCAAGTTTTACTGCCAACATTCAATTAAAAATTTCAGCTGCGTAACATAACTTTGAAAGAAAATAACTATTATATAACTGAATCGTTTTATATTTTAGAAGTTTTATGAGAAATAAAACAACGCTATAAACTTTACCTAACAAATGCACATCAAAATCAAATTGTAATAACCAAAATAAATTTTATATATACGTACATATTAATAGGTGTACAAAAATGGGATATACCTTCTATACATAAAGAGCAAAATATTTTATAAAAGAGGAAATAAAAAATAGTAAAATCTTTAATATACAACGTTTCTTTAAAGCAACGTTTAAATCACTAATTTAATTTAAAGTACATACAAACAACACATAACATATAAAGTGTAAGTTATTATAATATCAGTATATAAAACTATGGTCCATGAGATAGTACTTTAATATCCTAAGCCGCGTCTAAAATGTATATTTATAATTGAATTCAGTTTAGGTGCTAATATTCACTATATGTACAATTTGTTACGTTGATAAATTCGCAATGGCCTTAGTTATAAAATATTAAAGCGATTATAATTTCATTATATCGAACGGAATAAATAGGAATACATGACACATGAAAAAAAAAAATGGCGCTTACCAAAAAAAACCGTCTCGCTCGATTCATTTTAGACCAAAAAACAGCCTTGATAAGTAAGAGTACATAGCGGAATGAAGTTGGTTAATTTTGGGAGGGTGTTAAAACACTCAATACAATAATATTCGTTGCTTAAAAAACGGTCAATGCTATCCTATCCTATCTTATCCTATCCAATACTAGCACGGTACTGGTACAACAGACCACACTGGTTTAGGCAAGGGCATCGCGTGTTGAGGCGACATTAGAGACCGCAATCTTGATCGCGCCAAGTAATTATAAAACTTTCATACAACATGATTACCGCTGTTTCATTTAATATGTTCGGAATAACATGTACATCTTCATAATAAAACTTTAATTATTTACGTCGTACGAACAGATGTTTTCAAATGTTTACATTAGTGACGCGACTCGAGCCCTGTTTTGCTCGAGTGACTCGAGTCAGTTTGTCAAACTCGTACTCGATTGGAAAAAAATTGCTCGAGTCACTATACACTCGAGTTACCAAATCAATTCGGAACTTCAAGTTGATTTTGTCGCTTAGGTATTTGATTGTAGGCAATTATAATTGTATAAGTAATTGCAATATGCAACCCAAGTGAAATTTTTTACTCGTGTGATTCGAAAACTCGAATATGATTCGAGTGAGATAGTAAAATTGCTCGAATGACTCGAGTCACAAAATCTTATTCGAGTAGCATCATACATTTAAACAAATAAAACTTAAGTCTCATATGAAATTTAAACCTTTCAAGTTTTACGACACTTGTAGTGAAGTTGCTCAGTCAATATTAACAAGAGAAGTTTAGAACAAAACGTAACCTAATGTGCGATTCGTCCTTGGTTCAAAGACGTATGAGTTACAACATTACTCAAACAAAAACACCATTTGGCCATTATTGTTTCACTAAACTAATAATAATATGCTGTCATTTTATTTTTCCAAAATCATTTATATATTGTTATATTTCAATTTACAAATTGATTTTATAATAAGTTAAATAAATAAATCTGCAGGGTGTAATAACAAAATTATTAAAAAAATTACATATGTTGGATAAGAAATTAATTATTATATATAATTATCCGGCTGTTAATATCATCGGAATTTGCCGGACTAGTTTCGAATCCATTCGGTATCATTATTCATGGACTCTGAGCAGTTACGGGATCGCGGCGTGAATTGTTTACAATTAGTCGGGCAAATTCCGATAAAAATAAAATGAGTACAGCCGGATAATTACATTTAATTGTAACACGAAAGTTTACATACAAAATAAAGAATTTAATCTTCTAATGTTGTTTTGTACATTATCAAAATATTTTCTTAATATCTGATGTGTAAGACTTTTACAAGGTCTCTGAATCTGCACTTAATGTTCTACATTAATATCACTGACAAGTGTAATGGAAACATTCAAAGGTCACTAATAATTGCAAATATTAACAAAATGATTACACATTACAAAATCATTAATAACTGTCTTAATAGAGAATCGAATCTTAGACGATACAAATCGTTAAGTATCAGCACCGCTAGACAATTTCCTCAATTTGCTTGCAAATTCATTTCTTATTAAACTTAGGAATTTTGTGTCATCGATGATGATACTTTAAATGAATTAAAAGTTACATTTTTAATATCATTAATTTTAATTTGTTATAGCTTCTGTACAGAATCATTGCAATTCATCAGTTAGCGATGTTTTATTAAAGTTATGAGACTATACTATTATAGTCTCATAACTTTAATAAAACATCGCTAACTAATAAATAAAAAAAAAGTAAAACTAGTGAAATCACTACTATTTTTACTAGTTTTACTAGTGACTCGAGTCAATTTGTCGAACATTCGAGTGAAAAAAAAATTACTGAAGTCGCTATGCACTCGAGTCACCGAATCAACTCAGCACTTACAAGTTCATTTTGTCGCTTAGGTAAGTGAGTGTAGGTATAATTGCAATATGCAACACGAGTGACATTTTTTACTCGAGTGACTCAATAACTCCAATATCATTCGAGTGAGGCAGTAAAAGTGACGATGAAGTTATTCGAGTCGCATCACTACATTATAATGACAAAGTTTTAGAGAACTTAATTTTTATATTGTAGATATTTATTGCATCTAAAAAATCATTTTTATATAACCGGTTCAAACCGGTTTAGTACATATTGTAGTTTAAGCATAATATTAATAATTTGCAAGTCAATTTCATTGCAATCATGAAAGTACGTGACAATGAGAACGATGCCACTGTATTATAATTTATTGATTGAGTTCAACCTCTAGAAAGTTTTAAGTTAATGAGATTTCAGAAATAAAACATTTTCGTATATATGGCATTTATATTTATATAAAATATTGGAGAATTTAATAATATCTTTTTTGATGAAATTAATATACGAAAGAAAATCGTCGGATTTTCCAATACACTCGACATACTGCCTTCAATAATACAATGTAGATTTCATTTCTGGATTCTTTCAAATATATAATGCCACTTGCACAATTGTATTCATCCTTGATGTGGAGTTCAATGTAACACTAGCAAATGATTTTAAAACATGCCGAAATATTAGTATGAATATAAATGATTTTCTTATTATATCTCATACCCAGAACATTGCGCAAATCGCGAGATGTTGAATTATAATATTTATTGCGGAATGATAATCGAGGCGAGTAATATAATGTTGCGGCAGAATCGAGTCAGCGTCGTGAGTTGTTAGATTGATTCTGGGGTGTAAAATTTATGAATTTAATTTTCTTTATAATACATCAAATTACAATATTCAATAAAGCAATATCAATTTTGTCTTTGAATAGATATATTATTTATATAAAAGTTTTTGTTGCACAGAATTTCTGTTAACGTTTTGGGTTTAATTAAAAGTTAAGAGTTAAATTTTAGTGAGCTATATACAATCAGCTCAAAGTATCTGATTCTATCCCCAACCACGGCTGACACGGATGCGTTTCAACATATATTAACTGGTGCTTTCACGTATATCGAAACCAGTTTATAGGAAAAAAGCGCACAGAAATCGACAGGTGTGGCGAGACGTCACTACCGGTCGCCGGCTGATAAGCGAATGTATGCCGGGCGTTCACCTGCGCCCACTAACACAGTCTTCATCCTCCTCCCGCCAGTTAGGGCTTCATAAGTTAAAATGGGACGCACATATCTGCGTATGAACAAAAGCGAGTGCACGCAACAATTCTAGTTAACAATACTTTATGCGACATTTCAATTTATGCAGAAAATATCTGCATTGTAGTAATTACAGTTATCCCACGATAGTACAATTGATTCAGTCATATAGAAACTTGAACACGAAATATGTTCGTGTCGCAATTCTCGACATTGTGTTAAATCTAGAACTGATTGTACATATGGATAATTTAAAATATTTTACTAAGTGAAATTGGGTTAAGGACAATATAATACATATAATTTTCCTATATTTATTATATTTAGAAACAAGAAAAACGCACCAAGTTGTTTGCTTAGAGAAAAAAATTCGTTACAATTGATTCCAGAAAACTTGAGAATATAACACCCAATAAGTAAGTTCCAGTATTTTTTTTTATTTTTCATATTTATTCACCAGCCAGGAAGTTACGAGTGCTTATTGATTAGTTCACAGTAAAGATTCAGCGCAAATACCAACAATATATTCAATGAGCGTGAGAACTGGATCTACGAGCCATTCATCAAATATGATTAAAATCTACAATGTGATGCTGATCAGCTATTAATGTAATAAAAATATTGATATACCATCGAACTGTACCAGTTACATATAATCATTAAGTAATTTAATATATATTTTTTGTAGTAACTTGTTATGTTCATAAATTAAATTAATAAATATAAATAAATAAGATATTTTTTAATGGTATATTTCATCAGGAAGAAACTCGTACTCATCGATATAACTACTGGTAAAAAATCGTTTCAGAATATTTCAATCCAACAAATGGTGAAGCTGATTCTTGGTTTAAATTGGGTCAAATTTTACTTTCACAATGGTACGAAAAAGCAAATTGTTCTGCATTAAAAAGCATTTACGGGTAGCAGTTTTCCGTTCGGCCGCTATTTGTTCAAACAATGGACGAGTGAACAGAGGTAGCGCTTACCGACCGAATTCATTGTGAATCTGAAAGTTTTGTAGACTATAACCGGTAATGAAGAAAGTAGTTTATTTCCAACTTTTGAATACAAATGTTTAAATTATCTGGACGGATACCAACCAATTAAACACTTTACGCATTTGTTCGTATGATACTTATTAGGTTAGTCAATTTGTCACAAAGGAACAAATAATTTTTAGTATGTCTATATTAAGTTACAAGAGATTGGAAACAAAAATCAAAAACTAACAATTATGAAAGTCCATAGTTATTGTCAGTAGGTCGCTCATTACCGTACTGTTTTGTAACGCTACCAGGGTTTCGCAACCCGAGCTCATGGCGATTCCCACGCGGATTTCGTATGTACAGGTGTTGTTGAATGCAGCCTGCGAATATTGCACTGCAACATGTTGTACTACCTCATTAAGAAATATTGTTTTATCTACTGGTTACATAAACTTTATGAAATTCTTAATTTAGCAAATAACCTATTGTAAAATTCTAATTTATTTCTATATAATATAGTGTCCAATTATTTTTACACAAACATTTATACATTTATACTAGTGTTACAAAATTAAAAACTTATCAGTATATCGTATTATATGTAATTCTTCATGTTGGTGATTTAAGAATGTTTTATAATTAGATTCCTTTGTACGAAATATTTCTCGAATCATGTTTTATCTCTGAGATGCAATAGATCGAGACGCAATAAATATGTAATTCACGAACAAAACACCTAAGAGGTCGCCTGCTGCGCCTACTGATTTACATTTACGAGCTGGAACACGTTGTTCCACGCCTTTGCCCTTTTGAATTTATGTTGCCTACATCTAAATAACATCTCCAGTCGCTTATTCAAGGCTAACAGAGCTTTACTTAAAAATATTACTTTTTTTGGGTATTGACTACAAAAGTAGAGATAGGTAACAGATTACGAAATGATATATAAATTCTTGGAGGTAAAGTTAGTGATGTGTTCGAATCAATTGATGTACGTTACAAACTAGTTCCTATTATGTCGTTAGCAGGTAAGGGCGGGAATGCTGCAGCAGCGTAAATAGCACGTTTGATAGACTAGGTGCGTCCATCGACAACCTTCCATTCTCTCTGAGCAACTCCAATGCCGATGAGGCTATTAAGTATTCAGAAACGACAATTATAGTTTTATTTAAAAGTGTTAGCTCTAAACGAGAACTAGTATACTAATCATTTATATCATTACCGTCTACCGTAAATTTAATATTTGATTCTGATGTAAGTGTATAAAACAGTTATCCAATAATATTTTATATTTCATCCCTTTTATAGCTTGAATAAAATGAATTTAAATATGATACTTATATATAAAACGAAATTATAAATTTATAGTCGATAAATATTTACGAATCGTAAACTGAACGCTACTTTAAAGTCTCGATAGCATATGACTCACGCCAGTTATAGCTCAAGTGTTAGAAAAAGTCAGCAATTTACAGCCAAATACCAAATAAAACATTAATAGTTTCACTGTTGATAATTATTTATAGCCTCTATAAAGGTAAGAAAACGAATTAAAAGGCATCTGCATACATTAGATACATTAATGATTTACAAATAATTATAGGACCTGTTATTAAAAAGAGTGCGCAACACGAGATGACAGACCTTGTACTCTACTAGCGACAACGGTCTCACGTCTATCTAATTCTATTAGTTCAAAGCCACATCTATAAAGTAACCTTGACAAATTTATGTATCGATGTTGTAAACATGAAATATAGTTTTTCTTATGAATAAAAAGACCGACATTTCATGTTAAAGCAAGTGCAACCGTGAACAGTTTAGCTAATATGAGTTAAAAGGTTAAGTTTAATAATAATATTAAACTTAACCTTTTAACTCACATTAGCTAAACTATAGTTGTATAGTTATAAAACTATAGCTAAATAAGCCTTCTAAGTGGTGGTTCTTGTCAGAGCTCTATCAGCGAACAGCAAATTACGAAAACGACCGTAGCAATAATAGTGCACTATAAACACCGAAATAAAGCAGATAATTAACTAATCAATAAGTACGATTTTGAAATATGATTAAGAATTCAGATCTTATTCAGTAATTTGTTATTATTTTTACAAGTAACTATTTAAAATTGTAATTTTATTTATTGTTAATGAACATGAAGTTACGTTGTATGTACATACATTCTTAGTCTCTCCTCTCATTTAGCTCAAACCTGCCATGGCCTTAGTCAGGCGCTATCCTCAGTTGAAAAACTAGTCCTATCTCGTACAAGGCGACGTGTCGTGATAGCCATTTATTATGCTTAAGCCATTTATTGACATTTCAAGAGCACATGAGGAATCGTTAGAGAATATTGGCTTGTAAAGCATGTACCGTGTTTAATATGATCTATTAGCGAGTTACGTGGTAGTGCTTTGTGTTGTAACAGTTTGCAACTACATTATCATTGCAATTGACTTCAATGTAATTACAAAATATATTACTATGTTATATAATATTGAGAACGAAAATTTGTGGTGTGTTGAAAAATGCAACTTCACTCCAAAGCCTAAAAACTATAAAATTAAAAAAAAATGTATAATATGTCTAAGCAAAAGAATTTCATAGAAAATTTAAACCCGAATTATTCGAAGCAGTATTATTTGGTGATACGAAGGACGAATATATCTCATTCGCATTTTTTGAGTTACGACAAGATTGCTTTCTGCCGTCGACATATAAAGACAAAAATTGCAATGTATATAGTCCATATAACTTATTAATTTTAACGACTGCATCGCGTGTATATATGACGGACGAAACAGAAATCTCACTAAAACAAGTACCTACATGTAAGTAAATGTTATAATTTGTCTGTCATTAAAAGATAGCAATACATGATGAATTGCAATTTAAACTGCAATTATTGCAATTTGCAATTCACATGCATTATTTGTGCCATCGTATGAAGTGTGCTCATATACATGATCAAGTGACTCACAGTACCAAGTCCAAAGTCTAGACTAATATCTGCTATGCTATTATAATTGAACTCATCACGTGTTAATACATGATCTAATAGACTATTTATTTGCAGACCAAATCGAATCATAAAACCGTATTCATATTTGATATCGTCTTCATACTATTTTGTTAAGTTTATAAAGTTCACAATTGCCTATTCTCATACACGGAATAAATTATTTAATGAATGACAATATTACTGAATATCCACAAAATTTCAGAAAATTACTGAATATCCACAATTTGTTGTTTTACTTCTTTTTTTTCTCTGTGTTGAATGGTACAGAATGCTCTATAGCATTAAGTCCGCCTGTTTTTAAACTTTTGCATTATTATACAATAAAGATTTAAATAAACAAATAAATAAATAAATAAAATTTCTAATTATATCAAGGTCAGTATAGAATTTCATAATTAAATTAAAAAACTGTAAAGATAATAGTTTTATTTATAAATAAATATGCATTATAAAAAGAAGTGAAACCCGCGAGGTATGGTAGTATAAATAAATATGCTAAAACAGGCGTCGACTAACATCGCCGAGTTGGAATCGCTCCAAGCTGACTGCAAGAGGAACATAATTCGCATTGGTGCAATTACTTACAGACAAGCGATAAAATTACTTCCAGCGTTTTGTTGTTTGAAAATATTTGTTTATGTTATGACGTTTATATATAATAATAATAATTATAAATACTCTTTATTGAACACTAAATAAAAAAAAATACAAAACAATGGAAAAAAATGCTAATAACAATATGGAAGTACAAAGAGACTTCCTTATCGCTAATATTATATTAAACTAGTTTTGATCCGACTTTCCCTATATCATCAACTTGTAATGTTCAAGTATTTCACAAATCTTTTTAAAAGAAACACTTAAAATACTATATAATTAGTATAACTTGTATGGTTTTTAAATCCTTTGAAATATTTCTCTTTGGTGTCACGTGGCTTTCCATACTTCTCTCCCTGCCCTTCATGAGGTCGCATCACGAGGCTTGACATTCAAATCAAACACGTGACAAGTTTCTGTTACTTTTTAAACTGTTTTGCAATAGGATTTTTTTGTTTTTAATATAAAATTAATGTATATAACAATCTTAATAGCATCTCATACACTATATTAAAAAATCTTACATAAATGAAGGTTAATTATATTTGTATCTGAGGATTCTTTGTTTTCAATATCAAATTAATGAGATATATATCAATCCTAGTATCATTTCTTACAAGATATTAAAAATCTGGTACATTATTATCTATATATTTGACATATATATTCTAATAACTGAAAGGTGTGTACAGTACAGTGAGTAAGAGGTGAAATACCTAACAAATTACAGTGTATTTGAGGCTAACCTACGCACACCCATCTGTCCAGAGTGGACCACTTTCTAAGTTCTAATTCACAGTATCACATCGTGTGAGAACTTGCTACTGTTCAAAGAAATGTCAATAAAACTAGATAAATTACTACTTTTGATAATTTTTATATCTTATCTCAATATGTGTAATATAAAACATACACGATAAGCAATACCATATATTAAAACATCTGACACGCGGCAATCGAGCTTGCCGCTATGAAAAACTCCTAATCGGCAAATTATAACTCGCAAATTAATTAACAAACAAAAGAAAAAAAAAATAAATTAAAATAATTTAATTAATTAATTAATTAATTAAATAATAAAATTAAAAAATTTTAAAAAATTAAAAAATTCGAATTTTTTTTTCCATTTTTCGGTAACTTCGGCGGCCGATCTGACCACCTTCCCGTTGGACAATCAACATAATTTTGAAAAGTGAATCTTACATTTAGATGCTGATTCCAAATATATCTTTAGTTTTTCAAAATTCGAAAAATAAAATTCGACAGTCACACAGACACACATACAGACAGACAGATCGGAAGGAAAAACTGAGTTTTTCGAAAAAGATCATATATTTTTCTAGTATTGCTTCAAAACACTAAAGAACCACAACATATATGGAAAAGGAGGAAAAAATACCTCCTATAATAATATCTAACAATTATGCATTTGGCAAATCTTTTAAAATTGCGATGTTAACAAAACAAACTAACAAAAATAGTTGCAAACGTTGAAATTGAATATAAAAAAACAAGCTATACATAATGTCTTTGTAATTTTGCGAGATGACAAGCGCTAACAAGCGTAAATTGTAAAATGTTTTACATCGGTTTGTTTCATGACAGTGACAAATAATTCGTTAATAAATTCATTGGCATTTTTTACACGATTTATGTTCGTGATATTTATTATGCATCAAAATGATTTAACAAAATTTATTATACAACTTATCATTATTTTAAATCCAGTTCAATTTACGCACTTATTGCTTTTACGATAGCTAATCGCCTGTGGCGCGGTGTTAATAGCAATACTCAGATATTAATAAAGGTAGCGGCCAAAACCTTATATTTTCGCCAGGAAGCCCTGAATAGACGCAATGATTTGTGGCTACGATAAATTCGCCCGGCAGACGGACCCGCCCGCGGCCGCCACGATAAGTGTATCCAATTACCACTATACAACGGAGTACACCATAAAATACTATGTTCACAACTTAAAATTACAGGTTTAATGAACTCTTATATTACTAATACTATTGTTTATTTTCGTTCTTCCGTTGATTTTTGAAAAAATCATACAGAGACTACACTTATACCCCTGACTCATGATGAACTTCATGAAAATTTAGCTATTGACAGATCTTGATCTCCTGGGTACGAAAAAAGTAGTCTTGGGTTTGGCCGATTTGTTGATCAAAAGTTATGAAGGGTCAAACTTGGAAGGTTAGGTTAATGAATTATTTGACCGATTCTGTTCAAACTTAGAATTCTTATTAATTGCGGGTAGTTTGCTGAAAACTAAATCAACTGAAGAACGATTTTTCGGTTCTACCGGAGTTGACTGTGTTCTTCAATAAAATATATATATATTTCCATTGGCAAAATATAAAATGGGGTAACATTAGATCTGTTACATTTTCCCAATTTTACATTATTTAAATGATAGTATGACTGCGACAATGACGCGTCTTGTCACTCAAAGTTGCAGTTAACCTTTTTCCCATAGCTCGTCAGACGTCGTCTTGTTTTACACGAGAAACCGTTGAGTTCCACTCGAGCTGGAGATAATTAATTCCGTCCTGAGTCACTTATGTTGCAGTCGTAAAGAAACCGCAACACCCTATAATGGCACATATTTCACTTTGACTTTAATTTAACATTTCTGTAGCTGCGATTTGATGTATAAAACGAGTTAAATTAATTTTTTATTTTTGTGTGATGTCTTTGTAATGTCGTATGTTAAATATAACTTAAATTTTTTCGTTTATAAATGCATGCTAATATATTACTAGCATGACAGCCCATCTCTCACTGTCCTTGGATAATTCTAATCTACCTGTTTTCAAAAGTGTATACGCTACGATTTATCTCTGAATTGATTAGTTGCGCCAGTCACAGCAATTAAGATCGATATACCATGACCGTTCAAATAAATTTTCGATCACACTGAAATGTGTGAGTAATGTAAAATACACACTTGGCTCAGTAATGACGCGAGTCTTTATATGTAATTCGCACTTGGCTCCAGCATCCGTCATCGAAACTGATGTTACATATTCCTTGGAAGTGTAACGAACCTAGTGGTTACAAAGGGGCCGTAGCTGTGAGTCCCGTGCGGTTACAGTAACCGGACACCGCGGAAGAGCTCAAGTATCCTCATAAATCAAACACCACTCCCCCGACTGAGGTCCGTCGTGCCTTTTGTTTACTGACCATGATACCGTGTCACCCTCGGATAATCGATGTGAACAAAAAGCATACAACAAAATACTTGAAGAGGACACCAGACTTAAAACTGATTAGTTTGTGTAATTAAACAAAATAAGTCAATATAAGGGGTAAAAATATATATTGTCATAATGATAAAAACAATATTTTGAAAACAATTCTAAAAGACAAGAATATTTTAAGTCTCCAAGGCTATTTAAAATAGATATAAGATGTTTTATCTTGTATTCCATAATTTATTTCTAGATCGAATTAGCCGTTTATGTTACAAGGTCAGGCTGGGGCGGGGGATATGCACTACTACGAGTTCTGGTTAAAGAACTGCGTACTGATTTAGTTCGAGGTATTGAATCCAGTTGAATAAGATGTCGAGGAATCGATAATTGCACTTATAGAGAACGAAACAGACGACACATAAAACTGTATGATGTAAATACCAGTAAACGACTTAAGATTTATAGATATTGAGTTAACGATAAGAGAAATATAATATTAGAAATATCATACTATCTAGATTGAATTGCCTTGAGTGTGATAACTTTATCAACATAAATTACATGCATTTATAACAAGAACAGTCTACTACGTATTCTAAAAACGGTTTTCAGACTAAACCTAAATAAAACTATGACATAATTAATGGTCGCCCAAGAACACGTGGTAATTGAAGCTATTTTGGTCATTAAAACAATATCAAAATAGAGTTTGATATCAAATCATATAAAATGGATTTATTCTTATAGTCCGTTAGCCATATCAATGATACATTGTTTCCCTCCGGCTTAACTCATCCATATATTGTTGTTTGCAGATAAACGCTCATGTTCCGCAAAACAGAAATATAGTGCTGTCCTGCGATCATGCATAACCTGTCCTATCTGACAGCTGGCCCTAGGATTACGTAACAGCCTAACAATAGTCATTAGCAATCAATCAAGCGAATTCCGGTGGGTGGTAGACGCTTTGCCTGTGAGATTGGTAAAATCGACCCTTGAGGTGAAATTGTGAAATCCAGTACCGGGTATAGAATTAAAGACTTGATCGTGATCAATTTAAACTTCATTTTTAGCCACGTTAATACTCGACCGCAGATGTTAGATGTTAGAGACCACCGCAAGAACAGCTTGAACATAGGGTTTTATAGAAATTGCGATACGTTACGATGATGGCTGTGGTTGGCGTCGGCTGGCGGCACGCGTTTGCAACACGTAGGTGCAATTGAAAAGAGCGCGAGTTAGAGCAGAAAATAGGATGAAAGCGAACCACAATTCTGCTGCCGGCCAACTCATACATTGTGACGAAATGTGTCTGTTCTATAACATAGTGTTCTGAGATAATAAGGATTGAATGCAGCGTGCACAGTTAATTAAATAGTTGAGTATGTTGTTGGGTATGTTATGAATCTTCCGGGCATATGTCCTGTCGGCTATTAACCCATGCCGTTCATTACTTGCTTCCGCTGGTCACGCATTGCGTATCGAGGTGCACGGGATGTTGCGACATTAGGTGCCGTAGTTAATGCCTATTTATCTCATAAATATTAAATTATATAGCCAATAAAGGATATATAAAACAATATATCAACTGAAATTTATAAATATTGATAACAAATAGTGTTACAAAGAACCATTTGTATTTAAGCTCTCCGCACTTACTGAAAGCGACACAGAATGTTAATCAAGGGCAGCTCAGATGTCGCTGACAAAAAATAGAACAAAGAAAAATGTGGTCCCTTACCACGACACGCATCACCGAAACCGAAGGATTATCTGTCGAATATTGATGGTCGAATTACGAAATGTCTGATTAATTCAGTGTAGCGAGTATTGTATTACCTTTTTTGTCTCCCTTCGTTCACCGCAAGAGCAGTGATTGATCGTTTCGAATTAATTCGTGGCGGTGTTTGTTTTAACCCGATATGTGCATTATAAATGATGAAATTAGTATGCTTTGTTTGTTAATACGTAAATTGGACATGATGACAGATTTTTGTAATTGTTTATTTTATATTGTGTGAGAATACAAAAATATTATAAAATGTTCTTTATTGTTAAGTCATGTATTCTGATAAACAATTTAGTAACAACATTCCTGTTGCTATTAAGGGCAATAGGCACTGTTTAAAAGTACAATAACCCTATTAAAGAACTCCACATGAGATGGCATGCAAGACAGTCAAGTCAATTAAAATTGTAACTAATATTACTAGTAACGATATTGTATCAAAAACTTAGCTTATTTCAGATATGATATATTAAAATCATCAAACTGTACCAAATAAAAACCTTCATTATAATAAAAAAGAAAAATCACTGAATATATTGATTTCAACTATTATATTACTTTTAATAAGTGCATGAACAAAAGGACTGTATAAAAATATTATGTTAAAGAAAATCATATTAGGGTAAAAACTAATAAAATAAAAAAATATAAAGATACCCCTGAGTCTAATATGAATTATGACGTCATTATTGATACAAAACAAACCTACAAAAAGAATAAAATTCCTTAAAATTATAGTTTCGTAACTCGCTCACTCACTCATTCACTCACTCATGACATTCAGAGACATTGTTTATCACATCATGTAAACAATCATCGGGAAGGTAGATTCATCGTTCTTGGAAATTCGTGGGAAGATCATGATAAGACTTTCATCTGATCACGCATGATTTAAGTGCAACCAGCACAACAACACAGGCACGTATTCAAAACAAACAAATTTTATAGTAAATTACATCGTCCATATAGACTTAACAAATATAACAGCTGTTTTATTTTAAATATTTAATACTAGCGAATGGAGCGGTCAGAAGTGGTGGTGGTTTTAGCAGCCATTATTTATATATTTAGTTATTTTATTTTTCATTTCACTCATCTTATTTTCAATAAATCTTCCAAATACATCGTATGATTGATCACTGCCAGTGTAAGTGTTGTCGAAGCTGGGGTTTTGAAATTTAATCAGTAATTACTATTTCATCTAGGTAATTTTCAAAATAAGTTTGGTCAAAATTCGTCGTGTAGTTTTTGAGAAAATCCTTTCGGCTACAGACGGACAGACATCACAACAGATTTATTTTATTTAGATATCATATATGAACTTTACAATTGATCAATCAAATTTAAAATGTTTATTAATTAAAATAAAAATGTGACACGTCTTTTTTTTACAAACAAAAAGGCCATTACAAATATTAAATTTCAAAGCATGAATCATAATCGTTCAGTAAATTTTCAGAGAGGGTTAAGGACATTAAAAGAATGAAAACAATTCCATTGTATAAACCTACATGACACGCTCCAGCCACGTAACAGTCGAGATATCTCCAAAACTTCCCCAATAAAGACGTGATACAACGAGGAATCACGAAGGTCCACACACAAGTATTATCTACAAAGCACAAGACACGTTTATTTTACGCTCCGCTCACAACCAAACAATAACAAAACGGATTATGTTATAAAAGAAACCATAAATATATGTAGAATCGAATTAGAAGCCTATGACGGATAATGAATAAACTGATTCTTATAAATATTTAGATATAGTATTTATTTATTAGGAAGCCAAACAGTTTTGTAGAACATATATATAGTAATAATAAAAATATGCATAAAGCAATAAAGCCTTCACATATTAATAAAAACACAGAATTATCATAAGACAACAAAAGATCGAATGAAATCAAATCAAATAACTTTATTAACTTCATTCAAAACTTTTATTATCCAAAGGTAGATAAAATTTATAAAAAATCAAAATTGGTAAATGTTAAAATGGTTAAAAATATATGTGGTAATGAAATTAAACCCGCTAAAAGTGCTAATAGTAGCCTAGATTAGTAAAATGTTTCAATTTGGTACAAAACAAATCAAATATTTAAGAAATAATTGAAATAGTTTGAAATACATAGCGTGTAGATCGGTGTTGGAAGAGTTATAAGAGCTGTTAGGTCATAAATTACAGAGTGTGGAAGCGAGGGTGGCCACTCTGTGCTCGTTGAGTGTATAACTAATATACATAACGAATATTAATAACAGAAATAGCAATCAACAAAAATATTACAACAAAACAAAACTGCATTATGATAATATATACGAGAAATCTGATGTATTACAAACATAATCAAACAAGAAAAGAATAAACTGTAAGATATATTAAAAAGTTATAAAATGTATATATTTAAACATTATAATATAATTTATCATATAACGTTGACTTTAACGACAATATAAGTAATTGTCCTAGAAAAAGCGAAGCTAAGATATATTTTAGTTTCGTATTTCACAATGTTATCCCGCTCATTGACATTTACGAGCCCGTCCTAACCGTTATACAAAAAGACAGTTTTGCAAGTTTTAGTATCTAGAGTACCGCTATGCTCCCTAAATCATCGAGGAGTGTTGGAACTATGATAAATTACAACTCTATATATATTTCTTCAACTATTAAACGAAACACGTTTATTATTTTATATTGTGTTACTTTTATCTTTATTTTTTTAATCTTATCCTTTAATTTCATAAAAGAACAGTTGTAAATTAGGATTTAATTAGCCTTTACTCTATAACAGGGATGGTGAACCTTTTTTGATGTTCGTGACACAAAGAAAAAAAAATTAAATATGTAACCACAATAAAATTTAATTACATGTAAATGAAGAATGAAGGAAGCGTGATGAAATTATACGTAAACAATTAAATAAACAAATAAAACAATTCTTTAAATAATTATTATCAACCAACGTTTTACACATATTTTGTTTTTGTGCGTGCCATCAAAACTTTCAACCAGGCAGCTTGTGGCACGCGTGCCATTGGTTCGCCATCCCTGCTCTATAATTTTCAAAATATTGAACATTTTACAAAGGAGGTCACATTTTATTTGGAGAACAAGGACCTCAATATTATTTTATCGGACATAAGCACATTTTATGATAGTACTTCACTCCGCGGCCTTCGAATAACTTAACCAGATCAAGGTAAACATTAATGTTCGGACCGGCCGTGACCCCTGTTATATTGAGACCGTTGTACCAAACTTCCATCCATTAGATATATTATCAATTTCTTTAATTCAGCGGAGCTCTCTATGAGAGACTTTATGGCATCCTTTGTGCAAGCATCAATCAAAAACGATATATACGAAAATTTCCAAATTTTGCACACTGATAGTCGCCAGCCTAGTGGTGGTTTTATTTTTTTTTTTAATATTTGATGCCGTGGAGGAATAATCACCGAAAAAAAATCCCATACACTTCAACGGAAAAAATTAATCGTGCGAAAATTTAGCTTGAAAAAAAACAAAATGGTTGAGAACACAAAGCGTCGACGTTTCGTAAATGCAACTTCGGTGCTGTTTTCACCTCGCTTCGCTCAATATGCTAACACATACCGAGATTTTGCGAGCACAGCGAATCAAAATTGAGGTCTGGTTCGCGCTTCTGGTATAAAATACTAAGTCTGTCTGTAACTAATACAAGCGCCAGCCGGTCATGAAACAGTAATGAAACCGTAATCTCCATTTGACCTAGCGGTCGATGTAACGATACATGTTTTTGCGATTATTATTAACTTTAATATTTTCATTATGATACAAGCAAAACTTCTATCTAATAACATATATTTGAACACTAAATATACCTTGCAACTCCACCTGCTGAGCAAATAAATTGTATCCGTTTAAAGTGCGAATTAAGTACGAGGAATTCTTGATGCAGCCCGGAGGCTGTTCGCAGATTTAATATACGTCTTCATCACGAAAGAAAATATAAAACGAGCGGACAGAACAAACAAAACGAGCATAACAAATGGTGGTGAAATGACCAATAAGAATACAGTTAAAAATATAATAGCAGCTAATCAAAGCCCAGTCGCAGACCTGCAATATAATGACAGACTGGTAGCATTTGGTGATTTTGTCTGTACCCTGAGGATGCTTAGTGATTACGTACCATCAGAACCTGGATAATGCATCTGAATGAAGGGTGATAAAGTGAACTTAATTCAGAGGCATATTTTTCTCAAAAAATTTGGTTAATGATTTTATATTGTATGTTGCATTTTATAGTATTTATTTATTTACAACATATTTTGGTGTACTCTATTTACTCACGGACTGATTATTCAAACATTTTTATAGTGTGATATTTGACGATGTAAAAGATAAAGACATTTTGAATTGGAAAGCATACAACAATTACCATATTACTATGAAAATACCTTTAGAACCCGAAAAAATCACTATATTATTTTTATATCCACCATAATTTGGTATATATTTTATACCAAAATATATAATATTAAAAATATAAACACCAGAATTGATAAATTTTTTTTTAGTAGGTATTAAATATAGTTGAATACAGACGTGATAATGTACATTTAATCAAACGGAACGTGACATTTTAATTAATACATCTGATAGTTCTTGAAATGAACGCACGTGCTAGTTATCTAGTACATCTATATTATAAACAATAACAACTATAATGCATACATATATATACACACATACATAGATACACACAAACACAAACGTACAGACATATTAAACCCTATTTTTTTAAACTAATTTATGTATATTCAAGTGAAGCGCTTTTAGTATGTTAGCTTTTTAATAATAGTTTAATACTAGTCGGTCTTAGTCATAAGCAAATATTGTTTAGATTTATAATTTTGTAACACTATTGGATTACCAAAGCAAATAAATAAATAAATAAATAATATACAAACATATTTTATACATATTGGAACATTTTATATAATTATCCGGCTGTACTCAGAATTACTATCGGAATTTGCCCGACTAGTTTGGAACCCATTCCGGGTCTATATACATGACCATGGCGGAACCGCGGCGTGAACTGTTCACGCCCGTAATAGACAGATATAATTATAAGTTATAGTAAGTTTTCATACAAAAATATTCAAACATGTTCCAATATCCGAAACACTTTCATAAAAGTTATCAAACACGAAATCAACTTTTATATCAGATATCTCAGAACTCAATCAAAATTGAGACATGTGTCTTAAAATTTAGAGTCCAAATTACAGTTACAACAGAACCAACGTTATGCAACATTCGATATCATATAACAGGGTAAATGATCCGACCTTCGTACGCTCCAATGGACTTTCCCGCAACACGACCTCATAACAAAAATATCTTAGAGCTTTGTATCATACAATCAATTTTTAAAAGGCCGGCTCTCAGTTTTCAGACTCGTCAGGGCCTGTAAGTGATGATGGGCGGAGATGACCGCTTTCCATAAGGTGGACCGCCTGCTCTTTTGCCCTCTATGACATAAAAAAAGAAAAAAAAAACAATTCTTAGTTGAATTAATTCAAATTCTCAATTCAATTAATCGATTCTTAGAGGCTTCTGTGTACTCATAATGGACAGTATGAGTTCTATATATTGTAATGACTTACTTTTGGTGACTTGAGAATTTTATCACAAAATAATAAGATAAAAATTAAGATATCTTTTTGACACAAATAGATAAGATGCGATAAGTATATGTTATAAAAAGTATAACTATATAACATATACCGATTCGTCACTTCTGTGATGGAAGACGGCAAATGACTTTCCGTGAGACAGTATTTAGCAGTTCAGATGTAATGATGTGCGGCTAACAGCAAGAAAGATTAATGGCAACACTCACGAATATTGAGATCAAACACTTACATAATAGATTTATTAAAATGTATTATTTAGGCAATAATTACAGAAACGAATTACAACGTTTTTATTCAGAACATTAAATATTTTATTCTAATTTTTTCTTTTATAGTATTGAAATTAATACAATCGAAGTTAAAAAGTAAAAAGTAAATATTAACATGTAAGAATATTGTATAAACAGCAATAACGAAAAAAAAGTACATATAATATGGGATCACAGCCCATGTGGGAACCAAACCTGTAACATATATAACATATACATATAAGAAATAATTTTATGTGTAAATCTATAATCTTAGATAACAGCCGGGATCGCCTCTCAATCAATAAAAACTGATATTCAAGTGTAACGAAGTACTGGTAACTTCAATGATGAACTAGAACAAATCAAATGCAGTAAACAGCGTATCGAATGTACAATCAAGATTAATAGCTTCAGCGAATTACATCGATAGGAGTACAACTTATATAAATATTATAATTGTAACATTACATAAGAACTACTATATGTATATAAGTAAGCAAATGTTTTGTAAACAATGTAAACGACCAAGCTGAGAGACAAATTAATCAAGTATTATTACCTAATTATTAAAATAAACTTTTAACAGAAAACAAAATAAGATGTCAATGATTATGTTTCACTATTTCGTTTACCTTTTAAACATATATTAAACTGTGTAGTGCCAAGGAGCGCCGTCGCGCTGCTCTCGCTAGGTGCAAAATGCCAGCGTCGCGATAGCGCTCTTTTTCACAGTTCACTCTATTTCTATAATTTTCTTGTCAATAAATATTTAGTATTAAATTTCTTTGTTTTTATTATCATAGTATAAAATCTTCTGAAGAGAATGTTTAAAGAATTATAAATATTGGCATATTGTGACGGAAACGGTGAATATTTGTCATACAAATTATCTATAAAAATGTATTTTTACTGAAATTTTTTAGCATATATTGGTAAAATATGTATGGCTAAATTAAGGAAAAGAGATTAAAACATAGACGAAATAATAAAATTGATTAATATTTTATTAGATTGACTTAAAAATAATCCAAAAAATTATAAATGAATTTATTATAGATATTTATAATGCGATTCAATGCCACTTTCATTCGATATATTAAGAACGGTAGTATCACCGCGAGAGTAGCGATGTAACTTTCTCATAGCTCTTGTATGTTTACCAGTCGTTTATATGTTAGATAAATAGCGACAATATATACAGGAAACATATATTGTATAATTCTATAACGATAAATTTATTGCATATTAATGATTGTTGAGCGCACATATATAGAGCAAGTTTAAATTTAAACAGAAATGAAATAAATATATATCAAATATATTTAGTATTACGAAATGTTTAAAATTTAACGGTCATTAACCTCGGAAACTAAAACATATTTAGGCATTATATAGCTATATTAAAAAACAAACAATTTATACGATCCAATTTAAGATATCTTAAAATTTCTAATCTCACAAGAAACTGCTCTAAAAGTAAGAAATATTATAATTGTTTTAAATTAAATTCGCTTCATTACATGCCTTGATCCAAGCCTGAATAAATCTTAGAACAGAACAGAAATCTGGTATCTGCTTTCTCTACTAATAGCCTTATCTGAACCCGCTGGTGACGAAACCAGCTTGGTGAAAACATATATTATAAAACCACTCCATCTGTCACCTATCAGCTAATTATTTTATAGAACAGATTATTGCAATAGCTTATCTACCACTTCCTAATAAAGAATTCGCTTCTGTATAATAAATTAATATTTTTTAAATTAGAGATAATAAAAATATGAAATTAATTAATAAATTTTTACCTTGTTGCAGCTTGAAATAGATTTCATCCAACATGATTTATAAAAACAACAAACAAAAAAAACTCATAAAAATAATTTTCAACAAATTAAGATATATACTTAAAAAAACACAAAGAAACAATGTCATCGTCCGCTTAATGATATGTTTTCAGACCAATATGGTGTGACGTAGGATGATTAACATTAGAATTTCTATTTTAATAACATGGACATCATTTTATATTTATTTATTATTTGAGTTATCTTCAGTCATACCATATTATTATCAGTGATACTAGGTCCGACACTGCACGGCGGGTGGAGCTGAGCGAAGCATTATTACTGAATGAGTTTCACATTCTTGTAAAATTAGCAAAGTAAATAGTGGCTATAATTTAAGCCTAATAAAATCTCGCGTGTGTAATTCAAAACGTTCCACATGTTACTCAATGACACACTTTTATCATTTAATAAAAAACTATAATAACAAATGTCACCAAAAAAGTTCAGGACCTATAAGTCAATGTCCTTGGCAACTCAACCAATTTTGGACATCCTAACATTATTCGTCTAGGAGGAGTAGCTTTAGTAACGAAACACTTTTGACCAGTAAGAGCTTCGCTTACTCAGCTTAAAAAATGGTAATACTTTTGATGTTTTGTTTAAATTCTTAGAAACATTCTTGTCGGTGAAGATATATAATCCAATATCCATGTTACTATATGTAGATGAGGTACTAATCGCAATCGTGGGCGTCTATTAAGTATTCATTGTCTGTAATCCAGTTGGAGCTCAACCTTGCGCATTACTGCAGACACGAGTCAGTGGCTGTCGCCTGCAGCCAGAACAGATCTCAGGAAACAAAGCGCTGTGCCAGACCTAAAGTGGGATGTATAAACTCAACACTTTGACCAGTAAGAGCTTCGCTTAGCTCAGCTCAATAAAAGAACAAATTATAATATTAAATGATATCATCGAAAGTGAACAGTATAATATCACAAGTAATTCTTTATAAGTGGTCGAGAATACAATTGGCGCGATTTAGCCAGAGCCGCTCGGTCTCGGGCAGTCCTCGTCGGATCCTATCCTGAATACTTCATTAGATGACTGAACACATCTCATAATAAAGACGAGATAGCAAGATGGTGCATACTCATTCAATTTTAAAAGATTATCATATACTCCTATACAACTCACACAATATTAAACGCAAATATATTTCAAGTCCTCTCCTTTAGTTTTATCAGATACATTCATTTTTTTTTTGCAAATGGCGACCTTTGGAGGTCCAAAGTACTCACTTCCGCTTACCGGAGAAGGTCCAAATTGTTACCATTCATCTTCTATCATCAAAAGCTTTCGATTGACGTATTGCAAGTGTCGCAACGACGATCCGTTGATTTTCGGTGACGCGACATCACAGACAAACAAACTGACAGAATAAGGAGATTATATAAATAGAATAAAACATTAAAACAAAATCCTTTTATTATAATCATACCGCCGAAATATGTTTCAAGTCATTATAAAATTAACAAAAACCCGGTATTAAATAAACGCTCACATTATAGTAACATAATATGTAAATAAAAATAATTGCAGTGTAACATCATATATTATACAAAGTGGTATATTAGTCTTTTTTAACCCTTCTTTAATAATCAGTGAGCTCGGTCATTGACCCCGCACTTGAATTTAGTGGATAAGCCATTTTTAATGAGGATATTGTACTGACCGTCATTTGTCCTCGCGACTAAAGAAAATTTGGCTTACTATGTGACAAATGAAGATATTGCTACATTTAAAGAACCGACAGACGTCAGTATGAACAATGTGTTTTTGTATTAAATGAATATTTATAATTGTTAAATATATTAAAAATAAAATTACATTTTAATGTTCTTTTTTAACTGACATGAATATTTATTTATATACTTACTGTATATTGTAAAATCAGATACACATATTATATTTATATATTATCTTGTGACCGCTTATCTTATAACCAACGCTCTGAACACTAATATACTAACATATAATAACAATAACTAGTACTAGTATACATATATGTTGTATTATTTATACATTTATTTAATGAGTTTATTAACTTATTTTTTGTTGTAATAATTTTTTTTTATTAGCAAATCTATCGCAATCAGACTGACATTCTATCAAGTATTTTTGAAAACCTACGACACTTCAATTTATGGTCTTAGAAATTCTATATAAACATAGTATTTGGGAAATAAAAAAAAATATTCTTCATAAAAATATTTATATAATCAGTCGATGCGGAATATTATACTGAATCTAAAAAACCAACACTCATGACGAACCAAAAATTTGCCTAGTAATAAGTTCTAGATATTTACAATAAATATTACTTTCAACATATCTTACATATATATATTAACTCAAATTAATATATCTATAGATAGTATCCAAAGGTATAATTCATTAGTTATATAACAGACAGCCTCGACGTAATGTGACGCACTTTCGCGAGTGAAATCGTACGTGAAACTTCCGAGCGGATACAGTCTGCTTTCTACCCGAGTCCCTTCGCCCAGATGATCAACTTCGATTGTATAACAGCCTATGTAAATAAAATCAATTGATAGGTTAATATATACATATATATGCTCACTTATCTCTCCCTAAAACCCTAGTATCCCTTCACAAAGATTATATCCAAGTCGCCATTATGACAATTTTCATGTATAAATTAATGTATCTGCTATGTTTATATATATTATAGTTGTATATAATTATATTTTATTCTACGTATAGTCTACGTATGCATATTCATAATTACTTTTAGTGTACATTAATCCACGTTTGTACCTCATGTTCTACCCAAAGATTGCCTGGAAGAGATTGCTTATTAGCAATAAGGTCGCTTTTTGTACTTATCTGTGTTTTTTTTTTGTTCTAATTTCCCTTGTATTTTTCATTATACAATAAAGAATATCTATCTATCTATCTATGTTCTATATATAATAAATTATACGTAATAAATCCAGTTGAGGCAACGGTAAATTTTCTATCCGCTTAGTTCTTATTAAGCATAAATTATTTGGAACGGAATGCATTATAATCGAGTGACACTTTTCAAACATAAATTTTATTAACATAAAAAATCAAGGATATATTAATTAAATAATCGTTAATATATTTAATTGATTCCAGGTCGAGGCAATGATATATCACACTGTTCAATATATATCATTAGCATTTTAGCACTCGTGAATGTCGAATTATATCGTACATATACATATTAATGTTAATACTATCTTATTGAAAAAAGTTTTTGACTGATACTTGTAGACGCTCATAAACATTGTAATTCAATACCAATACAAACATGCATACTTCTATCTGTATTATCATAATACTTTACACAAACAACAAAATCTGTTTATAATATATTTGTTTTTATTCAGTAGTTTAATTTACTATTAAGATAACCCAGAGTAGAAGTGTAGAGATATAGCATATAGCCTTGTTTGTGGGAATTTTTTGTTCCATACATATATAAGCTATATTCTATACTGATCATAATCAGTTTTTTTTTTATATTCTATTCGATCGTTAGCCCGTTTAAACAAACTTTTTCTTTTTATAATATCAATATAAATACAATGAAAATATAACGAAAATAGCTCCTGAGCTCAAGCGCACTTATATATTAATGCTGAGACAATAATAACGTTCCTCTATGAGGACAGTAGGTATCTGGCCGTCCTCAAGGTCAGATACCACGTGCGTCGTTTGAAACTGCATTGCTTTGTTTAGCGTGGCCAGGCGTCCGGATGAAGCAGGACATAGGTCGGTTTTTGATTGCGTATCCGGCGAAAATAAACGGTGTCCGGCTTATCCGACTTTTGTTAGGCTTATTACCTACCTAAAATACCTAATTAAGACCGATTTTTCATTCGATTTTATTTATTATTTCACTAGAATTATCAAGATTTATGATAACAATCAAAAAAGCTTGATTTTACATATTTTTGTCGTATTATTAATACTGAGACAAAATTATCAATAAAATAGGGTGTCCGGCCTTTCTACCCAAATGTCCGACCAAACTGACTGGTCTGTCCGGCTATTAGGTTTGGCGACCTGGCAACCCTAGCTTTGTTACTGTTTCATGGTGTTTTACTCTCAAACGCCAAGCCATTAAAATGACGTCAAGACTTCAATATTTGTGAATCCATATAACCTTGTGTTATAAATGTTTGATCTGCATAAAATAAATTAACAATAAAATATCTTTATAGTTCTCATGTATCAACATTATGTTTAATTTATTAAAATTGTTATAATTAAGAGGCCACTGTGCCTTGACCTGGTGTGTCAAGTCCTTCAATAACTTAAACACATGTTTCTTTTAAATAAATTATTCTATTCGAATTGTAATATTAAAATAATATTACTCTGACTCGTGTCAAATCTGACTCGAGGTTATAATCAAAGCAATAACGCTGTCATAATCAAACACAGGTGTTAGTGATTGAAATAACTTACAAAATGTCAAAGAAAAACATGAAAAAATATATGATATAATTATTCATTTAATACAGATTCATACAGTTGTATTATCTCTGAACATTATAAGAAGGAAGCTAAATAATTATATATAATAAATTTTATCCTCCTATCTCTTTTTATAAAAATAATATACATTTAATACTTTTCCTCGTGTATTAAAACTACATATTTATAAGTTTTAAGTTATTGATTTATATACAATTTCAATTATATAACTGTATCAAAAAAGGCTTAACTCCCATATAAGTTGTCAGACTTCTTCACGTGCAAATCAGTAGCTTAAATATTTAAATAGCTAAATATATCACCGAGCTATATATATATATATATTGAATGACGTCATGACATCTACCAACTGCTGTTCAGATTAAAAACCAGGTTAGTTCAGCAGCTTATCCTAGAAAACCAACGGAATGTTTGTAATCACTCTGTGCCATCATGTTAGACACCAAGATAAGAGGAACGCAATGTAAAAATAACAGATATGTTCCACTTAGGTATCTTAAAAAATATATTAAATAAATCTGAAAAATTTTAATTCTAAACATTATTACAAGTTTCAATTTATTATCATATCGTATGAGACTAAAGCTTCATAAGACTATTTTCTTTGAAAAACATTAAAATTATTTACGTGTACGGTGTTTTAAAACACACGGTAGATTATAATCACAATAGAAGATTTAATAACACTACCAAAAAAAAATTATTATTATTAATTTCTATAATGTTTTAGGTCACTACAGGACATTTGAATTTAAAATATGTGATGAAGATTGCATCGTTCCTCATCAAAAACTTCAAGAAAACTCTAGAGTACACACTTTTTTAAAATACTTTATTTAACTGTAATTATAGTTGAAATATAATAAAACATCTATATTATTTATATTCACATTACCCATCCCTACCAATAGATAACATATATCTATATAATTACTTGTATTCGATAAAAAAAAATCGATACCCTAACGCGATAAATATTAAATATCACAGCGATAAGTAAAACATTTATCTACTTTACATACAAAAACGTGTTTATAAGACAAAGTAGTGAATGGAGTTCTCTGACGGTCATTATGTTTGTCCATCCAGCATAATCTTATTATAAATGTTAACTTATTAATAAATTAATATTTCATCGTAGTTAAAAAAATTAATATTATATCATAAATCACACTTAAACGTTTTAAATAACTTTATAATTGTATATATGTTTATATATATATTTACGTAATTGTGTGTATCTTTAAATCATTATCGAAACACAAACAATAAGATTTACGTATTAAGATAACTTTAATCGTCCTCTGAGAATTATCAAAGAAATATACATGTATTAAATCACTCTTATACTGTTGTTACTTATAAAATATGTATGTGTGTGTTTTTGAGTGTGTGTGTGTGTGTGTTTTCTTTATATATAATCATCACCCAAAAGTCTTTGTAAAACAACAGAATGACAACACGTAACAGAAGTTGGGTTCCACAATAGAAAGCCGCATAAGGTATTACGTAAATGATTGTATTGTTTACATCACGCCTTTCAGAATTTTAAACTTCTTTGTATATGGCTATATGTTGTGTATTATGGTTACAGATCCCATAATAAGAACTCGCTGGACTGGTTACGTAACCATTGGGAGACGAATGATCGCTGCCACTCGACTTCTTTTAAATGTGATAAAACAATAACTTATTTCTTAATATTTTCTAAGATTTAGACGAGTACTACACATTTCAATAAAACTATTTTACGGATATAACTCGCGTTTATTATTACATTTTTAAATTTAACCCGATGTTTCGAATGCTTTGCAGCAAACGTGTTCGCGGTAAGACGAGATGATGGTGTCAACATCATCTCGTCTTACCGCGTATATCCGTAAAATAATTTTATCGAAACTTATTTCTTTTTAATTTTTTTATTGTTATTGTTTGTTTTTTGTAGAATAATGTTTATACATTCAAATAAAACAATTTTTATCAGGGCATTATTTTTTATTGTACAAAAATAGTGTGCAAGCGTGAACTCGTGCATCACGACGTACACAAACAAATAATAAACCTATATAGTTTTATATATAAAATGCATTCACTCAGTAAGTTAGACATAGCCTACTATGCTTATATTATATAATATCGTTGAGTTTTACAGTTGTTAATTGATCCCAGCGAAACCGCGCGACGTTGACTTGAATTTAATATATTATAAGAAAGTAAACTGTTCTCGAGCGAAGCTCTCTATACGAGACTTTTCTGCATCTTTTGTGCAAGCGTCAATCAAAAACGGTATATTCGAAAATTTCCAAATTTTGCATATCAATAAACATCAGTCTGGTGGTGGTTTTAAACAAAAAAATAAATTCAAAACAAATAAAAAATATAATTGTTTGTCTAATCTTGAAAAGTAGTTGAGGACAGAATGCGTCGATGTTTTGTATGTGCAACTTCGGTGCTGTTTGCACCTCGCTTCGCTCAATATACTAACACATACCGAGATTTTGCGATCGCGGCGAGTCAAAGTTGAGGTCGGATCCCGCTCCTAGTTTATTCTATTATTAGTGTAATAAATAGTATCACCCTTATATTTGGACAGTAGAGACGTTCGATTATAAACAGTTAGGTTGATATTGATAAATATAATCAAATTACTTCTGGTAACATGTATTTAATCTTTTTTGTTGATAAGACACAATAACTCCTAGTCTACGTCGAGCCTTAATGAAAAATAAGCAAGAAACCATTCATCATGTCGACCCACGACTGAGCAATAAAAGATAAAACAACAGAAATAAAAACTTAAAATAATCTAAACAGCCCATGGTGTAAAACCCAACGATATCTGTGTACGGACGTACAGCTTGTATAACTTAGTTATATTCACATTATCTACATTATGGAACTCTATCTGGCGCTGCTTGGACCCTTCCTTAAATTAAAACAGAAATAATAAAGAATATTATTGATTCGCCGTTCATTGCCAGATTATAACATCCTCATATTAAGAGTTTCAATATATCGTAGGTTAATAAATATTAGATGACTAAAAATTTTTCATTTATGGAAAATGTTAAGTATTATGAGACTTTATCGGAAAAATGGTAACTTTTTATATAAACGCTAAAAGATAATAAGAAAATATTAGGTACATAATAAGTGTAAAACAAGTTTATTATGAAATTCCACGTAAGTTAAAATTATATTTAGTAACAAAGTGAATGAACTGTGGGATTGTAGAACAAACACTGATAACGAATTTTTAAAGAAATGCCTTTATCATAGCGTTATGTACACTGTATATGTTGAATTGTATATCATATATATGTATGATAAAATTTTCAAGTAAAACACAAAAGTATACGATTCTGATGTTATTATATAGATACGTGAAAATATGAATTGATGTATATTTTGTAACTGAATTTCTTATTTTTTGGAATGAATATAATAGCAGGTCGGTTAAGCAAAACGGTTAAGGTAAAAGTGAGCCACAAGAGGGGATAAAAAAAGTCATTAACGCTATGAACCGGTGAGCAAGAATTGCAACCCGGAACGGAGCGCGGTGAAAACTACGGGAAACCGCAATAGTGAACACGCATCCGAGCAACCGTGTCAGTAGTGAGAAACGCTAATTGCACACCAGTTAGATCTATATGCGAGATTTATATATATATTATATATATATTTACATGCTTGCATAATTTGCATAGAACCCAACACCTTATAGGACTGTATCCGGAAATGAACGACACAATGTCTCATTCATAGCGGCGAATCATTATTCATAAATACAACCAGACATAGTTCCAATAGCTTTACTAAACTATTGTTAAAAAATAAATTATTATAGATTCTACAGGAAACCGATTCGGAGATCTCATTTCTATTGGGTCGCGTTGAGACGTTTCATATATGCCTCGCTGTGACCATTTGAGTCCAGCTCAAATAGCGAGCGTGAAGCGCCCTGAACTCCAAACATTATAAATTAGAAAACTTAGTCAATGGAGACCTCAGGCAGAAACTAAGGCTAAATCACAAATATTGCGCGAGTTCTCGCTAACCACAAGTGCCTTCAAACATCCCAAATCCAGATTTTCACTCTTTTTTGTGCCTTTTCCACTTAATGCAACTCTGTCACTGCTCACTGCACTGTTTAATTTAAGCTCAGAACTTGTGGCACTTCTACCGTTTATAGCACTTTCACTTTTTTCGTCGAAGAAAGACCGATGATCCGTGTTTGCTGCCGGAGGCGAGGTCGAAAATAACTTTATTTCCAAGTCACGATGTCCATTCATAGAGGTAACAATCTCGGAAGATATCTCCAGAGCAAGTGGTGACTTTGGCTCCGAAGAAATAGATCGTCTTGGTAGTGGGAATAAAGAATAAAGATTGGGTGCCGATAAAGTATCGGTATTGTTTACTTTTCGTTCTGGAACACGAGCCGAAGGATCACTCCAGCTACGCCTTAACAAGGTATCGGCACCACGTCTCCCTAGGGGCCCAACGACTTTCATTGAATCCTCTAACTTGGTAGGTGCAAAATCAACACTAGTATTTTCATCCAACAAATGTGCCAGTGAATTTGCATCCCAAATTTGCCCTACAGGATCGCAGTAGCGACATTGACACGAACTGACTGCTGATTCTGATGGAGACGCAGCTTCTACTAATCCAAAACGTGTAGCCTCCAAAGCTTCACCCAAAGCTGTCACTCTATACGTTTCTGGCACTGGATCCGGGTAGTCTAACACTTTCACATCCAAACGATACGGTAATGTTATATCTCTGCAATAGGATTCCTCGTAAACGCCGTGCGGTGTTGGCCCCATATTTGTTACACAGTGGTCGACATCGCCGAGATCCAGCGAAGCAGACGTCAAATCGTGTGGAACTATGTTATTGGGTTTTCTATCTTTTTTACGTCGTTTTCTAGGCTTAATAATTCTCGGCAGCATTGTTTCAGAATTATTAGAGCCGGAACTTTCATCACTAGCGACACTGACTGCATCTGTGTTATTATTACGATTATTAGTTCGCGAGGGACGAATCTGCTGCTGTTGTTGATTTCTAGGTCTTGTATTTTCAGAAATGTCGCACCTTTCATGTCTAATATGAACATCTTGCCCTGTTGGACGATTGTTTCGTTGCTCTGGTATTGTTGTATATTTTCTACGATCGTGTCTATTTTGAATAATAAGTGGCGCTCCCTGGGTATGCATAGCAAGTTTGGAAACGGGGTTGTCTCGTGGTGGATTTCGCCCCGCCATGGATATGAGGGGTGCTCCAAGCCATGCGTTTGGATGTGGCACTCCGTAGGGCGGGTAGTACGGTGGCGGGAATCCCGGTGCAGTAGCAGCGTAGCGAGGGCGAGGGGCTTCGCGGCGCCCTAGGGCGGCACGCTCGCCCGGACTCATTTCGAAAAAAGGGTCGTTTAACCCATATTCGATATATTTATTATCAATGTCACGGCAAAATTCCAAGTTGTGACACGATGTCGTAATCGTAAACTAACATCGAATGCGCGTATGTCGTCGCGTGCGTCCGCCGCGGTAGTCGGCTGAGAACTGAAGTGAATGAGTGCGATCCGGTCGCGGCCGCGATAGCCGAGTGGGAGTGCCGCGGCACCACGCTACTATCGCCGGCATAGTTGCAACGGAAAGCTTTACAGCCCTAATCGCCGAGCAATTAAATTGTTGTTTACTATTGTAGCGCTTTAAAAACAATAGCCTATTCGGATATGGAATTAACACTTAGTTGCAAATAAATTGATTTGTTTATAATTATAGAGAAAGTTGTTAAAAAAATTACAAAACTTATAAAATTATAGAAACTGTACTTACCGATAAAAACTTAAACTAGTGGAAGAAATTTAATCACATAAGACATACCTGAAACAAAAAAAATAACATTTAATTATTTAAGATAAATTATATTAAAAATCATAAATTTAAAATAAATATTAGATAAAGGACAGTTCACTTAAATGTATTTTGATAATTTAAAAAAAAACAACATATATCATAGGTATTGTCTAATCATTACTAAAATAAACAGCTTTAAATTAGTTCTTAGTTATAACAAACAATACTTATAACATTTTATTGTAATGAATACTTCCTTAATGACGAATAATATTGGGATATATTATATATTAAATATATTATATAAAACAATATTGTTATTATCGTCACGTCCCCGTATCGGACACGCTGACCTTTAAAAACTCCTCGCACCCAGAGGGACGGGTGAAAGTGAACTTGATGAGTCACAGCCTCTCTCTCGATAACCACATTCGAAAACATATGAACTATCATATAATATATAATAACTAAATGTATATAATTCAATGAAATGTAATGTTTCAAATCATATATTTAAATCTAATTTAATCAAACGAGTTGATTTTCGTCTCTACGTCTATAAAAATTACCTGACAATATAAATACTACGTAAATAAGTAATTGGGGTGTATTTAATAATTATTTATAATAATTGCTTTCTAATCGTAATAATAATTAAAATCGTTTTATTAGATACAAATAAAACGAATAATTTTATCTGAATCTTATTAAATATATAAATTATTTGCTTTACCAGTTTTAAAGAAAACCCTATGTCTAGTTATTTCATTAGAACCTCAGACAGTGTCTGGCTAATTTAATATATTAAAGGAACAAGGAGACAATTATAATTCACTGCCTTTTTGGCCTTTTTATTTTATTTTTTAATATAATTGAAAGTGTTTTTATTTAATTTAAAATATATTTTATTTGGTGAATCCTCAATTAATAATTAAGACGAAACATTCAAAATAAGATAATCTGAATATATCTTACGAAGTCACTAAATTAATATTACGTTTTAATCAAAAAATCAATTTCGCTATTAATAAATTTCAATCTTAACTTTATTAAGATCTCATCTCATAAAATGAACAAATTCCAAGTGTTATACGAATAAAAAAATATATTTGATAATATATATATGTTCTTTATTGTACATAAAAAAAAATCATACAAGAAAAAACACAAAAAATAAAAACACAGCTACAAGTGGCGGCATTATCGCCTAAGGGCGATTTTATAATACCAACTTCTATAACATTTATATCTAAATGTAAAGACAAAGGAATTTCAAGCACAAAGGTTGTATTAACCTTTCGGTTATCATCGAGTTCAAAACTATGAACCTCAACTCTCGCTCTCAAAGCTTGGAAGGTTTATTGCATGTTACGAGTCGATTACCAATTTGTGTTAGGTGAAAGTTATTATCAACCAGACGGACAGACCGTACATTATGTAATAAACCCCTCATTAAACACAATAAACAAATCTTGCTGTCAATTTGTCCTAAATTTATATAATTAGCAACTGCTGAATGTGAGTCAGAACTTATTTTGTAATTCATTTCAACTATACAATATTTTTTTATTGCAAGTTCATTAAGGTAAGACTAGTTTTTAACTTGGGCTCTGCTTCGCTTTATTTTTATTTTTTGGAAATATCGGGGGTAAAATAAACTAGGTCCGCTGTGCAAGGTGATGAGCTGAGCGAAGCATTGTTGCTGAATGAGTTTCACATACTTGTCAAATTAGCAGAGTAAATAGTGGCTATAATCTTAAGCCTAATAAGAACTCGCGTGCGATTTCAAAACGTTCCACATGTTAACTCTATAGGACACTTTGACCGTTTAATAAAAAACTAAAATCACAAATGTCACCCAAAACCTTCAGGACCTTTAAGTCACTGTCCTCGATAACTCTGCCAATTTCGGACATCCTACCCTTATTCGTCTAGGAGTAGTAGAATTAGTAACGAAACACACTTTTGACGATAAAAATAATTCTTAACTAATATGAGTACATATATTTACCCATAAAAATTGAAATCAATCTGTACCGTCTAAAGAGAGTATTAAGATTCCTACATTCTGTTTACTATAAGTCAGACTTCTTTTCAAATCTGTAGTGTATTGATTACAATAACAAAAAGTAAGATTTGAAAACTTCATACGAGCCCACGATCCTCGTCAATGTCACTGTTAAGTCACGCGGCTGACCTCAACTACTACAATATTGTTCAAAATTAATATAACATTCCAGGAATTGTATATTAATTATTAAGAAGCATTAACAATAGTAGTAATTTAAATTAATAATTATATGTTATTAATTTATATAAATTAATGTCTTTTGGCTGTTTATGTTTATGATGGGATAATTCCCTACTATTAAATCAACACTTAAGTAAATATATATATAAATATACAAGTTATATTCAAAGGAAGTACATCACTAGGGCCACCACCTTGTTTGTTACGTTAAAATTTATATTTTTTGAGTAATTATTTTTTTATGTATTTTCATTTTTTATTTATAGTGTCACAAAAATAATTGTAATTCAAAAACTATATATTTATGCCAAATATTTATATGCTGAATATTTTTATAATATACGTGCCTATATTAGAAAAATATTCGGCAAAATAATTTAATAGAATGAAATAAAAATGTTTTATTGACAATAAGTTTATGAAAAATGTCTTTACATAGCCAAGGCTACGAGTAGTATTTTCTCAATTTAGCCAGTCGCTAATAAGCACGAAAGTCAAAAGTAGCGAAAGATTGTCAAGTATGAGTTAGACTGAAAAAAATTGGGTCAAGCGCAAAAGGAATAATAAATCGTAGCTCAAAAACTAACTGAAACTGAAAAATTAATTGTGATAGTCTGTCTGAAATGCACATCTGCACATATGAAGTGCATGCATGTTGTGACTTTTCACCTAGCCCAAAATTTCTAACATATAATTCTATACACTAAAATATTAAACATACTAAATTTCAGTTCTGAACTATGTACCGTCTCGGAGTTATTGTGTACACGGACGGACAGACAGATAGACATCAAAAAATGTTATAAAATAGCTTTTAAATAAAGGCACGTATTTTCTTACAAATAATTGCATAACTAATGATACAACATACAAAACAAAAGCAAGAGGCGAAAGCGATGTTATTAATAAATATATATTTATAGATATATAACAAATGATCGTAGCTAATGGCTATCGTACGCACGGAATAAAAATGGTTGCACTTTAAAAAAGTAGAATCAATTCAATCAGTTCCGGCAATTGGACCCAATTTAGCTATCTCCGGATTGTTGCGGATTTCTCCGTTTACGTAAGTACGTTATGAAAGGCACACGTCTTGATACTCAGGTATTGTGCTGATATGAATCATGCTTTTTGATGAATCTATTGTTTATTAGTGTTTGTATCTAGTAGTAGTAGACTATCATGTTGATTTTATGTATTTTTCTATATATAAAAGAAAATATTTTTGTATATTATATACTTCGTCAGTTTTCGATCATTAAAAAAATGAATAGATTTATACAAACGTTTTGCCTTATTTTCTGCTATAGTAAAAATTCGTAAATTATTCTATTACTAGTGTATCCTAGTTAATATCAATAACTCTCTATAACCAAAGTTTTTTAGAATTTTCAATATATAATTTTTGTCTTAATATTAAAATAATAAATGTCTTATTATTTTTAGACTCGTATTATTTTAAGATTTCCAGTCTTGGTAAAATAATTATAACCTTGGGGAGATATAAATAATAAAAATTTAAACATATTTTATTGAAGATAATTTCAAACAAATCATTGAATATTAGAATGATTACAAAAAAAAGAGAACACAACCGAAATATTCATTTTTTCCTTATTTACTGACCGCGAAACTCATCTGTTTTGAAACTCGCTAAAACATCTTTGCTCGTCAATTATTACTATTATCACATACTTTCCAAAACATCAAGGAATCAACAGTAAATAATACCTTTTTTTTCACACATTTTTTTTACCATCAAACAAAAATGTCATCGTACAACAAAAATTGTTAATTGAGCGAAACTCTCTATGAGAGACTTTTCTGCATCCTTTGTGCAAGCATATATCCGACAATTTCCAAATTTAGCACACTGATAGATATCAGTCTGATGGTAGTTAAAAAAAAAAACTATTTTCGATGTCGTTGAGGAATAAACACGAAAAACTAAAATCGCATAGACTTCAATGAAAAAAATTTTTCGTACGTAAAAACAAAAAATAGCTGAGGAAAAAATTCATCAACGTTTTGTGAATGCAACTTCGGAATTTTTGCACCTCAATATGCTAACACATACCGAGATTTTATGAACGCAACGAGTCCAGATTAAGGTCTGGTTCGCGCTCCTACTTATAGTTATTGTATAATTATTTTAACTCCTTAGTTATTACTAAGAGTTAAAACTAATATATAATGTACCTTATTAGGTATAAAACTAATATATAATAAGTATACCTTATTAGGTATATTATATATTAGTTTTAACTCTTCAAAAGCAAGTTTCGAGACACATGTTTTGTATTATATCTCGTTTCAAACAACTTATAACTACACAACTCTGAACAATACTTAGCATTGTATGGACCACTTATCCAGTATGAGAACGATTCAATTTAAAAATTTTCCCAACTTATTAAAACAATAAATTAAAATATCATAAATATTAATTTTGACAACCTATATTCATTTTAATTAATTTTCATTTCTATAAATATTGTTGAATATTCATAAAAATTCTTTATAAATGCTGAAACGGATATACTAAAACGTGACATAACATTTCAATATTAGAAACCTGCCCGGCTGCGCCCGCGCAGGCGCCGTGCTGCCGGCTAATGCGATTTTGATTGCGCTCAAGATATACTTTCACTTGCGTTTATGCCTACTCGGTTTTTCATTTATTCATTGAACACGTTTTCTGATATCTTCATAATTTATACAACACTTAGGATTAAACGTTTTATGATATAAATCAGATGCGTCACCCACATACTCGTTTCATATCAGTTCAGTTTGTATGAGCATCACTTTCTCTTCTAAGTAAGTCTGTCTGTAAGTCTTTCATCACTAGATCTTCTGTCTAGTACTAAACATATCATACAAATTTCTTTAAACTTTTCTTCGGTCTACCCCATTTTTTGAAAAAACGTTTTTTTTAAACTTACTTTCGCTAAACATTTTTAATTTAATTTAATTTTTTTTTATTTTATTTAATTTTATTTTATTTCATTTCATTTCTTCTGCATCACATCATGATTTCCAAATTCATTTTAAGTGATCGGGATTACGTATAATGTGTATGCAATCTAACTTTCTTTATACAACAATCTGACCCATCGCAGAGCCATACAAGATAACAGATTATATATCAATTACTATCTATAATTATCAATCTTAAAATACAGATTAAAAATATATATTTTTAATTTAGGTTGCTTTAAACCACAACAAATACATATATAAAAATATCACTAATTAACATACTTTAAACAAGCTTGTAGACATTAATAGCTTAAAAAGAAAAGTTTTTATATATCTATCCTCATTAAGGCACTGTCTTAAAGTACAAAACAACTTACAATTATTTTGTTTCTAAGTCATATGCGATACATTGTTCAAATGCATGCCACATCTGCATTTATTTCTATTTGACTTAGTTATTAAATGAACATGAATTTAGTGTGATCGATGTCAGTATAGTAATAATGTTCTGCTCTATTCTACATTTAAGCTTATACTTGGCAAATGTATCTAAGATAAAATCAATAAAAAAAATTAAAAGGCTTTTATTTTTTAAATATGTTTTACTCGTCCTCTATGTTCCAAAAAAAAAATCTAAAAAAATATTCAATCACAAAATTTCAATAAAAAATGTCTTGCCAAGTATTGGGTTAAAAAATATATTTAACAAACAGAAAGAAAAAAAAATCGAATTAAAACAAAACAATTTCTCGCCGTATTTTAATAGATTAGTGAAGTATTTACGGATGAGCGCTGGCGTCGAGAAGGCGCGTAAAGAAAAGTCCTTTCACAAAGAAATTGTATCTTAATAGTGTATAGTGAGTTGTATTGCTTTGCGGCACGAGTCTGTTTACGACGCTATAAATAACAAGCCTCCGAGATCACAATATTAAGAGCATTCTGATACCTATTTGAAGCTGGATCATAAATACGAGGACTCCAGAACTAATTTGTGAAGTTTATATAAATCTAGTTACTGGTAATTTCTATTGAAGAAATCAATATAAGTGAAAAGCTTTTATAAATATAATAACAGTACTTATATAAAGATAATAAAATACTTTCACTTCTTATTTATTTATTTAATACGTGAGAAAACAGTATACGAATGGACAACTTCGCTTAACAAATTATTTATTCTAGACGGATTTAATTTTCCTTAGAAACATTTAATAAATGTATCTTAAATAGAATTTAGTTCGCCCTTTGGCTTATCACATTTTAATTAAAATAGTTATCACAGTTTAATTTAAATATTTTTCATATATTTGTTATAATATTTTTATCTACAAAATTGCAATATTGCCTTAAAATACGGATATTGCAAAGTCAAGAACAAAAGACCAACAAGGAGCATAAATAATATAATTAATCTATGTTTTTGACCTCTTTAATGTTTCTATATTAGTTATATTTTTAAGTAAATCACAAGACATGTTGGTCATGTGTCAAACAATGACACGGGGTTGTAAGGACGGACCTGACCTCTAGACTGCGTCCCGCCGAGGTCGCCTCTCGCCCTTGCATCTAGCGACCCTTACGTAGTAATAAACCCCTAATGCACTTATATTAACATTTGAAATAGAACTATTTTTACGAATTTTTCTCACGAATAATTATTGGTTACATTTTAAATTTAACCCAACGTTTAGAATGCTTTGCAGCAATCGTGTTTACGGGTAGACGAGATGTAAGTTTGTTTGCCATCATTGTTTGAAGTCCGGAACTCTTCCCCGCAAAATAATTACTTATTTTGCGGGCATAGAGTTCCGGAGGTAGATGATTAATTAAATGACTTACTGACAGACACTTACATCTCTTCTTCTTTTGAACAAGATTCATGCTAAGCATTCGAAACGTCGGATTAAAATTAAAATGTAACCAAATTATACGTGAGTTAAATCTGTAAAAAATTGTTTTATTTCAAATGTGTGCGTGAAAATCTAAGATAATATTAACCTTCTACCAGTGCAATGACAATATTACGCTATAATATAAATATTGAATATTATTAGTTTACGTCTTACTGAATTAAATGTTTAGAAAAATATTTCGTCTTCATTTTTAAGAGAGAACGGACAAGATTGTGCAACATTTTATGAACATATGATAACTGCACACAGATGTTCCATCTGATGTTTTTAAATAAACATTTGTAAGACGTACCAGCTAAAAATAATTTAATAAACTACAACGAATTTGTCGAATATCTTTAATAATAACATCTGGTTGAAAAATGGTAATTATCGAAATTTTTACTTAAGTGAGATGACTCAAGTTAATTTGAATTTAAATATGCTTATTAAAATATTCCCAAAGTTAAGAGCGAAACGCAAAAACCGATTTCTTTTTTGCGGTTGTCTTTTTACCGGTGTGGTTACTAATTTTAACCTCATTAAAAATCGGTAAAAGTTGAACAGAACGCAACCTTTTCAATGCACGTTAGTTGAATTTTAAACATAAAATAGTCATTATGGTAAAATCGTTCAGACGTGAACGTGAACGAAAATAAAAAATATAAATTCATTCGTACATCGAAATTGTAATCTTTTAAATAACAGAAACACAATAAAAGATAATATTTCACAACATCTTCGAACTCTTGCGCAAAAATCATCTCATTTTGGTAAAATCGTTCAAACGAGTGAACGTGAACGATAAAAATATTCATTTGTACAATGAAATTCTAAATATAAATAACAGAACCGAGAGATAACATTTCGCAACGTCTTCGAACTCTTGCGCAAATCATGACGTCAGACGGTTCCGGCTTCACTTTCGCGATCACTTTCACCGAACACGTCGATAGTATTGTCAATCGATGACCACTCAAAATCGACTCGATAAATTATTCCTATAGCGACTCATACGTGCGTTCTACTAAAATACATTAAGGACAGATGAGAAAAAAACTTTCATTATTTAATAAAGTAGGATGTGAGAAAATCATAAATAGTGTATTATTTTGGCGACATACTCATTATTGGAATATATTAAGTGCCAGACTGTATTTGTTCAGGTGACACTAACTCTTCAACTATACTTTATTTATTTTGATAAAACCATTTCCGTATGTATATATATAGAAGCGAAAAACACTCACTCACTCAACAAGAAATCTCTAAAACTGAGCCAATAACGATGAAATATGGCAGAAAGGTACATTGTAAATAGGTGACGTCCGCTAAGAAAGGATTTTTAGAAATTTGATTCCTAGGAGGAGAAATAGAGATTGCAAATTTGTATGAAACTATATGAAAATGTTGAACGCATAAAATTTTAGACTTTAATTTGCGGTTAGCACGAAATAATATTGCACTAATAGGATTTTAAACTCCCTATGAGGGCGAAATAGGGGTTGTAAATTTATATGAAATGTGGGGTTTTTCTTTGGTGTTGAGCAAACCAAAAAAAAATAATAATAATAATTGTAGTTCAATTAATACAATTAATTTAATTCAACTTAATACGAAATAAGAAATTATGAAACCTTTTCCTAAAGAGCTTATAATTTAAACTCAGCAATGGTATTGTTCATTTGCATTTATTATTATTAAAAAACAATCAAAAGATAAAATACAAGGAAATAAAAGACAAAAATAAGGCAGTGATTAATTTTAAATGTTTATATTTATTGACAGAAACATGAAAAATATTGACTTGATACTGACCTATGTGGTAATTGACAACCAGTTTTGACTTAAGCCTCCATTTTGTAGAAATTTCCTAAGTAACTTAACCTTTCAACAAGCTTGCAGTTGTCTTTATGAGAAGAGAAAGTCTTTGATCTCTAGTTACTATAAAATTTAATAAAATTATTATTTTAATGATATTATTTTATTGCTATGAATATATATTAGTTTAAATTTAATATTGAAATCTGAATTATTTAATGTTCAAACTTTACAGAATTTTTGTTCCAGAAATCAGTGTACTTCATGAACTTCTGAACGCGTCAAAAATTTTAATGTGCAGGTAAAAATTGGAATGTGCAGTTTTTTTCAGATGAGTATTGCTTGTGATGGGCGATTTTTTTTTTCTTTTATAGAAAGAATTGGTTTGTATATTAATAAATCATAACAAGTCTTAATGTGTGCGAGCTATATTCCAGAGATTTCATATTTTTTTAAACCGGCAGTCTGAACGAGGGTTTTCGATAAATAATTTTGGATGATCCACTTTCATATATGCTCTTAGCCAGTTATGGCACTCCCGGAATAATAAAGGGAGTGTGATATACTAGGCTGCCACCGGTTCCTTTACCTCTTTGATGTAAATAAGTAAATAAATGAAGTAAAGAAAAAATTAACTCTCATGAAAACAATATATAATGCTAGAAAGTTAATATTTTTATGAATGATATGATGAGATGAAATTATTAATTTAGTTAATATTATTACTTTCTCATCTTATGAATACTCAGCTTAAAAAGAGCACATATATAAAATATATACATATATGTAACTCCTACTAGAGGTGAAAAATATCCACAATAGTACAAAGCACTTTAGTTAGTTTTAAAGTGAAATTTAGAATAGATTGTAACCACTGAGAGAGACGTCTATTGCGACGTCAATTGAACTGACAAACCAAGAACAATAATCTTTTCAATATTGAGACAAAAATAAAACGAAAGACCTAAAGACATTAGATTTCCAATAGAGCTAACGGACTCTGAAACAATCAATTATACAAATATCTTCCCACACTTTCTAACGCCATTGTTATGAGTGAGACAATCATATCTCCTCGATTTATTGTCATGCCTCGTCGGATGTGATCACGACATTTTCGTTTTAATTCGGATTTCTGGTGACTTTCGTTCATCCGCACGACCTTTGGTAACGTTTCAACGTTTATGTCGGCCATTGAGTCTCGGAAGTCACACTGATAAGGTGTTTTATAAAACACCTTGTCAGACACTTACATCTCATCTACCCATGAACACGAGTGCTGCAAGGCATTCGAAACGTCGGGTTAAAATTAAAATGTAACCAAATTATACGCGAGTTTTAATCCGTAAAAAATAGTTTTTTTTCAAATGTATACTCGTGAAAATCTAAGAAAATATTATGTTTTTGAAAAGTTACTATTTTAATATTTATCTCATGTAAATTTTATCTAAAAGTATTCCAATATTTTTGTTTATATTAGAACATACTTAAAATATACTATTCATTATGAAGCTATGTTACTGTGTTTTGTTAATAATAGTATAATACAACTACAGCATTTTCAAAAGATATGCAAAATTATATTATTTATATTATTTTTTGAAATAACTTTTTTTTTGTTTGCAGTATACGCCAGGTCCGATCTCTTTCTCTCTTTTCTAATCGGACTATTACAAAAAACATACATTTTCATACTTCATTCTTATTGCTCATACTTTTAATTTTTTCTAGAAAATTGTGAAAATTTTCCATCTGAAAAACTTATTAGTTAAACAAGATAAGATGGCCTCACATTAAATTACATTAAAATCTGTCAAGGTTTGAGCTTCACCAAATTTTGGTGAACCAACCACAAGAAATATATATCAAAAACTTAATAGTAAGCAATTGCTGTTTAGTTCATTTTTTCCTTTGCTAAAAATATTTTGGGAGAATTAATAAAATCCGTTAAGGCACTTTAGATTGCTTCATCGGAATTACTAGTTTTTTTAAAAGTCGTCCAAATTACGAAAAAAAAAAATGTACTATTGGCGAAAACTCCGTTAAGTATGGAAGTGTCAGAAACATCAGCCGCAATTTAGACCAGAACAATGGACCGGCTTGTTTGTTAACTAATGTTCAATCAATGCACACATACACATTTCTTACGCTTTTTCATTTTTTTCCAGTGAATTAAAATTGTTTTGTGTCTTATGCCGAAACTTGCGGCTCTGTTGTGGTCGATACATCCGCGTCCACGATTACCTCCAATTCTTTATTATCAAATAGATCCTTCAGATGCCAAAGGAGTCTGTTCTGTAGTTAAAAATTTCGACATCGGAAACATTGATACCAAAAACGTACCGAGACCTCTTTTACAGTAGCCTTTATACAAATCATAAATTTCTTCGAACTCTTTCGTATTGTAAGTAACCCGATATTGTTGAACATTTTGATTATATAAACTGTAAATCAACATTTCTATGTACATAATATTTGACCAGACCAACGTGGTCAGATCTTCAAAATGCAAATTCTACATGTAAGGATCTTTGATTATACGTATAGACAATCATATTTCAGTGTATGATAGAACACTTTTTAATGCATAAAAAAATTATTATAACAAACGCTACAGATAGATTTCTTTTTTAAGTTGTAGTCAAGCAATTATAAAAGGTATTTATAAAAATAAAATGAAAACTTCATTTTATTTTAGTGATACTCTTAAACCTATTCGTTTTTATAGTAAGCGCAGAAAAGAGACAGGTAACATCCTTCTCTATCTAATGAATAGAAAATACAGCATATGTCAAAGTTATATAATAAAACATATGTTGGAATATATGTTTGAATGATTTTTATATAATAGAAACGTCATCAAAATTATATCAAAAGCTATAAAAATGCTGATAAAACTAAAAAAATATGAACAAATTGACTATCATACCCCGTTCTAACCTTTCTGCTTGGTTGAATGTGATAATGTGATAGACAGACACTCACAACTCTCGAAAGTACTATTAAATCAATTCACTTCACTCCACTTTTATCATTATTTCGCAGACTAAATGTAGCTATTTTGGAGTCACTGCACTAAATATAATAAACTTTTCTATATGATACGCGATATAAGTATTGCTGAGAATTTTATTTTAAAGTCTATAAATATTTTATATTATTTAAGGTTTTACAAGTATGAATTTAAACAAGAAACAAGCTATTTAATCGTATAACGCTTACATATACAGAAGCGCCATCTGTTGTACGTTGCAAACAAATGTTGCAATGTAAGAAAATAGATCTTAGTTTAATTTAAAAATTTCCTCATAGATGGCGTTAAATGTTAATACGTATTCTAAAAGCAAAAGCATTACTAGCGCTTTCTATTAAAACAATTCAAACATTCCACTTAAGATGCAAATCCGATTAATATATTAACTGTTTATAGGTTAACATTAAATTCGACTTCATCAAATAAGAAATAAGGTAGAATTTACCTTGCATATTGTCGAGTAGATACGTCAGCAGCTTGGCGGTGCCGTTGTTGTCGTTGTAAATGGATAGCATTTCTTTACTGAGCGGGTTTCCCTGGAGACCTAGCATTTGGAGATGGAACAGCTTCCCGAGATCATAAGGCAGTACTCTTAAGTAATTATTGTGGAGATGTAGTTCTCTGGAATAAGAAAATTTATAATTAGTTTTTTGTTTTGTTTATCATCTTCTTCTATTATAAAAAAACACAGCTAAGATGATAGTTCTAATACATTTTTATAAAGAGATTGTTTTATATACTAGATTATAAGTGAGTTGTAAAAATAAATATAAAAATAAAAAATAATGTGCTAAATTTTGTTTAAATAACAAAACAAGCAGTCTTTGTTAGGTAAACTTGAACTTGTTTACTTAAAAGATTCAAAAGAATCTCAAACAAATAAATCTTAGAATATAATTAGCATACTCATTCAAAAACCTGTTTAATAAAACTGTTTTCAACTCCACTGTTTACTAATATTAATTTACCTTATCATGAGTTCAGTGACCTTGTTTGAGTGCTAAGTTGTTTGTTAGTACATTTCTACCTGTTCAAGGCTTTTTATGATAATTGCGAAGGTGATAACAATGTATAATGACCTTTGTTGTAATGACTAATCAGAGTGATGAGAGTTCTCTTTACAATGGTCTAATGCCAAAGACCCCATTTATAAGTTGTCAAATATAGAAAAATTATGTGGTATTCGTTTAAAAAAGTTTATTAAAATAAATTATAAAATAATATTAAAATTATTCTTATTATTCTCAATACTTTTATAAGTAAGTAAATGGTAAGTTAATGATATTATTACGCACTGAAAGGTATAAGGAAAATACAATCGACTTTGTTTTAAAATAATAGAACGTAGATAACTTATCACCAGTATTTATATATTATTGTGATTAATTTTTCAATATTGTTTAATGCAATGTTGTTGTTTTAATTTGATCTTTGTTTGATTTTCGTTAAATCTCTGTTTTGAGTTTTTAAACAAATATTTAACAATTGATAGTACTTTGTTTACTGGCCTCTATACAATGGATATTTTTTTTCCACTTTAGCTAGCTGTATGAGACGCAGATATGGCTATATTGTGTAACTCAATAGGCATTATTTTTAGAACTAATCTGAAATGTACAATAGTAACTAGACAATCTTATATTGTTTTGCAACTGAATTCAATTGCAAAATGGGAAATATACATTCATATGATAAACAGCATAAAAAAACTATGCTTTCAAATGTAATGATATTAAAGTTGCAACTAGCTACTGACTACTAACTTAATTTAATAAATAAAATAATATTTAAATAATAAAATAAAATGATGGTGTAAGGAATTCAATGTATTTTTATACATATTTTTACCCGACAAAGGAACACAACAATAAAATGTCCCAAATTTATTCATGTCTGTTGTATGTTTTCATTAAAGTGATGACTTTGATGATAGACGCTCACCTGAGCTGTATAAGGTCCCCCAGCTCGGCGGGCAGCGTCCTCAGCTTGTTGTTGGACATGTCCAGCTTGTGCAGGTTGACGAGGTGGCTGATGTCTGGCGGGATGCGCTGCAGCGAGTTGTCGTTGAGGTACAGCGCCGTCAGGTGCGTCAGTTGGAACAGTTGCGGCGCCAACGCGCGCACACCTCCTGTTATCTGGAACACATCATTTGTATATGCATTGTGCTATTATCTATATTGTTTAATACCTCCTAAAATTTGTATACGTTTAATTAATTTTTAACAAGGGGCGCGAATCAGACCTCGATTTTGACTCGCTGCGATCGCAAAATCTCGTTTGTGTTCAGCATGTTAAGCGAAGCGACCACAGAGCGCAAAAACTCAGATATCCGGTCTATCATTTTTTTTTTGGGAACGTTAGAAAAAAAAAAAGTTCCGTTACGCGTATTATTGTGTTATATAAGCCCTAAAAATTTCAAGCCGATTGATCGCGCCGTTTTTGTGCCAACCTGGGACATAATTGTGAAGTCTCCAGTAGAGCGCTCCGCTCAAATAATTGTATGAAGTGATTGTTGAAGTCCTTAATATATATTTTTGGAAATAAAAAAAAATATCGTAAGATAAAAAATAAGATTTTTTTTTTGTGTTAATATAAAATTGTTATGTAATATAACAAAATAGATAAATGTAGAAAAATAGAGAAAATTTTTATAAGTTAGTAGTACCTCGAGCGTTGCCCATGCTCCGCGCCTGCCGGTCGCCCGCTCCGCCTCCGACATGATGTGGTAGGTGCGCCCGCTAGCGCCCTCGTGCCTGTCTTTGTTGCGAGACATTCTGTCACCTGGAAAACAGATGAACACCTGCTTAAAAATTACACTTGGTTGTTTTTCAAATTAAACTTCGTAAACATTGATATTTACGAAAAAAAAATTATTTCGAATAATTGCAATGACGCAACATTACGCAATAATAAAATTAATTATAATTGAGAACAGAAAACTGTTCCTAATTATATATATAAAAATTATGAGAAGCACAAGATCAACGCTAACCGAATAACAATTTTTTTTTTTCTAGATACCCTAAAGTCTAATTTAAACTACTCTTAGTTACTGAGAAAACGCAACATCTGTTATACTCTGTTATCTATAGAAATACACAATTTAATACTGAGCATGTGTGTGTTGATTGGTAATGATGGATTAACTTTGAAATCCCATAGGAACTTGGAAGGAGGATAGTATCGAGATGTATTGATTTTGAGTAAGTTGTGAATAGCCTAATAATAAAATTAACAAATTTGAAAGTGTGTTGAGTTCCTTTTATCCAGTAACATTAGTTTATAATCTAGCAATGGAGTTCCAGAAAGAGATATGTTCCTAATTTTTTTTATAAATATTTTTGATTTAAAATATTTATAAAGAATTATGAACACATTATTCTTTATAAGGCACTTGTTTTCATAAGTATATAAGTATAATGATTCAAATGTGGCGTAAAATTGCCAACAATTTACAAGTCGATCAGCAAACCTATTTTATTTAGGCCATTTAAACAATATGAATCGGTATAGGCTTTTGTATGTTTATATTTATCAGCCTCAAAGTTTGAAGAAGGTCAATTGTCATTTTAGAAAGTCGTTATGTTAACTCCTGGAGAAAATCAAACCATATTTATATTTTGGTTTTGTAATATATTGAAAAAAACCCCGGTAGAATTGAAAAAAAAAATATTATGATAATATGTACATATTATGTGAATATTATCTTAGGTCGTTTTATTTTGTAATTAAAAATAATTGAGCAAAGTTTTCTATGAAAGACCCTTCTGCATTCTTTGTACAAGCATCAATCAAAAACGGTATATCAGGGAAATTCCAAATTTTGCACGCTGATAAACATAAGTCTGGTGGTTGTTTTAAAAAAGTCAAAAAATAAAAATGAAAAAAAAAACTCAATATGCTAACACATACCGAGATTTTTCGAGCGCAGCGAGTCAAAATTGAGGTCTGGTCGCGCTCCTATTAGTTTAGAAGAGTATCTTTTACCAAATTTAAGAGGAATTGCTCAATTGCAAACAAAACGAGTAGTACATGACGTGACCTACTGACTGAAATGATACGCCAAAACATTGTAATATGCAAACTTAAGAATTCACGATAAGACACTTCTTGTCTTGTAATATTAGCAATTTAATTTTATGCTGAATCTTTTACTTGGAATTTGACTTCATTACTTTCTCACTTGTAGCGAATTTTTCATGAGTACGTGAGAAATATTTCCTTTAGAAACTTTGTAATATAAACCTCCCAAGCGGTTGGCGTGTTGATCTGGGTCACTCTTTTATTTTGATGCGACCTTTTTTTAAAACTGCACATGACACGTGGGCATTTTATAAATGAAGGTTTTGCATTTAACATGCACTTATTTATTTATTTAAAATTTATGAATAGAATATAAATATGAAAAAAAAAAAAAATTAACTCGTTTCGAATGTTTTGCAGCAATCGTGTTCACGTACACGAGATGTGAGACACTTAAAAAATTGTTTTATTTCAAATGTTAACTCGTGATAATCTAAGAAAATTTATATTTAATAATTTGTAAACTTAAAATTTATAAACAATTTTACTATACTGAATCTAAACTTCAAATTTTTCAAAACCACAATGCGTGTGGTTTCGTAACTATTAAATTTATCTTCTCTGTTACAAGTGGGTCAATTTCTAATACATTCAAGTCAAGGACCAAAATTTGTTAAGTACCTACTGTTGCTTCATAAGTGTCGCGGCCATCAAATACGTTTTGACAGTTTTTGCCATTGTAAATTTAATTGTGGTTTATTTACACAATTAAACCTTCATTTTCTATTAGTATTATGTATTTTTATTTCTGTTAAAGACAAATAACACATAATTCTATATAGTTATAGTATTTGGAGAATAAATAAAAAAAAATATGTTCAAAAGAAATATTTCTATATAACAATCAATGCGGTATTTTATACTGAATCTAAAAACCAACAGTCATGACGAGCCAAAATTTTCCCTAGAAGTTCTGAACGAAAAACTAAAAATTGAAATATGAAAATTAATTAATGTATTAGAATAAAATTTATTTATCTGTAAACTCTGAACATGACTGAGTATACGCCGCGAATCCGCCAAATTCCGCAAACTCCAACTATAATTACGAATTATACATAAATTTAATACTTTCTTACTAAACTGACATTAAAACAAAATTACGAAAATCAAACAATAATTACCATTTAACAGTTATTTTAACATGAATCATTTAATTATAATGAAGGTTAAATTATAAGAAAAACAAAAGATTGTGCAAAAGAGAATTATAATAAGATTTGTATGAGATATGTAAATTAGTTAAATTCTTATTAGAATATACGATTTCAACCTCGAGTTAGACCTAGCTGTTTGAACAAAGTATAACTTAGCTAACCTTGGACGTAATGCTCATGGGCAAAAAATAGTTAAAAAAATATACAGAATAAACTGATATAAATTTACAATGTTTTAAATTTTATTAGCCGTATGCTAGCCGTTTGTTCTTGTAACCTGAAAATGAATATAAGTTTTTAAGGGTGTTTTGTTTTTCATTTTGACGCGTTTTAAATTATTTCTGAAAACACATTATTTTTCTTGCGCAATTTTTTTTTATAAAAAAATAATAAATAGAATAAAACAACGATAGAACCTAGATAATAGGAACATTTAAAACCAAAGGTAATTCATACAATATTTCCTATTAGCTTGTTTCCGGGATAAAAGCTGTTATATCTCATTGATAAAGTACAGAAAATCAAATCTAATCTATAATCGCTTAGATAAGCGAGCTGTAAAACATCGGTACGTAACTGTAAAAAAAAATTACAATGACTGTTTAGACTTTAGATGAATCACCTGATTTCCACTTCCTTTCTCTTTGTAACATCAGTATGAAAAAAAAAGTTCTAGATCACTACTGTCTTTCTTGGAACGAAACATTTACCATTGTTGAAATATTTATATAAAATTAGACCCAAAAAATAGTTTAATAATTTCATATCGTTTAATTGTAATCATCGATGATAATAACCCAATGGTAATGTCACTATTACTCATCATATTCTAGTATATGATAAGAGTTAATGTAAGAAGTCTTATCAGAAGTATGTGATTGAGACTGAAACGTTAACACAATAATACGTGTTATTCACTAAAGTCATTATATATTGTCAATTATTAATAAAATCTGTCTTAATTATCGACCGCATAGTCTGTCATTTTTCAAAAAAAATATTGCAATTGAGATTAGGTTGGTAGGAAAAACTCAACATTATTATAAACATCATAACAGGTCTGAATCTGATTCCTGAAAACTCTCCTAAAACGAAATAGCGAACAATGTCCGATCTAATAATACATATGTATAATCCATGTTCTCTACGTTTTTTATAGGAACAGCCATCTCAGAGGATCGATACGTTCTTAAAGTTAATTAAAGAGTTAATAAGAACTTGTAGCCTTTTTTTTTTCAGAATAAAAGTTATATATGATATATAAAAGGTAACAGATATAGTAACATGTGGTAAAAGATGAGTGAAAGCTCTGTAAATGGCCACTGGAGTCCATCATGAACAAGTTGACAAAGAAAGACAATTGACAAGGAGTTAAAGATGCATTACCGTCATTCAGAAGCTGGGGGGAATGCTGGGGAGTAGAATAATTAGGAAAATGAGGGTTGGGCTCTCGTGCTCAAAGACAAAACGTCGTCAAAACATTTTTAGTCATATTTTCAATGTAAGATGGTAGTATTTTCGCGATCGAGTCGGTATACGAACTACAGTTAAATTATTGCAGCGTTGCTACTATGACAACTTTGTTGCAGTTAATTTTTATTTCATACGCAGATATATTTTTTGTTATCAATGAGACGGAAGCTCTTATCATTCTAAGAACAATTGCGTCTTTATTCTGATTAATTCGAAATTTATTAGTCACATTAGTTACGGGCCTCATATTTTATTATTTCAATTTAACGCACAAGAATCAACGTAGATGAAGTCTATTCTTCTATTATTTTTAGTAAAACAAGTTATACCTAATTCATTTTGTTTATTATAAAATTAATCAATCGTATTTGACTTATCGTTTTAGGAAGTAACATTCATATATTAATGAATAAAAATATATTTGTAAACTAGATTTTACCCGCGACTCCGGTTGAAACGTTTTTGATATTAATATTAAAAATTATAAGGCTATGACCATATAAAGGAATTTCTCCGTAGGTGAAATAAGGACTTTCGTAATTAATCTCCTGTACTTTTTTAGACTAAATATCTTTAGCTGTATTTTAATATATAGTTACATAATAAAAAATAAATAATAAAAATAAACTTATAAAATAATACTCAATATTTTAATCTCCGAATATTTTTCGGAAAATTCTCGACAGAAGAAATATATAAGTATATCCGCGAACAAAATTTATGATTAAAAAAACAATATAAAATTACGCATAAAAAATTGGAAACAAATTATTTTAATGTTATGTTTCGCAAAAATGTATTTATTTAAATAACCTGAAGCACTCGAAAGTACCTCAGATACTTTAGTCTAAAGTAGAAAGCTTTTTAATATTATTACCTATATATAAGTAAATATATATTTATTTATTTTCATAAATATATATATATATATATATATATATATATATATATATATATATATATATATATATATATATAAGATTAAATCAAGAATGTTCTTTGTGTAATTATCAGTTGTTTTGCTTGGTTTCCTCTACACAGTTTATTTGATAAATTCGCTTCCTATATACTAAAATACATTTTACACGTACTTTTGACAGTCAGTAGAATCACTGGGAGTAAAATGTATACGTTTATTGAGCGAAACGAGCGGAGCGGAGCTCTCTATGAGACACTTTTCTGCATCCTTTGTGCAAGCATCAATCAAAAACGGTATAACCGAAAATTTCCAAAGTTTGCACACTGATAGACAACAGTCTGGTGGTGGTTTAAAAAAAATATTAAAAAAAAAATGTAATGTGCGTCATCTTGAAAAATATTTGAGGACAGCATTCGTCGAGGTTTTGTAAATGCAACTTGCTATTTGGATCACGCTTCGCTCAATATGCTAGCATATACCGAGATTTTGTGAGCGCAGCCAGTCCAAATTGAGGTCTGGTTCGCGCTCCTAGTATAAATATTTTAATAAGAAAACCTGAATCGAATTATGAATTCTGATAGAAAATAAATTAGTTTTTGGTTCCAATATTTTTACATCTATTAATTTAAGTTTTTGTGGTTGTAGTATAATAAACTATTGTTACCAACTTTATAACATTCAGTAAGTACGTAATTAATTTAACTTGGGTTATTATTATTATTTGCTCTTGAAAGTTCTAAATAGAATTAGGATAGAGATATTGATTGAAATCAATGATTATCTATTATATTTCAATTTGTTTAATTGTTATATTTAAAAAACAACAAAAACTGAGTGTTTCTGAGATTACCACTGAGACGCTGAAGTTTTTTTTTTATTTTTATCGATATAATCATATTATTTAATTGTACAAGGTTCTCACTGGTCGTTAATTTATTCGAGTGTATTGTGAATGAACAAATGGATGATAACCATTCATTTGATGAATGTTACTCTTAACTAGATATTATATTTGTGAGACATCATTCGATACGTAACTTTCATCCTATGATAAATGATCAGTGAAATATATGCTAGTTAACAGTCACTAAGAACAACCTTACTTTATTATGTTTATTTATTAACTTTTGATTTGCTACAAAATTTATTTCAAAATTATAAAATGTGCACATTTTTGACTCAAAAAGATTTTTTTGAAAAAAAAATATTGTCTCTCACATAAAATACATTATATATCTTCACTATTTCTTGACAGTAAGGTCAAAATTTGTTTGCTTATATCATTATTTCATTCAAAGCGTGGGTAGGTCTATTAAACTTTGGGACTTTTACCTCCATTCATTCAAATTGACTGATTCAAAGTTCGTGAACTATTAGAAATTACAAACCAGAAGTAACAAGTTCAATAATAAATAAAATAAATAATTTCTTTTAATGTTATACTTTTTTCTTACATTAAAAACTATAATACTATACCACATCATACAAGAAATTAGGTTTCTGAAGAAAAAATAAGTGGATTTCCAAATGATAACGAAAGAAAAAACGATTTAAAATATAAAGCATGAATTTTATTGTGCACACAATATGAAGAGAAAATTACAAGATATATTCATAATTATTCATAATTTTTTATTTGAAAATTTGTTACGTTTTAAGAATAATATTTTATCAGTAAAGAGATTTAAGTACTCACGATAATAAACAAAGCTCTAAATACGAGAAATGATAAATATTGTAAAGATAACGATATAAATACATTTGATTTTTGTTTGTTTTTACAAACATGTGTATTACTTCCTATTTAGATGATTTAAATTTAAATTATAAGTCGGTAGCCGCATGAAGAACGGTAAACGGCCAGAAAAGAATCTATAATATTTTTCAACCTTTTTTTTTTTTTTTTGTTCGTTGGAAAAATCCGTTACGGATACCCCGTCGGCCAAGAAGGTGATGGCCGGGGGGTTATGTGGGACTACCCGGCACCATAGAGGACGCTGCCATTTTTAAGGCTACTCACTAAAAAACCAACCCTCATCGCCATAGTGAGACGTCACGGGATCGCGTTAACACTCACCGTGACGCTAATATTTTTCAACCTAAGAAAAGCTACAGAATTTCATCATTTGGTGCATTAAAAACTCAGTCATGTAGTTAATGATAAGTATTGAAGATAAAAATGAGGAGTACAAACTTGTATGCTATGTGTAAAACTGTCTTAATTTTTTTGTTTGTAAACGTAAGTTTCGTCATGCGTTAAAGCAGAGAAAACTTAAAGCTTAATGCCTGAAGCTATAAGAACTATAAAGATTTTTTTATTAAATTATTAACCATACGAAACCATTACCAGGTTACATTTATTTATGTTTCTGAAAGTAGACTTTGAAGATACAATCAACATTATGTGTTGAAAGTTTTCAGTTTTCTCAGGGTGATCATTGCTTAGATCATAAAAATCAAAATGGATTCCTTCCGTGCTTTTTGCACTTTATAGAGTATAGGAGATATTTATGTACTCATTACCTTAAATTACAATGTTATGTGATCTATCATGTTGTCTATGGCGGTTTTAAAACCATAGATAATGAAGTCTCTTTTGAACACATGGTAAAAATATTAGTTGCATAAGACAACTTTAAATTAAACCCCTTCTTTTTTCACCTTTGTCCCAACTCAAGTCAGACTCTTTTAAAGATACTACAATGTCTTAAGGTACCATACAGCCATACTTTACTCATATTTTGTATAACATATAAACATCTAACAAGATTTTAAATTAACCTTAACTTTTGATGTTCAATTATAAAAAAAAAAAAATAAAAAAATATTTTTTGTAAGATTTTATGAGATATTTATTTTCTTTTAATTATAAAGTGATTATTATTAAGAGTCATTTTAATAATATGGTTGTATTCTTGAAAATCAACTATTGATAAATGGTTTATTAAGTTATTTAAAACTGGATATTGTTGATCTAACATTTTACGAATGTATACTGGATATAGTTACTGAATTTCATTTGCTAATATTTGAGATATTGTCCACAAGTTACACACCGCAGTGAAAAAGTACATATACTACTATAAATTACTATAACATATACAAATTCTTTGATTACGTTTATTAAGAGTTTGTTGTCAGCAAGAACTTAAGTTAACACTTTGTCGAACGATAAATTAAAATTATTATATTAGATTTATTGAAAAATTACTTTCATTAAGAAATAGTTTTAATTTTTAAAAATTTAATTTTTTTTTTTTGGACTATGTAGGTATACTAAGTTTTAAAAAGTATTTAAATACATGTTTCTTAAATTTGTAATTTGTTTTTTATACTAGATATAAATATTTTGTTGTTTGAAATAGTTTAAAAATAATGGTTGTGTGAAGATTATTTAATTTAAAAAAAATCAAAAAGAAAAATTCTTCAACATGGATAATGGAGTTAGCACATTCAAATTGTGGATAAATTATTCATTAATTTTTGCTTATATATCCTAATCTAGATCAAGCATCAGTTTTTACTTTACGTACATATTTATATTATTTCTGTCATATATGATGTTTTATATAGATATAACAATATATATAATATATAAGTGTTACAAATTCTCATAAAATTATTAATAAATAATACTAAAAGAACAAGATAAAGACAACTTTACTAAGTATCTTTTAGTTACTAGTTACAAATGGGGCCAGTGTCACTGATACAATCATCTGACATTGAGTTGAAATGTGAACAGTTTTGATACTTACAACCGACAATCAACTTGATACTTTTTAATCAACGACAAATCAAAACATACGAATGTACTTTGTAGACGTAACTACTTATCTATAAAAACAGTGATATGTTGTTATGATTCTGAAGTGTATACAAACAGCGCCAATGATACCTTTCTAGCACTGCGAGAGGTCATTAGGGGTGTTAGAAAGTCTGGATATGTTAAATTATCTTCGCTCAAGAAATATGGACAACGGGAGCGTTCCATAACCTCCGCCGTTGAGGGGGTAAACCTAAAGATTAAAAGGAATTATTCGATATTACAAGCTTCTAACAATTCTTGAAGACCTCTTTAAACGAAAAATTGAGGATTTAATTCATTATTTTGGCCTCTAAAACGTAAATGCGTATGATCTTTGTGTACAGCTGACATAAAAGAGATGGGTCGACGCACAGTTGACTTGACGGTCCAAGCGCCAATTCACTTTCAACTTTTTAAGTATATTGTAGCCTAAAATAATTGAAAAGTAAAACAAAAAATACCTTCATCTACTCCTTAAAAGTGTTAACTTCGATCCGGATTATAGTAACGGGATAAAAATCACTGTAAACACACAATAGCACAATCTTGACAAACACCACATCAAACGTCCATTTACCGACTGCAGCGACAATCGACAGAAGCGGTAAATTCTAGAATCTACCGTTTGTAGGTCGCATTCTTGGTCATAGACAATTTTATTTATGTGTAAAAAATTGTGATATACTATATTAATTTTAATGTATAGATATTATATTAATTATGTCTACTTATAAATCAACTTTTGTTTTAACAATTAACATCATTGCAAAAAAAATGTTTTAGTATAAGATTGTTACTTTTAGTATACTTTTAGTATACGTGTGTTATTAATATCAAACATTATTTAATATTTGTTTCCATTCGTAAAGTACCATAAAATACTTTTTAATTATGTCCTACCGTGTTAAATATTAGTTAGTTGGTACACCTGTACCAATCATCACCTTTAATCATCACCTGATGATTAAAGTGTTTCCTTACAAAGTGTAATAAATATATAAAGTTATTTAGTTTTTTGTCACATGTTTTTAACCCTCTATTACACACTATATATAATATATTACACACTATATATAAGCAATCAAATATCGCTTACTGTGCTTGGAAATCGGGCATTTTTTTATATCCTCAAATGCACACATCGGAGACAAAGCCGGTTGTGTCTGCATCAATCTTGATTAAAAATAAAGAGAAGCTCATTTTTTTAAAACCATTTCACAAATATAAGTATAAGTTTTAATAAGTTGACCCTTAGTCTTGAAAGCGGGGAACACGACGTGTTATATTCTTTTATTTTAATTGAGAACACGGTGACGAATTGTTGTGTAACGCTAATGTGCTTAGTATTATTTTTCTTTATGTTTTATTTTAATATAGGCAGGTATCGATAGATTAAAATAATTAGGCCTTCGGTCAATTACACTATTTTAATTTAGTCATTGCTTAATTATTAGAAAGTATCATTGTTTGATAATCTTTAATTATAAATCCTTTATTTTGCTAAAATTTAGAGTAGACGCAAAAACGCAGTTTATATATTAAGTTTTTATAAGTTTATACCGACATTTGACACTTACGAAGATCAATCTGGATTCAATTAGACATATTTCGATAATTTTGTACGTAGTAAAAGTGAAAGTGAATTAATTAAATAAAAAAATATAATAAGGTACTTATATTTTTTATATATAAATATGAAAGTGTGAGAAACGCGTGTAGGTACTTTAATCTTTTATATTATAGTTATTTACAAACAATACTTAATATATGTCAAATAATCTAATAGTTCAGAGCTTGAAATTTGAATTACAATATAAATTTATGTAGACAATTTACATGATTGACCTCATGAACTGAACTATATTCGAGTTCACTTGAACGAATGCAATGAGCTAGTGGGCAGTGAATAGGTTTAACATATGAAAATAACAATACCTGTCAGTATTTAAGTTTATCTTTATTCGAAAATAACGTTTTATTCCTGGTTTGTGCAAAATTATTTAAAAAAATGGTAGAAGTAAGCAAACATATGGTACTTGATTCGAAAATAGTGCATTACTCCTGTAGTCAGTTGTTACATCCTTGGACAGATAGTTGTTATGAAGCTTATTTGACAATGATTCAGTCATGCTTAAGAGGATCGCTCATTTTCTTTTCTCCTCTTTGTGCTGTGCCTTTCGTGAGTATTTCACATTATATTATGTAAAGTTATTTGTTGTATCTTTATTGAATCAGATATTACCTTCGTATTAAAATATTTAATTATTCATTAATATATACATTTTAATTATCATATACCTTTTATTTTGAATATAAAATATTTTTGTATTTCATAAGTATGAACCGTAGTCTATTTTCGGGGTGGTAATATATTAAAATATACAGTTTAATAGAGTCAACATTTTTACTACAACATAATATAGTTTAATTTATATATAACATTAGGTTATTGTGCTGAGTGAAGTAAAGATCTTACTGGTCAAAAGTGTGTTTCGTTACTAATACTATTCCTCTTAGACGAATAATGGTAGGATGTCGAAAATTTACAGAGTTGTAAAGGATAATTATTTACAAGTAGAATCCATAAAATATACCTTTACTTATAGGTCCTAACGCTTTATCGTGAAATTTGTGTTTGTAGTTTTTTTAATGGTCAAAGTGTGTCCCATAGAGTCGTTTAGAACGTTATGAAATCTCAAGCGCGAGTTTTTATTAGGCCTAAGACTATAGCCACTATTTACTCTGTTAAATTTACAAGTATGCGAAACTCATTCAGCAACAATGCATCGCTCAACTCCACCCGCTGTGTACATTTGCGGACCTAGTTTAGTAGCGAGGTCGAAAATTGTTATAATATTTGTGATTATTTTATATTAATCAAACAAAGGTTACTACATGCAGGTTAAAAATGTTAAATTATAATGTCTATGCATCACGCACTATCCACATACACAGGGAATAAAAGCGGTATAAATATAAATCCATATGTGTACATACTCTGTTGTTTTTTTAAACATGAACGTCATAAACAAAATTATTGTCAATGTCACTTCTGGATTCATAAATCTTATAAGTCAAATCGTACTGACTGTCGTTGAGGCGAGTGCTTAATTTCTGTTATTAAAAAATAATACATATTTTAATTATACTCATTTTATTATTTAGCCGGAATTTTTTGTAGTAGTAGAACAAAAAAGAAGGAAAAAAGCTAAGTGCGGATAAAAGTGACTCGTTTACTAGGACATTTATTTAAAAAATATTAATTAATGCCCGTATATACAATCGTACCGTAATTGTTGTTCATTGTGAATCAAGTATCGTTACAATGGTAGAAGCTAGTAAGCTTTGGTTTGAGAAAGCCTGTAGTGATTCTCCCTGCAATGTTTTAATTCACCCGTGGACACCCAAATGCGGTGATGCTACAGCAACAATGCTAATAAGTTGCATAAAAGGAAGCTATAAGTTTTATGCTATGGTGTATCTTGTAAGTAATTACGTAATATATGCATAAGCTAAATATATAATTAAAAATCTAAATTTAGTATATCATCCATTTATAATTTCATTAGGTTTTGCTTTCAATTAAAATTTACTATTCAATCATTTGATTTAAAAGACTAATTAAGTAATCAATTAATAACTTTATTAATTGATTATTTAATTAGTCTTTTAAAACCCAGTTAAAACTGTTATCATATAAAAATATTTTTATTTTTAATAAAAAACGATTTAAAAGAAAATAAACCCATATTACGTAAAAATAATCCTTTGGTTTCATAAACAATTATGATGTTATCAATTTACTATTAAACATCGAAATTTTTAAATAATTAATGTTTACACAAAAATTATATGGAGAACATAAATTCGTGTAGATTTTCTTTTATTGTTTTTGTTATATATTACAAACCATATATACCATTTCAGATACAAATATTCATGAGAGGTAAAAAGCTTGGTAAAAAGGAAATATTAGAGCAATTTAAATTATACTTAAACTCAGGTATATTTGGCCTCAGTGTTGGAAGCTCGTTTGTAACATTGAATTGTATATTTAGGTGAGTAACTGTTTTTTCATAAATATTATATATATTAAATATCTTTCCGTAGGGTCAAGTGGACATTGTACCAAATCGCATATTCCACTCGGCCCTTCTGCACCTCATCTCCATTCTCCCTCCTTCACCATCTTACCAATAAATACCTCCCTCTGAAAAACTTATTTCTCACTAATGCTGCGACTGCTAGCGCAGAACATGGTGGACAGGCTCATCAATCCTGCCTCCCACTGGTTATGAGTGCTTGCAGTCAACGCTTGAATCCAACTTATTTGGAAGAAAAAAAACCTATCTTTCCGTATTACTTGTAATCAATATAATATGACAAGTTTGTCAACTTAAACTCCAAAAATGTCAAGGAATCTTCTATGGTAAATGATTTTAACTTTCTAACTTGATTACTGTGCATAGGCACATACAGGAATAAAATTATAAGTTTAAGTTTATTAATTTGTGAGTTTGTTACAAGGGGGTAATCTTATCATTAAATATCGAGAGATTCCTTAATTTTAAAGAATGTCTTATCAGGTTCATAAAGGTTGACTTTGACATTATTTTTAAATTTTTCCTCTTAAAATAAATCAGCTATGAAGATCAATTTGGAATAGTTGGTTGCTGAAAAATGGGAAAATTGATACATTTAAAATTATGCTAGTTATATATCTATTAGTTTGGGAATTAGTTTCTTGGTATTTTACTTTGATAATTCAAGATGACAAAGTAAAGATACAAAATAAATAAAGATAAATTACTTTTTTGAAATTGTTTTAAGTATACTTTATACTTCATGATACATAGCCCCTAATTAGATTTCACAATAATTTTAATTACTTTATTTGTTATGTGTGGTGGCTTTGTCTAGTGCTATAGAAAATATGATTTTCAGGAAACTGTTCTTCAGTCAGTTTCATTATTATACTACAGTATTACTGCCCTGTACTGTGAGTGGGCTGGCTGTGTTCATAGAACCACCTCACAGAAGGATCTTGGTAGTCAACCTATTTGTTAATCTGGTTAGTAAAAAGAAAATTATTTAATATTAATTTAAAACCACCATTTAAGTTACTTAAAATTGAAAGAAGATATACATAAAATTATTCTTTAAATTAATTTGGCAGGTATTTGAATACTGGCAACGGACATTAGAAATGAAGGGATGGCTACGGAGGTCTGTTGGTCGAGAAACTTTTATTTTTATGATTGGTAGTGCTGTCTTATTCTATCTTATGAGATTAGATAGAGATAACAGTAAACGAACACCATTGTTCTGGTGAGTTTCTTAACGCTTATTCAGTCTATATTAACAGTGTTACCATGGTAACTGGTTGTTAGCAACCCTTAGGATTAACAGTTGTGGTATCATGGCCTCTGGTTCATGTTCATAGTTTGTTACATTTAGCAATGCACATGTTCATACCAGCTCATTTATTTAGGTTCTTTACACCACCACGGGTTTCAAAAGAAGTTGGTAAACCTATCAAGGGTATTGAGGGAAAAAGTCCAGCTTGCCCACACAGAGGACCTTGCATGAACTACGTTTTTCGGGTAAATATTTATAATATCTCGTAAATTAACAAAAAACACATAGTCAAAATTTATTAATAATTTTTTTTTGTAAAAAATATTACTATACGATATATTACAGGAGAAAACATATGTTCAAAAGACAAATGTTTGTAAATACATTGTCATTTCATTGAAATCCTTCAAAAATCTTATCAGTATCTTCGATGGGGTCCTCTTACGACCTGGGTAACATAGGATACCGGTAGACCATCGAAGTAGGAGAATGTTCATATCGGCTGCGTCTTGTCCTAGATTACGCAACTTTTTGTGCATCCCTACAAAAGTTACTTCTGCACAAAGCCCACTACAAATTCCTTCTAATCACGACGAAATCTATCTCAACATTTGTGAACGATTTTTAAATAAACTTGAAGGCCTACAGAACTTTTAGTTCTGTTTCATTTTAATCTTTGCAAATATGATATTTTTATCCCATTTTTGCTTGAACTTAAGCTGCGCCTGAATTGCTTTCGCAGGAATACTCGTATCGTATTATTACTCGTATTAATAATCTATTTTACCATCTTCCATCCCGCTACCCTTTCTGGTCGCTAAGAACATTACATTTTTTTAAATACTATTACTACTATACTTGCATTTTTGGATTATTATAAATAATATATTGTCTGTGTATCTATATTTTAAAGAATACTGTTTACATACGTATGTCTTCATATCTTCTACCCAAAGGTTGCCAAGAGAGATTTTTATTGTGCAAAAGTTGCGTAAAAGCTATTTCGATTGAATTGAATGCTGACAACAATAAAACTCAATTTATGAACATTTTAATTGAAACTACTTTCTATATAACACCTTTCATAATTGCCTCTTTTTCCTGTTGCACAGGGCATTTTGTCCATTGCTCTTAAGTTCATTATCTTTCTGTTCTTTATATATTACGCTAAATCTCTATAATACTCTTTTAAAAGTTGTGAAGTGACAGCAACATAAAGCGAGTTCATACGCAATTTTCTTCCTTTGTTTACAAAACCAAACTTGCCTTCAAATTTCAATTTAGGTTTTGTCTTAACCATAGCATAAGCATTACTTCTTAGAATGTTAAAAATTTCATTTTTTCTAAAACATTTAATTGAGTCGCTTTTTGTTGCTCTCTTTTTATATATTAATGATTCAAGGATTTTGAGTTGCCTTTCTACTTTCTTTTCGTTACTTATTAACTCTATCATATATGATGTCATCGTTTTATCATTTATATGCTCATATATTATGTTAATATTATTGACTTATGTAAAGTTACTTTTCATTACGGATCTGTATGCATAATAAAGTGCCTTACCTATTCGGACCTACACTCTGCTAGTGGAATCTCTGATCTTTCCTTTTATTGACAAAGCTCTTTATATATAAATAATCTCAACAAGAAGTTGTATATGGAATCACAGTCATAATTAATGTGAGAGAGAGCCACAATCAATAATATAAAAAACGAATTATTTTATAAATAAGTAACAGTTTCCCTGAGGTTTCTGATTGATTGATTGATTTAAGATTGCTGCTTTGTTTGGAGATACAAAATTGAAATTTACCTATTATTATTTGTATAAACAATCTTTGAATCAGACTTATATCTCGTCTACGTGAACTCGATTGCTGCAAAGCATTCGAAGCGTCGGGTTAAAATTAAAATATAACCAAATTATACCGAGTTTAATCCGTAAAAATAGTTTTATTTCAAACAATCTTTAACTTTGAATAGCTGCATTTGCTTTAAGTCTCCGTCAATATAATGTCAAATTAATATGTCAGTTTAATATGTCAATGGATCCCACTACCGTTCACAGCTGAAATTATTTCGTATTCGTGATAAAAGATCTTTAAGATGTTTCTATTCATTCGTTGCTATCTTTAAGGATCCACTTTCTCCTTAGTATTTAAAACTTAAATTACTAGGAAATACATGTGTATTGACTGCATGTATTGTCTGTTTGTGTATACCTCTGACTTGCATAGACAAAGTCATGTGTCTTGCATATTAGCTCCTCATCCTAAACTTCTTGTTTCTTCGACTGTTTTGGGTTTCGATTAAACTCTGGAACCTTCGAGAATATTTGGAGTTTTACAAGCAAACGGACTTTCAATATGTCCGTCAATAACCATCTCTGAATATATATTTATTATATAACTTATGTAAATTTTACGTGTTTATATTTTTAAATATGTTGTATACATTAGCTATACTCTTTTATTAAAGTATGTACTATATTTGTTGCTAATATAAATTATCCTTAATATTTTAGTTAGAATTTATATTCATTGTAAAGTAATTATAAACTTTCCTCTAGCAGTGCTGTTTTGTTGTTCTCTCACTCTTTCTCTTTTATTCTCTCTCTTTTATTGTTTTGTTTCGGTTTCATCAAAAGATTTTATTTCAAATAATGAAAATATGTTTGTCAAAATAAGATCTATTTTCTGATGCATTTATATTGTGAGTTTTAAAGAAATGATCTGAAAAAATGCATATCTTCATTATGCCCTGATAACAATTTTATTAAAGGGATTATATAAAACTAAAATGATAAAATATGATATAATGTGTATCAATTGAAATTATTTTATTTATTTTACAGTGTAATTAAATATTAATATCCTTAGAGATATATAATCTATAAAATTATATTGCGCTCTTGATAACGAAAAATCAATAATAACACATTCATAATTATAAAATTTGAATATAATAGAAATAAACCATTTATATAGATTTATTATTTACAATTAATTTAATACATAGAAACATTAACACTAATAAAATTAGAAAATTGACCTACTAAAATTTGTCCTACTATATCGTACGGGACAATAACCCGAAACCATATAATTTTATTTAAACTTATGCAGTAGGTTTTCAAACAAACAAAAACAGTCAAACAAGGAACTTCTCTAAAACAATTGTTTATTGTAATGAACTAAATTCAGCTGTAAGTTTTCGAAATGTGTTGATTTTTCCTGTTAAATTTTTTGATAGAAGATAATTTGAGTATTTAAAAGTTGTTAAATATCTCATAACTTAATCCATTTTACCAAGAAATCCGCTAAACAATGATTATATAATTGACTATAAAAAAAAACAGCTATCTAAATGGACAAGGCAACAATAAATCAGTCGAAAAATGCTATGAAACAAATGAACACTTCATATTACTCAGTGGGAATTATGTAAGGATAAATACAAATAGATTTTATTTTTGTCAGACTTCAATTATTATTAGTATAGATGATAAATATTACTAATGTTGGAAATTTGGTGACGCGTTTTGAAAGGATATAACTAAAGGACTGTTGGCATATTTTTGATTTACGATATCTTGATTACGTTTATTATTATCTAGTTTGCCTTGAAGATTTTAATTCAACTTTTATATTACCTACATATTTTTACGTTTTTAACTCAATGTTTTAATTGCGAGCTCTGTTCAAGGAGAGGTTGTGTATACGTCATTTTATGTCGTCTTCTGCTTCTAATTATTATAATTAAAAACGAAAATATATACAGTTTTAAAAAGAAACTTTAATTAACATCACTCTTTTGTGATTAGACAATGGGACCTCTTCTGTTTTTTCTAAAGGAATTCCAATTAAATTTAGACAAGGAATAAAATATATACCTATTAAAATAATAATAAATAATCCTTAGTAAAAATTGTATCAAACAAAGTCGAAGGAACTAATATTAAAACTTTATACCAAATGTAAATGAAAAACTCACAAAAATAAATGAAAAAATGTTGTAGGTGAATTACAAATTAAGGAAAACTTTAATTGTTAGACTCAATCATATTTTATTGTAATGCAGTATATATAATAACAATGTAACAAGATTATGTAATGATTTTATAATTAATTAACTTTTAAATTGACTTGACTAGATCAAGAACTCTCAGAGTTAAAATTAGTTGTGTTGGTGTACCGTAAGGTTATATTTTTGGACATCTATTTATTCTAATTTACGAAAATGGTTTCAATCGAGGATTGTAGGTAACACAAAGTCTAAATATTTTAAATGATTTAGCTAGAAAAAACATCTATTTCTTTAATATCTATTTCTTTATTATTATTAAAGTCGCTTAAGAGTATATTGTTGTTTATGGTTTGAATATAAGTTATTGTTTCATATACAGGGTGCGGCTCAACTTTTCGGAGTAGGCTGTCTCATGACGGTGCTTCGTACTATCATACCAAAGTTACTGACTCCAGCGAAAGCACTAAAGTCATTGAAGTTATCGCACTTGAAGCTGGGATTGTTCTTTGGAGGATATATTGGGATTTATCGGGTGATTATGATATTTATTTTTATAACATAGAAGTAATTTGACATTGAACTTTGACGCGACATTGCTGGTTCTCTGTACGTCAGAACCTTGAAATAAATTACTGTATGCACGAATCAAAATACTCATACATCTCTGACTAGTTTTTTTATTGTTTCTTTATAACATATAATTAGAATTATTAATACTTACTACTGAGAGATAAGTTATTATGTAGACAATAAACTTCTAATTAAAATGTATATTTACAGTTAGTGGTGTGTTTGTTATGTCGTGCTCATGGTAAAGATAGTGCGCTGTATGCTCTACCAGCTGGTTTCCTGGCGGGACTGGCCTTCAGAGCCTCTCCATCCACACCCATATCCTTGGCACCCGTGACCTCATCATTACAGGTGCATACGAATTACATACTCCTATTTTTGACACTGAATATACCATGTTTTTATTCATTGTTGCCATCATACAGTAAGAAATAAATAATGTTATTTTATATGTATTATTTCAGATTCTCTTTTCCTGGTTGTACCAAAACGGTAAAATACCGGAGAATTTGCCGTTAATAGAACTGCTGTACTGTCTGTGTCAAGGGCTGTTATTCCACGCGAGGGTCATGCACGAAGACGCCTGCCCCAAGTATATCATTAATCTGATGCACACCGTCACCAGCAACAAGTAAGGAGTTTCTTTGGACATTTATTTTATTAATTTTTATGATTATTTATTGTTTTATGCACAAAGTACAATGGTGAACTAAATGCCATAGCCATTCTCTACCAGTCGGTGTTGCAAGACAAAAGAGATAAAACACCAAAGTTATATAATAAAGCTTTACAAGTAAATAATAATAATTATTATAACAATACTTTCAATAATTATGATACATAACCAATGAATAGTTACATTCATAATTCTATTACTTTAAAAGTCTAATGTTATCTTAATATTAACTATTTGTAAATGTACTATCGTAATCATAATGTACTTTAAATATTCTGTAACATATATTAGTATAAAATTATGTTTATTTAATACTAACATTATTTTCCTGTTTTGTTGCTTAAATAAATACTATTAAGGATAATTATTAATATATTGTTATTATTATTTTAATGAAGGTTATTAAGATTTATAAAACTAATTTAAGGGGGGGGGGGGTTCTCTTTGTTTGTATTATATTTTTCGTTTGCATATTTTTTTATAATCTCAAATTAGTTTTTTTTTATTCAAGTTTGTTCTGAAGTTATATAATTAAAATTCATGTTTTTTTTGTAATTTAAAACTAGTTTTTATATTCTACTTTGATTTGATTTTTTTATTAGAAATATCAAATATTTGTAAAAGTCCTTAAAATCAATTAAGGATAAATTACTGAAGCTTGATCTCGGAGAATTTACATTTCATGTAGGACTGCTTTAATGAAAAAACTCTTTCGCAAATCGTTCAACTATTACTATGTCGAGCGTACATATATACAAACAGACATAAAATCAGAATATGTATATTATTAAAACCTCTGAATTAATTTTTTTGGTATTATCATAAATATAAAGATAACCTTGTCAGGTACAGTTTTTATCTTTAAAGATATATAACCAAATTTATTTTAATTCTAAATAATTTTAATAATAAATGATGTTAAATATATTAATGGCTATATAATTTTAATGTTATTATTCTGTTTCAGAGCTGACGAAATCCAGTCAGCGTTTATACAGAAGATGCTGAGATATGTATAGACAAAGTACTATATGATACTCATATTATTATACATTTGACACCAATTTTAATTGAACTGAGGTTTGAGTAATGTGATTAACTTGTATGTGTCAAGTTACACTGGACTCCATCTGTGATTTTATGTTATGGAGTTGCAACAGATTATATATTTAATTTTTGATAAAAGATTCATGTTCATATTAATGTATAGATTGGAATCATTTTATTTAATTTTATTATTGACTGGGATTGATATTATATCTACAAATTGTATTTAAATGACAATAGTTTTAGTCATATTGCCTTATTATAATTAAAATATACAATTATTAGTGCGAGGCTTTAGAAGTTGATAAATAAGGCTAGTCTTATATTGTTACTCAGAGGAACGGTTTATATTTAGTTAAGAATTAATTTATAATTACAATTTAACTTCCTGGTGTTTTAATATAAAAATATTTAGTTTTAAAATTTGTATTTGTTATATAGTTATAACGGGTAGGTATTTAAATTATAATTATGATATAAAAATTAAAATGCACAAAATAGTTTATAGAAAAGGTGATTGTCAACCATTAATTTAAGTAATTTTTTTTTATTCGCCATTCTCGCATTTAGAAATAAGAAAATGATCCGGCTCAAAGGACCACATACAAATCATTGAAACATTTAGTTTCAAATTCAAATGCTCTACTGATTTTAAATTTTGTGAATTAATAAAAAACAATTATTAGTATTGAAAAGTTTTAATAAATATTGATTAGTTCTTTGCATCACCAGTTCATGCCTTCAAATTTAAATTGTTATATTTTTGAAATAAAATATTTGAAAAATATTATCTTTTTTTATTGTTCTGTGTCATGGTTGGTGAGAAGGTTTGGTTATGAGATATTCCTTTTTTTTTAAATTTCCTCATTAATCCACTTCTTCAACCCTCGGTCCACCTGAACTAACTGGTCTGGTACAGCTGGGTCCGCCAGCCCCGTGAAGCTTCAACATAGCAGACTGACAAACTGACTGCGCTGATTTTAAATGACTTTCCAAATCTGATAGAGAAGGTTCAGCATTTGTTTCCAACCATCGCAGTTGGTTGTTACATTCCGTAACCACAGTATCTCGTTCACTGTCCGTCAATCTGGTACCGGCATTTTCAGCGGCCTGAAAATCAAAATAAATTTATTATTATGGTCTTTACAGAAAAAAGAAACTAAAAGTAGTAGTATTAAATGTAAAAGCCATAATTATATGTTTTGAGTTTCTCCACCGAATACGCTGACCAATATTAAATTAAAAACTTTATTGGTGATCGATGTACTGACTCGTCAATTCAAAACCTAGCTAGAGTAAGTAATGGTTTAAAAGTAATGCAAAATATACCGTTTTACACCCAAAAACGTACGCCTCTAATTGATTTCGAATTTCAACTTTCTTTTTTGCGGCTTCGTCTTCAGCTTTGAATTTTTCAGCGTCCTGAAGCATCTTCTCAATGTCCTTTTTATTGAGACGACCTTTGTCATTCGATATTGTAATTTGTTCCGATCTACCAGTACTTTTATCTTGCGCGCTGACACTGAGAATTCCATTAGCATCTATATCAAAAGTTACCTGCCAAATGCCAAATATTTTGTTATATTAGATAGGCCTAACATGTTTAAGTGATCTTAATGGCCTTACTTCAACTTGCGGTACTCCTCTAGGCGCTGGAGGAATTCCAGTTAAATTAAAAACTCCTAATGAATTGTTATCTTTTGTCATTACTCTTTCTCCTTCAAAAACCTTAAAATGAATTATAATTTAGCACGTATTACAAAATAAAATCTATTTATAGTATCGATTTAAACTCACTTGAATTGTAACTGCTGGTTGATTATCAGAATACGTCGTAAATATCTTTTTCTGCGCAATCGGTATGCGCGTATTCCTTTCGACTAGTCGCGTCATTATACCCCCCGCTGTTTCAATGCCAAGGGACAAAGGCGTTATATCCACTAGCAGAACATCCTGGATACGAGTATCCTTTGATCCTGTTAGAATAGCTGCTTGTACAGCTGCACCATATGCTACTGCTTCATCAGGATTGATAGAAAGATTTAATACTTTCCCATTAAAGAAATCCTAGAAACAAGATAATGTTACCTTCACATTTACCGGTATTTAGAACAGGTGGGTTAGTGGATTACTTAAGGTACCTGTAACAGTCTTTGAATTTTTGGTATCCTGGTTGATCCGCCTACCATTACCACATCATGTATTTCTCTTATATTTAATCCAGCATCTTTGAGTGCTCTCTCAACTGGTGCTAGTGTTTGGCGAAATAAATCTGAACATAGTTCTTCGAAACGGGCCCTTGTTATTTTAGAGTAAAAATCTATTCCTTCATGCAAAGCGTCTACTTCTATACTGGCTTCTGTATTTGAAGATAATGTTCGTTTGGCTCTCTCGCAAACTGTTCTTAGCCTTCTCAAGCCTTTTGCATTGGATTTAATATCTTTTTTATACTTCTTTTCAAACTCCTGACAAAAGTGGTCTACCATTCGACAATCAAAATCTTCACCTCCTAAATGAGTGTCCCCAGCAGTAGAACTAACCTCGAATAAAGATCCTTCCGATATCTGTAGTACAGACACATCAAATGTCCCTCCACCAAGGTCGAATATTAGAACATTTTTTTCACCTTTTAATTCTTTATCGAGACCATAAGCAAGTGCCGCAGCAGTGGGTTCGTTAATTATTCTTAATACATTTAAAGCAGCAATTGCTCCAGCATCTTTTGTTGCTTGTCTTTGTGCATCATTAAAATAAGCCGGAACTGTTATAACAGCATCTTTTACTATGCCTCCGAGATACGTTTCTGCTATTTCCTTCATTTTTGATAGAACCATAGAAGAAATTTCTTCTGGAGTGAATCTACGTTTCTCTCCTTTATATTCTACAATAATTTTTGGTTTACCGTTATCTGAGATAACCTCGAATGGCCAGTGTTTAATATCTTGTTGAACGTTAGGGTCATCGAACTTTCTGCCAATTAAGCGTTTTGCATCAAATACAGTATTTTTGGGATTCATTGCCATCTGTAAAAGAAACAATTAATTTTATTCCTTGTATTTTATTTGAAAATATAATAATTAATAATTGCGGTTTTTGGGTACGTCTTTATTCGTTAATACTTAATAACATAAAATTTGAGTATACATAAATGTGCCCAGTACCTGGTTTTTAGCAGCGTCACCGATAAGTCTCTCTGTGTCGTTGAATGCGACATATGAGGGGGTCGTTCTGTTTCCTTGGTCGTTGGCTATAATTTCCACTTTTCCATGCTGGAAAACCCCAACACAGGAAAAGGTGGTGCCAAGATCTATACCGACCGCTTGGACGACCATAGTTGCTTTCTATATTCCGGAAGAGGTTCTAGAAATACGAAAGCTTAGAAAGAAAGAAAGAAGTTTAGGAGAAATAGAAACATAGGAAAGTTTTTTTCATTCACAATAAGATTTGTTTTCAAAAATGAGACAATTAGTCATAATACCTAACGTTGATGGCTGTAAAATGCGTTGTTTAATATTTTTTCATTCATGTGTATCAATTGCAAATTAGGGGAAGACACAGGGTAGAGGAAAAGAATAGAATGAAAGGCCCAAAAACAATACAGAAAATAAATAAGCCAGGTCATACAAAATATTATTATTATTGTTTTTAAGAAATTTAAATGCTAATAGCGAACCTTAATAATTTTTATATGTCACTAAAGAGTAAGACCGAAGACTTTAGCTAGATATAGTCGCCGTATCTTAAATTAAACGGTGCTTCTATTATATTACGTAACGTTTTATTTTGAGCGACACTTAAAGGCAATTCTGATTACTACCCTGGGTTGTTTTGAATAGTGTTTAAATAAAGTTACTTGGCAAGTATCGGTTGAATGCGAATTAACTTGCACAGTTAGTGGCGACCCCAATAAAAATCTACCATTTCTGTTTTGTTGAATTGATATTTCAACATATTTTTATTATTATCCTGTATGTGTTATAAATTGCGGGAAACCATTAGGAAGTTGACTAGACCCCATGTTGATTATGACTCATAACCACATCGATTTGAACTCAACAAAATAAAACGAATATTATCGTTTGAGGTCTGTATTATTTACCTATAACTAATGATATTTCATTGATAATATAAGTTGTCTTATCTTGTTACTATATTATTATATCTGCGATAACAAACAGCAAACAGATTATAACGTCCTTAGTCGATACCTACGATTTTTGTTTAATATTCAATAACAAATTATTTACAAATAAAATATGAGATAAATTGATATTGCCATTTCATTTTCCTTTAATCTCTGTAGCAAAACATATATTTTATTATGTTTACAGAAAAAGGATGATTTTTTACGAACTCTATAGATATATTTCGACAATAATTTAAAGACCTAAAGATCATTTACTCACCTTATGATGTTTTGAATAGGATTAACCTGAATTATATTGGATTCAGACATTTTGTAAAATAATCACATATTTAATAAAAGTGACATTTCAATTAATAGTCAAACGATGATGACAACAGATCACTCAACATTAATATTTTTTTTATTTATATATTTGAAATGATATTGACCGCTGATGTCGAATTTTATAATAATGATTATGATCCTAACACACTTGTACGAATATTTTACTTTTCTCCCTCAGATATGACTAGGGATGATGGCCTACCAGTGCAGTAGTCTCGTGAGAGGGACCTGATATGATGTCTTACAAGCCGAATTCAACATTAATTTACTAAAATCATTAGGTTTTCATATCGAGTTGATTGCGATGGTGTAGTTGTTTATTAAAATATTTATTAAATATGTTGATTTTTGTCACAATAATAAAATACCCGGCTGAATTTGTTGTTTGTTTCTTCTTAGATCAGCTCGTATTTGTAACTCTCGTAGCCTTCACTTTTAAGTTAGAAAGTGTCCTTACAGAAGGACTTATTTCGATAAGTACTGTATTAAAATAGGCCCTCCTCTCTCTAATCGACTTTCACAAGTGATCACAGATTGATTCAAAATGTAAAAGTTTGAAATAAATGTTATTATGTAGGAAATTATAGATGTTTTTTTATAAAAGAAAGTACTGAAATAGAAATTTTATGTTTTTTTAAAAAAGATTAGATAAAGACTTTGCAGTCTTCAAAAAAAAATAATAAAAAAACTAAACTCACCCAGATTTTTCATTGCGTATTAGCTGGTGACATCATAAACCAGGACATAAAAAAAGAAGTATTTTTTAAACCAGTATATTGCTTCGACAACAGGGGATAGGCTAATATGATACGATATATTTCTAAACTGTGTAAAAATCGCGAAATTTTCAAAACAATGAAATATTATAATAATGAAGTAGGTTATTTAACCTACTTCCTACCTACTACACATAATATTTAAACAAAAATAATTTTGAACCATATAAGTATAACTTGATGAACTTTCACATTTTCGTTTAAATCATTTTCTAACATTTAGAGAAAGGATTATTTTTAATTAAATAAACTAGATAGATCTAAGACGGTATTTTATACATTTAAAGTTTTAAGCCCTCGTATAAATACGTATCTTTGTTCTTTGTACCAAAGCTAACAACCAATATTTATGTCTGTAATAAATTTTCGAATAGTCTCGCATAGCTTTTAGAGAAGCTTTGTTTGTTTAGAAATGAAACAAGTTTGGAACCAGCTTTTGGATGCAATTTATAGTTCGATTTATATATTATTTGAACAAAATTATTGAATTGATACTTTGGTTTGATTGTAATATAAGTTTTTATTTACAAAAATCTCATTATAATAGAAAGAATGGCAGAATAAATGGTAAAGAATCAATACATTTATTTTATTTATTTAATGAAAGTCTCATTTTTCGAATAAAACAAAAAAAGGATAAAAGCAGAAAGCAATATAAAAGCAATTTAAAGTACGTTGAATAAATTAATTTCAAAACTCGGGCACTCAGGAATTTGTGTAATCTATTCGACACTAATTTGCATTTCTGAGGTTCTAGCGTTTTCCTTTCTTTTTCTTTTTATTAAAGTCCGGAGGATGAAATCCTCGAGCTTGCAATAATTCTTGAACATTGTGACACGCGTAATACACATTATCCATTGCTGAATCTGTTAGCATATCTACATTGCACCTGCCTTTGGCCTTTCCTTTCTTTGCTCTGCCACCCCCCTTTTTAGACTTCTTTTTATCACCGCCCTCTTCTTTATCCTTCTTTTCTTTTTTCTTTCCTTTACCCTTTCCGGCCATTTTGATCGTTGAACAACGTATATTATTACCGTATATTATCGATTATACACTGTCCACGTAATATAACAGTATATGGTATCCATAGCTACCACATACTGTTATATTATCTCCTTAATGTAAAAAAAGTGATTCCCTATATAAGATAAAGATGGTGCAGCTTTCTTTATATTACATACACATTTTAAATAGACTGGATAAGTGTAGGTATCATTCTATAAATATAATTTGTGGCTTGTAACATGACTTAGGTGTAATCAAACTTTTGCTATTATCCGGTCTAAAGGACATCTCAAGTAATGATGATTAGGTATTCCCAACGAGACTTATACAATTTCCAGCCATTTAACTTTTAACATATACACGCTTATGAAGTTTCACAATAGAGGCAACATAAACAAAAGAAATATAATACTTCATGAACTTTTCTTCACACTAGTGAAGTGACACGATTATTATGTAACGATATATATTCATGATTATTTTTACATTAAATTAAACCGTATAAGTTAAGCATTTTAATTTTATTTATGTATAATTATCAATAAAACAGTATATAAGACCGCATATAGCAATAACACCGCCTTGCTATGTTAATAAAAAATACAATATTAATTACAAGTGTTTTAAATCGATTAAAATATTCTTTAAAAATGATGTCAATTGTTATAAGAAATTGAGTCGGTAATATGTTAGGACAGAACTAATTGACTACTTCTCCTGTTAAAAGTTAAATAGTTAGGAAATAGTATAGTGATGTATTAATATTATAAAAAATAATAAAACTTTTAAATAAAAGTCAGTTTATTCACAATTTCTAGATAACATATTAAGAAATCTTTATCAAAATTATAATTATAATCACGTCATTTATAGGAATTCGCCGTTTTAATTAAGAATAACATAAAAATAGTTTTATAATGCTTTATTAAAATGCAAGTCTTCATCGAGAGATCAAAGTTGATGTCTAACAAGACATACATATTGAATATTTTAAGCCTATATTTTATTTTCTAAACATAATCTTAATCAAAAGTTATGTAAAACTTTATGTATTATGTTTATTTCATGTTATAAAGAGGTTCTCGGAGAATATATTCTACTTCAACTCTGTGTAGTTTAGCTGCACCCACTGCAGTAGTCGGGGCTTCCGGACGACCGGCGTACTGCAACTGCAAGATATAGTTTTTGTTATGATAACCTGGGAACTAAGGTTGGAAGGTCTGGAAGGGTTGAAGGAAAATGTATACATTGCTAACGTTATTCTATAACGTTTTAAGGGGTTATCTGATTGTCATGAAGAATATAATACTGCCTTAGAAAACCGAATTTCACAAAAAGAAGAAATCGAGTTTGAAACAACTTGAGCTTTCAATAAAAAACATTCTATAGTGGGTCGTGGATGATCACTTTTGGGTGTAAGATTTCTATTCCTCAAGTATTAAATTTTCCTCTTTATTAGTGTCATATTAAAATTTGTTTTCAAATTTAATAAAAGTTTGATTATTATTTCTGCCTAAACCTTCATCATTCTAATTATTTCTCGTCTACAAATCTTAAAACTCATTTTCAAAGTTTATTTGTACTAACAATACATTTCGGTACAAAATTGTTTCAATCTTTAAAACAGCTCGTTACCTCTGGACCCTCTCTCAATAAAATATGGTTTAATTTCCTTTTTAATGGACAAGAAATATCTTTTGTAGAAACTAGACCCCGTCCTTAGATTAAAAAAACGGTATTATGTTTATTCTCCTTATAATGGCATTAAATATTAGTTAACATTTAAATAATTAATTATATAATTATAATATCTAAGTAATTCATGAATATATATTTATATAATTAATTAGTTAATTTCTACTTCGATTTAATTCCAGCTCAGCAGATCTGTTGAAAACTCTTCAAATCGTTCAATTTGCGAATTTATTTTTCCAACATCAGCGGACTCACACAGAGAGCTTATCCAGCTTGAATATTTTTAAATCAATTACTTTGTATTGGACGCATTTAATCAAAAAAGATATTCGGTAATAGTAAAATTAAAAGTAAAAAGGAAACATAAATAATTAGTTTGATTGATTAGAATTACCAGTCGAATTTTATAAAATCTTTTTGCATTTGACATGACTATTTACTGAGACTATATGTAATGTAAGAATCTGAATATTCTATAGTTACAAATAAATATTCGGAACAATCAAATACATTCGGAACATCCTTTAGTAGGTGTAGTAAAAGAAAGGTTACCTTTCTCCCAAGCAGATTTTCAAAACGAGGTTTTATAAAGGACCAAGGACCCATATTTCTATGTTCTTCTTGACACCAAATGAATTCTGGAAATAATTGTTAATATCAAAAAACAAGTAGCTGTTTATATTTTATAATAAATTATTTTGAAGTTAAAATGCAAACTATTTATTTATGTTATTATGTACTCTATTACTTTTAAATAAAAAGTGCTATAGCAGTAGGTTTATCAATTAAAATCATCATGAAACCACTATGAATGAAACACTGTGAGAATAGAAAATAAATTGGTAACAATTCCACAATCTAAGAAATGAAATGAATACTAGAAAAAAATGTAATATGATTCTATTCTTATTCATGATTTGTTTGTGGACTCTACTGTATTGTATTATTGGATGTATTCTTCAAATGGACTAATTGACTATTTTTTCGAATACATTAACACAGTCTCGAAAAATTATTAATGACCAAAATAGTAATACTAATGTATAGTTTTAGGATATATTTTTTAGAAATATTATGGCCATTTTTCTTTCAATATTGTTATAAATTGCTTTCTGAAACAGGCATCATTATGTAAATAATAACATCGATCATAAGACTGAGAGCAGATCTTCGTAAATTTTATGTTAATTGTTTCGGAAGTTTCTTTTTTCTGGCCATACCTTGCAAATTCATTTCTTCGTTGTTTTAAATCTTTTTATAATGGTAAAGGACAAAAATTAACATAGTTTTTATATGTATTGTTCTTCGATGCCGTGTTAAAAACTAAATGTTAAACACTGTTTTATATTAAATTAATATTCAGTTAATTAAAAACAATTTATAAAATTGTTGCTGCATAAAAGCAAACGCAGTGATTCATCAAATCGTAGCTCAGAGGGAATTTTTAATATCGTTTAATAAGCAATTGCGCAGAGGAAGTGAAGTAGGCCGTGAGGCTCGTCAGATAGAAATAAGCTATTAATAATTATTGGTGTTTTCATTAAAATATGAAATATATCTTAGTTAATAGTAGAAGCTATAAATATTTTTAATATAACTTGTAAAAAGAATAAAAGCCCTGAAACTCTAAAGAGAGCGGGTAGCCTTAGATTTTAAGTACCTTAATAAATATATTTTACATATTATTTTTCATAATATAATATGTATTTTGTCAGCAATTAGTTTTTTTTAATTTTCATATTATAATGTATATAACGTCGGCTATGAATTACAAGTCTTTGATATTTTAAAGCGATTTTAAATATCATAGGAGCAATAAAATAAAGTAAATTAAAAAAAAACATGTTATAATTTTAGAATTGTAGCAAACTTACTTCTAGCATTAGTATATTTGTCGAGCTCTGTTTGTATGGCCTGCACAGGGAATGGGCACAGCAATTCAACTCTTACAATTGCCACATCATCGATTTTAGCTTTTATCCGCTCTTTGTGCAGTTCATAATAATGCTTTCCGCTAACTAGTAAAACTCTTTTTACTTTCAATGGGTCTGCTATTGGGTCACCTGTTAGAAAGTATTTCAAATAAAACTATTTTTTACGGATTGAATCTCGCGTATTGGTTACATTATTATTTTAATCTGACGTTTCGAATGCTTTGCAGCAATCATGTCTGATACTCACATGTCGTCTACCGGTGAACACGATTGCTGCAAAGCATTCGAAAAGTCGGGTTAGAATAAAAATGTAACCAATTTATAGGCGAGTTTTAATCCGTAAAAAATAGTATTATTTGAAATGTGTACTCGTGAAAATCTTAGAAAATATTTGCTGATTTAAATATACTAAAAATATATATCTGTGTAGATTTTTATATTACTCATCACCTATTACGGTTTTGAAGTATGAACCCGGTGAAAATTCTGATAGCGAAGATGTAGCGTCAGCTAAACGCAGAAGCGTTTTTGGTGCAACCACAACCAATGGCTTTCTGTAGTTTCGTACCATCTAAAACAAATTACTCCTATATTCTTATCGCAATAAGGATAAATCCTTTTGTTAATAGAATAAATACAAGGTTATAAACTTCCTTATTTGTACGACTTCATACATATGCTCTCAACATACCTGTCTCCTTAACAGATGGAAGTACTGAGCAGGTGTGGTCGCGTTCGCAACGTGCAGGCACACCGCCTCAGAGTCCGGTCGTGTCTCAGAGCTATCAGTGAGTTGTAGGAACCTTTCCATCCTGCATGAAGAGTGCTCTGACGCAGCACCATCAAAGCCGTGCGGGAGGAGCATTACCAGACCGTTACTGCGGACCCATTTGGCTGAAAGAGATTATTGATTAAATAAATCTATAATATTCTCTTTAAATTAAGATAGTATATTTCTAAAGAATTAATAAGTCATTTAATTAATGAACTAACTAGTACAAAGTTGATAATTTTTGGAAACTGTCGCTTTTTAAATATTGGCTTGATTTTGTGTTAATCGTTTATGATCATTTTAGATTTTCATTACAAATTAAAATGAATTAACAATAGAGATAATACTTTAAAAACTTTAAGAGTATATCCCGGAATCCATTATTTAATTATAGGAATATTTGTGTATTATTTTATAGAGTAATATTTTTTTAATAAATATCATTCGTTATTTCAATGGCGCAAGATGGTCATATTATCACATTAAAACTTGTCTTATTTATAAATAACAAATCAAACTTAATTCTTTACAAAACCTTAATATATAGTCCGTATACTCACATTCCCCAGAAGCAATGAAGGTGTCCACCATAATTTGAGCTCCGGTATAGAAATCACCAAACTGTGCCTCCCATACATAAAGATTGTCAGGAGAATCAAACGCCATGCCATATTCAAATCCTAAAACAGCTTCCTCAGATAAGATGGAGTTTGCTACCTGAAAAAATTTGCGTTTCGACAACAAGACCAAATACTTTTTTATAAAATGACAAACAGCTACTGACCTCTAAATATGCCTTCTGTTCTTCGTGGATATGGTTCAGGGGTATGTGTATCCGCTCTGTATCCTGGTCTACAAACATGACGTGTCTGTGGGAGAAGGTGCCGCGTCCAACATCCTCACCACTGAGTCGTACATGACGACCTTCCATTAGAAGTGATCCTACAAAACACAAAAGTAAAGATAGTTTGCTTGTCTATATTATTATTTTTATAAAGATATAAAGCGTATAAGTTTATTTATAAAAGATAATCATCGAAAATATTATTCAAAATAAAAAAAAGATTGAATGGACTTCGTGAATAAACATAGTTTGGACATTATGTCGTTAAAATAAAAATACTTTTTGTCTAGACTAATGCTTCAAATATGGTGTAGAGAATGCATATCAAAAGCAGTTTTTTTTAGTTCCTGCAGACTTAGTGGCGGGCAGGGACTAGTTTTCTTATGAACTAGTGAACCTCTTAAAATATAATTTTAGGATTTTAAGAAATTTAATCATGTCTAGAAACAAAAATCGCTTACCAAATGCCAAAGCCTCTGCTGTTGACCAGTCAATACCCTTTTCCTCTGATAGTTTATTCAATCGATTTTTAACATGGGTTTTTGCTAAATGGGGATGTATCACCTAAAATAAAAGTTTAATGGGTATATATTAAAAATTTGTTTGTGGAATATGAAAATTTTAAGAAAGTACGAAAATTTATGTGCCATTTTTTATTAATTTAATATTATATGATATAGAAGTAGAATCTATTAAATCAGAATATTTTTTTAATACGAATAGTAGAATAGTTATTGAATGCTTAGAAGTTTGACTTAAATAAAATGTTTTCTGTTAATTTTTTTTGGTTTTAATAAGAGTTTATTTAAGAACGGTATAAAAATAGACCCTCCTAAAACTTAAATTTTTACACAAGTAATCACTGATATCGATTAAAAGTAGAAAAGAAATTAAATAAATATTAAAAAATAATAAAAAGTAAGAGACCAACCAATAAGATGAATTATCAAACTGTGACGACGCTAGAATATTTCCTGGAAAGTGAACTTTCAAACTAATACAAGTTGAGAACAAACTGACTTGTTCTGAGTAAACTAAAGAGTAACTTAGACATGGACTCTGGTTTACAGTCGTCTGATGTATGCTAATATAAAGTTCTGAATTCGTAAATATATATTCCAAGATATAATATGTTTTTAAAATATTTATATATGTTAATTAATTTCTAAAAGTTGGTCTCGTTCGCTTAAAATTTATTTGCTTAACCTTGACCCAAATAATATATCATATTTTTTTTTCAAACTAATACATTTCTAGTTAAAAAACAATGTTATGATTTTTTTCGTGTTTTTTTCTAGAATTAAAAGCAAACGGAATGAAAGAATGTTTTATATTGAGTTTTTAGTTTATAATTTTAGTTTTATTGTATATTCATTATAGCCAATATGGGCGAGTGATATCATGATGAAGAGAATAATAATAAAACAAAATGATCTTATTTTAATTAAACGAGATGAAACAAGTACTTACAAAGTTGTTAGGTACAGCAACAGAGGCTCTTCCAACCAGCTTCAACAATTCATTATCAACCCCGGTGTCCCAGACCTCCACAGCACGTGGGGCAGCACTCACGCTAGACCATTGTTCTTGATAATACGTTATCTTTTAAAAAGTAAATGTATATACAATAACCTGTTATTATGATTTTTTTATTATGTAATTAATTAATTGTCATTCTAAGGTGAATTTTCTATTAAACATTTAAGTAGCTATTACTCTGAAGAATGAAAAAAGAAAGGCAGAAATTCGGGATGTTTCTTTTAACGCACCGCAGCGCTCAGTCTGGATTAAATTAAATGTTTACCTCCGGTTTGTAGGAACTGTGTTGTTCGTATTCTGATTGCAAGAAGTTTGTGTATTCTTTTGTAATATTTTCTACTTCATCTTCAGTGACTGATCCTTCCGACACTAGTGTCTTTGCATAGTGATTTGGTATTGAGCTGTGGTAAACGCATTTATTTAAATAGTATTAATGATTTTTAAAATAATATCTAATAGAGATAAGCTCGTCTTTTGTGTAATTTTCATTATTCATATGTTGCTATGTGTACAATAAAGTTTTAAATAATATATTTTAATATTTTTAGTGGGCAATTAGATATGTTGTATAGTTTTTAAACTTTAAAGTACGTTTAACGTATATTATGTGTTGTATATTTAGGATTAGTACAGACTGTTAACTTAAAGATAATTAGTACCGCGACTGATGATTATCTAAAAATATCGACAGTTAAGAATACTTTTTATAAATTCGGAAATTATGACGGAGATTGGGACACAATCTGAAGATAGCACAACATTAATAAAATTATCTATAATAGGGTCAAGTCAGCTTGCTTTGGTTAATAGATTTTCTTGGTTAGGGATGTCCTTACCTTCTGCTATTAATCATCTTATAAATAAGCGGGTTGGTGAATGTAGGATCGTCCACTTCATTGTGGCCCCACTTCCGGAAGCAGTTGTAGTCTATAAATACATCCTTACGGAATTCTCTTTGGTATTGAAATGCTATGTTTGTTGCTTTTTCAACGAGCTGGAAGAGTATGTATTATTAAGAGCTAAAAATCTACATTCTATTCTATTCTAAACTATTACATTCTTTATTTTCTGATAAGATAAACTAAAATAATATAGCATAATAAAAACGACCCTGTCATTATATTATTTCCGTATCTGTGCAGTTTTCCAGGCAACGGATTTTGAAATTCATTTTGAAAATTGTCGGGATTTTAAATTTGGGTAGGATTAGAATGGAGCGCAGACTTCATTAGCCAGGCACCACCGGGCACTTTTACCCTATCCTATTGTTTTACAACTATTTATGACGGGGTTTTGTGAGATTACTCAAATATATACTCACCTCCGGATAGTCACCATTTACATGAATGACTGGGACAGCAATTGATTTAGCTAAATCAGTCACGTATCGACTAGAGCGTCCACGGTTCGCCGGTAGCGTGAATCCTATCTGAATAAATGTTATAAAATCAATAAAAATGTCCAAACTTATCAATAATTAAACAAGAATGTTTGTAAATTAGTGATGGATATGCTATGTCACATTTCAAGATATACATTTCATTTAATCAATTTGTATTGAATAAATATTCAATAACTCGGTTCGTTCAATCAGTCGGTAACTTATATGTTATATGTGAATAATTTCACATTTGATGGGTCTTCATCAATGGAAAAATATAATCATATTGGTTGTCATGCTTGGATTCTCGATGACTTCCTAAGATTTTATAATTTATAATTATAATTTTAAATTATAAATAATTTAGGAAATACAAAGCTAGAGTAATAACTTTTTATTTGTGTCATTAAGAAAATAAAAATTGAAATTTTTAGAAGTTTCATTATTTATCAAAAAGGGAAAAACAATAATCTGTAAAATTTTTTAGTTGCCAACTAATTACTACATTGTTTTTTTTAAGTCTTTCGAAAATACAATGTTATCAACATTTATTTAAGATCATGACAATCTTACCTGATTGTTAACAACAATATGTAAACTGCCTCCAATATCAAAATGAGGTGCTTGAGAAAACATCAGACTCTCTTGGTTCACCCCTTGTCCTGCGAACGCTGCATCACCATGTATCTAAAATCATTATTGACCTTTTAAATCTTATTTCAAACTTTGCTGCATATTATTTTGTATCATTTACTAGTATAACTTCTTGATCTATAAAGAAACAGAACTTGAGACAGAAATACATGATAAATATTCTCACTGAATCAAGATTATGTCATATAAAAGAAAAAAGTGAAATGTAAAATAAATTCAAATACCTGAACATTTAAAATTTTATCGCTGAATCGTGAACACTCGTCCGCGGAATAGTCGCCCTCTCGTAACTTTAATTGCTTTGATCTCGTTTTTCCCATCGATACTGAGTTCGCGGCCTGTTTAATTGAATTTTACTTTTGGGAAGTTAAAATAAGCTACGTTGTTGTTAAATATTTTTTTTAAATTTTATTTACCTCTAGATGCGATGGGTTATTTATTAAAGAAAATCTAACAGTATTCCCGTTTATACTTATGTCACTAGATGCGCCTGTAACAGAAGAATATAGAGTTGTAAATATTTACTAAGAAAAAGTTACAAATAAAATTAAATATAATTTCAACACAAACAGTATTACGCTCATTTATGACTACAAACTTTTATAAATTCAAATTTAAAGATAGTAAATGATGAGTATTAAACCTAAGTCTTCTTTCTCATATATTTTATATTTCAGTCTTTAAAAATTATTAAAGTAATGTTCTCTAAGATTTACACTAGTACTACACATTTCAATAAAACTATTTTTCGGATTTAACTCGCGTTTATTATTACATTGTTATATTTAACCCGACGCTTCGGATGCTTTGCAGCAAACGTGTTCGCGGTAAGACGAGATGATGGTGTCAGACACCAAATATTAAAAATGTTAAATATAAAAATGTAATAATAAACGCGAGTTATATCCGAAAAATAGTTTTATTGAAATTATTAAAGTGTTTACTTAAGTGAGTGGCAATGTCACAAGCCGCATTAGCATCCTCCGGAAATTCAGGATTTCCGCTCAGCTTGTGGAATATCTTCACTGGTGGTACTTTTAGCAAACCACTTAGTGCATTCAGTTTCCCTCTGTGGGCCATTGCTAGAACTACGTGTTCAATTTGATCTGTAAAAAGATAAAATTATAGCTATATGTTTCTCGAGCTAGTTTTAATCCTAGTTATCGGTTTGGCGTTTTTATATATGTATTGATATATGTAAGTATTTCAGTAAATAGGCAGAGAATGTGAATTAAACAATAACTATAAAAAAAAAACCTTTTTGGGATTAAATTTGAATAAAGACAATATTAATTTCAATTTTAACGAATAAGTTCTGTATCAAAACAAACTTTATACACAAATGACTAATTGCTTTGATTAATATTAAATTAAACGACGTACCTGAGGCGGTGAGTCGAAACAAAGTTGAGAAGAACGTTAATAAGGACTCCGCCCCTTCACCGCAATATCGTTTGACTGATGGGAATTTTATTGATAGAAACTTATCCCAAGCTTGGGAGTGGAGGAGCTCTCTTAATATTTCTATTTTGCGTGCTTTGTTTACAACATCTGAACCACCTTCAACACGTTGCGAAAACCATTCTCTTTCTGCTTCTGTCTGTTATTGTGAACTAAATTAATACTTTGAAATTCTATTAAAACTTTTCAAAGCTGTCAGAAAAATCCCTTAATAATAATTTTGAAAACAAATTCTTAAAATAATTTTCCTCTTTTCAATTCGGTTGCAACATTATTTGAGGACCACAAAGAGACGAGCAGTTTTTATGACTTGAGTGATTCATTATGTATTTATTTTGTCAAAGTACTCTAAGCTTTGGTTACACAAAAACATTATACTGTGATTTAGGGTTTTTAAAATATAATTATGTGAATACTTGATACTGTTTATGAATCGTTACTGATATTTAGAATAATAAATATTTCTTTTTTCAGATGTGAGTATATTCCAATAATACGAAAATATCAATTACCTCCAAGTAAGTGTATTCATAGGAAATGGGTCCACAATAAATTCTCTCTAATTGTTCCACAAGATCGTTTGCAGATTGCTTCCCATTGTGTCCATATAATAATCCCAAGTCGACCGTATCTGAGCCTGATAAGCCGTATCTTGATAGACTGAGCTCTTTGATAGCTCTGTAAGGTTGTATGTAAATTAGTTAGGCATAAGAGAGGAAACCATCTTTACATATATATATATATATTTTGTTCTGATTCATTAACGCTAAGTTAGGACTGCAGAAGCGTGAAAACTGAAAACAATCTTATTTATTTTTTAATATTAAAGCGTCAGCTAGGAAGGATAAGTTTTTATAAAAGTCTTCGTTATTCGAATACAAAATACATTGATTCAATATAATACAACATTTAATATTTAAACTTTTGAATAAAATTTAATTACAATTTAATTAAATAGCTTTAATAATTTAATATAACATAATATATATGAAACGAAGAACTCGCTGTTTAATTTTATTTTTATTTTGCAGAAACAATTATTTAACAATAAATTTTGATTAATACAGATATTATCTAGTACTGACATTCTGACAGACACATCTCGTCTACCCTTGAACACGATTGCTGCAAAGCATTCGAAACGTAGCGTCGGGTTAAAATTAAAATAAAACCAATTTTTACGCGAGTTTTAATCCGTAAAAAATAGTATTATTTCAAGTATCTAGTAGTTTTGCTATTAAGATATGACCATTAATACATTATCTACTTATATAACCAGTCATTTAAACTCTTTAGATATTAAAATAAATACACGCACGCGATATGTAAATTTGTTGTATCCTTAGTTAAATTTAAATTCAAATATAATATTAAAGTCATTTGTTTCAGAATCAAAGACAAGCGAACCAATTAATAAATTAAATTATCAGAAACATTCGATTTAAATAACTTGGAAATTAATTTGTTATTCGATAATACAATACGAACTGATATTAATTTTGGTATATTTAAATATATTACTATTATTTTTATAATTTATTTATTACATTTACTTTTAATTTGTTTTATTCTGCAGAAAATACTTATTGTAAACACAGATTATATTGTCTTAAGTTTAAACCTTGAATCTGTTAAGTATTTTCCATGTTTTGTTGTCCATATATTAATGAATCAAAGTTATATTATTTATTTATTGTAATTTTATTCCGGTATTATTACCTGTTAACATTTTTATAGTCGACATTGTCGATAGTAGCCCGGAGATGCCCGTATCTACGGTATGCGTCCACGAGCTGATGCGCTCGACAATTCTCATACCTTCTTGTTATGACTTCTTGTGGTATTTCTGATAACACACAGAAAATTTTATGTAAAAATAGATTTAAATATTTATTTACTGAAATAAAATTTTTGTGGTTAGAGTGCTCTTGAAGATTTGCAATAAACGAGCTTATTTTTATTGTTAAAATCCTAAGGGATCTTGCAAAGATGTGGGGTGAAAATAAATATAAGCAAGGAAGAAATAAAAATCTTTTTTGTCGGTCCCTCAATAAATAAGGGACGTGACGGTTATAAATAAAAGTAAATTAGATAGTTCAGCCCTATACTTTTAGGGCAGTAGTTATTCATACGATATAAGTATTTTGTCAAAATTGCTTGTATTGTAGGAGCCTTATTACGGGTATACATATGTAATCTAAGTTATTCTAAGAAAAGAAAGATAAGAAAAGCTTTTAATGTAAACCATAAGCCACAATTCTTTGGTTTTCGGTGGTCGTTGCGTCTGTCATAGAAAAAACAACTATATGGACAGCCAAATTAGGTACAATTTAACTTGTAGATACAACTCTTGTCAAGTTGCAAGAATAAAAATATATGTATAAAATTTGTAACATCTGTTGGATTATTTGTAAACACCTAAAGAGTAGGTATTGTATGTACCTGTAATTATGTAATTCAATTCAAATCTTGATAACTTTTGTATATTATTATTAGAGTTCCTTTGAATCCAAATTTATGTATTAAGCAGCGAGACGAGGCTTATTAGATTTATTGACATTATGAAATGTTATAACGTCACATATTTAAGCCCACAGATAACTTACCAAATTCATTTGCCTCCCGCGGTCGATGTCCGAACACCCCCACTCCTGAATGATACTTCACTCGTTCAAACCGTACTTGCTTCCCGATCACCCGTCTCACTTTGATGAACGAATACATTTCCAAATCATTCAAAACACAAAAACATATTAGAAATTCAAAATAGTTTTTCAAGGTTCGCTAAACTAAATATAACATGCGCGGGAGTGTCCAGTAGCACGCCTGGATCTGCACTGTCGGCATTCGACAGAGATAGCGATATGTACGATTAATGTTTTACGAATATATCTCATTGTTTGTTGATAGGTTAACAAATATCTTAACAGTATCTTGGTAAATGTTAAATAATTAAAAACAAGTGTCAAGGTCTTATATTTATTTGTTGCTTTTCTTAGATATATTTCAGACTTATTAGGTATATTTAAATAAAAAATCATTATATTTTTTTCTTTGCAATTAATGCGATAAGAAAATTTATTATAAGATAATGTTAAACGATAAGATAAATATTATCTTAAATATTGTCATGTATTCTTTATTTATAACATTATTTTCAGTACTGAATAAAACTAACTACATATTTTCAGTACTTAGATATTATTATTACTATAAATAAATGTCTTTTTAGTAAGATTTATTATGCAATAATAAGTCATTTCTTATAAGATTGTGGTTATAATAATAATATAATATATATTTAAAAATAGGTAATGAAACCATACAAAGTTACATCAAAATTAGTCAATAAATATTTTTTGCAAACCAACAAATACTTTTTTTACAATTTTAGGATTCTATTTCATATAAATACAAAATAAACTAATTGATATAACATGCTAATTTACAGATTGGACATTGTTACTAAAGATAATGAATGTAATAAAAATTATTAAAGGTACATTATAAAAAGAAAAGATATTTCTTGTTATAAGGCGATTTATGATATAATATTTAAAAACTATTTAATAGATTTCTTTCTAAAACTTAATATTAATAATTAAGTTTTAGAGAGAAATCTATTAGAACAAATGAATACTATTAGATAGCACTACTAATATAAAACAATATGTTCAAAGAAGATAATAAAATTATAAGTTTCATATGTTTAAAATAAACATACTAATGTGTTTTTTTCTACATTAAGTAAATTGTTATATATCTGATGTAAATAACTGTGTAATTGTAGATTAAACATTTTAATCACATTCAAACAATTTCTTCATACATGTATTATGCATTTAAAGTTCGCACGAACATAATGAAATAATTATATATAATTAGCTTTTACCATACAACTGGTAGTTTCTACCTCTATTTTATTATGCCAAATATTCTGTTTTGGTCACCAACGCTGTTTGATTTAAAACATTTTTTTTATGACGTAATAATAATATTTCTTCAAATTATCTAGATTATAACTTTAAAATTTTATTTTTGATTACGATCTGATATTTGGCGACTACGAAAAAATATGTTGAAATCTTGTACCGCAATTTTTAATAAAATATATAATAAAATTCTTTATTTCGGTGATATGAGCAGCTTGCACGGAGTGGGTTACGTGTTTTCAATGTCCTATGTGCCCTATTTTAAAAGGTATTTTTATTTCATGGACAATTCATGAAAACAATAAAATCATTTAGAGTTTGATGACGAATTGTCCAAGTTAATGATTTAAAACTGTTTAAAGATTATTTTGGTCTACAATACTCTCAATGTGCTGCTTCGGTGCCTGGATGGTATTGCAGTCAGCTCTTGGGCTGTTCTCCACCGGTGCTGCATCATATGCAGTTGAGACTGATTACTTAGAATGGAATACACCATTTCCAGCTGTTACAGTTTGCGAGCTTAATGATAATGAAGGAGTTAAAGAATACCTCAACAAGTAAGTTATACATAAACAATAAAGCTTATTATATTGTTTTGTGTAATCCTAGGAGTGTTTAGATTAATAAAACGTACTAGTAGGCAAATTTTTAAATAGTATTTGGAAAATATGTTGAGTAACTTTGTTAAAATTGTTATTACTGTCCACATCGTTATTTGTTAATAGGTCCATTTTGAGGTTTTTGTTTCTACATAAAGTATAATTTGAATATTCTACATCTAACCCTTTCTTTAGTTAAGAGAGAAACAGCAGGTCAAAAGAGCGGCTATATCATATATTAGATATACAATGCATTAAAAGTTACTAAGGAAAAAAATGAAAAAGCGAAGGTAGATTATATAAATATCATAATAATTTATTGAAAAAAATAAAATCGTCTTTTTTACGTATTTTACTTCTAGTTTTATTACTTTTAAAATTACAGGTACAACTTTTCTAAAGGGATGACGACATTTTTTAAAGACGTATCCTTCTGGAACATCCAGTACTGCAGGTCTTGCACCAATTGTAAAATAAACGTGACTTGTGTTGAAAATTTTGTGGATGCCATACCTAAAATCAGACAAGAATGTCATGAACTATTTACGGAATGTCGGTTTGGGAACAGATATTTTAGATGCTGCGATAGGTTAGTATTTTAGAGGTTGCAGAATATACTTTAAAAGGCGTAAAATAATAAATAATATATACATTTATAATCTTTATCTTAACCATTTTGTTAATCAACATATGTTATAGGTTTCTCTCTGTAGAAACAGAGTTTGGCACTTGTTTTGTTTTTAACTCCGTGCGACCAAATACGACTACAGAGACGGTGAACACTACTGTTGGGTTACCGCGCTTAGTGTTTTATGTAAAGAAATTAGTGGAAGTAAGTATTTGATACTTTTATCTAAATGCTGATTATTTATATCTAAATATTATTACATATCTGAATGGAACTTATACATTTACGATTCCAGGTTAGGATACACGCCCCAGACGATGTTGTTTCCGTTTTGATGACAAATATTTTGAGTCGCTACTCATCTCCCGTTCTAGTTACCAATTTAGAGGCAATATTAAGGGTAGATAATCACCTTTTGCTTAATTTTTATTTAAATCAAATAATTTTTATATAAGTAACGGTTTAGTAACCTCTTCCGCCAATTTTTGTCATCTTCTACAACTGGGTTACCTGGAAGAGATCGCTTATAAGCGATATAGTCGCCTTTTGTACATTTATATTTGTTTGTCATTTTTACGTTGTAATACACTTTGAGGATGTACAATAAAGGATATATTTATGATAAGATTATATTTATTAAAATCTTATATATTAATGCAGGAAGCGATTTCGTTGGCACACTGTAGCTTGAGAACCACTAAAGGGAAAAATATCGTTGATGGCTCAAATCAAAGGTCTCATTATGCTACACTGCTGAAAAATAGTGACAACTCTCAAATCTCATTAGCCTAATTGCAGTAATTAGTCAAAAAATTAATTTTTCCCATAGACTTTGCATGGGGAAATTTTGCGCGCGCTTTCAAATTTTTTGTATTATCTATTGTGACTAGCTGGTCTTAGCATACTAGTTATATATAATACAGGTTGAACAGACAATCAACGATGCCTCAGTCAAAACATTACCGGGGTCTATGAGAGGCTGTCTCTTCAAGGAAGACCAGCCCTTCCCAGATTGGTCCTTCAAAGAGTACACACCAAGCGCCTGCTTAGTATATTGCAAAGCTCTCGCACAGATCAGCATTTGCAATTGTACACATCATTTCCTGGCTAATATTGGTAGGAAAATTTATACTATATATATATTTATACTATCTATAAATCTAATAGCATTTGTTATAAAAATAATTTTTTTTTTTGAGGATGGGCATAACGTCACAATAATATAACTGTAACTAATATATGATAATTATGTCAAATATTGGAAAATATTGAAAGTACGAATTTCTAATATTTTGAAACCGACAATGGCAGACCAGCCTCTATTGTTTTTGTTACCTTTCGATTATAATAGTTCCGAACGTTTTTATATATACAGCTAGTATAAACCATTTTATACTTTATACTTTTTAAAATTTAAATTACGAAATTAATTGAATGTAATTTTTTTAGTGAAGAAGCCTATTTGTGATATTCATGGAATGGCATGTCTCTATGAAAAGAGGAGTAAGTGTAAGCCAGAATAATTAACAGTATTTAAACTTACGTGATTACTATTATATATAATTATCTAGCTGTACTGACATGATGACAGCTGGATATATGCCGAAAAAATCCGAAAACTTCCGGGCAAATTCCGAAGGTCATTACATAATTACTTTCGGAGTTTTTCCGGTTAGATTCGGCGTGAACGTAGCGGTTCCGCCATGTTCAGAGCTCATGAATAAGGACTCCAAATGGGTTCGAAACTAGTCGCGCAAATCCTGATATTACGTGAGAACAGCCGGATAATTATAAATAATAATTCAATATGTAGTTTTTTAAATAATATGTTCTATAGATATTTAGGAAATCATAATGTTTTTTTTTGTATTGTTCGCTTCCGTTGCATTCCTTAAATATGTTTTTGTCAACAGATATCATATTAAATAGTGCAAAGAATTTCTCTCTCTGTCCGTGTCCAATGGCTTGTGACGAGACGGTTTACGAGGCTATTCATATTTTCAATAAGTAAGTATTTAGTAAAGCTCTAAATGTATTACTTTATAATAGTTATTATTATTAACATTTTGATATAAATAAAAATAAATTTTAATCTCAATCATTTAAACAAAAATAACAAGGAAAAACCTTAACTAATTTTAGGTAATTTGTTTTTTGATATATTTTAATTATAAAAATCAATATTTACTTAAGTTTTATTTATATATATATATATAAGATCTAAGATAAATCCTTTAAACCGTTTCAAATTTATATTGTTTAAAATTATTTAGCAAAATTCACTTAAAAATCTTTAATTTTTCAGACTGTGTAAAACTTTCATTTTTTTACTTTTAATCCTCAAATTAGGCGTTAATAAAAAGAGCTTACTAGTAGTAGTAGTACTGTGCTTTCTATCGAAGAATATGTATAATCGCCGACTACAAAACAAGCCTAAGACCCTAGTGGGCCCATCTCTAGTAATTTGTATAGATAAGATATGAAAGATTCATACTATAATTTTTTGTAATAACCACAAAGGTAGCGATATTCAGGCTATTCTATTTTTTGTAGACGAGTCAGCAACAAATTGACTGACAAGCAGATGCTAGGTTCAAAGGTGACGGTCGGCTTGGCGAATTTACCAACAGTGCGGTCGAAAAGACTTGCTATTAAGGATCCACTTGGATTAGTCGGTAAGATTGATTTAATAGTTATCTTTATGATTTAATTGAAATCGAATACCTGTTGTCTCTGACTACATAAAGACGATTAAACTATAGAATATTAGATCTAGTAACTAAATTATGATATCTCCGCTTCAGTATGTCAGAAGTTGCACGTGTGATGAACGAGGTTCGAAATTCTTTTTTAAATATATGGGACTCTTTAGAATGGTTTGTGGGTTAGTTGTGAAATTGCAATAATAAACTGTCAGGCGTAAATTTATCTATATTGATAGATTTTTAATTGTTAAAATAAATGCGAGGGTAGACATATTTCTCGAGAGACTGACGAATGCACGCGGATCGTACTGAATTTACATTTTCGTCGGTTTTGGTTCTAAACGTTTCGCGATGTAATTACTATTGGTGTTAATAGTTCCAAAAAGATTAAATTTCGTGGTGGTACTGGTATTCGTTGCAGAGGGGAATTGGTGACCTCAGCTCGAAGTGTGCGTGGAATAGGAGGTCACGCTACGGAACACTTGAGTATCAAACCCTTATTTATATCCCTTTGCTATATAGCAATAATAATTTAGTCAGTACCCCCCAAACCCTTGACTGACTAAGTAACTTCCTTCATTGTACCACACCTGATGTGAGCAGGTAAGTCGCTGGTCATACTGTACATTGTAGTCGCGTACTATAACCGTACTATAAGCCGATGACGTTGAACGTTTTAGAAGTTGTGTCGTGGGGTCCATTAAAATCCTTTGTACGATTCAGGGACTAAAATCAATGTAATATATACTCTGTGTATTGTAAGTGTGAAAGTTTACATGTTTCTGTCAATGACGCAATATTACTAATTCCGATAACTGTGTTTAAAATGGTACTTTGTCGTTATTTCTAAACTTACATCGAATTCCAACGACACTTCTTAGCTATTTTCTTACTTACTTTTTTACTTACTTTCTTACTTACTTACTTACTTACTTTCTTACTTTCTTACTTTACTTTCAAAGCTCTTGTAATAACACTTTATTTCAAGAGCTTTTTTATATGCAGGTACTGAAAAAGAAGTTGCAATAAGTTTCATATCGTTGTATAATTAACTAACAGAACACAAGGAAAATGGACTAAAACTACATTAGAGTTTCAAAGTGGTTTTTGTTTCAGTGGACATAGGAGGAGTTGGAGGGGTGTTTTTCGGTGCCTCCCTCCTCAGCGTCATAGAGCTGATTTATCTCTTTTGCATCCGACGTGTCTAAATGATGAAGTACGTATCTTTGTTTGTACATTATTGTTTATTTTTTTATATCTTCTTCTTCTTTCATAACTTGAACATCTTTAATAACTTGAACATATATATCTGTTTTATTTAGTAAGAAGTAATAATACAAAAAACGATACAGTTTTGACTTGGAAGTTTAGTTTGGACATATTTAATTTATGATTTATGGTTTATATATTCTCTTTGCATGGAATAATAATATGAAACGACTATATATTTTTATACGAGAAAAAGGTTAAATAGAGAGAAAAAAGTTAAGTGAAGTGAAGTTAATTCGAAATTACTGACATTATAGAAAGTTTCTCATCCATAGTCTTGTTTAACAAAGGCTAAAAACTTCAAAAGTCTAAAAATACTCCTCGTGTAAAGAAAATGTTCTTTACGTCACACAGTTTTTATAGATCAGAATAAGTTTTACTAGTTCTTACGCGTTATTTCTCTCTCTCATTGGTATCTCACTTTTGTATTCATACATAAAACTATTCAAAAAGATTTATTTATATTTTCAAGTTTGTTTTTATATGACTTCTATTATATAGGAAAAAAGTAAATAAAAGTAAAACAGTCATGCCACTTAATACTGATGCCTATACTGATATAAGCTTATAAAAAGTAGAGAACAGTAAGTGTTACTTACGTTTAATGTAAGAAAAGCCTGTGCAAAAAAAAGTGTAAAGAGTTTATTCTCAATAAGAGAGTTGTATTATAAAATTATTAATTCTCTATTTTCTCTATCTCCTAAACAAAGAGGAGAATAAAGATGTCTTTGACTCGTGCTGTATATTTTAAACTAAGCTTATTTCGCGTCACTAATAATAAAGAAAAATGCTTTGCAAGCTGGGACGCTGGTTATTCTCTAGTGTCTTGTTGTCGATAAGAGTATGCCTGGTATGCTAAAGCTTGATCTTTAGGCGTTCAGCGTCAAAAATGTGGTGAGCTACCTGAAACAAAGTTGTTCCATCGTTAATGAACTAGCTAAAGTGGTAATGAGATTGACCATCAAGATCAGTATGTGTGGTCTTCCTATATACAATGTGCTCTAAGTATTGCCAGGATTTTTGATGCTTAAGATATCAAGCAGCGTTAAAGAATTATTTGCCTTTGCCTGTAATTACATAGTAATCTGTATTTTAATATTTATAGAAATAAGATATTGAAGAAAGCATTTTATTGATTGTTAGATAGTATGTCTGTCATCTATATACATTAAGATGTATAAACTATATGTAGAGATCATATCCAGTGCATAGCGAAGCGCTCTTGCTTTGAACTTTCCATTTAAATTAATATTTTTACTGCATGTTGAACTAGTTTTTCAATTATTAAAAGTTGTTTTTGTCGATTAGCATAATACCTACTTACCTACTCTAAAATGGGAATAACTTTTGTTTCTACTAATATATTTTGATAGTATTATTGTTGATATATTTAATAATCATGAATTTTGTTTAAACTTGCTTGGTTTAATTAAAAAAACTCTGTAACCACAAAATCTTTTCATGTAAATGTTGTATCAGAACAAAGGTCTTTTCTAATCTTAAGTATAGAAAACGTCCAATTTATATAAGTAGGTTTGAATCCTATTCGTCTTTATCGTCTACACTCTAATCTGATATACTATTACTTTAACTTTGATATATTCAACGTAATGTCATCGTTCTGTTTAACATTCATATTATCTTGTACGAATATTCTTTCAACTATAAAATAAATAGTACTGAATTTGACTTTATTTCATAAAATAAACCATATGGTGCATTTTGCTATGCGAAATACATTTTAGAAAAAATTCTTGTATAGTCGAGATAGTACTACCTCCGATACTAAATGAGTTTTCGAAAAAACTGTATCAATTTTGAAAAACCTACATAGTACTTTTTTATGACATTTTAATAAAATGTTATACCTCTCTAATAAAATTTTTAAAAATTGTTTCTTGGATCGAGTTGTTCTGGAACTGTCGATATGATTGCATTATCGTCGTGCTCTTTGCGATGACTGATTGTCTTGCTGGCCTGGCTTGAGCTTGATGCTAGTTATAAGCAATTTGTTTAATTTATATTAACGTTTCGAAAATGGTGACCAGAAGTTAGTTTGAGTTTCTTGTGTGGTTCAAAAGGCTTAAAGCTACGAGGGTTCTATACTTTGGTCTGAGAAGAATTACACAACAAACTCAGCCGGGTATTTATTGTGATCACAGTTTCAAGTCAAAATATTAAATAAATATTTTGCGAACTGGAACCATTACAATTAATCCGACATGAAGTTCCAATGTTTCTAGGGTAATTATTAATGCAAACTCCGCCTGCAAGACAATCAGTCACTGCAAGCAGCATTAGGTCACAAGTGTACACAAGGGCAAAAGGGTAGAATGTATAATATCATATAACACAACATATCACATCAAGGGGGTTAAAATTAAAAAGCAGAGCTTCGTTTAATTATATATAAATCATTTTTTTAAAGCTTTAAGTTAAGTAGTTTTAGAGTAATATTACCGGAAAAAATAGAAATTTGTTTAATATTATCCCGTTAAAGGTTTGAGGTGTTTCATACACAGTTTTGTATAAAAGTAAAAAATAAGAATTCAAAGTAAATATACATTGTTATACTATTATTATATTCATTTAACAATTAAAAAGTATATTATATACAAACAAGCATAAGAACTATTTTAGAGACACAAATATGTCCTGGCTGATAGGAAAATAATAAATAAACTGTCATAATCCCAGAAGAAATGAGAGGCTAATTTCTAAGAACTTTTATAAAATGATTAAAACATGTTGATTAAATTATTGAGTATTATAGCCTTTATCACGATCAGTCAGACCTCCTGTCAGCATGAAGGGTTTTCTTGGGATGGGTACGAAGAGTTTGTACCTGAAGGTAAATTAATTTTCTTATGAGATTATGTTAAAAAGCAAGTCAAATCCCAAAACTTATTTCTTCCGAATTATTTTATTGTGAGATTAATATTACTATATGAAAAAAGATTAACGGACCTCGGATATATTTGTTTTTTTATTTTCCATTTTGAACCAATATCAGTAATTACTTATAAAACTGAAGTGTCTTTTACGTGATATTATTATAAAATATACTAACTTATTAATTAAACATACGATGTAATTTATATAATTAAAAGACAAGTTGTTATCATTCGGAATTTTATTTTATTATATTAATATCTGTGAAATGTAAAAATTTAATTTCGTTTATTCATCTGGTACATTTGTAAAATCAACAATAAAAACAGTTTGAACGATAACAAATCAAACAGCCTATAAGATATTAACAAATTGTTCTTATAATATATATATTTTATTTTATGCTGATAGAAATATTTTTTAAACAAAATTAAATAGTTGTCTCAATTGTAAATTCGGCACTTAAATACGTTTTTTTAAGAAGAAAAATCTTAAAAAATTGAGAAATCTTGAATATCAAGAATATTGTTAAAGTCCGTGCCAATAAAAAATACGGTCTCCGTTAGAGACGTCTACTCGCACATGTTTATCCGTTTGGGTTGCTCGGAGGCTTAGTTAGCAAATAAGCGCGTGTTTAAGCTGACACAGAAAAAATGTTATTCTACCTACATACTACTTGTACTTTTAAGAAATATGTAGGAGCCATCTTAAACAATAAATTTTATTAAATTGGTGTAAAAATATCTATTATAAAAATATCTATTATTCAATACTTGGAAGTTCTCAATTTCTGTATAAATTCTCCGGTAAAAAAACTTAAGAAGCTGTCAGGGTTCCAAATGTCGAGGTTTCAGAAAAACCACAGGTCTATTACCATTTGTTGCTAACATGTAGGGAAATGTTTTGCAAAGCAATGAAGTACTCATTTAAATAGTTTAGTTAATATTTTTAAATCACAATCGACCATGAACAAAATCCTCGTATTCGTTTCTCAGAAATACCCTGTGACAAGGTTTATTGCGTGCCGCCTTGCCCTGGGGCTCCCCCCCCAAGGTACTGTCCTTCAAACTTCACTGGATGTTCCACGGGTTGCGCCTGTATGCTGAAATGCAATTCTCCAACATACATCTGTTATCAAACAAGATATTGCTCATCAAAGCGAAGACATTTTTTCAAACAGAATACTCCTGCAGTGGGAATTTGAGTTATAATTTGGATCTATATACAATTTTTTAGGCTTGATGATATTATTATATTGGATGTGATCATCGTTTGAGTGCAGTTTTTTGGATAAAAGAGTCATAAAATATAACAATTTATTATTATATCCTGGCTTATAAACCGTGTGTAAGAGTCCCTAATATTGTACTTTTGTGACTTATGTATTATGGCAGACTAGACAAATATCGTAACAATATATAATGTTTTTCAATTTTGTTTTAATGAATTGTAATTGAAAATGAAAAGAGAGTAAAAAGCAAATCTTTTTTTCCACAAATATAGTTCATTAGAATTACTTTATTTACAATACAATAATGGCCACAAGTATATCAATAGAGACATTCAGAAAAGTACACACTGCCAAAGGAATCTGCATTCTGCCTGCAGCTCAATATTAAATTTAAAATCGAAATCCAAATAATTGTTCTATTCTTTTCAATAATCGCTAGCTAATTTATATACATTTTTTTAAGTTGATTTTTAAAAGCAACCCTATCGACTGTTGAGGGCTGTTGAGGGCTATTTCCTTTCATTGCGTGTCCTGTCGGATGTATCAACAAAATTGTTTTAACAAATTATTCTTTTTTTTAACCAAACTATATTCACTTTTTACACCAAGTACCGGTTAGTTATCAAAATGATAAATATTCAATGGGATCTGTCAATTTAATAAAGGCGATTCACTTTTCCAAAAAAGAAATAAAATATTATTAATGAAATCAAACGCTGGAATTAATTGTTACTTTCATTATGGTAAAGATAATATGCTTGTGCTTATGATGTGTTATATGTAAGTAAAACTACACGAAAATTTAAAAAAATATAATTATATATCAATACTTTTTAAATCTGTTTAAGCTAGAAAGTTAAGTCAATTAAATTGTTTTTAATGTTTTTTTACTATTATTTTTTTGTTGGCTGATAGGAAAATTATTAGGAAACTGTCAAAATTTTTGACGGAATGAGAGGCAAATTTTTTTTATAAAATTATTAAAACATGTTGGTTAAATTACTAAGTATTATAGTCTTTGTAACAATTACTCAAACCTCATGTCAGCATGGATGGTTTCCATGGAACGAGAATATAGAGCCTGTACCAGAAGGTAAATAAATAGATTAATAAACTAAATAGTTTTATGACATTCCGTTAAAAAGCAAGTATAATCTCAAAGCCAATTCCGTCGATATATTTTCTCATCATTTTCTCTCGTATCTGTTGTTGTTGATCTTATATATAAAACTCTTTAACTGGCTTTAAATATTCAAGAATTATATATATTTATCTTATGATCCTTGCTGATGCAATAAAATAAAAAGAAATGTATTTATTTCACAGACATGCCCTGTGATAAGGCCTATTGCGTAGCGCCTTGTCCGGGGGCTTATCCTCCAAGATACTGTCCTACCAACTTCACTGGATGTTCCTCGGGCTGCGCCTGTATGCTGGAATGCATGTCTCCAACATACGTCTGCTATCAAACTAAGTACTGCAAAAACAAACGAAGATATTTGCCTAAGAAGAATACTCCTGGAATCAGCGAAGGACAATTGCCTCCCTCACTACTCTAGAATTTGGGCTTGAATTAACAAATTTTTTTTTTCATTTTTCCTCTCTATAAATTTTAATTAATATGTGATTGTCTTTTTCTTCCATTTACTGCTGGTTTAGTATTTTTTTTTTCGGTTATATAAATAATATTATAATATTAAATATCGTAAAAGTTGTTTTATTATTAGAAGTGTTATTTAGTATAAAAAATACTTTAAATATTGTATCTTGACTTAAAAACCATGTCTACAATATGATTCCTTACTTTAGTTAAATAATTAGAGATTTATGAAAGGTTTTTGACCATAAAATATTTATTGTTTTTTTTTTAAATGGTTGGACTCTTAGGAAATATCAATTTTATTTACATGTTTTCTAAATTTGTTGATTTTTTTAAAGATGGAAATTTAATCTCAATATTTTTAAACCATCTTTGACAAGAAAGTTAAAAGACTTTGTACTATAAGGATATTAGTATAGGTATATTGAGTTTCTTTATTTAAGAATTTTCGAAACTACTGGATGGATTTGGATTGTGGAAGGCAGGTTTATGAGGAACACAGGTAGCAGTGCACTACTGCTGGTAACCTAATTAAAAATGTAATCGTTTGTCCACAAGTGGGACCGCAAATAAGAGCTAGTATGAATTATAAATATCATAATGTCATAATGTCTACATATAATTAACACATAATTGTCGTCTTATTAAATTCCTTCCACAGCTAGAAGAAATTTATAAAAATCAATTAGTTGTCTTGCTTACAAAGAGATGTAATAAACATTGTATTACGTCTTAGCAATAAAAAGATGTTAATACTCTAACATTTAGGATAGCTGATGTAGAAACGTGACAGACATGTTAAATCGTGAGATGATAATTTTGTGAGAAACAATTAACCTCTTCCAGATAGCCCTTAGAATAATAAAAATAAGTTATAGGGGTATGTCCTTTTTCCCTAAGGTAAATGGTAAAGCAGAAGCGTTCATGATATAAAGAAATTTAAATGAATCTTTAATGGAGCATGTGGGATTTAAATTTAAAAGAATATAAGTGTTAAGAATATATTCATTAAGGAATCAATTTGTTATTTACAACCAATGACAAACCATTATCACTTGCAATATCAGTTGGACTAATACCAAATCTTTTTTCATAATGTACGTATGTTTGTATGTATGTATGTATGTTTTAATTTTTTAATAATCCAAACACTAAGCAATGGGTTTATATGCAAATGTATGTGATGATTGTCGTGTTTAGCAATTTTAGAATAATATGGTGTTTAGTTTTTGTTTTTATTTTCAAATTCTGCATACGGTCACAAATAACTTTTGATGTTGGCTATACAAACTAGTATTTCCGCCAAATACAATTATTTAATAGCAATAACATCAAAACATTATTAGTTTATGAGAAAATCATATCTTTTTACGATACTTTAATATCATTTTCAATGTAAACATTATTCACAACCATTGACAAATGTTTGTGTGCATGTGTGTGTGTGTGTGCGCGCGCGCGCGCGCGTGTGTGTGTGTGTATATGTTTAATTTTTCTTTAATACCCGTGCGAAGGGAGGGAGCGCTAGTTTTTGGTAACTATAAGGATAAAATGAATTTTTGATGCTTAGCAAATTTGGTGTATTTTGTAATTCTAAATGTGGTCATTGTCTTTTGATGCTGCCTGTACATATGTGTATTACCACGAAATAAAATTTATTTAAAAGCACTCAATTATTTTAGATTATCTGAAATTTATATCCTACAAACTTTGATATCATTTTCTACAAGTACTTAAAATATAAGACAAGGACAAAATCTATATTTTATGAGCGTATTGCTGCGTTATAAATGTGCTATAAAAGCGTTTTCCTTGTTATTGAGGATTATCCTTAGTTTCTTTTTATCTTTAAAAGATTGAATAGATTGAATGGATGATTGATTGATTGAATGGTTGGCTTAAAAGATTGAATGATTGTAGGGAATTTAGATGAAACAACAATTTCTGTAATAATATATATATTTTAATAATACTTTTAAAACTTAAGTTTTATGATTTTTATTCAACTACATAATATATATTAAATTTCTTGCTAATATCGATTTGGAAACCGCCTGAAGTAATTACTGATGAAATAAATTGCAAGCCGTTTTACATTTAGGTGCTATGGGGTTGAGGAAATTAAAACCAAACCTTTTAAAATCTTTGATAAGGAAATGACTCATCAGATTGTCATCGCCTCTCTTCATATGAAATTTCTGTGTCTTCTTGTTTGCAATTTATATTTGTATCCGAGTTCCATAATAGCAAATAATAAAATTCATTTTTTACATAGATAAAATAAATGTATATATATATTGTTAGTAAAAGTTCTTTTAATGTCAAGGGTTAAACCCTTGTAGGTTGAAAATATATTTATAATTTCTGATATTCTTGATTTCGAATTCTTAAGTCACTCTCCGGTAAATTTATTTCAATTAACTATACATTATTTTGTTAAATTTATAAAAAAGATCAAGACTTTGGTTAATTGATATTTAGAAAACATGAGAGTAAACTAAATTTCTTATTATATTTTGAATAATTTTATTTTATTTGTTTTTATATAATATAATCTATCTAACATACATACATAAGCACATAGTCATTATTGACATAATATGACCAACACTTGAAAAAGATTATATAGAGGCTATCAAATGTTAGTATGCCATCATGTTAGGCTCCTTAGAGCCTCTTAAGGTTATCGAAAATAAGATATTTTATGTATGATTAAATTTAATAACCCTTCGGCTACGATACGGGATTATTACACGTGATTGAAATATTAATGAGATATTTTCATAAATTATACGATATTGATATTAGACTCGACTTTACAAGTACCCTTTATCTCCATATATATACAATATAACATTATTATCATATGAAGATTTTGATTTTAAAAAATAAAAGATGGCCCATTTTGATTTTGTGATAACTTTCTTTACATTTAATGTTTATTTCATAACTATAAGATAAATATATATAGATTTAGGTCAAAGCATATTATTAGGTATACTTTTTTTTTTGCTATAAAATAAGATGACTATAAAAAAATTTTCAATCAATACACAAGTTTAAAAATTTATTCTATAAAATACTGACTGAAGATGTATTCATTAGTATTATTAATGTTAAAAACCTTGAAATTTCTTGATGTTTTTTAACTATTATTAACAGTAATGTTTCTAATTACGTGCGTATACTTTCTTAATACGACAATCATTTATAGGGAGACTTTTAAGTAAGATCTTTCTTATCCATGAATTTTCACTTAGTTAAGTACATATATAAGTACATATATATTTAATTTATATATACACATACATAGTGACGTTTAAAAATGTCTCATGAAAAATATTAATTAATATTTTTAAAGAATATATTCAGTTTTTTCAAACTTAATATTTTAAGTTATTCATTTGTCTTTAATCAGCCTGTGCCATTAGTAACACAGGGTAAAGAGGCTCAAGATGCTTTAAAACAAAAATTTTAATATACTTTCTTTGAACCCTCATATAAAACAATGAATACAGGACTGTAATACTTACTTTATTCCGGATACGGGACGAGCACAAGATCCTATTTCGTATTTGATATTTTTCAGAGTCCTAAATATTCAACGGATATACAGATTTGTCAACTTCGCTCTCTTGGTGGAAGTACAGACAATATAAGGATTCGTTTATTGTTATGAGTGTAGAGTTAGGTTTGGCGTCAACTTACGATATTATATTTCTAAAAACACTTTACATAACTTTTCAGAATACTTATTTTAGATAACTAAAACAATAGCTTATTATTATTTAATTAAAATTACTATTTACAAATTTTATTATAAGAGTCATTAATTTGAAATTTAAGTTACTAAACTTACAAACAAAAAAAAAGTAGGTTTTATAAACTTTATATGATACGTATCATATAAAGTTTATAAAACCTATTTACAAAAATTACAATTATTTACTATTTTACAAAAATTACAATTGTTTACTATTTTCTTTTTTAAAGATGTTTACTGTTATCTTAACTTAACAAATGTATACTTATAAGCGTTATAGAAACGAATTCACAAAAAAATATAGTATTATTAATTCATTTGATAAAATTAATACTGTGCGAGAAATGCGGACGTTATTCATCAAATAACTAAGAGAAAGATGAAAAGGCGTAAGATGAGAAGATGAAAATGTAGTCTTAGGACTATAATTAGGTACATTTATCAGAAGGAAACGAGTACTTTAGAAAACCTTCTTCGTCAAGGTTTGTATTTAAAGAGTAGGTTATTACTACCCTACTATTAGGTACTCGTGAAAATCTTTCTTAGATTTTCACGAGTACATACTTTGCAGTAATCGTGTTTTGCGGGTAGACGAGATGTAAGTGTCACTTATCGAAACGTCGGGTTAAAATAAAAATGTAACCAAATTATACGCGAGTTTTAATCCGTAAAAATAGTTTTATTTCGAGTAGGTTATTTTTATATACAATTTTAGTTAAATGAATGCTTATTGTAGTGTCTGTAATAATTACTCAGACCTCTTGTCAGTACGGACAGCATCATGGTGTGAGTACGAAGAGTACGAATAGGTAAATTAATTCGATTTAATAAAATTACATTTAATAAGTCTTATACATAAGCTTAATCCGTGAAAATCCTCTCTATCATTTTTTAGACAATTGATATTTTTATAAGAATAAAAACTCGATTACACGACTGTATTGACAGACACTTATGCCTTGACGATTAACACGAAGAATATCACGATTGCTGCGCAGCATTTGAAACCTGGGGTTAAGTTACAACATAACTAATTAAATAACGAGTTAAATGCGTTAAAAAACATTTCATTTTAAATGTGTACATACATGTATGTATGTGTACATACATATATGTTGTTTTATGTCTTTTCAGCTTTTTATTTTTTATCATATCAATGTTCTTATCCTGGTTCCTGTCCCTGTTTCAATCACTGTCCCGATATAAATATCTAAAATCAAGTTTTTTTAGTGATAAACATCTAGTATATACATTATAGAATTAGTAACATTTGCACATTAAACTTGTGGTAAATGTATTATGGGAAACAACATTGACAATAAATTAGTTATATGTATTGTGCTTTTGTGCTCTGACCTGAATATCCTGAAACTGGAAAGTTATAGGAATATTATTTGGTCAGATATTATACAATAAAATTAAAAAATATATACAGGTATATTTTGTGTATTTATGTTATAGAAGAAAATGTCAAAGCGGCTGCACTATATAGAAAAAATTTCAAAACGTTATGTCACTTTAAAATGACGTTTCAGTGTGGTCTGTGTATTATTTGTATTGTCTTTGTCATTTAACTAGACAATTGAAAAGGTTTCTGGTGGTATATTGTAATTGTCTTTATTAGGAGTGAAGACGTTGCCGACGGGCATTCAAGTTCAAGAGTGAGCACAGAACTCAATACGTGTCTCCAATCCGGATTCATCCGCTCGAATTAATTCTGTTAACGGTGAAGGAAGTGCAAGAGACTGCTCGGCTGTGCGTCAAATATTCTACCCGCTGTTATATATGTGTATATAAACCTTTTATACTCTTTTTATAAAACATCTTAAATGGTTACTTGTTTCTATTAAAGTACTGATTAATTTAGCTAATCTCTATTTATATAAAATAGTATACAAATGTAATTAAGTCATGTAATATCAGGTGGGAGGGTTGGGGGTGGCCCTCACTCCCTGCTGCTCTCCTAGCCATGGTTGAATGCCACGGTAGCATCACATATATTTATCATTATAGACTCATCAAGATACATATCCTATATTGTATATGTAGATTTAAATCGTTACATTATATATGAATTCCAGGCGTTCTACCATTATTTAAAAATGTCACATTGAAATTAAATTCAACATTTAATGATATTCGTTAATGTTAATTCAATTTGAAATCATTAGTAACGATGAATAGAGGGTCCAAAGTTTATATTTAGTGTTTTAGCGGACTTTTCTAAACCTCGGAAACGTACAGCGAATACGAACAGCAGTCTTCTTTATTCTGGATAGGAGACCTATTTCCAATTTTTTTATTTTGAAAAGAGTCGTAAATATTCGACGGATTTACAGATTTGTCAACTTTGCCCTCTGCATGGAAGTAAGACTGAATAAGATTTGATTTCTTTACCTTGGGCTAGGGGTGGGTATTTCAGCTACAGGCGGAGGTGCTCGCAGCCGTGTACTGGCACCAGGCAGAAGCCTTGGCCACGGGGGTAAGGCCCGAGGCGGCGCGAATCAGGGCTCTAGCTCACCGAGCCCTGATGCGACGGTGGAATAGGGACTTGGAGTCCCCTGCCGCCGGTATGATCACAGTGGGGGCGGTCCGCCCTCACTTCGACCACTGGATCAATCGGCGGCACGGAACGCTTACGTTCCGTCTTGTGCAGGTGCTGACCGGGCATGGTTGCTTCGGTGAGTACCTGCACAGGATAGCACGAAGGGAGGCGACCCCCTCCTGCCACCACTGTGACGAGTCCGTCGACTCGGCTCGTCACACCTTGGCGGAGTGCGCCGCCTGGGACCACCAGCGCACTGAACTGGTGGGCGTGATTGGCAGGGACCTCTCGCTGCCGCGCGTTATCAGCGCGATGGTCAGCAGCGAGAGGTGCTGGGTCGCAATGGCCTCCTTCTGCGAGCAAGTCATCGCCGCAAAGGAGGCCTCGGAGCGGGACAGGGAGTTTGCCTCGTCCGCTGACCCACTCCGTAGGGGGAGACTGGGTAGAAGGAGGCGGGAATACGCCCGTCGCTTCCTTCCCCAGTTGTAGGCCTGGTGAGGGGGGAGGGTGACCCCCCTTACCTAACATAGGCCTACGATGAGAGGGTGCTCTACGTTGCTCGGGGCACCCTCATTTGGGGGGTCTCGCCGGGGCGTCACGGTGTGTGCTAACGCGATCCCGTGACGTCCCATTACGGCGCAGAGGGCAACCGTTGGTTTTTTAGTGGGTAGCCTTAAAAATGGCAGCATCCTCTATGCTGCCGGGTAGTCCCACATCACCCCCCGGCCGTCACCCCCATGGGCCGACGGGGTACCCGTAACGGGTTTTTCCAACGGAAAAAAAAAAAAAAAAAAAAAAGGGGTGGGTATTTCAATAATATGTTTTCGATATTTTTTAAAATACTCTTTCATAATCTTTTAGAGTATTTTTGTTAAGTAACTTTAATAAAATATTCATCGTAAAAAAACTCTGAAAACATTTTCTTTTATTTAATTTACTTCATAAATGTTTAATATTCCGTCACAAAAACGATTTAGTACAAATATACTATATATTTGAAAGTAACATATGTAGCTTTCTTTTACTTATAAAAGCTTTTCTGCTTTCTCTTATTTATATAAAAAAGCTGAAAAGGCATAATACGAGAAGAGTAAATTGAAGTCGTGGGACTGTAATTACGACATCCAGAGCCATTTACAAAGCCTACCTGGATAGAGTCAAGTAAATAAAATACAATAATTTCGTGTTTGTATATAGAAATAACATGTCCTAAATATTTTTTTAAATTGCTTATGTTAAAGGATATATATAAATTCTTCACGAATATTTTTGGTAATTCTAATGTAAGAATATTACATTGAAGTAATTACTGAATTAAATTTTGCAACTACATATATGTATATCTCTAAAACAAATTATATACAAACATATCGATCATATTTAACAGCTCAAACCGACTGTTAATAATTAATGATAATTATATATAATATACTTAAATTGCATTTTTACGGATTTTTTTCAATATTATAAACATCAGAAAATAGTAAAAGTAATAAAATGTTGATAAGAGATTTCCAATCTTATCAATAAACTGTATCGTCTTTATAATAAAATATGTTTTATAAAACATTTTCCTTTGAGTATAAATCTATCGAACAATCTAATTTCATCAAGTACCACTTATAAGCTATTCAAGTAAGATAAGCATCAGGTAGAGGGTACTTTTACTTTTAGAAGAGATAAAGTAATAAAAATCTATATAATTGGGTAGTGTATGTAGAAGATAGGTCCCTTTATACAATATCTATCATTTAATTGTTATTATGTAGCGATATAGCATGTTGTATAATTTTAAACAGATTTTCTCAAAGAAAGTTTCTCAAATGGTAAATGTTGCAAAAGCGGAACAGTTTAATAAAACTTTTACGAAAATACTTATATCAAAGTTAAAAACTCTCTTTCGCGATAAAATATTTATAAAGATTAAATGTTTTCAAAATCACTATTTCTAAGGTAAAGGTCATTAAATTCTAGTTATTTAAAATGATTTTAAATGTTGAATTTGACTTTGATGATTTTTTTAACTAAAATTCCCTAAAAATATAAGAAGTTTAGTGTGATATTTATCATTTAAATTTTGGATCTTCGTAATACGATTACATTTTGTAATACAATTTTAAACAGAATTTGGAACATTATAACTAGATCATGTTTCGATTAAATATTTTATAAGTTAAAGACGTTAATACAAATAAATAACATACTCAAGTGTTTCATATAACTTTAATTATTATCAGAAACGTATTTAATACAAGAATATACTAAAAAGTTACACTACATAAACTAAACTATGGAATTTTAACTTTTGAGTATTGTATATTCTTATTAATAAGCTAGCTCTTTATTTTTATAGTATGAAAAAATTACATTTTAAGATGGTATTGTTGTATAACTTTTAAATATTTAAGTCTTTGATATCAATGTCATAATTTCGTGAAATCAGAATAGTTTAATTTGTCTTTAAACCAATCTTGATTGAGATCTCAATATACTTAGAAATAATTAATGGTTGAAAAGGGATGATCGCATTTGATAATTTTGATGACTTTTGTCGAAATACGATAAATGGCTACTGACGGGGACTTAAAAGTGCATGCTAGTTTCTAGCTCAATTCTCTACATTGAAGGGAGAGAGATATATTATTGATATTACATTAAAGCCTTTTCGGTATTGAGCTTTGTGCAAAATTGTGAAATATCTCCTGCCTGCCTACTGAAGGTCTGTCTTCGTCTGCAGTGGGAAAATAGCATGACGTTAATATAATATATCCACTGTAATATCTATTTCAGTTGCTAAAAAAATTACGGTAGACTTGCTTTTACAGACGAGATGCTATCGTTAAGAAATAGAGATAAAAAGCATAAGAGAAGATGGAAAGGAGTCATGGATTGGTCATCTCTTAAATAAGAATAATATAGTATGTATTTCCACCGTCCGTACGAGTAATAAAAAAAAACTATTTTTTACGGATTAAACTCGTGTATAATGTGGTTACATTTTATTTTAATCCGACGTTCAAATGCTTTGCAGCAATCGTGTTCACGGGTAGATGAGAGGTAAGTGTCATTCATATTGTATATAATTAGGCTTTAATTAATTTAATTCAGTGATATAAAACAGTTGTACCAAAGTCGTACCTATGACGTTTCAGTTTTAAATACATTTATATGTATTGTGTTCAAATCCTGAACAAATTTTCTTCACATCTCAGTTACATTCAAATAAATAATTAGAAGATAAGAATAAATAAGAAAGAACATAAGATAAGAATAAATGTTATAAACAATATTTTACGTCTTATGAACCACGCTATAAAGATGTTAATAGCATAATATGGTTTACTGATATAATTATACTAGGTCCACGCAAGCGGGGTTAGCCTCGCAACGCATCAATGTCTAGAGTTAAATATTGATATTTATTTATGGATAAAAATTATGATTTGATGTCAATACTTGTTTTGAGCAAATTCATAATTGCAAATAATATTAATCGAAAAGGATAGAGAGAAATGGGAGAACAAGTGAAAAAAAAAATAGTTTAAAAATATCGGCCAATAAAAAATCTAGCATAGTTGTTTACTGGTTGACGTCTCACATACGGCTGAGGTGAAAGCACGTGAGACGCCTCTGAAGTAGTGTAGTAGGAATGGTCACGCGCGCGAAACAAAAACGTTCTATATATTAACTATGGGACACATTTTATCAATTATCTCGAAAACTACAATTACGATTCGGCTGATTTTCAATCTAGAACGAGTTTTGCCCTTTATGCGTATGTGTGCCAAAATTTCGTGCGTGTAGCTCGTAAATTGAACGAGGAGTAAGGTAACAAAGAGTTGAAAATTTGGATAGTAAAGAGCTTCGCTTCGCTCAGCTCAAGCCTCGTGACACAGCGCGCGCGAAACAAAAACGTTTTATATGTTTACTATATGGGACACATTTTATCAATTATCTCGAAAACCACAATTACAATTCGGCTGATTTACAAATATTAATATTAATCATCCTTCCAAAAAATTATATTATTAAAAATAAGTCATATTAATTTGAACAACTAAAAATATCGGAAATACTATTTTGTAATACATTGAAATACTTAACTTCGAACAATAATCTGTTACGGACTCTTCCTTTCAGCATGTAAATTTGTTGTTCTTGTTTTATGAACTTTTAATGCCTTATTATAAATGCTATCAAAGCTTTTTCCTTCTTCTTTTTATCTTAATATTTTTATCTTAAGAAATTGCAATGTTTTCTTGTATATTCTATTTGAATAAATTTCGATGATACGATTTTTTATTAACAATGTTATTATATTTTGTATTGTAAAACTTTTGAGAATCAGGTTATGATTTAAAAGTAAAATTGACAATAACATACTTGAAAATTATATTACATGTATATCCTGAACTGTGAATTTGCTTTTAATTTATATAATATAATATAATACATAAAGCATTCCGTCATGTATAGCATCATAAATTGTTGTCAGTTCCGACATTTGTGTCTTTAGCAACAAGATATTATCACGAGATGACTGTTTCCTCACATTTCGTGGAAAGACGACGACGATGTAATTACCCTATTAAATATACAGGATCTGAAAACATAATAGTAATTAATTGTTATATTTCAGTAATTCATACTAATATTCTTGGGAAGGATTTCGTTCAATACTTTGCCGAACTAAAAACTAGGTTGAAGAGGGGGTAGAAGTGGTCGCGGTGGTAAAAATGGTAGATGTGGTAGAGATGGTACAGTCTAATTTTAAGTAACACACTTTAGCTCATGTGGTACAAACTAAAATATTACCCTCCTGCGGTCAGACCTGTGGGTTTTAAAGGTGCGAAGTAGTTATTGGAGCTAATTTTCTTACAATAATTGAGTGAGTCGGATATTTCAATAATACGTGGCCCTACTTTGTGTCATCGCTCTACGCGCCTAGTCATCGGAGGCACCACAATGGTACATAAAATGAAAAAAAAAACCATTTAAAGCACTAGACCAATCCTTTTCGTTTTCTGCTGGAAATAAAAGAATATTTGTTTGACGTTTTAACAACTGAACAATGATTTAAAAGAACAATTTAAATTATTTCAAGTATTTTCGACTTTGTAACGATTGCTATCATCTTAATTTTTTTCACTTTATTTTGAGAGTTAAATATTTCTCTTGAGCTACTTAGATTATTAATAATTTCCAAGAATCTTTTTATGACAGTTGTAAAAAGTTTTTATACAAAAATTCAATTTTATCCGGAGTATTGCTAAAGTTAAACATTCACTGAAGTTATAAATTGTATCGTTCAGTTTACAACTTTGGGTTTTATGAGATATGAAAGGAAAATCGTTAGCTGAAATAAATTAGGCATAGAAATGTATTGTTCAAATTTAAAACTTAGTATTTTGAAATGTGAAGAAATTAAAATTATTTATCAGATTTTTCATAAATGATTCAAAAACTCTATATATTCTTTGCCTCCAAAAAGATAATTACAATGATTTAGATCTTTCAGATAAAAGAGGGAAATGAAGTATTTAACATGGACGCAAAATAATAAAAAACCCAAGGTTTAAAGAGAATACATGAGATGAAACATAAACATGAATGATCACACATCACTTCACAAATCTAAATAGAATTTCCAATATCTCGAAGCATTTCCAAAACATCAAGTAGTTGCTTTAAATAAACATAGAAATCCCGTTCAGTTCTTCGAATCGTATTAAAATATTTTTATTGAGATAAGATTCGTAATAAATATTGAAGTAATATGTTATTGATATACAGTAATACCAAAAATTTAAAATGTTAATTTCATTTTCAAAACTCCGAGAATAACATCGAATTCCACAGCTTGATTTTTTCTTTCTTCTAAATAATATACCTCCAACATTACATTCTGTCTAATAAGTGTAACACATATATCATTAAATAGACGTTAACTAATAAGTAGAGGTACAAGTTCAGTAAACTGTCCGTAAAATAAAGTTAAACTTCAGCGAAAGTAACTTATACCACACTCCTAAATTATATTTAGAGATAGTTAACTAAGTATTACAAGTTGTTGTTGTCTGTTCAAACATTCTGTTGCTCTTGTGGTGTGTATAATAGATTGTATTTTACATGTTAATTAATCATAACATGGCTACATAGTATTAATATTATCATAGGTCTTTATAATTTAATATATTAGTTTATAATACGTAAACTTATGTTTATAATATATTATGGATGATTATGTATATTAACGTATAGTATTAATTTGATGAACATTACCTGTTTCCATACCTGTACATACTTTTCGCAGTCGCACTCAGAGCTCTGAGACTGACCCCAAACATAAGATTTTATTTAATAGAAATATCAAACTTCTACTTCTACTAGTAATTATAATCTGTTTTATTTAGTAGTGTATGTAGAATATTATAGTCCCATTCTTGAGCTTTAAGGAAATTTTTATTTTATCAAATTGTTTAAAGTTTGTAAGAAACTATTAAAGTTTTGTTCTTATTATTTTAACTCTTACTGGTTTCAGTATAACTGATTTACAAACTTTTAACTTAAGCTAATATTCGTAGAGTATTTTTCAATGTCAATAAGGTTTATATTAATTTGAAACAAATTTATTTTTATGTCCTATACTTTTATAATTATCATACAATAAAATATATTAACAAACTAAAACATTAGGAAATATAAATCTTTACTTCGTTACTGATATTTATTGTAACACTACAAATATACTATTATGAAAACGATTGGTTTAATAATCGTCTTCAATGTGATATTAAGTTTACTTGAATCCCTAAATAAATTTGATAATATAAGAGCATTTACAAAAGTAATTAATTTTTGTTAATATTTAAAAACGATCTTATCTTTTGATTTTATATCTTTTAAAGTATTATATTTAGTTTGAAACTATAACAAAACACGCATGTATTAGATTCTCTTAGATTTTCACAAGTACACATTTGAAATAAAACTATTTTTACGGATTAAAACTCGCGTATAATTTGGTTACATTTTGATTTTAACTCGACGTTTCGAATGCTTTGCAGTAATCGCGTTCACGGGTAGACGAGATGTAAGTGTCTGTCAGAAAGTCAGTTAATTAATCATCGAGGTAGATGATCAAAATGTAAACAAATTATACGGGAGTTTTAATCCGTAAAAATAGTTTTATTTTATAATTCTTCTGTTGGCAATACATTTCCTCTAGTGACGTGTGTTATAGTCAATAAGTGAAACTAATAAGTACACATCAAATTTGAATACAAGTCTGTATGAAAAATGATTTTTTTAAACTGAATAAATACTTAAATATTCAGATGTTAAGAGCTAAGTGTACCATTTTCTTTTCACTAGAGTATTGTTAGTTGAGTGTCTACTGAGACCAACACTGCTGTTCCATTAATTTTGAGAGACAATTCTTGTTCACTCTGTTGGCATGACATTATTACACTCGAGGGAACGTCACGTTATTGGAGTAAAAATCGATGTTTGGAAACTATATTTTATAACTACTTTCTATAAAATTTAAAATAATACTTCTTAAAGTTATAATTAGAAAGTAATATATATTTTTTCTATTGTTTTTACATGTTAATGAAAAAAAATACAAAAAGTTATTGTTATTTTTGCTAGTATCTATCAGACATATTTAAAAATGAATATAATATAGCTCATCCTATGCAAAAATTGTTTAAATATTAAAATACCAGAATACTGACACTCGTCGTTAAATATGCGATTATTATTGAATCATCAATATAATAAGATATTTCTTTGTGATATTTGTGATATAATCTTTTTATTACACTATAATGGGTGATTTGTTACAGTTTTTGTAAGACTTTAAGATACCTAAACTATTTTATAGCTATTGTTCGTTCGTAAATGTCAGTGAATCACTTTTACAATTTTGTAATCTTTCATTCTTTCAAATAAAGGATACCAATTCGTTGAACATCAACAGAACCTTTTTTATCCGCCCTGGAGACTAAACTGTGAAATATTCGATGAACGTTTGATAAATTGCGACATTCAGACTGAGGGTAGGAAGTAAAATCATGATAAAAGTTACAGTTTTTATATGTCTAAGGAAAACTAGTCTTTACCACAAGACTAGGAATTTAATTTTACTGATTTAAATGTTATATTAAGATCTTTATGGTAAAGTTAATGTAATATTAAATGGAAGCAAATATTATTAAATGATTTTTAGTCTCATAAGTATTTCTTTTAATTTAATAAACTTTTATTCTGGACCTAAAAAATATTTTAAAATGAATGCTAAAAAAAAACTTTTAATCGCTGTAGCTTCCAATCGAAAATATTCAATCAACACTCGTAATAATTACATTATGTATAAATTACTCCATGGGTTATCACAAATCATAAACTAACATATTATCTTTTATCTTATGTCAAAAATAATAGAGTTCAAAATACTTTGAGTTTTAGGGTATCCTAAAACTTTTGGTTATTGGTTACAAGCATAGATTATGATCTTACTAAGATGATAACAGGGTGCGATACATTTTACCCTCCAATAGTCGATAAGAATGATAATGCTAAATTATGAAATAAATGTACTCTACTTGAACACGTTAAAGGAAAATAATATATTTTAAAATTACTTATCCAATTCGTATATTATGTTTACGTACTTCACCTACTAAATCTCAATAACATTGTGATCATTTCCATGTATTTCTAGAATTTCGATATATAAATATACCACGTAAGCACGCGTCGAATAGCATTAAGCTGATATATTGCTAAATGTATCCACTGAGAAATATATAAAGTTAGTTCAGCGTGGCTTTGTAAATGTAGTCGAAGAATAAAGTACATTCTTAACTGTTACTCTAACAAATCTCAGAATAATGTTTTCTAAGATTTACACGAGTATAAACTTACTCGTACCCGACAATTCGAATGCTTTGCAGCAAACGTGTTCGCGGTAAGACGAGATGATGGTGTCTGTCAATCTCGTAAATATAAAAAATGTAATAATAAACGCGAGTTACATCCGAAAAATAGTTTTATTGAAATCTCAGAATGTTTGTTTAATCTAAATATGAATATCCCGTATTTTTCGAGTTCGTAATTTTGCTATTTTAATATGTATTATATAACAATATTGAATATTATGAAGATATATTTTTTAATATTTTTATTTAAGATATGGTCAGAGCTTTTTTTGTACGCCCACAAACGTATTCTTCTGTGCTTGCTGAGGTTGTCTGCTAGAGAATGCCTGTTAGCATTAAGATCGCCTTTTGTGCATTTTTATTGTTTTATGCAATACAGAATTAAATAATAAAAATATATATAATTATATTACAGTTATTATGAACGTTTCCTCTCCTTTTGTTCAAATCCATTTTGTATAGTAAATTTTTTTGTAGGTTATAATATATATTATTTAAGTGATTATTGCTAAACAGTTTCACATATTTTTACATATTTTTCTATTAATTATATTACGGTTTTAAATAGTAGTGTTGGATTTACGATCTTAGAAATTTATTAACATTATGTAAGTTTTATGACAAGGGTAACAGAATGAAAACAATGTATCAAACTATACTAAAAGAGCATATTGTAAGAATTAATATTTTTCTTTATCTTTTTGCATCGTTACAAATTTTTATTTTGATAAAAAAAAACACTGTAATGTTCTTCAGTGTACTGAAGAAGAAAAAAAAACACACACTGAAGAAGGAAGTCGGAACAGTTGCCTATTTTTTAATGTCCTGTATTACTTACAACCTAAAGTATATAAAATCATTTATTCTAAGTTATAAAAGATGTTGTAAAATAGCAAAAATGTACACAAAAACAATAGGATCATTCAAAAGCTTGTCTCTATTTACAAACTCTACACATTCAAAACCGTGTGACATCAGGTGGGAGGGTCGAGCCGTAGCTCTCGCTCCTTACTGACGGAGCAACACTCCTCGCTGCTGGTGACGCTGATCACCACGGAATTTAGTGGTGCCTAGAAATATATATTAATATAGACTGGTTGATTTGTTTCTTAAAACTACTTAAAAAAATCTAAATGATAAATTAAAGCCTAAGCCATGAATTTATTTGTAATGTCTAAAAATTATCGAACACTTTTGTATTCTTAATAAGATCTGTACCATAGTAATGAAATATTATTTATTATCATTGACATTATGTTTAATTTCATTTAAAGAACACAAGAAAGTACTTGTATGTTCTTTAGGAGTTGTGAAAAACTATTTTCTTCAATTCAAATCTCGTGGTGTAAACAAATAAAGTAAGGCTTGTCATTAAAACTTTCAAGTTTTTGGTATTGAAGTTTGTGTTTCTTATAGTTGTTGAAGTTTTTCGTATAGAAAAGGTATTTAAAATTCCGTTGTAAGGGAAAAATGTTAGAATTTCAGATGTTTTGTAAATAAATTATGAATATATATTTTTTAGTATGTTCTCTTCATTTATTGTAATCAGCAAAGCGGTGACTGCGCCCTCATTTACATTAGGACCGAACATTTTTCATGAAAAGTGATAGCACTGGACACCTTTCTTTCTACGGTTTTATTTTAAATTTGTAAAATCATTTATTTTAATTTTATATACCTACATAAGTTTGTGGTACAAATGTTGAATAAGGAGATTATTGGAAATATATTCTTCAAAGGATATGTGAGTCTCGTCACATAGACGATAGTGTAAAAGTGGGTATACGAAGTTTTCATTTTCAAATTAGGATACAATAGCTTACCGAAATTTCGTATGGGAAGTTACTAAATCATTGATACACCAGTACATGTGTGTTGTGGTGGTGGTAAAGTAGGAGCGTAACGCAAGTCTGTCTTCAGCATGAACAAAGCTGCTGCCAGTTTGCTGATAGATACCGTAAGTTGGGCTGCTGTTACGCCTTTTTTTTTTTTTTCTTTTTCCGTTCTAAAAATTACCCATTACCCAGTGGGGTGACGGCCGGGAGGTGATGTGGTACTACCCGGCAGCATAGAGGATGCTGCCATTTTTAAGGCTACCCACTAAAAAACCAACGGTTGCGCTCTGCGCCGTAATGGGACATCACGGGATCGCGTTAGCACACACCGTGACGCCCCAGCGAGACCCCCCGAATGAGGGTGCCCCGAGCAACGTAGAGCACCCTCCCATCGTAGGCCTATTTTAGGTAAGAGGGGTCACCTTACCCCCTCACCAGGCACTACAACTAGGGAAGGAAGCGACGGGCATGCTTTGCGGCGATAACTTACCGCAAAGCAGGCCGCATAAGGAGGCCATTGCGACCCAGCACCTCTCACTGCTGACCATCGCGCTGATAACGCGCGGCATCGAGAGGTCCCTGCCAATCACGCCCACCACCTCAGTGTGCTGGTGGTCCCAGGCGGCGCACTCCGCCAAGGTGTGACGAGACGAATCGACGGACTCGTCACAGTGATGGCAGGAGGGGATCGCCTCCCTTCGTGCTATCTTGTGCAGATACTCACCGAAGCAACCAAACACCTAAGCTAGTTCTGCTTCCACACCTAGGTGAAGTTTTCACTTTTATAAGTCTTACTTGGAACTTTTCTATTTTATGAATATTCTATTTTTATTTGATATACTTTATTTGATCAATCAGTTTTTTATAAGAGTACCTACGCAAGGTTCTTTAAGGACCTTATCGAGAAGGCCACTATCGCAATGTAAGCGGTGACGATAATGGTCCATAGTAACGTATGAGGTATGGCCGCACGAGGTGAAAGCCAAAAGCCTTTCAGGGCGCTTCCCGATTCTTTTGGGATCTAGATCGAGCAGATACTCAACCTCTGAAATCTCTACTGAAGTAAACTGACATTTCTAGAAATTGAATAATTAAATAATATTAAAATATATGTAAAAGTGCGTGAGTTCACGCCGCGACTCCGCCATTCTCAGTATAAGAACATTCGAATATTTTCGCAACTAGTTGGAAGAATTCCGATAAGAAAATCGTAAGTACAGTCGGATTATATTTAAAAATATATAAATGTACTATTTAATAAAGTTCGGATATATACCTAATTTTAATTTAAAGCAAAAATTTTTAACAAATTATAATAATATTTCACCAATTGCTAAGATGGTCACTGCACCAGCTGGAGTTCAAGAGTTAGTTTTTCTCGTTCTTCTAACCAGCCAACAGCATCGACCACTAAACCCTCAATACCGCATTCTTTCTAATAACAATATTATGTGTAAGTTTCTTATTTCTAATGTCCGTAAATTAAGATTAAACTGTTGTGGCAGAGGCATTCACTACACAGAGTCAGTATATTTATAAAGATGGTTAACCGAGTATAACTTTATAAGATTTTGGCGTCAGTTCAAACATTCTGTTGCTCGTAACTCATGCTAACAGCTTCGTATGCTATAAGTGTTTAATAAACAACTATTTCGTAAAAAATGTGGAATGTATTTTAAACATCATAATTTATTATTCTAATATTTTGGCAGATATAAAACAAAATATTTTAAAGAGTTATCAGTTTCTACAAGAGAATAGGAATTTGTTTTATTTTACCTGAACATTTAAGATACAGTGTCAGTAAGAAATCGTAACTTAAAACTAAATCTAAAGATAAAGCAAAATGTTATTATTACAGAACCATGTTGTACTTAGGAGTACTTAAGAGTGGACATAAATTAAAATTATTTTTTGATCAATTTACGTAAAGACTATATATCTTTTATGATACATGATTTATTATTTCAATATTTTGGATGATGTAAAACAAACATTTTAGCTAGTTAACAAATTTAAGTTAAGTTTGTACAAGAGAAACGGAATTTTTAATTTAATACGAATATTTAAGATACTTAGTATCAAGACCAATAAGAAGTTATAACTTTTACTAGATCTAAAGCTAAGATATATTGATGTCTAATAATTATTATTACGGAACTATATTGCATATATTTGGTGTTCTGTAAACAATTTAAACCATGAGATAAAGAATATTTGATACAAAATGATACTAAAAATATATTATAAAAAACTGTATTCAAAACTACCCAGCATTGCAAGAGACGTTCAAACTTAGAAGTGGCGGATATATCCACTTATAAATTAGGTTTAATTAACTTTAAAAATGTTCTACTAAAATCTAGTCACTACATTTCATTAAATGTTACCTGTAATACTCTGAGTCTGAGTGCTGTAACAAAGGGTTATGTCTGTTCACTTCTATACGGCGCGTCTTGACCATAGCACTTGGACGCTCCGCTCACAGCGCTGCACACTGACTGCTTGCGAGACCACATTGCTTTTTTAGTGACTTCTATTGACTGATATTGATTTATTGATCTCAAGTTACAAGGAAAACTATTTAAATATAGAGCGAATTAATTAATTAATTAATTAATTATGATATTGTTTTTTTTATTATAATATATGAAACAACTGCTTTTTTAAAAATTTAATTCTATTTAAAGCTACAAATTGTTGGTTATGTTGAGAAGTTTTTTAGTATTCAAGTAACTGTAATTGTAAATATTTATAAAAGATTAATCTACATATATATATGTAGATTTATATGAATAGCGATTCATCGTAAGCGTAGGAGGCTGGACTAGCTGGCTGGAGGCTGACACTTAAGAAGTGAAGTTCAGATAACTCATTCTGTTTCCGACGTCAAAGACAGAAAACGTCATACATTATTAGTTGCGCCGACAAATACAATACTACCAATATATTTGTCAAATTAATATAAATAAACAAATAATAAATAGAATTTTAAAAATACTTTGAATTATTGTGTAATTATAAAATCAAAGCTCTTAAGCTAAGAGCTTATATTTTAAATTCACTTACGTATTTTGGAAACTTCAAATTCATGATCTTCACTAAACTACTTCAAATATGTTTAATATTTAACTGTTTAAGTTGTGAACTATTATAACTTAATCTAATCCTATGTACACAATACCAGTTTCAATTAATAGAGTCTGAGATTTAGAAGATAAATTTAGATCATAATTAATAATGTGTTTTCAAATTAATGGTATTTATAGAAGTCCATCTATTATACTTAAATTTTCGAAGTTATCGATTTGCTAATTAACTTATTAATACGCATTGTCGTATAAAGGAAGTATAAGTTAAAAAACAAACCTGGTCTATTTACATTCATTACTTTAAATTGTAAATAAAAAGTTGATGTTTCTTTGTTGGATTGTTTGTTTCTAAATTCTTGGGAAACATTCATGTCTCGAATGAAAAATTTTCAATTTATTTATTTTATTAAAAACGGGAAAGTCGTCACAATAGTCTAGATTTGATTCAAACTCTAGCAAAATATTAATTTAAAAAACGAAAAAGAAACATTTCTTGAATGTTTCAGTTCAATAGGTCGCAATCATTAAAGGTATTTTAATCTTGAAAGCTGGAATAGAAATATCGATCCAGCTACAGGTAGTTTTTTAAGGAATACTTTCTAGTTAGGTACTTGGGAATCAAAAGAATAAACTCGCAAAAAATTCAGAAATGCTGGCAAATCATGCTCGTAAAAACTTATTATATATCTTTCTATATTTATTCCACTTAATGTGATATGTAATATGTGATATCTTTGGAAAATCATCTTAATAATGAGTACAAGTTCTAGGACTTCACTTAATAAGCAGTTCGACCTCATTTCTAATGTATTGTCTGAATGAATCCGATGAGTTTAAAACAATTTTTTACAGAATAAATACTTAAGAACGAAAGAATATTTTATTTACTTTGTGGTACACTAACTTATCAACATATCAACATAATAAATGTGTGGTATTGTGATAGTGTAGCTATACCTATGTACAAAGTATCCTTACGTAAATAAATAACGTATTATTATTATGTATTTTATATATTTTGGGTGACGTTCCTTATTTATTATTTATTTATTTCTATCAGAGTTTATTTAAAACAACAACTGAGTGGTGATTTTTTATTTTAAAAAACTTACAGCTTACAACTTTTACTATTATTTAATAAAAATTTCTAGTCAGTAATCGAGTCTTCATTAGGTCTTGAGTCCTCATTAGGTATGATCTTGCTATGCATCGAAGTGGTTTACTAGAGCATATATATGTTATTTATAATTTTAAGATAATCCAGCAGTTCATATAACATATTTTATACAATATATAAAGGAAATCTTAATCTCCAACTAAAAACATTATAAGTATGTCATGTTTACAACAGCTCATTTAATTATTCTATAAATTTTGATATTAACCTACTGAAAAAACTTTTAAGAAGCTAAAACTGTAAATAAAATACAAGAATAGATTAAATTTTTAAATTAGATATTTGCTCAAAAAGCTTTTCTTCCAAACCTCATAAAAGAACAGTGAATAAGAAAGGGCAATCTACTTAACAGTATTCTGAACATGAAACAAATACAACAACCTATTTCACATTGGATATTTTTATTGATTCGTAAATATTCAACGAATTCACAGATTTGTCAACTTTGCTCTCTGGATGGAAGTACAGACAATATGAGATTGGATTACTTGAGTCTTTAAATTGAAGTGCCGGGTTGGTATCAGGATGAGCTCTTAATTAAATATTATATACTATTATTCATATTTGAAAGTATGAAAATGCTTTTCATAACTTGTATTAATACTTTGTTGGTTGTAGCGATTACGTCAGCCTTATTTTCATTGCACTTAGAAATAAGGTCAGTAAATGTAAAAACACGTTTAAAATATAGTTAATGTAAAATGAGTCTAAAATAGCTTTTTAAATGTATGCAATACGTTAACGCGTGTAAAAAAGCGAATGAAATGTTACCACATGAGGGCACATTTTAATTTAGTAATTTAATCAAATGACTCACAGAATATTTTATTTTCAATCATAGACAGAAGGTATATTTTTATTTAATCGTAATTGCTATTAAAATCTACATGACATAGCTTTATTAAAATAACTTATTACGAAAATGATTTAAATTTATTTGTCGGAGTCACATAATAGTATATTCCTGATTGTAATGTAACTGAATGCCTTGCTTGAAGCGTTGTAACACACGAACTGAGCGTCGGAGCCGACTGGTGGCACGAAGACGGCTATTGCTTGTAGATTCGCTTGCGGGAAGCCTTTATCCGGTAATTCATTTTAGCTTTGTTGCTTTCGTAGTCAATATTTATATTTTACAATACACAACGGCTGAGGCGTAGAATTAAAGAAACTCGGTCCCCTTAAAACATATATTCTTTTTTAAAATGTAAAATATAAGTACATTTATTACATAGCAAAGTCCTCTAAATGAAGAATATAATTTGTAATTCAAGAAATAAATTAGGGGATGTCAATACAGAAAACCGCGAAGAAAGCTTAAATGACGCCTTAAGACTATAATTACGCCCCTCGACGTAAAAAGAGTCATCACTAAACCTTCAGCAGCGACACGGAGCTAAGGGCAAAGTGTCCTTGAGAGAAAAACAATTCTTTGTTGTAGAGGTCAGTAATTTCTTTATCAATTTCATAGCTTTTATATTCGGTGCAGTATAAGCATGTAACATTAAATAGAAAACTACAAATAACCCTTTCCAAAGAAATTATTACCAATTTTATGAGGTAGTTGTGTTTATTCTTGAAAGTGGATATAAAATGAATAAACAAATTTTGTAAGATATTTACAAGATTTATAAATATCTTCCGAAAATTGGTTCTCTATAAACAAATCACAAAAACAATTTAAATAAATATTAATTTTGTCAATAAATAATCATGGTAATTTTAAACTTCTTAATATGGCATCAACAAGATATTACTTCCATAATGTTTAATGCATCACACAAAAAACTATACATCCGTCACTGACCTATAAATAATGATTTTCGTAATCATAAAACAAATTGTTTACCAAAACACCTGTACATTCCAAGGTCTGAAGAGAGACTGAATAATGAAAATTGGAGAGAAAATGTTGATTTCTTCTTATCACTATGTTATCGTTTTATATTATATTTTTGAACTTGTCTAGTCTGGTCATTTGATTAATAGTCAAAATTGTAAGGAGCAGGAATGCTTACAGAGGATATTAAATGTTAGTGGGTATAAAAGTCAGCTGCTAACTAAGGTCGTAATCTTTAGAATTTTGTGAATATATTTTAGACATTTGAAAGAAATAAACATGTAAAAGGCAATCATTTCTCCCTTTTTTAAAAATAAGTTTAATTGTAATTTTAAACATGAAATGAATAGTAAATTAGCAAAACAGCACAAGTCGCTGATTGAATATACTTGAAAAGTTGAATTTTGTATTTTAGAATATGTACTTGAAAACTTTATTTACTATAAAATATATATCTACTTTCGTCTACAAACAAGGAATAGGTAGTCTCATTAATGGTATAGATCATGTCTCTACAAATGTAAAGAACTTGCCCTATACTATCACTTCTGAACCCTAAAACACTATGCTACATTTAAATAATTTGCTTTGAACCAATTTCAATATATATTTTTTTAAATTTAGAACCACAATGTATATAGAATTACTTCTATATATACATATATATGGTTAGTTATAGTTCACAAGGCGTTCGATTTTATGACAAGCAAAAGACGACTTCCAAATGTCAGATTCAAATTAATATAGCTTACTTTTTATCCTCGAATAAAAATTTAAACAAAAATGACAAGAGCAATTCCTTTTATAGATAGCTGTTGATAGCTTCTAATGATGTTTGTGACATACACGTTAATGAGATGTCGATAAATTTATCCGACGTATACATTTAAAATAGTAACGATCAGAAACAGAACAGAGCGACGTGCTCTAGAATTGTGATATGATTTGAATAAGATAGGGAATACTGTTCAATTTTACAGTTTTTGATCAACTCGTGTTTCTTTCAGTTGTATTAAAAACTAAATAGAAAAATATACTAATTTATTGACAGTATTTTCATATTAAGCCTCATTAAGCTCAAGTCAACTGGGTGTTAAAATATTTAATTTAGTTTCTATAATAGTAGTTAAATATTTCCGTATTAAACAACTTTTAAAGTCTTATAGTCTTACAAAACACACATATTTTATTGTTTAGTTTATGTATCAAGTTGGCTTTTTTCTTTATACGCGCAATGGAGACAAATGTTGTATTAAATTCAAGAATAAAAAAATAATTATGCCACTTATTCCGGCAACTAGTTCAACAATCAACGAACTAGTCGACCAACTAGTTCACCAACTAGTCTACCTACTAGTTGACCAACTAGTTGACCATCTAGTCTAGCAACTAGTTGACGAACTAGTCGAGCAACTGGTTGACAAACTAGTTGACCAAGTAGTCTACCAACTAGTTGACTAACTAGTCTACCAACCAATCTAGCAACTAGTCCACCAACTTGTTGACACACTAGTCTAACGACTAGTCGAGGAACTAGTCGGTCACCTACTCGAGCTTCTAGACCAACTAAATTACTAACTAGTCAACCAACTAGTCGGCCGACTAGTCAAGCTATTAGTCAACTAAATAGTCAAAAAGGTAGCAAAAAAATATCAGTTTTTTGCTAGACAAATTGCTACTAACAAAAAGTACACCAAGTAGTCGAGGAACTAGTCAACAAATTCTTCAGGCAACTAGTCCATCAATAAGTTGGCCAACTATCACAAACGTATTGTCTAAAACTTGGCCATAGTATTATTTTCATGCAACTAAGAAATGTATTTAAGGCAATAAAAGTAACGTACAATATTATAAATATAACATTTTACAACAACCGGGAATGAAACACAAATAAAGAAAATAAAATTTGTTTTGTACTTAAATTTTCAAAACTTAATCTTGTTTTGTAAGAGACTTAAAACCTTTTTTAAAACTCTTCTATTAAAATTATTTGAAAGTGTTAATTCGTAGACGGTACTTTCTAAAATCATTAAACTTGAAGATACTTAATAATGCTAAATAATACTTGGCTATATTTTACGACCTAAAAAATCCTTGACATAAAAAAGTTATTATCGACCATATTATTAATATCCATTTTTTGTTTGTTGGAAAAGTCCGTTAAGGGTACCCCATTGGGCGAAAAGGTTTTGTACATACTACCTAATAAATAACCAACGGTTTTCTTAATCAGCTTAGTTGGACGAAACGGGAACTAATAGTTGTAATTAGTACTATCAAAGCCTCATGTAGGGAAATATCATCGGTTATATCCTAAAACTTGCTGACCCAAGGTTTCTCTTTTTGACTTCACAATTTGTGCATCCGTTATATTTTTGGCTTGCACAAATTTTTCATAATCTATCTATAGAAAAGTAGGCATGTGATAATCAACTGTCTAAATTTGTTTAATATAGATTGATCGGTCTAGGAGATAGCTGACAAAATTTGATCGAGTTGACCGGTCAGCTCAATAAACATTTCCGCGTTGGTTATAATTATATTGTGAGAATATTGTGAGGGCTAAGGACTGGTGTTTAACCGTAACATATAGATCGGGGTAATGAGATTTAATCTCCTTTTTCTTTGTGATGTTTAAATAATCTTTCTATTAGGCTACATCTTTACATTTATTTTACTATTTCTTGATGCTCAATCGTGTAGTTTATCTGTTATAAAAATAATAAAATTATTTTTTTTTACAAAGGGATTTATCATCAATCTAATTACAATAAATAAACATACTATAATCTTCTTTTATTCCTCTATGCCGTAATCGGTTGTTCTTCTTAAATTATTTGTTGAACATTTTCGTCACAAACCAATTTTCGTCCACTCGGCGCGATAAGGCAATAACAAATCGTTGAACACTGATAGAACATCGCTTATTCAGCCCTCGGGACTGAATTAAAGAAATCTGTGACAGAATGTGTGTTAAATTTGTTATATTCGGTTTTTTAAAGACTGATAATGAAAAATCAATTCATTATACTACTTAGTTTTGAAGATCTGAAAATAAACTTTAACGCAATGGTTACATTTATTTACTAAAGTCGTGAAGATAAAAATTTAATAATAATATTTTTGTAATATCTTCCTCTTACTTTAAAATTCTACTCAGTTTTTATTTTTTTTCATAAAATCCAACTGAGTTGTTATATTAGTAATAAGTTTTAAAACTATTAAATGAAAACGGACACAAATTTTAAAGCCAAAGCGAAACTTAATATACTTAAAACAAAAATATTATTTAATCTTTATATGTAACGTTTAGATGTAACCTTCCACGAAAAAGTAGACATCTTCCACAGTAAACATTAAAAGAAACTAGATATTTGGAGACATTCCTTTAGTATACCAAGTCTACAGTGTGTAGACTACTGAAAAGTATTTCTGACCGTTTGTCCGATGAGTTCTATCTCTGACACGAAGGACAACTCATGTAGTACGTTCAAACGTAATTATAAAAATGCTGTTCAAAACAATAATTATTGAAATGCTGTTGCTGCTGAAACAGCATTTCAATAATTATTGTTTTCGATACTGTATTTTATGAAGGCTGTTGTATCATGATATTTATAAATATTTCTCCAATAAATTAATATAATAATTAATAAAATTCTCCATTTGTAATATTTTTTTTTGTATGAAAACATAAAGTTTAACGTAATAGCCGTTTCCTTAAATCAATATAAGGTTCTATTTATGTTAACTTTACAAACTTATCATTAGATAAAGGGATTTATCTTAAACACATTTAATTAATAAGAGTTCAATTAGATTAAGTACCTCGATAAATATATTTTATAATTAAAAGTTTTCATATAACATAAATTTGCAGTTATCTTTTAAGATAAATTATTTTCATCACATTAATTTAAATAAGTGTAGATTTTTACTTTATATTATAAATTATTTTGAAGCTCGTAGGTTCTAATCTACATCAATTCATTACTTTTCTAGATTATTCGTTTTTTTAGGAATTCCTATAAACTCGTAGAATTTTGTATAGAGACAGCCACAAACGTAAGTGTTATTATTTTATATTAATTATTATTAGCTACTATTTTATTTATTATTTATTATTTAAAATTAAATATTAAATATTTTATTTATAGTTTAAAGTTTTGAATTTCCAAATATTAAACTTATATACAATAAAACTAAAGGTTTTGATCCAAAGCTTTATTGGAATTTTATCAAAATAAGTAATGTTTCAAATTTTGTGCTGAACTAAATAGTATTTGAATAATAAGATAAAATACTATTAATAATAATTAATAAACTAAATTAATGGAACATTAATTTTTTAAAATATAATTATTAAACTATAATTATTGTTCCATTAATTTTTTGAATTATATTGTTCCATTAATTTTTTGAAATATAATTATTAAACTAAAATTATCTTCAATAACCTCAGGGTTCAGTAAGCCATTAAATAAGGTTCAGATCTTATTTAATGACTTACTGAACCCCAAACAATTAGGATAATTGTAGGTGAGTGATGAATGACTACTAAAACAATTATAATTAATATATATTAAATAAAATTGTCTAAAAATAGTTTCTGAATAAATGTGTCAATTTATTTAATGATTTTAATAAAATATATTAGTTCATCACTTTTATTAGGTTATGCAATTGTCCCATGGGAAAGAGGCTGGTTTAGGTAAGTCTTAGGTGTGCTAATAAGCGAACTTTAAAGTCATCCATAAATTCGATGTAATATGAGCTTTGTATATGTACTAAAATATAATATATCTTTTCACTAGAGTACTGTTAGTTGAGTCTTTACTGAGACCAACATTGCTGTTCCATTAATTTTGAGAGAGAATTCTTGTTCACTCTGTTGGCATGACCTTATTACACTCGAGGGAACGTCACGTTATTGGAGTAAAAATCGATGTTTGGAAACTTTATTTTATAACTAGTTTCTATAAAATTTACGATATTCCTCTGTTTTTCTCGGTTTTCTCTGGTTAAATTCTATTTCGTACAAATATTATAAAGTTTGTTACCCTTTCACAAATAAACTTTTGAACGAATTTTCATGTAATTTAGTCATAATAAATCGATAAATATCTAGGAATTTGAAAAGATAATAACTGAATACCTTCTGAGAACTGTTTTGACGTGCGTTGTCTAAACGGTTGAAGATGATTATATGTCATAGGATTGTTTGTTTCAAATAGCTCCATATTAAAGTCTGAGATAGTATATATCTATGTTTTACGTTAAAGCTACTAAATCCAAAATAATGAGCCATAAATTATATTTAGATACTATTTTAAAATGCATATTTGAAAGTATTTATTAACTTCTCATGAAAATTTACATATTTGTCTCTGTGTTTAGTTTAAAAAAATTTAGTCTTTCAAATAAGATAAGTTTTAAGTTATTGCACAGTATATACTTACTAAGTACATATTTCCTGTGTCTGCTTCAGAGTCTCTAAGCTGCATATTGTGAACCCTCCGTCTGTGGCTCTTAGTATCTAACACTTCCTATAAATATAGATTATCTTTGATTTAAGAGTATGTCTTGCTTAAAACCTCGACACTCATCTGATATGTATATTTTTGTAAATCTCATATTCGTAAGTTAGGTCTAAGGAAACTTATACAAAAGCTTTAATTTAGTTAAAAGTTTTCTAGCTTTCAATGAATCATTTGGAGAATCATTTTTTCAATTTTGTAGTTTACGTTGTATTCATGGCTAGCGTATTATCTTTCTTTCAGTCCAATAACGTGCGTTATGTTCTACGAATTTTCTACGAATTGGAAGAACATTGATAGAACCTCGCTTATCCCGCTCTAGGGACTGGACTTTATAAATAGTAGTCATTTCAGATCGAGGGTAGGCAATAATATCTAATAATAATTCGTGTTACAGATTTTGTAAGTTGAAGGTAAATTACTCTTTATAAATAAGGTAAGATTTAATAACTTTACATGTAATATTCTCGTAACCAAGAATAATAATAATGTGAATTAAATAGTTTAAATTATTTTTAAGCTCATGAAGGATACTATGGTTATAGCTATTTCGGATATAATATAGAAAAAAATAGTACTATATTTAAGAAACAACTGTAATTCAAATACATAAAAGGTAAAATTTAATATAAAATGTTACGGGATCCTTATTACATTCAGTGTCACCTCTAAAGTAAGTACATAGTATAAATAAGCTTTACTAAACCATTCCTTCCTCTAATTATGTCTTTCCTTCTTTTATTTTATACAAAACATTTGTTAGATAAATAAGATTTTTATTCGCAGTAAAAATTCAATATAATTAAACTGTATACAGTTAAGCATTAAGAGTTGTTTAAATTTTATTAAGCGAAGATACATTTGAATTAAAATACGTTTATGTATTTTATAATATATTAATTTTTTATATTTACTGCATTCATTAATAAAAAAACCGAACCAGAACCTTTGAAAATGTTCGTATAAAAATAACAAATTTCTTTTCTTATATTTTATATAAAAAGCAACACTTGAGAATTATTTACTTTTATATTTACCTTTATAATTAGTAAATAGCACTTTTTTATTATATACTTTGAAGAAACAGTTCATAACCAAGTTTGTAAAATCTCAAAAATTAACTAAAAACTCGATAGAAATATTCAAGAAGTGAGCTCTAATTATTATTTCAATAGACACATGATTAAGCCGTGCGACATCAGATCAGGTCTGGTCTCACCTGCTAAGGCGCCCTCTCTGCCTACACTTCAGATTCTCATTGAAGTCAGCGGCACCTGGTACTGATATATTTCAATAGACGAATATATTACATGTATTTTATTTTCTTTTACAATGATCCGTTTAGTATAAAGTTTATTAATAAATAGTTCATTTAGTTATAGTTTTTATATCTATATTAAAAATTTTTGAAAACAAACAAAAGACTTAATAATTCTACGAATAATATTCGGGTTCATTTATTAAACTCTTTTCTCATAAAGTAACTCGTCTTGTATCTTAGGAATGAAATAATAGAGTTCATTTAGGATATGCCCTAAACCTTTTTGATTGTTTTTTTTGTACGAATATGGTATCAGACACATATAATATAAACTTAACACCTTAATAACAATGGTAATTTATAATCAGTTTTAATAACAGTAATATTTTATTCTAAATATTAAAATAAATTCTATTTTAATACGAAAACAATAAATGTAATATTATAAATACAATAATCCAAATCCTAAATTATTACATTTTCTATATCTCAATGTATTTTCAGATTATCGATAAATAAACATATCATGTAAGCACGCGTTGAATCGTATTAAGCCGATTTATTAATAAATGTATTCACTGATAATATATAAAATGAATTCAGCATGACGATAAATATATTTGAAAAACGAACTACTTCATATAAGTAATTAGAAAAGATATGATGTTCTCATGACAAACGAAATATTTTAAGAAAAATCTATTTGATTACATCTTAAATGACAAACATACATATATAACTGACTTGTAGTACTTGAAACAAATTGAAATTTTTATTTGCACTTTTGTATTTTTTTTAATATGGCAAATGTTATGGAGTAGATATAAGTGTAATTTTAGAGACGTTAATAACTCTAAAAAGCAATGGTTATGAAAAGTATATTTTGGGTAAGCAAAATTATATATATATATATATATATATATATATATATATATAATATTAAATATTGACCATAGATATAATCGATACAAGTATTGGTAACAGACATTGGTGGTGACACAGCAGACCTATCCGCAACGTGAACCCAGCTACGACCATCCTGCTACTGAATAATCAGAGCTGTGTTAATGGTTCGTTTAGGTAAAATTTGCTCGTACAGAGAGATGTCGTTCATCAAAATATTTTCTTAAAGAAGAGAATCTTTTTTTATCCAAAAACATTGTGCAAAAGTCTAGATACTTATTTAAGTACAATAAGAAAATATGAGAATGAACATATACAATACTTGGTAAAGGATTTTAAACGATTTTTGTTATGCAACATCAAAAGCTAAGTTACACTTTTAATAAATATTTATTATTACGGCAATATTAAAGTAAGATCGTGTGACTAGACCAGTATTTTACAATCCGCTTAATTTGATACTTTGAAAGTCTTATTATTTAATGTATTTACATAAAAGTTTTGTTTATCTTATTAAGTTACAATTTAGAGAACAATGCCAAGTCTTGTAACCTTGAAGTAATATTAATTAAGATTGATATTTTATATATTTACCTAAAAATTGTACTTCCATTATCAATGTTGGTCGTACGGTAATATCAGATACTGTCAATGTTGTGTTTCGTGAAAGAGACAATTGCTTGTAGAAACAAAACCAGCAGATGTGGGTATTTTGAAAAAATACCCGCAAATAAAGACATTGACCAGTACTTTCTTCGGTGTTCTCATAACCACGGTCAGTGCAACATGATCGAAACGTCGAAGGAGGTTATTACTGTATAAATCTTCTATTAAGATATTGATAACGCGAATAAATCCTGTAAACCTAATTTATAAATAAGTTTTCATCACGATTGTATTGAGAAATACAGTGTGTTTTGCTTTAATTCTTTTTTTTCCGAGGTTTTCACGTTATTTGAATATGTGATTTGAAAATTTGTAGTTAAATTTTTGTATCTCTTGTATGGTACATTAAACATTTCAAATAGAGTTTATTAATAGGACATTATATTTTAAATTATTATTCTAATAAAAATAAAGAATCAACTTTCATAAAAATGTATATAATCTACACAAATTAAGCTTTGTAGAAATTATTATAATATAGTGAATGCAATTTCGAATGAAGGCCACAAATTATATTATCATAATGAATATTGACTTGTAGGCTTATGTATTATAATTTAATTATTTTTTTTTTGTGAATTAGCCTAATTATGAACATAATTGCCACTTATTATAACACTTTGCTCAGCAACAAAACTTTAACTAAAGAAAAAGTTTTACCTTACAAATTTATTAATTAGAACTTCAACTAAAATTAGTTTCTCAACTGCTCACAACTGCTTATTAATTTAGTATGCATAGCTATTTGTACAGCTTCTGTAAAGTCACAGTTCTATTATACTATTTTAGAATTTAAACAAAAATATAGTTACTTTAATCTACACGACTTTACTATCAGCAACTATAAATAAAAAAAGAGTATAAAAATCATGTATAGTAAATATACCTGTACGTGTACATTCATTGAAATCCTTTCAACAATTTTAGCTTGAAATTTGAACGCAATCATGACAGACTGTCAGAAAGATGAAAACAAATCCAAAAATACTGATTCTATTTCAGTATATTCACATGTGTATGATATTTACACAAAAGTATATATAATTCATCTCAATATGTGATAGATTTGGTAATTCAATTTGTGAATTTCCAGTTCGTTATGTGACTTCACTTAATTAGCAACTCGACCTCATTTACTATGCGGTATCTGAACAAACATGAGACGATTTAAAATATAATTATTATAAAAAAAATGCGTAAGAACAAAAGAATTATTATATTTTGATTTATATAACACTAACATCATAATTATTATTATATTGACGATACATGTGTACCAAGTATAATAAATTAATTGTATGAGTGTATGGGCACAAGCCTATTAATAAAATACACTAGATGTAGCAAAAACATTTTAATTTTTCTTAAATTTAGGAACAATGGTTTGCATTATATATACTAATATTATAAAGTGTAAAAGGTTGTCTGTTTAAACGCTCTAATATACACAATTTGATGTTACGTGTTTTCTGATAATGATAAGCTAGTTCATGGTGAAGGTGGTCTAGACTATTACGTTACTGCTCTTATTTATCCTAATACTAAATGAAATAAGTCTGTGAATAAAACCGCGAGCAACACAAATGTTTATTAAATAAATTTAAAACCAAGGAGTATTTACTCAATGAAGGAGTTCTAAAAATTTGTTTATTTTATTCAGAATGTTGTTAGTTAAAGCAAACCCTTAATACACCCCATTTTTACAAAGTTATTTATTGTTCAGATGAATGTTATTTTGAGTTTAGTTTGTTTCTCGCAAAGAGCAAAAGATATAAGTATGATAGAAGAGTCATGAAAAATTCACACAATTGCTACGACCCCAAAAAAAATTTGGATTAGTTTCAGGTGAATGAAGATATGTTTGAAAGATAGGTTTGAAGTTATATCGGATCTAGAAAATAATAGAAAAATAAAGCAATGATATAAATAATTATAAAAGGTCATACAAAATGTATGGACACTAAAATATTTAAACACTTTTGAACATTAAAATAAATAAAACCTCGTAATACACATAGATACCGAATAAGATAACATAAAAGTGCTTCACTAAATTATTTTTCTTTATTGCGACGATATCTTACTTTCTTAAAGAAAGATTGTTCAGCCGTCGACGAGGAATTCAAAATCCTGAATTCTTCAAACGCATTTAATACCAAAAAGTTTGTTAAGTGTACAATCCATATTATTAAGCTAGACGAACACCGGCAATTATGAAAAATGTGATAGGATTTCTTGTTAATGTTGTAAAATATATTTGTCCAAGAATATGTATATTCTTTAAATTTTTTTTATTGCATGGTATCGAAACAACAATGTCGTATAGTTTGTATAAAGTAATACTAACTGCATCGTCGTGTATTTATTATAAATTCTGATATACCCCTGCATTGAATACGATGAGAAGATTAGTGCATTGAATAATAATTCAGCTCTGGTCTAAAAGCTGCCTCGTGGGAAATTATATCATATCAGTATAATTAATAAACTACTAGTTATTTCGTAGGTAATAAAGTGCAAAAATATGTTCATTCGTTTATTTATAGGAAATATAATATATATCATTTACAATTTAAAATGAACTTTAAGCTTATAATACAGTTTCATTTATAAATGGAATCAAAATTCTTATAAAAGTGGTTATGCAAAATGTAAGATTTTTTATTTAATTTTTTTTTTTAAATTGTACATTTTGAGGTTATAAAATAAATAAACTTTTTATCTTTTTTCATTATTATTGATTTTTATACTAACTGGGTCTGTCATAAACAGTTAAGTAACATTTGTTATATTTTACTTTCTGAAAGAGAAGGACTGTATCATTACTTTTTATTGTCAGCTATAAATAATTTTCACATAAAAAGTTATAACATTTCAAAATTGTCCATAAAATACGATCGGATTTTTCAGGAGCTCGTCTCTATTTACATAATTTCAATATACACATATAATTAAGCCATGTGATATCAAGTGGGAGGATCGGGGGGTTGCTCCCGTTCTTTGCTGAGGGGGCTGCACTCCTCGGCGCTGTTGATTGCCACGGAAGTTAAAGGTACCTGGGAATATCAACATAAATTGTTTGATATGGGTTGTCTTTTGAAAACATATAATGTTAGAGGAAATTTTACTTAATAAATAGATTAGGTGAAAATAGTTTGTTCATATCCGGAATATAATGTGTATCAAAGTCAAGAGAATGTTGAGAAAAATAGTAATTAAAATGAAAATTATAAATAAATTCCACATTTAAACTAGGACATTAAGTTAAACGTTTTGTGAAAAAGTAATAAATATTTACCATGGATACACCAGTACACGTGTTCGTATCAGACTGTCGTGGTGGTGACAGGGTAGGGTCGTATCGCAAGTCCATTTGCAGCATGAATATAGTTGCAGCGAGCGTGGTGATAGATACTGTAAGCTGGGCTGATGCTACTCCCACGCAAGTTTTGCTGCCGCAGCTAGGAGCAGTTGCAATTTTTAAAAACTTTAAGTAAAATAACTTGATAATAAACAACATAAAGCCAAAAAAATAAGGTGTTTCTTCATATTTTTATAAATGTGTCTAGAACTCACCCGAGGTTCATTAAGGATCTTATTGAGAAGGTCAGCATAGCGATATGAGCTGTTATAGCAAGGGTCCATAGTATCGTTAGAGGAATGGCCGCACAAGGTGAAGGACCGAGAGCTCTCCAGGGTGCTCCCCAACTCTTGGTGGATCGTGACCGAGCTGATACCCAACCTCCGAATCCTCTACTGAAGTAAACTGACGTTGCTATAATGTTAAATTTATAAAAATATGTGTATTAAAGTTAATATTATTTTCCGTATTTAGAAATTTTGCAGAGTTTGATATGATTTAGAATGAAAGAAGACAGTGGAGTTAATTCCTTAAAGGCAATGTTTTTAAAAATAAAAATATATATGAAACTATCGCCAGACACTTTTTGGTATATCTTACTTAAGAATAAACAATATAATTTACTTGCAACTGTAAACAAAAAAAACACATATAATAAAATTATACCAGCTGCTAAGAAGGTGACAGCACCAGCTGGAACTCCAAGTCCAAGTGCCGGTTTTTCTCGTTCTTCTAACCAGCCAACTGCACCGATCACCAAACCACCAATACCGCATACTATCTATAAAACTTCATATGTAAAAACAATAACATTCCTATAACCGATTTCGGTTACGGCTACTACTTCTACTCCTCATATGTCAAATCCTTTCATGTTAACTGAATGTCATGGCTCTTCAGTACATACTTATATCACTGGAGTTTTCTATCATGCTTTCGCTTTTTACAACTTTCAACAATGAGGCGCTTTACTACTCTATTAGGCAATATGATGCATGATCGAATCAAAAAAGCTGTCCTTCCAGAGATACGATGTCATACCTTTTTCATTGGTGTGCCTCAATAATTCTTTATTACGCTATTGATAAGATCAATAGGCGTATTATCACAAATAAATATTCAAAAAGTCTCTAGCATATACATAAATTAAGATCAAACTGCAGTGATAATTGCTTTCACTATATCTCCACATGATATTTACAGATGTGGTTAACCAATTAAAGTTCTGCAAGTTGTTGGCGTTAGTTCAAATTTTTTGTTGCTCATAAACGTGTTAAAAACTTTGTATTGTCGGTTTCATAAACAAAAATTGCGTTAAAAATTGTAAAAATGTTGAAAACAGTTTGTTAAACATCATAGATTATTTGAATGTTTTGGTCGATTTAAAACAAAATATTATGGCAACTTATCGATGGTAAGAAAAATTCAGTATTCATTTATCTTCATCGATAACGATGGATAGGAGTTTAGTGCAGACCTGTTTAAAACATTTTTCTTCCCAGTCTCATGTTTCTTTTTTGTTGAGAGTTTTAAATAGGAAGTTAGACGTAAAGTGAGATGTTTAAATCGTAGAGCCAATGAAGCACATTATAACCATGGCTGACTGACATAACTGTAGATATCCAGATTTATCGGAGATTTAATTGTGAGATTTATCGTCTTTTACGTAAAGTCTTTGAACGTCTTGTCTATAATCAATTAAATAGTTTCCTATCCAAGAATAAAATCCTTAATCCTATGCAACCGAGCTTTCGATCGGGCCATAGTACGATACTAATGCTTTAGTTAAGATTACTGATGACATCCGAGAGGGGATGGATAATCAACAGGTTACAACTATGATCTTGCTAGATTTCTCCAATGCTTTCAATAATGTTGATTATGATATTTTACTTGGTATATTATGTTCTCTTAACATATCTCCTGAGTTAATTGACCGGTTTCATAGTTACTTGTTTGGACGCCGGCAGCGCATTCGAATTAATGACTCATGCTCTGAGTGGTGTCTGATGAATGCTGGTGTTCCACAAGGTGGCGTGTTGTTTCCTCTCCTATTCTCAATATTCATTAATTCTGTAAAAGTATTTCTTCCCTTTATCACTTGTATGCTGACGATTTGCAAATCTATTTGAAATCAAAGCTAGATCAACTTCCACAAGCTATAAACACGTTAAATATCCAACTTTCAGCTATTCCTATGGCCTAAATATTAACCCATCCAAGTCACAAGTGATTATTATAGGAAGTCAAAGACTTATATCCAAAATAATCTGGTCTCAACTTCAAGTTCCTTACTACAGTAAAGTTAAAAACCTTGGCATTATTTTCGACCAATTCCTATCTTGGACCCCACAGATTGCTGAGGTTAGTAGAAAGATTTTTGCTACGATCGGATCGCTTCGAAGATTACGTAATTTCCTTCCGGTTTCCACTAAGATTCTGCTTGTTAAATCTCTTCTCTTTCCTATTCTTGACTATGCTGACGTGTGTTATTTAGATTTAAAAGAGGAGCATTTAAATAAACTTGAGAGACTCCAAAATCTTTGTATAACGTTCGTATTTGGCCTACGTAAATATGACCATGTTTCTGAATTTCGTAAACAACTCAAGCTGCTCCCAATTCGCCTTCGCCGAAATGCTCATGTTCTAAATCTTTTGTACTGTACGCTGTTCAATCCATCTACTCCTCTATATTTAAAACAAAAGTTTACATTTTTAACGAATGCTCATTCCCTTTCTTTACGTTCCGAAAATAATTTCCTCTTAAAAATTCCTTCGCATTCTACTAGTTTTTTCACGAAATCATTCTCTGTAAAAGCCTGTCGACTATGGAATGCTCTTCCTATACAAGCGAGACGAGCACCAATCTCTTAATGTTTTTAAGAAACTTGTTAATGATATATATATTTATTTGTAGATTTATTTATTTTGTATATAGTTTTTATACGTGTATATGTCCATGTATTTAGTATATAATTAATGTATTTATATAAGAATACTCTCCACCAACTTATTTATTATAATTTATCATCTTGTGCACCCCTACTCACGCTAACATATACCAAGATTTTGTGAGCGTAGCGAGTCAAAACTGAAGTCTGATTCTCGCTCCTAGCAATTTATATATTTATTTGAAGGTTAATTAATTTATAATAACAATAAGTCACTTCAAAGTGCTAAACTAACTTAAAATTATAACCACTAATTATATGTTACCTGTAATACTCTGACTCTGAGTGCTATAGCGAAGGGATATATCTGTTGACTCATAAACGGTGCGTCTTGATCATAGCACTTGGACGCTCCGCTCACAGCGCTGCACACTGACTGCTTGCGCGACCACATCACTTTTGTGCTGATAACTACAACACAGATCCTCTATTGAATGAAATTGATCATGTATTACATTTAATTGTAATATGAATATAATATGAATATAAGTATATTTGTAATTTCAGATACGACTGTCTGCTTTTTTATTATTTTTACCATACTAAACTACGTATACGAATTTGTTGATTGTTATAAAATTTGTCGTTTTTAAATTATTATAGTCGAAATTATTGAGGATAATTTCTATTACCTTTACAGTAAATATAGATAATTTTTTCACTTCAATTGTATAAAAAATACATGAAACCATAATGGTAAAATTATAAAATAGATTTTGTCATGTATTTATTTTAATAGCATTATAGGTATCAAAAATAAAATTTATCATAATTCAGTTTTTTAAATACCCACCTTCCTATTTTGGAAAACCAACATCAAATAATGGTACAAGTTTCTTCACTTACAACGGTTAAAATTTACGACTTATTTACTAACATAAAATTTTATATATCAGAACTTGTATTGTATTGTAATCGAATGAGAAATTACTCTTATTCAGATATATATTGTTATGCCTGTAGATCTATTTTGTAATAATAAAGTAAACGCAATTGTGATTGGAATGCATAATTCATAAACACAGTTTTGGCCTTATTTACTCAATGCTCGATCAGCAACCATGAAATGCCAAATGAAAAAGTTTGACCTTATAAATCTAGTAACACTGACAGGCCGCAACTGCGAACAACTGTTACCAGAACTAAAATTACTTCCCAACTAGTAAGAACAATTTCTTAACTTTATACGCAAAAATATTTGCTTTAGTATTAAGGAATTGTTATGTTCTTTTATTTTGGAACTTACATTATTAGCATAAAGTTTTTTTATAAAACATAAACTAAACATTGTATTATCTACATATTTCATATTGAACTGAGGTTTTCTCTATGAAAAAGTCTTTCTTGCAGCTTTTCACCCAAGTATTGTGTGAAATATGTTTCGAAAGATAAGTGAGAAAGCGTTTTTGTATGTAACTTTCGTGACCCACGATTACTATTATATTTCTATCGGGCTTTTACCGATTAAATTCGAACCCATTTAGGGTTCGAAGATAGTCGGTCAAATTTCAATGGTAATTACGTGAACACAGTCATAATTATATAAAAGAGAAAGCGTTCATTCAACCACATTAGGTATAGAATTTCGGCTTTTTCATTTAATGGTGTTTAACTTCTTCGGTTCCTATCCTAATATATTTAATTTTGAAGAAAAACTACAGCATGTGAGCCCATCTGTTTTTCGACACGACAGACGGTAAGATATTTGATGGAGACAGATGTGGTATAGCTTTGATCTTCTTCTGCTAGCAAGTTATTGCTGCGAAGTGCGAAGATTCAGCATTATCTTTAAATTCTTTCAATGACGTAACCCTAGTTAAAAATATGGGTCGGCTCATCGGCCGGTGTTTACGGTTGAGTTCGAAAGCGATATCGAGATAAAAGTTAAGTCACCACCAATTTGTTATATATATTTTTTACACGTCAATATGTAATAGCTTTGTAATATAATTTATGAATTCAATATGTTTTAACTAATACTTAATATAAATTCCATGCTTCTCTATACAACTCAACTCCTGTAGAGTCTTCATTATTTAGAATCTTTGTCATGCACGGAGATTGGCTTAGTTAAGCCAAACTTATGTACCTAATTTAAAATTTCAAAATAATTCTGTTATTCAATATTAGGCGTTATGAAGAGCCTTATATATTCGCAAGTTATAGTTACATATAAAAATCTTGACATTAATTTGACTAGAAATATTACAAGTTTGGTTTATTTAAAATTAAATCAGCTTATAATATATCATAAATCGACTTTTATCAAACACCTGGCCCTCTAATAAAAATATGACATCTGTTTGTAAACATAATGCCAGACCGAAAGACACTGTCTTTTGCATCTTAAAATATATGCTATTCAAATGTGCAAAATAGTTATGTATTATATGAAATAGAAGTGTAGTAACTCTTGAAAATTTTTAAAAATATCATCTTGTTTTAAATTACTCTAAAAAACAGATGACATAAATATTCAGAGATAAAATTTAAATTTAATAAGTATTACTTTAATATATAATGAAGATATTAATCAAAATGCTTTTCTTCCAATCCTCGTTTCCTCATATCCTGGTAATGTTATTCAGGATATGAGACGAAAAAAATAACCTATTTCTCATTTGATGTCTTTACCAAGTCGTAAATATTCAATGTTTTAGAGAATCCTCTAAATTGCGATATACGAAGATGGTCGCTTTGACAAGGAAAAATCAGATTAATTTGGGGTTAATGCTTTAATTATATATTAAACAAGAGAATTTTTTATCATACCTTGTATTATGTATTTGTATAAATACCTTTATAACTGGTACTTGCTATTACCTACAATTCTTTTACAATTGCACCTAAAATAAAAAACAATGCAATTTTGCATTTTTAATTTATTATCATTTTTTCGCTAAAATATTAAAATAGTATTATAATCATAGAGTTTTAATATAAAACTACTTGTTTTCTATTAAGTCAAGAATATGCGAAATCTTAAAAAAATTATCTGCATTATCCAATAAATTTTTATGTTAGAAAAAAAATATATATTAAAAAAAAATATATTAAGTGTAAATAAAGAAACAAATTATTAATAATAACATTAATAAGTCCGGACTAGACATTGTAAAACAAGTCGTAAGATTATAATTTGGGAAACCAAAGTTAAAAGAGTCATTCATAAATCCCTACAAAACACGAGGCTAAAAGCCTAAGCCAAGTGTCCTTAAGAGGAACAATTTCGTAGTTTTAAAAGAGAATAATTCCTTCTTCAATTTCGTAATATAATATATTATTGGCGTGTTATATTTATTTCTGAACAATTGAAAATAAATCTACTCAATCTAATTTTACTGACAGGTTTACTCGCATGCGGAAAAATTTTAATCTTTCCATTTTCTTAAAAGTGTATTAAATCATTGATAGAAACGAAACCATGAAATGAATAATAAATATTAATTTTGAAAATAAATAACCACAGTATTTAAACATTCTTACCGGGCATCGATAAAATATTACATCCATAAAACACACAACACATATATCAAACACATTATATAATTTCACTCATTTATAAACAATTTTCGATTTTCGTAATCGTAAAACAAAGTTAAATATCTACGAGTCTTCTGAACACGTGCGCTCCCGCCGGTATCTGAAGGACGACTGAATGCTGAAGTAAAGATATGGGTTCTCTTCTATTCAGAGTAATAATATTTAAGACGAAAGTATTATCCTGAAATATCGTGTAAGTCAGTCGGACTTCATGAAAAATTATTTATTAATTAATTTATAATCACATTATTTACAAGAATTAAACAGAACATTTGTTTGTATAACTCTGTTTACTGTATCAAATAAATAATGTAATAAAATAATTAAAGTTATATTAATTATATTAAAATAATTATAAAGGTTACAACAAGGTATTTTAAATATCTACTGAATATGATAAATACAAATTTCAGAGAAATTATAATTCTTGTTTTTGAAAATCTTATATATAAAAATTTGTTTTCTTTGAAAAGCTTTATTTACAGGATTGCTGGAGGATGTTATATATTAGAAGTTCGTGTATTTAAAAACATATTTTGTAAAAATAAAAAGAAACGATAGTAGAAGAACTATTTAGAATCTATTAACAAAAGCATTTATAGGTATATACAAGATAAATTCAAATTATCTATTTAAGATATTGTTAATGAGAGGTCAATGACACCGTCTTAAAAAGACTAACTAAACATTGTTTATTGCTCTCGTGATCGTAAGATATGATTACAGTCGTTACATTTTAGTCTGCTATGAAACGTTCTGATAATAAAGAGATCGACAACAAAATACTGTTTACAAAGGAGTTATCTTAAACTCTTACACATAACTACGTGCTTATGAATCATGGTATTCCACTGTAGTGGGTACTCTTATTGGAGTCTTCATTCTGATCGCACTTGGCGACAAAAATGTTTTGAAAGAGATCTCTTGTTCACTTCTTTCGCTTGACCGTACATCATACTCAAAGGAAAGTCAGTATCTATACTGACAGCGTTTCAAGAGTAAAAAGAATTTGAAACATTTTTTTTCTCAAACATCATTGAATTTATTTTCTAGCTAATTAAAAAATATCCATCACACGCTTTGATCCATTTCTTGCAAATATAATCTCTATATAATAAAATATAATATCTATTTCATAGTATTAGACAAATATTATATTAAATTGATGAAAATATTATCACATTGGTCAGTTTGATATAGATCAATGTCGATTTGAAAGAATTAGCATAGCAAAGGAAGCACAAGATATTGTTAGGTGAGGGTTTTATCGAACTCAGAACTAATTTGTGAATATATAAGATTTACATAAAGTTTTGTACACATTTCCTTTGAGGTTATATGAAAGTTAGCTAAGCTGGGACGGACGGACGGTCACTATGTATATCAGGCTAATGAGATTTAATCTTCGATATTTGTTAGATAATCTTCTTTAAAGAAACATCATTACATATATATTTTTTTGCTATCGCTAGTCAATGATGTGGTGTCTCTAAAACAAATATAACAAAAATATTTCAGTTACTCAGAGTGTCGATCTATTGTAACAAATAATTATAACATCTTAATTTATTTCTCTATGCCGTAAATGGTTATTCTTGTTAGATTTGAATGTGGAATATTTTTTTTAATATTGTTATATATAATTTGTTACATTCGATTTGTTACCTAACGAGAATGGGAAATCGCCCAGTTATCGCCCAGCTTTGAAGTTTTGAAGAGAACTACCCTTTAATGCAATGGTTACATATATTTCTGAAACGTCGTGCAAAAAATAATAAAAAATTCTTTTGATTAATAGTTTCGTCCTACTATAAATTTAGTGTTTTAATTTTATCTCATTTAATCCGACTGGATTGTTCTATGATTTACAAATATTAAAACATATTTGAAACAATTGTAAACACGAAGCTTGACATACTTATAACCAAAAACTGATATGCTGTTTTCATTGTTAAAGTAAAAATATTATTGAATATTCTTCTGAATTCTAAATTAAAAATATATATTTCAACACCTTTATTTGTATATTAATATTATTTTATGAAATCATCACGAAGTATAACGAAATAGCCAATTCCTAAAGTCGAAATGAAGTTCAAATTCAATTTTACAAACATTTCTTGTACAAATATAAAATGGAATCTAAACAGATTTAATTAAGGAAAGATAAATCAGATTAAGCACTTTGATAAATATATTTTATAACAAGTTCCATGTAAAAGTTATATTTGAGGCTATCCTCAAAGTTACATTTACATTTATTTAAGGTTAGCTTTTTAGGAAATAAGGTTAACTTGAAGTTCGAAGATACTAATCCATGCCAATTGATTATGCTCCTACAACATTCCTCTTTTTAAAAAAAAATCAGAAATCCGCTTGTACTATAGCTTTGAACAGACAAAACAAAACATGAGCGTAATCGTGTTATCTTAAATATCTTATATAAAATATTTAATACTTAGGTAATTCCAAAATATTCGACTATTGTACAATAAGAAAAATATGCTTTGATCTAAAGAAATTTTTATAAAATAATTACCTACTTTGAACCCAAACAATTAGAATAAGTTTAGTAAGTTGAAATACTACTAAATCAATTAAAATAGATAAAATATAAAAAATAAAATCGTATTATTAATTCCTATAAATATATTATATGCTATTCGCATTCATTGTAAAACCTACACAGATACAATTAAATCTAATTATTTAGTTTACAAAATATGTTATTTTATCTTATCTCGAATATTTAGATTGTCTAATAATTTCCAATGAAAAGTGGCTTACAATAAGCCCTATTAGGTGTAATAATAAACGAGCTTCAAAATTAATAAAGCCGACAATATAAGAGCTTCGTCGTTATATATATTAAAATATATTTTATGCCTTTTCACTGGAGTGCTGTTAGTTTTGTATTTACTCAGACCATCGCTGGCGTCCCATTACTTTTGAGAGAGAATTTTTAGTTCACTCGGTTGACGTGAACCTTGATTCATTTTGAACTCGAGGGGACGTCATTGCAAATGTGTTGGAATAAAAATAAATATTTGAAAACTTTATTTTAGAACTTTACAATTTTAAATTCTCCTAATCATGTTTTCTCTTGTTAAATAAAAACTATATTATCGTATGACTTTGTTTATGAAGTCTGTGTTACAAAACATAATTTTTTGCTGGTACTAAACATATTTGAAAAAGAAAAAATTGGTTATAATCCATATTAAAAGTTTTTTATATTTATTAATCAAATTATAGTAATCGCATTTCTTTTTTTTTAAAGAAATATAAGTTCTCGGTCAACCAACACGACAACGCATGTAGCTTATGTCATTATTAAATATTTAGGACAATTTCACAAAAGCAATAAAATAAGTTTATACAATCTCAAAAAAATTACGGAAAACGTCGTCTAATGGCATAATATCAATAGACATATCATTAAGCCCTTTGACATCAGAACACCCCTCCTGCATACACTTTAGACTGCTACTGAAGTCAGCAGCACCTGGTACTGGTATATTCTAATATAGACGGATTACATTATATGTATTTTATTTTTTTACAATGATATTATGATGTCATGATATTAATGCAATCGTAACTAGATGATAATAATAGCCAATTATAATGATATAAATTTTTAAATTTTAAAATAAATTGTGAAAAGAAAAAAAAAGTATTTTAAATTCTATAATCCAAATAGTAAATATACATTTTAATAATCTCAACGTATCTCTAATAAATATATCATGAAAGCACGCTTCGAATTGTATTAAAACCAATTTATTGATAAAGATATTCTCAGAGAAATTTATAATGTGAGTTCAACGTATCCTCATATATGTAGTCAAAGAATGAACTACTTAATTATCTATCATAAGTATAACAGGCAACTAATTAATTAGAAAAATATGGTGTTCTGATGAATAACCTTATGCCCAGCCCAGTCTCTTTGAATTCATCTAAAAGAACAAACATGTAAAGGTACAAAAACCTGTAACATTAAGTTCTTTAAAATAAACCTTAAAACGGATAGTTAGTTTTTGACGATTTTCTGAGGTCACTGTATTAAGAAGTAATTCTGCCAGTATGAATGAGGTCTAGAAATTGCAATTGCAATAATTGTAATGATTGAAAATGAATGATTACAAGTTCTTGTTCAAAAGATTTTACAGCTTGCGATACATCAAAAGCTAAGTTACAGTTTTAATAAATATTGATTATTACAGTAATAACAAAGTAAGATCGTTTTATTTATTTACGTGAAAATGTACTCCCATTATCATTCACTACATAATATTAATATTGAAAATAGTGTACAGTCTGGTGGTGTTTTTAAAAAATGTTTAAAAAAACAAAAATAATTATAATGTGTCTCATCTTGAAAAAGAGTTGAGTGCGGAATGCATCGACGTTTTGTAAATGCAACTTCGTTGCTGTTTGCACCTCGCTTCGCTCAATATGCTAAAACATACAGAGAATTTACGAGCGCAGTGAGTCAAAATTGAGATCTGGTTCGCGCTCCTAGTTATTTTATTACATATTTTTTTACTGGGTTGAAACTGTTACCAAATTGTAATATATAGTAGCATTCTAAAACATTAAATAAGTTTCGGAAAAAAATTACAAAATCGAACAACTTTACAATTTTTTATCGTGTTCTATCAATATTAATGATAAATCAAGCTTTTATAAATTATTTTAATATAGTGAACTCATTTGTGAATTAATTGTGTATAATAAGGAACATAATTCTGTATAATAAAGAACATAATTATTGCTTATAATAAAACTTAGTTCAGCGACAAAACATCGACTAAAGAAAAGTCAGTCAGACTGAAAAGCTGTAATTGTGAACAACATTAGAATTTAAAACTAAAATTAGTTTCTCAACTGCTCAGAACAACTAACTGTAAACCTATTTGTATAGCTTCTGTGAGGTCACAGCTCTATTTATCTATTCTAGAATTTAAACAATAATATTATTCTTTTAATCTTAAATATTTTTGTTCAATGACAAAAAGTACTTGCACTTTAAATATTAGTAACTTATTATACTTCTATATTCCTGGTGCAGATTTTATAACTTTTAAAAGATTTAATAACAAACTACTTCAAATATTTTTAACACTATTTGACTTGTGAATTATTACATTACCAGTTCCATATTCAGTTGTCTGATATTTTTATGACAAGATACATTTATGTTATAATGAATAACATGTAATGGAAGTGAATTCAAAATAATCGTTTTAATCAAAATCCATCTACATTTTCTATTCGATTTGTTAATTGATTTTTTAGTATGCATTGTCATATAAAAGCAGTATAACGGAAGAACCAACCTAGTATATTATTGAATTAAACTATTTTACGGATTAAAACTCGCGTATAATTTGGTTACATCTCAATTTTAACCCGACGTTTCGAATGCTTTTACAGCAATCGTGTTCACGGGAAGATGCGATGTAAGAGTCTATTAGAAAGTTGATAAAGTACAGCTTCACTTTATTTATTATTTTTGTTGTAGATTAAAAGGACCAGAAGGTTAACAGAACAATAGCAATAGCTATTTTGGGTAGTCTATTGCAGTTGTAGTAATACACGAAAATTAATATTAGGATTTAGACTAATTAAGGTAGCGTAAGTTAATTAAATAACATTTATTATTAAAATATTGTTTTGAAAAAGCACTTCGCCGTGAAAAGAACGTTATTTATTTTAAGAGGTTTCATTTTATATTATTTTTTCCCAAATAAACCGATCAATTTGTATATATAAGAATAATTTGAAACTTCATTTCTTTTATGCACGATTGAAATACCAGCAACTAAAAATAAAAAAAAAAACAAGAAAATAAAAGAATGTATAGTAAATATATATGAATTGATATCCGTCCAAAAATTTTAATTTGAAATTTGAACGCGAACAACGACTGTCAGAAAGAAAAAATGAATCTAAAAATACCGATTCCATTTCAGTATATGTATGATATTTACACAAAAGTATATATAATATGTGATACATTTGGAAATTCAATTTAATTTTCTTTATATGACTTCACTTGAATAGCAACTCCACCTCATTTACTATGCGGTATCTGAACATACATGAGACGATTTAAAATATATTATTCATTAAATAAATGTTAAAGAAAAAAAGACTTATTATATTTTTGATTTTTGTGACACTAACATCTGGTCCAAAAATAAGGCACAATGTGCGAACTTAATGTTAAAAACTATTCTCTACCAGTTTACCGGAGAACTACCAAAAATAAAAGAAAAAGGTAATAAATTACAAAGATATAATAATTCGTTTATTTACAGGAAATATAAAATACATAATTTACAGTTTAAGATTATCTAAGCTTCTAAAACAGTTTAGTTTATTTGCACTTATAAATTTAGTTTAAATTGTTATAAAAATATTTATGCAAAATAAAAGATTTCTAACAAAATTAAAAAAATGTTAAAATTGTACATTCTGAACTTTTAAAATAAACAATAGTTTTATCTTTTTTTATTATTATTGTTTTTTTTATAATAACTGGGTCTTTCATAAAGAGTTAGGTAAGATTTGGTAAATTTTACTTTTTGAAAGAGAAGGACTGTTTTATTACTCAGTCAGCTATAAATAATTTTCACATAAAAAGTTATAACATTTCAAATATGTTCATAAAACACGATAGGTTTTTCAGGAGCTCGTCTCTATTTACATAATTTCAATATACACATATAATTAAGCCATGTGATATCAAGTGGGAGGATCGGGGGGTTGCTCTCGTTCCTTGCTGAGGGGGCTGCACTCCTCGGCGCTGTTGATTGCCACGGAAGTTAAAGGTACCTAGGAATATTAACATAAATTGTTTGATATCGGTACAGTTGGTTATCTTTTGAAAACATATATTGTTAGAGGAAATATTAGAATCGTCGTCGTGCATTTGCATTTGCATAAAGTCAATAGGAAAATGAAAGGGACTGTTAGTCCCTCAAATTTGTAAGTCGTTGGTTTGTAGAACCATAGTAGGCATATATTGTGATCTATTAAGATTATATTTGACATTTAATTTTATCAATAGATTAGGTGAAAATAGTCGGTTTATATATGGAATATAAAGTGTATCACAGTTACGAGTATATTGAGAAAAATAGTAATTAAAATGAATATTTTAAGTAATATCCTTTTTTAAAATAGGACATTAAGTTAAACGTTTTATGAAAAAGTAATAAATATTTACCATGGATACACCAGTACACGTGTTCGTATCAGACTGCCGTGGTGGTGACAGGGTAGGGTCGTATCGCAAGTCCATCTGCAGCATGAATATAGTTGCAGCGAGCGTGGTGATGGATACTGTAAGCTGAGCTGATGCTACTCCCACGCAAGTTCTACTGCCACAGCTAGGAGAAGTTGCAATTCTTAAAAGCTTTTAATAATGTGACACTAAAAGTCATCAAGCCAAGAAATAAGGCAAAGATACCCCTTATTTCTTCACTTTTTTATAAGTGAACCTGGAACTCACCCGAGGTTCATTAAGGATCTTATTGAGAAGGCCAGCATAGCGACATGAGCTATGATGGCAATGGTCCATAGTATCGTTAGAGGAATGGCCGCACAAGGTGAAGGACCGAGAGCTCTCCAGGGTGCTCCCCAACTTTTTGTGGATCGTGATCGAGCTGATACCCAACCTCCGAATTCTCTACTGAAGTAAACTGACGTTGCTTCAATGTCAAGTATAAAATAATATAGGTAAGAATATGTATATTTTTTTTAGTTTTAGATCTTATTCGGTATTTTAAAATTTTTAAGGTTTTGAAATTTTTTAGAATAAAAGAAGCCAGATTAATAATAATTATAATAAAATACTTTATTGCACGTTAAATCAATAAACAGAGAATAACAGAGAAAACATAAAAAAAGATTTATAGTTAATAAGCATTTTGGTGCAACAGGCGGCCTTATCGCTAATAGCGATCTTTTCAAGACAACCTTTGGGCAGAGGACATTGGTCATATGCGTTGCAAAATAGTAAAATAATTAATTCGGTTGGGATTTAATACAATTATATAACAATAAAAAAAATTACATACAAGTCATTTTATGTAAAAATTGTACTGTGTATATGCATATATACCTTTATACATACACATACATATAATTAACATGAATATATTGAAAAGTTTATTAACAGACATTGTGATTCATCACTGCGATAAATACAAGTTTTTTAATTTAGGGATTTCGCCCGCTGAATTGAAACTGGTAGTGAGTTCCATAAGCGGACAGCCACAACAGTAAAGGATTAAATATAAAAGGTAGAGGAATGAGAAGGAATATGAAGGGTTATGTTAGGTGAAATAATTCTTTAAAAGTTTATGTTTAAAAAAATATATATAAAAATATCTTCAGACATTTTTATGTAAACCTTATAATAGAAAAAAATCATTTGATTTATTTGCCACAGCAAAAAACAAACATATATTATAAAATTATACCAGCTGCTAAGAAGGTGACAGCACCAGCTGGAACTCCGAGTCCAAGTGCCGGTTTTTCTCTTTCTTCTAACCAGCCAACTGCACCGATTACCAAACCCCCAATACCGCATACTATCTATAAAACACATGTAAAAACAATAATATTTCTATAACCGATTTCGAAAACGTTGACTACTTCTACTATTTCATATGGCACATCCTTTCATGTGGTGCTTGAGTGCATCCTTATATCGCTGGAGGTTTCAACAACTTTCAACACTTTCTACAACAATGAGGCGCTTTACCACTCTATTATGCCACATGATACATGATCGAACCAAAGAAGCTGTAACTCCAGGGATAAGATTTCATACCTTTTTGTGTGCCTCAATACTTCTGTATTATATTATTGATAAGACCAACAGAAGTCTTAATAACAAATAAATAACCAAAAAGTCATATATAAATTAATATCAAACTGCAGTGACAATTGCTTTCACTATATCTCCACATGATATTTTTAGATGTGGTTAACCGACTAAAGTTCTACAAGTTGTTGGCGTTAGTTCAAACATTTTGTTGCTCGTAAAACGTGTTAAAAACTTTGTATGCCATAACTGTTTCATAAACAAACATTGTGTTAAAAATTGTAAAAATGTTGAAAACAGTATGGTAGACGTCATAGATTATTTGAATTTGTTGGTGGATTTAAAACAAAATATTTTGGCAACTTATCGATGGTAAGAAAAATTCAGTATTCAGTTATCTTCATCGATAACTATGGATAGGAGTTTAGTTTAGACCTGTTTAAAACATTTTTCTTTCTGCTCTCATGTTTCTTTTTTATTGGAAGTTTAAATAAGCACTTTGCAGTAAAGCGAGACGTTTACATCATAGGGCCAGTGAAGCACATCATAACCATGAGTGATTGACATGACTGGAGATATCCAGATTAACTCATGTTATATTTATCGGAATTTGTCCGACTAGATGTGAACCCGGATCATGGCGGGATTGCGTTTTAAACTCACGGCGTTAACTTGTACCACGTCGCGATTCCGGAGGAGTTCGAAACTGTTCGGGCAAATTGCGGTAATAAGGCATTGCGATATTAAGGACTTTTGTTTCCGATAGCAAGGAATTGAGTACATACTAAACAAACCATGTATTTTTGAAAAGTAAAAATAGTTTTTTCGCTTAATTGTTTTAAATATTGGTTTCTAGGCCGATGATAACCGTAAAGCATTATTCCTATTAAAATTCGGTAGACGGTTAATTTGAATAGCTTCACACACTGTCATCGCTTCTAAAACGTTTTCCCTAGCTAAATCGGACCCTTTGCGAATCTTAATGTAACGAGCCGTTTATGAGATTAAGATGTGAACTGTTGTCGTTGAGGTAATCCAGTTTAGATTTTTAATATTACGGTTATGTTCAGTGATACTTATACTGACGTGTCGGCCAGTTTCTCTTCCGTAGCAACTGCAGAGATTACAAGGAATCTTGTATACACCTGGGATATTAAAGTTTCTTGTATCTTTTGGTGACCGTAGCGTTGACCATAATTTACAGTGCGGAAGAAAGATAGTTTTAATGTTATAATTTTGTTTAAGGAAAATTTTACCGTCATCCCTTTTATAAATGGCAAGTAAATACGTAAGCACCCTGCTCCTAATATAGGATTGACAGTTTTTCCATTTATTAAGCTTAGATTATTTCTAATACGGGTTCTAAACTAGTGGGGCAAATTTCGATAAATTTAATGTGAATACAGCGGAATATAGTTAATATAATTCGAAGTTATCTGATATAAATATGTAGATTGGATTTAAAGTAACAACAAAGTTATTATCAACTTCTGCATCTGACATAAATCAATTGAAATATCCCACATAAAACAAAATTAATAATTTATATATTTATGTGAAGAGTAATTAATTTATAATAACAATAAGTCACTTCAAAGTGCTAAACTAACTTAAAATTATAACCACGATTTAAATTTTACCTGTAATACTCTGACTCTGAGTGCTATTGCGAAGGGATATATCTGTTGTGTCGTAAACGGTGCGTCTTGATCATAGCACTTGGACGCTCCGCTCACAGCGCTGCACACTGACTGCTTGCGCGACCACATCGATCTTGGGCTAATAACTATAATACAGTAACACTATTAATTCAAAGTGATCAGATATGACAATAAATCGTAAATTGAATATGGATCTAATTTTGGTATATTAATTTGCAAAACCAACATTGAATAATGGTTCAACTTTCTTTACCTAAAACAGTTTAAAATTAAGGACTTTTCGTAACTTCACATAAAATTTTAAATAACAAAACTTCTAATTAAATGACAAATTAATCTTGTTAAGATATATTATTATATCTGTATATGTTATATCTGTGAATTGTATGTATGGCTATAATTCATTGACGATCTTACATACATAATTTATTAATATAGTTTTTTTCTTATTCACTCAATGCTCGATCAGTAACAATATGCCAACTGTAAAAGAAAGGTTGACCATAAATCTAGTAACGCTGAGAGGCCGAACTGTGAACAAAGGTTACAAGAAATAAACTTTCTTTCTCAATTGGTTAGAATAACTTCTTAACTTTGTACGCGTAACTATTTGCTTAGTAATAAGTAATAGGGATTTTATTTTATTTTCAACTTATATACAGTATTAGTAATTTTTTTTTCTTCAAATATAAAGTAAACATATAATCTACATGTTCCATATTAAAACGATGTTGTAGCTATAGTATAGAGTCATGGCAGATATTTTTAATCCGCATAATAAATTACATTAAAATTAGATCCGAGTACAATAATTAAAGTCGTTTAATCGGTTCATCTGGGATATCTTTCCACAGTTTCACTGAAGAATGGTATGAACTATGTTTCGAAGAATAAGTGAGAAAGCGTTCTTGTATGTAGACTTTCGTGATCCACGATTACTATTATATATTAATTAGCCGGCTGTGCTCGCGTAATTACTATCGGGCTTTTACCGACTAATTTCAAACCCATTTGGAGTTCGAAGATGGTCGATAAAATTCCGATGGTAATTATGTGAGTACAGCCATAATTATATATAAGACAAAGTGTTCGTTCAACCACATCAGTTATAGAAATTGGGATCTTTCATTTAAGATTTTCTAGCTTAAGTCTCCTCTCCTACATCTTTAATTTTTAAAGAAAAATAAGGCACTTGACAGCACATGATACGACAGTCAATGAATGATTGATGGAAAGAGATATTGGATTGCTTTTATCATCTTATGTTAGTAAGTTATTGCAGCGAAGTGGGTGATGAATTTAGCACTATCTCTGGATTTTTTCACTAACGGCTAGGTTAAAATATGGTTTGGCTAATCAGAAGGTGGTCACGATTGAGTGCGAAAGCGATTAAAATTAACACAATTTTATTATATATGTATATTTACATCTCAATATATGATTTTGTAATGTAATCTATGAATACAGTTCGTTATAGAACTGTATCAAATTAGCAGCTCAACTTTATTTACAATGTGGTATCTGTTTTGCCATGCGAAGATTTTAAATTTAGTTCTTTCTATAATAAATATGTAAGAATAAAAGGTAAGCGTATGTACAAAGTATATAAGTAAATTTTATTCTACCGTAACAACGTTGATTATTTCTTTGCTGTATTTATTATTTTCTTCTAGTATAGATTATTTTCAAATTATTAAATTGAAACCAATAAATTATTTATTCTCATTTCATCAGTTTTTGTGGTACCAACCTGTTCACGGATAGTTACTGCTATTAAATAACTTAGTTTTAGTAAACTTTAACTAATACATAATATAAATTCTGTTTAACTATACACCGCAACTCAACTTCTTAAGAGACTTCATTTAGGATGTTTCTCATGAACTAAAATTGGTTTAGTTAAACAGAAACTTATGTACCTACATTGTATGACATGTAAAGACAATTAACATGTATTAACATGTAAAGACAATTCGGTTGGTCGATATTAGGTGCTGTCATGAGCCGCACTTTATTCATAAAAAATGTTGATATTTATTTAAATAGAAATATTAAAAATTTTATTATTTAAAAAATTTCACCTGATAATATATAATATATTTTTTATTGCTGTATAATAAACACCTGGTGTTCTCTAATAAAAAGTATGACATCTGTTTGTGAACATAATACCAGTCCAAAAGACACTGTCTGTGCCTCTAGTGCATCTAAAAATATATGCTCTTCAAAAGTGCAAAATAGTTATGTAAAATATGAAATAGAAGTGCAATGTTATGTATAATATGAACAGTACTCATGAAAATCTTATAAAATAGCTTCTTGTTTTATATTCCTATTTAAAACAGATGATATAAATATTAAAAGATAAAATTGTTAATTTTAATAAGTATTAATTTGTAATCAAGATATTAATTTTAATACTTTTCTTCCTCATATCCTCGTTACGTTATTCAGAATATAAGACGAGGTCAAGAACCTATTTCCCATTCGATGTCTTTATCAAGTGGTAACTGTTCAATGTTTTAGAGAATCCTTTTAATCGTGATATACTTAAATGGATTCCTTGACAAGGAAAAATTGGATTACTTTATTGTTTTAAGTGCCGGGTTGGATTTGGGGTCAGCTTTAAATTTATATAAAACAAGTATGAGAAAGGCTTTTCATAACTTGTACATAGGTACTATTACCTAAAACTTTATTTCAATTGAGTTAAAATTATAAACAATGCAATGCTTTTTAATTTTTTTAACTATTACTGTTTTCGCTAAAATATTTAAATAAGGCTAAACTCTTTAAACCTAAAGAAAAGTCCATGTGTTAAAAAAGGTTCTTGTAAAAATGTCAACTGATTGCATTTATATTATCCTATAAATTTTTGTGTTAATAGAGTAATTAATTTAGTATTATTTAATAATTATATTATATATATAAATAATATATATCTTTTATTAAAATTTAAAAACAATTTGAAACTTATAATTATTATTCAAATGATTATGCGTAAGAGATAAAGAATAATATTAATAATAATAACATTAGTTAGGCAGACCTAAACGCTGTAAAGTAAGTCGTAAGACTATAATTTTGGAAGTCAAAGTTAAAAGAGTCATTCATAAATCCCTACAAAACACGACGAGGCTAAAAACCTAAGCCAAGTGTGCTCAAGAGAAACAATTTCGTAGTTTTGAAAGAGACTATAAGAAATTCATTCTTCGATTTTGTACTAAAATACACTATTGATGTGTAATATTTATTTCTGAACAACTGAAAATAAATAAATCCAATGTAATTTTACTGAAAGGTATATTCGTATGCGAATTTTTTTTTTATAGTTTTATACTTTTCCGCTTCATTAATTGTATTAAAAACATTAATATAAAGGAAACCACGATGAATAAAATAATAAATATTAAATAATTTAGACAATATATAGTATTTATACATTCTTACCGGGCATCAAAAACGTATTACATCCATAAAACATACAACTCACGTATCAAAAACATTATATGATTTCACTCATTTATAAATAATGATTTTCGTAATCGTAAAACAAAGTTAAATTTCGTTCAACACGTACGTTCCCTCCGTGATCTGAAAAACGACTGACTGCTGAAGTTAAGATATTGGTTCTCTTTTCTTGAGGGTGTTAATATTAAGGAGAAAAGTAATATCATAAAAATTAGTCGAACTTCATGAAAAACAAACTATTTATAATTACATTATTCACATGAATTAAACTGAACAGTTGTTTGAATAACTCTGTTTTCTTTATTGTATCAAAAAATTATATAGAAAATAATTATATTTATATGTGGTACATAAAGGTTGCAAGAAGGCATTTCAAATATATATTTGTTGTGTATGTGATAAACCCAATCGCACGATTTACTTCATACTACAAATACAACTTTAGGGAAAATTATAATTCTTAGTGTTGAAAATCCTAAATCTAGAAGTTTTGTTTCTTTTAATAACTTTACTTACAGGAATGCTGGAATTATATAAACTTTTTGGTCAAACGAGGAGGAGCATCGGTACAAGAGGGAACAAGTATTGGATATCAAGAATAGGCGTACATCGAAGTCTGCTGTGTGTGAACATACCATAGACAAGCCCAATTATTATATTAGATTTGATAAACCACAAATTCTCTTTAGGGAACCCCGCTACATACCAAGAACGATTCGCGAGTCTATTGAAATTAAAAAATATCCTAATTTCAATAGAGAAGATGGCTGGAGTCGTTCCAACACCTGGGACCCACTCATAAATACTGCAAAGTCTCACGTCGGTGATCGCACTGTCAGACCTCAGGATACAGTTAGTGCGTTTTGTCTAGATCCGGAACTCTATTCCCGCAAACTAAGGAACCGTTGGAGGTAGATGATTAATTAACTGACTTTCCGTCAGACACTTACATCTCATCTACCCGTGAACAAGATTGCTAAAAAGTATTCGAAACGTCGGGTTAAAATTAAAATGTAGCCAAATTATACGCGAGTTTTAATCCGTAAAAATAGTTTTATTTGAAATGCTAGAGGACGATAAATGTTAGTAGTTAGTGTATATAAAAACTCAACAAAATAAAATCATATTATGTTTTAGACTTTTAGAAATAAAATAAAACGACAGCAGAGGAAGTATTAAACAGTTATTAATAAAGATATTTATAGTTATATGTAAGATAAATACAAATTATCTATTTAAGGTATTGTTATAGAGAGGTCAATGACACCGTTTTAAAAAGACTGTTTAACTAAATATTGTTTATTGCTCTCGTGATCGTAAGATCTGATTACAGTCGTTACATTTTAGTTTGCTATGAAATGTTCTGATAATAAAAAGATCGGCAACAAAATACTGTTAGCAAAAGAGTTATCTTAAACTCTTACACATAATTACTTGATTACGAATCATGGTATTCCACTATAGTAGGTACTGTAGTGGGTATTCTTATTGGACTCTTCAATCTGATTGCAGTTGTCGACCCATTAGTTTTTAAAGAGATCTCTTGTTCGGTCTTTTGCTTAACCTTACATTATACTCAAGGCAATGTCAGTACATTTAGGTACTGACAACGTTCCAACAGTAAATAAGAATTTTGAAACATATCAGTCAATTTATTTTCTAGCTAATTTAAAAAATATTCATCACGCTTTTATTATTTTCTTGGACAAAAATATCTATATGATAAAATATAACAAATATTATATTTAACTGATAAAAATATTATCCCGTTGGTCAGTATTATACAGATCAATGTCGGTTTGAAAGAATTAGCATAGCAAAGGAAGCACAAGATATTGTTAGGTGAGGATTTTATCGAACTTAGAACTCACAAATTAGTTCTAAGTTCGATATATAAGTCTTACAAAAAGTTTTGTACACATTTCCTTTGAGGTTATGTCAAAGTTAGCTAAGCTGGGTATCGTAAGGGCTACGGACGGTCGCTCCTTACGTATATCAGGGTAATAAGATTTAGTCTTTTTTTGCGATGTTTGTGAGATAATCTATCTATATACATCTTTACATATATTTATTTCGTGGCAATCGCTTGGTACAAAATAAAGAAGTTTCTCTATGACAAGTATATTTACTATTTTCTTATTCATTTGTTTCTTATAGTCGAAAACAATTAAACTAGTACAATGGACAGACTTAATATTTACCAGTTTATCGGTGTCGTACCCACACACATACACGCACACGCACACACACACACGAATATAACTTTAATTAAATATATTATATAAAAACAATATATAACAAAAAGATATTTAAACACATTATATTTATTATAACTTATAAATGCATAAAAAAATAGAAATTTTATTAACGAGTATTAAGAAGTCGAGTTTGCTACATCCTTAACGAGGTTATAGAAGTAGACATAAACATAGTCGATGAGAGATATAATATAATGAGATGATATTTCCTAATATAAGTGAAATATGTAAGGCAATATAACGAAATATGTAACCCAATAAGGGGTTCAATGAATTGGTCACTTTGCAAGATGGGTTAGTAACATGAGTCCAATTTAAAGTACGTTTAATGTAACTTCTACATATTTCTAACATACTGTGCAAAAAAATATGTAAGAAAGGAAATCTATATTCAACAATATACTGTTTCCAGCTAAACATTATTAGTACCTTATTGTTGGATATTTAATTAGGTTAAAATTAATGACACATTTAAGGAAGAAGTCATTTACGTGCTTTAAGTTTCCTCAATTAAAATTTATTAAGGAGGAAATATGCCAATAGGAAATAGAATTACAGGGAATAACAACAATGTAATACCAGTTTACAGTCATAATATTTTACTTTAAGCTTATATTCTGTGAAAAAGTTATTCATATGGGATATTTTTGGTGGAATATTATAAGTAATGTAATAAACACTTTTTCATTTATCGGCCACTCGTGATAAAGCGATAACAAATCGTTGAACATTGATATAACCTCGCTTATCCAGCTTTCGGGAGTAAACGACAATGAAGAATTTATTCGCGCTATCATTTAGTTTTATAGAGCTATTGAATGTTTATATTCATTTATGACAAAGACGTGACGTGACGTGAAGAGAAGGATGGAAAGGGATTATTTGAATTTTGGAACAGTGGGAAATATATTTTGATGTTAAACAAAAAGAATCAAAGGTAAAAATGGTAGAACGATAAGGATACCTTTTTAAACTAAAGTTCGACAATCCACTCTTTTCATTAAAAATAATAATAAACTTAATTGGATCATAATTTTAAAAATCTTTAAGCTTTACTTAATTTTATCCAAGTCGACATGACATATATCGACGCCTGAAAACAATTTTGCCGTAACATAAAAAATGCGAAAATGAGAAAATAAATACTGCATCGAATGATCGGGGTTTAAATTTTCTACGAAATTTTTTTGGGTCGGTACCCTTTATTTTTTTGTTAAAATTTAAAATTTTATTTTTTTTTACTCTGGTGTGATGTTGCATTATTCGAGATACTATACCACCGCGGGTATACTCGTTTGATCCTTTTTACTTGAAAAACATCTCAACATTATATTTTATGATAGTAATATTATAAAAAATATATTATACAAGGTTTATGGTATTAAAAACAGATAAGGTTGACAAAGCAACCATGGCCACGATGATTTAAAACTAACACATTTTCTGTCACCGTTTGACGTTAATGACTATATACTTCAAGTTAGAATTTGTAAGTAGCAATAATAATGTTTAAGAAATCGGATAAAAAGTCCCAAAACGCATCAAAACACCCTTCATTACCAGGAGCAGGTACATCTAAAAAGCCGGAACTGACAAAAAGTGATAGTAATGAAGAAGAAAAGAAAGTGCCCTTTCGAAAACGATGTTTTAAATACATGTACAATAGAGAAACAAAACAATTTTGTGGTAGAACCTGTTCAAGTTGGTTTTATATTATTACTTATTCAATAATGTACATTATATTTCTAAGCACGTATACACTAATATTTCTTTATGGTTCGTTACGTATCATCGCGTTCCTGGATGATTATCAGGCGATTGATAAAGTCGAACTTTGGACATACTCGAAGCAAGGTATTGGTTTAACAGCGACACCAGCATCAGTAAATAATCTACCTGTGATTTGGTACAGAAACGATACACGAGACTACCAGAAATATATAAGTGATTTAGAAAAACTAATAAATAAAAGAAAAAAAAGGGAAATAACTAATAACACGGATCTAGGACCTTGCGGTTCTTTTCCATTCGGTTATGGAGAAAACCCCTGTGTTATTATTAGAATAAATAAACAATTGAGATGGACTGCAAGACCTTTAAATAAAAATATATCAGAAGATATGAATGTTCCAAAAAAAGTGCAAGATTATTTAAAGTTGAAGAATCAAAAGCTTTGGTTACATTGTAATGGTGTTCATTCATATGATAAAGAACATATTGGAAGTATATTGTACTATCCAGATCCTCCAGGTTTTGATCCAGATGTATTTCCAATAGACAAAAATAGTAATTCACCACTGGTGGCAGTTCAAATATCAAAATTTACTTTAGGGTTGTCACTTGCCATTGAATGCAAGCTATGGTATCAAGGAGGCGTTTCTTCGACAGAATTTATATTATATGTCACGCCTAAGAAAAAATGATTATTCTGTTATGTAAATAAGTTCATAAAGACAAATATTCTTAAATTAAAATCTTGTCACTTCATTTTTGTACTTGTTTCATATTTTTTATGACTTTCTTGTCTATTCATATTTATGAAAATTTATTTTCTTCTCTGTCCTTACAGTTTTCTCTAAACATTTGTCTACTGTAAGATTGTAGTATATTAAGAGTCTATTAGACGAATGGAGATTGATCATAAAGATCACTAATCGCTACTCTTCATGGCAGCCTTTATAGATCACTGAGAAATCTACTGATAGATGAATATAGTTCCAAGTAAAGATAGGATTTCATGTACGTATACATATATATAAACGTATACAAAATATTTAAGATTCAACTAAAGAGATTTGAAATATTTATTAAATAAAAGAACTTCAATACGGGCAAAAATCGAACCTGAAATTTTTGGGTTTCTTGTCCCGACCTGTCCCGTTCTGTTGAATTTTGTATCTTTATTGAGTTCGAATATAAATAATCTTAACATGACTAAACATGTTTATAAATAATTTTGTACTTGAATCTAAAGCTAAAGATAAATCTTAAATACCTAAGTAACACTTAGTACAAAATAATTACAATGATCGTAGATGATATAAAAAGTCATAGATATATCAGTTTCTCGTAAAAGGATTTTTTACAAAAAAAAAAAAAATTTTATACAATCCATTATTGTATTTCAATAGCACTCTTGACGTTATACTGATAAATCTGGATACTATCTATATACTAGATATTGTTGTTTATTAAAATATACAAACAAAAATGATTCTGTGATCATAAAAAGAGTCTACTTAATGAAAAATCAGTGTTGCGTAAATTTTTATAAATTAAAACCCGTCAGACACATTTGACTTGTACATAAAAATTTATGAGTCATGGAGAACTTAGCGTTAAACTGACATGCATCCAACATTAGCCTAAATATCCTTTTCGTTACAAAAAACACATTAAGTATACAATACAGATTAGATTTGAGCGTATATTTTCACACAAAGTCTGTATTGTACATTATATCATCATAATTAATTTATACAAATGTTTATTTAAGCTGTTCTAAAATTTTTTTGTTACAATTTTCATAAGGTTATTTCAAGGTTCAAAGATAAAAATAATTCAAATTTATTAGAACTTCTATAATAATTATCCTATGGTTTAATCCTGAAGATAGCCACTAATGGTTAATGTTACAAGAGCAAACCAGTGAAGGAAGATTACCTTCTAATCGGATTAAACATGACTAATGGAATTAAAATACAGAGTTAACTTCACATATAACTAATGATATTTTTTAAAACCTTCCAAGCTCATAAATTGATTTATAGCTATAATAAATTATATTATATATGTCGGCAGTTATTTATATCTGAAGCTATTTTCCATCTATTCCATAATAGCGACAATTTATTTGTTACAAATAGAAAGAAAGCAATATCATATATTGATGTTGGGTGGTGTTCATCCAATTTCAAGTCAGCGGGTGTTCTTATTCAATTACGCCACACTGAGGGCGGTCGCTTTTGTCTGACGGTCAAGTACTTCGGAGCGACTTATTGCGGAATTGCAATATGTCTTCACATAGATTACGTTATTATAGAACAATTACTGGATAATATGTTATATTTAGTAGACCAAGAATCGCTTGCCTGTGTCTGAAGTATTTATTTTCAATTTATTACTAGAAACCTAGGGTAAAATTTTCTTTTCTACCATCTTTAGATGAGTAGTAAATAAAATCCAATTAATTAAAATTTAAGAACCTTAGCCTTTTGTTTTTCATTACATTATATCAGAGAAAAGTTACGTTTCATCAAGAATATTTGATATCCTCCCTGATCAGTACATTTACATTCTAAATATTTCATTAACATTGAGATTCAACTATGCAATATTTAATATATTTTTATAGATGACAAACTTATTACATACTTTTATTACTATTATATATCCTCACATAAATACTGTCGGAATTTGTATTTGATATTTATATTATTATAATCTTAGAAATCAGTCAAATGAATTTGATAGCTAGTCTTCCAACGTGCTTTTGTGGTTATAAAATACAAATATTATTAGGTAAGGTCTTAGGTAAGGTAATAAAACACAATTTTAATATTAACGCAATAATTTATTTATACGCTAATAATTCAATGATTATCTTTATTTCACACTATTTTAAAGAGCTGTTTTAAGTAGTGAAGACATTAGAATCCTTTTTAAGGTTACGATACAAATCCATTTATCTTTACCTCTTCCATTATTTACATTCATAGATATTAGATTATTATAATAATTTGTTCTTGTACTTTCTTCGATGGGAATCTATTATAATTAAGAAATAATATAGTCGCTTTGACAACGTATCAATGATCGTGTCATTTTTAATAATTTTTTTTTTGCTTGAAGATATACATATATTTATTTGTGTAATATTTCTTTGGTAAGTTTTTGGAAATATATATTTCAAAGCTTTCATTATAGCTAGTAACGCTTGGTCTGTCAATTTTAATAGATCTTTTTCAACGAATGAACGAACATCGGCTCATCACTAAACATTCCTTTCCCATCCCTTTTAAGAGTCATCATTTTTATGTTCAACATGAGATGCATGAAATGACTAATGGTCCATTACCCCAATTTACGTTTTTGATTTATACCGTTGTATTTTTACATTTTATTATTTTGATTGTGATTTTAATTTTTTTTTGCTGTAAGTTAAGTTCCAATCGAAAAAAGTAATATCTTAAGAATAAAATATGAATTATTATTAATAAAGGATTCATTCTTTTATTTATTCTATTTATTGGCACTAGCTAATTACTATCACATTCGGATCTTGCATATGTATGAAAATTAAACACATAAAAATAAACAATTTCAAATCTTACTATTAAATAGTTGTGAAAACTGATGTTCTAGCAAAAAAGAACCAACTTAACACTTAATTCAATATGACATAAAATGGGAAATATATAAATATATATATAAATGATAGTAAAAAATATAATTTTAATAGAAGTAATGTTGAGTGTGGTATAACACAATTTATAAACTAATAATATTATAGAAGTTGCCGGATTTGCCAATAAAGTTTTAATAAGAAAGAAAGAATTTAAGAAAATATTCGAATTAACCAGTTGTAACATAACATGTAAAAATACATAAATTCAACTTTTTATCTAAATTTATTAAGTAACAATAGTCTCGAAAATTCGTTAAAGAAAATATTTACAGGAATAATATAACTTTATATGCTTTTTGAGAAATATATCGTAAATCTTGATCCAACTACATTTAGATATGCAAGTGATTGAATAATAAAAACTATTTTATGTAATTGTAAACAAGACTTTATAGAAAACTGGATATTTCATTATAGTACTTCATTATTTTAACTACATTGGCAAATCGGCAAATTCTTAAAGAATTGACATGCGATTCATCTAGACTCTTAAGCTGTATGCGCTACTTCATTTTATCCCGCTATACAATTCCCATAAAGTTTGCAATATTCATTGTAGGCTTATCAAAAATAGAAGGATTAGAGATTAATATATATCACAAAATATATTCATTGTCACCATAAACGATAGTTTTGTTTCCAATACCAAAAGCAATATCTCAATAAAGTCATCGACGTAAATAAAAAATAAAATTTGTAAAAAGAAATAATTGATTGATTGTCATTTATTTTGTTAATAAAACAAATAAAAACGTACACTTATATAAATAATTTGTGATGGTGAGATAAAAAAAACGAATACTTTAGAACTCTTTTAGGAACTTACTTTGGCATTGTAAACAAAATTTTACATATAGGCCTGACACCGCTCAGTATGGACCACTGAAAAGAGGTATTCCATTAATTCAATCATTACATTAAAAGTTAAAGAAGCTACCGTCTACCATGCATTTGGCTATAAATAGAATTTGGTAAAAAGTTAATTGGCTAAAGTGTACTGAATTGACCAAAAATCTAAAAAATGTGGGTAGTTATTAAAAGGACACTATCAAAACTGATTTCATTTTTCTGGATGATGTTATCAGTGACAAAATAAGCGCTATATCGTAGTAGGTACATGCTGGAGTAAAAGTCAGTCGATGTAAATCTAATTATGAAATATCTTACATATATTAATATTCTTCTAAGATAACATGTTTTTGATAATAAAATATGTTTTAAGGATAACCCGATAGACTTTGAATTCGAAACAATAGAGAGTAAATATAAGATGGTGAATCCTTTTAAGATACTTAAAAATTTTCATTTTAATAGTGTAAAGCTTTGTATATAAATACTACTTATCTGAGTTAAAGAGACGAAAACGTTTCTATCAGCTACGGCACTAAAGATAAATTCACGTTAATATATTCTAAATAAAATATGATTATTCGCAAATGTAATGGCGATTATTCTAATATACAAACACATATAAATAATATTATAGTTAACAATGGACGAACACATATCATTCTAGCGAACGCAGTCTACTTAAACGATTTTAATTAAGTCATTGCTTTCGACTGAAGTACTTCAAGTTTAATAATAAGTTAAAACATTTTAAGTGCACTTCACTTACAATGCTTATTTTTTTTCAACGTAGTTGAAATCGTTATTAATGTTGATGCTTACATTCATGCCACTGTGGCAGAAAGTTTAATGCACTAAAATGTGGGTGTACAAATAAAAATAAAATTTCTATATCTACATCTGAATGGTACTAATCATTTGAGATCACACATTGCTTTCAGATTACAGGTAAATCACAATTGAATAGGCTCACTTGTATTTTTTAATGTATAGTATTTAACGAATATCGTTTGTTCACTATCAAGTCACCAACAAATTACACCAGACCAGTTCAGATTTGAAACTTTAGGCCACATCGCAGGTACAGAGTTTAAGAAGGTGATACAATCTCACTCATTTTAATTTCAAACAGATTTTTAAATACTATTTAAAAATTCGTTTGACTAGAATTCGTCTAATTTCGGTATAGCATGTCCATGGCTTTGTAAAAATCTTCTGATATATCAAGGAGCCAAAATAATCCTCAAATATAGAGGTATGTCATAATAGAAACTGCCGAAATTATGTATAGATTAGGTAAGTTTAGGAATCCCTTGCTCCAACTGCAGTCTAAATCTTTTGCTATCACCTAAAAATATAATATTGTTAGTGGTAAAGTATGTAAAAGTAATAACTTAATAGTTTGTATATTTAAATGACTTACATCACTAAAGGTCCTGTTGTAATGAGAGGGACATTTCGCGAATCGGACATCATCTCGTACCGCAACACAGTTTGAAGGACTCTCGCATAGATACTGCCTTCTTTTACGATCCCACGCTTGGACCCAACTGAATGAAAAGAATTCAGAATTAGTATAATATATAATTTTTTTTATAATTAAGATTATCAAAATAATATTAAAAAAAAAAAAAATTTAATACAAATAGTTCTTTAAAATTTTTCTATTACCAAAACTATTTAACATTTAATAAATAAATTTCAAACATTTTATCAATTATCTATACAAAACTATTCTCAAACATAGTATTTTCTTAGATTTTCACGAGTACACATTTGACATAAAACTATTTTTTACGGATTAAAACTGGCGTATAAATTGGTTACATTTTTATTTTAACCCGACGTTTCGAATGCTACCAGCAATCGTGTTCACGGGTAGACGAGATGTAAGTGTCTATCAGAAAGTCAATTAATTAGTTATCTACCTCCAACCGAACGGTTGGACCACGATAGCTGCAAAGCATTCGTAAAGTCGGGTTAAAATTAAAATCTAACCAAATTATACGCGAGTTTTAATCCGTAAAAACTAGTTTTATTTCTATTCTCAAACTATTTGTGTTTGACGTTAGCTTATTAATTTTTAAAACGATATTTTTCTTACTAATTTATCTTGATCTCTAAATTTTGTCGTCGACAGCTAACTTATTATTATTTTAAAATAATATTACATATAGTCGTTAGATTCTTTCAATCTTTCATTTCAACTTACCCGATACGACAGTCGCAATACAAAGGATTTCCAGCCAAAAAGATATCATGGAGGAACAAAGAGTTAGGAACCCCAGGCCACTCGTTTAACGCGGGATTTGGTACTCGAGCTATATTATTATCCCTCAAGTCCAGAGTGAGATTTTTAATATGCCCTGGTCTCCAGAATACTGCGCTCTCTATTTCCTCCAGACTTGTGTTGTATATTGTCAATTTTAGTGTTTCCGATGTTACACCCTAAATAACACATATAAAGAATAATAACTAATATAAATGTTAAAATCAAGATAAAAACAACAGTATCTGTTTTTATTTTGTTGTCAGTGTTTAAGTTAGGTGCTAATATGAATACACTCACACTTAAAAGATTTTGTGACAAAAATTTCAAGGCCTTCCCAGTAATTGAAATATTGCTAAGTTTAGGTGGCAGTTCTCCTGTCATTTCTTTGCTAAGATCGATTTGGGAATTATCTATTTGCAAGTAAAGATTTTCTAATGCATCATTATGTGACAATATTTTCGGTATATTAAAATCTCTAATATTTCCATTCACAGATATCTTGAGCGTCCGTAAGCCGTACATTTTGCTGAACGCTCCCGTCTGAAATAAATATAATATCTAAATAAATAAACAGTATAACAAAAGCCATACTATACCAACACAGCAACAATTATACTAATCCAATAGGAAGGAGAGGACGAAGAAGACTTCTTCTAAGGAAAATCTATAAACCTCAGAGAGATGCTACTTCCTTCTTATTTATATATCTAATATTATATACTTCTTAATAGACCTTTAAAATAAACTATAATAACCAATACCTGACAACTAAAACTGACTTTAGCACTTTAATATCATATAAAAAATAAAATATCAACAAACCTCCAAAATACTCAATTTAAGGTAAGTAACATCTAAGTGTTCTAGTCGTGGCGAGACGCCGTACATGCTGGTGTTCATGAGTGCGGTGATGGGGTTACCGGATAGAGACAACCAGCGGAGCTCGCTGAGAGAGTGCGTCGCCTGCACATCATGGTAGTTATATAACATATGTATGGTAGAAACTTATAGAATTTTAATCTGAATATATTGACGATTATGTAATCTATAATTGTTATTAGCCAGAGTAAATCACGCATAAAAATATAATAAAAATTATTACGTAAGTTAATACAAAAATATTCCATTGTATAGTCTCACATAAGGACTTGGTGTGACCAGACTATACATTAACATTTTTAAATAAATAGATACTTACAACTGGCACATTTGTCAAATCATTATAGGATAAATCTAAAACTCTAAGACGAGTCAAATTTGCCGTCGTATCTGTAGGAATTGATGGCAAGTTATTGTATGAAAGATCCAAACTCTTTAATTTTGGCAATGGCATTGATGGTACCTGAAAATACAAAAATAACATAATAATATAAAGAAAAAATAAACGTAATGAATTAACATATTATTATAACAAAATACTTACATTTGTCAAGCTAACATTTTTTAGACCTAAATGCGACAACCTTCTTTCTAATCCCTTGAAAATACTACTTCCTCGATCATTATTAGTGAATGGCATGTTCATACTTAAGTCGAGCCAGCGTAGTTTTGGTAAAGCAGCAAAAGAACCACTTTCAACTCTCACTAAATGATTATCCGATAAATCCAACCAGGCAAGAGACTGGAAAATGTTTTACATAAACAATTATAAAATATAAATCACAGACGCATAACTTTTATAAAATTGTAATAGTTAGTTCAAAGCATTTATAAAAATATTGCAGAAGAATCTAGAAAAAAACTCAGTTGAAGTCATAAGAAGAGAAGAAATAAATAATATGAAGAACCACGGCAAAGGAAAGAACTATATAACAGAAAATAATTAGTGGCAAAGTGCAACAAGCAAAACCATCAAGCTATATGCATTAAAAACCGTAAGTGGCTAATTTGACCAAAATTTCTGTACAAATAGCAGTAAAATTTAATCCGGTTCTTAAAGTTTTTAAACTAGTTCTTTCCAGATTAAACAATACAAATACGTCAAATTAACCACCCATGTTCACAAAAACATCAATCTACCTTATACAATATATTCTGCGGGTACTGTTTTTTTTGGTGGAACACTCTGGCGTGGTCGCGCCTAGCCGTGTGGTACATGTATTCGTCACTGTAGTCCGGCTCCTCGGACCAGTCGTCATGCTAAATTCGAGATAGTTACAATGAAAGCTAGTCTTAGGAAGAATTTTGTATCGTATGTTAAATTTTGATATGGCACCGTTCGAACTAATTGAGATTAGAATGAACCGCTTCAATCTTAAGATAATATTTTTTGACGTAAAACTAAATAATCAAATATTTCATATAGATTATTTCTACTTTGTTGTATAATTCTTTAAAATTTAAACTATAGAGAAATTTTATTTAATTTTATATACATGTGAAATTTGATGTTCATTTGATAGGAATATTTATATATAACATGCCATTGCTAAAACAGCAAACTATTTTCTGCCCCGGTTCCGAGCTCTACCACACACTGGCAATATGACTAGGATTAGTTAGTTTTCAGTTTTATATTCTCTAAAATAGTTATAGCTAAACAATAATATTTACAATAACAATAATATAGTACAATAAAAATTTAATATTCATAATAAAGTAGAGAACATAAAACCAAGAGGTTATTCTATCAAATATTTCAAACTTTTTACATTTCAAATCAATCAAGCTGTTAGATTAACTACAATACGATATTATATAATTACTTACCCTATATCTCTGGACTAAATCAGCAATGGCTACAGCAGGTATAGTATTTCCACTTAAGTCAAGTTCTACCAAATTAATAGCAGCAGCTGGAGATAAGCAGTTTGTTGGTATCCGTGATAGGTCATTATCTGATACATCTAACCTAAAAATTAAATCATTATATTCACTTACAGATTTTAGATCTCATTCGGGGTCTTTAAACATAATAATAAGCATTCTACACAAATCATTTTTAATTAAAAAAAAATTGAAATATTACTATTTCAAAATGTGTCAATTAAAGATAAAGTCAAAAAATTCAAGTAAGATTTATTTTTAAAGGTTTTAGCGATTATTTCTTTTTACGAAAACATCAAACAAAAATATTTGTATTATACCCAAGGAAAGCGTTGCCACTGTACTAACCTTTCCAAAGCCGGAGATATAATCAAATTGTCGGCCAAATTTTTAATATTATTATCAGAAAGGTCCACAGAAGTTAGTCCTTGCATCTCGTGGAATACTTCCACTGGGGTGTCGAATAAATGATTGTGGGACAAATCTATGATCTAGAACATTGTTTTGATTATTACTGGTGATTTTGCCTTCGTTTCTTTGTATTTGAAAATATTCCTTCCTATTCAAGTCCTAGTTCTAATTGTTTTTTTAAATTACTCACTAAATAGGTTTGGGAAACAGTAGGTACAACAAAAAAATACCCAGCTGTATTTGTTGTGTGGTTTTAGTGTGGTTTGCTTTATTTTGAATTAGATAGTTTTTTTCAGAAGAGTTAATTTAGCTAAGTATGGCATTGAAATACGCCGTTATTGATATTGGCATTTCACGAAAAGTAATCACTGATATTGATACAACGTTTATAGGAAATAAACTAATAAATAAAAATAAACAAAACTTTCATTAATTACCGATTCTCTCTCAGATTCAAACCTACTAGTATCTACTGGAAATAATATATTTAGATACATAATAAATTGTTTGTTGGGAAAAAATCCTTCAAAAAGACAATAATGATGTTGATTATGATTTTGAAGACAAAACATGATTTATATTGTATAAAAATGTTTTCATCGAAAGCAATAGTTTTAATGTTATAATAAGTGGGCAGTATATTGAAAATGCATAGTTTGTGATGAATAATAACTTACTTGCAATCTTTTAACTTTCTTGAAACAGTCGTACTCCATGTGGAATATCTGGTTATGTGACAGATCTAAATATTGCAACATGAGCATCGAACCAAACACCTCTCGCGTTATGTTGCGGATCATGTTGTGGGACAGATGTAACTCTGATAATGTCAAGTCTGCATGTCTGGAGAATGATTTTTAATAAAATAATATTAGGTCTTAAAATTCATTGCTCTTTTATAACAATAACAATAATATTTTAAATCTATAACAATTACAATATTTAAAATTTAAATCAGAATAATATTTTTCTATATGTAAAATTACCTAAAATAATACGGAGCAATGTATGAAATGTTATTGTGTGAGAAATCCAAAACTCTTATATTCACTGATACCGTGCCAAGTCCTGGAATATATAAAAATATTATTTTAATAAAAGTCAGTACAACAGTTTAACTTCCAATATAAGGTCTATATTTTAATTTATTAAATAAGTACTGGATAGAAGCAAAAGGATAATAAATTAAATAATTTTATAGCAAACAGAACAAGTCACCTCTTTCTATACGCAGAGGACTGGGATCCTCTGATTCTAGTCCTGCGAGAGAAGCAAAGTTAATATAAGCGCATGCAAAGCAAAATAAAAGTAGAAAGAAGAAACACAATTATAGCTTTAATAAAACTAATTTTAAAAAGCAAATAAGGCTAAAATAACAAATTAAAAATATAATTCAAAATAATAATAAATTATATAAATATAACCAAATAGAAGTTATAAATGTAATGAGAAGGCAAAAAAATATTCCCTAAATAGTTATAAAAATATATAATAAAAATAAAATAATATGCTTACTTTGCGCTTTAGGTGGAGGATAAAAGTTTGAGGAGAAAAAATTTGGGGCGTTCGAATCAGTTAGTGAAACTATTCTGTTGTAAGACACATTCACTTTTAGAGCTGTCGCTGAACCAACTTGATCGAATATTGAAAATTTGAACGTTTCCAATTGATTAAATGATATATCCAATCTGAAAATGTATAAAATAACACTTAGTTTTAAATAAAACCTTTAAACATATATAGAATTCAATAAATTGAAATATATGAATACATTTAGAATCGAGAATGTATTATAATGAACTTACTCTTTCAACGCTGGTAGATTTTGGAACGCCTCCTCACTAATTTCAGTTATTATATTACCTCTAAGTCGAATTACTTTCAAATTATCCAAACTTGTAAACGAACGTCTATGTACCGTTTCTATTAAATTGTCTTCAATTAATATTTCTTGCAATTCCCGCAAATTAACAAATGTGTGCTGATCAATTCTTTGCATTTGATTCAATGACAGGCATACACTTTCCAACTGCCTGTGTATATCACTCTGTAATTGAAAACAATTATTTAAAAAAAAAATATGTTATAATACAATAAATATTATTTTTATGAATCACATTTATATATAATTATCTAAATACCTGTAAAGTTCCTTTCGAGAAATGGTCGATTAGATTATCTTGTAGGTTTAATGATTTCAATTTATATAAAAAGTGAAATGATGTGTCCGGTACATTCTTTATCTTGTTGTTACTAACATCCAAATCCTGTAATTCTATTAGAGCTTTTAAAGGTTCAAAAGGTAAAATTTTTACTGAATCCGCCAAACCGTTCGCCAATTTCAATGATGTTAAGCTATGTAACTGTAAAATTAATAAGAAAGTTAATTAATGTACATTTCTAGGAGTTATCAAATGATTTAAATAAATTTGGTCCTATTTGTTATAATTACCTCAGCAAAAGCGAATCGATCGATAAAATCTATATTGTTTTCAGATAGATCTAAAGACTTTATTGTTCGAACATGCTGAAAAGCGCTTGCTTCGATTCGATTAATCGTGCTTCCAATGATTTTTAAATCCTCTAATTCAACACCAAATTCTAGGAAATCTTCAGCAGAAATACTACGTCTTATCAATTTACTCACGGCTAGATATCTCAATGATCGCATTCTAAAATCATAAATCATTTTTAAAAAGAGATAAAAATATATTAAAATAATTGTAAAAAAGTGCTAGTATTTAATAGCTTTGACACCAACAAAATATGTGAGTGCCTAAGCAATTGCATTTACACAACCTAAAAAAAGCAAGTTTTTGAAATAATTCCTGCACCGACTGTTAAAGACACAATTTTTCTCATGAACCCAAAATATGAAACGATCAAAATTAAAAAACTTTGACACACTTAAAACACATTGAAGCCTTCTAACAACTACTAAATGAGAGTGCTTTAAACAAAAAAGCTGCTAGCCAATTTCAGTTTAAATGTCGTATAATATAATAAATGAATAATATTTGAAACATTTAAAAAGCCAAATTCGAATGTCAGCCACAATTATAATGAAAAAATCATAATCCAACTGTTTAAAAACGTGCTGAGCTATCTGCGTTTAGTTATGATAAAAGCAAAATATACCCCTTCGATTTGACAACAGACAAAGCCGTTTGGTAAAACATACCGAACTTACTTGCTTTGATAGCGGCAAAATTGTATGTCAGACTCGTTTCTGCAATCAAAATGTAATAGCAGACTCGTACGAAGCTAAATAAAAAGCAGATTATTTTATACTGAAACTAAGAATCAAGCTAAGCTGACTATTTGATGTGACTGTTTGAAAAACAACTCTTACAATTCTAGTATTATTAAAATACATCTTTTAAAATACAAAAGATAAATACAACTCTTAGTATACAATTAATAACTACAATTTCTAAATTCATGCACTATATTAAGAACATTTTATTTATTAAAATAAATATAATTATAATTATAATGACAGTCTACATTCGGAAACGATAAAGCTACGTATTGATTTAAAGCGTGCTGTAGATTTGGTATATAAACTACTAAAATCTAATTAGTTCAACAGAACGAAGTCTAAAGAAAATTAGTGAAACGAAATTTCCTCGAACAAAATAACGGTTCCTTTATAGGTATTTACTAACTTCGTCACACGCAATATCCTTGTTCCAAAACTTGTATAGCTTCTTCTCAAATACTTTCCAAATTTAAAAGTATATATATGGAAAAGTAAAAGTTTATTTTTTCAATGATAACATATTTTAATAAATATAAGCAAATATGAAAATGAAGTATCCATATTTAAATTTTGCAATATTTAATTTATTAAGATATATGGATGACCCTGTATTTTTTCCTAAGCAAAGATATAATCTAGATTTAAATGGATTGTCTTTGACTTCAAATTATTATATATTTTTTAACTAATATTTTAAATCAATACAAAAAGGTCTTTTTAGGTTGTGTAAATTGATGTTTTGTTAGTTTATGATTAATCAAATTCAGTTAATATATTCTTTAATTGAAATAACTAACCTTCTCACGTCTTGCAAACTCATCTCAAGAGACGATGAACCACTTATATCCAAAAAGAACAATTTATATTGGAAGTTATTTATTGACGGTGTCGAGTATTCTGATGGATTGTTCGTTGCTAATAAATTTGTATCCACCTATAAAGAGAATGCTTATTTTAGTATATTTTTCTTTTCAACTATATTTTTTTATAAGTTATGATACACACTTTATTCTCTCTAAGGTTCAAGAACCGCAACGAGTCTAACTTATTTAACATGAATTTAGATATCAAGGTGAGGTTGTTCTCCGACAGGTCGAGGGTCTGAAGCGTGTTCTCGAGCCCGGCGAAGGATGCCGGCGACAGTTCTGTGACGCCGCAATCTCGCAACGAGAGAGTCTTGATCTTTGCGTTTCGAAACGCGTCCTCCTGGAATTAGATAATCATTATGAAGTGGTATTATAACTTAATCAAATTAAACTATAAATATGGTAATATATATAATTTCTATATAATACGTGTGGAGGATAATTAACATATTTATATAGATTTATATTCATTTCTAAATGTTAAAGTTGTTGTCTTAAGCAACAAGTTTTATAATTGCAACAATTACAGAGGCTTATTTTATATCTGTTCGAGGGTCAAGTTTATTTATAGTTATAATTACACAATTGCAATTGCAATTGCAGTAAAAACTAGTGCTGATATTTTTTACTTTCCATCCATAAAACAGGTTTTTACATCGGTACCAATGATTGCTTTGAATTAATGGCTCGTTCGTTCCGCAAATGTAAAACCTATAATAACGACAGCTTCTATTCGTTGGAATAATTTCTATAATCATTAAAATCATATATTTACTGATTAATATAAATTATGTAAAACCTATTAAGATGGAATTCTATAAATGGTGCGTAGAAATAAAATATGATTAAATTACTTACTCTAATAGTGTATATTGGATTTCCATCTAGGCTCGTGGTGTTCAAAACATTGAAATATTTAAATGAACCTGGCATTAAAATTCTTATGCTGTTTTGGTCCAATCTAAAAAATAACAATATTACAAAAGTACGATCAATAAAAGAAAGAAAAAAAGCAATCTAAAATGACATACTTAAGATGATCCAATGATAGTTTGACGCCATTTAGCTCATGGGCCGGTGGTACTTGTTTGATCAGGTTGTTAGCGAGATCTAAGACACGAAGCTGACGAAGTGGAGACAGCTCCTCGTAAGGTATCAGCGTAAGCTGGTTGTTTCCAAGGAGAAGCTGTAATGTAAGATTGGCCATTACATATTGGCCTGTGGGTTTTTGTGGTAACCATTGCCTTGCATTAACGTGGTATATTAGTAATGACATTTTTCATTATTTTTAGCTTTATGACTTTAAAAAAAACATACCTTGCTGAGTCTGCTCATACCATCTCTGAATACTCCACTATCGATTACAGATAAATGGTTCCCGTGTAAGTCTAACGTCTCCAGCATGGGCAAACCAGAAAACGCATCTAGAGGCAAACTGGCTATCGAGTTGTCGGCTAGGATTAACGTTTGCAGCGTGTTCTCTAAGCCAAGCCAGTTGTCTCCAGATATCTCTGTTATTTCATTGCCTAAAAGATAAATTGTTTTTTATAGAAATTGGGCACAACTTTGTATGAATTTTGTATAACTTGAAATTTTCCGAAATTTTGTTTAATTCGCTCATAATCATTTATTCATTTTTACTCATAATTTACTCATAATTATAAATATTGGAATAATTTTTGATAAACTTATTACAAACAATTGCATTGCTATCAGATAACTTAAGATTATGATTACTATGAACTAATAACATTAAATTCTAGTTTACAAAAAGTTATTATAAAATCATACTGTTTTTTCTGTTCACATTCGAATTGAGGTCATTCTTTTATAAATGGCGATCGCTAAATGGTAAAGCTTATTTATAAGGAAATATTTTTTGTATGTTATAAAGTACGTTTCTTTTGCGTGTTTTTATTAGAAATTTTTTCGGTGAAAATATATACGAGGTTCTATTTTCTGTAGATTATTTGTTATTTCGTTGGATAGAGTAGTATTTCAAATGATTAGGCTTGAACTGGAAAACCTCGAGACTAGGTAGCTCTGATTGAATTACAGATGTATACATGTTAGATTTGGGGTCGTATCCCAAAAGACAAAATTTTTATACAACTTTACTTACTAACATTTTTGAAAGTGATAAATATATGGACCAGTATTTGAAATAAAAATACAAGTAGAGATTTTTTGTGAACTAGTTTTTATCCCTGCATAACTGCAATATTACGGCATTGCTGTATGATGAAATATATCTATTTACTAATTATAATGTTTAATATAGTAAATTGGAAAAGTAAATGTATGTTATAAAAGAATATTTCTTGTAAAGCAACCGTCGTATTAGAAACCTAACACTTTATTTAATAAAAGGAGTTATAGAATTAAAGGAGTAATAAACTTAACTTCGGTATCTTTCTATAAAAGTAAGGATCCGTAAGAAGGATATGGACATGACGAAAGATATACAAGGTCTGTAAAAGCACTGAGGTCAATGTTTTATATAACATGTATTATATTTAATTAATTTAGAAATATCGAACTAGTTAATTATAATGCAAAATGTTTTGTTAGTTTTGATGATTTGGTTTATTTTTAAAAATAGGCAACAATTTAAAAACACTAATTACATCTTTATATTGATTATATTATATTTAGAGATAACATCTCAAGGAAGAAATCTTTGCAAGCTTGATGTAAGGCAGTTGTTATTTTTATCAAGAATTACTATTTTAAAAAATAAAAACTTATTTCACATTACTATTTTTATAAAAAGCTGAAATATTAAATAAAAAAAAGATGAATATTTATAGAATATGGCATAAGTAGGTAATTTTTTTTGTACAAAATATACATATAACAGGAATGCTAAATATAAACACGAGCATCAACAATTTTGCAACACCTCTTCCCAAACTCCTTCCTGTGTTGGACAAATTACTTGACAAGTTTAATGGCTCTTTCGTACAAAAGCGACATAATATATAACTTAAACAAGAACACTCTACAAGTTAAACAAACTTATAATTGATGTTATATTATATTTGAGAAAATACAATTAAATTTACTATTAAATTTTCTAAATTAAATTTAGAAGTGTTAGGTTATTGCAATTTTTCTGAATCGTATTTTAAATTATCTCTCCTTAAAATTATTTGAGCAAAATTACGGTATAGACAAAAATTTGCTCTAAATTCAGCAATCTATCAGCTGAGTGGGAATTCACGTTGATTCATATCGTTTATTGAAGAGGCCATTGTGGATTTAATATTTCCTTATTAAATTCCTTTGAGCATGTTCTGAGCATGTTCTCAAGCTGTGTCTAGATACGAATTATCTAATTGTTTCAATGATAAGACAGCTCGTTAGTTATCAATTATTTTGAATTATGATTTTGTTACCGATAATTCTCTATTTAGTTTTTTTCGTCTTTGTAATCAAAGTGATTGTGATTTTTTATAAAATCAATAACATTTATGCTTAGAATGTTATAATATATTTACAACTTCACCACTTGTAATAGCTCAAATATCAGAACCCTAAAAACCTTAAAATATTAAAATATTTACATAACTAGCTGTTAGAAGTTTTAGCAGCACTGCCCATGAAGGGTCTAAAAATATCCCTTACAGTACTGACAGGTTTCATGAATGTAACAAGTGAAATAAAGTTTTTGAATCTAAAGCTCCAAAAGGTTTTTTTGAAGTAGTAATATGTCACCTATTTCATCTTCTGACAAATGGCAGTTAATCCCTATCTAAATTTATCTACATCATGAAAAAAAGCGTTGTACTTATGTAAAGTTTTTAATTATATTATCATCAGTAATAATCATTAACTAAGAAAAAATTAAAAATCATGATCCAATTATTGGAATAGAATCGGAAACACTAACATTAACTCGATAAAAGTATTACACACCTGTCAAATCCAGCAGTCTTAGCTTTTGCAGGTAACGCAGTGCGCGACTCGGGACTGCCGTCAACCTGTCCTGCATCAGCTCCAACTCCCATAGTGTATTGTCTAAACCGTAAAATGCTTCTTCATGGATACTCTCTAGCGGGTTTTGGTTTATTGCCAGCCTGTATAGACCTGCAATTTACGACTTACTTGAATATTGTGGTTTAATGGTAAAATGCTTTGAAATCGTATTAGGTATATTGCTTATTTCCATCTTGATGTTTTTGGAGAATTAGAATTTTTTATTTTGATACGTAGAGTAGTGCATATGTTTAATAAATGTAATCTTTAAAGAATTCCGTATATAAAAAAAATCGATCAATAAGTTATCCCAAAAATAACTTTTAAAAATGGAGAAGTCGCTATTAAGAGTCTCAGATTTGCGTCCAATCTCTCAATTAACACTTCAAACAAGTGAGCGAGGCCCTCGGCTAGGAATAACTTTTATACGAACACATATAGGTGTAAATTATAACTTTAGGTGAGTTTACGACAGTTTTAAAGTTTTTTTAGTTAGGAAAAAATATAATATCATTTTGCAGTTTTTTTGTAAACTTTTGCTGCTATTCATTTGGAAGTTCAAACTAAAAAGGTTCATTCCTATATGAAAAAAAAAAACAAACTCTGTAATAAAAAGTATTCATACTTGTAAAGGAACGAATGTTTTCATATACTATATGTTATAATGTGATATAGAACTTTTTAATGATGTATAGTTCAAATAATATTTAATACGACAAGAAAATAGACAAAAGAGCTACAAAATTGGTCGAAAAGGCGGAATGTGGAGGCGCAATCTTCATAATGTGTTATTCTCCCTTTTATTATTCAGGACCGCAACCCGCTATCCTGTCTGGCTCCCGGCCACACCTGATCCTTTATAGTTAGTATTCGAGCGGCAAATGCTAGGTATATTATTTTCCATTATTTTCCAAATATTTATATATAGACAGAGGTAACTTTGAAAATTATTGGAATTCAATATTTGATAGCAGATTTAAGAATAGATATGTATTTATTTTCTCAAGATTTAAACTACAGTTATATGTGATTATTAGAACTTGTCTTTTATATGTGAACTCATCTGATATCGATACTTACACATAATCAGCATTTATTATGTATTTTACTCGCTAGTAAAATAAATATTAGATGTCAGAAGCAAAAATATATCTATGTAAGGTTGTTTTTTATGTCTTTTTTCAATTTGGAAAAAAAGAAAATACCAGAGTAACAATAACTTAACATTTCTTCATAAAAATTAGGAAGTATTACCTAAAGAGCTGACGTTTTTACATGTAAATTAAAAAGAAGTTGAATAGTAGTAAATACATTGATTTATGTAGGACTTTTTTATATACAAAATTGCTAGTATTCAACAACATTATAATGCAGAAATAATTAACTACGTTTCCGTTGCCTTGACATAAATAATATATATCTGCTTAAAAACTACTTATAAGGCTTAAATATGATTACTATTACTTAGAATATCATTGAAAATAAAATAAGTTAAGAAAGGTTTTAGGTTTTGGAGAATTAAGGCCCAAATATTTTGGTTACCTGTCGCTTGAAAGAACTGAGGATCAAGATCTCTTATATTGTTTCCTGTTAACTGCAGAGTGAAGACCTTGGAGCTGTTCACAGCTGCTGGTACTCTAAGGATTGGAACATGGTTGCAAGTGACGATGCCAAGGTCCCCGTCTGGCTTCGAACAAGTACATAGAGCCTGGAATAGGCAGGGAGGGTGGCCAGTGTCCACGTGTAACTGAAATTAATGAAAGATATTAATAAGTTATAACTATTGTATATTAAATAATTAAATTTTAATCATATTTTATTTTAATACCTACAACTGAAAACAAATAAAAGACAAAAATATGAAAATTAACTGATTTTTCAAATTTTAAATATTTATTTAATAATTTCTAGGATTAGTTTTGTTAGCGATTTAATAAATTTGCGACTAGAGTATAATATTACACAAAATTATAATACATATAATACATGATAAATACTTTACTCAGAAAATCCACGAAATATAAAACCACTTTAACGAACCGTGAAATTAAAAATGTTTAAAGTTGTAACCGCAATTTACATTTCAATAAATCTTGGAAAGACAGTACTTGTTCTAGTTCTCATTTTTTTTTTGTATTTTTAAAGACAATGAGTATTTTCTGTTTTTAAATATCGCCATACTTACTTCTAACGCTCTTGCTAAAGACGCCCATATCATCAACAAAAATGAAACCACCACAATGGCGTAACCCAACTTTATCATCACCATCAAACCCTGGAAAAAAAAAATATATGTATATGTTTAACTCAGAAGAATACACGAACATGTGGATCTATCTTTTGAAAAACCTGAAAATTTTAAATTATTATACGATCTTGAAAGCTGAAAATTATTAAATTTTCATTATATAACATAATTATAATGCTGAAATATTGAAAACCTATTTATTTTTTTTTATAACATGTTAACTTTATTTAAATTTAGTTTTCGATTTTAACTGATGTCTTATTTTTTCTGATGTTTCTGATAAACACGAATGAAAAAACAATAAGCATTTTGTTCTTTTTATTTTATTAAAATATCACTGTAAGTAATTTATTGTTGACGTCGCCAAAAGTCAAATTCACTGTTTTAGTTCGTAAAAGTTAATCTTCTGTTCAACGAAAAGTTATTGGATGTTGTTCCAGGAGGGAATTGAAGTTAAAATAACGTATCATCCAAAAAGTAGAACTTTTAAAGGATCCGTTTCACCTACTTTGATAGACGTCAAACTAGATTAGTTACATTATTTAAATTATTTTTCAAATAAAATCTGGAAGTGATAAGTAATAAAAGGGAATACTTTATTAATTACTAATCGGTTATATTTTAGTGAACTAAAATTTTCTGATTTTTTGGGAGTGTTTCTTGGTTATTATTTTATTTTTTAGTATTGTCCTGACCTAGATATTAACATAGCGTAAATGGACTATCGTTAAAAAGTAGTCCTGCAGTTTCTAGCCAAATGTTCTCCATAAATCCGATCTTTGAAACTGTACAACTAGAATCTGACATTGCATATGTGCAATGTTTTTACTTTGAAACAAAAATAATTGAGCTGAGCAAAGCGAAGCTCTTACTGATCCAAAGTGTGTTTCGTTACTAACGCTATTTCTCCTAGACCAATAATGATAGGATGTCGAAAATTGGCAGAGTTGTCAAGGACGGTCCTGAAGTTTTTGGGTGACATTTGTATTGTAATTTTTTATTAAATAGTCAAAGTGTGTTCCACAGAGTTAACATGTCGATTTTTTTGAAATCGTAAGCGCGAGTTCTTATTAGGCTTAAGATTATAGCCACTATTTACTCTGTTCATTTTACAAGTATGCGAAACTCATTCAGCAACAATGCTTCGCTCAGCTCTACCCGCCGTGAACAGTGGCGGACCTAATCAACATGAATAGTTACTTTAAATTAAAGTGTTAGAAATATTTTTGAAGAAATTATAAAGATGGTTGGTCCAACATGGTCCAAGGATGTTTGTAATTGAACAGAACAATAAGCCAAATGAACTAGTATTCCAAAATAAAACAGTATAATAATACTATGGTTTATCTAACACAATTATCATAAATTATTGGAGTATCTTATAAAAATATATTGCACGATATTTGTCGATCGACTTTTCATACAAAACAATTCAAAGAGAGACAGCGAGGAGCCGATAAAAGTATATTAGTAGCAACTTTGTTTACATTAGCAATGAGTCTGGTATTTATTTCTCCGATAAAATAACTTGACTATAAAATTCTCCAGTTAAAATATAAAATGAATGGATTCTTTTTTATCATAAATTTATTTCAGGAAAAATGAAATGTAACTTTATAGAGGAATGATTAAATGTTTTTTTATAAATCGTAAGGGCAGTTTCTGTTAATGAATACACACGTTATTTCATCGATATCTCCCATCGTGCTCAGTATTAAAAACCTTCAAACAAAAACCAACTCAATGCTTTTGGATTAAAGTTTAAAATAACTGATTGCTAATTATAGTCGATATTTGTTGTACCCTTTTGTTAATGTTTGGACTGCGATTGGAGAAATTCTTTTCATTTCCTTATCATATAAAATATCAGTGTATTGAATATTAAAATTTCATATTAATTAAATAAAGCAATCATTTTTAAATATCATTTTGTTTTGTTAATTATAAACCAAATCCTACATCTATAGAATTTCCAACTAAGAATTTTAAGACCTATATATTATAATATGCAAATTTTTGCAAACTTGATTTCTTGTTTCAATTAATGTCTGCGATATAAAGTATGAAAAGTCTATTTTGTAATTAATACTAAAATTATGTAACTGTATTTACAGAAACTTAACCTAGTAACACAGTAACACTTGAAATTGTATTTAACGCATTGCAATCAATAAGCTTATCCGGAGCAAAATAAAAAATCTCTAAAATAAAAGTAACATTTGAACAAAGTTTTAAGCCTCTAACAATCTTGACTTTTAAAGACTGTCTGAAAGTATCTATTCAATGGATCAGAAAACGTTCTTACTATGATTTTATTGGAATTTCTTTTCTTTTGAGTGTCTCTTGGTTTCTTGGGTTTTGCAGAGCTAATAATATTATGGTATTAGGTAACATACCTTAGAATCTTACAGAGGTTTCAAGGTTTCGCCATTGTGATTTGAAGTTACATTGTCAATTGTTAGCTAAGTGTTTAGCATTGTGTAGTGATACTACTATTTAATTTATTTATTTATTTATTTATTTATTCAATACTTTATTGTTTATAAGACACATTAATGAACATGTTTTTCGACACATATATAAATAACGAGCTTCTGCGCAAGAGAAAACCAGCAAATCCAGGAATTTAGAAAACTTTAAAAAATATAATTAAAACTGTTATTTTAATGTATGTATTTAGTGCACAAGTAAAGTTATAAAATTATTGAATATGTGTGTTCTTTTCCTTTTTTGTTTTTATTATGTAATTATTGGATTATATATATATTTTGTTAAATTTTAAATAAATGAATTATATATTAATTAAAACAAATATGAAGACAAAGTTCTTACAATTGAATTTCCTGCTCTAGTCTTTATTAAAAGGCGGAATTAACTAAGTATTGAATACCTTTGTTTTGTATCTAATATGACCGGATTAATCCGGAACAAACTGAATTCTGTCAGTATTTTGAGACTGTAAATTCAAATTTCGAATTTAGAATAGAAAACATTTTCAGCAAAATATTCCGCATTTTGTTTATTCCTAACTGACAAACCAACGGTTACAAGTTCGGTAGAATCAAAGTTTGAGAAATTTTAGTGATTGCTTCGCGATAACTCGTTACCAATTTCTGAACTTTCCAATCCACTTGGTCTCCGGTTCCACTGAGAAAAGACATAGTGTAAGTTATTTTAAATTTAACTTCATTTAAACTACTATAATACTCTTTAGCATTTTCTTAGATTTTCTCGAGTAATCGTTCAAAATAAAACTAGTTATTACGGATTAAACTCGCGTATAATTTTGATTACATTTTAAATTCTACTGGACGTTTCGAATGCTTACACGGATTGAATACGATTGAAAAATTATACGCGAGTTTAATCCTTAAAAAGTTGTTTTATTTTATAATACTGTTTGTTTTATTTAAATAATTATACAATTAATTATTTTATGATTCTTTTCCGATATTTTCTATTACTTACGAAACAAATTGATCAAAACAAAACTCTTCAAGTATTTTGCTACTCGAAACCTCATTTCTACGTTTCTATTTCATTCGATCAAGGAGTAGGCCAAATTACTTTTATAAGAATAAGAATTTCTCAAATATTCTATAAATGTTTGATTTATTAGACATAGTAGCCAGCTATATTTTTGATTAAAACAATCAAATAGAAATAATATAGAGTAATAAAAAAACAACTTATCGGCACTACAATAATCTTATGCCGAACTTAAATGTCAAAATGATATTGTATAAAATATAAATAAATAAATGAAGAAATAAATAAATCAATCAATCAATCAATAAGTAAATAAAAAAAAAGAAATAAAAACAAACAAATAATAATATTAGACGCAATTATTATCGTTAATCAAAATTCACAGAACATTTCTCAGCAATAACAACACAATAGATTATGCGAACGGACGAACGTAAATACATTGTACAGAAAGTTGAGGTCTTTTTATAATGGAGATAAAATGATATAAACATTTTGAACCTTGCAAAAGCCCGACCTCCGAAAGTAATCCCCGTTCGCTTGTAGATGGGCTTTTTATTTACGAAATTTTATTATTATACAACACTTGTATAGTTTGAGGTTTTGTAATTGATATTTCTGTTATTTTATTATATGTGATTGTTTAATTACAACCGTATATCCGTATATAAATATTATATAAATAGTTATTAACATTTTGACAGAGAAAATTAATTGATGCCGACTAACTTAACCGGCATAAATACATTTTTGAAAATAGTTTTAAGAACTTTGTTAACCAAGAAAAAATTTTATGATATTATATACAAGTATATCTTGATTTGATTTAGGTGAGGTATTATATATATATTGACCTATTTCTTTTGTAAGATGTAGGTCAATATATATATCATGAAACTAAGGCCTCGTATAATGCACGCAAATACAAATTCTAATTATAAGTTAAGTGGAAAATGCAACATTTGCCAGTCATGATGATACGCTATGAGTCTTCAAGAGACCTTTCAAACCTTCTAGGAACAAGCTTAAGCTTATTCTTTATAAGACAGAGAATGGAGTAGAATGTACTCTTGCATTGTTTTAATTAATCTTGTTTCCTCAAAGATATCTGCTCTATTTTATAAGAACAAGTATGAAAAGTAATCATCTACCACTACAAATAAGTTCACACATCTTATATATCATGAAATTACTCTTTTGTATTAAGCTCATACAGGTGTATTTATGCATGTATGTATATGAGTATGTATGAATAATACTGATCTATATTAATAATAAAAATGTATTCATATAATTTAGAAAATAATTCAATAAAGTTTGCATGTAAATTCTTAGCATAATTTTAATATATTTAAGATTAATTATTATTAAATTTATTCTAACTAATTGAAAAAGTTCATCAATGTTCGGTTTATTCTATAGTATTAAAACAAAAAAATTAATGTAATAATAATATAGAAGCTGCTTTAAGAAAAATAAGATTCCTCCTTCTTTTATTTTCTAGAATAGATTAGAATTTTTCTTTTATGATAGACCAACGTAAGAACATTATAATTCATGTCAAGTGAAGATGTGGTTCAAAAGCACTTATCTTATATGCCTAATATCTATTAGCTTAAAAACCCTCAAGTAATACCTATGAGTAAAAACTAATTATACAAGTGTAATTATGAGGTAAACGTATGTGAAGCTTTTAATAAGTTGCGCTTTAGTTTCTCCAAAAGCGAACTTGCACATAGTCCTGGTAGCCAATACTCTTAAACTAAAACTCAATATAGTATGAGCTACACACAGAAATATTACATTATTATATTATATATATCCGGCTGTACTATAGGAATACTATAGGAATTTGCCCAGTTTTAAACCTATTCTGAGTCCTTGAACAATTAAAAAATCATGGATCAAAAAGTTCAAACAAAAAAAAAGGATAGAACATTGTTATTTAAAACATTGTTAATCGAATAAAAGATATTTAAAAATGAATCTTTTTTATAAGATCTTAGAATAACAAAAGAAAAGAATACCATTCAAAATATTACAAGAATTCACGTCCAGTGAAAATTAATTAAAAGTAAAAAATTCCGACATTAAAGGATTACAGCGGGTCTAAACAACCTTCTTTATATTTTGTATCTTTTCTTTTATTCTCAAGTTAATCCGCGAGCCGCTTTCATGAATAAACTCGACATTTTCAGTTTTATTATTAAACTTTTTATGACTATTAAATGTAAGCGGTACTAATATTGTTGCAAGCTTTAAAACAGTTCACGGCGCGATTATGTTTTACTCAGCTCATGATTTAAGCCCCGAATTTATTCGAAACTAGTCGAGCAAATCCCTATAGTAATTACGTCAGTACAGTCAATTATATATAACAGTAAACATACAAAGCTTACATACAAAAACAATATAATATTTATTATTATTTTATTAACGGGAATTAACTCGCGAAATAGGTTTTGCATACCTCTGAACTGCCTGACGTTTAAACCAGGTTGCACCGTCCGTGGCCACAGGCAGACTCAACGCGGAATTATCGTTAAATAATTAATTGGAATTAATAATAAATTGGAAACCTTCAACAGTAGTGGAAGAAGTAAGGAATTATAAAATTAAAAGAAAATTTGATATCACCTTGTGCATATATCAAAAGTCTTGCAACTTAATTTAGTATGTTTGAAAAGCTAATAACGTTATGCGGTTTCACAAACAAACAAATTGCATTGTTACGAGAGAGTGTAGTGTGTACCTCACTATTGAATAGACGACTTTCGTGCAAAGATTAGATGTGACCGTCTATGACCCGTATACACTAGTATGCAGGTTAAAGACGGAACGGGACATAAAATTTTGTGTAGTGTAGTGATGACAATAAACTACACTAAATCTTACACTAAAAAATTTGACCTCAAAACTAGTGTGCTAAAAACTATATTCTAATAAATAATATCAACCTCAGTAAATTGTATAATGTACCAGATACTACAATAATTCTAAAACTCTGGCTATTATGAAACAGGCTTTGAATTGGTGAGCAATTAAGGGTTATTTCTTTATTTTTATGGTATCTGGTTTTGTTAATCGGAATTGTAAGATATTTATTTTATATTTATTTGTTTTTGTAAACCAAAATGTAATTATCATTTTGAAAAAAACGCTTTAACTTTGAGATTTAATATATGATTTGATAAAGATAGCTGTGGTATTAAAAACACATTTTTTAAACATAATACAAATGAAAATATTAAAATATAAAATAAATCAAATCCCAAGGTCCATGATATACTAAAAGAACTAATATTGTTCAGCAAACAATTGCATTCCCATGCGTCGATGAAGTCTAGACTAAGATTTATACTGATTATTTGAACAAACGATATTTTTCAAAATAACAAGCAAGATATGACCTACATATTTATATATTACAGATACGACAATTACAAGAAAAATAATTATTTGGCTGTACTCACGTAATTACTATCGGAATTTTTAGCCTTGTTCTGTGTATATCAGTTCAGGCCGCGATGCCACCATGCTCAGAGCTCATGAATAAGGACCCCCAATTCTCAGCTAGTCCAGCAAATTCCGGTAGTAACAATTTAATTACAGCCAGATAATTATATTTAATAGTAATCATGAATCACGAAAGTTTACATAGAAAAAACTACAAGAAATATAATATTTTTTTTAAATAGATTATAAATTTGGTCAAACCAGTTAATTAATTAATTTATTTATTTACTTATTAAGGACAACCAACAAAATAACACAAAAATACAATCACAAATATAAAAGTTTAAAGAATATATAAATTAAATATTAAGTGTCGTCTTACTTACAAGCTGCCACGACATGCAAAATATTGAAGACAAAACATAAACGTACACTAAGGCATTAACTTATAACTGAAACTACAATAACAAAGATTGAAAAAAAAAACGAAAAAAAAAAAACAAATAACAGTTAAACTACTAGAAACAAAAAACTCCTGATCAGATAAGCTTCTTCAATCTTTGAGCTAATTTAACTATTACTAACCCAAATTCCAACCTATAAGAATATATAAAATAAATATATAGTATAGCTAGTAAGTGTAGCTATAACCTATCTTTATAACTCAATAGTTATACATCCGTTATAGTTATCAAGCCGTTATCACATCATAAACTTACCATGTCTGTGTGTAAGTGCTCTCACTCATAAAACAACCTCACTCGGTCAGCATCTTCACCTGTAACAAGTTAACTCTATTAAAATACATCTTGTAATTTTCAGTATATAGGTTAGTTATTTTTAACATAATCGTTGTTTGTAATGTTAATGTTTGGATTTATTTAGGTGAGAGAGATTTTATAATCAACTGTTCGATATTATACATAAAATTATAAAAGATTCGTGTATATATGCTAAAATAATATATACTAGGTCCACGCAAGCGGGGTTAGCCCCGCGACGCAGCGCTCGCAAAACACAAACGTTCTATATGTTAACTCTATGGGACACATTTTATCCATTATCTCGAAAACTACAATTACCTTTTTCAATCCAGACCGGGTTTTGCTCATTATGCGCATGTGTGCAAAATTTTGTGCGTGTAGCTCGTAAATTGAAGGAGGAGTAGGTTAACAAAGAGTTGACAATTTGGGTAGTAAAGAGCTTCGCTTCGCTCAGATAAATAACAGTGTATTTATTTATTTATTTATATATTTCTTTACTTTAAATCAATACCAGTAATGTCTTGTGTACATCAAATGGAAATGACAGAAGAAGTTATTTTGATACTTATCGAAATAAGCCCTTCTGTTGAGACACTCCATGGGAGATAATCCTTCCCAAAAATAATGTAAGAAATCCTAGATTATCTTCACATATAAATATATTTATAAATATGGCAATGTAAATAAATTTGTAAGAGCTCCAATCGAGTTACATCACGTAATAAACAAAGGAAGATCTTAATTCGTTACATAAAACATTCGTAATGACAACGGTGTTACGATCACCAATAAACCTGTCTCAACTCTTGATGTAATTACTTGCCTCGAGCAATTCATTCTCTTTACCATGTCAGTGGTACTTCATTATTGTTTAATTTAGTTTTGTTGAATAGAATTAAATGAAATTAACTTGCGACTTACCTTGGGAAGAAAATTAATATCCTTAAAATTTATTTTAATATACTGAATGTCAAAAGACGCCTAGCGAGCAGTCGCACAGTTCACGCCGCGATTGCGTTATGCTCAAAGCTTATGAATAAGAACCCCGAACGATAACGTGAGTACAGTCGGAATATATTTAATAGTAATCACGTATTATAATATACTGAAATAGTATTATAGTTTTAAATAAGATGAACAGCATGTTCATCACGTTCATGTTAGAAAACAGGAAAAGCTGGACGGTAACTAGCTTTAATAATCAAAGCCGTTAAACTGCATTAAAACAATTAGTCGGAATTGAAAATTAATTTCCGGCATAACCATCGAAAACTACCGTTGACACATTTATGTTACATGTTCAGGAATATTCGAACTGTACATTTATAGTTGGATTAAAAATAAAAAATAATTTGGCATATTTAAATATTATTTTAAAAAATATGGCTTATAATACTAGCAGCGCGAATCAGACCTCAATTTTGAGTCGCTGCGCTCGCAAAATCTCGGTATGTGTTAGCGTATTGAGCGAAGCGAGGTGCAAACAGCACCGAAGTGGCATTTACAAAACGTCGACGAATTGAGTCCTCAACAATTTTTTAAAATAAAAAAAAATAAAAAAAAGGAAAAAATTCTAAAACCTGTAAATTAAAAAAAAAATGGCATGTCATTTGTAAAGCAAAAGTTTTCTTATTGAGGTCTGTGGGTTTTTTATTTTTATCTATCATTCCTCAAGGACATGGAATTTTAGATTTTTTTTTCTATGTTACGCGTGTTATTGTGTTAAATAAGACGTGAAAATTTCAAGCCGACTGATATCGCCGTTTTTGTACCAACCTTGGACAAAATTGTGAAAAGTAAATATGTCCTTATATATATATGCTTGAACGGTATAGTCTTAAAGTATATTTTAAATCAGTTGAAGTTTTTCTTGATTTATATATTAACTAAATAGAAAGTTAATGTAGTAAGTATAATTCATATTAGCGACTCAAGCCTTGTGACTCGAGTGACTTGAGTCACTTTGTCAAACTCGTACAAAAAAAAATATCGATTAAAAAAATATATTCGAGTCGCTATGCACTCGAGTTATCAAATCAACTCGGCACTTCGAGTTGATTTTGTCGCTTACGTATTTGATTGTAGGTAATTATAAGTATATAAGTAACTGCAATATGCAACTTGAGTGACATTTTGTGCTCGAGTAACTTGAAAACTCGAATATGATTCGAGTGAGGTAGTAAAATTGCTCGAGTGACTTGAGTCACAAAATCTTATTTTAAAATTGGTTGAAATATAATAAAAATATATCAAGAAAGCCGTTAAGTCCTTAATATCACAGACGAAGCCAGAAGCCGCAAACACCGCTAAAATATTAATGTTATTTCCCTAATGTTGTCTCTCAAAATAGAAGGTTAACTTTGTTATAGTTTATATAGACTTGTAAACTCTCTAATTCTCAATTAATTCCGCTATTCACTTGCCATCTCAACATAGCTGTCTAAACGTTGAAATGTTTTAACGTCATTGCAATAATTAATTAGTCAGACAGTGACTGAGCGTTACAACTGGTTCTATGACTAATACAACCATTGTATACTAGTATATAAAAATATATATTATTATTTAAAATTATCCGGCTGTACTCACGTAATTACTATCTGAATTTGCCTGATTAGTTTCGAACCTATTTGGTTCATGAGTTCACGCCACGATTCCGCCATGCTTAGAGCTCATAAGGCCCCGAATGAATTCAAAACTATTCAGGCAAATTCTGATAGTAATAACGTGAGTTCAGCCGGATAACAGTAATTATGGATCACGAAAGTTTATACACAATAAAAATATATTGTTTGTTTGTATGAGTCTTCGCATTCATATCAAAACTTCAAATTATCTAAATTATATGCGTTTTGCTAGAGTTGCCTAATTTCTTTTTATATATAAAATGGTTGGCGTTCAATGAATGTCTGTAACAATGATAAATGAACATAGAATATATAAATGCTTTTTCATTGAACATAAATTCAGGGGGGAACCGTTGTCATGAGTTAAATCAGGGATAATTCCCTTAATCTACATGGAACTAATTTTATTATTTCATCGTTCAGATAAAATGTTTTTATTACCTGAAATAAAGGTTCAATTTGATTTACATCGGATAAGAGAAATACTGTAATATCGAGACGAAGAATTCCTAATTTACATTCATATTAATTTTAATTAACAATAAATAAATTTATAAATTCTTAATTAGAAATATTATAAAATAAGATTTACATAGTGTGAAGTAATGAATGAAAAGAACTTTGTATGTAAAATCCCTTTAAATAGAAGATTAGGACAACTATGAATATAATGAATGAGTACAACTATGAAAAATATCCAATATTTGATAATACTAATGAAAGTTTAAAATTATTGTTTCTAAACTTTACCTCATACCCTTAATTTACCAGACGTTGCGAGGAAATTGCACCAATCGTGGTCGTGTTTCACTGATGGCACCTTAACTTAGTGACAACGTATTCTTGAAGTCTTCTTGAGGCGGGGGAAATTTTAACCAAAAATATACCGCTTTGCAAATGTAAAGTCTCCGTACGTGTGTGGGAGTACCGACAGTGCGAATTTAATATCACAAAACTATGAAGACAAAGCGAGGGTAGTTGAGAAAACCTACCTCAAGAAGTCGCTGCTAAGCTGCCATCAGTCGTTCCATGACCACGATCAGTGCCATTCGATTGAAACGTTCAGAAAATAAAAGGTATCGTACCTTAAAAACATTTATACGATTAAGTCTCGATATATTTCTCATAGAAAATCCTATAACCATCAGTTTTCATATGAATGTTTAAGTATCATGTAACATTAAATCTCAACAGTATTATTCAGATAATGTGTTTTCCTATTTCACTTCATACGTCTGAAAAAGGTGATGGTTTAAAGCCATCACCTTTTTTCTTACAATTCATCACTTTTATTGACAAATCATATTCATAACGGTAATTAATCTAAAATTTTGAAAGTCAATATTGGTTAGAACTTCTTTATGTAACTTGCAGATTTTCGTGAAAGTTTTTATCCAAAATTAAAATCTTTGAAAGTGTTTCGTTTCTTTTCCTTTTAATTATTAAAAAGAAATATAAAAAAAATCATAGTTTTATTTGAATATCGTAAAACTAAAAAAAAAACGTTAGTGTTGCGGCTTTAGAACACTAAAAGTATTATTTAATTATATTTTAATAAAGGTACTTGCCAAAACTGACGGAAGGGTGACGTCAGTCAGGGATAAATATAATCAAATATACTGAGATTACGTCACTTGTGTTTACCTAAACTGTATCATTATGTTAATTATATGAATATACTTACGAATTGTAATACAATATCAAATTAATCTCAATACCAATTGTTATATATTATTAGTAAAGATGCCCTGCAATTGATAAAGGTATCCATCCTCATTTTCTCGTGTTGTATTCAAACAAAATACAAAATTTATTATACAGTCATCATCCACCAGACTTTATCCGAATTATTTGTACTGAGAGTTTTGGGATACGTTTTCTAGGACAAACCGCATCCTTGGGATTGCGTGTTGTAGGGATTTCTCCGACTTTCCATATAAGGAGTGTAGGATAATGTACTTATTTATTGTTGTCTCTATATGGCTCTAATGGTAATCTCAGGAAAATAAGCCAGGAAAGTTGGTGTAAAGGCCATACGACAAAAATTTTAATACCATTCGATAAAGAAGTTAATTTAACTAATATCTTTATTTTAAATTAAATGAATATTTAACTTGGAATATTTTCGCTATAATAGATTTTTTTTTTGCAATTAAAAATCGGTAGTAATTTTTTTACCGATCAACATAACATTATAGAGTACATATATAGTTTACGAAAAGTTCAGTTACATCAGACGCCGTCTAAATGTTGTCTATCCCTCGGGGACAATACTTCTTTTCGAGATGAAAGGTGTATTTCTCTGAAAACGAGGTTTCAAAATTCATGATGATTGATTCATAAGTTAAGGTATTACCAGACAAATAATCCAAAATGTTATATATAATAAGGTCTTGTGATTTTGAAAGTAGTTCAAATCAGCTATAATATTTTTGCAGGTACCGGATACGGGTGATGGATGTGCGTTGTAAACTTCAACCATAGTTGTAATTAATTTATGTTTGTTTACAAAATATACCACGATTTAGTTGATTTTAAACATCGAAGTTTAGAGTTTACAATCTTAAAATGATGTAAAACTACTTACTGTTTGTTAGCGAACATTCCGAAGCAGTATAAATATTTTCTATATTTTCAATTTAATTTTATATTCCAAAAAAACATTTTTAGTATTGTAATAAATTTCTCTGGGAAACTTGTCAAGTACCGGCCTTTTAAGTCGCCCCACGTTAGCACAATAAATTTACAAATTAAATTAAAATACAAAATTACTAGAAAGGAAAGTACTCGAGTTAAGGTTTTAAATTCTAGGTCAAAAACAAAACTTACAATCTTTCGGTTCTGATTTTAAAGTGATTATTTTTATAATATGTCTTTGGAAGATTAATTGAAATATAGTCTTTATGCGTACTGATGGCTATCAGTAAGCATCTATAGCTATACAGTTGGACTGATCTAAGTAAACTTTGTGTTATAATAGATATAAAAATTAACCAAATTTTAGATGCCCCATACATTACAAACACTAGAGCTTGAAATTCATTTTATGTTTCCTGAATAAAACAAAATCGTGTCAGTAAAACTCACGTGAATGCTAACTAAAAGATATATTGTTTCCTTACGATTTTCATGAATTCTTAACGTTTATCCCAACAATACTTTCGGACACGGTTGTAATCACTTCATGATATGCGTTTCAACATTGTAATATTTTATAGTTATTATCCTATTACAATATCTAAGTACCCATGTGGTTTTACGAAGCCATAGTCGATTCTGATTTAATCCGTAAAGTAAAATAAAAATAGGTCGTATTACTGATAATTTGCATTTGTATGGTTTAACGCGGTTATATAGGATTACCTAGTTGTAAAAATATATATTTAAATGATATCTACATATGATGTGAGTTAAATGATAAAAATTTAAATTTTTGTATTTTAACTTACGTGGTTTTGGATTTGGAACTGAATAAGAATTCATGAGAATGACGTCTGTTCACGCCGCGAATTTGGCATGCTCTGAGCTCAAAAATAAGGGCCTGTGAATGGGTTTGAAACCAGTCGATCAAATTAGGATAATAATATATTAATAATGTTAACATGTTTAATAAACATAGAATATTCGCTAAAAGTCTTTTACATGAAAAATACAAATTACCAATTTCAGGAAGACGATTAAAGCAAAAATGATTTGACAGCAATCTCAAGAGTTCTAATTGACCGTCTATCACAAAATCAACCAATCAGAAAAGTTAACAAAGGCAATCCTTTTTAAACTTTTCTGATTGCAAATTAGATGTAATTTTACATAAAAATACTAGAATAAGTGATAGCGATGAGAATATATATAAGGAATTTAAAAAGTTCTTAAAAAAATATTTTATTTATATAACTTCATTTGGTAAAAGTAATAAATAACGTTTAAATTGCTCAAATCATATGAAAGCTTTCTGTCACATCACAAATGAACAACAAAGAAAGAAAAAAGGCTTTTTATATTTTGCGAGACTTCACTTTCAGTGAAATCTTTATATCACATGCCTAAAACAAAAAAATTGATACAAATGAATTTAAACTATATGTCTACGTATTATGGTATATAATTCTTATTGCTTTAAAACTATAAAAAATAAATTACCGATAAGTAGAACCAAAATTCAATTTGCACCACTCATCGTGATATTTGAAATATTTCATCGAATTCATATATTTCATTTAAAATGTTCGCTTGATGTGTTATTATTTGATAACGATACGAAAAATCATGTTACGTCGTTATAAAACCATTTAAAACGAATAAAACTACAATATATTAAAGTTTCTCCACCGTTTAAAATGTACGCTCGCAACCATTACACGAAAATGTATATTTAATGAATGCCTAAATATAAATCATATTTGTGTAAACTTGGTATGAATTTAATAACACCTCTCCCGTGGTCTGAAGTACCGTCTCCCTAACGAAGCCAATCTTAGACAACTTCCTTTTAATATTCGCTTAAGTGTTTAATAAATAGGCACTAAGGTTTTCTTCAGGACGGTAATTTTTTTAATACCTTTAATTTATTTACTGCGACTAATTAAAGATTACCTCTAATATTATGTTAATAATAAATATTGTAATTGAAAATACTAAATCATAAGCAGTTGTTTATTTAAAAAGGTATGATATTGAATTATTGTATTTAAACTTTTGTAATCTATTATATATATTATTCATAAGCTCTGTATACGGCGGAATCGCGGCGTGAACTGCGGTTCACGCCGTAATTCTGTCATACTCAAAGCCCATGAATAAGAACCCCCAATAGTTTTGACACTAGCCAGGCAAATTCCTATAGTCTTTGCGTGAGTACAGTCGGATAATAATATATAATAATATGTCAATTTTATTGTTGGTTTGTTTGTTTCACAATAGGTAGCTGCGCATCTTCATTTTGTATTTTGAAATTTCCCATGGGATATAGCAAAAATTCATTATTTCCTTTAGGTATCTTAGTAATTTTAAGTTAAAAAAATCTTTTAATACATTTTTTTGCAATATAGATATTTCCTCTGAACTCCCTAAGTAATCCACATATTTAAGAATGAATAAAATTGCTTATTTTCCGTTTTCTCTGATAACTCTAAAAATAATTATTCGTCTTTATAAGAACCGTTAAACCAAGATATTTAATAATCCTTAAGAAAGGAAACAAATTCTGCATTTTCCGCGAACCATATATAGGGAAAATGTTCTGTTGGAGTATTGATTCATCATATTTTATATAACAAAATATAAATTCTTAGATTCAATTTTTATTCAATTTTTTAAAATTTTATAGTTTCTTTTGGAAGTTTTTGAACACCATGGAATTATTTGTAATAAATGATTATCAAACTAAGCTAATTTGATAAAATTCTAATATAAATACGAAATAGACAAGCAGAGTAACAAGCAGAGTAACGGCTAACTAATAAACCTTACCCAACGGAATGATGAATATATGCGGATTAGCATACATGAATAGTATTGGTTATATGCAAATCAGAATTCAATATGATTTTCATAAGATTGACATATTATTATATATTATTATATATTATTATCCTATTATCAAACCTTAGTCATACAAACATGATACGAATTTACCCGACTACTTTCGAACCCATTCAGAGCCCTTATTCATGGGTTTTGAGTATAACGAAATCAGTAATTTCGGTGAACTGTAGTTTATACCGCGATCCTAAACTACTCAAGGCTCATAAACACTATATATAGTAATAATTATACATCACAAAAGTTTAAAAACTAAAATTTACAGATTATACTTTTTTAAATAAAGTAATGTAAAATATTTAGTATTTTCAATTGGTATATTTATAATTTAAAATTTTATATATATAATAAATCATTTTATAATATTGGTTTTCCTAACAAAGAAAATTCTTTATACATAAATTTAAACCTGTTCATAATTCTCCACCAAAACAGCTTGACCCATTATATTCCACATGAAATGCCTTGCTAGTAAAATGCTAAATATTCAGTGTATTGAAACCCCTATAAGCCTTCAAAGTTGGTTCTCTCCACGGTCGATTTTGCAGTCGTCGAAGACTTATTTTAACGAAATCGGTATCAGAAGTTTCAACGAATTTTGATTTAGATCGCTAAGTTTTGTAAGCATTTGTGAATTTTAAGCCGTATATTTAGCTTGATATTTATATGACATATTGAATTTAAATCTTTTGATTGTTTTCTATTACTACTTGGATATGTACAAGGTTCACGATATTTAAAATCTTAATTTAATTAGCAGTATAATATTTGCATAAAATTATTGATATATATATAGACGATGTTTTGTTTAATTGTGTATCATTAAGTGTCTGTTTATTTCATACATTTGTTTTATTGTATACAAAAATAATTCTATGTTCCAATAAAGAGCTGTTAATTTTAATGTTAGTAATGTAGTACTTTACTCTGTATTTAGCTTTGTCGGTAGTAAAACAACGGGAAGAAACTAGTAAACATGAACATTAAGCTTATTAATGAGACTTCTTTTTAAATAGTATATTTTTGCCCTAAAACAGGTATTTAATTTAATTTTAAAATGAATTAAAAAATCAGTATTTATTTTCATTACAAGTAGTCAATATTGCAATTTACCAACAATTCCCAGCAATCATGCAATTGAATGCAGACCTTGATAGCTAGAACTGACGTGTTACTACAGTGTTTATGAGATCGTAATATGTACCTACTTACAACCTACTGACATAGAACAGCTGATAGGAATTACATGTGGTTTATTTGGTGGTACTGTTTATATACCACTACTATACTATTTATATTCTTCAAACATTTAACCTCGTAATATAATACAACAATAAGAAATATTATTTATACAAGTCAGTTTATTCAGAAAAAAATAACAATGTGAGTGGCGGAATTTTTAATAAAATACAAAACGAGGCAGAAGCAAGAATCGTTGATAATGGAGAAGCGAGACCTCAAAATCTCATGAAATATCTTAAAAGAGGGTGATCAAAATGATTTATAGAGGAGCAATTAGTATAGGTTCGTCGACGACTGCAAAATCCAGGCCATGCAATAATGTAACGCAAAATTATAACCTTTCAGAATTATTTCAGTGAAATGTTAAAAGAATATTAGTCTTGATTATACTGAGAGATAGTTTTTGAATTCCCATGTAAGTCTCTTCTAAAACAATCATTAAAGTGATGTCATTTTAAATGATGTCAACACGAAAACTCCAAACTGAAAGCATTTAAATAAATAACCCGAAACCACCCAATACAAAGGATGCAAAGACATCTAAACAAGGAATAGATTTCATTTGGCTGGTATTTGCAAGTGAAAGATAGATACGTATTTGCGGTAGCCAAATGGATTTACCAGATTTGGCTGAAATCAGAGCGTCCTTAATAGAGAACCCCGCCAGATTCAATATACAACTGGAAATAGGATTTCAATAATGAAGTTACCTTCCATGACATCCTTTTTTATAAAAAAGATTAATCCCTTCCCTTCCCCAACAAAATAATATAAACCAGTAGTTTAAACCAGTACTCAATTTTTTTTATTTCTCTAACCCAATTCCAATAGAGCACGGATAAAGAGCATTTTAAACGCGCCTACAAGAATTAAGGTCAATTTATAAGGCTATTAGTCATGCCAGGCTAAAAGGTAAAGGTTAACCTGGTCTATTAGATGATTTGGTTACCATTATCAACTTACTTAGTTAAGCTTAGGTTTATCTGGATATCTGGTTAAATGGATTTAGGTCTTATTAGGGCGGTCAATAGTTCTTTGACCTTCGATTATACAATAAGATTAACAGTTTTAGATTACAGTAACGCAACAAAATATATTCCATAAATATAAATGTTTTATTTTTATCAATTTATCCTTTGCTGACTCACTCGGTATAAAAAATAGGTATAAATAATAAAAATGATGAATCACTACACATTTACTAGCTCTTATTTGTGATATCGTATAACAAAATATTCTCACGATTTAGGTTATTATTTATACCATGAATATTGCACCGTCGATGTCAACTTTATTGTTTGTGGGTTACGTAAGAATGCCTGGGGTTATGAATTCATATTCCAGACCTTAAGATACAGATATAAGGTTTAAACTAGCTCGTCTTTGTTTTTGTTATATTTACGCCAGACTATGTTTTGTACTGGATACAATGGCCAAGTTATGAGTGACGAGAAATTATATTATTTCATGTATATAGTTAACATTAGATAAAAAGATTTACATTGTATGAACTGCGTGTAACTTTGTTTTTTTTTATTAATAAATGAATACGTTTCTTCCTTATTTTAGTTTTTCTTTTTATCTACCTTATCTTTTATCACACTTATATGTGTTTTTGTTTATTATTAAATGAATTTATATTTCTTCTTCATTTTAGCTTTTTCTTTCTACCTACACACACTATTGTGTTTTGCTTGTAGGAATGTAATGTCATTGTAAGAATTGTCGTTATAACGTTAATATAAAAACCTTTAACAAAGTTAATACTTCTATATATTACCTATAATAGATAAATATTCACTAAGTAAGCACATTTCTCCACGCCTTTCAAAAATTGAAAGCAAATGGCAAGCACAGACCTTTTAATTATTTACAGAATGGGAAAATACCACAACAAAAAATTCAGGCAAATGTGAGGCTGGAGAGACGATTAAAATAAAATATGCGTGAAACTACATACATCGTTTGGGAAAAATTAAATAGGCAAGAATGCTTATTAAATTATTTTCAAAAGACTTTCATATTCAATTCAAATTCAAATAAAGTAAAAGTTAAATAACGATTTGTCTCATTGTTATTATAATTTAGTGGCCGAGGGCTTTGTTAATTGATTTGAGGGTTCAATCGAGTGAAAGACTTTTTTGTTTCATTGTACTTTATATTTCAAGGTTTTTGGAATTTATTATATTTGTTTAAGTGTTTGAAGATTTGAGGTTTATTTTTTAATCAATTGTTTCTGTAGGAGAGTTCTTGCGTAATATTATTTTTTTTATAAATTTTTACAATAATGTCTTAAGAAAATTGTTAAATAAAAACATGTAAGTTCAATAAACAACTTGAATATTCAAATTATTTTAGGGACAAAGCTATAACATAAAAATACGTATGTTTTTTATCCTTATTTAGCTTAGAGTGATGTTTTGAAAGCACCCTATATAAATATGAATATTTTACCAAAGACCTTTTTATATAATACTTACTATCATAACATATTTGGGCTACCAGAAATTTTTATCTTTGAGCCGAGTTTTTTACTTTCTAGTTTAAAATGTATATTATTAGTAAATAGTAACAATGCTTGTAGGCTTCCCTTTAGAACTAGGATAATTAACTAAATCCAGATTGTTATTAATTTGTGGAAACATAAATTGAACTGTAAAGTGTTTTGATCATTTCAATAATTATTTGAAATTGCATACAATCAACAAAATTAATTAAATTAATTTTGCTACATACTATTATCATTCTCATGCGTGGCCAATAACGCGTGTCTGTCAATGGATAGATCTCCACTTCGATTTGTGAAATTACGAAATATGTGTTTTGTGTAAGAAACGAAATATATAGGATAAGACATATTTGTGTGTCAAAATACTCAAATTATTCTTTCTAAAATCGGAAAATTAGTACCCTTTTTTAAAATGTTGAATAGTTAGTTGTACCTTTTTTCATCTTTCATGGGTGGCAAAGGTTTTGTAACTTCCATATTTGCAGATTCATAATTCATATCACCCAACACAATTTGAACGTCCTCATCCGATACGCAATTCAACCCCAAAAATCAATTCATTCGACTCCAAAAAAGTTTAACCAATTTGTAGAATTTTTCGCTCTCTGTGACGCTGACAAAGGGGATAAGGTTGTTGACAAAGCCAAAACTACATAGGTAATCAGTCAGTCAGAAAAACCAAATTCCAACTAAACTAAAATTGAAACTTTTATGTAGGATTTTCTTTTGTATTTCCTCAAAGAAAAAAAAATGTTTCAAAGTGAAAGTTCGAGCTGATACCTAATGCATAGTTTTTATAAAATATTGCAGACTAACAATTCTATAGTTTTCTAGATTTAAAAAGTTTTTTGAATAACATTTTCATATTTATTCCTCATGATAACTACGTCTTATTTGAATATCTTTACAAAGTGAAAGAAAATCCTGAGTGAAAACATTACCAACAAGATCAAAGGAAGTTTGCATAACATTAAAAATACTGGCGAATGTATTTCATTTGAAAAATAAATGTTTATGAAACATATTTTGTTATTCGTGTATCTTACTTTAATTAGAAAATGTTATTGCTACTCTGTATGCACCAGAAATTCAGATTTAGATTAGCAATGGACTCGTTATTACGAGTTTGTTTTTAGTGATTAAATAAATATATTATTGATAGAAATATCTTTTCCATAATTATAGCATAATAACTCAACTGTTTAATTATTCATCAGATTCAGTAAACTGATATCATACTCATAGTATTTTCTTAGATTTTCACGAGTACACATTTGAAGTAAAAGTATTATGTACGGATTAAAACTCGCGTATAATAAGGGTTACATTTTAATTTTAATCAGACGTTTTGAATGCTTTGCAGCAATCGTGTTCACGTCTACAACACGATTTCTGAAAATTGTGAAAATTGATTATAAGATAGTCAGGCAATAAGGGTAACAGTTGTGGGTAGCCTTCAAAATGCTGGTGGGTACTTCCCCAAAAACCCTGGTCATAACATTGTTGTCTGACGAGGTATATACAGGATTTTTCCAAAGAAAAAAAAAAGATTATGTTATTCTATCTATTTACACTTGGTACTAGGTTTCATTCTTATATATATCATAAAATTCACGTTACTGTTATAACAAATTCAGTTTTAATAGGTGTCAAAAGTCTTTGTCATTAATAAATCCTCTGACTCAGTATATTCGATTAAGCTAATAAAATATTCCTCTGGTTTCCATTTGCGAGTTTAATTGATAGTAATAATTTTTGAGCGAGTTTGTTAAAAGAATAATAAGACAAACCAATTTGTAGTAGAAATATTATACAGAATTTATTTGATATTTAGTAATTAATAATAAAACTAATTTATATATCTACTTTATTATAAACTTAGTCATATCAATATTGTAACAAATACAAATACAACATTTTTTTTTTTTTTTTTTTTTTTACTATAATTTTATTTCTTTTTAACTTACTTCGATTGTAATTTCACTCCATATATAAACACAAGTGGAAACTTTGCTGACAAATATGTATTATTATTACCTGTACTTTTATACATGTAATACAATTGATGTTTGTTTCCCTATATACAATAAAATAAAAATAAAATAACTGTATTAATTGACGAATATAGTTTTTTATCGTAGTTTGAACTAGTTATTATGTGCCATTGGGAATAAGCAATATTATCCCTCAATAAAAAGTATTCATTTTCTATAAAGCTATTACAATAAACCTCTTAAACTCAAAATCGATTTAGTTAATCGGGTCTTTTCTATTTTAGTAAGACACAAACAAGGAAGCAAATAAAAAAAACAATATTCTTTATATGGCCTGTTACATAAAACAGCTATTTCATTTCGAAATAATAATAGAGTACATATTCATGTTTTTGAAAGTTCTTAATAATTTAATAATGTACAGACCACCCAAAACATGCTATAAATAATAATAATAATAATAATAATAATAATTTATTTCAACTTCAAACTGTCATGCATATTAACAAAGTGGAAGTCTTCTTTTAAGAATAATATAATTATTCCTGTGCCAGAAGACTCCAATCTTCCATAACGATATAATTATAACAAAATAAATTAATACTTAAATTAAATATTACAGACTTAAATTTGTATTTGCGTGTGTGTGTGTATGTGTGTGTATGTGTATGTGTGTGTGTCTGTGGGTATGTATGTGTGTGTTCGTAAATGTAAAATCAAGTCATAAAACTATAATACATATAAGTAACCACAATTATCAACTCGCTTCCTAATTTCGCAGATGTTTCCGTTTAATTAATTAATAATGTCACTTAAGGCGCCGGGGCTAATTGCAACAGATGCGTAGGCGCATGGCAGGTGCAGACGTTACAATATTTTTATAGATTTACAGAGTTATAGTGTGTTTGTACAATTATTAATATTAAGATAAAAGAAAGTAACAAAAAGTAACAATTTAAATAAGTGATAATATTTTTATCCAACAATTAAAATATTAAACATATTTTAACATTTATATAATAAAAAGAGAAAAAATATGTATATTTTAATTGTCTATATATGGGCTAGGAATTTTCATAAGTGATAGTGTTGTCCAATAATTAAGATATCAAATATATTTAAGACAGAAAAAAAATAATTTACAAAAATCAACAAATATATATTTAAGTTGTGTATGCATTGGCTGAGAATTTTTTAAGTGATAGAATTGTCTAATAATTGAGATATTAAATAAAGTTCATCGTAGAAAAGAAGGACAAACAAAAGGTAAAAATTAAGATATTAAACAGAAAAGAAGAACTAACAATATCAATATATTTATAGGCTATTGTTGTGTAATGGTTGAGTCATATTCTTCTGATACAAAGTGAAACCGTGTGCTAGCTATGGAATGTTTTTGTATCGTATATCTCGTAGTATAGAAACAGGTTTTTGTCTGATGCGTTTACCATTCATGTGTACGTGATTTGGGTCAATGGTATTACGTATTGTCATCTATGTTTTATTAGTATTAAAAGTACTGATTTGAACAAATTTTAGTTCCATTTGGATATGATTTATAAGTTATATAATAGGTAAATAATTTTTTCTTATGTAATTTGAATTGAATGTATAAATTTTTATATAAAATAACGTTATTCATATCTGTTATTATCTGTTAAATGTATTATAAATAAATTATTTAATTAGAATAGAGTTGTGAAATATTTATTTGAATAAATTTGCGAGTGTAAATTAATTTCAATTTTGTTAGTCTAAAATATTATTGCAATTTTGAATAAAGGTAAAATATATCAATTTATTACTTATAAGCGATAAGCATATATTTTAAATTATAATGTTATATATTATATATAAAACAGTAGGTATTCCATAACTATGCTTATATTTTTATAATAAGAATTGGTATCAAGTCTTTATAGCAGTACGCACCATCGGTTGCTCTGTCAACATATATTACGCAATGAGACCTCGACCAAATCTCTAATCCATAACTCATCAGAAAACGCACCTTGTCACCTCACATTAAAGTTCAGTTCAAGATGGCAGCATAAGTAAGCCAAGTATGGAGGCTAAATATCCGTGGTAATAGAGTTACGAAAGCATAAGTTCTTTTGGCGAATAGTTTTAACTTTAAATTTCAAACCAAACTAAATTATATAAAGTTGTAACTAGTTGAAGACTTCACTTAACTTACTTTTTTTAATAAAAATATTGTAAATGTGAAGGTAAATTTGTTTGTTTGTTGCATTTTTACGTCGAAGTCGATTTGTTTTTGTGTTTTAAAGATAAATAGACATTTTCTGCAATCCACAACAGAAGGGAGGGGGGGGGAAAGTAAGGGAATTAGAATTTGTATAAGGGGATTTTCTGAACATGGTCGTAAATTGAAATTAAATTCTAATTAAGCAAAATACGAAAAAATTATATTTTTCTAAAGCAGTTGCTTTGAAACACTTCTTAGTAAAAAAGAGAACAATATTCTTTCTTTATGATGTTGAAGACTGCAGCTAGTATTGAACTCACCATTGTATATTCATCTATCTATTTGTAGTTTTTCGTTCACCGTAAATGTATATCATCTAAGATTGTCTTACATTATATTATCAGCAATTCAAAGTGGTGTATATAAAAACAACACCGTTGCTTGTAAAAAAAATATTCACTAATGATTAGTATTTGTAATAAAAACCGCACGTGACTAAGAATATTTAATATAATTATACTAAGTAGATTTCTAGAGGCAGTAACAAACATTACTGTAGCTAAAGGGACAAGTTCTTAAATTAGAAAAGCCGATTTCTTTGTGTAAATATATTAAACGGAAAAAATATATTTATTATCAAAAAACTATATCATTTGAGTTGAGTGTTAGAGTACTTAAACTACCAAAATTGATTTAACTTTACTATTTTTTTATTTATATAAATGTTAAATAAATGTTACAAATAAAATACTAATAATTAAAACTCTTCTTAATAATCCATGGACATATGACCTTTGATATATAGCCATTGAACACTATTAATATTACATTAAACAGAATATTGATTCTACATAATAATCTTCAAGGAATATTATGAAGTATGTTTGTTATTATCTCAGAGCCAAACCGGTTTCAGTTATAACTGTTTCTGAGGTGGTTTTCCTTCAACAATCCTCAGTTTTTCTATAACGCAATTTATATTAAGATATCTTATCTTTGATTATCTTTCTTCAGAGATATTACAAATTGATTCTATTTTTCAATCTTCAATACCTAATATATAGGTATATATGTATATATATAAGTATTGAAAAATAAAAAATAGAATAAAAGTATGTTATGTTAAATATAATGTATATATGTGTGTGTAAAAAGAGGACCTTGTCTCTTGCAGCATCAGAGCATGTATAAGAGAATTGTCAATCATAGCAATACAAATATAACTACAAATAATATAATACCGACCAATCACATTCCTAGAATTTAATTAACATTTATGACGTCATTGTTTTTCCTATGATATTGAACTAATAATTTTGAAAATGGCGATAATAAGTGAGTCAGAGTTATGTTCTATAAAGATTTAATGGTATTAATTTTATGAGACACTTCCTTAAACTAAGGGCCTTTAAAAATAGTACTAAAGATAAAACATGTCTAAAAAATTATATAACAGATTGATAATATAATGGTAGAAGACTTATTACAAATTAGAAGTAAAAAATGTTACAAACAAACTGTAAGTTACAAAACACATCTATTACATATAAGTAAAACCGCCGGTATAAAGCTAGTATATATAATTGAAGGCTGTTGTAATATTAAAAATGTTTAATAAATATTTTTGCAGGTAACCACAATTTTATTCACTTATTACTGATATTTTGTTCCCATGGCAGTTCGCTTAATTTCCTATTATATATAATGTATGTATGTGCGTATTTGTATATGTGTGTGTGTATGTAAGTGTATGTGTTAGTTGTCTTTAACTTGAAGTGTGATTCATTGTTTGTTTGTCCTTGTGTCTATTGAATAACTCACGTAAGGACCTGCAAAACTAGTTTATTGACATAAAGACAATAAAATTATGTGTTTCATATATATATATGAAACTATAAGTTATACAATATTGTTCATATTTTAGAGTTAGGTATTATAACATTAAATCAAATCTAAAAAAAAAGAGCCCTCTAACAAGAGATCAGGATTTTACTTGCTAATTATTTTAATTTCGAAAAATATTTTCCAATAAACATATTCCTAAAAAACTCAAAATTCAATATCAGTAACTTAACGTTTATTTTTGAGTATTAAAAATGATATATTGTGTAATATTAATCTTTTTATATTGAACATAGTATGAATTATAAAAATTAACAGAAATTATATCAATATCATTGATTTCTAAGCTCTTGAATATAGTATAGAATATAGTTTGGGATATAAATATTAATATATACTTCAATATGAAGCGGAAAAGTTTGTTTGTTTAAATACACTAATATTGAAAAATATCATTTGATATTTTTGATTGATTTTAATAAGCACGTACATGAGCTATCTAACAATTCTATACTGATCTTAGCTATAACTATACTATAAGTAAATAAAAATGTTCGTTCACTGGTGAAATCGCAAGTAATATCGAGTTGTAATATATGTATATATGTTTGTTTTAGAAACAATGTTTCTAATAGAGTGCTATAGCGTGCGGAAATGATCAAGAATGTACTAAAGTATGGTTAATTCGATGCATGTGTAAGGTTAAATAAATATTATTGTATAGTATTTAGCTCGAGGTTTGAATAGAATGCGCAGTAAGAGAGCGATGTGATTACCATTGACAACGTAATCAGATTCTGTTATAGCGTCAAATATAATAAATTTTGGTAAATATTTTTTAATATATAAATTGAGATGAACGCCAAGTAACAACAAAAATTAAGATGAACGCCAAGTAATAAGAAAATCTTTTAAATATTTTTTTTTGTTATTTGGTTTATTATAAGATTAATTAATCTACTATCTTAAAATAATATTACATTTTGTTATAGTTTAATTTTCTTTTAACAGCGAATATATGCGCGCGTATGTTATCTATCACAAAACCAATTGATTTTATACAAACCTATACCGTCTAGTTTCAATCAGGTATAATATGAAATTTAAAACGATACTTTCACTTTTATTAAAATGGACTCTAACGTGATTTTTTTCTAGAATTAACAAAAAAAGATTTTTTTATTCTTTATTATACTAAAAGTTTATTAATTAACAAAACATCTTACCTTATCTCCAAAGTAAATATGCTAAGATGCGAGCACAAAGCTCGAAGGGTGAATATTGAACCAAAATGCACCAACCGCCCCTGAACTTGACGTCATTCGTTGCTATAGCAATCCCGGGCAAAACCCTTGAGGCACATAAAAATTTAAAAAAAAAATCAAAGCACTGGCGACTGAATAAATTAAATAAAACCTCTTTAATAAGCACCTTGTTACACGAAAAAAAAATAAAGAGCGTTTGAATATCGAATTGTATGGAGAGACGCGCGTCTAGGCGGCGGCACGAGGTTCACTAAGTGTCAGAGCGTCGGCACATGCGGGGCGGGCGGAGGCAGCGTGCACACTGCAACTTTCCCGACTGCTTGATCGTATTGACGTAAGACTCACGTTTGTCACTTACATAATGACTGGTGTGCGTTACTAAATATATGTTAGTGTTATTGGTATATGGTTTTTATAATATATTACATTTAAATCAACATACAAAAATATATTTTTAATTTATTATATATATTACATCTTTGTGTTTATTATGTATATAATGAGATTGTTTTAAAAAAAATAGATATTAATATTAATATAAAAAGTATTGGGAAAATATTTTCCATAATACTCGCGCCCTATCGTGCGAGTGAGACAGCATATCGGGGTACATCCGCTTCCCTCAGTTATGTAAGCTCAGCCCTGGATCTCCAACACCCCAACCCCTCAGTGTCGTCTCCCAGCGTGCCGGATCGCAATTATTGCACCGTTCAGCCCAAATGTAACACAGTGTCCGATTGATGGAAGGCAAAGCCTAGTCGTGAAGGCACTAAGCGAATCTATTTGGACATTGATAAATGATTTTTTGTTATCATATTTTTATGATTGATTTCATAAGTTTTGTTTCAATTGAATTGAGGTTTGGACAATTTCTTATATAAAAAATGTTTTGTTAGACTTAATAATCATTTTATATATTAAAATATGGATATTTTTTATAAAATGTAAATTCTATAAAAACATTAGAAACATCAAAGACTTTAAATCAGACGGCTTTCTGTAATACATGCTATTACAAAGCCATTATAAGAAATGTTTTTAATGGTGTTTATCAATATGTAAATTCAATTTGGAACAGCACCATTACATTAAAAATAAATATATTTGTTGTAAAATATATATTATTTTACATTACAGATTTTTTATTTATTAGAAAAATAAATTCAAAAGAGTCACTTAGCTCTGAACGTAGGTTTGCTAACGAAATATTTTATTTTTATATTAAATTAGTTAACGCTGATAAACTCTGAATAATCTTTTCAATATATCTATTTAATGCATATATAAATATTTTTATTTAATAAAGTGAATAATATTTTTTTTATCCACATTCACAAGTAATAATAATAATATCTAGTTAATTACTTAAACTAATTGATATTAAGTGTAAATTATATATTAAAATTGATTAATTGATTATGCATAATTATATTATACAATTACCTGACCTATTAATAAATTATTCAGCTTTTAATTAATTTATTACACTAATTACATATAAGTTATATGTGTGTGCGTTTTGTAGATATGTGTATGTGAAAAGTAAAAAGAGTACTAGTGCAAAGTTTCTTCGTATCTTTTCTATGAAAAAAAAACAAGCAAAAGACAAGTTTTCCTTGCACAGTATTTATAAGAATCGTCAGTTTTTACAACTATTTTTTTTTAATTACTCATCTAAAACTTTTGAAACTTTATGTACAACTTTATTCAGTTAAGGATTTGTTTTTGCACAATACCAGTGGTAATGAACTGTTAAAATTATCAAAGTTTAAAAAAGTTTTAACATTAAAATTACTTAACTTTTTAAAAACTTTGGATTTTAGAAGAAGAGCAAATCAACTGGTATCATCTCCAAAGGCAAGTGAATTGCAGAAATTTGAATAAACAATATTGTTCTATATATGTTTTCTTACACAGAGAAAATTTCACTGCTGTAATAACACTTTAAGACATGGTGTTAAAACCTCTGGTAAATGGTATACACTTTTTATATCATAGTATTCACAGGACTTACAAGACATACTAGACGTTATTAAAGGCTATAATTTTATGATATATTATTTATATTATATCCATTTTGGTAGGTCTGCTATATATAAAAATATATTTAACATAATATTTTTCTAAAACATAAATATGATGAGAACAATAAGGAAAAATCAAGGCCTAAAATTTTGTGCTTTCCCAAAATTAAGCTTACATTTAAAAAAATAGTACAATAAAGGAACAACAGTTTTGTATAAGGATATTAACAAAAAAATGTATTAAGCTATATATTTGTCTGTGTGTATTATATTATATATTGAATATTAGTTAATAAAACTTTATATTGCATACGAATTGCCTATACTTAATAAAAATTACGATGAACAAAAATTCTTATTAGACATAATTTAGTACTTTTATAAGAAATATGTAAATTTTATTTTGACCTTATAAAATATTTACCGTTCGTTTTATGCTCACATAAAACGTCATCCAGCGATTCTTCATCTGGCGAGTGAGTTACAAGGACACTCCTCCCCTTTACGTACCATGATTTATTAAGAATGACATCTCATTAGGATCTTAATATAAGTTGCTAATTATATTATATTTTATAATAACAATAATGGCCTTTATTCAGATGAACATTACGTAATACTATAAAAAAATATGTAATAAAACAATTATGTACATTTATTTCAATATATCTTGCTTTCTTAATCTCTGTCAATCTGTGTGCCTATCAGCAAAGGCTCAACCTTTTTCCATTCTGTTCTTTCGTTTTCTACTTTGTTCCACACCACTCCTGCCACTTCTCTTATATGGTCATCCCAACAATTCATGGGTTTGCCTCTTTTACCCTCTCTGGGATACCACATTGTCACTTTCTTACTCCATTTGTCATGACCTCCCATGTGACCTGCCCATATCCATTTGAGTCTTTTAATTTTCAGTACTATGTCTATAGTCCTTGTTTTATTCCTGTTGACATGATGTTTTCGCTTTGTTTTTTTTTAAGCGAAGCGAAGCTCTTTGCCGGCAAAGAGCAATTTTGTGTGTCACTACTCGTCCTAGACGGTTCGAGATAGAATTTTGAAATTTTGCACGTATAAAGATTTATAGGTGCCATAACCTTGGACTTGATTTGAAAAACATTGTATTGTAGATTTTGAAATAAAATTAATAAATTGTCCCATAGCTTTAACATGAAAATCGCTGTATAGACGCGTGTGTCAACTTATTCACGCTAAATGTTGAAAAATAGTTTGCTAGATCAATAAAAAAACACTCTATCCTGTAATCCTGGATTCAAGATTGATATTCAACATGCTATTCAACATTTTTTTATAAGAATTAAAATATAAAGTTAATAATCCATGAAGATAAGAGAAATGAAATAAATAATTTTATTCTTATTAGATAAAATTTTATGTTCATTGTTTTAATAGTTTCTTATAAAATATTACTCTTGGAATTGCAAAGACGTCGTAAAAAGTAAAAAATAGTATCCAATTTAGAATGCAAAACTGCAGGTGAAGAGAAACTTTGTAAGACGCTAATATATCAAATAGATTTAATAAAAATGTATTTGAATTATTTAATTTTAGTCAATATTTATAAAATTTAACACTAACAGTAATGAATATTCTTCACGGGATATTAATTATATATTATTATATATTTCTTTCAAAGGCTAAATGCACATTTTTTTTATAAGCGTGAATTGGACTTATGAAACGTTAGACTCTAGTTTCATAGGTCTACGGGGAAGAACCGCTAAAAAACTCCATGGATTTCTTTCTTTACTCTTTGATATTTCAGCATTGTTCAAGGGAGAAAAAAACACATCTTCATCTAGGACTAAACAGACTACATATAAATACAAATATGTATCAAAAGAAAAAAAAAACTTAAATACTGAGTATAATTAAACAAAGATTTGAAATAAATTTTGTTATTATATTTTATTTTTTGTATCAAAATAATATAAATTCTGTTGTTTAAAAAACAATACATGTATAGTAGGTACATATATGTATCGTTTCAATTACTTCGCAAATTAAAAAACATCTGACACGCGGCAATCGAGCTTGCCGCTATGAAAAACTCCTAATCGGCAAATTATAACTCGCAAATTAATTAACAAACAAAAGAAAAAAAAAATTAATTAAAATAATTAAATTAATTAATTAATTAATTAATTTTTAAATTTTAAAAAGTTTAAAAATTCGAAATTTTTTTTCCATTTTTCGGTAACTTCGGCGGCCGATCTGACCACCTTCCTGTTGGACAATCAACATAATTTTGAAAAGTGAATCTTACATTTAAATGCTGATTCCAAATATATATTTAGTTTTTTAAAATTCGAAAAATAAAATTCGACACACACACAGACACACAGACACACATACAGACAGACAGATCGGAAGGAAAAACTGAGTTTTTCGAAAATAATGGAGTCTTTCATCTGTTTAAAAGACTGACTCATGTTACGGTTTAAAAATTAGCATAGTTATTCAGAGAGCGGCGAGGTATGAGTAGGTAGTAGGTAGTAGGTAGTATGTACAGGTATAGTGCAACTATTATCAAGCGGACGTGACTTCAATGTATTGTAGTTAGCAGTCAGTTTTCTCTAACGTTAAACATTTTTTTATGTTATTTTAATGTTACAAAACTTACACTATATGTACGAAAAATTCTTAGGTAGATGACAAATATCAACCAATTAATTTTAGCTGTATTTTAAAAAAAATATAATGTAGTGTAGAAAAACCTTACCAAATAATTCGTGCTGAATTGTTTGTAAACTGAAAAGGTTTTACTGTCTCAATCTATATATTATAAAGAATGAAATGAATGAAATTAATTTGTTTGTTTGTCTATCTTTATTACGACGGGATGAATTTGAAAAATTCTTTATAATTAAAATAGGTAGGTTTCTTAGGGCTATAAGATATCTATCTATCTATTACGCTATTACTCTTAGTTACTAAAATAGAAAGTAAATTAGTTCGTCCGCGAGTGGAACTGCGAGTAACAACTAGAAACAAATAAAATTGAAAATGATATTGTTTCGATTTATCTATAAACATGTTAGCTATGTTAAACTTATTTAATTTATTTTTTTACCCCAAAACCGCGTTCTACCAACTGAGCTACTGAGTCCGGATATTGTATCCCAGAGATCGTAGGTTCACGTCCTGTCAGTGTTGACTAATTATTACTTATTTATCATTAAAAAAATCAAATTTATGTCATGGAACAATAACTTGTACAGTTAATGAAATAGCAACCATATTTTTTTTTACTACTTTTAGCAGTGTTTATAATATATATATTTTGTATCATATAAGGCAAATCAGTAGTTTTATTAAAAAAATAGTAGTGGAGATTTTGATTATCAATGAGTTCATTTTTTAAATATATTTCTTATATGAATCAATATTAATAATGGTGTAATTCAAAATTTCAATGACTATTATTTTATTTATTAAAAATCTTACTAATTATATCTTCACTTAGGTTCGTTACTCTTTTTACTGCACTCTACGTCGAGCTGTATTGATGTCAGCACCGACTCTATGAACTACTTAAGTAGAGTTTTCAAGATATGATCTTTTAAAAGCCTTAGTAGTATATTTAAACTTTTACTATTAATAAACAGTTTCCAGAATAAAAAAAATGTCTGTCTCAAAACTCTACTTTTCTTAATTTATTTTTTATTTTTTTAATTAATTTATATTTCAAATAATTACAATAAAGTATTATTATTACGTAACTAAAAAAAAAAAACAGAATACGCATCAAACTCATAATATAATTATCAAATCACATGCATAACTTATAATAATGTCTGTCGAAAGAAACCCTATTGGTGAAGTGGAACGGTTGCAAATCGAATTAACTGAAGCCTCACATATATAATGGAATTAAAATACGACGCAATTGATTTGGTTAAAAGACGCAATGTCAATGTGAAGGTCCTGAATATGACTTATTTCTGACTTAAGATTTTGTTATCAAAAAATATTATGGCTTAATATGGCTACAAAGGTACAAATGACTTGTATTTCATTAGATGTAATTGTATTGCAATTATTAAATTATTTTATATGTTACTTTAAACCTCAACGATATATAATAATATTTTAATATTTAAACTCACAATACAGGCAACAAAACAAATAATATATTGCGATTGTGATTCAAATAAATTAACCACTAAATAACATGCTTTATTTGGAATGTTCAATTACATACATGCACAAAATGTTATATTCAATTAACATTAAACATTTGACAAAATAATTATATAATTTTAAATAATTTATATAAACATAACAAAGGAATTGTATCATAAAATTCATTTGTATTTTACCTCAACGTTTTAAACGACGTTTAAAAAATATTAATGTAAATGCAAAAAGATTGTCAAACATATTTTTTTAAATAAAAATTACAAGCTTCAACATATGTCTTTTTAAATATTTATATTCAGAAAAAAATATATATTAACACCAGCAGGATTCATCTTTTCCGAAATCCTGGAAAGGATTTTCGAAAGAAGTGATATATGTCACCTCCTTCCAGATAAAGATGGTAATGTATATCTTATAAAATTCATCGAAGCCAGTAACGACACGTTAGCTCAAATGCTATCGCGACGGTTTGGTTTGGCAAAGGTCGCAGGTTCAAATCCTGTTCGTATCGATAAATGTTTCATTTTATATTTATTTTAAAATATTAATAAATTTAACATTGTTCTACATGTTTATTTTTTATAGATAATTTTAAACTTCAAATAAAATGTGTTTACTCTATATTGTTAATTTTTTTATACGTTAATGTATAATGTAAAGAAAATTTCTTGTTTTGTTCATAATTGTTTCGATATTAAATTACATTTAAATCTAAACCCAAGCAAACCAACATAAGCAGACCCACTGACGGTAATTGTTTGAAATAAATATGTAAGAAGATCTTTAATTATACTTTCATTGGATTCGTTTGAAATTTGAAAAATAATTTAGAATTTGATATATATTTTTTTTATATATACTAATATATATTAATTCATTTTATATATTTTAATATTCTAATCTCCTCAAACCTAGTTCAGACTTAATATTGTTTGATTATTTCTAAATAATATTAAATGGATGGAGTAATTATAATGTCATTAGATTCGTCTGAAATTTGAAAACTAATTTTGATTTTGATAATTTTTTTTTTAAATATACTAATATATATTAGTTCATTTTATACATTTTAATATTCTAATTTCCTAAAACATAGTTCAGAAGTGATTATTGTTTAATTATTTCTAGATAATTTTGAATGGATAAAGTAATTATAGTTTCATTAGATTCGTCTGCAATTTGAAAAATAATTTTAATTTTAATGTTTGATTTTCATTTTATATAATTTATTATTAATCTCCTGAAATCTAATTAAGGACTGATTTTTGTTTAATTATTTCTACATAATATTAAATGAATAAATTCGATTCGTCTGACATTTGAAAAATAATATTTATTTTTATGTTTGATTTTTATTTAATTTTAATAAATATTAATTCATGTTATATATTTCAATATTCTAATCTAAAACCTAGTTCATACTGAAATATTATTTAATTATTTATAGTATGTGGGGATTTTTTTAAATGGTTAAGTATCTGGTGTACTCAGCATTGATCGTTAGGTCTCATTCGATATGACCTCCATTAGCCGTACCACTAGCCTCGTTCGCCAATTAGGTTAAAAAAATCTTTTGGCTCGTACTATAAGGCGGGACAATTGAGAAATTAGAACAACTTTATATGATTTTAGATTAAAAAATAATTAAATATTAATGACATTTATGTTATTTTAAATAAATACATGGTATAATTACAGATCTTGTTAATTGTGTATCATTTTTTTCGAAATACAACCTCAAAATATCTATATGGTAAAAGTTATTTAATGAAGTAGTTTGAGAAAAATTTCAAAATGCCCGGCGCTTATTCTGAGGCCCTATTAATTCTTAAACGCTTGAAACTTAATAAGATTTCAACTTAGTCTCAATCTTCGACGTTATATAAGATTGTCAGTTTCTATTATATAAAATATAACTCCACCATATATTAGACTAATATTTTTGGATTTAAAATTCAAGCTATTTAAAGAGAATATAACACATTCTGTATTTAAATGAATAATCTCCGCAACTGTACTCACGTGAAATTTGATTAAGAGGAATCCAGTTATACTTGACTTTAACGTTATACGATTGCGGTTACTCGGGAGAGGTCTCTAGATGTTGGCTTTTGTGTTTCATAAAATATTCTTCAGAGGTTCAATTTGGTCAAATAGGGTAATAATTTTAAAATATGAATAACATCAATACATTTATATTTATAGGGCTTGAAATATGAATATACGATTATATTTATAAATAATGAAATTAAAAGTCTAAAAGCCATTCAGGCTAGCTATGATAGAGGTTGAAGAAGGCTTTCATTGAACCATATAATTACAATTTATACTTGGAAGGGAGTCTTTGTAAATATAACTTAATATTCATGACTTATAATAAAATTAACTTTCAATATATTATATATTATATATTATATATTATAAAAGTAGCTTTTAGTTTTTAAAGAATAATTAAATGCAGATATGAGAAGATATGAGAAGATATCAAGAACTAAATTATATTGAAATACAAGAATTGTTTCAGTTAATATAACTCTTATTATTTAATTGTTCACAAGTTATCGTATTAGTTTCGTTTTCTTTGTAATTTGCACGCTTTTTAGTTCTAAGAAGTGGATACCTTAGAAGTGTTGTTTTCAGAAGTATTTTGTATTAATAACATTAGTTTAACATATAGTAACTATATCAAACGATTTATCAATAATTATTTAGTCCAAACATTATTTAGTTCTAACGTCATAAAAATTATTTGACAATACAACATTTTTTTAATAAACATTGAATTAAAAAGTATCCAATAATGTTTCGGATTGTTTTAACTAAATTCATAGTAACGTGTAAATAAAACTAGGTTAATGCCAAAAATTATAATTTTAAATTTACACATTCCATTTTCAACTGGCACTTGAATATCCTGTTTAGGGGAAAATTTCGCGGAAGCAACGTCGCGACATCTGTAAGCTATCGTTAACACAAATATTATATGGCTTCAACGACATGGCGAATTGAGGGGCTGAAGTTACTGCAAACTTGGTTTTTGTAAAGTATATAATGGAGTCAAGGTTGGGTATTTATTACAATGTTTTTGAGGCTTCGCTATTGATATCTACATCATATAAGTAACAGGATCAAATGAAGTAAGGCTTAAGGCAGTGTTTCCCAACGTGGGGCGTACGCCCCACAAGGGGCCCATTTGGGAATTTAGGGGGGCAATTTGGGAATTTTCGGACTGTGAATTTTAATATGATTGGCTGTTTGTATAGTTAAAATGTTAAATTTTGGTATGAAAGGGGGCAATTTTGAAATTTTGACATGTTTAGGGGGCAATTTGAAGATTTCTAATGAAAAAGTGGGACATGAACTCAAAAAGGTTGGGAACCACTGGCTTAAGGTGTAATTGGGCGTAATTTTTCGTTGTAAAGGCAAAATTTTGGTGTTTGCGAGATCTTAGCTGTCATATGAAAAGGAAACTAATATTGAAAATAAAATTATTAGTAAATATTACTTAATAAAACTTATATTTAAAACAAAATTATAAAAATAATTAATAGACAATTACCGAAAAAAAATCTATATCTTTTATCTTTTAGAAATTGTATTACAGGAAAATTTGTGTCGTCTTTATTCTGGGAAAAGAAAGGTCTTTTCCCAGAAATTAGACGTTTATTGGAATTGTTATTCTCTTATCTACTTGAAAGGGTATGGAGAGATAAAACCTAAGATATCAATAAAATAATGTTTCTATTTTATATATTTTTTTAACAAACTTATTATTCTGGAAAACTTAATATTACCATCGGCAATACCTAACATTGTTAGTCACAAAATTGGAATCTCTTACAACCGTAATAAAACAGCTATTTTACCCAACTCAAGCTTTAACATAACAATACAAGAGAATGGTTTTGAATGTCATAAAATTATATTTTGTAATTAGAATGTTTTATTATTTAGTCTGGCAATAGAAATTGTTACAAGGAAAAATATATTTTATCCATTGCACGTAACATTTATAATAAAATGTGCTAGTTTATACTTTAATATAATAAAATTAAATACATGAAGCTCATTCACAGAAGAGACGGCAGTGGACGGTCTGGGCCCTGGATTCTTTACAAGATAAGTCTAAGCAGATCAATGCTGATGTCGTCGGTCAGATTATTTTTGAAATTCTGAAAAACGCTCGGAAAAAATCTAATAACTTTACTAAGCATAGCGATATACATAATATAAATACCAGGAACTAACACAAACTAACTTTACCCGTTTTACTCCACTTAAAAAAAGTGAGTAACTCTTTTATGGAGCAATGTATACACTTATTCAACAAGCTTCCAGAAAATGTTCAAGTTTAACTTTTAGCAAATTTAAAAAAAAATTAAGAAACATTTGTGTGTTTGCGGATACTATAGTATTTTCGAATATTTACATGATGTTGCACCCTGGGTGTGAAGCGATCGCTGCCATGCCCCTTCAAGTATATAAATGTAATTTAGGAGTTAAGTATGGCTATTGATATATATGTATAAGACAAGACCGCTGAGTCTCCTTCGCCAGCTCTTCTCAGGTCTGAGGCAATATCCTTCCGAGCTGGTGGTATCTTGACAATGGAAAAATGTTTTGTAAAAAAGTGACTTTCAATAAAGATTTTGATTTTGATGCAAAATGATTTCTATTGCCTTTAAAATAGTCCTTTAAATGTGGAGACCAGTAAAATGACATCTTACAACAAGCAGGTATATACGTTCTATATCAGAATGCGGCTCAGCTCCAACAAAATTCTAAACATGTTATGTGTCAAGCTTGCCGAGCCTATGCTTCAGCATTTTATTGGTGTGGTGGTGAGACGAGTGAGGCTGAACAAATAATTTTAGTGTTTATGTAAGTACCAACATAGTTGTAAGTGTTCAATTATCACTAACAAGTGGACTGTAATTGTCTTAAAAATAATAATAATAATTATTATTATTATTATTATTGGGTTACATTTCTTTTTACTCAGCGTATAGCTGGTTTTTAAATATAACGGTTACGGGCTTAAACCAAGTAACCGCCATTTGAAATTAATCGTTGACTGTATTACTTAAGGGGGATTCGTCGCTCTGCATAAATTTTCGTACTATTCGGCAAGTGTTCAATATGGCTGCTTTCTGTATATTAATAAATGTGTTTGGTGTGAGATCTAATAATTTCAAGCTATGGTGAAGGTGTTTTGGCACTACTCCTGTTGTGGATATGACTACGGGTACTATGAAAACCTTACTAACTTTCCATATTCTACTTATTTCTTCTTTAAGTTCTGTGTATTTATTAATTTTTTCTGTTATTGTTTTCAGAATGTTATGTGTATTGGGAACGGCCACGTCGACTATGAATGCTATATTTTTTTGTTTGTTGTGGATAGTAATATCTGGTCTATTAAAGTGAACAGTTTTATCTGTAAGTATGGCTCGATCGTAATACATTTTGTAACCATTGTTTTCTAGTACTGGACTCGGATGGTATTTGTAGTAAGGTGTATGTGTATCCTGAATAAGGTTATATTTGATTGCTAATTTTTGGTGTACTATATTAACTATTTGATTATGTCGGTGTGTGTAGTCCGTCTGTGTTAGTGTACCACAAGCTCCTGTAATATGTTGTATGGTTTCAGGTTGTCTATGGCATTTTCTACATTTGTCATCAGTAGTATTAGGATCTTTTATAATGTGTTTCCTATAATTTTTAGTGTTGATAATTTGGTCTTGAATTGCAATTAGAAAGCCCTCGGTCTCTGGGAATAAATAGCCGCTAGTTAGCCACCTATTAGAAGCTTGTGAGTCTATGTGTGTTTGTTCTAAATCGTATGGGTGTCTTCCGTGTAACGTTTTACGTTTCCATTGTTCCAGTTTTTGATTCTGTGATTCTATTCGTGTGTTTTTTATCTGTGTATTGGTAAGTGGGTCTGCTAAATTAAGGGGGGTTAGTTTAATATCGTTATTAACAATATCTTGATGTAGGACACTGGTACCTGCTTTCCTATTAAAAAATATTTTTAGACTACTGATTTGTTTATTCCATAAAGCTAAAATGTCTATGAGACCTCTGCCTCCGTTTATTCTTCTGATAGACATCCGCTCTATTGCTGACTTTGGGTGTAAATTATTATGTTTTGTTAATATGGTTCTGATCTTAATTTCTAAATTGGTTAATTCTGTCTTAGACCATTTGATAATCCCAAATGAAAAGGTGAGTATTGGAATTGCAAATGAATTTATGGCTTTAATTAATTTCTTACTGTTAAGATGGGTTTTACAGATTCTATTTATTCTACATTTAAATTCTTCAGTTAAGGATTTTTTTATAGCTGTGTGGTCTAGTTGTTTTGATTGCTGATATCCCAGATACTTATATAACTCATCCGATCTCATGGCCGATATAATGTCTCCGTCTTCCAATGTGAAGTCTCCAGATTGTATTTTCCCCTTTTTAATATTTAAAGTCCTACACTTATCTAAGCCAAATTGCATATTGATGTCAGAACTAAATTTGGTTGTGATATCTATAAGTTTTTTCATATCTTTCGGTGTTCTAGAGTATAATTTTATATCGTCCATGTAAATCAAATGGGCTATGGAAGCTTCAGTATTATTGTTTATAAAACGGTATCCTACTTTCTGTTTATTAATTAAATATGATAAGGGGTTAAGGGCGAGACAGAACCACAGGGGGCTCAAAGAGTCACCTTGGTAAATACCTTTCCGGATCTGAATCTCTCTAGTTACAATGTTACCTTCTGTACTACGTAGGTTCAAGATAGTTTTCCAAAATGGTATGATATCTGTTAAAAAGTTAATTAAAGCTGGGTTTATTTTATAGATTTTCAACACTTTCAATAACCAGGTATGAGGAATACTGTCAAATGCTTTGCGATAATCGATATAAGTACAATGTAAGTTTCTATTTTTAACGTTAGCATCTTTAAGAATCACAGAATCTATTATTAATTGCTCTTTACAGCCCATGTGATTACGCCTACATCCCTTTATTATTATTATTATTATTATTATTATTATTATATGTCGTGATTAAAATATAATAAAATTGTATAATTTATAATTGTATAGATAAAATAGAATAAGATTTAATATCTATAATACAATATTATAATTGAAGTTAATCCATCTGATTATAATAAAAATATACTTAGTTACACATCAGTCTGTCTGGTTGTTCTCCCATAATTAGAACGGGGCAAAGGTGAACGCTGATGCAATGTATGACCTCGCTATTAACAGAGTTTAGTATCCAAGTTAGTAATGGACCAGCAGTTTTGTAGCCCTGATATACAAAAATAACAAGTACTATAAATGAATAACTCGAATTTTTTATTGTTTGCGATAAAGCTTTTGTTATACATGTTTTATTTTATATATTATATATAATGTATATTGATATTATAAGAGGGAAAAGTTTGTTTGTTTAAACGCGCTAATGTTCAAAACTACGAGATGGATTTGAAAAATTCTTTCTGATTTTTTTAGACATGTTTATAAGGAAGGATATAGATTATGGTAGTAGGAATTTACGTAAGTAGAACCGCAGTTAACAGTTAGTGTTATACAATGTTATACTTTTTGTTAGTCATTAATTGTATAACACAGTTACTGTTGCAAAGCATTGTGCTTTTATTAAAGTTAAATCATTAATTTATTAATGGTTACTGAATTATTTATTTAATATGAATTAATAATTATTTTACCTATGTGTATTTAACCGCAACCGTAGAATGGAAGCTAAGATAATGCGATTACTCCAAGGATGGTGTGATTCATGTCACGTTTGACGCTGGTCTTCCATCGATCGTCATTTGTCTGCTGCACGTGTTGTTGGTTCAGTTAAAATTGCGTAATTGGTGACGTGTCGAGCAATTTTATAATTGGTAATATATAAAATTTAATTTATATAAAAATATTATTAAAACGTTTATAATGACCGACGTTACAAAAAAATATTTTAAAAATTGTAAAAATCAAATCAAAACAGAATAAAAAACGTATCACGTAAAAAAAATATTACACGTACTTAAGACATTTTGTTTTAAAATAATTTTGATATATTGTCTTTATTGTTTCATTCAGGGGATTTACAATTACCAAAACAACACATAACACCTAAAAGAAATCAACCACAAACAAAAACGTACTTCGTGTTTTTATCGTCACTATATTTTGTAAGTAAATAGTTTAGTCATATGGATTAAAGGCACAAATAATATGTTTCCAAGTGGAGGAAGTCATACAATAAAGTATCAAAGTTAGGAAATTTACTGCAAAAACTTTTGAGCTTATAAGTAGGTAACTACTGCACTAATTAAAAGATTGACTAGTTCGTGAGATTTAGCCATTACTATTCATTGCTAAAATAAGCTGGTTTTAAGTAAGAAGTATATCTAATAAAAATAAATAATTGTACATTATTCAGAAGTGTAATATTAGACATTTTTGTAATAACACCACCAAATAATATAAGAAATATATCAGATAATAGATTCATAGAAGTGTGTTTATAAACAAACTTTCTGTAGTAAATTTAACGGGGTAGGTGGATACCTACCTATGGGGATCCATAGTGTATCTAATTAGCAAGTTTGTGGCGGTCAGTGGTAATCGCTCTATTTGTTTAACTAACTGTGAAAACTACCCTCAAATTACAAATGGTAGTTGCTCCAAGTAAAGTATTTTGTGGTTCATGTGAGGAAGGTTTCATTTTCACAATTATAACAACACCTGTGTACTTCAAATATATTCAAAGAATTGCGAACTTTCTGCCATTCTTGAAGAGAGGAGAAGATAAAAGATTTGATGCTTATAACCCTAATAGGGCCAATATACTCTCGTACGATAAGTGTATCTTTCTTTTTAGTTTAAAATCCTTTTGCCAGACGTAAGCCGCAAATAGTATGATTGAGTAATAATACTCTAATTAGCGCACGTGGCCCGAAATGTAAACAGAAACAGACAGCACGCAGACTTATTTTGGAAGTATTGTTTAGGAGTACAATGCAAAATATTTGTTGAATAAGATCAGGAATTACTTTTAGTTTAAAATTCTGCAATAGAGTATATTGATAAAACAATATTTTTTTTTGTAAACTAAACATATTCTCAAAACTCAAATATGTTATTTTTTTTCAGAATAATCAATTAGCTGATTGTATTATATATATTTATCCAGCTTTACTCGAAGCATGGCAAAATTGCGACGTGTTTCTGCCATTCCGCGAGCTCATGCATGAAGGCCCCGGAAGATTTCGAAACTAGTCGGGAAAATTCTGTTAAAAATTAACGTGAGTACAACTTTATATCTATAATAATAAATCAGAATCCATGATTTATCTCGAAATTCTGATGATAAAAAGGGCTGATAGTATTCAAATTTAAAATAAAATAATAAATCCAAATGGTTTCAAACAAAAGATTTAAATTGCTGGCTGTTGGTGAAATTTTAACACTTATTGTGTTAAATCATCACAGTCTCGCAAATTGGATTAAGAGGACAAAGGAAGTATATAAATAATGCAATTTATCGATAATTATAACATGTGCTCGGCAAGGTGCTGGTATTAAGAACAACGACTTTATGATTCACACGTTCGATAAGTTTAATATTCTTTAGTCATGTTTTCATTACTAACAGAATGTTACGAGTTTTTCCTGTCAATTATTACAAAGTAAGAAAACATCTTCATTGATAGGTATTTTTACAACGTAAAGAATCCTTAATATGGGAAAGGAATTATCAAACTAAACAGAAATCACATGGCATTACGATGAATCAGATCGTTCAGGTACACTTATGAATAACATTGTAAGGCTTAGTTATATAACCAGTTGTTTAAATGTATTCTTTACTCATTCGCTAGTAAAGACGATACTGAGCAGAGTAAGTCATACTTAAAAGCTACCAACAAAAGTTGTTGTTAGTTAAATGGTTAATTTATTATGGAAGTGTTTATATTTAAAGATGGAAAATTAATATTTAATATTTAGATTTATAATATAATTAATTGTAATGAATGAATTGTATTGTAAGCAACAATTAGTCATTAATAATAGATGGTGTAAGTATAATATTTTACGAGCATGTCGAGCCACTGTCCAATTTATTTTCTAATTTAGTAGTATTTGGTAAAATATATTTTTCTTAAGTTACCTGAATAATATGTACTTAAATGCTTTTTTCTTATACCGATCTAGAAACAGAAATTTAAGATAATTTTATATTTATTTTAAGAATGTTATATGGCGAAATAAACAGATTAATGTGGCTTTTTTATCAGGTTTAATATGGTCCTTAGCTTAATTACCTCTAATGAACCTGTAATGTTTGAGACCAAAGAACAGTAGGTACATTCTTTGTTATATTACTCAGTAGTCTCGGTAGGCAAATCAATTCAGTTCATTGATCAAACGATTTCACTTTACCATTAGCTTTGAAGTTTTATAAACGAATGTGGAGCACATTACATTGATTTCTTTTTTATCTTTGAAATTGGTGCTTTTATATCTTTGTTAACTTATATCTGGATTTTTAGCATATTTTTTACCATACGATTATTTGGATACAAACTCTCTGTCGGTCTATAAGTAGCCTTTATTAGACAATGTCATTCTTGTTAAGTTAAAAATTAGGGGTACGTATTCCTATTTTATGTTGATGTGTTTGTTAATAAAATAAAACATCACATGGATTTCAAAAATTTGATTTTATTAATGTAAAATTTTTTTATAAAGTAAATTTAAATTAAAAAACATTATTTTTATTTTATCTTATTTTTTTAACGAAATATTCATCTTTATAGGCTTATGTTCATGATAAAAAATCTAGTTTTCTTGAATATTTGTCGCTCACAAAAATATATCTCGTGCAATGGTATTTCAATTCCTCTATAGTTGTCGCTTCAGTTATTTCTTCTGTGGGAGGATCTACAAGGAAAAATAAACTTTTAAAATATTGTTTGTCATATTTACTTAATTATATAAATAATTTGTACCTATATACTGCCACACTGGAGGCGGGAATACGGGTAGTTGTGAAAAAACGGACGTCATTTTGTAGTTCCTTACATTATTGTTTTCCTTAAAAGAAAAATTAATTCGGTACCAAGCTGCCGAATTTCTAAAAAAAAAATAGTTTTTATATCCGTACAATTTTTAAATTGATTCAATGTTGAAAAAAAATTATTACACAAAATTTATTTTAACATAGTATAAGTGCTGCCATCTGGGAGTAAATGACATCTTAATGTAAATTTATAAACACATATTAACAAGTATGATCCGTCTACAATAGATGGCGTTATACTAAATAAATAGCTTTCGTTACATATTGTATTATTCAGTTGCATGTTAATGGCAGATGGCGTTATTTTCGAACTATTAAATAACAGTAACAATACATAATTGTAGTTCATGATGCCTGCTGCACCTGCATTCTAAGAAGTCCATTTATTAATAATAAGAAAATGATTCCAACATTCAAAAGCAGTGTACTCAATTGAGAAAATGATATAATTTTATAAATAAGAATGTTGCTAATGGTTGCATCATGACGATTTGCTCACACAAATTCCAACACATACAGAAAAATATAAATATAAGTGTAAATAAAATAAGTGAGTGTATAATAAAATAAAGTATTAATTTATATACAAACTTTTGTGATGATTACTATTAGATATAATTATCTGGCTGTACTCACGTTATTATTATCGGAATTTGCCCGACTAGTTTCGAACTCATTTGGGGTCCAGAGAATGGCGTAACCGCGGTTCTAACATGCTCTGAGCTCATGAATAAAAATTAACAAATTCAGACAGTAATAAGTAAGTAGAACCGGATAATTATATTCAATATTAAATTATAAATAATTATATTTTAGTTCATACTTACTGTAAGTGATCTTTAACTATGTTATTTGCGATGGGTATACATATCTTCTGTAGCGGATCACTCATCAGCTGTCCAACGGTTTTTACAGGCGATTTCTCAGAAACATAATAGTCTAACAACTTTGCGGCCATTGGTTTGAGTTGAGCTAAAAATGTTACAATATATGAATTCTAATTATTTATTTGTTTTTTATTCTCAAAAAATGTACTAGAGTATATCCGAATCCTTATTATATTTGATTAAGAAACCAATACATGGACAATAGTTACCAAAATCTGCCCTCAAACAAATTTCTGCTCTATACAAATGTTCCAAACACACATGCATTTGAGCAAACTTCATTAGAAGATTTTTCCAGGCGCTTATGTCTATTTCATCTGCTATTAATGGAACCTAAAAAAAGAGATAGAAAGATTAGGTAAACATTTTTTATTACACAGAATAAAATAAATTAATAGCCTAATCAATATTGATTGCTTCCAGGCAATCCTAATCTTTTAAAATGATTATTTCCTGACGGGTGAAGATAAAATATACAACCGATTACCAGTAGGATTTAAAATATAATTTTTTTTGGTTATTTATTAAAATGTCATAATTAATTGAAGAAAGTATAAAATATATATAAATTTTAATTTATTTATATTAGCAAAAAAATAATAATAATTAATAATAATAATCTTTATTTCAGGTTCAGCTTGCCCATATAAAATACATTTATAAAAGAAAGAATCAAAAAATAATAAAGTAAAAAATCATCCAAACATCAACAATAAAATACAAATAAAAATATAAAAAATCAAAAACTTTAAATGTGTTAAAAGTAAACAAAAAAAAAATTAACAATTGTTGTTTTTTACCTCATTTGCATCTTTCCTCTCATTAACCAAGCCATGTTTTTTTAAAGATGCAAAATCATCCAAATTTAATTCGTTTTCATCATCAATACATATTGACTCAGCATCCATTCTTATTGAGTGTTCTGTTGTGATCAGAGTCTCAAATGGATTGAGAGTATCACCGCCCATTGTCATGTCTTGAATTGTTTGATTTATTTGTTGTATTGATTCATTTGATCTTAGAAAAATAATAAAAAAAATTGTAGTTGTAAATTTTTTTATAACCAATACCGCATTTAAGACACAATCTCTGTGTCGCGAAGCTTTCATAAACAGACATAATAGTCATATAACACCCAGACTTGAAACAGCTTTTTATAGATGACACGAATTTTCCTGTGTGGGAATCGAAACCTGGCCCGGTAGGAGAACCACCTACCACTAAACCATTAGACCAAACAGTTGGCAAATTATGTTATAAGAGTTATCATTTTATTTACATTGTAAGCTTTATTGATGCCAACAGTATCATCATATTTAGAATAAATAATAATAGCTAGGAATGCAATTAATTAATCAATACCACATTATTTATATGTAAAGAAATATTTTATAGAAATAAAAGCTTATTTTATTTTATTTTTATAAGTAATACAAGATCATGATGAAAATTTTTGTTTTATTCTTACCTAGTATCTGTATTCCAGATCCCAGCTATAAAGAAGGAATGTTCCAGAAGCGACATTACTTTTGTATACTCCCACATAGTTTTCTCAACACCAACTTGTCCTACCAAAGATAAAACTTGTGGTGGACTGGAACGAAGATTCTTCAATACTTTTGATGCTTGAGAGTGCCCTCTTGATAATTTAAGAACTAGTTTTGATAAATACGTCTTATTGTTTACATCTATCTGAAATAAGGAGTATTGTTTTAAGTGGCGGAAGTGTTATATGAAAATGTAATAAAATTCTTAAAAAATATTTTTTTCAAATGTATTTTTAGTTTAACAAAAACTATGTGTGTATTAATGTCTAAAGGTTCTATTCTATTCTATTTTAAAGCTTTGAAAATCTAAATAACATGAATAGAGAATTTAACAACTTACAAATGGTCTTATTTTCCCTGAAGATATAAACTTGAGGGCTTGGATTAGTAGCGTTACTAGTTCTTCTGCTGTTTCACAGTCTGAAATATTCATGAATATGCAATAAAAAATATACTTAAAATAAATAAGTTCTTAAGAAAAAATCTTTAGCAAACATTCAAACATATATGATTTTTTTTTCAGACAATAAAATATATATTACCTCTTAAAATATCCCATAATTTATAAGTGAAGTCATTACTAGAGCCCTGAGAACACAAGGCAGACATACATTGCCGTAAGCTCTTTGTGTATTCTGTCACACATAGACACCCACCAATGGGACATTCAGAGGTATATGTGTATGTTTCAGTCTCATTAAGGAGATCTTTGAGTCGTTTGGAGTTGTTCAAACTTTCTGTGTTTGGAAAAATATTTCTGAAAGATAATGACATTTGTATTTTAATTAGAAAATATACTTATTTACGCTATATTGTTGATTGTTTGGTAATTTACATTAAAAGTTTCTGATATACACCTTATAACAGCAGTATCTAATTGGACTGAGTTAACTGCGGCTGCAGTCATTTCCACCAATAAATTGTTTATATTGTGTAATGCACATACAGATTTCCATATCCCATTGCAAGGACTTTCCAAATGACCAATTATTACTTCTTGATCCTGTAAATAAATTTGTTAATTATAAATTACTGTGACATAACTGAATTATTAAATTATAACAACCTGATTCATAAATACATATTATAATTTATGAGTAATTTGAAAACATACAGTGAAAAATACTCACGAAATTAACATTGCAGCTGATAAAAGGTGTTAATAAAGTTTTATTTGACCATTGACAGTTCAGTTCAGTTGCACTGCCATGAGGAGCACAGAGTTGTTCATCACTAGAATAAGAACTGTATGACATACCCGATAGAGTGTACCTGCACTCTATAGACACATTTACCTGAAAAATATTGATAATACCAGAAATTAACTTTAATACAGTAAAAAAAACACAGTACAGCCATTGATTCTGTATATAATGTTGTAACACTAATTTGTTTAATCAAAATAACTGTCATGAATATTATTTTCTTCAATTTCCAGATTTCCCACCAAATACTAATACTGTTAACTATGTTATAATAACTTTAAACATATTACAATTATTTATCAATTAAAATATATATATTAAATAAAGTATTGATATGAAAAGCTTACAGAATTTTCACTTCTTTTTTCTAACGCAGCAAATTTATAGACCAAATCTTCCACATCAACTTCATCCAGTGACATTGAACCCTCATATGTAACAACTCCCCTATCAAACTGGTTTTCATAAGACTGAATGGTTAGGAGTAATGTTTTATTGGTACAAGTTGGTTCGGTTAGTATCCACATAGGCATTGCTTCCTCTGCTTTTGTTGTTGACATAATTTGATTGTAAGAATTCAATAACTCTCTGGAAAATTATTAACTATATTATACTATAAGAATTAAAACTTATGAATTAATTAAAAATAGCTATCAAGTGCAAAATTTCTTTCTCCTGTAATTCTTTCAAAGATACTTATAACATAGTATATCAGTTTAAAGTGAAACCAAACCTGTAATATGTTCGAACAAACCTTTAATAAATATAAACTGATGATAGTGTTATACTCCTATCTTCATTTTAGTCTAATTCTTCTAATTCTTTTATATCTTATTATGTTTATTAAGGAAATATGTGAATAATAAATGTACATGTTATTTATTTTACCTGGCTATTTCTATATTTATTGGAGTGTGAAGCTCCTCTTCCTTTTTCCATAGTCGTGGTTCATCATTAGCAAGTGTATCATCAAATGTTATATGCAAACTTAAATCTACTTTTAATGGTGAGCCAGTAAGATCTAGTACTTCTGTAAAATAAATAAATTTTATGTAGATCAGTACAAACATGTACTCATTTTTATATATGTGTTTATAATTCTCACCCAATTTACTTTTATCACTATTTATATCTGAGGCCGTTTCTGTTTGTTTAGTCTGAAATTTAATATAATTATTGTTAGAATATAAGACGATAAATAAAATTTGTTGAAGTAAATTGCATTATATCTGAATTAAGAATACAAAATTTCAAAATTATCCAAAAAAGTAAATAATATATTTTTTATGTATATATAAAATTAAGTAAAATATACACACTTTGGAATATACAATGATTATATCTTCTTTGCTTTTTGTATATATTTCCACATAACTAGGAATAGTTTGTTCTTTAATAACAAAGTTTGGATAATTTTCAATAACTGGCTGTAGTATTTTGTTCATTGTCAACATAAATTATATTTTATAAAACAAAACAATTATTTCGATTTCGAATGTTTGGAGTTCGTTAGAAAATTTAAAATTTATTGTATTTGTCAAATCTGTCAAATGTCAGTTACCGTATCCGTCACAGCACTCAGTATAAAATAGAATAGTGTATAGGTACTTCACAAAAAGCCTTTTCGCATTTTTTCGTGTTTGCGCATTTTTTAAACAATCATATAAAAACTCTTGAATTCGTCTTCTCTTACATGTTTGTATCTGTACTTCTTTTTTTTTTGTTTTTTTTTAATATTTTAGATTACGCAAATGGTTTTGCGTAGTTTACAAACATATTTTTACGACCACGAAATAGAAATATTTTATACAAATACCAGTATTACTTTTTTTTTTCAACGTTCTTCTCCCTGTATGTGAGCTAAGTTCATACTAGATACGTATTTTTACTTTTTAGCATACAATGACAATTCATGGGACAATGTGGAATTAGAGATGACAATTTAAGCTGAAAACTCTTAATAAAGCGCGCTTTACATAGTAAACACAAAAAGAACGGCAAAGGAATAAAAAAATGCTAAAATGTTAATTCAAGTGTATTACAAAAACAAACCTTTAAAATTATAAATTCGTTAGATCATTTTGAAAGGCATATTATATTTAGAGTTGGTACAGTAGATGATTATTAATTATTTTAGTTTTTTGTTTAAAAAAAAAAGTAAATATAATCACCGAGTGAAATGTGAAAAACTTTGTTTTCGAGTTATTTTTTGTTTTCTTTAAGCTTTAAAGTTAGTAAATTAATCAACATATCTTATTGTTTCTTATTTTATTGATTCACTTTGTAGATAAATTTGGATTTGGCTTTATGAACACCTGGACTTGAATAATAATTGAACGATAAGGACGTGCCTCGCATTAAGAAGTATTTGTGAATGACGTCAAACTTGTTGCTGGTAAAGTAAGTAGAAATAAAATAATATTAGTTATGAAGTCTTTTATTTTAGTACCTTAAAGGAAAGTTCAAAACACTGACATCTGTTGTGAAAAAGAATAAAGAAATTTCATAAACTGAGTCGTTTTACCGCCAAAAGATGTCCTAAGAAGTAACAACACAAATATGTTTCTTAAGTAATTCTGTTTCGCTTTTTAATTGTTATTAATTATAATTATAATATTTAATCTTTCTTCAAAAGATAATTAAAACAATATATAATAATAAACGCGAATTATATCCGTTAAACAGTTTTATTAAAATTTTTAGTAATCATGTAAACTACTTTTTTTGGGAGAGATAACATTACTTCTTACGTTACAATAGTTTTGAAATTTTTTATGGTGAGATCTCACTCGCAATGTTCAGAATTAATATGATTTGTTGTTAAGAAGTAACAACACGTTATAAGTATTCAAATATTTATCGTTAATAAATTAATGTCAGTACATAGAACAAATAATATAGTCTATTAACTTACATTATACCTTATAGAATAAAAACTGTACTTTGGCCGAATATGTTAGGTGGGTAAATATTAATATTTTCTATGTTTTTAAACAAAAGTTTTATTTAAAACACTAAAGTCTGTTTTTAGTAAGCATGGGCCATGGGCTATGGGCCTCCTATAGGTACCGAGACCGAGAGAAAGTAAGAGAGCTCCTGGAAGAGTTACGCTTAAGGTTTGCCCAGCCAGGTATGCTCTCCTTAAGCAATGGTGAAATCGCAATTTCTTAACGTCCTATTCAACTGAGATACTCAACGAAACACCGTTTGGAGAGTATGTGAATCAATCTCAAAGTGATGTTACATACCCGACGACGTAACAATCTGTACACCTTGCTGATGTATTTATTAATAACGCAATATTCTCCATTCACAGCAAACCCAATGGTACCAACTTTCGAAGTTATGCTCCTCGACGTGAATGAGTGAGTGGGTCATCTCCATAGTACAGAACCGAACAACCCCTTGGGGATTGCCGCAAACGACTTCTCTCCAATAATAAATCCTGTTGCCATATATTCGATTCCAAAATTGTATAACACGTTGTTACGAAAGCAGCTGTTCAATAGCTACTTCATGCGGCTTTCCAAGCCAGCGTTGTCATTTGTGTTGACGTGCTGCAATCTTGAAATCTAATGAAGTGACACACTTCATTAGATTTGGCCACGCTCCCGATGAACTGAGGATCCAAGGTTAGTCAGTGTGGAGTGGAACGCGCGTGCAGTCTATAATAACCTGGATCTCAGGCAGCCTATTACTATGTGGAAAGTCATGGATGCCTCTTCAGGTATCCAACATCGCCTGGCATTATTGACTATTTCTGATGGTGTAGTGTGGGGATGTGGAGTGCGAGGTTGCCTCCAGGTGTCGTGTTTTATAGTGTTTTCCTCATAATTCCAACATAATCATTGGTTTCACTTTGTCCCGAGACTGCAGTCGAACTGGCGTTTGTGGAAAAAATATTTTCTTTGTATATGATTCTTCTTAATAGCAAATTTTACTTTATTTTAAAACCATGGTAATTGCGTAGTAGCTTTGATTATTTAGTTTTAATATAAAATTTTAATTATTAAACGAAAATTTTAAGAATTGAAAAAACAGTATTTTCTTAGATTTTCACGAATACACATTTGAAATAAAACTATTTTTATGGATTGAAACTCGCGTATAATTTGGTTACGTTTTGATTTTAACCCGACGTTTCGAATTCTTTGCAATGAACACGATTGGGACCCGTGAACACGATTACTAGTTTATTAATTGTTTTATTGAAAAAACAGTTCGTAAAATTGATTTCAAAATATTTGCTTTTTGATGTTTATTTTTATTAACTGTATTTGTTTTTAATTTTGGTATCTTGTTGAAATTATTGGACAGTGCTGCTTTATAATGTGGTTCTCTTGTTATTATTTTTATAATTTTAAGTTATTAATATTTTATATCTGCTAAACATTGTTATATTTTTGTTGATTGTAAGTATTTAAATGAATTGATATACTATTAAGGTAATCATATTTTTAGTACTTTTATTTTGTTTTATTACTTTTGTTTGTCTGCTTATAAAGTAAAAAGATTATTTAACTTTCTTCTGTTCTAACGAGCTTTACCAAAGACATTACAGCTTTCTGCTCTGAGATTCTGCTCAAGAGATTCCTGTAACGCTCCACTGATCGCTCCATCATGGCGGCAAGCTATCGGTTTCGTTGGTACCTTAAAAATGAATAAGATACTGGCGGGTGTTCTATACAACCACTCCTTCTTACCATATCAGTGGATTTTAGATGTTTTAGATTTTATAGTAGTACCAGTTTCAATGGTCCCATGGGAAGAGTAGATAGGAATAATACCAATAAAGTTATCCCATCACCGAACCACGGGACTAATTTTTTGAATTTAGCGGATAAATACATAAAAACCCTTCGTTTAGACTATAAATGACGCCCTGTATATATTTCTTTGTCTCAGATCGATTCATAGTTTAGAACTTCGCGCTGATCAGTTATTTAGTTATTCAGTTATATAAAGAGAAAAATAGATAATAGACTATCATACTTTTAAAGTACAATAAAATTTATTGCAGAACTTAATCACATTACTCATTTAGGTAACGTCAACAGAAGTGAAGTGCTTGTGATAAACAGATAAGAAATGCGAAATGTTGGTAAGCGGTTATTCAGATGAGATATAAAGCTATTACATTTAAGTGATAGAAAGCTATTATTATTCATATTTATGAGAGACTTCTGCATTCTTTGTGAAAGCATTAATCAAAAACCAAATTTTGCACTCTGTTACACATCGGTCTGGTGGTAGTTTTAAAAAAATTAAAGAAAAAAAAACAAAAAATGTAATATTGTGTCCCATCTTGGAAAATAGTTGAGGATAGAATGCGTCGATGTTTTGTAAATGCAACTTCGGTGCTGTTTGCACTTCGCTTCGCTGGATATGCTTAAACATACCGAGATTTTACGACCACAGCGAGTCAAAATTAAGGTCTGGTTCGCGCTCCTAGTTTATTTTATAAATAAGTTATAATTATAAATCTTGAGGGCTTTAAAAATGTTCTTCCTCTTTCAAACAATGTATAAACCCAAGGAAAAAAAAGTGTTTCTATTAGGAACTGTTTTGAAGCATCATTGGTTTTTGGAACAATTCTGATTAGAAGCTTTATGAAAACCCTAATGACAATTGTTTTTCAAAATTTTTTACAAAATGTTTTTCCACTTCTCTCACCTAATCTTAAAAATTTATAGAAATGTTAGAATAGATAACAGGATATCATATAGATATTATATTTATTAAATGTAAAAAAATACTTTTAATGGACATCTGTAGGACCTGTGACTTTTTGTATACCAATTATATAATATCGTGGCATTATCAAAGATGTAAGTAATCTGCAAGCTATTTCCATCCAACATTAAAAGCATCTTGTGATCTAATAAATTTAATAATAAATTGAATAAACAAGATTACTAGTCTATATTAAGACTAGGGATACACTAACACTAATCCAAAGATGTATTATAAATCGCATTTGAAACGTTAATGTTAGGGTTTCTACCGCATACGATCTTCGATGTTAGCGAAAAGCTAATTAATTAAAGTACGTGTGGGAAGTATCGAAGCGTAACTATCGGTTCTATATAGAATTTCCTGTGATTATTTTAATCAGTGACTCGTAATGTAATATTGCTATTTCTGAGAATAATTCGTATTATAAAATAATCATGTTCGATTTATCATTGAATATTGGTTATTTATTAATATTCAATTGATAGTGTTTCTAAAATAAATATAGAAATTGTTTTTCTCATGTCAATATCTCGCAAAAGTGTTTAAATTAATTTGTAAAATGTATCGTAGTAACCTTTATATTTAATATAACATAAGTGAAATGGGCTAAGCTTATTCTTCTCAAATCTTTTTGCTTAATCTGATGAGAAACAATAAAGTTTTTATGGTATTGCGAAGAAAATCTTTTTAACACGATTCCTATTTCTTACATGGAAACACAGAATTAAAATTGTATTTTCTGTTCGAACACGAAATATGAAACTAAGTATATATAGTAATTGGTTCACCTTTCATACATTAGTACTTGTATAAGTTGGCATATATAATGGACCATTTTTTTTTGGCGGTGGAACAATTCCTTAATGACAAGCCGTCAAAGCTAGAAGGCTAGATGGTTATGTAGGACAGCAGCGTAGAGGACTTTGCCTTTTTTAAGGGTACCGTTAAAAAAATCCAAGGGTTGCTCATCGAGTGCAACGTTATGGGATGGCGTTAGCACTCACAGTAACGCCCCGGAAAAAATACTCGAAGAAGAGATTTGAACTCGCGTTGTACAATATGTAACTTGAAACTCTGTCAGATAATAATGGACCTATTGGTATGCAACTTGTATCGGCTTTCTGATTTAAACTAGAAATTAATAAGAAAATTTTCATTATTTTCAATTAAAATTCTGATACAAGAGAAATAATAGCCGATGGTTTATTCTTTCTATCTCTCTTGCTATAAAATCACCTTGGAACTCTTGTAACTTCAGTTTTAGCCGCTATTTATATATGTATCTTATAACGTAAGAATAAGTAAAATAAATTTAATAATAAACATTCAAATCTACAAAGATGCTTAATTAAATAATTGTTTTATTTATTTGATTTGAAAATAAAACCACCCACTTAAAGTTCCACGTAGTGTAGCTATTATGACTACTTCGAGTGAAAAATCGGAGAGTTTCATTATTCCCCTTTCTGATGTCCTTTTCCTCCCTTTTCTCAAGAGTGAAACCACATCGGAACAATCTATATTTGCAGATTTTTGAAAACGTACTTCGGTTAACTTATTTTATGCCCATTTTCTAGTTTAAAAAAAACGTTAATAATATAGGTTGACGACATTCTAACCTGCGTAGAACTGACAAACCATAATAGTAATATTTTTAGTAGAATACAAAAATATAAAATGTTAGTAAAAAATACATACGAGTAGATTGTAACCAAACAAAAAAAAAAAAGGAAAAATAAGTTGCACTTATAAAAAACCTCCTAAAAATATACTCCTAATGTGCCGTCTTATAAAAACTGGTAATCATTCATAGTTTTAAAAATAGAGACAGAAGTACTAGAAGCTGTAAATAACTGAATTAAATTTGCATAGAAAATAAGTGTTACAACAAAAGGAACTCAAAACTTGAACGTTAACTAAAATGCGAAGCTTTTAATGACGTAGCCAACAAAGTTGTGTGTTATAACCATTTTCCAATGTACGAAATAAATTCAATTGCAGAACAGAATATTACTCCTAAGTTAATATGAAAAATCATGATAAGTAACTTTTCTATTTAAACTTTCGTGATCCATGATTAGTATTAAATATAATTATCTGTCTGTATTCAAGTGATTAAATAGAATTTTGACAAAATTATAGATAAAATTAATAATCTTTACTTCCTTTATCTTATCTTTATAAAATTAATCTTTATCCTTTTAGTAATTAAGTATATCTTAAGTTCAATTAAGTTGAGTTAGTCTTAAGATTGTCACCAAGACAACTAATGTACTAATGTGTACTAGACAGTAGTTTCTTTGTCCAATGCACCACATCAAACATCTAATCTGCATATTATATTAGCCAGGCCTAATTAAGCCAATGACTTATAGTGTTTGCATTCCGTCCAAGTGTTTGATTAGGATAACAACTCTATCAAATCTAAAATATTTACATTTATATAACATTTATTAAACAATAAATAAACACTCTGAAAATAAAAGAGACCAAGATTTCATATCACATATATTGTTTTAACGTTTATTTTACTGTTTGAATATTTACTGATATTGTACATCTGGAGACTACTCCAGATCCTTTTCAGATCTATCTTCTTTACACCGAGTTCTTCATTATGTTCTTCAAATACCTTTTAATCCTGCAATCAAAAATCGTTTAATTATTTTTATACATTCTATTTATGCTTTGTATGTATGTATACACATATATTGTATGTTATTTTGTATGCTAATTCAATGTAGTATACCCATGTCAATTAACTCTCTTACCAATGGTTCTGGTAGAGATATCTTGTAAATAGAGGTCAACCTCTGTGTAAATTGTGTTTGATACTTTGTCACTATAAATATTAATATTATTGCCACTTTGGTACAAAAAATAAAAAATAAAAAACACTTCTTAGGTTATTCTCATACATACATATAAGTATAAATTAAATATATTTTGGTATTATGTAAAGCATCTATCAATTCAAACATTAATATTAGATAAAAGGATAACACGCAAGAGTTCATAAAAATCCAACTTATTTTGTTGTATTGTAGTTCTAGCCTATATCAGTTTTTGCTTTTTCATCTAAAACAAATAGTTTTCAGTGTTAAGGTATTCTATATAATGCTAATGATAAATCTATGATATTATATATATATATATATATATATATATATGCTATGCATATTCAGTAACTACAACATATATAATGTCCAAGTACATTTAAAAAAAAAAAGGAAAGTGAACTTAAAAAGTTTGGAATAAATGATTAATCGACATTTTAACGTCTTATATTATAATTTTCAATTGAGGCATATAAATGTGAAGGCTAGTATAAGAAAATGAACGTATTTGAGATGCCCAAAATTTACTTCTGTAGATAATCTGATAGTTCAATGATTCTTCATCATATATTTCCATATTGTTGCATTTACTGACCAAGTATAATTTTTTTGACCAATAATTATAGTCATCAAATATATACTAAATTTACCAAATTAAAAAATTTTGGGTAATACTACTAGGTCCGCCACTGTGTATGGCGGGTGGAGCTGAGCAAAGCAAACAGAAAATAAAACCATGTTAAAGAAAATGTTGGGATTATTAAATATAACACAGTCAGATCTGTTTTTTATGACTTATTATCACTATTAACTCTATGGGAACACACTTTGACCATTTAATAAAAAACTACAATCACAGATGTCACCTAAAAAAGTCAGGACCTATGAGTCACTGTCCTCGAAAACTCTGCCAATTTTCGACATCGTACTATTATTCGTGTGGTATTGTATTAGTAGCATTAGTACCGAAACACACTTTTCATCAGTAAGAGCCTGGTTCACTCAGCTTAATAAATAATCTATTTTTAGAGAAATTTATTGACAAACATATTTGTAATGGAGTTTTATAATTAGGCATCCATTTAATTATTATGCTATATGTTTTTGTACGTCTGAGTTTTTTGATCAAATCTCTTTGACTTCTTAGTGGTTTGTTAAACAAAATAAACGGTTTTAACAGAATTCTTTCTCAGAATATATATATAATTAAAATAGCAGAATATTAAAATTACCACTAAAGCGCTTACCTGATGAAGATTGTAATGTTTGTGGTCATTAATTTAGATACATCTGTATTTGGCATTTCCACTGCAATGATTATGAGGATTCTGATGATTCTGTAAATAAATTATTTCGAAAACACTTCACATTACTACTATCTATTCGTATTTGTTTCTAAAAATATACTATGTTTGATGGTGAAATGGACCATTTAAATATTAAATCGGTTGACTTTAGATATGATTTTAAAATTTTATGTTGAAGTATATTATAAATTTATAATTTATTACAATTTTGTAATGGCTGCCATTTAGTTATCTAAACTACAATGCACTATTTGATCCCAAAAAAATCTTGAGTAAAATCCTACATGGGACCACCAGATTCACTATCTTATTAATGTTTTTTTTACATCGTAATATTAAGAGTACTAAGTCAACAAAGGGGATGACCTAGATATTGGGTAAGAAAATGACTCCTTTAAAAAAAATTAAACTGATAAATAATAATCATGAAATAATAGTCGCAAATTTTCAGAATTACACAATTTCAGAATTTTCAGAATGTAAAATGTTATAATAAAACTAAAATCTAATTTTTTAACACTTTTGATACACTTCTATAATTTAGAAATAATGTTATACATTACCTAGTTATTAGGACTAGAAAGGCTGGAACTATGTCTTTTTAATTGACTACATAAATTAAAATTATTTGGTTTATCTATACTTTTCATACACTGCCAAATGTGAACAACGTCGTTCTTGTTACATAACAATTAGTTAAACTGGGTTTTAAAACTAGACTATTTAGTTAGTGACAAAGTTTGGTAACATTTGATACTTTGAACTGGATTTTTCTTATGACCGGAAATTAATCACAAAATTTTATCAAATTTTATCAAAAACTATAGCTAGTTAAGATATTTTATAAATATTATACTTTAACAGACATTAATTTAGCTACACATTTTTCAAAATAACCAAATTATTCGATTAACTTTGACATATTAATAAGTATAAATAATATTATTATTAATAATTTGATATTTTTCTTACTTACTATTATAAGAATTAAATATATTATATTCGTATAACATATTTATAAAGTAAATAATTAATAAGCAGTAAATATGAAAATTTTTAAATATTCTTGAAAGTCTATTATATGTTTTTTTTAAAAGAATCTGCCTAATGTTTGTTGTTACCTAATAATTTTTATTTACCGATATTATATCTGTATTTCATGACTGTATCGATAAAAACAACCTCCACTAATCACTATTAAGGAATTTAAACTTATGTGGCACTTGTGTATAACACTTAAATAAAAATATGTACCCCATTCACATTTTAGCTATATACAAATATATTTAGAAGCACCCTCTTCCTAATTTCTTAGCGCTCTAACTTTGATTTTTGCTCATGGCTTTTAGATGTTGTAGGTTTTTCTCAAAATGTAAATCTATATTTACATTTCAAAAGTCGCAAATTTTTATCAAAAGGTAATAATCTTAAATGCTATATTCATTTGGTAGCTGGGATGTTCGCAATAAATTAATATTCTCAGTTTTTATGAAGACTTCTATTTCCATTCTTGTTAAATATTTCTGACAATAGTTTGAAATTAATATCATGTTCACTGATAATATTGTGAACATCGAGTAACATGTAACGTTATCTGTATTATATTAAACTAGAAGCTAGTTAGAACAATACTGTAAAATAGCATTTTCTTAGATTTTCTCGAATACACATTTGTAATAAAACTATTTTTTACGGATTGAACTCGCGTATAATTTTTTTTTATTTTAATTTTACCCCAAAGTTTCGAATGCTTTGCAGAAATCGTGTTCACGGGTAGACAGTTACATCAAACTGTAACCAAATTATACACGAGTTTGTTTCGTAAAATATAGTTTTATTTCAAATACTGTACTATGTAATAATAAATACAAAAAATGAACACTAAGTACACAGCAGTTGCTATAAGAAATTACCTTAAACTATAAATTAATTTTCTTTAAGACCCCAGCATAGCGTTAGTTTGTTATGAAACCGATATTACAAATTACAATAATTTTTTAATGGAAGAATATATTGTAATATTATAAGAATTACTAATATGCTTTAATTGTATATATAAGAAAATATTATATAAATATGGAGAACAATAAACTGGGAATGAAATTTGTAAAAGGAAATAGAAATAGAACACTAAATTATTATATCTGTAGTTTCAACAAACAAACCCAGTAAGTGCAGGTAGGTAACAACAAAATTTAGGCAGATTCTTTTAAAAAAAACATATAATAGACTTTCAAGAATATTTAAAAATTTTCATATTTACTGCTTATTAATTATTTACTTTATAAATACGTTATACGAATAAAATATATTTAATTCTAATAATAGTAAGTAAAAAAAAATCAAATTACTAATAATTATATAATTTATACTTATGAATAATTTGGTTATTTTGAAACATGTGTAGCTAAATAAATGTCTGTTTAACTAATTTTTATGTGTAACTGTGTAAGTAATTTTTATGTAACAAAAACGACGATTGTAGAAAGAAATAGAAATAGAACACTAAATTATTATATCTGTAGTTTCAACAAACAAACCCAGTAAGTGCAGAGAAAATAGTCATACAACAATTTGAATTAAATATTTGTATGAATTTAGTATTGACATAAATGATATGACAAAAGGTAATTAAATAATTGGTTGTTGTTTTGCATAATATTTATTCTGTTTAACATTTCATATTGCCATAATATGTAAATGTTTCATAAATGAAAAAATGATGTTGAAAATATGTTGACTTCTTTTATTTAGAGAAGCATTTAACAAATAACATTGCATTATCGCTAAATGAATTCTTAAGTTTGTATGAGAATATTCTTCTGTGTTCTCGACAATTAATATATATATAGTTATAATCACTCTCTCTCACTCGCTCTCACTCTCGCATCGTAGAGATATCATTGACTTGTGCTTTTGACATAGAATATTGTCTGGGGATGTAGATTCTTCAAGAATACTTCAAGAGATTGATCTTTTTATAAGGCGGCCAAATGCTAGACTTTTAAAGAAGCCAACTTTTAAATGTAAATTCTCTAGAACCAATTTGGGCTTAACAGCCCCGTTAAATAGAATTGTCAAATTGTATAATTGTATAATTGTATATGTACTCTTTAAGAACTTTTAAATTTAAAATTAGATCATACCTCAATAATCAACTTATATAAATAAAAATGTTTAAATTTAGTATTTTTTTTATGTATATTATGATACCTCTTACAATTGACATGGGTTTTAGTTTTGGTTTCATTTACTTTTATTTTGGATTTCTTTTTTGTTAAAAATAGCATTATATTCCCTTTTTTTAAAACTTTTATTCAGTTTTTGTTGTTATTATATTTGTATGATTAAACTAAAAATAATTAAGTTTTAAATTTATGTTTCTCTGTATTTTTTTTTCTTTTTATTATTTTTATTGTTTTTTGTTTGTTTTTTTTTCCTTTTTTTTAATTAAGCATATTTTTACATACAAGTGAGCAACCACCCTCTTTTTGCATGTTAAGTTAGCCTTTAAATGGGATATACTTTGTAACTTTTTTATTCAACCAAATGTTATAATATGATTTTTTCATTGTATATCACGTTGGCTTCCTATTGAATAAATAAAATAAATAAAATAAAATAATCATAATATCTATACATATAGTATATATATGTAAAAATGTTCTAAATCTAATCAGATATTCTCTTTCGTTATGTTTGTGTTATTATTAAGTTTATATTTTTACATTATCCTCTCACCAATGACATTATTCAATTTCGGCTTAGAGTATTGAAACAGATGGAAAATGTCACGAATATCAGCTAGAATTTTATCACTTGAAATACTGACATTAGTAATATTGAAAAATCTGACATTTTTATGTGATAGGGCTTAATAAGAAACCTATCAACAATTTAAGAATATAGTAACTATTTAATTTAAACAAAATATATATATAGATATTATAAAAAAATACAACAGGCATACAATAAACTAATACTCTTATTCAAAATAAGTTTTTTTTTTGTCAAATTGAAAAATTTTCTGTTATTTTTACATGTAAGAATATTTACTGAAATAACTTTGTATTTGTATTACTTAACCAACATTTACATTCTAAAATATGACATAAAAGGTGATGGCTGACCCTCTATGAAGAACACAGCTGCTTACGGAGACTGGTTGTTTGCTGGTCCGGTTTTTTAAATGTATTAATTGACTAAAATCATTAGGCCTTCATTTCAAAATGTTTGCAATGAAACATTGTAGTTCTTAAATTGTTCATAAAGAAATATTTGTAAAACCTCTCAGACCAGGTCGCGTTTGGAACTTTCGTAGCATAAAGTTTTTATTAGGGCATATTTCGATAAGTATGGTATCAAAAAAAAGGCTCTCTTGAAGTTTCTATTTGACATACACAAGTGATCATTGGTATTGAATGAAAATGAAACAATAAACATATTTTTTTAATGAACACGTATTATTTATATAATATAATTCAAAAAATCACTTGCTAAAATCTTATTTATTTTATTTTTCGAAATAATAAAATATGAATGGAAGAAATATTAACACAAAATATTACAAAAAACTATAATAAAATGTTTTATTTAAATTAATCTTAGCTTGGCTTGATGGCACCCACGCTTGCGTAGCTCCGCCCTCAATCCGCCCTAGCGAGTATAAAGGCCCACGTCATGCTCTCACTGGAACTTGTTGCACTTCGCACTTCCCAAGTTTCAAATTCATAGCCGGTGGTCTCAGGTGAGTTTTAATTAATTTTTTTTTATTTTTTTTTATATCTAGTGTCGGATATTTTTTATGATAACGGTTTATTTCTTTTTTTTTAAACAATATTTTATCGATTTTTAAAATAATTAAAGTAGACATAATAAAATATATTTTAAATTTCATTTTCAACGGGAATAATAAAGTACTTTTTTTAAATATTTATGACAATATTTTTCAAAATATAATTTATATATTTTTAATAAAATTTTAAAGAAATAATTAAAAACGAAATGATAAAAAAAAATTAAATAATCCAAAATAACCTAAAAAACAATAAAAATATTCACTAGACTTAAATTAATTATTAATCAAAAAAGAACTTGCAATAAAATATACGTGCAATAAAGCTCTTTATCATATTTTTTGTAAAAAATAATAAGATTTCTAATACAAATGTTATAGTAATTTTCAGGCCTAAATGATTTCACCGGACTCTCCCCGAGGAGATGTCGCGGTCATAACTGATATGTCCTTTCCATTTGTATGATGTCACGACGGAATTACATTTGTGATAGCATATTAAAATATAAATTAAACTGTATTGGTCTTGTATATATTTATATTACTTCTATATCTACAAGTTTTAATATCATAATTAAAATATTACTCAATACAACGAATTAATTAAAGTATTTTTTTTTTGTTTTCTGTTTCTAACACAAATAATTTCAAATAAAATCTAATAAATTAATTACAAATAATTAAAAAAATTATGGTAGTTATCAACATTATACAAATAAAATGTAAATTAAAAAGGAATCTTTTTAAACACAAAGTTTTACAAAATTATTTAAAAACCTCTAGTTTTCAAATTGTTATTTTAAAAAGCTTTTCTTTTATTAAATAAAATGGTATTTTTTTATACAATACAAGTTAAAGAAAAATAACTTTTTGAAATAAAAATAACTCTATCTGATAACAACCTAGAAAGTTTCAAAATAATTATAACATTCAAAAGTAAACTCCATCAAACTAAGGATTTTAAATAATCAAATTAAATTTTCTAGTATCATTTATTTTATATTAATAAAACAAATAAGATAAAAAATTTTACTAAAATAAAAAATATAAACAAGTTTTTGATACTTTAGCTGAATTTAAGCCATTGTTTCTACAGGATAATAAATAATTTCGTAACCCTAAAAAACTAACTAACTAATTAAAAACTAAAAACTAACTGTAATTCTTGCGTATAATAGTGTTTGCTTTTTTTCTTCTTTTTTATTCTAGCAATCAATTAGTCAATCATCAAATTATTATTAGCACAGAGAGTTCAAATCATGAGCCTACTTAACAATTCCTTAACAGGAAAATATCTTGAATAAATGCGAATAGATACATGTTAAATGGAATATACAAAAGCAACCCTATAAAATAGTTTTAAATCTAAAATAGATATAAATATATAGTCCAAAATAAATATAATATATTTATAGATAATATAACTTCCTAAGTCAACATTTACAATAGTATAATTAATCCTCTTCGATTGTGAACAAATATGTAATATTAATTGTATGGTTTGTTTTTGAATATTTGTACTAAAAACTAACTAAAAGTATAATACAAGCTTACGTCTACAAAGAACTAAGTAATTTATAGTTTAAAACTAATTTATATGGAATGAAATATTTTCTTTATGAAAAAAAAATTCAAAACGAAGCTTAAATCACTAACGGTATGACTTTATCAAAATTGGTCTCACAATTTGGTAATAAACAAGCAATGCATATAAAAATATCTTGAAAAGTTTAACAAATCTTTGTTAATATAATTTTAGTAGATACGGTTACATCATCAATTGTATAAGCAGTAAGAAACATAAGCAAATAACTATCTAATGATAAGCTTTATTACATCATTTATGGTCCAGTCATAAGCATTCGTAATCAGTTTTGTGTCTTGCGTTATCAACTCTTGTCTTTGTGATACGGGCGATTAAATATATTGTATTGTACTTATTGTAATATTATATATATTTACATCATATCTTTGGTCTTACTTAATATCTTAAATTAATATTAAAATAATATTACTTTTCCAAATTATAACAAAACCTCTATTTCAGTGTTTTTTTTCCCAAATTTCTGATAGTAAATTTTTTGGTGTTATAATTGATTCTTCATTTCTAAAAACGCAAAGGTTTCAAAAAGTAAAATTAATATAATAGTAAAACAAGACGTTTTTAAACTCTGATAGTTTTTTCACAATTCTACTTACTGTGACCTTTTCAGCCTTTAGGTTGAAATATACATTTTTTTATGAACACATTTTGAACAATTTAAGAGGTTCGTAATTTTACTTTTATTAAAAGTCGGAGTCCAATATTTTTCTTGTGTGTTTTCCTTGAATGGTTTTAATTTCATTCTATCTTTTGCGCCTATTGTATTGCTTAAAACGCTTTTATGAAATATAAATTTCAATATTCATCGTAATATGTATTTATATTTTAAAACTGAATCCGGTTAAATTTTAAAATTAATGAATGTTATTTCAGGATTCTCCACGTGTAATATTTGATTAATTTAATTGTATATAGTTATAGTATATGGGGAATAATAAAAAAAAAATTCTTAAAAAAAAAAAAAAATTCTATATATCAATCGATGCGGAATTTTATATTGAATCTAAAAGACTCTAAGACACTCATGACGACCCAAAATGTTCCCTAGAAGTTATGAGGAAAAAACTACTAATTAAAATATTAAAATATCTGTTGAATAAACGACAAGTTTAACGACTCACGTGTAAGGCAATTAGAAAAGATTAAAAGTATTTAAATTAATAATAATACAAAATATTACACCAAGTTTTTGAATTGAACTCTGAATAAATTAGTTATATTTTTATTTGACCCGATATCTTTTAAAATTTGATAAATTATTTATAATAAAATAAAAGTCCGTTTGTTATTTTGTAATAGTTTCCGGTTTTCAGGCATTGGGTTCAGGATGCACATATTAAGCACTTGAAATCAATAACCATGTCCACAGATTTTTAAAACTATTTACTATTAAAGTATTAGGGTAAATGACAACAATTTTTTTTAAAACAAAGTAAAAATATAAGTAAATTATTCAGAACTTACAATTGAATGTGATAACTTAACTAAAACTTAGATGAAGGCACATACTAGTGATATCTTGCGTCTAGTTTCTCATGCGGGCACTTATTCTAAGATAAAACTAAATATATAATATAATCTGAACCCCACGTTAATCAAAAACTTAAAACCTTAAAAACTGAAATCCCACGTATTAAAATTTGTATTAAATGACAATACACAGATAAACAAAAACTAGTTTATAAACATATATATTATAAAAATTACCTTTACCTATCAACAAAGTGAATAAATATACAAAATAAGGTAAAATAACCCTTTAGACTATTAAGTACGAATCGTTAGTTATTAAGTCGCTGACCTACTTACAAATCATATAAACATTAACAATGGACTATCTACAATACGTTAATAATAAGACCCCTATGATGGTTCGTTAGATTCATTTGAATGTCCGCGGGAAGTCAAAGAGAATTATATCCCTTTTAATATTAAAATACCTTTATTTATATTATAGAATAGATTGAGATTATTTGATAAATTGTGACTTCAAAAAAGATGTCTAAGTGGGTTGTAAGTAATGATATGAGTATTATTTATACTACTATAGAAAAGTATTAAGTTTAATACTAGGAGCGCATTTTGTCCTCAACTATTTTTTCAGATGACACAATAGTACATTTTTTTTAAAACCTTTTTTAAAACCACCTCCAGACTGATGTCTATCAGTGTGTAAAATTTGGCAATATTCGGATATACCGTTTTTGATTGATACTTGCACAAAGGATGCAGAAAAGTCTGTCATAGAGAGTTTCGCTCAATTATATGTGAATTTATACAGACATAATTCAATTCAATTCTTCTAATTATGGCTTTTATCAGACTTTATTGCACGGTATATAATAGACATACTTAGAGAAAGTTTTTATAGCTGATTTATTTTAATGGAGGGTAGTTGAATAAAGAATCTTTGACAGAATACTCTCTAAAAGAAAATGTTTTTCATTACAAATTCTACGAATTATGTATAAACCAAATAGAGTTACGCCATATAAGGAGACAAAAAAAATTTGATTTTTTTTTATATTGTTAGATTAACTAATATTTTAACCTATACTTATATATAAATCCGTATATTTATGGTATTGGTTCTGTATTAGAAAATCAAAAAGTATAAATAAAAGAAATCAAAATATATATGTCAATAAAATACAATCTGAATAAAGAGTTATAGAAAAATAATATTGAAAATGCTACAGTTTACCTGACCCCAATTCTCTGAGGATATCATTCTTACCCATTTTCGTGAGCATAAATAAAACTGTTCGTTCTCATTGGCATCAAAGCCTTGAGCGATAGGATAAAATTTTGTATCAATCATAACACATATCTCAGCTACAAGTAGTTCATAAAAAAATTTAGTATATTCAACTCTCAGAAAGTTTTGTGAAATGAATCCTTGAATTATTTTTGCTTGTATTATTCTGAGTGCTAAAACCATGTTCATTATTTTATCAAAGACTTATCACAAAAACGATAAATCGTAGATCCATTACATTATTAATTACAATCCTTGATTAGTCTTGATACTTTAACTATTGTGTAAAAGCGGATGTGTCTGCAGAATAATTAACAACGATTAGAAGACAAAACAACTTACTTTTAATTACTATAATACTCCATTTAAACTTCTACTCATTTAATATAAAATAAATTCGCTCTTTTGAGGCCCAGTTTGTTAACATCTTGAAAATGTCATAAAAAATGTTTTATTTTCTTATAAACTTTCTTATGATTGATGTCTTGGTGAAATTTTATCCCAAGAATTGATGGGTTCATTGAATCTGTAATGTCTTTTATCAACGAGAAATAAGTAATAAATATTTAAAATATATATTTACTAATATATATTAAAATATATATTAAAAATATTCGAAAATACAAAACTCATTGTCCCAAAGGAGACAATCGTATTGTGCATAGATTTTGCGTATTCTTTTTTAAATTGTATTTATTTGTTTGATTTTTTAAGACTTTTTACCGTAACATTGATTTCTAACCACCAGGTGATCCGATTTTTGTTATGAATCAATAATGAAAATAGAAATGACGTATGAATTTGACGTATGAACTGAATTTGCATTTAGCATTCAGTTTCAGTTGTTCGAAACATTTTATTTTGGTACTCTGCATTAACTTATAATGATAATTATGTTGTTGGTTTTTAACTCTGACTTTTATTGATATCTTTTTTGAGAATAACTTTAAACATCGGTTTTAAAGAGTTCCATTACAAACAGATCCTGTGAACTGTTTTTAAGTGTGACTGCTATAACTGGTATAACTGGTAATTACTTAAGAAGCTTAACGCATCTAAAGCTTTATTATAGTATTAAAACTTTATTCGTATCTATTGTGTTATATCTCATATTACAAAAAGTATGAAGTCTCGAAGGCAAAGCATAAAATGATATTTTGCAGAGTTTGGGTAAATTTAATGTTAAGTTCATAAACCCTTGGTTAATTATTTAATTAATAGTAAAAGATTTAACGTTAAAGTGTCTAATTAACGTGCTGGGAGTTACTGAGAGTTAGTATAAATAAATTAGATGAGGCAATTGATATGGGATCTGGAGGCTAAATTGCATGCATCTTTTAACAGGACGGAATTAGGAGTCCTCATTTACATGAATTGTTCAAGAATTCTTCCTAAAAAAATTGGTTCTTCGAATATTTCTTTAACACATTTGCCTTTAATCAGCTTTTATTTTTGCTAAATATTTTATTTTAATATTTATTTTCATACAACAAAACACAGATTTGTGTTGTCGAAATTAAAATATAATTTTATATAAAGTTTTCGCTATTTTATTGTAACTTTCGTGATCCATGATTATTATTATTTATAAGACTGTACTCACGTAATTACTATCGGAGCTTGCAAAACTACTTTCGAACCCATTCCGGGCTTTTATTCATGAGCTCTGAGCGTGGTGATTCTGCCATGCTCGACGGTAATAACGTGAGTAAAACCAGATAATTATATATAAGTTTTCCATACCCGAGTATTATGTATGATATTAAAATTTTATGTAGTTACTGACAAACTATATATATTTTGTATTTAAACCTTTATTAACTTTTAAAAGCTTCTCGACTCATTGTGATGCAGCTCAATCAGTTTGATAAACTACTTTATAATTGTCCGGTATCCGTTATTAAAAAGCCTCAGTTCTTGAAAGCCATACTCAAACTCAAACTCTGATACAACTTATCAAACTCGATATTAGATAAGTGGTATAAAATTAGAAATTATTATTAATGCATTCATTTAAAGTTAAACAAGGTTAAACTTAGAACCTACTTAATTGAAAGCTTAAAGTATGTGAGAGGAAAACTTTAAAATATGGAAGAACGAAGCGTCTGGTTTATTGAATACTGTACATTATACTTACAGCGATGATTAAATTTGTTGCAGGCATTACTTTATTATTATAATAGTTTTGCTTGAAAGTTAATTAGAATTTCTATTAGAATAACATGACTTTATTACTGAACTTTGTTGTATGAAATAACCACAACATAATAAGTTTAGTAAACCTTTAATGAATGGTTTTGGTATTAATGTTTGTGCATCAAATATATTTTTATACGTCAATACTAATGCTTTATGGTTTTTGATGAAACGCGTTTTCAATTTACATGAATTTTATATAATTTTCTGAAGATCGTTAGATATGTTTCAGTAATTTTTTGTGATTTTCAGTGAAATTTTTGTTTTTATTCCAAGTTCTAAATGTGCCCTTGTCATCTAAACTACAATAGTAAAAGTACAACGCAATGATTAGGTCATAAATTAACCAAATACCCATTAGAAATGTTATCAAATATTTTCGAAAACACGCTACGCCATCGCAGTTCACATACCTGGTACATACCTGTTCTGACTTTAAAAAAATAAAATACATTGATCCGAATCCACATTCTAGCTTATGGATTATAGATAAGGATTTTTATTTTGGGTTTTTCCATAACTTAAAAAAATTAAGATTAAGTTTAGATATTAAATTGTCTCTTTAACTTGTAATGCATCTATAATCTTATCTTATTGTTTTCAGCTACAATGATGTCCAAGAAGATTGCTTTTGTCTTCACGGTGATTCTGGCCATGGTCTGCTTAGCCCAGGCTCATGAAGAGGGCCCGCACACCATGGCTGACGCTCTGCGCATGCTGCAGGAACTGGATCGCCTGTATACCCAGGCTTCTAGACCGAGGTATTTATATTATCTATCTTACGTATGAGGGTTTCTTGGTGTAGTGGTTACAGGCTATGGCTATTGAGTCAAGGGTCGTTGGTTCGCAAATGGAGATATAGGTTGATTTCAGTACTTCTATCAGTTTTTTCTGTAGGGTTAGGGATTTTTTCTCTAATCCTGGAGTTTCTTTGTTTTTAAGACAAAATTCTGGCTTCAGTTATGACAATTATTAATGAACTTTTTTTTGATATTCATAAGGAAGAACGTTACTTTACGATGTATATGTCGTTACATCATTAAATTATTTCACAAGAAAATATTCAAGATAGCAAGAATATACTTTATTATTCAGTTTAGCAATTCTATATTGATGATATCTTTCATTCTACTTTATTTAGCAATAATAATTTTATTTTAATAGACATCAAAGAACTTTAAAAACCATTCTCTAAATAAGATTTTCTGATTGGTCAGGAAATTGAATGAAGGAATATAATTATAACCAATAATAGAGATTCTGATGAGATGTTTACTAAAATTGTGATTATTATAGCCATTAAGTGTATTATGATATTATAAAAGGAAAATTGTTGAAAACTGCCTAATAAGACCTATATTATCTGTCTATCATCAGAGGGGAGATTACAAGAACTGATAATGAAGTTTTGGATTTAAGCCAATATTTGAGAGTTCTTCTGAAATTTATATATATTTAGAAACCAGACTTGACCTTCTTTTTTATATATAATTTTCCAAGAAACATTCGAAATAAATTTACAAGTTAAACTTGGGATGTAAAAAAATAATTACTAAGATCTGAATATTTTAAAAGACTATTTGCTACTTTATTATATTTAATATTACCTTGCGGTTGCTTCAATTTCATCCTGCCGTTATTTATTTACAGAGAAAAATTAATCGTGAGTTATTTTTTTATCTCTAGAATATACCTTGAAGTATATTAATATCCTTAGGAACATTAAATGGAATAAGTTTTGGATTAAATTGTCAATTTCAACTTGTATTATTTTAAATGAAAGGCTCAAATGTCATTTCCTGAATTTAAAACGTTGCAAAGGCTATATCATTTAGTTTTTCATTATAACCACTTCCGCAATACAATAGATTTCTTTGTGTACAATATTTAAAAATGTTGTAGGATAAATATAATTTGAAATAGGGACTAATCGGTTTTGCTTTTAAGAATTTTATAAGATAAAATTGGCAAAAGATTTTAAATACAAATTATAAACTCACAAAAAATTTTAATTTATTAAGTAACTTAATTAGCCTTTATCTAATTATTTATGATCAATGAAAGGAATTTGAAAAAACTTCTTCAGACCAATCTAAACCAAATTCGACTTTTTTACGATATGGTTTTAATTATAAAAATCATAGTTTAGCTAGAAACCAGTATGTTACTATATTATGTATATATGTTAGTATATAACATATATTTTATATTCATAATATAAGAAAACAACGCAATTGTACATAAGCCTACAGAGGTTAGCAATTCCCAAATGACAAAGCACAGGTTGTATTTATAGAACTGTAATTTTCTCCTGTCAACTTCTCGTCCGCTGCAACATCACGAAATGATACGATATTTGAACATTGCTCTCTCCATTGTCACTGACTTTAACACTTTAGACTTTGGATATTTTTGGGATTAAAATAAAATAAACAATTTAATTTTTTACTAACAATTCTGTATATAGACATAAAAGTTTCTTAGATAACTTCTAAATTATTGTTTATAATCTTTCACGATTTTTACACATTATAGAAATATATGTCGGGATTTTATCGCGTAATTTTTTTTTTGGGACCATATTTTTTATCGAACGACGACCGACGTTTCGATCGAATTGCACCAATAGTGGTCATGGGTCTTAAAAAAATATTTACGCGATAAAAAGCTTCAATTTCTATATATTTAAGAGTATGTATTTATATATGTATGTAAGTAGAAGTATATGTATATATAATATGTCTGTTTACCTTCTATATATCTATGTTCTTATGTACACACACCCACACACCGTGTCATATATACTTTCTTTCCAACCTATCTGGTTGCCTGGAAGACATCGCTCTTAAGCGATAAGGCCGCCAAATTTGATCCATTTTTTTTGTTAACATTTTTAATTCCATTTGTATTTGATTCGTGTGTACAATAAAGCTTATTATTTCTATTATAGTATTTCTTTTCTATATTATTATTTCTATAACTTATAAATTATCTATAATTTAGATGAAAAACTTTAAAAATATTTATAAATTAGTAGATTTAAAATAAATTTCAGTAAAACAAACTGTTATAAGTTTTTAAATTGAACATTATAAAGAATGGTATTTTTATTAAACACGATGATCCCTTATAGGACTCCTACACAAATAAAAGCTATATCCTTAAAGAAATATCAATCCTGTCTCAAAGGATTAACTGCTGCAGAAAAGCTGGGGTCAAGTTACTAAGGTGGATACAGAATAAATTTATTACAGGGTCTTTCGTAAATTTAAATCTAACACTTGACAGTTCAAGTTAATTGCTTTAATTGTTATTTATGCTTTTAGCAAAAAAAACTGATATTTTCATTTCATTTACGTTTAAATTAAATAAAATTTGATCTAAAAATTCTTTGTTATATTTAATATATTTCAAAGAATGCCTCTTAAACCTTTTAAAATAATTTACACGAAGGATTCGATTCACTTCCTCTTTGAAACTTTGTTCTCTTCAAAATATATTAAATATTCACACGACTGGGGCGATACGCACTTTGAGGTTTAATAATAATAATTTTTAAGTAGATAATATTATTTTGGTATAAAAAAAAAAATTAACAAATATATATTTAGGATTAGAAAATCATTTCTTAACCGATCTCTTATACGATATCGTTTGATAAAGTGATGTAAACGGTATTCCGGTAGTTGGGAGTCCGTGTATATGCAGCAAAACATGCATGCAAAACATGCATGCCAAACATGCAGCAAAACATGCATGCAACTCTGAGAAGGGTGGGTTTCCATATATTCGTAGCAACATGTAGGAACACGTTGCTACGAATCTATGGATAGGAGAACATGGACAGAAGAGGATCTCCTTGAGCTTCTGCATGGTACCGTATTCCGGTAGTTAGGTTCAGGGATTTTAAAATAATAATAGAATTTATGGAAACAATTCGTCGATATTAATATTACAAAAATTTGTATGTAAACTTTCGTGATCCATGATTACTATTAAATATAATTATGGCGGAATCAAGGGGTGAAAAGTTCACGCCGCGATGGTTAGAGCTCATGAAGGGGTTCCAAACTAGTCGTTAAAATTCCGTTAGTAATAACGTGAGTACAGCCGGATTATTATATGTAATAATATTAGAAATATATAGTGTACATTGTTATTATATTTGTTCGTTTTTCTATTGTTTATTTATGTACACAGTCTTAGTCTACCGCAATACTATAAATCTTGGTTGACAGGTAAAAGCAATATTCTCCGTCGGTGAACAAATGTTTCAATATCGTTTTAAATTGCCTGAACTGCATAATTACTTTTAACTTAGTCATGTATAATAATAATTTTCTAATTATTTTGCATGAAAATAATAAGTATATATCAAAAATTAAAAGAAACTGTTTACATTATTTACAACAAATAAACAGTGTATTTGAAATTAAAAATAAGAAACAATACGTGTTATAAAAAGTTTTCTCCATACGTTGAAAATTTAAGATCAGAAGTGGGTAACTTCCTCTGTACAACGCTGACACTCACATTATGTTAATAATACAATGAAAAAGTTTTCTTTTCAAAGTTCATTCCAATACTTGGTACAAGGTAATTTCAGTTCAGTACTAAAATGTACAACAAATATAGAAGCGTAGAAGTTAAAAGGAGCTTTGGAATAGTATGTTTGATATTATATGTTTAAATTCAAAGAAGATATATATGAAAACCCACTTAAAACCATAAATGTTTTATATTATCTGTCTATCATCAGAGGGGAGATTACAAGAACTGATAATGAAGTTTTGGATTTAAGCCAATATTTGAGAGTTCTTCTGAAATTTATATATATTTAGAAACCAGACTTGACCTTCTTTTTTATATATAATTTTCCAAGAAACATTCGAAATAAATTTACAAGTTAAACTTGGGATGTAAAAAAATAATTACTAAGATCTGAATATTTTAAAAGACTATTTGCTACTTTATTATATTTAATATTACCTTGCGGTTGCTTCAATTTCATCCTGCCGTTATTTATTTACAGAGAAAAATTAATCGTGAGTTATTTTTTTATCTCTAGAATATACCTTGAAGTATATTAATATCCTTAGGAACATTAAATGGAATAAGTTTTGGATTAAATTGTCAATTTCAACTTGTATTATTTTAAATGAAAGGCTCAAATGTCATTTCCTGAATTTAAAACGTTGCAAAGGCTATATCATTTAGTTTTTCATTATAACCACTTCCGCAATACAATAGATTTCTTTGTGTACAATATTTAAAAATGTTGTAGGATAAATATAATTTGAAATAGGGACTAATCGGTTTTGCTTTTAAGAATTTTATAAGATAAAATTGGCAAAAGATTTTAAATACAAATTATAAACTCACAAAAAATTTTAATTTATTAAGTAACTTAATTAGCCTTTATCTAATTATTTATGATCAATGAAAGGAATTTGAAAAAACTTCTTCAGACCAATCTAAACCAAATTCGACTTTTTTACGATATGGTTTTAATTATAAAAATCATAGTTTAGCTAGAAACCAGTATGTTACTATATTATGTATATATGTTAGTATATAACATATATTTTATATTCATAATATAAGAAAACAACGCAATTGTACATAAGCCTACAGAGGTTAGCAATTCCCAAATGACAAAGCACAGGTTGTATTTATAGAACTGTAATTTTCTCCTGTCAACTTCTCGTCCGCTGCAACATCACGAAATGATACGATATTTGAACATTGCTCTCTCCATTGTCACTGACTTTAACACTTTAGACTTTGGATATTTTTGGGATTAAAATAAAATAAACAATTTAATTTTTTACTAACAATTCTGTATATAGACATAAAAGTTTCTTAGATAACTTCTAAATTATTGTTTATAATCTTTCACGATTTTTACACATTATAGAAATATATGTCGGGATTTTATCGCGTAATTTTTTTTTTGGGACCATATTTTTTATCGAACGACGACCGACGTTTCGATCGAATTGCACCAATAGTGGTCATGGGTCTTAAAAAAATATTTACGCGATAAAAAGCTTCAATTTCTATATATTTAAGAGTATGTATTTATATATGTATGTAAGTAGAAGTATATGTATATATAATATGTCTGTTTACCTTCTATATATCTATGTTCTTATGTACACACACCCACACACCGTGTCATATATACTTTCTTTCCAACCTATCTGGTTGCCTGGAAGACATCGCTCTTAAGCGATAAGGCCGCCAAATTTGATCCATTTTTTTTGTTAACATTTTTAATTCCATTTGTATTTGATTCGTGTGTACAATAAAGCTTATTATTTCTATTATAGTATTTCTTTTCTATATTATTATTTCTATAACTTATAAATTATCTATAATTTAGATGAAAAACTTTAAAAATATTTATAAATTAGTAGATTTAAAATAAATTTCAGTAAAACAAACTGTTATAAGTTTTTAAATTGAACATTATAAAGAATGGTATTTTTATTAAACACGATGATCCCTTATAGGACTCCTACACAAATAAAAGCTATATCCTTAAAGAAATATCAATCCTGTCTCAAAGGATTAACTGCTGCAGAAAAGCTGGGGTCAAGTTACTAAGGTGGATACAGAATAAATTTATTACAGGGTCTTTCGTAAATTTAAATCTAACACTTGACAGTTCAAGTTAATTGCTTTAATTGTTATTTATGCTTTTAGCAAAAAAAACTGATATTTTCATTTCATTTACGTTTAAATTAAATAAAATTTGATCTAAAAATTCTTTGTTATATTTAATATATTTCAAAGAATGCCTCTTAAACCTTTTAAAATAATTTACACGAAGGATTCGATTCACTTCCTCTTTGAAACTTTGTTCTCTTCAAAATATATTAAATATTCACACGACTGGGGCGATACGCACTTTGAGGTTTAATAATAATAATTTTTAAGTAGATAATATTATTTTGGTATAAAAAAAAAAATTAACAAATATATATTTAGGATTAGAAAATCATTTCTTAACCGATCTCTTATACGATATCGTTTGATAAAGTGATGTAAACGGTATTCCGGTAGTTGGGAGTCCGTGTATATGCAGCAAAACATGCATGCAAAACATGCATGCCAAACATGCAGCAAAACATGCATGCAACTCTGAGAAGGGTGGGTTTCCATATATTCGTAGCAACATGTAGGAACACGTTGCTACGAATCTATGGATAGGAGAACATGGACAGAAGAGGATCTCCTTGAGCTTCTGCATGGTACCGTATTCCGGTAGTTAGGTTCAGGGATTTTAAAATAATAATAGAATTTATGGAAACAATTCGTCGATATTAATATTACAAAAATTTGTATGTAAACTTTCGTGATCCATGATTACTATTAAATATAATTATGGCGGAATCAAGGGGTGAAAAGTTCACGCCGCGATGGTTAGAGCTCATGAAGGGGTTCCAAACTAGTCGTTAAAATTCCGTTAGTAATAACGTGAGTACAGCCGGATTATTATATGTAATAATATTAGAAATATATAGTGTACATTGTTATTATATTTGTTCGTTTTTCTATTGTTTATTTATGTACACAGTCTTAGTCTACCGCAATACTATAAATCTTGGTTGACAGGTAAAAGCAATATTCTCCGTCGGTGAACAAATGTTTCAATATCGTTTTAAATTGCCTGAACTGCATAATTACTTTTAACTTAGTCATGTATAATAATAATTTTCTAATTATTTTGCATGAAAATAATAAGTATATATCAAAAATTAAAAGAAACTGTTTACATTATTTACAACAAATAAACAGTGTATTTGAAATTAAAAATAAGAAACAATACGTGTTATAAAAAGTTTTCTCCATACGTTGAAAATTTAAGATCAGAAGTGGGTAACTTCCTCTGTACAACGCTGACACTCACATTATGTTAATAATACAATGAAAAAGTTTTCTTTTCAAAGTTCATTCCAATACTTGGTACAAGGTAATTTCAGTTCAGTACTAAAATGTACAACAAATATAGAAGCGTAGAAGTTAAAAGGAGCTTTGGAATAGTATGTTTGATATTATATGTTTAAATTCAAAGAAGATATATATGAAAACCCACTTAAAACCATAAATGTTTTAGAGGTTTTAAATAATATTAATTTGTTATAATAATATTTTACAATAATAAAAGGAATACCTCTCTAGGCTAGGATTTTAGAATTAAATCGGGTTTATCGTTCAATGTAGAACATATATATATAAAAACCAATTAGTTGATACTGCGTTAACTACAGCGATATAGGTATTCACAACTTATAAACAAACTTTAAAGTTTTAGCGTTTCAAGATTTTAATAACATATTATAGAAATAGTTTAAAGCAGCTGTTAGCTAACTAACAAGTCGATGTACATAGATTTCTAGTCTAATCTAGCCCAGTCTTATATCTAGACTAAACTAGACTAATCTAGACTAATCTAGAATAATCTTAATATTAAAATCAAATATGTTTAAGCTACGAAGTCAAATTCGTAATCTTATTCAATACAAATCATTTAAAATTGCAAAGGTATATCTTTTTTTGTTATCTTAAGTTAGCGAATATTTTGTTATTTTTATTAAAGTTTAATTAAAACAAAATAATTGTTAATATATTAAAAGAACCATAATACAATAAGAAATTTCAACAGTAATACCCTTGTAAAGAATTTTATATTCTAATCGTTCTAGAGTAAGGCATTATCACGAAATGTTTTCTACGTGACGAGTTTGTGGGAGTCATATTTTTATGAGTTTAAGTCATAAGCGAAATGTCATTTTGTTATTTAGATATTAGATTCATAATAAAAAAAATAACTTGTTTTTTTATTTGTTTTTTGATTTATATCTATGATATTAATAAGAATTATTATATAAAGTATTTTTTTACTATATATTTATATATATTTTAGTTAATTCTAATGGAGTCGTGCATTGACTGGCACAGAATGTCACCAGGCATTTTTTTGGTTTTGCAATAAAATTTAAATAAATAAATAAGTGTCCCAATACTTATAAAATGTATTTATTGTATAACAATAAATGTTATATATTTATAGCAATTTTTTTTCATACAATTTTATTTCAATTAGGTTCACAAAACGCGTCCGTCTGAATTTCAGTCCAAATCGCAAAGGCACAAAGCAAAGCTTTTGAAACTTATCATGAATAATTTGAAAACTGCTACGTTCCTTTGTAGGTAACTTTTTTTATATGCGTGTAGAATTTCCAATTAAATAGCAATTGTAAAATATAAGTATCTTAAACACGATACAAAGAGTCAATTGTGTATCAAATATTTTATTTATATTTGATACCAGTACTTTGTCATTTGATTTATATTGCTAAGATCTAATTAAAGCTACGTATTTGAAACTCTAAGGTAGTTTAATTTTGTACACAAGATATTGTGTTTCGCTTTGTTACAGAATCTTCTACAGAATATACAGTTTATATTTAGAAACTGGCTATTAAGTATTGTTGAATGATTAATAAAGTTTATAGTATAAATAAATAGTAATTCTTTACTATTTATTAAAGGACTTAAGAGAAAAATAATTATTAAGTTTGCTTTGTTTAAATTAAAACATCATCCGAAAATTTAATATATAACATCCAAACCTTTTGTAGAGATTAGTTTAAGAAATCTAAAAATATAATGACACAGAGATAATAAAATAATACAATAGCTTTAAAAATATTGAGTCTTGTAATACTAGAGTCTATACATTTATATATATTCTAGGATATCGGTTTTCTCATTTCTTTTTTTACTCTGTGGTTTATACATACAAAATAAAACTTTAAAACTGGTGTATAATCATTAAAAATAGATATCCTATCCTATCTATATCAATCTGCTAATATAAAACTATCAGTTTATTAATTTTGTCACTACATTCATTATGTTAATATTATATAATATAAAAGAAACTATTAATCAACCTTTCTTTTCGTAATATATTCTTGGTGTGTAAAACATTTGTCAATGCATAGAAAGACATTTGTTCAGTGAATGTAAGACACTTATTGAAGTAAAGTGTTGTCACTAAAACTCTTTGGAAGATAAAATAGGAGCGCGAACCAGACCTAAATTTTAAATCGCTGCACTTGCAAAATCTCGTTGTGTTAGCATATTGAGCCAAGTGAGGTGCAAACAGCACCAAAATTGTATTTACAAAATATTGACGCATATTGTTAATTCTTTTTCAAGATGAGACACAATATTATATTTTTTGTTTTTTGTTTGATTTTTTTTTAAAACCATCACCAGAAAAGTATCTCATAAAGAGCTTCGCTCGCTCTGCTCGCTTCACTCAATAATGTTTTAAATATTATTTTTCTTATTTATTTTAACATTATTGCAAAACAAAAAAAGGGTTACAATGGGCGGACTTAACGCCTGGTGGCATTCTCTGCCAGTCAACCTGCGGTGCTGGTGAGAAGGTAGAGTAGGTCCATGCGCGATTAGAATTAGAATTAACTTTATATATACATATTAAATATATAGTACAAAAAAATGTATAATACTTATAATAATAAACATACATACACATTAAATAAACATTAAAATACATACTGATCATTATGATTTATTACGATGGTACATTCAATTCATTTAATTATACAAATAATGTACTTTATTTTGTTTTATCGACATTAATGAGGTTTTTTCAATTAAATGTTAGTTCCACAAGAATACTATTACCTTGCAGTAATTTTCTTATCTTCTCATTTGTATCCTACATATTATTCATAGGAATGTTCAGGAGTAGCCAGTTTAGTACAGAAAATATACTTATTTGTATAACAAAGTATGATTGCCTTTTGTATTTGGAAGTAAGAAAAATCCTATAAAATACTTAACTTAGTTACTTACCTTATAGTAAATGTTTTTGTAACTTACATATCCTACTACATAGTTTTTTTTTTGTGTTTACATTCCTTGCCCTTTGTCTAATTGTAAAAAATTTGATTCCTTTTAACACATGAAGTCGTAATACTACTTCTTGTACTATTATATATTTATAGCTTTACTTACGATGAGTGTCAGTATTTATATGTTAACTTTGGGAATCTTTAGGATCAAGACATTACTTTTCATCATTTTTTCTTTAAATAAATATAAAAAAAATCTATCTTTATACACATACTAGTATGCTAAGACCAGCTAGTCACAATAGATAATATAAAAAATTTGAAAGCTCGCGCAAAATTTCCCCATGCAAAGTCTATGGGAAAAAATAATTTTTTGACTAATTACTGCAATTAGGCTAATGAGATTTGAGAGTTGTCACTATTTTTCAGCAGTGTAGCATAATGAGACCTTTGATTTGAGCCATCAAAGATATTTTTCCCTTTAGTGGTTCTCGAGCTACAGTGTGCCAACGAAATCGCTTCCTGCATTAATATATAAGATATTATCTTTAAAAGGTTGTTTTAGGGTATAAGTTCTAACATTTAAAAAAATATCAATGTTTGTATATATTTTTTGCTATTATATTATCTGTCAATTAATATCTCACTTCTACATGGATATCTTTCCTCTAGTGATAGTAAATATTCAAATATTGCAGGATATTTTATATGATTTTCAAGGACTTACTTCAAACTTACATGGAACAATTAAATGACTAATTAGTGTTGTGTCCGCATCAGACCGGTGATATCGATAGCGTATCGTGATTACAGAGGTAATCGACTAAACAGTTTTCAGATTAGATTATTACAAACAAAGCTTTCGAAAGCGATATTGGATAAAGAGTTAAGAGCCCGTGACATCGAAAAATAATGAAATACTTAATGTTGATGTAAATAGCAACAAAATATTTATTCGTTTAACTTTTTAAATATATTTTAAACTTTTGTTATGTATTACATGATCGGTTTTTAGGACCAAACCAAAACTTAAACTTCGATAGACACAAGACTATAACATCGTATCTTGGTCGTAGTGTTGTAAATACATGTCATATCGATATCCATATATATGCAGGATTGACCGCCGCGACGTAGCGGATGGGGACCACTTCGACCCAGACTTGTTAGATCGTGCAGTGCGACTCCTTCAGCTACAGAAACTAGACCGCATTTACTCCTACCACACGCGACCAAGGTACGATATCGATGTTTCCCCTCCCTTTGACCTGCCGCGTTTTGATTAGGATGTATTATTTGCAATCTGATATACAATTACTTTATACTAAACCAATATGAAAAAACGTACTAATAAATTATAAGGGGTAGTAGACATCATCAGAAATTGTATTTTAGATACGTTCTTATACATAAAGCATGATAACCTTTTCTAGGTAATCTCGTATTTACATTGTCTATTTGATGTAAAAGCGAACTAGACTATAAATAAAGTGAATGTTTGTTTTCTTCCAACTTAAGCTATTAACGTATGTAGTGAAGCGAGGCTGCAATAGTTTAAATCAAACTCCTAATCAAATTTCCCTGTTTCAATGTTTATATAAAGCCTTAGGTTCGAACTATCAAATTGAATGAGTAAACTAAATGGGTTTTATATTACAGGTAACGTTTATGTTCAAAGAGTGTTTATTTTATACGCGAGTTAAATTTAATTAGCTACTTTGTTTATTTATGTATATCAGGATGGTAATACAAAATAGTAAATATACTATTTTGTAAACATGAATCAAAGGTTTTTTTAGTTGTAAAAGTTTTTTATGACATATTTTATTGATATATAATATATGACTTTTTATAATTTTTGAATTTTAATTGAGAATTTCGTACATAAGATTTTTTTTTACAGATTCGGCAAACGCTCTGAGGCTTTCTCAAACTGGGCTAAGGATCTCGAGGTATGATGTTTACTTAATTATGCTATCCATATGTTTCCATACATATATTATACAAATATTATTATAATAATGAATTAATTAGACGCAGTGATCGGAAACAATAGATAGAACAACAAATGCCATAATGTTTTCTAAGATTTAAACGAGTACTACAAATTTCAATAAAACTATTTTACGGATATAACTCGCGTTTATTATTATTATTATTTTATATTTAAATATAAAAAAAAATAATAATAAGCGCGAGTTATATCCGTAAAGTAGTTTTATTGAATCAAATGATATAAATTCATATTAATAATGAATCTATATTTATTATTTGTATTTTTTATAAAACTGTAATTTAAATAATTCTTTGAAAGAGTAATTTATCTTAATAAAAGAGTTAACACAATTCTTTTCGCATTAAATGTTTAATATTTAATAAGAATCTATTTTTAGGATCAAAGGCTTTAATTTTCCTAAGTAAATATAAAAAGTCACAAATATTTAATAACCGAAACACGGTTTCTCTTTCACGACTTAAAATATGTTTTATATTATATGTTTAGCATATAATAAATTATTTTTGATTCTTTTATGATTTTTTTGAAATAACATGTTAGTACGTAATCACTTTAAATAAAAAATGTATATTTGTATCGTTAAAAGGGTAATTTGTCTTACTTTAAGGGGGAGTGACGAAATAATGCAAAATATTACTAATAGTCCAATCATTGAGGATTTAGGAACTTGTTCTTTATTAATTTTTGTTGTTGATAAAATATATCTTCTACACTTATTTGAGAGTTAGTGTAATAAACCTTATTTTAAGTACTAATTAATACCTTCAATTTATGTTATAAGGACAAAAATATAATCTTAGCTTTTCATTGCCACTGGCGGGCTAATGATTTTATATATTATTAATGTGATATGTGATATGAGCGAGAGACAAAGACTGAAGAAAGATCATATGGTCTACATTTTAGAGTTCCTTATAATAAACCAAAGGTAAAATTTAATAGAAATGGTTAGTTTATGTAAAATCTGGTAATTTAAATGGTTTCGATTTAGTTTATATAGGATATGCGGTCGTATTTTATTTGCTTTGAACGAAAATATTAAAGTTAATTAGGTTGAGAAAATTATGTTTTTAGAAACTAAAATATCTGTTAAACAAAATATGATAAAGAATAGATATAAATAAATAATAAATATTCGTTTTTTGTATTCAATACTAGACACATCTTAAAATTGCCTATATATTAATTAATCTACGATCGTACATAAGTTTAATTTTTATACTGTAATACACTAATTATTTTTTTATTTCAGCTTGTTTTTTTTCATAATTTTTGCATTGTAATATTGTTCAACTTATTTTTGTAATAATACCATGGTACCTACATTTACGTTTTTAATTCTTTTATTTTTATGTAAAATGACAATTTATACTTCGTGGCGTAACTCGTTTAAGGGCAGCCACAGAATACCAGCTTTGAGAATATTGTTCTCAACAAGAATGGCGACCATTTTGGATAACTTATTTTCTTTTTCATTAATTAGCTTCAATAGTGTTAGTTGTTACGTGTTTTGTTGTTTTTTTTTATTGTAATGTATAGGTTGTCCAAATAAAGATTTTTGATTTGATTTGATTTGATTTGAAATATGATATTGTATTTTATAAATAACTGTAATAGTTTTTAAGAAAATACAATTACAACTCAGAGCAATATAGCGACCATTTTATTCAGTTATTCAGTGATATATTGAACAAACTCTAAGGCTTTCATATTTAAATCTCTCGATCGTTATTACGAATGTTGATGTGAAATTCACATTTCAAAGGGATTTTAAAATCGTTTATAAAGAAGGCTAAGATATAAACGTACTTATATATTCTTTTGTGATATTGAAATAAAAAATTTATGATATATCTGTTTTATACATTTTAAAATATATTAAATTAAATTTTAGTCGTCACGAGAGTCGAAAGCCTTTCTCTTAATATGTCAAATTATTTTAAAAATAATTATAATCAAAAATATATTATTGCTTCGTTAAAATTATTTGTAAATTACTAAAGATAAAGTGTATTTTAATAGCGTTAAGTAATTCATTGACAATGGGTAATACAATTATTTTCATAAATCCAATAATATCTTGATAGGAATAATTATTGGGGTTTGATAATTCGTTTATATTTCGCTAAGAAATAAGTGATTAACAAATTAGGGTTGTGAATTACGAAATAATTTAAAATAATTTTTTATTTCCTTTGATGTTTTTTTGTCAACAGAATTTGCCAAAAAGTATTGAGAGTTTTTGACAAATTCGGTTGAAAATTCTAATTAAATATAAATATATATATATTTGTATTGTAATTTTATTTTAAATGATAAATATTATATTTCATTTTAAAGATTTTTTTTAATTATGTAAAAGCTTTTTAGTGTTAAGGAAAACTTTATTTTAATATTTTAAGACGCACACGAGCGATCACTGATTGAGTCAAAGTGAAAGAATATAAATAAATAAATAATAAAGATTAGAAAAACTATTCATGATTAAACTTATATAGTCTAATGAAGCTAATGTTATTTTTTTATTAACAGAAGCCGGACATACCATCGTGGCTGGCGTACGCCAGGAGGAGATGAAAGACGCAAAGTCACGAGTCAATAATAACTTACAATTTACTGTCGTATGCACTTAACGGTTTTAAAATAGTGTATGTTTTGAGTTTGTCTTTTAGTAATTAGTAGAGTTTAATTCTTTATTATATTTATATATTTTAACTTCTTCTCAAATGTTATAGTCAATTTATGTAACTACACTTTGTTATTGTTCAATTTCAATTAATCATTATAATGTTATGAATACAGGCAATTGATAAAATGAAAATTTAACCCGTTGTTTTTATTGACATCCTTTATTAATACCTTCTTGTTTCAAAGTAACCAAATCATCAAAAATAGGTACTGATTCATAGTATTTTCTTAGATTTTCACGAGTACACATTTCAAATGAAACTATTTTTATGGATTAAAACTCGCGTATAATTTGGTTACATTTTTGATTTTAGATTTTAACCCGAAGTTTAGAATACTTTGCAGTAATCGTGTTCACGGTGTGTCTACCCGTAACCTGTGTAATTTGGTTACATTTTTGATTAAAATAAAAAATGTAACCAAATTATACGCGAGTTTTAATCCGTAAAAATAGTTTTATTTGAGGTACTTATTCATCTTACTTCTTATGTAGGTAATATTTAGCAACATATTATTATACTATGCGAAACGACAAATGGTTTTTTATAATAAACATGCATTAAATCCCATAGTTGTAATGATATTTCAATTAAAACAAATATCACTGTAATAGTACTTTTCTTCTTGTCTAAAAGTTCAAAGTACAAGTTTAAGATTAGTTCTGTCAGTAGTCCTTTTAAGAATTAAATGTAATCAAAATATCAATCTTTAAGAATGAGGTATCAAATTATTTATTAATTGTATGTAGAAGGAAAATATGTTATATTTAGATATGTATACGGTTGGCGTTGGTTCTTTATTCTCGGATTAAAGCATACCACTATTTTGGAAATATAGATTAATTAAATAAATTATTTCGAATAGGGTCTAGAAAATAATAACAACATTTTATGTGGTATAATTTATCTGCTCTAATTATTCTGTGTCAGTACATCGAGGTATTAAATAAGAGACTAGCTTACGAGTAAGCACAAAAGGAATTAAACATTAAAACTATATTGAAATTTTACATTTGAAATTGACGAGAATCCACCGCTCAAGCACCTATTTTCATACAACCTTACATTTATTTATACGAGTTTATAATTTATCACACTTATACTAAATATCTATATAGTTATGTGAAAAAATACAAGCCGTATAATAAAAGGTTCCCTTTGCCAAAAGACAGTCATATTGTAAATAAAGGATTATAAAAGTATCTACTTATTAAGAGATGACCAAGAGTCTAAGAAATTATGAAATCTGAAAACGCTCTAGAATACCTTTGAATGGAAGCTGTTAAATGCAGGATATTTAAATAATATATATTATATAAATGACATTGTAGCTAAATGGTGGCATCTATTAAATTTGGTAGACAGTTAAATGTATATTGACACTAGAATTAGCATCTAATACAACATAAAACATCTAAGAACATCTACAATAGAAACTACGTTACATATAATAGATACAGGAGAATAGATTAGACGGATGGAAATTCTGGGGCATTCGCATAATTATGCTAGATTCTACATTACAATCACTAGAGGGTAAATACGAATAGGACATAAAATTCTAGAAATACTTCTGTCGTACCATCGTTTTGGCAACTTGGAAAATATGTACATCAAGTACCTTAATTAAAGATGTTCTATACTAAGAAATTAAATATACAACCATTTGACTTAAATAGTAAATATTATTACAAAATACTGTAGATATTAAAACTAAATCTTAGATTACACTTCGTTTTAGAATACAAGTAAATTGAATAGCAATTCTAGCTCTTTCTAAATACTTAATTACTTCTCGGATATTATAACAGATTGGCATGGATCTAATTATGAATTAATTATTTAATAAAAAGCTTATTTTTGGCATTTAGAAGATTGAAATATAAACCATATATACCCCCAGGTTTAGAGCTTTTAAATGCAGACAGATACATCAACATAGTCACAGCGCATCTTATATTGACTACAGTATAATAATTATTTACAACACATATCCTAAACAATTATGAACAATTAGTGCATGTTAGCCTAACAACAATGAATGTGCTAGGAATTTGATTTGAAGTATATTCTGTAGATTATTAATATTTTTTATGGGCGTGATTATAAAAATATGCTAAAGTCTTTGTGCCTTAAACATTACATAACAACACAGTTTATAAAGAACGATTATTGATAGGAGACACATCATTCAATCTATTATGAACTTGGATTTTGTCATCCATTTTAGTATCGCCCGGACCTTCTTTGAGGAGCTCCCAAAGATTATTTTTGTCTAAAATCTCATATCCGCCTTTATTTTCTGGTGCGATGTCGGATTTTGTCTGAATACTACTAGATTTTGATGTTTCTGACACCGGGGTGGGTGGAATTTTATGAATTTCTTTGTTTATGGATTTTACAGTTTTCGCAATATTTTTTTCTGTTTTGTTAAGTATGACTTTGGTCTTATTAAAAACAATATCAGATTTTGCAGATTTATTATTTTTAACAAGTTTTTCGTGACTCTGGTTGGAAGATACAAATATTTTCTTTATTTGTGTTTTCGGCTTAGGTTTCTTTGTTCTGTAATGAATTGATTTAATATTACTCTTTGTAATTGCTGTTATGGTATGAGGCACTGTTGTAATTTCTGGTTGAGTATTGGGCAGAGATTTATCTGGAATTCTTTTTTCCATTTTTTCAGTTTTAAAGGTCGTGACAGGCGATTCCGTACCAATGGTTTTTGAAGTAGTTAATTCTGTTTTAAAACTACTTATAATTTCTGATTCATAAGTTGTAGTTTCAATAATTCTATCGTTGACTGTAGTTAGTTCATTTGATGGCATAGTATTTTTGCTGAAATTTGCAGAATGTACATATTCAAGAGTTTTTGGTTTCGAAAAGAACTTTTCATGTTTATCTCCATAAGTTGCTTTTAGTGTACCTTTCCGTCGTGGCAAAGGCTTTTTATTTACTTCAGGCTTTCTGACAAAATCCTGAGGTACTGGCAATTTTTGAATGATAAGTTCACCATTTATTTTAGGAATAACCGGCTGAATATCATTACTTAGGTTTTGGTTACTAGTTTCGTTAATGTAAGTCAAAGTGGGAATAATAATAGGATCGTCGGAAACTTTAGATGAATTTGTAATTGTGGCATCAGTTGTTGTTTGGTTTAGACCCTCATCATCGAAAGAAATAATCGTAGTTGACGTGTATAGTTTCTCGGTTACAAATGAAGTTGGCGTGCTTAACGTCGAAGGAATGTCAGTTTGAATGTCTGTAGTATCTTTTGTAGTAGAAATCGCTTGTTCAGTGACTACAGATGATTTGATTATTTCGACAGTTGTACTTGCTGCAGTCGTGGTTTTCATATCTAATAATTTCTTGGAATCTTTTCTAAATTCGTAGTCTCTACTACAAATACGTCCACATTCGCAGATATTATCGATATTTGTGCTTGTTTTTAAACTGGCGAGGCGAGTTTTTTCAAACCAAGTTATAAAATCATCGTCTGTAATACCCCTAAGTAAAGGGCTACCATCTCTTGCATGGAAGAAGGTTTCAACAGCTAAATCTGGTCTACTTGAAGGATAAATTTTAGCGAAGGCTGGACGGAGGCTCGTGATGATAAATTTGGACCTCACCTCGTAGGTTGCACATACTGGGCAAGTAGAACTTATCTAAAACATTGTTTAATTCTTACGATCAGTATCAAATGAAAATGATTTATTAAAATAAATTGAATAATTGTACTTACATTTGTAAACACGAACCATACGGACTCCCCACGAGAGCCATAATGCATATCAGCGAATGTAGCACCGTCCAAAACTACTGGGTTCACTGAGTGCAACTCATAGCCGGAGAATAGGGATGCCTCGAGACGCAGAATGCCGGAGCGCTCTTTACCTTTCCATCTAAAATGAATGATCACTTACAATTAAAAATTATATTTATTGTGCTTTATTTTGTGTTACAATAAAAAAGGTGAAATTAGGATATCCAATTATACCACTAGAGTACATACTTGAAGCAAGTTTTAACAATCAAAGTAGGCAAATTTCCTTGCAACTCTTCAATGCTACTTCTTTCAGGCCTTATCTCTTCAATGATGGCTGCCTGAATATTTAAAAGTGCATTTTCTGCTTTTGGATTATATGTTGAATAGGAGATTGTGCCCTGAAATTGAATGCAAATTTTGTTATCTAATTCCTTATTTTATCTCTTTAGTTCAGGGGCTCATTTTAATAATAGTGTTTAGAATACTGTGTTTGATAAAAACACTAGTATTACTATTACTAATACAATAACTATAAGTGGTTAAAAGTCATTGTAAAATGTGATAAAATATAAATCAATACGATTATATAAGGCTAATAAAACATGAAGTAAGCTTCACCTGTACTGTAGCACAGCCAGCGCCGGTGGCGTACACGAACACTTTAGTAGGCAGTCCTGGCAGCTGCAGCGCGCGCGGCGCCGACAATGCGCGGAGCTCTAGCGTGTCTGTCAACTCCATGCCCGCGGTCGCTAGAGAGACGGTTAGCGCTCTGTGCCTGGATTTAGAGTATGGAATAATATATGTCATTTCTAATACTTTAAATAATTTTATAAAATATAGTGGATTTAATATAGTGTTTAACTAAGTAGTTAAACACTGTTTTTTTTGTTTACAAATAATAATATTATAAACACCCGCACACTCATTGCGGGTGTTGTAATATTATTATTATTTTATTAATTTTTGTTTATTTTCTTGTTAAGGTAAGGACCTACATATATATAAAAACCAAATGATTTAAGAGAAAAAGGAGAGGTCGTAGAAAATATACCAAATCTTGGAATCATATTATATATTTCCTTAATGTGACAGTGACTTTGCACAGTGAATATTATAAAATTTACACGGATAATAGTGGGTAGTAGCAATTAAATTATGTGCGGACGAAAAGAGGATACGACTTTCGATTTCCATGGCCAATCATAAGCAATAATACCTGTCATGAGCCAGTGCAGCATATTGAGCGGCGGCTTTGGTAGCCTGGTATGCGAGGCTGGGGTGCCTCTGCAGCGTTGAGGCGCGGTAGTACAGAAAGCGCGCGGCGGCTTCGCCTTCAGCCAGGGCGCCGCGGGCGCATGCCGCTAGCAACACGCGCACACCCGCTACGTATTGCTCCATAGTTACTGCTTCTGTGAGATAAACAGAATTGTATAATTCATAATAACATTATAAACTATGCTACTGTTTATTGGTTATGTTATATTGCCTACTTCGACTTCTCATGAATATGGGGAAAGAGATAGATTATAGAGCTGGAAAAAGAATATTTCAGGTAATTTATTACATTTAAAATAAATCTAGAAAAATATATCATTGACATAAGAGTGAGGTTTCTGGGAATCAAAACCCATCTATACAAACCATGTCATCTATAAGAATTCTTTAAAAAATGTTATTTATTGTTTTTAACTTTATAGTATAGAATAATAATCAAGTTTCAATCAATGAGGTTAAGTTTTGTAATTTAAAAAAAAATAGAAGATTTCATAATTTCAGCTATATATTCTAGGCGTCTTGATTTTATTTCCTTTACTTCAGGTACATATAATTATTTTTAGTCTATTTTGATTCGGTAAATAACGAAATTTACCCTGAACACTCTTACCTTTTTTTTATTGAGTGTTTTTATAGGTTTTTTTATAGGACATCGAAAATAATTGCGTTTTATTTGACTTTCATATTTTAAAATTCATATTATATATTTGGTGTTCATTGGTATGATAGTATATAATACACTTGTCCATAATAATCTTTGTGTGGAGAATTTATTTTTGTATAATTATCATAGTTCTAAACTGTTTTATTTTGTAAAAAAAATATACATAACGTTGGTTTCTTTAGTGCCTTTTATAACATTTTGTAAATGAACAATTCATATTTCAAATTAGTCTCTTTGCTTTACAACTTCGATGTTTTACGTTTATATAGCTTATTCGATAACTAGCCAGAAAAATATTTTTTCTCAGATTGTGATAAGCTATGTTTATTCTTTGTCAAATGTGTTTCAAGAGAATGCCACCCTTAATCACATTACCACATACCATAAGATGTAGTCTTGATATTTCTGGAAGTTTCTTCGAGCAACCAATCTGCGGCATCTTTTCTCGGTGCTGGCCATCCGAACTCGCCTTCTTCAGTAGTTGATGCATTGCGTAGTATAATTAATGCTTCAGGAACGATAGGGCTCCTGTAATTTGAAAAACAACATATTTAGGAGAAAAGTATGACATAAAAAAGGGAAAAAAGAGCTTATCATTTAGTGTTGCATGTTTTTAATATTTTTACTTTTAGTAAAATAAAAGAAATAACTGTACATTGTAATATCATAGTACCTGGCCAATACAAGAGCTAATACGGTTGCAGCTAATGCAGCGGGTGAGGTGAGGTTGTGCAGGTTATTTTCCAAGTAGGTTTGAGCCAGCTTTGCTACATCAGCATCAGCCTGCAATTGAAAAGTTAAGTTGAGTATTTCTGAAGGTAACGTTATATAAGTGGAATAAAGAGAAAAATTTTAAACATTTTTGAAACTCAATCCTTAAAGGAGGACTGAGAATGACTTATTCTATGTATCAATATAAAAGTATATTTTCTTAGACTTTCAAGAGTACACATTTGAAATAAAACTATTTTTTACGTCTGTATCTTGACGCCTGTGACCGCACTGTCAGACCTCAAGATACAGTTAGTGCATTTTGTCTACATGCGGAACTCTATGCCCGCAAACTAAGGAACCGTTGGAAGTAGATGACTAATTAACTGACTTACTGACAGACACTTACATCTCGTCTACCCGTGAACACGACTGCTAAGCAATCGAAACATCGGGTTAAAATTAAAAGTAACCAAATTATACGCGAGTTTTAATGCGTAATAAATAGTTTTATTTAATAGTATATTCTTATCAAATTTTTAAAATTATATTTGATTTATAATAAAAAGTTAATATCTCGAAGAGTATTTAGTTATGTTACTTACTTCATTTTCAACTCCAACTTCCAATAAAGACACTAGGGTCTCAGCTGTAACTTCTACCGTTCTTTCCCATTCAATAGCTTCTTGCGTCATATTGCCATCTTTATCATAATAATAATATTCATTTACATTAACTTCAGCTTCCGTTCCATTAGTATTTTTTATTTCCACTGGATAGTAATCAACTTCCTTATCAGCAGATAGTGGTGTAAATGATCCATCTGAATTTTGTCGGGTCTGTATCCATGTTTTTATGGATTGTAATAGATTTGGATCCACCGGATAATAAGATTGAATTTTATTTAAAATCTCGAAGATTTTTATTGTAGACAAGTGACTGCTTACTGCTGGATGATCACTGAATGAGTTATCGCTTTTACGGAATGAGAGCAATATTTGGACCTGAAACACATAAAGATAAAAAAAATGTAATATTTTATCTACTTTTTGAAAATAGATATGGTAAAATTGTTGAAAATGATTAAGAATACCTGTTCTGGTATCTTTTTTAATATTCTATCCCTCTCGGCATCGTCAACTAGATGCGAAATATGTTCTAAAGCTAACAAAGGTGCCAAACTAGCTGAAGCTGCCGATAGCTGTGAATCTTTCCACACATCCGACCATATGTCAGAGGCATCGGTTTGAAAACTGTATAAAGGTAGATGAAGTCCACCAGAAATTAATAATGTTCCGCTAGCAGAGCCTGGAACAACTCCGTGTGGAAGACCTAGTTCCAACACTTGCGAAAATCCAGCTTCTTCATTGAAATTCCAAATCCTAAAATCAAATAAAGTAAAACACATTATCGTAAAGTGGTTAGCTAGTAAAAAATAAACATTTTATGTACTTTCAATGATTTTTTTAGGATACTCGTTATATCTTTAATAGTAGCTAGCAATCTTGACTATATTTGAACGAATGCCACATCTCGAGCCACATTTCGCGGACAAAATATAAAAGATTATTTCGACGCGATATCTGGCGTTGTTTTGAAAGATAACACTAATTATAATAATTATGATAATTATAGTATAAACTTTGTGTTTTAGGACCCTTTTAAATAAAATATAGAACAGACCGATAATAGCTAAAGTAGCACTGTTCATCAAAATTCATTAGCTTTTCAGAATGTTTTATTAAAATTACATTTTGTTAAACTATGTCGTTTACACTCGGACAATAAAAAACTTATAGGTTTCATCAATACCAAGATACATCTATTATTATTGATTGGTAGATCAATAAAAGTAAATAAGAGAATAACTCTTTTATGAATTTGTTTTAGTTCGATGACCTAAAGCATGTCCTAAGCCCTGATTTAAATAGCAAATTTTTATAATAGCAAAATATAAAATACTTATGACACTTACCTAAAATCAGCTTGATCTCCCCATAATGCGCTAAATCCGACATACTTTATTCTCATATCAGCGGTAAGCGGCCACACGAGCAGCCGTCTTTCAGAAGGAGCCGCCCCCCTCCCTACGGACAATCGTCCTCCCTCCCACCACACCCACCACGCGCACCAAGAATCTTCTCCAGAACAATCTGCATCAGTTTCCGTTTGTTCTGCGCTTGCGAGATGCACATCGTAACCTGAAAGTGATAAATATTATGTTAATATAATATTATCTAAAACAATAATTATTAATAATAATAATATATTTTTATAATTATGTATGCTTAAAAACAATCTTGAGTAAATATAAATTAAGTTGAAATTAAAATAGTTATTACTTAAATAAGCCAAATATTACGGAAGTTAATATTTTTTAAACAGAAGTAAAAATTTATTTATAAAACAAACTTTTGCAGGCATGTCATCTGCATTATACACATTTTTTATGTTTGTGATAATTTTTGCGATGATATATTTATTACATAAACACTCACCATGCTTCCCTTTCGCGATCCACACGCGACTTCTTTCGATCACAACTCTATACATATCATCAGAAGGTTCCCGTTTAGCTGATAATGCAACATGGGCTGCACCCTTAGACTTTAGCTCCAGCACTAGACCTGCTCGGTTCCGTGGAGCCGCCACCCATTGCCATTCCCATGACCCACGGGAGGAGACTGCGAGGTGTTCTAAGAGGGGCCAAAAAATTTTGGACTAAATATGTGTTTAATTTCTATTAACAAAATATATTCTTTTTTAGTAAAATTACAAATACGATTGTATATTTTTATTAAATCCTTATAGAAAAGCCAATTATTTTATTTTGATTTTAGTTTAGTTTGAAACTGAAGCTTGTGACTGTATCGCGTGAGCTGTGTTTTGGCACTAAAATACAGTAACACGAAATTGTTTCCTACTGATGGAAGTTGAAACATCAGGCCGTCAAAAAACTGAAGGAAAAAAAAGTGTTTATGCGTGTACGATATAACTAAATTTTATAGAGTAGTAGTCCTTATTTAAGATAAACAAAATTTATATTTAAAATTTGTTAATATCGAATATTAAATTTTCATAACAAGAAAGTTATTTTCTGAGAATACTGTTAAATCATTCACTTCTTAATAATTGGCGAGGGAGAAAATAATTATTAAAAGTTAATATAAGTATTTTGATTTCAAAAGTTTAAGACGGTGGTTTAAAATTATACTACACCTGCTACTGAGAATTTTAAATTTTAAATTTAAATGTTCTCAGTAAATTCGAACACAGCAATTTTTTGCTATAATATTTTATTATTTAAAAAAGTAAAAAATATTATTAAGTGATCATTCCTTAAAATTACGCCTTTGTACTATAACATTATTATTTTTCATGAAAATTTAACAATTCAGCACACATAAGAATTTTCCAATGCCGATGATGCTCGAATAATATTCTCAATATTTATTCAGAGCTTTGATTGAACCCGGAAAACCAATGGTATTCGTATATTTGCTATAATTTTTTAAAAGGCACTCCTTGTAATGGATAATTTTATTGAATACAGATTCCTTTTCAAAACATGGAACACGAAATACAAAATAGATTTTATATCAAAGGCTTTAATAAAAAAATATCTGCTTTATAAGATAAACCTAACAATAGAATTCAATTGAATACTAACCGTTGGCGCAAAAATACGCGCTCTGGGTATCGCTCCGGTGCAGTCCCTCTGGAAGCACCAAGACACTTGCAGATCTTATTACAGATCCGACAAGAGTCTCGTTGTTGAAAGACGTGTAAGATATTGAACAGTTGTCAGCGCTGTATCCAGTGACTTCAACTGAAATAAAGCCGTTAATATTATAGTTTTGTCCCCTCTTGATGGTTGTAACAAAATCATTGAACAATTTGGAGTAAGTCGAAAAACACTAAATAATTTATATATTTTATTTATATAATATTATTATCAACATACCCTCATGGTATGTTGATAAAAAGTACCCAATGTCATATCCCTTAGACTGTCTATGACAAATTTCATATTAACACGGCTCAGATTAGCCGTAAAATTATACAATGAAAATTATTTTATTTACATAAACAGTTAAATTAACGGACAGATTGATAGAAGTTAAATTAGTAAAAATGCCATCGAAATCGGTGTAACGGTTCAGCAGTTATAAAAAATGCGTAAGTGAGTACAAAAGTGGCGGTGGGTATTATTCAAACACACCCTCGAACACCCTACAGTATTTGATCTATCTGTGTGCAGATTTCAGCTCGACTGGTGCAGTATTTTAGTCAGGTACAGCGAACTCACAAAAATAAAATCTCTTTGATATATTTCAATAAAACTATTTTACGGATATAAATCGCGTTTATTATTACATTTTTAAATTTAACGCGACGTTTCGAATGCTTTGCAGCACGTGTCCGCGGTAAGACGAGATGATGGTGTCTGTCAGTCAGTCAGTTTATTTGTCACCTATCTCCAACGGTTCCTGAGTTTACGGGCATAGAGTTCAGGATGCACACAAAACGCACTAACTGTGTTGATGGGCTTGGCAGTCTGTTCACAGACATGGGATTTAATATTTTTCATGATAGGATCCCAGGTTTTACAGATATATTATATTTGATATATTTATATTATATATATAAAAATACTGTTAAATAACTTTTAATGTTAATTAATAATTGTAAGCTACCTTATTATACATAGTAGAATTGGTATAATAATTATGTATCAGTCAAATTGGTCTCATCATAAATCAAAAATATATATTGTTTCATTAAAAAAAAAATAATCAAAAATCATAATAAATTGATTTGTTATATTACACATAAAAATGACATAAAACTAAAAATTACCTCAAAAAATCAAGCCTTCAAAAAAAGTTGTACTTTAAAGCAGCTAACATAAATATATCTTTTTCACTAATCATAAAATATGATAATTAAATAATATTAATAATTATTAATTATGATAATATTGTCATTGTGTTAACCGTTATGTCATGTCATTAGCAAATGACAACATGAAAGTGATTGGGTCAGCATGATGTAAATTGAATGTCTATATTGGACGTAATTAATTAGATGGTTTTATATTACTGAATTTATTTAATACCATGATATAACAGTTGATTGACTTATGAAATTTACATTCAAATTTTATGTCCAAATTTATTAATATAAATGAATCGTCTAGATTCGACAAGTAGAATTAATTGTTTGAGCATAATTATTCAAATGTCATTAAAAACATAGTAAAATACTATTTTTATGAAACCATAATAAGAGTTTCAAATACTCTTTATTAGTATTAAAAATAAGAATAAAATAAATTTAATCTTATCAAACTCCAATAGTCTAAATGAATCGTCTATATTCATCAAAAAGAACGTACCATAATTTATTAAGCAAAATTATTTAAATATAATTGAAAACCTTGCAAAACAAATATTTTCATGAGACCATTATTAAATTTTCTAAAATAAAAATAATGTAGTATTAAAAATAAGAATAAAATAGCTTTAATCTTATATAAACTGGGTTGCAGTAGAGAAAATTGAAAACGATATAACACGTTTTACAGAAATTATTTCTGGAGGATACACTACGACACCTTGTATTATCAAAGCAAGTGGAAATTCTTTAGCAACGACTGCTTGTAGGAGCCAACATGTTGACAGTGTAAACTTTAACTTGGCAGGATATTTTCTAGCATATGAAATTGCATAACATAACTTATAAGTTTTAGCAATAAAGAGTAAAATCGCTTGCAGACGACAGGCTGTAATGTTTTGAAATGAGCTTTGGCTCGGTCATTGCTTTGTTGTTTGTGAAATATTGTTCCAAGCATGTTATTTTTTGGAGAGTACTTTATGATTCTACGTGTTTTATTGATATTTTGATGAGATAGGCAAATAAAAATGTTCGTTTTAAATTTTCCATTGTTTATGAGATTGAGTTTTGCCTTCATAATCATTAATATCATAAAAAAAAAATATTGTTTCATACCGAAAAACTTGATCTTAGATACTCTTGTCTTAGAAGGTAAATTTATCAATTGTCACTCGTACAATATTTTTCAGTATTATCATCCCACTAAGAATATGTGTTACAAGATTTGAAGACTTATTTGTCTCAATATTTATATAATTATTTTAGTAAAAATTTTAAGGATAAGAAATGGATACAAAATACGATGAAACTTAGATATCTTTTGAGATTACCCTTATTTTTAATTCATCAATCAGTGTTATATATTATAAAATTATTTAACGTACCAGTTATATTTTTCCTGCCAGGAGTATTAACAGCAACTCTGACTACCAGTTGGGTTCCACCACGAGGTCCAAGTCTCAAACGCTCGGTAACGTACAATGCGCCTGTGCTTGCGAATGCTGCACCTGCGCTGAGAGCTAAAAGGGCTGTGACCTACAAAACAAAAAATCATATATTTCTTAAACCAAAATAAAATAAATAAAAAAATAAATAAAATAAACCAAGGATCTTTTAATGGTTTGCAAAAATACAGTTTCGGGCAATTAATAGTAAGAATATATTAATACATTAAATAGAAACAAGCACACAAACAAACAATACACATCTTTATTGCTTAATAATTAATAACAAGCCCTGTTTAATATTGACTGTAAACATATTGTAAGAGCTTCGCCGTATGATGTTAAAGTACAATTCGATCGAAACGTTGGGTAAATAAACGGTATTGTACCTTAAAAATATTCACGCGATAAGGTCCCGATATATTTTTTAAATGTGTAAAAATTACGCAAGTTTAAAAACACTAAGTTCAAGTAATTGATAACTTAATCATTGTTATTGAATACAATGTTACTAATATACAATGTCCAATCTTACAACAAGATATCCGGTGATACCGTGGCGTTATTAGTTACTCTGATAATAAACACAAATAGACTTATTGATTAGCAATGGACGATCCTTAACTTAACGTGTCTGAAGGTAATCGAAGTTTCTCATCATTCACTTTGTAAGATTGAACTAAGTATCCCTTGTGTATTGTAGACTTAATCTTTTAATACTATGTAAACAGTTCTTAACTCACCCAGTTTTTAATTCAAATTAAAATAAAATGTGAATAATTTATAAATTGTCAATTATTCATTTTATACTGTTAGATAAGTTTGTTGAATAATATGGAACTTTTATATAAATGAAAGTTTCAGGAATAGATTTTATGATTCCTATCATACCTGAACTAACTTTGAGCAGACGTTAGCAGACGTGTTCTATAAAGCTGTTGAAATTCCGTCAGTCCACTGGGAGACATTCAAACTAGAACAATGCAAACTAGTTGCGAAGTCCGCTTGATTACAAGTAGCTATTGTTTCCCGAAATTAAAACTTTTTATTGCATTTGAACACATTATGTCGTTAAGTTAAACTATCATAACTAATATATAATATCAATAAAGTATATATAAAACAAAATTAGATTCTTAAGTAAGCTTTAGTTAGCAGAGTTTCTTTAAACTTGTTAAAGTTAAAAAGTTTTAAAATTGTTAATGGATAACTGTGCCCCGAAACTTTGAGTTGAGATAACTTGTGCAAATTATGCATTTAGTAATGAACTTAATTTAATACTTTGTACGTTAGCAAATTCAGTTTTATTAGCATAGCCATATATATATACTGAGAGTGAAGTAAAAAACTCAAGGACAATCGGATTCGATTGTGGATTTGGGAACTGGGGAAGATTGCGTAATGGTTCTATTTGCTTTTCGCCTCGATGTAGATAGATATTTCAGAATCCCCGATTGGAATTCGATGAACGATGCCAATGGCAAACAAATCGCTAACGCACGTGCGCTGCTGAATGTGTGTTATATCATACTATACGATATATATGGTACTTACAAAAGAAGGAATAAGTTTATTAAAGTCTATATTTATTTAAAGTATTTTTTTACAAAAGGTGAGCTCGAGTTAACAACTGTGAATGGCGAGGAATAGCCATTATGAAAATAAAAGGAAAATAATATATATATAAGTAACAAAACATACAAAAATATAAATAAAAAAAAGTTTTATATATATAACATATAAACTATAAATATTAATATAATCAAATGTATTCAGATCATTAATGACAGATAACGACCTTGTAAGGTTAAGAAAATTGTAAAAGATACTCTTGAAGAAACTTTATAAAAAAGTTCTTCATGGGTGCTTTTTTCCCAGGTGTTCCAGAGCAGTGAATAATAAAGGAGTTGTGGAAAAAGTTGCCGTTACGTGATAGAATAGTGATTAGTTGATGAGAGGATTATCTATCATGTGTAGTTTCAATTACTTTTTTTTTTAAATAAGATGGGGAAGTTAGATCAAATAGAGGAGATAAAGGATTCTAGATCTAGGATACGTTTATTGCGACTATATCAAAAAAAAAGTAAAAAAAACTTGGATAATATTAATGACACTAGATGGTATTATTCACTATTGATTTATCACTAGTTTTTCTATTATAATAAATAATCTGTAAATTAAAATTCTTAAGTTATTGAAAGCGTTTGGTATCTATTATATTATGCAGTATTTTCTCAACTAACAAATGGCAACCTATAAAATTAAATGATTTCATCTCATTAAGTACATTCTTAAACAATATTAAATAATTTAATTACTATTTGAAATGTTTATTTTATATAGAGGATTTTGATGCAATAACATTCAAAATGTATAACTTCAACACCTTAACATATTATTTGGTTTGTATATCTCTAACTCTATTTACCATGCCTCTAAATATACGGAACATGCTGCAGAAATTCCAAATAATTATTCTTGCATTAATTAACGGAGCGTAAATGCACCCTATTAACATAACTTTAAAGCAGAATATTGTATAAATTGGACCGATTTAGGGTAGAACAAATTAATTTGGAGATTCCTAAAGCAAATATTATGCGATAATGTTTATTAGGAAAAGGTCCTGACTAAATACAATTTGTTTGGTACATATATATTTTTCCAGAATATTAAGAATATGTAAACATGAATACTAATACGTTTTACTGAGAATTCTCTTAACATCTATCAATTTTATTTACCAATGATTCTGCTTAAGTAAACAGTATATCATAAACTGTAAACATTGTAACAGATCTGACGGTTCTTTACAAATACATGATGTAATATTAATTTAATTTTCTATAAATACTTACGTCCATACAATTATTTATGTTGTTAGTAATCTTGACATCAACTTCTACAGTTTCACCAACTTTGAGTGCAGGTGGAAGAGCAAAGTCCAGTTGAATAGGTCTAAAGACGTTAATAGTTCTTGGGGCCGAAAATCGAAGGCCTCGATTAGATAATGAAAGCGCCCAAAGCGACCAGCGTCCAGCCTCCGAGGGTGCTGCTATTGTTACTCCATCAGTTGATAATTGAGTTCTGAGAAACGATTAAAACTTTATTCCACTATTTCGGTTAAGAAAGATTGCAAAAAGCAGTAAATGAAAAATACTTATTCATTGCTGTTTAAATAGAAAATTTAATAAAAATACACATTTTTCCTCTGAAATTAACTATTCATTTGAAGGAAATTTAACAAAAATAATGGACCAATTAGTCTAAGAGAAGACAGTAATTGAGGAAAACTTAAATAAATTATACAAGTAAAAGTTTTGTAGTCGTGATAATAAAGTACAAACATGTTACAACCTGAATGATAATTAAACTGTACAATGAAATGATTTTATCGAAAAACAATATCCGCGGGCAAAATGGATGAATTTAACTGACATTGCTGAAGTAATGAAGGCTATATTGAAAATGTTTTCGGCTAACGATGGCTCCAGTGTAAACGTATCTTTTGAATAAATATCGGTTTTCATATTTATATGTAAGTTGAAGCTACTGTTTGGATTCTGTGGCCATTATTTAATTTAGCTACTAATTATTTGTTTTGTTTTTTATTTTTATTTTATTCACATTTATATGCCATATCTGAAACCAAATTTATTTAGTTTTCTAAGTTCGTATAACAATCAAAATAATAAATTGAACAAACAAATTTTGTTCGATTAAATTTTTAAGTTCCAACATTGAATGTTTAGTTTCAGATTTTCACAACCATCAAAAGTTCCAACTCACGTTGTATTGCAAGTTCTACTTCAATTTGTCCGATTCAGCAACATTCCGATAGACTATAATTTCGTCACCCGTCACGTAGCTTTTTCATTTGTACCAATAAAAATTCCTGACCATTGGGCAAAGTTGTTTGTCATGCAGGAAAGCGCATAACATACACTATCAGATGAGTTGGATTTTGGATTTATAAAAATTAACTTAACTAATTTATTACTTGCTGTTGGGTGTCAAATTTAACGAGCATAGCGTTAGTAATTGGTACAGATCAGGAAAAGTAGAACACATTCGATATTTAATAAATATATCGAAAAATTTATTCCATATTTATTTCGTTGAACAATGTGAATATATTGTATGTGATAACGCACTAAAAAATTTAAATATACTGAATCTTATAAAGACTTACGTATAATTAAAGCACTTCCACATCCACAGCCTGTCATGTGAAGCTGGTGGAACCAGATGAGCTGGTGATTGCGGAGAAGCAGTTTTTTGACGGTAGAGGACACCACCACCGCATGTACCACCACCAACAAACAGTGATACTCCTGCTGATACGAACTCTGGGCCAGGTTGCGCTTCGTGTTCTGGTGTGCTTTTAAAAAAATGTATTTATGGATCAATTAGTACTTTAACTTAGAACTATTATATATTGTAAGTTACTTGATACTTAAAAGTAATAATATATGAACAAATTATGAAAAAATCTGTTCACTAAAGTATAGTTTACCAGTTTATATTCAAACGATAATTGAGTTTTACGGGAGAGAAGCTTTATAAATTAGCTTAATATATTTGAAAACTTTCCATCTAAAAAGTTTTAATAGAGTAAGTATTAAATAGAAGAATACACTATATCATAATTATCTTTAAAAATATTTTTTTATTTATTTGAGTTTTATAATAAAATCTGAATTTATTTTCTTTAAATCTAACTACCGCAGCTGTTAGTTTAAAGTTTAGATAAGTCTTTGACTTTGATGTCAGTTTTCAAAATATAAGAGTAAATTGTATTCGAATTACTTAACACAAAGTTTAATTAAGTTTATTAATTTTTAATATTAATCTTTTATTATTATCTGGAAAGAATTGTTATAAACCTACCTCTGATGAACATCGAATTTCGAATCAGACGTTGCGCGTGCGCCGATCAAGCACATAAGAGAGTCAGGTGGGGCGAGCACTCGTAGCTGTAATGTAGCGCGTGGGTACCACCACCTTCTTTCCTCTACTGCTACCGCCACCTAGTACCGTTAAGATTATTGGTCAATTGTTATAGACTGGCTGTTGCTTGTGATCTAGTTTCCTTTCCCTTTCCCGAATTATATGTTAAGCTTTCCATAATTACTCATTTGTATAGAAAAGAATATTTTTTCTGTTTCTATTTTTTAGCCCAAACCAATTTTCCCTCTGAAAACATTAAAAATAGAGATAAATGGTTGGTTAGTTGATAAATACGATATTTTCCTGGAACCTTGTTTCTGGTATGAAATGTAGCTTATATGTGCCCTTACACACTATTTTATTATAGTTAAAGTCTGGTTAATTTCGGCTAAAACACACCAAAGATTATCCCGGATAAAAAAAAAATAAGGTACACAATTTAAAAAAAAAACTGTACTTAAGAAAATAAAAAATAAAATCTTTATTTAAAGGAACTTTTATAATTTTTTTGTTTTTTAAAGCCACTTCGAAAGATATTTGCCACAGACATAAGAAGGCTTTTCTAGCCTTATGTTGTGTTTTATATATTATGATATTGCATAATTTATCATTTAGTAGAGATCGTTTCATATATATGTACAGTACATTTTCCAATTTATAAGAATACTGTAGTATCTTTCAGAACACACGCGTCCCTCAATTTCCTTTTTAAGCTTGTTGAATTTTACATTTACGGGGAACTTGTTAAAATAGTGTCCCTTAAAAGAGTTACTCATCTTTTGATAGGAGGGAGAGTTAATGCGAGAAGGGCTTTTCTCCCTGATATACGCTAAACTAAAGGAATTCTTATAAAAAAAAAAATAAGATAAAATAACATATTGACTCAGGCTTAGAAAAGAGTATATTGGTTTTACTTCAGTTTATCTTGTAAAGAATGTTTAGATTGCAAAAAATTAAAAAAAATTGTTATTTTAAAATCATAAACAGACTTAAATATAGACACATAAGTAAATTTTTGTAAGAAAAAAAAATTTCAAAAACTTGTTTATTTGAGAGAACCGATATGGAAAATCAATTTCACGTGAACTTGAATTTAAAAATGGCAACAGATCTTTTACTAGACATTGACAAAATACCATTACCGTTTCTATAATAAGAATATAACCAATATATTTAAAACTTGCAATACATTTCATAGATCGAAAAGTTAAGAATAATGTATAAAAGTATGATTAACTAATAAACACAATAAATATTATCCGGTGCAAGATATCCCTCGTTATTCAATATTTATACCAATTATAAACCCGCTCACCAACCATGAAATTGAACTGAATAACGCCGCCTAATTAGTACTCTGTTTGACTTTCACAATTTCCATTGTCCCTTAGTTTCACGAAGTATTTACATGTAATTTTGGCAAGTTTGTTTCCATATTTCATGTTCTGTGTCTGTGCTGCAGTTTCAGGTTTACTTTATTAATGTAAATGTAAGTATGTTTGTTTGTATCATTTTGGGTTGTATTCATTAACTAATATAATAATTTATTTAAATATTCTCTGTATTATTGAACTGAGCGAAACAAATCTCTTACTAATCAAAAGTGTGTTTCGTTACTAATGTTACTCCTCCTGGATTAATAATGGCAGGAAATAAAAAAATTGGTCTAGTTGTACAGGACAATGACTTAAAAGTCCTGAAGTTTTTTGGTGAGATTTGTGATTGTAGTTTTTTATTAAATTGTCAAAGTGTGTTCCATAGAGCTAAAATTTGGAAAGTTTTGAAATCGCAATCGAGAATTATTATTAGGCTTAAGATTATAGCCACTATTTACTCTGTAAATTTTTGAAGTATGCGTAACTCATTTAGCAACAATGCTTCGCTCAGCTCCACCCGCCTTGTAAAGTGGAGAATTTAGCATGTTAGAAGAAGCGAACTTAATCAATAGAATTATTTGAGTACTAAACTTTGTCTATGGTGAAGAGTTGCGACAGATGTTATATAAAAAATATATATTTTTCTAGACCATTATTGTATATAAAAACAATGACATTTATTATTTTATATAAAATAATTTAGTCAAATATGTCTGTGACGTTTATCCAACTGGAGTCAGCCAAGCGAGAGTGACGTGGATTATCTCTGAGACTGATAAAATAATAGTTTCTATTTGAGAATCAAAATGCCGAAATTTACGTAAATTTTTTTATCTATAACGTATGACAGTTATAAAATAATATTATATTTTGTTTTCAAAACATTAAAACTAATGAAATAAAAAAAGCAGAATTTAAAAAGATAAAACTTTAAAAACACTTGAAACTAAATAGAGGATATTTATAAGATGTTAAGGAAAATTAATCGGATTGCGTCGTATAATTAGCACTAATAGCACCTCTTGCCGGCTTATCTCAAGAGTTTTCTTTTATAAATTTTGTTCCTAATCTTCGTAGCCATTTCGAGTATTTTGTACAAAATAAAAATATTTACTTAAAAACAAAATAATTGTTAGATTTTTTGTTGTATTGTTGTAATATTGTAAAAATTTGATTGAAGTCGAAGAACATATCTAAAACAGTATTTCTAATGTTAAACTTCTTTAGAAGTAAACCCCTTTTGATGATATAATATTTTCCTTTTTGAAGATAATATGCTTTATATATATATATAAAGCATATTATCGAATGAGGATACGATTTTTTTTTATATATTAAAACATCTATAGATTATATATAAATTTATATATGTGGAAATCGTAAATTAGGTAAAAGTACTCAAAACTATTAAATGAAAATAAATACAATTATATCTGAGTTTAATTATCGAGACTAATGAAAAGCAATTTGTTATTGGCGAAGAGTACAATTAAGACCGGCTCGTTACGTTATAGCATTGATTAGACTTAACTGTTCACACATAAATCTGTAACAAGTATGTATATAAAATAAAACTATTTTTTACGGATTAAAACTCGTGTATAATTTGGTTACATTTTAGTTTTAACCCGACGTTTCAAATGCTTTGCAGCAATCTTGTTCACGGGTAGACGAGATGTAAGTGTCTTTCTTTAAGAAGTAAATAGTTTAAAATTTTACAGCATGTATATAGTCTAAAATATTATATATATAATGTTAAAACCATTGAAGGCAGCGACAGTAGATTTGTTGGTAGAGTGACGGGATGGTCAGAGTTTGCGGGTTCAAATCCTGCTCCCAGCGGTAAATTATTAATTTAATATATATTTTATAATTCAATAAGTTTATTCGAATCCTGTTAGAATCGTTAAATTATTAATTATTATTGGAAATTTAAGCAGAACATGACTTAACATGTTTGCAGATATTTTCAAAATAAAGTAAAATACGTTTTACGTCAAACGTTTTGTTTTCAATACTATGAAAAGTAAAAAGTTAGTCAAAAGAGAATCAATATAGACTTTTTTGCTAGTTCTTCGCATATATCCTTTGGAACAGTGCAATTAGCATTGACATTTCTTATGAGCACATTGCTCTTCTGCTGCATTCCTGTTTGAAATTTTAATATTTCACTTCATTAAGAATTTACTTTCAACATTACATTTTCTTTTTCTTATAAAATCGAAGTTATGTACGATATTTTACTTAAAATACACTAAATATTTAAAAACCGAAAAAAATATATAAATATGCATATATAGTTAATCCAAATAGAAAACCAATTATTGAATTGGTTTTTTCAATATTCAATTAAATATATACAAAAGAATACAATTAATAAACATTAATTACTTTTTGTGGTTTATTTATATTTATATATATATTAAATTTTTTTATAACCAATATTTTTCTAATGACTTCCAACTATATATTTGGAGTTCAGGCCACTAAGCCAATTATTCGTTTATTTTAAAAGTGAAAAAAAAACGGGGTTACCAGATTATACAATTGTTTTTGTCACGAATTGCCTGAAAAATTTGCGACAACAACACGAGCCGCAACATGGTCCGCAAAATTTTAAATTTTTGGATTTAAGAGGAATATTTCAGTCTGCATTTTTCATATTCTATTTCAATAACTTTAATATGAACAATTAAATATTTATTTTTGGGTTAAATAGTATACAATTTATTATTTTATGCAAAACGTATATATTAAACTAGGAGTGCGAACCAGACCTTAATTTTGACTCGCTGAGCTCGCGAAATCTCGATATGTGTTAGCATATTGAGTGAAGCGAGGTGCAAACAGAACCGAAGTTGCTTCTACAAAACGTCAACGCATTCAGACCTCAACTATTTTTCAAGATGAGAAATATTATTACATTCTTTGATTTTTTTTTAATTTTTCGATTTTTTTATCCACCACCAGACTGGTGTCTAACAGTGTGCAAAGTTTGGAAAATTTTGGATATACCGTTTTTGATTGATGCTTACACAAAGGATGCAGAAAAGCCTCTCATAGAGAGCTTCGCTCAATTAAACAGGACATCTGTTTGAACGTGATGTTTAAGGGAACACAATTTTTATGTTAATTTTAGGAAACAAAACATGTACATATTATATATAATTATCATTTTACATTGTTTTAATTTTTAAATTAAGTTTTACATGATTCATAATTATTATTATATTTAAGTATCCAGTGGAGACATCCACTAGTAATTACGCGAGTACAGCCGGAGTACACCCGGATAATTATATACAATATTATTTTAATATCATAACAAAATCGGATACACGTATGTAATTATAATATATAGAAATATATTATAATTACGGATTTATTATAGAAAGAATTCTATAATAAATCCGAACTACGTAATAAGACTTACCTCCTTATGCAGCAATCTAACATGGAAGTTGGCAACATCGCTCACTGGCTCGCCGGACTCCGTCACGTAATATACGAGCAGAGAACTGACTGGTGCCATGTCAGCTGTCACGGGGAACCTGGACAAATTGGTGCATTTTTATCTTTTGTAAACCCAACCTTGTTATTCCCGAAGGCACGTTTAAACACTGCGTTCAATTAGGACACAGGACGAATGCCCAGTGGAACATATGCGACATGCTGGTCATACATGTACAGCATATTGGCGTAGATTGGTTTATTTGTTACCAACATTGGCCCAATTTATTATGTAAAAAAACATTCATCAATCTGTTCAAAAATACCTTAATGATTTCAATGCAATTATATTCTTTGCTACAAAATATATATGTTTAAAATATTTACCAATACGCGTCTAATAATAATTCAAAGTTAATTAATATAACAATTATTAAAGTAATGCCTCAGGCATGATTTCTTAGTATCAAACTTGGAAACTTAATTAACTTCTTTATTAATGAACATGTCTAACCCCGTTGTGGTTAACCATGTTTTTGTTGAAACTCGTCTAATAACAGATCTAGGAACGAAATAATTGAAAGTAAATATATTTACTTTAATTAATGTTATTTATTTATTTATTTTTAGTATTGCGGATTCAGTATATTAATAGAGTAATAAAGATTAATTAAGATACTTTACTCGGGTGCACCATACAATATTTTCTGCAGCACAATTTAAACTAAGTGTGGATATCGCCATTGCAGTATAATAACATGGTTGCCATAACAGTAAATTTTCGAGTATGTTAAATTTCGTTTACAAACTAATTCGTTGTTTTATATAAAGGAATATAGCATATAACGATGGTACTACAAAAATCAACAAAAACGTTGAATTATATTTACATATCGATGCCAGAAAGCAATCTTTCGAAAAAATGTAACTTTATAACAGAACCAACATTATAAATTTTTAAATATTTACAAAAAAAATAATAATCAATCAATCAAGAAATATTCTCTATTATACAAAAGTGATAATATAACAAAAATACACAAAAAAAAAACAAGCACAAAAGGCGGCCTTGTTGCCAAAGAGAAATCTTTTCTAGACAACCTTTGGGTCTCTACCCAAGGGTTGGACATAAATTTTTAACATGGACTTTGGTTATATTGACATAGATACATTAAAAGTAATTACGAATACACAAAACACAAAAATATTAAACATTAAATATAATAGCGTATCTAAGCAAAGGAATTTCGTCGAAAATTTAAATCTGGATCATTCCATGATTTGAATGACGAATATATCACATTTACGCAACTTTACGAAAATAATTCATTCTAGCGTCGATATATATATTTATTATATATAGACCTTAATGTATATATGTATACTTATATATGTATTGATTATTTAAATATTTATGAAGTCGAAACGCATATTATTTTATGAAGTATAATATAGCTGGTATATACTCTTCGTTTGTCGTTTTTTCGTTAGACATCAGTACCATGCATCGTTACTCAATTTTACAAATAAACTGCACCATTATTTAGGGAATGAGTGCCCTAAATATCAATGAAAATAGAATAAAAGAATATTGGATGATAAATATATTTTATACAATTTATAAACTAACAATATATTGTTATAAAATACCAAAGAATATGACTAGAATATAAAATTGCTTCCCAACGAATAACAAAGCCGTTATGATACAGGCATATCGCTTGTCGCATGACATGATAGATACTGATCACAGTCGACCAGCTTCTAACACGTACGTTTTGTTAGAATGTCAACTTGAAAATCATGAATAAAATGGCGGCCAAATAGAAAAAAAACCCCTAACAATTACTATTATTTTTGACCTTATGACATTAACAGAACTAAATTAAAAATAGTAACCAATTGTGTTGATAAACATGCCTGTTATTTGCAATGTCTACAAAAACTTGACAGACATACAAAATGTTATTAAAAATTTAAATTTTCATGACTCTTAATATATGAACAATAAAAGCTATAATCCTATAAACCATAAACACAATCCGGTTCACATTTCTGGCGGCTTAAACTGAATCGAATTTACTGCGCAGTAATTATTCTTTGAGTCCACTCAATTTTCAATTCCCCGCTGTTTCCGTACTTTATAATTAAATGGACTAAATTTGTATCGAGGAATCGAGAAGGTATTAATTCCTCGATTTTTTTTAATAACTTCCCAAATCGTTTCGGGATTGATTGATTTTATAAACACTTTTCAATGACAAAGCGTATTATTTCGAGAAGCACTTTTGCGTTAAAAGTCGATTTTCGGTTCATAATAGAGCCATTTATATGCATGTTGATCCTATCGTGAATTTAATACGTTTTATGTACACAATGTATAACTTTTGTCGGTCTTTATTAAACGCTTATGATAAAATAAAGTAATTGTTTTAAATATTAATCTACTGTATTTAAGAAATGATCCATGATAACTATTACATATAATTTATTGTACTCACGTAATTACTTTTGTCTGATTACGAAATTTACCCGACTACTTTCGAATCCATTCGGGGTCCTTATTCGTGAGCTGTGTGCATGGCAGAATCATAATAATCATCATCATCATGGCAGAGAAATTACGTTAGTATAATCGGATAATTATATTTAATAATATTAAACTGTTATTTAACCAAACGAGTCTATTAGTGCCATTGGGTTTTAAAAGTAGTTTTAGGAAATAAAAGTAATAAATGTTAAGCATTACTGTATCACTTTATTATTAACTTTTTAACTTAATGTCAGACACAATAAGTGAAGGTCATTAATGATCTGAACGCAATACAAAGTTTATCCATTATGTCCTGAGCTTGCCTATAGACACCTATTTAACTTAAATTACTTTTGAACTTTAAACGAATAGTTTCTTGGTCGATATTTTCATACAAAATCGGTGAGTAAATTAGGTAAATTAGTTTGGAATATGCAATGATATATGATAAAGCTAAACCTTTTGAATCAACAGAATGATTATTGCTATACTTAGTCATACTACTATACTTGGTCATTCAAACTTTTAGCAAATATATATACACCTTTTACCACCTTTTGGTGGCTAGTACTGACTTATTAACCTGATCTTCAAATAATTTATTGCTTATAAATATGACATTTAATTTAATATAAATTATATTATATTTGAAGAAATATAAAAGGAAGTTGACAACGGTCGACTCATCTCTGATTAAGAAGCTCTTCAACTCCATTAGTTTTTAATGTATCAGAGCTTGGGAGTAGGAAAAAACATTTTCTAATCCTTCCCTTTCTCGGTATGAAAGAAGGGACGCTCTCTGTTAATAAAAAGTGACCACGAATATACAACACAAATTGGTATTGTTTATTCGTAATATCTATTAAATTTATTATAATATTTACATTGTATATGTCCAGAAGGTTAAATGATAGACTGTTTGTTTTTATCGAAATATAAAAAGTGTATTAATTATAAAAAATGAAAAAAAAAATTACTTGTATTAAGTTTAAAAAGTATTTATTTTTAATTACTCTAAATATATAGTAAATAATATATGTATTATTTACGAAGTCGAAAATATTCACTGTGCCTGTGCAGATTAGTTTCAGAACACTAGCTAAGGATTACCTTATCCCGTAATGCCATTACCTAATTGTATTGCTTCAAAGCCTTAATTTTTAAACAACAATTACCCATTGATTATAATGATATGAAAAATTCAGACAATTTCGAAGTAAAAATATAATATTAAAATTAAAATTAAATATACAAATCCATTAAACAGAACGAAAATTATTATTAACCTTTCAAAATATTATATTTCAGAATATTTGTTTTTAATATATCGGATGAGCTATGAGAAAAATTTGTTAAAAAAACCAATAATCCTCAAGATGAAACGGCCTCGAGGGTCCCAGTGTTGTTCGTCTTATGAATTATGCTTGTCTTATGGGATCAGTGAGGGTCGACCTTGGGGAAAATCCCTCATAAAAAGTATAAATATACCCAATACAAATATTGGTGAATAAACGTTTAACCAGCTTAATCATTGTCTGTATTTATAAAGATGAAATAATAAGATTTATGTATTACATAATTAAGTTCAGGAAGAAACTGAGCATATTAATATTATTATAATATACAATACCAATTACAGATTGAATATATGTCTAGTATTTTCAAATTTTTCGAATGCTTTTAATATAAAAGAGTTCAGAGTACACAGTAAATGTAATTTCAATATTCAGAATAAAGTAGGCATATATGTAACGATATCCCATATTGGAGACAATTTGTAACCCGGCAAACAGCACCGAAGGGTTAAATTACATTGATTCATTAGTAAATCCCCTGTTAACGTGACGTGTTGGATTAATTAAAAATATATTGCTCTTTAATATTTTATCAGAAATTGGTATGAAATTTTGTAAATTTCTATATTTAATAATAATTAGATTCCGCCCGCAGCTTCGCTGCTTCGCTTCAGTAACCGTGTGTTTTTTGGTCATTATAAAAAGTGAGTTATTATTATCATTATTATTGGATTCCAAAGATTCGACCTTAATAAGTCAAGAGTCGTTGGTATCCAGTCCAATGGTGTATATTTGAACCAATATTGGAACCAACTTGGACACCAACTGCACACAGAGAGAAGACAGAGTAGCTTTCTTGATTCTTATATGTAGTAAAGATTATATTTTTAAACGTTTTTTAACAACATAAATTAATCAGTGTGGGAATGTAAATACATTAATAATATGGAAATATGTGTTAATGAAAGCATATTTGTCGAACTGTTTGTGCAGCTGTGTGTTTCATATCGACTATGTAAATCGCAACTTGATGACAATGGCCACTTTAAACTGTTAGTGGGTAGATTGCTAAGCGATCAAGTTTCCTTCTGAGTCAATTTTTATATATTAACTTCTATATCAAAAAGTATTCAAGTCAACAAAAAACATTGAAATTGATAAAATCCAATATTTATGTTTTTGTATGAAAAAATCTGTTCTTTTTTTATCAAATTAAATAATATTAAATTGACCATAAAAACAATAGAATGAATACAAAAAATGTATTGAATATTTTTATATATAAATGAATTGTTCAGTACAATAAACCTACAAACAAATCATCAGTAAACAAAACGAATGCAATTGTATGTTATGACCCGCGAGAGCCATATATCTCCCTATAATCTTGTTTCCCGACAATGACATATTGGATAATATATTATGTTTATATTTACATTATATTTTTGTAATAAAACATAAAAATATAATATGTATATATAGCAACAAGGCATAAGTCAATTTCCCTAAGAAGCAACACCAGATAATGGTAAGTTTCTGACACAAAGCTTTTATAGATATAAAACTTGGAAAGTCTCTTTCCGAGTCTTATTGCAGTTCCTGAAGGTATTGTTTTCTTCGAGATTCCTGGACTTATGTGAACAAAACAAGTGTCAGATCTAACTTGATGTATCGTTTCGATAGATTACTTGGTTGGTTCTGATACGACGATATTCAAGATTACTTATAGATTATTATTAATTAAAAATAAAATTTACGAATATGTTTTTATAGTATAATTGGTAAATTTACTAATTGAATAGCAATTCTTTTGTTTTAAAACTTTAATCAATTTACTAAATGTACTTTCATAATGAGCGGTCTTAACTCTTATCGACTATTTTCCATACATAAATTAGCTATAAAAATACCAAGAACGCCTGAAAATTTACATCTTAATTAGCGGGGCTTTCCTTAGAACATTCTAGAGTTTTAAATAAAAAAGAGTCTCTTAATTACAGTGGAGTTTATTTACAGCTTCTTTTTATGCGGCCATTACTCCTACTATGCAATTTTCAGGGACTAATTATCGAAAGCCATAAAAAAGTTTACGACGAACATTTTGTTTTCTTTGTTTATGATAATGAATATATAGAGTCTTTGTAACAATTTTGTTAAGAACTGTTTTATGTATGTTTTTATTAATGTTGAATCTTATATGTTATACTTACGTATAATTAAATCGGCACAAATTATTTTCATCAGCGGGTTTCGGTGCAGGGACAGCAGCCCAGTGTAGAGCTCGACCACCACTGGTGACAGCTGCTAGAAGTCGCTGACGACACCCACAGGAAGACCAAACACTTGCGCTTGCTATGCCACCGGCCTTGATGTTATTATAAAAAAAAAATATTATTTTGCTTTATTTTACAAAAGAATAAAATGTATGCATGAAAGTCTCTATTCTTAGATGAAAAGCCGAAAATCAGTTCAAAGGTCAGGTCACAAATCGTCAGGTTGCAAACAATTTTTTTACCTGTAATGGCGCAGGTAAGTTCTCAACAAGTAAGTAGCATTTCGATGTAGAATTCCATCGATGTATCTTCTCGCGAGCCAAGACGTAGTGCGTCTCTATTTCTTTACCTTCCACCGCAACCAACTCCGCCTGAAACAAAATATATATATTATATTAAGATTACAAACGAACAATATGATTCGGTATTCCAGTTGTATAATAGACAAATCGTTTTATGAGGCGACTGGTTATCACATATTTCTATAGGCTGTTGGCACCTCGTAAATTCCGAATTGTCCTCGAACCCTGCTTAATACTGATATGGGGTTTATTACGTCTTATATTCATTTCGTATTCATAGAGGTCCCATATAGAATAAGAATATTTGAACAACATGTGCATTTTTATATATATTTGATCGGTCAAAAAGTAAAACTAGGCAGTAACAAAAGTGTAAAGCTTTATTATTAAATATAAAAAAAAATATTAATCTTGAAACTTTTATTATTCAATTCTAGACATTTTTTTTTATTTCCGAATAAAAATATATTTATTATATGTATATAAAAAATAGCTGAAACTGATGATTAAAAGGCTCTTACAAGATTGTAGGTAGTATTCATTCACTAAACTAATATTTAAATAAAAATATGATAAAAGGCTGTACATCAAAGCAATCCGGATTTCGTAGAAAAGTTTTGGAAGTTCTTTCAAAAGAAATCAGTTTGGGTCACAAAATTACGGAACGGTCACTCGTCCGCAAACTAAAATATAAAGAATACGAATACTTAGTATTCAGGCGCAGTATAGTTATTTGTCTTTTGTGCTCTTTGAATAGTTTTATTTAAGTAATCTTTTGGTATTAATAAAATGAATAAGATTCCTCACACTTATTTTTTTTCTTACAATTAAGATTATTTTTATTAAAATTATCAGCTGATTCTCTGGAGGCATATTTTATTAACATTTTCATTATGTCAAGTTTTCATAGCATCAAGTTCAAATAAAAAATTAAGATTGAAGCTACATTGACACACAATAGGGAAAAGAAAAGTTAACATCTAAAGTTTTTTTTCTTGTTTCATCGATGGTCTCCTTTGAGGTTTATTCAGAATATAAGAATATAAGAATTCCTAAGAAGGTACGTCAACATACTGAGATTGTAACGCTTTTATTGTTTTATTTAAAAAAATAAACATAGGCTAGACATCATAACAATAAGTAAAAAACATTAAAACAAACACTTTTTATTGTATTTTTATTGTAATAAAAAACCTTTGTAACAGTTTCTATGTATATTTCGAGCTATTGTATTTGGAAAAAAGTTTTAGTTAAATCTTTATTATTATATATATAATGGTGTTATTTATATTTATTAAATTACGCAATAAGCTTAGCCTTATAATTTTTTTTAGTATTCAAGATGTATTTTTGGCAACAAACCAAAATTTATTATATACATTGTTACGAGAGTAATATTTCAGTTTTTTTAATTAACTAGTTTCATTTAAGCGTAGAAAGATAATCCACTTATTTATTCTATATCTCACCCTCAGGAGTAGTATGACGTTTTTAATAGCAACTTCGTTAAACTTGGCAGAGTTGTCAGTCTAATGAAATTGATCTAAAATATTTGCTTTAAACGAAATATATAGAATCAACAAAGGAGACGGGGTCTTGTATTAACTTTGCATGTTATTTTAATTATTAATTAGTGAAAATTCTTAAAGTTTGTCCAACGTTGAATATTTAAAATCTAGTTAGGTACTTTGAAACTAATTAACTTTCTTAAAAATGTTAGCATTTAAAATTTCCAATACGTATTTCGGTGGAGTAAAGTAGTGATATCTTAAAAAAAGCAACTAATAAGGTTTCTCAAAATGAAAAAAATCAATTCACACATGGCAGAAATGGAATTTTAGGAAGTAATCTACTACAGAAAGAGATTAATATAGAATAATAGGAGTTTGAAAATAATTGTAAGGTTTATTATTTTATATTTTCCAAGCTTCAAAATATTTTATATTTTGAAGTAATATATTACAAAACATCTATAAGAGACAATATATATTGTTTTACACATTATTCAGTTCCTATGTTTTTACTCTAAACCTCATATACTTAGCTGTTTATGGTAACTTAATAAAAAATTACCCGCATACCACTATAAGACTTTTGTAGGCTCAAAAGAAACCTATACATCTATATGTAATTATATTATTTCACATAAGATTTGGCACTAAGTTACTTAATATTTAGAATAACTTGTTAAAAATTTTATAAAATTATATACTTTCATCAAGTTTCATCAAGTTTGAAATCAAAAAGATCATTATTTTAACAAATCTAACTGTACTCTTATCTGTACTTTTTAAAAATGTATTTAAAAGGAAACAATTAAATATATGACTAGAATATAAACCATTCTACAGAAGGTGCAGTTAAAAAGGACATTTAAATTTAAATTTAATAAACATTATATAATATATAAATAAATTATTGGCTGCGAGACACCACATAAGGAAACTAGTTTACATAAGTTCTAAGTTTTCACTTCGAAGCTCAAAGGTAACGTTTCCAAAGAAACCACATGGGTGCCATGGCATAATTATAATTGTATAGTTATTGTGATCTTCCATACTCTACCTTCTAAAATACTACGTGAAGCCATATATTCTAGCTGTATTTAGCTTCATCAGTGACCAAATTTTAAAAGACGTCAATTTTTCTTTTTATAAAACAACTGACCAATTGTCATGAATAATCATGAATTTATGGCCAGACATAATATGATTGTGCAAACGATAGGTTTACCCGTACTAATAAAAGGTGTGTGTGTGTGTGTGTGTGTGTGCGTATTTATCATTGTGTATATACATATATATAATTCATAGGTCAAATCATCATTTCATTCATATTGTTTATGAAGATATTTTCATGAATCGCCGAGAAATATTCAGTTATTTATCAAATCAAAAGTATTTTTTTTATTATACTTGGCAAGTGAAGTCGCTGGCAAAAAGTAATTGTTTCACCCAGTCCGATTTTTATTTTAAAAACTGAATTTTTTCTTACAAACATATTGTTAATGTGAAAATGCAATTTAAAAATTCTGTTCAGAAGCAAGAAAAGCTGCAGTTTGGTCGCGTGCCAAGAAAGGTAGCTGAACGAAAATTCATTTTCTTCAGATTCGTTAATATAGCAAAGGAATGCAAATCAGGATAAACATTTTTATTTTAACTTAAAAAATAATTCAATTTAAATTTAAATTTTCTGGCTGTGAATATTTTACTTGCAGAGAATAATAGTTACATAACATTATTTATAAAGAAAACATAAAATTCAACTTCATTTGACTTTTAATAAAAAAATGTATTTATACTTAAAACATCTCTGATCCCTTAAAAAAATTATTTTTATCAAAAAATTAATTTTTAGATTTTTTTTTTGTAAAAAATAAGTAAATGACTTACTATAAGTAATAACCACTTTAGTAGTAATAATTAAATTCGATGGAATATGGTAGAGCTTTCAAATACCATTATAAATATCTGAAATTGTTATAGTACTGAAAATTATATAATATAGTTCGTAAATGTTTAAATAACTAGTCACCAAATAACTTAGCCTATTGCCAAAATTAAGCTTTAATACTAGCTCGAGATTTCAAATCGTACAACGTTCGCCTCGAGTGCCATCAGTTAAATAATGATGTAAATATTTTAAGGCTTGAAATTCTTGAACCTCGTCTCGAGAATATTTTAATTTTAATTTGTAAGATTTATAAAAAAACTTATTATAGTATTTTTTATTTCAAAATATTATCTTTTTATTATATATATATTTTTTAAACTAAATACCTTATAATGTCTTTTTGTGTGACCTCGCTAGTATAAGCTAAAATTAACGTAATAAGTTAACAAGTTCTCTAGATATCTTTGTAGTTTGTTTGTTTAAAAGCACTAATTCGTCAGGAAAATTGTCATATTTAATGAACTCAGTAAACTCGACTAATGAACACATAATTAAAATGTACAAAATGTGATTTCAAAAAAAATAATACTTTGCATTACCGACAGTCTCGACGTTTTTAGTTTTTTTGTGTCTTTTTAATAATTTGCTTGAAATATTTATTTTATCCAAGTGGGATGAAGATTTCTAAACAATGCCAAGAAAAATATTGCTAAACTACAAATTAATAAAAATTAAATAAAAATTATATTACAAATTAATATTATATATTTTGAGGGTCCATTATTAAAAAAAATACTGCTTTAATCATGGCTGAGGTTAAAATATAATTTGGTTATTTTTCGTTAAATCTCGCTCCCAGAGGAGGACGATAAAAAACACAGCAACATCGTTAAACTTAGTCAAGTGTCGCCACCGTAATGAGATTGATCTAAAATATTTACTTAAAAACTTTATTAGATAAAAAATATATAAAGTCATTAATAAAGCCACGGTGACAGACTATTTGAATAATTTTCAGGAAAATCTTTTAGGTTTTTAGACATTCATATTATCATTTTTTGTTCTTATATTTGCACGGAGGTTTTAGCAATTTCTTAAAGAAAGTTTAAATGTTATATTTCAAATAGAAATATCAAGTTACCTTTAAAAAACATGATGTTATTAAAGCGCATGAAACGTAATGAGGGTACTTTTATAAAAAAAACTTCGTACGTATTTTTTCATAGTGTATTGTATTTTGCCCTTTTATTAGATATTCATATTGAAGGGGGCTTAACAAAATATTTTCCCCGTCATTTTGTAACGGCGGACCTTTTAAGACAACAACTTAATTTAAATTTCTTACAATTTACTAGATAACATAATGGTACGAAACAGATAAGGAAATTTCCTAAGGTTTTGAGATTATTTTTGCCAATTGATTTAGTTTTGAATTTGTAACTAAACTGTAATTATGACAATTTAGTTATTGTAAACCAAATTATATAGTTTAATTCTCAAAAAATATAATGTCTTAATGACGTTTAGTTATTTCAATCACAAAATATATGTTAAATCAGATTGTGTATGATTGTCATCTTTAAAAGCATATATAAAACTAGCACATAAACAAAATAGGATATCGATATCGATATCACAGTTTTCTTATTGAATACAAAGCGTATCGATTTTAAATTAAAGGTTCTGTTTTTGTATTCTTTGTAAACAAATATCAGAAAATTTATTTAATTAAGAATGTTGTTCAGAAGCAGGGAATGCTCCAGTTTGGTCGTTTGCCAAAAAAGGTAGGACAAAAAATTATTGTCTTTAATTTCGTTAACATAACATAGAAATATATTAAAGTAAAAGAAAATTTTGTACATATGATGTTTATTAAACATTTTTTTTTATTTATCATACAATATTATTTAAAAATCATATTTTTTAGAAGATAACTAACTACCTTTAGTTTAAATATTAACTAAAAACATTTTATTGTTTTAAAAGCATCTTTTACTTCTAAAGATTTTTAAATATTTTTATGATTACGATACTAAATGATATGAATATTTCAATATTTTTAAAATGACTCGTATAAAATATCAATGATAAAATATCAAATAACCTTAATGAACTTTTTCCAAAGAAACTCCATTTCTCAAAATTCGCAATCCTTTTATAAATTAGTTGCTTTACACATAAATAGCGTAAAACGTGATTTGAACGAAGCGAACGGAGTAAACCCAATCAGAGCCATTTAATGAAATTAGTCTGGCCCATGCGCTGACTTGGCTAAACTTGTTTTTGCTTGACTTGATAACTTGTCTGGCGGTCCGGTTTTATCGAAATCAGTAAGTTGTAATTATTATTTCTATGGAAAAAATAATTATAATAACATAACAATGTATACGCAAAGTGTATTGTATTTTAAATCATTTTTATTTAATTAATATTTATAGCTGTATTTATGAATTTATATTATAAATTTAATAATATATTTAAGAAGTATTAAGACCTACGAATATCTTCGAAATGTTTTTTTTTTTACAATAATTTATTACATTATATGAATTATCACTTTGTAGAGAGCAATGTTTCATTTTATAGAGGTAATAAAGTTGTAACTGTTCCCTTATTTCTAATTTAATATAATATACTACTATATAACTTATTCATGGCACGTTGTGCTGAAAGTTGAGTTCAACTTCAATTCTATTAATCTTCTCACATGAATTGAGTAGCTCAAATTTTGCAATTAACGCTTTATGTTCTATTTAGCCTCTATTCTATGAAATAATTCTTTAAACTATAAGTTTATATAAAATAAAGCTGTAATATAGAGCGACTTTTTGATATAATTTATTCTGACAAAAATTTCGTCACTCATGCTTGATAAGTATTGAATAAAAACTTGGGCATAAATATAGGATAGAAAATAACAGGGCATACTTTTAAAAGCATTGCTGTGTGCAGTGTGATGGATGTTCATTAATAATATATTTAGAACAGATAATAATATCGGTAAAATGGAACTCCAATCAACGATCTCCCGGTCAGACCACTGCCTGCGAACGAATTGATTTGTAATATATTCTAGCTTACACTAACTCATTTAAATTCGGCTCAGTTTAATATTGCAACATTGTCTGAATAACTCGGCTTCACTATAGATCGTGGGTTCGTTTAACACGCTCGAAAAATATTTAAAATAATCCCACTTATGTTGCTAGTACTAATTTTAAAATTAATTTTGTTGAAACATAAAATAGAGTTTAAAAATAATATTCTTTCTAAGAACTCATTTCTTGACTCAATGACTACTACTACTTCAAGCAGATTTAAAAAACAAAATTAGATTAAAGAAAAAATCTCTTTAGAGAATTTATTAGAAAAGAATTTGCTATAGAAGTTTGCTTTTAATCAAAATAGTTTGATACATTCCCTAGTTTACTAATAAGTATATTTGAAAACTATAGAGACACAGATAAATTATAATAAAAGACCCTTTTTGTATATAAAACAGTTTACATTTTAACGAAGTGTAGGATGGGATATTCTATATAGGATGTTCTATTAAGTATTACTTTAACCCACCTGAAAGAAGAGATAAGGATTAAAATAGCGACTTTGTAAAACTTAGCAGTGTTGTCAGTGTAAAAAGATTTACGTTAAAAAATGGGTTAGCAAAAATTATTAATAAAAAAAAGCTACAAAGAAGAATTAACTCTAGGATGTGTTTTTAATTATATTGAAAAAATTATAATTATATGATTCTAACAATTGAAGTTAACTGAATTGAATATTTTTGACAATTCACTGCATAGTATTGGGTTGTATTGGATTACAATTTGTATTATCTGTTACGAGTATATGATGAAATAATTATAAAAAAAACTTAATTAATAATTTGTCGGTAAAGAAATGCTTCAGTTTTTTTTTTCATTTGTTGTAATATAATTAATTTTTAATGTGGTACTTTGGTCAAAAGTAATACTAAAATTATATTTTTATATATATGTATGTAATGACTTCATGTGTAAAAAAAAAAAAAAACAATTCAATAATTATATGTTAATCTATAACCTTGTACATTGACTGTGTACGCTCCTGTTTGTCGAGTTATCAATAAACGTTAGACCTTTACTAATTTAAAAAGTTTGAAAGGATTTGATATACTGTCGTTGATGATTAAGATGTATTTTATAGAATAGCTTTTGTTTTTCAAAAGAATTACATTAATATTACGATTATTTAAAATAAAAGCAAATAAAAGGACGTTGCTAGAGTAACAAATTTTTCTTTAAGGACTTACAAAAAATTTTACACCTAGAGGCACGTTAATGAATCTTTTATCATGTACTTCAATAAAACCATAACAAAGAAAGTAAAACTTAGATAGTCTGACCACTAAAAAATCAACTGAAGACAGAAGCAAGTTCCTCAAGAAGCTTATGGAACTTAGTTTCAGAAGCAAAACTTTGCATCTTTACATAATTGAAAGACTCCATGCATTTACGCTCTAAGCTATTTTAGAATACTTTTATAAAACAACTAACTGTGCTGTTGAAACAAAACATTTGAAGAAAATTATGCTTCAAAAGTGCTGCTCTTACAAATTCTGAGAAATAATCGTGTATTTTATTAAAATTCTTCGCTATAAACGATGTTACTCTAATCATCTTGTAAGAACGATAAACGTGAGATTAGAAATGTTATAAACAATTTGAATATTATAATTGAGTACTATAATTTACCCTCACTGTATATTTCCAACCCTGAGCTTTATTAAAAGTTATTGCATGATAGGTATAAGCTGAATGAAAATGTAGCACATTTTTAACTAAAAGGAATCTGAGTATGAAAACAATCTAACCAATGCCACAACTTGTCGAGATTTCTGACCTTCAATTTAAATTTATTATTTACATCAGTGTTATTAAAGGTATCTAACAAATCTCCCGAATAATTAACTTTTTGTTTTTACCATGTTCATTAAAATAGTTTGTTGCATTTATTATTATTTATTGCCGAATATAAAAAAAATGCATCTATAGTGAAAATAAGTCCTTGTCAGCAAAAATTCTGCTTTGAAATGGCATTAGCATTTATTAAGGTATAAATAGAGGTTTATATCGTTTTCTAATCCCTTTGAAAACAAATTAAATAATGTTTTTTTTAGTGGTTTCATGGAAAATATAGTAAAGTGATAGATATGTAAAGAAACGTAAAATATAATATATATTAAAATATAAAATGTAATAAAGTAGTTGTTAAATAATTTGTATTTTTTTTTTACTTTAATTATGTAACAACAAATATCATATTGTGTGTGTGTGTGTGTGTGTGTATGTGTATGTGTATCTGTATATTATTCTACATATTATTAATTTTATTTAAATTTATTTATTTATTTATTACAATTATCAAGATTTAAAAGTAAAGACAATTTAAAAGTAGATAGGAACCCAAAGGAATTTAATACTCAAAACCATAATGAATTTCAAAAAAATAACATTGAGAAATCTGTTCAGAATTAAAAAATGTTGCAGTTTGGTCGCATGCCAAAGAAAGTACTTACCGGGAATAAAATTCAATTCTTTGTTCTTAAATTTAGTTAATACAGCAAAGAAATTAAAGTAATTGCAAAACTTACCGGTATTTATTTATAATTTTGTATTAAATCCTTGTTAAAATTTATATACTTATATTATTTTTAAAAGTCGACGAGGCTATTTTATTATGTCAGAAAGTTTTACTCATTAAGTATTGCATTAAACTCTAACATTTCAAAATAGAACTCGTAAATGTTTCAATTAAAAAAACATAAAACAAAATTGTGAAATGTAAAATACAAATCTACGTTTTTTTATGAACAAAAAAGATATAGATTATAATTATTTATATGTCATCAGGTCCAATTTAAACTAATATTTTTTAAATAAATACAACATATTTTAAAGTGCCGTATAGAAAGTTTTTTTTTTTATTTATAACTTTAAACACTTATTATTAATCTTATTCCTTTTAAAAATTAGTTGCTATACACATACATAGTGTAAAACGTGATTTGAACGAAGCGAACGGAGTAAACCCAATCAGAGCTATTTAATGAAATTAGTCTGGCCCACGCGCTGACTTGACTAAACTTGCTTTCGCTTGACTTGATAACTTGTCTGACGGTCCGGTTTTATCGAAATCAATAACTTGTAATTATTAATATTTCCATGGAGAAATATATTATAATAATATGATCTTGTATATAAAAAGTGTATAGTAAGTTTTAAATCATTTTTATATCAAAATATTTCATTTATTTATTTAATTACATAATTTGATACAAAATTTTAGTATTTCTTGGTGTCCTAAAATTCTCAAGAGTTTATACGAACACTGCCCATTCCTCTTAGTATTAGTAAAATGATAATAATAATAATAATAAGCTAAATAAATGCGAAAATTCAAAATTACAAGTTCAAATTATAAGAAGAAATTTAAATTACAAATTATAAAACACTACTTAAAATCAAACTTTGACATTATTTATTAAAGACGCGATACAAATAAATGAAATAATAAGAGCAATAATCGAATGACATCTCATTTATTAATTTATAGCTTTAATTGGAGATTTATTTTAACAATACTATATAAGTATTTTAAGGATAGTAATTACAATAATTTATTACATACAAAGCAATGTTTCACTTCGTAGAGGCAACAAAGTTGTAACTATGCTTTCATTTCTAAAATAATATAATACTTTATAACGTATTCACGGCACATAGTGCTGAAAGTTCTGTTCAACTACAATTCTATTAATCTTCTCACATGAATTGAGTAGTTCAAATTTTGCAATTACGACTTTATATTCCATTTAGCCACTGTTGTGTGAAATTTTATTATTATTTATTAAAGTGAAATGTTGCTGTGGGCGATTATATAAATAATTTGATAAAATATTAGTACTGAAAAGTATTGAATTGAAACTTTAGTATAAATATAGGATAGAAAAAACCTAGGTATATATTTAACTCTCTATCTAGATGTATGTATGTTGGATCATATAACATTATCGGTTAAATGGAACTCTAATCAAGGGTTCCGCGGTCAGACCACGGTCTGTCAACTAACTGATTTTTAATATATTCTAGCTTACACTAACTCATCTAAATTTGGCTCGGTTTATATTGCAACATTAATATTTACGTTTAAAGTCTTATCGGCGCTAACTCCTACTATTACATAGATTTTGGTTTTGATTACCACGTTAGGTAAATATTTTAAATAATGTACCTTAACTCGAAAATTTATTTTGTTGCAACAGAAAATAGAATTTAAAAATAATATTCTTTCTAAGAACTCATTACGTCATTTAATGATTACTACAACTACTACTACTTCAAGGAGCTTCGATAGATTTACAAAACAAAATATTTATGAAGATTTATTAGAAAAGAGTTGCTACAATATGCTTTTAATGAAAAATGTTTAATATTTTTGAATAGTTTAATAATATATTTTGAAACTATAGGGACAAAGATAAATTAAAATTAAAAACCTTTTTATTAATAGAAAATTTTACGTTTTTAACGAAGCGTAGGATGGGATTTATACTATTTAGATATATTTATTTTAATCCCATCTGAAAGGAGAGATAAGGATTAAAAAAGCGACTTTGTAAAACTGAGCAGAGTGTCGTCAGACTAAAAAGATTTACGTTAAAATAAGATTAAGCAAAAATCCTTAATAAAGCTATAAAAAAGAAAATACTTTAGTTAATATAATGTTGTTTATTATGAAGACGTATTTTAAAGAATAGCTATTGTTTTTCAAAAGAGTTACATTGTTATTACAAATGTTTAAAAATAAATAAATAAAAGGAACTTGTTACCGTAAGGAACTTTTCTACTTGGGTCAATCTAATACAATAAATATTTTTGTTTATAGATTTACAAAAAAATCTTACACCTAGAGGCATGTTAATGAATTTAATATCATGTACTTTAATAAAACCATAACAAAGAAAGTAAAACTTAGATAGTCTGACCACTAAAAAATCAACTGAAGACAGAAGCAAGTTCCTCAAGAAGCTTATCGAACTTAGTTTGAGAAGCAAAACTTTGCATCTTTACATAATTGAACGACTCCATGCATTTACGCTCTAAGCTATTTTAGAATACTTTTATAATGCAACTAGGTGTGCTTGCGATTCTATTGTAACAAAACAGATGAAGAAAATTACGCTTCAAAAGTGCTGGTATTACCTGCTCCAAGAAAAGTTATTGTATTTTAATAAAATACTCTTCTGTGAACGATGTTATTGACTGAATGACTTGACTGGTATGAACGCTAAACGTTTACGTGATTTATAAAATATTATAAACAAATTGAAAAACAAAAAATGAATACACCTTCAGTGAAAATATTCAGCCTTGAGGTGTTTGAATAGTTCTTTAACAATAGTTATAAGCTGAATGAAAATTGGGCACGTTTGGAACTAAAAGGAATCTGGGTATGAAAACAATCCAACCAATGCCACAACTTGTTGAGATTTCAGATCCTGTAACCTAAAATTTAAATTTATTATTTTCACCAGTGTTATTAAAAGTTTTGTTTTTCTAACAAATCTATCAAAAAATTAACTCTTTGTTTTTACCATGTTCCTGAAAATAGTTTGTGGCACGTTCATTGTCATTGACATTTATAATTTTATATATTATAATAGTTTTATTGAAAAATAAAAAGTATACGATGAATATTTTAAAATATGTAAAAGATTTTAAAAATTATAAAATTATTAAAGCCTTTTTTGATTTATTTTTATCCTATAAATCTATAAAGACAAATATAATTCTGTAAAGATATCCATATATTATTCTACATAGTAATAGGTTAGTTTAATCTAATTTATTTATTATAATTGTATAGACGTTCGCTTTCGTAGAGACTGAACTATATCATTTAAATTAAGTCCTTTGTTTTTCAATCAAGTCTTAGGACTTGATGGAAAAAACAAAGCACTTAAAAATCAAAATGCATTTAAAAAAAAAATATTTGAGCACATGGAATTCAAGAAATTTGTTAAAAATACAAAAATTTTGCATTTTGGTCTCGTGCCAATATAAGTACTTGGAGAGAATACAATTCATTCCTTTGTTTTTAAATTAGATAATACAGTAAAGGAATAAATTAAAGAAATTGCAAAATTTACTGATGTTCATTTGTACATTTTGGTTTAAATCATGAAATTATATATAAGTCAATCGTTTTTAAAAGTCGTCAAGGTTATTTTACTATGTCAAAACTCTGTATTCATTTACTGTTGTATTAAATTTTAAAATTTTTAATGACATTTTCGAACAGAACCTGTAAATTTTTCAAGTAAAATCCTTTACTTTTTAAATGAAACTTTAATAATAAGTACTATGTTTGTGAAATGTTATATTCAAAGTAACATAATTATATGATCTTATATGAACTAAAAATAAGATATATAGGTTATTATTTGAAGAGCCTAATAGAAAATTTCTCTTTTTAATTTAAACTTTAAATGCTTTCCTAATCAATTTAATTCCACCAAACTAATCTTAATCCTTTTATAAATTAGGTGCTATACACATAAATAGTGTAAAACGTGATTTGAACGAAGCGAACGGAGTAAACCCAATCAGAGCCATTTAATGAAATTAGTCTGGCCCATGCGCTGACTTGGCTAAACTTGTTTTTGCTTGACTTGATAACTTGTTCGATGGTCAAGTTTTATCGGAATATTTTTTTTTTTTGTAGAATTACATAAAACATAAAATATGTAAAATTTAGTGTGAAAGTACTTAAAAAAAATCCTTTTTCTACAATTTTATGTAATGAAAAAATGGACGGACAGATTCAGAGACCATGTAGAAACGCAGATTTTAATTTAGTTGGTTTATAATAATTATAATTTTATCAAATCGAGGATAATTACATTCGAGGGAAATCCAAAAATAAAGAACGATGTTTATTTAGAGAAAAGGAATAAAGAACGAAATTAAATAAAGAACGATGATTATTTAAGGAAAATGCACGTTCAGAGTAGAACATAATAATTATAAAATTACATTTTAAGAATGTACTATAATTTTTTGAGCTGCGTAAAATATTATGGTTAGGTATGAGAAGTCACATCATTGAAATACTGTACATACGATTATGAAACATATTATTATTATATAAAATATTAGGAACCACATCTTTACAAAAATATTACTATCTAAGCGACTTCAAAGGTTCAACCATTGAGTTTTTTTATTATTAAACTATAATAGTTTAACTATAATTGAATTATTCTAAACGATTCAACAATTTAAGTAAAGTGCGTAAATGTAATTAAACTGTTTTAGATTTCTATAAAAGTTCAATAACTTTATTTTTTTGGATATGTGTTCTTTGAAATTATATACAAACATATTCATGTTTAGTTTATTTCAATACCAAATATATTGAGAATAAAAAACAAATCCTCAACACAAAGAGGACAACCTCTGGGATTTTTTTACTCGGTCTTCATTTGGCTCTACTTCATTTTAGATAGATGATTATTAAAAATATTTAGTTAGGTGGGTAGCTAAATTTGGAGTGCGACGGGATAGAAACCCAGATACATATGATAGTTATGAACAAATTAAACGTAGATGTCGTTTTATTAATTTAAATTTCTACAGAATTTTATATTAGAATTATATTTTTATTTAATTCCATGATCTCTAATCTTCACATATGACTTAAGTATGAAAGTCTCATTTTGTTGCATTCGATCAACTCAATCTCAATATCAAACTCATTATCATATTATTTTTATACTACGTACACATTCGAGGGCTTGTTAATGATATTCTCTGGTTTCTAAATTACAATAATTATTAGTTTTATTTTAAAATAATTTATGGGAAAAGTGTCTTTATTATTATTTTTCTGTTATACTTTCACAATATTATAATACTATAAAGTTTTCTAATAATCATATGGTTACATTTTGTTATTCGGAGGTTTTCTTAATAAGTTGCTACCATAAAAATAAACTAAGTATTTTTATCAAAAAGATGATGTATCAGACGGTGCAACGCTCGGCCATTGGGTAAGTAAAATATAATATTTGAACTTAATTTTATTTAATTTATAATTGTAACCAGCAATATTTTATGAAAATCAGTATAAGTAATACATTGCTATTTTAATAATTATATATATAATTTTTAATTATTTACATTTGATTTAGGATATATAATACATATATATTTATATATATATATATTTACATTTAAAATCCACTCACATTAATGGAAAAGATTTAAATGAAAACTTTTGCATATATAAATAGAAAATTTATTAAAAAACATTGGTGTATCATTGATGTACAAGTTTGATTGAAATTTGCAATTAATAGAATTAGTACAGACAAACTTGTTGGTCAAATGGAGCTCCAACTCCAATCAACGATATCCCGGTCAGACCGCAGCCTGCAAAATCCGACAAACGAATTGATTCCGAACTAAATTTTAGCTTAGACTAACTCTTTGAGACGGCTCGGTTTAACATTGCTATCAAATTGGATTTTATGACTGCAATCGATTATTTATTATTAATTACTAGCTTTAATATCTTCATTGCTTTAATATTATCACAGACGCTAAATATTATTAATTTTATAAACACATTAAGATAATTAGAAGCAGTATCGTAATGCTAGATAGCCTATAGCCGTCCTCATAAACCTGTCTATTATAATCAGAAAGAATTTTTGAAATCCATCTAGCAGCTTCAAAAATTACCGCTTAAAACCAAAGAACCCCTTCAATTTTATAATTTTAACATATATTTGTACAGTCAGCTTCAAAATTCGGTGACCATATTAATAGTTCCAAAATAGTTACACACTATATTACATCAAAACTGCTGAACTTGACAAACGTCAATACTGAATGAACATCATTAAAGTTCAAATTATAAGTGACACAAATTTATAATTTTGTCATTGTCACGGAAAGAAAGTTAAGATAAAGAATATAGCGTCCCTTTCTTTGCATTTCAGTTTTAAAACAGTGATTACATATATTAATGATATAAAAACTTTTATTTTGAAACTTTAAATATGGTCATCGACTTTTGAAACTGTACTGTACATACAGCATGATAATTTAATCATTTTTATACTTATCAAAACACTAAAAATGTATATAATTGATATTAAATAATGAATACATTAATATTACATAATGAATACCATTCAATATACCATTACTTCCTCATTTAAAGTTAGTGACTATCCGTTACCAAAAATGCAGCTTTAATGTTGGTTCGAGATTTCACATCAAACGACGTTCAGCTCGAGTGCCGGCAGTTGATTAATGATGAAAACTGCAGTCACTTATAAGCATTTTGTGTATGTTAGAAATTTTAGGTTTAGGTTATAACTTTAAAAGTAACAAAACTTAGAGAATTTATTACAAGTATATTTTGTCTTAATATAATATTTTAGTAAACTAACATGTAGGTATATTGTAAATAAGTGGGTATTTTATAAAAATTAAAATGTCATTCTGTTACCGACCAAAAAACTTGTAGGATTCTAGTGAAAATTTTATTTTATTATAATCAAACACTATAAATATATGTCTCTTTTGTTTACGTGGAATATAATATATCTCTTATACATTAAATAATTAACTCTTACTATAACTGATAAAGACGTAGAGAATGCTGAATTCATCAAAGCGGGTTAGACACGGTAGCTCAGTTAGTAGGAAAGAGTCGAACTGTCAGAGGTTATAACTTCGAATCTTGCTGTTGTCAACCTTTTTCACTTTATATTTATATAAAAATAGTATATAAATAAATATAGTTTAAAATGAGGTTCTAACGGCTTATCCCAATTGGCCTGATCATAATATATCTCACAAAGGAAAAGTGAAGATTGGTTTCAATTATAGTGATTTAGAGAGGAAATCGTTGTGTACCGTTGTTCAGCCTTAAATCCAAAATGTCAGGTATTCGTATCCTTTGTGGTTAAGAGCGATCATGTTGTAATGCTTGTTATTCTGTTATTACATAGAATATCTCCTTAGATATTCATCTTATTACGAATAATATATTACGTCACATGCTGTATTTTAATCTATCTTAAAATATGTTTTTCATAAACAGGTTTAATAAAATTAAAAAGAAATTTATGTTCAAAAACATGAATGGGTTTTCTGTAAAAATTTCGTGATAAAATTGCTCATCTAAATAAATTGGTTTCATTCTAATAAGGAAACATTTTAGGAAGTACTTCGACATAATTCAAAATGACAAATTACCATCCACTGATAGCCATTATCAATAGAAAATGGCATTATTGCCTCTTCTATCACTTCCCTAATGTATTGTTACAATTATTCTCATTATTCATTTTCGCGTCCTTTTGTTACTTAGGGGAATTCTTTTTTGTATTTTATCAGACGTTTTTTCAACACGAATTTTCGTCCGAGCTCCATCGAATAGATAAATTATGCCAAGATAGCCAAATAATCCGGCACTCCATTAAATCCGTAAAAAGGAGGCTTTTAATATTAGTATAGTAATCTCGAACAAAGAAGGTTAATGTTTTGTACATTTATTTAGAAGAGCTAAGTACTTAACTCTCACATTTTTTCTATTTTGCTGATCACAGTTTTCTTCTTGTTATAATTTTATTTATTGTAAGAAATATTTGTTTTTCTTAGTGATTTAATGTATAATTATCTAGAGACTTGAATCTTGACTCTATTAGATAGAGCATCTCTCATTATCTATGCAGTCGTATCTGATTATCCTGAAAGGAATGTGTGAAATGTTCAAAAGCATAGTTTAAACAGTAGTATAACTGATAACTAATATTTAATATTCGTTTATAAATATTTTATGTTTTTCAAAATCATTCATTCACTCCAATAACTTTTTACATATTACTTCAATTCGAATATGGGATAATAAGTAAATAATAGGTAAGTAATAAAAGGGAAAATAGCCTTTCTATCGGTTTTATTTTTTGGTTACAATGTCTATATATTATATATATTGTATTATTAGTATGTTTTTATACCGCAATGCATAATTCACAGATAATTCCTGGGATAGTTATCATTTCTAAAAGCACTTTATCTGAATTGCCAATTCCATGGCGTATATTTGCACGATGACTACGTCATAACCAGTGCCGACTCGGTAATTGCTTTCCTCGAGTGACGTACGAAGATGGATTTAAAAATTGATTTAGTGCATTTATATTTAAAATTTGTATTATTGATTATGAGTAAGGTGAAAACTTCATTTGACTTTCAAAATGGGACTTACGGTATTTATTTATTTATAATAAATATATGTTTAACTAACTGTAAACAGAAAGAATTTTTCAAATTCATCTGATATTTCCAAAGATTGGCGCGTTACACAAACAAACTATTAAGTTTTATAATTTATAATATTATAAAAAAAATAATAATAATAATAATAATAATATTAGTAAATGTAATAGAATTTTTTTTTTGATATAGGAGGGCACAAGGACGTGCGGGTCACAGGTCAAAAGTGCTCACAGCCGCCCATGAACACTTGCAACATCCGAAGCACACAAGAGCGTTGCCGGCCTTGGAGATAAGAGTAAACGCCTTTTTTGAAGGTACCCATGTCGTTTCGATCTGGAAACACCGCCGAAGGAAGTTCATTCCACATCTTAGTGGTACGTGGAAGAAAAGTCTTTGAAATAATAATGAATTTTGTAAATTATTAGGAATATTTTATATATGTTTGTTCATGAAATTCCTTTTTGTTTCTAGTATACAAAATACCCTTTTCGATGTACAACAAGAACGACGAAGGATCAGAAATGCAAACGAAAGCATTCTTTAAAAATTATCGAGTACCTCTACAGAATAAGCAACTAATTGATTATGAATGTACAAATTGAATCAAAAATGCCGTTAAATTTTACTTTTTTTTATTTGTATAATTTTAATTATATATATTTAAAGTTTAATTATATATTATTTATATATTTTTTGTTTGTTTTCAATCTTTATTTTTTTCTATTATTTACTTATTATAAGGAACAAGAAGCAATCTTAAAAAGATATATATATACAACGAAACTTTATTTCAACATTATGGGATTTATTATATAATATATAGTGTTTATATGTCTGTCTACATTTCCTTTATAAATCACAGGTAAAGCCGCAACACGTCCTAGTTTCTCTGAGTGATGAACCAATATGTATTTAGGCTATAAGTTAACATAGTGAGGGTTAAGTAATTGTAATATACACATGTCATTTACAAGATTTAACGCCAAATGTTGAATATCAAGAAAAATTAGATATTGAATTATTTAGGGAATTTCTATTAATTTCTGTATTTCAAATAATTTTTCTAGTTGTAACTAAAAAATGTTCAATGTTTTGACGTTTGTGAAACAGTGATCACAATAAAAAAAATATCCGGCTGAGTTTGTTGTGTGGTTTTTTACAGACCAGGGAATTGGAATCCTTGTAGCCTTGACACGTCAATTGGAGTGTTCAGAGGGTTTTATTTCTATAAGTATGGCGCATATTGACTCTTCAAATGTACGTATGCAAGTGATCATTGATATGGATTCAAAATGGAAAAAATATAAATAAATAAGTTAATTAATGAAATTATTTATTTATTTATTTATTAATAAATAAATAAATGAATGACTAAATAATATTAAATCGTATTATTAATTTTTTATTATAGTATGATGGTCTTGTATAATCGTATTGTTAAGTATGTAAAATAAAACAGAATATTATGAAAAATTACGATTTAGAATTGAGAATGAGTACCTTATCTAATCTCTGCCCTCAGCTATTTTAAAATTAAAGCATAAACGGTTGCCTTTGTGAAATATCTTTAAAAGCTTTTTGCATACTTCTAATCCTTATGAATATTATAAAATGCTAAGTCTGAAATCTGAATTTAAAAAATGTTGCTTTCCTCAGAAACACTCACAAAATTTGTATGTTTAATCTTCAACACAGTAGAAAAACTCTTTTAAATTCACATATGTCATGATTATTCTGTATATATGTACAAAACTGTCTTTTTCTATTTCAAAGTTAATTATTTTTATAAGAGAGCCTATATCCTTTCCTGTACCCGATACATATGTACAGTATTTCATAATAATTAATTTAACATAATTGAGTGCGTAACAAACTGACATTTTTATTTATAGTAATAGTTACGATATTGATATACCTTGTGACTAAGAGGTAAGTTGAAATATGTCTAACTTGATTAAAATGAAGATCTTAGTTTACTTCTACTGACTTCCTTCAGATATAAACCCACTCACCACTGCATTAACCCGTCACTACCCTGGGATCAACCGAAACATTATCAGGCAGACTAAAATATCCCCATTTGTATTCTATGTCGGTCTCGCGATTACTATCCAGGGATATTGGAGTTTCACAAGTTTTGGCAAGCCCTATTAATGAGACGATTAAACTAAATTAGCAGGGAAGCGCGAACGACCAATTCGGACGTGAAGTAATCCAAAGACCTGATCCGAATTAAACAGTTGTTGGTGACTGCGGTCCGATTGATGAGATTTGATTTAGAGTTTCAAATTACACAGGATTTAAAGTTGGAATCAGTTTTATGAGAGATTATGATTTACCAAAATGTATAAAGTTTTAAATTAGGGTAACATATAAGTTGAAGTTTGAATGTGTGGTTAAGCAATTATATTTAACTGTGAGTTTAATCTTAGCAATAACGAGAAAGAAAATATAACCCGTCTATTTCCAATTACACGCCGATGTAACATGTGGTTAAAACCACATTCAGAAAATGTAATCAATGAAGGCGTTCAAATAAGGATTTAGAAAAAACACCACAATCAAGTCGTTTCATTTGTTTATACAGTTATGGTATCAAATACACAAAAACACAAATTCAAAAATACTAAATTTATAATACTCACTTTTATACTGGGAGTTAAAATAATATACTTATTTATTTATTTACTTTATTGGGTAATCCAACAGTGCATATAAAGTTAAAAATACAAATATAATAAAAATGTAAATAAAATAGGACCAAAATAGGACTACACTATTTAACAATATTTAATATATGAACAAAACAAAAAAACAGTGTTTATTAGATATTGGCAAAAGATATTTAAAAAAAATATATTAAAGGGGTAAATATGACAAAAAAAAAATCAAAGCTAAAAGCTATACTACTTACTAAAGCGGGTGTAAATGAGTATGTGTGGGTGAGTGTAGATGTGTGTGTATCTGAGGTTATACTATTTAATTTTTAGTCAATTTCATGTGTTTTCTTAAGGCAGATATAGATGTATTGAATAAGTCAATATGTGAATAAAATTTACATATTGATTTATTATATTTGGAGAGCATACGATAGACAACCGAGTTTTGGGCATAAGTTGTATTTACGCAAGGTACATCAAATAATTTGGTGTGCCGTGTACGGTGGCTAGGTACTCAAAAGTTTATTGCAGATAACAACTCCATACAATCGATTTGACCTGACAATGTAGCATGCAACAACAATACACCGCAATGACGGCGACGAACATAAAGAGGGTCAATTTTGTAATAATTGCATGCATCAGTATATGATGTAAAAGATTTGAAATCTACGAAGCTTAAGAATTTAATAATTTTTTTCTGAATAATCTCTAGCTTTTCCATGTATATAACTTGATGCGGTGACCAAAAACTTGAAGCATACTCTAAAATGCTTCGCACGTAAACAAAATAGACGAATGCAATTGACGTCATGAAATGTCCTACATGTACGTTTTACAAAACCAAGTTGTTTGTAGGCTTTGTTTATAATTATCTGTATGTGATCACTCATTGTAAATTTGGAATCTAACTGGATTCCAAGATATTTAATAGAATCAAATGATTTTAAAGAGTTGCCATAAATTTGGTATATATATTCTATTTTATTTAATTTTCGACTGAAGGTTATTTTATGGCACTTTTTGATATTAATACTTATCCTGTTGCGTTTGTAGTATTCATACAGGTTGTTTAAATCTTTTTGAATATTTTCAGTCACTACGAGATCTTACAGCAAGAAATTTTTTTTTATCATCGGCAAACATATCATCGGCAAACATAACATCGGCAAACATCGCGAGTGTTTAATAAAGGTTACAATGTCATATATATATGAGTTATAAAGTAAGGGACCTAAGATAGAACCTTGCGGTACACCAGAAGCTACTTCAATAAAAGTACTACGTGCACTTCCTACAATAACTGCTTGCCTCCTCATTCTAATGTATGACGTAAACCATCGAAATAGGTCACTATGAATGCCAAGAGCTTGAAGTTTAAATAGTAAAATTATGTGATCGACCCGATCGAATGCTTTCTCAAAATCTGTATAGATCACGTCAAATTGTAATCGCTGGTCCATAGACTTTACAACATAATTAGAAAAAACCGATAAATTTGTAACTGTGGAGAACGTTTCTTGATAAGTCCGTGCTGTTCAGGGGGTAAGTTTTTATATACATTATAGGTGAAATGAACTGATAAATTACCGATTCAAAAATTTTACTTATTGAGTTTAGTATTGATATAGGTCTGTAGTTTTCTATTTTATTTCTGGCTCCTCCTTTATGTATTGGTACTATGAATGCCTCTTTCCATTTAGTTGGATACCTTGCGAAGTTATTTATGGACTTATTGAAAAGTATGCATAACGGTACAGCGAGATTGACAGCACATGGATTGTAAAATATTGATGGTATACGGTCGCTTCCGGCACTCTTCGTAATTTTGATTGTTTTAATTATTTTAAAAACAACGTCTGTTGTTAGATGTATATTACTTATAAAATCATCACTTTTCTTGTATGGGAGATGCAAGTCAGAGTAACTAGATGGTGGTTTAGAGAAAACTTGCTCGAAGAACTGACTAAATCCTGAGCAAATTTCTTCGACGTCATTATACGGTTTGTCTTTCCATGTCATTAAATTTGGATATTTATAATTTCTTTTTCTTAATGTTTGTTGATACCACCAAAAAATTTTAGGATCTTTTTTTATATTATTTTGTACATCCGTTTTAAAATTTTTATAACATTTATTTTGATTTTTTTTTTGTCTAGATATTTATAATGAAAACTCGTCGTAATCTCTTGGGTTTCGAAACATCTTCCATTTTTCATGGGCGATGAGTTTATCTTTTATAATATGTTTCAATGATTTACTATACCATATCGGGTAAGTTGAAGAATACCTAACGTTAATCAATGGAACGAGTTTGTCAATAATTTCATAAATTTTTCTATAAAATGATTCCGTTATGTCATCAATAGAGCTGCCATTTAAAACTTCTGTCCAATTAATCAATGATAGTTCTTTATTTATGATATTGTAATCAGCACGGTAGACATTATTTTTCCTAACAGGTTGAATTTTGAGATCTTTTAACATAAATTCTAAGGCATCTATACTAAGACTAGACGACTACAGATAGATTAGAACAAATTACTATTAACAAAACACAATAATAATAATAATAATAATAATAATAAAAATAAAAACAAGAAAAAAAAGAGACTTTGCAATCAAAATATATTGTTTTAAACTTGAATTCGTCCCGGTGAGTTAGGAACCCGAGATCAAAAGATTTTTACAATTGCACTTTGCAGGGTTGACCACTACACCAAATATACGAGACGTCAACTTGTTCAAATTAGTGGGTAATGTTTTAATACTAATTGAATCAGTGAATAATGACGAGTACTGCGAGGGTATTTTACTTTACACGATATGTCCACCGTCCATTACCGTCAATCACTACTTATATATATAAAAACACTGATTACTTAGTTCTTTTATCAGCACTCCACTCTTAGAAAAGTTGAATACAATTAACAAAAGTTACGGATGATAGTTAAAACAAACTATAACTGCACTAATATTGAGGTTTGCTAAACTTTTAACACTGTTATCTATTTTTTTGTTATGAGAACAACGATATACGTCTGACTCCAATGAACTCGATGAATGATTCTGAACTCGATGAATGATTCAATACACTATATTCATTTGTCATAGCTTATATTCAAGTTAACGAAGTCTGAATATGTATTCTTATCAGTATCAAAATACTTTATTTTATTTTCAAACTCTTTTAAAACATTTTTCGTCTTTTTTTACCGTTGTTATAAAGCTATTTCAATTACGATCTAGTGCCTCTCAGCTTCGGATAAGTTTTCTTATGACATAGCTCTTGACAAAATGCTGTAAAAGCAAGCGGTTTGCTTTGTTCCATCTTTTAATTAATTTAAAAAATGGTAGGAATTTTAAGAAGATATATATTATATATTACGTGTAATTTTAAACTACCAATTGGTATTTTTTCTTCCACATAAATAAGTATAATAAGTAAAAGTCGATAAGCCGGATTTTACACTTTACCAAAACTTAAAAATATATACTAGGGGCACGAACCAGACCTCAATTTTGATTCGCTGTGCTCGCAAAATCTCGTTTTGTGTAAGCATATTGATAGAAGTTGGATTTAAAAAACGTCGACGCATTCTGTACTCAACTATTTTTTTTTTGGAATATTTGAATTTTTTTAAAACCATCACCAGACTGAGGTCTTTCAGTGTGCAAATTTTTAAAATTTGCGGATGTACCGTTTTTGATTGATGCTTGCACAAAATAAAGGATGCAAAGTCTCTCATAAAGAGCTTCGCTCAATTAATTAACGTATGTTACAGTATTGTATTGCATATGTAATACCGATGAATCAATATTATAATTAAACGTACCTGTAAATTGACATACGCCGCATCAGCCATCACAGTCGGTACGATGAAGCCGCCTTCCCCAGTCGACATATCTATATCTTGGCTATAAATGTCGGTCTTGTCATCATAAAGCTTCACACGAACCCTTACTCGCTTCTCAGTACTCATAGCTTCAACCTAGAAAACATATATTCATGAAGTTCCTATTTATAGAAGAAAAGGTGCCCTACTTGTTATTGAAAAAATATATTGTTACCATATAATTTATTATTACCTGTTGGTAAGTTTATATATTGTTGTCAGATGTATAATATTAATACATTAATATTTCAGTATATATATAGTATATATATTATAGTTATTATGCCTTATAAAATTTTCTTAAGTTTACTAATCTCTTTCGATCGAGTGGAGCTGTTATTTATTTATACATATATATATATGTATAAATAAATATATATATAGCCTCTCTAGTTCACGTTAAACTGTCTGTTCATCGCAAATGCTTTGGTAATCTATAAAGCCCAAGGAATTGTTAAATCTTATCTCCGCTTCCATTTCATATAAATTGCAATAGATATATAGTAGTCTTTATTTGAGTATATTATTTTATAAATTTACAGAAAAAAGAGTTGCAAAATTTCTCCCATATCTAAAATATATGGGTTTGGTTGTTAATTTAATTAAATTAAAGGTATATTAAATTTAGTTGTAAGCCAAATCATTAATAATAGAATTTTCCGACTAAGGCTTAATTAAGTCGTTCAGTCAATCCCTGGCTTAACTCCAAAACCTGCCGAGAGGCTGGTGTTTGAAGAAGCTGTAATTATTACCTAATTAGAAATATAGTGATATATCTATATTTATATACTTAAATTTATCGACTAACATTACAAATAAAAATATGTTAGACGACTATCATTACAAATTAAATTAGTCGACTATACTTACAAATTGAATTTGTTGACTAACTTTACAAATAGAAAATTAGAGTTACAGAAAATTCGGTTCAAAGATTTTTATATAATGGATTTAAATTTTTTTGGAAAGAGAAGTTACTTGTATTATTATTTGTTTATTTTTTTATTTAGCCATTTATTTGTGTACCTTATTTTTACATAGACATTATAACATATGTGCATAAAATATCACATAAATATAGTTAGATATTCTTTTTGTATATATTTCCCACACTAAGCAATACAGATTTATACAAATACTCCATTTGTCGGTATCAGACGTGCTATATCTCACAATAATGAGACCATCAATCATAGAGCAAAACATCATGATAGTGTGCTAATTCACAATACAAAGAAGAGGCTCAAACTAATTTATTACAAGATTTTTCTTGTATACGTGCCAAGTGTTACTAAGGAATACGAATTGGTATATTTACTCTGACAGTTGTTTTATGGTATTGTATTTTTGTTGAATGATTCGATATTATTCACACAAAATATAGGAAAATAAAATATATATTATTCCCTGGCATACTTGGGAATATTATTACAAACAATATGACTATAAATGATTAGTTCAAAGCCAAGTTGTAGTAGCAGAAATGATGTTTTCATAGGTGAAGCTTGAAAGTCTAATTAAATGTTAAATTTAAACGCGATTCCTTTTATTCGAAATCAAAATGAAATGTATGTCTTAATTAAATATTTTAATATGTTAACTTATTTGTATTTATTTTTGGTTCTGAAAATTTCGTCTCAATTTGAAATTTAAAAAATATCCATTATTACTAAAATTAATAAACTATAAAACATTCAGAATTCACAGCTCTTTTGTGATTCTAATGTTAATTGAAAACTTTGACATACTATACTAAATTTTGATAAAGAAACTAGGAAAACCTCACATATAAAAAATACTTAACGTTAAAAATGAGAGATTTTATATACTTTTTTTGGGAATATTGGTCATAATTATATACTGTTCCTAGATACGAGTATTAAAACCAAAATACTAAGTTTAAAAAAAATAGTAGTAAAAACACACTCTGTAAAAGAATTCCTTGAAGAGCCTCTGGGGTCGAGATTGTAAACTGCACGGATAATTCTCTTTGGTCTAATAAAATGGTATTAATGTCCACAGCATGTGCAGAATTTAACGGAAGTATTACTTTAGGTTGTATTATTATATCTATATATACTATTACAAAAATGCTTAGAATTTTCGTGGTTAAAAAAAAAATAACCACAATATATATATAATACAAAAATGCAGTGCAATATTAAAAAAATAACATGTTGCAATTTACTGTTACAAAAATTGCACTGCAAATTTTTATAAAAAAAATCTTATAACTAAAAACTACAAAATTTAAGCATTAATTAACCATTTTTCTGAGGACGAGATTAAAGAATGAAGGGTAAGGAATGTTGTTATAAAAATGTAACAGAAAAAATTAGACTCTTATTTAGAGCAGCTTTTAACAAATCCTTGTAATTTTGTATCATTTGTCAAGATTACCACAACAAAGTTATTTTTATTCTATGTTAAGTATTTTATCCTACCCGCCTTAGTTTTATTATTATATGTTATTAATATAAATTGATGAGACATCATCACGTTACGTATATTGTGGATTATCAACTGAATAATTAATTATTATGTATATTGGTGAGAGCATAAAATTAAAAAAACGTCTTATTGTATTTTGCAAACAATCCCTATTGTCAAAATTAAAGTACGTAAAATATGCATACCGTATTTTATTTAGAAATAACAATACAAATACTCACTTTTCCCACAAAAGGCAATCCAGGCTTGTACCGCCTTCGCATACTATCCGCAAACTTAAGTTCTACGTAGTGTTGTTCTGCGGCGGGGGTCGCGGGGGTTGCGCTTTTCAACCCGGAACCCACAGAAATGTCGACCCGAGCGGAAGCCCCACCACATAACGCCTCGATTTTCCATGTTCCAGAACGTGCTCCAGCAGCCAGAACTGCGCTTAGTTTGCGTACACCTAATAAGAAATATATATGTATAGCGACTATAATGTAGATGTCTATTATTTATGTATGCACTTTCATTTACTATTCAGACTTATATTTAGTTCGCTAATTAAGAGGCGGTTTTTATCTTTTTAAAAAATTTGCAGAAAAAAATTATTAAAATTTTTATTCATATTTCATTAATTATAAAATAAATTGCAATCATTTAATAATTTTTTCTTACATTTTTACAAAATATTTATCTATTATTTTAAAATTCTACTCAGTTTTTATTTCATACATTTTCATGCAAAATCTTCACCTCATGTTGTAGTTATATATTATTTAATGATATTCTATAAGATATAACTAGAACTAAGTTTAAGTTTACGATCAGACTTTAAGTATAGTGTACCGTACTATTATTTATTCTGTGCTTTAAGTTAGCATCGAGTACGTGTAACTTTATCGTTATAAACAAACTTCGTCGGTCTGTGTGATATATAGAAATCGAAAATGTAAAATTAGTTTAACAAGCGTTATATTAGAGAAATTATACAAATATAAAACCAAATATTCGACTTTTATTATGTTTCATTAAAAAATAACAGTAAAATGCAAATATAATAAATAAAATAATAAATATATACGTTTAATGAGATGTAATTGGAATTGAAGTTATTTATTAAATGACTAATGATTATTTTAAAATGACTACATTATTCAACAATCTTGCGTGAAATTTTCTGTCACTCGACCCAGTGTCACGAGGCCTCACTCAAAAAGTTTTTGCTTTGGATATGACATGACTTGTAAGAGGGTTCCCGAATGTGATTAATCAAACCACGACGGGTGTATAACATTAATATATTAAAACAAAGGGAATTACTTTCTATAAATGACTCGTTTGCTGTTCTATGTTATATAAAAGATATTGTCGACTATTTCATTGTAACATTTTGATATTTTTTTTTGTATGTAATCTTTTGTGATCCATGATTACTATTATGGAATATTTGGTTTAAATTACGCAGTTGTCTGCAAATGTTAGTTTTGTTTGGTTAGACAGATTTTAACCATATCTAAATCAGCCCAAAAGTTTAATATAAGCCTAAATTTGTTTTCGCAAAAAGATTGTGGTTTTGACTTAAATAACATATTAAGAAAGGTTTTTAGTTACTAAAACTCAAGATTAATATCAAAGTCTTCACTCAGAAAGGTATTTGGAAACCGAAATTCTTTCTATATATTATCCTTCACTCTGCAACGAACCTTCGACTATTTTTATTTCCCAAATCCTAATGACGTCATAACTGTCGAATGGAAAGGTTTCCGATGTTAACATGTTCGGGCACCTGCGATGTTGGGAGGTTTGATCCCTTCCGTTAAAGAATTTACTTGTATCGTTCGTGACATCATTGATAAAAATATTTGAAGAAAACAAGTCCTTCTTGAGGAATCTTTAGAAATAGAAAATTTGGAAAACAAATTTTTGCGATAAATGTGGTCTTATACATTAATGTAATGCTTAAAAACTGAACTTAATTAGATATAATTTATTACTTAAAAATTTTGAAAAAAAAAATTAATAGAAACTCTTCTGAAAATGTCAGTCAATTTGAGCAAAGTTCTTACCAAACTACCAAGTTTTGTATAATTGATTTGTAATTACTTTTTTCAACCCTTTGAACATTAATTTGTTAACTTTCCAAACTTTTAGTGTTAAGGGGGCACCGAATTATAATTATCTAACAATATATTCCAGATATGCACGATTGTAATTTACTGAAAATGAAAATTTGCGAGATTATCTTAATTTTAGACTATGTCTCAGTTTACAATAGGTTTATCTGTGAGTTATCTGTCGATGTTATCTCCGGTTAATATGATCGTTTTCATTGAAATTTTCATACAAAAAAATCAACAACATTCCTGATTTTCAAGCAAATTTTCTAAAATACTAATATATTAATAACAAAAATTGTTCTAAAACTTATATAAACATGAAAAATAAAAACTTTTTTTTATTTAATAAGAATTCTTTTTTATCTATAAACATATAAATGTCGAAATCATGACTAAATCTTTAATAACGTGTACCTCAATAATAAGTCAGTGGGGTGTGTAAGGCAAATCCAATCTATCAAAATTTGACACGGGTTCGTCTTGCAGATGACATGGAAAAGCTTTTATAAAAGGCCGATGAGAGAAATTTTGAGCTCAATTGCTTAAAATTAAGATAAACATAACATAATAATAAAATCAAAAAGATTTTTTTTTCATTCGTTTATAAAGTATATAAATCTAACTATTTTTGTTTGGTCTAGTCCTAAAAGTTGCAGTTGAGTTCTCTGCGTTGTAACTTTTTCTTTTCATTTTATATTTATCTAATGCTTGAAATGCTAATACTTTTTCAGTATTTCTATATTTAATTAACGGATAACTATTTTACTAGTAATACGAGTTGGTAAGTGTACGCCAAAGATATAATGTAATGTTGCTAAATGTACAAAATGAATTATTTTTATGTTGCAGTGTAAGAAACAAGTCTTACATTAGATAATCAGCTTAATATTGAATTATCCGTTTCAACAGATGTTATTCTCTCATAATCCACGAAGGCGTCAGAAATATTCTTATTCGTTATTGGGTTAACAAACATGAAAGCCATAGCCTGTTACTTCCTTTCAGCGTCGAAACAAAATTGAGTACTCGGCTATATTGCTCGTAACTTTTACGGAGTCAGAAGTAACAATAACAAAGTTACTTCGCAATTAGGGGGTTTGTCCGGAGTCACTGTTAACATAACTTGGTATGTACATGTGACAAATAAACTAATATTTTTGTACAGTGAGATTTGTTACCAAAATAATTGAGCTGTAGAAAATTTGTATATCTTGTGTCGAAGTTTCACATCTAAGTATTAAAAAATCTTATAAAATACAGTTTTTATATTCAAAGTTGTTATTTCTATTTGCTATACATCGCTCAAAGTACAAGTTACAAAGGCATCCACAACCATGACAGGGAACAATTTACTTTCAAATAGTTCCTAAGCTTGTCTAGCTCATTTGCGGCAAACTTTAATGAAGTTTTAGATTTATCTACCTCACAATAAATTTCACATCACTATTATGCTCAACGAATGTTTAAACATCAAATCTTACAATATATATTTATATTACATTGTAGTAAAATATAATAGTTTTATAAATAATAAACAATTTACTTTAAGAGAAAATCAATTTAGTAATTCTGATTTATTTCCTAAGACTACTTGTAATCGGAAATTGAATCTGTCAAAGTTGATCCTTTGATTCAACATAGAAAGGCTTTTAGATGAATAACATTCCTTCAGTAGTTTAGGTAATGTAAACCCAAAAGATCCATTAAATTATTTCAAAATCGACACTAAAACTTTCGATACAATTTCTCGAGTTATTAATAAAAGATTAATAATATTCTGTCAAAGACTGTTAACCTTCTGATTGGTTGATGACATGATATTTAACCAATGACAAAACTTGGCAGTGCTGTGAAATAATTTGTATTTCAATGACCAAACGACCGATAGTTGTGGCATTGAGCTTTTAAATACTTAATGTTTTAAATTTATATGTTGTAATAGAACATTGAATACATTTCAATTATTTTTAATTTATATATAACAATATTTTTTTAATCGATAATACTTAAATAGATAACATATTTCAACCTATATCTCTTTTACTGTTGTATAAAAGCGTAAAAAAATTGTTACTCTATCCCTTTCTTCCATCTTACCTTCATCCATCGATAGCTGTTCCCAAAGAGCAACTTTAGTGCCAGCCGGGTCGCTCAGCGCCACGTAGGCTATCTCATCTCTCACCAGCCGCAAATCATGGTCCAGAGCCAGAATCCAGAACGTGACTAGAACAATATTATAAAATTATACTTCAGTTATAAAATTTGCACCAGACCATTTGCTTTTAGCTCTTGTATATATAAGAATTATTTGGTAAAGCTTTTTACGTTCATATTTAAATGTCACACAGTTACAGCTACAATAAAATGTGTTTATCGTTTCAACGGTACTTCAATTGAAAAGTCCATGTTTTAATCCCTTTAATGTGAGATATTAATTATAGAATTACACTTTTTATGTTTGGATGAAAGACGTAATGGATCAATACACAAGTTTTTTAATGTAAATATTATTTTACACTTATTTATATAATGTAAATTTTAAAAACTGCTGCTTTACAATAAATACATTTAAGTTATATGAATTTTAAGATAAACATCGTACTACTATAGTTATTGCATAATTGTATTATAGAACCGGTCCCTGTGGCGCTTATTGGGGAAGGCCTATGTCCAGCAGTGGGTGATTCCCGGCTAAATGTTAAATCATAATTACTACTAAATATCAAATCAAAAGTGGGTAGTCGATTAAAAATTCTTTTGAATTATGGCGTCGCTGACATCTTTATCTATTTTTAATTTCCAATGTTGCCTCTTTATACTCGTTGGATTGCCCGCCAAAGGAATAACATGAAGTTATATACGCAACAAATTCAGTACTGAATATTGAATTATTTCCTTAGATTACAACTGTAATTATCCCATAAGGCATTGATAACAATTTAAACATTTTCAACTTATAATTTTAGTTGGTAAACATAACAATAATCTTTAAACAAAACTAAAATGAATTCATTACAAAATACAATCAGAATATAAAAAATCGATACAAACACTTATTTTAAAATGATTAACCAAGTAATAAACATAATCAAATATAAATAGAACAATAATTATAGAAATTATTAAATTAATAATGAATTATTGTCTGACATTCGACTTTACGCCGAAAAAAAACTATTATAAATTATATAAATTACGTTTAAAACTTCAACGAAAATGTTCAACTTTATACGAGTACCAATAAATCTTTAAAAATTACTTTAACGTTGACAACAACGCTATTCCATCAATCGCCAAGTAAAGCCATCAATAAAAATAAAAGCCACAAATCCCGTGAAACAGTTGAAAGACAATTTATCTGGCTAAAGCAGTTGCTGTAATGTACGGGCCTTGCTCTGTAATTAATTACACAACCAGCTTACTCTAACTTAGACAATAACTGAAAGTTGCCAACTATTTACAAGGCAATGAATTTACATACGCTTGTCTTGAATATCAATAAGATTTTATTGGGAGGTAAAACTTTATGCGGGTATGAATATTTTTTAATTTCGCGAAACTGGTATATTGCCAAAGAAATGTTATGACTAACTTAAGGTATTATTAGATATGATTATGCTTTTTCAATACTTATGTATGATTTATCTATATGCCATATAGTTATATTATTTGGGGAATAAAAAAAATATCTTAAGAAAAAATATTTCTATATATCAATCAATGCCGAATTTTAAACTGAATCTAATAAACAATACTCACGACGAGCCGAAATTTTAATTTTCCCTAGAAGTTATAACGGAAAAACTATTATAAAATTATTAAAACTAACATTTTAATTTATTGTTAAGAATCGTTGGTAGGCTATTATTTTCAGACACGATAGTCAGTTGTTTACAAAAGAAAAATAAATAGTTTCTATAAAATTAATTCATAGAAATACTCGTATATGTCGATAAACTAAATATTTTTGCAAATTGAAATAATTATAAGATATTAAACATTTGAATAACATAAAATTAAAATATTCGTAAGATAATTTCACAATTAATATAATATTGTAAAAGGAAAAAAATGAACGCTGCAAAACACCAAGCTTATAGAATTTACAGAATTACAGAATAATTGAAAATTTAATTAATTATTCCCAATACCTTTTTTGAACCGAACATAATAGAATCATTCAATCAACTTCTGAATTTACGTGAAAAAATATTTATATTTAAAATGTTTATCGTAAAATTCTTAGAAAAATAATTTCAAAGAAAATGAGCTTAAAAAGATTAAAGAATTATGAGGGATTTATATATTATAAATGTGTATTATAAAAATTCTAACGTCATTATTATTATCCACTTACTTGTTTCACCAGGTCGGTAGTGATGTCTCGCTGGTCGGATGATAACATCTCGTACTGGTCCCAAGAGTCTTATAACACTGTGACTCTTCGCTGTACACTCATCATTACCCACGCATCCCACACTGGTATGGAGAGTGCAATGTGTCGCCGGAGATGGTGGTATCTTTAATGGTATAATGCCATAACCTAAAACAAAAATGTAGTTTAAATATTTGCATATTTTTTTTTATTTTAAGTGAAATTTTGTGTATCAGAAACATATTCCGAATATAACAAATCAAACACCAAAGATTCGTATGGGTTAATCGTTCAAAAACAAATCGAATATTATGTCTTATTCTATAACTATCCAAGACATTAAATGAAAAGTATTCTGGAAGGAAAAGGTCACAATTGTTAAGTGCTTACGATCGAAATAATATTTAAATAGAATAAAAGTGGCACTCCATTAAAGTTCAAGAAAGTTCGGGACACTTCGATACCGACAATAAAAGTCTTGGAGCACCTCCAAGTGGAAAAGATGGGGAAGAAATTGCTCTAACCGTCCAACCACTCCACGATCCAGACACTATTAAAGCAAGACTGATTATATTTTCGAATAGCAAGGGTGATTGCGAAAATGTATTTTTATTGAAAGCGCAGAAATTTGTTTTGTTATTTGGAGCACAAAAATTGATAGCAAAGCAACGTATTTCAAGTATAGATTTTTCTTTAACCAATTTTCAAACGATTTTTTGGACATATATGGAGAATTATGTTTTGAAACAGCCAATGAAAAGGATTTAATTAGAACTGTATATTATATAACATTTATTTCTGTTATAAGACACTATATTATTTAAAATGTAAAGCATGTTATATTTATACAAAGAACATACTAAATTTTTTTTTTAAAGTAATACGAATATATAAAAAAACCTTCAAAATAATAAACAAAAGAATATGCAAAAAAACTGTTTTTCCTCCTTTGTCTTTCGGGACGGAACAAACTACTCCAGTTTGTGGGATTACATTGAATAAACATGACGACAAACTTGTAGTATTTATGAAAGCATCCGAAATTCGAACGAATAAAGAGGATTTCGGTTCAAAATTATTAATAGAATATTTTGTTGTGATCAACTAAGTAATTTAATTAATTTCTTTCAAAATATATTTGAATACATTATAAGAACAATAGATGTAAACACACCACTGATAAAAAGGATCAAACGTCCCATTGAAATATATATATAGAAATTCAATACAATAAAAACCTCATTTAATTTTAGTTTTTTCTTAATATAATGGGACCAAATCGTAAATAAAAAGCAAGATTAATAACAAAGAAAAATGACATTAACACAATTCCAAACAATCGCTATAAAAGGCTCATATCTGTTTTTATTTCAGATTGCATTGCATTATGGACCGAAATAATTCTTGCTTGACAGAGTTATTATCGTGCACAAAGCAGTGACTATAAAGACGACAATTGCTTGCATGCCGCAGGTGAACCAATTTCCTTTTACCGGCATCTTCGTTATAATCACTGGAGCTTGCACGGATACTAAACGAAGCTAGGATTTCTCGTTCCACGGTAAAAGAAAAACTTACCATTTTATGTTTGAAAGAAAATCGTGTCTTTTGACAGTGTAATATCAAAATTATATAACTTAAATAGATTTATATTTTATATTACCTGTTAAGTATGTTGAATTAGAACTAATGGGTCATTTGTGGTCAAGTAGTTAGTACAAATCATGATGCAGTTTAGTATCACCTATTGTTGCATAAAAGCAACATTTTCCCATAAATAACAGGTACATATCAGGGAAGGCCAACCCGTCGATCACGATCGACCAGATCGCGGCCCCTAGGTCAGTCGATCGCAAGCAATGAAAAATTATCGGTACCTATTCGTCCTAAACATTACGCAAATTATTGGTTATTGGTTAACAAATTCCTAGTCGGTAGATCGCAAAGAATTAGAAAGGCATATAGTAGATCTCGAGTCCGATTGGGTTGGTCACCCCTGGTATGACCCCTCCACGTTTCTGGAATCAATATTATATTTATCAATTTTCTGACCTAAAAAACCCTTACCTGAGTTTCTGTCTTATTGGTCATGTATTTATATTTAATTGGCTTCTAGGAAACGACTTTACCCATTTCATACGAAATATTAAATAAGGTTTCTCATGTAACTGTATATTGGATGCTTTTTAAAAGGAAAGGAAAGAAAAGAAAAAATACAGTGATGTATTTGTGTAATAAAAGCTATGGAATATAGAGAGTATGGAGACTTTTTTCCAATGAAATACTTGAAACATAATCTTTATATTATTTATTGTTGAATATTGAAAATGTGTTTTATTTATCCATATATTGAAAATGTTATATATTTTTTTTAATTTGATGTTTCAAAATACCTACGGCCTTTTATAAAGCGGTCACTTCTGGTATCAACTGATCTTTGTCGAAGCACGTTCCTTTCGTCCACTTAGCATAATTAAAATAACCTACTTAATAATATAGAAATGTGTAAATAAAACTGAACAAAAAAATTAATATTAACAACCGTAATTATTGATCACTGTATATTTTGTAATATTTACAAATATATATATATATATATATATTTATTTATTTATTTATTTATTTTTACAAAGTACCCTTTTTCATATTATGAGTCTATGTTATTTTTATTATGAAATATTGATGATAAATGTATGGGTGATATAAAAAGAAGTTGTATTATACTTTATTTTTATGTTACGTGACTGATTTCTATGCTACAATATAAATATAAAAAATATATACAGGATGAGCTTATATCTGTAAAGACATCTCTTCCAGCTACAATGAATACACAGCTTAGTTTAGGTCTCATATTCCTGCTGCACACAATTTAGCAAATTACACAAACTGCCTCATTACCCGACTGCGGAGAATAAATAGCGTCATTCTCATTACACTTTACAACTATCGTCGTTTGCTCATTTTAAATTTACGAAATATAACAATGATTCATGTATACGAATATACGAAATTTTATAAAACATGATTATTTAAAAGTAATATTTATCCTTAATTGATTTAAACACATTAAAATAAAAGGTAATAAAACATTTAAACATTCAATGTCTTTGCAAAATCCTTTATTTTAATTAAACTTTCTTCATCCTAAAATATTTCAATAGAATTCAAAGTTTGTTTACTAAACACGAAAGCAATTTGTCTCCACGTGTTCAGGAGAATTCGGGGAAATAATTAGAAAGTATCCATCGACGTTTACGGTAAATTCAATTTAAGTTCTGCCGGAAAATTTAATTTTCTTCTCGTTCCATTTAAGGTATCAAGTGTGGCTTGACTTAAGTACACATTTAAATAGATTATAAAATTTCGAGGACGTCTCAAGATATTTGAGTATGATAATGTATTTAAGGAGTAAGTATTCGATTAAAATTTGTTAATAAATCGTAATTATTATAATGAAATACAAGCGGGTACGAATTCCATCATATTAACTTGCTAGACACTATATAATTTTATATAACTTTTTATTTATATTATATCATTTTAATAAATTCATTCCGCCGTTGGATTAATACATAATTTGATACTATTTAAGTATATCTTATATTATGTTAAAAACACACACGTCAATTGGTATCACTAAATAATATATCTACTACCCCTATTAGTATTTTAGAAAACACGTATATGAGTGTTTTTTAAATACTAAAAACCACTTGATCGATTTCACTGGAAAACTAAACAGTGCTAAGTTACGCTAATACGCATGGATTTGTATCGAAGTGAAGTCAATTGCATAATCAGGTCGTGAGAAAATGGAGCCGAAAAAAAAGCTTACACACATACACACAAAAAATATATTCTAAAAAAGTGTCTAAAGTTACTCAGAAGATCTGCCTGTCTCAATGAATACATTTTTACCGTGCATTTTATAGATGAAATTTAAATATGAAGAAACTTGCGTCATTGTCTTTCAAAAACAATAAATATAACGAACATTCATGAAATCATCATTAAATATTTTTCTGACGATTGGAAAAGTAACTAAATAAATAATGGTATTACTTTGTATTGTTTTATAACAAAAAAATGTTATAACAATTACTTTTTTAATGATACCCGGGTGTGCATAAAAACTTTGCAACACTAGGACATGTCAAACTAAATGAACTGAACGCACTCATTACTAAATAAAAAACAAATTGTATTGAGTTTTAGGATGTGCTATTATTTTACTACTTGTATAACGAATGTCTTGCTATTAACGTATTTTTGTTTTATTTAAACAAAATTGACATTTGTTTTAACACTTATTTTTTATTATTTATAGAGAAATGCTAAAAAATATATGTTTTTTTATATTCTCTTTTATTTAATATAAAATATTCTCTTTTATTTAATTTAATATCTGCACTTTCATGAAGTATCACCTTTAGAGGGACTGGGAGCATATTAAACTGAAATTAGGTGATAAATGAAGGACTTTTATTCTTTATTTATTTTCAAGTATCTGTAATTCTGGATCTGAAAGACTATAATGACAAAATAAGTTTTAGTTTTGAATGGACTGTAAACTGCCTATTTGCTTCATCTTAAAAAAGTGAATATTGGTAACAAAAATATTATGTATTATTGTAGAAAACTAAATAGAACTCAATAATTATAGTAAGTAATAAACAAATCATATTACACATATATCACTGTTCGGCACACGCCCTTTTTCTAATTTACGCACAATGCTGTATTGTGGTTTTATGGGTTACATAATTGTTTCTTTTATATGAAGATTAGGGTTTTTCTTTACAGGCACAAAAAATATGAATTGTCTTGGTCTCTGACCCAAACCCCACACAAATATAAGCATTGATAGCACTGCATTTTTTTTTATAAATGTTTATAATTAATGACAAAGGTAAAAAATCTTAAGCTCTTAAGCACAATGACTTTTTAAAATATTGCCTCAAGAACGCTCTAATGTAGACTGTCATAAGAATAAACGACATCGACACAAGGTTACCAAGAGGTTCAAAAGAAAATCATAAAAAAGGCACCAAATTTGAAATAGGCTGCTTATTATTCTTAGTGCAGAGCCAGCGACATGAAATTTCCATGAACACAAAGCAACGATATACCATATAATATTTTGTCGGACTGAACCTTTTGCATAGAAATCTGAGAAAATTGGCTTTGTTCTGACGCACAAACAACTAGAATTCATTCAAAGGAATTTTTCAGAACAGTGGAAACCATTGGATTGAGGAAAGTTTTTATATTTTGCTAGAAATAATTTTACTTAACAAGAGTACCTATTTATATATGGATATATTTTTTATTGTTTAGTTTTCTAGAAAATTCATTTTATAAATCATTGTTAGTTTTATTTTTAAAATGTTGCTATTTACTAGAACTTTTAATATATAATGTTAACTCTCCACTTTAAAGTTTCAGGTTTTTAGAAGGCTGTATGTGAAAAAGATCGCATTGTTGTATTTGTTTTCCGTAAATTTACAGTTTTACATTTTTTACAAGTTTTACATTTTTCAAATTACTACTTGTACTTTGCTACAAAAAATAAAAATATATACTGAAACCGTGGTAAAAAGTTAGTTAATGTAATATATTAAAGAAAATATTTCATCTCATAATCTTTGAAGGAACAAAGACTATGAGTTAGAATTTTTGCGTAGGCGTATCTTCAGGCGTAGGCTCTCTAAGACTTTGCGAAATTCCACCCCTAAAGGGTTCCAATAGGAGGTTAACATTCGTATGGGAGATTAAACATTTCAAAACAAGAAATATGCTATTTATAGACTGTGTACCGACAAAATTTCAATCGTGTTTCCATTATCATAAAGAATATGTTTAATTAAAAGGAATAAAGAAGCTTGCAGATAGATAATTAATAATAAATATTATTAAAGGTTTCACATACATTTTCAGAATTTACATGTACATTATAGGTTCCACAAGTACTTTTTATATTTGTCTTAAACCTTCTGTTGCAATTATGTAAACTGGGGATTTGTCTTTTGAATAATAAATCCTCATTGATATTTTATTTACATTTAATAAAAAGAAAAAGATGAACATTAACTATTTACTGTTGAGAACATAACATTCTACACCTATTTCATCAATATATATTCGATAAGCGTAACGTCTAAAAAGATTTTCCTTTTACATCGAGATCTAATTTTTCCGTTCATCTGATGGAAGGCACAGCTGACATCGACTGAACGGTTCGTTAGACTCGCTGCAAATCCAATTTCTTCAGTTAAAATTAGCAAGGCTTTTAGTTATTAGCACTTATTGTTTTCGCATAATTTATGTATTTTAGATTATGATTTTTAGGATAAACATTGTTGTGTGTTTATTTGTTCAACGATAATATGCATAGATCCTGTAGGATATATATATATATATAGAATTAGATATATATTGATATTTAGTGGTGTTTAACTACTAATGGGTGCCAGTGATTTCATCTCGTTAGCTCTTACTATGTTATCACATAAAATTAATACAAAATCCTTACTTTTGTAATTTAATGATTATAATTATAGTGATTTTTTTTGTTTTATTAGAAGTTCCTAGTTTTTTGTTGTTCAAAAATAAATGGCAATAACCACATCAAATCTCAAAAAAATGTATTTGCGTTAAAATGCGTTAGATATTTTTGCGTTTTGCTAAAACAGAAATCGCCTATATTTCTATACAATGAGAACAGACAAATATTTAAGAAAAAGCCCTTGTTTAGAAATATATCATGTATTTAATAGGCACTTCTAATAATTATTTCAAAATACAGATTTAAACTCGTTGGTATTTTATTATTTATGTAAAGGTAAGTTTTTATTTATACCAAACAACTTTCAGTCCTATTTATAACAAGGTCCTCAAAGTAAGTGATGTTAATCAATGCGTAGTAGCTATCAGTTGATCGGATCTCAAATCATGATTGATTAAGCCGAGAGCTGATATCTTTGAAAGGAAATGCTTTGAGCTATTAACACTTTGATTCGATGAAACTGTAGATTTGTCTAATGAATACGTATATAGAATGATACAAATAATCGAAATTATATAGAATTTCATAGTATTTTGTCTCTTCACTAGCTGTGCCACGCGTTTTCTTTCACGTATTTATTATAGACTATAATTTTCCTCATGAACCTGGATTATAACCTATAATAAGGAAGATTTTTTTATCCATACAGTAGTTGCGAAAATTAGTTTAAACAAATAAAGTTTTCTGTTTTATGATATTAGTATAGATTTTTAAGATAGCCTGCTTTGTTTTATTAATAAATTGAATAATAATTGTTTTAATGTATTCTACTTTAGTAATTCAAACTTCATTCTAGACGCTCGCTCTTAAGAAATACTTGATAAGTTGAGAATAAAATGAAATATACATTAAAAGAAGTTTCTATAATAGTATGCATTTTTCTATGTTAAGTGTTCTTTTACTGTGATGATTTAGTTAAATTTTGTTTTAAAAGAAATGCTCAAAAAATAGCACATCTTTAAAATTATTTTGCTCTGGTTTTATACATTTATTAAGATATAATTTCAGATTGCATAGAAAATTTGTGAAGAAAAGACAATTTAGTTTGTTAGTTGCCAAGAGTCGGGGCACATACGAGAGGACATCACTGACAGAATCTAGACATAGACAAATGTTCTTCGCTTAGAGTTTTATTAACATTTAGAAGATTTATAGAATTAGCTTATTCGATCTCAAATCATTTCATATTCATAATATTCTATTTATTAAAAAATATACATAAGAAAAATCCATGCTACTTCTTTCTACACAAATCATCTCCATTAATTAAAACACTTAACCATTTAGAAGCTTTAGTACATCTTATAAAAATGTAAATAAATGCACACAACATTTTTTCGTGTACATTTTCTCGTATACATTATTTCTTGCTAAAATTCTTTTTTTAAACGATTTAAAAAACCAAAGGTACGTTATCTTTTTATCTGTATGTATATAAATATTTTTTTGTGTGCGGTTATTGTTAAAGATTCTGTATTAATTATTTTTTATCGGTTTTAATAATTAAAAAAAAATAAAATTTAAAAATACCGGTTTTAATAATTCTTTTCCAAAAATTTCATCCACATATTCAGGTAACATTTTATCACATAAGTTATTGATGTTAATATTTAATAATTATTATATTTAGGTTTTACTTCAGATTCTGAAATCAACGTTTATTTCTTAATAACTATTTTCCTTTTGATGATTTTTTGCTGATATATTCTATTTACTTTAGCGATGATTTCAATGTTATGGAGATATACTATGTTTTCGATATAAATAATATAATTAGATATAAACGAAATAAGGCATTATCATTTTTGTACGTATATTAATATACTAAAGATAAAATTTCAATTATTTTCGTATCGACTTTGAAAAAAAATCGCTTTGTTGTCTTTCTTTTTGTCAGCTATCTCACGCGTCTATGATCGTAGTCCGTATTTTAGAATTTATATTGATTAGTACTGAATTAAATATGTTTGACGTAAAAACTATTCATAAAATTTCATTTGTTTTATAAAATATCACATGTACTTGAAATATCGTAAAAATTAGTCTCATGGCTAGTAACACGTCAACCAATAGTCAAAATATCGAATGATATAGTAAGTTTCCGAAACTTTTATCGACGATAACTTAGGAGACGCAGGAAACACTTTTACGGCGCTTGCTCCTTATAAGTTGTTTAGAAAAGTTACATTTATTGTGACTTCTTAAAGTAGGTGATACGTGATTCTTTACAATTTATTACGTCACCAAGTCACTCTTATAGATTACTTAACTTTGTTATTTTTATGAAGAGTAATGATGTAAGATATAAACACTAGGACATTCATATACACACACAAATATATTTCCTTTTTAGATGCCTTTGTTTAATTTTATAATTTTATAGACAGTTATCGAGTTATTAACATTTTTTTATGGACAAAAATTTATTATATTTGATAGAATGTGACTAATTCGACTTTTTATAAATGGTTAAATAACAGAATGAACAAAAGCAATATCTATGTGTGTGTGTCTTAAAATAAAAAAAATATATAATATCATTAACATTTTTTAAAACAATAAATAAGCGATAGTCCTTGCTTAAGAAAAAGGTTTGATTCTTAACTTTTTTCTATATATTTTTAACTTCCTGAATAAAGATAATTATTGTATACCAACGATTTTCAAAATCCGAAAGTTTCTGATATTCTTACGTTTTAAAGTGCCCTGAGTAATTATAGACATTTATTCAAAACATGTATGTATGCGTGTGTGTGTGTGTGTGTGTGAGTGTGTGTAAGTGTAAGCGTTTTTTTCGGCCCCATTTTTAAGAGACTTCGTTTTGATACCAATCGATAACTTAGAACCGATTAGTTTTTTGAGTAATTGACTAAGTCATTTTAAGTAATAATAATAATAAGTAATAATTTACTTCATCAGGAAGTTACAAAAAAAAAGAGTTAAAAGCTTTTACTCCGGAATTTAATATCAGGTATACCATATAAATGTATATGTATTTAATAGGCCTCGGTCAATAATTGGCTTCGGTTTTTCGATTCCGAACAGTTGGTTTTTCAGTAAATAAAATTTAACATCCATTTATTTCCAAAATATTTTTTGATATTATAATGTAAATAAATTTTATATGATAATATGATACTTTATCATAAAATACACTGAATAAATATTCATTTTAATTTCAATATAACTGGTGTAATAAAATATTTTGATTGCAAAATGAGAATTAAAATAAAAACAAGAATACATTTTCAATTTCATAGGTTTGTTTTCACAAAATCGTAGTTTATATGATTTACGTGAAAAGTACGACTACAACAATAAAATTTACGAGCTTACGAAAAATGTGGGACATTTTAAACAATGTCTTATGGTGATGTTTTATTTTTTTTTATGTAAATAATGTTATTTACGGGACATTGCTTTTTAATTTCCGTTATTTTGGACTACGGCAGAGGAATAATTACGGAAGAAAATCCGTGTTTCTGTTATTTTGTATAAATAAGGTTACTTTTTTTTTATCTGTTTAATATATTACATCTGAAAATGTTTTGATTATTTAAATATTACTTATACTAATTTAAAACTAATAGTAGAAATAATAATAACAAACAGGAAAAATTTTTTGTTTTTGAAACTACTTAATTCATCTTTTTATATTATTTTTAAATCAATAATAAGAGGTGCTAAAAATTATTTATTTAAGACATACTCAAAAATAATTTCGAACTATCGACAATTATAAATTTTAATATAATAAAGACGATACTTCATCGAAGCGTTTTTGGTAAAATTATTTTAATGCCAATTTGCAATAAATTTAATTCCAAACAGAAAAAGCACTTACTCATATAGAAAATCAGTATTTTATCAAAATCTTAGTAATTATGGTAATCACCTGTAATCATTTGACTGGCAGTCGTCAGGAGCTTAACGTCATTATTGACATCTTGGGTCTCAAGACGAACTGTAACATTAAGTGGATCTAATATGCCATCTGCCGCTCTTCCATGCAGAGTAACAAGAACAGCGGTTGTCTTCCCTGGTACAGCAACCTCTGGTGCCACGACTGAGAATCCACTGAAACAAAAAAAACACTTTCAAGTTTTTTTTCTTTATAATATTCTTTTTTCTTCGTTTGAATAAACGATTTTTTTTATTATATTCAATATTTAGTTTTGCAAGGACACGGTATGTAAATTAACATGAAATGTATTTGTATGAACAATAAATAATGTTTAGTTGCAATATTAAGAAATTCTTAACGTTTGAAATTCAATACACGTGAAAAACAACATTTATATAAATCTTTCACTGAAGTTGCCAACAAAGTGAACACGAAAAATCATACACTTGACTCGAATATTGAAAAATCCACTTCAAGCAACTGCAATGCGACAAGTCGTATGGACACGTCCAAATTATTGTATTTTCTTTTGTGAACGGAATACAGGATTTGTTTGATCTTCTCTCGCACCTTATTCTAATAGATTTTTCATATTTATACTATTAAATATTAAAAATGTCGACGTGTCTGAACGCCTAGACAATGTTTGTTCTTTGGAAAGGCTTATTGAAAATAATTTCAAATTTGTCTCAAGAAGCCTCTTGTAAAGTCTAGTAAAGCTTTTCTGGAAGATAAATAATTTACATCGCTAATATTAAACAAAACTATATTTGTCTTTCATTACGTTTATATATAAGCAACCAATAATAATTTCTTTTACAATTTTATAAAATATTGTTAATTTAATTTTCGTTCTCTATTATGATTGAAGGACTAAAGCATTGGATGTCCGTGGAGTACAACCACCTTTCAATCTACTTTTTTTATTAACAACATTTAACTCAGTTTCAAATGAAAATTATTATTTTAGTAATCGAAATAAATATAAATATTTATTATAAACAATTGTCCACCTATACACTATAGTAGTTAGTAGTAGGTAGTAGTAGAAGTTGGTATTAGTAGTAGTAATTAGTGGTGGTAGTAATTAGTAGTAGTAGTAATTAGTCGTAGAAGAAGTAGTTAGCACTAGTTAGTAGTAGAAGTAGTTAATAGTTGTTCGGAAAAATGTTTATAATTTCCGATCAGGAAAAAATCCACAAGAAATAATTATAATTACATTTCAAAGACAATAATATCTTAACGACTAGTCTGATATGTGGCATTTTTTTAAAACTTTTCATTCAATCCTAAGTTCAATGTGCGGTTGATATAAAAATGTGTACAAAGACGTTTATAACGCTGAGTTTACATGTTTGTCTGTTCTGTGTGAACGTTACAAGCACCCTAGGGATAACTTTATTGAGGGTTGTTGAGTGTAAAGTTTTTATTTATTAATATCTAAAGTTCTGTGCTTTGTAATATAAAACATATCTAAGTTTTGTTTAACGTTTCTAAGTGTCCTCAGTTGACAACCCCATAGAATATGTTTATATTACAAGATAAAAGATTTTTTTAATAAACAATAATTGGATAAATTAAATTAGAATTACACAAGTAGTATTTTACTATACTATAGTTGTTATTAAATGTGAGTCATTTCCTGAAGAGTTAAAAAACCCTAATCTCAATCAATCTCATTATAAACAGTATTATCGTAAAAATTGTGCAATGAGCAAAGTTCCAGCCGCGAGTCTCAATGGAGTGCTGCCAAGTTTCATTTACAATCAATATCTCTGTGAGAAAGGATTGTTTCACTTAGTATTTATATCTTCCCTTGGCTATCATCTTCGTTATTTTGTAAAGGGTTTTTTTTATTATAGACTATTTTTACCCACGACTATACTTGCATGAAATAAAAAACAAATAAAATTAGTACTCAAAGGATTCCGGTTCAATTTTTGCACAGTTTTAACTTAGAAACTAAATAATGTTCATTTCAAGTAAAACCAGTTAGTAAGTAAAATAACGAGTACATTGAAAGCTTTTGTATATCAATTATTCGAGATAAAAAATCTAAAACATTTTGTGAAACAGACAATGTTGCCATTAAAGATCCTCGTTTCTGCAAAACTGAAAAAAAAAACATTCTGTGAATAATGATTTTTTTTTTGCGGAATTAGTCTAAAAAAAATCTGAATTTATTTCCTGGTGTGATTCTTTATTTATAATTTTATGGACTTTCATCACAATTCTAAATTTAGGCATAATTCGTGACTTTGTAATGAATAATTCATAATAAATATCGAATTAAATAAATAAATAAATTAACACTCATAACGTTAAACAACATCGTGTGTGAAGAAAATAATATCCAACCCTTTCCCAGCTTGAGATATTCCTTTGAGAACTAACCACAATTTATCATTAATAGGTTTCAATGAATATTATAAAGGTACCTGTAACTAAATATTGAATATATTTTGCGTATAACATAGCGATCCACGGCAGGATTCCACATTACTTTAATTACTTCCTGTGTTTTCTCCCTAATAAAATAAAATGAAGCATAATTACATCAAAAGAAAAATGTATAAAAACTTTTATTTTAATAAATGTCTCAACAAACAACCAAAAGTCTCTTGTTTTCGTTATTGATGTTACTTTATTTTTCCTTTAGATAACATCTTCTAAGAAACTCTCTAGGCTGTATAGAATCTGGCACAATGACTGAATGCCAGCCCGCGGCTCATTACGTCTTAATAAATAATTCATGAATCTTCTTGCCCTGAACAAAGTGACCCGGGCTTACGGACTTTATTGACTCGACTTCGACGTCATATCTCGCTTTTCCGGAACGTGTAAATAGATTCTCTTGAACGACATTCCGTAACTATGACACGTTTTTGTTCTGAATAGAATTGCGGATGGAATTAAGGTAGGCTTTATTTGCGCACCTGTCTAGCAAACTTAATTTGTAAAATTGGTGATTGATTCAAAGATTCGAAGATATAAGAATAGTTTTTTTTTATATTATTGTAGTAATTCTTAACGTAATAATGTTATGTAGTATTTATATCGTTATAAAGTAGTATTAATTTTCAATACTAGTAATGTTGGAAATTATTACATAACAATCTTACCCAATCACTACATATTTAATACGTTTATTTACAAAAAATATTATTTCAGATCAAATGAAAGACATGGTTTGTACCTATTGTAAATCTTATTTAGGTTTCAATACAATAAATGGAATTAACTAAAATATTTTTTTTTTCCGATTAGATCTATTTTTTTTTACAAGAAACGTACTTTTTAAAGCAAGATATATTTTGATAACAGCATAAAAATACGAGTGAATGACAAACAAACATCGGCACTTGCAATTATAATAGTACGTATGAATAATCATTTGGATGCAGTAAATAAAATTACAGAATGTAATTGCAAAATTGGGTATAAAATAAAAATCAGACATAATATTGACATTCATTGAAATAAGAAATGTTCCCATTACGTCTCAATTTGATGAGGGTCGCTTGTGAAAATCGTACGGAGATTTGTCTCGTGGCATTTTACTTATCTCTGTTCCCTCAAGGCATCTAACTATTATGAATATGTAATAGTTTATCGTTTTTATATTTATTGATTATACAAATTTGTTTTATGATTTATTTATATTTTGCCGTCAATAAAAATGTCCTATAAGAGAAAAACAGCTTGCCTATCTAGATGAAAATATTCTAAAAAGAACATATAATTGGCAAACTATAGTACTGAATTTAATATCCGTATACGGCATTGCCTAACACAATACCAAATGTAGATTTATTATAATATTTATTCTACTTACATTTATTTTATTATGCATAGTTTCAGTATTAATTAAATAATTTTTATTCTAAATATGAATTTAGTGATATAAAAACCGCAGTCACGTATTGTTAATGTCAATGGCTATTCACATATGTCACTACCATTGCTCTTATTAGCTATAACCAGACCGTTAATAATTCGAGGAATGTTCGAGTAATCGTATTCTCTTTGTCAATGTTAAATTTATAAAAAGCGTTCTTGTCCACTTTTTTATGTTTCGAACATTCAAAATTACGTACTTTGATCTCGCTCGTTTATAAAAACGTGTGTATGGTTACTAATAAAAACGATTTATAAGTTCCTTTAAAAAAAAATTGAAGACCAATGAAAATTAGCATCAACAGAAGGGATCAGCAAAATCCTTGTTATATGCCATTAATCTCCATTCGTTGTTGACGCCAACGTCTTCCAAAACAACTTTCAGAACAGAATATTCGTTATATTATATAAAATCTTAATTTTTATCAAAAGCTCTGGTTGTTTATTTTCTATATTATTTATTTAAGACATTTATCCGAGAAGTAATGTTTACATCAAAGACATAGATATTTTATTAAAAAAATATCTTTTTTAATCGTACTTTATATTTGAAACCCATGTCAGATATTTAGAAGCGAAACCATAAGCTCCTGCTAGTATTATTACTATGTATTCATATATTCATTGATTCTTTCATATATTTTCAAATGTATTCAGATATGACAAAAGTTGTATGTAAATATATGTACATACATAAGTATTTCTAAAGCGGCAACAACGTTGCACAATTGTATTCAAGCAAAATTATATCTAATCCTGGTCTTATTTCACCTTTGCTCATAAAAGAATTGTAATTTTGATATATACTATAATTGTATATCTAAGAAACCAATATAGTCTATAAAAGATATTTGTAAAGCTCAAACGACCGACGATAAGAGTTTGGTCATCGAAATGTCCGATATTGCAGAAAATGACCTATTTCCCGCAGCTTTATGTACTTCACACACTTAACCAAGGAGAGCTGAGAAGTGTATCGTGACGTGACTTCATTTTAGCGTTCAATAATGGCGGCTCCTTTGTAACCGCATGTTCATATAAAAGTTACACAACAAGTCCTTCATATAAAATATATGTGAACACAAAAGTCTTGAGAACTTAATTCAGATAAATTGTATTTACTAAAAGAAATTCTTACATAAACTTAAGTTACAACTGTCTTCAACATAAACGTCTAAATAATACGCTGTGAATATAAACGTTATTTTATTTATTCGAAAAACAATACATGTAATTTATTCTTAAAGCCCATCGGTACGTGAAAACGAAAATTCGGGCCAACCATTTTTTTCTGTTATCCCATTTATTTCGGATATTGCACCTATAAAACAACACTTTCACGATATATTATATCTTTTGTGAGTATTCTTATAATAAGCACGTAGCAAACACGTGTCTCCATCTGTCTCTTCCCAGCCTATCGAGTTATTCTCGTACGGTGGCATACTCTGAGATTGAGATTATTAAGGCTTTGTTTAGTGATATTACAGGTTCAGTATAAGTTGTAGGGTTGTTAATTATATATGAAAATAATTTTATGAGTATACATTATTCTTGTAATGTAAAATTATGTCCTTGTGATTCTAAGTCATAAAAGTTTATACAATTTTTTTTGTTGTTCAATGGTTAATATTATTCATCCTAATAATAATAACACAGAACAAAATAATAAATAAATAAAGAACATATCTGAGAAAATATGCTCGTCGTAAAAATTTTACTATTGCCTATATTCCTTTGTACTGATCTGGAATATAGTGTTCCGTGTATATCTATTTCTGACACTTGAATAGAACTAAATGCGAAAAATATTTTTTTTTTGTCGTATTTTTTTTATTATAAAAGGTCTGCCAAAGTACATTTGGTCGTATAAAAATATATGGTAATAAAATCTGTAATTTTTTATACAACTTACTAGCTATACATATAATTTAAAAATCCTATATTAAATCATTAAAAATATAAAATATCCTTTTAAGTTTAAACGCATTTTAGTTGAAACGCCTCAGGAAATATTCCTCTATCGGCATTCATCCATACAAGCATTCCGGACAAAGGCTTCTGTGTTGGGACACGACATACGTTTGTATGTACAGACTCTGGAAGTGACATTCTCATATAATAATTTAGTTTATTGACAGATTTAGTTCATATAATAGCTATAGAAATTTCAAAAATTTTGTTAGACGTTAGATTATAAATAGTTATAAATAAAATTATTATTTTCAATTCATAAATTCATTTTCAAAATCATTACTTCTTACTTAGTGTTTAGGAAAATAAAACCACAAAAAAACAAACATAAGAGTATTATAGTTAAAAGAATCGTGTTTCATACAATTGTGTTAGAGAATGTCAATATCTCTGCTATCACGGCTCAGGTGAGGGTGTATTTTAAGTTCTGAGACAAGAATTCCGATCTCGCATGCAATTCTGATCTTCAGTTCCTTTATGAGTCTACCTGTTGAATATTATACTAAACGAGAAATTTTCAGCTGTTTTTCATTTGTTGTTCCAGATATATTGCGCTTGTATTCACGAAAGGCTTAAAACATTCAATGAGCTACATATTGTTGATAGTTTTATAATTCTATATAATGATTGAAGTCTTATTAAAAATCAGTATTCTCCAGAATTACCATATAAAATTGTACAGTGGCATAATGACACAGCTTAAATATGTTTGTACATTCAGGTTGATATCTCGGTTACGAGCCGTATGAAGAAATTTATGAGGTATAAAAGCATATTTTGCTGTTTTATTGAGATATATGGAATAACAGTCAGAGATATAACTTTAATAATGAAAGAGAAGAGCAGACACATTAAAATATATATTTTTATTTATGCTTAAATTAAATCTATATTATTCAAATAGTTTTTATTAAAATTATACTAATAATTCCTCATTCCTACATAAAAATACGTGATCCTAACAATTTTATATATTTTACATACTTCATTTCTAGTTCATAACAAAATCACGAAATGCATTTCAAGAGAAATGATTAACTTTTTTGAGGGAAACAAAGGTAATTAAAAAAAATCCTTGCCAAAACAATCTAAACTTCAGACTAAATAAACAACGTATACTCCCCCTTGGAAGGGTTGCTAACAATAGAAAAAAGTTATAGAGGCACTTTAGAGCCCTTTGAAGTTCTCTCAAAGCAGTTGAGTTACTTCAATTAAATGAATGACTTTCTAAAATAAATCGACTTCTTTGCTCCATTCAGTGAAACGTCGAGTAGTGAGTTTTATTTGCAGCGACGAAAGTGATTTATTATTTGTTTTCACGCTCATCGCGCAATGAAGAGCACTTTTTAACGATATTATCAATATATATGTAAAATTATAACATAGTTTAGTCTTTACATTTGAAAATAAATAATTAGAACGTACGTTACAGTGTTTTATTATGACGAAATCTACTGCAGTTGTAACGGAAGCAACTTAACAACGATTGAACAAGAGCAGTCGGTTGAAATGGTCAAAATAAATATCTTAACTGAAGTTCACAAGGACAAAGTACTTGCTACTACGTCCTTCTTGGAAAAATACATTGTGACAAGCATTTTCGTTATATTTTCGCTGCGAATATATAACTATTCTTCAAAATTATTTACCTTAAAAATCCAAAATATTATAACAAAAATCTAATCTGTTACAATAATAATATGCGCTCATGAAAATCCATTCTGTATAGTAGTAAAGAAATTCTTAAAGCTACAAATTGTTTTTTTTTATAACATCAGTATGACATAAATTTTTCCAGGGGTCGGATTCCAAGAAACAAGTATCTTGCCTCATTAGCGGTGCGTCCATCACTCAAATAAAACGCTGACTTTAATAAGACACGTAGAAAAGATAACAAACATACAGGGGATTTGTCAAGTTAGAGAGGAAGGAGGTTTTACTTACAACAAAGGAAAAGAAATGTACAAATTTCGAAAACATTTTATTATATGTACTATAAAGAAAAGATTTTTTACTTCCTGTTTTCAATTTATAAGGATGAAATAATAAAATATTTAATTTTTTAACAATAAAAAATTAACGTATGATAACGTTGATTTCGAATCAATTGACTCGATAATGACATGTTCAAGTTTTATTCGGCTTATATTCAAGTTTATCTTTTTATATTCCTGAATCTCACTTTCTTGATCCTGAACCTTATAATTACTTAACTTTAAATTAGCAAGCTAGCATTATTAAAATATGCAACTTATCTCTTGAAATAAGCAGCAAAGTTAAGATGTCGTTAGCGGAATGACTTCCCAGAATAAAATTAGTCCCTTGAACTCTCATTGTTTGCAAGTCGCTTTACAACACCCCGTGGCCTTTGAAAAATGATTATCGCCGAAGTTTGAGTGCGATCATAAAATTTTAGGGTACCCGACACTGCTTAATGAAACCAGTTTGGATAGATGTTTGTGTTTTGACAACAAAGTTATTAATTCGTTTCCGATTCCCTCATTTTAATGCTTTGGTTTTGGAAACTTCTTTCTAGATTTTGATGTCTCCAACAAAATATCCATTAGTTAAAGAAAGTTTGTTTTTCTGTTGTGATAAATGTATTCAATGCATTGTATTTTAAAATTTCTTTTCAACTTAATCTTTAGACCTCGTAACAATCCTTTCAATCATTAAATTGCTGGGACGCAGCAAACTACAATGTGTTCAATCCGTCGGCAATGTCAAACTTCCCAGTTATTTCTGTTTGAAAACACAAAACATTTTTTCATTCATATGAAAGCGACGGTATTTGAAATGAAGGTCTCTCAAAACTGTGTGCGAAGCTGTATTTTCCGTCTCGCACTTGACACATTTTCACTTTCGTCCCAGTCGGTGTTAACCTAGCATTTTTTCATAGAGCGTTTTATATTAAAACGTGGTTTCACTTTAAGAAGGTCAAGTAAACCTGAATTGGTGTCGTTTTAAAGCAAAAATTTTCATTGATTCGAACGTTTGATATCATTTAATGAAGTTACCGCAAAATTTGCATTAAATAAAATAGGTTGAGGTTAAGAATCAAAAATATATAACGTTGACTCTTTGATTACAATTTGTTCTGTTTGTGTACAGAATTTTTATTAAACATGTTTTGTACAGTGTTAGGATTAATTTGTTTTATATTCACCTAGTTGTAATGTATAACTTACTTCTCTTAGTAATCATAACTATAGAGGTAAACAATTGCACAGAATTTACTAAAAAAAACTGAACAATTCCACTTGTATTTAATACTCATACATAAAATTAACTAAACTGAAAGTGGTATAAACTAAAATAAAATATATAAACATAAGAAGTATTTATTGTACAATGACCATCATATAGAAATAAATACATTATTTTTGTTAACATCTTCATTTTTATGACAAAAGATATACTTTTTCAAAATCCTGATTAGTTTATGGTTTAATAACTGTTAAACGACAATAATGTTTTTTTTTACCTATTCAACAGAAAAACTAAAATAATAAGAAAGAATGAAATCTTATGAAGCCGTATTTACTTACGTATTGCATTTTCCCGCAGCAGCAACTGCTAGATGCAGTGCTAACAATGCAAAACCCGCCGCCATGTTGTTAAATTCAACGCATCTCTGTGTTAAATTTGACCTGAAATAAAATAAAAAAAGACCAATTATAGAATTATATAAATATACAAAAAATTGCTGGTTTCATTTAGAGAACATTCAAAATATTGCTATAAGCTTAGATTATATTTTAAAATATATTTTTACAACTTTCATAACGAAACTTTAGACAGACAGGAATTCTAGAAAGAGCTAACTATTTAACTTTGACGTTTGAAAGTTTTAACTGGATCTTGGTAAAGCAACAACCTTAATAATAATTGCAATACTCTTCTAGTTTAATTTAAGTAGAACAAACTTTTAATTAAAACATATGCGAGCAATGTATGAGAAGTATTAATCAATTATTTGATTCCAAATATTACTAACTATTATAGATTTGTTTAAGATTGTTAAGCTTATATTAAGATCCTTTATGTATTTTTATTTTAATTTCTACTAATACAACCGCATATACTTTGATTATTGTTAATTTTGTCATTCTGTAACTTCAATATTACCTTTATAACAATTATTTCTATATAATATATATATAATTTTATTATTATATTTGTAATTTCTTGACTAGGCATCAGTGTTTTCTGGGCGCTACTAATTTGTTAATCTAAAATCTTAGAATAATCATTTTAATATAAGATTTTATACGAAATAATAAATTACATAAAATAATTTATTATTCTTATTTCGAAATATCTCTGGTATAGAAATAAGAAATAAAATAAAAGAATTAACATACAAGTTATCAAATCTTACTAATACTTATGGACTTAGCAAGAATTATTTGCAACATATAGTTCGCTATACTATATAGCGTTCCTACATCAAGTAATTAATAAAGTAATAAAACTTGCGACGCAACAATTTCGTGTGGCAGAGCTCTTACAATTTGCTGACCTCAATTATTTAGCTTCGAGATATGTTACGTGAGCTGAGTGTTAAGACTGAACGAAATATATCATGTATTTCACCATAAAAAATGTGTAAGAAACGTGCGTCAGTGGCAATGTTTTGAAATATTCATAACACAACTTTAGCAAATAAAATTGGTGAAGCCATATATCTTTTTGATACCCAAAAATTGTCATAATAAAACACTAAAATTTTGTTCACTTAAGAACAGTTACAAAGTTACGAAGGAACTAAAAGTAAATAAATTAACAGTAAGTGACAAATTCTAAAGATATATAAATGCCCTAAAATTATGATGACAAAGTTCTGTGATAATTATATCTGCGACACTTACAAGTGCCTTTTGTAATTTTCTGTCACTTCAAGAGCGTTTTATTGTGAGTTATAATTGAATGAGAAAATTTTAAATAATTTCAATTTTAGGATTTTATTCCTTGATAAATATTAGAATAATTTTGAGCTAGCTTTTCTTGTGATAATTATAAAGTTACGCCTTAAGTATTATTCTATAAAATGACAGAATTTATATCAACTTTTTTTATAAATAAAGAATGAAAATTTTATCGATACGACCAGGATTTAAAACCGTGACCTCTGCGAAACTGTACCGTTGCTCTACCGACTAAGTTTTTTTATTGTATAGAATAACAATTTAGATACATTGGCTAGGATTTTTGAAAGAACCCTAATTGATGTGACCTCTCTCCCGATACATATGATTAAATATATGTCGGATAAAGAGGTAGCGGAGGGATGAGGCCAGCGTCTATTTATAATCCTAAATTCATTGAAACGAGCAGCGATACGATAGCTCAATGCTATACGATAAGATGCAATGAGATAGAGATACTATATACATTAAAATACTTACAGACAATTTCAAACATTCAGATCTATTGTTGAAATCATATTTTTAATAGAAAATATTACATTGAATATAATAAAACACCCGACCATCAGATGAACTATTCTATAAAAAGTCTTAATGATGATGACGTGGTACTATTCTGTCTGGTAATAACATTATGACACCAGCAGACCTCATTTGTCATTTTGTGAACATTGTTGTGATATATGTCGTTTGATTCTTGTGAAATTCTTATGTTATAGTAAGTCACAAATTAAATTATAAAATTTAATGTTTTATTTTTTTTAACTGATATAATAAATTTCAAATATTTTTTCTTTTTTTTAAACATAATCGATGTCAATACAATCGCTTTACTAATATAGTAAAATATGTATATGTATACTTGAAACGATTTTTGATTATATTTATATGAAAATCAAAATTTTAGTTTTTATTTAAGTACTTTCGTATGATAATTTTCTTTTGTTCTTTTTTTCTGTAATCTTTTTCATTTAAGAATTTTTTCGCATTATTTTATCTTATAAAAAAAATTATTTTAATTTAAAGTTAATGAAGTGAATAACGACAAAAATAGCTTGTTCATTTGCACAATATACACTGATAACATATAACAGTATATACTGTAAATTTATATGCGTTATGCGATATGAAGCTGGCACTATTCTAAGTAAACCATAAAGGGGGGTTATGCATAGTTATATAGTTCCCCGATTGCTCTGAATATAAATGAGATAATTTGCTCACCTTTATTGGAACTACAGACCTGATCTATCGAATGAGAACAATAGGTAACGGTGCTGAACGACTCCATTGTAGTCGTCTAATTTGAATTGTTAGTTCAGCGTATTGGAAAACAGATACAGTTACGTTTTCGTAACATTGCATTTGTCTAGAGTTGAACCTAGATTTTCCAGCTTCTTTTTTATTTATTTGACCTATACAAAGCCTTAAAATTTGCACAGCTATGCTCTTAGAATAACAAAAAAGGTTATTTTCGGGAATAAATTCTGTATAATCGTACGCATTTAAATAAAATGAACTGAGTACTAGAATTTATGTTAAACGTAAATATATAAAACCTCATTATTCGAGTCTAGACATATAGAAATCTAATCAACTCGAGCCGTGGTCAAAAGTGCGCGAGCCATCATTAGACGGGCGAAGCGAAGTACAGAATGAAATGAAATATAACCCTCCAGTTTTCTAACGTGAAAAGAAAAACATACAAAGGCCGGACCTTTTGCTAACGCACCCTTAAATAAACTGACAAAGGTGTTAACTGTTAGGGTTGTTCCATATGGCTAGGGGAGACCCAGTTGCTAAAGACAGGTGAAATATAAATTGTAAACCCTTTTAGTTCGCAAATTGCAGTCTACCGCGTTAATAATAACTAATGGGCTTTATTTAAATTGTTTCCTTAATTCAATTAATTGTCCGTTTTGCACAAATTATTGTACTATTTTAATTATTGTATTAAATGATATTTGAATGATCAAACTGTCTTTGTTATTTAGGGAGATCAGAAGATTTACTGTCTATAATAATATTTATTATTATGTTTAGACAATGTTATTTTAGACTATATATAAAATCTTTGAATAATGTTATTGATAACATAATATAGGTCATTTAAGATATTTGTACGTTACTGTTTCTATTGCGTCTATTTTTTTAATTTTAGTGGACTAACTAAAAGACGCAGTTACGTACGTTCGTCCTAATGGACTTTTGCAACATAAGGGGTGTTGTAAATGTATTGCCCTTATAAAGAGGGGACTGTAAGAAGCATATTCCATAAAGTAAAAGTGAAAAGACAAAAGAGAAAGTAGTGGATATGGATTATCATCATATTTTTATATTTTTTGTACAAAAAAAATGTTGTATATATATTTCAAACACTATATGTGTACATGTTATCAATTGCATAAAGAAGAATGATACTAAGGATTTTACAACGTTTATTTTTTTTAGTAGGTATTATGAACTTTTATATTAAATTCTATACTATTTGAATATGTTAATAAAATATCCTAATCGCGCCTAAAAATAAGTAACTTTAAACTTCAGATATTTTTTTTATGATATTTCATTTAGGACGCAAATATAAATTAAAATTTTTTGTTTAATCTTTACTAAATCAAATTTTTACATTTCATCTAAAGCCACATTCGTCCTTTGACGCGACGGTGTTTGAATATCTCCTTTTATTTAGCATTTGGAGTATGCTACTGAGAAAAAGATTCACGTCGTAATCCCACCGAGATTTAAAGTTTTTTAACCTTCTTTGTAATTTTACGAATTAATTAACTATGTTATACATAAAAGATGAGATATCTACTGCGTATGTAAAGTTTATTACTTGTGTAGACGCAGTAAGCATCTCAAGTATATTTTAAAATATTCAACTATGATTTAAATGATTGAAATACGCTTACGCTATGCTGAAAAATATATATATCATTCACTGGGAATGAAACATTTTCAGCATTTTATGAAAAAAATATTTCCGTATGCATGTTCTTTGACGCGTTCAACAAAATCGGCATTTGTCGAAAATACCGATCAAACATGTTCCGGCTTTGTGGGTGTAAGTTCGACGTATGTAAAATAAAATAAAATATTTTATAGCAGGTTTCAAATATGAATTATTGAAAAAAATAGGTTGCATAACAAAAAAATATTAGTTAAGCATTTCCCTTTTTATAAACAAGGATTTTTTCTCTATATATTTTGTTAATAAAAAAAATATACACATGCTCAAGAGTTTCACAATATAATATGAAATGAAATAAAAAATTATATTATATACCTTGTATATTTTAGAAGTATAATTTCTATAGCTACGAAAAATAGTATTTTTTTAATAAATGTCATACGTCAGATATTCTAAAACCGACAGCTGTTAAGCTTTACATGACCTACTTTAGTTTGATGTTAAGGTTAGTATAAGCGTAGTGAGTAAGGTTTATTTAGTTTCTACTTGGAATATACGAGTATATCTCAAAGTGTTTACACATACATTCATTATATACGAAAATACTTCAAGACTCGAGACTTGTTGAATTATACTTTCGTTTACTTATTTAATATATTTATTAGTATTTGCTTTTATTTATATTTATTTGAATAATTTATAGCAGAAGTGTACAAAAAGCTAAGCAAGCATTCTCTGCCAGCAAACCTTAACATCTACAGAAGAGATCGTTAGTAAGTGCAAAAAAAAATAAAATATGTGTATAGATATCTATCTAGATAAATAAATTTAAAAATATAAATATAGATGATAGGTATTATACTAATAAAGTTAATCTCTTAAATGTTTATCAGAAGTATACCATATTTTGATACTTCACTTTGATAAATACTTTATTGAACACCAAAACAGGTCTTCATTACGAGAATACTGCCGTACAATTACATATCATAAATAAATACAAAGATAAATATAAAGATTTGAAAATTAAATGAGAACATGATACCAACACACTATACATACATTATTAGAAGATAAAACTGTCTATGGAGTCGATCGTTACCTTCTTTTTGATTTCTGCCAAAAATGTTCCAGATATTTCCTCCATTTTATATTTTATTATTTTCATGCCAAAGGGTTGTCTGTTTACGAAACTGGAATATTATTCCAACTATATTTTAGAAATAAATCTAATAAAGAGTGAGCGTTAAGGCTGCAGTGCTTAAATATTACTTGAGTCACAAGTTTGTGAAAAGCATAAATTATCATGGACCATAAATCTTAGTCAATGATAAAATACGAGGGAGGCTGTAATTGTTGTACCAATTTATGTTCTCTTATTTAACTATACGAATCGCCAGTTGATTAATAATTGATTGTGGGTTCACCGATGTATTGTTTATTTATCTGTAACATTTGTATCAAAATTATAATTGATTGCTATTTGAATATGTTATCAATTATTATATTAAAATATATGTATATGACGGCGCGTTGATTATAATTTAGTTTTAATTATAAGTTACTCAATTATTATATTACAATTTATTATTAAATATATTTCGATATGTTAATATTGTTTTAGTTTTATTTGATTCTGTAATGGTTGTTTTAAAAATTTACTAAAAATATGAGCGGGTAATTCCAAGTAGGGTAGTAAGTGACGTCACTGGTAATGGCGGCTGTTATTTTGTGGATAGCTGCTACAAGAGGTGTACATATACTAACCTATTGGCCCTTAATCTAGTTTAATCGTAATTACTGTGTGTGATATTGTGTTAGACTGTTAAACAATTCCATAATAACGTTTTGGACAAAACAATTGTGCTACTATTTTCAAATCCTGCCGTTACTTCGCCCACTATGAACAATGATGGCCAGGAGTGCTAGCAGGCCCCTTCTGACGCTCCCATATATATTTTATTTTTATTTATTTATTTATTCACGGGAAACATACAGCATATTATTTTAAACAAACAATTTTCACAATGAAGTAAGACTTTATGCCAACCAAGTTTCCACTTCTAAATAAACAATAACAGGAAGTGAACAATTATAGAATACGTAATATAATATTTATAAAAACCAGATAAATATAGTTTTTATTTTTTTCTTTCTACTTAAACATATTTAAAGTAATTTTTTCCATCTAAGTATAGTTGATAAAGAATATAATATTTAAATATTTTAGAAAACCAAAACAATGACAACCAAAACAAAAAAATATTAAAATATAAAAAACAAATTAATATACAAAATAGTACCAAGAATAAAAATGTTCCAGAAATGAAATGGCAATGAATTTCGAAACATTTACCATCAAATATAATATAATATCAATATTTATTTAAAGAATATAAATTATATATTTTTAATGAACGAAAAATCTAATTTCTTTGCGTGATAATAATCGGGGGTCATTATCAGTATCTTTGAACCATTAATTTAAAATGTATCGTGGTCTAAAACTGACTCACATTATACGACCTTTATCCGTGAAATTTTTGTGAGAACCTTAGATCATTTGACGCTAGATACCCAAAATTTACGGCCTGATAAAGCTTTTCCATTTAACCCAGAGCCTCAAAATGGGGCGAAGTACATACATTGCCTTGAAATCGCATGAGAGGAATCAGGGAGGGAGGTCACGTTACATCAGACGAAAGTAAAGTTGTCTACCAAATGGATTACCCGATTAAGTATGAGCGACCTGTGACCCGCATGGGTTGACGGGTGATTAGCTTCAATCTTGGATTAAACGCGACATTAGGTTTTACTGTTTTTTTTTACAATAAATAAAACGAGTTTTTATAAAAAAAGAGAGGAATAAAATACGAGTATTTTAGATTTACTAGTCAATGAGCTTAGTTAATATGGACACAGTAATATTTATATTAATATTACTTTATAATAACATATTAATTTTTAATTTTAAAAATCTTTATTGCACAAATCAGGAAATCGTAAAAATGGAGGACTTAATGCTTAAGCATTCTCCACCAGTCAACCCACATAGTAAACCGAAAAAAACAGAGGGGGCACAAATTAAGAAATAAGAGTAGTAAAGTTAATATCGAATATAAAATTCTATAATACTATTTTAATATACAGACTAAAAAAAAAAAAAATATATAAATAAAAATAAAAAGAATAAAAAAAAATAAAAAATAATATTAATTTTCTCTATTAATTCTTCCATCACTAAAAAAAATATATATTTCAATCGTAGACTCTGTCAAACAAGGGCGTTAATATTTTATGAAGGCCGTTTGAAGGCGGAGACGCGTTTTGCATATTTAAAAGATTCAAACTTTGAAAGGGTTCGCATATATTTTGATTGTTAATCTGATTCCATTGTACAAAAGGTTATTCAAATGTAATCGTACGTTAATAAACTTTAATAATAAAACATCGTAATGACTTTTCTGAGGATTCTACTCTTATTTCAAAGTATATATGTATATTACTTTATAATTTATATGAGTATAATTGATGTGGTTTAAATTTGTATTTGATGTGAGAAATAATATTGTTTAACACATTCTGAGATAATGATACCAACTTAATTATTAATTCATTACATTTATAAAGAGAATAAAGTTTATATATCAATAGGTTTGCGGACTTAAGAAATATTGCTACTTTCAAACCTTTCACAAAGAAGAAATTAGATATGCAACCTTCCAACCCCCTGAGAGTTTTGCTCAGAATTTAAATCAAAAAAATTCTAGCCAATACTTTATCTTTCTGCTATACCAAAGATAAAAGAATAATCTTACTATTAAAAATGTACAGCAGTTACGATTAAAATTCATTATACCTAAATATTATCAGTATAACATAAAACGTATAACGAATTTTAATCTTAACTCAGATGTCATTGCAAAATTATGTTCGCGTAAAACCGAGTGTTCTGTGATAAAGCAATGTTATTGCTGTTCCGTAATATACTTCTGCCATTGTGATTTAATATCCGTGACGAGATATAGCAGTTAAGCTTTATCGGCTCCTGTATCGATAGTTATAGGGTTTAATACTGATAATGGATGGTTCATATTTACCAATAAAAAGAGGTAACAGCTTACTTTATGATGGAAATTTGTAACACTTACTGTATTAAAACATTCTTCACTTATGATTTTATTTTTCAAGAACGTATATAAATACTGTTTGTAATAACTTTTGATATATTCATGAATTGCGTCTAAAATGTTACCTTATATCTCACATCGTCTTATATCTCATTTTGTATATCATTATTATAATATATAAATTAATTTTGTTACCCCAATTAGTATAACAAAAATTAGACTAAATATTGATACGGTCCATAAACCCAATAAATTTAATACTGTTGTGGAAACAAAAAGATATTTCGGAACATATATCTAATGTTACCATATTAAACAAAGTGCAAACTCATATAGCTTCTATAGTTATAGCGTTTCTAAAGTAACTCTAAAGTCAATTTGCTGAACAAGCACAATTTGTCTTCTAGGAGACAAGCAAGACCGGACTCTAAAACTTTAATGTGGTTATAGTTTTTGAGGACATTACCATAGATATTAGAAGATTATAATCCGGCTAAGAAAATAAGTGTTATAATTAGTGAGTGTTAAAACACACAGTGGATGTATGTCATAAAAAAGGATTGAAAGGATTTTGTAGACAAATAAACTGTGGTCTAGAAAAAACACACAATACTTTTTATCTAGGAAAAATGTAGTAATATCTTCAGACATCAGAGGGCGTTTAAACTTCTAGATTAGTTTCATACTCATCTATCAGCCAAGCAAAGTAGTAAAAAAATAATTATATCATATTATATTATAGTGCAGTCCAACAAAATCATTACACTTTACAATTCACTAAGCCCTTTTTGACCCCCAAATATAGTGAGTTAAAATTTTTTAACGACAATTAGTACACCAATAGACTGCAAACATATTTACAAAGTACTTTGAAATTGCTACTTAGCAATAATTGATATTCTATTCCATAATTCAACAGATCATTTCCATAGCCAAATCATCAGTAGTACTCAGTAAGAGAACGTTTGTCTTTATGATCTAAGGACGTCATGTTTGAAGCTACATACAATCACTGTTAATTTGCGTTCAAATTGTTAATTTGCATCTCGTTGGAATATCCTAAATAGCTATGGGGTTTATAATTTGTACTGTGAGTCTGGTTATTGGGTAGAGAGTTTCAGACTAGTACCTGTTATGGAAAAATGTTTTGGAAGACTCCAGAATGATTAATAAGGAATGAATATCTTATTTTTGATATTGTTCTTAACGTGTTCAATGGCTTTTGAAGAAATTTTAACCAAGATTCTCCCTTTTACCCAAAGATATATTATGGATGAGCTTTTAGTTCCCAGCGCAGTTTCTTTGAAGATTAAAAATCATAAAACAATGGGGTCTCCGCTGAAAGGTTCCAACTTTCAAAGCGGAAATCAATAGATCTAGCATCTGTCAATTAACAATACTTTAAAAAATAATTTTTAAACACAATAAATTATAAAAGTAAAAATATAATTCATTCCATTGAACGTACAACACTAATAGCTAAAGGAAAATTTGCATGGAAATTTGAATTCTCTTAAAATATTTGAATTTCAAATTTAGTTATAAAATAAAAACTTATTTAAAAAAATGTTTGTTATAATATTATTTTGAGTACATTGCAATATGCCTGTATGTACTAACAGTAGTTTATATTATACGTGGATATGCCAGAAGATGTATGCGTGCGATAGAGGTCCAGTTAATCGGAAAATTGGCACTCACTGAAGTTCCAATTTTCCTGATATTGAGGACAATACCTCAGTATCTGGAGCTCTTTAATAGAAGCACGGTCCTGATATTTTCTTTACTGGAAATTAATGAAATAATGCACGAAGATGCGGTTGGGAACAAAGTAATAATAAGCGCAGCGGATGTTGCAATTTATTAGGATGTTTGTCCATTTCAGTTCCGAGATAACAGAGAGTGTAGCAAAAGGTTTAAAGGTTATACTGAAAGTGCACAGACACTACTCATTATTTGACATTTACAAGCACATTATAGGAACGATTATGACGTAACCAATAAGTTTGATGTGATTGTTTAGAAATCTTCAATATAATAGAATTAAATTATTAAAAGTTGTATAATATTAAATAAAGATATTTAAAAAGAAAGACTATTTCTAAAAACGATTTTTAATATTTATATATTATTATATAACATTCTACAATCCAATGTTGCATTGCAAGGCTTCCCCTGGTTAAGAGTACCAATAAATTCTACACGACAATATAATAGGAAATTTAAATATTTTTCAGAATGAACTTTGCCATACATGATTACTTTTTAAATATTTTTTTTATGTTTAACCTTAAAGAGATAAAAGAGGTTTTTGGACAAAGAAAGCATTATATCAATATTCTATGCAATTATACGAATTTCAACTGCACAAATTCAACACTTATTTGCGACGGGACATCGCATCAGCGTCAGATATGACCAGGATTATATTATTTGCTAGACAATTATCCTGTGAAAATAAGTATGCTATATAACAATATGTTGTAATTTGATATAATATACAAATTTTATATTATAAAATTTAAGGTACTTTTCAAATCACATATATACCTGTAACAATTTGGTATTTAAGTTTTAGAAGTTTTTGTTATGGCAGATACATTTTACATGTTTTATTTTCTCGATAAACCGGTGCCACCCCTAACTCAGGATCTAGAGTGAATGCGTCGTATTCACAATTAAGATCGTGTTTGTGAAAGCTCGATGCTTTTATATGAATCATTCACTGCTTATTAGTGTTCTGGAGTTTACTTTCTCATATCTATGACATAACAAAAGGTTAATAACTAGAAACGACATAATATTTATACAATTCTAGTTTTCAAGTTATTTTTAAACGATAGAAAGATTTTAAAGTTATTTGATTTTATGATTCTGCATTTCGTTTATTATAGTACTTTTCGCTTAACATATGCAATTCAGAAAGTCGATAGCTTTCATTGACTCATAAATTCAATGAGGTATGAAATAGAGATTTCGTTACATGGGTCCAGTTTTCTTATATGAGTTTGGATCTACAAAAGAGATATGAGTTTTTTGAGTTACCGTTAATTAATATGATATTTTTTATCTTAGATTAGATAGATTTAAATTAGTATGTATTTATAAAAATATGTATACAAAATCATACGCTGCGTAAAATAACGGTTAAATATGTAAGGCGACGCTACTTAATAGCTCACTAGACAGTAAGCCGAGAATTTTTAGAGATCACAGGTTTGAGTCCTGACTCAAACCCGTGATCGCTGAAAATACTCTGAGAATAATTTATTAACAGTAGCAGGCTACTGTTAATAAATTGAAAATTAAAATATGTAATTATTTTATAATAAATCTACTAAACATTAAATTTATAATAATACTACTATAACTATATAAAAAATCTTTATAAAATATATCTTTTAAAAATTCTATATTTAGTATTTTCTTAGATTTTTACGAGTACACATTTGAAATAAAACTATTTTTTACGGATTAAAACTCTCGTATAATTTGGTTACATTATTATTTTCACTCGACGTTTTGAATGCTTTGCAGCAATCGTATTCACGGATAGACGAGATGTAAGTGTCTATATTTGTTCCAATAATGACTAAAAGACGGAAATAAGAATTATATTTATAAAAATATAAATCACAGATATGTCTAAGTACATAAAGTGTATTTGGTATGAACATTGTTTACTGCTGATCGACGAAAACACATTAGATAACTTTGCTTGATCGTAACTATGACTTTTATGAGAACGGCCTTTTGGTGAAAGATATATTTTATATCAGCTGGTATTACACTGATTTATATACGTATCGTAATAACGTAATCGTACAGATATACAAGATATTTCATTGATTTTATTGAATATTGATTTATTTAGTATAAAAAATTTATCAGTCTTGTCTTCTAAAAAGTTGTTTTATGAAACTCTTCGACAAACTTAAATATTTTTTAAAATAACATTTACTTTAGTTTTTTGTAACTGTGGGCATATATTTCCATGATATTGTAAAGTATTAAAATACCCACAATTAAAAAAAATAAAAATAAAATACTATACGATTGCAAAGATTGTTATAACATGTATAAAAGTAGTTTCAAAGCAATATTATGTAAATCAGTAAGTGCCTTCACGTAATAGTGAATAGACAATTAGAATCAATTTACATTGTAACAAGAGATCATCTCGAACAAACTAATTTCTCCTCGTTACTATAACAATATAACTCGAACAAACCCACGAAGAAACACAATTATATAACCATACAAGGGAATACTTATTATTTATTCGCTAACGACTATTTTGCTGCCGTCATAACATAATACAGGATTTCCTTATAACTTCCCGAGCACGATATTATATCATTTAGTTTTGATGCTAATATCATTCTCTGGTAATTAATTTGAAGTGGATCTGGACAAAGTATTGTCGGTAAAGAAATGGAAATTATTTTATTTATACACTAAAGACAAAATCTTGTGCTTCTATAATGTTAATAATATACAACATAGTTTTAAAAATATTTCTAAAAATATTGTATCAAGAAATTTTATAGCTTTTTATATTCACTAACTTAAACAAAAAACCGATATCGTTATTGGCAAAGCACTCTTAATAATAAATAAACACACAGGGACATTTTACAAATACAAAAAACTAATACTTCAACCATAAAACTACGGGTAAAGTGAATAATTTGTTTGTATATGAAACCCCACAGTCAGTAGCAATTGAACACCGAAGCGTTTGTCCAGGTTACCAATAGAGCAATGTTGGTATTTGCATAGAGTACACAAGAGACTTAATATCAGGATATATAGCCGATATGAATGACGCAGTGACACACAGGATAATGGATTATTCTTGATACACGTATTTTAAGTTTCAAACTTTCCTAATAGAATTAAAACTGACACAAAACACCAAATGGCTCACTATGAACTTGGTATAAACACTATTTGCTTTATTGTTTCTTTGTTTTTCACACTGTTCAAATGGATATATATATTTAAATGGTCTCTAAAGTTTTAAAATTAGTGCAACTTTTTATCAAAAATTCAATTAAAACTTATACAAATAGTGACTTTGATTGACGTGAGACAACAGAAACAATCACACCTTTTTATTAAGAAGTATTGCATTAGTTTTTTTTCTTTGCAAACAGTTAATACAGGGTACTGTTCAGTCATAATTTATCACTGCAACAATAATATAAACATTACGCTAAACAATCGCACAAAATTGATAATTAATAACACAATATTATTATGTATTGTCCTCTGTTTTTGCTGACTAATTTTGATTAATTTATTGCAGAATAGTTTTTAGTGTAATACAAATTATATTGAATAACATTATTTTGATGATATATTATTCTTTTAAAAAAATCTATTGCAATTATCATCTTTCACAAAGTAGCTCCTCGCTAACTCCCTAACTTATACTGTGTATGAGAAAATATAATAATGAGTGTAAGGCTTACAACCAAATCAAAGCTTAGTAATTTTTTTATTGTAATATATTTTTCCTATAATACCAAAATGATTTAAAAAAAAAAGTTTGATTGATTGAAGTAAAAAAAAGTTTGATTTATGAATGTATTTCATTGAAGTAGTTTCGCTGACGCTCCTACTATCGTGTATCTCGTAGGGGACTAATTGGGGTTCGTTAGGCGGCAATTGTTTGTTGTCTAATGGCGAATACCATCCGATATATAAACATTGTAGGCCTCGCGTTCGAACACTAGCTGAAAAATATTACATTTAAACAGAAAATTAAAAAAAAATATTTCAAAATGAACTTTAATATTTGTTTGATCTCCCAATCTGTTCCAACTTTTGGTGCAAGGGCTTACAGTAACATGCAACAATATACTAACATATGTATTTAGCTGCTTGTTTTAGGAAAATACAGCTCATACTCTGATGAGCTGTCCAGAGACGATGGTTATTAGACTCGCCAGGGCTTAGAGAATTAGATAGGATTTAGAACTGGTTTAGTATATGCTAAATCTTCATGCTTGGCAAGACACATATAGTATTATTTATATTGAAATTCCGTCTTGAATGCAATGATATTGCAATAAAAATGATTTTAATGTTATAATAATTCTTAAGGAACTATATAAGATTAAATAAACAAATATTTCAAAAATATTATTAGTTTTATCTTTGATGTTATTTTAAAAACATCACTCTTAAATGTGCCACTCTTAAATATTATTTTAGTGTTTTAGCACAAAGAGAATAAAGAGGTTTCGTACAAATAAACCATTTCATAAATATTCTGTACAATAATACGAGTTTCACCTCTATAACTTCAACACTTACTTGCGGGTCATCGCTTCAGCTTAAAAAATGACCAGGAATATATAATTAGCTACATATTTATACTATCATATTATCCTTTGTTAAAATAATTATGCTATACAACTATATGTTGTAATTTGATATAATATGTATATTTTTTAAGCTTATCAACAAATGTATATACGAACTAACAACAACTTACTTGTACCTGTAACAATTTGGTATTAAAATGATATTTGTTTTATAACAAACAAGTTTTTGTAATAGCAAATCTATTTTATATTTAGTTCAGACTTTATAAATAAATACATAAATTTTGTAAAAATATGGAGTTTTAGAATATATACATTTATTTTGATGTATCCACATATTCGATTCTAATGTAAATTTATCAATCACAACTGTTACAGAACTAAAAGCGAGCATTCATGCTATTTTACACACTATAAAGACAGGAATCAATTCTTTAGTTAAAAAGTATAATAAATTTAAAAATCACATTGCCTATATGATTAAGATATTATTTTATCGATAAACTAGTGCCATCCCTAACTCAGGATCTCGAGTGAATGCGTCGCTTTCACAATTAAGTTCCTTTTTGTGAAAGCTCAATGCTTCTATATGAATCAATCACTGCTTATTAGTTTTTTGGAGTTTATTCTTTCATATTTTTGACAAAACGTAATATTAATTAATTAAAAACGAAATAATGTTAGAACAAATTAGTTACTTTTATATGACCAAAAGGTTTTAAAGTTACTTGATATTATGATTCTGCCGAGTTTCATATATTATAGCAGTTTTCGCTTAACATATGCAATCCATTACGTAGATAGCTTTTATTGACTCATAAATTCAATGAGGTATGAGATAGGGATTTCGTTACATAAGTCCATTGTTTTAGTATGAGTTTGGATCTACAACTGAGATAACAGTTTTATGACTTATCGTTAATTAATACGACATTTTTATACATTTAAAATTAAAATAAATATCCTTTTCTATTTAATGAATTATTTATCTTTTTAAATAAATCTACTAATAAATAATTTATAATAATAATATATTAACTTATTTAATTTTCAACACTATACAATAGGGCTATAAAAATATATCTTTAAAAAGTTATATATTTATTCCAATAATGACTACAAGACGAAATTAGTAATTTTATACAAATATGTCTAAGTACATAAAATATATTCGATAAGAACATTCTTTATTGCTGATCGACGAAAACACATTAGATAACTTTGGTTGATCGTAACTATGACTTTTATGAGAACGGCCTTTTGGTGAAAGATATATTTTATATCAGCTGATATTACACTGATTTATATGTGTATCGTAATACCGTAATCGTACAGATATACAAGCTATATTATTGATTTTATAGAATAATGATTTGTATAGTATAAGAATGTCACTGGATTGTTATGTTCTAAAAATTTTTTTTTTGTCCTTCTTCTACAAAATTAAATATAATAAAAAAAAATTAAAATACCTACAAAAACAATTTAAAAAATTACTATACGAATCTGCATAATATTTATTAGTGTAAAGTTTCAAAAGCATTATAGTGTAAATATGTCAGTGTCTTTATGTAATAGTGAATAGACAATTAGAATCAATTTACATTTTAACAAGGGATCATCGCGATCAAACTAATTTCTACTAATAACAATATAACTCAATAAACACACGAAGATACACACAATTATATAATAATACAAGGCAATGCTTATTATTTATTCGTTAATCACCATTTTGCTGCCTCCACAATATGATACAGGATTTCCTTATAACTTCCCGAGCACGATATTATATCATTTAGTTTTGTTGCTAATATCATTCTCTGGTAATTCATTTGAAGTGGATCTGGACAAAGGATTGTCGGTAAAGAAATGGAAATTATTTTATTTATACAGTAATGACAAAATGTTGTCCATCTGTAATATTAATAATAAACAACATAATATTAAAAAAATTCCAAAAAACTGTTATAAGAACTTTATAGCTTTTTAATTAACATCATATCATTTTTTTTATAAAAGAAAAACAATAATGTTTTCTAAGATTTACACGAGTACTACACATTTCAATAAAACTATTTTTCGGATATAACTCGCGTTTATTATTACATTTTTATATTTACCCCGACGTTTCGAATGCTTTGCAGCAAACGTGTTCGCGGTAAGACGAGATGATGGTGTCTCAGACAGAATGTAATAATAAAAGCGAGTTATATCCGAAAAATAGTTTTAAGAAAAACAATATTCATATTGACAAAGCATTCTAAAGAATCTAAATAATAATAAACAAACACACACGGACATTTTACAAATACAAAAAACTAATACTTCAACCATAAAACTACGGGTAAAGTGAATAATTTGTTTGTATATGAAACCCCACAGTCAGTAGCAATTGAACACCGAAGCGTTTGCCCAGGTTACCAATAGAGCAATGTTTGTATTTGCATAGAGTACACAAGAGACTTAATATCAGCATATATAGCCGATATGCATGACGCAGTGACACACAGGATAATGGATTATTCTTGATACACGTATTTTAAGTTTCAACCTTACGTGTTAGAATTAAAGATAACGCAAACCACAAACTCTTTCAATATAAATTAGTGAGACACAAACACAATATTTTATCTTTTTTTTTGTGTCTGAAGTGTTTTTATAATGTTTAGTTAATTGCAATTAAATTTTAATCTACTCATGTTCTCACGCTAGCCAAAGTTCTTCTATTAGTGCAACTTTTCAAGAATAATTGAATTAAAAATTATACAAATCGTGACTTCGATTCACATTAGACAATAGAAACAATCACATTCGTTACTTTAAGAAGTATTGCATTTCTTTTTGTTCTAATGCATACAGTTAATACTTGATACTGTTTATCATAACAATTATAAAACATTAATAAAAGGCTAATTTAATTAAAACAACGATAAATATAATGTTTTAAATGGTAACACAATGTCATTATGTATTAAATTTCTAGCTGAGTAATTTTTATTAATTCTTGGCAGAATAATTCTTATTGTAATACAAATTTTATTGAATAACATTTTGATGATATATTAATCCTTACAAAAAAAAAAATTCTATCCCGGTTATCATCTTTCAATGTTTAATTGGTTTCTTTGTAGTCTTTCATCAAGCAACCTGTACCTGCTTATTTGCGAAACATATTTTACAAAGTAGCTCCTCGCAAACTTCCTAACTTGTACCGTGTATGAGAAGATATAACTTTAAATATGTTTTGTAAGGCTTACACACATTAAGGAAAAGTAGGTTTTATTGTAATATTTTTTTCTTACAATACTAATTTGATTTTTCTTATTAAAAATATAAAATTTAAATAAGTAAATACAAATTGTGAATATTTTTCATTAAAGTTTTTCTGCTGACGCTCCTACTATCGTGTATCTCGTAGGGGACTAATTGGGGTTCGTTAGGCGGCAATTGTTTGTTGTCAGATGGTGAATACCATCCGATAAATAAACATTGTAGGGCTCGCGTTCGAGCATTAGCTGAAAAATATTACTTTTAAACAAATAATAGTAAAAAAATACTTTAAAATTGCATTTACTGTTTTTAAATCTGAAGTTAATTGAATACAAAATATAAAATTATTTTCCCAATCCAACTTTTTATGCAAGGGCTTACAGTAACGTGCAACAATATGCTAGCAGATATATATATATATATATATATATATATATATATATATATATATATTTAGCTTCTTATGTTTTAGGAAAATACAGCTCATACTCTGATTAGCTGTCCAGAGACGATGGTTATTAGACTCGCCAGGGCTTAGAGAATTAGATAGGATTTAGAACTAGTTTAGTATATGCTAAATCTCTTTGCTTAACTCAGATATAGTATTGTTTTTGTAAGGATATTATGATATTGTAATTTTGCTTGGATACAATTACACTGCAATAACAATAATTGTAATATTATTGTACTCGGTGAGGTTTAATAAGTAAATATAATGTTGGAAGGAATTAAAAGAAATTAACACATTCAAATTTATTTAAATATTGTTCATAATATATTTAATATTTTATAGAAAACACAAAAATCGCAAAAATAAATCAAACTGCGTGACAAGTTGTTAAAACTTGTGCATAATAATTGCGATCTTATCCCATCATATTCAAGTCCATGATAAGCTCTTTACTGAACTAGCTTATAAAGGCTTTACCACACTTTCCTATCTCTTTGAAGTGATAGGCCGCGATAATTGGCAATAGCCTAAGGCTAACGGATGTACATCCAACCTCGTAGCGTTAAAATGAAGATGTATCGCCGTAAAAGTATACAAAAAATCTTTAATCTTAATTTCCTCAAAACAGCAACATTATTTTTAATATTATTAGTCATATTTATATGTTTTATTAAAACAAATAAAAAAATATATTACTTTTGAAACGTAATCATAAATTATTTGGTTTCAGGTATTTAATGAAACTATTATATTTAATGTATAGATAGAAGATTGATTTTTTTATTCAATTTCTAAAAAAAAAATTTGAAAGTAATGTAGACACGAGTTTTTTTGAAGTGTTTATGTGTTCAAATATGTCTAATATGGCAAACAACAACAATGCTGTTTCCAACGTGTAACGCCCTAATATGTACTCATATTCATATTCTTTATTGTACACCATCCAAAAAAAAATAAATAAATAATAGAAATACATACACAAAATATGAATTGTACAAACAGGTGGTCTTATCGCTTTAAAGCGATTTCTTCCAGACGACCTTATGTAGTTCATATGAAATGACTCTCGGGAAGTCAAATAAAAAAATGCGAAACGAAAGAATTAATTTAATAGGCAATTGATACTTTGGTGGTTTGACTATTATTACCAAGTTAAATTTTTTTTTAAATTTTAATCAAGGTACCAACAAAAATTTAAATAGCCACTTGGATGAAAGGCATAGACTATATAAAATAGCCTAGTCGGGTTCAAAGAAACCGCTATAAAAGAAGTGAGGGACTCCTGGGTAACACATTTAATGTCTATAGAAGTTTAAAACGCGACGGGAAGGAAGCAAAGAAAGTATATCTCTTTTGATAAAAACTGTAGAATTAGCTTCCCGACCTAAAACCAAAATTAGGGCAAAGCCCCTTTAATTTAAGTATTGGATAAATAAAAAGGTTAAGGTTTAAGGTTACTTCATAATTTTGTTTCTTACAATTTTTACTCTATACTTTTACTTAGCAGGCGTTCATTTGAAATGCATTTTGCAATATAGTAAAATCAATGAAAAATAATAAAACATACAATTACGTTATCTTTAAAAAAATTATGGCGCCAGCGATGACGGAGCGATACAACTACATTATCAGTATGGCAAAACATTAACACTGTTACACTTAGCTTCCATACTGTATAGAAATAACATACACTCACCAACCGCGATAAACAAACCGAGTTGCGTATCTGTATATTGGCTATGTCCGCAGCTCCAAAAGAAGAGACTGTTGGCATATTTTTGCATTCCATAACGTCTGTGTCCAAGTGCAACCATTACAAAATCAAATGACGTCACTGTGTTTGCACTAGGACTAAGTAATCAATTGACTAACTTTAGTAAAAGTAATATTGCCATAACTAATTTCAACCACTTTAAATAATAAGTTTGCTCCTTTAATAATAAGTTCTCTTAACCTTATCTCTTACAACTGAAAAGATATTTAGATGAGATAATGTAAAATAAATTGATATTGCCTTTAAAGTATTCTTACAAAACGACCTTGTCTGAGTTTTTAATAATTGTTAAGTTTATCACAAATTACAATTAATGTGCTGACTTTGGAAGTATTATTAACTTGTATAACTAGAAGCAGAGATAAGTGTATTTGAACAATCAATAATCTATTTACTAAAAAAGTTGTAGCACAAACCTATTTAGTACAAACACACAATTATTGTAATATAAGTAGTAAAAATAATTTAACTTTACAACTTTAAAGCACTTTAAAGCGCTTTATACCGGAACCAATATGACCAATAATAACTCGGAATCAGAACCAAATCGGGTGCAGAATAAGCAAATTTTGTCCAATTTCCTGGCATCATATTTATTGGCCCTTCGGAAACGCTGACCTGATTGTATGAAATAATGGTCTGATATCAGAGTTTGTGGAACATATTTCTTATAGGTTTGTGGATTTATTTGCCACATGGTAACTAGTGCAAACTATATTGACAATTTCTTAAAATTTATTGTATTATGTGTTATTATAAGAAAAATACTTTAGAATAAAACTTAATGTATAATACCGACATTATAGTGTAAAATCTTAGTAAAATTACAATAAAACCACACTTACCTAAAAAAAGGACAGACGGACTATAAGACACTGGCACCAAAACATTCTTATGTCTTTTCGACTATTTATGATAATTAAAAAATGTAATCCCTACATTTTCGATTATTAAAAAGCGCCATCTGTTATCACATTTTATAATTAAATATCTTGTATCAAAATTAAAAAGAGAACCAAACATAAAAACACCCAAAATTAAAATTAACAATTTTAATTAGTTTACTACGCCCTTAACGAAACAAAGTACACCTATAACGAGTTTTGTAACAAACGTTAGAACCTACAAACTATATAATTACAGCTCCACGTTGCTAACAGTAACACGTGACAAACTCTAAAGTACTTGAGAGAATATGAATCTGGAACTATTGTGAATTTAGTTTTAAAACTACAACGGATATTCAATATCTCCAGTTTAGAAACTGAGGCAGATTGTAATGATTGTTGGAAATTTTAGAAACTACTTATATTTTACGTGATATTTTCCTTTACGAGAAGGTATGGTTTTATAATTATGTGGTAACCAAATAGTAGTTAATCTGATAATAAAAATAGCCACTATTTATATTTTGAAACCACCATGAAACCATAGAATGAAATGTGTATTATACTTACTATAAGATATTCAAAATCAAATCCAAAGTCATTTATTTTGACTTTGAAATTATTTAATTTATTATAATTATACTGTTTATGTAAATGTTAATGTTACCAAGAAAAAACAATGTAAGTAATAGATACTGAAGAAGAATATGTTTTCTAAACTAGAAAGGAAATGTCAAGGTAGGAAGGCTTTATTGTTTCTTGTACTTCTCTTGTATTGTAGTATTTGATATTGTTGGATAAGTTTTACTTATTGGATAGTTGTGAATATTGGTTTTTTATAATAAAAATATCATATGAATGTAATGTAGATTATTTTAAAACGTATATTTTTAAATAAAAGTTGTATATACCTTCAGATCCGAATACCCTCAGTATCTTCCAAAGTATATTATTTTTAAAATATTAACTTTAATTTACCACAATTAATATATTTTGCTATATTATAGAAAGTGAAAAATAAATTATTAACTTTTCATCAAACATAGACCGATAGTTAGACATAATAAAGACACAACATATTTTTCCTCCACAAAAAGATTTGTTATTGCTTCTCGTAAAATATATTCCTAGCAATCGGGAAGGCTTCGATAAATATGTATGGGAAGCGACGTCACCTGGGATAGCGTAATTGCATTGGATACCCAAATTATACATCATTGTTTGTGTTATAAACAATTTCGGTTATCTAGCGATAAATAAGATTAATATGCTTTATGTACAGGTTAACTAATATGTTATTGTTACATATATTGTTGCATATTTACTTATATAGTGTTACATAATATTTTCTTAGATTTTCACGAGTACACATTTCAAATAAAACTATTTTTTTACGGATTAAAACTCGCGTATAATTTGGTTACAATCGTGGTCACGGGTAGACGAGATGTAAGTGTCTGACGTTAACACGATTGCTGCAACGCATTCGAAACGTCGGGTCAAAATTAAAATGTAACCAAAATATACGCGAGTTTAAATCCGTAAAAAATAGTTTTATTTGATATTGGTACATTTTACCTAACTTGTTATTGTTCAGAATAAAGATAATTGTTTTATATACGTTAAGTATATATTTTCAAATGTTACGTTTTTCATGTTGGTAGTCATTTTGATAAATTAAATATGATGCTAGAAGTAGTAAGGACATCCTGACAGTAGTATATACTACTTTATCATGTTACGGAGTAGAATAAACATGACTGTCATGTTATGTTAACTTCAAAAGGTTAAGAAAACAACTGATATTGTTTGCTCAGAATAAAAGGTTGATTATATTTTATTGTGAGAAATAAAACTATTTTATATCCAGTGTGTGTGTTTAGTGACACAACTTTAGGATTATTTATATTAACATTATATCCAATAATAAAAATGGTCAACAGCGTATATTAAACAAAAAGTGAATATAATTTTATAATGAATTATAACTAAAATAACCAACGCTTCCATATTTAATGTTAAATTCATTAAAGCAAGTAGCTCAATTGGAAGAGCGACGGGAAGGTTTTCCAGAGGTCCGGAGTTCGAATCCTGCTCGTATCGATCATTTCATTATAAATTTCTTTAAAATTTATGAAACTTAATATGACTAAACATTTTTAAAGATAATTTCACCCCTAAATGAAAATATAAAGCATTATTTATGTCTTTATTTTTATAAAATATAAAAGTTTTGTGACTGGACGCGGGATTAAATATACGACTTTGAGAGAGGACGTCTCAAATTGCTAAAAGCCTTGTAAAATATGCTTTTTGTTTATTATTCTGTGTAGAATTGTTTGAAAAGCCTATCATTGTAATATCTTTTGTTATACCGAATAAAAATTTAAACCTAGAAGCCCAATCTAGGTATTTTTTACCTATATGCATACAAATAACTGTTATCTCTTTCAGACAAAAAGGACCCAAAACTGAACAAATGTCGCTACTGAAGATATTGTTTTCGTGAAAAAGCAGCGGAAAACAAAATTTACTTTTTAAATTTTACAAAGGCAATATTACGTGAGCATAACATCGATGTGTGTGTAAAGTGTAAAGACAAAAATATAAAAAAACTAAAAAACTGGTAAAAAAACTTTATTAGTTATTAGAAAACAAAACCAATTTCATTTTTTTTTTTAAATATTTATTCATTAATATTCTTCATTTTTATTATTGGTTCAAAAGAGAGTACCTAAAGGATGTCGGTTTGTACCAAATTCTTTTATATTAATTACTAATATTTCTTTTTTCCATGTCTAATAAACAAATACTGTTATTATTGTCTTTTTTTTCATTTTCTAAATAGTTAATAAAAATAAATATTTATAAAATAAGTTTATGTTTTAGCTTTAAGTGTATTGATGTAGAAAAATTTAAATTATAAATGAGGTTTTTAGATAAAAATATAATTGGACTTCTAGGATTAACAAAAAGTTTGTTTATTTTCAGCTTCTTATTAGGAAAAAAGAAAATATTGTTCTAAAATATATATTTTTTAATGATAAAAATATAATTAGATATAACATTAACTGAATTACATGTCAAATTGAATCTTAATTCATATAGTTTAGTCCCAATTAGTTGAAGTAAAGTAATTGAACCTTGAAATGTTAATAAACTTAAAATAAGGTTATTAACCTTCCAAAATCTAAATGAGGGATAATGCGGATTAGTCCAATACTATAGAGCTGATTGGCTGTGGATGTAATTCTGTTAATTTGGGGATTTAGTTATTATCACACTGCATTATGCGGCTTTAGAGTGAATTATTGTTATTATGATCTATAATTTAAAAAATGATGTTATGATAATTCTAAACAATATTATTGTTTGAAACATATATAATATTTATTATACAGAAACAAAATTCAGAATAAAACAAAAATGAAGGTGTTGGATTATTTTCTATATGAATAACTTTCATGTATTTGACGATGTTGGAATAAAACTTATATGCTTTAATTTATTATGTGTTGTTCAGGTTGAATCCTAGAATAATTTTTAAAAAAGTGATAAATGTTTATGTTTTTTCTATTTTCAAATTATTAATAAAATTGTTACTTAATAAAAACGTGATAAATAGTATCAAAAATGTGGACTACAAAATTATAATAATTATTTAGTATATATAGTTCGATAACTATTCTTTTCAATAATTCTTCAATAAAAGTCTATTTTTTGTGAAGTAGCCTCAGAAGTATGAAAAAAAAATTCCATGATTGTTGTTCTCGTAAGCAAATCTAAATTCAATGCTGTTATTTTATTGCTTAATATAATTAAATTATATGAAGAAAGACAATTATAATTGTGTCTGCGTCGAGCAAACGTGAATAGATTTCAAACCAGACGAAGTGTCTTATAAAAAATTCATAATTTTCATAAATTCAACTCAACATTTTCATTTATATGCAGCTCTATTGTCTTAACGATTCTGTTTATTCGGCAACAGCATAATAATGCCTAATTGTAATTTTGAATTCGCAGCACTTTGTGGTGTAATTTAGTTATAAATTGCTCTTGTGTTGTAAAATCGAGCAATTTACACAGGCATCCAGTTAGTGTAACTACATTATTAACAATTGTACGATCTATTGGGTTTCGATGAGATTGGATTATACTTGTTTAGTAAATACATCATATATTTCTGAGTCTAATAAAACATCAGTAAATTACATATGAATATATCAATTTATTCATAAAAAAATATTCAACAGATGAACACAAAAATTCGTCTTACTTTAAAGTCGGTTAAAAATTAAGACAACAAGAGAAGAAGTGACAGTAACAACTGAATTTTGTCAAGTTTTTTGTGAAGCTCCATTAATATTTTGGAAATTTTAATTTCACCCTGACATTAACATGACGGGTAAGTGATGGGGCGCTTGTCTTTTTACATAGCTCTTATGACATTAACCATAAAGATTAAATTTCAATAACATGCCCCTTTGTGGCCGATCGTACGTCATGAATTATGCAGTATCCTCCCTGAAGCGAAACAGTCTGATTAAAGGGACTCTGAACCCTCGTGTTTATTACTAAGCTTGAAGACTTGCGTATGTATAGAATTTTCAACTTTATTGTATATGATTTCAAAACTCCGAAGATCCAATTTTGTATGAGCTTTTAAAATTTAACCTTGCAATAAAATAAAAAAATTGGAGTATTTACTTTTATAAATGGTATTGTTTACTTTTAAATTGTAAAATGAATAAAAATAATAAAAAGCTACATCACGTGTATGAAGGTGGAGCAACAATGTATTGCACTAAAACTTCACAATTTATTACCGGACAAAAGTTTTAACGACCTTAGTAACGTACATTATTTTGTAGCAATAAACATGAATTTTATTTTTGATAGTAAATTTAATTTTAAAATATAGCACAAAATGCTAAAAAATGTTTACGGAATCTACAATTTTTATTTTCATACAAATAAAATTTGATTGTATTCCGAATTTTTATATAAAACCAATAACATATTTTTGATAAAATACGACAACACATTATATGTTACATATATATAAATTGGTACATTAATTCTACGCAGAATGAAATCCCTATTCTTTTTGGCTCTCAAAAGCAATATCGCGTAGAATTTAAATTTTTCAGTCATCGAACAAATCTGTATTGACAAGTTTAAAGCCTGTATTGAAGCTATAGCTCGAGAATCGGGGTTTGTTTGCATTCATGCAAGAAATCGAAACGGTTTTGTTCAATTCTAATCTCATTTTCGATAAAATAAAAAGAAATATCTTTTTAAGCTGCTGAACGCAGAGCATTGCGGGTTTTACAGAACTCTGAAATAATTTAACGAAATAGGAACCAGATGCAAAACTACTACTCTTGTCGACTTGCCTGTGTTCAAAGCTTGTTAAAAATAATAATAATAATAAATTTAATAAAATATAATAATATTCGACGAAAGTTAATAATGTTTAGCTTATGTTTTTTTTTGAGTTAATTGGCCACAAATATAATAATATAAGTTTCCAAAAAAAACATAACGGAAATAAGTAGATACGAGTAGGTACTGATTTTTATAACCGTTAAAGCAATTTTTAAAATTATCTGTAAGCTCTAAAATTATATATAATTTTCCTAAAAATATAAATATATATTGTTATTGCAATATGCAATTTAGAAAATGTTTTAAAGTTTATGACTCGATGCTTTAAGTGTTATCATCCCTTAAGCGTCATGTAGTTACTTTTATAAATTTCCATCCCTATATACGTTGTAACTTCGAGCATAAAGGGATTTGGGGTTGATTTCGATTTTAAGGTAGGGCTTATAGGATTCCGTTTCTATCAAATGGGATACGCGTTTTGCGAAATTTGGCAACACTTACATTTTATGTGTCGCAAGTAGAAAATATATTTAAATTAAAATATGTACTATGTTATAGCCTTATTTCTTTTGAATCCCCCATGCGTTGAGGAATACTTATAAGTGAAATAGGTACTTAGTAAGTAGGTTAGGTAGACTTGATTTAACCATTAAGCTTAATATTCAAAAATAGTAATTTTTATAACATTAGGAAATTCTGTTCACAACTAGTAATCAAATAATACCGAAAGCGACAAGTTTAACGCATTTATTGTAATCCAATTACACGTTCCAATAATAGTATTTTGTCTCACAATTCTACAAGCTCAGTCATACTTTAAATTTAATTTTACGAAAATTAAGCAATACATTTTTTTAGTGTGAATTAAACAATAGGTATAGTTTGTACCTTAGAAACGTCTTAATCTAGTTACGAAAATATTATAATTATAAATAAATATTAGAGTATCATTCCATATGTATTCATTATTTATATGTTATTTACCACTGAATAAGATAGTTCAAATTGTTAATATTTCTAATTGCTATATATATATATCGGCGCATCGGCTTTCATAATATCTCAATCAAAGAAAAGCACGTAACAGAGGGTAGTTAGTACCTTTTCTAGAACATTAAAAGCACGTGCAACTCACTCAACGATCCAGAAGCGAGTCTGACTTTGGACAGTACGGCACTCCTGTGTTTGCATAATAACACTCTGAATCGCTGGCCGAAGATTGGAAAGTATTTTCATACTATTACTATTTTGTTTATTATATTACTATTATTGTTAATGTATAAGGTCTGATTGATATTAATAATTAATGTCCTTCTTTTAAAATTAAGTGTCATTCAATATGAAATTTATTAAAATAAACTCACTTAGGTTACGTGTCGTACTTCACTTATTATTAAATTATTAATCTACTGATGTATTAGTGTGTCTTTTATGCTGAGTTAGATGAATTATAGGATGAATTAAATTATAATGCATTAATATTATAGTCGTATTATTATTATTATTATATTTTTATGTTCGCTATAATAAACTATTAATTCTTAATAGAATGTGTTCTCTTTTATATATACATTTCATGTATACCTGTGAGTGCTGAGTTGTGCCCTTTTCTTGACATCACGCAATATTGGCACATTTTATTTTATTTTTTTTGTTATTTAATTTAAATAATTTTTGTGTTTTAATTTTTTTTTTATTTTGTCGTCATTTAGTGTTAATATATATTTTTTTCTGTTTATTAATTTTGTGATGTTGTCAATGTTGTGTGTTGTTCTTTGAATAAATGTTATTTCTTTTTCTTTCTATTTCTCTTTTGTTATCACTGAGTACAAATAGTATCTTAAGTATTTTAGTCAGTTATTAAATATGAACCTTATTTTAATGTCCTAAAGAACATATTGTTTTAATAAATTTCATTGATAATAGTGTCGCTACAGTTCATGAAACAGTGGAATTTAGACGGACATTGCTGAAAGTTGTATTTAGTGCCACGTGACTGGAATCCTTAGCCATTATCAAGGTTAATATATCTGTACAGAAATTTGGTGTTCTGAATAAATAATTATATATATGGTTAAATTTAATATATATTCCTTTCCAGACACATTATTTACAGGGAGGAAAAGGTTACCTTTTACAAATTAACATTTATGTAACTGTGCTTCATTATTTCCGCATAATTTTTTACAAGACTAAAAATACATTATTTTTCTTTATTACAAGCCAATTTGCGAGGGCGTTCAATAAATTGGGTCAGCATTTTTGGATGAGATTTTTAAAAGGGCCGTATTTTTGTCTCTTTTGTTACATCTCCATTTTGTTTTGTTAGAAACTCCATTTGATTATTGTATGATTTGTAAGTATTAATATGTGACATGTCTACACTTAATTTTATTTTCTCATATGCGAATTAAAGATATATTATCAACTTATAAAAAAATGCTATCGATTTGATACGTGCTTTATTTAACAAAGAGGTAAGAAATGATTATTTATTTGTTGCATTTTTAAGTACTTTTTAGACGTGACTAATCTAAATAAATGTTTTTAGAATACCAGATATTAAATATGTAGTAATATTAAAAATAACTACAACAATTTTTTGGTATACTAGGCGACTACCTTTTCATATTGTTGCTATAAATTAATAACAAAGCATGGTTCAAAATTTCTAAGGACTAGTAGTTTGGTCTACGAGCTGGTATCAGTAAGCCAGGAAGGATAAACATTCATAAATATTTCACTGTTAACATAGTATACTATTACGGGGTCGGCTTTTACATTCCATTGGGTCATAACAAAGCATATTATGTCATGGGTTTTGGGTATCCCTTAACTCAATGGAGATTTACGAGAGACCTCAGCTTCTCCAAGGACCAGTAAAGTTTAGTTTAAAATAGATTGAACCGATATAAATAATCGTTTCAAGAGTATCCTTGAACGCAAAAAATTACATGATTTTTATTGTATAGTAACTGAAAAGTCATATATATATATTTTATGACAAAAAATATAGATTGCCTAATTTAGATAATATTAGGAATATTTAATCATATCTTCTCAGTAATTTAAAAGAGGATAAATCCTTTCTCTTAAGTATTTCGACTACGATTTTCAATTTGAGCCACAAATAACGTTATTTATTTCATTACATCTAAATATTTCAGTTCTAAATATAGAAGAGAATGCGAATTGTGGTTGAAACAAACATTTTAAGATACAAATTTACTTGGTAAATTTAGTAATCCCATTTATTTATTATATTATTGTATTAAATATGTAAATAACATAAAATATTTTAAAATACTATTAAAATATAATATTTTTAATAAATTTTAAAACAATTTTTAATAATGTGCCGTGATAGTAATATTTATTAATTTTTTTAAAAATCTAGTAACGAGATTTACTATAAACTTTCTTCTGCCCCCAAATTCAACCGCAAAGATGTGGGTAGCCGTTATCATTTTGGTATTAAAAAGAAGGATATTAATTAGAATTAAGATTCTAATCTCTATTCAGAATATTCTTAATTTACCGCATAATTTTTTTTAAGGCAACATTTTTCGCGAGCTCGTTAACAATAATTGCAAAAATATCAATTTACGTCAAACAATAATTTACACACCAAAACCTTCGTCAGGAATCACACACATGAATCTGTTATTGGGCGAAAACCGTAGAAATTTTTCAGTAGTTTTTGAATTTATCTTGTCCATAGAGCAGATATAATAGAAAAAAGGCACTCTTTAAACTATGAGATCATAAACGATGCTGGTGTAAAATCTTTGAAGGATCAAAATACTTGAGTTTTGTGATGTCGTTATATTCTCCATAAAGGTAGTGTAACTTGATTATGCTCGGTTTAACTTTTACAGACTCAGGGATTCTATTGTTCTATTCTTTATTCTATGATCATATTATTTTAATCAACTTGCAACACACCTTCGTAAATTTCATAGTGAAGCTAATGAAACTGTACAGTTAATGTCAATTATATCGTAACAGAGCATACGTTACGGACGTGCTTACCTTGACCTACTATACGCAATATACTATACGGGAACCCTACAACAAGAAACACAAACAAGATAACTACGTTTATTGATTTATGGTCTGAATGATACCAATCTTGAGCTAATTAGTATCTACTAGCTTCATCGATATCTATAGATTTATCAGTTTTTCCTTGACCCAATCAAGATAAATCTTAGAATGTGATAAGAGACATACAAAGCTATACGTCAAAAATATGATTTAACAATACCATTTCGCTAAAATAGTATTTAAAGTATTTGAAATACTGATTCAGTCCGAAAGAAAGTACTTATATGTTTTAAATAATAGGCAGATAAAGAAAACAAACCTCTTAAGGAATATTACATTACAATTTTATTAGTAGGAACGAGAAATATTCTGTTTTTGTGGTAAATAATTTCAATAAAAAATAAAGTAATGCTTCCAAATCACCTTATTTGTGACAATGAGATTATGTATTCAATTTTGAAGAAATATACAATGAAAAATTCATGGACAGGGCATTCTTTTTCTACTACTCTAGCACGGTAGCTCAATTGGTAGATTGACGAGATAGTTTTCCATAGATAGCAGATTCGAATCCTGCCAGTGTTAATGAATTTTTTGGTCTAAATTTTAAATTGAACATAAGCTAAACTTGTTTTGGAATTTCAGTCACTAAAATATTTTTTTTAGTGTTAAATATATTTGCATATAACTGTCCTAGTATTCATAATCAAAAATGCATTACCATAGAAGCTTGAATTTTATATAGAACTGGGCCTCTTGTATGAACAATGTCAATGCTTCGCCAGCCTTTAGTCTATTCTCTGGGGCTTTGTACTGAAACAATTGGGGTGAAGTGATTAGTGCAAGCGGGTTTGTTTGTGTTTTGAGGCGTGTTCCTATTTTTTTGGGTGTTATGTTTATTATAGTATGGTATGTGGTGGGTTCAGATTTAAACGGATATTAAATATTTTGCTCTTACCACTTTATTTTCTATATTAGGAAAAGATAACCCAAAATACTATATCTTTTTATTATTATTGTAGAAATAGATATTCGGTAAAAATAAAAAATTCGGTAAAATACTATAGTATGTTTTACACATAAAAACGTACTACAGTGTTTTTTATTTTTTTTTACCGAATGTCCATACAAGCCATTACTTGCCATATCAATATAAAACCTAATACTGCTTTAGTGTTTGTTTTTACTCTTAAGTATAATCTTTCAAGTATAAATCTGAAATATTGTTTTTTAAATGATATAAACAGTGATGTTCCCTTTGACGGACCAAATACATTAGAGCGGAAAATGTCTATCCCGTCTTTTATCTCGAATTATCGCTTTTTCTGAGCAATTGAACCACGAAAGTCGTACCCTAGAATCTAGGTTAGTCCATACGTGTAGGGATTTTTTCCGATACATTTGCTTTTTACACTCCACCGGTTTATTTTACGATGAACAATATATTAGATATGTAAACGCAAAATTTTATCTTTGGCTAAAGTGAGGTTTTAAAATATTAAAAGGTTTTAAGTCTTATGTGTTTCTGTAGAATATATATAGTTACGCATATTATAAAATAGATTATTTTTTTAATAATCCCCTTAGTATCTAAGTAGTAATTTATTACATTATAAAATAAGTAAAAACTATAATTCTACCGTTGCATTGTTTTTTTTTTGCGTTCTGAGTTTTCATAAAGTTACATTTGAAGATGTAAGTGCACTTGAGTTATAACTCATAAATAAATCATTATTATTAATAAAAAAGAAAAGATAATAACATTTAGTTTATATTTTTTTTAAACACTTCAATATGTGTATATATACATTAGTTTGTGTCACGGTAAACTTGCAAAGTAAGTCTTGAGAGTAAATGCATTTAGGATGTTTCCGAAGTTAACAGCTTGGATAATAAATTATATGATATCGAGAGACCATTTATTATTTATTGTTGTATCAGCTACTCCTATTTATGACCAGTTTCTATATTCAGTTTGTCATGCTTGCTCATAGGTTATGAAGTTAATCAAATTTTTTTTTACTTTTTAACAGAATTTATAAAATATATGACAAATTTATTATATACGTTTATTAATAATCGTGCAATACCGGTGTACAGGTTATTTAAAGAATATTAATAATCAGGCAATAATTTATTTATTTAAATATTTAAATGATCATTGTTTTATTTATTATAGTTATTATTATTTTTTTTTTATTTCAATATTAAGTCCTGCATGTGTTGCGTAGATAACTTCATGTTCACGGTGTGTGCTAACGCGATCCCGTGGCGTCCCACTAAGGCGAAGAGGGCAACCGTTGGTTTTTTAGAGGGTAGCCTTAAAAATGGCAGCAACCTCTATGCTGCCGGGTAGTCCCACATAACCCCCCGGCCGTCACCCCCCTGGGCCGACGAGGTACCCGTAACGGGTTTTTCCAACGGAAAAAAAAGATAACTTCATGTTATTATGACATTGCAAATCATGAACAGAGATTGTCGAGTAATTACTGGACCCGACGCTATACTCAATGAAACTCCTGGGCTGTGTTACCTCTTCCGTCGAACAGTTTAAATTTTTACCAATAAAAAAAGTGTGAAAACTCATATTTTGTTGTTATTATACTAACGTCGAACAGTTTAGATTTTGTAAAACAATAAAAAGTGTGAAAATTCATTTTTTTTTGTTATTGTGAATGAAGGTAAGAAACATGAACGAAGAGACGCCAGCGACGCCTGTTTTTTAATTGACTACCCGCTTCTGATTTTATATATACAGTTATGTAAAACTATGTTTGAATTACTTTTATAATAATATGTTATATTTAAAAATGCATGACAAAAATAATGTTTATAATCGTATCGATATCTTAATTGTTGTTAATTAATATAATTACTATCTAAAATGGTAAAAATATACCAAGATACTCATTAATCAATTACAAGTATATTACGTTTATTGATTATATCCTTAGTCTTTATAAAGCTAGTTGTATAAAGTTATAGAAATTTCTACGGCAATACATTAGATGTATGAATTGCTTCGCAAACACAAACTTTCATATTTCCATTAGAGTTGAATAAGACGGCTGTAATGTGTACATAAGGAGCGGTACAGAATGGGGGTTTCTGTTGATAAAGCCTTTGAATGGCTCAATATCTTTGACGTTTTGTTTCACTAAGAGTGTTAAAATTAATACAATTAAATTATTATAACATCAACATACATTTTGTATTAATTATTTTTTTAATTACTACTTTTTTCCAACGGTCTTGTCCGTGCTATATAAGTGAAAAAATTTTTACAATCTATATTTTTTTTATTGAACAATACTTTTTTGATAGACAAAACCGGCGGGTTAAAATCAGTTGATGAGTTGTAACTAAGAAGAAACAAACTCATATTCGCATATAATAGTTTATAAATTAGAACACAATAAATCATATCAGTCAATATGATTGTAAATAAATTCATCATTTTAAAATATCATAGCTTATTTACGTTTCATATAATATATAAATTTTCACAACTCATAAAATTGAATAATATTGTAGATCTGCTATGTGCTTAATGTACCGTCCTATTGCCCTCACTGAGTATATATCCTGAATATACATTTCTGAGCTAAACTTGATGCCAGCTTTGCATTGCCAAATGCATATACGAGTGTGAATTTTTATAGTTGCATTCTGTACAGGATTTGGAAGTAGTACGAATTTATTTTACGATAGTACTAAATGGCTGCGGTTTATTTTATATTTTCTTGGTAGTTTTAAAATTTTTATTTTATTTTGAATTTAATACGGTAATAGCTTATTTCAAATGCGTTTGTTTGTAGTTTTAATAATATCATTAAATTTTTGTTAAGGTAAAGATTAATGACGTTTTAAGTATATATATTATTTTTCGTTTGAAAGAGATTGTTTATAATAACTAGGTTATTTGTTAGTACTGATTAACTAATTAAATTATTATGTTAGTAAACATACTTATTCGTTATTGTGATTTCATTTTGGTTATAAAAACTTCATATTATATGATTTTAGAATCAAACACATAATTCAAATTTGTTAGTAATGAAATGAAATTATTTCATTAAAATTCAAGATTTTATATTTTTGCGTAAATGTTTAACTATGAAACACGTGAATTGCATTGAAACAATCCGTATGAGTTGCAATTGCTAATACAATTGAAATATTCTTCAATATGAGCATTGCATAGGGTATACCGATCTAAGCTGTCTACCGTGAAGTCTAGACTTCACGGTATTATGTAAACCTCAGCCTTGAAACAAACAAGATTACCTATCATACTCACGGACGAAATTTGTTTTCTTAGATACTCGAACTCTTTCTTGCGCTATAACCCGCTGGCAAGAATAAAATTCTTTAACTAGCAAATGTAACCTGAATTGTTATTAGTAATATGACTTATATTGCTTCATTTAAAGCAACTAAAATGTATTTTGAAACCATCAATATCAAATAACATTCAAATAAGTTAACCGCTTTCAACCGATGGACATCATTTTGAAGTTACCTGAATTGTTATTAGTAATATGACTTATATTGCTTCATTTAAAGCAACTAAAATGTATTTTGAAACTATCAATATCAAATAACATTCAAATAAGTTAAGCGCTTTCAACCGATGGACATCATTTGTGAATGTATAAATGGACTCAATCATATACGAGTTAGAAACTGATAATTTATAAGCGAAGTTGTTAACAACTTTTGAAACATAAATGAATTTATATTGCTATGTTCGGGTTTATTCAAACATGCTTTGTCGAAACGAATGTAGTTTCGAGACTGTTTGAAGTTCCTAAATATAATTAATATTTATTACTAATTCCTATATATCTTTTTTAACAAACAATATTATAAAATGTGCAACTAATTCCAAGTTAAACGAAATCATCTTTGATCTTTCGCAACATGTATATTGCAAGACATTTGGCAAAAGTTTGATGTCACCCCTTCATACGAAAGCTTGGTGGAATTAAGGCTACCTTTTAGATAAGTGGTGTAAGATGGCTACCAATTTTTTGTCGCTAGCCGGTTCTTATGTAAGCCCTTCTAAAGATATGTGGCAACCTATTCTAAGCCTCAACCTCGTGGCATGAAAAAAAAATACATTTCTCATTTTTCTTTGTACTGTTGTATGTTAATAGAATTAAAAATACTCCTCTTTTTACTTATAAAACACTCTAAAATATGAAAATGTCAACGACAAATTAATATACAACCAACAAACATTATAGATATTTAAATAGATACCAAAACACAATCTCATTCCTTGAAAATTAATTTCACGGCACAGAATGTAATAGCAGAGCTTCCTGCGGTGCATTAAAACAAGGGGATGCTGGCGTAACTAGATGTCCCTTGGCGGTACGGAGGGAAGGTGAATTGTTTCCCTAAATAAAGTCAATTTAATAAAGCTATTAGTTGCTTTTGCTACCTTCAACAAAACCTTATAAAACAATAACATTAAGCTAGAGGGGTTACAGTAGATATGGCGGAGTAAGAGCTTACATTACACCTAATTCACTTTATAGTAATGTGACGGTTAATGGGTTACTCGAATTCTAAATGAGTCCAAATGCATGTAAAATATGATTACCACTACCATCACCACCGCTGCATTTACATTACATTTTAATTATAATAACACTAGCTGGTGTGACCGTATATAATGTCCGGGCGTCTAGAAAAGATTTACAGCTTTTCAAAAATTTAAAAAAAATTTAATATTTCAAAATAGGCTTTCAATAGATATCTTGAAAACGACTTTGCTGTTGAACGTTTTGCTCTGACATGTTTTTGAATTACAACTTTACCCGCCAAAATTTCGAAAATTTTAAAATTTCAAAAAAGCCATTCCTTTTTTTAAGCTAAGAGCTTTCGGATGACATATTGCACGTGTCTCTTCGTCGCTTCCTCAAGTAATACCACGCGACAGACAGACAAACACACAGACATGACAGTGAGATTATATATATAGATAGATTCAATTAACTACTAAATAGTTATTAAATACAATTCAACACCCTTGTTTGTACGTTTGATTAATTTAACAACTTACATATTCATCGAAATTTAATGGAATTATGAATTATTCTACGGCGTTGTCGAATTTAATGGAATACTTTGAAAGTTGCGTATTTCGTGCTTGAGTCAACTGCGTAACTTTAAGTTATTATGTATTATAAATTGAACGGCAACTGAACTTTGATGACATTATATTACTTGTGTTGCTGTATGCCATAGACATTTATAATTTAAATCCTGTTTTTATATTAAATTTATTTTAATTTTACGAATATATTTTTTATTAATAATATTAATATTTAATCCAAATAAATAAATTATAAATTTATTTTATTTTTCATTCGAAGTACTAAATATTACTTTTACGAGCTGTATAATATACGAATTAAAAATATTAATCATATTTTTGTGTTGGTGTAGTTTATTCTATTTTAATGTTATGAATATATATTTTACTAAAAATATTAATATTTAATCCAAATAAGTAATTTTATAAATTTATTTTATTATTCGATCGAAGTACTGAACACAATCTCACGTTATTATTTATTGGAAGTAAACATAAACCGGTGACCCATTTAGCTGCGATCGTGAATAAAAGCGCAACCGATCAGCTTCCTTACAAAGAGTAGATGTGACCTCTATAAATCTGTATGTCAGGCTGTCGGGGGTGAAACCACACTTTATATATGAACCAAGAGAGAAGACTTTAGCGTCTTTGCTTTCTTTAATAATAAAAGAACCTTATTATATGTTTAAAAGCCCATTTATCAAACTTTTAGATAGGGCTTTATCAGAGTCGATTTAATGTTTTGTAGATATAATTATTTGGCTAGTGAAATATATACAAAATGCATTCCTATTTTATGATTTTTTTATTCAGAAAATATTAATAATAATAATAATTATTGATGAAAAAATATCTAAAATAATTTACATAATTATTATTTGATTTCTAATTATTTATTGATGAATTGAAGTTTTCCGCTAAATATTCAACCTTAAAATATGTATGAAGGAGTCGTGTCAAGAACTTGTTTGTATCGAATCTTTTAATATGGTAATGCGAATGACCGCCAACTGACTGAGGGCATACATAAAAGTCTCCATCTATTACCATGAACAAACATATTTATTTAGGTCAATAAGCCTTTGTCGTAATAAATTTATTTCCATGACACATTTATTAATAACACATTGACAACATCATATGTACTTTTCTCTTAGAAAAATATCATATTTCTTGGTTGGTTGGACAATGAAAAAGTAACCAATATGTCAAAGGTTGATACATCAATTTCCGATAGAAGAAATATATTCACCTGACATACAATATTGAACATCTGAAATTGATTGATTCACTCAAGAAAATATAAAATTGGTTAAGATCATTTTTAAATAAATTCAATTTTTTTCATAGCATAAAGACTAGGTTTGAATGAATAATACGAAAAGAAACTACGTGACGTCCGTTGATATGATTGGAGAAAAAATAAATAAAGTATCAATCAAGTAGTTTGAAAGTTAAGTACGAACAAACAAAAAATACAATTACATATACATACATACGGGTAGAATAGAGAACCTTCCATTTTTAAGGGTGTTAAAAATAATAACATTTTTAATGATTAAGTCTGCTTCATTTCATTACTCAATGAGACGAAGCTTCTTAGCATTCTATAAGATCATTGTGAAGGTCCCGGGCCCATAGGATTAAAGGGAGACGAGAGTAAACAGTAAAATACCCATCCACGCTCACCTGCACTCTTCTCTCCCTATTTAAAGAATTTAAACGAACCTAATAATGCCACTTTTGAAATATTTTATAGAAATAAATAGATGATAGATCTAGGGACAAGATATTTAAGTAAGTCATAGAGAGATTTTTCTTTTATACCTCTCGCTCCAACTTCTACTTCGTACAAATTAACTATAAACTTATTTCTGGTCAGTTCCTAATACATGTTTATCTTAAATGTGTGATCTTTGGTATGTTTGTTTCCTAGAGATCAGTAAACTCCATAAGTATTACGCGAATTAACTGTTTAAAGAACAGGTATATATCCGGCCTGAATGAGGAAATACCAATATCCTTAGGGATTTTATATTGTTTCTCATACGTATCCATAATGAGAGTTCAATCAGGTGCCACCTTTAAGATAAAGTGAGGCTTTTTGGTTTTTTAGGTGAGCCTTCTTCAAACTCTTTACATCGTTTGGTGGTTGTATATCCTTTTGTGATCTTGCTACTGAGAGACTAACCACTTCACGTATGATTGGTAACAATAAGGTGTTCTTAACCATAAGTATTCTATGAGTTTATTTATCACAATAATAACACAATTTCAAAGTATTTTATTTCGTACTTTTTAACTCAGACTTTTCAGTTATAATATTTATTTAAATCAATATTATATACTTGGAAATATTTATATAGTTGGAAATATTTATTTTTAACTTCTACAAGATATTTTTTAATCGATTGGGCTTAGGATATATTTTACATAACAAAAGTTTTATATAATTGTTGCAAGACTTTTCGGTGGCTTTACTTCATCTTTCTTAATTACTTTGATCTGGGAATCATTAAGAATGCCTTTAAGTAGAATTTTAATAGCGCTGGAAATCAATCGTGAAGTAGCGAGCGCCACCTCTAATTTATGACAATACAAAAGTCACCCACTCGTTTAGTATTTCTAGGCACATTGCGTGCACTCGATAATTTTCATTTTCATCTTGCGAAATAAAAATTGTTGTTAAATTTTGTTACCCTGTCTTTTCCTTCACAATCCTAACTCTAATATCTTCAAATAAATTAACAGGTGGTACAATTTTCACAACAAATATTCAAATAACTTTATTTTATATTCAAATTATTAAAAAAAAATGTTATAATAGGCTAATCACATATCAGAAAATAGTAAATCTATTAAATATGTTTACCTTACACTGCAATGTATTCGTTAATTAGAACATTATGATAATGAATAAAAGAGAAGACTCAGTTAACATATTTCTTTACTTTAAGAGTGTTATTGAAAAAAGTGTTCAACTCCAGAAAATATTCAAATTTCATGTCGTAAATTATATTTTATCAAAAATTTACATTGTGTTTTTAATGATATTATAGCTTCTATTTAGTCTCTCACAATTAAAACAAAAATTGTACAGGAACTCATAAAATCAGATCCATCACTATATAAAATTTTCAATCTATCAAAGCACAAAGCCGTAGCTTTTAAATAAAAACTCAGAAATTTTATTTCAATTAGTAAAATACGTGTGTCAAATAATATTATAAAACTTTTAAATCAGCTTTTTATTTTTTTAGTTTTATATATATTCGTTTACGAGTTGATTGGTTTTAAACAAAGGTTTTAGGAAAACATTGAGAATAGGAAAATAAAATAAAATAAGGGGAAGTGGATCTAATACTACAATTAATTTAACAAAAGATATTAAAAAGTCTACTTAGATTGGTTTTTTGAGATTCTCAATGTACTTATATTTATTATATTATATGTTTAATAAAAGAATGCAAGAGAAGTGATTTTATACGGTTTTTTTAAACGAAGCGAAGAACATCTTGTGTTCAAAAAATTTTTCATTGTTCATTTAAAATCTTTGTCTGAAATAATCTTAATATAATTAATTCAAGGTTGCATAATTCAAGCTGTATTCAAAGCATATATACAATTGAATGTTACATTTAATTTATTTGCACCCCTAGAATATGTTTTATGAAAATCTTGGAATTTTGTTCAGTCAAATATATATTTTTTAATAAAACATTTAAAAAACTATTCAATTAAGATAAAATAGTGATATGCGTTAAAAACACCATTTTGTACTTTTTCTGATACATTCTGGTATTTATATGTTTATAAATATAAACTACCTCTTTTTCAGACTTCCTAAAGCAATTTTTTTTTCTATCAAACGAAATAAAAATATGACAACTAACTCGAGGTTCTTTGTGCTATTTTTATCTTAATATCTATAATAAAACATTGTATATATAAAATGAAGGGAATATCATATTTGGAAACCTTAAAAAGAGACATCAAAGTCCCTATAACCCATACATTAATTCTGACCCGTTTTGTCTTTCCGACCCAATTATTATACACATGAATATCTATTTCAAAACACGTTATAATGACCTGTTTATTTTTTATGATATTTTAGTTCTACAAAAAATATATATATTAGTTAATAAATGTAATGTCCTTAATAAAATTATACCATGAAGATGATATTTATTATTAAGAAACTATGAACTCTGGCGTCTAGCCATATTATGTACGGTAAATGAAAAATAACTCCATAGTACAGGAAGCTTGAATGGCTGTTACAACGCTTGTAATGATAACGTCGGCTAAGTTATACGTCGTTTTAACATGTAAATAGTTCATAGCAAGTTTCTCTGAATCATATTTTATTTATAAAGAAAGCGTATTATTTTTATTATCATTACTTTAGCTAGTATATGTGTCATGGTGATCAGATCCAGAAACAAAAATAGTAAAAAAATATGAATATTAAAGCTCTGAAAATGGATGGATGAATTTTACTAGCGCTACGTTCAATCACTTTACCTGAAACGTTTTACAAAATGAAATAAAAAGAAAATGTAGAAAATTGTTTAAAAATAGAAATAAATTCAAAATATTGAACTACGGTACTAAAAAATTGGAACAGGTAAAAGAAAAGAAAATCCATTTTCATTACCATTCATCTTCCACCAAATCTACCAAAAAACACAGAAACTTGTCGAAAAAAAAATTGTTAACGAGTAACAAAGTTTTTATTTCTAACTAATATGTTCTGGAAATTATGAATACAAATAATATAGATACTTTTAGAAATACTAGAAAAAAAATAATAACGACTTTGATATTAATAAAATGGTTTGTTTTTTATACACAGATCCAGTTTTATTACTGGTATTGTGTATTTTTTACCACATCTCAATCAATTTAACAAAGAATGTTTTCATTGTTCACAACGGAAGCCAATGAGAAAGTTATACAAAAGGTTTTATCAAAGGCTTGAAGCACTAAGTCATTTTCAAAGAAAAACTTGAAACCGTAAACGGATTGTATCGAAACCATGAATTGACCCAGTAACCTTAGTTTCTCAACTTATTGTAAAACCTGTTGGTATTACAAACTAAAATAGACAATACATTTCGAACTATAATTATTTTTCATTAATTTCACCACATAGGTGATGTACAACATTTATTTGTTAATTTAATGATTAACTAGAATATTCAATATTAATAGCAATATAAATTAATTTACATCGATGACAAGCATAATGTTTGCAATTGTGAATTATGTGTTTTACAATAAAGACAAATACGACAATTTTGCTTTGTATAATACATAAAAACGTTCCTTTTATTCCCAATTTATTACTATTTATTATTTTGCGGCCAACGTCAAATAAATTTTGAGATATTGAAGTAAATATTTAACTAAAATATGTACAACTTTTTAAAATTAACCTTTAGTAAGATTAATTACTTCAGAAATCAATTTCTTTAAAAAATTCCAAATTCTGTTAGCATTTTTACTTTCATTTTAAATATATAAAAAGTTAGTTTTTTCTTCTAGTTTGGTTAAATTATTTTGATTAAACTTAAAGTCTTCAAAAATTAATTAATTTCTTATTAGTTTAAGCCATTTACAGTTCTATCTCAACAGTCAACTTAGTCGTTTCTGACTAAAATAATATTAAAAATCTTACATACCGAACAAATATAAAAAGAAATTGAATATACCTATACGTTAATAGAAAAAAAAAATGGAAAATAAAACGTTTACTGATCTACGGTGTATCAAATGAGTATAAACACACACGAGTGACCCATTTACTGTAGCAGTAAATTATTGCCTAGTCGATCAGCGCCCTTATAAAAAATGGATGTGACCTCTATAAATCGGGACGTCCAGCCTGACGTCAACAAATTACATCTTTACGTATAATAAAATTGTACTTAGACCAAGACTGTAAATTAAATATTTAAAAAGTAGTTATACTTGACGCTTCTCAGAAATTATAGCCTATATAGGAAACTTTGCTCTGGAAAAGATTTTAATAATGCGTAGAAAATACATCAAGAATTTTTTTATAAAATTACAATAAAAGAAAATTTTAAGAATATGTCTGTATTTTAAAATGCTAATGGTTGGGAGCCAGGAAGATGGGTGAAAATTTATTTGGCATTCTGGCAAGTTAGAACGACACAAAGCAAGAGACTGGCGACTTTTCTTGCTATAAGAAAAGTTTGTCATTATTTGCAGAAATAGTAAAAATTTAATATTGAATATTTTACCATCCAGTAAAGTAATAAGCAAATATTCAGTATTGAATATTTTACCATCAAATCAAGTATTCACTTTATCGAACATTGGACAATTAGATTTAGTGAAACTTCAGTTGAGCAAATACAAATTAAATTTTCTTTGAGTCTCTCAAAGTTAACAATAAAAACTATAATATAATATAATACATCCAAATACTGAACCTTGTTTAAGTCTCATGTATAATAATTTTAAATTTTCAAACAATAAAATCGCCATTCGTAAATCATATATTTTATATTTAAACTCTGATTCTGCTAGAATCAACCAACTGTCAGCATATCTGCGTCTGTAAAATTATATAAGGATCAGACGTCGCAAAGTTTTGAAACATGCATTAACGTTGGCATAAAAATATACAACAATAGTATCCTCTTTAATGCGTTTTGCAAAATTATACTACAAAAGTTTAGTGGCCAGTTTATACATGCCAATCTCGTGCCAAGGAAACTTGCATAAAACCAAAATTACGCTGTACGAAAATATATTTCGAACGTATTTCTAAACAATGAAATCTATTATGGTAATTTGAGACGCATTATTTCAACTGTTTCTGTTTTAAATACTAAGTAATTTTTAAATATATTTAGTGAATTTAATTTTAATGCAATTGTGCACTTATGACCTATTCCATCTTCGCACCAGCACCATGGGTTGACTGACAGAGAATGCTACCAGTCATTAAGTCCGCCCATTGCAATCCTTTTTTTTTGTTTTACTATAAATTTTAAATAAATAAAAAAAATATAATAGGATTAGTAAAAAATAATTTATTATTTGGCTTTTCTTTTGAGAATATTTGCGCAATTAAATTACGAAACCAAAAATAATTCTAAATTAATAAAACAATAAAATAAATCCCTGAAGAATATTCTCGATCAATCTACGTTTATAAGGGACTGATTAAAACCAAATCCTTGGAGATTCAATTCAATTAACAGTATGCGTGTGTTAGCTTCACCGTATTTTAGGAACACCTTTTCATTTTGCTGGTTTAAAGTCAGTTTCAATTTCAGTTTTACCGCTTTGATTGTATTTGTGCTTTCAAAGAAAAGGTTTTTGTATTGAAAAATAATAATGGAAGAGGAAATTTGATAAAGAAATGAGTAATTTTATTAAAGTAACTATAATCATATAGGACACACCTTAGTATTGGTTCTCGCTTTAAGTTACAAACTTTTGGATATTATTCTATAATGCAAAATTTTAAAATAGGTTTCTCTGACGAAGACTAATGGATGTCGCTTCGTTCCCTATAAAGAATAGTATCTATAGAATGTTCGATTCATCAAGTCTGGTAGAGACGCGATAGCTCAGTTGGCAAAGGGATGGGACACTATCCCAGATATCGAGCTTTGAGTTCGAGCTTTGAGTCTTATTTATTAATGTATATTCGATGTTTATTTAAAAAGTACTTTATTTTGAAATAAAAAATTGAAACATAGTTATTTTAAAATATCATTTTGATGGCTTATCTTTATGTATGTTTAGAAGTTTTTATTTGACTCTGTGTTTCACATAAAATACATACAGTTTTGAATGTATGCTTTTGTTTTTCGGAACTTTGCGGACCAACTACGTCGAGGAAGCTTTAAAGTTGTCTTTGTCTGGACATTGTTTATTTATTTACTTTCTAAACCTAGCTTTGTGCCGGTTTGGTTATAGTTTGAGTATGGGTATTAGACAGATACTTGTATGTTCATACTTTAATAACCAAAGTTATATTATATATTACTGTAGTCTTAAAAATTTAGATTTGTCTTCAAAGATTAATATTCCAGATAATCGACCGTTCCATTTCGGTTTTTCATACTAAAAAAACTAACTATACACTCTTGCAAAATAAAGATACTTTACCAACAAAGGTTGTACTAATTAAGATGACAAACTTTTAATTTTTAATTAAACAGTTTCTACAATTCCTTTTGGGCTTCTTGTATAAATTTTGGAACCTTTGAAATATAGCAAAATAATATAGACTTATCAATCAAGAATACACAAAATGAAACATATCGTTATCATCGGAAGTTTTTATCAAAAATATTATGTTATCTCTAAATAATATTTTCCATATCTAAACCATCTTCTTTACTTATCAATTAAATTAATTTAAGAACAGAGTGAAGCTAAAAGCCTACGCATTCATTACCCCTAACTTTAAGAAATATAAATTGTATGGTATAATTTATATGACCATTATGTGAAAGTCAAGTTATTTATCTCGTATATTTAATTTTGTTAATATTTTTAATAAAACTATTTTACTAATATAACTCGCGTTTATTTTTACATTTTTTTTTATTTAAACCTGACATTTTAACTGCTTTGCAGCAAACGTGTTCGCGGTGAGACGAGATGATGGTGTCCGACAACATCATCTCGTTAAAAATAAACGCAAGTTATATTCATACAATAGTTTTATTCAATATATTATATTTAAATCTTGTATATCTATCTATTTCTTGGAATCATGTGGAAACTTAATACCTAATAAAATTCATTTGTTTCAAATGTATTAAAACAACACAACAAATTAATGCAAATTTGATATTTAAAAACACAGCAGACAGACATGCTAGGAAATAAAGTAATTAAAATGAGCGTAAATTAATATATTAAAATAATATTTTCTTTTTTATTTTTTTCCTTTTCATTATTAATTCTTCTATTTCTATATTCTTCTATTTCATTTATTTCTTTAATTTTTCATAATTATCTATCCGTATTGTTGGAATTTTTAAAAAATGATTTAAAAATTTCAATAAAAAGCCTTCTATTTAATTCAATAAATAATAAAGCAAAATTGGGATATTTTTTTATTGAAAACATAAAAAGATCAATTGTTAGGTTTTTCATTAAAATAAAAAAAAAACTCCCTTGACAAGGTAACACAAAAAATGGGATATTTTTTATATTGCTTTTTTATTTTATGAGGGAACATTCTATCTATAAAAATCTTTTTTGTATCAATTAAATCTGCTGCAGAAAAAGAAAAGGAAATCCGAGTGAACTAAGCAAGCAGGAGATAGGACTGTGAAGCATTGTGAATTTTTACTCATCTTAAATTAATATGGCTCATTCAAAATATTTTTAGCATTCACATTAAAACATTAAACAATAACATCATGCTTGCGGTAAACAAATAACTAAAGAGTCAAGTACGGGATAATTCAGTAAAGTCAGGTACGAGCAGTTTAAATTAACCTACTTTATTATAAATGGGTTAAAACTTTCATGTAAAATATAATTATCAGTTGCAGATACACATTTAAATTTAAATTATATTTAATTCGCTCCACTAAGCCGTTGCAATCCTTTGCACACAGTTTTATTAATTAGTGTCTATCAGATAATTAATTAAAATAGCAATTGTTTAAAAGTTTTTGTAAATATGATATGTAAATATGTGATATAAAAGACTTCAAAACATAAGTATAATATAGAGTTTAAATGATTCTAAATGAGATTATGTTTTTTTTATTAATACTTTTTTCTTGATGTTACTTACACAGCTGTAAGTTACATCAAGTTACAGAGGACCGTCTTACTAGTATTTGACCCAATACAAAAGTCATCGTTATGTTCATATATTTACTTTTCACTTGCGTGATAAATAAGTACTTAAACAACTTTTATAATATAATAATACTAGGAGCGCGAAGCAGACCTCAAATTTGACTCGCTGCGCTCAACAGCACATAAGTTGCATTTAAAAAATATCGATGCATCCTTACCTCATCTATTTTTTAAAATTAGGAAAATTATTACATTTTGTTCTTTTGTATTTTTGTTTTTTTCTAAACCACCACCAGACTGATGTCTATCAGTGTGCAAAATTTGGAAATTTTCATATATATCTTTTTTGATTGATGCTTACACAAAGGATGCAGAAAAGTCTCTCATAGAGAGCTGCGCTCCCTCCGATCACTTCGCTCAATAAATAAAACAAGAATAACAAATAATTTTCTGCCACAAATAAATATGATATTAACTAATAATTTTAAATAGATAGTTTCGTAGTTTCTTGATCGCTCTTCTCCGTAGACTATTGTAATAATGCAGGTAAAATAAAAAATAGTAATCTTTCTGTACCTATTTTAATTAAAACTCTAAAATAAATTGCTGTAACATCTAGTAGGTATTAAAAAATTAGCAAACAAAATAGTCTTCGTAAGCCCTTTCAAGGCTACATGACATAATTCGACTTATAGAATCTATTGGCATTTTTCATCGATCAAAACCAAAGTCTCATAACTCAAAATAATATAGACGTTATTAGGCTACATCAAACTTTTATTTTCCGCCCTAAAATATTACGAAAGAGGGAAGCTTAAAGCTCAAGTCTAATTCTATACCTTAATAATATTGCTAATAAATTGTGGAGTCTGGTAATACATTGGTCTTTACTATAAATACATTTTGGTCTACTACAAGGCTTGTTTTCAAAAGTGACATATATTTCAATTTTAAAAAAAGAATTAAAACAGTTTTTATTAAATACAAAATTTAATATTATATTTATATATCTTGTCTCTTAATTCTTATATGTATGTGCAATTATTTAAGTCATTTGATATAATTTTCTCAAATTACTCGAAGGTTGATGTATTAATTTCCGACGTAGAGATAAATTAAACTGCTCGACATATCATTTGTCGGTTGCAAATGATGACGTCACTTAAGAAAATAAAAGGAAAAAATGTTTGGTTTGTCCCTTCAATTTATTTTACTGAATAAAATATATATCTATATTTATAACATATATATCTAAGTGCGTTAAAAATATGATACTGAAATTTACAAAAACTTTTAAACAATTGCTATTGTAATTAATTTTCTGATAGACACTAATTAATAAAACTGTGTGCAAAGGATTGCAACGGCTTAGTGGAGCGAATTAAATATAATTTAAATTTAAATGTGTATCTGCAACTGATAATTATATTTTACATGAAAGTTTTAACCCATTTATAATAAAGTAGGTTAATTTAAACTCCTCGTACCTGACTTTACTGAATTATCCCATACTTGACTCTTTAGTTGTTTGTTTACCGCAAGCATGATGTTATTGTTTAATGTTTTAATGTGAATTTTTTTTTTTTTTTTTTTTTTTTTTTTTTTTTTTTTTTTTTTTTTTTTTTATGGAGAAGGAGGGCAAACGAGCATGCGGGTCACTGATAATATGTGATCACCGCCGCCCATGAACTCTTGCAACATCCGAAGACTCACAAGAGCGTTGCCGGCCTTGGAGATAGGAATAAACGCCTTTTTTGAAGGTACCCATGTCGTATCGATCTGGAAACACCGCCGAAGGAAGCTCATTCCACATCTTTGTGACACGTGGAAGAAAGGTTCTTGCAAACCGCACAGTTGAAGAACGCCATGCATCCAGGTGGTAAGGATGGTAATGAAGGCGGTGACGTGCTGTGCGGTGATGAAATTCGGCGGCAGGCATCAGATCAAATAGCTCTTCGGAACACTCCCCGTTGTAAATGCGATAGAAGACGCACAAGGAAGCCACGTCTCTACGCAATGCCAAAGAGTCCAGCCGTTCACAGAGCACCGGGTCCCCGACAATCCGTACGGCTCTCCGTTGTACGCGGTCAAAAGGTAGAAGCTGATATTGGGGTGATCCGGACCAGAGATGAGAACAGTACTCCATATGTGGCCGGACCTGCGCCTTATAGAGCGCAAGTCTTTGGCCAGCAGTGAAATACTGCCTCGCTCTATTGATCACACCCAATTTCATCGAGGCCAACTTGGCCTTGCTCTCCAAATGACCACGAAACCGACAGTCGCTCGAAATATCGAGTCCCAGTATTCTGATACTTGGCGAGGCGGTAAGGGGTGTGCTATCGAAGAGCGGCGACACGACAAATGGGGTTTTCTTAGTGGTAAACGCGCAAACCTGTGTCTTTAGGGGATTAAACTGAACGAGGTTCAGTTTACCCCATTCTGAGACCGTCCCCAGGGAGGTCTCTATAGAAGACACAAGTTTCTTTCGGCACTCGTCGACGTTTTCCCGAGAGAGACCTGCACGGCCGGAATATACCGCATCCCCAGTGCTGTCATCCGCATAACAATGTATGTTGGAAATATCCAACATATCATTGATGTGCAGGAGAAACAGGGTTGGGGATAGCACGCAGCCTTGGGGTACACCAGCGTTCACGGGCTTGGGGTCCGAGCAAAAACCGTCGAGAACGACCTGTATGCTCCGCCCAGTGAGGAAGCTGGTAATCCACTCGCATAAACTCTCGGGAAGCCCATAGGATGGAAGCTTCGAAAGAAGCCCCTTATGCCATACACGATCGAAGGCTTTCGCCATATCCAGACTAACTGCCAGACCCTCTCCCTTGCTTTCAATAACCGCAGCCCAACGGTGTGTGAGATATAACAGAAGATCACCAGCCGATCGACCATGGCGAAAGCCATATTGCCGGTCATTGATCAACTGGTGATCCTCGAGGTACGCGAGGAGCTGACGGTTTATGATATTCTCCATTATTTTGGAGAGAAGAGAGGTGATGGCGATAGGTCTGTAGTTAGCCGGATCCGAGCTATCACCTTTTTTAGGGATCGGATGGACAAAGGCACACTTCCACGAGACCGGGACTACTCCTTTGAGATAGGAGTGCCGAAACAAACGCGTTAGCACTGGAGTCAACTCAGGGGCACACGTTCGTAGCACCAATGGGGAAATACCATCCGGCCCGCTCGACTTATGAACATCCAAGGAAAGTAGAGAACGACGAATGGTTTTTTGCCGGAAAATTATTTCCGGCATTGAACTCTGACACCGCTGGATGGTAGGCGGTGTTTTCCCTTGGTCGTTCAAAGTCGAGTTTGAGGCAAAAAGAGTGCCCAAGAGATCGGCTTTCTCTTTTGCCGTATGGGCCAGAGAATCATTCCCCGTGTGCAATGGCGGTAGGGACGGCTGGCAAAAGTTACCCAGAGTGGCTTTAGAAAGCGCCCAGAACTTGCGCGTGCCTGGTGGATACCTTGCCAACTGATCCCCAATTTTGACGACATGCTTGAACTTTGCTCTAGCGATTTGCCGTTTGAAGAATCTGGAGGCACGATTATATTTCCTCTTCAGAACTCTTGAGTTCGGATCCCTTGTGACTATCGATTTAGCCCAAGCCCGGTACGCCTGCCGTTTGCCGGCTGCTGCAGCCCTGACAGACGCATCAAACCAAGGCCGCGATCTGCCACCAAGTGGTACCACAGAGCTTGGAACGAATAGTTCCATGCCCTGTAGTATCACATCAGCCACAGCCGCAGCGCAGTCACTGGGATCATCGGAAGAGAAACAAATCGGCCCCCATGGGTAGGATGCAAAGAAAGACCGCATTCCATCCCAATCTGCTGACTTGTAGTGCCAAACGCCACGGGTCGCAGGTGTTGTGCGAGCCGGACGTTGAAGTGGCACTACACTCCGCACCAGGCAATGATCGGAGGACCCAAGGGGGGCCTCAACAATAACCTGGTACTTTCCGGGATGTGTAGTCAGCAGAAGATCCAACAAAGAGGGCATGTGGCTGTCCACGTCTGGTAGACGGGTGTGCGTCTGAACCAACTGGGACAAACCATTTGCCAGAGCAAAGTCAAACACAGATCTCCCCGCGTAGTCAGTGGAACGCGACCCTAGCCACTCGGCATTGTGCGCGTTGAAGTCCCCGAGGACTATGACTTCAGCTGAGGGAGTCTGTGAAAGCAGTTCGTCAATTTTCGCCTGAACATGGCCAAAGAGTTGCTCCGTTTCTGCATTACCACTGTGGGACCTGTAGAGGCACGCGTAGACTCTGACATGATCGTCCATGTCCACGCGCAGCCAAAGTAAAGACAGATCCCGACCTTCAAAAATCTGGAGGCGACGGTAGCAGATATCCTCCCTCACGAACACAGATACCCCGGCGTGTGGTATAAAATGATGTTCAAGTTTATACCCGGGGTATGAAAGGTACGCTGTGTCGCTGGGTTGAGATATCTGCGTCTCCGTCAAAAACAACAAGGCCGGCTGCGCCGTCTCAAGGTGGTAGTGGACGGCGTTTAGGTTAGAGTGAAGTCCCCGGATGTTGCAAAAATCCACATTTAAAGTGGAGCGGGGTGCCGCTCTGTTTCCTCGTCGTTTGCCCTCTGTAAACACAAAATGCGATACTTTGCCCGCCCCAGATACGACGGGCTGCCCGAGCAAAATCGGAGAGTGGTTTCCCCGATTTTGCTCGGGGAGGGATTCTCCGGCTTCATGAAAGCCGGTACCCTCCTGGGGTATATTTATTTTAGTAGCCGCATTCATGTTTTGGCGGAGGAGAGGGGAGGGGGGGAGTTGGGCTTCCGGAAGCTCTCACTCACCGGACGGAACATAACCAAATAAGTTTGGTTACTTCACGCCGATCTTTTGTGAGAGGGTGGTCCTTCCCCGGACGAGCCAGCCCAATACGAGCTGTAGTCAGATGACTACAGCTAGGCTCTACCACCTAAAAATGTTTTGAATGAGCCATATTAATTTAAATTTGAGTAAAAATTCACAATGCTTCCCAGTCCTATCTCCTGCTTGCTTAGTTCACTCGAATTTCTTTTTCTTTTACTGCACGAGATTTAATTGATACAAAAAAGATTTTTATAGATAGAATGTTCCCTCATAAAATAAAAAAGCAATATAAAAAATATCCCATTTTTGTATTACCTTGTCAAGGGAGTTTTTTTTTTTATTTTAATGAAAACCTTAACAATTGATCTTTTTATGTTTTCAATAAAAGAAATATCTCAATTTTGCTTTATTATTTATTGAATTAAATAGAAGGCTTTTTATTGAAATTTTTAAATCATTTTTTAAAAATTCCAACAATACGGATAGATAATTATGAAAAATTAAAGAAATAAATGAAATAGAAGAATATAGAAATAGAAGAATTAATAATGAAAAGGAAAAAAATAAAAAAGAAAATATTATTTTAATATATTAATTTACGCTCATTTTAATTACTTTATTTCCTAGCATGTCTGTCTGCTGTGTTTTTAAATATCAAATTTGCATTAATTTGTTGTGTTGTTTTAATACATTTGTAACAAATGAATTTTATTAGGTATTAAGTTTCTACATGATTCCAAGAAATAGATAGATATACAAGATTTAAATATAATATATTGAATAAAACTATTGTATGAATATAACTTGCGTTTATTTTTAACGAGATGATGTTGTCGGACACCATCATCTCGTCTTACCGCGAACACGTTTGCTGCAAAGCAGTTAAAATGTCAGGTTTAAATAAAAAAAAAATGTAAAAATAAACGCGAGTTATATTAGTATAATAGTTTTTTTTTAATATTAAAAAAAATAAATATACGAGATAAATAACATGACTTTCACATAAATTATGCCATACAATTTATATTTCTTAAAGATGTAGAGCTCCGGTTATTCTACTTAATATTTGAAGTTAGGGGTAATGAATGCGTAGGCGTAAGCTTTTAGCTTCACTCTGTTCTTAAATTAATTTAAGTGATAAGTAAAGAAGATGGTTTAGATATGGAAAATATTATTTAGAAATAACATAATATTAAGTTTATTAAATACAAAATTTAATATTATATTTATATATCTTGTCTCTTAATTCTTATATGTATGTGCAATTATTTAAGTCATTTGATATAATTTTCTCAAATTACTCGAAGGTTGATGTATTAATTTCCGACGTAGAGATAAATTAAACTGCTCGACATATCATTTGTCGGTTGCAAATGATGACGTCACTTAAGAAAATAAAAGGAAAGAATGTTTGGTTCGTCCCTTCAATTTATTTTACTGAATAAAATGATTCATTAAATATATATATATGTAATAACGTTGACCAATGTGTATTCTTAAAAGTTATAAATCTTATATAAAAACGTTATTTATCAGAAAACATTAAAAAAAAACAAAACCTCTTCAAAAATTTGTAATTTCAATCAATCATGAGTCTGATTAAAACCAGCTCCTTAAATATTTGATAAGATGATACGCTCTTATCCTCGTATTTTTAAAACCTTTTTTCAATTTTCAAAGAACTTATATTCTTTTGCATTTTTGGTATTCGTTGAACTTAAAAATTCAAAGAGATACACACATGTATAATATATAATATCATATGTTATATGGAAATTTGAATTAGAATAAGAATGAAGATAAATATAAAATATATATTATAAAGATATTACACAATCACGTTAAGAATACTCAACATCTTTATAACTTTATTAATATTATTTAAGCTTCATTTAATAGTCATTAATAGTTGTAAAGAACTTTAAATTTTCAAGAACTTTTATACATTGTTAACTTAATTAGAATAATAAAGTTTACATTGAAACAGTTTCAAAGTTTAAAAATGAGATAATGATTTAATTCTCAATATGAAAACAATTTAAACTGACTTTCAACACATATATTATTTGGTTTTGTGTGTTTGTTTGTGTGAATGTTACAGAGATTTAACAGACAAGGGTAACTATACAGAGGGTAGTTGTCTACTGCTCGCGGCTTTTGGCTTTGCATTCTGTTTCCGGTAAGCCAAAACCCACCAAATTTATACCAGTTTCCTCAACAGTTACATAAACATTTGATTTACAATTGAAAATTCAATTTCAATTCGGTTATAACAAACAAAATAATCCTTGTACGTAGGTAATAACATAGACATCATATATATCTATACTATTATTATAAAGCGAAAAAGTTTGTCTGTTTAAACATTATAATCTTCTAAACTACGGGTTGGATTTTAAAAATTATTTCTGATTTTCATAGGCAGATTTTTGAGGAAGGCGAATTATCATTACATATTTGCTCTTAGTCACTTTCTTCCAGACTAATTTTTAAGTATATAACATTATTTCTAAACACAGTTATTAACATAGCTCGATTAACGAATTCTCGCTTTTTTCCTCGATGAAACAATATCGCAAAGTTTAGCAAATTAAGCCCCGTTTATATTCAAATATTTAAGAAGGGGTGTCAGTAAATCATCATTTATGAATTTTACATATTAAGAACCAATTATGAAACAAAGAGGTAACCGCCACTGTAATTTTCTAAGAATCTTTTATTTTTTATAATTTTTTTTTTGTTTTTTTTTTTTTTTTGTAATTTAAATGATATTTCATCAGTTCAGCGAAAATAGAAAAAAAATACAACTTATTAAAGGTTTTTAAAACAAAGCAACAGCCGCAGCGAAGTCACATCCCTGTCATTACAACACTGTTATTTCGTAATTAATTAAAACTAAACCAAACAGTTTAATATAATAATAAATCTAATTAGTAACTGACAAGCGACTCAAAATAAAACATAATATAACGAATGACCCGCATAAATAAATATTAAGATCTTTTATTTTTAATATAATATGGAATTTTAATGTTAAGAGCATATAGCATATACAGCTGTATATTTTTAAATATATAACGTTATATTCATAAAAATATTTAATTTGCAATATTTAGGTCGGAACGATGTCGGGCGCAAATGCTTGTTGATGTTTTAATATTAGTACTTTGTCTGTTTATTTTTTAAATTAAAATACTAGCGATAAGTAGACTTGATGTCTGAGAACCGATACTAAAATAATTATTTTACAAAACAGAAACAAGTTCAGAATAATATCTTTTTCTTTTTCACAGAACGCAGAACGCCAACCCTAATGATGCAAAGGCTGTAATAGAAGATAAAAAAGAAACGAAACATCGACCAGCTCTGTTTTGTAATATCCACACGATAAAATCGATATTCTGTTGTACTAAGAAGTAAGGTAATAATAATAATTATTTTTTTACATTTATATATTGTTTTCGAAACCTGATTGTATTCAGTTGCTGTATTCAACATAAATGAATAAATTCGAGATATAATCAAAATTTGTTTCACTCCTAGAAATCCTATTTATATAATTATAATTTTCTAAGAAAAGATTTTTACAAAATTCCTTTTTTAGTACAAAAATAACAAATATTATTTATATGTTAAGGAATAATGACCCTTTGTAATTTAAATAAATTATTATATATTAGAAAACCAATGAAATAGATTTATACGTTTAAGTTATGAGTTATTTTCATTTAATATTAGTATATATTATAACTATTACTTTTTGTTTCAATTTTGACAAAAATATTTCGATGACAACACCGAAGTAAGTTTCAATTTCTAAACTAACAAGTCCTAACTCTGTTGAAGTTTTTAGGAATTAACCTAAAAGCTTCAGCCACACACTAATCCTTAATAAGCATACTAATTGTAGTATCACCTAACGAAATACTTCTTAATGTCTAGGTAGAAAGTCATACGTAGATACGTTTAAAAGAATAATGAAACAATATAAAATTAAAAAATAATTACTAACTATAAAATACTCTGCAAGTTATTTTAATTAACAATGTTTAGTAACAGATTCTCATTTTCTATATAAAATCCGTCAGAATTTGTATTTCATTATTTTCCTCATTTCAAAGTTTTGTTTCCTAATATCTTATTTCACTCTCGCAGATCATAATTTTATTTAATTGCAGTAAATTGAAAATTCTCTTCGTCTCTCTTTTCATACTCAGTTGATAGTAGACTTTGTTTTCATTTCAAATTAAGCATTTAAATGAAATAAATTGTTTTAGCTATGTTCTATATAGGATTTCATATTTTAAAGCATCTAATTTCTATATTGTAATAGAGGATATGTATATATTTTTTGAACTTTTCACTTGTTTTTACAATTTAAATTAGTATAATTATTTTTTTATATGCAGATATATTTAAGTAAATATAATGTACTTTATATTAAGTATATTATTTATAACACCGTCGAGGTTTTTGTATAACCAACATAAATTAATTCATGCAAACAGCAAACAAGCTCTTACTTCCACAGCCCTAATAGTACTTTGTACATCATAATAACTCTCTCCTTCCTACCATTACTATTAAATAGATCATAATATTCCCTTATCTTAAAAGAACACATCAAAGTCATTACGGACATGAATTTCCACTGTCTAGAGACAAAGACGAAAACCTCTGAACCGAGTAAATTCGTTTGTTACACAAAATGCTGTACAAATGACGACCCAGATTAGGGTATACGGAAACGCAGTAATTGTTAGCCATCTAGAGCCATTGTTCGCAAGACAAGTGTGCCCAAAGTTGGAGTATGGAACAAGAAACGTAATTTCGTTTTGAGTTTTGGGGAGAGTTTTGTAAAGAAGCTTATAAATTAGTTTACTAATAAATGTATTTTTTTTCTTTTTTTTTGTTATTATTATTATTTAAGACGAGATGTTGGTGTCAGTCAACAATATTTCGTATTACCGCAAACCCGTTTGCTGCAAAGCACTCAAAACGTCGGGTTTGATTAAAAAAAATGTAATAATAAACATGTTTCTCAAAATTACAGTATAGAATTACAGTGTATCAAAAACCAACCGATACTTTCATAAACAAAAACCCACAAACTTTACAATATGTAATTTTAATATTATTATCCAATCCAATATTTCAAATTACTAACAACAACACGTATGGTGAATACGGTTTCACAAAAGTATGGTTTTAACAAAATTGAATGTTCTGCGGTATGTTGTGAATGTTTTCATTCGATGTGTCATATTTATTTTTTATTGTATCCAAACACAATTACGAGATTTTTATTTGGTCATGGAATAAAACGAACAGTTGACAATTGAATAGAGGTTGTTTAAACTTAAGATTACGTTTCCATGTTTTACAATATAATTATTTTGGATCTTATAATTATTCATAAAAAAATCCTTTTAAAAATAAATAACAAAAAATAATGAAAATACTTTTTTATAGTTAAGCTTTAATAGTTAATCATTATAAGTTTGATTTTTTTTTTAAAGTGAGATTTGATTTTTTTTAAGTGAGTTATATTTATTATGTATCTCTTTATTATCATTAAAATGAGATTTGTTATTTTCCTGATAGCTTTTAGAGTTATATACATAAATATATAGAGTTAGTTATTTAAGTTATATTGTAATTATATTTATTATTTATATTCATATAATAATAAAATACATTTAAAAAACTAACGGTAATGTATATCTCCAAAAGCATATAAAAAATATCGACTCTCATTTATGCTACACAAAACTGCTACACGATATTCTTATAGCAGACCCAATTTTTTTTTGCTATTACATTTGAGTGAGAGCAGCCATTACAAGCTAGTTCAAACAGCTCTCAAAATGAAGGCTTGTCGTGATCTTGGCACAACTTTTGCCATTTGTTACACAGAAAAGCTATCAAGATCGAAAACTTCGATTTGTTTTGCTATCCGTAACACATTTTAGTGGCCACTTTAAAAATTTTCTTGGTTTTAGATATTAATTTTTTTTATTTTTATTTTATTATATTTACAGTACAGTTCTAATTCATGCTTTCAAAGCACATAAAATATTTTTGATAAGGTCATATTAATCCCTTTATTTTAAATACTAAATATATATATATATATATAATTATAAAAATATATATATATAAAAATATAAACTACTTATTTTATCTTATAAGCGATTATATTTACAAAAGTTGTGTTATTCTTTAATAAATTTGTAATTAATATACAAAATATTAAATGAAGGATATTTTTTTTGGTATCTTATTAATTTGTTACAATATACATATAGCAAATATGTACCATATTTGCTATTATCACCTCAATAAATAATATATTAAGTTTTGTCAAATATCTAAATAAGGAAGCCGTCATCTGACCCGTGGGAAATAATTAAGACAGAAAATCCGATTTCCTCTTCATACTTAATATACAGTCCATCTTCTTTCTATTGATGCTGCCCTTAAAGATTAATTAAACGCTTTGTTTCTTTAGAACCTCGTCAAGCATCCATTTGTCTGCTTTTATTTGACCCTTGTTAATTAGTACCGCTTACCTACAATGTGGATATTTTTAATATCTTTTAGAAGATTTTTATGATTAAAAAATTTATCTTATTCTGATTTCTGAGAGCGTCTAGAGTTTTTCATTAATGATAATGATTTCTGAACCAAACCCGGGGAATCGAACCCACTATTTTTGGTTCAGACAATAATTCTATGTGATTGTTACACAATTAAACACAGTTTGTTATTGCGGAAAAAAAGGACAAAACTCCATTTTAATATATAAAACTATCTAATTATTCTATTTTAATATTTAAAATTAACTTTTACAAATATTAACTAATATAAATATTAGTTATTTTTTGTATTTTTTTTTGACAGATAGTAGTATAACAACTGATGGTTGTTTAAGCGAAGATCAAGACAGCAGGCTTCTGATTGTCTCCTGTGGGCGATGCGACAGGATTCAACTCGCGTCTCTAGCTTGGGGTCATATTTCTGGCGAAACCTCCCTTAGAAAGATGAATTCATCTTTACTCCAGCCCGCGACTTCGACTCATTCCAATTACTTACAGAAATGCTTATTCAGCACCATATGTTGGGAATTATCTGTATCTGTACAATAGCCTGGATTTAAGGATGTTAGCTAAGGTGCTAGGGAAGAAGAAACATGTCTAGGTGTATCTAGATTCTGGCTTGGTGAGTAGAGAAAGAGAACAAACCGCCCGTTCAATTGTGGCGCGGATGAATCAATCAAGATATACCCTTTCTTCCCCTTTCAGATTGACTATTTGGTTTCGTTTGTTACCGTGAAATCTAATCTTAGCCATACTCATTCAAGATACAGTAGATAAATATTTTTAAATACAGGTACATATTGTGTCTATGAAATAAAGAAAAAACGTAATAATTCTTATTCTTTTTATATCTGCCGTTTACTTATCTATATCAACTTTAAATGCTTACATAAACAAATAATAAAAGAAATTAACTATATACAAAAATACAACAAAATATTATGTATACTGATTTATTTTGAGAATAATGAGATTAATATTTAATTGAATTTGAAATATACTTTAAACGAGAGAAACTTCAAAATATTTAACTTATGAATATTGAACTTCAGAACCAATTTCATTTAAGGATACTTCATTAATATTCTAACTCCTAAGAAGCTAAACAAAACTAAACGAACTTCGTTAGTCCAACAAAGACTCTATAAGACCCTATCTCACCGTCACAACTTCGTCTAGTTTACCTTGTGATCACTGTTGAATTTTTAAAACCATAAGGATAAAGGTGACTTGATAAATAAAACATACCATACTTATCTCATTTTAAAAATGCATTCGTTTCCTTCTTATGCTGTCCTAGTACCAATCTGTTTATCTCATAAATAAAACAACTGTATTATTTATTTTTAGACACAACTTGCAAAGACAACTGTCATAACCGTTTTTCCGGGTGCCCACAAATAGACAGAGAATAGATAAAGATGCAGAGAATAGCAATCTAAAATTAAATAGAGAAAGTAAAAAAAAAACAGAAATGAGACTAAGTAATTACGCAGTTAATAGGATTCTGTTCTAGGTCACAATTATGGAGGTAATATTATTATAAAGGCACGTAAAATAATTACTAATTAATAGAAAGCTACTTCCTCGTTCTTGTCGCAAAGCTAGTTCGACGAGTTAAATTTTCAGGAGATCAAAGTTTATGACTATGAGTAATATCAAAAAAATTATAACAGTATTTCAAATAATTGATTAAAAATATTATATAAAAGTGACAAATAGATGCTTAACTTCTTAAACAAAATTGTTTAACATATGAGAGAGAGGAAACAAGTGATCGTGAATTTCATCTCTAAAGCGTATTACCCTTGTTGTTGGTAAAAGATTTTATAAAAATACAGCAATTGTAGCAAATTTAAATTGAATTTAAGGTTAATAAGACTTAAAAAAATTAAACAGGCTGTGATTACTTTTTTTTATTATTTGGATGGTTAAATGGCTAACATATTAAAATATGAGAAATATTTTTTTTTATTGGCTACAAATTTTATAAAAAAAACCCGTTTTACGATACTTTGAAGTTAATAAAAACCTTTTTAAACATTTCCTAATTCGAAATCTAACATTATGACAACATGCATACAATCTCAAAATATACACATCAAAATATACAAACAAATTAAGAATGTATATTTATTTATTAAAACCGTACAAGCACCGACACGTCGTATGAAACACGAAACGCTTGAAACAAAAACAATTTACTTTTCATGATATGACTTTTTATATTCCTTTGTGTTACGTCTTTCCTTGATGGGGACAAGACGGAGGGCATTTTATATTTTCAACGTCAACGTCAAGATTTTTTGGATTTCCTCCTTAAATATAAGGAAGTGGATCTTTCAACTTTATTGGATAATTTATTTCCAATTGTCTTTAAAATGAGTATTCTTAAAGTTTGAAATTCTTTATTTGACATCAATCTAACAAATAGAAAAGATAGTGAATAACTTATCTGAGTGATCAATTAATGAAATTTTTTAACCTTAAAAAGTTTTTTTGGATTTTACAACCAGTTTAGAAATATACAATTTTGAATAGGCATTCCTTTTGTGCACTCTAATATAAAATTTTTAGTATTTCATCACCAAGCGAAAGAAATTTTTAATAGAAGTCCGAAATCAGAAACATGATAATATTATACGATCAAAAGCTGTTCTTAAAAAGATTAAAAGAAAGATTTAATATATAGGTTGGTTAAAAATCGTTTAAAATAAGAAAATAAGATACCATTTCGTTTTGAATTACTTTTAATAAAATGTTCAATTATTTTTACAAAATATAAAAATATTGCAGCTGAATTCAAGTCTCCCCATTTCATTCTTTAAATAGTTATTTAAAACAAATTAAATAAACAAAGTTTAAATATCTCCTTATAAATTTTCTATTATAAGTCAATTTAAGAATTTAATCTTAATCGTTCAGATGTCTTACAGAAATGTTTTTAAAATTTCTTTACAATTTTGCTGTAGTAGTTTAAACAAGACTCTTAATTTAGTGTTATTTAGTTAGTATTTTTTGTAATTTTATATATATATATATATATATATAACAATTTATATAACAATATATATATATATATATATATACATATACAGTAAGGTTACAAAGTTCATGAACAGTTTATTTTCGAAAGTACCTGCATCTTCTTTTTTAACGCTGTGAAAACCTTTGTAGATAACGCCCGGGCCAAGAGACAGCGTCGGCGTTTATGTGGTATTTGCCAGCAAAGTGAGCGCAAGGATACCCACCAAAAACGGTTGCCACTAACGCCTTGGGGAGTCATTATAGAAACACTTATCGCACTCACCGTGATTCCCTATTTTTAATTCAAAAATTGAGTTTTTTTTGTGTTTAACTACAGCCTGTCTGATGTGAAACAAATCTGTAGTCTAAAACGTGGCACGCCTTCTTGAGACTACCTATTTACTCTAAGTTTGAAGATTGTAATTATCCAGAAACACCGACTCAGGTAGAGAGCTCCACAGTTTTGCTGTCGTTGCAATAAATATAAAAACGAAACGTTTTTAAGAGACATTGGAACTTCCACCGGGAATTGGTGTATTCGAGCCAAATGTTTTCGTTGTTTCGTGTTGGAAGGAAGAAATCTATTTGTGCAACACCATTGCACACTCCCCAAATGTAGTCGATAAAAGACCAAAAAACATATCATCTTGTGGTTACGTTTCCAATTCTGGAATTTTGCTTTAATAATGATGGTTTCAACTCCAATTCTAAATCAATTGATTCCAACGCGTCTAGGTGGTATTTAGCCGATCCATTACTAAAATACGAAAGATACTCCATGCACAACCGACCTTGTGCTTTACACAAGGAAAGCAACAGTTACGGCTTGACCCCATATGAGGCTGCCCCAAACATAACCGCTGCAATCTATATTAACCATAACTATAATTACATATATCATAAGAAAACTATTGCTTTCTTGAATAGTAATTAAAAAACTTTTCGTTAACGTTTACAGAAATTGTAGATAAATTATATAATGATAAGAAATCATGATATAATTCAAAATGGAGACTCCATAATAATTATTTGAACGATAATTTATATAACAACAAAAAGGTGAACATCCTATAATAAACAAGCGGTAATGAGTGCAAGACCCATCACATAAACTTCCTCGTTAAGATTAGTGTTATATAATTATCATAATTTCTTTTAAATATTTTTTATTCAATTTTTTCCATCAATATTTTAACTAAAGATATAACATATTTCATAAATTAGAAATTTAACATTAAATTTTCTATTAATTTTTTAGATTTTCTTAAAAAATATATGAAAATCTAAGAGATATTTTTTTCTAATTTTGCTTATTTTTTTTTTGTTAACCCGCGTCAATTAGTACTATAACCACCCCAATAATGCAATCGCTTAAAAAAAAATTAAAGATCGCTTGTTTGGTTTCACAGAATAACTAATCAGTTACATAAAAACGCACCAATTGGTACAAGCATCCCGATCGCGCAATTAATTAATTACATCATGAATACGCGGTTTTCAGTTTTAAAAAAAACTAAAAAATTTTGGTCGATTACGCTGAAAAAGTAATCAGTTCTGAGTTGCGTAAATACGCATCGATTCATACCAAAACGAAGTCAATTGCATAATCAGGTCGCGAGAAAATGGAATGGAAAACGATTACATACATACACAAAACATACATATACGTTTTTAAGTGTCTAGAATGACTCAGGATACCTCAAAACGTATAGATATTACAAATAATTCAATTTAAAAAATCATAGTTATTACAATAACTTCCTTAATCAGGACATTAATTATTTTCATTTCTTTTAAATGGTTTAATTCTAATATAATACTCTTTTTAGAATAATTTCTTTTCATTTTAACCCTTATTAAAATATTACGAACATATTTAATAAATATGATTATATTCTTTCTCACTTAGTGGACGACAAGAGACATATTTTGGTGTATTTTATTTAAAAGCTTTTAACTATGAATTTCAGTATAAAATAAATTATATTTAAAAATATCAAGTAAAATATCATAAAAATAATCTTTAAATACTAAAATCTTTAAACAAGTACAATTTGAACAAGAACTTGTGTTGTGAATTAATAAAAGCTCCCTTGAGAAAAAAATGGAATCTTAAGTAATTAAAAATATAAAATTAGATAATAAGCCTATGTACGTATCTGTCGCTTTTATGTTATAGAGTTCAGAAAAATATTATGTAGTCATATTCTTAATTGGTTAAGTAATAATAGATTAAGAACTTAGTGATTGTATTTCAAGTGTTATCAAGATAAAATATTCTTGATAATATATGATATAATTTTGTAATTACGAATAATTTTATTTCTAGACAACGTGATGAGATCTTCATAATATTAGTGTACAATAACATAGTCTAAAACCGTAATATACAAGAATAACACCGGGCTAGTAACATCAGCTTTATAATGTTTGTAGAAACGTTTTTATAAAAATATACTGAATATTTATACGATATGTTTTAGACAAGCTATGAATAAATATATTAAAAATATAATCTTACCTCAAAGCGCCCACGTGGGAAAAACAAATACACTGAACAATCACTGCTTTTAAAGTACAGTCTTATCAAACATAACATTTGATAAATCTCATAATTAATTTGATAAATTCGCGAATTCTGATTTTTATCAAGGCTAAATCGTGTCAAGGTCTACGCTAAGGATAACGCTAAAGCGTAGACGTCTGCTCCGTAGCCGGTCTACGGTACGACAGCCTCACGTTGCTACGAGCTACGCGGGGATCCGCGGCCAATCGAAGCGAAGCTGTGCTGTTAGAAGTATGCTCCACAATTTTATTATTTTAATTTTCATATATATTGTGAGATTTTTTGAACTATATTTAAATACTACCATCATAGTAAATTTTTCAACTCTTTAATATTTCAAATAAATCGTACGAAATAAAATATGATATTTTCAAATATATTATAAAATTATAAAATTATTCTAATTTAAGCCCTTAATTAACTTTAAAATTATAATAAACTTTGCATAGTACTTAAGTAGCGAGGTAAAATATTATTTAGCTTACAATATCTTAAAATTGGTATATTTTTTCTTTCTACTCATTTATAAATTAACTTAATTAACATAGTAGAGCATACTCACTTTCAGAAGCATTATAAATATATAGGAAGGAGATAACAGTCCAAGTTGGGCAATTCCCGCCCTGTGTCAGACAGAGAAAGAGTTATGCAAACTAAAATACGGAAGAGGGAGATAAGTACATTAAGATGGCAAACTTTCTTCAAATGATTGAAGTGATCATGTTTTTTTTGTTAATTGACTTCACTGACGCGGACATGTTTTGTTCACCTGATTTATAACTCTTCAGACTGACTCATTAAGAATATTTGACATTATTAGGAAATATAATTTCCAGAACGTTTTAGAAACTTATTTTTATCTAGATATAAAATATATGAGGATTAAGATTAAATTAGTACAATATTATGTTTTATTATAAACACTATAAGTTTACACATAAAATGTATTTTTAAAATAACTGTTTTATTGTCTCTTATTTTTTAATATATTTATATAAGAATCTGTCTGAATTAAGATCAATAACTTTTATGTTATTGGTCATTACGTGGGAATTAGTGAGAATCAAATAATATATACTCATCATTAGTTATCAGTATTTAATAGAAAGATACAATCATAATTACCTCCAAATTAATATATATTAATTATTTATATATAATAGGACTATTTAATATACATCATATTATCATTTATTGACTCTCTGAAAATTTAATGAACTTATTAATGGATTATTATTATTTCTGTTATTTAATATTTTGATAAAATATATAAATGTTTATTTTAAATAGTTAATTGAGATAGCATTTATAGCAGAAAAAGAGAACACAAAAAAATGATAAAAACGATTTAATTAGACAAAAGTGAAGGAAAAGTGAATACAGATTAATTTAAATTTAGCTAAAATAATTAAAATAATTGATATATTTACTTAAACTTATAAAAGTTAAATATTTTCAGTTAAAAATCGTTATTTGAACAATAATTTTAATAACTCAACTATAATACCATGAAGACAATGTTGTTTAGAAAATAAACGCACTCTGTTCATACAATCTTGTAAAATATTCATTTTTCTTTGTTTGTTTTAGGGTACGTTTAGTATGAACGAAAACGCTAGGAAAGAAATATGAGCACATGGAGCTACCGCATTCACTTAGATGATATATTTTTAGTATAAAATCAAATTATTATTATATAGATTTTCTATTATACGATTTTTCAACGTTTTAAATTACTCTTTAACCCTTTCCTGGCTGAATTAAGGAATAAGTATAAAAAAAATAAAAAAATGTATTTTTAGCAAAATATAGGGTAACAAAGAGATTTGTCACTTTTTTTTATGTATATATATATAATTATAGAGGTGATGCTATATGGAGTCATCAGTCTCATATGAACATAAAAAAAAACATTAACTAATATATGTAAAGATATGTAATTTTGATCCCGCAGCAGAGATAGCTCTGGCTGTCCACAAAAAAACATGATTCCATATGGCATCATTAGACAGGAAAGGGTTAATCAAGAGGTCAAAAAAATATGAACTAAAGCATACGTCTTACAAATTGAAATATCATTCTGAGTACTGCAAGTAATCACTTCAAAGGGAGCCACCGCACTAACAATATAATAATTCAGGGGCGGGATTGACAACCATTTTGCTTAACACAAAAATGTCTGGTTACGATTTTGTTTTGCTAACCATACCTACCACAGTGCGAAGGGCTGCACGTACAATTCCCCTATGTTAGGGGAACTGAAGTAAGGGTTCTGTCGCTGTCTCGTTAGTCATTAATACATTGTTGAATTTGTGTTCGTATTTTCGTCTATACAAACTGACCAATACCTTATCAACTGATTTACAAATTTGTACAAAATATTGCTTTTAAATAATTAATAATATATATATTTAATATATGTCAGAATTGTAGTACAAGTAATGCATTTCAAACATTTAGACAGTTACTAATAAGTTATGAAAGGGGTGTTAATTGTGTCATATATCAGATGAACATAGTTTGCGGTAATACTTAGTATGTCATTATAAAAGGGTTGCGTTCCCTCAGGGTGACATAATCCTCACTGCGCAAAATAACGGTAGAATTGTTCTATTGACTTTGATGTTAAATATGTATCTTTAGAGCTCACTGAACATTGTATAATAGATATAATAGATGATATAAATACTAGGAGCGCGAATCAGACCTCAAATTTGACTCGCTACGGTTTAACGGTTTTCCAAAATCTTGGTATGTGTTAGCATATTGAGCGAAGCGAGATGCAAATATCACCGAAGTTGTATTTACAAAACGTCGACGCATTCTGTCCTCAACTATTTTTCTTTTTTAAAAAAAAATGTTTTAAAACTACCACCAGACTGATATATCAGTGTGCAAAATTTGGAAATTGTTTGAATATACCATTTACTGATATAAAATTTCGGATTCATGCTTGCACAAAGAATGTAGAAAAGTCTCTCATAGAGAGCTTAACTCAGTAAAAGACAATATAAACATGATTATCAAAGTAAGTCTTAAATTTACATAAAATAGTAATTATATTTTTAGTTAGTTAGTTTTACTTGATCTTCGTTTGAATAATGTGTAACTTTTTGATGCCATTTACATCTTGTTGATTTCAATGTTCGCTATTCGGGTATACTGTTTATAGAAGTAACCCTTTTAGGGCCGGTTTTAAAAGTTGAAACGGACTGAGTAATCAAATCCGCTGGCTTTTAAATTCGAATAGTTAAACAAATGTTTTTAAACATAACAATAGCAAAAACGACTTTACCGTAAATGAAATAAGGTTGCTTCTGTGTTTTAATTTAAGATTCCGTTTATTTAAGAACAATAGGCCACTCGAGTATTGTGAATAGAATGTTAATATGACGCTGCATGTCGGAATTGTAATAGACTGAACAATCGTGTTTGGCTTAAAATTAGCAAATGAATGGCTTGTTTTATAGAAATAATAGATTTAACGTCGCAGTTTGAGAAATATCCTGAATTTAAGAACTAAGCGTGGTTTTATTATTATTTTGTGTATTTACTGATCTAAAAGGGATAAAACGTGTGAATATAAGTTATGTACATTTATGGAGAAAAATTAAATAAATAGCGAACTCAAATAATAAACAGGATCAAATAGTAAATTTAATAGTAATTTATTTCAAAAAATCTTCATACAATACAGAGCCAAAACGTAGAATTAAGTCAAGCAATGGAGTTCATATCATCTAAATTTGAGGTTATAAAAGATGAGCTAAAGGAGATGGAGGTAGAAAGAAAATCAAGGTTAATCTATGTAAGAAACCTTAAAGAATGAAATGAATAATTAGAAATAAAATTCCGATCAGCCATTGAAATAAGAAATATGAAAGTCAAACAAACCGAAACAAAAGAAGTCTTAATAGGTATAATTATAGACGTCGGTTCATTGTTTAAAATGCAAGTAGATATAACCATAATCAATAAAAAATTTAGTTCGAGCATAAAAAGCGGTATTAAAACTACAGGTATTTTTTTTTTGGTAACTATAGTTGTCAAAAAAAAAATCATTACAACAATTTAAAATATTCTAAATTTGGAGAAACGATCCCAACTTTCCCATTTAATTTCAGAAAATCAGACACCATTTAAAAAAAGTATAATTCTGCAAAGCATGATAATTAAAAAAAATTAACAATATAAAAATCCAGCTGGTTTGCTCATAGTAACACATTTATAAACTTTTAATATCATCATATTTAATATACAAAGTGTTAAATTAAAATATAAATTCTTTTTTTACATTTCAAATCTAATTGTCCCCCTATTGGTGCAAAGTCATTAATATCATAATAGACAAATGGATAACTGTAATCAGAAAGGAAATGTTATTATGTATGTATTGCTAGCTAACATTGGGAATATTACTGTGCTGGTAATACAGACACTACTGTTATAAAGAAGTCATCTCCTTCCTAAACTCAGTGTAAAAAGTACTAAGGACAACACGTACGAGACATATAAAAATAGATATTTATATCGATATTTTAAGTGATATTAATATCGATATATTAAGGACAAGTTAAAAATCTAACCTTGACAACCTAGAAATCATGTCAAGCTTTAGGCTTTCACCAGTCGTATATCGTACGCTGAAGGAGCTAAGAATACGTTGAACTCCATCAACCTAGTTTACTGACTACTTTCAAAACAGAAGTCCGTGTGTAAAGGTCGCTGATGTCAATAGCAAGAGCATAGAGATAATTATATAAAAATGCTTAATAAACTGTATATGACGCTATATCAATCTATGCTTACCTATTGAATTCCAGCATGGAGTAGTGCAGCAGACACACATATAATAGAACTGGAACGATCATAGAGAGCTGCCATCATCAAGGTAATGGTGTGAAAAAACATGGAGATACTTATGAGAATAGTTATATAAAGATTTTACACCTCTAACGATACGCCATATATTCGCATAGTATGAAACTATATATTCTATCTTGGAGAAAAATAGTCAAAGACATAGGGTTTATTTCCATACCTAAAACTAAAAAAATCTTCGCAAGAAAGCAGTTTTTTAACTACTTAGGTTTTTATACAGATATTGGAAAAAATATCATTATAAATAAGATGAATTATCTTAAACAGAAAAAATGTCTACAAACAATCTTAATATTTATTAACTATGAGAGGACGTAAAAACAAGTGTGTGTTTATACAAATATTTTTTATTGTTTATATATATTATAAAAAAATACAGATACAATTTTCTAAACCTTATAAAATGTAAAAATACCTATATCAAATTTCATCATAGTTGCGCTCAGTTTCGCCGTAAGAAATATTTATTTATTATATGTTTTATTCACATACACACATAAATAAACGAACAGATGGAAAAAAGTTAGATAATTGAGGATTCATCCATCAGTGTAATGTTCACCAACTATACAAAAGACGTGGGGGAGTCCTGCACTCGCCCACGTCTTTTGGGTGGCGGGTATCTTTCAAACACACCCACGAACACCCCCCGGTATTTGATATATCCTTGTTCAAAGTTTCAGCTCAATTGGTACAGTAGCTTAGTCAGGCATAGCAAACACGCGAAAATATTTTACTTACTTCACTTCATATTATATTTATGTATGTATATACATACATAGATATAAATAGCTGTCGAGATTCCGATTTGTATTACTATTAAATATTTTATATGTAGTAGTAATACATAACATATTATTTGTTACACTTATATGTAATAAAGTAACATAAATAAAAAAATAATAATTATTATTGACAGAATAGCAATAAAATATAATTAACGAGTCTTAGATATGAGCGTACGTGTCCTAAAATTACTCTCTCGTAATAATTAAAGCATTTACAACCGTGAAGATAAGAAATTACGTGCTGTATAAATTAAATTCACGCATCATTTCTCATGCACGCATCTGCGTCTTGTAAATTGAATAAATCAAAGACAGTTTAAACATGGTTCGTCTCGGGAAATGGAACGATTTAGAACGAATTGAAATTATGTCATTATTTTAAAATGAAATAATTCCTTTTAATAAAATTAGTTTTAAAATTTTTTCTTAATCATGTTTTCGAACAAAACTGTATCAATCTAAAACGAAAAATAATTTCAAAAGTTTGAATTTTAGGTAACAGTGTAAATGCACGTAATATTTTTTCTAAAAAAATAAAACACGGTAGGAAATAAATGTGGATTTGAAATTTTAATGACCTAGAAAATAAAATAAAACAAATTTCTATAGTTTATTCAAAAAGTTGTATTTCCTAGCGCTCTATGGACTGATCACCCCCAAAATATTTAGCGTACAAGTCATTGAACTGTGCGTACATCGCCTTTATATCCATATTAGAATTAATATCCTTGTTGCTATATTTATGACCGCAATAGCAAACATGATCTTTTCCACAAAATGCCGGTTTCCCTTGTGCCATACACTTTCTTATACATTGTCGAGCAATATCAAGATTGGGACAAAAATGGGCTATATGATGTCGAACTGTGGGCCTCAATGCGTATATTGGTAGACTCTCAACTCGGGTTTGGTCTTGAATCTCTGTAATCATGTTAATGGTAATTGAGATATATATATTTAAGTTGTTATAAATATGTTTCAATTTATCAGAAAATAAAATTTACCAGATTCTTCACTGTTAACATCAACTATGTCATCATCCATATCATATTCGTTATCGGTTCGACTTTTGAGTTCTGAAAACCAGTTTTTAAGAAATTGTATTTTAAATTAAAAATAATTAATATTAAATTTATATCTGATGTTTTTTTAATAAGAGAATTAACCGTTTATTGATCCAACAGATACTTCATAAATATAATATTACTATTGATATTTCGGGAACTATACTACTTACCTTTTGCGGCTGCAGATGACAGACAAAAACAAGTATCTTTTATGCATAAGGCGTTCTTATTCCCACATTTTAAATGACAATACGCTTCATGGAACTTAGTTTGACAATTTGTTGTTCTGGATCGCATTATTGGAGCCAAGTAGTCCAAGTCAACTAAAAAAAATTTTTTTTTTTTAATTTGGCTCACTGAAGTTAACACACTACAACATACTTAATAATCAATTCACGCCGCGATTCCGCCATGCTCAGAGCACATAAATAAGGACTCTGAATGGATTCGAAACTAGTGGGGCAAATTCTGATAGAGGTTACGTGAGTACAGACGTATATATATAATAGTAATCCTGGATTACGAAAGTTTACATACAAAAATTAACATATAAATATTGTAAATTTACCCCCAAAAATCACGGGCAAAATCAATAAACCAAAGCAAACACTTTTCGAAGTCATTTTAAATAAAATGAAACTAAAATAGTGTCAGAGAATAAATGAAGCCTAAATTGATTTTGCACTCGAAACAATTATGAACTAAAGTCAATTACTTTGAATACTTAAATCTTAATTGCATTCGTATTTTCCGATATCTGCTTCAATGAAACTTTTGCAATTTCTGTTGGAATTAATTAATAATTACAGAATAGAATAGAGATTGTAATTAAAGATGTTTGGAGGGTTGTTTTGTATTAATTTATAATTTGATGTTGAGGTTAAAGATTATGAGTTGACTTTTATATTTAATGTTTTAAAAAGTTTTTGCTAATCTTTATTCTAATTTAAAAAATATAATGTTAATGGAGAAAATAATACAAATGAATATAAGAGTTCATTAAAATGAATTATAAGTTTATATCAAATGCCAAGGTTCTTACCGTTAAATAATTCTGATGAAATCTAGAGTTTTACAAAAATTAAAGATTTTTATTACGTATAAAATGTATGAAAGATCTCTTCTACAACAACTTAGTGGTAACTACTCGTGGCCCAATGAGCACGCTCTAAGTTGACCGCTGAATATTGAACTACATGAAACGAGATGGAAAATTTTGAATGGAACATATATATGGGAATAGTGAAGTGGAATTTTGTAAAATTATTTAATATATGGAATAAATATTGTATGGAAGAATGAAAAAAGTTTTCGTTTACAAAATAAGAAATAGAAAATTTCATATTTTGCCATTTTTTAACAAAATAATTTTCAAATAAAAGTAACCAGTCTTTAAAACAAACATTAGTCAGAAATAACTACTTCAATCAAATTTAGTAATATTTAAATTCCTATTAATGATTAAGTTTATTATTATTTTCAATTATTCAATTATTTCAGATGTATAGAAGTTGTAAAGAAAGGTTAGTTTCGTAGAATTATAAAACATTTTCAAAGACTCCCCAGCCACAAATTCTGTTCAAAGATTTTGTATTTTATTATGTAAAGCGATCTGTTCATTGTATAAGTCTATTTATATATAAAAATAAAATGGATTAAAAAAATATACAAAGATAGAGAAGTGGAGCAACAAAAGGTCTAAAACCTATTGTTTATAGGATAATGCTCTATTTGGACCACAACTTTATACGACCATCTAAGAATTTTATGTTAGAGATTTTTTATTCAATTTGTCTCTTTTATTTAACCAGGGCCTTAGTCGTAATGAACTTCACGAACTTTAAAACTTTCCAAGTTACTGGACTAAAATGTTAAAAACGTTCGTGTCTTTTTAAATATCTGTAAAAAATTTTCTGGATTCACGGCTTAAGATTATTATAAATTCTGGATCACTATAGATATAAAACGATGATTCCGTTATTTGTTTGTGTGAAAAAAGTGCTGTTATTTTTTTATTCTCATGTGCTTTCTTCAAAATGAACAATAACGTTTATATTTTTAAATTATAGCGATATAAAAATAGTGTACTCTTATGTTAATATTTATTGGTATGTCCAAGTTTTATATTTTTAATTGGGTTGATAAAAAAAAGTATCTAAAATGAAAATGTTCTCTCTAAAAATAACTTTAACATAAAAAATATTAAAGTTCCCTTCTAACAGAGAAATTGTTTTCATAAAGCGTAAGAAGAATGGCTTTGTTAAGTCAAAGGGAGTTTTAATTTAGTACAGGTCAGAATATTTAAGATTAAACTTTATCGCCCGATGGATCTAAGTCTGTTTTTGATTTTAAACTTCCTATCATCGTAAAAAAGAGGAATGTTTTTAATATTGAACAAAAGTGACCTTACAACAACAAAATTATATTAATAAACTGGAGCTTTGCTTTTTTATTTTCTATTATTTTAAAATATTTTTCACTTCTTAAAGAAATGGTTATTTTGCAAAATGGAAATAATGTAAAATGTCACTGGAAAACTTATACATACACACTCCTATATTGAGTTTTTGAGGCTTTACATTCACTTAATTGTTGTCTTTTTATTTATAAAAAAAAAAATCTTTTGTTTTTTTTTTAACCTCAATGTATGTACTTTTACTAGTTTAACAAAACTTCTGAAAAAAACAGGTATTTATAAATAAATATAAAAATTTATAAACTTGTTTTATTTTTATTTTCTTCATTGTTAACATAAAACAAAATAATAAAAAAAAATTTTTTGCCTACTTTAAAATTGAAAACATTTTTGATCTAAAACAGGGCCACAAGTTAAACTAATTTATCTCAACTTCGTTCACTCTTTAGAATCTCCTTATAAATCAATCCAAAACCGCGAATTATGCTGGGCGAGAAAATTGAATTGTGGATAAGCTAAGGTAATTGATCTTTGTCACTTCATAAAATTCTTTTGAAAGTATAAAATAAACCGGGAAATGTTCATAAGTCGCCCCCTGAAACAAAATATATAATTTTCGTAATTGATAATAGTTTTATTTTTATATAGATATATATTTTCATGATTACGTTAAAAGTAAATAAAATATAGTGACTGTCTTGGCTGACAAAATATCTAATAATAATACCAGTTCCAACTTTCGACTATTAGATTAATTTTTGTTTAACTCTATTTCCCAATTTCGATTAATAATAAATGAATGCCTTAATGAAACTAAATAAATAAGTAATGCTTAACTTGAAGTTTCTTAATAAAACTTACAATACAATTTTCAACAAACCTATAAACGAGGAAAGAGGCTTAAATAATGCTTCTCTTAATTTATTGTAAGAAAAACAAATATCCCAAACTCAGGATTCAAGAAATCCAAAAGTAAACTGAACGAGTTTCGTAAAGCAATTAGGACGAGGGAATTTTCAAGTTTTCACCTTTAACAAAGAGTTTTATTCTGCAAGGATACACTTAAAGAAAGTCTTAATATATTATTTATATGATAAATAACAAAATCTATTATCATTGTTAAATTACTATTTGCTTCGATTAGACAGTCTGCCCCACACCTAACTTTGTTAGACTAAAATATTTGTGGTACAGAATATTATCATAATGCGGCAAAAAGATATAAACATTTTCATATATTTTATTACATATATATGGATAGATCGTCATTCACACGTCATACAGAGCCCTATACATAAGGTAATTGCGTACACAATACATACATTAATGTTTAGTCGGTTTAATGATTTAAAATGTCAGAATTCTTTTTAAGCCTCTTTGAAGTATATTTATTATCAAGAAGACTATTTTTTAATTCTATGGTAAAAATATAATAGACAATATATTGCCTAGGTCAAACTCATCGGGCACACCATAAACAAACAGATTTAGAGTTTCCGTGGAATCTGAGAAAGCGATGCTACTAGCTGTTGCTCACCAGTCAGCCTGTGCCACGTTGTTTTTCACTTATACAATATTATTAAGTTATTTTATATTTTCTGTAATATTTATTTTATCTCTTTTCTTATTCTCCAAAGAAGACAATATCGCAGTTCTAGTACTGATTTAACATTTTAAATCTCAATTTGAGCAGTTCCTTTCTTTGCTTTCGTCTACTATGTATATGATAATTTTTTTTTTTTCTAACCCATAACCACACTATTTTGTAACTTTAATTGGTTTATCGATATTTTTCCTAAGAAACCTAAAATAGGTGGTTTTAATGCTAAAAAAATATTCAATACGTCTTGCTAACCAGGTGCAGATATAAGGACCCCTTTTAAACGGGCATACACTCTCACCTTCGCCGTATACGCAGACCCAAATTAAAAGCTAATTTTGCTTTTAAAGTACATTCTTGAGATAAACCGATGATAGTTTTAAAGAAGCCAAGATATTTAAGTATGTTACAGAGAGATTTTGTAGTTATACCTCTCTCTCCTTCTTCTATAGCGCACAATTTAACTATAAAATATTCCTGGTCAAACGTTATATTTATTTATCTTAAATTCTAATAATTTTAATATCTTTGGAGGTGTTTGTTTCCCAGGAACCAGTAAGCTTCACAGGTATTACGAATTTTAACTGTCTACAGTTCAGGACTATGTTCGGTCTAAATGACGAAACAATAATATTTTGTATTGTGTTTCATACGTTTCCATCAGGCGCAACTAAGGCAGAGTGAGACTTTGATTTTGTTTATTGACCAAGCCTGCTTTCACAAACTGTACATTTTTTTTGTGTTTTTTATAAGCTTCTATGCTCTTGTTATTTGTTTATTCTCTTTTAAAGTTTGAATCGATATTAGTGATTACTTGTGTACATCAAATTAAAATATCAGAAGAGCCTATTTTGATCCCAAAATTAACAAAGGCTTAGCCACATCACGTATAATATTTTATGCTTCACTATTAGTGTTTAGCCATTTCTAATGCCTCGCCACAGATGTTGCAAGGCTTTTCGTTGGCTTTATACCATCTTATGAACTACCATGAACTATTAAAACTGTCATAGATTGTAAAAGACTTGTTTTTTTATAGAAGAATTTTAATTTTTTAAAACTTCAAGAATGTTTAGTAAAAGAGAAATAAAGTAGTGACACCTCAAAAAATTTAATCGCACAATTTTTTTTATTAAAAATAATTTTTTGCTGCATAGTACTTTTTGTACTAAAACGCAAAGTAAGATTGTTGGAATATTACTTTCAGAGGTGATGAGTAAGGTCCCAGTACCGTAATAATCACCCCAATATTTTTTATACATCATAGTTTTATAGTTACTATTCTAATTTGAATTGTATAGTATCGCATAATTTATTGATTTTTAAGTTCAATGAACCATTAAAATTCTAAACCATTTCGGTGATAAAGCACGACAGAAATGTTAGATCATTAACCATTATCAAACATGAATTTGGGTATTGCACTAATTAACTGATAATAAGTTTCAGGCTCATATAAACTAAAATACTCAATTTCGCTGTTTAACACGATCATCTGAAATATACAGTTCTGATATGATTTGAAACTCACTATCAACTTCGATATCCGTAATATATCATCAAATAAATAATTAAATAAATAAAAATATTATATTGACATCAAATAAGTTTTAATGGCATCAAATAAATTCAGATGACCTTTCATGTTAATTCATTCCTCACTTCATCGCTAGATGCAACAGTCTATAGCTTTTACATGATAATATATGAATATAACTGAATTGTCGAAGTTTTCTTTTATTTGTTAGATGCAAGCATCGTAAAGACACATCTCAATCATGAAAATTAAAGCTTGTTTGAGATTGTGTGAAACAAATAAATTAATAGTTATTAATAAAGAAAAGAGAGAGAAGAGTTTTTAATTATTATTAAAGTCTCAAATAAGTTGTATGTTTTTTTTAATATATTTTATTACGTAATAATCCGGATATTTTTCCTATATCCATTTCCTCAGACACTGTTAAATAAAAAATAAAAAATATTTAGGTTTCAGAGGAAATTCCTAAGGCGATGCCAGCTAATTACTCAGCTTAACATTAATGTATTTAAAGAGATTTACAATGAAACATAATAATAATTTAATAAACATATGATTAGAAGACTTTTGCAAAAATCTAGGCAATTTTATCACTTTAAACAGATTTTATCAGATACCTTAAATAAATATTTAAGAACTTCCAGTTTCAGATTTCATCAGTTATCTCCGTAGAAAAGTATAACCAGCATTCAATCCGTTTATTAATTAAGTCTTTATTAATTTCGTCTGTTATTTCAAACAAATTTCGTGACAAAAATTACTTAGATTGATAAGGCACATAATCTTTTCTTGTGCTGATGTACTCTTTAACTCCGGGTAATGCTCTTATTTTCTCCATGAGCGCCAAAATGTGGGGATATTTGCGTTCTATCTGATCTCCCAATTGTAAATTCGCTGCTTCAATGATTCCAACGACTACAAAGTCAGCCCAGCTTATCTGAAACCGTAAGAACGACCTCCTGATAAAAGGCTATTCAAATGAAACAAATCAAATACTTCACAAGCATTTTGGTCTTTGCAAAATGTAAATGTATATGAAATATATAATATATAATATTTTGCTATTGGTTAATTTTTTATTACTCGACTTATTTAGCTGGATTAGATTACTCTTACCTTTCCTCCAAAGAATCCCTTGTTGTTTTTCAATTGGTAATCAAACCTGGATAAATAGAAATCAATGACTTCATTGTAAATTTCCTTCTTAATGATCTGTTTCTTGACAGGGTCCTGTTCCATAAAGTATGATATGATCTCTGCAATAAATACAGTATAAATATATACAGTAATATATACAGTATAAATACGATTTACGCTGTTCAGAATGTAATATGCGGTGTTAATAAAAAATGTTGAATAAATATTGATTATATTATTCAAGCATATTATTGCGCAATCATTTAAGATTAATATTTTAACCTTATTCAAATGTTTCTTGTTTAAATTTAGTAATAGTTTGATACAGGTTTGAATCCTACTTGTGTTATAGATGAAATAAAACTATTTTTACGGATTAAAACTCGCGTATAATTTGGTTACATTTTGATTTTAACCCGACGTTGCGAATGCTTTGTAGCAATGGTGTTCACGGGTAGACGAGATGTAAGTGTCTGTCCAAAATGTAACCAAATTATACGCGAGTTTTAATCCGTAAAAATAGTTTTATTTCAACTTTGTAATCGTGAAAAACTAAGAAAATACTTTCTGTTATAGATGTTTAATTTCTGTATTTTTGGACCTTTTCTCTCTTTCGATTCTAAATCATACTTACTTGACCAGAAGTCATATACGCTGTATACGACAGCATCCAGCTGTGCCTGATCCCAGGGGTCTTTTGGCAGCAGGTTATGGATAGCGGCGATGTAGCGCGCTATGGCCAGTGATTGATTAAGGGTTTTGTTTCCCTCTTCATAAAAGGGCAGCTGGCCGAAAGGAAGAACTGGATGAAGATTAATATAATTAGTTACATATGTTTTAGTCGTGGTTAAAGTGTTATTTTTAAAATAACATACATAAAAGCCTACATTATTAAATAAATAATTATAATAATTTCGATATAATGAGTCGTGGAAAATATGTTAGTAATAAATTATTATTAGCATAAACTAATTAAATTTTGTTTTAATAAAGTTTAATTTTATAATTCAATTTGCATAATAAATTACAATTATATTTGTTAATTTTCTACTAGCTATGAACGGAACAAACAATCGTGCTAAATTCTTCAATTGCATATGGATAATATTATTTTATAATTTCGAATAACAGTGATAAGATAACCAACTAAATAAAGTAGGAAAATAAAAGTATTATTAAAACATTAAATTTAATTACTCACTTTTCTTCACATCCTCAATTGGCCAGTCTTTGCCCTCGTATCGTAAATCTTCAAACTTTTGTTTGCCATAATGTAGCATATATCTGATAGATTCGGCGAGGCCGTTGGAGTTGAAATAATGCAGCTTCTTCGCCATATCGCGGGTCACAAGACAGTAAATGATAAACAAAATTATCTGCTTCTTTTATACCCTTGCAGTTACAGCAAAATAAGGTATATATCCTGACTTTACTATTAATTAAAAATATAACTAATTAATAAACAATCACACTTTTTTATTGCTGAAATTATTATTATTATTATTACTATACTGAAACTTAAGTATAATTTCTTAAGTGAATTTAAGTCATATCAAATACATATAATAATCTATAACTTGTTTGATAGCAATAGTTTTATAAATATAGTTGTTTACACCACTAATAAAATACATATCGGTATCAATATATTACTAGTAAAGTTCAAATAACATTTAATAATAACATTCGCTCAATATTATTCGAGAAATTAAAAAACAATATCTCCTTAGCAATATTGAATAACTTCTCAAAATAAGACTTCTTACTGAACGTCGAAAAAAATTCCTATTTATATTTCGAATACGGTTTGAACTTATTACATCTGGGAAACCTTCTAATCGCTTTAATTAAACTACCGTGCCCAGGAATATATATTTAAGTTCTAAAAATTGTAATATATTATTTGTATTTAAATTTTCTTTACTAGTTTATATATATTTGGACGAATTTTTTTTAATTCTTTATTCATTTAAAATTTAATAATCTTAACATACACACACTTGTTTATGAACAAGTAGAGACATTATATGTTATATTTAAAATAAAACATACATATTCATACATACATACATATATATATAGGTATATTTTGATAATGATAAACTCAAATATTGAAAATGTTTTGAACTTGCATACAATTCACAAATGACAGAACTGTCGATTACATATTATCTGAACATTTACCTTCTGTTGACTTTTCTTATCTATTGGATTATTTATTGGAATGAAGTTCATATTACAATTAGTATCATAATATTTGCTTAGACACATATTTATTTTAATATCAATTTAATACATAGGTGTATTTCACTAAATATTTTCTATGATACACACAATATATATATGAAACTATTGACCACATACGTTGTTCACAATATTATATTATTAATTATGACTTATATTTTTATAATAACATAATATATTTGATTTCTCTGTATAATTATTACAACTGATCTTTTTAATATAAATATCATATATATAATAAAGTATCAACTTTCTCGACGGATCAAATGAAGTAAACAATAATTATTATTAATAACGTTATATTTATATAATATTAGTTTAAGTCCAAATAATTGAAACAATATCTCATATTAATTAAACTATTTGTATATAAGATCTATATATATTCAATACTTTATATAGATTTATATGTACTAAAAATATCGTAACTTTTATTCATCATAAATATATATATTTATTTTTCTCTAGCTAATGGCCGCCTCTTAGTATTACTTTACTCAAGAGACAATATCAATGCTCTGAATTCTAAACTATATCCATACAAAGACAGAGTAAGTTTTTCTAGAACTTGAACATTTTCCGTGTAATAAAGTGTTTCCTTAGGCACAACAAACTAAAGAACTGTAAATTACTAGAGGTTTCTCTTGTCGCCGAGTTTTGTGGTACGGTCAGAGTTAGAGCGGCAAATATTATATTATATCACACCTAACCATTACCGTCATTTGAATAATTTCTATAACATCTCATAATATATAAGAATTCCTAAAAAATGTGTTAGAAAAGTGACCAATTTGAATTGTGAAGAATTTTCTAGATCGTCCATTATCGCCTGCAGTACCACCACCAAATCTCTGCCTCCACAACCTTTAAGTGGTATCGCTAGAAAAGGATCTTGTTTATTTGCTGGTTTCCCAGCGGTCTTCGAACAAATGATAAGTAATTGCGCATTAAATGTACTGACCTCTTATTATAGTTTTAAATCTAAGTTAGGCCTCTGGTTGTTCTAAGTTTGTATAATAATATACTTACAATGTACATTGGTACTCATTGGTACATTTAGTATGCATTTGGTACAATTAATTTGGCTGTAGGTACATTTGGTTTGTAACTGATTACAATGTTGTAGTATACATGTTGTTTAGAAAGTTAAATTTTCTGTACTACAACAGACGAACAAACATTATTCTACGTTACAATATAAACTTTGTTACGCCTTTGTATGAGATGTTGTACAGTTTTCGCGTTCTTTCTATAAGAATAATATTTCATCAACAACAGTATTTTACATAAAATAAACACAAGTCTCATTTGTTTTTGTTTGTATTGTATTTGATTTTAGTGTTGATCTTTAATGCTTTTAAACCATATAAGGACAAAATGAAATTCGCTTAAACTAGGCTTACATGGCACATAAGATATTTATTACCCCTCTTCAGAGCATCACCAATTATGGACTCGTGCCAGCAAATAAAACGGTAATCTCACAATCAATCTTCAGCACAGTCATTTTGCGGTTTCTCATGAAGCATTTAAAGCATTAGATCCAGTATTAAAATTCGCCATAAAAATTCGCCATATAAAGATAAAAAGACATTTAGTGTTTATAGACACTTTAATATATTTTTACTTAAAAATTGTTTTCGAATCGTAGGTAGTTCCACTGCCCTTAATAGTTTTCTTTACTAAAAGGCTTTACTAGCATTTGGTTAATGCTTGTGACACTTTGAAATATCCGTGCCTCATATAACACGTTCTGCAGTCGATCATTAGAGTAATGTATTCAGCGAACAGCTTACAAGACACGCTCGTGGATCTTTATTTTGCATAAAATATTTTGCAACATTAAGGTTTTGTACCAGTTTCTTGATGATAATATGAAAATTTAGCTTTATATGTTTAATTTTAAACGATAACACGAGATCCTGTCGCTAGTCCTCTAACAGTTTCCAATGAAACTCAGGTAATATTGAATTTAATAAATTGAAAGGTCGGTTGAGTATATGACTAATTTTATGTTATATTAACAATCTTGTCAGTGACTTCGTCTGAATTCCTCCCTTACAAAGTCATTTGTGTTAGTAAATTTTTTATATTATAATGTAATTATTATTTATTATATTATTTTAGTTCTTGCGTTACTTTTTACTCTAAGTATTTGACATCTTAACCCTTCTAACCATATAACATAACAGGTAATTTCTCGCATTTCACTATATGAATATTATATTGGGTACATTACAAAATCCATTTTCCTCAAAGAAACCTGATCCATGCGGAATCCTACCCTTCTTACAGTCTCTTAGAAATACCGCCACTTTACTTTCACCAGGAATGATCAAATATGCACCCTAGCCAGCTATCTCACACCATCTACCATAACATTACTGGTAAAAAATTCAAACTCTTAAAACCCGTTCATTTGAATGTACATTACCGGTTTTATATTCTGGAAATAAATTTGAGGTGTATATAAGAATCAATGGAATACGGAAATATATTTCCATTCGGAGTATCATTACAGGAAGACACTTTAAAGTGATGGTCCTGATGTTATCGATAATGTTGTTTCCAACTCAAATATATGTTGAATAGCTCAATGAAACCTGCCATTGTCCAACAGCTTCAAAGGGACGAGTTTATTGTGCAGGTTGATGATATTTTTATAAGTACTATTCAAAGTATGAAAGTCAATATTTTTCGAATCATGTCGATAAAACAATTAATTTATGCACAAAGTGAAAGTAAAGTCAATGCTATCTCATAAAAACATTTTTATGTTATGTTTGTAAACAATTTTTAGACGTATCATTTCCAAATCCGATTTGTTGTGCTTGGATACATACATTGAAGGAATTTGAAATAAAACAAATAATAGAATTAATATTTACAACAAATCGTTGAAGAACATTGAAATAAGTTTAAAACCACATTTTATCATTTTAATACATACTGAATAACTTTTTAATTTCTTATTATCATTATTTGATTACAAGTTATATATAAATTACTAGTAAGTCGTGAAACTTGTTTATTCAACAGAAATTTTAATGTTTTAATTTGTAATTTTTCGCTCATAACTTCTGGGAAAAATTTAGGATCGTCATGGATGTTGGTTTTTTAGATTCCATATAAAACTTCTCATCGATATACAGTTTTTTTTCTATAACTTTATAGAACTTATGCATAAAATATGCATATACATTTGAAAAGAACTATTTTAGGGAATTAACTCTAACTTATTATTACATTAAAATTATAACCCGATGTTTCAAATGTTTTGTAGCAAGCATGTTCGCAGTAAAAAATGACGTAGGTCTGTTAGTGAGTTAGTAAATTTGTCATCATCTTCCAACGGTTTCTTAGTTTACGGGCATAAAGTTCAGAATGCACGCATAACGCACTATGTCTCTGGGTCTGGCCTTGTATTCACAGACATGCGATTTAATATTTTTCATAAAAGGATCCCAGGTGTTCTTTAGATTCCAACCATCATTTTTATTAAAGGATTTTTTTTTAATTTCAATAGCTTCGCGAATCATTCGAGAAATATATCTGTGTTCACGAACGAGGATCTTGTTCTTATAATATATATATATATATATATATAAGGGAAATTAATGAATGGGCTTGTCTACTGTATGTTCACAAAGTGCAAACGTACGCCTACTTTTCACATCTGAGACGTATTACCTGATATTAGTAAATCTCGTCTCCACGCACACGCTCGCCGCAAAGCATTCGTGACGTCGGGATAATTAAAAATGTAATAATAATCTGTAAAAAAAAGGGTGTAAACTTACATGATCCATGATTACTATTACATATAATTATCTCTTTTCACGTAATTACTATTGGACTTTGCCCGACTAGTTTCGAACCCATTCAAGGACCATATTCATGAGCTGTGAGAATGTCGGAATTGCGGCGTAAACTAAAAGTTCATTATAATCATAATATATTATATAATTATATATAAAAAAATAAAATGAAATAAAATAGAAAACATAATACATATACCTTTTAATTTACAAATATGTATACAAAATAATAGAAATATATTTGGGCCGTTTCTCCTATACGAAACTTTTACGAAAAGATGTGGCTGTGGTGTGTCTTACTAACATGTGGCTGCATTTTCCCAAGTCAAATTGAATCAACATGAGACAAGAGGATGCATTTAAACTGCAGCTATCAAGTTTTCCCTCGCGTCTTATATTCACACCACGAGTGTGTGCTTTTGGAATGCCATATAACACTATTTTATAATTCCTAGTTTTAGAAATTTCTTTATATCAGTCAGCTTATCTACTTTCTAGGTGGCGTTGATAAACCTTAATATATGTTCAAAATGAATGGGTTAAATAATGGATAAAAGCATTTATACAATTTAATTATTATTATATCTCAGTTTGAAAATTCTTTTCTTTTATAGAACAAATTAGTTAAGTTACCAATGCTATTAGTTTAATGTTATAGAGAGTAGCCATAAAATCGTTTCTAGTGTAATCCATAACGGTTTAACTGAGTTGTATGTATTGTATTTATTAGTCCGACTTGTATCGGTTGTATCTGGTTGTATTAGTTTCGGTAAATATGTTATCGATATTATTCGCAACTAATCGTCCTTTCCGTCGTCAATAGGGATGAGAAAAACGTTACATTTCAATCGCAGTTTTGATAGAAGCTGATAAACAAAAAGTATAGTATCGCAGTATGTTACATCACGAATTTTAGACATAGACGTGAAATCAAACTTTATATTGAAAATAAGTTTTTACAAACATATCTTTATTGTCAAAGTTTGGAAAGTTATTTCACATAGCCCTATAAAAACAGAGAATCTTTTCATTTAATTTCTTTTAAAGATTTTTTTACATTTATCATAAAACATCAATCTGGCAGCGATCGCTTCATACCCATGACGCATCATTCTCTAAATATTCTGAAACACTGTTATGAATTTGAAAAAATACTTACGTACCTTAACGTTTTTGTGGAGCTTGATGAAAAATGTATACATTAAACATAAAAGTATTACTCACTTTTTTAAGTCGAGTAACACAAGTAACGAGAACTTGGTTTTTCTTCGTCGTATTTTTTCTTTTGTATTCCTAACCTCTAGCGGCTAGCTCACATTTTGTTCAGCCTTGGCAGTAATTTTGTCAGTAAATATAATTACAATATATGTACCATAACTAAAATTAACATCAAAGCTACGTATATAAGATTCCAATGGTAATTTAGCAGATTATAAAAAAAGATTAGACCCAAAAAGTAAGTAAACGTTTTTTTTACCTAATATGACTAAAATTAATCACAATCTATTTGTTTTATATAAAAAAAATCTATTCTTTGTTGAAAAATAGCTGTGCATTTATAAATATGAAAAAACAATACTGAATTTTATTTATACAAAACAATTTTTCACCGTCAGTCGTTACGAGTTACGACTCTCAATGCACACTACACCGTATGATTGATAACTATACAAATATTTAGATATCGCATTAATAATATAACTAGATCTATTTCTAAATATATTCTAAGCATATCATATTTAGAACACTAAATCATTAAATCAAGGAAAACCCAGTACATAAGAAGAATTCTGAAAGTAGCACATAAAATAGAAAATAGAAGAAAAGATTTATGTTACTAGTTATTAGGACATGAAAATTGATGTGGATGCATACGGGACTAGAGAAAAAAAAGAATGGAAAGAGATGGAAGAAAGAAAAGAGATCTACTGTGTACATGTTTTGGCACGCCTATCAACAATCTCTCCTTTACGTCGTAAGGTTGGCTGGTAGATAATGTTTTTGTAGCGTTAAGCCCGCCTTTTGTGCATAAGTTTTGTATAATGTGCAATAAAGAATTAAATAAATAAATAAATAAATCTTCAAATGGGATGAATTAAATTAAATCACAGTTGACAGTTAACAGAAGGGAATGGAAGAGGAAAATATGTTATGCCTAGTCCACATGATAATGAACAAAGATATTGTACATCAGTTAGCAACTAGATCGATTCTACCAGCTCACAGGAGGTAGGACATTTCTTTCTTCCACATATATTTAAAAATGTTTTTTCTCTTAGTAAAGATCATAATTTAAAAATATGTCTATGTATCTGTTAGTACACTCGTGACAGCTTCCATACCTCGGCTTAATGGACGGAATATGTCATGTGGAGTGAAAAATACCGCACGGTAGTTATTTTTGGAACATGTATCATAATTTCAACTAACTTCATAACTTTACATTTATACTATTTTGGTAACAAAAATATTATTAAGTATATTTTTGGACCTTTTATTATCAGTTAATTGGCAGTTTCTTATCGTTTTCGAAACAACAAGATAATTTCAATTTTATAGCAATAGTGTATATAACAATTTCAATAATATTATATAACTATTTAAATATTAAAAAAACAATCAAACTTTTTAAAAATATTTATCAGAGTATTTATTTATAACTGTATTAATATTAAATTAAAATATAGGATTTTAAGATTCAATAAAATATTTAATAAAGTATTACTGAAGAACATTCAATTCAAAGATCAATCAGGTCAACAACATATTATTATAATTATTTATATTATGAAAAATTTTTGTCTAATTTAACGTAACTAAAATAAAGCATATTTTTTTTAAATATTATAATAAATAAGTAAAATATATGGTAAAAATGTATAATAAAAACACAACACATTAAGGTATGTTTGTTTATAAAATCACTAGAACTCGACAGTCCTGTTTTGAAGTTGCAAATTGTTAGGGGAACATTGAAATTATAACGACCTCAAATGTTTGCCCACTTCTGCCATTACCAGCAAGAACTGGGGACAATGTATATTTAATTAAGATTAACAATGGACCAAGTATTAGTATTTGGGTTAAATATATCACGAGTCCTGACCGCGGTCCAGATCGTGGCGCAAATTTCAGCAGTTAACAAAACATTTACCTAAAATCCGTTAGGCATAATGTTGAGTTTTATGAATATGTTTTATGTAAAATAACAATTATAGTGTAGCTTAATTTGACGGAACAATAGAATAAACATATACAGGGTGTAAATATAATGTAATAAACATGTTACATTTTGAACAATATTTAATAAAAAAATTACTTCGATACCAGCTTCAAACCTATGATTGGGACGATACAGTATCCATTTTTTATACTGTTTTATTTTATTTAAACACGTTTTATAATAACACGTTTGCTGCAAAGCATTCAAAACGTCGGGTTAAATTTAAAAATTTAATAATAAACGCGAGTTATATCCGTAAAATAGTTTTATTCAAATATACTCGTACTCGTGTAAATCTTAGAAAACATTATGTTTTATTTTATATTACACATACTTATATGTATATACTTCTTAATATATTCTCATAAATGTTTATATACAATTTTAAAACAAATGTGTTATTTTTTACTTCAAATGTCAGGTAACTCGATTTTTAGAGGCTCGTAAAGTGGTTTTCAAAAATTGCATCTTGCAGACAATCTTGCTACGAAAATTACATTATAGCTAAGCAATAATACTCAATACTTTCAACTGCAACATGTTGCTTGTAACTATATAACCTCTTTTTGCGTTTATTCTGTCAGGTCAAGAAAAGACAGAAATCAACTTTATATGGTTGCATATATAAGAAAAAAGAAAAAGGCATCCACAATTAAACAACTTATAATTTTGTTTTTCTGATCATAAAAAACGCTCTTTCTAAAAAAAATTGTTATTATATATAATTCGTGGTCTAATTACCCGAAAACCTGTAAATACAAACTTTTTATTATCCCAAAAAAATATAGATATCCGTAACACATAGGTAAATATTATCCAGTACGTTGCTATAACTCTCAAAGCGGGTGAGATCACATACAATATGGGCCGATAGATATGTCCATATCTGTAAATCAAACTATAACTGCAATATCACCGGAATACACAGAGAAAGTGTTTCTATGTCTTGCAATATAGACGGAAGCTTGAGAGTTATGCAGTTGAAGCGAAGAATTTACCACTAAACTAGCCCATGTACGAATAAGTTTGCTTCAAACTATGCATGAGAAAATTAAAGCAATAAAATGGAATTTCCAGATGATTATTGACTTCTATATTCTAAAATTTTTTTGAAATCCACAATATTTACAAATTTATTCCCTATCATAACGAACACCAAAGATATTTCAAATATTTCACAGATTTTTGCGTTGTAGGTATGGAACTCGTTACGATTGCTACCCACAGAACTGGCTGATATTTCCGAAATAATACATTTATCTTTAGCAGAGATAACGATCGAGTTCTCTATTTTTGCAATAGTTGGTAAATTTCTAAAACTCTATTCGAAACTTTATGTATTATTAGGTATACATTCATCCTTAGTCAAAATTATTTTCCATCTTTATTTTATTATATGAAACATGTTCTGTTTAAATTATCTTAAAAACAGATTTTTCATGACCAATTCGTCTGTGGTTGTTGCAAACAGACTGGAACAATTTAGCTGAGCTTATCAAGAAAGCCTGTTCAAGAAATTCTTTTAAGATGCAGAAGAATTTTAGTCGTTGTAAAAACATGATTGTTCCATTCCATTTATTTATTTATTTTATTCCCAATTTTTTTTTATGTAAGTCTACGTATGTGTATACATATTTTACAATGTTATAAGTATCTGATATAATTTAAAAAGATTTTGGCTTGCAATCCTACAGACGACTTTTCTTTCGTGTTGCGGTTTGCTCGTAGAAAATGCATTAGCATTAAGTCCACTTTTGTAATTTTTCTTTATAAATGTAATAGAGTATTAAATATTTAATAATAAATAAATAATCCAAAATCCATCTTAAATATCATGAACATATTTTAAACTTAAAATAATGTCGCTTTATATAAAACATCCAATGGCAGCCATTCCTAAAAACGCCTTCGAACATTTCCATCTAGAGTAGATTTATAGCAAATTGCCTTTCGCCCACCTCCAGGCGTTGTTTTATTTCTTCTGACGAGGAAGTTCGTTCCTATAATACTTACAAAATCTTTACCTTAGATTACGTTCAGTTATTTAAACTTACAATTCGGTAATTATATTATTATCAATGTATAATACTGAAATTATTATACCTACGTGTTTAATATTGATGTATAAAATATATATTGCGTATTTTATTAATCGTAAATAAAACTAAATTTACTTTTTATATGCTTTTAATTTTGCTTGCTGGTGTTGTGGTCAGTGGCCCTGGCTTCTATACCAAAGGTCTTGGGTTCGATCATCACGGCAAGATTCTTTTGAAATATAGTATGTAAAATGGAAAACAAAATTTAAAAAATGTATACGCAAGAAAATGCGACAAAACTTTTAAACGCTAGATGGCGTTAAAAGTAAACCTATTCATTTATGTAATGTTATTTGAAACTATAAAGACTTAGTGCGATTATTTGTTACTAGATGGGGTGAAAAAAGTAAGCTTATATTTGGGACCTGTGTCGTATTATTTATTATTACCACTGTTGGTAAGATTTTGCTGAATTTTGCTGATAGATCATATATATGTTTAAATGTCATTCTTTTTTTTTTTATTCCATTTTTAATACCCGGTAGTTCATTTTCAATACATCCAGTTTCAAAACATAACTATTCTAAAGAAGATTCCTTTCAATATATATAGATATACTTACATTTATAGATTTAGATCTAAATATACCTTATAATGTTATTATTCTATTTTCGTATACACGTCATGCTTAGCTGTGCAAAGTGACTTTTACGTTGTTTTTTTCGTAAATAACCATCCGTATTGCTTAGCATGCTTAAAGATAATAGATAACTGTATTTCGAAGTAATTTATTGCGGTTTTCTTCTAACTTATACACTGGTTATAAAAAAAAACAAATTTCGATTTTAATCATTTATGTATTTTTATGGAGCATTTCAAAAAATATATACAATAAACTTTTTAAGACAATTTTACAAAAAATTACTTTAGGATAGAAGTTATTCTAATACAATCCTTATAACGTGATCAAGTAAAATAAAAAAGACAATCAGAAACATCAGATAATAATCAAACTACATTTGTGTATATGCCAATGTTATAATAATTTTAAATCAATTAAGAAACTTTGAAAGCTGGTGATACATAATTAAAATTGAACTTGGACAAATTCCAAGTTATAAGATGCCAAAAATATTCATATTTACTTTATTAAATCTATCATAACATAAGACTACAGATGATAAAAATAAAAGAAAGTTTATGAGAACTCCGAAAGGCCTCCGTCCAAACTGGCAATAAAACCTTACGTAGGTATTACATAAATCATTGTCCTTCCTCTGTAATAAATGAAAAAGAAAATTCGGCATACTTCGATTGGCTTAAGTCATAAGATTCAAAATATATGATGTTTTAATTTTTATTTTTTAAAATATTTTTTTTACATACCTTTACTCAATAAATAAAAACAATAATTATGTATTGTATAAAAATATTTTTAAAAGATCTAATTATCCACCGAATTATTTAAATATAACCCTTGACAATCACTACAAGATTATACAAATTGAAATATAATGTTTGTTAAATGGTGAAATACAAGTGGAAATTAATGAATTCATGAAAATGATGAATAAATTCATCTTACAGGAAAATTGTAAAGTAATAATAAAAGTAAATATTTTTTTAATTCTTTTGTAACTTAAGTCATTTTTCTCAAAGGAGGTCAATGGGCTATGGTCTAGGTAATTTGACATAAATCCGAAGTCATCGACACGCCTCGCCAAATGTATTGGCGGCACCGAATTCTTCTACGAAATTCATTTTATGCTAGAGTTTCGATTCTTGAAGCAATGCTGCCAACTTACAAGGCAATATATATCTACAAAAGTGATAATGGACTTCATTTTGACTTTTTATTATTTTAAACTATTAATTTATATATAAATGATGTAATATCTAAACTCATATTACGCCAATAGGCGCAAATCAGTTTGGGTCGTGTTGATAATTTAGTTTAATAATGAATTACTCTTAATTTAACAATAATAACAGCAAAAAAACATGTAAAATGACGGGTAATAAGATCGAAGTTAAAAAAACCCATAAAATAGTTTCAAATGACAATACACAAAATATATATAAAGTTGATGTTTATTTTTTATTAAGAGCTACTAGTACAATATATCTTTTACGAATAAACTGGAATAAAATTTAATAAAAATGTGACCTTATATATACTTCTCAATTTGTGTCCTACATATCTGTCCGATGGCGAATAATTTCCGTCTTGCACAAATATTTACATTCACGTTCGAAAATTCACAACAATAGGTACACGAGAAATGCTTTACGATTCCATACATCTTTAACGTAACGTAAGTTTAACCTAACGTAAAATATGTAACGTAACTTTCGTCACAAATAATTTTTATCAGAATTATTAACATGTAATATACAATTAGATAGAAAATGTATATAGTGTTTAAAGTTCTTTGATTGTCAAGATAATGAATTTTATATTTGATTAATTCTAGTCAGTTTTAAAACCTTAAATGAACATTGTTTTAAAATTTTCTACAAATATGTTTTAGCCATATTAAGGTTATTTATTGTTTATATAAGTATAGAATAAGAATTCATCGTCACGGGCAGGAACCTATGACCTCTGCAACTTCTGCTTCCTTTATTTATTAAAATATTATTAGTTTTTTAAGTTCGGAATACATGTCAAGCCTAATAAATGATACACAATTATTATTGATAGCAAGTATGGGCTGGTTATATTCGTCAGTTATGCGACACCCGATATAAATATATATATATATATAACAACATTAATATACCTTATAAACCATTAATTAAAATTATTAATAAGCTTAGTTAGAATGTTCATAGCTGAATTAAGGCCAAAAATACAGCATTCACCATGTTGACTTTATTGGTTAAAACTTTTATCCAATCAACCCAAAACTTTGTTAGGGCAGTCACTAATCCTCCCACTCATTGACTATTCTGATGCATTCTGGTCTAACATCCCTAAAGCTAATTCAGATAAATTGCATCGTCTTCTTAACTATTGCTTTCGCTTTATTTTCAGTCTACGTAAATTTGATCTCATTTTTCAGTACCCTTCTAAGCTTAAACGATCCTGAAAGAAAACCTTGTAGAACTCATTGCCTAAATAATTAATTACTTCTCATTTCTTGAAATTTGAGATAGTTTCACGATTTCTACCTCCGGTCTTCTAATTTTCACTTATTTTTACCTAAATCTTTTATGGTACATATTCGCTATTGAACTCTGGAACAGCCTCTCTAATTTACATTGAAGTATCACCAATAAGTATATGCATATTTATTTACATCAGAATACGTTATAATTATTTATTTTTGTATTCACTCTGTAAATTGTGTAAAATACTTACATTTTTATTTTGAATATTATTTTCACATATTTATTATGTCTCTCTATAATATAAGTTTATTTATATAAATATTAATAATACATGTATATTTAAGAATATATTCTAAATTCTTTGATAAATATATTGTATTTGGATTCCATATTATTCTTATAAGTTCATATTGCTCTTTTATCGTATCGTGTATTTTAACTTGTTTTTTTACTCTATTGTACCCTTTGTTTGTGTTTCCTGTTAGCTTTATCGGTTGACTGGTAGAGAGTGCTTTTATTCTAACTGGTATATACTTCCTTTAATAAATATTTTGAAGATATATATTTTATGAAATATATTTCATCTCCTTCAAATATGACTATCAAACCCAAATAAAGTGGTTCTTATCGACTGGCAAGAGAGGCTGCTTAGTTATAATATATTTCGCAACTGACAGTAAGTAAAATAACATATAAACCTATTTAAACGAAAAAATATTCCCAATAACGGAATGAAAGGGTTAGGATTTTAAAAGAATAAACATATTCTCATATCTCGGTGTCCCCAAGGTTTTTATCAAGTAAAAGTGATTCCAAATACTTATGGAGAATATGAAATGTTTTATAAGGCTGTGTTTGAATTAGTTTTTTTTGTATATATTATGAATTTTAAAATAAAATATAGAAAAGCTAAAATTTTTGTGGGAAAAATATTACAGTAATAAACTTATTCCATATTTTTATTTCTTGCAATATTGAGTATACATATTTTTGAGTCATTTTATAATTACCATGTAATGACTATCATTAGCTTTTTTTTACGATACATGCAAATAACTCATCTCAGTATGATAATGATATATCACAGCAAAACATTTATGGAATATACTTTCTCTATAGTCGGCAATGAATTTTGTAATATATTATGGAGTTATTGCTATTCCAAAGAATTACATCAGATGACTTAACATGTTTGTCTTTTGTCTGTTCTTTGGTCATTATACTATTTAGCTTGTCTACAAAATAATAGCTGCCCATCACATTAACTTCGTGGTTAAGAAAAATGTTACATAATTATCATTATTTATTTTTTCAATAAGATCCTTGCCATCAATGCTTGCACTAAAGTTATTAAAACCAAAGTCATTAAATTTCATACCATTTTTTTGAACATTTTCTATATAACCAAAAAGACTAAGAGTTATTTTAATTCCAATTGTGGTCACTTCTTGCCGACAATAACACGCATCGATTGGTACAAAACCATCCCAAACCCGTAATTACTTTTTTGTAAATCATAAATACGCGGTATTCAGTATAAAAAAAAATAGCATGGTCGATTTCGCTGAAAAACTAATCAGTTCTTAAATGCATCGATTGGAACTAAAACGAAATCAATTGCATAATCAGATCGCGAGAAAATGAAAATAAAAAAATGCTTAACACACACACACTCACACACACATACACATATATATACACAATCTTTTTTTATCATATTAAAATTTTAACCAGTTACGTGTATTACTAGACGGTAGTCGAATAATCTCTGTCATTACACTTCTCATCGCTGCAACATCCTTGCGTCATAGACATATACGGAACGTATTACGAACGTTTGTTTAACGACTTTATATTGTAGTACTTATATAATACATGTAACTTCCTCAATAAATAATGTATTAAATAAAGTTTTTAGATAAACGGATAAAAAATATAGAATTTTTAGTATTAAAAGCGTTACGAACCCTAAAAGGTAACAATGGAAATGAAAATTCCGAACTAAAATTATAATTTCTCACGACAATGTGTCAGACATAGCCTGCTGTCTGCGGTCTGCGGCTTGAACAACTGCGGCGTTTTAACACCTAAAACCATGCGTACGTTCAAAACCTTAATACCTGTTAATAGAGTTCTAAATTAAATACTCAGGATACAAAATGAAAACCGTACAAAATGCTAACACAATGCTCAACTTTCAGCAACATTACATAAATGGATAAACTCTGAAGCATGTTAAAACTTGCACCTATTATAGATTAAGCTATCTATTTATGATATGAAAATTGCACTCAATTATCTGAATATCTGCTCACTATCAAGCAACACTATTGAGCGCAGATTTTCTTTCCTATAAATAGAGTACTATAAATATTAATTTATTTTATTATTTATTAGTATTATTATTAATTTATTTATTAATTTAAATATTCATTTTCTTTAAATAGAGTACTAATAGAGAAGAGCGTACTTATTATTAACAATGACGATGCTGGAAATGGACGCCAGAAAGCAATCTTGTCACACAAAAATGCGAATAAAAGATATATTCGTCATCCGAATCCTAAAAAAACTGCATCGAATGATACGGGTTTAAATGTACTAAAAATTATTTTGTTTTGATAGGCTGTTGAATTTTTTTAACTATTTCAAAATTTATAGTTTTTTGTGCAAAGTGAAGTTGCATTTTTCGAGATACCAGAAGATTGCTTTTTGGCATCGATATATACTATCGGCTCTCGTACGTTCAGGATATTACTAGTATGCTAAGACCAGCTAGTCACAATAGATAATACAAAAAATTTGAAAGCGCGCGCAAAATTTCCCCATGCAAAGTCTATGGGAAAAATTAATTTTTTGACTAATTACTGCAATTAGGCTAATGAGATTTGAGAATTTTCACTATTTTTCAGCAGTGTAGCATAATGAGACCTTTGATTTGAGCCATCAACGATATTTTTCCTTTTAGTGGTTCTCGAGCTACAGTGTGCCAACGAAATCGCTTCCTGCATTAATATATAAGATTTTTGAATTATTCATCTATTTTAGTCAAAATTCTGTAAAAAGAACTTTTTTTTTAATTTGTCATAGTGACTTATGTTGTTCTTATTGTATTTTTATAAATTAACTTTATATATTTCCAGTCAGTAAATTTTGTATGTATGTTTTGGAACTTCCATCGAACAATTCATACAAACTAACATCAATCCATCCATTAATGCTGTCAAACTTTGCGATTACAAAAATAGTAGCATTATACAAATATATGGTAATAGACTAAGTTTGGAATTTTTATTTTTTATCTTATATTTATATGACGCAATTTGATGAGATATTCAATATTCATCATCAATTATTCAATGTCGTCAGACTAAAGAAAGTCTGCCAAGTTCTTAACTTAGCTGTCACTCAAGATTTATAAATTTAAAAAATATTAAGAGTAAGCTATTTATGGAAAAGATAAGATGGTCTTATGATGGTGTATGTTTATTAATTTAATATATTTTTAGGGAAACAAACCATATTTTGTTAACTTAGAGTTTTTTTATTTATTTATTCATTTACCTTATTTATACATAGATTTTTTAAGATAATAAATGAGCATTCTGAACATAAAAATAAGCCCTTCTGGACATAAGGTCTTATTTTGATAATTATTGCATCAAAATAGGCCCTCTTGTCTCTTAAAATTTACGGACACAAGTGATAAGTTATTTTAAGTCTTCACATAATATTAATATGAAAAGAAAAAATAAAAATAACATTCAATAATCAATTAAAACATGAGATTAAGTTCAAAAACATTTAGTCAAATGTAATATAAAAAAATATGAATGCAGTGAGATTTATATCAGAATACTTATAATTCGTAAATTTAATGTTTTATATTGATACTCTGTGAAACAGATGAAATACAGTGTTAGAGAGGAAACACGATATGATGCCTCTCCAATTTTTAATAACTGTAAAACTAACCCCGGGCGGTTTGCCAGAAAGGTTTAGTATAGTAATCTTTTCCTGTATTGGAACCGGAATATTTCAAAAATAATAGCAACATTATGAAATGATTATCACTGCATGAAAGTATATAATACTTTTCTCCACTTAAAAACTCACATCTCAGCATTTAATTTTAACATAATTAGTAATTAATTGCCATTATCTTTACAAATAAAGACAAAAAAATGAGAATTAAATGTGCGTTTAGACGCATATTTGACGATATATTGAATTTGTTATTATTACGTCTTAATAATATAAAATCGTCAATAACCAATTTAATAATCCTATAATAAATATATTGCAACTATCTTTACAATTAAACAACAATAAAATAAAATGTGCGTCTAATAACACCTTTATAATACAAAATCCGCAATAACCAATCAAATATACCTATAATATCCATTAAAATATTCCAAGGGCGATATAGACGATAATCCCCACATTCACATTCAAAGCTACCCTGTCCATTACACACAAGTCATAAAGTCGAGTCGAGCATTTCATTCCAACAAATATATTTCCCCAGACAGATTCCCAATGCAGCTATATCCCTCGGCTCTGAAACAAGCGTAGATACACAAGAGACGCTTACTATAGAGTGGGTGGAGCATTAAGCTCACATACGATCAAGTATCGTATGTCTATCTACTGTCGTATTTATTTTAAGCCTTATATAAAATTGATTTGTATGAATGTTTACTGTTTGCATTCTAAAAATAATTTGAAATATCCATATAATAGCACTTGCATCTTTTTGAAGACATTTAAATAAATATAATCACTTATTCAAAAAACATTCATTAATCTTGTTGATTGTTCAAAAATAATATATTTTTCTCTTTTTCTCTATACAGACTGGAATGTCAAAAATTAAAAATCTTTAAATACTACTTCTTCTTTTTTTATAAATTCACTGTATTTTATTACTTAATAGTTGTGTTGTACATCTGAGTAGCAAACAAAACTACAAATTCAAGTGTTATTAGAATTTTCTAATATGCTTTCACGAGTGAAACACATTAAAATAAAACAAATGTGAACTGATTAAATAAAAAAAAAAATCTTAAAACTTTCGGCAGCCAGTTACCATTAACTAAGCCATAAACATTCCTTAGATTAATAATATTTAATAATGTTTAATATAAAATGTATGTATGATTTTGTATCAAAAACTTTAATAAACTTTATCGTGTTTTTAATGACCACACCATAAACGCTCTAATTTATTTTGTACAGAGTCGAGTGGAATCATAAATGAGGCGACAGTGACTTTTGGGTGTTTTTCTTTTTACTGTAATTATAGAAGGCTTTGTTACCGCTGGGATTAATCACTGCTATCAAAATTTAACTCTGAATTAAATTACTAAACATTAATAAGTTTTTTACGAGAATTAATATCAATGAGATGGCGCCGGAAGAACATTTTCAAAAAAACATTATTTATTCATATATGATAAATTTCATGAATATATTTCATTGAGCAAATATTGGAAACGAACAGCCATGGAATTTTTGTATATTAAACCATAATAAATATTTTAAAATACTCGTACAGCATAATAATCTTATTTCTTCATTACTTAAATTAAGTTGAATTAATTACAAAAAGAAAGTTGAACTCATATTTAGAGATCTAGTAATATTTAACCCTTATCACACTATAACAAATCTCCCGAAAAGTAAGTTTAATTAAAGATATCATCTTGTAGGGGATCTAAATTAAAAATCTCATTTTCATTTGAGATAATGATATAAGATTTACTAGTGAAATTGCTAGACCCAGATTCTTGAGATACAACATACTTATTCCGTTATATGAATGTCGTTTTCCCTAAAGAAATTAAATATGTATTATTTTTAAAATATTAGTGCAATTAGTATTTTTTTTATTTCACGAGTACACATTTGAAATAATATTTTTTTTTACGGATTAAAACTCGCGTGTAATTTGTTTACATCTGTCACTTACATCTCGTCTACCCGTGAACACGATTGCTGCAAAGCATTCGACACGTCGGGTTAAAATAAAAATGTAACCAAATTATACGCGAGTTTTAATCCGTAAAAAATTGTTTTATTTAATTAGTGCAATTAGTTTGAAAATTTCAAAATCAGAATTGTCAACATGAAATTATAAAATAATTAGTAACTAACCACAGTCGAACATGACCAGAACCATAATTAAGTGGTTAGCTTTAGTTAGACAAATAACATTTATATAATACTCATAATTTCGTTATGAAATTAAACTATGAAACAACATAGTCAAATGCGAAAAATGCCATACAATAAAAAATCATAAAACAGCATCAAATAGTTTTTAAAATCTGCACTAAGATGGCGTCAATATTCATCTCAGCACGTGTTTCATCTGGCTCTCAACAATATCTATGGCAAGATTAATTGCCAGCACGAATCCGAACGAGTTGGCTCAAACGCTTAAATATGAATCTGAGATTACGCAATACGATCCAAGATGAATTAAGATAAATCCTTTTAATCTGCCCGTTGCTTTTAATGAAACTGCTTTTCTCTATTTATGGCGAAAAATTTTATATTTCTGTTACATTTTAATTGTAGTAATCCAAAACTACTAATTCTAGTAGTCAAATTTTTAGTAAATACTAATATATTTACTAAAAGTATGACAGCTATTGTCATTCAAAAATACACTTCAACAATTCCAAATATTAGTCAATTGCACAAAAGATAAAATCTGTTATTAGAAAACTTCTTGTAAAAGACTCGAAGTCTTCGAAATGAAAATAAAAAACTGTGTCTAAGAAAAACATAGAAAATTCGAGATTGACTTCCAAGAATAAGGCACTGGCAAAAGTTTAGAAGTACTTTAAAAAACTTTAACGATAAATCTCACTCCCAGTTTTATTAAAAAAATCAAAATAGTACTAGACTAGTCGAAGTTACACTTCTCAAATTTCTACCAAAAAAAAATGATAGGTAAGTATAATTGTTTTACTTCGAGAATATATAAGTTTATGTTAACGTTTTTTTTTGTGTTTAAATAATTTCAATAATTTCATCATGAAATGTTGAATACCTCTCTTAGTTCTTTTTATTATTTAGGTAAGATGATGATGATGAAATTGGAACATTGTCAAATTTGAAATCTTAAATTATAAATATGTAAATTATTTGATAATACTTTAAAAATGTGATAAAGATAAATGAAAAAAATGAGAAAAATCTACGAAAGAAATAACGATAATAACTATTATACATCGAAAATAAAAAAAAAAGATGTAATCTTATTGTTTCGGTGTATTTCATGACTTGAGGGAACTCCGAGACGAAAAAGTTTTTCCTTTTTATAAGTTGCCAGAAGCAGAGAATTTTTAATTAGAAAAGTTATTTCGGACTTCAGTTTATTTACTTTCTGTCAACCGTCATCAACATAGCGTAAAAAATATCAGGATATTTTTAATTTAATGAGATTATTAGTAACATTTTTAATAAAAATAAAAATTTAATAACCGAAAAGTATTTTTTTACATAAAATTTGAAATGGAGTAGACATGTAGAGAATAGAGAACAGAGAGAAATAGAGAAAATGAGCCTTGTTCTAGAATTTTCAACAGCCATTTTATGATTCTAAGTTAAAACTGTGTAACTCTAAAATAGGTATACTTTGAATGGTTTCTAAGCGCTTGTTGGCAGAGATTCATTGTAATAGTATTAAATATGACGCAATTACATTGAAAATAAATGTCGTGATATGAAATTGTCTTATTACATTGTTGAGAACAAACAAGATTAGGGTTGAGTTTTATAAAAATATATCAGAACGAATTACAGTAAAATAGTATTATTTCATTAAATTTATCAAGAAAAGGTAATATATAAAAGGAGAGAATTATTTAAATACGGGATATTGAATACAAATCTATAATGTAGTCTTTTAGTCTTATAATTTGTACTTTGAAGACCGGACTAGAAATAATTTTAAAATTAATTATTTAGGAAAACTCTTTGGATATTTCGTAAGAAAAGACAAGACAAGGCAATAGTTCATTAGTGTATAAGGATAAAATTTTTATGATCAAAATATACAATAAATTAAAAAACAAAAAGGTAACACCACGTTTAAATAAATGGTATATTATTTGCTAATTAATAATTCAAAAGCATTGTTTACGAACACATAACGAATGAATGAATACTTTTTGTGCGTGAACACTTAAGTGAATGTGACTTAATGAGACATTTATTACTTTATAACACCGTTAGAAGATTTATATTGACAAATTTGTTTGTCCATTATAACTGCAGCATAAAATAGATATTAGTAATTATAGCCTTAAATCTTTAATATTTTAGACTTTATAGCATCTAACGTCAACATAGTTTTCCCACGCAATGCTCCAAATATAGAATACTTTCCAACTCATAAACTACTCTGAAGTATACAATACATGGTTAGTAAACACTTTAATATAGTCTGTTTAATAGTCTGTAAACTGAGAAGCAATAACATCATTCACTTCTACTTGGAAATACCTATGCCCAAGAAGCAAGGCTTACAGTAATGACGCAACTTCGTTTCTAACTACACACACACACAAAATCTGCAAAAAACTAGATGTAACTAGATGTATTGTAGCCCTTGTCGGAGCTATATAAAGGTACGACAACACAACAACGATTATTAGTATGTATCACTGCATTTCAAAAATACAAAAAAACGTAAAAATCCCAAATCCATTCTTGAACCCAATTTAATTTTTTACTCATTCCTGAAGAGCTCATCGAACATTGCTAATGCTAATACTAATACATGCTTTCCATTATTTCATGCTCATTAGTTTTGATAAAAATATGTATAATTTAAAAACGAAATCATTCAAATGAAGTATGATATCATGCGTGTCAATAAATCACCGATGTTAAGCAAATGAGTAGACGAGAAACAAAGAGTTCCAATCACGCGTTCTAATATAATTATGTTTTTATAGAGGAAAGAACAGCACGCTATCCAAGCTATTTTACCTTATATAGCTCATCTTAATATGAGCGACGTGAGAGCTACAAGTACTTGATTAGAATTTATCTTGCAAATCATGGAATTGCTCTTATGATTTTTAATTTAAATTTTGGTGTCTATTAAAACTATTCTACTAGAATTTATTTATTTAATTACTAATTTAATTTATTATTTGATTTGTCTTGTTGATTTGATTTGAAGTAGAAGTAATCATGATATGTTGTCAATGTTATAATTTCATTCGTAATGAAATTTAAATAAATATAGCTATATATTTTTTTTTTATTATGAAACAAAAAAAAATATGTTACGCCAATAAACAACAACACATTTACTATCAGATTCCAGTTACTTAACCTTCTTGCATTTTTCCTTTGCATATAATTTTTACGTCGTAGATATTCAGTACAGATACGAATTTATTTTAAGAATTCTACTTAATACAATATTTATTGATATTCTCATGTTTTTTTTATAATTATATTTGTGTTATGATTAAATTTTGTTCTGTATTTCATTATTTATAACAAAATAAAACAAATATAAATTTATATTTTTTCATAATCTTCAGAAATCATATATGTACGTTTAACTTTGATCTAATCACAAAAAATATAATATATAGTTATCATAGGAACTACAGCTTTCAGTAAATTGATTTCATGTTAGAACACTCACTTAATCTAAAATTATCTGTTGTTAACAGGAGTAATGAAGCGATGAATTTACTTCATCGAAGCATTCTTTAACAGAGTTATTGTTTCACAAATGGTTTTGTATATACTTTAGTTAAAATCCAATCTTCGATTTATGAAAGATGTACTTTTATAAATTTAAAGAGATATAAAAAAAAAAGTTTTACGAAATAAAAAAAATAGGTAATTTATTAAAATATGTAAGGTAAGGTAACTTAATTTTAATTTTAACCTCAAGTTTAAAGATAATTGTAGCAATTATATTAGATGTTTATAAATTTATTAGTTACATTTATATAAAAAATAGGTTTATTTATTATCTTAAACCTTATTTTAATTTAAAACCCGTAGTTTCAAATGCTTTGCAGCAATCGTGTTCACAGAGGGAAGTCTTACTGTAAGCTCTATAGCTGCAAGGCATTCGAAACGTGTCGAGTTTAAATTAAAATTAAGTTCAAAATATAAATCAATTATTTTTTTAATTTAAACAGATTAAAATAATTTTATTTTATGAAAAAAAATTAAAATATGAATTGACTAAATTCACGCAAATTATTTATCTATCACAACCACGGATCTCCAATATGTAATAATTACACAATTGAATATTGTAACATTGTTAATTGAAATTTCACTTTTTATGAAACGTCATTCACGATCTCTGTATTGAACAAAATTACTTAACTTTTTGGATTTCCATACTCATTCTTAGTCATGCTTTACAGTTAGCACATTCACGCGAGCAGGAAATATTCATATTATTTTTTTTCTATTATATACAATATAAGTTCTAATATATAATACTATTTTAAAGTAACCAGTACAATCAGCAACAAAATTCACTAAGAATTAAAGGTTAAATGAAAATAAAAATATATATATATATCGAAAATTATCATCGGACATTGTTTTTATTGATTGTTTGGTCATAGTATTCAAAAATATATCTTTACTACATATAATTGTAGGATGGGGAAAGCTTGGAAGCGTCAAAGTCACTTCAAATATACACCATTGGACTGGATACCCACAACTCTAGTTAATAACTTGGGTGGCCAAAAATAAAAATATAATAACTCACATATAATACCTCACTTTTTAATGACCAAAAACGGGCTGAAAGCCTCGCGGGCGAAGCTGTGGGCGAATCTAGTATTACTAATATAATGTTTGTTTATTAAAAATACACAAATTGTCGACAAAATTCTGAGTAAGATAAATGTAATCGATGGTAAAAGGGCGGTAAAGTAAATTAGAAACCCTTGTTTCAACATCCTATTACAACCCTATAACCACCCCACTTGTGTTAAGTGTTGTAACCCGCAAGTTACAACTTACCTATCCAACAATTGAGAGTTTCATAACTAAATCAGCGAAAATTAGTATTAATACTAAAATATCGGAGCTATACTGCTTAAAAATAATATATTTGTTACAAAAATATAAATATTACATATACTTGTAATGAACTAATAAAGAGTTTTACAAATATATTTTTTAACTAATTACTTTTATTATATTAATTTTTGTTCTCGCAATATTTTTCTACAAATTTAATAAAATATGATAAGGAAAACCTAAAAAAAAGTAAACGAAAGATTTACTACACTTACAATACAACAAAACAACTGAATTTATTTTAATACAAATTGGCTTATTATATAAGTTAACATATTACATAATTCGTAATCCTTAAAATTGCCTCTTGGCAGGAATAGACAAAAATTTAAAATATTTGTTCTGACTACAATTATAGTAAGCTTTTACTAAAAATGTAGTTAACTAAATGAACAAAAATAAGTCAACCAAATGAATTAAAATATAGTACGAACAGAACTGGAGCTATTTTAATAAAGTTAAATCTATGGCCTATAAAGAAAAAACACCAAGTTAAGGATATAATATATAAAATCAGTCAAAATGGTATAAATATGAGAGGGCAAACTAAATCACTAACAACATACAAATGAATAATTGACCTAATAACACCTTGAAGTAGAAAAAGTTACTTTTAATAAAGTCAGCTCTCTCTATGTCAGCAATAAAACCTATTGGATATAAACGAGCGACGCAAAAGGTCGTTGAAAGCGTATCAGATTTAATGTTTTAACTATCTGTTGCAATAAATATATATATGTAAAAAATTTTTTTTTATATATTTAAGACTTATGTTTCAAAAACGTGATATTTATCTATTGTTTTAAACACTAATATTAAAATTTCTAAATATTACTACTAGTATAGTAAATAAAATTCTTTGCTTTTTATAATAATAATCCACATCTATCAATAAACAAGAAAAAATTATTACTCAACCACCCACTGGAGACTTTTTTTCACATAAAATTTCCTATAAATTCAAACTACATACATACGTGTAAATAGCAAGTCATTTTGAACCAAGAAGATTAGTTGACGTTTCATCAAAATAAGTTGGTTTTAAGCGCAAGTCACGCTTCTTTATAGATTTAGAAATTTTATAATTCATCATGCATCTTTCACTAAAAGAAGTCTCACTTGTAAAATCTTACATACTTTGATTTTGCAATATCACGTTTTAACAAAATATTATATAATATTAAAAAAATATAGGATTTTTTTTTGTATGTAAACTTTCGTGATCCATGATTACTTTTATATATTAGTATCAGCTGTACTCATGTAATTACTATCAGGATTTACACAACTAGTTTCGAATCCATTTGGGGTCCTTATTCATGAGCTCTGAGTATGGAGGCATCGCGGCGTGAACATATGTAGGGATAATTTTTAATGCGTGAAAAGGTCCTAAAAGTCTTTTGTTTACAAACAAAAATCATTAGTTAAGGAAAAATCTTTTTTAAGAACTTAAAAAAAAAAACTTTGCAGTATACCGCTGCGTTTATTCCAAAACTTTTAACCCAAATTACAATTATCCAATATAGTATCCAGCAATGCAAAAATATAAATCTTAAATTTAAAAAACAGATACGTTTTCCATCGACATATATCCGGAACATTTATTGAATGAACTCACGAAATTCTCGATTTCAAATGCGATACAGCATCGCGTGTATATATTGAATTAATTGTCAACAACGATTACAAAAGACATTTCAATTTAACAGCATTTTAAACATGAAACTTGTTCAAATGTCTTATTTATTGATATTAAATTTGAATTATGTTTTTATAGATTATGAAACTTTTAATATTCTTTAAGATAAGGTTTGAATACACTTACAACAAAGGTTAGACAATGAAACCTGTTCAAATGTCTTATTTATTGATATTAAATTTGAATTATGTTTTTATAGATTATGAATGTTCAATTAAGTATGTTCTTTAATATAAGGCTTGAGTTCATAATAAATGTTAGACATTTCTTCTTGATACAATTTAAGCTACAAACAAACCACAAAATTTATCCCATTTCTATCCATAACCACAGGGGAGTATTTTCCCTGAATTATTACACGGATGGTGGTTTAAACGATAATTTATCAGCATTATGTGCACTCAGCCTAATGCTGTGCAGTAAAATGTAAAACTCTGTACAACATACAAGAGTTTTGCTGTCTAAATATATTTATACAATTGTTTTTACATTGTGAAGTTTTATTTCAGATTAGTTTCAATATTTCTTGATCAACTTAAATAAGACAATGAATCACACAAAACAAATCTTAAATAACTATTTTGTACTGTAAACTAAATATAACTTTGAGAGAGACCTAAAATATAAAACCATTAGAACAATAGGGTCAATGACCTCTCAAAAAGAAAATATACATGAACAAAAGTCTGTACTATTTCTTTTTAATATCACGATTATAATTTTAAACACATTTACATTTAATAAGAGTCATATAATATTAAATCAATAAAAAATAAATATGTTACTTATTAGAATTACTTACATAATATTATAGTTTTTAAGATAAATTCTTAATTTATTTAATAAGTGTAAGTACTTTATACCGTTAACCTATACAATGTCTGGGAACCAATAACAATATAAAATTAACCGTTGAGCGATGAAGCGGGTCCCACATAAATGTATTTACGGAAATTGAGTTGTATTTATTATTCACCATTAACTTAACTAAAGATAAAGATAAAGATAACAATATAACAATCACTTTTATCACCAAAATTAAAAACAAACTTAATATCAGGCTAAAGTAAAAATCAAATAATGTACTTGAAAGGTTTTTATAATTTTTTATTTATAAATAAAACCTCTTTATGAAAACATTAAATACTAATATAATAATATATTCATTTGAAAATTATAAATCTAGTAAAACACTTCAAAGAGTTTCGTATAAAATTATAAATATAGAAACATTTCTATTATCTAAATATATATGTTTAACAATTTAAAAACTTCAAGACAATAACAGAAATTATTAAGTATGAAATGAAAATTTAAACAAGAAAGTAGTTCAACGAAATTAAAATTAAGCTCTGAGTTCCAGTCGTGATAACAATGTAGATAGAAACATGGATTCATTTTAGAAACAATTTGCAATTACATTCTAGTACGATTGTGCTTATTATATTTATAACTCATGAAGCTGCATTGAGGCTTTGATTACCAAAAAATATATTATTTTTAATACACCTAGCATTACAATCAAATTAGATAAAACTGTATATGTATACATATCGTGTCGCAAATTAAATTGTGATATTTTATACGTCTGAACTGTTTATGTTTTAAAATATATAAAAAAAAAATAGATAAATAGAAGAAGATTAGACAATATAATCCATTTATCATAATTTTCAGAACTAAAAAATGTTACATTTAGATAATTATAAAACTTGCATAATCTTTTAACGTCTAACAAGTTTACGCTTATTTAATAATACGTTTTTTAATCTCTTAATGGGAACGCAATAGCAATTACGACTAGCGGTAACTATTAGTTTCCATATATGGATTTACAGTTCTTGATTTGTCAGTTCGTTATGGGTTTTTGCACCTTGCTTATAAGCAAAAAGTTTATATAGATTTATTACCCGTCAAAGTCTTATCTGTCAAATATGACATCTGTCAAATTTATTTGATAATAGTTCTTTTCACATCTGAGTTAAGAGGCGGTAAACAATATACCATTACATAATGTATTAAATGTTTTATTTCGAGGCCTAAAAACCTCAAGCCATGCTTGAGCTATTGTTCGTTAATTATTGTTTGTTTCACTAAAAAATATGTTGGAGAGATATGTTAATATAATTTACATATTCATAAAAACACATAAAATACTATTGTGATTCATTTTTAATATTTTATTTTGTAAAGTTTAAAATTTCACATTATGTATAATTATAAAATTATCTTTCAATAGTCAAAAAGACGACAATAAATTTATTACTACAAATGGATATTTACTGTATTTTAGAAACGAGACGATGCGATACATATCGCAATAGCAATCTTAATTAACACTATCTATAGCTCAAAGGAAATAATATTCTGGTTTGCTATGCATAGGAATGCACTACTTGCATCGCTTTTATGGCTTCAAATAGCCATGTTATACAACGGTAAACTATTCCGGAATAGCCACAACTAAATGTTCCACGCTAAATAAAGTTAGATAAGAATTCGGTTACGAGATCTAAGAGAACGTGGGCTTTAGAAAACGCAAATTAAGGAAGTTGATTAGCATAACGGTGCATCGGATTGAGATCACTTGACCTTCTAAAATTTGTAAACATTTGAACTTGCACTTTCAAATCTTAATCAATGACTGGGCAGTGCTACTTTCTCCGTCATGTCTATAGATTCCCTGTCTGCTGGAGTAGTTTTTTTAATTTCATTGTGTCGCGGCGATTGTACTGCTTCTTCTGACGGTCATTTGCGATCTAACATGAGACTGAATAAGCCGTGCCTTCACGTAAACAGTTGAACGAGTTCGTGTTTTGAACACGGTGGTTTGCCACAGAAATTTATTTAAAAGTTTGACTTACGCGCGTTCGTTTGTTGATAAACGGATTGTTTTTGTGGCGGCTTTGAAGACTCGACAGGGAAAATGGAGTGTCATTAGTGAAAAAGGTAAGTTAGTTTCTTAATAATGCCAGTTTTTGTTGTTACTCTAATGACTTGCCTAAAGTTAATAAAGTACGTGCATCTTAAAGTGATTAATCTTCGTTGAGAATTTTTTGAGTTGTGTATATTATTTGTCATCTCAAAGTTATAGATTGCAGACTAATCTTCACTAACAATGTTAAATATATTTTTATCATGAAATAAATATATTTTTTATAATCATATTATTATAGTAAAGCTATTTAAATGCTATCAAAAATATTTTTGAAGCCAATTTGCCAAATGTGGCCTATCAAATGAGTATCAAAGTTGTAATTATTTATTATTATTACTTTTTATTATAATATTTTTAGTTTAAAACTATCACAATATTTGCTTCATGTTTATAACTTTTTTTGCAATAATATTTTTAGTTTTAAAAGTAAAATAATATTTGCTTTATTGTTATTTTTTTTTCAATTTTTTTTTTCCGTTAAAACTGTTAATATTTTTGGAATTTATAACAAATCGGTTAATACCGTAACAATGAACCTGTAATATATTTTTAATATATTTTTTTTATTTACATTTAACCATATTATACTCTGTTAAAAAATATTTCATTTCTGATATATTTCAATATTTATGATATTGGATATAATATGTAAAAGACAACAATAGAATAGAAAAATAATATTTTAAAAACATCAAAAGGGATATATTTTGATCACCTTGTTAAATATATTGCTTGATAAATTCTATATTATTAAACCACAAAACATCATAACATTTTCTGTATGACGCTAGCATGCGTTTCTATCCGGAAACATGAAACGATTATAACAATTAAGTGCCACGTGTCTACCGGGTATTTTTTATGTTTATTTTACATTGTAAATAGTATTTTAGTTTCTGAACGTAGATAGTATTAAAAGTTTATTAATGGATCCTTAGCACAAAACAGAAAAATTATTTTGTTTAGAAAAATTACTACTTCTCTTCTTCTTATTTGGCAGAGAATTAAATTATAAAATTGTAGTTAGAACATGATAACTTTCGAAATATATTGTTACAGTACGAGAAGTATTGTATAAATGGATTGTTTGAAATCATTACTAAAAGCGAATTTCTAATAAAAGTAATTTGAGCTTGATAACTTTCACAAAGGATATTGTTTCCAACATTTGTAGCTAGCTCATTGCATGAGACCATTTGCATCTCATCTGTAATCCGTTGGTTGTAGCGGAAATGCTTTGCGTAATACTAATATCATTATCTTCTATAATATATATATACATATATATATATATATATATATATATATATATATATATATATATATAAATCTCAGTATAATTTGCGAATTATATATTATAAATCTCTCCATTATGTATTCTAGGATACGTTTGCTGTTATAACATTAGTAGTTTTGTAATCACTGTGAGTATTTCTTGTATAAATGTTACCAAAATCGTATGAATAAAACCAAAAATAGAGACACTGTATTGACAAATAATATGCAAATTTCCCAGCTTGTTTGAATATTTAAAAAAGCCACGTTTGTTCAGGCCGCATATAAAAGAAATAACCTTTTACAAAAGATAATATATGCGAATTTTCTGAATTCCAATTAAAATGTAAAAGAACACAATATTTACAATATGAATATTCGATGAATCTATCAAAATTGCATTGAAGTTAAACTTATTTTTTAACATTTTACAAATTTATATGTAAATAATAATTTTGTTGTTTATAACGTTAATTATTTAATATTAAATATATAATATCTTATTCTTTTAAATAAAAATCTCACTTAAATTTGCTCTAACATTTATTTACAAAATATTTTATTATATAATGAAAATAATTAAAACAAAATTAATTATACAAATGAGAAAAATGAAAATTTTGATAAATTCTCTCATGTTTTAAACAAAATTAAATTTCAGTCAATTTACAATCAATTTTAGATATTTTTTTTTTTTTAATATTTTCATTTTAACCTTCCGGGATTTTGTTTTGAAAGTAATTTTAATATACATCTTTTTAAATGTGTCCTTACTTACTAAGTTGTCGAGGTTAATGTGTTTTTTGTGTACTTTTTTATTATACATATTATAATCACTTTGACAAAATCAGTTATAATGTAACTATTTATTATAAATTTATTAAATTTAATATAAAAAAACTTTTGAGGGATTAGTACAGTAAGTATCAAGCCATCAATTGTCTTAATTAGAATAAATGGTCAAAATTTACTAATACGAAAATATATTTCTTTGATTAAAAGATAGAAAAAAGATTTACAAGTACCATGTGACTTTTATCTGTACGTTTTATATTAATAGCTGAAAATTGTTTTTTTTTTTTTGTTTTTTTTTATCACTTTAAGCGCCCCAATGTTTTATTTTTTACTGTATTCTCAGGTTGACTGGTAAAGAATGCTTGTTAGCGTTAAGTCCACCTACGTATTGTACATACTTTGAGCAATAAAGAATAAATAAATAAATAAATAAATAAATAAATGAATGATTGAATGAACGAATGAACGAACGAACGAACAAACAAACGACCGTACGAACGAACGAACGAATGAATGAATAATTAATGAAATAAATAAAAACATAAATAAAAGAATAATTAATTAATCAATTAATAATTTAACGCACACTATCGAATGTACAATGTGTTATTGCAAATATATTACATCTGTGAAAGTTTTTGAGACGATACATTTAACACGGTCTTACCTAAGCTTTAACTGAATGATCATTTATATAATAGAAACATTTAACCTCATTTAACATTGAAATAATGGTCTAAAATTAGAGAAGTATTACAAAAATGCTATTGACACCATTCTAAGATATATTTGTTTATATACTTTTGTGATCCATGACTACTATTACTGCATTTTGTAAAACCTTACACTATCTATTAATTTTTTGAGTAAGTAAATAACTCTTCTTGAGTAAGCAAATTCTCAAAAAAGTTTACGCCGCAATTCAGTTAAGCTCCGAGCTCATGAACAGGGACCGTGAATGAGTTCGAATAAATTGCGTACAATATACATCCGATAATAATTACATGTGTACTGACGGATAATTATATGCGAGACAAAATATATTTTCCGATCTTCTATAATAAATTAGTATGTAGATTAAATGTGTACAGATTTTAGATAGAGTAAGGTTCTATTCGACGCTATTCTACTAATAGTATAAAGTGTATTTTTTCTACCCAAAAGCATCAACATAAAGTAACGTAATATAGAAACTTACATAGCTTTTGAGTAAAATTTCTAAATTTTCATTCTTAGTAAATATATATTTCTGACGATTTTAATGTCATATGTATCTCATTTTAAGATTTCACATTATAGTTTTAAGCTCATTATGATTCATTCAATTATTTTTATAAGTATAAAATATTAATTATAATGAGACTTATCTTAACAAATCGTAAACCGTTTTATGCATTTTGTCAACATAAAACTTTTGTGACATTGTTTATATCCATACATTACAAAAATATAATAGTCATTAACTTTCATGATGCAACCTCAATTTAATAATGTCTTTTAATGAAAGTGAGGTACGATGTCATATTAACTGTAAACAAAAATATAATTTTATTAATTATAAAAACAATTTTCAACAAGTGATCATTTTGTGTTTTATTTTAATGATTTGTAAACATATCACAGTCGCCCATGTTCTGTGATCTAAGATACATTTGTTAGATTTATTATTATTTTCTTATTTGAGACATAAAAACATGACACAACAGGAATTACTTAGTTAAAAACTATGTTAGCGAGTCCTTGCACAGTTGTCACATTTATTATTATATAGTATTTTCTTAGATTTTCACGAGTACACATTTGAAATAAAACTATTTTTTACGGATTCATACTCGCGTATAATTTGGTTACATTTTAATTTTAATCCAACGTTTCGAATGCTTTGCAGCAATCGTGTTCACGGGTAGACAAGATGTAAGTGTCTGTCCTGTAAGTGTTTATTGTCATATTTTTAATTAAAGTTATTTTAATAAATGTTTTCTATTTATTTATTGTTTATTTATAACTTGTCACAAATATTAATTCGTTGACTAAAAAGATTACAGATACGAACAAACGTAACTTATAATAAAATTAAAGGTTACTTTAAACATATTAAAGTTATTTTAAACATAGAGTTCAACAACCTACTTATATAAGTGTATATATAATAATCTACTTATGGAGATATTGAGAGGTCATTGACTTATTGAATTACTATGACACTAATTAAAATTTAGTTTTTATAAAAATACATACAATAATAAGGAAGTTGTTCCTTTTAAAGTTATATTGACATTTCTGAATAAAGTAAATATATTAAAAAAATATCTTTTAAGATAAAACTGTAATAAAAATATTGATTATAAACGTTAAGTTTATTATTCTTAATGTTTCAGTTGAATCATTAATAATGATTGAACCAAACCACTAATTGTATAACTATAAAAATTCTTACCGACTTTCGCCGTCAGAAACAAAAATGAAAGTTATTCCCTTTACGATTCACTAAGCAAATACTTTTCTTATTCAAAAGAAACCCTACATTTATGGAAAATTAATATAATATATTAATATATATACATATATATATTTATGATGTTTGTATGTGGGTTACCTATTTGAACTTTCTTTCCATAATTACTGTATTATATATCTTGTAATGTGTTTTTTATAACACAAAATTGATATTAATGTATGAAGCATTACGCATACATATTTATATAATATATCATCTTAGGCCTTACTTGCTGTCTCTTCCACTTTCTTTTGCCGCTACCGGTTACTCAGATCTACTGTGTTTGTTTGTTAAGTTTATTATAATATAGAATAGAATAGAATAGAATTAGAGTTCTACTTCTTCCATTTATACCAAGAAAAGCATGCGTTTGAACTATCATTCTAAATCTTTAACATGTCATCTTAACATGAAAACAGATAAACTGAGGTTGTTCTAAACTAAATTAGAGCAGATTCTATTCAATATTTTTATTAATACTTTGGAATATTATTTCTTTGATATATATACAAAGTTTACCTTATATATATCTAAATATATTTACATATGACCAACAATAATAACATTGTAATCATCAAAGAAATTATATATTAATTTAAATTATGCACATCAAATTAAATAACATTCTCTGATCGGATTCAACACGAAAGTAGCTAGTAATAATAGAATTTAAATCATTAATTACCATTTAATGATACTTCGTAAGCAAATTATAAGGCAAATCCTTTATTGGTAATTAATGAATCATTAATTATTTATCACGCAATATCATTTAAGTCAAGATGCTTAGCGTGTTATTGGATTATTAAAGTAGGTCGCAAAGAATACTTTCTTTCTTTGCGACCTTGTTTATTTGATATTGTGGATATAAAAAGAACATCAAAATAATAAATATATATAATTATTTGACGGTAATCACGTAAATACTATCGGAATCGCGGCGTGAACTGTTCATGCCGCGTTTATGCAATGCTCAGAGCTCATGAATAAAACAAATGTATCGAAACTTGTCGGGCAAATTCCGATAGTATTTACGTGAGTGCAGCCAGATAATTATATATAAATATAATAAAAATATTATTTTTTATTGTTTAAAATTCATAAAAATTCTAATATTATTCCATATTAAAATTTTGTGAATTTTTTCAACAGAAATCGGAATTTTGGAATTTTATGATTATCTTTATATATATGTATATCTATATGTTTTTGTTGTATATTATTGTTATCTAAAACACTATTAATGTCTAATTAAACATCAAAATCGAGTGCCATATCTATTTTCCTTTGATATCAACACTTAATTAATCTTGAACATAACAGATCCTACTCCACGATTTTAATTATAAATTCAAATAAGATCCTATAGCTATAGCTATGCTAATAAAGATATTAAATATTGTATCAGCTGTTAGGTTTAATGACTTTTAGGAGACGTGTACACGTCATAAGTATAAATATTTTAGAGGTTTGTATTAAATTTATACAAAACTCTAAAAGTCTTGTAATTTTTTTTCCTTTTCATGATTTAACCAAAAGGCTATCATGTTGCGATATAACATTACTAATTTCATCTAGCTATAATAAAAAAAAAACTAAAGAAATATTATCTAAAACATTTATTAATAAATTAGTTACTGACTCTTAATAGATATGGACCCAGTATCTTTAGTACCATATGTTATTAACTTTACCTCTAAGCTAGCTAGCTAGCGATATTATAGCTATATGTATATATATACTTTATCTCGAAGCATATTTATAAAATTATTAATTTAGACCTACATCTCTTCTTACCACGAATACGCTTACTGCAAAGCATTGCTAACATCGGCTTGTAATTAAAAATATAATAATAAACACGAGTTCAATCCGTAAAATCCAAATCCATAAAATCTGTAATTATACAAATGTACACTTGAAATTATAGAAAATGTTATGATTGTCCTTATCAGAATCAATCTAGTCCGTAAACTCATAATATAATGCAATTATTAAAACATTCCTTCATTTAACAGTTGAATGAAAATATCATGAAATTGCTTACAATTAAGTAATTATCTTATTCGTGCTCTGAATGAAATAGTTAGCATATTACTGGCTAATTGTACCAACATGTTTGGTATTGGACGACGTGATATTACCACATGCTAGGTAAAAGTATAATTACAAGCGTTGTACCTTTTGATATAGCGCGTTACAAATTTATTTATAACAATTGTAATATATAACTTTGTTGGTTGTTATTTTCTATAACAATATTATTTATGAATCGCAATAAAATACGTATAGCCTTGTTTTTTAATTCATTTTCTATATGAAAATTAATAGGATGAAATTGTAAATATCTACGTGAAATTAATATCTCTGTTTAAAAAATCGACTCGAATAACAATTGTAATATATAAATTTACGTATTGTTATTTTCTATAACAATATTAACATAAAATGTAACAAGATGAAATTGTAATATCATTTGTGAAATCGATATATCTGTTTAAAAAAATCGATTTGACGGTTTACTTTAAAGATCTTTCTTTTCACTTTAAATGATAATAAAGAATAATAAAAGATATTTATAGAAGTTCAAGCAATAATTTCATCCTCTACATCTATAGTGCGTGTGTGTTTGTGTGTGTGTGTGTGTGTGTGAGTGTATTGTTTTAATATCTAGTTTATAATTCAATATTACTATCTAGTTTAAGTCCTATATAAATTCCCAGTAACCTGAAGTATCCAATATAAGACAATACATAAATTCTTAACACCATAGATACCTCGATATCCATTATCACAGTCCAATGAGCACATGGTTTAGGACGTTCAGATAATAAAGCCGAGATCAAATTCTATGGGTCAAGGAGAATGATGAAGCCTGGACTTTAATATATATTACAATGGCCACCATCCTTAAGATTATGATTCGAAACCAAGCTCCAATATTGCAATAAGCTTACATATGAAAGCTATGGAAGTATGAATGAAACCGAACAATTGCGAGTGATGTTTTTTTTCATAGTTTGATAATTTACGTATTTTAATATTTCTGAGGATATGCCAAAAAATAATATTTATTTATTATAAAATTTATGTACACATGGAATATATACATACACACATAATTCGTGCAAAGGCACTGCTTATTTCTTATTTCATTCTCTTCCAGCAGACCTGTGAAAGGAAAGTTGGAAATAGGCTAGTATAGGTATGCAATTAACAAAAAAAAAGTAACGATAACTAAAATTATTACAAGCAACATTAATATTTCAAACTATACTATTATAGGGAGTAAATAAACTATATATAAATATCAAAATCGAAATTATACATCTGTAATTTTAACTAAATTATATACAAAAGATTATAAAGAAAGAAAAGATTACATTCTCTACGTTTATTAATTACATCTGGTAACTTACATGCACGTCAAAAATGCAACAGATTTTTTATCACATATGAATAAATCTGCTTAAATTATATTAATAATAAAATTCATTGCAAATATTGTAGTTATCCTCACGTAATACCACACATGACATACATTATCATACATAAATCTAGATCCATACGTGACTGGTGCTGGGATCGATTCATCACGCACGCGTTGTGTGTTGAGGTTTTAAACTGTTTTATGGGTTTTTTGTCACATAACATTTATTAGCAACATATTAGAATTATTTATATATATTATATATACACACACACTCCTACACACACACACGCTCACACACGCACACAAAAACACATTGATTTTAGTTTTATTATAAGTTTTTTTGTTTTAAAATATTTATATCTGTAATTTTATTGCTTCGAGTTTTAATTGTTTCTATTGTTTCTTCTAGAAAAAATTTGTTTAGAGGTTGGGCGTTAATGTCTGCGACACAGTTTTATAACTAATGCAAGCATTTTCGATCGCTGTTCTATTTTTGTTTTATTTTTATTGTTCAAATAAAGATTATTATTATTATTATTATTATTATTATCATTATTATTATTATTATATTATCCGGCTGTACTCACGTTATTACTATCACTGTCTGATTAGTTTCGAACCCCGCCCGGGACCTTATTCATGAGCTGTAAGCATGACGGAATCGCGGCGTGAACTGCTCCGAATGAGTTCCAAACTAGTCGGGCAAATTCCGATAGCAATAACATGAGAACAGTCAGATATTTACATTTAATAGATATCATGTATCGTGATAGTTTACGTATATAATAGGATTCGTAAATACTGATATTTTTTTATAGGAAACTTTAGATTTTAGAGTTTATCTCGCTGTCACAAATAAGTTAATGAAATTTAGCACAAAAATAAGCTATGAGTTAAGTGCCAATTTCAGCGTACTTGCTTTTTTTTGTTTCTGGTTTGTTAAGAAAAAAATTCGAAATATAAACTTTAATATATATTATAAAAAAAAATATTAATCAAGATATTCTATTTATATTGAAATTAAATTGAAATTTTTGATATTATATGGTACATGTGTTATATGTTTTATATTATATTATCAAAGAAGCATCAACTACATAACACGTACTATTCAAATTATAGACATTTTGTTTAATAGTAACTTGACTGTGATCAGGACATTTTCTAAGGTCTTATTGGGATGTTAGAGATGCGTAGATTTCTCTTAAATAAGGTCTCGTGTTAGAATTTGTCGGATGATTGGATTCATTACATTTTATTTGATTGGATTCATTACATTTTATTTGTACGTAGGTTGTTTACTAGAACTGTGTTAAATTTAATTGCATGTAAGGAATGCGAGCAGAAGGTAATTTTATTAAGCGTACATAATAGCATGCACCGTATCTTATTTTTTTATCTTTAGCGGAACTAAAGATTAAAAAAATAAGTTTTTTTTTGTATTTCCGTAAATTTTTTGGATATTTTTTTTAATACAAGATTTAATAATATAAATGTTAAATGTATTGTCGTTGATCACAATAAAAATACCCGGCTAAGTTTGCTGTGTGGTTATTTTCAGATCAGGACGCGTATGGAAGCCTCGTAGCCGTAACTTTTAAGTTAGAAATTTTCCAGAAGTATTGTATCAAAATAGGCTCTCCTGACTCTTCAAATTTACAAAAACAAATTTATTTATTCAAAGTGGAAAAGATAAAAATATACAAAAAAATACCTGAAATTGTTACCCGAAATACCACATTAATAATTTTTATAACACAGCGTAAAATTACTTTAAGTGCTGAAATATAATATTTCTTCACCGTGTTATATTTTAAGCTCAAAAAGTAGAGCCATAAAATAATTTGAAGTAAATCAAAAGAATATATTTATATATTTAAAATATGTTAAAAAGAAATTCAAAAAGGAATTTAAGAAATGTGGAGCCATAACAGAGAGATTGTGAAGTACGTGATAAGAAAAGTAATCGCAATTTTATCTTTACAAGTGTTTTGAAATTAATTTTGTAAAACAATTTAACTTTCAAAAAATTCTTTCAAAATAATAATTAATTTCTTATGTTTATTAACATCATAGTCAGCAAAAACCTTTTAAACATTTTTTATTCCTTATTTTAAAATATTTAACAAATTTAATAAATACATAAAACGTTATTCATTAATTTTCAGAAGAGTAATATCAATCAATTTTAAATTATTTAAATATCTTATTCTGTCTATATATTTCATTAATTTTCAAGATGTCAAGATTAATAATTAGGAATTCATAAATCTAATTGCATAATTGTATACTACAAATTTAAATGTTATTAAAATAATTATTTTTAATTAACATAAATAATATTTAATAAATAATTATGAGGATATTAAAATATTTATGAAAGTCTTTAATAAAATATTAATTATTTTTTCGATTCATTCGGTTTAAATTGTTAGTTTTGTTGTCGCTACAACCTTATATAGTTCTACTGATAACAATATGTCATATCAGCAGTTCTTATTTCACTTGTGTTGGGTGATGTGTCTTTAAGTAATAATAAAAATAAATAAATAAAATAAATAAAAATAAATAAATAGATTAATAAAGTAAAAACTTATTGTGTTAATATTCAGTGGCAAATTTATATTAAAAAATATTAATTATTATTTCATTTTAAAATAAAAACATACTATTTTCATGTGAGTGATATAAATAAATACGAGGCATCCATGAAACATATGCTTTAGAATTCAATTTTAATATTCACTTATAAAATTTTAACTCTCGTTACGTTTTCAATTCTTTAATAAAATCCAATCCAATTCATTCGTCTTGGATCTTCAATCTGATTCAATATATTATGTTCTTATAACCAATGTCTTCGTCAGAATTTTATTTCAAGGAAATTACAAAGAAGCAGTATATACTGCGCTGTTGTCATGTTGTATGAAATATAACAAAAATACATATTATTTTTTTATAAATAAAATAAGAAAATATTTTTAATAAATAATATAAATTACATTATAACATTTTTTTTACAATTAAAATAATAAAAACTTATCATTTTTTCTTTTTGTTTTATCAAAAATTGTTCATATCTTCCACTACATTATGCGCAATTTAGTTAAATTTAAATAAATATATTTAAACGTTAAGATGAAATAAATTATTTGATTATTGTAATCTTTAACAAAATTCTGGTATGTGTTTGGTTACAGTTTGAAATGTAGTTGTCATAATTAGTTTGATATATCAAATCCATATTTTAATTTCAAATTAACAAAGTGACAAAGTTATTCGCAAATCTAAATCTAAAATTATTTTAATCATAATTTTTTATAACATCCTAAATATTTGTATAATTAATCATGAATAACAAATCCTTGTTCTAGAAAACGTTATCTATAAGATAAGTGGAAACACGAAAATGTAACGAACAAATATCTAAGTCTTTTCTAGTTTAAAATCTTGATTATTGATAACACTTGTGTTTTGGAGTACTGGTATGTAGGAAATATAAAGTAATACAAAACAATATGTTGTATTGCGAATCGCAATATTACACACTTGAAAAACAACTCGTATTGTTATTGGATATATGCAATATGAATCTATGAGTGGATCGCAAAAAGAATTGTAATCGCATTATTTATTGTGCGATACATATTTGTTATTTATTAAAATGAAATAAATATTTCTTTTATAAGCTGAACAGAGAATACATTTTAAATTCTTAAATTAATATGAATATTTAAGAATAAATATAATAAGAATCTTATATTAACGAAGTATAAAGAAACTTCTCTTGGGATCTTTGACATTTTAATTAAAAAGTTAATTATATTTTTTTAATATAAATATCCGATTTATTCAAAAAGTCAGGCTATTTAATATTTTTATGAATTTAAAATTATCTAGCATTAAAATAATTATAATAAATTGAATTGTATAATAATCGAATTATATATTTTCAAAAACACTTTTAATATTTTTTCTCTTTTGAGATAATTTTTTCCTAACCATCACTCATTTTAGACGTTATCTAAAAAACAAGGTTTTATGTAAAAACAATAAAAGTTCTTATTTAAATGAATATAGAGCTTAAAATAAAAAAAATATCAAAATAACCTCGAAAACATCTTCAGAAGGTAAAGGACGTGACAAGTTAGATAACGTCTCACTTAATCTTAGACATATTTCAATGAAGACTAGTTCTGTCCTGCGGCATTACTTGCATTTATTTTTATTCTAAAACTAAAATAAAAATAATAGTGTTTATCTGATGACCTTTTGGTAGAGGTTAGTGACCCTGAAAAAAACTTCTAGATTGGGGCTTCGATTCTATGACAGTATTTTTTTTACGATGTAAAAAACGTTGTTCTGAGTCTAAGTGTGTTACTGTTCTGTATAGGTTTTGAAATTTAATTAACTAATTGTTGCTTATTACAATAAAAATATGAATGAAAAGTTAAGTTCAATTAAACTTCAATTAAACTCTTTACTATAATAAAAAGTCATGGTTTGAAACTGAAAGTAAGATAAACAACATGCAATTTTACATGTATTTGTGGATTTTTAAAATATTCAATTACAAAAAGTAGCACAGTTTGATCAATCATATTGGTCTACTGCACATTTGTGGGTACATAAAAAATATTTTAATTTAGTTTTTTTAAGTACTTATCAATTTTGTTGATTCAACTATTAAATGATTTAAAATATGTAAATATTATGATTAAAGTTAGAACCTATACGATTATAGTCGAAACCATTTTGTATAAAAACTGTGGTATTTAATAAGTGCCGATACAGATAGTTTTATTGCTTTTTATAACAAACTCTTACTTATATAACTATATATCCCTTTCTTTCCACCACCTACTGAGGAATCTCAGAAAATATAAATACTATAAAAAAAATAGTTTTTTATCTATACTTATTTTACAAGCGGAATAGTTTCTTTGTTTCGCGGTAATTTCGAAACTACAGATGAATTTGAAAATTTTGCTGATTATGAAAGATAGGTTCGTGAGGTATAGAATATAGGATATAATGCTAGATTCCGCTACTATACTTAGTTATCTTAATAGTAAATAAAACCGTTCGTCCGCGTGTGAAACCACGTGTAACAGTTTGTAAAAATATTAAAATAATTTGTTGTTTCGATTAAAAACAAAATAAATAATAAGATCATCTTACTTTTACCGCACTTTTTATAAGTATGCTACTTCATAAAATCGTGAGTAAACAAAACAAACTTAAATGACACAAAAATGTCGCCATTGTTCTAAACGTGAGTTATAAAGAGGCTTTGTGGGGTGAGAAAAAAAATATCTCACATCGTAAGGTCGCAAACTTGGCCCACAATAGCGTTGAGTTAAAATTCTGGGAAATAACAAAAATTTAACAGTAGCATACAAATTGTTATCAAAATTAGATCAGAAACGTGAGAAAAGACAACATAGTGAACCATTTGTAAAGAATTTTAGATCGTAATAACTGTGTTCTAAAGTTACATTTCCTTAAATGTAATTGTTTTGTGTATAATATTCTAATATTCAACATTCAACCTGTAATTGTCCAACAACTATATTTGTGAATAAGACAGTTATATAATTTGTACCAGAAATGTGTACCACTTTGATACACATTTTAGGTACAAATTCTAACCATTTAATATGAGTTCATCAAATAATCACGCAACAAAATATAGCAATTTATATATAATTCACTAGATGCTAAGGTTTCACTCTAAGGTTACCGATTCTATTTACTAAGATAAGTACGAGGAGAAGCTAGATAAATAGATAAGATATCGTAATCAGACAGAATAGTTCAAATCAATCAGGTAGTTTTGAAGGTTAGTCTGTTTAAACAAACAAACTTGTCTGCTTTTTAATATCAGTATAGAAGTATATCTTATTTAGGAAGCTCTTAGTAATAATGACCTTGATATTGAGAGTAATTTATATATTTTCATACAAAGGTACTTGAAATATTTTTTATCTATGACAATTGCGAATATACAACCAATATTGATATGAATGAAGATATTAGCAAATAAAGTATTGGAATGAAACAATTGACAATTGTAATGTTTTAATTTTCTGATTCATTTCATGTTATCGGTATATCTTTAAATCTACGCCCGTAGCTGTATTATATTTAAAGAATAATAATCACTTTTTCCTCTATAATAAAGTCTGATTTAGAGTGCTCTAATAATATCTTTATATATGACTGCATAGAGCGAGCAGATAAGATTACTTTGTTTACCGAATGGTTAATGAAAATGGACACTGGCTTAGTTATGTTGCTCGGACGCTCTTTTAGTGAAATTGACTTTTAGTTAAACTTTATTTCAGTAAATATATTAAGTTTACAATTTGTCACTAATGTGTTTGACCTATACGTAATATAATTTGTAAGTACTATAAATAATTAATGTTACTGTTTTAACAAAATGTCATATTTTAAATAATTTTATTTTAGTACCTAAACTGTTTGTAACGTTATAAATTAATGATAACTAAATAAATAGAAACGTAAATGAATAAATCATAAATAATGCCACTTAGTATTAACACATTTTATTTTTTTTTTTTATATCAAGATTAAAATGGCTGTTTAGAAAAAGCAATAAATATTTAAAAAATGTCAGATATAATTGAAGATTTGTCGCGAAATTTCGCGGAAAATATATGGGATGGTCAGACAAGAAGCATTGGTCAGTATTAGTTTGGCAAAACATGTTGCCCTTTAAAATTTTTTACTAAACTCATTTTAGTCATTTACTAAAATGAGTTTAGTAAAGTAAGTGACTTCATCGCCTAGGGATATCTTCCAAAATGAAGGTTTTGCAAGTGAATTGCATTAAAAATGAAAAACGTAAACTAGGTCAAATGGAGAGCAGAATAGAGGGTTTGGGATCCGTATCGTACGAATCCTTATCGAAACACAGATATAATAAATATCCGGGCTATCGTCTGAGCTAGGGTGGTACTACCCGATTCATCCAGTCTATTTACCAGTTGTAGTCAAGTATCTACAGGTATAATTTCCTTAAACTAATACAAAAAAATTTCTCCCCAGGGTTATTTCCAATACCAGAATACCCAGAATTGGAGGAGCGCGGCATGTGGTCAACAGTTCTTAATATCTTCCTCACGACGCTACGATACCTTGCGCCTGCGACATTACTGACCTTGTTCTTGGGACAGCCGAACTTCTTGTTCAAGCTTTTGAAATACATCGACTCTACTTTTAGAACTGGTAAGTATTCGTTTCACTTATAAAACTAATAATAATAGGCAATAATAATATAAGCAATGCTCTGATACTTTTAGATCTATTTACTTAGTTGTTTGTTTTGTAGCTTCACTTAGCACAATTAAAACTTTAGTGATTGAGTAGTACTACAACCGAGTTATAACATTTAAAATGAATTTATTTATATGAAAAACAATATATGTCGTCAGTAAGCTAAGACCTTGTCAGCCTTTTTTTTTTTTTTTTTTTTTTTTCCGTTGGAAAAACCCGTTACGGGTACCCCGTCGGCCCAGGGGGGTGACGGCCGGGGGGTTATGTGGGACTACCCGGCAGCATAGAGGATGCTGCCATTTTTAAGGCTACCCACTAAAAAACCAACGGTTGCCCTCTTTGCCGTAATGGGACGTCACGGGATCGCGTTAGCACACACCGTGACGCCCCGGCGAGACCCCCCGAATGAGGGTGCCCCGAGCAACGTAGAGCACCCTCCCAAGACCTTGTCAGCCTTGCTTAACCAATATTTACACCTAATAATTATATTGAGATAATCTTTTGCAACTAGACCAAATCATGTTACGATATTAGAAAATTTCATGTGCTTCATGCCTCAAAGATCAAGTTATGCAAACTGGTAACATTCATTACAAATAATGTAAAATTGCCCTTAACTAGTGGCTATGAATAAACTTTCATTGCTCTATAAAAATTAATAGCTATTATATTGCAATGTTTCGCAAGGTTATACTTTGATTTATTAATAGCACCGGCAATTTTACTCTTTTGAGTAAAAGTCAATTACTATCCAGTTATTAAAACTAAGTAGACAACTATACATTATCCAAGAAACTAATTAGTTTGTAAAGATTAATTATCGGTATTATTTTAAATGGATTATTAATTTGCAGTTTGTAAACTAAGGCATTTAAAATGCTTCTCAAAGACCGTATTACTTACATACTCATATATTACTCATATATGTAGCATCAAATCGTCTAGAAACATTCTTAGTTCTCAGAAATAGATAAACAATATACAGTTAAAGTAAAATATATGACTAATCAAAAGAATACATAAAAAGTCTACAATGTTTAATGTCATTGACACATTCAACAAACAGTATATTTCTATGAAACACTATTGTAAATGTCATAACATATTGTACCTACTTTTGCTTCATGCATGGAAAATTGCTTCTTAACGCGGCATTACGTAATTCATGTCAGCTATTATTTGTAATCTGATACATGCCATGAAACATAATTCGGCGTGACTAAAGATACGCCGGAGATTCATCATAAAACTAATACCGTTATAGTTAGATACATTCTCAAAATTCAATACTTTATGGCAAAGAATTAAATACTTGAAATGTAAGCTAGAAAAAAAAAAAAAAAAAAAAAAAAAAAAATGGATCATCGGACCGTCACAGTTCACTTCACAAGCGAACTCGTGGCATTTCATTATGAAGAATGAGAGTAATTCTGATATATCGGTGAGAGTCCTGACGTTTTCTTTGTCATAAATTTCAAATTAATATATCAGCAATAACACTTTCTTACGCTATACATTTAATGCTTCTCTCAATGCATAAAAGAAGATCATCATATCTGTCCATACTTATGTGACATATTGGGTTGTGCAACTTGATATTTAAAAAAAAAAAAAAGTAATCATTTGTTTAACTGCCATCCATTTTGCTATAATTTCGTGACACCAATACAACTCCGAAATTAGGTAGATCGCATTTGAGATATTTAATGATTTCTGTTTTATATAATTTGATGTGCTTGGTAAAATAGAGAAGAAAGATATAAAAAAGAAAGCCTAAAGTCACAATAGTATCAGATTCATTTAAAATTAATATAATATAACAACATAATAAAAAAGGTTTTACATAGTAATATTTTCAACTCTTATAAGGAAGCTAAAATCGCCTTTAATAGATGACCTTCGGCAGAATGTCTAGATAACGTAGCCATTGAAAAATATATAAATTGTGTAATAGGAACTATTTCTATTAAGTACATACTATTTATTAAAAAAAGGTTTTTCTTTTGAGGTATATATATATGCTCTCCAACTTAATTTTCATGAATTTATATCAATTATAAAAATTCTTTATCACAAGTATATACAATTACAATAATTGCAGTAGTATTCTCCAGTGAAGAACAAAAACAGGAGGTACTGCAATGGCTATCAGACGCTGGACCGGTTCGAGTGGACAAATTAGATGTAGTATGGAGACAAGGTTGGATAATATGTGGAGTACTGGATACGGCGCTACCAGGAGCGTGTGCTGGGCATCCACCTTCAAGACTCTCGGTGAAACATGCCCAAACAATTGCTGAACATTATCTTGGCGTAGAACCCGTAAGTTTATAAATCATTAACGAAGTAAATGTTAATATAAAGCAGATAAACAAACATGTAAACAATACACGCATTTCCATTTAGATTTATAAATGATTTATATAATAAGATTTCTTTTCAAATTGTTACAGGTGTTTACGAATCAAGAGTTAGAGTCTTATGATACACTGAGTAAACATCAAGAATGGAAGCTTATTATGTTTTTAGACAGCATACGTCTATCTCTTTCGAAATTACCACCACCTTATGTAAAACAAACGACAGATATTAGCCCTAAACATATGTCGAAATCTATGCAAAATACTCTGGATTATATTGCTAGAGGTTCAGGCCTTGCAGCCCTTCAAATTAATAATAGAATGTATTTTAAAATATATCCTACCGCTCAACAATCTATTGACCCGGGTGAAATAACGATATCAATACACGGCCCTAGAGGAGCTTATGGTGGGACTGTCCTACCACCGATATTAGGTAAAGCGCAGTTAATACGACAAAGCTTGAAAGGGATGCATTCAAAACCTAATTTCACCGAAAGTGCTTTACCGATTACATTAGGTACAACTTACATGCGTGCTTATGGAAAAAATGATATAAATAAAACATTTTTTATTCCAAAATCTAGAAATGATATCGAAATCGAAGTTGAAGTAAAACAAGATCATGCATGTGTAAATTATGTTGCTAGGTTAGAGGGAAAATATGAAATCTCAATAACAAGTAAAGGACAAAATATTATTGGATCTCCATTTAAAGCAACAGCATCTTGTAATATTATTAAGATTTTAGAAAAAGATAACATTTGTCTTGAAAATGGCGAAGAAATTAATATCGTAGATGTAAAAACGGATAAGAAAGTCATTCTAAGAGTCGTTGACTATGGAAAAGAGAAGATGCTGTTGAAAGAAAATGGTGAGTTAGAAAAAATATCAGAAGACGAAGCAAAGATGTTAATACCCTCGAATAATATACGCTGCGACAATAATAAAAAATCATCGATTCTAGATCAGACTTCAAAGACTATTAATCAACATAAAGAAGTTTCGAAAAAGTTTTTTGGAATGGTAAATAAAGTATTAACTATGAATCGTGTGTGTAAAGCACTACATGATCTTAGAGAAGAAAATAAAATAACTAAGAAAAAAATTTTATCAAGAACTAAAAAAGACATTCCAGACATTGTTAACTCAACATTTTGTGGCAACCCATTGACTCAAACCTTACCAGAAAAAAAACAAAGGATAATAATTCCTGACAGTATTTCGGTTTCTATCTTAACTGAAAAACCAAAAATATACGTCGATGAAATTGAGATTGTTGACGCAACGAATACTGATATTCAATTATCAAGAGATACTTTAGATAATCTTAATAAAATTAAAGAGGATATTTTTGATGATGACAGTGTATCAGTAGATACTACGCAATCAATGAACAATCCGTTTCTAAGTGACATATATGATCAAAATAGAACCAGTTCTTTTGTTACAAAAGAATATGAAGCCAATAACTCACAAAGTGAAGAAACTGAGGATTCGGTGGTGAAATTGTTAGGAAATGCCCATCATCAAGATAAAAAATCAAACCCCTTCCTTGATGTAAAAAATGAAAATTTAGAACGGCCAAAATTAGAATTTTATTATAAACAATATGAAAAAGATTTTCTTTATGACGATTCGGAAAATGACAATACTTCAGACGATATAATATACGCTAATTTGAAAAATAATCCGTTTATAGAAAATAAAATAAACTTTTCTCAAGAGCATAATGATCGACCTGATTTTATTATTGGTGCACCAGTATCTATACCACCAGTTATGTTGTCTTCATCAAATGAAAATAAAACGAATTCCATTGAAATAACTGAAACGAAATGTAAAGATACATTGCTAGATTTACAAAATGAATGTATAAAAGATTCATTTATGCCCCCAAAAAATGAAGAACAAGTTCATGGTGCATCGAAAAATTCCAACTATGATAGTTTAGATTCAAGTAATAGTTCGAAAATAACCTTTTTGGGTACAAGTAGAGAAATGTCACCAAAAACAGACATTTGGGATTCAGCATATGTTAGTATAGATGAAAATACTTATGCAGAAAGTACTTTAAGTGATTCAAGTAACGAAAAAACTAATAATGACAAGATATACTTACAATCACGTACTAATTTAAGAGATATAACGTACATTGATGAAGATCACGTAATACCGAAACCTGAAAAAAAACGAACTGAAATAACTCCTATTATTGAGGAAAACGAAAAAATCATTTCATTTGGCATGAGGGACGAAACACCTGCAACTGATTCGGTGATGACAGCTTTTGCTGAACTCGATGGTATATATGACGACATATTTTCCAATTCAGAAGTAAGTTCGGAAACTACTACTCAAGACTGTAAATTACAAAATTTAGGAATTGATTATGTTACTGAAAGAGACGAAGTCTGTGTCAATTCTGCATCTGATATTATAACAGATGTGAAAAGACAAACGAAACAAATAGAAGGAAAGATTTCTGAGGTTCAGGCAAAGGTCACTGAATCAGTTTCAGTAAGTCAAAACCTTCATGTCAAAGAAAACTACTGCGAAGAAAACAATAATCGAATTAACAACGAAACGCAATTTGGTGACCAAAAATGTGTAAATATTGTATCTGAGCAAAAAAAATATTGGGATGAAAAAATTCGACAAATCGAAGCTAAATCGGAAGAGATTAAAACGTTTAAATCGAAGAGACGTCTGTCATGTAAATATTTACGACGTAATGACTCTTTAAGTAAAAGAAGAGGCAAAAAAATTTTTCAACATTTTTTAAATGCAGGTCAGGAAGAATGTCAAAAGTATACTAAAAATAGATCTGATAGCTTTAGTGATGATATCCAACCTGTAGAAATACATAACAGTGAAAATATTGATGATAAAAAAAATGAAAAATTATCTTGCTTTGGAAAAAACTCATCAAAACTTGAAAAACACTCAGTAATCGACACACTAAAACAAATAAAAGTAAGTAGTGAGGATTTAGTAGATATGAATATAGTTAGTGAGGAACAGAACACAGATTCAAACTCAAAACAAGAGTTATCAGAAAAAGTATTTCAGGCATTTGAAACTAGCCCTAAAAGATTTTTTGGCACTTCTAGAAAACATATATTAAATAAGATTGACACTTTTCTAGGACTTCCGATTAATGAAAAAGAAACGAAAAAAATAATAACCGATGTAAACCACGAGAACGGCTTAGTATCTAGTCGAATTTCATTATTTCACAATATATCGAACACAGAAGAGCTTCCTTGGGCGCGTAGAAAAAGTAAATCTATGTTTAATATCACTAATGGAGATTGTATTATTAAGATGAAAAATGAACCTACACTTCTGTCGTCAAAAATATCTCAAGGCGGTGAAGATTTTAATATCGAAAGTAAAATGCCTCGTCCTTTTCTAGACAAGGACATAACCACAAATAAAGTAATATTTCAAGAGCACCATAAAAATTTTAAAGTAAAGCAAAATCGTATGCCAGATAACATTTATAAAATTAGTTTTGACGAAGCAATACCTGATAACATAAAAATTAACAATTTTGTCCAAAACACTATAAAGGATTTAAATAAACAAACCAATCAGTCAAAAGTAAATTATTCAGTAAATAAGCTAAAATCTATTAGCAAATCGGAAATGGATATATTCAGTAGAATATCAAATACAGTTAACGATGATGGCTTGGATAAACATAAATCATATGAAGAATTGCCTAAAATATCCGTAAAGAATTTTATATCGCATTACGAAGACGTTACGAAAAGTTCTTATCAAATAACTAAAAATTATAAAGTGAACCAAGTTGATTCTTCAAAAAAGTTGCAAGTACAGGATTCATTTCCAGGTAATAATATAGAGCCATTTAGATAATAGAATTATGTTAATTTATTTGAGGAAAACATGGGATAGGTTTTAAATCGATCTTTCTTATTTACACAACCAAAAATACAAGGTCTCTTTATATATACTATAAGAGCTGTGAGAGCTCCAAAATATTTTATACGATATATATTATTTTAAAGCAATCGCTTAAATTTTTTATTCTCCCAAAAGAATGCAAAAGTCGCCAAACTGAATTATTTTTAGGTAGATAAACTTTTCCGATGAATGACTATTTTTTGTAGAAGGAAGATAAAAACTCAAAAATAAGTAAGCAATTTCTGAAACAATATATTGCATTATTTCAGGTACATCACAAAGGACGAATACTTTATCAACCCAAGTTTCAAGATCTGATATGTTACAGAGTAAATACCTTAATGAAGATGAAATAATTTTAACTAAAAATGATGAGAATATTAATGATGATTCTAAAAAGTTAAAAAATTTGGATATTAGGGATAAAAAAACCGAACACTCGTTTAAAGCGGAAGAAGCGGTCAATCAAGAGACGGAAAATTCTATTCTAAGTTATTCAGACATAGAAATAGAAATAATAGAAAATGATCTAGATAAATTAGTGGAACCTGCGCCTCAGCCAGAAGCAGAAGTAGCTCATTTAGACTACAAAAATCGGTTTACTATGGCCAAAAAATACTTTCAATCTTTAGAGGAAATAAGGCACGATGTAAGGAAGAAAATCACAAAAAAAGAATCAGATAGAAGTACATCCATTGAATCTCTTGAAGATAATAGCCGTCCAAAGAGAAGAAGCAACATTAAAAAGTCGAAATCCATGCCATCGTCTGAAATTGCAAAAATATGGAGTGAGATGCAAGAACAGAAAATAACAGAACACACTACGAAATTAGTCAAAATATCAGAGAAATTTCATGTTGAAGATTTATTTGAAGATGTAATGGAAGGGAGGCTGAGTCGCCAAGGAAGTTTAAGAGGGATTCCTCATAAAAAAGCTGTTCTTGAAACATTCAGATCCATGGAAAATATATCAGGTAACCAATTAAACTCTTATGAAATGGCCGTAAAGCAGTTAAACGACGTTTCAGTTGAAAACCACGTTCGTAATGCACAGACATACTTAAGTGAATATCCTTACTTGCCTATGACTGATCCTTCCAAATATCACTCCAGATTAGATACCAATGCATCAGGTTTGATTACATTCAAGGAGTTAAAAAAGATACCACGAAGAAATAGTGTGCCAGACTTAAGATTAAATCCAACATTTACAGCTGATCTTTGAATATAAAAACCAGCTAAACATTTTACATTAATTTAAGTACCTTATAGTATTATACTTTTTCATTTTAATCTTAAGCTAAAACTTTTTCATAATTTTTATTCGTTTTTAAGGCTTTGTACAATTGTACAGAAATTGGATCTAATAGTTTGTAAGAAGACTATTGTTATTATTTATTTATTAAAATCTTCATATATGAATACTTTTCTTATTTTGTTTACTTCAAATTTACCAAAATTGATTTAAGAATTAAATATTATTTTTTTTATTCCGATGAGAATCTCTAAAATTGAACACATATTTTTTAATATATTAACAAAAAACGCGGTAACTTATAGGTTTTGCATATCAAAGCTCAATTTGAAGGTTTTAAAATTCCAATATTCCTTTAAGTTAATAAAAAAGCAAAAGCTTAGGGCCCTCGTTACTCGGTAATTACCAAGAAGTTTAGTTGTTATAATTAAATGTTAAAAAATAAGACAAAAACTACTTTGTAAATTGATTAGAAAATATGTTCACATTATTAGAAAAAAATGAGGTTATTACTAAATTAATAACTTTAAACGTATTTGCACGATTAAAATATAACCTATTCGTAAAATACTGACCCCAAAAAGGCTTTTACTTGAGGGTAAGCATAGATAAATAGAAAATAAAGCTTTATTATTATTATTATTATATTTCTCATCAACTTATCATCAAAGACACAATAAAACAAGTAATTTGTTATTTTATATGTATTTGTACATAAGATGAAGCAGTATTCGGTCTTCTTGATTTCAACCAGGCGGTTACTTGTGGGTCACTTCTGTCCCCTCTTGCTTCTAATTGCTGGTAATATGCTTCTCTTATGATCCTGAAGGCATCTACACTGCGATATGGCAGCTTTGTTATTGGGTCTATGTACCGAGCTGGTCGTCTGGAAAGATATAATTTATTATGTGGATTATATTAAAAACATTATGATGGATTCATATATCAAGCTGGTATACATCTCTGTTATACTTTTATGAAAATAATTAGAAAATTTTGTAAATTATACCTCTTTAAAAATGTTTGTGACTAAGAAAATATTGAATTATGTGAAAATATAATGTATATACATATAACATTTTTATTTTAGTAGACGCTAATTTTATACTCTGAAATCATTAGTTATGAAACTATAGAAGAAAATTTCATCCAAAAACCTTTTATTAATATAAACATGTACCCAAAAAACTGCAAATATATTATTATATATATTACTTTGTACTCACTTTGTTACAGCACATAGAAGTTCTCGTTTTCTCTTTGGTTTCTTTTGAGGAAAACAGGCGTTGAATGCCTCATCTTTGATATCGTTTTCAAAATATATAAGTGTTCTCTCATGATATTTTGCACTTTCCTTGACTTTTTTTTGTGGTTTTTCTTCTTTCCTGATAAAAAAAAATATAATTTAAAAATTTATATTTGATAAAAAACATGGTTTAATAACTTCTTTAGATTAAAAAAAAGTATTAACTCACATAACAATATCCTCTGTTCCTTCAGTGCTTTCCTCGATTTCCATTTTTTGGTCAGCATTTTCTTCTTCATTTTCAATCTTTGCTTCTGTTGGTTTATCGGATTCTTCTGGAGTTATTAAACCTGAAGATAAAATTAATAAATATAGTAATTAAATTAAATAAATTTAATTCAAATATAATTTTCTCTTATGATTATAAATTAATTGTTTTTTGTACACACTTTTATAACATAAAAAATTAAATCATCAATTAGTATCAACAACAATTAGAATTTCCATCATTCTGCTTCTTGGAGTAAGATAATACGTTTTTTTTAGCTTCTTATTGCTAGCTCTTAATAAAAGATGAGCCAGAAACAACAAAAAGAAAGAAATCATATACATTCTACTCATAAAAGCAAAATGTATAAAAATTGTCTTATTATTGTATTAGGGAAAAAGTTTCTTTATATTTTATTTTTGACAATATAGAGTAAGATGTAAGAAGAATTTTTCCCCAACCTAATATATAAATTCAGATAGAAATTTTATAACAATGCATTGAAGACCAAAGTAAATAAGGTATTTTGAACTTAAAATTTCTGACACTTTTGTATTTAGACAGATAGCAATGTAATGTTATTTATTTTAACAAAGTAAATAGTCAATTATTTAATTAAATACTAATTCAATTACCAAATAAAAATTTATCATGGATTGGACAACAACTGCAATTTCTTAGAGATATCCCACTATCATCACATACTCTATATTAATTTTAATAAGTTTGATATAAATAAATGTCTCTGTAGACAAATTCAAACATTATATAATAATAAATGAAACACAAACCATCTTCCATCTTAATCAAATCACTGAGATTTAGTTCTGCTATTGATTCCCTTGGTGTTACACTAGGTTTGTCCTCCGGTATCACTTCAGTTATGAGTGGAACGGCAAATGAATGGTACCTGAAGATATTGAATTATGTTAAGCATATATTACATATATTATTTTTAACATTTTTAATGTAAATTAAATTATTACCGTATTACTGGTCCAGTAATAGTTTTCTTAATTGGTCTTATTTTTTTCTTCTCCAACTCACTTTGTTCAAATCTCTCTGCAAAATAAAAGTGTCAAATGAAAAATAATTTAACATTAAAGGACAATTTATACATACAATTGTTCTAATTAATTGACTATAAATTTGACAATACCTAAGCTTTTTAAGTTCTCTTTTTCGGTAATAAGAGCTTCTTCAAGTAATTCTTCTTGTGTGAGAACTCTTTCTTCAACTTTTTTAGGTTTCTTTTTCTTTAATTCTGATCGAATTTTTATTCTCTGCTGTGTTTCAAGTGATTTTACTGCAGTGCTTTGTCTAATAGATTTTCTTTCTGAAGAAAAATAAAAAATAGATTTCTTTTTATGAACTTATCTTTTTTAAAAGATATTAAAATATCTATTACTTCTATAATATTTTTTTCTTTTATGAATTTATCTTTTGATATCACATATATTCAGTATAATGTATAGTGTGTAGTAGTCTACACACTTTGTAATATTAGTATATTACATACTTATAGGTCCATATAAAGTTAAATACAAAAAAATCTTATGAATATTTATTTGAAATAGGCATTTTATAACAATGACAACTATTAGTTAATTAATGTGAACAGACTAATGACATACCAACTGATGTGTCAACTAATGATTTGTCAATGTTTTCTACTTTTTCTGTCTCCTCTTTGGGCTTTTGTTCTTTAGGCTTTTTCACTGTCACCTTTTTGACCTTTTCTGTTTTTCTTTTTCTATTTGGGTCCTGGAACATTTGATATTAACTAGTAAGTTGCCCGCAAAACTTCACATTTATTCAAAAGATATATTAGGAATTTTGAAACAGATTTTGTTTTAAATTCATTTCATTGTAAACATTAAGCCGCTTATATACTTTTATCTTAATTTTTTTTGACATCTATGGATGAAACTTTTAAAAATAAGAGAATAACATATATTTAAGTTGCAGCTACCCTCCAAAAACTCACTGGGACAAAAATTTGCTAATACACACCTTTTTTTATATTAAAAGTTATATAATTATATCTATATATATATAGTTTAGAGTATTTGTTATTTATTAACCGACTGCAGTGATATAGTATTAACTAACACATTATTAGATTTACATACTTTAATAACAAACCTTATAACTCTTAGCATTAACTTTCCGTTTAGTTTTCTCCTCCGTCTCAGTGTCAGAAACTGGTTGATCTGTTTCATCAATATCAAAATCAGAGTCCACTACATCATCGGTTTCCTTTTCTTGTCTGAAATATACATTATATTTAAAGTTTTATCTAATGCTCCATAGCAAGAAAAACATATTATTATTATTATTATGAGAAAATGGTTCTTAAAATTTCAATATTTATTAGACAAGACATTGATGAACGCAATTCTGATTTAACAATAAACAAACATTTGTGAATAGTTTACATTATAGTGCATTCATATTTACACTTACACGTAATCATTGTCTTCGTCTGCTTCTTGAAAGCCACCGTAGGTTGTCGCGTAAAAATCATCTTCTTCTTCTTCATCGAGTAACTTTGCCATTCGGTTCCCAGCATTAGAACGACGTTCTCGTTGTGACATGTTTATGAATGTTCTTTATCACTTTCTAAACACTGACTTCAAGTTTTGGATATACTAAAGTTATAAATAATTACACACACTACAATTATGTGATAATATGCGACATTATAAACAGAAACAACCAAACTACACTGAGAAATGATAAATGTCACTATGATCGAAGTCAAACATTCATGACAGATTATATTTTTTTCTACAACGCAGATTAAAAATGTCTGCAGACCTTGACAGCCATGTTTTATTTATCGACTACATCGAAATTACTAATTACCTTTACTTAATTCAACAATTGAACATATATTATTTTATGAATGATTTGTTAGTCAATGTAATTCGTGAAAGTATTTTTATGTCGTTTATTTATTTATTTATTTAATATTTATTGTCGAATAAAAAGGCATATTGGGCGGATTCAAAGCTACAAAGCATTCTCTACCAGTTAACCGGAGAAAATAGTTGAAAAAGAAATTGGCAATATGGCGGTAAAATTAAATAACAATAAGTTATATACTGCATTATTAAATAAAAAAAACGTTAAGTGCAGTTCTAACTTTGAAATAATAATAATAATGTATGCTCTGGGTAACACGGTTAAGTTGTCGTTGTTGTTGTAATTAAAGCTATATATTTTTTTGTAATTTGTACTCACTTGCTTTGCTTTAGTGGTGGTCATCCAAAAGAACAACATCTAAAACTCTTATTCAGTCTGATTAAGAAAGATAAATAATTATAAACATAAAGTTGTTTATGATTTCGGTTTCTTTGGACAAAATCACAATCCGCCACGCTCAAGTTATCTGGAAAAGAAAAGTAAATAGTAACCGACATAATGGGTTTCGTTAAGGTCAGGCTCCTCGAGATAGTATAGATCAAATCATGACTTTCAATCTTGACATGGAAGACAACTTTTTCATAGAAACTCTCATAAGGACCTTTTGTCGATCTACATGGTTGTTTAAGGTTCCAGGTGCTCCATATAAATATTTGTAATATTTTTAGGTAGGTGTATATGGTCTTGGGCCATCAAAGTGTATAATTGTATTCCTTATGGCAAATGCGTTTTTATAATTATAGGTGTACCGGATTGTTATTGCAATAAAAAAATATATGATTTTCAGATAGCAATGTATAAACCTGTCAAACCAAATAACGAGTTGGATACAACTCACATTTTAATACTTTTAGTTTTTTTACTTTCATAAGTAGGTTTATTTTACGAATTTACGTATTGCGCAACAACGGGACCCAGACCCTGGAGTAGGGGTGCTCGCCCGTTTGTGACCTGGAGAAGATCGTTTAGTAAAATGTCCCCAGTATTGTATCACAATTCTTACTCCATGAGATTCCGGTAGATACACCTATAGTATGAGTGAAATGAATCTAACTGCAAAGAATGTAGAACATTAATGAAATCGGGATAAAATATTTATATAATTCTCCGGGTGTACTCAAGTGAATAGTATCGAAACTGACCCGAGTAGTTTCGAACCCATAGGGGTTTTCATTACGAAAAAAATTACGCCGCGATTCCACAATGCTCAGAGCTCATAAATAAGGGCCCCGAATGGTTTCGAAACTAATCGGTCAATTCCGATGGTATAAACGTGAGTACTGCCGGATATATGGATACAAAAATGGATGGATCACAATATAGAAATTATCAAATTTCGGAAAAAAAACGACATAAATTTAAGAGATCCTAAACGGATTCTCCTTTCAGCCAACCCATTACGCGACGTCTTTGTTAGTGGAAAACATAGTCTAAAGTGTGCAGATACTGCCAGATCGCCGAGTTCCCAGATTTATTCAACATTAGAGAATTTATTTACGATTTCTCACAAATGTTTATAAATTTGGGAATAATGACATATCAGTTAAATCCAAAGCTCAAATTATGACTGCTTTTGAATTGTGAATTACTTCTTTTTATTCGATTTGGCACTTTTCGACTTTTATCTGTTTCCAAACGTAAAAAACAATTGAGAGACCAAAGGTTTTACAAAATGACATCGTTCAAGTTTTAAGAACTAGCAAAATCACCTTTCAGTACTATTCATTTTATATTACAAGGACACGTTGAATACCAACACAACAAATTTTCATGTTTTATATATGATAGCACATTTATGTTACTCTGTGGTAGAGGCGCTTCAAGCATCTAATACTATATAATAGAGAAAGGTTTCATTCCACTTTTATCCCAAAACAGGATTTTGCACTATGTGTGAAAGGTAAATGAAACTTGAATACAATTTGGGACACCCAGTTAAACAGTTCACATTTAAAAGCGGAAGATTTCTAGTCCTTTTCGCTTTTCTGTATTTTCGAAAAACTCCGTTTTTCCTTCCGATCTGTCTGTCTGTATGTGTGTCTGTGTGTGTGTCGAATTTTTCGAATTTTGAAAAACTAAAGATATATTTGGAATCAGCATCTAAATGTAAGATTCTCCTTTCAAAATTATGTTGATTGTCCAACGGGAAGGTGGTCAGATCGGCCGCCGAAGTTACCGAAAAATGGAAAAAAAAATTCGAATTTTTAAATTTTTTAGAATCCTATCATAAACTACATAAAAAAAATAAAAATTATTATTAAAATAAATTGTTTATTTTAAAAATGTGATTTTGTTTGTTAATCAATTTGCGAGTTATAATCTGCCGATTAGGAGTTTTTCTTAGCGGCAAGCTCGATTGCCGCGTGTCAGATGTTTTTCAGTAGAATTTATATATATATTACATCGATTAAAGTCGTTTATTTGTTTTGATTCCTCTATCTACTTTTCGTTGGTATACGTAGACCATGACCATAGACCATATTTATTTATTTTCCACTTTGTATATTAACAGCTTTTGTAATTTAATAAAGGGAACAGACACAAATAAAACAATAAAATATATTTTGTGCTCTTTATTCAATTTTAACAGTTATATTAAGGTTTTTATTTCAGTCATCGTTAGTTGTTACTGGATAAATCTGGATACAGACATGACCTTAAATACATTTATTAAATTTTGCATGCAATTTAATACTATTGTGATCAAGTTGGTTTGAAGAACATTATACACATTGTTAATCATATCAACTTGATATTTAATTTAGATTTCTTATTGTTACGGTAAAAATTAATAGGTAACTATTACTTTCATTGCAGTTATAATTTTCGTTTCAATACACCTTAATTAATTATATTTCCAAATAGATATTTTTCTACCATTCATAAATGTCTTTGGATATAACAACACATATAATTAAAATAAACATCACGCAAGGAAAATTTATTATACTTATTCACATAATACTATATAAACAATCAAATTAACTAAATAAATAATATAGACAACAAAGAAAAATGGAATGTTTAGATCAAGTATACAGTATCTGTGATGTATATATATTTAAAATATTTCTACTATATAATTATGTTACATACAATAAATTCTCACACCCATTCATATGAGTAGCACTAACAGATAAAAATGAACTTCACACTCAATATTACAATATAGTCTAAGACTTCAAATAATCTATAAAAAACACAATTTTATATAATCAATACAGCAATACATTATGCTTAGCATGTCTTTATAAATTCTATATTAAAGAAACAAGGTACATTGGTAAATATTTTTTATTTGCTCTAAGTTATAATAAATCTATCTAATAAAAAAAATAACAATCGATATATGCGGAATGAATTGACTAAATAAATAATATTTTATTTAACAATATTAAACGTGCATAATAATTTTAAGATAAATATTATTTTTTAGAAATAATTTATTTTCCATATGTAGCAACACTAATAAACGTCAAACGATGTAGTGCTACTCGCGCGCTGTTACATACACTTATAATATATTTCAATATTGTAAATAATAAAACTACATTTATACTTATTTTCTTATATGCTATAATGAAACATTTTAGAAGATTTGAAAACATTATTGTAACAAGTAAATGATATACTTTCACGAGTATCGATATCATTTATAAGATTGTGATTGAAATAATAAGCTCAGCAAAATAAATTGAAGGAAAAATTTTAACAATCTTTAATATTAATCAATACAAGCAAATTTTAAATATGATATTTGATTGATAACATGATTAATTAATTTGTAATTAAATTTATTATCAATATCAATTCATTTAAAATTCGGAAAAAAACTAATTTATCTGAACTCAAGAAGTTTTGTTATCTGCACTGAAAATGTATGAATATTATTACAGTATATTTATTCTTATATCTATTATACTAAAGTGTAATATTGATAGTAAAAATTTAACAGTATTTGTCTCTTAACGCCTACGCAGCAATAATTCTGCTAATATTCCATTTTGTAGTGTTACGAATATGTATTTGGGATTCCTAAAAAAAACAGATCAAATAATGCAATTTTAATTTACTTTTTAGCGAAATATTTTACTTAAACACAGAAAGTGGACCTAAAACTACCTAACCAAAAAATGCTGTTAATAATCAGCAAACAATATGACGTATGATGCTATGGTATCTGGTTTTAATAACAATCGCAAACGCAATCGCCATAGCTCAGTTTCGTGGTCACTTGGAGAGCAAGGCCAAGTTGGCCTTGATGAAATTGGGTGTGATCAATAGAGCGAGACAGTATTTCAATCCTGGCCACAGACTTGCGCTTTATAAGGCGCAGGTTCGGCCACATATGGAGTACTGCTCTCATCTCTGGTCCGGATCACCCCAATATCAGCTTCTACCTTTTGACCGCGTACAACGGAGAGCCGTACGGATTGTCGGGGACCCGGTGCTCTGTGAACGGCTGGACTCTTTGGCATTGCGTAGAGACGTGGCTTCTTTGTGCGTCTTCTATCGCATTTACAACGGGGAGTGTTCCGAAGAGCTATTTGATCTGATGCCTGCCGCCGAATTCCATCACCGCACAGCACGTCACCGCCTACATTTCCATCCACACCACCTGGATGCGTGGCGATCTTCTACTGTGCGGTTTTCAAGGACTTTTCTTCCACGTACCACTAAGATGTGGAATAAACTTCCTTCGGCGGTGTTTCCAGATCGATACGACATGGGTACCTTCAAAAAAGGCGTCTATTCATATCTCCAAGGCCGGCAACGCTCTTGTGAGTCTTCGGATGTTGCAAGAGTTCATGGGCGGCGGTGATCACATTTTATCAGTGACCCGCTTTTCCATAAAAAAAAAAAAAAAAAAAAGCTCAAAATTCTTGTGGTTACTGTCAATTGTCAAAACAGTTTAGATAAGAATATGTTAGACCCACTTTCGTTTTTTAGATAAAATATATCACTTTATAAATAAAATTGCCTCTTGTTTAGTTTTTGACTTATCCCAAATAAGTAATTAACAGAATTTTTGCAGCGGTGACATTAATAACACGCATAGCACTTTTTGCTGCGTTGTCGTGAACAGACAAGTACCAAATCAATTACTAGGAGGTATGTCTCTGTACAGAAATACAGTGCAATGTGGCTGTGCAAACTAAACACCAGATACTCTAATATTATTGATGAAAAATCACGAAATTAAAATGATTTATTAGCATTTCATAACAACATATTCCACAGCCATCATTATTTTTATTTTATGTTTTGTTAAACTAAATGATTTGTGTAATTAGTGGCATTGAGGAAGTCTAAGGTCAAGGTGAAAGTACTAGAATGTTTTTTTTTTGTAACCCTGTGATTTCTAAAAACTTGTGATATTAAAGTCAGAAGGTTCTCCAACTAAGAAACGACTTGAGTTCGAAAATAAACAAAAGTTATATGGTATATATTAAAATTATTAATTTAATAAGAAATTGTCTTTTCAAACTTGTCTTTTCTCATGTACTTTCTTAATTAAATGAATTAATTATATAATATAAGCTACTTTTAAATAAATATTATAATGTGTCTTAGTTGGATAACCAATGTTACTTATAATAGGATAGATCTTACAATTAAATTTTGAAGTAAACTTTTGAGCTACAATACTCTAAAGAGTTATTTTCATGTAAATTATCTACTAATATATATGTACATTGTTCTAAAACGTGAAATTTGTGAGATGTTATTTTATTGGTTTGCAGTCATTTTTGGCACAAAAATGTATTGAGCATTGTACCAAAACAAACTATGGCGTTTCACAGAATAAATATAAATAAAACATCTATATTTAATAATTAAACAATAACAATTATAAATATTTTTTTAATATTTTAAGTAACATAAATGTATTTGTATTAAATACATATTATAAACAAATTTAATTAACAATTCGTTTAAGAAAATTAACTATAGACAATAAATTATTAAGGTCAATGTGCCCTTGACATTTTAGCAATATTGCCATCACAAAATTTCGCAAGACCTTTATTTTACATAGCAACACTTCAATGTAATCATTAGAAGTTAAAACAAATTAAAAAAATTAGGTGTCTATACTACTAATGTGAAATATTATTATAAAAATCAATGAATGTATTTGTAATTTTAAAAACGCTAATCATGTATTTACCAGTCGTCACTTATTTAAAATAAATATAAATTTGAAAAATTACATAACATGGCACGTACCTTAAACCAATAACAAAAACCAAAGTACAGGCACCGAAAGTAGAGCTGTATGCTATGTATTAAATAAAATTAATTTTGAACATATAATGGCACGTACCTTACAGATAGAAATCAGTAAGTCAGTACACCCAGGACACGGGCACCCATTGTGGTGTGGAGCGCATGCGAGCGAGTGCAGCCTCCAGTTGTCCCAGAGTGTCATCGATGTCGTTGTTCACGATCGACATGTCGAAGTAATGACCGTATGTACGTCGCAGTGTTTCTGATTCACGAGCGAGTACTTCCAATGAACCATCGTACTGAAAGTATAACAAAAAAAAGTTAATATTTGTAATACTATTGATTGGCTACAACTATTAAAAAAAAATTAAACAAGAAAATTAAAACATTATTTAATAAATTTAAGCAAATATCGTCCGTCTAGGTATCGTCAATAAAAAAAAATATCGTCAGTTTAGGAATATAATACTAATAATTCCAACAAACATTTTTTATTTTACCATAAAAAAGGCAAAAACCGAACATAAAATACCATAAAAAACATTTTTTTTCAATTCCATCATAAAAAAACAGGACAAATAAATAAGACAAAAAACAGTCGAAAATTGGGATTAAACGACTACAGAACATCCCAAATCCCAAAAAGGTATACTAACATCGGCAACATTGTTAAGTGAGGGTGCGGCCACGAACACCACGTAGGGCGCGAACTCAGCCGTGCGGAGGATCTTCAGCGCCTGAGGCTCCACGTCCAAGATGGCGATGCGACGCTCCGAGTGGATGCGACGGATGGTCTCCAGCTTGGTTCCGTACATTGCGTCTTCGTGGGTACCTTGAAACAATATATATATATAAAGTTATTTACGATTTTATTTAGTATAAAACACCTTTCGATTATTTTGAACGAAATTGTATGAAGAAAATTATTGGTCAAAATTGTAAAATTTTTAATAACGCTTAAATTAAATTACTTATATTCATTTATGACGTAGTTAATTACTTAATAGTAAGAACACATGTAACGACCTATTTCGAAAGTTCTTAGATCCTAAAACAAAATCAAAAATATGATATAAAGAAGATAACGAAGTTAATTATTCAAATGTAAATTATTAAAATATTCACCGTATTCCAGATACTCGTTGGCAGCTATATCCGCCATCATTTCATCGTGTGTCACAAAGTAGTAATGTCTACCGTTTTCTTCGTCCGGGCGTGAAGGTCTGGTCGTGTCTGAATTTCATATATTTAATTGTTATTAAGAACAAAATAACAAATACAGTAATGACTAATGAAAACGCATGATTAGAAATCATTACAATCAATATTGTATTACTGTTTCCATAGTATTTTTATGACTATTTTATTCCTGAATCTTATATCGAGAAGAAAGTGATTTTTTTTAAATACATAGAATTAGGAGCAATAGTGATTTGCTCGCATCTCTATATATTTAAAAATTATAGATTTTAATATAAATAGATAAAAAACTTCAGATCTTCCTGCTAAAACTGTGTAGCTAAAATTTAAATAAAACTAAGGACAGGTGCAAAAAATAAGTACATTTTCTCAAAATGACTAATATGTGTATGTTTGATACACATATTAGTCATTTTGAGAAAAAGTAAAACAGATCAAGAAATGAAATGATTAGTAGAAAAAGTTAACGAAACTCACGTGGTATCGGATAAGCATATTGATCTGGATGACGGGCTATCAGAGTGTTCTTGATATGACGACGTCCTACGCCATGAGCGCCCAACAACACTATGGTCTTTCTTTGGAACGCTGAATAAACATACAAAATATATACATTTTAATTACACTTAATTATCCGAATGTAGGCACACAAAAATTGTCACACAAAACTAATTTCGAACCCATTCGGAGTGCTTATTTATAAGCTGGGAGCATGGCTGAATCGCGGTGATGCCAACATACTCCGCAAACATATCGGGCAAAATCCGATAGTTTTTAAGCATAACCGAATAATTAAGTATAGTAATAATTATTATCAATAAATATTAAAATAAAATACAATATTGTATGATAAAGACAAGCCAGGCCTATGAAATTGGGTAGTGTTACACAATAACATATCTAGTTTTTTAAATATCCAAGGGACGCCAACTAAACTATGAAGAACAATACAAAAAGAACTATAAATCAAAATAAATAAAATATCACGAACAAACTTACATGGAAGTTTAACGACTTCTTCGTAAGTTACGACGTCGAGTTGATCGAACACAGCGTTGTGTTTCGCCAAATATTTATCCTTAGCTTGTTTCTTTTTTCTTCCAAATATAGAACAATTAACTGTAACAAATTTTAAAAATAAAATATAAGATTTCGTACAAATGATGTAGAAATTTAAATGTAAAAAAGTTATTTTCGAGTTTCAACCCATCGCTTGATTGCCTCGATGCCATATAATTAGTACTTGCGGTCTGCATTAATCAATAGTAGGTTCCCTTGCATTGTATAAATATGGTAATATCATATAAGAGTAATATATTCCTACCAAAAATACAAAAACGAAATTGTATCGCAATATGCCATTTCAATTTATAATAAAAGAAAACACTGTTATCAATTATAGGACATCAAGCAACAATTATATAACATAAACGACTTAAAATATATACAGATTATTTAGATAAAATTAATGGTAATATAAATAGAAATTGTGCATTTCCAGCTAATCCTGACCATGAAGATTAAATAAATTTTGCGAACTCTTTCTTCATAAAACAAATATATCCAAAATCACTAAATAACATAACAAAATATATCTAAAATTAATCATCTCAACTGTAGTTTTTTTTTTTGTCAAATAAATCACTCTTCAGAAATCTTAACATATATGGTACCTGTATTCTCACATCCGTCGGTATGAGACACGCAGCCCTCAGCTCCTAGCGGCACAACATTACAACAGTCATGCATGATATATGGGGTGTGAGCTATGGGAATGCTTAGCCAAAAGGGATCCTTAGCCAAAAGAGGACTTACATCAAAAGAAAACTTTTTGGATTTGGGACTTGGATATATCAATACTGGTCTAGCTGTTACTTATGAAGGATTAATTTGGCAATAATATTTACAGCTAAAGTATACATTTATTAAATAATGAACATTTCGCTGTAGGCATTACATTATAATATTTTAAGGTAATTAATATATTTCATAATATACAGATTCTTTGAAACGAATACGGTATCATAAAAAATCAATTCAATGTTATTGATAAACTCCCAAATTGACTAAGCAAATCCAACATTTTAAAGAAAATATAATGACGTCATCATAATAACAAACTCCCATAGTTATAGGAAGCATATTATACAATATCTACCAGACCATATAGAGGCTTACAGACACAGACATTATTTATTAGTTCAGGAACAATAATACCATGCAGTTAGGAGTATGGCATCATATTTCAATTAACGGGGAGCTTGTTTTACTGATAAGTTTAAAAGAAATAAAATCTTTTTACATACCAACTGACGATTTATCCATATATGTTTATGTTTGAAAGAAAAATGTGGAATGTATATTAGGACAGATTTTGAAATAATAATTGCTAAAACGAAAAAATTTTTACCTAGAATTTAACCTTTTATAAAAATATACATTGGTAAAACGTTTTAGTTGAAACCCTCCATTAACATCAAGGTAAATGTTAACTTACCTTCGTTATATAATATTAAAAACGAATTATTTCAAAACAGTACAGGCAATATAGAAAATACCAAAACATTGTCTAAAGGCACCATTAATGAAAACTGAATACAAGAGAGTTTCCGACCGTGATTCTGATAATCAATCATTTCTTAAGTGGGTGGAAGGTAATAAATCAGGTGATATTGGTGTTTAGCACAAAATCCACTGCCAATTTCCGTAGAGTATTGTACTCAGATTTCTATAAGCCTTAATGTATAACAGATGAAGGTGGTTTGTAATCGTACACACATATCTAATATCGCAAAATGGTCAGACAGTTCAACTTATAAGAATCACAAACATATCATCAATGTATGTAACATATAAAAAATACCACCCAAAATCTATTAAAATGAACTATTATCAATGTATTATTTTAACAAAATGTCACCCGTCTGACCATATAAAACTGGCATCAAGCAAAACATCAAAGTATCCTATCAGCTAAACACACATCATTGTTATCTAATATACATTTATATTTGATAATTACCTTGATCTGTGTTAGATCTTTCTGCAGCCGCACAAGCAGCTCGCCATTCTTGTAACTCCGGACTCGGTATGAGTCCAGCTGATCCACCAGAAGCGTCTTTACGAGCTTGCCACCAGTGAGAGTCGTCTTTGCTGATTATCTGAAATTTAATATTATTATATTTATTGAGGGCTTTTATTTACGATCTCAAAAACAGCTAAAGTAAAACTTTAAACTTAACTTTCGAGATGTAAAGTTAGTTGGTTTTAAGTAGAGTAATCTCACCTGTAGTATATCTCCAGTATTGAAAGCAATACCAGCTTGAGCACAAGGTATTAATTCGTCCTCTAAGGGATCATAGTCAAACTGCGCTCTGACAAATATCTGAAATTTATTTCCATTTACGTATATTAATATATTTTTCTGACAGTTGAGTTAGCATTACTCGTGTGCAATGAAATGGTAAAATGGTAGCATGATTTTGCACAAAGTATAAAATTTATAATATAAATTGCATTTTTAAATTTTATTCACAAGCAAATTTACAAATTATTTATGTACATAAATACGCGTATGTATAATATATTTAAAGAGCATATTATTGGAATAAAAAATATTTTGAAATAAATTAATTGTAATAGAAATGGGATTAAAATGATTGATCATAAGCTAAATGAACATACATGATTTACATTAACAATAGTGATGTATGAGGATGAAGCGAGTACAAAGAACAACAAGCGCACAGAAACAGTGAACCCCAGCCATGCCCGAGTGAAAACACAACACAAAACAAAACACCAATGATACAAAAATGTGATAAACATAACAACATAACGTAGCAACGGCTCTTGTAATCGCTACTTACTAGCACGGGCGAAGGCTTAATCCGGAATAGCTAGTTAGAAAATAAAAAGTTTAATTTTAGTTAACTTTTAACACAATGCACTAATGACAAGCAGTTAATGATAATTTATGTGCGCTTGTCGACTTTAATGAACTACTTTTTCATCAAGTCTCGGACCACGTTAGTGCCACACAACTATTTCAAATAAAACATTGGAAACTACAACACATTATTATCTTCTAGTATCAATAATATTGCCTTCTTCAAATAAAGTGTTAGCAAAATGCACAACATTCCTAGAACACAGAGCTTTAGGGGTTGCCAAGAGCGTTCTACTCGAATGCCATTATGTTTCACAAGGACTCATTACCTCGCAGGGTGGTGGTGCTGATCGGTATGACGGCACTATCTTGAAGGTTACCGACCCACGGGCCTCTCGCTGTAAATTAGTATTGAAAACGAATTTAGTAATATTAAATTTATTTCATCGTTTTTAAATTGAAATGTTATAAGTAATTATGTTAAAAAACTCTAATAACGTTTCTAATTACCAGCATCCTTTGAAGCTGCGCAACCGATTGATTAGCGACGGGCGTTCCATTGATCTCCTTGATCTCGTCCCCTACATGTAGTGTCGCCTGCCTGTGTATCATTCCACCGTGCATTATTCGTGCCACGATACACCGCCCATCGTCAGCCAGCTTGAGTGTTATGCCCTGAAGATCAATTATATGTTTAAATTTTCAAATTCAGGATAACAGTATAAATTTAAATATTCAATTTCTGTTTTTTCTTTTGCTATAATAATTATTACAACAAAAAAATTAAAGGTTGTTAGTATTTCATATTACAACACCTAAAAATATAATGTATATTGTATAATTCACCATAGGTTCATCCGTGTTTTTCTGGAACTGTACGAGGCGCACTCTGGTCACGTTTTCGAACTCCGGCTCTGTATCATCTTCGTCGTCAGCTGGAGGCTGGGCTCTGCCATTAACAGGTGGCGGAGACGCTCGGAGAGATTCCTCGCCATACACCTCGCGAGCGACCACATCATGGGCTTGTAATAGAGCCTGTAAAATATCAGAATGTGATACATCCATTTTCAAAAATTCAAACATCGAAGATCACAATCCCTGAATGTGGTATTAAATTTAGAGCATACATATTAAAACGATTATGAAAGATTTACTAGTTAATTTAATTATAAAACCATTTTATAACCTTACAAGAACACCTTAATATATTTTCGTACTAGCATTACCAAAAAACGAATTTGACACTGAAATATAAGATCGTAAACTCGATCAGCATTGCGCTCATTCGATATATGTACATACGATCGAGTAAGGTGTATTTGAATTAGGGCTGAATGTCAGCGCCAGATGCATGCCCTGGTTTACAACTCAATATGGTAAATATCATTTGGTAAACTACCAAATGGCTATGCGTTATAAATCTTTTTTATATAGTTTTTCTTTGTCTTTTTATTGTATCACATCCTATGTAACATATAAAATATATATTTTATCAAAGAACCTCTATTTCAAAAACCACTTGCTCATCTCGCAATCATTTTTTATGAATTCAAACAAGTTTTCGTTTGTATCCTTTGACGTATGAATTTTCAACGTATTCCCTTTACAGCTGCCAATATTGCGGCTACGCTATAATCCGTGAAATGGGCTACAACTGCATTCATAGTTTCAGTAAAATCAATGCGGATTGATGTCAATTTCAGAGAACATTATAAATGTAATGACTTGTCTTGCTTGTATTTTATTTGAAAGGTTTACAATGTTAAAAAAAATAAAATAAAAGAACTATACATAATTTTAAACCTCTTAAAATCGTAATAAAATACAAAATATCATGAACTCAAAAGTAATCTTATTGTCTAGTATATTATGGGCAGAAGCTTTGTTCTTTGAATAACTCTTCGTATTCTTTTTTAATTAATATTTATTTTCTATTCGAACTTTCATTTATACACAAGGTAATTAATCTTTATTTAAATTAGTTGTGTTTTAAACCCAAATGCAGTCCTTACTCACAGATTAACTGTAGTCCATTGACTACCATTGACGGACCATTGTCCGTTACCGCTGTCAATGGCTGGCTATAGCCATGTAAACTTATGACATAATATTATATATTAAAAAATGTCTGCATACAATATTTAATTTAATGTTTAACATCGATACCAAAATCGATTTAAGGATCGTTAAGATATGTACAAAAATAACTTAGTTTAAAGATCAATTGCACTTAGGTTAAAAAACAATTAATTAATTAGTTAATTAATTTAAGCTTTTTTATTTTTTCCAGATTTCAGTGTTTAGTTATAATTAATACATAATAACAGGTTATGTGCTCATTAGATACAATACCGCTAAAAATAATCATTTTCCAAAGCATACAGACTCAGTTACAAAATATTTTATAAATTAAATATTAAACACTGAAATCGTCAAGCTGAGAACATTTATTCTCCCTCAGTCTGTCCTCAATACACTCAATTATGGAGCATATTTCGAAAGAATTCAAATATTAATATTCTGTGCCGATTCTGTATCGAATACAAATTACGACGAAATCGATAATATCGATATAACGGGGTGTTACGGTGTCACAAACGCGGCACGAACGAGCACTTTGAATTTATTTTTGATAATTAGATACTGATAAGTGATTAGCAACAAGTAGCGAAACTGTGAGCAGCTTCCGTTTATTAGTCGTTTTTGTTATACAATTTAATTTTTCTTGTTTTTGGCGCCTGAAATATGAAAACGCTTATAGAAAACGAAGTCTGGATATAAGCACAAAAACGTCAAACAATGTTTTGTATATATTATATGTGGCGAATAACGATATTATTTTAATAAAAGTTCGTCAATTGATTTCTTAATAGTAGGATAAACGCTGTGAGGTTGCCTGATTTGTAATGTCGGCCAGAAGACAGTCGTCTTTGTACCTGTGGATAGGCCGACAATAACTTCTTATGGAAGCGCGGACCTGGTCACTTGGTTTGTTTGTCGTTGTTGGTGAGTGTGTGTTATTGAGGTGAGATGGTGGTTATGTACACTATGGAAGCTAAGATTAACAGTATAGATGTCGTTGTGATGAGATACTGAAATTGTGGGCCCTGATACCACGTTTAAATGACGGCTTTATCGCTCTGCTATCGCTTTTTCCGACATATATATTGTGTATTTAAATCAAAATAAATTGTAATGTATATATAATGTATATATATGTAATGTATATATTTGTAATGTTATCTCAATATTGAACTTCAATATTGAATCACGCTTCACATTGATTGTCAAAAAACATTAAATGAAGTTCATTTACATATATCTCTTTTGTGTGTGTGTGCTATTACAATTGTTGTGTGCATGATTTAAGCATCATATTGGTGATATGTTAATATCATGACGTATGATGTTTGCGAACTGAATATAGATATATAATAATATATCATTTTACATTAGCTGTTAACCACAATTATAATAATAAGCCATTTATCACCATATAATTTTAGTTAGCACTGTTTTTCAGTGAAAATAAAATATATTCTATATTTTGCATCAGATATTGTTTATAAATTTTCAGAAATACACAAAAATATATTTATGCAAATAACTAAATATTAAATGAATGAAGAATATATTTTATTCTTACTCGTGATACATTATTATTATATATGTAAATAGTAATGATGAAAAACTATCTGATTGTCCGACTACCTTTGAACCCATTCGGGGCACTTATGAGTAAAGAGCATGGCGGAATCGCGGTTTAAACTCGTTTCGATTTCGGAAATTTCGGAATACCAACTCATTCCAAAATTTCGATAATAAAACTTGAGTATAGCCTGAGAATTATATATTTTAGATTACATATATGATATAATTTGTTTTCTATGATACAGTTTCTAAGAACTAACTTCGAATAGAAAGCTGGTGTTAAACTGTAACAACTAAAAAGTATGAGTAGTCGCAAATTTCAAAATAAAACCAATTAAACCAAAAGTAGATTAAGAAAAAAACCATAGAGTTATGGATGTTCTAATGAGCGCTGGGGGCAACGAAACTTTGCCAGATCGATTTGGACAGTTATTCGTAGTTAACGTCTGCCAAAACTAGAAAAACTATACCCATTTGCAGAGCTAACTATATAACTTTATTTTTAAAAATATCTTAAAATTGTAATTAAATAGCTTAATTAAAGTATATATAATTTTAGTATTCATCTCAATTTAAAATTAGGTGTTTTAGAAATATAAAAAATAAATCATAATATAAAACTTTTAAGTAAAATTGATCCACGTCTGTAATAAAAGTAATAAATATATATATTTATTTTCGCTATAATTTATAATGTTATTTCCAAAATAACATTATAAATTATGGCGATAAGTTATTTTAATCAATTTTAAATTACATAACAAAGGTACTCAAAATATTCGACGTATAACGTTGGAATTTAAAAGAGATAAATTTTATACAAAAAATTTAGAGATAGAGAGAAATACAAATGTATTTTTTTTATAATAAAAACATTGTTTCGAAATAGCAACATCAGTAGCAGTTAAAGTCCTGAAGGTAATTACGAGTTTCTTGTTTAAAACTATTTAAAGAATACTATGTAGAGAATGCTGATTTTATTTTACTTAAAAACTAACTTCGCCAGAGTTAATTTTCGTTTACTATTTTTGTTTTAGTTTCAAGAATACATCTCCCGATCTGTAGTCATATTACTACATGATTGCTCTTAGATCGAATAGAAATTCATTGCTTGTAAGCGGATCTCACTGTAATATCAGAGAGAAATAAAATAAAACTTAATAATGTAAAGACGACTCTAATTATATTGATTTACGATTGCTTTTTCGATTTACTGAATTTCTTTCATCAAACAAAATCAATCTGTGGTTTCTTCATCTTAATATTATATTACATCATAAAACATAAATCCAAATACATTTCATGTCATGTGCTGTTAAGACCCTATTAGTCCCTAATGAAGGTTTCAATCTTTCATCTATTCAGGCTTATTGGAGAAAATTCGTTCCTGCTTCAGATTGTAAGATGAAAATCTTGGCTTTCATGTAATTAATTAGAAAGTATTAAGTACAAATTCATTTCATATGTGATTTACTTACTAAAATTATAAAACAGTTGTTTATTAGCCTCTTTATATATTATGAATGCTTGAATAATAAATAATAATGTTGAAGCGATATGAAATCGACAAACACGTCTTAGGAACCATTGCGCTCATGACAAACCTTATCTTTTCTCCGCAAGCTATCCGGTAGCTTCAACAAAACATCTATGTCTAATGTGATTCTTATCAATCATTACATTCCAACACATTTTTAATATTGCCATATATTATGGTTAATATAAAAAATTATAAAACACGTAGGTATTAGATGCCTTAAAGAACAAACTTATAAAATCATAGACATTGAAATGGCCTGAACTATTCAGTGTTTTTTCACGATTTATTGCAGCCAAAGCTCAATTTAGTTCGTTTCCTTTTACTTCACCTACGTGACTTGTTTTGAACACATTTTTTAAACTAGCATTTGCTTTTTCTTTCCGTTTTAAAATTGGTATTTATACTACTAAGCATTCAAATTTAAAAAAAAACATAGTTGGAATGTATGAAATAACAGTATTCATTCCATAACTCAATTGGGTCGAGTCCATCTATCTGCATATATGATTGGCCCTAGTTTATGTAACACTAGCTATTGCCAGCGATTTAAACTTTGTGGTGACCCAAAATAATTTAAAATAAAATTTTTGGAAAACTTGTTCTGTAGTCAAAACCGTAATTTCATGAAAGAGTATCCTACTTGCCTAAGACGGATATTTTGATTTATACGTCACATATATAGATTACACTTATTCAGACAAGCAATCATTGCATAAGGTTTCAATTAATTCCATATCAAAAGTTAGAGTCATGTTCAAATAAACAGACAAAGTTGTCAAAATTTATTGTTTTTTTGTACGTCTGTATAAATTAAAAAACTATATGTATACCAACCAATATGTAAAGTAATGAAATATATTCACTATGTATAAAAGTGTTTCTTAACGTTAATACCATTTTATTATTTTATTTAAGATACGAAGACAAGGTCTACGAGGACAAATTATGTTTTAAAATCTAAAATATATAATAAAAATTGGAACAGAGTATTTTACATCAGAAAAATGATATCCCAGAAGACATCTATTTTATGTCATATTTTCCACGACATAAAAGATTATAATCTACACATATTGGGAAAAATTCAACATCGATAAAATTGTCAAGGTAAAAGAATTCTGTAATAACAAATTGTACTGAAATTTAAAAATATAACGTAAATTTTAGTTTTCACTCGTATAATACTTTGTTCGTGTTCATGAGACAGATACATGTCTGTCTATCTGTAAGTGAGTAAGTTAGTTAGTCATCTAAGTTCTTAGTTTACGAGTAAAAAGTTAAAGGATGTACACAAAATACACTGTCTTTAAATATCAAGTCATGGATGTGGAAGTGGAACTTTATAGGAACAATCTTCTCTATTGAAATTATTGTGGATACCAGTTAAATATGTAAAATAGATCTTAATACAACACGTAAAAATTGATGACAAAACCAGATAATATAATATACAAATAACATATAGTATTTTCTTAGATTTTCACGAGCACACATTTGAAATAAAACTATTTTTTACGGATTAAATTCGCGTATAATTTGGTTACATTTTAATAACCCGCCGTGAACACGATTGCTGCAAAGCATTCGAAACGTCATAAAAAATAGTTTTATTTCAAATTAAAACATAGTTTAATAAATTAACTATATAATAATTAAACTAAGCAGTACACGAATTAACAAATAACAAAGTGAACAGTACAAAATCGGCAAAACAACACGAGTTAATACCATTGTATATGAACACACGTAGATATTTCCCGCAAAGTTTCGTCATGATTCACTGACTTCAATATTAAGAAAATGCAACTCTGCAAATATATCGGATGCACAGCAGTGTAACTGGAGCTATTTCAATCCAAAAGGAATCCGGAATATGGATGAAGTAAGATATTTTAAAAATATCTTTGAGTAAAACAGTGATCACTAAAAAAAATATCTGGCTGAGTTTGTTCTGTGGTTCTTCTCAGACCAGGGTGCGCTTTGAACCCTCGTAGACTTAACTTTTAAGTTGGAGTGTGTCCAGAAGGGCTTATTTCAATAAGTATGGTATCCATATTTGCCCTCCTGACTCTTCAAATTGACATACAGAAGTGATCAATGATAAGGATTCAAAGTGGAAAAGTTATAATGTTATAATATTATGATTTTTTTAATATTAATAGAAATATTGGAATTTAAATTTAAATGGCAGCATGACATAGCTAAGGTTTTTGTTTGTTTGTGTTAAAGCACAAGAAAATACACGCGATTAAACATCCACCAGTATGTCTTCTTAAACGAAACTGAGTGGAAAAGCTTATTAATAAATATAATTCGTTCACGTTATATATTCATAACTCAACCAATTCAGAAATCTTCGCTTTAGCGTTATATAAAGTGCTGCAGAGTGTGAAACGTAATCTTATTTAGAGATTTCTGTGTTTGATTATTAAAGTTGTAATTTCTCATACTCAAGCAATTGTTATAAAATAATCAAGGCGAGAGCAGGTTTCATTTATGGAAAAAGTTTTAAAATATTAAATATAGTTGTAAAACAAACAAACAAAATATTTGTAACATAATTAGTATTCCAAATAAATTATGAATTCTATAATAATTTTATGTTATTATAAATATTATAATTAAAAATAGTTTATTATATAAATAAGTGTTATTATTTATAAAATAAATGTATAAAAACATTGAGGCCTATATTTTAAATGCGGTCAGTATCATTGCTATCAATTTCAATAATTACTACAATACTACGAATTTACACTGTATTAATTACTAGAAATCTATGCGAGTTATTTTGCATACGTCAATATCATTTGTTGTTAATACAAAATCATTTAATCAATCATCAATTGTGATAATATTGTATAACAAAAAAGAATTGCGCTACTCAAGCAAAAGGTAAGACGAAATGCTCAAATGATATTTAATAGCATTGAAATTGCTGGCTACTTTTATGTAGTTGAAATTTCAAAGTAGATAAATGACTAAAATATGTCCGCTAAGAAAGTGCATCGCGTATCCGGAAGCCTCGACTCTTGTTCAAAACGTTAAACTTTTCCGGAGCATAAAAGGCCATGACATATGACATATGACATATGATATATGACACACATATAGTCTTCAGGCTGAATGCTGATAGATGTGATTAATTGCAACAGTCGTACTAATGAATGAATGAACAATTTCAGTCGAATTTAGGTCACTCACTAATGACTCAACAAAAATTTCTTTCATTTTTTTATTCAAACTCATTCATTAAACAAAAAAGACGCTAAGAATGTTGAATATGTTAAACTTCTTTATAAACCAATGAAATCTATGACGACAAGCGCCGACAAGGTAATCTGAAACGGGAATGCAATATTCCCTCAGGCTTTATTATGAAACAAGCAATTCCAGAGTCGTAAATTTTGACGCAATCTAGTACATTGCCACATCTATGATTTGTTATATTGTTTGGATTGCATGAAATTGTTTATTGAGCGAAGCGCTCTATGAGAAACTTCTCTGCATCCTTGGTATATCCGAAAATTTCCAAATTTTTCACACTGATAGACATCAGTTTGGTGGTTTAAAAAAAAAACAAAATATGTAAAAAAAAAAAGAAAAATGTAGTAATGTGTCTCATCTTGAAAATTATTTGATGACAGAATGCGTCGACGTTTTGTAAATGCAACTTCGATGCTGTTTGCACCTCGCTTCGCCCAACATGCTAACACCGAAAGCACACATACCGAGATTTTGCGAGCGCAACGAGTCAAAATTGAGGTCTGTTTCGCGCTCCTAATTATGGTTTTCTTAACCCGTTATTTGAAGAAGAAAATAAAGAGTTATAAATGAATAATTCCTGAATTAATTTTAAACAGAATTAAAATTCCGGAGTTGTTTGCTAAGCGAATAAAATCCTCTTCAAAATTCAGCCCTGACAACATAATCTAAGATGAAGACAGAATGAGAAAATGCTTTAGCTGTTCGACTATATAAGAAAACGAAAACGAAAGATTTCCATTTGTTAAGCGTTTCTAATCCAGACACCAGGTTTTATGCAAATTTTTCAACACAAATCCTTAAATCAGAACTGCTACAAATACCTACATAAATATATGATAATAAATTATTTATATTATATACAAATATAAGAACATAGACTACTACATTCAGACTACTGAATAACCAACATTTTTAAGAAAAAAATCAGTGAGAAGTGAACAAAAAATAATACGTGGTGTACAATAATTTCTTAGATTTGCCTGAGTACACATTTGAAATATTAAATTTTTTTTACGGATTAAAATTTACAGATACATCTCGTCTACCCGTGAACACGATTGCTGCAAAGAATTTGAAACGTTGGGTTAAAATTAAAATGCACCCAAATTATTCGGGAGTTTTAATCCGTAAAAAATAGTTTTATTTAAAACACAGTAAATTAGAAGCGACATATTTTCGTACGTCATTCGAGAGTTGCGAGTGAAATGCTACATAAACTAACAGTTTTACTATTCGAAATCCACTTATCCGGATCTTTCAACGTTCAATATATATAAGTGAGGTGATGCTGAATAATAAATAATTTAACAACAAGCAAGGCTTACCTTTTAGAGTACTTTAGTTCCAGGTACTTTTCGGTTTACCATTCCTATTTTAATAAATATTGAATAGTTTACTGTTTTGTCACTTTAAAGAGTTTTATTAAATAACATGATTAAAGTACACCAACAAATGTGGCCTATTTGTATTACAAAACTTAAGAAACTCTGTGGTCTCAAAGGTAGAAATGCAACCTGTATCTTATATGTGTTAGATAATATATATATTTAACATCAAAAAAGATAATCAATATAATATACATTTAAAGGATAATAATATTTGAAGATATACAAAATTTTATTAGTTTTTTTAGAAAAAAAGTTAAATTAGTAATTTAAAGTTACATATACTACGATCTTATTCTCATTTAACGAAAGTTTAATTTAATTCAACAAAATAATATACGTATCAATAAATATCTATAATTCGCATTAAATCCTGCTTTATTTCATTAATAAAATTATAATCATATATAAATGAAACTGGAACACTACAAAAATACCACTGTGATATATAAATGAAACGAGTTCTCATAAGATTTGGGCTGAATCTTATGACTAACGATCTGAAAAGATCAATTTTAGATAGCGTTCACCGATACACTATATCGAAGTCTACAGACGATAAATATAATTGAAATATATTAACTTTTACACACAAATAATTCAATAAAATAAAAACAACCGATCTTAGCTTCAATAAAAATGTTAAAAATATTATTATTATATATTTAAATTATCTTGCTGTACTTACGTAAATAATATCGCAGTATAAACTGGTGACAGTTGGATTCCGCCATGTTTTAAAATCATGAATAAGGTACCCAAATGAATTCGAAACTAGTCGGGCTAATTACGATAGTATTTGTACGAGTACAGCCGGATAATTATATATCAAAATTAACATGGACCCCCAAAGTTTTAAAAAAATATTATATAATTTCTCAACACACACACAAACATATACGATGTTAATATTTGAACAACGGTAAAACGAGATATCAAAAAATTCAGTTTATAGTATTATTTGCGTGGAGAGTGCTTCCTCAGCATTTGAAATCCGATTTTCTTCACAAAGGACTGCGATGTCTATCTCCTTTACTTGGGTTGGAGATATTGCTTAAGACTGGTATTATTCGTTTATGGGGAGGGCTGCGCACTTGAAATGATATAATATCAGCAACTACATCTTCATTTATTTTTTTTTTTCGTTGGATGAATACGTTACGGATACCCCGTCGGCCAAGAAGGTGATGGCCGGGGGGTTATGTGGGACTACCCGGCAGTATAGAGGTCGCTGCCATTTTTAAGGCTACCCACTAAAAAACCAACGGTTGCCCTCATCGCCGCAGTGTGACGCCAAGGGATCGTGTTATCGCTCACCGTGACGCCCCGGCAAAATCAGCAACTACATCTACGAGATACGAAAATACTAGGTTTATTATTATTTGAAGCATACTACATATCGTACATTGCCCAATAGTAAAACTGTAGTTACAATGGCAATAAAGACTACCATTTATAACAATAATTAGAATATATTTCTCAATCGGTAGAGAATCACAAATCACAACATAATTGTTGACGTCATATCATATTAGTATATGTATTTCACTATAATAATACATTTTAGTATAAGAAAATATTACCTTAGAACTAATATGAAATAAACATCCAGTATCTTAAAGACTGGTTAATTAAAAAAATAATAGGCTCTAAAATACCGTGTTCACCTTTTAAATCGATTTCAAGTCACGCTTTGTGTCAATATTTCTATATTAAAACTCTTGACTGCTAAACATTTTTATTTTAATCATGCTTCCAGAAATATTTTTATTTCTGGATTCCGTAAACTAGTAGCTAATAAAATATTTATTTCTAATTTCAAAAGTTGTAAAGAAAACAAACTTCCTATTTCAAGATGATGAGATACCTCTGGGAAGCTCAGAAAAGTTGTATTTTTAATTAAGCGAAACCTCTGGGAGTTGCAGACCATAAGTATTTCAAGACCTGGCATACTAATCTCTCCAGAGAGGTTTGCCTGTCTTAAAGTTTTATTAAAATACACAGTCACCTTGTTACTAAGACTATATTACAAAATATTTTGTAATGAAGAAACTTGTAATATATCTTAAATATATTGTAATTTATTTTTTTAATGTTTAAAACAGTAGTAAAAATTATAATTCTTAAAGTATATACCTATATTTCTAAAGTTAATGTATATATGTATACGAAAAGAGTATCGCTTTTCAGTAGAAAAGACTGTAAGTAGCCAGTAGGCTAAGACTTGAATATAGCATCGGATATAACTTTCAATGAACAATTATAATAAAATTTAAAATAGGAAAAAGTTAGACTTGCATAAATTAAACAATTAACTTCATAGGTACAATTTCTCTTACTAAAGTAGCTTACTTAAAATACTTCACAAAACTGGACGTACGGAATAAAAGCATTTACTTCATAAGCGTAATTCGCCTAATGACTCCTTTTACTGAACGTCATAATACATACTCTGAAAACTGCATTATCATTAACAATGGTACAGAGGTCATTTTCTTTTTAGAACTTAAAATTCTTCTCTTTAATCAGATAATATTTTTAGTTCATTATACGTATATTTATAGGCAACATTATACTTTTATCTGTTATTGTTTTCATTAGTTAAATTTTAATAATAATTTACCCACCTACTGTTCTTGTTTCCTGATCTACTTTCACTTTTGTGGGTAACTGAGACATATCGTTTGACAGAAATAAGTTATCCAATGTACAAAAATAATAAATTACTGTAATCTAAGTATAAGTTGAAATAAAATTGTTTAAAATATCAATTAATATTTAATAATGAAAATCCTCGATTGCAAACAACACGTTCCAGACAGACGTTATACTGAAACATCAATCACGCAGATACTAAAACACTAACATCTGCTAGTGGCAATATGTACGTCTAAAGTGATCATATATCATTTTCTTCGTCCCCTTTTAAGGTCGATACAATAGTGTATTCTTTTCTCATATTTCTTACTCAGTCCTGATATGAATATAAAAGGATGAAAAGGCTATAATGCATGAAATGTTAAGTAAAATATTTTTCTTTTATTCACCTTCTCGTAACAATGGAGAAAAATATATATCATATAAATAAATATCCTAAAATATTTGTCGTTATAAAAGACGGTTGAATTCAAACTTAAACTATATTTATTGCATATAGAAAAGTTTTTGAAACAAACAATTACTCAGATAGAAAGCGTCAAAAGCAGTCCTGCATAATAAATGATCATAATAATCCACCTGATCCTATCCCAATTTCCGGGGATAGCTGCAATATGTCAGACCTATCCACGCTTTCTTATCACACGTTATCTCAATGGAGATTTGCTTCTTTGCACTTTTATCATTCATGTACTCTTCGATCATAAAATCATCTCCATTCATACTTAAGAATCATTTTATACAATGCCATGAAATCAGATCCCATCCTTTCTATCACAAAAGTTATTTTCAAACTACAAATCAAAATAGACAAAAGAAAGCATTTATAATTCTCGACTACTTTTGGCAATGTGTTCTTTCCAGAGATGTAGAACGACGATAGCTCAGCCATTAAGTATGTTTGCTCCTAGAATGATGGTGTAATTGACGCATAGAACAAGCATCACCATGAAATATGGGGCCGTTTGGGTTTTATTAAGGTCGTTGTATTATTATTATATCATATAGTATGCATTAGTCTCGTTACTTCAATCGTACTATAGGATATCATAGAAAATATTGTAATTTTTATATAATAGACCACTTATATATATTTTTACATACATTTGTAGATATAGTTCCATGGTTAGGTAACAAGAGTAGATTTTGCCAGTTAGGAATTCATTTCCATGTTTGTTTTTCTCAATCTACGACGACAGTGAGAGCATAAAACACGCAGAATGTCTCCTAATGGATGTAAGATAAGATGGTATTACTCACTTCAACAATCCTGGCCATTTAATTCGTTTGGCGCCTATAGGCTGAAAGACACATAATATATGTAACCTCTCAACAAAATAGACTTTTCAAACTTCTGAATTGTATATACAATTTATAGACTACTGTCGAGTTATATACCAAAGAATGAACATCTTATAACATATAGATACTTGTATAAGTAGTCCATTACTGAATCGTATATAAAATTTATAGACTACTTTCAAACTACTTACCAAAGAATTAACATCGTATAACATATAAATATCTTATATAAGTAACCCATAACTTAAGATTTGTGTACACAATTGACTGAATCATATATAAAATTTATAGAGTACTTTCAAATTACTTACTAAAGTATGAACATCTTATAACGTGTAGGTATCTTCTATAAGTCTATAATGTGAGCGATGGAAGCAAAGGAATCGCGAAATTCTGGGAAACTCAAATTATGGTAAGTATTATTAACGATAATTGAAGTAAACGCAGCTGCAGGCATCATACTTGTTAATAAATTAAATATTAATTAAGATTTATTTAAATTAAGAGGCGTTGGATCAAAGATCACTTGAAAAAGTTTTTCAATTTCCGTTCGAAAAGCCGGACGAGATAAACTTGATTGGTCTAAAAGGTTTTGTTTATGAAAAACAAAATATAAAGGACTTCAAGATAAATAGTAAATAGATTAACAAACAAAGATGACTATATAATCTATATTTCAATAAAAAAAAATATAAACAGAAAAGTTTATAATTTATGTTATTACATAAATTGAAATATAACTCTCATGCAAAATATATTAAAATTAACGAAAGAGTTGATATCCTCAAAGCGCATTTCAACATACTTCATCTTCCGTTACATTGACAAATGTTAAAAGTTTCCATTTTAATAATTTTATTGAATAAAATATATTTAAAAGTAACTTTATGTATATATATTTGTTGTTGGACAAATTTTTGAAGTTTATGAAACACTGACCACAAAAAAAAGTTTTTTATGTCGTTCTTCTCAAAGAATATATATATATATATATACTTATAAGTATAATTTTGTTAAAAAGGACTTCAAATATGACCTAAAAATGTAACATATAAAAATTACATATAATAAATACATATATTACATATAATTACATATAATATAATGTCCGTTCATCACAAGTAATCAACTAGTCGTTTTGTATGTATACTTATTGCAAAGTAAAAATGTAATTAGTAAGAAAAATGTATCATTCGTTTTGTTTTTACGTCAACAGTTTAAAGCTAAAATAAATTAACCGTTAATAATTCGACATATAGTTAGGAGGGGAACAAGATATTGACAATGAATAAAAAAAAAAAAGTGAAGATCAGATCCGTCAATTATAATTCAGCAATAAAATTATAAAAGATACAAACCAAAAACATAATAAATCAATTTTAGCTTAAGTTAATGTTAACTGGTCCATTTCTAAACAATCTTACCAAATACAATAAATTGCAAAAAAATATTGGTATTGTGTTTTTATGTAACACAAAGTAAATTGTTTCATTTCTTTAAGCAGGTGTGAACCACTTTTACAAACGAGAAACCTCTTATGTATAACACGATATAAAGAAATCAGGAAAGCTCAGTGAATTCCAATATAAACTACTCACAATATATATTTGCTGATTACTTATCGATTGCGTTGCTCTGAGCACAATAAGAATTAATTTAGATTTTTATGTTATTTCTTCTGGGAACTCTCCGGCTTCAACTATATTTGCCATAAGAAAAAAGCTACTAAAATTGCTTAGCTCATTGATGATTGAGAAAACATTGAATACGAGCATCAGTTGCTATTAACAAATTGTTTTATTGATTTATTTTTAAATATACAAAAATTTAAAGTTTTTGACACGTGAGGGATTTAACAGTCGCTAAAAAGTAACGGTTTCATGGCTGCCAAATAGAACTGTAGTATTTAATAATATGTATGTATTTTTCAGTGTATATACAAAGTTTTAAACAAATGCACAAACATATATGTAGTTGCTTAATTGAATTTCGTTTTCAAATTACTAAACTTCACATAACTAATTAGGTTATGCTAAGACCTGGCTCGCTCAAAACAAATGAGAATTTAAATTGGTTGCGTGATGTCTTCATATTAGTTCATATATAAAAAGTAACACAAAAACAAAAATGGCGTCATGATTCAAAACCCTCTAGAGATTTTAAAACTATAGTAACTTTTGTGTCACGAACGCGACTTATAAATTAAAATTCAGAAACAAAATAACAATCTCGCCACCAAACAAATCACAGCTACGAATAGAATCACGAATGTTAAGCAGTGAAACGTTCAGTCACTGAATATTCATGTATGTATCATAATAATGAAATTGTGGTAAGCCAGAGAATTGAACCTAATATAAAACACCTAATGTTTCGATAAATTGACTTATATACAAAAAAATATATATTAAACTTTATTATTCACTTCAGTAACTCTTTTATGGGAAATAGACTAATTCAACAAGCTCTCAGAAAATGTACAAGTTTAACATTTTAACAATTTTAAAAAAGTAGTTAAAGAACATTTGTGTGCTTGCAGATACTATAGTACTTCCGAATATTTACATGATGATACACTCTGGGTATGAAGCGATCGCTGCCAGGCCACTTCAAGTGTATTAATGTAATTTAGGTTTTAAATACGGCTATAAAAATATATATAAAAACAAGCCGACTGAGTCTCTTTTGCCAGCTCTTCTCACGTCTGTGGCATATCTTACAATCTCGTGGTAGGTTTGACAACGAAAAAATATTTTGTAAAAAAAACTTACTTTTAATAAAGATTTTATTTTCATAAAAATCAACACGTAGTTCATTAATTATTTACCTATATATTTTCACCCCCGTACTAATAAAAATATTTACACCCAATATATAGTAACATAATCTTTGTGTTGTCTGTCACTTTTACACCTTTGACGTAAATTATTAGTGTGAGAAAAAAACAAAGACTAAGTACTACTGGTATCTATATTTTTAATAAGACAGTTAATGTTTGTTATATCAAATATTTTAATTATTCCGATCACGTGATCGGAATAATGACGTCATAATGGTCCGTTTGTTGAACTTTAATATCTCAATTCACATTATCGATCTCCCGATGTCGACGTTCATTCTATCACCATTAATTCTGGGAAATTGTTTCAGTCCGCAGACGACTGTTAGTTACCAATTACAATACAGAAACTGTTTTATAACAACGCTGAATATTTTCACTCACAACACAAAGTGAAATTGTTAAATATTTAAGTATAGAGTATCAATTTTGATACGAATTAACAGCTAGTATATTTCGCTTTGTATCGTAATTAATATTGTGACACAAAATAAATATTTTATAATTTGAAAAATATTGAAATATGTAACTATCCACTATTTATCCATTATTCTTTAATTGATTGATTGATAGATTTATTTATTTATTTATGTACCTTACTTTTACATGGATAATTAAATTAATGTACTATTATACTATGTGCTATTACGTTTATGTTATTATTAAGAGTAATATTTCTCGATATAGTAAAGAATAAAAATTCAATAGTATTCTTTTTTAATGTAAAAGTTTTTTACAATAACATTGCATCTTTCAAATAAACACTTGGTTTATTAATACAAAATTATACAGGCGACAAGTTACAAGCTCGTCGTCAGATCGTAAATCAGAACATTATATTCGCAAAACTAAAACAATACTTGTTCCCTCTCACGTGGCAGTAACTGCACCAGCTTTCCTGAACTACAATGCAGCTATGTGGCTGCTCGGCAATTTAATAACGGAAATCCTGATGTGAGTTCTCTTTGCAGCCTCTAACTGACTGAACAACTACATATATATAAGTTTGTTAAGTTTTAAACTTCATACTTGAAAATTAGTATTTTGGCGGCTATGAGACCGTATCTATATAACCACAAATTCAAGTCCCTCACGTGTCAATAACTATTTATTTTTGTATATTGAAAATAAATCAATAAAACATCACATTTTATTAGCAACTGACGCTTGTATCCAAGGTTTTTCAATCATCAATGGGTTAAGCAATTTTTGGTCGCTTTATTCTACCGACAAATATTGGAAGCCGGAGTGTTCCCTGAAGAAATAACATAAGACGGTAAATTAATTTTTATTGTGCTTAGGGACAACGCATTCGACAATATATAAAATTGTATAAAGTATTACACTTAAGCCATTTCCTTCGTGCCTACGCTCAGCCCACTTCAATAAGAAATAACTTTGTTTTGTAGAACAGAAAGTTCATTTCTAAATAAAGTGCAGATGAAATGTTCAAACGCAAATTTAACCGAGTACGTGTGTTATTTTCTATTCAATGTTATTGTCTTGTATTTAATATTTATACACTGTGGCTCCAAATAACGTTGATAATTTAAAAATAAAAACTTTTCAAATGGTACAGCTCTTCTTTATTTAAATAGTGCTTTCACATGTTTTGGCGACAACTTAGTCTTATTGATTTAAATAATAAATAAAAAAAAAAAAATTACAATGCCTTCATAACCAAGTGAAATAATTTCCTTAACGAGGTCGTTTATAAAATTTTCGGTGTCTGTTGACAATATGTTCCTTCCACTATAAAAAAAAATTATGTAAGGCATTCAGTGTTGCAACAAGTTGTCTAAAATGAGTGCAAGCAAGTTACAAAAAAGTGCATGAAAATTTCTGAAAATAATAGAGCCTATATATTAAAGTTAAAGATAATTATTTAAAAAATAATAATAATTTATTAAGTTAATATAATATTACATTTATATTATTTAGATTCGCAGAACTGTATTAACATAAACACCAAAATTATTCATAAATGCGCTTGTCAACGTATTTTAGAGCCACTCTGTAATACCTCTTCTATTCAGCATCATTTCTATGTTAGATATTCCAATATAGTTGGAACAATTCTATTTCAATGATAGCTTTTCAATTAATTAATTCGATATATTGATAGAAGTTCGAACAATGTGAATTATGGTATTTGAAAAAACGACGTGGGATCACTTTTTTTCAATAAGATTCAAGAGGACTTTACAAAGAATACTTTTTAGTGCTGCCTATTTAAGTCTTTATTGTATTATCTGTCAGCAGTATTGTATATCTTGTTAGGAAATGTAAATTTAAATTATAATTAGAAATTTCCATGTGTAATTCTATCCCCATACATGCGATAAGTGGTATCATTGACGCGAACAACAAGTCTTCGAGTTCCAGAACATGGACAATAGGATAAGAGTAAGTTGAGAAGCGATACTATGCACTTAATAACGCCAAGAGTGTCAGAAGGGAACCAAGTACGTGCTTGGAAATGCACGTGATATTCACAATTCCTGTTTTCGAGTCAAACTAATCTCGAAAGCGCACATGTTCAATGATCCGTCGTTCTAACGATGACCGACTCAGACACGGCTGCAGTTTTAACGAATGGACTGCTGTCCGTATTTTAAAAGGATGGGAATGCTGTTGAAATATTGCAACACGCAATTCTGCTACTGACATAATTATGTATCATTTAAAATATACCATTGAAACTTAATTAAATGAATTGGTCAGTAACATCAATAAATAACGTACCACAAATAAGTTGGAATCATTATTGTAATAATATTTACATGTTCAAATAAATATTTTTAAAGTACCAGTTAATAAACGGTTATATATGTCTATAATTATAAATGCACTATATATCTTCACATCTGAAAATTTATTTATTAATATTAGCTAAAATACATCGTGAAATATACTTTAATAAACCAGCCGCATATATCTTGGAAGCAGCGTGATATAATGGCGTTGCAGAAGATTGTAATACATCTTGTCTACATAACTGATGCAGGAAGTGAAGACACTAATATAATGAACTAGGGTTGGATTTCGATAAAAGCCGATAGATATTTTATAATGTATTATCAAAATTGTAGCAAGGCTATGAACAAATATTATTAAGTTATTTTAACAATTATTGAAATGATAACATGTCAAAGGATTACTTTTTCGAAAATAAGAGTCAAAAACAACGATATAGAATTATCAGTTTTATCTGCAAAAATAACTTAATATAGAAATACAAAATTTCAATGTGTAAATAAATAATAAATTTATAAAACACAAGTGTTAGAAGTGGCATACTAAATAGAACTAGCAAATATAATCAAAAATATATACAAATATATAAAACATAAAACCAATGTAACAAGTCAAGTCTTCGAACCGAACATCTCATACCACGAGGTTGTGTATTCAGGGACTGTTAACCACTCAGTTTCCAAAAGGCAGTTTATTGCGAAAACTTTCCTCCATTAATTGTGAGACAAGATCTCCACATTAATTTACTCCTGCAGAAGGTTAAATTGTTTTCTTAGCTGATTAGGATTCAATTGATGTCTTTATTTTCACATGTCTCGCAAGGTCGCAATATCTATTGTTCTTATTTCAGTTTTTTAAACACGTAAGACCTATCTATACTTATATTATAAAGCTGAGAAATTTGATAGTTTAAATGTGTTTATTTTCCAAACTACAGATTATGATAGGCAAATTCATGAGTAAGGCCATATGCAATTTCGCTACTCGTAATAGTAAATAAGTATATATAGTAAGTATATTTATATATTTCGGATATATTTTTAAAATATGAGATCCATTTTCATTTTTAACGATACCTTTTCCAGTAACACCGATAGCTACAGAAATAAAACACCTTGTTCAGTTAAAATGAAATAAATAATGAACATCCATTAAAGAAATAAAGTTTTATTTCATTCTGGCACATTAAAAGCTCACTTTGCAGCTGCAGAAATAGTTAAAGAAATCCACCCAAGCGAACAAGCTGCTGACAAGCTAGACGGACAGAAAGCATTGTTTGAAACAGCGAATTTCGTATATAATTACAAAAGATACGTCTATCCTATAAAAAACAATTTAGTTTAATAAAAAAAGAATACATAGAAAAACTTATAATATGCCTTATTAAAATAAAAAATAATAGTCCTCAGATACCTATCGTGAACGAATAAATTGCAAAAAGTCTTCTTTCATTTGATTACTTTCATTTAAGTTAAATATTAAATAAGTCTGCCAATAAAATAGAAAAAAAAAGCGCTTTATAAAGCCGCTGTTCAATTAACGAGTGAAACCTTTTCTATAGAGACGAGTGATATTATTTATTGAATACTGTTGAGTGCTTTGCCAGTTTACAATTAGAAAAAGGCTAATGAGGCTGAAGTATATAGCCTATATATCTGTTTCTCGCGGTTTCACCTGCGGACGATTTATTTTAGTTACCATTAGCGTAACTGAGAGCAGTATTGTAATGCTAGAAATTTGTAATGATAGGCATTCATGATTAAAAAGAGTAATTTCAAGGACATTTTAATATCAGTAAAGATAGAATTCTATGAACATTATGAGAAAAATATGAGTGTGCATTTTCGAATACGAATATTACTTAATTTACTCGGATATTCCATATATATACATTAAACTAGATTTCCTAGTATTTCTCGTAGCGAGAACGTAAGCAACGGACGAACGAACTATATATTGCTTTATTACCATCACAATGTATTGTTATAATGTGATACACTAACATTTAAAATTCTATTCATTGGTACTTTTTTAAACAAAACGCTATTTTAGCGATAAAATCTGATAAGACATTTCAAAAATGGTTTATTTTTTTTTATTTATAAATATAAGTAAACCCATAAATATATATTTTTTTCTAATTTGTTTTGGTACCAAACGTATTAACGCAACTTAGAGCTGATTAGTTTCTAGCTCAATTGACCAATCGGTTTTTAAGGTTTTTAAAAAAAACTGAAAACCGTGTATTCGCTGTTTCTAAAACACTAATTGCGATCGATTTGGTTGTTGTACCATCGTCTTAATGTCAGCAAAGGTGAACAGAATTAAGAAATATATATCTTTTTAATTAAACGTAAAAAAGGGTATCAAATTTAATGTTCAATGATTTTAGTGCGCTTAATGAAGAAAATATTGAAAATATTATTGATATAATAAACAAATAATGATAATTATATAACATTTTTTTTAGCCAGGAATTTTATGAGATGATTTTATGAGATGGGAGATATCTTGAACCATTGCCGCTTGTTATAAATTTTTAAAGCTAAGAGAAAAATCCTACTAAGATAGACAGATAGATAGCTAGATATTTCAAGTTACGATATTTGTTTAATTAACAAAACTCACATTTGTAAAACAAAGAAAAAAATTCATATTGTTTTGAATCTATTTAATTTGGTTATGAATATGTTCAGACTTTATTATGAAAAATATTCTACTAAAAACAACTACAATAATAATACGACAAATTGGATATACAACCATAGTCATTTACAAAACTTGAATTTGAATTTGAATAAAAATATAACGAATTTCAGAATTAAATTGTGCCGAAATATAACCAGATGATCCATAAGTAACAAAAAAATTACATTGCACTGGTGAGTTAACCTAATTTTCTTATACATTTTTTTTAACTTCATGATCAAGGAAGTTATTGTAATCATGTAAATTTTCGTAATCGGATTTATTTCGTTCCTTTATATTTTAAGGTTTCCTGTGTAATTATAGACATTTTTTAAAAACATATAATATATATATATATATGCATATGTGTATGAACCAATGTAAGCGTTTTTTCGAACCGATTTTCTAACGATCTGATTGTGTAATAGACTTAATTTTAGTACAAATGGATACGTATTCAGGTAACTTACGAGTAGAGCCGATTAGCCAAATCGAACAAGCAATTTATTTGTTTCATTTTTTTGGTGAAACTGAAACCTGTACTAATTGCGCGATTGTGATAGTTGTATTACCAATCGACGTATGTTAATGACAGCAAAAAATGGTCATAATTGGAAAAAAAAATCTCGTTTCTTTTTAGGAAAGTTTTAAAGATATGTCGTATAACATTTATTGTTAAATTTCTAAGTTATGAACATTGCTTTATCTGAACTTTTTAGTTTAGTTTTAATTTTAATGACTTTAGTTTTAATCAATTTAGTTAAAGTACTGAATGGATTTTATAAAAAAAATAAATTAAAATATAACGTTTTTATTAATCAAGAAGGTAATGTGATACATGGTGTATTATTGATCTACTCTCTTAATTAGTTCTAACGATCTGTTTCTATTTAAATATTATATGTTTATAGTTGGTATAAAATATATAATTAAAATAATAATAACATCCATAATAACATATATGATATTTATAAAATCGAAAGAAGTTTTACAAAAATATATAAAATAAAACTTGACTTCAATGAGAAATGAAAACAAAAAAACAATTTATTTGTAAGTTATTGTTTCATTTAGATTATAAACTAATGCGTGAAAATAAATTTTAGTCAAAAATATATGAATATAGAGGCGTCACATCAGCAAAATACGTAATCAAAATAGTGCTTACCGTTCAAATATATCAAATATATCATATAATACTCGTATATCAAAAGCTGATATCATTATATTATATGATGAATTCCTTATTTATACGTTATTAAATAAAAAATTCCATATAATAAAATTGCTTTATATTGATAAAACTGTACTGAACAATAAATACTCCACTACCTCCACCCAAGTTTTTAACAAAAGAAAAAAATAAATTTGTAAACAAAACCTGTCGCCTGAAAATATATTTTTTCCGTCTTAAATTTCTTTTTCAGTTATTTACTGGTTAAAATGTTTACATATGACATCCTTTTACTCGCACAAGAACAGTTATAACACAATAAAAAAAAAGTCGGATCGTTTTCTAAGCGTATTTTCAGTATCTAGACATAAATATTCAAAGGTAATATATGTCACATATTCAAAGATAATATATCAAAGGTATTAATCTTATATATGTTAAATATTCATGTTCATAGTTATATACGATAGTTACCTATAATTTACGATAGTTGAATTGCTGATTTTTGCATAATGATGTTCTATATTTTATTGGCTTGCAAACTTATAATAAAGGCATAAAAAAACAGTTTTCAATTAATTTATTCTTACATAACAAACAAATTTAGATAAACAATACTCAAAATCCAATTCAAACTCCTCTTACAAAATGTATACCTACTTTCAATATATATGAGCATATAGACAGTATTTTTAAGAAATTGTTAATTCTGACACAAACCCGCTCAGCTGCTTAAGCGCTACATGTTAATGAGCTGTTAGTGTACATACATAATAACTTACCTTACCTTTAACGCTTATTGCAGTATTATCTCGCACTCCGTTTAATAGTTTTTGTGAATTACAAACTCCCATAAAACCCTTGCGTTGTTTACAAATTAGCATTTTATATTTTTATCCCAAAATATTAAATAAATATTGTAAAAGAACAGTATATTTATCTAAAATAAAATATATATTTCAAGTAATATTTTCGAAGCTGAATACACTTCAAGTGGGTATGCTAAACAAAAATTAGCAATTCAACAAGATATTAGTGAGTGGGAGAGAGATATTTCTATTTACAAAAAGGAGTTAACTACAACCCTTTAAAAGAAACTGACTATAATAAAATATATAAATATATTATTACAATAATAATATTGAAGTCAATTTTTTTTAAAATATATACGTTATCCCTTATAAAGGGAAGCAATATAAGCAGATTCAATTTAATATGATAAGACCAGACTAAGTTTAAGTCTATCGGGGAACTTCATGTTATTACAACGAAATTTTCCTCTAACTACTTAGTAATACTTATTCTCGTAGACACAAAGGCCTCTGTTGAAGACTAATTTGTAATGAATTTTGATAAATAACATACACAAGATTGATTAATTGATGCTGTTCCGAGCGAAAGCTTTGATTGGAATTAGGAAAAAATAAAAGTAATATTTATTATTACTTGGACTATTACACTCAAAATTATTAAGATTCTTAAGCTAAAGATAATTTTATTAGAGTTTGGATATATAATTTGTGAATATAATTATAAGATAACAAGGAACGCAAATATTACATTATTGATTTTTGACATTAATTCTTAAAATAAAGATAATTTTCTAAGATTCGTGTCTATCATTTGTACTCAACCTAAACAGCATCAAACAAGAAAACGATAAGTTAAATAAAAATCCGTCTAAATATAAGTGAGATGCAATATATTCCCAACAGGCGTAATAAAACCTAAAAAGCGATGTCTAAATACACAGAAATATAGAAGATTTTCCTTATATATGTAATTTAGATAAGTTTGAGTAAAGTGCTTCATTAATAACATTTCTTTTTGCTATAAATTTTTTGGAAAGCTTTATTACCTAATGTAGATTGTAGATATAAATGAATCTTAGCATTCGGTAATAAATACCGCTTTTTAGCACGCATCCGCAATATATTACACTACGTAACGTGAGAGGTTCATAATATATTACGTTCAGTTTCGGTACATATCAGTTATCATATGATTAAATAAGGTAGAAGGTTCACCAAATTATCAAAACATATATTTAACATTTAATGAAATATTATTTAAATTGTCTCGTGTAATTAATTGAAATCATTATAATTATTTAACCGATATGTAATGATATATTATTTAAATTGTTTCGTCTAATCAAATAAAATCAAAATAATTATTTAACCGACATATAGAAGAGTTGAAAAAATTGTCTAAAAGAAATGGTAAGTACTCAGCGAGTTTGCGTTCCCAAATGAATGATTGGAAGATAAGGAGAGAAAATTGTCACAATAGGGTTTATGATTTCGTATTATTCTCGTAAATCTGTTAAGATAAGGCTTATAATATTTAGATTTAATTCTGATAACAACAATAATATTATTGACTTACGAAGATTTATTCGAAGTCAATTCAAAGTTATAATTTCAATTAAGTCTAAATTATATATAAGACGTCAGATCCTAGGTTAAGAGTTCTACAAGATTTATAAAGTACATAATAGAAAACAACGAATTCTATGGATTACTCAAACCAATAAAAGTATTAGAAATTAGGTTTTACCTTGTTATCAAAATATAAAACAAAATATTGATCTTTTCTCTAATTATCTAAAACAAAATATAGCTCTGTCCTTTATTTTCCATTTGTATCAATCGTTTTATTGTTATTAGGTGATATATTATTAAGTAAGAAATTTGTATTAAAAATTACTATAACTATATACTTTAGTTACGACTATATCTATAAAACAAAACCTATTATATTTAACAATAAGTTATAAAACGATATATGTATAGCAACAGTTAATGAAATTTCAACCAATTTATATATTTGTTTTCACAAAATATATAGTACCATCTCTAGTAATATAATAAAGCCTAAACGTTTATTTTTTCAAACGGACCTATCTTCAAAACAACCGAATGATTTTGACAAATTCATTCAGATTATGATACAGCTAATAATAGATATATAACTTACGTTATTGTATTTTTTGATAAATTAAAGCTATAACTTCTCTTTTCGAGAAATATCTTAAAATTAAGGACTAGAACATTTGTATCATAAAGTATTATAAATTTCAAATAATAAAATTCAACCAAGAACTCTCAAAACGTGTATTTAAAAAATTGAGACAGAAACAACACAGAATAGATATAACAACAAGATTTATTATCATGTTTTCGTGTTGACAAAAGGAAGGTCAAGACAACTCAACAGACGTACACTCAAACCAACAAAGAATAATATATAAAAGGAAAGAAATGTGAGTCAAGATGTTTACTGACTTCATTTCTTAATACGATCTCGTACATGTACTATTATTGAGAGGACAATCTAAAAAAAACGACAAATAGAAAATCTCATAAGACAGCAAAAGAAATAGATCGAGGCATACTTTTTCAGAACAATTTTACGATCCAACCCTACAAAGATATTTATTACAGGCCATCAATGATATTACGCATTGGCTAATTTGTTTACCAAAAGTCAAAGAATCCATTGAATTTGTTTTTCTCAGTCAACGATAATGGATATAGATAAAATATTTGAAATCTTTGTAAAAGTACAATGTTCAATAATTTTCTGATCAGTAAATCTGTCTGTGTGTTTGATCTTTGAAATTAAAATGACGTGGTTATAATACCTTATTGTTAATAATTTCCTAATATATAAAAATATAAAAAGCATCAAAGTTTGTTTGGTTTTTTTTGATCTGATGTACTACAAAAATTCTGATTATGAAAAGTAAACTTATGTAGAAGGTTATAAGCTATCTAACATTCCGCTACTACTCCTAATTATCTTAACAGTAAATAAAACATTTAATCTGCAGGCGGAACCTCGAGTAACAGCTAGTTAATAACAATAGTAATAAAAAGTTTTAAGTAACGTATTTTATTATTTCAAAATAATTTCGCTTTATAACATTCTTTGAAAAATTTTAAGAAATATTTAATATATGGCTAGTTTTAGGATAAACTTTATTACTTAAGTAAGAACCAATAAAAAATAGCTAGTGTCTAAAAACTAACTGTCTTAAACAGGAAGAAGTTCTATGCATATGAAACCAAAATATATCTTGTCATATTAAAAAAAAATTTGTTTGAAAAATGATTACAAAATAACAACAGCATCAGAAAAAGTAACGACTTATCGCTTTTTTGAAATATAAACCCATCAAAGCTTTATTTTTATGTTGTAACTTTGACTTGTTCCGAATTTCAATATAGTGGTTTGGCTGAAATATAAGTTTTCTAGCCCCCACCGGCCGGAACATCCGGTTAAAGCCCCACGCTCTGTCCGCGTGCAGTATAGCAGTGAGCTACATGTTAAAACGGACCATTAATTCAAAACTAATGACAAACCTGAAACAAAACAGCGACAGAAGAAAAGCGATTCCAATTCTCTTGTTATATGTTTAAACAGATTCTTTTTAATACTTATTTAATTAGTTGAATTTTATTATTGTGGCCTATAGTATAAATAGTAATTTGCTTATGTTCATTGTCAATGTAGTTTTAAATTTCAGGGGTAGATATAGTTGAACCGCCGTATTGTTCAATTTCTTTTTGTTGTTTCTTTGGGGTTGACTGGGAGAGAACGCTTTATAGTATTAAATCCATCATTTTTTAAATAAGAAATACGTGTCATTTTTTGAATAAAAGAATTAAATTAATAAACTAGGAGCGCAAATCAGACCTCAACTTTGATTCGCTGCGCTCGCTAAATTTCGGTATATGTTAGCATATTGAGCGAAGCGAGGAGCAAACGTTGACGCATTCTGTCCTCAACTATTTTTAAAGATTAGACATGATAGCATTATTAAATTTTTTGTTTTTTTTTTTGAAATTTTTATTACACCACTACCATAATGTCTATTAGTGTGAAAAATTTGGAAATTTTCGGATATACCGTTTGTGATTGATGCTTGTACAAAGGATGCATAAAAGTCTCGAGTTTCGCTCTATAAATAAATATTAGTGCAGGTATAAAATTTACAAATAAAATTTTGCTGAATAACTGCGATTCTTCATTGTACTTTAAAATCGACTGCTATTCGTGCTAACCTAGCTATTGGTTTAAGCTTTTTTTATTTAAAGTTCAAAGACCCGTACATGCAATTTAAAATGGTTATCTGTTTCTAGGGTTATTTTTGTGGACGTTACTGAAATTGCATTGCACAAATTACTGTGCCAGAACTAAATCCGTGCTCTTTCATTAGAACATACACAAAGCTTTTTTATTATATTTGGAGTAAGGGGGAAAGAAATAAAAATCAGATTATCAAAACCAGAAATTACCAAGGAACGTCAATCAATAAATATACGTGAACAAAGACTTTATGACGGATATAATTTTAGCGATGGATTACAGGAAATTGAGTTCGAAGTCACTTGAAGACATATAAGTTATTAGAAAATCTATCTTTAATCAATGTTTAATTTGTTATCTTGACTTAAAGTTAGTTTAAAAACTAATTTACATAAATAATGAGAATATCTAACATATCCAATAAAATACTTCTTAGTAAATAACTAAGTTATTACTAAAGTTTAATAAAAGCTACGACTTGACTTACCAAATTTATAACCTAAGTCAATAAAATATACATACATTTTAATTTTCCATATAATGTAATATATAAATTAGATAGAAATTTAATTAAAACAGAAAACAAGGCATGTCATAAAAGTCTTTACAAAACTCTTGGTTTTTAATGAAATAAAGGTATGAATTCGATACAAGATATATAGATATAATAGATATCTTAGCATTCATATTCCTTACCTAATAACTTAAATGTAAAGTTTGTAATTATGTGTTAAATGCAAGTAATTGATTCGAGCCCGAGTCTCAGTTCTCGTCTTGAGACATTGCAGGTAAATAGGACCCGCAGGCCTGAACCAACTCTGTGTTGTAATGGTAGCCTCTGCTAGATTCAATATAGTTATACTTGACTTGATGAGAACAGATGAGATTCACTGTCAATTTATCGGACGGTGCATCACAATTCAATCCTGTTGAAATTTTGTTTTATTTTATATCTCCTATCTCCGCAATCACTATTTGTTAAGTTTAAGCACAATAGAATTGAAACGCATATCGATCTGCCAAAAAAAGATATATAGAAATGAACTTAATACTTTACTTTTCAGAATAAGTATCTATTTCAAACGAAGCGAACTACGACCTACGAAGTGTCGTTATGTAATTCGAAAGATTTTCTCCCACAAAATAAGTCCTTAAACCAGAGCAGTTTGGAACGCTGCCATGCTGATTGCGTTTCTAGATTCAGACAAATGTTAGTAGTTATTTTAGATTCACTTCATTCGATCTTAATTTCATTTGCTTTAAGAATCAACAGTTGATAAACTAATTTTAATAAACTCAAAATAATGTAAAATGTTTTTACATTGCTGAAGTATAAGGAAGTTATAGAAAATTGCCGTCAATTTCTGAACAATTCTTAAAGTTTAGTAATATTCCCGCCAGACCTATCAATTCTTTAAGTTCATGTATTAAGGAATTCAACCGTTTATTGAAGTTGGAAAGTATGTGTCAGGGATAACCTATCCTATTTTCTCCTGTAGCTTTGACATTAGAGAACCGACACTGCGGAAGCTCTTAAGAACTTTTTAATGCACTCACGTTCGAATAAAGAAGTAACAAAATGTTGTTCCACGGTAGACCTCAGGGAAGAAGTTGCTTCAGACCTTTATTAAAACTTGTATATACGAATCACAATGCCACGGCTTTGTTTTGCAGCTAGTTCTCGAAGCGACGCAGTCCAATGAATATGAACTATTTAATTTAAATGAAATGAAGTTCTAGAGTCGTAAACTTCATCAATCTGGCCAACATTAAAACATAAATATAATTGTGTCAAATGCATTTTCCTCAACACATTCACGACTCGAACTTACGACCTCTAGGATACCGTCCCGTCGATCCACCAATTGAGCAGCCATGTCGCTACCCAGCTGTGATGAATGTAGAATTCGGTTGTCTCTTATGAAAACACTCACAACAGTATGTATCTTCACTATATAAAAACATTAAAAATAACTGACATTAGTGTTTGCACACAAATTTAACCAGAGCTTCAGAACTATATTTTAGTTGGAAGGTGGATCCAGGGAGGGCATATGATGATCTTTTATTTGTATGTATTTAAATAATTTAAACAACACTAGCTTGGCTAATTTGTTGTAAATTGAGGACAAAGTTTATCTAGCCAATCTGAATTAATGCAAAATAGTCTTTTGAAACTACAAACAACTAAAACAAATGCGAAAATAAACAAAAACGAGCAGTGAGCAATCTCTAATCACGTAAGTTGCAAGTTTACAAGAAAAACAAAACCTGCTAACCAAAAGCGTTAAAATACACTTAAACTTTCAGTAATGGTTTCGGAGACAATAGAAACTTTAGCGTACATCTCGTCTCAATTTGAATTGATGCTACCTTTATACATCTCGTTTCAATTTGAACTGATGCTACCTTTGTTTTAAGTTTCGATGCAAAACTTGTTTTATTGATAATTGAATATTAAACATTTACAATGTATATCAAGACTACAGTTAGTAACATAAGACCATAATACTTTAAGCTTTCATATTTATTTTTAAACAAGAACTAAAATGCTACCATATCTCAAGTTCGTGACAAGAATCTATTAATTCCACTATCTAAATGGATAGTTCAAGAAAACTACAATAAAACAATTCTGAGATGCATTTCAAATGTTACATTTGAAACTGAGCAAACACCAAAAATAACTGGACTGCGACGCGCATTGTATTGCTCAAAATGTCACCGTTCATTCTATCACCATTAATCCTATGGAATGGCTAGATCTATTTGTGTACAGAATACCCGTGTGATATTACAATTGATTGTTTGTTAAAACGCGTTATATTGGGTGAATATTTATTACTGTCACGGAATTCAAATATTACAAAATTTAAATAACGGTGTTGAATATATATTCTTATTCGTATCTTCGTATATATTTTCTTTACGCAGTCTCTTTTAATCTATACAAATTGCAGTTTAGGTACAATTATAATTGATTATTTATTTATTTATTTACTGAGAAAACAACAGCAAATTAACAATTATATGATAAGTTTACAACATATACAGACATGAAGCCGATAACTGTTTTATCTGATTTTTATAACACTTAACTATACACAAATGGATATATATCGATCAGTTAAACAATATACAGTCAACCATTGATAAAATAAAATACTAGACTAAGTTGAGAGACTAAAACTATTGGTTTAAAACAAACAAATGAAAAACATTTATGTATCTAAATGTATATTATATATAGAAATCTAACACATAATAGAATATATAACATTAAATTTGTTTGATAAAGATCTTTGTGGATTCGCGTTAACTGCATATTTGAATTTACATTTGATTTAACAATTTATTTACTATGTCGAATAGTAAATATTTACGTAACATAAACATATTGACGTGATAAAGGAATATTAAAGGAAAGGTAGCTTAAGGACGGACTGACTACTGACATTTTTATAATGTAATAATTGACGATTCAAAAGTGCGTGTAAATGCCTATTTGAATAAAGATATTTTGAATTTGAATTTGAATTGTATTGCTTAATATTATTAAAGGTATTAACTTTATCAAGCATGAAATTGAAACTTAATTTGGATAGCATCCAACAATAAACAGCCAAGTAAAAATATAACTTGAGCCTATCCTAATTTAATGTATAAAGAAATAACTTTTTTTTTATTTTGGTAAATTAATTTTAGATTTGACTCCTTTCCGAATTACTAACACTATGTTATTAGATAGTGAATTTATTCAGTAGTTGCATGTATGCGAAAGGTTCCAAGACTGGACCCTTCATTTATTTGCCTGTCGTCGGTGGTCTTTATCTGTTCCATTTTACTGAATTATTCGTACATATGTTTTACAAAGAAAGAGTAGAGTTTATGCAATTTTTTCTTTATTTTTACATGATTTATTTATAATATTTCTAAAAACTTCGAATAAATTGATTCAATTTATTTCAAACTTCTTCCGCTGTGATAATTTATAATAAAAGTTTAATTCTAAACGAAGATAAAGAATCCGTTTGAATTAAATCATCATAGTACTAACTCAACATAGAATACAAATGTCCCTTAATCAGGAAATGTAGGAGTACTTTGAAGTAAATTACACCCAGAGCGGGAATTACATTATGAATGCGCCAATTTTTTATGTTATTATCAAATAGTTTTGCTGAACTTCTAAGCTAAATTGAATGTTCAAGTGGCATCGGATTGCTAGCACTGAGCAAGTAAAACCTTTAAGATATTCTCATACATAATAATTTTAGAACTTTCATTTGCATATTTATTAATATCTTTACAATAATTTTAGATGGAAATATTATATAAAAAATAATAAAACTATTACCAATTCACGACTCAATTTATTTAATCAAATGTTTTATGTAAATTCGGATGAAATGAAATCTTTTTCTTTTCTGAACTCTATAGCCGTTTATTTTAAATCTACTACTAGATATAAAAATACAACGTAACGATCGTCGGTATCTACAAAACAAACCTTTTGGTACAATTTTAGTGCCTATATGTATGCACAGCTCAAACCATCTAGTTGAACAGCTTCGTAGCATTTACAAAGAACTCTATTTGTTGGACTTAAAGACTATTTTTGATGTTCGTTATAAACTTTTTAAAATAAATAAAAACATTAACAACTTTCAACCTTAAGCTTTGGTGATACAGTTTATTCTATTTGTAAAATGGTAAATTGGTTGCTCTGTCTTTTAAGTGATGGCTTCGAGAAATCGTATATTTGTATTCTTGGCGAGCCTTGGTGCCGATAGCAGTTTATGGTGTTCGTTAATATCTGTAGGTGGGAGGAAATATTATAGGACATGATATATTCGTAAAATAAATTTAGATTTAAAAAAATATTTTTTATAACAATTTGGACGAATAAATCTACTATAGATGTCAAGAGATGTATTTACTGTAATAAATTTAGATATAAAAATATTTTTTTTAACAATTTATACAAATAAACCTACTAAAGAGGCCAAAAGATGTATTAACTCGAAGGCGTAACAATAAATGAATCATTATGTATTTATGTATGTTCCTATAAATATTGTAAACGATTTCAGCTTAAGCCTTTTCGTTTATGAGATTTAACATAAGTACACATATATGTTTATATATAAAATATTATGGTATCTGTAATTAAGACTAAGCTAAGTTTAATCTTCTATTTACTGAGATGAGTTCCGTAGACTTAACTTTAATAGACTTTTACGAATTTTACCGTAAAAAAATTGTAATACTCTTCAGTAATGGGTACCATAAAACAGGACTCTTCTATTGGGTTGCTCAGGTTTTTAGACTAATGTAGCATGACTAGTCGATAGTCCTTAAGGATATGAATAAAGGTCGCCAGGGAATAACAAAACACATCGAGCGAAGGCAGTCGTTGAAGACCCAAGACCGTATTAAAGATATTACATATTTCTTCAGGCTTCACTACCTTAACATATTATCCTTTGTAAAATCAAGCGCTCAGATTCGCCCCTTTTGTAACAAATTTGTTTTATTATATCCTTTCTGAATCTGGAAATTGATATATGTAGATAAAAGTTATTTAGAATAAGCTTAATACATATTTATTTTCGACATAAATCTATCTATATTAAGTTGCTAATAAATTTAATAATTCAGACCTCATGACTGTTGAGCCAGACTGTTCAGTCAAATTGTCAGTATGTTCAGTCAGATATGGTTGTTAGTAAGTATGCAGAAACGTCTGAAATTATATTATGTTTTTTTTGCGGATATTTTCCTCAATCATTTTGTCGACTACAACTTTTATCAAGTAATATATATCTGCTCTAGACGTCCCATCTAAACTATAAATCAAGACATTTGCAAAGAATTTGGAGTTTTAGCTAAACTTGGAATAACTTATCGATATGTCGACATCAAATTTCCCGTTTCATTGACGAAGTTTGGAATCTGCAAATTTCTTTACCGAATGGTGGATTATATTTATATAAAAGGTTCTATATATAATGCATGAAGAGTTACAATAAGCAGTGTCAAGATTACTAATAACTTATCATAATAAAAATATTCTCTCTTATTGATTTGAAAACTGACAAACATATAGTTATAGTTTATATGATAAAATTAGATTTTGATTTTTTTTCTTAATTTTTTTTTCGGAAAGGCGAGGAATCTATACATCAAAAGATATGGTTAATTATTTTAATAACATAATTTACTATGATTTATTTTGACGGTGAGTTATCGAGAAGAACGCTCTCTATAATAGGTAAGAGCCTGCACGACAGATGTAGTCCAATAACTAAAGCTAAACTCTACGATATAATTATCTAATTTATTTTGTAATGTGACATTTGGACTAAATTTTCAAACTAACTTTGAAGCGCTTCCAGCTACTTGCAAACGCATAAAATATATAATACAATGCACAACTACAACTGGTTTTCCAAATTTATATAAAATAAATAACCGTAATGAAGTTATACGTGAAGTGGAAACGTGCTGGCCACTACATGTGAGGTCAGAAACAGTTTTTGCGAGCTCACTGCACTCTCAACAATGCACATCAATTGTCTCTTATTTAATAGACGACTCGCACTCGCTACTGGATTCAAATTTAAATTTCATATTTAAAATTTCATATGCAGATTTTAAATGTGGTAATGTCGAAGTGTTTTTTTTTTATAAAATTAAAGTTTTTATCATACTGTAAACAAAAATACCATATTTTAATAAATAACATATCAGCCTTGATTTAGCAATATAAGTTGTGACATTCGCTTCTGGAATCTGTTTCCAGAGAATTGCAACCTAGGTCTCTTTAAGACAAGAGTAAATCGGTAAAAAGTTTTGCGAACCAAAGTTAATATAATGTATTCCGTCAGACGATCCTAGTCCTATGAGACTGCAAGTCGTCAAAGGTTAAGTTAATAAATCTTGATCGATGGTGTTATCTAATTAAATGTGTCTGATTTTCAGATTCACGTCTCGTATTTATTATGTAGTAGAACTACGCATTTTAGTTACTTTATTGTAATCTTTAGGTATATCATTCTTTTTTTACGTTTATCTACCTTAAAGGCTGAAAATTTTTTTTGGTCCATGTAGATAGTAGAAGTTCTAATTAGATTAGATAGGTGGTACAAATCGAGTTCAAATATTTTCTTATTTTACGTATTTTCGAGTATCGTTTCTAAAATTTATACTTTGTTGATGTTTTTCCACATATCAAATTTAAATTATTGTCTTGTTTTATGTTTTCCGCATATCTCTCAACTCAATACACATATATTATTTATCCTACCTAAAATTATAAATGCAAATATGAATTAATTCGTTATTTCAAATTATCTACGTAACTTGCAAAAACGTTGGTTACCTTTCACCAAAAAAGGCACTTGTCTTTTGGGGATAGAAAAGTAACATTTAGACAGCGGAAAAGAAAATTTTCAGAAGATAAAAGAAAAATTATAATCAAATCAAGAAGACATTATTTACCAAACACAAATACAAAAATAAAGATTTCACTAACGTGATACAAAAAGCTTTTAATAGACATAAAGAGATAACAATTATTAATAAATACAATAATAAATACGATGTTATTAAATATCCATCTCTTAAAATATAATAAATCAAAGTCATATCTTTTTTAAGTTTTAATGATAACATTGGCAGGGACTTACGAGTAAAGTACTGACTGTAATATATTCATAATTAATTGAAAATTATTTTAACTAGAGATTTAAATTTTCTGCATTAATGAAGAAAATATTTTTGTTTTATATTTTGGTAAAGAAGAATAATAATTTTGTATTGAGACTTTGTGATCCATAATTAATATTACCTATAAATATTCAGCTGTACTCAGGTTAAATTTAACGAAACTTGCTAGGCTAGTTCCACGGCGCGATTTCGCCAAGCTTTGAGTTTTTAAAGACCCCGGACGGGTTTCAAACTAGTGGGGTAAATTCCTATAAATGAAAAGAGAATACAAATGAATATTTTCATATTATAATATCTCTTTTTATCTAATCTAATAATTAAACCTTTATTATTATTAATTCATAACAAAAGGGTATTGAGTATGAAAATATATCTTTGCAATTTCGTATGATTGTCGAAGCATGAAATAATTGAAATATTTGAGATGAACCTGTTCATCAAATCAAAAACTTTCCGACAATCCTACCTATAAAACAAAATGGATTAAAAAAAAACGCTGTAAAATCCTGAGCTATATTTGATACGAAATGTTAAAATTTATTTTTTATTTTGATGTTGTTGAGATATAAATTAAATTATAACGCTTGACTTATCTGATAGAGCTTACAAAACTAAACTAACAATAATATATACAGAGCCTTGTGATGGCGAGAATTAAACAAATTACTCTAATGAAATTCGCTTGGTTGGGAGACACGTTTGTCAATTTCACACATTTTGAACTGTAACTAATATGAGAGAGCAACTAACTAACAAACTTTGTGTAGTCAGTGTAGTGAGACCTCGATCTTACTTAATAAGTAGCAAATATACATCAAAATAACAAACAAATAAATAGCAATTATAAATTAAAATAAGAAGCGAATGATAATTACTTTTAAAGTTTTTAGCTTCGATATATAGTGACAGAACTTATTTTTTAATATTGTGTAGATATAAACAATAAAAACAAATTGGTAAAATAATAGTAATTTAAAACTTATCATTTAAAAAAAAACATCGTATAAGTATTCTTTATCTGTTTAAACCTGTACCATTCAGGACCATTAAGAACAAGGTCCATTGAGATTAATAAATTCCCACAACAAAGTTTAAAGTAAAATCTTTATGCAAATACATTACAACCACTACATAATAAATAGTATTTATGAAATAAAACAAAAATATTTATTTTAATCTATTCCCAGTTTATAAATCTTTATTTTTTAATCCTTGCTTTTATTGTTTTCATATTATCAATAATTCGTTAATATTTAAAATAATAGTTAAAAGTAACAAATAAATTACAACTTAATCAAATCAACAATATCGAGGCATAGTTACCAAAACCCCTTAAAATCAACATAGTCGGTTCTTGGTTCAGTAAACCCAGCTTACAGCAAGTATCAGTTTTGCATGTTGGTGAGATTTCGTCGATTTGAGCATTTGCAACGTAAGGGTAACTTATGTTAGAAATCCATTTATATAGTTTGTTAGTTATTTACTTAGTTGATTTCCTGACATATAATTTTGTGTTCGAAGAACTTATTTTCTGAAATGTTTTCTTTAGTATTAAAGAAAACTCTAGTTTATCATATTACGGTTAAAAATGTATTTAAGGGTATTTTTTATATAAAATTAATTTTCTTTTTAAAAATATAAAAAGCTGCCAAAAGTTTCAAACACGATGAAATTAAACGATCAGAATAAGGCAAAGAAAATAACAAATGTTAGAGTTTTGCATAAAATCTCTCAATAGGTCAGTATTATAACAATATTAAAGAGATTTAACGCTTATTAGAATTTCAGTTCAGTTAGCAGAATTAGGTTTTATGGAATGGAAAAAAACCTACTTATATACTTTTTATATTCCATATTCATGCTGCCTTAATGATTTGAAACCTCACAAACAATAAATGGTTCTTAGAAATATACTGAACAAGATTAATGCGACTATAAATAATGTTTGTTTTTTGTATTTTTTTTAATATTTTTATTTTTTGATAAATCAAAGCAGGAAAAGATATTCTTAACTATTATAATTACTTAACATAATATTATTCGTATTAAATTTGACAAGGAGGAAGCGAGAAGATAGCTCTCTACAATGATTCACCTCGGTGGATCCTACACACTCGATGTAGTCAAACAACTAAAGCTAAAGTCTACGACATAATTATCTAATTTGTTTTGTATTGTGACATTTGGACTAAATTTTCAAACGTTAACTAACTTTGAAGCGCTTCCAGCTACTTGCAAACGCATAAAATATATAATACAATGCACAATTGCAACTAGTTTTCCAAATTTATATAAAATAAATCACCACAATGAAGTTATACGTGAAGTGGAAACGTGCTCACCACTACATGTGAGGTCAGAAACAGTTTTTGCGAGCTCACTGCGCTCTCAACAATGCACATCAATTGTCTCTTATTTAATATTCGACCCACACTAACTAAGTCATTCAAATTTTAATTCCATATTATAAATTTCATACACAGTTTTTAATGTGGTAATGTCAAAGTGGTTATTTATAAAAGGAAAGTTTTTAACATACTGTAAACAAAAACCCCACATTTTATAAACAACAAGTTTGCCTTCATTTTCTAGTAATACAAGCGCTTAAAAGTCTGTCAGCCAAAGTTAATATAATGTATGCCGTCAGACGGTCCCGATCTTATGAAACTGAAAGTCGTCAAAGGTTAAGTTAATAAATCTTGATCGATGGTGTAATCTAATTATATGTGTTAGATTTTCAGATTCAGATTATGTATATGTTACGCAATAGAACTACGCACTTTCGTTACACTATTGTTATGTTTAGGTATATAATTCTTCTGTACATGTTTTTATCCGCCTTAACGGCTGGATATTTTTTTGGTGTTTGTAGCTTCCAATTAGACGTGGTATGTGACAGAAATCGAGTTAGTATTTTTCAGACAAACAAATACACATATCCAATCATTCAATTGAATGTTATGTTCATCGTTCTCACATTGTAAATGAAAATATGAATTGATTGATTTTACGTTATGTACTGACAAAAACGTAAGGTATTTTTCATCCAAAAAAAAAAAGAACTGGTGTTTAGGGATAGAAAAGTAACATTTAGACAGCCGAAAGGACAAGATTGATTATTTTTACCAACATAAAATAAGCTACAAGTTAATAAATGAAATTAAATTTGAGAAGATAAAAGTATAATAAACGAATAAATAACACATTATTTACAAACAAAAATAGAAAATGAAGACATGACAAACGTGATTGAAAGGCTGTTATGACATCAAAAGATAATAATTATTTATAAATACATTAATAAATACGTCATTATTAAATATCCATCACATAAAATATAATTAATCTATGTCATATTTTTATAAGTTTTAATGATAAAACATTGGCAGGGACTCTCGACTAAAGTACTGACTGTAACACGTTCATGATTAATTGAAAATCGTCTTAACTATAGATTTAAGTTTTATACATTAATGAGGAAAACATTGTCATTTTACATTTTGGTAAAGATATATTATTTTGTATCAAGATTTTTGTGATCCATAATTATTATTAACTATAGATATCCAGACGTTGCTTAAATTTATCGGTATTTGCTCTACTAGTTCCAAAGCGCGATTCTGCCATGTTCCGAGTTCATAGGGACCCCGGACGGGTTCCAAATATCGAGCGAATTCCTATAAGTTTAATGGGAGTACAGACGCAGATCTATTAATAATTTTTTTTTATCTAATCCAATAATTAAACCTACATAATTATTGCAAATTTATAACGAAATGGATACTTAAGTTTGAAATATATATTTAAAACTTTTTATGGCGGTCGAAGAATGAAATAATTGAAATATTTAAATTAAATTGTTTAGCTCATTTTTATTAAATCCAAATAGAATTTCTGACCAACTAAAGGACTCATAGGTCCATTCAATTACAGTACATTTCCTGTAACTTTCAACTTGATGACTAAGACAGGGATTTCAGTGCAATTAATGTCAAACTTCTCCACAGTTAAATTGTCGGAATAATCATTTGAGGAATTCAAAGAGATTCATAGACAGAGATAGCGCTTATCAAGTTCTACATCCTTAATTTAAAGACCATTAGATGGGAAATGCTATGATTCAAACATCGCACAAAAATTTTTTAGATATAAGTAGGGTCATGTTATATCATTTTCATGACCTTATACTTACCGCACCGCATTATACTTTACTATACTATATGTGCCTTGTTGACTTTATATTTTAAGATATGTACTGTGTAAAGTGACTTTAACAAGCTCAGTCTTAATAACTGCTTAACGTAAACATAGACCAAATGGAGTTTCTCGTCGAAACTTATAAATTTTGCACATGTTTGGGCTATATGTTAAATATTATCACTTATGTTAAACATCAGGATGTTCTCGAAATACAGAGTCAGTAAATTTATAATATAAGATGGGATAACATTTATTTTATTTAGAATACAGCATACATACAAAAACAATTAAAGTTAAATACAAAATTAAAACATATCTAAATGAATAATATCAAAAAAAAACATAAGGAGAAAAAAAAATCAATAACAAAACAAAACCAAAAATAATAAAAACATGCAAAATAACAACTGGACACTATTAAGGGGGCTGTGTCCGAAAGTGGTATGCCATTCAGCACCAAAATGGGTCAGGAAACCCAGTGCTGATTTTCAATGACACCCTTATTGTCGCTGAGACGACTGACGATGAATATATTTATTTCAAGAACATATAATTATAAATAAATATTATTATATATGGAGACAACAAGGTACGAAAAAGAAAAATACAAAAATAATCAAGTAAAATATTTTATCAAAAATTGGGGACACAGGTGGCCAGTGACGAATCACCACTCGGACAACCGCTTGCGCTTCCGGTGAGAGGAGGTTCGGTTGCGAAATTAATATATAAATACTAAAAAAAAAAAACGAAACAAAAATAACGATATATTATAATGTAAATATATATTCAATATAAACTAATAATAAGGTAAGAATGTCATAAGCTTATAGCCATAATATCCATGATTACAAAACAGTACACTAAGTAATTACAATAAAAAAAAAAAGCTTTTCAGAATGATAAAAATAATAGGCAAAAGTAGTTCTCGCAGCATACACACAGAAATGTTGGACCACCTAACGAAATATGAAACGAAGCCACATCAATACGGTAGACAACAATTAATTAATATTCTACATTATTATTAGGCAAAATAAACGTGTATATATATATATATATATATATATATATATATATATATAATGAATATTATTTATAATGAATCAATCATTAATCACATACATGTTTATTTATAATATATATAGTTTAAACATTTATATACATAAACATCATATATTTCCATAAGGTAATTTTATAATGTTTATATTTAGTTTTAAATAAACCTATATAAACAAACGACGGCAACACACATTCTGACAATTCTACCTAAAAAACAAATGGATTATAAAAAACCCTAAAAAAAAATAAAATCCTGAGCTATATTGATACAAAATGTGAAAAGATAACGTTAACGTTTTAGATTTCGTTAATCAATCAAAAAATTAATTCGTTCAATAATAAGTTTTTATTTTTATGTTGTTGAGACGTAAATTAAATTAAAACACTTGATTTGAACTTTAAAAAAAAATTTCGAGAATGTTTAATAAATTGTAATTCGAGCGAACTTACAAAACTAACCTAACAATAATATATTTGTAACCACAGAGCCTTGAGATGGTGAGAATTAATCAAATTACTCTAATGAAATTCCCTTGGTGGGGAGACACGTTTGCCGATTTCACTCATTTTGAACTGTAACGAATATGGGAGAGCAACTAACTAACAATCTTTGTTTAATCAGAGTAGTAAGACCTCGATCTTTCTTATTAAGTAGCAAATATAAATTAAAATAAATAACAAATATAAGTTGCATTTATTATTGACAGCTTAGATATTTATTGGCAGATTTTTTTAAATCTTGAGTAAACATTAATAATAAAATATAATTGGTGAAATAACCCTAATTTAATTCTTATCTACTTATTAAACATTCTTAAAAGATATAAGTATTCTTTATCTGTTTTAACCTTTGCCATTCAGAACCATCAAGAACAAGGTCCATTGAGATTAATAAATTCCCACAACAAAGTTTAAAGTAAAAGCTTTATGCAAATACATTACAACCACTACATAATAAATAGTATTTATGGAATAAAACAAAAATATATATTTTAAACTACTCCCAGGTTATAAATATTTATGTTTTTAATTAAGCTTTTATTGTATTAATACATTACCAATTATTTGTTAATATTTAAAATGAATCGTTAAAAGTAACAAATAAATAACAACTCAAAACAGGTACATACACACATACATACACACACACATACATACATACATACATACATACTGGTACATACTGGTAGTACAATAGCATTTATCGAGGTTTTGGTACCTATGCCTCGATACATGCTTAAAATCAACATAGTCCTTGGTTCAATAATGTATATCAAAATATTTTTTAAAACTAAAAGCTGACAAAAGTTTTCAACACGATGAAATTAAATGATGAAAATGAGGCAAAGAAAATAACAAATGTTCGAATTTTGCATAAAATGTCTCAGTAGGTCAGTATTATAGAAATATCAGAGATTTACCGCTAATTAGAATTTCAGTTCAGTTATCAGAATTAGGTTTTAACAAATGGAAAATAATCTCATCGAATCAATTTGCAAATGTATACCATATCTTCTTCTTTATCGATATTTCTTCATATCCATATTACTCTAAGGACTTGAAATCTCACAAATATAATATGTGGCTCTTATAAATATACCTAATAATAAAAATGCGCTTTGAAAGTTTATTTACAGTTTTTCCAATGTGGTAATGTAGAAGTAGTTATTTATAAAATGAAACTTTTTTTCATACTGTAAACAAAAAGACCAAATTTTTATAAATAACAAATAAGCCTTCATTTTATAGAAATACAGGCGGTAAAGAAATGAGAAACCAAAGTTAATATAATGTATTCCGACAGACGGTCCCGGTGTTACGAAACTGAAAGTCGTCAAAGGTTAAGTTAATAAATCTTGATCGATGGTGTAATCTAATTATATGTGTTGGATTTTCAGATTCAGGTTTTGTTTATAATACATAGTAAAACTACGCAGGTTAATTAGATTAGTGTTATCTTTCGATGTAACGTTCTTTTGTAATTGTTTTTATCTACATTAAAGTCTGTACATTTAATGGGGTCTACGTAGATGTTAAAATTCAACCAACGTGATAGAAATCGAGTTCCAATATTTTTTTATTTAATGTTTTCAAAACATCACATCTTAATTTTTTGTCTTGTTTTACGTTGTGCGCATACCTCTCATATATATTTTTTATCCTACCTATTATTATAAATGCAAATAAGAATCATTTCGTTATTTCAAGTTATCTACGTAACTTGTAAAAACGTTAGTTAGCTTTCACCAAAAAAAAGGAACTGGTATTTAGGGATAGAAAAGACAAGATTGACAGCCGAAAAGACAAGATTGACAGCCGAAAAGACAAGATTGATTTTTAGTACAAATACAAGGTACAAGTTCATAAATGAAATTAATTTCAGAAGATAAAAGAATAATTATAATCATGTCTTATTTATTAATAAGAAATTATTTACCAAACACAAATACAAAAATAAAGATATCACAAACGAGAATCAAAAAGCTGGTAGACTTCAGGAGTTAATAATTATTTATGAATACAATAATAAATACGATGTTATTCAATATCCATCGCTTAAAATAAAATAAATCAAAGTTATATTTTTTAAAATATAATAAATCAAAGTTATATTTTTTATAAGTCTTTACGATAAAGCATTGGCAGCGACTATGGATAAAGTACTGACTATAACATGCTCACGATTAATTGAAAATTGTTTTAATTAGAGATTAAAGTTTTCTGCATATATGAGGAAAATATTGTTATTTCATATTTTGGTAAAGTATACATATTTTTGAATTAAGCTTTTTTTAATCCATATTTACTATTATGTATAGGTATCTAGCTGTAATCAGGTTAAATTTATAGGAATTTGCTCAAGTAGTTCCACTGTACGATTTCGCCATGCTCCTTGTTCATAAAGACCCCGGACGGGTTCGGAACTAGTCGGACAAATTCCTCTAAATTTAATGTGAGTACAGCCGGATATCATTATATAATAATAATATATTTTTTTATATAATCTTAAAACTAAATCTTTATTAATAAATGTAAATTCAAAACAAAGGGATACTATAGTTTGAAGATATATATTTGAAATTTCCGAAGATTGTACCAAGATTTTTTTTTTAAGAAAATAAAACAAGAAACGCGTTTTCAAAATATAAATAAATTCTTAAAATTAATGAAATAATTAATTTCAACATTTCTAAATGTCTGACCAACTAAAGGATTCGAAGGTCCATTCAATTACAGTACATTTCTTGTAACTTTCAACTTGATGACTAAGACAGGGATTTCAATGCAATTAATGTCAAACTTCTCCACAGTTAAATTGTCGGAACAATCATTTGAGGAATTCAAAGAGATTCATAGACAGAGATAGCGGTTATCAAGTTCTACATCCTTAATTTAAAGACCATTAGATGGGAAATGTTATGATTCAAACTTCACACAAATATTATTTAGATGTAAGTACAGTCGTGGTAGATCATTTTCAAGATCTGATACTTACACACCACAATATATTTTACTGTATGTCGCTTGTTGACTTTATATTTTAAGATATGTACTGTGTAAAGTGACTTTAACAAGCTGAGTCTTAATAACTAGTTAAAGTAAACATAGACCAAATGGAGTTTCCCGTTGAAGCTTATAAATTTTGTAAACGTTTGGGCTATATGTTAAATATTATCACTTATGTTAAATATCAGGGTGCTCTGAAAATATAGAGGCAGTAAATTTATTATATAAACAGCTGGTTGAAGCACACATTGAGACAATCCTACCTATAAAACAAAATGGATTATAAAAAAACTTTGTAAAATCCTGAGCTATATTTATCTATGTTTATCAACCAATAGTGTGCATGGAATAAAACATAAATATTTATTCAAAACTACTCCCAGTCTATAAATCATATTTTTTTTTAATCCTTGCTTTTATTGCTTTCATATAATCAGTAATTTTTTAATATTTAAAATGAATAATTAAAAGTAACACATAAATTACAACTCAATCAAAACAGTAATACTAGTAGTACAATAGCATTTATCGAGGCATAGTAATCAAAGCCCCTTAAAATAAACACAGTTGGTTCTTAGTTGAGCAAACCCAGTTCACGGCAAGTATAAAGTTTTTAGATTGGTGAGATCTCGTCGATTTATTATTCGTTGATCTATTATAGACATATCAAAAAGATTTACCGCTAATTAGAATTTCAGTTCATTTAGCAGAATTAGATTTTATCAAATGGAAAAAAAAATCATCGAATCAACCTACAAATATATACCATATCTGCTTCTCTGTTCATATTTCTTCTATATCTACTTGAAATCTCACAAATATAATATGCAGTTCTAATAAGTATACCTGATAATATAAGGGCGGTTTGAAAATATATTTACAGTTTTTCAAATGTGGTAATGGAAGTGGTTACTTTTAAAAATATTTTTTTTATCATACTGTAAACAAAAATACCACATTTTTATAAATAACAAATCAGTCTCCATTTTTTAGAAATACAGGCGGTCAAGAAATTAGAAACCAAAGTTAATATAATGTATTCCGTCAGACGGTCCCGGTGTTACGAAATTGAAAGTCGTCAAAGGTTAAGTTAATAAATCTTGATCGATGGTGTAATCTTTAAATATGTTGGATTTTCAGATACAGGTTTTGTATGTATTACATAGTAAAACTACGCAGGTTAGTTAGATTAGTGTAATCTTTCGATGTAACGTTCTTTTGTAATTGTTTTTATCTACATTAAAGTCTGTACATTTAATGTGGTCCACGTAGGTTTTAAAATTCAATCAACGTGACAGAAATCGAGTTCCAATATTTTCTTGTTTAATGTTTTCAAAACATCACATCTTAATTTTTTGTCTTGTTTTACGTTTTTGAATGTGATTAAAAAAACTGTTAAAAGACATCAAGAGATTATCATTATTTACAAATACATTAATTAATACGTCGTTATTAAATATCCATCACATAAAATAATTTATTATATTTTATAAAGTCATATATTTTATAAGTTTTAATGATAAAACATTGGCAGGGAGTTACGAGTAAAGTACTGATTGTAACATGCTCGTGATCAATTAAAAATCGTTTTAACTATAGATTTAAGTTTTCTGCATTAACGAGAAAAATATAGTTATTATAAATTTTGATAAATATATATAATTTTGTAATAATATTTTTGTGATCCATAATTACTATTATATATATGTATATAGCTATAGCTGTACTCAGGTTAAATTTATAGGAATTCGCTCAAGTAGTTCCACTGTGCCATTCCAAGTTCATAAAGACCCCGGACGGGTTTGGAACTAGTAGGGAAAATTCCTATAAATTTAATGTGAGTATAAGCGGATATCTTTAGATCATAACATTATTTTTTTAGTCTAATCTGATAACTAACTGATAACTAAATATTTATTAATAATTGTAAATTCATAAAATCGTGAAATTAAGATTGAAAATATATATATTTGAAACTTCATGACTGTCGAAGCAATTTTTTTAAGAAAACAATACAAAAAACGCGTTTTCTAAATATAAATAACTTTATCAATTTAAATGAAATAATTAATTTCAATAATTATGAATTTCTGACCAACTAAAGGGTTTGAAAGTCCATTCAATTACAGTACATTTTCTGTAACTTTCAACTTGATGACTAAGACAGGGATTTCTTGACTTGGACTTGTTGACTTTACGTTTTAAGATACTGTGTAAAGTGACTTTAACAAGCTGAGTCTTAATAACTAGTTAAAGAAAAGATAGACCAAATGGAGTTTCTCGTTGAAGCTTATAAGTTTTGTAAATTTTGGGCTATATGTTAAATATTATCACTTATGTAAAACGTTAAGGCTTTCTGAAAATATACAGGTATATAGGTAGTAAATTTATTATATAAACAATCGGTTGCAACACGTATAATCCTACCTATAAAACAAAATGGATTAAAAAAACGCTGTTAAATCCTGAGCTATATTGATACGAAATGATAAAACTTATTTATTCTATGTTTACGCTTTAGATTTCTTTAAATCAATTAAAAAAATATACCGTTTCAAAACATTTTTTTATTTTGATGTTTTTGAGATATAAATTAAATTATAACGCTTGGCTAATCTGATAGAGCTTACAAAACTAAACTAACAATAATATATTTGTAACCACAGAGCCTTGAGATGGTGAGAATTAATCAAATTACTCTAATGAAATTCCCTTGGTTGGGAGACACGTTTGTCGATTTCACACATTTTGAACTGTAACTAATATGAGAGAGCAACTAACTAACAAACTTTGTTTATTCAGTGTAGTAAGACCTCGATCTTACTTAATTAGAAGCAAATATAAATTAAAATAATTTGCAAATACAAATTGATTTTACTATTGTAAACTTAGACATTTATTTGCAGCCTATTTTTTTAATAGTGTAGATATAAATAATAAATTGAAAAGGATAAAATAAATGTAATTTAATCCTTATCTTTTAATACTGTGACTGTAATAGCCTTAAAAGATATCCTATTAGTATTCTTTATCTGTTTTAACCTGTACCATTAAGAACCATCACGAACAAGGTCCATTGAGATTTATAAATTCCCACAACAAAGTTTAAAGTAAAAGCTTTATGCAAATACATTACAACTACTACATAATAAATAGTTTTTATGGAATAAAACAAAAATATTTATTTTAAACTACTCAGGATATAAATATTTATGTTTTTAATTAAGCTTTTATTGTATTAATACATTACCAATTATTTGTTAATATTTAAAATGAATCGTTAAAAGTATCAAATAAATGACAAGTCAATCAAAACAATAATACTGGTAGTACAATAGCATTTATCGAGGCATAGAAACCAATCCCCCTTAAAATTAACATAGTTGGTTCTTGGTTCAGTAAACCCAGTTTACGGCAAATATCAGTTTTGCATGTTGGTGATATCCTCGACTTGAGCATTACCCTGTGTTAGAAACCAATTTACAGAGTTACTTATTTACTTAGTTAATTTTCTGACATATATTGTTATGTTCGTATAAATTATTTTCTGAAATATTTTCTTTAGAATTGAAGAAATCTTTATTATTTTACCATATAACGGTTAAAAATGAATATAATTTTTTTTAAATCAAATTATTTTTTCGTTTTAAAAATATAAAAAGCTGCCAAAACTTTAAAACACGATGAAATTAAACGATCAAAACGAGGCAAAGAAAATAACAAATGTGAGAGTTTTGCATAAAATCTCTCAGTGGGTCAGTATTATAGCAATATCAAAGAGATTTACCGCTAATTAGAATTTCAGTTCAGTTAGCTGAATTAGGTTTTATCGAATGGAAAAAAATTTCATTGAATCAATCTACGAGTATTTTCGCTCCTAATGAAAAGCGGTATGGCTGCCACTGGAAAAAAATAATGCAAAACTTTTTTTTTAATACTGCCTTAATTGGTATCTTCTATTAGTATTAAAAATAAGGTAATATATATTACTTACATAGCAGAGCATTTCGATATCACCATTCGTCGTATACGGCATCCATTCTAAAAATATTTATTCTTTTCGTATTTTTTAAACTACTCATCATATATAATCATTGAACACGAAATCAAAATCCTGTTTTTTTCATGTTTAGTAATTAAATAAAATAAACTGCCAACACTTCTAAAAGATTAATATAATACAATAATTTATTTAAATAACAACTATAATATCAATAACTATTTATGTATAAAATAATTTCGTCCATATACGTATGCTAACACGAGTCTCATAAACAACCGCCCACACCACGTCCGACAGCTACGAGCGCTCTACGGCTACTGACAAATAAAAGTTAGTCAAACTACATTGCATTATGCATTCCTCCGGGACTGCTTACATCACACAGAAAATACTTTAGTATACGTTTTTAATATGATTTATTAAAAAAAGCTTTTAAACAATAAACAGTAGTCTCAAGTTTAAATATAAACTAATGAATTCATAATAACTAAATTTTAATAATGTCTTAACTATATGAAGGTTTGTTTTAAAATAAATATCTTTATAATAATAATTTTAGGTATAAAATATTAAAACTATCATAACATAGGAATGAAAATCGTCATTTTAAAGTATAATTTCTCTTAAATACTGAAAATATTTTGGTATAAATAAATACTGATTTGAAGAAAATTTTTTTTATAAGTTATATCTTAGTTCCTATATTATTATTTCAATTAAATAAATTGCTTCGAGACTAGAACTCGGAGAGATTATCCTTTCTTCAGTCACGAGTAACAAGTTGACGAAGTCGTAATAGCAAAAGTTTATTTTTTGATAAAAAAATATAGTAATATTTATATAAATATAATTATGATATAAATTAACTATGTTAAGGACCTTGGACGATTTGGGAATTCATTTTGAATAAGGGTCAAGTGCGAGCTTAAAAGAAATATTTAGTTGAACGAATCTTGTCAAATTAAATGTACGAATATAATAAATAACGATGTTGAATAACTTTAGAATTAAACTCTCTCCAAATGCTGAAATTTTATTTCAAACTAAAAAATTCATTTAATTAAAATAACCAGAAAAATTGTATACAAAACAACTTCTATAAGATTTTTTGGCAATATTTAAATAATAATACTTGTTTTTTATATAAAATTATAATCATGTTATAATACATATAAATAATAATATTATACTTATACTATTATATATTTAGCTTATGTAAAACATTTTTAATAATTTCATATAAAATTTTATGGGTCTCCTCAAATCCCAACGGTAGCGACCTGTCTAATGTGAATTATTAAAAAACTGACAATAAAAGTCAATAACATTGAGATATCAACTCTGATAATTCATTTGATATCTTTATTCAGTTCACTTAATATATTATAAAAACATATTCCTTGAACTTAAAATGTATTTATATTAATAAAATAAAGAATACTACTGAGTTGTGAAAAGAATCTAGTCGTGAGTAATGATGTCGGTTTTGAGAACATTTATTTTACCTAATGAGGCAAACTATTTCAGAAGTACCTATAACATAATATTTATGCGAATTCAATATATTTATTTTCGTTTGAAGAATTTGCATCAAAGTTTGATATAACTGTATCGTTCAAAACTGAACATACAGAAAAGAAAATCCCGTGGAATTGTTGGCGTGTTTTTAGCTTTATTAGTAATTAAAAGTGATATACAACTGAAAGAGCAACATTTGTTCTAAAACATTTATTTTCCAAAGCTTTAGAGTCTAACGTATAACATTACCAAAACTATTTATATAATATATGTTATAAATATATGGGAGACGTAACATATATATATAACCATTTAAATAAACTTTATCACTGGCTTCTGTCCTATGATTTACGTTCGCTTCCAGACCGCTTGATACATACATTAAGCAGTTAAGCCGACTCGGCTGTCAACGAAATGTTATAACATAATCTGTTAGTTACCTATGTCACGACAAAGTGACACCTAGGCTTTGACCAGATAAAAGGTAATTCCTGTAATCTCGTTGCAAAAGCCTCTTGACATTTGCCAAAAATGGATATGGCAGTTGGTCATCCGTGTTAAATATATACATATCTTTAACATCTTTTATATATATATAAATATATTTATATAATTATGACTTGGAGATGTATAAACTCATGGTTGTTTTTCTCGTATGAATTCGTTAGTAAAGAAACGAGAACTTCGTTTTGTTGCCGAGTTATAATTACGTTTTGAAAAGATTTTATTATTTTGAATATGTAACACACTTGTATACCACACTTGTGTCATATATTCAATTCAATACTGGTGGTATCGAATTCAAAGCTGCATAAAAATCTCATGGTTTAAAAATTATTATTTGATTTTTAAGAGACAAATTCTTAAACATACTATTGATAAGATTTTGTCTAATTTCAAATATATTTTTCTCTCATTATAGAGATAATTAAAATTGAAAAAAATATGTGTGAAATTATGTAGCCATGGTCACTCATAGAAACCTTATGTAATAGTATTTTCTTAGATTTTCACGAGTACACATTTCAAATAAAACTATTTTTACGGATTAAAACTCGCGTATAATTTGGTTACATTTTTTATTTTAACCCGACGTTTTGAATACTTTGCAGTAATCGTGTTCACGGGTAGATGTGATGTGTATGTATGTGAGACAGACACTTACATCTCGTACCCGTTTACCTTATATAATTTTTAAACAAATAAATTTGAAGAAACATGTAATAATATAACAAAAGTGTACTAACTAAATAATAATATTATAACAGACTGTAGTTTATCTTTGAATGCATTTAGCATGTATTATTCGACGAAAATCACAGTATTCTGTGGGTAACAATGAATGCCTTTGTAAACATGTGGTTTGTGAAAATCACGGCTTCTAGTTTGTGGTAGAGATTGAAACGATGGAGCGTATGAAGTTAAGTCATCATCGAAAATTGCAAATCACATGAGTACACACTCGTACATAACGGAGGTCGGTATTCCCTGGCGTACAAGCTTCGTAAACATCTATGTGGGAATAACATTTAAACCAATCAATTAAGTCTCAGTCTCTGTGGTTTTGTGTGTGTGTGTATGTGTATGAGTGCATGCGTGCGTGTGTGTGTGTCTCTAACAAAACGTGATACAAAAAACCGAAACCGAACATTATATAAAACAATGTACGATAAGGTATATTCTCAAGTTCCTTCCTATTAGAAAAAAAAAATGATTTCAAGCATATAACCTTTTAATAAACAATTTAGAGAAAACAACAGCCTTTTTAATTACCTTTATTTAATTAAATATTTAATTTGTGGCTTAGACTTGAAGACAAAATAATTACTGAGTCGATCAAAATCTTTTTATGCACTTTAATTCCGACATTCTGATTACTTAAAGGATCAAATTATATAGAGATGACAGAGCAATTAAGAAAAATATAAATTAATTTTATACTTTGAAGTCGTCTTTGTAAAAAATATAACACCATTTATAATCGCTAACGGCTTGATAAATTAAAGTATCCGAGCCGTTAACTACATTTTAAATTGGGATCTGCAAAAACTGTATTTTTTTTAAATTTTAAACTCCTTTTAAAATCCAAAAGTTTTTTTAAATTTATCGGTTTTTTATATATAAATATAGGCACACTATTGATATTTATAGTGCATGAAAAAGTTGAACCGTACGACTATTTTAAAAGTTTTTTCCTATAATGAAGGCCTGTAGACAAGATAAGCGTGAGTAGTTTATTAGGACGGAGAGCCAATTTAAATCTGAACCATAAATCTATTCATAGCTTCCGACAAAAAAAAGCTGAATAGGCAAGCTAATTAATAGCCTTATGAACATCAATTATACAACCTCTTTTAAAAACAGTCATTTGACCCCAAGATATTAATTTTTATTATTTTATAAGTACCCACTAAAGAATGCAAGACAGAAACAACAATATACCGATTAAAAATCGTTCTTAGATTAGAAAAGAATATGTTAATATTCTTATAAATTATAATTACTCTTATTATAAAAAATTCGTATAATAAAAACAATATATATATAATATTTTTTTTTATTAAAAATAGTATATTTTTAATAAATTTTTAAAAATAAAATATTATTTTTATTATGTATAATAATAAAAATATATTATTTTACAGGTCATTACTAAAGCAACAATATGAACTGGTAATGAGCTAAAAACAATACCATACACAAAAATTACAAATGAAAAATAATTTAATTTGAATTTAAAAGCTAAACACGAATATTAGATTTGTCTAAGCAAGCATACATACGTATATTTTATACAATGTCATTGTAATATACAATGATTGATGATTTTATTAACACACCTCTCACTTGGTACTGACGTATTATTACATTTTTAACTAACACGGTATTATAAACAAAGATTACATTAAGTCAAAATATACAGGTTAGTAATAACATTACAAATTCTATGAAGTGCAAATTTCAGTGCAAATTGCAAATATATTATTATTTTCATATTCAGTACGTCAGCTGAATTTCATTATGACGTTGTTAATAGCAGTCTTAGCTTTAATAAAATAAAATAATTCAAACTTTAATATTTTTATATTATCGTATAATAAAAGAAATTTTAAACTAACTGCAGACCATTAAACTCTTTTATACAATATCAATAAAACTTGAGCGAGAACGAGAAACTTCCTTTATTAAAGAAGATCATGCAAATCGAATGTATTGAAAAGCTGTGACCTATATACATATATAAACTTTTACTTGCTGTTAAATAATATATATATATATAGAGAGAGAGAGAGAGGGAATACACAAATATTTAATGAAGGTATGGAAACAAATTCAATAAATATTAACGTTTTAATTATTTACAAAACTTATTTAATATAATTTTAAAATTAAATGTATTCCCTTTTTTTTTTTCATATTTTTTACATATTATATATCTAAAACACAATTAACCATAATGGGGGAATCATTTTAATAATTAGTAAATTGATTGGGCTCTAAAGATTCACATTTGACTGCAGAAGCAAAATTTAACCAAGACAGTCAAAACATCTAAAAAAAAAAGTATCTTTCAATTGTTTTCAATGTTTGTTTTTTACGTATATAAGGCCTAACATATAAATCTTTATTTACCAGTAATTAACTCTGGATATTACTGGTGACAATATTTTCCTAGTTTATATTACGCCTCGCGTAACTATTGTACATGCATCATTAGGTACTCAATGAAACTTTTGATATAAATGAGACTAACGATTCTCGAAAAAAAACAGTCTAGTTCTTTTCTGGCTCAAGTATGTTAAAGATATGTAAAATGAAAAAAAAAACTTTAAATCCATTTCAATAATAAATTTAGGAGCCCGTTAAATTCAATGTAAGATTCAATAAAATAACATAAATAATGAAAAATTAAAATGGTTCCATATAAAAATAATATAGTAACATTATCTACCTAGAAAAGTAGATTTTATAAAATATATAAAAAAGTTAAAAACTCATTTACTAACAGCATAATATAACTAAGCATCATTTATTTAATAAATTAATTAGTTAGTAAAAACAAATATAATAATATGATAATTAATATCGTGGATATTTATTAAACATTCATAAAATATTTTGAATCAAATTCATAGTTAGAAAGTGAACATAAATCACATATTACGAAGACAGGAAAACGAAAACCCCCTATAAATTACGTAAACTTTCACGTCCTATAAATCCTCAAAACGCTACTTATCACCAAACACACCGGCAATAGAAAAGCAACAAGGCAACCAACAAAAACCTCATCAAAAACATTCAAAAAAAGGTACTCAGTGCTACCAACTGAAAATTGCACGGCGAAATTACAAACTGTGTAAAGAGTAGCATGTCCTGAGATATTAGTTCATGTGTAAACCAGACAGCCACTGTATTCAATAACGCTGGTCCCGCGGAATAAAAGGCTACTTTTCTTTCTCTCTTTAGTGTCAACTTTATGACACAACAGTTATTACTATTTTTGTTTGTTTTGTTCAATATTTAAAACACTAGGTCCGCCACTTTGCACTGTGGAACTGAGGGATGGATTGTTGATGAATAAATTACGCATACTTATAAAATTATCAGACTAAATAATGGCTATAATCTTAAGCCTAATAAGCACTCGCGGATTTTAAGACGTTCCACATGTTAACTCTATACCCCATTTTAACCATTGAATAAAAAAACTACAATCACAAATGTCACCAAAAAACTTCAGGACCATAAGTCACTGTCCTCGACAACTCTGCCAATTTTCGACATCCTACCTTTATTGGTCTAAGAGGAGCAGAGCAGCATAAGTAACAAAAAACACTTTTGACTAGTAAGAATAATAATTTGCGAGTGCAGTGCTGCTGTATATCGTAAAAAAACAAGTACAGTTTCAGTTATATACATTCTGATTTTAAAAAGTTGTAATTTTGTGAATATCAAAACCAGTTAGTTGCTTCCAATGAATTATTAGTGTCCTGAAACATTGGTTGTTCATATTGTTTCCGACGTTTATATTTCAATTCATCAACAATTTATTTTTGTATTTAATTAGTATTCGAAATTGTTGTATTTGAAATGAAACAAATTTAAAGAAGAAAAGCATTACATCACTTGTAAATTGTAATAATACACTGCTCTTAAAATGGAAATAACTATAAATTACTAGAAGCAGGTTTTAAATTATATGAATATTTTTTGTACAATTAATAGGATCTAAGCGGTTTGAACATGTTAAAAATATAAACTTTAAAGTTAAGATTTCCCCAGACAGCCCCAACTTTTACCAACAGTTTTGAGTGTTATACACCCGCATACAAAGTTTCATGTTACGAATAAATATTTTATAAATAATCACTAACACGCAACTTATAATAAAATTTATATTACTGGAATTCTTTAATATTATATCTATACTAGCTGTTATTCCCGGTTCCGCTTGCTCACAAATGATTTAGTTAACGGTTAAGATAACTAAAATAAGTAGACTTAGATAGTCTAGATTATCAAAAATATTTTTTCGAATTCATTTAGTAGTAATAGCAGTATAAGTACAAATGATAGAAGATTAAATAACATTGAAAATATAGAGCATTCCTGTCGCATGTAACAGCAAAACTTCTTTCAAATAGGAACCAAGACATTTCGATTTTTTAAACCAATTATAAGATGTATTGTAAATGTTTTTTAAAAAACCGTGAGTAAAATAAGGAAACTCACAGGCTATGAATAATAAATGCCCTTCCTAATAAATCATTTCCTCCCAACACACAAAAAAACTTTTGAGACTCAAGTGTTAATTACTAAACGACCGAGAATAATAGAAAATACTTAAGTATTTTTTGCCATACAAAAGACGAACGAAAATAATACCAGTAATGAAGTTTATTAATAAATCAACTGGGTATCAACACATCATACGGTGAAATAAAACTATGTTTACGGGTAGACGAAATTAAGTCTACCAGTAAGTCAGTAAATTAGTCATCTCATATTACGCGATTTAAATCTGTTAAAAATTGTTTTATTTCAAATGTGTACTTGTGAAAATCTAAGAAAATACGACGTCATATGATACTTGTTTAATAAAGAAAATAGAACATTTTCAAACAAAATATTATTAACACAAATTAGTTGTAATTGAGTATTGCTTTGATATTTTAGTTGTGATTCAAATCACGAGTATTGGGAAGCCAGTCTCATTGTATCACAGAACTTCTCTAATTAAATTGTGCTCACAGTATACTTCGTAGTGAGTCGAGTAAATTAATGTGTTCTAGTATACGAGAATCTCAAATAGTTATAAATATGTTAATTGTATGACTGTCTTGTCTGTTATATTGGATCATTGAGTAATTTAACATTGATTGGGAAGAATTTGGAATTTGTGTCGTTGGTAGTACGCGAGAACTGTGAAGAATTTATTGCGATGGTTCTATTGTTAGCAAATATTTTATAAAATATTTTGACAATTGTGAAACTGTGATCACAATTAAAAAAATACGCGCCTGATTTTATTGTGCGGTTCTTAGACCAGGGTGCGTTGAAAACTTTCATGCCATTAACTTTAAATTGGAGTGTTTTACAGAAGGGCTTATTTTGATAAGTATGGTCTCAAAAACGGTACTTCTGTCACTTCTATTTGACGTAAACAAGTGATCTCTGATATTGATTTAATATGGAAAAAATATAAATAAATACATAGATAAATATGTATAGAATGTGAGCACATTTCATATCAAACAGAAAATCTTTCCCAATCCTAAAAAAAAAAACAGATAAAATCGAATATAAATTAAAAAAACAACGAAAACATATATAAAACAGTTAAGCGTGCAACATATTAAACTTAATAACACAGATAACTGAATAATACTGACAATTATATACAATAGGAAAAAAATATTATAATATTCTATACAATATTAATGAACATCATTAATTATTAAACGTGCTTAAGAGTAATTCAATATCAGTTCAAGGCTATGAAAAGTAGGTCATATATGGTCGTATGATTCGTATGAAGATCATAACTTCAACGTATATGTTATATTATCAAATGATGAATAAGTACCATATTATTAATATATCATTGCTAATGCCAACAAAAATCCAAAATGGAAAATGGCGTCACATAAAACAAATGCGGCTAACAACATAATCCTTTTACGTTGAATTGTTACGTGAATGTCATTCTTGTTACCATTCAAATAATTATATTTTCAATATGTATTTGATATCTATTTTTTGTTACAAAAAAGCCTACTTATATTTGTTTTTATATATATAAAATGACGCAAAAAAAAGAAATTGTTTTTTACAATAAAATTTGGCAACCTTGCTTTTAAAAGTTATTATCTCAATATCAAGATTCTTCAAGTGAAGAGAGAGATATCGATTTTGTCATGAATATAATAGAGATGATGAACGTGTTCAAGTACACTTTTGTGTGACAAAGTCAAGATCGAGACAGCCGCATCTGAGCCTTAACGACTAAAACAGTACTTATGATATTTTTACAAACAAAAATGATTAAAAATCACTGATTGCATTGACTTTACTTAAGCAGTAGTAGATGTGAGATAAGAAATGTAATATAAAACTAAGCTTCGAAATCTTCTTTATGACGTCATAAGTATTATAACACTATGGTTTTGTTTGTTAATTTTCGTCGTTCATGATTACTATTATCGTGAACTCCGCGAAGTTCACCCCGCGATTCCACCATGCTCAGGGCTCATGAAGAAGGATACCGAATGGGTTCGAAATTAGTCGTTCAAATTTCGATATCAATAACCTGAGTACAGACGGATAATTGTATGTAATAATGACACTCTATGTTATACTAATCTACAAAAGGCTCTATATAAACTATATGTCTAAATCAAAGAGTTTTGAGTATATATTCGTCTTTTTCAGCTTAAAACCAGAGAAGGACAAATACATAGTATGAATAAGGAGTAATAAAGTGTTGGGTATCACAGACAAATGACGTCATTATTACGGGTGGCCCTGCTGTTTGGTTTCATCATTAATTTTAAATGAAAAAAAAAACCTTTTTTATATCTATCCTAGTCACGGTTTATAAATCTAATGATATAGAAAATAATTTAAAATAAATTTTGAAGTACTTTTATTTTTAAGAATTTTATTGAGAGTTAAAAACATAAAAAGACAGTCAGAACAACTTAAAACCATAGTTAAGTTATATTTAAAAAAAAACAAAGTTATAAATATGATTACTTTAATATGACTGTCCACTATTCTCTGATTTGATGTAATAAACGCGTTTGTAATTTGAATATCACGCGTAACTTTGGTCTGACCAATAGCAAGGCTCGATAAGAGTATAGAGTATCGGGTGATTGGCGGAGACCTCATTGGAAAATGGTGATCGTGACGGCGCGGGAACAATCCAATCGTATGCTGCAAAATAAATAAAACTGGTAATTTCTTTGAAGATTTTTGTATTCAAGTATAGTCTAGCATCTATCTTAACTAAGAGATTGTTCTTAGCGTGTGTAGAACTTAGAAATGACGAAGTCTTGCTATATTACAATTGGTGATGCAACCATGCCTCCTACCCTCTGAATATGAATTTCTTAAAGTTCTTCTAGTGCCTGGTCTGGATAGCTACGATCCCTAACTACAAGTACTTGTTGTTCAGACCATCGTGTATAACTAATCTAAACCTATAATTTCAACCTGCAGAACTACTATTCAGTTCCTATTCTAACCCAGAATCTGTTTCGGTCCAATAATCATTAAGTCAAAAACATTTGACATAAATTCATACACTCGGGGTGTTTCTTATTTGATCAAACTATTTACATTTCCAGTATATTTATTCCTAATAAATATAAAAGGGTAGGTTAGTTTGATTCAAACATCAATATTTACTGCCCTAAAATATTTAGAATATTACAGTTATATCTAATTTATTAACATTAGTAATACTGACAGTGACTTGATGCTTGAATAGAATTAAATTACTATACAAATATTTAAGAGCTTACAGAAAGTAGGATACTCAATTTACAATTCTCAAAATTGTAAAATATTAATTGGTCTATTTGCAAGAACCTACATTTAAAATAAATATTAACCAACTTTTATACTTATTTTTATACCCCACTTTAAGTTTACAAAAATTATTAATGAGACAATACGTCTCAATTCTTTTAAACGTCTCGTCGCAAGAAAATAGATTTATTATTGCACGGTTTTGAAACTCTTTTAATGGATTATATACTAGCCTTTTCCAGTGTCTTTGGCTGCTATTTATTTTTCACAAAATATGTTTTTTAATATTACAAGAAAAAGATCACAACCACAATATTCCAAAACGAAATTCTTTCACTTTAATATAAAATCAAAATTTTATAGTATAGTATATATGACAGAAGTTTTAACATTAAGATTATATAAAATAAAATAAAATGAAATAAACCGAAATAAATTAAATGATAAAAAATGAAATAAAATAAATGTTTGCGGGGCAACGATAATACCATCTATTTTACATAGTAACACCATTAAGTAAACTATGATATAACTATTTCTGCTAAGTAAGCTTCAGTGTTCATGGAGCTAGTTTCAAACTCGATTCTACAGTAACTTCTATAGATAATATTTAAATGTAACGCATACCATATTATACGATAGATTTGAGAATTACCGACAGAAAATATATATTCGTTACTTCAGATGTTTGTAAGTTTCTGTACTTATCTATTTTTTTTTTAATTTTCTTTTTTGTTATCTTGTCTTGTCTTATCTTATCTCATCATTATCACCGCGGGGGCGGCCCGCGGTTATGCCGGACTCTTACCGGCTAAACTCCTACTGTGCTCCACTTCGCCGCTTTGTGGTGACAACACGGAGACTGCTGTGCGCCTATTCCGCATCCCCACCAGCAGCAACTCTGTACTTTCTCAGAGTCGTCCCACCTCTGGACTGGGCTCTTTTAGAAGAAAAGCCCGTTCCTCCCCTAGTCAATGCATCGGGAGCAGCTTATGCATCAACCGCCTCGGGGACTTATCTCCTACGGGGCGCCCGATCCCCCAAATCGAACGCCCGGAGGTCCTCGTTAGGGCGGCATGCAACGTGCTTCAGCGAGCCGCCTTCGCCCCACTCGCTTGCGCCAGATAGGGTCACGAGATTCGATTTTTCCGACCCGCTCCGCTGCCTCCTTCTGCGTCATCACGTCCTCGCAGAAAGAGGTCATTTCTGCCCATGATGTCTCGTCGTCCACCATGTCACTAACTACAGCGGGCAAAGAAAAGTCGTGCCCCAACTATGCCACGAGCTTCGCTCGCTGGAGCGCCCGAGCCGGGCATACAGCGAGCGTATGCTGCGCCCTATCTTTTTCGGCACCACACTCGTGGCACTTCGCAGACGCCTAGCGCCTGGCCACCCTAAACAAGTACCTCCCGAAGCAGCCATGCCCCGAGAGGACCTGTGTAAGGTGGAAGGTGAGGACCCCATGACTTCTGGCAATCCAGTCCTGGAGAATAGGTTGGATTGCCGAAATCGTCCATTGCCCCGCATTTGGCGATTCCAGCCGCCGCTTCCATTGGCGAAGGAGCTTTGACTGGGCCGTCCTCCGCCAGTCCGCCTTATGTACCTCAGGCGAGCCTTCCCTCCCTCCCTCTGCGCTCTTCGCAAGAGGGCCTGAGATTTAGTGGTCAGCTGCCCCGTAAAGGGCCATGGATCGAACACCGGCGTACAGACGTTGGCATCCTGTGTTCGGTCCCCCCACTCTTGAGAGGAGTCGGCTCAGCGCCCCAGCGGTCGCCATCAGCTTTGGGGCGAGCCGCTGGAATTGGGCGTCGAACGTCCATCGACTATCCATAGTCAACCCCAGGTACGTCATGGTACCTATGATGCCGATGGAGGATCTTATCTCATCTTATCTTATTTTATCTTATCTAATGATGATCCTTATAACGATCATTTAAACTCATAAACTTTAAATAGAGATAAGCTGGTCTTTAAATTATTATTAATTTTCTGGTTTGAACTGAACAGGTCATAAGGTTTAAAATTGTATACAAACCTTAATTTCGTAAGTCAATTGTGTTGTTTAATTAAATGAATGCTGCTATAAAAATGTTGGTATATAAATAAATTCAATTTTCTTCAACTATTGTGTGCTTTTATATTTTTATGTTGTGTTTATAAAATACAATAAAAATAAACCAATTCCGGTAAATTAGGTAACTATTTTAATTGTATTAAAATAGTTACGTAATTTACCGGAATATTTACCTGTTAAATTTTTTTAAATTTGAACAGCTATTTTCTGTTCACGCCGCGATTCCGCCATGTTTCGAGATTATGAATGTGTCTCGGAACCACCCGTCCTAACTAATTGGGCAAATTTTTATAAATTTACCGTAAGTACAGACGGATATCTATAAATAATAGTATTATGTACCATAAAAGTCTTAATGTGACTTTATTATATTACATACATTTAATTTAGTCAGAGTGCAGTTTCAAATTAAACTATTTCTATATAACAACAAAGTATAGTATTATATTTAATGAAGTTTGTTTGCAAGATGTCTTCTAAAATAATTTACACATTAGTATTCTCGAGTTGAACGAGTTTTATTCTATAGACAATGTTATGGTTGCTCTAAGAAACTGAAACTATATTATATAATATTATTTATAGCTGAGTTTCTTAGTTTTATCAGCTTTAACATAAAGATATACAATTAAGTATGGCAATTATTTTATTATTTAAAAGCAAAAAAAATATGTTTATAGAAAAAAAATAGGTGCTTTGATATGTTATAAACGAATCTGATATTTATGATATACAATATTATGGTAGGATTGCACTTTGTGTAATGTATCTACATCATATGTATTTCTTAAAAAAATGTTCCATAGATTATAGTCAAACATCTGTAGGTGCTAAACATATAAATATACTGAAAATGTATCAATTTTATGAATGTAAATAGATAGCTTGTTGTTCAAACTGATGTAAAGGACCAAAAAAGTCGCTGGCAGAAGCTAGTATATAGAAAAAAAACTATGATCACTAGATTTGCATATGTTGTTACACTTGGAGAGTTTAGCAAATCATATTATTAATAAAATGCAAATAGATATAGTAAGAAATGAAGCAGTTTGTTTCCTTATTACTTTTATGTTATATTAGACGAAACCTACTACATATTTCAGCTATTATATAACATAATAGAGTATTAACTCCTACGAGAATGGTCTCAATATTTGACTTTATTCAATTGAAACAAAATAATAAACGGAATATTTTGTTATTTGATATTAGATTCTTTGGACGTATAACAGAGATGAGAATAACAGAAGGAAAGAGAGATGAAAATAGCAGAGCTATAACATTTTATCATTGGCAAGTATTTATTATATTAACATTTTACAAATTACTGAGGCATTCGTTAGATTGTGGAATGAGATATCAAGTTAGAAAGATTTTAAATACAAATAATAATAGAAGTTACTAGGTATTTATATATATATATATATATATATATATATATATATACTGTATTTTTAAGCGATTTCGAAATGAAGTTTCACAAATCAATCGTTGGTATATTGTATGTATATTTGTATATTTGCATGTTTATATATCTGGGATTTTCTCCTACATCTACTTTCTTTAAGAATTGTCTTAGTATATAATATAATCAGATGAAACTCTTATGTTTGTTATTATGTTAGTACCAGACAAGATACTAAAGTTCGGTTATTATACTTCAGCAGCTGATTTTGATGCTTCTTTTGTTATTATAATTAGCAAACATTAGAAATTATTACAACGACATATACAATACATGGGTATAAAGTCAGTCAGTCTATTACATAGTAAAATTTAAGAAATTTCATTATGTAAGGACGTACTAAGTTAATAAAAAAAACAATAGACTTATTTCAATAAAACTATTTTACGGACATAACTCGCGAGCGAGCAAACCGCGAACACGTTTGCTGCAAAGCGTTCGAAACGTCGGGTTAAATTTAAAAAAATGTAAAAATAAACGTGAGTTATATCCGTAAAATAGTTTTATTGGAATGTGTAGTACTCGTGTAAATATTAAAAAACAATATACTTATTGTTTTAGAATATTTAAAGAGAATTGAGAATTATTTCCTAAATTAATTTTATATTGGATAATATAAAATTTTGTAAATTTTAATTGTTATATAATTGTAAAAACAAGTATTCAACTGTAACTTTTTATTTTACTGTAGTACAGGGGTAGCATGTGGAAGTAAATTGAAATTTGTAATGGTAGTACTTGTAAAGAAATATTGTATTAATTTGTATAATGTTATAATTAACGAAATTATATATATTATATAACGCATTTTACCAAACATGTTGCAGAATTGTAATTAATAAGGCATATAGAAACCAAAGTTTCTTTACTTATAAAAAAAGGTTTAGAATCACTGTAAGTAATTACAAAAGTAATACATTACTTTTCAAGCGAACAACGAACAGAACGATAAGAAATCTTAGAAGCTTGCTGAAAGATGCTGAAGCTTGAATAATAAATCTTAGCAAATTAACCAATTTCATTATCAAGGGGTTAAAGAACAATATTGTACAAAAATAATTATTAATATAATAAAATTTTCATAACACCCTCCAAATATCATGAGATTTCTTGAAATGTTATTTTCATTTAACTGGAAATCATGAAAATTGAAATCAAAGTATCAAAGTACTAATGTGACCTAGTGCAGTTATGACAAAACTTATGTAATTAAATAGTACTCTGCGTTAACTTTGGTTTGAGTTGAACAAGTTAGTGAAGTCAAGAGTTCGGAGTCAAAATAATTATGAATCTGTTATCTTTGAAACTGTCTTGCCGTTTATTAAGTATAGGATGTTATTTATATAAATCAAGGATTTTTGTTGACGATTAATTAATAATACTAAAGATAATAAAACTTAATGTTTTCTAAGATTTACACGAGTACTACACATTTCAATAAAACAATTTTACGCGTTTACTTTTACATTTTTAAATTTAACCCGACATTTTGAATGCTTTGCAGCAAACGTGTTCGCGGTAAGACGAGATGATGGTGTCTCAGACACCATCATCTCGTCTTACCGTGTCTCGTCGGGTTAAATTTAAAAATGTAATAATAAACGCGAGTTATATGCATAAATAGTTTTATTGAAATAATAAAACCTTTTTATTTTACGTTAAAATTAAAAAACTAATTGCCAAAAAAATAAAAATATTTACAATATTTGTTTCACGATACAATTCGATCAATCTTGCTGAAATGCATCCAGCAAAATATAGATATAAAATATATTGATAGTTTTAAATACAATTATATATATAATAGAGATATATCGACGCATACAAAAATATATTGTATTGGATAGCACATCATTATCATCGTCACTTCAGCCGAAGGAACACAAATTAGTACAATAGTTCAATATGTCTCGCTTTGATGATTTACAAGAACAAACACCTACATATAACTCAAACTAACCTAAACACGTTTAATGACATTTCCATTATAACGTGTTCCCAAACGACGGCTAAATCATTTCTGATATCTAGTATAGAACATCGGAATCCGGATTACTCAATACAACATCAACACACTACATATTTTGTCCATTCTAACAACACGTGAATGTGGAAAATGAATGGAAAATGAAATAAAACACAATAATCCTTTTATATTTGTATTTAAACTTTATAGTACTAAACTTAGTCTGGTCATAAATATAATGACAATGAAAAAAAAAACTATATGTTATATTTGGAATTTATCATCCTTACATGATTATCCATTGTGTTTTCTTATTTTTTCTCTAACCGGTATTCAATATTTTAGTGACATTAAAATGAAGCGGGTGAACCCTACTCCATTTTCACTCCACAAAAAAGAGAACCGAATTGCTGTGATTTCATTATATAGAGTAGGTATGGCGAAAATAAAATATATTGACAGTTTTAAATACAATCATAAATATATACATATATTTGAGATATATAGACACATAAAAAACTATTTTATATTGATCATCATCATCACTTCAGCCTAAGAAACACAAAGTAGTTCAAGAGTTCAATATGTCTCACTTTAGTCCGCCATTGTACTTTGTGCATAAATAAATAAATAAATAAGTAATAAAAAAATACATTCGTTTGGTATTAGTCGAAAAATTGTGTACCGCGCAATTGAAAGGTACAATTAAAAGTCTTTTCTTTGTGAAAGATTACATAGGACTTGCAGATTATAAGAGAGATAAATTACCTGATAATTTAAAAACAAATAGGGTGGTAATATACAAACACATTCTTAATTAATTCGCAAAGGGTTAAGGGATGTCGTCGTAAAATTTTATTTACTATTAAGAAAATTTTTACCATAGGGCAATGTTTAAACAAGCCATTCTGCTTGTAAAAACTTTTGGCATAAACTCGGTCGTTTTATGGAGTTTATGATCATAGCTCTGTAGAAGCTTCCCGATTAATTAGCAGAGTACAACGTGGATATTATCTGACTTCAGTTGATGGTTTGGTGGGGTGTTATCAAGTGCTATCAAGTGGTAACTGAGTCATATTTTTATGTAATAGGTATCAGAACATTGGCACAAGATACAATTCTAGAGACCTTAAAACTCTTTTTAACATCAAATTTTATAATAAAGGCTGATCTGTTCAGCAAAGCCCAGCTTGGGTCATAGAGGTCCATCTAATCGATCTAAATCTCAATCTTGAGCCACAGACTAGCCATCGTCTAGTCCTTATCTCAATTCCCTGGATTATGATTCATGGTAAATTTTGGAAAGTACCTATGGCATACTCTAAACGTCATAATTTGGTGTCCCTAAAAACCACTAGAATAACAGTGAAGGTTCCATAGAAAGAGTGTGAGTTTAAATTAGTAACTGGCCCCAACGTTGAAAGGAGATTTATATTGAATGAGCTTCATATAATTTTATTAAATTAATTTAATTATTTTATTATCTTAATTTATAAAAAACACATGCGTGAAATAATTGTTTTAAAATAAGTAAAGAAAAAAATTCGTTCTATTCAATTCAAGACTAGATATATAATTATCCATTTGCACTCACATTTGTACTGTCAAAATTTGTCCAACTTGTTTCGGGCTATAACTATGGCCATAACTATGTCCGAAAGCATTTGGGAAAATTCCATTAGTATTGACATGAGTGCAGACTGATAATTTTATATTTATTAATTAATAATATAATTGGCAGTTTTAATATCGTAAGTTATTTTAAATACTATTTAAGTATGAAATTTGTTACTTAAAGAGTAGTACGGCCTAAATATATTTTATGGCATTTATAAAATACCTTCTAACAGCAGAATTACGGATAAATTACCTCATACAGAATGAAAGAAATACTAACCCAAAATAACCATTATATCACTTACACATGTATCGAAAATAAAATTAGGAAAACAAAATTCCAGTAACGAATTCTTTACATTTAATATTCAGTCGTGTGAATATTTCTCGATATTATTACAATATTACATTTTATTTAGTACCTCTTTTATCAAAAATCGTAAAAAAACATTGACATTTGATTTTCTTTGAAAGTAACATTTTTCACGAAGCACTCTAAATAAATCTTATATTTAATATTATTGAATTCGACAACGTGAGTTTCAATTTCAAGGTTTCGAAGAAAGATGCTTTCTCAAGATTCTATCAAGTCAAGGGGGAGATATTGGTTACATCATGAATAAAGTAATCGAAATTCTGAAATCTTGTATGACAAAATCGTGACTTTGTCCTGACTTTATCGTGACTTAGGCTACTCGTGAGCTGTAAAGACGAAATAAAATTCATTAATATCAATCTAAATAAAAATATATTGTTTAATTTATTTTATATTCTTCTAGTCAAAGTATTATAGCTTAAAAGCTTTTATTAGGATTACTCCAAGTTTGGTATTTTCTTGTTTAAGCTAAAGACCTGTAGTGAATAAAAAGAAAATGTTTACCTTATAAAGATTAAATAAAAAATCTTTTTTGAATATGTAGTAGCTGTTATCAAGACTTACATATGCGAGCTTATTATGTTTAAAAGAATATATTGCTAAGTATATAGTGCTTCGAGAATTTCGCTTATCTTTATTTATCCCAGTAATGGCTATCATAATAACATTTAGCTGATATTGGTACTGAAGTATATGAAGCTTTCATCGAAGCGATCAAGCGAACGAGGTCTGACCTTTTAAGCTAGTAGGGTTTAACCTGAGTAATTAAATCTATAATTTTAGAGCTATTGAGCTAAGCTATTACTAAATTTATTGAACTAGATATAACGAGCAAAAATGTGTAGATAGAAAAAGTAATGTTTATATATTTTTAAAGTAATAAAATATGACTTCGTTTCTTTTACCATTAACAAAGGAATTTCGGAATTGTCTTTCTAGGATTTGACACCACCTTCAGAGAGACAACCGGACGTACGATGTAAATTTATATTTTTCTTCTATTTCAATAATGTATTGTAAAATACATTGTGAAGTTTGATTTTGTTTAGAGAATAGTAAAGGCAATAGAATTGTAAGTAAAATAATTTGTATTTTTATTAAATTGCTTTTTATTGTTCTTTGTTGTTTAGGTATATTTTTAAGTACGAGGTTTTTCTCTATACTACTGTCTCTAGATTATGTTAATCTGTATTTAGGAATGTTTAAATAAAATACATATTAAAACATTTCATGAAACATTTTAACTTAAAAGCTAAGTCGATATTTTAATAATATATCTTATTCTGATTTTTTTAATATAGATTTAAGCTCAGAAATGTAATAATTAACGTCACTTTTCATAATTAAGACTGTATTTTTAAAAGGCTTTTTTACATCGCCCATTATTTAGTAAAGATCAGAAAATTTAACCTTATTATAATTAATAGAGCTAAAAATAAAATAGATAATTTGTATAATGTACTTTAAATGTAATAAAAAATGATGGAAATAACACAATGAGCAAACTGAGCTTAACTAAATATATACATATTTTCCTACACTTGTTACAAATGTAAAAAGTACATTTTGTACCCGTTTTTACTGGACGAGTAAAACAAATAAAAAGTAATTTCAGACTGAGGTTTTAATTGTAATTTAATTAAATATAATATTATGTTAAATACATTTTTTTTATAACTAACTTATCATTACTAGAAAATATTTTATATGTTATAAGTGTTTTTAAACTTTACTTAAATAAAAAAAATCATATAGAAGTAAAAAAATCATTATTACGAACAACCATTTTCATTTTATAAGTACTTAAAATGTTTTTTTTTTTTCTGATCTAGCTGAATAACATGACAGGTAGAGAACTAGATACTTCCCTCCTTTACAATCGACTAATATTTATACCACACCCTGTTTATATCTATAGTAATAAATCGGTTTTAAAAATTAGTTTTCTTATAATTTAACAAATTGCAGAAGAAGAAAAGGAAAAATATATACTATTGTAATGTTAAAGAAAACAATTGAAGCCCAAAAACAATTATGAAAACTACAAGAGACCATGCCACAAAAAATATATACATTAACAAACATTTAATAAAACAAATTGCACAAATTGTTTAAAACAAAACAAGAGAAAATCAGTGCAGTCAATTTAACCAAGAATCTGATACGAGCAGATTGATAAACTGAATAAGGCAATAATAAAGTGTCTAGTATCGAGGAAGAATGACGTCATTAACTCGACTCCATATTTATTTCTGCCAGAATTCAATAATACTTCGTAGTACATGTACATACATGTGTTAGTTAGAGAGTTTAGTTTAGAGTTAGAGGAATATTTCAAATCATCGACGATTATTTCAGGTCATATTATAATTATATAAAACATATTTCTTGATAAAAAAATGTCTAACATGTTTGTATTCAGTTCTTATTAATATTAATTCCGCTTATGACATCTTTTCATAGTTATTATAAGAAACTATCCGGCTGTTATTACAAAAATACTATCGAAATATTCATGAGCTCTGAGCATCACGAAAAAAATATAATATGTCAATCTCATTTCATATCTTTATACATACAAAACTAAATTGATCAAGGCAACATGATAGCTCAATGGGTAGAGCGACTGGAAAGACATTAAATAGATCGCAACTTCAAGCCCTGTCTGTGCTCACAATTTTTTTATTTATTAACATAAACATAACACGAAATATTATTACACAGACGTAAATTCATTTCTTAAAAAACCATTGTATTGTTATTGTAACACATTATAATAATGAATCCAAGTCGGGTTATCAACCTCGATTCTTTTGTATGATAAAATACGTTTTTTATATTATATTTATTATTTTCAAGTAAACGCCCACACTCCTTTCGGGAAAATATTACATTTTTAAGCGTCAAAGAGTAGATGGCTTAATGATTTTCAAGATATTCAGGTTTCATTTATAATTAAAATAGCTTTTTTTTAGGTTTTAAAATATATATTTATATATATAAATTTTTTACTATATTTTATATTTAATAAATAATATATAAACGTTGCTTATTTATGGTAAAATCTAATATACAAATTAGCAAGGTGACTGGTATGACTAATAATGATTGTATATCATAATAGTGTTAAATATTGTAATAACTTTTAAAAAATTTCATAATATTAAGTTAAATAGGTTTTGGACATTATCCATCAACCGAAATTTTCAATAAAACAGATTTTCAAGAAGAAATGATGTCCAACACGTATCAGTAGAATAATAACACAAACATTAAGTATAGATCAGAGTGGGAAGCTCTCATACATTAATATCTCTTTGTCAACCGATAACAGAAAGTTTAGTATTATAGAAAAGTTAATGTATATGTAAAAGATATTTTATACACTTTCATGTGTGTGCGTGTACATACATACAAAGCATATTTAGTTAGAACATGATACGACTAATATGGCTGATAAAAATAATGATATTAAAGAAGGCATTTTGTAATCAAATAAATTTAATAATATTATACAAGTTTTAGTAGACACTTTTATGGAAAATATAACACCATTTATAATCGCTAACAGCAAATGCTTTATACTTATAATTTCTATTTTATATCATTTCAGATTTATGTTTTTTAAATGAAGTCTTGTGTCTTCATATTCTGTAAATCCGAGTACAAACTATTCTGACAAAAAACGTTCAATATATTATTATATTATTGTTATGTAATAATATGATAATATTTATTACGAGTTACTGCAGATAAAAAAATATAGGTCAAATAATGAACTCTCATCAATCATACGCACGAATTTAAGTTAATATAAAACTTATTTTATTTTATGTACTTTTTAAATTTATAATATTTTTTTATATAAGCAAAATGAAAAAATATATTACCGTACAAATCATAATCCATTATTACTTATACTTTTTCTAACTATAATGACAATAACATTTTAAAAGTTTTATCAGGGTAATTGATTCTTAAAAATAGTCAAAGTATAGGAACAAAGTATACAATATCCTTTGTTAGTATACATTGCTTTATTGGTAAATAAGCACTGGTATGCATAATTCAAAGTGCGGGTAGTTTTATATGTATATACTAGCTTCCGCCCGCAACTTTGTACTCGTAAATTTTGTTTTCTGTGATCCTTTTTTTTATATCAAAAAGTTATTTGTACTTAGGTCATTTTCAATTTACTTTAATATTTATTTGTATCTTTGGCTTTTCTTCTACAATAATTTTTTTATTTCTATCAATTGACATATAAACATAATGAAATACATATAACCTTCTCACGAATGTATACCTATTACACATTATGAATACAACGGATGGACTGGTAGAGAATGCCAACATACATACAGACTGTGTTTAAACTTTCATGATCCATTTGCTATAATATATAATTGGCTGTATGTATGAGTACGATAGTATCATACTATACATCATATCGCCGTTATATATAACTATATACAGTAATTAAGTTCGCTCATTATATTCCTTGTTCTGAGATTATTAGTTTAAATAAATTATTTAATAATTAATGATTTCTTAAGATTTACACGAGTACTACATTTCAATAAAACTATTTTACAGATATAACTCGCGTTTATTTTTACATATACGCGGTAAGACGAGACACCATCGTCTAGTCTTACCGCGAACACGTTTGCTGCAAAGCATCCGAAACGTCGGGTTAAATTAAAAAAAATGTAAACATAAACGCGAGTTATATCCGTAAAATAGTTTTATTGTACTATTTAATAATTACTTATACAATATCAACATTGCTTGTCAATGAACGACTTTTTGCTAACCACTTATTTTTTGAGATAAAGAACATGCGTACACAAAGGCTTAATAAAGAATGAAAGAAGAAGGTCGAGACATAATTGAAACCTCAAGCAATATGAAACATGAATGATTCAGACAGACACAAAAGGTCATAGTTTCAGCTATCATATCTATCATACCCACGAATAACGTACCCTTCTAATGTTAAAAGTTTTATTGAATATAGTTTTATTTACTAAAATCTAAAATTATAAACCTTTCCTCTCTATACAATTAATATAGACAAGCTATTGCACGGTACTCTGCACACGGGCTATTGAATAGAATACTTCAAAAGTTTATTTTCGAACTACTTGTCGAAACCGGAAAAGAAACAACAATTTCAGCGTCTTTGATATTTTTGTAGAAGACAACTTCTAATACTTTCTTAAAATATTTTTAAAGGTTACTTTTGTAGTAATAGTTGTTCAATGACCATAATATTATATATTAAATTTATTAATGAACATGTATTATTATTTGAAACCTAAATTTTGCAACATCACATATCACAATCTGTAAGAATTCATAAAAAATAATAATTCACTATGATTAATTTTGTATATGCTTTGAAAGCAGTGGAGAATATTAAAATTGTACATATTAACATTTCTAAAGGTTTTTTTTTGTGCTCATTCTAAAAGCTTTTGCCCGTACGGGATTACAAGGGCGAGATACTCCACTGCGCACGAACGAGGCCCCTTTTGCTTAGTTACGCTCTCTATCAAAATGTAGGTGTGATAATCAAAAGCCACCCACGACTCAAATTTTAAAAACGTTACTGACACATTTTTGGTGTTAAAATGCGCCTTAAATAAAGGTCCTTTCAAAATAAAGCTTTTAAGCTGTGTTAGAAGTCAAGATAATATTATATTTTTAATATCAAGTATATTTGACATGACAGGTAATGGGCTAATGTGAAATAATTATTTGTAAATGATTGAATTTGTGTTGAATTTTATTTTATGTAATTTTTTTTATTATTATATTTTTACAATTAAGTATATAGTATAATTGTAATTATTACACATTGCTACAAATCTAACAAAACAATTTAAATATAACAATAATGCAATACCAAATATAAAAAAATATAAAAATTTGAATAATAACTAAATAAATAGAAAAAAATTGATATAAATCAATGTGTGAAATAATTAACAACATTAATATGCGCATTTATTTCGTTCTTTGATTAATTTATTCATTAATTTGTTGAAGTTAATCGAGCTTCATTCAATCTATACGCAAATAGCTTAACGAATTGAAGAGGGTTGTATCCGAAATATAAACAAAGAATTTATGAAAAATTATTGTTTATAGCAAAACTATGTGAGTATCAAATAACACACATTTTATGAATACAAATCAATCTAGTATAGAATCTACATCTAGATTTCAGGTTCAAAAAATTTCCAAATTAAAAACGCTAAAAATAGCAATAGACAGCAACAAAGCCAACAAAAAGTTCATCAAGAAGATTCTAAAAAGGTGCTACCAACTGAACATTGCAAGCCGAAATTGGCAACTGTATGAAGAAAAGCTTGTACTTACGGAGATATTACTGCATATACATATGTATATATATGTACATTATATTCGATGACTATATATTTTGTGGAGTAGAGATGGCGTAAAGATAAATTTTATTTACGCTCTTTTTTTGTATGATAAGTTTCGTGATCTATGGTTAAATATAATTATCCGGTTGTACTCACGTTTTTACTATCGAAATTTGCCCAAGTAGATTTGAACCCATTTGGGATCATTATTCATGAGCTCTGAGCATTGCGGAATCGCGGCGTGAACCTCATTGCTAGTTATTCTCGTCGAACTTCAGGTATACTTAGAAAGAGTTAAATTGTTCTAGAAGTTATTTTTTTATATATTATAAAATAGGTTTTGTACATTTTAAAATGAGAAAAGGATATATAATTGGAATTTTACTCTTTATACTTTTTACATAAATGTTAAAATTCAATTCAATAATCCGCCAAACTTGCCATCACGTTTTAATATTGTTTTAAAACTATATGTTTCAATTATTTTTAGATTAAACAGTGTAGTTGTAGAATAAACATAAAATTTGAAACGTAAAACGTTAATTGCTTTTTTGTTTAAAACGATATAAAAGTAAAAAAAGTTAAAAAGAGAATGATAATATTTTAAAATTTCTGCATGAAATTTAAATTTGAGAGAATTAATAATTTTTGAGTGAAAATATGCTGTGGGACAGGAATCATCAATTAAAAATAATATAATAATTCACATATAATATAAATAATATAAAAAATGTTCATTAAAACCGACATCAGTTATATTCAGAACTTTTTAATTAAACACTGAACTGTTATTGCAAAGAGAGATATAATATGAAGCCATATTGCATTCCGAGAACGCTACGAGGATCGCAGACCAATAACGTTTTGTCATACACATATAGTATCGTATTGCTTGCTATATTAGCGTTTTACAAATAACAAATAACTGCCATATTTACGTGGGTTGGTTGGAAATATCAGTAGGGGAAGACATGTTATACATCAACTAGAAGATATTCTTTACGATATTTGTAATGAAATTTCGACAGACCTTCGTTTTGTTATTTGTTTATTAAAACTGTGTTGTATTTTAGCTTTTTATGTAATATTAATATTATATGTAAATTAAAAATGCAAGTTGTTGATTTGATTAAAATAAAGTTACGATTCTGTGTAGAAGGTTAATAGAATAAATTAATATAATATACTGATTTGACTAAAAGCTAGGAGGTACATAAAATGTGTTCCAGCTAAGAAAACACATTCTTGTGAATGAGGAAAGTTGTGTTAAAGTGATAGATAATACAGTGAAATAAAGTGTACTTATAGCTAGGAGGCATACATGTACAAAAAATGGTACACTTTTCAAACCAATACAAAAACTTTACCAGTCAATCGAAATCTTTCATTCTGTGTTAAAACTAACTAACGAAAAATAAATATTACAATTATTTATATAAAACTTCAAAGACTAAGAATTTAGGTACATAACCTTTTTAAAAGTAGAGTTCTTTGTATCATTACGTAGGTTTTCGTTTTAAGAAATACGTTTCTTCGTTCTTGGCACCCAGAATGTCGTTTTGAAAAATAATTTTAGTTAAATTCTGTTCAATTTCCTGAATGTCACCAGCATGGTGACGCCCAACTTCAATTATACAACGTCCTCGATAGAAAGCAGTTTTATTTAAATGTGTTATAAAATCTTTAATAAAAAATTGCAAGGTTCGTAAGTTTTATAATTAAATATGAATCAAGAAAGTTGAAACAACAGCCGTAGTTTCTGTAGAGCTCTAGAAACAAAGTTTATTTTAATATAAAGCTAAAAATAATATTCTATTAATATTTTTTAAAAATAATTTTGTCTAAACCGCTATTCATTATAAAATAAATAATGAAATTAATTAGCAGGGAATCTCAAGGGCTATGAATTATTATGTAGCTCGTGTAATAAATCATTCACAGAATTACTGGACAGAAAAGCTTATTATAATTAATAATAATAAAAGATGGTATAAATATATAAAAATATCGAAACAGGAATGTTAGAATAATGTTAAATAAAAATATAAAATAAAACATTAATCAACAAAGGCAGGATTCAAACCTGCGACGCTGAGACACGGTCTCGTTGCTCTGGGGCAATTGAACTACTGTTGTCATATTGTTAATATTGAAATAAAAATGGCTAAGATTTATACATACTCACGATTAAGGTTACTTACCTTCATATGACATTTTCTTAAACTTATCTATATTAATATTATAAAAGAAAGTTTGTTTGTTGGTTTAATCGCATCAAACTTCGTAACTACCGGGTAGATTTTTATATTATTTTCTGAATATTTTTTACATGATTAAGGCTATAGGAATAAACGTGTTCGAATCCACGGTCACAGCTACTTAGTTATATTATTAAAGCTTATTACATTTAAGACTTTTATTTAATAAGATTTGGATTTTGACTTACATTATTGCATAGAAAACAAAACCATTTATATAACCAAATGAAACTTCTGAAATGATTAAAGAGCTTAAATTTAATATTAACTTTACATTAACTTAGTGTTTTCAATCAAGTGTGTAGTTCAATTACAAATGTGTTAACTTGGAAATATACTTATCATTTCGACGAATCCAGTTAACACAAACTTTAAGGAAACTTGACAAGGGCATGCCAAATATTTCAAACTTTTTAAAATATACAATTAATTGTACTTATAATAAAATATTTATATAATTGTTTTCAAAAACATATCGCTTTGTAAGTATTAATTAATTCTGCTTATAAAAACATACTTCTCATCCTCTATAGGAGGAAGTCAAAGGAGTATAACAGTTAAAAATGTCTTATAAAATAGTGTTCTAGATCGATATTTTTTTTACCGTTGTGTGTTATGTATTATATAGTAAGAGATAGCTGTTTTCCTTCGTATTAGTGTTTTTTATATTAATGAAACTATAAAGATTTTGTTTCAGGAGCAACTTCGTCCAAATAGACCAAGCTCCTAAAATAAAAATTAAAAAAAAAAAAAAATTACAACTAATTATTGTGTTTGTAATTTGTAAAAATTGATCTGATGTGATTGTTACTTTGTAGTTGTAGTCTTTCCAATCTTTAATTGTTACTCAAATTATATTTATTTAATAGTTACCTATCAATTGCTTGTATTTAATATTTTCTATTAACGCTATGCATCTTTTCTCTTAATTTTATTGTGTTTCATTGTAATATTGGTTACTACTTTTGGTTAAGTATTTTTAATGTTTGCTATTTTATTTAATATTATAACACCGTTTGTTTCCAAAATAAATAAATAAATAAATAAATAAATAGATGTTAATATTTTAAACACTTAAAATATATTTCAAGCGATATCAATGTTTTATCTATAGCCCACCTAAACACACAGCTACTACAAGAAGTTTAGTCTCTAAACATAAACATTTCTATTAGGAGGAGACAAAACAACCTGTACACAATCACTGATTGCTCTTTCCTACACAATATCACAAGACTTAATAGTCTACCATAAGTTATTTACCACCAGTAATAGTACAAGTATACTTGCTAGGGTAAATGGTGAACTTTAATAAATTTGCATATAATTTAACCCTTTTTATTTGGTATATACTAAGTACTAAAACTTGGATAATTTTTTTCTTAACCACAATAATAATTGTATATAATAAAAAATATATATATAAAGAAATATTTACTTAGTTTATATTAATAAACTAACTTTCAATTTTCAAAACTCCAATATTCAAAGTTACTTCCTTACAAAACTCTAACAAGCCACCAACGAATAATCGCTTTTTTAACCGAGATATCGAGAAATGAATAAAATAATCGAGATGACAAACGTGTTCAAGTATACTTTAACTGACTGTGTCAAAATTGCGATACACTTCCAGTGCTACAAGGACGAAAAAAAAGAGATAAATATAGTATATTATAAATCTTGCTTATTTTACTCCACATGCGAAATTTGATTTCTTTAAATTTGGGATAGATTGATTTTTTACATGAAGTTTTTTTTATAAATTAGAAATAATTTTAATGTTTAGTTTTATTAAACCAAAATCGTCCTACTAATTAACAACTTACTAAAATGAATATTATAAAAGATATACAAAGTCAAAAAAATACATACTGTATTCTTTTTAGATACTCATTTTATATGTTATGAAATATTTATCTTATATCTTATATATTATATTTGAACACACACTAAGCCTATCACTGAAGCGAAGCCGCGAAGTGTCTTATAAAACCATCCGACAGCAAGATGACTCGTGTAAAAGCATAAAAGTCGCTTGATATGACATTTTTTCAGTATCGAGACATAAATAACCTATAAAGTCTACTCTTTACAACCGAAGACGCATTTCGAACACTTTTTATCCTATAAAACTTTCATCCCCTTGTAACGACCAATTCGTTACAAGTTCTCTGGATCAAATTTTATTTTTCGTGATACTCGAATATTGAAAGGTTAAAGTTTATGTAGCCTAATATAAAAAATAAATATCACTTCAAGAACGTGGGTTTTTGCATTAGTATAGAAGCATAGGTTAGGAGCGACAAAGAAAATATTGAAGTTACAATTTAATTAGTTTATTATTAAAAAAAAATATTTCTTGTAAACCTATACCTAGGTTAGTGGATTGGGGGCGAAAAAAAGTTATCGGTACCTACCTAAATATTATGAAAATTATTGAAGTTACCAATCCTGACCCATGAAGTGACTCTGAGATCGACTTTGAGATATTGAGCTCAGTTTTAGCGCTAAAGTTTTAAGTTAAAGATTAAAAGTTTTATTGCTCGCCAGTATAGTTAAAAATTCCTAGTCGGCAGATCACAAAGAATTAAAAAGACATACTGTAGATCTCGAGTCCGATTGAATTGCCCATCCCTGTACTATACGATTAATAATATAAAAGTTTTGGAATGAATTATAAAAAAAAATAAACTATGAAATAAGGTATTATACCAAACAAAATAATATGTAAGACATAACACGTAGGAAAGCTGCATGTTTAAATGAAATAAAAACATGTAAGTTGAAAACGTAACATTTAATAAAATATCCCTTTCATGATAATAAAAATACCTGTTCAGCTTATGAGCCATATTTTCATTAGTTTGACAACTTTAATATATTATCTTTAGTAAAAACTTATCAGAATATTAAGAAACGTAAAAGATATATAAGAAGAAAAATCTGAAAAAACAAATGCAGCTATAAATCTGAAGGTTCTAATAAAGATACCGACCTAAGGAAAAACCATATCCTTAGCATGTGGCTCGAGTTACCAATTTGTAACATCTTGTATATTTAATGTACGAAACTGAATAACATAACATTGTCATTAATTTCAATTGGAATTAATCAAGGAGATATATTTGTTACATATATCTCAATTATATAATTATATATTCGAAATTTACATTGTCAAAACCTAAAACAATTTGTACTTGTCATTATCCACGTGTCTTTATCACAATCACTAGTGATGGGTACAATATTTCAATATCTAACATTCTCTCCTATTTTAAAATATATCGGTTCAAACTCTAATACTTTTCATAGTACTTCAAGTCCTCGTTTTCTTTTAAGATTATCTTCATTCATGCTTTTAACTCTACTTGTAATCCATTCCAATTTCATTAATTTCTTTCATCATGCTACATTGGCATTACAAACATAAAAAAATATATAGGTAAATCCACATCCACAGACACTCACAAAAGTCGCAGATTCCAAGTTGATCGTCTTGGTACATTTGTTATTCTATATTTGTTTAAATATAAACAATTAAGTTGGCTTATTTGTTTATTATTATAATTGACTGAGACATCTACTCATCCAAAACAACAAATCCTAGATAAACAAATACATTTTTTCCATTCAAAATAGTAAATAGTAAACTATATTAACACTAGCAAATGACAGCTCTCATATAATAATGAAGTTATCCAAATCTTCATTTGAATTTTTTAAAAAAATCACGTTTATTGTGGACAGACCTTGACTTGAAATTAAGTTAGTGATTATTATCACAAAATTTAAAATAGGTGTTTTTGATCACCATATTTCACGAATAAGTACTAAAAAATTCATGTAATCTGTTCCATTGCTTATAAAATCTGTTAGGACACTCTTTGGATGTCAAAAACTAAATAAGTACTAAGTGACACTTATTTTATACATAGATTTCCATGTAAATACTGAGAAAACTGACATCTACTGGCCTTTTACGAAAATTAAAATGAAAATTGTCAGGTTTAGTACTAAAGCTTCATCTCAATGTCGAATCCAGAGAGCACGAATAGAGGGCAGCACTACAGCTTTAGTTTAGTACTACTTCATATAGATGTCGCTTTTGAAAGGTTTACCTACAAATAGTATAAGAAACTTCCGATAGATGGCGTAAAATGTAAAAATGTTTATAACGTGTAGAAACTGTTTTAACTTCTTTAATTTTTAGGCGCTGTGTTTTCGCACAATAACAACCGTCGTTTCTTATTCAGTTTTATTTCTTAGGATTATTAAATATTGTTTATTAAAGTACAGTAGGCAGCTGTAAATACATTGAAACGTTTTTCTACATACCTTTGATAATTTCTATTATTTTTACGATACTGACGGCTTACCTGGAAACAAAAAGGAAATAATTAGAATAGCTGGACAAAATTAAGTATTTCAAGTAAATCAATTTAGATTAACATAAAATTTGATATATTAAATTAATTTAATTAATTTTCTTTTAACATAGTATTTGATAAAAGTATAACAATATTTGAAGAATATACAATACAAAATATTTGAAAAATACCGTCACAAATTTAGTAACGTTTCAGCCGTCTACAAATCTAATTAACACACGCGGTATTGTTCTTAAGAAACTTTGCTTCACAAGATTAGTTACGAGACACAAGCAATTTTTAAACTTCAATATAATTTAATCGCTATAATGAAAACTGTGTTTAACTTCTCTTCTACAAGATTTGTGTTAACTATAGTATACCTACTGCTAATATAGAAACTTTAAATATTATCCTAACTCTACTACTACTAGTCTTGCCAGGTCGCCAAACCTAATAGTCGAACAGACCAGCCAGTTTGACCAGACATTTGGGTAGAAAGGCCGGACACCGTTTTTTATGGAAAAGGGCACACGAGCGTGTGTGTTACAGGTCAAATATGATCAACACCGCCCACGAACTCTTGCAACATCCGAAAACAAAAGAGCGTTGCCGCTTTTTTTGAAGGTATCCATGTCGTATCGATATAGAAACACCGCCGAAGGAAGTTCATTCCACATCTGGAAGAAAAGTATGGATGGAAATGCAGGCGGTGACGTGCTGTGTGTGTGATGAAATTGGGCGCCAGGCATAAGACCAAATAGCTCTTCGGAATACTCCCCGTTGTAAATGCGATAGAAGAGGCACAAAGATGCCACGTCTCTAAGCAATGACAAACAGTCTAGCCGTCCACAGAGTACCCTAAATTCTTGATGATTTTTACTCAGTATTAATAGGTACGACCAAAAATTGTAAAATCAAGCTTTTTTGATTATTATCGTTTGATATACGCTCGTTTACGACATTTAAAAACCTAACAATTTCCGTTACTTATTACTACTCTACTCTCGTATTTAAAGTGAGAATTTCCATTATTAGTTAATTAAGAGCATAGAGTAATCTTTTACCAGTAATGTTTATTTTTAGTAGTGGTGTTATCTTAGTCTGCATTTAGCAGAATGGTAAATGTATTGTGTGTAATCTACTTCCACGCTCTGTCGAGCTAATTCATTAGCAGATCTTCTATATCTATTCATTTGCTGAGAACAATAATATTGGATTATGTAGCGGTTTTATTATTCTATCTTAAATTCACTTCACCTAGCTCGAATATATTATAAATATACATTATATATGCGTTTTTTTAAGAAACAAAAAAATATTTAAGTAGGCCTGTATACCAAGGAGATGATTTTTTTTATTATTAGGACTAATAAGGGTGTGAGTAATAATTTTAAATTCAAATAACGTATAACGCCTCGAGAAATTCGTTTAACAACATGGCTGTCCGCAGAATTATTAAGGAAAATACCTTACTCCCAAATTAGAAATTTATTAAATATATTATGAGAGAGAAGGAGACAGACTAGTCTTTGTTAAAACAAATAAAATTAAAAAAAAATATGTAGAGTTCACATCATAATAAAATTAAAGAAATTTGACCAAAACGTGTTTCGATATAAAAATTTCTTTATAATTTTGTCCCGTAACACACGAAAACTTTTTTTATAATTATATTATATTTTTGATATTTTAAAAATAAAAGATGGATGAACAAAAGTAGGTACTCAAAATGAAAAACAAATTAGTATAATAAGACCACCATGTTAAGCACCTCACATACAGGATATAAGTTGGATGAATGCCAAATCAATTCAGATTATGTCGATATCCGTATATAGAAAGCATTTTCGGAAAATCCATTATTTTACATAGTGCACCTGACAAAATATATTAAAAAAAAAACTGATACTTCAAAAATATTAATCATTTAACATATGCAATATTACAGATTTCTTATTAATTAGAGTCAAATTAAATAAGTACCTTACTCAGAAGTAACCAACATTTTTTAATAAGAAAATAGTATAACATTAACAAACCTTATATTACAAAAATTAAAGGTAAAAAACACTATATAAAATGTCATATAAACATGGTACCATCACTCTTTTACCATGTATCCGAGTATAAAAGGGCCTATTCTACCACGGTGCTACGTGTTCCTAATCGAGCGTCACCGGGAGACACTTGACCGTTTTAAAATCTAAACAACGGTGTAACTATTACTATGATATACTTTAAGGTTTCTCAAGGGAGTTGCGACAAAAAGGGTGTATGTTATATATTTTAAAGCATTAGCTAACTAATTAACCCCTCCTAAAAATAATGAAGATTTTCTTATGTTAGAAGAATTTTAACTGTTTTATGTTTTCTGAAAATGAAAAGGTTTTACATAAACGCACATAAAGAAATAGTTCAATAATATGTTGGTGAGAAGAATAAGCCAGGAAAGTATTTCATTAAGGATTTGTAATTAATTATTAATGCAGCTAAAAAACCAGTAGCCGTGACGAGAAGACCTGAAAATTAAAACAAATTTCAACGCGAGTCAGTTTATTATCTTTTGGCGAGAAGGTCGGAATAGAAGTTAAAATTTTACGTAATTACTTCCAGTCATGGGACAAAGGCCCAGAAACTGTACTTTATATATGTGCCCAGAAGGACGCATTAGTGAGTTTCATCTTCATAAGGGTAACATTAAGTAGATAACAATGTTTTAGGTTTGTTTTTGGATATGCTATTCTCAAATATGTTTCTACATATCAATAAGTTTTCTTGTTTTTAAACCGTCACGATTTGGAAATACCCATAATGGAAATGTATCGGGACTTAATCTCGTGAATATTTTTTCTCTCCAGATGTCGTAAATGTAGTGTGTAGGAGTACCGACGGTGCGAATAAAGTGTCAGAATATTATGAAGACAAGGCGAGGGTAGTTGGAAAACCCCGCGCCTAAAGACTCCGCTAAGCTGCCATTAGTCTTGCCGTGACCACAATCGGTGCAATTCGATCGAAACGGTTAAACAAAGGTATCGTATCTCAAAAAATATTCACCCAATTAAGTCCCGATATATTTCTATTAATTAATTATCTGTTTAGTTTATTTTAAGATATAATAAATACATTTATTGGAAATAAAATACGTAACATTAATATTTTCTTTACAAGAAATAATCAAAGGTACATTATGTTTTGAAGTCATAATAAGATATGATTATACATAAAGTAAAATTAAACAAGACAACAAGACGATCTGAGACTTGACCAGTCTTCCTTTAAGTTGACGCAATTATTTATGTCTATGAAAGCTATTTAGTTTCAAATTGATTTTAAGCAGTTTCATACCTTATCTCAAAAGTGATCACATGTAATGATATCAATACATAAAAAGTCTGTTAAAGATATATAATATCAGTTCATATACAGTGTATAAAGTGTATGTTCGTACTACATAGTTGTATGTATTGTTATCCACCTTTACATAAGTTCCTATCTTCACGCGGCGTTTCAGTTCTGATTGCCTCTCATATAGCACAATGCCGTCGTCATTATTTTGTTCTGTACGTTCTGACGGACAGTATCAAATAGGCTCTGAATGCTCCTGGATACAATAGCTGCTTCTAATACCGGGAGTGCTTTTAAATATGGACAAATCAGTCGAATCAATGTATGTTGAAAGGGGTTACATATAAAAATATGTATATAATTCTACATAATTTGTAATATATTAAATTCTTATAATGTATTTAGTATTTTAGAATATATTGTTAAATAAACGTGTGATATCACAGGATTTATATGCGATTATTTAATTTATAATTACTGAGGGATTAGAGCCAATTTTACTTTACAATTAGATTTGAAATTAATTATTCTTTTAAACATATTAGCCATATTATGATAAAGTCATATAATGCAATTTAAAATACGGTTTTATCTCGTTAAGAAAATGTTTAATTATAGTGATACGATTAATTAAATTGAATTTTTACTAAAAGTTTATTGACGTCTTGGATATTGTAAGCTGTATTTTATTTATTTTTTACTTAAATAACTTTATACACACATACAATAATACAACACAAAAATAAAAGAAAATATATATATCAATGAGCGCTCATACTACTAAACTAATTTCTCCTATATAATTATTCCGTAATTACGAAAAAAAAAGAAATATAAAAAAAATACGGGGATCGCAATACAAAATAGACTATACAATATACCTACATCTATACTATATATATACATACACTTATTAACAGTATATGTAAGTCCTTAAATTAATATATCTTATAAAATATGACAAGATAATTTTCAATGACATGTAGATTAAGTCTCAATTTAGAAAGAAAGAAACAAATATGATTTCGCCAAAATAGTGGTAAAAATGTTATAGAATATTAGGGGTGACTTATTAGAGGGAGGATAACCTTCGTCATCTCTTGAACGAGTTCCGACCGACGGATGTCCGGATACTTTTTCAGTTTCATTCATAGACCCACAACTTTCGAGTTTATTTATATAAACAAAGTTTCGGACGACAGTTTTGGCGTTCTCAGTGAAAGTTGCTTTTAATTTGAAAGATATTGGATGTTTCCCAGAGGATTAGTTATACAAATAGAATAATATATTTTCTGTTTTTTTTTAACACATACAGAACGTACTGTATATGTTGTGAAAGAGGGGAAGAGGTAGACCGAGGTCAGGCTACTTAGATCAAGTGAAAGAGAAAATAGAAGTCATGTCTCAGGAGATCGAAAATCAAACAGAAAAAAAATGAGATAACTCCACAGACAAGAGTATAGCTCTTACAAACGGAAAGAAAGAGTGTATATATATTTAACCCACTTATCTTTTCCCAAGCGTCTACAAATCCACAAAGTGTATGTTTCTTAAAGAACAAGTTTAAACACAATCGGATAAAGAAGATTGTTTTCAAAGCAAATTTTAAACCCCGTACCACTTGCTATACACACATGTATTCACGAGTATATCTTATATTGGTTTGTGGCTACATATAAATGTGTATATTAAGTTTACATTTCATCAAAGTAAGGAATACTGTGTCTTAGAAACTATTCCTTCTCATGTAATTAAGCGAGAAGTCAGTGAGTTGATTACGCTTTTATATACATAAGTAGAGTATAGTATGATGTTGAAAACTTTGGAGAGTATTGAGACATTTTAGAGCCTATCTCTAATGATCCCAAAAGTTTTACTTTCATCTTAGTGTTGCTTGCCCAAAACATTTTGTAAATATCTATTTAAAATGAGATATTCATTTATATATTTTATCCTTACTGTATCAATAATAAACAAGTTCACGCCGCGATTCCGCCATGCTCAGAGGTCATGAATAAGAATCCCGAATGGGATCGAAACTAGCCAGGCAAATACCGATAGTAAAAACGTGAGTACAGCCCCATAATTATATATAATAGCAATCATGAATCACGAAAGTTTACATACAAAAATAATAGCGATACTAAATTCTCTCATTTTTTTAGAAGGATAAATATAGCCTGTCACAGTCTACATTAAAGATAAGATAAATTACTTTTATCTTCGTTATCCAAAAGAAAACTACAATAGCCTGTGGACATTATATGCTAAACAAAGCAATTTTCGACGTCTTGATGGATGAAACAACCGTCTGGTGTTTCAGATATGAAAACATTTGGAATTAACTAAAATTTTTCAAAGAAATTGCATTATATAATAAAAAATATTTAGACTTTCTTTATTTAAAGTTACACAAATAAGTTTTATTATCAAATCTACAATTTGTGAAATCGGTGTTCCTCCAGCGTCTTCACATTTTCAGTCAATATTGAAATTTTTAGTTCTGTGTGACTCGCATTTACATTCAGAAAATGCATTCCATTTTGCATTTATTACTTGAAACGAATTAAGTTAATAGAAATCAGAGATAAATTGAATTTAATACAAATTAAATAAATTTAAATAAGACTTTTGTTGAGCGAAGCGAGCGGAGCGCTCTACTGGAGAGAATTTGTATTGGTTTTACAAAGTTGGCATTAAAACGGCTTAACGGTTCGGTTTCATATTTTGCACACATATCATGCTGATATGTGTAGTGGTTTGTAAAAAAGAATTTAAAAAAATTCATTGTCGTTGAGGAATAATGTTCAAAAAACATCACTCCCATAGACTTCAATTTAAAAAAAATTAGCGCAAGTGTAAGGTCTATAATTACGACATCCCACACCAAGACAAAGCCTTCGGCTTGGCTCGATTCACTCAACATGCAAACGGCACCCGAGATTTCGCGATCGCAGCGAGTCGAAATTGAGGGTCTGGTGGCGTTCCTAGTTAAAGACTTAGCCGTAGTAGATATTTAAACTACCAAGGACTTAAAAATCATGTTGCTAAATTTCCCTTAGGTGGAATAAATTGTCCAGAGAACAGAAAAGTAAAATCTCTCTAGAATGGTTTTGAATTGCGCCATCCAGTCTTGTATAAAATTGAGCACTCGGTCACGTCTCAACAATTCCTAGGCATAGATAGATTCAATCTTTGATTTTCTGCTCCACATGCATCACGTATCCAAGTATCATCCTTTGTTCGAGTCACTTGACGAATCAGAACATGCTCACTAAATAATAAAGATAGATAGATAGATTTAGATATCATCCTTACTGTATAATATAATAACACTTAGGTTATGCCTTTAGCTTATTTGCCTATTATTTCCATATATAATAATATCTGAAACAAACTTTGCACCCCTATTTCCGAAAATTACGCGCACCGTGTGTGAAATTTTGCACACATAAAATTTGTTAAGAGCACGAGTGCGGAAAGCTGTTATTTTTATATTACAAAGCATTAAAGATATATAAAATAACATCATTACACCATTACCGTTCAATTCACTGTTTATAATAATATCAAATATTCGCAGAGATTGCCGTCTGAAGATAAATAATAAAATCAAAATATATACATACTCGTATATATAATAATTAGAAGAATTATTTTTAGTCTAAAATGTAATTAACATTTAACCTCAAACTGTAGTCGAATTTTGGTCACTGGGCGACCACTGTTTATTATGAAATAACAAAGGAGCAGATAGTTTTTTATTATATTCTGAATTATTTGGTATACACACACACACACACACACACATACACACACTAATATATAAAATAAAAATGCTGAGTATGTACAAAATAAAACTTCACGACTTCTGTACACCGTGAACAGTAATCCTATAACAAATTATCCGCAAATGAAATAGGAAGATCAAAAGACTGAAAGAGGTTCATAACAATAAGAATTTCGAAACAATTTTCCCTTGTCGAGATAATGGTATGAGATAGAGCAGAAAAATTAAGCAATTTCTTTTATAATTGTATTTTAGTATCGAGATCGCAAGAAAGCGAAGACATGCCTTAATATAATATAATAAATAAACTGCTATCTTATATGGAGCATTGTCAAAATATTCGTAATATTTTTGTTACCAAAACTTAAATATTATACATATTTTATAAATTATATAAATACTAAAAGAACACTCAAGTTCAAAAGATGTCAAAGCTAATAAGTGTAAATAGAAAAACGAAGCGAGGTCGATAAAACTCTGGGACCGTTTTATTACAAAGGGAGCACGAAAGTATTGGGCGGGAGGAAATTATGTCTCCAATAAAGGTTATAAGAACCCTCCAGTGTGTCTTGTTACAGAGTACAGGATTGGCTATTGTGAATCGTGTTCGGAATAGGCATACGTGCTTCCAATACCCGCTGGTTATTATCTCATCATCAATTACGTATTTTGAATTGTATCTTCGTTTTTTATTAATTTAATGTGACTTAAAAAAAAAGACAAATAACCTAAATTTGTTAATAGTTAGTTATTAACTTTAAACAAATGTTACTTCTAGTATATCAAATATTTTATTATGAATTATATATTAAATATATTTCTACTTCTTACACTATAAAACACTATTCAAACTATATGATACAAGTCAATCTATTCAGAAAGGAATAGAATTGATCAGATGACAAACACACTTTTAAGCTTAACAGAAAAATGTATATTCATCTATACACGAGCTGAGCTTTGAGCTCTTACCCTACAGCGCCGTGCCTATGAAGTGCACTCAACTTTTAGCGGCAATGCTTATGCCTATCTAAAATAGTCCGACGGTGTTGTAAGCATAGTTGGTAAGTTCATACAATAGTATGTTTATTATTTTTATTGCGACTATACAAAATCTAATATAAATAAAATATATATAAAAAAGACGAACATTTCTCCTCAAATGTGAAATATATATTTATTTATTTATTAAGCTAACAAAATGATTACAGTATTTTTATTTGACTCAAGTTTCCTAACTAAACCTCTCATAAATTATATATTTTGCGAAGAAGCTTTGAGGTTAGTGTAACTCTCAAGTTTAATTATTTTCCCAAATTTGGTGTGGGGAAACTTAAATTAGGTTTACACAAGCCCAATATAATCCGGTTTGTTGAAAAACTGGAGATAACACTCCCGCAAATTTGTTCCTTACTCTTCCTAATTTTACGAAGTCATTTTAGAGATAAGAAAACAAAAAAAAGACAAGTCCTCTTGAATTAAATTGAAAGTTTTAGTCCGTATTTCTAAAACACAATCCTATAGATATATATGTTAAATTTGTTAGATAGGTAGTAAATCTTAGTTTACGTACATCTAGTAGCAGATATATATTCATAGATAATATTCGAGCAAATTCAATAGAAGCATCTTAAGTTATTGTTCGTGTACGTTGGCGCTGTCCTCACTGACACATGATACAATACATTGAAGGACATCCGAGCAATATTGGGGAGCCATGAAATAAATCGAGGTTTCGATAGACTCAATGATTTAGGTACCTCAGGAGGATGCCAAAGCAATAACGCCATTATAACCAAGGGTTCTCAAGAACCGAATAAGGGATTGGTAACGTCCAAAATATTCGACGAAAGGGAAACTTCTATTCCATTTCTTAAGTATATTGAAAAGGATGACCACCAGAGGAAAGCATTGAGAAAAAATATTTTATAAAATGCTTTACAATACCAAATATAGCTGACGTAATAAATAAATATGACTATATAAAAATAAAACATTCAAGACGAAAAATGGTAATAAATCAACAAAATATTTAATTTAATTAATAATGTCAAAAGTCAGTACTTTCAAATAATACATTATTTTTCAGAATGTTAACCTTATCTCAATAGAATTTAGAAGTACTTGCGAACAGGCGCATAAAATAGTAAAATGCATAGTATTTCACGTTATCTCGGGCCATTTACAAAGGTGCTAGTTTATGGTTCACCCGCGATCTACATATCCAGGTGTGATTGTCGTGAAAAAGGAATATGTTTTTAATACGATATGCATAAGAAATATATAATAGTACCTTTTTATTTAGAGTCTGACTTTTAGAATTCAGGCGTTTTATTTAAAGCCTGACTAATGATATTGTGAAAAGGTCTTTTTTGTGTTAATTAGTGCGTAGTTTTTAAATCACCATTTAGGGTTAAATAGTATAATAAATTGAATAGTGGTATTGACTGTATTGGGATACAATAATGTTAATATAAAATAGTACATCATTTGTTCCTAATCAAATCAATCCAATGTCACCTTGCAGAGCAAAAACCAAATTTTGATATGTAAATATATTCGAATTAGAAATGCTATAATCCTGTCAGCTAAAAATAAAACGGTTGACCTTAGCAGTGACATTTGCATTATAACAGTTCAATAGATAAACTTGTGCCTTTATGAATATTAATAAAACTGGCTTATCTCAAACAGATAACAGGCTAAGTATAGTACTAAGCTTGGACACGGACAAAATTGTTTTTGTAAGGGAATTGGTACAGTCTTTATCTCAAGCGTACTTTTAACTTAATATATTCAAGAATATATTGTTATCTTATAATCAAAGGAGAATAAAAGAGTCTATAAATTCTTTTTTATAAAAACAACAACAGATATATAAAAGTAAGTATAAAAGTTTGAAATTGCTAATGTCTCAACACCACTACAAAACGTGATAAGTACTTGAATAGTATATGGAGATTACAGTAAAATATTTGGCAATTATAATGTTATATGTTTGTTTTAAATTAATAATAATGAATGACAAGAAAAATATGTTAAAGGATTCAACAAAAAATACACACATTATAGTAGATATAGTCACAAACAATAATAGCATCTTACACACGTATTTATGTGTTACGAGATATTACATTAGGTAATAATATAAAAAAAGGAAAGTGTAAAGGGACTGGTAGATAAATGATCTCAAGTGTATTGTGAAAAGGATGGCAGCGGTTTATTTGAATTGCTGAATCTTATAAATTAAACATAGAGTATACTGCACGTTACAGTTAGTTGGAACGTGAGCACACATGTGCGTTAAAATACGTGTGCACTTCAATGCAAACTCACACACGTTTATGTGACACACAAATTTATGTATGTACATAAATTTGAGTGTGCGAATGTTTTAACAAAAAAATATATATAATTAATAATTTTATTTTTGTGTCTATACAAAAAATTTTCAATTTTAAGCCGATTATATGTATTACCCGATCAACGATTAACCCATATAAATGTTATTAAAATTTATTCATAAATATATATCAAATAGAATATTTCACTAAGCTCACAGCACGTACCCTGCGTCAGACCAGTAAGGGTAACATTTTGGACAAAATGCTTCATATGATTTATGTTAACTGTATATACTTAATCTTTTTCGACCAAATCTTGTATACATTTATACATGTTTATCTTTTCGTTTATAGATTACATACTATATATATAATGTATGTCATTATTACTATGCATTTGATCTTCATCAAAGCTTTCAGGAACATACACGTGTTTTCATGAGCATCATTAAAAGTATTTCAGGTGGATACGACAGTAATTAACTTTTTAAGCTAAATAGATGACAGCCATAAAGTTGTCATTATAATTAATAATTTTATATTCATTACATAACTAGCTGATATTCGCGGTTTCACTCGCGGACGAACAATTTTATTACTATTAGGATAACTGTATAAAGGTAATGGTAAATATCATATAAGCTTCCTCATGAAGCAGCGTATCAAAATGAAAAAAAAAATTTGAATTCATCGAATAGTTTAAAGGCTTAGCGCGGTTAAACACAAAAACAAACTTTTATAATATTAGTATAGATAAGACACAATAAAAGTATATTTCAAAACGTAATAAAAACGTCACTTTATAAGAATAATTCATATTTTATTACAATTTACGTATCAACAATTAATAATATATAATAAGGACTTTTTACAATAATTAGTAGACTAGACACGTAGATAATAAGGACATACGACAATAATGTTATCACTGAAGTGATCAAAGAACCACAAATCGCTATCTCAAGACATGTACAATATATATCGTTATTACGAAGCCGACTATATAACTATCCGGTGGTTCCGGTCAACCGCATTGTGTTAATATCCCTGTGTTAGAGCTCAGCATTGCCTGTATATTAGATATTTGTCAATATTCTATCAATAATAGCCAAGATTAAGCGATGATTAACGTTATTGTAAAATTACGTAACAATACTAATGTTCAAAATCAGAGTAACTAATTGTTTTAAGATCTCAATATATATATTTATGATATTTAAGTTTTTTTTAAATTTCATAATGTGTAATGCTTACTGCGATTTCTTACTAGATTCAGGGGAAAAGGCTGAATTAAATTTTGAATGGTTTTGTTGATTTATTTCATTTTCTATTCCAGTCAAGTCACCGGCAGGTGAGAAAGTTGAGTAGGTCCATGCACAATTGGATTGGAATTAACTAAATAAAAAATATATATATATTATTATATTTACCTCTTTTTTTTTACAAAAAATGAGCATTTAATACATAATGTGAACTGATCACAATATAACGGCATATTTGTACTTTAAAGATATATAATATATAAATAAGTACTTAGTTGTTTACAGTCAACATAATTTTTTCAACATATTCCATATACAATTACAAAAAATAAAGAACAGTTTACAAACAACGATAGTAAATATAATTCTTAAATAAAGTTATAAATTAGGCTATATATGTATATTACTTTATATATATATATATTACTTTTGAACACTATTAAAAACAGTACGTAATGTAAAGAAGCACTGTAAGCTTAAAAAGCGTAATGGTAATATCCTCCTGAATACTTTGAAATTAAAATATCACAAGAGGGAAGGAACCATTAGTGAAATAAGAAAGCTTTGTGGTGAAAGCGAGATAAAAAGTTTTCGAGTAAATGAATTTTCGAAAAGATTTTCCAATAAATTTATTCTATTAATTCGAATAGAAATTATTATCAAAAATTCTCGTAAAAGAATTTTAAAACAAAGACTGTTGAATAAAACTAAGATTCAAATTAGCTGATAGCAACTTCACAGAATTCAAGCGACCTAATTAAACCTAATTTTAGCTCACCGGTGCTTCACAAAACAGGCAAGACCAAGTAATTACTTGAGGTAATAATCCGTCAGTAAACCTTTAATCTGGAGAGAAGAGGTCTGTGAACATTATGATATAGTTGGAGAAGAAATTTTCAGTATAAATTTGTCGGTCTTTTATAAGACACAAGCTTTAGTCCGCACCTAACTATTTTGACAATTTTATGAAGAAATGATATTTCAAAAGGTTAAAAAACTGTTTATTTATTTGACACTATTTTTTATATTAAGATAAAAAAAAAATTCTAAACTACTTCTCAAATCTGATAGACGTAGAATAGTGACAATCAATAATAATACATATAACTTTAATAATTTAAAGTAAATTAAAACTATAACATATTTGTCTTAATAATAAAAAAGATATTGATATTGTAATCTATTAATTTTTTCATTATGACAAATCAGCTCCACTTTGGATTTATGTTATTCAAATCTATTCGTGAATCATAAACTACACAGAATAGTATTTTCGTAGATTTTCACGAGTACACATTTCAAATAAAACTATTTTTACGGATTAAAACTCGCGTATAATTTGGTTACCTTTTTTTTTTTTATTTTAACCCGTCGTTTCGAATACTTTGCAGTAATCGTGTTCACGGGTAGACGAGATGTAAGTATCTACAGAATTGTTACATTTACAAAATTTACACATTTCAAAAAGTATGTTAAAGATAACTGTTCGTTTTTTTCCAAACCCAAATTTCTAGTTAAAATTCTATCATAATATTTCAACCACGAATAAATTAGGAGGAAAACTTCATAACGAGAACGCTGAAGACTAATTATTCACAAGTGTTTTTAAGAAGTTCAGAATAATACTGCCATCGAAAAAATAAAGAGACATCTACTATAAAGGTCATTAGAAAAGAATAAGATTATAAGAAAATTCTTAAACTTAATAAGAATACAAATTAAATAAAAAGTGAAGAAAAATATGACAATGTTTTTCTTATGATTTATCCTACATGTAGAAAAAAGCTGTCTATAATTTAGTAATGGCGGAATAACCACCAAAACTGTGCCACCAGCTGTCAATATTCCCCATCCAAAGCCCAGAATTACCTTTCTATTACGTTATCTAGCGAAATGGAATCAATGGATGCCTTTTTCCTGTCATATCTTCTTGGATATTTTTATAAATATATATAAAATATGTTGTTCAATACAATATATATATATATATATATATTGAAAATTAAAACTACTTATCTAAGTAAATTTTATGATGTAGATATACTAGCATTATTGACTTTTAAATAAATATAGAATAAAAACGGTTATATAAAGAAATCAAAATTCATCAAAGCGAGTAGCGATATGGTAGCTCAATTGGTAGCAGCAAGGTTTCCCAAAGTGCGTATTCTGCTCGTATCAATTAACTTTTCATTCTATATTTATTTAAACTTAACATAGTTATATATGATTATAAATCATTTCTTTTATTGAGGTTATTAACATAATCAGTAACGGTAAATAAAGTGTACGAACTGTAAGCGTCCGAAATATAAGGAATCTCAAAATAATCAAGTTCGATAAAACGTAAATATTTTTACAACCAGCGATTTTCTAAATGGACTAATAATTTATGGAGATTAGCTACTGCAAAAGCATTTCTTCTTTTAAACGTTTAGCTCTATTGTAAAAATTGGCGTTTTATATTAGAACAAAAGATATATATATATATATATATATATATATATATATATATATATATATATATATATATATATACTAATTGACAGTGACATTTTAAAAAACGTATGTACTTGCTCAATCGCCACTATCTTAGTAATTTTAATTATAAGGCTTTGCTAGCATCTGCACCCTCGCTCATAGTAAAAAACAGTAAAAGATACGCTCTATGAAATCAGAGTGTGGTGCGACCGGTTCCGAGTGTACAAGAAAATAATATTCTCTTTTGCAACAGATTGAAATCAGGAGTCGCTCGGAGCGGATTTCAGCAAAATCCTTAAAATAATACAACCATTACAAAATCACTTAAAAATGATTTTATTATACATACTAGTATGCTAGTCGTGCAATTTCTGATAGTAATTACGCGAGTACATACGGACAATAATATATAATGATAATCATGCATCTCGAAAGTTTTACAAAAAATATTTTATTTAATAATAATTGGCTGATATTTATTATATTTATAAAAAAGGCTGCCAGAATGCTTCATTAAGTAACACAATCTGTTGTAGTTTAAATTAATAGATAGCTATAGCATATGAATTGAATAGGTCCATAAAAACCTGGTACATATGGAACAGTATGAAACGGTAACAATTATTTTCTGATAACTCGTAATATTTACAAATAATTATATCCTCTAAACTACATGATTGTAAACTTTACTGTCTTTACGTGAATCTTTCATGATACTGTTTTTATTTCAACTTGTAATTATACCAGCCAAAAAGGCAATGTTCAACTAGGTATTCGATGTATCTTATAAACCATCATGAAAATGTTTATGGTTATAACTGTAGTGTGTAAGTGTGTGTTGTATAGTTATAATTATACAGATAATAGACATTTTATATGGATTCTATCTTTATTATTATTTTATTTACGCGAACTACTACGATAGGAAATAAGTATTATATATCTTTTGGTTGCCTGACTTTTTGAATAGGTTGCACCGGCCGTGGTAACGTCTTATGGTAAGTACGTAAAAAAAAAAAAAATCTTTACAATCAAACGTTTATAATAAACGTAGATAACATTTCACTGAATTGATAAACCTGATATGAATTGAACAAGAAAAATCTTTTAATCTTTCTTTTTAATATTATAGACTCTCATCCTAGATATTTAGTTCCACTTTCAGAAAATTTAAGAATTCTTTATACTTGGAATTGAATTTTATCAGATTTCAAAGAAAATTTCCAAGAACGCAGTAACTGCTGTCATTTGGTGCACTTAAGAAGTGTAGACACATCTGAGTGATCCATTAGTTTTCAATCTTTTCTAGTTTTATATAATATTCGACATAGTAAATTAAAAATAATAATATTTTTTACTCCTAGTTTATACAAGTAATATTATTTAGCTTATGTAAATCAATTAATTATAAAGGATAGTTTAAAATCTCTAAAAACAGCAAAAACCATTTTTAGTTTTATATTAAAATATTGTTACATGAAAAAATCATCTGTTTTTGTTTTGAATTTAAATTCTAAACACTATTAGAAGACGCCTGATTTAACAAACGTAATAAATGTTATAGTATTTCAGACAAAGCTTAAGAGTAATCTCCTCAATAAGGATGGTACTGACGTCACATACTGTTGATTCAATCCATCACATCGACTGTACCTTCGAGACTGGTTGATCTGCTATTTCTGTGAGAATTACTTACTTTCATCATACACCCAACATCAAACTGGATGAACCGAGGTTGATTTTTTCTATAAATCTTCACTTAAAAAAAAACTGACATATTACAAAAATTATTTTAAATTAGATTTACGGGACTTTTCGCGTCATTAAAACTTAACAAAGTTTTTTAGAATAATAAATCCATTTTGCCGTCTCCATCAGGTTGTACTGACTGTGGTTACAGGAACACTACAACATGTTGCAAATAACCGAATAAAAATCCAATAAAAATTAAAATTAAAATCATCAACATAGAAACAACGGAATATAAAAAAGTATTTTTTGTCAAAGGTTTTTCCACTGCATCAACGGTTTGTAAACGAGAACAAAGCACAAAATTAATTTAGAGATGAACGCCACCCGTTTGATGTGTTCTGATTGGAAAGCCTGGTACATGTGTATCAAAACACAGTTTCAATCAGTATTGCTACAGCACTACAGCGCTATATATATTATGTACCTTTGAAGTCAATGTATATTGAGTACATATTTTAAAAGCATTTTACAAATATTTTTTTTGTTTCTTGTTCGATAATATGATGAGGGAAACGATTTAGGAAGTAAATACCTTTGGTCAAGATCTTTTAAAGAAATTGGCAACGATTTTCTAAACAGTTTCTCCCATTAAATTAATTTAACTTTTTTTAACTTTTTTGGGATTATTTTGTTACAGGACTTTTACGATATGGTATAAACTGTGCATACATAAGCGATTGCTTCAATCTGGAGTACCCATATGTCTAAGAAACTACAGTTCAAATCTTCAAAAATTAAAATAAACCCTAGGAAGAACCATCTTTAAAATAAAGAAAAAATATCAAATCGGTTTAGCCAGTCGACAGTTGTGAAGTCACAAACATAAAAAAAGAAAAGTCGAATTGAGAACTTTTTTATTGAAGTCGTTCAAAAAAAGGAGTGGAATATGAAATGTTTTGAAAATTATCCATAAAATTTATTAACCTACAGTATAGTTAGTAATTTGAAAAATAAACAACTAAATGGAAATACTAATAACGTTATATCAATCCTAGACACGTACAGAATACTTCTCGAGTGCCAAAGAATTGTTAGGGAGAGTAAAAATAAACATCCTATATTTGTTGCACACCTCAGCGCTTAAATGATTCAGTCCTTTTACGTAATGTTTTTACCTATATTTATTTTTATTTGTTTATATATTTTATTGTGGAAACAAAGGCTATTACAGTAAAAGCAAAAATTAAAACACTTCACCAAAAATTGTTTCCAATATTACTAAGAAATACATAATAAAATTAGGAGAAAAGATACACAGCGTTAACAAAAATTTGAGAAAAAATAATAAAAGCAAGCAATTGATAGGCAACTATTGAATAAACATAAGTTGAATAACAATAGTTTGGAAAGACTACAACCACTTAATAACCATAAAATTAATCAATCATAATTATTATTACCTTCTAACATTCAATTTAAATATATTAAGAGCGAGATGAAATATGTGAACATTAATAAATAATTTATTGAATTGGGCAAAACTACTATTAATAAACGTTTTTTTTGCAAATTTACTTTTATCATTGCTTAATAAAGTATGTTATATCAAAAATATATAAATCCATTAAATTTTACGGTTGCAGGGAACATGATATTGATCAATGAATAATCCATATGTATTCTTTTGTAAAAATAAAGTGAAATATGAGGGTTGATCAATGTTTTGGAGGTTTTTTATCTTTTTTATTATACCACCAAATACAAATAGCAAAAATATTTATAAGATAGGATATTATAAACTTTATTTATTGTCAAAAATATATTTATCAAAATTTGAAAACTCTTTAAAGTATCTTAAGATTATGTTGTTGAATCTAAAATCTAGTGGTAGTTTTATCCAGCATGAAAATTCAAATATGATTTTATACTCTGGTATTTGATGCATATAATTTTAATGTTGACTAGCAGTTCTAGAAGACTTAATCACAATAAACTTTGTAAAGACTTTGTAAAGAAATAAATAATTACAGAACTTAAATAACATAGAACTAACGAGGAAAATTATGTTTAATAAATAAAAGTAATTCGAAGTTTTACAATAAAAAAAAATTTAATGTAAAATTTTAAAAATAATAATTTTTTATTTCCACGTAACGAGTGAGATAAAACATGTCAAGTCATCTGAACGACACTACAATTCCATTCGTTACTACAGATTACACGCTCGTTAAATAATCACAAAAAAATCAACTTTTAAATTATATTTTACTGTACATCCCATGACAGATATGTTTTTTTTTATTATTGTGATAGTCAAATAAAACATTACACTCCTAAAATTGAATACAAAACGAGTATTATTTTTTTTAGTTGGTAAATATTGCAGTAAAAAACGACGCGTTAGTTGGCAGTGACTAAATCAAAGTTTTATTTAGTAGAAGAATAAGAATAACTAAGAAGATAAAAGCATTATATATTGTTAAACTTCTCAACTTATGTCATTTTTCATCCTTGTAGATGTAAAGTAAGTCTTATTAGAATATTACATTAAAATTTTAGCAAAACTTTGTGCCCGTCAGTACTGATTTATTTCTAAGAATTCCAAGATTCTCTTTGGATATAAGTATTACTTATACCTTGTGCGCTGTAGCTTGGTGCGGGTGACGTCTGTAGTACATGACTAGAGATGGACGTTATGCGTTAATTTTTTTCGCTTACAATACTCAGACCATATATCTAGTTCCCTTTAATATTGTTATACAAATTGATGTGTTATTCCGTTGAGCAGTGTAGTTCCGTGTATGAGCTTATCTTTACTGATATAAAATAATCAAAATAAGGCTAATGATGTTTTTTTCGTGGCAACATTTTTGCTGTTTAGCGCATCATCGCAGCGGACATTTTGTTTAACCGTGTAATGCTGTCAGTACGGCGTTAGCGCCGACTCTGATATAAGTTTTTATGAATAAAATATTTTTTTTCTTAGCAACCTTTTAAACAATCCTACCCTATATATATTCTGTTGTTTCATTAATATAATTATAAGCTCTTTAGCAATAAAAAATTAACTATTTACGCACAATATACTTTTTATTATAAAAAAAAAAACATCGACTTTCCATCGTAGCAGTACATCCCCTCACTAATACGTTATGTTATACGCATAACACTTTGCTTAATTTTCCTTTCTATTAGATGTTATTGGTAGCCTAGAACATTGTTATTGGGCTTATTTTAATTTACTACAGTTATTATACATTACGAATCTGGTATAACTAAAATACTAAATTATAAAATGTAAATCGCACCAAATCTCAAGAGCGAAACGAGACGTTAATGACAGTGTCACCCGCACAATGCTACACAGTGTACAGCGCACAGGGTATAATTTAATAAAGTTACCAATAAACTAATATAATAGGAACAACAAAAAACTGTTATTACGAATAGGATCTTACTTATTTCTTCATTTATATCTATTATAAGAAATTGGAGGATTCTTACTTCTTAATCAATAAAAGACAGTAAACTCGAAGCATTTAATTGTTTATCTCAGAACACAGATTTGTGTTTCAAACAAAATCTGCTGCATTTTCCGCAATGCGACCAAAACTATTCCAGACTTTAGTGGAACTCGCTAAAATGCGATAAAGCTTCTGCTTAGACACTATTCTAACTTAAATTACATACCTTAAACAACTTTGTCTATATACATTATATTGATTGAAAAATTACTAAACAACAAATATATATTCAAGATATGAAATTGAAAAACATTAATAAAAAACGTTTACAAGCGAAATAATAAAAAAATTTAATCCATTTAAAATTATGTAATAATTTATTTAATGTAGTTAATAAATATGAATAAAAATGCAGTTTAAATGTAGTAAAAAATAATTACCTGTTTAGAATTATGTAATCTTATTTTAATTTTTCATCTTTGATATAATATGTCAACTTTGATCTTCTATTTCCTTGATGCAAAAGAAATATAAAATATATAAACTTGTAAAGAATATTAAAAATTAAATTGAAACAAGATCTTAATGAATTTTAATAACAGGAGGTCTCGAGCCGGCCGCGAGACATCACTCAAAGTCTATGAATTTGTATTCGCGACGTAGCCTGAAAACCATAACAAAACGACGATTCATTAGTAGACGCATAACACAGATGGCAGTTTTGAATAACCATGTCAGTTTGTGCAAAAATTAATTAAACCAAATATAAATAGTGTATATAATTATACAAAAAAAAATCCGGCAAATATCTTACATACAAAAAAAAATACACGTAATGAAAAATTTAAACATGTTTCAATAATTTTTCAGACTTTTTTTGAAAATAAAATATTATTTATGCATTTGCATATAAATTGACATATAAATTCGAAGTCCAGTATTCATTTATTTTTATCATTATTATTATATTAACCTCTTTTTTGCATGCAAAGGGTTCTCTACCAAAATTTAATTTATTCAGTATAGTTGGCTGATAGAGGATACCTAGAATTAAGCCCGATTTGAGAAAGTTTTTTTTTTACAGGACAATAATAAAAAAAACATATTATTTTTGTAATTAAAACAACATTATATCCCCTATTTCTTCGACATACATCAAAATAAGATATTAATGTTATAAAATGAAATAACTTAAGAAAAAAAAATGTTTTTAAGTAGTTTTAGTTTTACACAGAAATTATACAAAACTGAACCACTCTATACAAGAAGTTTTGTGTAACATCTGCCACAGCATCGATCAGATCTGAATAAAGCGACTTTAATGTACGCAGGCGCGTGGGACCATACGTTATAGGAATATTTAGTTAATTGAAATTATAAAAATCCGCAATTGTAGAAGATATATATTTTTTGCTCTGATAAAATTAACATGAATATACTTTAGTCCTATATTAATAAAGAATTAATTATAATGGAAAAATATTCTTTTGTAAATTTAATTGTTTTCTTCCTGCAAACCAATTACAGAATAAGGTAGACAGAAATATACTAATGAGAATTTTATTTCTATATATATTGCTGATGACGTCTTATATAAAAAAAAATACAAATTAGAAGAATACAATTTTATTCAATTAGGGAATAAAGTCAATACTCAACTTTAATAAGGTATCACAAATGAAATCGATAAACAAAACAGAGTCACCCCAAAAGTTTTTCTTTTTTAACAACGTGACAATCAACTTTAGGGGATAAAGAAATCCATTTAGACTTGGCAATTTTCAAATTAAGTTTTGCCAAATCTGAGGCTCAACTGACAATAGAACAAAGATCGCTAAAATGACATGGGCGTGGAGAAAGAAACGTCTCGGTTTATGATGTTGAAAAGCAATTGGTTTGTGAATAAAAAGTTATGCTTATGGCAAAGGCTTTAATTTTGCTTAATGAATATACGAATTAAACAGTTTTCATAGAAATGTTGTATTAAAAATGCAATTCGAGAATAATTAAAAACCTGTTAAGTATATTGAATAAGCGATTCTTACTCTCTAAGCAGGAATATATTAAAGGTTTACAAAAAGCATTCCTCTGTAAAGGAAATAGCAATAAATCAAAAAAGTTAAAGCGCGGAGAAAAGCGAGACATGGCAAGAATTACGTTTAAAAGCATTTTATGTTGAAAATTCGAATCGATTTCTTCAATTACAATTTTACGTTTTAAAGCAATCTATTTATTACATTGATAGATGTATAAAGGGAACGGCTTTATAACAGCATTACAAAAGTTAGATATTGTTCTGTAAATATAAAACAGTATTTGACACAATGCTTAAAAACATAAACTGGATGTTCTGAAGGTAGCAGCAGAAAAAACATAAGTTATTTTTCAGAATGTCCATCTGTCTCTTCGTAGAAGTAACAAAAAATACAACATGAAATTGAACGAGGTTTGAACAGTTGAAATGCTAAGGATATAAAATGGTTTGTCATATGACACACGTGTCACAGGCTCTCACAAGTTGTCATTATCTTATATATTTTTTATTTATAAATATATTAAGTTTGATTGAGGGATATTGTTAAACGTACTCGCTTATTTAATTATATATATATACTCATACTTATACCTATAGTCAGTTATCACTTACTTGAATAGAATAAGCTATCGGATATGTATTTACCTGTAACAAAATATATACGTTAAATTGGCTTATAAAAATACCAATCAATGTGCAAAGTATATGCATCATATATCACAACATAAATAGAACAATGTTTCCTTAGACTTATTGGAAGCTAATTAAAGTTATTGTTAACTTCGAAAACTTTAGTTCCAAATTACAATAACCGTAGAGTACTAAAGGCGAGTATTGAATTTATAACCTAAATTTATTGATACCCGGTCTCCATTGATTTAAACTTAAAAGTTAGAAGGAACTTTTATTTGATGGATTACTTTATAAATTAAACTGAAGTAGATATATATACTATTTAACGTCCCAATACATAAACTATAAAACACAATAAAATTACAAACATTTTGAAACAACTCCACCCAAATCAACTTCATTACGGGTACATTTCACTAATATAAATAAACTTTGTATATGTAAATGTATAGAAAAAAATTCGTGACTAAATTACCGATCAACGTTCAGACTTGTTCAACAAATACCAACAAATATATTTCCTGGATTTTTTCAATTCCATTCGAAGGCAGCTCAGGCGAGTCAGTGAGTCGTATTTATAATTTTTATTTGTAAACTTTCGTGATCCATTATCACGTATAATTATCTTGATTACCATCACATACTCACGAAATTATCATCGAGGTTTGCCCGACTAGTTGCAAATCTAATCAGAGTCCTTATTCATGAATATATATATATAATATTTAGTAAGCAAAATAAACATTAATTAACCAAAAATGATCAAGTTGTTGAATTTGAAACTCCATGTATTCGAGCTCGATCAAATAGTTTCAAGTATCCGCAGAATGATTGGTAGAGCACTGACACATAGCTAATATGATGATTTATCTGTGTCAGTCGGAAGGGATTGCCCGGTCAGGTCAATAAAATACACGATGAATCAGCAATGATATCGAGGGAATTATAGCTTTTCTAAATTGGTTAAATAATGAACCCAGTGTAAAACCGAACACACTTCCCTCGTTTATTAAATGTTGATTTTATATAAATCAAACAAATTAATATTATCTTATTGTGATTAATCTTCCCAAATAAATTTACGGATTCATTATAGATTTTGTTATCAAAAACAGCTCAGTAATCCACTTAGTCAGTAAATCAATTGAATCGAATATGGAAAAAGGCATAAGGTCTTTCTGAAGAGGCCCTTAAATTTATCAACCAAGCCTAAATAAATCATACTTCGGCTCCGCAGCCTTCGCCTACAGGTGCGTATAAAATAAACCATCTATGCCGCTTATAAAACAGCTCTTCATGTGAGAGCCAATATAACAAGAGCTTTCACTCCAATAAGTAGATCAGGATATTGAACGAGTATACCTTTGTTCAATGCAAAGAAAAGCTCTATTTTACTTGGTCAGAAATCACTATCCTAACTATCTCTATTTTCATTATTTTTATTTGAAGCGACGTATATTTTACATATAGATGCTCCTGTTACAACTGATATGAAAATTTATTACTTTTTTTTGTTGATTCAAAGATATGTTATGGATATTATTTTCTCGTATGTTTCGAAATATGAGTAGGAGATTGACGGTTTTTAGATTTAAAATTTTTACAAGACCTTTTTAAAACCATTTTTTTTTTGTTTGTTGCGTTTGTTCGTATTTAAAAACGAAATAAGATTATGTCATTTTCGTATATATTATATAGATTGGTCGTTTATTACATAATTGTTCAAAATTGGATTGTATTCTTTATATCTTTGAATTCGTGTTGAATATTGAATTTGTGTTAAATTTTATTTTTATGCATTTTTTTATTATTATATTTTTATACTTATGATTAAACGTGGAATAATTATTTAATATTATTGTAATAGTTTTTGTGTAATTTATGTCATATTTTTTATATTTACTTCAACTTATCTAACGAATGGATTATAACTGTAATGTTAGATTTAAGTTTTATGGTTCAATAAATAACTAAATAGAATAAATCTTAACAAGTTATTCACGAGATAAGTTAAGATTTAGAAAGCGGGTGTTAAACGAATAATTAGAACACATTGCTGAATCAGCTTTAAGCTCTTTAAGATTTTGTGGAGGTTATTATGTCATTAGCCATAAAACAATAACAATGCATATAAAATAAACTTTCCCAAAATAACAAAATCAGTAGTTCTGGTAAAAAGACCGTACTGGAGCTATTAAAAACGCAAAGTATGAAATGCAGTTTCGAAGTTCTTCTGCACTAATAGCCCCTAGCAAGAGTCTTTAACAGAGTTTATGACAAAGTACTAAAAGGCTTACAAATGGACGCCGTGACTTTGTTAACGAAAATTCTTTTAGTGACCAGTCTTACATACGATATTGACAAGAAAATTAAATTACATTTTTATATAAAGAGACAAAGTGACATTAAATACTGATACACAAATGATAATAGTTTTGATTTTAAAGTTTGATTTTAAAGCGCAACTTGGATCGAGTTGCAAATGTGTGATTTGTGTTAAAGGCTGGTTTGAAAAACTCAGACATTGTATTAATGTTTTATGATTTTTTCTTTCTACAGAAACCGCATCAGGTAGTAGGCAAGTCTGTTGCCTGACCAATTGCATTTTTGGACGAAACATGTTTATTGAAATGTAAACGCGTATAGGACGTCCGTATCATATCGTATCATATCCTATATAGATTTCTTAAATTTAACCTAGTTTCAGTTTATTATTAAATGTAATAAATAAAATTAAAACAATTGTTTTACTTTTAATCTAAAACACCTATCATTTAACTAAGCTTTGTGAAAAACACCTTGAAATTTAAAAAGACGCCTTATTTTAAGCCGACACGGAATCTTATTCAGGACACGTACATCCTAAACCATTAAGCTTAACACGCCGAATTATTTATTCAAGCACTTATATACCCACTATTTGGAAGACAAAGCAGACCCAAGTAAACAGTCTTTTTCATCATATATTAAATTAATTTGCAGTACCTTGTTGTATATACAGCGGTTCATTTAGAGCAAAGTTACGAGTTTTATAACGAGAAAAGTTTTGTTATTTTTAAAGCTACTGTGTGGATAAAATATAATAAAAAAGTCTCCGGTAATATGATAGTCATTAAATGAATAGGTTATAATCCGATTAAAAAATAATATCAAATAAACAAAGGAAAATATTATCTAAAACAATAAACGTATAACTCAATTTGGCTTAACTTTTTGGTCGGCTTATATGCTGGTACTAAAACTATTTAACTTAATTTAAAGTGAACCTTGTAAGCAACAGTCTATATTATAATTATAAAGTACTGTGCAGACTGTTGAAAATGTAATAAAATTCATCAATGTAGTATTCCTAACATATAAAAAATTATATTATTACGACTCAACCAAATAAAATTTCAAACATTTGAAAAATTTGGGTAATCAGAAAAAAATAAAAATCTGAATACAACCTACATTTTTCCTTCCACATTGTAACGAACAATTTGTAAAGCTGGCGGATAAAATTCAAAGTAAAAAACGATGATTCGATTAAATTTACAAAATCGCTTTTATAGTAGGTTATGATAAGAGGGCCATAATATAAATACATTTAAAAAGTTCATGTCTAATAAAAGTACTAAATAAAATATATAGGTACGTAATTGTAATTTATTACAAAAGAAACAAATATCCTAATAAACTAACTGAGTACTCAAAGTTAAATCTTTTTATATTGAATAAAGCGCAATTTAAAGTTATTTTCTTATAATACTAGACTTGGGTAAAATCAGGCATTTTAGTGAGTCGTTTGGCAACAATTTTAATTTGAAAACGTAAGCGTGAGCACAATGAAACTACATCTTAATTAAAGTCGATCAAAGTTTTAACAGAATTTAGTGAGGCATGTGCTACCAAATATTCATTGAGTCAAACGAGGGAGTTTTCAGGTCCATTTTAGACAAGAAAGACACCGCACTATCGAATATTATAATATAATTATTAATTTATTTGTGATAGTTTGCGTATTCTCATTGAATAAAAATAAAAAAAATGATTATTTTACAAATATACTCTAATAAAATATAATTAATTACATAATGTTATATTCTTTGTATGCATATCAAATACTATGAACACAGCCTAAGATAGGTCGTTTGCAATAAGCACAGTCGACCCTTGCGGTCTCATCAGTAACGCATTCTAACTCCTCCCATGTAATTTCGATCCCTGTAGGAGCGTTGGGTCCCTCTTCATTATGGGGAGGTTGAAGTAAATTACTAAGCCCATATTTGTGTTGTACTGTTGATAGCGATAGTTTTGTTATCTGCCTACAACTTTGATTGAAATATTCATTTATTTAGTTCCAGATAAACTATTAAGGTAAATAAGCCTTTTGTATGTTAAAATGTTAAATATTATATTATATCATAACGCAATAATGGTGACTCGACTTATTATAATAACGCTCGAATCTGTAAAGAACACTTTCCATACTCCAAGTATAGCTTATATTATAAACTTCAATTGTTAGTTTCTCTGGGTAAATTGAACTTATCTGATCAAATTTTGATGTTTCTGTCGAGCAAGTCAATATATATTAGAATACACTATTAGAATACACAATATATATTAAAACCTATTTGGGGTCCTCATTCATAATCACTGAGCATATCGGGATCAAGATGTGACCGCCATTCGCCATGTTTTAGCTATAATTCCGCCGCAAGAATAAGAGCCCTGAGTTGATTTTACAATAAACAGTCAAATTCTGATAATAATTATTGAGTACAGTCGAATAATAATACACGTAATAATAAAAAAATATTTATGTTCCACTTTAAATTGTACCATATTCATAGAAGTAAGGAACCTTTAAAACTTTTAATTTCAAAATCTTCCTGATATAATATTTTAAATCAAGTCTTCATAAATAATATATCTACACCATTTATTTAAATGTCTTTAAAATAATACTAAAAATATCTCTGCCTACCCTCATCACGGAATTGTACATTCCAGTGAAACAACACAGGCTACTGAAGCAGTAAACACAGATATATAGGAGCAATAAATACGGCTTGTACACCTGCTTCCTAATATTAGTATGGCAATTGAAAATAAATCTTGACAATATTGTATACCATACAATTTTGGCTTGTCCTAAAAACAGATGAAGACAAATAGCGTACGCAGTCTGCATACACACTGTTCACATAACTCTTCCTTTAAATGGGCGTAGGGGACTATTTCGCACGATGTTGGATATGTAAATCAAATTATTTTTTAATATTTCATCGATAATTGTGAAATATGACATGGTTCCCCGAAAATGCTTACAAAATAACGAGTACAAAATATTTCTTATCCTTTTTGTAAGGATGCAGTCCGCCTCCTGAGGGTGCTTGTCGTAGAGACAATTAGGGGAAGAAGCATTTTTGTAGTATATTTTATCTGGGTTACTGTTGTGGTAAAATCGGTCAAGAATGCCAGGTCAAGGATTTAAGCGGTTAAGTAAAGGTTTTGTTATAAGAACACGAGTCTTAGTTTTATTCTTTTGTGGTTAGTATAAGAACTTTAAAGTCATTAAAGAAGTCTCTCTGAAGCCAATTAAGCATTCTAATGAATGTGAATAATATCACACGTCGTTGCTTCAGTGCGTGCACATAATGCAATATGTAAATTTATCCGCAAACTCCTTATTTCAGCTGTTATGTCTGGAACGTAGACCTCACAATAGCGAATCAACGTATGCAAATGAAATCATAAACTAAAATGTTCAAATAATGTCCTTATTACTGCAAATATAAGGGCTATATTGTTTCAAAAATATATGATCCAAAGAGTGCGTAGTGAAACATTGTACTTACCGTACATTTATATCCATATGTTTCGAGTCACGACCCGCTACGGAAGTTCTATGATAGAAATATGTAGCTGTGATGCTACAATATACAGGAATCCGAGAATACATTATGTAACATTCACAGGATGAATGCGATATTATGTTATAGATATTTAATATTAATACTCTGTATTTATGAAATATATACTTATTGTATACATTCAATCATGAAAATATATAAGAAATTGACAACAAGCTATAAACAGACCAAAAGGTTACGTACCGCGTTAGAATAATGTCTAATTTTAAAACCACTTTTCACGATTTGGGAATTCTAAACTATCAATAGAAAACTTATCATTTGGCTTGCGGAATACGATTTTTCAATTCCATACTATGGAAAATTTATTAATAGCTTTTAAGTTGAGAGGGCGTTGTGACGTCACTTTATTTTCGTATTCGCTATGACATATGTATTCGTTGCAAAAGAACAAACGGCGAACCAACGAAAGACAAAAAGACCCAAAAGAACGATTACGTAACGAAATATACAAATCTTTTGTTGTTAGAGCTATTCTATTATGTAATGCCTTACCATTAAACTTAAGACAATCGCCTTCTATGGTAGTTTTAAAAAAAAAATTAAAATCATTTTACCTTCAACAAGTAAATTAGTATTATAATATCTTATCATATTTATAACTTAAAATATATTATATGTACTAAGTTCTATTATATGTACGTATAAAGTATAATTTATATATTTACTCAGTTTTTAAGTATATCTTTTTGCACCGTCTTCTTCATTTCTTAATATTTTATTTCATGACTTGTTTGAGGTTGTCTGGAAGAAATCGCTGCTTAGCGATAAGGCCGCCTCATTGTACAACATGTATTGCATTATATGTACTTGTAAATTACTATGTGGTGTACAATAAAAGTGTTAAATAATAATAATAAAATAATAATATTATATAATAAAAGATAAACCAAACTTTAGTATGAAATTCACAAGACGATTAATCTAAACTTTATTAACCACGGGCTGATTTAAAACCGCTCTCAAACGACACTCGAAACGGAACGAATTAACGGAGAAGTAATTACAGTGCAATCAAAAGCAACAAACACCGAGGAAATAGAGTGCAATTGTGTTATTCTGGGAATATCTGCTTTATGGCTGACCTGCACAAATCTAAATGATAATTGTCCTTTAACATGAATTTACAATCTCTTAATCAATTCAATGTATAATTAAAAGTATATTCTATAATAATAATAGTAATTAAATGAATTCCGTTTGAGATTTAACGATGCTTACAGCCGCGACTGTTTAATTGTAATATTATTTATAATTGCCTTCTATATGAAGGCAATTATTGAACTTTTCGTCGTGGTAATTAGTATGTATAATCATAAAACAGGATTACCAAAGAATTGCTTTATATTACAAAATATATATTATTTTTGATGGCGGCTTTGCTCGTTTTCCATAATAACTTCAACTACAATTCTACACACATTATCTAACGTTTGAACAACTGTTAACAATTTACTAAAAAGAGATTTTAGAAGAAAATGCGCATAATTAGAAGCCAATAAGACACATTCCGACGGCGAAAATCAAATCTAAATCGGTGTAATATTTTTAAATGAATATACTTAAAATAGACAACATTTCTTCTCCAGTTACAGCTTTATTATAAGATAAATTAGATTCTTTTGGAAAATACAGTACACAATAAAAACGTTTATTTAGACTAATTAGGCCCTTAGGTAAATTGCCTCTTTTTAACTGAAGTATTTATTTATTTATATTGTAATTATGTAATAAATGTTTCAAGACAAGTCTATATGTGTCTGGTAGTAAAGATAATTTGTCATTTACTTCGACGGTAAACTAAAGATAAAATATAAATATGTCATTTGTACTAATCAATATGTTAATTGTTATATAACAATCGACTTTAAAAGAGTTATTTTAATTATATCTTGATTATATATAATACATTGTTACAAATATGTAATATCATAATAATAAAAAATAGTGGAAGCTGTTTCTAAAATGTTTATTTTAATAAACGTTTGTTTATTTACATTAAACCGCGACGATATTTTCAATTTTCATCAAAACAATTTATAATTTCATTCATGTTGTTAAGTTAAAAAAATCAGAGGATTGTAGGAATTAAGTCAATATATTAAGTGTCATAACTAAAAGTAAACACATCAGTTATTTCAAATTGTACAGATTAAACTACGAAACTCATTTCAATGATTAAATACAACTGATATGCCACAAATAAATAACGTTCAGTATGAAAAGCGGTTGAATACCAAAAATTTGTATACAATTTGATACTGAAATCTATACGACTGGTCCGTTTGTACTCATACTAATTAAAGGAGAATGATACGCTATTTTCAATGAAATCGATGGTTCGATGTTGTAACGTCACAGTTATGTAAAGCTGACTGGTTTATATTTTAAACTGAGCGTCTGATACAAAAATAGATAAATAGAAAAATGTAAATATTTACTTTAAATAAATATCACTTGCATATATTAAATGCAAGTATCGGGAGGGCTTATTATCTAAACATATACAAAAATATAAAAAAATAATATAAAATAATAAATCTATGCATAATAAATTATCTTTTTATTTTTTTTCCTGTGACGTCTTATTTACTATTAATATAAATAAATATATTAATATTTATTTACATATTTACTAATTCACTTTAAATCAATATCAGTTGCTCACTTCCGTTCATTTACTTTTACTAATTCACTTTAAAACAATATCAGTGCTCACATCCGTTCATGACATGCAAATTTCAGTATGGGCTATTATGATATCATACTTATCGGAATATACCCCTCTGTGAGGACACTTTACCATTTATTTATGAGAACATTTCTGCATGCAATCTTGAAAATTATCAAAACATGTTAGATAGCAAAATATTGTAACGTTTATCACGAATCCACGTAGTTATACGCTATTCCACACTCGAATAGCAATCCCGTACAGGAAATAACACAGCAAGACGTTCACTCGAACAGTTTCCCTCACACGTGTGAACTTCTCACCTGAATTTGTTTATTTTATCGTTTTCAATATACACTTATCGGGCTGACATAAGTTTTAAGTTACTGCTTACATACGCTACTATAATCTTTACTGCGACTACGTGTTTTAGAGAAACAATGACGGCTTTAAGAAATGTATTTTATTGCATTTATTACTGCTATTGTGTTCATATTATACAACTTCACCTTAAGAGTATTAGTTGACGTCAGTTACCTCAGACAATATGATATTTGACTTCGTATTTTCTTAACTTAATTGATCAGCTTCAATAAGACTCATGATGTTAGTCTCACTAAACTATATTAAGCTAATAACACAAACTAAATATATACGAGTCTCGTCTAAAATCTAATACTAAACCTAACTTTGTATTTACTTGAGCAGTTTCAATGTATTGTACGAAATCACTCAGTAAACAATTTAGAACTCAATAATAGACGCAGGAACAATGTACTTATACAAATTTGCCAGAGCTTTGTCGTTGAGATTAAGGAAATCTCATAAGTCGTACACAAGTAATGTTCCAGATGCGGATAATATATGCACATATTGAATACGTATTCTAGATTAGATATTGGACCCTGAAATATTACATAATACGGATTTGGTTACGAAAATATTCATCAAATTTACTATTATGTAACGTGGTTTAGTAAATTGGAATATAATCGTATTAATATTTTTTATTATTATTTAATTTGGCCTATTAAAGCCTGTGAATAGACTTTAAACTCGTCATATCCTTTAATTCTTTTCGTGTAACAATGTCGAAAGATCTTACATATAGGGTTGCTGATTTACGCCTCTGTTTTACGCACATACATATATTGTCCTAAGCATAACAGTATAAAAGGGTTAAGAAGACGTTTCGAAAATGTGACAATCTATTACATTACATACAGTTACATTACATACAGTTCAAAGAACAACAATAAAACGGATAAGATATTAATAGTATTGCATTCAAAGAGCATAATGTACAAAACTTAACTTTATACGTTTTATTATTAAAAATATCTTTAACACACAGATAAAGTGCACAAAACAAATTCCTATATAGTAATTAAAGTAACACAAATTTACCTTAACTTTACGAGACACAGCTACAGGTATACAGACGATATCTGGATAATTATTATTATAAAAGCTTGTCAGTACATAACGTTCGCTGAAACAAAAGGTGATTGTATTAACAGCTAAGCCAATCGAGGATAAAATTTACGTCGGAGCTCATTAAAGCGAAGCGTAGGCGTATTAAAACAATTCACGAGGGAAAAATGTGGGTAAAATTTCGAAAATGGCTTCGAGATCTATGCCTTGCTAAAATAATTTGTCAAACACCTTGACCCAGTTCTCTATAGCCAGAGCAAATAAGAAAAAATGGAAGCACTTACTTTGAAAGGCGCGGTGCGACTTTAAACTGTGTTATTTGCTTTTACCTTATTATTAAGAGGTCTCCGTATTTAGGTATGTAGGTTAAATATTATCGTACTATTCATATGTAAAGAGACTTTTCTCTCTTAGCTTTACAAATTACGGAATACTGTTGCTAGCATGTTTAAAAAAAACGTGTTCATTAAACTTAATTTCTTTTACACTAAAATACACTTAATTGCAATTATTATTAATTACTTTAAATAAAACTTTATATAAAATAATATAATTGAGTTATAAACAAATAATCATTTTGTTATATTATAATTGATTAACAAAAATATACTGATAAGATATAACAATTGAAATGCGACAGTCTTACTCCGGGAGAATGCAAAACTACGAACAAAAGACGAGAGGAATCCGATCAATATAAAAGGAAAGTTCACAAATAAGTTTGAAATTGCTGCAGTTTGTGTAAGTTAGAGCAGATTTCAATTTAAAGACTTCAACATCGCTCTTAGTTAAGAATAACGTCATCTGGGAGCTTACATCGGAACAGCTTATCTCCAGCTTGTTAGATATTGAATTACAAACATGTTTAGCTTTAAATAACTCAGGCTTTAAGTTTAGGGAGCACGTACTTAACTTTCAACGTTATTGTGATGGAAAATTAATATTCTGCTAATCCTCAGACATAAAACTTATTAAGTAAATATACATAATATAATAGTCAATTTATTATATTATTCAATACATCTGTCGTTTTCGTTGGTCCGTTTAATTTTCAACGAGTTTTATTATAATTAGAAAATGGCTAACATTGCCAACAATTACTAATTAAATTTATTGATTTTAATTAATATCAAAATCAGATTCAAAATTTCTAATAAGGTAGTCATCTAACATGATTTCACATACTTTAAATTGGTCATATATAACAAATTTAAATTTGTTTTTGATAAAAAGTTGTAAGACGCGAAAAAGTGTCTTGTTTTAATCCATATCGATAAAATTAATGTAAAAGTAAATAATATTCTATTCATTAAAAAGTAATGAAGGATGGAAATGAGTTATGAGAATGTCCATTGTCACTAGATAGATAAGACTGTATAATATTATAATAATACTCTGTATTACAATTAAAATTATACAGTTTCAAATAATTTTCTTCATTATAATTATAATTCATTTTAAAACCTTATTTTTATAGATTTTTATTTAAAAAATTTAAAGCAATAAAATAAATAGTGAAGCTTATTCAGAAACATTTTCTTCAAGAATATAAAATTCTCATTTTAAATATTTGATTCGAACCGCTACAGTACACTGTGGATATTTTAAATAAATAAGTACAATATCGAGAAAGGCATTTTAGACGTGAAGCTGTACAAAGCACAGATGTTTCTATTTAGACAATTGTTTTCAACAGACAATACATTCTGTTTAAAATATATTTTATGTTATAAAACCAATATTTATAAAATTAAAATTACTCAAAATTAAATGATATTCAAAATAGTTTAAAAACTATTTTTTATAATAATAATTTATATTTATAACTTTTCAATATACAACAGCTTTTACTGATGCCTTTATGTAGCGTATCAGGAAGGCATTTTATGTATTTTAGATATCAACCTTATAAGTGAGCTTGTCATAAAAATGTTATATCTTAGAGTGGAGTCGGAATTTGTTAAATGAGATTTTCTCAGTTGCTGTACATCTTGCTGACACAGATACGTGCACTCGCGCTGGGAGTCCGTGGTGTGATATTTTTGCCAGTTCAGCGATTTACGTCAACGATCACAGCCTGCAAACACATTTTTCTTCACAAGCTAGAGAGTTTAGACGTCAATAGCTTTAATAGAATGCTTTAGCTAAAAATAAAAACATGAAAGAAAGCTTTGATACTGATAAATGTATTCTAATACAAAACGGTATGCATGTCAAAAGAATGTAATCTCAAAATACTTACAGCGGCTGGTAGTTTTATATTATCATGTCACAAAAGAGAGTGAATTTAGACACATTATTTTCCCATTCCCACATTTCATCTGGAGCGGGCGCCTCGGTCGAGATGTCGCCGAGAATAGAAATATTATTCCTTCATTAATATTAAACAGACAAAACCGTCTGCATGACATTCTAAAATATTTTATAGGGTCAGGCTTTGCCTATAACTTTGCTTAATAAAATTTAATTAATAAACCAAGTAACACTACAAAGTCTTTAGATCTATCTCTATTAGTGGAAAGCAACAATTTTTATAACAGTTTTACCAATTATTTTCTTATCTTGTAAAATATCTTGTGTATCAAAAAGGTGTTAAAACACAAACTTACTCAAAGATATATAGTTTTAAATCTACATAAAATACTAGGTACTCAAATACGATGTCCGATCTAGATGTGTAGTTATTGCCATCTACAAACGAACCAAAACACGGAAATAGAGGAGCAAATGTTTTGACATTTAGGGAAATACGATCATTAATCAAATCATACAACCGTTCCTCAGGATTTGCATTGAAAGCCCTAGAAATTGGTCTTATTCATGTGTACAAATTGACAATATTTGAACATTATTTAGCCACTCCTGTAAACAGATGTTTGATAAAATTAATCTTTCTAAGATTGTATACATATGTAAAATATGTATTTAAATAACGATAAAAAATGAGAAAGAACTACATTAAGAAGTCAGAAAGTCAGGTCAAAAGTAATGAAGCTTCAAACAGTTAAGACGCGAGTAAATCCACGGGGAAAAGATTATCTTGATTTTTTATATAATTAAAATAAAATGCTGTTCCATGTAAAGACATCACTTGTAAACGGTTGGACCAATTCAGCAATATTTTGTTTATGTTCGTAATAGCTGACGGGCATATTGGAAAATTTAGAAAAAATGTGAAAAGTTTTTATGGGATTTCATGTTATTTTTCTATGAACCAATGAAAATAACTCAAAGAATATATTCTGTTTGGTTCGTTATGTTGGACAACTAGATATTAGGGTTAATGCATTAAGACCCGGGTTCAGATAATAGTTAGCTAATGGTACGACCGAGTACCTAGAGTCTTAAGTATTCCACGCGAGCGAAATCGTGGGAAGAAAACAACATGAAGATAAAATAACTGTTTCACAAACAAAGATATGGAAATTTATAAGCCAAATATATTGTACACAACGTAATCATTGTGAAGAGGTGTTGTTTTATAACTCGATCTATGTACTTGGAATTATCAAACAATCCGCATTTCTTCGTCTAATTTAAAAACCGTAAATTATAAAACTCAATTTTTTTAATTTAGTAATTTGTATATATTTGTAAAAAATATATGATCAACAATTTTTTCACTAAAATCAGCCTAAAATTATTATATTTTGTTTCAGAACGATCATCTAGATGCAAGAAATAACCAAATTATATGACATTTAGATAAGCATCTCAAAACACAGGAATAGAATACTAATTCAAAGAAAATATTTAAGGTAGGTAATCTTAAGTATATTTAACCCTTTTAGAGAGAGAGAGAGAGCAGCGCGACGACGCTCCTTGGCACTTAAAGAGTTAAATCTTTTAACAAGGTAACTTGGCTAACTGAAAAAATATTACATATTAAAAAACATATGTTCCACTTACATATATAGTAAATAAGCAAATGTATTAAAGATAATTTAATTTGCAGGCATAAAAAAGGTCAAATACAAGTACAAGAAAACATTGTACCATATGGCTTTATTTTATTACATCTACCCAATACATGCCGTTTTAACTGATTTCGGCAGACATTTTCAATTCAGTCAACGGTGTGGGCGAGGTTGTTGAATAACATTAACAAATTAGTTTATTGGACGACATTTAAATTTACTTTTTCAAGCTATTTTTACTAGATTTAAAAAATCGAGTAACTGTTTTAAAGGTCAACCTATACTTTTTACAAGAAGCTCCCAGAAAATGTTAAATCGATAACCTAGAATATTTTAAAAGATTATTAAAGAACGTTTAAATGCCTAAGCATATCTATTATATGTTCGCATATTTATATCGTAATGCAAACTTAAAACGTGGTCATGGATGCCAGGATATTTCAACACTATAACAAATAAGTCTTTAAGTTTTTCGACACTAAAAGACAATCCCACTGAGTCGCCGGCTTCTAAGTGCTAAGGCATATATTTTTAAAAGCCAATGGTGGTAATTTTGTGTATTATTTTTTTTTTATATTTTTTTATATTTATATTTACTAATATTATAAAACTAAATTTGTCTATTTGGTTGAATGCGCTAATCTTTGAAACTATTGGATAGATTTGAAAAAAAAATCTTTTTATGATTCATAAAAAAGGTTATAGATTATGTAACATTCAAAAATTGCTTCTAATTATATGAACAATAAATAATATCATTTATCCGCAGGTGGCTAAGCGAGTAAAAAGTCTAGTCAAGAAATAAATATTTTCATTCCATGATAAAATATATATAACAAAACATTGTTCAGATTGAACTAAATGACAGTACCGTGAAATTGAATTCAATATTAATTAAAGAATACAAAGCTAGAGACCTTATTAGCACAGCACTCGTGAGGCGCTTTGTTACTGAAATGGAAATGACGCGTCTTACTCGTAATACACAGATTGCATCAGAACCGTTCAAATGTTTAATTAACTGTTCATTATAAATACTTTTATATAAAATAAAGCATGTACCTTTTAGGAAAAATAATTTAAATACTGTTAACATTCGTCTATTTAATAAGAAAATTACAATCCAATTGAAAACAAAAATAAAAATTTGTGAATATACTCGTTATTTCACAAGTATACCATAACCGTTAATATTTATTAGTTATATTTGATTAATTTTCAAACATTTAATTCGGGAAATCGTAAATAATTAATTTTATCAAAATTATTCTAATAGTAATGTCAAAGTTATCAGGTTTATTTGTTAATTTAATTAATATTGGTAATATAATTTATTTCATTAATGTTCTAGTTCTGGTATGTTTATTGTAAATAGTCAATATATATAAATTAAACAATTTTAACTTAAGTTACGTAACAGAATAAGATTCCACTTAGAAAAAATAATTACTGCAAGTACAAAGACACGTAGTAATATATAGCAATGTTGTTATAATACGTAAATCTAAAGTAAAAATTAATATAAATCCGACAAAATGCATCAACATTTTCCCAATTTTTGTTTGAACTGTAAAATTTATCAGGCTACTGTATATTGATCAATCAACTTGACATACTTGTGATAGAATTAGGAGCATATTGTTAACCTTTTTATACACTCAATAAAAACGATAATAGATGATAAAGATAAATCATATAAAAATAATTCAAGCCTATTAAAACTTATTCATATAAAAAAGATGGATAAATTGCTATGACTAAAGCAAAAAAAAAAAAGTAACCGTTCAAACGAGGTTTATCGAAGTTTCGCTGTAAAAGCAATTTACTGTAGAGCGAAGACGAAAATAGGGGTGAAGGGTGTTATTAGAAAACCAATTCAATTCTTGATGTTAAAGTTTAGAATTTGATTACACATTTTTCAAACTTTTGTTGTTTTAAACAGTCATTTTTTTATGGAAAAGGAGAGCAAACAAGCATGCTGGTCACTTGTGAAATGTCATCACAGCCGCTCACGAAGTCTTGCAACATCCGAACTCACAAAAGCGTTATCGGCTTGGGAGGTAGGAGTACACGTCTTTTGATGATGATGATGATTGATTGATGTCTACCACTTCAATATAAGTGTATGAAATTTATTCCTTACATATCTTCTCTTCATTGCAAGGGTATAAAAGCAATTCTCCTAAACTCGTAGCTTACAAGACAGTTGACCCGTAACGTCCAGTCGCTACACTCGGCTCACTTTGGTAATTAAGAGCCTACTAGAATGATCTTGTCAGTTTGTGGCAACTGTTGAATGACTGAGGTCTATATGGAATTGTGTTAAATGTCTGTGTGATTTTTCTTATGATGTAATTATTCCAAAACTGTTAATGGGTTAGTATATTTTAAAATAAAATATTGATATGGATGATGTTAATGTACAATATTTTCTTAGATTTTCACGAGTACACATTTGAAATTAAACTATTTTTTACGCATTAAAACTCGCGTATAATTTGATTACATTTTAAAACGACACAGACACTTATTTCTCGTCTACCCGTGAACAAGATTGCTGCAAAGCATTTGAAACGTCGAATTAAAATTAAAATATAACCGAGTTTTAATGCGTAAAAAATAGATTTATTTCAGATGTTAATATACTCCTAGGAGACTAAATATCTTATTACTAAGAAATGTTTAACAATGATTTAATATTTTCCTATTTATAATATTATTATTTTCATTTGCAACATACCACTAACAAAATGTTAATATTTTTGTTTCTTTTATCTATTATAATTAAAAATTCCATTTTAATACCATATTCCCTGCCTGAATAGAGAGCATGTAACAAAGATGTTTTTTGTATCTTTATCCGCAACTATATATTAGAGATAATAAAAAGTAATGACTACGACCACGATTACTTTCAGAGGTAAGGTCACAATTACTTAGAGCACCTTAAAGCTTTAGTTCAGGACCCTATTATTACTACCAGACACCTAAGCTTATTATTATTACCTAATGCACCGCTTTACAATGAATTCATGAAAGGTCCATGGAATAGTTTTCTCTATTCTCTTATTTCAATTTTTGAAAAAGAAATCCTACTCAAAAATCGAAAACCACAGCGTACTAAATAATTCCGATATATTCTATTTGTTAAATATATATTATATTATATTGATTAAAACCACATCCTACATACAATATTATATATGATATATATTATTTATAACAATATATAAAATATGTAGGTACGTAACAAATCAATGTCGAATTTTCCCTTTGTCAGCTTATTGCTAGGCCCGCCCCTACTTTAATGAGTGAGAAATCAGAAAGGGGAGACGTAAGGGTAGCAACGGTAATGGTCCTGTGCAAATTCTGTATTATTGCTTGTGAATTTATTTTGATTTGAGAAACAGCGAAATCGAAGCATTTTCAGAAATAATCTCGGACATACAAACATATTTTTTTATATAAAACAAATTGTTGTGTAAGCACATAACGTTTTGATGAGGTATTTAAAATTTAAGCCACGAAGAATCTCAAAAATGAGGTATAATAATTAAAATTACGACATTTGTCTTCTCTGGGAAACCGGTACCTGTCATAAAACTCGTGATAAAACAAATTCCTTTGTAAGACTATGGTAGTGTACAAATATTTCGGGATTCAATGATAAGGGTTCAGCTGAAGCCCTAAGTGGTATTTTATTAATGTTCCTAGGTTGTTGAAGAGACTGTAACATAAGCCGACTTTTTAGTACCTACAACATTTATTTTATTAAATAAAATTCAAATTTCAAAGAGAATGTTTATTCTCTAGAACCTAAATCTATTACTTATTTGTATTTTTTTTCTAGTTAAGTAATGTTTACAACAATATTTAATGTAATTACGAATATTTCGTTCTAAAACTAATCGACAATTAAAAATGATAATTTTTGGTTTCCTTTCTTTACACCTATTTGATAGCATTATTAGATAAGATTGGGTAATGATTTATTTAAAATTAATATATTAAAATTAAAAAAACAATAATAAAAGTATTACAATAACCGGTACTTTTCGTTTGAAACCGATGTCAGATTCATAATCGTATCATGTGAATTCAAGAAGTGTACAACTTACCGGGCGACATAGAGAATACAATTTTTCAATTCAACATCATATTCATAATCGTTTAAATTTAGAGTCCGTTGTGACGTCTAAAGTTATTTGCAAGGAATGGCTTATGGCATGGCGAATAAGGGCAATATCAATAACACAACCATTCATTTTTATATTCATTAAAAATAATAATTATATTTATTATTCTGTACAAATAAATAATTATTGGTACTTTCAACCACAAATAGCCAATCCTGACATTAGAGTAATTTCAGCCATTCGTCAGTACAGGATGCAGTCAGGTCACCACGCACGTGCGGCTTGTTCGTGCGACATTATAAATGAGAGTCAATGCACCAGTCGCTGGAGGTGCCGCTTTACATGAATCCACATTAAATATCCTCTTACTGAATTCATGTTGATGCAATGGTTTGGTCGTCAAGCTTAATTTAAGTCAAATTCGATTGCCTTCCACTTTGAGATGGTAATACACATTACGATAAGTAATTGAAGCTTGCTTTGATCAAGAATTTAGAAAGGAATTACCCTCCTTAAATGTTATTTATGTACGATAGAGATATCTGTTTATTAATCTTTTTGTTATTTATTTATTTATTTATTTCTACCACGCACCACACTTAATTACATAAAAAAAAAAGTAAGAACGAAGACGTATACAAAGGATGAGCTTATCTCTAAAAAGATATCCCTTCCACGAGTGTTGGACAGGCTTTTTCAGAGGGCAAAGATATTTCTATAACATTCTATAAATATCTGTATATATGTATAATATACGTTACAACTACATTTATATTTATATAAATACAAAAATACATACATTAGCAATATTTACATATACATATATAATTATTTATTTTTGTGACAGAAAATATCTTTTAGTCTTCGTTAAAATGACGGAGGATCTTGATATTATTAAAACATATACAATGTAACTTTGATGTCAAGACTCTCATTATAATAGTTTAATACTTTTAGCTATTTTTTCGAAATCTAGGAATGCAAGTAAAAGCTAATACAAAATATGATTTTAATTTACGAATATATATGTATATCAAAACATTTTAATTACGAATTTTCAATCAATCGGAAATATAAATAAGTATTATTTACCTCTGTTTAATGAAAAATGTGTTTTTCATTTTGTTTATTTTGTCAAAGCGAATCGTCGAAACCTAAACTCTGTAGAACAAACCTTATTGCAACAAATTAATTGATTTAACGAATTATTAAGATTAACACGCACACATTTATAAACGTAATAAAGTGTGTAAGGTTCATAAATGTGTGCGCAATTATCTAAAGCTAAAACTTGAAAAATATCCCACATTAAATCTTATTTTATAGTTTGTTGAATGATATATCCTGCAACTTTAAAATAAACTAACAAGTAAAAAACTGAGAACTAACGACACTATAACATCGCTGGAGTGCTTCTTACAATATAAATTCACTTTTTATTTTTGTAATAAACTTTACAGTTTTCTTACCTAAAATAGTATTCAAAATATAAAACACACACAAACATGTCATATCAATGATAGTTGTAAATAAGAAATAACTATATATTAAATTTTCATAATTTAATATTTAACAGCGTTTCAGAGAAAATCACTTCACGCTAACTAGATTAATTACAAGCGCTTCGAAACTAAATTTATTTCATGAATTCAATAAATGTGAGCGGATTAATTGTAGCGAAAAGAATAAAATTTACAACGAAATATGTGTTAATGATAAAATATATGCAATTATTATTGTTCAAAGGGCGTTTATTATATTTATTTTTACATTCAAACACAATACATTTAAATTGTTCAAACATTTCTTGGAAACAGAATACATTATTAGAACATCCGAGAATACAAATTCGACCAATAATGTCATATCATATAATAAAAATGTTATGCATGCAAATAAATTTTATCATCAAAGAAACAATTTTTCTTAGTGAAATATAGAACAAAGGCGTGAGATTCTTTTATGATATTTGCAATGAAGAGGAAGTTATAATAGAATGCCCTGCTTTGCATTTGAATGAGAGCATCTTGCAAGCATTCTGGCGTATAGCTAATCGAATGCTTAGAAATATCCTTCTTGTTTAATTTTTATCATTGACTGCAAAATACTTACTTAATTAAATATTTAATACTCAAATAGTCTCTGAAAGGATTAAGTCGCCTCAATTACACTTAAGATAATTATTTAATTCCTTGCAGCTGCTAAATATAATAGTTTTAAAGTTATTTGATATAAGATGTTTTGGTTAGGTTATTATTTTGGTAATTGCGTATGATTTCAAAAATATACATCAAATACGAGTCTGACTAGACCGACGAATATTAAGCCCTGACATTAAAATTTAAATACAGGGATTTTATACAAATAGATCATTGATTTAATATATATAAACCAACTAATGACAATGATGGCAGAAGGAGACAGTCCACTGAGACCAATGTCTCAAAAGAATGTCTGTGTCATTTTTTACATATGCATCTTGTTCCGTTCCAATATATATGACCATCAGTTTATAAACATTTTTTTTATATTAAACGTCTTCTACCCCCGCCATATATTTTTATTAAAGCTGTCCGTTACGTGAATAAGGTTTCGAAAAATCTTGACAATATGAACTATCCAGATAATAATTTCTTTCAAAACTATACGTAATAATGGTTTTCGAATTGGTCCTTCATTAATTTAAACTTATCATATTTCTGAAAAAAAGTTTTACAGACAAACAGTCATCTGAACAATAGCGATGTAATTCTAGAGCTTATTGATTTGTATGTATTGGACTACGTTATTCTTAAAAAAATAAAAACTGCACTGCCTATCTATTGTTTCGATATAAAAAAATATATATTGTTACTTAATTACCTACTCTTTCTTTCATCATGTCATCTTCAAAATATTTCTTCATCTTTTATAATTTAATTAAAATGCGTTGTTAAGCAATTTGTAATTAAATGAATCTAACAAAAAAAAATTGGTTAAGCTTAAGTCTTATTAATTATTAGTTTAACGGTGTATAAAACATCTGGGAGGGATATAAAATAGGTTATTTTAAAGTTATCGACAGACCCACGACCCAGACTTACATATTATATAAGGTCCCTAGTCAGTTAAGAACATTGACCTCGATAAAACAATGTTATCATAGTAAATTCAGTTGCGACCTTCATTTTATTATACATTGTATGTTTACTTTTAATTACTGGTTTCGTTATACTTACGAACTGTGAAGTTCTATTACCTCTTGTACAAGTACACTTGAATTTGATGGCAAAAGTTTTTCTAATAAAGCCATTCATGTATTGATAGTGAAGTGAAGCTGTAAAAGAATAATTATATCAAACAAAGTTTTATTTATTTTATTTGAAGCTAACTATCTGTTACTCGGAAAAAATAATATAGCTAGATCTATCTATACCTAGATATAGGTAGATGAACCTGCCTATCATAATCAGAAATGTTCTTTCAAATTAATTTTTCAATTTTTTTATTTATTTTTCCATCCAGTAAATTCAAAGATTTTATAATATTAGTATGCATACAAAACAATATATAATTTCTGACTGCTCTTTCTTCTTTTTAAAGAATACGTTAGACACCAAAATATAAATAAACATCGATAAGTTACGTGAAGCCATAAAGACGTACAAGGAACGGAAAATCTCCTTGTTCCGGTAGCCGCTCGTGGTCACACGTTAATGAGAATAAAAATGGGTCAGATGGGGTGAGCGGCCGCATGTTCATTAAAGCAAAGTAAAGATGTACGTAAATACTACATTTTTTATAGTTGCCTTAAAATTCTTATAGCAAATCCTTGATTAACTTCAATATTATATATTCGTTAGAAATGTGAAAGATATCAATTCAGTATTTTTGTATTTTATGAGCACACGAAAGCTGGAAACGTTTAAAATGATTGAGTATACTTGAATGTATTGTTATATTTATTTTAGACATAGGTAAAAAGTTAGTTTTTGATAAAATATTTGTATAAAGTATTGAATGGAGAGCTTTGAACCGAGTTATCACGTACAATGGCTGAACAATAAGGTAGGATTATTGCATTACTGTAAGAAGTCTCTTGTCATTGAAATGCATCACTACGTCTGCTGCATTTAATATAGTTTTAAGTAGACTTGATTCTTGATCAAAAGCTTATCCTTTGATATGGTATTAAATCTTTTACAAAATAAAGTCACATTTTTGAATAATTTGTACCAGCAGTTTTAGTCAAGTGCCAACACCAAACATTTTCTTTGACCCGCATGCGAAATGTATGAAAAGTATCATGGGAGACTAAAAATAAATTTCGTTTATATTTTTAATTATACCTTTCCATTCCTTTAATTAAAATATATTCAAAAAACTGTTAGAACTTTTATGTGAACTGAAAAGTGCAACTATTCAAAAAAAGTAGTTACTTGCTAAATGTTCACTGAAAGAGAAGAAACCCCTATTGTTAAGTTAATACAAACCGTCTTAAGCTTAACATATTATCTTGGATTTAGGAAAAAAGGAGGAAGAATTTCGGAATGATAGAAATTTTGTCGAGCGAATTCCGCTGTAGAAAATCGTTGTGGTCTAAAAAATTGGGAGATTCCTAAATACTTTTTACAAGATAGCGGTCCGGTTTCTTAAAAATGTTGTATGTAAAAATGCACCCATTTATTTAGAATAAATGAAAATAGTGTAAATAAATAATGTTCTTGTTGCATGGAGACTAAAATGCCCGTTGTACAGAATGAGTTTTGTTTGTATTCTACATACAAAGTAACAAAGAAAATAAACAAAAGCTTTTAACATAAAAAAGGCTATGAGTGAAAGCAAAAAGTGTCTCATAAGGGAAATGTATGAAATTGGTAGTAAAACTCCAGACATACTTAGAGTGCAATACGGGTAAGAATAAAATATATCAATATCAAATTATTTCTTAAACGTAAGTTCTATGTAAAATATATTTTTGAATGTCAAAGACATTTGAGGATCTCATAACAAAAACTCGGCTTGTTTGTCTTTTTCATTATATTTAAATATATACTAAGAGACTAAACTACTCAAACTTGAAATAACCTGTCTATTACTCTATAAATATTTTGTAATACTGTAGTATCAGTTAAGGCAACATTTTACTTAATTATTATTTTAAATATATTAATTTAAATATATTACTAGAAGCTTAATAATAATAATGTTACAATGACTTTTTTTTATTAGACAATATCTATCAAAAATAATAGCCACCAATTTCATAACACTGATATATTCTAAAGTTATATAACGTTATCAGTAATTCAAACAAAATGGGTCCTGCCAAAACATATAAAAAGTTTTACAAAATAATTCAATTATGCCCATTACAGAACAGAAACCAAAACGACATAACGAGGTGCCTCGCCTGAATTCTAAGCGCCGATTTCCAGTTCCAACTTCGTTGAACTGCAATGTGATTTGAATTTTAAAAATATATTTGCTTTAGGTGTATGTTTATTAGATTATTTCAGTGCATATCTAGATCATGTTTTCTCTTATAATAAGAGATATTTGAATAATATTTTCGTGTATAAAAATGTAAAATTCAACAGATTTATATATAGTAATATATTTTATCACTAACAAACCAAAATATAGTGCAAATTCTCTTCATGACCGAATAACAGACAGTTTCTTAACTTATCTAGATGTATCTCTTCTCAACTGAAACTAGAACAACTGAAGTTAAAATCAATAATTAAATTATAGATACACCGTGGAAAAGCAAATGAGTTAGCAAACTGACAATATAATAAATAAGGCGGTTGTTTTTGAGTTATTTTATAAAAAAGGGGATGAAAATTTTATATATTTAATATGTTAAGTATTGCCAGAAAAAGAATCGAATTTTGATTATAAGAAAATCTGGGCTCTTTAAGTAACCAAATTCTTAAAGAATAATTTTACACAATTTTATGTTAATACAAAAAAAATTGTTACAATTTTTTAAACAGTCATTGAATTTTACCCTCTTCAAATTTTGGTCATTGAAAGTTTCTATTTCATAAGAAAAGTTAATATAAAATCGACAGTATCGTACTTATTTCACAGCTTGTTTTTTTTGTTAATTATATTTACTTTCATACATTAAATCGCACTGTTAAATTGTCAATGTGTTTTCTATCAGATAAATATTTATTTGAACTTTATTATGGACGATTCATGAGTACACATACAGAATACATTGTTGACAATAGTTTGCATATTAAATATAGAACCATCTAAATATACAATATAAATTTGTTTTTACGTACGTACGTACCAAAACTGATTGCAATTGAAGATAATAAAAACACATTAAGGATAACGAAAAGATTTAAATCAACTCATTTAAAAATCACGTTATTAAAAAAAACTGAAACAAAAACCTAAGCATAAAAAAATCTTGTTAATTATATCAGAGTTATAACCGCAGAATTGAATTTGCGAAATTATTGTCCTTTGTTAGCTGACGTGGGGTCGCGCTGAGATTTATTTATTTAGGTCCGCCGTATGCCCTTAGCAGTTTTATGATACCTTTTTATATACTTTAGGTGAGTCACGACCTTTGACCCTAAAAAAAATTGGAGTTTACAAAATTATAAAGTGAAAAATTTATCAAGAAGGGCAGAACTTGGGCTCGAACTTGCACCCTTTGGGATTCAGCCAATAGCACTATACCAACTTAGTAAACGTGTCGTTACCCACCTTAATGAATTTATTATTTTATACACAATCTCCTATGAGTTATTAATATACTGTAGTTTCCTGATTATACGCCACTTAGTTATGTACTTGCGATTATCCGGACTACAAAGCCCAAATTACAAAATATTTTAAATAAATAGAACTTACTACCACATATATTTATATAGTATAACAAAATTAGAGTTGAAGTATTTCAGTAAAGTAAGACAATATATCATCTAATAATATTTATGTTAAAAGGATTAATTTGTTTGTGTTATTTTTGATAATTATCTAACATTATATATTATCCTATGATACCCACAAAAACCAAATTTTCTTCATTCATTTAATTATCCGAATGACTAAAAACAACAATGAGACCGATTAGTCGAATCTACTATATGATTACTAATAAAATAACAATAATAACATATTTAGACACAATTTTAAATACAAATTAAATTTTTAATTGATAGCATATAATATGCTCGTTCAATATATATAATATTATATACGTAAGTGAATAATATTAAACAAACGTCTAAAGATCAACAGACATGCTTTGCTGTTTTATTATAAATAAGAATACGAATGAAGGCAACTCTTTTATCACTTGGTCGTAAAATGACTGCCGCATTGCAGCGAACCGGAAACTGTGTAAGTGATAGGTGCCCCTTCTTTAATTTATTCGTACTGTTAGCATATTTTTCAAGTTAAATTAGCCAGAAGCAAGCGTTTGCTCTCTTAGAGCAGAAAAAATGTAACATAAATAAAAAGTCAATTAAAGAAAATTTTTAGAATAAATTTTTCATTACTATTAAAAACCTAAATATGCTATTAAAAATGTATTATATAAGTATGTTGAGTCCAAAACCCATCTATTTCTATATATTTATGTTGTGCCAAAGAAAATTATTAATATTTTTAATGTGTTGCATTTATCAGACCTCTGAATCTAATTGGGTATCATCTTGTTTTTAAATATATATACTTTAATACATTTTTTTTTGTAGTTAATCTTTCGTGATTTCGTTTCGTGATTTCGTGATTTTATCTGGCTGTAATCACGTAAATACTATCGGAATTTGCGCGACTAGTTTCGAATAGAATCGGGGGGAGGAAGATAGCGAAGAGGGGGTGGGGGGAATTCACGCCGCGATTCTACCAAGTATAGCTGTTGAATAGATGTCAAGAACCTCGAACGGGTTCGAAACTAGTCGGACAAAATTCAATATATAATGTTACAGTATTAGCCAGGGCACTTAGAATTACCTCAATTTACTAAGCTGAAGTAGCTTATTCAAACTAGCAGAGCAAGTTGTAGAACATCCACCACCGTATCTCTTATTCATATAAGCGTTTAATACTAATAGTAAGTTCGAAGCGTGAGTTTACACTCACCTATTATAACTATATATACTATTTTTATGTAAATCCATCATTTAAAAGCACAAATAAAAATAAACTCTCTTCAATAAATACAAATCATTTTTAGATTAGTTTGTACAAACTAATCTAAAAATGATATCTTGACTTAAAATAAATATCTTCTTTGGAATTGATGTACTCTAAGCGCTTCTTGTGCACGTTAAATTGTTTGTCCAATCAGTCTTTGAACAACCGTTACACTCAGTATATATTAAGTACTAAAAGATATAAGTGAATTCAAATGACGTCACTTAGTCTCGGCCTTGCAGTTCCTAAATATAGTAAGTATAAATTTTCTCAAGTGACTAAATTCTAAATATTCAAATTATACACACATGTAGAAATCTCTTGATTATCCACCAAAGGTAATTCAGACTGCAAGTTTGCGGTTTTCTTTCATTGTAATAAAATCAAAAGATTCGGCAACTGCAAATTCTTTAATAAGAAGTTGTGTTGTTAATAGGAATATTTTTTAATTTTTGAAAGATGTAACATTCATAATTGCAGTTACACAATAGATTTACTTGTAAAATATAATTTATATATTTGTATAATATTTTTTTAAATTCTACTAAAATAAAAAAATAACTATTATTATTTAAAAAATGAAAGGAAAAGTCTAATACTTTCATTACTTATAAAATGAACGCAAAAGTCCACAAGAAATATTTAAACTATAAAATCTTATTTATGATTGAATAAGTTTTTCGAGCAATATTTTTTTTAAGAAAATATTACTGCTCGAAGTTATTTACGTAAATAACGAGCCATAAACTACTTGACGAAGTGAATCAAGCAGAAAATTAGAAAAAAAAAACATTAATTTCACTATGCTTTCTATAGACATGTAAAAAAAACTAGTAGAACATGAATACGTTAGATATTCAGATACATTACAGATATCCAATTTAGGTTTATTAATGATATTTATTCATAAGCAAATTCAATCAATTTCGAAATTGATTATGCGCCCTGTATAACATACCGTCATTCTTCTATTCTGCTGGCATTAAGCCAGCTATAGTATATGAATGCTCTAAAGTGATTGCATTTAATACGTTCTATGATCAATTTATTATCAAACTAGCAAAATTATAGTAGAACATAATTTGGTAAGGATAGCGTCTTGAACTAACGCTAACACTACAGAATCTAGTAGAATCTAGAAAGACAAATCAAATGATTTAAATATTATATATTACGCATTCGACCACAATGTATCAAACAGGAAGATCTAGAAGTAAATCTGTTTTCGTTTCCTCCACATCCAGAGTAAAACATCGGCATGCATTGTCTTCTAACAACATCGAAGAAGTACACCTTATACATGCCGTTACATGGTCCTTTTGAAGGCACTTGATAACAATAATACGGTATATTTATCAAATTTGACGGAAAGGGGCCGTCATCTTCTCCTGGAATTAAAAATATGTTACTTGAAAAACCAAAAATTCAGGCAAAAAACTGACCAAGAAAATTTTTATATTTTAAATATATCTTATATTTCTTAAAACAGTATCTCTTAGGAAATATTTATATACATACATTAATTAACTTAATTAATTACATTTATCTAACAAGATAAACTAAACTATGTCAACATCCTCGTAGACAACCTCGCCATCTTGGCGCTTACAGGCGAGGCAATTGCTATAAGCGCCGATATATTTAGTTGAAACATATTATATTTTATTACTAACAGATATTTTGTAAACAGTCGCAAGATTTTTTTATATTTCAAAATTTCAAGTAATATAAAATCTAATCATCCTTTTATTATCTTTTTATGCTACGAATAATCCATTTCGCAATTAAAATCCAGACAGACTTCTGTTTTAATTAAAGAGGACAGTGTATTGTATAATTAAGTATAAAAATCAATTACGTCAGTCTTAAACTAATATATTTCGGAGATAAATTTTATTATATATATTAATGTATACTCACGTCCGTATTTTACATAATCGTATGCAGCATGCGTCACAGACAATAATGCTAATGAACAAACAACCACACACAATAAGGACGCCATAGCCGCTGCTAACATCTATTGCAGTGAACATAATTGCACAAGCAATCAACCGATTCAATCAGAAACAATCAAGTATATTGCTTTTATTGCTACGATCCATATGAATTTTAGATAACGGAAACAATTGCATTCGGCATTCAAAGAGCTAATATCGACTATTTCTCACTAGATTTTTCAATAAGTCTCGATATCATGCCAGAGCAATATTGGTTGGTAAAAGATTTTTAATGTGTAAGAGCAGAAGCTTCGATCTTTTGAGCGCCCGCATATTCTGCTCCTGGAAAGCTTGCCAACTACAATATAAACATTGAAATTTTATAACTTTTAACATTTTAAAGCAATTAATAGCAAGTGGGGATTTCTTAAACTGAAATATGAAATAAATATAGAAATAGGAATAAAGCTATTAATAAACATAATTTCGTTTCGTACTTTCACTATTCCTTGACATACAGTAATTAGATCATCTACCAGCCACACTATTGAGAACAATTAATACTCAATCAATAACATAAAGAGTCATATTGTCAATACGCACTCCAATATTGCCGCCATGTTTCATTTCCTGCAGCTATATTTTTTGTTTAATATCTCCAACATAATTCGGCTGCTGTTAATCAGAATCACGTTCTGTAATTAATCATGAAGACAGCGGATCCGAGCCAGAATGTTACCATGGCAACAGAATAGAAATTTATACAGGGTTGTTTAACACATGGTTAAATTAACCGAAGTTATTTAAAGATATACCGAATATTTGAGATATGGGTATCTTATCTTCGTCTAAAAGAATTTGAAACCAATTTTTTTATCTCATTTTTGTTCAATCCTTTTTCTATTTTCAAACAATGTTGTATTTATAAGTAATAGCAGTATAAGCAAAACGAATTCATTCATATCTTTAACTACATATTGTTAGGTTCGAAGTAGAAATGTAGAGTATTTAAGAAAAAAAAAGTCCCGATCGTGGGACCGCCGCCAGCAGGAACTAAGTTCCGTGCATTTTTTATTCAACACTGAATGCAATGTTTTGATTTTTTTTACATTACATTTTTGTTTTATCTTATTTTATGTATATATTTCTAAGTGCATAAAAAAGAAATCAAATCAGACGCTCTCATTTAATATTTAAAGAAATATATATTATGAATTCATAAAATAATTATTTATAATTTCAAACAGTTTGAGTCATGACATGACTTAGGTGAACAATATTTTGATTATGGTTTAAAAAAAATAAAAAAAAGAGAAATATTAGAATCCAATAATATTTTTTTATTACTATCATTCATTTGATAAAGAAACCTCCATTATCGTAAAAAATGAGAAAGTAGAGAGTTTCGGATAAGGGTTAATATTTTATATAATAGTGTCATAAATTGCGACGTTTTTAAATCATTACACCATTATTAAAAACAAACAAACCTTCGTTATAATTGTTTTGTTTTTCAAATTAGAAAAGGTACAAGATAAACAAAACAGTAATACATTTACTGTTTTGTTTATCTTGTATCTTTGGCATATCAACAGACATTACTAAAATAATTTAAACTCAATAATCTAAATCTGAAGAGTGTCTATAAAGAAAATTGTTTATCATATTAATGAAACATTTTGATTTAGCCTTATTCTTAATATCCTTGTATATAAGTTCTCGTATACAAATATTTTTTAATTGTCATATCAATAAACGTTCATATGTTTTTTCGGCATATATTTTCAAGTCCAATATATAAAGTTTATTTTTATTTATGCTTTCTTCGTAAAATATAATGGGTGCATTTAGTTGCCAAAAATTTCAAGCCTTTGTTAAAATTCATAAAATACTTGATTTTGATATCATATATACATGATTTTAAAGTTTCGTAGAAAAATTTATTAAAAGGACTTAACAAGTGGTTCACAATCAAATTAAAAGTAAAACTTATAAAATTAACTGTAAAGAAACCTACAAAAAAGATAAACAAGAATAAAAAAATAAAAAAAAACGAATTATGGAATCAAAACAAAATTTATTTAGGAGTTAAGTAAGGAAACCTTAAGAAATTCCTTCAAAGTTAATAAACTAAAGTCTTAAAGCTCAAAATAATTGTTATGCTCTCTATTTAGCAAAGAAAGGCATTAAAAGAGGGAATGTAAAGAATTATTAAATGTAAATCTTTATTTTTTTACCTGCGACTTTAAAAATGTTATAAGTTATGTAACAATAGAAGGCAGTAAATAACATTGATAGTAGATAATTTGTATTAATATTAAATCTTATATTACTAAAGCACTGGTACTAAATTTGTATTGAAAACTCGTTAATTGTTGAAACTTCAGTGAATTATAGATTTACTACTAGTAACTTACATTTGTAAGATTATATGAATTACGAGATAACTAAATTAATAAAAATAAATTATATTAACTTCTCAAACAAAGGCAAGGAGACACACACAATACTTGTATACATATGACGTACAAACATGGCCGTTACCAAACAAATTGAGCTGATAATTCACAAGCGTAGAGAAATGACACCGTCAGACGAGACACTAAATAGACATGCAATTTGTCTTAACAAAAAGCTGTTACGACAACGTACTTTAAACATCACTGCCAAACTAATTAAGGCCTGCTAAAACTTCTGGACACACTTCTCCAACAGATAACAGTCTATTTACGAGCCTATTTGAAGTTTTCCTTAATTCAATCGCAGGTAGCGCTTTACGACACTCGGGAGACGTTATGGGTTTATTCGAGGATCAATTTCCATGAATTGATCCTAGATCCTCGTGAATAAAGGAAACATATTAGGGTAGATATATACTATGGTTTTAAGGAATTATTAGTTACAGTACTAAAACGTTGTGGAAGCTTGGTGTAAGTATATAATAAAATAATACTAAATGGACAAGAACTCTTCAGGTACATTCCTTGGAAGCAACTTGACTCTTTACTCCTTAGTTTTGTTCCATCATTATCTTTAATGATGGAACAAAACTAAATACAATATTCTAACCTACCAGTACATCATCTGAGCATGAAGGAACTTCAACAATGGTAAGTAAAGGTGCAATTTAAAAAGAAAAGAGTTTGTAATTGTTTATTAATATTACGTAATACTTACGTATTTTAGATATAGTGTTTCAGGTTGTAATTAGTTTAAACAACAAACTAAAATTAACTTACTCAATGCTCCTAAAGTTACTCATACTCGTAAGTTTACAAGACACTAAGCGTTAACTTTTTGATCGTGCGAGATTTTTAACATCAGCGTATTTGAGAGTCTTTTAAATGAATTTTTAATATAAAACATTATTTTAATAATATTTTTTATATAATATTTTAAAATATAATTATTTGAGGCTGTGTGATGGGAAGGTAATTGATAATGCTGAGTTTGATTCAAAGGAAACATATGAATATTCATAAAATCTTCAGATTCAAAAAGCCTACCTTAAGAAAACTACTTAATTTGAAAGGTATACAAAGAAAGTAAGACGCATTCTGAGTCTCATATCTCAGTGCCATAATGACGTAATATTTCAACTAAACCGAACTTTTGGCCTAGATTTCAGAAAGTTCTTATTATTATAGCTGGCATTTCTACTCTTGCCGTCATTTGCAGTTAGCCATTACTTTGAAAATACGAATAATGTGTATATTTTTTTTTTGTAAAAAAGTTATTCTAATGTTTTAACCTTTTCATCAAATGTGGCCAACATTAACTTGTTAGCAACTCTTGTTTGTATATATTTTTTTTTATTTAAACTTTCGAGATCCATGATTATTATATATAATTATCCAGTTGTACTCACGTGATTAGGTACTATCGCATTTTGCTAGATTATTTTGGAACCCATTCGGGGTCCTTATTCATGAACTATGAGCATGACTAAATCGCGCCATGATTCACGCCGCGATTTCGGAGGGCAAAAGATAAATATATTTTTTAGTAAGGTATATGATAAACAAATATAAAAAAATTAATATATATCGCTATATCGGTAGCTTTATATATCTTTGAATAAAGAATTTAATACAAAATGCCTTACAAAAATCCTTAGTATAGAGAAACAAAATTACAAACAGTGATATAAAACATATATTCAAACAAATATAATTCCACTGCGCAGATTTAAATATTTTTAATTTGCAGATCGAGGCTTGATATAAAGCCGGATCATAATTCAATTGACGATGACAATGTCCTCGATTTCCTGTCGATGTTGCGGTTACAACATCAAATGCCCAAATCGATTTAGTTTATCGACGATTCTATAATTTGTGGTTATTGCTCCATATTTATATTTAAAACATTTAAATTTTTTATAATTATTTTATTCATAAAAGTATATAGTTTTATCGTTATTATTATTTTTATTTATTAGATTCAAAACTATGCTATTCGCTAACAATCTTGTCTCACGTTGTAGACATTAGGTTACTTCGTGTTTGCTATATAATTAGAAAATCTAAGTTAATTTCACAATATACAGAAGTTATTAAAGACTATCTTAGAGGGGATATATATATATATATATATATATATATATATATATATAAAATGTTGAAGAAAGCAATCTTATAAGTTTTGAGTAATGTTGTATTTTTCGTGTCTTGTGTTTTTTACGTTAACGGGTGTGTTAAAGATATTATATTATATATAAGAACTAAAAAATAAATTTGTACAAAATATTATACAGGTATTTCATGATCCTAAAGAGGACGTACCTATATAGAAGTATACGTATACCACAGACTCAAATTATTTATATCAAATTTTAACATAAAATGCTCGGCTTAGGTGCAAAGCATACATTTTTTTTTTATATTTCAATCACATACACAGAAAAATAAATGATCGACAGAAGTTTCATTAGTGAAGAATTACTGAAATTGGTCTAATAATTTACCACTTAAAGATAACGAGTGCGTGTGACTACGGGATTTGGTGGTGGGTATCATTCAAAAAGACCCACAAAACACTCGGGAGCTTTTGAACTGTCCTGGTGCAGTTTCAACTTGATCAATGCAGTAGTTAAGTGTCAGTTGTAGCGAACATACAAAGAAATTTTCACTTTTATACATATAGCTCAAAGATTAAGTTTTTCCTTTAATAAGTAAATACTTAAATATTTATTACTAATTATTGTAGGCAAAACGTAATATATTAAAAAAAATCGTAAACACTAACATGAGTGAAAAAAATCTTACTCCTCGAAAGAATAGTTCAGAAGAAACAGGTAAGAATTTTTTGTGAAGTGTCCAAATTTAATTACAAAATCAATTTAAAAGTAATTAATAAAATCATATAAACTATCCACAAAAGCATATAAAGTTGCCACATTCACACAGTAATAAACTCAAAAGAAATTTTTTAGAATGAACCGTAACCATTTTTTTTTTTCAGTTAGCACTCAGTACAACTGGCGGTTAATTCTAATGTAACGTATTTTATTTTAAACTCCCCATAATGTACATGAGTTAACAAATTTACCATATTATTTTAATTACAACATTTTCAAGGACCAAGGAAGTGTTGAACAAAATAAAAAGCAAAACTGAATTCATAGCAGTTACTTTTAATTTAAACTATAGTAAATTTCTTAAATGAAGTAGATTTATATTATTTATAAAAAGGTCTAATTTATTAACGAATTATAAACGTGACCGTTATATCAAGTTGTTGAGATTACATTAAAGTTTTTTGCTTTAAACATATTTCAAATCGCCGTCTAGCCGTATTGAACGTTTTTTTTTATATTTAAACCCGACGTTTCGAGTGCCTTGCAGCAAACACGTTCGCGGTAAGACGAGATGATGATGTCTGTCAGTCAGTCAGTTTATTTGTCACCTACCTCCAACGGTTCCTGACTTTACGGGAACCGTTGGAGGTTGAAAGAACCGACAAAAGAATGTAATAATAAATGCGAGTTATATCCGTATAATAGTTTTATTGAAATGTGTAGTACTCGTGTCAATATTAGGAAACATTAACTATTTACTTACAGAACTAAAAAGTTGTTCCTGCTCAAATATATATTCACATACATATATTATTTAATAAGACCTTCAATGGAGTACAGTAAACGAAGTTAATGTTTCTCTGCAGAACACCTGTACTTAGTACACGGCGTGAGTACGACTCTCCAGACTCCTTTATGCTTTATGATTTCACGAAAATGTACACGAGTTGGTAGTTACTTATTAACAGAGTTTTTTGTTTTTCTTAAGTACTGTGTAATCTGATTTACAAATGAAATAATAAGAATTTCAGTTTTAATTTATAATATAAAATAAGTTCTGCACCTCTCAATAAATTGAATTAAATACAAATGTATAAAATATACTAACATAAATCAATAATGACTTAAAATACAAAATGAAAGTAATAATGACTAAAAATACTAAATTAATTAAAAAAAAAACTAAAATAAATAAATAATTAAAAAAACACTTAAATAAATCAATAATTACTAAAAATTACTAAATTAAATCAATAATGACTACAAACCAATAAGATATTTGTTTAGGAAATATACAATAATTAATATAGTATGTTATTCACAAACACGTTCCCCACTTATGATATTATCAACTAAACCCCATCAATCAAGAGCAGCTGGGTCACGTGACATCATTACCACCGCAGTATTGAAAAGGCGGGGTTCATATAAACTAAATTACTCTTATATAATTACAATTTATTCAATAAGTTTTGCATTACTTTATCGTCTGATCAGGATTTAAGTGAGTTCTTTTACAATGAACAGCATTAATACAATAATAAGGATTAGTTTATGATATAAAGAAACTTTATGTCATAATCTAAAGAGGCAGGTTCTTCTTCATTCATGATATAATAAATATCATCCATTACAAAATGTTAAAATATAATCTACATATATGAACTGAATTCATATATAATATACGAATATTGTACTAGAATTTGTTTTGATTTCATATAAATATAGACCTACCCACTTATTTGATATTTACAACTAAGGGCGAGAAATAATTAAATTTATGTAATTTATTAAATTGCCCAACGTATCAGTGATAATATTTGTTTAAGCAAACCACAAATTTTCGAAGATCAGAATGCTAGACCCGTCAGACTGTTTATTTATTGTAGAAGATTAAATATGTCAATTAATAATTATTATAAATCGTTTAATTAAATAAAAACCAACCTGTGAATGCGCTGCACAGAATTCTGGAGTAGGCTGCCTGAAAGGACTGTGTACTGGACACGAGGCGTGTTGCGCATGCTGCGAGTGCGGCAAGTGGTGGGCGTGGGCGTGCTGGTGCGCGTGCGCATGGTGGGCATGGGCGGCGTGCGCGTGCGCAGTGTGGCGGTGCGCCAGCCGCGGTTGAGCGTGCCTAGCGCACAGATGCGTTGTGCTGCCATGGTGCTCAGCGAGCGACAGCGTCGAGCAAGACGGCCGCCAGTACACGCCTTCCTCCATCTCAGGCACAGGCCCAGACGGACATCGCGCTGCGCCACAGCACGCGCAGCGCCTGGTACACGTCAGCGCATGCCGCCTCGCCTCGTGCGGGCACCAGTCCTCGCGCTCGCGACCCGACACCCTTTCTGATGACGCTTACCGCTTACGCTAGGGTCTCTGGCGCCTGAATAACCGCCAGCCGCGCATCGTATCATCCGAACCGAACCAGTAATAAACTTTTTGTTTTATAACACTTTAACACTTAGACATAGCACTAAAGTTAAATAATACAACACGATTTTCAACAATCACTGGCTCCTCATTTTATGGTACTTTTATTAACACTTGACTTCAGACTGTAATAACCAAGTCGAACTTTTCGTTACTAAGGTACGATGGCAAAAACAGTTTTTTATGTTGAAATATAAAATCTAAAATAGCTTGCAACTTCATTTAATTAAAGAATGGTATTATTTCTCATTTGAGAAGTAAACGACACATGGGTATACTAAAATTCAAGATGCTTGATATAATCGATTCAATAAAAGTGAAGTAGCAGTGCCTTTGTTCTATGGTCCTGAAATTTGAGATCGTCGGAACGAAACAACGAGCTTTGGTCTTGTTCGAGAAATAGGTCAAAGATTTGCATCTCAAACTACCTTTTAATATTCCGGTTACAAATATGAAGCAATACTGCTGATTTGACTAATTCTGTCTAATTAAATAAAAAAGAAACTATTTTACAAGCATTTAGATTATAAGTAACAATATTTTGCTAAAACTCCTGAGAATAATAATTTTGTTTTTGTTTTTATAAAATTATTGTACAAATAAAAACTCCAAGTAAGAATGGCCTTGATTTATTACTAACGTGTACCATCAAATAAAAAATTCAGTACTTGGAAAGGTGAAACCACGCTAGGGCTTTTGATACCAGTCAATAGAGATCTCACGTATTACAAAGCCAAGATAGTAGAATAATAGGGCAAGTTCGGGGCTGGTATCATCCCCAGACACTTGGCTAGACTGCGGTAAGCCTCACCTACAAACGTGATCTATTTAATTCACTCTTATCCCTCAGGTACTAGCAAGTTATACTCCTAAAGCCAACAATGGTTACTGGCTCACGAGTTATTTACGAACTGTTTCAGCTTAGTAAACTTAATTATATGTTGTTGCATATCCAATGAACACAGATATGAAAATTTTGCTTCATTAAAAGGTCTTGTTAAGTCACTCTTAATGAAAACCCGAGAAGAATGAGCCTGCACCTGAATTTAATTTCTCTTGGGAAAGAAAACATAAAATATTTAAGGGCGGAGGAGAAAAGAAACCGCTGAACCACATTTTAATTGGCCAAAGTCAAAGGCATGGGTTAGACCGGTTTATTGATTCAAAGTCTTAACAATTATCCCTGAATAATGGAAGTGAAACGAATACCTAAATCGGTCTATACCTTTGATACAACTACGCTTCGGTTGATGATATGTGTATATTTCTATTCATAACAAGTAATAGTTTGTTTATATACTCAATATTTGTAAATTAATTTAAATCCAATATTAAATGCATCATAAATAATATATCAGAAGCATATATATGAATTGCTAAATCAATTAGAGTGCTGAAAAACAGATCGGTTGAAGTCATTAAGCCTTGACCTGAATGTGGCTCATTAAATTTCACTGCTTCGCTTATGCCGATAGCTGAGCGACAATTAAAGGGAACCTTGCTAGTAATGGCGAAAATGGAACTGGAATTTTATTACCTTCATATTTTTCTTTACGAGCTTTAAAACGCGAATGTCCCACAAAACATAATACTACAAATGTTTTAGACGATTTATTTCTAGCTCTGAATGGAACAAATGAAATCCCATCAAATATTCATAACGACAATCATGGCATGTCAAACGTTTTGTAGTTACGATTCATTCAAAAATATACGGCATGCATGTTATCAATGTAGTCTTTGAATCAGAAATAATTGAACGATCAAAAGAATTGCAAAACGCCATGTATAAGGACAAATTGACTTGAATATAGTGCCAGAAATCCAAAACAAATATTTAGGTACACAGGTCGCTAACTGCTGCAGTCCAAAATGAGGTTACTAGGTCATCAGTTTGGTGTCAGCTGTCATACAATGAGATAACTCTGCAGTACACGGTGGTTTTGCATCAAGTGAACCAAACTCCCGAACATAAAAGCCTGATGCTTTAAAAAAATATGAGAAGCGGAAAATTGGCGTACAACATTTTTATTCGGGTACAATTTTATTATTTTTGTCAGTATTTCCAATCTGGTCTGTTGAAAAATATGGCCGTCGGCACAGCTGAGGGTGATAATGAAAATAAATCAACTGGAAACTGAGGCCCTGCATCGTAAAATGTTGATACGTGCACGAGGTCCTAAAGTTTACGAAACCGCAGTCACCGCTCTTTGAGGGTTAAATAAACAGGCTCTAATGGAAACATAATACGAAGAGGATGAAGAAAATCTCCATTTTCAGCCACGAAACATGAAACAATGCGGGTAGGTTATTGTCTATCCCTTATTTGTTTTATCTTTAACCAAAGGTAAGCCTTCCATTTTTGTTGAATACAACTTGGATGAAAATAACTTTTTTCTGTTGATATCCGTATTGTTATAAAAAAATTCTTAATATTTCGTAAAATGGTATACAATATAGCAGTTTGTTGGTTTCGACAAAATTAAATTTGTAAACGAAACTGTACGTGAAAACGTAAAATCTTATTGTCAAGTTCAGAACGTATAAATTCCAAAAAATATATATAAAACTCAGTAATACAAACTAATATATACATAACAAGGCCTTGAATATAAAATAACGCGTATCCCGAGTAAGGTAAAATAGGTCACGGTCAAATTAGGTAAACATCCTCTTCTCGGTTCTTTGTTGAATGGTGCCCTAACAATCTAGAGACAGTGTAAATATAATCGGTCTTTCTGCAATATTTGTCTCTTATGGCATAAGTTTTATTTATGACAAACATAAAACGGAAATACCCACAAACGAAAATCAAGACGTTATTCATAATAACGGAAATTTATTTATTTTACGTTTCATTTCATTTGAAACATTTATCTGAAATAATATTGTGAAATTTAGATCTTTAAATAAAAAGTTTAAATCATCAATTATTCCATAATTTAATTTACCCACAACATATACGAAACAACAAACTGATTAATCCGAAAGCTGTTCTCAATTTTCATGCACATAAGAGTCTGGCTTCGCTGTGGCAAATACTTGAAGTGTTTAAACATATAAGTATTCTGTGCAGTTCAAGTAAGCGACTAACTTGTGTAAGCATTGGTTTCTAGATAAATGAAACAAGATAGCTAGCTAATGTTGGTTAAGTAAAATTAGGTATTTAGAGCAATTTATAAATAATATAAAAATATAAAGTCACTTTATTATTTAGTTTTTCATTTAAAAGTTTTTAGAAATTATTCAAGCAATTAAATTTAATATTATTTGCATTAAACAATGTCTTGTTTAAACATTTTATGTTTTGGGAACTGAAGACAGTAAACGGCTAGCTGTTCGTATAAATTTGTCCATTACGTAATCTTATAATATAATTATGCTAGAGTTGGTTTATTTCAAAGCACAAAACTTTTGGAATGTAGTAACCGGTCAGTCGGTTTTTTTTTTAAAAAGAGAAATCGACTACAAAATGGATGTTTACAAAGTTATAAATAATATATATGTTTTATGTTAAATACCAAAAAAATTTTTAAATCGTTAGTATTACCTAAGTATAAAATATACTAAAATCGTTCTTGAAAAACATTTTAGAGAAAATTGCAGATATCAATACACACATATGTACATACATACATACGAGTGAAATAAAGAACCTTTCTCTTTTTGAAAGACTGTTAATAAGTAATATTCGATCAAGTCCTTACAACCAGTTATCACAAGATAATCAGTAGCTTTGCAATATTATACCAGATATAATACAAATACAAGTCTCCACGCGCGGAGAATCGCGGAAAACAGCTAGGGTAATTGAATAGGGTTGCGAATGCCAGATTCAAAATAGAAATTAAATTACGATATCTTAAATGTTAATCGTTTCAAGTGATTTTACTGAAATGTGTCGTCAAAATCTTACTTGAAATGGGTGACGGGTTCTAATGTTACCATTTTAAAATGTATATTAAATTTATTCTTCTTTAGGCTAAAAATTATTAACATCTTGTTAGCTACTATTTAAGAAATAAATAATAAGACATGTTATTTTAAAAGTAATTACAATTAATGAAAACGAAATATACTAAAAGCAATTGTAGTAATCATTTAGTACATCAAATTCCAATTCATTTTTAAATGCAAAGATATTATAATATTATTATTATTGAATCTATTTGATAGCCTCTAGTAGTAGTTTGGTTATATCATTATAACAGTACAAGGGCACAACAGGAAAAACCACATTACACACACGAAGGTATGCCAAACGAAACTTAGAATGGGGACATATAGACAAGGGATTACGGCAGTTAACGGCGACTTAGCTGAGATCCCATTCGATATGTATACTAAAGTCGGCAAAGAGAGTTCTAAATGTCAGAAGCTTGCCAACTGGCAGAATTATAGCATCGAGAAGGAAATATATTTTGGCTTGGTTTTATATGCCATATAACAAATAAATTGATGTTCAAGAGCGTACAATTGTAACGTATAACTTCTAATGAGAAAGTCTAATCTCATAAGTTACTGTCAGGTTCATTCGTTTGTTAAGAAAGTATAGTTAAATAGTATATTATCTGTTCTTGATAAAGGAAAGGGCTTTAAGAATCAACAAGGGTATAAAATAAGGAAACGAATCGGACTGCTTAGTGACTGGTGACAGGTGATTGGCGCGCACATCAATCAATCTTTCCACCCCATAGAGATTGACCTCCAGACATCTCAGGTGAGTATATAACATAATTTCCAAGACCTTGTATCAGCATCGAAACTACCATTTAACACAATACTGATACGAATTACTAAAGCAACTGTTGCAGAATAATAAAATGAGATATTAAAGAAATGATCAACCGATACCGATTGCCGATTGTTAAGCTTTTCCAGCGTGTTACTTACGCTGAGTTTTGCACGTTAGAATGACACTATTTAGTTAGTGGTGAGTTTGTGTCGAGCGAGCGGTGCGTGATTCAGCTCGCTGGTCGCGGCGTCGACTGGCGATGGCCGGGAGCCTCGGAGGCTGCGCGAACCATCCGCCCCCGCCATTCACACCGAGGCGTATCCCGACAACCGGACTTTTAATGCGGTACGTCCCAATATAAGAGTAAGACTTTCCAAAACATAAAAAAAAATAAAAATAATATGTTATATGTTTTAATGTAGCAAAAATAGATTTATTTTAAATTAAAATTAATAAATTTTTGTTGCGAGTTAGGACTTAATAAATTGTGATAGAAGAAAATAAATCTTATCTTATTAAACAGAACATTTTGCAATCTTATATTAAATAACAGCAAAAATTTACACAAAAATAACAAGAAATTATTTCATCGCTATTTTCAAAAAATAAGGAACGAAAATTTCGTCAATTACATAAACACGCCAATGATAAGTAATAAAGCGGGACAAGAAAACAACTGCTCCCTGTAAACCATAAAAAATGACTTGACACTTGAACAGACTTCTCTTAAACTGAAAAGAAATAATGATACGAGAAAAGCATTTTGACACTTTATGGTCGCGCGTTCATAAATCAAAGTGTACCACCCAAAATCTTTTACCATGCAAATTTTGTTGATGCCGCAGACTGAGGAAGGAGGCGGAGTGGAAATAATTTAATTTTCGGGTTGATCATCCGAGCCGGCTCCTGGCAGTAGCCTAATTTATTTATAAATAAAACAATATGAACGATGCTAGAATTTGGCAGCGTTAATAGGGTTGTCGATTTTAAATACTCGACTTCAAATTGTATTACGAGACCTCTGGGAGAGGTAGTGCGGAAAGGTGCTTAAGGGAATTTAACGGGAATATTAGATGGTGTTCGCTGTCGATACCTTTGCCCTAAATGTAAGCATTGAAATTCGAATATAATGCTGATATTTTACTATTGAGTAAATTTAAAAAACCCTTTCCAATTAACGTTTATCCGGTAACTATCTACGTAAGATAACTTTTGGGTTAATAAATAGTCTAACTGTTAGTATTAGAACTTACAACAGCTTCCAACTGCAGTCGACTTCTTACCTTAACTGGTTTATAATATCAGCAACTTACCTGCAACAACAAGAAACATCATTGTTAATTTCATTTCGTATTGATGAATACACATCACGTTTCATAAAAATTGAGACATTAGTTCTTATAAAATACATCAAATTTCAAAAGCTTTTCGTCAATAGACGTAAAAGCAAATAATCAGGAAGTCAAACTGAACACAACATTTTAACACTTATAATGATTTATTAGAAAAATATACAGAAAGCGTCACAAAATAAAATAAATTCGTGGGATTCTAGAGATTCAAATTGAGACAAACTGCTTAAAGTTTCATAATCCTTAGCGAGGGTTTGATTTGAAACTTTATAAAGTTATTTAAGACCATGACTTAGTTGCGATGTTATATAATTAATATGTTTCAAAAATCAGATGACCATGGTAAAATGTTCAAAAAAAATAGTTTGTTCTATACATATAGAATCGAAACGTATAATCGAATAAGTGGTAGAAGATAAACTGATTTAACACAATCTATTGCCTACGATCGATCCACGTAGAATATTGCAGGACCATTTCAGAACATTAGTTCAGAACTTCTATTCGAACCTCGACCTCAACATAGCAAACTACCGAACTATTATCCACTTCATCTATAATTATAATAAAAATAAAAAAGAGATAGCATCATTCATATTTGCTTTGCTTTTGTTAGGAACACTGTCTAATACTATGGCCGCCAGCAAGCAAGCGGGGTAAGCTGAATAAATCGAAAAATATATTACAAAAACTTTATTTTGATATTACATCTGCAATTACAAATAATGATGATAGATGTGTCTCGTAATAAAAATCTCCTATTTGCGAGTTGAAAAGAAGGTTTAAATTTAAAAAAGGTTAATTGCAAATTATTCTTAATCTAAAATATTTTTTTTTTCAAAATTTATCTATAGAAAGGTGGGCATGTGATAATCAAATGGTCCAAATTTCATTAGTATAGCTTTATCGGTATAGGAGATAGCGGACAAAATATGATCGAGTTGACCAGTAAAGAGCATCGCATCGCTCAGCTCAATAAAATATAAAAAGTAAGATTATCCACAAGCTTTAAATTACTTAATAAAAGTAAAAAAAAATTGCCTCATTAGTCATCAAATTGTTTTACGTAAATTCTGTTTATGGCACAAATTTAAATATTTTCAATTACACGAGTGCGGCCATCGTTCGCTAATCCACAAAATAAACGTTCACATTCAAAACAATAGCATTGAATCCGCTATGTTTCAGCTTGACTGATTGAAAAAGGTTGGTTTATACTTAGGTTTCATATCAAATGTATGTAAATATTTAATATCTACTTAATATAAAATTATTAACCCATTACATTAAATGTAAGTCAATTATTTCAATTATAATATACATCATTTCATAATTTGACCCAAATTCTTTTGATATTTCAAATTAACATAATTTATGATTAAATTATTATTATAATCACAACAGAAACAAAACAAAAATATTAAAAGTTAATAAAAAGTAATAGAACGAAGGAAAAATATAGTTTTTCGTATTTTTTTATAAGGACTCAATGACTAAATTAAGTTAAATATAATTTAAAAAAAAAGTACAAGTAATAAGAGTAAAAAGTAAGAGCACTTATATTTATGATGAAGTGAAATTACTCCACTCTTGGTCATATCACACCAGCCGTGAGGAATTGGGAGTATTATAGACTCAAAATCTTGGTATCTTTCCAAAAAGCATTACTACGAAATACAGAGGATTAATGTTAAAATCTCGTGTTACGTTATAAAATTATAATAGTTTATGCGCTTTTATTAAAAAAAAAACAACTGTCAAAAAGACGCCTAAATAATTTTTTTTTTTCTTTATTTTTTTGGGACTTCGATTCAGATATGTCAGCCAAGTATATATTAAATTACAATTAAATTAATATTTAATTAATAATTAAAATTATTTGATTTCCTAGTGCGTATAAAAAACTAAATTAAAAAATAACCTTAGATTTGGTATAAGGATTGTATATTAGATATTTTTAAACAACATATACTGTCTTAACAGTTCATTGTAATATTTTCATAAAAAATACAAATTTTCGTCAGGGCGCAGACAGGTAAAATATTATTCATTGCAAGTCATAAAGCTTCGTGATTTACTTTTTTTCCTTCTTAGGGTGTAAAATAAAATGTCGTCATTACAGCCACAAGTTGAAGGTTTCATAATTTGAATACATTATTAAGGGATGATAAAATGAACAATCTTTATATTTTGATGATGTATGCAAAGATATTATAATTTTAAATATTTTATAACGTTCATAAGAAGCAAAAAGTAATAAAAACTTACACAACAAATAAATAGAAAAATAAAATACTCATATAATTTAAAAATCTTCAATTAGATCAAATTATTTAGGTTTTAACTAAAAGTAATTACGTATAAAATATGTTTTATGATCATATATTTATGATGATATTGACAATATAAAAAATAAATGTATGACTGATTGTTTTCGAAAATAGGATCAAAAACCATAAACACACAGCTATAGTATCTACTGATATAATTTCAACCAACCAGATTTTACCTACACATTTGGCTACAGGTGTTAATAAAAGCTAAGTTTTACATTCCTAGATTTTTTTTTAAACTAGTCTATTAGTTGACCTAAAATAATTTGAAATTTTAGTTACTTGTTTCTTTCAGTCTCCTTTAATTATAAGTAAAATTATATAGTACTAAAATCAAGAAGACAACATGTAAGTACTATCCGTCAAAAAATACCAGACTAAAACTTTACTTGAAGTACCTATTGGTCAAGTTAAGCTTTTGGAGCTCCACCCACGATAAAATGACGATTTAAAAAATCTAATGTCCGCAGCTAACAGCCAAAGCTAACCTACTTTCTCTGACTCGATGAACGGAAATAGGAAACGTATACCATATACTTGTATATGTATATTACCCCTGAAATAAACAGTAAAGTTCTTGTGAGGAAATCATTACTCAACTTATAAAGACAACACCAACGAGAAACTTTACGTCACTTTAATTATAAAGTGTTTCAAAATGAAGTTGCAAAATAATTTTTCTAGTGTGATTTTACTTTTACTGATTTTATTATTTTACAGGAATTAAAAAAAGTTTAAAAAATATATATACACAGATTGTAGATGAGGATTCAAAGTAAAGAATTTATTTTAAAACAGAGCATACAGAAATAATTCATGCACCTTTACAACATAAATTCCAATTTCAAGTTAATTTTATTTTCAGAAATTGTAGCGATTGCAACTTAAAATGATATTTTTACATGAAAATTAATTTATTTTAACTTTGCGAACTAAAAAGTTATAAAAAGGGACATAATTTTAATATTTTGAAACCATAATTATAAAAAAATAAATATAAAAGCAGGTGAAATATTTAAATATTTTAAAACATTTTTATAAAGCCTATAATTCCAATAGAGGAACACTTGAGAGGTAATAAGGTTAGATAAACCACTTCACCTTCAACTCAACCGCATTAAAAACTGCCGCCATAGTGCCAAGTAAGGAAACAGAGTATAACCTAAATAAAATACCATAAAGCTAAATAATAGGGTTGACATTACCAAGGTATTTGTACCCTCACATTGCCTCACAAAGCGACCCTTACATTCTTAACACTTAAAGATTAAATGTTCTCAATTCCGTTGAATATATAGGCAACGCATTATGAAAATTCTATTTTATATTTGTATATGATTTCACTGCAGATACACAAGGTTATAATAAAATTCACTTTGAATTTTCAGTAAAAATTGAAAGGAGCGTTGGCGTTATTCATTTTACTTCCTTGATTTTCTAAAGTATGGAATTGAGATTTTCTGTGTGAGCTTTCAAAGTCAGAGTTAAATACACATTTAGTAAGTCAGTCAATGTCCGGCCCCAACTTTAATAATGCAGTTATTAAAAAGGTTTGTCAAACCGTCTCGGTATTAATAATTCTACGTCAGGATCTCCCGACAGTTTTCAGACGAAGGTCTCCAAGGTCAAGGAAGGGTTAGACATCCTTACCATCAGCATTATAATTGATAATATACTGCAATATAAAAAATATATAGTAACTTAAACAAAATTGTAAAAGCAATGCAAATATACAACAATTCAAGGAAAGTATTTTTGTATTTAAATTAACAAGACCAACAAGAATTCAAGAAAATGAATTCCAAAACGAAATTAAAATTAACACAAATAACTTCAAACCTGACCGAACATAACTCGATTCTGATAAACTTGGAACATCCACGAATTTCAACTAATTTATTCATAGCTCAATTCCAGAACAGAATACTAATTCGACCCTGAACTAAAAACGCTGAGGTCGAAAACAGTAAAAAATTAGGGCGTTTTATAATCTGGACAACCGATGGCCATGCCAACGATGTGCAAAATTATTCATACACACAAACACAAACACAAACACAAACACAAGTAATTATACTCACAAACGCGTAGCATACTTATATTATACTTATATTATAAAGTGAAAAAGTTTTCATTGTTTAAACGGCACTAATTTTTAAAAGTAGCCGATAGGTTTAAAACATTCTTATTATTATGAAATTTATGAGGTAGGCTATCTAGCATTACGCTAATAATTAATAAATACATTTCTACGCTGGTGGAACCGCGAGTAATATCTAGTATTTGATAAAATTTTTAATTGTATTATTGTAAAATTCAGACTTGTTATAGACATTCAAATCTTACTTAAAATAATTATAGTTTAAGGATATTTTGTATATAAAATTTCCAAGAAACTTACTAAATCCAATGCAGATTAGTATGGCAACATCGAAACATCTGCTTGTGACGGGTAAAGATTGAACTCCAGTAGGTACCGTAAACATGTTTACTAGTCTTGAATGTTGACACGATTTACGCTTGCCTTCTTTGCAAATTTAAAACGCAATTGAATTATAATAGTATTTATTGAATACACCTAGAAATATAAATTTATTTTATAAATAATAATAAGATATGATATAATAAGTAATGTAAATGGTAAAGTAAGCAATTATTTTAGAAATTACTTTTTATTATTATCTCAAATAAACATCTTCAGTTATATTCGAGGTTAAGGCAAAGAAAATAAAACAGGTTGGTCTCTAAGCATAATGGCTACTCTCGGTAATCGAATCCCATTCCCGATATCGCCTCCTTTTGAAGAAGTCATTCCTCTTAATAAAGATCATGAATTTTGTTAAGAGAATATAGTACCGTAGTGTGAGTGAGCAATTTATTTAGTGGCATGAGAGTTTGTTACATAATAAATGTCAGTTTTGGTGAAAAATCAAATTAAGTTAAAAAAAATGCCAGCTCAAGATAAATATTTATTATTTTGATCTATGTATCTACCAAATCTCCGAAATTTTATTCATCAAGCAGCGCATAAAGTCCGAAATCTATATGTCAAAGGGGTAAAAAGTTAGGGCTTACCGATTTTGTAAAAAAAAATTCAGTCAACCCAATCTCAAAGTATAAAAATTAAAAAAACTCCTTCATTTAAAATATACTAGCTTTAACAGTGTCTATGCCCGCGTTGTGTTAGTAAACAAAAACAGTCTTCTTGTATCGGATAGTTTGAAAAATATTTTTAACGTTTAAAAACAGTACTATTTTTTCGGGATGAAATACCCGTGTATTTCTCTGTACCTCTGAAGTGTATGAAATTTCATGATGATCGGTTCAGTTGCTAAACCCATGAAAGCGTAACAAACTAGAAAAATATATAACTTTTAGAAATAAGACGTAATTTTTTGAATTCACTACATATTTGTAGAATTTTTAAATTCTATTTTAAACAATAAGATTATTTGTACTCTGTAGACTAAAAACTCTTTTGGTTCTCGTAAAAATTGAACGAATTTATTTTGCAGCAAAAAAAAACAGTAAAATTGTGCAACCATTTGATGTATTTTCTTTAAGATGAGCACAATTAATTTAACAAATCTAAACCGAGCAATTAAAAAAAACTATAATATAAATAATATAGTTTTAATATAAAATAACATAGTAAAATAGTATGGTCCAAGTTTAGTCAGGTACAAATTGAAATACATCTTGTTGATCCCAGCCCAGCTAATCCTCAGCTGCAATATTTCAACTAGAATGCAACTACAGTCGCGTAATGGTTCAGGATTAAAATTAAAATATATTTAAGTATTCTAACAAATCATCTTTTTATAACATCCTCTTGCAATGAACAGTTTTCTATTATTATACTTAGCTATTAATTACAAGTTGAATAGCTCTAGCTCCCGGCATTGTTCATTTATTATGTTTTATATACCTTCTATAATTAACTGCACAGCAACAGTAGATATAAAAGCAGTTCCTTTTTGTCATTTAGAAAATTATAAAACAAGCAGTTTAAATTCACGTCTAAGGTAAATATACACTCCTGAATTGTACATATTTAAAATGAATATGACGCATTTTCCCACATAAAATATAAAGGATCAAACACGTAACGGGCACGACCTACATACTAAACTACGTTGTAAAGACAAACATTGCATAGCCACTTTGCTGTTACTTGACTGTGCTAGAACTACAAAATGCATTAGCAACTGTAAATTTGTGAAAACTGCTTCATAAAAAAGTGCATTTATTTATCATAGTATGACTGTTTTAATTTAAAACTACAACATTACCCTCTTCTCAACCAGGGATTCATTTATAAAAAATTGTAATCTATTTTAACAAACTCGCACAGTGGGTTTCTAAAGTTGTCATGGATTTTATTTTATCACACATTAAACAATGTTGTAAGTTAACACTTAAAACGCCATGGGGGACAACATATGTGCCACACTTAATTAAACAAAGAGGCCAGGTTAAAAATCATTGTTAACATATTTTTGAATATAAGTTATTAATTAAGAGGCAAGAAAATTGTAATTAATTACTTTATTTCTTATACTACTGTCACTCATAAGTTGTCCCCCATGGCCCCAACGGAACAATTGTATGTCGACTACATGGTGCCCCCCACGGCCCAAACATTAAGACTTAAAAAATGACGACCTTTAAGGAGTTAATAATACTAGATCCACCACTGTGTAAAGAGAGAAACATTAGTAACAAAACACTTTTGACTAGTAAGAATTTCGCTTCCATAAGCTCAATAAAAAGTCATGGCATTTTGAAAATATCTTAAAAACAATATAAATTGATAAAATAAGAAGTATCGAGAGTATGCCAAAGTCAGTCTTTTTTCGTTACTCGTTCTAAAGCAGTTCACATTCTGTAAGTAATAAATCTAACGGTGGCGGTGTGACTCGCAGTTTCCAAGACCGCTGGTTAAAGTAAACAAACCGCAACTAGACGTATCCCGAGTTTTGAAATATGACCGAGAAACTTACGTTCAGTCAAGTTTGCGGGGACTTCATGCTCTCATTTCTCAGTTTTATGGTTTGTTATGACTTCAATAATGGAGGCAATTATTTTCCTTATATATACCTATACATATGTTGCGCTGCGCTAATTAAATTGGAATAGTCTGGCAAATTCCAATCTAATTGCATTGAACATCCAGTAAAACATATATATATATATATATATATATATATATATATATATATATATATATGTTTTATGTCTATATTATAATAGTAATTCTCAATTACGATAATTTATATATAAATTATAATTATCAAAATCAAAAAACCGGATAATTTAGATGAATAAACATACGAGTACATGAAAACGGTTTTTGTTTTCATTCTAACTTATAAGCTGTTATTATTATGAAAGGAGTAAATGTTCATTATTTTATTGAATTCTACTTTTTTCAACAAAACAACTAAATAGTCCGAAAGTAACTAAAATTCGTACGCGTAAAAGAAGTATAAAAGTAAAATGGTAAGGATTATAGATACTGAAATAATAGATGACTACAATATTAATGAAATATTTACCAAAACTAATCATAAAACAATGTTAGGCATCAAGTATAAGCACGACATGAATGCATCCAATAAAAAAATCACATTGTTCGAATAATACGGGTAATCAGAACTCGTAAACATATCATTCTAAATCGGAAACAATTGTCATATACCTAAAATTAATACCCATTCATACGATTTTCCAATCACTGTTTAAAATGAATTTGTATTAGCTAACAAATATTTACATTATTACTTTTGCCATTGAAGTCTATGTAATTTAAAATTTTCTGTGATTATTATTAACCGACATCAAATATTTGTTATTTTTTTTTTGTAACCACCAACAGAATGATGTCTATAAGTGTTCAAAATTTGGAAAATTTCGGATATACCGTTTATGATTGAAGCTTGCATAATGCAGAAGTCTTTCATAGAGAGTTTCGCTCAATTATACTCAAAATTCGAAATTGTAAACTTCAGTACTGCATAAAATCTACTAGAACTGCATACAATCTGCTGTAACTAATTAGAACTTAATATTGAAGAAGACTTTTATTACCACAGATAAAAATCTTAACAATCAATACAAAAATTAATGTAAAAATTCCCCTTTTTTGAGTCAGGATTTAAAGCATTAAACAAAATAATATGAAATACTCTAAAGAGCAAACCATTTATCGATTTACGTCACTCGTCTTAAATAAGGGGATTGATGGTGAAGTATTGGAGTTGATTCAGGAAGAAATAACAAATGAACATATTTTTATATCGAACAATAAGCTTTCACCTTAATTAATAAATATTTAGCTAACCAGTTATTTATCTATTATGTTTAGAAATAATATCTCATTTTCATATCTTTATGCAGGATATTTTAACAAACAAAATAATTATTAATTAGGAGATTTTATTTAAGATATTCTGTTAGTTTGTGAAGGATAAATCTTATAATTGAATTTTGAACTAGTTAACCTGAATAACTTGTATATTGGAGATCACCTTTAGCACCGAGGACAATGCAATTATATATAATCAATATCGTTATCAATCTAAAATGCCCGCAGCAACCAAATCTCAGATCACGTTTCTTTGTACAACATATGTAATATGAAAACAAAAATAAATTTAAGATCACAAAGTAGTCGAAAATATTTTTGGTAAAATCACCCAATATAAGTTTCAAATGAAGACGTGAAGAGAAAAATATAATGAACCAATGAAAAAAAAACAAACCAAGATACGAAGTTTAATACGATTTAGTAGAAAGTAGTTTATAAAACTATTTTTAAATACTTGTTTTTCTAATATTAAGATTTGAGCTTTTTATTTGTATAAGAAATATCTGAATCTTTTAAAGATATAGTATCTTCAACGGTTACATTATATCAACATAAATAAAAGAAGAAAATAGTTGATGGATGTGTGCTCTAGAGACCAATTTAACAGTTTGTTACTCCACTTCAATACGCAAATATTCACCTGAGACAAATACGGAGTTACTTTAAGGAAAATGACACAAAGGTAACTTTATAGGATAACGACAATAAAAGTAACTTTAGTTTCAACAATACAAAAAATATTCTAGTTTGAACGTGTGTAGCATTGTGTAGTATAGTATAGATATTATGATACGTGGGCTAGTGGTTAGTTGCCCTGTCTGTCGCGCCACATAATGTAGGTTCGATTCCGACATGGAACAAATGTTTGCGTGACTCGAGTTTGGATGTTATTTATTTCGGTTATAAAATGTAGTTATTTAAAGACTCTGCTACACCGGGAAAAAGAAAAAGTAAGTGTTTTTATAATAAACCTCAATAACTATTCATGCCCTGACCTTAAGTTTGCTTATGCTTTTAAGATGCCTCTGTGCCTTTAAAACAATACTTAAAATAAAGAATAAAAAATACTTAATTGAACAAAGCACCACCTATCGGGTTAAACTATGTGATTTTTGCTCACAATTGAATGTGAATTCATGTCGGTTCATATAAATAGACTATTAATAAGTAATTTGTCTACGTCACTTATTACATTTATATTTATATTTTAGGTAGATCTTTGCAGAATATGAAATAAAACTTGCAAAATTTGCTTTGCAGAATCTCTTGACAAAAATAGTATTTTTTTATAACAATCAATCAAATTTTGTCAATAGTTACATGATGGCTAAGCGACAAATGATTTCATTTAAAGGATTGAAAATTATAAGCAATTCTATTATTAAATCGGCCCTTTCAACAGCTGTCTGGGGTAGAATCACACCGTTTACCATCAGTGACTTTCACTTTATTGTGCACATAGCAGAAACGGGGCCACCAGAGCGTTACAGCTACTTTCTGTATGGAATAGTGTTTGCTAATAGGGAAGGTTTCATTCACTATAATATCGATGAAACTTTTTCATTGATACCAAAAAAAGAAAGCGATAAAATTGTCTTAAAACATTTTGGTAATTACGTCTAGTCGAGTGAGGCCAAAAAACTGATAAAATCAAGGGTCAAAGATCTTGAGACTTCGGTAACGCTAAAAGGATGATAAAAATGCAATAAATAACGAAAACAGTCTTTTACGCGCATAAATACCAAGCGCAACTTTTAAAATAAAACTTTAAAGAAACAAATTCGTGACTGCATTCGCAAGGAACAAAGAGTCAGTTAGAACAAAGGACTCATTTCAGCAGGATACTTGAGCATACGTTATCGATATATTTGTGCGCAGTTCGGCTTCAATGGCGCTTGTTTGCAAAGCCTGAATTGCGAACGCAGGCTAGGCCGTCTAACTTGAGAGCGAACTCTTTACAGGCTGTACTTTTAAAATAAATGGGTGATGTTTTTTAAACAATTATGGATCGTGGTGACAAAGGAGCAGTCATATTATCTCGTCATGATAAAAAATTTATAAACATCTTTTAGGAAGGAGTTTTGATAAAAGACAAGTATTTTGGAAAACCAAAAGAATGGTTTAGGCATCTGGACCACTCTTCTACCTAATACCTAATTAAAAACAATTTTGTGAGAAATCCCGATCTTACCAACCCACATACCAAAGAAACAACTACAACTAAGCACCTACTATTAGGCTGAGTAATGAGACTAAAAATAAAATATGAAATAAAAACACATATATTGAAAATATAAAACATTTTATACATTTAAAAACACTTTATCATAATGATGTTGGAGTGGTTTTCACGATCAGTCTTGGTTTTTATGAATTTTAAATTATTTTAATCGTCCAACTAAAATAAACGATGTTTATATTTAAGATGAATTACTTTCATTGTTTCTTTTGTTTTATAATAAAAATTAAGTGAAACACGACAAATTAATTAAGTGGGATATAACTAGTTTCTTATACAATAATTTTATTTAAAATATTTGGGATCACTAGTATTATCGGTGAAATTTATTCTATTGCAGCAATGGATGACCCATTGCTGTAATACAATAAATTTCAGAATATACAACTTCTACATCTTTATAGAGGCAATACATTACGCCGGTATCCAAACTCATTTTATAAATTTTTCAGCGCTTTGCTAGAAAAGTTGACGCTGTAACACAAAGAAAGGCCTCCCGCAATCACCGGAACATTACTTTTTTATGAAAGAGAACGTTAATAATTCTTGCTACAATGAACTTAAAAAGCTATTTAACAGCATGAGTTAATTCAACATAAATAAAAATAAAGTCATTTATAACGTGAAATAACTTGCTCAATCAAAGTTCGATACAAACTACTGCTTTTAAAGTTTGAATAAAAAGAAAACCAATCAAACTTTACATTTTATTAAGGCATAAAAAGGCAGATCTCAATAGAACTGAAACGGCGAGATCTGAACGGAAACTCTGTTTTTATGAGTTTCAACTCTCGAGATGAAAAATACTTTGCTTGTCGCTGGCGCGGCAGACATTTCATGTTAAAGTACCTACTATGTTATTTCTACTAAGAAAATCTGCTTTAATAAAACAGCACAAAGTGCACATACAATGTTTTGGAGAGCGATTCTTTGGCATTGTTTTGTGAAACGTTTTAACACAAGATATTTTATTAAACCCATAACAGCTCATACTTCATAAGACTGATTTAGTAAACTTGACTCGAAGTAATCTGTCCAATATCTGTATTAACCGATGGTATTCACAAAATCAATACCTAATATTTGACGCAAAGCCATAATCCTCAGTCAAAGGAGCTGACAGGTATCTCGCTATTGCCTAATAACGTTATAAGGTATGTTATAGATATCGACATAAACCGGCCTTTTGTTATAACACAATATAAATAAAGGGTTACGTAATGAACATTATAATTATTAGCAAGTGCCTCTGTACTCAAATAACAAAGATAAATTTAAATATTTAATAATATACAAGCAAATGATAATTTTAAGGAATATATTTTATACAATTTGCATGCCCGCTGACACAATATCCTACCATACTTCCTAAATCAATAAGGCTGAAATATTTTATTCATAAAGTGTGCTAGACTCAATGACACGGATCTTATATCGATATTTCGATATTCATAAGAAGTACTGTACATAAAGTGTTTGTTCTATGAACGCTGTTGGTTGCAGTTTTGGTAAATATGAAATAAAATTTTAGCATCCCATTTCTTCTAAATTAAAAGCACATTTTTCGACTTCTTAGACTTATATTATATTGGTCTAATAATATATGGCATGGTCTTTTTAAAAAAGTATTTTCTCTGAGCTCATTTATGCCGAGTCATCCTCTACAATTTAATCCTCCTAGAAACAAGAACGCTTAAAATAAAGATTTACATAGGCTTTACATACTGTTTAAGATTATTTTTATTGTACTATATAGGACGGTCCTCTAGTAAAGTTTTATTGATTTGAATAACATGGATGGGAAGGACATGAAAGAAAATGGTATTGCGAAACAGTTGCTGGCTCAAGGCTCCCCTTTTAGGGTTGGTGATTTAAAGATGTACGACTGATCTATCCATAAATGAACAACCTTGTAATATTACAAAAATGTGACAACAAATTGTTTAATATAAAAGAGGATTAAGATGTAAATCCAAATATATTAATAATATTTAATAAGCTAATAATCATAAAATATCAATTTGTTATTCCTTATAATACACTCACACTCTCTGTCAACATCAACATATACAACCACATTTATAAATTAGATTACGTACATTTTAATAAATTAATTAAAGTAAATAATATAATAAAATTAATGGTTGTCATTTAAATATTTCTAAATATTTATTCATTATTATTAAGAACGGAATGATGTGATATAAATATCGGTAAACATTATGCTAAAAAAGACATATATTAAATAATGGGACAAAGAATATAAAAAATATCTCGATATTTTGTATTACAAAATGAAAGCACACTTTATACGATGCATACTTTGATAATTTTAATTAAATTATTTTTATCACAAGAAAGTGTAATAAGCGGTCTTTTTAGTTCACTTGTAGCAACTATTTTCTATGGTAAATTAAAATATAAACTGATGCTAACATTAATGAGCTCTTGTTAACGAATAAATTATTATTAAAACGTTAATCTTAACAAGTAAATAAAAAATAATGCTTGAAAATTAATTTTCAAAAGCTGTAAAGTAATTTTAATATAATTAATGCATTAACGTAATATATAATTACATATTTCCTTCCCCAGCGCGTGCAGTACTTGTTACTTAATATAAAAGACAGTCCAAAGAAAACATTTACAATAAAAACAAGTTAGTGTTTATGAATGCCTGAAACGTATTCTAGCGTGAACTTTTTAAGTACAGTTCACCTCACGTTACTCAAAGGCTGTTAAATGTTTACAACTTACTCCTAGTAATATGAAAACATATATTTTGTATAGCTACCACACAATGTATGAAAATTTCGTGTTATTTTGTTAGTTCATAAACTTAATAGCTTTTACTTACGCCTTCACTCCTGTGGTTTGCTTTAACACTTAAATATCACTAATATTATAGTTCGGTGTTTGAAACAAAGCATTTCGAATAAATTCGTTTAAAATTTTCTTTATCGAAAAATGTAATAACTAATCTGTTTCAGTTACAATTTATAAGCAAAACCTAACTAACGAAGAATATATAAGTTTTTATATGTGTTTTTTTTTATCTTAACGGTAATCATACCAAAGCAGTAAATTATGGTTAATACAAAATATCTTAACAAGTAGTAATGAGTTGAAAGTGTCGTTACATTAACTTCTCGGTCAAGAAAATTTTATTTTATATCTATTTTTTTGAATAATTTATATCATTTTTCTTTTTAAATCCAAATTTAATTTAATTTAATTTAATTTTCTTTACAACAAAAACTGCTTCACGATTTCACTAATACGCTCTAAGTTACGTGAATAATAATTCTTTGAAACCAAAACAAAGTCTATGGCATCACCAAGTCCCGAGAAAATGAAGCCGATTAAAATGTTTACACCAACACATACATAAATGTTTTTGGAAAGTATCGAGATTAAGGTGAAAAATATTGTTATAATATTGATACTGATGTGTAACAACAAGTTACATGGTAAATGCTCAAAAATCAAACGAAAAAAAAAATTTATAATCAGCAGAATTGAATAACAAAATATTATTTTTCAACTTCATAAATGTCCTGAATAATCTTGAGAAGGATCCTGAAAACAGATGATGTTAAAGTTGGGAGAATATTAACAAGAATTCCATTACGGGTCATGTGTTAGGATTTCTATTGTGAGATATGTAAGATATATGAAAAAATTAATTTAGAAAACCTCTTTGTATAACAACAGTCTCATATCACAGCATTTGTTATTATGTCACAAAAACGGGGCAAAAAAAAACAACAAACGGATCTCATATTTCCCGTCGTTCATCATTACCAAGTTAAAAAAATTTCCAGACTCATAATTAACATGCTTCATACTTAATGTATTAATCAAAGTTTTATAACGTATATGAAATAAATAATAGCATGTATTTGGTGCAATGTTTAATTATATATTTTTTATTATTATAATTATTATAGTTTTAACATATTACGTAATTTCAATGTTTTCTTCAAAACTTTCAGTCTCTAAGGAAGCTACTTTATTGCAAAGAAATAAGAAATCCCGAACAGAGCTTAGGGGCTTACTATTTATAGGATGTTGACATTACGAAAAACCACTACTCCAATATAAGGGAATAAACGTACGAGTTATTAGGTTTTCAAGTACATATATAAATGTAAAAAGTATAGAACTCTTACAGAAATACATACACACACACATACACATTAAATTTAAATAGTGAATTGTGATTTGCATTTGAAATGAAAAAATACTTAAAATTTGGCGAAAATAAGATTTTAGTTTCAAATTTGGACATCAGCCATCTCTTAAAGCTCTCGTCATGCAAATCATTCACTTTTCAATATTAGTATACATTCATTTAAATTAGTTGGTTTATTGGATTTAAAATCTAGATTCGTTATTTATTTGGCAAACCTCCAAATCATATTCATTTTAATAATCAATTTGTCTGCAATAATCATTTTATAAAAGAATAATTCAATTTTTACCGACAATACCAGGAATGGAAGCCTAAAAAAAAAGAAATAGATTCTTCTAGAGGCGCGGTAGGTGATTTGTCAGACTGACTTCGGTTTAGTGTACCAAAGATCGCAGGTTCTAGTCAATTTTTTTTTATATATATAAAAAAGTTATGACCAAATTCTGTACAGTTATATTCATTAATAACCGATTTTATTACTTCACAAATATGAAAATGTGTGTGTGTATATATAAAACAATACATCATAAAGAGCTGTGCTATCAAACTAATAGATTTCCCTGAAGAGATATCATACACGTAAATTATAAAATAAACTAACACTGGTTTATACTAACTTGAAAACATATCAATACATGTTACCTAAAACTTAGAACTCAGTTTAGTATTGGTAAATTTAATCTATTACAACGTAAATGTATCAAGGCAGGGGTATGTTGTTGATAACAGGATTATTGGATTTTCTGCCTTATATAGTCAAACCTCAGACCACCACATCCTTCATTACTTTGATATCATCGTCTAGTATAAGGCTTTAGTTTAAAATTTTTCAGAGGTCGCAGGTTTGAGTCGAGTACGTTTTTCTTCATCATATTTTTTTGGAACAATATCAGCACTGAAACGACTTGAATTTAGTCTAATATACATTTTTTTTTTTAATTTTATTTATAATATATTATTATATGTTTATGTGAATAATCATAACTATCTATTAAAGAAACATAAAATATATTTTTAATGATGATGAAAAATTTGAAAGAATATTCATTTTACATCCCCAAAGGGTAGTCTGTCAAAAGCATTTCCTCAAAGAGCCAAACTCAATACCTCAGCCTGTATCGACTCATCAACGTGAAATTTCATTATCCATGAGCCTTTAAAACATTACAATTACAAGCCTTTTGCTTTAAAAAAAACACAAATCATAACAAAAATGAGATTTATTTAATTCAACGTTTCTGATTTAGATGTAGAAAAGCAGTCACCTATATCAATAAAAGCTCTCGTGGATTTTGTAAACATTTTATTGAGTGACTATAAACATTTATGACAACTAGACTAGACCATTGGCTTTACGAACTCACTCAAAGATTATTTTTTATTATTTCATATTATAAACAATTTTCTTACAATCTTACAAAATAGAAGATATTTATAGGGCTCAGTCGTGACATAAACAGAATGTAGGAAAGTTAAAAATTTAATTTTCCGCGACCTGGTTTAAATGATTAGCTTAATCAAGTTTCCTGTCTCCGCTCGTCTAGAGCCGCATTTATAAAATCTTGTTAGACTCGAACCCTACCTGTTATCATGTCAGTCTTTGCATAAAATTATATAGATGTTGACTTGATGACGTCACAAAATTTTTATACTGACTGTAACTTTGAATATTTATTTTAATTAACATTTATATTGAACTCTGTACTGTAAGTGAAATATTAATATATATGAAGCAAAATGAGCTATAATATATTTATTATTTCGGTATTGGCAATATTGCGGGTGGAGGAGACTGTGGTTCAGAAGAGTGGTGTTGTAACGAAACTTATGTATAAGGATTGCATTTTAAAGTTATGTGAGAATGAATATAAGTCACAACATTTTGTATAAAAAAACCAAACAGCATTATATAATAAAGTTCAGATTAGACAATATCAAGAGTGCACACTTTTATAATTGTAACAAGATTACTTTTATCACAAGAAAGTATAATAAGTAGCTCTTAATTAATCTATAGCAACTATTTTCTAGGGCAAATTTAAATATGAACTAACGCTAATATTAATGAACTCTTGTTAACGAATAAATTATTATTAAAACGCTAATCTTAACAAGTAAATAAAAAATAATGCTTGAAAATTTTATTTTTTTTAAATGCTGTAAAGTAATGCTAATATAATTAATGCATTAACGTATATAATTATATAGTTCCTTCCCTAGTTCGTAAATAACTTGTTACTTAAAATAAAAAACAGTCAAAAGGAAACATTTACAATAAAAACAAGTTAGTCTTTATGAATGCCTGAAACCTATTATAGAGTGAACTTTTTAAGTACAGTTCACCTCACGTTATTTAAAGGCAGTTCAATGTTTACAACTTACTCTTAGCAATATGAAAACATATATTTATTATAGCTGCCATATAATATATGAAAATTTCGTGTTATTCTGTTAGTTCATAAACTTAATAGCTTTTACTTACGCCTTCACTCCTGTGGTTTGCTTTAACACTTAAATATGACTAACATTATAGTTCGGTGTATAAAAAGTAAGATTTATTTCGTTTCAATATTTCTTTATCGCAAAATGTAATATCTAGTATTTTCTTAGATTTTCACGAGTCCACGATTGAAATTAACACTATTTTTTACGGATTACAACTCGCGTATAATTTGGTTACATTTTAATTTTAACCCGACGTTATTAATTTTAGATTTGATAAACCACAACTATATTAGATTTGATAAACCACAAATCTTCGCTAGGGAAGATTTGTGGTTTATCAAATCTACATCCCAAGAATGATTCGCGAGGCTATTGAAATTAAAAAATATCCTAATAGAGAAGATGGTTGGACCCTTTCTAACACCTGGGACCCACTCATATATACTGTAAAGTCTCACGTCTGTAACCGCACTGTCAGACCTCAAGATACAGTTAATGCGTTTTGTCTAGATCCGGAACTCTATGCCCGCAAACTAAGGAACCGTTGGAAGTAGATGACTATTTAACTGACTTACTGACAGAAAGCATTGGAAACGTCGGACTAAAATTAAAATGTAACCAAATTATACGAGAGTTTTAATCCGTAAAAAATATATTTATATTCAAATGTAATATCTATCCTTATCAGTTTATAACAAAAACTAACCACCGTTTAATTTATACGGCTTTAAATAAGTGTTTGCTATCCTCTATGAAAAATCTTAAAACTGCAATCATATCATACAGCAGCATATCACAGTCAATATAAAATATCTTAACAAGCGGCAGTGGATGGAAGCCTCATCAGTTAAATTCACGATTAAGATAAATGGTGTATTATTTTCTATTTATTTATTTGTTCTATATTTTTTAATAAAATGAGTTGATTATTTGATTAGATAATATTTATATATTTATTTTTAACGTTCAAAAAAAAAACACTTTAAAATCCTCATGTCAATTTTTCTGAAAACTAATCAGTTTTAATTGATGCAAAAACTTGTTGGTACAAAAACGAATACAAATTCAGGTCTTGAGGAAAAATGCCGAAATAAAACGCTTACACACACACAGACACACACTCACACATAATAAATGTTTTTTAAAAATTGTCTCTGGTTTCTCAGAACACCTCAAAACGAAAAGATATTATAAAAAACAATGGTTTTGAAAACCGGGATGATTACAATAACTCCCTTAATCAGAAAGTTAATAATAGCTATAAAATATCCTGTGGAACATAATATCGTAATAATACTCAAGACTGAGATACAATATTTTTAAAATTTCGGTGCAACAATAAAATACATATTATGATCAGCAAAATACAACACAGTATTACTTGTAGACTGAATAAATCTCCTGAATTATCTTGAAAAGGAATCTGAAAACGGTTGACGTTAAAGATGGGAGAATATTAACAAGAATTCCATTACGGGTCATGTGTTAGGATTTCTATTGTGAGATATGTAAGATATATGAAAAAATTAATTTAGAAAACCTCTTTGTATAACAACAGTCTCATATCACAGCATTTGTTATTATGTCACAAAAACGGGGCAAAAAAAAACAACAAACGGATCTCATATTTCCCGTCGTTCATCATTACCAAGTTAAAAAAAATTCCAGACTCATAATTAGCATGCTTTATACTAAATGTATTAATCAAAGTTTTATTACGTATATGAAATAAATAATAGCATGTATTTGGTGCAATGTTTTATTATATATTTTTTATTATTATAATTATTATAGTTTTAACATATTACGTATTTTCCATGTTTTCTTCAAAACTTTCTGTCTCTAAGGAAGTACTTTATTGCAAAGAAATAAGAAATCCCGAACAGAGCTTAGGGGCTTACTATTTATAGGATGTTGACATTACGAAAAACCACTACTCCAATATAAGGGAATAAACGTACGAGTTATTAGGTTTTCAAGTACATATATAAATGTAAAAAGTATAGAACTCTTACAGAAATACATACACACACACATACACATTAAATTTAAATAGTGAATTGTGATTTGCATTTGAAATGAAAAAATACTTAAAATTTGGCGAAAATAAGATTTTAGTTTCAAATTTGGACATCAGCCATCTCTTAAAGCTCTCGTCATGCAAATCATTCACTTTTCAATATTAGTATACATTCATTTAAATTAGTTGGTTTATTGGATTTAAAATCTAGATTCGTTATTTATTTGGCAAACCTCCAAATCATATTCATTTTAATAATCAATTTGTCTGCAATAATCATTTTATAAAAGAATAATTCAATTGTTACCGACTATACCAGGAATGGAAGCCTAAAAAAAAAAGAAATAGATTCTTCTAGAGGCGCGGTAGGTGATTTGTAAGACTGACTTCGGTTTAGTGTATCAAAGATCGCAGGTTCTAGTCAATTTTTTTTTTTTATATATGAAAAAGGTATGACCAAATTCTGTACAGTTATATTCATTAATAACCGATGTTATTACTTCACAATTATGAATATGTGTGTATGTGTGTATATTAAACAATACATCATAAAAAGCTGTGCTATCAAACTAATAGATTTCCCTGAAGAGATATCATACACGTAAATTATAAAATAAACTAACCCTGGTTTATACTAACTTGAAAACATATCAATACATGTTACCTAAAACTTAGAACTCAGTTTAGTATTGGTAAATTTAATCTATTACAACGTAAATGTATCAAGACAGGGGTATGTTGTTGATAACAGGATTATTGGATTTTCTGCCTTATATAGTCAAACCTCAGACCACCACCTCCTTCATTACTTTGATATCATCGTCTAGTATAAGGCTTTAGTTTAAAATTTTTCAGAGGTCGCAGGTTTGAGTCGAGTACGTTTTTCTTCATCATATTTTTTTGGAACAATATCAGCACTGAAACGACTTGAATTTAGTCTAATATACATTTTTTTTTTTAATTTTATTTATAATATATTATTATATGTTTATGTGAATAATCATAACTATCTATTAAAGAAACATAAAATATATTTTTAATGATGATGAAAAATTTTAAAGATCATTCATTTTACATCCCCAGAGGGTAGTCTGTCAAAAGCATTTCCTCAAAGAGCCAAACTCAATACCTCGGCCTGTATCGACTCATCAACGTGAAATTTCATTATCCATGAGCCTTTAAAACATTACAATTACAAGCCTTTTGCTTTAAAAAAAACACAAATCATAACAAAAATGAGATTTATTTAATTCAACGTTTCTGATTTAGATGTAGAAAAGCAGTCACCTATATCAATAAAAGCTTTCGTGGATTTTGTAAACATTTTATTGAGTGACTATAAACATTTATGACAACTAGACTAGACCATTGGCTTTACAAACTCACTCAAAGATTATTTTTTATTATTTCATATCATAAACAATTTTCTTACAATCTTACAAAATAGAAGATATTTATAGGGCTCAGTCGTGACATAAACAGAATGTAGGAAAGTTAAAAATTGAATTCACCGCGACCTGGTTTAAATGATTAGCTTAATCAAGTTTCCTGTCTCCGCTCGTCTAGAGCCGCATTTATAAAATCTTGTTAGACTCGAACCCTACCTGTTATCATGTCAGTCTTTACATAAAATTATATAGATGTTGACTTGATGACGTCACAAAATTTTTATACTGACTAACTTTGAATATTTATTTTAATTAACATTTATATTGAACTCTGTACTGTAAGTGAAATATTAATATATATGAAGCAAAATGAGCTATAATATATTTATTATTTCGGTATTGGCAATATTGTGGGTGGAGGAGGCTGTGGTTCAGAAGAGTGGTGTTGTTACGAAACTTATGTATAAGGATTGCATTTTAAAGTTATGTGAGAATTAATATAAGTCACAACATTTGTATATAAAAATCAAACAGCATTATATAATAAAGTCCAGATTAGACAATATCAACAGTGCACACATTTATAATTTACTTTTACAAGATTACTTTTATCACAAGAAAGTATAATAAGTAGCTCTTAATTAATCTAAAGCAACTATTTTCTAGGGTAAATTTAAATATGAACTAACGTAACATTAATGAACTCTTGTTAACGAATAAATTATTATTAAAACGTTAATCTTAACAAGTAAATAAAAAATAATGCTTGAAAATTAATTTTCAAAAGCTGTAAAGTAATGCTAATATAATTAATGCATTAACGTAATATATAATTACATATTTCCTTCCCTAGCGCGTGCAGTACTTGTTACTTAAAATAAAAGACAGTCAAAAGGAAACATTTACAATAAAAACAAGTTAGTCTTTATGAATGCCTGAAATGTATTCTAGCGTGAACTTTTTAAGTACAGTTCACCTCACGTTACTCAAAGACTGTTCAATGTTTACAACTTACTCTTAGTAATATGAAAACATATATTTTGTATAGCTACCATATGGTATTATATAATATATGAAAATTTCGTGTTATTTTGTTAGTTCATAAACTTAATAGCTTTTACTTACGCCTTCACTCCTGTGGTTTGCTTTAACACTTAAATATGACTAACATTTTAGTTCGGTGTATAAAAAAGTAAGATTTAATTCGTTTCAATATTTCTTTATTGCAAAATGTAATATCTAGTATTTTCTTAGATTTTCACGAGTACACGATTGAAATTAACACTATTTTTTACGGATTACAACTCGCGTATAATTTGGTTACATTTTAATTTTAACCCGACGTTATTAATTTTAGATTTGATAAACCACAACTATATTAGATTTGATAAACCACAAATCTTCGCTAGGGAACCCCTTTACATCCCAAGAATGATTCGCGAGGCTATTGAAATTAAAAAATATCCTAATAGACAAGATGGTTGGACCCTTTCTAACACCTGGGACCCACTCATATATACTGTAAAGTCTCACGTCTCTAACCGCACTGTCAGACCTCAAGATACAGTTAATGCGTTTTGTCTAGATCCGGAACTCTATGCCCGCAAACTAAGGAACCGTTGGAAGTAGATGACTATTTAACTGACTTACTGACAGACACATCTCATCTACCCGTGAACGCGATTGCTGCAAAGCATTGGAAACGTCGGACTAAAATTAAAATGTAACCAAATTATACGAGAGTTTTAATCCGTAAAAAATATTTTTATTTCAAATGTAATATCTATCCTTATCAGTTTATAACAAAAACTAACCACCGTTTAATTTATACGGCTTTAAATAAGTGTTTGCTATCCTCTATGAAAAATCTTAAAACTGCAATCATATCATACAGCAGCATATCACAGTCAATATAAAATATCTTAACAAGCGGCAGTGGATGGAAGCCTCATCAGTTAAATTCACGATTAAGATAAATGGTGTATTATTTTCTATTTATTTATTTGTTCTATATTTTTTAATAAAATGAGTTGATTATTTGATTAGATAATATTTATATATTTATTTTTAACGTTTAAAAAAAAACACTTTAAAATCCTCATGTCAATTTTTCTGAAAACTAATCAGTTTTAATTGATGCAAAAACTTGTTGGTACAAAAACGAATATAATTTCATAATCAGGTTTAGAGGAAAAATGCCGAAATAAAACGCTTACACACACACACACACACAGACACACACACACACACAGACACACACTCACACATAATAAATGTTTTTTAAAAATTGTCTCTGGTTTCTCAGGACACCTCAAAACGAAAAGATATTACAAAAACCAATGGTTTTGAAAACCGGGATGATTACAATAACTCCCTTAATCAGAAAGTTAATAATAGCTATAAAATATCCTGTGGAACATAATATCGTAATAATACTCAAGACTGAGATACAATATTTTTAAAATTTCGGTGCAACAATAAAATACATATTATGATCAGCAAAATACAACACAGTATTACTTGTAGACTGAATAAATCTCCTGAATTATCTTGAAAAGGAATCTGAAAACGGTTGACGTTAAAGATGGGAGAATATTAACAAGAATTCCATTACGGGTCATGTGTTAGGATTTCTTTTGTAAGATATGTAAGATATATGAAAAACGAATTTAGAAAACCTTTTTGTTTAAGAACAGTCTCATATCACAGCATTTGTTGCAATGTAACAAAAAAGCAGGAAAAACAACAAACGGATCTCATATTTCCCGTCGATCATCATTACCAAGTTATAAAATTTTCCAGACTCATAATTAACATGCTTCATACTAAATGTATTAATCAAAGTTTTATAACGTATATGAAATAAATAATAGCATGTATTTGGTGCAATGTTTTATTATATATTTTTTATTATTATAATTATTATAGTTTTAACATATTACGTAATTTCAATGTTTTCTTCAAAACTTTCTGTCTCTAAGGAAGCTACTTTATTGCAAAGAAATAAGAAATCCCGAACAGAGCTTAGGGGCTTACTATTTATAGGATGTTGACATTACGAAAAACCACTACTCCAATATAAGGGAATAAACGTACGAGTTATTAGGTTTTCAAGTACATATATAAATGTAAAAAGTATAGAACTCTTACGGAAATACATAACATATACATTAATTAAATTAAAATAGTGAATTGTAATTTGCATTTAAAATAAAATTTGACAAAAATAAGATTTTAGTTTGAAATTTGGACATCAGCCATCTCTTACAGCTCTCGCTATGCAAATCATTCACTTTTTCATATTTATATACATTCTTTTATATTAGTGGGTTTATTGGATTTACAATCTAGATTCGTTATTTATTAGGCAACCCTCCAAATCATATTCCTTTTAATAGTCCATTTGTGAACAATAATAAATTTATTATAGAATAATGCAATTGTTTCATTGAAGCCTAGATTCATGTAGAAGGCATGTTAGATGATTTGGCAGACCAACGATTAGTTTTCCGATGGATTCGCAGGGTCGAGTCCTATCCGTTTCAATATTTTTTTGTATAAAAATATTAATATGGCTGAAGATATCATAAAAAAATGATAGAACTAATTCCGTAACAATGATAAGCAATATGCGATTTAATCATTACACAATCATCAAATACCTATTTTGAAACAATACAACATATAAAGATCTACCTAACTAACTAACTTAATAGACCCTCTTAAAGAGATATCAGAAGACATTTGATATAAGATAAGCACAGTCTGGTTTATCCTCCCTTAAAACATATGAATACATGTAACCTAAAACTTAAACTTACTTTAGTATTGGTCAATTTAATCTATTCCAAGTAAATGTATCAGGACAGCGGTATGTTGTTAATAACACAATTCATATCTTTAAACTTCAGACAACCACATCCTTCCGTACTTTGATTTCATCATCTATTACAGGGCTTTAGTCTGTCTCAGGGCGAAAAACAGCAAATAATAATATGATGTGTGAACGTGATTCTATCAGCCCTAATGCGGTAAAATCAAACGAAACGTGAGCTTATAACAATTATACATGTTGGCTTTCATTTATTGTTTTAACACATAAATCATGCTTTTTATTTTCTGTAAAATATGTGTTCGTAAATTTCTTTGAAATATTGTTTATAAATCTGTTCAGACATGTTCAGCTTATTCAAAGTTCCGGGACAATTTGCCAGAGGTCGCAGGATTAATTTGAGTACATTTTCATGTACATTTTTTTTTTGTATATTTTGTTACAATAATAATCAACATTGAAACGACTTATATTAGTAAAATTTGAAGCAAACTTAAAAATTTATTTACAAATGTGATTTAATAATTGAGATCCATATCAATGAACTATCTAGGTCTCGTTGCAGCAACAGTATTTATAAATGTAAATTAGATATAAAACTTGTTTTAGACTTCCAACAATTTGTATTTGACAACGAACAAGGATACTTCAGAATTTCTAATTATTAAAAGGAAGTACCTTCCGTTCTATAAAATAAAGTCTTTCAAGCAATTCTGCATAAAACAAACAAGAATAAATTACTTTAAACATTTTGTCATAGCGAAAGCATCCCAAACTAAATAAAAGTTCCTTGCTTCAAAACTATTTTATTTTGAGAAAATTTTATTTAAGTACACTATTAATTTTCAAATTGTCTATTACTTACATATATAAAAACAACAACTTATGAAGAATTTTAACTCTTAACCAAAAACATACGAAAAATCTAATAAATCTTTTTAATATCTCAACGATGATGAAAAATTTGAAAGAATATTCATTTTACATCCCCAAAGGGTAGTCTGTCAAAAGCATTTCCTCAAAGAGCCAAACTCAATACCTCAGCCTGTATCGACTCATCAACGTGAAATTTCATTATCCATGAGCCTTTAAAACATCACAATTACAAGCCTTTTCCTTTAAAAAACGCAAATCATAACAAGAATGAGATTTATTTAATTAGACGTTTCTGATTTAGTTGTAGAACCTTTTCTTGTAACTCCTTAGTCACCTATATCAATAAAAGCTCTCGTGGATTTTGTAAACATTTTATTGAGTGACTATAAACATTTATGACAACTAGACTAGACCATTGGCTTTACGAACTCAAAGATTATTTTTATTATCTCATATCATAAACAATTTTCTTACAATCTTACAAAATAGATATTTATAGGGCTCAGTCGTGACAAAAACAGAATGTAGGAAAGTTAAAAATTGAATTCACCGCGACCTGGTTTAAATGATTCGCTTAATCAAGTTTCCTGTTTCCGCTCGTCTAGAGTCGCATTTATTAAATCTTGTTAAACTCGAACCACACCTGTTATCATGTCAGTCTTTGCATAATATTATATAGCCCTTGATTTGACGTCACAATATTAAAACTATTATAATAGACAAATAAAATATTTCCTTTAACATTGACTTCGAACATTTTTTTATGAATATGAATCATTTATAGTTAACCCTGTACAGTTAAATTTAAGTATATTAATTAAAATATTAATATATGAAGCAAAATGAGTGTGGAAGCTAATATTTTATTTCGGTATTGGCAGTATTCCAGGTGGAGGGAGCTGTGGTTTAGTAGAGTGGTGTTGTTTCGAAACCGATGGATAAAGATAGCATTTGGGTCGAAGTCTATGTTGTCATCATGAATATTTAAGATAGGTTACTCAAGTGATTTAATCCAATTTACTAAATCGCTCTTAACTAGTTCTGATGGTAATGAGACAACCACGCCTTGAACCAGTTACAACAAAATGTTCGATTTTAAACAGTAGATTCAGAATGTACCCTGACAGTGCAAGGGAAAAGGCTTGGCAATTCTCCAGTTATAATATATTCTGTTCTATGTCTCGATTGCTTATTTTCCGGAAATTTTTGCTAACAAATATAAAAGTAAATTATTGTACGACAGGGTATAGGTCCTTTTTTTCAATTATGGAAATCCTTACCTCATTTCGTTCAAGAAATATATATAGTTAAATAAAGGGAGATTACAATATTTTCTTTTCTTTCCTTTGTTTGTTAGAAACGAGTTGTAATTTCAGGTGCTTCATTTTAATTAAAAATACAGCAACTAGCTTATATAACTGAATCATTAATATTAAAGTTGTTATTTTATAAACAGACTAAATATATTTGCGTCTTATAAAGACTAATTGTAAGTAACAATAAAGTAACTTCTTTAGTATTAAACTCTTTTCTAGACATTTTAGGTCCTCTTTACTTTCTTAAGTTTACATGTGAACAAAGATTACCTAGACAGATAAAAAAAATAGATTATTTTAAGCCAAAACATAAAATAATTTAAAATAAAATCGTTAAAATTAGTAACCATAATAATAATAAAAAAGCAGTATCAGGTCGGAATTTCAAAACTATTGCTTTAGAGAATATTTGAAGCCTAGTTAAGTACAATTATGTATGACAATATATCTTAAATTAGACTGAACTTAATTTTTTGTTTACGTTCATTTATATACAACATTCTTATTTTTAATAACCGTAACGATATCTAAAATATGTTAAATATTAAGAAATTAAATATATTACTGGATGTGGTTAAGGTAAAATATTCTTAATCAACATATAAAAGCACGTAACGATTGTTATCTTAAGTTACACTTAATAAAGCAAACCCTCTAAAGATACCAAAACCCATTCTAAAGGCAAATAAATTGATAAAACCATCACACCCAGGGTCATTAGTCTGATTAATGAGTCGACCTGGCTGGTTTATCCCAAAAGCTAAAAAGTGGCTATCATGCTTGGAAAGTTATTTAAAAAACTGCTTGAATAACCTGGATTTAAGCCATATATGATTATTGCTATCATTAATTCATATGTATTTATTGTTTATATATATGTATATTATGTTTTTATATAGTTACATTAATATGTATATTATTCCAAATTTTTAAATTTAAATACCTACCGCAACTTCTCGACGTCATCAAGGGTTGACTGGTGGAAAATTAAAATAAAGTTTTAAATAAAATAAATAAATAATAATTCAGTTAAAAACCCCATCCTATCAAAACTGTACTTCTTACACCTTTATCAAGTTATTAATCATAAAACTTTGTTTTTCTTTTTTTGCATATTACACTTGTATTATGTATTATATATTATATTGTTATTTATTTTATCATATACACATCGTCATTATTTACGCCATATTATAACTTATTGAGATTGAATCGAGCATAATAATTTACGAGGTCCTAACCCACGTTGTTAAAAGTTATAAAATTGAATCCATTCTTACATAATATTAGCTCCTAATTGGGTAAGAAATCAATGCGAAACTCAATGGAATGAACAATGGCTTGTAACAAAGGAAGGCCGGTGAAGCCACCACTAAATAAAGGTTTTAGGAAAATCTCATGGGCTTTAGAAGTTAAGAGAAAAATAAATTATTCCCGTTTGTTATTCAGGACGAAGCTACAAACTTAAAATAAAAATATTTAGTAATGAATAGCTAAATTTTAGAACAAAAGAATAAGAAACTTAAAATAACATTTTTTTTTTGTGGTAACGAATAATAAATAACGAAATTCTATAACAAAATAAATAACACACTTAAAATATTTATTTAAATAAATTTTGAAACTGAAAAGAACAATTTTCGTAAAAATTGCTCACATTCTTAAGTGGCTAAGCATACCGAACATTTACCTACATAAGATTTTTTCTTCTCCACCTACTGAATTTCACCTGACACATGACAAGCGCCGGAACAAAACGTAAGCCTCGCTATGCAAAGTTTTGTATCTTTTGTAGCGTTTTCTTAACAAATGTGCATACGAGCGTATGAAGTTGTCAAAACTTTAAAGATGATTTCTTGCGTCATTTACAGCGAATTCTTAGCTCTAAAATGAACTAAATTATAATAGAACTATAAATTAAATTGTATATACTTTCTTTAAAAGAGGTCTTTCTTTTAGAGGTCATTGAACGTTCTGGTTAGTCCAAGATAATAAAACTATAGTCCAGGCAATTTATAAGGTACGAGAGCAACATCTAATAGCATCGTAATAAGAGTCTGGCAAGTTGATCTTATTAAGGTCTCGTCCAATTCATTTAGTTAATACAAAGCATCAGAATAATTCATGGCTTGCGCAGTCTTTGTGATTGACTTCAAAATTATTTTACCTTAAACTTGATTCAATTAACCTTAAAAAGTTAATTTTCTTTGTATTTCGAAATATGAACAAACAAATTATAAAAAATAAAAAAGTCGGTAATATCGTAATGAAATACGAACAAACCTTATAAATTGACACATAAAAACAAATACAATTTGCGATTCAGAAATTCCTTATTCCTTAGAAATTCCTTTAAGGAAAAAAATGTATATCCTCAAATAAATATTCAATAGGTATTGAATAAACAAACAGATATCCAAGCCACTAACTGGTGCTTAAATTAAAGAGGGTTGACACTTTGCAAGTTTGTAAGGATAAATTATGACGGCCCAGCGAGTGGCAGTCATTAATAATGTTAGTCACATTGTGCTGCTTGAATTTAAAGACTTGTTAATTTTGAATAAGATCCCTTGTGAAATTTTAGCCTTTCTTGACGAACTCATTGTAATCTGTCACCAATTTTAGTGACATTTAATTATTTTCAATGACTCCATTTATTGCTTGTTAGGAAATTCTGATAACAGTGGGAGTGGAATAATATTTTGATTATATAAAGATTATTATAATTACTCTTTTTTTCTGTTACAGGTCGTCTGTATGTAAATTTTCCTTAAAATAAAACTATTTTTACGGATTAAAACTCGCGTATAATTTGGTTACATTTTGATTTTAACCCGACATTTTGAATACTTTACAGTAATCGTTCACGGGTAGACGACAGACAATCAGACAATCATACAAATTTTCCTTAATTTTATGAAATTTTGAGCATTTTTAAATTGTTTTTATTTCAGAAATATTAATTACAAAACGCAAAATGAAGTCGTGGACCATCTTATTTATCAATAAAATTATAAAAAAAAATATTTTTTTACACATAAACACCTTTTAATATAATGACAAAAAGCGCCATCTAGCGGAAAACATTTGTACTAAAATCTGAGTAAGCTTTTCGTAATAATTTAGTATTTGGCATATATTTCGAATATTAAAATATCACAACCAAACGTAAAAGAGTTATGGCCGTGAAGAAACATTATGGGAGGATATATAACTTCTCCAAACACCAATCGTTATCCTCTTTCATATTTATATTTTATTGCCGAGACCAGGATAATAAACTCTTATCAAGCTCCCCGCTTGCCAATGGAGTCGCTTTATATTTCTTTGCGATTCGTGCACAAAGATATATCTATATAACACTCGATGTGTATATATGAATCGTGTTAAGTGAATAGCGTACACTTATATTATATTTTTTTGTTAAGTACTAATATTGATTAATTTTAATATTATTTATATATTATTATATATATTATTTATATATAAAACTCGATATTTTTATTACATGTGCTTTATTTCCACACGCCTAGTAACTAACAAAAGCAAATGATATAAAAATTTACTATTACTATCACTATTATGAATATTTCTTATTATTTAGAAATAGTATTACAAATTCCATCTGTATTACTTATAATTTATAGTAATGACAAAAATCGCACACCATGCAACTAATATTAAATAGACCATCTTATTGGTTACAGAAGGAATACCCGAAATGACCAGTGTTACTGAGCTTCATGTGTACAGAAGGAACAATTGTCGCAGATAATTTAAGCTGGACAACTTGCCTATATCGCTGTAGGATATTACGTGTTGTCTTTTATTCTTCTACCACTTACAGATATACCATAAAGGATTATAACTGCTAACCTAAAGTGAAAAATAGTTTAACAGGTAACAGGTCATTTATAATACGCAATACAATACGCTTTCTATTATTTTTGTGAATCTTTAAGGGAATATAATAACCATTGTTACAAAATAGCATGACCTATAGATTGACATATTGGTCATCTTAACTCGTCTCAATAGCAAGCGAAGCAACAGCGATCACGCTTTACTTGAAATTCAGTTTCCACCGCTGCCACAGACCGTAAAGTGCAGGTCATTAAAGAGATATTGCAGCTCATTTTAACTTGGTGGTAGCGAGCGCTGTAAAAAAGAATTTGTTGACCAGTGGCACTGACCTTGACGTGTGGTGTGGCGAGCAGGCGGCGCAGGTCATGTACGTTGGCGGCGGTGGCGGGCGCCTGCGCGGCGGGCGCGCTCCCCCCGCGCAGGCGCCCCGCCGCCTCCAGCGCGGCGCGTGCTCGCGAGCGACCCTCAGCCGCGGGCGCTCGGCCGCTGGACACCACCACCGTGCACGCAATGCGGTCGTACACCTGACACATACCAGCTGATAACATATGCTATATTTTTTTTAGCGTGTTAATTTTTTTTTTGAATATTTTGAAAATATAATAATAATAATAATAATAAACTTTATTTCAGATTGTCCATATATTTGTTAATAGAGATTTGTTTTAAAGACTATATTAGTTAATATATGAAATGCCATTGATAATCATGAAAACGATCAAATAAATTCGTTTCTTATAAACGCTGCCTTCTGTAATTATCGCTAAAGAAGTCGCCGGACACTCCTATTTATCATAAATATCTCTTCATAAGCGTGTTTAACATTTATTCAAAGACGTTACAAAATATAGTTTAAAGTTGTTAGTTTTATTTAAAGTATGTGATGCAAAGCAATTATATTTTAGTTGTATCTTTTTATCATTGAAACGACATCAATGATCATTTGTATACGTCAAATAGAAATTTCAGGAGGGCCTATTTTGACATTATACTTTTTGAAATGTCTTTTTGTAAGGACACTTTTTAACTAAATCTTAAAGCAATAAGCAATTAGCTTATCTTAAATATCCCTGCTGGCCTTTGCAGCTAGATATCCGACTTTTTGAGAACACGGTCGATACGGTAAGTCTTAGTTACGAGTGTGATCTGCAGGCCGGGATTCCTCAAGGGTCTCTTCTCTCAAAGACCATATTTTTGTAATCTGCTTGTCTTGTCCAGACTTCATGGTAGAATAATAATTTGAATAGAAGGGAATTAAAAAAGGGCAAAAAGAATTATTGAAGAATCTAACATTTTCGAAACCAAGCTACATAGACTTGATCACAAAAGGAATATAGTTTGTATGTCGATTTTGTACACAATATATTTTAGAGAATGCAAGGTAATTGTACGAAATATTTCCGGTAACCCTGTCCCCCGTCGGGACACAAGGGTAAACCCCGTTCCCCCATGCGTACAATTAAATCCAAGGGGATTTCGGCCAAATGCCTGTTATATATACATATTAACGCTTCTGATAAATAATAGATAACAACAAGCGCATCTTTCGATTTTTCAAATATCAAATTCAAAACTAAACATTATTTTAATTATAGGATACAATTTCCATAATTTATATCAGATAAACAATGAAAATAGCTAACCTCTAGTAGAGAACGTAGTTGCAGATCATCAAGTACGCTATGGAAGAGGTCTGGGTCCATAAAACCCGGACCATCTTGCAACACTGACACATCATCTAGCGACTCCACTATGAGATTAACAGCTGTAACAAAGAAATATGTAATAAACATTAAAATTAGTTTTATTTTTTTTTAGTGTGGCTTTTCAAAAAACTCAAATAACCATGAAAAAGTTTCATATAACAGCGAAATCATTTCAAAAGCCACTTAACTATTTCTAAACGTATTTCAAAAACAGAATCAGCAGATTCATTTTAAATTTATTTAGGTCGATAAATGCTTATTCATTAAAGGAGAGTTTGTTTCCGAATTTTATTGAAATTGAAACTTAAAATGCTAAGTATCGTCTCAATTTATGTAATTAAATATCCATTTCTTAAGCTAAAACCACGTTTAAGTTCATTGTTTTTCGCGCAGTTTACAAGAAAAAATCATTACAAAGAGATTTATCTTTACTCCTTTATAATTAAGGCTCAATTTCATTTAGCAACCTTATCGAATATTTTTCCCAATCTACTGGGAGTCATTCTCATTCACAAGCAACAGTGCCTTTCTTCAGTATAACCTGTATTCATCAATTTCGCTCTAACAAATAATAGCCTTACTTTTAGTCACCAGGCACATTAAAATCCTGTAAATTTAGCAGCTAATGCTGGCTCATATATGTCAAGTACAGCCTAATTTCGAATTTTATTTTCTATATCGAAGACTTCAATGTCCCTCACCAGCGGCATTAGCTTCCTCCAGCATAACCTGCTTCCGACCCGGCTGCTCCTCCTCCTCTTCATCGTCGATGGAGGCGCCCGCCAGCGTGGCGGCTCGGAGACGACGACGGCTGTTGAACTTCTTCAGTTCCTCCACGGTACCAGAGAGATGGATACGGTTTTGCTTGTCACGATCCTAGAGACAGGATTTTAAAAAACACATTTTTCGTGATCGTATAAACAATAAAAGTAAGTATTTACTAAATATGAAATCAACAAGAGGATTAACAACAAAAACCAAAAATGTTTATAGCATGTATTGACCAAAAAAACTACTAACCATAAAAAAAGAATAATAAAAAAATAAAAAAAGAAGACAAATAAATAAAGATAATTTTAGAAATTCTTAAACTTTTCTTATATTTACTGACCCTAATCCACCGATGATTCAGAACTTCTTGTATGTTGATTCTCTGCGCGTGATCCACCGTCAGCATTCTCTGTACCAGATCCTTAGCAGCGTCGCTTATGTCTTCCCAGAGCGGTGCATCGAACTAAAATACACACATGAAATTATTTCTTTTTATTTAATATACTTAGGATTTATGTATAGCTTTTGCGATTACGCAGTCATAGAATTTGTTGGAAATTTTGAGTTTGATATTGTACAACTGTAATTTTATTAAAGATTTAAAAAATGTATTAACATCAAACTACTTCATTCCTGCCTTCTGCCTTTAGAGAAGAAATTAACATATTCCCATCAATCCTAAATAACCATATTACCTACCTAAATGACCATACCATTTTAATGCACTCAATCAATATCGTCTTCAGTCACTCTCGTCTATAATAAAGATCCACATTCAAAGCCAAGGTTCTTGTTGTTCCCTCATCAAACTACCCACATTCAAACCGAAGACTCTTCTTGTATTGTCGTAGATTTTCACGAGTACACATTTGAAATAAAACTATTGTTTACGGATTTAACTCGCGTATAATTTGGTTACATTATAATTTTAACCCGACGTTGTCAGAAGTCAGATGACTAATTAACTGACTTACTGACGGACACTTACATCTCGTCTACCCGTGAACACGATTGCTTCATTGGAAAGGTTGGGTTAAAATTAAAATGTAACCAAATTATACGCAAGTTAAATACGTAAAATATAGTTCTAAGACTCTTCTCTTCTCTAAGTTCTCTTTCCCTTATCGATAAAACCCATTCAAATTCATATCAAAGACTCTTCTCTTTTGCCTCCTCTATAATAACCATTCACATTCAAAACTAAGTCTCTTCTCGTTCCCTTCTTTAAAATAAATAACCTTACACGTTTCAACTTAAGACTCGTTTCGTTTTCATCTCAAATTATTACTTTTCAACTATTTTCTCACCGATTTGACTAACAAACTTCGTGGTACATAGCATTAGTTAAAAATTATTCTAATGGATTTTTTTACTTACACGTAATCTTCCCCGACATATGGCTTCAAACAAGCGCTCTCTAGTGCCAGTAAATGGAAGATATCCAACAAGCAAGACATGCAAGAGGATCCCTGCTGCCCAGACATCAACCGGTTTTCCGTACAACTGGCTTGATACCACTTCCGGCGCCATATAGTGGGGAGTCCCGATACGACCTATGAAGAGTACAGTGAAAAGTTTGTTTCTATAGTTCAATTGTAAAATAAAATAGCTTTTTTATTAATATTGTTATAAAACCTTCCATTATAACGTTATTTTAAAAGTCAAAATCTATAATAAATTCATGAAACATAAAATAATTGAGAATAATAATTATATTTATCTGTGTATAATAAACTGAAGATACTTAGTTATAATATTAATATTTGCTATTTTATTATATTATAGACTTTGACTGATACAAACATGAGAATGATTAACAGTCACAGATTTATAGGAGATATCTAGCGTTTAGTTACAGAACCCTTTAGTATAATGTTATTTATTTATATAATAATTTATTTATACATATAATAAGCCCAATGTGTTACAAAAATTTTATATTATATTGGAACTAACTCACACCTACCTTCTAATCTACTTTAGCATATATTTTCCATAAATTTTCCATATATTTTTTATATAAGCTGTGATGAATAGCATCTACTCTTTCAAGTATAACAGTCTAAAGCTATTAACTGCGTATTTGGTAAGCTATAACCGTACAAAATGAAGGTGTTAGTTAGGTCCATTATTTATGTTATTTTTAATACAAATACAGGTAAAATCAAAACATATCCACTAACACAGTGTTATTGTGAATTGTGCCAATGCATATTGCATATAACGTGAGTACCAGTTACGTCTGTTTTATAAGACTAACCAGTCGATGACCATGAGTGATATTTGTGCCGATGAAAATTGCACATTATTCACATGCAGGTACGGCACAATTTGCTTCGCTGAGTCTTACCATACTCATCAGATTTCAGATACGCTTGGCCCATAGGACCCACTAGAGGTCGATTGTCCATCACCAGCTCTGTACATAATTAATTGACTGTCAACTTTGAAAACAGGACTTTCATTTATAAAATTGTCATTATATTTTTTGTGTTGAGAATAATATCCATTTACTTAAATAAAAAAACCTAAAAAATTATCATAAACAAAATGAAAATTTATGTTTTTAGGCGTTGTTTAACGCCTACATATTAATAATTGATTTATAGATAATATTCTAATCCATCAAAACACCAACAACCATAGCACAATCATCCAAGAAACTAATCTTCACTACAGATCTCATACAAGACACTCCTAAACACCAAGTAATGTGTCGTGTTCTCACCGGGTGGTGCCCTGTGCGCGGTGGGTGTGGGGAGCTGTGCCGCCACACCGAACCCGCCCAGCTTGACGGGCGCGCAGTTGTCACGACCCGCCAGCAGCACGCAGTGAGGACGGACGTCGCGATGGACTATGTCGTTCTCGTGACAATAGCGGAGAGCTTCTAGGATCTGACGCATGTAGTGACTGGAATATTATTTTAAACAAATATAGAATGAATAATTTATTAATACGAGCAGGCTTCGAACCCACGACCTCTGGAAAACCATCCAATGGCTCTACCAATTAAGCTACCGTATCGCTGCTCGCTTCGATGTATTTTACATTCCATATTATATTAACTTTTGTATCAGTATGGTGGTGATATCTATGTTTCGGTCGCGATAATGATCCAACGATAAATGTGGGTGGAAAACAAATAAGTTGACATGACGGACGAGGACAGTCGGCGGCTCTTCTCAAGACTAAGGAATTTATCTTTCCGAGCCAGTTTCAATTAACAGGTTCATGTCATTTTATTTCAGTAATAAAGACTAGGACACACGGACCGAATCAGGTATTTCTACGTTCGAACTGTATCTGTAAGCTAACATTTTCTGAAAGGTTGGTTATTACCACCATCTCAAAAAAGATAGATAGAAGAGATAGGTTTCGTGGAACTAACTATAAGTTAACATTGCAGAAAGGATTCTGAGGATAAAACGTAATTATTAATTTACAAGTAGAAACTGACATGACCTAGTACACCAGGGCATACCATTATTCTCATGTCAAGAATGGACATTTTGTGGAATATAAAAGATGTAGTTGCTAGAATACCATTGTACAAATTATTAGTTAACTATTTTACTTATTATATATAAATATATAAATAAACTCCACACTTAAACGAATTACTAAAGTATGAGTGAATTTTTGGAATATTATTCTTAGTTTCTAGACAGATGCAGTTAAAACAATAATATGCTGAACCTAATTGAATTTCGTATCTGAAACTCGAAGTGTATTCGGAACTGGTATACTACGAACTATCTAAAAGTTATTTGATTCTGTTTTTTAAAGTGATCTCGTTGTTTTAACTCTCAGCCTCCCAAAAATATGATTATTATTTTTTTAAACTTGCTTTATTATTTCTACATATTTCTGTGTTCGTAATAAGGACGATTTAAATGTAACCAAATACAGGGTTTTTCTAAAATTAACATAAAAAGGAAATGTGGTATGGTATGGTGTAAATTTAAGAGGAATCTGCATCGTCTTATAACAAATATAATGTGAAAAAATATGTAGCTGAAATGAAACTCTTGAGATTAACGCGAGAGAGCATCAAGTATGGCTCATTGATCTTACACAGGAAAATGTGCAGACCATTAGGCATAGCAATAAGGTTTAAGCAATCGCATCATCAGCTCTATTGTCTTTAAAATAAGGTCTATAGTTCTTTTTATTAATAAACGGAATTAATGTTGTTGTAATATGAATGATAATACTCACCATGCAACTGCCTCACTGTAGACAAATCCAGCAGTGGCTCGACGAACCACCTCAAAACATAGATCAGACCCATCCATGCTGGAAAATTTTATGTGTTTTTATATTTTATGATTCCCTAAAAATTCCTATACTACTGGATTTTTTTTATTTTCTTTCTCATCAGTTGTTGTTCTAAGTATTGGTATATTGCAAATGTTTTAGAGAAAATACACTTAATGGATTTTATCAATAAACTAAATATTTTTATTTTTAATTTTTCCTTTTAAAAAAATTTGAATATCAAATATATAAATCAAACTAAATTAAAAATAGATAAAAAATATCCTTTCATATTATACCTAACTCAAAATAGGCCACAAAACTTTTTATTCTGTACTTGATAATTCTACAATTATATATCCCACATAACTCTATTGTTCATCAAAACAATACATTGTGAAAATGACACTTTGTAAAGCAACAAACAAACATGACAATACATCACAGATTATTCATACTGAAAACTTATAGTAAACGCTAGGTAAATATAGTTTCCATTTAAATTTATAAGTAAATTAAAAAAAAAAACTTACTATTCAAAAACCATGTAAAGCATTCCTTCCGAGCTATAGGTCTCCAGCAGCTCCACAATATGAGGATGTTTCAGCATGTGGCATATTGTAGCCTCTCTTTTTAGATCTGTAATGGCATCAAATATATAGATATTTTACTGATATTGGAATTTAAGGTAGATTTAAAAAATATATATAACATAAGTTTATAATGTACCTGCAGTGCTAAGGCCAGGACTAGCTGTAAAGCGAGCCACATCCACAATCTTAACTGCAAATTGTTGGCCCGTCTGACGATGAACACAGCGTCGGACAAGGCTGAATGGACCCCTAGAAAACACAAGTTGTGTGTAAAATATAATAATCCAATTGGAGTTTTATTTACCATAACAATATATTGTAAGTATTATTGGCATCTTATTTGTATAAGATAAGGCATACTTTTATTTTATAAATTAATAAATATATTTATAATCTAATGGTCATATATATATATATATATATATATATATATATATATATACTATGGAGTACTCATAAGAAGGCATCAATTATAAAAAAAATTTGGATCCTATTTAAAGTTACTATGAAGAAGGATATAAATTAGTAAAATCTTTGATAACAAAGAATTGTAAAAAAAGGGTGATTAACATAATGAAACTACCTACTATAAAATTATATATTTTATAGAAAAAGTGAAGGTTGTTTATCTAATATTTCAATGAATTTATAGTACCTAATAATAATATCGCCAGAAAACATCACCTCAAAATTTATTATACTTAAGAAAAGATATACCATTTTATCTAATATAATAATAAATAAATAATTATTGTTTGAAATAGATGAAAAAATTTTTTTTTGCTTGAAAATTTGACTGGAAATTGCTGTTACTACTTTTAAAATAATAGTTTAAAAATTATTCACAAAAAAGTTTTTTAAAGTCATGTATATTCTGATAATAATTCTAAAACAAATGGTCTAACTATTATTTTGAGATTAAAATTAGAGACAATTGACACATAATTTTATTTGCTCCGGTAAATGGAGTTACCTTTTAATTTGTAATGTTTTATGTATTAATAGATAATATAAAATGTAATACTAATATAAGACCCCTTATTACCAGTTTAATAATGTATCAAATTAATATTAATTGAATTACAACAACTTACAATATGATATAGTCAACTTATTATTTAAAATACAAATATATATTTTGATAGTACATGTTTATATTCCATCTTTTAAACTTGCTTGAGAAACCATAGGGTATCTGTTGATTTTTTGTAATAATTTCTTACCTAATAACAATTAATTGCAATTTTATTGATTACTTTTTGGGACAATTTACTTTAATTAATATAATTAATACAATTGTTTATGAAATTGTAACTTTATCAATTATTTTTTAAAATGTAGTTGAAGAAAACCAATTTTATGTTAAATAGTTAAATAAATAATATTCCCCCATTAGATTTAAGGACAATTCTTCCCATGTATATAAAATTAACTGCTCAGGATTTTTCATACTTACTTGCCAATAATTTCGCAAAGTTCATACACATCGTCGAATAGCACTTCGTCCTCTGCCATTTTGGCCACTAAATCACTGCACAGTATTTCAGAAACAGACCAGGAATATCATATTCGCAGCGCGGTATACTCCGAAGGTACAAGGTTACGCCCAGAGTCAATTTATTATTTTTTAAAGAACCTTTTTTTTATCAAAATTAAATTATATTTCATTAATAATTCTGGTGCATTCACTACCAACTAAATATAAAAAATTGTAGTAGATAGGCGTAAATTGTGCATAGTAAAAGGTGAAAAAACTGCGATCATAGAATCATTTTTCCAAAACTTGTAAATATAGTTTATCACAATAAAAACACCAATATTTAAGATATAGTAAAAGATTGTTAAAATCACGTGCAGACCAATTATATTTGAATAAATGTTAAAATATCTTAAAATAATGTCCAATCTCGTATTTTCTGTTTGCTTTTGACATTTAGTAGGGGTTGCAACATGAATATGTATGGATTGAAGTTGGCAGGAAGAAAATGTTGCCATGAGCAGATTTATATTACCATGTAATTTAAAATTAATAACCATATTTATCAATACAGATTATTTTGAATGGTATAGATTTACATAAAGTACTTTGTACAATATGAACAAAATTTGATAATGCACATTATGAAAAAAAAAAAGAATATTTCTTTAATAGTTAAATGAAGAGGGTTAGTATTTTTATAGAGTTATTTCATTACTCCACCAATAAAAATTATCATTTTACTACCTATTTTATGGGTACTTTATTTCATTCAAAGTATATTTTTTTTTAGTTTTCATTTTTCAAGGGTACATGTAAAAACAACAGTTTGGACACGTTAAAAAAATGTTTCGCCATAAATATTACCTTTATATTAACAAATAGATATAAAATCAATAACCATTGTTACCAATTCCAGCGTCTCTTAGTTATGAATAGTAAAAAGTGTTAGTTTTCATTCTAAGACACTTACAACTGTGCACATGCGCATTATGATCCTAGTGGGTAAGTAAATATTTATGACGTAGCAAATTAAAGTCCACATAGTTACTAACTAGGGCGCACTCCTAGCATAATAATGAATTTATAAGTAGTACTTACCTTATTAAGCAAGCACTTAATTTTTAGGAACATATTAATATATTCAAACAATATTATTGTTATATTATTATTTATATCAATATAGGCAACATATACCTAAATAAGTTTTAAAATTAATATTAGAAGAGGAACCGAAAATAATGATGATAAATACTAATTCTTAGGCATAACTTCAGATAAGAATCTCCAGTGGAACCCCTATCTCTCAACACTCGCAGGCAAAGGCAAGTCGGCTGTCTTTATAATTAAAAAAGTAAGACAATTAACAGACATTAATACGGGTCGACTCGTATATTTTAGTGACTTTCATTATATTTTGCCTTATGGTATTTTATTATGGGGCAGTGCTGCCGAAATGAAATCTATATTTATTTTACAAAAAAGAGACGTACGGGCTATTTATAACTTAAAAGCCAGGGATTCCCTGAGAGATGTTTTTAAAGAAATTGGTATTCTTACGGTCGCTTTTCAATACATATTTAATAACATATTGTTTATTCGCCAAAATTTAAATACTTATATAAAAAATAGTGACAGACACACGTTAAATACAAGATATAAGAAAAAACTCGTTTTGCCTAAATTTCGTCCGCAAAAAGTTAAAAAATCCTTCATAGGATTAAGTATATTCATATATAATAAGATTCTACAAGATATCTTAGACCTTCGCTTTCCTAGATTTAAACCTTGAATTAACAGTATATTATTAAATAAATCTTACTACAGCATTAGCCTTAAAAATGGCAGCATCCTCTATGCTGCCGGGTAGTCCCACATCACCCCCCGGCCGTCACCCCCCTAGCCTGATGGGGTACCCGTAACGGGTTATTCCAACGGAAAAAAAAGGGTTGTTATTATGATGTATAAGCCAAACACTGTTAAATTTTATTTAAAAAGAGCAACTGTTGAGTTTCTGGCCAGTTCTTTTCAGCAGGACAGCATTCCGAGCTGGCGATAGCTTACTCATGAACTTATTACACATAAATATTTATACTTTGATAGTGACGATTCAAAAGTGCTTGAAAATGCTTATTTGAATAAAGATATTTTGAATAAGTCATAATTATGCTTATTATAATCTAATTTATGTTTATTATAAATTATAATATTTAACAATCCGCGATAATCGAAAGAAGGTAATGAATATTTTATGCATGATTTTTTTTTTGCTTTTATAGCTCGTTTTTGAAAATATCGACTTAAGATTATAAATTATACCAAATCTTAAATTTTATTTTTTTTTTCATAAATTAAAGGCAAGGTCAGTGAAAGCTCAAACAACAGTACAAGAATACTTTTATTTTATTAAAAAAATATATATATGTGATATCTAATACCAAAGTGACATAATTTACATCACGGTGTTAAGAAAATAATAATTATATAAAAATAAATTGTGGTTTTGTATACCCATAACTTTAATGAAAGTTGATTATTTAACATATAAAAAATTGTAACTGGTAATGTTTCATTGTTATATGTATATATACACCAATTTCTATCCCGGTTTATCTTCTTAATCTCATCCAATTTGGAGAAAGCACGAATGACCTAGATTTGACCGTTGAACTACATAGGTCTGATTTTTCGAATAGATGGAATCTAAAGATACTCTGAAGAACTATTGTCAATGTGTGAATGACACACACATGTACGTGTATTTATTAGTGTATAGATATAACCTATTGCAGGTGGGTCGGAATTTTGGTTTCCTATTGAGGTAATTTCATTCCTTTACAAAATATCGGTTCCTGGATCTATCTTTTGCTTAAAAAATATGCCTAATATCTTATCTCGACAGTCTGTATACAATTAATAACTAGATAATTAAATAAATGTACAATTATTTCTATAATATGCATTCAAGCTTTACATTTAACATATGAGGTATTAAATTTTCTCTTAAAATAGTCACATCCGGGTACTATTAAAATGTATTCTGAATCTTGAGACTTAGTGTTCGCTGATCTGTTAACATTGACTTGATACTTGCAGTTATAATCCAATTCATATATTTCGAAGCTGTTTTGCTGTAAAAAAAATAATTGTTATATAATGTGCCTTCAGATTTTAGTTATTTTGATAAAATAGAAAATGCGAGATTTTTTTTTACACTTATTAGGTAAATATTTTACAGTTAACATTTTGGTTGGTTGGTTATTATTCACGTTATTTAAAAATGTTGATTGTATGTATCACTAATATATAAATAAACTTAACATTGCTAGCAGATTAATAAATACTTTGTATAAATGTGCCTCTCTCTCTTGTGATTCCTGAAAGTTTTCAAAAAATGGGAAAAAAAGAAGGAGTCATTTTGTGGACAAAATTTTTAAAATTAGTTAAATTAAAAAAAAATACATAGCAAAATAACCTTTTAAATTTATATTACAAAAAAGGGTTGCATTCAAACTGATATGACCACTCTAGGATCACAAAAATTATGTATATTTTTCCCAAAGAAAAATTTACCTTTTGAGATTATCTAATATTAACAAAGTTTCCGGAAGAATTAGAGTATAACATAGATAATGTACCTTCAAATATTAATCGAAAAACTCAGTTTTTCCTTTCGATCTGTCTGTCTGAATGTGTGTCTGTGTGTCTGTGTGTCTGTGTGTCTGTGTGTGTCGAATTTTATTTTTCGAATTTTGAAAAACTAAAGATATATTTGGAGTCAGCATCTAAATGTAAGATTCACTTTTCAAAATTATGTTGATTGTCCAACGGGAAGGTGGTCAGATCGGCCGCCGAAGTTACCGAAAAATGAAAAAAAAATTTCGAATTTTTAAATTTTTTAAAATTTAAAAATTAATTAATTAATTAATTAATTTAATTATATTAATTTTTTTTTTTTGTTTGTTAATTAATTTGCGAGTTATAATTTGCCGATTAGGAGTTTTTCATAGCGGCAAGCTCGATTGCCGCGTGTCAGATGTTTTTAATATTATATCAAGTTAGAATATTTTTCATTAATTAGGACAAAATTTTACAGTTAACGTTTAAAATAAATATCATTATTCCTCTGGAATATTTTTCACGTAATTCTAAAATTTTCATTACTTATCACACTTATAAATAAGTAAGCATAACATGGCTAACATATTTACAGATAGGTACTTCGTAAACATTTATTCCTCTTTTGTAATTTTTAGAGATTACTAAGGAAATGGAAACAAAAAAGGCCTTATTTTAGGGAAAAAAACGTAAATAATTAGATAAAATAAAAAATAAAACATGACTAAAGGTCATATTTAATTACTATTTCTAAAAAAAGGTTGATCACAATTCTATGACCAGGATATATTTTTCCCATATACCTATTCAGACTACCTAATAACAAAGCTAAAGGCAGAGTTAGAGCATAGAAATAAAATAGGTATATAGGCAGATATCTACTGTATTATATATTTGATTGCGTGCAGTGATTACTTTCGAAAATTATATAAACCGTTGGTTATGTTAATAATCATCGTACTTACTTCAGTAATTGCGGATAATTCTTTTATTTCCGTAGCTGGGTGTTGGCATGATAAGGTTTTCCAATGTACAAAATATCTGCAATATTACATGACTAATTAATAAGATGTTATGAGTCCATTTTGTTATATATGCACCTATTTCCAAATAAACATCGTGTATTAAAGGTAAAATTCTTCTTTAGATCCCAAACAATTTTTAATAATACGAGCATTTCGAACATTCTCGAAATGTGTGAATGCTTTTGAACTACCGTATTCAGATGCAAATTTATTAGGTTAATTTTATTACTAGGTAAAGAATTCACAACTCTATAAATATAATTTTAAGTTCGAAATTTCTATAATATTCGTCAAATTATAATATGTTAATCATTTTACCTCTTTGTTTGTCCCTTGGCGCGTAAAGCAGGCTCCCATGATATTTTGGCTTTAATTTTGTGGTTCAACCAAATAAGTTTGTTCAATCGCAGACCTATTACAGAGTTGTCGTTTCTTCTTTTCAGCGCTTGTGGCGGCTGTTCTAAAATAAATAGAAAACTGTTTTTCAGAACTGTAATATATCATCCAAATTGCCTCTTTTTATGTTTGCGTGACATTTTCAAATAACTGAGGTTGTGAAAACGCAACTTATATGAAATATGTATGTTTGCTACTAATTTAGGATTAGTAATTATGTATAATTATGTCATTAATTTTAATACTCTCTAGATGCAATTACTTACCTGTGCTAGTAGTATTGTAGAAAATGGCTGCCTTCTCACTTCTAAGTTTCCCGCCACCGAATGAACTTATTGATTGTACTTGTAAAAAGTACATTGAATTTGGTTGGAGATCACTGATATCAGCGAAGGTTTGGTCCTATAAGAAAAATTATAATAGATCAATATCTGGCTTTTAAGAAATTAAGCATAATGCTAGATTTTATAAATAAAATTAATACTATGAATATTAAAATACAATATAGATAAAAAATGTAAGTCTACATCAAATAACCTACATTTTTAATAAGGTCGCAGGTTAGGTATAACCTATTTTAAAACTACATAACATAATATTGTTATACCTTTGGCACAGTTTGATGATTAACTAACACAGAATCCAATTCCCCTCCGAGACCTCGCACGCGTCTGCTCCAGAAAACTTTGTAGCGCATCACGGGCAAATCAGATTTTGGCTCTCTCCATTGAAGTCGAACTGTTACTGTGCCTAAATATAACTTACTTTATATAATTTGCACATCCAGGTTTACGTGAACATCATACAACCATTCAATGTACAAATAAAAAAATATATATTAAATAACGACAAAATTTTTGTAGACTGTACTTTGATTAACCATAACATATTCATAACTTCGTACCATTTTCAGATCGCATTGGTTCCACCTTCAGCTTTTTTGGTGGTGGTGGTGGGCGTGGTCCCTTGCGTGCAGTAAAGGGTGCGCTGGGGTTGGAAAATCCTCTTGATCCAGACGCGCTTACAGCAGCCACTCGAAAACGGTACCAACGTCCTGGTTTTAACTTGTTTCGAAGAGATACTTGTGTTCTAGAATGTACAATATAATTTTAATTTTGCATTAATGGAACCCTGAGTCGCTAAGGTACCAAAGTTAAAGTTTTTTTTTTTTCACATAGACATAGATTCTAAAATAAAACTATTTTTACGGATTAAAACTCGGGTATAATTTGCTTACATTTTGATTTTAAACCGTCGTTTCGAACACTTTGCAGTAATCGTGTTCACGGGTAGACGAGATGTAAGTGTCATTTACGATAACTGCAAAGTATTCGAAACGGTGGGTTAGAAGCAAACTGTAACCAAATTATACGCGAGTTTTAAACAGTAAAAATAGTTTTATTTCAAATGTGTACTCGTGAAAATCTAAGAAAATACGACATAGATTCTACTTATAACATCTCATATTTTAGTTACACAGTTCCAAAGATGGTTCATGGAGAAGAACTGACAAGAAACCGCATGGCTACTCTTTTAAATTGATTATGAAATGATATTTGATCATAGTATAGACTAGTTGAATCATAGATACACGAGAAAAAATTAGAATTCAACTTCAATATGGTACCGAAAAGAAGATTAAAATAATTATAGTTAGTAATCTCTCGGCTCTACTGCTTCAGGAGCTTAAAGAATTCTAACTTTAAACCTTATATTATTCCTCAATTAAGAACGTTAATGAACTAGATCTATTAATGGCTTATAATGAACTATATTATAAAACCTAATCCATATCTGTTGATTTTTTTTTTAAATCCCGGAGACACTTGATCTCTTTGTTATCTAATCTCTTTGTTATCTTGTCAACCAGTGACTTAATCGGGGAAGATTAAAGAACAAAGTCGTGACAAAAAATCATAAATAAGTATTAAGATATAATATGGAATTAAAACTCCAAGTGAGATTAACCTTTTGAAAATGTCAATCAAAAAACATACGATAAGACAAAGCATATATAAGATCAGAATACTAGGAGCGCGAACCAGACCTCAATTTTGACTCGCTACGCTTCCAGAATCTCTGTGAATGTCAGCTTACTGAGCGAAGCGAGTTGCAAACAGCACCGAAGTCAATCGAAAAAAAAAACAAATATAAAAAAAATAATCTAAGACCTGTGAAAATATTCGGCACGTGCATTTTTAAGCAAAATTTATTATTATTATTCCTCAACGATATCAAATATTTGTTTTTTTTTAAAAACCACGACGAGACTGATGTCTCTTAGTGTGCAAAGTTTGGAAATTTTCGGATATACCATTTTGGATTGATGCTTGCACAAAGGATGCAGAAAAGTCTCTCATAGAGAGCTTCGCTTTATAAATGCCACGAATCAAAACAGATGAAATATGACCGATTTTTAAGAATATGAAAGCATTCTTATATACAAAAGGAAGAGGAAAAGAATTGGTTATCACGGTGTTGCGAAATGCATCGTCATTTCAGTTAACACGCAACCCGGAAAATGTATAAAAACCGTCTTAATTTTAATACTATTATCGATGTAATTAGAAATGATTACTTACTTGTATAATTCCAATAGGAAATAATAAAAAAAAATAATTTAGAAGTTAAATTTAATGATTTTATAGATAGATAACGAAATGTAAATATTGTTTTAAGTAAAACACTCGTATATCATGTTATAGCCAAAGGATACGGATATATACAAGTTAAAAATCGTTTAAAAATGAAAGTCATGTTGATAAGACTTTGATTTTCAATAGATCACAATCTTATAAACAAAGGAGAATGAAAAACATGAGAACACGAACTATTTCGTATATTGGTATCCGGGTTCGACCGCCGATTCAAGTGTCTGTGCCGGAACTAGCCTGGTTTCTGTTATGACTTTATTAATATTATTTATGTTCTAGTTGATTCCGACCTTTCAAACCACTACAGCTTTATTATTAGTTATAAAAACAATGCAATCATAACTTTTATTACTTGCGATGAATCGGTAATCATGATCCAGGGTCAAAAACCTCATAAGTAAGTCTTCCATGGAATTGTTGACACTGGATATGGCATCAGTTTTCAAATTCTTATTAGTAATTAACATATTAAATTCGTTTAGTGTAAATACATCTTAAGATATTTAAAAAGCTAATATTGATTACAAATAAGGCAGATTGTAAAGAAATTGATGCGATAAATGACGCACTTAGTACCTTTAAGAGCAAATAACTTTATTTTTTAGCTTTTAAAAATAAACTTATGATATGTCAATAAACTTTAATGATTTTTTTTTTGTCTGAAGATGGTAATTAAATAATAAATATTTAATAAAAAAATATATATTTTAATTATTATATTTAATTTATTTATTTTCTGTAAACAGGACTATTATTATAAAATTAATATCTGAAAAAACCCAATGTTATAACACACTAAAAAAAGGCTTGGTCCATACGTGCAAATACTGAAAATACTCACTTATTAGTTCTCATAAGAAGATTCCAATCCCCAAGACGTGTTTCATCATAATTGGGTCCAAGGTGATGCTGTTCTTCCAACAAATAAAGAACTCGACCCGGTACTGCTCTGGCTGAATCACCAACACCATCAGTCCACTTAATTTGAACAGCTCGTCGTCTCTCTTTCGGTTCCTCCATTGTTGGCATTGCTGGAAGACCTACCAATATACGTTTATTATAATTTTATGACGACTGTCTAATGTTTGATTACAGACTTATTTGCTTCAGTCCTACTTATGAAGTGCTGAAATATTTACAATATAATTATCCAATATATTTTATTGATATTACAGTTAATTGATATTGCTCTTAACAAAACAATTGTAACTTTATTATCAATTATTGCAAGACATAAAAATGATTACACTTGTGTTATTTACAACTCATTCAATATATTAGAAAACAATTTTGAAATATTTGATTTATTACAGACTTATTATCTTACTTGGTATCGTCAGCAGATCGACTGGTTCACTGCAAGTAGAACTGCAACCATGCTTGCAACATCGTTGCGTCCCATCGCACTGTGAGTCCTGGTTGCAGGCTTCCAGGCACGCTGCCACCCATCGAGGGTCGTCTCCTGTTGGACATGTTCCTGGTTTGCGTTCCTCTGAACGGCATGAAGAACGACACTAAAACAATTTCTCCATCTATTAAATAATTTTCGATGTTTTTCTTGATTTTTGGAATGTTTAATTATTTTATTATGGATGAAGACGATAACGTTATTCCATCAGTTAACAGAGTTTTGTTGTTTGTCAGACAAAGGACTATCAGACACCTCATATCTAACTAAACCATGAAACTGTTTAGTAAATTAACACCCTAACAGTTCGTGAGAAAAAACAGCAAACCAACATAAATATACTTTATAGACGTGTATACTTACTTACATGTAACAGTTACCAAAAAAAGTGTTTTATAGGAATTGTATCAAATTTAAAAAAAAAGATCTAACAAAGAAACCTTATTGTGCAAAATTATTATACCAAAACTTTAAATATTACGATTAGATTGTAAAATTGTTTGAGAATACACAAAGAAGAGGTATATGTAACGTTTTATAATATTTTTCATATTATTATTACAATTGTATTTACTTTAAATTTCTATTAGGTATCCTTTAACGTTGATACGAATATCTATGTGTAACCAAACAGAATCTTTATAAGATTAATCAAATTGTTGTTTCAATTTCTAAGAAGTATCTCTAACCAGATGCAGCTGAGAGATAAAACCGCGATTCACATACAAACAATACGAATACCAAGAATTATAAGATAAAAAGGTATTGATAGAAAGCATGCTCTAGCAATTTAAGTAGAAAGCCTGTAAGAACAAGAGCTTCCATTCAGAGCAGACGGGTTCATTAAAAGAACACAATTAACGTCCTCGCATTTAAAAACATAATGGTTCATTTGAAGTTCTACGTGACTTAACTACAAACTACCTAACATTTTTTGGACCTTATCATGTTTTGAAAAGACCTAAAATCGAATAACAGGATACAATCATTAGAATTGAAGAGTAAGTTCTGAGTCTGGTAAATACGTGATGTGTAGCTTTAATAATTTTTTGTTTTATTATTTTAATGGAAATGAGAGCAAAATAAAGGGATGTCGATGTGCTATTTTCAAATTATAATCATTTTATAATGAAATAAAACAAAATATTTTTCTATATATTAAATAATATTTTGGTAGTTCTATTCATGATTCTCTAAAAAAAAAAGCTAATGTTAATGTAAAGAGATTTTTTTACGATGTTGTTTTTAAATTATAGACTGTTAATGATGTTTTTTCATGTTTATTGTGATTTTATAGACATTGTGAATAATGAATACAATATTTAATATATAACCTTTTTTACTCGGTTTTTGTTATGTATTCTGCTATTAATAATCTTATATATCTAGTATATATCTAGTATCTAAGAGTAAAAGCTTTGTTACATATAATGTTTTGTCTGTAACGTGTCTGTTTTCATAACTGTTTGTTAAAGCTAAACTGGTCTAATTAGGACAGTTTATATTAAAAATTTTCAATATAGAGTATGCTCGAACCAAAATGTATAAATATTTTAAAAAATGTATAAATATAACCTATGTCTTCTATTTCTTATTTAAAAGGCAACTAAATATTTTAATACCTAAGATATTAGCAACATTTCTACCATAAAAAAATAACCGTGAAATAACTTTTTTTTTATAATATCCTTTTTTTGAATTATATTTTATATTTGATGAGGCGAAAATTTTATCAATAAATTAATTTAGTATGCAAGTTTTCGATTATATAATATATTTTATATAATTATTATTTATAGATATATCATTTGTATCAATCAATTGATCAGCATCATCAATTGTATCAGCATAATATACATAGAATATATTATAATTAATATTATTAAATTACTTATATCTATGACGGTAATATAATATGTCTATGTAAGGTAATACTATACTTGTATAGACTAATGAGATAGAAACATCTACCTGAGATCTTGTTTCTTTGCTGACATCAAAACATATAAGGTCGCATCTGGTGGTGGATAACGGGTCAGTTTGAAGCCTAGTAAACCTCCTCGACTTCGCCAAGGCCTCTACCATCAGAACCGCTAACACCAATATCACACTGGATTTCATTTCGATCCACATTTTAATAATCTTTTATGAATCTCTTAAAACATCTGTAAAAACAATTTACTTAATGACCGGTAATAAAATTCTCAATGAGTAATAAAATCGGACTTCATCTGACTAATAAGAAGTTTTAGAGATTTAGTTATTATAGATATTAAAATTTTATTGATTGTAGCAAAAAAAAATTATTAGTTTTTTTTTTATGCTAATGGAGCGTAATCTATATCATTCAAACATAATAATTTTTATAATTGATTTTCAATCATTTAAGGCGATAATTGGGTCTATTATATATTAAAATGATCTTTTATAATGTTAATAATTTACTATTTGCATTATTTTTTATTTCATTGTTCAATACTATTTTTACTCTTTATTAATTTAATACTTTTTTAAATAGTTAAAAGATATTCAATAAGTATTATTAATAATCACCTCATAAAATCCGAAATAAAAAATTTATATATGTATTAAAAACAGATCATCCCGATGCAAATGTCATTGAACTGAACAAACTCACACGCAACCGGGCGTTCACGTTGCTTGAAATACGCGATACAACTGAATGCGCGTACGCATGTGTCCCTACTTCATTAATACTCCTCGCTGATGCTTTCCTGTACAGCTATGACGGAAGGCTACAAAGCCGGTTTCCTAATTAAAAAATGAACGGTGTCTTCCTGCTGCTATCAATAGATCGATATTTTTCTAAAATTCTTAATTAACTGAAAAATAATTTCAGGGCTATATTTTTGTCACGATGATTATAAGTACATATCATAAATTAAATAAAGATTATTGAAAAAATAATTTTCTATTCGTCACTCAATCTAAGATACAAAACCTACTGGATTGTATGTGTAAACATGCATACAATAAAAAAAACTGCTATACTATTTATACTTGTATGTATAAACACATAAAGAACGATTCACATCAAACAGAAGCAGTAATTAAGCTCTAAGGGTTTTCGTTGGGCTCAGCCATCAACCGGTCGTTGGTCCTGCGATAAATCTTTCAAGTTTTATATTTTTTTTTCAAGAAGCAGCTAATGAGACAGATTATTTGATACGATTCGTTGAAATCTCGATTTTATTAACAGATCTACAGGACGAGTTTACATTAATTAAGACATGACTATAAAATAAATGTATTTATAAGCTATTTAATTTAAGATTAAATTATTTAAACGCTAATAAGCAGCTTAATTATTTAATTATTTTGATTATTATTATATTATAATATATTAAAGGTATAATAATTAATGATTTTTTATAACTGATGTCTCTTTTAATATTTAATTGGATATATAATAGAAATTAGTTTTATAAAGACATAAGTAATTGTGTTGCTAAGTTTTTAATAAATAAAGACATGTTTGATAAAGTATAAAAGAGTTATTAATTAACAAATTAAACGAAGTGTCTCTTTTAAATATCAATGATTCTTTGCGATTATCATATAAAGGAATCTCCAGCTCTGGTTGATTTTGACTTTTAGGCTCTTATTCGTAAATTCTATTGCTAAAGTATATAAAACATATGTAGAAGTCAGAAGTAAAAAAGTCCAATTTTTTTAATTCATATTGACATATATGGCGCTTATGAAATACACGCTAGGGCCATGGTTACAAAATATAGGTCTATAGAGAAAAACTGTTGAATATCTCCAGGAATACTCTTTATTACATTTTTTTTACATTAATAAATAAAAGCCATATTTAATATGTGAGAAGAGATACAAGTACAAAATGCTGTGATACTTTTTACAACGTATTTAATAACATCAACAACTCTATGGAAATAGCTTTAGCAACAAAATATGTAGAATAAAATGAGAAATTACCAGCTTATAACCATATAAAATGTTCTTTATTATTGGCTAAATAAATATCTTGATATGTCTATCAATAATAGATGATGCAAAAATTGTTTTCAGGGTCGGCTTCGGAAACATAAGTGTTGTAATGTATTTTAAACATTCTTGAAACTGAAGCTTGAATACTATATACCTTGTGCGCTATAGGATTAAATTAAATTAAATTAAATTAAGCCCAATCAGAATGTTTTAGTCTACAATTAAATTATAATAGAAAGAAAAATTCAGAAAATGTTATGCGTATAACATAACGCCTGGACAAATTTAGTGAGGGGATGTACTGCTACGATATGAGACTCGATGTTTTTTTATAATAAAAACTATATTGTGCGTTAATAGTTAAATTTTTATTGTTAAAGAACTTATAAGTTTATTAATGAAACAACAGAACATATATATATATTTATATATATATATATTTTTTTGAGGAATCGGTCATTACGGGTAGTCATCGACGGCTGCTCGTCTGATCGAATGGCTATTAATGCCGGTGTTCCTCAAGGGTCAGTGCTCTCCGCAACTCTCTTCTTGCTGCACATTAACGATCTGCTTAAACCCGGTATCTTTGGGTATGCAGACGACAGCACCGTTGTGGAGAGCTATATATCAAACACACGAGCTAGTGTGGCCGAAATCCAGTCACTCAGAGAGGCCATGGTCGAGCGCACAAACCTTTCCCTTCAGGCAGTCTCCGAATGGGGCGATGCCAACCTGGTTAGGTTTAATGCAGCGAAGACCCAGGCGTGTTTATTCTCTGCCAAAAAGAGGCCATTCCATCTGGCCCCTACTTTTCGAAATGTACCCGTGAAGATTGCGAACCACCTGGACCTTTTTGGTGTCAGGCTAAACTCGTCTCTCAACTTTGGTTCCTATATTGAGTCTAAGGCTCAATTAGCTGCTAAAAAGTTTGGTGTTCTCTGGAAGGTGCGTCGGTACTTCAAGCCGGAACAGTTGCTCACACTTTATAAAGCACAAGTTCGGTCGTGCATGGAGTACTGCTCGCATCTTTGGGATGGATCGGCAAAATACCAGCTAGAAGCGTTGGAATCAATTGAGGGACGGGCTAGGAGGCTCGTAGGTGATACCACCTTTGCCAAGGCAAAACTCCAAAGTTTGGACCATCGCCGCAAGGTGGCTAGTTTGTCGGTCTTTTATCGGATACATTTCGGAGAGTGTGCAACAGAGCTGCACAACTTGATACACCCAGCTCCTTTCAGTCACCGAACGACGAGAAGCTCAAATAGGAAACACCAATTTACGGTTGAGGTTCCAAAGTCCCGTACAAAGCGTTTTGCTTCCACATTCCTTGTGCGGACGGCGAAAATTTGGAATTCTCTGCCGGAGTCGGTGTTTCCTGATTGTTACAATCTGGGGGTCTTCAAATCGAAAGTTAATAGGTATTTACTAGGTAAGCGTGCCACACTTTAGACTACAGCCTATGCTTAACATCAGGCGGGCTGTAGTCAAACGCTTACCTATTGTGGTTTAAAAAAAAAAAAAAAAAAAAAATATAGGGTAAGATTGCTTAAAAGATTTCTAAGAAAAAAAAATTTTTTTCATCTGAAATCATCTCAGAGTCGGTACTAGCGCTCGTACTGATAGCATAACACGGATAAACAATATGTCCGCCACGCTAATGCGCTAGAGCCAAAATGTTGTCACGAAAAAAAATTCGTTAGTCTTATTTTGATTATTTTATATCAGTAAAAATAAGTTCATATACGGAATTACTCTGCACAACGAAATGACACATCAATTTGTATATATCAATATTAAAGATAACTAGATATATACACTGAGTATCTTAAGCGAAAAATATGAAATGCATAACGTCAATCCCTAGTCATTTGGTACTGACAGACGTCACCCGCACCATGTTACAGCGCACATACTATAGGTAAGAAGAAATAAATTCCATTGAATGAATTTATCTTATCGAGTGATCGAATGAATTAGAATCGAAGACCAATTAATCTTAAAATCATATCGTAACTTTTTCATAATTCTTTTAATAAATAAATAAACATTTATTTATTTGTTTATTAAAAGTAAATATAAATTTAAACCCTAGTAAAAACTAGAGCTGTCATCGTCATATCCCAAGTATTCAATACCATAACAATTTTAAGATCATGTGCTGTGAGACTACAATAGGAGTGAACTATGAAATATGGAGGTACCCACAATTTTTCAACATGCCATCACATCCCAACTGTTTAATACAATAAAAATTTTAGGATGACGTTCTGTGACGCTAGAATAGTTTGGAAGTGTACATATTTATGGAGGCAAGTAAAAATTTTTATGTCAAAAACCTGTCAAAAGGTTTTGAATTTGGAATTAAATACAGAGCAACTGTATGTATAATCAAATTACGTCAAGCAGCTTCACTATTATACACCATATCACGGACTAAATGGTGCTGTTACAGATGATAACACAATATATTTATGGTAATGGCTGCTGAACTGATCATGGTCGCAGACGATTTCTTAAAAGAACAAATCACCATAATCAAGAAATAGGAAGTGGCCAGTATTTGAGAGGGGAGTAGATTTTTTGGTAAGTGGCAAAAATGTAGATGAAAAAAAAACGACGGAGTAAGTTAGTTCTACAGCTTGCTGGTGATCAATGAAGACAGAATAGATAGATGGATTTGGCGTTTAATTACATTTGGAGCTAGAAATTTTAATTACAATGCCCACTTCATTGGAAAATATAAACGCGGTACGATGTGACGTGACAATGCAATGCCGACACCTCTTTTAACTATGGGATAGACGAAGGGATTTTCAGTGTTCGGGACGACAACATCTTCTAAAACCTGATTATTGCAAAATTTTTAATTATCTTTAGCGTCATATGAATATTTTTTACGTTTGTAAATTGAAAAAATTATAATTAAAAAATCTTAGAATAAGAAACTTATTATATTTTAATTTGTTATTATCTCGTTCTATACTACTAAACAAAGATTTATTTTTAATATCAACTGAAAATATCAGACACTTCATAATATATAACGGCGAGACAGAATGACTCAGGATAGGCACTTAATAACATGAATCATTAACTTTGACATAATAAATCAATGAAATATCCCAGAATATAGTGACGAGAATGGAGCGACTAAAATAAATGTTCAGAGTTGTGACAAGGATTATTTATATATGTTTTTATTGTTTACATAAAAAATATAAGACTACATTTTGAATACAATCAACAATAAGTATATATACACTATACTAATATATTATGTATATATATTTATTTATCTATCTATATGATTAGTCCATGAATTACTTACTCATTTTAACATTCAAATTATTACAATTATAAAATGGCTTTTTAATTCTAGTAATAACTATTTTACTTATAATATTAATAATAATAATAATCTTTATTTCAGATTGTCCATATATCCATATATTTGTTAGTAGAGATTTTTTAAGATTATGTTAGTTACTATAATCAAAAACTTTACCTCCATTCTGGTAAAGTTGACAGAGTTCTTAAAAATGTATTTTTATTAGTTTTATCTATATGATTTTAATATTCAATTTTGGTATTGTAAGCAACACATTGGGTCGTAAGGTATTTGTTACAAAATATGTATTGATATTATTCGTACTTCATTACGTTATGCTTCACAGAGGGCCATGGAAGTGGTTTCAAACCGATTACATAACAAAGGAATATATTCAGTAAGTTGCAGTATTAGTTTGTAAATATATCTTTGAATTATTCAGTAAATAAATCTGCTAACAAACAGCCACATAATCATTTTATATATATCTATTATTGTTCTCTGCTTCAAGGGGAAAAAGAGAGTTTATTAGTTGGACTTTTTGGTTGTTTAGTTAAGTATCTTAGAGAGCTTACTAACTAACTTCTACTGTTCATTGAACTAAAAATATTCTAGTCTATGTATGCATACACTTCCAATAATAATTAATAAACAAAAAGAATACCGTCAATTCTTAGTTTTATCACGTGAAATTTGTTGTAATTAAAATTGAGTGTGCTAGCTATATACATATATATACTAGCTAGTAAGCTAGCTACCATAGCTGCAGTGATTATATTAAAAAATATAAACTCCCGACCGGAAAATTGTTACTTCCTCTGCTAATAGCTGTCTCGAAAGTCGTGTTAATAAATATCAAATTCCGGTGAAAAATTACTGTAATAATATTGACCTATATAGCTATTTATGTAGGGTAGTTCCTTTTTTGTTAACAAGGTAAGGATTTTAGAATTAAGGACTACTTTATTATTGATTTGTTTTTACTTATGAAACAATGATAATTATGTATAATTTTATAATAATTTGTATCATCTAAAAATAAGAAAATGTAAATACAATAATTTAAAAAAGTTTAGATCTATTCAATAAAAATTGTTTTTTAATAAAAGTTACTGAACATGTTTATAAATAACTTAACAGAGTTCTGTATAATTTATTAATTAAATAATTTAACTAAATGTAATAAAATTATAGTGTATTTCAAGTCAACTTGACTACTTTTGGTAAGAACATAAATAACACAAATTTCACTTTTTTTTACAAGATTATTTTCATATCCTTTCGGGAACCATTCATTTTCAGAATGAAATATACTTTTGATACTCCTCATACTGTGAGTGCAAAATTTTTTCAACAACGATATTTTGTTGGAATGTGTTGTTATTGTAATTGCTAACAAGTATTAATTAAGAACTTCAGAATCTCGATAAAAAGCCCTTAAAAGTCTGTTAAAACCTTTTTTATGTAGTTATAATCTGTCAGTTTTAATTGTTTATCAAACGAACAATAGAGTACGGAATGCGATTTTCCAAGAACTGTCATAAACAAATGTTCTTATCATTTGAGACCTTCACGTCTGAATTATTTTTTTATTTTTGTTAATTAAAGAAACAACTGGTATATGTATATATAAAAGGTTAAAGAAGCGGTCATCGAAGTAGAAATAGCCACTTAAATCACTTTGAACTTCATTAGAATAAACCTAAAGTGAAGTATTAAAATACTTAATATAATAGAATATTAATAATTAAACTATCATTGTATTTGACTCGTCATATACGCTTTTATGTTTTTTATATTTAAAAAACAGAAAACTATTTATCAAGATGTGATAAACAATTGTAATATATTTTAAAGAATTGATAAAAATTCCTGTTTTTATTCATTTAACGAATTTTTATTAGAAAACTTACAAAACAAATAAATCCAAAAAATGCAGTTCTGGTTGCAGCAGTGATACATGTAGAAATTAAAAATTTAGTTAACTTATCATAAAAATAGGGGTTTGAAGATAGTCACGGTGAGTGTTAACGCGATCCCGTGACGTCCCACTATGGCGATGAAGGCAACCGTTGGTTTTTTAGTGGATAGCCTTAAAAATGGCAGCGTCCTCTATGCTGCCGGGTAGTCCCACATAACCACCCGGCCATCACCTTCTTGGCCGACGGGGTATCCGTAACGGATTTTCCAACGAACAAAAAAAAAAAAAAAGGAGATTGAAGATAAAGATTTCTGACAATTTTGCAAAAGAATTATGAATTTAAGTAAATACTTCCATATAACTGCTATACATTTAATATATATGCAATACTTGGGATTTCTGGTCTTCTTATTTAGGTTCTTATATATACATGGTAATAAGAAAATAATACTTTTATAAGTAATGTATAAAAGTATAAAAAGTGTCCCAATGACTTTTTTATTCTTTCTTTAACATAAATATATATAATGAATATAAAATTTCCAGCTACGAAAGTTTCCAATAAAAACATTTTCAAATGTTTTGTAATAAAATTTTTTCTTATAAAGAGTTTAATTTTGTATTTTTGTTTTCTATCGATCTCTTTCATTTATAGTACATGAATTACAATGAATTAATTTTTTCGTTTTAATTATAAAGGTAAGTTAAAATATAGGATAGGTATAAGAAGAGATTTGAAATTATGAGATGTGCGATATCAGCGTGGTTTAGGCTCTGAATGAGCAGGGAACTATGTGCTTAAACGAGTTTAAAATATGAATGTGGAATGTGAGGGTGGTAAAAAAAGAGATAAATAGATTGTGTGAGCGATGACAAGAGGGTGTATGGAGTTTTTGCAGCGCTGACGTATACCAAAAGTAAATAAGTATGTTTTTTTTGTTTTATTTTAAAGTAATGTTCAAATATATGTACAAATATAAACATTTTTAAAATGATTTTGATTTGAATAAATGTAAGAAAAACTGTGTGCCGACCACATCTGGTATTCCAAACATTATCACAAGGTGGGATTAGGACAGGAGAATGATAAAGGATGAGTCATGTATGTTTTTAAATCAAGTATGTCGTTAATTTTGTGCCTATATCTGATTGTTAGTTAATAGATAATGCCTCTGGCTTGTGCTTGTCTTAATAAATAAATAAATGATTCTCGTAAGGTATTTCGCAATTCTCTGCAAGGGATGTAAAGGTCAAGCTTTGTGAACGAAATATCTATTTTTTTTAATGAATATTTAACACGCCCATGCTCTTTGTGATCTTAGATATGTTCGTCAAATTTAAGTTTCTTGTTTTAAACTTAAAAACATAACTAAAAAGGAGATTGTTAGTAGGAATCTTAAAAAAAACCGTTAGTGATTTCTTGCATAGTTAAATATCCATTCTGGGAACACGTCTTAAAAATATTTGTATTAATATAATGCATACAAATTATTTAAATAAACACCATTGCAACATGTTGATAAAAAATATATTTATTATCTTACTTTTTGGTTATATTGTATCTAAACAAAATAATGAATTTTAGAATTGAATGTTCATTTTATGATTAACTCGTGATTACGTTCAATCGTGAAAATATTTTTATCGGGAAAGGAGCTATTTCCTTCCTATAAATTTTTAGGAGAAGTGTTTTGATCTATTTACTTTCTTTTACTGGGATTCATTGTGGGTACATATTATTACAGTTGAATATCAAAGATTATGGATTTATAACAAACTTAACTTCGTAGTCGAATAAATATTCTTTAACAGATCGAGCATCCACGGAATTTATTCTCCAAGTGTCAATTTAACTTTTCAATTTCATAGTTTGTTTGTCTATAACACGAATTTAAATACTTTTTTTTGGTTCTGAAATTGATTTCACGATTATTTTTTCACGATTTAATTTCTTTAATTTCCAATGTCTACATATGGTGCATAAATGGCAATATTTTTAATATTTTTTGCTTCGCCTACTCAGGTTTTATATTATTATTGTCTCTTCCATTTTGAAGAAGAGCGTGGAAAAAATGTACATGTTCTACCGAAACCAAGAAAATTGGTTAGGTCAGGTGATGGCTTTTCATAGATTTGTTTCATTGTCCGTGTATTATTATTTTGGCTATCTATAAATATATATTAAAAGAGACAAATATTGCTTACAGTTGCCAATGTGGTTGTCGTTTGTTGTCTCACACCACTTCCAATGTAACACGAAATGATTTGGAATTTTTGGGACTCCTTAATACAAAATGACAGAAGGAAAGAAAATGAAAGTTAGAAAAATATAAAACTTAATTTATTATACACAAATCTCAAATTAAATAAATTGTGTAAATTTTTTCTAAAACTAAAAGAAATACTGTCATTTTTATTTTATTACGCTGGCGCCGCCGTTGCTGCTGGCGTTACCGCAGCTGTAGTTGCTGCTGCTGTTGTAGGGACTGGAGGACCTCCAGGAACTGCAGGAACTGAAGGTGTTACAGGAGTTCCAGGTAATTGAGGACCTGCTGGACCTCCAGGAAATTGGGGACCCCCAGGACCTCCAGGAAATTGAGGACCTCCAGGTACTCCAGGAAATTGAGGGCTACCAGGAAATTGAGGACCTCCAGGTACTCCTGGAAATTGAGGGCCACCAGGAAATTGAGGACCTCCAGGAAATTGAGAACCTCCAGGAAATTGGGGACCTCCAGGAAATTGAGGACTTCCAGGAAACCCATTAAATGGTGGCACTCCAGAACCAACTGGACCGACTGAACTAGGTGGGCCAACAGGTCCACCAGCCGGTAATGGAATACCGTTTGCAGGAGTTGATGGGTTTGTATTCACATTGAGCGACCACTGGCCGTTATTGTTAGACATTTGAAGGCTTACTCCAGCTAAAAAAAATAAGTTAATTGCTTTAATTGTAAAATAATTATTACTTGTTTAGAAACATGATATCTCATGATATTGGTCAACAAATTGTCATTGGTGCTATAGTACATACATAATAATTATTAAACCATGCACATAACATTTTCTACAGTACGTAGAGGTTACTGATATTATTACTTCGAACAATTTTCACACTAAACTAAACAAAGATTTCTATTAAAGTAGTAAATAAAAGTAAAATTAAACTTACGTAAGTTCAAATCGACGCTCGGGGCGTTCCCTCGTCTCGTAGTCGGGGGAGCCTGAGTACCACATGAGCAAATATCGTCGAAGCCAAAATAATCATCACTTCTATTCCGTGTGGAGTTGTCGTCATCATCACAGACTAAGTCACATAGAAAGTCGAAAAGAAATGGCTGAAATAATAATTAAATCGTTTTATAGTTGAGCCAATATCAATCAATCTAACTAAACTTGCCATGTCTGTTAAAAAATAATCATAAGTATATATTGTAAAACAATAAATATAATTTAGTTTTAATATACAGAGGATGTTTTTAAATTCATCTAACATTGTTCATCAAACTTCGAACATAAAAAAACCTTATGTAAAACTAAATATAACTTAAATAGTATATAATAAATATACATAACAAAAATTAATTACACAGAATTAAAACTTTAAAATTGTATGATAAATTGTACATTATATCCCTTTTTATATTTATAATTATAACAGCAAATATAAATAAGTATATATTAGTATATTTTATATAAGTTACAAAATAAACCTTGCACAGAATAACTTGGAACTGCACAAGTGACACACATAATATCACATATAGAGTTACTGAACCCATGGTTCTAATATTTTTCTTTAAAAAACACTGCCACGATTCCTTACGCGCTTAAAACTATACTTTTGCGCAAGATGCCTGAAATATTAATAGCCGCTGAACTGAAGAACAACTGGTTGTAGATGAGACAAATATTCTTTTAACATAATTAATGTTTTATAGTTTTCATTAGCGCTTTTTATTAACTAAAACTTTTGCATTAAATATTATAAAATAAAACTAACAGATTTGACAATTTAAACTGAACAATAAATTATATGAAGAAAAGTTAATAACATATATGTTCTCCGTAATGCTTACTTAACTCTTAAATATTATTTCTTATTAAAAAACACATCTACTTTTCAGCAAAATGTATGTCGGAGTAGAATCTTGCATAAAATTGGTAGCAAAAAACAACTTTAAAAAGTGGAACATCTATATTTTCCTAATCTATGACGCAGCCTTCAACAAATTGTGAAAATTTTAATTCATATTACAATTATTGTTCTCCTTGTGGATGGTCGTTTAATTTACTTCGGATATTGTAGAATTAGACACGGTCAAGATTGAATGTCACCTCTACGTGTTTACAGAGGTGCGTGCCTAGTTATTGTTACGTGCAGACAAACGTCTTCAGCATACTAATTATATGTGAATAATACCCTCATTTCTATGAACTACAATGTTCGGATGTATAGAAATATTATGAACATCGATAACATTATTTCTTTATTTATTCTTTCCTTTAAAAAAAATACAACTCCTGCAGTAAAGAAAAAATATAACTCATGGGTTTTTATACCTAGACTCGAAACAGCAATTTGTGGATCACAAGAACAACTGCTCCCTGTAAGCGAACCTACAATCTTTGGGTTACCAGGCAAAGCTACAAGCACTAACCACTAAACAAATCGGCCTCCAAAAGTCTAATTGTTGAAGATCTAGAAGTTCAAGAATACAAAATATTTTTATTTACTTATTAGCTTATAACTTAACCTATTTATTATAAAACGCAACATGAAGTGGATAAACACTCACTAATTGTTACGCTACTTTTTATCGCGTTATCTATAAAAGCTAATATTAAGAATATAAGGAGTTTTTCAGTTGACATCATTTTGTTAAAGAGCATGTTAAGAACACACAGATACACATTCTATATATTAAGCCTTTTGAATTCTTATTTTCTTCTTCTTTGTTTTGTCTTTTTCTTTCTTAATTCCTTTTACGCTTGCATCCTATCTTAAGGTAAATTATCTTCTTAGTCTTATAAACAAGTTATACGAAGCCTCGTTCTAGAAGTTTTTTTTTATTTAATGCTCCATTGTGTCTATCATTCAGCATATCTCTAAGGTGGTAGGGTGGTCCTCTTAGTTCTACCGATAGATTTAGTAGACTTTTAAAATTATATTCTGACAAGTTTTATACAAAGTAACGAACAGATTTATATGAAATGGCCCTACTTTAAGAACCTGAAGAGTCTTATCTGACTACTCGTACTTTTTTGAATTATATAAGCGTTTAGAAAGAAAGTTTAATATAAAATATTAAATAGAACGATTATGAGATCGTACATCTCATGAGTTTTTAGTAAATTCAATAATTTATTTTATTCTTTCTTTTTCACTTCAATCAATATCAGTGATCACTTGTATACCTCTAAATGACAGTGTCAAAATGAAAAATAAGCACTTTTGAAAAGACTCTCTAGTATTAACTTAGAACTACGACAGTTCTAACCATGCCTTCATCTGATAAGAACCACACAACATACTCAGCTGGGTATTTCTTTATTATGATCACTTGTCTTTAAACGTAATCTGCCATAACTAGCGCAACTAGGTTATTGTTTATTTATTTAAAAAATATATATTTATCATGGGCAAATCATGGCTTATTTTCAGGAATATTTAAAAAAGTTCAAACTATTCTTTATTTAATAGCGGATAAAATATATTTTTTTAAATGGAATTGACTTTGTATTTAAAAAAGAAACAAAGGTTCTAAAAATAAATAAGAAATACAAGTAACATAATTTATTAATACGAAATGAATATAAAAATATATTTAAAAGGTTACAGGATTCAATGACCAAAAGCAACATTGTAACTGACTCCAGGTTTCCTCGGCGCTTTACTTCCGACTTCCACGAAGATTGGAGAATAGTCAGACCTAGCTGGTTTGTCAGAACAGTCCTCGTGTGAAATTGGAAACACGTATTTGATGTCAACGTCGTATCTGCAATTAATAGGTATTTAGAAGGCTCACTAAACATTATAAAAATATATATTTGAAATTGAACGTTTTAATTTATATGTAGATATACAATAAAATAAAAAATAAAAAGTTATATGTAAATATTATTAAACTAAAAAAATTATATAAACTAATGGATTTTTTGCTCTTATTTATTTTTTACTCATTATATTATAATTTAATTTAATTAATAACATTTTAGTTTAATTTAGGTACATTACTTTCCAATGTTGAAAAATCCTACATGTCGACATATAGTAAACACCACAGAAAATTCAAAATCAGTTTTTTTCCACTAAAAATATATTTTTCAGAAGTATACTATTTAAATACAAGGCTCTTAACCTTCAAAAATACCAAAATTAGTCCGGTAGATTTTGCCGTGTTCTGCAAACAAATAATCAACAACTTAAAACAATAGTTTTTAAGACAAAGATATCTTAAAAACTATTGTTTTAAGTTGTGTCATGGATATGTAGCTGTCAGTTCTTTAAATAAATATAGTATAAAAATTTATTCTTTACAATATCTATACTAATATTATAAGGCAGATAAGCGTTTTTGTTTCTTTAAACGTGGTAATCTTTGAAACTACTGAATTCATTTGAAAAACTCTTTGTGACTGTGATAAGCAGATTATGAATAGAATATTTAGAATTACGTTACTCTTAGATAGTAAATAAAATCGTTCGTCCGCGAGTAACAGCGAAAAAACAATTTTGGCCATGGTATAGATTATAAGATGCATATATATATGTTCAAATATTTTCTCTGTGACATTACTCATTATGTGACATAAAGGAATGATATTCGTTTAAAATTAATCAATTCTCAAAATAGTTTCCTAAAATATTTTTACATTCATCAATCATAATCTCATTATCTTCCCTTCATTCACCTGGAACCGACAGAGCTCATTAACAGGTTATGATTTTTTGTTAATTCTGAATTTCGTTGAAATAACCTTAAACGTCATGTTCTTGCTTATGAAATAATATATTAAAATTATTTTTCCAACTCTATAAAAACTCTATAATGAAAATTACATTACTTCACAAATTAAAAACATACCTCGGTAGCTTATCTCTCAAATAGGCCATCACATTCTTTGGTAGAGTAGTTTTCCTGGAGAGCACAAACGCGCTGAGATACCTGGCACCCTCTCGCTGTTCAGCACAGTGGAGTAAAAGCATCCAGGTCTTATATTCAGTGTCCAGAACATAAGTGTTGTAAATACCGTCATCTGTAAAAAGTTTTGAGTTTCTCCTTTTTATACTATGTGTATATTAATAAAAAAATATAATTTCGAAACTATCGCTCTATCTGTTTTTACGAAAATAATCTCAGGAGATAGCATATTTATTTATAAATTCTTTAAAGACACTTGACTTCCAGAATCAATATTGGAGAATTCGTAATTTAGTTTAGAAATGTAATATAAATATAACGGGAATAAATATTGTAGGATTCTTATTAAAATCAGCTGTTATTATTAACCAGTGGGTAGCTAACAAAACCTCGCATTTATTCCACAGTTATTTTAGGAATTTTGAAACCTAAAATAACAGTTTTGATTTCATTTCATTGTAAACCGCAAGTCACTCATCTACACTTGAAGTCAAAAGGATAAATCCTTTTTATTTATTTTTTTGGTCTCCTTTTTTTCTGTGCATCTACGGCTGGAGCTCCATGAAACTATTACCGATTTTTTAAGTGCAGCTGTATTCCCATAATATAAGATTTAAATAAAAGATTTCCGGTAAGGATCTGCTCTCTAGACTATTACGAAATTTGCAAAAAAAATCTGTTGCAAGAATTTCTATGAATAAAGTATAGTTAAAAAGCAACGTATAAAAATATATATACATATACTAAGTAGGTGTAAATACAAAAGCCAAACCCAGAAACTACAAGCTATTAACTCTTAACTACGATTTCTAACAGTAATGGATGTCCCTGAACCATAGTCTCAACTTTCAGATACATTACAATTAAAACAATTATTAATCTGAAACTTCAGCAGGTATCATACAGTTATCGATGCACAAGCAAAGAATGTTTCCTATTGAGATATTGCAGTAGATATCGAAGAGGAAACTTATGATTACAATTGTAGATAAGGTTTTAATTGTTTTTAAATAGTACGTATTCATGTATTATCATTTTATGTATACATATTTATATATATTTGTGTATTATGTTGTATTTTATTTATGTAATATATGATCTAAAGCTGTACACCTCTTTCGCCAATTTTTGTAATCTTCTATAACTGGGTTATCTGGAAGAAATCGGTTATAAGCGATAAGGTCGTCTATTGTACGTTCCCATTTATGTTTTGTTTTTACTTCTTTCTTATTTATGTAATAATACTCTTTGAGGATGTACAATAAAGGATATTATTATTATTAATTGGGTTAAGTTATGGTTTTAAATTTAGTTTTAGTTGTTTCTTTCAATTACTATTACTCTAATATTTAATGAAGTTATACTTTGTTGACACTGTCTAAGTCACCAGGGCTGTATTTCATTTAACACATATTTTTAATATAAATAATTCAGGTCTGTATTCCTTAACCTTTGAGAACATTTTTAATATCATCAATAATCTTACAAGTAATTTCAGAATGCGTCCAATGAGCTGGTTCGTTCATGTCTACTTTCCAGGTTATGTTTCCCAAAAGATTCTCTCCGATTGGATCATCAGCAAAACGATAAGTAAAGTTCATAGTAACTCCTGGAGTCCATTCAATTGAGCCATCTGCAATATATAACAAAAGATCTAAAATTATTTATGCTGGTCATAAGTAGGTTTTAATAGAATAATTGCTTTCTATATTTTCATATAAAGTTTATTAAGACGTAAAGCTTTAATTACATAATATGTATAGCATGATACAGGGGCGACATTTAAAAACTCGCGTATAATTTGGTTAAGTGTCTATCCTACAGACACTTATATCTCGTTTTCACGTGAACACGATTGCTTCAAAGCATTCGAAACGTCGGGTTAAAATTATTAACAAAAAGTTTATTATTATTTCATGACAAAAAGTATCTTTTAATTTTTCCTATTATTTATATAATATCTACATATTCCTAAAACCTTTCCTTATAGAATTCTTATTATTCTTAAAATAATGAAATAATGTATAATATCTAGGAACATATTTATAGTTATCATTACAAATAGAACCTGCATTGATATACTTTTATAATTTGATAAAAATAATTAAAGAATTTAGATTGAATTATATTTATGACCTTGGAGCGTAGTGGAATCACGGCGTGAACAGTTCACAGTTTGTGATTAGTCGGGCAAATTTCGATATGAATTCCGTGATTAAAGTCGGATAATTATAATTAAAAGAATTGAATTTTCTATACTATACCTTCTGCTTGGACATGGTCATCTTCAGTGAAAACTGCTTTCATGCAGCTGTAAGAGAGCGCTTCCTCAGCACTGGCGTAATACTCGACTACAAACCAATCACCAAGCATCTAAAATTATATAAATTAGTAGCAGATTTAGAAATCTTCCATACATTATAATTTGTTGCGCCTGGTAAAAACACGTTAGCTATATTTTTGTTCTGATGCGTTGCTTGTATTGAAAATAAATAAGCTTTTTAATTTATTCTGAGTCGATTTTCTGTCTTTGCTATTCGGTTTTAATGATTATGATTATTATTTTATTTCAAATAAATTATTGTCATGATTATTAGTACAAAAATAACTGATATAAAATACAATATTTACAAGACCGTTCCGTTTTGTTATTTTAAATTACAAAATTACTCTATCATTTGAATTAAAATAATACTCACGCTTAGTTTATATAAAAAATATTAAACATACTTATTTAACAAAGTCTTAAACTACGGAATTTCATATTCAAAGAGTCAAATAAAAGTGAGAGCACAGAACAATCCAAGAAGCCATCTTAAAACCACAACAATACGACGCATCACTCAGGTGTCATAAGATGACATTTCAATGTTATCATTTACATACATTACACAACCCTACTGTACTTAGATTATTCAAGCGATTATAGTCCTTATTGTTAAAGTTTAAGGTTCACAATCACTTATGATGAATCATAAATATAATTTTACTTTCTACTATAAGGATTATATTAGTAATTTAATCATTCTACGGTTGCGTAAAATAAATTATGATTGTTTACTATCTCTTTTTATGAATAATTTATTGAGTCAAGCTCTCTATGAGAGACTTTTATTTATCCTTTGTGCAAGCATCAATCAAAAACATTGTATCCGAAAATTTCCAAATTTTGCACCCTGATAGACATCAGCTGGTGGTGGTTTTAAAAAAAATATATTTGATGTTGTTGAGAAATAATCACGGAAAAACTAAAATCATATAGACTTCAATGGGAAAAAATTTTCACGCGAACATATATCTTAAAAAAAAAAGTTGAGGACAGTTTACACCGCGATTCGCTAAATATGCTAACACATACCGAGATTTTACGATCGCAGCGACTCAAAACTGAGGCCTGGTTCGCGCACCTAGCAGTATTTAATTTATTATTAACTACTTCAATCATAGATACTAAATATTGTTATGTATATCTTTTATCTAAAAATAATGGTAAAATAAAAGACGTTAGTTTGACTGCAAGACAAAATTGGAGAAGGGTTATCCATGACAGGATACAATGGATATTGTTGTAGGAGGTCTTTGTCGAGAGATCTTTTATAGAAAATAAGTTATATATTTATTTGTTATATTAGAATTAAGATTTAAAATGTTACTGGTTCAGAATAAAAAAGGCTTTATTATTATAATTAAATAAAATTAAAAAGATACTTTTATTTTATTTGTAGGATTTTTATTAATTTGTAAAACAATGTTACCTTATATAATTTCAGTCTAATTTGCAGCTGACAGATGGAATTTGGTCAAGGCCCTCGGGGCCTACGTTAAAGAAGGTAAAGTTCGGTGCGCGGAGAAATTGATTTATTTACTTCTGTGTAACATATTTTATATAGGTTCTGACAAGATGATGCACACACATACAAACACACACACATACACACTCGAATAATTTCGTTCTCCTTCGCGTAAATTGTGGGTAGGTAATAAATATATAATATATAAAAGCTTTTCTCAAATGAAGTAACATATGTCTTTTATTAATATTGCGTTAATGTTAGTAATTAATTATTTTAATAAACTTCATATTTTAATTTTCTATATATATATTTTTATTTTTTTTAGGACTATTCATAGTACATATAGTGTTTTAAAGTCGGTAATGAAACATATTATTAAGATTTCTGGCGCCTGAATAATATATGTATTATTCAGGCGCAAAAAATCTTAATAATATGTTCATCACGTATGCGTGATGGTGTTTTAAAATATCATATAGATGATCACAAAGTTTAATGAAATATAACGAGAAGAGTATAATTTTTGGTAGGTGTTTAAGACATGCATGAGTTGTTAAAAATATATGTCAAAGAAGCAAGTTTGCACTGAGATGACGTATGATAAAAGAGCATGAAAGAACATACATTGCTAATACAAATAATTCTTGATGATCCACCTACTCGAGTAGAGTATAAAGAATAGAACAGCAGCAGAGTCTAATAAAAATGTGTTTAATATTCGGAACATTACACTTTAAAAAAATTTCAACCAATTTTGAATAGCTTTTCATTTTAAATTATCTCAATTTATTTAAATTTTATTCTGGTAAATGAAATCATACTTAATAAGAATTATTTATTTTTCAAGTATATGAAGCCTTTGATAATACGTATTTTAAAAGCTTCTATGAGAAAAAAAATTGTCTGATCCATTGTTTTTATTTTAATTGAAATATTTATACAAAATATTCATTGATGTTATTGTTAATAACTTTTTTTAATATAAAATACTTTGTATGAGATTTGTTTTATTATTTACTTTTATTCTGTTACGTTTAATTTATAGTTAAGATTAAAGAACTACAAAAATCAAAATAACAACTGTTTATTAACAATAACTTATATGGCAGTGTTTTTGACTTTAACAAACTCTTTAACTACATTTCCCTACTTCCGTCACCTAAGTATTTTTTACACCTTCTTTAAATGTACAATTTGATTGCTTCATGGATACATACAACTATGAAGGTTCAAATAACATTTATTTAAAAGTATTAATAGTTCATTACGGTATGTCCACTTAAGTTGTCGATTATTGCACGGTTTGAATTAAGCCCGAGCAAATATTAGAAAACATGCAAATATATTTCATATTATTTTCCTGAATCCTGCTCTTATGCTATTCCTCCACCCGTCAAAGTTTGAGAGTGATACTTGTGTCTCAAGTCAGTCTATTAACACCCTCGTTGCGTCTCACCTAACATCACGCAGTGCTATAGACAAATTAACTCACACGTATTTTTGATATAAAATATGGATTTGAAGTCATACATATTTATTTATAATAACGCATTTTAATGGAAAAATACAATAAATTTTTTGAGCTATATGAAAATTTAATTTAAAATGTGACAATGACCAGTTGTTTTATTAGTATTTATCTAGACTGGTTTATATTTACTAAAACATTGGCTTCATTAGTTACTATTACTATACTAGTATATACTATTACTATACTAGTTACTATATATACTATTATACTACTAGTATATACTATTACTATACTAGTTACTATATTAGTATATATTAATAGAAATTTAAAAGAACATAAACATTAAATAAAAAGGGACTGTCATTAATAAAGAGCAATTGCTTTAATAAAAATAATGTGGATTGTTTAATTGTTGTTGTCAAGATCTTTTGAGGTCATTCACCTTAGTAACGCTTTTGGTAAAGCTTTTTCTAAGTAACACTTTTATATGAAACTTATTTATATTTATAAATTCAACTCCATTAATTAGGATATGTTTTTCTACATATTAATGCGGTTATCAATATTCAATATTGATTTAATGACAGTAAAATATATACTTCGTCTTTTAAATAAATGAACATGTAAAATAATACTTAAACAGTTACACAACATCGATATATCTGATGAAATCGATTTTTTCGTTTCTTGATGTATGTCGTATACAAGGGTGATTTGAGGTAGGAATTGTAACACTTGGAATTTTACAGTAGTACATATACAGACAGTATATTAGTTATCGAATTAAAGGTCGAAGTAAGGGTTTTGACAAACCGACGGACACAAGGAAAGACAGACAGAAAACGAAGTGATCTCACACAGGTAGCGTTTTTTTCCTTTTTTCCTCAAAGGATCTTAATAATCTTTTATTATCATTTTAAATTCATATTTCATATAATCCGCCTAGTTTTATCAAAAAAATATATCTATATTAAATTAAAAACATAGTTATGTTTTTCTTCTGTATGAGATGCTATCAATTTCAGATAGTTAAGAAATTTTACATTTTTATCCAATAAAAATGATTGGAGAGAAGTTGTCTGTTCTAGGCACATGTTATATCTATAAAAATGGAAACTTAAAAAATACAATTTATTAATAATGTTTTAGACATTAAGAAAGTAGCATATATCAGAGATGAATAACATTTTCATTTTTATATTTTTTTTTAATAAAATATTTTTATTTTAACTATTATATAAATTGTGTATGATTTGTACTTTTTTGTGCTGTTTATTATTGTGCTTAAACCCTTTTTTTTTTTTTTTCGTTGGGAAAACCCGTTACGGGTACCCCGTCGGCCCAGAGGGGAAAAAACGGCAGCATAGAGGATGCTGCCATTTTTAAGGCTACCCACTAAAAAACCAACGGTTGCCCTCTTCGCCGTGATGGGACGTCACGGGATCGTGTTAGCACACACCGTGACGCTCCGGCGAGACCCCCCAAATGAGGGTGCCCCGAGCAACAGAGAGTACCCTCCCATCGTAGGCATATGTTAGGTAAGAGGGGTCACCCTTCCCCCCTCACCAGGCCTACAACTGAGGAAGGAAGCGACGGGCATATTCCCGCCTCCTTCTACCCAGTCTCCCCCTATGGAGCGGGTCAGCAGACGAGGCTGACTCCCTGACCCGCTCCGCGGCCTCCTTTGCGGCGATGACTTGCTCGCAGAAGGAGGCCATTGCGACCCAGCACCTCTCGCTGCTGACCATCGCGCTGATAACGCGCGGCAGCGAGAGGTCCCTGCCAATCACACCCACCAGCTCAGTGCGCTGGTGGTCCCAGGCGGCGCACTCCGCCAAGGTGTGACGAGCCGAGTCGACGGACTCGTCACAGTGATGGCAGGAGGGGGTCGCCTCCCTTCGTGCTATCCTGTGCAGGTACTCACCGAAGCAATTGTGCTTAAACCCTAAGATTGAGGAATTTTAGTTAAAAGAGTTTAGTATATAAGTATTTGTAATTTGTAAATTTACTAATATCCACTTCGTCATGACTTAAATCTTAAAGTTTTATATTAAATCAAAATGTCAATAAAATAAAAGTTAAACCCATTGTAATCCGATTGTTAAAAATGTATTACACAAAAATTAATTAATCATATGGAAAAAAACATATATTTTTATCGTAGTCTTAATTGTAATTTGTATTTATATTATAAACGCACTAATTTTCGAAACTTGGTTTAAAAATTATTTCTTATTGAGATAGGGAAGTTGAAGAAAACATTTCGTACTACTCTTAGATATCCTAATAGTAAATAAAACCGCAGGTGAAACCGCGGGTAACAGCTAGTAAAAAAAAAACATCAATCAGTTTACTAAATTTGTTAAAAATCCTGACATATAATAATTTAAACAACATTTACATGTTTGATACAAAACCGCTTATCAATCTTCCATCCGCCACCCACAGACGAGCTGATATTAAATATATAATAAAACATTCTGTTTGTCTGTTTCAATTTGTTAATTATTTTTTTTATTTCAAAATGAATTATATTTTTCTCTAAATATCTTGGTGCTTGGTAGTAGTTTTTTGGTGCTTATATTAAACTATAGTTTGATGTTTTGTCTGTATGATTTCACAATATAAAGGTTATCGAAACAGTTTCGTTGGTCACAGAAAATATATTTCAGGTTTTGTTATGAGACGCATATAGAAATTAGCGTGATCTAAAAGCTAAGAATAATAAATTATTTTAATATTTTTTTTTATTACATTTTAATTTTTCTTTCATCTTGAAATTTATTCAAATTTTCCTGTCTCTAAAACTCATTTGTAAAATTCTGAAACTTATATTATATTACCTGAGACAAATCAAAATGTGGTACCGCTCTGACTTCAGGACACTTCCTCTTGTCAACTATTCTACTAGACACCGAATTTATAACGACTAATACAATAAAAAATAAAAAACGAGCCATTACTAAAGAAAAAATTATAAAAAATATATCAAAACTAAATGCTAAACTTTAAAATCTCGGTTCAGTACGTATTATTCATTCGAATGGTAGTGTTGTACTAACAATAGGGAATTCTTATCATTTTGTACGGGACAACTGTTAATGGATGACGGGACGCATTCAGCATAACATTATCAATATGACTCATCATATATATTGTTTTGGTCATTAATAATTAACTTAAAAATATAACTTGTTTAATTATTTAATTTGTTTATTAATCTAATTTAATACAATTATATTTTATGAATGTTTCTTTAAATAATAAAGTTAACACAATTTGGATATAACAGATAACTTATATTATAATTAAGGTTTCTTTCAACCACGAGGTCTTATATCTCATCAGTATCTTACTGTAGACAAGAACTTTTAATTATATTTTAAGCTCCTTGTATAATTAAGTTTGCATTAGAATTCCAGTTTGCTAGCAAAGTTATAAACATTAAATTTTCTTACAAAACTTCTCTATCCTGTTCCAAAACTTAAGCAATTATTTTACTAAGGCCTATTACAAGAAAATTTAATTTAATATATTAAAAATCCTATTGAAATGAAATTACTATGAAATTATTAAATATATTATACACTTATACCAATTTCATTTTACTCTTTCTGGAGGTATTAAAAAACAACATACTATAATATATGTACTACTATTCCAAATGTAGTCGCAGGCTGGTTTTAAATGTGACTATTAGAAAAATCGGTGTCATTACAACTAGTTTAAATTTTATTTAACCTACTTGACTGTCCAGATTTGTGTAAATGAAGTAGGTAAAAAAACATACATTTTTATGCTCACTGCTGTTAATATTTGGTATAAAATATATTATATGATACAATTCTATGTTAAGAAATTAATTTAGAAACTTTAATGTTGATTTGGTTTAGATTATAAATATTATATTTATACCTTTAATACAATTAAACTATTATATATAACTATTCGTTTCTACTCATGTTAATTTTATCTAAAATTTCCCGGTTATTTTGGAACCCATTGAGGGTTTTAATGAGTTAAGAGCATGGAGAAAAATGGGCAAAATTCGGATGAAATTTACGTGAGTACAGTAATAATGGTATATAAGTATATAATAGTAATCATAGACCACGAAAGTCTTAATATAAAAAATAATATTTTCAAGAAAGGAAATATGAGACACGTACAGACACTGATGTCATGTCCATGAGCTCATGAGACACCTGTTCCATTATTCAAAATTTTATATCAAAACACAGGACTATTTCCGTTTTTAATAATTGTTGCCCAGAAGAGAATTAAATATGCCCTCTTTTTTATAAATAATTTGAGTGAACCTATTTTGATTAAAATATTTGAAGATTGAAAAAGAAACTGTTGCTAAAAGTTACAAAGCTTAATGGTTTAATCTCGTTCTTCATATTATTACTCACTAGTTTTGACATAAATTCAAAGAATGTCGACTTATCGGTTGCATCTCTAACGATACAGCAGAAAGTGTTTTTTTAGTTTCGTATACAGTGTACCACACAAGTTACTGCATAACAAAAATGAACTTTATTATAATGTGTGTAAGGTATATTGTTTTTGCTAACATTTGTACAACTTTTCATCCTTGTGTCCTGACTCAAGGTGGTCAAGAGAGCGTCTTTATTATGCATGCCTTGTTTTAACTTTTGTAAGCCAGTACAGTTTTTAAACCATTTAATATAAATTTGATCCTTTGTTTTCTAAAAATAATTGTAGCTAATAGTTATAGAAAAATATAAATGCACTTAGTAAAAAAGTATATTTAACTACTGACGAGCTATTACTTGCGATTCCACCCCCGGAAGAATATATATTTTTAAGTACATATAAATAAATATGGTATATAATTTAGCAAACTCATGGTGAAATATTTTTTTAAATCACCTTAGTAGTGTTGAGTTAGTGGTTTTAAATATAAATAGAAAATTTTAACCTTCTTTTTTTTTTTTATTCGTATATATAATAATGTACAGATAATAATAGTGTGAATATGTTCTATAATATTATTTTTCAAAAAATGCCCCCATGTTTTAACCTTATTCTGTTACAAAAATCACAAAAAATAAATAATTACATTAAATATTAATTCAGAAATTTGTATAAAGAAAATATCCAAGCAAGTATTATTATTATGTCAAAGATTGTCCTGCAATCGATATTTTCTCTTTGACTGATACAGACAGACTAACAATGTACTATATATTCGCTCGTGGCGAACGTCACAAATTCAATGATAGGTAACTGACATAAACACCACCTCTACATGACACTACATGATACTCTGTGGTTATCTACTGAGGTAGTTTATTCAATTAAACCAAAAACGCTTATCGATATGCTATCACTTTCTCTACCGTAAACTATCTAAGATATCTTAATAATTTATGAAATATCTAACTCCAGAGCATACTTACTAGATCCCCCACTGTGCAAGGCGAGTGGAGCTGAGCGAAGCGTCTTGCTAAATGACAATTTTAATGGTGATCAACAGAAAGTAAAACTGTTTATGAAAATGATTGGGTTATTAAATGTAACACAGTCAGTTGTGTTTCTTATGGCCCAAGCAAATTTTTTTCTCAACATAATCAATTCTAGTCGTGTACTCGCGTGCGATTTCAAAACGTTCCACATGTTAACTCAATGGGACACACTTTGACAATTCAATAAAAAACTACAATCACATATGTTAACAAAAGATTTCAGAACCTATAAGTCACTGTCCTCGACCACTCTGCCAATTATCGACATCCTACCATTATTCGTCTAAGAGGAGAAGCATTAGTAACGAAACACTTTTGACAAGAAAGAGCTTCAGTTCGCTCAGCTTAATAATACAGTACTCTCTCTAAAAATGATTTTACTTATTAACACAAGTATATATTCAGATCATATTTTATGATTTACATCTGACAATATCCACCTCAATTCTACATATTCAACACTAGCGTAGAATCTCTCCGCGATTCTAAATTAGTTTGCGTCTGAAGAATCACAATTGCCGTATTTGTGACAAACCCCTTGTACGCAACGCACGTACTGACAACCTGCACTTTCTTAGCATTCCTTGCAATACAATCGACATTTTCACTAAAATGTCTCACATGCAAATAATCTCTGACTTGATATCCTGTATAAGAAATGATTACAATTTTATTAACTACGAATATATGTTAAAAAACCTTTTATTGCAATTTTGTAAACGTTTAATTAAGATATCAAGTATGATTAATGTGATCGCCTACAACAAAGAATAGTATTTTTTTGATGTCAATAAACTTTATATAATTCCATAACGCGCGTATGTACACCCTTATATTTCGCTACACTATACTAGAGCCAAGGAGGAATGTCAAAAGCAATAATTAGCTAAAATTTGATTACATTATGAAAAGTGCCTTAAAGTAAATAATAATATATTCTACTCTATATATGAAAGTCAATCACTTTTAATTCTAGATCCTAGCAAAACTGCGGGTTAGATATTTATAAATATGTGATATTATATCTAGCTTGCTGGCCAATTATTTCATTAACTTTCTTTTTTATTTAAAGAAATTCAATACTATTTATAAAAACCGAAAACATATTTTATTTAATTAATAAATATCAAAATAATATCCTGATTCAAAAATTATTTACTCTAATAATTTATATGTTCTTCCTAAAAGTAGTAAATTCCTTGTGAAAAACGTTATTCTAACTAAAGTAGAACTAAAATAAATAGTAGAAGAAATTTAGAAAGTGGCAGAAAAATAATTTTTCTATATAAAAATTGGACACAAATTAAAAAACAATTTCCTTAAATCACCTCTACAATTAACCCCAAGATCAATAGCCGATCTCCGTTTTTCTAAAACCCAAAAATATGGTTCATACATGCGAGCTTATACTCTGTTCATACATTTGATAATACATTTGACACTTTCTAACTGATTGAATAATTATTATTTAATAGTACAATTAGTTTTTATGTCAATAGATGATAAAATTAAAATTTCTATATCTATGTTTAAATTCGCAAAATAATAATTTTATTAATATTAATAGTTATAGCAGGTGTAAAATTTATTTTATAATATATTAATGGTATAATTATTACCATTAGATAACCAACAACAGAGAGATTTTCAAAACGAGTTCTAGATATCAGTGAAAGCTAAAGGATTCAGTTTTCTAATAATATTCTTAATCACAAATTAAGCTATTTTTACATATGTATGTTTTTACTTATTTTATATTCTGTTATGTTTATATAATCTTAACTAGTTATAATTATAAGTGCCATGACGACGTTATCACTGTTATCATAGCAAATATTATATTAGCCGAGTCTCGGCTATTTGATTACCATTCATTTGTTGTTAGAAATTAAGATAAACGAGAAAACTGGTCGACTGCGTGCTGGTAGAAAGTGTAAATGCGTAGCGTTTTTTAATTGGTACCGTATGTGGTAGGCGAGAATAAATGTAATTCAATTACAACTAGAAACAACTATAGTTGAGTCTCTAAAGTCATTGATGAATTAAAAAGACAATTATAAGAAATTAAAATTTAAGAATTTCGACTCCAAGTTTTTATTGTAATTGCGTTTTTTGTTTAGCCAAAGAGATCCATATACCTTCTTTTTCTATCAACGTTTTATGCTCTTATCAGAGTTAATATACCTGAAACATTTCATGATATGAAAATCTATGTCTTTTAAGATGTAATGTAAAAAGTATTGGGCCAAAAATGACAATCTGGTCAAAATTTTTATAGACAAAAATAAGTTTATTGACCTACAAAAGAATTAGAGCACGTACGAGTATAAATTATTTTACGACTATAAAATAATTAGGTTCATATAATTATATCATATTTATTGCTAGTCAGAGAGATATCGCTATGCGCGGGTACCCTCATATGGGGGGTAACACCGCACGGAGCGTCACAGGATTGCGAAAACAATCCAGTGACGAACCCCTAAGGCGTTGACTGTAAATATTAGTGTTTTAGTGGGTAGTTTGAAAAATGGCAGAATCACTAGTCAAGTATCCCACATAATACCCCGGCCATTATCATCTTGGACGTCGATCATGATATTCCGTCGGATAAAAAGAACGAATTTTTACGAAAATTAACGAATTTTTCCAATAAAAAAAAAATTACATGAGTCTTTGCATAACATTGCTTCATAAGTATTATAGAAATAACTTGATGCTTTGCTAAAAAATCTATTTTTAGTGACTTTATTTCCAGTATTGGCTTTTAGCTAACTAGGTCAACTTGAAATTTTGCTACAGTGTATATTTTGTTAACAATTTAATGTACTCTTTTCTGTAGTAAAATAAAATATAAAGTACGAATAGGTATTAAAATAATTAAAAACTTGTTTAGATCGTATAAGTTAATTAGATTGTTTTTTACAGTATCAAAAAATATTTATTTAGCAGCATAAAGCAGTTGAAGGATTTTGATCGTCTGTTGGTGTACTGTTTAATGGTATTGCTGGCGGAACTGGTCGTGGGTTCGATTCCCACAAAGGACAGTTGATTGTACAATGAAAAAGCTGTTGTTTTAATTAAAAACCTGTGATATAGGCAACATTACTGCGAAAATGTTTATCTTTAATCTAAAGTAAATGAAGCTATAATTAACAAACAAGTACCGAGTCTGTTATAACTTTCATTTACGAAATATCATTGATAAAGCAGTAAATCAATATTATTTTAGAGCATATTAAGTGGGAACGTTTAGATGAGATTTTTTAGGAGAAAGTAATTCATTTATTGCAAATACCTATTAGAAACCGGTTCTATCCGGTCATGGGATCTTTAACGGCGTTACCATCGATTTTACCGACGAGCAGTCTGTATAACTAAAATATTGATTGCTATAATATTATAATCAACTTAAATTGACTATACACGAATGCTATTTATATCACAAATCGTTAAAAATTCATAGCAGCAGTGTGCCAAATAAATGTAAAGTTCCAACGAAGTATATTTACAGAGGGTTCTGTATTTCTAACTTTGGATGTCATTCATTGGTATATCAAGAAGTTCGTTTGTGTTTGTCTGTTTGTTTGATCAGCTTCTTTTGGAAAATATTTTTAGTATTATATTGTAATCGGGCTTTTCTATTTATTCCTGTATGCATATCGCATTATCCAGGGGAAGTTTAGAGAGGGGATGTGTCCAGAATACCATCTAAACCAATTTTGGTTATCATCGTCTTGGTGGGATGTCACGGTATCGCTTTTACACTCAACTCTGATGTTATAAGAGACGGGCGAATGAATAAACTTATTTTGTTAGATACTAACCAATGTTCGAGACTCCTTTCCTTTGGATGAGAGTAGCCAGCAGACTACTTTACTACGCGATATCAGATAGCCAACTGTTGTTACCCCATTTAACTTTCCAACTTGTATTGTATTTTAGGATACATACTAATCCTCTGCTCCTTGCCAGGTCATAGTCTATCTATATTCAAAGTTTCATAGAAATATATACATATTTTTGTGTGGTTGATAAAATACAATCATAGAAACTTTCACAATAATATTAGTAGGATATTTAGCAATCTGGCCGTGAATATTTTTTTGGCAAATATTGTAAAGCCTAACCTACTTTGTTTTGTTCCACTTCCGGACCTAATCCATCACAATCTGGAATGCTAATCGACACTCATGCGGAGAATGCTCAAATACAAACAGATAAATAAATAAAATTGTGTTGAGGAAAAATGTGTGTTAGTGTGTTGGGTGCGTCCGGTAAGTGTGGATCTAAAGGTGTTTCAGATCAACGAACGCTTCTACATGTAAATAACTTCTTACTTAGCAACTATACTTACTCGTCATCAGAAAATCAAAAGTATAAAAAATACCATTAGGTAAAAATTTAAACTCAATATTTTTAATAATACTATCTATCTTTGCAAAATAAAATATCAAAAAAATATTTTTTTTCCCTTACCAATTAATTTTGTTTTGATGAACGAAATTAACTCCAAAGGTAGTGTTGTTGTATGTGAAGAGGCTCTAAGCCGCTAGTATTGCTAACTTACAAATATGGCATGTTTTCTGATTTTCTAACTAGATTGCTCTTAAAAATACATATTACATCGTTTGAGTTCTTAGTTACAATCAATTATAAATCACTTCTATCAATAATTAAAACAAAGAAAATATATATTTTATTGTTTATACCGCCTTATTGTATATTTCTTTTTACTTTTCTATGACTTTTAGATAATGCTTTATAGCATTAAGAGTACCAGTTTTAATTTTTTTTGTACAATAAATTAATATATAAATAATTAAATAAATATTGCAAGTGATGAAATACGTTATAACCATAGTATATTGTATATTAAAAGAGTAAGAAAAAAAGAATAAAAGAAGAAAATATATACTATAGTTTTACTTTTTTTTCTTTCTTTATATAATATACTATTATATAAAATCTTATGATTATACATATTATATCAAAAAGTGTTAACCGCGACTCCACTCACGATCGTAAGAATTACTAGAACTCTTTTCTGTTGATCACGAGAATATATCTCAACTGTAAAAAAACAAAAGAAATTGACAACTTTCAATTACCAAAAACATTATATTTTAATTTTTTATGTATTTAGAATAATATTTAATAGCTTTTTTCTTAAAATTGAAAATCAATAAATAGGTATGTTTTATGACTACCGTAAATTATAGATAATTATAGAATATTCAAGAACAGAAGACTTGATCCTGCGACCTCTGGGTTACAGTCAAGTCGCTCTACCACTTGAGCTACTGTGTCACTATACGCCTTAATTTACACTTATTATAAATGCTGTCTTCCTGATAGTTAATTAGTCAGAATAAAAAATATATATTTTCGACAAACATTATAGCCATGTAAAGATTATTTTAATTTTCAATAAATAAAAAATAAAAATATGTTAATAAATATAAATTTTACTGTTGTTGTAAAAAATAATTCATTTATTAATTTTTAATAATTTGCCTTTAATTTTTTTTTAACTAATAAATAATAATAAATCAAATACTATATTACATATTTACAGTAATGTTTTTATAAATAATTCAGTTCATTCTTTATATTAAAACAAAGTTTGTAATGAATATCTATTAAGGTATATATGATAATATTATTAAAATTTTATATTAATCTACAAATGTTACCAGAATACTTATAGATGTTATAACATTTTCTGGCTGTAAATTACAAGCAACAAGATATTTATAATATACAAATATAAAAATAGTCAAAGTCTATCGCAAATTATAAAATGAAACTAGGTCGCAAGGTGGGGTCAGACTGAGGCCTACTGTCGGTTGATTACAAGTCAACTCATTAATAAAAATAAAATTTATTGACATGTGTGTCCTACTAACAGACAGACAGGTTAGAGATAGAGACATTATACTGATCCTGTTTGAAACAAATTTGTAAAATAAAATTAACCGCGTATAATTTGGTTAAAATTGATTTTAATCCGACGTTTCGAATGCTTTGTTAGCAATAATGTTCACGGGTAGACGAGATGTAAGTGTCTGTCCAAAATGTAACGCAATACGCGAGTTTTAATCCGTAAAAATAGTTTTATTTTAAAATTAACCGGCTGTACTCACGTTTTTATTATTGGTATTTTTCTGATTAGCTTTGAATCCATTCGGGGTCCTTGTTCATGAGTTGTGAACATGGGGGAAGTGCGTGAATCAGTAAGAAACTACTGGGGCAAATTCTGATAATATTAACGTTAGAACAGATATAATTATATATTATTGTAATCATGGATACCGAATGATAAAATACAAAAATTTGTAAAGTATAAATTGTTCAAATATATAAAATAAACAAAATACATTGGCCACTGATAGCGAAAGCTCTTGTTGACTTTTTGGAAAGTGATTCAAATAATAAATACACCCTTATGTCTTTTGATATAAGGTTCAAAATAAAGTTCTTGAGAACATCCTTAATACAGTTTGTATATGTTTATAAATTTATTAATGCCACGAGCAGATTTTAAGGAGTATGTTAAAGTGATATATTATATTTGCTTATTTTTAATTTGATGTTAATTTTGTTAAGTTATTTTAAATAAAACAAACATATATTTTCTCTAATCAAAATACAATATTAATAAATCAAAATAGCTTATTTGAATAAAATAATGAATCTGAAATAAATAATTTTAAAATAAAAAAAGCAACTTTAAGTAATTTTAATCAGAAGATGCAGAAGCTGGGTTTAACAATTTATGATTTATCATATCTTTCTGTTCGTCAGACAGATTTATTCTGTTCATCAGAAAGATGAATCATCTTAAATATATTCAATGACAGCTGTTGGCAAATGATGAAACATTAGATTTTGTTTTAGATAACTTTTTTCGAATCTCATTAGGACAAAAATTTTCCAGCACCTACAGATTTACAATATGTCATAGTTGTTAAATCAAAGAAGACATTAACCTCAACATTCATCTGCAAACTAGCACAATAAGCTTTACCAGTTTGTTCACTCTTTTAGAAGACTGTCTCCATAACCATAGTAGAATAGTAGAATAAGAATCTCTACTATATTCGTCTTTATCCCGTAGCCTTAGAACTTCATTTGTAGGTTTGTATCCAACATATTCTTTCTTTTCCCTATTAGAAGATTATATATTTTAATTCAATTGATATTAATCTTTATTTCAATCACAGGAGGTGCAAAATCCTAAGCAGGTTTTAAAAGACTTAGGGCATTTTGCAGTCGTGTTCAAAGTCTTTATCGTACACGAGGTTTGTACTGAAACAAAAGTTGGTCGCTGCGACATCATTAACAAACCGGATCCAATGTGTGACTGAGTTTCATTGATGGCTGCTAGACTACGACTTGAGACTATGTATATAGCGGAAAATAACTTCCCGGTCAATATAATTGTATCATAGGCACAAATTTAATAGAACCAAGCCCTTACATACATCAAAAATTAATTTCCCAATCCGCTTCCGCTTTATTCAATAAGAACGTAACCTTACTTATATTATGTTTGTGTGGTGGCCATTTAAGCTAGATCTTTACGTTCGTTAGTCAATCTGATTTTAGAGGATCACGTTAAAATGGTCTCTTCTAGTTGTTATGGTATGTTGCGCCTATACAGATGCTGTTGTAACTTCTTATCGAAAGATTGCAACGTAGTGTATTAGACTAATGTCTTGCAAACTTCAGACATTGATTCAAAACATATCGTAAACGTAAACCTAATTTATTTGACTTTTGAATATTAGTTTTTTTTTAATATTTTTAAGATATAAATCAGAAGTCAAATTTTAACACACTTTTAGAAAAATAATTATTCTGTTATTAGATTAATAGTATTAATTATCATTACAGAAATTTATGACTCTTAAAATTTCTTAAATAATGATTTCGAATTATTATATATTATCTTTGAGAAATGTTCTATTTAAACAATGTGGGCAAATTTATAATAACACGTTGAATATATACGCTATTAGTACAAATAAAACAGTTTCATGTAATTATTAAGTTTTTATGTTATTTAGGCATTAAAAAAAAACAATCAAATGGTACAAATTAGTTATTAAAAATATGATTTACTAATGTTACTCGCGATTCCAATCGCGGACGATAGATTTTATTTATTAACAGGATACTCAAAAGCAAAATATAGCCTTTTTCATGAATCTGCTTCGAAGATTAGTTTATTTAGGCAAACAATTTAATATTATATTACATATTATATATATATACTAAATTTTTAATATAGATAAATACGCTTTTATAAATTTCTGTAACTTTTTTCAGAATGATATATTTTCTGCAGATAAGCCAGAACACTTTATATCCGGAAAAAACTGTCGCAGCAAACCTCGCTCTAACCGGAACCTCCAAAGCATGAAAGTTTATGTTTCCGTAAATCTAGCAAAACCGTACCGTAAACCTTAACAAATAACACAACCAAAATAAATTCCATGAATATTGTAGCAAATATTTATTGGTAAATGCAAAACAAGACCCCATTCTTCAGGCATCAATTTAACTACAACATCTCATGGTTCAATGAACGGTAACACCTTATTATATATAAATGTATAATACCTGTTATTTATAGATCGTAAAATACAAATATGAAACCACTTTCATAAAATGATCAGTTAACATTTTTTATTTTAGAGAATTATAGGATTCAAATAATGTATAAAATTGTTCTAGAAATTATTAGAAAAGTCGATCACCTGGAAAAGCGTAATAGTAGCGAGAAAGGATAAATAGTTATCTCCTAGAAACGTATGTGTATCCGGCAGCACGCGACACGTATTATACATACAACAATATAGAGTGCGATCTTTATATATATATAAGTAATATATATATTTATATTTTATGTATTTTTTTTATATTTCATATATGTAAGAGTTTAACTGGTAAGTTACAGTTAATCTTTTACATAAATCAAATTAAAAATCTCGTCAGAATTTAATATATTTTTTGATATAAAATATTTTGGACATACAATTAATGGAATATCTTTCGTATCCATAATATTTTAGATATTTTTGTTTGCTTTATTACAATAAACTAATTGTCAATATTTGTTAAAATTAAAATTATTAACAAAAAAAATACACAAACATCTATTTAAAAATCATCTTATTTTATATTCACACGCGTAAGTGGCGTACGTATACAGCCCACTTGTGTATCCTAGAGCCGACCTTGCGACCGACATGCGCCCTCAGGTTTCACTTCCTCCGTTTAAAAAAAAACTACCATATTTCGATCATGTTAATTATCTGTGCTAATATAACAAAAAAAATTTAAAACTTTTTCAAATAAAAAAAAATATGTCAAAAAATGTTACTTACTTCTGTTAATTGTATTAACAATTTTAGTAATAAACAGCATATGTAAAAAATACAAAAAAATAACATAAAGAAAATAAAACAGAAAATTTGCTTTCTTTCTAATGATTTCCTTTTTTAACGAGACGGAAGGATTGGTACTTGAGTGTAGCGGGGTTCATTTCTTTATTGTATGACACGTAGGGTTGTATTATATACCTTCTTCATCTCCCAAGTGCAATCAGTACACCCTTTATATATAGAAGGTTATGTAATAAATACAAACTCCTTCGTAATGGCATATAAAAATATATAAGGATAAGTATATTTTCAGTCTCGACGAGGTGAAATTGATACAAAAAATATATTAATAATACAATCACATGCATGTTTTAGATAATTTTAATATACAAATTAATTGATTTTTTATTTTTTTTTATTATATAGAAATATAGCATACTGTTACTTATGTATTTATTTATTTTTCTTTTTTTAAAGTATTACATTTTTTTTATTTCTTGACATGTATATTAGAATAGTATGTATGTATATTAAAATTTTAAAATTAAAATTATATTATATATATTAAGTCGTATTGTATACTATACTTAAAGATATTATGCTTATTAGTTAATTCATACAAGTTAATTCTCTAATCCTTTGCATAGAAAGTGTTATAACAAATAGTATAAGACTCATCTTCCCACGGCCGTGAAATAAAATTTCACCTTCTCCGGACGCATTGTTTGACAATTTACTATTTAAAGAAATGAGAAATCTCTAACGAACCTAACGAAAAAGGTTATTTGTTCTGAGCTATCAATTACGTAAGTCGAAGTTTTTTTGAAAAATTGTCTTCGACTCTGATTGTTTTGGAATATAAGTATTTGGCTTATATTTCAAATTATTTGAAGTTCAATAAAGCTGTATTATTTTATTTTTATTTTCATGTTTTATTGTATTTTAAGGTCCTCAGTTTTAGTTTTTATTTCCAACAAATAATCAAATGATAAAATTCACTAATACAAAATATAAAATGAAGTCTGTTCACTTAAAGGTTTTAACTAGATTTTTCATTATAAATCTTATTAACAACAGACAAACTGTTCTCTAAATTTCTAGTATTCTAGAAGTTTTAACACTGTCTATTATATAACAAGATTAAGGTTTTCCAGATGCAATCATATTAAGTGCACTGGAAAAGATACACCATGTTTAATTATCTTTTTTTTTCAAGATTTAAATTTAACTTTAATTTTAAATAAAAATTATAAATACATAATTTTAATAATCTGCAGGATGACTTGGATTGAAGTAAAAACGATGTATAATTTTGCAAATTCATTAATATTTATTATCATTTCTCATTCGTAAATGACTTTTACTTAGTAATAAATTACAGTCTTAATTTCTCTCATAAAATAATAAGAAAACTATTAATATTTGTATGCATAAACTGATAGCTACTGTAATCTTTCATCTCAATAAATGATTACGATTGAGATATCCATCGCTTCACTGGCTCTTGATACTTGATAGCTTGAATGATTACCATCACAGAAGACGCATGTGATTTAACAATCTCTTATTTCGTAGAACTTTGATCTATTGAACGTTATATTAACGTAAAATTTTAATATTATATTTATTATAAGTATTTTTTTTTATTAAGATTATACTATATTTAATACATTTAAAATAAGGATGTTAAATGCTCAATTAAGTTTCTTTTTTATTTTATGTTGCTCAATTTTGAGTTAGGATATATTATTCTTTGATCAGTCGTTTCTTTTACAATTTTAATACTATTATATATTTTTAAATAGTATGTTTATTCAGATTAAACTATCTTTAACATAGTATTTTCTTAGATTTTCACGAGTACACATTTGAAATAAAACTATTTTTTACGGATTAAACTTTGTAACAGACTCTTACATCTCGTCTCGTGAACACGATTGCTGCAAAGCATTCGAAACGTTGGGTTAAAATTAAAATGTAACTAAATTATACGCGATTTTTAATCCGTAAAAAATAGTTTTATTTTATATGTTTAACATATTCTTATTAATGATGTTCAATGCTCAATGATTTTGTTTCTTTTTTTTCTGTGTGTCATTACTCAATTTCGAGGGAGAATATACTCTTTGATCAATTGTTTCTATTACAGTTTTATATTACAATATTGACTTTTGAGTAAATGTAACATGGCGTGCAATTAAAATTTAACTTCACTATAAGTATACAAAAAAATAATAACATTCAATAAGACACAATAAAGTAAAATTTTTGGATATAAAAAATATTTATCAAAGTTTTTTTAAAACGAAGTTAACAAAACAATTGATAAAATTGTGTTATGAATTGAACTCGATTTTATTATTACATTTTAAAATATAAGCAAAAGTTTCAAGTGCTTTGCAGCGAGCGTGTTCACGGGAAGGCGAGATGTAGGTAAAATAGTTTTATTAAATGATCTTTTCTACATATTACATATCAAAATTTATATATATTTGAACATATTTACTTGAATATTAAAATAATAACATTCTACGTTTTTGGATATTAATTGACACTTTAAAATATGACAGATCGCGTCACACACTACACAGGTTATATAAAAAATTTAAAAGTTTTGGAATTAATATTTTTTTATATTTTTATTGTGGAAAATATTTTAAGATATATAATGTATAAAATAATTAATTATTTATATTTATATATATACTTTTTTTTTCAAAGATACAACGGTACAAGTTATAATGAAAAACTGAAAATATTGTAATTCCATCATTTTCAATATTTTGTCATATATCCACGCCTTGATATAATATCTTTATTTTAACCGCACATTCGTATTACATATAATTTCTCCGCAGGTCACTTTTTATGAACGCAATTACAAGGAGTCGAAGTGAAACTCTCACAAAAACTTAAACATACTCAAATCAAGAAATATACCTTTAGGATACTGCGGTTTATCTTCGAACTGAATTATTGAGTCTTAACTGTATTTTTGATTATAATATGAATGTGAACTTTGAATATCATACAATACTTTAACCTTTAAAAATTTAATAATTCTTTTGAAAGTCACTGCTATGACAAATGGGATTTCGGATATTATAATTATTATTTATAAGGTTAACCCTTCAACATTCATTGATTATACCAATTTTATTTTATTAACAATAATTTTATGGTGATATGGTATAAATATGTATGATTATTTTATTAAGTGAAACTTTTGAGTTTATGATTATTTTGAACTATATGTTTTCTTACACACATGTTTAAACACATCTATTATGATATGTAGGTATATATAATTATGCAGCTGTACTTACTATCGGTTAAATACTATAATCAAGGAGTTAAGGAGTTCAAGCTGCTATTCCCCTATACTTCGAGCTTAGCTTAAATTAGCTTAGCTCAGAATAGATTCAAAACTAGTTGGGAAAATCTTATTTACATGAGTAGAGTCAGATTGTATGAATCAATTAATTACTTAATTTATTTATTTATTTAAATATTTATTGTACCATAAAACAAAAGTACAACAGGCGGACTTAATGCTATAGATTCTCTACCAGTCAACCCATAGAGAAGAAAAAAAAACATAACAATTTATCTTTGATATCATTCCTGCAAAGCTCGCATCAGTCATCTGATTGCACTTTATTTAATAGAGTTCCTCGCTTTCCATTACTAGGTGTTCCCAGTAGCAAAGCCATCTTGCAACAAACTATTGTTTTGATGCTAATGTCTAACTGTGCTTTGCACTACAAGTACACTTTGCTTTTTAAGTTAAATACGAGACTAATGTAGTTTTCTTATTTGTAATCAATTCGAGATCTGATCATGAATTCGGAATGAGAATAGCTAATGGAAAAACTTTAATTTACTCTTGATTTGGTCTGTCATGTTCTAAGTGCTGACGCGACGAATTGTTTTATAAACAGTATTTATATAGATGTTATTTCACTCTTAGTATTTTTTATTTGATGAAATATGATTATTTTTTTATTCCATAATTCAGTTATTTAATGTAAGTGTATTTTTATCAATCTAAATATTAAATTTCTTAATATTATACTGGTTAGTCACATTCCAGGATATATGATCATTGAAATCGATTATTCTCCAGTGAACTTGAAGGATTTTGACAAATACCTGTGAGGAGTTGAGCAAGTTGAACCTGTATAACCTTCAGCATTGACCCCGCGCTTCATTCATCACACGGCCTTTAATTCCGACTCAATCAGTTCGAAAATTTGGTATGTATGTAGGCAGACTTTCTCCGGGTGAAATGGGTGTGCAGAGGGGGGGCTCGACCTTGTTAGAGGGAGGCTGACACCTGCGCTGTAACCACTTGTCACTCTCAGGCCGGCGCGCGCGCACCGCCGCGTACGAAAAACAAACGTATTACGCACGTGCCAAATTACACTAATTTTGAATCTTTATCTGTGGGACCATTATCTGTGAGAACTGTGACTTTGTGTGTGATCTTTTGAATTAGGAAGGTATATAGGTATGTAATTTTTTTAATCAATAATTTTTTGCTTAATCTCTTAATGTACTATAATATAATACCCATAATATAAAAAAAATAGAAAAATTAATCAATTAATAGCAACGATTGATATTCTTTTTGACATGAGTCTTCTATCACGCCAATTATTAAAATATAAAATATCTTTAAAAATATATGTCAACATGTAAAAAATCTTCCAGTTTCCATACATCCTTGCTTTAATTAGGTCTGTAGATCGTAACCGCGTCGTCGCATGCGCATCGCGTAAATAAACTCATTGAGGCAGAGTTCATTCAGCCGTCACATTCGATTCGTTTTGTAATTAATTATAGTTGGAATAATTAATAATATACACAAAGAATAAATTGACATTTATTTACAATAAAATTGAATATTAACATATAATAATTAACTTATCTTAAGCGTTATTTAAGCAGTACCTACGATTATTTTAATAATTATATGACGTTTATAAAAGTAATATTTATTTTTCTTTGAAATATTTAATAAATAAATATATAAAAACAATACTAGATAACATACATCTATATATATATAGGAGAGAAAATGTAACATTTCTTTTACATAAGTCATATAATTATTAAAATAATCTTATTACAATTAATTTAACTTTCATAGATTTTCTTAAGAAACAAGTAACAAAATGAAAAATATGTTTTAGTATATATATGTATATATGCATATAGGTCAAACGTAACAATCATTGTTCAATACATTGAACTTCATTCATTAGTTACCGTAAAAGGTATACTGACCAAATGCAATATAATGATGGCATAGTATTATGTTTTGTTACATCATTCAGAGTTTGTTATATATTATAAAGAGGAAAGGTATGGCTGTGTGTAACCAATAACCTCAAAAACTACAGGACCAAATTCAAAAATTCTTTTATCATTATAATAATATTATAATCTCTAACATAGTTTATTCTCTAAATCTATACTAATATTAAATTTACCAATTAATTAACCGTCCTGAGCTGTTCATATATATGCGGGTATCAGCTAGTCTTATATAAACAAGCAAAATATATGCCATTGAAAGCTGTAGTATAATCTTATAAAATATACCTGACGGTTTAAAAAGTGTTCGTACAAACGTGACAACTTTTTAGCTAAAGTCTTTTATATAGTGCATAGAAGTTAGAATAATAATTAGTATATCGTATTCGTATACGCACGTGTTTTGTAAATATATTAAATTTATTCACATAAAGAACATAACATTGACATTAAATTTAATATTAATATGACATTAGCATAATTTTTAGATTTATATATGTTATATGAAATAAATTTACCTACATATTATATGTTGATGAAGAAAGCGTGCAGAAAATTTAGAAAAAATATCTTGAAAGCAACTTTCTTAAGCACAACTCACTTGTAAGTTCGATACAAGTTTAGGTATTGCAGTAAACAAAAGCATATGTTTAAGATCTAATAAAATAAAGAATTATATATAATAATATAAAATAATATAGTAACCTTTTATTTTCCGCTTGATTTTCAAATTTAACAATTCATTGGTTCGTTTGTATTGACTTTGTAAAACACCGCGATTTCTGGCTCATCAAGCATGAATGGAATAAATATTGACCAATTAAGAACAAATCTTTCATTCGCTGTGGTCATATTTATACTTCAAGAGTTAATTCAGTTAGATGAAGCTTATGAAGATTTGATGAACTGATATAATAGCAGTATATATTGAAGATACTTTTGAACATAAAATAAAAACTAATCGAACTCGTTTGAACACTGTGCCACTTTCCTATGTCCGTTAACTTACAAACTTATAAAATATTCATTTAACTGTATGCTAAAATAGTTTTAACATTTAATGTATTCAATTATTTCATAGGATTATATGCAATTACTTTGCATTGTTTATGTCGTTTCGATCTGCACGATATGATGTCGAATGAAAATTTGTTCTTTTGTGATATACTGTGAATAATATCGTCCACTCCTGAAAGAATAAATATGAAAAATTACGACTATAAGTGATATAGTAATGCTCATGTTTGAAATTAGTTTATAAACATGTATTGCTATGTTAAGCTTATTAAATTATTAAATGTTCTGTTCTATATTTATTTAAAATTCCCAGAGGTTGCAGGTTCGAATCCTCCTCGAGTCGATAAATATTTTATTGTGTTTATTTAAGAGTTCCAGTGGTTGCGAATTCGGAACCTGCTTATATTCATGAACGTTTTATTCTATATTTATTCAAGATTCCCAGAGGTTGCGGATTGGAATCCTGGTCCTATCCATAAAAGTTTAAACCTATATTTAATTAAGATTCCCTGGATTTGTGGATTCGAATACTGATGGTATCGATAAATTTATTTCGATATATTTACAACCGTAAGAATCATTTGTCACTCGTACAGCAAATTGAATTAAGTGTAATTGGGTATAATGAAGAATGTGCAAAGCATCCATCAGTCATGTAAACAGGAAACCTGCGCGGCGACCGTCCACGTCGGCATTCGGTTAATCGCTGTTTAATCGCCCCGTTAATAGGAGAAACTCATCTCCGGCCCGGCCATAGTGTCCCGGACGGTTTTTTGCAGGCTTTCTCCTTAAAGTTATTAATGTTGCTAATTATATGTATCATGATTCTTAAACTAATGTTGCTTAATATTTTTGGATCATCAACATTAACAATAGCTTAGTCTATTCTTCGGATCTTGCAAGAGTTCGTCGGCAGCGGTGATCACATTTCACCTGAGACCCGCACGCTTGTTTATCCTCTTCATACATAAAAAAATAATTTAAAAAAATCTTCCATCATCCGTTAGGTGATTGGAATCTAAAATCTTAGACCAAGGTTCTGGGTAAGCTATAGTTTATACAATAAACAAAAGATTAATAATTCGCTTAAACCAAACCCAGCAATGTATCAAAACAATACCTTATCCAGAAGAAAGAGAGAGAAGGTAGAGAAAGTCAAGTAAAACGAGACACAAGAATTTATTTGTGTTACTAGAATATGTTCATACCGACATAAATTGTTAACAACATGCAATTTGATTTTGTAATCTATAGTTATAGGGCGTTTTATACTTATGAGATCTTAAAGATACCAGCCTTTAAAATGGATAAATTGATAGCTGGTATGCAAAACAAAACCTCTCAACTAAACGGACATTGTCACTTCTTGATTATTTATTGATTTACGTATTACCTAAATAGTAAAAACAATTACTATATTATTTACAACTCCTTCAAAATAATAAATTATTCGTTTTTATTATATTGGTACATTGAAAACAGCACTTTCTCTGTGAAGGTGATATTGGTCACGACATTTGACCGATCAGTCGAAAAAATATTCAAATTTATAAGAAATCAGCATAATAGTGAAATAAAACAAAATCCTGATACAAAAAGCTATTATTATTTTAAATTAATATTTTATTTTATTATACCATAAATCACAATTCCGTTAGACTCTCTCCCATTCGTTGATATTAATATTATTATAGTCTTGATGTTGTTCGTAATAATTAATAATTAGAGTATAAAAGGTACTTTTAGTTTAATCAATATAGTAGATATGTTAAAAAAATATAAACATTTATTTATAAAGAGGTTCCGAAGTTTAATTTGAATTCTTTTTATGTCACAGAAAAAATGACACAGAAATCTTGAACTAATAATGGAGTCTCAATTGAGACATCTTGAACGGACTTCCCTGCGGCAAAACTAATACATGAAAGAAGATGTCAAGATTTTAATAAGAGTCACGAAATGTTTTATCAGCATTCAATAGAACCATTTCAAATTAAACTAACAAGTGCAAAGTCAAAGATTCATTATTTTGTATGTTACTGACAAATTGTTATTTACAATTCAATTGACAATCAATTTGATTGATCTAAAAGAATTGAATGGTGTTGTTTCAATTAATTATTCTTGTCTATCGAGTGAGCAACCAGTTTATTAATTTGACATTTCCTAAGTTACTGATCTGATTCTTAATTAATTTATTAAATTAATTGTAGTTTGAAGCTTAATTGAATAAAGTGTGTCATTATTTACGATTCGTTAATTCTATTTTGAGTTCCGCTTAAAATATTTTGATTTATACTTAAAATAAGTTCTATAAATCAAAGGTATTATTATGATCGCATCCCAGAACTGATATAAATAGCTGTGTGGTCAATAGTGACCTGGATTGAATGCTTGTACCGACCTTCACCCAGGAATCAATATGGCGACATTTGAAAGCCCGCTGGAAGCATGTGCTGATAAATTATTATAGTTTTTTCTCTATACATTGCCGTGGAAGCTGAGAGACGAGATAAACTATACATATATAATATTTTTATCTTTATATATATAATATCTAATTTCTATTACAATTTTTATATTTAATTTTTTTCCTTGATTTGTTTCGTTTCATTTTTTGAAAAATCTTATTTTTATACAAATTATACAAGTATACAATTCTTAAAGTTTATTTATTTAATTAATTTTTAAATTAAATACAATACAATACTATTTTCATCGATTAATTTATTGTATAAAATTTTAAGAATATAACAATATTGAAATTCATACAAACTTTTAAGTTTTGAGGCCAACACATTAAATATGTTCAAATTTCAAAGTTGTGTTTCATTGTTCTGTAACAATGACATGAGTTCGTCATGTCAAAGTTTGTATTTTTTATTTATTTTAAAGTCATGACAAATAATTACTATTTGTATTATTAATGATCGTGTGTCTGACATCCGCTCCAATCAATAAAATACTTGAAGAATATTTATAATACTTTTTAATTCACACAATGAAGATGTTTTAAGATTATTAATTTATTATCCGTAACAGAAAGACCTATCTATTTCAATATGGTATTGCGACATATGTTTTCCATAGATGTAATAAGTTCCATTTTTGGTTGCAAGTATTTTTCGTAAGAAGGGAAAGCCATTGAAGTCTCTAATTGGCGTATACAAACGATCTTTTGTATAATAGCTTTGGCATACAGCATGTTTCACATAGATCTGAAACTTTGTTCCAAAAGAAATGTGAAGTGAAATTTCAATGAGAACCAGTGGTATTTCGCACGTGCTTTTTTGTCATAATCTTTATTTATAATTTACAACTATAGTATTACGAGTTATTTTTGTAGAACCTATATACAATTGAAAATTACAGAAATGATATAATGACTATAACTATAATATAAAATGAAAGTGTTTCTGTGTGCCTGTTATTGTTTTAATTTGTTTTAGTAATTTTCTTTAATTTTTATATGACACCGATTGGAATATATTTACATTTGAATTATATTCTCAAGTAAGTGAAGTAAAAATTATGTCGTAATGAGAATAAATGTCTTTAAACCTAACAATAATATTGTCAATTATTACTGAAGCCCGAAAATATTATGGAAGATATAGAAGAAAGTTACCTAATTGCATAATAAACAATTTTCTCAACCTTAAGGGTATTTAGAAGATATGTCTCTGTAGCGATAAGCTATTCTATGTACATATTTTAAAATTAAAACGTCTCTGTAAAATTAAGGTACATAAATAAAAAATAAATAAATATTATTATCAGAATTTCAATGTGACAGATTCTTTATATATCTTATAATACTCATTATTATTTACTCATGTACATGATATTTTTGACAAGTGCCCTCATCGTTGAACATTTATTTGCGGGCGGCATCACTTTGATAGTGATGTACTGTACTGCGAGCTATCGATGACTTAAAGAAAATTATATCGATACAAATTGTAATTTTTTGTTCGAACTAAATTACAATATTTCAATATTACAGAATAAGTGGAAATATTTTTATATTTTAATTTGAATCGGCGATATATTAAGTCTTATAGTTTTAAGTATTTAGGACATTTTTGAAGATATATAAAATATTAGATTATATGTTTAATTCTATTATATATTATATTGATAGGTACATCATTATAATCTAGTTAATTGCTAAGGCACATAACATTCCAAAGCACACCGGAGCCGGCCACACCCACGCAAGGGTGGTCAATGATCACGTCTAATAGACAGCTGTAAACATCGATATCGACATTGACTTGGCGTAAAGCATCGATACTCACTAATTAGTCGGTGAAAGTTACCGACCGACTGACCACGATCCAATCCGAACACGATGTTTCGGCGGTACCGATTTTAGATCGATTCTACTTTCGTTTTTTGGCTACTCTTTCTCACCGCTCACTATATTATTAAAACATACATTTATTTTTGTTTTTTATATGTTAAATATTACTATATATTTTAATATATTAAAAGTACAATATGTTACTTAAACTTAATGTGGGCTAATTAATTTATTATAACAAATGTTTCTCACATAAACATAATGTTCAAGTCCAACGACTACATTAGCGTGGGATTTAGATATTATAAAAATAGGCTAAGAATATATATACCGTATATATAACATATTTATTAACTTTAGTATTTTTTTATTTTTAAAAGCATTATATTATATCTTACTACCGAAATTATTCTAATATTTCGAAATGAATAGCGACACCAGAAAGTAATCTTGTCGTAAAAAAAATGGAATATGAAATATATTCCATTTTTTTTTTAAAAAGATACATAGAATTTTTATTTGATTCGGAAAAATAAACCCGAAAATTTAAAGCCAGTTCGGTTTAAATTTTCCAAACAATTCTTTTGCTTAGACACGTTATTGATTTTGTGTAAATATTCGAAAATGTATAATTTTTTGGCTCAGGAGTAAAGTGACATTTTTCTCGATATCAACAAGAGTCAAAGAACGACAAGAGTCAAAAACAAAGAACAACAAGAGTCAGAGAACGACAAGAGTCCTTTCTAGCGTCGATATATAAATAATAATGAATATTTAAATAAATATATATGTTTATATATAACTTCCTATAGAACTAAAGAGACACATTCAATGAAGACGGATCTCGTCAACAGTATGTCATGAGGTCTAGAGTTTCGTGATATGTTCCCAGGCATTGTCTTTATAATTAATGTTATAACTGTGTGATCGTGCCATATCTATAGTCCGGATTACTCCATGTATGGCACTTATTACCTATAGATTGATAATCTAAAGATGCTATCCCTTTCTCTCTATCTATCTATCTTTATCTCTTCTTCCTGCCAATCATGAAAGTATAACTTAAAATGGCGGTCAGACATTTTCAATGTTCCGAACTCAACACAAAACCAGGCAAAATCACATCAAAGATGTCTACACAACATGAACCAAGCAAAATAATTAAAAACTCTCTAGTTACATGTTCATATTTAGTTATTTTCTTATTTTCCAATAACAGGTTTTATTCATCATATGTATAATTTTTTTATTTCAAAAATAAAAACAATAGTTCGGTAACACAGTATGGAATATTTTTACGTCTATAATTTTCAGATCTATATAAACATACGATTATTCGTAAAAGGTATTTAAAATGTTAATTGATTTGAAAATCTAAAAATTTAATAAACATTATGTATATATTAACTTTGAGATTTTTATAAGCGTAATATGTATTTATATCCTTTTCTAATATATGATGTTAGAAAGGAATGCCTAAAAGTTTGGCTAACCTGATGCAATGGGTACTCTTTAGTAGTAGTGAAAGTGTAAACACAGCGGACGCTTTCATTTAAGAGTTTTATTTGCTCTTACACCGTCAGATTATTATCATACATTTAATTGGTATTTTTAAATCGACTGGTGTAAATGTTTCAGATTTATAAAATAAACAATTTTAATACATTGTTTTTCTTGTTTAAATTTTTTAACAAAATTTGTGGACTATCAAAAATATTAATATATTTTTCTTTATAATTAATTTAAATAAAACAAACATCAATGACAGGTAATTGTATCAAAAATTTAGGAAAATATTAAAATATAGAAGATATGTCTCTCTAATATCTATACTAAAAAAATTATATATATATATTGAAAATGTTATGACAGGCAGGTTCATAAAGACTATATTCTATCTAGCTATTACTATTAAATATATTAATGGTGAATAAAATCGTCCGCGGGTGAAACAGCGAGAAAAAGCTAGTATATTAAAACACATTTTAATTTGAAAACGTATAATCCAATCCAATCCAATCATTAATCTCATCAGACGTCACTTATCATTCGAAATAATTCAAGCGCGAAATTCATTCACTCATTCAAATGAACGTAACTATCTGTCGCATTTACTTTTACTTTCAGTCAACTCACGGATATAATGGCTGATTGTAGCCATTTTGTCTGAGTGTTGTCTAGCCTGCGATGACTTAATAACATTATTTTAATGTTATTCTATAATTGAAGTATAAATTTTTTAGACTTTATGGGTGAAATGATGAAATTATTTGTTAATCACTGCACTAAATATTCATATTTCTAGTGTGTACAATATTTATATATATTTTTATATATAGTGGTTAAGTGTCAAATACACATATACCTAATAGGTTAATTAGTAAGTTTAAAAAAAATTGCAAAATAATCTTTTTAACTCTTGCCATATTATAACATGGTTTTATTACTTTTCAAACATTTTGTTCTTATTTAATAAATCATAGATAGAATGCTAAATTCGTCAAAGCAAGTAGCGACATGGTAGCTCAATCGGTAGAGCGAATGGTTTCCCAGAGGTCGCGGGTTTGATTCCTGCTCGTGTAAATAAATTTTTCACTCTATATTTATTTAAAATATCATAAGATTTATATGGCTTAAATTAAAGTTCAGTATCGTCGCAACAAGTAATATAATTTGTATTGTGATACAATTGGTGAAGCTTATAATAATAAAACTAAATACTATGTTGAGTATAAATAAATAAATAAATTAAAATAAATAAATATATTGTCAGTGATAAGATCTTCAATACGTGACCCTACATTGGTTTTCATTTGCGTGTTACATATTTTTGGTATTACCATAAATGTCAGCAGTTTTATGGTACAAGGTAATTTTGTAAAGTATTGTCGTAATAATTCCACAGTAATCTGCGTATAAATGCGGAACTTATTGAGAAGTTTTTCGACAAATCTCAACCTTATGTATAATAAAGACGACTTTTTTTGGTAAATCAGATAATTGTTTGTTTATTTAGGTACTTAACAATTAATCTTCAATATAAATTGGACTTTAAAATAAAGGGTATAGAGTACATTTGTAAAAATCGTTGTTATCAAAGATATATCTGTCAAGATCATTAATAATTTTCGATCAAATTTCGTATGATCAATGAAATCAATGGTTTATTCCGATTCATTGATTAAAATATTTTTATTCTTTAATTTTTTTTATTGAAAATTTAAATTAATTTATAATAAATTAAGCCTTTTAGTGACAAGGAGCGCCATCGCGCTGCTCTCGCTAGTTGTGAAAAATGCCAGCGTCGCGATAGCACTCGGTTTTACAGTTCACTCTGTTTCTGTAATATGTTCTGTTTTTGTCAATAAATATATAGTATTCAATTTCTTTGTTTTTATTATCATAGTATAAAATCTTCTGAAGAGAATGTTGTAAAAATTATGAATATTCGTATATTGTAACTGAAATGGTAAATATATATCTTTTTCATATAAATTATCTATAAAAATGCACTTTTCTACTGGCATTTTTAGCATATATTGGTTAAATATGTATTTCACTAAAACGATTAAACATTATTGTAATACTTTCGTGTCAATTTCTATTAACAAAATAATATAAGCGTTATAATAACAAGGTTTATTAAAGGGCTTATTTGAGGCCGAAGTGAAAGTACATCCGGTGGCCTTAGTCTGTGAATTAACTATTTAATTAAAAAAAGTTCATTAATATACCTTCTGTCTATTTTTTGTAGACATTATCTTGTTATTATTTTTAATACTTACTTTGTATAAATTAAGTTCCTTTGGGAGTCCCTTAAAAACTTAATGCCTTTTAATAAATTAACTTAAAAAATATATATTTATTTACAATGACTACGTAAAAATGTATGTATGTTAGAAATTACCTAGACTATGTCCTACCTGAATTTCCAGAAAACATCTCCTGAGTGATTTAAGATAGTATCTGAATAATGAAAGTCGAGGTCTGCCTTTTTTGGCAATAAAATATGTCAAAGAAGGTTTTTACTGATATAACGTATGTCAAACAAGCGTGGATGAAATTGGCACATTAAGCTGACTTCTAATAACAATGATCAGTGCTGGTGAATGATGAAAGACATACACATAACCAACCAATAGCCCAAAACCATAATCTATTCCTATTCTTTTCGTAGAAACAAAATGTCTAGAACTCAAATTTTCAAAAACTTACAAACGAAGTAAGCCACAACTAAATATATTTAGTGAATATATTTTATATTTTGTATAAAATCGCGATGCTGTTTTCATTTACATAATACAACTAAAAATATCATTAATATAATTCATATTTTTTTGTCATTACAATATCTACAAATAATAATTACTATTTTTTATTCTTAGTTCTTCTGTGGAATTTAATTTAAAGTCAATTTTATACGTTTATTTACTTAAAATTCATTTAAAGTACATATAAAAAATTCAACAATAAATGAAACCCTCACAACAAACCGCAATCCCAACACTACATAATTTATAAGTACAACCTCCCTAACAAGTTTCGTCAGTCTACAAATACTTTCTCCCTTCCCATCGCTATAGCGCTACCTGGTCTGGAATGCCCAAATATTCGTTGATTACGGTATGCTCGTGGATTTACTTTCAACTTTTCATCTCCTGCCAATTAGAGCTGCTATATTGAACACATGTTTTGGATCTTCTGGTTAAAGAGAGTGAAAATATACTTATAATGAGATCGATGTATGTTTCTGAAGCCGGATATGAGCCGCGTGATTGAACACCGTCAGTACTAATTAACCATAATATGTGTATCGGAGTATTAATTAAAATATATGGATGTTAAAGAGCTTTTTACTTACTTTTTTTATAGTAATTTCTTAAATTATTTTAAGCAAATCAAGTAAATTCACAATGTTTATTCGTAATTTCACATTCTCCGCAACTTTTCCTTTCAGATCCCATGAACTCTGCGTGATAACCGATAACACTGAACCCTACCTTATACAGACACTCATTATCTAGAATTGGATTCTAAATAATGTCAACTATTCACCTTAAAATTATCATGAACTAAGAATAATATAAATTTAATTTACTAATATATCAAGTATTCAAATATTCATTCAAATTACAGCTAATTTATTAATATTATCCATCATACTTTTACTCTTTAGCTAAACTAAACTAAAAAATAAGAAAAGATCGTAACCTACTTTAAAACTAAGTACAATAAGTAAAGCGTACTTGTAATTAAATAAGAATTTATCTCGTGGGTAAAGACGACAATAGCTGTCTTGTTTATGAGAAACTATAACGTTACTAATGTTTTGCTTATTACTAGTATATAATGAGAGAGAAGTGCTCTTGATAATAACCTTCCCAAATATATAAAATTATATATATTTTTTTGTTATATAGATGTAAAATTTTTATTTGGTTATAATTTTTCTGTTAAAACATAAAAAATATATTAAAATTCTGCCCTTATATAAGATATTATAAGAGAATTTTAATATATTTTTCATTTAATTTCTCATATATTTAGGGGATGTAAGCTAACCTATATATAACTATAGTTTTATATATATATATATATAAAATTTATGTATTGTCATAATTATTAGTTAAACACTGAGAAAATATATTAAAATTCTACCCGTATAAGATTATAAGGGGAATTATAATTTTCCCATTCTTACCCATTCATTTTAACTCCCCTTTCATTTCCCATATCTATAGGGGATGTAAGCTAACATACATATAACTATAGTTACGTCTATATCCACACTACGACAATACAATTCGATATCTTTAAAGGGAACATCCAAGAAATTTCATTTACAAATACGTGGTAACACGATCTATTGGTACTTTCGCTAACTAAATGTACAATTCAAACATTTCAACTTTCAAGAAGCACACATTATATGTATGTCTTTGTTGACAGTTCACGATGCGGCTTAGGCGCGGATTGGCTGTCGCTGTTCTACTCGTTTTAAACCTGGTAAGTAAAAAACTTTAGCCTTAGAACTTTTTTTACCAATTAATGAAAAATATTGTATACTATAAATGTTTAAAAATAATAATAATATTGTTGAATTTTTTTATGATAACATTTTCATGGTATTATTTAGGGTTCCTAAAAATTACCAAGTTTCCTAAGTTATTATTATTGAGAGATGTTTTTTTCTTATTATACTTTCTCTTTACAATTTATAATGACCCTAGGGTCAAGTGGTAACACCCCAGTACATTACACTACGTGGAATTTCAATTTGCTTGTTGTCAATTATAATGTAGGCAGAACATCAAAACTTGTACAAATCAAAATTATTATTGCACTTCATATTAAAAATACAATATATTGCTGTCAATCATATATAATTTATACAATACAAATAATATTATTAATTAATATTTATTCTTAATTACAACGCTTGTTCATTAAATAATTATATTTTGTGTTAAATCTGCAATTTCATATTAAAGTACTTTTATGTCTGAAATTTAATTGTTTGTTATCGTTACGCTCTTCCGTTTTCCGACACACTATGTGGAGACGCCTAAATTTTATTATAAAAATATTATTTATAAAAATATTTCTTTCATATAGAATCACCTATTTCCAAAATTTTCTCATTAATTGATTTGAAATGTATGAAATAAAACTGTTTTTACAGGTATAACTCCCGTATAATTTTGGTTACACAAATTATAGGTTAAATCCGTAAAAAATAGTTTTATTTTAAATGTAAATAATTCTTGAATGACTGTTATTCACAAATTATAAGACTGAAAACGTTTTCAAATCATAATATATGATAAATATAAAATAAACATTAGTTCACATTTTAAAATCAGTTATATATGTTAAGGGTGTGTTGATCGAGGAAATAAAAGATGGCTTCTAATACGGTCATCAGGTAAAAGCCCCGAATATGGGCACTGGTCATTGACCCACTCCCACTGACGGACCCACTGACGGACATGTTTAGTTCCGTTTACGTATACTATTTACCTGTTTTGTACAAGAACTTGTAACTAAAAAGGTAACGAACGTTGTACACAACTCTTAGTATTACTTGGAAATAAAAACAGATGAGTGCATCTGTTTTTCATGAAACCTGTGGATTTCAATATTCTAAATGGTTAGAATACGATTTATAGAATAATAAATTAAAGAATACTAATTTAGAATACTGAACTCAAAACAATCCGAAAGATTTTTAAAAATAGGTGACAATAAAATCGTTTCTAGTTAAAACATGTACTGTAACTCGTTAGGTGTCTACAATGTATACATTTAATTTAATTTTAATAACAATGAATAATGTTAGTAACATGTTTGTTTCTTAAATATAAAATTTAGCTCACTCACATAATTATCACATTTATAACTTGATATATTATTTGGTATGACATTATTTAAATATTTGAGATAAAAAAGAGTTATGATTTAAAATTTCCATATTATGTATGTTAATAACTTTCAACCGAATTTTTCACCCAAATCTGTAAGATGATATAAAAAATAGTTAATATATTTTTACAAATGCTAACAAAGCGTTAAGCGTGCTACTTTTGTAAATCTAGAATCTGATTATAGATATACATTATTTTAAATGTGTTAAATAATAAAATAATGTGACAAAAATAATAATATTGTTATAATAGAACTTAGATCATTTTATTTGGACAGTATTAACAACAGCAAAAAATCATTCACTAAATAATAAGAATTTTAGTGAAAAACTGATATGAAGTATGGCAAAACAATATTTATTACAATGGAGTGTAAGAGTAAAAGCCAGCTTTCCCGTCCGTCGCTCACACCGCGACCTATAGCGACGACATACATTGAACTTGAAATCCTGCTCCTCATTCTAGGTATTGTCCAATACATAGCACGTATATATATACTATGAAGCTATATAGCTTCAGTCCTACTTGAGATGAGTATATAAACAAATTGTTATATTTCAAAATGTGTCTTAAATTATAAAAAATATCATTAATATTATCTATATCATTTATCTAATAAAAACTGAAACCGAATAAGCATCAAGTCACGAATACTCCACGTTACGATTTAATGAAAGTAAAATTATTCGAAGGAGATCAACAACCTCGTGACACACTGCACTTGACGGCCGCTCCCTGAAGCGGATTTCGTTCTACGCAGTTAAGCATCTGCTTTGACGTTTACATTAGCCTTTTAGTAGTTTCTAGTGGATGATTGGGGCTTTTATCCTACATTTCATTTAAATAACGCTTTACATATGCTTTACATTTTGTGAAAAAGTGTCAAACTTAGTTTTTAGTAGTAAACAGTATCAATCAAACTTAGATAAAAAATCCAATTTAGTGTTTACTGTTTTTACAGAGCGGATTATTTTTATTATTATTGTAACTTATACATTTTTTCAAAGAGAAATAAATAAAAATAAAAAAAAATAAATTGTTTAAATTTAAAGTATAAAGACAATATATATAACATACAATTTAGTAACTGATGTTCCATTTTAGGCATAGTTTTATATGATTAGGACGTAAGATCGTTTTGCAACATTAATCCCAAAATTCAAAATATTACGATTTAAATAAAAGAAAAACCACATTCCATTTTATAAAATAGTCGATTTATTTTTAACAACATTGAATTTATAAAATGTATAAATACAGTCACCTCATGAAATTAATACTTTTTGTTCATAGTAAAGTCAATACATATCAATTGAAGAGAATAAAGGCCTTATCATAGTAAGATGACTCAATATATCATTTATAATGGTCTAGTTTAATAACGTAATTTCTTTTTCATTTCAACTTTCTCTTTTGAACCTCTTACATAATATTAATAGGTTTGTAGTCACGGTGTCCATCCCGATACCAATCTTAAATAATTGCTGGATTCAACGTGTGGGGGGAAGTGCCTTTACGCTTACTCATAAATCTTTATTGATGAAATAAAAAACCTCCATGCATCTCGCTAATGTCTGAAGCAAGTTGAACCTATACTTTCTAATTTTGTAGCCCAAGGCGTAACAAATGAGAGTTATAAAAGAATTGACGATTTGATAATTCTAGGGTTACTGATAACCAACAGTAAGACTTTGATAAATTGGGACCAGTTCATAAAAATGTCATAAGATTTATCTTTTGACCACCCAAATTATTTTCATACATGAGACATCTGGGAAACGAGTAATTAATATTGTTAACCGAAACTTGTTTAATTATAAGCAGAGCGGTCAATTGGGCAATGTTTAAATCAAATTTGAACTAGAAGTCAGAATCATGGCAACTTTCACATAATGCTTCTACACATGTCGAGAAAATTTGAATCCGAGAGTCAACTGGTCAGCTTTTATCTCAGACGAGTTCAGGTGTTGTTCTATAACTTGACATGGGTACTGGTTTTTAAAGATATTTAAAACGGTCAGTGTGTCGAATTAAATAATACTTAAAATATTGCCCACGCGCACTAGTGAAAGCTGATAGTACTACGAAAAACATATAATTTTCATGTCAGAATAAAATACGAGTTAAAAAGTGGAAGCCTGTTATGAAGCTTGATTCTTTTTATTGCATTTGTGGTGTGAATTTTAATTAAACTGTAATAACAGTCTTTTGAATATAGACCGATTTTATAATTAAAAAAGTGAATAATATTTAATTAATTATTTTTTAACAGTGCATATTCGTAACTTTCGTAACTTTGGAAATTTTTATAAACTACTAAAGAATAATGATCTATAATAAGACATAATAATAAGATAAGTATGTGCTGTTTAGAAAATAGCATATAAATGTTAATACCTATCTTAAAATTTTCAGAGCGGAACTTTGACTGATCAGACTTCAAACGATGGCGGCGGCGGTGGAGGGTCAGCAAATTCAGATTCTAACAGTGCTGCAGAACCATCCGGCGATCAATTAGCAATGGAGTCATCAGAAAGAGAAACCCCGAGTCACGCTTATAATGGTCCACCACCACCGGTTCCACCACCTCATGTCACCAATAGAAGACAAAATGGCCCTCATCACCAGTCACACCACCCCATAGGTAATCATTGTTTCAAATTTAATGTGTATATTTTTTATTATTACCATGTTAGAGATAAAAGTAATATTAATATTGTTAATTTAATTTCAGGTATGCCTCGCATTTCTAATCATCAGCAAATTCATTCCAAACCGTTTGCTCTTGGACCACCTGTCAATCATCATAAAAATGATATTGGAGCGGGATTCCGTGGTCCACCGCCTCCACCAGCACCACCGGCTGACTCTCAAACTTCAGCCAGTGACAAAGTATTCAGCACAAGTGGAGATGTCTGGCCTGCACCAGCGCCTGATATGCCCAAAATTTTATCTCTTGACGTTAAATGTGAAAAGAACGCTATGAGAGTATTTCTTAGTTTCGACAAACCATTCTTTGGTATAGTTTTCTCGAAAGGTCATTATTCTAACCATCAATGTGTTCATCTTCCTCCTAATTTGGGAAGAACATCAGCATCATTCGAAATCGGTGCACATGCGTGTGGTACCGCTGGCAGTGGGGACCCAAGGTATCGCGGTGATATTGCTGCAGCTGGCACATATTTTGAGAATGTTATTGTAATACAATATGACCCACAAGTTCAAGAAGTGTGGGATCAAGCACGTAAACTGCGGTGCACATGGCACGACCAATATGAAAAAGCCGTAACATTCCGTCCGTTCCCTGTAGATATGTTAGATGTAGTTCGCGCCGACTTTGCAGGTGATAATGTCGGATGCTGGATGCAAATACAAGTTGGAAAGGGACCTTGGGCCTCCGAAGTATCGGGGTTAGTAAAGATTGGACAGACTATGACTATGGTATTAGCAATCAAAGATGACGATGCAAAGTTCGATATGTTAGTCCGCGACTGCGTAGCTCACGACGGTCAACGCGCTCCTATACAATTAGTCGATAGGCGAGGCTGTGTTACTAGACCAAAACTAATGTCAAGATTTACAAAAATAAAGAACTTCGGAGCTAGCGCGTCTGTGCTGTCGTATGCACATTTCCAAGCATTTAAATTCCCAGATTCCATGGAGGTTCATTTCCAATGCACCATACAAATTTGCAGGTACCGATGCCCAGAGCAATGTACAGATTCCCCACATAATATTATCGGTCCTCATTCAGAATATGGACCACCACAAATAGAACAATCCTATCCCGTAAGTGTTGAAATAAGGAGAGACGAAAGAAGAGTAAGGAGACAACGTAGAGCAACGACTCCTGAAAAAGAAGTCGGGGTCAATAGAGTAATTCGCGTTGTGTCCGCTGGAGACTTAAATTTGGATTCCACCGAGGAAACCACGGCTCCTAAAATTGTACCAACTCCAGGCCTTGTATGTATGACGACCCCAGGATTTGCTGCTACACTCGGTACACTTCTTGCCACATTAATATGCTCATGTGCAGTATCTGCAGTATTATTCTTTAAATTACGTCCAATTACAAAACTGAAGCAGAAGACTGCTGCTGTAAGCACGATAGCACGACCGCACCCAGCGGCAGGACCGCATGTAATCTCCAAAAGTCGATTTTACTCGTAACATGATAATGCCTTTATAATTTAATTTGTAAATAGTAGTGTAATGAGACTGAAGTATGACCATGCCAATACTTTATTTATGCGCTCAAATATTTTTATTTCGAAATCTATCTAGTTTTAATTTGTTATTTCATGGTATTTAGTGTCTACTTATTCAAACTTAAAAGATTTTGAATTTCCCAAATGCTAATAAGAGGCTTCAGTATAAAAATAGTCTATTTATTATATATAAAATGTGTAAGATCATTTTAATTTTTTGCTTAAAATATATAAAGAGTCTAAAATATTTAAATATAATGTACTTACGTGAACTTCCTTAGGTGATAAACTGTTAAAGCCATAAAGAATCTTTAGCTTCTAAAATTGGTAAGTCGTTGCCAAATTTTGTGTTTCAGTAGATACGTTGAGAAGAGAATGGGATGGAGTTTCATTTTTTTACACAAATTAGTATTAAAACGTCATAAGTACAATCTTCTGTTACCTCTTATCAAATACACTTTTGATACAGGGGCAACGGAAAATAAAAATACGTGGTATAGCAACAATTAGTTAAACCGATAGAAATAATCTAAAGTAACTTGTCATTAGTATTAATATTATTTATTTTAGTTAAGATCGTTGTAGTCATTACTTACATACTAGCTATATTATTATTTACCACCTGAGTACCTCCTCTTCTGTTTAGGGCCAGCCTCGCAGCAGGTACCCTTTTGATATTTTAGTTTTGTTTCTTATTTTATTTTATACGAATTTTACGTAATGTTGAATATTGTTGAAATGAAATCTGTTTTTTGGAAGATATGTCTCAAAATGTTTTTATTAATTTAAGTAATAATGTACAAGAACATGAACAAATGTAATATTGAATATAATATATTTAAACAGTATACAATTATTGCCTACTTTTATTTTATTATGTACATTTATTTATGTATGTATCTTATAAACACAAAATAAAATAAAATTAGATTTTTTTTTCATATATTTGTATCTAATTTAAATCACCACTTTTTAGATCAATACAGCTTAAAATAACCATTTGTTCAAACATTTTATAATAAAATTAAATTAAATCTATAATTTTAGTACGTTAATTAGAACATACTTTATTTAATACATTTTTATATTTTTCATCACTATTATATATTTTATATCACCCGTCGCGTAATCATCTCGTCAGGGTATCCCTCCAGCTCATAAATAAGAGTCCCGGATGAGTTTAAAACTAGTCGGGCAAACTCGGACAGTATTTATGTAAGTGCAGCTGGGAAATTGAGGTGGCGCACCCTAGTTCATTTTTACTCTCCAGCGTTATTAAAATTTTATTTAAACGCATTCCAATTGACTCTTTCAGATCGAATTTAGTAAGATGAGGTAAAGTCATCAAAAACAACAAAAATTGTGAAGAGCCAAGAGACACATTTGTTGGTACAGTAAAGGGGTCTATTAGATAAGTATTAGAAATATAATAAATACTTATGTAGGTAATATAAAATGAATAAACAAAATTCTCGATGAAATATTTGTGGACAGATTTTTAAATGATCATTCTGTTTGGACAGCGTCTTATAAATCCGGGTAACACGTTCCACAGTTTGTTGGCATAAACTGTGAAGAAATTTGCGAAAACCTCAAAATAGATTGAAGGGTTGAAAAAGAGGAGCAAAGTTGCAGGTCATGAGTATTTCGAAATAAATGAAATTTATATTTTAAATAATGATGAAAAACAGGATATTTGAGATAATTGAGCTGAGACAGCTGATTGAGACAGCTGAGGTGAGCTGATCTTCGCTCGCGGATAAGTAGCTTTGAACCGTGAATGTTAGTTAGATATGTGGTAAAATTTACGAAGATTGAAAATAAAACGAATGAAGCTATTCAGAAGGCGATCCAATTTATCGAGATTTTTTTCATAGATGCTAGAGCTACAGACATCAGCATATTCTTTGAGAAGAAGAATTAATAATGACACAAGCAGTGTTTTGATCCGAATACGTTTAAAGTTTTTAGGCTGACATATGCGCGCAGTAAATAAGTCACTTTGTTGCAAGCTTTAATGACTTGAGCATTCCAATTTAGGTAGGTCATATGAAGCCGAAATTTTTGATAGACTGAGCATAGAGATTTTAGCACAGATTTAAATTTATGAGAGATAGATAGAGATAAGAAATTAATTAAAAGATTGGTATTAAAATTTCCCAATACTATATGTTAAATGTACTGTGAACTAAGGTTTAAAAAAGTTGATTGACAGTTAAACAACTCCTAAAATAGCTTAGGGGACCTTAAAATAACCTCAAGGAATAAGCATTCTGCCGAAGCCGAGTAATTAGAATATATAATATTGAATATTATAGCGTTGATGGCAACACAACTGCCACCTGTACCAGTACGATCACTTCGTTTTAAAATATAACCTAAGAGAGAAAAAACACTAGATAAATTTAGTTTAAAACGACTTACTGATATGAGAATAGCATGAAATACAATATCGGAAACACTTTGCACATTAAAGTGGTCACAATTAAAATTAAATAAGATGAAGATGACGAGAACAACAACGACAATGACAAAAGTTGATAATTAATGATTGATGACTGATATTTAATAATTGATAAATGACAATTAATACTTGATAATTAATAACTGATAAATGATAATTGATAATTGACTATTGACCATTGACGATTGACGAGTAATAACTGATAATTGACAATTGATCATACATGATTGATAACTGATAATTGGTAATTGATAATTGATGATTTATTAGTATTTACATATTATTATTATAATTATATTACTTTGTATTACGTTAATATCTATATTAGTATGAACTAGTTAAAATAATCTTTATAATTTAGGCGTTATATTTTTGTTGCAAAAGCCGCAGTCTTGATTAACTAAACTTTACGTATCTGTTTTGAGTGAGCCGAAATCTTATATAAAAAAATACATAAGTTTCGTGGGGCCAGTCAGTTCATTTTAAAAAGGTATTTCAAAGGTGCTATAGGGTAGGTTCATTTCAAACTTGTTTAGGTAGGGAGAGAAACATATACAGGTGAGTGAGCGTATATGAGCATTTTAAAGGGCTCCCTTAATTCCACATCTTTATCGCAAGTTCCAGACACTGTTTGCACTCCTCTCCCTACAACGCGTTGGTCCTGGAACTCCCAAGGTGAATCCATTGAATGCTAAGAAGTTTCTTTTCATATAATAGTTATTATGGGTTACGGAAGTTTTAATACTGACAATTTCTAATGATTGGTTGTATAGAGATTTTTTTAAATTATACTAAGTTATTGCGGTTTGTTAATCTAAAAATGGTTTACGATTTCAAAATGTTATTTATCTATTTGTTATTATCTAATTTTGAAACCATGTAAACAATAAGTATGAGTTAGTCACGATGATACAGTCAGCTTCAAAATTCGATGACCATATTAAATATTCAAAAATAGCTATACATTATATTGCATCAAAACTGCTGAACATGACAAACACCAGTATTGAATGAACAACATTAGAGTTCAAATGACATAAATATCAAGTTGTCAAATTCATCAAACATATGTCATGCTTCTAACAGATTTTATTTCATTTAACGTATTTTGAAGTTTGTTCTTGTTTTAAGTGACAATAGATGGAAAGGTATTACTAACATTGCCAATTTAAAAAATACATTATTTTTGTAATAAAGTGGAATATATAAAATGAAGAACCATAAGTAAAAATAAATTATCTATCGTTAAATAAAAATTAATAAATAAAAAGTTCTTCATAATTTTTTTTTGTAATGTGACATCAGTGTTTTAAAACTAAAACGCAACGAAAGAGACGCTATATTTTTTGTTTCAACTTTTATTTCGTGACAATGACAAAATTATAAATTTGTGTCAATTATAATTTGAACTTTAATGATCTTCATTCAATATTAGCATTTGTCATGTTTTGATGTAATATAGTGTATAGCTATTTTGAAACTTTAAATATGGTCATCGACTTTTGAAGCTGACTGTACATCTTGTGGCTTAGTGCTAAATAAACTCAATATATCAATATATTAATAAAACAGCGAGATAAAACCAATAATTTTGAATGTTCCCCTGATTCTCCTAAAAGCAAACATAATTTCTTCTTTAAAATTCTTAATGTGGACAAAATAGATATGTACCTTTACATGTAATTTATTAAAATATATAAAATAGGTCTCTTCTTAGAAAATAAGTAATCCTTGGTGGCAAGAAGTTTTACAAACATCTTGTAGATAACGGACATAGGAAACCCAGACTCAGCATCTGTGGATCACACAAAGAACTGTCCCATGTTAGGATCGACACCAACAATTCCTGGAGGAAGTAGGAGCAGGAGCCCGCCACTAACCATCACATTGACAAGTGTTTGAAATGTTATACTAATTTATATATTTATTACATTACTGTTCGAATAAAAAATTAATTATTGAAAATATAAAATATCCAATATAAATAAAAAGCGTTTCTATTAAGCAGATATAAAGTGAAATTGACTATATAAAAACATTCTTCGAAAAAAAATTATTTATTTTATAAAATGACCGCAGTATCATAATCACTAAGAAGTGCCATTTTGTAAAAATGTTTATAATTTAAATAGATATTTATAACAATCAATAAGATAACACTTCCATAATAGGCACCAAGGGTTTGAGGAACGATTTTGTGAGCCTCGTCCTATATACAATTAATCAAAGCCACAAGGTGCAGCTATTGTTATTATAACTTGTGCGCTGTAACATGGTGCGGGTGACACTGTCGGTAACGTTTCGTTTCTCTCTTGAGAGTTGGTGCGATTTACAAATTATAATTTAATATTTTAGTTATACTACATTCGTAATGTATAATAAATGTAGTAAATTAAAATAAACCCAGTAAGAATGTTCTAGACTACAAATAAAATCTCATAGAAAGAAAAATTAAACAGTGTTATGCGTATAACATAAAGCCCTAGTGACGGGATCGACAGCTACGATGGAGAATCCATATTTTTTTATAATAATAAAGTATATTGTGTATAAATACTTAAATTATCATTGTTAAAGAGCATATAATACAATGAAATAACAGAATATATATAGGGTAAGATTGCTTAAAAGGTTGCTAAGAAAAAATATATTTTATTCATCTCAGATATCATATCAGAGTCGGTGCTAGCGCTCGTACTGACAACATCACACGGGTAAACAAAATGTCCGCTGCGATGATGCGCTATACAGCAAAAATGTTGTCACGAAAAAAAATTATCATCCCTCTTTTGATTTTGATTTTATATATAAGTAAAGACAAGTTCATACACGGAATTACACTAATACACTGCACAACTGAATAACATATTCATTTTTACAACAATATTAAAGAGAACAAGATTTATGCTCTGAGTATTGTAAGTGAAAAAAATGAAATGCATAACATCCATCCCTAGTCATGTGGTACTGACAGACGTCACCCGCACCATGCTACCGCGCACAAGATGTAAAGGATGCAACTAGACTATGACGTTTGAAAAGCAAACCAATTTAGCTTTGACTTTGACAGTAAAAAATGTCTTCATACTTTTGTTGACTGTATTTTTATATATGTGGTGTGCAATGAAGAATGTTATTATTATTATGACTTTTCTTGATTGTATTTTTACATATGTGGTATGCAATAAAGAATATTATCTTTATTGTTATTAAAACAACAAATATTTATCAACGTAACTTTTATTCCATAAAAAATAAACAAGTGCGTCGATAAAACGTTCCTACACATTCATACAGATAAATATGATCGAGTTCAATAAATACTCTTACTTCCATTTCGAAATAATGTATAAAATACTAAAATACATAGACGAAAAACCATAACCACAACGAAGGAGCTAAGTTTATATACTATCGGATATGTACTTAAAAATTGCACTTAGACCAAACGTATTCACAATAATATTGTGTATCTTATGATATAATAGTTAAAATAAATGCAAGATTTTTGGGTGGCATGATATTTAGACATATTAAGTGTAATACGGATTGAAAGACCGATCCGATAAATTTTATATTTCCATTTTAAATCTAAACATATGTTTTAGATCATAAAAAATCTGTGCTGAAAAGAGATGAAAATAATAATGTTATTTAATATAAATAGGACTAAATAGAATCATTGTAATATTCTGTATGTCTTTTTGTTTTTATTAGTCAAAAGAACAAACCTCAATTTTGAAAAGAAAAGAAAAAACCTCAATTTTGAAGATTACAATCTCTATACTAATATCATGAAGCGGAAAATCTTCCAAACTACTGAATGGATTATTAAAATATTTTTGATTGTTATAGCAGATTCAGGACAAAGGCATTGTAGAATACGCGAGTAAAACCGCGGTGTACAGTTAGTACAAAATAAAGCCAATCAACCAAACAATAAAAATATTACTAAACATTACGGTCTTTCAATCCGAACATGAATCTAGATTAAATACTAAAATAAAATCTAATTACATCTAAATTTATATAAAGATATTTATATATTTAATATTGAGCAATGCACATCGAGATAGATATACGAATTAATTATAAATGCATATAAATGTCATGTTAAATAACGGAATCTATTATTATTGTATTAATTGTTGGTTCATATATTACAATAATCCTAATTTCTTAACTAATCTAGCTATTACACTATCCAATTGACTAAGCATTATTTGCACCCAGAAAATGTTAAAAACTATATATGACAATTAGCTCACTAAAAAACTGTTCATAATGCGATATTAGTTGATCTGGGGCTCAGTAAATAGTATAATGTAATGGCGGCTTAAATCTATGTATAAATATACAAAGTAATAAATATATAAAACTACAACCAATAATAACGGCATTTTCTAGTTTGAAAACCTCCAATGATTAAAAAAATATGTACTGTTTTGTAGTAAATTTGAATGTCGTGTTGCGTAGTACTAAAATTTTGAAGAACGCTCTTTATTAAAGGATGTATATTTAATTTACAAATTATTTATATTTCATTTATAACAATGCAAAACATAATAAAAACATCTTATCTATATGTATAACTATATATTTATAGAAAAAATATTTAATGAAATGAAATTTAAGATAATTTGGCAATTATGTTCGACGAATCATCAAATAATATAAATTAAATCATAAAATATATCTGCCTCGTCTAATAAAGTGTTAACATAGTTCATCTAAACTTAATCTAATGGCATGACTCGACGTATTCTTATACTATATTAGAAATAACACGATTATAAATAATAAGTCTGTACAAAACTTAACCTACATGTAAAATTCACAAGTGAATATATTTAGTTGAGGACAATGTCCTTAGCACGGCTTAGCACCATCGTTTAAATGAATTAGTACCATTGATTTCATATAACTATATGGGTCAGAATAAAATAATAAGAAAGGGTATAAAAATATTATTTTCACGGGTATATTTTAGACAATTGATTTAGATATTTTTATTTAGTTATTTTTACCCTCAACTTCACAGGTATCACGAATACGTGACAATAGCAACATTTTCATTATTATCAATAAAACAAAAAATCAAAGAATTATTTTCAAAATTGTTAATTGCGAAACCGTTTTCAAAAAAATCCTATCGCACCTAAAATGGAATCATCCTTCGCGTGAATGCGGTGGTGATCCAAGTAGGCGTAAGGCCATCCAGGCGGCGAGGGAATGCGAGGCTGTAGCTGGAGTCACGGGTGGTACCTGGGTCCGAGATCGTAGCTTCTGCAGCAGTATTGCAGCCGCGAGCGCCGCACCTGCTGCTGCTCCAGCTGCAGACGCGAATAACGCTCCGAAGCTCACCGCACCCATGCATATGCCGTATACAACCTAGTCATGTAATGGATGAAGTTATTTTGATATAGTTTATAATTGGACTAAACAATGATTTTATTTTATAATTATTAATAATTATATCGAAGGACTGATATCACACCCTCAGAAAGATTCAAATGAAAAATAGTTTCATTCCATTAAATTTTAATCAAACATACTATAATCAAAATTATCAGCAATAAAGTTTATGAGTACATGCATGTATATGTAATAATTATTGGTATCGGATTTCTCTTAATAAATAATTTTCTCGTGGGTTCTATTACTTAAACTAAGTTAAATGTAACGGAAGTTTGAAACAAATCCACTGGTCCATTTATTATACTATCTACGCTTTATAAATCGCAAAAAATGGTTGGTTTTTAAATTATTATTACATTTTTTATTCTAATATAATATTATACATTTTTTATTCTAATGTAATATTAATATATTTCTAAGATCTGAATTGTAATTACCTCTTCACGTATCCTTCCACTAAAAACAGTGACGGGTTCTCTAGATGGTCCAAAAGCAAGATCAGCCTCTGACACAACATCATATATACCCGACACCCCAACATCAGCGGACCTAGCATCTCTCACTGTTCTTCGTCTACGTAATGATCTAGGTCCAGCGACAGCAGGACCTGGATGCTTAGCAGAGACTACGCCATCTCCTGGTTCTAGTTTAACATTGGAGCCAAGGTTGCGGGGTCCGTGTGGAAAACGTTCGCGTTCACCAAGGTCTGATGGTCGATCCTGAAAGTCAATATTAGTAGGTTTAGAGAAATATTGAAATAATTCCATTTAATATTAGAGTTAATTTATCTAATTGATTTAAAATTATAGCATCAAAGATTTAAAATCAGTCTCCAGAACTTACCGTAAAAGGTCTAGCCAATGCTTCGACCAGTTCCTCAACAGCAGACATAGGATCATGATCAGAGTTTGCTTCCACGACAGGTGCGGGGGATCGTTGAGACAGAGGTGCGGGAGCTCGCTGCGGGAGAGGCGCGGGGGCGGGGACCGCGTCACCAGACACTTCATCACCGAAAGCCTCTTCCAGTGGCAGACGCTGGTGATCCTCAGCAAGACTGAGGTCTGATTCTTCTATCGATGAGTCACTGTCAATTATAACAATTTAACATCACAAGTTATACCATGAGATATGTAATTTCCATTGTTATCAAGATTTTAAAATTCAAATTATTTTATTGATTTAACTAAACTAAAATAGTAAAGCATAGAACTATTTCACTTTTAGTCTAAGTATCAAATACCCGTATCATACCCAATATCGTTATGGTCCTGGTGAGTTCTATCATCCTTCCTGTCCAAGGCACCATGTCGCTGAGGTGCTATACCCGCTAGCTGGCAGTGATCCAAACACCCATGTCTACATATCTCAACTTTGCATCGTATGTGAACACTCAGCGCATCGGGGAATTTGAACGCGTGAAAGAATGCGTACGTTATTACTGTTGCTCGTTCATCCACTGCTTTCGCTTTGAGAAATCTATAATGGTAATTAATTTATTTATTACTTTATGTTATATTAATAAAGTAATTAGTTTCATTTAACTTTATATATTGTTTACATAGTGTATATGATTAAAACATAAAATCAGACCTGGATATCATTTTAGGGCGCAAAACACATCCATACTCATCGGACAGCTGGATCACGTGCCCAGAGCCGTCTGAAGCAGCACAAGATTTTACGCGCATGTCAAATTCACCTGGAATAAAGAAAGATTATTTATAAAAATTATAGAATGCTGCATCGAATACTGGATTTAAAATTTTGATGTGATTCTTTTTAGATACGCTGTTAATTTTTTTGTAAATAATTCAAAATTTATAGTTTTTGGTTCTAGTGTTAAGTTGCATTTTTTGAGATACCACAAGATTGTTTTCTAGCGTCGATAAATAATAATAGTTATTATTCAATATATTTTCTGTATAGAATATGTTATAATTACTAAATATTGTTATCATTTATCAACATATTTCACTTAAGTAAATTTTTTTTGAAATATCACAATACATAAGTAACGTAATTTCATCTGTGACTTTGGTAAAAATCAAACTTTCAAAAGCTATTTAAAAGAATATGTTAAATAATGGAATTGTGTCTTGCGGTTAAAATGCTGTAGTTCCATCACGTAGTTGCCACAACAACGCTTAAATGAGTAAACACTGAACAATAAATAGCGGCTATTCAGTTAACGCTAAGTGAAATGTAATTAGAAGAGAACGCGCAAACCACAGCCTCAACGGAAATGGATAACAAATAAACAAAACCCCTTGCCGAGGTAATTCAATTACTAAACAATACGCTTGTTTTCTATCTTTAAAGACATTTATTTGTAAAGATAAGATGAAAATGCTTATAAAGATAAGATTAAAATAAAGCTCGCCCTAATAGTTTAACTGTTTAATCTTATTATAATGTAATGATATCTTGATAGTTATAAAGAAAAAACATGTACATAACATATAATTAATCTTAATTTGTTTCAATCTCTCTCACGAATGGTTTGCTTGAGATCAATCAAATTGATCAATTAATCGATCTGTGGGAAACAACTCAATCAATGTCCTCGTTCTTTACCGATCGCATTCATTTGTAACTTCGGTACAAATAAAATCTATGTGACAAAGTCGACAAATTATTTTGAATATTTTATTCACGGCATTATTTCTTACTCATGCCTGTATTCGATATATATTTAAGTATCATATTCCTGTATCAGGTTTCACCTTTAAATTCCTAGCACGCCTTCATTACACATTATCTCGTGAGTAACTTACCAGCCACGTAAATAGACATACTTCTCCCAAACGGTATTTTATAAAGTTATACCGATAACATTGTGTATTTTAAATGTTACATCTTACAAGTTCAGATATTACCACGCATAGACGTGCCCAGTTTTATTTAATACTATATTTCATAAATATACAAATTTTTGTAAAAAAGGAGAACTTAATGCTAAGTAAGCATTATCTGCCAGCCAACCTTAAGATGTACAGGAGAGAACGTTAGTAAGTGCAAATACATATTCACACACACAATATCAATATATATATAATATATCTCACTATATATTTAATTAATAATATATTATATTATTTTAATTGAAGACAGTTTGTTTGTAATGTATTATCAATATTATAGAATATGTAGTAACAAGCTAAAACTCGGCAAGCAAGTCAACAAAGCTAATTGGGTCAGTTATAAAACTTCGTTCTTGTAAATATTAAATTTTAACTACTACCTGCATTCATATCCAGTCCTTCAACATCCCTGTATAGGGTTGTCACAAAGATGAATATTTATAGCTAGTAAATACAATAGTTGACTGGACAAAGAACTATTTTGCATGCAAGTAGGTTTATAAATATCAAAAGAAGTATATGGTCCATTGTGAAATACTCTAACTAAAACGGGTGTCTCAGTATATCATCTCAAAGATATATATGTTACTAATATAGATATACCATATAGACAGCTTATTGTTTCGTTAATGTTACAATACTTTGCAAATAAAAACCATGCATTCAAAGAAGTGCAAAGTCATTAATCAATAATGAAAATTATCTATTAACCCGACAACCCTAGCGAGTTGGTACCCGTTAAGCAAACTCATTCGTTCGTATTTGTCCAGTTTACTTTTTACTATTCTTTGTACCGTTAGTGTTTGCGCACTATTATTGCCCTGTTAGAGACGGTTTAACCAAGTGTCGCTTATATCGTCCTAATAGTAATTTTAAATACTTATATACCATAACAACTAAATGACCTTAATTATAAAAATAATAAAAATAGTAAATCTATAATAGAATTGGGTCAATACGTATTTAACCTAATATTAATTGAGAGATTCTCTCTATAGAGACTGTTCTGCATCTTTTGTGCATGCATCAATCAATAACGGTATATCCAATAACTTCTAAATTTTACATTTTGATAGAAATCAGTGTAATGGTGGTTTTAAAAGAATTTCAAATATTCGATGTCGTTGACGAATAATTACGGAAAAACTAAATCCGTTAGACTTCATTGTTAAAAATTTTTCGCGCGAAAATTTGATAAAACTAAAAAAAAGTTGAGCACAGAATGAGTCAATGTTTTGTAAATTAAACTTCGGTGCTGTTTGCACCTCACTTCGTTCAATATGCTAACACATACCGAGATTGCGAGCGCAGCGAGTCGAAATTGAGGTCTGGGTCGCGCTCCTAGTTTATGTACACTTAAGAAAAAGTGATTTGAGAACATGCTTAAAACAAAAATATTCTTAAATATTTTTTCTTTAATAAGAGAACTTCAATATAAATACACTTTAATTTAACAAGAGAGTTTCTTTATAAATAATACTCTTTAATACCAAATAATTCTAAATGTATTGTAGTACCTCCAGAGTTTGTGTTCGACCATAAATAACTTAGTGTCTCCATTTGTCTTTTAATTATTTAGGATTCCACCCACATACAAATTAGTTAAAATAATTCAAGCAAAACTGTATTCTGTATGAAGAAGATAAGAATCAAAATCGATAACTAATTAATTAAAAACTTGTTCATTGTCTACGTTGGTCTTTGAATAAAATAATTCGGTCCATCCTATTGTGAATGCCGTTGGTCATTGTTACTAAAACACGTGAGTGAGATAGTTTTAAAATAATATATTATGTTAAAATGTTTATTACGTTAATACTTCCTTAATATCTTAATTTAATATAATATAATACAGTATATTATATTATTTAAACAATGTGTTAAGAAATCAGACGTTCATAAATCGTACCCCAGAGTCTTACAAATCACCAAAGAATGGAGATGCGCAAGCGCAGGAATACCAAGATACAGATTTTATAAATAATACTACATGATTTCAGAACTTCTTCTATTTCTGTCTACAGTGACGCGGTCCTTTAGATGCACTATTCAAATTTGGTAACCAAAGAATACCATAAAGATCTTGGTCTTACATTTTTGCTATGGTTTTTAAATCACTAGGTACTTATTCTAACGGCCATAGTTAAGTATTATATATGAATGTAGCTCTATTTTTTGATAAATGTGTTATAAAAGCATATTTTAATGTTTTCTAAGATCACATCTCGTCTTACCGCGAACACGCTGTTAAGTATTAAAAAAACGTCGGGTTTACTTAAAAATGTAATAAAAACGCGAGTTAAATCCGTAAAATAGTTTTATTTTAACTATAATATATTTTTTTTAATTACTGGTTAAAAAAATTAAACTAATAAACTAGAAAAAGGTCTTTTAGTAGCTACAGGATTTTAAATTAATATTCACACAATATTCGTAACACTGGGATATAGGTTTTAGGTTTATATTGAGCGAAGCGAGAGGAACGAGCGAAACTTTCTACGAGACACTTTTCTGATCCTTTGTGCAAGCATCAATCAAAAACAGTATATCTGAACATTTTCAAATTTTGCACACTGATAGACTTATGTTTTGTGGTGGTTTTAAACAAAAAAATAAAAAAAAAAACAAAAATGTCATAATGTGACTCATCTTGAAAAATAGTTGAGGACAGAATTCATCGACATTTTATAAATGCAACTTCGGTGCTGTTTGCACCTCGCTTCACTCAATATGTACACATACTGAGATTTTGTGAACGCAGCGAATCAAAATTGAGGTCTGGTTCGCGCTCCTAGTTATATTAATATTGTCTCCTCTTAACACTACAGTTATCTTTTTACACCGTCTATCGCATAACGGCAACACAAACACGGTATCATCAAATACAATAATACTATCAATAACTTGAAATAAATTCTTATGGGAACTATCAATACTTGTTTCTTGATATGAGGTAGCGGTACATTCTGTATTGTATTCATTAATACTATTGTAATATTATTTGAGTTCAATTATCACAATCAGGGATTTCTTGTTAATTTCGTCAAATATTTGAAAGTATTATATATAATTATCTGTTTGTACTCATGTAATTACAAAGAGGACTTTGCCCGCTTTCGAAACCATTCGGAGTCCTTGTTCAAAAGCTCTAAGCATGGCGTGAGTTCACGCCGCGATGTTGAATGGATTTGTTACTAGTCGGGCAAATTCGGATATTAAAAATGTGAGTACAGACAAAAATTATATATGATAGTAATATATATATAATGAATCGAAAGTTTACATAACTAATTGGCTTTAAATATCCTGTCTTCCAGAATTTTTTAATTATTTTTTCAAGGGTTAACAGTTTAATTGACTTAAATTGCTTTATTTTTTAAATATCTTTTACGGTTCAAATTATTTCTATACACAACTATATATCCTAAACAAATCGTTACTTGTAAATACCGAGTCGAAGTCAATTAGCTAAGGATGTCTGTTAATTAACTCTAAATATTATCTACTAACTAACATTCACTTAGAGAGGATTGTAAAGTTTATTCTAAATAATCGTTTTTACTTTTGATATAACAATAACTCTAAATAAGAGTTTTTAAACCCAGTTATTTATAATTATATTTAAAAACATTTCAAACTTTTCAGCAATCCAAAACTCAATTAGTTAAGTACTTTTTAACTGAAATGCAAATAAACTACAAAAAAAAATAACATATATTCAAAGACAAGATTTATCTAAAATTTATATATTTTTTTAAACTAAAATAAAATAATTTTGTTACCAATAATTTTTCTCATAAAAATAGATCTAACTATTATTTTATAGCAAATCTTAAAGTAAGTCAAATTATTTGTTTTTTATAAATATATTTTTTGTGTCTATAACATATATAACACACTCACAGTCTTTATTCACTTCTCTCATTCTCTTTATATTATTTTACATCATTTTAAATGTACATCCTAAGTATATTTTTATAGTACATTTATATAGTTTTATAGTTATTTGGGATTACTTTTTATTGTTATACAAATTATAATTTTTTTTAATGTCGTAGTAGAACATAGTATTAAATAAAAAATAAAGATTTTGAGGAAATTACATGAATATTTCTGATAACCAATCAATCAATCAATGGTACAGCCTCGATAAAACAAATAAGTGTATGTATTGGTTAAAACAAATTGTAATAGCTGTGTATATTTTTATTTACTAAAATAGCTTAGAATATATGAGAGAGACTTCTCAGATATTATTATAACTATCATTAATTTAAATCTTGGCTAAGTAATAGACTTGTGACTTTAGAACCTGGTCCACCCTTAACGGGTTTGAAGGCTGAGGCCATAGAAAAAGATTACCAAAATAAATAACAGTCAGAGTAAAATTCAAACATATGATATGCTTGAATGAAAAAAAATTAGGTAAAACTGTATTATTAAAATTTTTTTAAATGTGTAAGAATTAGGGATTTAGTTTAAAAATAATATTCAATAAAAAATATTATTTACGTGGCCAATCTTGATCGATAAGTTCGACACTGTTAAAATAGATCCATAAAATATATAAAAAATATAATTTCAACGCTCATGATTAATTGCTATAGTTCGTAATAACAGGTGTAGTAAGTTAATATAGTTACGTACATTTTTTTTTATCATAGTAATTATAATAAATAAATCCACAAAAAAAATATATATATTACTATTATAAAGCAGAAAAGTTTTTTTGTTTAAACGCGCAAATCTTGTCAAATATTGGATGGATTTGGAATTTTTCTGAAATTTAATTATATTAGGCGGATTCATTAGCAAGATTACATATTATATAACATAACGCGATTGCCCTTAGTTATTTCAATAGTGAAACAAATCGTTTGTCAGCAGATAGAACCGCGTGTAACAGTAGTATTTTTATAAAGATTATAAAATAATGTTATTAAATGATAGCAGACATCTTACTGAGTTCTGTAAAAACCTTGTACTTAATAGAAGTCTAGAAGTCGATTACTGACGTCGGCATATTTGATAAAATCAGTAGAATTAATGTTTCTATTAACATCGAATGATGTTTTGATTTCTTTCATTGATTCTCACGGAAACTTAGTGGTTTAGCTATTTAACAATAAAAAACATAGAACATTGGTTTTATGGATACGTACCTAAAGGTTTAATCGCTGCCATTAATATTTGATCTCATATTATAATTAGCTTTGGGAAACATTCTACAAAATTCATGTCTTTTTTGCTCGCAAGCTTATTAGCTTTTAGGGGTGTACTTAATATTTGGACAAATATATCGCAATAAATCAAGAAATGAAAAGTAATGTATATAATAATGTATAATAGTAATATATTTTCATTCGATATTTAGTACTAAATATTGAATGAAAATATATTCTTTGTTAATTAGCCCCAAAAAAGGGCAGTAAACCAGTTTAGAACGGATTATATAAAATAAAATTTTCTAACATATTATTTTCAAGTTGTAAGAATCTAAGAAAAAAGGCACAACTCCGTGAGATTTTCAATATGTTAGTGTTTCTTTAATTTGATAAAGATAATACTAGCAAATGGATGTTTACATACATTTATCAGTAATCCTAGACAATGATTGAACCATACGATAAGTTAATGTATTAACGCCTAACGAGCTAAGTATTTATTTGTAGCTACTAATAAATTCTGATAAGATTATAACAAAATAATACTGTAAAAGCTAAATAATATAATATACATTTTGCCTTAACTATAATATACTAGAACTTTCAGAACACATAACTTTTTAGAAGACAGAACTTTCTTCATTTGGTGAATAGAAAATTTATGTAATATCTGTCATAAGCAATGTCTAGTAAATCATAATATTATATTACAAACCTCTATAATCATTAATAGCCACCACCAATGTGAGAGTTGAGCCCAGGGGCACAATTCCGGAGACAGGAGCAGCCCAGGGGCCCTTTCCCGCCTGTATCTCCATCCAGCAGTCTACGTTGTCACCTGTTAAACATTAAAGATAGTTTTTTTGGTTTTGTCTATAAGAATTTCATTGAATAATTAGTTTTTCGACTCCAAAATTATAAGTACCTCTAAAATCCAGCTGAACGACATCTAAGTCAGCGATCACCATCGGAGGTTTGGATGCTGTTTTCTCGTAATCATTGAACCACTCGCATCTCAGTCTTTTTGCTTCGTCCCAAACTTCTAGCAGGTCTTTGTCGTACTGCACTACCACCGTGTTCTCATAGAACTGCCCGTGGAGGTCTGGAATATTAAGAGATTGGTTTTATTTCATTTAATTATAAAAGAAGTTGTAGTAAAACTAAAATATAATATTAGGTGAAATAGTGGTAGCAATTGTCATCTCCATCTGATATTTAATATATATATTATAATAAATATAATCTTAAGCAAGTACTAAGAAATCCAGATGTACGTAAAATTGCAAGTTAAAAAGTTTAATTTTCAAATCCTTATTATTGCTAGAGCTATACGCGGATGAACTCGCGCAAAAACTTGAAGTCGTCCAAAGAACGCGGATCGGACCAGAAGACGTCGCCCAAGCGATTCTAGCCTTTAAGATCACTTAGCCATCTTTCTTTAACCGATACGATTCATTAGAACATCAATCTCACTCTTCAACCTTCTATTCAACGACTAAACTCTATTACGAAGCCATAAAATTGAATTTACATTGACATCACCAGTCATCATTCCGCGTGCACATAAAGTCGTAAATAGTTTTATGAGGAAGGAAATGCACTTGGAGTTAGTGGATTCAGGATCGGCGTCTCCATGACGGGGGAAAATGGGCCTTGGCGGGCTGTGCTGCGTTATGCGGTATGACGAGTGGCGATTCCAAGAAACAATGAGCGCTCAACATTCGAAGAAGGAACGGGCTGCGTCCGTTACTCCACACTACCCATAGTGGACATGCCTAGGAATCGACTGAGAAAAAGTCACTTTACTTTGTTAAATGAGACCGATGTTTGCAAGTGATTTATTGCAGAATGGTTGTCACTGATAATTACTTATTATATATTTAAATAATTTATTATTAATCTTTTATCTTCTTTAAATTATTAATGTAATAATAATTTTATATATTGTTCTTATAATGTAAATTACTAGTAATTATAAAATATTTGTCGTACAGAACGTAAAGCGAGTAGGAGTCACTGCGGAAACATTGACGGATTGCTGAGTAAACATTATTTATCAAGTTCTTTAAGAACTTCTAATATATCTAGATAGTAACAAATAAGTGAAAAAATATAACGAGTTACATATATTACAGTTATATGTTAGACATTTTTATTAGAACCAAACTCGTTCATAAAATAAGAAACCTAAAAAATGGAATAATAGTTTCATTATCGAAGTAAGATTTTTTTATGAAATTTTTTCATGGAGACAAGAGAGGAACAAAAAAGGTAACTTCTTATAATAATGTTATAAAAGCTCATAGCTTCCAACACAAAATCTAACTAGATATATTAAACATGGTCTGTATTATAATGAGACGGGATAATGAACTTCACAGTATACATATACTAAATAGATTTTTTATCTAAGCGGTATCCTCATATGTATAAACTACGCTGCCGGAAAGTCCATCATATCCAAAACCCCCGAGGAATTGTTGGGTATTTTTGGCTGCTATTTTAGATGTTCAGGGAATTAAAGTAATCTGTGATATATTTGTAATGAAGGACCTTCCTCTAATTGAATGTTCACAGTCACCGTACATAATCTGGTCCACGTGGACCCATTAATATGGTATTCATAACGTTTAACAAATCATGAAATAACTTACACAAAATAGATTTTCAGGTTCTGTTTAGTTCAGGAAGTCTATCTATTGATATTATAAAATATCATATACGATATGAATTAGCTAGAACCTTAAAATTACAATTCATTTTTACGATTAATAATAAAAATAAACAAATTTTGGAAAAAAAAAAAGAAATTATAAAAATTATACAAAATTACATATTTGTCGACTTTATACAAAATTACATATTTGTCGACATAGAAAAACAAAAATATTAACGTAAATCAGGTCAAAAAGGCAACGGGAAGTACTGGTTCTTGAACCAGTCGGCTTTCTGGTGAAGCTATATGAGACTTAATGACGTCATAAAAAATATATATTCGTTCAAAGTAAAAGGCTTTGACGCGATTTGAAGCGTTCCGTATATTTAAAAATTTGTTACATTTATTATGTTTATTCAATATCAACCCTTAATTAGAAATACAGCCTACATCGTCGTTCATATCTAATATAGAGAGAGTTAGAAATAGTAAGTTTTAGAATTTCGTTTAAGAAAAAGCTTTTAAAAATTTATGTTTTTAATTTTGAGTATATTTTTTATTTTTATTAACATATTTTTCCTAGTTAAAGATATTTTAATAAAAATAATAAAATAATTATCAATGTAATTTATTAACAAGTTACATACAGGGTGTTGCTTTTGCTTTTATTGCATTATTATAGATAAACAACTTAAATAGTAAATTATTCTTTAATACGATTTGACAGTAATATAGGATATTCTAACATGTGAGTCATAAAAAAATGATGCTAGAGTGAGATAGAAAACTAAAACTGATACACCTACGCATCGAACGATAATATTAATGTACCCTCAAGCATTTCTATATATCAACGAAGTTCATAGATTACAAATAATTTCTAACTGTTTAATATTATTTTTTACTTCGGTTAAAAGATCTCATTATTACTTAGGTATATGTAAAAAAAATATCGTTATAGATATATATAATCGCAAACTCTATTCTAAAAATAAAAGATATGTATTTTTAGAGGTTACATTATAATATTTCTAAATATATTCTAAAATATGGCTTTATTACTAACTTAAGTATTAATTAACGTACGTAATGACATTTCCGATCTTTCTAACAAGATCTTAAATCTTCCGAATGATTCATTTTCTGGATTAGTTTAAATCAATCTATCTTAACGGAAATCATGACATTTGGCTATTTCATTATAAATTCATGCATATATTAGAAATCAAATTTCGATTTATAACAAACGATAGAAAATAGTTTGATATTCTAAGTTAACGAACTGAGAGTAATAAAATTAACATTTTATATTCACGAGGCATTCCAGTTTAATTCAGATGATAATATTATAAATGAATAATCATTTTTAAAGTTAACTTTTACACAGAATGGTGTTACTTTTATTAACGCAATATTTCTATATCGTATAATAGTTTCACAACAGTTTACAACAAATTAATTCGTCTTTTTACACAAGAAATTCTTAATTAATTTTTGACACAATCTGGACAAATTGTTAAGATTGTTTAATACCTTATCCCTTTTAGGATTGATATACATCCTGAGTATTATTAAGGAACCACATCCCATTTTTTTAACTATTAGATCAAAAATTATTGAAAATATCTAAATATTAGTTTTATATATATCAGTTGACTGTAGAAAACTTTTGCAGAAATTTAACCATTTGTGTAACACATTGAAATTCAAACATGTTTAATACATGTCACTTACCTGGTTTTGTCCCACATTTAGCGTACGCGATCCGAAACGAGAAGTACGTCTGTCCTGTTGAGGGCGGCACGTACACGCAGCGTGGATCACCATGCTGACCTGTGGAGAATAATTATATAAATATACAAATTATTTAATATTTAAATTATATATAATATTCGTGAAGAATTTAAATCTCGCCAAATAACTACAATATAATAAAGATAGTTATAGTATTATTTTGAAAACATTCATTTCTGAAACTAAAAGGATAAATAAAATTATAAACAATTTTAGGACCAGTAGATATTTAATAGATTTTATTTAATATATCAACTAAAGCCCTTCTGCTCTAAAAAGTAAAATATATTTTCTATGATGTTATGTTTCAGTTATTCCATTCATTAGCATGCATATTGTTAAATTGGCAAACAAAATAAATTTAATTTTTAATGAAATCAAAGACCAACAAGAGTAAACTTTTCATACATTTTAAAATATCAATTTAATTAAAGGTTTCAGAACAATTTATAATAATTAATAAATATTCAAACCTATAATTAAAACGATTAAAGATATAAAAACAGGTGTAAAATATGAAGTTTTAATTAAAATTAATTAAATAAATTAACTGACATTGTAGAGAAAACAGAGCATAATATTTTCTTCACCAAATAGAAAGTACATACGTTTTTAACGGTCCTTCAAGCTTCTTAATTGCGTAGTAACGTGGCTCAGATTCATTAATTATAACAATATTATTATATCTCATAAAACACCCACAGCCGCTAAATTACAGAAATGTTTAAGCGTAAAGAAACATACATTTGCATAACATGAATATTATAAGAGGTGATTAAGATTAAAATGAATTTATTTGATTTTTAGTTTCGTTTTTTCTTATATATACATTCCAATACATTGAGTTGTATGTGCATTGATGCTTACATCCTACATTAGGTTAAGTGCATTGTTTGAATGGCGACTTGGCACGGTTACACTTGACTAGAATTAAATTTTCTAAACACATTTCATTATAAACTAGAAGAACTAAATATAAATAATACTAAAATAAAAAACGCATATAATACATTTAACTCAAAGAATTTGTACTTTTAAAAAAGTTATAAAAGTAAGGAAATAATGAAAATTCTTCACAAAATCTAATTTAAACCTGTCACAGAACACAAATGTTTGACACAACGTCAAAAGAACAGACTCAATACAGTATAATTTCCCGTCACCCGTAATCAGAGCGGTGATAATTGTTGCTTCTAATTGCTCGGGTTTCACTCACAATTATGACGGAAAACTGAATTATTAATATGACCCACTTGTAAATGGGACACCTTTTGGTCAAAGTAACTGTTGTAAGCTTTACAAACGACCTTTTTGTAATAAATCTTATTTTAAAGACAAATAGTGAACTAATTTCATTTTGTTGTGATAAATCTATAATAAGGCCTCCATTATGTATACAAATATACAAGCAAACATGATTAGTTGAGTCAGAAATTAAATAAAACGTCAAATACCTTTAGAAGAAACGATGCCTTCAAAGGGATGTGAGAATGTGAGATGGACATCCATGTGATCCTTCCCACACATCACTTCTAAAGACTGTATGACCGGCATGCCCTCTGGTCTTTCCATTGGCCACAGCTCGCCGGCCTTTGCTCTCGTCTGTAATAAATTAACAATTAAATAACGTATTATAATCAATAAATTATTCTATATTCTATGAATATATCAGTGCTTACATTCAAGCACGATATTTACAACTAATACTAAGACAATAATTTCAACGAAAAAAAAGTACTGATCAACCGGAGACAGACAATATCACTAACATCTTGGACTATAATAATTAAATGTAATTAAAGAACATCAAAATGAGATTGTCGATTAATTTAAATGAGCCCATCTCTTATCTTTCATCTTTGAACGAAAGCGTTTTGATAAATCGCACGGGCACGTTCCTGGAAAGATGGCGCATTGCGTTCCCACGCGGAATTCAAAAGCGAGATGCATATATCTCAAATGATGTGATGGAAAGAGATAGTGTGTTAGGGATAACTGCAATTTACATTTTTCTTTCAAATTTGGACAGGTTCCGTGAGGCTGCTCCATTTTCTGCGATAGATTGAGATGAGGTGGTTTTAAAATTATTTTAAGAAACATTCAAAAACTTTATAATTTATGGTGGTTTTGTAATGGCTAACGTGAAGGTATTATCAATGAGACCTTTTGAAGGAAAATAGACTGAAACTGCGATAAAATATAGTAAGTGCTGTCTTTACTATAGAATTATTGAATAAGCTGCACGATATACGACAAGCCGGTGGCAGCGAAAGTGGAGGTTATATTACTGCAAGACATGGAATCATAAGCTTGAATAAATTTATAAATACCATAAAATCATCGATACCTGATATACATATGTCATCTTATTTACTTATTGATATAAAAGTTTGAATAACTTAATAATTAACTTAATAAAATTTAGTTTAATGTTTTATTGAAATTAGGTGTTTTTTGAGAAAGCTGATGAAATTATATTAATTTCAAATGTATCAAAAGCTTCGTTTAATAAAACATATTGTCTAATTCCTTAATAGGACTTGAACGTTAGTAAAGGGCACAATTGTTACTTACTGAGTATTTTAGACATGGAGAACTTTTTAGTATTTTTTTAACATTCTATTTTGTAAAAATTATTAAAACTTTATACGAATGATATCTGTGTAAAAATACAGTTTGTAAAAATACAGAATAGCCAAAAAATAATAACATTTATTTGTATTTATACTTTGGTGACCCATGATAACTATTAGCAATAATTATTCGTGTGTATTCACGAAAAACGTATCGCAATTTGCCCGACTAGTGAGCTGTTGTAATGTGATTCGGCCATGCTGTGAGCTCATGAATAGGGGCCCGGTATAGGCTCAAAACTCGGGCAAATTCCAAGTTTAGTTTCTACGTAAGTATATCCGTTTAATAATATATATTTATCAGTATTCTTGTATACATATATATCTATTGTATTGTATATATATTTCTAACTTATATAGTCACAAAGCCCATAGAACTAACAAAAACTCATCTGAAGAGTCGAGACATTCTCCACTAATCTGTTTAGTAATTTATCAAAAGTTACTAGATTTTCTAACTAGAACTGAAACATTGCTCACTAAATTACTTTCATACTTCACTTTATTGTAAACTAAAGCTAAATATGAAAGTTAGATGAATTACTAAGATAAATTACATTTTCAGATAAGAATTTCATATTATTGTTGTAATTACTACCGCTAAGTGGTTTATCTCTCTCATGTAGAAAACGGTTAAGTTGAAATTGAACAAAGTTATCTTAATAGACTTTATAATACTGTACTTCTATATATTTGTTTCTACAAATATCGCATTATAAAGAATATTTATTATACATTTTTATTAATAAAACAATTAAACAGAAATGTTTTCAGAAATGTTTGATTTGAAAATAAGATTGAAAAATATAATTAAATTTTATTAGTATTTTCTTAGATTTTCACGAGTACACATTTCAAATAAAACTATTTTTAACGAATTAAAACCCGCGTATAATTTGGTTACATTTTTATTTTAACTCGACGTTTCGAATGCTTTTTAGCAATAGTGTTCACGTGTAGACGAGATGTAAGTGGCTGTCCAAAATGTAACAAAATTATACGCGAGTTTTAATCCGTAAAAAATAGTTTTATTTAAATTTTATTAATTTAATTAATAATTAAAAAGTATACCTAAAACTTTTTAACATTTGTATGATTTAGATAAAATAATACAGAATAAAATCGTTCTTCCATGGATGAAACCGCGAGTAACAACTAGTAATAAATTTATACCAATAATAACGAAAGCATGTTTTCAATTTCAATCTACCTTAAAAAATTATTTTACAAAAAAAGTATTGAATTCACAATATTTTTTTTGTTTTACAAAAGTTTTTTTTATTCAATAGTTAACATAGATAATATGACATGATATATATACAAGTCATGATTTCAATAATTATAGTACGAAGAAAGTTTCTAAACACAGTGTATTTTATCGTTCAAAATAAGTGCATTTCAACGAGATCCTAACATTATGATTCGATACGAGTCCACTAGCAATGAATGAAATTATATGTTGCTTAAATACAGCCTGCTTAGAAAAACAATCTCTACTTTGTAGTTTTCTTTTACAAGAACATTTCTATTTACAATTTATTTGTTAACATATTTTTGTAAATACAAGCATTATACATATCTTTGTATTTTGTCATCCATTTATTATATATAATTATCCGACTGTACTCAAATACATACTTTTGAAATTCGCTCTAATAATTTCAGTTCACGCCGTGATCCCGCCATGCACAAGCACATCAAATGGGTTAAAAATTAATCAAACAAAATCCCAAACTAACAAGAGACAACCCGGATATATAAGATTATACATATATAAAGTTTCATGATCCATTAAATATAATTATATCTGTAAACGTTTTATTATCGAAATTTTCCCGACCAGTTTCAAACCCTGTCCTTATTCATGAGCTCTGAGCATGGCGGAAAAGCTGAACAGTTCACGCCACGTTACGGGCAAATTACGATAATAATAATGTGGGTACAACCGTATAATTACACTAAATAACATACATATTTCGATATGTAATATAAACCTTCTAATAACATACAAATAATTAAATTACATACAATTAATGAAACAAAACATAAAAATAATAAAATCAGTTATTTAGTTTAGTACTAACAAGTCATTTTGAAAACACTTACAGCAATGACCCACTCGTATAGAAATACAGCAATCACAACTGTTCTTATTATGAGCGGTTGTTACTTTATTATATTTTCTATGCGTTTCACTTATTATAAAAACATCATTAAATTTGATTTTAGTTTATAACGATGATTTGATAGAAATTAAGCATGTTCAGCTTTTTTTAGAATACAGTGTTCATTCATATTATCATTATCTTATCCTTATCCTAATTATTCAAAAAACATATTTTTTTATAATAGACGAGTATGAAGAAGAATCAATGGAGACTTGCTTCTTCGTCATACCATTACGCACTTCATCCCACTCTTTGGTTACAAATTTCTCCTATGTAATTCTTTTTTCTTTATTATTTATTTTCATTTACATATTGTATGCACCAAGTATTGTTTATTTAATAAAATTCTCCTTTTGGTTATTAAAAATTGTCTGTTTCTACACAATGTTTTGTGTTTCTGTTTATCTCTTGTCTTTTGAATGTATTTTTTGTGTACATTAAAGTATATTTTTTTTGCATTTTTTACTTAATAATAATGTGTTAGTAATTTCTCATATAATTTCGTCTTTCACAAATTATCTATAGAGCTAATTTACCTTACAGTATTATCTTTGACGGAAACCTATTGCTTATGGAAATGCTATCTTCACCAAAGTTCAAAGTTCCGAATCATAAATTATATACTATTAATATCTTATATTAGCAATAAATGTATTAAATAACCACAAGATTTATAACCTCGCTATTAATTAGGCTTATAGAGACATAGTTTTACAACTTTTCATGTATGTCTAATGGATGAATCTTGAATGGAAGATTAAAGCAACTTAATAAAGATTTTTAATAGCAGCCAATTTTTAATATCATAATCCCTATTGCTTATATATTAATAATACTTTGTGACGTACACAATATATAACTGGCATATTTTCTGAGTATTCATCTTATTTTAAGTACATTTACAGAATTATTTATTATTTTTTTTGTCAAAAAATCGAAAATATCGACAAGCCATAAATCGTAATAAAATTAATTTATATGAACAATATCTTTTAAATATTTATTTAATATTGTAAGTTAAGGCACAGAACTTTTAATATTTTTGTTATCAAAATCGAAAGTATCGACAAGCGGTGAATAGTGTCACATGACGAATTGTCAATTTGTACCATTGAGGAATTCACGAAATCGAGTCTAACAAAAAAAACAAACACACTTTCACCGTTCCATTCAAATTCACACTCGTAGCTATGAAAGCCGTTAGTAAGAGCACTTGTGGTATAAAATAATATATTATTTACATTTCAAATTACTTAAAAGCACGATTTTAACTCCAAAATCCAAAGAAACAAATCAATATCATCAAAAGGAAACCTTTAATTTTTTTCTGCCTATTGATTCATACGAATTCATTCTAAGATTTAACAGGACCGATAAAAGATTTGCGGTCTGCGGTTTCTCTAAGACGGTAATACACAATTGATTTAAATCATTCGCTTCAAATGATTTAAAAAGCAATTGATTTAGGTTTATTCGAATTGAATAATTTGATTTATGGTTATTTATATTGGGAATTAAACTATTACATACATACATGAACATATCTAGACATATAAAATTCATATGAACCCATTTTAAAGTAAGTTGGAATATAAAAACTTTGTTATATTTTCTGTTGATGTTCTTTTTAACCTCTTTGCCATATTTTTCTTAAAAATTCAAAAGTATATTTAAAATGGTTATCAATATTGTTAGTTTAGTCAATCGTTTCATTAAAATGTTCAGCTTAAAAAACATGTCAGTTCACGCCGCGATTCCGCCATGTTCAGAGCTCCTGAATAAGAACCCCGAATGGGTTCGAAACTAGTCGGACAAATCCCGATAGTATTAACGTGAGTACATCCGCATAATTATAATAGCAATCATGGATCACGAAAATTTACCCACAAAAATTAACAAACATGGTTCCATAACATTAAATAAATAATTAATATATATTTTATTGTTAGTTTTCTTTGTTTAAGTAAGAAACATTTAGAAGTTATCATTTGTTATTTGAACCTATTATTTCCTAGTAACGCATTCCAAAGCGTGGGCGAAGATATAACAGGTATAAGGAATATTTGATTTATGTGAAAAGCAATAATCCATAACCGATAAAACTTTCATTAAATAATGATTCACAAACCAGTTTATGAACCGCTGAGAAGTAACGTGTGAAGAATAGAAGTTAAACTAAATCTAATACTTGTCTTAGTTCAAGAATTGACCAAAATTTAATTTAAAATACATAAAAAATAATATTAATTGCATATTTTGTGTTATACGTAATCTCAAACAAAATAACAAAATAACAATATATGAAATAATAATTTATTTAAGGAATATAATAATAAAAATCTATAAAATTAATCAGTCGTTATCTTTTTGTATGTTTGTAACTCATCAGATTTATTTACTTCAATGATTAATAACGTCAAAATTTTATTTTAGACACTAGTAAGGATTAATTAGTACATATGTCTAAAGTTCTTAAGATAAAATATTTCATCGCTTATAATATAATCATTTTAAATAAATGTAGAAGTATAAGTTATTTTTCAAAATAACTTTAAATATATGTGTATTTGTAGTTCTCACGTTATATTCTGTTTTACTTCAAGTAACAATGAGTATTTTAATGTCTTATAAATCCGTTTGTATTTAGGTCGTAGATTTCTGAATCACACAGGCATCATAAGTCACACAGAGTCACACAAACATCCGATCAATGACATTAAAATATCAAAAATAGCTTTTGCTTGCAGCTCGATTACCAAAGGAGTTTAAAAAAATGAAGCTAGACGCAGTGGCACCCTTCTTTGGAGACAAATAATAGCTCAATGTTTTCCTCAAAGCCTGGTGAAGTAATAACTCTTTAGCGAAAAAAGTCAACATATTAATTTCCACCCCTTTAACGAAATCAATGCAAGGAAAGGCTTAGTAAGAGAAAAAAACAAATAGAATTACAAACTTAATTTAGAAATATAATTAAAACAATTAATTCGTGTAAAATAAGTTGTTATTCATAAATAATCTCATGGTAATTATTATAACCTAGTTACGTCAAGATTAACTTATTATACGATGATATTTCACAAACTTCTATATATTTTTTGCGGATGTTTTTTGGCAACTTGTCCACACATCACAATAACTTGTGGGGTCAACGACTTGTGCCAGGTGTTACAGAACAGAGATATACATTAACATTAAGAGGCATAGACAACATAGTTTTGTAACTTTTTTTGGTCATTTAATGTTAGTTTATATCTTTCATTATTTAATAAATAAAAAACGGAACCATGTTTTAAATTATATAATTATTCTGATTGATTTTTATTTATTTATTTATATTTTTTTCAATTTATATCATAATATAATTGATTTCTTGTGTACGTCAAATAGAAGTGTCAGAAGGGCCTATAGATAAGTGTATCAATAACTAACTGCCGGACAGACGATTTTTAGGATAACTGAGATCTGTAGTCTTATGCTAGATAACCTTATATATTAAGAAAGAATATTTCAAATCCACGTGGTAGTTACGAACATTAGCGATATTAACTTTTCTGCTTTATAACATTAGTACATACAGTGGCACATCTAGTGAACATAGCTCTATTGTTAATGTTAATGATAGTTTAAAACCACCCGAGGCCTTCAATAGTCATGTCATTTTCTCACCGAACTAATTGAATACGAATTTACAGTGGAAAATATTACTGACATGATTTGTACAAGCAATTATTAGTTTTTGCTTCATATTAAGATATCTACAAAGTACACTCGTGTCTATAAAAACTAACTTAGAAACTAAAAAGTAAGTCTATGAAAAAAGAAATTGTGAATATGTCATGACTTTTTTTATGGTTTCTTTTCTTTATTACGTTTTATAAAAGAAAAATTCAATATAATTAAAGTTATTATTCATTTCTAATCTATTAACAAAGCAAATATATTAAAAATTTGATAGACATTGTGTAGCCGTCAAAACAAATTTATTCTCTTGTTCTTATCAGAAGATATAATCAAAAAAAAATTACTTCTATATATTATAAAAAGATCAAAATCATCCAATTGTATACCTTCTACTCTAACCTATCAAGGGGCCTTTGTCCCAGTTAATAAACGTATATTTGAATGACAAAAAAACTAAACTATTCTCTACGCATTCACGACCTATTATTGGTTGTAACATATAATTTTGTGATTACAACTGTGTTTCTATTTATAGTCACCGTCTTTGATATTACCAGTAATAAATTACAAGTGCTTGGAATTCGAACAGCTGTCTTATCGCTATATGTAATATCTTTCATAATCATGACCGAATTGATACTTGGTGTTGGTGATCATCTTAGCTGTTAAAACTTTTAGAAATGTAAAGTGATTCGTATCAATTCAAAAGTTATGGAACGTTTAATTTTTTTTACATATTTTGTTTTTATCATAAAATAGCTGTTTTATTTAGCTATGAATGTTAGAAAAATAAATATATATATTCTCTAACATACGGAATATTACAAATAAAAAAAACTCTCTGTATACAATTATTCACAATAGCATATCAATTTGATATTTCATTATTTAAATCGTGTAACAACAACCAAAAATTACTAAAATAGATCAATATAAAATAATCTTTAACTTCATCTGATGATTGACTGATATTTAAAGGCCTAGCTTAAGCATTTTGGATATAAAATATTGACTGTAGGTTTTATGACGTAGTAGAAGGGTAACAATAGGGTAACGGCAAAAAATACGGGCCCCCCGTAGAAAGGAGCCCTCGGTCTAAATTAAAGCTAACTAAAACTCAATTGTAGCAGCATGTATTTGTAACTGCTTCTGTGTCTGGTTTAATGTAATATATTGTCTGAGTCTATTGATATAAGAGAAGAAGAAGGGCATTTCTGGTGAATTTAATCCAGACTTCACACAATATAATTCGCTAATATGTCGTAGTAACTTATCTGTAGACACAAGGATATTTCTGAAATGTAATATGTAAAAATTCCATAAATAGAAATAGTATGTGAGCTACATCTTCGAGTCAACGACATTTCCAAAAGTTAATGAATCTTAAAACGAAAGAAAGTTAAAAAGTTTAAACTTTCTTGGCAAGTGCCACTGACGTCATTGTTAGACTATGTCTGACCCAAATAACCACATTTCTTAATAAATTTCCTTTTAAAATCATAAGCGAGTAAAGATGAGGCTTGAACATCTTCAGTTTAATCATTTCCGTTAAGTAGTTTAGTGTAAACGAGGCATCGATAAATTCGATACCGATAGCCCCATTACTGTTTTAATTTGCCTCTTACATAGTAAACACTTTATCTGTGAGATAAACTAAATGATGGGATGTAAGTGTTTAATATAACAATTACTTGAATAACGTTTGTAAAACAACGGTATTTACCATTTATAATGCTATTAACAATATGTTAGTTAAATCATATAAGCAAGAAATTAAAAAAATATTTTTAAATATATTATGAAAAATTACAATCAGGATTCGAAACCGGGACCTCTGTGAAATCGTCTCTTCACTCAAAGAATTGAGCTACCATGTTGAAACACTTACTGATGATTTTATCATTCTGTACATTTATTATTTTTTCTTTATTTATATAAAATTAACGTGGCTATAAATGTTTATAGAAAATTTCAAACATTTAGAAATAATATTTAAGTAAATATGAATGTAAAATATCATTTACAATGACTTGACAAATACGAAATCTCAGATAATAATAATATCTAAGATCTCAAAAGATATCAAGAAAATGAAAGTGTAGTGACAATTAACTAAACGATCAGATTTCTGAACCACTCTCTCTTGTATAAGCTTAATTATTCCTAAGTTATAAAATTTACATACACCTAAATATATCACAACATAAAATGTAAGATCTTGTTTAACAAAATACTCAAATTACCGTACAGGGAACGAAACTTATACAAAAAATTCAACACATTTTATAATAACAAATTACCTAACATCAGATCGAGTACCAAGTTATTGTGTTTACGATCAATTAAATAACCTGCAGACGAATAAAACCAGTTCATTATTACTTTCGTTGGTTGCTGGGACTGTCAATTGTTGAAGTGTACCAACCGTTAGCATTCCACGACGGGGCGTCATGGTGAGATCTGCATATTCATCAAAATCTGGAGGTGAATCTCACTCCATTCGAAACACGCTCTATGTTTTATTCATAGCTGCACCACAGTTCTGCTGCAACTGATAAACTACTGACCTTGAGATGGTAATTTGTGGAGCTCACTATGAATATATCAGTGTACTGAAACGTGAGATTCATAGTTCCGGTATTTCCTCTAGAAACATACAATTCAAGCAAGTTGACATTCGTCTCAGTGTACAGATGCGTGCTCTTAAATTTATGGGTTTGCAAATACTAAATTATGGTTCAGTAGATGAAAACAATATGGAAATTGGACTCCTATGAGTGAAGCTTCCAGTTTCATCTCTTTGATGAATTTTGTTTCAGTTTTTACAGTGAAGGGCCTAATTTTTATTTTCATTTATATATAATATATAAATGAATCTAATATCGTAAATTTAAGAGTTTTTTAACCATTATTTAAAAAACCACCACATAAATATTAAGCAGACGAAGAACAGAAGCAAAGAAACAAATGATCTGGTCAAGCTTATTATGCAAACAAGTCCTTTGTGAGTGTATGTAAAATTGAGGGCACTTATTTGAAACAAAATTTATACAATTACAGGAACCCGAGATACATTTCTAAGCGAAGCCACAACTGTCATTTGTTTAGTGTCCTCTGCTTAGTATACTAAGTAGCTGTACGCACTCGAAACAAAATTATAATAAGAAGATATATATTCAAGCCTACAAAAATTATATTAAATATAATTTTTTATATAAACTTTACTGATCCATTATTAATATTATATATAATTATCTGGCTGTATTCCGGTGTGAACATGCGCCAAGCTCGTGAACAAGGACTTGAATGGATTCGAAAGTAGCCGGGCAAATTTGGATGGCGTTTTTATATAATGTTAAAAAAACATAATTTAGAGTAGCCACATATTTTCTCAACTCGAACTCATTCACAAATAATTCCGATTAAAAAATACCTAGTGTCACAGTCATTAAATCAAGTAGAAGTAAAAAGATAAAAGTAACATTCCAAAATAATCACATATAATTCCCATAATGATGAATGATTAGACGGAAGGTTCTAGAATTCTTTGTAATTAATAAGTAATTGGTACGCCACAATAGCTTTGAGTTCACATGCTTTCACAGCGCAGGACGTGACTGGTGCTGCAACTAGTAGTGGAAAAAAGCTTAGATTTTATTTTGTAGTTACTTCTTTAAGATAGTCATTTTAAAATATATATTTTAACGTGTTACTGTTTGTATGTATGTCTATTCCTGTACTATAACTTTGTACAACCTGCTATTATTTATTTGTTTAATATCGTCTTGTTTTGTAAAGTTGCCTGAAAGAAATCGCCCTTAGTATTATTGTTTTGTGTACAATAAAGATATATATATATATATCTATAATAATTGCATACATCTCTATTCTTTGCAACTCAAAGAGTCGCAAAAAAAAGAGCTATCAGTGTATTGAATACTAACAGTTTGAACGGAAACGAACAATCTTTAAATGTATTTATAATATATCATTTAATGTATTCGTAATACATATTACATGTAAGAAACAGTGTTTTTAAATTTTTAGTTTAAAAATATATTCCTATGCTTTAATGGAAAATTATTGTTATAAGTTTTATATATATAACTTTTTATAATAATCTACAGATTAGTTTGCGATTGAACACTTTGAATTTAATTTTAACGCCAAACTAACACGTTAAGAGGTTCATACAACATTCATTCATCGCCGCATGTTCATGCAATGTTCACGGACAATCATTAAACATTAGCTGCATTGTGATTGTAGCGGTAACAGTAATGAAGAGATTCTTTGGCCTTTTATTTTTTATTATTATCTGGAAAATTAACTAAGGAATATATTTGTTACAATTATTTATATTATTTATTATTTAGTTATTAGTAATAATTTTATTTCCCTTATAACTATTTGGGAAAACTCGTCATGAGTGTTGGTTTTTAGATTTAGTATAAAATTCCGCAACAAATTGATATACAACATATTATCTAAAAATCAGAAACACAAATTTTCATATTTTAATTTGTAGTTTGCCTCTCATAACTTCTAGGGAAAATATGAGATCCTCATGAGTGTTAGTTTTTGGATTCAGTATAAAATTCCGCATCGATTGATATACAACATATTATCTTAAAAATCAGAAACACAAATTTTCATTTTTTTTTTTGTAGTTTGCCTCTCATAACTTCTAGGGAAAATATGAGATCCTCATGAGTGTTAGTTTTTGGATTCAGTATAAAATTCCGCATCGATTGATATACAACATATTATCTTAAAAATCAGAAACACAAATTTTCATATTTTTATTTGTAGTTTGCCTCTCATAACTTCTAGGGAAAATATGAGATCCTCATGAGTGTTAGTTTTTGGATTCAGTATAAAATTCCGCATCGATTGATATACAACATATTATCTAAAAAACAGAAACACAAATTTTCATATTTTAATTTGTAGTTTGCCTCTCATAACTTCTAGGGAAAATATGAGATCCTCATGAGTGCTAGTTTTTGGATTCAGTATAAAATTCCGCATCGATTGATGTATAGAAATATTTTTTTGAAGAAATCTTTGTTTATTCCCCAAATATTATAACTGTTTAGAACTGGTTATATTCGTAATATGAAAAAAGAAAGTGTTTTGAAAGAAAGTAGTATTAACAATAATAATGACACAATATATTTTGAGTTGGTTTAAAACTTATAACAATATCTACAATGATGGTGACCATGCGTTTTTTAAATGTTAAGAATTGTCATAAATACATAAATATCACAAAATAGTATATTCTTTAGAAGAATTTTATTTTAAAACATTTTATTTATTTATTTTTTATAAACTTATGAAGAAGTTTTTTGTTTTTTTTTTGTCCTTTAAAACAGGCTTTATTACAAATTGTATTTCATAAAATACGAGGATAACTCGCATGTTTAACTATATTAATTCAAAAGTCTTATGTTAGGAGACTAACAATACACATTTTTTTAAATATAATATAATTGTAATCTTAAAGTTTTTAAAGAATACAGCTTTAGATGTAATAATATAATATAAATATACGTTGTTTGTTTTCTTGTTATTCACCTTTATATGAGTATGTAATGTAACCTACAGTCAGGTTAGTCTATCCGTATGTTTTTACAGCGTGGTCCAGTAGCGTGCGATATGCCGACTATGTGGGCCGGATGAGATCAAATGGAGCGGACACTACACACACACACACATACACATTTACATTCAACATAGTTCGTTGATTAAATAATTTAATTTAATTATATATATTTGTTAATTCGGAATCTAGAATAAATGGTTTATTAATTTTTTTGCTAAATTTATTCGATTTTAAATATTGTAGAAAAAAAGATTTGTAGTTTTAAAAAATATTTTATATATTTTCATTATTATCCACTATTATAAAAAACAAAATAAAATTCTTCAGACAAGACACATTCAACCAATGACTGGCTGGTTTTGTCGCTTATCATTAGAATTGATAACGGCCTTAGGAAAGTGCTATTAAAATCGGTCAGCAGTCGGCATTCAGGCGACCTCAAGGACGGAACATTTCTGGATATACGCTTCTAGGTCGACTTTTTGCACTAGACGGAGATGAATGGCATTTATATACTTGCGGAATATCTATAGTTTATTTCTTTCACATGATTCATTTATTAGGATATTATAAAGTCAAATTATTGGGGTTAATTATATTTAAAAATGGTATAGATCAGGGATGGCGAACCTTTTTTGATGTCCGTGGGGAAGAAAAAAAAAGTAAATATGTAACGTGCTACAATAAAATTTAATTCGAAATATTAACGTGGTGAAATTATACGTAAATAAATATTTTTACTATTTTTCTTTAAATATTTTTATCATGTAATAAGCACATATATAAGTATCGCGAAAATAGTTTTACAATTGTTTTATCTTTACGTGCCATCAAAAATTTTAAACGTGTCGCTTGTGACACGCGTGCCATTGGTTCACCATCCCTTGTCTAGATGGACCATGAATTGAATTTTTATTTCCACACAAAAATCACATAGAAATATGTTTTGCCTACTTTTCTCTTTATTTATTACAGCTATGACGTCTGCATGTCAGTGCAAAGTCTGTCACTGTCATTTTCAAAAACACACACTAAATCTAGACTTGTAGACGAAGTAACGGAAACTGCTTGTATTTTTTTTTTCATATTGTAAAGTATAATTATAGGTTATCCAAATTTTTTTGATTTGATGTGAATAAAAAGCACTAAAAGAAAACTATATCCTAAATATTTCTAATTTGTTTTGTAATTTAAATAAAAACATAATAATTAAAAATTAATTTAAATTTTTCTGGTTCAATGTATTTTTGTAACAAAGAATATTTGTGTTAATTTGAAACATCTTTAAAATAAATAAAGCTAATAGATTCAAATGAAAAAATCTCAAACTTGAATCAATAGAAACGTGCTTTTCTTTTGTACATCTATGTTTTCAGATTGTTATCATTTCTAGTTTATATTTACTTATTGGTAATCTTTATCTCGTTCTACTAGTTTTCTTGTATTTAAGCGACGATGAACATTTGAGATTATGTCTTACTTCACTTTCGACGCTCGCGAACTTGTTAAATGCGAATCTTAGTATTGAAATGATGCTATGATTGTAACGGGAAAATATATTAATTTTATATTTTATGCACAATTATTTATTTTAAATATTCTAAATTTACTTACACTTATTAAAGCCAATAATAACCAGATGAATGACGTCCTTGATATCTGTGAAGCGACATTGGTCGCCATTTTGGTCCTGAAAAGAAAAATAATATAAGTCTAATTTAAAAAATAATAATAATATGAGGAATACATTAAAATAATTTATACTATAAATAAGATTAAATATTATTTGGCCGTATTCATAACAATTTTAGCATTAAAACAATCAAACTGAGGTAACAAAGTCACAGCAAATTAAAAACGGTTTATGAAGACAAAACTATAAAAAATATAATAGAATTTCGTAGAGCATAGCACATAGCTCACAGGAATGCGGGATTTATTAACATAAGTGAAAATGTCTGAATAACCGCTAAACTAGTTTGAGAGCCTGCTTTCTCAGACGTTTGTCAACGAGCTTAGTATCTTGTATCTGTTTTGTGTTTATTATGAATTGAAATTATATACCAAATTCACTTTTATGCTTAACTAGTCTGGTTTGGTCTGGTCACATCTCCAGAAATGAAAATTCCAACAAAAGACTTCTAGCTCAAAACCAGTTTAAATGAGAAATATCTAGTGGGTGTCCATCAACTCGCTGGGTTAAGCTAATTAAAAATGCAACGGAGTCCACCATGGTCTAATGTACTCACCAAGCCTCAGACCGTAAGAGAGTAAACCTCCGGAGAATTCACGACCCATTACGTAACTCCGTATACTTCATCAGACCAATTAGGCCTACTACGACAAAAGCGACTAAGAAGAGAAAAGTCCGACTAAGAAGAGAAAACTGACTAGAGGTTTAGAGTGTATGGAACAGATGTACATCATACTAATGGTAATAGAGTAGAAAAGACAAGAAGAGAAGTAACATTGATTTTATTTAGAGATTTATAAATAATTAAAGTTGAACGGTTATTTGTGATTTTTGTCAAATTAATAACCATTTGAAATAAAACTTTTTTTTACGGATTAAAACTCGCGTATAATTTGGTTACATTTTAATTTTAACCCGTTGTTTCGACTGCTTTGTAGCAATCGTGTTCACGGGTAGACGAGATGTAAGTGTCTCTTACAGAGTTTAATCCATAAAAAATAGTTTTATTTCAAATGTGTACTCGTGAAAATCTAAGAAAATACTATAATAACCGTTTGTACTAATAAAACACCGTATAAGCTTCTGACTACGAATATATATATTACAAATCAGTCTTTCTGATTGTTTTCGCTCTGATATTCATAATTGTAATTTATATTTTATGCCCAGCTTTATCGGTTTTGTGTTTTAATTAAAGTATCATACTAGTAAGAAATAATTATAAAATTCCTTTCAGATTAGATTCAAATGGATAACCATAATCAGAATTCAGATTTAATAGATTAAGTCGAGCGGCTCCATCTATATAGAGCTATATTCACTTTTAAACTATCGCCTTTCATAATATATATAGAGCTAAATTAGCTCAAAGATATAGCTCTATAAATTTATAGAGATAAATATATAAAAAAACATGTGCCAATAAATAATGAATGAAATGAAATAATAAATTAAAATCTAGAAAATGAAAAAACAATCAAAGCTATTCTTCCGTAACATGATATTCATCTCTTTAAAATACTATAACTTCCAACTTGAAAAATTATCAGCCACTAGTCAAAATTTAATTTAATATTAAATATACTTTAAAAGATTAAAGTAACAAAATAAGCTTCACTAATAAGAAAAAGTAATCGACATTTAAAGTGGGTGGTACAAAAACCCAATTTTCCGTGCACTAATAATGTTAGGTACAATGACAGTAATGACTTCATTGATGACTTGTTAGGTGAATTTGTACCGTAAAATTGGGTACAAGTGTACAAATAATAGAGAAGATTTCGTACACAACTAATAGACTATGTATGTTAATGGTAAGTATTCTATTACAGTTTTTTTTTTGTTTTCGATTCAAGAAATTAAGTCCGTATCTATTTTTTGTTTCTTTATATGATATTAATGTTTCAATTCTTAAAGCAAATTATATTAAATCTTTGGTTTTAGTAATACCTTCAAAAAAATATGGATTTTTTATTAACATTTTTGAGCTCTATTTTTAATGTTAAAAATTGTTTACAAACATATATAGCCACGATAAGCTTAATCAATTTTAAAAAATATAGAATGAAAAATTTACTCTTGGACGGGATGATCTAACAGAGGTCGTGGGTTCGAATCCTGTGCTTATTAGTTTTTAATTTATATTATTCAAAATTATTTCAATTAAATTTATTTTTAAATCAATAAATTAATTTAATCATTAAAAAGTACTGTTTTTCCACTTTAATAAATAAGTACATAATGAGTAAACTTGTTTTTAAATTACCCTCTTCAGTACACCATACTGTACTGTAATTGTGGGTATTAAAAACATGAGACGGAATTTCTAATAGTAATTCATAGTTTTCTAAGACTAAATAATACGTTGATATCTGTTCTGTCATCTACAACATGGGTTTAGTGGAACCGGAACGCATTAAAAAATACGAAAGTTAAGAAATATATTAATTAGCTGTTCTCACTCAGAGGTTTTCTTGCGAGTATGAGGGTTCGTTATTTGTGGGTTGGAGAAATATAGCGGAAAATAGCGAAAAATTAGGTTGTTGTTGATAAACAAACGCTCCGTCATACTTTTTAAGTTTTGTTATTTTTGTTTGTCAGATCATAATATTATTTTTATAATTACAATATATGCTGCTATGGGAATATTAATTATTTTGGTTAAATAACTTTTTTCATGTTAAAAGTCATATCTTTACTAATATTGTAAAGCTGAAGAGTTTGTTTGTTGGAATATTCTAATCTTCGAATCTCCCGGATGCATGTGGAAAATTCTGTCTAGTTATGAGGCACGTCCATAAGCAAGGCTTTCTAGCATTAGCTACTGCTCTTTTCTTATCCTAATAGTAAACAAAATCATTCGCTCGTGGGTGGAAATGCGAATTATATAATGAAATATTATTTTATTTTAGGTAATTGTTTTAATATCTTACAAATTGTTAAATACTAGTTAAATGAAAATTTCATGGAGATAATATTTATTTTCTATAACGTGTTCCTTCATGGAGTGAAGCTGAAGATTGCTAAGAAAAATAATAAGCCTGTAAACTTACTGCGTTGTCAGTCTCTGGCCGTGCGACAATATAGGGGGAGGGTAGGGGGGGAGGGGTCGCAAGAGCAACTATATTAGAATCTAGATTAGACTACACATTTTCAACAAAAATCTATCAAGGGGTGAGCAGATGAAGTCGCGGGCATTACTTAGTTGTCAATAAACAAACAAAAAATATTATGTGACATTTATACTGACTTTTGCGCGTTTAAAGCATTATTTTAAAAGGATTTAATCTTTAAATTAAAATCTTTAATCAAAGCAACTAAAAACTTTCGAATTACCATACATCATTTTAACGTAAATATAATGATCATACACCGAAAGCCGCTAAGACGCGATCGTGCGATAAAAAAATGTATATTTTTTGCTCGAAACGAAAGTGCATTATTATGCAGAGGAATGCGTGGAGAGCAACTCGCTTCATTAGTTTATTTCATCCTATCACGTATCAATTTTGAACTAAATTATAATATGCATATCTATTTATAGAGATTTCCATCATTAAATGATTTAATTACTTAAAATAGATGGAATAAAATTGTTAAAAAACAAAAATGAAATAAATTATGTAACATACTTTTTTTAGATTTCTATTGCTGTTAACCTCAACTTCTTTGAGAGCATCACCAAAAAAAAAAAAATTTGTGTTAAAAAAAATATAGCCGTACGTAATCTTCAAATTCAATTTACACGAGTCTCATATTTTAAAGGATTAAGTTCAAATATATTTTCCATATATATTTCAATAATAATTTGTCATTCAGAAATTTAATCCAAATACGATTCGCAATAACAAAAATTAACTTTTGAAAATAAAGTGTGAAATAAACGAAAATGATTAAAAATTATGTGAACGTTCAAATTACGGACATAAAAGTATACAACTTGAACTTAACAAATGTATGTCTCAAGTCACCAGCAGCTCATTCACAATTACCACACACATACTTAAAGCGGACATTTTAATACAAGCCAATAAATTTATAGCATATAATAATAATGTAATAACTGCCAAGACATCGATATCGCTTTCGGGTTCAAACATATATAAGATACCCGGTAATTCCGTGATATCTCGGCATATACTTAGAAAGTTAAATAAAACCTCCACGATGAAATTAAATTTGTTTTTTTTTTTTTGGAATTCGTTTTTCAGTTGCCTCTTAATGTCAGGTTTACAAAATTGTTGGTTCATTGCGCCAACATTGGCCATTATTAAGTAATGTTTGATAATATGTTTGGCTAATATTGGGTTTACAGCAAATTATACTCTTAATATGTTTCAAAAGTAGTTTTATTAAAGTAGAACCTTGTCGAATTACCTAAAAGTAAAACAAAAAATTCATGTACTTATTAAAAAATCGACATTTACACACAGAATATTTCAAAAATATTACGAAAAATTAAGAAAAAAAACAATCAAATAAGTCAAACTTTCCAAATTTGTTTAAAATACATACATTAATTTTTATAATATTATAGCTATTTAGTTGAATATATTTATAAAAATGCTCAACCTTCTAACTTTGCAATAACTTGATCACTTTGTAGCAACACAGAAAAAATCTTTGCTAAGACTATCTAACCCTGACCTTACTATACTAACACTTGTGAGACAACCATATCACATTTTTGTAAGATTGTGATAAAGATGACCCACTTGAAGGTAAATGATGTGTTTGCTTATGAGCGGTTAAAAAAAATTACAAATAAGTTGCGAGGGGGACACATTGACGAAAAATGTTTTGAGGATTTGAGGTTAAATATACTAAGACAGAAATTACACTCGAGGTTTTTCGGACTTTCGGTAGCTCAGAGGACCTCAATAATAGAGAAACTAAAATCAGAAAACTATGGACCACAAACCACTGTAACGTGCGGGAATTAAACCCACGACCATTGGGTAAGCAAGAAGGGCCAGCAACCACTAACCAAAAGACCAATCGGTCATCGAATAGGTATATATCAACTTTGTCATTTATATATGCAATGATTTAGCTAATTCAAAGAAATAAACTTAATCGTACAAAAGAAACTATATTTTCTTTAAAATGAGGCCAAATGAAACTTTTAATGTTTACATATATTATTAATTTACTCTAAGTGAAATCATATTAAACCATGCCATGAGAACTATTCATTAATCTTTGATGACACAAATGACAATTATTTTACATTATTTAGAAACATTAAACTTTTTGTAAATGTGAGAACATGATAAACTTATTTAATAATATAGATCATTATGAGTGTTATAGTTCTTGCCACTTTGTTATTGAAGTTATCTACTTTGTTCTCAATACACGTGATAAGTTTAGTAATGGAAAGTTATAAAACCAAAGAAATTGTGTGAAAAAGATAGCACCACATGTAGCTGTTAATATAATTCATTTTATACAGATATTACACTAATTAAGAGATAACACTTTTGTTGATAACTTTCCCAAACCCAATCACATAGATATATAAATAGTATTTTAAAGAGTTTTTTCGGAAGTTCGTGTCGCTTATTCTCTTATGACAAACAACTAATTGCAATCTAATCAAATTAAGTACCTATGTTCAAAACACAAGCAAATTTTTATATAAATTATCAAATATCAAACAAATACAAGAATAATCAGTTATAGGTTTCAATACATGTGTTATCTCTTCTCAAACCAAATCAACCCTACAATATCGGTCTTCTAGTGGGTAGTTTAAATTAAATTAAAAACATCCTTTTACATACAACTTTTTTAAAGACACACATAAACACACTTTTACATTGACAGTTTAGTTGTATTTTCTATTATTATTACAATATATTTTTTTTTACTAATTCTACTTATGATTTTATAAGAGATGTATTAGTTACTTTAAAAATATATATAAAATAAATAGAAGCAACTCTTACTCACCAATCACCAAATTTCCGCCGCCTGGTGTTCTTCGTACGCCAACCTATCATCATCCAACACTATCTGACATCAACACTATTGTCACCTTCGTTCAAGCACCTCGTTCTCACCGATCATATCCTACACTGCACTACGAACAATCTGGAAAAAAGAAAATTATTATAATTATTGGACCATCATTATAATAACACTTCCGTTTCATAGAATACGAGAAAACTTATAATTTAATGTTTTCTTAAATTTAAATATTAAGCTCAAACAATTGTCTATAGTTATTACAGACTGCGATCAATATCTGGATTGCATTTTGTAATACAACTGTCTAAAACATGATACGTTGGCAAAGCAAATCAGTTGGGCGGCCCACAGACAAAGGGCACCGAAATGCAAAAGGTTTATATATAAAGAAGGCCAAAAAAGAAAATGATAAAATGTTTAGTTGTGAATATGATTCTTTTTATGTACACATAAAGACTAAATCTGTTTGTACGGTTTTAAGAAAAGCACAAAAGATCTCAAAGCAAGATGTTAAAGTTCCGAACAATGAGCCATTTCAACATTTTTGACTGCAGGTGCATTAAGACAACAGTTGAGGATACAAAATATTACGTTGCTTATTCGAAATATTATCTTGTTACAAACCAAAGTTATTGTTTATAAAAGCAATAAATGTGTAGTGGATTTTTTTTTGTTTTTGACTTTAACATACAAACATTTATAACGAATAACTCAAAAAGTACTGGACTGGTTTCAAAGATTATTTTACCATTAGAATGCTATACAATATCAATGAGTAACATAGGCTGCATTTATCTACAGTAATCTTAAATTTGTCAATTTGCGTTTGCGCAGGTTTGGAGCTGTACAAGTAATTTATTGGCAAGTCGAACCGCAAGAATCAGCTAGTTTTTTAGATATATAGAATCAAAAATTCATGAACACAGACAGGATTCACTCTACCAATTAAGTTAACGTATCGTTACCAGCCTTGACTATTCTAGTATTCTTTACGTAATTTTCTTAATTCGAACCCATGGTATACCTAATCCTAAAAGTCTAAGTTTCGAGTGTTGCCCGTTTAAATGAGTTTTAATCTTACATTTATTTACAATAGCTTTAAAATATTTTAGTTTTATTATTAGTAAAAAACTGATCATGTTTAGGGTTTGACTGCTAAATATTCTTGATGAGACAAAGTCAGCTATACAAACAAACCAAACTCGTCACCATCGGCCCTTTATATAGAAAGTTAGGTGAAGAAGCCTTGGAAAGTATCTAATTAATAATTCATTTAATTATAGCCTTTAAAATTAATTAAAAACATGATTTTAACAACAATGTATCATCTTTTCTATTTACTATTTTATTAATTAACAACTAAATATGTATTATATATTGTTATTACATTTTTTTTAGATATAAGGTAACTTTGTATGTTTTATGTTTTTCTAGGTTCATTCGCGCTTGTCTAGAAAATGCATATCGTTTAAGAGAAGGCTTTGAGCGTATGGTTAACGGTATACGTGACACTCAACTTTATGCATGTGACATAGAATGCGGGTCTTTTACACTTCTTTAAATAATCGTTATTTAGGTAAATAAACTTTATTTCATATCAATACTTAAATGATATAAAAAAATAAGTCTATGTTATATATATTCTTTATTGTACACCAATAATAGTATAAATGTACAAAAAAGGAACAAAAAACATAGTAAAATGGGCGGCCTTAGGCGATTTCTTCTAGGTAACCATATGAAGCGGAATAATTCTTTTTGAAGGCAGGTGGTGCTATGTTGTTTGGAATTAATGTATAAGTACTCGATACTTGAAATTTTTAATTGTTATAGCTCGATGCATCATAAATCATTTCATAATAAAAATAATAAAATTTATAATCCTCTGTTAAATCGATGAAATCGCCGTCAGTGTAAAATTGATAATACGGTTATAAAATCAATTGTTTGATTGTATATTAATTGTAGGAATGTTAGGAATAAAACCGTGAAGATTTGAATACTAGAGGAGCTAAGTTAAATTAGTAACTTTGAAATTGATTATCAGAAAAGTAAGAAATCGTGTTCGTCGATTTGAAAACGTTATCTAGAAGACGGGCATCCAATTTCGTATTTGCCTATCCCCTATAAATAATTGGAGAAGGTTTCGAGCGAACTTACATTGATAAGATCTCTGAACAGATGTCTGATTTCCTCGGACAACTTCCTGGTAAATGAACTAAGCCCTGAGATGTAAGGGGTCAGGTTATAGCTATAGAGTACTTCATTTGTATTCTATCTATTTCTATACATTATAAACTAAACTGTAAAAAGATTATTCTTCAAATCATAAATCCAATATGACAATGACAATCTAAATCTCAATTGTAATTTATTAACTTTACTTTTATAATTAAAAAAACAAAAATTATATTGTCTGTGTTTCATACAGCTATTAAATAGTGATGTAAATTAACGCTTCTAGATTCGATAATTGTAGGTCTAAAGGTACAGATACAAATTCGAGAACTGTATGTTTAAAGGTATAGATACAAAAAAGAAAAAAAAATCTTTATAAGTGAAACATGACCATGGAATGGAATATTTACACACAGGAAAATCTTTGAATTTCTTATTAGATACTCGTAACATGGCCAATCAGACTCAGATAATTATCCTGTATACAAATATTTTGAATCATCATATTGTTTGTATTTATAAAAATGTATACATTATTTTTTAATGAAGTACGTTATTATTATTTTTTTAATCAGTAAAATTAAATCTAATCGTCAAAGAAAAATTTATATAAAAACCGGTATTGAGGGTACAACATTAGCTCATTATTTGTCACTTGACATTTGCCTGTGACATTTTTGTAATTAAAGAGACTAGACTTTATAAGAATATAGGATGGCTTAGTTTGCTTTTATTTTATAAAACTAATAGATATTGAAATAAAGACTATGCAAACCTCATATAGAAAACATCTCATGATTACAGCTTGTAGTTCACGTGGTAATAAGATGGTTGCCGTTGTTCGACATATTTCTCACTAGTGCAAGCTTGTAACATTCTAAACATTTCTTTGTCACAGATTTTAATGGTATTTTATACCTCTTAATTTATTTTACAAACATAATACTTTAGAACTATCTTTTATAATATACTGTTTTTTATTTGTAGCTGTAATGTTTTGATTGTTTAACGTACATTAATTCAATTGATCTCTAAATGATAGAAAACGCTCCTTATAAACGAGGTGGGCAACAGAGCTGCCAACATAAAGATAAATGGCGACATTAAATAAACAGATGACTGTTTGTACTTGAATGTTGATAGGTTATTTAAAAAAGGTTTTATATCATTTATATATGTAGTTATATATTGCATGACATTTTTTATAATATTATAATTTATGTATAATTAAGTAAAGATAAATTTATATGAAAACATCTGACACGCGGCAATCGAGCTTGCCGCTATGAAAAACTCCTAATCGGCAAATTATAACTCGCAAATTAATTAACAAACAAAACAACTTCTATTGCTTTTTTTATTTTTTTTATGTAGTTTATGATAGGATTTTAAAAAATTTAAAAATTCGAATTTTTTTTTCCATTTTTCGGTAACTTCGGCGGCCGATCTGACCACCTTCCCGTTGGACAATCAACATAATTTTAAAAAGGGAATCTTACATTTAGATGCTGATTCCAAATATATCTTTAGTTTTTCAAAATTCGAAAAATAAAATTCGACACACACACAGACACACAGACACACAGACACACATACAGACAGACAGATCGGAAGGAAAAACTGAGTTTTTCGTAAAAGATAATAAAAGATAAAACACCTAATTGATAAGTTGACAATCAGGCTGCTATATTTGGTCGGCAGTTCTACGAGTTACATTGCCACTTACGGTACTTTGTCGAGTATCACATGAGCATCGAAACTCATTTACAAAACTAACTAACATAGAAAACTAAAATTTTTCACTTTCATCTTATTTTCTAAATACATTATGATGATTTTCTGAAATTTAAGAAATATTTTAATTGATTAGAAAACTTCTCGAATACTAATAAGACTGACTAATGATACTTGACTTAAGTTAAGAGTTCGAAACTGTGACACTTATAAAATACCGTATTATTTTTTAATTTCTTTAAATTGATGAGTTTACACTTATCATACATTATTTATTTTATTATATTCTTTCCTATTTAATCTTATAAATTACTTAACAAAATTATAAAGAGAAATGATTTGACTATAAACTCAACATCTGTCAAAAATGTAAAAAACTTTGATATTAAATAAAGATTCACTGATTTGACTTGACATTCATCTCCCCCATTCTCATGTCGACAATCTCCCGATCAAGTCAGTAGTGAGGGATCTGATCGTTTCATTGTATACAAGTACAAAAAGTTTTTATAACAAAAGCATCACAGCGTGAGTATGAATGAACGCGAGCATATAATATAACGGTACTAGCTATTTAGTGGCTTTAAAAAGTAAATATTAACTTTTACGTTATAAATTTAATATATTAAGGTTTATTTTAATATTATAATTAATATAAGATATTACCAAAATGATCCAATTAAAGAAGAAACTAATAAATAGAATATATCTGCGCTCGCACTCTAGGATACGCGCGTGAACATCGAGGCGTCAGCTACAGAGAGAGCTCTGTATACATTAATAAATTAATAATGATTATATGAAATTCCGCTATACTCATCCATGTTGGAGTTGGTTTAGACCGTTTCTAACCCGATTTTGAAATTTATTATATGGCTGTATATTTTAAACATAACTGGATATTTTGAAATTAATTAAAAAAAAAAATTTTGACATATGACGTTTACTATTTTATCATTTTCATTCATGTTCGTTCTAGTTTTAATCGGAAAGAAAAAACCTAGAGTATAGAAAATTTAGGTTTTTTATAAAATCTATTTTACGCTTTTTTACCAATAAATTTATTCAGCTAGGTGACAAATTTTTTGTTAAGTTGCAACAAAAAATATATAAAAAAAACAAGATTGTCACAGTTTATTGTTAACACAAAAAGTCTTCTTAAATTCATTAATACTTTAGGAAAAATATTACATGCCTATTTTAAGTTATTACTGTAACTGTACGGTGTGTCTGTGCGCGTAAAGTTTATTGTATGTGTGTGTACACTGATAATATCAACGACCATTTTTTACCACGCGCCAACATCTGATTTTTGTTAACGATTAAAAAGATAGCAATCTTATCAAATGTTAGCTTGTTAGTAACTAAACTCGTATATTTACCACTTTTGTAATGTTATACTAATTATATACTATCTTATCAAAATGATTTCTACTTTTGAAAATGATAAATTTTTATTGTTTTTTTTTTTTAATATTTTTTATATTAGAAAAGTTCAGAAATTTGATTGATATATTTTACTAACTTTACATTTCTAAAAAATAATAAAATTGATATATTCTCTCTGATTTGATTATAAATTTTAATACTATTTTATACACGAAAATATTTTTTTAAATTAGAAAAGTTCAGAAATTTGATAAACATGTTTTAAGTTCAACTCAACATTCCTATAAAATAATACAATTGATATATCTCATTTAATTCACTCTGATATTAGTTCATTTCAAAACATCTGCCAACGCATTTATTTATTCCTTAATAGAATATCCAATTAACTGAGTCGCCTTTGCCCTATAGCGAGCATAATCTGAGATACTATGTGTAACTGTATGTTATATTTAATATACTATGTTTTATTGTTTTTGATGTATTGTATTATTTAAAATACCGAAAAAGGCTATAATTGAACAGGTATCTTTGGATATATGATAATAATTCGTTATAAAAAATGTTGATTATCTTTTTTGTCTTTCAAAAATGTATATTGATCTTGTATAAAACCAAAGCAATCTTTGGTTACAGAATGGTTTAGTCCAAAATAGGTCATAGGATAGGTTTTATTTAAATGAATAACCATACTATTTATTTCCACTAAAACGAATGAACAGGTCAGATAGAATTTCTAAAGATAAGACATAAGTCCAAGTGTCGGTATAAATCAAGTAATCAAAGAATATATATTGGAATTTCTCTTTCGATATGGATCTATGGTTAATCTATGAAGAGCCGCACGATCTTTCGGTCTCTTATTTGATGATAGCACGAATAGTAATTGCCATTGGATTGTTCAATTAGTATAGATAACGATGACTTCAATGGGAATGGATCGCGTGTGTTGACTGCTGATGACATTTGATGACAACTTAAAAAAACATGTGTATCTTAGTATGTACATATGAATGTTACTTAATATATAGGACTTAAATATATTATAGGGGACTTCATTAAAGATGACTCTACCATACCATAATCGAACGACTGATCTAGAGTTCTTTACTCTGTGGCTAAGAAGTGTTTTCAAAAAAATATATATAAGATGAGTAAAAGAAATTAATTATATTCATGATGTTATAAAACTTTTAAAAGTAAACTGGGCTGACTTTGTTATATGTTTAATAGGGCGACCCTCCCGACGCACAGTCTAAATATAGCTTTATAAAAAAAAAAGGACGAGTAAAACAGTATAACCATATAATATATCCATGATGTTCTATATTATAAAACTATATCAAATGAGTTGGCTCTACCATATGTTCAATAGAGTCACCATTCCAAACGCACAGTCTAAAAGTTTTAGAAAAATATATAAAACGAGTAAAAAAGTGTAAACACATATGTATAGATTTTTTCTATAACACGCTTAAAACCAAACGAAAGGACTCAACCATACTTCCAATAGAGTTATATATCTAGACACAGTCAAACGAGAGCTTTTTAAGAAATATATATAATATAATAAATAAAAAGTGAAAGCTCTTTAATTGGATAAAGTTCCTTAAAATCAGAACATACAACATTAAACTAAACAATTTTTTATACATATATTTTTACATATATATAGAAATCAGTTCCACCGAGTGCGTGCGTGAACAATTAGACTACAGCAACCCACTTGTGCTCATAATTGTAACATTAACAATGCTTATTAACTTTTCATTTTTGTTAATACGTTCTGTTAGTTTTAGAGCCGTTATAATTTTCTCTAGTATTTCAATATAACAATTAAATATAAATTTTAAAAAACCTTCTTCATTCTAATTAACCTTAAAAAGATTCTCTTTTTTCTATTTGTAATATAATAATAATTTATTTGCAAGAATATGGTATATAGTAAAACATTATAAAATAAATATTTATATATTCTCCCCCTTTATACTATCTATATTTGTAATATTAGTTTTAAATAAATAACAGATCATGTTTTTATTGATGTATGTAAAATATTATTAGTGTATGATTAAAACATTAATTTATAATAATAAAGAAATATATCAATTATATCTCCGCATCACAGGTTAAATTGACAGGAGCAGGCTCGTATCTCAAAAACCTTTTACGTCATTCAACATCACTAAATATATTAAAGGTATCCAATTAAGTGCAATTAACAATTAGCTAGTGTGTTTATTTTTTATTTATCATTAAGCCTTAACAAATATATTATTTACTGTGCTCCTAAAATGAATTGTTTGTTTAACAAAAGTTAAATTAAAATATGTTTATCTTATAAATTATTATTATATTTAGTATTATTTGTATTTGTGGCAATATATGTTATTTTTATAATATTTATAGCAAAATTTTGTGAATTTAATAGTACCGTTAATAATTATGCAATATTTATATCAATAAATAGCGGTATTTTGTAAAATTATAAAAAAACTATTTAAAATATTAATAATATGTAAAATATTCTATAATGAAGGACGATACCGCTTTCTCTCATTATAATATTTTATAGACAACGTTAGTTTTTTCTCAAGAATAAACGACCATATAGAATTAATTAGCTTTTAAGCTTTCATGGCATGTGAAATGACATAAATAACACGGTATTTCATGTTGAATTATAATCAATTATATTAAAAATTATATTTTATGGAGAGCACTAGGATATATTATTCTATACCTGTCAATAAACATCACTATTATATATAGATATTGAAGTAGCAAGTCATGTAATTCCTAAGTGAATGTTATAAAGAAAACGTAAAAAGTTTCGATTCTCACAACGTCCCACTATTGACACGGACGTAGCGCGTTGATATCTTTTGTACATTTGTTACATTTCATTGAATCGTAAATGATATCAAATTCCCACAAACAAAATATTAATTAAAATAAAACGAAAGTTCAAACGCAATATAAAAGCACGCCACACTGACATAGTTACACATAAATGTATAAAACATTAAAAACTCACCTTATTCTTTATGGTACACAAACCCCGATACCACTAACACTAAAATGGAACGTCAAAATCGGGTCGCACGTGTCATTAAGTGTGGTCGGTGACGCGACGTGTGGTCTGAGCGAGCGCCGCGAGAGACTGGCGCGCCGCCGCGTCTGATCACACCTGCCCCCCTCCCCCTCCCCGTGACAGGTGTCGATGTTCAGGGAATCATCTATCAATATATATTTAATATGACGTTATGTTAAATGTAAGATTGCTAATATAAAACAATTGATTGGGAGTCTATTTTATTGAAAACACTATACACCAGAAACCGACATATTTTAAAACGTATTTGTAAGCTTCTGTAATAGGTAAGTTGTTCTATTGCATTTTATATGATTAAATATTTATGAAAACGAACAAGAATACACTCTACCGGTTGACTGGCTATAATGTCTATAGACAAGATAGACGACATGTGTAAAACGCGTAGTAACGAAATTGTCATATTTGGCAAATTAAACTCGTCATATAAATAACAGAAGATAGCTTAAAAGATCTATTCAATCTACATTTGTAAGGTGAAATAGAACCCAGTGGGAGGGACTGATCACTGGGTGCCGGGTTCTTCCCGGTTCCTTAGCCATAGCGTCAAGAGCATCTCATCTACTTCTATTTTTATTTGCAAATATCAAAGATATTAATAAAATCTCTATCCTACATCTATAAGATAAATATATTTTCAAATGTTACTATATTAATCAGAATTATAATGAATTATATTAAACTACTCTTACCTTCTGGTTTACCTTTAAATACAACTCTTAATCATTATATCCGTATTTTATTTCGATTTTGTTAAACATAATTAGTATAAAACAATAATTATTAAAAAATAGCTTATCTTTTCATCAATCCAAAATTTTAATTTCGTTTAATATCATAATATTTATCTCTGAATATACCATTTTGCCATTTTTTCTTTGGGTAAAAGTAATTATAAAAATAATTAGAAATTTCAATTAGTATGTAAGAGTAAGGTGTGTAAGAGCTGCTAAGAGTTCCACTAACTAAACAGTTTTCTTACCTGTCATAATCTCATTTATATTTGAATGAAATTTGCAATTTATAGATAATTTATTGATACTAAAGTAGATGAACACAGCCATATAATAAATAAGCCTATGCCCGAGCATAAAGACGTCAATATCCGTTGCTAGAAATATATGTATATGTGATTGATATACAATTTTATCGTATTAACATCAATAAAAATTTACTTACAACTCCACTCATCCAGCCTCCACTCGTTCACCGGAGATGACTGATCGAATTAATTACTGCCCACTTCAAGTAATTGCAACGATCACATCACAAAAGTAGCCGCTTTTCTTTCCATCACGCGATAAAAATATGTTCAATCTTAAAAAACGCGTAGTCTTAACCGTGGCGCGTGCCGAATACGGGAAGTTTTCACTTGTGACTTGTGAATGAATACCGGAGTCTTTGATCTACAACTAATAAAATGCGAAATAGTAACGTAGACAAAATAAGTATTTCTTACAAAGTATTAAAGTATGTTATTGCATGTATCGTGTCTGATTACTGATAACAAACTAGGCTAAGCTAGAAAATTTTAATGTTCGCAATGTTTGACTTCCCAATGACGGTTCACACGTAATACGTAAAGAATAAAACGTACAGAATAATTGACTTAATTGTTTGATGGGAAGCAGTATTTTATTATGTCATTGTATTATTTTGCACTCTGTCTGAGATTTTGCTAAACTTTATATTACTTATTCTGAGACATTATCTTATCTTACCAAAATTATATCTTAAAAGATTAAAATAGTATACGTATAACTTAAAACAAAAGAATTTTAGTTTACGGTCTTCACTTCGAAAAAGAATTCAAAAGAACCTAATCTTTTCACCCACATACTAATTTTGGAGTTCAATATCCTTTAATTATCCATTAATTATAATTTTGAACTTATCTTTCATAACGAAATACATTCTTCAGTATTTTGTCATGTCAAAGCCAATATTAATCAACTCTTTTGAATTTCGTTACAATTTCAGATAAAATCAATGTTAAGCCTTATGCAAACTTTAGTCTCAAAATCGAAAAGTTTAGAACAGACTAAATGATAGTATCAAAAAAATGTAAAGCGTAAGTGTAACAAAGTTCCTCTGCCCTAACATATTTCTAGCTCTTATCACCTTTTGTAGCCAGAAGTAGATATGCCTATACATGTATTAGATAAGTACCACATGTCACTAGGTGCCTATTTACATTCCGTATATAAATTTTTATGAAATAACAACAGACAGTCTTAGAAAATTCATTAACTTCAGTTAGTAACTAAATGATTAAATTTAGGCCGGATACTGTTCTGTGACTTTTTATCAAAACCGTAAAATTTTCATAGTTTATTCTTTTTTCGTAAATGTTAAAGTAGGTAATAATTTCTTCATCTTTTCTCAAATACTTTCTACTGTCGTTAACTTTCCATAACTTTTACCCTGATTTAATGAAGAAGTAATTTTAATTGCTCTTAAAAAAAAAATAAGGAAGGACAGTAACAAAATGTTTTGTAACGGATATTTTCAATCTTCGTACGCCCGCAGCAAAATATCAATAAACGCCCTGCTATGTTGAGAATGAGCATTGAGTTAAGGTTTCTACAAACTGAGCGATAAAAAAAAAAAGATTTAATTTGTTTATATTTATATTTGGAAATATGAATATAAAAATCATGTATATCTCAGTGTGGTGACTTATATGGGGTTTTATTTTATTACTGTAGTTACATAAATAGTTTCTCTTTTATAACCATATAAAAAAATGTAATAACTTCACCCCCTAAATTCTCCAGCCACAATTAAGTAAAAATCTTTTATTTTTCAGCAAGTTCGGACAAGTTTATTTATTTTCGATCATTCATAGTGTAATATACTTAACAATGATACAGTCAACAAGCTCCGTTACAAGGGTCGGGGTCGCGATCTCCATGAATGAAAGCCATTTTGTATGACTTACCTGTATATGGCAACAAAATACAGTGAACCAACACTTTTAATGACACGCGATTATAACCCTTAGGCGATTGACTTAAGGAAGTATCTTTGAAGCGAGAAAATGTAAAACATTTCCGTACTACTTTTCGTAACTCTCGTATATTCAAGGCGTGTAATTTGTATTTGAATTTTTTAGTGTTACAGCTAGACTGATTTTTAGATTTATATTATTGAAAGTTAATGAGTTTTAAAAGTTAACAAAAATATATTTATATATTTCTTACACAAACATACAATTTTTTTTTCTTTTTTATAATAAAATTTCAACACTATAGAAATAATATTAAGTTTGTTTATATAACAAAACCTTTAATTAAGTAATATTTATTGCCAATTTCAAGACCAATAAATGAACTAAATAAAAGAACTAAACATCCACTGAAAAATATGACAAAACAAACAAGGCACATAGTTTGTTTGAATTGCCTTTTTAAATTTATTCAATTGTCCAAACTGGTGAATTAGCCAACCAACTGGCAAAGAAAAGTGAAATTTCGCATAGACATACTCTTTTTTATATGTAGGAGCTTTAAAATACTTTAAAGATATATCATCCTTATATGAAACCTATTAGTTAGTATGTGTAACTTACCAGTGTCTCGCATGAATAGTCATTTGAATTTAAAAACCATTGCAGGAACTAGTTATTTTTAATTTATTAATTAATTTATTAATTTATATATTTCTGAAACAAACGGTGTTATAATAATAAATAAAATAGCAGTCATTAAAAATACTTAACCAAAAATAGTTTCCAATATTACAATGAAACACAATAAAATTCGGAGAAAAGATGCATTGCGTTAATAGAAAATATTAAAAACAAGTAATTGATAGGTAACTATTAAATAAACATAATTTCAGTAACAATTAAAGATTGGAAAGACTACAACTACAAAATAACAATAAAATTAGATTAATTTTAACAAATTACAAAGAATTAATAATTAAACATTATATGGTTTTTGAAAAAAGTTTTTTGTATCTTTTAAGAAACTTTAAACTATTTCAAAATAAAATATGAACAAACTTTTACCCATATCTAGTATTTAACTTTGTGAAAAGACAATTATTTCACATCATCGTCACAATCCAAAGTTTCTGCTTTAGTGAAATCACCAAAAAGGGATGGTATATAATAAAAATAAAAGATTTTTATAAAAATATATTTTTATCATTACTCTTAACTTAATATTTCTAATATTTTTAAATAAAAAAACATCTTAAATTCATGAATTTTCTGTTTCCTTGTACCTGTGAATATAAATAGAAAATTATGAGAATGAAATTAAGTAACAAATAATTATAATTCAAAGAGAAAGTCAAAGTTATTTAATATTTTAACTACAATAGATTTAACTCAATAATTGAATTAGTTGAAACTTATATATGAAAATATTTTACCATTGGCTAAATGTAGTTTAATATTTACTTACTTGCAAGAAACACAGGTATAAAACACAGTTTGTCCTTCATCAGCTGATCTCAACTGTAAAGTGGCATAAGACATTCTGTCATTGCCACACTTTGGACACTTCCGTTCCACAACCGGCCCTTCAGGGTTATCCATGTGTAAGATTTTATCATTATTAAGAGCAGAGACTGCATTAAAATGAATTGTGTAGTTGAACTTTATGTTGCAAAAATCTAAAAAAAATTTAATTCATTTATTTAGGATATATAATTATAGTAATATGTTTTGTTATAACTTTAATTATCTAAATAATAAAATAAGAATGATGATGCATATTTGTTAAGTAACAAATATCCAATACTATCTGATTTTTGCAGTTCCATGTAAGATTTTATTTATTATCAGGATAACTAAATGCTAGATAGCCTTCCTTACATCCTCTGCTCTCATTATCAGAAATAATTTATCAGATTCATCCAATAGTTCAGAAATATGATTGTTTAAGCAAAAACGGGAACTTATACACTTTAAAATTAATATTTAAAAATGGATAAATCCCTCCTTTTTGCTCTTTTTTTAAATGTATACTAATGTATAGTTATAATTAATATGATGAGATTTATGATTTACAACACAATTTATCAAAAACATAGAAACGAATATAAATTTGAAATTTTTGTTTCAAACCTGACAGAAAACCAGGGTGTAAAATTGTATGTACCTTTACCACTTCTCAATTTATTTTATTGTTCATACCTTATAAATTTAAATGAATATATTTAATAAAAGTTGAACTTACTATCTGGATCATAGGTAGCTTTGCATGCATAACATTTAACGGATCCAAATTCTTGTAATAACGGCAATATTGAACCGCATTTAGCACAAAATGCCGTACTAGTTGTAAATGGACCAGTTTCTGCCATAACTTACTCCTGTAAATTAATTTAGTTTTTTTTACTGTATACACAGATTAAGATTTGTATATTATATGCTGATGTTGAAACTTATCCCTCATTTCTTTCATAAATTGTTTTACATATAGGTTATGATTTTTACGTAACATATTATAATATAATATTAAGTGTCACGGCAATAATTAACAAATTCAGACTATATCAATAAAAACTATAAAAATAATAAATACAAACCTTATAGAAAATATACTGCACTGTACTTAAAGTTTATTTGTCAACATATTATTTAAAAATGTTTATTTCTTACATTAGTGATGTACATTGCATATCATACAGTTGACAATTGACACACCGTAAAATGGGTTGAATAGAGATTAAGGGTGAATAAAAATAAAATCGGGAAAAGATTTTGACGCCCATTATAATTATCAACAATTCATAAAAAAAAGTAAAATATTTTAAGAATAATAGAAAATTTATCAAAAATTTCTTGGCAGTACTGCAAAGTGTAATTTTAATTACAAATAGCCAGAAACTTCATTTAAATAGGAGCATCATGCAATGTACTATGGGTTTAATAAATAATATAGTGTTTAAGCCCTCATATGCATTAAAAATAAGTCTCAGTTATTGAATGCTTTTTGATAACATAGAAAGACCAAAAAAATTTGTTTTTTTGAGGAGAATGGGGACGGTTGAGGTATGAATAACAACGAAATAAGAATTAAAAAGATGAGAAAGGGTTCATAGTAACGACTTATATATGAATATGTTCAGGTTTCTAGGGTTATCACTAAATAGTAAAAGTAAATAAATTGACAATAACATAATAAAAAATGTTTCGGGATTATTCAATTAATTTTATATACAAGATAATTTTTAAACTGGTAAATAAATTTAAAATAATACTGAGCATTTACAAACAAAATTGGCGTATTTTTTTTATAATTATAGTGCACACAGGGTAAATTGAACACAGGATAAACAGGAGAAATTCACTAGGTTTGGTACCAACCAGACCAACCCTAGTGAATTTCCCACTTTATTCTGTTTTCATCTCGATTAACCCCAATCGCCGGGTGAATAAGGAATGCAAATATTTTTAAGAATTTTGAATTAATAGAAATGCTATAGAATTGCATAGTTTTATATTCAATATGAAAAGATACCACTTATACTCAAATACTTTTATTCTCATTCCTCTACATATACATTCAAAACTGGCTCAAAATTCATTATGAAATTGATAACCGTCTCTATTCTTTCCATTTTACGGTGTGTTAAATTAGTAAGCAATCAAAAAGCAATGATTTATCTCTGAATCTCTGAAATCTATTAAATTTAATTTTCTATTATCCTGAATCCTGTATATATATAACAATGGCATTTATTGTAATACTATAAATTTAGGTATTGATTAATTTTTTTTTCAATATTATGAAAAATCGTAAATAACAAAAATAATAATAATTTAGCCCAATCACATAGATTATATCAACCTACCTTCCATTATAAACTTACGGAATACGACCAAAAAGTTATTTTTATAACATATTTTAAAGAATTGATTCAATTATTGTTTTTATATATATTTTTTAATTCAGTATTTATAAGAGAGGATAGTTTAGTTTTATGTTTTTTCACACTCTTTACGATGAAAGATTTTCATACAATCATCAATCGTAAATATATGTGGTATAATATTAATAATCTGTGTCCGGGATACTTTTAAAGCGTAGTATAATTTTAGTAATCTATGATAATACGTTTTAGCTATGGCAACTGATGTTTGTATTTTGATTTTGTAAGATATTGACATCAGTAAGCGTACATCGGTAATTATAAAGTCGGTAATGTAGAAAAGTTGTAATCTACAAATAATCTGATTTCTGAAGAAAATAAAACGTTTTACAGGTTTATTTATTTTCTAAGTTATCCTTATCAAATGAGAATAAATCATGGTCAAAGTTAAAGAGTTATCTACAATACCGAACACCGATGGATATTTATAAACATTTTTAGTAATAATCCTAATTTTGTAAATTTTCAGATGGAGTCTCTTTCACAGTCGGCTGATTTGCAGTTTCCATCCACTGAACCACTTAGTCAAGATCATCAACCTATGGAAACAGATGTAGATAAAATTCCAAATGCGATATTGCAACCAACAGAAAATATAACAGAAAATGTTGGACCTCAAAGTGGTAAACATGAAGAATTTTCGGTTGAAAAAGTATTAGACAGAAGGATTAAAAATGGAAAAGTTGAATATTTACTAAAGTGGAAAGGCTATTCTGAGTAAGTGATTTTCTTCCTCTAAAGATAATATTTTATTTAAGATATGTTTAATAGTTTTTCCTATTTGGGTTGTTTTTATACAATTCGTTTTAAAACTGAAGGACTTTAGAAATATCTCTATTTTTTATTGTATGTATAATCTTTATAATATAATTTCAGTGAAGACAACACTTGGGAGCCAGAAGATAACCTTGACTGTCCAGACCTGATTTCAGCATATGAAGAAGCTCGGCTAAAGAGGGAGAGAGAAGCCGCCACCATACCTGATATGGAAGAATGTCATTTGACTCGTAAGCGAGCTAAACGAGGTGATAAGAAGAAGAAGGTTGAGGTAATTTTTGACAAAAACTTTGTCAGTGTCTGTTATGTTCTAAAAATATTCAAAATCTATATTGTACAAGTTTACAATGATAAGTTGAGCTACTCATGAAACTTTATATCATCATCATCATTTCAGCCCAAGGACGTCTACTGCTGACCATAGGCACCTCCCTTTCTTAATTAATTATTTCTAAACTTCATATGAAATATTTAAATTACAGGAAATCGATAAACCAAGGGGCTTGGCTAGAGGTCTACAACCTGAAAAAATCATGGCTGGGCAACTATTTCATGGTACCTTGTACTTTTTAGTTAAATGGTAATTTATTTACAATTATATATTTATTAAAATATATATAATATTTTTGTATAAATAAAATTAATCATTTGCAGGCAAGACTGTTTAGAAGTTGACGTAGTTCCTGGTCATGATCTCGGACAAGCATTCCCAGACTTTCTTATCAATTACTATGAACAGTGTGCTCCTTTCAGTGTGAGACACAGTGTAGGGCGAGTACCTCGACCTGCTCCTGAGGTACTGTATAATTAATATTATTAGTTTTTTATTTGAGGACTAAATAGTGACAAAATTCAATTTATTTAGTGCATTTTCACAGAAATTTGTATTATTTACTTAAAAATATGTATATTTATTTATAATTCACTTATAACAGTTGCCACCACTGGAACTGCCAGCAACTTTACCTGAAGAAACTCCAATGGAAGTTAGTCCAGAGATAAGTCTTCCGGAAAGTACACTTCCCTCACTTGAAACAGGTAACAATTTCAATATATAAAATTGTCTTAGGGTATATCATAATAAATTGTTTATACTATAAATAGAGAGTAATAAATTCAAAAACACAAACAGAATTTGAATCTGAACCTTTTGTTGGTCCATTCCCGTCTATCTACTTATTGAGCTATCATGTCTGTTGCTCACCCTGACCATTTTAGCTGTTTTATCATATAAATATGTTAGTTAAGAAAACCAACTTCTAATAGGTTTCTTTTACACATCCTGAACAAATTTTTTTATAAAGATTGTAATGTTACAAATGAACTACGAATGATATGCTACTTATTTTATTTTTTTATCTTTTTATACTTAATGAGAAAATATTTTTAATTCAATATGTTATAAATTATTATGAAAGATATGAAACTTAAGACTCCGGTCTAGAGAATACAGTATTTTTTAAAACAAATATAATAATTTGTAGATTTACCAGATATACCACCAGTTGAGCTGCCAGCACCTCCTCAGATTGAGCCGCCAGTGACAGAAACAGAGCCACTGCCAATAGAAGTACCAGTCAATTAATACATTTTTACATAGTATGTAATAAAAGTTGTCGTTTGTATATAATTATAAAATAAATTAAAATTAAATATGCCTTATCCATAATTTAAATGATAAAAAATAATTAAACTAATGTTATGGAAGCGTTTAAATTTTATTTGAATTTTTTTAAATATATTTTTGAATTACATGTGTAAAACTTGACCTTTGCGGCCGCAACAATGTTTGTGTAATTTTTTTTTGTAAGAAGACTGCTTGCTCACAACAGATACGTAAATTTTAGTTAAGTAAGACTGCGGCTAACACACCGGTGTGTTTTTTAGCATCTCTGGAATACTGCGAACCAGACGATTAAAATTTCCTGTTATTCATATATATATAAGAGATACAAAAATATAAAGACCATATAAAATATCGATTATTGTAATTATAATTTTAGTGAGGCTTTTTTTTTGAACCATCAAAGTCAAATTTAAGTTGTTATGGTATTTTTTTGTATTTATATTGATAAAATTATTATATTTAGATTTGGTAAAAATTGGTTCTTGCTATTAATATTTTTATTTCTTTATTACGGATTACGTATATAAATCTATATAATACAGCTTCATATTTTGTATCTTTTATGTAGTTAGCCATAGCGAGCGCACAGTCGTTCAAAATTCATATAATGCTCTGTCTCGACGTATTTACTCTACGCTAAAACACACACCGGTGTGTTAGCCGCAGTCTGAAAACTTCTTAAGTTGATGTTTTATTACTGGCTAACAACATTTGTTGATACATTTGTATTAATTTGTATGAAATATTTATGAAATTTTGAATGTTAATAAAAATTAAATCTAGTTTAAATATATTCGTGAAGTGACGTAGTTTACTAAGAGCTAAAAACTAATTCATTATTTTTTTATGCAATAACTTGGTAATTTTATTTTGTACTAGGCTAGTATGTACAAGAAAATACTTGTATTAAAATAAAGCAGATTAATGAAGTCTCTGATATATTATATAGATAATATATACTTAATACTGTCTATAAGAGTAGTAATTTAAATAATGTATTCTAAATAATAAAAATTTAAAAAGAATTTTGTTTTTTTTCTTATTGTATGTCGATTTCATTTTAATTTTCAGTTAAATATCGTGAGTACAGTAGTAAGTATATATATAATAGTCGCCATGGATCATGAAAATTTTTACTTCGGAAATTCATAGAATATTCTCTTAGAATATAAAAACAGTAAATTATATTGTTTTTTTTTTTGTAATTTGTGTGCACGGTGTAGCAACATGAGCACAAGACGAACTAAAAAGCAGCTGAAATAAAAATATGCGTGCGAAAGAACGTTAGCTTTTGCTATTTTTATGTATAAACATAGAAGAAGAAAATGTATGCAAAAAAATGATTGCTTTGTATGTCTGTAATCGAGTCATACTCTCATTCAGTTCATCTACGAAACTAGAACGTGGTTTGGATCAACTAAAAAAATATTAATGATATTTTAAATATAAAATTTCATATAGCTGTTTTTTTTAAATTTTCCTACGTCTCAGTAATGCATGGTCGTTTTCACGACTTAGTTCACAAAATAGCTCGCACACAAACCGATACTGTTAAGACAATATTATCATGGGTAAATCATTAGCAAAGTGGACAATATATTTTGGCAATTATTTTAATTTTACTGTCCCTTTATCGTAATTAATACCAATAATATAAAGGGGAAAGTCTGTTTAAACATGGTCATCTTTAAAACAAAGGGAAGGACTTGAAAAATTCTGTTTGATTATGATACGCAGATTCATGAGGAAACCTATTATAGGTTTTCTGGCTTTAAGCTACTACTATTAGTTATCTTAATAATAAGTAAAGTCTGTTTACTGCGAGTGGAGATGCTAATAACAGCTAGAAGTAGCTTATAGAGTAAATAAATAAAAATTAATAATGGTGTCAGACAAGACGGGAGATATGTGTTACTGAGAAATAAAATGACTAAAAAGAAGTAGTTAATCATCTCAAAATAGCTTATGAATAAATAATACAACGAAATATCCTCATTATTTTATTATTCTTATATTACGCACCCTGTATAGTTGTATAAAAATTAAAGTATAAATGCTTTGGTATATGGAAATATCTGGTATTCCTAGAATCGTTTTAAAGTTTGTTGAGGAATGGGGAAATGGATGCAAAGTCTTCACATTCAGGGATCAGCTTCCCCCTATATTTATAGCACGATTCTCCACAAAGCTGCCCGTTGAACCACGTTCCAAGCATTTTTCTGCATAGAGCGCAGTTTTCCATACATATTTCCAATGGTTCGTAGCCGGTAGCTAAAAAAACACATGAATTAAAAAACAATATATTTTTATTCATTTATCTGTTTTTTTTTATTAAAGGCATATTTAGTGGAGGGTAGTGATCTTGATTTATATAAGTCATAAGATCGATACCTCTATGGAAAATTCCGTTTATCCTATATTATCGTTCAGAGGCAACCTGTATCTTTTGACAATTTTTATATAAACTGAACACCAGAAAATTGTTCTCAAATGAAAATTCTGTGACTCACATGTGACCTATATGTGACGTCAAAGTTGTGCTATATAAAATAAGTTATATTTCTATTTCCAGAACTCGTTCCAAGTTCCACAAAATTATCTTCAAGAATTACCTAATCCCCTTCATGCAAATGATTTCTTCACGTGTTATTCTCGTAAAACTTTGCTCATTCAAGCTCTGTCGATGTCAAGTGTAAGTTGTTGAGGTGAAATTGCATAACAACGAAAGTAAGCCAACAAATCGTGGATTGGGGTCATTGTCTCACGTGTCTTCGAATTGATGAGTAAGATACACTAACATAACTTACTGGAACCTCTATTACAAGAATAAGTTATTTTCCTTTTGAATTAAACTGGTCGAAAACATGCAAGATTTATTTTAGATGAATCATAGAACTTTGCATGAAATATATGTATTTTATCCAACTTTCTATTAGTCTATAAAACTAATATAATTCTTAAAAGCACGTAAATTTCAGAAAAACATGTTAATTTTTATTAGATATATATAATAATCGACCATGGCAAGCGATAGACGTAATTTTTCATTAGATTTTTGTATGTTTTCACATTACGAATGATTTTGCTATCAGGAGGTTTTGAGATGTTAATTAAAATAAAAAAAAATCACTAATATTTTAGATGTAGAATTATTTAAAATAATATACCTCTATAGAAATTTAATACATATTCATATCACATTTGTGCAAAAACGTTACTGTGTTTGTATTACTAATATCGCTAATTTTATATCTCAAAAAAAGCCATTATATTACTTAAAACAACATAAATTTATAAAATGTTGATAATATTTAATTGAATCCTCTTACAATCTCAATCAGAATTACAGAATTTGGTATTGATAAAACTGTTGCAATTTCATCGTAATCAGAATTTTCATGTTAAAATAATAAATAATTCTATTTACATCACAATAATACTTATTTTATAAATACATCATAAATATGTAACGAATATGTAAATCCTTTTGCTTTTCTCAAAAGGCTTTTCGATATTTAAACGATACAGACCTAAAAGATATCAAAGAGAAAAGATAAAGATAAGATAACCTGGACGTTTTATATATAAATTGTCTCATAAAGAATAAAATAAACGTCATTATAATGATGACTTTTATGATATACAATAAAAGTTTTCCATTCACTGTATTATTCCTTTTAGTATTCTTTTAACATTAATTTAGAACGAGATTTTTTAAATTAATTATGATATTCTTTGTTATGTCAGTTTAATGCCGACAACATGAATAGGGACTCCGAACGGTTTCAAAATTAATCCCGATAGTAATTACGTGAGTAAATCCGAATAATTATTTATAATAATAACATAGTGAACTTTAAAAATTCACATAAAAAAAAACAGTGCAGTTGGTGTACGTACATTAGATAAACGATGGGTCTATTTGGCTTTGAAACTTGCTAAAACAAACGTATGCAGTAGAATCTTGGACAAATTACGAAACTAAGACTAAGTTTGGGGATAGTACAGTTGGGACTTTAGTCTTAGGCGTTAATATATTGACCATCGTAAACAAACACGCGATTTATACGGTTTGTTGAATATAAACGAATGAATTTACTATTGTAACTATTTTAATCAGATTCAATTGCTAGTTTTTTCTGTGATCACTATTATTGCTAATAATTAAATTTCATGTAATTAAAACGATATAAATAATTGATATTTTATATGACATACTATAGTATATTTAACAAAGGTATTTATCGATGTGATATGTATATATAAAATAAGACGCACAGTTTAATCAATGGCTTAATCCATCAATTTAATGTTTAATTTAAATCGAAATGAAATTTAATCCTTATAAACATATTTATTAAAACAATTAATTAATTATTAATTAAAAAAGGTCTGATTCTTGATGAAAAATATTAAACAGTATCAATAGTAAAACGGTGCCGGAGTATTTTTTCAAAACATGATATATTTCCGATAAAATTGTTTAAATATCCAATATACTATATACTGTTATAAATATTATATATTATATTATTACCTGAAAACATATCAGTTTCAATCCTTTAAAAAACATGCTTCAATTGACAAAAACTACTTTAATATAACTAGTAGTATATAAATTATTATATAATATAATATATCTTACCAATAGCGGGATTTGCGTTAACAGGCACTAGATATAGTTGTTGAAATGCTACGGCGAGAAATGCGAAGGTGAGTTTTCCGACCATTTTGAATTTATCTAAAAAAATATATTATTTCCTTACTAAAAATTAGATTTATTATTAATTATTAAATATTTTATACATATTATAATCACCAAAAATATAACAATTGCGCAAGTAAAACCAACTTCACTATTATTATGAACACTTAACATACCTATACATTGCATCCATATAAAGAATTACAATATATAAATAGATTGAAATAAAAAACATGTCTTCATTTAGGAAGTCCAATTGTCACTGATATTCTAGAACAGAATCCTCACAACGTGGTCACAATACTAAGGAAGCTAGCAAACTTCGCGAAACCACTACGCGGCAAATACTTCCTATTTTACAGCCACTTATTACTTCCTTCATACCTAAATAAAACAACGTAAATACGTACAAACAATCCTGCATATACTTTACCTATTATAAATCCGATGTCAAACTCACCGGTTTTAAATTCATGTGTCTAGTCTCAGGTCAAGTTACAGGTACTTTGAACTTTGATTGAAATTATTCCTTAAATAGTTTTGGAAAATTCGCCTATTCGCGTCCGGTCGTAAATGAGCTGTGCTTAAATATGACACGAGACGACTATGCTCGTACGGCGTGCAGGGTGGGGCGCAGGCTGTACCTATCAAAACGTAATAAGGAATACCCCAGGAAACGATTCTACCTCATGAAAGAATAAAGTTCTAAGGAAGTGTTCTGTGGAAAAATATATCTGCCAAGTTATTTATAACAGGATAATTGTCGAACTTATGTAATGTCTTACATCATGATGAATGGCGTGCAGTGTTAGTATGAAACCAGTTTTTTTGCATTATTATATTATCTGTTACATGCACGTCTAATATGGAATTAATTCCACAAAATTTTGTTTTCTATTTTTGACATATTATTTTACAAAAACAATGTTAATACGGAAGCAATTAATTCATTATAATGTTAAATATATTAAAGGGTACAAATTTCAAGAGGAAATTATTCTGAATCAATTAATTTCAATGCCCATATTATCTTATAATATCGTACACCAACATTCAAATAATATCCCGAGGCGCCAACCCTCTATTATACTCCAGAGAATATTAAAAGTTAAATAAATTGTGTTGACTGAGAATTATTGGATAAATATCATTTATGATTTAAAAAATTAATATTGACTATAATTGCATACACAACATTCTCTTGTATAATAATTTTAAATATAAAAAATAATGTGAAGTTTAGGACAAAGGAGATCTTTACTTCCGTGCTAGCGAACAAAAAGTCAAATGTAAATAACCTCTTGGTACCACGTGATCGTACAGAGTGTATTATTCCGTCAGTCGAGTCACATGGCTGGCATACTTCAAACCTTGTCAAGGCAGGACTGGTTTTATAGCGCAATGGTATCATTATATTCATAGTGTATTTCGTCTCTACCACCATTTAGGAAGCGGTATCACCATCACAATTATTGTGATCCAAAGACTTCCTAATATAAATAATCTTAATCCTGCCGGAAAACAATATTTGATATGATTGATTTTTTTAATTTTTAAACATTTCCGCATATGAAATCATTCGGTTGAAATAACTTCCAAAGAGTGGAATTAACGGTAATTTCGACTTGTAATAAGTTAATTTTATGACCGTATTGATATCATTATTACTCCAAATAAAGAGTATGGACTGTTTTAACTTACGTTATGGCCCTCGATTTAAAAAGTGCTTGTTATTCATTTTTCCTGCACAGGTAACTAAACTCATTAAATTTTGTATAGTATTTTGTTTTAATCTGTTATGATAGATTTTTTATCGACTGATTTATTATTTTTTTGATATTTTGCAGTGAAATAAAAAGGATTTTTGGAGAATTTTATTTAATATTAAACGAATATTGAATTTTAATCGAATATATGAAGGAGGAAGTCAATCCAGTTTGATAGATTGTTCAGACCAATTATCGAAGTTGTTCGTTAGCTCATTGGACAAGCTCTTGCAGTTGATAACTTGGTTGAGAGCTCATCACTAGTTTAGCTGGATTTAGAACTAATCAATGCCATAATAAGACTTATTTTTGAATAAAAGATTTGTAATATTAATTAAATATAATAATAGTAATGGAATTACTAACTAATTTTCAGCTGTTAAAATTATCAAAACCTGAAATCTTGACTCTTGAAGTACTCATTGTATAGAGACAATATCCATCGAAGCTAATATTCTAAACAGATGAACATATCCATAGGATCGTAATAATAAAAGTTACATTTAGTTTCATAATTTTAATTAAATGAGGTTCTATAGATATTTGTAATTCATAATATAAAAGGCGCTTTTTTGGTTCAAGAGTAATAGTTGTATAAATGTAAAGAGTGTACTTAGCAGTTTCTGAGTACACTGCGGCCTAACACTGTGAAGATATATATCAAATTAAAATATATTTTATATTATATAACTCAAATAAAAATTGTTATGATATTTTTCAAATTACAAATAGCATTTGTTAAAATTGACCATGAAATTAAAAAAATATAAATATTTTTTTGAAAATAAATCTTAATTTCAATGAATACCTGTTCAAAAATAAAAAATATATATTATGGCATAGAGATTGACATAATTAGACATTTTAGCCCTGAGGGATTTCTTTTTTTTTTCCTTATTTTATCTAACAATATTATATATTTTATAATATTATGAAAGTATAATTTATCTCGGGCTGAAAACACCCACATTCTTTAAATATATTTAAGGATAGTCAAAGTCAGCTCAAAGTCACTGAAATGTCTACAAACTCTGATGTTTAGAATTATATTATAAATTATATTTTATCATAAAGGCTTACAGACAAGCATTATGAAGAAATTATAAAATAATTAAATATGATTAAATTAATTTTTATCTAACATAGAACTTTTATATTGCGATAAAAATTCTATAGAGGGACCTTCTCACCATCTCTTAAAGTAATATTACAATAATCTGACTATCCCTTCGAACCACGACCCACGTGAAACATTTTTTTTTAAAACTATGATAGTTTTAAGAGTAATTAAAGGTTAGTTCTTCTCTAAAAATAAAAAAATTGTTTCTCACTGACTTACTAATAAAAATATTTTTACTCATTAAAACTTATCTATTCTGTCACTTTATCACTAACCATTCACGTTAAAGGTGTGAAAGTGACAAACCAGAGAATATGTTATAATAAGTATATATATTTTTATTACTAAGGAGGTCTTTAAACTGAGTTATAGTCTGCAATTTTACCTGAAGATGAACTCTTGAATGTTACACCAGTCAGGTGCTTTTTATACTAAATCCATCCATTTTCCAAACGAAGCGTGTCCGAAAACACGAGGCTGAATTACCCACTGTAATTGGATTGCAAAATGGAAATGCTTGAACCGTAATTCCCTTGAAGCTAATATTACTATTGTTCTCAGTTTCTCGTGAAATATTAATTAAATTTATATCCTGTGCTTGCTTGTATTAACGAATTGTTTTATCTTTGCATTTCTATATATACTTTTATAAATTTTAAATTAGAAAATTATCAATAAAAATAATTTTTAAAACATTTATTTTTGAGAACAATAGGGTGTTTATAGAGGGTTTATATTTAATTTGTTTAGTGATAATCTAATTATTTTTAAAACTAGCTAACCATATGAATTTGTTAAAAAAATAACAAACAAACAAAAATATATATTTATCTTAATTTTTAGATTCTGAAATAAAGATAAATATTTTTTTATATTTCTTACTTCTATAAATGCTAAATATTCTCATTTTTGCAATTTGTTAAGTTTCCTTTTATCTTATAAAATATCGTTGACCCTCGAGGTTTCCGTTTAGCGTAATTAACGTAGAAGGTTTGGTTTGAGAGATAACCAACTAAGAGGACCATTGAAAGCCTCTGCTCTCTTACGAAAATGTTACGGCTGTTTCAGCTTGGATGACTAAAAATACATACATACAAGCTTAAAATTAGTTATAAAACAATTCACCTTATAAACTATTCGGACAAAAAAATAAAAAAAAGGTAATATAAAATTTGTTACTAAAGAAATTCTAATTTATTTGTGTTAAATTTTATAATATCTCTTTTAGACGACATATCCTCCTCATACTATAATTGTATACAATTTATTTTATTTGTATGTGTAATCTGCTATAAATACAATAAGTGAGCTCTTATATAATATTAAATAAAGGAAAACATTATGTCACTATTAATATTAAAGGGATCTTGTCATGAGATGTTAGTCAGAAATAGGAAAATTAATGAAAGGTTATATTATACATTATATTGCTGAGAAATAAATACTTACATGTTATAATAATGAAAAAATTCTATATATAGTGTTTATATATTTTTTTATCTAAAATATTACTGAAAAGTTCTTATTTTTTTTTAAAGAATGTAATGAATTCGAGAAAAAGACGAAGCTTCTTAGCATTCCATGCATTCACATTGCAGGAAGAGGAGTGCAAACAGTGTCTGGATCTGGCGACCCAGATTTAGATTTAAGGATTTAAAATATGCATACAGACTCACTAAGGATACGATATACTAATTACTAACGAACGAGTTACATTACTTTAAAAAAATCAATAAAACAAGCTAAAATTTTTGATATAAATAACTTTTTTTTTTTTTTCGTTGGAAAAACCCGTTACGGGCCCATGGGGGTGACGGCCGGGGGGTGATGTGGGACTACCCGGCAGCATAGAGGATGCTGCCATTTTTAAGGCTACCCACTAAAAAACCAACGGTTGCCCTCTGCGCCGTAATGGGACGTCACGGGATCGCGTTAGCACACACCGTGACACCCCGGCGAGACCCCCCAAATGAGGGTGCCCCGAGCAACGTAGAGCACCCTCTCATCGTAGGCCTATGTTAGGTAAGGGGGGTCACCCTCCCCCCTCACCAGGCCTTTGATATAAATAACTAGTTTAACTCATCATATTTCAATTACATGTTGAAGTCAATTCTGTAAACCATTATAATTCTTATCATTGTAATAAAATAATACTTAACTCTTTCAACGTCTAAGCATTGATATATACATAAACACTTCTGCATTTTTTAAAAATTAGATTTTATGTATAAGTAAAAGTTGTGCTTGTAAAAAGTGTATATACTTAACTCTTTTTTACGTTTAAAATGTTGAAACTTATTATTTTATAGAACTAACTCAACGTAACTTTTTTCGAATTCAAATTACTACCAATCAATATATTTACTTGAGCATAAAAAGTTAAGTTAAAACTATGTGATAATTGCGTCCTAACGTTTCACAATACATTATAACTAGTCTAATTGATTTAGTGCTAAGTGAATTGAATAGTGCAATGGCTGCTAAGTCTTTAGAACAAGCTTAATGTCATATCAAGTATTTTAATATATTTTTTAAAGTAATGTAGATGACGTCACAAAAAATCTTTAAGAAAAGTAATGTAAGCTTTAAAATAGTGTAAAAGTCAACGACTAAAATAACTGCTTTTAATATAAGAAATAATAATAAAACCTTGAAAAAATAAATTTATTAACATCAAAAAACATTCAAAATTTCATTACAAAAGAGACCCAAAAAAATGTAATCACAAGCAATTTAAAAATAAATTCCGACCATTCTCCAAGCCTGATTAAGCCTCAACAATGGGTACTTCGTCCTTCATACTCGCAAGCACCAAGTTCTTGTCGGTACCTTGAGGTCTCTTGGGCTCCAAGGCCGCCCTCATCTCAAGGGCCTGAGTATCGGTCTCGAGAGATTGTTCCTTATCGTTCAAATCTATCGCAATCTTGATCGACGCAGCCTCTAGAGCATTGTATGTTGCCCTTGCAATAAATAAATATTTTATTAATCGTATATTTTTAAAAAAGTAATTAGTATGTTTCTGGATTTAACTAGCGTCTAACTATATAATCAATATTATATAATCAATTATACGCGAGTCAAATCCGTTAAAAATAGTAATCTAAGAAAATATTAGTATTTTCCTAACAAATACAAGCCGCGAGTCCATATCCAAGTGTTTTAAGGTTCCGTGCCCAAGTAAACCGAAGGTATTGTTAAGACTCCGCCGTAAGTCTGTCTGTATGCTGCTATAGGTATAAATAACATTAATTTTTCAAATTATTATAATATGTTCGTATCACAACATATATTAAAAATGGCCAAATGTTAGTATATGTAATTAAACAATTAAATTCTAATAAAAAGTTATAAATATTTTAGTTTTTTATTATTTTAAACATATTTATAAATTCCAATCATAATTATAAATTATAAATGTTGTCAACATCATACCAGAATTTTAAAATAAAGTAAAAAAATAAAATATCAAATCGAAAGTAATATGAAGCTTTACTAAATTTATATTTTAATTATTTCTATTTCACTTTGTATTTTTTGTAAGTAATAAATGAACATTAAAGCAATTTCCAGTTAAAATAAAAAGCACAAAAAATTCTGGAATGAACTGCTACTAAAATAAAAAAAACAAATTACAGCAAGTTTTATTAGTGACCACGATTTACTTAATTGTTGCAAACAGACAAAACTATGTGGAAATGGAGGCCATAGAGATATACTCTTATTTGACTGGAGGTTTTGGAAATGGTCCAAGAAGGATACTTCGCAGCATCTCATTACAAGTGGAAAGCTCTCGAAATCAATGTTACGACAGTCTTTGTTTGTTTCTGGGAATATTCCTACAGAACTTTGTGTATTTTGTACAAGATTTTCACATTGTCTTTATTTTACAATATGTTAAATGCTAAGCAGAGACTTTCTAGTACTCGACTGCAACTGGTATATCTCCCCAAAGAATATTGCGAAGATATATATTTCAAAAGATCTTAAATTTCTGGGTAAGTTGTAAAAGTATATATGAAAGGTGAAATTGCTTGAAATATATCAAAGCCCAGCTAAAACTGCTAGGTTTCGAAATTTAATATTTTTATAAAACTGAACGGGTAGATTTATAATATATTTAAGCCTTTAAAATTATTTCACTATTTATTAAAATACGAAATCGCTAAAGGTACGAAATTCACACTCATTCATATTGACTGATGTACAAATTTATCTGCATTCAGTAAACATTCGAACATAAAAATATATTATGTGTCAAGTAGAATGACCATAAAGCTGAAATTCATTTTTACTGGCTGGTTATAATGTCATTTATTTTTTGCTTGTTGGATATAACCTCGTAAAAATATTCGTTGTTCAGTATTTTTCAGTAGAAGTGTCTGTTGTTTCAAAAGCCTGCTCACAATTGCGTGTGTTTGTAATTACAGTAAAAATACGAAAAAAATCCACTTTGTTTTTAATTGTTTGTACTTTTCGAAAGATACTGATATGATAGGACAAAAATATGTTATTTATTTTTATTTTTAAATATCAACAAAATAAATAAGGATATTACTTCAAAGTAAATGTTAAAAGTTTATCCCCCTTACTAATAAAAATATTTTTACCCAGTATAACATATTTTCTGTTTTGTTACTTTCACACCTTTGAAATAAATCGTTAGTTTGAAAATCACAAAACAGATTGTTATAATGGTTACAAATATTATTTTTAGTAAGGGGGTATGAGTTAACGTAATTTTTTAATTCATGAAGAAAATCCATAATTATGTGATGACTTACTTGGCACAATCTTGCTTCTCTTGCAGCTGACGAATCGTTTCTCTGAGATTGCGTACTTCTTCCTTTAATCCGATATCTGCTTCGTCTCCCGCAAGTTCGATTCCGGGTCGGTACCCGCGTGTTTCTAAACGAGTTTCAGCTACTTTCAACGCATTTACTTTATCAGCGAACTGTTCACCGATTATCTTTAGCTCCATCGCTAGTTTGTCCATATTCTCTTCCATCTATGAATATTAATTTAATAGTTACAGTTGTAAAGAATAAGGAATATTTAATTTATTTTTCCAACAATATCATCGATAAATTCATAAAAGCAAATATTTAATACCAAATCATAATATATAAGAGTCTCATCTTTTGTTTAATCTTTTGTATGAAATGTTATGTCTTTTTATTTAAATCTTATAAAATTATATTCATCTTTCCCTACCTTCATCTTCTGCCACTGGAGCTCATTTCTTGCCCGCTGGGTATCGTAAATTCTTCTCCTCATCATGTAATTCGTCACATCGGTCTGCGCTCTTAAAGCATTTCTGGCGCGACCACGAGCTACAAACAAGGATTCCCGAAGACGAAGTGTATCTTGAAGCTCGTCTATTGCCATCTTCTTAGTAGCTTCGCATTTTTCCAACCATTGGTCATATGTTATCATTCTGAGAATTAACAATTGAATTATAATAATATAATCTATATTTAATTTTATTATTCTAGGTAGATATTATTGAAAAAAGTACAACAAGGGGGAAACTGGAAAGAGCTAACTTTTACATGAGGTTTATGAGTTTTGAAAAAAATTGGAAAATTGGACAAGTTTGTTTGTTGTTAGTTGAATATTTACCTATTCGGGTTTTTAAGAGAATCTGTTTTATAAGTTATATTAGCGCTGTTCTTTTCAAGAGAAAGCATATCTTTATCAATTTGCAAGGCTTCATTCTTGTCATTAAGATCTAGTTGCAGTTTAAATTTCACTACTTCTAATTTATTAATCTTCTCCCAGGCGGATTGACATCTATCTATCAGCATTTTCTTATTGCTCTCTGTCACACAAAGTTCCTAGAAAAATATTAATTTTGTCTCAAATCTTTATCTAAAAGCTGCTCTTCATTTTTAATTTAAATATACAATGAAAGCAGAATGAAGAATATACTATAATTCAGTTAGCTTTAACGAAGTGGATATTGATTTGATTAAACCTTTTTATGAACAAGTTATTGAAAACAAAGGTTAATTTGCGAAGTTACTTATTGAGCATCAGTGTGTGTGAAATTTAAACGTGTGCGTGTGTTATAAATTGATATTATAGAGTTATTTATATAATCTTCTACAGATATTATTATAAGAAAAAATTATTGTTCAAAGAGACCATGAAAGTCCAAAAAAAATTCAATTTATGTATGTTGTTTCTTTGTCAAGTATTTTAACCTTTTTTAATTCTGTGTCAGCGAGGTCATAAGTCAGTTCAGCGCTTCTTCTTCCATCTCTATTGGACAAACATTCAGAACAAACCAGCAAGGGCATGTTTAATTGTTCCAACTCCCTCTCCGTGGACGCTTTTTCTTCTTTTAAACTGCTCATTTCTCGATCCAAACGATCTAGCAACTCTTGAAGTGTTGACTTCCATTGTTCAATTTCGTACACTCTAAAAATGATAAGGAATACATATGGCATATGATAATTATAACAGAATAAGATATTTTGATGTCAATAAGCATTTTATTAATTCTTATTGTCATCAAAGTATCTTACATAAAGAAAATCTATTTATATAATTATCCGGTTGTTAGTTAGTCTGATTAGTTTCGAGCCTAGTAACAAGTTTTCATGAGCTCTGAAAGCTACTGTACGCAATTCACGCCGCAATTCCGCCATGCTCCGAGCTCATGCATAAGTCAGGCAAATATTGAAAGTATTTACGTTAGTATAATAATCATGGATCATGAAAGTTTAAATACCAAACCTAAGTTACTTATTGATATATATATATATTAATATTAACGATTTTGTAAAAGAAGATTTATATTATAGAAAACTAACTCGCAGTAATAAATTCAACAAAGGTATTTGAATTATTTAGAATGTGATATCTTCGCAACATACTATACCTAGCTGTCAGGCGGTTGTTATTGTGGTAACTGTCCCATTCAGTCTTAATCCTGGTTTCATTTCGGAGCTGGTGTGCACCGTGTCGCAGGTCGAAGGCATCAGCGCGTCTGGTGTCTGCTGTCACCTATGGATAAGTATACTTATATTATTTATCTTCTATTAAAATCATCAGAACCATAGTGTAGTAGGCTTTGTGTTAGATAGTCCAATAATTATATTTTATTTTTATTATGGTCTAATACTAGCTAACTAACTAACATAATATAGGTTAATGTTTTTCAACCAATGTATTATAGGTTGAGAAGTCTTTCTGTACACAAGAAACGTCCTACCTTAGTGTAAGTGAAATATACGTGTGTGTATAGTTGTATCATGTATATTGATTGATTGATTGATTTTCGATACAATATAATAAGATGATAAATATTTACATACTAAATATACGGATATTTAATTATTAATAATTAAGGTATTTAATAATATTTTATCTACGAAAGAAAAAAAAGGGCGTGGTATTTGACAGTTTTATTGTATAATAATATTTTATCTACGAAAGGAAAAAAAAGGCGTGTGTTTTTAATTATCTTAAATATAAACAGGAAGTAACTGGTGTTGTTATGAACAAAATTAACAACTTTCCTTGTCTTTTTAAGTAAAAGTCAAAAACATTTAATTTAGGTAAATAAGTCGTGTTATAAAATACCAAATACACAAAATAAATTGTATGTTCTTGATAAAATTAGCAGAATTTCTTTCTTTGACATTTGAGCCGTTACGCCCGATAGCCTATACTAAAACGATTTTATCTACCTATCTCTTTTATATCCTTATCTTCTATATTTTTGTACCTTTTGAATAGCCGATGTACATATGTATTATCTTAAATAATATCTTGAGAAACATTTTCCTGTATCCCATTTCTTAATGATGTTTCTATTGTGAGTAAACAATATTTGTATTCACCGAAATCAGCATTGACCAAACAGATGTACATATATAACTTCTATAATAAAATATTATAATAAATATAATAAAGAAAATGGATTGAATTCTCTTACAAATCATATTATAATCCAAATTATTTCTTTTATTCCGTCGGAAAATTTTCAGAATACAAGAATAACACGAGTAGTGAAATTTATAACATTGTAATAAAAATGTCAAAAGGATCATTTCAACTTTTCAATAAAAACAAACTTTATTGAAATGAATAATAACGTTGGAACAGCGTTATTGAAAAAACTAGTTCAAGAGAGAAGAGCTAAATGCGAAAGGAAAATTTTCATTCTGTCTAGACCGATGGCTATATGAAATAAAAAATAAATTTAACACTTCATAATATTGAAAATTTCAATATTCATAAGAAAAATGTTTTATTCAATATTCAAAAGAACAAATTTATAATTCAATTTAATATATTTATTGAAAGATTGTCATTTATGATTGTAAAATAAAATTAGAAATATCTTTGATATAAAAAATATAGATTAATTGAAGAATTAAGTCGGTAATAATTCAAAATTTTTGCAGAGACAAAAATCCTTCATAAGTTAGCGAAATTCAAAGTGAAAATTGAGGTCTGGCGATTCCAAATCTTCCTTTAAAGGGCTTACCAGGCATGTCGGTATTAAAGGTAAAAGTTTTCTAATTTGCCAGAAGACCGCTCTAAAATTATTATTTAAGGGCGTATCGGCGAAAAGCCTAAACGTAATTGTGGTCCAAATCTACATATTAATATTGCTTTCAAGGTTTGTTTTGGATTTAGTTGTACCGTACATAATTTCTGTACCCTAATTATTTTATAAATTTCAAGCAATTATATGTTAAATGTAAATAATGTAAAAAGTATTTTTAATAACCCTAATACGCTGTTAGAACATTTATTTTTGTATTATTTCATTCAAATTAAAATTATAATTCATTTTTTTTTCTCAAAATGTTTTTGACAGTTTTATATCAATTATTTTTTCAATAGTACTCAATAAATTTGGGCTGAGTTTTAAATTTTCGATTACTTTTAGACTTATTATTACTTTATCAATATTATATTCTCTTCATTTACATAAGAATTAGTTTCATAAATCAGAATAAGATCTGGATTATCTAAGTATTTTAATTTAAAAAAATAATTATTTGTCTGCAGTATACAAAATTTGTAAAATTAATTCTTAAAACGGTTGACAATCCATGATTTAGAAGTACAGTTTGCAAAACCATTGAATTTTCTGTGGATCCATTTGGTAGCGCAATCTAAAAAATTTCGACATAATCTGAACACAGATCACTCGTAAAAAACAAAGTTTCTGCTTCCGGAACATTGCTTTTTGAGTTCGAGACAAGAGTGCAGTTTGTAGTTTCGGAGTACATTTACAGAACTATCTCGAATCTCCAGTTGTACTGAACTATAATCGATACTAGACCATTTTGGAAACAAAAGTTAAATAAGAACTTTTAACGAGTTGATATTTTGTTTTATATTTTGTATACATCTACTTGTCTTTAACTTTTTTTTGGTTTGATCTTGGCTTAGATAGTACAGGCTGTTTTAATTTAGATAAGATTCATATAATTACACTGCTCTACTAATAAGATCTATATCACTTACTTTGTAACAAAACACGAAAACTTGACATTAATAAAAATTTTAAAAATATATAAAAAAAGAACTATAAACAAATTTCTTTTATTCTTATAAACATGGTTATTTAAATCCAAATAAGATTACCAACAAAAATAAATTTTATGATTTTACAAACGACACAATATCTGTCAAAATATAAAATTTCGTGAAGATAAGAATTTTAAAATAAAGAAAAAATTTAATCAATAACCTGTAACCCATAGAGTCGTGCGTCCCAGTCTGGTAAACTTAGATGGGGCAATGGCTTCTCGAATGTTACTACGGACTGCATGCTTGTAATTTATATGTGAAATATATTCAACTCCTTACAAATATGTCAAATGATTTGACATATAAAGAATTCTAAATCCAAATTTTATTTCTATTTAGCCCGAATGACACTTCACGATGGAGGTTGTATTAATATGAATTAAAAAAAAAGGATGTTATAATAAAAGTCTGAGGTTTTATTAAAAACTAATTTCTCAAATAAGTCTTATATTTTATACAACCAATCCAAGTAATAAATTTCTGAATACTTTTGGTTTGTATAAGACTTATTGGAACTTTTGACCAAATATAAAAGAAAGTTAATCTTATTTCCAAATTATCTAGGATTGACCTACTTTCTCTATCAGGTCGGAACTTAACACTTCGTATATCTATTCTATGTGAAAAAGTTCTAGTGTGTGTGATAATAAATTTTATTTATCATACAATGTACTTGGATGGAGGCCAAGAGTTCTATATATTTATGATATGATGCCGATTCCAGATAGTTATGCAGCATTAGTAAGCATATTCCAGTCTGAATAGTATGAGTAATATTACTTAGTTAAAATTTTAAATTAAACTAGCTTCTTCCTGTCACACACAATGAATGTTGAATCACAGAAATTTTTGAACCAAAGAACTAAACTACGAAATGTATGTTACAAATCAAAATCAATATTTTAAAAGCCATTTTCTAGTATTAATTACAAAATTAGTATAATATCATGTAGCCTATAATAAATCTGTCCTGAAATTACTGTTTTTAAATAAAAAATAAACTCTTCATCTTGTTTATTAGTATAGATTTATTTCAGAAAACATGAAAGATAATGAAGGAGCAAAAGATTTTTTAAAGAATTTCTTAATAAACTTCGTCAGACTTGAATACCCAATATATTTCTTTAACAAGGATATTTCAGCTTTTTTGATATATTAAAATCGTTATAAACTACAGTATTTTTGGTAATTTGGGTTAAATTTCATTCTAAAAGTCATATTTAGTGATTCAAATCTCATATTAACATCTACATTATATATATGATACTTATATGTCATGTCCTGATTACAGATTCATCTCGGCTGTCTAAACTATTAAATAGAAACGTGAGGTAGGACATGGTCTAATTGCAATGTAAGCGAATAGCAGTTTTAGAAATTTTACCACTGAAAAGTTGAAACAGGAAATTTGTATACAAAATTTTAAAAGAAAAAAATAAAACAAATTTTTTATCTGGAGAAAATATTCAACTGTTGAATTCGTAACAAATTTTATATGGGGTGAAGTCATTGGAGAAATTATAAAAGTTATTCTTACCTAAAAATACTCTTACCTACAAAACAAGTTTATAAGAAAAATATATTGTTTCCGCCAATTTCAGTAACTTCAAAGTTACATTTAACGTCAAAGGATAATGGGATTCAAAGAATTTAGAATAACTTTTAATGTGGGTATTTGTGGAATTTTTGTACTGAATTGCTTATTTATTTATTCCAAAATTAAATCCTATTTGCTTTGTTCTCACCATAATTTGTGAGCCATCTGACTATATTTTTATACTCCTTGAAGTTTGATATATGTTCTTGCTAAAAAAATCAAAGTAATTGTGTGCTGAACTGGTTTTTGATGAAATTTATTTTTGTGATCATTATCTCAGATATTATTGATAGCTTCCATTTTTGACAATAATGGGCTATAATATTAATAAACTAATACACGTATGGAATTTATAAATTATAAGTATTGTTGTATGATTCTGGATTGAAGTGGGGGAGGGGGTCAGATGAAGTCACTAGAAACTGCTAGTTTAGTACAAGTTTTTCCTATTATATGTCTTAATGATAATAACATAGATATATTAATAAAATACAAAAGTATTTGAAACCCTAATAAAAAAATTTTATGTTGAAATTTTATTTTCAATTTTTATACTTAAAATTAATTATAACACTGAATAAATGAAGATTAGAAAAAATTTAAAATGTTATAATAATAAGAAAAGCCATCACAGCGTTTAATGATTTTTATTAAAGTTTTATTAAAATATTTCAAACAAACTACAAGAGGAAAGTGAACATTATTTTCTTAGTTTCCTTTAAAAAAATGTTTGTTGAAACAAAGTTTACAAACGGGGCTTAAAGCTAATCTCTCTCACCGGGCCCATGACGAACGATGAAGGCTTATACTAAAAGTTTATACAGAAAATTACTGATGTGGAAATATGAAATATAATTGAATTTAGTCTTAAAATGTAATTTACTCAATAATTTTAGTTAATCTCTTAGTAAATGAAAATTTCAATTCGAAGTTCTAACTAGAAAGTTATCTTAAATGTAATAGAACTAATACATAATATATTCTGTATATTTTGGTTATATCCATGAACTATATATAGCGAGGATGTGGTACACTCGATTCGGTTATAGCTTCATAAGTTTTTTTCTTAATTATTTCAATGGTAAAATAAAACTAAAATATATAATTTTTGTGTTATACTTTTCTCATCTATAATTCCTACTATGTATAATTATTCGGCTGTACTCATATAAATATTATCAGAATTTGCCCAAGTGGTGTCCACGACGCGATACCGTCACGCTCCGAGGTCTTGAATAAAAATCCCGAATGGATTCGAAAGTAATCTTGCTAATTCTGATTGTGTTTATGTAAGTATAATCGTTTAATTATATATAATAAATTTTAAAATCTTATAAAAATGGTCTTTTTCTAATTTTAATATAATATAAATAAAATAAAATAATATATAATTCAATTTATATTTAATAACATATATTTCAAATAATTCGATTAAGTAAATGAAATTAAGGTATTAACAAGTATATTAATTAAACGATGAATTTAAATTTGATTAAATTAAATTAATTAATTTGGCAACTCTTCACAAATCTAATTAAATATTTATTTAAATATAGTTTATATGTTTTATTGGGAATTTTTCAATTTAATTAAATTGTCCGTTTTTAAAACGTAATGAACTTACTGTGACAAACTGATTTGTACATCTATTTATAGGGTTTATTAAGTTTTTTTTTGTTAAGTAAGTATTCTTTATTTTTGTTACAGTATGGCAACTCGACCAGATTGACATTCTGTCAAGCATTTTGAAAGAAAAACAAGAAAAACGACGCTGTGCTTTGTTCTCGAAAAGAAATAAATAAGTAAAATTTCTAATAATCAACACATGCTCCATTATATATATATATTCTATTTGCTTTGTACCTTACCTTTGTCAACCACTATTTCCTATAAACAAGGGTTACTAGTAGAGATCTCTTGTAAAGAGATAAGTCATCCTTTATGTAAATTATCTTAACTTGTATATCTCTGTGTGTTTTATGGTACATAAATAAATAAATAAATTAATTAGTTAATTAATTATCTTTAACTCGAACCAAATAAAATAAAAAATATATATAATTTTATTAGTAGTATACTAACTATAACTATATTCAAGTTGCGCACAAACGTACAAGTTTTATTTCTTAAATAAAACATTACTTATTCTCGTCTCGTATAAAGTTAATCAGAGGTAACCAATAGTAACGAGCAGAATAAACAGTAGAAAACCAAATTATAAGCTTGTCCGTTTACAAAGAACCGTTCTTTTTGGTGTTTAACATTTTATTTCGGTACAAGAATATGTAATGTTACAAGAATACAAAGTAACATCACAATTTTGTAATAAATTAGAAGATACACAATATATGGTAGAATAAAAATTGTTTCAGTGTAAGTATTTTTGTAAAATAAGGTTTTGTCGCTTCATTTTAAAGGCTTCTGGTCATCCAAGTCATTGGTCATCCTACATTATCAATGTTGACCTTTCCCACTCAAGGGCTGAACAATATGTTTAAATGTTCTATTTGTTTAATTTGGTTATTCGTCAGCTCATCTCCATGTCATACCGATCTAGCTGTCTCTTTTTCTGCATCTCTTTTTTTACCCACATATCTGACTATATACATATAGGTATGTATATGACATGACTAGGCCAGTCATGTGACTTTCATCCCTTATCATTATATGCTCGTAGAGGATAACATTGCGCTCATCTGTTCTTTGTTCTTTAAAGTAAATATTAAAAAAAACTATTATTACTCAGCTGTTTAGAATTTTGTTATTTAATCAAGTTAACTCAATTTCGCTTAATATCCAAATATTACAAGCACGAGGTCAAGAAAAGTTAGTGAATGTGTATTGTCTTATATCCATAATAGATGTATGTCATGCGGTTTTTAAGTTTTCTTTTCTTCTACAATATTACATAGTGTATATTTTAAAATCCTATGCAAAGAATTTAAATAATTTAAATCTGAATTTCTCTTTACAACATCAAGTCTTAAACTTACTTCATTTAGAGGTTGGCACTGTTTCATCGAGACGGGCAAATTTAAACTTCGCCAGCCGTTGGAAAACTTATTGTCTTACTAGGTTTTAGTGATTGCAACTTAATATTTATATAATAAAGATGTATATTTGCCTATTCTCTTAGATTTTCATGAGTACACATTTGAAAGAAACTAATTTTACGGATTAAAACTCGCGTATAATTTGGTTACGTTTTAATTTTAACCCGACGTTTCGAGTGCTTTGCAGCAATCGTGTTCACGGGTAGACGAGATGTAAGTGTCTGTATATTTGTCTGATTAATTATTTATTTTTATTTGTTTAAACATTACCAAAAAAACTAGACGAGTTTTGATGTGGTTACAGATTGTAACCCGATTCAAAATATATGATAATGTTCCTAAAAATTCTGTTATTTTTAAGAGAAAAGTCGGTGTAAATAATACAACTTGCATATCATTTTACCTATTAAAAGCTGGCGTTTTTATTAGTTTAGAAACTTAGAAAACATAATACTCTATGATGTGTACTAAAAATTATAATGTAGAAAATGTATATTTATGTTTATTTATAAAGTGAATAATATTATTATAATAAAGATTATTCAAATAATGTTACATTATAACCTGTAATTAACCAAACACCAGGTATAAAACGTAGAAATTGAGTTTGGGGCCTCGGAAGGCTCGTAAAGTTTGTTGAGTACACTTGATTACTCCAGAGATCCTTTTAATAATGCGATACATAAAGACTATACTTTGTTGGAAGCTTGGGAGTTTCTTATCTCCGTCATTAATTAGAAGTTCATTGAAGGCTTGTGACTAAAATACGGTCTCTAAGTTCAGATAAAAGACAAGTAAATAACGAAAGTTGTTGCATGAAGATACTTGTCTATTCACCGTCAGCTTTAAATTATATTTCCGTTGGTATTATTATATAACCCACCGACCTGACCGTTTTACATATATTAGCTATATATCTGTTGATTTAGTTTAAAAATAGTTGAGCAGTAATTATATTATACAATTTCCTTAGCACTAACCACTAGAATATAATTATCACATTAAAAAGTGCGATAATTGTCATGTTTAGTTTTATCTTACTATTTTAGGATTTTTTTTTTTACACAGCCTACGTTAATGCTTGACTACATTCCACCGGATGGAAAGTGGAAATGTAGTCATAGGTGGTAAGGCGCATTAACTTATTAACCTATTCACTCTTCTCTTGAAGACACACACATTGTATCCACACGGGAATACCGACGATAGTTTTTAGTAAATCGGATGTCGTTGCATAGAGTACCCTGGTTTGGGGGATATCTCCAGGGCGTCACGATGAGTGCTAAAACGGTCCCGTGGCATCCCTCTCAATTAATGAGGGTAACTTTTGGTATTCTAGCCCTAAAAATTACAGCGTCCTCTATACCATCGGCCATAATAATCCCCCATCCATAACCTTCTGTGCCTGCGCCCGTAACGGATGTATACAAAGATAAAAACATTAGATAGTATAAAACAAGTGTCTTTGAAGCAGGAAAAAGTAAATAAACAAATGAATTTACATAATGTATTAGTTTGCAATATACGGGTATGTTTATGTATAATGTTAAATCTCAGTTACAAAGCCATTACTCAATAAACTGTTAAGTAAGCAAACGACATTGGAGCCTCATAAATAATGCATGTTTAAATTACCCGTCGGTAATTCGTATTAAACTAGGGGTAACAGAATTTTGCGCTCAACTAATTGCTTATATGTCCGGGGAATAATGCACTTTTGATAAAATAATATAGTATGGCATACGCGCAAGCGGGAGAGCTGAGCGATATATTTATAATACAGGATTAAAAAATCAGGAAGAAAGGATAGGGTGACTTTAAGATTCATATAGCAAAATATTCAAAATTTAGCGTGAAAAAGCTGACACACGCGTTTATACAGCGATTAATAACTCACACATGCAATAGAACGTTCTGATCTCCATGTTAATAATATGGGACAAATTATTAATTATATTTTAAAATCCACAATTATAATTCTTTTTAAATTAAGTCCAAGCTTATGGGAACTATATCTCTTTATACATGCAAAATTTCAAAGTTCTATCTCCGTCTAGAAGGAGTAGTGACATACAAAATTACAGTTTCGTGGTAAAGAGCTTCGCTTTGATCAATATAATATATATAGCACCGCTAATTTCCCCAAAGTGTATTTCTGTTCAGATCGCGCAATAAATAAATAATAGTCTTATGGGTATCCAAATTATTGTGAGGCCTTTTCCAATATATTTATTAATAGAGCCGTATAGGAAATGAGAGATTCTTTCATTTATTTTTATTAATATTTTATAAATCATATAGTTATTTTAATAACGTTATCAAACTGTACTTTTTATTTCCAATATTTATTTGCCTTTAATATAATATTTATGAGGGTTCATTAGAATCGGATATGTATAATAAATATCGGTAAATCCTTTATACAAATACAAACGGGGCTTAATAATAAAAAACCAAATGAATTTTATAGTCGTTTGTTAGAGTTATAAATGTACTTTAATTTTTTTTACGAAGTTACTAAAAATGTATGTGGTAAAATAAATGTAAAACGTTTATATAAAATAAAACCAATTCACGTATCATTTTATCTCAATAAAGACCACATGCATTTGGTTTAACAGTAATTTTAAACATTATATTAAAACGATCAATGAGCTTGTTATATACAACATCAATTCTACATTCAGTGATCATTACGTGTATTTGCTGTGTCGTCAAATATAGGCGTTTATTTGCGAGTGGATTAATTTGAATTAAATTACTATTATATATAATTATCCGTAAATCTCGTAAATATTATCGCAATTTGTCTGAAGTTTCATGCCCATTTAGGATATTTTTTCATGAGCTTGAAGCATAGCGAGATCACGGCGTGAACTGCCGTGAAAAGCCATAACCGAACTGCAAAATTTTATAAAGATTTTATAACTAAAGAAGATGAAATCTATCTTTAGCATAAAACAAGCAAGTACGTTCCATATATATCATTTTTCAACATACTCTTTTAAAGAATGCCTTCAAGATTTATAAGCAGGAATATTAATCACGAGAGCTACTCCTGGGACTAAGTAAAACGTACGATATAAAGCAACTCCGGAAATAGAAAACCTTACAGAGGAATTATTTTCTGACAGGCATTGATATACCTTTCCTTAATACCAACACGTGGAATATTCTAGAAATGTATCATAAAGCTGTCAGTATATTCTTTGAAACTATGATAAAGCTAGTATTTTCTTAGATTTTCACGAGTACACATTTGAAATAAAACTCTTTTTACGAATTGAAACTCGCGTATAATTTAGTTACATTTTGATTGTAAACCGATGATTAATTATCTGACTTTCTGACACTTACATCTCGTCTACCCGTGAACACGATTACTGCAAAGTATTCGAAACGTCGGGTTAAAGTCAAAATGTAACCAAATAATACGCGAGTTTCAATCCGTAAAAATAGTTTTATATCATATGATAAAGCTTTTTGTTTTTTATAACCACAGCTATTTTATATTTTTGTTAGTTTTCAAATCACAGTTCACAGTTTCAGTCGGCTGCGATCGGTTTTATGACGGATTATGATATAGTATTCGCTAAGCCTAAGAAGATGAAAGGGCTTTCGAGGTACATTCTATTGGATTTATTTGTGATTTTTTCGACAAATAACCCCAAATAAGCTCGGGTTCAATGTTATCTTGTCAATTTATTACATGCTAGGTCTCAAATTTCATTTTGATTTAAGACTTAGTCACCCAACTTTTAAATTATGACGTCATAAAGTACATGTGAATCAAGCCTTATGTTAGCCAAAATTTAGAAAATAACATGTTTTTAATTTGAACTGTTGTTGCCGTGTTTCAAAGTTTTAATTAGATTTTGGTGGAAATTAATATAGTCCATGTTTACTATTAATTAAACTTCTAAGTTTTTTTTGATATATTACAAACAAATTTTAAGTAAATATACTTAAAACTGTCGTGGTAATAATAATGAAGGAAAGAAATAGAGAGTGTTTTTGCTTGACGGAAACAATTAAAGAGTGATAAGAATAACTACAGTCCAGGGATGGCGAACCAATGGCACGCGTACCACATGTGGCACTTTTGAAAGTTTTGATGGCACGCACAAAAAAAAATTGTAATTCGTTTATTGATAGTAAATATTAAAAAATATATGTTTTATTTGTTTTTTTACTATACTATACTAACGTATAATTTCACTAAGCTAACATTTCGAATGAAATTTTATTGTGTCACGTTACCTTTTAACAAAAAAGAAATTTGACTTTGTGACACGTACATCAAAAAAGGTTGGCCATCCCTGCTAGAGTCGATTGTAAGCTATTCAGTTAAAAGATTTGAAACCCATTCACGCCACGATGGCTGCAAATAATGATTGCCTCGAATTGTCGACTAAATTCCGATTGGCTTCCTTGGTTACTGTTGTTCTAATCATTGCATTTTAAATTGAACAATTGGTCTTGTGTTGTTCCTATTACGTATACATACTCTTAGTTACAAATGGTTTATTAAATGTCTTTTCTAAAATACAAAGGTATACAATGGATAGACAATCTCCTGATGAATAAAATGAATTGCGAAATCGCGCATCAGTTCACGCCGCGATTTTGTCAAACTCTGAGCTCATAAGCGCCCGAGATGGGCTTGAAACGTGGGAAAATTCCGAGAAAATTAATATGACCGGATAATATAAAAGTAATTATGGAACACAAAAGCCTCAATACAAAAAATTACTAATATTTTGAAACTTAGTTTTAATATAGGAATTTTATACAGTATTTCAATACATTCGTTAGTACGATTAGTTTTATTTTTTAACATCACATCTAAAAACTATACACAACTTTAAAATAGAAGGATGGGTTCACTTTGGTTGCTTTAAAATTGTCTATCCTTTGAGCCGTTTCAACGTTTTGATAAATTAACTTTGCAATTACAACCGTCACTAAACTAACAACTCGTTCAATTAAACTTAGTTTATTTTATTTTAGTGAGAAAATTGCGGGATGACGGTTAAGCTGTTTGGAAACTACGAACACTAGAAGAATATAAAAATTCTCGTCTATTGGTGTAATTCTTTATAATTGAGAGGCTTTATACTTGATAGCTTTTCCATTGTTACTATTAATAAATCAAATGTTCATTTTGATTGAGACAGCCAAAATTTTATGGGAATCTTTATATATCATCAGAAATCATTAAAGTATCTTGAAAAATTCAAATTCACACCAGAAATCATCAAACTATGAATTATGAAATAATTGCAAGAAAATCAAAAGAGTTTTACACAAGAATTTTGGAGAAAATTGAAACCCAGATTATTCAAAGCAGTATTTTTTATATTTGAATGATGAATATATCTCATATACGCATTTTTTTAATTACGACAAGATTGCATTCTTGCATTCATAAGATTTTTTTTATCTACCCACATTTTCTAGACTAGTTAATAAATTTTGTAACCCTAAGGTTATCTGGATAAAATCGTGACTGGCGATAAGACCGCCTTTTGTATCTATTAATTTCATCTAATCAAATTTTTTTTTATTGTACTTTATGTATTAGTTTCATTTCTTGTGGTGTAAAACAAAGTATATTAATAAAGAATAAATAAATAAGGATTATTTTTTATTTCCCAAAATCCCAAAATTATATATAGATATATTATTATTCACTATAATAATATTATATAATTATTATACAACAATATTCTTCTTTATTCCGTCATCTATTAATTATATAATAGGAGTTAACAAGAGTTTGCTTCCTTGTTCTGACGTGTGACGAATTTCAGGACGTGACCGAATTATAAGGGTCCCTTAATACCTACTTAACAAGGGTTTTATCACAAACAAGTTGCTATGGAATAGTTTGTTAAACATTGAATTATATTGTACTGAAAACGAAGGGTCTGCCTTAAGTGGATTACTGTTTGAAGGTTAGTCACGATTAACAAGATTGGTGGTTCAATAAAACAATTTTACGGATATAACTCGCATTTATTATTACAATTTTTAAATAAAACCCGACGTTTCAAATGCTTTGCAGCCAACGTGTTCGCTGTAAGACGAGATGTTGGTATCTGTCAGTCAGTCAGTTTATTTGTCACCTACCTCCAACGGTTCAACCTCCTTCCAACGTACACTTGGGAACCGTTGGAGGTAGGTGACAAATAAACTGACTGACTGACAGACTGCAACATGTCGTCTTACCGCGAACACGTTTGCTGCAAAGCACACGAAACGTCGGGATTAAATTAAATAATGTAATAATAAACGCGAGTTATATCCGTAAAATAGTTTTAATGAAATGTGTAGTACTTGTGTAAATCTTAAAAAAACATTAAGATTGGTAGTGCTTCAAATATAGGCCATATAAAATCATGTGGTAAATATATTTATATTTCTTTATTAAAATAACTAAAACTGGTCTACCTGTATTGAAAATATGTAATAGCTTAGAAACTGTTTATTATCTATACTAATATAATTTATTACGAAACTAATCCATCCGATTTGAAAATTATTATTATGATAGGATTATTATGATATTATATAACAATAATCATAATAATAAATAAAATCGTCCGTCCGCGAGTGGAGCCACGAGTCAAGGCTAGTATATGATATTTGCTTTTTAGAATTTTTAACGTGTTATGCAAATTCAGTTCAGAACAATTTTCACTAAATCTAAACAAAATGTCTCATATAGATAAATTACACTCTAAATTCTTGTTTTAAAATTCTTTTATCTCTACGAATTTTAGTGTTCAAAGTTAAATGGCTAACGCTTTGCCAGAAATTCTGAAAGGTCAAACTGAAAAGTAGACATGTAAGTTCCTATAAAGCTTTCGAATAGCTTTTTGAACCTCAGAGACCAAGTAAATAGGTCCCGATTAAAAGAATACTTAAAAATAAAGTGGAAACCAGCAACTTTAGACTTTATACAGATGATATAAACGACAGAATTCTATGTACCTTATTTGGTTACAATATATAATTATTATATATGTGTAGATTTTACATTATATTTAGTTTTATGCATATATTTATTGATATTGACCGATTATTTAAGGTTATGAATCTCGATTTTAAATCCGTTCATAGTTCCTTTCATTGAACATTGACTTCGCTCAGTCTGCGAGCGCTCGCCGTGTGGAATGGTAGTGTTGTATAGCGTTCGGTTGTTACGATTTCCGAAAGTATTTCAAACTTTTTATCCCTCGTGATGTGCGTTTGTGTTATAACTACGTTTTGTGTAAAATTATTGTGATATTTTCAACTGTGCTGTTGTTTTCGTGTTTAAAAGTTTTGAGGTTGTGCTAACAGGCCACGAGTGGATGTTTGAGTAACCGGCGTTTTGTTTAAAATTGTAAGTACATACCAACATCTTTTACAAGTAATTTGTATATATTTTAAATATTTTAAAAACGAATCGCGTTCTAGATTATTAGAGCCTAATGGGTTCAAAGTTTATCACGCTTGAATTATTTATGTTTTCTTGAGCTATTTCTAGAGAAAGAAATAATATCGCGTCGTTTATACTATAATGATGTATAATTATGGAGTTATGTATGGCGTTTGAGAATATAGTTAACCTTTGTATGAGATAAGTATTGAATAATACCTAGTAGTTATATAATATTAATAGGAAGATTTAATATATACTAATAGATAGAGTATTTGATATAATTTAGATCTATCTGTCTATCTCATTATATAACTAACTTATATATTTTATTATTAAAATTCCACCCGTTAAATATCACGGTCATGATTCATGAAAAAAAGTACAATATTAAATATGTTTTTGTGTCAAGGTTCCGTAATTTTATCTTATTATCGGATATATCTTTCCGACAAGAAAAACAACTATGACATAATACCTTATTTTGTTAGTTCAATCCATCAGCGAAATTTTAATTTATTTACTGATTCAATGTGTATACATAAATTTAACGAGTTCATTAGTAGAGGTTACATGTATTGTCTTTAAAAAATGATTTTTTAATAAGGAGTTATTATAAGAAATGAATTTTAATTTACTTATATACAATATCTACTATGGTAGGTATATATAAATTATAACCTTAAAAAATGACATTAATAATGAAAATTCTCTATCGGTACTTAGGTATATTTGTTATAATTGTGAACATGTTGAGAAAATACAAACTTACAAAACAATTAAAAAATATGTTTTAATTAAGGAAATCTAGGTCTATTTTATTGGTACATTTTTTGATAAAATATATTTTTAATGTAACAAGAACTTCGAATTGCGTGCTGCGTGAAATAGCTTATTTAAAAAACAAATGTTTTTTTATGAAAGTTATTTAATGATAACCAAAACTAACAATCTGTCCAAACTGGCATAGGGTTTTATGACGTCATAAAACTCCAGCCTAAAACTGTGGTTTATGTATCTGATTGCTCAGATTGCTCTATTTGCTCAAATGTACGATCACATCAAGTGTATCTCCTCAGTTTTAATATATCTCTTGTGATATCAGTGTTTTAGAAACGATATTAATGCAATTATAACCAGTTTTATAACGTTCTAAGTTATAAATATTAAAATATCATACAATCCAAGCTGTATGTATTGAAGTCTTTGCCCTTGTGATTTTTGAAATTAATAAAACTATATATTACGCTTAACCCTTTTAATGCCCTGCATATTTTCCCAATATATGCTAAAAATGCCAGTAAAATAGGTCATGTTTATAGATAATTTGTATGAACAAGACAAATATTCACCATTTCTTTTGCAATACTAATATTTATAATTGTTTCAACATTCTCTTCAGAAAGTTTTATTCTGTGATAATAAAAACAAAGAAATTGAATACTACATATTTATTGACAAGAAAATAACAGAAATAGAGTGAACTGTGAAAAGGAGCGCTATTGCGACGCTAGCATTTTTCACAACTAGCGAGAGCAGCGCGACGGCGCTCCTTTGTACTAAAAGGGTTAAGTAACGTTTTAATTCCATTTTACATTATTTTACTGTTTAATAAATTATTTTCACTAACACTGCTTTCACGCATGTCTTTTATGTAAGTAGGTAAAACCGTAACTTACGTAATATATATGTGACAGGAAGGAAAAATAATTTTTTATTGATTCATAGTATGTTTCTATTTATATTATTTGAAGATAACTTTTATTTTATAAATTAACAAGTACATATAATATCATATTATTTTGATTTTTTAGCATTTAACATTTTTTTTTTGGTTTTTGATAATCATGATTGTTGTCGTTCGAAATTACAACTCCTTTGTCAATTAATTATCATCATCATCATCATCATTTCAGCCTACGGTTGTCCACTGCTGAACATAGGCTTCCCCCTTCGACCTCCAGAGAGACCGATCCATGGCGGTCTGCATCCAGCGGCTTCCTGCCACTTTTCGAATGTCATCCGCCCAAATTATGTATATACCCCCCCCCCCTATGAAGTACAATTAATTATATCTTTGTTATATATTCTATTAATCTCTGCTGTTGAGGGTTTTTTTCCCACTAAGTAATTATTTAATTACACAGCCTATGTGTAATTTCACAATGCATTGGCAAACGATTGGTGTAAATCAAAGTTTTAATTCAAAATATGAATGAAATAGGAATGTTTGTTTTTCAAAAACAGTAATTAACTTTGTGATAGTACACTAGCTGACTTTGTGCTTAGTAAATTGTATAATGAAATGGCTGTATTACTACAGTGTGTTTATTTAACGAGTGGGAATTCCTAGAAAACTGTTAATTTCATGTAGTGCTTGGTTTGTGAATTTTTGATAATTTCTGTTTTCAAACTTTGCAAAGTCTTGGGTTTCTCCTTTTAAACTCACAAAAATATCCAAGCAAATGAATTATTAAATAATTATAGATTTATATTATATTTCAGTGTTTTGCCACGAACTATTTTAGTTAAATTCGTATTAGTAGGGGTTGGTTTGTGAATTCTTTTTTTTATAATTTCCCTGTTTAAATTCGGCCCCTAATCTTGGGTTCCTTGTTTTAAACTCACGGAAACTAATCAAATAAATTATTAAATAATAATAACTGTATTATATTATATTTTAGTGGTTTTGCTAAAGCTAGTTTAGACTGAAGCTTTAACTAAAGTTTCGTTGAAAGCTACCCTTGGGTACATCTTATTTAATAATGTATTTGACAAGCCCAAGTGATTGACGTCATAGGTTAGATGATTAATTACTTCTAAAAGGTAATATTAATGTTGGTTTTAGAACTTACAGAATTATATTTGCTTTCTAAAGTTATGAAGCTAACAGTTGGTGATGTGATCAAGATTTTACTGCTTGGAGCAAAGAAGTAATAAAAATTAAAACTCTCATAAAACTATTAAAAAAGTTCCAATTATACTTAACTTATATATATTATGATGTAAAGGAAATACAAAATAATATAATAGAGTAAATTACTCTTATTAAAAAAATAATTTAGTACAACTACAATATGACTTTAGTATATGAATTAATTTAGTATAAACAAAGCAGCTATTATATTTTATTTCAACATTTTTATATAATGAAACTAAAATAGTGCAGCTATTCAAGTCAAACTGCGCAGTCTATTCCTACAAAAAATTAATTTTATTTAAGTAAGTTGAAATACTTACTTTAATAATATGTAAAACCTTTTTAAGTGTACATTTCAAGTTGTACTAGATAAAACTAGTTTAAACTAGAAAATAATATATTAAAAGATATAGTAAATATCTCGAATAAATATTATAGTAATCCTCTACCCAATTTACAGAGATTCCGGTTAGCTTTGGTTCAGACTATTCAACCGTTCCTAGTTCCTAAGGGTCGTCCACAAAGGTCTTGATTAGATTCAGCTGATTTACACTTTGTCGTTCAGACTATATCAGTGATGTTCATTTTACCTTGAATCAAATATATCTAGTTTCAAAGCTGTCTTAAGAAAATCTTTCTGCGAAATATTATTTTATATTTGCGGATAATATATTTCTTTGTCATAATAATAAAATGTCATGAATAATTGGCATGCTTTACCAAAATATATACTTTTTTTAATTCTTATTTTATTAATTTTTTATGTTATGAAAAAAACAGCATCATAGTCAAGTAATTTTTACATATAAAACAGAACTGATATGCCAGTAAAATTCCCACACGAAAATTAATTAGGTACAAGTAATGACACACTTTTCAAAACATGTATAATATAAGTCAAAATGGTGGTATTTTTCGATATAATTGATACAAGACCTCGCTATATAATTACTTCTCAAGTAATTTGTTTTACATATTATTACAAAACATAAAAAAACAATGAAGTAATGAAATTTATATAAAAAATCCCGTTATTGTTTGATATAAATGAAACCGTAAAGTTAGATATAAAACGAGTTATAATGGAATACGCTTTTGTGATTCGAAAGCCGTCGTTCCTTAATTGCTTGCGTTTTAAATAACGAGTGCGAAAGGATTTTGTGGAAGTGCAATTGCTTTGACTTTCATTTTTATTGCGTTTGAACTACCATAATATTTTATTATTGAATTCATGTGTTCTTATTTGTTTATAAGAATATATTATAATTAAAATTTTTATTTAAATTATAATTAAATCAATATAATTCAGTCATAACATATCACTTCTTATAACCTATTATAATATGTACCTATTTCTGTCTTTTGAAATGATCTTTGTCACACTCTCGGGTAGCTGGTAGTGAACTCTTATTACAGATAAGCTTCTCCAATATATTTTTTCTTTCCTAACGTAATTTTTGTTTCATCTGGTACATAAATAAATAAATAATAAATAAATATATATTTTTATCACTTAAAGGTTCTTAAAATATTAATACGCTAATATTGTATAAGGAAAGTAGCGGAAATATATTAGCAAATCGAGAATTGAATTAATAATAGATAATAAAATGATATGGCAAACGACAAAGACTTAAAAGAAGAAAAGTGAATTCTATGTTTTAAATATTGACGTGAAAAACAATATTTTCCCGAGGTCGAGGCGGAGTCGTGTTAAAATTAGTAAAAATTAAAAGCAGATTACTCCAAAGAAATAATCTATTACGAAGAATTATGTTAATCTTGTGATGATGCGTGCATATATCTTTTCTTATCATAGATAATGTCGTATGTTTGTTAAACACCTGAAGTAGGTGCACGTAATACGGTGAGTGATAACGCGATCCCGTGGCGTCTGACTATGGCGATGAGTTCAAGTGTTAGTTTTTTAGTGGGTAGCCTTAAAAATGGCAGCGTCCTCTATGCTGCCGGGTTGTCACATAACCCCCCGGCCATCAACCCCCTGGGCTGATGGTTATTATTTGTAATAGATTTTTAATAAAGTCGACATCAGATAAGTCTTCATGCAATATCATTACATTTTTAAATTTACTCTTTTTCTTACTAACCAGTTATTTTTTAGATGTATTTTTGCTGTTTAAGTTTATTCTTCTCTAAATTATCAATTTTTAAAAAATATATTTACTACAGAAATTTTTTTATTATATTTCTGAGATTGCAACCTCTGCGTTTCGTTTTCAAATATTGATATTTTTATAAGTTTTCCGTGAAATGAAATTTCAAGAGATTTCATTGAGATTTCAAATCATTTGAATATGAAATAATTTGCAAATTTACAAAAACCTTTATTTAATTATTAGCTATTGTTCGGGACTTTTCCTTTGTGGATTATAATTAATATTTTAAAACTTTTAAAATTATGGTTTGTGAAATTAATATTCTCTTTTATATCGAATATCTTTGTCAGGATTGAAGTGATGTTTTAAATAACGTGGTAAATAATACTATTATTAAGGTATAAAATAAGACAATAAGAAGTTGTAGATTCCTTATTGTATTAATAAATTCTTGAGTCTATATTGAAAAAGCAGAACATTAGTTTTATATATATCAGAGTTTAACGTATATAAATTGGTCGCCACTTTTCCTACTAATGTTTGTATCAGCAAAATGAATTAGTATAGATTTTGGTACAATAACGGTGTGAAATGTATTCTGTAGGTCTCTCATTTTCATAAGGTTTGTACAGATGGCTAATAACACTGCTCTGATAACTGACTTCTCAGTGGAACATAGAACTACAACAGACGTATTGCAAGCTTGTATACACCATCTCCAGGTGTTAGTTGGACTAATTTCGCTTATGCAGCTCCGAATTTGAGCGCTTTTCAGCAAATTTTATAACTAGAAAAAAAAGTATCGTTTTATCTATCTCAAATAAAAAAATAATTTTGAGTACATTACATTCACAAGACTTTCTATACTTCACTAATAAGTAGCATAAATAGCAATGGGGTTAGAAGACAACCATGCAATACCCTATATAATATTTTACTAGTTGAGTTTTGTTGTTAATTATTTGATATAGTACATATCTTTGACGATACGATACGTTAAAAGGTTAATCACAGAAGGCCAGTTCAAAATGTTAATTGCCGTTTCAAAATCTACAAAGGCGAGACACAGTTAGTTAGCTTTGTCGTTGAAATTGCTATATTAGTCTTTGTAAGGTATTTAAGGTAAACACAATTGAAATGAAACTAACTTGTAAATTAATAAAAGTTTCTTAGTTAGCTAAAATTCACCACAATTTCGAAGAAGATTCTATATTAGAAAATAAAAAATAAATAATTAATATATATCATAGTGACGAAATGACAAAATGATAAAACTTTAAGAGAAGATCAGTGAATTCTGTGTATTATTGAGGTTAGCGAAGTGAAGCTCTTACTGAACAGAAGTGTGTTTCGTTACTAATGCCACTCCTCCTAGACGAATAATGGTAGATTGTCGAAAATTGGCAGAGTTATCGAGGACAGTGAAAAGGTCCTGAATTTTTTTGGAGACATTTGTCATTGTAGTTTTTATTAAATGATCAAAGTGTGTCCCACGGAGTTAGCATGTGGAACGTTTTGCAATCGCGCGCGAGTTCTTATTAGGCTTAAGATTATAGCCACTATTTACTCTGCTAATTTTACAAGAATGTGAACAATGCTTCACTCAGCTCCACAAGCTGTGAACAGTGTGCGGATCTAGTAAGTTTGATGTGAAATGACAGTTGCTAGAAATGTTGGGCAAAACCAAGCAAGACCAAGTGCAAGCAAATATAATAGAAGAATAATGTTTTAATTGATTGAATTGTTATGATTCTAATTGGAATGTTATAAATTGTTTTTTAATATACGTAACTAACAGTAAAAAATAATTAACGAATTATTTAAATATTCATTATAAAGTCAATAAAGATCGTTGATGTAAAACATTTATGACTCAGAAGATAGATATTTTATGATAAAATAATTGTATGTTAGACATACCTACTGTATTTTTATTTTTTTATTACTATTAGTTGTTAGAACTGGATACAATTTAAAATACTAAAAAAACAGTAAAATATATCCCACGAACTTTACCCACCAATCACAATATGCAAAAAGTTTTGGATTGTGTTGTATTTGTAATCTTTAAAAAAAAAATACTTCCTTTGTTTTTGCGATTCTTTTGTTTATATTTAAAGTTTGAAACATGGTTTGCTTGGAATGTGTTCCTGGAAGATTTATATTGTATGGAGGTCATTTGAAAACATCAGTAGGATACCTGCCAGCAAGTAACTGTATAGTAGTTAGTGTTAGTGTCTCTAAGTGTGTGTCTATGTCATACACACACACACATCGGTTTGTGTATAACGGTACCTTATCATCTGATTTCCGTTTCAAATATCTTATCTAGCCGCAATTCTTGGAATATCAGAATCTACACTCATTTTATACTGCAATAATAAAGATAACCTTCTAATTGGATGACGTAATTAAAGATAAATATAAGGTTACGTTATACCTGTAGTAATTTAATGAAAATGGACATGAGACAATATTTAAATTAAACATATAAAATAATTAATAAATAACTATTTGTTTATAGCATTGAGATATTCCATGTAACATTTCTAGAGTTCAAGTTTAGATACTGACATGTTAGCGAGCATCGTTCTGGATATTTCTACCAAACATATGAGAAAAAAAAGGTTTTGTATCTCTGCTTTGTGTTTCTTAATATTTAAAAAAATCAGTTGTATCTCTACTTTATATTTTTAAATGTTTCCAAAAAAATCACGAAAAAAGGTGATGTATCTCTGCTTCTCATTTTCAAATGTTTCTAAAAAATCATAGAAATAGGTGCTGTATTTCTGATACGCCTTTAAATTATTTTGATATAAAAGAATCAACTAGTTTGAAATAACTAGCAGAATGAGAAATATCTAGTTAACTCAAAACATGTGTAAGAATTGATTACAATGAACTGTCACCGCTGGTATAGTTTTTATCATTTTTAACAGATAGAGATGCCATTAATTACAAACATGCGATGTAATTGCAGTTCTCAATTAATTTTATTACATATCTTCATTACATATTTTCCATGTCATTGTAATGCGCATTTAATTAAATGATTCAGTTTTTTCAATTCAATATAAATAGTAAACATATGTATATTTACTATTTTTTATCGGATATTTTGTTTATTTGTTAATGAAAAAATACATTTACTAGTGAGTCGTGAAACTTGTCGTTAATTCAACAGATATTTACATATTTTAATTTGTAGTTCTCTCTCATTACTTCTATGGACATTTTTGGCTCGTCATGAGTGTTGGTTTGTTAGATCCAGTATAAAATTCCTCATCAATTGATATATAGTAATATTTTTTTTCAAGATAAATTTTTTATTCTCCAAATATTGGTAAGTTTGGGTTTTTACTATTATGAGTCAACTGGACTTTGGAAGAGATTATGTAATACAGTCGAATTATATAAAATTATATCTTGTCCAAATATTTAATTATTTATTTAATAATACATTTTTATAAATGTTATAATTAAGGTTTTCATTATATAACAATATGTGGAATTAAAACGTAATTCATTTCAAGAAATGTATACACCAAGACAACATGTACCAATACATACTATATCGTGCTATACTAAAATTCAAAAGCGGATTTTTTTTTTTGTTTTTTTATTTGTTTCTTTGTTTCTTTGTTTCTTTGTTTGAACGCTCTAATTTCTCTAATCTTCTAAAGTCTAAACTGATCAACGGATTTGATGATTTCTTTCGAATTATGAATTCTTTATAATTCCTCCTTGGGTGAAACCGCGCGTAAAAGCTAGTTATATTATAATGATCACAGTAATTACCATTTAATACGAAACCAGTTGTTCAATGACAATTGCACAATAAACATTGGGATAACTTTAACAAGCCTTGAATTTAATTATTATGACACAATTAAAATGTGACTTTTTATTTAAAAAATGTTCACTTGTATTGTTTTTTAGTTAAGTAGCTATACAGTTAGTAACACTTGTCTTATAATACAGTAATATTGTATATAATGTACTCACGTAAATGCTATAGACATTTGCCCGACTAGTTGTGAATTCAGTTTACGTTTAATTTCGCCAAACTCAGCTTAGTAGGGATCCCGAATTTGTTCGAAACTAATCGGGCAAATTCCAATAGCATTTAAGTGAAATTTTAAATATAACCGTATTACAGTAATATTATATATAATTATACTGTACTCATGAAAATATTTACTATCTGGATTTGCCCGACTCGTTTCGTATTCAGTGTACATCGTAATTTCGCCAAGCTTAGCTTAATAAGGATCCCGAATTTGTTCGAAACTAGTCGGGCAAATTGCGATAGTATTTTAGTGAAAGTTTAAATATAACAATACTCCAGTAAGTATTAGGAATATATATTTTCTTTATCAATCCAAAACCGGATTTAAAGCGACCTTTATATTACCGTGATAAGGTTTATCATATCATTTTTAATAATTAAAATTATTAATAGATAATTGAACAATACAAAATTATTCATTTCAAAGTATTATTATTATATTTTTTAATATACATCAGAAATATACAGTAGTAAATATTGTGATGATATGAAAAATAAAAAATCTTAAACAATCTTTTTTTATTTTATTCTTTTCCAAAATATTTCAAATATAATAAAGAAATTTGTTTGATTGAAAAACCGACATTTCTTTCCAATAGAAAAGCAGGTATGTTCAATAATGGTCGCAAAAAGGTATTTATATAAACAAAGAAATTCAAAATCAGATAATGCGATCATTGTAGCTGTTCTGCTCAACGTAATACTGGAAATAACCGGCAGGTCGGATATTACACCTTTTGTCCTATCTGTCAGCACGGACACCTTCCGGACAGCTTCCGGGATTAGAACTGGTTAAAACCAGTCCATACATACATATATGTTTTATCTAAATTATGTATTTTTTTTGGTCATTCAGGTCAATGACCACGTGGTACATATTAGTATTTGATTTTTTATTATTTATCATTATCCGGATGTACTCACGTTATTACTATAGGACTAGTTTCAAACTTGTTCGGTTCCCGAATTTTGATGTTTTAGCTTGGCGCAATCGCGGCGTGAACCGAACAGCGTGATAATTATATAAATATATTTAATAGTAAAAATGGATGACCAAACTTTACATACAAAAATGTAAATTATTGTCCAGATTTTTTTTATTATTGAGGTCAATGACCCTAATCAATATAGCATAAATTAATATTACTTTTGTATTATAATTATTAATTAGATATTCCAATAACAAAATAAGATTTTCCAAAGCTGAGCTTGCATCTATCCAGGACTCGATTTCCATACAGATCAAGTTATCTCAAATTCAGCATAAATTGGGGTTGTCATTTCCAGTACTGAAGTGACAGACAAACTAACTTTAATTGCTTTCTCGAAGTGATTATATGTATACCAATATTTGATATGTATTTTAATATCTTTACATCTTTCTCTGTATAAAATCGTTATTAATAAAATTAATTAAGAATTATGGGAAGTAAATATATATATCCATATTTTAGTGTTAGTGCATATATTTTGATGATACATTCATAATTTCTTAATGAAAAAAATCATTTCATACTAATTACTGTTGAATATGTCTTAGGAGTAAGAGATTATTCAGTTTTTTGTTAGACGTTATTATCTACATTACTACTAAAAAAGTATTTGTAATAGTTTCTATCAGAATTACTATTTAGTCCTGAAATTTGTCGTTTATTCAACAGACATTTTAATATTTTAATTTGTAGTTTTTCATAACTTCTAGGGAAAATTTTGGTTCGTCATGAGTGTTGATTTTTATATTCAGTATAAAATACCGCATTGATTAATATAGAAATATTTTTTTTAATACCCAAATACTATAACTGTAGAGAATATTATTGTTTACACAAATATTATTACAAAAATAATAAACTGTTATCCATATATGTGTTACTCTAATTTACATAACATTTTTTCACCTATCCCTTTCTCACACGATTTTCAATTCTCTTCGTATTTTGTTACTATTTTCTAATTTTTATAATTTATTCTTTGAGAGTAATGAAGTAAAAATATTCAATATTAATTCAATATTTAATATTATTAATCCCTAACTGCAAATATTAATATGCAAAAATATTTAAAAAAACCGCTACCTCCGCTTTGCAAATTGGTTTCGCATTGAAATGTCTCATTAATTCCTTCCTTGCCATTGTCTTAAAATTGATAGAAGAATAATAAGTTGAAATTTGGATTATTTAGAGTTCGTTAAACCTTTATCGAAAACATCCGTTTCCGCCTCGTAAAATATTAATGGGATTGCAGTACGTGGGCTTTCAATTAGACATTACTGACGTAATTTTGTAATCAGTCAATCAAAATGTTGAAATAATATAAACTAGGAGCGCGAACCAGAACTCAATTTTGTCTCGCTGCGCTTGCAAAATCTCGGTATGTGTTATCATATTGAGCGAAGCGAGGTGTGAACAACACCAAAGTTGCATTTACAAAACGTTGACGTGTTCTGTCCTCAACTATTTTTTTTTTCAAGCTAAATTTTCGGGCGAAAAATTTTTCCCATTTATGGGATTTTAAAACCACCACCAGACTGAAGTCTATCAGTCTCCAAAATTTGGAAATTTTCGGTTATACCGTTTTTGATTGATGCTTGCACAAAGGATGCAGAAAAGTCTCTCAAAGAGAGCTTCGCTCAACAAGGGCACCGACTTACAAACCTTGCACTTAATTAAAAAATATAGGTTACAATATGAGTTTCTCATTAAATAAAGTATTATGTGTGAGAGACAGAGCAAACAAAAATACTCTTCAATTTCTCATTATATTGCAATGAAAAAAAATAAGTTGCGCTCTAATAAGTATTACGCTTTTGTCTTTGATGTACGTACATAAAAGTCTTTGTTCAGCATTTGTTTTACGTATTCGAGAATCAAGAACGCTGGCAGCCATTTTGGAAGCTTCAGGATAGGAAATGTGAACTTATGTTTAGTATTTTTAATTTTGCTCGGAAATTCATTATAAATTATTTTATTTTGAAATATACTTTTAATTATTTATATATTTTTTTGAATTATATTTTAAATGTTTTTATAGTGCTTATATAAGAGGAATATGTTCATTGTTTAATAATAATATATTAATTGACTTGAATAAATAAACAGGAATTAATGATATATTCAAATTAGTTATCACGAACGTGACGATTTAAATTGGAAAGAATTTATAGTTATATAATTATGATATCAAATGTAATATTCATAATCAGATTATATATATAATATTTTTAACAGATTTAAAATATTATTCTCTGTTTCACTTATATGTATGTATGTATATTGTGCAATTATTTCTAAAACTACTTATTTCTGATGACTCTTCAATTTAATCGACGTATTTCAAGGTTTTGGTATATAATATACTAAGAAACCACTTACAAACTAAGTTGTTGATGTTAATACGAGACAAAGTATTAAAATACGATCATTTACTTCACATTAGCATAAAAGTACTTAACGACTGTTTTGCCAACATTTTTAGTATGTACTATATTGACTTATTACCTATATATTTATATAGAAGTTTTTTATATAAATACAACATATACCTTATAATACTGGCATTTTGTATTCGTATATTAATACGATAAAGATATGGTGATATAAAAAAAATATTAGATAAGCATATTATTTCGTTTGGCAAGATTTTTGAAGTGTATTTTTCTTTATAAAAAATGTTTTTTATTTTATCCATAACTAGCTTTCGGTTCCTGCTTTGCCTGACAAACTACAATAGACAAATTTTATTCATATAATTAATGATTGAAATTACAAAACATTTTTTAGTTTCTGCCTACATCATATGAAGAACATTTAAAAAAAAAAAATATGTCTCTTTATCCGTAGAATACTCAAGAAAGTCACTTACGTAAAGACAATTAAAATTCTTTGTTACACAGAGTTGAGATTTATCTGAAGGTAATGGATTGTAATATGATACTTATAATCCCAAAACTAATTTACTTCCGTAACAACGTTCTTAGACTTAAATCTTAGATTACAATTAGTTAGCGAGATAAATCTTTTAATCTTTTTCTGATGAATATCTTATAGGATTAATGTTAATACATTATGAGGGTAGCAAACAAGATACTTTTACACCCGCAAATATTGTATATAGATTTACCTTGGTTTTATTTGGAATTTATTTTGTAATTTAATTCAAAATACGTAATAACACGTACTGTAAATATTCGGTAATAAAAGTAAACGTTATATTTACAAATAAAATATGTTTAAAATACCGTTATGTCATACATATGAATATGATATATATTTTTTTTATTATATAATATAATAAAGCTGTAGTATGTTTGTCCGTGTAAATACAAGATAAAATATAAATATAAAAAAACGTTAGTTTATTCTTAATAAATTTATTGAGGAATGTTATAGACATTATTTTATAATTCTTAGAAATAGAAATTAGTATTACAAAAATATGTGGTTAATTTTTTACGAGTTAAATGGACTTATAATCCACACAGACGAAGCTGCAGGTAAGGGTGAGTTTATAAAACGTGTATGTGAAGGAAATTATCCATGTCGTTAAGTTAAATTCTTGTGAGATAACTCGTGAGTTTCTTTCAGAAGTTCAACATCAAAGGGTATTGTTATCAGAAGAAATGTTCAAAGTTATCCTGAAATATATTTAAATTATTCATTGGTATTAAAACATTCGAAATATTTCTATGAATATTAATATGTATTTTAATTCGTCAAATGATATCACTTTATTTTATTTTAATTGAGCGAAGCGAAGCTCTCTATGAGAGACTTTTCTGCATCCTTTATGCAAGCGTCAATCAAAAACGATATATTCGAAAATTTCCAAATTTTGCACACTGGAAGACATCAGTCTGGTGGTGGTTTTCGCGTAGTGTTTTAAACTAGCTGTTACTCGCGTATCTACACATAGATCGACGATTTTTTTACTATTAAAATAATTAAGAATATCGTAATCCTAGCCTTTCTCACTTACTTCCGAAGCGCGTTTAAACAAACAAACTTTTATATTTTATAAATTATATATTTGGTTCTGGCAATTTATTTCTGTAGACATAATTGATGTAAGTATGCAACATTAATAAATTCGTTCCTGTCAATGATACCATTGTGTATCAGATGTATTGAGTAATGACGGATAATTTCGTTCAATTGGGAACATCTTTGTGTGTGTGTGTGTGTATGTGTGTGAGTGTTTGTATGTAACTATATTGAACGTTTTACATTTCTTTTACATACTCGTCCTTTCATATATTATTTTAAATACGTTTACTTATTTTTTTTGCACTGTAATTACTGTACTGTATTTGTATATTATATCTATATTGTAAATGATGTATAGAGTAATGACTAATTTCGTTCAATTGGGAATATTTATGTGTGTGGGTATGGATTTTTTTACATTTCTTTAACTTTTATTTTTATATATATATATTTGTATTGTAGCTTCTATAGAAGATAATATTTATTGAAATTGGTATACCAATTGTTATAGATTTTCACTATACAACTTTTATAAAAAGCACTTAAATTATTTTGAATGAATTTGCTGTAATGTTAGTTTATTATCTAGATGTAGGTGTTACGAAATTAATTTCTTTTATTTTCATGAGAAACACAAAAATTAGTTAGGGTTAGTTATTAACGACAATAATTAAACTGAGAATGTATGGATTTGTATAAATGTCAAGTGAGGGTAGATGGGCTACAGTTTGAATTGTGAGAGAGGGAGATAGATGTATTCGTGGAGGTAAAGTTAGTTCACAATATTTGTATAATCTCAAATGGAGCTATAGAAAAAGTATAGGTAATATGTAGAAAAACATTTTTTTTTCAACTTTTTTTCTCATCTTACGTCATATAACTAATTTGAATTGCCAAATAAGCATCAGTTTATGTTAGAAGTCATCTTTAACTGTTTAACATCCAAATGTATTTATGTATGTATGTATGTATGTTTGTATGTATGTATGTTTGTATGTATTTAATCATGTATGCAGGTAGATATGTATGTATGTATTATATATTTGTACTGTTTTAACGTGTTTGCGGAAATACTTGTGCTTTTACAAATAAGGGAAGTCAGGAAACATATTGAGTATTGTTATTTGCTTGTATGTGAATTAAATTACCCACATCCTTTTTAATGAGAAATTCTTTAACAATGTAACAAGATGTCTCCTTTTAAAAAATTGATTGAATTAAGATATTTTTTATTGACCATAAAAATTAATATATTGTAAATATCCCCGTGTTTGATGAATATATTCATTAAACATTTAAATAACATTAATTATGCATAGTCAACTGTTACTATTGTAGAACAAACTTCATTAATACATAAGTCCTTATAGTTTTAAAATGTTGGTTAATCTCTAAAGTTTGGTTTAAAGAGAATAATTAATAAAGTTTTCTTTCATATAATAGAGTTGGTAATAGTCCGCGCACTCTATTTAGTCAGAAGCTGTTTTTCAGTGCTAAAATTTCAGTTAGTTCACTGAATTTCATGTACAGCTGGTCTTCATGTCAATTAAGGAAAGTGAATGAATAGCATTCAGAATGCACTCATTGGATACATCTCTGGAACTTGTATGTACATAGGAATCAGTTTAAATAGACTCGATCACTAGTGATGTGCCTTTTACTATATTTTTATTATCATTATTTATATTTTTGATTTTTTTCTTTTATTTATCTGCTTTTGTTTTATCGCATATCGGCTTTATTTTTATTTGTTGTTTCTATTATTATTTATTATTTAGTTATATTTAGTTATTTTCTAAATTAATCAATATTTTTTTCATTATTTTTTTACTATATGTTAAGGGTTGTATTGTCGATATAAAAATATATTTTTTCTTTATTTAGTTCTTATAGTAATGTATTTTTAATCATATTAAATGCTAGTAAGAACGCAACCCTTTATAACCTTTGACTTTGTCATTGGTCGCAAATAATTTTATTTACCTTTCAACTCATTAGCTCTTGAGAATGAAGGGTTAATTAAGGACGAACAGTTCTTCATCTAATTGCCGTACTTTCCTTCAAAATGGATAATTATGGCAATTATTAAACTGTAGAATGGACTTTTGGCAGATCTTGAAATATTTAGACAGTAAAAATTAAATTTAGATTCCTTTAAAGTTTAATTGATCGTGTCTTTGAATAAGATTTTGAATATAAAATGAATCAACCGTGTTATTTTGTTAATTGTTATAATTTTAAAATTTAAATAATATGAAAGAAATAATATTCTGTTAATTAACTAAGTTAATATTAACTTATTAAAGTTAATATTAACTTTAATAAGTTAATATTAACTATGGATAAAATAAAGTATGATTTTGAACAATTTCAATTATGAGAATTGGGCACTAGTTGAGAGTACGTATTGGAAACTCAATGAATAACATACTGAAATTTTCTCCATTACAGGTTGAATTCTCGATTCAATAGAAAAAAGCACTTTAAGTTTACCAATATTTTAAAGTTGTCTAGTTTTATTTGGAATTTTTATACATGAAGCTGTCTCAGGCTATTATAAAAATGCTAACATGCTAAAAGGTCCAGGCCTTTCTTCTGCCGACATTCAATATTTATTCAAATTGATATAAATACTAAAACAATATTGTATAATGACTAGACAAGTAATGTAACACAGTAAAGTAACACTTACGATGTTAACTTAAATATATAATTATAAACTTTCATTAGATAAAATAGATGGATGGAAGATAAAATCAGATTCTATTCCTTCTAAGACATTTCACGTTGAAACTTATTTTTATCGAAGGTTTTGAAGCGAAACCGATTGGTTTGAACCTATCGTCCCGCACTTATCGTACTAGATTGCATTTACATACGGTTTCAAAGGACCAATGCTCGTATGTGAACTGGATTTATGGAAAATGCTGAATGCATTCAATAAATATACTATTTGAAAAAGCATTTAATTGAACAAGAAAAACATTCTTTATATTGTTCATAACTTTTTAAGGTGTTTTGTTCGTAACTCATTAAGTCGACAGTTAACTAAAGATAAAAAGTTGAGATGGAAAATTAATAAATATTTTTCTCTGGAATTTATTAAAAATCTCATCTCAGTTTATTTAACAATCTTTTAGATTGTGATAATTTATTCTTTTAAAAACGTTTATTTTCTATAAAAGTTTTAAAATACTTCAATAATGTATATTTATATGAACAAAAATACTTTATCAGTACTTTTTTTTCTGTAATATACACTCGGGTTCAATGAAATCGCACATTTGAACAATTTTTGAAAAATGACTTTTTTTTTTTGTTTAAAATAATCATATTTTTTAATTTAAAATTATAGGTTATTTCAATACCTATCCAATGATACCATATAAACGGTTATCAATTTACATTTCTATCGAAAAAAAAAAAGATACCGTCAAACCCCAAAATTGCTCTTGCTATAATTCATACGTCCTATATTTAGTGTATAAGGTGTTTAAATAAAAGAAATGTGTTTGTGTGTCATATTATAACTGCTTTAGCCTTCATGTTCAGCTTACGGGGTAGCTTATTAAATATGAAAACAGAAAAATACATTATAATTTACATGACAAAAGTTAGGAAAATAAAATGTGTTTTCAATTCACATTGCTGAAACGAAACTTCAAGAAAATTGCGTACGAGAGAAAGAGACTAATTTAAAGTAGAGGATATTAAGATAAGTAAGATTTATTATTATTATACTTTGACTAAATTTGGAAATTATTTTATATCTTGAAGTAGAATAATACATATACAGATAATATATTTTGTGTATGTATGTACCATAAGCAATCTATTTCTTTCTTTATTCATCCCATTTTGAATTTCATCAACTTTAATATAACAACTAATTAATCTAATAAGGTTTCACTGAAAAACTTTCACAATAAAAAGATTTTTCATAGTTGTCACAAATATAAATTAACATTACTCGAATGTTTTTAGATATAAATATAATTTAAATCCTTTCTTTTTGCTTTGACACTTGTTAATTTAATATTTCATATTATCAAAAATAATAAAAAAATAAATAAATAAATATCGTTTCTTAGCTATAAGCTAAACTACTTTACTCGAAAGTACGAAATACTGTAACTCGTTTCACGTAGCGGCTTATCGGCTTTTCGTAGATATTCTAAACGATGCCCGCATATTGTTCGATGACGTGTCAAAGTGCTTTCGATTCTTTAATATGTTGGACATCTTTTTTGATCACATCGTTCAATATGTTTTATAAGTTTTTCCACAAAACTTCAAGTTTTAGAATTTTATTAAGGAGTTTTATAGCACGTTTGTTTTAATATTAAAATTAACATTAAGGCGCTTTTAGACTCAATTTCTCAAATATTATACTTTCTAAAGTTGTAGTATGTGTTATTAGTATGTGCTGTATGATTTGTAGACTGTATACTTATATTGATATCTTTCAATAGTATTTCATTCGTTAGTGCTTAAAAAATATTTTTACATATATTTTTACAGAAGAAAGATTTACATCTTTCTACGTACGTCTTTGTACTTCTATATTCTGTAAAGAAGTTATATAATATGGATATATATTGGCCTTATGGGAAGTTTCTCTTTCTTGATTTGACTGGAAGAGAACGTGAGAATCCGCACATTGTGCCATATTCTTAGTTAATAACCATCAAGTAAATAAAACTTTATAGACATTAACTCGTCCAATATCCAAGGTCTAGTACGATCTATTACATGAATAAATAAGTATTATATCAGAGTTAAGATTTAAATTCATCGTTATTGTAAAACACTCCAGTTTATTATAATTTGTAGAATCAATACAAAACCTTGAATAGACGACTATAGAGTAATCTCTCATTACAATTTCAGACCACGAAGAAAATTGGAATATCTTTATAAACGGCAATTCCTTTGCGTCTTCTTCTTTAATTAATACATTCAATGAACGGAATTATAAATAAAATATCGGTGATAAGATGTCTATCAACTTCATTTATTTATATAGCCTTGAACCTTTTAATTGATTCGCGCGTTGGTTATTAAACCAAGTGTCATGGATGTGTATATACTGTTCATTTATAAAAGATTTAAATAAAATTTCACAGTACATTTTGTATTTAACATAGTAAACATTAATACTATAACATATAATATTAATGTTTACTTTTCTCTGAAAGACTTTTATATGTTAGTATATTTCTTTTATTAAGGCTGTGACTGATCCCAAGTTTGAATTCTCGACGTGATGAATATTTACATATTGGTCTTGTTTAGCTGTGAATATGAATGTATGTAAGAATTAATGTTTGTGAATATCTTAGGCATATATGAGTTATTCCTATATTTGTAACATGAATCGAATAGCTAAATTATAGTCGTACTTGGACTATTAATTTTTTTTTTCAATTATTTTATTCGAAAAATTTTATTGAAAAAAAATATAAAAAATATTTTTTCTTAATCAAAGCTACTACCGAATGGTTATCATATATGTCTCAATTCTGACAAGAGCCACCGACAGAAACAGCGGTTTTGTCATTTTCTTATTGCAAAATTTAAAAAATCTATTAAAATTTTTTATAATATTAAAATAAACTGACAGATAAAGGGGTTAATGCCAGAGTTTATTATGATCTAAATATTCGGACAAATATTTGTTACGTATGATTTTAAAATTGTAATTCCAAAAGAAAAATATTAAATTATTTGGTAAATTTATCCAAACGTAGACGCGATTTCGTTACCTTTAATAAATTTCAGCTCCGAGCGAAGCAAAACTGTTTCGCTAGTAAAGCTATATGCAACCATTACTCACGGGATATTTTCTATATTTCAGAACCAGGTCACGTTGTGAGAGCTGAAAGATATGAACTACTTCTGTGAACTGTGTTTCGGAATTATATTAAATAATTAGATAATTCCGAAACAGTTCACAGAAAAAAAAAAAAAAAATTTCGCTGATAGAAAAGTTCCATAGAAACATGAGTTATGATCATGGCATTGTGTGTAATTTGTAACTAGATTTAGAATAATATAATGGGGATGCTGTATATTTGCGTCATATTATACGTGTTTCACAGAAAAACAGGACCTGACTTATGAGCAAGTTTATATAGAAAAATTTATATATTTTTTTTCTATTGGCTGGACTAAAAAAATATGCTTTTAAAAAGATTTTATATAGTATTATTTCTTGGTGAATAGTTTAGAATAATGATTTTTTTTAAATGTCCTATATAAATGTTCTCAAATAACAAAATGTTAACAATTTTCACGTCACGTGTTGGTAAATTGTTTTCGCTTAGCTGAAGCGACTCACTCACAGCCAAGTGTGACTACTCGATATATAGTTGTGAGAAGTGCTCTGGACGTGATTGTACCAGTGAATGCTTTGAAAACCTCTACGAACGCGGGAATGCTGAATATAAGAAAATTTCTATTAAACAACAAAAACTTTGATCTATTTAAACTCCAAAGAGAAATTAAATTATCGGACATTTAATATATTATGGAGCCGTTGGATAAATAACTCACGATAAGTAATTTTCAAGTTCGAATCTCTATTTATTACTGACGCGTCTTAAATCACGTTAACATCAAAATTATTGGTAATTTCATAACGTTGTCAGGATCTAAGAACATAATTAATTCAATTTCCTTCCACTTAAGCCACTTTAAATATATCTATCTCTCTCTAAATGTATTAATGATCTTAAACAATTTGATTTCAAATAACTTTAGAATTTTATGAAAAGACATTTTGCTTAAAATATCCAATAGGAATAATTATGCTATATTTTCAAAGGACTTCAATTATCAAGATTATTTGAAGTGCATATAGTTTATTATTGTATTGGTGTTGTCTAATCTATTAGCATACATACTTCATTGCTGGTGAGGTCATTGAATATTGAACAGCAAATAATGTATTATTGACCAAATTTTAAATTAACATTTCTTTACTATTGTACGTCTAATATATAATGAAGTTTTCACTGTATACCATTTAATTACTTACAAATTATTTATACTTTTATTTCAAAATTAATATAAATCTTACAATTTTGATTGCTAATTTATGGTGAGATTTTATAACTTAGTTATAATAATTAATTAAATTATACCAGCTATCCGATCGAAGCCGCAAATAACTACACATAAGTGTATCTGTGAGTTATGTATTAATAATTTTTATCATATAGATTAAACAAAAAAATAGACATAAATTCTATACAAAAATGCACTTTAAGTTTACCAAAATTTCAAAGCTCTTAGTTTTATTTTGCATTTTTATACATAAGGCTGGCTCTTGTATTCTTTTAGTAATATATATGTATTATTACTAACTTTTAAACTGTTCTCGTGACAGTTTCAAATTAATACTGAAAATGAAATTAATTACAAGAGTCTAAGTAACACCCTTAATAGTGAGTTGCGAAAGCCTTTAATTCATATTACGTCCTATATTTAGTACATAAATAAAATACATGTGTTTGTGTGTCACATTATAACTGCTTCAACCTTCATGTTCAGCTTACGGGATAGCTTACTTAATATGAAAACAGAAAAATACATAACAATTTACATGATAAAAGTTAGGAAAAAACATGTTTGTTCAATTCACACACGACAAAAAAGAAACTTAAGAAAAATGGCCTATTTAAGAAAGAGATGAATATATAATAATAATGAAAAATATCAAGAACATTTAAGGTAATTGTAAGGTTAAATATTTTCGAAAAACTCAGTTTTTCCTTCCGATCTGTCTGTCTGTATGTGTGTCTGTGTGTCTGTCGAATTTTATTTTTCGAATTTTGAAAAACTAAAGATATATTTGGAATCAGCATCTAAATGTAAGATTCACTTTTCAAAATTATGTTGATTGTCCAACGGGAAGGTGGTCAGATCGGCCGCCGAAGTTACCGAAAAATGGAAAAAAATTTTCGAATTTTTAAATTTTTTTAAATTTAAAAATTAATTAATTAATTAAATTATTTTAATTTTTTTTTCTTTTGTTTGTTAATTAATTTGCGAGTTATAATTTGCCGATTAGGAGTTTTTCATAGCGGCAAGCTCGATTGCCGCGTGTCAGATGTTTATAATTGTACCATATTCGAAAAATTATTTCATATCTTGAAATAGTATTCTGTTTCAAGATATAAGACGTTACATATATTGCAAACAATATATCTTATATAGACGTTTGTGATTAATATATATGTATTAAACAACTGAAATATTTGTATGTTTTTCTTCATAGTACTAACTTTAAGCTATCTGTTTGTTTTTTTATCCTTCATATTTTGAATTTTATCAACTGTCAAATCACAATTATTCTTGGAAAAATTCATATCATAAAGACTTTTACAAAATCATTAATAAATTTAAATTAAATTATTGAACGGATTAATTTTTATTTTACATTAAACATGACATGATAATTTCAAACACCCTCTTTTTGCGTCGACAACTATTAATAAAAGTATCTATAAGCTAAACTACTTTATCTGAAAGTACGAAATACTGTAAATCGTTTCACGTAGCAGCTTATCGGCTTTTCGTAGATATTCTAAACGATGCCCGCATGTTGTTCGATGACGTGTCAAAGTTCTTTCGATTCTTTAATATGTTGGATATCTTTTTTGATCACATCGTTCAATATTAGTTTTATAAGATTTTTCCACAAAACTTAAGTTTTTGATTTCTATCAGGGAGCTATAGCTATAGCTCGTTGGTTTTAATATTCAAACCAACATTAAAGCACTTTCAGACCAAACTTTTGATATAGCACATCTTCTCAGTATGTGTTGTATCATTTCTAGACTGTATATATTGTTGTCTTTTAATTTTGTTTCTTTTGCACGTGGTTAAAATATATCTAAATATTTCTTTGTATATTTTGTAAAAAAGTTATAAAATTTGGTTATACATTGGCCTTATAGGAAATTTCTCTTTTTTTGTTTTTCTTCAGCTGACTGAATAGAAAATGTGAGAATTCGCACATTGTGCCTTATTCTTGGTCTATAAGCATCAAGTATAAAAGCTTTATAGACATTAACTCGTCCAAAACTCTCTAGTACGATTTAGTACATGAAAAAATAAGTATTATATCAGAGTTAAGATTTAAATTCATTGTGCTTGTAAAACACTCCAGTTTATTATAATTCGTAGAATCAATACAAAACCTATTCAAGGTTATATATCTATAGAGTAATCTCTCATTACAATTTCAGACCACGAAGGAAATTGGAATATCTTTATAAACGGCAATTCCTTTGCGTCTTCTTCTTTAATTAATACATTCAATGAATGGAATTATAAATAAAATATCGGTGATAAGATGTCTATCAACTTCAGTTATTTATATAGCCTTGAACCTTTTAAGTGATTCGCGCGTTGTTTATTAAACCAAGTGTCATGGATGTGTATATACTGTTCATTTATTAAAGATTTAAATATAATTATACAGTAGATTCTGTATTTAACACTATTATACGTTATAATATTAATATTAGCTTTTCTCTGAAAGAGTGCTATATGGTAGTATATTTGTTATTTTATTAAGGCTGTGACTGATCCCAAGTTTGATTTCTCGACGCGATGAATATTTACATATTGGTCTTGTAAAGATGTGAATATGAACGTTTTGGAATATTTGAGGCATACATGAAAGATATTCTAATATTTGTAATATAAAAAGATTCGTTTTAAATTAGAGTCATACATGGACTATTTCATAATAAAGTATTATTAAATATTTTATTCGAAATATTTTATAAAAAAAAGTTTATACAATTTTTTTTTCATATTAAAAGGTAACACTGGCTCGTCCAGCTATGTTTCAGTCCTGAAAAGAAACGACTTAAAAATTTAAACTTATCTTTTATCTTTTTTTTATTATTTTATTAATTATCTTTTAAATTTATCCGAACCTAGATGCTATTTCGTTATTTTCGATAAATTTCAGCTCCGAGCGAAGCAAAACTGTTTCGCTAGTAAAGCTATATGCAGCCATTACTCACGGGATATTTTCTATATTTCAGAACCAGGTCACGTTGTGAGAGCTAAAAGATATGAACTACTTCTGTGAACTGTGTTTCGGAATTATATTCAGTTTTCTATGGAACTTTTCCTTCCTTGGAATAGTGATCATGGCATTATCAGTAATTTGTTACTAGATTTCGTACAATGGTATGTGGATGCTATATGTTTGCGTCATATAAAGTTCCTACCTACGAATTTTTCAGAAAAACACGACCTGACTTATGAGCAAGTTCATAAAAAATATATTTATTTTATAAATTGTCTGGATTTTAAACCAAGTTTTTACAAAAATTAAAAATAATATCAGTGTTTGGTGAATATTAAGATTTTGCAAACGAGCTTCGAAATTTTATTAAATATCCTAAAAAAAAGTTCTCAAATAACAAAATGTTAACAATTTTCAAGTCACGTGTTGGTAATTTGTATTCGCTTATCTGAAGCGACTCACTCACAGCCAAGTGTGACTACTCGATATATCAGTAATAGTGCGCTTACATAGTTGTGAGAAGTGCTCTTGACGTGATTGTACAGTGAATGCTTTGCAACCCTCTACGAAGGCAGGAATGCAGAATATAAGAAAAGTTCAAGATTATTTAGATGTTTAAACTACTCCCTCTTTAAAGAATTTAGAATAGTCGACTAGGAGAATTGTCGATTGGGAGTGTATTATAAATAGACAAAATGTACGCCATGAAATTGGAAACTATAGTCTACTTATCAAACACCTGAGGAACCAAACCAACTAATATAGGTCCATTATCATTATGCCGTCAATTATTCCATATGTTTTTTTAAATCATTCTTGTTAAGTTTTTTGAATCTTAATCTGAAAAATGTATATTTAATGTTATTTGATCATACATCAAAATATTACTATGTTAAACATCCTTATACACTAAACTGTGTGAAATTATGATTCTATGATCTTGTGTGCAAAATATGTTAATAATACGTAAACGAGAATTCATAAATTTTATACAAGTACTTATTTCTTGTCCTATTCTTATCGAACCAGGGCACTAAAGCTTTATGTTTCAGTATTTCTATTTGAAACAAAAAAGGGATTTGCTATATTTAAACTTAAAAATAAATCTAATTATTGGACATTTTGTGTTTTCCAATCCCGATAATTTAATATACGATGCCGCCGTTTCATAAATAACTTTTGATAAGTAATTTTCAAGTACATATTCGATTCACCATTTAGTACTGACGTGTCCTAAATCACGTTAACACTAAAATCTTGGTAATTTCATAAAGTTGTCAGGATCTGAGAACATAATTAATTCAATTTCCTTCCATTTAAGATACTTTAATTATATCTATCTCTTGCTTAATGTATTAATAATCTTTAAAAAATTGGTTTCAAATAACATTAGAATTTTATGAAAAGACCTATTGCTCAAAATATCAAATAGGAATAATTATGCTATATTTTAAAAGCACTTCAATTATCAAGATTATTAGAGGTGCATATAGTTTATTATTGTATTGGTGTTGTCTAATCTATTAGCATATATACTTCATTGCTGGTGAGGTCATTGAATATTGAACAGAAAATTATGTATTTGGTATGTTATTGACCAAATTTTAAATGAACATTTCTTTACTATTTTACGTCTAATATAATAGAGTTTTCACTATATTCTATTTAATTACTTACTATTATTATTTTTAATTTTATTTCAAAATTTTCAAAATATTATTTTTAATTTTATTTTAAAATTAATATAAATCTTACAATTTTGATTGCCAATTTATTGTCAGATTTCGTAACTTATTTATAGTAATTAATTAAATTATACCAGCTGTCCGAGACTCTGTCTGCTTGGAATATTGAGAGAGGCCTTATTATTTTCAGCACATTACTTAACTACAGATCGAAGCCGCAAATAACTACATATAAGTGTATCTGCGAGATATGTATTAATAATTTCTATCATATAGATGAAACATAAAAATATAGACTAAAATTCTATACAAAATGCACTTTAAGTTTATCAAAATTTCAAAGCTTTCTAGTTTTATTTTGCATTTTTATACATGAAGCTGGCTCAAGCGATTACAAAAATGCTGAAAAGTTCAGCCTATCTTCTGCCGACATTCAATATTTATTCAAATTGATATAAATACTAAAACAATATTATATAATGACTAAACAAGTAATGTAACACAGTAAAGTAATACTTACGATGTTAACTTAAAATATATAATTAAAACTTTCATTACATGAAATAGATGGTATAAGATAAAAACAGATTCTTTTCCTTCTAAGACAAGTTTCAACGCCAACTTATTTTTATCGGAGGCTTTGAAGCAAAACCGATTGGTTTGAACCTATCGTCCCGCACTTATCGTACTAGATTGCATTTACATACGGTTTCAAAGGACCAATGCTCGTATGTGAACTGGATTTATGGAAAATGCTGAATGCATTCAATAAATGTACTATTTGAATTTGAAAAATGCATTTTAATACACAAGAAAACCATTATTTAAATTGTTTATAAATTTTAAGGTATTTTTGTTCGTAACTTATTAAGTCATCAATTAACTAAAAATGAAAAGTTGAGATTGAAAATTAATAAACAATTTTCTCTGGAATTCATTAAAACTCTCATTTCTGTCTTAACTTCGATTATTATAAATTATTCTTTTAAAATCGTTTTTTAGCTATAAATGATTAAAATACTAAAATACTATAAGTTTATAAAAATTTAATTAATCTGTCAGTACTTTCTTTCTCTATAATATATTTTGAAGTCCTATATAATTATATTTATTGACTCTTGTTTTCTTTAAATATTCTCCTTCTTTTAAAACTATTCTCGTTACAACAATTAAGAGTAGTTGTGAAAGCTTTTAATTCGTATTAAGTGTACGCTCTATATTTAGTGGATATAGTAAATAAATGTTTTTCTGTATTGTATTATAAATGCTATAGCTTAGCTTATTTTATATAAAAAACAGAAGATTATAATTTATATGACAAGTGCTAGGAACAAAAGTGTATACAATCCACACACGGCGGAAAAGAAACTTCAAAAAAAAAAAAAAACTTCGGTAATAATACCCACTAGAGAAAAAGATGAATATATAGAGTAATAGGAGAAAATATAAAGTAGAAGATAATAAGACAATTGCAAAGTATTAATTTTTTATATTAAAATATATAACATTATGTTCGAAAACAAAGATAATATATCTTATAGATGTAGTTCATTTGTGATTAATATGTATATATAGAATGAGAAACTTGTGTTTTAATTTATTAGTAGTACTCTACGAAATGTGGTTCATTTGTTATCGTTCACAATTTAATTTTATGTTGAACATAACATTACTTGATTGTTTGTATATAATTTAAAACCCTCTTCTTTATTGCGTCGTCAATTACTTATTTATAAAAGTATATAAAATTATATATCACTAAAGCCGTTTCTCAGCTAAAAGCTAAGATATCTTCAGATAAAGTATCTGAAAGTACGAAATACTGTAAATCGTTTCACGTAGCGGCTTATCGGCTTTTCGTAGATATTCTAAACGATGCCCGCATGTTGTTCGGTGATGTGTCAAAGTGCTTTCGATTCTTTAATATGTTGGACATCTTTTTTGATCACATCGTTCAATATGAGTTTTATAATATAAGTTTTTTTCTCAAAACTTCAAGTTTTTGAATTCTGTTAAGGAGTTTTATAGCTCGTTTGTTTTAATATCCAAACTCAACTTTTAATATATGACTTTCTAAAGTTATTACGTAGTAATAAGATATACTAATATCTTATTACTACGTCCTGTATCATTTCTAGACTATATATATATATATATTCTATATATTTGGTTGAACTTTAAAATATATCTTTTTAAAAGATTTTAAATAATATCAGTTCTTAATGAATATTTAGATTTGCTCGAGAGCTTAGATATTTTTTTAAAATGCCGTATAAAAATGTTCACAAATAAAGTGCCAACAATTTTAAAGTCATGTGTTAGTAAATTGTTTTCGCTTATCTGAAGCAACTAACTCACAGCCAAGTGTGACTACTCGATATATCAGTAATAGCGCGCTTACATAGTCGTGAGAAGTGCTCTTGACGTGATTGTAGCAGTGAATGCTTTGAAAACCTCTACGAACGCGGGGTTGCTGAATATAAGAAAAGTTCAAGATTATTTAGTTGTTCAAAAGAACTCCTTTAAACAATTTAAAAATCTCGACTACGAGAATTGTCGACTGGGAATTTATTATAAAAATGCAAAATGTACGCTATGAAAACCCAAACTAGAAACTACAGTCCGCTGTAATCAGTCGACAGTGAAACAGTCAAACAGCCGACTTGTGTGGGAATGAAACCCTGAATCCATTGACCCATTATCACTATGTCATCAATTATGATATATATATTATTTAAATAATTCCTTTTAAGTTAGTTGAATCGAAATCTAATGTTGTTTTTATCATACATAAAAATATTACGATCTTAAATATAAAAATATGTGTAATTGTTACTCTCAGAACTTGGGTTTAAAATATGTTAATAACATCTTAGTTGAGCGAGCATCTGTGGAATTTTTTGTCAGAATATTTATGTGGTCGTATCCTTATGAAGTCAGGCACCATGTTTCAGTATGTCTATTAAAAATGAAAATGCTTTGAACTGTTTAAACTCTAAAATTAAATCAATTTTAATAAATAATAAAGATTTAGTATATTATGAATCCTTTTGAAAAATAAGTCTTAATAAGTAATTTTCAAGTTCATTTTCGAATCACTATCTAGTACTGACGCGTCTTAAATCACGTTAACACTAAAATCATTGGTAATTTCATAACGTTGTCAGGATCTGAGAAGATAATTTATTCAATTTCCTTCCATTTAAGCTACTTTAAAATATATCTATCTCTTTCTAAATGTATTAATGATGTTAAACAATTTGGCTTCAAATAACTTCAGAATTTTATGAAAAAGCATTGCTTAAAATATCAAATAGGATTAATTATGCTATATTTTAAAAGCACTTCAATTATCAAGATTATTAGAAGTGCATATAGTTCATTATAGTACTGGTGTTGCCTAATCTATTAGCATATACAGTTCATTGCTGGTGAGGTCATTGAATATTGAACAGCAAACTAATATATTTCGTATATTGTAGATCAAATAAAAAAAAAAGCGTTTAATGAAACGATCGATTTGATTTACACTATAAAATAAATAACTATAATTATTTTACATAATGTGAATTGTATTTTGCTTTTCAGTCGTTTATGTAAATATTGGTTATAAAATCAACATATTTGTAACGCAAAGTCGCTGCTTAAATGTATCTTCTATATTTTATCTGCTAATAACCTATTTAAAATTAAATTAAAGTTGTTGCTATTAATAATGGAATATGTTTTGATTTCCTAGTTTGTACAATGTACTTTAATTTTGAAGCTAATTGGAAGATATATAATTGGATAATATATTACATATTTTTATTACTTATATATAAAAAAAAATATTTGACTATATTTGCTTTATTTTTTTGTTTATATAACTATATTTATACAAATGTATCAATGTACGTCCTCAAGTAGTTCATCACCACTCTGCCGACTGAGCTATTATTGTTACTTTTATATTTTGATAATAATAAAAAGTTAAATTTTATTAAAAGTAAAATTTTATTAAAAAATAGTATTTTTTAATAATAAATTTTACTTAAAAATATCATATTTAGAATAACAATATATTCCTTTAACTTTAATAACTAAAACCCTTCATTATGTTGATTAACAAATTAAAGTACATTATGAAATTTCGTGGCCTGTTTTTCATTTTGGTGATTGCAAGACTAACATGTTAGAGGATGAAGCAATTTCATATAGGGTTCGTCCCAGTTTGATAAGAAATGTAGATGTATTTTGTAAGACGTAAATCAGACCTTCCAGATAGCTTTTATTTATGTGCTAGTACAGACACTTTTATCTATCTCGTAAGTAAAATATTGACTAACTTTTGTAATCTGTAAAATTTAGTAACTTGCGTATAGTCAATGTTAATTGGAGCTTGACTTAGTTTTTAACTGAGTATCGTTATCTGCTTACTGCTTTAATATTATATAGCACATTTGAATAACAAATTGATATGGAAATCAAATTGTTCTATTTTATCTTAACTGGTTTTTGTGTTACTAGAGATAAGACTAAATAGGTATTTATATATATGAATTTGTTTTTGTTTTACATAAATATAAAATAATTAATTTATCAATATATCATTCGGTCGCTCTTCTAATTGAGCTACTCTTTTTCTTTTCGCTCCGATGGACGTGACATCGGGTATCGATATTTTTTTATATAAAATTTAGTAGGCTTAACATTTCTATACATGTTTATAATTTCAAATATATGAGTTTGTATTAAGTTGTGTAAATAGTTCTTTTTTTATTTAGATTCTCTCGCAACATTTATATTATTATGAATATTCAATAATATTTTGTGTAAAAAAAGTTACGACGTAAACGTGAAACAAATTACACAGTTTGGAAATGTAGGTCCATGGTAAAAACCGTCAAGAAACTCCCCGCATTATATTATTTCAAAAAGTAAAATAATACATGAAAAGTGTGATTTAAAACTTCCGGATTTTAATAAATAATGAAGTAAACTAGTTCTACACTTAACGTAATTGTAAAATAAAAACATTAAACAAAAAACGTCGTAAAAACTGCAGGAGATAATCTCTTTGCTTTGGTGTCAGCGAAAAATGTTCCGGAAATTAATTTAGTTCCTCGGTTGGAGTTTGTTTTTTATATTAAAGTTTTACGGCTATTATGCTGCTGAAGTCAAGTCCATCGCAAACAAAAGAGAGTCTGTCTAGGTGTTCCTGTTTTTATATCTATTTTACTTATTTTCACACAAAACACTGATTCATTATTATTTTACTCAGTTTTAAGTCTTTTTATATATTTTTCTTGCAGTAATCAATTTCTGCAATCAACTAAAATACGGAGTTGAAAGGGTCACTGTTCAATTAAGTAATTACACAAAAACGAGCTCTCTATCGTCGCAGGAATATTGTAATTAATCTGAGAGGGATTTTTGAATAACTAAAGGCTGGGTTTTTAGGTAATGATAAAGACGTTATAGAATTATGTAACTATAACGTGTAACATAAATAATATACGTAAAATTGTTATCTCAATATGTGCAATTAGGCTTAGTAATTAGTTAGATATGGGTATAACCGTTTAAAAAACGTATATATAAACGTATATATGTGCACACTGTAATGGATTTTAAAATTTCCGGAACAGCAGTTTTATTTTTTTTGTTATGTTATCTTGAATAAAAATCTAAAATTACAAAATTTGATTAAAAAAATATATATTATTTTTATATAAAAGAAAATAAAACAGATGAACACTCAAATGGTGATATTAACATATCAATTATCAGTCTTAAATATTTCAGAGGAATAGTTCTTTTGACCGATTAAGTATAATTAATGTTATAGTTAATACTAAACTTAGTATATAAAATAATATTCGCCACAAATTTATGAAGTACGCAACTGCGACGCCACACTTTTATTCATACCTCAAATAAAGAAGGACTTGTAAGTTTTATTTAAATTTAATTAAAATAAATTAATATAAATTCAATTATCAACGATCTCGCTCAAAAGTTAACTCGTGACATAGTTTAAATAGAAATGCTTTCCTATAAAATGAAAAGGTTAAGATTTCTTAATAAATTATAATATTTTTAATTGAAAATACGTATTTTAATTAACAGTTTGTACTTAATAGTTGTTATAAATTAATATAGAGAGCAAACGAACATACTACAGTGAGTCAAATAATTATATATGACATAAAATATAATTACAATTAGAGAGTAATTCCTTTGAATATGTTCTCAAAATAACTGTATAGTGAACACAGAATATTATATGAAGGTAGAGAGGAATGCTTTAGTTTGAGTTCAGTCATATTTGACTAGGGTTCATTAAATGTTTCCTATTCGAATTTCGTATTTTCTAAATTACCTAGGTTTTGCATCCTCATGTTAAATTTATTTCAGTAATGGTGTGAGTTAACATTATTTTGTGTCAATAATTGGTTACGTTATTAATTAAAATATATTAAAACTTTAAAAAATCCTAATTCGCAATAAAAAAAAAACAATTAAAAACCAATTAAATCAAAATTTGCAATAATTAAGTTCAATATTTTGAGATCCTGTTTCAAGTTACAAAAAAATCTGACGGTATTAGAGGCGACTGATTCTATTTGTTCCAGACACAAGAACCACAGCGGTGCACAGTTTTTCGATTAAAAGGAATTAGATTTAACTCCAGCCATGATGCCATAAACGGACACTCAACAGACAGTTCGCGTTCTTACGTCAGGATTTAAAAAATATTTCTTTTAATCATGTAATTTACGACTAATAATAATGTAACCATCGATAGCTGTACTGGAATCTTATTTGTTTGTAGGTTCAGTGACAATATTACCGTACACCTCATTACCGCAGTTCTTTGTATAAAAGTTTAAAATGTTCATTTTGACTATGTTTTTCTTGTATACTTTAACCACTTCTGATACCGTTATCACCTTCAATACTTAATGTAATCTTGTCGTGAGCTACTTTTACAGGGGGTTTATAACTTTCAGTAGAGATCGTGCTAAGGGTTGATAAAGAAATTACCTGTCCCAGGAATATAATTATAAGATGGTACAATGGTTTCAAGAATTAAACATACACCTAACAATTTATAAATAATAAATTTGATGGATGGTGATATAACTTAAAGTGATAAAAGCTTAAAGCTAATGGAATCAGTCAATATACTCGTAGACATATATTTTTATAAAAAAAAAAAAATTCACAAAAACAAAAAGTTTGTGGCTACAAATACAAACTAACTTACTATATATATATATATGGCAATACTAGTTAACTAAACATATGGGTAATTGTTATATTGGTGGAATTATTCTCTTAAAATACTTGATAGTTTCTGAAACGGATTAATGAACAATCAGTTATTAAAAGTACTAATATATACTCCAGTAATACAATGTAATGATTTAATATATTATATTATAATATAGTAATAGTATTGTAACACAAAAGTATCTACCAGTTTTTTAATAACTCTTAGGTAACAAACTTCTCTTTCAGGATGAAACTTAAAATAGAAAAAAGTTGTTGCCGAAGCGAAGATAAAAAAACAATGCTTATTTTGTCTTATGTTACTTTAATAGTTTAGAATTTTTTTTACTTTACATGAATATTTTAGACTTGACCTATTTTTTCTAGTAGTACATTGCACAGCTTTAAGAGTAAGTATATATACATATATGTTTGTTTGTTTAATAACTAAAGAGTTACTAATCAAATACCAACATTGCTTGTATACTTACATTTATTTATTTAAAAGTCTTAAAGCTTATTCTTTAAATAAGCTTTGTTTATTAATAATAATAAACAAAGCTTGATATTTTTTCCTACAAGTTGTGCCGAAAATTCAGATATGAATTGAATTTAAAATGGTTTTCAATCGCCGATTGTGATCGATTATTGATATCGTCTGTTACTCTACGGTTAATCTCAATAAATATTTAATTCAAGAAAAGATAATGAATACAATAATTTAGAAAAGAAATATAATGCTGAGAAGTCTCGAGATCACCATTATAGAATTTCAACAACAAATGACCTAAATATTTATAGAAGGTTGTACATTAATACTCTTATAATATTTATCACGTAAACAAACCCAAATAAATAATAATTAGTTAATTTATGAAGTGTTCTCTTCTAGCTGATATGAATCTCTTTCAGCATTTTTTTATCTATATACAATTTGCTATTGGTATATTTAATTCTAAAATTTAATGCAAAAATGTATAAATATTTTATCGTTATATGTTTTCTACGTTTTAACATTATTAGAATGACAAACTGATATGTAAATCAAATTGCTCTTCTACATATTAACTGGAAATTACTATTCTTGAGATAATATTAATAGAACATTTGAGTTGTGTTAATAATTATTATAAGGTATTGAGGATGATGATATGATTGTATCAATATTGTAATCAATATAAACTAAAAGTTTTTTCACTTCTATTGCACATTGGACTTACAAATAGTGAGACCAACTGCACGGTTACAAAGAGTAGGTCCATTGAGTGGTCGCCAAGAAACTTTATATTTTAAACAGTATAAGTTTATGCAAAAAGTATATAAATATAATAAACGTATAAAAAATATGATTTGAAACTTGTAGATTGTAACAACTAATGAAGTAAATTTGTTCTACCCTTTAAGTAATTGTAAAATTAAAACATTAAACATAAAACGTCGTAAACACTGCAGGAGATAATCTCTTTGCTTTTGGTGTCAGCGAAAAATGTTCCGGAAATTAATTTAGTTCCTCGGTTGGAGTTTATTTTATATAAAAGTTTTACGGCTATTATGCTGCTGAAGTCAAGTCCATCGCAAACAAAAGCGAGTCTGTCTAGGTGGTCCTGTTTTTATATCTATTTTACTTATTTTCACACAAAACACTGATTCAATATTATTTTACTCAGTTTTAAGTCTCTTTATATAATATTCTTGCAGTAATCAATTTCTGCAATCAACTGAGATATGGAGTTGAAAGGGTCACTGTTCAATTAAGTAATTACTCAAAAACGAGCTCTCTATCGTCGCGGGAATATTTTAATTAATCTGAGAGGGATTTTTAAATTACTAACTGCTGGGTTTTTAGGTGGTGATAAAGGCGTTATAAACAATAAAAAATGAAATAAAAGTATGTAATTGTTTATATACGTATTATGCCAGCAAAAGTTAGTAACTTTAAAAAACCAAAATAATGTTTTTTTTTATGACACTATTTATAGCATTATATACGTACCTAACGTAACTATAACGTGTAACATAAATATTATGTGTAAAAAAGTTATTTTAATAAATGTTATATAAGTTTAAAAATTCGTCTAACGTGTCTATGACCATTCAAAGAAATTAATATGTATACAGTGTAATGGAATATAAAATTTCCAGAACTACTACAGTTTTAATTTTTTTTTGTTATGTTATCTTGAATAATAATCGAAAATACCAAAATATGATTAAAATAAAAATCATGAAAAATAAATTATATTTTTATATAAAAGAAACTAATTTAACAGCTGAACACTCAAATGGTGATATTAATATATCAATTATCTGTCTTTAATATCTCAGAGAAATAGTTTTTTATTGATTTCAGTTAATCGGTCAATAAAGTTATAAGTTATGTTATAGGTTTGAAAATCCAATCTTCTTTTCTATAACTATATCGTTAAACCTTGATGAAACCTGGGTATAATGGTCCTACTAGGCACCAACTTCCTCACTTATTTTCTTATAACTAAATATATTAGTATAAATAAAATATAAAATAATATTCGCTACAAATTTATGAAGTACGCAACTGCGACGCCACACTTTTATTCATACCTCAAATAATAAAGGACTTGTAAGTTTTATTTAAATTAAACATATTAAAACATGATCTCGTTCAAAAGTTAACTCGTGACATACTTTAAATAAAAATGTTTTTTTGTATAAAATTAATAGTTTAAGATTTTTTAATAAATCATATTTTTTGTAATGGAAAATACGTATTTTATTCAACACTAACCTGTTGATTAAGTACTAAAGAATTAAGTATATGTTCTAAATTAATATAGAGAGCAAACGAACATACTAGAGTGAGTTAAATAATTACATATGAATCAAAATATAATTATAATTCTAGAGCAATTCCTTTGACTACGTTCTCAAAATAACTGTTTAATGAACACATAATATTATATGAAGGTAGAGAGAGGAATGCTTTAGTTTGAGTTCAATTATTACTTGACTAGTTTTCATTAGATGTGTTTCATATTTTTATATTATCATGATTTGCTTCCTAATGCTTAATTGATTTCAGTAATGGAGTGGCTTAAAATTATTATAATAGTTTAAATTCATTAATATTTAATATATCTGTTAGAGCAAATCTTCTAACAGTGTACGTAATATATATGTAAATAAATACCATTACTAAATCTTTTACTATAACTTTAGAAACTATAAATTATCAATAAACACTCAAGCGATACAATCTTAAGTACTATGCTATATATACACACACATATATATATGTATATGTTTGCTTGTACAATTCACTCATAAGAGTGACTATTCAAACAAGAACATTAATTCTTTACTTACATTTATTTATTTATATTAAAAAGATAGTTGTTCTAAATTATTTCGTCTAAATTAAATTATGTTAAAGTTTGAAATTAGTTTCTATAATGTTTGTCAAAAATTGAGAAATGGATTGAGTTTGGAACATGTTCAAGGTGGTGTTCAATCTCAGATTTTGATCAATTATTGATTTCGGCTGTGACTCTAATGTTAATCCCTATAAATATGGAGAAAAGATAACATTATAATAGAAAATATTATTTTGTTGAGAAGTCTCGAGAATACTATAATAGAATTTCTACAACAAATGAAGTAAATATTTATTGAATGTACTTTAAAACTCTTATAATATTTATCAAGTCAACAAACCTAAATAAATTATGAATAATAATTAATTTATTTATGAAGTGAGCTCTTCTAGTCGATATGAATCTCTTTTAGAGTTTTCTTAAGGAGGTACTAATTACATTTCGTGACTTCTTTGTATTATTCAAGATCAAGTTTACATTAAATTTAAATATAATATTTAGATTACGACGCTCTCTTTAAGTTCTGAAGTTTTACAAATTATATAATATTTAATATAGTCCTTTTGTATTACTATCAATATATATATATATATATATTTAATTCTACATGTTTAACGTTGTGTAACGTTTTAACTTTGTATAGTACATTGAATAACAAACTTATATGTAAATCAAATTGTTCTACTTACAGTATTAGATTATGAAAAATTTATATACATGTATAAAAATTAGTTCTACCCTTTAAGTAATTGTAAAATTAAAACATTAAACAAAAAACGTCGTAAAAACTGCAGGAGACAATCTCTTTGCTTTGGTTTCAGCGAAAAATGTTCCGGAAATTAATTTAGTTCCTCGGTTGAAGTTTATTTTTTACATAAAAGTTTTACGGCTATTATACTGCTGAAGTCAAGTCCATCGCAAACAAAAGAGAGTCTGTCTAGGTGTTCCTCATTTTTTATCTATTTTACTTATTTTCACACAAAATACTGATTCATTATTATTTTACTCAATTTTAAGTCTTTTTATACATTTTTCTTGCAGTAATCAATTTCTGCAATCAACCGAGATACGGAGTTGAAGGGGTTACTCTTCAATTAAGTAATTACTCAAAAACGAGCTCTCTATCGTCGCAGGAATATTGTAATTAATTTGAGAGGGATTTTTAAATTACTTAAGGCTGGGTTTTTAGATGGTGATAAAAATGTTACAAAAAATAAAACATGAAATAAAAATATATAATTGTTTATAGTACGTATTATGTTTTTTTAATGTGACAATTTACAGCATTATATACGTACCTAACGTAACTATAACGTGTAACATAAATAATATTCGTAAAAAAAAATATTTCAATATGGCTTACGAATTTAGACGAATTATGTCTAATATGTTTATGACCATTTAAAAAACGAAATATGTATACACTATAATGGATTTTAAAATTATTGTTTTTATATAAAAGAAACTAATAAAAGAGCTGAACACTCAAATAGTGATATTAATATATCAATTATCAGTCTTAAACATCTCAGAGAAATAGTTTTCTTATTAATTTTAGTTAATCAGTCAATAAAGTTATAAGTTATGTTATAGGTTTGACAATCCAAGCTTTCTTACTATAAATATATCGTTAAAACCTTGATAAAAGCTACAGCGTAGGAGGATCATTATACCCAGCTTTTATCACTTTAATATTTAATTCAAATATTAATTTTTAATATTCATTTATTTTTTTATATCTAAGTAGGTTGGTATACAAAATAATATTCGCCACAAATTTATGAAGTACGCAACTGCGACGCCACACTTTTATTCATACCTCAAATAAAGGACTTATACGTTTTATTTAAATTTAATTAAAATAAATTTAAACATGATATCGCTCAAAAGTTAACTCGTGACATAGTTTAAATAGAAATGCTTTCCTATAAAATAAAAGGTTAAGATTTCTTAATAAATTATAATATTTTTAATTGAAAATTCGTATTTTATTTAACACTTTGTACTTAATAGTTGTTATAAATTAATATAGAGAGCAAACGAACATACCAGAGTGAGTTAAATAATTATATATGACATAAAATATAATTACAGTTAGAGAGTAATTTCTTTGAATATGTTCTCAAAATAACTGTTTAGTGAACACATAATATTATATGGAGGTAGAGAGAGGAATGTTTTAGTTTGAGTTCTGTTATTATTTGACTAGGGTTCATTAAATATGTTTCATATTTTCTAAATTACCTATGTTTTGCTTTTTAATGTTTAATGTCAGTAATGGAGTGGCTTAAAATTATTTTCTATATTAATCAGTGTTTACGAACATAAATATATTTTATTAAAATGTAAACAATTCTCGACAAATGTTTTTTTTTTTGAGGAGGGTACAGTCAAAGTTACTGTGGTAAGAGCTAGTCTGCTAATAGAATACGAAATGAAACACATTTAGATTTAACTATTATTGACTGAGATTTTTTAATAGTTTCAATAAAAGCTGAAACTTTTAGGGGGACTTAGTCTTTTTGCAACAAACACATAAGAACCACATCGACAGACAGGTTTTTGATTAAAAGGAAATGGATTCATCTATTCGGGAGTTATGATGTCACGAACAGACACACAAAAGATACTCCACGGTTTTATGTAGTGGCCTAAAAAGTATTTCTTTTAACCATGTGATCTACAACGAATAATAATGTAACCAACGGTAGCTGTACGACAATTTGATTTTTTGTAGGTGAAGTGATAATTTTACCTTCCATCTCATTTTATTACACTCCTCATTGCTGAAATCTTTTACACAAAAGTTTAAATTGTTCAATTGGACTATATTTTCTTGTTTACTTTAAATACTTCTGATGCCGTTATAACCTTCAATACTTAATGTAATCTTATTCTGAGCTGCTTTTACGAGAGCTTAAAACTTTCGAGAAAGATCGTGCTAAGGGTTGATATATACACAACAATTATCGGTTGGTTTTTTCCACAACAAAAAAAACTCTTAGATGGTGATAAAACTTATTGTGTTGTAGCTTAAAGCTTGTTGAATCAGTCAATATAGTGTTAGCTTATTTAAACAATATATTTTAGTATTTAATAATAATAACGTATAATTACGAAAAATGTATTTGTTATTATTAAAAATCTTTTTTGATTTCCAGCAAATATGTTATAATGTTATTCTAATAGTCAATTAAGGACTTGTTATTGACATAACTTACTGGGGGTTGATATAAAAGGCGTCAGTTTTTCTTGTGTTGGCAATAAGATAGTTTGTCGAAGTCTGTCTGTGTTTCACATTGTAATAGTTAGCAAGAGTAATAAGTGTTCATAAAATAAATTAATGAAGAAAGTGTGTTTAAATTTAGCAGTGTAAAGTTTTCAATAGACACTAATTTTTATAAAAAAAAAAACAATTTCACCAAAAAGAAAATGGTTGGAACTACAAATATGTATACCATCACAAGTGTTAACTAAATATATGTTTAATTGATTTTATTGGTTGACTTATTCCCTTCAAAGACTTGATAGGTCTAGAAATGGATCAATGAGCCGACAATCAGTTGTTAAAAGTACAAATATATGTCACACATGAAGTAATTAAATCACACATATATCGTGATTCTAGTAATACAATGTAATGATTTAATATATTATATTGTAATATAGTTATAGTATCTTAACACAAAAGTATCTACCAGTTTTTTAATAACTCTTAGGTAACAAACTTCTCTTTTAAGATGAAACTTAAAATAGAAAAAAGTTGTTGCCGAAGCGAAGATAAAAAAACAATGCTTATTTCGTCTTGTGTTAATATAATAGTAAAAATTTATATCATTTTATACTACTTGACGTGAATATATATTTTTCTGGTTTATAGGTGATCCCACCTATCATTTATATCCATGAGAAATTAATGTTGAGAATATAAGACATATCAGGTAATTTGGTTTTCATATCTGAGATCATTATAATATATGTCAACTTATAAACATATCACTTAGAGCAACTCTTTCAACAGTATCAATAATATATTGATAAATAAATATGTTTGCTATGACTTAAGTAATTACAAATTATTTACAAACTCTCAAGCAATACAATCTTGAGTTTTATGTTATATATACATATATGTTTGTTTGTACAAATCAGTCTTTAGAGTTACTAATCAAGTAAAAACATCACTTCTTTACTTACATTTGTTTATTTATATTTAAATGGTAGTTCTTTTAAATTATTTAGTATATAAGTTTGTACTTAGGTTCAATATATTTTTTGAGCTATGAATTGAGTTTTATTTGAGATATGGATTGAGTTTGAAACCTGTTGACTAGTTTTCAATCTCAGATTCTGATCGCTTATTAATTTCGACTGTTACTCTAATGTAAATGTAATTCAAACAAATTTCAAGAAAAGATGAATGCAATAAATTATAAAATAATAAATTGTTGAATAATCTGGGGAATACGATAATAGAATTTCAACTGAAAATAAAGTAAATATTTATAGAAGGCTGTACTTTAATACTCTTACAATATTTATCAAGTCAACAAACCTAAATATATTATGAATATAAATTAATTTATTTATGAAGTGAGCTCTTCTAGTCGATATGAATCTCTTTTAGAGTTTTCTTAAGTAGGTACTAATTACATTTCGTGACTTCTTTGTATTATTCAAGATCAAGTTTACATTAAATTTAAATATAATATTTAGATTTCGACGCTGTGTTTCAAGTTCTCAAGTCTTTGAAATTGAAATAAAATATTTAGGGTAATGCTTTGGTAGCCGCAAGCTGTATACAATTTTTTTCATATTTATTTATTTATGTATGTATATGTAAATGGTGTCGGACCCATTCAGTGCAAGGCGAGGAGTGTAAACAGTGGCCCTTTAAAATACTCATACATTACTTTTATTGTATGTAATTAGCGGTTATCTTTATATTTTAATGAATATGTTAATATTGTTAAACGTCTTTCAATTTACAGGTTGTCTATTCGGTTTTATTTATATCATTCGTCACGGAAGTTCATTCACTCATTCTTTATGTTGAATATTTTCAGATATCCCGTCAGTGTACGGAAACATCATGTCAAATACTATATACAATATTTGTATATTATATAAGTCGTGATTCGATTGTCATATTAATTTTATTTTTTTTAATAAATTTTAGTTAAATGAATACGATAAAATTTTATTTCTAATATTAATAGTAAGTAGGAAAAGCAACTTTAAAATTTCAAATGCTGAAAAGTGTAATATTATAAAATGAATTCGTTTATAAAGATTTTGGTAAATTGTGCACATGGGGAAGATTGCTAAAAAGTTTAAAACCGAAGTCGCCGACACTTCTAGAACATTCTAAAACTTTCTAGAACTTTACAAGCGAGTTTGTGAAACGTAAGCTTGTGGCTAGCTACTGTAAACATTTCTTGATGGATTTGATATTCTGACTAAATAAACTCGATAGTGTGTATGTACTTTAGTACTGTAGTGTACAAGAACACAGTAAACATCCTGAATAAACATGTTTTGTGCTCGGAACCAAAACTGACGACAGTTGAGATAAATGTGAACCTACAACAAAGCAACATTATTATATAATTTTAAAGCCTGTTAAGTTATGTAGTTGTATGTAAGATACATTTATTATTTCTTGAAATATAACTAACATTTTCGGAGCTGTTTTTCCTCACATGAGTTTTTGATATAAAAAATTACCTTCCTTTCTGTTTATGCAGAAATAATTAACCACCTACCTTCCATTTTGTATTTTGTTTTCTATGTTTTAAATAGTATGAATTCAATTCAAGTTTAAAATTTTGCTTCCATAATGTTTTTAATTTAACAGAAACAAACATAAATATTTTATTATTACTATTCAGATTGTTATTTTTTTTGTAAGATAATTAAAATAAGCATTTTTTTCATGAAAGTTTTTTTTCATAAATTAAATTACCAAACATAATTAAATATTTTTTGAACAAAATTTATGAATAATAAATATTCTATGAACCTGACATCGTGGCACCAAAAAACTGGTACTTTTATAAAAAAATATTGCGACGAAGATTAAAAAAAAAAGATAGATGAATAAATAATTATTTTGTTTTGAATTTTCAACGAATAGGAAAAATACAAAACAATAGTACAAACGGTTTTATTTCAAATATAGTACGTCTGAAAATATTACATTAAATTTCTTACATATTTTTCTATCTATTCCTTATAAGTACCAGGAACAAAAAAAAAACTGAAACTTCATTACTTTGAACGTTGCTATTATCAAGATTAAAGATAAGATAGAGAACATTCGTAAATCATATTCTGAATAAAGTTTATTGGAGTTGATCAATTTATTTGTCTTCAAATATTATATATTATATTTTATATATTTACACATTATTAATTTTATATCTATGAAGTTAGTTTATGGTCCATAAAATATGAGATGTACCGTAACTAACGATTGTTATCACGCTGCTAATTTGTTACTGATAAAGTTAATGAAGGAGTATACATACATTTTAACAATAAAAATATGTTCAATTTCATACATTTATTGAATTTACTAACTATTAAACTTTCGGGTTGCATAATGTATTATTATTTTATTAATTAAAAATAGGTATTACATACCTCCATGAGTATATCTATAGGGGTCCGTGTATATGCACAACAACATGCATTGTTATGAATCTCTGAGAAAGGTGGGTTTCCATAGATTCGTAGCAAAATGTTCCTCTCCTATATTTAAGTGTCTGTACAGTAATGGTTTTGCATTCACTCCCCAGTGACTTATACAATTTGATCCTTTTTAAGCAATTAAGAATTATATAAAAAAAAAATTATTGGATTTTTAATTATTTAAAAAAAAAAAGTTTGATACTGCTTATATTATAAAAGGCATTAGTATTAAAAAAATTGCTACAAAACTCAGCTAATTGTCTAACTTAGATATTGTTTATAACTAAAACTAATAATATCCAAGTAATTGTAACGACAGTTGTGGAACAGTTCAAGCTATTAACTACAGACTTTTTAAACGTAAAAACTTTTTAATCGTTTTTTTTCATGTCGCTTTTAGAAACCAATTTATGAAGGTATAAAACAGACGAGAGCTTTATTATTGTTCAAAGATTAGTTATTGTGGAAACTAAGATGATTATAGTATTATGTGTACATATTTAGAATAAGCCTTCTTTAATACAGGTAGTTATTAATAATAAATAATAAAAATAGAATATAGTAGTCCATTCCTTTCCATAACACATCAGTAATGGAATCTACGCAGAAGCTGACGTCTCTCGCAATGAAACAAATGGACATTCAAAGGAAAGGTCCTCTTCTCTTCTCTTCTCTCCTCTCCTCTCCTCTCCTCTCCTCTCCTCTCCTCTCCTCTCCTCTCCTCTCCTCTCCTCTCCTCTCCTCTCCTCTCCTCTCCTCTCCTCTCCTCTCCTCTCCTCTCCTCTCCTCTCCTCTCCTCTCCTCTCCTCTCCTCTCCTCTCCTCTCCTCTCCTCTCCTCTCCTCTCCTCTCCTCTCCTCTCCTCTCCTCTCCTCTCCTCTCCTCTCCTCTCCTCTCCTCTCCTCTCCTCTCCTCTCCTCTCCTCTCCTCTCCTCTCCTCTCCTCTCCTCTCCTCTCCTCTCCTCTCCTCTCCTCTCCTCTCCTCTCCTCTCCTCTCCTCTCCTCTCCTCTCCTCTCCTCTCCTCTCCTCTCCTCTCCTCTCCTCTCCTCTCCTCTCCTCTCCTCTCCTCTCCTCTCCTCTCCTCTCCTCTCCTCTCCTCTCCTCTCCTCTCCTCTCCTCTCCTCTCCTCTCCTCTCCTCTCCTCTCCTCTCCTCTCCTCTCCTCTCCTCTCCTCTCCTCTCCTCTCCTCTCCTCTCCTCTCCTCTCCTCTCCTCTCCTCTCCTCTCCTCTCCTCTCCTCTCCTCTCCTCTCCTCTCCTCTCCTCTCCTCTCCTCTCCTCTCCTCTCCTCTCCTCTCCTCTCCTCTCCTCTCCTCTCCTCTCCTCTCCTCTCCTCTCCTCTCCTCTCCTCTCCTCTCCTCTCCTCTCCTCTCCTCTCCTCTCCTCTCCTCTCCTCTCCTCTCCTCTCCTCTCCTCTCCTCTCCTCTCCTCTCCTCTCCTCTCCTCTCCTCTCCTCTCCTCTCCTCTCCTCTCCTCTCCTCTCCTCTCCTCTCCTCTCCTCTCCTCTCCTCTCCTCTCCTCTCCTCTCCTCTCCTCTCCTCTCCTCTCCTCTCCTCTCCTCTCCTCTCCTCTCCTCTCCTCTCCTCTCCTCTCCTCTCCTCTCCTCTCCTCTCCTCTCCTCTCCTCTCCTCTCCTCTCCTCTCCTCTCCTCTCCTCTCCTCTCCTCTCCTCTCCTCTCCTCTCCTCTCCTCTCCTCTCCTCTCCTCTCCTCTCCTCTCCTCTCCTCTCCTCTCCTCTCCTCTCCTCTCCTCTCCTCTCCTCTCCTCTCCTCTCCTCTCCTCTCCTCTCCTCTCCTCTCCTCTCCTCTCCTCTCCTCTCCTCTCCTCTCCTCTCCTCTCCTCTCCTCTCCTCTCCTCTCCTCTCCTCTCCTCTCCTCTCCTCTCCTCTCCTCTCCTCTCCTCTCCTCTCCTCTCCTCTCCTCTCCTCTCCTCTCCTCTCCTCTCCTCTCCTCTCCTCTCCTCTCCTCTCCTCTCCTCTCCTCTCCTCTCCTCTCCTCTCCTCTCCTCTCCTCTCCTCTCCTCTCCTCTCCTCTCCTCTCCTCTCCTCTCCTCTCCTCTCCTCTCCTCTCTGCTCCTCTCTGCTCTCCTCTCCTCTCCTCTCCTCTCCTCTCCTCTCCTCTCCTCTCCTCTCCTCTCCTCTCCTCTCCTCTCCTCTCCTCTCCTCTCCTCTCCTCTCCTCTCCTCTCCTCTCCTCTCCTCTCCTCTCCTCTCCTCTCCTCTCCTCTCCTCTCCTCTCCTCTCCTCTCCTCTCCTCTCCTCTCCTCTCCTCTCCTCTCCTCTCCTCTCCTCTCCTCTCCTCTCCTCTCCTCTCCTCTCCTCTCCTCTCCTCTCCTCTCCTCTCCTCTCCTCTCCTCTCCTCTCTTCTCTTCTCTTCTCTGCTCTTCTCTGCTCTTCTCTGCTCTTCTCTGCTCCTCCCTCCCTCCTCCCTCCTCCCTCCTCCGTCCTCCGTCCTCCGTCCCCCTTCCATCCTTTTGGAGTAATATTATTTGCATTTATAAATTTTCTCAAAACAAGTATTCCCATAAAATAATAATTTTTATCAATATTTAACTCTAGATATTGATGCGCTCGACTGCGTCGCGAGGCTAACCCGGTTGCGTGGACCTAGTACACGATGGTCTTAACAACAAGTACTTACATTTAGGGAGTCCTTTTGTAGATGTGTACAAAAATAATGACAACAAAATAAAAAAAAATAAAAAGGTTGAAACCTTCTAAAAGGTTGAATTCTGACGCCAAATGTAATTTAGTGACTTGCAGTTTACAATGAAATAAAGTCAAAACAAAATCTGTTCTAAATTACGATATTCCTAAAATATCTGCTAAATAAACGTAAGGCTTCGCTGCCCAGAAGTATTGATTTAATAAACCACAAATCCTCGCTAGGGGAGACTGATATATACAAAGAATGATTTACAAAGCTGTTGAAATTAAAAAATTTAATAATTTTAATAGAAAAAAGGTTGTATACTTGGGCCCTATATAATAACTGGGATCCAATCATACACAATTATAAAGTTGATGTCTATGATCGCACCATGAGACCTCGATATATTATTAGTACGTTTTGTGTACTTTCTAAACTATGCCTAAAATCTAGAGAACTGTTGGAGGTAGATTGTGAATCATTGATTAATAATTTATTATTGATTTTACTCTTGGCTCAACCGTCTTTTTAACATATCATTTTAAAAATACGATTGCTACAAAGCGTTTCAAACAGTTAAAATATAAATTAAAGCTTAAAATGTAAAGACGATTCTGAATAACAAATATTTTTATTTAAATATCTTGATTAATCTGTGTGTTTTTTCAGCAGAATGCAAAAGTAATTAATCACTTTTTATTAAAAGAATAAGATTGAATAAACAACAACTTCCATTGTTGCCCTTGCTGTTGATATTGAAATAATGAAAAATATACTTTTAAAGTTTCATTATTAGTCATAATAAAGAAAAACTACCAATACAGGTAATTTATTTTAATTGTTTTTATTTGTTACTAATATTATAAAGCGGAAAAGTTTGTTTGTGCTAATCTTAGAAACTAACGGATGGAATTAAAAATTCTCTCTGATTATGTTATATGAAGCAGGTTTATGAGGCAGGCTTATTATTTGGGAATGCCACTGTTTTTAATTATCTTAATAGTAAAAAAATCATTAATCCGCGTGTATTTGTATGTATGTTAATGCCTTCCTATCGTCAAAGTCTCGGTAAAGTTTATTATATAATCAGACTTCTTCATTGTTTTAGAGTAAAAATAATTCAGTCTTTACATGGAATTCAAGGTTTTTTTTATTATTTTGTAATGCTTTAATACACGATCTATAAATTTATTAGGTTTTGTACTATTATGTCTTCTTAAATGATAGAAATATAAATTATATGGCAGCAGAATCAAGAGTTCTGATTGGCTGTCTATCACGGTATCAACCAATATATGTATATATATATAAAAGATAACAAAAGAAATCAAATAACATTAAAACTGTAATTAAAACACGTATCATTAAACGAGTAACATTAAAGTTATATAAAGTAAAGTCAGAAAAAGAACTAAGAAATAAGTCAACGAGCAAAAATATTAATGTAATTAGAATTATTATACGACACAGAAAACTAAATTAGAAAAGTTAGCGAGATATTTCTTATCTCACAAGCGTGCTCTTGAACTAATGACCTTCGTATAAAATGATATAATACTGAGAATGTAAGAGGGAAGCAAAAACCTCGAGGACGGACTCAATTTACAGAGCATTGTGCAGTGTTTTGATAAAAAATTTGCTCTTGGTAAAATTGCAATTACGTGAAAAAACTACTAGTTACATATAAAAAAATCAAAAATAATAAACAAAAAAAAAGGTTTTTTTGTTTCACCCGTGTATATTTGTTTGTATGTCTTATCTCTAAAAGCACGTTACTAATTTTGATAACTCATTTGCCTATTCTACTTCAAGAATGAGTTTAGTAAATTCTCAAGTAAGGCTGCGAATTTTTATCTGTTATCTAATATTTTAAGATTATAATTAATTCCGATCTATTTAAAACTTAAAAATTCACTTAAACATAAGTTGAGGATTAATTAATGTAAGCGTTATATTATATTTATTATAATACAGTGTTATTAATTACTGGTGTAGAATTCCAATCACCTCGCGTACTTCATTACGTGAGGTTAGAGGGTGTGCGTAGGAATCTATTAGATATTTATGTATGAGACGTATAGTTATTTATTCAAGTAGGTTATCTTCTTTGATGAAATAGAGATGAAATAAAACGCTTAAATTGATCAAGATTATAAATTTTAATAGAATTGCTTTTAAATATTACATTTTGTACATTTCTTTGTTTGCAATAATTAAATTTAATGATTTTTCTATCAAAACTAAGACAATAGAAAACTTATGTGTAAACTAATTACTGCTGTGTAAACTACTGTGTAAACTATTACTCAAGTGTCAGCTCTCATAACTCAAGACACGACTAAAAACATGAACAAAGAAGGGTTTAAAAGGATTCGTCCTGTATCAACAAAATCCTACAAACTTGTAATATTTTATTCACGTCACAGAATCCTTTGTTTCACTTCAGTTTTGTCATGCGAGTGTCTTTATGTTAGTGTTAAAAAGCTTAGTGAAGTTCTTTACGATTCTTGTAAAGAAAGTGTTAGTTGTGTCTAATGGTATGTTTTTATTTATATATGTATACATTTATTTTATTTTATTTATTTCTTTGTACTTTGTAAGTAAAATGGCGGACTTAACGTCATGGGCATTTTCTACTAGTCGACCAAGAGTGAAGAGGGTAGTGCAATAATAAAAAAAGCAGGTGCATGTTAAGAAAATCAAGAGAAAAGCGATGAATTATAATACTTATGCATGTACTCGTATACATAACAAAGCTTTAAAAATAAAATATAATAATAATAATATATAAATTGATTTATTTATTCAATTAATTTAAGTAATTGTGGGTATCTCAAGTTACGAGGACGTCAAACAAAATACGGAATTGGTAACGAAACCAATAATAAAAAACAATATCCATTTCGAATATAAAACATGTTTGTCAATATGTAAATATATTACACAAAGGCAATCTTTTCCTTCGTTCGTATGCGGAAATGTCAATCTGCCCCTATCTTTTTCCATACCCTCATGATTTATGCTAATGCCTGATCCAGAGTGAGTTGTACAACTAGGATCTTGTCCTCGATGATAGATAGACGTACGATCAATCATACAATAACATTACTATCAGAGAACATGTGTTAGGACATATTGAATATTATATATATAGACAGATTCATTTGTAAACTTAAAAACTGTAATAATTTAGAATAATCTATGAATATAATTATATTTTTGTTACAGATTTCAACAAAGCGGGCATTTGGTTATTACTCCTTACTTGTAAGTAATACTATACTTATATTATAAGGTGGATATACTTGTTTGTTTGTTTAAATCGATCTTTCAATAGACTGGTTGGATTAGAAAAATTCTTGCTGATTATGATAGCCAAATTAATGAGCTAGTTTTCTTAATAGTAACTATAATTATAATATAATTGTTCATGAGAAGAAACTTTCTATCTATACTAATATTATGAGTCAAAAATTTGTTTGTTTAAACGTGTTAATCTTCTAATGGACTGTATGGATTTATATGATAGTCAAGTTCATTAAGAGTAACCTATCTAGGATTTCAATAGTTATGCTATAGTAAATACTAAATACTATTGTTCATTCATGAGTGAAACCGCGAGTAACTGCTAGTTATAAAACATGTGTAATTCAATGTTTATTATGAGGGCTATTCTAACAACACATGTTACATTAAGTGTTCGATATCGGGATGTGATCGTTAATTTTAATATTGAACTAAATTGCTATATAAAAGTTTATACGCTGTGCTATAATGTGTTTTAGCGTATATATAAATAGAGGACCATTATGTCAGACGATGTTTGGAATCTTTCGTTTATTGACAAACGTTAAAAGACTATGAAATAAAATATTTTATGACATATGTTCAGTTTCAATGTAACTATTTCAGTATTGGTTAACAAAAATATAGTATATTTTAGCTATATGTAATTATTGTTATATATTTTGTTTCTATTTAATATTACATTTGAGGTTATCGTTGACGAAAATTGATCATAACTAATTTTACTAATGTACTTTGAATGTAGTTTATTAAAGCCTTACAAGTTAGTTATATTTACTATTAGCTGTTACACGTTTTATACCTACGGACACACAATTTTATTTATTATTAAGATAATAAAACAGGAGCGTAATGCTAGATATAATAGCTTTCCCCATGAACCTGCTTTAAATAATCAAAGAAAGAATTCTTCAAATCCATCCAGCAGTGTCGAAGATTAGCAACTTCCATCGAACAAACAAACATTCTTCTTCTTTATACTATTATAGTATAATAATGTAGGTACTTGTATACATACTGTCTTATAAAAAATATATTAAATACCTACTATATCATATAAAAAAGTATATTGCAACATCTACCTGAATAATTGAAATTTAATAGTATTTTCGATATATAGTTCAAAAGTTCATTTATTTGTAACAAAGTAATATTAAACATAAATAGCGATTCCTTTGTCTGCTTCTAACAATTATAATACCACCATAAATTCCAACTGCATTCTAAACACCATTTCAAAAGTGAATTTATATCTTACACACTGTATTTTGATTTACTAAGCGAGAAGAATATCTACATACTAATGTAATCCTTATATCTACAGCATTAAGGATTACACTCGCTTATATAAATAATGTTCTTATGAGCAGAGGATAAGCTTTGTTTCAAGCTAATATAAAATAACAACTACTACCTACTGAGGTATTAATAAAATAAATAAAACCATTCTTAAGAATACAATAAAAGTTAATTGTTAAATACATAATAACTTATATAATTATAAATAAAGACACGTGACTGGAACGAGTATGAAAAAATAACATAATACGATTTAATATTGAACAAGTTTTTATTAGTTAATTAAGCGGTTTTTATTTCTATTCCATAAATATTTGTTTTTATGTCTTGAAGCTTTTATAACTGCATGACTCCTTCTAGGAGAAAGAGGAGCCGGTGTGAGACTCCTGGAAACATATGATATTTAAGCTTACCCTCTACACCAGACGTTTGCAGACACCAACATTGTTGGACACAACGGTATCTCTTTCTCATTTAATTGCAACACTCTGATCGAACCACACATGAAGAGGGTATCCCGTAACGCAGACACAAGCTTGTTATAACAAGCGGTTCACGGCCTTCTCATAATTTCTTAAAATAATATTAGAACAATCTTAGTTTCCCTTATCGATGACTTGTATAAGTTAATGATTTTTTTTTATGTACTGCTATTCGATTTCTCTTCTAAAAAGTTATAGGTCTCCAAAAGCAATATTGTAATATTGGAACAAGTTTTTTTAAACTATGAGTGTTTTAAGAATTTATAATCACTGTAGGCAATCTGAACAACTTAGGACCCACAATTATAGTTTCAGTTTTTGTTTTTTTTTTTATTTAAATAATCTTATCTGCTTTGCAGAAAAAAGTGGTACCCTATCAAAAATAATGTATTTCATTCATAATGTATATCTTAAATCTTTTTTTGCAATTTGTCTCTCCACGCAATATGCCCACGCAAAATAAAAAAAACACTAACCTAGATAAGTTTCCTCAGAAATCTTTAATATTTAGAAGTAGAATAAAAGTTCGTTTGCTTGTTAATTCCATTATTCGGACATTTCCCTCGTGACAGAAATCCTGGATCCTTTCCAAGGAATTAGATTAACAAGTCAGCAAATAAATGACGAGAAATAGGTTATTAAGTTATTTATACTAGCACGAGTACTTTACAGTTAATATTTGTTTTTCAATATATATATAAGGCTATTCTGCCTGAGTTTAATTAATTCTAAGAGCAGCTTGAATAACATTATTAATCATAAGTAGTATATATGTATTCCACTACAACTACAGAAAACTTTAAATTTAAAATGTTTTCAAGTTTACAAGTAAAAAAGACAGAAATCTGTTTATTTAAGACCTCTTTTATTTGTATTGTATTACAATTATTTTTATATTATAATATTCGATATATTCGAAGTATTGAATTAGATATATATATATGTTTTATAATATAATATATATTTTGTTAATATATATGAGCTCTGAGCATGGCGGAATCACGGCGTGAACAGTTCAAGGGTAAGGACCCCGAATAGGTTCGAAACTAATCTATCAAATTCCGATAGTATTAACGTGAGTAGAGCCGGATATGTAACAATAATCATGGATCACGATAGCTTACATATTAAAATATATAGAATGTGCTGATTGTCGTACATATGTAGTTTTTAACACATTATTTTTTGGTGTCTTAGAGCATTGCACAATCCATAATAAACCATATCTATCTGTCATATTATAGATTATGTATAATTTTAAATACTATAAATAAATATTATGTATAATTTAAAATACTCAATGTATAATTAATATGCGATGTTTGTAATTAATGCCGAAATCCAACGTTTGAAAAAAAAAGGAAATTATTGATATATTTGAATCCTTTAGTGTTTTAATTTGGAATAAATAAACCTACACACACAGAACTAGAAGGTTTTTTATATAATGCTAAGAAAAAAAATGATCAATTAAAGAGATCTCGACTGAAAGCTGTAACAATATAATTACTATAATTAAAAAACCATAAAATTATACTTCACTAGTAATTAATTCAGTGACACTGAAACATTAGCGATTAATTCAGGCGTTACATGGTTTCATGAAGCTCGATTACTTCTTCGCTGAAATTATATAATGAGTTGAAATAACCTTTGCGTTCATCGTTATTATTATTACGGGTTTTTATAATTCTTTGAATTTGATAAGACTTAGATAACTTATTAAAGTGACAGTAAGACGATATTATAAAATCGATCGATAAAATATCGATATTATATAACAAAAAAAATATTAATTCAAATTTAATTATTTTTTATTACTATTATTATTATTTTTCTAACCGTTAGTGATCAAGGTCAATGTTTCATTAATTGTTCAAAATGTACAATCAAAATATCAAATGGTCAAAATAATATTTTGTAATATTATGTAATCGTGAAATTAAAACTAAATTTTCGAAATGTCTTCGAGTATTTTTATTTATTATGACGCAATACCTAGGTTACATACAAGTAAATAAAGAAATAAAAATCTAGATATTATAATTTATACACAAGCTAAAAAAAATGAGATATTCTGATGTTAATTCAAATAAATATAAGAGCAACGCCGCACGCCGTCATTCACTTATCATTTAGTTTAGGAGTTACAAAATAATAATGAGAAACATTTTTATGAGTCCCAGACAACCCGACAACAAGAACTAAGTTATTTATTCATTTAGACAGTCAATAATATTATAAGTATATAATGTAAGTATATACGTTAGTAAAGGAAGACCGTGCTACTAAGTATCTAATTTTTACCACCATATAGATAAAACCATCACATTCTTTTATCATAGGTTTTTATTTACTAAGCGCTATGAAAAGATTGGTAGGTTTATAGCCTTCATACTCAAAACTAACTTCAAGCTAAAATGTTCAAGAAAGTTGAAGTAAATTCCGTATAACAGATTCATTTATATTTAACAACCCGTGAAAATCTTGAAAAGATACGTAACATATATATATATATATATATTTGTATATGCTAATTCATATTTTATTCAAAAGATTTATAGAAATATATTATATTTAATGATGGCATTGCTTGAGCATTACAATATTTTTAGTATGAATATAAAAATAAAATGTAAATGAAGATGAATGAATGAATTAATAACTGAATAAATGATGGATATTGCAAAAGAACGCAAAAACTTTCCATTATCATACAACAAGGTACTGTTACAATATTTTTATAATATACGAATAACACATACAAATAAAGAATTACAGACAAGCGCAACTTACTAATTGTTAGATTGCCGTGACATCATTATAAGGATTCCCAGTTTGATTTTGTACAGAGACAATTGATTCTTACATCTAAAAACTCGGATATATTTCAGTATTAAAACAGATTGGTTGTACATTTTTTACAAGTAATCTATTTGTATAACATTAAACTTGTATACGAAATCAAATAAACCGTAAAAAGGTTTTTTTTATGAAAATGACTTGCATCTACATAACCCTGTAAAACCGCTGAAACATTAAAGCGCTGAAGTAAAGCCTCATCGTGCAAAATAGGTCGTCAAATTTGATGGTTTGTGGCCCTTGTTTTGAACTAAATTTCGGATGTGTCTCACAAAGAAATTATAAAATCGCTTTGTGTCTCATATAGTGCTGCTGTATGTTATTCAGTAGTGTACTAATTGAATTTAGTAATATAGATTTTTAAGAGCAATAAAATATACAATATTTTTAGCAGTCATTCTACATGTATTCTATTAAGTCTTTTTATATTCAAAACAAGCATGAGAGATTTTTTTTCATATTCTTTAATAACTACTGTAGTATAGTTATTTCTTTCAAATACTTTATTTTAATTTATTTTTAATGTACCTATAATGTACTAATGTAAATTAAAAAATTGATATAAAATATTATAGTAGACCTCAAAGGTAGACTTTAGATAAGCTTTATCTTTCCCTACTTGGACGTCAGGGTGTTATCATACTACTATATACTACTATATATATACTATGCTTGCCTACAGCCTTCTCGCGTCATCATCAATTGCAATTATTTCTATAGAAATTGTTTGAAACTCTACTTTAAAAGTAATAAAATTATGTACAAAATTAGATTCCTGCAATTTACTAAAAGAGAAACATCTATTTTTTAAGAAATATTTCATTTGTATTCATATCCAGTAACTTCGAAGTAATAAATAAAATATGAATTAGGTTTCTAATAAATGCTCATATAAAAATATTAGCCCACGTATTGATAATATTCATGTCATGGATTTCTATTGCTATTTGGAGCTATAAAATTATATTATGAGCTGATAACAGGACAGGTTTTAATTAGTTGAAACAAGCCGTTTTAAAATCACTATAGGAACACAAAGCGATGCATCGGATGCAATTAACTGTTACTGCCTTTGAATATTTAATTGTGGTTTAATATGTGTACGTATTTTAATATTTGTTTTCATGTGGACCATAATACACAAAGAATCCTAAATTAGTTTTCGTAAGGTTTAGTACTTGATTAATTGCAGATTATCTACTAATAAATCTATTGATTAGTTGTTTGTTCGGTTTCCATTGTATAATGTTACTAAATACTGAGGTGATATCTTTTTGTTAACTAATTTTACTACGACTAATATCTATTTGATGTTGCATATTGTTTTTTGTTAACTTTTAATTATTATAAATGGAAGATTTTGTGGTCGGATCCTTAATAGAGCAGTCGCTTTGAAGATTAAGCTTCATAATATTTATATTTTCTCAGACATGGATCATTTAAAGGAATTTAATTAATAATCTTAAATAATATTTATGACAGAGTTTAGTTCCACTCTTGTGGTTGTTTTTTTTAATGATATTTTTTTTAAATTCTACTTAAGGAAGTTAGAAATTGTAACCATTTCTATATTCGAAAATATATTTTTTTTAAATATCTGTACGATTAAAATTATTTTGAGTAATTGTTTTTGTGTGTGTTACTTGCAGTTGACTTTCTTTTTGGAACCAATGGATACGTATCGTATCGTATCGTAACTTGGAGCTGCTTAGTTTTTCAGCGAAATAATTTTTCTTTACCACGAATTAATTAATGGGCCTCGCACCCGTTGAAGCTTGTTTAAATATGGCATTCTTTATTCTCTGAAAACCATGATGAAAATTTTCCCATCCTTTAAACGTTGACTCTTCTACATTTTTACTTAAAATAATGAAGTACTGAGCTCAAAACCTGTTAGATCCTTTGTACGTAGCATCTCAATTTAACAATGTAAAGAGGCTTTGAAATCACTTGAAAATTAAGTGCTGTAATACCTTCAATTTACCATTTAATTTTCGTATACACAAATATATTTTAAGTATAAAGAGAAAATAATGATTATAACCAGCTCTCACAGTCACCGGTATTATGTTTTATATATTTTATATAGTTTTTGAAGGATGTGACATACTTACTCATTTGTCATTGTTCCTACAAAATAAATTTCCCCTAATAAATCATTACTTTAACATGCTTTTATCAAATTCGAACAAGCCTTAGAAGCGCCATCGTTTATTTATGTTCCTTGAGGTTAAGTCTACTCTGAGGTTTATTTTAATATGTTCAACCCACTTACGCTCTAAGCGGATTTCCAAGTAGTTATATCGAATGTACCTTCAGTCCGAATTCGGTACACGTGTTGTGCAGAAACAACGGTTTATGTTTTTTTTTACACACTTTTAATGTGTATTATATTAGTTAATTAAGAAATTTCTATAACATGTTTATGAAGAGCTTTCTTTACAATCTTAAACTATAGCTTTGTTTTGATTTAATACATATCAGACTTGTATTATATGTAATTATGCTGTAAGTAGGTCCTGACTTAAAAGAAACTAGAGGGTTATAACTTTGCAAAGCTTTTGAAAATTCTAAGGCAATACTTGTTATAACACTTCTGTTTTATCTTGTATTACTAATGTAAGCTGTACCCACTTCACTTGTCGTTTTAATATTTATTATATATTATACGAGAGTTTCTTTTATGTTGTGCTTTACTTAATAACTACTACAAGTGCGTAGTCTGCGTACATTTTAAATTCTGCAGACTATTAATTGTCATCGTATTTTATGTGCCGATTTTTCCATCCTCAGATACATTTTAACGACGGATTAAATATTTTATTTTGATAGTTTTCTCTATTTTTCTTTTTTTTTTTATCAAAACATTTGTCGAAATTTAAAAGATATTTCGAATATAATTCATCGGAGTATCGAGGCCCAGATTTCAAATTTGAATGTTAACAAAATAACACATTACAAATAAATTATAATTTTCATAATGAGTAATAGGAAATTCATAGCGTCTTTGTTTCACAAATGCAAAACCAACCAGCGATCTTCAAGATAATAATTCAAGATAATGTGATGATATTATTTTAAATTGTTTTTATTATTGTATTAAATTAAAGGCCCTTTGAACGAAGTAGTCGACTTGTTTCGCTAAACTTCTTAAGTGAAACACTCGTGTTCTAGGAAGTATTAAAGCAGAAAACTCATAATCTATTAACAAGTGAGCCTTCCCAAGAAATTTATTTTCATGGATGAGAAAGCTCGTACTCTCTACCCTTAAATAAATTAAAGATAATATATTCATTTTGTACTAATACTACATTTTATAAAAGAGTTATTAATTTTAAAATAAAAAGATATTAATAGTGAAGTGAACTAAAACATTCAAATATGACATATAATGCAATCATTATTTTGTAAGACACATTTTAAAAAAGTTACATGAAATATATAATAAAAATAGTAACTATGATCTAATAAGCACTTGAAGTTCAGCTCGTATCTTTTATTATTTATCCCAATTAATTAAGATCGGCCACCATGTTGGATGCGCCATCTTAAAGATAAGCAGTTCTTACGGCACCCAAAGGAAGATACTGATCTGTCAAAACCGAGAGTTCACGATCATAAGATACTTAGGTGTTTAAAACTTTTATATACAATCATTAGGCTTAGGAAAACAATGTCCAAAGCTATTCCATTTAAAATCACATACTTTATTCTTTAACATGTCTGCCTTCATGACACAAAATCCACTCTGCATACAGTTTTAGACAAAATATTATATTAAATATTCAGCACGTGGTTGTTCATAAGCTTCATATTATCTGATATACTCAGTAACGTAAGGTGTAATGTTAGAAAATGTAGAACAAGTGATGACGGCTCCACTCTCTGTTGACTGAAGTACTGCTCCATCACAAAAAGTACGTGAACGAAACGAGAACGAGTTTGAAGCACGTCACGAAACCCCTCATAACTTATTGATTGCATTTGTTTTAGATTAGAATATTCGATAACGATACCCTTCCATGTCTTGTATAATAAATTTACAAAATAAATTAAGGACTTTATTATTTGTGAGTTAAATTCCTTCATCAATTTCGTCATGGAAAATATTTCCTTTAACATTCGTATGACTCCTCATAGACGAAGTACCGGCTACAGGATAATAATTTAAACAATTTGAAACTAATTAATTCCATCCACTTAAGCGTCTGTTATTTTCATATAAAACAAATAAGTTGAGAAATTGTAATTAATTATATAAACTGTATTCAGTTAAAATAACATTTTATTACGCTTAGACTTTATTAGTTGAGTGAGGCATGTTACCGCGAATTTAATTCACCAACATTGTACTGTTTCATTAAGCTCGATGGCCTTACATTCTCTCATTTTATATACTGAAAACAACCTGTGAGGTTGTTTATCACTGTTGTATGTTTTTTTTGTTGAAGACATTTTGAAAACAACTAAATACAACATAAAACTCGGTTTATGTATTACCGTACCAGTTTACAAAATGTAAGTCTTTAAGAGCATTTTTTTAAATACTTAACAATGATATTGCATTATACATCACAGATTACAAATAATATATATTACATAACATATTATTTAGTCTTTGATTTTACTTACAACCAATCCTTGTCAAAAGAGGCTTATAGGAAGGCTTAAACCGTAACGGAAACATGCAAACGCTCAAGTCTCTTCGTTGAAAATGAGTAGTCAAATTTGATGGTTTGTGGCCAAAAGAGGTTTTGGCGTAAATTTCGAATATGTCTCACAAAGAAATGGTAAAATTTTAACCCGACGCTGCGAGGCATTCGAAACGTCGGGTTAAAATTTGTTAAAAGTTTTAAATTAAAAAAATGTAATAATAAACGCGAGTTGTATCCGTAAGATAGTTGAATGTCAATGTGTAGTACTCGTGTAATATTTAAAAAAATTAATGATTTAATTGCTTAATCTGTATACTCGTGTGTGGTATGTACTATTTGTATTAAGTAATAAATTATATATATTTATTAAAATTAAAGTTTACAAAACAATTATCACAGAAAATCCTTTTGTCTTTTTTTAAGTTGTTGTATTTTGTTGTTGTATCTTTACTTTTTTATTTCCATGCATTCCGGATATTAATACCAATACTTAATTTTAAAATATTTTTGATATACGAATAAGAGTTGTGCAATGGAATAATGTAAAGTAGAATCTAAAAATAAATAATCTCTCGCTATTTAGAAGTCAGGGTGTCATCGTGATACCACCGCTTGTCTACACCCCTCTCTTTTCAACATTAATAACAATTATTACTGTACAAATTGTTAAATTTTTCACTTCAAAACAATTTAAAACTTAAGTTTTCGAGTTAAAAGCACATGCACAAGGTAGATAGCAGTTTTATTTTAACGACTATTTTATTTGTATTCATATGCAGTACATTCCATTTATTGAGGTATCTGAATAATGTTCATTAAGAATATTAGACCACGCTTTGATAATTTTAAAATTATGGAAGTCTCTTGCTATCCAAAGCAATGAAATTTTATTATGAGCTGAAAACATGACGTTAGGATATGAATTAGTTGAATCAAGCTGTTTTAAAATCATTATGGGAACACAAAGCGATGCAACAGATGCAATGCAATTAACTGTTACGGTTAGATATTCGATTTTGATAAAATAATTGTATTTTGAATATTTGTTTGCATTGCAAAGAACCCTAAATTTGTTGTAAACCGTGGCTTAGTAGATTAGTAGTTTGTTCGGTCCTGCATCATATCACTTAATACTGAGGTGGACATTCTTCTTACTTAATACTGTGCTGGATATTGTTCGTTACCTAATTCAATAATATTTACTTGACGTTTTCAAATTGTGTTTAATTACCATTTTAATTATTATAATTAAAAGAGTTTGTGGTCGAGCCCTCATTGGAGCAGTCGTTTTGAGGACTAAGCTTCATAATCCTTTTATTTTTCCAAATATGGAACACTTCTAGGAATTTATTACTTAATCCAAAATTTTTTTGTTCGAGTTCTTTTTTATTATTAAAAAAATATTTTCTTCTATACAATATTTATTTAAAATTTATATAACCTTAACATGCCTCTATTAGACAAGGTCGAAGATTTTCTTATGACTTTCAAAAATCTGGATCACAGTTGCCCCGTTTTATAAACGATGTCTCTTCTCTTAGTTAACCTTAAAATAATACAGAGCTCGATACCTGTTAGCTCGTTTGTACGTGACATCTCAATTTAAGAATGTAAGGCTTTGAAGGTAAGTGTGTTTCGTTTTATTACCTTTTAATGTTCGTTTACTCAAAATACTTATTTTTAGTACGAAGAGATAGGCATGACTAAAATCAGCTGGTTGCCAGTTTTTATGTAATATTAGATATTTTCAGCATGATTGTTATATGAGAAAATATAAGTATATAATAGATAGAAGTATGTATTTGTCCACGTGATTATGAAGATATATTTAAAAAGTAAGGTTTCTTAGTTTGGTCGGGTAATACTTGGAAATATTTTCTAAGGACAATATGTTTAATATTTGTTTTTCACACAATATCATTCCTATATAGTAAATCAGTACTTTAGCATGCTTTAATCAAATTCGAACAAGCCTTCGAAGCGCCATCGTTTAATTTTGTTCCTTGAGGTTAAGTCTACTCTAAGGTTTATTTTAATATGTTCAACCCACTTAAGCGGATTTCCAAGTAGTTATATCGAATTTACAACCTTCGGTCCGAATTCGGTACACGTGTTATACAGAAGCACCTGGCTCTATTTTGTTTATAAATGTAAAATACATTTAGTACTTGCATTTTATGTAATTATGTTGTAAGTAGGTTCTGATCTAAAAGAAACAAGACAGATTATAGTTGGCAAAAGCTTTTGAAACTTTTAAAGCAATACCTTTTTGTTTATTTAGTCTTACTAATTTAGATGAATATGGATTATTATTAGGAAATGCGTTTGTCGAAGAAACTTTTTATATATTTCGTTATTCTTCGTTAAGTAATTACTATAAGTGTTTAATACAATGTATATATTTTAAACTTCGCTCGTATTAAACAACATCGTATTTTATCATTCCAAAAGACTATTTACCATCCTCAGATAAAATTTAACAGCGGATTAAATTTTATTCTGATAGTTTGTCTCTCTTTATTTCTTTTTTATCGGAATATCGAAACTTAAAATTTAACGAATTTGAGATATATTCGAGTATAAAATATAAAAATAACTATTTCAAATTCATTTCTTCAAAAATAACTAATCAATTATACATGCGAAAAAATCAGAATTACCGCAATGAGTACCAGGAAATTCGTAGCGTCTTTGTTTCACGAATACATTTCTCTATAGAGAATATATAGAGAAACGTATAGTGCTGTAATTTCAAAATTATTTAGAGCGTGAGAATAATTTAGCGTAAGATAACTGAGTTTTTGGTGTAATTAGTCTGTTTAAAATGTGTCAAGTAACAAAATTATAGGCTCTTTGCAGAATGTGATAATATCATTTTAAATTTATAGTGTTTTAAATAATAATAAAGTTGTAATTTCATAAATTGTTTTTACATTGATATTTGGGAAAGCTAGATAGGTAGGTTAGACTTATTAACAAAATAGTTAACTTGTTTTGCCAAAACTTATTAAGGGTAACAGTCTTGTTAATGTTTCATGAAGTGCTAAAGCAGAAAACTCATAATCTATTCACATGTGAGCGTTCCCAAGATATATTATTCTAATATAAAAATCCCGTTTATCGTAATATATGAAATTTATATTTAAACCCTTTAGTAATTACGTTTGTGTTAATTTAGACTTATAAGTCCAGCTACCCTTACCACAATTAATTAGAATCTGCCGCCTTCATGGAACCAACAATAGGATAAGTGAATCTTAGGACCTTTGCGAAGATATGGGGCAATTCTTTTTTAAAACAGACCGCTTATTAAAGACTTTAACGCTTCAGACTTTTAAAGTATTATTTTTAGAAATACATAGTCTAATGCAATTGAAGTAACTTTTGCTACTATCGATAATTTTTGATTATTTTAACCATTTTTTTAAATCTTAATATTAAATATATTTTTAATATTAAAACTCACACACTTAATGCTTTAACATGTATGCCTTCATAACCCAAATTCCTCTATGCATACAATTTTAGACAAAATATTACATTAAATATTCAGCACGTGGTGGTTCATAAGCTTGATATAAACTGATATACTCAGTAACGTAAGGGATAATTTAGAAAAAGTTGAACTAGTGACGAAAGGTCCACCCTCTCTTGACTGAAGTACTGCTCTATCACAAAACGAACGTGAACGAAACGAGAACGAGTTTGAAGCACGTCACGATACCCCTCATAACTTGATTGATTGCATTTGTTTTAGATTCGAATATTTGATAAAAATACTCTTCCATGTCTTGTTGTATGATAATATTAACGCTTGAGATAAAAACAATATAAAACTAATTTATTTCATCAACTTAAAGTTAAAACTTATTCTTTTATTTTCGTACAAAACAAAGAAAAGAACAAAGAAGAGAAATTGTAATTAATTATGAAAATATCTATTTAGTTAAGACGACGTTCCATTATGTTTGAAAAGTTAATTTATTTCTTGGCTGAGGCATGTTACCGCGAATTTAATTGTACCATTTCATTAAGCTCGATGGCCATATATTCTCGAGAGATTATATTTTATTCTGAAAACAACCTGTTAAGCCCTTTATCTCTTTGTAGTATGTTTCGTTTGTAGAAGTCATCTTGAATACAACTAAATAAAACAGAGAAGTCTTTATATTACAAGATAATACAATCTGAAGTTTTTAAAAATATCTGTCGTAAATAATGGTCAGCTTAAAATACAGAGATCATCTGAACCTTATTCTAGGTAAGGTACTAAAATAAATTATTACGTTTCCAAAGTTTTTTCCTAAAAAATTGGTCATTGTACATTTACAAAACAAATTAAAAAGAACTAGACGCTAGATGGCGTTGAAAAACACCCTTTACAATTACGTCCGTGAAGTGAAAACTGTAAGGACTTAATTTGATTATTTGACACCAAATGGCGTTGAACAAAGTTAATAAATTTAGAGACTGTGATAGATTTTTTATAAAATTATAAAGGCTTTTGTGATTTTTATTGAACTTCGAATATTCGTCACAAGACAGAATACTGTCTTGTGACGAATCAATAGATAGAGTTTACCTTATACATATTTAGATTACGGTTGTAAGATTTTATATAGGATGTTATGTAACTTAAATGACTGACTCGTTCTAAACAGATATTGTGTATGACTTTATTAATAAGAGTACTATTAGTACTTTCATTATAGTATATAATAGTCATAATAGTACTCATATTCATACGTCAAGTAAGGTGTACTAGTGCTAGGCAATATATTTGTTTCTCGTTTGCATTTATGTTTCATCGATTTTGGAATGACAAATGTTCTAAAGACGTTTGACTTTAAAATATATATGTATATGTTTTTCATAGTAATTTAAGCTCTTTTATTTTAGATAATTGTTATACTATATATAAAGACACTATTTATTGTAGTTTTACCATATTTCATTCTTATTATTTCTTAGTTGAGTCTTATAAAGCAATTATTGCATAATATAAATTAATCAGTGTAAATTAATGAATGATATTAATGTAATTAATTATGAGGAAATCTAATGAATAATACGGATTTATTCATTCAAAGCGAGTTATTAGAACCGCAATGAAAAGCTATATCTTGATCACTAGGTGTAATTAATTACCGCCTACTAACCGATGTTTTAGTGATATCAGGAATTATTATATATTAAACCGTAATAGTCTTGTATAATGTATGTTTTGCTATGAATATAATGTAAATGTTTGTTTATGGTAACTATGAATGAATTTTGATATGTATTTAGAACACCATCATGTTGGCGAGACTGAGAACTATTAAACAAAGTTTAACTATCTTGCTATTGCTTAATTGTATTGTAAACTCGGTCCGTTACTGTACACGGCGGGTAGAGATGAGCGAAGCATTGTTGCTGAATGAGTTTCGCATACTTGTAAAATTAGCAGAGTAAATAGTAGCTTAAGCCTAATAAGAACTCCCGCTTGCGATTTCAAAACTTACCTCATGTTAATTCTATGGGACATACTTTGAACATTTATTTAAAAACTACAATCATAAATGTCACAAAAAACTTCAGTCACTGTCTTCGACAACGCTGCCAATTTTCGACATCCTACCATTATTCGTCGCGGGGAAGTAGCATTAGTAACGAAACACACTTTTGACCAGCAAGATAAATGTGCCTGTCTGCTTGCTTGTCTCCCTGTTTAGAGTTTGGTTCCAATGAGGCTCAAATACGTTTTTTTTAATTTTGCTAATTACGACCAGTTATGTGGAAATTGCAATGTTTCTTTTTTGTCCGTAATAAAAATGTTATCTTATATATTTTTCCAGTATTTAGTAAATTCTTTATCAAACTGAAGTAAGTAAATAACTAAATAAATATAAAAAGCTAACACACAATTTGCATATTTAATTAAAATGTTATTGAACAAACTAATATGGTTTTTTAAACAAATATGAATATTAGTAGCTTAATGTTACTATATTTATTCGTCTACAAAGGAAGCTGCTATCAAAGTATTTTCTTTCATAAGACTATTTCTTTAGCTCTAACAGGGCTAACTAGTTATTTGAACACTAAGTGAAAATAAATATACTTACTTTTAAATCAGGCGTTCGTCGCGAGTGCATCAAGAAATATTATTCCTGTGAAATTTTTCATCTTGCTGCACAAATATTGAATATTTTGGTGCCTTAGTAAAATAGCACGTTATATAATATTTGTTATTTTCGTTTTTACTTATAAATGTAGGTTTAGTCAATCATTTATAGAGTTTCAATTTAATCTGCACTTCGTATTGTTATTTTTTGTGTATATAATAATGGTGTCCAACTAAAGCAATTTTGAAATTGAATTCGAAAAAAATATGTTTTTTTTTCCAATAATATTTAATTTGAAATAGCCATACCTTTATTTCCTTCCCTTTGTCCACTGATTGTCACAGGACGTGATGTAATTATAAAGATTTCTGCTTGGATTACGGAAAACGACAATTTTTTTTTCCATCCTATAATGTCAGGCTTGATATCTCTTTTATCGAATCTTTTAATGAATTACTCTCTTCCTGACTTTTCATTTAATTTGTTATTTTAATAAGAAAATATTTTTCCTGATCATCAGATCAGAGATCAGATTATATTATCATTGTCAGAAATGACATTTAAATTTGTAACATTTCTATAATTTTAATGTTTTTTCATTTTCATTTCTGTAATTTTTTAATACTTGCCTCAGGTAACAATTTGCGATTTGAAATGTAAATTTTATACTTTGTTTTTGTTGGAAATTATTAAATGCCGTTTAAATTTAACTAATCGTTACTAAGTATTTACAATTCTAATTAACAAAATTGATTTCTTGGTACAAGTTAGTGGCCACAACCCGATTCCCGGACAGATTCCAGGACAAATAGCTTTGCCTAGTTTAAACTAGGTCTTTCTATTTGCGCCGGGGCGTCACGGTGTGTGCTAACGCGATCCCGTGGCGTCCCACTAAGGCGTAGAGGGCAACCGTTGGTTTTTTAGTGGGTAGCATTAAAAATGGCAGCATTCTCTATGCTGCCGGGTAGTCCCACATAACCCCCCGGCCGTCACCCCGCTGGGCCGACGGGGTACCCGTAACGGGTTTAAAAAAAAAAGGTCTTTCTATTTGGAAATTGGATAAATAATATTTTTTATAATAATATATAGGTTAGGCAATATATGTTACAAGTCAATTCAAACTAAACTTGCTTGTGCTATCGGTACTACACGACTGATAAGCGTAAGCTTATATTTATAAACATACACATATACAAAGATGCTAGAAGATAAACATTTTATTGTTATATTTAATATGTATTTCTAATGTGGAAAGCGAACCCACGACCATCGTCATCGTAAACAGATTCTTAATTAAATTATATATATTACAATATAATATTGAACATTAATAGCTATTATTTTTACATATTAAAGGTGAACTATATATAAAAAAAATAAAACAGAGAAATTATAATATTTTCCTTTAAATATAGTGAAGTACTGTCATGTCTTCTAACAATGTGAACCCAGCTTAAGAAATCATTAGCATAACAAGGTTTGAGCTTTTATCAAAATCTACATAGAGGACCTATTAGAGACATCTTTTATTTATATTCAAAGGAGTAAAATCTCCTCAGAGAAATAATAATGTTCTTCAGCCTACTTAGGTTTATTTAGACGGATTTCAGGATCTTGAACTTATGTATGTAAAATTTAATTGAATTAATAAAATTATAATAAAATAACGACTTAAATAAAATGGCTGGATTATTGAAGTGAATTTGTAAATTAAAATTAATATGTAATATATGTGGTTTTTTTAAGGTTAATAATAAACTACTTAATACATATAAACATATACGTACATATAAACTCAATCTTTACCTCTTTATAACATTAATATAGATAACTAAATGTATAAAATAATATTATAATGTTTTCCTATTAATCCTATTAATTGCAAATATTAATTTATCTGCAATTAAGTGTATATTAGAAGCCACAATGAATGGATTTAGTGTGATATAATATATAATTAATACTAATTTAACAATTCAATGATTCAAATCAATTTAATGTTTGACTATATATATATATATGCAGAGTTTTATTTAAAATAATTATTAGTAATGTATATTTATAAGACAAGATTAGGGCATACTAATACTGTACTTACAATCTACGTCATGTTTTATTCTCATAACTGTGATGAGACATTTAAATTAGTTCTTGCGTAAATTATAAATATATAATACTATAATTAATAATTAGAAGTCATCTAAAATTTATTTATTCACTGTGAGTGTTAGGCGTTTTAAGGTGGTGTCAAAACAGCTGTAAAATATTTATCTGGTGAGATATTCAAATGTATGTATTTTTGTATTTAAACCCTCGATATCCATGATTACTATTATATATAACTATACGACAAAATTTATTAAATGTTTGCACGTTGCAATGCAATGCAATGGGTTTGAAGAGTGCAGATCGCGCCGCGATTTCACTATGCTACGAGGTCATGTGTAAGGGGTCTGAATCGGTTCGGAAACTAGGCTGGCAAATTCGTATTTAACGTGAGATCAGACATATAATATTCTATTTATAGTATTAAACATCATATTTTTGTATTTTTATCGTGTTAGGGCAAAAGTAATGTATTTAAAATATCATATTATAATAAATTTTAGGCATGATATTTAAGTATTAAAAATATATTGGCTCAATCTGGCAGGACTCAAACCAGCTACCTTGTGGTTACCACCCTCGAGTATTCAATAACCAAAACAAAGCTGGCATATAGTAAATGTAATTTAATTTATTAATTAATATAATTTATTCTGCGTTGTATTTTATAAGATGTTATTTTATGCAGTAGCTTCCATAAAATCACCAGTTTCTTAAGACTTCAAATATGTCTTCCCTCGCACAGTAAAGCAGGTTCATATATTATTCAAAAGTGCTTACCTTATTCACGAAACATATTATTTCAGCTGAGAAATCTCGTCTCATCCCTCACAAACACTGAATATAATATGTATGTTGATTACTTTCTATACATAACATGATTTGATGACAAAAGTCATGATAATACCTTGTCATCAAATCATGTAAATGTATGTACTCGATGTGTAAATTATTTTTGAAATATATTTTTTATTACTGTTTCCTTTTCCGCGAGTGTACATTGCAAATATTATTTTAATATTAACTAAATAATAGCATATATTAACGTTAGTATCGCAAAACTAAAGCAAAGTAAGTAAAAGTATTTTTACTGTTTAAAATATTTTTTTTTTATATAATGAGTAAATCTATGACATTGAGTGCGATTTCACCAAATGAGTGACTTCACTGAATAAGACCAGTACTTTAGTGTAATCGGTTTATCTGTTAGATAGGTACTTTAACCAGCTTATTCGAACAGCTAATTCGATTGTTTTTTCAGTTCTAAAAATGAAATTACTTTTTGTTATTTTTAAAGTCGATTATAATTTTTTTTATATCGGACAACGGATATGAATATTTATTTTTCTTAACAAGTTGCTTAAACTCTTTTTGTGTACCGTAGAAATTTATACAAATAATAAAAATGGAAGAATTTTAAAAATTTTTCTTTTGTGCGAATATCTTTCTCCATTTTGAATTAATATCAATGATCGTTTGTATATATCAATTAGAAAATTAAGAAATTATCAAAACACTATGTCAGTAAAAAAGCTGTACCTTTTGATTGTAGCACAATTATCAAAGTTAGCTCTCATAGAAAATCAGGTGATAAGAACAATAAAAATAACTATATTGTAGAAACGTTTCTTATAGTGAGTGAGAGATCCGATGCTCTCTCTTTTCTTCCCTATTTTTATCTTCTCCATATTCATTCCGCAGGGGTGGGAACGCATTTACAAAGCTCCATACTTCACGTTTATAATAAGGCCCTCTAATACCCTCTTAGGATCCTCTACTAATTTACCCCCAAAAACGATGAATATTTCATGCCCAGAAAATTTATTAATTCTGATTATAAACTAATAATTCTCATCATTTTATTGCTTTGTATGATATTTGTATTATAATAATAACGTAATCACACATCAGGTCTATATTGCGTATATTTCTGTGTATAACATTACCATATTTATATGTCAATAGACATAGCATAAAATTAAAATAGCAAATGTTCAAAATTTACCTAAATCCGAATACCATATTTATTATTCAGCAGCCACTATTGGCCGTTACACCTGAGTTGTCCATAGACTTTATTATTTAGTATTAAAAATAATAGTAGCGTTACACAGCTATATAAAAATTACAGCTCTCATAAGTTTATCTTTACAATCAGAAAGAAATCAATCCGGTAGTTTTGAATATTACAAACAAACTATTCAGCTGTATAATTTTAGTATAGATGTATAGATATGTTAAACACTACATTATAAAAATATAATCAAACACAACTTATAACTATAATTCTAAATGTTCAAAATGTTAAAAATATATATAATTTACTTAACAGAATGTTCAACAAAGAGCGGTTTGTATGAAATCTTAAAGAAAACAATTTTCATTTGAGCTGCTAGAGCGTTTCTGGAGTGAATGCGACCCTGAGTACAATACACCTGTACCATTTTTGCGACACAAAAGAGACATTTTCCTCTGGGACATTATTAAGTTACAGTCCCTTGCCGCTCGGCATTGAATCTGTAATTTTTCTAAACCACTTTTATACGAAGTTCCAAGTTTCATAAATACTACAATTTTTATTCTCTCATGTATATAATTATCCTATTATACGCACTTATCTATCGAAATTAGCAAGATTAGTTTCGTACTCATTCGAGGTCCTTATTCATGTGCTCATAGCAGGCGGAATAGCGGTGTAAACTGTTTTGTATTGGTCTCGTTTTACAATAATTATAAATCGACAATCATTATAAATCAAAGAATTAATACTTATTAAAAACATATTAGTTGATATTTTAATGAAGAAGTTAATTATTGTTATATTTGTTAACGTCAACGTGAACGCAGGAAACTAACAAACTGCACAACTTAGAATTAATTATAGCAACGCTTTAACTGAGCAACAATGAATACTTATTTAACCACCTACGTGCACGTTTCATGAATTTAACATAGTTTACTAACTTACTAAAGATATATTAGAAATTGTCTTTAATTATTTCGATGAATTAAATTTGCTTCAACAAAATTAATAGTAAAAGTTAGCTTTGACGTTTGAGACAGATTGGGTAAATTAGTTATTAATGAAAGTACAAGGCAGGCGTCAATTTGAATATAAATCCAGGGCATAATTGGGAGCGCCCTTAACTTAGGTCAAATTTAACTAAGTGATGTTATTTAGGATAGCTTTAAGGAGCGGTCGTTTAATTAGATTTAATTAGGTCACGTAAAACATACTACAGATTTATAATATATATTAAATTAAAAAAATAATAATATTTAGGATACGCAAAAATCTTAATTAACTTTAAATCGCATTTTAATTAAAATAAAGTTACTTTAAATTAAAATACTACAGAATGTTTAATATATGTATTAAATATAGTGTACAAAAAAATAAAACTGGAACACACAAGTTCATTGTTATGAAATTATACAATTTAAAAACTAAATACTAGCTGAATTACTACACAAGTTTTATTGTTCATTTCTTAAAACTTTTAAATAAGAAAAAAAATGGAGCGATTGGTTCATTTTATAAACGAGGTCGAAACTCTTTTATCATAATATAATTAAACCTCTTTATTTTATAAGGATATTGTTTATTATAGGTTTACTTTTTATATCTTATTTAAATGTTTTATTACTTTATTTGTCTGTATTTATAAACTTGATTAGTTGCAACGCATACAGGTTTAGGGTAAATAATTAGCAGAACTAATTTCCGATTGGTTACCGCACAAAATTAGGTGTATTTGTCTGTTCATATTGAATTTTATATTCATATTTGATTTTGTATTTCAGCTTATATTATTTAATTAAACAATCATTAGTAACGCAAATTTTATATTGGTTATTATTACTTATTATGTCTTATTATTTATTATAATCTTCTGACGTTCACCCAACAATAAATGAGAATTCTCCGAAAATATAAGAAGAGGATCGCCGCAATTCTTCTAAGCGTCTTAAATATATTTATAAAACATTTTATTTTTAAAGCCGAGCTTAATTCTGGAGAAAAATGACAAGCGAAATTTATTTATCTCTTATCGTATATGTTATGTAAAACGTATAGGCTTTGTTGAGTTTATTTGTGTGGACTCAAAATATAAAATAAAAAATACTCCAACTTTTATGTGAAATGAACCCCAAGTCATAAATCTCGGTGCAGATGAAACTGGAATATTTTTTGTGAAAACGCGAACATTTTCAGCAGCAATCAGGTCATATATCTACTCGTAATTTATGAAGCGCGTCAAATAACCCATTTATTTATGAGTACGAGATAATGATAATCATGAAATCTTGATGAACGCACTCCTTTATTATTTGAACCGAATTGAAATGTTGAAATAGCGCTGGCCTACTTGCGCTACTAGACGGTTTAACAACCCTACCCTACGAGATACTAGTGAAATACGTTCTATTTCAACTTATTTTATTTTTGCTGTGTGTACATGACCTTTTACCCGAATTAATTAATTAATTTCTTTCTTTCTTTCTTTCTTTTACACTTTGAGTCAGTGTCAAATAAAAATGACAGAAGAGTCTATTTCATACTTATAGCAATAAGCCCTTCTGTTGAGACAATATCCAACTTCAAGCTTAGATTTCGAGAGTTCCAAACGCGCCATGGTCTGAGAAGAACCTCACAATAAACTCTGCCTGTTATTTTTAATCTGATCACTGTTTCACAACTGTCAACATATTTTATAAAGTTTTTGTGAACCATAACCACGGCAATCAGTTCGACGTATAGTCCCAATGTTTGTAGTAAAATCAATATTTCAAATTCGACCTGCAAAATAACCAGTCATCGCAAGCAGATTATAAAGACAAATCTAAAATAAAAACTAATATTTTTTGCTACAAAATGCTAGACTGGAATATAGCTGACACTATCGCGTCGAGCGGTCCAACCACACAACCTACGCCAATAACAGAGCAGATAATACTCAAATCTAATTGGTAAAAAGAAATACAAATATACCAAATCCTTGGGCAAGTGGTCTATGCGTATCATAAAACATAGTCCCCTCTTTCTGGCTCAGAGCCAGCATCAGCAAGGAGTCGCTTAAATACGTACATTGTGGGTAGACTGAAATTTTATTGCAATTCATTGTTATGACATATTCCTTCTATATTTTTCTGGTCAATATAGTGAATGTTACATAATGTCGAAGCCAAGGAAGCAAAGTAATTACCACAGAGTAAAATAAATGAAGAAATGAACTTTTAGAAGATAATACAAAACAAGACTATATATATCAAACCAACACCCGCATTAAAGAAATAATCTCTGACAAACAGAAAACAAACAGATAAAACAGACTAATAACACTGAGAATTAAAACAGCAATCTGTAGATCACATAAACAATTGTCTTGTGTGGGAATCAAACCCACGACTTTCGGCTCTGCGGCAGGGTCACTACCCACTAGACCAATCGGTTGTTAAGCCGAATCTTTAATTATTTTGTTTCAATATCACTCACTCATATAAATTTAATATTTGTGACTAAATAACAAGCACTGCAGTACTAGGTAGCAAAGTGTACGTGATAAAACATTAAGCTTATCACAATGTGAGTAAACTCTTAACAACAAACTTTAGCTGTAAAGTAAGTTGTGATCCCCGCGCGTCTGCCAGATTGTCGCCGCAACAGAGTTACTGTATACATTGTAGTTTAACATTCTACATCCCGTAACGAGTAATGTAACTGGTTTCTGTGTAATCTTAATGACCTGGTTTAAAATATTGATAATTTGCAAACTAAAAAAAACTTTTCATGGTATGGGTAATTTTTTTTTATTAATTTAATGTAATTTTTTGAGGTACACAACTGATCACTGGTATTGATTCAAATTGGAAAAGTAATAACTAAATAAATAGAACTCAAATGAAGATTAACGTTAAAGATTAAAGATTTTGTCATTAATAAATATTTTTAGGTTTATTTTTTTTTTTATTATACACATATATTATTTTTAAAAAATCCTACTTTTATTATGATCTAAACCCGGGTTGCTATATACCGTGTTATTTATTATATACCTGAATAATCTAGAATATTTGAAGTAACATAAAATTATGGTGGATTTTGCAAAATTTTAATAGATTAAGAATAATTTGCTGGGTTCTTGAATCTTATTAAACGTTATTGACTTTTCTGATTTGGTAATAAATTATCTGATTTTAATAGAAATTGTCATATTTATTTTATTTTTATGAAGGAACGTTTTCTAATTACCCCGATTTTCGAATAAGTTTTTTTTTTTTTTTTTTTTTTTTTTTTTTTTTTTTGGAACCTATCTACGTTTTGAAATGTCCGGAGTAATTCAAGACACGCGTGTGTGTTGACGTGTGTGTGTGTGGGTGCGCGTGTGTGTGTGTGTGCGCGTGTGTGTCGGTGTGTGTTCGTGTGTTTGCGTGTGTTTGCGTGTGTGTGTGTGTGTGTGTGTGTGTGTGCGCGCGTGTGTGTGTGTGTGTGTGTGCGTGTGTGTGTGTGTGTGTGCATGTGTGTTTATGAAATTGACATCGTTTTACCAACTGATGCTAATTGAGGTGACTTAGAGATAATAAGCGGATTTAAGTCTTTTCTTAAAAAACTTAGAACTGCTTGGATGAGGTTTCAAAAGAGATGAGAATGACTCATTAGGTACAACATGGAACAAGGAACCAATTAGATAAGATAAAAGTAATATCGCTTTCTTGCAAGACGTAAGTCCACTTTTAATAGACACCATTCCATGAAGCAAAACATCAGCTTAATTAGTTTGAGCAATGACATTCAACGGAACAATTCCAGCAAGATTTATCAAGACACTTTTAACTTAAAAGTTTAACAGAATTACAATTTTAACAAATGTTCAAAATAAGTTAGAAAGAAACTTCACTGACAAAATAATCGTGTTTTGGACGAATTTTTTTTTTTTTTTTTTTTTAAGGTTACAGATTTTATATTTCTTTGTTTGTTATTTTAATACATTGTGTACATAAACGTTAAAAATAAATTTGATTTTGAAAGTTGAGTCCTTTGCCATGTTATGTTTCGTTTTAAATTGTGTTAAAGTGATAAATTAAAACACACAATCGACATATTCATTGTGCGTATCTGGTAAAGCATTTTTTCTAATAAAACGATCGGTTTACTACATTCACTTTTAATTTACACGTTGACGAAATAAGCATACCTCAGTAACAATTTGAAATAGATTAAAATATTACAGTATATCAGTAATGAAACTCAATTTTGATGCTTCGTTTAATTTTAAAATACTCTTTGTACGGATAAGGAAAATTAAAATGGATACTTATATCCACACTCACAGCGATCTCTTCATTACTTAGTCTTGTTTAGAAATATTAACTAAATATAAAACAACTGTGATCTGAAACGTATATGCTTTAGAGAACGAAAATAAAACAATGATTGTGCAATAAATTAGCCTAGAGTTATAAACAAATATTAATTAATTATAAAACTAATTGTGGTTCATTAATAACGTTAATTATAGCTTTATATTATATAAAATATCTACTAGATTGTCAATTGTAAAAAGCCTGGATACAGTATAGGACATTTTGTATATACATTTAAAATTAAGATGAAAATACAATCACTAGACCGAAAAGGAAACATTTTACGTCCTTATCTTTTATTAGAGTGGAACCATAAACTTAAATAGTGGTAGATGGGATGTGTTATCAATTTTATAGACTTTTTACTAAGAATCGATCGTAAAAGATTACGATGTATCGTTGGTATTGTATTCAGGACCCTTGTATACATCGTCAGGGTGTACAAGTCCCTATATAGATTCATTAAATAAATACTTTCATTTAAGTATTTGCAAATATAAACCTGTTGTAGTCGAAATTTCGACTATAAATTACAAGCAGAACATAAAGAAACAATCGGATTAGAAAAATAAACTTACGAATACTAACAATTTATTAGAAAACAAGATCTTAGTTGAAGCTAATTCTTGGTATAGCTCCAAGAAAAAATGTCTTACGTTCTTACATAGCAGTAATATACTAGATACTAACAATTTGTATAAATTTCTGAGAAGGAACGCAATCTTTTCAATTAGAGAAAAACAAAAAATTTAAAAACTGGCGCCTAAATACACTACTAGAGTAATATTGGATAAGTCAAATGTCCTATTTCCAGTAAAAGTAACATCTTTTTGTGTTGGACGAATTTATTTCAAAAATGTTCTACAAAGCAGAATTGTATTCAGTTTTGATGATCTCTATACTACTAACGCCTTTAAACTTTACTAGATAATATCAATGTATTGAAAAGCAGCGATAAATAAATTTTTAATACATAATAAACGGAGAGCGCACAGGATATAATTTTATATTGTGAATATGAATTAAAAACATCATTGAAATAACACAGAAATAGGAATAATCACTATGATGTAAGTTATTCTCAAATTAAATTATGTACATATAATTGACAAAAATATTTCAGATCAGAACGGCTACAAATATTGAATGTTCATTCTCTCATTTTATTGTCAGTTATTTGATCTTTTCTTTACATCTATTTCAGATTAAAACTAATAAATCTGACCTTTTTTGCTTGATTGGTTGAAATTATCCTATTTTGCTACTTATTCTTTAACATAAGACACATATTTTTGTATTAACATTCATCAAGTTAGTATTGCTAATATCTTCATGACAAAGGCTTATTATTTACGTAAAGATATTACTTCACGGCGACGCAATTATTGTTCAGCGATCTTTAGCTAACTCGAGCTTGCATTGAATAAATGTTGACAATAGAATAAACGACTAAGACTGGTTAACAAGTTTTTACAGCTCTGTTTGTTCAGAGACGTTATCATAAAATGGCGATCGATTTTGAGACGTTATTAAGAAAAGCCACGGTTCTAAAGAACTTGCAAAAAGTGTCTTTTGAACTCGATTTGAACTCGATTTTGTTTGATATTAAGTTTTTATTACTTTTGTCATATATTTAAGTGCTTAGTCCTTATTATAATAATAACTATATACAGTAAGTATTGTGTATATTATTTGGTTTTTCCTAAATTATAAAGTATATGTTGTTAAATAGTTTATTATTTTTATTGTATTATAAAGGTTTTGAATTGTTCCAAAAAAAAAATTCTTGTTAATTTTTAACAAATTTATTTATGTTTAATGCCACAAGTATTCAATGAAACATCAAAGAGGATCAATAATATATAAAGAAAAACAAAAAAGAAAAACAAAGTAAGACTTTTAGAATGTTCATAACAAAAATAGAAAACATTCTAAGATTAAACCGCGCTTACTAACCGAAACAACATGTGATATGAATAAAGTTACTCTTAGTTTAACCACTATTTATTTTTGTGATATAATTTAAGGTTAGTTTAGACATATTAATAATCTAGATGTATCGATAATTGATTGTAGTATACCAAAGGTGAAATCAGAATACTTCATGATTCTAGATCTATTTCATTCACTAAAATATTCATTATTTATCCCATGGACTAACTTCAACATAACTAGGTGTTGCATTACAGTACGATAAACTTTATTGATGTCAATTTAGACAAATCGGCTTTTAGTTTTAGGACAAAAATGGCGCAGTCATTAATTATTCATCTGTCATGGCACAACTTTTATCAACTTAAAGCTTTTAAAGCTCATAACGTGATACCGTTGAAATACACAGTAATTTAAAACAGAATGAGTGCGAAGTTCAAATTTCATAAATAAACTTAATGTAAATGTGGAAGGAGCAACGACCCAAGATTCCATTTTGTAATTACGAACCCTAAAAACGATTACTTCTACAAGCTGTAATTAAAGCTTGTAAAAATTTCACACATCTCTGCTAGCACACTTCAGGTCCATTGAAACAGTTTTAACTTTTATTCATAGTTACAATAGCGCAATCACATTCTACACTTTTATATTTTAAAAGCTGTTAACTCGCTAAATTACTTTGAGGTGTTAAAAATGCTTGATTTAATTGTCTTTAGTGTGTCGCTAGACATAAATTTTATGGCTTTGGATGAGGGTAGAAGTTTAAAAAATGGTAGTTATGAAAAAAAGTATTGCACTCGAATATTTAATATGCTCATAAAGTTAGATGATAATGTGCTTGGTTGTGCTAACTGAGTATAATTTGTCTGTTATTTATGTTTACATAAACACAGGAATGAACTCCCTAGTAGGGAAGCTTTAAAAGATGATAGCGAATTTTTGATAAATACAAAATTATAAATAACATAAATGATATTTTGCAGATTAAAACCGCCTGCAGAAACCCACAATCAGTGACCCAATCCGGTGAGTTCTTTAGAATTAAATCCATTACTTGAATAAATAAGTCATATTTTGTATTTAAAAATTATGAATAATATTCCCTCAGGCATAATATATTTATGAAATCAAAGGAATATTCTGGTTATTGTTTACTCTGGTCAGGGTAATGAGGAAAATTGTTAAAGCGATTTTTCTTGGTTCTATTTTAACGATGATAAAATGAAATGCCAACATGCGTATAAATAAGTCCGATTTTATACAAACATTTTTAATATTAAAATCTTGATGAGATTTATATTATGTATTTTAATAATTTTTATGAATCTTGTTTAATGTTTTTGTAAATGAATGACTCTCTCTGAATGGTTTATTTTAATTAAACCGAAACGGGATAATGACTTTTTTCATGAAAAAAAATATTAATGTTTTATATTAATTTGGGATTAAATTCAAACATAAAATTTAAAAAAAAATAAATGATGCTATTATACTTACCAAACAAACCAAACAAAGATAAGCTTAACAAGAAGACTCTTTAGCTTGACTGGTGGAGAGACGGGATGGTATCCTAAATGTGCAAAAAGTTTAGCTCGTTTTAATGAATTTTTTATTAGTATTTACATTTTCAAAATGCTTAATCGACAATTATAAATAAAGTTTTAAATGCATGTATAACTGAAAATCATCTTCAGTCACAACGAGTAAATTATTTTTTTAGTTTAATATTTCAATATTAAAAATGTTTATCTTTTCGTGCTTTTAATTTAATGTCATTTATATTGTTTTATTTCGCTCTTGTTTCACCGAATATTCATTGGCGTCCTGATTTCTAGCAAAGATTATTAAATAAGGACTAGTGTACACAGTCTGCTGCGTTTCCGCAAACTAAATCCCGATAGGTTTTGTGGAATACATAGCGTTTGGATATATTCGTTGTTTTTAACTAATGTAATTAGAATTACTCGAACTAAATATACTTTTTACACTTTACATCCTTTACATGTAATAGTTGCCTAACATTTTATTTTGAAATTTAATAAAATAAAACAATATTTATAAAAAAACGCTCAAAAAATGTTTTTAAATGTTGCTATTTGGTTAAAGTATTAAATTTAATTAAATTATTTATAATAAACTTTCTCTGATTTATATCATTTATAAATCTATGATTCTAATATTTTTTTACCAAATTAGAGAACATGGTTTTAACTGAATTGTTAAAGCCTAAAAGATAGTCATTATAGAAGTAAATGTTTTGAAAACACTATATTAAAATATACATTGAAGGGATTTTTAGAATATTTTTTTACTGATTATAAATTCAAAGAAAACCGAGATAGATTTTTTAAGTATTTTCTTTCGATATCACTCATTCATGTAAATTTTACATTTTTTGCAATATAACAAAAGTTATAGTAGGTAGCAATAGATTATGTTAAAATGAGAATCTTTTGAATACATTAAAAATATCTAGCGGTGTTCTTGAATCTCATCAAACCTTATTGAATTTTCTGATCAACATAAATTATCTGATTTTAATAAAAAACGTCATATTTATTTTTATTAAGGAACTCATTGTAAGTAAATCTATTTTCGAAAACGTATTGTAGGATTATCTTTACGTTTTGAGGAGTCCTGAGCAATTCTTGACACTTTTAATTTACAAATACATATTAAAGAGTACATAAATGTGTGTGTGCGTGCGTGCGTGTGTGCGTGCGTGTGTATTTATGTGTGTAATTATGCATTTGTGTAATTATTTATATCGTTTTGTTACCAATCGATGCTTATTGAGGTGACATAGCGGTTTCCAGTTTTTTTTCTAAAAACCTTTAAACCGTTTGGTTGAGGTAAGAGAAGTGAAAATAGACTTGTGCAAGAAGATTGCACTAAGAGTGAAGATAAGGACCATGTCTTAGTAAACAGTTTAAATAAATGATTCATTAGGTACAACATGGAACAAAGAACCAATTAGAAGAGATAAAAATAATATGTCCATCTCTGTCTTGCAAGACGTAAGTTCAGTTTTAATAAAGACCATTCTATGAGGGAAAACATCATCTTAATTAGTTTGAGAAATTACATTCAACGGAACATTTCATGCAACATTTATCAAGACACTTTTAACTTAAAAGTCTTACAGAGTTACAATTTTAACAAATGTTCATAATAAGTTAGAAAGAAACTTTACTGACAAAATAATTGTGTTTTGGACGAATCATATTTTATATTATGATAACAGATTTTATAATTATTACTTGTTATTCTAATACATATAATTACTGTAATATTTAAATTTGAATCGTTTTCTACAAAATATGTCGTTTTAAATTGTACTAAAAGAGTTTTTAAGCTTTACTAGATAATATCAATGTGTTAATGCAAAAAATTACCTTTTAAAACTAAAAACACAAAAAATAATGGGCTTATTTTATTTATGAATTTTATTCAAAACATCATTGAATATTATCATATCATCATCACATTTTATCATAATTATAAATTCCAAATGCTAGTTAAAATCGAGAAAATTCCTCCGTCATTTTTAATCTCATTCTAGAATCACAGCAATTTGCATTTCATTCTGCTTAATTTATCGGCTGATGTTTAAAAGGCTTATTATTTACGAAAATACATTGCTTTACGGCAACGCAGTAATTGTAAAGCGAACTTAACCTATCTCGAGTTTGCATTGAATAAATGTCGACAAAAGAATAAACGACTAAGACTGGTTAACAAGTTTATACAGCTCTGTTAGTTCAGAGACGATAACACAAGATGGCGCTCGATTTTGACGATGTTTTTAAGAAAATCGAATCCCATTTTAAAGTTAAGTTTTTATTATTTTTGTAATAAATTTAATGTAGTTAGTTTTACTTTATTATAATTATAACTATATATCAGACATATTGTGTATTTTAGTTTTCTCTACTAAATTAAAAAATATGTTTTTATATACATTTTTAATATTAAACTTCTAGTTTATTAAAGACTTTTTAAATGTCTGAAGCAGGTCCAAGTTACATGAATCTACTATATAATTTGTTTAAATAGAAACTACAATATTTGAATACATTATTATAATTTATAAATAATACATTTGAATAAGTTTATTAATAATCCTTAGTTGTTATTAAATATTTTAAGAATATTTTTTAAAAAGTTAGGATTAATCTCTAATACCAAAATATCCATTAACACATTTCTTATATACACAGAAGATCAAGAACATACAAAAAAAACAAGAAAGTTAAATAAAGGAGTCTTAGAATGTTCATAACAAAAATAGAAAACATTCCTGGATTAAGCCGCGATTACTAACAAGAATAAAACGTGAGATAAATAAAGTTACTCTTATCTTATGTAATAATAATTATAATAATAAAAGAACTTTATTTACTTAACATACCTTCACATATGAATGAAAATACAAAAAAAAACTGATAAATTTGAAAACCATTTAACAAAAGGCATGTAGTATTATATAGTGGATCATGCAAATAAAACAAAAAAAATAATAATTTACAAAGTTAAAATGCAATCAAAAAAGTATAACAATACTTAAATATATACATATATATAATTATTATTTACAAAGGTATACTAAAGACTACATTTATATTCCAAATTTATGATAATGACAATGATGTTCCACAATTATTTACCATCACTTACCTCTTCACTAAACATTATTTTTTAAAACTATATAGCGCACTAACAGCTTTTTACAATGTGGTTATAGTATATAGAGGTATAGTTGACTTACTTCTTAGTAACTTGTACAATTTATTTGCTGCTTTGATATACTTCATATCTCTTGTTTATTAACCTTAGAGTAAATACTCTTATAATAATCATTTGAATATCTCAACCACAAGAACAAGCCGGAAATTTCTGAATCCTTATAACTTAGACTTGATTCTGATCAATAAGATTTCCAACAAAAGTGGTTAAAAAAAGTTCACTATGGTTATATTAATAACCTTGATGGATACATAATAATTGAAGTATACAAATACCTCAAGTTTAAAAATAATAAAACCTAAACATTGAAGGTCTCTTTTGCACCATATAAATTGTCTTGTTAGTATAAAACACTTGTCTTGTTTTTTAGTCAAAGTCGATGCTTATGAGTAAGTCGTTGTTATGTTTTTTTGCATTAAAAAATGTTAACCCACATTTGTCTGGACTAAACCCATTTTTTTGTTTCAAGTATAGTATCAAAAAGGCTTAGGACCACGGGACAGAGAAGCGTAGACAAGAAAATGACATAATAAGCTATGAATAAATTATTTTTATTATATATTAACGTATTAAATAATTTAAGAAAATGAATGCTTATAACCATTGGAAAGTATATATTATTTACGCAGGTACATAATAATAAAAGATAAGTTTTTGTAACTACTCAGTATTTTATTATAAAACTACTATTTCTATATTTTATTTCAGGCATTACAAAATTCGCGATTATTATTATTAGTATTAAATTAAATACATATTATAATACATTTCAGTTGGATTACCATCATTGATCTCAATTTAGACAAATCAGCTTTATTTTTAGGACAACAATGGCGCAGTCATTAATTTTTTCATCTGTCATGACACAACTTTTATCCACTTAATGCCTTTAGAACTAATAACGAGAGAGTTGAAATTCACAATTTAAAACGAAATTACTGTGGAGTCCTAATTTAATAAATAAACTTAATGTACGACGAGCACGGACCCAAGATTCCATTTTGTAATTACGAACCCAAAAGCGATTACTTCTACAAGCTGCAATTAAAGCTTGGAAAAATTTCACACATATCGGGTAGCACACTTCAAGTCCATTGAAATAGTTTTAACTTTTATTAACAATTACAATCTCCACTTTAATATTTAAAAGTTGTTAAAAATTGTAAGGTTAAAAATGCTTTAATTAAATATATTTGGTGTGGTATTAGACATAACTTTTATGGCTTCGGATGAGGGTAGAAGTTTAAAAAAAGGGTAGGTATTAAAGAATTTATTGCACTTAAATATTTAATAAGCTCATTAAGTTAGATGATAATGTGCTTGGTGGTGCTGAGTATAATGTGTCCATTATTTATGTTTACATAAACACAGGAATTAACTCCGTAGAGAGATAGATACCTTTAAAATACTGATAGATATTTTGATGATATTTTGCGTCAAAACAAAATTATATTAAATATGATTAATATTATGCAGATTAAAGCCGCCTTCAGCCCACAATCAGAGTCTCAACACGGTGAGTTCTTTAAAATTAAATCCATTACTTGATTAAATAAAAGTCGTATTTTGTATTCAAAAGTTATAGAATACAACTCCCTCAGGCTTAGTATATTTATGAAAATCAAAGAAATATTCTGGTTATTGTATACTCTGGTCCTGACCAGTAATGAGAAAAAATTTTAAAACGATTTTTTGGTTTTATTTTAGCGGCAATAGAATGAAATACCAATAAATGTGTAAATAAGTTCGATATTATAAAAACAAAAAATGTTTAATATTAAAATCTTGATGGGATGTATATATATTATGTATGTTTTCATATTTTAATTATTTTTATGATATGATTATTGTTTATGGTTTTTGTAAATGAATTACTCTCCCTGAATGGTTTGTTTTAATTAAACCGAAACGGTATAATGACTTTGTGTTTCGGAGATAAAAAGATACAAAATATTCATAATACATTTTTTTTTTGGTTTTTGGATTTCATGTAATAAAAAATGAAACATTTATAGTTATTTTATTTTAAAACTAGGTAAATAAGGATAAACTTAACACGAAGACTTGTAGCTTGACTGGTGGAGAGACGGGATGGTATCCTAAAGGTGACAAGTTCGAGTCTGATCGTGTCGATGAATTTGTTATTCTATATTTATTTGAAATGCTTCATCAACACTTACAAAGTGTCTTAAAAGTGGTTAAATTATTAATTAAGTTTAATGTTTCAATAATCTTAAAAATATATATATTTTCGTGATTAATGTCATTTGTATTATTTTATTAAGATCTTGTTTCACGGAATATTCATTCGCGTCGTGATTTCTAACAAAGATGGTTAAATAAGGACTAGTGTACACAGTCTGCTCCGTTTCAGCAAACTGAATCCCGATGGGTTTTGTGGAATACATAGCGTTTGGTTCATTGTTTCTAACTGATGTCATTAGAATTACTGAACAAAATATACAATTTACAAAAATTTGAGTCATAATTGCTTAATATTTTAATATGATCTTAATTTTATGAATGAACTAAAATCTATATATAAATAAAACAATATTTTTTAGCTCAAAAATACTCTTTTGGGTGTTGCTATTTTGTTCAGAGGTGTTGAATTGATTTAAATTACTTATTGAGGGAAAATATAGCACTGATAATTCTTATTCTAATTATGTTTTTACCAAAATAGAGAAAGTGGTTTAAATTAGAATGGTAAAACGATAACAGTCTAAAAAACAGCAAATATAGAAATACATATTTTGAACACTTTATATTCAACTATAATTAGAGGTGTTATATTTTTTATTGATTAGAAAATCAATTAAAAATAGAAAAAGATCGGATTTTTAAGTACTTTGTTTAGATATGACTCACTCAAATAAATTTTAATATTCGTTACAAAATACAAACAGTGGAAGTGGAAAGCAACATGTTCGTTAAAACATTAAGTTTATCATAATCCGAGTAAACTTACCAACAAAACTGTAACTGTAAAGTAAGTTGTGATCGACGCGAGTGTGCAGGCTTGTTACCGCAACAGAATTACTGTATACATTGTTGTTTAACATTATAAATTCCGTAACGAGGAATGTTATTTGTTTCTGTGTAAGCTTAATGACTATGTCTAACACACTAATTAATTTTTTACAACGACCGACCGACCGACCGACCGACCGACCGACCGACCGACCGACCGACCGAACGGCTGATTGGCTGACTCGCTCGCTTGCAAACTCTCTCGCACACGTACGCGCACACATACACACTCGTTTTTTGCCGGTATATTATTTTACGTTAAGTTTTTCTTCTCTCAATATTATTACGTCTATCTATTTAAAAAAAAAAACAAAAGGACATAAAACGATAAAGTTTTAATACACATTAAAGCGAAGATAAGAGGTTTAAAAAGAAAAGTGAGAATAGACTTGTGTGAGAAGAATGTACTTCGAGTGAGGACCATTTCTTCGCTAACAGTTTAAATAAATGCCTCATTAGGTACAACATGGAGTAAAGAACCAATTAGAAGAGATAAAAACAAATATCTCCATCTCTGTCTTGCAAGACGTATGTCCAGTTTTAACGGAGTCCATTCTATGAAGTAAAACACCAGCTTAATTAGTATGAGCAATTACATTCAACGGAACATTAACATTTGGATCAAAATTTATCAAGACACTTTAAACTTTAAAGTCTAACAGAAATACAATATTAACAAATGTTTAAAATGAGTGAGAAACAAATCTTGGTAACAAAATCGTTGTCTTCTTCAATTTTTATTTTCTACTTGTTATTATGATAACAGATTTTATATTTATATATTAATTTTTGTTGTTACTAAAAACTAGTTTTTAAAATCTGAATTAATACAAAAGAACAATAAACTAATTGACATCAATATTAGTGACAAATTTATCTTTTACAAATGTATTAACTAGTTTATGACAAAAATACTAAATTTTAATGAGACTATCTACATAATTTCATTTTTAATATTATGTAAGATTGTTAAATAAGTTTAATTGACATAACTCATGTGATAAATAATTCTTGGAACCAACACGTGCGTTCAATATCATTTTGAATAAATTAGCTGACCTCGAGCGAGTCAATAACCACATGATAATTAGAGACGCCTCTGTAGTTTAGTTCTTGGTTCTCAATTGAACAATGTGGGACTTTTCATCTCTATTTAATGATAGAATCTTTATACAAACTCTGGTGCCATTTCAATATATCGTGACTTTGTCATGTTTTGATAATGAACATAACTGGAGGTGTTGTGAGCTTCTTCAAATTGCTTATTACATCGTCCATCTTAGTAAAATCATATGTGAAAATGGCACTGGAAACTACTTAGATATTACTTTTTTTACGAATATTTATATTCCTTAAATAAAGATTATTTTGGTGCAAATAAGCATCGAAGACGTGATCTATCAAATTAAGACAAATCATTTTTTACTGTTTGAACGAATCGTCTCTTACTAAAAGCCATTAATATGGTTTTATAAAAATACAGTTTGGCATTATCATAATACTTTATCATGTTTTAATCGAAAAGCACTAAATTGAATCGATTAATACAAAATAACTGTAGTTCGCTTCAGAGGGTATTAAAATGTTAAATTAAAACACACAATCAACAAACTGTATCTACGTATCTGGTAAATCATTTTTTTCTATAAAACGATCGGTTTATTTTGCTCAATGTGAATTTAAACGTTGACGAAATAAACAGACCTCAGTAACAACTTTAAATATATTGAAATTTAAAAATATATCAGTAATGAAACTCCATTTTGATGCTTCGTTTATTTTTAAAAGACTCTTTGTACGGATAAAGTGAATTAAAATAAATACTCATATTGCAATTTATCAGTGTCCTTAAATGGTTTTAAACTTTAAAAATAATTATTTTACTATTCTCTTTTGAGTATCAAATTTTCTTTATTATAAATGTATTTTGAAACCTTCTCTAAGTATAAAATAACTGTTTATTATTTTAGATTAACCTATATGTTTTAGAGCTCTGTGTAAATACAACAGTGATTTTGCAATAAATAATAGTACATTTATTATCGCCTCAAATTATATAAAATATATACTATAATATTAGTATAGTATAGTATAGTATAGGACATAGGTATAACTAAATTTAACATTAAAATGAAAATACAATCACTAGACTAAAAAGGAAAAATATTACGTCATTATCTCTTATTGGTATCGAACCGTAAACTTAAACAGTGGTAGTTAGGATGTGGTATTAATAATATAGACTTTTTATTAAATGTAGTTATTACAAAAGATTACGATGCATCGTAGGTATTACAGACAGGAGCCTTGTATAAATATGTAAAGCGTACAAGGTTCAATATAGATTCACCAAAGAAATACTTTCAACTAGATGTTTGGAAATATAAACTTTGTTGTTCAAGATATTGGTTCTAAGTTTCCAATACACATTATATATCGAAGCCTCCGAAACTAAAACGGAGTTGAAAAATAATCCTACTAATACTCGTACTAACAATTTAGTAGAAAACAAGATGGTAGTCGAAGCTAATTTTTGAAATTGCTCCAAGAATAAAATGTCTTAAGTTCTTGTATAGCAGTAATATAGAACATAATAACAATTTATATAAATTTATGAGAAGGAAGGCAATTTTTTTCTATTAGAGAGAAACAATAAATTTAAAGACTGGCGCCTAAATACACGACTAGAGTAATATTGGATGAGTCAAGTGTCCTACTTCCAGTAAAAGTAATATCTTTTTATTTTGGGCGAATTTATTTCAAAAATGTTCCACAACGCAGCAGTTCGTTTCGTTTTGACGAACTCTGTAATAAAGTGATTTTAAGTTTTACTAGATAAAATCGATGTGTTGAAGAGCAGAGATAAACAAGGTTTTATAAAACACATTTAACAGGTGTAGTTCTATGTTGCAAAAGATAAAGATTTGAGCTATCAGATATATTTTATACTTAATTATATTCCACATGCTAGAGTATTATTCAAATGTAATATTTTCGTATAAAAATGTAATATTCCCGAAAATATGATAGTTATAATAGAAAAATTCTTCACCCGTCAATTAGTTTCCCATTCTAGATACAGTGACTTGAACTTAAATATGTTATGTTCATTATTCTAACATATTATTAAAGCTGACCTTTTCATCATCATCATCATCATCAAACATATTCTTATTTTAACATCTATCAAGGATTACAGAGCTGTTTTTGTTTCGTTAACATTGAGAATTTCTTTATGACAAAGGCTTATTATAAATATCTTGCTTCACGGCGACGCAATTATTGTTCAGCGATCTTAAGCTAACTCGAGCTTGCATTGAATAAATGTTGACAATAGAATAAACGACTGAGACTGGTTAACAAGTTTTTACAGCTCTGTTTGTTCAGAGACGATAATATAAAATGGCGGTCGATTTTGACGAGGTTATTAAGAAACTCGAGCCACGGTTCTAAAGAACTTGCGGAAAGTGTCTCTGATAATAGCGCTATGCTTGTTTGAACTTGATATTGTTGGAAATAACAAAGATATCAAGTTTTTATAATTATCGAGATAAATTAGGAAGTCAACCTTTACTTAATTATAATTCTACCTATTTATAAAAAAAAATTGGGTAGTTTTATTTTAAAAGTATTTTAATTAATTTTTTCTTATTACTACAAATGCAAGCCTAAACAAGGGTTTGAAATGCCCTTGAAAAAAAAACTAACTTAAAAGTAATCCGATACGTAAGTTGATGTGACAGTATTGGTTGTTTTTTTTTAATAATTTATATATTTTTTTTTTCAAAAATATCTACAATGGTACTATGATTTCCTAGAAAATTTTTAACGAGTGTATTTTTGAAACAAGTAAGGATTTATTTTTATGGACAAAAGTATCAAATAAAACATTTCAAAGAGGATCAAGAATATACAAAGAACAACAAGAAAGTAAAACGAAGTAGATGTCTTAGAATGTTCATAACAAAAATAGAAAACATTCCTGGATTAAGCCGCGAGTACTAACAAGAATAAAACTTGAGATAAATAAAGTTATTCTTAGTTTAACCACCATTTATTTTTATGTGCCACAATTATTAAGCCGTCACTTATCATTTACTAAAAATCATTCAAAAATAGTGATTTGAAAACTGTATAGCGCACTAACAGCTTTTAAGAATGTAATATTAGTACTCTAGTTGACTTAGTTCTTAGTAAATTGTATAATTTAGTGGCTGCTTTGATATATTTGATATCTCTTGTATATTAACTATAGAGTAAGTAATCTTATAATAATTATTTCAATGTCTCAACCGCAAGAACAAGCCGGAAATTTCTGAATCCTTACAACTAAGACTTGATTTTAGTTACTAAGAATCCTTACAAACTAGTTTGTAGGTCTGTATATCAAAGTAACCTTATATATTTAACGTGTGAGGTTATTGTGGTTATATTAATAACCTTCATGTATATATGATTATTGAAGTATACTAAGACCTAAAATTTAAAAACAATACTTAATGATTTTAGGTCTCTTTTACTCAATATTCACAACTTGATATTTTGTTTTTGTATAAGTAATTTAACTCTGTCTTGTTTTTTAGTCAAAGCCGATGATTATGATAACAAACGGTTGTTATGTTTTTTACATCGCAAAATGTTAACACACATTTGTCTCCAATATACGCATTTTTTTTTTGTTTGAAGTATAGTATCTTTTTGATACTATACTTCAAACAAAAAAAAGGTTTAGAATCACGGAGAAGCGAGGATAAAAAAAGACATTATAAGCTTTTACTAAATTATTTTAATTATATATTAAAGTATTAAATATTTTGATCAATTGGATGCTTAGGACCATTAGAAAGTATATAATATTATTTACGCAAGTTCATACTAATAATAAAAAAAGTTTTTGCACCTACTCAGTATTTTATTATAAAACTTCTATTTCAATATTTTATTTAAGGCTTAACATAATTCGCGATTATGATATGGAACAAATGTAAAGTATATAAATAATATCTTTCAGTTTGATGATCTTTATTGGTGTCAAATTAGACAAATCAAATCTATGTATTGGACGACAATGAAGCATACATTCATTTTCAAGCACTTCAAGCACTTTTATCAACTTAATACTTTTAAAACTAATAACGAGAGACAGTTCAAATTCACTGTAATATAAAACAGAATTACTGCGAAGTCCTAATTTAATAAATAAACTTAAAGTATGAAGAGCACGGACCCAAGATTCCATTTTGTAATTACAAACCCAAAAACCGATTACTTCTACAAGCTGCAATTAAAGTTTAAAAACATTTCACACATCTCTGCTAGCACACTTCAGGTCCATTGAAAAAGTTTTAAATTTTATTCATAGTTACAATAGCGCAATTACATTCTACACTTTTGGGTTTTAAAAGTTGTTAACTCGATAAAAAGCTTTAAAGTACTAAAAATGCTTTAATTAAATATCTTTAGTGTGGCACTACACATAAATGGCTTCGAATGATTTTAGTTTATCTGAGGGTAGTTCTAATAAACGAACGTTATGAAAGAATTTATTACACTCAAATATTTACTTAATATGCTCTCAATATTGGATGACAATTTCTGTAGTAGTTAATGACTCTGACAGCTGAAATGAAGCCTGACGGTCTATTATAAATTATTGTGCTAAATGAGTATAATTTGTGTCTGTTATTTATGTTTACATAAACACAGGAATTAACTCCCTAGTGAGGTAGCTTTAAAATAATGATAGCGGTGTTTTGGTCAATACATAATTATGTTAAACATGAATTATATTTTGCAGATTAAAGCCGCCTTCTGCACACAATCAGAGACCCATTCCGGTGAGTTCTTTAGAATACATTACTTTATAAAATAAAAGTCATATTTTGTATTATAAGGTTATAATAAGATTTTCTCGGAACTTAGCACCTATATTTATGAATTTAAAGGAATATTTTGGTTATAGTTTTCTTAGGTCAGGATAGTAAGAAAAAAACTTAAAACGATTTTTCTTGGTTTTATTTTAACGGTTATATAATAAAATGCCAATTTGTGTATAAATTAATCCGTTATATACAAAAAAATATATATAAAAATTGTTTATTGTTTTTTTAATGTATTACTCTCAGAACCGTAAATGGTTTGCTTTAATTAAAATGAAACAGAGTAATTATTTTTTTTAGGACTTATACTAGGTAATATAATACAAAAATGTATAAAAATATTTGTATTTCCTATTTTTGTTGGGTACATTTATAACAATGATATAAAAAAATATTTACATGAAACTTATTACTTATTTTATTGATCAAAGCAAGGGGAGTGCACTACTAGAGACACAATTTCGTCCGAGGTTGGCACAAAAACGGCGCTATCAATCGGCTTGAAATTTTAGAGCTTTTAGGGCACAATAATACGCGCAACAGAAAATGTTGCAATTGCATTGTCCTTGAGGAGATAAAAATAATAATCTCATTGACTTCGATGAGAAAAAATTTTCAATAGAAAATTTTGCTTTACAATGACAAGCGCGTGCCGTTGTTTTTTTTTAATTTACAGATTTTAGAATTTTTTCTTTTTTTTTAGATTTTTTTTTTATTTTGAAAAATAGTTGAGGATAGAATGCGTCGACGTTTTGTAAATGCCACTTCAATTCTGTTTGCACCTCGTTTCGCTCAATCGCAGCGAATCAAAATTGAGATCTGGTTCGCGCTCTTATTATTAAAACTTTGTAACCAAACAAAGGCAAGCTAAACACAAAGACACTTTAGCTTGAGGTGTGGATAGATGGGATGTTATCCTAAAGTTGCAGATTGCACTTGCGGGTGTTGATGAGTTTTTTATTATATATTTATTTAAAATTAAAAAAAACTTAAATTTAAATTAAAAAACGGATTAAATGCAACTTTAAGGAAGGAACGGTTAAAAATACGTAAATAAATACAGATCTAAATGTAGTGGCTATTTTTATTTATTTTATATTTATGTTGTATATTACATACTACATACCGCTTATATACTACTACTATTCTACTTTTATTATGCGCTTGTTTCACTGAATATTCGTTCGCGTCGTGATTTCTAACAAAGATTGTTAAATAAGGACTAGTGTATACAGTCCGCTGCGTTTCAGCAAACTGAATCCCGATTGGTTTTGTGGAATACATAGCGTTTGTTCATTGTTTCTAACTGATGTGATAGAATTACTGAACAAAATAAGTACTGTTTACACCAATATCCCTTACATGTGTTAATTGCATAACATTTCAATAAAATAGGTTTAAAATAATGCGTTGGTACTGATAATTTAATTCTTGGTGCTTAAATTATTCTTGATTAATTTAAAATATTATGAATTAACTTCAATCTGTATATCAATAAAATAATGTCCATAAATAATATAATAAGAAGTTTTCATTCAATTTAATTAATTTATAAATCTACTAATTACACAATTTGAATTGACGAATCCGAAAAATTAAGAAGTGATTGTCTAAAATACTTCTTAATTTAACCGGTTATATAAATCTGATTCTAACGACAAGACAAGGACAAATTTATCGAAAAAATATTACGATCGCACAATCTACCGCATTGAAGGACGAAACGCAAAAAGATCCCTAACTGCCTTCCCTCCACTACCTTCATATCTTACAATATTTAATAGAAGACAGTCCTTATAGATGTACATCTTTTAAATACTCCATATTCAAATGTTCTTAATAGATTTTTAGAATAACTTTATTCTACTGATTAGAGAAACTAAGAATAAGATCAGATTTGTAAATAGTCTGTTTAGATATCACTTATTCATGTAAATTTAATATTTATGATAAAATAACATACACTGTAGTGGGAAACAACATCCACAAGAGTCTTGCTGGCCTTTGAGAAAGGAGTATATGTACTTTTTGAATGTACCCATGTCATAACAATCTGGAAATAGCGCTGAAGGAGGTTCATTCCCTTGTTGGTTTTGTGGGAAAAATATATTGAAGCTTGCATCTTTGATAAAAAAGTTTTATTCAGATCATTAACTAACTTATTATAGGTCAATTTAGACCTGAAATTAGATAGTCATCATTTTTTTATGTTACGAGTTGGCTAATTGTCTACCTTCATTTGAAAAGTTATCCACTTTAACATTTAGCGATAGAGTGCGATCTTTGAAATCTGATCTTTTACTTGGGAATTTGAATGTGAGTGCTTTCGTAATTATAGTAAAACCTTGACCGCATATTAACAGCTCCAGATCTTAAGATATAAATTTGGTGTTCCATCTACTCAGACATGGACAATGGCATTTACTGGGTTTTGTTCTCAGTTCATCAGTCCAGTCACAGTAATCCCTTACTTCATTTAAAAATACAGGACATTATTTTGGTTTAGGTGTCGTTATCGCCAGATCGTTTGGAAATGCTGGTACGTTGTTAAATATAAAGCGACAGAATATTGTGTATCCGATAAATTGTGACGGAAATGTGTCATAATGTTACATTAAGGGAAAATTACTGTTCTAAAGCGGGTGTTCTTTGTTCGCGACATGCTCTCTAACACGGCTACCTATCAACAGGTAAGTCGTAAATCTAGGACGAGCGTTCATTACTTTTAAATGGTGTCTAGTTTGTAAGTTAGGGTTTATTCATTACATTCTATTAGTTATAAATTTCTTTGATATAAAACTCTTTTTAGACTATGTTATGTCGTTATGAAGTATTAAATATTTTTAATACACTTTAGAAAAAATGCAGTCCACTGATAAATAATTAATACTAATTAATATTTATTAAAATAGAGAATGTAGTTTAACCTATAAAAGCGATCACAGTCTAAAAGACTAAATTTTATAATAAAAGGTGCATATTTTAGTACATTAGGTAAGCACAAAGTTTTTTCGAAGAAAGTCTCCACTACCACCACACTGATGTCTTCCAGTGTGCAAAATTTGAAAATTTTCGGATATACCGTTTTTGATCGACGCCTGCACAAAGGATGCAGAAAAGTCTCTCATAGAGAGCTTCGCTAATTTAAGTTTGTCATACCACGGTCATCTAACTGAGGTTTAACTAAAAAATTCACGAACGTCTTATATAATTTTATTTTTTATCTTATCACTATGATCTAAATATAAGGCTTTCTAAATACGAATTGCACACACAACTTCCTTTACTGTTTAGAAAAACAAAGAAAACAAGATCTGATAACTATGCTAATTTAATTGATCGTAATCCACTAAACTAGAGTAAGTAAAGCCAAAACTTGTATTATTACTAACTTAATAATTTACTTACTAACCACTAAATAAGACTTAGAAAGCAGATTAGATCAGTCTCTTCCTAGTTCACTTCTAACGGGTTTCGGAAGTAAGACATCGTCCTCTCTGTGGTAAAACAAGTATTAGGGAACGTTGTACTAAGAATTATTTATATATTTTGTTCTTTTAAACTAAGTTCCAGAATAAAATCATAAAAATTCATTTGTTTTATAGAATTTTCAGATGGTAATTAGAAAAGATAAAAGATTTATGATGGGAAATACCCACTTAATATTTTTAAAATTTTAATAATTATTTTAAATATGAACCATATGACCATATCTCGAGGAAAATATAATCCTCTAGACGTATTAACTTAAAGGAGTATATATTTTTTTAATCAGAGAAATTTAAAAAAAACAGTTTCATATTTGATACATCATCACAAAACGGCTCAAGTCGAAAACGAGTTTTTAGACATTTATATATAAATTCAATAATTAAACTGAAATAAATTTTAATATAGCAGGAGTATTAAGAAACGATTTCGTCACGGTTCATTTGAAAAGGATATAACGGCAATATATTGTTCGTAAAAATAATTACCAGCTGAAGAATGTACTCTCTTAATCGAAGTAACGCAGAGTTCTAACGATTATAGTTTTTCATTCAAAATACTCGTACGTAATAATAAATATACGAGCGTTCATAAATATTAACGTTAAATTTATAATCCTCTTCCGGTAATAAAACTGATGTTATGAAGTCATGTTTTATTCAGTGTTTTATTTTGACAAATTTATTTTCGAAATTAAAAGATGGTACTTTTCTTTTTCTCAATGCAGTTTTATTTTGTTAGTAACTCATTAAACTGATATTAAATTGTTGACTTCACTAATCACTTAAGAGATATATCAAATGAAATTCGTAAAATTCCCGAAGTTTCTGAATATTTTATGTTTTAAAATTTCACTTAGATACGTTGCCAGATGTTCTTGGGCTATCGTTGTAGTCTGAAAGTTTTAACTGAATAAAGTAAGGATATTGATTTGGAATACTGTACTCTTAATAGCGGAAACGGAAAATATATAATAAGATAAGTTTGGTATCAATTTTGTAATAACATATAGCTTGGTGACATTAAATAACTAATGGGTACAAAAAAGCAATAAATGCATTTACAACAATTTACAATCATAATGGTCATATTAGTACTTAACAAATATTTTTAATATTTATTATAGAAACATAGGATAATGAGCATAATAAGAATGGAACTTAAATACCACAAAATATAGTTAAAAGTAATTTAATAATTTTTTTATCCAAATAATATTACATGATGAAGAATCTTTCCAACCTCGCTATTAATCAACGTAATGTTTTTATTAATATTCTCGTGAAGCCTCGCTGCCATTTGTTCCCTAACGACTCTTGACGTGACGTAGGTATGTGACATTCTAGACGCCTTCTGAAGACTTATCTGTGCGCGCAATCTTGTGATTCTTAAAATACCCATTAGTTTCTTATTGGAATATTTTGCGGTACACTTCATTTACGATTGTGTTTACTATTGTGATGTTATTAATTTGTTATTGTCTATAAATATATTAAAATTTATCGATATTTCGCTGGTCACGTCGTTTCGATGTTTTTAGTTTTGTAAATAATAAGCTTAACATGGCTAATCTTGTTAATAGAGAATTACAAACCTTAATTGCGGTTGTGGCAATATTTCCATGTTATTCTATCCCGCAAGGTTAGAAACACTGGTTCAGAATTTCCAAAGATGTCATCTCCGTTTTGATATAAATTATTAATAATAGAATGCTCAATTTATTGAGGCGATAATTGAACTAGTGCGGTGCGGTAGAGCAAGTTTCCCAGCAGTTCAAAATTCAAGTTGTGTTCGTCTCGATAATTTTCTTATTTCATATATATTTGCAAACTCGAATAAAGCTGTTGTTATTAGAAACATTATATGAGCTATTCATTATGATTTATATGTACATATGTAACATATGAATACAAAGCCCCAACTTAATCCGATATATTACTGCAACCTATAAAACCATTCACTGTGAAGTTCGTCGAACGCAAATAAAACTTTACTGAATTCTATGCGAAATACTGCCAATAAAATGCTAATTCTGGCCTCTGATAGACCAACACTATGTCAAGTTCCGAGAACTTATTGCCGTTTTAAAAGTTCATCTGTTTAAATAAAAGTTCCAAAATAAATCCACCTATCCTTATCACAATAATATATTTTTATTGCAAGGGATTGACTTGACAAAAGTTTTTAAACCCGTCGGCGGCCTGACGTCTACCCTCATATGAAATGGTTAAATGATAAGTGGTGAAAGATGGTATCAATAAATATTCATATTATATATATTGGGTAATATAAATATCTGCCTTCTATATATGTTTAATAATCAAATTAATTTGTATATACCATTTTTATTTAATATCATGGTTGCTGTATCAATAATGCAATTTACAATATTATTTAGAAGATACAGAAACTTTTTTACTAGTATAGTCAGTAAGCGCATTTTAATTTATGTTATTGCCTAATAAAAACACTTCTAGAGTAATAAATTATGGCACATTTATTTTATGGCTTTAATAAAGGCTTTGAGACTTTGTTTCAATAGCAATGCTGAACAGCGTAATTTGGAATATTTCAGGGTTAGAAAATTAGCAGTTTAGTTAGTTTTAACTCATATTAAAAAAATACGTAATAGTCAATCCTAATTTTTGATAATTTTTATTTAAATGTTAATAATTAAATATGAAAGATACATTCTAGAAGATCGTAAGGAGTCAAGAAATCAGAAGTAGTAACTCGGGACGCTCTTTTATGACATTTATGCTAGTTTGCTTTGAAATGTAACTCAGAAAAGAAACATATAATATTATAGATTTTCTCTTAAAAGTTGTTTTTTAAAAATACAGTTTTAATTAATAAACGATGTCCTTACCGGGTTATATTAACATTAATTAGTTTGTTTTTTGGTGTGAACTCTTCACTCCGTGGAATTGCAATGCTCCGAGCTCATATCTAAGGACCCCCAGTGGATTCGAAAATAAACTGACAAAATCAGATTTAATTAACGTGAGTACACCGTAGTAAAGCATATGTGAATATGTAACCATACTCACACCATTATATTAGCGATGTCTACATGTATGTACATGTAGACCCATGTGGGTAATGTAAAAATACGTTTTTTTTTTTTTTGAAAAATTAAATAAAAAAGGCTTATTGTATTATTCTTCTTGTCTAATATTTCGAAATGAGTGTCATATATACAATTCAAAAAGAATATTAAAAAAAGTGGCTGGTTGTCTGTTTAACAAGAATAAGTAGTTTGGTTCAAAAATAAGTTTAAAAGTATATGAATATTAAATGTAATGCCAATTTCATCTTATAAAAAGCAAAACAATCATAACAAAATAATTTTATTTTCAAACTAATTAGCAATGAGATGCCGATTATCGTTAAGAAAAAAACTTGTAAAGTAAAATAAATAACGCACATTTAAAAGCGATTCAAACCCTAAAGCGACTGGAAAAGAATACCAAATTGTCTTATACTTAAAAATAAAGAAAATAAAAAGAAACGTATTCCAAGAGTCCATTTGAGACAAGATTACGGTTTCAATCTCAGGTCAATGTTCAAGAGGCTGTGTTTATAATATCTTTTAATCTAGTTAAACGAATATTGGGCTAAGAGATATACTTACAACGATGTTTTGAAAATATACATATGTGGTTATTTAAATTTAAAAAAAAATAGGGCCGCCAGCACGCAAGCGGGGGAAGTTGAGCGACACAAAAAATATATCACGAAAACATAAGCTTGATAAGATTTCACCAATGTCATTGTCAAAGGCAATTAAAAAAATTATAAATATGTCAGTCATAGTAAGAATTCAACAAAGTTAATTGCAAATTACTTATAACCTACAATGAGACTTTTTTTTAAATCTGTCTAACGAAAGATAGGCACGTGATAATCAACTGGTCTAAATTTGGTAAGCATAGCTTGATCGGTGTAGGAGGAGATAGGGAAAAAAAATTTATTGAGTTGATCGGTAAAGAGTAATTAAGAAAAAATACTATATTATTCATTTGTTTAAAATGAATAAAATGAATTAATTTTATATATAAAATCGCAAAATCTTGTTACTTGAGCCCTAATGTTTTTGTAGTCTTATAGAGATGGTATTGCCGTGAAAATGATATCACGCCTGGATAATATCAACGATAATGGCATATCTGGCGCGCAATATCATAACTGCAATATAATATAACATCATAAGGGAAAATGTCTTAAGGATTGTTTGGATCAATATTAGTTTAATATTGTTTTAGAGCTGATTGTTTTTAATTATTAGATATTTGCAAATTACTAAGTTTTCACAAAAAAAATATTTTTAGCTATACTTTTTTAATTTTATTCATTTCTTATTTATTAAATTAAATAGAAAAACCAATTTCATAGAATGTTTTCAATCAGTAAATTATAACCTATTTTTCACACAATAAAATATATTATTTAGAGACATAAGAATTCTTTTGTAAGATTTAATTTATCGTTGGTAATACATTTACCACTGCTTACTTTACCTGCCTAAAGGGTATCATTGCTTCTAAACAAACTTTCCCGACTATAAATGATATAGAATAATTAATTTCTTTCTTTCTTTCTTTCTTTCTTTCTTTCTTTCTTTCTTTCTTTCTTTCTTTCTTTCTTTCTTTCTTTCTTTCTTTCTTTCTTTCTTTCTTTCTTTCTTTCTTTCTTTCTTTCTTTCTTTCTTTCTTTCTTTCTTTCTTTCTGTTTAGTGCTCACTTGTGTACGTTAACACTAATATCATATATAATAAACTATTTAACTTATAAAGATGTAAATAATAAAAGCTGCAATGTTTAAAGAAAATATGTAAAACTCTTAAAACTTACAGAAGCTATAGTTATGAGCTAGAAGTTGCTGAGTGCTTTCAGAAAAATATCGTCAAAATGTAAGTTCAATAGCACCAGGAGCATTGAATGGATTCACTAAAGAATGCTGTTTGATTTCTTAACAAACTTCACAATACTTGACAATTTGTTATACTATTGTTGCTTATATTTTTATTTAACTGTTATTGAAATTTTACTTTAAAACTTTTCAATAAGTTCATATTTTGAACAAAAATTGCTTTTTGGCGTTTAATGACTAGAGTTGAATTCAAAAACATTGTGCTATATGAATGACATCTTGGATAGTAGAAATAATTATATTTAAGAAAGTAATAAGTATTTCTTTAGCATAAAAGCTAAAGAAATCTAATATACACGAAAAAGCATAACTAGTTATCGCTAACCAAAGAGAAGTCAGTATTCTCGAAAACCCTCATATGTACCGTCGAGTTGTCAATGTCACTCGTTGGCGGCAACTGTTGGCTTTTTAGTGTGTAGCCTTAAAAATAGCATTAGCCGAGAAGCCCCTGGCTTACATTTACATTGTTAAGATGGATATTTGTTAAAGATTTTTCCAACGCATAACAAAGCACAAAATAACAACAAATTATTTCATATAAAGAAATAATTACGTTTATCACTAACTTCAATTTTTTCGTAATTATATTTATTTATTTTATTATTTAAATAATATAAAAAAAAATATATCCGAAATTAATTTAAACGTTATTACACATATTATTAGTAGACAATTTTAAGTTATTATTTATTATTAAATATTTTCATATTGATTTTGTGATAATTTCATAATTACAAAATAACTAAAACTACCCTCCGTACTAGCTGTAACGGTGTGACGGTCGGATAGTATTTCTAGACTTTACACATGACTCAAATGTTGGTATCGCAATTATATCTTTACATAGTATAAATAAAAACAACATTAAAATATACTTAGTAAATTTTAAGCTTAAAAATATAATCTTAAGTGGTTATATTATATTATAATATTATATATATGTTAAAATATACTAATCTGTTACAGTTTTCATTTCTTTTTTATATCTATTTATTTATTTAGGTTTTCTTGTGAAGGTTTTTATTTCTAAAAAATACTAACACCAGTTTTATATAAACATTTGCACATAAGTATACATATTTGTAAACGTACAGGGATACGATTAATATAGGTATTCAATTAAAAATATCTTTGTTCAAATAGACATTTATAAACACTTTTGAATTGTCAATTAATACAGTTTAAGAAAGTTAGAGTATGTTAACATTATAATATCAAATCGGCAAAAAAGATACGTTATTTAATACTCTTAACGTTTGATTTAAATCTAAGATAAAGATTTATAAAAAATTTCGTGGAAATAACTTGAAATAAACGTTATCCACTTATCTTACAGGTACTCATTGTGTTTGCTTTTTCATTTATAGATTATTGAAGATATTCTGGTCAATGATTTATATCTAAAACTTATCTCTGAAAATGTTTAACCTTTTTGCGCGACCTTTTCACCTTATCGAATGGATTTGTGCTTAAATATATTTGATATTATTAATGGGGCTTTGCAAAAAAATAAATATATTTTATATTCTGTTTTCATATAATTTCTTTAAATGTTTATTCTTTTATTTCCTTTAAATAAAGTGTAATGAATTGATTTTACTCTGAGGCTTCAATTCCACGAGCTCTGCTAGTGTTTACATCTACTTAGAATATATTAGTCGTAAGTGCCTTGATGAGTAAAAGAGGATACTGTATTGTTTATTTAGTCTGGAGTAAATGGTGATAGGATCGAGTAATTAGAAGTAATATTTTCTTAACTTAAACTCTGATACCTACATAGATCAACACGTCATGATCGGATTTAATCAAACATTATTGACTAAAAATTTCTTTACTTACCTAACTATGACGCCAACATTACATCCATTAGACATAAAAATTTATACATTTCTGCTACATTTTATTACTACATTCATATCATTTATTATCTACATTTAATTACATTTTTATCGACATTTCAACTGTTAATATTTTAATATTATTCTTAATTCATATTTCCCTTTTTAGAAGTTTTTTTAATTGATCGTAATTCAAATTTTAAATCGAATACCCTATTATATATGTTCTTGTATATTTTTAAAATAATTGTATTTCTAATATAGGTATAGAGTTAAAAGTGGGCTAAACATTTATTGCATGTTTCTGTTATAGAAGCACGATGCACTCATGAATCATTTAAACCTAAGACTCACTGGTTATCTATAAATCACGATGCACTTTGGAAGAAATAGAAATTTAAGATATATGGACTTCAGATAAATATTTCAACGAGAAAATACGAATTCTATATAGATTTTACTGTTGATAATATCGCAGTCCAATATCGTTATGAAGTTTCTATCAAAGCTTTGGTTTTGAGAGATTTTATAAGTAAATATTATTTATTTTATAAAAGTTTTTCTTGAGATCTATTGATTACGTTTATATATCGTACAAAATATTTTAGATATATCTTTTTGTTATTTTTTTCATATTTAATATTGATTTGCAAATTAGATAAATAATACATTTGGAAGATCATTAAGGGTTGAAACTTTTAATTATTAGAAACTGAACATATAATAAATTTCATTAAATTAAATTATACTAACTACAATTTTAATCTTACTATCTATAAAAAAAGACTAAAACTAAAAAAGACTATCTGTAAAAAAAAGTGAGCAAACGAGTCTTTTAGATGAGACTATTTCTAGAGTAATTTCTTCATAGCTTCGTTGCATATCTACTTCTAATGTTTTCAAGCTCCAAGTAGTAAAAGAGATTTGAACCGAATCACATAATTATGCTAAATGATATTGGTAATAGAATTGCTAAAGGTATAAAAATATGTATGAACTGTGATTTTTAAAAAGAAGGTAAAAACGGTTTGAAACTAAATAAACGCGATACACTATTTTTAATAGATTAATTCAATTTTTAATACACTATTTTTAATAGATTAATTCAATTCAATTAATTAAATATTTGTAAGTTTTTTTATTGTTATTTGTTATTATATATAATCATAAGGCTGTATTTAAGTAATTACTATCAAGATTTTGCCCGACTAGTTTCAATCCCATTCGAAGTCCTATTCATAAGCCCTGATCATGGCGGAAACGCGGCGTGAATCGTGTTTCTTATAATTATATTTAATAGTTATTAAGGAACACAAATACTTATTTATTATTATTCTTTTATTGTTTTAATAAAATTGTTTAAAAACAAGACACTTTAAATAAATAGTAAAAAGAAGTGATCAAAATCATTTTGTTAATTTTCTTATTAAGGAAATTATTATACTCACCCCAATTTTCGAAATCGATTTTTTAATTACATTCACGTTTTGAAATGTTCTGAGTAATTCCATTAAAAAAAAGCGAGTGTGTAAAAAAATGTCTTAGTTTCTTTTAATGAAAATTTAATAAATAAATAGTATCAAATTTATATAACATTTTTAAAGATATTAAATACTATATCTTCAATAAGTTTTTTCAATGACTTTATTTCAAGTAATGATGGAATTGATTTTGTTAGGAAAGTAATAAGGATTACATTATATTTTTCTAAACCAGGTACATGTGATAGGGCCCTCACCCACCCCTTACCGCTTGTTCTTCTTTGAATAACTTTATACCCTGATCCCTTTATTTCACGTGTAGACCTTCATTTTATCTAATTTAAATATTCATTTAATATCATAACAAAACGTCAAGATATTCTCTTGACACAAAACGGTTATTTAAATTTATTTTTTTGTGGCAAAATTAACTTAGTTTTCTAAGAGAGAAGGTATATTTTTATTTGGTAGGTAAATTTATTCAACAGATAACTTATTCTAGCTAATAAGATGTAAGTCTTATGCGAGCTGGCTTCATCAGGATCGCATCACCCTTTTATACAGATTCGGATTAAAGAAGTATTGTAGCTTACTTATGCTTAAAACCAAAATGTATAAATTCTCTTCTTCTTCTAAGCATAAAGTCTTTCCATGCCTGCTTGCTTAATTGTTTTTTTAGTTAATTCCTTCCAAGGGTTACAACACATGGAAGACTGAAGCCCTTTACTATCTGGAGGGGACTAACTAATCTTCTGTCCTCTGTCAAATAAAATCAGTTGTATAAGCTAGATGGTGATAATTTAAACCATTATATTAATTCAATAGACAAAGACAATTTATAAAATAACAACCTCTATCTGAAAATAACGAAGCCTTGTTCTCATCTTTGATACAATATATGAAATAAAAATTGATTTCCACACAATATCGATAACCTTTTTTTTTTTTTTTTTTTTTTCCTTTGGAAAAACCCGTTACGGGTACCCCGTCGGCCCAGCGGGGTGACGGCCGAGGTGTTATGTGGGACTACCCGGCAGCATAGAGGATGCTGCCATTTTTAAGGCTACCCACTAAAAAACCAACGGTTGCCCTCTTTGCCTTAGTGGGACGCCACGGGATCGCGTTAGCACACACCGTGACGCCCCGGCGAGACAATATCGATAACCTACAATATTCTCTTTAAAACAGTAAATTTACTCATCTTAAACAAATATATGTATATAATTATGTGATTATTTATTTATTTATTTAACACTTTTATTGTACACCACATAACAATTTACAAGTGTTTATTTTATATAAGCACATTTTATTAAAGATTTAATCTGAAACTAAGAACTTTGTTAACAATGCTATAAATAATAAATTATATGTAAGTAATATATAATAAATACTAATTATCTTGAGTCAATTTACCGAATATACTATAAATAATACGTCTATTATGGTGTATAAACTGTAAGAAACTTTATTACAATAATTTTAATATTAATAATGACATAATAAAGTTAGATAAAGAATTACTATTGATGCTAAATTACTATAAGGCCCTTTTATAGGTAGCTAATTTTACTAGCCTGTACAGTTTTATTGCCTAGTTACATTTAACTTCTGCTCTAATAAATGTGAACTCTGTCATGTAGCAAGTTACACGTATTTCAAAATTCAAAAGAATAAAATAAATAGACCTATTTTTTTATTGAAACTCGCGTATAATTTGGTTACATTTTAATATTAAACCGACGTTTCGAATGCTTTGTAGCTATCATGTTCACGGCTAGACGAGATGTAAGTGTGAGAAACTTAAACGCGAGTGTAATCCATAAAAAAATTGTTTTATTTCAAATGCGTACTCGTGAAAATCAAAGAAAATACTAAAATAAATAGACTTTACTTTTCAAACTTAGTTTTTTTTAATTAACAAGGATATTCTCATTTGGGCTGAATCGGTTACGTAGCTTCATAATTTTCGCCCTACATATAAACTTAACTAAAATATATTATCTTGTGATAATACATTTACGAGACCTTTTTACTGGGAACTAAAATAACTGGGTATCGTAAACATATAATTTATAATGCCTGGTTGAATATATAAAACAAATTGAACTTGACACATACAATAGACAGTTGATAAAATTACAAAACTTCCTTTTAGAATATTCGAGCAGATTCTAAATAAAAGAATTCGCATCGTTCTGGTCTTGCTCATCAATATATGTAATGAAAATATTAACAATTTCAGTGAAACTTGTAAAATTCTAGTCCAAAGAAAAATCTTAAAGTAGATTCAGTTCAATTCGAAAGAAAACCTAGAATATAATTTTATCTATTTCAAAATAAATGTTGTTGCTGCACGATATTCATGAAGTATTGAATTTATTTTCTTTACTACGTTCTGGAATAAGTAAAATATATAAAAGATATTCATATATATATTGTAAATATCATTTTGAATAGAATACTTAAAAATAATTGAATTTTATACATATTCTATTCAAAGAATATGTATTCTTATTACCAGATTCAAAAGTTTTATAAATGTGAAAGTTCTTGTAGTTATATTTATGAAAAAGAACTTATTCATAAATTTTATGAAAGAGCCAAATGACGCAAGACTCTAGTAAATAGTTGCTTTTTCTTACAAGCATGTTTTTCTTTAAATATAAAGTTTCTTTCATGTGAATAGAAAAAGTTTTAATTTTTTTTTATTTAACTATAATTCTCTTAACTATTGGATTTAATTAAAGTTAATTAAATTTAAGATATTAAGAATAGAATCAGCTTTTTGAATTATTACATAATTAAATTGTGGGATATAGCGTCTTAGTAGCGCTTGATTATTATTTATTGTATTATATATTTTTTCTTAAATTATTAACATTTATATTTCATTGCTGAGAGGGTATTGAAAGTATCTATATTTTTATTGCAACTTCATTCAACTAATATTATATTTTCATACATTTCATACAATTATAATAGAAACAAAGACTTGGATGGTATAAATTGCTTTGTTTTCTTGTCTTGAAATATTTAATACTTGAAATACAATAAGTGTTCAGAGTATTAAAGATATCTTTACTAAATATTGCAACTCAATGAATTATAATATTTAAAATCATTAAAATAATAATATAATTGGTTTTTATGATAACCACGTTCTAATATATCATATAAATATTCGTTGTAATTTCATAAGTCGAAAAGATTATTTTTTTTATAATTAATATTGTATAATAAATAAAAATGCGTTCAAAAATGTCTATACAAAGTGTTGTACTATATCAGTGAAAACTTTATGCAGAACTTTTTAATTATTACAAGTATGATACTTTGTTGTTAGTTACATTAAATGAAGTTTTCTATAGATAGTAGAATATATAGAATATATAGAATCGTTTTTTTAGAATTCAAGAGCAATTCAAAATAACATTATAAAAATCACTAAGTATGTAAGATTAAAAACATTGAGTCGAAGTATGATTGCAGCTAGATTTTAAGTCGTTATTTCGTAAATAAACATTAGTTCTACGCCTAAATCCTAACATAAATGTATACATAAATAATAAATTTCCAACACTTCTGGGAAGAGGTGGTAATAATATTGAAGTCTAATGAAAGTGAAGCCGGTCTTGGAACAGAATGATTAATTAATCCTATTCTCGGGCTCTGATTCCAGTAAATTTACTAGACGTGGGTGTGAATTGTGATAGAAGCGGATCAGAACATTCAATCAATTCAATTCATATCAAGACTTCTGATAATGATCTGAATTACTTGACCCTTATTTTGTTTTATGTTCGGATTTTTTAAGACTTCATCATTTATTGACTGTTTAAGAATTTCGTATCTTTGTTTTATTTTTGCAATTTCATTTAATATAAATTCAAAATCAAATAAGTTTTTAATAACATTGATATTAAAACGTTATTTATAATAATAAACTTTACTGTTATAATAATAATTATTAAATGAACGTTTGAATTAAACATTTATTTCACAGTTTCGTTCTTGAGAATCACAGTTCTGCGGTTCTGCAATTCATGAATTATTTATACTGCTAAGGCTAATTGGATAATCATATTTCTTACAAAGACACTTTGAAATGGTTCTGTAAAAGAAGAGTATATAAATTTTAAATATATGAACTTCAGGTTGTATTCAATGAAATAGAAAATGTCTTATCTGTATCAATTCATGTTTGGAATTTATATTGTGATAAAAAATCATAAATGTTGCATGGGTAACTTAATTTCTTCTTCACTTTTCTCGTAACTGAATATCTAGTTTCAATATTTAAAAGTTAATAGTAATGACTATTAACTTTTAAATATTGAACTATTAACTTTTAAATATTGAACTGCTCATCGTTATTTTTTATAATAAAATAAATTTGTGAAATATAATACATTGTTGAAATTGTAAAATTAAATACTTATAAAGCAAATTAAATGTGATATGATGATAACAAATGGCAGTATTTATTTGCTTAAAACGTTGTAGATGACATTTAAATTAAAATTACAGTTAACACAGATTTTAATAAGTAATTATATTTTAAATATAATTAATCAGTTACTATATTTAACTGTTTATTATTATTAAACTTTGTAATATAAAAGGAAATATGGTTTTAATTTATTGTATACAATATTTTACTCAAAAATAAAAGTAACTGGACTAAAAAAACTCATATGGAAACTATACAGGTAATTATTTTTCTATAGCTTGCATTTCGCAACGCCTTCAACTCCAGTCTTTTAGATGTGTTACTTGATCTATTATGCTATCTTAATATCTTACTTCTTTGATCGAATGGTTAAGTCCTACCCTCACAGTGAGAATTTGTATCTATGAAAGCAACTCTGACAGTGCAGTTATCTCTTCGGAGTACATCAAGGCGGTTTATTACATGCCACATAACCTCCCGGCCATCACGGGATATCCGTAACGGATAATTTTTATAAACGCAAAAAATGCTCGGTTAACTTGCCTTCGTTAAAGTCATCGCCTATCCCGAACCTCTTAGCGAGGAATTCAACTTTGAGGCGTTGGCTGATAGCATTTGCAAAGCTGAACCGTATTCCGCGGCGACCATAGAATTATTCTTCGGAAATTGTTTACCCTTTGCTTCTGCATTGGACAAGTGAGATTGTGCCTGTTACGGAAGAATTTTTGCACAGATGAACTTTCATCTGTGCAAAAAGAACTTTCTTCCGCCTACTGACTAATCGAGATGTTAGTTGAGATTGGTAAGCTCTTCGAGAGGATCCCCTCTGCTTTTCTCATCTTATCACATATTTGATGCAAAATATCGTCTAGACTTTTTTGGACTTCATTTAGAGGCGTGCTAAGAGGCTCGTTGGCTACCCTGAATTAGACCATACTAATTTTCATAACCACGACACTACACGGATAAGAATTGCCAGTTTCTTAGTGTTCTATAAGGTTAAGTAATTGTTGTGAGTTTGCGGAGGAATTGCACGAAATAAATTTCTCATCCCCTTTTCATGACTCAACGTTCCGCCACATCAACAGTATCTGTCCCCACGTGGTTTTTATCCTGTTCAATCGGAGCGCTTTGCCTCCTTGTTTGTGATTTTCATAGCAAGGGACTGATGTATTTACATGCCTGCGTTTGTCCATCTGATTACAATGTCTTAAAGGCGATCATGAATAAGTTATTACTGATTTAGTGTGCTTTACTACCTACGACTACACTATATTAATAATAAATAACTACATTCAGGCTATAATTACTGATTGACTGATTGAAAGACTACATTTAGGCTAGAATTGTAAAATGAGCTAATTAAATATTAGTAAAAATAACGGGCTAAAACTACCAAAAAGTGTTTATATCTTGTCAGGATTGTTGGTTACCCCAAACAGTCAAAGTATTATATATAGAAATAATGATGGTCGCCTTTATTTATATTTTATAAGATTTCCCTAATTTTTAATGTTTTTTTTATTTTCATAAATAAAAAACATATTTAGATGATTATTCTGTACACTGTAAAATACACAGGTATTTTACACAGGTTTTGTTAAAATTGCACTAACATGCATTTTAAAGAAGAGTTGACTTCAGTCAGGGTTTCTGTTCTAAGAACTACAATCAAAACTTATGAAATATGTCACTTGCTTTTTAAAAGTATTCTTTTTTCCATTTTTATAATATAAGATTGTATATTTCAGCATCCTTGCTTACAATAAATAACTACCAATAAATAACTGATACTTCTAATTATAGAATTATTAGTAATTATTTTCAGGTTTTATTTATCTTAAATATTTTGCTATAAGTGTTGGCTCTGTGCTGGAAGTTACCTTGCTTTCTTTTAATTAATTTAAGAAACTATAAACAATCAAATACTACAATTTAGGTAGAATATAGAATTACATAACATAATAGATAATCATGTATATTCTTGTTATGTAAACATTTCGTGTAAATTCTACTGATTTTGAAGAAAATAAATTAAATGCCAATCTGTCGGTCGTCAGTCTGACTCGTGAGTCTGAGAGCAATACGTAAAGCATTGAATCCAGAATACTCCAAATAAAGTGACAACCGTCGGAGTGAAAGTGACGTTTGACGTAAACATTAAAGCAATTCAAATGCTTCGACTCTCGATTACAGAGTGACTTCACGTAACCATCCTATCAGGCCCTTGATTGACGTTTCTGAATCAGTGCAGCGGTACGTTTTCGCCTTATTTTCCGTACTTCCGTATTCGTTTGAATTAAATAATCATAGCTTTGAGCGTAATAATAGTTAGATCTTCTTTAGTTTTCACAAAAGAACATTTTCTTTATAATGATGTCGTTAGTCGTTTTATAAGAAATAATTTCAGCTTCCTTTGTGTTGTCTGTAATACTTGTATAGTTTAAAAATGCTAAACCCACGAAATAAAATTAAATATAATAGTTTGAGAAATTTTTATGCGTACTCAATATTAAGAGTATGTAAAACTAGTACTTACGAAACTGATTATTACAGATTAATTTTACTGTAAGTATATTGACATAGATATAGCTCGTAAAATAATAAAATACTTTTTTTAAGCTGCGTAACCTTAAAAACTGTTTCACGTAAAACATATATCGCTTAAGGTGACGAAAGCTGTAATAACATTACGTTTCTCTTGAGTTTTAAATGCAATACAGTTGATTTAATAAATAATAATGGGACCTATATCTGACCCGATTTCAAAATTAAAAATTTAGATGCTGTTCTACAGGCATTATTTTTAATGTTGACTTTGGCAAGAACATTACCTGAAAATGCTCATAATCAAGCTTCTATATATTCTATTTAAGCGTATGTTATAGAAAAAAACGTTAAAAAATAAAAGAAATTTATAATATCTATTGAAATGTGTAGACCTTAATTAACTTTATTCATTTACTAACAAAATATTATTTTTCCAGTAAAATGTGGCGAATCTATCCTCTTCTACTTTGCTTCTACGCACTCCTGTCAAGTGGAACATCTACTGGTGATGACAGAAGATGGCTAGTGTCGATCGTAGATCTGGTGGAGTTGGACTATGAAGACCAATGTGACGAACGAGCGACCGCATCCTGGGAAGAATTCTTGGGGAACGAGAAGGGTTTGTCCTTGAAGGTAAAAGGAATCTTTTTCATTTTGTATAATTTTTTCGTTACATATCAATATTTCTTTTTTTCTTTTAGCAACACTGTGCACGCCTAAAATAAGGTTTTAATTTCATACAAGTTGAGTTTATTGACGTTTTTGACCACGAGTCTTGGTTTTTGAAATGAAAAAGCAGATAGATATCTTGAGTCTAAAAGAAACAACTCTTATTAAGGTCCTATGACAGAATCTATTAAAGTCACAACTTTAATAAGTATATTTTAACACCAAACGAAATTTAATAAAATCCTAGTCTTTAAGACAAATAATTAATTATATTTATAACATTTTGATAGGTCTTTCTTTCTAAGCTGAAGTATATATGTAGGGAAATCTGTAAATTAAATGTTGCTTTCAAAAACGTGTTCATTAGAAATTTAACATTATTTTAATCTTTAACACTATTTTAATTTGTCTAGTTGGAGCGGGATAAAGCCTTCGGCATCTTCTCTAGCAAGCAGAAAATGGACGTTAAATCCGCCTTCACCACCAAGGCCCTTGGCGCTGATGACGATGTCTTGAGACGTCGTGTGAAATTATTACTTCAGCCTGGAGATACGTTACTGGAAACAGAGCAGTGGATACGGGTATTACATTATTTATTATCTTATACATAATTTTTTAGTACGTGTATTTTGTAATTGTGTTTATGTTTGTCTTAAACTGTTTAAGATTCATAATGGAAATACAGTCAGTTATAAGGGTTTCTATAGGGCTAGACAATAAAATATTTAGCTGTCTCTAACGACGAACGAATTGTATGAAAATAAATGAAATAATCAAAGGAATTATATTTTATCATTGAAGACTTTTTGAAATCGAGTTTCCACAGATTTCAACAAATGGAGTGAAATTTAATTATTGACATTGACATTTATTTTCATGCATATAGTGCTCTTATGAAATCTCGGATTAGTAGATATTCGAACTTAGAATTACTATTATGGTTATTATCAGTGGGGGGTACACCGCAACAATGCTGATCGGTGGCCGCTGTATGTTGTCATCTTGTCCTTCATGCTGAGTGAGACATTAAAGATGAACGTGGTTAACTCAATGACATGGTTGCAATTAACATTTTTCATTCTGTTATACTGACACTAGACGACTATGGTATTGCGTCTTTACTTGCGTATTTTTCAGCAATAATCTACTCAAATGTAAAATACAAATATTGTTTGGGGTTCAATGAATGTTTATACTATTCATTCTATAATCATTAGTTACATAAACAGTGCAACGCCAACCTGATTTTGTTTGCAAAGAAATTATCCTCCATCCTCTCGCTTAGAGGAGATCTTTATAGCATCTTCAGCCAGCAACTGGAGATCATAATTAGTTCTTTTTAAAATGCATTATTTATTTATGGCTTTAATATTATTATGTGACAGTAACAGGCCAATTACAGTATTTTATGTGACAGTTTATGTGACAGGCCAATTACAGTATTATGCATCACTTTTTATGTATGACAGAGGTACCGTCCATCACAGGAATAAACGTAAAATGCAAATCAAAGACTTTGTTCTTTTACACTATGTGAACAGTTTTTATTCAAAATAGTTCACTTTTAAAACAATTTACAATTAAAACAATTTTATTCAATCAATAAATAATGTAATTAATAAAAAAGAGCTAAGTCTAATTTTAGCCAATGATTAATATGAACCAGACAATTACTAAGAAATAATGGCTTAATATAAAATATTTAATTAGAACTAAGTGTATAAATAGCAATTAAAATAATTTATTTGTTACAGCTGGTAACGTTTGCCGATACTGCGCTCAACCGGCTGCGATTCGCAAAGGATTACGACTGCGGAGTCAACATTAATTGCACATTAAGAGGTGCGATGCCTTAAACTGACTTTAATACGATACAAATTGCATACAACGTTCAATACTTTCGAGTTATCAAAGCTCGCAATATTTCTTTATATAACACAAATTTTAGCAATTTATAACATCAATATGTTCATATAAATATGTATATATAAATATATATAAATGTAAGTTTAATGATTTATAATTTCAAATGTTTAAAGTATAACTTAATTTAACTTGACGAAAATAGTGTTAAGTTTTTGTTAATGAGCAAAGTTGGTGATGGCTTTGAATAGGATACTTAATCTGCTTTTGAATTTTGTTGATATAACTATTACTAAATATTAAACATAAAACCATTAATACTTATAAGCAATAAATGTTGAATTTTGTGTTTATTTAATTACACTTATATATATTATATAAAATATATTATATTTTTTACACAGTCTAAATTAATACTAGTATAATTATAGTAGAAAGTATATAATATATAGTCGTAGACTAAGTAAGACTCTTCATCTTCACTTTGAAGATACCCACATTATACTCAGATGGAAACCATTGCAGGTAAGGTAGTAGTTCTTGCCCCCGTACATTCGATGTACAAATTAAAAATGACAATGCAAATCGCTTCATTCGGACAGAAAGGATATCTAAGGGTGGACACTCGCGGTAAGTCGCAACGTCCGATGATGGAAGGGGGAGATGGAAGAATAAGCTCATTTGATTCCTGTTCACACTACTAAATATGTATCCTATAGTACACTGGGGCGCTGGCAATTCTACGCCAGAGTTTGGGACTATGAAGATGGGTGTCAACCAATTTTGGGGTGCCAATTATCTGCATTAAATTCCTCTCAATAGAAAAATCTCTCAAAATATTTATTTTTTCACAGAATTACACAACAGCCTCGCAAGAGAACAAGATGAAGAAACTTTGCACCGAATGAAAACTTCGTGGGACAACCACTTGCCAGACTTCACAGAATATCTGAACAAAATTTTACCCTTATTGAGAAATGCTTCAAAAGAAAATCGTATGTCTATTTTTACCTCTATTCTAAAAAATATGTTTCATCTAATGGATGTTGAAATCTTTTCGTCTTGTATTTCAAAAATGACTATACGAAAAGACGTATACTTTTATCTCGATACTATACAATTTAAAAAGTGTATTTTTTAAGCTATACAAACCACTCTTTTGCGATTATTTTGATTATTATTTCAACAATTACTAATATATCCCAATGAAATGAAATGTTCACTAAACTAATGTTCACTAAATTTATTAGATAGAGCTACGAATTGAAGCGATGAAATTTTATTTTAAAAAATGGAGGATAAAAATTTCGTCCAGTTAATCTGCATCAAAAATATTAAAATACATTTTTAATTACGATATATAGAATAACCCTTTAAATTTATTACATTAAAAAAAAAATTAACAAGCTATCTCTATCCACAGTTTACGATCACGTAGAAGAATACTGGGACTCGTTAGCCGAATACGAAGGAGCAATGCTAACGGCCCGTGAGATTTGGGATCACATCAGCCCTTTGTACATTAAGTTACATAAATACGTATCACTCAGGCTGAAAGGCGTCGACGAAGTTGGGAAACCCTTGCCGATACATTTGCTTAGTAAGTTAATTTATCCTGAAAGTTTTTGTATAAACTTGTTGACTTTCATTTGCGGTTCAGGTAAAGTACAGCTTGTTATATATTTATAGTCATTAATTTTGTTTAATTGTACGGTTCATCTCCAAAGTTGAATATAAATATAATTCTTTATATTATTGGCAATTTATGACTCCCATAAACTTTTTTGTATCTACCGTCGAAAGTTTTGGAACAAGTGTTTGAAAATCGAATGGTATACCACGATCTGTTGACAGAATTTTATTTATTACTCGAAATAACGAGCAGTTAAAAACACAACATTGAACAATATTCGAAATTACTTTCCTTGGAATACATTTCAACTTTCATAATAAAGTTATTTCTTAATTTATAAACACGGCCCCTATGAATTGTGAATTTGCAGAGGCATTTTGCCAAAGACAGGAAATATTTACAGCGACTCACCCTCAGGGAAAAATCCAAACGCTTTACTACACCATTCTCACAACTTAACTATATTCTGGTTTTTATATCCTAATAAAATTACATACTTTATGTTTATTTTATTTCGCAGGATCGCTCACTGGAGACGACTGGTCCAATTTAATCGAGAATTTGTTGCCCAATCATCCAGATATTTACCAAAAACTACACGCTAATATGCAATTAAAGGTGATTGATGGTTTCAGATAAAAACAAGATTTAATGTTCTACAAGATCGCACTTACACTTAGTTTAACGAGTAATAATCTGACATTTGTTTTTAGGATATCAGCGGTATTAATGCTTTTAGAGAAGCAAATAAATTACTCAATCAATTAAATTTAGGTGAAGTTCCATCAAGTATCTTAGAAGAATCTGTATTTAACGGCACTTGTCCGCCGACAATAGTAGATTGGTGTAGACCTAACAGAATGAGATTTGTATCTTGCAAGGATGTCAGTATTCAGAATTATATGGATGCTCATGAAACAACAATGAAGATAAAATACAAAATTACGACTGCTTTACACAGTAATAATACATACGTCTTGAGAGAAGCCCCGCGTTATTCGGGTAATATAAAAAGGCTCATGTTGCAATTCCAATAATATAACTTTTCCTATACTTACTTAACTTTTTTTTTCTAGCTATTTACGAAGCAATACCTGGATTCGTGTCTCTGCTATCACTTAATCCACATACATTAGACCGTACTGGTTTATATCCTTTTAATAGGTTCAATTACAACCCGAACCACAATCGTCTAGTTCTACAGCTAATTATAGCATTAAGAGATTTACCTAAGTAAGTATTAAAAAAGTTTACCCAGTTTCTTACTACAGCTACCCATAAAGGAAACTAAAATTTTGTAAAAAACCTGTCTTTTAAAAGCTTTTTAAAAGTTGTTAATGGTTTTTTTATTAGTATTATATTACATTAATATTGTGATGGGTCTAGTTGTTGCCAAAGTTTTGACTAAGCGTTTTTGTAACAGTGATCACTATAAAAAAATAGGCGGAGTTGTTTGTTGTGTAGTTCTTCTCAGACCAGAACGCTATTGGAAAACTCTTAGCTTTAACTTTAAGTTAAAAAGTGTCTTTATAAATATACTCTCCTATCATTTCTATTTGACGTACACTTATATACACTATAATTTTTAATGAAAAAGATATAAATAAATAAAATGAATCAACAATATTTATGCTACGTCTTAAGAATATTTGTATTACTACAGTATTTATGTATCGAGTGTTTAATAATTTGCTATTTAAATATTTAGGTTAAATTACTACATAGCCGCCGACAAATGGCGTTTAGACGTCTTAATGGGTAAAATTCCTTACCCAAAAATAAATGAGAGTTGGAGTGAATTTAGAAAAAGCTTTTCTCTAATCGAGACATCAAATGCTGACATTCTGGGAAGTTCATATGTTCTCTCAAACAAACCTTATATTGGGTAAGAAATAAAATTTTATAGAATAAGAAAGGACATGTTTAAACTTCTATTTTCTAATTATGTTATTCCTTTCAGAAAATTCTTGGGGCTAATTCTTAAGTACCAAATTTATCAGTCGTTTGCTGAAGAATTAATATCAGATGATTCAGATTTGGTTAAGCATGTATCTGAGAATAATCAACGGTTGATGTTAGTAAATAATTGAACTAATTACAAATTATCAGTTGTATAGATGTTTATTTAAATTTTATGTTTTTTCAGTGACGCTATGATGCAGGGTTATGGATCTTCATGGCCTGAAATGGTCAGTGATTTATTAGCAAAGCGGGAAAATGGCTTAGAATATACAGGACTCACCGATTACTTTAGGCTTTTGGATGAGTATTTGGATAACCAGCTCGATCCAACAAATGAAAACACTATCGAAGAGTATGTTGAACCACCAATCGAAGTCCCACCGCAAGAAAATGAAATTCCTGATGAGAGTTCTATACCTAAAGAAAAATATAACGAAGAAGAAGAAAAAACCAAAACCTTGGAGAATATCAACGAAAATATAATCGAAACCGACGAAGACCATAATTCAAAATTAGAAACTTCGACAGTAGGAGTATTGGAAATAAAAAATCCTATGGCGGCTGGGGACCAAAACGAGTCTGGAAACATAAAAGAAGCATCGTACAATGTGTATTGGTGGGTCGGTGTCGCCGTAGCGATAGCTATTGTTGTAATATTAGTAGCGTTAATTGCTAGAAAACGACATAGCCATAGAAAACAGTTAGAAAGACAAAGGAGACAAAATTCACGTGCTTGATGTGAAGAGTATCGGTTCTAAACGAACCGATAGACGTTAGTGAAATTGTGCCAATAACAATTTGAGTACGATGCGGTTAAATGTATTTAGTTTTATGCTCTTTCAATTTATTATCTGAGGTGTAAGTGGAACTTTAATTCTTACTCTATGGTGCTGTATTTCATATACCGTTTCGGATGCATTTAATTTAAAGTGTTGTGTGTTTAATTTGCAATTGTAAAATAGTTTTAGAAGAGGAAAAAATATTTTTGTACATATCACAATTTGAGGTATTTCAATAAAGATGGTTACCAAGTGTTTAATATAGGTGTATAGTATAGTTAGATGTAATTTCGCCGTGCCTTAAGCGTTTCAATTTCAACTAATAAATGGAACGAACAAAATTTGTAATCGATAAGGTAATTTTATAAATCTCTATTTACTCCCAAAGACCAAACCCTTCTATGTATTTTTTATTATTTTTATTGTTTTTATTAACATTGAATTGTATGTCTATTGGAAACGATTTGAATAATTTCATTGTCGTTATATTTTAATGAGTTTTATTTATTAGATTACTAACAACTGTTAGTAAAGCACGATAGTAATGATTGTGAAATACTTATAAAGAAAAAAGGAAAATATATGTTTTAATGTATTTTTTGTTTCATTAAATCTGCAATTTTTTAAATTAGTTCAATAATCTAGAGAACTCTGAACAATTTTCTAAAGTACCTTATGAACAAAGAATGAATAAATTATTAAAAAAATTTGCTTGAACTGAAAACGGTTAGACAGATATTCTGGTAAGCACATTAATATTTATAATCAATTCTTATTTGTCTTTTTTATCTCTATTGCACAAGGAAAATGTGGAAATGGCGAACTTAATGTTAAAGCATTCTCTACGTCTCACTGAGATCGTAAACAGAACAACAACAACACAACAACTGACAAATAAGTGGGTACAATAAATTAAGCATGAAAAAAACAAGTTATTTCTTAAAATATTTTTAAAACTAAGTTACAACTAATTATTACTAAAGAGGAGCACTTGTCAGTCAGCGATTGACCCAAAACTGATTGTAGTTTTTTCTTCGATTCCCATCGATGGTGAGAACGCAAGGCCTGCGATGTCGTCTTCAGATTACTCGGAAGCTTGGCGTTAGCATTTAGTCGTGTGAAACTTAGTTAATTCTCACTATAACGATTACCCTTGGCTATGTTTACGTAATAAATATAAAAACAAATTAAAATGTATATTCATCATAATGTACAACTAAACAAGCATTACAAACTAATATAACAAAAGCAAATAATAATTTATATATTAATAGCTTAATAACATAATACTAATAAAATAAAAATGTATATAGCACTATAAATATTTACATACAACGGATACCATAATATACAAATTATACATATACATATATAAACAATATATATCACTACGCTAGACAGGTGTAATTAAATGGTTTGTTGCGTTATATCTCAAGAAAGTAATTGCCGACACGTTTCTTAAGAACCTACCTTGTTGTGGCTTATCAAAGTATATCGGAGAGGCTGATCCAGAGTTTTGTGGAGTGTACTCTGAAAGAGTTGGATAAAAAATCAGTATTGTAAGATAGAAAGAAGAACGTAGTTGCAAAATTATAAGAAAATGGATCATTAATCATGGAAAATACACGGAGTCCTTAAAAGGGAAAGTTTAAAACATTAGCACTTCTTCACTTATTGAGTCCACCTAACAAATCTAATCTACTTATGTAGATAAATGTATTAATTTAAATATATATGTCTGAATCAGAATATAACGAAAGGTTTATTTAAATTGATTTATGTTTATTATATTTGTTCAAAAAAATGATAAGGCTTTGTATTTGTAATGTTGACATAAGGATGTATACTCGAGAAGATGGAAAATGATTCTAAAACATTGAAGAGGGTATCTATATTCAATGAATACGTTACGAAAATAGACGTCAATGTGAAAGGACTCTTTTGCATTTTGGTGGTGTTCAATTTAATGTTTGAAATTCAATTGAAATTGTCAAATTGTTCTATACCGAAAAGATAAAAAACATTGGTTGTAATTTTTAAAAACAACCTTATTAGGTTGCTTTTAAATGTCACCTCCGAATTTTATTTCACTAGCAAAAATGGAACTAAAAATACGTTTAAATTCTTTGCTAATTAAATATCATGTAGTTATTAAGTTACATTCGATCATATGCTGTAAAAAGCTTTTTGTGTTTATTTGCATTGCATTTTTTGTTATTTAATAAATATTTGAATCTAAATAAAAAATGGTATTTAATTTTTCTACAAAATAAACGAATGTTTGTTATTTTTAAATATTAAAGCACATTGTGTTCTAACAATAAGCTTGTTACATTGAAGTTGAAATTATTCAGTGGCATACTATCTCATTGTTATGTCTTTTTCCATATTTTCATTAGCTTGGCCTATAAAGACCTTTTAATAAAAGTTATCATTGTTTAAGGAAGTGAAAAATGGGAATAAATATATTCTCAACACCTTTAATACATGTGTAATAAATGTAAAATAATAAACATTCATACCGTCAATAATATATTATACATAATATTTTGGTTAATTTTAAAATACTACTAAATACGCGATTTTTGAGGTAAACTTTAATTTTAAAAGCCGAATAGGAAATGTTTAGAGCTTAAAAAAGGTTATTAATATTAATACAAGAATGATTTGCACCATGTAATTTATTGTTTTGTTTTTAAACTGAATTAACTTATTGTTTTGTTTTTAAACTGAATTAACTTAACGTCAGTCAAATAGAATTTGTCGAAGACGTATTTTAATCTATTAACTTAAAATACTCGTATATTTATTTTTTATAAATTTTGTATATGAGGTGCCTATAAAAGTTTGTCTTTGTAATAATTTTTTACAATTATTTAACTCGATATTGATACGTACTTTCAAAAAATTTTTTTTTTTATGAAATGCGAGGATATTTTAATTCGAAACATAACTCATTAGATTTTTAAAGGGATTTGACCGTACTTAAGGGCAAATAAAGATATGATCAGTAAACGATTCACTCGATCCTTCGTCAAGTCAGACCCATACTCCCTCGTCAATGTAGAAGTGTACGAAGTTGATTGATGTATACCTGGTTTTAGAACAAGTACGCATAAATTAGATTACTCCTAAAACTTTAATAAATATAATGTAGTTTTTTTTTATTTAATTATTAAGGACAAATGAAATTTCTATAAAAAGTTTTTTTTTTCTATTAAATGTATTACACATTTATTTTTTGTAATTACATTTCAATTCAATTAATGGCGTCCAAGCAATTAACTTTGACATTGACGTTGAGCGGTCCTTTTACGTTAAGAATTCTTAAATAAAATCATTGATTTCGATTTTGAACGATTTCTTCATAATTTTATTTAATTATATAGGCATCGGACAGTTTTATCCATCTATTTGCAAAAAATAACAAAATAGTTTTTCATGTATTTTAAGTTTTAAATACGTTCCTATTAAGTAAAGGTATTGGAGTTTGAATTTGAAAAAATAGGAAGTCATTACTAAAGAGTTAGACGGCAATAAGTATATTTATGTAATCCTATCAAAATTTATTCATTTTAGTATTAAATTAACATAGAACCGTATTCTGGGCTTATTTATTGAAATTCAAACTTACAATTGTCACCCCACTTGTAGTAGCGTAATAATAGGGCGGCAAAACGGCAAAATGCCAAAGGCCCCTATCTCAAATCGGCTCCAATCTCAAAAAAGACGAAGAGTATAATTCAAGGAAGGAGGCCCTATCTAGTGAATTTGCCACAGGCTGCACATTGTATAGCTACACCACTACTAATTTGTAAATAATTGGAGGTGTTAAAACATACAACTTACGTACAATTGCAAAGATATAAGTTTACTTTTTTTACACGTGTTTAATATACGATGTTACTACATCTTTATATTCCTACGAACGTGACTCGACATGCCTTTATTATCTTGGGATGAACTCCCACATATTAAATTTGGTTACAATACAAACGAACTCCCAAACATTATATGATTATAATTCTTATGTAGGTATAAATCGTATGTGACATTCATGATTATTAAATTATGGTATACTATCATTTTGGACATATCTTATCAATTATTTATGACATTATATTTTTATTAAGGATTTTATTATTATTATTTTTTTCTTTTTATTTTGATAAAATATCAAGTTTTAGTAAAAAAGATGTCAAAACTTGTTTATTATTGAATAAAAAGTGGTTGAATCTTCAGTTTTTATAAGAAATACTGTTGATGCCAGTCGAGCCGTCATTTAGCTGGATTAGCTAGTAAACTTAATTCTAATGCTCTTGCTATATAAAACAATTAGATGCCTTATGGACAAAGCTACTGCCAAGGTAGTTTATTACAGTTGTTTTCATAATATAATGTCTTATGATATTTTACTTTAGGCTGATATAAATACCATTTTTATCTAACGGAAAAGAGCGATCTTTGCCATTTATCGTCTGCCTGGTAGGTTTCATTAATGAACTCAAGGTTGCCAATCAATATATATTTAAAACTTAGCGGCAATGGAAAATATTGTTATGATGAGTTAGAGACGAAAGCGAAAGGTTTTCATTTATAAGTAAAATTTCAATATTTAATTTAGAAACAGACTGTGCAAAAGTGTTTTAGCTTTTCCAATATCTGATGTACCAGAGCAGTATACAAGGTAGGTATATGAAAGGTATTAAGGTGTCACACTTATAATTCCTTAAAAAAAAGATACAGTAAGGATGGCATTTTGTATTCAGGAAAAAATCCTAATTAACATAAAGAACAGAAAAAAAGGAAAATCTTTAAAATTTGATTCGTTTTACATATCTGAAAACTTTGAAATGTAATGGGAAACTTTAATACTAGCTGTTAAAATTTGCAAACAATTAAAACGAACTCTTGTTTTTGACTTTTGACTCATGTTCCAAGTCATTGAACATTATAAATGAAATACTGTTCAATACAACAATTGAACCTACTAAAGGATCCCAGTATCAGTACTCATACTTATTTTATGTCTGGGAAACATTAAATTACATACCTCAAATGGTAAAATATTTCTTAAATTTTAATACCTGTACATTATAACTAGCATGAATATTTTAATCAGAACTTTAACTGAGAAGTATTTTTTATTGCGTACTCTTGAAGATATTCTTGCCAGAAACTTTGTTCATGAATAAGTTAAAACTGCAAAGCCTTTAGACAGGATTTAGATCTTTTAAAAATACCATAACAGCGCCAATACGCACATAAAAAATATTGTCATTCACGTAAAGAATAAAAACCATCAACCATCAACCATCTTGACTCTTTCAGTCCCTCTTTTACAAATATCACGCTGAGATTAGATTTTGTAATAATATGACTTAATATTTTGGTAAATTTACACAATATCCTTATAAATAAAACACTGTTATATTATGGTGAATAAACTGTAAAAACTGTATTGCTACAATTGTTATTTAAACATTTATTCTTAAGAATTTAATTGAATCCATTCTTAAAAATAGTTGAGCCTTTAAAGTCTCTACCTAGAAGGTTTAAAAAACATATTTGCTTATATTTTTAACAAATGTTATGAATATTGCTAAACCTTTGTAATTCGGAGTATACTAATTATATTGTATTAATTTATTACTTTTATATGAATACCGAGAAGAATAGTAAGGTGTAACGTGTTTTATATAAAAATAACATTATACTGGTAAAAATCATACATTCATTCATATTGCAAAACACAATTTCATTCTGGAGCAACCACCCACACATATTACCATAACTCGAATATTCGACTTATTCCGAAGATGTAACAAAATCTTTGAAGCTCGGAATCAAAAGTGAAGACTTCGGTACTTCTCTCTCTCACATCAAAAGATTTCATCTCGATGAACTTCCCCTGTCTATATTATAGTTAGCGTATAGTTAGTGATCATAGTGGACGTGTCTGTTCAATTCGGTTATTTATTTCTATATAATATTGATAACGGTGTAATATTGATAACGAGTAACAACATTTGAAAAGAGTTTTATTGAGAAATTGTGTTTATATTCTGTTCTAATAAACTGTGAACCATCACATAACCACTTTCAGAGTTTTATTAACAAATTTCAGAGTCCTATTTGTGATTTTTAAAGCATTATTTTTACTGAGAAATTCAAAATAACAAAATAAAAATGCGCTATTTTCCGAACTTGCGTTTCGAAATTGTGGGATCTTTGAAGTTATGAAAATATTAGGATACGTTTATTATAGCTAGAATGTTTTCTTTTACTGAAACAGTATCGTTTAAGTAGTTCACAAATTTCGATCTACAAAAAAAAAAACACTTTTTATATAATCAGTATTGTTTACAAGACCTTAAATTTTTATGGGTTCTAAAAGAACTAGCTACCATAAAATTATTAGTTGTAATGCTTGGTTGAATATAAAAAGTATATTAAAGTGAAAATTTACAATAGACGGTTCAAATTATTTAAAAAAGTTAACAAATTCTCCAATTATTATGGCGATATCACATCAGCTAGTCGGTTTCGTTTTTGATCACACGTAATTCTGGATTATGTACCAGTTTTACAGTTCAGTTATTACATTATACAGTTTTACAGTTCGTAGTAATCAAAAGTGTGATTGCGATGTGTCCCTACCATTAAACAATTTCAGTAGAATTTGTGTAGAATATAGTTCATAGAAATATAAAATACAATAGAGTTCAATTGAATAAAACCTATTTTTTTTCTCAGTTCTGGAACAAATTAAATATGTTTTTTTTTAACAAGTACAAACTATTTTTATTGTATCGAATACTTTGAAGTAATAATATTTTAAATATTTTTATTTCAGTGTTGCATATTCTCTTTATGCGATACTATTTTTTAATAGGTATTTTATAAATGCGTACATTTTTGTAATAAAAAACGTAATAATTTTTTTTAAATTAAATGGACGAATCAAATTATAATATGCAAGACACTCAACACAAAAGTACTGTTATGCATATTTAATAAGGTTTTAAATGGTATTGCTTTGCTGAATATCGTTTTTTTTTTTTTCAAGAAAACTTCTTAACTTTTAGACAAGTAATTAAATTTTTTTTTGTGAATAAAATTATCATTTTAAAAACTATGGTACAAAAACGTCTATACAGAACGTGCACTAGAAATGTCAGTGAGAACTTTGTGTAGAACTTTTTAATTATTACAAGTACGAAACTTTGTTGTTTTATAATTACATATGTTACAAACTAGAGTTTGCTAAGAGAAAACAAACAATATTTTGCAAATATGAGAAGATACTTTAAACTTTCGTCATTAAAAATTTTTAAATTCTAGTGCAATTCATGATAAAATATAATATAACAATAAATAGGATTGTCAGCATGTAAACATTGTTTCCAGAACTATTGCATCTATGATAGTTTTTAGCTTTTTTGAGTTATTATATGAAAACTAAATAATAGATATACGCCTAAATCTTAGTAAATGTATTTATAACAAATCTGTTTCTAAAACTTCTAGGAAGATGTATTAATAGTATTGAAGTGTCTAGTATATTGTCTACTACAGTCTCAGCACATCTTGAATTATAGTCTGTTACCATATACTGGAAGTAAGTTGGAACGGCAGGATTCCTTAACACGTAATTTTATACACCTCTACAAACAAAAATAAATATCTGGTTCACCTTAAGTTATTTGTCTCACTGCAAAATTAGTGGGGAGTAAAGTATAATAAAACTAATGCCCGAGACAAGTGTTCATAATAAAAGTTTGTTTGATACTAAATATAAAAACGCGGCCGCAGTCATGCCTAAAATATTTGATATATATATAATTGTGTCCCTATAACTAACAATTTCATTGACACCGACAGGACCCAAACCTGATACCCTGTGATGCACTCTCAAAGACAGATTTTTCTTATTTTATTTAGCTATACTTAAAATAAATATAGCAGTTTTATAAAATATATTATTTATGATAGCATATTTATTTTACGTCGGTATGAAGGAATTACAGTGCAGTGGTCATGAATCATACTACTTCTAAGGCTAACTAACTATAAATCTTATGAAGATGTGCTATGTAAAGAAAACAAGATAAATTATCGAACTATTGACGCAATTATTTTAAATTTACAATTTATAAATTTCAAAGTATTAAAATAAAGAGGGTTGTGTAATAAACATATGATAATTTCTAGTTTTATTAGTATTTTGTTAATATATTATTATTATATTATTATTATAAGCATTGATAGACCGATTGATTAATACAATTGTAATGAGTTCAAATTGGTTCATTAGTTTATTTCTTCAAGTAACAATTGTGTTTCACAGAATATGATATAAATTTGTACGTGAATCACGTAGAATATGATATAAACAAGTTTTTAACATTATTGTCTGTCTGTTTGATAACCCTAGGAATAGTAATTATTTTTTACAGTTATACAGAGTTCAGCAAACTAAGAAGTGTAATAATATAACAAAGATTAAAACAAAAGCATCAAAACTTAAAAAGCCGCTAATTTCAGGCAAATTTGTGGGTTTGAATTAATTAATGTTCCTTAAATTAATTAATTAAAAGAAAATTAATACGCTTGGCTGTTGGTTTATTCACTGAAGCCGAAATAAACAAATTAAAATGTTTGTTTTCCGTTTTAGTTATCAATTATCATTATATCTTTTAAATTATAACAATAAATTGAAATTTAATTACGAAATAACTTTTGGGCAAATTTTTGAAATACAATGTATATATCTAGCTGAAAATTTTACTTCTAATTCCCTTTAAACCGCTAAACATTACACTCATGCTGGCCTATATATAACTAAATGTATAACTCATCTCAGTGTAACACGCAAGAGGTATCTTATAAGGTATCCCATCCTATTGTTATCCGTAAGGTGAGAAGAACAATGACTCATATTGATCTTGCAACCTTATTGAGTAACGTGACTACTATCCATTTCCTTTAAGATAATAGTTAATATGGGGCTATCCCCATGGCCTATGCCTAAGTGATATACTGGAAGTACACACATACTTTATTTTACACTTGCATAGATTATCCTTAAACATGTGAAATTATATCATAATTACGGTTTTACCACTATTTTTGTTGCTAAAAAATTATCTTTTTTGGTTTGAAATATTTTAAACCCCTGGCTTAATAACGAATTAAGTTCAACGTATTATTCGTTTATTTTTTTCAGATCAGTGCGATTTTTTTTAATTGAAACCTTGTCTGTCGAGATGGTTCTTACCTAAGTTTAATCGGAATTTAAGTAAAATTATGTGTAGTTTAGTATTTTTTGACTAAAACAATTATTATCAGTGCTTCGTCTGATCCCTTTTTCCTTCTCCGCAGAGCAGAAGGTTGGTTTGGAAGTTATTTTAAATTTCAATAAAATTTAATTTTTTGAGATAAAACTAAACTTTTAGTTAGGAAATAAAAATGAACTCACAAAAAAATATATATTATTATATTTCGAAATTGTAGATCGGAATAATTTCTGATCTACATTTTATAAAATTAAAAATTCCAAATAATAAATAAACCTTCTTTATCTTCTTTCCTATCCTATTCAAAACTTCTACCAAGAATATGTGATTAAATTTATATGATAATATTACATAAAAAAAATGGAATAAACTTTTAGAAGATATTAGATTTTCATCTCTACATGACCTTTATATATATTTATTTATTAACTCGTTAATAAATGAGGTACATAAATGATTTAAATAATATTTATCAAGAATATTGATTAAATTTGTATAGATAATATTTTATTATTATAAATTCACAATGTAACCATGTCCATGTGTTTGTTAGTCAGAGATCGAGAATATCAGATTGTCTTGGATGTATTGTATAATATATTGTCCACTGGTACTTAGTAACGTGTAGTCGCATAATCTATTGCGGTGACTCTAAAGCCATTTGCTGTAACCGTAGTCTTCAAATTAGTATGTATTGCAGTCAATTTCAATATCAAACCAGGCGTTTATCGTCTTAATCAGGCGTCTTCCTCCGTATGAAACAATTTCGGTACTTCCATGTTTTTATATACGTTTTATTTATTAATTGAGCTGAGAGAAGCGAGGCTCTTTACTACCCAAATTTTCAACTCTTTGTTACCCTACTCCTCCTTCAATTTATGAGGTACAAGCACGAAATTTTGCACACATGCGCATATTGAGCAATACTCCGTCTGGGTTGAAAATCAGCCAAATCGTAATTGTAGTTTTTGAGATAATTGATAAAATGTGTTCCATATAGTATACATATAGAACGTTTTTGTTTCGCGCGCGCTGCGTCGCGAGGCCAACCCCGCTTGCGTGGACCTAGTATGTTCTACTAGTACTATAGAAAGATCGAGTTTTTAAATTAAGTAGAAAAAATACTTCATAAAGTTTTTGTAGTCAAATATATCGAGATCTTTTCTCCCAGTGAGAGGTCAATTAAGTGGTGTTTTTTTTTTGTGGCTCCATTTTATCTTATGTTCATTCTTGTATATTCCACATATACTTAATTTTCTCTTGTAAATCTTCGATATTTGTTAGGTCTAATTTTTATTCATGAAATTATTAAATTTCTACTTCTATAGAAAAATAGACAAAAAAAAATATCTCTGTAAATAAATGACTTCTCTTTTAAACTTGAAAGTTCTCTTTTTTACCCTTATGTATGTAAATATGTATATTTCTGTGTTCGCGGTTATATTTTAAACTATTAAACCGATTTTAATGATTGTTTCACCAATTTTATCCACGTACTTCAAAAGATAGTTTTAATTTATAATAGACCCAGTACGGTTTTAGTAAACCTTAACAACTCAGTCTTTGATGATCATATTAACATTAAAGTTTTTCACAAATTAAAGCAATTTAAGCAAATAGTACAAGTACGATTTTAATAACAATTTTTTAATATAAATATATAGAAATGTTACCCATACATATCAAGTTAATAATATAAATATTCTTCATATATAAAACGTTTTTATTTCAAAAGTAAATAAATCACCCATATATTAATTGAACTATCGATAATTTGTCTCAGGGCTAGTATTTACTTGAAAAAGAATATGAAATTTTAAATTTCCTCTTACAAAACAGTATTTTGTAAGATATTGAACAAATCGTACAGTATACGTTATGGTATGTATACATCATGGTTCCGTTACGTTAGTATATTTAATGGCTGTGGTACATGGTATACATCAATAAATATATTTATGTAAAAGCATATAAAGCATTTATTATTAAAAAAAATAAAAAATATGCACAGGCTAGACTTAACCGACCTCTGGGATACCGCCTCCCTTTTTCTGCCAATTCTGCGCTAAAGTGTTAAAGACTCGTCTTGATGAAATTAACTTTTTATATATAATTCTCTTTTATGAGACTTTATCTATTAAAACATCAACCGTACATACAAGACACAAGCTACACGAAATTTTAGTATCACACCAGGTCCCATGTGGGTGTATCGATCCCTCAACCTTTAGCTATGAAATTAAAATTAAATATAAAGGTTTATTAACATATCAATTAAATTTATTGTCTATGTTTTTTAATTGATTTACGAGTAATGTATTAAAGACTTTATATTGTAAAATTACTTCCATTAGGAATTTACGCAGAAAATTATAGAACATCGATTTCTAAGATATTTTTGTAAGCATAACAATGGTCAATTATTTTTGGTCAGTTATATATTTAAAATAAAATAAGTTTACATATATTTTTTAAATTAAATATTCTTACTGTACATTTAAGATGTTTTTTTTGTGTAAGGTATATGAAAATAATATTTCTCTACTTAAATCAAAAGCCTTTTCACAATTAAGATATAAATAACAAAATAAAGGGATCAGTTTAAATGAAAGTAATATTTAAGATTACGTCAAAAAAGACTAAAGCTCGTTTTCACGAATTACTCCTTAACAATTTTTAATCATAATTTTTCACAAAGTTTCGTACATTTGACAAGTATCTAAAAATATTATTAAAGCTAAAAATGAAAACGTATTTAATCGCAATGTTTCACGTTATTCTAAAACTTTAAAAGTAAAATTAATTTATAATCTGTGCTAGTACTTTTAAAATCTATGCTGTTGTTTTCTTTGATAATTATTTTAACTGTCACTTAGAATTCAACATGTCACTGACAACTGTGCTAATATAAAGTTTAACATTGTTGCTAATATAAAGTTTAATATTGTTGGTTAAAACGGGCATGAATTATTAAAAATGACACACTTAATTATTAAAATAAAGTAAAAGAAATTGAAAAGTCTAACGTTAAATATTTAAGTTTATGTCGTTAGAGAAAAAGAGCGCAGATTCCTTGCGCAGATGCGCCCAATTTAGTTGAAGATCGCGTATCCACTTACGTCTGGAGTTCATTTATCATATCTCATACCTGTCACACTTTTGTGATGGATTGCGCCACTTATATAGGCAAAAGTGTTCGAAAAAAATATTTAAAATTATTGTTTTACACGGTAATATCGTCAAAATATTTATTTTGCCTTTTATATTGATAAGAAATGAAGTTATCAAAGGTTTATTATTCATTATTGATGAAGAAATAACCAATTTACCTTAATTGTGTAATATAAGAATACTTTTAAAAAATATGTAATACTTTTTTTTTTTTTTTTTTTTTTTTTTTTATGGAAAAGGAGGGCAAACGAGCATGCGGGTCACTGATAAAATGTGATCACCGCTGCCCATGAACTCTTGCAACATCCGAAGACTCACAAGAGCGTTGCCGGCCTTGGAGATATGAATAGACGCCTTTTTTTTTTACAAATAAAAAATAAAATAATATATTAAGAATAAGAGTAAAGTAAAATATTGTCCGGCGGCTATGTTGTTTTAAAATTTATTTATATATTTATATATTTAAAATATATGTTGTTTTAAAATTTTAATTTTCGGGGTCCGTTTAAAGATTTAATTTATAAGAAATGTATGAAAAGGTAGCCCAAGGTGTTCTTACCTTACATAAAATACAGAGTATACTAGAAAATTTAGGTTAGTACCTTAAAATAATTATTTTAAATTAAGCAGAGTTCCAAGGAGGTAATCGCAGATAAAATGTCACAATGGATTAACGGATTCCTTCATAATAGGTCAATTGATCTTCTAATATCTGTCATTTTGTGCGAAACACTACGTCATTTGACAGGTTCTTTAGTACTATTCATTCAATTTTTATAGAGGTTTTTAAGAGGAAACAGGGAATGCAAGGAAAGCCGGAAATTATTCGGTATCCGTTCATAGCGGACTGCTTTCGAGTTTTAACATATATAATTGCGCGGAGAAGAAAAAATGACACTTCAGTTTAAAATATTTGATCTTTTGAATATAATTTGAAATTTAAATAAATAATTTAAGTAAATAACCCTCCTTTTTAACATCAATATTTTATAAAATAGATCACTTGTAATACTTTTTTTACCCACGTCTTTTTCAATAATATAATTACTTTTGTACTTAAATAATAAATGAAAACCACAATTCCACTTTACGCTTAAGGTAACGAGTTAATTTTGCTAAAATATTTTTTACCCAATTTTGCCCTTTTGTTAATTTTTCTAAAAAATTTGTTAATTTTCCTAAAATATTTTCTTACCCAGTAAACTTACTTAACTTCGAAATGGTAGATATTAGATAACAGAATTTGTTATTACTATTTATTTAAATTGTAGGTCTTGTTGCCTTTCATGATAAACCACATATTATATATTAACCTTGTTAATTCATTGACGCGCTTGCAAATGACAATTTTATTCCTATATAATTTTCAAATTGAAAATTCAAATACTAGCTTCGATTCAATGAATATTAAAATTAAGTCAATAATCATTGTTTAAAATAAACTCTACAAAGCCAACTTTATTTTGTTGCCATGACATTATAACTTATCTAATTATATCAACTTAGAGAAGACAACATTAATAAAGAAATTTTCATTTATTTTCATCACATCTTTTAACATTTTTGGCCTTTTGCAAGACAATGCTTATATTTGCCAATTTTTTTAGTCGATTATTAGAACCATTTTGTTTTATAGAATTAAAATTATGTAATTTACTTAAAAGAATTTAAGTGTCGCTTCAAACCTATTATTACTATGAATCATAGAATTACTAAGAAAATATTGCTTAACATAAAATCTTTTATTAGGACCATATAAATAGCAATTAAAATGAATTATTTGTTACGGTTGGTAACGCTTGCGCTAAACCGGATGCGATTCGCTAAGGATTACGACTGCGGAGTCAACATTCATTGTGCATTGAGACTTAACGGGCTTAAATAAAATATAAATTGCACTATTAATTCTTCTTATTAGGTGCAACTGCTACATACATTTCTTTTACATAACAATATTTTTTTACGTACAACAATTTGTAGATCTTTTTATAAATGTTCATTAACATATTAATATAATTATTTATTTATTTTATTTATATACTTAATTACACACAAAAATACATCTAAAAAAACAGATGATAAAAAAAAAACTTGGTGCAAAAGGCAGTCTTATCAATTATAGTGATCTCTTCCAGGCAACCTATTATTAAAAGGTCATTTTTAAACAAATAGTTGGTGCATAAAATAAGTACATACTAGTTTATTATATATGTAAGTTGATGGAATATAACTTCAAATCCTATATTAGGATATTATTTATTTAGACGCAGTGTAGCTGTGGTAAGCATTTATATTATAAACGATTTTAAACTATATTAACGAGTATAACTTAATTATAACTTGACGTAAATACGTCGAGTCTTAACAGTTTTGTTAATTGGCAAAGTTTGTAATGGCTTTCAATACGATAGCGAATTTGCTTCTGATTTTCGGTGATATATTGATAACTAAATATTTAACAATAAAATCATTAATACCTTCTAGGAAGTCCATTTAAGTTCGGCTTTAAATTACAATAATTAGCTCGACTTTGGCTGATTTCCTTAAAATATAATTACATTATTATAATTTTGATTTTAAAAAATATTTTACGTCTAATGGATTTAAAAATAATTTGTCTTGATTAAAAAAAAATGGTTTTGTAACTTTTTTCTTGTTCTTGTTTTTCTTATTTTATTACTTGTATTTTAAAACTAAAAAAAATATTCTTATATGTTTATGTTGATTATTGTTTTATCTACAATTATTAAAATATACTTATAATAAACTTCTACCCACACTTAACAATTATGTACACTGGGACTCATAAGATCAACACGAAGGGGCAATACTAACATTAGATTTTCCTAAATCTTCACATCAGCCATCAGTTATAGAAATACTTATCAGTATCTGTTTGAAAGGCCTACACGAAGTTGGAAAACCCTAGCCCTATACATTTTCTTGATAAGATAATTTTTCCTGAAAGTTTTCGATCTTTTTTATTTCTTTTAGATTCAGATAAAATTAAACGACTCGTTATATATTTATTTTTAATTTTATTGAAAACTGCTGCTTTTTAGTCAATTACATATATTATTATATTAACGGTATTTATGGCTCCCATAAACTTTTCTGTATCCAACGTCGAAATTTTCGAAATAACCTCGTTTGAAAATTGAATAATGATTTGCTACGATTTATATTTGGAAGTTTGTCGAATTTTGTGTATTACTCTAAATAACGAGAAGATAAAACCAAAATACCGAACCTGCTTCTAAATTACTTTCCCTGCCATACATTTGAACTTTTATAATAAAATTATTCCTTGTTTTATTGTCCTTGTTTGATTGTCTTGATTAAAAAAAATGGTTTTGTAACTTTTTTCTTGTTCTTGTTTTTCTTATTTTATTACTTGTATTTTAAAACTAAAAAAATAATTCTTATATGTTTATGTTGATTATTGTTTTATCTACAATAATTAAAATATACTTATAATAAACTTCTACCCACACTTAACAATTATGTACACTGGGACTCATAAGACCAACACGAAGGGGCAATACTAACGTTAGATTTTCCTAAATCTTCACATCAGCCATCAGTTATAGAAATACTTATCAGTATCTGTTTGAAATTCCTACACGAAGTTGGAAAACCCTAGCCCTATACATTTTCTTGATAAGATAATTTTTCCTGAAAGTTTTCGATCTTTTTTATTTCTTTTAGATTCAGATAAAATTAGAAGACTCGTTATATATTTATTTTTAATTTTATTGAAAACTGCTGCTTTTTAGTCAATTACATATATTATTATATTAACGGTATTTATGGCTCCCATAAACTTTTCTGTATCCAACGTCGAAATTTTCGAAATAACCTCGTTTGAAAATTGAATAATGATTTGCTACGATTTATATTTGGAAGTTTGTCGAATTTTGTGTATTACTCTAAATAACGAGAAGATAAAACCAAAATACCGAACCTGCTTCTAAATTACTTTCCCTGCCATACATTTGAACTTTTATAATAAAATTATTCCTTGTTTTATAAATACGGACCCTATGAATTGTGAATTTTTATAGAAGGCGAAGACCGAAAAATATTTAATACCGAAGACGTAAAATATTTAGCGCGACATACCCTCTGGGAAAACGCTTTCCTACACCTCTAACAGAACTGAACTATATTCTGGTTATAAAATTCATAATATATGTATTTAAAAACTTCTAATATGCAATCAAAGGTTTGTTTCAGATAAAACCTAAGATTCAATGTCCAATAAGATCACACACCTCTACAATTTATTTTGATATTTAATTATCAAATATTTATTTAAGAGAAGTAAATAAAGTACTCAATCAATGAAAAATATGCAAAATTCCATAAAATATATTAGAAGAATCCACATTTATTATCACTTGTTCGTCAAAAATGATAGATTGGAGTAGATCTAACGGAATAATATTTGTATCTTGCAAGTATGTCAGTATTCAGATTTATGTTAATGCTAGTGAAATAGCAATAAAGATAAAATACATTATTGCGACTGCTTTACACAGTAATAATACACATAAAAACCCCAAGTAGTAATTTCTTCAATAAAACTATTTTACGGATAAAACTCGCGTTTATAATTACATTTTTAAATTTAACCCGACGTTTCGAATGCTTTGCAGCAAACGTGTTCGCGGTAAGACGAGATGATGGTGTAAATTGAATTGAATTGCTTAGCGATAAGGCCGCCTGGAAGAGACAAAAATTTAGTTTGTACGTTTCATATTAGTATTAGTATTTAATATATGTATATATGCAGTATATTTAAATATAATTTCACCGTGTCTTAAGCGTTTTAATTTCAGTTGAAATTAAATTATTTTCGTCCCATTTATAGTTATAAATGGGACGAAAATAATTTTAATTGATAAGGTTATTATAAAACGCTTTATTAACTACCAAAGACTACATGTTTCGTTGTATTTTTTATTATTTTTATTAACATTGAATTGTATGTATACTGGAAAAGATTATGGAACAATTTAATGATTTTTTATTTTTAATGAAATTAAATTTTAAAATTATTAGTAAGAACAACATGGTAGATAAAAAAAATAGTTTTAAACGTTTCCGTTTTCTACTTTTATACAAAAATATTTTGTGTTATTAGAATGAAAGAAAGAAAAATTCCCAGTACGGCAATATATAGAAATTTGTTTAATTTTATTTATTATAATGCTTGGGTTGTTTTGATGTAGTCTTTTCAATATAATATATACTTTTTATTTTTCTTTTAATTTCAAATTTAGATTTAACATTCTATCTAATATTTAAAAGTTAATAACACATTAATATAATCTATTGCTTTCTAAATACAGTAAAAGCGTCTAAAAGCATTTGCGCAAATTGCGGCGGAAGTTTCGTAATTTTGCTTTCAAAAGCAAAATGCTTTCATTGCTTTAAAAAGTAATACATCCAATAAAATTATTCAGTATAGTATTTGATGAAGATAAATCGTTATAAAAACTTTATAAATCCTTATAATTTTGTTTATATGTTTATAGCCAATGGAAGTCAGAGACGTCTTAGGAAGAAATATAAATTCAGCAAGAGCCGATAGATATTGTGCCAATATTTTTTATTTTTATTATTTTATCTTAAATTTAAATATAATTCAATTAAATTCTGCTATAAAACTTGGTAAAAATTAAATTATTTAAAGTAGATTTATCAATTATTTTACTTTATTCTAATAAATGCCTTTCCTTTTTAGAGCATATTCCAGCAAAAAGGGTTCATTACTGGTCTACATTTAAATAAAAAATATTCCTTATTTATGACTAGCCTTTTTTCATATATGTTTCAAAGAATAAAAAAAAATAATGCTCCCTCTAAATCCCATTCTCTTTTAGCAACTATAATGGTTCAACGTACATCAAGACAGTTTTTATATGGCAGAATATACATACATATCGTTGTTATCTTTTATTAAATATATAAAATACAATATCCTATATATATAATAATCTGTTGTAGTTTGGACCATAAATTGATGAAAACTTTATAACTAAAATTGGAAATTTAATGTTCATCCATAAGTTAATTTAATCCATATTAATAATACTAGAAATACATAGAAGGTTTAAAAATATATTATATGCTGATATGTTTTTAATATTACAAATATTTCAAAGTCTTTGTTGTACCGAGTTTACTAATTAAATTGTATACTTTTATATAAATACGGAGGCAGTCAAGTGTACCCTGATTTTTAATAGAAACCTTACATTGCATAAAAACTACACACATACATACATACATTACATTAAAAATAATAAAAGTATGCTGGAGTGTGTAGAACGTTTAATACAGATAATTAGTAACAATATTTAAAGAGACTTACTAATTTATTAAGCAGTTTTTGGGAACTAATCATTTGGAACAGTAATAGTAACAGCTATTTCTGAAAGTAATAGTTAGTTAAAAAAACTCGACGACGACGAGACATTAACTATTTTCACGTTTATATTAACAATTTGCAGGGTCGTATTCGTGATTTTTATATCATTTTAATTAGAAGTTCAAAAGAACAAATATAAACGCTATTTTCCGAATTTGGATTCCAAATAGAGTGCTTTGTTTTATAAAAGCTGAGTCAGTTCAGTTGTTCAAGAAATTTGGCTTCTAACAAATCAAATACAATACTTACTAACAAATAAAATACCTTTTTATAAAAAAAGTAAAACTTACGAGACGGAGCCTTTTTAGTTCGACTGAAGATAATCGGGTACTATATAAAGTTGTTTAAAAACTAAATTTATCTAAAAACATAAAATGACAGTTGAAAAATTTACAAAATTCCTTAGATAATATTCAAGCGGTATCTAAATCAGAAAAAGAGAATAAACTCATAGTATATAATGGTAATATAATATTGTTGAATAAATTATTTTGGAGTCACTAATAATCATAGATTACAAGTATACAGTTTTACCTAGTTTTTGGTTTTATTTAAAATGTATGTGTGATGCGATGTGTCCTCAGCTTTATATAATTTTAACAGAAATCGCGTAGTTCTAGTCTTGCCCTTATATAATGTTAATATGAGCATTAAAAATTCAGAGGAACTTGTAAAATTCGTCTACAGTTAAACTAATAAAGTAGATTCAGTTCAATTCGAGACAAAACCTATAATATAATTTTATTTATTTTAAAATAAATGCTGTGCGATATTCTTGAAGTATTCAATTTATATTCTATACTCAGTTCTGGACAAGTAAAATAAATATTTTTTTCAAAATTATACTTTTATTGTTTTAGTTTTTTTTTTTTTTTAATATTTAAAAGTAATTGAATGTTATATATTTTCTGTTCAAAAATTGTGTATGAATTTTAAAAAACTACGTCAATACTTATACTTATATTCATGAAATAAACAGTTTCATAACTTTTTTGTATGAACCAAATGATGCCATGCAAGACTCTAAACGTAAAAGTTCTAATCTACATCTGGAAACAAGGTTTTAAATGGTATTGTTCTGTTGCTATGTGTTTTATATATTTATTTAAAATAAACCTCTTAAATATTTAATAGGTAATTTTAATTTACTTTCAGGTAACTTGCGATTAATTCGTATTTGAAAATTGAATTAGGTTTGTTCATAGTTAAAATTATATTAAACATATTTTCATGCTATTCAACTCATTATTATAAATATTTAAAACCGTTGATCACAATATTATAATTCGTTGTAAAAAACTCCTCGTTCCTATATCTTTTGAATAAATTTATAATTTCATTTTTCGAAAAGTTATTTATGTTATGATTATCAAAATAATAATGCGTTCAAAAACGTATATACAAAACGTGACCTAGCTATTTCAGAGAGAACAAAAATAATACTTTTAAAAATTAGGAGGTGCTTTGAGATGTCATCATTAAACAGATTAAAATTGAAGTACAATTTAAAAAATATATAAAAATAACCAAGTTTAAATTAAATATCATTAATTCGGAGCATTATTATGTAATAGTATATGTGTATACAAATATATTCGTAGCAATGAATCTAGCATCTACGAATATAGCATACATAAATAATAATTTTCCAACATTTCTCGCAGAGGTGGTAATAGTATTGAAGTCTAATGAAAGTGAAGCCGGTGTTGGAACAGAATGATTAATTAATACTATTCTCGGGCTCTGATTCCAGTAAATTTACTAGACGTCGGTGTGAATTGTGATAGAAGCGGATCAGATTATTCAATCAATTCACTTCATATCAAGACTTCAGATGATGATCTGATTTAATTGACGCTTATTTTGCTCTATGTATGTATTTATACAATTTTGTATTAAATTTTTAATATTATTGATTTAAATTAAAAATTCCTAATTATTAATGAATAATTTCAAATCAATGTTTGATTATTTGAATTGAAAATTCATTTTACTGTTTCGTTTTAAGAATCATTGCTGCTTTCATAAACTATTTATACTGTTGAGTCTATGTAGATATTAAGATGGAGAGCACATAGGTTATCACTAAGTTAGTGAGCTTAACTATCCATAACTGCAATACCTCTTACCATCATATGTAATGTAATCATGTTAGACAATGTAAAATAAACAACAATTCCAAAAAATCTGCCATTTTCTTGAGCTTCCTAAAAAGATTCAATTATTCAATTTTAATTAATTTCATGAAAAGATATTATTCTTTCGATATATATATATGTGAGTCAAATGTTACCACAAGTAGCGCTTTGAGATCATTTACTCTTTCTCTTGCTAGTGTTTGTATTTTGTAATCATAACATATAGTTTTAATTTATCTATCTCTATTAATATGTTGTAAGCTACATTTCAAATTTATTTTCTAAGTAAATTAATAATAACAATATCATCTAATGTCGTTCAAGTAAGAAAAACTGAACGTTATTTTATATTTAAATATCAGTCGATATTGTAACTGGCTATGCAATAATTCGCGTCACTCTCATGCTGGAATGCATCAAGGATTTTTTTAAAAAATACCTAATTTTACTAATTATCCTTTAATAATAATTCATGTGATCCCTGAGCAGTTTATTTCAAACACGAAAAAATAACTGAGAAGATTAAACGAAACGAAAAAATAACTGAGTAAAGTATAAAACAATAGTTTATAAAACAACTTGAAATAAAACTATTATTACGGATTAAAACTCTTTGACTTGAATTGACTTGAATTGACTGTCAATTAACTGACTTTCTGACAGACACTTTCATCTCGTCTACCCGTGATACGATTACTGCAAAGTATTCAAAACGTCGGGTTAAAATCAAAATGTAATCAAATTATACGTAAGTTTTAATCCGTAAAAATAGTTTTATTTCAAATATGTAGTCGTGAAAATCTAAGAAAATATTATATAAAACAACTTGTTTGCTTTTAAACAACTTTTTTTCTAATACCTTGTAAATCTAAGTGAAGTAAAATTCAATCAAGAGTTTAAATCTCGGGGCTTACCTTATGGCTTATATCAATGAGGATAACACGAGCATTACTCTTACTTGGATCTTAAAGTAATTCCTCTCAAAGAAAATCCTTAAGAGTGTTGATGTTGATAGGTTTATCTCAGTTGATTTTTTTTAGATATACATTAATTTAAGGATATCATCTAATGACAATATTTTAACCTAACCTAACGACATTTCCTTAGGTCTCTTCTGAACCTTACGGAATTTGCACTGTCATCATACACTTGCCTTTATCTCAACTATCATATTCGTCTATTTCGTCGCATTACAATTTTACAGTAACTTTCGTCTCTGTCGGTGGCTCTTTGAATTTCTTGTTCCAGAAAAGAAGAAGAATTATTACAGAAGAAGAAGAAGAATTCCATTTCATCCATTTATTAATATTATTAATATTTGTACCTTTACATGTATTCATTATATGTATTATATTATAATCTATCGGCCTTTGAAATGTTTTCCTATCAATATAAACGAAGTCCAAGTTATAAACAATTTTTCAATTATAAACTATCTCATTTTTTTCACTTACAATTTTGATTTTGTCCTATTTTATATATTTCTTAGTAAATAGCGCGTTTATTTATTTACTTTTTTATTAGTGTGTCTTAACTATATATAAAAGCGCATCAAGGCAATACCATATACATATTTGTATTAAATTTGTTGCCTGGAAGACAGTTTTCCTAAAATATCATATTGCCATTTATTATTAATCGAATAATTAATCTTTCATTATTCTGATAATCTGAAATCTCAGAATAGGATTACACAGATCTATATCTGTATTAATCTGATTGTTTCCATCCCTTTGAGATTACATTGTTCTTATGAACATTTTATTCGAATCAAGAGAATTGCATAATACACTGAAAATTTCATTGCTACTGTCAAAAAAAAGCCATTTTGTTGTCTATTTTTCAATATGTATTCCTATACAGTAAAGTAGTAGTTTATAAAATATGTTGTTCATAACAAATAATTATTAAAATATTTATTTTATATCCGTATAAGAGATTGAAAGTGCAGTGATCACTGATTTTAATGATGTCTAAGGTTAATTTTATTTTCAAATTATAAGATTGAAATGAAATTTAATTACAAAATAAATTTTAGGGATAATATAGATATTTCATACAAAGTATATATTATTAATGAAAATGGATAAAAGTCGGGGGTCACTAGTGGGATACTGACTCCCGACTTTTGTTCACTAACATTCAAGCTAGTCTGTATATAGCTGAGCGTATAACTTGTCTCAACGTGAGACGCGGGAAACTAGTTTAGAAAATTCGTGTGGGGGTTTTAATAATTCATATATGAATTTGTAATTGATTACATATATTTCATAAAGAGATTTAAAATATATATTTTATTAAGTAAAATTTCTTTTGTACTTATATGTTAATCGGGATTATAATTTTAGATAATATTGTGTTTTTCCTCAAGTGTTGTGTTTCTAACTTAGACCTTAAATGTAAACAGCATTCTGATCTAAATATTATGAAAATATAACTGTTTTTATAGAGGTTGAACTAACCCTCTTTATCCTTTTTCCTGTCTTGTTTCTTTACGAAAAACGATACACATAATTATTTGTTGTTTTTTTTTTATTTGTTTCATCATAAATAAATGATATGTTTTTGGAATAAATGTCGCTATATCAACAAATAATGCAAATTTTTCATATTATATAAATTCAAGATGTTTATAACAGTGTCTGTGTGATTGTTATTCCGAGATTCATAATGTCAGATGTCTTAGATGTATTGTATAATATATATCTGCTCACTGGTACTGAGTAACATGAGGTCGTATAATCTACTGCAGTAACTCTAAAGCCGATTGCTGTAACAGTTGCCTACAAATTAGTATGTATTGCAGCCTATTCCGAGGTCCAACCAGGTGTTTATGTGTTTCTTCCTTGATTGACTACAAAACAAATTCAGTGTTTTCAAAATTTTTACACATGTTTATACACATTATATTTATTAATGAGAACTACTAGTAAAATTCCTGAAATACTAGCTTTATCACAAATACAATTTGAAATGATAAATAAAATATAAACAAAGGTTTTTAAGTCACATATATCGAGACACTTTGTTGCTTAGCGTTAGAAAAAATGTGGTGCCTTTGTTCTGTTTCAATGTCATCTTAAGTACACACTTGTATACGCCACACACTTTATAGTCTTGTGTACAACTTAAACACTTGTAACATGGTTTTTTATATTATTTACTTTTAAGTCGTACATTTGAGAGGCATAGAAATTAAAATAAAAAATATCTCTGTTAAAAGATTTAAAAGTTTTTTCTTTAAAAAAGGAACACGGGTCAAAAATTCCCTTTTTGACCCGTATTTATGTATATTTGTATGTTTCTATATCCGTGAGAATCTCTTAAATTATTGTACTGATTTGACTGAAATGATTGTTTGGCTAATTTCATCTGCTTATTTCAAAAATAGTTTTAGTATACTTTAATCATCTAAGTTATTGGTGGTAATCTTAGATTTTTAATAAAGACATTATCGTGCAAAAATACATGACCGATATTTTTTTAAACATATAATCTAGTTAACTTAGTAGTGTAATATATACATCAAAATCCATTTTTAAACACATCAAAACATTACATTAGGTTAAATTTTTAAATCTAGTTTTGCGTATTTTTCCAGTTTGTATTAGATATGTCGGATTTAGAACCTTTAAATCTGATTTAAATCCCACCGCCTTGATTTTACACACATGTTTAAGAAAACTTAGCCTAAAGAGCCAACTCTGACTTGTTGAAGTTTTAACTTTCTTCTGACAAAGAAGTATTTTGACAAATTACACAGTATAAATTTTCCCGTGTACATTCACAAACGTGCAGAAGTAAATCTATATTTTATGTAAAAGCAAGTAGGATATATTTTTAAGAAGGTAATGAAAAAATATCAACATGGGTTACACTTAAGTAGCGACGTATCGGATACCGACTCCTTTTTTCTGCCAAATGGTATGTACGACATTGTAATCACCCCGATTTTGTAAATAAATACCTTTACTTTTACGTTGGTGCGTGTGTGTGTGTATGTGTGTACATGTGTTTACATGTAACTGTTTTTTTTTGGGCTCCATTTTTACAATATCTGATTATGCAATAGATTTTATTATAGTACGTATCTGATGCTTATTTCTGTAACTTTGAACTGATTTTGATTTGAATTTTCTATCGACAAAGGATATTTCTATATTTTTATAAAAAAATATATAAAAACGCGTATTCACGATTTCTACATAACTAATTGTGTGAATGGGGTTATTTTATTATAATCGATGCGTATTAATCAACTAAAAGTAATCACAATTTGAAAAAAAAAATCTAGTATTTTTTACTAATTGTTATTACAATACAATATAGATAGTATCAAATTTATAGGAAACGATTTATAACTACTTTAATTTTATTTAAAAAAAAAAATTATATTAAAATAACATTATACTTAAGCAGAACGTCAATGTGATGGCATTCGCACCCATTACTGTCAATCAAGCAGCTGAGGAGATTGTGGAGTATGGAGAAAACTGTGTTTCCTACAAATATCGAATGAACTAAATAATCATTCATTTAAAGTGCAGACTCTTTCTATTAAAGAATTACTTCTTCTTAATTAAAAGAACTCCTTCGTTACAACGTTAACTATTCAGACGCGATGAATTCCATTGAAATACAATTATTGAAATACTATATAAAAAGCAGTTCAAAACAAAATACTGAACATGCTTCCAATTACGTTTCCTGCAATAAATTTGAACTTTCATACAAAAAAACTCTTTAATTTATAAACAGAGACTTTAGGCGTGAATTTTTAAAGAAGGCGTTTTGCCAAAGAAGTAAAATATTTAGAGCGACACACCCTTGGGAAAAATAAATCGCTTTACTACACCATTCTCACAACTGTACTTTATTCTGGTTTTATACCTTAATAAAAAGATATACTATATGTATGTTTTATTTGTCAGAATCGCACACTGAAGACTGATCTAATTTAACCGAGAACTTATTTCCTAATTATCCAGATTTTGTAACAATGACGTTTGAATGCAATTTAAATTGTACAAACGTCATTGTTACAAATAAAAACTAAGAAAGATCAATTGGTAAGGCGACAGAACAGTTTCTCAGAGGTCGCGAGGTCAAATGCTGATATTGATAAATTTTACATTCTATGTTTATTGAAAATAAATCCAATATTGCATTCTCTAAAGCTTGCACTTGCACTTAATATTAATGCATTTTAAGAATAAATTATTGAAAACAAGTTTTACTTTGAACATTAATTTAATTCTTTTCAATTTAAATGTTATATAGTTACTAAGTTAATTTCGTATGCTACGAAAAAGTGTTTGTTGACTTTGCATTTCCTTATCATTATAAAATGATTTGTTATTAATTTTTTGTGATTGCATTTTGTTATTTATAAACATATTTAAGGATTAATAACAAAATACAAATTATTTATTCTAAAAATAGTGAAATGTTTGTTATTTTTAATAATAAAGCTCATTGTATTTTAACAATGAGCTGGTGGCAGTGAAGTTGAAATTAGTCAGTGGCATACTTATGTCATTGTTACGACTTTTTTCATATTTTCATTAGTTTCGCCTTTATAAAATTTTATATTCATGTTACAAGTTATATATTTTTTAAAGAAACCTACAATGGAAATAAATTAGTAATTTATATCTTTTAAACATGCTTAACAGATTTATAATAAATAGAATTCATATTTTCAAAAATATATTATAATATAATTTCTTGAAGTTATTTTTAGAAGCTAAAATAAATAAATTTTACCAATATTTTTTAGAAATTATTTTATTTTTAAACAGAAAATACGCAATGTTCTGAATTTAAAAAGGCCATTAATACAAGTGTGTTTCTATATCATGGCGATTATCGTTTTGTTTTCAAACTGAGGTGATGACAAAAAGAGCTATCGTCAGTGACACATTTCTGTTGAAGACTGATAGCTTAAAGTATATTTCGTTTTTGTAAAATTACATATGCAGTGCCTATTTAAGTTTAAATTCAAAGATATGTAAATCTGCACCGTAATCTTTTCCAGACATTTTAAAAGGATCTGACCCTCTTTAAGGTCAAATAAAGATATGACCAGTAAACGATTATATATTGATATATATTGATCCTTCGTCAAGTCTGACCCATACGCCCTTGTTACGGTAAAAGTTTATACGATTCACTGAGGTGTATCTCGATTTAGAACAATTAGGTAAAATTTGATTACTCTAAAACTTTATATAATTAACAACTAAATTCATCTCGTTTAAATAATTAAATTAAAATTAAGAGTTCTTTTTATTTAGAGAAATGAAAATCATTCACTTTGATTGAAAATGAAATTAAAATATAGTTTTTTTATGTATTTTAAACTGTATGTCATTTCTTAGTAAAGCTATTTGCTTTTGCATAAATAAAGAGGTGGGGGGCTATATACATATATTATCTTTTTAGAATTGTTTCATTTTGGTATTGAAGATATCTTTTAATAATCTTTACTGATAGTTTCTTTTTAAAATAATTAATGTTAATAAATATTGCTTAAAAAATAACATAAAACTACTCTTTTTTATTTCATTGCTATCTTATATGACAATCGCCCCCCTCAATTTTAATCTTATTTGTATTTTTGTTTTACGTAGTTATTTTTATTAAGGAATTTAAAAATAAATAAACATTAAAAACCAATATCATACATTAAGTGACAAAATTATTTATTTTCTATGCATCAAATGAAATTATAAAATCATTTTATTTTTTTTATTACAAGGTGGTGATAATGGTAGTATTACTCACTTTTAATGTTTTATAAAGACCTTTTTTTTTAAAAGAAACACCGTAGACAGTTATGAAATGATTTTTCGAAAAATACTCTCTTTACAAAGATGGTTTAAAATAATTCAAACAGAACTTTATGCCATTTCGCTTAGTTTCGGACACACACCATTAAATAGCTTCAGTTTTTCATCAGAACCAGTTGTTCAGGAAGTGGCGTAATGGAAAATGCTTATCTTGTTATGTTGCAATGTTTTCGAGAAAAGACTGGAAGATTTTAGTTTATACTGTAACTGTATACCTAACCTTACCTTACAAGAGGATTATTTTCTTCTTTTCGAATTTATTGTAAACCTAATTTAAACTAAATCAATTAATTTAATACACTTGATTCGTAAATACACTTTAAATGAAATTGTATAGTAATAATAATATATTACAAAATATTCATATGTGCTGCGACGTGGATTCTCTAAACCCTAAGGATTATAATAGTATTAAATATCTTTTGAACTACATGCCCACTATAGAAAGCTCTTTTAGGTTACCATTTACATTCGGTTTGATATTTTATTTGTATTATATTTGTTAAATCTGTTCTAAATATATGTAATCATGGGTTAACCATTTCTTAAGGGTTTACTTTAAATGTCTACTCACACAAAAACAAGATTCGAGAAATAATATCCCAAATAAATAAATTAATTAAACGTGTTGAAGGATAGACATATGACACATAAATGTTGTTTATAATTCATTTCAATCAAGCTATAAATCAATAAGTGATTACCTCATCTCAAATCGCTGAATCTGTTATCTTTATCCTTCAATCAAAATTCTTAGAATAAAACTATTTTTACGGATTAAAAATCGCGTATTTGGTTACAGTTTATTTTTAACCCGACGTTTTGAATACTTTGCAGCAATCGTGTTCACGTATAGACGAGATGTAAGTGTCTGTCAGAAAGTCAGTAAATTAATTTATGATTAAAATGTAGCCAAATTATACGCGAGTTACAGATTATTTCTTAGAAATAAAAATAGTTTAATTTCTAATAATAAATCTATAGAACCCTTCCAAATGGTCTTACTTTATATCAGTTTCGTTGTAGTCTCGGTCTTAAATCGATATTTTTAAAATAACAATTAAAATCAAGAAACAATGATCCATTACATTTTTTACAAATGTAGATAAACAGATAATAGAAAAATATATTTCAGTAATGAATAATTATTTGTTCATTATTAATATATAAAGGATACATTTGCATAAGAAGTGTAAACATAAATAAAACGAACAATTAATTCTTTAAAAAGTGTTGATATTATATTTCTTCACAAAAGGATTTTATTTTATGCATATAATTAATTAAGGCAATGTTATTATAAGATAAATATATAACTAGTATGCTACAACTCTTAAGCCTCAAATATAAATTATTAATATCTTTTATGATTCTGGTATATAGCTGCAGTTTCATAAAACAACCATTAAAAAGCGAACAATCTAACCTGTGGCTATAGCTATGGGGTATGATAAATTTCCATAAATTAGGGAAAACTCATAACAAAGCATTTTCCTGTTGCTACAGTTCTGTCTATAAAACTGAAGAACAAAGCAAAATGCAAGTTATGTGAGGCTCCAGCATTGTTCAACGTTAGTAATACTCGTGAAAATGTAGTCTCGTGAAAATTCATGAAAAATCTAATAAAATAAAATGTTTCAATAAAAATATTTTACGGATATAACTCGCGTTTATTATTACATTTTTAAATTTAATCCGACGTTTCGAATGCTTTGCAGCAAACGTGTAAACGAGATGATGGTGTCTGTCAGTCAGTCAGTGTATTTGTCACCTACCTCCAACGGTTTCTGAGTTTACGGACATAGAGTTCAGGATGCACACAAAACGCACTAACTGTATCTATGGGCTTGGCAGTCTGTTCACGGACATGGGATTTAATATTTTTCATGATAGGATCCCAGGTGTTCGATGGATTCCAACCATCTTCTCTATTAAAATTAGGATGTTTTTTAATTTCAATAGCCTCGCGAATCATTCTTGGTATATATCTGTGTTCACGAGCGAGGATCTTTGGTTTATCAAAGCGGAGAAAGTGGTTGGGCTTGTCTATTGTGTGTTCACACACTGCCGACTTCGACGTACGTCTATTTTTTTAATCTGAGATGTGTTCCTTGATTCTAGGACCGATGCTCCTCTTTGTTTGACAAATGTATGATAAGCCACAATCATATCCGTAAAATAGTTTTATTGAAATGTGTAGTACTCGTGTAAATCTTAGAAAACATTAAAATAGAATATCTCAAGTGTAGAGTAACAATTAAATTAAATTATTTTAATTTAGTTCAAGTTTAATTTTATCGCTGTTCGATGTTTATGAAGTATTGAATTTATTAACCTTATTTAGTTCTGTAATACGAAAGATTATTCTGCAAAAGTGAGACTAAAGATAATTGCCAGCTTAGTTAGTTTTTTAGTCATTTCGTTTATGGACATCATCGTTAACACAGATGAAATATTAATTAGATATCATTTTATAATAGATTGTACCTTCGACTACAATTTTATATAAAATAAAAAAGGCTACTACATATTTATAGAAATAGAAATAGAAAACCGCAGAGGAATATTCTCAGAAGTTGCATGTACAGGTATTAGCTTTATTTGTGAGCTCCACAAAGTTCAATGCTTTCACGGGAAATATCCCAAAATAGATAAGAGTCAACTACTGTAAAAGTATTGAATAGGTTCAAAGTAAAGAATAGTGTTCAATTCCTTAACAAATACAGAGAGATGTTCAAAATGTTGTTGTTACGAATTTTACTTTTTAAGAAATAGAATCATTAATGTAATTATGTATTCATTTATATAATTATTTAAATTAATTTATATAACTGTTTTTTTAAATGTAGTAAGTAACCATGATTTGTGATTATATTTAATCACAAATCATGGTTACTTACTACATTTAAGTTATGAAATAAATTGAAAGAAAAAGCAATTATAAAAAAATAAAATAATCACTGAAACGAAACTGATATTTTACATGGTTATTTATAAAAAAATACAAACCATATCATCCTTTTCTGGCTAGACTCCTTAAAACCTTTAACTTCTCTCAATTATAAATACTATAAAAAAACAACTAAATAGAACAATGCAGCTCTTGAGAGAATCTTTTAAGTGTGAATGCATTTTTATTTTATATGTTCATAATTATTTATTAAAATTATTAATTATAAAAAGTCTTCCATATTTTATATTTATATTATATAAGATAAATTTTTATAACCTTGTCGTAATTTTAAAGATTTCTTCCGCTTATAATATTAAATAAAAATCTCTATTAGCAACTTGGAATTTAATACTTTCTGTTAGATAATCGAACACCTGAGAACAATGTTATAATACACGCAAGTTAAATCCATAAAATAATTTTCTTCAAAAGCGTTCTTATAGGCTACGTTATGCTTCCATTATGATAAATTATAGGTGATAAGTTTATTCACTCACGCCTTAAAGAAATCTATATCGTTTTTGGAAGAAACAAGGATGAAGACAAATGCTTTCTTTGGACTTGAGGGTAGTTGACGTAAAAGTAGATACTCGCCATATGTCCGAACATCCGATAATGGAAGGTGTATGGAGGAATTAGTTCGTAAAATTCCTGATCATATTCACCAAAATGTATCCTATAGAAAAATGAGAGGCTGGTAAAGAACCTATGTTTGATTTTGTGGAGAAAGGTATCAACCATGTTAGTGTTGGCAATTAGCCTCTGCGCTCATCTGCTAATTGAGTCCAGATCTGTAAGACAACATTTGGCACCACCGGCCAATATGTGACCCCAATAAGCTACACACGACTGGATTTATAGTCTGTATATTATTTGAAATTTTCCCGAAATGATATACTATCTCAACTTTGCAGGAACGAAAAGCTTTCTGGCAGTTACTCTCACTCTCGACTCAATAACCCGACAAAAGTTAAGTTTCAAGGAAATGTCTATCCTTAACAACAGAATGTGTTACAAAGATACATCTGGAAAGAAAGAGTCAAGGTGAATTTACCCCTTTTGAGGGTGAATAGATACGTATCCGTTTACCCATACATCAGTGACGTTACTGATTTGATAACTGTTTTAAGTTTGTCACTCAAAGGCTGCACTATGGTTTCTTTTAGTTTTCATTTCCATTTGTTTTCTTATATGTTGTATTATATATTTGAGAATTATTAAAAAAAGTCTCATTATGATATAGACAACACTTATATTAGAGGAACACAACAGTATCTTATATAAGTATATTATTCGACATTATAAAATATTTCTGGTTATGAACTAGTTTATTTCTATGGACTTAAATTTTATACTGGATTTTATCTTGATAACAAAACTAAAAACGTAATATCTAATAATTCATTTCTAATTTTAGTCAAGGAGATCTTATGTGAGTAGTATGGTGTATATCAAACATTAATCACGAAACTTATCTGGTATCAGTATGAAATACGCGAGTATTTGAGATTCTGGAATAAAAAATATAATTAATAACTCTAAAGCTAGGTCATTACTTTTTGATTTCTAATTGATTTTCAGATAAATACATATGTCAGTAAATTTCAGGTTTTTTTTCACAATAATGTCAATATGAATATGAATGACGCTTCTTTCTACATAAAAGATTTTCTATTAATATTGTCCATTTATACTTTATGAATAAAAATATATAATATTCCTCATAGGAATATTTTCCTTACTATATTGATAATAATATTTTTAATTATGAACTACCACATTTTGAACGTATTTTCTTGTTATCATTTCTTACATATGTCATTTTATTTTTCTATATTATATATATTCAAGTTATAACGTATAAAGCTTGTTTATTTATTTACAATTTATTCGTATATGTTATTCATTTATGATAACGCACCACCACAATACCTCATACATATTAATATCCAATTGGTTGCCAGGAGACTTCTAATGATATATCATATTACCATTTATTATTAATATAATTATTATGCGATCATTATTCAGATTCTAAGATAACATGTTAAGTTTTAATATAATTAAAAATAAAAATAATTAAATTTGTTTATAAACATTTTAGACACGTCGAACTTATTTCAAAATAAATTAATATTTCATCGACACAGACAGGACTTAAGCTTTGGTCTCCCAAAGAAAAACATTTTTTTTCTATTTACATTAAAAAGGAAGAATATGGAATATAATATTAAAAAAGGGAGCATAGGATATTTCCTTTGTCATCATAAAAGAATTACAATGCAGTGATCATGAATCATACTGGATAATGATAAATCCTAATAAAATGATAAATGTTTTGATAAATCTGAATCTGAAAATTCACTGTCGATTCATTATACAAAGCTATTATTTGAAAGAGTATCTTTTTAACCTCCGACGTAAAATCAAGAATTTATAAATTTAAATTTGTGTGTCTCTTTATGGTACCATAGCTCCCAAGGGGATAGATCAAGTTTCTTGCAATTTTCTATCGATAATCTTGTATTGAGAGAATATAGTTCTTAGCTATGTTAGATGTAAATAAAAACACACTTAGCCAAAACGTACGCGAAGTTTTCTTTGCAACTGATAACTGGATTTCAGGCAGTTTGGAAGATAAAATATGGCATCTTTTTTGTTGCATATGTTTAATATAGCAATATATGACTATACTAGCTATTGCTAGCTATTTCATCTGTATTCCATTTTCATCACACAAAAAAAAAATCAAATCAACAAACAAAGAAACATTTCATGTCATTTATATATTTATATTTTATTTTACTATTGTCATGAAGAATAGCTATTTATTTCTATATAAAAAATTTAACAACATTTCCTAATACTATACAAATATATTTTTTTTATTATATAAATTCTAAACGTAAGTAGTTATGTAGTGTTTGATTGTTCACTATGTATCTAGATTGCCAAATGGTCTTGGATGTATTGTATAATATATTATGGCAGTATTCGCTCACTGGTAGCTAGTAACGTGCGGTCTCATAATATACTGCGGTAACTAAGCCGATTGCTGTAACAGCTGCCTTCAAATTAGTATGTATTGCTGTCGTATACTGAGATCGAACAGGGGTTTATGTATAACTTCTTTGATTGACGACAAATCGATTTTGTTTTTTTATATACATTACATAACTAATATAAACTACTATTAAAATACAAATATCGAGGTTATAATTTTTTTTTTTTGTTACCGCTATATTTGCATTCAAGTATTTTAAAATATTTTAAACCAAATCTAAATTTGGTAGAAATATTAGAATACTTTTTATTAAGATGTAAAATTATAAGAATCAAAGTAAATAAAATAATAAAATAAAATATTGTCTAGCGGCCGGAGGACTTCATCCGAAAATAAAAAACGTGTGACTTTAAAATTAAAATCTCTGGAGGCGAAATTCTGTTAGAATTTGTCTTTCATAAGAAATGAAATACGTAGCCCGAGGTGCTCGTACCTTGCATAATAAATACGTAGTGGAAAATTTAATTTATTAGTCTTTTAATGTTTTAAATAAATAAAGTAAAATTACTAATAGTTAGTCGCTGACACAATATCATTTCGGATTGACGTATTCAGTTGTAATAAATTAATTAGGGATATTCTAATGTGCACACATATTTTGCACATTTAAATAGAGATCTTCAGAATCTCATGAAGACGATATACATCGACAAGACTTAAAAAGAAAAAACAATAAATAATATTATTGAATGGATATTTGTATAAAAGTAATAGTAAGTTATCTTAGTATTTTCTTACATTTTCACGAATACACATTAGAAAAAAAACTATTTTTACGGATTAAAACTCGCGTATAATTTGGTTACATTTTGATTTCACGTTAACATACTTTGCAGTATTGTTCACGGATAGACGAGATGGTGTCTGTATGAAGTATTCGAAACGTTAAAATCAAAATGTAACCAAATTATACGCGAGTTTTAATCCGTAAAAATAGTTTTATTTCAAGTAAGTTATCTTTTTTTATATATTTATATTATTTGTAACATTCTTTTAAATAATAAATCTATATGCAACCTAAAATTACATTGCAATGAACAAACAATAATTCTATAGCCTATTGAAAAAACTTTCTCAACGAGTCGTAGTGACAGTATAATATATGCTAGAATAGTTCAAAGTTTAAAAAAGGGCACTCTAAGAAATGTTCTCGCCAAACATTAAGCTCCAATATTTCAAGCGAGAAATAAAGAAAAATGGTCGCAGAGCAGCTTTCACGTTTTCAATTTTACTTATTTAGGTCAAATTTTGAACTTCCTGATCTTCAAAATTAGATTTTTGTATAATCTTTACGGTTTGAGATGTACTGAATTTTAAAAATATTTAAGTGTATGTATAGGTATGTATATAAGCATTTTTTCTGCTTATATTTAGTATTATAAATTATTAATAAAAACTTATCATCAGTAGTACCACTAATAAATAGCTTTCGTTCGTTAATTAATTTAAAATAATATCCTATTTCAAAGATCAAACCATTATGATTATTCAATTTGCTCAAAATGCCTATAATAACAAAAAACGAAATAAAGATGATTATTAGTCATTGATGGTCATGGGTGTAGTAAAAACTAGTAGTAAATTAAACTTATTAAGCTTAAGAAAGAACGAAATTATTTTGCAAATATGAATTTATACGAAATTCTTACAAAACAAGAAAAAAAAATTATTTATTTATTATGTTACTCCATTCTACATTCTATCAAATTGTAGTAATGTAATTTTTATTATGTCTTTAATTAAAGAGATCAAGATTTTGTCATTTAAATGACCTCAGGCACATCGGTCACGCTTATTACAATATAAATATATAAGAAATATTAAATCCAGATAACATTATGTATAGAATTACAGGAAACTGTCATTTATTGTATTAAAACATACAATCTTATATATTAAAAAATGAATAAATAGCTTTGTGAGTAAATAAGTGAGTAATCTCATGTGACGTTAATCATCATTTGTTTTCCCTTTTCTCAATTATACAGGGTCTGAAAAATTACGTATTATTTGTGAAATAATTTGACATAGCTTTTGGAACCGGTCGGGATCCTCTTTATAGATGTATGATTTTGCGATTTTCGATACCTCTAGGATAAGTGATGGAAGATATCTTACGAAAAATATGCAGGTACAAATAATTCTACTTAATATTCTACTATATTTATCTAAACAAATTTTTATCTCAAATATAAGAAAAACCTAAAAATTTGGACAAAACACCTCTTAACATGTAGTTATAAAATGAAGAAAATAAAGAACGCAATTTATTAATAAGACAATAATATCTTTTATTTAGACAATATAACTATTCATATGTAATAATACAATAAAGAAAATCAATAAAAAAGATTTTTAATGCATAAAAATTTAATATCAACTGAAAATAACCAAGTAAATGCGATAAGAAAATAAACAATAATAAAAAAAATAAAATAAAAATATAGCATATATACGAATTACGTCGGTCACAACCGGAGGATCCAAAAAAATACAAATTTATTAACTTAAAATTTAATTCTTATATTTAATTTACAAACTACGTGATCCCTGCTCAAAGTTGGAGACAAGAATGAATAAAATGAATTAATAATTAAAGGAATACAGAAAGTGTAACAAACAAGGGTTTCAGATTTACATTCTAGGATTTTAACATGATACAATGCACCTGTGCTTAATCAGCGTTTCCACGGTTCGTGAGAATATAGTAAATGCTAATTTAACAATTTTATAATTAATAAGTATATAAGAAATATCTAATAAATGATTACATAGTCTATGGTAATATAACATACGATAAAACATGCAAAAACAAATAAAAATAATAACAACAATAATGATAATATCCACAACATTATGACAAACGAAAAATCTACACGTCCCTATTGATCGAGTCCATTCAAACTAATTCCTATGTTCATACAAGTTTGAGATGTATTCAATGAGTGGTTTCTGAATGATTTTCATTCATTTTCCTTAATTGACATGAAAACCAGCTGTGCAACATGAAATCACTAAACGAAAACTGAAAATTCAGTACTGAAAAACAGCTTATGACTAAATAGAGTGCGCTGACTATTACCAACTCAATTATATGAACGAAAACTTTATTAATTGTTCTCTTTAAACCAAACGTAAGAGTTTAACCGACGTTTTAAAACTATTAGTTGACTATGCATAATTAATGTTATTTAAATATTAAATATGTTTTATGAATATTCATCAACACGGGATTCAATCACGGGGATATTTACAGTATATTAGTTTTTATAGTCATTATAATATATATTAAATCAATCAACTTTCAAAAAGAAGATTTATCAAACTATTGAAGGAAATTAAATTCATAATATTAAATACCAATACAGTTTTTACGTATACTTTACAAATTCTTATTATACTAATGAGCGAATCAAAATCAAAACTTGATGGAGACAGGGTTTACTTTCTACAGCATGTTAATTGATATCGTTGTTCGGAAGATAATGAGAAATAATAACACTCTACAGGTGTAAAAGGTGTAATAAATGTCTATAGAGAATAGTTGCGAAGACTCGCGTCTCTTGAAAACAGCTTCAGTCTTCAGACTTGAGATTTTAAAATTCGGCCAAAAAGTAATTTAGTAGTATCGTCAAATAAACCTTTCTTACTTTAAAAATCCCTCAATTTATTATTGGATATTCCTTTATTTTGAAGTCCGTTCATATAACTTGTATACTTGCTCAAGTAGTGTATTAACAACTGTATTACCTTTCAATAAGAATCACATTTGTACTGCTTTATTCCATGTAAATCGAACTTTATTATAAATATAGCTTAAGTTTCACTTAGCCTTGTCAATGTATCCTCAGTTTGAATGACTTGCTACTGTTTTATAAATTGTTTCTAAGCATCCTATCATAACACGATACATTTTATATTCAGAATTCGAGAAGATAACATTTTCAACTTTATTATATTAATTTTATTAGTTTATGAAACTTTATTATACTATTTTTGTCATTTAAAACAATCATACTAACATTACATCAATATAAAGTCATTTTATTCAATACATTTTTCACTGACTCTTAAATATAGTTAAAAATAAGTAAAAAAATATATATATTTTTAGTTATAGCTACAATAAAATAAAATCTTTTAAACTATGTCGTAATTACCTACACAGAAGCTTTACAAAACAGGCATTAGAAGGTTCGTATCAAATGTGGTGAGACAGAGAAAGAAGTTACAAAAAGGTATAGTGAAGATGATCCAGATTATATATTTTAAAGGAGTCCCTCAAAACTACACCTCGGTCAATTATGTTTGTTTGTCCTGTAAAATAACAATTTATGCACTTTAAATATAACGTCTTTAAGAGCTTATGAAGATTTTATTGAAATTTAACATTATTTTTGTTTTTTTGACTTACTATGTGATGGAGGAAGCGTGTATTACTGAGATTCAATAGCTCAAAAAAAAGCTTATCTTTTATTTTTTTAATCTTAATATGTAGTGACATTACTATGTAGGAGAATTTGATTTGATAAACCTTTCATATTGTTTTTGATTGAATTTTAAGTGGGTTATAATAAAACTATGTAATGATTAAAGAAATATTTATAAGGGTTTTGGGTTATAAAGATTTCAGTCTAAGTAAATTATTAAAAAAAAGATAATTTATTTTAATAAAAAAAAAAACACAAAAATCGAATGAAATGTGTCTTCAACTAATTACTTTAAAACTCGCTGAATTATCATTCCTAAAATTTGTTTTAACAGCATGTCTAGCCATTTTTAAATTCTTGTCTACAACTTTTATCTCCCTGGGGCCCTTCAGTCTCTTCCTCCTCCAGATATACGATCCAGTATATTTTATCGTCCTCACTATACTGTGACGTTGCCAAAGTGATTGCGACTAATAAAATAAGACAACTAATCAAAATAAAGTAAACGAAAAAATTATTGCAATAAAGTTTAAAATGTATATTTCAAAATTATTATTATTTTTATTTATTATTATTTAAAAAAAATATATATTTTTAACATAATAAAAATTTTTCTTCGTTTGATTATTAGTTAATACTATAATTTCTTTTTCTGAAAAAAACAAAAAATTAATAGATTTTTTTTTTCCATTTGTGATCACTTTTTACTGACTTTAACAAGCATCGTATCACAACCACTCAACAGCGCTATAAGTTTTTAAGAAATCGCGAATAAGCGGTATTCACTTAATAAAAAAACTAAAAATTAGTTGACCGATTTCTCTCTAAAATCAGTTATGTGAATAAAGCATTTAAATTTATTAATTTATTAATGTAAATTTGTTAATTTAAGCATTTTAATTGTAATCCAAAGTCAATATCTTAAATTAGTCTCTCTAAATCTTCCTTTTTTACATCTAAAAAAAAACCATATTAGAAAATCATTTTTTCAAAGCTTTTATAATATAGTACCCTTTTACCTAATTAAGGTATTTTTTACCTAAAATGGTTTAAGAATGATAAAAACATTTAGTCTCCTGACAAAATATACAAAGTATCTTTTTCTCTCAAATCCTTACAAATTATGTAATTCACGTTTTCCCTTAAAAATAAATGTCCAGCTATTTATGAAACGTCGGTCTTTAATAATATCACATTAATATAACAAACTGTGGCATTACGTGAAAAATATTTAATACTTTTGTGTTTAAATGTTCCAATATAATATGTATGTAATGTATTCAGTACAAATCGTTTTACAAAATAAAATACAGATATTTTATGTTATTTTATCAAAATATTGTATTCTGTGAATTATCTCATACATGAAGAAATGATATGAAGCGACAAAAAAATATATATATTTCTGTCAAGTTTGTTAAAACTCTAATTTGACTTTAAATTCACAGAACTTACCTTTGAAAAACTTAGTAGTATATTACGTAAAGTAGAATCTATGCTTAACTATAGGATTTTCTCCTTATGTCTCAAGAGCAAAGTGACTTGAAGATTGTCACGCCTAGTAATTTTCTTATAGGTCCTCACCTAACTGAATTTATTTTTAAATGACACGTTTATCTTGATTTCAAGTAATACTACTACTATGCTGTATCTATTTTATTTGGGCTTTTTGGCTTTCAATATATTAGTCCGGTTACAAATAATTTGTATAATCAATTAGAAGGTCTGAAAGTTTGTAAATGAATAGTGATACATTGTAATTTTTTTTTGATTCCTCATAAATGAAAAAAAAAAATTATTAGCTAAAATTGTATTCAATCATTAGTATTGTATAACTTCTCTTTTCATTTAATGTTCTGGCCCAGAAATTGTAATTGAAAATTCATATGATTCTATCGAATCTTAACTTAAAACATCGTAAATATTATCATATCTCTAGTAGGAAACAAATCTCAACAGTTACTTTTACTACTAATGAAAGTCATTAAACAACGCAACGAGTTAACTATACTTAAATGATAAATTTAAATAATTATGATACCTTCAAAAAGTGTCAAATATAAACTATTAAGTTAATTGAAGCTTTTCCATCATTCAGACGTACAAAATATAATTTGTGCTAAAAATATTCTCTTTTTAAAATGATTAGTTCATCTTTTATCTGTCATCAAATTCAGGTTATCCGATATAAGTGACAATAATCAATAATGAAAGAAGTAAAATGATTTAAATCATGTCAGGATAATGGAGGTGACAAAGCGCTTCATACAGCCCTACCTAGATAACATCGGGTATATTTAAAAAGTTTTAACTCCTATATCAGATGCAAATGACTATTGAAAACTACATAATTTTTTTATCAGATATACTAAACCTCATTATTAGAAACCAAAGCTTACAAAATAAGTAGACATTTAAATAAATATAATAAAATTTGTATCCATAGAATTTTTTAAAAGATACCCTCTTGCGCCACTTATCTGAGAGCGAAAATCCCACGCAACAATCATTTACAAGAAGGGTATTCTTTAGGCCGTTGAGCGGTCCTAAAAGCTTTGGCAAAATCTTTTGCAATATACTATACAATTGCGCCGACCCGGAATAATTTAAATATGGACAGATGGACAATGGTTAACATGATGTAAAATTTTTTACCTCATTTTAATTTCTTTTTTCTCACTTTCGTTTCATGAGGTTATTTTTTCATATTTACTGATTATTTAATTCGTTTTTTCTCTATCTTTTTATTGTATATATTTTTGAGAATTTATTTATTACACGTTGCTAATTTTAAAAATTACATTTTTTTTTATAAGAACCCATAAAAGTAAATATTTCCCCTTCCCTAAGCAAGTTTAAGTCGTTGGAGTGGAAAGGGCCTCTCATGTAAACATTACAACAATTCGAATACCTTTCTGGATAATTGAAAAGTGACTTCAGCTATCAGGTCATTTGATTGACGTTTTTTTAGTCGAGGGTACTGTTTGGTTTTACTTTATCTTTAGTTTTTCCGTTTTCCTTTAAAACATAAATCGGAACTGGAATAATTTATTAAATAATAGTTAGAATTTCTTCAGTTTCCAAGACTACAAGACACAAAGGAACATTTACTTTATAATGATGTCGTTAGTCGCTTAACAAGAAACAATTTCTGTATATTTTATCTATATGACTATTAACTATAAATATATATAACATTATATATATATATATATATATATATATATATATATATATATATATATATATAATAATAATATACATATAATATTACGAGACAAAGTATGCAGAAATGGTTTCTAATAAGAATAAAATATAAAATTTAGTTATTTAAATAAATAAATATTTTCTTATTTTCTTGAATCTAAAGAGGTAGATACTGTCTTTTTTCCCTTGTTAATTCGTAAATTTAAGTTTATTAACGTACACAGAGTACCTGGACTAAGTGTTGAGATATACATATAATCTAAATTGTATACTTAAATCTACATTAAATCTAAATTAAAATAAAAAAAAAATAATTAATCTGAAATACAACAAAACTAACAAAATAGTTTAGTCATAATCATCTTACTCAAATAATAAATTCAGACGGATTTTTTTTTATTTCCATCAATGTTTTACAACCAGAAAAATATTCAATATACAATTTGCGAACATCTAGATTCTAGAGCTTTAGCAAACAATTTTTTATGAAAGCCTTATGAGTTCAATCAATTAATACTTCAAGTAATGTTTTCTAAGATTTACACGAGTACTACACAATTCCATCAAACTATTTTACGGATATAACTCGCGTTTACTTTAACAATTTTTTAATTTAAACTCGACGTTTCGAATGCTTTGCTGCAAATGTGTTCGAGGTAAAACGAGATGATTCAAGGTCGGTTTGCAATACAACCACTGCAATTGATCAAAAAGCTTTAGGGCACACGAAACAGCTTTATGGTATTTAAAAAATCAATATTAAATACTACGAATGAGACCATTTTTTTTCCTTTGGAAATATGTTATTATGTTTATGTTGAAGTAAGAAAGAAAAGCTATTTATTTCAATATTGTTTAAATTTTGTTGTTATATTATTCAAAGAGTGTAATGGAGCACACCTCAAAGAAATTGATGCAGCTAAACTGAAAAGGGATGCAAACTAAGATCAAAGTCAAAAGAAACTGGGGAACTAGGTAAGTGTGGTCAATTGAAATGCTCCTAAAAGGTCACGGGAAATACCTTTTCTAATCAAGAAAGCTTTCTTTACTATTTTATCTTTTGAAGAATAAAATTGAAACTGTGAACTCAAATGTTCGGCATGGAACGTCTTAAATATCTCTTCACTTAGTTTAGAAATTGGAATTATTATCAGGAAAATGAATTTAGAGTGATGGCTCCTTTTTAAGAAGTTTTTTTTAAAGAAAATTCACATTTATATCATAAAGATTTTTAGTTGTTATATTTATTCGACCATCCTTATTGAGTATTTTTATTTAGTGATTTCAGCATATATGCAATTCAACTTATAAATTGCAAAATGATGTTGCAGCGTTGGTATAGACGTTATTTGCATGAGCATCGTTGTTGGTGTTCACTAATTAATTACTTTTTTAAGTAACAAGATATAATATTAACCTAATTTAATTATAAGAAGAAAAATTAAGTTTAATTTCGTTTTAACTTTATTTTATATAAAAACAAACAGTTTTGATTTAGGCACTAGATCTTTCGTGTGTTAGTTTATGTCGATGTCCGGCTTATCTGAGGTAGCATTTCTCGAAGATTCGGAAAATCAATAATTTTTTTTCGTATACGTATTCATATTTAGAATATTTTATTTGGACCAATAAATATTTCAAGAATGTATTGTATATATTATACATGGTACAAGCACCTCGGGCATGCATGATCTTATTACATTTCTTATGAAATTATTTTTTTTTTATATAAAAAATTAAGAATTTAATGTTAAAACACGATAGTTTTGGCTGGTATGTTTCAAGTTTCTCGACAATACAAATTTTTAAAATTTATTATTACTTTATTTCACCAAAACTATTCTAAAATTATTTATATTATTTAAAAATTGTTTTTTTGATGCATCCATAAAATGAAAAAAACAAAGTTGTAATAACGTTATCCTTATTCGATAAAGTCATTGAGGTAAAAAATCATGTAATAAAAATAAAAAAATATTTTATTTTTATAAAATACATAATATTATAAAACTATTATTATTTTATTTTTGTATCTTTTGCATTTACTTTAATATCTTTTTAATTTACTTTTTAAACTATTTCAGTGAAAATAAATTTATAACGTAAAGGTTGTTTAACCCAAACAGGTTACTTGATGAAGTTTAAACTATCGTATTCCTAAAACGCTAATGTGTTATAAAACGTATAAGTGTATGTGTATAAAAAATCAAGGGTTCTATTTTATATAAATTAACATGATCATTCAAGACGTTTTCATTTATTTGAATGTTTCCCTCTACTTTTTCTGCCTGTGTAAATGGTGTAATCCATCACAAAAGTGTAATGTGTGCCAGGTATGAAAAATGACCTCAAGACGTAAGTGAAAATGTAATCTTCAACTAAATTGGTGTATATAAATTCCTTGAACTCCACGTTCTTACAAAATCATTTACATTATATATTGTTTTAAGTATTTGGCTTTGTTTAAAAGGTGAAATTAAAACATTAACACACACAAGACACTACTTCAACAGATTCATTCTTTTTTGTTGTGCAATTTAAAATAAAGATGTTATATGTCATGATAGTTTCAGTAAAAACTATTACCTTTATTATATATGAATTGAAAAACTAAACTTTTTTTGAGGTAAACAAGTTTTACTAACCAATACTTACCGCATGCGATAAAAAATAAACAATATAAAAGAATGTCGTCAAATCCTATCATGTGCTCAAGAACAATCCGTGTCAACGACACGAGACCTGAACATTCCGACTAAGAACAATAATATTGCCTCTTCGATTCAGTGCTCATAATTCAGCTCTTCACAATTTTTTTAAAATTATAACTTAGTAAAGGAAAATATTTTTGTTTTGGTCAAATGGGTAGTCACTCATACTGTTGAGCTAAAAGTTGCGGGGTGATTGTAATTAATTTATAACATATTTTCCAAAAAAACTCTGTATGTTATTTTTGTAAAATATTTTAAGTCTGTTGTGTATGTAAAAATTAATAAAGGCTGGATGAAGAATCTTACATGTATATAACAAAATTTATTAAAGCGGGTAACGTGACGGTTGCTCATTTAGCGCAAAAACAGATTTGATATCCCAAAAGAATACATGTGCAAGTCCTAAACAAGTTGATATTTTTTATATATATATTTTTTAAATAAACTAAACATATTTTGCTCTTCAAAAATATTTATTTTGTAACGAATACCGTGTACACTGGATGAATTTATCCAATATCTTACAAAATAATAATAATAATAATAATAATAATAATAATAATCTTTATTGTACACACGAATCAAATACAAATGGAATTAAAAAAAAGTTAACAAAAATAAAATGGTACAAATTTGGCGGCCTTATCGCTTAAAAGCGATCTCTTCCAGGCAACCAGTGAGGTTAGAAAGAAAATATATAGGAGACGATGTGTGGGTGTGTGTACATAAGAACATAGATAGATAGAAGGTAAACATACATATTATATATACATATACTCCTACTTACATACATATATAAATACATACTCCTATATATACTATAAACATACATATATAATATATTATCATATATTCACATAGATATATAATACGACGAATTCACTATTAGGGATCTATAAGGCTTAAAAAGTGAGCTTTCAGTCTTCGCTTAAACGAATCGCATGACTCCGCCCGTTTAATAGTCAACGGAAGCTCGTTCCATAGACGGATTGTAGATAGTGTAAAGGTGTCTGAGTAAAAAGAGGAAGAATGGGAAGGAACTTTAAGAGTAAAGTTTTTAATGGAACGGAGAGAACGGCTATGAGAGCTACTAAGAAACTCAAATCGTTCTTTTAAGTAAGGAGGAGTTAAAGGATTGAACAGTAGAGAGTACAGAAGGCTAAGCATATGAATATTCCTGCGAAAGCGAATCGGAAGCAACTTGAGTTTTTTACGAAAGTGAGAAATGTGATCATATTTGCGAAGACCAAATATAAATCTTATGCAAAGGTTTTGAAGACGCTCAAGTTTATTTAACTGATCCTCCCGTAAATCGGGATAACATGCATCTGCATAATCTAGAATCGGAAGGAGAAGAGATTTAGCTAAAACAGCTTTGGTAGAGATGGGGAGGAGATTAGTTAATCGCCTCAAAGATCCCACGGCAGCAAACATCTTCCTACTCACCTCACTAATTTGAGAATTCCAGGATAACGTTTGATCAAATACAATACCAAGGTTTTTAACTGTGCTGCTGTAAGGAATAATAACCCCTTCAAAGCAAATAGGAGGTAGTTGATATTGTAAAGTGCGTGAGATCAGTCTAGAACTGCCAATGATAATAGTTTGCGTCTTAGAAGGATTTATTTTAAGGCCAAAACATTTACTCCATTTTGCGATGCTTATCAAATCTTCATTCACTTGCAAAATAGTATTTGTAATATTTTCAAGAGGACATTGTCGGTAAATCTGAAGATCGTCTGCATACAGGTGGTAGAAAGAATTTATTTGAGAGCAAATAGTGTTTATAAACACTGAAAATAATAAAGGAGACAACACGCCACCTTGCGGAACACCGGAATTGACCTCGCTCCAGTCCGAGTACAGGTCATTTAACCGTACACGTTGCCGGCGACCACGCAAGTAACAATGAAACCAGTCAGTAGCCGATGGAGATATGTTAAGATTACCTAAAACCGCGAGTAATATGTCAATGTCAACAGTACCGAAAGCATTACTGAAGTCAAGTAATGTCAATATTGTAACCTGACGGTTGTCCATGCCTGACCTGATGTCCTCAGTAATTTTTACTAAGGCCGTAGTCGTACTATGACCAGGACGGAAACCAGATTGGAATTTACTAAGTAGATTATTCTTAGCTAAAAAACTGCTTAATTGAAAATGAATTAGACGCTCTATAATTTTTGATAGGAAAGGAAGGATAGATATAGGTCGAAAATCAGGTGGACAAGAGGGGTTAGGCTTTTTCGGTAAAGGAATAATATAAGCGTCTTTCCAACAGGTAGGAAATTCGCACAATGTAATAGAGTTATTAAATATGGAGGTAAGAGTAGGGGCTAGGATATCTAGGATAGGGATGATCATTTTACGACTAACACCATCAGGCCCAACTGCATCGGAGTCCACGGATAGTATGGTCTTCTTAACATCACATACGGAAAAATGACTTAAACGAAATGGAGAAGTATTAGGAGTTGGAAGAGATGAAAGATGGTTTAAAGTTTTAGTTTTAATAGCACTATCCACAGATGCTGACGTAGAGAAATGTTTATTAATATTATTTAAGTTTGAATTTGAAACATTTGTACAATTTTGTTTATTTCGACCAACTCCTAAGGTTTTAAGAAAATTCCAAACTTTTATTGAGTCCCTTTCCTCAATAACAGATCTGTAAATATGGCGTCGTTGATTGTTTCTACAAATCCTGTTGCAGCGATTTCTGATTTTGATATATTTTGCCTTATTTTTATCATTAGGTTGACTTTTATTTTTTGCTTTGGCTGCTACTTTTTTTATTTGAAGTTTTTTAATGTCATCAGTCAGCCAGGGAGCAGGGAGATGCTTCATGCGTACCGGATGGATAGGAGCATGCACGTCATAGAGATTTGATAATAGTGAATTTAATATTGCCACTTGCTCATCCAAAGTACTTGGAGTAAGTACCTCAGACCAATCAATATTAGAGGCATCGGCACGCAGTTGAGTTAAGTCCATTCTACCAAAGTTGCGCTGAAAGAGAGTTTTAGGTTTTAATTTTGGAGGTTTAATCTTGTAAGATAAAAATAGAAGGTCATGATAAGAGAAAGCCAGTGCAGAGCATTGACCATGTTTTTCAACATGATCAGGAGATGAAACCAAAATCAGATCTAAAAGAGAAGGGTTACAATGGGGTGCGTGATGAGTGGGAGACAGAGGGAGTATATGTAGGTTAGTCGCAGTTGCGATACTATTAAGACGACCAGCCCTATAATCGTTTTTATGGAGACAAGTGTTAAAGTCGCCCATTAAAATTGTATGATTATAGGATGGAGAAAGTTGTTCCAGGAGAATTTCAAGAGAAGAGAAATAGTCAATATTAAGGTTGGGGCTATAATAGACACCAAGTAGAAGTTTGGAATGTGAAAGTATTAATTCAAGGAATAGATGTTCTGGGCCCTCATTCTGAGTTTGTGAGGCATTTACGATAGAACAAGGGATATGTGAGCGTAGATAAATAGCAACTCCCCCGCCCCCGCGTCCAATGCGGTCGTTGCGTATTAAATGATAACCTGGTAAGGAGTAAGCCTCTGAAGGTAAACATGGTTTTAACCAAGATTCGGAAATTAATATTGCGTGAATATTATTATTAACAAAGGTAGATAGCATGTCAGGGAAATGAGCAGGAATACTCTGGGCGTTGATATGAACTATATTAAAATTCTTCAGACAATCTGAAAAATTAGAAACGAGGCTGTCACTCAATGAAGGGATGCTATGTAAACTGTCACTACTGTTCAACACATCAGATGATGAAGAAAAAGAGAGAGATTCGTCATTTTCGTCGTTATTTTCCATAACAATGTAAAATATAAATAAAGTATGAGATATATTATATAATAACAATAATTAAAAATAAATAATATAAATATTATGTTTTATGAATAAAAGTAATATTAAACAATATGTATTAAAATTACACTAAATAAGAAAAATAAAATAAAAATAAGTAAAACGTTATTAACATACCCACCAGTGAAGAAAAAAAAAAAACAAAAGCACAAATTTATAGCATATGGTATCTGTCACCTTCATTTAAACAACATAAAAAAAAAAAAAAAAAAATTACAAAATAGGCAAGAAAATAAAAAAAAAATAAATGATTAATTAAAACCAAGAGAACTAAAAAAACAATGCAAATTAAAAATAAAATACAGTGTATATGTAACACATGAATATATTGGGCTAATTCCCTGAATCTAAGGCAAGTCAAAGCATACTTTGATTATAACCTAATTGTCAGATATGTCGGATGACATTTGCATACTCGATTATTAATAATATAATTGTAGTTGCTTAAATCCCATATTTCTTGTGTAAAACGTGAAAAATTATCACAGAAGATATCATTTAAAATAACAAAAATATAATTTAAAATAACAAAAATATACTAAGACAATCAATGAAGATGACAGATAAACAGAGTCAACGTACCATCACAGGGAAAACACTATTTTTTTACAAGTCTCTTTGATCTCTGTAGTGGTTTGCCGTCAGCAATCTTAGTGGAAACAGTGGTCTTCGCAGGCGGTTTTGGAGACACGCTGGCAATTGAGTTGAGGTCAGCCATATACTCAACCTTATGTCGAGTGCCATCCGGCGACAAAACATATATAAAGCCTCCCCTAGTCCAGCATGTATTTACGCCAAAGCGTTGCCTTGCTTCCATAAATGTATTGTGCCTTAATTTTGTTAAAAACTCAGACTGAGTATAGCCAGAACCTTTAAGCCTAGTTTTGGCAAACCAAACCTTGTCCCTCACAGTGGGATCTAAAAATTTAATCAGGATTGGCCTTGGTTTATCTCCAGAAGAACGTCCCAAACGTTGAGAGGACTTAATACTTGCCGTGGAGAAGTTTGGCAAATCAAGATGTGCAGCAATGAGGTCAGTAACCCGGGCTGTAGTTTCCTCTGTTTTGTCTTCGGGTACTCCGTGCATGAGGATCATCTTACGCCGTCGTCTCATCTCTTGCCTGTCCATTTCTTTGCCAATAAATTCTACTTGACATTGCAACGTTTGAAGTGCAGATACTATGAATGTTCGGAAGGTGGAAAATTCTGAAGAAAGCATTGAAGCTGATGTAGGAGAAGATGTACTATTAAGATTTTGTTGGAACTCATTCATTTTGCTATGCAACATATCAGTCATAGCAGAAAGAGATTCCTTAATGGAGTCCATTGTGTGAAGAATCCGATTGTGATTGTGTTATTGTGCAGTGGTGATTATAGGAAATATTTTATAACTGGTTGGTAGTGTTACTTAAATACTCATGTTAATATAAATAAACTTTTTTAAAAACTTTTGAATATATACTTAAAATGAAAAATAAATTGCAGAGATTTTAAAAACGATGTTCACTAATTCACAACTACCCACCGTGTCCAAATACTGCCTCGTAAGAGAAAAGTTAAAGCAATAAGCCTTATATAAACTTCAAGCTAAAGCTTTCCTTAAGGCTAGGTTTCGACATACATTTGTGGACAGTTTACACTAGAGGAATTTTAATAAGATTTAAAGTGTCTCAAATCTAACATCACAATATTGTACTAAATTTGTATAACTTTAAAGCGTTGTTAAAGTTTTCATATATCCTTATGTTTATATTATTTTATATATAGACGTTTTTCATTGTCAGGAATATGATTATAAAACAAAACATCGATCATTTTAGCCTCGTACAAAAAGTTTTTATGTACAAAAATTTAAAATGCTCATCTAATAAACATTTACTAGATAATTATTTTTCATTTTTTTTAAAGATCATTTAAAAGTGGAATATTAATGGAATACTATAAAAAATACATTATATAAAGTATTAAACTTGTAAAATATTAAAAGCATTAACGTAAAAGGCAATTTTAACAGTATAATATCACAGTGTGTAGAGTATATTGGAGTGCATTTAATATGATATAGTGCCAGACCAAGGCAACAAATTATTTTGGCGACTTCTTTGGGATTTTTTGCAGCTAGCGGGGCAGCTTTTCATGGGTAGTTATTTGGCCCCCAACCCCCAACCCACGGTCGTCTACCGGAAAGTTGTTGTTACGGATGTAGCTACACTTCTTGAATCCGCACCCGACATAAAAACACGAACTCTCCTTCAAACCTTTTCGCTAATAATTCGCTTCGTAATTTTCGAAATTCAGTTTAACAGAGAGTTGAATTTCCGAAAAAAGTCTTCTGGATGTCAGTGTAATAAAAAAATGAATGTCGCAAAAGCGAGTTTCCACTAAGATGGCATATAATAAAAGAGCGTGAAAATAAAGTACACATTGCACTGGCCATAAATATTATAGATAACAGCAGTCATGATAATAAGGACGTAACTTCCGTAGTGTCCGAAAACAAATCTGAGATTATATATATTAACCAAGATAGAGATTAATCCGGGATAGTGACAATATTTTTAAAATAAAATGTAAATTAAATTAATTAAAAAACAATTGTGATTTAATTTAAGTTCACCTTGTTCGAGAAAGGTCAGATAATCGGTCAGATTTATTAACAAAATTGTCAAATCCCTTTCAACCGTCTTTTAACGCATAAATTGATACAGGTCAATCTTCTTTGTTTTTTATTCAGTGTAAGGTAATGTATGTATGTTATGTGTACAAAATTTTTATGAACCAAAAACCTAGTGTGAGTTTAAAGAAGCTTTTTATTTAAGACATAAATTAGTTTAAATCCTGTTGTATAATTAGGTGGTATTATTATTTGAAGGTACCCTTTAATAAGTATTATTTATAATAATTTATTTATTGAAGGCCCATGAAATGCCATTCTTGTTACACCTTTACCAAAACTATCTTTAAATAATTAATGAAATACTGTTAAAAAAGGTGAGTTAAGCTCTCCCTGGCATTTTAATCATTATTAATTAGAGGCCCTATCGACCCATTTCATATCAACCTTAAGCGTTTGGATTTTCATATTGTCTTTTATTATTATAGGGCAGTGATCGACTTCAATATACAAGGTAAACTACAGGTGCAGAAGGAGTCTCTAGAGAGACAGTCGACATCAGGCAGTACTTTTTTTTTTATATGTTGAAGGAGGGCAAACGAGCGTGCGGGTCACAGGTCAAATTTGATCACCGCCGCCCACGAACTCTTGCAACATCCGAAGAGCAACGCACAAGAGCGTTGCCGGCCTTGGAGATGAGAATATACGCCTTTTTTGAAGGTACCCATGTCGTATCGATCTGGAACTTTTAACAGCAGCTTGTGGCGGTACCATCTCTTAAGTATGTGTAGGTTCTATATTCTAATAATAATAAGTTTTCATACATTATTATTACATTACATATGATTATTGTATAAAAAAAATCATAGCGATTAGTTCTTGGTCAAAATTCTCGTTTGATATGTGAGAACAAATAATACTGAGAACAATAATTTGATACTGTTTTTAAATACAAATGTAACTTGTTTGTTGTTGCTTAGTTATAAATAAAACAATTTACTACCTGATTAAGGAAATTATTATTATCATAACGGTGTCGATATCGAATTTAGTTTTATGTGATATCTTTACTTGTTGAGTTGAACTGACTGACACATTGTTTGTAATATTCGTGTGTGTATTACATGTAAGCGTTTTCATCGGATCCATTTTCACGAGCTCATTGTGGAATTGAATTAAGTTACTGAATAGTTTTTCAGCGACCAACTAATCTATTATTATTATTTTTTAACTGAAAATTACGCATTTACGATTTATTAAAAAACAATTTGTGCCATTGAAGTTATTATGGTAATCGATGCATATTAATGTCAGCAAACAGTTATCACAACTGGAAAAAAACATGCGGTATATTTTGTTGTTAAAAAAAAGTCATAAATAAATAGTATTAAATTTATTTTTAAATATTTAATGTTATATCTGCAATAAATTGTTGTAATGACTTTCGTGAAAGTAATAAATGGAATGGATTTTATAAAAAAATATGACACTGATACAAAATTTCTCTTTACGCGGAAGTTATTGTGATGGTGTTTACAACCATTATCGCTTTTTTTTTTTATTTTTATGGTTACTTACTTTTTTTTTTTGTTTTCCTACAATAAAAGTGTTCAAGTATGATTGAGACCTTGTTTTTAATCTTTATTTTGGAAATATATTTTTTAAAGACACAATGAAATAAGTTTGTAATTAAACAAAAATATATTAAATATTATTTGTCAAGTGTTGGTAAAATATATTCAAGGTCATTAAATGATTTTATATTGCATTTGATTTTTGATTTGTTTTTTATAATATTAATTTTGCATATGGTAGCGGAAATGCTAGCGTAATTTAAAAAAAAAGGCAATATAATTTTATTAAAGAATGCATTGAGTTGCTTTTTGAAATAAATAAAAGTAATATTAAACTCTGCAAAATTATCATTTTTAAAGAAAAGACAATCATGATTCTAAGTGCCGACCTCGCCGCGCTCATTAATACGCAACATTTAATACTACGATTACTCTTGGGGTAAAAATACAACTTTTTTTACAACCATTATATTTTCTTTGAAATATTTATTATTTTATATTAAAGCCGAGAAAACTTATTGTTTTCTTAATTTCAATTTTCCGACTTAATGTTAGAGAAATAACTATTACTTAAATTAAATATATAAATTTTAATATTTTGTGATTCAATTGAGTCTAATTGACTTTAATTTAGCAAAAAAAACACAAATATAAATAAAATTATTATTTAAGATTATTTTTTTTATAAATGTCGCCTTGATGTCAGTTTAAGAAAACTGTTAAAAATTTGCTATGTGTATATTACGTCTTGTTGTAAAATATATAAACAACTATATCACCAGAAATCGGGATTATAATGATACCATAATTATTCCATTGAGAGAACATTTTAAACTTAAAAATATTTTTTTTTACTCTAGACTTAAGACTTTTAGTCTAAATGAAAACTACTGCATCATTTCAAGTTCATTATTCCGACTCGATTAAGTCATTTATAACGTAATCATTGAAAATTAAATATTTATAATCCCTGTTGGATTTTTTTAGAGAAAAATACACTCAATATGCAAACATTAAATTAATTAAAATATTTACAAAAATAAATATCCAACTACTGAACTGCACTATCATTTTTAAAATGAAAAAGTAGTAGTAATTTTCTAATTTCATTTATTTGTTTTAAAACGAGGTACACTTCAGTCAACCGTTTACACTTTTACCCTGACAAGAACGTATGAGTTTGACTTGACAAGGGATCAAGAAATTGTTTACTAAGCTTGTCATATCTGGTCTGGACTTTAAGAAGGGTCAAATCCTTTTAAAGATCTGAAGATTGATTAAGCCTCGGATTTCCATATCTTTGAATTTAAAAATTGGAAAATATGAATAAATATTTCGTAGAAAGTTTATATAATATACAATTCAACGCTATAATTATTACAATTTATTTTAGCAAATAAACGTAATAGGCTCATGATATATAAGGTTATAAAGACGAAATATATATATAAGGGGAGTAGTCTACGATAGATGTCTTATAATTGAAGAGCATTATCTAAGTCTAATTCTAGTCAGATATAGAGGAACATTTGTACAAATAATCTTTTATTCATTTTAAACGTTGACTATTTTATTTTTTAACTGAAAATTTCATAAAAACCACTACAAACCTAATTACTAGTCCTATAAAATTCACAAAATTATTGTATTATGTTATTTGAAATATGGATTATTGTTATTATAACATATCTATTACATTTGCATAAAAGGTATTTAATTATTTATACAAATTGTTAACTTAAACACAGATAACTTGTATTACTGTATCGGCCGAGCTAATCAAAATATGAAACAAGTGATATTGTTTGCAAGTCCCATCATATTAACTTCTTGGTTAACTTATATATTATTAAACTTATATATTATTTTTTTTATTTTTTCCCAGTATGATAATTTTTTACTGCCCTTAAAAAACATCGATTGCATTACAAGTACTCCAATCACGCTTTTAGTTTTTTACGCTATTAGTTTTTTTATAATTTCGATTAAGAGATTATCAATTTAAAAATAATTAACTTAAAAACCAATATTTAGATACTTCGCAAAAAAATTATATTATTATTGTTTTTTTTATATTTGCAAACTAGAAGAAACTAGAACTATATAGAAGACGACATTTCTCATGACTAAATGTACCAAGATGATGACAATTCTTAAATTTACTACATCTTAAATCGCATAACCCAAGCTTATCACTAAAAAACTTAGCTATGTAATCAGCAAGACCACTCTTAATATCTTCTGACACACCGCTTATCAAGAGATATTTCCTATGGTGTCCCATTTCACCCGCTTCAATTGCTCGTGCAATCCCTGCAGATTTCTGCTGAAGAAGGTTGAGGATATCATTCAAATGGGGCTAAAAAGAAAATATTTCTTCCTGTAATCGTTGAATGGTAAATATGCTGCTACGTGGAGTCCCAGCTGAGGGCTTCAACTGGGACTCCAGAGCAACAAACTTCCTCAACATAGTCAAGTCTAAGTCGTGTGAAGTTTTAAAAACAGCTGTGTAATTATTTATTAAAAGTCATGTTCATGTATCAAGAACTAGACGTAACATTCGCAACATAACCACGGAGTTCATCCCAAAATAATTAAGGCATGTGGAGTCACGTTCATAGCAGTATAAAGGTGAAATTACATAATATATTAAACATGTAGATAAAAGGTAACCTTACATTTTGTTTATTATTATTAGCTTGTGTGTTTTGACACCGAAAACAATTCCGGTTAACAATGAGTAGGATAAGATCGCAATTAAACAACACCCTTAATACGGTTTTATGTTATTTCGTTGTATACCACATGTGTACCACATGACAGTATTTAACTATAAAATAAATTATCTTTAAATAAGTAGACATCTTAACTCTGATAAAGTACAAACTTATTAACTTCTAACTCTTCGGTAATGACTTTCTCTTTATTGCTTTTCAAAATCAAATAACTTTTTCTAAGAGTCACAGTGTTTAACATAATATTTTTGTTAAATTCATAAAGATGTTTAAAATAATATATTTAAGTGATTAGCCCAGTTTATAATACTACAAATGCTCTATGATTGACGAGTGTTCTTTTAATAATTAACCCAGTTTGAAAACCAAAGTATAATTTACTTGTACATGATACAGAAGCAAACTGGTATTAATAACATGTTTTAAAATAAAAACGTTTTCTGTTCAGATGATCATTTTAAAATGATAACCATAATTAGTAGTCCTAAAAAATTACTGGAAAAATATTGTTTTTTATATTAAATTATGAATTTTTATTATAAAATAACAAACGTTTTAATATTATAAAGAAAAATTAATATGTATATTTTAAAATTATAAGGAAATGCAATGTAAATGAAGAATATAATAAAAAATCTGATTATTATTACATCATAAGAAATTAACTAAAAAAATATACGATACATATTTAATTTGTTATTAATGAAAATGAAATACATATATCGTTTATAAGGCTTCTCATATTATCTTGTAGCTGTGTTTTACTAGTAATTTACACTATAATTATATATTTTAGTTCCTTTTTGCAAATGGTTAAATATTGTTATAATTTTTTTATTTCCTTTATTTGTTACTAAGACATCATGTGGTAGGTATAAAGCTTTTGTATCTAACTCATATTAAAATTTTTGCTATGTTTATAAATTTTATATATTCATCTTTAAAGTCAAACCGTTTCTCTTTTCTGTACACCAATAGTAGTTTTTATACTTTTTAACGAAATATCTCCAATCTTGCTTGGCTTGGTTTGACTGGTTGATAGTACTGAATTAATGAGCCCTAACGTCCTGATTTTGAGCTAATTTATTTAGATCATCTGACTTGTGACAAGTACTAGTATAAGTAAAATTAACTTGAAAGGCCAACTTCTCCCATTGTCGATTTCTCTCTCAGTTGTATTTCTGTATGATAAAAATATTTTTAAAGGATCCCAAGAATCAATAGTAGTTGAAGATACTGAAAATTGGGCATACATTTTGTTTTGATATCTACTTTGTACGTGTATCTTCTTTTGAATAACAGAGCATTTCAAAAGAGATTTCACTATAATTCGTTTATTTCCGTAACGTTTCTTGAGCATGGTTCATGATTGCTTATAATAACAAGCAGTTATTAGTACACGCATTAATGATAACTCGGCTTCTTCTGATAGCTTTCTCTTTAAATGTAAACTTGAAATTTTACAACAGCGCTTCATTTTTGTGCACTACGGATATAAAAATATCTTGAAAATTATTATGAATGCATACGGGATTCATATGCATCTGCATATGTAGGCAGTAACTTTCTAATTTCACGTAATTTTCTCTGTATGTACTAACGTCTACTAATGTAATAAACCTGCCGACATTTTAGAAATAAATGTTCTATTTATTTCCTAACTTATTTAAGAGGTAAGTGTAGCCTTATGAAATATCGATTTTTTTTTTGTTTGAAACAATCACCTTTTAGCGTGCAGTTTGCGATGTAGCGTGCAGCTTTTGGTAAATGTTTGAATGATTACGCAAAAACTTCTAGATGAAATAAGACCAGCAAGGGATCCTGTAAAAACCAGAATTTAATTCAGTTGTGAGAATCGTATAATAAAGTGTTGGGTTTTTCCCAGAGCGAAACACGCTCTAAATATTTCACATCTTTGGCAAATCGCCTTCTCTTAAATTTTAGATCCTTATTTATAAATTATAAAATACTTTATTAGAAGAGTTGAGATATATTGCTAATAAGGTAATTTTACTACTCATGCATGGATAAATAAATAAAATAAATTATGTGAATACGTATTAATGAGTATTAAAACGAAGTCAACTGCATTATCGGATCGGGAGAATATGGAACCTTAAAAAACGCTTAAACACACTAAAGCACGCACGTATTATATTATTATACTATGGCCTACATATTGAATTATGGTGTAGTATTTTAATATGTAGGTCATAAAAAAATCAATTAGACAACTATTTAATTTCGTTGACACAATGAAAATGTAATGTTTTAATTTTTATTTTTGGTAATATAGCATTGTTTAGAACAATGTTTTATACTTATTACTGATATAAAATTAAAGCGATAAAAGTTGTGGATTTGATAAATTGTCATAAGCTATTGTTATCATATTAAGTTATTGTATTTACATACTTTATTTAATAAGAAAGAAATACCATTAATATATTGTTACAACTACATTTAAGAATTAAGAATCATACTGTAAAATAGTTTATAATTAAATACAGTTTACTATATTTAAAAGTTATGAATATGATTAAACTTCAGTTGATCATAGCGCTGCTGTCGCTTTTCAAATTTTTTATAAATAGGGCATTGTTTGTATTGGAGAGGGAGATGGCAAGTTAAGTTATTTTGTTTATACATTTTGTTTAATATGTTTCTGTTACATCTTTTGTGGGTATTTTAGTACATTAATAATTATTATTAATGAAATTGATATTAATGTTCATATTGTGTTTTTGTAAATATTCTTAATTTATTAAATATAAATAATACGTAATCTTTGTTTCGTGTCTTCCCTTTATAATAATTTAGCAATATTTAATTAGTAGTGCAGAATAGTTTAAATATATAGTGTTTTCTTTATTAGTAGAGCCCTATTAATCTAACGCACGCATTCATACACATTCACACACACAACACATACATGTATTTTGTTATTGTGGTTATTTAAAAGTCTAATATACTCAGGACACCTTAAAATGTAAAGATATTTAAAAAAATGCGATTTTAAAAGCGAGGTGATTACAATAACTTCCTTATTAAGCTTATTTAATTATTAAATAAACTTGACCTAAAAATAACAAAAAAATGGGTTTACTATCCCTTATCACTTAGGGGTAGGAAAACTGGTTAACGTCCTATTTTCAGACCTACATACAGAATTTTATAAGAATCGGTCAAGTGGTTTCGAAGGAATTAAGATACAAAAATTATAACACGAAAATTTTCTGTTATACTAGAATTTTATTTATTAGATTAAACAACAGATAAGCAGCAATGTTAAATAGCAATTTAAAATAAAATAAGTTGTTGTAACTTTATTTGGACCTCAAAATAATACTTAAAAAGATGTTAAACAACTTTCATGGTAATCATTTATTATTAGTTATTCATTCACAAAGCAAATGTCGGCAAAGGTTTTCCAACCTCTTTTACGCCCTTCAGCCCGAGTTATACATATTTATGTAACTTGATGTATTAAGGGCTGACGTGATCGCAACTCTCAGGGGCAGTTAGCATCGCTTCTTCGTATTTGGCTTAGAAGTCCCAATGTTCCTCTACACTATCGTAAACTGTAGATAAAAGTTCAAAAAATATTGATCACTAAAATGTTTTTATAGAACGAAATAATTTTTTTTATTTAATTTTTTCTGAGTTTCTTTAATTAATATTATTAGTAAAAAACATTCATGGATAGAGCTACGGCATGGTTTTCTAGAAATCACGATTCAAAGCCTTGACGCATCGAATAAAAATTTTCATTCTATATTTATCAAAAATAATAAATTTAACTTGTCTCTAAAATTTTATAGACATTTTCTTTCTTATAATTTCTAGATAAGGGTATAATTTCGTTCAGATATTTCGTGTAATCTGGCAGGTGGTTATTTCACGGCCCTTTTTTTTTCGTCGTTCATACATTTTAAGAGGTATAAAATATTTAATAGGAATATAAGGATCATACTTTATTTAATATTAAAATAAGTATGGTGAAAAAATTGCTATAATAATATGTAATAAGATGAACTATGAAAGTTTTAAATTCAAAACATGAGGAGTGCGATTTCGTCAAAAAAAGTCAATCATGGATATGAATGTAAATGAATATGTGACTAGAGACAGTGAATATTATAAATAGACTAAAAGAATAGAGAGGTGTTGATTAAAGAATAGAGGCAAAAATTACGGAATGTCGACATACAATTTGAACGAGATTGACGACGAAATTATTTTATATTAAATGATATTCCATTATTTGATTAAATCAGACGAACTTGATCAAATAAGTGTAATTTAAACTTCAACTACAAAGTTATTCCTAGAAGTTTTAATGCTTAATATTATTTCAATCATTATATTACCGAAAATCGAAAGCGAAACGCTACAGTATTAAAAGTCATCACTAACTTTGACAATGAACAAACATTCGAACATATTTACGTCAACTTCAAATTAAAACTTATATTCATAAAAACTTTGAAATCAAAAATGTTTAGTATTACAGCATTACTTATATAATATTAAATTAAATATGTAACATAGTCTAAAATATGTTTACACAAAATTTCAGACTAAAATAAATCTCAAAAATAGGAGGCATTCAGTGACAAATAGTAATATAAAAGAAATATGTATAAAACAGTTAAAAATATATTAACAACATCTACTCTTTTGTTTTAAATAACGTATCTTTAGGCTGAAATAATAAGAATAATCCTGAGGTCCTTGGTGGTTACGTGGACCTAAAATCCATTTTCTGCTGGGTGGAGAAAATTGCTAGAATTTTGAATCAAAGTTCTAAATAAATATTCTAGTTATGATTTTATAAAGTTTAAATATAGATATAAAATAGTTATAATATTTACTTTTTTATTATCAATTATAATAGCCGTCTGAATCGGAACGATCATGACATTTACTAGGCTTTTTTCGAAACTCCTAACAAAGCTTTTAATTTTACAATATAAAATAACATTTAAAAGATTCAATAGCCGAAATTAATATTTGTATAGTTTTAATAACGCTTATTCAAGCCGTGATCTCATGGGAATGGGACGGTTTATATGGAATAGTGAATTCATCGAAACGATTCGCCGTACGGTAGCACAATTGATAGTGCAAACGGGACGTTTCCTCTAAGGTCATGTGTTCGAATTCTGCTCGTATCGATAATTTTTCACACGGTTTTCATTAACAAAAAAAAATAAAAACCATACAAGAATGCTTTTAAAAAGTGACGAGAATTACTCAACACTCCTCAAAACGTAAAAATATTACAAAAAACCGATATCGATAATCGGCCTGATAATAATAACTTCCTTAATCAGGAAGTTAAAAATGATAGCTTTGGATCATTCATAGCGCATTTATAAAGGAAACAAAAAAGGTAAAATATTGCAAAAGAACAAAATCTCATAATATTCAATAATAAGTTAGATTGCCAATAGTTCTATGTAAATACAATCCTCAAGTTTCCAGCTGAACCACGCACAAAAATCAAAGATATTTTCCATTTCTATAGAGTTAACTGTTAGGCAGATTTCTTTGATATGAATTTCTTTGTTTGTGAATGGTTTTGTTTTGTACCTTCAGTGTTATTTGCTTACATATAAAGTTGCACGAGTCATTCTGCCATATTTTTCTGATGGTTAAAGAAAAAAATATTTTATCATTTATTATTATTTATTATTATTTTATTTTATTATATTATTTTTATAGTTGTTAAGTATTGTTTCATTTTAAACCAAAAAAGATATTTTTCAGTCAGCATTTGTTAGTTCTCCTGTCCCTAACATCCCTTACGGCAATAATCAGTCAACATAAATTCTATGTAGAATAATAAAATAAAAAACAGGCAGACTGCCAACCGCATTGGCCGCAGGTGTGGATTATATTTTATTTTTTATATATTTTGTTATAGTATTTATGTTGAAATTTATGTCAAGTTTTATATTTTAATTAAAAATCGTAATGTTATCACATTACCGATTGAGTAAGAAACTTAAGATTTTATGGCATTTTTATACTAAACAAAATAACGACGTCCTTATATCAGTTTCAATACACATATATTTGGAAAAAAAATCTGTAGACAAGTAAAAGCTTGTAAAAATGGATGTCTATGATAAATGATCACAGAGAAGTGATATTTCAAACGATGCCGGGTGATAACGTATAGAGCAATCAAAAGAGGGAGCCACCTGACCCTTTTAGTGGGTAAATCCCAAGCGGAAACTCTTAGATAAGATTATAGTAAGTAGAATTCCAACATTACGGTCCTTAATGTTTATCAACTGTAAAGGCATTCATGATACGGAAGATAAAATGGCAACATTTGCTTTATAGAAGTCAAAAAAACAAATAACTTTCTGAAAATAAACAAAATATTGAAGCGTCATCAACAAAAGAAAATTAAATAGGATAAATATTAATAATAATAATAATTGAAGTTACAAAGAACAAAGTTATATTTTATGTGTATACAATAATGCTGAAATAAAAGATAATATTTTTATATAGATATATGGTAGAATACAAATAGTGTCAAATAAAAAAAAAATGGCACACTAAAATGTTCTCGCAATATTTTGCGAGAACATTAACATTTTAAGGTTTTTGTAACCTTTTAGATAAAAGCTATAAATAAAGAATAATAGGCGCTTAAAGGCTCATTCTCAACGGTGGTAAAGTTTTTATTTAATTAATTCGATAGTATTATTTTATTTACGGGAATTAACAGGCTACGAAATAGGTCACAATCAGCCTGCCACCACGGCCGGTGAAACGTGATCAAAACGTCAAGTAATTAAAAGGTAATTAATACCTATTTCGTAGCGCATTAATTCCCAAAAATCAAACAATAATACATTATAAAACGCATTAGTTTCAACGTTAATAATTCAATATATATGAGAATAAAGTTAAGAAAATCATAATATTATTAACAAGGCCTCGTCTTAAATTTAAAACTTTTTTTCACAAAAGATTAATAAATTATCACAAATATTTTTGTTAACACTACAACACAGTCCCTATTAAAAAGGTTTACCCGACTTTTCGTATCTTTCCCTATTTTCTTCTGAATATTCGATATAAAGTATATTATGAATCGGTATAGCGAAACGATTGTTGCTTTTACATATTGAACTTTAACACCTAAGAAGATTAATACACAAATTACAAAAAAAACAAATTTTTTTTTTTAAGCTGCAGTATTTATACTATGTTTTCTAATTCTCAGAGCTGGAAATCCCGGTCATTTTGCCGAAGCTATTTTACAAATTACTATCTATTTAAAGCCAAAGCCATGAGCCGCTTTCGCTCGTAAAATGTTTCTTTGAGTTTGATGATTAGATTTTGGAATAGTAACCCAATTAAGAAATGTTGTTTATCCAATAGATCAAATATCCAAAACTAAGGACTATTATTAATCATGGACATGATGAGAGTTTTGTTAATAATAAATGATACTCTTACACTATATACTTTGTAATATAAAGTGACCAGGAATTGTTTGTGACTAGTTCGCGTTACTTCGTTAATTAGTCAAAAAGACATAACTATGAAGCAAATGTTAGTGTTTGTCTAAGATGTGAATAAGAAAATCAAACTAATATTAAATATCATAACTGCGGAACACAATACTGCAAAATTTTGTGAGGCCAATATTTCCATAACAATTGCCTTTAGATATATAGAAATATATAGAATTTTATATACAGAAATAACTTGTCAAAGTTTTAGAATTTTATTAATTCCTAAATTTTTGACAGTCCACTAAGACAGCGACCTGTGAACTAAGACGTATTTGTAAAAAATGCATGTCGCTACACCGTTTTAATCTCTTTGTAAAATTATATAGGTCGTTTGTGAAATATTTAATCAAACATTACTTGGTAGCTTTTATTAAGACCATGGTGGTAAGATTTAGACTGAAATTACTTATAAAAGTCTCTAATGACTAAGTATTTAATGTCTGTCTGTCTCTAAAGAAACTTTGTGTTTTGTTTTGTGTATTGTTAGTGCTTGTGAATAGCCAACGTCCATACCACGTTGAATGCACCGGTTCTCGTCCGATCACCGAAGTTAAGCAACGTCGGGCGCGGTCAGTACTTGGATGGGTGACCGCCTGGGAACACCACGTAGTGTTGGCTTGTTGCTTTTTTATACGTAACAGATTGACAAAAAAAAACCTTTTTTCGAACTTCCATATCACAATCATTTGAAAGAAGTGTTATATCAATATAATATGTAACCGATTGAGTAGTAAACATTGAAATGTTTTTATAACTAATCTTTCATTTCAATATATAAGTTTGATAATAAAATTGTCATCATTCAGCTAATAACTATTATCAATTCTTTGCACAGTTTTCTCTTCAAGTTCTTGTAATGTTTTAAACTAATTAATAACCAACAATTTATTTTAAATCTTCTTAGCCACATGCTTTGTTAAAATGTACAGGAGAATATTATCATATCAAACGATATACTATCATGGAGTAAAGCAACAGATATTAACATTATAATTGCAGGCTTATTTGAGAAATTTATAAAATGAGGATAAAAAAATCGTTTGAAAATAAATTAAAACACGATATAATCAATGTATTTATTAAATAGTATATGAATATTCAATTACGCAAGTTATTGTTGGGCTCTTTTATCATCTGGCTGCATCACACTGGTCGCTTAGAAGTCATTTCTTGTGGTAGCGCTGTGGTTCAGGTTGCCTTAGGGATTAGTCGCTCAAATATTGCGTAAGTGACGATGGCTGACCCTTGTCGTGTACTTATGAACGGGTGTTGCCTGTGGTGACTAGTAACGGTGGCCGAGTATATAGTATTAATTGCCTAATTCATTAGGAATTAGGAAAAAATTTGATAGTTCTACCTTTTAGCAAATTGTTTCCTAAATAATTTGAAGTTTTTGTAAAATAGTAAAAACATTAAAAAAAAAAAATGTAGCAGTTATTTTTGTGGTTCTCCATTTATTTATGTTATTAACCAGAGATAAATGGAACTTTAGCTAAATTTATAATAAAGATGGCTTTGCGTGTTATAGGCTATTATAATATGTTTCTTATTGAAAGATAGTAAAGTTGTAAATACACCTCTTGAACAAGTAAACAAGTAATTGGAACTGATTTAAGAATAAAAGAATATCAGGAAATAAATTGACGTCTGTATTAATTATTTTGTTTTCCTTTTCAAAACCTTGGAAACTGCAAAATATCCAACTAAAATGTTTCAATACTGTTATGATTTTTGAAACAACATTTGTATAAATAAATATTATATTCTAATCTGATGTTCTATTTTAGATAACATTTGTTCATATATTCCGTCTTATAAATGAAATGAGATTTAGGACAAGCGTGTCAGTCTAATTATCTTCATAAGCACCGGAATAGATATCTGTCTACCGGTCTCTTAACGAAAATAAGTTTTAATCAATCAATCAATCAACAATAATTTAATCAAGTATAGTTTTTCTTTAATATATTTTTATTTGTTTTAGAAATATTATTAATTCATTTTATTGTGCAATCAAACATGATTTCATAACATTGGAATTTTAATAAAAATTAATTTGAATTTTCACGTCTTTATTATTATTATTATTATTCTTTCATCCATGTCCATCCATGAAGAAGCAAGTTTTTTTTATTTGATAGGAGGGCAAACGAGCAAATATCTTTACTCAGATAATGTATGTTAAATGTATCCAAAAAAATAACATTTACATTACAAACGAGTGGGGTTATGTAAACAAAAATATTGAATTATATTAAATTTAAAGAACGTAATGACTTCTTAAAACATTTTTAACAGAAAATTCATTTTACACTTAGATAAAATAACCAATTGAATTTTGCAGACTTAGAGTGATGGTTCACTTTAATTTACTTAGCTTTTGAATCTCTCTTAGCTCTATTTAAATAGTTGTAATAAATTGTAATTCTATAGCTAAAGGAGACGCTATCTTCTATCACAATCTTTAAAACATAATTATAATTAATTGAATGATTACTGGGAACTTTAATGTTTTATTTACTGTAGTAGCATCTCGTAAAGTAGATGTCAGGTGATTATGAAAAGTTGCTATTAATTAAACTAGAAACAAAAAAAAATTTTTTTGATCAAGTGTTTTTAAGTCATACACGAATTCAACATGGATAAAAATATTTTTTTTTTATTTTGTTGTACTTCGTGTCGAACATAAATATTTCTGCAGAAACGTTTTAAAACGCTTGTATAAGAGAAATAAGTATTTTCAAACTGTTTTAATGAATCACACAAAAGAGTTATTAATACAACTATATTGAAAACAAATGTAAACTATGATCAAAGCAAATAGAAATTGGGAACTAGGTATGCGACGTCGAGTTAAATATGCTAAATTGGTCATGACGAATATATTTAGTAAATCAAACAAATTTTAACATTTTGTTATTTTCGAAATATCAACATTTTTGTTTTTACGAAATATATTTCTGTCAATATTTCTGTCGGAGATATCAAGAAAAATAAACATTTATGTTTCCGGCGGTTGAAGATCTAAGATTAGGAATTTAAATTTTTACCAGAATAAAATATTGAAAATGAGCGCGCCATCTTAAAAAGTTTTTCTTTTAATATTTCAGTTTTTATTAAAAACTTTCTATATCAAAGTTTCAAACCGTCTTAAGTTTAATGCGAAAGTGACATGTCAGAAATAGGTCGACAACATTCTTTGTATATTTAAAATTGTTATAAATTATATTGTAATAAAAATAAAATCTTTAATAATAATTGAACTTCATTTAATGAATTTGTTTGTCTTGATTACTTTACTTTATCTCTTTTTTTAATAAATATTTATGACATCAACGAGAAAGGCAATTTTATAAGTATAATATTTCTGTCTGTCTGTCTGTGGAGTATACCAAAGCGCACGTGAGATGATATGAAGACAGAACAAAGGTCCCATATAATTCGCCGACCTTTCACTGGGACAAAAGGTCTCAATTTGTTTGACTTAGAAACTAGGTATTCTTTAACGGCGTTGAAATATTACTTTAAAAAACCTCGAAGTTTATTAATAAAAGCGGTAAAATACTGAAACGTACCGAAATTGGTTAGTCATTGATCAAATAAGTAAAACCTACACGTTTGGTTTGATATTGGAATAGGCTGCAATACATGCTAATTTGAAAGCAGCTGTTACAGCAATCGGCTTTAGAATAACCGCAGTGGATTATTAAACCGCATGTTACTAAGTACCGGTGAGTGAATACTGTTCATTATCAACAACAATTTTATCCGCAGAGATTTTTCTCTTATTTTAGTGATTACGGAGCGTAAAATTATATTAAAAAGGAACGATTCTTAATATTTATGCAGTAATTAAACAATAATAAAAAAAAATATTTTTATGCTTTTTTATTTATATATTTATCTCGAATACTGCTTTAATGTATTATTTGATAGATATCCCATATGTAACTAATTTAATTATGGAATTACTAGTCAATAATAAAAACAAAATTAATGTTTATAAAGGAAATGTAAAGATAACAAATTTATCGTGTAGAAAGATTTATACTATGTTAACTATGTATACTATTACATGAATTTGATCAGATGTTGATGGAAAAAAGGACAAAGAAAGAAATAGGTTAATTCCATCTGTTTAAATACTAAAATATATAAGTTAAATATATGAATTAAAATAATATTACTTTTAAACTAAATTAGATAAATTCTTTTTCAATCTGTTAAAATAGTAAATGTTTCAATTGTAAATGTAAATTGTAAAATAGTAAACGTTTCAATCTGTTAAAATAGTAAATAGTAAATGTTTAAATAGTAAAATATATAAGTTAAATATATGAATTAAAGTAATATTGCTTATAAACGAAATTAGATAAATTATATACTGCTATTGATTTATAAATAAAACCCTCAAGTAATATAGAATTGCTATAGGTAAGACATTTTATAGTTTATTGAATTCAATCTAAAGTCCATATATCTAATATTTCTTCTCATTTCTCTTCAAAAACAATTCTAAAATGTCTCTGTTAGATATATGATATCCAGTTAGCCTCTGCTGTATAAATGATTCATGAATAGAACACTGTGTAATTTAAAAACGAAACTATAAAATGTATTTTGAAATCAAATATCGATTTAATAATAAAAACTTTAAGAGCAAAACGAAATACTTAATAGAATAATGTAATATAAGCCAATTAGTGACATTTTATAACATTTAATGAATCGTCGTAATTCTTCAATCTATGAGAGTACAAAACAAAATAAACGTAAAAATCTGTATTACTACAGATCAAACTCAGAAATCTCGAGATGTATTCAATTGATTGATTGTTCAGATCTGGTTCTATCAGAATTCTCACCCACATCTAGTAGATTTACCGGAATTAGAAGTCTATATATATATATAGTAAGATTAAATTAATCATTCTGTTCGAAGACCGCTCCCTTCATTAGACTTCAATACTGTTACCACACATTTACATTACATTTAGGCTGGAGTTAGGGATGTGTCTAATGTTTAGTTATGAAGTAACAACTTTTGGCGTACTTGATAAATATTTATATAACTTTCTATTCTACTTGTTTAATAAAAGACTTCAATATTACAAATGAGAGTTTTTTTTTTATTTTTTTTTTTTACTATGAAATACACATGTATTATAATCTACGGAATGAGGGTTGAAGGATCTTATTTGTATAGTATTATTTATTTATGTTTTATATAAGAAAAACTCTAGTTTGTATTCAATAAAACAAGCCACATGACAAATACCGAATATAATGTAAATAAATTTAATAGTTGAAAAGTTCGAAACAAACTTCTCACAGCAATTGCTAGTGAACGTTTTGTATACACGTGTTTTTAAGCATTGTTATTTATTTTTAACAATGAAAAGAGCTAATTGGATGCTGAAATATTTCGAAAAGCAATACACACAATACAATCTAAAATTTTTTCGATATCCATAATATAGCTTTTTCGTGTTTAAATTATAATATAAATTCCTGAATTTGAAAAAAAAAATTAACAGTTAGTTTTAACATCAATACGTCAATAAAAATGAATCGTATAACCGTAGCTAAACATTCCTTAATTAGTTTAAGAGAATGTTATCACACTATAACACACATACACATACGAATAATACTGATAAAAAATATAAAACAAAATGATTATAATTATATGATATAATTGAAAATATTTTTATTTTCATTTTAAAAATACGTAATTTAAGTAAGTAATAATCCCAAAATTTCGAATCATTTATCCGACCTCGACTTTCACCTTGTCCTTCACGGCTTCCAAAGCCACCACGTTAGACGCGGTTGTGTCGACCGCTAACGAGTCTGCAGTCTGAAATTGAAATTTAAAAATATTTATAAAAACATATTTAAAGGTATTTTATTAAATATTTACAAAGAGATAGAAGGGAGATTAAATTATCTGAATAGACAGATTGCTTTTCATTACGGAATATATTTAGTTTTCAAGGAAAAACAAAAATTAAAAAGCCCGGGCGCTTGTATGTATTACATACTGGTATAGAAATTAGTATAACTTTTGCTTTTGTTAAGATAGGTACGAAGACAGTTTGGTTCCTTTCGCCCAATACAACCATAATAAGCCTTTTGGAACACTTATTCAAGAATTAGTTCCCTTGTTTAAAGTTATTTTGGTATCGCAAACGTCCTTTTCTTTACGGTATCGGGTTTCAATCCAGGCAAAGTTGAATGAAAACTAAATACAAATATAATAAGTAAAAACATTTGAATTATTTTTTAATTTTCAATTTGAATTCATATTTAGCATTCCATCGAATATTATATAAGGTTTTTTAAACACTATTATTTATTGCTTTATAAAACTAAGTAAAAGCGTTGAAAAGTATCTGCTCAAATTGCTGCAAAAATATCGCAATGTTGGTAGTACTGCCACTTACCACCAAAGTAATCAGTAATAGTAATTCATAAAATTAATAAATATATCATAAAATTTGACGTAAGTAAGTCTTTATAATAGTTTCTTAAATCCTTTTATTTTTGGAAATATAGCCAATGGAAGCCAAAGACTATTAAAAAAGACAATAAAATTCAGTGAGGGTAGACAAATATTCTGGCAGTCTATCAAAGCGCGGAATTTACGCATTGGACCGCTTAGGTTTTTATTGTCGTTGTCGGTCGTCGAATTTTTAGTTGTTTTTATTGAAAGAAAACATTTAATTCTTGTAACTATTCTTTCGTTAAATAAATATTCATAATATAGTTTTAAATTCCAAACTTTAAGCAAATCTAATTTCATCAAGATAACATGTTAAATACCTATCTTTATTATTAATTAGTGCATCGAGTTAAAAGTAGATGTTTTTCTCAACAGGGTATAGAAAAACGCATGAACACATTTGACGAAAATAGTAAATGATACTACATTTACTTTATATTTTGCGTTCTTTGAATTCTTACTTGCTCTCAGTTCATCATCTAACTTTCAAACTATGGTTAAAATTTAACAAGAAATGATACACAACAGCCTTAGTTACACAACAACTTTCCTCATATTTAACAGACATTCGATATTGTATCATTCAAATTTTCATCCACCCAGGGATTCTTCATCTAAAGTTTCGCTTCTTGCGCCTGATCTCGTATCCACGTTTCCAACATTTTTATAATACGATATTGAAACCAGGAGTTACTCGAATATAAGTACAATATATTATTATTTAAGTCACTGCAGAAGAACTAATAAAATACATTTTAATTAAATACAAATTAAATATTGTATACTTAGTAAAATAAATTCATGTGATCTAATTATTAAAAATGGTTTTGTGTTCTACTTCTTAATTACATGATATTTCATTATAATTTTATACATATTTGAATATAAATATAGAATGTCATTTTACAAATTTGTACCTGTACCATGATAATTGCCATTTTTTTGAACTACGTTAAAGGACAAGATAATGCTCGTCAGTCATGTAACGTCTTTGGTAAATTGTTCACTGAAAATATACTTCATCTATATAACCATTTTAAAACCAATTATTTTTTAACGAATTTCTTCGCCCTTTTCTAGAGTTATATTTTAAACTAATAATAATATTTCTTAACAAACTAGACTTCAGAGAAATAGTACAGTAAAAGCAATAGTCTATTATTAGCATATAAGATTCTCTATAAAAGCATTTCTCAATAAGAGTACAAATTTGTTGAGATTTTCTGTGAAGTCTGGCAGGTGGTTATTCCACGAATCTTTTATTCACTCTTCATTCATTTTAAATGGTACATAATATTTAATAGGAATTGAACTAAATAATACACTTTATAATTATTTTTTAGAGATAAAAAATGATATAATAAAAATTAGAAATCTTCAAACTTCAAAATTTATTGGCTAGAAGGTTTTAATGGTTTCAAATTTAAATATTTATTTATTAATAACTCAACGAAAGTCAGAAGTAAATACATTATCTTATTCAAAGCCATACCGACTTTTGCCAATAACAAAAACTTTTAACATTCGACGTATTCACGTCAAGTTTTAACTAAGTTAAACTCGTAAATCATTTGAAATTATAAATAGCAATACTTTTTTCTAAAACGGTCGGTATCGATGTTAAATATTCAAAAACCTTTTTTTTTTTTTTTTTTTTCCGTTGGAAAAACCCGTTACGGGTACCCCGTCGGCCCAGGGGGGTGACGGCCGGGGGGTTATGTGGGACTACCCGGCAGCATAGAGGATGCTGCCATTTTTAAGGCTACCCACTAAAAAACCAACGGTTGCCCTCTTTGCCGTAATGGGACGTCACGGGATCGCGTTAGCACACACCGTGACGCCCCGGCGAGACCCCCCGAATGAGGGTGCCCCGAGCAACGTAGAGCACCCTCCCATCGCAGGCCTATGTTAGGTAAGAGGGGTCACCCTCCCCCCTCACCAGGCCTACAACTGGGGAAGGAAGCGGCGGGCGTATTCCCGCCTCCTTCTACCCAGTCTTCCCCGACGGAGCGGGTCAGCGGACGAGGCTGACTCCCTGACCCGCTCCGCGGCCTCCTTTGCGGCGATGACTTGCTCGCAGAAGGAGGCCATTGCGACCCAGCACCTCTCGCTGCTGACCATCGCGCTGATAACGCACGGCAGCGAGAGGTCCCTGCCAATCACGCCCACCAGCTCAGTTCGCTGGTGGTCCCAGGCGGCGCACTCCGCCAAGGTGTGACGAGCCGAGTCGACGGACTCGTCACAGTGATGGCAGGAGGGGGTCGCCTCCCTTCGTGCTATCCTGTGCAGGTACCCACCGAAGCAACCATGCCCGGTCAGCACCTGCACAAGACGGAACGTAAGCGTTCCGTGCCGCCGATTGATCCAGTGTTCGAAGTGAGGGCGGACCGCCTCCACTGTGATCATACCGGCGGCAGGGGACTCTAAGTCCCTGTTCCACCGTCGCATCAGGGCTCGGTGAGCTAGAGCCCTGATTCGCGCCACCTCGGGCCTTACCCCCGTGGCCAAGGCTTCTGCCCGGTGCCAGTACACGGCTGCGAGCACCTCCGCCTGTAGCTCCCAGGGCGGATCGCTCGCCAGGAGTGTAGCCGCCGTGAAGGACACCGTACGGTACCCCCTGATCATCCTCACCGCTAGGACCCTTTGCGTTCTTCGCAACAGGGTCCTTGAGTGAGCGGTGAGGGACTCCGACCATATGGGAGCACCGTATAGGGCCATGCTCCTCACGATGCCGGCATATAGGCGCCGGCATGGAGCCTGCGGCCCACCGACGTTAGGCAGAAGCCTTCCCAAGGCAGCTGCGGTGGAAACCAACTTCGGGGCGAGAAGGGAGAAGTGCGCCCCGAAGTTCCACCTTCCGTCCAGAGTGAGGCCCAGATACTTCATCTGGGCCTTCACCACCACCTCCGAACCCTGGACGGAGATGGACGCCCGACGAGGGGGACCTCGCCGAGGGCCGTGGAACAGGATGGCCTCCGTTTTAGTGACGGAGACCTCCAAACCCAGCAGCCCTATGCGGTCCGCAACGAGCGTTGCACCGACGGTAGCAAGACGGGCCGCTTCCGCAAAGCTCCCTCCCCGTGCTGTGACGAGGGTGTCATCAGCGTAACAAAACACCCTCATCCGGGGAAGGAGAGGAAAATATTCAAAAACCTATGTTAGGCTATGTTTATATTTTTGTCTACCACAAAACTTACTACCTAAAAGTAAAAGCCTAATTTAATAATAAAAAAAAAAAAAAAACAAAATGATAAGTATTAAATCTTTATCCTTGTTGATTTATTTTTTGTACACATGTACACAAGACATTCATTATAATATCTCAGAGTATGGAGTATACGAGAGTGCACTTAAGATTATATGGAGCCACAACAAAGACATCTCTTAATTTTTCCGACCTCTCACTGGGGACTAAGGGTCTAACTATGTTAGAATTAAAAAACTTTAAAGTGTTTTATCAAGTTAATTACTGCAATATCTTTTAAAGAATTAAGAAAACTCAATATTTCTATTTTAAAAATAGCTCAAAGTTACAATATATTTAAAAAATAATAACATGAACTTTCCTGAATAGTTTATTTATTAAAAAAGCAAGATCTAAGCACCTGGTTGAACATTGGAATACGGCAGCAATACATACTAATTGGAAGACAGTTGTTACAGCAATCGGCTTTAGAGTTACCGCAGTAGATTATGCGAGCGCATGTTACTAAGTGCCAGTGAGCAATAATATATTATATACACAGACAGTCTGGCATTCTAGATCTCTGAATAACAATGACATAGACACGGTTACATACATATTCATAAATAAAGCTTTATACAAAGAGATATCTATTTTGTATAATTTATTTTTTATGATTATATAACGTATTTTTTCGAGTTATTTTTTTTTTATTATTTAGTTAAATATCAAATTTAAAAACCAATAATAACATATCAGTAAATATCTAATACTAATATATATGTATATATATATACCTAACATAACAATTAAAAATATGCTTCCTTTTATATATCAAAAACATTGAGGCAGATTTCAATACATTTATTAATTACATTAAAAATATAATTACTAATAAAATCACAGTTAATTGGAATTAAAATGTTCATCAAATTTTCAGCAATAACGCCATTTGCAATTATCCTGTTAATTTTACCTTCTTACATTTATTAAATAATTTTGAAATCATAAATATATAATTTTTTTGTTAATTGTAATGCTTTTCTTTCTTACTGCTATTTGTTTATCTGAAAAAAAAAATCTATTTAACATAATACACCTAGTACTTACAAAGCTAGTTTTAGAAAAATTTTCTACGGTTTCACAAGTTTCCTAGTTGCTGTTTGTTTGGAAGAAAAAACGAAAAAGGGGGGGGGGGGGTTTCAAAGAAAACAGAGTCTAGCTATCTATAGTTCTGTCTGTAGCTCGGTTTTTTTCATATTGTTCAAATGATAGCCCAATGATAGCCCAATGGCTTTTACCAGCTTTTTATAAGAGATAAAAATGGAAAGTCTTTAAAGAACGCAGTTGCAACTTTCATATTAATATTTGCAGGTATACGACTTATCACAAGTCTCCAAAAATTTAAAATTATATATTATAAAAATATATATTGAGTTGATTTTTGGAACTGTATGTCTTTTCGAATGTAATTTAAGCGTTTCTGTAAGTATTCTTTACCTACATATTTTCATAGTTGTAACTAAAAAACGTTCAATGCAAGCAAGCATAGACCAGATAAAAAAAATATTTTCTGTTTAAACTATAGCTTCTTTTTCCCTAATACTGTAACACTTTCCTACCGTCCTTTTTATAGAACACACTTACCCTCTTAGAACACACTACCCTTATTCATTGGCAGTATCATCAACCTTTATGTGTATAGGTTTCAGCATACTGGTTAATGATGTTTTCTTGATTGTTCACTTATTTTAAAAAGAGCAACTGGTGAGTTTCTGGCTAGCTCTTCTCAACAGAACCGCATTCCGAGCTGGTGGTAGCCCAAGGACGGACTGACTATACTGACATTTTTATAATGTAATAATTGACAATTCAAAAGTGCGTGTAAATGCCTATTTGAATAAAGATATTTTGAATTTTGAATTTTTGAATTTTTTTTTATTTGGTCCATTGTCTACTTGAATAGTATCTAGATTATTTACAATTCTTTATATCAGAATCGAAGCTGTTGACCAAGAGTGTGTCAAAAACTAAGAATTAAAAAATGTCAAAGATTACCTAATACAGTTTGTTGGGAATTTATAATCTTTAGAAAAAATAGTAAAGGTTACTTGTAATATTAACCGTAACTGTTTCTCTCATTCTCTCTTGAAATTCGTCTAACAACTCAACCGTTTGTGGCGTGAACTAATTTTCAAGTTACTTAGCATTATACCAAAACTTTCAGACATAAATATAAAGATTGTTAATGCTGTGAGTTGACAATTCTTAATTAAAATTCTAATATTACTGTTATAAATCTAATCACAATTGCATTGCATAAAGGTAATACGATTAAGATTAGTAAAATTTACTAATCTTATTAAATTCTAACTAAATTCTGAAAAAACATTTAATCATGGTAGTTTATTATTAGTTTTTTAACGCTGAGCTACTTTTTAATAGTTATTATTCGTTTTTAATGGTTCTTTGGCTTGAGAGATGAGAACAAAGACTCGTTAACTTTTTAATAGTGCTTTACGTTCTCTTCTGATAAATTAATCTACTGAAGTACGCACATAAAAATATCATAGTGATTATAAAATTAGTTTTGTTGTCAAATTCAACATTTCTTAGATATCTGTGCGAGTAAGATACTCTTCAGAGTCTTGAGTCTTAGATTTTCGTCTCAGACGTGACCAATAGTCTTGATAATAACAGCCCAGAACTGTGTAACAATAATTCTACAGGGTGTTGCTGCTTTGAGCGAACAAAGTAGAACTGCATTTATGCTGATGAACATGGACATACTGTTTTAATACAGTGAGAATCTACTACACAATTATAGGTATTTCGACATACAATTAGTTTCAGTTTAAACACAATTACAACTTTTACAAAATTATTGGAATGGTTTAATTTTAAAATGAACTAGGTAAAGGATTTTCGATAAACTTTGACATTCGGGCGTTTGACGGCAACATATCATTGCTGAGTTGACGGAGGATCAAATGAATCGCTTACAAAACTGGTCATTTTATAAAATTCGAAATGTCTTAAGATGGCTTCACATTTCCATATCATTCAAAATAGAAAAATGAAGAATTATATATTTTTTAAATTTCGTCATTTTGTTATTACTTAATCTAATTGCATTAATTCATTATTATTTTAACAGTTTATGTAAAAAAACATAAATAAACAATGATATAATATTGAAATACACTCGTACTTGAAGTGATCAGCCTGCGACACACCTGTATGATGGATGAGGGTTCTTTTAGTCATTAACCTAGTTTTAAAAACTAAACAATAGTTTCCATGATACGGAAGCATACTTGTGTTAATTACCTTTTTGAAATTCTAATTGTTCTAAAATTCTAAGCGTGTTTGTAAATTAACATTTTAGCTACAGAAATAAAGTAGTTGCTAGTCAAATAAAATTAACAAAAATATTTCATTACATACAAGTATATATTTTTTGCATAAATTTATGGTATTTAATATTGTACTTCAGTGGTTACTTTTGATATGATTATCAAATTAATATTTTAAATACTCTTTGAAGTGCATTACGGCATGGGAAGGTATGCGTATAAATACATTATGCTGTATCAGATAATATTAAGTGTTTGTTAAATAAAAATGTTTATTGTTAAAAATGATAATTGAGTAAAAACTGCAATACATGAAATAAAATTAATATCGCACGATACAAATCTAAATCAATACCTAAAGAATTTGTGGAATGTACTTTAATATTTCTTCCTAGTGACGAAATAAAATCCACGAAGGATCTTGTTATTGGTATTCAAAGTAAATCTTATTTTCAATATTTTAATGTAAAAACGATAGCAACATGAATATTAATTGGACACAAGCAAAGCCTTAGATGAACCCTCTGTATGGATAAAATATTGATTATCTATTAAATGTTCAAAGAACATTTATATTCCATTATATTTTTAATTTAATAGAAGGTAGTCAGCTGTTGTGTAACATTTTTAGTTTTAGCATAATAAATAGTATATTTAATATAAATTATGAACTGAAAGTAGATTAGAATGTAAATAACGAATGTGAACAACGTTGGTCATGTATTAAAAACTAACCAGAACGGTCACTTAAAGTATATCCGTATGTCCGTTGAAATATATAAAAATCATAGCCGAAACTTCATTTCTTATTTATAGGTCTGATAATTGAAGTATTTATTCTTAATTAATTAATAGTCACTTGTCACAAGTCTGTGTTTTATAAAAGTAATTTATTTATTAGTAAATGCAAAACGTTATTTTATCAATAAGTGCTCGAACATTCCTTATATACTTGTTTTTTTATAATATAGATGTAAGTATTTCTATTGTTATTCTAGGTTAATATTTTTGTTTTCATATAAAGAATTAATACATTTAAATTTAACTAAATGCCATGTTTATCAAAACTGATGGTCAAATATTGTGCTGTAGTTATTTTTAGTATTATTTCTCAAAGCACTTAAAGCTATTTGCTTTGAAACCAAAATGACTACACTTCCGCAGCAATTTGCTCAAATGCTTTTAGATGCTTTTACTGCGTTTAGAAGCAGTTGATAATAATGAGACACGAAACACGACGAGTTTTTTAAATGACTAAACAAGATTTTCAGATCTGCAAATGAATTGAATGAAAAGCTTATATTTTCGTGATAAGGTAAATCGGAAAAAAAAATCCGTTTTCTTTTATATATGATCCCCAACAATTAGCAAAGAAGTTTCAATTTAAAGTTAAACGTTTTTCATTCCTATCCACTTTCAATTCCTATTCATTATAAATTATTTATATTATTATTATTGTATTTATATTATTATTATTATTGTTTATAATTATTTATATCGTGCTTTGCTAATATCTACAAGCAATTTAATAAATAAAATTAATTAAAATATAACTATAATAAAATTATTCAATAATCCTGTCCAGTAGACAGACAATCAATTTTACTTTTAATATTTATATGTTTGTCTTAAAAAGGTCAAATTGTTGAATTATTTCGTTTTATTTGTTGAAATTGAAAGAAAGGCAAGGAGAAGTTCTATTTAGCAGTAGGTACATATTTATATTAACAATCTTTACTTAAAAACTGCAAATTAAGATAAATAAATAATATAATTCCTGCGTTCAATTTATTTTAAAATTGAAAAATTATACACGCAACAGATTAAGTTAAATTGTGCCACGAAAATTCCACTTACAGCTCAGATAATTATTTGAAAGAGCATTTAATAAAATACATTTAATCGCATCGCACTCAAATTGTTATTGGTTCAACTTCACTAGCGTCTGTTTATTTAAAAATGATACTCTTGAAATCAAACTCTTGATGTAAAGAGTTGGTCTTCTTCTTTATCTTTTTAATTTTTTTTATGCTTATGTCGTTATATAGCTATTAAATCGTAACATCATATAAATATTTTGAAATAAATTTATTTAAAAATGTCAAAAAATATATACAAAATAATAAACTACATTAAAAATCAAAAACTATAGATATATTTATTTGTTAAAGTTAAAGTAACTAAAGTATATAATATTACATCGTACAAGGAATGACATTTTTTATTTAAATAATACTCTACTTTTTTAACTTTAATGTATATTAGCGTGCATTTTTATCAAATCTTGATGAGACGACAACAAATTTTCAATTTTATTAAACCAGTCGTATCTAGTTAATAAAACTATGTAATAATATAATAGGAAATTTTATTACGATATGAAAACCAGAATATAGAGAGTATGTCGCACTAAATAATTCACATCTTTTGCAAAACGTTTTCACCGAAAAATTGCCCTTAAGGTTTGTGTTTATAAATTATGGACTAATTTTGTTACGCTCAATGTATTGCTGGAAACGTAATTTGTTCGTTTTTACTCTTTATATTATTTTGGAAGTTATGAATTATATTGAGTAAATTATATTAAATTAAATTAAATATTATTATTCGATTTTGGAAAGCGATTTTTTCGAATCTTTCGAAGTTAAATGTAGAGAGGTTTTTGGCAGCCAATGAAGTAGAAAGTCAAATCAATATTTTTGTATAAAAAAAATTAAACAAACAGAAAAACAGCAGCTTTAAGCAAGAAAGTACATAAATAGTTATTGTACTTTATGGACACCGAAAATGAAACTGGAACTTGTAAAAAAAAACAGGATAAATTAACTCATTTAACAAATGTATCGGTACGTGTTTCTTAACATCGTCTCCGCCTTTTAGTTTGAGTGATAGGTTGATAGTTGATGTACAAAAGTATGACATGATACCAAATTACACGGGACATCAGCATCACTCCTTCGTATTCGACTAACGAGTCATAGTCATATTCTTCTACGAGATGGTAAACGATGGAGAAGGTATTAAAAGTCATTAAAGTGATTTTAAAAAACGTAAATTAAATTCAGGGGCAGTGCAAGAGGTCCTTTTGTACTGCTCGTGTTGATAAAAAGAAAGACTCTTATAAAAGATTCTAAGAATTGAGTTATATTTGAAAGTGTGACAATGTTTTATCACTGTCATAATCATTAAGTTTTCTTTCGTAAAGAGAATATTAGAAGCACTAGCAACAAATTGAAGTTTGTACATTTGAAGGATAGAACAGACGAGTCCAATTAACTTATTAGTTTTATTACTTTCTGAGAGATCTTGGTTATTCCCATTTGTTATTTAAGTAAAGTTTACTCGTTGCTTAGTCCACAGGGACTCGTATTAGCTGTGAGGTATGTGATGAAGTTTGTTTGGAAGAAGAGTGTTTAGAGAATAGATTAAAATCATAATAACCAAGTATAATAAAATAATTTAGGTTTTAATCATTTAAAGGAAAATAAATTACGGCATACCAACACAAAATGGTAACGAAATATGAAAATATAAAATAAAAAGTTTTATTGAAATAAATTAGTCTAAAAAAAAACAATAAAATCACCCAAAAAAATAAAAAATTGTGAAGTCTATCTAAAAAATTAGTGGTTTAGCATACATAATTAATATCCTTGTTAGCAATGAAAAGTCAGATATATAAGCTAATTAATGCATTGCTTAATCTAAAAAGATTAGTTCATCAAAATTAAATGTATAAGAAAAAAATATATATACGACTACGTATCATAAAAAATAGGAGAAAAATCATCATTTTTTAGACATTAACATAATCGTGCAGAACGTTTACTTTCATTTGAATGTTTCCCTCTTCCTCTTCCTATGTAAATGGTGTAATGAATCACAAAAGTGTCTTGTGTGTCAGGTATGATAAATGAACTCTAGAAGTTAAAACATGAACTTCATATAAGTTGGTCGGCATATATTCCCTGCGTCCTTTAGCTCTAATGACGTAAATTATTTACGTAATTTTTTTTTCAAAATTATAATAGAAAAATACTAGGTTTCTTGGGTTTAATTATATAATTCAAAACGTAACAACGCAACATATACAATCTTTCTCATCACTCCATTTTGTATATAAATTGTAACAAGACTTTCGTTTCAAATAAAAAAAAAACAAAAGTGAAACCATCACTTCATACAATGGAAGATAATTGTTATTTGTTCTCTGAAAATAGAACCTAACGAACTCATTTGATTTTATTTGTAAACAGTACAAAGAATTTAATATAATGGCGTACGAATATGAAGTCTTAAAAATGTGGAAATTAATGTTATATATATTTTTTTTAATTAGCTACGGATCTAACAAAATAGGACTATACGACAGACTAGATTCCATCCGCAACTTTGCACGTGTTGTGTGTTAATGAAAACTTCTTTTGGTATATTTATAATTATTTACGAGTGGTTTAAAAAAACATATTAGTTACAATTACTTTATAACTTACAAGTAAATCAATGCTGAAATAACCATTTTTTTTTCATTTGTATACAAAATAAAAGAATAATAGTGCTATATAAAAAATCTTAAAATTTTTTAAAGCTGAACCGTGAATAAATAACTAAAGTAGTACAGATATATCAACGATTTTTTCACTTCTATGGAACAAACTAGTATGTAGATTAATAAGATGAAGTATTGGTTAATATTTTTCATTTTTTGTATATTTTATTTAGCATTTGAAAGCTCGGTCACGTTTTTTATGTTTACATTAAATAGCATAAAAAAATTGCGTAATTTAATATTACCAATTGAGTTGTAAGATACAAATTCCTAAAGCATTTTAATAATAAACAAAATTAAAAGAATCGATACATATTAGTATCGGTACACACGGACACAAAAAACTTGCTTGTTAAAATAATTTCTTTGATAAATGACAACTGGAAAGCTATATTTAAAGCTGAACGATGCCAGCTAATGCTTAAAGCCTCAAAAGTGTCGGCAATCAGTGGTTCGGTTTTGTAATATAGTGGACGAACATAAGTGACATTTAGATGTTGGAAAAAAAATCATTCGACAGATTTGTCTATTTGTAATAACAAAAACAAACAGATTTATAAAGACATCGGTAAAAAAAATATTTTTATTATGTATGTGTACCTATTCTACCATGAATTTTAGGGGTTTTCAAAGAAAACAGGCATTATTCTTGTTTTATTTTACTGAATATCGTGACAAGATCCATACACTTTATTATCCTTCTATATCCATTTATTGTACCACTATCTCATCCAAATAGTTAAAGACTTTATAACAGGTTTAATAGCGTATATTCCTCTATAAACTATATACAAAGCAAAGTTAGGCAGAGTAACGGATTAATACATTTAGCCCGGATATAGCAGAATAATTTTAGCAGAGACAAGAATGACTAAGTTTGCCTTGGTTAAGAGAATGTTTGTGCGCACTAGTAACAAATTAGAGTTATCACATTTGAGAGATAGAATAGGCGGGTTCTATTAACTTATTAGTGTTTCTTACTGAGTGTTTTAGTGATATTTTTGGTTAAGTAAAGTTTACTCGTTGCTTAGTTTCGTGACTCATATTAGCAGTAGAGTAGTTAGACTAATGTATTAGAGGAATGTTGACCGAATAAATATATTTTATTTCTTTACTGGTTTTTCGGCTAAAAGTGGATACATTTAAATAACCTAAACGAAAATGAAAAATTTTAACTAATATAAATTAAGGAGTTTCACTTTAAATACAGAATCACTATACAATTAATTACAAAATAAAGTAGTTTAAAATAGAGGAAAATAAAGAATGAATTATATTTATGAATAACCGACAAGTATTAAGCATAAAGCGTGTGACTTAACCAGGATGGAAGTAGAGGTTCCTATTAATGAAGCTTTTTATCAATATTGATAACTAGGTTACCTTTGTTGGATATTGTAAATCAGCTTGATGATTATTATTTGACGTACGTACGATGAGCTTTTAATATATGTATCACGTATTTGTTATATAGTGTAGATATAATATTATTTTTAACACTGCTAATAATCTGTTGCTCAACTATAAAAATACACAAAAAGTAGTTGAAAATCGACATAAAATAGGCAATCTTTATAATAAACACTATTATCAGGGTAGTTTTAACACGAATTTGATTGGCGATATTGTTATTTTGTTCAGTCAGTCATTCGGTCAGTCAGTTCATTTCATTCGGTCAGTCAGAGATTAAATAATAATATAAATATAGTATGGAATTAGTTCTAGTTAGGAAGCACAAAAATTGCTTCTTAATGTTGTAATTTAAAGCTTAACGTTGAAAGGAAAATAATGTAAAATTTTATAAACGTAGTTTCAAAGATAGTTGACTCCGTGCTTTGACTGAATTAAAGAAACTAAGAACTGATAAACTAATCTGAAGCCTTTGAGGTGGTAGTATAAGGTAATTATAATATCTTCATTAAAGTGAGTTTCCATTACTGAAGAATTTTGGTGTTACTCAAGAATTTTTCTTTTTAAAATTTTGCATACTGTACATATATTATATGTTAAACAAATTGACAAAACACTTTCCATAGTGAAAGTGTTCTCCTATCTTATTTGTAAACAAAGTGTTTATATAAAATATAAAATAAGAATATTTAATGTAGGTACTAGATTTGTAGCATCTTATGGAATATTTTAATAAATAAACAAAGTATGTGTATCTTACTACATCATTGAAAAATTGACATCATGTTACTAGTAAATTGAGTCGAATCAAGATTACATAAAATACCAAAGTGCAAAAAAACTGTTTAGGTGAAGTGATAGTTTTGTCCCGTTCTGTCAGAAATAATAAAATATAAAAGTAAAGCTTTAAACATATTATATGCTTATGCATATGCATATAAGCATATGTATATAAGTATATGCATATGCATATAAGCTTTAAACATACAATATGAGTTATATGTACAAATTCACACCAGAGATGTCACATTTGACTTTGGTAAGCTCGTTTTATTTTCAGTTATGAATGAGAATAACAATTATAAATAAATACAATAGTGTCTAATAGGATCTTGCCATGAAATGATAGGTATTTGCGACTAAAATATATTTAGCCACTAAAACATTTTAAAATAAATAATAAATAAAATATTTATTATTAAAATTAAATTAATCTAATGTAATAAAAATAAAAAATATTAAATAAAACTTAAATACTTTTTAAGGCTACCCAAACTTATAGAATTTAAAGGTTTTGGACCTCTGACTATTCTAATTCAATTTAAAAACGTTTTGTATTTTTCGATATCCAGTAATGTTAGCAATATATACAATAGTTAATATTCTTATAGCATCATTAATTTAATATCATTATTATTATACAACAAACTATTAACATCGACTAAGTGTGGTAGAGTTAGCGATTTAAGTAGCAGAATACGAGAATTATCAGGTTTGCTTTTGTAAAGAGAATAATCTGAAGCACTTGCGACTAATTCTAGTTTACACATATGCAGGATAAAACAAAAGGGTCAAATAATTTAGTACCCTTTATTACTTCTAAGGGTATCTTTGTTATTTAAATTTGTTGTTTAAGTTAACTCGTCGCTAAGTCCATGGGGAGTCATTTAAGCTGTAAAGAATGTGTTCAAATTTTTTGCCTGTAAATGAGGAATGTTTAGCGAATAGAAAATGTTGCAATTCTTCGTAAGTGTTTAGTTTAAATTTGATATATTTAAATCATGAATTCAAGAAAGTTCATAAGTGTAAAAACCTATTAAAATTAAAGAATTTAAATTTCTGTATAATTACGAAATATCCATACCAAATGGCCGTGTAAAATGAATTTTTATTTGATTATACCTACAATATTGTAAAATATATTAAAAGAAAAAATATATAAACTAATAAAAAAGCAACAAGCATTAAATATAAAGCTTGTGACTTAACGAGACGAGAAATGGAGCTCGGTATGAATATTAGCCGTGTAGCACAACTCGGGTTTTATCAAGCGCATCCTGAAAGAGAAAGTTTATAAAATGTATATTGTTATATATATACTTGCTTCCGTCTACGGCTTCTCGCATTTCAGCCATAACTGAAAGGTAATTCTAAGTTTTACCAATTTACTGTAATTATGTTAATAATACAATTTTAAGAATATCTTGAGATCTATAGTTTCATTTAGGTATTTAAAATGATTTACTACTTTAAATATTCTACCAACATTTTCAAGTTTTTATATAGTAGAAATTCTAGTAAAATGCGTAAGATTCCAAAACAATACAAAATGCCACTTTCATCGAAGTTTTCTCATAGGTCAAGAGTTAGTCCTGCTCGCATCGATAATTTTTTTCTTTCCATCCATCTTCGATGCTATTTTATACAGCAAAGTTTAAAACATTAGTTTAGTTTCCACCTCCATCGATAAATCATTCATTCTATATTTCTTTAACCAAGATAATCCATATTATTTCGTTACTTCATCAATAAACATCATATGTCAACAATATATTTGCTATCCATGTGCATCCGAGAGAAATACAGAATAAAAAGGAAACAAGCAACAACAACATTAAAAGAACTAAAAACGTCACTTTAAATCACGTAATAAAATAACTCAAGCCAAGCAGTGAGACGCCTAACCTCCAAGAAGCAGATGTTATAGATAATAGCCGGCGACGAAACACTGAAAACAAACAAACACATTGAAATTATTTACACTCATTTTATTTAAAAATTATATTTTTATTGCTTGTAATTAAAAGGATAATAATTATCTTTACCTAATACAAGGTTATATCTATAAAATACTTAGAATTTTTTTATGACTGTTATCAGCCTATTTAATGGTGTTCGGGAATAATTCTATTAGCGTTGATTAAAAGTAACTTAACGTAACTTTTTCTTTTTTAGTTTTATGTAAAGGTGGTTAAAAAGTTGAAAAATAAAATATTTTAACAATAATAGTTCAATATTAGATTTTTCATAATTTTATATTAGTATTAGTATTTTTTTACACACAACACAACTGATAGGTACTGATTATAATTATGTATAATAAACGATACGATATTAAATTAATTTATATAACCGATTTATTTAAATACTCTTAAAAATTATATTTTCATTATTTTGTTGAGTTGTCTAGCAATATCTACTAATCGTAATGACTTTTATAGCGTCTCTGTACAGTGTGAGTGACAAAATGGACTTCATTGTGGAAGTGAAGGAGGAAGAGACTGCGGGGCTTCTAGGGAGAAAACGTTAACTGCTACGAATTTATTTAGACAAGAAATAAAAAAAAATGAAATGCGCTTATAAACAAGCAATGACTATAAATAAATTACCTACATTTTATATTTTATAAACTGTAGTACTTTCTTAAGTCAATTAGATATATTTAATTTCTACTTAATTCATTGCGGTATTGGTCTCCTACGGGGTCTTAAAATTTAAAGAGCCTTCATACAATGTACATTGGTGGCTCGGTGGTGCGTTAGGTTTTATTGTTATGTTAGTTAGTAGCTACAAAGCGAAGTAGCCATGAAAGACAATTAGAAATACAAAGCCCAAATTCAAGTGCTTGATGAGTTAAATACTGGTTCAAAATAACCTGAAAAACTTTAAGAAGTGTTTCAATAAAACTATTTTACGGATATAAATCGCGAAAGAAATTATTAAGAAATGTGCTAATTCAAATAAAATTGTCTTTTGTTCGCTATATACCAACAGATGGCGTTAGTCAAATAAATTTGTTTTTTTCGCTATATGCCAACAGATGGCGGTTGTAAAACATCAGTCAAATCTATATCACGCAAGCGAGTACTAAACTGTTTTGATCATAGGTCTTTAGTATTTTGAAATAGTAGAGCGTTATGCTATCCAATGGTGTACTGTAGTCTCCTGAAAAAATTAAATTAGTATTTCTATATTTGTGGAAAGATTTAACATGATTTATAATTTCTTAAATACGTATAGTTGGACAGCAACTTATTCGTGCACATTGACATTTATTATTAAGATTATTATTTATTATAATTATGAAGTGTTTAATATATAAGAAATTAATTAAACAGGTACATATAATTTTGATATGTCACAAACATTTCAATTTCGAACTTAATCAGAAAGACCAATCCTTTATGTATCTTTTATTACTTAATATTTTTAACATTAATATTGAAAACTAGACGTACTCTACTCGAAGTGGTTCAATTACTGAATCATTATCATTATATTTTATACATGTCTCTTAGTAAGGCACGATTGTAAAGATTGGTAAGTTCATATAATCAGAAACATTTATAGAAAAAATTAAATATACGTTTTAAACTTACTTGTTATTTTATTTTTTCGACAAAAAAAAATGTTAATTAAAATTTAAAAGAAAGTAATGGAGTGAACTGCTCCAATTTTATGAAGTAATTAAAAAGTGAATATAGTAATGAAAAACAATTACCAGTAAACTGAAACTTCTTTGGCAATTGTGCAAATCATATTTGTTGCAATACGTAATTGTATTGTTTGAATTCTGATTTCATTTCACCTTTTTTTCTAAAAAGAAGACTTATTACTTTTTTAAATTAAAAATTTACTGAAATCACCCGATTTATTAGCTGGAGTTTTGAATATCTTTACGTTTTGAGGTTTCCTAATTAATTCTTTTTTTGGTTCCATTTTCTCACGACCTAATTATGAAATTGACTTTATTTTTGTACCAATCTAGGTGTATTCACGTAACTTATAGCTAATTCGACCAATTTCGAGTACGATATCGACCAAACGGCCTATTAGTTAAAAAAAAATTAAAAACCAGGTATTTCCGATTTCTAAAAAACTAAATGTGCGATCGTGAATCAAAGCGTAATCATGTTATATAATACTGATAAGTTTTTCAGCAAAATTGACTAAGATTTTTTTTTGTTTACTTTAAAAAAACTGAAACCGCCTTTGAGTTTTCTACAACACTAATTGCGAGGTAATATCGCAAAATAAAAAAACGCTCACACGCACACACACACGTCCTTATGTTTGTACAAATACAAATACAAAACATTCAAGTTAGAAAATTGGGATGATTACAATGACTGGCTTCATTATTTATTATTATTTATTTATTTATGCACAATGTACAATGGTGATGCAGAGATAAAAGAAGTAGGTGCATGAGGAGGAAAACAAAAGAAAAGAGATAAAATAGAAAGTTATATAATAAACGTATTCATCAGGCAGTTAAACAAATATACATAATAATATAACATTTTTCTTTATCAGGAAGCTAATATGATAGGGAACGCACTCTTTACCACTTGGTTTTAAGGAAATTAGTTTTGAATTCAAATACATACCTAACTTTTCATTAAATTTGATATAAAATGACTGAACTTGAAACATTCTAGTGTGTCGTGTCTTATTATTACTTTGTCAGCGCAGTAAAAGCGTCTAAAAGCATTTGCGCAAATTGCTGCGGAATAGTCGTCATTTAGAATTCAAACCAAAATGGCTTTAAGTGTTTATAAAAAAACAATAGATTAGATTCTAAAAATGTTATTATCTATTAATGTATCTAAGTCCACGTTAACTTACTCTACTCAAGAGTTGCCTGGATGATATTACTCTTTAGCAATAATGCCGCCTTTTCTACTTGTTCATTTGTGTATTTTAGTTTTATTAATACTTAGTACAATAACGAATTAAAAAATTATTATTATTATTATTTTACGTTGTGTTGTAGTATTTAACGACCAGTTTTTATTCAGTAAATTGTTTAGATCTTTTTAATTTTGTACATAGAAATCAGAATCGATTTATTAAGAAACAAAATGAAATTCAGCGAGGGTAGACAGACATTCTGCCAGTCTATCAATGCGAGGAATGTACGAATTGGAACCCTTAGTCTTTTATTGTCGTGACCTTGGCGACCGTCGATATTAAAAATTTCATTTTTAAACTGAATCTTGTTTTTTTTGTAGCTAAGCTTTTTATTTAACATTATTTTTTTTAAGAAGTTTTAAATTTAGGTACTAAAGATGTATTGCAAACCTACATATCTTTTAGCAGTAACGTTATTAAAAAATTGTATTTATTCTACATTTGAATAAATAATGTTATTTACGTATTACATTGACTTATAAATATACAAAGAAAAAAACATATATTATAACTGTCTTCCTTGAAGCCTTAGCGTTGTCGGATTGGCTGCTTGCCGAAATAGACATATGTATTAACCAAAATATCTTTAAACAAGTTTAGTGCATACGAGAACCATTTTTAACTTAATTTGTATTACGTTCTTTGAATACTTACCTACGTTCAGTTGACCATTTCTATTCATTCTCAGTGTTTGTATTTTTATAACGTAGACTAAAAATTTAATTAATTAGAGGCACACAGGATTTTTCAAAACTTTATAAAAATAAAGATATTCTTTTAATATGTAATATACATAAAAATATATATATTTATGTAATATAATGTAGAATGTTGAGCGCAGCGAGGATTCAAAGTATATCGCCCGAAGGAAAAATAATTTGCTCTCAAGTCCTACACTCTTCTTTTCATCCCCTTTCTATGCGAAAATATGTACCTACTGATTACAAAAACAGAGATATCATTGGCGCTCTTTTTTTTTATAGTTAGCGCCGTGCACCAACACATACAGCCAGTAATTCATACAATTTGCGTTCAATTTCCATTTCCTATATGAACTTATGTCCTGAATTCAAATCACTTTTCCGCCTGGTAAAAAGTTCCTATCGGAAAAGTGCTATTTTGCTCTAACTTATCTATAAGCTTATTTTATCTATAAGAAGGTAAAAAAATCCTTTGGAGACTGATCACTATATATTTGAAGTATTAGGTCATCTTTATGGATATGGATTTTAATGTATCACAGTATGTTCATATGTATTGTGTTTAATACACACACATATATATCTGTATTGTGTATAACCTTTTTAAATAAACTATTTAGTTAAAAATAACATTAATGATTATTTAATCTATAATATTTTTTGTACTAGACTGTACATTTTTATTTCAATGAAAAATATACTAGCACCTTAGTCAATTTAATTCAATGGTATTCAAATTATTTCGTCTTATGAGAAAAATACAAGTTAAATTTACTGATGGGTACCATTAGGCAAGTTTTTATAAACCACGCCATACGAGGCTTAGCAGCTAGTAAAGTCAATGTTGATATTGGAATAAACAAAGAACCCTTTCACTTTGCATGGAATAATCGCTTTAAAATCTATTGTATTAATTCCAAGCTTCTTTTTCCTTTAAAAAACCATGATTAAATAGTTGATTTTTTTATCCATGTGTCTTGTCTTGAAAAAAAGTATATCATAATAATCTACATATTATTTTTTATTTCTAATAATATTATTATAATCGTTATAACTATTTATATCAGGTTTCAAAAGCTGATAAACGAATGGTATGTGGAGCAGAATTTTAATTAATTAATAATAAATTTGTTAATATTTTAGTATTCATAAAATGTGTTAAATTAATTATATTATATTATGAAAGCTTTTGATATGTTTCATATAATATGCACATAATTCGAAATAATAAAGTTAGTATATTTATCGAAACTAAAAATGAAATCATTGCTTGAAAATAAAAAAAATAGTTATTTTGCGCTATACTTATTAAAGAGTACAGTTTCAAATATAAACTATAAATATATTTTCTTTTTCTTCATTGTTTTTTTCTTTAAAACCTAGTTAGTACCTCTATATTTATAAATTTTGTGTGCTTTAACACGCTCTAGTATTTTAATGATAAACAATATATTTAGATGAACAGTTACCAACAGTCTTTAACAACAACAGTCTTTTGTCTTTGCAAAGATTAAAGAAATAGCTTCTAAAGCAAAGTCATTTAAATGTTAGTAGTTATAATGATAACTTTTAATTATTTATATTTTAATAAGATAAGCTAAGCATAGCCATTTACTTTTAGGACTGAAAGCATATTTTTTTATCTCAATATACTCGGAAATTATTAAAATGATAAACAAAAATCGGAAAAGTAATGCAAATAAAATGAACTACATATTTATGTCTCGTGTGTTTTATAAGTATTTATTAAAGTCCAAATTAGTTCTAATAAAATACAGGACTTTTTATTACAGAGTACACCCATTTGGGGTCCTTATTCATGAGCTCTAAACATGGCGTATTCGCGACGTGAACTGCGTGATCGCAGTTCGATGGGTTGGGTTCGAGACTAATCGATAAAATTCCAATAGTAATATAATGATAATTATATTTCATAGTAATCATGGATTACGAAAGTTTACATACAAAAAATATACAATTAGATTTATAATAATTATAACATTTTTATGTGAATACTGAAGAAGATTAGTTTTACAAATAGGAACGTAAAATATAATAAAGAGCGTAACTACTTATTAGCTCTAAAAGCAGTATTAAAGACTTAACTAGCTCTCGTTCTCGTTCTCAGGCAAAGGATCCTAATAACACGCAGACAGGCCAGTTATAACTACTAATAACTACTAATAAAGTAGCTTAGTATTAAATAAAAAATGTAATAAAAAATATTTATTATGTACCTTGAAACAAATCTATTTTATTAGTCTAAGACACAATTGCTTAAGACGTTAGGGTTAGAGAAAGTGAAAAGTTATTAGTGTTTTCATTGCAATAACTTTAAAAATTTATAATAATAATTTCAATTTAAAAAGAATCTAACAATTGTTACACCTTGCTTACAAAGGAAGCTTAGAAATGTTAATCACACAATACCATTAAATATACACATCTGCTTCCACAGATATTTTAGGTCTTAGGCTGCTACTGTACGTTCAAGAACAGCACTTTCGTATTTTCGCATTTATTCGTATTTAGTACAGTATTAGAGTAAAGCAAGATATAGTTTGACTGCGTTGTAAGAGGGATTAATTAGAAATTCTCTTTTATCCGGATTATGGCGGCCTGCACGTTTGACGTTACCAATATGAATCTCTTTAGGCCCATGAAAATCATCCACATACCATATATTTGATATACATTTGTTATAATACCTTTCCTCTTTATTAGCTCACATTCAATAAATAACAGTTTTTTCTCATACTCTGATAAATAATAACAATTATAGAGACTATTCTGATTATAATATTTATTATTTTGTGGGTCTGGAAATACTTAGCAAGCATTTATCTGTATTTACTTCATATCGTTGTTATAGGCAATATAAAAAAAAAAAAATAAGTGTTGTAATATTTTTTACATAATCCTGATTAAGGAAGTTATTGTAATGACCCGGATTTTTCTAAGTTGTTATTTTTACGTTTTCAGGTATCCTGAGTAATACACTTTTGAAAAACATGTATGTATTTATGTTAGCGATTTTTTGCTCTATTTTCTTGTGATTAGTTTTTTAGCGAAAAGCGAGTTTTTATTTTATTTTTTAAGAAAATACGTTTTCACAATTTCTAAAACACTAATTACCCGATTAGGATGGTTGTAATACCAATCAACGCGTGTTATTGACATCAAAAAGTGGTCAGAATGAAAAATAAAAAAAAATCCGTAAATAAAATTGTACACTTTGAAAATTTTATTTTCCCTATTAAGTGCACATTTCAAAATTACAAATAAAAGAATTTATTATATATATAACCAGTTAAATTTCTATTTCAATCATAAATAAACCAACAAGGAATATTTTACATGAACAAACAAGAGAAAAATAAATCATTGAAAAGTTTTGTACATTTTAGTAATTTAAAAATTTATTTTAAGTTTTTTTAAATTTAATCATAAAAAATTACATACATTCTTTTTTATAAAATATAATGTTCAATAATATATACAATATTGTGTCATATTTTTACGACGAACTTAATAACCTCCTAAAACCTAAATTTGAACTTGCTATCGTCTTCTTACTTATTATAAGTGGTATATGAGTGGTATTTACTAATTAATGATCACAACAGAAAGTGAATATTAATTATATTTTTCCTTATATTTTTGAATAGCTTACTGAAAATTCATAATAAGAGTTAACTCCCTTCTCAAAGCCGTAAAATACTCTATTGTATTTTCTGATGTTGCGAAAACCCATGAACATCGGGAATCATTTATCATCACATGACTTGCACCTTGCTTCCTTTTTTTAATATCAAAAACAGACTCTGTGATGTCAAACCTTTTTTGCATATAATTAAGGAATAGAGACTCTCTGAATTAATTAAAATTTCACTCATATTGAAATTGAAATCAGATCCAATTATATGGATTAAACTTTAAATATAACAGAGTTGCATTCCAGCTTTATATAAACTTTTAACTCTTTTACAAGGAATTTATAAAATTTGTTTGGGCCTTTGATTAAGTTATAAAACATGATTAATATACGTTACATTCCAATCTTCATGTTTCTTGGCAATAACAGTTTGGCAGTGCATCTTACTGAGACCAATTGATTGTATAAGTATATATAAATTTATTTATTTTTATGAAGTTTAATTTTACTTCATTAACAAATAAACGAAAAAGAGACTTATAGTTATCCAATCAAAATATTTCTCACTAGGAATAATTCATAATTATTTTTTTAAAGAAAAATATACTGTTCTTTACCATCGTCGATGGATATTGTATAGCTGATAGCTGTGTGAGTTAATGAGTTATATATATACATAATGCTATTCCAATTTAACAACTTAGCTAGTATAAGAGCTGTTACTTTGACTTGAAACTTAAAAATGTGTGTGGATAAAAGGTTGTTTGAGAGATTCTACATGCCAAAAAAGTTAAGTATAAAAAAAATCCTCGGTATCATGTTTTTTATCATATTGGATGGCAGAGCCTTTAACTAATAGTTAAATAATGTTTTTTGTTATGATATTTAAAAAAAAATAAAAAAAAATGTAAAAATAACCACGAATTATATCCGTAAAATAGTTTAATTGTAATGGTGGTTATTGGTACGATATTTATTTATTGGTTTAGAGTAGCAGAAGTGCTCTCTGAAACAAAGACTTTCCAGCGGTAACTAACTGGCTAGAGAGGTTGTGGCATTGTCTATTGAGATACCTATCAGTATGTGTGAGTTTCCTATATAAAGTGTGATCTAATGTATTGTCAGGATTCTTGATGACTAAGATATAAAGGAAAGTCAGGGAATTATTAGCCTGCAATTCCTTTGCAAACTGGATTTTAGTATTAATTTAATTAAGATGTTGTAGAAAGGCAGTGGTTTGGTTGTTAGGTAATATGGTGGTACCGTTTATAGATCGTAGGTGAGACCGATGCAGAACGAAGAGCCCTGGCCTCGAAGTCCTTCATATAAATGTCGGCAACAACAGGAGACACAAGAGAGCAAGACACACGCGACAGAGATACTTGACAGACACATGGGAGAGAACTTTAAAAGTGATTATTGTCATTTTGACACTTATTCTATACAAATTAAGGTGCATTATAATTTCATAGCTTATGATATATCTGTATGCCGATATTATATCACAAAATTATTTGAGTTTGTATATTTGTAAAAGATGTTTTCTGGTTTTAATAAAGTAACATATTTCGTAGACAATTACATATTTTATATATTTTATTTAGTATTCGTCTCTGTAGAAAACATCTGATTCAAAGAAGAAACCAAATAAGAAAACATGTTTTATTAGAAATAAATTTAAATTAACATAATGAAATGATACCATATTTAAATATTTCTGCCACACGTGCTTACAGAGTAATTTATTATAGATATCCACAAAAAGGGCGACCTAAAAACCCTTCCTTCATTTTATTTTTGGACATAACAATGACATTTTATTTCATCTTTATATTATTCTTATTAAATATAACGTGCAAGAAAGATTTTCTATTTTTAATAAATAATTATAATAAAAATTGAAAACCTAACGATGTTATAAGTGTTACAGAATATTGAAGCGAACTATTATGTAGTCAATCTAGTATATAGTATATCTAGTATATTGTTGTAATAATTTTAGCACAAATAACTCAAATAATAACATAAGAATTTAATAATTTAGTCATATTTAATATAATATATAATATAATTTTTAAAATACTTCTTCATTGCCTTATGATAACTCAAAACTAATAATTACACAATTAAAAAAAATAATTTTTTTTTTACCAAAAATTCGATATTAACAACCTTCAGTGTTTTATTTTTTTCCTTCCTTCCTCGCACAAGTAATGAATCGCACTTCAACCTACCTCATTCCATATTGTAGATACCGCTGTAAGAAAACATATTTTGTAATTATAAATAAAATGAACATCTTAAATATACCTTGCATACTTCATAATGGCTCACGCTAGCAAATGTAGACAGTTAATTTACTAAAGGTCGCCTTTCACAGTCGCGACGCTTATTTTATTTGTTACGCTTCAGGTTATTGTTTTGTAAAGATACTAATAATATAATAAGCCCTTTAGTTTTTACTTTATTTGTCGTTATTTTTTTTTTAAATTCTTTATTTAAATTAGTGTGGTCATGTAACTGAAAGGAAATATATAAGAGGTGTAGTTTTTATAATTCTCTAATAATAGATAGGTTTAATTTGTTTACATTATTGAGAAAAAACAATGTTTTTTTTAGTAAATAATTGTTTATCTTTTTCCTTCCGAACCCATAGTTCTATAGACTTTCACGGGTTGACGACAATATTTTAATCAATCAAATCGATTGAGTTATTAATTATTAAATAAATTCAAGTAATATTTGAAATTATAAAATGATAATTCGAAATGGCCAACTGTTTGTATTTTTATGAGTTTGGTAATGTATCTTAGAGAAAGTAAAATCGACTTACACATTTAAACGTCAAGGCAAATTTTTCATTAACTAGTGAATAAACAAAATGTGTGACAAAAAAGGAAAAATAAGTCGGCTACAATTACCGACAAAGATACAGAAAAACAGGACGAAACCAAAATATTTTGTTTAGAAAGAACTTGGTAAAATAAATAAACCTTATTGCATAGCTACGAAGTTCACAATTTCTTCGAGTAACTTTTTGTCTGCATCAAGGGTTTTATTGGTCGTTACCGCCGGTTTAGTTTGTATTTTTTGTGAGCTTCCGTTATACTTAACTATGAAAGTGAATACAACCCTAAGTTGTTATTTACGTCTTTCTATTTTTTTTTGATAATATATATATTGGTTAAAAAACTACTTTTTGATTTGTATGTTTACTATATCTTTATAAAGGATTATGTAATTGAAACACATTTGAGTTGTCCTTGGACATCTTTCAAGACAAAGCAAATATAGTAGGTATACAGAAAACTGCGTGTATCTTCTATTGACAACTGATCCGAACAAGTAGCATATCCTCCCCTGTAGGAACATGCAATGACTGTCTGGTAAAAACTGTGTCGATTTATTCGCTCAAGATTCACTTCGCATGTTGTTAAGTTATGTAAATACAAGAAATCAGACAAGAATGAGGTACGATACTTCAGCGACAGGCCTCCATCTTTTTTCTAAGAAGACGTCGAGTTGCTCGGATAGTATGACCGATGTGGTGCATCAAGGAATAGAGTTTTTCTTTCCTCTTGCTGACGTACCCACGAAAATAATCTGGGCTCGTTTTTGGTCTTGATGCGTGAGACTGTGGAAATCACTTCTAACAAGAAAACATTGACTCTCATATAGGCCCATACTACAATAAAAGCAAATGTATTTGCTTCTCTTCTTGTTAGTAGTAGGCATTTTTACTCAAGCACATCCCTCCTAATGCGGTTTGATTCCAGAAATCTGAAACACTAAAAAAGAGATATAGAAAGCTTAAGTTGATGGTATAACAGTAATTTGTTAAGAATCTGACCTTCGTGATGACCTTGGCTCCTAATTTACAAAATGAGTCTTTGGAATATTGTGACTCTGTTCTGATTTTCGTGCTATAAATATCCTTGATCCTAAAATAAGACTATCTGCAAAATAGCTCGTTTTTTCCATTTGCCAAGGTCCGACTGTACTTCATACCTGAAACAAATCTTACAGTCTATATAGCAAAACTTCAATTGTCTATATTATTGCGATCACAAAATGGCTATTTACACCAACTTAATTAAGGGGCATGCAAAAAGTCTGAATGACACCCCAAATTGGTTGATGTAATATATATGATAGGTTGGAATTGAAATCCTAAATTGAAATACATTGGTAAAACGCCATTGCTTAGTTTATAAATTAAAAAAGACATCAATATCTTATTATAATCTATGTATTGAAATCAGTTTTGCGTATTAAATTACATAAATAATCATGTTAGATATTTAGACGAAATAAGTAATAGAAACGCAACAATGTAAGTACGCCCCTATGAATACATACGCTTCCTAAATTTCGTAAAATATATACAAAACTTTTCTAATTTGTCGAAGCTTTATTTGTTTTTGTAATTGGGTTATTTCATTACTTATTTTTTATTCTTTTACCAAAACAAGATAAAACTTGTTAGTTGTTTGTTTTTTGCTTTCTTCTAAAGGAATTCTTTTTTAATATTTTTATTATTGAAATTTAAAAGATAGTAGGTAAGGGTTCCTAAAAGGTAAGGAGTGTTTGAAAAATTGTTACGTTGTCTTTTATGCCGACTTTAAATAATCTATTATGTTATCTATTCCATCGATATCAATACATAAAGGATAATAATTACACACACACACACGTATAGCACACACATATATAACAGAGTTTTCAAATAATAAATATTCGATATTGTAATATGAAAGCAAACACATGAGATCGAGCACTGTAAGTGTATTGTGTAATTTGTATGAACTCGTGAATATTTGTCGTGAATCGAATTTACTGTACTCGTAAAAGCTTTCGTTCAAACATTATTAGTTTTTTTATTTGAAATGTATTATTTAGAAAGGTTTTTTTTAAACTATTCATTTAACTTATAAATTTCATGTATTATCAGGAGAATAAATAAATAAATTAATTTAAGTATCACGAAATATTCTTAGTTATTTTTAATTTTTTTTTCTACTATGTTGAAAAACGTAAACTAAGAAAAAATTTTTGAATTAAAAAATAAACAATGCTACGTTTAAAAAAAATATAGAAAAAGTTATAATATTAACTATTTAAATATATTATAAACAATTAATAAATAATAAAAGTGAGGATATTGTTATATTATTAAACATATATGTCAGGACTTTTTTAAAATTAAACCTGATATTCGAAATTGAATATATTGTAATGTCTACGTAATATGTAACTTTAGACACGTTTTAAAAACAAGTATATATGTGTGTGTGTATTTAGTGTTTTTTCGGCTCACGTTTCTCGCGACCTGATTATACAATTGACTTCGTTTTGGTTCCAATCGTTGCATATTTGCGAACCTTAGAGCTGATTAGTTTACCAGGGAAATAAATAAGCGTTTGAAACAGTTTTTTTTTAAAAAGCTTATTGGCAATTTTTGTAAAACTGAATGCGTGATCGGGGGAGTTGTGGTACCAATCGATACGTGGTAGTGTTAGTAATAAGAAGTCGCAATTAAAACAAAATTCACGTTTTTCTGGTTTCAATAAAATTTATAAAATAAATAGTATCAAAATATGTAATAATTATATGCTAAAATGAATTATTTAAAAAATATATATTAAAACATTTTTCTTAACCAAGAAATTAATGTGATGGCTTACCCTTTACCGTTTTTTATGCTTATATACTCAAAAGATCGATGTGTATAAATGCAATATAAGAAACGGAAAGATATACGAAACGGAATCTTGATTTAAACGGAAGCGAGTGGGTTCAGAGGTATGCATTAATCACTAACGTGCCAACAGATTATCTCAGACGCTCACTCGTCGGTCGCTAGATTGGAATTCATAGGACGATAACGTTTTAGGTCATGAATGAAAAAAGAAAGCTAGATCTTAAATAAGCTATGAGCTTAAAACACTCTGAAGGACTGACTACCAGTTACTTATATGATATGAATTACGTTTACTTACTTAAGCAAAAACCATTTATATTTCAATATTTGTTCATAAATACAATTTATATTTGAAACGTTTACAGGTTATATTTTATATGAAAAAGTTGTATAACTCATCTTCTCCGGTATATAATGAATGAGTAATAGAAATACGTTACATTGTTAGTACAGTTCCGTGAAAACCTACGCCTTTTTAATTTCGCTAAAGAGTAAAATATACCAGACTTCTATTTATTTATGTACCTTACTTTTATAAAGAAATTTTAATCATAAAATATATACATAGGAATTTTTGTAGAATTTGTTTGTAAAAAAAACTTGAAATTTATAGAAGATGTTCGTTTCTTTTGTGGTGTTACATTCTTCAAGCATAAACAAAAAGTGTTTTATTAACATTAAAACATGTAAAAATTAAATTTCAATATTTTAAATACCAAAAAAAAAATTGATACCATTATATAACGTTTTATTTAAATGTTTCCATCATCATCATTTTTATTATAAAAACTTTCTCTACTTTTTTTTAAATATTACTAGCATATTACACATAAAAATAATTATTATATATCAAAACTATCCTTATATTATTTTTTCTTTATGCTTTCATTTCATTTTTCATATACAATAATAAAACAAACAAAAGTTATTTTGCTATTGTTTTTCCGAGGACATGAACATAACATCACAATCTCAAGAAAAAAAACCAATTCAATCAAGTAGCTACCTAATTTTATTGGTGGGTTTGAATGTAGAAACAACAAATAAGAAAAGACAGAGACATTAGAAATAAAACATTCATTAAAAGAAATAGCAATCATGACTCTAATTGTTTACAGCCTCGTGCTCGTTTCATCTTTTGTTGTTCGTACTTCATTTTTATTAAACTACAATTTCTAACTCAGCTTTTTTTTAAACATTAATTTTTATTATCCCTGTAATCATAATATGTGTAGTTGTTTGTATTCGTATGAGTGTGTAAAAAGTTACTTTGTCAAGTTTTCCCATTGTAAACATCGTCGCGTTATATTCATGTCTGAGAATCTGAAAATCAAATTATAAAAAAATAAACATTGGAAATCAGTTTTTACAAAACATATTATTTTCATTGTCAATGCTAACACCAGCTTGGAAAGGTAATTGTCACAGAAACAGAAACCTGAGAAGAGTTGCAAGCTGAAACTCAGCTGGCTTCTCCTTTCTTATTTACTTAAATGCCGTACTTGAAACCTAATTAACATATATAATAAAACTTATGCAGTGACATCAGTTGGCTTTCAGTGGAAGCATTTGGACAGAGTTGTTTGGAAAGTATTGGTAGGACCACGGTCACTTCTTCTGGAGGCGCGGAAGTGGTCACTTCTCCGATACGCGACTCGACAGTTTCCAATATATATTATTAGAAATGACTCACGAACAACACCAAATAAACCTACTTTTATTTGGTCTAGTTAGTGAGTGTGTGTTATAGAGGTATGATTGTAGTTCTTTACAGTATATTTTTTAGCTACACTGACAATGTGAGTCCCCGAATCATTGATAAACCTTTTGATATCAGGTAAAAAGTGGGGGATACTTTATATCCTTGTTAAAATATTTGTTTAGAATTTTTAAAAAGAAAGATAGGATATCAAAAAATATAAAAATATAAAATACACAAGTATCAACTACATGAGGGCAAATTTTTATCAGATAACGATATTAGATACGACATTCTGAATCATGAAATTAAATAAAGTTAACATGAGATAAAACAACAACTCTTTGATCAAATCTTCAATATAAAAGATAATATTTATACTAAAGCTATAGGATCTATGAAACTCTGAGTTTTTTTAAACATGCTTCTTAATAAGGAAAAGAGGTTTTAATAAATTTCATAGCTTCATTAGCTAATTTGAGAGAATATTAATAAAGTATAAGACTTGATAAAAATTAAGATAAAATTTATCAAAGAAAAGATCTCGTCACCTGAGAGGTCTGGCGTCTTTACAATTTCGTAGTATTTAATTAATTTGATTTATACAATAGGAAGTGTTCTAAGGAATTCTAGACTATTTTTAAAATAGTACCAAATTTATTGTTAAATTTTTAAAGTTAAGTAACATGGAATACTGCGATAATAATTTTAATATATTTTATAAAACTAAAGAAATAGATTCAATTGCAAATAAAAAATTATAATAATATAACATTTTTCTTACCACTTTAAGACCCTGTTTGGCTCGATACTATATTTATATATTATTATTATTTCTGAACCGTGTTCAAGATCAAAATACCTTGACTTAACTTTGAAATTAAATTAAGGTTTAAACTATTTGTTAAATAAATATATTTAGTGATTCCTTATTCTTATTGAAACATGAAAATTATCCATGGATCATAATTTTTTTTTATGAATTAATATTTCAAAGGGAAAACTGATAAACAAAAAACAATAAAAATTCGATGTAATTTTAGCTAAATTTTATTCTCTTAGTATTCGATAAAGATCAAGTGTATTTGAGTTTCCGTTATTGTAATTTGGTTTAGTTGCGTCCATTGACTCCGTTTGCGCTTTTTTACAAGGAACCTAACTTTGATACTCTAATTATAAACAATTTTAATTTATCTTTTATATCTTTTAATGTGTAAAACAATAGTCGCAGTAATATTCAATGTTTTGAATATTACTGCGTATTCATAATTTAATTTATTTTATTTTATTATTTAATTATGAAATAAAACAATTTAAACTATTTACAGACAAAGATTACAAACGATTCAACCTCAATAAAAAAGATTATTGGAGATACCTTTATAAATAATTTAAGTTACTATTTCTACCACTTTTACTAGATTCATTCTTTCATAATTGACAACGCTCCGTAATGTTCTGGGCATTGATTAGTTTGACGGAACGTACGGGGTTAGTATTCATCGAAATTTGCACATTGAATGTACGCAGCGGCGGTATATAACAGAGGTTCTGATTCACATTCACAGCCTGCACGATTTTATCAAGAGAATTCATACAGGATATTCAAATTTTGCACTATATCTTTATTTTTTATTAAAACCGAAAAAAACTGTTTTTGATATAGCCGAATAGAGTTACTGTACACACTTATTATGTGATGGTGTGTGTATACTACACTGTTTTCAGTTATTCAATCGAAGATTTGTTGTAACATTTACAACTATCCCTTTGTTTTGAAAAAGGATTGTAATAGTTGAAATTTTATATTTACTCTTAATTGAATATGGTACATTATTATTTAAACTCTTAAATATAACAGCACGTTTGAAAAAAAATTTGATTATAATAAAAATATGACTAGTTTTGTTCAAGTTTCGCTTATCTTTCTTAAAAGAAGTAGCAATTTTTTATCTTTGGTTTTAAATAGAAAAAAAATAGGTTTTAAGGTTTAGTCCTACAAACAGTTTTGAAAACAATTCGAGTCACTTTTCTGACACCGATCTCAGTCTATTTATCACAGTTCTCCTGCTGTTACCAAGAGGTTTCTCTATGGAATATAATAGTTATTTACTGGACCGTGTCTTTGACCTACATACTGTGTAAAGATCGTTTGGGGTCTGTGTGTCAATTCAACATTATAACAAAATTTATATTTAGATTATCTACATAAGTGAATATTTTTTAAGTATTAATACTGAAAGAATAAATATTATAATATTATCAGCGGGGAAGAAAGTCGAAAGTTTATAATTTACAATTCACATCGTTACATTAACACTTAAAATAGTGGAAATAATAAAACTTAATCTTATTTAATTCTAAGGATTACTTTGATGTAACTGTAAGAGATTTATCAACTCCCGCATAGATCTCTCGAATGAAAGAAACTATTAAAAGGTATTTAGAAGGTTTTATAACAAAACAATGTCGTGATGGGCTTTTGACAAGTTTTTTTACAAAAATATAAAAAATAAAAAGCATAGCTTTTATAAATTTGTAAATGTATAAATTTTTGTAAATTTCATAGAATTTTAAGAAACTTTCATTTTTTTACTTTTTTTGCCTAAACGAATATTCGAGAAGGTGTATATATTTGATAATAAAAGCAGGCGCTGTATAATAATAATAATAATTTATTAAAAGATTTTTACGTTAAACAGATGGTAAACAAATAACATAAGCTGATTCTTTTAATATCACGTATTAACTAATTGTTAAATTCAGGGAATAAAATACCTTTACTTAAATTTTCTTAAATTTCACATACAAACATTCTACAACATAAGTCAAATTAATATAATATTACATTGGAAAGATGCCAGACCACCTATTAAGTAACGAGATCTTACCTCTGATTAGTTTTATGTTCATCTTTGACAATTGATATACTTTATTCAAATTAAAAGCTATAAATTCTCTGAATCAAATATATTATAATTAATATATAACTAGTTTTGTTCATTTCTGTTATAATTTAAATAAGTGCTGAGAAATCACATAAAAACAAATTTGGTCATCTCATCTATCAATGTCAAGACGAAATCTCAGACCTTTCTCAGGATTTACGACTTAATCGGTCCTTTACTCCCCAGATAGTAATACGACTACACTTCTCACCTTTTTTGATCTATACTTTAAACATAAAATTAAATCTACCTGTTTATATCCTTGTTTCTAGTATTTATACAATTAGTATATTCAATCAACTGTTTGTTCGTTGATTGAATATTCGTAATTACGCATTAATCCATAACATGACAATTAATGAAATCCATAACATGACCGTGTTTCTTGAAAATAAGCGCTGATATGACAAATATGCCTGAAGTTATAAGTAACTGATAAAGTTGCCAATCAGAAACATACATCATATGCAAACAATGTCATGTTCTAAATTCAATCGCCATATAATATATAATTGTCAACAATGAAACAACGCAAAATAGAAATAATTAAAAAGTATAATATTGTATTGGTTAAAGCTAAAGTTGCTTTATATTTCTTCCTTAGACTTATACAGGGTTTATTAGTTCATAACAGATGAGAAAATAAAAAAAACTTATTAGTATATAATATGTCAAATATTTTAATAATTTTGTCCGTTTAAAAAAATACATTCTTAGACGCTTTTTTCCATTAACATTACTTAAAATTTCCACTATGTATCATTTTTAACTTAAACATATACATATTTACATAGGCCCCGTTTTAGAGTTATAAGTTTATATTTTCTTTGTTAAAGTATATAGTTGTAAATATTATCAGTTACTTGGATATAAACATAATACGACAAAGCCATTATAAACGATAATAAATTTGAAGATAATACAATAAAGGAACTATTGACAAATGTCCGTAACTAGACACGATTGAGTAAGTTAAGGAACAAGAAACGTTAGTTATAACAACTCGAAGTGACATCGACGTAATTAGGAGGAAATTTGGAGAAGTTCTCTGAGGGTTCGTGACCATTGAAGTGTGTTAAACAACTGTTATTATTGTCACATTTATATATCCATTATGGATAGAAATTATTAGAAACATTCGTCAGTAATGGAACTTAGCAATGCTAATATTTATATGTTAACATGTTTATTGTATTCTACTTTTCAAGCCCTTTTTATACAGTTAGGTAAAATAGGCTTAATAATCTACCATTTTAATGATCATCTTTCATTTGATACACATGCAGGGCTCGTGTGGGTTATACAAAAATATGAAATTCGTGAATTTGTTGTTTCAGACATTAAGAATAATAAAAATATTAATTACATATAATACCGTTGTAATCGAAACTAAAGACGGGTTCGAAATATCAGTAAAATGTTAACTAACTATTTTTATTTGTTAAAATTAAATTGACATTTTTATATTATTGCGATGCATAAATTCTTATTTCCATATATTTATATATGTATATATATATATAAAACATATAGATAAAGTACTTTATCTATCTTCTTCTAACGATACATCTAAAAGAATGGTTAAGTTAATGTAAGACTTTCATGGCCTAATATTTATTAAAGAAGAATTAAAAAAATATAAATTAGGTTCAGTAAAGGAATATAGAAAAAACATATCGTGACTGTAAGACACGAAGAAAATAAACAAAATGACACTTTCAATTCGTTTAATATAAACATGCAGTATGGTGTGTCGTTAAGAAATTTTTATGTTTTTTTTTATAAAATCCATGAATATTTTATTTAAAGTCATTAAAGAAACTTTTTGCAGATATAAATATATATAATAAAATTGATAGTATGCATTTTTGTAACTTTGTAATTATTTTCACGTTGCGAGAATGTGGATACGAAAAAAGTGCTTATATGCATATATACAAAAATAGACACATTAAAAAAAGATACATTTACAGTTTAAAAGATTACCTCTTTACCTGTAGTAAATGTATCTTTATTAACTAAATAATATATTTATATACTTTTAACTTCAATCTGCAAATTACACTACGCGACTCAGTATTTGCGTTTTTTTTTAAATTCAAAGTTCAAAAGACCTAAAAACCTATAATATAGTTTAGTACTCGCTTGCGTGACAAAGATTTGATCGATGTTTTACTAACGTCATCTGTTGGATTACGAGTATAGTGAACAAAACACAATCTATTTTTATTAACGCCATCTGTTGGCCTATAGCTAACAAAACACAAACTTCTCGAATTAACACACTCATTCTATTTTTTGATTAAATAGTACATATATTTTAAAACTTGCTTCTACAAGTATAATTTCAAAATGATGATTAATCATAAGTTTATTTTTTATACTTGACATTAACTATTTTTCCTCTTAGCTTGATGTTTAATAATTAATGCAATATGCCTAATGTTACCTACATTGTTCATCTTATTATTGTTATAGACTTACCATAGTACCTACATTATCGTTTACTATTTTCAATTATTTTATTTTTATATAAAACAATTGTTTAAACTCGTTTATTGACAGCGACAGAATATCTACCAGCTTTGAGAATATGGTTCTCAACAATCAGGTGAGTGGGCGACCATTTTGGATGACTTTTTATTAATAAACTTCTATAATGATAGTTGCTAATTGTTTTGTTGTTTTTCAAAACTGCTTATATATTTTTTCGTATTGTAATGCAAAATCACAGGCTGTCCAAATAAAGATTTTGAATTTGATTTTAAACGATCCTGATTTCTATTTAACATGTCTTATAAACCCCGGATTTACTTGAAAAATACAACAATAGATTAGTTTGTAAGAAGTAATAAGACAATAAAGAATCTAGTGCCTGAATCTTCAATCATAAGAAAATAATAAAAGAAATTGGAAAAGTTTTTACCAGACTCCTCTTGTAGCCCTCTTGAGATGATTATTATATTGCCGCTGGATAGCCAATATAATAAGGTTTCTGATCTATATCTACAGTCAATTGATGAGTATATAAAATAAAGCAAATAAAATAGTTTGAACAATATCATCATTTAATCTTTGGATAATTGATAGTTTTAAATAATTATAGTTATTTAATAAAATAATGTATTGTTATTTTACGTTTAAAAGCAAATAAAGAACTAAAACATCTTCTTCGTCGTATAATCTACACTCACCTTTATTTATTTTTATACTGCGCAGTCCTATTTAACAGGATCTGGAAAAACAAACACTAATTGAATTTAATACTTTATTTAAATGGAAAATCTTTAAACATATTATTTGCTGAAATCCAATTAAGCTAATAGCTTTAACAAAGGTTTTAATTAAACGAAATCTTCTGTGACGCTTTATTGTGTGACCATTTAAAGCGATTTTTACAGTTCTTTCAATATGGGGGCGGGTCCCGTCACATTAATATTCTGGCTAATAAATTATTATCGTTGTTAATATTATTATTTTTAATAAAATCTATCAAGTATTACTTGCATTAATCATTGAAACAACTTATTACACTTACAGCATATTTAGTAACTTAAAAAAAAATACAATAAATTTAATTTTTTTAAAGTTTTTTTTAAGTTTTTAATTCTTATCTACAAATCGTGAGCAACGCTAAAATTGTGATGTCTGTACCCTTTCAAGTGATTTCAGCATTTCAGACAATGTAGTTGAATTTCAAAGTTCCAAAAGTTACATAATAGCAATGCTTTAAAAAAGTCAAAAGGTCTACAATGAAACTCGTTTTCAGGTTCTCGTCCTGCAAAAACTTTGCAGTGTTAACGGAATTGGCACGTAGTAGAGCACCGTGTGGATGAAGCTAACCGTTTCGTCTTTTTTGGAGCCAACTTTGGCAGCTCCAGAAATCTAGCCCCCGTAGCTGAGATATACAATGCAGCTAATTTATGATGACTTAGTTGACTTTGGAGACGGCTTTGGCTTGGATATATTTCCAAACTGGCTCTTTTTTGACCTCTATGATTGGCCATTTCGGCTGGATTGTAGTCTAAGTGAGGGTATTTCATTTTACCTGTCATATCACCGCGGTCCATGTTTTCTCATTATGAGCGTGAAATGATAGAAACAATAATGTATACATTTTTTTTGTTTTGTTTTCCCATTAGTTTTTCTTTTTTCATCAATACTCAGTAATACTCAGTCACTTCTATCTTGTTCAATCAATCTGTTTAGGTTTGGGGGCCACCTATAAGTAATGGTATATAAAATATATTTTCATAAATCAGGATGTTAATGTGACGGGACTCGTATCCATTACTTATCGTGTAATACATAAAAAAAAACAAAAAAAAAATCAGTAAAAACAAAACCCTAAAATTTACAAAAACTATCATATATATATCCATATTGCGCTTTATTATAATACTTAAAAGATTTGAGTAGATTTCAAAAAAATTCTATGTTGCTACGAAAACGATGCGAGATGATGATCTTTGCTCATATTATGATAGATGGTGAATTATCTTACAAATTGAACAGCATGAAGCTGGACTTGTATTAATTAGTAGCTTTGGTGTGTAATTAGTCTATTCCTCCATACCTGTAATCCAATACATGATGCAATCAATAGTATGTAGACTTACTTTACTCAATATTCAAAATATTTCAATGATTATGTTAATTTAAAAAAAAAAACTGTTTTATCTTAAAACATTTTTTTATAATATGGACATAGGGAAAATATTAAGTTGTGAAAGTTATTGTTAGCAATAAGGTACATAAAAGTAAATGTGCAATTTTAATAAGAGCGACAGCGATCTAAAAACATGGTAGATTTTCGTAGTCGTTCTCTTAATTTCAATTATAGAAATATATGAATAAAAAAAATAATGACTCGAAAATTATTTTCTGATGATATGTTGATTTCGATGATGTAGGTATTATAAAGCTGCAATTGGTTTTGATCTTTTAATTTCATTTCAAAATAAGCGTTAACCCAAGCCACAACTTCAACGTCTTTATGGCGCTTGTATTTATCATTGTATTTATAAAAACGTTTTATACAGATTATAAACAAAAGTGGCCCAAATAGACGTCACGTTAGATAATTGTCATAAATCCAAAGTTTTTTGATATTGCTATTAGATATTGCTCATTTACCAGCTATGCAGTGATCAGCCTTACTGATATGTTTTTTACCAAAAAAAATGTCGGCTTCAGTAATTGTAGCAACGCTTTGACCCCCTATTAAAAGTACTGAATTTGGTACTCCATCTACCGAGCCAGACATAGACATAGCGGCTTTTACTGGTTTTTATCCTCTAACCATATACAGAAAAACTCTATTTTATTTTAAAGTTACTTTATACATTGATTATTTTTCATAATTTCTTTATATTTTCAATAAAATAGTTATATTTTGTAATACTATTGTCACGTCTTTGGAGGTTTAGGTTTTTTCTGACATGAGGTGTGCCTATTTAAATTAATAATCATATTATGTATGTATTTTAAATGCTGCTAGTCTTCATTTTATATTTCTATTTTTTAAATACCACTTAATTTAACATAACTTGTGGCTAAACTGTTATATCGGTAGTATGTACTATTTTAATAATGTTAAATATATTGACGGCACCTTCAAACACTTGGATATCAGTTACAAAAGATTCTTAAATGAACAATTTTCTGAATTTCTAATATCTATTTAATATTAGGTTACCAAATTTCTTTTTATTTTTTTATTTTCTTCTCTATTTGTTTTGTAACATATGTACGACACACGACACAGAGAAGATTTGGAATAAATGTAATATACAAGTTCACACACAATGATTAATTAAAATAAATAAAAAGTTAGAAAATGTATTAACATAATTTATTAAGTTATCATTCCTTGATAAGATGTCCTAACTTTATTAGTTAAAATATCACAATTTATATACTTATTTCTTTAAATGTATTTAAGACTTTGTGAACAAATAAATGAATATTTGTCTTGTCACTAACATTACATATAAAATCAATGAATCAAACTTATATTATTGAAATGAAATTCAAATTCCTAAATCAAAAATTATAAAAAAAGTAAGACCTCAGAAAATTTTGAATATCAATAATAATGGTACTTTCAGTTTGCAATAGAGATAATAACAGTACTAAAATTATTCTCTACTGTTATAAGAATAATTTTATATATATTCTTAGAACATGAAGTTTACGGAAACACGTCTCGCGGTCACGTCGCACGTAGCATCACCGCGTATGTGGTGACTATAAAAACCTAGCCTCTAATATCAAATAACCCTCCAATTTCCTCAATAGAATGTAATATTAAAGACATTTCAAGTAAATTACATATTTAATAATAAGTCATTATGTAGAAAATTAGTTCTACTTTTTATTTTAATTTTTCTCTGTGATTGTAAAATAAAATTGTATTGTCTTTTAATGACATAGAGCGAGTCATTTCAAAATACTGACTGACTGACTCTTAATGTAAAAAATATAAGTTTATCAATTATTACTTATATGAAAAAGTAAATCAATGAATTATTTAATATACTTCTAAAAGGTTTATCCTTTTTATATAATTGAAAATCCTGAGTGCATGGGTTATATATCAAAGTGTTGAGTAATCATTTATAACATATTACGAATTCAAACTAATACGTAGTTTGAATTATGAATTAAAAATATATTTATTTTTAATCTTAAGTACCCAAGTGTTAAGACTGAAATCATTGCTTTATTTATAGAGAACTAGAGATATTCTGATTAATTATGAATACCTCTCAATTAAAAAAAAAGTGTTTCACTTACAAGCCTCATTAATTTTTTAACCAAATTTATTATATTTAATACTCTTCAATAGAACTGTTTTTTTAACTTTATGTCCTAAAACCAACAAAATTGTAGTTTTTGTGTTCAAGGTTATATGTGCTAATATATGTTATGTCGATGTTACTCCACCTTAGTATTTTATTAGATTTTCACGAGTACACATTTGAAATAAAACTATTTTTACGGATTAAAACTCGCGAATTTGGTTACATTTTTATTTTAACCCGACGTTTCGAATGCTTTGTAGCAATCGTGTTCACGGGTAGACGAGATATAAGTGTCTGTCAGTATGTCAGTTAATTAGACAGCTGCTACTCTTTATATTCTGCTAGTCTTAATGGATATGTATTGATATTTGTATTTGGATGGAACAGTGTATTTTAGTTTGAGTATATGTATATGTATAAATATGTATTTGTTTATATATATTTATTTATAATATGTTATGTATTTTATTTAAATATTTGCTTACATATTCATATTTTATTTTTTTGTCTCTTTTTGTTTTTAAAATTTTATTTTTGCACCCCTACTAACGTCATCTCCTGCACATCTAAGGTTGGCTGGTAGAGCATTGTCTTAATAGCATTGAGCCCGCCTTTTGTACATTTTGTTTTGAATTGTGCAATAAAGAATAAATAAATATACTTCTTTAAGCGTGAATCAATGTTTGTTATGACACAACTGGCCACCACCAGTATTGAACGTTAAAAATAATAATATATTTTATATATAAGGTTTATTCTTCTTAATTTCTAACAATTTTATTTTCAATTGTTCACATTTAATTTAAATAAAAATATATTGCATACGCAATTTTTGATTATGGGCAATGTTCTTAAAAACTGCGTGTGTTTAAGTCCTCAAAAATGTATTGCTGGCGATAATATATATTACCGGATTTTGTCCACAGTCCACAGTGTGAAATAGGTCGTAGAAGTGATCTAGGCTCATATTGACACAGGATGGTCAATGAAATTCTGTTATGAAAGTTAAAAACACGATGCCGATCCTACATTTTAATGCAAAATATGTACGCTACGTTAAACTACAAAATTCCTATGTTATGCATTACTGTATTGTATGTTACATACCTACCTACAATATACATATATTTACTGTGGATTTGAATACCTTTAACTCCAGGAAATACCGTTAGAGAGTTTAGCTTTGGCTTTGGCTTGTACTTCGACCGTGAATCTTTGTGTTTTTGCCGAGCTTCTGATATTTAGGTGACAGAGAGACGTGAGTATCAATTAGTCGCTCTGTTATGTAAACTATTTATTTCGTCAAAATTTAAATATATTCTATTACATGGTGCAATCACAAAATCTACCATACAGTTAGATACAATGCATCAAACACTAACGAAGCCGTTCTTCTGAATTTTTATAATAAAGATTAAAATTTTTTTAATTAATAATAAAATTAATTTATTTTTTGCAAACAATATAGTACACTTTTGTAAACGTGCGATTTAACTAAATTCTAAATTCATTCTCAGAGATTTTAGACATTGACAAGTTATTTTCATTAATCAGTTAAAACATGTGAGGTAAGTGTAAGTTCTCTTATAAAATTTTTAACAAGCCAGACTTTGTTAACAAGAACTACTTCACGCTAGACCAGCGTCCCAGATTAGGGATCAGAATATAATAGTCACTGTTTAGTATTGATAAATTAATATTAATTTTATAACTGTTGAAATTTGTAATAAATATGTTTTATAATAAAATATTGTTACCATAATATTATTATGTTTAAATTTAAGGTTTTATTTTTTTTCTATAATCGCTCAAGCAATAGACTAACTTTTATATCAGTATAACTTGTATCTGAAGTGTCCATAGTTATGATATAAACTTACTATTTATTAAAAAAAAAATTAGATTTAACGACACTTTTTATAACTGGATAAATTTACAAATATTTAGATTATACCAATAATATATGAAATGTTATATATATTAAAAATGTAATAAGTAACAATTTTAATACTTTCTCTTTTGTTTTACACCAAACTTCATTACATTCTAATGTTTCAAACTTCATTCGTGATCTGAAGCATAACACGCTCAAGTCCTTCGAGTGGAAAATTCTAGATATAATGTTTTCTAAGATTAACACGAGTACTACACATTTCAATAAAACTATTTTTCGACACCATCATCTCGTCTTACCGCGAACACGTGTGATGCAAAGCATCCGAAACGTCGGGTTAAATATAAAAATGTAATAATAAACGCGAGTTATATCCGAAAAATAGTTTTATTGAAATTCTAGAAATATTTATTAAATGAGTAATAAAATTATCGACCTATGAGCGATCTTATACGTCACGTATAATATGTAGCTGAATAGTAATCTTATATTATAATAGTAACATAATTTTTTTGTAAATGCCTACGTGTTTGCAAGTCACTTATTTAAAACTATTGTTTTAAATGTAATTTTCTATTTCTTTCTGTTCCTAAGAAATAAATTCATGTGTTCTTTTTGTTGCGTTACTTCAAAGTACGTAATTACATACTACACAAGGGACGTAAGCAAAAACAAAGCGTGTAGGATCTAAGTGAATTCTCATTTTGTTTAAGGTTTATTTTTTATAACATTTTATAACATGAAACTCTACACAGTGAAATGAATATCTAATTTTGAAGAAATGCGCTGGGATGATAATCTTCCCACTGTCTTTTTGAATTTTGCAGATGTTTCCATGATATTTACTACTAAGATACTGTTTGTTATTTGCATCAAAACATCAAAAAACTCAATCATCACTAAAAAACAATTTTGGAGACAGAATTCGGATACTTTTCGGATAATTCGGATACTGAAAAAAATTACAAAGTAGTTGTTAAATTCGAGGGCTGAGATAATAAAAGCTAACCGATATGGCTATAAAATATACAATTTAATATTACAATATACTATATGTATAATTTATATTATATTGCATATTACGATATAATATATTCAAGTTCTTATTAAAAATAAATTGAAGATCCATCATTTACACTTTAAAAAATTCAAACTCACTGACATATATATTACTTCCGTAAGCGAAAAAATGATATTAATAAGTTTTTTATACTTTCATTTTATACTATCTTCATTACTTTATCAGTAGCAACATTTGTCTTAAATTCATGACAGGTTGGTATGCGGCTAAGAGCTCAGGTAATAAATTCAACAATGACTTTCTGTCTCGAAAAGTCTTTGAAATATTCATATATTATTATTTTAATGAAAATTAAAATATTTAATCGGAAACCTATCAATGAAACAGAATAAAAACTTTAGCTCGTTAATGGACATATAATTATGAAAATAAAAATTGTTGATCATCACACTCTAACTATCACAAACTCTTATCAAACTTCTCCAAAATATCTCGTAATTGCATTTCTGTTATCTCTAACTATTATAAGTAACGTTGACTTGTTTCGAGATAAAAGCATATTTATTAGGTTTATTTATAATAATATTATTATATAATGTTTTTTATAAACGCATCTGCGAACATAAAACAAAATTAATAAGCAAGTAATTCAGAACTGTTACAAATTATATATTATAACAACTAAAGATAGAAATTGTAAATAATTTGTTCATTACTGTTTAAATAGAAGTAACTCTATAACAGTTTTAAAGTACTTATATAACAATTCGTCATTTGGGATATCAATTTTTGAAACACATAATGCAAACGTACCAACTGTTCCAATTAGGACAGTAACAACCAAATAAAAAAATATATATATTAAAATTACATTCTCTTATTTACATGCACATAACATCTTTAATATATGTACCACATAATATTCCGCTTAGTAGAAAAGTTATAACTGATAATAATAATTTTCTTCCCCGTTGTGTTATAGAATTATTATAGAGTATAAAAACGTTATCAGAAAATAATAAATATTACCATTATCGGTGATAAAATATTTTAAGGGGTTTGAAGCCTCTTCAAGGATAAAGACGAAGACAGTTCTGTTTAGTTAACAACTCAATTGACCCATCGTCGGTCACAAGTCATAAGGTAAACTTGTCACAGTCAACTTTAATGTACTTATTGTTTTTCTTGACACTGAAGTTTAAACAGAAAGTTTGTTATTGATTGCTGTTTGTATTCAATATTTTTATTTTGTTTGTATTTAATAAAATCCTCCCAAACACCATACCTTTTAAATGAATTAATCGCGATGTTATAAATGATCATAAAACGTAACAGACCCTTTCGTTTAGACTTTTTGAAATTGTTATCATTCATGTTGAATTGAATCTATTTTTTATAAATTATTTATTGAACACCCAGTTTATTTTGGGTTAGTTCTATATTCAGTAGAAACTATATAATAAAAAGAGGAAACATATATTTTATATTTACAAAGATAATGTATTCTACAACTACATTCCACCTGATAGTAATGTAGTCGTAGGTAAATAACACTCTTAATGCTAATATTAAAAATGATAAAAGTTAAAATATTAAATACTATAAACATTACGTAACCATTCCATTGGTTATGTAAAATTTTGCAAGAGAATGTTATTAAAGCGAATGTTCACTAAGAATGGTCCTAGTGAACATTCTCTAAGGATTATAAACGCAATATATTAACACATACTTGACTGTCCCAGATACTATATCTCGATTTGGCGTTAAAGGTTTAATTAGATTTAATATTTTGATTCCATAAAACTTAAATTAAAAAGTGAAAAAAAAACAATAATTAATTATTTAGTAATACTTTTGGGTATAATTATAAATATTAAATAATATATTCCTATTTCGAAACAGAGTAAAAATAAAAACGAACCACTTATTTCAAAGCTTCTCAATGTCAAGAACTGTTCGATTTTATCTATGTGATATCTATACTTTTCATAAAGAGCATGTATATTAAAATATAATTATAAACACGTAAAACTTCCTACCTTACTATATCCTACATTCCAATTGTTTTAGTAAAGATTTGAAAAAAAAAATTACAAATAAAACAAATTGAGATATCTTTGTAATCTCAACCTTTTTTAGTACCAATAAGTAACATTTGATATAATTTTATGATTATTTTGAAGCAAAATGATGTAAAATATTTATTAGATTTTTTTTTACAACTCTAAATATTATTGAAATTCCGATTAAGTAGTAAAATTATGACTTGAAGTAATAAAACTTATGAAGTAATAAGTTCTCTTATAAGTTTCTAACAAGCCAGGCTTTATTAACAAGAACTACTTGACGTTAGACCAGCGTCTAAGATTTTAATAGATTCCAGTTGCTCGTGTCCAGAATACCGCAATCACTTAAGGCATGACTTTGCAGCACTTGACAAGCCGGTTATGATTGTTGAATTCTGATTACGTTTAAACTAATTTAATTTAATAACTTTTAATTCTGATTTATTTCTGCTACTTCATATCTTGTACCAAAACTTTTCTTAGATTTGGGATTAACTATGTAATTTAATTAATAATTATAGATTTAACGGAAAAATCCGACATTTGATTGTAACCGAAGTATTTTACCGAGTTATGCATATACAACAAGTTATTATTTTACTCTATGGCAATATTAAAGAAATACCACTTTGTTCCCAAAAATATTCCTGCAGTATATACCGCGCTTATTAGTCTAAACATACTTTTCTTCATATTCAATTTTATTCCAAAAGTAAACTGTAAGAAATATTGAATATATGGTTTAATTAATATTTTGAATTAAGATACTCTAATAGTTTTCTAAGTGTTTGATAAATGATTTAATTGTTTTAATATGGAAAATAATTTGTAATAAAAAACAGAAATATAATATTCATTTGCGAGGCTATCATCAATCAACATGTGAGATAGAAACCATACAATTTCAAGTTATATTTAAATAAAAAGCGACTTTTAATGTGATTTATTTTGGTTATTGATATATTTTAAACCATTCACACATATTTTTACCTCTAGCGCAAAACCGCTGAAAAAAATGTGTAGTTTTTATGAATTACTCTTTGTCAATTAATAATAATAACATTAAATAGTTTTAATAAATGTGTAGTCTAAAAACATTAGAAAACATAGGAATCATTTAAATGAATAAAACTTTACAAAATAAAAAAAAAATATTGTTTTATGACGCTTAATACCAATCTTGAGATCAAATAAATAATTTGTATGTGTTTTCAAGTCTACTATTTTAGTGAAGAACGCTATCAATAAACTAATTAAAGAACTAAATTAAAAACTACGGGCCTATAAATAGATAGTTAATGACTTGAAGTAAAAGAATATTATTATTATTAATAGGCAGCAATTTAGTCACGGTGAGTGCTAACGCGATCCCGTGACGTCCCATTACAGCGCAGAGGGCAGACGTTGGTTTTTTAGTGGGTAGCCTTAAAAATGGCAGCATCCTCTATGCTGCTGGGTAGTCCCACATCACCCCCGGCCGTCACCCCCCTGGACCGACGGGGTACCCGTAACGTGTTTTTCCAACGGAGAAAAAAAAAAAGAAAAAAAAAGGCAGCAATTTATAAATGTAATTTTAAACGGCGCTCTTCATTAAAATGAGTAAGATTTTTAGCTTTTCTCTGATATGTAGTCGTTTTTATTTTTTTTAAATATACAAGTATAATTTAAAATATCGTGTATTTTATGATGTTCTTACTGTTTTGCAACTGGAGTACATAACATTATCTTCAAAAACGTTTATATATTTATTTATTTATTTACTTTATATTTAATTATATAATGTATTTTTATAATTATAATAAATGTCTCATGACCTCAATATACGTATGCGTCGGTACTAAGTAAAAACTTGCGATAGACTTTTTTGTTGTAAAACTTGAAGACTATCAGAATTTGTCTTATATTTTAAATGATGTTGAACCGTGCTGGCAGCGAAGCCCTCAGGCCCAGGGTGCATTATGATCTAAATATACACATTATAGTATGTGTTATCACATAAACGTTCTCTAACTTTTTAAAAATTATTTAATTATTGTATGTGTAAATAATTGAATATTTATGATAACTTTTTAAAAATAGATATACATTGACCCATAAACTATTAACTCATTTACTCGTTGAGTAACAGGAAAAATACGGTTATGTTTTTCCTTGTATTAAAATTATGTCTATTCTTAAAAAAATTATCAATATTCTTAGGAAAATGTTTAAATAAGTGTTGAGTGGCGACAGTGGGTATATTCATTCGTCGTAAAGAAAACGCAAAGAATAATCATCCTCTTATATTAAATTCGTAACACAGAATTCAGAAGATACTTATATATACAGGATATATACATTCATATTAATTAGTGTTCTTACTACATATCATATAACTAATTTGTAAAAACGAATTTATTTGTTATGGTGCTCCTGGAAACATCTACGACAACACATGTTCTAATTGTACTGTTAATAGTTCTAATAAAATTGTTTAACCTCTGTCGTACCAATTAGCTACCAAAGCTCTCCTGAGCGAAATAGCTTCAGCACCCACATGTTAGTATTTCACTAATTTTAAAAATCTAGTATAAGGTACGGGTAATTAAGAAATAGAGAAGAAATGTGTATTGTGACTACATAAACCATATAGAAACAAAAACATTTTCCCTTGATTTTTGTAGTTGTGTTATGTTCGTTATAAATTTATCTTATATAAAGAAATTGGTAATAAATTATACCCGAGTTTCAATCCGTAAAAATAGTTTTATTTCAAATGTGTACTCGTGAAAATCTAAGAAAATACTAAATTGGTAATAGTTTAACTATATGGTTATTTACACATCGACGGCAAAATTTTCTACATTTATAAATTTCAAAATAAAAGTAGAACACTAAAATGGTTACGATAGGTATTTAAAAAAAAACTTTTTCTTTTTATCTCATTTTTATATGATTATATAAGCAATATTAATAATAAATGTTAAAGTAAGAAATCGAATTCTACTTCCCGTATAGTTACTTGGTAATATTTATTACATGATCTTAGTACATAAAAACTTTGGTATTTAATTGTTTATTATTATTTTGGTGTTTAAATGTGTATTTTAAAAAATAGTAGCTCATAAGAAAATATCTATATTAATATGATATTTTTAAGAACAACGAGGAATTTTCATATAAAATAAAATTAAGTTAATTACGATATTCATAATTAAATACGAAAATTCTAGTTCAAAAATAAAACAAAATAACTTACTAATATATAAAATGGTAAATTACACAACTTCTTCAACTTACAAACGAGTCTTAGGATATAATTGCTTATTAGTCGACAATATGATACTAATGGTCTAATTTGTAACAGCACACCGTTATCAGCTTTGAAATACTTTTGACTCCTAACATCGTAGCGGTTTGTTAGACAAGGAAATAGGGCATAATTTTCTTTTATGATGTGACTTTTTCGGGAATTGTTACCAAAATATCAGCTTGCTATAGCTTTTATACATTTTAAATACCTCCCTAAAATAGCTACTTTGACTTTACATCCCCTATTCCGATAGTAAATTTTTTTGTCGCAAAACCCTGAACGTTAATGAACTGAACGTGAACTTTAGCACATTTAGCTTTTTATATAACATCTTATTTAATAAGTTTTCCTCATATTACCATTCAATTTTCTATATCCTTTAAATGATAATACTCTTACACTTATTCATATACACTTAGTTAAGTTGTATAATTCTCCAAAAACCTATTTTTCAAAAACCATTAAAAAGTATTACCACTGCAATTTTAGGAAAATTTGTTTTAGTAAATTATAATAGTTTTACAGCTTTACTTGTGCATTGTGAATTACACTTAGTTTTAAGCATTCTAACTTCCTGGGTTTTGTTGGTAAAAACCTCTTACAGAGTTAAGCTCACCCATTATATGTGTCTATAACCCTGTATATTAATGCTTCTTTGGTACACTAAAGTGTGAAATAAATAATATAAATATTTTTAAAACCTTCAGTTATTTTATATTATTATACTATGGTTTTTTTTTTATTTTATAACTGGTTAGTTATTAGATTTTACAACTCATTGTTGATCACATCGACTGTGCATATTCCAATTTGAAAACTTTTAAGCTTTTTATTGAATTTAAGTCTTTCAAACACTCACAAACTAGATCATCTAATCCATAGTCAATTTTATGATAATAATATCGAATAAATTGCGGTATCAAAATGCAGTTAGGTTCACTTTTTGAATATTTTTAAAGTTCATTAATATTAAGGATATATAAATACAAAACTTTTATTACTAGTGCAAAACGTAGAGAGATCCAATGTCGTAAACTAATAGTGGTATAGGAATCTTCATTAAGATTATAACACTAAACCAAAAGTAATATGAAAAGTTAAATTCTTCTTTTACTGCTATATATAACTACTAGTATGAAATATGTCACATTTGTCAGATTCTTAAGGCTGTTGAAAGAAATACTGGGAATGGTTTTCTATAAGTAAAACTTTAAAGGGATATTATAATCTATTGTTGTAATAAATATACTTATCATTAAAATAATGTACATAAATAAAGTAATTGTAACATTAAAGTAAAAGTAATATGTAACTTTTAATTTTCCCGAAGTCCGTTCAATAACCTAACTTTTGCAATAAATGTCAGACCTCATTTTTCAAATTTAGTTACAGTTGAATATTTTTATCTTTTCTTACAGTTAAGCTGAGGAACTTTGTTTAAATATTACAATGTAAACGAATTTGTTCTAAAATCGAAGCAGCTTTGACAGTTTTATAACACGATAGATATAGTTTGAATGTATTATACTATATTATTTCACGGTTCACGGTCTTAAAGGATTAAAAAGGTTTCTTAATGATTTTTCTTAACCCATAACTATATTCTAATATATGACTATTACTATAACTTGTTTTATAAATTTACTAAAGATAAATGCTGATATATCAACTATTTTTAGTTCACATTAAATACTTTTATGAATTAGTTTTCTCGTAAATAATGTACACTTTATTTGTCGATTTCGTTTTACTTTTTGTATGTTTAATAAAAATGTGATGTTTATTTCTGTAGTATATGTACATACTATGAAGTATGTATATTTTATTTTTCAGCACCTGAATGATTTAGAAATTTATTAAGGATAAGTAGATAGTTTATATAAGTTTAATCGTTCAGGTTTATTATTAAAACACAAAAAAAAAAACAAAAAATCATAAATATGAATAATTTAATTTATTATATACCTTACCAGCACAAGTGTTTCCAAAATTATTTGCTTCGTTGATCAAAAATCTAACAAACAACACTTATTGCTTAGAAAATAATTATAATAAGCTGTAAAATACATATATTAAATGAGAATTTATGAGAAAATGAACAGCCATTACAACTATGAAATAGACACATGATTTGTGGCGAGGCGTACGTGATTTGTCCCAACCTATCCATGAACTAACATATGTAACGAGCGAAGAGGGCGGTACATATATTTCAAACCATTGCGTAATATCGATATAAATATATTATTTATTCTTACTTTCTTTGGTATTGTTTATTTCTAAATTACTTTTAAGGATACAACGAATTATCTAAGTCAAATTCAAATCAAGCTTCACTTAGCTTGTAGTTTCCGATTGCTTTAAAAAAACTGCATTGCCTACGAATTCTATGTTCTCAAATCAGTGCATATAAATTTTTTTTCTTTAAAACATTTTTTTTTGTGGCGGAATGATTTACAATTATTTATATATTATCTAAAAATGAAAGTATATTAAGATTTAAATATTTTCATAAAACGTATGAAGTAAGTTTGAAGTTATTAAATTAAATTAAAGTATATATAACGTCTTATAGTATTGCTAGTTTCATTAAGGTTAAATTTAAAAAAATAGTGCAGTAAATATATTTAACAACAAATGTATTACAATATCAAGTACATTAAAAACTTTATATTCCTATTTCATCCTTTCCTGGTCTATAACATGAAATCATTACAAACCTTTATTAAGATTGTGTTTCAATATAAAACAAAAATAGACCGTAAAGAATTAAACCACACAACGACGACTAAAAGCTTTACAAGACTTAACTGAAGCTTCGACCCGTGGGCGATAAAGAAAGGTAGATTGAAAAAAGGGCTGTCAAATATTGAAAATAGATTGCCATTTTCTTTTGCAGTATATAAGATTTATTTTATGTAATAGGCTGCAAAATAGAAGCCAGGCATTCTGGTGGCAATTGGATGACGGGTCCATTTCGTTAACCAGTTCTCTTTTGTTCAAGATGAGGGTTGAAAGAACATGAAAATTCAATTGACTTGCCGTTATAAATTTGCTTTAACGTTTTTATATTTTGTTTTTAAGTATAAATAATATATGGCTAGTTATAGGTTTGCCTAAGAAACCATTTTAGTAATATAATGTTAATGATAATTTTTAACAAACTCGCTGTACGTGCAATAAAGTAATAGTTCAAATAATACTGGGAACTTCTCTTTAATATTCATACAATTTAAAATTTAACATCACATCACAACACAACTGTACATAACATGTCATTTTCAGTGTGGTAGGTACCGCGGTTGTAATTAGACTCTATATTAAGTATTAACATACCACAAGTAATTTACAAACAATTTTGTTTAAAAGACAATTCCATGTTTCCTACAATCAAACATTATACATTAAAAAGTTCTAAGTTTATATTTATTTAGTACATCAAAACTTAATTTTTCTTTATTTAAAAATAAACGTACATTATATAATTTAAGTTTGATCAAGTAGAACTAATACACACCTTAGCAATAGACGTAAATAAACGAACTAAATATTAATATAAATATCCATATACAGTTTATGTAGTTCAGTTAATTTAGTTAGTTTAGTTATTTTAGTTAGTTTAATAAGTTCAGAATTTCGCACATAACTTTTTAGTAATACCATTATGTAAAGATATTGTCTTTTAATATCTGAATTATAATTAGTTTAGGAAATATTAGATAGATATTATGTATACATTGTAATATAAATTTAATCTAAGCAAGCAGGAATAGGGCGCGAGCTCTTCATACAAGCCATCATATTTAAAATAAAATGTTTATCCTTAATTTGAAAATATCAGAGTTTTAAGAGGCTCATGTAACATGGCTTTTGGTAAATAATTATTTTTAATGTATTTTACGTAAAATTATTATTATTTAAGATTATTCAATGTTATATATAATAAAAATCATATATAAAATAATGTCCATACTAGAAGCACTTAAGGTCAAAGAACGCCTTTCATCGACTGTTCAAATGCGAATACTAAAGTTCTTTGGTCACATAACCAGGAAGGAGAACTCCATTGACAGACTGTTGGTGCAAGGTCATCTTGAAGGCAAAAGACTTAGAGGCAGGGCAACCACTCGATGGACATACCTGAACAGGTCATCCACGCAAACTACCATGGAGGAATGCTCTCGCAACGCAGCGAACCGGCGACAATGGAGAGACATTTGCGGGAAGTCTATTCAACCGAAACATGCAAACGAAGACTTAATACATCTACCTCGACGCCATCAATACAGCCACGACCACTCTGTCAAGAGTGTACGACTGAGGAGGATAAATTAATGTATTTTTTAATTGTCTTGAGGTATATTCTTCAACATCCACACTAGAAATTACAAGAATCTGATTTTATAAAGCATCACACATTATTAAAAATCCATATAAGTGTAATATAAGCTAAGATATAATTTCATAATATCACCGACAGTGTAAACAAAACAATAACAATACACTAAGAATATTACTTATATCATTCCTTCTTTGCTGACAAAATAGACAATGCTGACATAAAAAGATGTTTGTTTAGAGAAAAATATTATAACAAGAAATAATAAACCATAAACAAACTTTGATAAAGTAATTTATTTCTTTATCTAATGAACTTCGTTAAAAGTTATTTACATTGCATAATAATTTCGTAATAATTATTATATTTAATTATCAAATATTTAAAACAAGAACGTGCATTTCCAGAGAAGAACACCAAATTAGAATAGAATTACATTATATAATCCTTAAAAAACCTAATATTAATTGATTAATAAAAATATTTAAAATACATTATTTATAAGACCACTATCTCTTCCTTTAGCAAATGAATTTTCATTCTACATATTACATATGTAATTCATATTTTAATTTGTTTGTTTCCAGAACTAAAAAGTTAAAAGAAAAATCGGTAGAAGTCGTCTTATCATTACTAGTGTACACCTAAGTGTTATCCATGTATGGATTGTACCTTCCCCTCCCCTCCCTTTTTTCGAATATTATTAATTTCATTAATAATAATGCGTAGATCTCCATAAGTAAAAATCATTAAGATGACTCTTTTAGTTATTTGCCATAAATAAATAAAAATTATTATTATTAGTATAATAACTAAAATAGAATTTATTTAAGAAAGGTATGATATCCTAAGTCTATTCAAATTTTTACTTTACTATACTAACAGGATAAAATATAGTTTCAATTCCAGATGTGATAATATTTCTTGATTAGTACTACACTGCTACAGTGTTAAGAAATAAGTGAATTCAAAGAATTGGCAGTCAAGCGGTGTTCTTAAAACAGTTAAAAAGTCAAGTAAACATATCTACTTACTTTAAAACAAAATAAATTGCTGCTGGAGCTGGAATTCAATTCAATAACTTAGCTCTACAGGAAGACCTGTTCTGATGTAAGCATGACGATGGTAATCGGTTCAACTGCAGCTAATTATTATTAAAAAATCATTTTCATTTGAGAAAAATTGATAACGAAGTTATTATGTATTTTTTATGAAATATTTTACTCCTTGATATTTTTATTTAATAATTACTAAGCAATTCAAAAGAATTCTGTTTTTATAGTATAATACCCAATGTTTGTGTAACAAAGATAAACTATCTCGATGTTGTTAATCATGCCTTTCACCAAAAATAAGACAAATGGTCTAATAAATCTTCTCGTATGTCTATAAGTGCGTGCACATGTCAGTTCGAACAAAAAGAATCACCTTCCATCAATTTAGATATAGCGAAACTGTCCACAAAATAACAATTTTATTTTCATCAAATTGTTTCCCGTTAACCAATTCTCTTTTATAAAAATCTATTTCAAATTCTGCTTTATGCTGCTGTTAGTACCTCGCTTCGCTCAATATGCTAACATATACCGCAATTATGTGAGCGCAGCGAGTCAAAATTGAGGTCTGGTTCGCGCTCCTAGTTTACCAAAGTTTTAGTAAATTCAATGAATAAATGAATGTCCATTTAACATGTCAAATTTAACCTGAAGTAAAGTTGCCTCTTAATTAGAGGTATGTAACAAAACGAGAATTAACAAGATATATAATAATAGCGAGTCCCCGACTTCGTAATGTAGTCAAAAATATTTTATTCAAACACTTCTCGGTTTCCAAAGTGATGCTCCGTGTAGAACTGTCAAAAAAACTCAAAACGAATTTTTAACTTAACGTTTTTCATGAATGTTATAAGATAATTTTACTATTAAAATGAGAATTCTTTATGAAACGTTTCTTAGACATACATATTATTTGTGCTATTCACGAGCTTCATTGTATATCTATTTTAATCATTTTAAGTGAAGGGACACATTGAATAGAGCCTTCCGTATGCTTGGTTTTGTGCTGAGTATGGAAAAGGATTTTCGAAATATATCAGTATTCTATACAATGCTTTTGTTGGATCTTATCTTAAATATGCCTCTACTTTATTTAATCCTATTTATTATAAATGTTTTCTTAAAATTGAAAACCAACACATATATTTCCTTAAAAACTTGTGTGTATTTTCTTAAAAATGTGGCTAAGTTGTTAAATACACATTGTCTAAAAAAATATTTATTAATGTTTAGTTACGAAATTTTATTATAGTCTAAATAATAAAATTATTGTTACTATGTCAACTTTTGCGAAATATTTTATATGTACATATATAATGGCGTAAACCAATTTTTGTCACAGCGATTATGTGACGATTGCTGTAAATAAAATATCGATTATGGTGCCATTTTGAAGAGCTCCAGTAGTAGACGTACGAAATAATTAAAAAAAAAAAAAAGTAGTTAGGCGCCAAATGTAAATGAGTGATTTGCAGTATACAATAAAATAAAATCAAAACAAAACCTGTCATAGCTTTTGAAATACCTAAATAAGTTGGTAGCATTGAAAAGTATTTTTAACCACTGACCTAAAAACAAAGGATGATATAACTTTAACATGTGTGTGACTGTGATATTTGTATTTTGTATTTTTGTGTTTGATAAAACTATAAAAAATATAAAATCTATTAGTTCACTGTTTTACGAATACTAATTCATAAAACATCATTTCTCTAAATCAAAGATTATAAATCCAAAACAATAATTCTATCAAAATATAATCGAATAAAGCAAATACTATCTACGAATTCAGATATTTTGAGATTTACAGAAATACCGTCGAGTTCAAACACATTACACAATACCTTCGATACTTCACCTCGTGTGTTTGTTTCCATATTTCAGTATTAAATATTTATTATAAATATATTAACTTTATATATTTATTAATTTCCCTTAAACAAATACGTTATTCAAGCAACTAAGCGCTGCCTTAACATTTATAAAGTAATGTGAGTATATGAAAAGCTTTTAGAACATTGTACGATCCAAATCATGATTTACTTAAAAATGGAGACTTAGCGCAAAACCTTTATATGAAAAGGATCAGAAAAATACTCGCAAATTGTTTATTTGTTTAAATATTTTTAAATTAAACTTTCCATTTCCCAACAGAAAGTTGAACCAGTATTACGAGGTTTAACAAGATAAGTCCGGTTTTTATGACCAAATACCAATATCCTGAGGGATATCAATCATATAATATCCTGAACATTTCCATCAACATCATATTATTATCGCATCACATCATTATAATTCTAAGTGAATAAATGTGAGAAAACGAAATTGTACATAACAATGATCGAAGTACGAATGACGTAAGTGTAAAGTATTTCCTCGGATACGTTTAAGGTGTATTTTTTTTATGTATTTATTAACAAACTAAAAACTCATTATAAATATTTAAATGTGAAAGAGGAATGAACAAAACTCACACTTGGTCTATTTTTTTCTAGCAAACATCATAATTTTTCGATTTTTTTAAATGTAAAATAATAATTATAATATAGCAAAAGCCAATGAAAGGGAGAGGTAAGTGTATAAAGCACATACATTAAGGACAACTTATGATGTTGAAAGCTGTTAGGAACATTACACTTAACACATTCACACAAAACCTCTGGCGATTACTTTTCACATTCAGTTGTTATGTAAAAGAATTTGAAAGAAAATTGTCAGAGAATGGAAAGACGTTTTTACAAATTTTATATTTCTCACAAATCTAATACCTTTTATTTACTTTTTAAAAGTATTGTGTAAAATGCATACTAACAACATTTTTTATGACATGTTTTTGTATAAGAAGTGAAAATTCAGGTTTTAAATATTATTACCTGGGGCTTTTGTCTTAATGTGGTATTTAACTTTGTTATATTAAAGATAAATTACAAATGATGATGATATTTTTAATAAGAGTATCAACGTAAGCGGTTCCTTGTGAGAAAGCCCACACTGAGTCACTAGATGATCTGCCTTTCCCAATTATAAAAAATTTTTTTTCCCAATTATAAAGACAAATACTCCTGGTATTATCGAATAGAAAGAGAAATATATTTAAAATAACACACGACCTCTGGGAAATTGTTTCGTTGCTCTACCAATAGAGCTACAATATTACTAGTAGCTTGGACGAATTTGGTATTTTATATATATTGTTAAGACTACATAGAATTGTTAAAATTGTATTTTTTTTTTTTAGTTTTCGCTTTTAAATATTATTTTTTTCATATTCCGGTATTCCGTATTAAAAAAGGTTAGAAACCATACGTGCATAGGTTCTTAAATTTAAGGTATAAAACGTATAATTAAAAGCAAAATAAAAAAAAAATCATGCAACATCCTATTGAATAAATTAAATTAGTAGGAAAATACGTCACAGAAGATCCCAGACCTTATGGACAAAACCAAAAAAAATATATTAAAAAAATAATGATGAACCATGTTTTGAAAATATTTACAAATTTATAGATAACATTACTTCACTATAGGTATGAAACTAAATCTGATCAAAGAAGAGACGACGTTTGTTTTATCTCTCTTCCACTTTATTAGATTTCATGGTTCAGAAGCGCGTATCTAATATTATTATCTGATAAAAGTTTTCTCTCGTGTTCTTGATACTTGTGTTGTACCTTTTATTTTTTTAAATTTTCATTATTTTCTTTGACATTTTATTTTTCTTTGTAAAATCATACAAAAAAATAATAGTCACTTCTTGGACCTTAAAATTAAGACATAGACATTAATAAATGATTCAATATAATCGTAGAAGCTATCTTTGACCGCGCCATTGTGATGACACTGACATTGTGATGAAACAACAACATCGTCACTGCTGACAATGAAAATATGATTTTCAGATGTTTAAACTTGAAAAATGTTACAACAAATAAGTTTAAAATTTACAAATAATTACATAAATAACAATACTAAATATTTAAAACGAAAGTCCAAGTTAGAAATTATAGTTTAATATAGATGATGCATGAACAGGAAAAAGAGCAACGAAAACGAGGCTGTAAACAAATAGAAACATGCTATTTCTCTAAATAAGTGTTTTTTTTAACGTTAACGTTTTTGTTATTTGTTGATTCTACATTTAATTATTTATCAACAAACAGTAAACTTTAGCAATATAATTAAGTAGCTACTAGATTTAACATGATTTTTTTTGTGTTGAGCGAAGCGAGCGGAGCGATCTACTGGAGAGAATTTGCATTGGTTTTACAAAATTGGCATTAAAACGGCTTAACGTTTCGGTTTCAAATTTTGCACACATACCATGCTGATACGTGTGGTGGTTTGTAAAAAAATTTCTAAAAAATTCATTGTCGTTGAAGAATAATGTCCAAAAAACCTCACTCCCATAGACTTCAATGTAAAAAAAATAGCGCGAAAAATTGAAGTCTCATTGTGGATGCGCGTGCCAAATTTTTTTAATCAAATTGCACTGTCCCACTATTCAATGTTTTTTCCCATACCGAGACGAAGCCTTCGGCTTCTCTCGCTTCGCTCAACATGCAAACAGCACCCGAGTTTTCGCGATCGCAGCGAGTCAAAATTGAGGGTCTGGTGGCGTTACTAGTATTATAATGTATGTGTTCTTGTCGTCGGCAAAAGACTATCAAAAGTAACGTCTTTTATTTATTTATTTCTGTTCTGTTAAAATATAATATCAAATTATGACTTTCTGTATATATATTTCCATCTTATATTTACATAAAAATGAGCTAACGAAACAAATAACTAAAAGATTATCTTGTTTTTTTTTCTTTCAGAATATAAAAGGTAGAAAAACAAAATCGAGTAAGATTTCTATAAATAACAAAGGTTTTATATTTCTTACTCTTTAACGAAATTTAATAAGCGTATGTTTTTATGAGGTCATACGAATATTTTTAAATTAAACAAACATTTAAACATAAATGGTATTTGCTTAAGTAAGTCAACGTCATTCATTTCATACAAACAACTGGTATTCGGTCCTTCAGAGTGCTTTAAGCTTATTAAGCTTATAGCTTTATTAATATCATATCATTTTTTATTTGAGTTATGACCCAAGACAAGGCATTATTGACCTATAAACTTCAATCTAGGGACCTATCTCAGACATTCTGTTCACACGTCAGTGGTTAATACTTACCTCTGAATTCAATCGCTTCGGCTTAGATCATTCAATATAAAATAGTAGTAGAATGGATTAATAAAACAGATCTGATCTTTTGATTATAACAGCATAAACAAATCTGTATGTTTTAGCAGGTTTACCAATAAATAAGCATTGCATGAAAATTATTATTTTTAAAGAATTTACTATTGAGTCTGACTCATAAATAATAAGCAACTAATAAAACCAAATTAGAATTAAACAATTAAGCAACATCGCCATTACAAAGGTTTATATTTAGCTTGAACATTCAAAATAATAGTAATTATATAATCAACGAACGAATGAAGTAAATCCTAATAGATCCTTGAAGTAATTACAGTTAAGTATTATATATTTTTTGGTTAAAGTTACTCATGGGAGAAACGCCTCTTGTACATATGATGTTTTAATTTTTTTCACTCTAGATGACCTGTGTCCCTATGATAGTGTACTCTCTGTGTTTGGTGGTTATATGTTTTAAGGTGTGAGTTGAATTTTTGTGCCCGATTATATTTAGAGCTTTTTATTTTGGTTGAATCTTGAAGGTAAAAACATGTGAAATGATACTATGATTGAAAAGCACCAATATTATTCTTGTCTCTTAAGTTCATTGTGAAATCGGTGATTACAAATCACCGATATTAATATTCTATTATAGTTTAAAATACTTTTCAAATCTTTAATGTTATAACCTATGTTATTAATTGAGTTTTAATTATATTGTGACCCATCGTACAGATCAGTATAAAATATTGAAAAAAGTGTTCTTAGTTTACGTTTTTCAACTTAGTGGAAACAAAAGTAAAGACTATTAAGAAATAATATTTCATGATATTTAAACAAATAAAATAATTCGTGTTGTTTTATTGCCGTGTAGTAAACAACACAATATCCTGATTATAACTTATATTACAATAATAGTATTGTCATTAAAAAGGGGTGAATAATAAAAAAATACAGATATTTAAATCTATTTGTAGACTTTATAATTATGTAGATTTTACAATCGTTATAATAAATGAAATTCATACAATTAAAAAAATACAAAAAAATATATTTTCTTAAAACATTTTAAATCCAATCCTATAATTGTGTTTGAGTAAAGCTAATACGAGTAAAGCAAATACAATCCACGGCAAATACGAGTTCAGACAAATTACACAATACACCTACGGTTCTTAATCTCGTATGTTTGTATGTTGTTAATATATTTGTATAGATTTCGAGTGAGTAAAGGTATTTTCAGAACATTTTATACCTGTCTTGACATTATTTTAACAAATAATGTACGAATTTTCGACTACTCATTACCTACTTTCGATAGAACTAAAATCACTTAATAGCATTAAAAACATTTACCCTCTTAATGGTGTTCTATTCAAAATATGATTAATTTAAAAGTACTTAAATATTAAAACTAAATAGAAGGTCCGGTTTAAATTGAATATATAGCTTAGTATAATATATTTAATACATTTTCTTATGAATATTTAAATAGTTATAATCATGGGTTATTGTATTTTGAAATATAATTATTATATTCAATATTATTATAATTTATTATTTTTTAAATTTACAAATCAAACTACAATTACAAGTTACATTTTGATTTTATATACACTAATTTTACTAAATAATTATACGCAATAAGTTTTTTTCACCGTTGTTGCAATCTACAAAATCTGTATTGCTATATTTCTTTAGAATGCTTATGATTTCAAATACGATAAAACGCAAATTCAGATAGTAAGAAAACAATCACATATTATGTGTCAAGTGAAACACAAGGAGAAGGAGTCATACAAACGACTTATAAAAATTCATTTAAAATTTTAGCACCTTGATCTTGGCTCAACTTGTACTTGTATTAGATAAATCTTAATCAATGGCTTCAGTAACGTTTAATTGAATTCAGTTCAATAATAATCACAAGCTAACGTTATAATATCAGAAACATCTTATACCGTGATTTAAATATATACCAACTTTTTTACTCCATTTCGTATCAATTCCAATAACTTCAAATTAACAAATAGTCTTTATAGTTTAAACTTTAGACACAAGAATGTATAGGTTTATTTTAAATGTCACATAACGTTCAGAAGTCTTGTCGATGTGGTTTGCGCTTACTGCATTTTGTGTCGTATTTTAGTTACAATAAATATCTAATGACACGGTTTTGTTTAAATTAAATCCATGGAAACAGAATAATTTGTAATATAAAATATATTGTGTGTTTGACTTCTGTCGTGTGTGAATAGCACATCCTTTTTGTAATTTTGTCCTTAATTATATGAAAAAAATATTTAAATCGATGCGAAGCAAATTTTGGAAAGACATCGTAGTTTGTATATTATGCTAATTCATAATTTAAAAAATATTAAGTTTCTTTAGAATAATATATAGTTTGCCCTAAATATATGTAAAATAGTACTAAAGTAGTTCTAAGTCAGGTTGCAAAAAAAGTAATATTAAAATGTCTTTTTAATTTGTTTAAAAAAAAATTGTTTTTTTTTGTAACCATAGGTACAAAAAATCTTAAGAAACTAAATAAATATATTCTTTGAACACAGAGTTTTATATTCAAATCGATTATGAAAATGGATCCGAAATACATTTTAACACAAATGAGAACAAAATAAAGTCATATACTTGTTTAACAGTTCGTGTATTTTGAAACAACCCAATGTTAAAATAATTGACATTTACCTGAGTACGTGTTACAAATAAATGCTACATTTTATGTATATTTTAAATAATAAATAGAATTATCTCAATACTCTACCTTACATCCAAAAACATTAAAGATAATAAGAGTCGTAAACTCTCAATTGAGTTTGATATAATAGAATAAAGTTTATAAATTATTAAAGTAATATCACAAAATTGGAGGGTTGTAGTATTTATTATCATTTTGGCTATCATTGTATATTCGAGCATACTGACATGGTAATAGATTGTAAGCTAATTAGTTAATGTAAATATATATTATATTATTATAACAAATACGATATGAATAATGATAACTCGAAACCGAATTAGAAGTGTTACGTAGGTAGTTGTTACACAATCTATATTTATTTCGTATTATGTAAGATGTTAAAGTATAAAGTATGATGAATATTAATGTTCAAAGAAACGTTATTTTTTATTATAATGTACAAAATTTCACCGGAAATCCTTAATTGTAAAAATATATGTAGGTTTAATCGCAACCTTTTTATTAAACCATCACCTGAGATATATTGAAAACGATTTATAATAACTTCAACAAGGAAAAATCAACGACAAGGTAAGAGGAAAATGTATAATGGAGATATATTAAGAACGACTTATGATTTTGAAAGCTATTGTGGCTTAAGCAAAATGGAATATTATTCTTAACTTATCACGACAGAACTCGGTTGAATGCGTTTCCGGTTTGTTACTTATGTAAAAGAGAATATGACAGAAAATTGTCCCACAATGGAAGAGCCTATGATCTTTTGCGTTTTCAAAATTCACTTATTGTTACTCGTAAGATTGTATAGAAATAAATAAATATTTTTTTTTTGTTATTATAAGTTTCACTTGCTTTAGCATTAAGTTACTAAATCTTTGTAATGTGATCAAGTAATCGTAAATTTTTATTTTTCATATAAACATTTAATACATTTTATAGATCATGTATTTTTTTTATACATTATTGAAAAAATATTGTTTGTTTATAAAACATTCTGCAATAATTTCCCCGCTGCTACAGCGAGGGTTCTCGAGGATTACATCTAATAGCAATTTCTGTGATCGTATCTTTGACCTATAAACCGTAAAAATATCAGATTTATGATTCGATTCAAAATTTTAATTGTGTACTCTAAACTATAACTTAATAATGCTTATACTTGAGCAACACCTATATAAGTTAATTTTTTCCTTTTGTTACCTAATTCTAATTAAACCTAATATAATGATACACTTCAAAAGTTTTTTAATTAATATTCATCGCATTTTATTGTCAGGAAAGAAGATTTATTGAACAGAAATATTTAGAAATGTATCGCGCGTATGTGTCAAGGTTCTTTTTAATTCTTTTTATAAATCCTATCAGACTTCAACTAAAAATTCTATGATAAAAAAAACTCTATGATAGATTAGACCTCTAAAATAGCATTAAAATAAATTATAAATAATAATTTTACCTTAATTTTATTACATATGTATATCTCAACTCGTAAGTAGAACAGTACTATTAACTTTATTCAAGTAGCATACATATATTTTATATTATTTTATACAAGTTTAAATATTCGGTGCACAAAAAGGAACGTAAAATCAAACAGATAATAAAAAGATTGAAAGATTACTAAAGACTTACTCTACTCGCAAAGATCTCTCAGATTAAAGAAACTTACACAAAGTAGCAATAACTATTAAAACGTAATTTAAAACGAAGTCAACCTATTTTATAACAAACTGTCGTAAAAACATTTATTTTATTTGACCACTCCTGTTAGTTTTAATGGAACTACCATTTTATACTTAGTGAAAATAAGAAATCATGACACAGATAACCTACTTATAGAAAATCCAAAATAAAGTGTTAATGATGTAGTCTGTTTAAAATTTCTGACCTTTGTAATAAAAACATGTAGTAAATTAAATCAAACATTCCTTAAAAGCTCTTTCTATAAGAATAAAACTAACTGTGACTCTCTTTCTCCCAATATATAATAATAATAATAATCTTAGAATTACTATAACATTTGAAGCGATTGTAGTATGAACTAATTCTCAAGTTATTTAGCCTAAGACTTTCATAGACCCAAATTTATAACAGTATATGTTGAAAATACTAAATTTAAATTGTATTATTGTTGTAATAAACCTTGAGTTATATTTAATAGTTGCTTAATAAAAATAGAATAAATATTGTAAACTCTTATACTATTTTATTATTCTTATTTTATAATACCAATCATTTAATACTAAGCGACTTTATTAGTCGCTATTCCTAGTCTGTCTAAGTTTCTTTGGCTTGCGAGATGAGACCGAAGGCTCGTTAAGTCTTTAATAGTGCTTTTAGAGCTAATAGGTAGTTATGCTCTATATTAGATTTTATGATCCTCTTTGTGAAACTAATGTGACCTAGTATTCACTTAAAATATTGTTATTTTCATAAAATCTGATTAAACTTGTTTTGTTGTAAGATTTCTATCTTCTTACCAGTACGTCTTTATATTAAATTTAGGTTATACACTATTTAAAGTAAAATAAAACTTAAATCACTTAGGGCTTACTTGCAAAATGTCCTAAAAATTATTTACACTAAATATATACTTCCAGATAATAACAAAGTCAAGATTCATGAACGAATTTAAGTTGGAATCACAAAATATAACTTTACCTTCTATCTACAAGCTTAGAATATGACGTTACTTCACTTGCATACTTCTATGAGCCTGACTTTTCATGTCTTCATTATTTTAGGATAAATATCACATTAATTTCCTGGTTAAGAAACATATAGTAGTATTATCATTTAATATTATTCAAGTAACTTAGAGCTGATTAGTTTTTCAGCAAATCTACTAAGAGAGTAGTATTTTTTTTTTACTGAATATTTCAAATTTATTTAAAAAATAAGTGCACCATTGGATCGCTGTAGTATTAATAAATGCAGGTTTATGTCAGAAAAACGTTCATAATATTTGAAAAATAAATATCTAATAGATTTTTTTTTATTTTAAGAAATTAAATTTTAAAGTTATGAAATACGCTATATTAATAATGAATTGTTTTACTTTAATTACTGTAATTACTTTAATCCATATAATCATGGAATTGATTTTATAAAAAAAAAACATTGAATAATAACGTAAAATTTTTCTTAACTAGAAAATAAATGTGGTGGGGTCTGCGCCCATTAGTGCTTGTTTTTTTTCAAATAAACTGATGTATGTGTATGTAAATATGTTCTCATAAACTAATTAAGCATTACGTAACTTATGGTTTCTGTCTATCACAATTGATGCAAATAATCTAATCGTTAATATTTTTCTTGTGAGGTGCCTTTGTTTTATTAAGAAATTAACAGAATTAATAAAAAAAGTTAAACAAAACAAATCAATATTGTACGCAGGGTATTATAATTACATTTTTTTATTAGTAAAATACATGTGAAAATTACTTCTACCATTGTAAATAAGAATCGGGCATTTAATATTAACCATTAAAAGCAACTGAGATTTATAAAAAAACAATATTTTTATAAATAGAAGAACGACTTCAGATTTAGATATCTATTATGTTTTAAGCAAAATTATATACGAATCCACATAAGAAACATCGATAACATTTAGAAATCCTTTCTTGTTAAATCTTCATTTTTATTGACGCAGTAATTCCAAACTGTAACTTATGACTTGAGACTGCGAGATGACTTGACCCTGAAATAGCACTCACAGAAAATACGTTTGCAGCATTTGTAATTGTTATGATTTTAAGGAAAGCCGGACACAAAATCCTTACCGGCCTCTTTCTTATCTCTTGATTTCATCATTCTCCATTTGCCACAAATATTACTTATGTAAAGATAAAATAAAAATATTTCAAAAAACAATGTTACGGCTTTAGAAAGCTTTATATTTTTACCCTAAGAGCATTTTCAGTATTAAATGTTGCGTATTAATGATCGCGAGGTCGACACTTAGAATTAATTGCTGTTTTTTTTTAAATGAAAATGTTGCAAAGTTTATTATTATTTTTATTATTTTTATTTCAAAACGTATCTTACCATTCACGAAATATGTTCGGTAGAGCTTTCAAAATCTTTTATAATTTCACACTATTTTATTGTAACGTTCTCTTTTAATTATATTTTGTAAATAACAATTAGGATAAAAAAAATCCATCATCCTTTATGCAATTTTTATAGTTGCTAAATATATAATTTAAAAAAATGTCTTAGTAAATAGAAAATAAATAAAAGAACAAATAATGCTATACAAAGTGTTGTATGTTATACTACTTTATTCTCCTCAGGTAATGTCCTAATTTTAAAAGTATTAATCCAAGAGAAATAATTGAACAATTAAGTAAGTGAAATTGACTATGTATGTCATGTGTAACATTTATGATGTTTAATTAACGAATTTATTCATTATAAAAATTATAAAGTATATATAAATATCATATGAATATATATTTATACTTAAAACTCATTGAATTTTATATACTCTTGAATCAAATATTGTGTCTTTTCTTTATGAGATTCCATCGTTTAATAAAAATTTCATAAAGACAGATGTTCTTGTATATTTATAAAAAAAAAAAAGGTTTTATAAATTTTATGTATGAGCCAAATGTTGCCATACTTATGCTCATAATAATCTTTGTAGTCGTACGCTTGGTTTTTAATAACTTTTATATTGTTCCATAATTCAATTAACTCTTTCCATCCTTATAATTATATCGACATAATTGAATTGTAGACTCTATTGTTATGTTAAATTACAGATAAGATTATACTGTTTAGCCATAATTAAAAAAATTAAAGATGATTAAATTTGGTACATAAAAAGTAAAAAAAAATGTTAGTCAATTTCTTGTAATTCCTTGTGCGATTTAATTATTTAATTATTATTAAAGTATTAACAATTATTTTATGATTAAATAATATGACAGCAAAAGCTTAATGGTGGACACAACTTTCCCTTTTAAGGTGTTTGCTATATTTCTTACGACAGTTGTATTTTTTGAGAATAAAATTAGGTTTTTAGGTATGTAAAATACATTTGAGATTTTTTTTAAAGAAGTGTATGACATATTTTTATTTCATAAATTATTTTATTTATTTATTTATTTATGTACCAAGAATAATAGAAATTAATAAACAGAAAATAAAACAAAATGTACAAAGGATCAACTAATTACTTAATTAAAGAGAAATTTTTAATACATTAAAGTGATTTTGATAAAAAAATACTATAATAGGGTGTATAGAGTTATATTGACGACAATATGGCCTGGAAATTATTGATTATAGCGAATAATTAGTAACCTACGCAATTTGTTTGAAGTTCTTATTTAAGCACCTGCGAAATCACACCGCTCCCCTTAAACTCTTGAACGGTTACTGCTTACGGTCACGGATTGTCTTACAGGCTCAATAGCAATATTAATTGAATAAAATTATTAGGCATTCATATACTTGGAAAAATTGCTTGTAATGGCTTTAGTTGTTGGACAAATTTTTGAAGTTTATGAAACACTGACCAAAAAAAAAAGTTTTTTATGTCGTTCTTCTCAAAGAATATATATATATATATATATATATAAGACTGTCTTTTTAGTTGAGTTTAACAAGAGATTACGCAACGTGCCTCCAAAGAACACACGGAATGCCACCTTTTAGTAAAAAGAAGGGATAAGAAAACAGAGAAAAGGTGGGACTTCCAACACTATTACTCACCCTACGATGGTAATAAAGCTTTATCTTTACGTTGATATTCTGCAAGATTGATATTATATAAATTGCTTTAAATATCCACATCTATTCTTACTATATTAAAATGATTAAAATGATTACGAAATAGTCAGTTGTACGAGGTTTATCTTTATCAAATTACGTGTAATTAAACAAGTCAAGTAAAAACAGCAGTTCAACTTATAGTTAATATATAGATATAACAAAAGTTGGTCTAAAGTTTGACTAACAAAAATGACAACAAGAAACTCATGTGTAAGCAGAATAGTCAAGCGCGTCTTTACTATAGATTAAACAACTCCCAATATTTCCCAGTTTATAAATTAGAATTATACCAATTAAATTGTTTAGAAATATAATTTCAAAAAAAAAAATTGTAAAAATTTTATGTAATTAAATTAATGTAAATTATAAATATCATTTTATACTATTTAACACAAATCTTTATGTACAGAAACTTGAGTTGTAAGTAGTATATTTTATAACTTTTTGTGTAACTTATGTACGTAGTAATTGAAGCAACAAAACAAATAGGTATTATAAGTATAAATAAATTTCTAAAAAAACCTTTTATTTTTAAGAAAAGGTAATCAAGTGAACTTCCTTCTGCTCATGACCTGCATCAATAATCTCTCTGAAGCAGTAAGAAATATCTGTAAAATAAAATCTTTTTCAAATACAAAGGCTGTAAAGGAAATAAGATTTCTAACATGATTTTCTTATATCTTAACTGGCATTTCATGAACTATATTTTTATCAAGACACACAAATAGTTACATTAGAAACACCTAGAACATATATGGCCAGGTTAAAAGAAGAAAAAATGAAGAAAAAATGAAGAAGAAGGAAAAATGTATCGATAGAAGCAGAGTTACGATGTTAGTATTAACGTTATTACAACCGAGTAGTTACGCATAATAGTACTCATGGATTAAGACAGTTTAAAAACAACAAAAAATAAACGAGGCAACGACGAACAGGGAAAAATATTAAAAAAATATTATTTGAGTTCTGTCTCAGAAACTGTATACGTAGCGGTTGCTTTTTTATAAAATAGGTGAGATGCATTTCTTATGTCGTTATCTGGACATAAATTTACAAAGCAATAACAAAATTTGCAAAATTAAACTATTTTTTATAACTGAAATAGATACGCGTACGAATATATATAGCGATTTGATAAACGAAAGATCCTCGCTCGTGAACACAGATATATTTCTATAATTATTCGCAATTGCTATTGAAATTAAAAAACGTCCTAATTTTAATAAAGAAGGTGGTCTTATGAAAAGTATTAAACCCCACGTTTGTCAACATACTGTCATACCTATAGACACGCGTTTTGTGTACATCCTAAACTCTATACCATTAAACTTAGGAACAATTGGAGGTACATGACAAATTAACTGATTCACCGACAGACATATTTCGTATTACCGCGAACACGCTTGCTGCAAAGCATTCGAAACGTTTGTATTAGGAATATAAGTCCATAAAGTCGCCGTCGAGGCTAAAGTTCAGTTCGAATACTAAAAGTAACAAGTAGAAGAAAGTGCAATCAGAAACGCGCAGCAGTAAAACGACTTCCAAACTATATATAGGTAGATGGTAATCTTTTTCTGAAAGAAGGTTATTGTTTTGTTGGTTATTTTTTTATTCATGTAGTATTTCAAAACAATAAGTCGGACATATTTTATGAGTAGCTCATTTATAATGCTCAATCTATCATTGTCAAAACTATTAACAGAGATCTTCGTTTTCCGGAACTTCATCGCTTCAATCAGTTTAATTTTGTGATTATATGAACTTAATTATAATAAACACTTAAATAAAATGTTTATTAAATAATTTTTTGGCGAAGTTAAAGTTAATTAAAATGGGTTTTTAACTCTTTATTTATTTATTAATTTAATTTGAATTCTTATTTTTGAAGCTTTTTATTTTAAACAATGAAAAATTATAGAACACCGGTTAAATGTTACGCCATATTTGATTTAAAATGATGTAACACCATAAATTAAAGTATAAACCACACCTTCTATTACATGAAGAAACTTTATAACGTTCGATAGAACCTCGATAGTTTAACATAACATTTAAGATATAATTCGACCGTGTTAGTAAACAACCATTTCAATAAGTTGTATATAGTTTATAATATTCGACAAATATTGATATTTAATAAAATCAACCTCTAAACAAAACTAATCTCATAGAACTCATATAATCGTATTGTAATAAAAACTGAGCGATCTCATCAATCAATGCCATACTAAATTACCAGATATTTGCAGCTCAGTTTCTAGCATATTGTCTTTTTCATTACATTTAACGTACTCAATATTTCAAAAATAAGTTTCGTAGATATATAAGTAAAATTTAAGGAAATATTAAGTAGTATTATATATTTAAGTATTTTTTACATTTTTTAGTAACAAAAGGTTCATCAAATCTCTTTTATTATTTTTATTTGTATGAATCTAAATATTAAAAATTTTATGTAATATTGGGCAATTAAGACAGACCATAACTTGCCATAAAACATTGACCTTATCGTAAATAAGAAAAAATAAATCAAAAGACCCAACAGAAATAAGACAAGTGGCCAAAATAAATCTTCGTTAAGCTTTGATAAGTGACTTTCACGCCTCTGCTCTGCGCTGCTACCATCATAATTTACCTCTCATCTTGATAAATTACAATCATTTAAAATATTTAGAACATCATCTATTTATATTATATTTGTTAAAATCACTGGCTAATTATAAATAAATAAATACAACTATTATATTTTATTATGTTCCTACACTATGCCTTATATTTGTTTATTTTATAAAAGGAGACTATTATTATTATTACTTTAATGGCTTTGATCACAACTTTTTAGGTTTTTTAAATTAATATGTTAAAAATTAATATAATTGTATAAAGCAATCCTATTTTCTACGACTAGTCTTTTCTTATTTCTAAAAATAAAACATATTTCATCAATAATTTTTTCTTTTATACCTCTTAAATTATAGACTGTATATCTATAATTAAAGACACAATTGAGATCCACAATGTTAAAACACACCACACACATATAAAGAAAATTAGCTATTATTAAGACGTCTGATATGAGAAATATATTTTCTATTACATAAAAAAGTGATGTTAATTGCAAGTCACAGCTAATACATGAATAGAAAAATAAAAGCTGTTTTTGAAACTTATATTGAAAAATTGGGATATTGCGGGTACTTTACAAATAGCTCACGAGATTAGAACAACACTGTTAATATTTTCCATAAGGGGATGTTTATATATTAATGTTCATATTTTTTTTTTTTTTTTTTTTTTTTTTTTTTTTTTTTTTCCGTTGGAAAAACCCGTTACGGGTACCCCGTCGGCCCAGGGGGGTGACGGCCGGGGGGTTACGTGGGACTACCCGGCAGCATAGAGGATGCTGCCATTTTTAAGGCTACCCACTAAAAAACCAACGGTTGCCCTCTTTGCCGTAATGGGACGTCACGGGATCGCGTTAGCACACACCGTGACGCCCCGGCGAGACCCCCCGAATGAGGGTGCCCCGAGCAACGTAGAGCACCCTCCCATGGCAGGCCTATGTTAGGTAATGTTCATATTACTAAAGGTTAGTTATGTAATAAAAAAAGGTATACAAGTTAATATAAATTCAAGTGTCAAATGTTAAAAAGTTATTTGAATTTTTTGAAACATATATATCTCTTTTAAATAATATTACAATCAACCACTTTCGAATTAGATGTCAACGTCACAAGAAACGAATCTGATCTCAAGAGACTACTCACAGATTTACACCAGGATTGTATCAGAGTTCTACAAATATAAGAACATATACTGAGATAAAATCTTTCTTGAAAACATATTTTTCATTATTTTTTATTTAATAAGAGACTTAATTAATTAATGTGTACAATACAATAATATGTAGAATAACTCATAAATCAGTGACGTTTCCTAAAAATTATAGTTTGCAAATAAAAGTAGAAACTAATATAAAATGACCTATTTAAGCAAAATAGAAATAGTTAAAAAATTAATTTAAAAGATATGATTAAAACTACAAAAAATACCCAATATATGTGTCTTAAGGTTATTAACAGTCGCTTAGTATGCAAATTATCTTAATTTGTATTATTTAAAATCAGTTTTATAATAAAGTATGTCTAAGTAACTATAAAATTTATTATAATTTCTACAGGAACGTAACAAAAAGCAGTTTTCAGTAAGGTTAGATGAATAAAGGATATACAGAACACAGTAATGTCTAAGATTTTCACGAGTGATACATATTTGAATAAAACTATTTTACGGATTTAAGTCGCATCTCTTATTCATAGTATGCTGTGTGCTGTTGTTATCAAGATTGAATTTAAACTTGTTTTATAATGAACATTATATAATCTTGAATCTTAATTTGAATCCTGTATTTATGTCTAAAATAAATGCGGAACAAAAACCGTTTATGTTGACAATACTATGTAAAATATTGAAACTTTAATTACTAAAACATTATATTATTGTACAAAATATGGCTAGTTGTAATTAATCTAATACTATTGTTATTAGTATATTTTGCTTAAGAATTAATATATTTTTCACTTTTGGTTGTATCAGTAAAATAATTTTGAGGTTAATTTTTATGTTTTTACAGAAGTACTTGTTTATACCTAACATTTAAAAAAATATATATAATTTTATATAGAAATATAAAAAAATTTAGTTTCAAAATGTAGTTTATAATGTGTAGGATATGTCTACTTCATGAGTTACTCAGTTTGATACACACTGAACATAGAACAAAGTAGACAATTTGTTTTCGTGACCGGCATCCTCATGACCGATCATCCACACGCGAGGATATTGTAAATGAGCTTTTACTAAACAACATGAAGAGACATTTACACAGATTATATTTGAGTTACTCTAGTCCCTACATAATAAAAATAAGTCCCTTAACATGAATTTACTTCTACTGTAGCATCTAGATTATATAAAAAGAATTGTTCTGGACTAAATTGTTACGTGACATAAGTTTAATATTTTTTTTGTGAAACGTTTTTAAACTTTTTATTTATATATCCTATTATTTTTTTAATTTATAATTATAATAAAACAATGTATATTTAATATATAGATTTTTTTATACACTAGTGTAGTTGACTGAATTATTTAGTGATAATGCTTAACTGCAATATAGTACATATTATCTTAGCTAGTAAAGTTCTACATCTTTATTTCTAATCTAAAGTTACTGATTAAGTAATGCTATTAAGCGTAGTATTAAGTTATCTACATTCATATATGTAGACAATTGACCTATGAGAGAAAGCATCTGTTTTAATATGTATTGACTTAAAAACTATTTAAACATTTATTTATATAATAATGTATACAGAAAATGCAAATAAGGTGCGTAAAGTCTGTAGAACGATAGCTTTGCCTGTCTATCAAATATATATTTTCAAATAGAAAGGCAATATTTAGTATTTAGATATATCAAGACTAACAATTTAAGATAACTATTTAACTAACACGTTATAAATGTCTGTGTTCATATTAAATAAATTGTAGTCTATCAGAGTTAAAGTATAAATCTGTACTTCGTTAAGAAAATAAAAGAATACTGGAGCCAAGCTTAAGATCCTCAGTTTTCAAAAATAATCACTTTAATTCAATTAAAGTTGTGTTGCAGAATTTAGCAAATTAGTATAAATGTGAAATTCATAAATATAAAAAGGAGAATTATTATAGAATAAATATAAAAGTATCATATTGTTAGTATTACAGCTATCTGTAACCACAAGGGATCTTGTGAGCCGGCTATTAACGTGGCTATTAAAGGTTTTTCTTTGCCCATTAGTGTATAAAAAGTAATTTGTTTTCACATATTATAATAAATTGTTAATATTTTGTTTTTATTAAATATAATCATCAGGCTGTACTCACGTTATTACTAACGGAATTTGCCCGACTACTTTCGAACCTATTGGGAGTCCTTATTCATAAGCTCTGACCCTGGCCGAATCGTGGCGAATTCCGGTATTATATTGAATAGTAATGATAGATTATTTCTTCTTTTGACTGTGAGAATCTTAGGGCTTTAAAACTTTTACTAAAAAGTTTATTACTAAAAAGTACAAATGTCTGAGGTAGATATAGCAATTCGTTAAAGTTGTAGTATAGAGTATTTAACATAAACTTCATCAATGAAACTCAAAGTGTTGTTCGCATTCATGGAATGACATTATTATTGAATAGTGACAGGATTTTATTGAATAAAATATCACGCGTTCACACACGAAGTCTGCTTTAAACAACTTCGAACATCGTGCCATATGAAATATGAATAAGATCTCACGTTGTCTTCGAATTTGATTTTCCCTCTGAAACTAAATTTTATGCTGACCCGAAAATAAATAAATAAATAATCGGATATCTAAAGAGCGTGGATTTTAAGTATTGAATTTCTGGAAATTAAAATGTTTTTGTACTTTTTTACATGAATAGGAGATGAATAGATGAAATAATAGTTCAAGGAAAATTTTCTTCGTATGTTCCTTAATTATCTATGATATAGCAAAAGAAGACACGCGCGACAAATTGAGTAATATTGCTGATGCAGAATGGACCACTTATGCATCAGCTGTGACGTCAATGCTCTCGGGGCCCGCCACGGAAGGTGACAGATTCGAATTCTGCTATAATGATGAAAACGATGATGGTGCAGCATACGTGGGCCTACGTGTCATCAGACATCTTTCACTTGGATTCACTCTTCGAATCCATCGACATATAATTGGGTTACCGCAGAATTAATTTTAATTGTAATTAGTTTAATAAATTACTTTAAAGTAACTTGTTTTTTTTTTCCGAGTGCGGACTTAATTACTTCATTTGTATTTCCTACCAAATAGATAAATAAATAAGATTTAGATATATCAAATTGTTATTATTATTTGATAAAAATACTGTTAATAAAAAATGTTGTAACTATAATTTTTATACATTATTAGATTACCATAAGATATACCGACAACAATTTGAATATAGCTTATTGAGTTGCATTAATTTACAAGTAGATGAAATACATTTTAATATAACTTTAGTTATATGTAAATGAAAATAAATTATGAATAATATTTATTAAAAATAAGCATAACATAATAATATTTGTGATACCTAATACCATGAAATTGTAAAAGTCAGGAAGTTCCTGCTTGTTTTGAAAAGAAGAATGTTAGAAACGTGAGTTGGATTACAAATGAATTTTGGCAAAGGAAACTAAATTCAATTTAGAAAGAAACCTTTTGAATAACTTATTTATACGCCCAGTATCATATAGTGGGTTTTTTTATTTGTATTATAAAGTTATTTCAAAGCCATTTTTTCTGTTCTTTAAAGTGTGTAACATTAAAAGAGTTTTTTCCTGACCGACTTTATTATCAAAAAACGCCACATAGCAGAAAACTACCGGTTTTAGAAATTAATACATTTTACATTTTAGCTCGCCGATTACATCTCAGCTCCTACCCGTGTTGATAATTTTTTATTTTATATTTATTCAAAAAAAATTCTTGCTTCATAATATATATGTAAAATTATTCATATTTATAATTACATTACCAAAATATGTAATATATAATATACTATTATTACAGTATTGAAATTAATAAGAATTACACTACACTACTATAAAAGAATATATATAAGATGATTCATCATAAGGCCGAGAGCACAATTAATTTAACTGAAAACAAAATGAAATAAAAGAAATATAACTGAATCATCATTATGATCAAACATACAAAAATACTAATAGAATACAACATTAACATTTTTATGGTAATATTTTAAATATTTTATATTCTCAAAGAGTTAAACCAAAAATTTAATTTAAAGAAGCTTTGGACACACTACAATGTAATTTATTATTATTAGCGTAATATGTTGTTGGGATTGGTCTTCGTTTAATTGTTATCCATTTTTAGGACTATTTTTTGGAATAACAGGAAACCGAATCAAGCAAAGAAGCAAAATCTTTGTAATCTACTTAAAAAAATAATATCACAAATATTTATTGCTAAGATTTGAGTCTTTAGAACAAATAAATGTTTGTGTAATATTAACAACGACCATTCACAGCTATAGTATACTTTTTGTGTAATTTATTTCTTTTTTAAAATTTTTAAAATCCTGTTATATATTGTTATATATATATATAACAAAATTATCATATTTTTTAAATATTACTATACATAGATTTTTTTTTGGTAAAATTAAAAAATAAATATATAAGTTATTCATAACAGTTATAGATTTTTTAAATAATTGTATAATTGTAACATTTCTTAATTACATACATTTTGTAATTATTTGTAATTTATTTGGTAATATAATGTAATTTTTTATTTGCATTGTGATTTTAACTTGCAAATATATTATATATTTGATAGAAATCATATTTGTTTTTTATGACAAGATAAAATCTAGTTTTAGAAGAAAATCGAATTTGTTACAAACGTGACATTTTGCTCATATTCTATGGCTCATGATTGCGTGAAGTAGATCTCGTTTCTAAAGTGAATACATAATATTTTATTTAATATCAACTAAGAAATAAATGTTATATTGATGGCATTTATTATCAAGCCTTTAATCATGTAATTGAAACCATATAAACGTAACAATATAAACAGCTGCTGTAATACCTAGTAATACAGGCCTATGTGTTAAACGATTCTACATATATATCAACACTTTGGTAAATGGTAGATGTACTAATTGCAGCTCATCAATGTTTCATTATGATAAGATAAAGGTAACATATGAGTAAACAAACATTATTTAATCTGACATATAAAATACCTTTTTGGTTTCTTACTATCCTTTTGACCCCACAAATATTTAATAAATTGTAATTATTGTTAACGCTGTGCATCTTTTTTCCTAATTTTATTATGTGTTTTATTGTAACAATGGAAACAGTTTTTGGTCAAGTGTTTTAATGTTTTCTATTTTATGTATTAATATTATACCGTTTGTTTCCAAAATAAAAATAAATTAATAAAATGTCATAAATATCACGTACTATATATAACTCCTTCTAACATATCTGAGATTGCGGACGACAGAAAATGAGAAAAGCTTAAAAAAGTTATTTGTCTCTTTCTGCGACAATAGTAATGAGCAGCACTTAATTGTACAATTATTAATAGCATCTATTATTGTCGCTATATACATTTATTACTGTGATAACTTCAACCTTAATAACTTAAAACCAATACCAGACAATTTAAAAAAAATATATGCACCTTTTCCTTTGAGAGCCGATACTTGTCAGGTTAGGTAGTTTCAGTACTGATCAGTAAGTTAAACCTATTTTTTTTAGAATTCTATAACATAAATTACCAATATCAACCAATGTCTATCAATGACTCAATTTGAGTAAATCTGTAAAACTAAACTACCTAAAAATATATTATTTGCACGCGTTAAGCTGTTAATTTAAACATAAAGGGTTCATCTATTGTTTATCAGATAGCCCTAAAGCGGTACTTAAAATACTTTTCAATTTCATAGTCCTTCTATACATATTACAAACATTTTATCATATCAATTATACGTATTAAGATAAACCACCAAAAGTAAAGATAGGAACTATATTGACCTTTTTTCCATCAGCTGATACAACGGCAAACAATTGGCTGTATTGTAAAATAAAAACTAATTATTGGCAAATTTGTTAAGTAAAAAAACTACTAAAGAATAGTGATATTTCCAAAGTGTTTTAAAGTAAGGTAAGTAAATAAAAGAATGAAAAGCACATTCGCTTTTCAATTTCAATAAAAATATAACTTCAAATTGTATTGCTTGTCTCTCGCTTATTGAAGTAAATATTTTATTTTTGTCTTTTGTAACGAATTCATTTCCATATCAAAAGAAATGTATCATTTATCAAACGCTTAGAAAATTGTGCGAGTGTCGTATTTTAATGGAAAATAATAAATAATGTTGTATTTTATTTTGTATGTTCTCTAACATTTCAGTAACAAAAATGTAGAAGATGATAACGGTTCACGATAGATAATAATAAAATATATAATGATATATAAAATGTTTCGAACTCAAGAACTAACCGTTGAAAAAAATCATAGCTTTTTGAACAGTTTATTAGATATTATGTTATTCCAATGAAGTATTTCGAATTTTCAGGTTTGATATTTATTTATAATGTCAGTAATGTTAACTATTCTTATGATGCGACGTATTTAATGTTAAAAAATTAATTATGTCACAAATAATATATCTTAAGTTTTCAGGACGAAATATTTTTATAAGTAATAATTTTATTTTAGTCTTACTTGTTTTAAACTTTTATTTTATTTTTATACTTACTTTCAAATTATTAAGTAGCCTTACGTAATTGTTATCGTAATTTCAAATAATGTAAACATCATTTAATTTGAACTTATTTTACTTGTAATTTAACAATTTGATAACAGCATATATTGTATGAAATTTGTATTTCATATATAATTTAGCTTGTGTTAAATTAGTTTATTCCACACAAGTCAGTTGATTTCTGTAGTATGAGTTGATTTAGTGTTTGTGTGTCGGTTGTTAGAGCAAAATGGCTAACAAAGGAGTAAATAACGGCATAGAGAAACTGTATGTATATCTATATTTATTATGTCAATGTCGTGAAACTCTGTCATTGGCTAAGTTCATAACCATTGCCAATATCATGCATGTACCAATATTGTAAAATAGCTGTTGAGTTTCCTATAAATAAATAAATAAATAAATCTAATAACAACAGCTTAGGACTCAATCAAGTATTTATTTTATTTTATGGTATTTTACTTCAATATAACATTCAATAGCATTTAGTATTTTTAACGAAGTTTAAAATAGTCAAATAACTATGTAGTAATTGAGTTGCTGTTCTATAAACAATGACAATAATTGTTTTTCCAATATAAATCAACCTACTTCCATATATATTCATTTTAAATATAAACATTCCAAAACCAATTCGTTCATCTATAAAAAGAATGAAAGCATTCTATATGTTAATTGGGATTATAAGCTACTAATAATAAATCAAAATCTATTTACCAATTTTTTATATAACTTTGAACTTAAAGCAATTATATATTTTCCTTTGAAAAACATATAATTTTAAGGAGTAACATTTGAACAAACTTCATCAATAAATATATTCCAATCTGATAAATTATTATTAAAAACAATTAATATCAATTTACAAGCTTGAAAATGCACTCGTAAAAATATTTTAAAAATATATAGAGAACCATATTTCTTTAAAATCTTTAATATTTTAGAATAAAAATATTAGTAAAGATTTTTATATTAATCCTTCAGTATGTTATATAACTAATTTTTTTAAAGTTTATATCTATAATAAAAAAGTAATTATGAAATTAGAATTTAGCTCCTGGTTAGTTTCTTTTCATTCATTATTACATGATCTTAGCACTTAGTTCCTTGTTAGTAATGGGTCGTTACTTTAAAGATCTAAACGGCACTGTGTAAGTCGTTAGCGGTAGAGGTTAGCTTTTAGAGTTAATGGCAGTGGATCTTTACAATGAATACTGTTACTGAATTGGTTGTATCAATATAATAAGTAATTGATTAACTCTCTATTAGAAACATGCCTAAATTATAACATTTGAATGCAAAAATATTAAAGATCAAATTAAACGGTTATAGAAAAATTTTAATATAACATACATGTATATAAATAATATAAATGCCTTCATAAGCCACAAATTATTCTGTCTCTCTACTTTGGAGTTACAAATAAATACAAAATAAATTTCATTCAAGATTACGGTCAAATTAAATCAAACAAGAAAAAATATACATATATTAAATGCGATTCATTGCAAACAGGAAATAGACTTCAATTATTAAATAGACACATTGTACATGATTTTTTCCAAACAATCCACTAGCTAACACAACTAAGCGGCGACGTGGGATTGCGATACATTCATTACATACCGCAGTGTACTATCGCTATAAATATCGTGTTTACTATAAGTTTCGTTGGTTTTATTTGGTTGTTGTCTTAGTAACATTCTATTTAAGATTAACTATAAAATGTTTTTGTTAAATAAAATCTACCTTCGTGACTTACCGCTCATGACCGCAGTGACCTACATTTCCGTCTCATCAGCGTAAAATTTTCCAACAGAAAATTTTCCACAATAACTGCTTTATTTTCTTGAAATTTATCTCTGTTACGAATAAGAATCTTTTTTATTAGAGTCCTTTACACAAAATCAAGTATTAATCGATGGTCATTATTCATACATATCTATTAGATTTACAATAATATTGATAAAAGTTATATTTTATATGCGAAACAGTTAAGTTATTTACTTAGTCATATCTTTTCTGACATTAAAAACAGTTTTGTAACGTTTTTTAATATATAAGGTATAAAATATATGGCCGCAGAATAAACCAGAAAAATTAATTTTGGATAATTTCTTTATTATATTACCATTATAATAACTTGAAATATTGAATCTGCAATTAAACCACAGCTATGAATTCGATTTAAAATGTCGTTATCTATAAATACTGTAAAAATTATGTTACACTTTTAATATAATCTACTATTTATATGTATTTAAAAGACTAGTTGTAAGAATAACATCAACCAAAGCAGGAAAAGTAACAAAAATATTGTAACGTACTTATGAAATTTTATATTTAAAAAAATATTTTTTTTATGATATAATCATTTATCACTCGGTAATCCAGTTTCGTCTTACCAAAGGCAAAAAGTTTTTAAAATAAATTTATTTACATTATATATTATTAATACATTAAGTGTATACTTTACGTTTATGTTATTCTTTACTTGTTTAAAATTAATTAAAATAAAATATTTCAGTAAATAATTCTATTAAAATATTAATAAAAAGGCAAAAGGTTTTACATAAGTTTCCTGGCATTCCTATAGTTGCAAAATTTGTAACATTTATTTTTAACGTTAATTTGTAAATAAGTCTTGATTTTTTTTGCATTGTATATTAACTCAAAATTATTTACGAAATTTAATACAAATAATATTAGTTTTTGTATGCCATGACAAAATCATATAATCAATTCATAAGCGACGTGACATTTTATTTATAAGTTATGCCGTAGGGAATTGGTTCTTGGATGAAGCAGACTTCGTGTGTAGAGTCAATACGTAATATTTTATTCAATACAAATTGTTACTCGGAATGTTTACAATTTATTTATTTCATGTACCACAGTTAGTTATATAGAAGCAAGTTATAAAAAATATATATACATAGGAACAGCTTGTCTATATAAGGAGATCTCTTCCAAATACCACTAAGTGTTTGAAAGGAGATTTTAAAAGACAGAGATAGGTTCATAAATATTTATTTATATATTTATTTATATATTCTATAATATTCTACAATTTTGTTTAAACAATATTACTATATACAATATATAGTTCAGCAACATCTATACTAATATCGATACAAATAGAAACATGTAATACCAATATAATATATAATATTATAATATATATATATATATGTACATAATTAAAAAAATAATTTATGTGATAGTATGCATGACTCTTCTTTCAAACAGTATGACGGAAAAACGATGTTATTCAAGTATTTAGGGAATAAGTTATTAAAGCTAAAATTCAGAATGTTACTGGCACTAACATCTGCTCGCAAAAAAACACAATGCTTCTTTATAAGAACACTGTTGTAAATTTGATTTACTACGAACCGACAATCGATATTCCACTGTTCGATTTATCGGTAATTTAATGCAGCTATAACTATATATCATATTGAGCGTGTATGCCTGAAAATAAAATGAAAATCTCCGAAAAGACGTCTTTGTACGCTTCACCAATTGTTAAACGATGCTAGTTATAACAAAGCTTTAGTAGGCGTACGTATAACAGCTTATCCGGTTCATTGTAATTGGATGAACGATTTTACACAGAGAGACATATAAATAAGCAAAGAAAACCTTGATTATACATGATGAAGAGCTTTTGCTTTTTATTAACCTTTAATCCCCGAATATTTCATTATTTGTTTGTCTCAAAAGTCACACATGCTCTACAACTCTTAGCGCCATGTCCGATAGCGAAAGAACACTAGAAAGGCCAAATCTATTTTGATATATATATACATATAAGAAAAAATGTCTTTTTTTGGCTATGAAGGACTAAACTAATGCAATGATTGAGCTGAAACTTTGCACACGGATGTTTCTAATATCGGTGGGTGGTATTCGTGGGTATGTTTGAATGATACCCAACGCCACCCCGGCATGTTCTCACCCAAGCATGTTCTGTAACTGCTAAACCGTTACACCAATTTTGATGCAATCTTTAGTAATGTAACTTTTATTTGTCTATGTATCTAAATAAAACCTTTAATAAATGTGTGTTTATTAAAGGCATACCTTCTATACCTATACTAAATCTCATAAGATTTGATATAGATAGTTTGGAGCTTAGGATAGGATACATTGTATGATCTAACAGCATACAACGCGTTCGAAGCCGAGGGCAGAATCTATCAATATCAATATAATAAAAATAAATATTGCTTAATTTAATAAATAAATGTTACAAATTTATTTTTTATGTAAACAATAGTTGACAAATTTTGATGCAATCCTTTCTAAGTTTAATGACCACAATGTTATGTTTAATTTATTCTTTAAAAAAGAGTCAATAAAAGATTACTAAGAATAAACAAAATTATGAGTTCAACATTGTAAGAAAACCCCTAAAATATTTATGATCCGCAAGAGACAATTTTGTGTAAATAATTTCATATACTAGGAGCGTGATTTTAATTAACTACGCTCGAAAAATCTCAGTATGTTTTAGCATGTTGAGCGAAGCGAGGGGCAAACAGCACCGAAGTGGCATTCACAAAACGTCGATGCATTCTGTCCTGAACTATTTTACAAGATAAAAAAAAAGAAAAAATTCTAAAAGCTGTAAAATAAAAAAAAGATCGACACGCGTTTGTCACTGCGAAAGCAAAATTTTAATTCGAAAATTTTTCTTATTCAAGTCTATGGGAGTTTTTTATTTTTATCTATCATTCCTCAAGGACATGGAATTTTAGATTTTTTTTTCTATGTTACGCGTATTATTGTGTTATATAAACCCCGAAATTTTCAAGCAGATTGATCGCGCCGTTTTTGTACCAACCTCGGACAAAATTGTGAAGTCTCCAGTTCGCCCCGCTTGCTTCGTTCAATAATATATAATGATTTCATACATACAAGAAAAATATATTTTTTTAATATTTTGTATTTCCCGTCGAGAAAAATAAACATACTAAATTTCGAAACGAATGAACAGCGAGACTGCCAACACTATATGTTATTCAAGTCACGGAATGAGAAGTAAACAGGCGACCCACAAAACTATTGGTTAAAGAGAAGGTGTCTAAAGGTTATTGTAGGTCAACCCCGACAATAGAACTTCATTTTCTATACGTATTCTTCTGATATCTGATAATCATAGAAACTAACATACGATATTTTTATTATTTCCACGTTTATATAGTTTTTTTATATGAAAAAGGTTATGTTTTTTTAAATACTCAAATATTACTATAAATAATTATTTGTCATTAATATTCCTAATTTTGAAAATCTTTGTTCTTAACAATACCATAAATGCTCGAATAAGCCAAAAATAACATGTAGATAAGAAACTTTTTTTTATTTACATATATCATCTGATAATATCGTTAAGCTACCACAAAAATGTTGTTTACCTTTTAATTTAATAAACTTATTATCATTTTAGCAGTAAAAAATACTATACTAGACTATTTATTTAGAACTCCTTAATAGGGAATGCTAAACAAACAGTAATTACTACGAAACATCAATAAAACTATATTTGTCTGTTAAACGACATTTCAGTGTAACATTTATGAAATAGACAGGCGATTTGTGTCACGGCGTACGTGATTTGTTCCAATCTATTGACGAGTTAACATAAGTAACGAGCGACGAGGGCTTGCGATACATTCATTGTGTATCGCTACTATCGCTGTAAATATCGTGTTTATAACACGTTCATTGGTCTTAATTGTTTATAGATTCATGATATACAAAACGTAACTATAAAATGTTTAGTTAAACAAAATGAACATTCTGATTGCTTTCATATTATGGCTGAAAAAAGGTTAAATTCCATGTCATACATAAAATAACAAGCATGTTACATATCAAAGTAGTAAGACGAAGGACTTCTTGAACTATATTATAATTTGCGCTTACAAGTTATAAATAAAATAATTAAAATATTTTGGTAAATGATACCTAGATCAAAATAGAAATTACCACTCCCTCACAGACAATTAGCATCAAGTATTTTAAATCTAATTTTAATTTTTTCTTTAAGTTTCATAGATAACAAACGATATAGCGTCGCGATAAAATAATATAAACGTTTCTAAAATCAAAATTCAACAATATATAAATATAAAAAATGTAATTAAAAGTATACAATTAAAAACTTTCTTGCAATATCAGGTGTTAGGAATGAGAGACATAACGTTGAAAAATTTTATTAGCTCCAATTATGTTCTAAATTTATGCAACGAACACAAACATGAACCAATTGTATTTCAAAAATCGTCTATAGCCGAAAGTTTAATGTTTGTAAATATGTAAACAAATATTCCCGAGCACTTGAATAGCATATTGCGAGTCTGACTAGGGATTATCGGAATTTAACAACATAAGCCGTGAAAAGGTTTTTGTAGTATCTTTTTATACAAGAGGAAGATCAACCTTAATGTACATAAATAATGAATATGAGGTAGAAACATATAGTAAAACAGAAAAAGTTGTATTTAAAACGATAATTAAATAAATAAACAAAAAGGAAAATGTAATTACTTTAATTTAAAAAAGTACTGCTAAGTTTGCGCCTAGTGCGATATGATACAATAACTTCGCTAACAATCCAATGTTTAAGCCACAATTTAATAGCATATTCGTAGCTCATTTAGGTGAAAATGTTACTAAAAATGGCCAATGTTTTATAACAACACAGATCAATTCACACAATCATAGTTAGCTAAAGGACTAAACATATAACTAATAGGTTCTGTCATTTTATTACCATTTGTTGAATACAATCCCGTCTACTACGTGCAGATCAAAATGAACCCGATACTTATTTCTATTATCACAATTAGGTAGTGAGTTAGGTAAAGATTGACAAAGTTTTTGATAAGAGAATGTTACAAAACGTCAAACAAGATTAGAGTCCTGCTCGTGTTGATAAGTTTCTTATTCTATATCAAAAAGAAACTATTTTTTCAACAGTTATTTAATTATTACATAATGTTACATACCGTAAAACAAGATTTCGATATCTATTTGGAATTAAATATTAATTTTGTTGTACAAAGGTGTTTTTTTTTAATGTAACAAAATTTGAAACCGTTCGTAAACATTGACTATTTTCTTTATAATTTCTAATAACTTTTATTTTTAACGTTTATTTTGTAGTTTAATAATATTTATTGGACGTTGATATTAACATTATCAACATCCAATGTAACATATCCTTAATGAAAATTATATTTGATGAAATTCGTTTATATTCGATAAAATATTGTTATAGAGAAAAATCAATTTTTGTAAAGGATGTGACATTTTATTTATATTTCATGGAACATGATTTTGGCTTTTGAATGGAGCAGACTGTATGTAAACTGAATATGTAATATTTTATTCCGTAGACGTTCTTACAAAGCTATTTAATAGGAAGAATATATTTGTATTTTTGGTTCAAAATCTACCGACAATCGTTGTCCTACTGCTCTTATTTGTTAAAATTTTAACCAGCTAAAGATCGCCTATATATATACCTGAAAACAGCATGAATGAAACCAGCTGAACTATTAACAGTTCATGTTATTCAAGTCACGGAATGAAAGGAAAATAAGTGTATCACCAAGCTTCAGTTTCAAAATACATATAATCCCAACAAAGTAAAGACTATTTTTAAAATTATCCTCCTTATATTGCAAAATCATATTATCTAACAAAATTCTTTTTGTAATGTATTTATTATTATTGAAATATTTTTAATATATTTATGAATAATTGTAGTTTTTATAAATAAAAACAATATTTACCTACTTAAAATAAAAATTAAATATGTATGCAATATTTATTAAATTTATGTTGTTTGTGTTCGGAAAAATTTTAAGATATGTATGTGTAAAAGTTCTTGATGAGCAAGATTTAAATGGTAGGTTACAATAAGTTAGGAAACATGATACTTTGTACTATTCGTTTTTAATATAATATTGTAGTCACTTAATTTTCTGTATAGGTTTCCAACCAAATGTACTTTAATACATAAATAAATAATAACGTTCCTCTTTAAATAAATAAGGTACTATAATAATTCAAAATACATAAGTGTCAGCTATTATAATGTTATATTAATATAAACAATAAATTAACTTAGGCATCCGGTTGATACTTACATCTAGACTTCTTAATACTTTAATGTATTTTAACGTCTGGCTGATGATAAACTTCAAATTGAATTCAATATAAATATAGTTAATGAGTACTAGTACTTTTCGTCTGAGCCCCTGTTACTTTTAATTATTCAACTTATTAACATTATTGTAATCTCTCACAAAGTTATGAAAACCTATATTGAACTAGAAACAAATATTTGTTATAATATAAATAATTGTTGATATGAAATTTAAATTTCGTATAAACTTTAGCTCTCTAGTAAATCAATTTATTCTAAACAAGTCTGCTGATTTCTGCAGAATGAGTTCATTTATTAACTGAGTGATCATTAGAGCAAATTGGCAACACAAATAACAGCGTAGAGAAACTTTATATCTATAACTAGTAACAACAATTATTTAGTATTTATTCTATATTTATTGTATTTTACTTCAAAACTTGATACTTAAAATAAATTATTACAACATCGAAATATTTCAATTTTAACAAATTTTAGCAGCAAATACGAAAATTATTTATTGCAAAGAGTTGTGGCAATTGTTTTTTAAGCGATCTATTTTTACATCTATTTTTAAGTTACGTTCTACTACTACTACTTTGTTATCAGTTCTTAGAACTCTTTTTTTAATTTTACGGAATACTCTTATTGTTGTACTATTACATCGGCTATTTATATTCCGTCCTATCTCTAAACTTTCAAACTCTCACAAACTAAATCTTTCAATCCATAATCAATTTTATGATAATAATATTGAAAAAAATTACAAAACTAAAATGTTTTTCATTTATTTACCGATATTATATAAAGCAAATTATATCTCAGAAATTTATTTTTTTAAAAATATTTAGTTCATTACTATTGATCACGTCAATAACAATAACATAATAAATTTCAAGTTACATTCACCTGTTCCAGAAGAATTGCTGATATTCAAATTCTTTCTATGGAAATATAATAAATGAATATAATTGTATCATTGCAATAACGAACACATGGTGTGTATTGTGTGATCGTGATAGAATGCTAAATTGCAGTTTATTAATATTATTAATATTCAGCATTATAAATTTTCAACATCTTTATTTGTTTGAACTTACATCAAAAAAGTCATACATTGTATTAGCTAATTAGACCAAACAATAAATTTTGTTGAAGATTGTTAGTATCTCTGTCTTTCCTATGAATAACTTTTATGATTCATTTTCTACTAAATAACAAACACTTTAATTTAGTCCTTTGTTTGTTATTTAGTAACATTGTGGTGATAATGTCTGTAGTTCGTACACAACTGTGGTAGTTATGAAAAAGAAAATGATTAGGGATAAGTAACTAATACAGATTTAATGAAAACAACTAAAATGTAACAAAGGTGCTCTTAATATTTATAACTTAATTTCTCGTAGACACGAGAGCGGTACGAATTTTTCGGTTTTTTTCTCTCTTTCTTGTATATACTTCATGATAATAAATACTCTATAGAACATGATATAAAGATATAAAACTTGTATTTGCTTCATGTTTTGAATATCCATCTTATTGATAATAACACTATCTGTTGCCCAAATTCTCTTATTGAAAATTAAAAAAATCACGAAACAGGACTTAGCTAATATAATTTGAATAGTGTTTAATAAAATCACTCATACTAAAAACAATCAAACTAAATAAAATGTAAATACCAATATCAAAATATATTTTATTGGAAACGTAAAAGCTATTACATTTCCTAAATAGACACATGGTTTGTGGCAGAGCGGACGTGATTTGTTCGAACCTATTCACGAGGTAACAAGTAACGAGCGAAGGAACTAGAAATATTTTTGTTAAACAAAATGTACCTTCTGATTGTTCTCAAATTATTGCTCTAGTTATGGCTCGTTATTACATTAAAAAAATGACAACAATAACCAAAATGAAATCGATTTCGTCGTTTTATTTGTAACGTTTTTCCAAAATACTTTTTTTTTATGTGGACTGAATTGCAAATATTTTGTATTATCAAATTTTTAAAATAATTGATGATTTTCAAGAAAAAAAAACAAATTGAATCAAGGTTTGATAATTTTCTGAGTTCCAATTTCGTTCTGAAAACTACCAACAGATCTGAGTTGTATCTCGGAAATCGTCGGTATTCGTAATTTGATGTCGGTCAATATGTAAACAAATATTCACCAGCACTTGAATAGGGAATTGCGAACCTGAATAGAGATCATAGGAAGATAACTCGTCGTGCCTTGGACAGGATTTTAAAGCGCCTTTTATCATCCAGCGTAGGATCATGTTGATATGTAAATAACGAACTTCATTTTAAAGTCTAATAAAAAAAACTTTGTATAAAACTCGACAAATATAGACATTATAGAAAATTCAATGATATTATAAACTCATTGCTTTGCAGTTATGTAACGTGCCAAATTGAGAAATATAATGTTTTCTAGGTAATGCTTAATTTATGACGCATTCATTTATATTATTACTATAATATTTACATATTTATTTTCTTAAATAGATAAACGGAGCTGGATAAGGCAATTGGAACAGAGAAAAGCATATGATACACGGGTCACAAATTGCAATCTAATAATTCTGATATGCTTTAAGTTGCATTTTAATAAATTTATTGCAATCAAGATTTTCTTATTTTCGTAATTATTAACTGAAGATATGAACATAAAATCAAGTAGAAGGTGAAGTAAAATATTTTATATAAAAACATACAAGTATGATTATCATGTATTCTAGTACTTATAGTTCGTCAGAAACGCTATAATTGTTAATTTTCCTGAAACGATAATTCTACAGAAGTTAATAAGCTGCAGTTGAATCCAATATAGTCATGTTACTATCAAACTGCTTTACCTGTACAGCACAATTGCTGAATTTAATGTCAAGTCTGTATTTAAGTCTTACAATATTGTAACAGAAACTACAGTAGGATCAAAAGGATTTCCTTGTGACTGACATGAACTTAGTATTTGTAATTCCAGCATCTATTGGAAGTACAATTAATTACATGCTGATTAAATTTGAAATATTTTTACATGTAAGGTAGTTATTTTTGTGGTATTATAAGATGTTCTTGTTTCGCGTATTCGTAATAAATAATGCCTTCCTTGCAAATATTATTATTTGACAAAATTATTTTAGGCATATATCCTTCACCGTCATTTAGCAATGTTGCGTTTTTTATAAACTAATTAAATAGTCAACTTGAATATATACATTTTGTAATTTTATTGCTACCCTACATTTGTATTCACAAGTTCTAGCATTGAGAGGAAATTGTAAAAAATGTATAATCTTAACTTTAGTTAAAAAAGCTTAAACATACCTGGAAAATGTAGCTTACTAGTTACATTTGAGGTTCAGGCTTTTAACAGGATTGGCATATACTCGTACCAGGCGTCCCAGAGATCAGTATCTGTGAGTAAATGAAACAAATATATTGCTTGCAAAGCGCGTTCATTTGGTTAAAATTAGCAGCACCTAGCAAGCGTTTAACGCATTGTTTAGATGAAATATTATATGATATCGTTAAATTATGTAAGAGCTGATAAAATATAACGGTGTTTAGTGACATGAAGTAAAAACTATTAATTCGTTAATATTACACGGACTTGTGTTAAATTCAAATTAATAGAATTAGTTAACAAAAATATTTAGTATATAGTATGTAGAAATGTAGCCGCAAAGCTCTTGAACTATTATTAATAATAAATCATTACCTTTAAAATCACTTTAAAAATCATCCTCAATAATTCTGCAGTAATTTCAATGTCGGCATCAAGGTCATACTTTACCAACGTCTTTTATTGCAAGTACACCGTCACAGCAATTCACGCATCAATAACAAACCATTTCATGTCCGTTATAACTTCACCCTGTTGTTGCTCAGCATCTAAAATACAGAGTCAGATATAATTTTTCTTATTCTTCTTCTGATGTCGTAAAGACACCGAGATTCATTCATTCTACACCTCAATCATTACGTATTATATGATATAAAGGCTAAGAAATTATATAAACAGTCTTTTATTCTGATTAAATTACAAATCAAAGATAAACTAATAGTAACATTTTTAGAGTCAAGTGAATTAAAATAAAGCGCTAAGACAAAAATGAATAGCAGGAAAAACGCTTCCCGCGCCAGACTCCACAATGTAATGGCCGCCTTCGCGCTCATCTATCGTATCGGGACCGGCGCTGCATTTGCAAGCGAGTGGCGCCGCCACGCGGACACACATCGTATACTTTGACCCACGCAAGGCCAAAGCATTGACCATTATGCCACTCCGTATATTTATACTTTTAAAACCAAGTATACCAATTTATAAGAATCATAAACTCGAACTAAGCCATATAGTTCACGATGTGTTAAAATAATAATAATAATAATAAGATATATTAAATAATAATTGAAAATTATACAGTTATTTCAATTTTCAGTATTTTCTTCAAGTATAAATGACTAAAATGTCTTTTATACATAAGACTAGTTTACACAATTTTCCGATCTGAATATTTATAAAAAACAAAAGTATTTACGCAATGTCTACGTACCTCAGTGCCTTAGTGTCCCGTACGACACATAAATGACAATAAAATTGTTATCATTAATTATAAAGATTATATATTAATGTAATGTATTGTTTTTAAATAATAAAATTAAGTATTCTTATATTTTTATAATAAAATATGAAAAGTCAGAAACTTGTGAGCCTTTGATATCATAGGGGTTGTAATATTCATAATTACGGTCTTATCTGACCCGGGTCCGCCTCATTGGTCGCAAGAATTGTGTAGGGTGTCATAAAACATGTAAGCTACGGACTGTGAATAAAATATAAGGTTATGTGTGCTAACATATGTAATGTATGATGTTGGTCCACCCTTACATTGCTTTGAACGTGACTTGTTGTTAGACGCTGGTCATAACCAGTATGTAATGTTAAATAATAATAATGTATTTTACTCCAATATTCAATTCTGTGTAAGTTTAAGTTTTAAGTTACGTTCTACTACTACTACTTTGTTATCAGTTCTTAGAAATCTTTTTTAATTTTACGGAATACTCTTATTGTTGAACTATTACATCGGCTATGGATATCCTGTCCAATCTCTAAACTTTCAAACTCTCACACACTAAATCTTTCAATCCATAGTAAATTTTATTATAATAATATTGAAAAAATTGCATTACTAAAATGTTTTTCATTTATTTACCGATATTATATAAAGAAAATTATATCTAAGAAATTTATTTTATTTAAAACATTTAGTTCATTACTATTGATCACGTCAATAACAATAACATAATAAATTTCAAGTTACAATCACCTGTTCCAGAAGAATTGCTGATATTCAAATTCTTTCTATGGAAATATAATAAATGAATATAATTGTATCATTGCAATAACGAACACATGGTGTGTATTGTGTCATCGTGATAGAATGCTAAATTGCAGTTTATTAATATTATTAATATTCAGCAATATAAATTTTCAACATTCTTTATTTGTTTGAATTTACATCAAAAAAGTCATACATTGTATTAGCTAATTAGACCAAACAATAAATTTTGTTGAAAATTGTTAGTATCTCTGTCTTTCCTATGAATAACTTTTATGATTCATTTTCTACTAAATAACAAACAATTTAGTTATTTGTTTGTTTTTTAGTAACATTGTGGTGATAATGTCTATAGTTGGTACACAACTGTGGTAGTTATGAAAAAGAAAATGATTAGGGATAAGTAATTAATTCAGATTTAATGAAAACAACTAAAATATAACAAAGGTGCTCTCAATATTTATAACTTAATTTTTCGTAGACACGAGAGCGGTACAATTTTTTCGGTGTTTTTTTCTCTTTCTTGTATATCTTCATGATAAAAAATACTCTATCGAACATGATATAAAGATATTAAATTTGAAGCAAATACTGCTTCATGTTTTACACATCCATCTTATTGATAATAACACTATCTGTTGCCCAAATTCTCTTATTGAAAATTAAAAAAATCACGAAACAGGACTTAGCTAATATAATTTGAATAGTGTTTAATAAAATCACTCATACTAAAAACAATCAAACTAAATAAAATGTAAATACCAATATCAAAATATATTTTATTGGAAACGTAAAAGCTATTACATTTCCTAAATAGACACATGGTTTGTGGCAGAGCGGACGTGATTTGTTCGAACCTATTCACGAGGTAATAAGTAACGAGCGAAGGAACTGGAAATATTTTTGTTAAACAAAATGTACCTTCTGATTGTTCTCAAATTATTGCTCTAGTTATGGCTCGTTATTACATTAAAAAAATGACAACAATAACCAAAATGAAATCGATTTCGTCGTTTTATTTGTAACGTTTTTCCAAAATACTTTTTTTTATGTGGACTGAATTGCAAATATTTTGTATTATCAAATTTTTAAAATAATTGATGAATTGCAAGAAAAAAAAAAAACAAATTGAATCCAGGTTTGATAATTTTCTGAGTTCCAATTTCGTTCTGAAAACTATCAACAGATCTGAGTTGTATCTCGAAAATCGTCGGTATTCCTAATTTGATGTCGGTCAATATGTAAACAAATATTCACCAGCACTTGAATAGGGAATTGCGAACCTGAATAGAGATCATAGGAAGATAACTCGTCTTGCCTTGGACAGGATTTTAAAGCGCCTTTTATCATCCAGCGTAGGATCATGTTGATTAGTAGTACGAACTTCATTTTAAAGTCTAATAAAAAAAACTTTGTATAAAACTCGACAAATATAGACATTATAGAAAATTCAATGATATTATAAACTCATTGCTTTGCAGTTATGTAATGTGCCAAATTGAGAAATATAATGTTTTCGAGGTAATGCTTAATTTATGACGCATTCATTTATATTATTACTATTATATTTACATATTTATTTTCTTAAATAGATAAACGGAGCTGGATAAGGCAATTGGAACAGAGAAAAGCATATGATACACGGGTCACAAATTGCAATCTAATAATTCTGATATGCTTTAAGTTGCATTTTAATGAATTTATTGAAATCAAGATGTTCTTATTTTCGTAATTATTAACTGAAGATATGAACATAAAATCAAGTAGGAGAAGGTGAAGTAAAATATTTTATATAAAAACGTACAAGTATTATTATCATGTAGTCTAGTACTTATAGTTCGTCAGAAACGCTATAATTGTTAATTTTCCTGAAACGACAATTCTACAGAAGTTAATAAGCTGCAGTTGAATCCAATATAGTCATGTAACTATCAAACTGCTTTACTTGTACAGCACAATTGCTGAATTTAATGTCAAGTCTCTATTCAAGTCTTACAATATTGTAACAGAAACTACAGTAGGATCAAAAGGATTTCCTTGTGACTGACATGAACTTAGTATTTGTAATTCAACCATCTATATGAAGTACAATTAATTATATGCTGATTAAATTTGAAATATTTTTACATGTAAGGTAGTTATTATTGTGGTATTATAAGATGTTCTTGTTTCTCGTATTTGTAATAAATAATGCCTTCCTTGCAAATATTATTATTTGACAAAACTATTTTAAGCATATATCCTTCACCGTCATTTAGCAATGCTGCGCTTTTTATAAACTAATTAAATAGTCAACTTGAATATTTACATTGTGTAATTTTATTGCTACCCTACATTTGTATTCACAAGTTCTAGCATTGAGAGGAAATTGTAAAAAATGTATAATCTTAACTTTAGTTAAAAAAGCTTAAACATACCTGGAAAATGTAGCTTACTAGTTACATTTGAGGTTCAGGCTTTTAACAGGATTGGCATATACTCGTACCAGGCGTCCCAGAGATCAGTATCTGTGAGTAAATGAAACAAATATATTGCATGCAAAGCGCGTTCATTTGGTTAAAATTAGCAGCACCTAGCAAGCGTTTAACGCATTGTTTAGATGAAATATTATATGATATCGTTAAATTATGTAAGAGCTGATAAAATATAACGGTGTTTAGTGACATGAAGTAAAAACTATTAATTCGTTAATATTACACGGACTTGTGTTAAATTCAAATTAATAGAATTAGTTAACAAAAATATTTAGTATATAGTATGTAGAAATGTAGCCGCAAAGCTCTTGAACTATTATTAATAATAAATCATTACCTTTAAAATCACTTTAAAAATCATCCTCAATAATTCTGCAGTAATTTCAATGTCGGCATCAAGGTCATACTTTACCAACGTCTTTTATTGCAAGTACACCGTCACAGCAATTCACGCATCAATAACAAACCATTTCATGTCCGTTATAACTTCACCCTGTTGTTGCTCAGCATCTAAAATACAGTCAGATATAATTTTTCTTATTCTTCTTCTGATGTCGTAAAGACACCGAGATTCATTCATTCTACACCTCAATCATTACGTATTATATGATATAAATGCTAAGAAATTATATAAACAGTCTTTTATTCTGATTAAATTACAAATCAAAGATAAACTAATAGTAGCATTTTTAGAGTCAAATGAATTAAAATAAAGCGCTAAGACAAAAACGAATAGCAGGAAAAACGCTTCCCGCGCCAGACTCCACAATGTAATGGCCGCCTTCGCGCTCATCTATCGTATCGGGTCCGGCGCTGCATTTGCAAGCGAGTGGCGCCGCCACGCGGACACACATCGTATACTTTGACCCACGCAAGGCCAAAGCATTGACCATTATGCCACTCCGTATATTTATACTTTTAAAACCAAGTATACCAATTTATAAGAATCATAAACTCGAACTAAGCCATATAGTTCACGATGTGTTAAAATAATAATAATAATAATAATAAGATATATTAAATAATAATTGAAAATTATACAGTTATTTCAATTTTCAGTATTTTCTTCAAGTATAAATGACTAAAATGTCTTTTATACATAAGACTAGTTTACACAATTTTCCGATCTGAATATTTATAAAAAACAAAAGTATTTACGCAATGTCTACGTACCTCAGTGCCTTAGTGTCCCGTACGACACATAAATAACAATAAAATTGTTATCATTAATTATAAAGATTATATATTAATGTAATGTTTTAAATAATTAAATTAAGTATTCTTATATTTTTATAATAAAATATGAAAAGTCAGAAACTTGTGAGCCTTTGATATCATAGGGGTTGTAATATTCCTAATTACGGTCTTATCTGACCCGGGTCCGCCTCATTGGTCACAAGAATTGTGTAGGGTGTCATAAAACATGTAAGCTACGGACTGTAAATAAAATATAAGGTTCTGTGTGCTAACATATGTAATGTATGATGTTGGTCCACCCTTACATTGCTTTGAACGTGACTTGTTGTTAGACGCTGGTCATAACCAGTATGTAATGTTAAATAATAATAATGTATTTTACCCCAATATTCAATTCTGTGTAAGTTTATGGTAATTGTTATTATTTTGAAATAAAAACGTAGGACACAAGCTATATTTATGTCTTTGTAAATTCTCTGCAAGATTTAAAAACTGTACTGTAAATTTTCTTAAAAAGACGTAATCTCTTAAATTTATTTCATTTAAGATAAAATACCGTATTTATTATATATCACCGGACAAAGTCTCTTCGATACATTGAACGTTAAGAAAGGTTATTGCAAGGATTTATTGATACTTTGACGTGAAATAGGCTGTGAAAAGTGATCTAAGGGTATACTGATACACGATTTCTTTCACAGGACAATTTCAATGTGGTCAATGATATTGTCCTATGAAAGAATTAGCACGAAGCTGATCTTTATTTTTTTTACGCAAAATACGAGTTACTGTAGTTTACAATGTTACATACTTACCTACAAAGAAACTAATTTACTCTGGGTTTGATTTGTCTGATTGTATTTTTTAGAAACCGAAGACACCGGCAGAAAGTTTCCTGGTTTTGTCAACAATATTGTAGTGAAACACTGTGCAATTTTAGCACTTCCAGCAATATATTCCTGACAGGCTTCTGAATCTTCGGTAATGGAAAGTATATAAGAGGATAGTAGCTCTCTTTTGTAATTAATGTTTCTTCAAAATATACGGAATTTTTGAGGAATTCAGGCAATTGACTTGGTTTTGGTACTAATCCATGTGTATTCACTTACATTAATACTTAGACCTGATTAAAATTAAGTTTTTTAAAAAATTCTAAAAACCACGTATTTGATACAAGAGTAATTGGTGTCATTATAGTACTAAGAACCGATGTCATAAAATAATCATAAAAATAGTCAATGTCATAAAATAGTAATTATATTTGTAAAAAAAATCTCGTAAATAAATACTAATATGCATACGTATGTATATTATTTATTTAGTTATGTTGGTTATAAATGATAAGATGTGCTAAATTTATTTAGGTAAAACAAATTTTAATAGCTCAATAAGCTGTATGGCCTCTATGAGGTCATAAATTCGTTCGGCTTATGTTATATAAAAATGTTTAAGATTTTCACAATTTTGTAGATTTCAAATAATAATGTACTTTTAACCCACCTTTCCTCCAATTCCTTAGAAGAATCAGAATACTGTTCCTGGTATTAAGTTCTGATTAAAAGTAAAAACATTCTTTTATAAGAAACTCAACTACTATTAATAAAGGCATAAAAGATAGCCTGTTTGCAAACATGTGGTATGGTTTTACGTGATCGTGTTTTCAATAAACACTTTTGTGAAGTATTTTACATATACGTTACAGATCGAAACAAACAGATACAAACGTGACTGAGCAATGAATGGAAAAAGGCGCATCTGAATAGCCTTCATCAATAATAAACCCAAAGCTTCGCGCTTTGCATACCTTGTAAAGGCATTTCACAAAGTATCCGAAGCACGGAGCTTTGAGTTGATGCTAGATAAAATGACTTTTAAATTTTTAAGCCAACCATTTAACGATTTGCCAAGGATTTCAATAGATGCCGACTATATCAATATTACTTTTAATTCTTCAAACGTAAAAAGTTGCTTAAAATTTGAAAGTAAATAAGTAAATTATCATTTTATTTTATTAAATAAATCTAAATAATTACATTTTTTATAAAATATAAAATATATGCCTGGTTATTTTTGTTCGTTTTCACAACTCTAGAGATATTAATGATTTCATCAAATATTTCAAATAATATTTCCTTTTATAATTAAATAAAAACAAAAAAAAAATACTCATTTTATTACTGCTTGATTATGCGACATGAAATTAATTGAAACATTCATATATTAAAACAACTCAATGAATTTGATTTTCTGTTAAATATAACAGAAAATCAAATAATAACTAAAAATGTTATGATATTTACCAAGTATGCGACTAAGCTTGAGGAAAAAATAAATAATAAAAAACAAATAATATATAAGCTAAGTAAATATAATAACGCTATAAGTAAATATTATCACTAATCCTGAATGCTCTTAACTGTTTTGTCATTAGTAAGTGCGGTGACGGTATTTCGAATTAGCGGTACATGATCGCATATTTTTAACTTTATCAGAATCTTAAGATATTATTTTATACGTTTAATTTGTTATATACTTTTTAAATAAATAAAATCACAGTTCCTCATCAAATAGGGATTTTAAAAGTATAGCCCAAAAACATTGCAAAGCAATTTAAGATGGGGAATTAAAGATCATATCCTTACCGCAATTTGGTTTAATATTCTTTCAAATCTGTTTCTAAGGTTGTTTGTGACAAAGTCAACATTACACTTCTAAAATGTTCAAACTACATGGAGATATTCTTTTACATTATTTATAAATTATTTTCTAATGTTCATTACTGGCACATTCGTAATCGATAAGTCAGAAAAATTTAAATTCATGTCAAAGGAAGACTATAACCAAAACATATTTTACTATTCAAGAAGTTATTTCTTTTATGACTCAAGAAATTAAAATTTATTGACATTATGTCTATTATTTTTTTATAAAACAAATCCTCTGTTTGTTTTAAAATCGCCAATTTGTTTTAAAAAAAGCCGCAGATTGTTTGTCTTCCCAAATAGTGTTATTGTAAATTACATTTTAGACAAAATGATATATGTACCTGTGCCATTAATTAGACACGATATGTCCAATTCTTTTTAAAACATTGCAAAGGTTTTAGCAAAATATTTTTAAGAACCGGTGGCTGAACTAACATCAGCCCTGTTTGGAAAAGCATTGGTGGGAATTAAGGCACCTTTCTATTAAGAGCTGATATCTTTGTTTTCTTTTTCCTAGGAAAAATATGAGGCGATATTTATTCTATGCCTACCTCTAAGCAGTGATAAAATGCCTTACTAGTCGATAAAAATTATTATAAAAGAAACGAAAAAATACTTTTGTGCTAATTAATTAAAGTATGTTTTAAAATTTTTCAATTGAACTATATTTAAGTAAATGGTAAAAATAGAAATTAAAAAGACATATTACATTCTTTTCAGATGTTTAATAAATTCGATTTATTAACAGATAGGACAAGATGACAAGTTTATCTTTGATTAATAACATCATTTTCAACTAATTGTGAAAGAGTCAATTTTAATGAATGTTCTATAAAAATATTTAAACAGAGAAAGCTTGCTGGATATTAAAAGCTCTGAAGCAAATATAATAGAAATTTAATGGGTTTCTATATTACGTTTTGCTTTGATATATTTGCTTTTTACAAATTTCAATTATAAATAATTTGTTTATTTACTTTTGAACATCTTTAAATTTGTAAGATATGTTTATATTGGCCAAATAATAAAATTAATGAAAGAAAATATATTTTTTTTCGTTAAAAAAAAATGCTCCATTATATTTTGATCATTAGATAATAAATATGATACTACTTTTTTATATTTTCCTTGAAAAACACTACGAGATATTTTTTTTTCAGTTTGTGATCACTTTTTACTGATATTAATGCTCATAGGTTCGTACCACAACCGAACCGTTGGTTGTTTTGAATAAACTCGTCTCTGACACCATGCACTATAAATGAATGAATCACATTGGTGTAAATGATGATAAAATGTCACAGACTCTTTTGTTTACAAATTTTGGATTTTAATCATTTATACATGCTTAGTTTCCGTACCTATAAATAGCGATAACGATAATAATGACAAATGCCTTTTTTCTTTTTATTATTAAAACAGCCACTATTGGAAACTCAAATTAACTTATGTTTTACTTATTAATTTTACTTATATAATATTGTTGTATAGCTTAGTAAATTATAGTTGTTGTATGTTGTTGATATTTAAATATTACTTATATACTATTTGTTAATGTAACATATTTAATCAATATAGTAATATAGATAGTTAATTAATTGTAACTTTTCTAGACGACGATGACTATCTTCCACAACACAGGTTTTTACCTAGGGTGGAGGATAGTGAACTTAAAATGTACTTTGTTAATTTTACATGGTTCCAAATAAATGATTATTATTATTATTATTATTATTATTATGTTGGTTTGATTTTTTTTTAACGAATTATATATTTTCAGTTTCGTGAACATTTGATATGTAACAAATTTAAAGTATTTTATATAATTAATTGATTACAATATAAATCCATGAAATATGTCCATTAGAAATATTTATCTGAAGTTTAGTTATAATATATTATACATTTAATTACACAAATCCTTGTACTTATGTTAAGAGGGTTATTATGTTATTAATAAATACGATGTTATCTGTTGCGATTCCGCCTTATTTTATGCGTGTTTGTGAAAGCGCGTGCGTACATGCGTTTGTGTGCGCTGTTTGTTTGTGTGTGCGTTTCTTTCAACTCCATTTTATCGCGACCTGGTTATGCACATCTTTTTGATACTAATCGATACGTATTCACGTAAACTAGAGCTCAATAGTTTTGAGCTAAATCGAACAATTGATTTTATAGTTTAAAAAGAAAACACTGCGTATTGGCGATTTATAAAAACTATTTGTGAAAAAGTATATATATTTTTTGTTTATTTTTTTGAAAAATGTTAAAAATTTACTGTCACATTTATTTTTAGTGAAAATGTTATAAAATTATAAAATATGCTATATCTGCAATCAGTTGTTTTGATGACTTTAGTGCAAGAAATGATGGTATGGACTTTAAATATGACAATGATAATAATGGTAATCATATAACATTTTTGTTAACTGGGAAGTTGATATGATGGGGCTCCACCCCATTACTGCGAGTTTAATAAATTAATGTTAATAAACAAGTCCGTATCGAGATACGATTGAGAGAGTTTCGAAACAAAGTTACTTATAGCACTGAGAGATGACAGGAATATCATTATGAGATATTTTGTAGAAGTTTGGTAAGAGTTTGTGATAGTTGGAGGATTGAGTAATCTATAAAGTTTTGTTATTCACTGTTTCGTTAATGAGTTTTGGGTTAAAATTACAGTAAAATGTCAATAAGATTGTAATAAATATTTCTCTCTAAGACCAAAGGTATAATGAAACCTAAAGCTCAGTTTATTTTTTTAGCTGTAGTTCTTCTTAAAGTTCATAATTTTTTTTTGTTTTTTTAAATAATTTTTTAGACAAAAACTGCTTTCAAAATTAAATCAAAAGTTCTTTCCTTTTTTTGTTATTACAATATAAACACATTATTTTAAATAACAAGTTTTTCAAAAATAAAAAAAAAATTCATTGTAATTTTAAATAATTTGTAGAAGTTACATTTATAACAAAATAAATAGTAATATAAAAAACCATATTAAATTATATTTCTATTAAATTTGCTCTAGAGTTTTTTTATAGCAAGATTTTCTAATTTAATATTTTACATAACGGCGTAAACATACCTTTTTATTTGCATTTAGTTTATACTGAAGCAAGTGATCAAAATCAAATTTAACTTCTTGTGATGCAAAATAAATCTAATAATAAGAATATCTAATCTAATACTGTATAAATGTACTAATGTTTTATTTTTGTTTGCTTGTTGTGGCCTAAATCTAAATCCATTTGAAGACAAAAAATATATAAATAACAACTTTCACTTACAGTTTTTTATATTTAGTAAAATTTGTAAAATAGTAAGATAAAATCGAATACGCTTTAGAAAAAATCAAAAACAAATTTAAATATTAAATTTCACAAAATATTCTCATTACTGCATCTGAAAGGAACTTCCTCAAAAGGAAATAACTAAACGCCTCTTCAGAAAATCTAGAATCAAATTTACATACATGTCTGGAATTTTTAACTGTCTACCGAATTTTTTATTCATATTATATGAGCGAAAATAATGAAAATCCAGATGAAATAATAGAAACCCTTTAAAGTTGAAACTATTTTTATTAGTTTATGTAATTATAATTAATATTATGAAAAAAATGTTGCTGCAGTAATGTTTTTTAACATTTAACATAAAATATAAATAAATTTTTAGCACTTAGTACTTGCTAATTACGCTTAGCTATTGTTTTATTACTAAAGATATATTTTAAAATATAATACAAAATAAAATTCCATTAAGATAATAAAAAATCTCAAAACAGTATTTTAATTCTATTCCGTGTGTAATTAAACTTTCTAGATAATAAAATATTTTTTTAAGGTTTAAATCGATATCCGATAAAAGCAGTGATTTTTTTTTATTTAAATATCTTTTGTTTTTCTCATGCGTTGTGTCTTATTTAATAATGAAATACAATAATTATATTATGAAAATGAGAATTATAAACAAAACGTTTCTTAAACATACATATTATTTGCGTTATAAGATATATATTAGATATATTTTAATCATTTTAAGTGATGGGACAAATTAAACATATTAGTTCTCATCTATCTCTTATATTAGTATTCTATACATGGCTTATGGTGGATATCTTCTTAATTACGCCTCTATCACACGAAGTTCTATTTTCTATGAGTATATTGACAAAATTGAAAGCCAATACAATTATTTCTTTTAAAACTAGTAGTATATAATCTAATGTAACATTTCTACTCTTTACTGCTTAAAATGTCGTGAAATGGATTCATGAAATATTAAATATTAAAATATTATGGAATAATATTGAATCTTCTTCTATTCTCAGCTATATTCATTTATACTTATTTTAGAATATAAATACAATATTAAATATTGATTTCTGAATTAAACACTAAAACAAATTACGCACAAAATGTTTTGTGTGTCATAATTGCAATGTTAAAAATGCTTTATTTCAACATATTGACATTCTTAATATTAGAATATATAAATAACAAATATTTGGTTCCCTTATAATATTTAATTCAGTTGTGAAATTAACAATTGAATAAAACAATTTAATTTTTAATAAGAGATTACTTGAATTTGAATCTGAGGTAGAAATCTCATAAATCATATAAAATGGTAAAATATTTTTAACAATAACCAGTGATTGTATCGAGCTTCACATGTGTGAATGGTTTAACAATGTAATCCACCCTATAAACTAAAAAGCGATATTGGGTGCGAGCCCCATCAAGTAAAACTCCCATGTTAAGAAAAATATTATATTATTATCATATATATAAAACTAAATTTTCAAATTTATTTTTGGAGCTCTGTTTTATCTCAATATAATCCGATTTAAAAATAATAAAATAATGAAAATAAAACGAGGTGGTAAGCACAATCAGGCTAGGTTTAGCACGTATGATATATTAATAAATGTTTGAAGCTCGCGTTGTTTCTTTTATAATACGTGTTTCCTATTATTATGCTAAACAATTTAAAATAATATTATAACTATTCCTATTATAAAGAAAACTTTTAACAAGTACAAATTGTTTGTACCGATATGATTGTCGGGTTATTTTAAAAGGTTTGTAAAATAAGAGGTAGATTTTCTTATATAAATTATGATTTTTCAGATATTTTTTAAATATTTCTGCTTTAGAAATATTAGATGCAGCGGAGCATCCAAGTTTATATAAAAATCTATTCTCGAAAATATCTTCAAATTATTAAAGTGGTATTTTATAAATTGTCGTAGGATTTGTAGTTTGTAAATGAAATGTATTATTTTTAAATGTTTATTAATATATAGGCTCTGTAAATAAAAGAATAATAAAAAATATACATCAAAGCAAACAAAGCTTTGTTTTTGAATAACTAAGTATATCTTTTCGTTTACTCGGCTTTGATTTTGATTGAAGATTATAATTTTTTTTTTTTTTTATAAAACCACTACCTTGGGACGACTTTGTTTCAATATAATATATACATATATTAAGTCTTAAGGCAGCTATTTCTTGTGATATCAAAAAATGAGTCAGTAAATTCAAGAGTCTTTATAAACAAATAAATTAATATTTTTTGTAACTAATAGTAATTTAAACTTCAATGAATAAAATTTAGATAATAATTTTAAAAATTATACTATAGGGAGAGCTGTCAGCTATACACAAAGATAAAAAAATCATTTTAACGAAAATATATTACAACGGCTAGATCAAAACACAAGCTTATTTTAAATATGATATTCACATTTGAAAACTTTCCTGGAAATGTTTAAATTTTCAAAACAAAAGATATCTAATAGTAATATAAAAGTACTTGTAGGATTAAGTTAAAACTATGACGAAAACTTCTATCCTATTTCCCATATGCGCGAAGCTTACGGAAGCACGTCTCGCGGTCTCGCAGCACGTAGCACGTAACGTCACCGCTACCGCATCTTGTGTCGTGACCATGCAAAACTAGTCTCTGATTTTGAATCACACTTTCAATAAAATATATTAGTAAATGTTTTATCACTTTTCTGTTTACGGTCTTATAATTACTAAGAATATCATTCTGTAGATATTTCCTTTACTTTTCTGCTTTATATCAATTATTGAATATATATTATATGAAGAAAACATGTTTTAATTCAATAAAAAAAAAAAATTAGTTATATACACAGCACAGTGTATTGTGTGGTTAAAGAAAAAAGAAATTAAAAATATTTCAAAGTTAATATATTTATCGTTTAATACAGAAAATATATCAATAGAATAGAGAGAAATAAGATTTTTTATTTGATTTATATCCTCTATGGATATATAAATATCATAATGACAATGGTTTGTTATCACATTTCAACTGTAACCAACCCTTAGCGAACTTTTGCAAGATGTCCCTAATGACATCCCTGTCATTTCTAACCGTTATAAGTAAGTTGATTTGTTCCCGAACTCAATTAATCGTGTCCAGATACGGATATTGTAATTTGGTTCATATATTTTATAATATAATAATTTATTTTTGCTTGTGATACAACAAGACACACAATCATTTAAAATCACATTTAAAATCATTGCTTTTGTCTATTGACATTTGAATTTGAATGATTTTAAATGTGATTTTAAATGTAATTATAAATCTTTTGATAATAATAGTAATTTCACAGCATTATGCAGTTTTGAAGTAGCTTAAATTTACTGGAATAATTCATTAGAAATCTTATATATTAATGCAGGAAGCGATTTCGTTGGCACACTGTAGCTCGAGAACCACTAAAGGGAAAAATATCGTTGATGGCTCAAATCAAAGGTCTCATTATGCTACACTACTGAAAAATAGTGACAACTCTCAAATCTCATTAGCCTAATTGCAGTAATTAGTCAAAAAATTAATCTTATATATTAATGCAGGAAGCGATTTCATTGGCACACTGTAGCTCGAGAACCACTAAAGGGAAAAATATCGTTGATGGCTCAAATCAAAGGTCTCATTATGCTACACTGCTGAAAAATAGTGACAACTCTCAAATCTCATTAGCCTAATTGCAGTAATTAGTCAAAAAATTAATTTTTCCCATAGACTTTGCATGGGGAAATTTTGCGCGCGCTTTCAAATTTTTTGTATTATCTATTGTGACTAGCTGGTCTTAGCATACTAGTATTATCAGAAACAAGAAACAATTTGTAATATAACATAAAAAACAGGAAGCGGACAGTGCAAAAAGATATTAGCATTCGAAACTTCTTCTTTTCTTTCTTTTTTTTCAACGGACAAAACTTACATACACTCATTATTCCTAGACGGCAACAGCATTTAGTTCCTGTGTTGTTGCCTGTGCCCGATATCGAACGAGCCTGATAGCGTACGATTAAATGGTAGAACACCCAATTACGAAACCGATAGGAAGAGGCTTTAACGGCCTCGGGGTCCAATTAAGCATATTTTTAGAACAATGATCTAGGCAGTTTCTGTGGCCAGTTAGAAAAGTATAGGCTGGAATTATGGAATTAGGTGATTGTTTAGGTAAGCTTCGCAATTGTAATCTAAACTGTAGCAATATTAAAATAGATCTTTAATTGGACCATCATTTTGACTGTTACAAGAACATTTATATGATACCAAACCGACTACAGAAGGATTGTAGGGTTGCTTAACCAGCACATTAACAGTATAATTACGGCATATGCGTCGGTACCCTATGCAAAAAAAAAACTCGATATTGCAGATGATGCTTCTAATATTGAAATATATTATTATCATGCAAGTAACAGTGTCACATTGTATATATAAATTACATTATTCTGACAAAAAGGCCTTGACACTTGTATTTGTTCAAGTTTATTATAAATTTTTCCGTTATCCAATTATAACAAACAGATACGAATGTTGAAACCATCACATTAACTTCCTATTTAAGAATAAATTTATATTATTGTCATTATTATTATTTTTAATAAAATACATTCTATTATTACTTGCACAACATTTATTAAAACAAAATTTAGCATATTGAATTTTTTATTTTCACATTGTCTTGAAAAAAAAACTACGACATATTTTTTTACATGGTTTTAAAAGTGGTCAAGAACTACTCAGAAAACCTCATAATGTAAAGTTATGATAAAAAAAATCTGATTCGAAATTCAATTAATAATTTAAAAATTATATTTGTATTCAACAAAATCTTCTTCGTCTTGTAAAAATAAATAGTCGCTCATTTGATTGAAATAAATAAGTGATACTTTGTTATGTACCTATGTTTATATATAAATATATATGACTAATTATAGTAGTGTTTAGAAATGTATATTGTGTATTGATGCATAAATGTGTGTTTTTTTTTTTTAAATAACTTTTTTGAGATACAGATTTATTATTACAAGTTATAAAAATAGTAACGGTTCAAATTAGCACGACAGAGTTTATGCAATTTTTTTATGAACATTCTTGTTTAATCAGTTCAATTCTTCAGTCACCTGCCTACGTTTATTCCAACAGAAAGAATACTTAATTCATTTTTGCACAATCGCGTGACAGGTAGAAAATTCTTTTGTTGTTACGGCTTTATAGTTCATATAAAATTATTTGACGAGGAATGTATGCGATATTTGTATTATTTATTCTGTTAATTTTTCAGCATTTTTAAGGACGTATAACTTAGATTTTTTTTTTTCTTTACTAAGAACTCTAATAAATTCCCTAACAATTGGTTTACTGACCACTGATTTTGAGAACGGTTTATTTATTTATTTATTTATTCTTTATTGTTCCAACATAAAAATGTTACAATAGGTGGACTTCATGCTAAATAGCATTCTCATTAGAGAATGACTGTTAAGTCAACCTTGGGGATGTGCAGAGATTTTAAAAGCGGTGCAATAAAAACCGAAACTTTAGAGAAAGTATTATAAATATGTAACATATAAGTAGTAGGAAAAATGTTTATGTGGTTTATAATTGTCCAAGATATCTGAACGTTATAAATTCAAAGAACGTGTAGAACACTAGACCGAAATAATAATCCTAAGGATATCTTTGACCTCGTTTAGTTTTAATTTTTTATATTAAGAAAATAACGATTTTCGTTCCAAAATTACAATTTCGAACGCTCGGCTTAAAACTTACAAATTCGTTTTATAACTTCAACAAAATTTTGTAATGTAATTTCATTTATTACCTCCTGTAAACCTGGCGACTATTAATGTTTTCTATTGTGAAAGTGTGGAACATCATACATATCTCTAATACTTCGCGATACAATACTATCTTCCTTACAGACATAACCATTAACTTGAGAAGTTAATACACAGCTTATTTAAGTTGTGCAAGCAATTCCGAGTATAACAACATTTGTATTCTCGTAACAAGTTATATTATAGAGTAATACTTATTAAGTATTTTCATTCTAATAATGTTGCAGGTTTACAAAGAATTTGCTTCCAGAAGATATAAGAAATTAATCTACTTTATTTAATTTTCAAAATATTTAAAAGAGTCTGTTCAAATACTAATTCATGTTGTTTAAAATTTTAATCTAAAATGATTAAACAAAATATATTTTGCCTTTTACTAACAATATCGAGTTACACAATAATCGCTTGTTATTTATCCTGAAATGTTTTAGATTACAAGTGAAATTATTGAATTCTCAAAATTATTGTAAGCAACTCTACATTGATATTAACATTTTTTAGACATTAAACTGTTATTTTAATTTTTCACTTATAAATAATTTCATAATTTGAAAACTCCTCTTAACTTATAAAACACGTGAAGTAATAAGTTCTCTTATAAAATTAAAAAAAAACAGGCTTTGTAGCAAGAAATACTTCACTACAAACTTGCATCATAGATTGGTACCCGGTTACTCATGACCAGCATACTACAATCAAGCAAGTATTGATATTTATAATCAGATTTCTTTGGTTTTAGATTATGTCGCTTTATTAATTATATATTATGTATACTTATCATATGTCAGTCTTACTAGTTATCTAACAACAGACAGAGAAACTCTTATTTTATAGTATATTTGAATTTCTAATAATGTTGTATTCAATTTAATATAATAAGTAAGATTCAAGGGACAAGTCTAACTATTTTGATGACCGAGGAATTGAACTGATTTTTAAGTTAGATATGTAATTTATTAATTTGCTTCAGACCAAACATCTTTTCATTTTTTGTGATCTTAAACATGAATCGCATAAGTCACTAATTGGAAAATTTAAAATTTATTAACCTGTGATAGTGTGCGAACTCTATAAGGAAAAAAATGTTTATTTTAAATATCATAATGTTTTACGTGTAATTTCATCTTATTTTCTGTTCTTAATTAAGTTTTAGAAGATGTTAATTATCACAGTTTTGTTAGTTATCGCAGTGTTCGTTCCCTTTGTCTTAAGCGTTACACGAAAGTACGTAATTATGTACGTATGTATGTACGTACGACACAAGGGACGTCTCCAACGGCACACCGTACAGGTTCTAATTATCACTCATTTTCTTTATATCTTTCTCAAGCGTTAAGCGGAATTCGTGGTACAGAACATCATACGGCTATCTAAGTCATCTACATGTGTTCCGATAATTTTTGTAATTTTCCAGTTATGAGTTTTTTTTTATATTTGTTACATATTTATTGGTATAACAGTTCAATTCGAAAATTGTTAAATCATCAATAAAGTGCCATCAATTATATTATAATACAATTTGGTCACCATTATTTAATAAGTGTAAATTATATCCCCTTATTAATAGTTATATTATTATTATACATAATAATAATAATATTAACAAAATACATTTTGTTAATATTTTTTTTGTAATGATATACATTTTCAATATGGCCATTAAATAAAATTCAATAAATGAAACATAATTTTAAACGTAACGAACATAAAGTTTATTAGTTGGTAATTATTTTATCAATAGATATTAACTAGAAATAAAATCTTATCTCTAGTTTTTAAAGTAATATGGCTGTGCGGATCTGAGTTATCAGTTCGTTCGTTCGTTTGGGAATTTCTGATTTGTAAAAGACAATGGAAGGGTTACGTCGTGGCATATTTTTCAAAGTCGTTTATAATTTATCACCACGATGAATAAAAATGAAACAAATGATGATTTAAAATACCGTCGATTATTTTTTTTTGTGGTAGTATTATTTATTTTACATTGTTATGTTTGTTTCACATTTTTTTTTACATCTCTAATTTACAATTATGGCTTTTTTAACTTTATGTTATAAATAATATTATCTATTTTATTGATTCATCATTTATCTTTTTTAAAAACAAAGCACTATTAATGTTTACAGATATTAATCAACTATTGTCTGATACGATAATACCGTAATAACGATTCAACCGATTTCTTAAATACAATAATATTACAAGTAACAGTTGCCTTCAAACACTAATACTACATAATAAAAAAAATTAAAACATTTAAACTATCACATCTTTTGTGAAATTCTTTAAAATGTCTTAATTCATCACTCTCATTTCGTGGTATATTCAAAGTAACGTTGACAGTTACGGACATTTGTAATTAGGTCCATTTATTGCCTAATATTAGAATATATTATCTGTCAAAACACACAAAACATATATTATTTTTAAACATACAAGTAGTCGAAAACTATTGCATAATATATATTGATGATCAAAACTAGATTCATTTAACTGATTTACTAAGCTTTAAATTAGCAACATTAAAAGCATAATTAATTATTATGCAGTTGCTAATGGAAGTTCTAAAAGAATGTGAAAACAGTTTCCAAATGATATTATGAATGGACTTTAGCTTTAAGCGCGACAGCTATTCCATTTACAATTTTTCTCTGAATACAAAAACTCTTTTTAAATTTATTAAAGCTACTATTTTGTAACAATTAATGGTGAAACAGATCGAGTTTTTTAAAATGAATAGTTTTTATTTCAATCAACGCCATCTATTGTTTTAAAAATTAATAACCATTATTTGTTTTTCATTTAGTTGTATTAATCTACAACCACCCATATTACTTATGCTTTCTATTATGCAGCTCTTGCTTAACAAAAATATTAAATTTTAAGTTTGGTTTTAAATTTAAAAGTTGAGTTAAAAATAATTAGTTTCGAAGTAATTGAATGTGTTATTTATTGACTAAAACTTAAATTTCATAAAGAAATCAGAAGATAATAATAAATATAATAATTGTAATTGCTTTTACTTTGTTCATTTACACAATTGTCTGAATTATTAAATTATAATTAAATTTTCAAACCAATGAAACAGTTAATACTGTATATTATAAAATATAATATTTCAATGTGTTCAAATATTAATAACAGTCATGACATTCTTTTGCAATGAACATATGTGCACATCATATAAATAAAGTTATATTTTTAAAGTGAAAACTTCTAGAGCCGCGTTAGGAACGGGAAAATTATATGGGTTCCCGTAAACAATACTCTAATGCGTACAATACACAAATTTAATAATGAGCACTTTTTGTTCTCAATTTTGTAGCAATTAGTTGTTTAGATTTATAAAAATGTATGCTATTCATTATATGAATTAATATCTATTATAATACTAGTATATCTAATGAGAACAGTCTCAACTTCTACATTTTCATTACTGAAATGATAGAGAATGTATACAGCAAAATATATTGTAATATATGTAAACAGCAGAATATATTATTTTTTATGGCAAATACATCACTGGCACAATTTTCTAAGCGTTTGATAAATGACTGAATGAATTCTTACAAAAGACAAAAATGAAATATTCATTTCAATATGCGACATATGAAAAATACAATTTGAATTAGCTTAAATGGAAAACTGTTTGTGAATTTAGCTAATTTTGTTCATTAACTTCAAATCTCTCTGGACTTATAATCTATTTTCAGAGTTGTTTTTCACTTTACTAATGAAAAAGTTTAGTTTTCAAATACAAAGTTTATTATGAAATTAAGGAGCTAAAATCAATAATATATTTCAATAATCAATTTTATGACAATTCTGCACATGTATCAAATTTTAACAAATTAAGTTTAAATTCTATCGTGGCCTTTTTTTATTTATTTAGTTAATATTTTTCTATATCATATACTAATAATAACAACAGCAGACATTTTTAATAATTATAGCATCGTATTTATTTTAGAATTCATAGTAATATTAAGTTCGTTTGTATTAATATACATTTGGTTGGAAAGCTAAAAAATATACAGTATACATATAGTAGTTAAGTGACTAGAATATTAAACTGAAAAGGGTAGGAAAAAGTATCCTAACTTATTAAAACAATCATTGGTTTAAATTTCATTAAACATAACTTTTAATTTCAATATCTAGTAACAAGAGTAACAAGCGGTAGTGGGTCTGAGCCTATTAAAAAAATTCTAGGTAAAACATAACTTAATGCTCAGACAATGTAATACTGTTTTTTATTACAAATTAAAAAAAAACATAAAGAGTTACATGAATACGCAACGAGTGATACGAAAACCAAGTCAATTGTATAATCAGATCGCAAGAGAATAAAGCCGAAAAAATTTTTACATCCACACACACATACATACACACACATAAACCCACATACATATGATACATGTTTTTCTGCTCAGGATATTTAAAACATAAAGCTATTACAAAAAATACAAATTCTAAGATCAGGGTGTAATCGGAGTGGCAATAAATTCGTTAAGAAATTAATTATATTTTAAGTAATTTAAAAGACAATGAATGACCTTTTTAAATACAGTATATTTTAAAAAAATATTAGTTCCTATAATTTTCTGAAATGAGATACATAATTTTAAATATTTCTAACATTGTCGGAATTATAGGTAGGTAGGTCTATAACCTCACTCTGAAAACTCGCCTATTTATCTTTCATTTCGTGACTTGAATTAAATGGTGTGTTCGAGGTCTCTCTTTCGGGTTGATGTTATTTTCAGGTATAAACGCTGAATACGATGTTTAGCTGAATTACATTATAATAAATGCGAGCAGTGGGATGTGGATTATTAGTTGATATGGGCCAAAAATACAAACGTGTTTTTCCTATGAAGTACCATTGTAACGCATGACGGGTAACAACTTGTATTGAATAAGATATTACGTATTTACTTTTTACACTCAAAGTTTTATATGCCAAGTACCAAAATCATAATCCATATAAAATAAATAAAATGTATAATGTAATAATAATAAATCATCCATGGCAACTTACCATATTAAATATAAAGAAATATAAGCAGTAGGTGTGAAAATCTGTGGTCTTATTTATTGATTTGATAGCCCTTCTAATTTTTTTAAAATAACTACTCTATATTTATTTTAGAGTAAAAAGAGATTTTTATTCTTCGAAACCCTATATATATTAGGAGATATCACACCATCCTAATATAATAAGAATAGTCTTCATTTTCATAAAGTTTTATAGAAATTAATATAATTTTTATTTAAATAATTAATGAGTAAGTAAAACGTATATTTAAAAGAGATAGTGAGTAAAGTTTTTATGCAGTAAAGGTTGAAGTTCTCAAGTGTCTACTGCAATTTAATTGTAGTAAATATATATAAATTGTTTTAACTGCAGCTCGTAACTATTCGCTGGCGGAAAGTAAAAGATTACAAAGCCTATCTTAAGAATAAGCTTTGAAGCTTATTCAACTTTTCACTTTTCTTTTATCATTCTCCGTCTAATAGAGTATGACATTAACGACATACTATTTGTTAAATATTTGTGAGTTCAATGGGATAGTAAAAAAAAAAGGTTTTCTTTCACTAAAAATCAGGTATTGTGAGCTTATTTTAATGTAACATTCATCTGATCACAATGAAACATTGATGAGCTGTTATTAGTACGACTAACAAAGTGTCGTGTTGTAGAATCGTTTAACAATTGGTGAAGCGTGTATGAATATTAATGTGAGAGGTTGTCTGTTGTGTTTATGAAATGAAATGAATAGCATATTAGATGAATTCAATTGTACGAAAATGTGTGCAGTCAAATATCGATAGTCGATATTAAATTAAAAAGCCACTTACATTTTCCTTTTAAAAATAATTATATGGGATAATTATACAGTTGGTATTTTAAAAAAGTATGTATTCACTTTTCATACAAAATATATTTCACACAAAAACCAAAATCATGAACCATAAAATATAAATAGAGTCACGTCGCTTACAAATTTGATTTTCCCCTAAACCTAGATTTTATCTTGTCATAAAAAGGAATATGATTTGTATTAAAAATATGATATATTTGATGTAGATATTTATAGGTAGATGTCATTGTATAAACAATTTACGTTTAAAAATAAATTACTTATAATAACAAATAGTAAGTAAAATTAAATGTGATTAATAAAGGTTAAAATTAAACAATTATTCAGAAAATTCCAACTACTACGAATTATAATAAAGTGTTTCATTATTGCAATAAAATACGTTTGTATCTTTTTATATTTAGATCCAAATAGATACTGAAATGTTTTTTTATAATACAGAAATACATAAATATTATATTATTACGTTAAATGGTATTCATATTAGAAAAATACTTTCGTTTCTTGTTTCTAGCGAGATAGGATTGTTAAGAGATAAATCAAAAAAATATTTCAAAATTTGACTACAATCATTTTGCTCCTTCTCCTGCTTCAGTATTATATTATCCCAAAAGAAAAAACGAATAATATGGATCGCAGTAAAAAAGATAAAGTATGGCCCAATAACTTTCAGACAGTAATTTTTCTAATACCAATACAATCAGTGTACAAGCTGTCGAGATCTTTTTCAAATTCAATATTATAATAATATAACCTACTTTTAATAATAATATAATAATATAACCTACTTTTTAAACAGTATAAATGATTTTTTAATAGCTTAACAATACAAACATAAAACTCAATATCATTTTACTGGGGGCACAAATAAGTATTTAATATATAAGTATTTAATAGATTTCTTCTGGAATTAAAAACTTTGTTTTGCGTTGTCATTCGTAATCCAATCCAGTTCTTTCCGACATTCTTTTATTTCAAAACAAGCAAGAACTTTCTTATGTCTACAATTTCATGGTATTAGATATCACGAATATTTATGATATGCTATTAAATAAAATATTAATCATTAAAATGTTTTCTGCGTCTTTGAAATAATGCGAGTCATTACAATTTTACTTGTAGATTATTTAAACTCAAGCATCTATCTACATTTTTTTACCTCTAGGTTTTTGAAAATTTCAAACATTATAGACACAGAAATTTAGATTAGCGTTTTAATCGGAAAAGAAATTTAGATTTAGCGTTTTTATCGCCTCCATTTTCTTGCGACCTGATGCAATTGACTTTGTAAAAACTAATTAGTTTTCCAGGAAAATTTACCAAGCTGTTTTTTATTATTGTTTTTAATTGATTCCCGGTAATCACAATTTATAAAAATAATAATATATTGAATATTCACGTTTATCTATTAATTTTTAATATTATTTTATATATAGTTAAAATGTAACAATGATTTTAACAAAGTATATAAAATAACAGCGTTTATTTTCGACTCTCCTTTAGTTTCAGAGGGAAAATCAAATTCAAAAGCAACGTGATAAATTTTTCATATTTCATATCGCACGATGTAGGAAGTTGTTTAAAGCAGACTTTGTGTGTAAAATGAATGCGTGATATTTTATTCAATATAATCCTGTCACTGTTCAATACTAATATGTATTTCATGAATACGAACTACACTTTGAGTGTCATCGATTAAATTGTAGTATATACTCTATAGTACAACTTTGTATTTACTTAACAAATTGTACTTGTTAGTAACTGACATTTTAGTTAAAGCACTAAAATCCTCATAGCTAAATTTAATAGAAAAATGAAAATAAAAATAAAATACGTCACGTAATAGTACCAATAAATGTTAAATAGAGAAACTCTAATGATAAATGGAATTAAATTCAAGATGACATTGATATTCCAAATTATTTTAACAAGATTTCTTAACTACGTTTTCCAATTCATCAAAATACAATTTCTAAACTTTTTCTAAAAATTTGTTGAAGAGGCTTACCACTGCATGACTTTTAATGGATATACTGTCAAACAATTTATTAAATATTTATTAAGAAATTTGGGATGACACATATAAGTATATTTCCAAATTCTTGTGCAGTACAGTTTAAAAATAAAATAAAAAAACATCCACCAGAAAAATATTAAACCATAACGTTCGTTATAATAAAACAGCAATACAAACTGCTAATAACTGTGTACATTTCATTCACGTCACGAAGCGACACGTTAATAGCCGGCTCACGAGATCCCTTGTGGTTACAGATAGCTGTAATACTAACAATATGATACTTTTATATTTATTCTATAATAATTCTCCTTTTGTTATATAATTATAATATTGATAAATTTAACATTTATACTAATATATACATACTCAATGTCATCCTCATTTCTTAACTTAATTATTTGTAGTCAATGCAATATATCAATTTTTTAATTCTGCATTGGTAGAAGTTTCAGGTCCGATGAAAGTACCGTTAGCTACACTATATAAAAGAACGTGTTTATGATAATTCCAACACCTTTAGGAAAAGTACAAAAATACAAGTGGTTTCAATTTTTATTTGTGTTTCTTAACCGGTAAAAACCCACAAGACGCTAGAGCACGACGTAGATACTCAATATACTACTAAGAAATAATAATAATAATATGCAAAACTAGTTATTTAAAGTTTCAAATTATAAAAATAATGTTTATTAACTAGTTATAGCCTTTTTTTATTATATTTTTTATAAGGACTTTCAATACTTGTCGGATTTATCTGTATTACGATTCACAAACAACACAACACAACAAAAATAATAATTTCTAACACACAAAAATGGGTAAAGAAAAATTAAATTTCATTCAGGGACATCGAATGCATATTTCCTAAAGTATTTTCACCTATTGACAACTTATTTTCACAAAAAGATTTGTATAAAATGTCATTAATAGTTAAACTAATGGATTGCTATAAAATTAGCATCATCCATTTACTAACTGTATATTTCAAAATAAAATATTAATAAAAAAGAAACAAGAAAACATATGAACACTCAAAACACGCAAAAAAATACATGAACACTCAAAAATAAGCTAAATTCTGAAACACATTAACTGGAGTTGAATTCAAGTGATCTTTTTACAAAAAAAAAGAAGGAGAGGATTTTACATATAGCTTTTCTTTTCTTTTTTTTTCAACGCTTTATAAACTTTATTAATCAGATAGTCAACATTTTATTAAATGTCAAAAACACTTTTAAAGTGATATTTTATTAGATATATCAACTTAATATTTAGTAGTCTTTCTTGACTCGAATTAATAAAAATGTATTGATAATGTCATTTTGATTACGTTAAATAATTTTCTTAAATTTTTAGTCGTCATATATTTAAATACTATAGTAAAGTCAATAATTATATATTGTATATAAACAAATATTTTACAGATAGTTAAGCTATCGTTCTACGGATTTAACAAACATTACTTTCAATGACTATATATGAATTAAAATATTAACCAACAGTTTAGCTATGTATTTAAATCAATATATATTCTAAAATGGATGATTTCTATCATATATTAATTGTCTATGTATATATGCATGGAGACAATTTAATACTACTCTTAATAGCACTACTTAATCAGTAACTTCAGATTATAGATATGGATATAGAGCTTTGTCAGCCATGATAACATAGTACACTGATAAGGATTATAACTAAATAATTCAGTTAATTACACTAGTGTATAAAACAATCTATATATTATGTATTCATTGTTTTATTATAATTAAACCGCACTTAAGTATGTCATAAAGAAATAAAGCTTATGTCAATACAAGTTTATAAAACGTTTAACAAAAATTTATTTAAAAAATATGTTAAGTCTATCAAGTAAATATAATCTCAATTTAATTTAAACCAGAACAGTTCTCTTTACATAATCTAGATGCTACACTAGAAATATATTAATGTAAAGGGACTTATTTTTATTATGTAGGGACTAGAGAATAAATCATATCTGTGTAAATGTCTTGTCATGTTGTTTATTAAAACTCACTGTTACAATATCCTTGTGTGGATGACCCGTCAAGAGGATGATGGTCACGCAAACAAATTGTCTATTTTGTTCTCGTGATTTTATATAAGTGATAACAATAATTTGTTCTCGTTATTTTATATAAGTAATAATCATAATAATAGATTAATTATAATAAGCCTTATTTTTATAAAATACAGTTATAAATATTTTACAATTAAAATTTTGAATGGTTTTGAATTTTTTTTTTATTTTTATGTTAAACACTTTTATCTTATCATTAGATAAATTAGTATCTATTATTTCTGGAAACCACTGATTTGCTGTTGTGCTACATGTTATTTTATTATGAACATTTATTTTTTTAAACAATAGTCAAGACAGAGATTAATTTAAGTTCTCAATTTATATTTTTTATTTTACGGAACCCTGATATCATTGTGTGAATCTGTGACTAGTCTCTAGAGATCAGAGGATAGCGGTCTGGTATCAACTCTTGCAATTTATTTCTTGAAACGTTGTCATCTATTACGAAAGCTGAATTGTAATACTATTGGTTAGATATTTTATTTCAAGAAGTTGAAATAACTTGTAAACACTTGATACTTGAATATTTAATTTAAATTGCATATATTTTTATCAAATCCAATGCTAATGCTAAGCTTTAATGTATTACTAAAATAAGCAATATATTATTATACAAAATTTATCCACATATTATACGATATAATTCCTTATAGAAATAATTTACAATGTTGTTTTAATATTCTTTGAAACTGTCTCTTAAGTACTAAGAATAATTTTGACTTAGATAATCATATTTATTTAGGATCCAAACTAGTCCATAGGAAAATATTATTATAATTGTGATAACCTCTCCACTCTCTTGATATATAAGTGTTATTTAAATCCCTCATACTAACTACCTCGTATCAACACGCTTCTTACATAACTTCAGTTCATCCATCTTTGATTTAATGAAAATGTAAAAGTGCGCTTTAAATGCTCAGTGTTTATTTGGTTCGTTTCATAGTATTGATTTGCATTTTTCATAATCATTTTTTATCACTCTTTTTAAGTTAATATATAAGTTACTTTCAATTTGTAACTAAGCAAATGTTTATATTCTTTTAATTAATTATAAATAAAATACATTTGTCAAAATAGATTTAAGTGGTCTCGGATACTTTATTATCAGTCTGATTATTTGTTTCTTTGTGCATCATGCAATAAGTACACCAGGGATTTTAATTTAATGTATGTTCACTGCTTATAGCTCCAGTTGGATACTTGCTTATAATTAAATAAGGAATAAATTGGTTTTATTCTTAGAAATACAAAAAAGCCTATGAATCAATCCGTTACCAATATTAATCATCAACAAATTGATTCAAAAACAAAAGTTAAATAGTAACTAAAACTATTTATGTAATATAATGAAAACTTTTAAAATAATAAAAAAACCTGTATTATGCTATATGTAAAAAGAAATTGACTTAATGAATTCCATCATGTTTTAAGGTATTTTAGAATTTATCACATCAAAGCGTTCTTGTGAAGGGAGCTTAATTACTTAAAAGAGCTTTGGAAGAAAATCCAACTTAAATAAAATTGATATTTCAGGATTTATTACGAAAAAGTTTTAACACTAAGTAGTTAGAAGTAGGTAGAAATTATTTTTAAATTTTTACATTTAATTAAAATGATTAAATAACGTTAAATAATAATATACTAGTATTATTATTAATTGAGTGTTATTAAGACAAATTGATCATATATATGTACAGAAGGTACATATATATGATCATATGATTTTAACCATCTTTAAAAAAATATTCCATTATTGACATTTAAAGTTACAATTCTCATTTAAATTGGTGTAAGTGTGTGTGTGTGTGTGTCAAAATAATTAGACTGTGACTGAAGTTTCTAGGAAACCATCTAAGTTTGATTACGATCTTGATCCTATTACAAAATTCAGTAGCTAAAATTATACAATAAATATATTGGCTTACTTCATAAATATATTGATTTTTATTTATTTATTTTTATAAAATGATCGCATGAAAGAATAAAAGCAAATAATATCACAAGGAATATTGAAATAGCTAAAACAGCATCTGAATAGACAATCGAAATATCAAATACTACGTGACTTAGAAATGCTTTTCTATTTTAGAATATAGGGGCTGAGTAACCATTTTAATGTGTACTGTAATATTGTTATATGTTTGTGTATAGACATAAAACTAAATTTTAATTTTGATATTCTATTTTTAGGTTTTACTATATAGAATAATAATAAGCCAGGCTTACGGACCCTCGAAATGAAAAGATAGACCCTCAAAACTACCATGATAGGGCCACAGGGCACAAGAGGAAGAGGAAGACCGCCTGCACGGTGGGAATATTATATAAGAAAAATTGCAGGCTCAAATAAAAATCCTTAAAATGAAAAAAAAAATACTATAATAATGGTTATATTGCTACAAAAATTCTAGAATATTTAATTTAAAATAACATTATTCTAGTTGAATTAATACTTCATTAATATAACTTTAAGTGTTTGAAGAGTTATTTAATCTGGTATTACTAATTATATTCTAAATTAGTTTTATCTCAGTTTTCGACTGTCGATTGAAGTTTAATATAGGTAAATTAAATCCTTCTGATTATTTCGAAAACTTTTTATAACTTAGTTATGACGGATTATTTGGTTAGCGAATTTATTTAGTCAATTACATTATCAAGTTTGTTAATACCATAGAAGTTGTTTTCAAAGGAGGTTACGATTAAAAATAGTGAATTAAAATAATAATATTAAAATAAAAGTATGTAAAAGTATCTTTTCAATATGTAACATCTATAATTTATATATGATTACAAAATAATATTTATGATTTTTTCATTTTCTTTGTATGTATATATATGTATTTGTAAATGAAAAAATCATAAATATGGACCTGGTGTAATCCTGTGGCATCTAATATACCGTCCCTGAGGGTAGAGAACTTTATTAAAAAATATATATTAATTTTAATATGGGGAACATATTTATAGTCATTTTCTATCATCTATTCATTAATTTATTATTATATATTTCTTGAACCTTGTAAAATAGAATAACAAAAATATATAAGATATTTGCTTATTGTAATATTTTTATATATTTATTTAACAATTTATTGTACACTGCAGTTTCACGAATAGGAAGCGAATTTAATTGAGCACTGAATTGAAAGACATGATCGTATTTTTTCAGCACGAAAATAAAACGTATAGAAATGTTTTACCAATGTTCGACGTTTGTTAAGGCATTTCTCAGTAATATCTGTGTAAAAAACATTGGCATAGTCTAAAATTAGAAAAATTTGTGTATGCAATATGTACCCCGGATAAGTACAAAACTAATCGGGTAAAATTTCGATAGTACTTACGTGTGTACAGCCATATAACAATAACCATGAATCACAAAAGACTAGTATAAAAAAAAATAAATAAAAAAAATTGTTTTCATCTCGATACAGACGTCTCTTACGGTTCACATGACACAAGTCATTTTCTAATTACTAAGAACTATTTCGCTAACGATTATAAGACAGTTGTTTTATCTCGTTCTTTAAAATAAAAGAATCCAACAGACAGTTTAATATAAACTATTTTAATAGTAAATGTGAACCGGTTATAATATATATTAATTTATTTTCTAAGAAAACATCAGCTTGGTAGGTGTAATACAAAAAGTAAAAATTATTATGATTTTTATGTTAAAATTAAAAAGTTTATCAATATATTACGTAAAATATAGAACATAAAAGTCTAATAATAAATGCTATACTTAGAAGGTCATGAGAAAATATTTTTTTTTATTTAAAAATGGTGTAACATATTTCAAATCAATGTTAAATTATCACAAATACTTATTTATATCTATTACATAATGTTAATAAGAGACTAATAAATCCAAAAAATATTTATAAAAATGTTCAAATACACTTAATAAATGATTGTGTGAATACAAATAATTAGCCGCTGATTTGAACAAATATAATATATATTAATGATATCCTAAATATTCTAAATGATTATAATTTATCAAGATGAGAGGTAAATTATGATGGTAGCAGCGCAGAGCAGAGGCGTGAAAGTCACTTCTCAAAGCTTAACGAAGATTTATTTTTGCCACTTGTCTTATTGCTGTTGGGTCTTTTGATTTATTTTTTCTTATTTGCGATAGCCCAACGTTTTTTGGCAAGTTAAGGTCTACTATTTGTTTTTGTTATAAATAATATGCTTTCTTAATAATTAGACAGCAGCACAAATTTAAAAACATAATTGCTAATATATATTTATATATTAAAATATGTATTGTGTACATAATTTAGCTGTATTCGATTAAAAATGATAAAAGAGACAACTTTAATTACTCTTTGTTTCTTGAAAAAATACAAATCAATTATAACTTTAGATTTAGTAATTATTACAAATATGTAAGAAACAAACAATAAAGATTGTAAAGAAAGAAGATATCTTTGATTGAGTTTGTCAAATATTAAATGTAATGAAAAAGGCAATATACCAGAGACCAAGCTGCAAATATCTGGTAATTTAGTCTGGCATTGATTGATGAGATCGCTCAGTTTTTATTACAATACGGTTATGTTGGTTCAATGAGATTAGTTTAGTACAGAGTTGGATTTGTAAAATGGCGAAATTTGGTAGAAAGTTCCTATACCAATAGCAATATTTATGTAAAATGTTATGATATTGCTTTAATAAGTATGGGATAATACTATCTCATAATAAATTATAATGATTTTAAATCATCTACATTTTATTTTTTATTTGTTTTTTATTTTTATTGTTCGCCAAGTGTTATTCTTTACTTAAAATTGACTCTATTTGGGCTCTTTTGGGCGTTAATAAAGATCTTAATATAACAAAAAATGTTTTATACACATTTAGATTTGATAACACTACATGGTTAACTATGTGAAATCTAAATGGTTGAGAATCCAAGATGGCGGAGTGCGTTCTGTACTATTTTGAATGCACTCCTACTATCGGATACCAATAAAAGGGCTTGCTAAAAGTATAAATATGAGATAAACTAAAAAATTAAAAGTAAACTAAAAGTAAAAACTCTTTAAAAAACAAGCTTTCAATGATATGGGCTTCAGTGAAATTAATTTTTTTTTCGTAAAACAAGTCAAGCTTTTATATCATTGTGTAATGACGTTATAAAATGTGTTTACTGTGTTTTGTGAAATGTTTTCATTATATGTTTTTATTTATATATGTCTGTAGGTGTGTTGTTAATATATTTTTACAAGAGGATAATTGTAAGATACCAATTACAAAGAATGAATGTCGAGAGAGTCAAAACGAAAAAAGGTTATTTAAAAAATGTATACTCTTCCTTTTTTTAAATAAAACTATTATATTGTATTCACATCTATACAAATCTTTTTAAATTTTGAGTGGTTTTAAAAACCAGAAAACAAAATTATATAAGTTTATAAAAGTCAAATATTTATAAAAACTGTTACAAAACAAGGGCTTATCTAATAATCCCTTACAGAATTTATGTTATCTATATCAATAAGAATTTTATCCTAATAAACCCAATTAAGGGTATAGCAAATTTATTTAAGCCTTTAATATAATGAAGTTCATACAACTTCAAAGTTGAACTGACTGATCGATGAAGTTTCGGAAACCGAAGATCCCTGTTGATAGCTTCGACAATGATTGAATGAGAACTATGAACGAGTTTGTATAAAATACGGCCTACTTTCTTGTTGTTTAATACTTTTAATGACTTGTCTTATATTTACAAAGCGTCATACGAACAAAAGAAAACCTTCCTTTAAAAAAAAATATATCTGGATGCAAGTTGTTTATATACTGCACGTTACGCAATGTACTGGCATTTACACATTCAGACTTTCTATTTTTGCTCCTTTTTATTTCAGAAATTTTAACTTTTATATTAACACTTTCAAAGAAATGAATTATGTTTTTCTCAATTTTTTTCTTTTTTCGAAAAATCCCAATAAGTCTCAGTATCTTTATAAATTTTGTTTTTGATTAGCACATGTAATGCAATAAAATCTGAATCTCCACAGTTTTATTAAAACCATAGTGCTATATATTGAGAACAAACAACTCAAAACATTAGTTTTAAAAATGTTTGCCTGTTTGTCAATTTATTTGATGGTTGTTTGTAAATAAGTATTTGCAGTAATTAAATATGTTTTACACCGCTAAACATTTTTATTCACAATTCACAATTCGTCTTCATTTTCAATTGTAGTCTCTTTTCGTTATATTATACTGCAAATTTAGAAAACATTATTAATAATAATTACTAATAAATATCACAATGCGTAGCAATGCGATAGTTAAATGGGTAAAGAGACGGGACGGCTTTCCAAAGGTGGCGTAATAATTTTTTATATTGGTTCATTACGTATTTTAAAAAAGTATAGAATATATTACAGCTAGTTTCTGTACATAAAGGTTTCTGTTAAATAGTTAAAAAAAAATAAAATCCACCTTGATTTTATTACGTTATAGTTTTACTTGTATCCAATCCATAATTCTTCTTTCTTTGTATTTCCAAACACTTGGTTTGGTACCATTCTTATTTATAGACTATGACACATTTTTAATTTTTTATATATAGAAATCGCGCTAAGACCATTTTACTTACACAAGTTTTTTGATATCATTGTTACATATATATATTTTATAAATGTTGATAAAATTAGAAAATAGTGCCATTAAATCTACTTAACAATGATAAAGTTTATTGATTGTTATATTTCTCAAGAGTAAGATACTAAACATTTCCATTAACTATGTTGTTGAAAGCCAATAGCAGCTTTATAAATTTCCCAGATATACGATAAGTGAGTCCCTACAAAGCCTTAACTTTAAACCTCTTTGTATAAGATATTTAAGATAAGCCATACGCAAAATCAGCTGATTCTCCATATTTCCTTTTGAAACTAAAGTACTCTTGACACGTAAGAGGTAGAGACGCGAACAAAGGCATCTAATAAGCGTCCATCGTTAGATAAGATATAACTAGATATATACGGTCAGGTTTTGATATTTATTATCATACGATCTTTTGTGAGGAGAAGAATAAGTGATATTTGCTTAAAAAAAGTGAAATATTATTGTTTTTTTAATAGCGGTAAATGATGCGAGCCCTATTACATTTACTTCCCGGTTAAGAAAATTGTTATATTAGTCTCATGATAATCTTTTTAATATTAATAAATTTAATACTATTATATATATTTTAATACTATTATATTTATATTATATATATTTTTAATTTTTTTAGAGAAATTGTTTTTGTTAAGAAAATTAAAAATATATAACACAATTGAAAAAAGAGTTTTTATTTGTACAAAAAATCTTTTTTTTCAGTTGTGATTAATTTTTCTTGATAATAAAACGCATAGACTACGTTTTTATAAATCGCAAATACGAAATATAAAGTAGAAATACACTGTAGAATACGCATCGATTTGTACCAAGCCGAAGTTAGTTAATTAATAATATATTTTATTTATTTATTTATTTATATATTTATTTATTTATTTATTTATTTATTTATTTATTTATTTATTTATTTAATTATTTATTTATTTATTTATTTATTTATTTATTTATTTATTTATTTATTTATTTATTTATTTATGTACCTTAATTTTACAAAGACATTTTAATTTAACAATATTAACATAGGATAGCTTATCCCTACAGAGAGATATCTTCCAACTACCCTTAAGTTTGAGAAAATTGTTCATAAGGCAATTAGGTGGTACACTGAATAATAGAAACTTAGAGTAATTGATAATATTAACATTTATAAAACAGTAAATTATATCAAATTACTATAAATATATATACATATATAAACACAGCCATATACATACATACACACATACATAATACATACAATATAAATATATAAATATACGTTCCATACAAAATACACACGTTAAGAATTACATAAATATGGCCTATAAAAATATATATATATATAATCATAACATATAAATATTTGCTATTACTCAAGAGATATAATGAGGTCGCAAGAAAATGGGAGACGAAATAAACATTTACATACATAAATATACACACACACTTATTTCCTTTGAGTACACATGTACTATTCTGATATGGCATTAATCTTATATAGCACATTAAAAACAAAAACAAATATGAAAAAGAATTATGCTTTCTGTAATCAGCGGTAATTTAACATTAGATCGCTAATTGTACTGAATGAACAATTGTGTGCTGCAAAATAATTATATTGTTTTAAACATTTACTTATATAATATTATGATTTAGGATATTCACATTTTGATTAATAATCCGATACTCTCATAGCGTTTCTAAATATTTAAGTTTGGTAATTAAATAACACAATTATGAGTGGCCTAAAACAGTTTAATGTAGTGAAATTGACAAAATTAAGTAATATATAAAAATTAAATAAAGAATTTAATTTGTAATAGAACAGAATAGACAATTTAAAATATTTTTTGTTTGAAGTACTATTTAACAAGATAACTTATTTCAATATTGGCAATCATATCACTACAATAATTTTAATTTATAGGAAAAACAGAATATCTAAAATTTTACTAAAACCACAAGCAAAACAACAAAATTCCCAAATTTATTTCAAACAAAGTTTAAAGCAAAACATTTGAAGAACAGACCTCAAATATAATTATAATTGCATTTTACGACCAGGATTTTAGAATTAGAAACAAACGTTTCAGATACTAGTAAGTTGTCAGCTTGCTTGTTAGGCAACGCCACAGGCGGCGCACTTAGAATACAGACTGCTTTATGAATTATAATAATATATTACTTCAATAATTCAATCCGTATTTAACTAGTCTTTTGTACTAGAAGCGCAAACCAGACCTCAATTTTGACTCGCTGCGCTCACAAAATCTTTACATGTGTTATAAGCATATTCAGCGAAGCAAGATTCGATCAGCACTGAAGTTGCATTTACAAAACCTCGACGCATTCTGTCTTCACCATCTTTTTTATCCATAGTCTATAGTTTGAGGTCTATAGATTTTAGTTTTTCTGTGATTATTCCTCAACGACATCGAATATTTGAATGTTTTTTTAAACCACCACCAGATTGATCTATCAATCCAAAATTTGAAAATTTTCGGATATACCGTTTTTGATAGTTGCTTGCACAAAGATAAGAGAATAATATGAAAAAAGTAAAAAAAGTTATTAGTTTTTAAAATAATGCAATTTTTATTGTTTTTTTTGCCAGTATAACTCGGCTAATTTGTATAGACAACTAAAGGATTAGATGGTACGCTACGAACGGCAACACTATTTGATCGTCGTATACAGGTGGCTTGGTTTTAGATTTAGTGGAATACTTTTCACTATTCATTGTTTTTTAAATAAATTTTTAAATATATTTTTATTATATTTATTAAATAGTATTATTTTAAAAATGCGCATCAGGGCTCGGTGAGCTAGAGCCCTAAATCACGCCGCCTCGGGCCTTACCCCCGTGGCCAAGGCTTCTGCCCGGTGCCAGTACACGGCTGCGAGCACCTCCGCCTGTAGCTCCCAGGGCGGATCACTCGCCAGGAGTGTAGCCACCGTCAAGGACACCGTACGGTACCCCTGATCATCCTCACCCTTTGCGTTCTTTGCAACAGGGTCCATGAGTCAGCGGTGAGGGACCCCGACCATATAGGGCCATGCTCCTCACGCTCCATGCTCCATGCCGGCATATAGGCGCCGGCATGGAGCTTGCGGCCCACCGACGTTGGGCAGAAGCCTTGCCAAGGCCGCTGCGGTGGAAACCAACTTCGGGGCGAGAAGGGAGAAGTGCGCCCCGAAGTTCCACCTTCCGTCCATCTGGGTTGGGCCCAGATGGACAGAATCCTCTGGGCCTTCACCACCACCTCCGAACCCTGGTCGGAGATGGACGCCCGACGAGGGGGACCTCGGTGAGGGCCGTGGAACAGGATGGCCTCCGTTTTAGTGACGGAGACCTCCAAACCCAGCAGCCCTATGCGGTAAACAACGAGCGTTGCACCAACGGTAGCCAGACGGGCCGCTTCCGCAAAGCTCCCTCCCCGTGCTGTGACGAGGTCGTCATCAGCGTAACAAAACACCCTCATCCGGGGAAGGAGAAGACAGCGGAGCAGCCAGTCATAGCCCAGGTTCCACAGAAACGGTCCCGAATCGGACCCCTGTGGAACCCCTCGGCTCACGGCACGACGGTAAATTCGCTGGTCGCCGCGCTCCCACAGGACCTCTCTATCTTGCAGTTAGGCCTCCAACAGCCTCCGGAAATAGAGAGGCACTCCATGGAACCGGAGCGCCTCGACCAATGTCTCGAATGGAAGACTGTTGAAGGCGTTAGCGACGTCCAACGAAGCCGCCAAAACGACGTCCCCCTCGCGAATAGCTTCTTGGGTCACATCTCTCAGGGCTCTCAGGGCGTCTATCGTAGAACGACCCGCACTGAAGCCGAACTGAGCCTCTGAGAGATCCGGACCCACCTCCTCGAGGTGACGGATGAGACGGGCAGAGAGGACTCTCTCGAAGAGTTTGCCCGTTTCATCCAGCAGCACGATCGGCGTGTATGCGGAAGCAGAGACAGCAGAACGACCCTCCTGCCACAACAGGCACAAATTGCCTCCTTCCAGGCTTTCGGGAACTGTCCAGTGCGCAAGCAGAGGTTGAACAGTTCCCGAAGCCTGCCACCCAAGTATTCCAGAGCGATGAACAGCACTCGCCCTGGAATACCGTCTGGCCCCAGCGCAGTGCTGCAATTACTTAAATTTATAAGATTTAATTCCTTAAAATTTTGTACACTTATAAATAGCACAGGTTTAAATAGACATGCCAAGTTTCAAGAGTTTAAATTAAGCAGTTTTTAAGTTGTTTAGAAATTTAAATATGACAAATGTATGGGGGAAATGGTTGATATAAATATTACTTACCAGATGAACAGCCAAACTATCAAAACAACTGAAGTGGAGGATATATAAGAAAGGTACGAAATGGCTGAAGCACTCTCGTAATTCTTCATAGTAAATTATTTCTACCCCTTAATTATTGGGATTTTAATTTATTCTATTATTAATTTATTTACGTTGGTAAGGATTTTTTCATCACTTCAATAATCGTTGTATTTAAGTGAATTTACACAAACCTAAACCTTCAGTAATTACACTCTCTATTGTTAAAATATAATATGTATATATTTATGTAGCAGATGCATCAAGGGTATCAATTGCATATCATGTAACAGAGTAGTAATAATATATTCAAGTGCCTTCAACCTCCATAAATAATAACTGGTGTCGGAAATAAAATAAACACTGTTTGTAATAAATAATTTTCTTTGTGCATAAAATTTATATGTTAAATTATTACCAAATACATTTATATTAATGCAAATAATAAAATATTTTTAATACAAAAAACCAGTTAAATATAGATTGAATTATCTTAGTAATATATTATTATAATTCACAAAGTAATCTGCATTTTAGGTGTACCGCCTGTGGCGTTGTCTAACAAGTAAGTTCACCGCTTAGTAGTATCTTAAACGTTTGTTTCTAATTTTGAGAATGCTAGTGTTAAAATGCAATAATAATTATATTTGAGGTCTGTGCTTCAAATGCTTTACTTCGAGCTTTGTTTGAAATAAGTTTTAGATATTCTGAATGTTTTGCCTAAAAATTAAAATAATGGTATGATATGATTGTCAACATTTATATAAGTTATCTTGTTAATTAGTATTTGAAACAAAAAATCTTTTAAATCCCCTACTATGTTCTAGTATAAATCAATATACAACATCAAATGTAAAACTTATATAATCAATTTCACTAATTTAAACTTCTTTTAGAGCACTCATAATTGTGTTATTTAATAAGCAAACGTAGAGCACGACGAGAGTTTCTAAATATTTATAAAAAAATTAACATCCTATCTAGGTAGGTAAATGAAGTATAAAACAATATAATTATTTTACAGCTGATCAGTGGTACTATTTGTGATGTCGATATACCACTGACTAAAGAAAACATCATTTTATTAATTTTTTTTTTTTTGAATATGCTATATCAGATTAATGCCATATCAGAATAGGGTGTGTGTGTGTATGTGTGGGCGAGTGTGCGTGCGTGCGTGCGTGCGTGCGTGCGTGTGTGTGTGTGTGTGTGTGTGTTATCTAACGATAACTTGTGTTATCTAATTCTTACGTGTCAAGAGTCCTTTAATTCCAAAGGAAATATGGAGTATCAGCTGATTTTGCGTATGGCTTATCTAAAATATCTTATACAGAGAGATTTAAAGTTAAGGCTTTGTATGGACTCACTTATCGTATATCTGGGAAATTTATAAAGCTGCTATTTGCTTTAAACAACATAGTTAATGGAAATGGTTAGTAATGTATCTTACTTTTGATAAATATGTTAATGAATCAACTTTATCATTGTTAAGTTGATTTAATGGCACTATTTTAATTTTATAAAGTAGAGATAATATATATAACGTGGTCTTAACGCGATTTCTATAGATAAAAAAATCCAACAGATGGCATAGTCTATAAATAAGAAAGGTACCAAACCAAATTTTAATAATTCAAAGAAAAATAAAAAAAAAAAAAGTTGGATAAATGTAACTTCACAGAAATAATTATTTACAGAAACTACATTTATAATATATATTATACTATTTGTAAAATTTAAGTACGTGATGAACCAATATAAAAAATTATTACGAGTATGTAGAAAGTTGTGAGAAAAACTCTTATATATGAAAAGGTAATCAAGTGAACTTTCTTCTGTTCATGATCTCAGCCCTTCATCAACGATATCCAAGACGCAGTGAGAAATATCTGTATAATACAAAGCTTTTCCAATATAAAGACTGTAAAGGAAATGAGACTTCAAACATACGATTTATCTAAATGTTAACAGACATTTAAAAAACATGTGTTAAATACACAAACGCACATTAATTTTGACGTTTAATCAATAAGAAAAATGTATAGCCATTTTAAGCGTATTTTTTAATGAATATTGAATGAAAAACTTATCGATACGAGCAGAATTATTATCCGTGAGCTATGGGAAACCATCCGGTCGCTTTAACTTTTCAGTATAGTATAACCAAAAGATACTACAAATGAAAATGAAGATGAATTGTGAACTGTGATTAAATAAAGTTTAGCTGTGTTAAACATATTTAATTACTGCAAAAACTTAATTAAAAACAACAATCAAATAAATCGACAAACAGGCAAACATTTTTAAAACTATTGTTTTGAGTTGTGTGTTTAACTCACAAGGTTTTAATAAAACAGTAGAGATTAAGAAAAATCCCTATTCTTTCTTTTTTTCTCTTAATAAAAAAAAATTCTGGACCTTTGTTCTTATTTGGGTCCAGAAAAGAAAAGGAGAAAGAAAAGGAGAGCCATACCAAAGGCTGAAAGTGTATAAGAAATTAAATTGCGAAACTTACAGTAAACGGCTTGCATCCAGATAGTATTTCTTTTTTTAACATAACATAAATTAGACAAGCCTTTATTTTTATATAAAGTGTTTTTATATAAATATTTGACTTTTATAAACCTATTTTATTTTTCTAGTTAAAAATCACTTAAAATTTAAACAACGTTCGTTTAGATGTAAAAAAAATAGATTTATTTAAAAAGAAGGAAAAAGTTACATTTTTCAAATGTTAAAAATAACTTTTTATCACTTGGGCTCTTTCGACATTCATTTTATCTAATCGCTTTTTTACAATTATGCCGTTGTAAAAAGATATTAGCAACACACCTACAAACAACCAAAATATAAAGGACAAAAGGACAAAATTTTCAGAAAAAAAACATTACACAAAACACAGTAAATACATTAACAAACACAGTTTATAACGTCATTACACAATGTATATGATGTAAAAGCTTGTCGCCTTTTAAGAGAAAAAAATATATTTTATTCTCTGAAGTCCATATCATTGAAAGCTTATTTTTAAAAAGAGTTTTTGACTTACATTTAATTTTGAAGTTTATCTCGTATTTATATTTTTAGCAAGCCCTTTTATTCGATACCCGATAGTAGGAGTGCATTAAAAATAATATAGAAGACCATCCGCCATCTTGAGTTCTTGAGTTATCAAAACTAAATTTTTTTATAACATTTTTTGTCATATTAAGATTTTTAATAACGCCCAGAAGAGCCTAAATATCGTGTTTCAGGAGTTTTGATGTCAATTATAACACTTTACAAACAACAACAAATATAAAATAATATGTAGATGATTTAAAATTCAATATAATTTATTATGAGATAATATTTTCCAATACTTAGATAGATAGATAGATAAGCACTTTATTGCATAATAGACAATATAAAAAAGGAAAAACTTACAATATTAAATGATACACACGAGAAACAGAACAATATGCAAAAGCGGTCTTATTGCTAAAAGCAATCTCTGACAGACAACCTTTAGGTGAAAGGATATCATTACAAAATACGGGATAGTGCGATTAGAAAGATATTTTAAAAATAATTGATTGCATACAATAAACCAATCCAAAAAGAAATATATATATATATATATATATAAAGGAGCGTTCAACGCGCCGTCATATATATGTATATATGTACGTATATGTAGTTTAGTATATATATTATATTATAAATGTATAAACAAATAATATAAATTACATACTACTACTAATATATATAACACTAATGAACGATGACAATGGTATACTTAATTTATGGTAAGGACAAATAATAATTAGGTAAACGACTTTTAAATATATTTAATGATTTTGAAGAACGGATATCAGAGGGAAGAATATTCCAAAGCTTCACAGCTCTCATAGAAAAAGATTTATTGTAGTATTTAGAATGTGCTGTAGGCAGAATTAATTTGTTATCGGTTCTGGAGCGGAGCTCAAGTTGACATGATCTCTCAGAACCAAGAAGTTGAAAGGATTATAGAGAATTGAGTAAAGAAGGGAAAGCATATGTAAATTGCGACTATGTCTTACGGTTAACCGTTTGAGCCGTGTTCGAAATTCTGATGCATGGTCAAATTTAAGTAAGTTGAAATAAATTTGATGCAAACATTTTGAAGTCTTTCGAGTTTGTTAAGCTGTTCTTCGGTTACATCTGGATAACAACAATCTGCATAGTTCAAAAGCGGAATTAAAAGAGATTGTACTAAAATTACTTTTATATCATACTTATTAAAGCAATATCATAACATTTTACATAAATATTTCTATACCAATAGCAATAAAAAGGTCCTCAATTTTATCAAATTTCGCCATTTTATAAATCCAACTCTGTACTAAACTAATCTCATAGTACTCATATAACCGTATTGTAATAAAAACTGAGCGATTTCATCAATCAATGCCATACTAAATTACTAAATACTTGCAGCTCAGTTTCTTAGTATATTGCCTTTTTCATTACATTTAATGTTTGATAAACTCAATCAAAGATATCTTCTTTCTTTACAATCTTCATTTTGTTTCTTATATATTTGTATGAATTACTAAATCTGAAAGAGATCTAGGTATTTATTTGTATTTTATTTGTATGAAGTGCTGTTTTTTATTATTTTAAAGACTAAGATAAAACAATTGTCTTCTAATCGTTAGCGAAATAGTTCTTAGTTATTAGAAAATTACTTGTGTCATGTGGACCGTAAGAGACGCCTGTCTCGAGCTGAGAATGACACAATTTTCAATTTTTTTTTTTGTAAATAGACTTTCGTGATCCATGATTACTATTATGTATGATTATCCGTCTGTACTGACGTAAGTACTATGGAAATTTACCCGGTTACTTCTGTCTCGTTCTTTGTAAAATACAAGGAAGGTAAAAATATTTAAAATACATAGAGTTTATAAAAAAATATATATATTTAAAGTTATTTTTTGATTTTATTAAATATAAAATATAAATTATTTATTTTTCTAAGTTCAACCTAATGAATAATATTATTTAGATAGCTAGTGAACTTAAGTCTGTAGCAAACACGTCTTAAATGCAATAATATGCTACTAATTTCACTTGACATATCAAGGGAGACAATGTTTAGATAATTACAGATTGAGTTATTCTTTATTCATGTTCTTCATTAATGAACAATAAGCAAATATCTCTTTTTTTTTTCTTATTTTTTATGTTCACGGAATATTGTATTTAATAGAAATATATATTATTCTATAGCACACATAAATTAATGTATCTATGTAAGAAAATGACTATAAACATGTTAAGCTTTATATATATTTTTTAATAAAACTAGGTGTACTGGATGCCACAGGCTTACATTATGAGAATATTTATACATTGTTCGTTTTATTTGCAAACAAAATAATTGTTAAATATTGAAGGTAACTTTTGTATTTTGTATATTATGATTTTATTTTACTATTAAGATAAAACTAATTCAGATTATGGTTAGTATTCCTAGATTAAAGACATCTTCAAACACTTCAAGTTATTAATGAATTCTTAATTTAATTCGAATAATGCTATTTTAAATTAAATATTATAGACGTTTTGGAGCGATAAATCCAATTTTATTACAAGTACAGTAATTTTTTTTTTTTCGGTTTAAGGAATTTTATAGATATATATGATAAATAAAACGATTGATCCAAAAAACCTATCCCGGCTCAGCCTTAGGTCTTTATCTATAATTAGGTAATTAATGATGCAAGTGTAGGTAGAAGTTTCTTATTTATGAAGAAAACACGTTTACTACGTAAATGACGAATTTCTACCCACACTCCCATCTCCGTTAATTTTTAAGGTATTATACGATGTAATCAAACAAAAAATAATAAAAAGTCTTTATTTGTTCTTATCTATGATAAATCTGATATAAATTTCTATTTTAAACAAAATCACGGAACCCCAAAGTGGGTAAAGGCCTCCTTCAAAGAAGCCCAAACTTCTCTATTTTGGGCTTTTTAACATCAATTTGAGTCTGCAATTTTTCTTATATAATATTCCGACCGTGCAGGCGGTCTTCCACTTCCTCTTGTGCCCTGTGGTCCTCTCATGGTAGCTTTGAGGGTTCGTGAGCCTGGTTTATTATTATAAGATGTAGTAAAACATAAAAATTAAATATCAAAATTTAAATTTAGTTTTATCTCTATAAATAAATATATAAATATATTAAAGCACTAATTAAAATGTCGATTCAGCCCCGATATTCTAAAATAGAAAAGCATTTTTAAGTCACGTAGTATTTGATATTTCGATTGTCTATTCAGACTCTGTTTTAGCCATTTCAATATTCCTTGTGATATTATTTCTTTTTATGTTTTCATCATGTGATCATTTTATAAAGAGAAATAAATAAATATCAATATATTTATTTAGTAAGCCAATATAATTTAGTCTATAATTTTAGACAGTACTATCACTACTGAATTTCGTAATGGATCCAAGATCGCAATCAAACTTAGATGGTTTCCTAGAAACTTCAGTCATAGTTTAATTATTTTGATACACACACACACACACACACACACACACAGAATTATAACATTTAATATCAATAATGTTTTTTTTTTAATCGGTTATAATTATATTTTTATAACAATCTGCGGTATGATCAGTATTTCTTGATATCAATTATTAAAAAAAATATTTTAGTAATTTATTGTTGTTTAATATTGTATTATTTAATAATTATTAAAATATAATTTAAATAAGTATAACAATAAAAACAAAATAAAAAAAAATAATTTCTTTTAACTACATAGTGTTAAAACTTTTTCATAATAAATCCTGAAATATTAATTTTATTTGAGTTGGATTTTCTTCATAAAGCTCTTTTAAGTAATTAAGCTCTCTTCACAAGAACGCTTTGATGTACTAAAAAAAATAAAATACAAAAGTATTATGGAATTTAATAATATGCTTTGCAAAAATTCGAAAGTAAATAAGCCAATACATTTTTTTATATATTATATTAGACAGGTGTAATCCTGACTGACTTGGTGTTATAAGTAATTAATTATATTACATAGTTTTGAATACTATATTTAAGTATTGTTTTCGAATCATTTTGTTTATGATTAATATTATTAACGGATCGATTCAAAAGCTATCTTATTTATTTTTCTAGAATAAAATATAATGAACCCTTTATTTAATTATGAGCAAGTATCTGACTGGAGCTATAAGCTGAATATACATTAAATTGAAATTCCTGGTGAAACAGACTGATAATAAAGTGTCCGAGATGATTTAAATAAATTTTTTTAATTGTAATTTATTAAATACAGAAATATATATATTTGGCATTGTTAATATCTGAATATCAAATATGAAGAAGGAAGAACATAAGTTCTTATTTATCTTATTTTTTAAAATATATTTCAATAGCTCTACGAGCTGTATGGTTTCTATGAGATCATGAATTCGTCCGGTTCATGTTATATAACAATGTGTACGTTATTGTTTATATAAAATTGTTTTAACAAATTTATAGAGAATTTCAAACAATAATCTACTTTTACTGTTCCTGGAATCGATAAATTACAATTTATTTTATTTTAATGTATTAATAGGTATTATTTTAAATACTTATTAAAAATAGACACATTTTTTTGTAAGAGACTCAACTACAATTAAAGAAGGCATAAAAGATTGCCGGTTTTCAAACATGTGATTTGTTTTTAACTTGTTTTTCAAATAACATTTTACAAAGTATCCAAAGCACGGAGCTTTGAGTTGATGCTACGGTATTAAAATATTAATAAAATAAATAAAAATAGTAATTAAAAAACTTTTATACACAGCGGAGAGCTGTCAGCTATACATAAAAAATTAAAAAAAAAACAATAAAAACAGACTAAAACTTCATACACACCACAATGCTTATTAAAAAATTTAAACAAGAATGATTTATAAAACTCACAATTGCTAATTTTTCTGTAAGTCTGTTAATTTTCAAAACAAAATATATCTAATGGTAATATAAAATAATAAAACTTCTATCCTATTTCCCATATGCGCGAAGCTTACGGAAGCACGTCTCGCGGTCTGGCAGCACGTAGCACGTAACGTCACCGCTACCGCATCTTGTGTCGTGACCATGCAAAGCTTGTCTCTGATTTTGAATCCCCCTTCTCCCTTTCCCCTGAATTCCCCCTTCCCTGAATAAAAGATTTTAGTGTTTATCATTTTCAAAACACAAGGCCAAAATAGTACTCCTTACGTCATATTTGACCTTGTTTTGTGTTATTTTTTTATTTTAGGAATCTCAACATACGAAGATAAAGATTTTCGTTCCAAATTTTGTTTTCATCACTAGTGTATTAAATAATTATTTAGTTTATTTTATATATTCTTATTGTTTCTTTTTATACTTTTATATGTTTTAATTAATATAATATATTTAATTAATTCATTATTTATCTTTTTTCAAAACAAATCACTGTCAATGGTTACGGATTTTATTCAATCACTTTCACCAACATGATAATACCGTTATAAACGATTTATATTTGATTTTTTAAAATACAATAATATTAAAAGTAACAGGTACCTTCAGAAACTTAACTTAGCGGAAACAAGAAAAATAAAAAGCTTAATATCAAGAAAAAAGTTATAAAAAAAAAACAAAAAGAATGAAATCGTCACCAAAATGCCTAAAGTAAGAAAAAACTAAATATATATATTTCTGTATTTAATAAATTACAATTAAAAAATTTATTTAAACCATCTCGGACACTTTATTATCAGTCTGTTTCATCAGGGATTTCAATTTAATGTATATTCAGCTTATAGCTCCAGTCAGATACTTGCTCATAATTAAATAAAGGATTCATTATATTTTATTCTAGAAAAATAAATAAGATAGCTTTTGAATCGATCCGTTAATAATATTAATCATAAACAAAGTGATTCCTAAACAATACTTAAATATAGTATTCAAAACTATGTAATATAATTAATTACTTATAACACCAAGTCAGTCAGGATTACACCTGTCTAATATAATATATAAAAAAATGTATTGGCTTATTTACTTTCGACTTTTTGCAAAGCATATTATTAAATTCCATAATACTTTTGTATTTTATTTTTTTTAGTACATCAAAGCGTTCTTGTGAAGAGAGCTTAATTAATTAAAAGAGCTTTATGAAGAAAATCCAACTCAAATAAAATTAAAATTTCAGGATTTATTAAGAAATAGTTTTAAAACTAAGTAGTTAAAAGAAATTATTCTTTTTTTATTTTGTTTTTATTTTTATACTTATTTAAATTATATTTTAACCAAAATATTTCTTTAAATAATTGATATCAAGAAATACTGATCATACAGCAGATTGTTATAAAAATATAATTATAACCGATTTAAAAAAAACATTATTGATATTAAATTTTATAATCTTATTTATATTGGTGTAAGTGTGTGTATGTGTGTGTGTATGTCAAAATAATTAAACTATGACTGAAGTTTCTAGGAAACCATCTAAGTTTGATTGCGATCTTGGATCCATTACAAAATTCAGTAGTGATAGTACTGTCTAAAATTATAGACAAAATTATATTGACTTACTAAATAAATATATATTGATATTTATTTATTTCTCTTTATAAAATGATCACATGAAAAAATAAAAAGAAATAATAACACAAGGAATATTGAAATGGCTAAAACAGAGTCTGAATAGATAAACGAAATATCAAATACTACGTGACTTAGAAATGCTTTTCTATTTTAGAATATCGCGGCTGAATAGACATTTTAATTAGTGTTTTAATATTATTATATATTTATTTATAGAGATAAAACTAAATTTAAATTTTGATATTTTATTTTTATGTTTTACTACATCTTTTAATAATAAGCCAGGCTCACGAACCCTCAAACCTACCATGAGAGAGCCACAGGGCACAAGAGGAAGAGGAAGACCGCACGCTCGGAATATTATATAAGAAAAATTGCAGGCTCAAATTGATGTTAAAAAGCCCAAAATAGAGAAGTTTGGGCGTCTTTGAAGGAGGCCTTTACCCACTCTGGGGTTCCGTGATTTTGTTTAAAATAGAAATTTATATCAGATTTATCATAGATAAGAACAAATAAAGACTTTTTATTATTTTTTGTTTGATTACATCGTATAATACCTTAAAAATTAACGGAGATGGGAGTGTGTAATGTAAACGTGTTTTCTTCATAAATAAGAAACTTCTACCTACATTTGCATCATTAATTACCTAATTATAAATAAAGAACTAAGGCTGAGCCGGGATAGGTTTTTTGGATCAATCGTTTTATTTATCATATATATCGGACGAATTTATGATCTCATAGAAACCATACAGCTCGTTGAGCTATTGAAATATATTTCAATAAAACTATTTTACGGATATAACTCGCGTTTTTTATTACATTTTCTATTGAAATATAATTTAAAAAATCTAGTTTTTTATATAGTTTTAATCGTGACGGAGTATGTTTCTTTTGTATTTAAGCTCTTTTTTACTTTATTAATGTTTGTGTTTTTATTTTATTTTATTTTATTTTTTTTTTATTTTTTATAAGGCATAACTACAGGATTAAAATTAAAATTTAAGATTACATAATTATGAATATAGGAACATGTTAAATTTCAACCCCGATGACAGCTACGCACAGCATGCAATAATTATATAAAAATAATGTGCCAGAGGTTTAATACCGACTTAAATGACAGAAAGTGCACACTTAGACATTAAAAACAATAATAATCTAATATCTGTACTATAAGTCAATTAATAATAAAAGGAAAACAATAATAGTAATAATAATAAAAAAAAAAATCAACTAAAAAATAAAATCAAATTTACAGAATACGGAAGTATCTATGCTTTAAGTCGCATTACATTCAGTTAAATAAACAGGCAGACTTTGTGCGTTGATGTCCAAATTTTTACATATTTCATTATGAGCTCGACACATTCTAAACACTGGATCATTATAAGAAACGTTATTGCGACAAATAGGTACATGAAATAGATGTTGAGTGCGAGTGCTTCCTATTTTTAGTGAAAAATGGCTCAGTAACTCATTAGTGTCCCATTTGGCATTGATGATTTTGTGAAGTGTAGCAAAAGCTTGATTCCTACGTCTCGAGGCAAGAGAGGTTAAGCCAAAGAACTGAAGCCGGGACTCATAATTAGGCAGTTTACGTCTCATACCGTATCTTGAACACAGGTACCCAAGAAACCGCCTCTGAACGCATTCGATTCTTTCAATGTGTTTCTTAAAAAAGGGAGACCAGACAACTGAACAGTACTCTAGAATACTCCTAACAAGTGCGACATATAAAGTAACGACACTAGCGGGATTTTTAAAAGGTTTGGATATTCTTAGAATAAACGCCACAATCTGGTTAGCTCTTGAAAACATTATATCATAATGATGAGTAAAAGCTAGCTTGCTATCCAAATAAATTCCAAGATCCTTAATGACATCAACTCTTTGTAATGCTATCTTGTTGAGTTTATAAGAATGCAAAATGGGGGAGCGCCTTTTAGAGAATGATATAATATGACATTTTTCTATATTTAATGACATATTATTCCTAGTGCTCCATAACTCCAGCTGATCAATACTACTTTGGAGGTCATGACAGTCGTTATAATTACGTATTTCGTGATATATCTTTAAGTCATCTGCATAAGCAATACATCGGGACGAGATGGTTTCAAGCAAATCATTAATGAATAGCACAAATAGCAAGGGACCAAGGTTAGAGCCCTGAGGGATTCCTGATACAGCTTCAAATGGCATAGAATCAAAACCATAAACTGTTACTAACTGAGAACGATTGGTGATATATGATTTAAGCCAACGTAAAAGTGAGCCATGTATACCCAGGTGGTGTGCTTTAATAAGCAAAATGTCGTGATCAATTTTATCAAACGCCTTTGTGAAATCTGTATATAAAGAATCTATTTGCGTACGGCGGTTAATGGCATCATTTAGGTAGTGCGTGTAAGTAAGGAGATTAGAAGTCGTAGAACGTCCAGACACGAAACCATGCTGCCTGTCACTGATTAAGGGTTTTAAGAAAAATATCATGTGTTTGTGAACAATGCTCTCAAAAATTTTTGCAAAACAGCTAAGTATACTAATAGGTCTATAGTTTTTTACGTCAGATTTATTACCATTTTTATATACAGGCAGAATGTGAGCAGTTTTCCAAAGTTCCGGAAAAATACCTGATGACAAACTCTGATTGAACAGTAATGCTAATGGTGCAACAAGTGCATCACAACAACTGCGAATTACTATGGGAGGAACGCCATCTGGGCCAGCTCCCTTGTTTATGTCAAGAGTTTTTAAGGCATTTTCCACTTCACACTCTGTAACCACGATTGATGAGATACACAAGTTTGATTCCAGAAAATCTGGTACATATGTTGAAAATCTACATGGGTTGTATACTGAGGCAAAATGCTCTGCAAACAATTCTGCAATAATTTCGCCTTTATCTGAGAATACATCATTATAGAATACTTGTCGTGGGAGGTTGTTAGTACATTTTTTAGATTTAGTAAATTTCCAGAAATATTTTATATTTGATTTCAAACTGACTTCAATTCTAGAAATGTAATTGGTGAAACATTTATCAAATAAGGACTTTGTCCTAGAACGAAGCAATGAGAAACTGTCAAAATCACGAGGGTTTTGATAACGGATAAATTTAATATGATATTTGTCTTTTTCACGTAATGCATTAATAAGGGATTTAGAGAACCAACTCGGATATGAATTTCTAGATTTAAAAAGCGGAGTATATTTATCTAATATTTCCCATAAAATATTGTAAAAAACTAATAAGAATTCATTTACATCTAAACAGCTATATTTTGACCACGATATACTTGCTAGTTCATCCACACAAGCACGAAAATCGGTTCCCCGGAATCGATATCTAATAGTTCGGTTTTCTTTGAGATGAGTATCTTTCTTCAGTTGGACAACTATATCAAGAGGGGGGTGGTGGTCATCACAACGAATCAATCTTAGCGCCTTCGTGACAAGAATATTCAAATCAAAGGCATGGAAAACAAGATCTAATATCCTATCATACTTATTTAAAACAAAATTGGATTGAATCAAATTCGTCTTTGCTACAAAGTCTTTTAAAGTTTGTTCCTTGAAATTGGTTGGAGTAATTTTATCTAGTGATAGCCATTTGATTTCTGGTAAATTAAAGTCACCCAATATTATTGTTTTATTGGGATTTGTCATAATAATTTGGTCTGCATTTTCAACAAACTGTGAGTAATGATCCTTAGTTAAATAAGAAGGTAAATAGACCGTGCATATATTAATTGAACACGACTTAAGGTTTAAGGACACCCATATATCTTCTACAGAAACTTGTAGAAAATATGTGTGTATTATGATATATATACCAGACGAGATCTTAGAGTGTATGGAGCACTCTCCACTACAAGTAGATGGTTTAATATGAAAGCACTCTTTTTAAGGTCTGTCTTAAAAAAAGTTTTTTAAAATTTGGAGTTTAGTGCAGGTAGAGATAAAATTTTGTTTTATTTTTTGTTCATCTTTTGGTTCCTACATCTAAATCCATTAAAAGACAAAAAAATGTAATTAATTACTTTGACTTACAAATTTTAATTCTTAGTACAATTTGATAATAGTAAGATAAAATCGACCACGCTTTAATTATTTAAAAACTAATTTCAATATTAAATTTCCGAAAATTTTTTCCTCATTTCTGCGTCTGAAAGGAACTTTCTGAAAAGGAAATAACTAAAAACGCCTCTTCAGAAAATCTAGAACCAAATTTACATACATGTCATGAATTTTTAACTATCTTGCGAAATTGATAATAGTAAATCTGAAAATATATATTAATTTAAAAGCGTAGTGAAATTCATACTGTTTTTTTCTGGAATCATTGTAATATACACAAAAAATGGTAGTATATAAAACTGTAAATTACCTGATTGCATTTAATTTACCGGGATCAACTGCTATTATCTGCGATTATGGACAAGAGGACAACAGAAATCAGCGTTCGTAAAAAACACGTTTGATTGACGGTCTTTTTCAACATTTCTGTTTTGGTCTCGCTGAAAAACTTATTATAGTAGTTTCACAATAATTGTTTTTGAGTTAAAGGAAATAATTTATAACATAAATGTTACTGATATAAAAGTTGAACAATTTCAAATCAGAGATTTCAAAGTTATAAAATAAGCAGATCTACTTTTTTCCAAAGACATTGATATGACAGACACTTACATCTCGTCCACCCGTGAACACGATTACTGCAAAGTATTCGAAACGTCGGGTTAAAATCAAAAATGTAACCAAATAATACACGAGTTTTAATCCGTAAAAATAGTTTTATTTGATATGTGTACTCGTGAAAATCTAAGAAAATATGACATTGATATGGCTTAAAACATATATTCAAATTATACTTGTGTTTATGTAGTATTTTAAAAAATAGTAAATTTTTTGTTAATTGTTATTTATAATAGACTTAAAAACTGCCTAGTGAACAGTTGTCATTAGCAAAGATGGTAACGCGAATAATGTTAATAAGTACGAAGCATTAAGAATAGAAATAATAATCGTAAAGAAAGAGCCAATTTACCATATAAACTAAATACATAAGTGTATTATATACAATTGAATGCTTTTGATATACTGTTTATTTAAACTCGATTTATAAGTTTTACCTAAAATGGTATACGATTAGGTTTTTAATGCGGTATTACGTTAGTGATTGTTAAATCTAGTTCTGTTTATTGTGCACATTCTACCGTGCACCGGACTCCATGAAATCAATTTGATCAAACTGTGTTTGAAATTGATGTGGTTTTAATATATATGTATACTAAAATATATTTTGACAGTTCATTTTAAGAGCTCGTTAAAACTAATACCACACTTACTAATTTATGTAAGAAGAGTAAACCCTTAAGGCTTCGTAAATTATAATTACTACAACAAATAGTTACTATAAACAAATCTTACTATATTATTATAATTACTACAAATAATTAATAAACTGTATTTTCTTAAAAAACAAAAAAAGCATAAATTAGTTTACAAATGTAGTTCGTTTTACACCATGCCTTGACGTTTCGTATTGCAGAAAAAAAATGCTGTCTGTTATTATTCGGTATACCCGGTGTGTATTGCAGTTTCCAGTTATTTTCAGATTTATTACGATTTATCGATTCTAGAACATCAGCACGATACATTATACATTTATTACATTGTTCTAAAGTTGGAAAATCGTCAAAATTATTTCGATATTCCTCCCATTTCATTATTAAGCTATGAAGTCAACATAAAAATAACCAAATTATCCCATTGATCATTGTGTGGCCCGAGTATAGAAAGATCGACTATAAATCTTGACCCACTTTCAGACGTATTCTTGAATTTGCCCTGTCATGGTCACCCATTTATGTTTCATGAGAACATTATGGAATCGATTTAAACTTAATTTTCACATGTTATATTATTGATTAACTTTTTGTATCACATATATGAATTTCGTACAGGTTTGACGGATATAATGAAAGAAATAGACAATGCACTTAGATAAATTGACTCCTGGCATAAGTGCTATTATAGCACAAACAATTATCTGCGAAAATTGCAATAATATAGCATGAACATAATATAATAACATATTATTTATTACTATAAAATACAAAGTATATAATATTGCCGTGAAGCAATCTTCCTATTCTTGAGGAAAATTATAAAATGTTAATCTACGATCGATACCTAGAATCTAAATAATGTGCCTAAAATAAGAGTAAAGCTCTTTTAATAAATAAAATTGTTTAGAGCTAAATTTCGTCGTATCATTTTATAATTAATTATAACCATTTTATTGAAATTTATGTGTCATACGAGACACTAAGACACTGAGGTACGTAGACATTGAGCAAATAATATTTTATTTTATAAATATTCATCTTGGAAAATTTAGTTATTAATTTTATGTATAAAAATTTTTTTAGTTATTTATACTAGAAGCAAATATAGAAAATGGAAGTAACTGCATATTTTTCAATAATATTTCTTATTATTATCGTGAACTAAATAATCAATGCTTGGCCTTGCGTGGGTCAAAGTATACGTTGTGTGGCGCGGCGGCGCCACCCGCTTACAAACGGGGCGCCGGACCCGACTCGACAGATGAGCGCGAAGGCGGCCATTACATTGTGGAGTCGGACGCGGGAAGCGTTTTTTCCGGCTATTCGTCTTTGTCTTATCGCTTCATTATTGAGGATGATTTTTGAAGTGATTTTAAAGGTAATGATTTATTATTATTAATAACACAAGAGCTTTTCGGCTACATTTCTGTTTGTAGTACTAAATATTTTTGTTAATTAATTCTAATAATTTGAATATACACCAGTACTTGTAACATTTACGAATTAATAATTTTTACTGCATGTTACTAAACATTGCTATATTTTAACAGCTCCTACACTATTTAACGATATTATTTAATGTTTCATTTATACAATGAAGGGTGGCGCTTCCTGGATGCTGCCAACTTCAAACAAATGAACACGCTTTGCATGCAATATATTTGTTTCATTTACACATTTACACATATACTGATCTCTGGGACGCCTGGTACGAGTAAATGCTAATCCTGTTCAAAATCCTGAACTTCCAAACTTACCAGTTATAACTCGTAAGCTACAATTTCCAGGTATGTTTAAGCTTTTTTAACTAAAGTTAAGATTATACATTTTTTACAATTTAGTCTCAATGCTAGAACTTGTTAATAGAAATGTAGGGTAGCAATAAAATTTCACGATGTAAATATTCAAGTTGATTATTTAATTAGTTTATAAAAATCGCAGCATTGCTAAATGACGGTGAACTATATATGACTAAAATAATTTTGTTCTAATGACAAATTGCACAGGACGCTTGTTCCAGTTTTAGGTACATCTTATCAATAGGATTCAACGTATTCCTAATATAAATCATTACTTCATAATTTTCATTTATATGTTGTATAGTTTGAAACAAATTCTTATTATTAATTTGTGGGATAGATTTATCACAACCTAGCCAACACTCGATCACAACCAACACATCACCACCAAAATTTATTTCAGTCAGAGTTACCAAAAGGTTATCGAAATTAGAATTAATAGATCTTATGTTCTGGCAAATAATTGTTAAATCACTTCATCCAGTTCATTTTGAGTTTGTAGTAAGAGTAATATATTTAAAAATTAAACAAAGGCATCAACTTGTCGAAATACATATAAATACAAGAACAAGGCAATTAGAAAGAGGTTTGCGCAAAATTTATCATAAAAATGAGGAACTGTATATGTATTATATATTAATGTCTAACGATTTGATATCAGTGTAACCGTATTTAAAAATGTATGCTTATACATAAATGTATATTTATATATAGTGTATAAAGTTTGTGTAAATCATATGAACTGTAATAACAATTGAGAAAACGCTTTGAAAATAACATTACTGAAATTTACATTGAACCTTACTTGTAGTGCGGACGAAAGATAGTTTTAATATTATACTGAAAACGGCTTGTTATATTTTGGTATTTGTATTAAATTGGTTTCATTATGTAGTAAAAACAAAATATTTTTATACAAGACTTTATTCAAACTTCTTGTATACATTGGAAATAAATTCAAGAAGTGTTCATCATTCCACGATTGTAGTCCTCTCCAGACCGCGACATTTTCGTTGAATGGTTGTTAGAAGAACTTATGATATATAATATATGTAAATTACTTTCTATTATAATTCAGTATTCAGCTAGTTGCGCTTATTAAGTTACATTATACTAGTAACATAATGCTACGATAATGATTAGCTTACATGTAAATATATTTCAAAATTAATCAACATGTTCATGTCAGTCACAAGGAAATCCTTTTGATCCTACTGTAGTTTCTGTTACAATATTGTAAGACTTGAATAGAGACTTGACATTAAATTCAGCAATTGTGCTGTACAGGTAAAGCAGTTTGATAGTAGCATGACTATGTTGGATTTAACTGCAGCTTATTAACTTCTGTAGAATTGTCGTTTCAGGAAAATTAACAATTATAGCGTTTCTGACGAACTACAACTACACTAGTCTACATGATAATAATACTTGTATGGTCTATATAAAATATTTTACTTCACTTTCTACTTGATTTTATGTTCATAATATCAGTTAATAATTACGAAAATAAGAAAATCTTGATTTCAATAAATTCATTAAAATGCAACTTAAAGCATATCAGAATTATTAGATTGCAATTTGTGACCCGTGTATCATATGCTTTTCTCTGTTCCAATTGCCTTATCCAGCTCCGTTTATCTATTTAAGAAAATAAATATGTAAATATTATAGTAATAATATAAATGAATGCGTAATAAATTAAGCATTACCTCGAAAACATTATATTTCTCAATTTGGCACATTACATAACTGCAAAGCAATGAGTTTATAATATCATTGAATTTTCTATAATGTCTATATTTGTCGAGTTTTATACAAAGTTTTTTTTATTAGACTTTAAAATGAAGTTCGTTATTTACATATCAACATGATCCTACGCTGGATGACAAAAGGCGCTTTAAAATCCTGTCCAAGGCACGACGAGTTATCTTCCTATGATCTCTATTCAGGTTCGCAATTCCCTATTCAAGTGCTGGTGAATATTTGTTTACATATTGACCGACATCAAATTACGAATACCGACGATTTCCGAGATACAACTCAGATCTGTTGGTAGTTTTCAGAACGAAATTGGAACTCAGAAAATTATCAAACCTGGATTCAATTTGTTTTTTTTTCTTGCAAATCATCAATTATTTTAAAAATTTGATAATACAAAATATTTGCAATTCAGTCCACATAAAAAAAATGTATTTTGGAAAAACGTTACAAATAAAACGACGAAATCGATTTCATTTTGGTTATTGTTGTCATTTTTTTAATGTAATAACGAGCCATAACTAGAGCAATAATTTGAGAACAATCAGAAGGTACATTTTGTTTAACAAAAATATTTCTAGTTCCTTCGCTCGTTACTTGTTACCTCGTGAGTAGGTTCGAACAAATCACGTCCGCTCTGCCACAAACCATGTGTCTATTTAGGAAATGTAATAGCTTTTACGTTTCCAATAAAATATATTTTGATATAGTTATTTACATTTTATTTAGTTTGATTGTTTTTAGTATAAGTGTTTTTATTAAACACTAGTCAAATCATATTAGCTAAGTCCTTGTTTACTGCTTTTTTTAATTTTCAAGAAGATAATTTGGGCAAAAGATAGTTTTATTATCAATAAGATGGATATTCAAAACATGAAGCAAATACAAGTTTTATATCTTTATATCATGTTCTATAGAGTATTTATTATCATGAAGTATATACAAGAAATAGAAAAAAAAAACCGAAAAAATTGTAACGCTCTCGTGTCTACGAGAAATTAAGTTATAAATATTGAGCGCACCTTTGATATATTTTAGATGTTTTCATTAAATCTGAATTAATTACTTATCCGTAATCGTTTTCTTTTTCATAACTACCACAGTTGTGTCCCAACTACTGACATTATCACCACAATTTTACTAAATAACAAACAAATAACTAAATTAAACCTACAATTAAAGTGTTTGTTATTTAGTAGAAAATTGAATCATAAAAGTTATATTCATGGGAAAGACAGAAATACTAAACATTTTCAACAAAATTTAGATTGGTCTCATTAACTAATACAATGTATGACTTATTTGATGTAAGTTCAAACAAATTGTTGTAAATTTATATTGTTGAATATTAATAATATTAATAAACTGCAATTTAGTATTCTATCACGATGTCACAATACATACCAGGTGTTCGTAATTCACATGATACAATTATATTCATTCATTATATTTCCAGCGAAGGAATTTGAATATCAGCAATTCTTCTGGAACAGGTGTATGAAACTTGAAATTTATTATGTTATTGACGTGATCAATAGTATTAATGAATTAAATGTATTAATAACATAAATTTCTTAGATATAATTTTCTTTATATAATATCGGTAAATAATTGAAAAACATTTTAGTAATGCAATTTTTTCAATATTATTATAATAAAATTGACTATGGATTGAAAGATTTAGTTTGTGAGAGTTTGACAGTTTAGAAATTGGACAGAATATCCATAGCCGATGTAATAGTTCAACAATAAGAGTATAAATAAAAAACAGTTCTAAGAACTGACAACAAAATAGTAGTAGTAGTAGTAGTAGTGATAGAACTTAACTTAAAAATAGGTGTAAAAATAGATGGGTTGGAGAACAATTGCTTAAAAATTTGTTAAAATTGAAATATTACTATACTATTAAAAATTGTTGTAATACTATATTTTACATTAAATATCAAGTTTTGAAGTAAAATACAATAAATATAGAATAAATACTAAGTAATTGTTGTGACTAGTTATAGATATAAAGTTTTAAAATTAATGATCGACACACAGTTAATAAATGAACTGATTCTGCAGAAATCAGCAGACTTGTTTAGGATAAATTGATTTAACGGAGAGCTAAAGTTTATTTAAATTTCATATCAACAATTATTTATATTATAACAAATATTTGTTTCTAGTTCAATTTAGGTTTTCATAACTTTGTGAGAGAATACAATAATGTTAATAAGTTGAATAATTAAAAGTAACAGGGGCTCAGACGAAAAATACTGGTACTCATTAACTATATTTATATTGAATTCAATTTGAAGTTTATCATCAGCCAGACTTTAAAATACATTAAAATATTAAGAAGTCTAGATGTAAGTATCAACCGGATGCCTAAATTAATTTATTATTAATATTAATATATAATTATAATAGCTGACACTTATTTATTTTGAATTATTATAGTACCTTATTTATTTAAAGAGGAACGTTATTATTTATTTATGTATTAATGTACATTTGGTTGGAAACCTATACAGAAAATTAAGTGACTATAAAACTAGGTCCACGCAAGCGGGGTTAGCCTTGCGACGCAGCACGCGCGAAACAAAAACGTTCTATATGTTTACTATATGGGACACATTTTGTCAATTATCTCGAAAACTACAATTACGATTCGGCTGATTTTCAATCCAGACCAAGTTTTGTTCATTATGCGTATGAATGCAAAATTTCATACGTGTGGCTCGTAAATTGAAGGAGGAGTAGGGTAACAAAGAGTTGAAAATTTGGGTAGTAAAGAGCTTCGCTTCGCTCAGCTAAATTATTAGGGATACATTTGATTTTTATTTCTATGTATGTTTCGTTAGCATAGCCAATGGTAATCGTTATAGTAAGAATTAATATAATAAATTAATTAGTAAGTAAATATTTTTTTTGTTTATAATAACTACGATTTTTTATAAACATATTTAAAGTTTTTTAAACCTTATAACTGTGTCTATAATACATTACAAAAGTGTGAAATTTAAAAAAAAAGTTCCTTAGATTTTGCAATATAAGAAGGATACTTTTAAAAATAAAGTCCTTACAGTGTCGGGATTATATATATTTTTAACTTGGAGCTCGCACCTATTTTCCTTATTCGGGATTATACGTATTTTTAACCTGTAGCTTACACCTATTTTCCTTTCATTCCGTGACTTGAATAACATGAACTGTTAATGGTTTAGCTGGTTTTTGTTAATGCTGTTTTCAGTTATATGCGATCATTAGCTGATTTAAGTTTTAACAAATACGAGCAGTAGAATAAAGACTGTCGGTAGATATTGAACCATAAACACAAATATATTCTTCTTATTAAATAGCTGTATTTACATCTAAATAGATATTATTAAACTACAAAATAAACGTTAAAAATAAAGGTTATTTAAAATTATCAATGTTTCATTTTTAAATGAAAACACCTTTGTATAATAAAATTAATATTTTGATCCTAATAGGTACTGAAATATTGTTTTAAGTTGTGTAACATTATGTAATAATGAAATAACTGTTGAAAAAAATTGTTTATTTTTGATATAGAATAAGAAACCTATCAACACGAGTAGGACCTATTTTTAACCCCATCAGTTTCTCTTTATGTAAACCACATTATACTTGGGGTTTAAATAAAATATTCAATAAAATGTGATACAGCTTCTTCCAAATTGTTTCTGTGCCAAAATTAATTTGTAATCTAACTCATATTTCCTAGTCTTCAATTACAAAACACTTGACACTTGACACCTTTACACAGATACTTCACCAAACACTTTATGTAAGGTTGTAATGCGACTCGATTGATACAATTGCAATGCTACACGATTGATATATTCATAATATTGATCAGTCCGCGTCGGGGTTGTGTCAGAGTGGAGAAACTTCAAATCTCATTGGACTCTAATCTTGTTTGACGTTTCGTGCATGTTACGAAACGTCAAACAAGATTAGAGTCTTATCAAAAACTACGTTAATCTTTACCTAACTCACTACCTAATTGTGAACTTTTGAAATATCAAAAATGCGTTTTTTTTAATTAGTTATAAATAAGTTTTGTAGGCATTTATAATTGAAATTAAAAAAGATACCTTAGGTTAAGAATGAAGAGTAAATTGTTTGAACACCATTTGGTGCTCTATGAGGGTAGATCTTGAATTAAATGACAGGTCCTCCCGTAAACGCGCAAGTTAAATTACATTTGCAATATAACTTTAATATTTATTATTCATTTTCTATTCAAAATAATAAATTTTTAAAGTTATATTGCGTATCACATTATTTTTCCGTTTCAAGAAAAATAAATAAATTATTTTGAAACGAAAATTGGAAACCTAGCCAAAATAAATTAAATTTTTATTTTTTTTTTTTTGTAAATGGAGGGTAAACGAGCGTGCGGGTCACAGATCAAATGTTATCACTGCCGCCCACGAACTCTTGCAACATCAGAAGACTCAAAAAAGCGTTGCCGGCCTTGGAGGTAAGAGTACGCCTTTTCTGTCACCCATGTCATATCGATCCTGTAACATTTTCTGATATGGAAATCTTTTAAAGAAACCGCAATTGTTATGTATATACAACATAAAGAAAGAAAACGAAAGTAAAAAGCGAATAATCATTAATATTAACATATTTCTATCAAGAACAATAACATCAACCACTTTATTAAATTGAAATAAATGTAATATAAAGTTTAAATATTTATAAAATATTTATATCGTTGTTTTTTACAAATATTTTTGTGCTAAAATTCCTATGTTTTGTATAAAACATTGTTATAAAAGTGGTCTCGATACCGTATCGGGTTCATTTTGATCTGCACGTAGCAGACGGGATTGTATTCAACAAATGGTAAAAAAAATGGCTATTACTTTATTTAACATTGTGGTTGTGTTAAATTTATAAAATATTGGGCATGTCTAGTAACATTTTCACCTAAATAAGTTACGAATATGCTAGTAAAATATTTCTTTAACTTTGTATTGTTAGCTAAGTTATTGTATCATATCACACATCACTATCACAAACTTAGTTGATATTTTTAAAATTTAAGTCGTTAATTTTTTCTTTTTTTATATTTATTTAGTTATCATTTTAAATACAACATTTTCTGTTTTATTTTACGTTTCCACCTTACATTCATTATTTAGGTATATATTAAGGTTGATCTTCCTCTTGTATAAAAAGATATTACAAAAACCTTTTCAAGGCATATGATGTTACATTCCGATAATCCCTAGTCAGACTCGCAATATGCTATTCAAATGCTCGGGAATATTTGTTTACATATTTACAAACATTAAACTTTCGGCTATAGACGATTTTTGGAATACAATTGATTCATGTTTGTGTTCGTGCCATAAATTTAGAACATAATTGGAGCTTATAAAATTTTTCAACGTTATGTCTCTCTTTCCTAACACCTGATATTAGAAAAAAAAAATTGTATGTTTTAAATTATATTTTTAACTATATCTAAACAGACTCGAAGGGGACGATTATGGGGGACTCGCTGGTATTAAAACCCACGTATTTACCCTCTTGAGAAAAATATTTTACTTCGGTACTATATTATTAATACATTTATAAAACATCACCATTACACAGTTGTGTTGAATATAAATTAATATATAAAATATTTTATTTTAATTTAATTTTTTTAATAATAATATTGTTTTTGTTACCAACGATATTAGTCCTTCGCTATTTAGTTAATTTTAAAACCACTGTAAAACAAAAGTTAGGATGTTTAAAGAAGTGAAAAAAAACAGAAAAAACACATTAACACGAGTATTACTTATCTACAACCATCTATAGACTTGACTATTAACTATAGACTAAATAACGAGGTTGTTCTATTACTTTTAGGTATTTTATTGACACCTCTGTTCCTTATATTTTTTTGCATGTCTAAAATGTCTAACTTTTTTTAATCTAGACAAGGTTTGAAATTTCTTTTTAATTTTCGTTGCAAGTGCTCCCCAGCAGAAGTTGTTAAATTTTACGGTATTTTAAATATAGTGTTATAGCAATCCCTGTAACTTACATAACTACGGTTACTATCCAGATGGCTTATATATTCTACAGTTTTATAATGTCCAAATTTTTAAGCCTCATATGTTACGCAATGTTATGTTGATCAATTCCATTGCACGTTACAAGTCTATCATATTAATAAATATTTTATTACCAGAAAAGTTTTTATAGTTGAATGCAAGAAATGGAGCCGTTAAAGCGAAATTATTAGTTTATAAAACCAAGTGAAGGAAATTTCAATATTAGTTATAACTCTTATCTTATTGAGGAAAGCTCTCTATGAGAGACTTTTCTGCATCCTTTGTGCAACCATCAATCAAAAACGGTAATTCCGAAAATTTCCAACAAGAATTGAAGGAAGCCTTATTTGTTTTATATATTTTTTATATTTTAGCTAGATATCTCAAATTACCTTGTGTTGCAAATGACCATGTTTGTAAATACGTCTGTCCACCATCAGATAACCTTTATTGCAGTTTGCAAAAGGAATATAATAATTTAATAGTATAACTTTTAATGAGAGCAAAATTAAAGAGTTTTGATTGTATTTATATACTGATTGTATTAAATAGCGTACGTTGTAATACTTTATATATTCTCTAAAACATATTTAATGGAGTATAATCATAATTTATTATAATTATGGAATTAAATAATATTATAAAAACAATAAGACATATTAAACACCAAAACCTCATTACAACGAACTTATACATTTAATGAGAATATAATTATTTGATAAAAAAAAAATGTATTTCAATTCGCAATAAAATCAAATTTGTATAACTTGGGAATCCGTTACAAAGAAAATTGGACGAAATTCATCCATTACCATGAATTCTATTTTCAATTAACGAGCTAGAGTAATAATTTGAAAGCAATCAGAAGGTTTATTTTGTTTAAATAAAACATTTTATAGTTATGTTTTGACTATCATGAGTCTTTAAACGATTAAAACCAACGGAACTGGTAATAAACACGATATTTATAGCGATAGTAGCGATACACAATGAATGTATCGCAAGCCCTCGTCGCTCGTTACATATGTTAGCTCATCAATAAATTGGAACAAATCACGTACGCCGTGACACAAATCATGTGACTATTTCATAAATGTAATGACTGTTACACTGAAATGTTGTTTCATGGACAAATTTTTATTTTTCTTATAGTTTTATTGATTTTTGTAGTAACATTCAACAAACCATATCAAAATCATTTTTAAATGATTATGGATAAAAAAATGCCTTGGCAAAAGGTATCTCTGGTACCCACAAAGATCGTCTCAAGGTCATTGAAGATATTAGAGACAATGAAACGAAACGACCCATAAAAGTGTACATTATTCACGATAAAACGAATTCATAAACGTATTTAATATTAAATGCGAATCATTGTTACAACATTGTTATATATGGGGTAATTGTAATAATATTATTTATCATCATAATTTATTTTTTACAAAAGATCATACACAAACTGTTGAATCTTTAAAAATATAAATGTGCTTATAAAGGCGTTCTATATGTAGGTTCCATAGCAATAAATATAATTTATTAAAATATTATTGAAATTATTACATTTAGAGGATCAAAATTAATTTATGAAATTGCATTATTCAAATTCAAATTCAAATTCAAAATATCTTTATTCAAATAGGCATTTACACGCACTTTTGAATCGTCAATTATTACATTATAAAAATGTCAGTAGTCAGTCCAAATTTTAAGCAAACAACAGTTTTATGGTATTCTAACGATATTATCAGATGACATGATATATGTAAAGAAAAGAAAGTTTTTTATCTACATGTTATTTTTTGCTTATTGCAGCATTTATGGTATTGTTAAGAACAAAATTTTTCAAAAGTAGGAATATTAATGACAAAATAATTACTTAGCTTTGCTTTAACATACGATTATTATTTTATAGTAATATTTGAGTATTTAAAAAAACAAAAACATTTTCATATTAAAAACTATATAAACGTGAAAATAATAAAAATATTGTATGTTAGTTTCTATGATTATCAGATATCAGAAGAATACGTATACAAAATAAAGATCTATTGTCGGGGTTGACCTACAATCACCTTTAGACACCTTCTCTTTAACCAATAGTTTTGTGGGTCGCCTGTTTACCTCTCATTCCGTGACTTGAATAACATATAGTGTTGGCAGTCTTGCTGTTCATTCGTTTCGAAATTTAGTATCTATTTATATTTATGTTTATTTTTCTCGACGGGAATTACAAAATATTAAAAAAATATATTATTTTTGTATGTATGAAATCATATGACATTATTTAAACAAAATTGTCTCTTGCGGATCAAAAATATTTTACGGGTTTTCTTATAATATTGAACTCATAAATTTGTATATTCTTAATAATTTTTTACTGACTATTTTTTAAAGAAGAAATTAAGAAACATGTGGTCAGTAAAATTAGAAAGGATTGCATCAATATTTCTCCGGTATCGGTTTACTTAAAAAATCAGTTTGTAATATGTATTTATTAAATTAAGTAATATTTATTTTTATTATATTGATAGATTCTGCCCTCGGCTTCGAACGCGTGGTATGCTGTTAGATTCATAACCTGTGTTCTATCCTAAGCTTCAGACTATCTTTATCAAATCTCACACTTTTAATAAACTCACATTTATTAAAGCTTTTATTTACTTGACAGGTAAATAAAAGTTACATTACTGAAGATTGCATCGAAATCGGTGTAACGGCTTACAGAAAATGCTTGTATGAGTACATGCGAGGGTGGCGATGGGTATCATTCAAATATACCCACCAATACCACCCACCGATATTAGAAATATCCGTGTGCAAAGTTTCAGCTCGATCAGTGTATTAGTTTAGTCATTCATAGCCAATAAAAAGACATTTTGTCTTACATATATATATATATATATCAAAACAGATTTGGCCTTTCTAGTGTTCTTTTGCTATCCGCGAGCCATCTCGGACATGGCGCTAAGAGTTATAGTGCATGTGTGACTTTTGAGACAAACAAATAATGAAATATTTGGGGATTAAAGATTAGTAACAAGCAAAAGCTTTTCATGGTATAAAAATCAAGGTTTTGTTTATTTATATGACTCTCTGCGTTAAATCGTTCATCCAATTACAATGAACTGTATAAGTTGTTGTTCGCACGTCTACCAAAGCGTCGTTTTTACTAGCATCGTTTAACATTTGGTGAAGCGTATTAATAGGTATTTTCGGGGATTGTCATGTTATTTTCAGATATAAACGCTCAAGCTGCATTAAATTACCGCGAATTCGACCAGTGGAATAACAATTGTCGGTTCGTAGTCAATCGAATATACAAAAATGTTCTTATAAAGAAGCATTGCGCTTTTTTGTGAGTAGATGTAAGTGCCAGTAAAATTCTGAATTTTAGCTTTACTTTTCCATAAATACTTGAATAACATCGTTTCTCCGTTACACTGTTTAAAAGAAAAGTGACGCATACTATCACTATATTATTTTTATAATTATGTACATATATATAATATTATATATTATATTGGTATTACATGTTTCTATTTCTATCGATATTAGTCTATACTAATATATATAATGTATATAGTAATATTATATATCTATAGAATATTACATAAATATCTATGAACCCATGTCTGTCTTCTAAAATCCCCTGTCACATACTCATTGGTATTTAGAAGAGATGTCCTTATAAGAGATAAGCCGTTCCTATGTATATATTTTTTTACAACTTGCTTCTAACTGTGGTACATGAAATAAATAAAATTGTGAAACATTCCGTGTAACAACTTGTATTGAATAAAATATTACGTATTCACTTTACACACGAAGTCTGCTTCATCCAAGAACCTGAGCCATGAAATGTAAATAAAATGTCACGTCGCTTATGAATTGATTATATGATTTTGTCCTGGCATACAAAAACTAATATTATTTGTATTAAATTTATATATATATTTAAAACAAATTTTGTATATAATTTTGAGTTAATATGCAATGCAAAAAATCTAGACTTATTTTACAAATCAACGTTAAAAATAAATGTTACAAATTTTGCAATTATAGAAATGCCAGGAAACTTATGACAAACCTTTGCATACCTATTAATAGTTAAATAGAATTATTTACTGAAATATTTTATTTTAATTAATTTTAAACAAATAAAGAATTAAATAAACGTAAAGTATACACTTAATGTATTAATAATATATAATGTAAATAAATTTATTTTAAAAACTGTGTTTCTTTGGTAAGACGAAACTGGATTACCGAGTGATTAATGATTATATCATAAAAAGATTTATTTTTTTAAATATAAAATTTCATAAGTACGTTACAAATATTTTTTGTTTCTTCTCCTGCTTGGGTTGATGTTATTCTTACAACTACTCTATTAAATACATGTAAATAGTAGATTGTATGAAAAGTATAACATAATTTTTACTTTATTTATAGATAACGACATTTTAAATCGAATTCATAGCTGTGGTTTAATTGCAGATTCAATATTTCAAGTTATTATAATGGTAATAAATAAATAACTTAACTGCTTCGCATATAAAATATAACTTTTATCAATATTATTGTAAATCTAATAGATATGTATGAATAATAACCATCGATTAATACATGATTTTGTGTAAAGGACTTTAATAAAAAAGATTCTTAACAGAGATAAATTCCAAGAAAAAACAAGCAGTTATTGTGGAGATTTTTCTGTTGGAAAATTTTACGCTTATGAGACGGAAAGGTAGGTTGCGCACTGCGCACTGCGGTCATGAGCGGTAAGTCACGAAGGTAGATTTTATTTTACAAAAACATTTTATAGTTAATCTTAAATAGAATGTTACTAAGACAACAACCAAATAAAACCAACGAAACTTATAGTAAACACGATATTTATAGCGATAGTACACAGCGGTATGTAATGACTGTATCGCAATCCCTCGTCGCCGCTTTGTTGTGTTAGGTAGTGGATTGTTTGGAAAAAATTATGTACAATGTGTCTATTTAATAATTGTAGTCTATTTCGTGTTTGCAATGAATCGCATTTAATATAACTATATTTTTTCTTGTCTTATTTAATTTGACCGTAATCTTGAATGAAATTTATTTTGTATTTAGTTGTAACTCCAAAGTAGAGAGACAGAATAATTTGTGGCTTATGAAGGCATTTATATTATTTATATACATGTATGTTATATTAATATTTTTCTATTACCGTTCAATTTGATCTTTAATATTTTTGCATACAAATGTTATAATTTAGGCATGTTTCTAAAAGAGAGTTGAATGTTAATCAATTACTTATTATATTGATAAAACCAATTCAGTAACAGCATTCATTGTAGAGATCCACTGCCATTAACTCTAAAAGCTAACTCTACCGCTAACGACTAACATAGTCTCCGTTTAGATCTTTAAAGTAACGACCCATTACTAAGAAGGAGCTAAGTGCTAAGATCATGTAATAAAAAGATTGAAAAGAAACTAACCAAGAGCTAAGTTCTTTTTTCATAATTACTTTAAAAAAAAAACTTTAAAAAAGTTAGGAATATAACATATTGAAGGGTTAATATAAAAACCTTTACTAATATTTTTATTCTAAAATATTAAAGATTTTCAAGAAATATGGTTCTCTATATATTTTTAAAATAATTTTACGAGTGCATTTTTAAGCTTGTAAATTGATATTAATTGTTTTTAATAATAAGTTATCAGATTAGCATATATTGATTGATGAAGTTTTTTCCAAAGGTTACGCCTTAAAATTATATGTTTTTCAAAGAAAAATATATAATTGCTTTAAGTTCAAAGTTATATAAAAAATTGGTAAATAGATTTTGATTTATTATTAGTAGCTTATAATCCCAGTTAACATATAGAATGTTTGCATTCTTTTTATAGATGAACGAATTGGTTTTGGCATGTTTATATTCAAAATAAATATATATGGAAGTAGGTTGATATATATTGGAAAAACAATTATTGTCATTGTTTATAAAACAGTAACTCAATTACTACATAGTTATTTGACTATTTTAAACTTCGTTAAAAATACTAAATGCTATTGAATGTTATATTGAAGTAAAATACCATAAAATAAAATAAATACTTGATTGAGTCCTAAGCTGTTGTTATTAGATTTATTTATTTATTTATTTATTTATTTATAGGACACTCAACAGCTATTTTACAATATTGGTACATGCATGATATTGGCAATGGTTATGAACTTAGCCAATGACAGAGTTTCACGACATTGACATAATAAATATAGATATACATACAGTTTCTCTATGCCGTTATTTACTCGTTTGTTAGCCATTTTGCTCTAACAACCGACACACAAACACTAAATCAACTCATACTACAGAAATCAACTGACTTGTTTGGAATAAACTAATTTAACACAAGCTAAATTGTATATGAAATACAAATTTCATACAATATATGCTGTTATCAAATTGCTAAATTACAAGTAAAATAAGTTCAAATTAAATGATGTTTACATTATTTGAAATTACGATAACCATTACGTAAGGTTACTTAATAGTTTAAAAGTAAGTATTAAAAATAAAATAAAAGTTTCAAACAAGTAAGACTAAACGAAATTATAACTTAAAAAATTATAAAATATTTCGTCCTGAAAACTTAAGATATATTATTTGAGACATAATTAATTATTTACATTAAATACGTCGCATCATAAGAATAGTTAACATTACTGACATTATAAATAAATATTAAACTTGAAAATTCGAAATACTTCATTGGAATAACATAATATCTAATAAACTGTTCAAAAACCTATGAATTTTTTAGCGGTTAGTTCTTTAGTTCGAAACATTGCATATATTATTATATATTTTATTATAATCTATCATGAACCGTTATCATCTTCTACATTTTTGTTACTGAAATGTTAGAGAACATATAAAATAAAATACAACATTATTTATTATTTTCCATTAAAATACGACACTCGCACAATTTTCTAAGCGTTTGATAAATGATACATTTCTTTTGAAATGGAAATGACAAAAATAAAACATTTACTTCAATAAGCGAGAGACAAGCAATACAATTTGAAGTTATATTTTTATTGAAATTGAAAAGCAAATGTGATTGTCATTCTTATATTTACTTACTTTACTTTAAAACGCTTTGGAAATATCACTATTCTTGAGTAGTTTTTTTACTTAACAAATTTACCAATATTTTTTTTTACTTTACAATGTTGCCATTTGTTTGCCGTTGTATCAGCTGATGGAACAAAGGTCGTGTACTTTTTTAATATCGGTGCGAAATATAAAAATGGCAGTAACGAAGTGAATTCATTTACTGATAATTTATTAACAGCCCCTTTTTAAAAATAATCATTCCATATTTATTTTAGAATCCAACGAGCGTATACTTTTTGAAACTGCGCTCAACTTGTTCAATATCAGGGAAATGCATATAAATTTAAATGCTTAGTATGATCATCTCATAATGGCGCATCTTGCCTTACTGTTATCTTGGTTTCAGAAAAATCCATATGTAGGAGTCTACTTTCGTTGGATATTCATAATTAGATAAAGTCGGATGGCATATACCCAATCATGCTAAGTACATGTCCTCCGGAGTTACCTTTTGTGCCAAGTTTAGTTCCAAACTCATTAAATACCGTCCTTTTCTATCCGAACTCTAAAAAGGCGAAAGGTCAGACCTCTGTTGCAAATATCTATATGTCCTTCAAAATAATTAAGAGCTTTATAATCCACCAAGCTTGTGACTTACCTTGACGTTCGCTAGTTAATTAATGACTGGCAATATGGCTTCTGGCATGGATCCTATTCTGTAGTATTGTTTAGTGTTGTATAATATACTGTATAATATACTGTATTACAGCCTTCATAGTTTTAACTTATTATTATTTATTTATTTATTTATTTATGCACAATGTACAATGGCGGACTTAATGCCTTAGGCATTCTCTACCAGTCGACCAAGGGTGATGCAGAGATAAAAGAAGTAGGTGCATGAAGAGGAAAACAGAAGAAAAGAGCTAAAATAAAAAGTTATATAATAAACGCTTAGAAGTTTATGATAATTATAATTTAAATACTTATAATATCCATATATTACATATAGGTACATAAATATATATATAAGTAATAGAATAAATATAACATATACATAAATACATATACATAAATATATATATATATACATAAATACATATACAAACATAAACACATATTATACATCATTTACTGTTGAGGGGAATTCACTATCTCTTTAAACAAAAGTTCCTTTACTTTCGTTCTAAACACATAACGACTGCTAGACTTTCTGACTTCTAAAGGGAGCGCATTCCATAAATGAATAGATTGAACGAAAAAAGATGAACCAACGAAACCAGAAGAATGTGAAGGACATGATAGTAGAAGGTTGTTAGTTGAACGAAGGTTTTTATTATGATTATCACAAAGGAATTGAAAATAGGCAGTTAGGTAGGTGGGAGATGAGGGAGAGTTAAGAATAGTAAAGAGAGTAGTAAGTACACGTAAATTACGTCGCTGACGAATAGGAAGCCATTTCAATTGTTGACGGTAAGAAGAGACATGATCAAATTTGCGAAGATTAAAGATGAATCGAATACAGTTATTAAGAAGACGGTCAAGCTGGTTGAGAAGGTCTGCATTCAGGTCGTAATAGCAAACGTCACCATAGTCAATTAGAGGAAAAATTAGGGTTTGTATAAGAGCAGTCTTGGTCCTGATAGGAAGGAAATTCTTAAAGCGATAAAGCACTCGTAATATGCCAGTCACTCTGAGGCTAACATTTTTGACTTGCGTTCGCCAATGTAGAGAAGTATCAAGGAAAAGCCCTAGATCTTTAACAGACGAACTAAAAGGTATAATGGTGTCATCATAGAGTAGTGGCGGTAGAGATTTTAATGGCACTTGGCTGATAATTTTATGACTTCCAATAACAATAGCTTGGCATTTGACCGGGTTTACAGATAGTCCATAGTTATCAGACCAGCATTTAACAATGTTAAGATCGGTGTTGAGTGCCTTTATAACAGTCGATAAATTATTTACACTTCCCTGACGATACAGTTGCAAGTCATCAGCATACAGATGATACGCACACTGAAGATAAGGAGTTATGAGATTAATATATATAGAAAATAACAATGGGGAAAGAATACCGCCTTGAGGGACTCCAGCGTCAATGTCACACCAGTTTGAGAAGGATTCCTCTACACGAACTGACTGCTGACGTCCCTGAAGATAAGTCGAGAACCATTCCAATGCCGCCGGAGAAATTCTGAGATTGGAAAGTATTGATAGAAGGATGTCGTGACTGACGTTATTAAATGCGTTTGAGAAATCAACCAAAGCCAGCACTGTGACTTTGGTATCCTCCATACCCGCACGAATATCGCCAGTAACTTTCAGCAGGGTTGTGGTAGTACTGTGGCCTGGCCTAAAACCAGACTGTAATGGGCTCAGCATGCTGTTCCGGTATATAAATCGGGACAGTTGCTTGTGTACACAGGCCTCCAGTACTTTGGAAAGAAACGGAAGGATAGATATCGGACGAAAATGATTCGGGAGGGAAGGATTAGGAATTTTGGGTATCGGAATAATGTAGGCCTTTCGCCAGGCAGACGGGAATACACCAGTTTCAAGAGAGGAGTTGACTATATGGGTGATAACTGGTAGGAGATGTTCAAGAATTAAAACGACCATGCGTCGGCTGATATTATCACTACCGACAGCGTTCGATTTAATTGTAAGGATGGATTTTTTTATTTCTTCCGGTGATACTGGAGAAAAGAGAAAAGAGTCAATATTAGGCAATGGCGAATTTGCTAAGTAATCCAATGTGCGATATTTGGTTTGGAGATTAAGTGGAGTGGAAGTGGAGAAATGTTGGTTGATTTCATCCAGACCAATTATCTTCGGCATTTTAATATGCTGCTGTTTGCCTATACCTAGACTATTTAGGAAGTTCCATGTGTTAGCTGGCGAAGAGGAAACAATATTGTCATGAATGTGTTGGCGTTTTGCGTTGCGTATCATCTGGTTACACCGATTTCTTGCAGTTTTAAAGAGATTCCATTTTTCTTCTGTACGATCCCTACGGTATAAGCGGAATGCCCGATCTCTTCTTCGCATAGCCATTTTAATTCCCCTCGTCATCCAAGGTGCTGGTAGTCGCTTTAATTTCACCCTCCTAAAAGGTGCATGGACGTCATACAAACTGAGAACAGCATTATTGAATGCATCAACTTTCTCATCAACAGTAGAAGCAGCCACCAATACATCCCAATTTAGTTTGGATGCGTCTGATTTCAGCTTGTCCACATCCATATGCACAAAGCTACGCCTGTACAAGACCCTGGGAGGGTTTTTGGGTTTTTAACTTATCAAGGTTATGAGTCAATATAGTTCCTATTTTTACTTTTGGTGGTTCATCTTAATACGTAGAATTGATTTTATAAAATGTTTGTATTATGTATAGAAGGACTATGAAATTGAAAGGTCTTTTGATATGTCATATTAAATATTGTTTGTTTACTTATAAGGTACCCTTATCTTATCATAATGAAACATTGATAAGCTGCATTTTGTACATCTACCATTTACCAAAGTGTTGATATATATTTAGAATCGTTTAACACATAGGCCTGTATTAATAGGTATTACAGCAGCTGTTTATATTGTTACGTTTATATGGTTTCAATTACATGATTAAAGGCTTGATAATAAATGCCATCAATATAACATTTATTTCTCAGTTGATATTAAATAAAATATTATGTATTCACTTTAGAAACGAGATCTACTTCACGCAATCATGAGCCATAGAATATGAGCAAAATGTCACGTTTGTAACAAATTCGATTTTCTTCTAAAACTAGATTTTATCTTGTCATAAAAACAAATATGATTTCTATCAAATATATAATATATTTGCAAGTAAAAATCACAATGCAAACAAAAAATTATATTATATTACCAAATAAATTACAAATAATTACAAAATGTATGTAATTAAGAAATGTTACAATTATACAATTATTTAAAAAATCTACAACTGTTATGAATAATTTTATAATGTTTTTTTTTTAATTTCACAAAAAAAAACATCTATGTATAGTAATATATAAAAAATATGATAATTTTGTTATATACCATATAACAGGATTTTAAAAATTTTAAAAAAGAAATTAATTACACAAAAAGTAGACTATAACTGTGGATGGTCGTTATTAATATTACACAAACATTTCTTTGTTCTAAAGACTCAAATCTTAGCAATGAATATTTGTGCTATTATTTTTTTAAGTAGATTACAAAGTTTTTGCTTCTTTGCTTGATTCGGTTTCCTGTTATTCCAAAAAATAATCCAATGAAATGGATAATAATTAAAGGAAGACCAATCCCAACAATATATTATGCTAATAATAATAAATTACATTGTAGTGTGTACAAAGCTCTTTTAAATTAAATTTTTGGTTTAACTCTTTAAGAATATAAAATATTTAAAATATTACCATAAAAATATTAATGTTAATGTGGTATTCTATTAGTATTTTTGTATGTTTGATCATAATTTCAGTTATATTTCTTTTATTTTAATTTCTTTTCAGTTACATTAATTGTGCTCTCGGTCTTATGATAAATCATCTTATATATTATACTAATTTATATATATTTTTATAGTACAATCTCTATTTTTATTAATTTCATTATTGTAATAGTAGTATATTACATATTATATATTCGGTAATCTAATTATAATAAATAGGAATAATTTTTCAAAATATAGCAAGAAAAGAATTTTAATAAATATAAAATCAAAAACTTATCAACACGGGCAGGAGCTGAGATGTAATCGGAGAGCTAAAATCTAAAATGTATTAATTTCTAAAACCAGTAGTTTTATGCTATGTGGCGTTTTTTGATAATAGAGTCGGTCAGGTAAAATCTCTTTTAATGTTACACACTTTAAACAACAGAAAAATGGCTTTGAAATAACTTTATAATACAAATAAAAAACCCAATATATAATACTGGGCGTATAAATAAGTTATTCAATAGATTTCTTCCTAAATTTAATTTAGTTTCCTTTACCAAAATTCATTTGTAATCCAACTCACGTTTCTAACATTCTTCTTTTCAAAACAAGCAGGAACTTCCTGACTTTTACAATTTCATGGTATTAGGTATCACAAATATTATTATGTTATGCTTATTTTTAATAAATATTAATTATTATTTATTTTTTTTATTTACATTTGACTAAAGCTTATATTAAAATGTATTTCATCTACTTGTAAATTAATACAACTCAATAATCTATATACAAAATCTAATAATCTAATAATGTATAAAAATGTCAATATCAAATTTAAACCTTATAAATAGTAATATAAATTATAGTAGAAAACTAAATTTTGTAATTAAGCAACATGATGTGTCGAAAATAATAATCAAACTTCTTGCTTCGTTCAAAATATGCTTTTTTATTAAATACGGATTCGTTTTGTTAGTTTTAAAATTATTATATACAAAAGTTCCGGTCCTTTATTGTTTGAGGCTGTACGAAGTTTGCCGGGCCAGCTAGGAATGTATAAAAATTAAAGATACAAAATTTTTTAGAAATAATATTAATATTATATTAATAATTATATTAATATTAATTATATTAATATTAATTAGATATATTAATATTAATATTTATAAGAAATAGCTTTATACAATCATAATAACAATTTGTTATACCTACATCTTATTTATTTATCTATTTAGTAGGAAATACAAAGAAAAACAAAAGTTATTTTAAAGTCATTTATTATACTAATAACAATTTATATTTATTCTGCGGTAACCTAGTTATATGACGATGGATCCGAAAAGTGAATCCAAGTGAAAGATGTCTGGAGACATGTAGGCCCTCGTATGCTGCACCATCATCGTTTTCTTCATTATAGCAGGTTCGATTCTGAGACCTTCCGTGGCGGGCCCCGAGAGTATTGACGTCACAGCTGATGCATAAAAGTAGTCCATGCTGCATCAGCAATATTGCTCAAGTTGTCGCGCGTAACAAAGTCGTCAATTAAAATCTCTTCTTATTTTGCTATATCATAGAAAATTACGGAAGATACGAAGAAAATTTTCCTCGAACTATTATTTCATCTATTCATCTACTATTCATGTAAAAAAGTACAAAAAGACTTAAATTAAAAGAAATTCAATAGTTAAAATCCACGCTCTTTGGATATCTGATAAAAGCATAATCCGTATTAAAGCAAGAAATGTTTCATAAATTTTAGGTATTATCTCTATATTAAAATTGTAAATCTCTTTCTATAAAGAAGTCAGCCTCTTAATAATCTTTAAATAAACTATTTTCTGAATAGATTTTAACGTGTGATATATCTATGTGAAGTTATTAAATTAACTATTACTTGATTGTTAATTTTAAATAGAAAATATTCCGCTCTGGTTAAGAGCTAACTTGGTTCTGTTATTTAAATGAACTATTTCTTCACTATTAATTATTGTATTTAGTGAAATTAGACTTTGTGTAGAATTTGATAACTTAAATAAAATAGATATTACTTACTGTACTTTTGTAATGTGACAGTGTATCAAATATAATTGTATATAATCTAATAAAGTATATGTATAAATAATGAAGTGGTTCATTATATTTATAGTAATATGCTTATTACAATTGGAAATATGTTATTAATTAAATAATGAAGTTTTTCAGTATATTTATAGTAATATGCTTATTACATTTAGAAATATGTTATTAATTAATTAATGAAGTGGTTCATTATATTTATAGTAATATCCTTATTACAATTTGAAATATGTTATTAAGTAAATTATGTGGTGCAAAACGTGTAATATAAATTAAAAGTTAAATCAAAAACAATCAAAAGTTACTTTATCCTCAGCAATTATTTATTATAATACTTTACTGCACAAATTTATTATTAAATTTCGAAAAGGCGAGCATAATGGTAACTAAACATTCTCTGCCAGCCATACTTAACATGTGCAGAAAATAACGTTTATATGCTAAAGTAATCTAAAAGAAAAAAAATTTAAAATAATCTGAAATTAATACATATGTATTCATTTATTATATACTATATTTTATTTTATATACTATAGGTAACTCATCAAATAAATACATATATAATGTATTATATTTTTTCAGTTGAAACAAAGTTTATAAAATACAAATATTTTGGAGTTTATTTTTCGGGTCAGCATAAAATTTAGTTTCAAAGGGGAAAATCAAATCCGAAGACAACGTGAGATCTTATTCATATTTCATATTATAAAATGAACGCGTGATATTTTATTCAATACAATCCTGTCACTATTCAATCATAATATGTCATTCCATGAATGCGAACAACTTTTTAAGTCTCATTGATTAAGTTTATGTTAAATACTCTATACTACAACTTTAATGAATTGCTATAACTACCTCAGACATTTGTACTTTTTAGTAATAAACTTCTTAGTAAAAGTTTTAATGCCCTAAGACGACATAATTTAATAGATAGTTTAAAAAAAAAATACATAAACTTTCGTAATCTATAATTACTATTCAATATAAATATCCGGCTATGAGCTTATGAATAAAGACCCGGAATAGGTTCGAAAATAGTCGGGCAAATTCTGTTAGTAATAACGTGAGTACAGCCGGATAATTATACTTAATAAAAATAAAATATTAACAATTTATTGTTATATGTGAAAACATATTACTTTTTTAACATAAAAGAGCAAAGAAAAGCCCTTAATGATAAATGGAATTCAAATGAAGATATAATGTTAATAATTGAATGGAAGCGATATTAAGTTTCAATCAAGAAATCAAAAGGTAAATTAAGTATACCATCATCAGTTTTAAGATGCCATTAATATTGTGAATTACTTTAGCAGCTTTACTGAATACCCAACATTCCTTTACACTAAGATTGTTATTCATTTAAACGCAATTTCAAAAAATTTTCTATGATATTATTTATTACATTCATTGTTTATATCTAATTGATAAAACTATTTTTTTTTATTGTTATTTTTGCCGTCCAAGAATTATTTTTGAATAGTCTTCTCAGGACACTGGAAAGTATTTTTAAAGCGTTTCTTACCTACGCTTATTTATAAAATTATTAGTAAAAATATTCACAAGTGCCATAAGTTATTTAAGTATATCTTTAATATTTTCAGGTAGATTTCAGTTAAAGTAAAGAAAATGTAAAACAAAAATGTTCGTAATAATAAGAACAATGATATAAAACTGCCAATAAAAGTGTACATTTCATTCACGTCACGAAGCGACACGTTAATAGCCGGCTCACAAGATCCCTTGTGGTTACAGATAGCTGTAATACTAACAATATGATACTTTTGTATTTATTCCATAATAATTCTCCTTTTAGTATATTGATGAATTTCACAGTTATACTAAATTGCTAAATTGCTAAATTCTGCTATACAACTTTAATTGAATTAAAGTGATTATTTTTTAAAACTGAGGATCTTAAGCTTGGCTCCAGTATTCTTTTATTTTTTTAACGCAGTACAGATTTATACTTTAACTCTGATAGACTACAGTACAGTAATATGAACACATATAGACATTTTTAACGTTTTAGTTAAATAGTTATCTTAAGTTAGTCTTGATATATCTAAATACTAAATATTGTCTTTTTATTTGAAAATATATATTTGATAGACAGGCAAAGCTATCGTTCTACAGACTTTACGCACCTTATTTGCATTTTCTGTATACATTAATATATAAATAAATGTTTAAATGGTTTTTAAGTCAATACATATTAAAACAGATGCTTTCTCTCATAGGTCAATTGTCTACATATATGAATGTAGATAACTTAATACTACGCTTAATAGCATTACTTAATCAGTAACTTTAGATTAGAAATAAAGATGTAGAATTTTACTAGCTATGATAATATGTACTATATGATAAGCGTTATCACTAAATAATTTAGTTAACTACACTAGTGTACAAAACAATCCATATATTATACATACATTGTTTTATTATAATCATAAATAAAAAAATAATAGGATATATAAATAAAAAATTTAAAAACATTTCACAAAAAAAATATTAAACATGTCACGTAACAATTTAGTCCAGAACAGTTCTCTTTATATAATCTAGATGCTACAATAGAAGTAAATTCAAGTTAAGGTTAAGACTTATTTTTAATATGTAGGGACTAGAGAGTAACTCATATATAATCTGTGTAAATCTCTCTTCATGTTGTTTAGTAAAAGCTCATTTATAAAATATCCTCGCGTGTGGATGATCGGTCATGAGGATGCTGATCACGAAAACAAATTGGCTATTTTGTTCTCGTGTCCTCTTGTCAGACTGCGTAACTCATGAGGTAGGCCTATCCTACACATTATATACTACATTTTGAAACTATTTTTTTTTATATTTCTATGATAAAATATATTTTTGTTATGTTATAAAAGTGTCTTTCTGTAAAATGGTGGTGTAAATCTGTGAGTAGTCTCTTGAGATCAGATTTGTTTCTTGTGACGTTGACATCTAATTCAAAAGCGGTTGATTGTAATATTATTTAAAAAAAATATATGTTTCAAGAAATTCAAATAACTTTTTAACATTTGACACTTGAATTTATATTAAATTCCATACCTTTTTTAATACATATACCTATAGTAATATAAACAATACTATATAAACATACATAATCTATCGCCATAGTGTACGATATCCCCTTATGGAAAATATTAACAGTGTTGTTCTAATCTCTTTGTGAGCTATTTGTAAAGTACCCGCAATATTCCAATTTTCCAATTAAAGTTTCACAAACAGCTTTTATTTTTCATATCAGATCATAAGCGGTCCACGTGACACAAAACAATTAACTAAGAATAGGATACAATTGTTTAATCTTGGTTTTTAAAGTAAAAAGAACAGCACTTCATACAACTATGTTAATAAAAACTATTTTAACCGTAAATGAGATCTGGAAAGAATATTTATTATTTATTTTCTATAAAACTTATTCTCCCGTAAATATAATCTATGATGTAGTAAACAAATTAAAAACTAATGCATTATGATTTTGATGTTAAAATTAAAAAGGTAATCAATATATAACATAAAACATAGAACATAAAAGTCACTTATTAAGTATTTTTAGATTGTCTTGGATCGTAAAAAGTTTTCTTAAAAATTAAAGATTTCTCAAATATAAAACTAAGAGTATTAGTATTATTAGTATTATTAGTAGATAAATGATATTTTTTAAAGCATTGTCTTAAATAACGCTTTTTATTATTTATTATAATATGTTTTATGTTTTGTATAGATTGCTTTTGTGTAGATAAATTAAACCAAAGCCACTATTATAATAAGATAATATTGTTTTAATGGCTAGTTTTAATAAATTACATCTAAAATTTTCTTAATTAGAGATAAGTATGGAAATTATTTACCGTTGTCTTTGCTGTTATTCGATTATTTTTACAATAAATGTTAACTTTATTTTCTTATCTATATAATACATTTAATTTTTATTTTTAACTAATTTAAAATCAATGTTTTATTATCATGTATATAATCTTATCTAATCTATTAAATAATGTTAATAAGTGACTAATATTATTATTATTACTTTATATTATTATTATTATAAAATTATTACTATTTATATTGTGTCTATAAGTGACAAAAATATTAAATAAAATTTTTAAATACACTTAATAAATTATTGAGTGAATAATATAGATAATGATATCCTAAATATTCTAAATGATTGTAATTTATCAAGATGAGAGGTAAATTATGATGGTAGCAGCGCAGAGCAGAGGCGTGAAAGTCACTTCTCAAAGCTTAACGAAGATTTATTTTGGCCACTTGTCTTATTGCTGTTGGATCTTTTGATTTATTTTTTCTTATTTGCGATAGCCCTACGTTTTCTGTCAAGTTATGGTCTGCCTTAATTGCCTATTGTATATAATTGTATGTTTTACTTTATACAAATAAAAATAATAAAAGAAACATATTTAAGTTAACTTTTTATACTTAAAAACTTAAAACTGTTTTAATTTCCATTAAATTTACTGAAAGGTAAAAGTGAAACCAATTTTTGAAAGATTGAGTTTTTCAGACGTTAAATATAATGATACAGGCAATATGGTCGAAGCTAGGCGAAACCTGTTGATAAACGCGGACATCTGAGAATATGCCGAAACGTCCATTTTCTGAGAATATGCCAAATGTTCCAAATAGAGACAAACTTGTATCGAAACTATGAAATATACCTTAAAATATTGAAATCCTGTTAGTAACACATTTATAAAAGGAATAGAAAATGTAAATATAAAAATAAAACATCAGAATATTCAATTATCTTGATTAGATTGCTAATGGAGTACGTAAATAGATCCCTCAAGTTTTGAAACTAAACAACTTATATAAAGCTAAGAAAGTTTTATAGCAAAGATTTATTGGTATGAAATAACAGCTAAAGTTTTATGCTAAAAATAATTGACGTTAATAGTGAAAACGGGGCGAACCGTCCTTGAATATAAATGTTAACGGCAACTTATACCTACACCTAGACAATACTAAGCGTTTTAGTTTCCTTTTAACGGTGAATTCTATCATACTAATCATGAGAAAATGAGAAGAAAAGTAAATACACATACACACACACACACACACACACACTCACACGCACATACAAATTTAAGTCTGTAATATTTAATTTAAGAATTAATTTATTTTGTTATAATTATATTGTTATGGAAGATCGGAGTCTTCTGGCACAGGAATAATTATATTATTCTTAAAAGAAGACTTCCATTTTGTTAATATGTATGAGTTGAAATAAATTATTAATATTATTATAAAAAAAAAAAAAAATAGAAGTATTATTACTTTATATAATACGTTAAAGAAACATAATATTATTAACGTTGAGTCCATTTAAACGAAAGCTCAGTAAATAAATATTTTAAAACACTTAGTAATTTGTCAGTTAGAGTATCTTAAACGGAAAAGTATTTATTGAAACTATGAATTTTATCAATTCTTGATAAAATATAGCAAATAAATATCCTATTGCGCTTCAGTTATTAAATGGTATCTTCTTAAATGTAAACCTCCAATATATCTTGTTTGTCTAAACTTTGTTTTCTCCTTTGTATTTTCAGTAAAAAAATGACAGTGCTTCAAGACGCTCTAGTGCTTAAATGATAAGCAACCTACTTCGACGAACAGTTAGCGACAGTGTTTATGCAAGGTTTAATAAAGTATATTTTAAAACAAAGGAAACAATGAAATGTTTGCAGTTATTACAATTTTAAGAAGACATCCTGTTTTATACTAAAATAAGAAAAGCTAAGAGTAAAAATTTAATACTATCCGCTATATATATATATATATATGTCTAAAATCCAGATTGTAAATTTAAGACACACCAAATAGCACCAAAAAATAGTATTCGATAAAACGTGGAAAAACAAAGAGACAATTTTTTTTTCATTTCAAATCAAATGTAATATTTTTAAGAGGATGTGATGTGTAGTTAATAGGTTTAAAATGTAGAAATATTTTTTGATGCTATTTATTCTTTTATATTTAACTGTAATATTACACAACCCATTCAAAAAAAGACTCATCGATTATATTTAAACGTGAATTATGTAACAGAAAATACAGAAGAAAAAGGCGTCTTGCAAAAGAAAATTACCTCATTTATTAATATACCATCTCCTTCGATTTCCAATTCGCTCGTCGAGTACTATTACTTGACTTCATTATCTAGAAGTGCTTATTTAGTATATGTAATCATTAGGATATTTTGCAAGTAAGTCTTAACCTGAATTTAGCGTAAAAACATACTGGTAAGAAGATATAAATATTACAATAAATTTTATGAAAATAATAATATTTTAAGTGAATACTAGGGTACATTAGTTTCACAAAGAGGAGCATATTATCTAATATAGAGCATAACTACCTATTAGCTCTAAAAGCACTATTAAAGACTTAACGAGCCTTCGGTCTCATCTCGCAAGCCAAAGAAACTTAGACAGACTAGGAATAGCCACTAATAAAGTCACTTAGTATTAAATATTCTTATAGTAAGAGCGTTGAAGGAATGTTTGATTTAATTTATTTACTAATATTAAATACATGGTTTTATTACAAAAAGTCAGAAATTTAAAACTAACTACACCATTAACACTAAATTCAAAATATCTTTATTCAAATAGGCATTTACACGCACTTTTGAATCGTCAATTATTACATTATAAAAATGTCAGTATAGTCAGTCCGTCCTTAAACTCGGAATGCTGTTCTGCTAAAAAGAGCTGGCCAGAAACTCAACAGTTGCTCTTTTTAAAATAAGTGAACAATGTTTGATGTACAGATTAGAATATACTGCAAAATGAGTCAACAACCAAAGCTCTACAACCTAACCTTTTACTTCATCGAAATACGATCAACTAAGAACTCTTGTATGCTATAATAAGTTTTATGTAACAGTTTACTTTTAATTTTAGATTTAAAAGCAAGTAAAGGAAGATCTAAGATATCTTGTGGAAGCTTATTATATATGCGAACACTCATGCCCATGAAGGATTTTTTACTTTTTGCAGACGAAATATCTGCGTTGAAAGTTTATTTTTATTTCTAGTATTTATAGCGTGTCTGTCACTGTTTTTTACATATGTATACACCATTAATAATACTACCATATTTATGTAACATGAACAAGATCTATTTAAGTTTATTCACAATTACACAAGTCTTTACGGTAAGGGAGAGCCAAAAAAGTAGCTGTTAATTTTTAATTATTTTTAAGGAATTAAATAATTGATATTAACAAAACAGTTTTTATATAATAAAAGAGGTAAACGAACTTTAGTTATAGGTACGACCTTGTTCGTAATTAAACCTAGAAAACAAAAATACACTTTACCATTAAATATAGGTATTTGCTTCCATAAATTATACGCAACATATTGTCTCGAACAGCAATTTCATTTTTTTGTATTTTTTCGTATTTCATAGTGTTAGAGAAAAGCAAGATATAGTTTGAATGCCTTTTTTTTTTCTATGAAAAAACCCGTTTCTTCTTGTATCCTGTTATCTTATTTCAAATTTGTTCATTTTGCCAGAAATATCATTTAACGTCTAATCTATAAAATGTTTTTTGTTTATAAATTATATAAATAAAACCATAAAGAAAAAAAAGGTTCTGTCCCAACGATGTCAAAGGTATGTATTCGTTATTAATTAATTTCGCCATTATTTAATAAAGATATTATATTATATGGAATATACAAAAACCGGCCACAAATGAAAATAGGATATAAAATCACTTAAAGCTTTTAAGGTCTGTTATCAATACTTTGAAAAAATAAAATACTTTTTATATATTTTAATATTTAATTATCGCACAATTTGTGATTGTTTATCTTTTAAATAGATTTTTAAAAGCACAATACACAAAAAAAAAACTATTAAACAAATAATAAAAATATACAAATTTCAAACATAAATAAATCAACAAGAATAAAAAAAAGAGTTAAATATCCAGTATTTTAGTATAATATTTTTTTAAGTTTGCTCAATTGAAACTGAATATTTTTGTATTTAATCATATAAAATGAACTACTTCATGTCATTTTTTGTAATGTTTCATAATTTTGACGATGATTGTAAATTAAAACTCGTTATTATCTTACTATTATTGTAGAGAACAAGAATGCTGAAACATTTATGTTATTATGCCGAATAACAGACGAGGTAATAAGACAGAGTTAAGGTTAAAAAAAATTCAAATGTTTCTAATTTGGCTGTTACTTTTTGAGATTTCTTGAAATATTTTTGTGTTTTAAATAAAAACTATTATGATAAAAATGCATCCGCGGATTATATGATATAGAAAGTTATATTAAAAGAAAACAAAACAAGTAAAAGATAAAAAGTAACATTGTTATACATTTATCATATTAGAAGAGAGAAAATAAAACTATTAAAATGAAAACAGTCCTAATCCATACAAAAAAGTATTAATAAAATGATACTAATATTTTATAAGCATCAAACTTGGAGGTAAATATATAAAAATGTGTAGTAAATATCCAACTAACAAGTGGACAGATAGTCTCAGATCCCTGGATTGGAATTCGTAGGTATAACGCCATAGCTTGGGTCATAAATTATATAAGAAAACAAGATTTTAATTAGCTTATGAGCTTAAAGCACTCAGCGTGAACGGGCTTGAGTTGTTCGTAGTAAATTGTATCAGTGATTATGTTAGGTGTAATGAGTAATAAAAATGCGCTACATTGTTAGTATGCCCCCATCAGTACATACGCTGACTAAATTTTGTTAAAGAGTGAGATATACAAAACTTCCAATTTATCGAAGTCTTCACTTTGGTTCTTGAGTTATTTCACCACTTTTTTTTTTCTGTTAGCATTACAAGATAAAATTTGTTGTTATTTTTACTTTCATATTAAATTAAAAAAAATCAGAACCAATAATTTTTTGTGTTGATTTTTATTACATTAATATATGGTTGTAGATTTAAATTAAGGTAAGTACTTAATCTGTCAAAAGTATTAAATTGTCACGTTACATCGTATTTGTTATTGAAATAGTAACGATGAAGATGATTATAACATGCAACAATTAGCTATACTTTTACATTACAAATAAATATATGTAGGAATGGAACGAATAGAATAAATGATTCTTTTAAACATTCATTTTAATTTTACAGTTCTTTTTATTCAAGTACGTAACTAAAGGTATTGTTAGGTTTTACACGTAGCTGACATATCTCAATCACAATCGATAACGACAAGTTTATAGCAAGTACAAACACTTAACCTAAGAAAAACTTATTAAAAAGAATAGCAATCACAATTATAATTATATTTTATAGCCCCGTTCACGTTTCATTTCTGTCTCGTTTATGCTTCTTTTAAAATTAAATACACTTCCTATGAAAATCAGATGTTTATTTTATTCATTTTTTAATTGCTTCTGATTACCTGTGATTAAGATTAATTTTTTTAATCTATATGTATACACTTTAAGAATAATGTAAAATTTAAGGTTCAAGTCAATTAATAATAGGGCTTTTAATATATACATATTTAAGATAATATATACATATTTAATAAAATTAAGATAATTAAAATTATTGTTTTTCGTTATTTATTTGACTGCTCTTTAGAAAAGGACTAATCAATTATAGAGCTAATTTCTATTTTATAAAAAGAATTAAAAAGAACCTTGACACACACGCCGCGATACAATTCTAAATATTTCTGTTAAATAAATCTTTTTTCCTGACAATAAAATGCGATGAATATTAATTACAAAACTTTTGAAGTGTGTCATTATATTAATTTTAGTCAAAATTAGGTACAAAACGAAATTAAACTTTTATAGGTGTTGCTAAAATGTATATGATATTAAGTTATATTTTAAAGTAAATATAATGAAATTTTGAATCGAATCAAAAATCTGATATTTTTATGATTTGCAAATCAAAGATACGGTCCAATAAATTATTATTAGATATAATCCCCAGAGAATCCCCTGTAGCTGCGATTTTATTACAAAATCTTTTATAAATAGACAATGTTTTTTTCAATAATGTATATATGATCTGTAAAATGTATTAAAATTTTATATAAAAAATAAAAATCTTCGCTTATTAGATTACATAACAAAGATTTATTGACTTAATGCTAAAGCAAGTGAACCTTGAAATAATAAGAAAAATTCCAATAAGTGAATTTTGTAAATGCAAAATATTCATATTTTCCCAAAAGTTGATAAATTAACAAATGCGTTCCGCCATTGTGGGACAATTTTCTTTCATATTCTCTTTTACATAACTAACAAACCGGAAACGCAATCGACCGAGGCTTCTCGTGAATGGGTTAAGAATAATATTCCATTTTGCTTTAAGCACAATAGCTTTCAAAATCATAAGTCGTCCTTAATATATCTCCATTATACATTTTCCTCTTACCTTTTCGTTGATTTTGCTTTGTTGTGGTTATTATAAATCTATTCCAATATTTCGCAGGTGATGTTTTAATAAATTAAGGAAATTTTATATATTATAAAAAAATAAAGTCATCTTTACCGTTAATATTTATTATAATTTATACTTTAACATTATTATTAGTAGTAGTAGTTTTGAACTTATTTATGTACTAAGCGTACATATGTATGTATGTGTGTAGATCATCATGATCAATATCTAGTTACATTTATGAGTAGATATTGTATTGTATCTTTTTTTGTTTTGTAATTCTTTTAATTCATGAACTCCGTCTTTACAAATGTGTTTCTTGCACGTTTTGGATTGGCTGGTAAAAAGTGCTTTAGAATTTAGCCCACTCTTTGTACCGTTGTTATGCAATAAATAATTTAAATAAATAAACTTATCACTGGTATTCACTTTAACAATTCTATATTCTCTAATAAAAAAGTAATCCATAAAAAAACAAAATAAATCACATCCCGCCAATATTTTATGAGTGAGTTCAAAAAGTAATACATCACGAATAATATTCTTTATAAATTAGAGTTATAAAAAACCTATCTATAATATATATAGACAAATAAATATAGTATGTGTGCATCGTACCTACATAACTTCTATTTTTTTATGTTAAAGAAGGGCAAACTAACGTGCGGGTCACAGATGAAATGTCACCACCGCCCACGAACTCTTCCAACATCCGAAGACTCACAAAAGCGTTGGCGGTTTGTGAGGTAGGAGTATACGACTTTTTTGAAGGTACCCATATCGTATCGCTCTTGACTTTATTATTCATACCGTAGTTGTTATAATCAATATTTTATATGTACATTATTTTATTAGCTTAGAATCGATCACCATCCCAAGATGCTCGAATATACAATACAACTCTCAAATTTTGTGATATTACTTTAATAAATTATAAACTTTGTTCTGTTATATCAAATTCTATTGGGAGTTTACGACTCTTATTATCTTTAATGTGTTTGGTTGTAAGGTAAAGTATTGAGATAATTCTATTTATTATTTAAGATATAAATAACATGTAACATGTATTGGTATCACGTACACAGGTAAATGCCAATTATTTTAACCTTTGGTCGTTTCAAAATACACGAACTTTTAAACAAGTTTATATGACTTGATTTTATACTCATTTGTGTTAAAGTGTATCTCGGATCAATTTCCATAATAGATTTTGATATAAAACTCTGTGAAAAAGAATAACTTTATTGTCTGTTAGTTTGTTAAGTTTTTATATGCTCCTAAATATTTATTCATATAATTAAGGACAAAATTACAAAAAAGATGTGCTATTCATACACGGCAGAAGTCAAACTTCAGAAAATTAGCCTACTAAAGAGATTAATAAAAAATAATAGAAGTATTAGAATACTAGTAATGTTTATTATTTTTACAACATTTTAATCAAGCTCAAACCTTGTGTTATATTACACACAATATATTTTATATTACAAATTATTCTGTTTCCATGGATTTAATTTAAACAAAAACGTGTCATTAGATATTTATTGTAACTAAAATACGACACAAAATGCAGTAAGCGCAAACCACATCGAAAAGACTTCTGAACGTTATGTGACATTTAAAATAAACCTATACATTCTTGTGTCTAAAGTTTAAACTATAAAGACTATATTTGTTAATTTGAAGTTATTGGCATTGATACGAAATGGAGTTAAAAAGTTGTTAGATATTTAAATCACGGTCTAAGATGTTTCTGATATTATACAGTTAGTTTGTGATCATTATTTAACTGAATTCAATTAAACGTTACTAGAAAGCATTGATTAAGATTTGTCTAATACTTGAATCAAGGTGCTAAAATTTTAAATGAATTTTATAAGTCGTTTGTGTGACTCCTTCCGCTTGTGTTGGACTTGACATATAATGTTTGTTTTTTCTTATTATATGAATTTGCGTTTTATCGTATTTTGTCGAAAGTTTACTACAATAAAGATTTTGTAGATTGCAACAACAGTGAACAGAACTCATTGCGTATAATTATTTAGTAAAATTAGTTTATATAACATCAAAATGTAATTTGTAATTGTAGTTTGATTTGTAAATTTAAAAAAATATTATAATTATATAGAATAATATATAAAAAGTAAAGTGTCATATATCTACGGTGATTCTAAAAAACTATGGAATGAACCACTGCCATAACTTCCCCATTTAACAGTATATTGGTTTGTGCCCGTTTTACATTTGGAGCTCTTGTTTTTTTTCCTTTGTTATTAAGTAACAAGTTGTTAATACAATAATGTATTAGTTGTAATGGATAGCCGTAGAACTATCCAAGAGTAAGCATATTGTTTTCGACATTACATTGTAATTGAAACAAATTAAAAGCTTCTATAAAAAGTTTACCAAACTTGTATTCGCGAAATTCAATTTACGCGAATTTGTCAATTTGATAAAAGTTCCTAGCGTCCTTCTTATAACTTTAAAATTAATTTATCTTATTGTGTTTTTCGCAGAACTTAACCAAATGACAAAATGAGATACTTTAACCTTAAATTTGAATAAACATTGTAATTATCATTGACCTTTCAAAATAAAATAACCCATGACTATTTAAATATTCTTAAGAAAATATATCAACAGGGATCACATTTAGAAATATATATTATACTAAATGATATATTCAATTTAAACCGAAGCTTCTATTTAGTTTTAATGTTTAAGTATTTTTAAGTGATCATACTTTTAATAGAAGACAATTAAGACGTAAAATGTTTTTAATGCTACTAAGTGATTTCAGTTCCATCAAAAATAAGGAATGAGTAGTTGAAACATCGTACATTATTTTTTAAGACGACTTTCAATAATGTCAAGAAGATGTTCTGAAAACACCTTTAATCATTTCAAATCTGTACAAATATATTAACAACGTACAAACATACGAGTTAAAGAGCCGTAGGTGTATTGTGTAATTTGTCTGAACTCGTATTTGTCGTGGATTGTATTTGCTTTACTCGTAATAGCTTTTACTCAAACATAATTATAGGCTTGGATTTAAAATGTTTTATGAAAATATTTTTTTTTTGTATTTGTTTAATTGTATGAATTTCATTTATTATAACGATTGTAAAATATACGTAATTATACAGTCTACAAATAGATTTAAATATTTGTATTTTTTTATTATTCACCCCTTTTTAATTAAAATACTATTATTGTAATATAAGTTATAATAAGGATACTGTGCTGTTTAATGATTTTCTTTGTTTAAATATCACGGAATATTATTTAATTGTTTTTACTTTTGTTTCCACTGAGTTGAAAAACGTAAACTAAGAACACCTTCTTCAATAATTTATACTGATCTGTACGATGGTTCAAAATATAATTAAAAATCAATTAATAACATAAGTTATAACATTAAAGATTTGAAAAGTATTTTAAACTATAATAGAATATTATTATAATACAAATCCCAAATTTTACAATGAACTTAAGAGACAAGAATAATATTGGTGCTTTTCAATCCTAGTATTATTGCATATGTTTTAACCTTCAATATTTAACCAAGAGAGATAAGCCCAAAAATATTCTAGCACAAAAATTCCACACACACCTTAAACATATAACCAACAAACACACAGACACTATCATTGGGACACAGGTCATCTAGAGTGAAAAAAATTAAAACATCATATGTACAGAGGCGTTTCTCCCATGAGTAACTTTAACCAAAAAATACTTATATATATAATATAATAATAAATACTTAACTGTAATTACTTCAAGGATCTATTAGGATTTACTTCATTCGTTCTTTGTTTATATAATTGCTATTATTTTGAATGTTCAAGCTAAATATAAGCCTTTGTAATGGCGAGGTTGCTTAATTGTTTAATTCTAATTTGATTATATTAGTTGCCTATTATTTATGACTCAGACTCAATAGTAAATTCTTTGAAAACAATAATTTTCATGCAATGCTTAATTAATGGTAAACCTGCTAAAACATACAGATTTGTTTATGCTGTTATAATAAAAAGATCAGACCTGTTTTATTAATCCATTCTACTACTATTTTATATTGAATGGAATCTAAACCGAAACGATTGAATTCAGATCTAAGTATTAACCACTGACGTGTGAACAGAATTTCTGAGATAGGTCCCTAGATTGGAGTTTATAGGTCGATAACGCCTTGTCTTGGGTCATAACTCAAATAAGAAAATGATATTAATAAAGCTATAAGCTTAATAAGCTTAAAGCACTCTGAAGGACCGAATACCAGTTGTTTGTATGAAATTAATGACGTTGACTTACTTAAGCAAATACCATTTATGTTTAAATGTTTGTTTAATTTAAAAATATTCGTATGATCTCATAAAAACATACGGTTATTAAATTTCGTTAAAGAGTAAGATATATAAAACCTTTGTTATTTATAGAAGTCTTACTCGATTTTGTTTTTCTACCTTTTATATTCTTTTAGTTATTTGTTTCGTTAGCTCATTTTCTGTAAATATAAGATGGAAATATATATACAGAAAGTTATAATCTGTTATTATATTATAACAGAACAGAAATAAATAAATGAAAGACGTTACTTTTGATAGTCTTTTGCCGACGACAAGAACACATACATTATAATACGAGGAACGCCACCAGACCCTCAATTTCGACTCGCTGCGATCGCGAAATCTCGGGTGCTGTTTGCATGTTGAGCGAAGCGAGAGAAGCCGAAGGCTTCATCTTGGTGTGGGAAAAAAAATGAACAGGGGGACAGTGCAATTCAATTAAAAAAATTTGGCACGCGCATCCACAATGAGACTTCAATTTTTCGCGCTATTTTTTTTATATTGAAGTCTATGGGAGTGATGTTTTTTGGACATTATTCCTCAGCGACAATATTTTTTTTTTGAAATTTTTTTACAAACCACCACACGTATCAGCATGGTATGTGTGCAAAATTTGAAACCGAAACGTTAAGGTGTTTTAATGACAATTTTGTAAAACCAATGCAAATTCTCTTCAATAGAGCGCTCTGCTCGCTTCGCTCAATCAAAAAATTCATGTTAAATCTAGTAGCTACTTAATTATATTGCTAAAGTTTACTGTTTGTTGATAAATAATTAAATGTAGAATCAACAAATAACAAAAACGTTAACGTTAAAAAAAACACTTATTTAAAGAAATAGCATGTTTCTTTTTGTTTACAGCCTCGTTTTCGTTGCTCTTTTTCCTGTTCATGCATCATCTATATTAAACTATAATTTCGAACTTGGACTTTCGTTTTAAATATTTACTATTGTTATTAATGTCATTATTTGTAATTGTTAAACTTATATGTTATGAAAGTGTCTCCTTCAACAACCTTATCACTGTTATTATAGTCATTTTTCTCAGTTGACAATAAGACAGTGATAGTAATCATCAACAGAGAGATATTGGAAAAAGTAACAATTTTCAAGTTTAAACATCTGAAAATCATTTTTTCATTGTCAGCAGTGACGATGTTGTTGTTTCATCACAATGCCAGTGTGAACCCTGTACAGCCTAGACTAAATGATGACGGCCTTATCGTTCCTCCATAGCTGGCGCGGTCAAAGATAGCTTCTACGATTATATTGAATCATTTATTAATATCTATGTCTTAATTTTAAGGTCCAAGAAGTGAGTGTTTTTTTTGTATGATTTTACAAAGAAAAATAAAATGTCAAAGAAAATAATGAAAATTTAAAAAATAAAAGATATAACACAAGTATCAAGAACACGAGAGGAAACTTTTATCAGATAATAATATTAGATACGCGCTTCTGAACCATGAAATCTAATAAAGTGGAAGAGAGATAAAACAAACGTCGTCTCTTCTTTGATCAGATTTAGTTTCATACCTATAGTGAAGTAATGTTATCTATAAATTTGTAAATATTTTCAAAACATGGTTCATCATTATTTTTTAATATAATTTTTTTGGGTTTTGTCCATAAGGTCTGGCATCTTTCCGTGACGTATTTTCCTACTAACTTAATTTATGCAATAGGATGTTGCATGAGAAACATATCTAAACATATCTAAACATATATTTTTTTTATTTTGCTTTTAAATGTTCGTTTTATACCTTAAATTTAAGAACCTATGCACGTATGGTTTCTAACCTTCTTTAATACGGAATACCGGAATATGAAAAAAATAATATTTAAAAGCGAAAACTAAAAAAAAAAAATACAATTTTAACAATTCTATGTAGTCTTAACAATATATATAAAATACCAAATTCATCCAAGTTACTAGTAATATTGTAGCTCTATTGGCAGAGCAACGAAACAATTTCCCAGAGGTCGTATGTTATTTTAAATATATTTCTCTTTCTATTCGATAATACCAGGAGTATTTGTCTTTATAATTGGGAAAAAAAAATCTTTATAATTGGGAAAGGCAGATCATCTAGTGGCTCAGTGTGGGCTTTCTCACAAGGAACCGCTTACGTTGATACTCTAATTAAAAATATCATCATCATTTGTAATTTATCTTTAATATAACAAAGTTAAATACCACATTAAGACAAAAGCCCCAGGTAATAATATTTAAAACCTGAATTTTCACTTCTTATACAAAAACATGTCATAAAAAATGTTGTTAGTATGCATTTTACACAATACTTTTAAAAAGTAAATAAAAGGTATTAGATTTGTGAGAAATATAAAATTTGTAAAAGCGTCTTTCCATTCTCTGACAATTGTCTTTCAAATTCTTTTAAATAACAACTGAATGTGAAAGTAATCGCCAGAGGTTTTGTGTGAATGTGTTAAGTGTAATGTTCCTAACAGCTTTCAACATCATAAGTCGTCCTTAATATATGTTCTTTATACACTTACCTCTCCCTTTCATTGCCTTTTGCTATATTATAGTTATTATCTTACATTTAAAAAAATCGAAAAATTATGATGTTTACTAGAAAAAATGAGACCAAATGTGAGTTTTGTTCATTCCTCTCACATTTAACTATTAATAGTAAGTTTTTAGTTTGTTATACATAAAAAATGTTGATGGAATTATTCAGGATATAATATGATTGATATCCCTCAGGAAATTGGTATTTGGTCATAAAAACCGGACGTACTCTTGTATTCTCGACAGTTAAAGCTCGTAATACTAGTTTAACTTTCTGTTAGGAAACGGAAAGTTTACTATACTGACATTTTTTATAATGTAATAATTGACGATTCAAAAGTGCGTGTTTGAATGAAGATATTTTGAATTTGAAAATTTGAATTTAATTTATAAATATTTAAATAAATTAAAAATTTTTGAGTATTTTTCTGATTCTTTTCATATAAAGGTTTAGCGCTATGTTTCCATTTTATGTTCTTAAAGCTTTTTATATACTCACGTCGTTTTATAAATCTTAAGGTAGCGCTTAGTTGATTGAATAACGTATTTGTTTAAGGGAAATTAACAATTATATCACGTTAAATATAATATTTATAATAAATATTTAATACTGAAATATGCAAGCAAACACACGAGGTGAAGTACCGAAGGTATTGTGTAATGTGTTTTTCGATTTTTTTAAATGTAAGATAATAACTATAATATAGCAAAAGGCAATGAAAGGGAGAGGTAAGTGTATAAAGAACATATATTAAGGACGACTTATGATGTTGAAAGCTGTTAGGAACATTACACTTAACACATTCACACAAAACCTCTGGCGATTACTTTCACATTCAGTTGTTATTTAAAAGAATTTGAAAGACAATTGTCAGAGAATGGAAAGACGCTTTTACAAATTTTATATTTCTCACAAATCTAATACCTTTTATTTACTTTTTAAAAGTATTGTGTAAAATGCATACTAACAACATTTTTTATGACATGTTTTTGTATAAGAAGTGAAAATTCAGGTTTTAAATATTATTACCTGGGGCTTTTGTCTTAATGTGGTATTTAACTTTGTTATATTAAAGATAAATTACAAATGATGATGATATTTTTAATTAGAGTATCAACGTAAGCGGTTCCTTGTGAGAAAGCCCACACTGAGCCACTAGATGATCTGCCTTTCCCAATTATAAAGATTTTTTTTTCCCAATTATAAAGACAAATACTCCTGGTATTATCGAATAGAAAGAGAAATATATTTAAAATAACATACGACCTCTGGGAAATTGTTTCGTTGCTCTGCCAATAGAGCTACAATATTACTAGTAACTTGGATGAATTTGGTATTTTATATATATTGTTAAGACTACATAGAATTGTTAAAATTGTATTTTTTTTTTTTAGTTTTCGCTTTTAAATATTATTTTTTTCATATTCCGGTATTCCGTATTAAAGAAGGTTAGAAACCATACGTGCATAGGTTCTTAAATTTAAGGTATAAAACGAACATTTAAAAGCAAAATAAAAAAAATATATGTTTAGATATGTTTAGATATGTTTCTCATGCAACATCCTATTGCATAAATTAAGTTAGTAGGAAAATACGTCACGGAAAGATGCCAGACCTTATGGACAAAACCCAAAAAAATTATATTAAAAAATAATGATGAACCATGTTTTGAAAATATTTACAAATTTATAGATAACATTACTTCACTATAGGTATGAAACTAAATCTGATCAAAGAAGAGACGACGTTTGTTTTATCTCTCTTCCACTTTATTAGATTTCATGGTTCAGAAGCGCGTATCTAATATTATTATCTGATAAAAGTTTCCTCTCGTGTTCTTGATACTTGTGTTATATCTTTTATTTTTTAAATTTTCATTATTTTCTTTGACATTTTATTTTTCTTTGTAAAATCATACAAAAAAAACACTCACTTCTTGGACCTTAAAATTAAGACATAGATATTAATAAATGATTCAATATAATCGTAGAAGCTATCTTTGACCGCGCCAGCTATGGAGGAACGATAAGGCCGTCATCATTTAGTCTAGGCTGTACAGGGTTCACACTGGCATTGTGATGAAACAACAACATCGTCACTGCTGACAATGAAAAAATGATTTTCAGATGTTTAAACTTGAAAATTGTTACTTTTTCCAATATCTCTCTGTTGATGATTACTATCACTGTCTTATTGTCAACTGAGAAAAATGACTATAATAACAGTGATAAGTCAACAATTTCAAAAAAGTCACCAAAAATGTTCGATCACTCTGCTGATTGTTGAGAACAATATTCTCAAAGCTGGTTTTCTGTCATTGTCATTAGACAAGTTACGTCGCGATGTTTAAACTATGTTTTTATATAAAAATAAAAGAATCAAAAATAGTAAACCATAATATAGGTACTATGGTAAATTTATAACAATAATACGATGAGCAATGTAGGTAACATTAGGCAAATTGCATAAATTATAAAACATCAAGCTAAGAGGAAAAATAGTTAATATCAAATATAAAAAAATAAACTTATGTATAATCGTAGATTAATCAATTGTAATTGTACTTGTAGAAGCAAATTTTTTAAAATATATGTATTTAATCAAAAAATAGAATGAGAGTGTGTTAATTCGATAAGTTTGTGTTTTGTTAGCTTTATGCCAAAAGATGACGTTAATAAAAATAGATTGTGTTGTTATGTTCACTATATTCCAACAGATGACGTTAGTTAAACATCGATCAAATCTGTATCACGCAAGCGAATACTAAACTATTCTATAGGTTTATAGGTCTTTCGTACTTTGAATTAAAATAATATGTAATTACTTTATCGCGTAGAGAAATTTGGAGATTGATTAAGTTAGAACTATATAGATTTATTAATTAGATAATAAAGATAAATTTACAGGTAAAGAGATAATCTCTTAAACTACAAATGTATCTTTTATTTTAATGTATGTATGTTTGTATATATGCATACAAGCACTTTTTCGGATCCTTATTCTCGCAACGTTAATATATATATATGTATTTCTTTTAAGAATTTACAAAAATTAATACTATCAAATTTAATATATATTTATATCTGCAAAAAGTTTCTTTAATGACTTTAAATAAAGTATTCATGGATTTTATAAAAAAAAACATAAAAATTTCTTAACGACAAACCATTACTGCATGTTTAGATTAAACGAATTGAAAATGTCATTTTGTTTATTTCTTTTCGTGTCTTATAGTCAAGATACATTTTTTCTATGTTCCTGTACTGATCCTTATTTATATTTTTTTCTTCTTTAATAATTATTAGGCCATGAAAGTCTTACATTAACTTAACCGTTCTTTTAGACGTATCGTTAAAAGAAGATAGATAAGTCCTTTATTATATACATAAATAAAAAACATATGAAAATAAGAATTTATGCATCGCATTAATATATAAATGTCAATATAATTTTAACATATAAAAATAGTTAGTTAACATTATCCTGATATTTCGAATTCATCTTTAGTTTGATGACAATGGTATTACATGTCATTAATATTTTTATTATCCAAAATGTCTGAAACAACAAATTCACGGATTTAATATTTTTGTATAACCCACAGAAGCCACGCATGTATATCAAATGAAAGATGATCATTAATATGGAAGTTTTTAAAGTTAGAGCCTATTTTACATACTTGTATAAAAAGGGCTTGAAAAGTAGAATGCTATAAACATGTTAACATATAAATATTAGCATTGCTAAGTTACATTACTGACGAATGTTTCTAATAATTTCTATCCATAATGGATATATAAATGTGACAATAATAACAGTTGTTTAACACACTCCAATGGTCACGAACCCTCAGCAAAGTTCTCCAAATTTCCTCCTAATTACGTCGATGTCACTTCGAGTTGTTATAACTAACGTTTCTTGTTCCTAAACTTATTCAATCGTGTCTAGTTACGGACATTTGTCAGTAGTTCCTTTATTATATTATCTTAGAATTTATTATCGTTTATAATGGTCTTGTATATTCTGTTTATATCCAAGTAATTATTGATAATTGATAATTTTTGCAACTATATACTTTAACGAAGAAAATATAAACTTATAACTCTAAAACGGGGCATATGTATATGTTTAGACACTAAGCATAATTAAGCAAGCTTTTTTAAGAGACTTATTAAAAACTAATTTTTATTCGCAGTGTCACACACATATGAATGATTTTATTTGTTATTTATATAGATAACACAAGTATCGTAATTCTAGGTAGCATTCCTCATAAATCTGCCTATTATTATCAGTAAGAATTTTTCAAATCACTCAAATAAACTCTTTAACCTTATAATATAAATATTTATTTAGCACATTTCATCACTTACAATGATAACAATAAATTACTATACTATTTTTTTTTACATTTTCTTAAAAAACAAAATTACGATATAATTTTTTTCTAATTTCGATTATTATTTCGGACATTTGTAGGTATCGATTGATAGTTCAACAACCCCAATTATGCAATTGGTTTTTTAAAAATCACGGACGCGCGGTTTTCTTTTTAAAAATAAAATATTACAAAACCGCTTGGTGGATTTTACTTTAAAACTAATCTGCTCTAAATTACGCGAATACGCATCGATTGCCTGATTGAATGATTGATCGATTGAAAATGGAGCCGAAAGAAACGCTTAAACATACACACACACGCACACACAAATACACATATGTTTTGAAAGTGTCTAGAATTATTCAGGACACATAAAAAAACATTTTCGAAAATTTTAGTGATTACTATAGCTTTGTTTATCAGAAAGATAAAAATGATAAATAGTGGAAATTTTAAGTAATGTTAATTGAAAAAAAAGCGTCTAAGAATGATTTTTTTGTAAACGGACATAATTATTAAAATATTTGACATATTCTATACTTATAGGTTTTTTTTATTTTCTCATCTGTTATGAACTAATAGAACCCTGTATAAGTCTGAGGAAGAGATATAAAATAATTTTAGCTTTAACCAATATAATATTACACTTTTTAATTCTTTCTATTTTGCGTTGTTACATTGTTGACAATTATATATTATATGGCGATTGAAATTAGAACATGACAATGTTTGCATACGATGTATGTTTCTGATTAGCAACTTTTTCATTTAGTTATAACTTCAGGCATATTTTGTCATATCAGCGGTTATTCTCCATAAACACGGTCATGTCATGGAGTTGATTAATGCTAATTACGAATATTCAATAAACGAACAAACAGTTGATTGATTATACTAATTGTATAAATACAAGAAACAAGGATTTAATTTTATGTTCATGCTAATGGTTTGTTACTCAACTCTAATATAGTTATTGAAATTGCACTTTAACTTATTATATCAAAGTTTAAAGTAAAGATAAAAAAAGGTGAGAAGTGTAGTCGTATTACTATCTGGGGAGCATGGGACCGATTAAGTCGTAAATCCTGAAGAAAGGTCTGAGATTTCGTCTTGACGTTGATAGATGAGATGACCAGATTTATATTTATGTGATTTCTCAGCACTTATTTAAATTATAACAGAAATAAACAAAACTAGTTATATATTAATTATAATATATTTGAGAATTTACAAGTAAACAAAATTTTATTATTGTATTCTTTCTCCAATATCACATTTCATTTATGGCCATTGTTTATATTTAATTCAAAGAAAAAGCCAAGTTAGAATTTTTTTTTTGTATGAATGAATTTACATAAGACTATAAAATCAACCTTTCATTATGTGTTCACACATTTATTAATAATGTATTTTGATTTATTAATAAAAAGGGCGATCCAAAATCACTTCCTCTGTTTTACTTTCCAATAACAACATAGATTTTATTTATTGTCACCCAAAAGGGATTCAGTTTACGTTGTTCTTTTATATTTTATTTAATTTTAATGTAATTAAAAATATGTGCTATAGAGAGGTTTTAAATAGCGAGATTAAATATTGGATCAGTAAATAAGCATTGAAGTTTTATACAAACATAGTATAGTATATATTTTTTTATATTATAAAGCTTTTAGACCTCTAAAACAGTTGTAATGTTGATTCGATATCGATTCCATATCCGATGACTCGCAAGAGTGTTGCCGGCCTTGGAAGTAGGAATTGTGAAGGTACCCAGATCGTATCGATCTGAAAACACCACCAAAGGAAGTTAGTCACATCTTAGTGGTACGTGGAAGAAAGGTCCTTGAAAACCGCACCGTGGAAGAACGCCACGCATCCAGGTGGTACGGATGGTAATACAGGCGATGACGTGCTGTACGAAGGTGAAATTCGGCGGCAAGCATCAGATCAAATAGCTCTTCGGAACATTCCCCGTAGTAAAAGCGATAGAAGACGCACAAGGATGCCACGTCTCTATGCAATGCCAAAGAGTCTACCCGTTCGCAGAGAACTGGGTCCCCGACAATCTGTACGGCTCTCCGTTGTACCTGATTTTCACTAAATTAAAACAGGACCACACAGGAACCATTATATTACTGCTTTTTTATATTAATATAAAATTAAAAGGTAGGAATTATATTTAGTAAATAAATATAAATTTGAACTTATGCTTATTAGTAACAAAGTCAATTCAAAAGAAAACTTTATTAAAGAAAATCTTAAATTTTACTTGTTTGATAATAGTTGCATTTTCTTTGAGGCTATTTTTCTTTCTTTTATAAATTGTTTCATTAATTTTAAGGCAGCACTAAGTTGCTGAGAGAACATTTTTTTATATAAATGTATAAGGTTATATAGAAACTGAAATATGGAAACTGACACACGAGATTAAGAACCGAAGATATATTGTGTATTATGTTTGAACTCGGGCTGTTTATAGTAGATCGCATTTGTTTTACTGGAGCGTATATTCTAACAAAATTATTTTTAGATTTGATTCAGAACTAATTTTTTTTTATATATATATTTTTCTTTTTTAATCATAACTATTCATAAAATATACCTTATACACATCATATGATAAGCTAATTTAGTTTTACATCAAATTAGCATTACAAGACCATACGTCAATTTTAATGTAACCAGTAAGTTCTAAATACTTTAGTACTTGGCACTTACTGTACTTGTAATAAATAAAACCTAATGAAAAATAATGGTACAAACATTTTAATGATCCATTTTTAATCACATGTAGATTGTATCAGAGATACTTTTTTTAGTCCCTTCACATTAATTAATATAATTCAGTGAATGTAAAAGAGAGTATAGACAGTTTGAAAAATTATAAAAATTTATATAAATATCAAGTAAATGAAAGCAAAATTTTACTTGATAATAATATATGAAGCGATTCTAAATCATAAAATCTAATAAATTTTCAACAAGATTACAGAAACTATATTTTTAAACTAAAAATAAAGAGACTTAATTTAATTTTGCTACTTTATCATCTATTGGAAATGAAATATGAATAAAATATACCAATTGTCAAAGATGAACATAAAACTAATCAGAGGTAAGATCTCGTTACCTAATAGGTGGTCTGGCATCTTTCCAATGTACCATTATATTAATATGACTTATGTTATAGAATGTTTATTTGTGCGATTGAAGAAAATTTTAGTAAAGGTGTTTTATTCCCTGAATTTAACAATTAGTCAATACGTGATATTAAAAAAATCAGCTTATGTTATTCGTTTACCATCTCTTTAACGTAATAATACTAACCAACTTTCTACTTTTCTTTAACTATCTTTTAATAAATTATTATTATTAAATAGCGCCTCCTTTTATTATCAAATATACCTTTTCGAATAAACGTTTCGGCAAAAAAAAAATAGAAGATTCTGAAATTCGACGAAATTTATTAAAAGGAATGCTTTTTATTTTTTTAATATGTATATAATGATGGTTTCAAAAAAAAAAAGATTTGTCAAATGCAAAAAAATCCCATCACGACATTGTTTTGTTATAAAACCACCTAAATACATTTTAATAGTTATAATAAGTTTCTTTCATTAGAGAGATCTATGCGGGAATTGATAAATCTCTCACAGTTACATCGAAAGTAATCGTTAGAATTAAATAAGATTAAGTTTTATAAATTCCAATTTTTTAATAATATTTTAAGTGACAATGTAATGATGTGAATTGAAAATTAAAAACTTTCGAATTTCATCTTCGCTGCTAATAATATTATGATTTTTTTTCTTAGTGTCAGTATTATATACTTAAAAAAAATATTCACTTATCTAGATATTTTAAATATAAATGTTGTTATAATGTTGAATTAGGACTGAGAACCCAAACGATTTTTATTTAGGTCAAAGACACGGTCCAGTAAACAACTATTATATTCCATAGAGAGTCCTCTTACCAGGTCACAGCAGGAAAACTGTGATAAACTGAGATCGGTTTTAGTGAAGATACTTAGATTGTTTTCAAAACGGTATGTAGGATAAAACTTAAAAAAAAAATAATAATTTAAACCAAAGATAAATTTACAAAAATTACTACTTCGGTTAAGAAAGATTCAGGCAGAAAGATTTAGGTCGGAAAGAAAAGCTAAACTTGAAAAAACTAATCATATTCTTATTATAATCAAATCTTTCTTCAAACAAAATTTATTTGAAAACGTAAAGACGTTTAAGATGAGTGAGATAAGATGATGAGGGAGTTATGGGTATTATGACAGAATAAAGTATATTCTTACAATAAATATTTTTTAGATACTATACAATTTGATGATAGGTCAAAACATCCATCAGCCTTCAATGAGATGACAAAGCCTAGCTTTCTTGCAAAAGTTCGATAGTAGTTTACACCGGGACCACTTCTAACATTATACAAACACAAACCCGGTCAGTGTAGTTATGCGATTAGTTATTACACTGTTCCCGAAGATATTTTAGAGCTCTCCCATGAACAGTTTTTGGGGTTAAGGTGGCAACTTTTTGTCTGCTTCTTTCTATGCGAAATTCTATTCCCAAATGACCATCTGAATTCTTGCCGTATTACAAAATGTATGTAATGTATTACGTGTTAGGTTTTACAGAAGTTGCTGGTTCGAATCCCGCCCGTACAGATATATTTTTAATATGCAAAATTTGAATACCGTGTATGAAATCTCTTGTTAAAATCGTGCAGGCTGTGCATGTGAATAAGACCTTTTGTTATATACCACCGCTGCGTACATTCAATGTGCCAATTTCTTTGAATACTAACCCCGTACGTTCCGTCAAACTAATTAATCTTTAAAACATTACGGAGCGTTGTGAATTATGAATGCATGAATCTCGTAAAAGTGGTAGAAATAATAACTTAAATGATTTAAAAAAATATTTCCAATTTTCGTTTTTATTTAAGTTCAATTGTTTGCAATCTCTCTGCTTGTAAATAGTGTCCATATTTTTAATTGCATAATTAAATGATTGAGCTGAGCGAAGCGAAGCTCTTTGCTACCCAAATTTTAACTATTTGTTACCCTACCCTATTTACGAGCTACACGCACGAAATTTTGCACACATGCGCATAATGAACAAAACCTGGTCTGGATTGAAAATCAGCCGAATCGTAATTGTAGTTTTCAAGATAATAGATAAAATGTGTCCCATATAGTTAACATATAGAATGTTTTTGTTTGCCGCGCACTACGTCGCGAGGCTAACCCCGCTTGCGTGGACCTAGTAATTAGACTACCAAAGTTAGGATCCTTGTAAGAAGACGCAAATGGAATCAATGGACGCAACTAAACCAAATTAAAATAAACGAAACTAAAATACACTTGCCCTTTATCGAATACTAAGAAAATAAAATTCAGCTAAAATTACATCGATTTTTTATTGTTTTTCTATTATTGATTTCCCTTTAAATATTCATTCATAAAAAAAAATTATGTTCCATGGATAATTTTCATGTTTCAATAAGAATAAGGAATCACTGAATATATTTATTTAACAAATAATTTTAAACTTAATTTAATTTAAAAGTTGAGTGCTTTAGTTAAGTTATTGATCTTGAAATAATAATAATAAATATAATATCAAGCTAAACAGGTTCTTAAATTCAGTTATAATCCCAGATGCGAAAGCGGTAAGAAAGCGGTAACAAGTGGTAAGAAAAATGTTATATTATTGTAATCGTATTTTTTATTATTTTTTTAAATAAAATCTATTTCATCATTAGTTCATTAAAATATATTTAAACAACTTATCGCTGTATTGTATGTTACATAACTTATAAAATTAACAATCAATTTGGTACTATTGGTACTATATATACTAATATATACTGACAATTTTCGTTAAAAAAAAACTAAGTGTTTTATTGTAATCACATTTGCATTTTACTCACACATGATTTTAAAAATAGTCTAGAATTCCTTAGAACACTTCCTATTGTATAAATCAAATTAGTTGAATACTACGATTTTGTAAAGACGCCAGACCTGTCAGCTGACGAGATCTTATCTTTGATTAGTTTTATCTTAATTTTCATCAGGTCTTCATGAAGCTTTAAAATTTATTAAAACCGTTTTTCCTTATTAAGAAGCATGTTTAAAAAAAACAGAGTTTCATAGATCCTTTAGTATAAATATTATCTTTTATATTGAAGATTTGATCAAAGAGAACGTTTGTTTTATCTCTTGTCAACGTTATTAAATTTCATGATTCTGAATCGCGTATCTAATATTGTTATCTAATAAAAATTTGTCCCCGTGTAGTTGATACTTGTGTCTTTTAGATTTTAAAATTTTTCTATATTCTTTGATATTCTATCTTTCTTGTTTTGAAATTATGTTTTTACAAGGATATAAAGTATCACCCACTTTTTATCATATATAAGGTTTATCAATGATTCAGGGGCTTACATTGTCAGTGTAGCAAAAAATAACATAGTCATTTCGCTTCCATACTGTATAGAACTACAATCTTACCTCTATAACACACACTCACTAACTACACTATATAAAAGTCGGTTTATTTGGTGTTGTTCGTGAGTCACTTCTATTAATATATATTGGAAACTGTCGAATCGCGTATCGGAGAAGTGACCACTTCCGCGCCTCCAGAAGAAGTGACCGTGGGCCTACCCATATTTTCCAAACCACTCTATCCAATTGCTTCCATTAAAAGTCAACAGATGTCACTGCATTTAACCAACTACTAAGTAAGCAATTGACGAATTAAAATTATAAAAATAATCTCATTTACGACATCTTTAAAATGAATTATTTAAACAACGTCAAATATTTGTATTATTTTAATCAGACAAAAGCTAACATTATCTGTTACTCAACATAAAAAAGTAAATCAATCTTTTATGGTCGAAAAAATACGCTTCAGCAAGCTCAGCCCAGCAAATATTAAAATATTAACTTTTTAAACGTATTAACCTCTACAAATTAAAAAAATAATTCAAAGACGTTTATCTGATAATGAAAACTGTAATATTTTCAAATATTTAGAGGACAATGCACCATGGGTATGAAACGATCGCTGTGAGGCTACTTACAATTTTATTATATATTAGGTTTTAAGTACTAAATTTAAGAAAATAATAAATGGAGAAACCCGCTCAGTTTCACCTTCTAGCTCTACTCAGGTTTCCACTTCGGTGTCAATTAGCTGGTGTTAGCGTGAAATGAAAATAATATGTTTTGTAAAAACTAACTTCCAACATATATTTTTTAATGATTGAATTTTCAGATTCTCAGACATGAATATAACGCGACGATATAAATAAAAAGGCTGAGTTAGAAATTGTAGTCTAATATAAATTAAGTACGAACAAGAAAAGATGAAATGAGCACGAGACTGTAAACAATTAGAGCCATGATTGCTATTTCTTATATGAAATGTTTCATTTGTAAAGTCTTTGTCGTTTTTTAATTGTTATCTTTCTATATTCAAACCCACCAATAAAATTAGGTAGCTACTTGATTGTATTGGTTTTTTTTATTGAGATTGTGATGTTGATGTTCTTCTCCTCGGCAAAATAATAGCAAAAATAACTTCTGTTTGTTTTATTATTGTATATAACACATAAAATGAAAGCATAAAGAAAAAATATTATAAGGATAGTTTAGATATGTAATAATTTTAATTTAGTTCTAATATTAAGAAAAAGTAGAGAAAGTTTTTATATTAAAAATATATGATGGAAACATTTAAAAAAAACGTTATAATATAGTATTACAACATGATTTGTATATATAATATTTAGTTTTTTTATTACTTATAATATTTCAAATTTATATATTAAAATAATCTAAAAACACAATACATTTGTTTTAAAATTAATACAATACGGTCTTCTTTATGGTTGCAGTATAAAATATCACAAAAGAAACAAATATCTTCTATAAATTACAAAAATTTTGTATATTTTACTCTTCAGCGAAATTTAAAAAGCGGAACAACATATGTTATAATGGAAATCTACTAACAATATCACGTGTTTTTATTACCCATTCATTATATACCAGTGGAGATGATGACTTATACAACTTTTTAATATAAAATATAACGAGTAAACGTTTTAAATATCAATTGTATTTTGGAACAAACATTGAAATATAAATGGTATTTGCTTAAGTAAGTAAACGTAATTCATATCATATAAATAACTGGTAGTCAGTCCTTGAGAGTGTTTTAAGCTCATAGCTTAATTAAGATCAAGCTTTCTTTTTTAATTCATGACCTAAAACGTTATCGTCCTATGAATTCCAATCTAGCGACCGACGAGTGTCTGAGGTAATCTGATGACACGTTAGTGATTAATGCTTACCTCTGTACTCACTCGCTTCCGATAGGATCTAGATCTCGTTTGTTATTAAATATTCGTAAGACTAATTAAATAGTATTGAATTTATATACATCTGTTCTTTTGAGTATATAAGCATAAAAGAAACGGTAAAGGGTGCTAATCCCATCACGCTAACTTCATGGTTAAGAAATATGATATAATATCTATTTTTTAAATAATCCATTTCTTCGTATAATTAATCATCAGATATTTTGATACTATTTATTTTTTACAATTTATTCAAGACATTTAAAGTTCGAGGATATTTCTGTCATTAAAATCTGAAGGCGGTCACTGTATTCCAGAGACACATTTTATAAATTAGGAACCAAGGTCAATGCGAACAGGTTAATTTTTTAGCAAAAGGCTGGTATTCCATCAACTTAAACTTCCTATAACTTTTTTAGTTATTCAGATTTATGGATTCAAAATACCGAAATAGGAAAAAGGTCCTTTAGAGATTTGGCAGCTTAGTTAAAGGTATACCTCCTAGAAGTGATATCCACAGCTTTATGGTTTTAAGTATCTGCATAGAAAACGGACCCCGATTTTTCTCCACTGTGGGTACTCCAGTAAAAGGAAAGAACTCTATTCCCTGATGCATCACAGCGGTTATTCCCACCGCGCAACCCGACAGCTCCTTAGAAAAGATGCTTAGAAAAGACGCAGGCCTGTCGCCGAAGTTCCGCACTTCATTCTAATCTGATTACTTGTATTTTCATAACCTAACAACATGCGGAGTGAATCTTGAGCGAATAAATCGACACAGCTTTAATCGGCCAGTGACTGGGTGTTCCTACAGAGGAGGACATGTTACCTGTTCAAATCAGTTATCAATAGAAGATACACGCAGTTTTCTATGTGCCCAACCCTACCCTGAATATCAGGCACTCTATTTGCTTGCCCAAGAAGGTGAAAAATGTCCAAGGACAACTCAAACGTGTTTGTATTTACATAATCCGTAAAACAGATATATAAAATATTCATATGAAAACTAGTGTTTAACAAATATAAATATTTATTATTATAATATTATAAATAAACCTTTATTACAAAAAAAAAACCATGACAAAGATAACAACTTAGGATTGTATTTACCTTAATTTTACTTATATAGTATAACGGAAGCTCGAAAAAAATACAAACTAAACTGGCGTTAACGACCCATAAAACTCTTGATGCAGACAAAAAGTGACTCGAAGAAATTCTGAAGTTCGTAGCATTGCAATAAAACCTTCGAGCAATAAGAGTTTGGTAAAATAAATAGGTTTATTTATTTTACCAAGCTCTATCTAAACGAAATATTTTGGTGACATACTGTTTTTTTGTATCTTTGTCGGAAATTAAGGCTGGCTTATTTTTTATATTTTGTCAAACGTACATGCTATTTAGTCAATGAAAAATGAACCTCGACTTATAAAAGTGTAAGTTGATTTTACTTAGTTATTGGATACATTACGAAACTCATAAAAATACAAACAAATGGCCATTTCGGCAATAAGCAATAAAACACATTCTGAAAAAGTCTTGTTTCAACTTAGAGGAATTATAATTTAATGATTTCAAATATTGACTTGACTACGGGACGTGAAAGACTATGGGACTATGGATATGGAAAGAAAAGGATAAATAATTAAATACTATAAAAACATAGTTTTTTTCTCAATAATATATACAAAATATACCTACCCATTATGAGAGAATTCTAAAAATTACACAATTGCGGATGCCGGCACTACGGTTGCAATTAATTTAACACATAAAACATTCAAAATTATAATTATTTAAGAATAAAGAATGTTAACAGACAATACCTTGAAAGTGGTTATTGTGAATTGATAAATCTTTAATTTAACTTTAATTTTATTTCAGAAGTTTATCTCATCCGGCGTAACTCTAAAATTATAGACACTCCGGAGTACAACATTTTTTTTTTCCGGACGGTCCAAGGGCTGATTATGTACACTACACTGTATGGTTGATAATTATGTTTATTGTTGTAAGTGAAATGTGTGTGCTTGATGATAAATTGGATAGGGCTGGTCATCTATCTGGCTGTTAGTTTGGGTCTTGGATAATAGCGTTAAAAGTGGTAACTTCTCGGTACGGAAGTTATTTAGTACAATTGTTGTAAAAATGGCCTATAGTTTTTGCAATATTATATTATTTTGTAGAATCTTAGGTAAATATATATATATATATATATATAACGAAAATTTATATATAAAACAAACAAAAAAAATATAGGAGAGATGACAATTTGAATAAATTTTTCATATCTGCAATTAAAGAAAAGAAATATCTAAATTATTAAAACATCTTTGAAATTTGTTATAGATATATAAAACAAAATATTAATATAAAACACGAATTGATAAAAATAGAAAAATAATAGATTTTCAACTTCATTACGAATTTTAAGCCAGTTTTAATATTTATATTTTTATATATAAAACTATGCAATTGGCATTTCGATTTGTTCGAAATTCGTAAATGATTGATTGATTCGTAATGAATGTTGATTTGTTTTTTGTTGGTATTACTCTTACTTCATTATTTATGAATTTGATAATTTTTATATAAAAAGAATAATTTAGTTATTAGTTAAAGGTAAATGATAAAAAACACGAGACTGATATATATTTTTTTTAATAAAGTTTTTACTCAGCCTTTTTTTTATATTTAGAATCTTTTATAAAACTTTTAATCCTCATAGATTTAAAGTTTCAAGGCAAAGTAAAAGCTATTATTCTAGCTAAGTTGTTAAAGTGGAAAATTATTAAAAACATATATATGTTAACTCTGAATCAGTTATCCGTTATATAATTCGACGGTAAATGAGAAAAAGATAATATTTTTTATTTAAATTTAAAAAATGAGAAATATTTTAATTTAACAACTGTTAAATGTCTTCTTCATTTATTTGTTAATGAAGTAAAATTAAACTTTATAATACATACACAAAATAAATAAATTGAAATATATATATACCTATATATACTTATAAAATCAATTGGACTAAATAAAATGTACAGCTAAACTGATATTTCCAAGAAACATGAATTTTTAAATGTAACGTACATTCATCATGTTTTATAAATTTATCAAAAGCTGCAAAACAATTTTTGTAAATGCCACGTAAAAGGGTTAAAAGTTTATATAAAGCTGAAATGGAACTCTGTTATATTTAAAGTTTAATCCATGAAATTGGATCTGATTTCAATTTCAATATCAATGAAATTTTAATTAATTCAGTCTCTATTCCGCAATTATATACAAAAAGGATTCGACATCAAAAAGTCTGTTTTTAAATAAAACGGGAAGCAAGCATGCAAGTCATTTGGTGATCATTGATTCTCGAGGCTCAAGATCCTTTGCAATATCAGAAATACAATAGAGTATTTTCAGCGTTTGAGAAAGATGTATTCACTTAATATGAACTTTCATAAAGCTATCCAAAAGTATCCTCCATTAGGAACAAAAATATTTATTATCCGCTTTTTATTATGAGTATTTGTAAATACCACAGCTCCCTAACATAATAATAGTAAGAAGATAGCGAATTTAAATTTAGGTTTTATAAATTTCGTCTATTAGCATTGTAAGTCTATTATGTAAAAATAAAATACTTAAAATATATTCTAACATTAATTAAAGGACTAAAATGACAAAATTATTATTATTATTATTAGTATTATTTGTTAGGGTTTACTTTCATTTGGTTCCACTTTTTTTTTTGTGTATTTTATTTCTTTAATTTAAGTTTTATTTTATGTGCACTGTGTATTACTACAGTTCTGCCTCTAATTTTCTGTCTTATCGGTTTGCTGTAAGAAATCTTTAGTAGAGATAAGCTCGCTTTTTGGGTAAATTTCATTATTCATATGTTGCAATTTACTATGTGTACAATAAAGTGTTAAATAAAGTTTTTCAATGATTTATTTTTCTCTTGTTTGTTCATGCCGCTTCATTTGCAAATGTAAAACATTCGTTGTTGGTTCATTTATAATTGAAATTGAAATTTAATTTGTTATAACGACAATAAATTCTTTTATTTATTATTTTTGAAATATACATTAAAAAGGAAACCCACAATGAGACATTGTGAGTTTTTCTACGGGTAAATTTTTATTTACGTTATTTTTTTTATTTTCCATTGTGACCATCTTTGTTTTCAATGACACGCCTTGAATCTTATTACGACCATCCCAATCAAGAAATTAATGTTTTAGAAATTGTGAAGACGCGGTGTCCTCAAAAAAAAAAATAGTTTAATCGATTTCTACCAAAAACCACTCAGCTCTAAGTAATGTAAATACTCATCGATGTGTGCCAAAACGAAATCAATTGTAGGTAAATTAGGTAAAAAAAAATGGAGCCAAAAAATTGCTTACAATCATACCTACAAATACACAAACACAAATACAAACCTTAAAATGTAAACATATCATAAAAGATAGTTATGTCGTGCGAAACCACTGAGTTAGCATCTAGCATTGTCCACCGTCAGGCAATATTGTAAGAATAAGACAATAGCGGCACCTCTTTTGGGTGGTAAGATTTAATTGTAATTATTCATAAAATTAATATTAAGATCAGTCTGTTTAAGGTAGCTTAGGTGAATACTTGTACAACAAATATGATTTTTAATTAAAATAAATCTTTTTTTGAAAAGTCCTTCGCCGTGCACAAAACTTGACTAGATACAATTTAGAAAACAAAAATTTTCTTAATCAGGAAATTGTAAAAAATATTACAACAATTATTTTTGTATAATATTAATATTGCATATTACAACAATATAAAGTAAATACAGACAAATGCTTTATAAACATCAAGACAAAAAAAATATATATATTATCACAATATATATAATCACTATATCTGTATCTTTTGTCAGAGTATTAGAGAAAATTGTGATTTATTGAATGTGACCTAATAAATAGGAAAGGTATTATAACAAATGTATATGAAATATATGATATGTGGATGATTTTCATGGGCCTAAAGAGACTCATATTGGTAACGCCAAACGTGCAGACCACCATAATCCGGATAAAAGAGAATTTCTAGTTAATCCCTCTTACAACGCACTCAAACTATATCTTGCTTTACTCTAATACTGTACGAAATACGAATAAAATGCGAAAATACGAAAGTGCTGTTGTTGAACGTACAGTAGTAGCCTAAGACCAGAAATATCTATGGAAGCAAATGTGTGTATTTAATGGTATTGTGTGCTTAAAATTTCAAAGCTTCCTTTGAAAGCAAGGTGTAACAATTGTTAGATTCTTTTTAAATTGAAATTATTATTATAAATTTTTAAAGTTATTGCAATGAAAACACCAGTAACTTTATTTTCCTTTCTTTAACCCTAACGTCTGAAGCAATTGTGTCGTAGACTAATAAAATAGATTTGTTTCAAGGTACATAATAAATATTTTTTATTATACTTTTTATTTAATACTAAGCTACTTTATTAGTAGTTATTAGTAGTTATAACTGGCCTGTCTGCGTGTTATTAGGATCCTTTGCCTGAGAACTGAGAACGAAGGCTAGTTAAGTCTTTAATACTGCTTTTAGAGCTAATAAGTGGTTACGCTCTTTATTATATTTTACGTTCCTATTTGTAAAACTAATCTTCTTCAGTATTTGATTTAGATTAGAATTTGATCGATTAGTCTCGAACCCAACCCATCGAACTGCGATCAGCAATTCGCGATTACGCCATGCTTAGAGCTCATGAATAAGGACCCCAAATGGGTTTACTAGTCGGTTAAATTCCGATACTAATAACGTGAATACGGCCGGATAATTATATTTAATAATAAATTTGTTTTATAGGATATTTGAAATGTTTAAAATGTTAGTTTCTGTATTTTGTTGCGAGAATCATAAAATGCTCTGTAATAAAAAGTCCTGTATTTTATTAAAACTAGTTTGGACTTTAATAAATACTTTTAAAAAACCCGAGCTATATGAATATGTAGTTCATTTTGTTTGATAAATTTTCTTTTGCATTACTTTCCCGATTCTTGTTTATCATTTTAATAATTTCCGAGTATATTGAGATAAAAAAATAAGCTTTTAGTACTAAATGTAAATGGCTATGCTTAGCTTATCTTATTCAAATATAAATAGGAAAGTGTTATCATTATAACTTCTAACATTTAAATGACTTTACTTAAGAAGCTATTTCTTTAAGCTTTGCAAAGACAAAAGACTGTTGTTGTTAAAGACTGTTGGTAACTGTTCATCTAAATATATTGTTTATCATTAAAATACTAGAGCGTGTTAAAGCACTCTAAATTTATAAATAAAAATGTACTAAATAGTTTTTAAATAAAAATACAAAAAAGAAAAAGAAAGTATATTGGTTATTTTTTAAAACTGTACTATTTATTAAGTATAGCTCAATATAACTAATTTATTACTTTAAAGCAATGATTTCATTTATAGTGTCCATTGAAATATTATATCTATTAACTTACTTTATTATTTCGAATTAAAGCGCATATTATATGAAACATATCGAAAGCTTCCATAATGTAATATAATTAATTTAACACATTTTATGAATACTAAAATATTAACAAATTTATTATTAATTAATTAAAATTCTGCTCCACATACCATTCGTTTATCAGCTTTTGAAAACCTGATATAAATAGTTACATAACGATTATAATACTATTACTAGAAATAAAAAATAATATGTAGATTATTATGATATACTTCTTTTGTAACAAGATACATGGACAAAAAAACAAACTATTTAATAAAGGCTTTTTAAAGAAAATAGGCTCATAAATAATACAATAGATTTTAAAGCAATTATTCCATGTAAAGCGAAAGGGTTCTTTGTTTATTCCAATATCAACATTGACTTTACTAGCTGCTAAGCCTCGTATGGCTCGGTTCATCAAAAAGTAATTTTAACTTGTATTTTTTTTGTAAAACGGAATAATTTGAGTACCATTGAACGATATTGGAAACATTTTTATATTAGTTTTGCAGCAAATTCCTTAAAATAAAAATGTAGATTTTATTTTGTTCTGGATTTCATCTCGTAATTATATTTATTCTAGTTCAAAAAATAATTAATTAAAAATTATAAATGTTCCACACATATTTTATAATATGCGAGTATTCATTGGGTTATTAAACAAGTATATAAAAGGATTTTATTTCCTTACTTTTATCTTTTGATATTTCTAATAATTCCGGATAACAAGGAGGCTGACTCGGGTCAGATAAGAACCTAATTAAATAAATAACACCTAATTTTATATTACATTGACAATTCAATATACTTACAAAATTAAAACATAATAAAAGTTACAGTAATTGATTGATAAATAACTTATTTTTTAAAACTAATATACAAAATTAAAAAGAAAAAATATTTTTACTTTTAGTCATAACTTTATCGTTATTCGAATATAAAGACAAATAACTTTATGAAGAATATTACGTAACGAAATAATAAAAATTAATATTATTTTAAAAACGTTGGATTAAAGCCCGTTTTTATAACAACTAGGAGTTGTTAAAGGTTGGCTTTTTAAGGGACACCTACGAGGCGGCTAAGGTAACTACAGCTTATTAAACGCAAAATTTCGACTCTCAAAAAGTTCCAGCCATTTCCGTGTTTATTACCATTTTAAAATTAAAAAAAACATTTCAAAACTTGTGAAATATACAAAACTTTGAAAAAACTTGGAGCATACAAATGTATGTATCGATAAATATCGGTAAATATTTTTGTAAAGCATTTTTCACAACCACTTCAGAATAAGTAGCTCTGGTCTAAATAGCTTTATTTGACCTTAAAAACGGTAAGATTTTAATATTTCTAAATATAAATAAAGTTTTGCATATTTATATGAATAGATATAAAGATATTCCAGAAAAGGAAAGTTAAGAAAAATATTATATCTAAACTTTTCACATATTAATTATTATTCTTTGACTATTACAGTTTATTTAAAAAAGTTATACACAATACATTATACACAAGATATAAAGACGACATAAAATATTACCTACCTAGAGTAGAATGATCTTTTATTAACCCAGTTTATAAACAAAACAATAACTTCCATGATTTGTAAGCACATCTGTATCGATAGAACAAGCTAATGAAAATATGAAAAAAACTTAACAACGACACAAGTATGCCGATGAATAATTATAATTTCAAACTTATTGTTAAAATACATGAATGAATTAAAATAACAACACAATGACACAATAACACAATGAATTAAAATATGAACTTCTACATTGTTAAATAAATATGTATAAAACAATATACATATATTATACTTAAAATAAAAACCTAATAGAAATATATGTAATATAATATAAATTTCATATCAGGAAGTATAGAAAGTCAAATTATTGTTGTATAATAAGAAACTAAATCCAAAACTATACTACATTTAGTATGTCTTTACGTTTTGTTTTCAATGTGGTTACTAAAAACTGAAGCAAAAGCGCATTTAAACAAAGTCTTAGTTTAATCACCCTAATGTTTGAAATGTTGGATAATACAAAATATCAATATTTATATAAAAATGTAGTGTATCTTTAATTTAACATAACATAGTTTAAAAGGCAGAATGAAAGAAAAAATCAACTAAACCTAGATTTCAAAGAACGTAAAACAAATTAAGTTAAAAAATGTTCTATCGCACTAAACTTGTTTAAAGATATTTTGATTAATACATATGTCAATTTCGTCAAGCAGCCAATCCGACAACGCTAAGGCTTCAATGAAGGCAGTTATAATATCTGTTTTTTTTTTCTTTTTGTATTTATAACTCAATGCAATACGCAAATAACATTATTTAATTAAATATAGAATAAATAGAATTTTTGTAATTACGTTACTGCTAAAAGATAAATAGGTTGCATCTTTAGTAATTAAATTTAAAACTTCTTAAAAAAAAATAATGTTAAGTAAAATGCTTAGCTACCAAAAAACAAAATTCAGTTTAAAATTGAAATTTGTAAGATCGACTGTCGACAAGGTCACGACAATAAAAGACTCCAATTCGTACATTCCTCGCATTGATAGACTGGCAGAATATCTGTCTACCCTCGCTGAATTTCATTTTGTTACTTAATAAATCGATTCTGATTTCTATGTACAAAAATAAAAAGATCTAAACAATTTACTGAATTAAAACTGATCTTTATATACTACAACACCACGTAAAATAATAATAATAATAATAATTTTTTAATTCTTTATTGTACTGAGTATTAACAAAACAAAAATACACAATGGACAAGTAGAAAAGACGGCCTTATTGCTAAAGAGAAATCTCATCCAGGCAACTCTTGAGTAGAGTAAGTAAGTTACATTTTTAGAATTTTATCTATTGTTTTTTTCTAAATTCTGAAACCAAAATGGGTTTAAATTCTAAATTACGACTATTCCACAGCAATTTGCGCAAATGCTTTCAGACGCTTTTACTGCGCTGACAAAGTAATAATAAGACACGACACGCTAGAATCATTCAAGTTCAGTAATTTTATATTAAATTTAATGAAAAGTTAGGAATGCATTTGAATTCAAAACTAATTTCCTTAAAACCAAGTAGTAAAGAGTTCATGCTCCATCACATTACCTTAAAATATTATGTTATTATATATTTTTTTAACTTCCTGATAAAGCAAGTCATTGTGATCATTGCAATTTTCTAACTTGAATGTTTTGTATTTGTATTTGTACAAATATAGGGACGTGAGTGTGCGTGTGTGCGTGTGTGCGAGTGTGCGCGTGAGCAATTTTTTTTACGATCGCGCAATAAGCGTAGGAAACTCAAATGCGGTTTCAGTTTTTTTTTAAACTAAACTAAAAAGATAAGTCGATTTTTTTGAAAAACTTATCAGTATTTATTATACTACATGATAAAGTTTCGATTCGTACCACAACACCATCATAATCACACATTTAGTTTTTTAGAAATTGCAAATACCTGGTTTGTATTTTTTTTTAAACTAATAGGCCGTTTGGCCGATTTCGTATTTATTAGCTCTAAGTTACAAGAATAAACTTCGACTGGTACAAAAATGAAGTCAATTTCATAATTAGGTCGTGAGAAAATGAAACCAAAAAAAAGATGTACACCTATGTGTACATCTTTTTTTTGGTTAATTAGGAAACCTCAAAACGTAAAGATATTACAAAACTCCAGCTAATAAATCGGGTGATTTCAATAAATTCTTTATTTAGAAAAATAATACGTCTTCTTTTTAGAAAAAAAGGCGAAATTAAATCAGAATCCAAACTATACAATTACGTATTGCAACAAATATGATTTACGCAATTGCCAAAAAAGTTTCAGTTTACCGATAAGTTTTTCATTACTATATTAACTTTTTAATTACTTAATAAAATTGGAGCAGTTCACCGCATTACTTTTAAATTTTAATTAACAATTTTTTTTGTAAGTGAAATAAAATAACGAGTAAGTTTAAAACGTATATTAAAATTTTTCTATAAATGTTTCTTATTATATGAATTAAACAATCTTTACAATCGTGCCTTACTAAGAGGACATTTATAAAATATAACGATAATAAAATAATTCAATAATTAAACCACTTCGAGTAGAGTACGTCTAGTATTCAATATTAATGTTCAAAATATTAAGTAATAAAAATACATTAAAGGATTGGTGTTTTAAAATAAAGATTTATGAAATTAATTTATTGTTTTAAAACTTTGTTGAAATTGAAACGATTGGGACATATCTAAATTATATCCTACCTGTTTTAAAACATTTATACTAAACATGTAATAAATTATAATAAATAATAATTTATATTGAATTACTTCGAAGTGTATTATGTATATCATAAATGCACGTATAATTTAATTTCTTTCCCCGACTATTTATTTTTTCAAATTGAATGACCATGTATATACATTTTTAACATTTAGCTTTACAATGATAGTTCAGGTAAACTACGCGACACTTATATTTGTCTTTTTCAATCTAAAATACTAAAGACCTATCAATTAAACAGTTTAGTACTCGCTTGCGTAATATAGATTTGACTGATGTTTTACTAACGCCATCTGTTGGCGTATAGCAAACAAAACACAAACTTATTTTACTGACGCCATCTGTTGACATATAGCGAACAAAAGACAAATTTATTTAAATTAACACATTTCTTAAAGTTTTACAGGTTGTTTCGAACCAGTATTTAAATCATCAAGCACTTGAATTTTGGCTTTGTATTTCTAATTGTCTTTCATGGCTACTTCGCTTTGTAGCTACTAACTAACATAACAATAAAACCTAACGCACCACCGAGCCACCAATGTACATTGTATTAAGGCTTTTTCAATTTTAAGACCGTAGGAGACCAATACCGCAATGAATTAAGTAGAAATTAAATATATCTAATTGACTTAAGAAAGTACTTCAGTTTATAGAACATAAAATGTCTAGGTACTTTATTTATAGTCATTTCCTGTTTATAAGCGCATTTCATAATTTTATCATTTTTTGTCTAAAAAAACATTTTCTCCGTGGGGGTCCTTCAGACGTTTCCTCCTTCACTTCCACAATCAAGTCTATTTTGTCACCCACACTGTACAGAGACGCTATCAAAGTTATTACGATTAGTAGATATTGCTAGACAACTCAACAAAATAATAAAAATATGATTTTTAAGAGTATTTAAATAATAATAATAATAATAATAATAATCTTTATCCAATACTAAAATTCATACAAATACTTTTATCACATTTATAACCATATAATTAACACATTAAATAAATCGATTTTATAAATTAATTTAATATCGTATCGTTTATTATACATAATTATAATCAGTACCTATCAGTTATGTTGTGTTATAAAAAAATACCAATACTCATCTTATATAAAATTAAGAAAAATCCAATATTGAACAATTATTGCTAAAATATTTTATTTTTCAACATTTTAACCACGCTTACTTAAAAAGAAAAAAAGGTTTATATATACCTTTAACGCTAATAAAATTATTCTCTAACACCATTAAATAGTCTGAAATTAGCGTTTGTATAAAACCATCCAAAATATTTTATAGACATAACCTTGTATTAAGTAAAGATAATTACTATCATCTTAATTACAAGCAAATATATTATTGATTTATGATGTTTATTGATGACCTGAAGTAACGAAATAATATGGATTTTTTTGTTTTAAACAAATATAGAATAAATAATTTATTGATACAAGCAGGATTCAAACCCGCTACCTATAGAAAACCCTTCCTTCACCCTTTTAATTGAACAACCGTAACACTGCTTACGTCCGTGAAATCAACATTCTACATTTAACCGTTTATATCGGGACGGAGGTGTTCCATGTGGAGGTGAAAACTTAACTAAAGTTATTACCTTTGCTTCATAAAATATCATTGAAGAAGGAAAGAAAAAAAATATCGATGCGAGCAGGACTCCAACCCTTGACCTGTGAGAAACCGTACCAATTGAGCCACCTTCTCGCTTCGATGAAAGTGGTATTTTATATTGTTTTGGAATCTTACGCATTTTACTAGAATATCTACTATATAAAAACTTGAAAGTGTAGGTAGAATATTTAAAGTAGTAAATCATTTTAAATACCTAAATGCAACTATAGATCTCAAGATATTCTTAAAATTGTATTATTAACATAATTGGTAAAACTTAGAATTACCTTTCAGTTATGGCTGTAATACGAGAAGCCGTAGACGGAAGCAAGTATATATATAACAATATACATTTTATAAACTTTCTCTTTCAGGATGCGCTTGATAAAACCCGAGGTGTGCTACACGGCTAATATTCATACCGAGCTCCATTTCTCGCCTCGTTAAGTCACAAGCTTTTTATATTTTTTCTTTTAATATATTTCACAATATTGTAGGTATAATCAAATAAAATTTGATTTACTCGGCCATTTGGTGTGGGTATTTCGTAATGATGGAGAAATTTCAAATTCTTTAATTTTAATAGGTTTATACAATTATGAACTTTCTTGAATTCATGATTTAAATATATCAATTTTTAAGTAATCACTTACGAAGAATTGAAACTATTTCTTATCGCTAAACATTCCTCATTTACAGGCAACAAACTTGAACACATTCTTTACAGCTTCAATGACTCCCCATGGACGAAGCGACGAGTTAACTTAAACAACAAATTTAAATAACAAAGATACCCTTAGAAGTAATAAAGGGTACTAGATTAATTGAACCTCTTTATTTTTTCCTGCATATGTGCAAACTAGAATTAGTGGTAAGTGTGCTTCAGATTATTCTCTTTACAAAAGCAAACTTGATAATTCTCGTATTCTGCTACAATCACTCTGGGATATTCGGGTTAAACCTATTAAATCTCTTACTCTACCCAACTTTGGCGATATTAATAGTTTATAATACAATAATATTCATATTCAATAAATGTTGCTATAAGACCATTATCTGTTAATATCTGTAATTGCTTACATTACTGGATATCAAAAAATAAATACGATTCTAAATTGTATCAGAATGGTCAGGAATCCAAAACCCTTAAATTCTATAAGTTGATTTAATATTGTCGATTTTTATTAAATTCAATTTATTTAATTTTAATAAAAGTATGTTATTTATTACTTAGTCAAATAAATAACAAAAGGTATTAAGAAAACTCATCTGAACCTTTTCATTTGATACTTTCCTTGGATATAGTCAATCATCAATGTTAGTCGCAAATACCTATCATATCATTGCAAGATCCTATTAGACACTATTGTTTTTATTTATAATTGTTATTCTCATTCATAACTGAAAATAAAACGAGCTTACTAAAGTCAAATGTCAATTATGTGACACTTCTAGTGTGAAATTGCACACATAACTCATATTGTATGTTTTAAGCTTATATGCATATGCATATACTTATATACATATGCTTATATGCATATGCATAAGCATATGATATGTTTAAAGGTTTACTTTTATATTTTATTATTTCTGACAGAACGGGACAACACTATCACTTCACCTAAACAGTTATTTTTGCACTATGGTATTATATGTAATCTTGATTCGACTCAATTTACTAGTAACATGATGTCAATTTTTCAAGTAAAATAGTGCGTAACGATGTAGTAAGATACGCATACTTTGTTTATTTATTAAAATATTCCATAAGATGCTACAAATCTAGTACCTACATTAAATATTCTTATTTTATATTTTATATAAACACTTTGTTTACAAATAAGATAGGAGAACACTTTCACTATGGAAAGTGTTTTGACAATTTGTTTAACATATGACGTATATATATGTACAATTTATTATGCAAATTTTGGAAAGCAAAATTCTTGAGTAACACCAACTTCAGTAATGGAAACTCACTTTAATGAAGATATTCTAATTACTTTATACTACCACCTCAAAGGCTTCAGATTAGTTTATCAGTTCTTAGTTTCTTTAATTCAGTCAAAGCACGGAGTCAGCTATCTTTAAAACTACGTTTATAAAATATTACATTATTTTCCTTTCAATATTTACAAACTTTAAATTAAAACTCTAAGAAACAATTTTTTTGTGACTAGATAAAAAAGTATTTACGTAATTAAACTCGATGATATGCTCGTAAATCTCATATCTATTGTAGCTCTACTGGCATAAGGAAGAAAAACAAATATGATAATTCAAAAGTAATTCTTTGCATTAAGTTGTATGGAGTTCTAATAATTTATCTGTTTATATTCTAGGCTTTGCATTAGTAAAATTAGAACTACATGGAATTTTCAGGCGTTTCGGCCTTAAGGCCTTAAGGCGTTCTGGCCTTAAAGTCCAGGCCAAAGCAGAAAGATCATGGAAGAGGCCTCCGAACACAGGCCTCCGAACACAGGAGAACACAGGTAAACCAGCGACGGCAAGCTAGCCGCGCCGCCGACCCAAGAACAACTGAGTTGTTCTGGTAGGCCAATCGACCTTGACAGCAGCGGTAACCGGTCGGTCCAAGATATGTCCCAATCACTTAGTAAAGATCTTAAAAATAATACAATAAATACAAAATATAACAAATACGTGATTAATATACATAATGTTCGGAATTGTTTAAAAGTTAAATTTTCGTAACCTGGAAACCTAACAAATGAGCCTTTTACATGCCAATGTAAAAGATCTTGACCAAATCAGGCTTTTGTGATTCAGGAGGTACATTGCTTTCCTGTAGCCTAGCTTGCTGATATTGTTAAAAGTCCAGAAGAAGTTTCTCAAACTCAAGTTTAATTATTTACGCATAATTGTGCATTTAATAAATTATTTACGCATTATTATACATTTAAGAAACACAACTTGAACCAACTTAGGCGCATTGATGTTCTAAAGTTTATACTAACATTAGGCGTTATATAGTTAGTTTTTTTTCAATATACCTCAGACGTGCGAGCATAAAATAGCCTTCCATTTGCAATTCAGTTTGAAATTGAAATAAAACCTTTGATTTATTATCTCGTTGGTTGACATGTGTTGGAGCCAAGGATCGTCCATGCTTAATGCTTGTCGGTTATTTATAAATAAATTTCATTCACTTTTTTTTCGCTATTTTAAACTAGTTTATTGTGTAATTAAATTTTTTAAATGCCATTTTGTATAGTGAGTCTGTATTTAAAGTGAAACTTGTTAATTTATATTAGTTATAATTATAACTTTCGTTTAAGTTTTCATTTCAATCTATCAACTTTAAGCCGAAAATCCAGTAAAGGAATAAAATATATTTATTCGGTCAACATTCCTCTAATACATTATTCTACATTAGTCTAACTACTCTACTGCTAATATGAGTCACGAACTAAGCAACGAGTAAACTTTACTTAACCAAAAATATCACTAAAACACTCAGTAAGAAACACTAATAAGTTAATAGAACCCGCATATTCTACCTCTCAAATGTGCTAACTCTAATTTGTTGCTAGTGCCCCAAACATTCTCTTAACCAAAGCAAACTTAGTAATTCTTGTCTCTGCTAAAATTATTCTGCTATATCCGGGCTAAATGTATTAATCCGTTACTCTGCCTAACTTTGCTTTGTATATAGTTTATAGAGGAATATACGCTATTAAAATTGTTATAAAGTCTTTAACTATTTGGATTATATAGTGGCGATAGTAAATGGATATAGAAGGATAATAAAGTATAAGGATCTTGTCACGATAATCAGTAAACCAAAACAAAAGTAATGCCTGTTTTCTCAGACAATACCTAAATGAAATTTTAAATGCAGAATAGACACACATACATAATGAAAATATAATTTTTTACCGATGTCTTTATATTCTTTTTGTTCTTGTTATTAAAAATAGACAAACCTGTCGAAGGTTTTTTTTTTGCAACATCTAAATGTCACTTATGTTCGACTGTCCACTATATTACAAAAGTGAACCACTGTTCGCCGACATTTTTTAAAAGCTTTAAGCATTAGGGTTTAGATAGCATCGCTCGAAATATCGCTTCCCAGTTTGTCATTTATTAAAGAAATAATTTTAATAAGCAAGCTTTGTGTGCCAATGTACGTGTGTAGTGATAGTAAATTGTATTTTCCTTTAATTTTGTTTATCATTAAAATGCTTTAAAAAAACTTTAGCTTACAAGTGTTAGTAATATTATATTGTACAATTTATTACGTTGTTTAAAGTGAAAATAGAAAGCATGTCCAAATTTTTAAATGATATTTAAAAATAAATGAAAAACATTCACCACCTGGGGCCAATAGATTTGAGATATCGTCCATGTTGCAAATTTTTTATACTATATAGTATTTATATTAACTGATCTTTGCCGTAACAAAAACAACAAACAATAATAGGAAATTCTTTCTGCAACACATTTCCTTTGCCTTAAATTGATATATTACTTAAAAATCATGATTTGAATATAGAATTACGCTGAGCAAATATTTTTCTTTTGTCATCAAGCATGTATGGCGGAATCAAACAAGATGTCTTTATATCTGAAAAAATAACAAGAAAGATACAAAACAAAACTATTGACAAACATAAAATTCGTATCGAAGAAATCTACGTAATAATTTGTTCCATGGAAGTGAAAAAATCTTTGACATACAACCTTAGTTATTTGTTTATGGGTAAGTTTGAAAATTTTTTGGTTTTTTTACATAGCACTATTATTGTTTTTATTTTGTATACAAATGAAAAAAAATGGTTATTTCATGATTGATTTACTTGTAAGTTGTAACGTAATTGTAAATAATAAGTCTTTTTAAACCACTCGTAAATAATTATAAATATACCAAAAGAAGTTTTCATTAATACACAACACGTGCAAAGTTGCAAATGGAAGCTAGTCTGTCGTATAGCCATATATTTTTAGATCCGTAGCTTATTTTAATAAAAAAAAATATAACATTAATTTCCACATTTTTAAGACTTCATATTCGTAGTCCATTATATTACATTCTTTGTACTGTTTACAAATAAAATCAAAAGTTTGTAAGGTTATATTTTCAGAGAACAAATAACAATTATCTTCCATTGTTGTGATGGTTTCACTTTTATTTTTTTTACTTGAAACGAGTCTTCTTACAATTTATGTACAAAATGGAGTGACTAGACAGATTGCATCTGTTGCGTTGTTAAGTTTTGAATTATATAATTAAACCCAAGAGACCTAGTATTATCAAACAAAAAAATAAATAATAATTTTGAAATAAAATTACGTAAATAATTTACGTCATTAGAGCTAAAGAACGCAGGGAATATATGCCAACCAACTTATATGAAGATCATGTTTTAACTTCTAGAACTCATTTATCATACCTGACATACAAGACACTTTTGTGATTCATTACACCATTTACACAGGAAGAGGAAGAGGGAACATTCAAATGAAAGTAAACGTTCTGCGCGATTATGTTAATGTCTAAAAAATGGTGACTTTTTCCGTGCTTTTTATGGTACGTATTCGTATAATTTTTTATTTTTTTTTATACGTTTACTTGTTGAAACTTGATGAACTAATCTGTTTAGATTAAGCAGTTTTAACATTACATAATTAGTTTTAACATTACATAATATTTTTATTAGAAGAAGATACCTACTCTATTGTATGGGCATTTACATTATTGAAGTAAATTTTAAAATTTATTACCCATTCAAAAATCAAATTATTAAATACACTTCAACTGTTCAGAAAATAATAAAATATTTTTATTCGTTAGAAATTTTAAACTTTAACGTTATTTAGCGGCTATCATTTCTGGACTCAAATACAAAAAATACCAGCTAAAAATGTGCTGCTTTAAAATTAAAGTCTTCTGAGTCAGGCTTTCGTTAAAAATTTTCTTCATAAGAAATGAAATAGGAGTAGGTAACTCAAGGTGTTCGTACCTTGCATAATAAATACGAAGTGCTAATACGGGATAATTTAGTTTCTTATATGTAATTATTCTGAAAGAGGTCATTTAAATTAAACTAAGTTATGAATTAGTCGCTGACACAGTGGTATTAAAAGAGCTATTAAGAGTATTGAGCTGTACACAAGATTTTCTTTTATTTATTTAATCTTTTCTGTTCCCACACACCACCACCTTAACAGAACATTTTTTCTGACAAAAAAGTTGCATCTTATTAAAAGGAACAAAAAGTTGTGTTATTATAAAAACTTTGGACAGTTTTAGAAATGTCAAATACATCACTTTTTATATATTTTAGATGGATCCAGTTTGAAAATTAAAACAAAAGCGTATTGATCAAATAAACATTTAATTAAACCTTATCTAAAAATGTGACAAAAATCTGCAGAAAATGTGTAAAGAGAATGAGATAGTATTTATGATGAATTTACAACGGTAACACTTGGCTCACGCTTGCTTGATGAATTATGAAATTATTATAATTTTTAAGCCCGATAATTAACTGCAAATATATATTATTGTCTTTTCTTTTATATATTTTCGAGGAAATGAAGATATAAATATCTACATTTCCTAATAAATTAGCTAATAAATTAGCAACAATATTTCATACGCATAAATCGCTCGTACCGACATTGCAAAAGCAATTTGCGAGAATCCGGAAAATGTAAGCAATAATAATGATAAAGTTGTTTAAGTTTAGACGTGACATTAGATAGTTGTCATACATCCAAGATCTTTCGATGTTAATAATTGGTTGATCGTTCACCATATGTTTAGTTAAAATTAACCAATACTGTACAAATTTTTAGTTATATTGGTAAAATGTAATAATTATAGTTTTTATAGCTTACATCTTAAACACGGTTCACAAGATATAAGAGCTCGGACGTAGAACTTTATTTTTAACCTTTCAATAGTTTTGCGTTTGACTTCAATCCGCCTGATGTTACGCATGACTGTAGTTCCATATTTTTCAGAGTGAACCGATTACAAAGAGAACTACCTCATTATAATATTATTGTATTATTATAGATATGCACATTTCCAAAATGAGCCTAGAGTAACTATTCCTTCTATAAAGAGTTTTGCTTATATATCTGACTTTTCATTCCTAACAAGGATATTAATTATTTGTGCTAAATCACAAATTTTTTAGGTAGACCTTTTCTCGCCTTGTTACTTAACATGGTGTGACTTCACAATTTTTTAATTTTTTGCTTGTTTAATTGTTTTTTTTTTATATATATATTACAATATTAAAGACTATTTATTTCAATAAAACTATTTGTTTTATATTTTCATATTTCGTTATTTCTAAATTATTGTAATTTATTAGGTTATTATGATATTTATCTCGATAGTATAAACTCATAAAAAATAACAAATAGTCTATTCGCTAAACACTCTACTTCAAAACAAACTTCATCACATGCCTTACGGTTAATATGAGTCCCTGTGGACTAAGCAACGAGTAAACTTTACTTAAATAACAAATGGGAATAACCAAGATCTCTCAGAAAGTAATAAAACTAATAAGTTAATTGGACTTGTCTGTTCTATCCTTCAAAAGTACAAACTTCAATTTATTGTTAGTGCTCCTAATATTCTCTTTACTAAAGAAAACTTAATAATTATAAAGGTGATAAAATTTTATCACACCTTAAAATATAACCCAATTCTTAGAGTCTTTTCTAAGTTTTTTTTTTATCAACTCCAACAGTACAAAAGGACCTCTTGCACTGTGCCCTGAATAATATATCTTATAAAATCATTTTAAAGAGCTTTAATAACTTCTCCGTAGTTTATCATCTCGTAGAAGAATAATAGGACCCGTTAATCAATTACGAAGGAGTAATGCTAATGTCCAGTGTAATTTGGTATCATGTCAAACTTTTGTACATCAAGTTACAACCTATCACTCAAACTAAAAGGTGGAGACGAAGTTAAGAAACCCTTACCGATACATTTGCTTAATGAGTTAATTTATCTTTTTTTTAACAACAAATTTCAGTTTGTTTTCCGTATCGATAAAGTAGAATAACTATTTATGTACTTTTTTGTTACGTGCTGTTGATATTCTGTTTTTATTTTTTTTATACAAAAATATTGATTTGACTTCCTACTTCATTGATTGACAAAATCTTCTCTTCATTTAACTTCGAAAGATTCGAAACAACTTAAACAACTGCGTTCCGAAATCGAGTAATAACATTTACCGATTTATATTTCATAAGTTTCGGTAAACACGTTTTGCCAAAGATGTAAATCATTAGAGCGACATACTCTCTATATTCTGGTTTTCATATCGTAATAAAATCTCCTATTATATTATTACACAGTTTTATTAACTAGAAACGACTGGTTTAATATAATTGAAAATTTTTTGTCGTCTCATCAAGACTTGAGAAAAATGCACACTAATATACATTAAAGTAAAAAGATAAAAGTATTATTTACATAAAAAATATAATTTCATGTACGTTAAGATAAAGACTTTAGTTAGTTTAAGTTTAACAAATAAATATATCTTAGTTTTTGATTTTTAATGTAGTTTTTTTTGTATATATGTATTTTTTTGCCATTTTTAGATAAAGTTATTAGAATTAGAATTCAAAAAATATTTATATGATATTACGATTACATAAGCATAAAAAACACTTAAAAAGACAAAGTAAATAACAAACTTTTTATATCAAGTGTTTGATTTCAAGAGTATCATTTTTAAATAAGCAGATAGACGCTAGTGAAGTTGAACCAATAACAATTTGAGTACGATGCCGTTAAATGTATTTTATTAAAAGCTCTTTCAAATAATTATCTGAGCTGTAAGTGGAATTTTCGTGGAACAATTTAACTTAATCTGTTGCGTGTTTAATTTTTCAATTTTAAAATAAATTGAACGCAGGAATTATATTATTTATTATATCTTAATTTACTGTTTTTAAGCAAAGATGGTTAATATAAATATGTACCTACTGCTAGATAGAATTTCTCCTTGCCTTACTTTCAATTTCAACAAATAAAAGGAAATAATTCAACAATTTGACCTTTTTAAGACAAAGATATAAATATTAAAAGTAAAATTGATTGTTTGTCTACTGGACAGGATTATTTAATAATTTTATTATAGTTATATTATAATTAATTTTATTTCTTAGATTACTTGTTACTTAGTAAAGACGATAGAAATAATTTTGAAAATGAAGAAAAAATATATGTTAAACATTTTCATTTCCTCTACAAATATTTTTGTTAATTAAAATTTCAAAGAAATCGAGAAAACCGCAAATAAATTTTTGAAAGTAAATAGTAATGAAAAACGTTTAACTTTAAGCTGAAACTTCTTTGCTAATTGTTGGGGATCATATATAAAAGAAAACGGAATAATTTTTTTTGCGATTTACCTTATCACGAAAATATAAGCTTTTCATTCAATTAATTTGCAGATCTAAAAATCTTGTTTATTTATTTAAAAAACATCGTGTTTCGTGTCTCATTATTATCAACTGTTTCTAGACGCAGTAAAAGCGTCTAAAAGCATTTGAGCAAATTGCTGCGGAAGTGTAGTCATTTTGGTTTCAAAGCAAATAGCTTTAAGTGCTTAGAGAAATAATACTAAAAATAACTACAGCACAATATTTGACCATCAGTTTTGATAAACATGGCGTTTAGTTAAATTTAAATGTATTAATTCTTTAAACGAAAACAAAAATATTAACCTAGAATAACAACAGAAATACCTACATCTATATTATAAAAAACTATTATATAATGAATGTTCTAGCACTTATTGATAAATGAACGTTTTGCATTGAATTATCTATGAAGTACTTTTATAAAACACAGTGTTGTGACTAGTGACATTTGATCCTACGTCAAATCAGTAATGATATATCGCCGTGACACGCCCGAATCTCAAAAGTTTATCGAAAATCATTTACCTATTTTATTTCAAAATTAAACCATTCCAATAATTTTGTTGAAGTAGTAATTTTTTTTATAAATAAATCTTGTTTAAACCGAAACTATATGTTGAAATACAAACAACGGTGTAACAGATTCTCAATGTATTAAAACAGTATGCCTATGGTCGTCAGCATAAATGCGGTTCTACTTTGTTCGCTCAAAGCAGCAACACCTTGTAGAATTACTGTTACACAGCTCTGGGCTGTTATTATCAAGAATATTGGTCACATCTGAGCCGAAGATCTAAGACTCAAGATGCTGAAGAGTATATCGCTCGCACAGATATATAAGAAACTTAGAATTTGACAACAAAACTAATTTACTAACTAAATGATATTTTTATGTGCGTACTTCGGTAGATTAATTTCACAGAAGAGAACTTAACTAACTAACTATTGAAGAGTTAACGAGTCTACCTTCTCATCTCTCAAGACAAAGAACCATAGTAAACTAATAACTAATAAAAAGCAGCTCAGCGTTAAAAAAATATCAACAAATTACCATGATTAAATGTTTCTTCAGAATTTAGTTAGAACTTAGTAACGTTAGTAAATTTTACTAATCTATGCAGTGCAATTACGATCAGATTAATACCAGTAATATTTGGATTTTAATTAAGTATTCTCAAAATACAGCATTAACAATCTTTGTATATATTTTTGTCTTTGAAAGTTTTATTATAACACTAAGTAAATTGAGAATTAGTTCACGCCACAATCTCTTGAGTTGTTGGACGAATTTCAGACACAGAAATGATTAATATTACAAGTAACCTTTACTACACTTTTAGATTACATCAGGTTAATTTGGAAATTTTTACAATTATAAAATTGAATTATAGCTAGACTCTGTTATCTTTGAAACCCCAATTTCGTTTTTTCTTCCATTTTATAAAATATAAACTGTCTACAGCAACTAGTATACTAGTAAAACCTCAGACAAAAATTCTCAAAAGTTGCATATACTTAGTTTTAGATTTATGCTTTAAGGGAAAATCGTAAGATTGATTTAAACAAACTACTGGAAAAGGATTTCAAGAAATCAAACTAAAGAGTAAATACAGGAACAGAGATATTTTGGAAGTTACATATTAATTTACATACATTTTTTTTACATTCGTGTTATGTTTTACATTTTCCATTTATATAATAAATAAAATTTAAGTCGTTATCTAACTAGCCTAGTAAGTACTAGGTGATTTTTTTTTCAGATTAACAAATGTCAGTAAGAAAGAAAAGCATTTCAATTAACCAAAAAATATGTAAATTTATGATTTCAAAATTATTTAATAAATTAAACAATTTAAAATTAACACGATAATTGCAAATGGCGGTATTGCTGAATATTTTATGAACATTTTAATTCCAATTAACTGTGATTTTATTAGTAATTATACTTTAAATATAATTAAAAAAATGTATTGAAATCTGCCTCAATAATGTTTTTGATATATAAATGGAAGTATATTTTTAATTTAATAAATATTATATTTAATTTTGGAAACGTTTTGTTACTTTAGGTACATATATATATATTTTATTATTTTACAATCTGAATAGGTATGCTATTATTAGTTTTAAATTAGATTTTTAACTAAATCATAAAAATGAAAACTCGAAAAAATACGTCCTTGTCTTTTATGTGCAATAAAAACTTATCTCTAACAGAAATGTTTTTTTATATGTTTGAAACTTAGAAATGTAAGATAATTAAATTAATATATGTAGGTTTGAGCCACATGTTAGTTTTTGCAGGATTTTATTTTATGAACATCAAATTCAGTTTTCATTGTTATTTTCATTGCTAGTGTTGTATATTTGAGACATATTTTAAAAAGTATGGGAATATTATTCGATATAACATTATACAAATGATTATGATAATTTGTGTCTGTTTGTAGTATATTTCTTGAGATCTCATGATTTTCTAAATACACATAACATTGATGTGGTATATGAAAGGTGTAAAAGTCGGTATTTATACATATTCTATGTTTTTAATGCTTTGTAAAATCAAGTGATTTAAAATTTGATTGAGTATGTCCTCTTGGCTTATTGACTGTTATTGTTAATTACAAAATTATTACTTAGATTAGGATCTCAATATAACTCCTCTCAGTTAGATCAGTATTGTTTAATTACTATTTCATTTTAACATAAATGTATATGGTAATTACTTGTAATCCTTTAAAGGATAATAAATTTTATCTGAATGGTATTTAATCATAAAAAATAAATTATACAGAATAGATGTCTCTTTATATAAAGCTTTATTTATGAATATTGAAATAATGTATATTTTGATATAGTTAAAAAATGTATGTAACCGTGTCTGCGTGATTGTTATTCAGAGATCTAGAATGCCAGTCTGTCTGTGTATATAATATATTACTGCTCACTGGTACTTAGTAACATGCGCTCGCATAATCTACTGCGGTAACTCTAAAGCCGATTGCTGTAACAACTGTCTTCCAATTAGTATGTATTGCTGCCGTATTCCAATGTTCAACCAGGTGCTTAGATCTTGCTTTTTTCATAAATAAACTATTTAGGAAGGTTCTTGTTATTTTTTTTACATAAATTGTGACTATGAGTTATTTTTAAAATAGAAATATTGAGTTTTCGTAATTCTTTAAAAGATATTGCAGTAATTAACTTGATAAAATACTTTAAAGTTTTTTAATTCTAACATAGTGAGACCCTTAGTCCCCAGTGAGAGGTCGGAAAAATTAAGAGATGTCTTTGTTGTGGCTCCATATGATCTTAAGTGCACTCTCGTATACAGTGTATGGAACACTGAGATATTATAATGAATGTCTTGTGTACATGTGTACAAAAAATAAATCAACAAGGATAAAGATTTTAATACTTGTCAATTTGTTTTTTATTATTAAATTAGGCTTTTACTTTTAGGTAGAAAGTTTTGTGGTAGACAAAAATATAAAAATAGCCTAACATATGTTTTGAATATTTGACATCGATACCGACTGTTTTAGAATATTATTTAGGTAAAGTATTGCTATTTATAATTTCAAATGGTTTACGAATTTAACTTAGAACTTGACGTGAATACGTCGAATGTTAAAAGTTTTTGTTAATTGGCAAAAGTCGGTATGGCTTTGAATAAGATAATGTATTTGCTTCTGACTTTCGTTGAGTTATTGATAAATAAACATTTAAAATTTAAACCATTAAAACCTTCTAGAAAATAAATTTTGAAGTTTGGGATCAAATTACACTATTAGTATTTGCTTAGTTTGTTTTAAATATGATTTTACTTATAATTATATTATGTCAAATGTGTTTGGCATAATGTGATTTAACTTAAATTCAAGATTGTCATCTGTGAATTGTGACCCTTATGCTTTCATCCTCGTGTATCGCTTTCATACTTCAAAAAACCAATTTACAATTTTTACAGCCAGTCTCTACACCCATATTTATCCACAATCAGTCATGGACTCGATTAAGTACCTAGCAAAGTTTTTGATGGAAGTCAGCTTTCAATCTCACCGTATGCCCATGCCACAATAATTTCACATTTCAAAGACTATCTATTTACGATTTTTAAATTTTAGCTTGATTTCAAATTTTTATTATATAATTTTTTATCACTAAAAAATAATTATAAAGTGTGTTATTTAATTTAATTCCTATTAAATATTATGTACCATTTAAAATGAATGAAGAGCGAATAAAAGTTTCATGGAATAACCAGACAGACTTCATAGAAAATCCCAACAAAGTAGTACCCTTATCGAGAAATGCTTCTATAGGGAATCTTATATACTAATAATAGATTATTGCTTTTATTATACTATTTCTCTGAAGACTAGTGGCTTAAAATATATTGTTATTGGTAAAAAAGGTAAAAATCGAAGAAAGTCATTAAAAAATAATTGGTTTTAAAATGTTTATAGAGATGAAGTATATTTTAAGTGATCAATTTACCATCACTGACAATTTAGAATTTACATGACTGACGAGCATTATCTTATCCTTTAACGTAGTTACAAAAAATAGCAAATTTCATGGTACAGGTACAGATTTATAAAATGACATTCTATATTGACATGTAATTAAGGAGTAGAACACAAAACCGTTTTTAATAATTGGATCATACGAATTTATTTCACTATGTATACGATATTTAATTTGTAATGAATTAAAATGTATTTTATTAGTTCTTCTGCTAGTGACTTATATAATAACCTCTCTATATATTGTATTTGATATTCCAGTAACTCTTGGTTTCAATATCGTATTATAAAAATGGTGAACACGTGGATATCAAGATCAGGCGCATTAAGCGAAACATTAGATGATTATTATTTAATTTTAACCATAGTTTGAAAGGTAGATGATGGACCCAAAGCAAGTAAGAATTCGAGAACGCAAAATATAAAGTAAATATAGCGTTATGTTAGTAAATAATAGAAAAACGATAGTTCTTAATCAAATATGTTCATACATTTTTCTATACCCTGTTGGAGAAATAGCCAGTTTGAACTCGATGCACTACTTAATATTAAAGATATTTAATATGTTATCTTGATCAAATTAGATTTGCTTAAAGTTTTAAGTTTAAGACTAGGTTATGAAAATTTATTTTAAGAAAGAATAGTGACAAGAAATAAATGTTTTCTTTCAATAAAAAATCTAAAAATTTGATGACCGACAACGACATTAAAAACCTGAGCGGCCCAATGCGTAAATTCCCCGCATCAATAGACTGCCAGAATATTTGTCTACCCTCACTGAATTTTATTTTCTTTCTTAATAGTCTTTGGCTTCCATTGGCGATATATTTACAAAGATAAAAGGATTTAAAAAACTATTATAAAGATTTACTTACGTCAAATATAATACTATATTTATTATTTTTATGAATTACTTTAACTATTACTGTATACTTTAGTGGTAAGTGGCAGTACTACCAACATTGTAATACTTTTGCAATAATTTGCGCAGACACTTTTCGACGCATGTACTTAGCATTAGAAAGAAATAAATAAGAGTGTTAAAAAATCTTATAAAATATTCGACGGAATGTTAAATATGCATTCAAATTGAAAACTGAAAAATAATTAAATTGGTTGTACTTATTTTTTTTTTTTTTTATTTTCATCAACTTTGCCTGCTTGCAACCCGAAACTGTAAAGCCACGGACGTTAGCGATACTAAAAGAGCTTTAAACAAGGCAACTAATTCTTGAGTAAAAGTGTTCCAAAAGGATTATGATGATCATATTGGGCGAAAGGAACCAAACTGTCTTCGTACCTAGCTTAACAAAAGCAAAAGTTTTATTAATTTTTATACTAGTATGTAATACATACAAACGGGCTTTATAATTTTTGTTTTTCCTTGAAAACTGTTATGTATTTAAGTGGGTACTTGTTAAATCTTCTTGTAACAATAAGATTAACTAAGTAGTAGGTAGTTTTGTGTTCTCTCGATGACTTTTGTACTACACATGCTACATAGCACATTAAACGTATTTACTGAATCATGGTGGTTTTAATGGACTTAACAAAAACTAAATAATTTTCTGTAATGAAAAGCAATATATATTCAGTTAATTTCATTCCGCCATCTCTTCTTCTATCACTTTTTAAATATTTAATTAAATACAACCTTTAAATATGTTTCTTTAAATATTTTTTAATTTCAATTTCAGACTGCGGATTCGGTTGTAGTCGACAAAACCGCGTCTATCGTGGTGGCTGTGGAGGCCGTGAAGGCCGAGGAGGAAGTCGAGGTCGGAGAAATGGCTGGAAATATTGGAATTATTACCTACTTAAATTACGTATTTTTAAAATGAAAATAAAAATATATACAATATAAAAATAAATTTGTTTATTTAACAAAGAAGTGAATACAAAATGTTTTCAATTTATAATCATTTTGTTCTAAATTTTTTATCAGTAATACTCGTGTGTATGTGTATGTATGTGTGTTAAACTGTGATAACATTCTCTTAAACTGATTAAGGAATATTTAACTACGGTTATAAGGTTAATTTTTATTGATGTATTGATGTTAAAACTATACTATATGTTCATTTTTTTTTCAAATTCAGGAATTTAATATGATGTGTTTCACATCCATTACGTAAACCTACAATCAGAAAAATAATTTCACTAACAAGTTTTGTAGCTGACGCGTTCTTCTTAAGAGATTCTCTTTAAGAGATTCCATTGTTTAATAAAGAATTCAAAAAGACAGAAACTCTTATAAATAAAAAAAGGAGTTTATTAATTTTATGTATGAGCCAAATGTTGAAATACAATAATCTTTATAGTCATCTGCTCTTTATACAAACACGTTACTTTATACACGAAAAAGCTAAATTATGGATATCGAAAAATTTTTAGATTATATTGCTTTTATACTCGAAATATTTCAGCATCCAATTAGCTCCTTTCATTGTTAAAAATAAATAACAATGCTTAAAAACACGTGTATACAAAACGTTCACTAGCAATTGCTGTGAGAAGTTTGTTTCGAACTTTTTAACTATTAACTTTATTTACATTATTTTCGGTATTTGTCATGTGTTTTGTTTTATAAACACAAACTAGAGTTTTATTATATAAAACATAAATAAATAATACTATACGAAAAAGATTCTTCAACCTTCATTACATAGATTATAATACATATGTATTTTATTATAAAAAAAATAACTGTTCAAAAACTGCTCTCATATTGAAATTTTTTATTAAAAAAGTAGAATAGAAGTTATATAAATATTTACAAAGTACGCCAAAAGTTGCTACTTCATAACTAAACATTAGATACATCCCTAAATTCCAGCCTAAATGTAATGTAAATGTGTGGTAACAGTATTGAAGTCTAATGAAAGGAGCGGTCTTGGAACAGAATGATTAATTTCACCTTACTATAGAGCTCTAAATCCGGTAAATTTACTAGATGTGGGTGAGAATTGTGATAGAACCAGAACTGAACAATCAATCAATTGAATACATCTCGAGATTTTTGATTTTGATCTGTATTACTTTACGTTTATTTTGCTTTGTACTCTCAGTTTGAAGAATTACGATGATTCATTAATTATTATAAAATGTCACTGATTTGCTTATATTCCATTATTCTATTAAGTATTTCGTTTTGCTCTTAAAATTTTTATTATTAAATCGATATTTAATTTCAAAATACATTTTATAGTTTCGTTTTTAAGAAAAACAGTGTTGTGTTCGTAAATCATTTATACTGCAGAGGCTAACTGGATATCATATATCTTACAAAGACACTATAGAATGGTTTTTGAAGAGAAATGGGTAGAAATATTAGATATATAAATTTTAGATCGAATTCAATAAACTGTATAATGTCTTACCTATAGCAATTGAATGTTACTTGAGGGTTTTATTAATAAATAAATCAATAGCAGTATATAATTTATCTAATTTAAATTATAAATAATATTATTTTGATTTATATTTTAATTATCTTTAAGCCTACTTCATATATTTAATTATATTATATTTCATATATTTAACTTATATATTTTACTATTTAAACAGATCGAATTAACCCATTTTTTTCTTTGTCCTTTTTTCCATCAACATTTGATCATATCATGGTATAAACCTTTCTAGACGATAAATTTGTTATTTTTACATTTCCTTTATATACCTATTTTTTTTTTTATTATTGACTAATAATTCCATAATAAAATTAGTTAAATATAGGATATCTATCAAGTATTGTCTGGAGTATATTTATATAATACAAAGAATATTTTTATATTATTGTTAAATTACTGCATAAATAGAAAGAATTGGTCCTTTCAACAATAGTTAGAATCGGTCCTTTTTAATATAATTGCTATGCACCGTAATCTCTAAAATAAGAGTAAAATCTATGCGGATAAAACTGTTGTTGATAATGAACAGTATTCACTCACTGGTACTTAGTAACATGCGGTTTCATAATACACTGCGGTAACTCTAAAGCCGATTGCTGTAACAGCTGCTTTCAAATTAGCATGTACTGCAGCCTATTCCAATATCAAACCAAACGTGTAGGTTTTACTTATTTGATCAATGACTAACCAATTTCGGTATGTTTCAGTATTATAACGCTTTTATTAATAAACTTTGAGGTTTTTTAAAGTAGTAGCAGTATTATTTCAACGGAGTAAAAGAATACCTAGTTTTTAACTTCAACAAATCGAGACCTTTTGTCTCAGTGAAAGATCGGCGAATTATGTGGGACCTTTGTTCTGTCTTCATATCATCTCACGTGCGCTTGTGTATACTCCACGAACTCAAATTATAATAATGAAATTGCCTTTCTCGTTGATATTTATTTAAAAAAAGAGATAAAGTAAAGTAATCAAGTCAAACAAATACACCAAATGAACTATTGTTAAAGATTTTTATTATTATTTTTTTTTTTTTATTGCAAAATAATAAATAACAAAAAATTATTTAAAGAAATATACAAAGAATGTTGTCGACATAGTCATTGTTTCACTTTCGCATTAAACTTAAGACGGTTTGAACCTTTGATATAGAAAATTTTAAATAAAAATTGAAATAACAAAAGAAATACTTCTTAAGATGGCGCGCTCATTTTCAATATTTTATTCTGATAAAAATTTAAAATCCTAATCTTAAATCGTCAACCGCTGGAAATATAAATATTTATTTCTCTTGATATCTCCGATGGAAATACCTTGATATTTCGTAAACGTAAAAATCTTGATATTTCGAAAATATTAAAATGTTAAATCTTTTTCGGTTTACTAAATATATTTTTCGTGACCAATTTAGCATATTTAAATTGACGTCGCATACCTTGTTCGCAGTTTTTTTTTTGCTTTGATCTTAGTTTGCATTTGTTTTCAATATAGTTGTATTAATAAGTCTTATGTGTGATTCATTAAAACTGTTTGAAAAGTACAGAAGTATTTATCTTATACAAGCGTTTTAAAACATTTCCAAAAGAACTATTGATGGTCTGACAAGTAGTAAAAAAAAAATATTTCTTTTTATCCATATTGAATTTGTATTGGACTTAAAAGTATTTGATCAAAAAAAATCTTTTTTTTTATCTAGTTTAACTAATAGCAACTTTTCATAATCACCTGACATCAACTTTACGAGATGCTACTACAGTAAATGAAACTTTAAAGTTCCCAGTAATCATTCAATTAATTGTAATTATGTTTTAAAGATTGTGATAGAAGATAGCGTCTCCTTTAGCTATAGAATTACAATTTATTACAACTATTTAAATAGAGCTAAGAGAGATTCAATAGCTAAGTAAATTAAAGTGAACCATCACTCTAAGTCTGCAAAATTCAATTGGTTATTTTATCTAAGTTTAAAATGAATTTTCTGTAAAAAATGTTTTCAGAAGCCATTACGTTTTTTAAATTTAATTCAATTAAATATTTTAGTTTACAACTTGTTTTTAATGTAAATGTTGTTTTTTCAATACACTTAACATACATTATCTCAGTAAAGATATTTGCTCGTTTGTCCTCCTATCACATTTAAAAAAAAAACTTGCTTATTCATGAATGAATGTGGATGGAAGAATTTATAATAATAATAATAATAAAAATAATAATAATAATAATATTAGAGACGTGAAAATTTTATGTCAAATCATCATAAATTTCATGTCTTTTATCTATATCATCTTCGTTGCATTTCATTCTAATTTAGTAAGTGAAAATATAAATAAAAATAGTAATAGTTTTTATTCATAATTATTCCTACCGGTTCTGCTCAGACTACCAGTACTCATTAGTAAAAGGAGATGAATGTTTGCCATAACCATAAGGTTATGGCAAACATTCATCTCAACATTGCCATTTCAGCAGCATGAATGTCCAGGTTATTCATTTATTGAAATACAAAACAAAACATGTTGCTTTGACTCAACTTGGAATTTTAATAAAAATTATTAAAATTCCAATGTTATTAAAACATGTTTGATTGAACATGCATGCAATAATACTATTTCTGAAACAAATAAAAATAACAAATAAAAGTAAAGAAAAACTTTAATTGATTAAATTATTGTTAATTGATTGGATTGATTGATTGATTGATTGATTAAATCTTATTTTCCTTAAGAGAGCGGTAGATAGATATCTATTCTGGTGCTTATGAAGATAATTAGACTGAAATGCTTGTCCTAAATCTCATTTCATTTGTAAGACGGAATATAAGAATAAATGTTATGTAAAATAGAACATCAGACTAGAATATAATATTTATTTATACTAATGTTGTTTCAAAAATCATAACAATATTGAAATATTTTAGTTGATATTTTGCAGTTTCCAAGGTTTTGAAAACGAAAACAAAATAATTAATACAGACATCAATTTATTTTCTGATATTCCTTTATTCTTAAATCAGTTCAAATTACTTGTTTACTTGTTCAAGAGGTGTATTCACAACTTAATTACCTTTTAATAAGAAACATATTAGAATAACCTTAGCCAATGACACGTAAAGCCATCTTTATTATAAATTAGCTAAAGTTTGACTTACCTTTGGTCTTAGAAGGATCACACAACAAACTGTGACGTAATTTTTTTTTATGTTTTTACTATTTTACAAAAATGTCAAATAATTTAAGAAACAATTTGCGATAAAGTAGAAATATCAAATTATTTCCTAATGCCTAATGAATTAGGCAATTAATACTATATACTCGGCCACCGTTACCAGTCACCACAGGCAACACCCGTTCACAAGTACAGACCAGCGTCAGCCATCGTCACTTACGCAATATTTGAGGGACTAATCCATAAGGCAACCTGAACCACAGCGCTACCACAAGAAATGACTTCTAAGCGACCAGTGTGATGCAGCCAGATGATAAAAGAGCCCAAAAATAACTTGCGTAATTGAATATTCATATATCTTTAATAAATACATTGATTATATCATGTTTTAATTTATTTTTAAACGATTTTTTTATCCTCATTTTATAAATTTCTCAAATAACCTTGCAAATATAATGTTAATATCTGTTGCTTTACTCCATGATAGTATATCGTTTGATATGATAATATTCTCCTGTACATTTTAACAAAGCATGTGGCTAATAAGACTTAAAATAAATTGTTGGTTATTAATTAGTTTAAAACATTACAAGAACTTGAAGAAAAAACTGTGCAAAGATTTGATAATAGTTATTTGCTGAATGATGACAATTTTATTATCAAACTTATATATTGAAATGAAAGATAAGTTATAAAAACATTTCAATGTTTACTACTCAATCGGTTATATATTATATTGATTAAAATCCGTTACGGATAAAAAAGCAAAAAGCCAGCATCACGGTGTTCCGAGGCGGTCACACATCCAAGTACTGACCGCGTCCGACGTTGCTTGACTTCGGTGAGCGAACGAGAACCGCTCTCTTAGTGGACTGTCATGATACAAGAAATGTCTCATATATATACAAATTAAAAAAAAATGGAATTAATAAAAAACTTACACTTTGATAAGTTTTTTCTGTATATAAAATTATATATATGCTCGTTTATCTAAAGGCAATTGTTATGGAAATATTGGCCTTTCAAAATGTTGCAGTAACGCTAAAACGAAAATATATTTGATGGAGACATAATTGAGTTATGCTATCAGAAAATTTATCAGAATCCAATAATTTAATTAAAGTACAGAGTCAACTATCTTAACAATAACCTTCAAAGAAATATACAATTATTAATATTATGTATATTAACAACCAAATTTAAATTAATATTTGACAAAGATTTAGTATTATACAGTATGGTACAGTAATAACGTAAAATTTGTTATGATATCTAAGATCTTTCTAAACTCTTGTTCATCATTTCATTGTGTGTTTGTTTATCTTATAAGAAACTGTTATCAGTACACGGATTATTAAAGAAGTGATAGTATTATTGCAATCAGTTCTTTAGAGCTTGTGAAGGCTCATTGTTGAACTTTAATTTTATTCTTGTTTTCCATGGTGTAAATTGAATTCCTCTAAAGCAGTTTATCTTTAAACATAACATTATGTATGGTATCGAAACTCCAGTAAAATATTTTTATTTTAATGTCATCAGAGGTAAAAAAATATCGTTAAATAGTAAAAAAGTATTATTAATGCAATCGTATTATTTCAGTTTTCATGAATAAATTAACTAAATGTTAAATTTCATTGGAATACGGAATAATAAAGCCATTAGTGAGTGTTAAATCGAAGTTCGATAATCGAAAAAAATGTTTTCTCAATCTACGTACTCGTAGATGTATTTGTAAACAAGAGTTAAAACAAGTAAATAACGTTTTATGCTAGACTAATATTTTAAACAGCACGTCGCATGTTTATCAAAATCTTGACTTAATCATATATATCATATATACGTAACTTCTCACTATTCAACTACTCTTTACCTGTCTTATTGAATGCGTTTAAGAAAATTAGACAACCGATCAAAACATGGCTTTAATTATATGTAACACGTATATAATAACTATAACCATATTTATGTAATATTTAGTTATTAAATAAAAGTACGTCTCCAGGCCACTTATATTTATTACAGACTACTTTACCAACTACCCTCACATTAAACTCATAGACTTATATTACAGTTAGTCATGTTGAGACAATTTTTTTTTTACTTTAAAATAAATTGTCTATGTCCGTTCCTAGGGTACAGTTTTAAGTCCTGATAGGCTAAAAAACATTATCTTTTATTTGCTTAAAAAACTTCTCAAGTAGTACCTTTTACTTTGGTGTACATTTTCTGAAATTGTTATTCATTAAAGAGGCCAACCTGTCTTTGACTTAAGTCACTATTACTGTTCTGTGATTCTGAAATAATTAGATTATTTAAATGGATTCATACCTTTATTGAAAAATTTTTCTTTCTCTTCTTGAAAAAAACTGGACTCTAAATTATATTTTATTTTTAAATATTATAAATTTTAATCGTTGACAGTTAGGTAAAGTTAGTACTTTTTAATATCAACACAAAATGTTCGTTCCACGATTTTAGGGTCATTTTATGTTATTAATTAATTAATTATCATTTAAAATCTAAATAGTTTATAAATATATCTATCGAATGTTAATTAAATATTTTATATACCTATGTCTACTTTATATAATATTTTCATAAAAATGTACAAAATCTCTACTTCTCTTTAAACCAAAATTACAAAATTATGTAATTTTTCTCGTAAACTAAAAAAAACATTCAGCTAATTATGAAACGCCGCTTTTGAATAATAACATTATTTATTTAAATTATTACTAGAAGTATTTTATTTGTTTTTATATTTACTCAAAAATTTTTAGATTATTAGGAGAAATCTAGTTTTAAAAATTTTGTTTGAAATGAATGCAAAATAATTATAAATTTATATGAACAACAAAAGTTATTAAATAAGTATATGTCCTACGTCACATATCAATATGTCTAATATATTTAATTTATTCAAAGTATTTTACAGTGATTGAACATTTACGTAAAATATGATGTAAGATGGAAAACTAATTTTTTATTATTTGATACAAGACTTATTAATTTATATCCTTAAACACAATATTATTTTACCAAAATTTAAAAATGCAAAAGTCAAAAGCAGCATGGAACCATAATTATGGTACAATTGTATCTTCAAATATATAATATATATTGAATACATATTTTTGGACATTTTAGTTACTATATCTTACACAATTATAAACTAATATGAAATGAAATATATCAAAAAGTAGCAAGGTACTAAGTTAAATACTAAGACTGCATATGGACCAACTTTCAGTAGGTGCTCGTGCTTCAAACTGTTATCCATAAATATGTAAATTTAATAATTGCTGTTTGTTTGCAAAAACTATTTTAATACATTGGTATTAAAACTATTAATTCATTAATTTTACCCAACTTTTGCAATGTATACAGTTTATAGTATAAAAATAATAACTCCTTATATTATTTAGAATGAAGAGATTTGGAAAGGAAATATTTATTGACACGATAGTAAATAATTCAAAAACCTCGCACTTCATAACTTTGGATACCATTTCAAGTATCAAATGCAAAATGATGATTTTAGGCTGTTTTATTTTTGATTAGATTTGCTTAGTTTTAAATCGCATTTATTTGTACGCTTTTAAAATAAATAATCATTTTGATAAATACAACAAAATATAAAAGGAACAATCTGTTAATAAATTCTTTTTTCTAATAAATTTCCTTTTTGTCATGTTAACACACTACGAAATGACTGTTTTCTCTAAATGTATATATTAACATTTTCATGTTTTATTTGTCTCAAACAATTGACCTTTTACTTATTGAGTGTAAGCGAGGTTCATGGGTGATATAAATTGCAAAATCGTGGTTCCAATTATTATGACAAAACAACAAAACCATAGACAAAATTTACTGACACTAGTTTAGATAGAATAAAGATTTTAATTGAATAAAATATATATACTGTTTTTTTTCGTCTTATGTAAGCATTTCATCTAAATTATACTGATTTTAAAGAAATAAATACCTGCCAATCTGTCGCCCGTCAGTATGACTTTTGAATGTAGAAGATACTACAAATAAAGTGACAACCGTTGGAGAGGAAGTAACGTAAACATTACAGCAATTCGACCGCCTTGATTTTAGATTGAAGTGTGACTTCATGTAAGAGTCCTATCAGGGTCCTTGTTTGACGCTTTTGGGTAAGGGCTTCTGTTGGATTCAGTTTATTTTCCGTACGTCCTTTGTGTCTATTTGTGTTCCGCAGTTATGATCTTAAATAATAGTTAGATTTTAATGTTTTCTAAGATTTACACGAGTACTACACATTTCAATAAAACTATTTTTCGGATATAACTCGCGTTTATCATTACATTTTTATATTTAAACCGACGTTTCGAGTGCAGCAAACGTGTTCGCGGTAAGACGAGATCATCACAGACACCATCATCTCATCTTACCGCGAACACGTTTGCTGCAAAGCATTCGAAACGTCGGGTTAAATATAAAAATGTAATAATAAACACGAGTTATATCCGAAAATAGTTTTATTGAAATAGTTAGATTTTCTTATTCACAGCTTAGACAACACAAACATTTGCTTCATAGTTATGTCGTTTTGACTAATTAACGAAGTAACGCGAACTAGTCACAAGCAATTTCTGGTCACTTTATATTACAAATTATATTGTGTAAGATTTGATATTTATTATTAACACAACTCTCATTATGCTCATGATTAATAATTGTACTTAGTTTTGGATATTTTGTCTATTGGATAAACAACATTTGTTAAATGGGTTGCTACTCCACGATCTAATCATCCAACTCAAAGCAACATTTTACAAGCGAAAGCGGCGCACGGAAGTATATAGCGTTAATGAAAATTGCCTTTAAATAGATAGTAATTTGTAGAATAGCTACGGCAAAATGACCAGGATTTCCAGCTCTGAGATTTAGAGAAATAGTGGATAAATACTGCAGCTTAAAAAAATATTGTTCTTTTATAATTTGTGTATTAATCTTCTAAGGTGTTAATGTTCAATACATATAAGCAACAATCGCTTCGCTATACCGATCTTAATATTAAGAAGAAAATAGAGGAAAGCAAGAAAAGTCGGGTAAACTTTTTTAATAGGTACTGTGTTGTATATTAATAAAATATTTGTGATGATTTATTTATCTTTTGTGAAAAAAACTTTTAAATTTTAGAAGAGGCCATGTAAATAATAATATGATTTTTTTATGTATATATATTGAATTACTAACTTTGAAACTATTGCGTTTTATACTGTATTCTTATTTGATTTTTAGGAATTAATACGCTACGAAATAGATATTATATTACCTTTTAATTGCTTGACGTTTTGATCACGTTTCACCGGCCGTGGTCGCAGGCTGATTGTGTCCTATTTCGTAGTGTGTTAATTCAAGTAAATAAAATAATACTATGTGATTTAATAAACAAAAATTTTACCTATTCTGACAATAGAGAATTTGAGCCATTATGCGTCCATTATTCTTTATTTGTAGCTTTTTTCTATAAAGTTATAAAAAACTTAAAATATTAATGTTCTCGAAAATGTGTCGAAAAGTGTCATTTTTTTATTTCACACTATTTGTATTCTACCATATATCTATAATAAAATATTATCTTTTATTTCATCATTATTTGTACACAAAAATATAACTTTGTTCTTTTAACTTCAATTATTATTATTTATATTTATACTATTTAATCTTTTTTTCTTCTATAAAGCAAATATTGCCTTTTTTATCTGTGGTATCATGAATGCTTTTATAGTTGATAAACGTTAAGGACTCGTAATGTTGGAATTCTACTTACTAAAATCTTATATAAGAGTTTTCGCTAGGGAGTTACCCACTAAAAGGGTCAGGTGGCTCCCTCTTTTGATTGCTTTATATGTTAGCACCTGGTATTGTTTGAAATATCACTTCTCTGTGACCATTTATCATAGACATCCCTTTTTACAAGATTTTACTCGACTACAGATTCTGTTTCCAAATATAATTGAAACTGATATATGGACGTCGTTATTTTGTTTAGTATAAAACTATAACAAAATATACAAAAAATAAAAAATAATCCACACCTGCGGCCAATGCGGTTGGCAATCTGCCTGTTTTTATTTTATTATTCTACATAGAATTTATGTTGACTTATTATTGCCGTAAGGGATGTTAGGGACTAGAGAACTAACGAATGCTGACTGAAAAATATATTTTTTGGTTTAAAATGCAACAATACTTAACAACTATAAAAATAATATAATAAAATAAAATAATAATAAATTATAAAATATTTTTTCCTTTAACCATCAGAAAAATATGGCAGAATCACTCGTGCAAATTTATATGTAAGCAAATAACACTGAAGGTACAAAACAAAACCATTCACAAACAAAGAAATTCATATCAAAGAAATCTGCCTAATAGTTACTCTATAGAAATAGAAAATATCTTTGATTTTTGTGCGTGGTTCAGCTGGAAACTTGAGGATTGTATTTACATAGAACTATTGGCAATCTAACTTATTATTGAATATTATGATGTTTTGTTCTTTTGCAATATTTTACCTTTTTTGTTTCCTTTATAAATGCGCTATGAATGATGCAAAGCTGTGATTTTTAACTTCCTGATTAAAAAAGATGTTGTTATCACCCCGATTATCGATATCGGTTTTTTTGTAATATTTTTACGTGCTGAGGAGTCGGATATGGATTCTTTTAAATGTTATTTTATATTGTAAAATTAGAAACATTTGTTAGGATTTTCGAAAAAAGCCTAGTGAATATCATAATCATTTCATTTCATTCAGACAGCTAAACTTACTTGATAATAAATTTATAAATCTTAAACCATTTTATATCTATATTTAATCTCTATAAAATATTAACTAGCATATTTATTTAGAACTTTGATTCAAAATTATAGCAATCTTCTCCAGCATGCACAAAATGGATGTTAGGTCCACGAAACCACAAAGGACCTCAACGCAGACACAATGTCTAGAGACGATGCCTATAATTATTACTTCAGCTTAAAGATATGTTATTTAAAAGAAAACAGCAGATGTAGTTAATATATTTTTAACTGTTTTATACATATTTCCTTTATACTACTATTTGTCACTGAATGCCTCCTATTTTTGAGATTTTTTTTTAAGTCTGAAATTTTGTGTAAGCATATTTTAGTCTATATTACATATTTAATTTAATATATATTTCTATCTATTAAAAAAGCAATACGAATAGATATGTATAATTCTACGAAACCCAAATAGCTATTGATACGATAGCTTCTCAGAAGAATTGCTTTAAAACAAACATTAAAGCGTCAACCTGTTATATCAGTGAATTTATAACAAATCTTTTAAAAGGATTTTCAAGAAATTTCACGGAATGATGGAAGATACCATTAATTTTATTTAAAATTAAATAAACATTTTTTACCACATCTTTTGGAATACCAAGCTTGTAAATATTCAGTAACAAGGATATGAAACCTTCGCTAAAGAAAAAAATATAAAAATTTATGAATGAATTTGGAATTACAGAATAAATCATGTACTGTATTTTAAAATGCAATATTCCTTTGTGAGTTAATATTATGTGATAGTAACGGTTCAAGTCTAGCAATACGTAAAATTTTTATTTACGACAGAGGCATGTCCTAGCATCATAATAATAAATAATTTATGAAGATAGTATTCCAAAATCCACTACCACATTACAACTTCGGTTATAAATTTTCTTTACAGTCCCGCATCAGAGGAAAAAACATATATCTATTTGATTCAACCTTCAGTTTTTTTCGGAATTAGTTCTTTCTTTTTTTCCGTAGATTTATATTTGCCACTCACAGTTAAATATAAAATTTTTCATTAAAAGTAATTCAGATATATTTTTAAATCGTTTATTTACTGTTTTGATGATTGATGATGAAAGCCCAAAAATTAATAAAAATATTTCAAGGATAGGTAAAAAAAAGATGTTAAAAATATTTTAGATCAAAAAAAATGTGACGTCAGAATCGTTAAAGTCTTTGTTCATTTTCCTGATTTTTATTCAAAATTATCAGTAAAATAAAAATTTTTATAGTTTTGTAAATCTGTAATCAACGGAAGAGGTAACACGGCTTAGGTGTTTCAGCGAGAATACCTTCGAGTACAGCAATTACTTGTCAATCTTGTCTTAATTTACCTTGACGCCTTCTTATATTCGCTGAATCGTCTCCCCTACATGATAATAGCATGAAGTTATCTGTGCAACAAAAGCAATACTAAATAAGATACTTTTATTTTATCACATCGAAAACGAACCTATAACAGATTGATAATAATTTAAACATTTTTAACATATAATTTCTTTTGTAAACAACAATAATTTTAAAACAAAACTAAAACAATTTCATTACAAACCAGACATGACAAAATAATACAATCACAATCAAAAGTCCATACAAACATTATTTCAAAATAAATAGTAAACATAACTATTTATAAATATAACAATAATCGTTGAAATAATAAAATTCGTAAATTGATTATTGTCTGATGTTCGACTTTACTCCGATATACATATAATCAATGAAGTAATGCTGTGATACTAAACATTTTTAATTTCAAATGTACGTTACTTAAAACTTTTCGAAGAAATATTTGTGCTCTTTATTAGTTTTTGATACTGTTTATAAATACAAATTTAATAATTTTGTTGTTGATTATTTATAATTAAAACTATTCACTACCTGATTAAGAAAATTATTATAATCATCACGATGTCGAAATTGAATTTTATGGTATATCATTACCTTTTAAGGTTAAATGACATTTTTTTTTTATATTTGTATGTGTGTATGCATGTAAAGGGTTTTATCGTATCCATTTTCTCAGGACCTTATTGTGCAATTGAATTAAGTTACTGAATAGTTTTTCAGCGACCAACCAATCTTTTATTTATTTTATTTAAGTGAAAACTACGCATCCGCGATTTATTATCATGAAAATAAATAGTATGAAATTTATTGTTAAATTTTAATGAAATAGATTAAACATCCCCATGGCTCAATAACATTATTAATTTTTTGAGTGAATTTTTTAAAACTAAAATAAATTATTTAAATTTAAAAGTCTAAAGATTTCATCATTTCAAGTTAATTATTCGGAATCGATTAAGCCACTTAAAATGTAATAATTGACAATTGTAAATGTATAATTCTTGTTGGAAATGATTTTATAAAAAAAAAAAAACTCAATATTCAAACATCAAATTAATTAAAATATTTACAAAAATAAATAACTGTATAAACTAACTGCACTATTATATTTAAAAAGCAAAGAAGTAGTTAAGTATATTTATTTGTTTTAAAACATTGACCTTCCATAAAAGGCTGCCCAAAAGGCTGCAAAATATTCCAAAGAGGTCGCTAAAATAATCTAATGCCTTGTTCTGGCACGATATCATATTAAATGCACTCCAATGTACTCTACACACTGTGATATAATACTATTCAAATTACATTTTACCTTAATCCTTTTAGTATTTTACAACTTTATAGAATATATTTTTTATATTATAAAAAAACATGAAAATTAATTATCTAATAATTTTTTATTAGATTAACATTTTAATTTTTGTTTATAAAAACTTTTTTACGATGCTAAAATTATCACTATTTTGTTTTATTATTACGGTCCTATCTATGAAACTCGTCTATATATAAAATAATATAAAAATTAGGTTATATTAAAACTTTAACAATTCCTTAAAGTTATAAATTTAGTACAATGTTGTGATGTTAGATTTGTGAAACTTTAAATCCTTTAGTCTAAACTGTCCACAAATGTATGTCGAAACCTAGCCTTAGGGCAAGCTTTGGCTTGAAGTTTATATAAGGCTTATTGCTTTAACTTTTCTCTTACGAGGCAGTATTTTGTAAGATATTGGATAAATTCATCCAGTGTACACGATCTTCGTTACAAAATAAATATTTTTGAAGAGCAAAATACGTAAAGTATAGCTTATTTTAAAATATATATAACAAATATCAACTCGTTTAGGACTTGAACCTGTAACCTTTTGGGATATCATATCTGTGCTTGCCCCAACTGAGCAACCGTCACGTTATCCGCCTTAATAAATTTAGTTATCTTCTGTCTTTATTATTTTTTATATAAAACATACACAAAGCAGAGTTATTTTGGTAAAATATTTTTTTAAACGACATAAAGTACACAACCTTACATTATAATATTACAATCGTATACGTATGACACCCGCAACTTGTGGCTGTGCAGTTAAAGCGACTACCCATTTGACCAGCCAAAAAATATAACGCTTTAATAATATACAAGTTTAAAAGATTGTGAAGAGCTGACTTATGAGCAGAGCCGACAGTAACGTTCTTTGTCGGAACGTTCAGGTCTCGCGTCGTTGACACGGATTATTCATTATTCGCAAGTTTAAGCTTGATCGTTGTGAGGTTAACTGGTGTCACTACAAAACGGTTCGTAACCGTTGCAATCAGTTGGTAAGAGCATCTAAACGCCAATATATTCATAATCATTTAGTAAATTCTTCTTCGGCAATTATGTGGAAGTTTCTAGGAACTTTAGGTATTTTACCGCCTAAAGATATCCATAGTCCCAATCTCTTAACTTCAAATGATTTGAATCGTCATTTCTCTAAAACTTCAATTCTTGACAGTAACATTAAATCCATCACCATTTCTCTAATATCTTCCTCGCCAACCACTAACAATGACTCATTTAAATTTTCTTTAGTCTCGGAGGAAGAAGTGAGAAGAGCTGTGCTATCCATTAAATCTCATGCGATTGGTGTTGACAATGTCAGTCGCTTTATGATTGTGCAGCTAATTGATATTATCCTACCTTCCTTCACCTATCTTATAAATTTTTCCTTATCCAATGGATATTTTCCTAAACTTTGGCAAAAAGCTCGTATCCTTCCCTTACCTAAAGTTCCTAAACCCACAACCTGTAATGATTTCCGTCCAATTTCTGTATTACCTTTCCTCTCTAAAGTTCTTGAGGCTTTAGTCAATAAACAACTTACCAATTATATATTTAAGAACCACCTACTAAATGATCTACAGTCTGGCTTCCGACCAGGTCACAGCACTTGCACAGCTCTTCTTAAGGTTACTGAGGATATCCGGGAAGCGATGGAGTATGGTAAATTAACGGTTTTAGTTCTCATAGATTTCTCTAACGCCTTCAATACTGTTGATCATGATATACTCATCGCTCTCTTAGATAGCCTTAATATTTCTTCCAATGAGCTAGATTGGTTCTCCTCTTATCTTCGGAATCGCCAGCAGGCCGTTAGCATTGACAATAAATTGTCAGAGTGGTGCGACCTGAAATCTGGTGTCCCACAAGGCGGTATTCTCTCACCAATTCTTTTCGCTTTATTCATTAATTTAATCACTTTTAACCTTTCTTGCTCTTACCATCTTTATGCCGACGATCTCCAAATATATGCTCGTACCAAGCCTGATAACATTAACTCCGCCATTGCTGATATTAATAAAGACCTCCAGCATATTCTTGACTGGTGTTACAAATTCGGTATTAATGTAAATACTAAAAAGTGTCAAGCAATTATTATAGGAAGCAAGCATAATTTTAATAAATTTAACAGTGGTAATGTGTCACCAGTTAAATATAATAATATTGAAATACCATTTATGCCATCTGTAAAAAATCTTGGACTTCACATAGATTGTTTACTTAACTGGAACACCCACATAGCCGAGATATCCCGTAAAGTAACGTATTCGTTACGTGCACTTTATAGGCACAAAAACTTTTTGCCCATTCGGACCAAAACTCTGTTGGTGCAGTCTCTTATCTTACCACTCATTGACTATGCCGATGTATGTTACTCTAACATATCCGAAGCCAATTTGGACAAATTGGATCGTCTTATTAATAACTGTATTCGTTTCATTTTCAATCTTCGTAAATTTGATCACATCTCTCAATATCGTTCTAAGCTTAAATGGCTACCTATCCGCAAACGAAGAGACTTGAGAACTCTTTGTCAATTATTTTCTATTCTTAATGATCCGTCTTCTCCAGAGTATTTGAAATGTAAATTTCAATTACTTAGGAACACTCATGAGTTGCAACTACGCTCTTCGTTTAATCTCAGTTTATGCATACCTTCACACCATACTGGTTTTTTATCCAACTCCTTCACAGTACACGCAATAAAACTCTGGAACGGCCTTCCTGATGCACTCCGACGAGCACCCAATAAGCAAGTTTTTAAGAGACGTGTCCGTAAATATCTATCCGAACAATAACTTTCTTATTATTAATTATTATTATTATTATTTATTTTTTTTTATTTTCCTTTGTTAGCGTTTTGATATATATTGTTTATGTATGTGTATTATGTATTTATAGAAATATACATTATATTTATTATAATGATAGTAATATGTATATTTATATTTATTATTTGTATGTTTATATAGAAATTCAATATATTGTTAGCTTTTTATTTATTTTCTTTGTTTTTATTTTATTTATTTGTTTTAGTATTATATTTTATTTTTTTTGGTTTATATATTAAAATTATGTTGTCGATTTAATTCGATATATATTTTTTTTTTTCACTGTATTGTTATATTGTGCCCCCTCTATGTTTTTCTGTTTACCATGTTGGTTGACTGGTAGAGAATGCTTTAGCATTAAGTCCGCCATTTGTATGATTTTTTTTTGTACAATAAAGATTTTTAAAATTAAATTAAATTATTTTTGAGCATATGAATGATTTTAAATATTCTTATATTCCGTTTTATTGTTAAGTTTAATGCAATTGCGAGTTTTATTCTTAGATATTTATTTTAAAATATTTTTTTTGTGTTCTTAAAAACTGTTCTTGAATTGAATTTATATAAATGATTTTTATGTTTTTTTTTTAAACTATTAGAAATACGTTAGTGAAATTATTATATTTTCTTCTGTATAGAGACATATACAAATATATATATTATCTATGACTTTATTATAAATTTAAAATTTATCTTCATGGCATGAGATAAGAATAACTTGTTTACCTTAAATAAAGTTTAGTTTTTTAATTCAGATACAATTAATCAAATATAGTAATAATTTTTTATATAAATTATCATGATCCAATATCTTTACTTACAATTGGACAACAAAAAAGATTGAATCTTTTATAGTGATGTGTTGTGTGTGTGATGTTTCAAACTCACCTTTCAAAAAAAGCAAAATAATTATAACAATATAAAAAATATAATGTCAGAACGAAGAGTTTAAGGAATTTATACAGACCAATTTATATGAAGATTACATTTTCACTTGCGTCTTGAGTTCATTTTTCATACCTGGCACACATTACACATCTGTGATGGATTACACCATTTACATAGGGATTTACAAAAGTAGAGGGAAACATTCAAATAAATGAAAACGTCCTGAATGATTATGTTAATTTCTATAAAATACCCCTGATTTTTTTATACACACAACAGCATTTACGTTATAAATTTATTTCAACTGAAAAAGTGTAAAAAGTAAATTAAAAAAGATGTGAAAAAATGCAAATGTAAAGTAAATAATAAAAAATATTTATATAATATTATGTATTTTATAAAATTGAAATATTTTTTTTTATTTTTATTACATAATTGTTTTACATTTTCTTTTGTATTTAGTGAATGAGCATGAAGTAACCAAAAATAAACAGGTAAAAATACTGTATTTTAGCATTAAATTCTTCCGGTTTTCTAAAAAAAAAAAAAATTAATTTCATAAAAAATATAATAAGATCATGAAGCCTGAAGTGCTCATACCATGTATAATGTATACAATACTTTGTTGAAATATTTATTGCTACAAAAAATATATATAATACGTATACGAAAAATTTATTAACAGTTTCCGAAATGCTACCCGCATAGTAGACAAGTCGGACATCGACACAAACTGACACACGTAAGATAGAATAATAAATCATATCTTGTCGACCCCTTTGAGACATGAAAATATAACATTATTTATTATCTAGTAAGAAGCAAAATATTATTATTTAAGGAAATCAGCCGAAGTTGAGCAAGTTAGAGTAATTTAAACCCGAACTTTAAATTAATTTCCTAGGTATTAATGATTTTATTGTTAAATATTTTGTTATCAATATAACACCGAAAATCAGAAGCAAATTCTCTATAGTATTGAAAGCCATTACAAACTTTGCCAATTAACAAAACTCTTAACACTCGACGTATTTACGTCAAGTTATAATTAAGTTATACTCGTTAATATCGTTTAAAATCGTTTTATTTTATAAATGCTTAGCATAGCTATACTTCGTCTAAATAAATAATATTCTAATACAGGATTTGAAGTTATACCTTCAACTTACAATCATAATTATATGAACTTATATTATTTATAATTTTAAAATTATAGTTCCTAAAATTATTTTGTGTTGTATAAAGAAGTGGATGTAGCAGTAGCACCTAACAAGAAGAATTGATAGAGCAATTTACATTTTATTTAAGCCCGTTAAGTCTCAATGCACAATGAATGTTGACTCCGCAGTCGTAATCCTTAGCGAATCGCATCCGGTTTAGCGCAAGCGTTACCAACCGTAACAAATAATTCATTTTAATTGCTATTTATATAGTCCTAATAAAAGATTTTATGTAAGCAATATTTTCTTAGTAATTCTATGGTTCATAGTAATAATAGGTTTAATATAACACTTAAACTCTTTTAAGTAGATATTATTTTTAAATTCTATTAAACAAAATGTAATTTACGTCATATATTTATATTAAAAAGGAGGGTTATTTATTTAAATATCAAATTTATATTCAAATAATAATTTTGAAATTTAAATAAATAATTTTTCAGATGATAAAATATTTTAAACCCAAGTGTAATTTTATTGTTTCTTAATTATTTATTAAAACTACAAAAGAAATCCGTTATGAACGGATAACGAATAAAGTCCGGCTGTCTTTGTATTCCCTATTTCCTCTTAAACATCACTATAAAAATAAAATGAATAATGCTGAAATTATTTTTGCTCTTATCTGAAATATCTTTAAAAAATAATAAGACTCAAAGTATGAAACGAAAAGAAAAAATTAAATTGCAGTGGCAAATTTAAATGCAGGTCTAAGCATCCTGACCAATCTAATTTGTCAAATATTGTAGGGAATTGTAATTTTCGCAGTGAAAACACGTATTAGTTAAGATCATAAGCGAAGTATTGCAAAATTATGAAAATCTTTTCAAATTATTATCATTATATATTATGAGCGACATTAGTAAAATTTTCTGAAAAAAAAAAATAATAAATCAGCTTTATTGTGAGAACTAGATTTAAATTCTTTTACTAGTAGTGTTAAATATGTAGATAATTAAATATTTAAAATTAATATATTTGATTTTAAATTTCAAGAATGATGCATTTTTGGTATCTTACTGAATATAACTGAGAATATAAACTGAACCAGAATCGTTTTTAGAAAGCGACTAACAACGTCATTATAAAGTAAATGTTCTTTTGTGACAGTCTTGAACACTGAAGAAAATCTAGCTTTTATTTAATATTCTCCCACAGCTACGATTTTATATTTCAAACGATACGGAAGTAAGGAAAATAAAGTGAAACCGAACATGTCACTGACTCGGAAGTATCAATCAAGGACCTTGATGAAACTCTTCAAATCAGGAGTCATATTGACAAGTGATATATTGACAGAATATTTTTTTCTAAATCAGAGCAATTAATACAACATATTTATATTATCTTTGGCACAGCGCCCAGACTTGCTGAAGTCAAATATTAAAGACTCAATTGCCTGAGCAAAAGATTTGGACGAAGCTTTTACAACTGTCCGCCTGAAGTCAACTCTCTTTGGAAATGCAGTTGAGCGCGATATTATCTTTATCTTATTTTTATGGGAAAAAAATAATTTAAATAAATAATCATATCAAAAGCTTCCAAATAAAACGTACTTAAAATTAAGCAAATCTTAACATGATTACAGGCGACCATCGTCATTGTATTTATAATACTCTAACATATATGGTAGGGTACCAAAAAAACTTTGTGAAGTTTATTTTTTCTATTTATTTTAATGACAAAGCTATTAAAAAATCTGGAACACTCGATCTCCATATATAGTACATCATATTAATAAATAAAACGTATATAAAAAAACATGGAAGTACCGAAATTGTTTCATCATCAGACAAGGAAGAAGACATATAAGCCTGGTTGGACATTCAAATAGGCTGCAATACATACTAATTTGAAAACAACTGTTACAGCAAATGGCTTTTGATTCACCACAGTAGATTATGCGACTGCACGTTACTAAGTACCAGTGGATAATACAATACATCCAATACAATACAATACATCAGAGACAATCCGACATTCTCGATCTCTGAATAACAATCACACAGACACGGTTACATTTATCGTGAATTTACAAGATTAAAATATTATCTGTATAATTGTAAGCAATACTCTTGATAAAGCCTTTTACAGATATCACATATGTATACATGATTTATTTATTATAATTAATTAATATATAAAAAGGACATGTACAGACAAAAAACTCTTAAATCTTCTTAAAGTATATTCCATGCTCTATACCTAAGTTGTAATATAAATTTGTTTACATATTTTAGGTACAGGTTATGAACAAAACGGGAAAGAGAATAAAGAGGGTTTATCTATTTTTTCATAAAAATATAATATGAATAAAATCTAAATCCTATCTAAAAGCTTTGCAGTTTTAACTTATCCAAGGACAATTTATTCTGGTAAGAAGATAAGAGTAAGGAATACAAAATACTTCTCAGTTAAAGCTGTGATTAAAGTATTCATGCTAGATATATTCTATACAATATTTCTTAAATTATATGAAATATTTTACTGTTTGAAGTAAAATAATGTTTCCGAGACAAAAAAATATATTGCTATAACAAAAAAAAGTTTGTATAGTGATGGACACAGGATCTCATTCATTGTGATCATTTTGTTTCTAAGAAGCGTGTCTGATTTTATAATGTTCAATGATTTGAGAGTTAAGAGTCAAGAACAAGACTACGTTTTTAATTATTTGGAATCTGTGAATATTTTCGTAATTACCTTAAATTGTATTTTTGTTCCTAAAATTCCACATGATTGTGTTTACAAATCAAGTATATTAAAATAAACCATAGTTTTAAAAATAACAAAATTATTGTTAGCTTAGATTTATTAAAATTTTGTATTTTTAACATAACATAAAAAAATATAATGCAAACATAAATAAATGGTAAGACATATCCAAAACAATAGTATATCATATAAGAAACAACATATTATTTAATAATCATGACAATTATGTACGGTGCATATGATTATAATCCCTACATATGGATTATAACCATATAATATTTGGGAATTCTTCCTAAGATAATAAAGGCATATTGAGTCACGTTCATAGGAGTATAAAAATGTACTAACATCGTATATTAAACACGTGTAGATGTAAACTTATATCTTTGCAATCGTACGTAAGATGGATGTTGTAATACCTCCAATAATTCACAAATAAGTTTTACTATACACTATGCAGCCTATGGCAAATTCACCAGATAGGGCCTCCTTCCTTGAATTATGCTCGTCGTCTTTTTTGAAATTAGTGCCGATTTTAGATGAACACGTGGCATTTTGCCGTTTTGTTAGCGTAACAATAGGGTTACTGCAAATGGGGGGACGCTTATAATATCGCATTTCAATAAAGAAGCCTAGAATACGGTTCTATGTAAATCCAATATTAAAATGGGATAACATAACATAATAAGATAAGATAGATATACTCATTACTGTCTAGCTCTTTAGTAACGACTTCCTTTTTATACAACATCCAGTCAAATACCTTTACTTAGAAGGGATATACAGTTTTAAATATATAAAAAATTATTTTGTTACTTTTTTCAAAAAGCTGGATAAAAACTATCCGATGTCTATATTATTAAATAAATTTATGAGGAAATCGTTTAAAATCAAAACGAATGATTTTTATTTAAGAACTCTTAATGTACCAGGACTGTTCAACGTCAATGTCAACGTTAATTGCTTGCACGCCATTAATTCAATTAAAATGTAATTACTGGCAATACAATGTTAAATGTAATTACTGAAAATAGAATGTGTATAAAATAGAAAATACATTAAATGTATTTTCTATTTTTATAAAAATAATAAAGACATTCTAATTTTGTAAGTCTTAAGAATAATCTAATTTATATCTATTTGTTCTAAAACCAGGTACACATCAATCAACCGCGTACATGTTTCAAAGTGTGTAAGAATATCAATAGAATGCTATATTCAATAATGCTAAATTTTAAAAATTAAATATACGAGTATATCAAGTGATTATAATCAGTCTACTACAAATGAACGATAATTATGGATAATGGAAGTTCTTATAGACTTTAAGTAAGTATAAACACAAAACAATAATTTAGATTTTCAATAATTCAGAATATTAATAATATTTATAATATTCACATTTTTCATTTCCTTAAACAATGATAACTTGTATTATAAGGTCTTTTTAGGCCAAGGTAATGAAAAAATGAAACAGACATAACAATGAGATAAGTATGCCACTGAATAATATCAACTTCAATGAAACAAGCTTTATGCTAGAACACAATATTTAAAAATAACAAACATTCCGCTATTTTTTTGTTTTGTAGAAAAATTAAATTAAAGCAATTTTTTAATTAATTTATTCTTTGTTCCTAAGGTACTTTAGAAAATTGTTCAGAGTTCCCTCGAGTACTTTTATTAATTTAATTTAAAAAAAAAACTTCTTGATTATATGAAACAAAAAATAAATTAAAACATATATTTTTCCTTTTTCTTTATATTTCACAATCATTACTATCGTGCTTTAAAAAAAGTAGTTAGTAATCTAATAAATAAAACTCATTACAATATAACGACAATGAAATTATTCAGAAATCGTTTCCAATGGACAATGACAAAATACAATTCTATGTTAATAAACACAATAAAATAATAAAAATACATAGAAGGCAAGGGTCTTTGAGAGTAAATAGAGATTTATAAAATTACTTTATTGATTACAGATTTTGTTCGTTCCATCAATTACTTGAAATTGAAACGCTTAAACGAAAAAAACGCTTCAACGAAATTACACCTAACTATACCTATATTAAACACTTGGTAACCATCTTCATTGAAATACCTCAAATTGTGATATGTACATAAATATTTTTTCCTCTTCTAAAACTATTTTACAATTGCAAATTAAACACACAACACTTTAAATTAAATGCATCCGAAACGGTATATGAAATACAGCACCATAGAGTAAGAATAAAAGTTTCACTTACACCTCAGTTAATAAATTGAAAGAGCATTAAACAAAATACATTTAACCGCATCGTACTCAAATTGTTATTGGCACAAATTCACTAACTCTATCGGCTCGTTTAGAACCAATACTCTTCACATCAAGCACGTGAATTTTGTCTCCTTTGTCTTTCTAGCGGTTTTCTATGGCTATGTCGTTTTCTAGCAATTAATACTACTAATATTACAACTACAGCTATTGCTACGGCGACACCAATACACATTGTACGATGCTTCTTTAATGTTTCCAGACTCTTTTTGGTCCCCAGCCGCCATAGGATTTAATTTTGAATTATGGTCGTCTATTTCAATTATATTTTCGTTGATATTCTGCAAGATTTTTGTTTTTTCCTTTTTCTTCTTTATGATATTTTACTTCCGGTATAGTGCTCTCATCAGGAATTTCATTTTCTTGAGGGGAAACTTCGATTGGTGGTTCAACATACTCTTCGATAGTGTTTTCATTTGTTGGATCGAGCTGTTTATCCAAATACTCATCCAAAAGCCTAAAGTAATCGGTGAGTCCTGTATATTCTAAGCCATTTTTTCGCTTTGTTAATAAATCACTGACCATTTCAGGCCATGAAGATCCATAACTCTGCATCATACTGTCACTGAAAGAAAATCACGTTGAAATAAAAATCTATACAAATGATAATTTGTAATTAGTTCAATTATTTAGTAACATCAACCGTTGATTATTCTCAGATACATGCTTAACCAAATCAGAATCATTTGATATTAATTCTTCAGCAAACGACTGATAAATTTGGTACTTAAGAATTAGCCCCAAGAATTTTCTGAAAGGAGTAATTAGAAAACAAAAGTTTAAACATGTCCTTACTTATTCTATAAAATTTTATTTCTTACCCAATATAAGGTTTGTTTGAGAGAATGAATATGAACTTTCCAGAATGTCAGCATTTAATGTCTCGATTCGAGAAAAGCTTTTTCAAAATTCACTCCAACTCTCATTTATTTTTGGGTAATGAATTTTACCTATTAAAACGTCTAAACGCCGCGGCTATGTAGTAATTTAACCTAAATATTTAATTAACAATTTAGTTAATAATCGATACATAAATCCTGATATAATTGAAATATTCTTCAGAACTAGTTTTTGTATTGTTTATTTATATATATATATATATATATATATATATATCTTTATCTTTAAAAATCAATATCAGTGTACGTCAAATAGAAATAAGTGTCAGAAGATTTATTCATAGAGACACAAAGTTTAAGCTACGAGTTTTCCAAACGCGTCCTGATTTGCTAAGAACTACACAACAAACAACTCCGCCTATTTCTTTATCATGATCGCTGTTACAAAAACCGCTTAGTCAACAATTTGGGAACAACTAGACCCATGACAATAGTATTGTAAAGTCAAGTCGTTATTTAATTAAAATTATAGATAATAAAAAAAACCATTAATAACTTTTAAAAAGCTTTTAAAAGACTCTCAGTGTTTTACAAGATTTTAGTTTCCTTTATGGGTAGCTGTAGTAAGAAACTGGGTAAACTTTTTTACTTACTTAGGTAAATCTCTTAATGCTATAATTAGCTGTAGAACTAGATGATTGTGGTTTTAATTGAACCTATTAAATGGATATAAACCAGTACGGTCTAATGTATGTGGATTAAGCAGAGACAAATCCAGGTATCGCTTCGTAAATAGCTAAAAAAAAAGTTAAATAAGTATAGGAAAAGTTATATTAAAGGAATTGTAACATGAGCCTTTTTATATTCTTACCCGAATAACGCGGGGCTTCTCTCAAGACGTATGTATTATTACTGTGTAAAGCAGTTGTAATTTTGTATTTTATCTTCATTGTTGTTACATGAGCATCCATATAATTCTGAATACTGAAATCCTTGCGAGATACAAATCTCATTCTGTTAGGTCTACACCAATCTACTATTGTCGGTTAAATACAGATTCTTCTAAGATACTTGATGGAACTTCACCTAAATTTAATTGATTGAGTAATTTATTTGCTTCTCTAAAAGCATTAATCCCGCTGATATCCTAAAAACAAGTTTCAGATCATTACTCGTTAAACTAATTGTAAATGTAAGTGTGATCTTATAGAACATTGAATGTTGTTTTTATCTGAAACAATCTATCACTTTTAATTGCATATTAGCGTGTAGTTTTTGGTAAATGTCTGGATGATTCAGCAACAAATTCTCGATTAAATTGGACCAGTCGTCTCCAGTGAGCGATCCTGCGAAATAAAATAAACATATAGTATGTAATTTTAACATAAAAACCAGAATATATTTGTTAGTTGTGAGAATGGTGTGGTAAATCGTTTATATTTTTCCCTGAGGGTGAGTCGCTGTAAATATTTCAAGTCTTTGGCAAAACGCCTTCTCTGCAAATTCACAATTCATAGGGGCCGTGTTTATAAATTAAGAAATAACTTTATTATGAAAGTTCAAATGTATTCCAAGGAAAGTAATTTCGAATATTGTTCAATGTTGTTTTTTTAACTGCTCGTTATTTTGAGTAATAAATAAAATTCTGTCAACTTGCGAACAGATCGTGGCATATCATTCGATTTTCAAACAATTGCTTCAAAACTTTCGACGGTAGATACAGAAATCTTTATGGGAGTCAAATTGCCAATAATATAAAGAATTATATTTATATACAACTTTAAAGATAAACATTAGATTGAAACAAAAATAATGACTATAAAAATATAACAAACTGTACTTTACCTGGACCAAAAATGAAATTCAAAAAATTTATACAAAAAACTTTCATAAGCAAATGTATCGGCAAGGGTTTTCCAACTTCGTCGACGCATTTCAGCCTCAGTGATACGTATTTATGTAACTTAATGTACAAAGGGCTGATGTGATTCCAAATCAGGAGCAATGGCTTTATTGTTAAATATTTAGTAATCAATAGTTATATCAACAAAATTCAGAAGCGAATTTATTATCCTATTCAAAGCCATCACCAACTTTGGTCATTAACAAAAACTTAACAATCGATACATTTTCGTCAAGTTAAATTAAGTTATACTCGTTAATCAATTGAAACTATAAATCATTAAACTTACATATTTTATTTTAAATTAAATTTGTAAATATTAACATTTTCAAATTGATAAAATTAGAGTTATATAAAGAAATAGTGCAGACCCGTGTACTTCGAAATTAGAATAAATATGCTATTTGTATCGTATTAAAGCCAATTTAAGTCATCATACCTCTTAATGTGCAATTAATGTTGACTCCGCAGTCGTAAGCCTTTGCGATTCGCAGCCGGTTGAGCGCAGTATCGGCAAACGTTACCAGCTGTAACAAATAAATTATTTTAATTGTTATTTATATACTTAGTTCTAATTAAAGATTTTATATTAAGCCATCTTTCCTTAGTAATTGTCTGGTTCATATTAATCATTGGTTAAAATTAACTTAAGCTCTTTTTGATTAATTACATTATTTTTTGATAGAACCTAGCCTTGTCTTTGATTTGCACTTTATGTTTATACCTGTGATGGGCGGTGCTTCTGTCATACATAAAAGTGATGCATAATGTACTTGGGCTGTTACTGTCACATAATAATATTAAAGCCACAAATATATAATGCATTTTAAAAAGAACTAATTATGATCTTCTCCAGTTGCCGGTTGACGCCCCTAGACACAGACCACGTCTCACACGTTACCCCTTTGAATAACGTAAATGTTGAAAAGTATTTTCTTTTGCAAAAGAACAAAAGCATTAAAAGATCTGTGTGAAAATTAATGAAAATTCCTTAATTAATGTTCGATACTCAATAACTTTATATCATCTCCTCTAAGCGAGAGGATGGAGGATAAAATCAGGTTGGCGTTGTACTGTTTATGTAACTAATGATTATAGAATTAATAGTCTAAACATTCATTGAACCTCAGCCAATATATATATATATTTATGTTTTACATTTGTGTAGATTATAGTTAACAAAAAAAGACGCAACATCATAGTCGTGTATAATAAGATGAAAAATGTTAATTGCAAGCACGTCATTGAGTTAACCACGTTCATCTTTAATGTCTCACTCAGCATCAAGGACAACATGACAACATACAGCGGCCACCGATCAGCATTGTTGCAGTGTAGCCTACTGACAATAACCATATTGTCAGTGGGCTAGTAGCTAATAGGAATTCTAAGTTCTAATATCTACTAGTCCGAGGTTTCGTAAGAGCACTATATGCATGAAAATAAATGTCAATGTCAATAATTAAATTTCACTCGATTTGTTGAAATCTGTGGAAACTCGATTTTAAAAAGTCTTCAATGCGAAAAAATAATTAGTTTGATTATTTCATTTATTTTCATACAATTCGCTCGTCGTTATAGACAGCTAAATATTTTTTTGTCCAGCGCTATAGAAACCCTGATATCTGACTGTTGTTTTCGATTATGAATCTTTACCAATCTGAGACAAACATAAACATAATTACAAATACACGTATTTTCTAAAAAAATATGTATAAGTTAATAAATAATATAATACCGGTATCCACTGCTCTGTTTCCAATAACGTATCTCTAGGCTGAAGTAATAATTTCTCTCAAGACATCGTCATCAGCGGCAAGGGCCTTGGTGGTGACAGCGGATTTAGCGTCCATTTTCTGCTTGCTAGAGAAGATGCCGAAGGTTTTATCCCGCTCCTACTAGACAAATTAAAATAATGTTAAATATTAAAATAATGATAAATTTCAAATGAACACGTCTTTGAAAGCAATATTTCATATACAGATTTCCCTACATATAAAGTTCAACCTAGAAAGAAATTACTATCAAAATGTTATAAATATAATTAATTAATTGTCTCAAGGACTAGGTTTTTATTAAAATTTGATTAGTGTTAAAATATACTTATTAAAGTTGTGACTTTAATAGGTTCTATCATAGGACCTTAATAAGAATTATTCCTTTTAGATTCAAGATATCTATCTGCTTTTTCATTTAAAAAACCAAGTCTCGTGGTCAAAAACGTCAATAAACTCAAGTTGCATGAAACTGAAACCCTATTTTAGGCGTGCACAGTGTTGCTAAAAAAAAAAATATATTGATATGTAACGAAAAAATTATACAAAATTAAAAACATTATTTTTACCTTCAAGGACAAACCCTTCTCGTTCCCCAAGATTTCTTCCCAGGATGCGGCCACTCGTTCGTCTTCATAGTCCAACTCCACTAGGTCTACGATCGACACTAGCTATCTTCTGTCATAACCAGAAGATGTTCCACTTGACAGGATTGCGTAGAAGCAAATTAGAAGAGGAAGGATTCGCTACATTATACTGGAAAAATTATATTTTGTTAGTAAATGAATAAAGTTAATTAAAGTCTACACATTTCAATAGATATTATAAATTTCATTTACTTTTTAACGTTTTGAAAACGAAATATTCTTATTTTAGCGTATGTTATAAAAATAACATACGCTAAATTAAGAATATTTCGCAGCTTAAAAATGGGCATTTTAGGGAAATGTTCTTGCCAAACTTAAAAGCAAGAATAATGTTTGTAGAACAGCTTCCAAATTCTCAATATCTAAATCAGGTAAGAAAAGTCCCATTATTATTTATTATATCAACTGTATTACTGTGAAACTTAAGAGAAACGCAATGTTATTACAGTTTTAGTCACCTTAAACGATATACATATTGCGTGAAACATTTTTAAGGATAGGCAACTAATAAAAAAGTATGAAAATCTTTTTAGACAGTCTGAATATTTTACGAGCTATATGTGTGTCAATATACTTACAGTAAAATTAATCTGTAATTATCAGTTTCGTAATAAGTACTAGTTTTAAGTACTCGTGATATTAAATATTTGTGTAATTGTATAAAAAGTTCTCAAATTATATATATTTATATCGCAGCATTAGCATTTTTACATTATACAAGTATTACAGACAATATAAAGGTAGCTGAAATTGTTTCTTATAAAGCGACTAACGACATCATTATAAAGTAAATGTTCTTTTGTGAAAACTAAAGAAAATCTAACTATTATTTAAAATACTCTACGGTCAAAACTACGATTTTTCAATTGAAACGAATACGGAAGTAAGGAAAATAAAGTGAAAACGTATAGCGGCACTGATTCAGAAGCGTCAATCAACGGCCTGACAGGATGGTTACGTGAAGTCGGTCTGTAATCGAGAATCGAGGCATTTGAATTGATTTAATGTTTACGCCAAACGTCACTTTCACTCCAACGGTTGTCACTTTATTTGGAGTATCCTGGATTCAATGCTTTACGTATTGCTCTCAGACTCAGGAGTCAGACTGACGACCGAAAGATTGGCATTTAATTTATTTTCTTCAAAATCATTAGAATTTACACGAAATGTTTACATAACAAAAATATGCATGATTATCTATTATGTTATGTGATTCTATATTCTATCGAAATTGTAGTATTTGATTGTTTATAGTTTCTTAAATTAATTAAAAGAAAGCAAGGTAACTTCCGGCACAGAGCCAACACTTACTGATAGCAAAACATTTAAAATAAATAAAACCTGAAATAATTTCTAATAATTCTATAATTAGAAGTATCAGTTATTTATTGGTGTGTAAGCAAGGATGCTGAAATATACAATCTTAGAAAAAAGAATACTTTTAAAAAGCAAGTGACATATTAAATAACTTTTGATGAGTTCTTAGAACAGAAACCCTGACTGAAGTCAACTCTCCTTGAAAATGCATGTTAGTGCAACTTTAACAAAACCTGTGTAAAAATACTTGTGTATTCTAGTGTACAGATTAATCATCTTAATATTTTTTTATTTATGAAAATAAAAAAAAATACTAAAAATTAGGGAAATCTTTTAACATGTAAATACACGACCATTATCATTTCTATCTATAATACTTTAACGTCGGGTGACCAACAATCCTGACAAGATGTAGACACTTTTTCATATTGTTTTATCAAGTTATTTTTACTAATATCTAATAATCTCATTTTTACAATTCTAGCCTAAATGTAGTCTTTCAATCAGTCAGTCAGTAATTATAGCCTGAATATAGTTATTTATTATTAATATAGTGTAGTCGTAGATAGTAAAGCACACTAAATCAGTAATAATTTATTCATGATCGCCTTGAAGACATTGTAATCAGATGGACAAACCGACGCAGGCATGTAAATACTTCAGTCCCTTGCTATGTAAATCACAAACGAGGCAAAGCGCTCCGATTGAACAGGACAAAAACCACGTGGGGACAGATACTGTTGATGTGGCGGAACGTTGAGTCATGAAAAGGGGATGGGGAATTTATTTCGTGCACTTCCTCCGCAAACTCACAACAATTACTCAACCTTATAAAACACTAAATGACATAATATGAAAATTGGGATGGCCTAATTCAGGGAAGCCAAGTAGGCTCTTAGCACGCCTCTCAATGAAGTCCAAATAATTCTAGACGATATTTTGCGGCAAATATGTGGATAAGATGAGACAAGCAGAGGGAATCCTCTCGAAGAGCTTACTAATCTCAACTAACAACACCATTAGTTAGTAGGATGATGAACTGTCATCTGTGCCACCATCCTTCCGTTACTGGCACAACCTACAACAAGCAAAGGTTAAACAGTTTCCAAAGAATGCCCACAAGGACGCCCCGAAATCCGGTTCAGCTTCACGCTTGCGGCCAGCCCATTACTCAACGTTGGATTCCTCGCTAAGAGGGTAGGGATAGGCCCTTCCACAAATTTAACGATGGCAAGTTAACCAACCATTTTTTACGTTTATTGAAATTATCCGTTATGGATATCCCGTGATGGCCGGGAGGTTATGTGGCATGTAACAAACCGCCCTGATGTACTCCTAAGAGATCACTGCCCTGTCAAAGTTGCTTTCACAGATAAAAATTCTCTCTATAAGGGTAGGAGTTAAGCATTCGGTCAAGGAAGTGAGATATTAAGACAGCATAATACATCAAGTAATACATCTGAATCACTGGAGTTGAAGGCGCTGCAAAATGCAATCTGTCGAAAAATTATTACCTGTTTAGTTTCCATATGAGTTTGTTTAGTCCAGTCACTTTTATTTTTGAGTAAAATATTGTATACAATAAATTAAAACCATATTTCCTTTTAGATAACAAATGTTCATAATAATAAACAGTTAAATATAGTAACTAACTAATTATATTTAAAATATAATTACTTATTAAAATCTGTGTTAATTGTAATTTTAATTTAAATGCCATTTACAACGTTTTAAGCAAATAAATACTGCCATTTATTATCATCATATTACATTTAATTTGCTTTATAAGTATTTAATTTTACAATTTCAACAATGTATAAATAAAAGTTGAGTTTTTTAACAGAATTCGTGTATAGTATTTCAAAAATTTATTTTATAATAAACAATGACGATGACTAGTTACAATATTTAAAAGTTAATAGTAATGCTATTCAGTTACGAGTAAAGTGAAGAAGAAATTTAATTTATTTTTTTTATCACGTTATAAATTCCAAACATAAATTGATACAGATAAGACATTTTCTATTTAATTGAATACAACCTGAAGTTCATATATTTAAAATTTATATTCTATTCTTTTACAGAAGCCATTTCAAAGTGTCTTTGTAAGAAATGTGATTATCCAATTACTCTTAGCAGTATAAATAATTCATGAATTGCAGAACTGCAGAACCGTGATTCTCAAGAACGAAACTGTAAAATAAATGTTTAATTCAAACATTCATTTAATAATTATTATTATAAGAGCAAACTTATTTAATTTTGAAATTATATTAAATGAAATTGCGAAAATAAGTCAAAGATGAGAAATTCTTAGACACTCAATAAATAATTAAATCTTAAAAAAACCGAACATAAAGCAAAATAAGCGTCAATTAAATCAGACCATTATCAAAAGTCTTGGATATGAATTGAATTGATTAAATGTTCTGATCCACTACTATCATAATTCACACCCACATCTAGTAAAGTTACTGGAATCAGAGCGCTACTATCACAATTCAAACCCACGCCTAGTAAATTTACCGGAATCAGAGCCCGAGAATAGCATTAATTAATCATTCTGTTCCAAGACCGGCTTCACTTTCATTAAACTTCAATAATATTAAAAACTCTTCCTAGAAGTGTTAGAAACTTATTATTTAATATATGTATTGAGGCGTATATCTATTATTTAGTTACGAAAGAACGACATAAAATGTAGCTGCAATGATACTTCGAATCAATTTTTTTTAATCTTACAAACTTAGTTATTTTTATGATGTGTTTTTAAATTACTCGAAAGTTTAAAGAATTTTTATTTTTTTAAAAGTACTAGTTATGTTCTCTATAGATTTTAATATATATATAGGTTTAATGTACTAACAACATTTCGTACCTGTAATAATTAAAAAGTTCCACTCAAAGTTCTCACTACATGTAGTGAACGTTTTGTATAGTCATTTTAGAAAGCATTGTTATTAAACGTATTATATAATTATGATCAACATTTTTAAATATTATAATTTATTGAGTTGCAATATTTAGTAAAGAAATTTTTAATACTCAGAACACTTATAGTATTTACGGACAAGAAAAAAGGACAAAAAAAAATAAAAAATTTAAGGACGAAAAAATTAAATGTATGAAAATATAATAATAGTTGAATGATTGCTGTTATTGATACCTTCATAGTAATGAAGGTAATTTCTATCTCATTGTTAGGATAGTAATTTCAACAATGAGATAGGAATATTAATAATTTAAGAAACAATTTAATAATAATCAAGCGCTACTAATACGCAATGTCCTACAATTTAATTATGTAACTATAATAAAAATGATTTAAAAAGCTGATTCCATTCTGAAATATGACATATATATGACAAGTTTATCTTAAATTTAATTAACTTTAATTAAATTTACGATAAACCTATAACCTAAGAGAATTATAGTTAAATAAATATAAAAGACAATTTCAGTAAAAAAAATTAAAGGTTTTATTAATATGAAAGAAACTTTACATTTGAAGAGAAACGTGCTTTTAAGTAAAAGCAACTAGTTACTTGTCTTGCGTCATTTGGTTCTTACAAAAAATTTATGAAAAAGGTTTTTTTTTTCAATTACTTTTAAGTATTCTATACAAAATAAAAGTTACAATATATATATGAATAACTTTTAAAAAGTATATATATTTTACTTGTTCCGGAAAGTAGTAAAGAAAATAAATTCAATACTTCACGAATATCTTGCAGCAACATTTATTTTGAAATAGATAAAATTATATTCCAGGTTTTCTTTCGAATTGAACTGAATCTACTTTATTAGATTTTCTTTGGACTAGAATTTCACAAGTTCCTCTGAAATTGTTAATATAAATATTACATATTTATGAGCAAGAGAAGAACTAGGCTTTTTTTCTATTTAGATGGTTATCGAATATTCTAAAAGAAAATTTTGTAAATTATTTTTTGTTTTTTTTTTATTATAATTTTTCAGTGTATTGTATATGTTAAGTGCATAATGTTTTCTAAAATTTACACGAGTACTATACATTTCAATAAAACTATTTTACAGATATAACTCGCGTTTATTCTTGTATTTATTAATTTAAACACGACGTTTCAGTGCTTTGCAGCAAACGTTTTCGCGGTAAGATGATGAGATGCTGACGTCTGTCACTCAGTCAGTTTATTTGGAGATAGGTGACAAATAAACTGACTGACTGACCGTCTCGTATTATAGCGATCTTATTTGGAGGTAGGTGACAGCTTAGTTCCTACGAAATTAAAAAAGCAATAAAGCAAGCAAGCAACCAGGGATACACAAGCATGAAATATAGGAGAGGAAGAGCATATATATTTTGTTTTAAATCCCTGTTTATAAGAAAGCAGCTACAATACTTCTTCATTCCGAGTCTTATTAAAAGGTGATGCTATTCCGATGAAACAAGCTCGCATAAGACTTACAAATTATTAGACTTACAACAATACAATTTTTCAGAAATAAATTTACCTACCAAATAAAAAAATACTTTCTCTCTTTTTTTTTTTTTTAAATTCTTTATTTTTATGGGACTTTTATCCGATTCGGATATGTCAGCCCCATCATATCCTAAATTACAATAAGAAATACATTTAATTATCATCAAAACAAAAAATATAAATAACTAAAATCCAACAATAAACAATAAAACAATACAAAAAATAAAAACAAAAACACGCACACCTACTTATGTAAGTGTATATAAACAGTTTTAAATTCAATACTTCATTAGCACCTGTGCAGAAACATTTCTATAACAGATTTAAAACTATCTGTTGCCGGTTGACCAAGGAGGCTCGCAAAACTACCTACATCATATCTATTAATGTAATGTTTCTGCACAAGAGCTTCCCTCTGTGATTTATACTTACTACATTCTACTAATAAATGTTGTACATCATCCATCGTACCACAGATATCACAATTGGCGGAATCAGTCTTTTTCATTAGGAATGAAAACTTGTTTGATGGATAATGTCCAGAACGTAATCTATGAGCTAAAACTATATATTTTCTACTTAATTTAATATTGTGAAACCAGGGGAAACGAAGAGGCTGGCATTGAATGGTGTTGTACCAAATTCCTTTTTCTCTACTTCTTAAGTCAAAATATTCATTAAATTTAACACAACATTTTATTTTAAAATTATATAAAATTTCTGTATAATAAGGAACGTCAGATATCTCTGTACCTACAGTTATTGCTAATTTTGCTAATTTATCAGCCTCTTCATTTCCTCTTAGACCGATATGAGAAGGAACCCATTGCAATCTCAGATTTATATGATTATAATCATATATTTGTTTTAAAATTTTAAAAGCAATCGGTAGGCCTCTGCTATACCCAGAGACACATCGAGCTAAATGTTGTAAAGCACTTTTGCTATCCGTTAAAATAACACAATCTTGTGAATCAAAACCCCGAATGTATGTTAAAGCTTCTGAGATTGCTATAAGCTCCATCGCCATGATAGACAGTTGTTTTTGTGTTTTAAACATAGCGGATTCCCTTTCACGTAAAAGCCAAAATGCTGCTCCAGACCCCATCTTAGTTTTGGAGCCATCTGTATAAATCTGCACCCATCCATCATATTTATCTTTAAGTTCATTTGTTATTAAGTATTTTAAATAGTCAGGTTGAAATTCTTTCTTTGAAGTTACTATACAGTCCAAATTTGTCCTAATTACTTTATTTATATTTATATAAGATACCCAAACATCTAATTTATACATTTGTAATATGTCACTATCAAAAATATTATACTCTTTACATTCATTGTATATTGTGTGCAAAAGTGGCTTCTTTTTTGATTGCCAATATCTTCTATGGAAATTAGAGTCGTGGTCGTTTAACGTATGAATAGTTGTATTGTTAGACCAGCTCATATTTTTAACTAAATATTTGTATGCTAAATATAGACGTCTTAGAAACAATGGTTGGATACACAGTTCGCTTTCCATTATATGGATGGGAGTACTTTTGATAAATCCACCTATAATTCGAAGTGACTGGTTCTGTATTCGATCAAGTTTTACTAGATGTGTCTTTGCACTAACATCGTACAAAAAGCTGCCATAATCAATTTTGCTTCTAATTAAAGAAATATACAAATTTCGTAAGTACTTTGGGTGAATACCCCAACTGCCACCCGCCAACACCTTAAATAAATTTAAAATTTTCAGTGATTTTTCAATTAAAGTTTTAATATGTGTATTCCAACGCAACGATCTATCTAACCACAATCCTAAATATTTTATATTTTCTTCTATGCATACAGTATTATTATTATTATTATTATTATTAATATTGTTGTTGATAACTAGATTTATCTGTTTTGTTCTATGTCCTCTATGAAATATACAAACTTTTGTTTTACTGAGCGATAATTGAAGACCTATGATATCTAAATTTTTGACCAACGTATTTAAGGCTTCTTGTAAGTTTTGTTCACATATAAATAAGTTTTTGTTACTAAGGTAAAAAACAAAGTCATCGGCATATTGCGAGATGAAAACATTGTTAATTTGATTACAAATTCTATGAGTGGTTATATTAAAAAGTAATGGAGATAAAGGATCCCCCTGTGCTAGTCCCCTATTAGTGTGTCTCACCTCAGTAGAATCAATATTATTTTCGTATTTAATTAATAATTGTCTATCGCTTAGAAAAGACCATAGGTATTTACAAATATTTTTTCCTACCCCCAGTTCATCTAAAATTGTAACTACTTTTTCAACTAATATATTATTGTAAGCGTCCTCGATATCCAAAAAACATGCCACTGTAGGTAGTCTGTTGGTGAATCCAACTTGTATATAAGTTACAAGTTTTGTTAGACAGTCCAGACTGGATTGAGATCTTCTAAAACCAATGGTATATGGGGCTAACATTTTATTTTTCTCAATAAACCATTCAATCCTTTTATTCAAAATGATATGAAATGTTTTGCAAAGACAAGAAATGAGTGCTATAGGTCTAAGTTTGAGATTAGAGTTAATTTTAGCAATAGGTATAATCAAAGTTTTTCTCCATTGGGCTGGTACGAAACCTAACCTTAATATGGCATTGTAAATATTTAGAAGAAACAGTTTACCATTTGAAGGTAAATTGAATATCATTGAATAAGTTATTTCATCAATACCTGGAGCAGTATCCTTCTTTTTCAAACAGCATTCCAGTTCTTGTATCGTCAGTAATTGTTGTAATAAAGTATTACGAGAGTTGATTATGGGTGTGCAATTAATTACAGAATCGGGAGTTAAGTTATACAATAATTCTTTTACTTTTTCGACTGGAGGAATCAACTTATGTTTCCCATAACCCTTAAACCAACGCATTTTATCCCACATTTCAGACGAAGAATTCGACTCATTAATATTCGAACAAAAATTTTGCCAGTCTGATGTTCTGGCTTTCTGCATTAAAATATTCGAATTGCTAGTCTTTCTCTCCAATAGAGTAAGGTTAGTTGGGGTGGGATTTCTGCGAAAAGTTTTAAGTGCTAATCTACGTTCCGCAACAATTCTAGACAAAGAGGGTTCCCAATACCCCTTGGGTTTAAATTTATTTGTAGGATCAGAAGAATATATTACTTGGGGAATATACTTGTTAGCTGCAATTTTTATAATATCAAGAAAATTATCGTAGTGGAGTTGCAAATCTTTTGATGACCAGTCGTTAGAATTATTAAAATATTGAAATGTGCTAGCTAAATATTGTTTATAAGAATTCCAATCTGCCTTTTTAAAATTAAATTTTTTATAATGTTTTAAATTATCTTGAAAAATTAATGAAATTTTGATGAATAGATGGTCACTTCCTAAATTTTCATTAAAAACTTGCCAACCAAAATTTATTGCTGAATCTGAAGACACAAAACTTATATCAGGGCTTGATCTTTGTAGAGAACCATTTACTAGTTTCACTCTAGTGGAATCCCCATTATTGAGTGATACGAAGCCATTTTCTAGTGATGCTTCATATAAATAAGTACCTCTTGAATCTGTCTTGTATGACCAGTTGGAATGATGGCCGTTAAAATCGCCTAATATAAGTGTCTTTTTAGAATTTATTGAAAATATTTTATCCCAATCAGATTGACTAGTTTGAACCGAAGAAGGGCAATATATACATAATAGAGTATCTAAATATCTAACATTTAATATTTTAATACCAACAGCTTCTATTCCAATATTATTGGAATCTACAGACAAAATATGCGACTTAATTGATTTATGAACAATGATGGCTACTCCCCCATAAGAATCTTCACGGTCTTTTCGATAAATGTTATATCCACTTACATGAAGTAACGAATTTGTATCCAACCAAGTTTCAGAAATAGCAGCTATATGAATTTTTTCCTGGTGTAATAAATTGTCAAACATTAATAACTTGGGTTTCAAACTTTGTGCATTCCATTGTACAATATTTAATTTAAATTCTTTATCCATTATAGAAAATTTTAGATAAAATGTCATATAACTTTCCTTCATTCAAAAAACTCATTAAAAACAACTTACATTCTTCAACAACAGCTTTAACTAAAAATATGATTTTATCAAACCAGTTATTCTCTTTAGATAATATAATTTCTTTTATTTTTCCTAGTAGCTTCCAAACGTTAAATCTCTTCAGTTCCTCATTTTGCTCCTTTGCTGTAGATTTGTTTTGTAAATCTTGATCACTGTCCTCACTTTCCTCATTATCGTAAATAACTGTTTCTTTATTATTATTAGCATTATCTATTTTCCTTATTTTCCTCTTTTTATTTCCATTATTTTTATTCCTATTTGTCTTTTTTTCTATATCTACTTGTTGCTCATTATTTTCCTCTTCTTGTAGTGTAGACCCGTTTCTAACGACACTGCTGTAAGTTCTAGCATTCAAATTTTCTCGTACATGTTCGATATAGCATGAATCAATATGTTCATTGTTACATGTATCTTCTAAAGTCTTTGTTTTTTCCTGTTTTTGTTTTAATAAGTATATATCTAATGCTCTTTTATAGGTTATATTATTATTACTCATTATGACACGAATCTCTTTTTCCTTTTTAAAAAAAGGGCATGATTTGTCTAAAGCCATATGGGGACCTTTACAATTGACACAATAAAATTCTTTAGTCTCACAATTATCATGTGTTTTAGCGCATTTTGGACAGATGCTTTTATTCAGTTTACAATATTTTCGAATATGTCCAAAAGACCAGCATCCTGAGCATCTTGTAACTGGAAACTCAAATTTTTCCACATCGAACCTAAATCCATATGCTTTGACTGATAAAGGCATAACAGGGTTTCGAAAACATAGTCTCATAGTTTCACTCTCAATCCACTTACCTTCAATGTTTAAACGTCTCAAACGTTTAGCTGAGATAATATCGTAATCGCATTCTAAGTTTTCTAGTAATTCTTTTTCACTTGTATCTAAATCTACGCCCTTAATGATACCATAGGATAAATTTCCAATGTTGGTAAATTGAGCTCTTATATCCATATTTACTAATTTTTTCAAATTTATAAGTTTTTCAGCTTCTTTTTTATCATCAAATTGAACAAAAATTTTAAATGGGCTTTTATATTTTATTTTTAAAACATTCGTAATGTTTTCATCTTTTAAGAACCTCGCAAAAGCCATTTGCTTTGGAAGAGTTTTTAATCCAAATAAACTTACTTCATAAACATTTTCGGGTATGTCTGTACTATTTTCATTAATTATTCTTTCCTTTTCATAAGATTCATATCCAATCGTTCTCTTAGTTCTTCTTTTCGACACCACCGTAAATACATCCTCATTGCTATAATTGGGATCTTCAGTCTCTCTTGGTCTTTTTTCAACTTTTTTAGGTATAAATTCGTTGTTAACGCACTCAATATTTGGTATAATATCGATTCGATCAATATTCTGAACTTCATTACTCTTATCGGAATGATTCATAACATCGTCTTCCATCTTCACTAACAATTAACTAAAATGAGGGTACTTTAATAATATTACAAAAATTAACGCACGGACTACTTTAAACACTTGCGCTCGCTAACGCAGTTCACGCGCGACTGACTTTCTCTCTTAGAAGAGTAAGTTAATTTTGGAAGAAAAACAAATTAAATAACCGTTTTGTGTCAAGAAAAAATCTTTTTGTTTTGTTATGATATAAGTGAATATTTAAATTAGATAAAAGGAAGGTCTATACGTGAAATAAAGGGATCAGGGTATGAAGTCATTCAAAGAATAACAAGCAGTGATGGCTGGGTGAGGGCCCTATCACATTAACTTCCTGGTTAAGAAAAATATAATATTATCCTTATTATTTTCTTTACAAAATCAGTTCTACCATTACTTGCAATAAAGTCATTAAAACGACTTATTGCATATATAGTATTTTAAACCTTTAAAATTTTTATATAAATTTGATACTATTTATTTATTAAATTTTCATTAAAAAAAACTAAGTTTTTTTTTTTCACACACACACACACACTCCTTTTTTTAAAAGAATCGCTGAGGAAATCGATTCCAAAAATTGGGGTGACTATAATAATTTCCTTAATGAGAAAATTAACTAAATGATTTTGGTCACTTCTTTTTACGATTTGCTCTAAATTTATTGTTTTTAAACAATTTTATTAAAATAATATCAAAATAATAATAAATAACTGTTCGTGATTCTTGATTACAATTAAATATAATTATAATTAAGCCCATTCACGCCGCGATTTCGCCATGCTCAGAGCTTATAAAAAAGGACTTCGAATGGGTTCGAAACTAGCCGATCAAAATCCTGATAGTAATTACGTAAATACAGCCGTATGATTATATATAATAACAAATAACTATCAAAAAACAAACAAATATTTATATATACTACTACTACTATAAGAGAATAAATAAATTAATAACTATTAATATAGCGTTTATTTAATTTTAAACCGTTTTAACCTTCTTTTAAAAATCACAGTTCATATGTATTTTTATACCTTTAGCAATTCTATTACCAGTATTTAGCATAATTACGCGATTTGGTTCCAATCTCTTTTACTACTTGGAGCTTGCAAACTTTGTTAAAAGTTTGCAACGAAGCGATCACATGAAGAAATTACTCTAGAAATAGCCTCATCTAAAAGACTCGTTTACTCATTTTTTTTTATAGATAGTCGTATGGTTCAAATTGTAGTTATTATAATTTAATTTAATGTATGATATGATCAATTGTTTATTATAAAATTGTCAAGCCTTAATGAACTTTTAAATGTATTATTTTTTAGTTTGCTTAATATGCTTATTAATGTTAAATATGAAAAAAATAATAAAAAGATATTATTTACTATATAAAACCTCAAAAAATAGATCTCAAGACAAACTTTTACAGAAATAAATAATCTTTACATATAAAATCACTCAAAACCAAAGCTTTGATAGAAACTTCATAACGATATTGAACTGCGATATTATCAACACTAATATCTATATAGAATTCGTATTTTCTCTTCGAAATATTTATCTGAAGTCCATATATCTTAAATTTCTATTTCTTCCAAAGTGCATCGTGATTTATAGATAACCAGTGAGTCTTAGGTTTAAATGATTCATGAGTGCATCGTGCTTCTATAACAGAAACATGCAATAAATGTTTAGCCTACTTTTAACACTCGACATATATTATATATACAAATTATTTTTAAAATATGCATGAATATTTTAAATAGGAGATTCGATTTTGAATTACAATCAATTAAAAAACTTTCTTAAATAACAGAAATATAAAATGAGAAAAATATTTGAATATCATACTCACAATAGAAATGTTGATATAATTAATAATTATTTTTAGAGTTATGTGTAATGGATATTATTTCGGCTTCCTAGTTAGTTAAATACATAAATATTTAATCAATAATTTGTAATTAAATCCAAACAAGATATTATCTATCAAGGTATCGAAAAATTCTGACAAACGTATAGTTACTCGATCCTATCCATTTACTCCAGACTAAATAAATAAGACAATCACCCCTTTTACTCATCAAGGCACTTACGACTAATATATTCTAAGTAGATGTAAACACTAGCAGAGCTCGTGGAATTGAAGCCTCAGAGTAAAATCAATTCATTACACTTTATTTAAAGGTAAAAACGGAGAAACATTTTAAGAAATTTATATGAAAACAGAATAAAAAATACATTTATTTTTTTGCAAAGCCCCATTAATAATATCAGATATATTTAAGCACAAAGCCATTCGATAAGGTGAAAAGGTCGCGCAAAAAGGTTAACAATTTTCAGAGATAAGTTTTAGATATAAATCATTGACCAGAATATCTTCAATTATCTATAAATGAAGAAGCAAGCACAATGAACGCCTGAAAGATAAGTGGATAACATTTATTTCAAGTTTTTTCGACGATATTATTTATAAATATTTATCTTAGATTTAAATGAGATATTAAAAGTATATTATTAAATAAAGCGTATTATAGTATCAAGGGTTCGTAGTCTTATGTGGAACGAGGTTTGTTGACTTATTTGCCGGTTTGATATTATAATGTTTAAATCAAATGTGGGTAAATTTGATTTCATTTAACAAGGGCAACTGTTTAGTTTCTGGCCATCTCTTCTCAGCAGAGTTGCATTCCGAGATGGTAGTAACGTACTCATGGACTATTTACTCTGACCTTTTTATACTGTAATATTTGACAATTCAAGTGTTTGTAAATGCCTATTTGTAATATGTATAATACTTATATATAAAAATGGTATTCATTAGAAATAAAAAAACGAAATAAATATAAATAAGACTAAAAAAAAACTCTAATAGATTAGTATATTTTAACATATATATAATACTTTAATATGTTAACACTTCAGATTTTACCTTAAAATGTTATCTACATTATAAGTGTAAAATAATATAGCTATATATATTTTTGCTTATACTGTATGAAGATATAATTGCGATAACAACATTTGAGTCATGTGCAAAGTCTAGAAATACTATCCGACCGTCACACAGTTACTTGTACGGAGGGTAGTTTTACTTATTTTACAATTATCCAAATGCCACAAAATTAACATGAAAATATTTAAGAACTCACTTAAAATTGTCTACTAATAATATGAGTAATAACGTTTAAATTTATTAAGGATATAATTTATAGTATATTTTTTAAAAATAATAAAATAAATAATTATTTCTTTATATGAAATAATTTGTTATTATTCTGTGCTTTGTTATGCGTTGGAAAAATCTGTAACAAATATCTCTCCGAACAATGTAAATGTAAGCCAGGGGCTTCTCGGCTAATGCTATTTTTAAGGCTACACATTAAAAAGCCGACAGTTGCCGCCAACGAGTGACATTGACAACTAGGCGGTACATATGAGTGTATCCGAGAATACTGACTTCTCTTTGATTAGCGATAACTAGTTATAATGAGCTTTGAGTATTATTAAAATCACTTAATGTAGGTCGTACTTTGCTATTTTGTGCCTTTTAGATACATAAGTTAAAGGAATACTTATTACTTTCTTAAATATAATTATTTCTACTATCCAAGATGTTCTTCACATAGCACAATGTTTTTGAATTCCACTCTATTCATTAAGTCCAAAAAGCAATGTTTGTTCCCATTAAAAATTTTAAAATAAAATTATTAATAAACGGGCCGCTATAACTTAGATTAGAAAAAAACCGAGCTTGACGTGACTCCCGTTAATTTATTTAATATTTATTAACTCCACATTTTTATATTTAAACTATGTTCTAATTTAATTCATATCTCAATTGAACGTTACTTTTACACGCCAGTTATTTCGAGTTGATATATTTATTTAACACGGCTACCGACTTGACTTACTGGGTGTTGTTTGTCCGACAGCAAAGTTCAAGAGGGTTTTCCATTTTAAATACATTGCTTTATTATTACAAAATAAATATATATACATATTTATGTTTCATACATAAGTAGTCTTAATAAAAGTATTCAAAATATGAACTTATTGAAAAGTTTTAAAGTATAATTTCAATAACAGTTAAATAAAAATATAAGCAACAATAGTATAACAAATTGTCAAGTATTGTGAAGTTTGTTAAGAAATCAAACAGCATTCTTTAGTGAATCCATTCAATGCTCCTGGTGCTATTGAACTTACATTTTGACGATATTTTTCTGAAAGCACTCAGCAACTTCCAGCTCATAACTATAGCTTCTGTAAGTTTTAAGAGTTTTACATATTTTCTTTAAACATTGCAGCTTTTATTATTTACATCTTTATAAGTTAAATAGTTTGTTATATATGATATAAATTTTAACGTACACCAGTGCTCACTAAAATAAAAGAAAGAAAGAAAGAAAAAAAAATAAATGAATGAAAGAATGAATGAATGAATGAACACATACATGAATAAATTTATTAATTAGTTATTTAGAAGTGGTAAAGTTTGTTTAAAAGCGATACCCTTTAGTCAGGTTCATGAGGAATGTTATATAATTAATTATCATTACTCTACTGTTTTAATTATTGTTATAGTAAATAAAATCGTTGTTTAGCAAATAATATGTAGTGTTTGATGAAGAATAAATTATATTTTTATTGAAAAGTAAATCTCTTCTTATCATTAACTATTCGCATAAAATATATTTAAGAGTAACGTCTTATGGAAATTAGATTTTCTATAATATATAGATTTTCTGTAATTCAATAAGTTGACTTAACTGTGCCAACGTGATTTCTGAATTCGATTTCTGCTCAGTAAGTATTTGAATCTGAAAACAGAACCAGCATTTGTTTGGAACATTTAACATATATAAATTTATTTATATATATATGAAAAGAAAACAAGAGAAAATTATATATATGTACATATAATTTTCTCTTGTATTCTTCAACATGCACCTATTTCTTTTATGTCTGCATCATCCTTGGTCGCGTGGTAGATAATGCCTAAGGCATTAAGTCTAGCATTGTGCTTTGCGCATAAAGCTATATATAATTAATTAATTCTAGATTCATCAAAATAAATAGCGATACGGTAGTTCAATTGTTAGAGCGACAGAGCGGTTAGTCAGCGTTTGAGGGTTCGAACCCTACTCGTATAATTATTCAATCTATATGTATTGAAAATCTAACAAGATATTTCAAAGCAAAATGTTCCATTAAAAAATTATTGTTATGTATATTCGTTTTTAACCGATCATAAAATACGAAACACATAACAACAAAATGAAACTCATATAAAATCAATAAAACGGATAAGAAATTAACAAATTCATATCAAGTTTTGAAAGTAACCCATTATTTTGTTCACTTTTATACTTCCAGTACTTATATTGAAATTATATTCAAACTTCAAACACGGGAGGGAATTAATTTTATTCAGAACGAGAGTTGACAGCGCGTTTATTCTGAATCAAAGCGATACAATTAAAAACTAGAATAGTTATTTTTCTAAGGTCTGGATATATAAATAAAATATTTTTAATGCATTAAACTTTATCCAGGTTATTTTTATGAGATTTTTATTAAAAAATTGTTTACAACCTTGGTAGAAAAGTTATTGAAAAATTGTTAAACCAATTGAGTAAAAAATTATTGCTACTCTATTAAAACTATTAACAAACAATAAATTAACACTTATAAGAGAATTCTAATGTCTCGAAGTAATATATTATATTGTGTGTCAAAATTCGGTAATAATTTTTTTGATTTATATTCTATGAAAATAGTTTTTATATACAATTTATTGATTTAATAGATAATAAATAATAAATGATAAAAAATTACTAAGTTTACACAAAAAAAAAAATTTTTTGTGTAAACTTAGTAATATGCAAATATCTAATAATTAAAAACATTCAAGTCTAAAACTATTATTGAACCAAACAATCCTTAAGAAATTTTCCCTTATGATGTTATATTATATTGCAGTTATGATATTGTTCGCCAGATATGCCAGTATCGTTGATATTATCCAGGCGTGATATCATTTTCAGGGCAATACCATCTCTATAACACTACAAAAACATTGAGGCTCAAATAACAAGATTAAGGCGATTTTATATATAAATTTATTTTATATTATTCATTAAACAAACGAATAATATAGTAATTATTCTTTCTTGCTCTTTACCGGTCGACTCGATCGAATTTTGTCCGCTATATCCTCCTACACGGACCAAGCTATACTTACCAAATTTAGACCAGTTGATTATCACGTGCCTATCTTTCGTTAAATAGATTTCGAAAAAAAAAATTCATTGTAGATTTTAAATAATTTACAATTAGCTTTGTTGAATTCTTACTATGACTGACATATGACTGACATGACATTGGGGAAATCTTATCAAGTTTAGTTTTCGTGATATATTTTTTGTGTCGCTCAGCTTCCAACCAATAGCCATTTGAAATATTAAAACATCGTTGTAAGTGTATCTCTTGGCCCAATATTCGTTTAGCTAGATTAAAAGATATTATAAACACGGCCTCTTGAACATTGACCTGAGATTGAAACCGTAATCGTGTCTCAAATGGACTCTTGGGATACGTTTCTTTTTATTTTCTCTATTTTTAAGTAAAAGACAATTTTGTATTCTTTTCCAGTCGCTTTAGGGTTTGAATCGCTTTTAAATGTGCGTTATTTATTTTACTTTACAAGTTTTTATCTTAACGATAATCGGTATCTCATTGCTAATTAGTTTGAAAATAAAATTCTTTTGTTATGATTGTTGTGCTTGTCATAACATGAAATGTGCAGAATAATATTTTTAATATATACATTTAATATTCAAATACTTTTAACTTATTATTGAACTAAACTACTTATCCTTGTTAAACAGACGACCAGCAAATTTTTTTTAATATTCTTTTTGAATTGGATACATGACACTCATTTCGAAATAATAGACAAGAACAATAATAGAATAAATATTTTTATTTATTATTTTGAAAAAAAAAAAAATACATATTTACATTGCCTATGTAGATATACACATCGCTAATGTAATGTTGTGAGTATGTGTATATATACTCATATGATTTTGTTACGGTGTACTCACGTTAATTAAATCTGATTTTGTTAGTTTGTTTTCGAAACCATTGGGGGTCCTTAGATATGAGCTCGAAGCATTGCAAAACCTCGGAGTGAAGAGTTCACACCAAAACAAATTTAATTAATGTGACTATAACCCGGTAAAGATATCTTTTATTAATAATTCAGTTTGTATTTAAAAAAAAAAAATTAAGAGAAAATCTATAATATTATATGTTTCTCTTACTACAAGATCTATAATAAATGTCATAAAAGAGCCTCTTGAGTTACTACTTCTGATTTCTTGACTCCTTCCGATCTTACAAAATGTATCTTTCATAATTAATTATTAACATTTAAATAAAGTTGATGAAAAATTAGGGATAAGTATTAAGTCTTTTTTTAGAAGTATATAATTTTTTTTTATATGGGTTAAAACTAAGTAAACTGCTAATTTTCTAACCCTGAAACCCCTAAATACTCCTAATAACGCTATTCAGCATTGCTATTGATACAAAGTCTCAAAGCCTTTATTAAAACCATAAAATAAATGTGCCATAATTTATTACTCTAGAAGTGTTTTTATTAGGCAATAACATAAATTCAAATGCGCTTACTGACTATACTAGTAAAAAAGTTTCTGTATCTTCTAAATAATATTGTAAATTATAGTATTGATACAGCAACCATGATATTAAGAAGAAATGGCATAAATATATTTATTTGATTATTAAACATATATAGAACGAATTTATTTATATTATCCGGTATTACAATATTGATATTTATTGATACCAACCTTCGCCACTTATCATTTAACTATTTCCTAGGAGTAGACGTCAGGTCGCCGACGAGTTTAAAAACTTTTGTCAAGTCAATCCCTTGCAGTATATTATTGTGATAAGGATAGGTGTATTTATTTTGGAACTTTTATTTAAACAGATGAAGTTTTAAAACGGCAATAAGTTCTCGGAACTTGACATAGTGTTGGTCTATCAGAGGCCAGAATTAGCATTTTATTGGCAGTATTTTGCATAGAATTCGGTAAAGTTTTATTTGCGTTCGACGAACTTCACAGTGAATGGTTTTATAGGTTGCAGTGATATATCGGATTAAGTTGGGGTTTTATATTCATATGTTACATATGTACATATAAATCATAATGAATAGCTCATATAATGGTTCTAATAACAACAGCTTTATTTGAGTTTGCAAATATATATGAAATAAGAAAATTATCGAGACGAGCACAACTTGAATTTTGAACTGCTGGGAAACTTGCTCAGCCATTTGAGCCGCGGTAGTTCAATTATCGCCTCAATAAATTGAGCATTCTATAATTAATAATTAATATAAAACCGGAGATGACATCTTTCGAAATTCTGAACCAGTGTTTCTAACCTTGCAGGATAGAATATATAGAGATATTGCTACAACCGCAATTAAGGTTTGTAATTCTATATTAACAAGATTAGCCATGTTAAGCATATTCTTATTTACAAAACGAAAAACATCGAAGCCAGCACGAGGTGACCAGCGAACTATCGATAAATTTTTATTCTATATTTGTTGAAAATAATTAACAAGACTCAATTGTTATTAATATATTTATAGTCAATATCAAATTAATAACCTTACAATAGTAAACACAATCGTAATTGAAGTGTACCGCAAAATATTCCAATAAGAAACTAATGGGTATTTTAAGAATCACAAGATTGCGCGCACAGATAGGTCTTCAGAAGGCGTCTAGAATGTCACATACCTACGTCACGTCAAGAGTCGTTAGGGAACGAATGGCACCGAGGCTTCACGAGAATATTAATAAAAACATTACGTTGATTAATAGCGAGGTTGGAAAGATACTTCATCATGTAATATTATTTGGATAAAAAAATATTAATTATATTTTATATATTATGGCGTTAAAAACTTTTTACTTATTAAATTACTTTTAACTATATTTTGTGTTATTTAAGTTCCATTCTTATTAAGCTCATTATCCTATGATTCTATAATAAATATTAAAAATTTTTGTTAAGTATAACTAATATGACCATTATGATTGTAAATTGTTATAAATTCATTTATTGCTTTTTTGTGCCCATTAGTTATTTAATGTCACCAAGCTATATGTTATTATAAAATTAATTCCAAACTTATCTTATTATATATTTTTCCGTTTCCGCTATAAAGCGTACAGTATTCCAAATCAGTATCCTTATTTTATTCAGTTAAAACTTTCAGAAAACAACGATAGCCCAAAAATATCTGGCAACGTATCTAAGTGAAATTTTAAAACAAAGTATTCACAAACTTCGGGAATTTTACGAATTTCATTTGATATATCTCCTAAGTGCTTAGTTAAGTCAACAATTTAACATCAGTTTAATGAGTTACGAACAAAATAAAACTGCATTGAGATTTTTCTTTTGAAAAGCCCCATCTTTTAATTTCGAAAATAAATTTGTCAAAATAAAACACTGAATAAAACATGATTTCATAACATCAGTTTTATTACCGGTAGAGGATTATAAATATAACGTTAATATTTATGAACGCTCGTATATTTATTAGTACGAGTATTTTGAATGAAAAACTATAATCGTTAGAGCGTCGTAAAAATGTATTTCTATCACAAAATATTGATAGAACTGTGCATTACTTCGATTAAGAGAATACATTCTTGAGCTGGTAGTTATTTTTAGGAATAATATATGGCCCTTATATCCTTCTATCTAAGAACTTGATTTCGACTTGAGACGTCTTTAAATGATGTGTCAAATATGAAACTGTTTTTTTAAATGTCACTGATTAAAAAAAAAAACATATACTCGTGACCTATATAAAAAGTTAATTCGTCTAGAGGATTGTTTTTTCCTTGAGATATGGTCTTGTTCATATTTAGAATGATTATTAAAAATTTAAACATATTAAGTTGTTATTTCTAAATATAAATCTTTTACCTTTTCTGATTACCATCCGAAAATTGTATAAAACAAATGAATTTACATGATTTTATTCTGGAACTTAGTATAAAAGAACAAAATATATTAATAATTCTTAGTACAACGTTCCTTAATACTACGTCAATATACTTGTTTTACCAGAGAGTGGACGATGTCTTACTTCCGAAACCCGTTAGTAGTGAACTAGGAAGAGATTGATATAATCTGCTTTCTAAGGTCTCACTTAGTTAGTTAGTAAATTATTAAGTTAGTAATAATACAAGTTTTGGCTTTACTTAGTCTAGTTTAGTGGATTGCGATCATTTAAATTACTAATGCATATATTAATTATCTTGTTTTCTTTGATTTTCTAAACAGTAAAGAAAGTTGTGTGTGCATTTCAGATTTACAAAACAATAGCCTTATATTTAAATCACAGTGATAAGATAAAAGATAAAATTATATAAGACGTTTGTGAATTTTTAAATTAAACCTCAGTTGTAATGACTCTCTCTGAAATAAGTATGTGCTTACCTAATGTACTAAAATATGTACCTTTAATTATAAGAGTTATTAGACTGTCTTTTAGACTGTGATCGCTTTAATATTATAGGTTAAACCATATTCTCTATTTTAGTAAATATTTATTAGAATAAATTATTTATCCGTGGAATATATTTTTCTAAAGTGTTTTAAAAATATTTAATACTTCATAACGGCGTCTATTATATAAAAAGAATTTTATATCAAAGAAATTTATAAAGGTGAAGTAATAGAATGTAATGAATAAACCCTAACTTACAAACTAGACATCATTTAAAAGTAATGTGCGCTCGTCCTAGATTTACGACTTACCTGTTGATAGGTAGCCGTGTTAGAGAGCATGTCGCGAACAAAGAACATCCGCTTTAGAACAGTAATTTTCCATTAAAATGTTATATTATGACACATTTCCGTCACAATTTATCGGATACTTAATATTCTGTCGCTTTATATTTAACAACGTACCAGCATTTCCAAACGATCTGGCGATAACGACACCTAAACCAAAATAATGCTGTATTTTTAAATGAAGTAAGGGATTACTTTGAATGGACTGATGAACTGAGGACAAAACCCGGTAAACACCATGTCTGGGTACATGTCTGGGTAGATGTAACACTAAATATATATCTTAATATCTGGGACTGATCATATGTGGTCAAACTGTTGCTATAATTACGAAAGCAATCACACTCAAATTCCCAAGTAAAAGATCGCACTCCATCACTAAATGTTAAAGTGGATAACTTTTCAAATGAAGGTAGACAATTAGCCAACTTGTAATATCAAAAAATGAAGACTATCTAATTTCAGGTAGCTGCCCATTACGGTGTGGATATAATAATATCATAGAAAGGTAGTGGAGGGAAGGTAGTTAGGGATCTTTTTGCGTTTCGTCCTTCAATGCGGTAGATTATGCGGTCGTAATATTTTTTCGATAAATTTGTCCTTGTCTTGTCGTTAGAGTCAGATTTATATAACCGGTTAAATTAAGAAGTATTTTAGACAATCAATTCTTAATTTTTCGGATTCGTCAATTCAAATTGTCTAATGAGTAGATTATTTATAAATTAATTAAATTGATTGAAAACTTCTTATTATATTCATTATGGGCATTATTTTATTAATATACAGATTGAAGTTTATTCATAATATTTTAAATTATCAAGAATAATTTAAGCACCAAGTATTAAATTATCAGTACCAATGCATTATTTTAAAACTATTTTATTGGAAGTGTAAAATACTGTGTACACCAATATTCCTTCCGTGTGTTAATTGCATAAAATTTTAATAAAATAGTTTAAATTAAGTATATTTTTAAAACAAAATAAGTATATTTTGTTCAGTAGTTCTAATCACATCAGTTAGAAACAACGAACACAACCGAACGCTATGCATTCCACAAAACCCATCGGGATTCAGTTTGCTGAAACGCAGCAGACTGTGTACACCAGTCCTTATTTAACAATCTTTGTTAGAAATCACGACGAGAACAAATATTCAGTGAAACATAATAAATCTAGAATAGTAATAGTATATAAGCGGTACGTAGTATATAAGGGTAATATACAACATAAAAATAAAATAAATAAAAATAGCCACCACATTTTAATCGTTCCTTCCTAAAAGTTGCATTTAATGCGTTTTGTAATTTTCTATTCAGTTTTTTTTTAATTTTAAATAAATATATAATAAAAAACTCATCAACACCTGCAACTGCAATCTGCAACTTTACGATATCATCAATTCTATCCACACCTCAAGCTAAAGTTTCTTTGTGTTAAGCTTACTTTTGTTTGGTTACAAAGTTTTAATATAATAATAATAGTATTTAATATAAGTATAATAGTTTCATTTAAATATTTTTTTTAATATTTTTATTATTATAAGTGTATCCAAAAAGAATAGGTGTATCCAAAAAAAATAGTAAATTCATGTCCTAAAACAAAATTATTATTCTGTTTCGTTTTAATTAAAGCAAACCATTTACGGTTCTGAGAGTAATTCATTAAAAAAAATAAACAATAATAAAAAAAATGTCATAAAATATAATTTACATCAAGATTTTTATATATATATTTTTTGTATATTGGATTGATTTATACACAAATTGGCATTTTGTTATATAACCGTTAAAATAAAACCAAGAAAAATAGTTTTAAGTTTTTGTCTTCCTATCCTGACCAAAGAAAACAATAACCAAAATACTCCTTTAAATTCATAAATATACGTCATAAATATAGGTATCGTAGGAAATCTTATTCATAACCTTGTAATACAAAATATGACTTTTATTTTATAAAGTAATGTATTCTAAAGAACTCACCGGAAGGGATCTCTGATCGTGGGCTGAAGGCGGTTTTAATCTGCAAAATATTATTCATGTTTAACATAATTTTATATTGACCAAAATTTCGTTATCAGTATTTTAAAGCTACCTGACTAGGGAATTAATTCCTGTATTCATGTTAACATATATAACATACACAAATTATATTCATTTAGCACAATAATTTGTAAGTCGTCAGGCTTCGGTTCAGCTGTCAGAGTCATTAACCACTACACAAATTATCATCCAATATCGAGAGCATATTAAGTAAATATTCGAGTGTAATAAATTCTTTCATAATTTTTTTTAATAGAACTACCCTTAGATTAACTAAAATCGTTCGAAGCAATATAATTTATGTGTAGTGCCACACTAAAGATATTTAATTAAAGCATTTTTAGCGCCTTTAAGCATTTTAGCGAGTTAACAACTTTTAAAACCTAAAAGTGTAGAATGAAATTGCGCTATTGTAACTATGACTAAAAGTTAAAACTTTTTCAATGGACCTGAAGTGTGCTACCAGAGATATTTGAAATTTTTACAAGCTTTAATTGCAGCTTGTAGACGTAAACGGTTTTTGGGTTCGTAATTACAAAATGGAATCTTTGGTCCTTGCTCGTTGTACATTAAGTTTATTTATTAAATTAGGACTCCGCAGTAATTCTGTTATATATTACTGTGAATTTGAATGCTCTCGTTATTAGTTTTAAAAGCATTAAGTTGATAAAAGTGCTTGAAGTGTCATCAAACTGAAAGATAATATCTATTTAATTTACATTTTTTCTATATCATAATCGCGAATTTTGTAAAGCCTTAAATAAAATATAGAAATAGATACAATTTTTTTTTTTTTATTATGTACTTGCAAAAAAGTAATAGATTTTTTCTAGTTCTTTCTAGACTCAATTTAACAAATTATTTAATATAAATAGTATAGTTGAAGCTTATTATGTTCTTTGTCCTCGCTTCTCCGTGGTCCTAAGCCTTTTTGATACTATACTTGAAACAAAAAAATGGGATTAGTCCAGACAAATGTGGGTTAACATTTTAATGCAAAAAACATGAAAACGACTTACTCATAATCATCGGCTTTGACTAAAAAACAAGAGTTTTACACTTATACTAAAAAAAAATATATAAATAGATTTATGAATATTGTGTAAAAAGTCCTAAAATCATTAAGTATTATTATTTTTATAACTTAAGTCTTTGTAAACTGTAGAACTTGATGTATACATAAAGTTTATTAATTCAGCCATAGTAAGTCTATACGTTAAACATATAAAGTTACACTGAAAATCAGGCGTACGAAACACTTTTGTAAGGAATCTTATTGAACAGAATCAAGTCTAAGTTATAAGGATTCAGAAATTTCCGGCTTGTTCTTGCGGCTAAGAAATTGAAATGATTATAATAAGGGAAAAATCAAATATATCATCATATAAAGAGAGAAATCAAATATATCAAAGCAGCCACTAAATTATACATTTTACTAAAAACTAAGTCAACTAGACTACTAATATCACATTCTTAAAAGCTGTTAGTGCGCTATATAGTTTTTAAATCACTATTTTTTAAATGATGTTTTGTAAAATGATAAGTGTAAATAATTATTGCTTAAATAATTGTAACACATAAAAATATATGGTGCTTAAAGTAAGAGTAACTCTTTTTATCTCAAATTTTATTCCTGTTAGTAATCGCGGCTTAATCAGGAATGTTTTTTATTTTTGTTATGAACATTCTAATACTTCGTTTTACTTTCTTGTTTTTCTTCGTATATTCTTGATCCTCTTGGAAATGTTTTATTTGATATTTTGGCATTAAAGATAAATCCTAACTTGTTTCAAAAATAAACTTGTTAAAAATGTATCATTTCCAAGTTATAATAATGTATTGGCATTAAAACGGCTTAACGATTCGGTTTCAAATTTTGCAGACATACCATGCTGATATGTGTGGTGGTTAGTAAAAAAAATTCAAAAAATTCATTGTCGTTGAGGAATAATGTCCAAAAAACATCACTCCCATAGACTTCAATGTTAAAAATTAGCGCGAAAAATTTAAGTCTCATTGTGGATGCACGTGACGAATTTGTTTAAATCGAATTGTACTGATAAGTTTTGGATTAACGACATCCCACACCAAAAAGAAGCCTTCGGCTTGGCTCGCTTCGCTCAACATGCAAACGGCACCCGAGATTTCGCGATCGCAGCGAGTCGAAATTGAGGGTCTGGTGGCGTTCCTAGTTGTAGTTTCTGTTGAAAAAAATTATTTTATTTAGAGAAAAGAAACAAAAGTATCACATCAACTTATATTGTACAGTAACTTGGCTCTGTTTCAGACATTTCAAACCTTTAAAAAACTAGTAGTTTAATACTCACAAATGTTTTAAGAACACTTTTAATTTAGTAGATAACAATAAACTACACTATATTTTTTGTATACAGTTAAAATTATAATTAAGTAAAGACTAATTAAATTTATCACTAATAATACAAACTTAATATCGTGGTAATTTCAAACAAAATCGAGTTTAAATAAGCATAGTGTTATTATCAGAGACACTGCGCAAATTCTTTACAATCATATTGTTTTATACTAAATTTTTAGTATTAGTAGGATTATTTTTCAACTCCAATTTAGTTTCCGAGGCTTCAATCTATAATATGTATTAGAAAGTTAGAACCAATTTCTTGGACAACAAGTTTATATTTCCAAATACCTAGTCGAAAGTATTTCTTTGTTGAATCTATATTGAGCCTTGTACACTTTTCATATACACAAAGCTCCTGTCTGTAAAACCTACGATGCATCGTAATCTTTTGTAATAACTACATTTAATAAAAAGTCTATAAAATTAATACCACATCCCAACTACCACTGTTTAAGTTTACGGTTCGATATCAATAAGAGATAAGGACGTAATATGTTTTCTTTTTATTCTAGTGTTTGTATTTTTATATTAATAATATTAATAAATATAGTTATATATATGTTAGGACATATACCGTACTAATATTATAGCATATATTTTATATAGTTTGAGGCAATAATAAATGTACTATTTTAACATTGCACAATCACTGTTGTATTTACACAGAGCTCTAAAATATATAGGTTTATAAGAAACAGTTATTTTATATTTAGAGAAGGTTTCAACATAAGGCTATATATATAATACAGAAAATTTGATACTCAACAGAGAATAGTAAAATCTTTATTCTTAAATTTCAAAACCGTTTAAGGACACTGATGAATTGCAATATGAGTGTTTATTTTAATTCACATTATCCGTACTAAGAGTCTTTTAAAAATAAACGAAGCATCAAAATTGAGTTTCATTACTGATATATTTTTAAATTTCAATATATTTAAAGTTGTTACTGAGGTCTGTTTATTTCGTCAACATTTAAATTAACATTGGGCAAAATAAACCGATCGTTTTATTGAAAAAAATGACTTAATTTGATTTAATTTGATTTGATTGTTTTAATTTGATAGATCACGTCTTCGATTCTCGATGATCCAAAATAATCTTTATTAAGGGACTATAAATATTCGTTAAAAAAGTAATATCTAAGTAGGTTCCAGTGCCATTTTCACAGATGATTTTAGTCAAATGGATGATGTAATAAGCAATTTGAAGTAGCTCACAACACCTCCAGTTATGATCATGAGGAAAATATGACACGATATATTGAAATGGCACCAGAGTTTGTGTATAGATTCTATCACTAAATAGAGATGAAAAATCCCACATTGATCAATTGAGAAGCAAGAACTAAACTACAGAGGCGTTTCTAATTATCATGTGGTTATCGACTCGCTCGAGGTCAACTAATTTATTCGAAATGCTATTGAACACATGTGATGGTTCCAAGAATCATTTATCACATGAGTTATGTCATCATGTCTCATTAAAATTTAATAGTTTTTGTATAAAAGATAAATTTGTCACTAATCTTGATGTCAATTAGTTAATTGTTTTTTTACATTAATTCAGATTTAAAAAACTATTTTTTTAACAATAAAAACAAACATATTAATGTAAAATCTATCCTAATAACAAGTAGAAAATAGAAATGGAAGACGACACAACTATTTTGTTACCAAGATTTGTTCCTCAGTTATTTTAAACATTTGTATTTCTGTTAGACTTTAAAGTTTAAAGTGTCTTGATAAATTTTGCTTCAAATGTTAATGTTCCGTTGAATGTAACTGCTTAAACTAATTAAGCTGGTGTTTTGCTGCATAGAATGGACTCTATTAAAACTTTCATTTTAAACTTTTAACTTTTTTAAACGTTTTTTTATAACTTTATCGTTTTATGTACTTTTTTTTAAATAGATAGCTGTATGAGTTCGGGAGGGAATCAGTCAGTAAATCAGTCAGTCAGTAAATGATTCATCAAAACGACTCGTATTTCCACATTAAGGATACCATCCCGGCTCTGCCCCAGTAAAGCTATGGAGTCTCCTTACCTTTTTTGGTTACCAAGTTTCATATGAATAATGTATAGCAGTTTTATTTAAATAGTTTTTTATATTAAAGCTTAAAACATGAATTCCAAAAATAATATGTATTATAACTATTTTGTATTTTTTTTCTAATTTCCGAGAACTAAACTCATTACCATTTACTCATTTAAAACCGAAACGAGGTAATGAGTTTAGCTTTCGAAAATTAAAAAAAAATACAATTCGGTTTAATTAAAACAAAACATTCCGGAGAAGAGTCATTCATTTACAAAAACAATAAACAGTATTCATAAAAAAAATGAAAACATGAAAACATACATATTACAAATCTCATCCAAATTTTTATATGAAAAACATTTTGTTCGTATAAAATCAGACTTATTTATACATATATTGGCATTTCATTTTATCAGCGTTTTTCAACAATTTTCCTCATTACACTGACCAGAGTAAATAATAACCAGAATATTCCCTTGCTTTCATAAATATATTACGCCTGAGGGAATTTGATTCATATTTTTTAAATATAAAATGTGACTTATTTAATTCTAGTAATGGATTTAATTCTAAAGACATCACTGGATTGGGTCTCTGGAAGCGGCTTTAATCTACCAAATATCATTTATGTTACATATAATTTTGTATTGACCAAAAATTCGCTATCATTTTTTAAAGCTACCCTACTAGGGAGTTAATTCCTGTGGTTATGTGAACATAAATAAAAGTCACAAATTATACTCAGTTAGCACCACCAAACACATTATCATTTAACTTAATGAGAAAATAAAATATTTGAGTGCAATAAATTTTTTCATAACTACCCTTTTTTTAAACTTCTACCCTCTTCCAAAGCCATAAAAGTTATGTCTAGTGCCACACTAAAGACAATTAAATCAAGCATTTTTAACACATCAAAGTAATTCAGCGAGTTAACAGCTTTTAACATAAAAAAGTGTAGAATGTAATTGCGCTACTATAACTATGAATAAAAGTTAAAATTATTTCAATGAACTTGAAGTGTGCAACCAAAGATGTGTGAAGTTGTTCCAAGCTTTAATTGCAGCTTGTAGAAGTAATCGTTTTTTGGGTTCGTAATTACAAATGGAATCTTGGGTCGTTGCTCCTTCTACTTTTACATTAAGTTTATTTATTAAATTTGGACTCCGCACTAATTCTGTTTTAAATTATTGAGAATTTCAACTGTCTTACGTTATGCTTTAAAAGCATTAAGTTGATAAAAGTTGTGTCATGACAGATGAATAATTAATGAATGCGCCTTTGTTGTCCTAAAAATTAAGACGATTTCTCTAAATTGACATCAATGAAGGTTATCATCCTGAAAGGCGTACCTACTTATGTTGAAGTTAGTCCATAGGATAAATAGTGAATATTTTAATGAATGAAATAGATCTAAAATCATGCAGTATTCTGATTTCAGCTTTGTTATACTGCAATCAATTATGGATACATCTAGGTTATTAAAATATCTACACTAACCTTAAATTATAGCACAAAAATACATAGTGGTTAAACTAAGAGTAACTTTATTGATGTCACATGTTATTTCGATTAGTAATCGCGGTTTAATCTTAGAATGTTTTCTATTTTTGTTATAACCATTCTAAAATCCTTGCTTCGTTTTTCTTTCTTGTTTTCTTTATATATTCTTGATCCTCTTTGATGTTTCATTGAATACTTGTGGCATTAAACATAAATAAATTTGTTTTAAATTTAACATGAAAATTATTTTTTTGGGCACAATTCAAAACCTTTATAATACAATAAAAATAAGAAACTATTTAACAACATATACTTTATAATTTAGTTAAAACCAAATAATATACACAATATTTATTGTATATAGCTATTATTATAATTAAGACTAAGCACCTAAATATATGACAAAAGTAATAAAAACTTAATATCGTCGCAATTTAAAGAAAATCGAGTTCAAACAAACATAGTGCTATTATCAGAGACACTTTTTGCAGCTTTTTAGAACCGTGGTTCGATTTTTTTAATAACGTCGTTAAAATCGATCGCCATTTGATATTATCGTCTCTGAACAAAAAGAGCTGTAAAAACTTATAAACCAGTCTTAGTCTTTTATTCTATTGTCAACATTTATTTAATACAAGCTCGAGTTAGCTTAAGATCGCTGAACAATAATTGCGTCGATGTGAAGAAATATTTTTACGTAAATAATAAGCCTTTGTCATGAAGACCTTATCGATACTAACGAAGCAAGAACAGCTCTACGTTCTTTGATGAATGTGAATACAAAAATATGTGTCTTATGTTAAAGAATAAGTAATAAAATCGGATAATTTCAACTAATCACGCAAAAAAGGTCAGATTTATTAGTTACAAATAGATGTAAAGAAAAGATCAAATAACTGACGATAAAATGAGAACAATGAACAATGAACATTCAATATTTAACTCGATTTCCACAAAAGACAATTGTTTGTGTGATCTACAGGTTGTCGTTTTAATTCTCAAGTTTGATTTGTCTGGTTTTTCTGTTTGTCTAACTCCCCGCGACACTATTATTTCGACTGATTATTTCTTTATGCGGGAGAGTTCGTTTGATAGTCTTCTTTTGTATTGTCTTCTAGAAGTTCATACATTATTCATTTATTTTACTCTTTGGTAATTTTGTAAAGTTCATGCTGAATTAAGCTTAAGCATCCATTCACCTATTCATATTACTGGTCCTTATTTAAACCCAAAAATAGTGAGTTAAAATTTATATAATTAGCTAAATCTCACTGTTTGATATTATTATCTTAGTTCTTAGAATATATTATATATTTATGAGTAAATAAGACTGATTCAAAAGTGAAAACTATCTTAAAATATGTTCAAAAAGTTAACAGCGAAAAAAATTAAGTTATTTGTTTCTACAGCACCATATAATAGAATTAAAAATATAAACACATACAAAATATAATTAATAAGAAAAAGACAAAAAGTTCGAATACTTCTGACTAGGTGAGCGAATTACAGAAAACAAAAGACAACTTATAAATATCATTATTATTTTTTAATATAAAATATATCATTATTTTGTAATATAAAATATTATTATGCTTCAACATTATGTAACATTCACTATATTGACCAGAACAATAGAAGGAATATGTCGTAACAGTGAATTGCAATAAAATTTCAGTGTACCCACAATGTACGTATTTAAGCGACTCCTTACTATTGCTGGCTCTGAGCCAGAAAGAGGGGACTATGTTTTATGATACGCATAGACCACTTGCCCAAGGATTTGGTATATTTGTATTTCTTGTTACCAATTAGATTTGAGTATTATCTGCTCTGTTATTGGCGTAGGTTGTGTGGTTGGACCGTAAGACAAGATAGTGTCAGCTATATTCGAGTCTAGAACATTTTTAAACACAAAATATTAGTTTGTATTTTAGTATTGCCTTTAAAATTTGCTTGCGGGGACTGGTTATTTTGCAGGCCGAGTTTGAAATATCGATTTTGGGTTGAAACATTGGGACTATACGTCGAATTGATTGCTGTAGTTCTAGTTGTTCACAAAATGTTTATTGAATATTTTGACGATTGTGAAATAGGGATCACAATAAAAATAACAGGCAAGTTTGTTATGAGGTTATTCTAAGACCATGGCGCGTTTGGATCTCTCGAAGCCTTAGCTTGAAGTTGGATTTGTCTGTGTTATACAAAACGATTAAGACCTTTTTTATTTCGGTGTCTTTTTTCTCAAGAATTAAGCTCGGGTTTGAAAATAAAATGTTTCATAAATATATTTAAAACGCTTCGAAGAATTGTGGTGATCCTCTCTTTATATTTTTGGAGAATTCTCATTTATTGTTTGGTGCATGTCAGAAAATTATATAATAAATAATAAGTAATAAACAACAATACAAAATTTACGTTACTAATGATTCTTTAATTATTATACCATATAAGCTAAAGTACAAAATCAAATATGAATATAAAATTCAATATAAACAGACAAATATATAATTAACGGAGAATCCAATCGGAAATTAGTTTTGCTAAATTATTTACCCTACACTGTACTGTATGCGTTGCAACTAATCAAGTTTATAAATACAGACAAATAAATTAATAAAAAATTGAACTAACATATAAAAGATAAACATTTAATAACAATTAATATCTTTTAAAATTTAAAAGAATTTTTATGACTAAAGAGCCTCGAACTTAAGCCTCCTTTATAAAATGAACTAATCGCTGTCTTTTTTCTTATTTTAACGTTTTCAGAAATGAACAATAAAACTAGTGTAGCTAATATAATTCAGCTAGTATTTAGTTTTTAAATTGTATATTTTCATAACAATGAACTCTTATGTTTCAGTTTTTTTTTTTCTACATTATATTTAATACATATATTAAACTTACTTTAGTATTTAGCATTTTTAACATTAAAATTTTAATTTAAAATTAGTTAATTTAATTAAAATGCAAATTAAAGTAAGTAAAGGTTTTTGCTCATCCTAAATATACATGTTATTTTAACGTTTAATATTTAAGTCTGTAGTATGTTTCACGTGACCTAGTAAAATCTTATTAAACCGTCGCTTCTTAAAGCTATCCTAAATAACACCACTTAGTTAACTTTGACCTAAGTTGAGGACGCTCCCAATTATGCTCTGGATTTATATTCCAATTGACGCCTGCCTTGTACTTACATTAATAACTAATTTACCCAATCTGTCTCAAACGTCAAAGACAACTTTTACTAATAATCTTGTTGAAGCAAATAGGTAGTTAAATAAGTATTAATTGTTGCTCAGTTAGAGCGTTGCTATGATTAATTGCAAGTTGTGGAATTTTGTAGATTCCTGCGTTCACATTGACGTTAACAAATATAACAATAATTCACTTCTTCATTAAAATATCAACTAATATGTTTTAATTAAGTATTAATTCTTTGTCTTTTAATGATAGTCGATTTATAATGATTGTAAAACGAGACCATTACAAAACAGTTCAGGCCGCTATTCCGCCTGCTATGACCACCTGAATGAGGACCCCGAATGAGTTCGAAACTAATCAGGCTAATTCCGATAGTAACGTGTATATAATAGGATAATTATATATAATTGAGAGATTAAAAATTGTAGTATTTATGAAACTTGGAACTTCGTATAAAAGTGGTTTAGAGAAATTACAGATTCAATGCCGAGCGGCAAGGGACTGTAACTTAATAACGTCCCAGAGGAAAATGTCTCTTTTGTGTCGCAAAAATGGTACAGGTGTATTGTACTCAGGGTCCATTCACTCCAGAAACGCTCTAGAAGCTCAAATGAAAATTGTTTTCTTTAAGATTTCAGACAAACCGCTCTTTGTTGAACATTCTTTTAAGTAAACTGTATACCTCTTTAACATTTTGAACATTTAAAATTATAGTTATAACTCGTGTTAAAGAGTTGTTTATGTATTAATAATATTACATACTTAATATAGTTATACATCTATACTAAATTTTTGTTTAAACGATTTAATATTCGAAACTACCGGATGGATTTCTCTCTGTTTATAAAGATAAACTTATGAGGAAAGCTGTATTATATATATACTTGTAGTACGCTACTATTAATTTAATACTTAATAATAAAGTTTATGAAAAACTCAGGTGTAACGGCGAATAGTAGCTGCTGTTTAATAAATATGGTATTCGGTTTTATGTAAATTTTGAACATGTGCTATTCTCATTTACGTTACTATGTCAATAATATAAATATCTATAAACAGAAATATATACAATTTAGACCTGATTTATGATTACATTTATTATTATAATACAAATATTGTAAAAAAACAATACGTGATTTGATACCAAAAACGAAGAGATTTATTAATTTATAAACAAACTGTAATAAATTTTCTGGGTATCTGTAAATTTCATTGTATTTGGGGGTAATTTAGTAGAAGATCCTAAGAGGGTATTAGATGGCCTTATTATAAACGTGAAGTATTGAACTTTGTAAATGCGTTCCCACCCCTGAGGAATGAAGATACGGAAGATTAGGATACGGAGGAAAAGAGAGCATCGGATCTCTCACTCACTATAAGAAATTTTTCTACAATGTAGTTATTTTTATTGTTCTTATCATCTGATTTTCTATGAGAGTTAACTAACTTTGATAATTGTGCTACAATCAAAAGCTACAGCTTTTTTACTGACATAGTGTTTTGATAATTTCTTAATTTTCTAATTGACATATACAAACGATCATTGATATTAATTTAAAATGGAGAAAGATATTCGCAGAAAGAATTAAATATTTAAAAAAACTTCCATTTTTATTATTTGTATAAATTTCTACGGTGCACTAAAAGAGTTTAAAAGTTAAGAAAAATAAATAAAAAAAATAAATAATCTAATATTACTTTTAATATAACAAAAATTAATTTCATTTTTAGAACTGAAAATAGAGAGTAAATCTTGTCGAATAATCTGGTTAAAGTACCTATCTAACAAATAAACCGATTACACTAAAGTACTGGTCTTATTCAGTGAAGTCACTCATTTGGTGAAATCGCAGTCAATGGTGGTGTCATAGATTTACTCATTATATCAAAAAAATATATTTTAAACAGTAAAAATACTTTTACTTACTTTGCTTTAGTTTTGCGTTACTAACGTTTTCAGTTAATATATGCTATTATTTAGTTAATATTAAAATAATATTTGCAATGTACACTCGCGGAAAAGGAAACAGTAATAAAAAATATATTTCAAATATAATTTACTTATCGAGTACATACATTTACATGATTTGATGACAAGGTATTATCATGACTTTGGTCATCAAATCATGTTATGTATAGAAAGTAATCCACATACATATTATATTAAATGGTTGTAAGGGATGAAACGAGATTTCTCAGCTAAAAACATATGAATTTTAAAGTCTTTATTATATTTCTTATTTGAAAATCGATGTTACGTAAATGCAAACGACAAACAAATATATTTCCTAGTACTAGTACTCTTTTTTTGACTTTATTAATAAAAGTACTATTATGACTATTAAGTATTACAATGAAAGTACTAGTAGTACTCTTATTAATAAAGTCATACACAATATCTGTTTAGAACGAGTCAGTCATTTAAGTTACATAACATCCTATATAAAATCTTACCACCGTAATCTAAACATAACGTAAATATTCGAAGTCCAATAAAAATCACAAAAGCCTTTATAATTCTATAAAAATCCTATCACAGTGTTCTAAATTTATTAACTTTTTCAACGCCATTTGGTGTCAAATAATCGAATTAAGTCCTTTCAGTTTTAACTTTACAAACGTAAACGTACAGGGTATTTTCAACGCCATCTAGCGTCTAGGTAAAGTATAGTATCTTTTTAATTTGTTTTGTAAACCTCTAATGACCCATTTTTTTTTAGATAAAACCTTGGAAACTGAATAATATAATATAATACCTTACCCAGAATAAGGTTCAGATGATCTTTGCATTTTGAGGTAAACATTATTTGCGAAAGTTTGTCTTCAAAACCTCAGTATGTATTAACTTGTAATATATTGACTGCTTTGACTTATTTAGTTGTTTTCGGGATAACTTCCACAAACGCAACATACAACATAGAAGTAAACGACCCAACAGGTTGTTTTCAGTATATAATATAATCTCTCTTGAGAATATATGGCCATTGAGCTTAATGAAACAGTACAATTAAATTGGCGGTAACATGCCTCATTCAAATAACAAATTAACTCTTCAAACATAGCTAAATGTCGTTTTAACTGAATAGAATTTTTTATAATTAATTACAATTTTTCTTCTTATTTGTTTTATATGAAAATAACACAATAAGTTTTAACTTTAAGTTGATGAAATAAATTAGTTTTATATTGTTTTTACCTCAAGCGTTAATATTATCATACAACAAGACATGGAAGAGCATTGTTATCAAATATTCTAATCTAAAACAAATGCAATCAATCAAGTTACGAGGGGTATCGTGACGTGCTTCAAACTCGTTCTCGTTTCGTTCACATTCGTTTTGTGATGGAGCAGTACTTCAGTCAAAAGAGGGTGGAGCTTTAGTCACAAATTCTACATTTTCTAAAATTAACCCTTACGTTACGGAGTATATCAGTTTATATCAAGCTTATGAACTACCACGTACTGAATATTTAATGTAATATTTTGTCTAGAAATGTATGCATAGAGGATTTTGTGTTACGAAGGAATACATGTTAAAGCATTAAGTATGTGACTTTAAATATTATAAATATATTTAATATTAAGATTTAAAAAAATAGTTAAAATAAACAAAAATTATCGATAGTAACAAAAGTTACTTCAATTGCATTAGACTATGTATTTAAAAAAAAAATACTTAAAAGTCTGAAGCGTTAAAGTCTTTAAAAAGCGGTCTGTTTTAAAAAAGAATTGCCCCATATCTTCGCAAGGGTCCTAAGATTCACTTATCCTATTATTGGTTCCATCAAGGCGACAGATTCTAATTAATTGTGGTAAGGGTAGCTGGACTTTTAAGTCTAAATAAACACAAACATAATTACTTAAGGTTTTAAATATGATTAATTTATTTAAGGGTAGATTAAAAGGGTATTTTAATAGAATAATATATCTTGTGGATAGATTATGAATTTTCTGCCTTACCACTTCCTGAAACATTAACGAGACTGTTACCCTTAATAAGTTTTGGCAAAACAAGTAAACTATTTTGTTAATAAGTCTTCATATACCTACCTATCTAGCTTTCCCAAATATCAATATAAAAACAATTTATGAAATTACAACTTTATCATTATTTCAAACATTATAAGTTTAAAATTATATTATCACGTTCTGCGGAGAGCCTTGAATTTTGTTACTTGACACATTTTAAACACAATAATTACACCAAAATCTCAGTTATCTTACTCTAAATTATTCTCATGCTAATTTTTTAAAATTATTTCAATAAACTTAAATAAAAATGTAACCAAATTATACGCGAGTTTTAATCCGTAAAAAATTGTTTTATTTCAAATGTGTACTCGTGAAAATCTAAGAAAATATTATTTCACTAAGTTATGATTAGTGTAGATGAGTCAAGAATAAGTACATGTAATAGTATATATTTCACTATTGATTTCGTTTTATAGTAAAATTATCAACTCTTTTAAAAAGTAATATTTGTATAACACTGATATATCATCTTTAATTTATTTAAGGATAGATGGAACGAGTTTTCTTAATCAGGATAATATATGTCAGTCAGTCAGTCCAGTCCAGTCAGTCCAGTCAGTCCAGTCAGTTCAGTCAGTCCAGTCAGCCCAGTCAGTCAGTCAGTCAGTCAGTCAGTCAGTCAGTCAGTCAGTCAGTCAGTCAGTCAGTCAGTCAGTCAGTCAGTCAGTCAGTCAGTCAGTCATTCAGTCAGTAAGTCAATCAGTATTCAATACCATATATCAATTCCACATCCCAACTACCACTGTTTTAAGTTTATGGTTCGATTCCAATAAGAGATAAGGACGTATATATCTTATATAATTTGAAGCGATAATAAATGTATTATTTATAGTACAATAACTGTTGTATTTACACAGATGTCTAAAACATATAGGTTTATAATAAACGGTTATTTTATATTTAGTGAAGGTTTCAAAATACGACTATAATAAAGAAAACTTGATACTCGAAAGAGAATAATACTATTCTCTTAAAATCATTATTTTTAAAGTTCAAACCCCTTTGAGGACTCTGATGAATTTCAATATGAGTGTCTATTTTAATTCACTTTATCCGTACAAAGAGTCTTTTAAAAATAAACGAGGCATTAAAATTGAGTTTTATTACTGATATATTTTTAAATTTCAATATATTTAAAGTTGTTACTGAGGTCTGTTTATTTCGTCAACATGTAAATTAACATTCGGCAAAATAAACCGATCGTTTTATTGTAAAAAAATGATTTACCAGATACGTAGATACAGTATGTTGATTGTGTGTTTTAATCCAACATTTTAATACACTTTGAAGCGAGCTACAGTTATTTTGTATTAAACGATTCAATTTAGTGCTTTTCCGTTAAAACATAATAAAGTATTATGAGAATGCCAAACTGTATTTTTATAAAACCATATTAATGGAGTTAATTAGGCACGATGCCTTCAAACAGTAAAAAATCTTTTTCTGAATATGACAGATCATGTCTTCGACTCTCGCTTGCCCCAAAATAATCTTTATTAAGGGAATATAAATATTCTTTAAAAAATTAATATCTAAGTAGGTTCTAGTGCCATATTCACAGATAATTTTACTAAGATGGACGTTGCAATAAGTAATTAAAAGAAAATCACACCATCTCTTGTTATAATCAATATCTAAATATGACAAAGTCACGATATATTGAAATGGCACCAGAGTTTGTATAAAGATTCTATCACTAAATAGAGATGAAAAATCCCGCATTGTTCAATTAAGAACCAAGAACTAAACTACAGAGGCGTCTCTAATTATCATGTGGTTATCGACTCGTTCGAGGTCAACTAATTTATTATCATGTAGTTATATTAAACTTACCTTGAGTCTAAATTGGGTACACGTGTTATACAGAAGCAACTTTTGATGTGTATTATAGTTAATTAAGAAATTACTTTAAAATATTTTTCTTTGTCTTTGTTTCACGAATGCAAAACTAACCAGCCAGCTCTAAGTGCTTTGGTAAGATAAATGTATAGTATATATAATATAATATCAAAATTATTTAGAGCGTGAGAATAATTTAGAGTTAGATAACTGTGTATTTTGTGTAATTAGTCTGTTTAAAATGTGTTAAGTTAAAATAATCCAGGCTCCTCGCAGAAAATGAAATTACTATTTTAAATTAATAATGTTAATATTAATGTTAAATTAATCAATTCATAGATTGTTATTAATTTTGTATTTGGGAAAGCTAGACAGGTATATGAAGACTTTTTAACAAAGTAGTCAACATGTTTTTCCAAAACGTATTAAGTGAAACAGTTTTGTTAAGCTTTCAGGAAACGGTAAAGCAGAATACTCATAATCTATTCACAAGAGAGTATTACCAAGATATATAATTCTATTTAAAAAAAAAACTCGTTTCATCTACCCTTAAATAAATTAATTATTTTAAACCCTTAAGTAATTATGTTAGACTTTCTGCTACCCTTACCACAATTAATTAGGATGGGCCACCATTATGGAAACAACACCTTCGGGATAAGTGTATCTTAGGGTCTTTGTAAAGATATGGGGCTCTTCTATGTTAAAACCGAGATCGCTTATTTAAAACTTAGGCGCTTCAAACTTTTAAGTATTTGTTTTAGAAATACCTTGACTATTGCAACTCACATAAGTTTGATTATCTTGACCATATATATATATTTTTATATTAACGTATTATAAATACATTTTTATTACTTAAGAGTCACAAACTTAATCCTTTAACATGTCTGTCAGCACGTGGTGGTTCATAAGTTTGATTTAAACTAATATATTTAGTAACGTAAAGTGTAATGTCAGAAAAAGGAGAACAGCTATGAAAGCTCCTCCCTCTGTTGACTGAACTACGGCTTCATCATGATACGAATGGTTGAAAGCACGTCACGATAACCCTCATAACTTGATTGATTGCATTTGTTTTAGATTCAAAAATTTGATAACAATACACTGCCATGTCTCGTTTTATATTATCGCTTGAGTTATAAACAATAAACAAATTATGTATCCTGTCCATTTAAAATGTCTCTCATTTTCGTGTAAAACAAATAACAAGAGAAATTGTAATTAATTATAAAAAATTATATTCAGTTAACACGATATTTCATTATGTTTGAAAACTTAATTTATTACTTGGCTGAGGCATGTTACCGCGAATTTAATTGTACCATTTCATTAAGCGCGATGGCCTTATTTTCTCGAGAGTGATTTTATTATATACTGAAAACACCCTGTTAGGTTGTTTATCTCCATGTAATATGTTTCGTTTGTGGAAGTCGTCTTGAAAACAACAGAGAATATATTACATGTAAATACAAATTGTTAGGGTTTGCCTTATATTTAGATTACGGTTGTAAGATTTTATATATGTTGTTTATGATTCTATATAACTATTCAATGACTGGCTCGTTCTAAACAAATATTCTGTATGACTTTATTAATAAGAGTACTGCTAGTACTTTGATTATAATGCGTAATAGTAATAATATTACTCTTATTGATAAAGTCAAGTAACGAGAACTAGGTATTTGTTTCTCGTTTGCATTTACGTTTCATAGATCTTCAAATAACAAATATTCTAAAGACATTTAAAATACATTTAATTTTCAAAGTTAATTAAGCTCTTTTATTTTAGGTCATACGTATGTTACAGTGGTAAAATACATGAAGCCATTTATTGTAGTTTTAACAGATTTTATTCACTTTTATAATTTTTTAACTGAATCTTATAAGGCAATCTATTGCCTAACCTAATAAATTAGTCAGTGTAAATTAATGAATGATATTAATGTAATTAATTATGATGAAATCTAATGAATAATACCGATTTATTCATTCAAAGCGAGTTATTAGAACCGCAATGAAAAGCTATATCTTGGTAATTAGATGTAATTAATTACCGCCTACTAACCGATGTTTTAGTAATAACATGAATTATTATATATAAAAATAAACCTTAATAGTTTTATACAAGGTATGTTTTACTATGAACATAGTTTAAATGTTTGGTTACTATGAATGAATTTTGATATGTATTTAGAACACCATCATGTTTGCGAGACTGAGAACTATTAAACAAATTTTAACTATCCTGCTATTACTTAATGGTATTGTAAACTTGGTCCCGCAACTGTATGCGGCAGTTGGAAATGAGCGAAGCATTATTGCTGAATGTGTTTCGCTTAGTTAAGTGTAATAAGAACTCGCGGGTCTGTTTTTAAAAAAATCCACATGTTAACTCTATGTGACATACTTTGACCATTTATTAAAAAACTACAATTACAAATGTCACAATAAAACTTCAGGACCTATAAGTCACTGTCTTGGACAATTCTGCCAATTTTCGATATTCTACCATTATTTGTCTAGGAGGAGTAGCATTAGTAACGAAACACACTTTTGAACAGTAAGATAAATGTACTTGTCTGCTCGATTGTCTTCCTGTTTAGGGTCTGGTTCCATTGAGGCTCAAAAAAAATTTTTAATTCTGGTAGTTACGATCAGTAATGTTGAAATTGCAATTTTTCTGTTTTGTACGTGATTAAAATGTTATCTTATTTATATTTTCAGTTTAATTAATAAATTCTTTAGCAAACAGAAGTAAGTAATTAAATAAATTAATAAATAAATATAAAAAGCTAACACACATTTAAATTAAAATGTTATTTAATAAACTAATTTGGTTTTTTAAGCAAATATGAATGTAAGTAGCTTACTTTATTTATTTTTCTACAAAGAAAGCTGCTATCAAAGTAATTTTTTTTCATAAGAATATTGCTTTAGCTTTAACTGGGCGAACTATTTATTTGAACACTAAGTGAAAATAAATATACTTACTTTTAAATCAGACTTTATTCGCGAGTGCATCCAGAAATATTATTAGTTTGAAATATTTCATCTTGCTTCACAAAATATTGAATATTTCGGTGCAATAGTAAATCACGTAATATAAAAATAATAGTAAGAAAACTTTTGTCGATATATAATATATACTTAGTTATATATTTTTTTTTGTTCATATAATTGTAGGTTTAAGTTAATCCCTTATGTATTTTAAATCAATTATTATTTTTGTGTATAATAAAACAAATGTATAATTTTGAATTTGAATTCGAAAAATATAGTTTTTTTTTTCAATAATATTTTACATGATTTCCTTACCATAATTTCCTTCTCATTGTCCACTGATTGTCACCGGACGTGACATAATTATAAAGATTTCCGCTTGGATTATGGAAAAAGACAATTATTTTTTCCATCCTATAATGTCAGGCTTGATATCTCTTTTATCGGATCTTCAAATGAATTTCTCTTTTTCTGACTTTTCATTTAATTTGTTATTTGATAAACAAATGTTTTTCCTGATCATCAGATCAGAGATCAGATTATCATTATCAGAAATAACATTTAAATTATATAATTTTAATGTTTCTTTCGATATTACATTTCTGTAATTTTATTAATACTTGTCTGAGGTAATAATTTGTAAATTAAAATGTAAATTTTAGATCTCGTTTTTGTTTGAAATTATTTAATGTTATATTTATTTAAGTAAAAGTTACAATGTACTCACAAATGTAATTAACCAACTCCATTTACAAATATATTTCTTTGCATAAGTTACCGGTCAAACCCGATTTCAGTACAAACTAGTTTTGCCTAGTTTAAATTAGTTTGTTTCTCTTTGGAAATTGGAGTTTTTTTTTTATAATATTATATATGTAGGTTAAGCAACATAAGTTATCGGCCAATTTATTTCCACAAATCGCAATCTATTTACAAACTAAGTTTTTACTCTCGGTACTACACAACTGATAAGCATAAATCTTGTATTTAAATATATATACGTACACCCAAACGCTAGAAGATATACATTTTATTGTAATATTTAATATGTATTCTAATGTGAAAATCGAAACCACGACCATCTTCGTCGTACACCGATTCTTAATTTAATAATATAAATTACAACAACAAATTATTTCTAAATATTAAGGGTGAACTATTCTTTATATAAAAATAAAATTAACAGAGAAATTATAATATTTTCCTTTAAATATATTGAAGTACTGTCATGTCTTCTAACAATGTGAACCCATCTTAAGAAATCATTAGCATAACAAGGTTTGAGCTTTTATCAAAATCTACATAGAGGACCTATTGGAGACATCTTTTATTTATATTCAAAGGCGAAAAATCTCCTCAGAGAAATAATAATGTTCTTAACCCTACTTAGGTTTACGGGTTTCAAGATCTACGAACAGATGTACGTAACATTTATTTTTGTTAATTTTATTAGTTAGTTTAACCTACAATCATATGCTGATTGTAGATATATATGTCTATAGATACTACTGCATACCTTAATTTTTCTGGCTTTTTGTTTTTATTTTCCATTATTTTGTTACCAACTCATCAATAAAGACGAAAAAATGTACAATATGTTTGTAATGTATGTTCATTTTGATTCAACCATAGTTTTTATAAGAATTTGTCAATTGAAAACTAAATTCAAACTTAGTTTTATAGATTTTATCTTATTTTTAACATAAAAACCGTTTTTGGTTTAATATACTATACACTGGATAGAAACAATGACGGGCCAAATAAAATAAATTGTGATTAAATATTTGTATAATGTAACTAACAATAATTAACTTAGTTTATAAGTAAACATTGTTACTAACATACTAACACTATATGGATGATCTTATCTGAAATAAATATTAATATATATATATATATTCAACTTATGTATGTGTCGTCATAGACTTTAGTGTATTGTATTTTTTAAAAGTATTTGATATTATGGCTATCAATTTTAATCTAAATATTATTTAACTTAAGTATTTGTAAAAAAAAAATCAATTACTTTTGGCACTCAGGGATAACACACCTCTCTAATATTTGAAAGAATTTCTAAAAACAGTAGTATCGGAGATTATCCCGGAAATACATATAAACTCAATCTTTACCGCTTTATAATATTAGTATAGATAACTAAATATATAAATTAACATTACAATGTTTTCCTATTAATCGCAAATATTATCTGCAATTAAGTGAATATTAGAAGCCACAATGAATGGCTTTAGTGTGATATATATAATATATAAGTAATACTAATTTAATAATTCAATGAATCAAATCAATTTAATTTTGGTATATATATATGTCGCCGCATTCTCATTACATGTGTTAATATGGTTTCGAGTAACAAGTTAACTTAATAAATCTATTTGAGATAAGTTTGTTTAATTATTAAAATGATTATTATTTGTTGTCATAATTAAGCTCCGTCAAATATTTTTGTAAGTGGATGACATTTTGACTACACAGCGAAATGGTTGCTGGTATGAAATTAAGATCAGTAATTTCAGACCAGCCTCCAATTTGCATTCCGAAGTTTTATTTATAAATTTAATTATCGAATAAATGTTTGTATTTAAAACCATTCAGTTTAAATATTGTTTGAAAATTGTTTTTGATTAAGTTTACGTAGCGCCATCTAAGTATTGTTTTACATACCACCATTAATTTTCAAATTGTTTCAAATTGACTACCACTTTATGTTTTAAGGGTTATCCTTTTAAAGATTATTTAAACATGATCATTAGGCTAATGTTTGTATCTGGTCATGGCTAACCCTAGTAATCTGTTTGTAAAGTTGTGCTGTTCAGATGTGTTCAGCGCCTCTGGTGTCATATCGGAGACCTATTAAACTCAACCAATTACTGCTAAGAGGGGTGCGGACACGTCTGAACGAAGCGCTCGGTGGAAGATAGAGGCACTCTGGTTCGAACGTTCAACGGGTAAGGTTGTCTTGAAATCTCGGTAACTATTATTTCTTGGAAATTTAATTGTTACTTTAATTCAATTTGTAATTCTCTTAAATGAACTGATTATAATTTCTGTGTGTTTATTTTATCATAAATTTAGTGAGTTTTATCATCGCAAAACTTAAATTATGGATAAAGTATGAACGGAAGCGATGGTCCTGAAGGGATCAACGATTCCGGTGTTTTAAAAATATTAATGCGTGGGTGTTAATCTGATATATATATACCAAATGTTCAAAATTTACCTAAAACCGAATGCTATATTTATTATATAGCAGCTACTATTTGCCATTACACCTGAGTTTTCCACAGACTTTATTATTTAGTATTAAAAAATAATAGTAGCGTAACATTATACAGCTTTCCTCATAAGTTTATCTTTATAAACAGAGAGAAATCCATCCGGTAGTTTCGAAGATTAGATCGTTTATACAAACAAACTATTCCGCTGTATAATTTTAGTATAGATATATAAATATTTTAAAGTAGGTAATGTTATAAATACATTACCAAATCTTTAAAACAACTTATAACTATAAATCAAAATGTTAAAAATGTAATGAAGATATATAGTTTTCTTAACAGAATGTTACAACAAAGAGCGGTTTGTCTGAAATCTTAAAGAAAACAATTTTCAATTGAGCTTCTAGAGCGTTCCTGGAGTGTACTCAGGGTCGCACCTGAGTACAATACACCTTTACCATTTTTCTTCTTCTGTGTCACAAAAGAGACATTTTCCTCTGGGACATTATTAAGTTACAGTCCCTCGTCGCTCGGCATTGAATCTGTAATTTCTCTAAACCACTTTTCTACGAAGTTCCAAGTTTTATAAATATTATCATTTATTTTTATTGTCTCTATTATATATAATTCCTGAATACTAACGTAAATACAATTGGTATTTTCTTATTTCGAACATGCGCTCGTAGCAGGCGGAATCGCGGCGTGAACTGTTTTGTAATGGTCTCGTTTTATTACTATCATTATAAATAAATAAATAATACTTATTAAAAATATATTTCTTCATATATTAAAGGAGAAGAAGTTAATTAATGTTACATTTACCTGTTATGGTCAACATGAACGCAGGAACCTCGCAAACTCCACAACTCACAATTAATTATAACAACGCTTTAACTGAGCAACAATGAATACTTATTTAACTACCTCCATACACGTTTCATGCATTCACACATAAAAATTAACTTTCAAAGCAGATATTTCGTCTGCAAAAAGATAAAAAATCCTTCATGAGCATGAGTGTTCGCATATATAATAAGCTTCCACAAGATATCTTAGACCTTCCTTTACTTGCTTATAATAAGCTTTATTTAACAGTAAACTTTTAATTTTAGATTTAAAGCATACAAATTTCTTAGTTGATCGTATTTTGATCAAGTAAAAGGTTAGCTTTGGTTGTTGACTCATTTGCAGGATATTCTAATCTGTACATCAAACATTGTTGACTTATTTTAAAAAGAGCAACTGTTGAGTTTCTGGCCAGCTCTTTTTAACAGAACAGAATTCCGAGCTGGTGGTAGCTTAAGGACAGACTGACTATACTGACATTTTTATAATGTAATAATTGACGATTCAAAAGTGCGTGTTAATGCCTATTTGAATAAAGATAATTTGAATTTGAATTTAATTTAACATAGTTTACTAACTTACTAAAGATATATTAGAAATTGTCTTTAACTATTTCGATGAAATAAATTTGCTTCAAGAAGATTATTAGTAAAAGTTGTCTTTGACGTTTGAGACAGATTGGGTAAATTAATGATTAATGTAAGTACAAGGCAGGCGTCAATTTGAATATAAATCCAGGGCATAATTGGGAGCGTCCTTCATTTAGGTCAAAGTTAAGTAAGTGATGTTATGTAGGATAGTTTTAAGGAGCGACGGTTTAATAAGATTTTACTAGGTGACGTGACATACTACAGAGTTAAATTTTAAAATAACATGTATATTTAGGATGAGCAATAATTTTTACTTAATTTAATTTGCATTTTAATTAAATTAATTAATTTTAAATTAAAATTAAAATGTTAAAAATGCTAAATAATAAAGTAAGTAATATGTATTAAATATAATGTACAAAAAATAAAACTGGAACATAAGAGTTCAGTTGTTATGAATTATACAATTTAAAAACTAAATACTAGCCGAATCTTAAAACTTTTAAATAAGAAAAAAGAGCGATTGGATCATTTTATAAACGAGGTCTAAACTCTTTAGTCATAATATAATAAAAATTATTTTAAATTTTAAAAGATATTGGTTAATTAATGTTAATCTTTTATATGTTATTTTAATTTTTTATTAATTTTTTCATGTATTTATAAACTTGATTAGTTGCAACGCATACAATACAGTGTAAATAATTTAGCAAAACTAATTTCCGATTGGTTACTCTGCTAATTATATATTTGTCTGTTTATATTGAATTTTATATTCATATTTGATTTTGTATTTTAGCTTTTACTGTATAATTTACTGTATAATAATTAAACAATCATTAGTAACGCAAATTTTGTATTGTTTTTTATTACTTATGTCTTATTATTTATAATAATTTTCTGACGTGCACCAAACAATAAATGATAATTCTTCGAAAATATAAGGAGAAGATCACCACTATTCTTCAAAGCGTATTAAATATATTTATAAAACATTTTATTTTCAAACCCGAGCTTAATTATTGAGAAAAAAGACACCGAAATAAAAAAGGTCTTAATCGTTTAAATGTTTTGTATAAGGTATATGCTTTTGTGTATAGTTTATTTGTATAGACAAAAAAATTTAAATGAAAAAATACCCCAAGTTTTATGTATAATGAACCCGAAGTCAAAAAACTCGGTGCAGATGAAACTGGAATATTTTTTGTGAAAACCGCGAACATTTTTAGCACCAATCAGGTCATACATTAATATACTCGTAATTTAATGATGAAATCTTGATGAACACACTCATTTATTATTTGAACCGAATTCAAATGTTGAAATTGCGCTGGACTTCTAGCGCTATTAGACGGTTTAACAACCCTACCCTTTTTTTTTCCCGTTGGAAAAACTCGTTACGGGTACCCCATCGGCCCAGTGTGGTGACGGCCGGGGAATGATGTGGGACTACCCGGCAGCATAGAGAATGCTGAGATTTTTAAGGCTACCCTCTTAAAAACCAACGGTTGAACTTTGCGCCGCAATGGGACGTCACGGGATCGCGTTTGCACACACCGTGACGCCCCGGTGAGAAAGGTAACCCTACCCTACGAGATACTAATGAAAAACATTCTGTCTATTTCAACTTAATTTATGTATACAGTGTGTACATGACATTTTACTGAATTTGATAATTAATTAAATTATTTATTTAATTATTTATTTCACACTTTGAATCGAAGTTAGTGTCAAATAAAAGTGTTAGAAGAGTCTATTTCGACACCACACTTATCCAAAAAAGACTTTCTATTGAGACAATGTCTAACTTCAAGCTAATGCTTCGAGAGATCCAAACTCGCCATGGTCTTAGAATAACCTCATAACAAACTTGACTGTTATTTTTATTGTGATCCCTGTTTCACAAACGTGAAAATATCCAGTAAACATTTTGTGAACAACTAGAACTACAGCAATCAATTCGACGTAAAGTCCCAATGTTTCTAGCAAAATCAATATTTCAAACTCGACCTGCAAAATAACCAGTCACCGCAAGCAAATTGTAAAGGCAAATCTAAAATAAAAACTAATATTTTGTGCTTTAAAATGCTCTAGACTCGAATATAGCTGACACTATCGCGTCTTGCGGTCCAGCCACACAACCTACGTCAATAACAAAGCAGATAATACTCAAATTTAATTGGTAACAAGAAATACAAATATACCAAATCCTTGGGCAAGTGGTCTATGCGTATCATAAAACATAGTCCCCTCTTTCTGGCTCAGAGCCAGCAATAGTAAGGAGTCGCTTAAATACGTACATTGTGGGTAGACTGAAATTTTATTGCAATTCACTGTTACGACATATTCCTTCTATTGTTCTGGTCAATATAGTGAATGTTACATAATGTTGAAGCATAATAATATTTTATATTACAAAATAATGATATAAATTAAAGTCTGAAATTGAAACGTCCATCATATGTTACTTTTTTGTGTGATTTCCTTATAAGACATGTAATAAAACACTTTATATAACATTTATAAGTTGTCTTTTGTTTTCTGTAATTCTCTCACCTAGTCAGATGTATTCGAACTTTTTATCACTTTTTTATTAAATATATTTTTAATGTGTTTATATTTTAAATTCTATTATACGGTGGTGTAGACACAAATAACTAAATTTATTTGCTACAACCTTTTTAAACATATTTTAGAATAGTTTTTTTTGAATCAGTCTTATTTACTCATAAATATATAATAAATAACTAAGAACTAAGGTACTATTATCACACAGTGAGATTTAGCTAATTGTATAAATTTTAACTAACTATTTTTGGGGTTAAATAAGGACCAGTAATATCAATAGGTGAATGGATGCTTTAGCTTAATTGAGCATGAACTTTACAAAATAACCACAGAGTAAAATAAATGAATAATATATGAACTTCTAAAACACAATACATAATAAGACTATGAAACCAACTCTCCCATTTAAGAAATAATATCTGTGTCGTGGGTAGTCAGACCAACATAGAACATTAAAACAGCCATCTGTAGATCATACAAACAATTGTCTTGTGTACGAATCGAACTCACGACTTTCGGCTCAGCGGGGAGGCTCACTAGCCACTAGACCAATGGGTCATTAAAACTAATCTTTAAGTATCTTGTTTCTATATCACTCACTCATGTACATTAAATATTGGTGACAAAATAACAAGTAATGTAAGTTGTTTCTGTGTAAGCGTAATGAATAAATCTAAAACTTTAACTATTTGCCAACTAAAAAAACTTTTCATTGTATGGGTAATTATTTTTTTTATTAATTTAATGTCATGTTTTGTAACAAAAGTGATCAACTGGTATTGATTCAAATTGGAAAAGAAACAAATAAATAAACAAAACTCTGAAGATTACTGTTAAATATTAAAGATTATGTCATTATTAAATATTTTTTTAGGTTTTTCTTTATTTTTAATTTATACACATGTTGATGTTATTAAAAAAAATCCCGATATCCCAAACTATAAGTACCTTTTTTTATTATACTCTAAACCCGGGTCATTATACTTGTATAATCCAGAATATTTGATGGATATCAAAGAAAAGATTATGTTGAAATTTGAATCATTTGAATAGATTAAGAATATCCTGCGGTGTTTTTGAAAATCATAAAACATTATTGACTTTTCTGATTTAAATAAATTATCTAATTTTAATAGAAAATATCATATTTATTTTTATTAAGGAAATTATTGTAAGGAAATCGATTTTTGAAAACGTTTTGTTGTAATATCTTGACGTTTTGAGATGTCCTAAGCAATACAAGAAACTTTAAAAATTTATATTTTTGCTCGCGTGCATGCGTGCTTGCTTGCGTGCGTGTGTGTGTGTGTGTGGTTTTTTTTTATTTCTCGTGAGCTGTTTATGCAATTAACATCGTTTTGTTACTAATTGAGGCTAATTGAGATCACTTTGGGAGAATAAGCCGATTTCAGTCTCTTATAAAAAACTTAAAACTGATTGGTTGAGGTTTCAAAAGAGATGTGAAAATAGACTTGTGCAAGAAGATTGTACTAAGAGTGAAGATAAGAACCATTTCTTCGCAGACAGTTTAAAGAAATTACTCATTAGGTACAATATGGAGCAAAGAGCAATAAGATGAAATAAAAATAATATCTCTATCACTGCCTTGCTAGACCTAACTCCAGTTCTATTGGAGACCATTCTATGAAGCAAACATCAGCTTAATTAGTTTGAGCAATTACATTCAACGTAACTTTTCAAGCAACATTTTATCAAGACACTTTTAACTTTAAAGTCTTATTAAAGAAATACAATTTTAACAAATGTTCAAAATAAGTTATAAAGAAACTTTACTGACAAAATAATTGTGTTTTGGACGAATTTAATTTTTATTATGATAACAGATTTTATATTTATTGTTTGTTATTTTAACACATACATTGTACACACTTTAAAAATAAATTCGATTTTTAAATTTGAATCGTTTGCTATAAAATATTTAGTTTTAAATTGTGTTCTTGATTAAAAAAAGTGTTAAATTAAAACACACAATCGACATATTCAATGTGCGTATCTGGTAAAACAATCTTTTTATTTCGTCCACTTTTAATTTACACGTTAACGAAATAAATTTCAGACCTCAGTAACAACTTGAAATAGATTAAAATTAAATTATATTAGTAATGAAACTAAATTTTGATGCTTCGCTTATTTTTTAAAATATCCTTTGGTCGGATAAAGAAAAGTTAAATGGATACTAAATTTTCACAGCGATCTCTTCAATACTTAGTCGTACTTAGAAATATTTACTAAATATATAACAACTGTTCATCTAAAACGTTAGAGAGAGTAAATAGAACAATGATTGTGCAATAAATTAGCCTCGAGTTATAAACAAATATTAATTAATTATAAAACTAATTGTGGTTCATTAATAACATTAATTATAGCTTTATATTATATAAAATTTCTACTAGATTGTCAATAGTAAAAAGCCTGGATACAGTATAGAACATATTGTATATACATTTAAAATTAAGATGAAAATACAATCACTAGACCGAAAAGGAAACATTTTACGTCCTTATCTTTTATTAGAATGGAACCATAAACTTAAACAGTGGTAGTTGGGATGTGGTATCAAATTTACCTTTATCAACTATACCTTTTACTAAAAATTCATCGTAAAAGATTACGATGTATCGTTGGTATTGTACTCAGGACCCTTGTATACATTATCAGGGTGTACAAGCCCCTATATAGATTCATTAAACAAATACTTTCATTTAAGTATTAGTAAATGTAAACCTATTGTTAAGGAGTTAGAGTCGAAATTAACACTATAAATTACAACAGAAAAAAAAGAAACTTTATTAGATTAGAAAAATAATCCTACTACAACTAATTTATATGGCTTTCGCCATGGTCGATCGGCTTGTGATCTTCTGTTATATCTCACACACCGTTGAGCTGCGGTGTTTGAAAGCAAGGGAGAGGGTCTGGCAGTTAGTCTGGATATGGTGAAAGCCTTCGATCGTGTATGGCACAAGGGGCTTCTTTCGAAGCTTCCTTCCTATGGGCTTCCCGAGTTTATGCAAGTGGATCACCAGCTTTCTCACTGGGTGGAGCTTACAGGTCGTTCTTGACGGTTTTTGCTCGGACCCCAAGCCCGTGAATGCTGGTGTACCCCAAGGCTGCGTCCTATCCCCAACCCTGTTTCTTCTGCACATTAATGATATGTTGGATATTTCCAACATACATTGTTATGCGGATGACAGCACTGGGGATGCGGTATGTTCCGACCGTGCAGGTCTCTCTCGGGAAAACGTCGACGAGTGCCGAAAGAAACTTGTGTCTTCTATAGAGACCTCCCTGGTGGCGGTCTCAGAATGGGTTAAACTGAACCTCGTTCATTTTAATCTTCAAAAGACACAAGTTTGCGCGTTTACCACTAAGTAACCCCATTTGTCCTATCGCCGCTCTTCGACAGCACACCCCTCGATGCCTCGCCAAGTATCAGAGTACTGGGACTCGACATTTCGAGCGACTGTAAGTTTCGTGGTCACTTGGAGAGCAAGGCCAAGTTGGCCTCGATAAAATTGGGTGTGATCAATAGAGCGAGGCAGTATTTCAATCCTGGTCAAAGACTCGCGCTTTATAAGGCGCAGGTTCGGTCACATATAGAGTACTGTTCTCGTCTCTGGTCTGGATCACCCCAATATCAGCTTCTGCCTTTTGAGCGCGTACAACGGAGAACCGTTCGAATTGTCGGGGACCCGGTGCTGTGTGAACGGCTTGACTCTTTAGCATTGCGTAGAGACTTGGCATCTTTGAGCGTCTTCTATCGCATTTACAACGGGGACTGTTCCGAAGAACTATTTGATCTGATGGCTGCCGCTGAATTCCATCACCGCACAGCACGTCACCGCCTACATTTCCATCTATACCACCTGGATACGTTGCGATCTTCTACTGTGCGGTTTCAAAATGCGGTTTTATTTCAAAATGTTCTACAAAGCAGAATTTTATTCAATTTTGATTAATACAGTGTTTATAAACTTTACTAGATATCATCAATATATTGAAAATCAGCAATAAATATAGTTTCAACACTACAAACACTACACAGGATGTAATTCTATTTATTTATTTATTTATTTATTTATTTATTTATTATATATATGACACAACAGTGCGACGAATTTTGTTAACAATATTTAATAGCAATAACATAGTTCAGGCCACTCACCATAAAAAATAGTGTTGTAAAAAAAGCAGCAAAAACAAAGAAAAAAAAAACAAATTACAAAACAAAAAAAAAAATTTAATAAAAAAAATTAACATACATCGTATTGTTATGTGCCCATTCCTCGCATGAGTTCGAAACAAGACACCGAGTCACCATTCTCTTATAACTCTTAAAACGAAAATCAAAAATACATAAATCCGGAAATCGTAATGCAATACTGTTTGATGCAATAAAATTCGATACACTCGAACCAAGACAGTGTAAAACGATGTGTTGTTTTTATACACGTTCAATCTGAACACTCTTGGAGCCTTGCATCGATGCTGAGTGTTAATATTAATATGTGCTGACAGATCAGCACAATCCAAATGAGAATGCATAATTTTATGCAATGTTGTTAAGAAAGCGATTTTACGTCGACCTTGAAATATGTTGATCTTTCTACATAAACATTCAGAGTACGTGAAAATCCAAATCGCCAACAAATGACCCTAAAAAATGTTTTTGAATAGCTACAATGCGATTTAAATGTATATCATAGTAGGGAGACCAAATAATAGAACCATATTCTAACCGGCTCCTCACAAAGCTAAAGTATTCAATAAAAGATATCAAAAAGGCTCAAGAATATATAAAGAGAAATAAGAAAGAAAAACGAAATAAGACTCTTAGGATGTTCATAACAAATATAGACAACATTCTAAGCCTAAGCCGCGATTACTAACTGAAATAAAACGTGAGATTAATAAAGCCACTCTCTTAGTTTAATCACCGTTTATTTTTATGTTCTATAATTTAAGGCTAGTGAAGATATATTAATAACCTAGTAATGTATGTATTTTGATTGCAGTATACCAAAGCTAAAGTCAGAATACTTCATGATTTTAGATCTATCTCATTTACTAAAATATTCACTATTTATGCTATGGACTAAATTCGACATAACTAGGTGTTGCCTTACAGTATGATAATCTTTATTGATGTCAATTTAGACAAATTGACTTTATTTTTAGGATGAAAATGATGCAGTCATTAATTATTCAACTGTCATGACACTACTTTTATCAACTGTAAGGTTTTATTAATTTTCTTATAAATTTAAATAAATAAATACTGCATAACTCGCAGACTGGCAACATTGGCGCTAGTGGTGCGCATAGTTTTGGAACGTGGGACTGGCCACACTGTGAGAGTGGTGGAGTGATCTGGATTATTCGGAACGATTCATTGGGCGACAAGAGCGGATAGCGATAAGACGGTTTTAAGAAGTGCACTGATATTTTATAGTATAAAGTTTATAACAAAAAGGAATAAATAAGTTAAAGATATATTTGATGTGTTATTTCTGAGACACCTTAAATCTCAGAAGTGGTATAGAAGAACATTTCATGTAAGTACACGCCTACAAATTATTTTTCATTACGGACATTGTAAACTTAGTTATAATTTATCATTACGTTAATTGCTAATAGCTTGTAAAGTAACGAGATATATGGTTACATATTTTGCTTTGCGATATAAAGAGTGTAAAGTATTTTTACTATAATGTTATCTACCTACATTATTATTTTTTTATTTCTTTACCTACATAATTAATGCTTTTATTTCTTTACCTGCATTATCAATATTTTTATTTCCCAACCTACATAATTAATATTTTTATTTATCTACCTACATTATTAATTTTTTATTTCTTTACCTACATAATTAATGCTTTTATTTCTTTACCTGCATTATCAATATTTTTATTTCCCTACCTACATAATTAATGTTTTTATTTCCCTACCTACATTATTAATATTGTGTGCCGTCGACATTAACTTTTAATTTTGTGAGTTCCAGAAAATGAGTAATAGAAATGGAAGTCCGAGGAACTTGGAATCTCCTCTGCGAGACCGCTCGCGCTCCAGGCGTAGCCAAGCTACAATGCATCAACGAAGTCGCAGCCGCAGCCGTAGTTACAGCATGTTGGAGCGGGAACATGCTTTGATGCGAGAGCGAGTTCGTCGAATGGAGGTGGATCTTCAGATGGAACGCGACAACAACCATCGCCTGCAGGATGGTCGCAGCGGTACACCAGAAGCTGGACCGAGCTACAAACGCCGCAGTCGCAGCAAGCAGCCGGGTGTTCACAATAGGAAAGATCAAGAACAAAGGAGCAGCGGTCATCATAATAAAAGGTCACGTAGCCCTACTTTTTCTTCTCGAGAATTGATTCAAATTATACAGTCTATTAAGGACGTCTTACCATCGCAGTCCTTAAACTCTCGCACAACGGCTATGACTAGAAGTATCGAACATCAAAATATTATTCCTGAATTTAATCCTTCAGAAAGGAATCAACGAATACATATATGGCTCAAAAAGGTTAACGAATGTGCGACGGTTTACGGCTGGGATGAGAAGACAACGGTGCATTTTGCAATGCAAAAGTTAGCTGGTTTAGCTAAAACCTGGTATGATAGTCTTAGTACGATATTGCTTACTTGGACGGAGTGGCAATCCAAATTGTTAAACGCTTTCCCTTCTGAACAAAATTATGGGCAGTCGTTGGAAGATATGTTGAAAAGGAAGAACAGACCTAACGAACCAATTGAAGTGTACTATTATGCAAAGTTGGCTCTGTTAAATCAATGTGAGATAGAGGGGCGACGGGCCGTCGATTGTATCATTCACGGTATCTGTGATAGAACTATTAGGTCTAGTGCTTTAGCGCTACGTTGCGAGCAACCTGATCAACTTCTAAGGTTTTTACTAAGCAATAATAAAGATCTTTCCGGACAATTTCAATCGTATAAAGATAGGAATATCAATTCTAATGTTGATGAAAGGCAAAGAAATAAGGCTAATTTGAGAGTAAACACTGGATTACATTGTTACAATTGTAAGGAGAAAGGACACCCATTTTTCAGATGTCCAAAGCCTCTAATTAAATGTAGCCATTGTAATAATGTGGGGCACAAAACTGAACTCTGTAGACTTAAACAAGATACAGGATCAACGAAGGCTGACGTAGTTGCAAAAACTATGCGCATCTCAAATTCTTGTCCAAATGCCAAGTTTATCAAAATAGTTAGTGTTAATGGTATTTCTCTAGAAGCATTCGTTGATCTTGGTAGTGAGGTTACCCTTATTAGGGAATCAAGTTTTTCAAATCTAGGTTTAAAACATGACCACACGCCATCTACTATGAAGGGTTTTGGCAACAATATAGTTCAGTCTGTGGGTTCAGCTAAACTGACTTTAACAATAGACGATGTAGCTGCTGAGGTATCATGTAGGGTGGTTGATGACAGTTTATTGGAGAAACCGTTGTTGGTTAGACAGACATACTCTGAACAACCACATATTATAGTTTACAAGGACGTAAATCAACTACAATTTCTTCACTTAGGCATCGAGTTGCCCTCCATGGAGGAGGATAATGAAAATTTAGAAAGAGTAAGAATTGTTGGTAATATCAAAATTTATGGACCTGTAAATGTAAGGGCCGCAATAGAGTCATGTTATAGTGGTTGTATAGTAATAGACACTAAAATTATGGGGAAGCCAAATAAACAGTTTATAGTATGTGGTGGTATTTACAAGGTTAAGAATGGATCATTTTTTGCAACCGTAACACCACATTCGATTCCGTGTTGGTTAATGGATGTTTACATATTCTCTCGAGCTGAAAGGGTTCAGGTTGTAAACAGGTTGACTGACAAAGACATTCACATGTTACCCCAGCGACAAAATGATTCCGCCCCAGAGAGAACACTAGACGAGACACAAATTCGATTAGGCAAAGATGTATCGATCGTTGCCAAAACTAGACTTTTGGAAATCCTTCGTCGCCATGAAAGTTGTTTTGCATATGACTTGGCAGGTTTAGGCTGTTCCAATGCCGCTGAAATGAGAATAGAATTAAATAGTCAACGTCCAGTAGTTTATCGACCCTACCGGTTATCCCACTTTGAACGTGAAAGAGTTCAAACAATGGTAAATGACATGCTAAGCGCAGGCATCATTAAGGCATCAACGTCCAACTATGCCAGTCCAATTATACTTGTACGCAAGAAGGAAGGTGGGATACGTCTTTGTGTCGATTATAGACTCCTAAATTCGATTACTGTAAAGGAAAGATATCCCATACCTGTGATTGAGGATGAAATAGCTAGACTGTCTGGACAAGCATGGTTCATCACACTTGATTTAATGTCCGGGTATTACCAAGTACCAATTTCGGAAGAAAGTAAACACTTGACAGCGTTTGTCACGCCGGATGGTCAATATGAGTATAATCGTATGCCGTTTGGCCTGGCTAATGCGCCCGCAGTGTTTCAACGCATGATGAATCAAGTTTTAGGGCCAGTCAGATGCAGTAAGGCCACGATATACATAGATGATTTATTGATTTTTGGTAAAAATCCGACGGAATGCTTAGAGCGACTTGAGGAATTTCTTATTTTATTAGAGAAGGCAAACCTTAAGCTAAATTTATCAAAATGTAGTTTTTTGCAAAATAGTATAGACTACTTGGGGTTTGAAATTAGTTCAACAGGAATGCGACCTGGCAAGACAAAAATTCAAAGCGTGACTGACTTTCCACGGCCGGTAAATTTACACGGAATAAGACAATTTTTAGGGCTCGTTAGTTATTTTCGGAAGTTCGTGCAAGGGTTCGCACAACTTGCCCATCCCCTCACAAAACTGCTTAAAAAGGATACGGTCTGGGAGTGGACGGATGATCAGGAAAAATCATTTAAGAACTTAAAAGCTAAGCTCTTAGATAGACCCATACTTGCCATATACGACCCTAAGGCAGAAACCGAGCTCCACACAGACGCTAGCAAAATAGGCCTCGGCGGCATACTTTTACAGCAGGCCCAAGGAAGCCAGGGTTCTTTTCGTCCGGTAGGATATTTTAGTCGCCAGACGACACCGGAGGAAAGAAATTTTCACTCCTATTAACTGGAGACGTTGGCAGTTATTTGCGCTCTTAAAAAGTTTAGGGTATACCTTTTGGGCAAACTCTTTAAAATAGTCACGGACTGTAGCGCGCTGCGTTCCACTTTTTCAAAGCGCGATCTCATTCCAGGATCGCTAGATGGTGGTTAGCATTACAACAGTTCGAATGTGTCATAGAATTTAGAGCCGGTTCGAAGATGGCACATGTTGACGCCTTATCTAGAAACCCCATAGTAGATATAGAGACATTAAATCCTGAGCAATATCCTGCTGTTATGGGTATAACTGATGAAGACTGGTTACTTACTCTGCAACTTGGGGATCCAGAACTGTGTAGGATTCGAAATATCGTTAGTAGTAATGTTGACCCTAAGGGTGTAGAATATATTAAAGAAAATTATGTTATAAGGGATAACAAACTGTTTAGGTGTATTGGAGGTGATAAGGAGTATGTAAGATGGGTGGTTCCGAAGGGTGCAAGGTGGCAGTTGTGCAAACGAAACCACGACGATATCGGTCACGCCGGTTTCGAAAAAACCAATGACCGAATGAAAAAAAAAACTATTGGTTTGCAAAAATGAAGAGATTTGTAAAAAAATATGTAGGTGCCTGTATTGAGTGTGCATACGCTAAAAAGGTTACAAATAAACGCGAAGGGTTATTGCACCCTATAGAAAAGGTCGAAAAGCCCTTTCACACTTTGCACATCTTGGGCCCTTCGTGAAGTCTAAAAGAGGACATACTCACATATTGAGCGCTGTAGATTCCTTCACTAAGTTTTTATTCATTAAACCAGTCAGGAATACAAATACACAAAATGCAATTAGAGCTTTGCAGGACATTTTTGATATCTTTAGAGCCCCCGACCGACTGATAAGTGATAGGGGTTCTTGTTTTACATCCCATGCATTTAGGAAGTTTTGTCACGATCGAGGCATAAAACATGTATTAAATGCTGTCGCAAGCCCGAGGTCTAATGGGCAAGTTGAACGGTATAACAGGACTGTTTTGAACTCGTTAACGGCTCAGAACCTAAATTCAGATCAAAGAGAATGGGATAACACATTAGGCAGGATACAATGGGGATTAAATAACACCATACAAAAAACTATTGGTAGGTCTCCAGCAGAAGTCATGTTTGGTGCAGAAATTCACAGTGAATTCAATCCGTCCATTAATGAAATAACAGAGAAAACTCGAGAGGTCTCCTCGCTGCAGACGATTCGTAATGAAGTAAAGGCCAAAATTGATAAGGCACACGTTGCACAGAAACTGTATTATGATCAGGGTAGGCAACCAGCACGTATTTATAAAAAAGGTGAATTGGTAAAAATTACTAAAGTGTCTTTTCAGAATGATGGCAAGAGCACCAAACTTATGCCATCATATGAGGGTCCTTATAGGGTTGTAAAAATACTTGGTAATGATCGCTATAAAGTAGCCCCAATTGCGGGCTTTGAGGGAATGAAAAATAAAAAAAAGACTACTGTAGCAGCAGATCGAATGCGACCATGGATACATGTAACTTCCTTAGAAATTGATGATGACACTGATAATGATTCCGGGAATGATGCAAGCGATGAGGAAAATATGCTAGAGCACTTAAATAATGTTTGATGATTGTAGCGTTGGCGCTATTGTTTATTTTGTGATATTGTTATTTACATTACTATTTTTGTCTATATATACATTTGGCTAACGTATGAATGTTGATGTTATTATATACATTTGTGTTATTATATTGTTTCAGGTCAAGTACAAGACAAGTTTTATGGACTGCATCTTGACCTGGAACAAAATGAATTATGGTTGGATATGTTAAACCAGATGGGTTAAACATATTGATTAAAAGTGATAATGGATAGATAAAGGTTATATAAAGTATGGATTAAATTGGATGGATTAAAGGATAAATAAAACTGGATGGATTAAAGGATAGATAAAACTGGATGGATTAAAGGATAGATTAATTTGGTTGGATAAAGGATGGAATAAAATATAAAATAAGGATACTTAAAATTGATGAGATAAGAATTAAAATGTGGAATTTAGTGTCTTTTGATGATATTTTATTTCTTATCGACTTTTGGATTATTATTGGATAAGAAATAAGTAAGAATAATGTATATAATTTATTGTTTAACAATTTATTTACTTAAATATGTTTAGTATTGTATATTCTCAAAAATATTTTTATTTCTTTTTATTTTTGAATCCGTCATTTATGTTTACTATTCAGAAATGAGGCATTTGTATAATAACTGTATTTGTTCAAAACAGTGTGTTATTGTAACAGTTATTCGAAAAAAATAAATGAAACAATAGTGGTAAAATAAGAATTGATGTCTAGATATAAATAATTGTTTATTTTTATTTGACAATATTGTAAGATGGAACTGATTTAACCATTAAACTTAGTAGTTTATTTCTAAATGAAATATTCTCATTTTTTTCACTTCGCCGAGTGTAAGGTTTCACCTCATACGTGTATGGGGACATACACGCCGTCAGGACGGCCGAGTGTAAGGTTTTATTAATTTTCTTATAAATTTAAATAAATAAATACTGCATAACTCGCAGACTGGCAACATTGGCGCTAGTGGTGCGCATAGTTTTGGAACGTGGGACTGGCCACACTGTGAGAGTGGTGGAGTGATCTGGATTATTCGGAACGATTCATTGGGCGACAAGAGCGGATAGCGATAAGACGGTTTTAAGAAGTGCACTGATATTTTATAGTATAAAGTTTATAACAAAAAGGAATAAATAAGTTAAAGATATATTTGATGTGTTATTTCTGAGACACCTTAAACAACTTAATGCTTTTAAAACTAATAACGAGAGACAGTTGAAATTCGGAGTAGTATTTCACACATATCTGGTAGCACACCTTAGGTCCATTGAAAAAATTTTAACTTTTATTCATTGTTACAATAGCGCAATGAAACTCTATCCTTTTTTTAAATTGTTTACTCGCTTTATTAGTTGAAAGTGCAAAATTGTTTTAATTTAATATCTTTAGTGTGGTATTAGACATAACTATTATATCTTCGGATGAGGGTAGGAGTTTAAAAAAAAACGATTGTTACAAAAGATTTTTTTTGCATTCGAATATTTAATATGCACTCTATATTAGATGATAATTTATAAAGTGGTTTAATGACTCTGATAGCTAAACTGAAGCCTGACTGTCTATTGCAAATTATTGTGCTAAATTAGTATAATATGTGTATGTTATTTATGTTTACATAAACACAGGAATGAACTGCCTACTGAGGTAGTTTTAAAATAATGATAGCGATGTTTCGGTCAATACATAATTATATTAAACATGAATAATATTTTGCAGATAAAACCCGCCTTCTGCCCACAATCAGAGACCCAATAAGGTGGATTCTTTAAAATTTAATCCATTACTTGATTAAAAAAAGTCATATTTTTTATTAAAAAGTTATAGAATAAAATTCCCTCAGACGTAGTATATTTATCAAAGAAATCAAAGGAATATTCTGAATATTGTTCACTCTGGTCAAGGTAATGAGAAAAATTGTCAAAACACTTTTTCTTGGTTTTATTGTAACGATGATAAAATGAAATGGCAATATGTGTATAAATTGGTTCAATTTTATACCAACATATATTTTTTATATAAATATATGGATGATATTTATATTATGTATTTTTTGATGATTTCATAATTTTTACGAATATTGTTTACTGTTTTTGTAAATGGATGATTCTCTCCCTGAATGGTTTGTTTTAATTAAACTGAAAGGGGATCATGACTTTTTTGAGATTACAAATGTATTTATTGATTAATATAAACTCTTTAGTTCGTGATCATGTTTAGATGTTTTTTGTTGGGTTTGAATTTTGTATATTAGTTTAAATTTCCTTCTCTGAATCAATATTACATCACTATATATTAAAAAAATCAAATTAAATAATTTAAAATGAAAATTTTCAATGGACAATAAAGCAAAGATAACAGGTTTAAAAAGAAAAGTAGAATAGACTTGTGTGAGAAGAATGTACTTCGAGTAAAGATGAGGACCATTTCTTCGCAAACAGTTTAAATAAATGCCTCATTAGGTACAACATGGAGCAAAGAACCAGAAGAGATAAAAATAATATCAATATATAAATTAAGACTATTCTCTGAAGCAAAACATTTGAAACAAAAGTTATCAAGACACTTAAATTTAAAGTCTAACCGAATTATAGTTTTGACAAATATTCAAACTAAGTTACAAATAAGCTTTACAGACAAAATAATTTTATATTTATTATAACAGATTCTATATTTATTGCTTGTTATTTTGTTCTTTAATTTATTCTTATATTACACATAAGAACTTTAAAAATTATATTGATTTTTATCAACGAAGAGACTTCAGCATTTGAATGTTTCCGTTTCGGTTTAAGTCATCCTATAAGCCTCTTTTGACAAGGATTGGTTGTAAGTAAATTCAAAGACCGAATAATATGTTATGTAATGTATATTATCTGTAATCTGTGATGTATAGTGCAATATTATTGTTAAGTATTTAAAAAAAGTAATCTTAAAAACCTACCGTTTTTTAACTGGTACGGATTACCGTTAATACACATTACATAACATATTATTGATTGAATTGATGTATTAACATCAACCGAGTTTTATGTTGTATTTAGTTGTTTTCAAAAAGTCTTCAACAAACAAAACATACAACATAGTGATAAACACCTCACAGGTTGTTTTCAGTATATAATATGAGAGAATGTAAGGCCATCGAGCTTAATCAAACAGTACAATGTTGGTGAATTAAATTCGCGATAACATGCCTCACTCAAGTAATATATTAAGTCTAAGCATAATAAAATGTTGTTTTAACTAAATAGAATTTTATATAATTAATTACAACTTCTCAACTTATTTGTTTTATACGAAAATAACAGACGCTTAAGTGGAGATGGAATTAATTAGTTTCAAATTGTTTAAATTATTAAACTGGACCCGTTACTCCGTCTATGATGTAGTCTTACAAATGTTAAAGGTCAATTTTTCCATGACGAAAATGATAGTTTGTCCTTTTAAAATATCAACAAACCCGAATTAAAGACTCAAATAATAGAGTTATAAATTTATTTTGTATATTTTATCAGACAACAAGACGACAGATGGTATGGATGGTATTGTTATCGAATATTCAAATCTAAAACAAATGCAATCAATCAAGTTATAAGAGGTATCGTGACGTGCTTCAAACTCGTTCTCATTTCGTTCAACCATTCGTATTATCATAGAGCTTCAGTCAACAGAGAGAGGAGCTTTCATCACTTGTTCTACATTTTCTAACATTACACCTTACGTTACTGAGTATATCAGATAATATCAAGCTTATGAACAACCACGTGCTGAATATTTAATATAATATTTTCTCTAAAACTGTATGCAAAGTGGATTTTGTGTCATGAATAAAGTATGTGATGGTGGACGTAATTCTAACAAACATGAAAAATAATTATTAATATATATTTAATGTTATTTTTTTAAAGTTTTAAAGTTATATGAGTCATAAGTAAATTTAATAGTATATATTTCACTATTGATATCATTTTAATTTATTGCTTTTTAAAAGATTTGATAATAAAATTATCAAATCTTTTAAAAAGTAATATTTGTATAATACGAATATATCATCTTTAATTTATTAAGGGTAGATGGAACGAGTTTTCTCATTTCCTAGAACATTAACACCAGTGGTTCACTTAAAAAGTTTTAACAAAACAAGTTGACTACTTTGTTCAAAAGCCCTTTCATTTAATACAATAATAAAAACAATGAATGACATTACAACTTCAATATTATTAATTTAAAATATTATCACATTCTGCGAAGCGTCCGATTTTTTTTTACTGGACATATTTTAAATGGACTAATTATACCAGAAACATAGTTATGTTATGATAAATTATTCTCACGCTCTAAATAATTTTAATATTAGAGCATACATTCCCCTTACACCAACACTTAACTATATATATATATATATATATATATATATATATATATATTACACATTCTATTAAGAATTAAACAACAACATAATAAGAAAATAATAATAATACAACTATATAATTCATCTAACTAAGCATAAAAGACACACTAATACATCCGTAAATTAATAATAAGTGAAGTACAACACATAACCTAAGTGAGTTTAATTTAATAAATTTCATATTGAATGACAGTTAATTTTAAAACAAGATATTAATTATTAATATAAATCAAAACTTGTACAATAACAATAATATATATATCTATTATCGTGAAGTTGGCTGGTTGGTTTTGCATTTGTGAAATATAAAAGCTATGAATTTCCTACTCATTACGAAAATTATGATTTATTTGTAATGTGTTATTTTTTAACATATAGTTGTGAACAAGTTTGAAATCTGGGCCTCGATATCCAATACTCCGATAAATTATATTAAAAATATCTTTTACATTTCGACTAATTTTTTGATAAAAAAAAAAGCACAATAGAGAAAACGATCAAAATATAAAATTAAAACCTTCGTTAAAATGTAACTGAGGATGGAAAAATTGGCATCTTAAAATAAGATGCTGTAGAATTTAAAATGTACGCAAACTACGCACTTGTAGTAGTTATTAAGTGAAGCACAACATAAAAGAAACTCTCGGTATATGTAGCCCTTAATAAATAATAAAACGACAAGTGAAGTAGATACAGCTTGCATTAGTTATAAAAGATAAAATAGAAGTTTTATAACAAGAATTGCTTTAGAAGTTTCAAAAGCTTTGCAAAGTAATACCCCTCTAGTTTCTTTCAAGTCAGAACCTACTTACAATATAACTACATATAATACAATATGATATGTATTAAATAAAAAACAAAGCTGTAGTTTAAGACTGTAAAGAAAACTCTATATAAATATGTTATAGAAATTTCTTACTTCACAAATATAATACACATGAAAAGTGTATCGAAACTGTTGCTTCTGTATAACACTTGTACCGAATTCGGACTGAATGTACATTCGAAATAACTACTTTGAAATCCGCTTAGAGCGTAAGTGGGTTGAACATATAAAACCTCAAAGTTGACTTAACCTCAAGGAACATAAATAAACGATGGCGCTTCTAAAGCTCGAATTTGATAAAAGCATGTTAAAGTAATGATTTATTAAGCGAAATTTAATTTGTAGGACCAAACACAAATTAATTTATCATATCTTTCGAAAATTATATAAAATATATAAAACATTAAGCGGATAGCTGTGAGCTGGTGAAAATTAAATGGTAAATTCAACGTATTACAGCACTTAATTTTCAAGTGATTTCAAAGCCTCTTTACATTGTTAAATTGAGATGCTACGTACAAAGGATCTAACAGGTTTTGAGCTCAGTACTTCATTATTTTAAGTAGAAATGTAGAAGAGTCAACGTTTAAAGGACGGGGAAATTTTCATCATGGTTTTGAGACAATAAAGAATGCCATATTTAAACAAGATTTTGGGTGCGAGGCCCATTAATTAATTCCGTGGTAAAGAAAAATTATTAGGCTTCAAAGCGACTGCTCCATTAAAGGTCCGACCACAAACTCTTCTATTTATAATAATTAAAAGTTAATTAAAACAATATGAATATATCAAATAAATATTAGTTGTAGACAAATTGGTATAGATAAATGAAAAAGATATCTGTCTCAGTATTTAATTACATTATATGATGCAAATCGAACAACTAAGTAGTAGATTAATTAATAGATAATCTACAATTTATCAAGTACTAAAGAACTTACGAAAACTCCAAAGGGTCCAAATGAAAACAAATATTAAAGTACATACTCATATTTTACCACAATTAAATATTCAAAAGCAACAGTTAATTGCATCCGATGCATCGCTTTGAATTCCTATAATGATTTTAAAACGGCCTGATTCAACTAATTAAAACCCTTTGGTCCTGTTTCAGCTCATAATGTAATTTTATAGCTTCAAATAGCAATAGAATTCCATGACATGAATGTTATCAATACGTGGTCTAATATTTTTATATGAGCATTTATTAGAAACCGAATTCATGTTTTATTTATTACTTCAAAGTTACTGGATATGAATACAAATGAAATATTTCTTAAAAATTAAATGTTTCTCTTTTACTGACTTGCGAGAGTCTAATTTTGTACATATATATTTTTTTTTTTTGTAAATTTATACTGTTATTGGTGTACAATAAAGAATATATAATATAATATAATTTTATTACTTTTAAAGTAGAATATCAAACAATATCTATAGAAATAATTACAATTGATGATGACGCGAGAAGGCTGTAGGCAAGCTTAGTATAAGACACATTACACACGTCCAGGTACGGAGAGGTGGTAGTCGACCTTTAAGTCGATTTAAAAATATATGATATCAATTTTTAATTTACAAAGGTACATTATAGGTATATTAAAAATAAATTAAAATAAAGTATTTGAAAGAAATAACTATACTATAATAGTAAATAAAGAATATGAAAAAAAAATCTCTAATGCTTGTTTTGAATATAAAGACTTAATAGAGTACATGCAGAATGACTTTGCTAAAAATATTGTATTTTATATTGCTTTTAAAAATCTATATTACTAAATTCAATTAGTACACTACTGAATATAATACAGCAGCACTATATGAGACACAAAGCGATTTTATGATTTCTTTGTGAGACACATCCGAAATTTAGTTCAAAACAAGGGCCACAAACCATCAAATTTGACGACCTATTTTGCACGATGAGGCTTTACTTCAGCGCTTTAATGTTTCAGCGGTTTTACAGGGTTATGTAGATGCAAGTCATTTTCATAAAAAATGCTTTTTACGGTTTATTTGATTTCGTATACAAGTTTAATGTTATACAAATAGATTACTTGTAAAAAAGGAACAACAAATCTGTTTAAATACTGAAATATATCCCAGTTTTTAGATGTAAAAATTAATTGTTTCTGTACCCAATCAAACTGGGAATCCTTCTAATGATGTCACGGCAATCGGACAATTAGTAAGTTGCGCTTGTCTGTAATTCTTTATTTCTATTTGTTATTCGTATATTATAAAAATATTTCAACAGTACCTTGATGTATGATAATGGAAAGTTTTTGCGTTCTTTTGCAATATCCATCATTTATTCAGTTATTATTTCATTCATTCATCTTCATTTACATTTTATTTTTATAATCATATTAAAAATTTTATAATGCCATCATTAAATATAATATATTTCTATAAATCTTTTGAAGTATGAATTAGCATATACAAATATATATACATTTAAATGTTAGGTAACTTTTTAATAATAATTTAAACTTTTTAAAATATATACTTACATTATATACTTATAATATTATTGACTGTCTAAATGAATAAATAACTTAGTTCTTGTTGTCGGGTTGTCTGGGACTCATAAAAATGTTTCTCATTATTTTTTCGTAACTCTTAAACTAAATGATAAGTGAATTGAGGGCGTGGGGCGTTGCTCTTAGATTTATTTGAATTAACATCAGAATATCTAATTCTTTTTAGCTTGAATATAAATTTTAATATCTAGATTTTTATTTCTTTATTTACTTGTATGTAACGTAGGTATTGCGTTATAAAAAACAAAAATACTCGAAGAAATTCCGAAAACTTAGTTTTAATTTCACGATTACATAATATAACAAAATATTATTTTGACCATTTGTTATTTTGATCGTTCGTTTTGAACAAACGAATGAAACATTGACCTTTACCACTAACGGTTAGAAAAATAAAAGTAATTAAAAAAAATTAATAATATAACTTTAATGAGTTATCTAAGTCTTATCAAATTCAAGAATTATAAAAACCCGTAATGATAATAACGATGAAAAGCTGCAAAGGTTATTTCAGCTCATTACATAATTTCAGCGAGGAAGTAATCGAGCTTCATGAAACCATGTAACGCCTGAATTAATCGCTAGAACATGTTTCAGTGTCGCTGAATTAATTTCTAGTGAAGTATAATTTTATGGTTTTTTAATTATAGTAATTGTATTGTTACAGCGTTTAATCGAGATCTCTTTAATTGATCATTTTTTTCTTAGCATTATATAAGAAAAGCTTCTAGATCTGTGTGTATAGGTTTATTTATTCCATATTAAAACACTAAAGAACTCAAATATATCTATAATTTCCTTTTTTTTCAAACGTTGGATTTCGGAATTAATTACAAACATCGCATATTAATTATACATTGAGTATTTAAAATTATACATAATATTTATTTATAGTATTTTAAATTATACATAATCTATAATAAGAGAGATAGATATGGTTTGTTATGGATTGTGCAAGGCAAAAAAATAATGTGTTAAAAACTACATATGTTCGACAATCAGCACATTCTATATATTTTAATATGTAAGCTATCATGATCCATGATTATTATTACATATCCGGCTCTACTCACGTTAATACTATCGAAATTTGATAGATTGTTCGAACCTAATCGGGGTCATGACTTTTGAACTGTTCACGCCGTGATTCCGCCATGCTCAGAGCTCATTTATATTATGAAAATATATATTATATTATAAAACATATATACTACTTATGATTATAATGTTACTCAAGTTGCTCTTAGAATTACATAAATTAAGTTCAGAATAGCCTTAAATATATTGAAAAACAAATATTAACTGTCAAGTACTCGTACTAGTATAAATAACTAAATAACCTATTTCTCGTCATTTATTTGCTGAGTTGTTAATCTAATTCCTTGGAAAGGATCCAGGATTTCTGTCACGAGGGAAATGTCCGAGTAATGGAATTAACAAGCAAACGAACTTTTATTCTTCTTCTAAATATTAAAGATTTCTGAGGAAACTTATCTAGGTTAGTGTTTTTTCTTTTGCGTAGGCATATTGCGTGGAAAGACGAATTACAAAAAAAGACTTAAGATATATATTGTGTATGAAATAAATTATTTTTAATAGGTTTCCACTTTTTTCTACAAGGCAAATAAGAACAAATTTTAAATTCTGTAACTATAATTGTGGGTCCTAAGTTATTCAGTTTGCGCCTGTTATGAAATCTTAAAACAATCATAGTCTAAAAAAACTTGTTCCAATATTACTATATTACTTTTGGAAACCTATAACTTTTTAGAAGAGAAATCGAATAGCAGTACATAAAAAAAATCATTAACTTATACAAGTCTTTGATAAGGGAAAGTAAGATTGTTCTAATATTACTTTAAGAAATGATGAGAAGGCTCTAAACATCTTGTGTTATAGCAAGCTTGTGTCTCATGAAGGGTGTCTGCGTTGCGGGATACCCTCTTCATGGTGGTTCGATCAGAATGCTGCAATTGAATGAAAAAAAGATACCGTTGTGTCCAGCTAAGTTGGTGTCAGCAAACGTCTAGTTTAGAGTAAGCTTAATCATTAAATGGATGATTTTTTTTTTCGTTTTAAAAATATATATTTGGTATTAGATATGTATTACTGACTCGGATAAAAAAATAAAAAAATCTAGACTTGAGTTTACTATACTTTTTTTAAAATATGTGAATGTTGTTTATAAACTACATTGCGCATTCAAAAAATTAAAAGAAAGTATATTTTATCTGTGGTTTTTAGTATGTCGTTTAAAAACAACATTGTGAATTTAAGGGTTAAAAATCCTGTTTCAGGAGTCTCAAACCGGCTCCTACCCTCTCTTAGAAAGAGTCATGCAGTTATAAAAGCTTCAAGACATAAAAACAAATATTTATGGAATAGAAATAAAAAAGGCTTAATTAACTAATAAAAACTTGTTCAATATTAAATCGTATTATGTTATTTTTACATACTCGTACCATTCACGTGTATTTATTTTATAATTATATAAGTTATTATGTATTTAACAACTTTTATTGTATGCTTAAGAATAGTTTTATTTATTTTATTAATACCTCAGTAGGTAGTAGTTGTTATTTTATATTAGCTTGAAACAACGCTTATCCTCTGCTCATAAGAACATTATTTATATAAGCGAGTGTAATCCTTAATGCTATAGATAAAAGGATTATATTAGTATGTAGATATTCTTCTCGCTTAGTAAATCAAAATACAGTGTGTAAGATATAAATTCACTTTTGAAATGGTGTTTAGAATGCAGTTGGAATTTATGGTGGTATTATAATTGTTAGAAGCAGACAAAGGAATCTCTAAAATTATAATATAATATATAAATTTATATGTATAATATATATGTTTAATATTACATTGTTTTAAAGGGTTACAAATAAATGAAATCCTAAAATATTTTTTGAAAAATATATTAAATTTAAAGGTAGGTAGATATTGCAATAAATAGAAATATATACATGTATATATATGCATGTATCATTTACTTACTTCAACTTACTAATATTTTACATCATACTTTTTTATTATCATATTTAAATATTTTTTCCAAGACAGCATAGAAGTACCGACATTATTACACTATAATAGTATAAAGATGAAGAATGTTTGTTTGTTGGGTTGAACTTGCTAATCTTCGAAACTATTGAATGGATTTGAAAAATTTCTTTCTTTGATTATATAAAGCTGGTTCATAGGGAAAGCTATTATCTATCATTATGATCCTGTTTCTTAATCTTTCTATTATATTCATAATAAATAAAATCGTTTGTCCGTAGGTGGAACACATGTAACATCTTATAGTGAATATAACTAACTTGTAAGGCTTTAATAAACTAAATTCAAAGTAGTTTTACAATGATAACCTCAACTACGATATTAAATAAAAACAAATTATTTAACAATAATTACATATAGCTAAATTATACTATATTTTTGTTAACCAATACTGAAATAGTTACATTGAAACTGAACATATGTCATAAAATATTTTATTTCATAGTCTTTTAACGTTTGTCAATAAACGAACGATTCCAAACATCGACTGACATAATGGTCCTCTATTTATATATACGCTAAAACACATTATAGCACAGCGTATAAACTTTTATATAGCAATTTAGTTCAATATTAAAATTGACGATCACATCCCGATATCGAACTCTTAATGTAACATGTGTTGTTAGAATAGCCCTCATAATAAACATTACACATGTTTTATAACTAGCTGTTACTAGCGGTGTCACTCATGAATGAACAATAGTATTGACTATAGCATAATTATTTAAATCCTAGACAGGTTCGACCCTTTTACATGGACTTGTCTATCAAAATCAGAAAGAATTTTTCAAATCCATTTACATCTTTAGCATTAGCATTTTTAAACCAATAAACAAATTTTTTCGCTTTATAATATTAGTATATATATATTATTATTTGTAAATAATTACCAAATTCCCGCTTTGTTGAAATCTGTAACAAAAATATAATTATATTCATAAATAAATTATTACAATTTTAACGTTACAAATTCCTGTCTATATATTATATATATAAATATTCAAGATATCATGTCACATGTTCTCTGATAGCAATGTTATTGTATGATTGATCGTACGACTATCTATCATCGAGGACAAGATCCTAGTTGTACACCTCACTCTGGATCAGGCATTAGCATAAATCATGAGGGTATGGAAAAAGATAGGGGCAGATTGACATTTCCGCAAACGAACGAAGGAAAAGATTGCCTTTGTATAATATATTTACATATTGACATGACATGTTTTATATTCGAAATCGATATTGTTTTTTATTGTTGGTTTCGTTACCAATTTCGTATTTTATTTGACTTCCTCGTAACTTGAGATACCCACAATTACTTAAATTAATTGAATAATATTAATAATATTAATAATAATAATTATTATTATTATAGTTTACTTTTAAAGCTTTGTTATGTATATAAGTTTTTTATTTCATGGCTTTTGTCGTTTTTGTTAACATGCACCTACTTTTTTTTATTTTTGCACTACCCTCTTCACCCTTGGTCGACTAGTAGAAAATGCCCATGACGTTAAGTCCGCCATTGGTCTTTTGTGCATAAAGAATAAATAAAATGAAATAAATGTATACCTATATGAATAAAAACATATCATTAGACACAACTAACACTTTCTTTACAAGAATCGTAAAGAAATTCACTAAGCTTTTTAAATACTAACATAAAGACACTCGCATGACAAAACTGAAGTGAAACAAAGGATTCTGTGACGTGAATAAAATATTACAAGTTTGTAGGATTTTGTTGATACAGGACGAATCCTTTTAAACCCTTCTTTGTTCATGTTTTTTACTCGTGTCTTGAGTTATGAGAGCTGACACTTGAACTTATAGTTACACATAAGTTTTCTATTGTCATAGTTTTGATAGAAAAATCATTAATTTTAATTATTGGAAACACTGAAATTTACAAAATGTAATGTTTAAAAGTAATTCTATAACTAAGTTATAACTTTGATAAATTTAAGCGTTTTATTTCATCTCCTCTTCATCCAAGAAGCTCTACTTGAATAAATGACTTTATAGGTCTCATTCATAAATATCTAATAGATTCTTACGCACACCCTCTAACCTCACGTAATGAAGTACGCGAGGTGATTGGAATTCTACACCAGTAATTAATAACACTCTGTATTATAATAAAAATAATATAACGCTTACATTAATTAATCCTTAACTTATGTTTAAGTGGATGTATAAGTTTTAAATAAATCTAAATTAATTATAATCTGAAACAAAATAATAGATAACAGATAAAAAGTCGCAGCCTTACCTGAGAATTTATTAATTTTTGAAGTAGAAAACGCAAATGAATAATCAAAATAAGTTAAGTAGTTATAGAGAAAATCTCGGACATACCGATATACAAGCACATACATACGGGTGAAACAAAAAACCATTATTTATTGTTAATTAGTTTTTTTTCTATGTAACTAATAGTTTTTCTACGTAATTGCAATTTTACCAAGAGCAAATTTTTTATCAAAACACTGCACAATGCTCTGTAAATTGAGTCCGTCCTCGAGGTTTTTGCTTCCCTCTTGCATTCTCAGTTTTATATCATTTTGTACGAAGGTCATTAGTTCAAGAGCACGCTTGTGAGATAAGAAATATCTCGCTAACTTTTCTAATTTAGTTTTCTGTGTCGTATAATAATTCTAATTACATTAATATTTTTGCTCGTTGACTTATTTCTAAGTTCTTTTTCTGACTTTACTTTATATAACTTTAATAGTTCTTTGTGATATATGTTGTAATTATAACTTAAATGTTATATTAATTTTCTAAGTTCTTGTTATATTATTTTTCTAAGTTCTTGTAATTTGCGTTAAAACACGTTGTTAACCTTTCTGATTGGTGATATCATGATAGACAGCCAACCAGGACTCTTGATAGTATTGCCAAATAATTTATATTTCAATTATCCTCTAACAAGCCTTCCGTTAGTACGTCACCAAATAAATATATAGAACTTTTATTAATTGATCATAAAATAAAAAAAAATGCTTTACAAAAAAAGGCTAAAATACTTTTACTAAAAAGTAATCAGTCAGTCAGAGTCAGATTATATAATAAACTATACTTTTACTAACAATTTTTACCTTTAAGATAATTAATAATAATAATAATATTAAGAGCAGTAGCCTAATCCTAATAATAAGCCTTCTACATGAATTTGCCTATCAGAATCATAAAGAACTTCTTCAATTCATCCGATAGTTTCAACAAACAAACTTTTCGGCTTTATAATATTAGTTACGACGGATGGAATAAATCGCTATTAACATTAATAAAAAGAATTAAAATAAATTACCTCTATTGGAAGTTTTTTTTTATTAGGAGTAGGTAATCCTGAAAGTTTCAAAAAGTATATTTTTCAATTTCAAAACCAAACGCAAAAATGAAAGATTTTGTTTATTCAAAAATATTTTTCAATTAAAAAATGATTAATTACTGTTGTATTCATCTGAATAAAATTTTAAATCAAAGCCACACAGATTAATCAAGATATATAAATAACAATATTTATTACGAATCGTTTTTGTATTTTAAATTTAAATTTGAATTAATTTGTTTTGAATTGTTTTTGAATTAATTTGATCAAATTTAAAATGCTTTGTCAATAATAAAACTAATAATAAATAATCAATAATTAACAATCTACCTCCAATAGTTTCTTGGATTCTAGGTATAGTTTAGAAAGTACACAATACGTTTTGACAATATCTTAGGATTTCATGGTGCAATCACAGACAGACAGAGATAAAGTTCAAATAAAACTATTTTTAACGGATTAAAACTCGCGTATAATTTGGTTACATTTTCATTTTAACCCGACGTTTCGAATGCTTTGCTGCAATCGTCTCGAATGCTTTGCTGATCCTGAAAATCTAAGAGATATAGTTTATGATTGGGTCCCAGGTATTAGATAGGTCCCAAGTATCCCACCTTTTTTGTATTAAAATTATTATATTTTTAATTTCAACAGCTTTGCAAATCGTTCATGGTACATAACGGTCTCCCCTAGCGAGGATTTATGGTTTATTAAATCAATACCTATGGGTAGCAGAGCTTCACGTTTATATAGTAGATATTTTAGAAATATAGTAATTTATAACAGATTTTGATTTTATTTTATTTCATTGTAAACTGCAAGTCACTTATCTACATTTGCCGTCAGAATTGTGAAACCTTTTTATTTTTTCTTATTATTTTCAACACATCTACGACTGGAGCTCTTCAAAATGAGAACAATAACAGCTCACACAATTTGTTCGTATTCGCTGATTCTATTTATTAAACGAATGTAATTTAAATTTGACCAATAGCAAGTCTCGAAAAGAGCAAACAGTATCGAGTGATTGGAGGGGCATTTTGACAATGGTGATCGTGACGCTGAGTGTTGAATTCAATCGTATATTGCAAATTATATAAAACTGTTCGTTTCTGTGGAAGTTTGTGTATCTTAGTCTGTTTAGCGTATACCATTACTAAGGGATTGTTCTGAGTGTGTAAATCTTAAAAGTGACGAGTTTCTGCTATATGATAATTGGCGGAGTCACCACGTGCCTCCTACCCTCTGAACGTGGAAATTAAAAATTAAAGATTTTCGGGTATTTAGTCTAGATAGCTACGATCCTAACTGTAAGTACTTGTTGTTGTTCAAGTCATCGTGTATAATTAATCTAGAATAATTAATCTACTTATATATAATTAAACTACTAATCAATTCGTGTTTTGCTTAAGAGGTCAGACGCTGACGGGACACTTCGGCTGGTTCGTTTCGTTACACTATTAATATATTATATAATATACAATAGCTTTCTGGAACTAATGTACCAGTCAATTTAAAATAGAGACGAAGACGAATCATCTACACGCAATGTTAATTTTGGTACGTGACTTAGCGACATCGCAGCAATAAGTATGTGAAGTCGTATTTGGGATTTACCAAAACAGGACAAGATGAGCTATTAAAACGAGTCACCATAGCAACGGACGCCATGTTACTTGCTACTATAAAATTGCGGTAATTACAGCATTTTGTGGTTAGGTTACGATGTCCACTTTTTTTAAGTAAAATATGTCGTAAATGATAAAATGTACATTTAGTAAATATGTTCTATAAAAATAAATTTGCGTTTTACTCGGTTTTACAAATCACAAATACGCATTTTCGTAGCACTAATACTCAAAAATGTAGAAATTTTTGTTGCATCAGCGCTAACAAAAAATACATAAATTTTTAACATATTAAACATTTTATGTCATATCTTTTTATTTTTTATGTTATATTATTGTCTTAGTAAATACAGTAAAGAATATAATTATTATTAATTAATTATGTACGTGTTCTAAAAATAAACATGTATTCTTTACTTTCTTTTCAGTGTGTATAAAAAACATACCTATTATTATTTTAAAATTCACTTCTAAGACACATGCATATAGTATTATGATCACCTTTCTTTCGAGAATAACTAATCTTTGAACAACAATAAAGCTCTCGTCTGTTTTATTACATCATAAATTGGTTTCTACAAGCGACATGAAAAGAAACGATTAAAAAGTTTTTACGTTTAAAATGTCTGTAGTTAATAGCTTGAACTGTTCTATAACTGTAGTTATAATTACTTTTATATTATATGAGTTATAGTTATATATAATTAATAACTTGGAAAATAATCTGAGTTTTGAAGCTAATTGCTTCATACTAATGGTTTTTGTAATATAATTAGTATCAAAAGTTTTTGCTTGAAATAAATATAAATTCAATAAATTAACGCGCGAAATATATATTATACAATTCTTAATTGCCCAAAAGAGGTCGAATTGTATAAGTCAGAGGAGAGTGAATGTGAAACCATTACTGTACAGACAAATATAGGAGAGGAACATGTTGCCACGAATCTATGGAAACCCACTTTTTTCAAAGATTCATACCAATGCATGTTTTTGTGCATATACACGGACCTCTATGAGGTATGAAATATCAATTTTCAATTAATTCCCACTAATAAAATAATAATACATTATGCAACGTGAAATTTAAATAGTAAATTCAATAAATATTGTATGAAAAAAATTTTGCAAATTATTAAAATTGAACAAAGTTATATTATTAAAATGTACTTATGTCCTTCATTAACTTTATCAGTAACAAATTAGCAGCGTGATAAGAATCGTTAGTTACGGTACATCTCATATTTTATGGACCATAAACTAACTTCATAGATATAAAATTAATATTGTGTAAATATATAAAATAATATATAAAAATATTAAAAAGATTTGAAGACAGATAAATTGATCAACTCTAATAAACTTTATTCAGAATATGATTTACGAATGTTCGCTTTCTTTTCTTTAATCTCAGTTATAGCAACGTTCAAAATAATTATGTGTGAGTTGACGTTTGAATTATTGTTGTTTGTCTTAATTAAATACAACTGTTGCATAGAAACTGAAATGTCTGTTAAATTAATAAAATATTTTGTTTTGTGGAATCACTTTTTAATTGTACATTTTGTTGGAAACACCATGTCAAGTTCATAAAAAAGTTTCTACAAAACTATTTTTTTTTTACCAAATTTTTAGTTATGTTTATCAATTTATTTTTTAAAAATAAGACATTTTAATTAAATTACAGTAAAACAATCAGAATAATAAAAATAACACAACATTTTTATGTCAAGTAGACACAGAAACTGTGAAAGCAAAATTTTAAACTTGAATTTTAATTCATACTTTTTAAAACATAAAAAAAAATAAAAAGTAAGGAAGGAAGTAATTTTTTATACCAAAAATACATGTGAGGAAAAACAACTCTTAAAACGTTAGTTATATTTCAGGAAATAATAACTGTACATTATATAAGACTAAATAACTTAACAGGCTTTCAAATTATATAATAATGTTGCTTTGTTCTAGGCTCACATTTATCTGAACTGTCAGCAGTTTTGGTTCCGAGCACAAAACATGTTTATTCAGGATGTTTACTGTCGTGTTCTTGTATACTACAGTACTACAGTACATACACACTAGTGAGTTTATTTAGTCAGAATATCAAATCCATCAAGAAATGTTTACAGTAGCTAGCCACAAGCTTACGTTTCACAAACTCGCTTGTAAAGTTCTGGAAAGTTCTAGAATGTTCTAGAAGTGTCTAGCAACTTCGTGTTTAAAACTTTTTATCAATCTTCCCCATGTGCACAATTTACCACAACTTTTATAATCGAATTCTTTTTATAATATTGCACTTTTCAGTATTTGAAATTTCTGTTTCTTTTCCTACTTGCTATTAATATTAGAATTATTTATCTTTTATAGAATTATTTATCTTTTATTTAATATAATTATTAAAAAAAACGTATTAATATGACAATCAAATCACGACTTATATAATGTAAGACAAGGTCTCTGAAAATATTCAACATAATGAATGATGAATGAATGAACTTCCGTGACGAATGATAAGAACATAAACGAACCGAAAACACGTCAGAGAGTGATTAATAAATTCATTAATTTATACAGATAATCACAAATTACATACAATAAAATATATATTACTAATAAGAACATTGAGTAACTGTATATTCATATATATATATATGAATATATACAAAATATACACACTTTTTTCTTTAAATATATTGAAACAAATATGTTACAAATTGTATATGGCTTGAGGCTACCATAGCATTTCCCTACATATTTTATTTCAACTTCAAAGACTTGAGAATTTGAAACAGAGCGTCGAAATCTAAATATTATATGAGATTTAATCTAAAGTTGATCTTGAATAATACAAAGAAGTCACGAAATGTAATTAGTACCTACGTAAGAAAACTCTAAAAGAGATTCATATCGGCTAGAAGAGCTCACTTCATAAATAAATTAATTTATATTCATAATTTATTTAGGTTTGTTTACTTGATAAATATTATAAGAGTATTAAAGTACAACCTTCTATAAATATTTACTTTATTTGTGGTTGAAATTCTATTATCGTATTTTCAAGTCAACAATATATTATTTTCTAATCTATTATACTCATTATCTTTTCTCGACATTTATTGGGATTAACAGTACAGTAACAACCAAGATCAATAATCGATCACAATTCACGATTTAACATCCACATTAATCACTGAGGCCGCACGACGCTTGTGTATTTTTTCGTGTTTCAAGACTGCAGTTCGCTTACAACAGTACAGTACAGCAGAGAGCCCGTCAAATATCATATAATCGTCTCTTGCGACATATTTAAGATACGCTAAAAGAACACACCAGTGTGCTGGCGCAGTTTGGGAACTTTTTTGTTGACGTCTCAAAACTGCGGCTAACAGAACGAATGTGTTAGAGCCGCAGTCAAGGATATTAACGGTTTAAAAGGCCGCAATCAACGTATTTTAAAACACAAGCAACAACTTCATAACTCAATTCACATCTCAGTTTTCTGCAAACATTCTAGAAACTGATTGTTATTTTAAGCTTTAATTGATTTTTAATTTAGACTTTAAATTTAAATAGATAAAAATAATAGATAATTTTAATTAAAGAAGTGATGTTAATAGTTTATTATTATTTCTTATGAGTGAATTAACCAAATAAACATATATATGTATATATGACGTAATACTTAAGATAGTATTGTAAAAACAGCTCAGTATAATTACTTAAGTTAAAGAAAACGGTTTTACCAATAGTTTTTATTTAGTTTTAACAGTTTAAATAATATATTATTTAAATTGTTAAAAGATTTGCTATAACAGATATGTTAAGTTGATATTTTATTTGTAATTATCACAGATGATTCAAACGAACTTACCGTATGTTTCTTATATTCTTACTCTTATATGCAATGTACTAGAAAAATATGTTAAGTTTAAATTTAAAATATTCATGTGAAGTAAAGAATAACAAAATAGAATAAATTTTAACTATTATATTAAAACAAGAAAAAACAAAACACTGTTTTTTGCCTTCACTTCGAAATGAAACAACTTTTTTCTATTTTAAGTTTCATCCTGAAAGGAAAGTTTGTTAACTGAGAGTTATTAAAAAACTGGTAGATACTTTTGTGTTAAGATACTATATCGAAATTATCACTATGTTGATACAAAGATAATAAAATATAGAATCACGATCTATGTCTGATTTTATTATTTCATGTTGTATATATATGTACTTTTAATAACTGATTGTCGATTCATTGATCTGTTTGTGAAAGTATTAATTATTTGAAGTCAACAGATATAACCAATAACATATATGTTTAATTAACAGGTGTTATCATATATCTATAATGAGTTAGTTTGTAGTTCTAAGCCCAACAATTTATATAATGTTTTTTTTATTATTTTAATTAATGTCTATATTGACTGATTCCATAAGCTTGAAGCCACATTATATTTTATGAACATCCAATAGTTTAACCAACAAAAAATATATAAATAATTATGTAAATGGTAAATTATTAAAACATTCGTGCTATCTTATAATTATATTCCTGAGACAGGTAATTTCTTTATCTTAGCACGATCTTTGCTGAAAGTTTTAAGATCTCGTAAAAGCAGCTCAGTATAAGATTACATTAAGTATTTAAGGTTATAACGGTATCAGAAGTGTTTAAAGTATACTAGAATACATAGCTAAATAGAACAATTTAAACTTTTATATAAAAGAATTCGGTAAAGAAAAATATAATGAGTTAGTAAAAAGGTAATATTGACGTTTAACCTACAAACAAATAAAAACTGTAGTACAACTATCGTTGGCTACATTTTTATAAAACCTAATTATTCATATTTTGATTGAATATTCTTAATTTCGTATTCTATTAGCAGAAAATTTGATTGTATCCCTCTTCCCCTCTTTAGAGAAAACCATTTCAGTCGCAAATTTTATAAGTTCAAATAAAATAATTAATTACTGAATAAAAGAGAAATATAATTTTATGGTTACAGTATTTAGTAAACATTAGGATGAAAAACCTAATTTTATTTAAAAAAAATGAAATTCGAATAGAAAACATTTAATAGACCGTAGTCACACTAAACTGAACTCAAACTAAAGCATTTCTCTCTCTACCTTCATATAATATTATATGTTCATTATACAGTTATTTTGAGAACATATTCAAAGGAATTGCTTTATAACTAATTATATTTTGAGACATATATCATTATTTAAGTTACTCGAGTATAATCGTTTGCTCTCTATATGAATTTATAACAACTATTTACTACAAATGTATCAAATAAAATATTAAAATTTATTAAAAAATCTTAAACTGTTAATTTTATAGAAAAACATTTTTATTTAAACTATGTCACGAGTTGCCTTTTGAAATAAATGTTTTAATTAAATAAGACGTACCAATCCTTCATTATTTGAGGAATGAATAAAAATATAGCGTCGCAGTTTCGCACTTCTTAAATTTGTGGCGAGTATTCTGTTATAAACTAAACTACTTGAAAATAAGTAAATAAGGTAACGGTGCGTCGGAGGATCATTATACTAGCTTTCACCAGAGTGAGAGAGATATAGTTATAGTTATATTAAGACAGCTTCGATTATTTTACCTGTATATACAAGTAACTAATGAATTTATAAAACAACTAATATTCTAGGGAATAATTATTTTTTTTTCAATATATTGTGCAGAAAAATAATCATATTAATTTTTGTGAACAAAATCACCATTTGAGTGTTCAGCTGTTTAATTAGTTTTCTCGAGGGGTATAACAATATGTCTTTCTTTTTGTTTTATTTTTTTTACTATTAAAAAAAAATTGAAAGAGTGGATATTTGCAGTGATGGCAATTAAAACAACCCATCACAGAACCATTATATTTACATATTTTCGTAGTTTAATCGGTAATAATATTATTATACAGCATATTCAGAATATATATCTGCTAAAACTATTAGCAACTTTATATGGCATATATTTAAGCAGGAATTTTTAAAGCAATATACATGTCAGATGTTACATAACATAAACCACATACGTATCTAATTTAAAACTACGTTGTCAAACATATGATAAAAACTTTTTGCAAAATACTTAGTATAGGCAATTGAAGTCTTTTATTTTATATTTTATAGCGTTGTTATCACCATCTCAAACCGCAGTCTTTAGTAATATAAAATCCCTCTCAGATAATTATAATATTTCCGCAACGATGCTGAGCTCGTTTTTGTTTAATTGTATATACCCTTTCAACATCATTTCTCATTTAATTACAGAAATTGATTACTGCAAGAAAAATATAAAAAAACCCTTAAAACTGAGATCATAAAGAATCAGTATTTTTGAGAAAATAAGCAAAATAGATAAAAAAATATAACAGGACCACCTAGACAGACTCGCTTTTGTTTGCGATGGACTTGACTACAGCAGCATAATAGCCGTAAAACTTTTATATAAAAAATAAACTCCAACTGAGGAACTAAATTAATTTCTGGAATATTTTTCGCTGACACCACAGCAAAGAGTTTATCACCTACAGTTTTTACGACGTTTTTAGTTTAATGTTTTAAATTTTACAATTACTATAAATGTAGAACTAATTTACTTCATTCCATATCTTGTCTTATATTTGTATCTTCCAATTAGTTAAAAAGTTAAAAAACATTGTGGATCCTAAAAAATCAACACATATTGTCAACCATTTCGTCAATAATAATAATTATTTTAAAACAACGATTTTTTTTTTTAAATGTAATGTTCATGAATATATTTTTGTACATATATTTCAACATGCAGATCATATAAACAATTTTTAAGTACACGACTGAAAAGCAAAACACGTTTCATATACTATACCAAATTACAAATTTGTAATTTATATTATAATTTGAAACAAATCTACCGATTTATTAAACGCATTATTTAAAATTTGGTCAACAATATTTGAAACACATTTGCTCTTTAATATTTAATGACCTCACTAGCAAAATATAGCGTAATTATTCCTATTTGATATTTTAAGCTAAATGTCTTTTCATAAAATTCTTAAGTTATTTGAAACCAAATTCTGTAACATCATTAATACATTTAGAAAAAGATATATTTAAAGTAGCTTAAATGGAAGGAAATTGAATTAATTATGTTCTCAGATCCTGACAACTTTATGAAATTACCAATGGTTTTAGTGTTAACGTGATTTAAGATGCATCAGTACTAAATGGTAATTCGAATATGAATCTGAAAATTATTTATCGAGAGTTATTTATCAAACGGCTCCATAATACATAAAATCTTCAGGATTGGAAAAAAAATGTCCAATAATTTGATTTAATGTTAGAGTTAAAATGAATCAGAACCTCTTTTTTATTTTAAATAGATAAACTAAAATAGGACAAGAAATAAGTACTTGTTAAAAAATCTACAGAAGCCTCTGAAAGTTATTGTTAATTTATTTATGCACCGATCTTAGAAACATCTTTTTAAAACTTTTCAGCTTCAAAGATGTGTAGGTTCGTGATACTTTTATGTATGATCAAAACAACATTAAACATATTGTGATTTATTATTTTATTAATAATTAGGAATTTTTATAATATGAAGGTAGTCCTCATCTGTTAATTGATATTCTAATGTACCCTCGGCTAAACGTTGTAGCGGCGCATAGTATGAAATAAGTAAGTGCTGTAGCTGGTCGATTTTGTTACAAGATGTCGGACACTAAGGATTGTGTTGCAAGTACTGCGTATCATTTGAAACAAGTCTTAACAATATATTTTTCAGACTGTAGTTTCCAGTATGGGTTTTCATTGCGTACGTTTTGCCTGTTACCCTCCTAGATAACAATTCTCGCTTATCGACAATTCTAAATTAAAGAGGGAGTAGTTTTAAACAACTAAATACTCTTGAACTTTTCTTATATACAACATTCCCGCGTTCGTAGAGGGTTTCAAAGCTTTCACTGCTACAATCACGTCAAGTACACTTCTAGCTATGAAAGCGCGCTATTACTGATATATCGAGTGGTCAATTTACCAACACATGAGTTGAAAATCGTTGTAAATTTGTATATTTGTGAACTTTTTATAAAAAACATCTATGACATTTAAAAAAAAATTTCTACGCTACGCTCGTCTACAAATCTAAATATTTACCAAAAACTGATATTTAATTTATTTTTATAGTCCAGCCAATTTAATAAATAGATATATATATTTTATAAGAACTTGCTGATAAATCAGTTCCTGTTTTTCTGAAAAGACGTAGGTAGGATCGTTATATGACGCAAACATAGAGCATCCCTATTTATTACTCATAATACCATGATCAAAATTACAAAGAAGGAAAAGTTCCATTGAAAATTTAATATAATTCCGAAACACAGTTCACAGAAGTAGTTCATATCTTTTAGCTCTCACAACGTGACCTGGTTCTGAAATATAGAAAATATCCCGTGAGTAATGGCTGCATATAGCTTTACTAGCGCAACAGTTTTGCTTCGCTCGGAGCTGAAATTTATTAAAGGTAACGAAATCGCGTCTACGTTCGGATAAATTTAATAAATAATTTATATTTTTCCTTTTGGAATCTCAATTTTAAAAGTAGATGAAATAAATATTTGTTCGAATATTTAGATCATAATGTACCTAAGAATGAGGCCTCCTCTGCTAGAATCTAAAAATATTATAACAAATTGTAATCGTTTTTAAGATTGGCAATAATAAAAAAGACAAGTCCTCTGTCTTTGCCGCCGGCTCTTCTCAGTACTGTAAAAAATGTTTTTTACATCTTTTTTTTAAATAAAATGTTTCGAATAAAATATTTGATGAAATGCTATTAGGAAGTTGTAGAATAAACTCTAAATTAGAACTAATCTATTTATATTACAAATATAAGAATGTCTCTCATTTATGCCAAATATTAACAAACGTTCATACTTACCTCGAAACGATACCAATATGTAAATATTCATCACGTCGAGAAATCAAACTTGGGATCAGTCACAGCCCTAATAAAATAAAAAATATTCTACCACATTGAAGTCTTTCAGAGGAAAGTAAATATTAATATTATAACATATAATATTGTTAATAAAGATTATACTGTAAAATGATACTAAAATCTTTAATAAATCAACAGTATATAGACATCAGATGACACTTGGTTTAATAACCAACGCACGAATCAATTAAAAGGTTCAAGGCCATATAAATAACTGAAGTTGATAGACATCTTATCACCGATATTTTATTTATAATTCTGTTCATGAATGTATTAATTAAAGAAGAAGACGCAAAGGAATTGCCGTTTATAAAGATATTCCAATTTTGTTCATGGTCTGAAATTGTAATGAGAGATTACTCTATAGCTATTCAAGGTTTCGTATTGATTCTCCGAATTATAATAAACTGAAGTGTTTTAGAAGAACAATGAATTCAAATCTTAACTCTGGTATTATACATATTTATTCATGTAATAGATCGTACTAGAACATGGATATTGGACGAGTTAATGTCTATAAAGCTTTATTAACTTAATGTTTATTGACCAATGTGCGGATTCTCACTTTCTACCAGTCCATCCAAAGAAATAAAATAACTAAAGTTTATAAGTTTTTTACAAAATATAGATAAAAATTTAGGTATATGTTAACCACTTACGAATAAAACAAGAATAAAAGACAACAAGAAATGCAGTCTAGAAATGATACTACACATACAAAGTTTTATATTAAAAGCAGACTCTGAAAGTTCTATAATATTGGTTTGAATATTAAAACAAACGAGCCATAAAACTGCGTAATAGAATTCAAAAAGTTTAAGTTTTGAGGAAAAAACTTATAAAAGAAATATTGAAGGATGTGACCAGAAAAGATGTCCAACATATTAAAGAATCGAAAGCACTTTGACACGTCACCGAACAACATGCGGGCATCGTTTAGAATATCTACGAAACGCCGATAAGCCGCTACGTGAAACGATTTACAGTATTTCGTACTTTCAGATAAAGTAGTTTCGCTTTTAGCTAAGAAACGGTGCTACCTTTAGATTTGTACTTTTTAAAATATGAAATATTAAATTAATAAGTGTCGAAGCAAAAAGAAGAAAAAAAGGGTGATTTTTATTCAAAGGTTAAATTTTATTGGTTGTCACCAATAAAATTTATGAAAAATCTATGAAAAATCTTTTGAAATTTAAAGTTTTAAGTGAAACTTTATCTGTTGTGATTTGAAAATTGATGAAACTCAAAATGCGATGAATAGAGAAACAGATTGCTTAGAGTACTAAGAAAATTAATAGTAGTTAAAAGTATTACCTCAATATATATTTTATTCTAGTTCAATATATATAATAATTTTCGAATTAATTCAAAATATAATAATAATAAATCTTACTTATCTACTTTAAATTCATCTCTTTCTCACGTACGCAATTTTCCTGAAGTTTCGTTTCAGCAGTGTGTGAATTGAACACATATCTTATTTTCATAATAAATAAGCTATCTCGTAAGCTAAACATGAAGGCTGAAGCGGTTATAATATAACACACAAACACATAACTTTTATTTATATGCCTTATACACTTAATACACTGACTCTTAAAGGTGTAAGACTTATTTTTAGTTTCAGTATTCATTCGAAACTGTCACGAGAATTATTTTTAAGTTAGTAATAAGACTTATATCAACTAAACAAACACTAAACAAAATTAAATTATTCTAAAGTTATACAATATATATATCTATATATATCTATTATTCTAGTAGTTAAAAAACTATATATCACATCAACGTTTTTTAAAGAATAAATTATCATAATCTAATTTAAGGAAGAGATTGTTAAATAAACTGAGATGAGAATTTTAATAAAATCAGGAAAAAATAAATATTTATTACCAAGAATGATTTGCGAGGCTATTGAAATTAAAAAAACATCCTAATTTGAATAGAGAAGATGGTTGGAATCTATCGAACACCTGGGATCCTATTATGAAAAATATGAAATCACATGTCCGTGAACAGACTGCCAAGCCCATAGACACAGTTAGTGCGTTTTGTGTGCATCCTGAACTCTATGCCCGTAAACTTGGAAACCGAAACCGGAACCGTAAACCGTTGGAGGTAGGTGACAAATAAACTGACTGACTGACAGACACCATCATCTCGTCTTACCGCGAACACGTTTGCTGCAAAGCATCCGAAACGTCGGGTTAAATATAAAAATGTAATAATAAACGCGAGTTATATCCGAAAAATAGTTTTATTGAAACATTTATTAATTTTCATTGTCGACTTTTCGTCTTTAGTGAACCATCCACTTAATGAGTTGCGAACAAAAAAAAAACTTAAAAAATTATGAATCAATATAAATCATGTTTTTCTTGTATAATAAAATGTTTTTTCAAATTCAAATAGTACATTTATTAAATGCATTCAGCATTTTCCATAAATCCAGTTCACATACGAGCATTGGTCCTTTGAAACCGTATGTAAATGCAATCTAGTACGATAAGTGCGGGTCGATAGGTTCAAACCAATCGGTTTCGCTTCAAAGCCTTCGATAAAAATAAGTTTCAACGCTGTAAAATGTCTTAGAAGGAAAAGAATCTGGTTTTATCTTCCATCCATTTTATTTAATGAAAGTTTATAATTATTTATTTTAGTAATTCAAGTTAACATCGTAAGTGTTACTGTATTGTGTTACATTGTTTGTCTAATCATTATAAAATATTGTTTTCGTATTTTAATTTTATGAATAAAAATTAAATGTCGACAGAAGAGAGGGTGGACTTCTTATTATTTTTGTAATAGCATGAGCTAGCTTCATTTAAAATTTTAAAATGTAACAATTAACGAAATAAAACGGTTGATTCATTTTATATTCAAAATCTTATTCAAAGACACGATCAATTAAACTTTATAGGAATCTAAATTTAATTTTTACTGTCTAAATATTTCAATTTCTGCCAAAAGTGGGTTCTAACAGTTTAATAATTGCCATAATCATCCATTTTGAAGGAAAGTACGGCAATTAGATGAAGAACTGTTCGTCCTTAATTAACCCTTCATTCTCAAGAGCTAATGAGTTGAAAGGTAAATAAAATTATTTGCGACCAATGACAAAGTCAAGGGTTATAAAGGGTTGCCTTCTTACTAGCATTTAATATGATTAAAAATATATTACTATAAGAAAGAACGAAAAAAAATACTTTTATAATACAACTTTTAACGAGTAGTAAAAAAAACAATTAAAAAACATATTGATTAATTTAGAAAATAACTATCAATAACCATATAATGAATAAATGGAAAAATAATAATAAATAAAAGAAAATTATTAAGAAAAACAAGAAAAATAAACCGCATATGTGGTAAACAATACAAAAACAGATAAATAGAAGAAAAAAAAGCATAAATATTAATAATGATAATATCAACAATACTATAGTAAAAGGCACGATTGATCGAGGCCATTTTAGCTAATTCCTATGTTCATACAAGTTCCGGAGATGTATACAATGAGTGGTTTCTGAATGCTATTCATTCATTTTCCATAATGGACATGAAGACCAGCTGTATATGAAATTCAGTGAACTAACTGAAATTTCACTACAGAAAAAAAGGCTTCTGACTAAATAGAGTGCGCGGACTATTACCAACTCTATTATATGAAAGAAAACTTTATTAATTATTCTCTTTAAACCAAACGTAAGAGATTAACCAACATTTTCAAACTATAAGGACTTATGTATTAATGAAAATTTGTTCTACAATTGTAACTTCAGTTATATTTTAGTATTTAAATGTTTAATGAATATTCATCAATACGGGATTCAAACACGGGAATATTTAAAATATGTTTTTATGGTCTATAAAAAATATCCTCAATCATTAAATCTTTTAAAAGGAGAAATTTCTTGTTGCATTGTTAAAGAATTTCTCATTAAAAAGGATGTAGTTAATTTAACTAACATACAAGCAAATAACAATACTCAATATGTTTCCTGACTTTCTCTGTATGTAGAAGCACATGTATTTTCGTAAACACGTTGAAACAGTACATAGCTATATATACTTGATAGAAATAACAACCTTAAACATTCATAATGTAAATGTACATACATACATACATTCATATATATATATATATATATATATATATATATATATATTTATAGACTTTACAACTCCTTAACATATGAGGATGTCCTCTTACTCATGCCACAGACGGTCAGTCTTTCCTTTTTACGTCACCATGACTGGAACACTAGAAAACACTACTTAAAAAAGATGAGAGATTATTTGTTAAGCGAAAGTAACAGTGCAAAGTTGCGTAGGACGCCATTGTTTTTATTTTGTGTTTCTGACTATGAAAGAGAGAAATTAATAAAACGAATAAGATTTGATGTTATCACAAAATATATTAATTTACGTATCTTTCCATAATCTTTAATAAAATCGCAAAATTGTTCTAGTTAGGCACGAAATCGCGGTTTCAAAGTAAATCAGCAAAGTCAAAATGATTAACATTTATCAGACTATATTCATTATATGTTGTATTTACCTAAAGGATTCTTAACACAAAGAACTTATTGATCAATAAAAAAAAAATTTAACTTATTTCACTATTTCTTTATTACAAATACATCCGTTTTAACCGTACGTACGCCATATTGAAATTTGAAATTGACGTATTGGGGAACGCTCACCATAGACTAATTGTTATATTCTTTCCACATACACAAAACGAAATAAGATTTATAAAACATTTTTATTTAGATTATATTTTAGTACAAAGTTTTTACTTACGAAACATTGAAAAGTAAGTGATAAAAGATTACTCTGTACAACCTTTTTATATTATTTACTTTTGAATCTACAAATTTCATCAAAGTCACGCGAAATAAAACATAAAGTGTTGTTACCAGACCGCCATCCTTCGGTCTCTCGAGACCACTTACATATTCCTCCCACGCTTTCATGAAATAGGATTTATACATAAAATAAAATACATTTAATTTAATTTCTGCATTTAACGGTATTTATTGCGAACACAAATAAAGTTTGAAGTTAAAAATTTACAATTATGTAATTATAGTTTTTGTTGGTGATAAAAATGTTCATCAAATAGTATATATATTACTAAAATGGCTAAATTTAACTATATTTTTTCACAATACTAATAATATAATAAGTCTAAGTTCTTTATATTTATTTGTAAAGTTATTTGCTCGAATGTTGTTGCTTCATATTTCAAGGTTTTTTTCTGAAACCTAAAATAAGGGATGATCAGTTATTTTATTTTTTTGTTATTTATCTTTTTTTCGCTTTTTCGTATGTCAAATGGAATTCCAGAGCGGCTATTTTTGTTCCATACTTATCGACTTACTTTACTTTCTGTAAAGTGAAACTTTAACTAAAAGTTACAAGCTACGAGGAATCCAAACGCGTTCTGGTCTGAAAAAAAAAATACAACAAACTCAGTTTTACAAACTGTCAATGTGTAGTGGAGGTTTTGCGAAGAATTAGAACCATTGCAATGTTTTCGGTAAATTTAATAATTCCTTAACAAGAGTTTTTACGATTTGGTTATATTTTTATTTTTTGTGTTTCTAATGGTCAAAAAATCGTGAAAAATCGTCATGAGACACATATATTTTTTTCGTCTTTCATTGTTCCTGTAAAAACACCTCGTATTTATTATTTTTTCTTAAATATCCGTCATTCTTGAGTTACATTTTACTACATAAAACGTAAAGGATCAAACCCTATGCCGAGTTAAAAAACGTCACGTCGTAATATCGTTAGGTTCCCTTGCTAACATGTGGTTAGGTTATAAAAATACCCTATGTGCAATGAGATACAGAACTATTGAACTATAGTTCTGTAAATTGTAATAATTCTTACTAAAGTAAATTGTAATAATTCTTTACAACAAAGAATTATTACAATTTACTTTAGAAAACCTTTTTATTTTTATTTAGTAATTGTTTCTTTGACATTATGTTACTTATATATGTATGTTCCAATATGTATATATTGGGAAATTAGTAGTATTTTTCAAGATTATAAAACAAATGTTTATCTCTTGCATGCTTTATATCATAAAAACTACATCACACACACTTTTGAAGTAATGAAAAATTTCACCTCACTTAATAAAAACAAATACACATACTATCAATGAACATAATTGAAATTACAACTACTAACTACGCATTGTAAAATAATGAAGAGATATATTAGAAGTATATATTTTCATAGTAGTGCAGTACTTTAAAGTAGTAAAATTAAAACAAATATTATTTAACATACACTGATCTATATTATCTAGCTGACTAGACAGTGATAAACGACAGTCGGTCGTGGGGGTAACTCCTCAGTTTATCAATTATACCTAACGCAAGTATAACAAACCGTTGCCTATAATTTACAAATCGGTAAGTAGTTTCGTATTCATAAATAGATAAATGCAAGGTTATACGGCATAATATATCCTGTATTAACTTAATATACCAATATGCTTACCAAAGACTTCAGTGTTATGAATTGTAAATAAGTTCATCTTTGAAATTGATCTCCGTTTGAACTAGAGTCGTTATGTATAACTCAAAAAATACTTTGGATTTTAAGTTTTATCAAATACGCTTCAAATATACCCTTCCTCGTCAATGAGAATTTTAAATATCTTTATTTATATTTGTAATTTTTTATCATTTCCAATCAGATTTAGAAATAAATAATAAATAAGTTATATTAATTAATAATAATTACAACACACAACATTTTATTGAAGACAAATTAAAAAACATATAGAATGAAACATTTATCAACATGGACAGGACAAGACAATTATATAGATTGAACATCTCATCAAAGTGGATATCGACAAGGTAGCACACAAGTCAAAGAGACTTAAATGGACTCCCACATATGATGAATTCGAGGAATTAATTTAACCAGAAGAATCAATAAATATTTTTTGTATAACCCCATTTTTTATTAATTAAAGAGAAATAAAATCATCAAAAAATTTTTGGCAGCGATAAAAACTAGAAACGCCGTTTAACTAAAGTCAAATAGCCTTTCCTATAGGAATGTCGACAATATAGTAAAGTAAATGTCTATGGACTGTCCATAGGAAAACTTATAGCAGCTATATCTCACATTTAATGGTTTTCGATACGCATACCAAAATTGGAGTATATTCGGATTTAAGTCAAGAACCAAATATCAATGGAATCTTTACGCTTAAGATTATTAATCATAAAAAATATTGATAAAATTGATTAAACCGTGTGGAAGTTCATACATAGGTAGAAAATATTCGTTTTTAATTTTTAAATAAGGTGTAAACTAATTTTGTAAAGAAATATTTTTGATAATAAAATTATAAATAAAATTATATATATTATAATCACCCCGACTTTTGAAATCAAACGTCTTGACACAGACGTTTTGAAATGTCCTGAATAATTATAGACATGTTTTGAAAAACTGTATGTGTGTGTGTGTGAGTGTGTTAGTGTTAATTTTAGGCGCTGTTTTTTCTCGATATACATAGAATCGTTCACATTCAAATTATGTGTATTATTTCATTATCGTTTCGAGTGAATTACGTAAATATGTTCCAGGACAAGTACATGAATTTTGTCAGGTGTGAACATCGTCATCATGACAGAATGCCAAATTGCATTTTTATAATATTATAAATATCCAATAATTCAATTTAAAAATTTTTTTTTTTTTGATCTTACATTGAGTAGGTTCATTCTTGTAATAGTTTATAAGTTTATACTTTTAATTAAAGTTAGTTTGAAGTACTTAGTCTTTGGTTTATTTTCAACCTCGTCCTGATTATTTAATTTACTTTGTTTTGGGGCCATCCAATGCGTATTACCCTAAAATAGATTGTGGACCGATATCGGTCAAACTTTTTTTTTAATGGGCATCCTATGTCTAAAAACCAAATTACGCGATCGAATTGGAAGTGGTGCCCATCTACGCAAAATAAGGTCAGCAAAAAGTGGTCCCACATGAAATACAGTTAATCTAGTAACTTCTCTTTTTTTTAGGATAGTGTAATAAATAAATAAAAAATAATTTCTTAGAAAAATTATGAAGAAAAATTCAAATATTTTCAAAGTAATTAAAATTATAATTTGCCTGATAAAATGATTGTTCACTATAATCGACGTACAATACGATGTATATTCTATGTTTTTTTATAAAGTGTTTTTCATTAGCACATACAGTTTATGTCTGTTCCTCGATTTGATGCAACTTCTTCCATAATTCGTTTTAAATTTATTCAAGTTCTTTTTTACAAAAATACACATTTCAAATAAGAATTTAGTACAGCACCATCTATGAAATAGAGACATAAAAAGATGTTGTTCTTATTAGATGGCGTTTTAGATAAAAATATAAAATATGAATGACTACTACTAATTTTAAAAGGTTTTCAATTTTGAATTTAGTGCAACATATGCTTTTCCATATTTCTTTTAATAAAATTAATAAACCGTCTAAAAACACCTATTATTAAATTTAATGTTAGAAAATAATATTTAAAATGACAGCTACATAAATGAACCACGATATTCTGAAAAAAACTTCTTAAAAATATTAATATTTTTTTAGCGATGAATAATTGTGATCTTTCTTTTAGAGAGGATAACCTATTTTGAACTTATTTCGAATAAGAATTTATTACAGCGTCATCTGGGAAAGAAATGCGTAAAACATGTAATGCTAGGAATAGCAACTTCCTTGTTTACAAGAACGTTCTGAATAAAATCGTTAGATGGCGCCAAAATTAAAAATATATAAAAATATATAAAATATGAGTACTACCAATTTTAAAAGGCATTCAATTTAGAATTTAGTACAAAATATAGTCTATTTTCCATATATATTTTAATAAAATTAGTAAACTGTCTAAATTCACGGGTAATTAATTTTAAAATGAAAGAAAAAATAATATTTAAAATGACAGCTTTATAAATTAACCACGAATCTCTGAAAAAGACTTCTTAAATATATTTATATTTTTTTAGCAATGATTAACTTATCTTTCTTTTAGAGATGATAAAATCTTATCAATGAAGAGGATAAAATCTTAACAATGAGAATATAGTCATTTTATAAGTTCTCATAATTCTATCAACCAACCAATAATAACGACGTATATCTTTATGAGTTGAATTTGCCTAATTTTTAAGTTGCCTAAGATAACTTCATTAATTCTTTCCTTAAAATGTACAGAATATATTTATATATATGGAACAACATATAACAAACATTCCAAAAACATATATTATCTCCGGCTCAACTAACGCTACTCACATATATAAAAATAAGATAATGACAACAATAATTAAAATATTATTAAATATTCTCTTTTTCAAAATATAACGCCCTCTACAATTTCCCTTAAACTCTATCGTATTTAAAGTTGATGTTATTTTCTATACTTAGAACATGTGAGTCACACTGCCTCCACAGTTTCTAATTCCTTTAAAACACTCCAGATGGCGATGAAAGATAAAGATAAGATAAAAAATTCATTTCAGAATCCATTTTTCACATATTAAGTTTCAAACTGTGTTACATATTGGAGTAGACATATTTTTATTTTTGGAACTTCATATTTTATTTTATTTTCCTTAATTAGCCGTAAAAAACTATTTACAGTATCGAATTTCAAGAATTTAACCGATTTAATCCTTACTATTAATAAATTTAAAATAGTAACTATTGCTAAATTAAAATTAAAGTTTTCCTTGTACCAATTAATTAATTATATTTTGTCCTCATGTTAACACAAAGAGGGCCCTTTAATATTCGATCAGTATTTTCTCAACAATGGAAGTGAGAAGGCAGATAGCATTTATTTTTATTATATGTTGTTGTGCAAATATTATTTATACAGAAGGTAATTATTTTAACGTATATTTTTATGATTAAGAACAAATTAACATATTTATAATAATCGAATACAAGTAAAAAATAAATTAAATGTAAATTAGAGATGAATCTCTTTTTAAGTTTAAAAGTCAGTAAATATAGATAATATGCTAGAATTCATATATATTTTAATATCCGTTACCGAGTTCCGTTAAATTGTATTTATTTTTACATAATTGTAGGGAATTATCAAGAGCCCACTTTCTTTTTTGTACATCATATATTTTGCATAGTACGCTCCCCGTGTTTTTGTGTCTGAAAAGGCATTACATTAAATTTTCTGGTGTATAAAAACTAGTTTGATGCTATTTAATATAGAAATATTGTTTTAGCAGTACTTAATTTAAAGACAGAAATTTAATCTGTTAATTCAAATGTTTAAAACTTGCAGTATCTAACGTAGTTTTCTAAAGTAACTATTTGTAACAGGATAATATTATATATAATAAAACTACTACTTATTACTTATTAGCTACTTCGTCTTTTGTGTCAAAATTAAAAAATACCTAAAAAATTTAAATTTACTATTACGAACTAAACATTAACATATATTGCATTATATTGTTTAGTACTAGCTGAATCCCCCTTTTTGTATTTTTTATTCATTCTTTACTTATAAAACTGAAGCGCATATTTTTATATTGTGTTTAAATATTTATGGTAACATATCAAAATATTTTTTTTATATATAATTATAATTACAGAACTTGATGAAAGCAGTACATCGACAACGATACCAAGCGAGGAATTCAGTAACCAGAATGAATTGGTATGTAGTTTTAAGTTATTATTTGCATTATATTGGAGTACAATAATAATACTTCTAATATGGCGAGGCTTCGAACAAAAGGGATGTCTTGCATTGTCTTGAAATACTGAGCAGATTTTATGCATCCAGCACATTTATATGATAAATAAAAACAAGAATAAAGAAATCTTCATCTTTTTGTTATAAAAATGTTTTTAAATCTAAGTGTGTAAGGACATGTTTTTAATTCTCAAGCCACATTCTACTGAATGTGGCTTGATAATTAATTTACTAATAATTAATTTACTAATAAGCATGTGTGGAATTCACTAACTCTATACAATTTATTTATGCGCATCAAATATCTCGAGACTTCGCCTGTGTGTAAAGTAAAAGTTAACGTACTTTAAATATTACCGATAATGTTTAAACAGTCGTAATATTATCTTTAACATTTTAATTATATTCAAAATTATGTAATTCTTCAAAAATATACTTTTTATTTACGTCGATTTATTTATTTGCAGAAAACGGGAAATTTAACTGGAAAAATAACGGCGCTCAAAAGTATAATTTATTATAAAATTAATGAAGTTAATCACATTGTTAACAGTATTTATTAATAAAATGTCAAATCTTATTATAACGATTATTTTTCAGATGGATCAAAGGTGGAATTTGTAAGTAAATTTATACAACGGACTTATTTAGAGTACGTATTTTAATATGTAACCATTCTGACAGTAATAAGAAAGCAGGTACTTAACTTTAATATGATTTTATATTTTAGTAGAAAAAAAAATTAAAACATTTTTTTATTTGTTTTTTTAGCTTCGACTTATATACTATTATGTATTTTATCTGTTCATAATTTAAATTTGTAAGGTTTTCGTACGACACCGTGAATTCACTACAAGAGATTTTTTGTTGATTGCACACAATTAATTATTATTCTTGAATACAATTTATTGTATTCTTATTTTGCTTATGCCATATTTAAAATATTAGATATTTTTTAAACGTAATGATTTAATACGAAAGATGTTTTGTTAAAAATGATTATCATTTTCCAGAAAATTAATACTGCAGTAACCTGGAGAGAAAAAGAAAGTAAGTAAAAACGCCTCGAATATGCTAATTAAGAAAAATCAGTGCAGTAAATAAAACACTAAGAATATAAATATATTACATTATGTCTATATGCACACGAATTAAGTAAAGGTTACTGTAACAGTTGAAATCAGGTTTCCACTGGAAGGCATAAAATCTATATACAGAAAATTGATTACCTTCCTATAAGAACGTGATGTTTTGTTTGCATAGACTTAGCGGCCACTCTATTGCTGAGTTACTAGAAAGCATAGTTAAGTATGAATGTATAGTATAGATGGCGCTGTATTTCTTACCAGATTCAATTATAATGGCATGGTTGAGATAAGTAAATAATTTGTACAGTCAAAAACTTGTTTGTTTGATTATCAAATATTATCTGATTTTCTATCAGAATTAGTCAGAGAGTTAATATAAGCAAATAATTTATTATTAGGATTATTATATATATTACAAATTTGAGTACACAATACAGTATAAATTTTGGGGTTAGATTATCCACACGCATAAAATTAAAATATGTGTTGCTTCTTAAGTATTTGGAAACTTTTAAACAACTTAACAAGTTGAAGTTGATTGAAAATTGTTGTTGTCGTTGTCATTTCTTGTGGTAAAATATCGTCAAAACAACAATATTTTTGACATGTATGTAACTATTAACTACCACTTTCCAGGTATCGACAGCAACCTGTGTGACGGCGTAGATAAACCAAAGGTAACTCATACTTCTTTAACTCTTTTACATATTTTTCTATTGTAAAGAATCTGAGATGTAGTTGATTCCATCAACAAATTTTATAACATAGGTGGCGTCTTGTAATTGATAATTAAAAAAAGATTGAAAATTCAATAACTTTAAATAAGTACCTACAATTTTTTTTCTTTTCAGTAACGTTATTTAAAATAAAAGAAAAATGCTTATTTACTTGTATATATTATAATAATTATTATCAAGAGAAGCACAACTTTGACATAACCTAATAATATGTGGTATGCATGAACTTTAATTAAATAAGATTCAAAGTGCCTTTAGTGTTCATTACTGAAAGACATTATAAGTAAAATTCTAAAAAATGGAACAAAAATTTGAATTTGGACTGGTTATATATAACTTACCGGCGCGGTCTCTAGGCACGTATCAACACCTCTGTAGCAGATCTCTATTAATTGAATAATAAAGTCAGAAATCAACCATTAAAAATATTAGGGGTTAAAAATAATCGACCATTAATTACTCTGCCACAAACACAATGTGCACATGAGTTTGAAAGAAGAACATAGATCCTCTATAAGGTCGGTGGAAACTTTCTAGTGGTTTTTGTCATGTCTGAAGTTTTTTCGAGGTGCTAGCACCTACAACTAGATGAGGTTTAGAAAGAACGTAACTGTGTTTCAGTTTTACTGTTCTATCCCTAACTAATTACCGCATCATGTTATCGGCTCTGTATTCTCATGGTTGTCAATCCTTCATCCAGTAAGCTTCTGAAGTTTGGCCCTAATAGATATTTGCAATTTAATTCTTCCTCTGGAATGGTTGCGATGCCCTTTGAAATTTTTTAAAGAAAACAACTAGAACCTCTCTCATTTCTAGAGACATGTAGACTCTCTCTCTATCATCTAACATTTTAGTAGGAGATATATATTAAATGTAAATGTAAATAATTATATTAAGTTTATGTCTGATCCAAAACCTGACAAACGTATGCTTACAAAATAATCTGTAACAGTGTTTGGTACGTTTTGTCACATACACATTTGGTTTCTTTTTAATTTTTATGATAGGAAAACACCTTTAGATAATCGTAAGATTTATAAAGAAAATAAAATATGATCTGCATTCTTTATTTTTATTTTATAAACTTTTAGAGAGATAAGGGAGATAAGGGTTTAGACGGGCTACCAGGACCAAAAGGAGAAAAGGTAATTGAACTATGCAGCTGGTAGATAAGAAAATTAATTAAAATTAATTTACATTTCATATAATAATTTATACAATTTTGTTATTTTGTTTTCTTTTACTGTTTACTTCTTTATTGCTTTATACCAAAACTATACTACTATTATAGTAATATACCAAGAGTTTGTTAGAGCTTCAAAATATTTTAAAAATATTCTTTTAATAAATCTAAACTAAATATTTAAATAATAAATTGTTTTATAATATATATTTTGTTTTTTTTAACGGATTGAAGAAATAAAAAAAGGCCCTTATGTTTTTTTCTATGAGTTTTGCATATCCAGTTTTAAAAGATAATTTATATGAAATGTAAATATTTATGTGTGCCTAATAAATTAATTTTATTTTACAAACATTTAGGGAGAAAAAGGAGATAATGGGTTAGACGGACTACCAGGACCAAAAGGAGAAAAGGTAATGAAACCATGTAGATAAATAAATACATTACTATTAATGTCTTCAACAAATTTTAATTTGTTTTGTTGTTTGAGTAAGCATACATGTACAGCTTGAGAATATTTTCAAAGTTGTTTTGTATAATTTAAAACAATTAAATAGATAGTCAGTTATTTTAAAGAAATATAATTCGTATTAATTAGATTAAGTAATTCGTAAGATTAAAATTATTTATAATAAATATATATAGGTCTATTTATTGTAATTTTATTTTGTTTTTACTTAGGGAGAAAAAGGAGACAATGGGTTAGACGGACTACTAGGACCAAAAGGCGAAAAAGTAAGTTTACTCTTTGGCGAAAGATTTATAATTAAAGTAGTTTGTATCTTTTCTGCAATCTCATTAGGTTGTCTTTCATTTTATATTTTCATTTTTATTTTATGAAGTTTTTGTTTATTATGTTACAATTTTATAATACTCCTATGCTTCAAATTTTTTTTACTATATTGTTTAGTGGTCTATTAGTGACAATATGATATTTATTTAAAAGTGGTATACTGACAATATGATATTTATTTAAAATGTTCCCCTACCAACAAATTCATGTGTATGTTAAATGGTATTGTAAACAATATTATTTATTTTATAAATTTATTATGTAAATTATATTTAATTTTAAAGGTCTTAAAATTCTATAAATATTATAAAAATATTTATATAACTAGAAAAATAAATAATACTAACTATTATATATATTGACTTATGACTGTTATTTTCTTTATTCTATAAAAATTTAGGGAGAAAATGGGACTAACGGGATCGACGGCCCACCAGGAGCAAAAGGTGACAAGGTATTTAAACTGTTTTCTGTAATAAAGATTTTTTTTATAATTATTATTATCATTTGGTTTTTGATTAAAATAAGGCCTTCATTGAGAAAGATTAAGTAGTGCTAATTTGTTTTAAATGAAATAAGTTTTAACTATTAGATATATTATAAACGGCAGTTATTATTTTGTTTCACAAACTTTCATGTCACTTGCACTATTAATATTTGATTGATATATTTTATATTATATTATTATTTCTTAGTCTTTATAATATTTCACAATTTAAAACTAGATCCATGTCGTACATTTACAATCAAATATAAGTATTTTTTCAATTGCATAATATTAGCTTGCAAATGTTTCACCAATTTAAATCATAATATAAATTACTATCATATCTAATTATTTTTAGGGAGAAAAGGGTGATCGAGGGCCTGAAGGGTATAATGGATTACCGGGTGTCAATGGTGAAAAGGTAATTAAACTGTGTAATATTACTAAGGTAATAATTAAATACATTAAAGATATTCTTATCTAAAAATGAATTTAAATATTCATTACATAAATATCAATTCAGCGAGTAATGTAATTTGATATGATTGATTTGATAAATATAGCATATGAATGAAAATTAAGTTTGATTAGTCTGTAAGCTTTCATTAAAAAATATTTTTATACCTATTTTTATGCAAAAAAAATAATAGTTTTATTATATAAGATTGAAAAAAGAATATTCTAAAAATATATGAAAAACATTTTACTTAATAACAGATGAATGGATTTTTAGATGCTAGAATTGCTTCGTTATAATATTTTCCTGTTAGAACTTTTCTATTTTCGTTTGTTTTGTATAGTAATAAATAAAAACACTGTTAGAAAACCGGTTGTTTTATAAAGTAGAGTAAGTTTTGAGGTAGGTATTTTTAAGTACTTGTAGGTAGTATATTTTAGACTTCGTATGTTTAATACTAAAAAAAATGTTTATATTTAGGGAGAAAAAGGAGAAAAGGGGGTTGATGGGGTTTCAGGAGCCAAAGGAGAAAAGGTACTAAACATGGGTGATATCTTTATTATATTTAAATAAAATTAATATATACAATACACTCCCACCCAGAGGTAGGAGGATCGAGTCCTGTCCGTGTTTTTTCATATTATATTCAATATTTATGGATTAAAAGTGGGTAAGGTAATTTTATTATTAGGGAATACTATTTCAGATTATATAAAACAAAACATTAATTAAACCTTTAAATAGTAGCAAATGATGTCAAAACTTGTATCTTAATTATTATCTTTGTAATTCTTAAATTGAATTCATTTTTATATACTTAGGGAGAAAAAGGAGAGAAAGGTGATATTGGGCTGCCAGGACTAGAAGGCAAAAAGGTAATCAATTTTTCTTTCTATTTTAATTATCGTGTTTTTTCTTAGTACCTTTAAAATTTATTTACAATTCATTTCTTTTGTATGTTGCCTCAGTTGAAAAAACTGACAGTACTCTTAATTCCGGAAAATTCAGTTTTAATATAAATAAACATATTTTTGTTATTTCTGTGAAGATATCATAAAATTCAGAAATAACAACCAAACTTTAAGCTGACTGAGTGGAAAAGCTCTAACAACAAAAAATTAAAATCAGTCAACCGTACAATAAAATAATTCATATTTTACCAATTAAAATCACGACCTACTAATAAAGAGCAACAAACATAAATAAAGTTCTAAATATCTTCTTCCTTGATATTTTATTAAATTTCTGTAAAAATCTTATTACACATTTAAATGTGATATATAAACAAAGAATACGGCAACAGCATAATAGAAATCTTATTGCTTTTTTTCTTGATCCTCACTACAATTTAAAATAAATGGTGATTAATTTATATTCCTCGTTTCTTTATTTTTTAGGGAGAAAAGGGAGACAAAGGAGCCGACGGGCTAAAAGGCGAAAAGGTAAATTGAATGGAAGGAAAATTATTAAATCGTTTTAAATAATAAAAAAAAAACATACTAAATTTCTCGTAATATAGAAATAGATTTTAATACAAGAAATATATTGGAAAAGGTATAAGGGAAGACAATCTTATTCTTCAGAGAAACTACAGACAATTTTTAAACGCAGTAATTTATTTTATTACAAGTAAATAATATATCTATGTACATGTATTTACACACAATATTTACAAGCATTGCTAAGAACGGTATTATTACTTCAGGAAGAGATAAGCCAGTAGGGCAGCTTGCTTAAATGTCTATGTTCTTAGTTTCAAGTTAAATGATTTTGTTGTAAGATTGCTTCTTTTTTTATATGAAGCTTTTCAGATTTTTTCTTTTTGGGGATCAGATAGTTATACATTTTTGAATATTTTAATCCACTTAAGTATTTTGAATTTTGAGAACAATAAACCCAAGTTTATTAAGTATCCATAAACTTGGGTTTATTGTTCTCAAAATTCACACTTGAAACTTATCTTTAGTTCGAGACATTTTGTTTTATTTTAGTGGTATTTTTAAGATTTTATTTATCCCTTATGATTGACATAATATATTTTTAGGGCGAACCTGGCACATGCGATGGTAAGTAAATAAATTGAAATATATTCTATATAGAAACATATTCTAATTAACATTTTTATAAATAAGTTCTTATAACAAGGGAATTTTAAAAAAGTTATTTTATTATTATAACATTAATTTCGAAAAAAAAATGCTCATATAAATATGTTTTAATTAACTGCAGTTTACTAATTAATAGCTTTATTTTTTATAGAAAGCTATGGAGAAAGACGTCCAGATAATTATGGTTCAAAAGACCACCCGGCATATTCATGCTTCGACGTAGCAGATGCTGGTAAGTCATAATTAATATTGAACTAACACTTAAAATTCCTGACACTAAAGTTACAATTAAATTTGTTTAAACTGTTTCTCTTATTTGCAGGTAAATATTACGTCAATCGAGCAAAGCCATTTGAAATAATGTGTCAGGATTACGAATCCTGTATTCCTAATCCGTCAAAATACAACTTTTCGTTTGAACTAAGAGGGGTTAAGAAAATTTGGTTATCCTCTCTTGGATTTAGCTTAAGAAAGTTCTATAATGTAAGTCTTTCTTCCTTAATAAGCGTATAATATTTTTGAGAAAAATACATGCTAGAAACAACACTTCTCCCGCATCAAATCATAGTAGAGCCGTATAGGATACGATGCACACCTTTCACGAAATTTTGGCTCCCGTTTTTTGTCTAATATTTGACTATATCTATTTTTTTTTGTTTTTTTTTTTTGTTTTGTATAAGTTTTCATAATCATTTTATCAGGTAAACTGTAAGCCGGTTAGCTCTCAATTTCATAAAAAAATGTAAATTGTAATAGCACGAGCAAACGTATAATTTAAGATATAAATGAAATTGTAATATAATAATCAGAAAACGAATATGTGAAGAAATCATGCTCAGAAAATTGTATCAATAAATTTATCGGTTTCAGTTAAAGATATCACAATTATCATATCTTATGACAACGAATGATGACTTCCATCTTACTTTAAGATACAATAATGAAGTGTCCTCATTAAAAATGTTGTCATGGAATGGCATTACAATGGACATTGGATTTATGTCTCTCTGGAACGGATGCAAGGTATTTATTATATGATGGTCTTCTCAATTCCATAAGATTAGAGAAGAATCCAATAACTTATGTTAACATTACTTGTTTAGCAAAATTGCTAAAGTGAGCTAAAATGTTTTCGTTATTTTTTTATTTAAAATTACTGTTAATAAAATAATGTTTAATATTTTAAGGGTACTATAAAGAAGAAAGAAAAGTATACCGACCTAGAAGTACAATGTACACATCCTAACTACCTACCTATGGATTTTTTCGTGGAAACCACCACTGAAAATGTTTTTATTACTTTAATAAACTTGTGTTTCAATTAAACAATATCTAACTTATTTATTATGTGTTTTTAATTTATTTTTATTTAAAAATAATTAAGATTAAAAATATCTTATTAAAAGATATTACTTTTTAAAAGAGTTTACGTTTCGATAACAATTTAATTAAATTATCATAATATAATTAAATAATAATATTTATTATTATAAATATATCGTATATAGAAATCAACAAAATCACTGAAGTAATTATAAATGAATACTAGTTCCCTGTCCTAAATATATAGTAGCCAATTTATGATCAGTCACGAATTAATCCTTATCAAAATTTGCTAAAACAATTTAATTTTCAAATATATACCATTTAAAATAAAAAAAAGAATAACCAAGTACCCTAACTTTTAAATTTAGTTGACATATAAACAATATTCGAACTTTATTTATTTTTATAGTGTTATAAAATAGATGATAATATAAAACACATTATTTATTATATCAATAGTTTTTTTTTCCTAATAAGTAAAGATTCTTTTACAGTTGCCTTATAATTAGTGCGATTCTAAAGCGTATTTTAAATTAAATGATATTGTATAAAATAAAGAGTTCTTGGATTCTAGGTATGTTGTTGATGAAATTATTGTTTTGTCATCATTTCTTCGAGATCTCCTGTTTGACTGTTACAACCACACTAATAAAAAATACATCTGCTGATATTATTAAGTAAAAATGAACTATAAAATAAAATTTTTGCAATCAAAATAATTATAACAAGTATACTCTTGTTATATTATATACTTCTAGATGTAATTTACAATATGAGGCTCTCTATAGTTTTTATAAAGCAGTATCTAATAATATAATTAATAATTTTCGTTTATATTTTCAAAACTAAATAACAACATGTAAACATAATTTACATTGTTATCACGAAATTGTGATATCAATTATGATATGATATCAATAATGACATCACGATTTCCATTTATTAAAATATAATCTCATGTAATCTCAGATCTCTGATCTTACATATTATTCGACTGACAAATTAATAGCATTATGAATATATATAGGATATTTCAAAACATGTAAGTCTTTATAATACAATGATTATTTTTGGTTTGTAATTATACTTAATCGGCATTTATTCTCGGAAACAATTGTTTCAATTGTAATTACAAAAACGTAAATAAATATACTCTTCTGTACTGTTCCTGTAAAACTAATAAATTATAGACTTAACGTCTTTATGTCATGTGCTTAACAATTTTCAGAGTGAAGTATTTCCACATATTTACATTTTCGGTTATAAAGAATGGACTTGACTTAGACGTGTAAATTTTTACAAAACTGACATGTAAATTAGTAAGAATCGTATACCGTAGTTCAATAACTTTTTCAACCTTAAGGTTTTGAATTTCACACTTTAAAAATATAATATAATAATATAATTTTGTTTTCTTATTTAAGAAAAGATAGTGCTCCATTTACTTGGCAGTTACCCAATTTTCGTCGACCAAAATATAATTTGCTGTTATTAAACTTTCTTAGTATAATTTAAGCTACACGTCTGTCCACGTATGTTATTACATATATACGGTAACTGTATACATTATTCTGTAAGTATCATGCATACGGGAATATTAAAGTTGAGTGGGATAGGACGGCAGTGGCGGTATGATGAATATTTTAGATGACCCGAGCATGTTCTCGAAATTTTCTAAGGCACTTATTCTAATGAAGAAGTTATTTATTTTAATAATATATTTAAAAAACAACAGTTTAATTATTTTCTTAGATTTTCACGAGTACACATTTAAAATAAAACTATTTTTTACGGATTAAAAGTGTTTTCATTTACATCTCGGGCTAAAACCGTCTACCCGTGAACACGATCGCTGCAAACCATTCGAAACGTCGTTAAAATTAAAATGTAACTAAAATATACGCGAGTTTTAATCCGTAAAAAAATGTTTTATTTCAAACAGTTTAATTAACATTAAAAATATATGTTATTTGAAATACAACTAAACTAACTAATAATAGTCTGGCACTACATTTCTCAGTTGTCGATATGTCAAAACATAGTTTGGATAAACCGACTATTGAAAATATACACAAAGGCTTTAATTTGAACCAGTTTCAAACAGAATACCGTTCGGGTTCATTATTTGCAAAGTTTAAGAATATCTTTATTCTAATAAAACGAAATATACAACAAAAAAATAATAATCTTAAGCAACTCGTTAGTGTAGCATTTACATATTTATTTAAATAATAACAGCCTTACCAGAATACTAGAATACTTTCCACACCAGAAACATATATTAGAATTTGGAAAGGAGTCGTACCAGTTGATTTTGACCATTCAACAATTCAATTTATGTAATGTTATATTTTCGGTTAGTTTCAATAGACAGTCAATATTTACTAGTACTACTAGTAGTTTATTACTTTAAAATTATCAACAGAAAATTAAAGGATAATAACAGTCTATAGTTTATACAAAAGCACTCAAAAATCGCCTAAAATCTGGCCATGTAATGTGAATGAACGAGTATTGTCTGCAAGTTGATGAAGTGCCTTCCAATCGAATGCCTGTTCTAGTTCATTGTTGCTGACATATATATGGATCACTTCGAGGTGAGCTTCGTTTTTTCTGTTAATCTGAAAATATTTAAGAGTTATATATGTAGATGACAGCTTCACTATAATTTCTCGTAAGCTAACATGGAAATGAGAACATCTTAATTCAATAAATAATAACATAATGTGATATTAATTTGAAGTTAGTTATTTCTGTAGCTTTCATTGATGATCTATATTATTTAAGAATTTTGTAAACACATTACAATACTCTGTTTAAAGAAACCTACATATAAAAATAGGTAACTAAATTAGTAAAATGTATGTTTTATCGGCATTGGTAAAATTAACAAATGATCGATTGTTCTATTGAGGTTAAAAGTTGTAATATTAATTCCAATGATTAGTTTTTAACTCATCCATTACCATATAAAATTCCATTTCTGTGACCATACAGCATATATAACCTTAAGATACCTTTAGTGAGGCTTGTGTATATCAAGAATTCTATGCAATAAACCCAAGAAACTGTTGCTAGCAGATGACGTATTAATTTATTTACGTACAAACAACAAACACCTACACACGTAAACATGATTGCAGCAAAACAATCTAAACTTCACGTTAATACTAAAGTCGAAATTTGAATATTAATTCCTATAAAATCGTAAAAATATAATAACTACTATTATTACTGAAAATGAACAACAAACCGTGATCGTGAAACCTTTATAATTTAGCATTCTATATACTTCAATGTTTTTATTCAGACGTACATGGTTATAAAAAATTATAGTGTTATATTTCGCTGTAGCCACTGCTCCATGTTATTCTCTGCTTATAATCTATGTGTTAGTACTGTAAAATAAATCTTTATAGATTAGCAAGTACTCTTTCGATAATAAACTGTCTTTATACCAGCTATTACATATTTTATAACTTTCACCTATATAGTTGATATATTTGTAATATAAAATTAAACAAGATATATAAATTGTTTAAATTTCTGTGTTAAATTATTTAAATTTGTGTGTAAGTGTAATGAATTGTTCATTTCATATTATTTAAAGAAATAAATAGGCTTAAGATAGCTAAACACGTTTATATTAAATTACAAACAATAATTTCGGTTGTGGTATACTTACAATATTATTGTTTATAAAATTACACTATTATTCTTCATTGAATTAATTTTAAGAATAAACTAGATATATTACTTTCTCCTATGAAATTTTGATATCGATAACTGGAAATTATTATAATGTATCAAAAAGACCACTGTGTTGTTTTCTATCTTGTATAAGAATGAAAATCTCTATATTTTTATATTAATAATTGTTTTTTTTTGTGCGTTAAAATATCAAAATGATTTCTTAAATATTTTATAATAAAAGTTTTAGAAATAATTGTAATAATATAAAGTGCAGCTGATGTTGACTATACAGCTTTAAAAATGTATGTAATCACTTTAACCATACGCTGGGATGACTTGAGCGTAGTAGATTCCTCTTCATCACAGAAGAACGGCATCAAGTAGCTTCTACAGCTACACATCTAACAAGCCGTTGAGAGTCGGCATAGATCGTCCGTTGCTTCATCTCCATATGCCGTAGTATACGTTATAAATTTTTAATGTCTCATAGGCGTTTTTAAATTTTAATTAATTATTCATGAACAAAAACAATGAAGCATAACGTTTCGTTCGAAAGAAAAATTGTCAAATACGTGAGGATGAATACGTGAAGTGTTTCAGGACTTTTGATGATGGAAGGGGGATGGGGGAATTAATTGTTTAATTAGAATTTAGAATGCGCTAGAGCGCACACACAAAAATGTGTTCTTTAGAACATTAAGAATCTATCAATTTTACGCCTTAGTTCGAAGCTATAGAGATGGGTAGCAAGTAATTTCAATTCTCGTTCAAACTGTACTTGATCCCTACTGACCTCAGAACATTTGCCATATACAGATATTTTTATACAACAATTCAATTGTCCCTTATTAAAAACATAGTTTTAAATTTATGTAATCTACATTTTATCATCATTTATATTCAAAGTAAATTGAGTATACATACTTGTATTTATCACTATTAGTACAACATAATTGAAATAAAAATATTTTTATCGGATTTAACATTTTATTTAAATTTTAATTTTAACCTGACATTTCGAATGCTTTGCAGCATTCGTGTTCTTGGGTAGACGAGATGTAAGTGTAAGGACTTAAAATCTAACAAAATTATATTTGAGTTAAATCCGTAAAAAATAGTTTTATTTCAAATATGTACTCGTGAAAATCTAAGTAAATACTAGTACATTAGCTTTTGAATATTAATGAGTAATAAAATAAAAATATTATTGACTGGATTGTGCAATTGACTTCGTTTTGGTACCAATCGATGCGTATATACATAACTTAGAGTTGATTAATTCTTCAACGAAATCGTTCCAGCGGTTTTAAGAATTCAAAAAAATCAGAACGAAGGTGCGTTCTGATTGGCGGTTTCTAAAAACTAATTGTACGAAAGTAGTGTTTCTGGTACTATTCGACGCGTAGACACGGATATTCGAACTGATATCATTTTTCAGCGATTTTTTTTATAAATAGCACATTATTTATATTTTCTTTTTGCGAGGTTTTACTGTAGTTTGGACCACTTTCTAGTTTTTGTATAAGAAATTTTAATTGTATTTGTTAATATTGTTTTATATATTTTTCAAGTAAAACTTTTTTTAAATGATGCCGATATTAAACTCGATGAAATGCAAAAAATACGATAAAGGAACAAACACAACTTGTGTTGAGTATTATTAATAAAATCAAAATCCCATCAAAAGTTTTTCAGAACGAGTCAGATATTTAATACTTAAAATCACAAACGACCAATATAGTTTCATTTTCTGTCTAACTACCGAGTAGTAAATATAAGGCTACTTTCAACACCATTTACGGACGAATAGTCGAATTAAGGTGTTTATAGCTTTGACTTTACACAGAAATATAGCGGTTTTTTATTAACGCCATCTAAAGTTTAGAAGTCTTGTTGCTGTGGTTTGCCTATTTTAGTTAATATAAGCCACGCATTAGTTTAAGAAAAATATAAAAACAGATTAAAATGTAATGTCATATATCTATATTATTACATTTACAATTTTATTTTAATATTTGTACTCAATATTTTCATTTTAAAGTATTTTTTGAAAAAAAAAAAAAAAAATTAACCTTGAAATTATCTTAATACTCCTATTATCTTATATTCCTTTTTTCTCTAATATGCTATTTATTCTGAAGTTTCACTTGTTCTGTGCGTCAAGAAAGGTTTGTGTACATACCAACTCTTTTTACCCTGTACTTTGGAGACTGGGTTTGTAAATTATTAGGTTTGGTTTTAAAGAACACCGTATTGTCTTCCTTATTATAATATCGATCTAGATTCAACTTAATCTCGATCTGGATTTATCTTAAAATAAATAAAACACACTTTCTTTTTTAACAATAATATTTTATTCATCTTTTTTTTAATTTACATTATTGTTGTTGAATATATATGAATATCAGACTAAGGAAACATCTCCACAGTAGTAACTTCACTAAGATATTAGAAGTACCTGCGAAAAAATAGTTATATTAAAATGTTTATAACTTAATTAGCCATAAAGGAGAGTACGGAAACAAAATAAACTCTGGCTTAGTACTGTATTGGTATAAAACTGGTACAATGTTACAAATTTCCTCACTGACATTGGATCTTAAAAATTTTTAAACAGTCTCGCTTAGGCGTTTCTGTGCTCATAGTTTATATATTATTTTTTCTGTATATTTTTCATAAATAGTATGTTTATTTTATAAATATATATAATAATATATCCGTCAATATATCCTTGTTAGGTGTTATTATGTAATGAACAAAAATAAGTTAAAACATAAATTAGTATTAATAATTTACTTATTGTTTTGTAATGATTAATAAGAAATTGTATTATATGCACATTATTATATCATTACAATTGATAGTGTACTTCATATTCCTTACCGCTATTATAGGTTTTAAGACTATGCATTTCGGAATCCTTAAGAAAAATGTATTCAGCTTTAAAACCGGTGCCGTCTAGTCTATCGTTAGAACGGAACGTGACCCTTAGAAAATTGCTCTTTGAAACGACATCCAGCTCTCGCAATTGACCACAATGCCTTTGACTACCTTTATCCATCATCTGACTAGAGAATTGTACGTAATCACTCGCTGAAACTGCTTCGCATCTAAAATTTAATAATATTAAACTCTTATGACGAACCAGTAACTTGTTATTAAAGGGTATCAGACACATATTTGATAAGCTAGTTGTTAGATTAACTAGATAATCTAATTTATCTAACAGCTAGCCGCCTTCAGGATTTTTTTAAAATAGTATTATCAAAAAATGTGCTATTTTCCTTGAAATTAAATATTACTTCTAAAGGAAAAAACAAATAAATAAGGAGTTTGATAAAATCAAAGTTTTCATAGTGAGGCTTTTTCATTTAAATTTTTTGATATATTTTTTTACAAAACCATGAAATTTTAAAAATTTTGTGAAAACAATAGCAGAAAACATTATTAAGTATTTTTATTATATAATATTTTCTAAGATTTACAGGAGTACTACACATTTGAATAAAACAATTTTACGGATATAACTCACTTTCATTTTTACATTTTAATTATAACCCGACGTTTCGAATGCTTTGCAGCAAGCGTGTTCGCGGTAAGACGAAAAGTCAACATTTACATACAGCGAATTATAACCGTAAAATAGTATTATTCAAATATTGTAAATATAATTTTCATTAATTTGAAGTTTAGAATTTTGATGATTGAAAACTAAAACTACTTAACGTAGTATGTTCATAATATATTTTGATATTTAGTTCACGTAGAAATACTCACGGTATAACTCCTTCAACATCAAAGTGTGAAAACTTTAGATGCACTCGCTCGTTCTTTTCAGCGTGGAAGAAATAATTGCACTCAGTATCCCGAGGGTAGAGGCCCGGATAATTTGGTGACGTCATAACCCCTTTTCGCCGATCCGTGCTATTGTAAGCGAAGGCACATGGAAACTCTGTGAGCTGCTTGCCCGTCGGGATTCCATAATCTGATTATGGAAGAAAGGTTATAATATGATTTTTAATTTCTCTGTTTGAGATTGTTCATACTATGAAAAAACGTACAAGCATATGAAAACTGTAACACTAAGCGTATCACTAAACGTGTTTGTTATATTAAAATTTATTTATTTAAATATTTTATAATTAATCTATGAAATTATTTCATTATTATTTTTCTTTTGTTACTTCATATTTATAGTTTCCATAAGTTAATTTCTTTTTAGTTCATGAAGTTTGTCGAAGAGACAAGTAAAATGAAAAGTATATATGTATTTATTTTATTATGTTATATATTAATTTTTTTTAACTGCGCTCATTTTCACTTCTTAAAGGTATTTTGAAAGACCTCAGTATTGCAATCGATTGCCTAATTGAACAATTATATTGGCTTATTTTTTACGCTTTGTACATTTAACATTTTAAATGTTGTTTTATAAATTGAATTATTAAAAAATAGCTTTATTTATACATGTAAAAGAAATACCTAAGATTATAACAGAAATATTTTTTAGGTTTTCAATATTAAATCCTTATGGTAATTAAGAATAAAATTTTAGTAATGTTTATTATCAATCAACATACCTTCAACAAAATAATACGATATTTTAAAACCTCTACTGGTCCTCGATGAGTATACACCCCTAAACTCGATAGATAACTTGGGTCCATTAGACATTATTGGCTTTGGTACGTCGTTCCCACAATATGACGCCATTTTCTCGAGTCGACCGTCTACATACAAAAATATGTCAAACGAGTCCATACTTTCGCAACTGCAAAACAAACAAACAACAAAAACAATAAAAAAAAATTGTTTTCCTAATGTTCTTATAATTTTATTTAATCTTTGTAATAAATTTATAAGTGAATGTACGGATAAAACCGTAAACATAAGAAGCTTTTTCTCCACTTTGTAAATAGTCCATTGTAGTTTGAAAATAAGAATCTTATTGATTTTTTGCGTGACCATAGCCTAACTGATTAATGTGCTTGGAAATCATTTTGCTATAACGACACAATAAATAATAATGTGTAACAATAACCTTAATAAACAGAAAGGCTAAATTGAAAGGCATTCTTAGCTGTTAATTATGGCAGGTTTTGGGTTCAACATACATTCGAAAAAGCCATTATATGGTAGATATACCTGACAATAAATAATTTTAATATAAATATTTATGTTATAAAAGTACTTATAATATTTACTACTAAAAGCAGTAAAAATAATGTAAATCTCCTTTATAAGGAATAAAATATGTTGCAAATATTTTATATATTAGATGAACATAAATAGATAGGATGCTTTAAATACGGAAGAAAGAATCGTATATTGTCAAGTTACAAAGAACATATTAAAGTTTACTAAACTCAAGTGTTACATTAATTTACTGATGATATGTCGCAATTTGAGTATAATAAATCTATTACCGCGAAAACAGCTGGTATCAATTATGACTCCACAAAAATCGTTTCATATACACTTTTTATAAGTTAACGTATTTCGGAGTTGTATGGCTGCCAAATCTAATATGTTAATAAGCGTTCGTGTAACAATATTGAAGAAAAGTGTTTTTGTACTTTTTTTGTAGTAGTAATATAACTGGTACTGGATTTTAAGTTTTACCTTCTAGTTTATAATATTTTGAGTGACTATACTTTTTAGCATTCCATTGTTCCAGTTTGTACATGCCGAGCCTATTTCATTACTTCGATTTCCTTTTAACGGAAGCCCGGAAAATTTCAATATTAAAAAAAATATATGTTTAGTTTAGTTTCGTTTATTTTAAAAGTTTAACACTATTTCGACTTGAGCAGAACCTTAACTAGCGTATTATACATGTAATATAAACTTACTCGCTAATACTGCTAGCTCTTTGTAGATTAAAGTCTTCAAAGACTAATCGCACTCGTTCCCTCCCCCTCGCGAGGAAGTCATAATGACATTGCGTCTTTTGAGGGTACGGTGAAGGGTATAAGGGCGAGATCAATTTGCCGCTTCTGCTCTTATCAGATCTGAATACTTGATGACAGGAAGATGCTAAAATAAACGCTCATTTAATATTATTTTTATTATATTTATAAGAAATTTTATTAATATTCTTAAATGTATATTGCAAGATGTATTTGTTTTAATGTTTTAAATATATTTGAATGATTTTCATAAAATTTAGTATGGTCATCTCAAACTAACAGTCTAGTCAAAGTATTATATTATATCGTATCACTTTTATATAGACTTTGATCTGAGTCAAATCATACACTGAGTTTCTTTTAGATAAAAATAATAATTTTCACAAAATCAAAAATTCGGTTGAGTGAGTATGTGGTAAAAAAAAAAGTTTTTGTTATTTCAGATAAAATGCTAACTAGCAGCGCTGACAGCAGGTCCAACAGCAGAATATCCCTCCATTGTATTTGATTTTTTACTGCCTTCTGTTTCTGAAAAAGATATCAATACAAATCCTAATTATACATACGATAAAAATCTAGTAACAAATTATTATAAACTAAAATATTTATATTCTGTACGTGTGTTTCTAAATTGCAGAACCGATTTATATTTTTTTCTGTTTAAGTGGGTTCTGGATGATTAGATTTATAATAAAACATTATCATTATCGAATACATATATAACGTTATCAGATATTCGCTTTCAGGTTCGATATTTTCTTTTATTTTACAATTTTTGTTTATATTTACATTATTGAAAATGCTTACTAAACCTGCGCTAGAAGAATCCTTTGCTAGAAACTGATAACTCGCTTTAAAGCCTTGTCCTGGTGTTTTGGATTTTGCCGTGAATTGTATTAAAATCTCTGGTCCCGTTGATAAAATTTCGTAACCTTTTATAATAGAGAAGTAAATAAATATTAAAAATATTTATTACATAGATTTTATTAACGAATTGTTAAGAAAATATAATTTGTATGAAATAAAAAACAACTACTTGCTTATAAAATTAAAATATTATTTATAGTCTCCAAAAGAAGAAAAGAAAATATTATTTATAGTCTCCAAAAGAACTATAGTAATAATATTAATATTAAAAGAATAGAATTCAAATTTTATAAAAGTACCATTCTATTTAGCTAAGTAATTCGGGATACTTTAAAAATAGTAATAGGCACTAGAAAGTTATTAGCAGTAAATATTATGCATATAAATTATTAGAATATGCTAAATTGTATTCTCACCTACAATTTCATTGCAGAGCATCGCAATGACTGGCGCTGTAGAACTTCTCCCATCAAAAACTTTTATAATATCACCGCGATTCAAGCAACTGCGACAAACATACGCTTAAAAAGCTTAATACTTATAATTAAATTGAAAGAAAAATAAACATTTGAAAAAAGTACCATAAAACTAAAAATAAAATATTGCTTTTTATCTTTAAAACCAAAGGAAAAGTTGAATCAACGAAAAACCTTTTTTTTATAATATTTTTTAAAATTATTTCTTTATTGCGCAAAATTAATAATAAAAATGTACAAAATAGATATTAATTCTAACAGGCATTCTTTACCAACCAGCCTTATTTGATCTTTTTTAAATAAGTAAAAAATATTCTTATACAAGTAAATCTTCTTCAATAAAATCATAACACCAACCTTTCATCCCCTTTTTGCAGATATGACTCTTCTAAAACTATTTTAATTTTCTCATTTTTTCTGTAACAAGAATCACGAGAATAAATATATTAAAGAAATAAAGATATCTATTACTTATGTATTAAGCACATTTCTTTATTAGGTTTATATAATTACAGCTAAAGTACAAGTTCTAAAAGTTTTAAAACCTTAATTACGTTTTAACTAATAATTTACTACATTTACTTTTAATTCTTATTTACAAAGTCTCTTGAAAACGTAGGTTGTAAAACGTCTCAAGGCTTTAAAAGTTTTCATTATAGTCTGTAAAAAACAAGAGAATTAGAATGAATATCATGTTTACGACTTAAAAGATACAAATCTTCTATAATAGCTATACTTTTTATATTATTTTGAATAAAAAATTGTAATTTCACCAACATAGTAAATAAATAAATACATATAAAAACTGTTAACCGTGGTTCACCTGCTAAAGATTTTTTTTTACTATTAGGTTATCAAGTGCAGTATTGTACTGCTACATAACTTTTAGCTTTCTAGCTGATTATCCTCAGAAAGAATGTTTGTAATCCACCCGGTAGTTTCGATGATTAACTCGTTTGAAAAAAACACACAAAGCTTTCCGTTTCTTAATATTAATATAGACATCTATACAGATTAGTTCATTTAAGTTTTTCTTTAGTAGAAGTATGTGTTTGTGATTTGTGATTTTTTAATAACCTAACATTTAGGTAACTAATGTTAATTAAACAGTAAAAAATTACTTATTTCGACATTTTTTAAAAGCGTATGAAAAGTTTTAGATCTTTTGAAATATTTGTAATTGCTAACTTCTTTCTTCTTTCTTTAGACAGATGAAAAAAAAACATTATTTAAAAAAATAAAAAAAGAAACATCTACTTTTAAACTGATCGTTATTCTTATTGTTTAATATACTCCCACGTACATATTTACAAATAGATGTAAAAGATATTTTATTTTAATTGTAAAAAGGTATTTAAGTATTGTATTTTTAAATAAAAAGGTATAAAAAGGTATTTAGGTATTGTATTGTTTTGAAATATGTTTATTATAGAAACTTAAAAGGAAATTTATAATATTAAGTATATTGTCGTTTTTTTCATTGAGTTTTACGTGGTTTTATATAATATTTCATTAACAATTTTGTTAAGTTTAGTTCATCTTATAAGTTGCGAAGATTAATTTAGTTACTATTGATCTTATAAATAATTATTACCTATGTAAAGTGAGATAGATACTAGAATGACTAATTCATTGTATATATTTTGTATAATCTTTCTCAAATATAATAATTTATTACCTTGCGTTAAAATGATAATTGCACTTTACATTACTAGGATAGCTAGAAGGATATCTTGGACTGTAGAGGCGGCCGTGCATTGGACGTTCTGGTTGCGAGGCGAACACATAATCGCAAAGTGTGTCTGATACCTTAATGCCGTCTGTCTCGAAATTACCTTGAAACAACTTTGTTATTTAATACCATTATCATAGATCATAATTGGATAGACCTCATTGCAGTAAATGTGATTAATAAGATAAGTCTATTATAACTCTGTTACGCTTAATAACATTAAAAGTGATTTAAAAACATTAAAGATGCGACTTTAATTGGGTTAACTTTTTACTAGAAATAAAAAAAGTCAAAGTTTATTATTACAGATTACTTACGTCTATCTATAAACCTGTATGTACCGATAAAACCTGAAGCATTAGATGCTTTTTCTCCACTTTGTAATTCTAATACCATTTTTGATCCGTGAGAATAAAGTGCTGGTGGTGCTTCAGCTCTATTTCCACATAATACCCTGGACCAGGTCGTGTGTTCGTTGATACCAGGTGGTCCAGGGCCGTGGACTCCACCTTCCGAATATACTTTAAGGTAGTCACTGTTTGCGCAGCTGAAAAAGAATTAAAACCTAAATTAATCAAATAATAATGGTCACATATATCTATATATAACATATGTAATATAATATAAATATAACTTGTATTCACTGAGCTATCAAATCGCACACAAAACTAGGATTAAAAATTTAATATTTTAATTGAGAAAGAATTTAATGAGATATATTTTGTATAAATTTCATACCCTCATCTTCGAAGTAAGAAAGCGACATCTTAACATATTTGATTTCGGGGTTTAGCAATAACCAAGAGTTAATATTTAATAGGTATTTACATTAAATATAGAAACTTAAAATTAAATACACCATATACATATGTGAATAACAATCTAAATATTTTACATTTATTGTCCTAAAAACACAAGTAATAAAAATATACACTGAAAGAATGAAGTCCTACCCTCAGTCTATAAACTATGTTTTAAAGATGCACTCATGAAAAATAAGTCGCTAAAAGTGTAAGTCGTTGAGAGGCTTACGATCCTCGTAACTTTGACCCTTCGTTTTATATTTCTTTAACGTATTTTGAGGTATAAGATTATAAGAGAAGGGATTTAATAAAATAAGTTAAAAAATGCATAGAATTAAGATGAAAACCAAACATAGCGACATTATTTAAGGAATATGATTTTTATTAAAGTATATTTATTTTACGGCATATGAAAGTATACTTTGACACACACACACGCATATACATATTATAAAATATATTATCATATGTGTGTGTGTCTTTGTAAGTGTTTGTGTATATAAATATAGTTATAATTTTTCTCATGTTTTTATTGTTTTGTTTTATTTTCGTAAAATAAGCCTGATCAGATAACTCAAAATATTAAGGATAAAAAGGTATCTCTAAATAAAATCCGATAATATAAAAAGGTAATGTCCAATAATAAATTCCATATATCAAAAAATCCACTTTAAAATTTATAAATTAAAACTGTTCACAAAAGCAAAACTTTTAACGTCTTTATTCGAGTAACCAATAAATTTAATTTACAAAGAACAGGTTTTAAAACAATCTGAAACACAGATATCACTCGACAATAACACCGAAATAACCTCTCGAACAAAAGCTTTTGGTCCTCTTGTCCGGCTATAATTTGCGACACGACTTCACTGCGATACTCCAAACCTATTTTGCTTGAAAATAAGTGGCCTGTATTTCTGTTAAATGTTGAACAATTTTATCATACAAATGTGCTGAGATTTACGTATGTTCAAATTTTATATGAACTTATTATTGAAGGGATATTGAATAATAAATTTGCAGTTTAAACTTATTCATATATATATTGATAAGTTTGAATATAATAAAGATAAATAATCTATTTAAAAGGCTTTATTATATATATATATATATATATATATATATATATATATATATATATATATATAAAATATTAAATGTCACATACCTATCTTTTAAACAAAAAACTACTTTTCCTTAAACGTTTTACTGTTATTATTAACGGTAAATAATAATAAAATCTGTCTAACAATTAAACTCGACAGATCCCTTAAATTATAGTTAAATTCATAAAACGCTACGACAAGTGTTTCTTATAATATAATAAAAAATAGGGATTTTACGTGTTACTTTACTTCATCAGAATTGCAACAGTTTAATATGCAGTCTTCTGATCCATAACCCTTTATGGATCAGAAGACTGCATATTTCCATAACTGCATATTTGCATTTAGAGATATGAACATATTGTGTTTACATAATTATTTATGTGCCCCTTCGCATTGATGTTATAATATCTGACATTTGATAATAACAATATATTCAATATTTTACAAAAAATATAATTCTTTAGCGCTCTAATTAAACTACTATATCGATATTAAGATTGAAAATAAAATACATTTAAGTTACTAGAAACTGTTCCCATATTTTAAAATATGTAAAACTAATTGTAAATAAATCAGAAAACGTATTATTAATTCTATTACATTTAATATCGATTTCAGTATAAAAAAATAATTAAACGTTAGTATTTTAATATTCAATTTACATAATTACAAAAACATTGCACGTGTAATTGAGTTTGAAGCTGAATATAATGTGAAGGCTTACCAATTGAAAACATTTGCGCGTAATTATAAAACGTATTCAGATTTTTTCAAAAGTACTTTGTTATACTCAATCGCTGAAAAATACAAATTTGCAATCAAAAGAGAACAAGAGGTATACGGTATAAAATATGATTTTTTTAGTTTACAATACATTTAAATTTCGTTATTATTACAAATTAATTACTGAAATAAAAAAAATCTTTACTTGGTTTTTTAGGGGTAAGCGCATTTGCTTATTGAAAGATAAAAAGTAAACAGTGTATAAATAAAACTACAATTAGATTATATAAAAGTGTATTACATTTTTTATTTAATAAAAAATAATATTTTCTTAATAAACATTGTATAAGACTTCATTAATTCACTAGTAATTATATAAGCCGAAAAGGTAAAAAAAATACAGAAAGTTCTAAGCTGTATAAGGATTATCATTTTTTTTAATATGAACTAAATCGATATAATAATAATAATCTGTATTGCGTTTAATTTTTATGAACTAAAATCAAATTTAGTTTGAGTAGTCAATTGCAAAGCGATACAAATTTTAAGTCCTGCACTCAATCTGTAGCGGCTGTACAATTTGTATGGAAACAGAATATTTGATCACTGTATGTCAGATAGCAAACGTTTTTGATTTCAGAATTGTATGCTCTAATCAAAGCCGTATCTTTTCATCTGTGTATGTATCCTAAAAATATATAAACCATTTAATAAATCGATAACATTTCCACTAGTGGTAAGTTTAATGTGTTTTATATCAAAAGAACAAATCTTTTTTTGTAAATGTAATCAGCAAGCGATTGTGATATTTTAGTACGATTCTTTTGTTATTGCTTCATATGTAATTACACTGTCATCTATATCTGTCGCGGAATATAATTGATTGTTTTATTCCTCAGAATTTAACAGAAAAATTGATATAGAAAATATCTGTTTGTAATAATTTTTAAATTAAATTTTAAAACAATTAAAGTCTTTTTTTTATAAAACAATACTTTGCTTACAACTTGACGAGTATTTCATAAAAGATATTACTGATAAAACTTCATACTTTTAAAAAATCACACTGGCATTAATATTTCACTTTTGATATCTCGAATGCTTCACTTTATCGAAATATTTGTGTATTTACTGTGGTCAGTACCGTAAAGTGTATTAAAATAAATATTTTTTTTATTCATATTAAGGTATCAAATATGTATATTATGCTATTTATATATTATTTGTAAAAGGATGTACAATTATTTAGTTCTTAAAAATTTACTAATAATATAGTGCAAATCAGCGGTTTAATATTCTTTTAAAATTTCACTTGTTTAAAGTACTAAATTAAGAAAAAAGTTTCGACTTTTGAATTGTTAAGTGCAATAAAATTAACATATAATATTTTTAAACTATAGTCATTATAGACTATATTTATAATACTTATTTTTATGTAATATACTTAAGCTTGTTACAGCATTTTACTATTATAATCAAGAACCTCCTAAAAATTCAGCGTTATAATTATGTTTTCGCATGTAAAACAAAACAGTTTGGTTCTTCCTTTTATTTTTTGCTGTATTTTATACAAACTAGTCCAAAAGCGTAATGTTAAGTAACCAACAAAAATAAATTTTGGAATTGCTGGAAATAGCATCACGTAAATGTATTTCAGTCAAAAAAAATATCGCCTTGCGTAATAATTCAGAAAAAAGAATTATTCGTCTACATAAATTATTGTAGTAAAAATAATCCAGTTTGTTGCTGTGACATAATTTACATTACTGCGTTAGTAGAGTCAAATTGCGATGGATATATTTTTTTAAAGCTGTCACTATTTTTAAAAGCAATAAAAATAACCATTAAATTACAGCGTTCACTTCTAAATCCCTCAGTTGCTCTGTTTCAATAAAAAAATGATTGAGATAAAAAAATTATTGTAATTTTTTTTAATTGTGCTATATTTTTTTTATATTGTTTTTATAAAATAGACTTTGATTATTTATTTGATAAGAATAATACTTTGATATTATAATTATGTACTAATGACTTATAAGATATTAAAATTGAACCAAAATATAAAAGTCTGTCACAAATGAAAGAATAATCGTTTTGTTGTGACACCATAGAACATGATTGTTTTTATAATTAAAATGGTGACGCTGGCTGGTTTCTGATCTGAGATTAAATGAAAATTACACGCTATATGGACGTGATTTAATTATTTTTAATTTTAATATAATAAATTTTAAGGTTTTATTAAAAAGAACTGTATAATTATAGTAAAAAAGTTGGTTTTATGAAGGATGATAAATCTTCGTTTTCAACCGAGCACATGCACCAACTGACGGTAAGTAGTGGTGTTGTAAAATAAATAAATAAACAAGCGGTAATGGGTGCTAGATAGTTAAAAAAAAGTTTTGTATTATTTTTTTATTTATTTATATATATTTTTTCAAAATCTACTCCATCATTTGATTATAAACTAATATGATACTATTTATATTTTATTTTTTTGTAAAAACAGAAAACATTTTCTTTTTTTCAATTGTGATCACTTGTTACAAACATCTCATTAGCGCTATTAATTTTTTAGAAGATACAATTAAGCAGTTTTGAATTTAAAAAAAAAAACTAATAAACCGCTAAACAGATTTCACTAAAACAGCTATTCAGCTCTCAATTACATTAATTCGCATACAATTGCTACCACAACTATCCCGAAGGCACAATTAGTTTTTTAGAAATCGCGAGTATTTGAGTTTTTTTCAAAAAATTTAAAACCGTATTATTTGATGGACTCAGCTGAAAAACTAATCTGCTTTATGCAAAACAAATACGCATCAATTAATATTGCATCGGTATCAAAAGCCAGTCAATTGCATAATCAAGTGTGAAAAGAGAGAGCCTAAAAACCCTTACATTCATATAAACACATACATGTTTTAAAATGTGACTACAATGAGTGGCCAGAACACTTCAAAACTCCTCCAGAAAAAAGATAAAAAAATCATAGATAATAAAGTTAATAAATTTAGACAAGATCAAGGATTTGCAAATGCGTCCTTCTATGAAAAGGGAATACAAGAGACTAGTAAGAGAGGAGAATAAGAAAAGGTGTTTAGTCAAAAGTTGAATTCGTTGTCAAATCCTGTGTTAAACTTTCTGCATAGTTAAATATTTTTATAAAGTCTTTTATTTGATTTTTTTTGTGTTGATGGTGCACTTCAGTTTGATATATTTTATAATCCAATCCATGAAAAATGTTTCGATCATTAACCATATAAAGTAAAATGCAAATATGTAAAGAGTATGTATAACACAGAACACGATGTCAAATTCAGGTGTCATATTTGGTTTTCATTTGAAATTCAGATAGTTTTTAGTATTCCATATCGCAAGGCTTAAATTGATAACAAAAACGGCTTTATCACCAAAAGCTGTATTTTTTGTTAATTCGAAATAAATATATACTAAATTTTAATTTTCATATGAGTTAAAACTATAAATTATTATTATTAAACATAGTATATTGAAAATAAATTTAATTAAAAATATTGTACGATAAGAATGCTCAACACACATAGTTTCTTATTTTGTATCTATATAAATACTATTATTCAAAGTTTTTTTTTATTTTAATAAGAATACAAATTTTAAAAATTAAAATATCACCTCTTGTGATTTTTGTAAACCACATTTGGTAAAATATAAAAGTTATACAAGATATAATTCGCTCATATAAGGAATAACATATATATGTTAATATATATGTTAATAGTCATTTAGCTCTTAATTCTTCTTTTACTTAATTAATAATCCTGAAAATAAAGCCTTCAACCACACAATAAAACAAAACTAAATAACTAACAAAGAAACTATCATAACGTACAATTTAATTTAACTAAGAAAAGTAAATTATACTGTTAGGTAAATGGTATAGAAAACATCGTTGTGTTTAACTTAGTTCCACACGATTTGCGTCAGGATGTCACAGCAATGTGTGGGTATTTCATAAAAGTGCCTTATAAAACTCAGGAAATTTAATAACATTTTTATTTAAAAAATATTACATCGTTTTTTATTCACTATTATTTAAGATTAACTTTTTTATCCATTACTATCTGTTACTCGCAATTCTATTCTCGGAAAAACTATTTTATTGAGCGAAGCTCTCTAAGAGAGTTTTCTGCATCCTCTGTGCAAGCATAAATCAAAAACGGTATATCCGCAAATTTCCAAATTTTGCATACTGATAGATATTAGTCTGGTAGTGGTTTTAAAAAAATTCAAAACCAAAAATACAAAAAATGTAATAATGTGTCTCATCTTGAAAAATAGTTGAAGCCAGAATACGTCGACGTTTTGTAAATGCAACTTCGGTGCTGTTTGCAACTCGCTTCACTCAATATGCTAACACATACAGATATATTGTCAGCGTAGCGAATCAAAATGATGATCTGATTCGCGCTCCTAGTTAATTATTAGAATAATTTAGAGTAGTAGCGTAATGCTAGAAAGCGTTTTAAATTTCCCTGTAAATAAGCCTATCACACTCAAACAGATATTTCAAATCTATCAATTAGTTTAGAAGATTAGCGCTTTTAAAGAAATAAACCTTTCTGCTTTATAATATCAATATAAATATTCTCTGGCTATAGCACTCGAGTTTGTCTGCAAAGTTACAGCATGACTTCTAATTATTAATTAAAGTGATAGCAAGTTTATTAATAGAAATTGACAATATTGTTTGACCCGCCTTATCTTAGCGTAACAATTGTGCTAGTTGGAAACTAAATCCTATCATAGCTAGTTTGGACTATAGTTTGACTTTGATGGCTCTTAAGTAATCAACATATATCTAATATTCCTATTAAAATAGTTAAAATACTGCTTTAAGATCGCTATCTATTTATCCTATAAATGAATAAAAATAAACGAGGTACCAACGTGACTTTAAAAATAAATGCAAAAAAGTAATGCTCTACTATAATTGAAAATGATCTGACGAATCTCCCTCGCTGATATAAAATAACAAAAAAGTAAGTAAAAATAGAATTTAAATTGCTATTATTAAAATCATTAAAAAAAAGTTTGCATATTTTAAAATATTACACAACAATTTGCCTTTAAGATAAATTTATATTTTTATACCAAGATTATTTGCAAAGCATTGACACCAACATTATTAAGAGTGAATTATTAAAATTTAGTTTAACTAACCGATTATAATACTTACTAATTACCTAATTAATAATAATTGACCTCTCTGTTAACTCTGACCAGGTTATGAATATTTTATATCGATATAATATCAGTTCTATAGAAATGAAATATATCTCAAAAATAATATTTATATTTAAATTGGAAATAAAGATAATCAAAATGTATTTTACAAAGTACACTTATTTGTCTGTACTTTTAAATCGACATTATACAATATCCCCTTGATGTGAACAATGTCTTCGAACTCAAAGACTTCAAACTGTCATCGCATGCGTGTTTAAAACGTAAATCACGTAGAAAAGAGCTTTTATAGTAGAATGAAGTTTATTGCTCACAATAGCTTCACCATTTACATCGACTGCTTTATGGGCACACAAGTGACAAAATTATAAATGAAGTAAAGCTTTGAGTACCACGCACCGGTTTGTTTCCATGTTATTTCTTATAAACATTTTTATTTTTTGTTTTGTTTGTTTGGATTGTGATATTGATCTGATCTTTTTTATTTATTTTATCTGAATTAATAATGATTACACAAACAATAAACTAGGGAATTTTTTTATTAGATATAATGATACCTAATAAAAAAAATCTAATTCTAATAAATTAAATTTATTTATATCATATAAAATTAGTAGCCAGCAAATATGTAAGTCACAATAAATATTACTTAATAAACAACTTACTCCATGTGCTCCTTATAGATGTCAAAGTCAGTAAAGACAAGTTCAACAATCTGATGAGATTCGGCAAGGAAAGTATACAGCAGACATTTGTTTCGAGGATACGGCCGAGGGTAGTCTGGACTGCTAAATGTACCCCTCTCTTTACCATGCGTGGATGTGAAGCGGATGCAGGTACAACCTAAAATAACAAAGTGATATAATTGAGGATTTAAATTTTTTTGTTGTTTCTGTTATTCTACACATGATATATTCGAATAATATATTTATGGGATCGGCATTTCTCATTTAAATTCCTATTTTCTCTATCAGTATTTTAAGCTGCTGGATGATAAGATGATTTATATATAACATATAACTGCAGCTTGACTTTCTTCGATGCTATTGCTAGTATTAACCTTATTAAAAAAAAACGATGTAACAAATGCCAAATTACATGTTATATGGTAAAACCAGCTATGTAATTTAATTTTCGTTCGAATTATATTATCTTTTTTATCATTTTTAAAAGATGTATATCAGGAAATTTATGTAAATAAATAATTTTTTACCACTGATATTATCAAAAACATTTTTAGTACTCGCGTATATATTAATCTTAAAACTCTAATGATTATTGCAAACCATAACAATTTAACAAAAGCTTTAACGGCACGCATAATGACGCAATTGAAAAGCGACAATCAAATACAACTGGAGCAAATGTAAAACATAATAGCAGTCATAATAATAACGTTAACACTTCCAACAAATAAAATGTAAAAAGGAACGGCCACGCGAGCACGAAGAGGCTTTATCGTGATGAATATTTTATGTAAAATTCTTTTGCGACTACGTCAGTTCTTCATGTAATCTTTGGCGAAAATGAAAATTCAGATCCGTAACCTAAGGAAACCAAATTGGAAGATAATCTGCGCGAATGCGCTGCTGTTCTTGATATCAATGTATAAAAGTTTTTTTCTTTTGTCAAGGTATTTCAATGGTTTTCTTATATGTAACAAATACCAAAAAAATTTACAGTAGCTATTTTGTTTAATTTTTCGTTACGTATAATTGAGTCATGAATGAATTCTTTAGAGAACACTTTGTTATTGTTTTATGTATACGCTTATTATATCCAATTATGTAAATTAAATTATGTAAAAAAAGAAGCTTTGTTCTTTTTATGGTCACTTGTCAATATTATTGACGAATTATTATTTCTTATTCATATTTTTTTTCCAATTTTATAAATAAATCATATGATAGATTTATTAAATTTTCATGGTCGGATTGTCATTCATCGATCACTCAATGAGAGAGAGATTTCCAAGAGAGTTCCAAGAGATTTGTTACAAACAATCTTTGTTGGAGCGTTAATATCTTTGAAATATTTCGGCTCTTATTTCTTACAATTTTCGTCCATTGTTTCTTATAAATTAATAACTAAGGGGATAGCGTAATGAGAAGAATTATGGAATTTGATGAAAACAAAAATTGTGTCATTGTAAAAAACATCTATCCAAAATAATAATATATTTTTATTTAAGTTATCTATTAAAGGAACATTATTAGCAAAAAAATATATTAATATTTATAACTTTATAAATTTTTGCAAAGAAACACTATTTATAATTGTGGTTAAGATGCTCTGTTGGTGATAAAATTATAATATTTTATTTACTTTTCATTTAGAATCAAAGCGAATAAGATGTTATTAATGTTATTTTTACAATAGTTCTAGGGAAAATCATTACTCTAAAAGTAATGAAAAAAATTAAAAAAGAAACAAACTTAGGAAACTCTATAAGTGCAGCTAGTAATAGAATCGCGTTAGGAAGTCTTACGTGCACGAAACAAAATGGCGTAGTAAAAATAGTACACTTACTTGGATTAATGGCATGTCCCTCATCAACCGTGTGGAGAGATAAGTGTACGAGAAGCATCAGCGTTGTTGATGTCTGAAATGCAAAAGCATTAGAAAATATTTTGCGTATAACTTTTATTGATGGTATAAAGTTTTACGCTCTTTTTGATATCAGGTAATATACTAAAAATACTAAGTTTTGAGTTTGTATATTCTGATATATTTTTAGTTTTAATATTATAAAAAAAATTACCTAAATATACCTGTGTTATTTATATTTGTAATTATAATACTTTTAATTTAATATGTAAGCTGTTATAAATTTAATTATATAGAGACCCGATACTGTTTATGATTCACCTATTATTATAAGGAATTAGGATTACTGAAGGTAATCCAATAAGTAGGTACATGGCACTTTAATTGGGTTAGGAGTTTGATGCGACTTTGATGGTAATCTTTTTAAAGGATTTAAAAGTGTCTATAAATGTTATATGAAAGTATGTTATTTTTATACAGTATATCAAATATTGCTGTATCTCTCTTTATACCCTTTTCCTTATTACTATAAGTATTAAACATAATATAAAATTTTTTATGTATATTTTGTTTGCGACAACTCTGGCAAAACCTTAAATTATTATGTAACTGATAATCATATAGCCAAATTACGTTTGAGCATTAGAAAATACTAGTTTTTTTATTCAATAATTTCAAAAAAAAAGATTCCAATTAAAGTAAAACTTTTATGTGGCTTAAAACATCACAAATTAGAAACTTAAACTAAAAGGAAACTTAGGTAAGTAAATTAAGATAAATATTATAATAGCTAATTATAATTTAAGATAATAAACCTTATATACGTGCGACAAAATGTTGCTTTTCCTTAGCAATATACATCAAATGAACTTTAGTATCACAAGGTTACACAAGTGTAGGTTCTGTGAATCTACTTGTTAAGGACTTAGAGACTACTTAGAATGTAATATGTTATAACGGCTTTTATCAGCTTAGTTTGTTATGTGTTGAGACCTGTTATTACAATAATAGTACAGGACCATTAGATTATACTAAGATATATAATGTACTAAATGATTTCCGACATTAAATATAGAACATTGAAAGTTTAACAAAGAAATGTCAAGTTTTTTGTTCAATTTTTATTGAACCAGAGACTTTATTTCAAATTTTTATTTTAACTATGAAATTAAAAAAAAGAAAAAGGTAAATAGTAAATAGTAATAAGAAGTCATGTAAAAAATCGATTCCTAAAAATAAATAGAAAAAACTATCAACCGAATTTTCATTAAAATCCATTGCTTTGACATCTAAAGAACTCCTAATTGCAAATGAAGTCAATAGAAATTTCCCATTGACCAATCTCAAACACAAAAAAAGTCTTTGATAAGGGTGACAAAGATAAGCCTGAGGTGAACTAGCAATTCAAATCGATGTTTTTCAATTAAATAAATACTTACTGTACTTTATGTACGAAAGTATCCTAATAATAATAATGAATCTATGAAATTTATATATTGAAAGAAACTGAACTTTAAATTCAATAAAATTTTCGCTTACAAACTTTAATTATATGTAACATAAATTATCCAACTAATGTAGAAATGCAAAAACATTCCTAAAATCAATACCAAATCGATAAGAACTATAAAACATGTAACTGATAGCCACTGAGAATTTTAAAAGAGCTGCGAATTGAAAGTACGAAGTACCAAAACGATTGAAACATAAAAGCTTTAAACTATTGAAGACATGTTTTCTAAGTCAACTTGCTCTTAAAACTAACTTTTACCCACAAAAGCCGTTTCAAAAGGTAGTTGAGTGCAAGTTACTAACAAATGGGCGTTTCTACACAGTTAAATTTAAAACTTCTGTAAATTTAGATCTCTTGTTATGCTAATACTGATAGTAGAATATTTCAGAATATTTATAAATAATAAAGTGTTCGAGAAAAGATCATATAGATCAAGATAGAAGTATTTGTTAACCTCAAAGTTATTGGTAGAGTTGACAGATTATAATAAAATAATTTCCATAATGATATATCATCAATAGAACCTGTCTAACTTTATTAATACAACTAAATTAATACACAGAATATGGCTCTACGGATATACATTAAAATGTCAACATCCTCTTAGCCTAATCAATTATCATCAACATTATTAAGATGAATACGACTATTTATTAAGGTTTATGTAAGATAAATGATTAATTTTAATCTTATATATTTACATACGAACCACAAGAAACAAGTAATTTTTTATTTTATTATAAGAAGTTAAAAATAAGGATTTCCATTACTTATTCGATGATTAATTAATCTCCAAATTCCGAGTTGCATAATTGAATAAAATATGTAATTTATTTACTACTATTTTTAATTTATTATCAAAGGAATGTCGACCAAAAAAAGACTTAGATGGATCCCACAACACATTATACTTTAATCATGTATTATATAAAAAAATACATGATTCGCAACACAGTCGCGATTCTCCATCATTAGTGTTTCAGTGAAACCGACCTATTGTTTTTTTAATTGAATACAGTGTATAAAAAAAAAAACTTGTTACAATAAAAACTAATGGGGTGGTTAAAGTACCAAATCGATGTTAGCCACCAAAAAGTGATCACATTTGGAAAAAAAAATGTTAAAATTTTTTTTAAATTAAAAAGATATATTAGATTTAAATTTTGTTTAAGTTATGAAATATGATTTATCTGCAATAAGTTGTTCTTATAACTTTAGTGCAAGCAATGATAGAAAACATTTTATAAAAAAATATTCATTGACACATCAAAAATTACTACATCTTATGAATAAAATAATAAAGGTAATTAAAACAGTTTAATTAAATGAAAAAAAAATTTGAACATTTTGTATTTAATATAAATTTTTGGGATGTAAATAATTTACTCATAGTTTTTTGTAAACTTTAATTAAAACTCTTGACTTGAAGCATTCAAAAAGTTTTCTTATAAATACCCACTATAGACATCGAGTTCTTGTTTCAGCAACATTCCGCTATGTTTCAGTTTCTCTCGCTTCTTTTAAATGGCTATTGAAAAACTTTTTGTATTTTGCTCTTACCGAAATATAAATTTTGTAAAAAGAAAGAAAATGTCGTTTACGTCATCTTCATCATCCTCCTCGTCAACAATTGTAAATCGATCAAAATGATTTTCAATATAAATAATCAATTTTTAAAACTTAATATCTGTAATATTGGCTTATGATAGGTTAAGGAATTCAAAAAATTCATTTTGCCGCTTGCCAGTTTCAGTTTTGGAATCAACTTACATATATTAATATATAATATATATACTTAATAATACATAACATATATATCATAGATTTACAGTTCCTATGAGAAGCATACATTTATATAGCAATATAACGGCATATGATTAAGTAAATATCGTGTCGATAGAGTTCTTTACTTTAACAAGTTGCGTAGTTTTCTTTTGAATAAAAAACTTTGTAAATCAAAAACCTTAAAACCAATAATTATTTTTGGGTTTATATTAAGACAGTTATTCAAATTAAAATTCAAATTCAAAATATCTTTATTCAAATAGGCATTTACAAGCACTTTTGAATCGTCAATTTACAAAGTATAAAAATTTATGTGTTATTAGTTCATGAGCATTACGAGCTGGTGGTAGCTTTCATTCCGAGCTGGTGGAAGCTTACCACCAGCTCAGAATGTTGTTCTTATGAATCTATATTCGACTCAAATGGATCACTTTGATATTTTACGATTAAAATAAACTCAACAGGGTTGATACAAATTGAAAATGATTAATCGATTTCAATATTAATTAGTATTTGTTTGCTCGCTCTTTCACAGTCTCGAGAGCAGCTATTGTCAATGATTTATTCATTTCATTTTTTGCTATTTACTTTTAACAATATTTACAAAACTCGTATCATCAGAATATATTATAATGAATGTACACATGAATTATTATTTTATTTGAATAAAACTAAATAAAATTTCATAATGTTTTAATGAATTTAGGTATGTTAGAATAAATCGCAAAAATCTAAAAACTCCAAGCGTTATAAAGTAATTTTATACATAAATAAATATAACAATTTTTAAATTATATTTGTAAAACTCCCTCATTATGAATTCTTGTTTCGTCGCTTTCATTTTTCTTAGAAAATTAAAGTAGTGTAATAAAAAGTCTAACAAAATGCCTATTAAATATGGAATAAGGACAAGTTTACACTAAAAGTTGGACTTAACATTATTTATTTCAAAACGGTTATTACATTATTTGGCAAAAATACAAATTACATAAAATGTTTTATATATTTTGATTTTTTGTACTCAAAATTGATATTACAGTAATTTAATTAAAACCTACCAAGAAATATTATTTAGGTGTAGTTAACAAACAGATATTTATAATAAATACACATTAATACTACTACGACCTCGGTATTTTATAAATGAATTTTAAAAGGTCCAGTTATACAATCGCTATTAAAAGTTAAACAACCCTTATGATGAATCCCATCTCATTAACTTTCAAATTGACATAAAAATACACGAGTGTTATTGAAAACAAGAATAAAACAAAAAAATAAATGGGGAAAAATACTAATAATTTTTATAGATACTGTATTTTTCCCATATAAATTTTAAAGTATGCAACTCAAAAAATAATTAATTAAAAAAAACTTAAATAGGCAAAGGTTTAAGAAAAAATGTGATTTAGAAAATTGATGTGATTACAATTAGGTACATTTTTGATCAGGAATTTAATAAAGAGTTATTTCTAAAAATATTTGCTTATAAGAGGAATTGCTATACAAATAATATTTTACATTCAGTTTTAGTCCAATGTTTTACAAGAGTTTTTTTTACTTTTATACGAATTTTATTGCAGTTTCAAATGTGGATTTATACATTTTCGCGTTGAAAACAAAAAGTTGGGTTGTTAAAGATTTAATGCATTTCCATTGTCATTTGCCAGTCAATCTGTTTCAAACGAATTCAACACTTCGCTTTCCATGTACCCATTATCCACTCAACCTACTTGTAACTTGCTGAAACTAGATCTATTGCGTAAGCGAACCCAGATGATTTAATTATCAGAAATAGAACGTCATCGTTTGTATCAAAAAATAAATTAAATAAATATCTTTTATTTTACTGCACAAAACATTTATCTAAGTACCCACTGGAAGATCGAAAAAATAATTTTGTTTGTAGAATACATTTAGTTTTATCACAATGTGTAATTCTTCATTTAGGCCATGTTCAGTGAATTGTGGAAAACAAATAACAACATAGTATTTTCGGCAAAAACGGTAATTATAAGTCGAACTACTTTTAAAAAGGTATTATAACTTTCTTATTTTTTAACCGAGTCCAAAATATAATTACTTTTAAGTGTCTAATAAGTTAAATAATATATTGAAAGAATATTACCAGTAGCCAAAGTAAGCGATTCATATGAATAATTTTCTTACTTATTACTAATAATTTTAAATTACTAACAGATTTATTATTAATAACAATAAACACAACATAAAAAAATATGTCAAAGGTCTTTTATATAGCGAAGGTAATAGTGAATATATACTTTTTTATGATTTTTCATTTTTTTACTCTAAACAAGTTTTTTATTATATTGTTGAACTGTTGGGTTTTAAACAATTAAGATATATATTTCATTGTGATATATTTTATTCAGTTCATATATTTTATTAACAACTTTAGAGAGTAGGCACGTACTGTCATAATATTCATTATTGCTATTATTTATTGTACAGTATTGTACTTTAGAAGTCACAGAACATTTGGCATTATGCCAAACTCAATGTTGACACTGTTCAAAGTTTAAAATTTTATTATCAAAACACTTGTTCTGGGACTATGCTTAATATTTTATTTTACGGTAAGTACACATTTTTTTTTTTCATTAAAAAACTTTTTTTGGTTACCTACTTTGTTTAATCATTAGGAAAAAATATTTTTTATTATTATTTACTTACAGAATCAAACTTGATATTATTTTTATAATAATCGAAATATTCTGTTATAAGTGTAACTTTGTTAATATAGTAATAATTAGCATTATACATAATTAACACATTATTAAGTCATGACGTTATATTACTGTAGCTAAATATATAAACTTTTTTATATTCATTTATATTTTTAGTTATAAAATAAACGTCCTGTCTATTATTATGTAACTGATACGCATAATTTTTTCATTTAAATAAAGACAAGAAGAAAAGCAAAAATAGTCTTAAAAAGTATTAAATATAATTTCAAAGAAGCGAAAGAAATAAATGTTAAATTAAAAAAAAAAAACAAACAAATAAAATAAAACTAAGTTGTTACTTAATATATAAAAAACATAAGTCAATTAAGTTTAATTTGTCAAAAAGAAATAAAGTCATTATAAAATCTATACATAGATATTGATTGTTCAGAAAAAGTGTTCTTTGCATTTACATACAAAACATGTTTCATATAATTTCAAGTTTTGACAATTACGTAATTTGAAATTCATAACCAAGTGGAGAAAAAGATGGTCATATTAATATTACATTTCATTTACTCTATTTCCTTTTACGTAAAGTATAGTAATACTTGATGATGACAATTTAAAAGATGATTATTGATAATTAAATCTCAACTAGAACTATTATAATCAAGAATATATAATATTTCTTTGATCAGTTACTAGTTTAGAAAAACAGCACTTTATCATTCAGTAAATGTAGAACTAATGAGGACATTATCGAAATGTTGACTTGATATTATTATAGAGGCTAAAAAAATATATTTTTGGACGGCTTCCAAGTTCAGTGTTGATGCTGAACCATATTTAACATTATGTTGTATTATTAATTGATATATATTGTTAAGATTTTAATTTAAATGTTTTTAGGTGTTTCATTATTTTATTGTTACTTTACAGTTACGCTATCTACCGCTGACTGTCTCAGTTACACTGCTACCTTTAAAAAAATTTACTCTGTCTCTTTAATGAATTAATTATGGAAAGTTCGACTCAAAATTATTCGATATATTCTTAGTCATAAAAGATGCCTTATCATGTTATTCTGCAGAATAATTACTTAAAAATAGACTATTTTTAATTATAGTTTCTACAAAAATACTATACTTTCTAACCTACAGGGATTATCCGAGGTTTATTAAGTTTCCCATATTTAGTGGTTAGTTGGTGGCGTAAAGTGGAGGACTTTTGACCTCTGAAAACCGGAAAGGGCGAATCATTAATGATTTTAGATTAAACTTTCTCTAATCCTAAGGTTCTACTATAATTTACGTTATTAACAATATATTTTATGAAACAATGGTCATCTATTTTCTTTATCATTATAATACTGTAACTGATGCTGTTATTTGTAAAACACATGAATTAGCGCAACCTAATCAGAAGTTTAGTAATTTGGAAGCATTAAAAAAATATATATATTATATATAAATTTGAAATCTATCATTATTACATGAATATCCATTGTGTTTATTAATTTTCGCGAAAATCGATGTTAAATAATTTTGTGTTATTGGAATGAAGTGGGATGATAAAGAGAACCGAATTGCTGTAATAACTTTACACTTATAAAGTATGGAGACAAATTCAATTTTAATACCCTCCATCAATTTAGTATTAGACGAATGTTTTGGTTACCACGGTATAGATATGTACACCTTTAAAATAAAAAAAAGTTCTGTCATTCCACGTAGACTTCGTAAGAAAGACTTCTGTTCAGGAAACGAAAGATTTTATCTAAGGATATAAATATATAATCTAGAACCATGTCGATTATCTTGAAAGGTGACTTAAAACTTGCAGCTTTTAAGGTACTAGAATTATATAACTGATATTTTAAAAATAAATAGGGTTGTTGACTGGAACATTATTTCCAGATGAGATTTTTTTACTCTTGAGGAACGTTTCAACAAGCAAAATGATTTTATGCTCATAGTTCTGTAGCAGCTTCCCAATTAGTCAGTAGAGTTCAATGTGGACATTATCCGACTTCAAAATGATGATGGTGATTATGTTTTTGAAAGTGTCAATTTTAAAAAGGAGTCAAAACATTGGCAAAAGTACGATACGTACAGTAAGAACGTACGATATCCAGAGTCCTAGTCCTTTCAGCAGGAATCATCAGCGAAGCATAAAGCTTGATCCACCCTGGTTTGTTTGGTAACGAAAAATTAAAAAGTCATGTCGAGTTGAAGACTGGCCGTCGTCTAGTTCCAATCTGAATCGCCGTGAAAAAGATTTATGTTCAGTTTTAGAGATTTTTTTAATGCAAGAATAAAAAAATACCTTATGACATACAACTTTATACAACTTCGTTATGAAAAAATACAAGTCAACGAAAATTAAGTGGGCAATATTACATGAAAAATTAATAATATCTTTTAGGTATTATATGATAAATTTAAATGCCGTATCGGTTGAAAGTAATTTTCTCAGAAAAGGAGATTAATTAAACGTTCCTAAAATTTGACAAAATAATCTTTTATTGCTCTTCGATTAAAGAGAAGAAAATTGGATAAGGTACTTTTCCTTATTATAAGAAATTTATTAAAGAAGCAACTAAATATATTGTATACAAATAGCTGTTTATCCCAATATCATCATTATCAACCAGGGAAGGCTCTTACGTGATATTAGATAGACACTTTCAGTCTTACAACATAATCTAACTATCAAAACAGTGAAGTAGATCTCTAAATAAACACTTTATAAACATGAACCAATCTCAAGAAATTTTGTCTTAATTTTACGCAATTTTATATTTTTTTATTATTAATACTATTTTTTAACAAAATCCTTTTCATCATTATTTGCACTAAAATAATTAAACAACTTATAGCATATTTCAAAACTTCAAAAGTTTAATATAAACTTTGATACTATTTATTACTTACATTTGAAAAAAAAAAAACAAAAAATCCACTGATTAGTCCTATTAATAGCTATTAAGCAAATACCGAAAACATGCAACTAAAATACAGAAAAATTAACAAGTTTTATCATATGCTACAAACATATTATAAAAACCAGATAATCCAATATACAAGTATAACATAAAAACTTCTGTCGGTGATATTGAATATGAACTTCACCCTTATCATTACCTTACCTCTGAGGAATACAGATAGAATATATGTAATAGAATTAAATTTCTTTTTTTATAATTTTCATTCAAATGCTCTGGATTCTAAGCCATCATGGACTAACTGAAATCAAAAAGCAGATGGTGACGTTAAAAGGACAATATGTGATAATGAAATTAACAACACAGTAAAAGTAAGTTTATTGAATTAAAGAAATATTTAAATCATTAATCTTGAATTATTGGGATATTTATTGGAAAAATTAACAACACTGGTAGAATATTTGATATAAGAAACTTTTACTTGACAAAACTCCTATTTCGTTTTATTGTAGGAAAAAAGATCGTATTCATATTCGTTTAGTAACTAAATTTATTAGAAATAAATTCAGATGCGTAATAAATTTAAATGTAATTTACGTAAACAATATACCGTATATAACTTAGAAAAAAATAATTCTAAATTACCTAGTAATATAAGTCAATACCTTCATAAAGATTGATATATAAAAATCTAAAAAAAAATCTTAAAATTATTAATAATTAAGCTAATTTAATGTATGTTCATTAGTTTTATTATTATATTTATAAGCGTTGTAGTCGTTAATGGCCTTAGTTGTTAAAAAGAAAAAAAAAATTTAAAAACCTACAAGATTTCGTTTTAATATTTATCTCGTTGTACACAATCACCTCAAAATTATTTTTTATGCTAACTGATAATTGCGAATACGCTGTTATCAGTTAAAAATAAACTAAAAAATCATAAATTGCTTATTTAAGTTGTTAGAAAATCGAGCAGAAAAAAATTCTTACGTTCATACACACATACATAAAAAGAAAATAAAAAATTAAACAAGTACTAATGTATTAATTTCTTTTTTATTTAAAAAGTGTCTAATTACTCAAAATCGGGATGATTACAATAACTTTTTTTAATCAGGAAATTACAATATAAAAAGCTTTATGTGTACAGTTTCTCGTTGAAATATTACAATATAAAAGAAACAATCAAGAGTATTCGTTGCATTAAATACCTCGCCATGAACGATTTTGCATTTCATAGTTTTAAGTTCACATTCAAACAAATTTGGTTGAATAAATGTTCGAACATTCGTTATTCGTTCATGTAAATCTGAATAAATTTGATATTAAACATATTTTTGTAATATTAACATATTTGTAATAAATTAATATTTAATGTACTTAATTGTTAATAATTTTCGTAATGAAACTAAAAATAATATCAAAACATTTTAATGTGATAGATTGCGATATGTTTAAGCTACTTATAAACATTTATTCGTGAGCAAAAGCTATTTAAATTAATAATAAGCATTGAAAATTGTAAGAAAGTGATTTTTTTATATATCACAAAACAAACAGATTACCAGTAGTTCACGAGGCTATTGAGTTCATAATATGTGTCAATATTTTTTTATATTTTAATTTCAGAAATTTCGAGTAGTTTTCAATTTAATTTCTATTGAAGTAATTTCAATTGTATTAACAATACAACATAGTTTCTTTCTATATTTAATTCACAACAACAATACCGTATCTTATCAAACTCTCCGGTTATTGTGGTACAAATTAAATAAAAATTCTTTAAACTTAACAATATATAATATGTTTATTTGTAGAGAATATTTAAAAAGAACTTTTACATTATAAAATTGAAGTTCTATATGTGAAGAGGGTAAAAGGATTACAGCGCAGACGAGCAGCGAATGACATAATTTGAACATCTAGAGTCTCTCACGAATTCGGTATTGATATTAAATATGTTACTACTACAGTAGTACAGCATATATACTGTATGTATAATATGAAAGAGGAAAATTTTAAAAATACGTTTTGTAATTTTTTATGTTGAAACATTATAAAATTATGGTCGGAGGATTTTTAAAGAGGAATAATAATTTTATATTTTTATGTATTATAACATATTACATAAACTAAATATTTAATTTGATATTAATATGATACCTCTGATCTTCAAAGTATTTCGTGAGGATAGCATAGTCTGAATAGTATTGAACTAGTAAAAGAGTACTCTTTATTTCATCAATCTTTAGTATTATTCTAATTTGTATCTATCAAACAATTAACTTCATTTTAGTCCTTTCTAAACCGAAATAAGAAACCTTATATACATCTAAGAAAATGTAGCAGTGACTACGAGATTCAGAATTAAAGATTTTTATGCCCAAGCCTAACTTTGTAAGTTGAAAATAAACGAAGTTTATAATATCCTTAATTGGAAAGATTTGGTGTGTCAGTAATATTTTCATGAGGTTTTTTTGATAATTGACAATTATCAATTATCATCTTATTATTTATTATTTCATACATTCTACTTTAGTTGTGGATAAACAACAAACAGTAAAAACAACATTAATTTTTCAAAACAAAATTTCCGATTTTTTGTTAATATACTGGACAGTCCAAAACCAAAGTTTTTTTTTTCAAAAGTATTCGCTTTTTATACGTCACACTCTAATTTTCACTAAAAGGCGGACGAAAACCGCCAAGAAAATCCATAAATAATTTTAATTTATTCATAAAAAACAATTAATCTTAGTATCAAAATTTTTACTATATATATAAAACCAAAATATCTGTATTAAATAAATATTCAAGATCTTTGTGATATAAACATCAGCTTTTTTCTTTCACTACTATACTACCTCATACTTAAGGATTCATTGTCAGTCTTTTGTTTCTCGTTAATATGTTATAAGAAAAATACCTCAGATTAGAATTTACAACCACTTACATTCAAAGAACAAACTTGATGTTTATAATGTAATACTACACTGATATAATTATAGTAAAAAACACCCGAACTACCGAAGACAACTTTCAACAGTCAACTCGCTCTTTGGCTCCAAAACTAACTTTATACCACAAAAGTCGTTCAACAAAGGCAGTTTAAAGCGAGTTAGTAACAAATGATCGTTTTACGCAATTTAATATGGGCAAATATAGTTGTCCAACTTTTCTATTAAATTTAATCTTAAGTTGTTAACAAAAACATTGTTTATATTATTAGTTCAACTCTCATTTTAAACTGTTATGTTTCTCGTCTACAATAAAAAATATGTTATCAGAATTAATATATCAGCCTTAATTAATAAGTTAATTATATACTTCTATTTTTAATTTAAAAAAATATATGTTTAATCAGCATTTCTAAATGTTGTATGAAGGCTAACGCCATCAATTATATTTAATCCAATATCAAATCTTAACATTATTTCAATTTTTATTATTAATTCATTTATAATTTATAATATGTAAAAAAGAAATATTGCGTTAAGGACACCGTCTCGTAACAACAACAAAAAAAACGATTAAGAGGGTAATATCCTTTTTATTTGAGCATAACGAACGTAAAAATAGGTATAATATTTTTTTATAAAATACAAAATCTAATCATTATTATTATTAAAAACGCTTACAAATGTAGAAAGTTAAGATAACAGGCAATATACCCGTCATAAACAGAACTCTTGTTACAACTACATTCCACTACATTTCACTGAATCTTTTTGGGTATTTTTCCCAAGAGATACCTCATATTCGTTGGCGTGGCAAATATTGTCTATAAATAGTATTCGAAAACCATCATAGATACCGATATTGGTAATTGGTTTTATTTATCATATTTTATGACTTAATACTCAATTAAAATAATTTGGATTTATCGAAAATAAATATTTACATATATTTGTATCATAAGCAAAATTGCTTTTTAAGTCTATTAATAGTTCCTTATATATTTATTTTCATGACAACAAAGTGCTTGCTAAAAGTACTTACATAAAAAAAATACTATTTATAAGTCTAAATTTTACAAAAATAATATTACACTTTTACACTAAAGGGATTATCCAAGTTTTATTAAGTTAACCATATTTAGCGGTTAGTTGGTGGCGTGAAGCGCGGAACTTTTGACCTCTGAAAACCGTTAAAGGCTAATCACTAACTGATGTTAGATTAAACTTACTTTAATTTCTAGGTTCTACTACAATATTACGTTGTCAATAACATATATTATGTAGCAATCTCACTCAAAGGTCATCTATCTATTTTATAAATATAATATTGTAATAAATTTGTAACATACATAAAAAAGCGCAATGTTAATAACATGTTCTATTTAGTAACTTTTTTTTATTAAAAAAAACAGTACATGTTTTTCGTTTTGATAATTGTAACAGTTACCGTCTTTGAGGTCATTTCTTTTAACATTTTCAAACTAATTCTAGGCTGAATGGAGTCTCAGAGATCGAAATAAATTGAAATTTAGTTTAAATAATGGTTATTTACTTTGAATATCCACTCAAGCAGCACCTGCACGTTCATCTAATAATAAATAATCATAATAATTAATCTTCAATCAAATTCATCGATTAGTTTATTTAGTGACGGAAACTCCATCAACTTTCAATAGTCGTGTGCGGTATCCCTAAATTTGAAAAATATTTTAATTAAGTGTTTTGCAGGTAAGTGTCCGAATATGTATTAAAAAACATAACACGAGCAGGTATAATGATACACATGTTTGAATATTTAAAATATTTAGTAAATGTACTCGTGAGAACATGACTGGCTACTGTAATGTGACACATGTTATTATTTATTCTAAACTAAAGAACTACATTTGGCCGCATGCCAGACTTAGCGTTGACGTTGTTCAACACTTATATTCTTGCATTATATTATTATTTCAATGTAATAGATATGTGTAGTGAAAATAAATATTTTGTTACAAATAGTTTACATAAACAATTCATGTCAGTCATGATAAATCATCGTCTTTTTTAATATAATCTCACTATTGTCGAAAAAAGTAAATAAATAATATCAAATGGATGAGAGGCATCTCAGATAACATCTATAGTGAAAATAAAATATTGTAACTATATATTTTAAGAAAGTTATGGTTGAAATTATTCTAAAATAAACAATAAAATCTGTACATTTGAAAATACCTATCCATTAAAATAAGAGGATTAAACAACAGTGTCGAGCCGTTTTCGCTTTCTCAATGTCTATTTGAGTTTCTAAGGGTTCTCTTACCTATTTCAAAGATATTATAAGACTCAAAACTTAATTTGAGAACAAAATTATGATTATGTTTTCAATTTATAACAATGTATACTACAGGAAAAATTCAGTTTGCGTTATAATTATTAGAAAAAACCTCTATACTGGAAGCAATATTTTTTTATACGTATCCAACTTTTATAAGAAAAAATATATCCAAGAAAATTGGTTGTGCGATAAAAATTGGAAGATTGATGATATCTTATAGGAATTATATGATAAATTTAGTTGCCGTACTCATTGCAAAATAACTTTCTCTAAAAAGAAGATTAAATAATGAACTATCTGTAAGATTTAAAAAATAAACTTTTATCGTTGTTCGACTATAAATATGAAAACATAGTTGGTTAATGTACTTTTACATTCTACACGAAATTAATTAAAGGAAGCAACAAGCTAAGCTGTTTATCCCAATATCGTTTTTATCACACAGGGAAGGCTTTTGCGTGATACTCGAAAGAAACTTTCTATCTTATAACATCATCTAACTATCCAACTAGTGAAGTAGATCTCTAAATAAACGCTTTATAAACATGAACCAATCTCAATAAAATTGATCTTAATTTTCCGCAGTTCATGATGAAAGCTTCATTAACTTTATTAATTAGTATGAAGGAAATGGGCACCTAAATATATTATTAAAGCACCTAAATATATATTGATTTAATTTGTGCTCTGAAATGATTTCAAATTGAAGAATTAACCTTAAAAAATATATATGTTAGAGACGACCATAGCGGAGGGATAAAGCCAACATCACTCAGAGTCTTTGATATGGGGCCCATGATTATGGAAAAATAATAACATCGATACTGTTACATTTCGCTTCCATAGGATAAATAACCACAACCTCACCCCTATCACACATATACCAAATACCCCAAACAAATCAAATGACTAGGTCCCAGCTTCCAGAAGTGTCCATATCAGCCTATTTATAGCAAGATGACTCTCTTCATTTGCCACCATTACAAATCAGGTGACCTTACAGTTACTCTACTACTAAGTAATCAAATGATAAACTTTATTTAAAATTATATAGCTGGCTGCGAGAAATACAATAAAACAATAAAAAAACTTTACGTGTATATGTTTAGTAGTTTCGTGTTGACCTTTTAGAATAAAATGCGTGTAATCTATAGTATTCGTTGCATTAAATACCTCGCTCTGAACGATTTGGCATTTCATAGTTTTCTGTTCACATTCAAACAAATTGGATTGTATAAATGCAGATTAAATTGCTAGTAGTAATTTCTGTGGAAGAATATTAATTAAGCTGGTTCATACATGTATTTAAATATAACGGTTAAGCATATTTTTGTAATATTAATATATTGTTACTAAGTGAATGTTCAAAATACTTAAGTTGTTTGTTATTTATGTAATTATAAAAAATATAAAAGGAACACAAAACTTTAAAATATTTTTATAACATATACGAAAATTGGTATTTCAAATTCACAGTTGAGTGGTAAGAAATGAGATCATATTAATATCATGTTTACTTTACTACTACTGCCAAGTAGTATTAGTGGTAATAGAAGGAAAAAGCTTATAAAAAATAACATTACACAAAAAAAGACAAATAAAACTCGATTAAATTAAAAGGTAAGTAAATTGTATTAGATTTAGGTAGTATTTTCTTAGATTTTCACGAGTACACATTTGAAATAAAACTACGGATTAAAACTCGAGTATAATGTGGTTAGATTTTTATTTTAACCTGACGTTTCGAATGCTTTGCAGCAATCGTGTTCACGGGTAGACGAAATGTAAGTGTCTGTCAGTAAGTCAGTTAACTAGACATCTACCTCCAACGGACTGTTTTAATCCGTAAAAACAGTTTTATATCAATTACTATTTTAGAAAATCATCACTATTATATACTAAATGTAGAACTAATGAGGACATTATTGAAATGTTGACTTGATATTACTCTAGCGAGACTGAAGAATTATACTTTTGGACGAATTCCAAGTTCAGTGTTAATGCTGTAGCATATTAACACATCATATTGTATTTATAATTAACGTATATTTAGAGTTTTTCTATAATTTTTTATTATGTATTAATTTTTTGATGTTTCATTATTTAATTGTTTTTATATTAAAATTATTCTATTCATACATTTTTCTAATTAAAATCTGTAAAAACATTTAATAATAATAATTAATACATAAATTAATTCAACTAAATATTATTCTTTGTTTCTTTCTTAGTTCTCTAACAAAGGATTCCGTATCATATAATCATGACTTTAAAACAATTAAATAAAACGTGATTATTATTATATTAAACTACATATTTTAAAAACAGACAATTTCATAATGTAAATTAATTACGACATCAACAAATAAAAATAATTAATGTTACATTTTTTTTTATTTGCACTGAATATTTAAAAAAATATGTTTTAATTACAACATCGAAGTTCTTCATGTGAAGAGATCTTTTTATTAAGATATAAGGTTATCAGCTCGGAATCGAGAAGCGAATGACATAATGTTAACAGTATCTTATGTGTTTTCTCTTACATTGAACATACGAATATTACTTTTCGGGATTGATGTTCAATAGAACTGTTATTTATGGAATAGTAAGGAATAAAAAAGCAACAAGTAAATTTTGATGGCTAATAGGAAAGGCTCCAGGTAAATTATAATAAACACGCTTTGTACAGGAATATTTATTAGTCTTAAAACTTGATAAAGAAAACATTTGTTTGATGATTTTAAAGTATGAATAATGTTATATATTATTACGTAACATTAATTTTTACATAGTATTTTCTTAGATTTTCAAGAGTACCCATTTCAAATAAAACTATTTTTTACGGATTAAAACTCGCGTTACTCGCGGGTAGACGAGTACGATGTACATCTCGTCTACCCGTGAACACGATTGTTGCAAAGCATTCGAAACGTCGGGTTAAAAAAAAATGTAACCAAATCATACGCGAGTTTTAATCTGTAAAAAATAGTTTTATTAATGTTTTATTTGATATTAATATGACACCTCTTATTTACCGAACTCATTAGTACTGTACTGTTGAAGAGTAAGGTAAGTTTTAATTTGAGACTCTCAACCTTTTTTCTTATTATAGTTATTTAATTTAATTGCTTTTTAACCACTAAATTAATTAACGACCACGCCTTGTGTATATAAAATAAATAGAACTAATTAAAATCTGCACATTAAAAAAGCTTTTAGATATTATTTTCATCCATCTTCAAGGCACTGTCTCATAATACTAGGTAAATTATAATTATTATTTTCTAAGCTGTTTGCGGTACATTGTTCAAATAAGTGCAATAAATCCATGCTTTATTTCTGCTTCATTTATTTCTACTGGACTAAGTTATTAAATGAACATGAGTCAAGTTAGTACGCCAGATGCTCAGTCTAGTAATAACAATCTGATCTGAGTTTCTTGTTCCAAATAATTTACTAGTTTTGTTCATTTTCTATAAGGGGTCCCAAAAATTCTTGGTTTAATGTTTTATTTATTCTTTTTATTTAGTTAAGCTTCCTTTTGCTGTGTTGTCAATTTTATTTTTAAATATTCCTTGATGGACTGGAATCCACACCAGTTTATTGTTATAACACCTAATAATAAATTACCCATTTTTGTTTAATTTATTCTACTAGTAGACTTCTTTCTTTTCGGATTTTGCAAGACAAGTAAGCAAGGTTTAAAATATTTGTAAATTATGTATTCAATTAATTATTTGAGACATAAGTCTACACCGATTACAAATACCACCAGACCCTGACAGATCCATTGGTAAAAAAAATATGTCTCCTTTATTTTCGTAGTTTAGAGCTTGAAATGAACTTTTGTAGACAATGTTCGAAGTTTTTTTTTTTTTTACGATAATTAGCTAATTCAAGGTTTAAGGAGAAATTTAAAATTACCTAAAGGCCATTCATAGGATCTTTCTTTGTATAGAGAATGAAAAATTCAAAATTGAATTCTCTTAAATATTTACCAGCCGTAATCTGCAGAGGTTGTGATAATGTAGTTAAAGTTGATATTCCGAATCAGCGACTGAAGTTTGTATGTATATTGGACTATGCGGTTGATATAATATGTCTGCTGTCTGCAGAATCTCAAACAATTGTATTATTTTTAAAACAAAATAAACTTCATCTCATCATATTAGAAAAATTCCATTACTATTAAATTAGCATTAAGTATATGCAAGAAAGATATAAAAAAAATGTAGTTATTACGACCAGATTAAATATAAAACAATTTTTATTTAGAAATCCAACTTTGTAATTGAAAAATTAATAAAACTATTAATTCTTAATATTAAAAAAATTCTTTGGGTGTGTGAGTTACAATCTAATGAATTATAATCTAATAATTTATTATTTTACATATTACACCATAGTAGATGACACAAAGAATATCTCAAAAATGTTTTTTGATTCGGTGTTAATATAAACGGTCCAATGTTATAGTTTTTCTTTCAAATAGGCACTTATAAAAAGTCATGCACTAAATTCCACCAAAAGAACCATGAAGAAGAACCGTCAAGAAACTCTATGAATACTCTTTTAACTTATTTACAAAATTATAAATTATTTATTTATTTATGTACCATAAAACAGATATAGATACATAATATAAGCTAAGACAATATACACAATGGATGACTTATCTCTTTACAAGAGATCTCTACCAGTAATCCTTGGTTATAGGAAATATTGGTTGACATGGGTAAGGTACAAAGCAAAATAGAATATATATATTAATAGACATACATATGATTACATAAATATTAACATACGCAAATACAAAAACATATATACATATAGCAAAAACATATACACACACACATTCAAATACCTGAATAGATTATATCAAAGTAAATAAATATTGATGATTACTACGTTGTCATTCAAAGTAAGTATTTCTTCAGTCTCAATTTAAATAACGTGATATTGGGAAAATCTTTGCAAATATAATAGGGGAGTCAATTCCATAAATGCACAGCACTTATAGAAAAGGATTTACTATAATGACTTGTGTTATAATAACACTACTCGTCTGTCACAGACACTTACGTCTCGTCTACCCGTGCACACGATTACTGAAAAGTATCGGAAAAGTCGGGTTAAAATCAAAATGTAAACAAATTATACGCGAGTTTCAATCAGTAAAAATTGTTTTATTTCAAATGTGTACTCGTGAAAATCTAAGAAAATACTTGTGTTGTACTTTGGCACCTCGAGGAACTTTTGTACAACCCAGGAGCGTTCAAGTAGCTTCCTAGGGGTCCATAACTAATCCAAAGTTTTTTGCTTTATCTAGGTATGGTAATAGAATTTCATCATACACTAGATGAGACAGGATTCCAAAATTTATTCGACTATGTAATTTTCTGCTGCCAATTATCATAGCCTGCAATTTGCTAGGATTGAGTAGTAGACCATAGTCTTCCGTCCACGATTGAATGTTTAGGAGGTCATCATTTAGAGCATCGATAGCGCCTGCCAGTCCAGAAACAGTGGCATGTCTTTAAAGCTGTAAATCATCAGCATAGAGACGGTAGTGAGAAGATATAACCTTGGAAATTTCATTTATAAATAATGAGAAGAGTAAGGGAGATAGAACGCCGCCTTGTGGTACCCCAGCCGACAGTTTCATCAAATCAGAGGATCTCTCATTACATTTAACAATCTGCTGACGACCGAAAAAATAAGATTTGAACCAGTCAATAACGGATGGAGATATTGAGAAATTTACTAGAACACCAAGTAAAATATCGAAGTCCACTGAATTAAAGGCATTACTGAAATCAAGGAGAACTAGTATGGAAAGATCTTTATTGTCCATAGAGTATCGGATATCCTCAGTTACTTTCAGTAATGCAGTGCTAGTACTGTGGTGTATAGATGAAAGCCAGATTGAAAAGGACTTAATAAATTATTTCCTTAAAGGAAAGCGGAAAATTTCTTGAAAACTCAGTCTTCAAGAACCTTGGAGAGGATAGGTAGTATTGTGGTTGATAGTGAGAAGGAGATAAAGGGTTAGATATTTTAGGTATAGATATCACATGGGTATTCTTCCAGGCTGTAGAAAAGGTATTGGAAAGTAATGAAAAATTTATAATGTAAAATAATGTAATAATATAATGTAGAATAATGTAATAATAAAATAATGTAATAATGTAATAGTGGGTACAAGAATATCAATTAAGGGAATAAGCATATCTCTACTAATATTTTCTAATGACATAATAATAAGCCATAGGTAATCTTATGTCTCTGGAAGAGATTGATAAAAGTGACTTCTCAATATCTCCTTCCGTTAATTCCTGTAATAAAAAGAAAGAATCACAAATAGGTGGGGAGGCATTTTTCAGTTCATAAAAAGTGTTAGATTAACGATGATCAGAGAGTTCCTGTGAAGGTGTAGAAAAGTGTTTGTTCAATGTATTTAAATCTATATTGTTATTTAGAGTGTTCCGATTCCTACCCACACCCAGTGATTTTAGGAAATTCCACATCTGCGTAGTTGAAAGGTTTTGAACGGCAGAAAAAATATGACGACGTTTAGCATCCCTACACAATCTATTGCAGAGATTACGCAACCTTTTGTAAACAGCCACATTATCTATAAATGGTTCTCGTTTGCAGATTCTCTTAGCTTTATCCCGTTTGACCATAAGAGTTTTGATAGTTGGAGTAAGCCAAGGTGCAGGAAGATGTCGAACTCTTATGCGTTTTGATGGGGCATGAATATCGTACGGCTTGAGAATTTTTGCATTAAAGATAGAAACTTTTACATTCATAGACTCTAAGAGCAACGACCAATTTATAGCTAAGGCATCGGATCTGAAATTATGCAAATTTATATTTTTAAAAGGGCGTCGAAAAATACTTCTACATTTGCGTTTATGAAAAGATAAGTTATAGCTAAGAAACAAAAGGTCATGATAGGAAAAGAGTGCTGTGATTTGGCCATGAGTTGAAACATTTTCTAAATTTAAAACAAGAATAAGGTCAAGGAGCGACGGCTTAGTATTTGGACGAAAGTGAGTTTCAGAGAGGGGAAGAATAGAGAAGTTAAAAGAGTTTAATAAAGATTTGATTTTGTGAGTTCTGAGGTCATCTTTGACTAAGCAAGAATTGAAGTCGCCCATTAGAATAATATGATTATGAGAAGGAGAAAAAGTTTCAAAAAGTAATTCTAAAGAACTGAAATAGTTGATATGGAATAGAGAAGGACAGTAGAAGAAGGACTTAGTATTGACGATTTTAAAATAATCTAGAATACAATAATTCTGTATTCTGATACACGTACTTGTTGTTCTTTCCGATCCTTCATTTATTGTAAGTCTTTTATTCAGTATTAAAATATTATAATAAAAATGTTTCAGATAAAAGTTTAAAATAACACTAACGTAATTACAACATACAAATTATAAAAACATGGTAAAAAATTGTAAAAACAAGGTATATATTTCCTTATAGAACATAACAAGCGTAAGTATATATATTAGTTTTTAATAAATTACAAAATCTAATACCTATTAAAAATGCATTAAAAACTCTCCGTTTATTAAAAAATGTGGAAAGTTAAAGATTACATTCAATATTTCCGTCATAAACAGAACTCTTGTTACAGCTACATTCCACTACATTTCACTGAATCTCTTTGGGTATTTTTCCCAAGAGATACCTGATATTCGTTGGCGTGGCAAATATTGTCTATAAATAGTATTCGAAAACCATCATAGATACCGAAACTGGTAGTTGGTTTTTTTTTTATAACTCACCCACTCCTAAATACTAGAACAAATTAATTTTGAAACTCGGTAAGAGTTTATTAAATTTATTTATATACAATTATATTATAGGTGTAAACATAATCGTTTGCTCTTAATAGTGCCTAATTTATTCATCTTCATATAAAATATAATGGACTAATCCTAATCTTAACTTCTACAAAAATAATATTATACTTTAATATTCATTGACTTATAGAGGTTTATTAATTTAACAATATTTATTTGTTGGCGTAAAGCATTGGACTTTTGACCTATGAAAAGAATTAAGGGCGAATCAGTAACTTATTTTAATTTAAACCTGATCTAAGCTCTAGTTTCTACTATAATATCATGTCGTTAATAATATATGTTTTGTACTTAAAATACAGTTACTGTTACAACACATATATTAGCGCAATATTTACTTAGTTTTGTTTCATACCGAGACTATAAAAATTTCATGCATTATATATTGTAACCGTTGCCTTTGTTGTTCATTTCTTATAAAATTTTAAACTTAATATATTCTCATCAGACTTTCTTTTGATTTTATTGGCCTTTGTTTTATTTTTGCTTATTAAAAACTTGCATTTTTCTATGGAGTGGGTTTTCTAGCGGATGTCGTTTGTATGTACAATAACTGTTTATGTATATTTATCAGTAGTCTGGTACCCAATCTTAAAAACCTTTGCTTAGTTTTAGGTTAAATTGCTGGTAAATATCTGGATACGTATTAAAAACATAATACTAGATATAATTAGATATCATATATTCTCACATAAAAAGTAATTTTTACATTTGGTCGCATAGCATACTCAGTGCTGACAACGCTGATACATATTTTGTAATTATAAAATATGATATTGTTTAAAAAATGATTGGTATAGTCGTATATAATTAAATTATATTTAAATTTCATCCCCATTTCATATTAAATTTCTTTAATAATGTTCGATCATTATTTTTCGGTTTAATCTCACTGTGTAGTCGCAAGTAATATATTTAAATATGTATGCATTTTATAAAAAAGTTTTCGAGATTAAATCTGTAAAGAAAATCTAAAAATGTAAAAATGTATCTAAAGGAAATTAGGTTTAAAGGTTATTCTACATTTTAATAGACTTCAAAAATAAAATTTTGTATGTTTGAAAATGCCAATCCGTTAAGATAAGAGGATTTAAAAACAGTGTCTACACTATTAGTAAAAATAATGGACATTTTAAGACTCGTAACTTAATTTATTTGTTGGTTTTGTAATATAAATTGGAAGATTTATGACATATTCAAGGAATTATGAGATAAATTCAAATACTGTATCGGATGGTCCTTGGTCCTCTTTCAAGAAAAAAGATTAATTAAGCAATCTGTAAAGTTGATAGAATAGTATCCGTTCCATTATAAAAAAGATAAGAAATACAACAAAAAAAGCAACAAAACATATTGTATTTAAATAGATAATTATCACAATCTTGTCATTATCATAAAAGGACATTACATTAGAAATATACTTGCAGTCTTATAACATTATCTAACTATCCTAGCAGTGAAGTAGGTCTCTAAATAAACACTTTATAAACATGAACCAATCTCAACAAATTTTGCCTTAATTTTCCGCAGTTCATGATGAAAATAAGCCTCATTTACTTTATTAATGAGTATGATGGAAAATTTAGGAACCGAAATACATTGTGATATAAATTCTTGTCTGAACATATTTTGAAATATATATTATTTAATATTTTTATGGTATATGTGTAGAATAAAAGAATAAAAGAAATATGTGTTTATTGTAAGTCCTTTCTTGTTGAACTTTTATAATGCAAAGCGAGTAATCAAGAGTAGTCGTTGCATTGAAAACCTCGCCCTGGACGATTTTGCATTTCATAGTTTTTGGTTCACATTCAAACAAATTGGATTGAATAAATGCAGATTAAATCGCTAGCAGTAATTTTTGTCCGAGAATATTAATTAAATTGGTTCATATATGTATTCGAATATAGTGATCAAAAATATTTTTGCTATAATTACACATTGGCTATAAATTAATATTCAGCGTGCTTAAATTGTTAATAATTTTCAAAATTAAACTAAAATTAAAATTATATCATTTTGATGTAACAAATTGTGATATCTTCGAGTTTGAAATACAATTAAAATGTTTTATTGTTTATAAAAATATTTTTTTATAATCAAAGTTCGAAAGGTATGTGGCCTAGTACCGAGAAGAACTGGCGAAAGAATCTAAGCAGGCTATTATTTAAATGCAAAATATGAAGACTTTTTACAATTTTTAATACATTTACAATAATGTTGAAATATCCTGGCACTAAGGCCTCAGCCACGGTCCATTATTATCTATATTTAAACACGTTATAATGTCTCGGACATTATTTTTTTTTAAATTGCTACAGGTTAATAATTAAATACTTTTAGTAAAAAAGTTTAGATTGACCCAAAAAAATAGTGAGGTCGATTAAACGGCAAACTAAGTTAATGTTTGTTTCTTATATTAAATTGTGTCCATTGTTATTCTTAACAATTTTATCGATATTGTTTACGTACTTTATGTACCCAAATATGTATGGACTGGCGACCATGACTATAATTACGCAAACAATTTCCAGGGTCCAGATCGTAGATGATGATTGTTATTCGTCATCAATAGTAATTCGAAGAAAAATTGTAGTCTCAACCAATTGTCCACTGTGGTTTCCCACATCCACGTCCATTCACATGATCATCCCCTTTTTATGTATACATTTATTTGAATAAACATTTGTTAGTGAACAGAGCTACGAGTAATAGCTATTTAATATAATAAGCATTGACAAATGTATGAAAGTCAGTTAAGTTTACCCAATAAATAAGAAAAATGTTGTGTGTGATGTGTAGTGTGATGCGCCCATCATACAAAGAAACGGATGATAAATTGCTCACAGGCTGTGTGGTGTTAATAACATGTTTAAATATTTTATAAACATTCAGTTTACTAAATTCGTGTTGTTAAAGTGAAATAGTTATAATTATATTAAGAATACAATAAAGTTCCTTTTAAAATTTACTTTAAAAAATTACACCTTATATTTTGAAACTCCTGTAATGGTAGTACAAATTTTAATCGAATTTATTTATATTATCGTCATACATATAGATATTTCGTTATTTTAATGTTTTTCATATAGGTATGATTCTACATATTTTTTTTATTTATACTCTTGAAAAAACATTTCTATTTTTATTTATGTTAAAGTTCAACTAAAAATTACTCAGTGTGAAATGTATGGTTTTACTTTCAGTACTTCGTAGTCTTTTATGAAGGTTTATATATTACATAATCAAATAATAACATACTTTATTATTATTGGATTAAAGTACATAGGTACATATTTCATAAGTATTCTATTTGGTTATGTACATTAATAATGACAACTTTTGAAAAAAAAAAAGAGGTATATTTTACTTATTTGTAATGAATATTTGACAATAAACTACCGTACAGTCCATGTATAGTTCTACATATGCAGAGGTCTGTCTATGAGGATAGAAGAATTACATCTCAAAGTCGAGCAGCGAATGACATTATGTGAATGTCTAAAATCTCTTACGTATTTTTTTTCAGATTAAACATACTAAAGTTACTTTAAGAGATTTGTATTTAATAGGAGTGATATTTATGGAGTAAGAAATAGTGTGTTATAGTATTAAAAAATATGAGTACACTTCGATGCACTCTTGGATAGGATATTAGTCTAATATTCACTATTCTTAAAACTTGATAAAGAAAACCTTTGTGACAAGATTTTAAAGTAAGAATAATATTTTTAAAATGTTATTTATTATGAACTCGGCAATATAACAAAACCTAATTTATTTGATATTAATAGGACATCTTTACACAGTTGTAAATTAATTTTACTATTTAGATACTTTTGAATTATTTTACAAACGGACAAATCTTCTTCGAGGCTTCTCCATCTTAACTTACATTTTCAAAATATATTGTGCACTATAGCACGGATAAAAGCCATTCTAAGGACTTGAATTGAATTGAAATTTCGTAATTAAAAAACAGACGTACGAGTTAAGGAGTAAAGTAGTTTTTAACACTCTCAATCTTTAATATAAATAAAATAAGTCTCGTATCTTTTATAAATCGGTATTAGAAATATACTATGTTTCTGGTAAACACTGAATATCTAAATAAAATATAGCAGTTATTACCAGATTTACTATTAACCATGTCAATGTTCAATTCCAAATTTTTAAGATGAAAATAACTTAATTAACTTGAGTGGAAAGGCTTTGTTTGGTTAATAATTTCATAAATTATAATCTTAGTTATATTATATTTTTAAAAAATATTTTAAATTATATTCTTTAATGTACTATAGAATTGTTATAAGAAATAGCTTTTGCTATTTGGAACAATTTGCTTGTTAGGTAATTCACAGATTAATTGTTAATATGAATTAATAGTCCAAAGCTACAGTATTTTTTCTTTTCAAATAGACAAATACTAGATTGACATTTCATAATCATCAAAATATAGTTTTCAACAAAAGGTATTTCAAAAATTTAATACGATAATTCTCAACCTTAACAATATTATCGTGATATTAATACGTTCTTTTACTTCCATGCTTACTTCATACTTAGTGATTAATTGTGAACATAATAAATAAATTTTTATTAAATAGGTATTTACCTCAGATAAGAGTTACCAACCTCTTATATTCAAAGAACAAACTTAACGGTTAGAATCTAAAACTACACTGATATAAATATAGTAAAAAAGACCCGAACTACCGAAGACAACTTTCCACAGTCAACTCGTTTTCTGGCTCCAAAACTAAGTTTATACCACAAAAGTCGTTCAACAAAGGTAGTTGAAAACGAGTTAGCAACAAATTAACGTTTAAGACAATTAAATATAGGCAAGTATAGTTTTGAAATTTTTTATCTAATTTAATTCCAAAATTTTAATAATAACTTTACATTGTTTATTAATGTTTAAACTAAAAATATAAACTGTTTTAATTATATCCGATTCACCAATTACGTTATTTTGAGTTTAATTTTCTTTAATAGTAGATGTGTTCAAAATTAATACGTGTTCATTTTCTGTATTCTTTACATAATTTAACTAGTATATAAACCAAAATTCACAATTATATATAAACCAAAATACGACTTTTGATTAGATTAATAAATACTTTGTAATTTATTACGATGCCACAAAATAGTTTTAAAATTCCATCACAATAACAACTAGATACCAAGTGCAAAATATCCATATATATTTTACCAATTCCTTTATCAAAAACGCTCTGATTATAAACGTAGAAGTTAAAGACTACATTATCTGACGTAAATACAAAATAGATACTTTCCACTACATATCACTGGGTCTCTCTGGGTATTTTTCCCAAGAGATACCTAATAGACTTTGGCGTGGTAAATATTGTCTTCAAATATTATACGAAAACCATCTTAGATATCGAAATAGGTAGATGATGGTTTTTATCATATTTTTATAAAACTGATTTTATTAAAGTAATTTTTTAGCAAAAATATAATATAAATATATATAAATTTATATTATCAGTGTAAATCAATTGCCTTTTAGTGGTCTATGATTATTTTTAATACATTTATTTTCATGGCAATAAAACGCTTAATAAAATATTAATACCTGTAACTACTTCTTTTATAACCAAAATATACTAATGACTAATTAACTGACTTACTGACAGAGACATCTCGTCTACCCGTGAACACGATTGCTGCAAAGCATTCGAAACGTCAGATTAAATTTAAAATGTAACCAAATTATACGCGAGTTTTAATCCGTAAAATATAGTTGTATTTCAAATGTGCACTCGTGAAAATCTAAGAAAATACTAGAATATACTATTTCTGATATTAGTTTCTACAAAAATAACATTTAATCTGCAGGGATTATCCGGGGCTTATTAATTTAACTATATTTAGTGGTTAGTTGTTGGCGTGAAGCGACGGACTTTTGACCTCAGAAAATCCTTAAGGGCGAATATCTTGGATCTTCTATACATTATGTTGTTAATAGTATATATTTTATAGCAATAGTCATCTATCTATTTTATAATTACAATATTTAATAACATTTTAACCATTTTCCATTAGACGTAGTTGTAGTCGTTTCTTTTAATATTTTCAAATTTTTTATGATTGACACTTAGAGACTGAGATACATTTGACTTTTGTTTTAAGAACTATTACTTTAAAGATTGTCTTAAACAGGTGGCTACTTTGTTCCCAAACCTAATAGTAAAAGATTATAAATCAGAGTGACCGCAACTCTGTCATCGCACAGTAGCTCTTAGTATCGGGTTATATCGCCACACTTCTAAAATATTTTTAATAAAAAGTAAAATGTTTTGCAACCGCTGAATATTGTTTACATATAAAATATGTATGTATTTCGAAAAAAAAAAAGTTTATGTACATATATTAATCACTTGCCAAATACCCAGTGTAATAACAGCTTCGCTAATTTTGGGACTAAATTGCGGTTAATGTCTAAACAGGTACAAAATAACACAAGTAGATGTAATATTACACATGTTACAAGATACAAAATATCTTTTTTTTTTTTTTTTTCCGTTGGAAAAACCCGTTACGGGTACCCCGTCGGCCCATGGGGGTGACGGCCGGAGGGTGATGTGGGACTAACCGGCAGCATAGAGGATGCTGCCATTTTTAAGGCTACCCACTAAAAAACCAACGGTTGCCCTCTGCGCCGTAATGGGACGTCACGGGATCGCGTTAGCACACACCGTGACGCCCCGGCGAGAAGATACAAAATATCTAGTCAATGAACTTGTGAGCACATTACCAGTTACTGTAGTGTTGACACATGTTATTATTTATACTCAACTTAAGAACATTTGGCCGCATGCCAGACTCGGTGTGGACGTTGTTCAACACTTATATTTTTGTTTAATAATATGTTATTAGAAATGTGATAGGAATATTTCATTTTTTTTAAATAGTAAAAATATATATTTTATTTTAAGTCATTTAGTCATGTTAGGTCGTTATTTTTCTGTTTAATCTCACTGTGTTAACGAAATAAGTTTGTATAAAATATCAATGTTACTCAAAGCATTTCAGATAACTATTGTAATGAAAGAAAGTATTGTATATTTTTTAATGTTATATTTTTAAAGAAAAGTATGTTTGAAAAAATTCTACATTTTTAAAGACTTCAACAATGAAATCTGAATATTTGACAATGCCTGTCCATTAAAATAAGAGGATTAAAGAACAATGTCGAACAGCGTTGACTTTCTCAATGTCTATTTAAATTTGTAAGGGTTCTCTTACTTATTTCCTCAAACTACACAGAAATTAGATTTTAAGAAAATATCTAAATTCATTCAAGTATAAAAAGATATGCCTATCTTTTAAGTGTTTAAGAATATGCATATTATGAACGAACATTCATTTTGCATTGTATGTATAAGAAAAAGTATTTAAGTCAATAATTTTTATGCTTATACAACATCTTTACTGTTAATAGCACAATATAAATCAAGGAGAATTCCTTGGCCAATATTAATTGGAAGATTAATGATATCTTTACGGAATATGATAAATTTAAATGGCTTATCGGTTGGAAATAACTTTCTTAGAAAAGTAGATTAATTAACCGATTATCTGTAAAATTAACCATATAATATTTTATTGGTCTTCGATTACAAAACGATAAGATATGTTTATATAGATATATAATATAATGTAGATAGTTTTTATACTTCCTTATTTACATAAATTTATAAAAGAACTTAAAAGATACACGGTATGTATAAACATAATAGCTTTGTAATAGCTGTATATCTATATTGCATTATTATCATACAGGGAAGACTTTTACGTGATATCAAAGACACAATCAGTCATAACATCATCTAACTATCGAAACATTGGAGTAGATCTCTTAGTGCATAATTTATAAACATGACCCCATCTCAACAAATTTTGTGGTTAGTACTTTCCTGTTGAACTTTCACAATACAAAACGAGTAATCAAGACTATTCGTTGCATTGAAAAACTCCCCCTGGACGATTTTGCATTTCATAGTTTGAAATTCACATTTAAATAAATTGGATTGTTTAAATGCAGATTAAATCGCTGGTAGTGATTTCTGTGTCAGAATATTAATTGAACTAGTTCGTACATTTATTCAAATATATTGGTAAAACATATTTTTGTATGATTAACATATTTTGCACTAAATTAATATTCATTTACTTAAATTGTTAATAATTTTCGTAATGGATCTAAAAATCATAACATTTTGATGCGATAGATATTGGTAATATTATTAATAAACATTGCTTACGTAAGTAATAAGTAATAATCGTTGCAAATTGTATGATGTGTGATTGTGTGATTATCAATTGTGTGATTATCATACAAACAAATGCATGATCAATCGTTTGTGGGATTCTATGGAGATCATAACTTGTGTTTTTCTTTTATGTTTTGTATATATTTATTTTACAAATTTCGAAACATTTACTTATTTTTTTTACTTTTTTTTATACATTAAACTTAATTAATTTAAATTGTCACCATACAACATGATTTATATATTTTATACAAAATTATCTTATTTTTTTGTTTCTTTATTTAACACTTTATTGTACACCAGATACATTAAAGAACAGGCTTATCGATACATGACAAAGGGCGATCTTATCTCTGTAAGAGGTTTTTACCAGGAAACCCAGGAAGTGAGAATGCATAAAATAAGAAGAATTAATCAGTTTACAAGTAAAGTTATAAAACTAATTAAAATAACTTTTTATTATTTATGTTTCTTATTAAAATTGTGTTGTTATAATATTACAAGTTTTATTGAGAATTGTGTAACTTATCAATATACAACAAATTTCCTCTTGTAAAACACCATTTAATATTATAATTAAGTTTGTATGTAAAAGTTAAAAAATAAATAAACCACTCCTTTCGTAAATTTTTAACTTATTTAGTTTTTAACATTTATTCTTTTTCTTTTATTCTGTTCAAATTAAAAATAAAAAAAATAAATTAAGAATTCTTAATTTTTACATATATTATGATAAAATGAAATAAGTACTTATACTGTGTATTTTATTATATTATAACTGTGTATATTAATATACACTTTAAGGTCGAAGGGTCTAAAAACTAGGAGTATATAAATATGAGAAAGAAGATTATTACGCTATCGTTGTATTGTGCCATAAAGATGACAAGGGTATCATGTAATCAATTTGATACCTATGAAGTAAAAATACCATCTCAATAAGATTCTTTTTATTTTTTCTATTAAATTAATATAATATACATTTAATAATAAAGAAATATTAAATTTCAATATAATCTATTAAATATTATCTAATATCTTAGAGGTTCGGTCAGTAGTATAATTTTAAAAGTGCACATACCTTCATAATGAGTAGATTTCTAAGTTGCATCTTGAATCTGTAATAACAATATTATAATTAGTAATGATAAACATTAAACATTTATTAAGAACCTATTAAGTATATTATATTTCTAAGACATTGTTGTAATTAAAACATTCTGTACGTCATTATCATTTTTTAATAATTTTCTCATTCGTATAGAAAAAACTGGACTCATTTAAACATCGCGACGCTTTACTTTTAGTTCCATAGTTCCAAGAATAATAGCCTCATCAGCAAAAATATTCCGTTTGTTACAGACAAAAGAACTCCACAATCGCAAAAATATAATATCAACATTAAGACTCGGCCATTAGTTTGAATGTTAGGGATCGGCTACTTAGGCAATATTGAGGGCTTTTATAAGGGACTATTTTTATGTGAGCTTTCTCCACATAGCGGTCTATTGATACTTTGATAGCTCTAAACATAATAAAGTAGATTTGTTTATAATTGAATTAAAAAAAACTTCTGTGATTCACTCACAGATTTATAAGAATAAACACAAATAAATACAACCTGTAGGTTTACAGTCTAATAAACTAATATAATAAATATTAAAAACTTACTACTACTCTTAAGAAAAGCGGTATTAATTTAATAATAAGAGCGCTTGTTCAAATTTACCAGACCGTATTTAATCTGTGTTGAGTTCATTTAAAATATTATTTAGTAAATTAATATTATTATTCTTGAATTTTTTAATTCTTTTATTTATACAATTACGAAAGTTACAAACAAATTTATTCTAAACTTAATTTTCTTTAAATAAAATGTTCCTAAAAAATAATATGTACTTATTTAACTTCATTTTTTAAGTTAAGTCAATAATTGAATTTCATGTTGTTTTTTATTTAGTTCTTATTGAGTTTAGGAATAAATTTACGAACGGTGGAGGCAGTATCGGAAATTCATTAATAATACCACCTGCTATAATTTTACATTGACTTGAGATATTTTATTTTATATCCTGAATTTTCATTAACGTCTATACATAATGTTATTTATATCAGTTATGTTAATTATTCATTAAACAATTCATATAAATCGTTTCAGGTAAATTCATTGTTGTAAATTTTACTAAGATATCCTAATGGATGGTTTAGTGTAATAGTTAACCAGTAAATAGTTAACTAGAAATGCAAACGAGTTGTAACACAATTATTTTCCCTGAGAGCCGTTTTGGACTCGAATTAGGTAGTTTGTAGTTGTTCAAACAGAGAATAGTCACACACGGAATGTTTCGAAAGTGTTAGCATACATTCTAAACCGTCTCATCATTGTTGAGGAAAATTAATGTTCTCATTATATTTAAAATAAAATACTTTTATTATAAATTATTATAATGAGAACATCTTGATATATGAGAAGGATTATTAAAATTTATGTTTAAAGTTTGTCCTAATGATAGCATTTAGCAAACGAAAACAGAAAACAGTTAATTTAATTATATTTTGACCCGAATTAAAAAAAAAGGAAAGTTCTCTCTTTTATCTTTATGTGTATATGTTCGTATGTTGTTGTATATATTTTTTTCTTATTTCATCTTATTTTAAAATGGGGCATTGCAAATCTGTTTAGGTTTAATGTTGACAAGACATTGACGAAGTATTTCTGTCCCCTGCCACAATGATTTGATTTGGTTCTAATTTCCAAAATAAATCCGAAACGATCATTTCATAAACTTGAAATTTTTGGTTAATGGTTAAACTCCTCTCTTAATGTAGGTTCCTATATTCCGTCTGAAGTTTAGTTTGCTGCCAAATAGCTTGGTATTCTCTCGACCGTCGGACGGTACCCTAAGATGGACCAGTTGCTTATTTTGCCTGAGACACAAGTTTGGTCGTACAAGGAGTACTGCAGCATCTTTGGAATGGATCTATCTGAAGTATTAAATTATAGATTAAAAAACGGGCCTTAAAGCTTGTAAATGAATCCACCCTTTCTTAATCGGGAAAGTGAACTATAGAGCTGCACAACTTGATTCCCTCACCTCTTTACCATCACCGAAAGACAAGAAACTCGGATGTGTGACACCCATCCATAATCAAAGTGCCAAAGAGTCGTGTAAAACGCCTCACTTCAACATTCATTGTGAGGACGGCAAAACTTTAGAACTCTCTACTAGAGTCTGTGTTTCCTGAGAATTACAATCTTAAGGTGTTCAAAACAGGAGGTTATATTTTCTAAGTAAGCGTGTTACATTGTAGACTATAGTGATGCCAAACATCAAGTAGGATGTAGTCAATAATTATGTAAACTGATTTTTTTTACCAATCATTTCTTTTTTTTTACGAGAATTATTATTAAAACTAAAAGAAAACATAGATACATTTAACTAAGTTGACATAGAGCAGATAACATCGCTATTAACAAACAATTATTTTACCATAAATAATTTATTATTTAATTCGACAATAATTTCTTTTCTTAACAATCAAAAGTATGAATAAAAAATGTTATTTAAATCTTATTACAATTTCATTTTACATACTATTAAAAGCGGTGCAAGTGACCTCTAAAACTTCAAAAATAACTAAAAGTATTATAATGTAACCATTATAAAAAAAATACAATTTTAACAGTATAATCTGATAATGAATTACAATTACTAGAATATGAATATAAATTATAAACAGAATAGAATTGAAATGTATTCGAATTTTATATCTTCTTGAACCAACCATGTTCCATACTAATTTAAACTAAATAGAACATATCTGACTTTAAACTAGGTTGCATTTAATGTATCTGTCGACACTGAATGCAAACACGTGCAAACACTTTGCTTACGTATTGCCACCTCGAGTAATGCCTATACCGTGGCCTAGCTCATTTATGCTGCGTTGAACACTTGTAATGCATATTTCTGCATAGACTATACAATTCTGAAAACATACTAAAAAAAGAAACACTCTTTTTAGTCGTAGTAATATATTAAAAAGATAAACGTTCTAACTTCTATACAAACCTTAGCAACATATAATTTTATAAGTAATATATAATATAACGTTAGTAAATTATAATAAATTAATAATAAACTGTCAGGAGCTATTTATTTATCTTCTTTCTGGTTTTATTTCGAAAAATTTCTAAAAAAAACCATAGTAAATAATATCGTTAATTTAAAAAAAAATTATTAAATGTAAATATATGTTTTAATTCACATTTTATGTGTAATAAAAACCGAGACGCAATGAATTATTCGAAACCTGCTACCATATTTAAATAACTTTAAGTTTTTAAATGTATGATATATTCCCAAATATATAAATTAATAGCACAATAAAATGAGTAAGTTTTTAATTTCTTCGTTGATATAAATAACGTGTTCCATTTTTTAATATTTAATTAATATTGAGAAGCAAAAACAATTCATAGTCACAATATAGTGATATATAAATTCATGGATTTATTACGCAAATTCCAAATTCTGTTCCATTTAAATTACAACGAAAAAGTTTTGGAGAAAAAAGAATACAAATGAAAAGTTCTAACTACTACTAGTTGGAATTGTGTTGTGATTCGTATTATTTATAATATATGGAGGTCCTTAAAGACATTCAGAGACATCCAGAGGTTCAAATAATGTTTGTGGTATTTTTATTTTATAATTAGATATAATTTTTTTTTTATAAAATACAAAAAATAATAATTATTACAATTATTAACGATTTTTGTTTATTTAAGAAAATATTTCTAACTTGTGTCCTTAACCGAATATTATGATGTTATTAATTTATTATAATATTCGATGTAAATAGGGTAACCATACATTTAAAAAAAAAAAGTTAAAGAATAGTTTTATAACAACCATTATTATTGAATTTTCATGTTTATTATGGAAAGGTTGACATCATTAATTACGTCAAACCATTTGTTGAACTTTTTTTAATAATCAAAAAGCAATTGCAGAGCTGTTATTTACAGTAAAATAATACGAATATAATATTGTTTATAAATTGTAAGTAATATTATATTTCAATTCCAAATAAAATTACAAATTATTATTTTGCTATAACTTTCTATGTATATGATATGAAAATATATTTCCAAATTCATATTTTATTTAAATTATTATTATAAATGTCGATAGTTTAAAAGTTAGTATATTTTTAAATCTTATTCTTACCGATCATCTTAAATTTTGAGGAAAGCTTGAAAATCTATACAAATGAAACAAAAAAAAAACACTTTTTTTGAAAACTATTTTTAAAGTCACATTAATATACATATATTTAAATTAAATATTTATCCACAGTCTTTATGTTTTAAAGATTACGATATTTCTACGTAGAATTGCTACAAGCTACGGTGTAGACGTCTGATCGCGCAAACGCTCGACGTACACTGATAACTGAGTTAGCGGGCTCCATTTACGAACCTAAGGAAATATAATTTTGAAGGAGATATATAACCCTTATTACATTTGCTTTAAGGAACATTATCACGTAAATAATTGCTAAATGACGTATCAAAGGCAATCTGGCATGAAAATGTTGGTTACATTTTCTAACATATTTATTGTCTTTTGTTTTCCTTTCTGTTTTCTCAACTCGTAAGGTTAATTTATCTTAATTTAATTTTATTATTATAAATATATAATAGTCCTGAAAATTATTTTAATAATTTTTTTCGTGATTTGTTTTTTTACAAAAATATATTATTACGCATGTTAGAGATGTACAATTAAATTTATTATTGTTCTAGTTACAACGGTATAAAAACCATTTAATAAATCTATCAATTTTAAAAAAATATATATTAAATTTTTACAGAAAAAATAAAAAACGAATATCTTTTTACGTGTCACAATGTTATTACTTTATTGGTATACTCGTATATTATAAATTATCTAGGGTTCGTAAAGAAATCAATTGGGAAGTTGGCAGAATGTTTCCCGACAGGCCAATACATTTTCATTCGTGTGTCGTTTCTCGTATTCGTTATTTCATAACACAGCCGTGCGATAAATAACATAGTAATATGCTACTTAATACTTGAATATTTTTTATAACAGGCTTAGGTAAAAAAAAAAAAAAAAAATATTATACTGTCAATGCTCATTGTGTCACTCATGAGATGAATATATTATATTCAATGAAATGATGGATATTCTATTGAATAGATGATTAACTTATTAAATATGGTAATATTAGAATTTTAAAAAAAAGATTTTTTATAATTGATTTATTGAGCTGTCAATATAGCGGTAACAGATTACTCTTTCCTTCCCTTAGTCTTAATTATTCATTATCAAATATTTAATTTTTAGATATGAAAAATACTTTTTGGGCCTATTATTATATATTTATTGGTATATGTCCATAGATGGTTATATTATTAGAACCGTCATTAAATAATCGATATATTTCAGTGAAATAAGAAATGGTTTTTTATTAAATAATTTTGATTTATTAGATTTAGTTAACTATCTATTATTAACTAGAGAGAACATGTAGGTAATGTAATGATTATGTGCCATCTATTTAATTTTAATTAACTGTTTTAATTATTCAGTTCGCAATTTTTTTAATTATTAATGATTTTTTGAACATATGTTGTTATTTTTTATACATATTAAATTATAAAAAAGCGAACATTCTTTAAGAAAATATTTAAAAATTTTTTGAATATTAAAAAATTATACTATACATTGATACTTTTATATTAAAGGCAAAATAAGTTCGAATTTTTTTAATTACTTAATTTAATCCAATCATTCTGTATTACACTCTTTATAATACTAGACAATTATTACGAGTATTACTGCAGGAACAAAATAACATTTTATTTTCACAAATTCTTAACAAGTTTCTTGAATTAAAACTCGGATGTTTTCTGTTTACAGCTCGAGAATTATCTTGAATGCGTACATTATGCCCGTCCATAGAAATACAAAACACTGCACTTCCTTTAATGTTCACACCGGTAATAAAATAAATGTATATTATGTATTCCTAAATTGCTTGTTGTTTTTAATCAAGTAAATGTTTTATAGCGTAGATGAGTTAAGCGTTCTTATAAATCTTTGTAAGATTGTGGGGGTTTAGAAAAGCAACACACCTTTTACTTATTGTCTTCGGTATTGGAAACTCTTTTAAAAAAAAAATTGATGACTAAATCTGACTGTATGAATGTAGCATCAATAAATATTCCAAACACGTCAGCTGGTGACGTTCTTTCATTGCCAGAACGCGGTGCGGTATTGGATAGAACAAAGAAGAAATGTAGTCACTTTGAGCGATAGAGCTCTGACGGATATAGATTCAGTTTTGAATATTGCTTTTAAAAAAATATATCAAACAAAAAAATGTATGAAACTCAAAGTTATATAAAATTAAATAATTTTTTATTCATATAAATATATAACATAAAAGCGGTTTAATTTTTTAATATATTTTTTTAATTCATGCTATATAGTACACAAAAAGAAACGTCTAAAATAAACGGCGGGTTACGTTATTTCATAGACAAATTAATGAAAGACAGACTTCAATAAACTCTTTAAAAAAATAAAATAATAAAATATAGTAAATAAATATAATAGAATAATAACCCGTGATAGATATTCCGTTTTTTTTTATTCTAAACAATTACATGACATGTTAAAATATAAGTAAATTTAGTCCACTAAAGTTATTAATAATTTGATTATAGTGCCGCTTATTAAATTCTGTATGTATGTGTACCCCAGATCGGTTTCGGCCACGTGCAAGCCATATCTGTTGCAAATGTTCATATACTCGTAAATGATTAATGTAGTCAAATTTTTTCCTAAAATTACTTGGGTACTGTGGGCCTGTGAGCACTCAATTCACATCGCTATATTAATAGTTGTTGGGAACCACCAGTTTTTAGCTTCCAGGTCGGTGCGATTATTATCTAGCTATCGGAAAGCCATAGATCTTCCTATTCGGTGATTTAATTTTTTACTGTCTGTATCCGCTTTGGTCGTTTGGCAGCTTTTCCTCACACAGCAAGTGATCTATGCGATACATCCTCATATGTTACTTTAGCTTTCAACTTTATTTGTATCAATGTAACTTCTTGAAGTTGTCCGTTGTATTAACGCTTGCCATCACTAAATTAACAATAACAGATACATATCCCCCAGTCGCTGCTTTTCCATCTAAAAAATGTTAAATATTTTAGCATGGCTTAATATTTGAGTTTAGAAAACAGATGAAAAATTGGATACACTTAATTGTATATAATTGGTACTAAAATTTTGCAACTAAAGAATTAAAAATTATTACTATTTCTTTAAACAACAAAAACTGAAGACAAAACATGCATGTCTTATCCATAATTTTATTTTGTCCTTATTTTTCTTTCTTTTATTAGCTTTTTAAAAATAATTCTTACAAATATACACATCTGAATACTTAAACTGATCACGACATCAAAGCTTTTGCTTTTTTATTGTTTAACAGTTCATTTTAGAGAATATTACAAAGTATAAAATGACATTTATAAATTATGCACAAGAAAACTTCTTTTATCTTTTCAGCGTAAATTCATTTAGTCCGCTCGTAGAGAGTAAAAAAGTAATGACCCCAGATAACTTTTATATACCTTGACCGCACAGGCACTTAAAATTAAATACGTATGTTAAATTTTCAGTTCCACTTCTATTTAATAGCTCCAATATTTTACGAAATATCTCGTCTCTAAAGCGCTCCATAAGAGTATATGAGCTCTCTCTAGATTAAATTTTGCAGGATGCTCGTACGTAAATAAAATTCTATTCAACTAACTTTAAAGAGCTGTAGATAAAAATACGTTTTAATCTAAAATTATATATCATAATACAAAATATTGTGTAACTCCTTTTTTTTTTTTTTTTTTTCCGTTGGAAAAACCCGTTACGGGTACCCCGTCGGCCCAGCGGGGTGACGGCCAAGGGGTTATGTGGGACTACCCGGCAGCATAGAGGAGGCTGCCATTTTTAAGCCACCGTGACGCCCCGGCGAGACCCCCCGAACGAGGGTGCCCCGAGCAAGGGTGTAACTCCTAATATTTATAGACAATACAAAACGGACAACTTAAACGTTCGAAACATTAGTAAGTGTATACAGATAAGTTCCGTCTCAAAATTCTAATGTTTGTTATAGATATAAAGCTTTTAGAATTTAATTGAGATAGCAAAAATATTAAATAATGTTAACTTTTTATGTAAATCTCAACACAAATTAACAAATACTGAACATAATGAGTTTACTACATATTATTTACAAAATATAAAGCTGTACAGAACGAAACTGTTAAACAAAAACTTATGATAGATTTATAATAAACTAGTCAGGGGAATATAACTAAATCCAAAAGTGCGTCATAAATCTGATTGTGTGGTGGATACTGAATAATAAACGACACATAATAAATCTCGTATGAAAACACCATAAATTCGAACGGGCTTCTGTTCAGGTTAACCACAAATGGACGAACGGAAAATTCAACCAATAGCGAAGGTAAGCTATTACAATACTGGGACATAATAACCTGGAAGTCATTGTCTAAAATTAGTCTTTTAACACTAAGGTGATTGTGACTTGGTGAAGGTGACTGGTTTAATCCTACTTCACAAAATAATACAACACATCGTATCAGTTTGTGTGATACGATTAAACTCTCTTTCTGACGGCTTGCTGAACTAGCTTAATATGTCTAATGATTTTTTATAAAAAAATTAACAAAAGAAATACATATATATTTCTGATATATATATACATTCCTGAATTCCTACTATTTAAATACACGTTATTATAAATTTGTTATAATAAATTGATTGATCACAATTTACAAAAATGAAAAATCATATTTTAACGTCAATAAACGTTAAGAAGAATTGTGAAGAAAACAGGAATATCTTGTAAAAGCAACCTGGATTTTTTTATTTCAAAAGTAATGAAATAAACGTGTTCTATGAATTATTCATTTTGAAACGTTTTTTTCATGGTGTCTTTAACGTATTTTACATAAAATTCGCATTACGGAAATTCCATAATTCAATTAGAGATGCTTAAAATTAAATCTTTATTCTTGAAGATAATTTGCCAAAACGAAGAAAAGCTTTTTGGAGCTTAGTTTTTCATATGGAACACGGATTAATAATTCTTCTTAATAAATTATATTTATATATATTAAAACTTTGTAGACTAAATATATATTATAAATATATTATTTTAAATAGTGAAAATTTTATATTTATATGATGACTATTTAAAAACGGAAAACCTTGTTTACAAACTTTCTAGGTATAAAATATACCGGTAAACAATTCTGGTACGGTATCTGGGTGAAAAATTTGGTTGACAGATTTTAAGTGAGTCTTGACGGTAAAATGTAAACACATTGTAACTAAGATGATATGTTGGAAAAATTGTAATGCATCAGTTTAAGAAATATTCTTATATAATCTAATATCTTTTTTTTTATTTTGAATACAAAATCTCATCAATTGTGTAGTACGTTAATTCTCTCTGATTCTCTAATAGGAAGCTACATTATTAGGAAATAACAAAAGAAATAATTTATTTAAAAAAATGCGAAAATTCCTCAAATGAAGGGTTACATTAGTGCAATTTTTTGGGTAACAAAATTTTTACTACAAAATGAGTATTAGGCGTGCGTTAAAAACTATTAATGATATATAATATTTATTTACAAGATAATTAATGCTTATTATTCAACACTTACGCGGTTGAAACCACGGAGCTAAAATATTGTAAAATATTTTCAAACTTATGCAAGGGTTATAAATTTTGAAAGTTATTTATATCATGAGTAATGAATAATATGTTTTGTAATAACCAAAAACTTTACGCTATATTTTAAGGAACCAGCTTTTCCGCAAAACTTTCTTACTTATACATCCCTTTTAGCCCCAAGGGTTCTTACGAAGTTGGTAGTTATACAATATAGCACATACTTTATAATTCACAGTTAATGCAGCGGTGCAAGTTTGTATCAGAGTATTGTTTTTCCGCATTATATCAAACAGGAATCAAACAAAGTTCAAAATTTTTTTTCAAGAAATATGGTACGCTTACAAAAAACAATATTTACTTGATATTTTTTTATTATCACAAATCGAAACATATTTTTTTATCATATTTAACTGTTATTTAACTTATCCCGTAAATTACATTTGTGGTTCTTTATAAAGGACGGTTGTTTTAGTGATTTTCTACAAACACTTTTCAATAAGAACCCCTATGCCTAAGCGTCTTGATATTATATCTCAAACGATGCGACAAATTTTAATGAACGTGGCTTTATATAATTAAATGCTTTTGAAGTTCATTCCGCTTCCACTGAATATTTCATTTATTCTATACGATTCTATACAATTTTGTAATTTATTTCCTTTCACAAAATTTTATACTTTACCAAAAATCCATAATAGTAAATGTAGTATGCGGTAATAAATTAATATAATATACTAGAGTTATAAATTCATGAACAAGTTAAAACAATAGTAAATCGGTGAAAAGGAAATCATAAGTTGAATTATATATAATTAATAAAAATTATATTTATATTTTAAACTTAGTGAATAAAAGATATATTCATTCTTAATAACAATAATTAATAGTTTGAAAAGAATGTCAAATAAACCTAAAACTGTCAAAATTAAAATGATTAAAATTAAAATGATTAAATTACAGTCAAACACCCAGCCATATTTCAAGCCCTCAAAAACCAAAGCGTTGAGCCAACTTATACACAATTACTACAATTGATTTACCGCAATAGTACAGCTAACATCAAACTAAACACCACCGGCGAAATATTTAATATAGAAAAAGGAGTCAAGCAGGGCGATCCTCTTTCTCCAATCCTATTCACAGCAGTGCTCCAAGAAGTGTTCGGGAGGCTTCCAGCTGCCTGGGCGACAAAGGGCATCGACGTCGGTGGCAAAACCCTGAGCAACTTGCGTTTTGCGGATGATATTGTCCTTTTCGCTCACAAAGCAGAAGACCTTCAGAATATGCTAAGGGAATTGAGCGCGGCGAGTCTTGAAGTTGGACTTCAAATGAGTTGGGCTAAAACCAAAATCATGACAAATAGCACGAAGCGTAGGGTTGAGGTAGATGGGCAGGTTATACAATATGTCAACGATTACATTTATTTGGGCCAGTTAGTGAGCTTCGAAAACAGGCAAGATATCGAGATTGGTCGTCGGATCAACAACGCCTGGAAGAGCTACTGGTCCATGAAAGCGCACATGAAGGGCGGCCTTCCTCTGTCACTCAAGCGCAAACTCGTCGACATGTGTATCCTGCCCGTCCTAACCTACGGTGCTCAGATATGGTCCCTGACGAAGTTACAGAAGTCTAAACTCAAGATTTGCCAGAGGGCGATGGAACGCAGCATCCTCGGACTCAAACGAGTCGACCGAGTGCGCAACACCGTGCTGCGCTCACGTACCGGCATCACAGATGTCGGTATCACGGCCGCCCGGCTCAAATGGGAGTGGGCGGGACATGTGTCGCGGATGAACCCCGAGCGCTGGGCTAACATCACCACCAAATGGTCCCCGGGAGGAGCCCGACGCCGCGGCAGGCCGCGGCGACGCTGGCGGGATGACCTCGCCTCCTTTGATAGAGGATGGTGGGAGGCAGCGAGAGATAGGGTCGTCTGGAAATGTTTGGGGGAGACCTTTGCCCAGCAGTGGGACGATACAGGTTAAAGAAAAAAAAAAAAAAAAAAAAAATATTATTTTCATTATATTATAATATTTTATATAATAAATGTCTTCGTATTTAATATGGAAATACACGAAAGACCTTGTACAGTTAAAACTAAGTTACTTATGCAAGAAATGATTATAAATAAACATTCACAACATTTAGTGCTTAATATTGTAAATTTACATATAATTATATCTCTATACCTTCATTTTGAAGGCAGCATTTGCTCAAAACTTACTTGTGTAGTTATAAATGCAATTCAACCGCTTGGGATATTCTGAAGTTGACAGTTATTTACGACTCGACCATTATGCAGTGTTGCAAGTTTGCACCTTGCCATTGTTTCTATGCAATTTACACTTGAAGAGATATTACCAAAACAAACACATTATGTTATAATTGATGACATAAATATATAAATATATTTTTTTATTCTTTTACATTTTTTGTAAATAATCACTCTTTAAATATCATAAATCTACGCACCTTAATTCGAAAAGTTTGAAAAGAAATTAAAAAATCATGGTTTTTTTTTTCTTGAATTTTTAAAGAGATATTTTATCAAATTAAGAATAAATAATAGTTATCTATGAATTAGTTTTTTTTGGATATTATGGACTTAGTAAATAAAATTAACATGACATGATGGATCACAAAAAATATAATCTAAACATGTTGTACCACACTAATTAGGTTTCACAACATTAAGGCACCGCTACAAATTTGATTTAAATTTTAAAGATAAAAGTAAAACAGTTGAAATAAATTAAAATATACGTATTATGTATATTTAATTTAATCTGAAAAAAGTTATAACTGCACCTTTTCTCAATACTGTTACAAAATTTATGTTCAGCAAAGGGGCGATTTTATTAAAAAAGTTTAGCTATCACCCCAGCACCTTAAAATACAAATGGCCTCAATTATACAATTTTGCTGTTTTTGTATTTTATGTTCATCAGAATTGAAGCAAGTTTGTTTCTTTGAACATATCTAACTAACCCAGATATACGATCTGTAAATACAATCTCATTATTTGTAAACAACTAAAATATACGTTTGTTATATTACCATAAACTATGTGAACATTTAATAAATATTTGTTATATTCTTATTAATAATAAAATTGTTAAATCTGCTTTTATTATATTTTCACGAACCGTGGAAAAGCTGATTAAATACAAGTGCATTGTATCATGTTAAAATCTCAGAATGTAAATCTGAAACCCTTGTTTGTTACACTTGTTTTATGTATTCCTTTAATTATAAATTCATTTTATTATATTCATCCCTGACTCCAACTTTGAGCAAGGAACTAGTTCGTAAATTAAATATAAGAATTAAATTTTAAGTTAATAAATTGGATTGGATCCTCCGATGACCGACGTAATTCGTTAGATATTATATAATCAATGTTAATATATAATTCAGTTCTTTGGCCAAGGTAAATAGTTTTAATTTATTTTTTATTATTATTTTTTTTGTTTCTGGTCCTTATTTCTTTTGCGTCCGTGATGTCGAGTAAGGGGTTCAACTGAAAATCAGTGTATAAGGTAAACGTCGCCTTGTACGAATGCTGAGTTGTGCCCTTTTCTTGACATCACACAACATTGGCACATATTATTTTTTGTTGTTTAATATAAACAATTTTTGTGTTTTTGTTTATTTTTTATTTTGTCTTCATTTAGTTTTATATATATAAATTTTTCTCTTTATTAATTTTGAGACGTTGTCAGTGTTGTGTGTTGTTATTGAATAAATGTTATTTTCTTTCTTTCTTTCTTTACTTCTATTTGTTTTTATATACTTCTCAAATAATATATAATAATAATACACTAAAATAATGAATGTTTTTTTTTTTAAATGAGCTCTAAATAAAAGCATAGCTGCTCGAAATGTGAGAATCAAAAGTTTATTTCATGTTTTAAATAATTGTGGAAAATAGTATGAATATTATAAATGTTGAAACTGTTATTAAGTAAAAGTTATAGTTTAAGAACTAAGGAAAAAATTAAAAAATTAAAATAACATTTGACATAAATATTTTGGTAAAGTATAATATTTAAGATACCGTCATAAAATATTTGTCTTATTATACTTATATTTTACCTAGAATTTTCACCTCGGCGAACAAAATAATTTTTGTATGTAATTTGCGAAATTAGATTATTTAAATTATATCCACTGTAATACACATATTTGAAATTCAAATTGCTTTGTATTTACAGAAATTATGATCACATGAAATTGATTTAATTGTAGAAATAATGAAAAATTTTTAAGCTTTATCAAATTAGTAAATTATATTAATTTATAAATAAAAATAATTGTTTAAAAAGTATATCTATCCTAATACTTGTTTGTAAAAAATTAACTGGCAGCGGTGGGATTCGAACCCACGCCTCCGAAGAGACTGGTGCCTTAAACCAGCGCCTTAGACCGCTCGGCCACGCTACCATGTTAAACTCTTTTTAAAAATTGAATTAACCAAATCAAACGAGATAATTTTTTTTTACTGTTATTTGTCGAAATAATTCAATCTGAGATTATTTGAATCTTGACTGTCAACTGTAACAATAAGTGATTATTTTTTTAAAAGCTATGATCTTTCTTTTTGGCTGCCGATAATTTTGCATATGTTGCTTTGATTGATTTATCTCCGCACGTCACGAAACTTACATAAAAGATATATTAGAGTAATAAATATAAAATAATTTATATATTAATTGCAAACATTTATTTCTTATTTTATATATTCCCATGCATCGATAAAGACTTATTTTTATCACAGCTAATTTATCTACAATGATATATTACAAATAATAGAGTATTCTATCTTAAGATAGTATACAAATGTAAAATTACTATTTTTAAGAAATATTTTAATAAAATAAACTATCTCAAGCAAATCTTCGTCATTTTAATCAGTTAGACAATGATAGTGCGAGCTTCCTCGAGCTTCCTGTTAGACACTTCTATCCTTTTTTGAGAAGAAATGCCTTCCATCCCTTTTTTTAGTACAGCGAAGATAAAAATATTAAACATATTTTTTTTATAAATTTATGTAATTTATAAAGCTTACAAGCAACGAGCTCTAGTTGTCTGTAAAGGGATTAACTTGTCTCGATTATTTACGAGCTACTTTTACTTTTCCAGTCTTAGTTTATGTATAATTTGTATTTAATTTTGAGATGATCCAAGTCTTTTTTCATTAAGTAACAATTATTTGTGTCTGGAGAAATAAAGTGTAAACAGTTTAAAAAATGTTTTTATATCTCATAAATAATATATTATGTTATATAAAACCAATTTGAAAGGTAAATAATAATAAAATTAACCTACAAATCTTTAGGAACGTTTTAATTAAACGATAACATTGAATTAATTTAAGTATAACAAACTGAAAGCAAACCAAAACATAAATCACAGCGTATATTTATATAACATTACATCAACAGCTTCTAAATGAATTATTTATGAGATCTCGACATTGAAATAGTATTTAAACAGTACCTTTAGTAGTTCCATACGACTGCCAAGTAAATGTTTAATACAATAGTAACTTAGTTTTGTTCCTTTATAAACCTTTGCCATGCAAATTAGTTCGGATCTGGTACAAAAGGCCCACGCGTTCAGGTATTCTGCTATTTGATCGCATTTATCCTCAACGCTCTTTGAAACATTGAGCTCCTTGTTTGAAATAGTCCTATTATTTTGAACTGTTTGTTAATGGATGGTCTATTTCAAATCAAATAGAATAGAATATATTTCATTAAACTTATTTTTTTTAAATACATAATTTATCTACCAAAGTAAGAGACTCATTTCAATAAAACTATTTTACGGATATAACTCGCGTTTATTTCTACATTTTTTTATTTAAGCCCGACGTTTCGAATGCTTTGCAGCAAACGTGTTCGTGACGAGATGATGGTATCTGAATAAATATTTTCTGCTGCTATATAATTAGAGAACATGTTAAAATGTTATGGTCATGATCCATTATCTACTTGAATTCATTCCATCCCATATTCATACCCTGAATTTTTAAGGATATCAATCAATCGCTCCTCAAAGCCAGCTAGGGATATCTTCGCTCTGAGATGCAAAATGTTTCAAGGTTTATAAGTAATAAAAATGAACATTTTTATATCAGATTTTCAGTTGAGCTTCAATAACATTAAGTGAAAAAGTAATTAAAGCCCTTCAAAGTAGAATATAACTTAAATAAAATTTATTTATACATACTGAGGCATACTGGACTGTATTAAACTTATCCTTCTGCATCTTAATTTAATAAAAATCATTAATATAAAAATAAAGTATGTCATAAAATTTGTAGTTTTGAAGGAATCGAGCTTAAAGACACAGATTTCAATGTGGTTTTAAATTAATTATTCGAAGAAAAATACATGAAGAATAAAATAATATTTTATAAGGTTCTGAATTGCAGTAATTTATTAGAGAAATTCACTTCTAAATTCTAACTCAATAATTTGAATCTTGCAGGGCTTCAGGCCAGATGTTTCACTGATGCTGATCATCTAATTAAATTTAATTAATTCTTTATTAATAATCTTACTATTTAACAAATAGGAATTTATAAGTAGTTTCACATTATTAGACAAGTTGCCGTAAATAAGAAAGTTTTTAAATAAGAAAATAAAAATAGTAGTTTATATGTATATTTTATTTAATTCAAATATGATACACTATTATGAATTCTTCAATATTCTTTTTGAGATTTGTGATATTTCAATTTACTATTTTATTTAATGTAGTTCACTTTATATACACATTAAAATAAATATCATTTTGCTAATGGACTATTCATGTGTGGGTGCTATGATGAATAAATGTAGAATGCGGTATGCCCAGGGGTGTCCCTTTGTTGTGGTCTCAAGGCGATGACGGGAAAAAATATCCGAATATATATTATTCGTAACACAAAAAGTTGGAATTTAACTTATGGACGTAACTGCTTTTATAAACTAAGTATATGAAAAGAAGCCTAAAGTTCACAAAATATAATATTTTTGTTACTTTTTATACAATATAAAGCAAGCTTCCGGAGGTACGCAAGTGCCATCGTTATTCCTGAAAAGGCCATCATCACATTCGCAGGAAGGAAGAACACAGTCCTCTGATACTTCAGGACACGATGGGTTTTCTTCTAAATCTTTACAGGATTTGTTACAAACTGCATGTGAACATTTATAATATGATTCGCTTGCAGGGCACTCTGAAAAAAAAATGCGAATATCTGTTACCTTAACTGACAATGTTTACCATTCTATTACACCCGATTGTACCAAATCAAAGGCAAGTAATAACTATTTTCAAACCATAATTTATATATATACAAGAAAGTGGCAAAAACTTACCAAATTCCTGACCAGGAGTTACAGCCACTGAGCTCGCATAAACAAATAATAATAATATATTTATTTTTTTCAACATTGTATCGTGGTGATTCTAATAATATAAGAGCATTAAAAATGAATTACCTGTTCTTTTATTTATGGTAAAGTTAAATTTCGATACGTTAGTTAAGGTTTTTGTTAGTTTCGTTGTTCTAGTTTAAGTAAGTAAATAGGTTTAAAATATGAGAAAATAAATATATATTTGACAAGTATTAAGACAATATAGCAAATTACATTATAGTATAGGTGTTAACTGACTTGATCCGCGTGAAGAGTCATTTTGTATGATATGTTATTCAATAGAGAAAGAAGAAGCTATATATATATATATAAGAAACATTTCCAAATGAAGCAACATATTGGAAAAAAAAACATAAACATAAGAGATTAAATATGGTGTTTTAAAATATTATTCTTTGTACTAAGAATATAAGTATATTTAGTTAAATATTAGAAATAAGAAAATATTGAGAATAACACTAAGGTATATTTTATGTTATAAGAGTATAAGAGTACTTCACACAAAACGTCTGAAGTAATGAAAATCTGTGTCATCCTGTTCAAACAACGCTTAGGATATATTTATATAACTGAAATAGTAATGTTTACGCAACGTACATACGACCTTAATTTTAAATTTGGATTTTTTTAAATAAACCTTTGAATTTTATACACTTTTTATTGTTTCTTGTTTTTTAAAATTACTAGAAGTAACAGTGAAAGAAGACATTTAATAATTAAGATTATATTAATCAATAATTAAGTTTTTGAAAGTTTTTTTTTTTTTGCCACCATCATTTAGAAAAAAATTGTTATACATATATATTTCACAGCCCACCGCTGCAGTATATTCTTTTGTTATCTACCATTGTTATTATGTGTCATCTTTTGGAAATTCAGTAAGTAAGCAACAAAAATTATGCCTTAGAAACTAAAAGCTCAAAACTTCTTTGCAGTATATGAACACATTTTTTTAAATATTTATAATACTTAATTTACTACCAACCGCTAATTATCTTTCTACAAAAAAGAAGAAACAAAAGATTTTTGATTTAAAATAAAATTTTACAAATATTTTATTATAAATTGAAATATTGTAGTTCAATTACCTAGAAGATATGTATTTTTTGGTAAGAAATTGATTTCGCGTGGAACGAAAACAGCTTTGAAATCACTGATGTGTGATGTGAGTCTAAAGCGGTTATAAATTGATTATTTGAGGTCTTACACGTGAAATACGTGAAATAAATATTTAATAAGATTTTGATTTGCTCAGCTAAATGATATAATTAAAAATTACGTAAATTAAAGCACTTGAGAATTATATAGGTATGTACTTATAAAATCTATTTTTGTTCAGGTGCACAAGGTATTTGTAATAAATTATAATTTTTAGAAGTTATGTTATAATTATAATATTTTTTAACCCAAAATATAAATATAACTGTTAAAGCTGTAAGCTGTGTAAGCTGTGTTTCGTTTAAAGGGGCTGCTATTTTAATTAAATATATACTTTTTGCTAAAAAAGAAGTATATATATGGAAGTATCAAATTTATAAGCTTTTTTATGTTAATTCAAGGAGATACTATGATAGATAGATAGATATTACGATATGTATGAAAATCATTTATTAATAATATTTGAATTTAAATTGCATGTTATAATATGTCTTCTATATCTCTCAAACTTACCTCAATCCTTCAAGTTATGCTTTTCTGGAAGAAATCTCTATATAGTGATAAGACCGCCAATATTGTGTACAAACATAAAAATTTTTAATATTGTATTGTATTTTAATGAAGTACATATTTTTTATATAAAACAAAAAAAATGTATTAAAATATTAATATCGAGGTTCTGATAACTTGAGTAAATTATAAAATGATAACATAATATAATAATATTTTCCTTATTGTCGGTTGTGAAACGGACAAGTTCATCCATACCTGTGTCCAAAAATCCACAAAGTTTGCATTATGCAATAAGGTATTTTTAATAATAAAACATAAAAATACCTTGATGCATACCAATAAACAGAATTTATAGAGGAATTATACAAAAAAAAATATTTTAATTAACTAAAAACTTTTGGAAAATAATAAATTCTTAATTTAACAGTCCCCTTAATCTAGTTGACATTATATATACATTAAAAGGAATATCATTTTGCTAATGGACTGTTCATATATATGGGTATAAACTTAAACTTTTTTTTTTTTTTTTTTTTTTTTTTTTTTTTTATATTTAGTTCTATTTTTATATGTTATTTTAGTTCTGTGTGAATGTATGTGACGTCTGAATAAAGTTTTTTGATTTGATTTGATTTAAAACTCGGCATACTCAGGGGTGTTCTTTTGTTTTCGTCTCTTGGTGATAACGAGAAAAAAATGGTCGTATAAATATTATCCGTAAAAGAATAGATATAATTTAAATCATTGGCTTAACATTTCTTATAAACTAATTAATAAAAGTCCGTTTAAAATTCCTTCACAATGATATAATCTTTTTATTTTTACACAGAACAAGACTCTCTAGTTACGCAGTCGCCAGCATCACTTCTGAATAGACCACCATCACATTCGCAGGAAGGATGATAACAGTCCAATGATACTTGAGGACATGGAGGTCCTTCCCGCAAATCTTTGCAGGATTTAAAACAAACTATATGTGAACAATTATAATATAATTCACCTTCCGGACAATCTGAAATAGTAAGTCGTGAAAACATATGTTTTTGTCTTGGCACTTTATACTACCATGACTGAGTAATTAATCATTAGTGAAAGAATTTTACTGTCATACCAAATATAAGTAAAAGTTTATACATATGCCATTGCTGGTCATATATCTCCTTTGATCATTTGACATATCGTCATTGAACTTTGATTACTGTATTATCAATATACAATCCTCAAAGTTACGATACTATAACGTATGTATATATTACAATAAAGTTACTTTCACTTTTCATACATAAATATCTATAAAACAATATTGTTTTACTTTAATTTCTGCGATTACCTTTTTTGGAATGTTAGTAATTATTTGCTCCTTCAAAAGTCAGATATTAAAAAAAAAGTAATATTGAAATTATTTTTAAACTATGTTAGTTTTAGAGTTCGTTGTAAGGCACCAGGTGAAAATCCTACAAATATTGAAACCTGGTTCACTGGACTGGACTATAAAAATTGTTTGTGTATAAAATGTATATATACTTACTCAATTCCTGACCAGCCTGCATAGCTACTGTAGTACTATAAGCAACAATTATAAAAATATATATTCCACACATCATCTTGGCACTTCTGTTAGTGTAATAGTAATAAAAATCAATGACTTTTTCGTTTATTTATGGTTTATTGCAAATTTTAATGTATTGGTTATGGGTTTCGCTAACATTACTTTGTTTAACTGAATTAGTATAAAATAAAATTTAAAAAACTTCCATCCATCCATCTTTCCGTCTAAGTATCCTTCCATATATTTATTTATAAATTTATTTATCAATTTATTGATAATACTATACATTAAACATTAATTGAAACTCATTGATAAAAAGACATGATAAACTCATAGTAGTCATTTCAAACCATCTGCTTTTGTCCTCCATTTTCATTCCGCTGCTGTCTATGACATGCCATAACTCGTAGAACCTTTCTCATTCTATTAATATATCTTTCAAACTTTTAGGCTATACGAACCTACAAAAGCAAGAAACCTTCAAAATTTGAGATAATATATACTCACATTCTAAAATAATTAAAAAATATATGAAACTAAACTATAATATTTTATTTTGATATAAAATATACAATATTTGCAATAAAAGTATTAAATTTTAAATAGTTTTAATTATATTTTGGGTCTTATCCAACTTCGTTAGCGTAGAGTATATATTTTGATAAACAGAAAATTTTACCAAAATGTTAATAAGAAGAATGCCAAATAAACTTTTAATGAATTCCCTATTTTCGTCCATTTAAGTCAGCCTATAAAATCATAACAAATAAGTAAAAAATAAAATATGTATAAAAATGAGTCTTATATATAATTTATAAAAAAATAAAAAACTAAAATATTAGTTATTTTTCAATTTAAATAATTCACTTTTGTTATTGTAAATATAATAAAAAACATATATATATATATATATATATATATATATATATATATATATATATATATATATATATATATATACATATACGTATAAATATAATAAGAACGGAGAATTAATAACGCATCTTGTTTGGTGTCATGGCCACCTAAGAAGCAAAGGTCAAACAAAAGAAGAATTTTCTGAATCGTTACGAACGTCCTTGAGTAATGTATGTTACATTAAAAATCAATCTAATTAGTGGAAAATCTTCATTTTTTTTTAACAATTTATCTTCTATATTAATGGAAAAATAGCACTTATGAATAGTTTTATTTCAAATGTGTACTCGTGAAAATCTAAGAAAACAATACCACTTATGCTACTAATTTTTCTAGTTCCGTTTCTCGGCTTTTCTCCCACCGTGACCTCAACAGTAATCTCAGCCTCTGCGGCCTCCACAACATCCACGGATACCAAAACATTTGCGGAAGACTCTCCTCTGTCAACCTGGGAGTAAGTTCTTTGAATAATATTATTATTATGTAGTATTAGTATTAAGTAATAATTAGCTATAAGTATAAATCGCAAATACGCACTGTCACATTTTTTTTAATACCTAAAAACCGCTTGACAGATTTTGGTGTTACTGTAAGTTACTTGAATATGTGTATTTAGTATTAACACGAAGTAAATTGCATAATCAGATTGTTTAAAAGTATTTAAAATTACTCAAGACACCAGAAACCGAAAAGAAAACAATAACTTCTATATTCAGGAAATGCAATAATATTAGAAGGAGATACACTTGTCTTTAATATATGTAATCATTATGTCAAGTCGATTATTTTATTTTACAACAGTGATGAATATAAAACTTTAGAATCAAAGAAAATCTGAGTCATTCCGTTCAAATAACTTTTAGGTTAGATTACTATATACAATGAACATTGTGTTTACACTAAGTCTTGACTTTAGTTTCGTAGCTAAATACAATCTGGATTTTTCAAAAAAAAACTTACATTATATTGAAAAAAGTTATTTCTTACACGTCTGTTAATTCGGTAGCGAAGGATAAATGAAGACATCTTAATTATGAATTTTTAATTTTTTTTATAGTATTTTACACATTTAAAAATATAAAGTATAAAAAAGTCAACTAACTTAAGTAATAGAATAAAGAACATTACAAAAATAGCTTTATGATGACGTAAGCAAAAAGATTCCAGCTCTATTAATATGAAACTTTGACGAGAGAGAAATGTTTTAATAATCCCTCGCGACGAGCTACGAGTTTGTTAAAATCAAGTAGTAATTTTCACAGGAGAGAAACTTTACGCAGCTTGGAAATAGTTTTGTTGAAATATTAAAATGAAAATAAATTTATTGTTGATAAACAAAACCGTTATATGTTTAATGAAACTTTTGAATTCAATTTTTTACAACTTTGAATCTTCTTTTGTTAGTTATTTTAATTTTTATGTTGGGAATTATTTTTCATACTTAATTATATTTTTTTGGAAAAACATATTATTTATTATTAACTGCTGTGAAAAGAAAATAATCGTGTTTTGTTAAAAAAGCAATGAATAAAAATATAATTTGTATTTATAAATTTTTATATTTCAAATAATTTTTCTTCCAGTGTAGTCCAACAAAAAAGATTATAAAATGCTGAAATGAATCGTTCATTTTATTCGATTCTCTATAATATTCTTAAGTGACTTAGTTAAAATTTTATCATAATTACTTAAGTCGGATATCATTTTATTACACATAATAATTTAAAAAAACCTGTATCATTTATCAAAGATCTCAAAAACAAAATGTTTTAAAATCACAAATTTAATTTAAAAAACTTTTAAACTTCAAAATATGCAGAAAAAGTCAGATGATTTCTGATAAGGTTTAAAAAGAAGACGAATCATTTTTCTTCTTATTTATTTAACTGCTGCCAGTAGTGTCGCTTACATACATATTTAAATGTAATATCTCTTTGTACCGCAGTCTCCTGTGAGCATTACATCGCGAGGAAATTAAAGAAATGTATGAATAAAAAACAGAATGTTGTCTTTACGTTTTATATGTGCAAGTACATACAAGTCAATATTATATTAGTTACAATAACAAATTAAAATAACATACTTTAAGTGTATATGGTTGAGAGAGTTATAAAAAATACCCTGATCTTTGAAATCGTTTCTTTATGTATAATTTTTTTTTAATTTTCTGAATAATTCTAAATCCTTTTAAAAACATGTGTGCTTTTGTTTATGTATTCATGTACGTGAGTATGTATGTAAGTATGAGCTCCATTTTCTGATGAACCGACTTTGCACTTTATTTTGATACCAATCGATACTTATTCGAATAACTTAGAGCCGATAAATTTTCCACCGAAATCGAAACTTTTTTTTATTGAAAAATTTGAAAACTTATACTCTGCGATACTAATCCGCGAATTTTAAAAACCTAATTGCGTGATGGATATAATCGTAATACTTAGAACTGATTAGTAACCGAATTAAAAAAACTGAAAATAGATTATTCACGATTTCAAAAAAAACTCATTGTGCGATGGTGGCGTTTTAAATAATTGGCGCTTCTTTATGTCAGTAATAAGTAAACACAATTGAAAAATAAACTTTTTTTTTCGTTTTTACTTAAATGGTAAAAACAAAGAGTATCAAATTGTCTAATAATCAAATGATGAAATAGATTTTATTGCACAAAAAAAAAATAGGAAACCAATTAAAAAATATTATGTACATTTTTCTTAACCAAAAAGTTAATGTCGGGGGGGCTTGCACCCATTACCATTTGTTTACCTATTTAAAATAGTGTAAAATTGTAAAATTATATATTACAATATAACAAAAATTATTAAATTTATTTTGATATATGTAAATAAAATAAGAGGTTTCACGAAAAACGAAATTTATAGCTTTTATTATTAACGTTCTACTCAATGCCTGCCAGGTATGTAGACGTTACAAACTTTTTAAAATCTAAAAATCAAGCATGAAACATTTCCAACTCCTGTGTTTGCATTTTAGCAAATTGAAAAAGTGTTACATCAAATTTTCAGGAATTCCCCCAACTTTTACTCATAACGTATTCCAAAGTTTAAATATTTTATGTGTGAAGTAGATTGAACCTACCTGGAACATTAATTAAAACGAAAGGTCAGTAGAGAGAAACGTATCCCTTAAAAGCTCTTTAAGGCTACGACATGTACTCATGATACGCTAAGAGGGTCCGACCCATGTCAATAAATAATGGCCTCGCTACTAAATAGCGATATCATGGAGTTCGTGTTAGCGTATTCCAAAGTGATAATAATAATTGTAGCAAACACGAACGTTTATTAAGTAATTTTAATTACTAGTTTATTTATATAGTTTAAAGACATAGTTCTACGAAACATTAATGTCAAATCACATCAATAATTAAATGTTTTCACCCGGATAAATATGTTTAATAGCACTGTGTGTGTTAGTGTGTGTGTGTGCAAGCGAGGGTGCGTGCGTTTGTGTATCTTTGTGTGAATATATGAATGTGTATATGTAAGCGTTTTGATCCGATCCGTTTTCAATCTGGTTATGCAATTGACTTGCAATTGTTTTGGCACCTATCGATGAATGTTTGCGTAACTTGAGCTAAATAGTTTTCCACCGAAATTGCCCATAAGCTTTTATAATTTTTAAAAAAATTGAAAAAGAGTATTTGTGATTTCTCAACAACTAATTATATAATCAGAGTAATTGTGGTACCCATCGACGTGTGTTAATGTCAGCAAATAGAAAAAAAATACCTCGTATTTTTAAAAAATTATAAAGAATGAATAGTAACATATTTATTGTAAAATTTTTAATTACAAAATATGCTATATCTGCAACAAATTATTTTAATGACTTTTATAATACTTTTATAATGGCATGAATTTTATTGGAAAAAAAAATATTTTTTCAACCAGGAAGTTAATGTGGGGCTCCCACACAATACTATATGTTATTTTTATATAAATATTATATTTTCATTAGACACAGTTTAGTACATAAATTAATTATAATAATATATTTGATGAAAAGGTGTTACAATCCGTTTTGGTTTTTATTTTTACTATAGGTTGCTTAAATTTATTAAATACATATTTATAATCAACTTACTATTTTTGGTAATGGCATACCGAAATCCAAAAAAAAACTAACCCAAAGTGACTAACAATAATAGAGTTTTCAATTATTTGTTAAGTGGAGCTTTAATATTGAAAGCTTTAAAAGCTTTTAACAAAGCTTTGAATTAAAGCTTTCGACCTCAACAAAAGAGATTTCTCTTTATCTAATTTTGTTTGTATTTCTTAATTCTTTTTTTATTTTAAGTACTCGTATATTACATTAGCTTTAAATTAATAATAATAATATTAGCTTTATTAACACACAAAACTAATACAACAGTACCCTAAAAATAATGTTTACATAATATAATAATGTGAACAACAATTTGTGATTATTTTAGAGATTGCGTTGACAGCTGTAGTAATATAAACTGTGCCAGCTATCAGCATCTAACACGTAGGAGATACTTTTGAGTTGTTACATATTTTACTGGAGTTTGAGTGAAGGTCATTAAACAAGTTAAACCGTGGTTAATATGAAAAACTCAATTAATAATTTAAAAGAAAAATTCATAATGCAAACAGTGCTAAGACGTTAAAGTACTCTAAGAAGAAAATACTCTAAGAAGCTTTCAATAAAATCTGATAGAGGTCGAACAAATACTGGGACAAGTAAAGGAAATTGAAAGAAAGCCGGTCCAAGATACTTAACGCTCGAACTAACAATACAAATGCGCGGAAGAATCAATAGAATCGCTCATATTTATTTTAAACATGCTTTGATTGATTTTTACGTCTTATAGATGTAGACATTAAAGGCACTATTTTGGTTTATTATCTAAAAATTGTTTTGAGATCGTTTCGAAACGTTATCCAGACTTAATAAAAAGTCCTTATAATATATATATTTGCATTGTCGTAACTATCAAAGGAATTTTTAAAACCATGTTTATACAAGTCTGTTTCTTTGGTTGATAATACAGAATTTTAATTTAATTTTAATTCTGGTTATTCTCTTGAATTGGTAGTATTCCGCGGAAATCCTATATTTTCTTCTATCAAAGGGTATCCATATATTTATACAAACATAATAATATATTATGGTTATTGGTATGCATTTTATTTTAAAGCAGAATTCAATGCCGCTGACTGAAATGGTACTAATATCAGATCAGTATAAGTATATCATTAAATAAATATAATACATACAGTAGATTACTAATGCGATGTCATTGCCGCTTCAATTATCAATGAATATATTCTTATCTACATGTGTATATTAATAATATTTTAAAATAATTTACATAATTAGTTACCGTCTTTTTAGATGATTATTAAATAAATAAATAAATATAAGATAAAGTAATTAATATGATTCATTATAAAGATTTTAAAATATTTTTCATGTAAAGTAAAATTTAAAGTATTTAAATGTTTTATGAATGATATTTTTTATCTAAGGCGTACATCAATGATATTATGTCAACATTATACATAGGTCTTCGATTTGTTTGACATTAGGGAAAGAGCCCAAAACGAAATACGGAATTTATAATAGGTTTATATTTAGAAATATCTATTATTTAGGACTTTGCATTTCTTGATTTTTTAAAAAAAAGATCTTTTTTTTTTCTTAAGTTTAAATATATATTACTCTTGTTACATGAATATAACATAATCAAAATAACACTTCTTTTTTTAATAATCATTGAAATCTGAATTAAAATATCATAATTTTGCCTTGTCCCGTGTAACATTAATAACTTAGTTTGCAAGTGTTACCTGAGTCTATTTCATAATAAAAAATAAGTAGTATTGAAGTATAGTCAAAATTGGTTAATAAGTTTTAGAAATAATCACAGACATACAAACACACGGATGAACCAAAGAACAATAAATACTATTTTAAAGCCTAGTTGTAAATATTCTTTGAGATACAAATAATCTTGACTGCTATTAATATACAGTCAGTACAAGGTCTCATCAATTATATTGCTTGTGTTTATCTCGATCAAATGTTTACTCCTCGGTACACAGTTCATGTATTGGACACGCTGTGTAAACACAAGTAAATTTGCATATATTATTATAGCCTAAACGATTAGTTTAATTAAGTATTAAATTAAAACTGTAACAAATTATTATTGTCAAATGTAAATAATTCTCCTATATTACCATTTAATAATATTTATGTTATGGATAATATATACAATATTTCAGGTTATCGCAAAATGGTCGAGTAATTATTATATCAACTCGGGCAGACATGCGAGCAGATCTTAATTAAATTGAATTTATCATTTATTAGCTGTCTGTGATTAACATCATACAACAACACTTCTTGTTGCGGTAACGAAATATGTTTTTACCTATAAAGTGTGTACCATTATATTTTTATTTATATATATATTTAATGGTACTCTAAAAACGGAAGGCATATATTATGTCACTCAGCTTTGTTAATTAGAGATAATAAATAAATATTAATTCAAGACACTGTATTATTTTAGATACTCTATTTTAAGTGTCGTATTTCGCAAAGGGTATCTAATATTCTTCTAATAAATTTGAACTAAATAATATTTTTATTGCATTCATAATAACATTATTGTTACTTTTAATACAGCCATGCACGTAAATTCAATCTTTACTTTTTCTTTTTCTTTACTCATGAGTGCCGATCACGGCTTAAACTAACAATATATATATGTCGGAGGGTAATACTGAAAATGTAATAAATATCTTTAACCTGACGTCACGCCAGGTGTTCAATAATTCAAGTAAACAACTGACGTCACGCCATTCAGTGAATCAGGTTGCGTGCGGAAAGGACGGCTATTTAAGAGATTGAGTTGACGATTCAAACTCACTTCGATTAAGGCAGCCCTCCTGGTCGCACTTCTAATTGTGACACGGATCACGCCTGAATCACAGTATCCATTATTAAATTAAAAAAGTTGTTATAATTGTTAAAATTGTTATTAATCAAATAATTATTGTTAAAATTGTATTTACTAAAAATGGTTATGAATTAAATAAATATTGTTAAAATTATTATTAAAATCGTTATAATTACTCGAATTAAATATTTATTGTAAAAATTGTTATTATTGTAAAAATTTGTGTAATTGTGAAAATTAGTCATAGTTAACTTATTGTATTAGTTTAGTTAAAATATTATCTGTTTATTTAAATCAGTGTTGTAGTTTTAATTATAGTTTATATTATTCGCAAACCATGAATTCCATAGACAATAATGACACAACGGGCAGACCGACATCTCCTTTGCTACCGTCACGTAATACTCGCTCCGAAATCAGAAGTGGGATGGAACCGAATGCGCCTCTATCTCAATCTGCTAATCCTGAGCCAGACGTACCTAGTTCTACGCTGTCCACATTAACTAGCATATTGGAACAACTTTCGCGACAGCAACAGGCAAGTATGCAGGTAAACAACCAGTTTCTTGCAGGATTACTTAACAAACCAACACCAACGGTACAACGACCAAGACTAAGTGATATCTATATTGCACCGTACAATCCCGATGGAGATGTAACTGTACGAGACTGGTGTGATCACGTAGATCGAGCTAAAGAGCATTGGGAACTAACTGATTATGAAATCTGTACCAAAATAGCTGGCCTATTACAAGGAAGAGCTAAGATAATTGGCGATATGTGGCTTGTCAGATCACCCGTATGGAATGAAATGCGAGAAGCTCTTATACAGACATTTGAACCGGAAGCAAGGTATTCTAATGATATTCTAAAATTGAGACATTTTAAATATGATGCACTTAACCCAGCAGAATCGATTACAAAGGCTTGGAATATTTGGAAAAGAATCATAAATGGTAAACAGGAAAAAGATGCTGTTGAAGCTGTAATAGGTTGTATAGATAACGAATTCACATCTGTTCCAGAATTAATTTCAGTAGCTGCTTCCATAAAACCTCGAGATGCCCGTCAAACCGAACCACCTACAAAACGCCCAAGGCTGAGATTCAATAGAATAGATTCGGTGACTTGCTACAAATGTGGTAACGCCGGACATCTTCAATCGAACTGCAATATGCACCTGGATAAGACTAATAACCCTAAAACAGTAAACAACACTACCAATGAATCAAACGAAAACAACCGGATCGAACGACCAAATTGTAATTATTGCAACAAATCTGGCCATGTGGAATTAAACTGTTTCAAAAAGATCTCTGACGAAGGAGAGAAGATCAATTTGGTTCAGGCACATCAAGCCATACTTACTCCCATGGAAGTCAGTATCGATGGTCACAAATATACGGCGTTCTACGATAGTGGAGCTGCTCGCTCCTTAGTAAGGCGCTCCTTAAGCTTATCTTTGCCTGGCAAACGAGAAGATTATTCTATGATGTTGAAAGGAATAGGCAGTCAAAGTCTTCCTATACTGTCTTGTCAGAAGATCAACGTTACTTGTAACATTAATAGTGTTTTTGTAGAAATCGCGTTTCATGTTATTGAAGATCACGAAATCCCTTGTGACTTACTTATCGGAGCCGAAATTGTAAAAGCTTCAGGTTTGAATGTCCTTATTACAGAGGACAAAGCTACAGTCATAAGAAGTTCAAAATTTTGGACAATATCAGCTACAGAAGGAGTACATGGAGATATAGATACGGATTTGAACAACAATAATGAAATACAACAACTCAAGACATTACTACTAAAATATAAAAAATCTTTTTCAGATGGGATACCCAAATCTAAGGTCACCACAGGATGTTTACATATAGAGCTTAAAGACCCATCAAAAGTAGTTACGAGACGACCTTATCGAATGGCACCTATAGAAAGACAGAAGATAAGATCTATTGTGGACGAATTAATAAAAAACAGAATTGTACGCGAAAGTACATCTAATTTCGCTAGCCCAGTTATTTTAGTGAAGAAAAAGAATGGAGATGATAGAATGTGCATCGATTATAGGGAACTTAACAAGAATACTATTCCTATCAAGTTTCCGCTCCCGATAATATCTGATCAGATTGATAGACTGTCAGATGCGACGTACTTTATTAGTTTGGATATGGCACAAGGATTCTATCAGATACCTATTCAAGAGGACTCCATTTCTAAAACAGCATTTATAACACCAGATGGGCTTTATGAATTTATAAGAATGCCATTTGGGTTAATGAATGCCCCTGCAGTATTTCAACGAGCTATAATGAGTGCTTTACGACCTTTGATGGAAGACATTCTCATTTATATGGATGACGTTCTTATCAAATGCAAGACATTCGAGGAAGGTTTAAATACCTTGGATAAAGTTCTTTGTGCTTTAACCGAAGCCGGATTTACGATAAATTCTAAGAAATGTTCATTCTTTAAGACAAGCATTGAATATCTTGGAAATATAATAACGAACGGGACCGTTCGACCAAGCCACAGAAAGGTAGAAGCTTTAGTAAAGTCTCCAGTACCAAGTAATGTGAAACAAGTACGACAATTTTGTGGACTCGCAGGATACTTTAGACGGTTTATTCCGTCTTTTTCTGAATTAATGATTCCACTCTATAATCTAACAAAAAAGGATGCCAAATTTGAATGGACACCGGATTGCGAAAATGTAAGACTTGACGTTATCCATCGTTTAACGTCGGCTCCAATTCTTACCATTTTTCAAGAACAATATAAAATAGAACTCCATACTGATGCGAGCAGTACCGGATTCGGAGCAGTTCTTATCCAAATAAAGGATAATCGTCAACACGTTATTGCATATATGAGCATGAGAACCACTGAACCCGAGAGTCATTATCACTCGTATGAACTCGAAACCCTTGCAATTGTGAGAGGAATAAAGCACTTTAGACAATACCTCTATGGCAGATCTTTTACAGTCATAACAGATTGCAATGCCATAAAATCATCAGCTCACAAACATGAACTATTACCAAGAATCCACAGATGGTGGTCATTCCTTCAACACTACGACTTTAAAATAGAATACCGACAAGGATCTCGTTTGAAACACGCAGATTTCTTCAGTCGAAATCCTGCTACATTCATACATCTTGCCGAAAATGTGGATACGTGGCTTAAAGTCGAACAAAGAAGAGACAAAGAATTGGCAATAATAATTAGAAAGTTAGAACTCGGTGAAGAAGTTCATGATTATCGTATTAAGGACCAAGTTTTGGAACGAAAATATCACGATGAGGAACCCGGTTGTAAACAGTGGAAAAAGGTGATTCCACGGGCATACCAATGGAGCATTATCAATGCTTTTCATTCTTCCTTAAAGCATTTCGGATGGGAGAAAACTTTGGCAAAAATTGCTGAAAACTACTGGTTTCTTAACATGTCAACTACAGTTAGACATTTTATAGATAACTGCGTGATATGCAAAACAAGTAAAGCATCATCCGGACCTAAACAAGTTCAAATGTATCCCATCGAAAAGAAACCCATTCCATTCGATACGATACATATAGACATAACTGGCCACCTTACTAAGAGAAATAATAATTATGAATATGTAGTCGTTATTATTGATGCCTACACCAAATTCGTCACGTTAACCTATGCAACTAATAAATCTGCGAAATCCATGCTTACTGCATTGAGTTATATTGTGTCACTATTCGGAGCTCCAAGGCAGATTATTAGTGATCAAGATACCGCATTTAAAGCTGATTTTGAACAATTTTGTAAACAGCATGGGATTCATCAACATTTTATATCTCCAGGTGTAAGTCGAACAAATGGGCAAGTAGAACGAATAATGGCTGTTGTAAAAAATGGTTTAACTATAATACGCAACTACAGAAACAAACGATGAAGACGGTGAACAATCTACAGAAATCGTGTGTAATTAGTTCAGAGTGAATTTTGAAGTGAGTGAAACTTAGATTTACATAATTGAGATGATATTTATGTTTATGAATTAACTATTTAATTTTAGGATATGCTTTGTTATATTAAATGTGTTTAATCAAAACATGTTGAGGACAGGGGCCTCCATGCTTTGTTATATTAGATGTGTTTGATCAAAACATATTGAGGACAGGGGCCTCCATGCTTTGCTATTTAGATGTGTTTCATCAAAACATGTTGAGGACAGGGGCCTCCATGGTTTGTATTTGGAACTCTTTTCTCAGAACATGTAGAGGACAGGGGCCTCCATGCTCTGCTTTAAGAGTTGTTTGAGGAAAACATGTAGAGGACAGGGGCCTCCATGTTTTGTGTTTTTATGTTGTTTTACATGTAGAGGACAGGGGCCTCCATGTTTAACACTTATCTTAGGCTTGTAGTATGTTGTTTTACATGTAGAGGACAGGGGCCTCCATGTTTAACACTTTTGGCTTGTAGTAGTTATGTTGTTTTACATGTAGAGGACAGGGGCCTCCATGTTTAACAATTATCTTTTGGTGTGTAGTAATTGTTGTTTTACATGTAGAGGACAGGGGCCTCCATGTCTAACACTTTCTTTTGGCTTGTAGTAAAAACAATTTTCTCTAGAACTCTGTAATGCAATTACTGCAGAATTTTCAATGATTATCCGAGTGTGAAGGTCGAAGGCGACCTTTTTGCAGAATGGCCGTGTCGGAGGGTAATACTGAAAATGTAATAAATATCTTTAACCTGACGTCACGCCAGGTGTTCAATAATTCAAGTAAACAACTGACGTCACGCCATTCAGTGAATCAGGTTGCGTGCGGAAAGGACGGCTATTTAAGAGATTGAGTTGACGATTCAAACTCACTTCGATTAAGGCAGCCCTCCTGGTCGCACTTCTAATTGTGACACGGATCACGCCTGAATCACAGTATCCATTATTAAATTAAAAAAGTTGTTATAATTGTTAAAATTGTTATTAATCAAATAATTATTGTTAAAATTGTATTTACTAAAAATGGTTATGAATTAAATAAATATTGTTAAAATTATTATTAAAATCGTTATAATTACTCGAATTAAATATTTATTGTAAAAATTGTTATTATTGTAAAAATTTGTGTAATTGTGAAAATTAGTCATAGTTAACTTATTGTATTAGTTTAGTTAAAATATTATCTGTTTATTTAAATCAGTGTTGTAGTTTTAATTATAGTTTATATTATTCGCAAACCATGAATTCCATAGACAATAATGACACAACGGGCAGACCGACATCTCCTTTGCTACCGTCACGTAATACTCGCTCCGAAATATAGTATGAATAGTGAAGCATTATGATTGTCTAAATACAAATCAAAGCATTGTTGTTTTAATAAAAACGAGAATAAATAAGACAATAAAATAGAAATATTTGAAAATATTTTTTTTATATATTTTTTGAGAGAGATTTTTCGGCATTCTTTGTGCAAGCATCAATCAACATCAGTTTATTTAATTTCCAAATTTTGCACACTGATACTGATCTGGTGGTGGTTTTAAAAAAAAAATTAAAAAAAAGTAATAATGTGGCTCATCTTGAAAAATTGTTGAGGACAGAATGCGTCGACGTTTTGTAAATGCGACTTTGGTGCTGTTTGCATCTCGCTTAGCTCAATATGGTTACACATACCGAGATTTTGCGTGCGCAGCGAGTCAAAATTAAGGTCTGGTTGGCGCTCCTAGTTTATGTATACATAGAGTGATTTAATAAAACTTATTTTGGCATATAACAAGATGACATCAAAAATTAAAACCCAACAAGCATCTGGGTTTCGTGAAAACTAAGGAATAAAAGTGTAAGCAAATATAAACTGACTAAATTCAATTACAAAAAGAATCGTGTTCCCTTGACAATTATACGACTTCCCACTCTTCTGATCGTGACTGAATAGAAGTCGAAACTTTCAAGACTTAATCTCATAAAAACTTTTTTTTGGGAAAAACAATTGTATTGTAAAAACTATGCTTTCTATACTATATCTCTAAATACTTTTATGAAAACTTTTTTTTTTAAACGTTATGAATCATTTCCTTCGACTCGAGGTCAAAGCCAATTTTTATTTTATTTTTTTTTTATATAAGTTATATTTTAATTTTTTATTTTATTGTATCATATCTTAGTTTATATTTTTTATATGTAAAGCATTAATTCGTGTGTGTATATTTAAAAGTTTAGACTATATATTTTTTTAATTCTGTAATGGTTTGAATATTCATTAGTGTAAGAGGTCTACATTTAAAATTTGAAGCAGGGTACTCAAAATCTCTTTGTTGAAACAACGCCCAAGGCCGACTATTGTGAAAGGGGAGATGTAATATTTACTCAGGGCCTTGATCTAAGTGTTGAAGTTAGAATATTTGGATTTTGTCAACAATTCTCAAAGAAAATAAACGGGTTTCTTGTTAACAGCGTTTGTTAACTACGGCTATAAATTTTAATTATTGAAATAATAATCTGAGATATTTTGGAGGGTTAATGATCTTACTCTTACTTAGGACAAAAACCTTCATTGTCAAAGATTTTTCATTGTTAAATTTACTGTTATTCCTATGACCTTTGTTATTTCATTGGTATGCCATTCAAAAATGCAGAAAATAGTAAATTAATTATATTATCATCATCCAATTTAATTATAAGAGGTCATAGATCTTGTCTTTATATTTAGTATACATAGAAAATTTTAATTACAGAAATATTATTATTATATATGTTAAATCTGAAGCTGGTTGTCGGTTGAAAAAGACTTGTAACGACAACAATGTGGATATAATATCAACATTTTTCATTGTTTGGGACACCTCAAAACGTAAAGATATTACAAATAAAAACCATTTCAAACACTTATTTATATATATATATATATATATATATAAATAAGTGTTTAAAATGGTATAATATAATACAACAAGTTTATACAATATGCTTTAGCTGTAATAAGTTGTTTTATGACTTTAGTGCATGGGCTGATCGAATAGACTTGAATAAAAAAATATATAAGAATGATCATAATATAACGTTTTTACTACCCAAGAAGTCAATGTAATAGGGCAGAACATAATACTCCTATCAAAAAAGTAACATTACTTATAACAAAACTAAAAATAAAACTCTGACAAACTATAATAAAATTATAGTTTGTCAGAGTTTTATTCGCAATTATAGTGTTGTTGTAGAAGTATATTAAATTTATATTATAGACATTCATTCTCAGAGTTAGAGCCTTGATTAAGTGAAAGCCTAAATAAACATTAGAAGACGTGGTTTCCGTTGATACTAGATAAGCCAAATCTATTGGAGTCGGGACACTCCAAATGGATAGCAAATACTTATTCCAAGTAGCAACTTGACGTACGATCAAATATTCAAGGCAAGATGCAATGTCTATTGGTGTAACAATAATGCCATCGTAAATCAACTACAACTTGCTCTTAAATACCCAAAATATAGAAACAATATGTATGATAGTTTTATAATAAACATGTGGGATCTTATAGATTATAATATTAGATTTCAATTGTATATAACAAAAGAATAAAGAGCTTATTGTGAGTTTTAAATATGTAAAAACATTGTCAATACAGGTATCAGTAAACTCTAATTTTAATTATTCTAAAAATTAAAAATGTTATTAATTTTATTAATTATTTAAACATTATGATGGTACAGGAATTATCAACTAAATTCCCACAAAGAATTAAACGTTTATAATTATTTGTGGGGATACATTTTATAAGATATTGTCTATATTAATTTCAAAATATTCATAGAACAAGTTTGGCTGTCTGTATACACTTAAAGTAATGAAGTGTTCTATTACTGCATAGGATGTTTCAATTATTAATTCAAGAGAAAGGCTCACAATATCTTTTCATTATCTAAATTTATATGGTTCATTAATAAGTAATAAAGAGCCTCTGCATTTATCATTAACCATATTGAAGGAACTAACCATTTGATGATTATTAAAATTAGCCAATGTTCAGTTATAAACATAATGTGTATATCATTTCCTGTCGTAAAAAAACAATTTCAATGTCTTTACAAAACAAACAATACAAAATAGGATTGAAGATTTGTCTTTATTGTTTATTAATAACATTTATTTTAGTGTCAATAATATGAAATTTATTATATTATACATAAATTATAAATTTTAAAATTAAATCTATTTTCAATCTGTAGCAAACTGTTATAATAAGGGAATGTAAAATTTTATCGATATTAAAATATTTACTACAATTTATGTCTTTATACATTTTTTTTATTCTAAATTGCTTGCTCCTATAACAAATATAAATTTTGTTGATATTAAAGTATTTTAGAAGTAGTGTTTTTTACATTACATACATGAAAAGTTGTTTTTGAGCAAGATCATCACATTATTATATTTTTATAAGTATAACTATTTTTCATTGCACACAAATCTTGTCTATCCACTGACTCTTTATTGTGTTTTAAAACAAATTGATAGATACCTGTTGTATTGTTATTTTAATATACAGAATTATCTATAATAAGTGTACTTACAGTAGTAAAGTGACATATTACGTTAATGTTATGTTAAGAATATTTCCACATTATTAGTCAACACAACATCTTCAGGCCTGTCGCGTTGTACCTTATACGTGATTTCGCTTTTAGCGTGTCCTATATTCTATCTCAAGTTCTCAAGAAGAATATATTATAGAACTGTAAATTATTATTAACTTACTATTGAACTTTTCGTGCGTGGGATCGACTCCATTTATGCTCAATAAAATATTTTTTTCTTGCTTGGAATCTCAAAACTTTTCTTGTAACAAGATGAATTTCCAAAAATATTTAGAATATTTAAACATATTTAATTCAACTTGCAAATTTATTATTAAATTACATTTGCAATAGTTATTAAATTATAATAAATATATATAACGTTTAAAAATTTTCAGCAACCACAACCTGCCGTTTTAGTATGACAAATATATCACATATGACGCGGTTTCTTGTTTCCTCTAAAGTATGTAAGGGCAACAAGGTATTGGTAAAAGGAGAAGGGACTTAAGAGTTATGACATGTCAAGAGCAGTATTGTAATGAAATAAGCGGATGCCGATAATTTAAGTTGAAAATAATTGCTTGATGGTTTGTTGGCGTTTTATATTTAATTTTTTAATTTTTTAATGTTACGTAAAAACGAATACTTCAGTAATGGTTTGCTCTATTTACATAAAATATAAAAAAGTTCTGTCCGAAAATAAAAATGCGGCATATTACTTTTTTTATGTAAGATGTGTCTGAAGCCTTAGTTTATAGCTAAAATATTGTTTAAAATGGTCAACTTCAGAAATTTTTACAAATCCATTTTAGTGTATTCTAAAAGGTATTTCGACAAGACTTTATGGAACCCTTTGCAACTCACTATTAGTGGAATTAACTGATTATGTTCCTTAATTTAGTGTTAACACTAAACACTGTAACACTGTTTAATTAAAAATATAAGATTATTTAATGTTCATTGATTATAAACAAGAGCAAAGTTCTATATGTTTAAAAAGATCATACAATAACAACGTTATCATCTTGTTTTATAAAAAATTCTAATATTATTAATTATATACTCAAATTTTTCTTCGATATAATAACTTCTTAAACTAAAAACGGTGTTGTATAAAATATCAAATAAAAAATAAAACTCGGTCACTTTGCACTCTTTACAAGACTTACCACGAGATTTTTCTATTTTCACCCTTTTCCAGTAATATATAACCCGGAAAGCAATTACAGCGATACCTTGCCGGAGAAGTTTATGAGCAGTTAGGTATTGAGGGTTGAAGAAATCAGTGTGCATTTTAAAATATATATGAAATCGTTTTGGTTAGTAAAAATAATTGTCCCTGTATTTATCTTTCAATTCACATTAAAAACTAAAGTTTATGTGTTAAAAAATGGAATAAAATGTGTTATATTATTATATTATAATTTATTTTCATCTTTGACTTTAAATACTTGATCACTCTTACAAATATCTTCAAAGATATATTCTTCATAAATTACCTTGGTGAAAATATTGTTTTAGGTCACCTCGTAAAGTAAGCATATGGTACAGCATAATTGCTTTCAGTGCCTAAACCTATTTGTAATTAATGCCTTGGGGTGAAAAATGTTGCATTTATATAATGTACAAATATATATATTATATAAGTGCAAAATAATATATATATATATTTATATATTATTTTGACTATACTGACATTTTTATAACGTAATTGACGATTCAAAAGTGCTTGTAAATGCCTATTTGAATAAAGATATTTTGAATTTGAAAATTTGAATATATATATATATATATATATATATATATATACACATATAATTCAAAATACTGGAACGTGTTTCAATGTTATTTTTAATAACATGAACTTTTGTACTAAAAGAAAATTAATAATAATAATAATTCTTTATTGCCAGAACATACATTCCATAACAAATTCACTATTATACAAATATATATTTTTTAAGATAATTCTATATATTTTTTATGATATAAAATTATATTATTAAAAATGAACTAAAAATTTAATTAAATTAGAATACAATGAATTAAATAAAACAGTTTTTTTTTTATAATTGAATACACTGCATAGATTAAATTATGTAAATTGAAATTAAATAAAAATTAAAATAAAAATTAAAAATTAAATTACACTATATTTAAAATAAATACGATAACTGAACTATTAAATAAAACACGCACACCCACACACATACACACACACACACGCACACGCACACACACACACACAATCCGTATATATACTAAACATTATACTTTTATTACTGTTATAGTATTTGTTTTATAGTCAGTATCTCGTTTAGTCACAATGATGCTAATAGTCTTGGTCATTTTAGAAATGTATTTTTAAGTCAATTTAATGGAAATCCTGCTTACGAAAAATCTAATCCAAGAATTAAACATTTGGAGGTATAATTATATTACAACTGTCAAAAAATAAATCACTACTAACTATTATTATAAAAAAAAAACACTTAACAAATAAAAAATATATTATACTTAATTGAGACTTGTAACAATGTTCTTAGCTTTGCGTATTATTTCGTTTTGATATAGTGCAGACTATATAAACAGGGGACGTTGTGGTTTCCTTTGATGCAAGATAAGCCAAATCTATTACTGGCGGAATACTTCGAATGGGAAGCAAAAGCTTATCCAAAGTATGCCGTGACTTACGATCGAATAATCAAACGAATATGCAATAAAATTTTTAACAAAATACTTTGTGGATATTAAAATAAAGTTTATTTTTAAGTGACCAAACACAACACACTCTTCTTGTAAATAGTGGCTAGGTCTTGGGTTATTCAGATATGTCGACAAAACAGGTTTAAATTATTCTATTTTACATTTTTCTTTAATACAGTAAAATGTATGAATATATAAAATATGCATTTTGATGAAATAGGTACTCATAAATTGTTTTTAGTTAGTTTAAAGTAGTTTTTCGTTGTACTTATTGCCTCTAGTAATTCAAATTTATTGTAAATTTACCTGAAAATGTTGAACCTGAATTGAATGCTTTATGCTTAATTTTTCTACTTCAACAATACGTACTACTAAATAAGGATATTATGTACTATTTACATAATATCTCTTTTAACCTTTGTAAGTGTAAAATAATCATAAAACGTTGCGCCAAGATAAGTTATCAGTTTTTATCCATACCAAGCGCATGATTGTGACGTGAATAGTTAATACTAAATTGATTATAATTTTATAAATAACTAAAAATATCCATGAACTTCCATGCGATTTTTTAAGTTGCAAGTCTTTCTAAAGAACTCACAAACTACAAGGGCTAAAATAATTTAACCCGTGCACATTCAGTCTGTCTTTTGCGATAAGTCATGAAAAATATGAGATTTTGGATGTTCGCCACCTATCAGAGCTATACTTTGAAATTTGCACATGATTGCATTGATAGGCCTTTCTAGAAATAAAACGAGATGATTTCTCACAGTCATTTCTTTTTATATAAATATAAAGAAATTAAACATTCGATGGAATAAACTATTTAAATTTAAAGTCAATACTATCAATATACAGAAGACAATCGGTAAAGATAATGTATTATGGTAGTTTTTTTTTAATCCATACACATTAATTTTTAGAAACGACTAACTATCATTCATTCCATTAGTAGAAGATTATTTGAAAATATTTAATATTATACCATATTAAGTACTGATTTTAAATATTGTCTATTAATACACTATGTGACTTTGCCTTGTTATTAATATGATCAGTGAACTCAATATCTGTAACTTTACATAAGCAACAAGTTCTTGGCACAACATCGAGTCACGAAATGCTCATATTAGATCTTAAAACTTATTTATTGTTCAATTGCAAAATGTATGTAGCAGTTCTTTTCTACACAATATTTACACTTACTACAGATTTGTTTGTTATTTATTCGTAGATTTTGCTTATTACTTATCTTAAAAGTAATTAATATTGTAAGATAAATGTATTCTTAATTAAAATGTTCACATTAAGACAAACATTTGCTTTTAATATGTAGAGATCGATATACCATTATTAACTTGAAATAATATATATTTTAATCAAATCATTTTTTGTTTAAATACTTAATAATATTATTTCAAAAAACATAAATCCAAATAAATGTTTTGATATAAAAATTTTGCAACTTCTGCAATGGAATAATATTTAAACTTGTAAATAGTTCTTCTCAAATGAACTTTTATAACTTTCGGTGTCTATTAGTGACGTGTAGACCAGAAAGTACGATTTTTCTTGTAATTGATTTTCCCCTACTTCATTAATTATAATTTTTTTAGAAGTTTCTTAGTAATGCCTACTCGTGTTGACCTTTCTGTGTTTAGTTTAGTTTAGCTCAAAACTTGTTTGTCAAAAAAGTAGCCAAAGTTACATGCGGATATGAGCGTTAGAAGTTAGTTCTAGATTGATTGCTCGTTTGAGATTTGTTATTTGAATGTTCTCAAACACTAATCATTTATGACCACTTTCCCTATTCAATCTATTGTGACCCTTGCTAAAGATAAATCTATATAGTATTAGTTCAGTTGAAATATTTAAATACATATAATTGTTTTGTGCATTTGTTTTTTATGAATTCTTAAATTAAAACTTTCAATAATTTATAGAATTTACCAATTATATATTCAAACTTTAGTATATACATTGTTTTTAAATAGTTATTCATACTTAACATCGTGCAAATTTATGTTAAAAAAAATGTAGTCCATTATTAAAAGAATTTTAATTATTATTAATATATATCAGCTTTACTGAAATAAATAATATTTTAAAAAATATTTTTGATATTGGATACCAATTAATCTGGCAGCAGATTGTTTATTCTTAACGTTTTATTCAACACGCTCACAGCGTTACTGATTTATCGACACTTCCCATTGCCGCCGACTAGCTATATTAAACCTCATACAAAGACTTATAGAGTTGCAGTTTTATTTTAATTTTATATAAAATACTAATACATTTATGCATGTCGTATTTTTTATGCTCACATCCTCATTATTATTTTAGCTTGTGTTACATGGAATACAACATCTGCACATGCTTTAGTAATCGCTTGTTTTTCATTACATTCTTGTCAGTTTGCACTTGTGAATTACGAAAAAAGTCAGAATATTCTTGTTATTCGGATTGGTTTCGAAATACTTTCTTCGCTTTAGAAGAATAAAACATTTAAAGAAGTATTTCCGTATATTAGTAGTTTCAAATTATTTGTGTCACATTAGTTAGATTTGTGTAAAACTATAAATGGCTTCAAAAAGCTAATGGGTAAAGCAACAACTTCATAAGTCATATATATTAAATAAAAATAAAATTAATCTCTTCTCGACAGGTGTATCGAAGGGTTGTGTGCAAATAAAATAGGTAAATACCGTAACAAATATAGTTAAATTGTAGGAAATAAGCAGAAATATTTATTCATATAACCTACACTGTAATTAGGCATATTTTTTGTACGAGTGGACTTAACAGATCTTGATAATAATTAAATAATAATTGAAAAATCTTAACTGAACTATAAAAAGTTAATAGAATTTTATTAATTGTGTATTTCTAAATAAAATAAAGAGAAGTGTGCAGTTCCCAAATTCACTAAAAAGCATCATCGACTTCCTTTGCCAAATATTAAAAAACAAAAGACTGAACAGGTTTTTTTTATTTTGAATGAGTATCCTAAAAGTTATTTTATTATCACGTGATTGCATATTCTTACTATTAACAGGCTTATTGATAATAAATACACAGTAAAACATTACATAACATTCATAAAAAGTCACGAAGTCTACAAATAAGTTTTAATATTTACACAAAATTTAAGTTAGTATTTGCATTTGTGTTTCATATTATGGTAATGTTATTCTTTTTGTATAGTACTTGGAGCTTAAATTTTTAAATTAATATCTTATAAACATGCCTACGTGTCTACACCCGCTGTATTCTTGCCTTTTTATAGTAAGCATTCTATTATCAAATGAGAAATGTTTAGGGTATTTTGTTTTTTAATCCGTAATGTATTATTATTTCTATTTATCGGTTTGTTACCACTTTAAAATTAATGATATTTAGTAGAGTTAAATTGATTAGATGGTATGGTATATTAGTATATATATATATTTGAATCAGTCAATAATCTTAGTAGATTATTGACTGATTCAAATTACTTTTAATAGCAAATGGCAATACAAAAACTAGTTTACTTACAACACATTAAAAATATTTCATTTAAATTTAAATTTACTTTTATTTTTACATTAGCTTTTAACAAAGGCGATGCTAATTTTACGAAAGGCGTAATATCTAACAAGTTTTGTTAATTTATTTGAGCTCTCAAGATTTTAAAAACGACTTAACTGAAATAGTATAATTATTTTCAAGAGTGCTAAATTAAGCGGCCTCTGGAAATTTTGTATTTGCTTTTTGTAAGTTTACTGCAACATTAGTTTGTCATTTCAAGCTCACTTGGCATCATTTGTAAGTATTATAAAAAGAAATATATAAACAATATTAAGTTATAATTAAATTACTAACTTATGACGCATGTAATATTTAATGTGGCACATATATGTTTAATTTTAGCGGATTTACAATATTTGTTGATTTTTGGTTTAAAAATCTTTTATTTTGTTTAGATAAAATTTAAAAATTCTATTTCTGGAAGGAAAACGTTAAACCTAAATACTTGAAACATAAAAATAAACAACAAAAAATTGCTTTAGTTTTAGTCAGAAAGTTAAGAAATTACAAAAACTTTTGTTTTAACTAATTTTATTAAAAAATAATTACAGCTATGAACTTATTAACTACTACCAAGTATGATCTACTCAATGTTAGTTTAAACAATTAAAATACCGAAAACAATTAGGGGAACAAGATTTTGTAATAGTGTTAGACACCGTCGAGTGGCATTAAGACACATGAACACTTCACTATATTTTACTCGTAATAAGCACTTCTTCTTCGCTTGAATACAATAGATTAACTGTCCAATAACTCCTGAAAATGATGTTTATATACCCTCACTGACTCCCCTTCTCAAATAATTAATAATCTTAGTCAAATCATCAACTTTAAACACAAAATACAAAAAACGGATTACTTTAAGGATTGAAGAATCTGAAATATTAATATTAAAATGATAATAAATCATATTAAATAAAAAGTATACCTTACAATAGTATTCAATTCTTTTACGATGACACAAAATATACCAGGTGTTCGTGAATCAAATGAAATACTTATATTCACACATTATGTTACCACCAAAGGAATATCAGCAATTCTCTATTTACTTTTTATATTTATATTTATAGGATTAATAGTGTTATTTACTCATATAAACAAATCTTCGGAATATTGAATATAAATTTTGACGATCCTTACAGAAAATTATGGAAGAAAGAAAACTTAGTTCTGTTTATTGTATGAATTGTCTTCCTCTTCAGAAGTAAAGCATATGTATATAATATTATCTTAGTTCCCAATATATTAAGGGAATGTAACGATATGTAAGACTGGTTCTGTGCTCAAGAAAAAATCTTAATTTCACCCGAAGAAACTCCACACTGATCTCATTATCTGACATCAAGTAGAATAAGGTTCTCGTTTTGAAAAAAAGCATTTAAAATTAAAAAATACATGGCATGTCATGTCAGTAATACATACAATATCCGCACAATACAAATTAAATTGAAAGTATTTTATGATAAATAGGTCTCATATTTTTGCACTGAATTTTATTTTAATATAGAGTTTCAGAACTAATGTCTCGTTACTCAATAAATTTAATTCACTTCATGTACAACGAAAGTCACAACTGTATACATGTTGTTCTTTAAAAGTTTTTCTAAATCATTTATGATTAAAAATGTATTATATTCTCTATTTTTGCATTAAATATTATTACAAGTAAAGAACTATTTTACTACATAGCACCAAATATTTATTCCTGTATTGTATGAAATTGTATACATTCATATAATAAAACCAAAATATATATTTTATCAAAGACATTCAAAATGATTGCCAACAGCTTTCATACTGTCCTTTAAATGTTTAGACTACTTATCATTAGAAACAAGCACTATATCCGTTTTAAAATACTCTACTTCTTCTTTTGGATTATTTTTGGGACGTTTAGACCATGCTATAATCTCTAAAACTAACCACAAATTATAATTCACTAAACTGCTACTGAGACTAGACCCCCACCCCTCATGACCGCAGGGTCGTCCTCAGAACAGAATGAGTCGTGCCGAAAGGAGCATGGTTATAGAAGGTGGTGTTGTTAAAACGTTAAACCGCCTTTTTCCACAAAATATGGCTCAGTCATCCCTTGATAAAACCCGACCAAACCATCAGAAAGGCGGTCATTATTAACATAGAGTACGAACTAGTTCTTAAGCTTCTATAGAGCTATGAGCATAAACGGGCTATTTTACTTGTTCAAACATTGCTTAATAGTAAAAAATTCTTATAGCTTAATATTTTTTTTATTACTCGGTCACTATGCTCTCTTTATAAGACTTACTGTGACATTTTTCTGATTTAATAAATTGTCCACCTTTCTAAGATAGTAAATTTATGAGCTAGGTATTCAGAGTAAAACAAAACAGTGTACATTTAAAAAATATTTATCTTATTGTTAATAAAAAAAAATAAAATTATAGTTAATGAGTTAAAAATATGATATCATTTATCATCTTTAACTTTAAATATTTGATCACTCTAACAAGCTTTAACTACATTAAAAACAAAAATATTTCAAAAATATAATTTGGCACATAATTTGGTTATAGATTACGTCGTAAGGTAACCATCTAGGACAGCATTATTGCTTTTCGTGCCTAAAACTATTTGTAATTAATGTCTTCGGGTGAAAAACTGTACCTACATTAAAAAAATACCAAATTCAGTACCACTATTTTATCCTTATTTTAAATCAAATGAACTTTTAAACTAGACGGATTTATTTAAAAATTAAATTAAATTAAATTATTAAATTATAATTTAAAATAAAAAATATAAAAACTGCTTTTATATTATGTTTTCTTTATATTTGACAATTATTACAAGTACCACTATTATTATAATTTGAACACCGTATTTTCCTTAAACTTTTTAATGATCACTTACAGTTACAATATCTAATGACTTATATTGTTATTGTAATGTGTAAAATATTTAAAATTTATATTTCAACAGTTGTTTTGCAATCACAAATCTATTTTCTTACCATACTCTAATGTTTAACATACATTGACTGTATGTACGGTCTTGAAAATATTAGATATCTTAATTATTGTATAATAATTCATATTATTGCGTAATTGCTTAAAATGAAATGTATAAGAATTTATATAATTGTTTATTAAACTATTAATCATGAAAGCTAGACTCATTGCATTGTTTTAATTAAATAAATAAGACTTACTTGCATTCTGTTAGTTGCACCACTTGTTTGCTAATGATGGAAAAGAATAAATATATTTATAAAAAAAAAAAATCTGAATACTTAGCAATATTTTAAAATTTATTAAACAGTCGTTTACAGGTACACTTAAGAGACTTTGTTTTTGCATTTGATGTATTTGTATATTTGCAAACATTCTAAACTTGAAATTTTAATTTAATTGTATGGTCTGGAAGCAAGTTCCTAAAGTCCTGAGGTATTGAAAAAGTTATGAGTTATTATTATTATTTTTACATTATATTTTATTTTTAACATGAGTTCTATAAAAACATTGTTTGTAAAATGTAAAATAATAATACTATATACTTTTTAAATATTGTTTTAATGATTTAACTATAAAAATTATAGAAATTATATAAAAAAAATATTTTCTTTTATTTATGTGGTATCTGAACACAAATACAAAAATGTCTAGAAAATAATTTAGCTACAACTATTTATTATAATAAGCAAAGTTCAGTTGTTTCAACTGTACTACTATATTTTTATACTACTACCATATTTTTTTTATTTACTGTAATTATATTTGTATAAAAGGACTTGAGTTTTGATATATCATTGAGATCTCCGTTAACATTCAAGCGGAAATAAGCAAGTGAAATTATTGTGTTTATACTTTTTAAAATGGACCCTGGCCCCAAAACTATTGGCCAATACGGCCATACGGCTGACATATACTATCCCTTATATAACAAATATTATACAAAGTAGTGTTACTTTTATTAGTATAATGGTATTAACTTGATCGTCAGAATCTCGTTTAGTCACAATGTTGCTAATGGTCTTACTGATTTCATAAATGTATTTTATTATCAATTTTATGTTAATCCTGCTTACAAGACATTTTTTTAATATAATTAATTCTGCTTACGTCACAATAAATCCGTGATGTGATGTTAGTAATAAAAAGTAGAATTAAAAAGGTTGGAGGTATTATTATGTTACAACTCTCAAAAAACGATATCACTCTATATTCTTTCAGACGAGTACTAATATTCATTGTAATTTAATAAATAAGTTAAGAGTATTTATGGACTTTTTTTGCCAGTTCTTCTCCATGGACATAGGGTTTAGAAACGTGTTCTGGGCACCCTCATTCGGGGGGTCTCGCCGGGGCGTCACAGTGTGTGCTAACGCGATCCCGTGACGTCCCATCACGGCGAAGAGGACAATCGTTGGTTTTTTAGTGCCTTAAAAATGGCAGCATCTTCTATGCTGCCGGGTAGTCCCACATAACCCCCCGGCCGTCACCCCCCTGGGCCGACGGGGTACCCGTAACGGGTTTTTCCAACGGAAAAAAAAAAGTATTTAGAAACGTGCAACCAAGAGTGATACTTAATGTTATGACAGTTTTTTATTGTAACTAAAAATAAATTTTATATATTTAGGATTATTTATTCTATACAATAAAATGACCATAATAAATTTAAAATTATTTTCTTTATTATATTGATAGTAAATATCTGCCTATTAATCATTATTTTTGGCATTTACATATGTTTATTTGAAAAAATAATTAGGATAAGTCGATCACTCAATTTTGAAGCAACCTTTATCCAATAAGCTTTCATGGTGTTGACTTGTTAGAGGGTAATTATTTATTGACATGGGTCATTCCTTTCAGTGCAAACTACGAATGCTATTTCTTATAGAGAGCTTTTATATCCAGGTATCACGTTTTCGGGAAGCCTTTATGGCGATATTAACAGTGAAATTAATGTAATGTATATATATTGTTTATTTCTAGGTTATGTTTGTAGAGAAGTTACTCGTTTTCAAGTAAAATATAGGATATCTCTCCATAAATATTATTGAAAATAGTATTTTCATGAAATTTCAGATCTACCGAGGTATCATTGTCAGAAGGCTTTAATACTTCAGCCGTTTCTCAAATATTATTTTCAGTGATTCCAACAATGGTACTCCGCCTTGCATTGTTCTAGCGTTGAAGTAAGTAATGGATACTAAGTCATATCTACATTATACAAGCTGCTAAAATGCGATTTATATTTATACTACAGTATTCCCAAATTATGGATTATGGCGAGATATGGTCAGTGTTTGAAAGTTCAAAAAAAAATTATTTATATTGTATAAAACAAAATGCGTTTAGTCATATTGTGCTATATTTTGCAAATAATTAAAATATCTTAATCTTCTGTCCACTTGATATATAAAACAGCATTTTTAAAAACATTTTACATGTAATAGTTCCTCATTAATCTTTAAAATAATGCACAAATTATAAATATATTCGAATATTAATATATTCATTCGATAATATATATATACATTTTATGTTTGTTATTATAATAATGTCATTATTGCAGACAGAAAATGTTTTAAAATATAAGCATTAGTGATTTCACTAATCATATATTTTGTGATAATGTTTAAGAACTCTAGAAAACCAATTTAATATTTTAAATCTCAACTCATTCAAAGTTTTTCATACCCTCTTCTTGTAGTGACAACTTTAATAAAGACTTAAAATTTAAATATCTTAGTGAGAAAAAAAAATCCTTTAGTAGAAGTATCCGGATTATTTTAACAAAATAGTCCTCACATTATGTATTCTCTGGTGTTTCAAGTAATACTAAAAAGGCGTCTATTCATATCTCCAAGGCCGGCAACGCTCTTGTGAGTCTTCGGATGTTGCAAGAGTTCATGGGCGGCGGTGATCACATTTTATCAGTGACCCGCATGCTCGTTTGCCCTCCTTTTTCATAAAAAAAAAAAAAAAAAAAAAAGTAGGGTGGATATTTTGAAATGATTTAAGAACTTAACAAGTGAGACACAGTGGAAGCAGGTGTATTTGTAATATACAAAACTTATTAGGAGTAATTTTACTTTACATTACGTGCTACCAGTACTTATACTATAAATGAGTCAAACATTTATGCGATGTAATTTTTACACAAGAACTATCCAATATATTTTCTTGGATTGAAAATGAGTCAATTACGTGACAGAACTTTGAATTAATTAATTAATTAATAATAATTGTGACAATTATGAAAATAAATAAATTTGATGTATTTTTGTATTTTAGTTGAGCTAATGATCTTAGATTTTATGTGAGTAAAATGAGAAAATCAAATGTAAAAGTAAATCTTAAAACAACTCGTTTTTTCGTACTTGAAGCTAAGTTTCAAAATGCTTATTTTATGACCCACCTGCAATTTTAAAGTACATTAAATTTTTAATAGAATTTTAATATTAAAATTTATATCAGTTCTAGATCAGTTTGAACTGACATAAAATTGAGAATTATGAGACTAGTCAAAAAACATATATTTATACTTAAATTGCTGGGGTTATTTTTCTCAAACCAGAAAGGAGTATAAAAGATATAGAAGTTAGAGGAATGGTATATAACAACTTGTATATAGTAACTTCTTGAATACTTATAAATATGCTTTCAGTCGTTGCAGTCCGATTAACAACTCTTACAAGTCTTTTGAGCCCTAGCTTTGTATCCGCATTTGCCACAATTTCGTAGGCGTCGCTTACTGACCCTAATAGCTTACCGATAGTAATAGAACGTTATTTCTGGTTATATTACCGCTGCCCGTCGCGCGAAGTGAAATTGACTATAACCTCAACTATATTGGGTTATCAAATCTTTCAAACAAAATATTGCAAGGACAAAAAACACTTTTCTATCTAATCTTACTAAGTTAAAAATACTCTTTAACAATTATGTTGCATTTCTCTGGATCTAGTTATTTGATTTCATCTATATATAGCAAAAAAAGTGTTTTTACTACTAATTACCGTAAAAGTTTTGTACTACTAAATAAAAATTTCAGAAAACTAAATAAATAATGGAAGACTTGTTAGAAAGTTTGTAGGTGTCTGTTAAAATCACCACCCTCTAGTTAAGGGGCAATTGTAACAGTTAAAGAAATTTATTTCACTTCTTACGATTACAAAGTTTTCTTTAAATATTAAAAGTTTGAAGTTTGAAGTGTTTTTGCTTGTATAAGAAGCGTTTTCTTGCGATTTTACTTACGTAGGATGTTGAGAGGTTAAAGAAAATTTATAAAAGACAAACCAAAAGACAATGTCAGTCAGTTTTTTCATTGCGATACCAATATTTTAGATACAGTACATCTTATTTTCTCTTCAAAATTATACGACACATCCAACTATGCACATATTATTGGTATGTATTCAGCGTAAATAATAAATAAATTTCTTAATTTAATATTTATTTTAAATTTTAAATTAGTGTAGATTACTATTAACAACTCTCAAAATAGAATTCGGGCGTGGATTTATAAAAGGGTGTTTTGTTCATTCAATTCTTATAGGTAGATATCGATTGCTTCATTATATAGGGTAATGGGTGTTGTAGTTATAAATCTAATTTGTAAGTAAAAGTTCAAACAAACAATCTCTTTATCTTTATTATTTTAACGGCTAAAGTAACCGAAAAGTAATAATTATTCTACACCTTATTCAATGATTTAATTTGCACAGAAGCATCTCGCGGTTACGAAGCCGAAGACAAAATCTCATTAAAAATGGGAACACGTGTAAGATCTTCCAAGAAAATACAATTACTGTCACGTCGCGTTCCTGACATTAGAGTAATTTTATTTTTTAATGTCATCAAGTATTATATCATGCAGTTTTTAGTCTAAGTAATAGTTAGATATTATTATTAATTATTTTGTTACTAGGAGGTATAAGAGAAATGTTTCAGTGTACTGTGATCTATCATATATTATATTATACTGCCTCACAAAATAAATAAATGTGTCTTGGAAAATAGCAGCATTTTTCCTGACTACAAATTGTTATAAGACTACATAGTAAATGGATAAAAACAATTATACAATTTCATAGGAATAAGGATTGGGTGTTAAAAAAATTAATATAATATATGTAGATACATCTTTCTTTCTTTGGAAAACAGTGACCGGCTTCAGCTGTTAGGCTTAGAGATTTCCTCGAACCTCAACTACGGTCAATGCATTGAGTCCATAGCAAAAGCAGCTGCATGAAAGCTTGCCATTCTTGCGAAGGTCCAACAGTACTTTACACCAGGACAGCTGCTTGTATTACACAAAGCACAGATAAGGTCGTGTGTACTGCGTAATAACTGTGGTCACATATTTTGCTGGTGCCGCAAAGTCCCGTCTTGTGGTTCCTATTGTTTCCTTTGCTTTGTCTTTCTTGATTCGCACGTCGAAGGATTGGAACAGCTTGCCTGCGATATTTCCGTCTGTGAGGTGTTTGTCTGTCCGTAGTGTATATACAGAGTGTCCCAGAACTCAATATCAAGCCAAAACCCGTGATAGGATAGATGGTAACAATCAAGAGATAAATTAGAAAAAAAATTAAAAACGTAGAATTCGGTGATACTGTAACCATTTTTGGTTACTGTGGTTAACATTTACTATATTTATAATTTAAACTTTTAAATCCTAACCTCAAAAGATATACTTTCAATCAAAACTAAAGACAATAACACAATTGCTCGAAGTTTTCTAGAAATATGACTTTCTGTCGCACTATGAATTTAACATTTTCAAGATTTTTCGAATTTCACAGAGCCTGTTGGCCCACTTACTAAAATAATAAGTAAAAAATAAAATGTTTATGACTAAAAAAATAAGAAAAAAAAATAAAACCTACATATTTCTTCTGATTCTTAACATGAATGAATACGAAATTTTTTTTTTATTTTTATATGCGTTAAGCATTTCAGGTCAAGGGCTTTCCGCTTAAGTTCCAGGTCGGTGGTGGTAATCTTTTTAACATAAGAATTAATAAAATAAACGAATATAAACATTCAAGAAAATAAATAAAAATACACAGACTCGAAATTATTATTTTATGAATAAAAGATTACATCTATACAATCAATATTTAGTCAAAGAAATTACATGACACAAATACGTAACTAATTAAATTTTCCATTTCTCTTTTTGTTACCACTTAAAAATTAATGATATTTAATATAGTTACAAATATATGATTAAGTACTTATTTATTAACTTTAGTTCCAAAGCAAGTTTGTTTTTTATAATTACTACTATAAACTCACGTATTAAATTCACACGTTAAATTTATCGGATTTTGCCCGACTAGTTTTGATCCAATCCGGGCTCTTGTTCATGAGCTCGGAGCATGGCAGAGTCGTGGCGAAAACTAACAGTGCACTGCACGCTATGACTCCCAAAACTAGTCAAGTAAATTCCGATAAATTTAACGTGATTACAGCCGGATATCTATAGACAATAGTTAGATAACGCAGATGATTTACTGAGCAAAATTGCTTTTTTTATCAAATATCAATCACTAGAGATTTTTTGAAAGTATTTCATTTAATAACAAAATGCTTATTACTAAGAGAGGAGGACGTAGAAGATGTAGACACCAATTTAAGCTGAAAGCAAAATTTACAATAAAAATAACATATAAAACATAAATACAAACGAAATTAAACTCATTAGAGTTTAATTTATTAAGAAATAGATAATAAAATTGACTCACTCACAATTACCCTGTTAATAGAGACTGTCTGTAATCACATAATAAATAAAATTATTAAAATCATTGGAGATAAAATACTTTTTCAAGTCTTTGTTATTTAAATATTCGACTACGAACTCGATGCTATTTGTAATAGAATTTGGAAACTTCGTTTTTCTTATTACTTTTTTTTAAATATTCAAAATCGCCAAAATACTTTTGACCCTACCATTTCTGACTATCCATTATTTTGCATCATCATATATACCATTTAAGTGGTACAAATTAACATTTATTTAGGGTTTTTGGATGAAATGTTGAAGTCTCATAAAACTTATACGACTATTATAACAGAGTTTAAGTTTACGAAAGAACTGTTTTATTTTTAAAATGTTTAAAACAGATCAAAAACTCAGCATACTTGAATAGGTTATATTAATTTATACAAATAGTTTTATAACATCAGAGAAATTACAACAAAAATAGTTTAATTAAATCAGTGACAGTGACAGCAATAGAAGATAAAAGCCTATTTGCTTGGATAATACAATTACTAGAGTATAATTAGAAATAAAAACAAAACTTTATACTATAATTATTTTAGTTGCAACTGCACATATGTTAAATATATGTACTTAGTACTGTACACATGGCCATTAAAAATTCAACATATATAAAAATAATATGACGCAAATAGTTTAATAATCTACTAATGCTTAATAAATATATAATTTTTTGTATGTGCGTTTTAGAAGAACCACATATTTCAAATATAAAAGCCGTCGATACTGTTTTTAGAAAATAAACACGATCCACAAATCTTCTATCGCAAAAAAACCTTTTTTTTTTATTTTTCTTAATATTGTTGTGTTTTTTAATCAAAAAATCCTGATTGAAAGCTTTCAAAACTGACAAGAAAGTAATAAAATATTTATCAAAAAAATCTATTACTACAGCATGTACGGTTGTTATATTCAAGATATTGGGATGCAACAATTATCATAATTATTATACGAGCTTTATTAAATTATGTAAACTGCGTGAATAAATATATAACAAAATTAAAATAAAACTGTAACTCTCTAAGTCTCTGTACGAGGTTTAATATATCTGGTCCTCGGTAATAGGAAGTATCGATAAGTCAGTAACGCTGTGAGCGTGCTGAATTAAACGTTAAGAGTATACAGTCTGCTTCTCAATTAATGATAGCATGTGGCTAGTAGAAATCGATAGAAGAGTAATATACTATTTTATGCCTGTTTTAGTTCTCATCAAGTAAATTTTATAAAATAAAAAAAATCTGAATAAAATATATTTAAATATGTCGACTAAACTGAGGGTATAAAAAGGATGTATAGTTTTATCTTTAGCCGACTTTATCTTAATTGAACTGGATAAGGAAAGCGGTCATAAATGGACAGTGTTTGAGATAAACTTTCAAAAGAAAAACAAAGCTCAAGCGAGCAATCAATCTAGAACTAACTTCCAACACTCATATCCGCATGTAACTTCGACTACATTTCCACAAACAAGTTTCAAGAACTGAACAAAGAAAGGTCAACACGAAGTGGGCGTTACTTACAAACTACGAAATAAAATTAGAGAAACACAAGAAGTAGCTAAATTCAATTACAAGAAAAATCGGCTACCCTTGACAGACCTGCGACTTTTCTGGTCGTGACTGAAAAGACCCTGAAACGTTTTAAAAGTTAATGTACTATTATTTCTCAAATATAAATTCTTGAACTTTATTTTCGCGGATATTCTTTGTAAAGCTGATTATAATTAATATTCTTACTATAGATTTTATTCTTTTATTACAAATCTTTTAGACAGGTCAAAATTTACCTTATAAAATTTAGGTATCATATACAAAATTTCGTTTACTTACTTTTACATTTCTTAACGAACAATTGAAGGAAATTTGAAGATAAATTTTAAACATTTATACAGCCAAAAATGGGTCCATGCAACATGATTTACAATGGGGAGTGTTCCGAAGAGCTATTTAATCTGATGCCTGCAGCCGAATTTCATCACCGCACAGCACGTCACCGCCTTCATTACCATCCTTACCACCTGGATGCATGGCGTTCTTCTACTGTGCGGTTTGCAAGAACCTTTCTTCCACGTGTCACAAAGATGTGGAATGAGCTTCCTTCGGCGGTGTTTCCAGATCGATACGACATGGGTACCTTCAAAAAAGGCGTTTATTCCTATCTCCAAGGCCGGCAACGCTCTTGTAAGTCTTCGGATGTTGCAAGAGTTCATGGGCGGCGGTGATCACATTTTACCAGTGACCCGCATGCTCGTTTGCCCTCCTTTTCCATAAAAAAAAATGATTTTTACATATCAGTATTATATAATTTCCAATATTTGAAAAGGTGTACTGACGATTCTATAGAATATAGATATATCATTATAACATAACTAGTTCTAAACTTTTACATGTTACTTTAATTAATGTTAATTGAAACATTTATGTTTCGTAAATGTTTCAATTAACATTTACAAAACTCTTGGCAACTTGAATTCTGTATTATAAATACATTATGAGTGGTTTGCGTAACATCTATATTGTCGTATTGTAAAGGTATACTTTGCATAAATACTAATTGGTATCTTATATGTTCACTATAAAGTAGTACAATATTCTGTCTTAAGCACTTAAAATAGAGTTTATTTTGGAATAATCGAAGGAAAATATTCAGAACCGCTGTAAAATAAATTGACTTTTACTGTTACATTAGGCCTTAACAAAGGCGATGCTGATTTTAGGAAATTTGTAATAACTACCAAGTTGGGTAATTTGTCTCAGCTCTGCTACTTATTTTATGCATTTAAATAATAAGATTTAGAAAACAACTCCACTTAAATAGTATAATTATTTTCAATTGTGCTAAGTTTCATGACCTGTGGAAATTTTAAATTTGAATACTGTTTCACTAAAAAATTGTTTGTCATTGCAAGCTCACTTGACTTATTTGTAGCACTTATAACAAAATTTTCAGTTTTTAAGTACATTATTATAAGGATATATGAAAATTGTTTCAAAATTGTGACATTTATCTATCTACTAAAGTCAACTAAGAGATCGTATAAACTTAGGATACGATATGACTCAATTTATAACAATAATTACATTTATAATAATTATCAAATATCAAGAAAACATAAAATAAAATAAGTTTTTATATTTTATAATATATTAAAAAGTAATTAAAATACATATATTTTTTTTAGGCTGCAATATCAAAATTTCATTACAAATTTGAAATTGTATTATTTATATATTTGTTGACTTTAAAAGTACATTCGATTAAAAATGAGGATAAAATACTGGTCCAGAATTTGGTGTGTTATTACCATAGGTGCAAAGTTTTTCACCCCAAAGACATTAATTAAAAATAGTTTTAGGCACGGCAAGCAATAATGTTGTCCCAGATGCGTACGAGGTGACCTATAACAAAATTTTCAGCTGGGTTACATTTTACAGAGAAGAAACTATATTTTTGAAGTAGTTTGATTATCGGTGAAGTTAAATTTGTTAGAGTGATCAAATATTTAAAGTTAAATAAAGGAAAATATAATTAAACACATTTTATACTATTTCTTTACTCGTCAGTTGTCATTTTTAATTGAATTAAAAGATAAATAATAATTTTTACTAAGAATAAATGACGTCGGTCACAACCGGAGGATCCAAATACAAATTTATCCGGCGAGGTAAAACTGTAATTATTTTCTGAGTTATATATTATCGCAAAAAGGTGATCAAATTGTAAAATTAGAAAGTCTTACAGTGCAAAGTGAACGTGTAGTATTTTTCAATTGATTTTTTGTTCCTCTTTTTTTATATTATTTATTACGATATGTAATTATACATATATTAATTTAATCATTTTCGTATTTCTAATAAATGAGAATAATAATTATTATTGTTATATTATCTTTTTAATAATATGAAACTTTGCTCAATTTTTGATCAATAAATTTCGTTACCTTATATTTTTAATTAATTAATTATGCTTGTTATTGCGGCACGATTTTGATTCTTATTATATTAAAATTATTTTTAATATTTATATTGTCAACTTTTTAAATAAATAATTTTAAAACAAACCTTACTTTAACTGCAACTCTTGTGATCAGAAAAATTATTTCAGGAAAAAAACTGAAACAGTAAATTTATCCTTCGATTTATCTAACCACGAGAACCAACTCGTAATTAACTTTTTCGAAATCTTTTAAGAAAAAAATTATTGATTCATTATTGATTGATTATTGATTCAAGAATTATTGATTCACAACTGACTGTGTTACATTTAATAATCTAATCATTGTAATATACAAGGTTTTATTTTTTCTTGATCCCCGCCGTGCACAGTGGTGGACCTAGTAGAAAATATTATTCTAACACATTAACGGACTAACAGACTACCAGGTTAACACTAACACCGAAACTAATACTGACACTCGCGCATAGAATCTGTATTGAAGCTGTAATCAGTTTCAAGTAAATTTTATGCAGCGCCAATGTGCTGCATAGAATTTAGGTATGTCTATAATATTACCTTATTATACAAATTTTTATTTTCATATAACTGTCGCCACATTTCCGGCAAAAAGCTCGAAAATTGGTTTTTGGTCAGTTAGTCTTAAAATTTAAGTTATTAGACTTTTCTTATGTAAAAAGGATGAAAACCTTCTGCTTGAAAAAATTAATGAGTCCTTAATGTCGGGATTCACATTTGTAGTTCTATTTGACATACGCTAATCGACGTGAATCCCCTTATTTCATTGACTACTGATTTAACAATATCTGAATCATGCATTCCCAATGGACGTCAAAACCGCGATCCTGCTAGCAAAAAACAAATAAGTTCCGATAACAGATGACTATAAAATGCTATGTTGTAATATATTGTACTTAACCGAATTATAACCAAAAGCTATTGTAGAATTAACCATTAATAACTAGTTCCTACTTTTTCCGGTTCCGGAAATACTTACAACTTCGCTTATGACGTGACAATAATTTTCTAAGCAATTTCAAGTCGAAGAACTTACTTACTTACTTGTAACCTGAACTTTATTCTGTTATTTATATATTTGTCACGTCACAAACGAAGTTTTAAATATTTCCTGTAACGAAGTTCTAAATAACAATTAATATTAGTGTGACAACATAACTGAACTATTAACACTTACTTTTTAATTTAAAATAAGTAAATAAAGAATGAAAAATCTCAAAAGGTAGGACTCGAAGTTACAACTACTGCAGTGCCGTTCTAGGTAAATGAATTTTTTTATTTTATATATTTAAAATTTACAATTTTATTAACTTATCAAGAATAAACATGCTTATAAATAGTTTAAAACGTTTATTATTTAACGTTTATTCGAGTGTTCGGCTTACATAGAGGTTTATTTCTAAGGTAATTCGAGGCTATTGGAATTTATAAAAATTTTAATAAGTAGTTTTAATATAATATTATATTTTTGATTTTTTTCTAACAACTTGGAGAAAAGAAAATATTAAATTTCAAGTCGTTGAACACAATGACAGACCCTTAGACATAGTTTAGTATGTTTTGTATGCATTCTGAACTCAAACTGTAAACTGAGGAGTCTTTGGAAGTAGATGACAAATTAACTAATTCAGTGTGAGACCCAAGTTTTTTCTTTCCGCAAAAACGCTCTTTAAAATAGTGAACTGTATTTAAAGAAATAGTTTTTTTTTGTATTCCTATATAATGGATTAAAAATTTAACCATAATTTTTGCTGTATTCGATTGTATGGCTTTTGATGTATTACCTTTCATACTTTTATTTACTATAACACATTAACTATAGTTTTTTTTTATTATATTTCTAAAAAAAAACCTAAAAAATATAATATTTTTCTTAAAAAAAAATTATATTATCAGATTCAAGACTTTTAATTCCCTAGCTTGAAATGAGGACAATAATTTCAATTTATTTTCATTAATAATAATTATTCATTCACTTTTTGTTTTCTAAATTCATTTATAAACAATTAATACGTTGAAACAATTAGATACGTTGACCACTCATGTTTAAGCTACTTTTATTCAATAAGCTGTCATGGCGTTAACTTAATGGATTGTAATTATTTATTGACATGGGTCTGTCCCTTAAGATCAACTGCAAATTCTATTTGCTTATATCCTTAAAAAGCTTTTACTTATAAATTTTCAGGAAGCCATTGGAATGAAATAAGCAGTGAAATAAATGAGAAATATAAAACATATTTATAAATTACTAGATTATTATTGTATTTTATAAAACATAAAATTTATATATATAATATATCCGTAAATAGTTTTTACTTGAAATTTCTTATTTACTAAGGTGTCGTTCTTTCAAGGCTTTAATACATCATCCGTTTCTCAAATATTATTTTCAGTTAGTTCACAATGGAACTCTGACTTGTATTGTTCTAAAGTTGAACTAAGTAATGGCGATATTTTTTTTTAGGTCTTGAAGTTTAAAACCATAAGTATAATGTAATGAAAAGCCTTATAGTTTTGAACTTCATACTTACTAAATTCACTTAACATTTTCATGTCATTGGTTTTCCATTATTACAAGTAAAGAATAAAACTTATAAGGAAGAAAAGTAAATAGATATTAAGTGATCAACAATATAAGAGATTTAAAATGCGATTTGTTTCATAAAATTTTTAATTTATATGAACAGATCCATGGACGAGATCTATCTAAATCAGTTTGTAAATAATAAAATGATTTCACTCATATTGTTCTTTGTTTCGCAAATTGTATGTAGTTACAAAACTTTTTTTTTTAGTACTGAAGATATCAAATAGCACTTTTGAGAAATTTATTTATGTAATAATTCTTGACAAGTCTTTTAAATAATGTTAAAATATAACACGAATACTGTATGTAATTTTATAAACTTCAACCTTAAAAAAGAAGGTGTGGTTATTTCAATCGTTATTTACTATATACTAAGGCTTAAAAAGCAGAAAACTAATTTAATACTCATTTCACTCAAAGTTTTTACACAAACTTCTTGAAGTTAAAACTGTCTATTAGACTTATAATAAATCGCAGTGGAATTTTGAGCCTAAGTTTTGTAGTAATTCATATAAGTCTAATATTTATATGAATTACTACAAAATAAAATAAAATTTATAGTTTATTACTATATACATATATACAGATTTTTTTTTGTAAAATCTATTTGAAATGTTTTAGGAACTTTGCAACACAAAACAAATACCAAGACGCAGTAGAAGCATGTGCATTTGTAATATACGAAAATTAAAAGGAGTAATTTTACTTCACATTCTGTGATTTTCAGAGGATTTTCTCAATACCTGTGTCAACTAGTATCCATATAGAAACATCTGACACGCGGCAATCGAGCTTGCCGCTATGAAAAACTCCTAATCGGCAAATTATAACTCGCAAATTAATAAACAAACAAAAGAAAAAAAATAATTAAAATAATTAAATTAATTAATTAAATAATTAATTTTTAAATTTAAAAAAATTTAAAAATTCGAAATTTTTTTTTTTTTTTTCGGTAACTTCGGCGGCCGATCTGACCACCTTCCCGCTGGACAATCAACATAATTTTGAAAAGTGAATCTTACATTTAGATGCTGATTCCAAATATATCTTTAGTTTTTCAAAATTCGAAAAATAAAATTCAACAGACACACAGACACACATACAGACAGACAGATCGGAAGGAAAAACTGAGTTTTTCGAAAATTGGTGTCATCTAATTTTACAGAGGCGACTAAAACAAACACACGATGTAAACTTGTGCTCCGAGATATACCCTGGGTAGGAAAAGTACGACGCTTTGGATGGACACCTAATTTGGTTTTCCATGAGAAATAGGAGGTGCGGTTTACCTGTCTCGAGGTGATAGTGCATTGAGATTTCAGTGCAATCCGCAGTAGGAGCGCTTTTGAAGAGAGAGTGTTTAAAACTTTTTAAAACTTTTTCCTTTTTATGTTTTCATTTTATATTTGCGATTTTTAAAATAGGAACGATGTAGACACGAGAGCGAGGCGTTTATGTCGTAGGGCTAGTGAAACATTTAGTTTTAACCTAAAACGTATTCACGCAAAGATGGGATGTAGGTTTATAAGTGTGTGTGTTTATGTGTGTGTATTTATGATTTATAAAATCTAATGTATAAGGTACTTAGTATTTATATATAGTCATACATGTCTATGATATATTAAGACAGTATTAACTTTAATTGACGTTCAGTTTAGACATCCACGAAGGGTTTCCTTACTAAGGTACCGATTTTCATCTTGTTTATTAATTTTTTTATGAATAAATATTCTAGTGGAAGATGTTACTATAAGGGATTATGCGTCTAAATCATTTTTACATAATAAACTGCAACATACATCTTCATTACATAAGCCTCCAGAAATAAAGTGACAATCTTGTCAATTATATTCCCTTTAATTGGGTTTTCAATTTTATACCAATAGAAAGTCAATCACGCACACGCACACCCACGCGCTTATTAATTTTATGTTGTATATTCTTTTAAGTCGACATCAACACATAAGGATAAATACACCACAAAGAGTTAATATCAATAAGGATTGTTCTTCACTATTTTGTGGTGACCGCCTTCTTACATTTTTTTTTTCATATAATAATATTAATAATATATAGTTCAATATTTTAAAAATCAATCATTCATTTGATGTCCATAACAATAATGATTATATTAATTATCAATATATATAGTCATCAAAACTAAAGGTGAATTTTAAGTTTAAGCTAAATCGGCTGAGGCTAATTGGCTTCAAATTCAGCCTTAAGTTTTATCGCTCACTAAAAAATTACAAACAAGTCGACAGATTGTGAAAATAATGTTTAATAAAATTCTTGATAAAATGCAATTTTTATATCACTATTATTACAATATGCATGTTATTATTTGGTAATCTTTTTGGTCTCGTGCTCTAAAAACGAAGTGGCTTATTTATCATAAAGGAAAATAACGACTCCATTTCTGGAAAATATTTGCAAAAATATTTAGATTTACATAGTAAATGGACAATAGCGGTCACAGAACTTCATATGAATAAGGTTCATATAATAACATCGAACATTAAAAATATTAATATAATACAATCGTATTATATTCAAATATTTATTTAAATATTTATATAACGTAAATTTTGAGTTCCTAGAACATTTTATTCAAACATGTCCTGAAGAGTCATTGGACTAAATGGGTTCTTATACAAGGATCGTTTATTCTTATTATTTATAACTACTACTTTTTTATTATTTATAAAATCCATACCAGCAAAATAAAACATTAAATAAATGGTCGGGTCTTATGCGCTCATTTACATAATTATTCCTTTTTATTTTTGTTTTTCTTTTGCTCGATATTAAATCTTTGTGAGCAGTATCTGTAAAAATAATAACATTTTTACGAATACTGCTCACAATTTTTTTATAAATAAAAAGTGTATTTTCTCTTTTTACGTTACAGAGGTGCTAATGAATTAATATGTTAGTATACAACATACACATTTTTTAAACTACTACTTTAAACCCCTTTTTATAATTTTGATATCATAATGAAGGAGGTTTTAATTATTTTACATTGCTTGATGTTCTTGTTTATTATTTAACGCGAATCTGACTTAAACTGTTGGAATCTGGAATTTTTCCCTGGTTGTTAACGCGTTTACACTATTTTATTTTTTTTATTCACTTATGCGTTGAGCATTCCGGGTCAAGGAGCTTCCTCTTAAGTTCCAGGTCGTTGATATTACGATTTTTTTAACATAAAATTTAAGTACATATACGAATATAAACATGCAAGGAATTCATTAAAACGTAATTATTGTTTAATAAAAAAGAAAACACATGTAGTGAATATTTAGTCAAAATAATTACATGACACAAAGCCATAACTAATTAATATTTCCATTTATCGTTTTGTAACCACTTTGTATCATTTATAATTATTGATATTCAGTATATTTATATTAAGTATACTTAAATTGGTTAAGTATGGTAGATATTGTGTGGTATTGACTGAATAAAATTGCTTTATCTAGTAAATGACAATATCAAAATTTGTTTAGAATATTTCATTCGATAATTTAATTCCTATTACTAAGAGAAAAGAAAGCAGAAGATGTAGATAGTTAAGTACGTTTATTATGATATTATTTTAACAGTATTAGAATTTTAAAACCTTTATGATACTAATAATATTTATAATAATTTCTCTGTTTTTTATTCGTCTTCGTATTATCGAAACAATATACACGAAATTTTTTGTTCTATACCTCTGACTTTGTATTGTATAAATGTTAATTTGTTTTTCTGAATTTGTGATTATTTAAAGTTTATCCTAAATCCTATATATTAAATTAAAAAATATATAATAACACATAAATTTTAAACTTATATATATATATATATATATTTAAATAAAAATGTTGTTTAAAATCCAATAATATATTTTTATGTTTGAAGCTTTTTCCTAGAGAAAAGTGAGTTTACATAAAGAGATTAATATTTATTTGCTTCCAATATCTACAAACCCTATCTTAGAACGCTATACTTCAAGTATAAATATTACTAATTCAAACATTGTTGGAGTTTTTAAAAGTAAGTAAAAAAAAAGAAACAACATTTTCGGAATGAAAATGAAATCTATATAATGACAATAATTGCTTAAATACACAAATTACTATAGACATATTTATTGTATTTTAAATTTGTTGTCAGTTGAATAACATTTAGATTAATACTTACACGTAGTTATTTTAGTTATAAGTCTCAACAATTGCTACAAAAAGAAACACAGTATCTAATAACTTTAGATATATTACAATTTACACTTCCTTTTTAAAATAAATTATTGTAATGTTATTTAGTTTTTATCTAAATGTAGGCTACATTTATCCATATATAATAAATAAAATCGAAGCTAGTTCTAAATAATACGGTAAATGATGGTGGCTCTTATTTATACAGCTTAAATATTCTAAGCATATGGTTTAACAATTTTTAATGAATTGCCTTGCAGCATTCTTGTTAAGGGACATAAATTCCATCATTATTTCTTGTAGCCATGGAACTCACATTAAGGTATGTAATAGCTGGTTACAATAGACGGGCACGGTGGCGGATCTTGTGAGTATCCTATATATATATATAGGATCTATACATCAAACATTGTTCACATATTTTAAAAAGAGCAACTGTTAAGTTTCTGGCCAGCTCTTCTCAACAGAACAGCATTCCGAGCTGGCGGTAGCTTAAGGACGGACTGACTACTGACATTTTTTTAATGTAATAATTGACGATTCAAAAGTGCAGGTAAATGCCTATTTGAATAAAGATATTTTGAATTTGAATTTGAATTTATATATTTCATTAGTGTGACAATCGAGTTAAACTATTATTTTATTACGGAAAATAATAAATTATAAAAGCAATAGTTCAGAAGATAATCTTGAAAAAAATAAATTTAATTTTACACAAAATATTATGATCTACCCAAACAATTCCCAGGATTTCAGAATTAATGTTTGTTTTTTTATTTCTCTTGTTGGACAGTCAAATAATAACCACACCAGAACACAAAAGAGTAATAAGGTTAGATTAAAAAAAAGACATAGTTTTTATTATTGGACTTTAAAATATAAGGTAACAATATATATACTCGTACTTTTGTCATAACTCTGAAACCACAATGGAATTTTGAGTGGAAAGAGTTTTCTATTTATCAGGAGTTGAAAATACTTCCAAATAGGTTCAGTAGTTAAAGATTTTGAACGAAATGGGAATAAAATATATAAAATTAATATTTTTTGTAAATATAAATCCTTTTAGTAACAGAATCATTGTGATAAATCAGTATTTTTTATTTACAGAGAACCCTCTTTATTAGTCGTGACATGTTTTAAATATAATGATATCATATATTAGGGGCATAAAAAATGTAATAATGTAGTAGGAATTTTTGATGTTTTAATAAATCAAAATACACTCAAATTTAAATAAACATAAGTAATAATAAACAATTTGAATACAATCTTGGTAATAATTAACTTTGCTCTCCATTGAATTGCTGATGTAGACTAAACAAAGATTCTTCATTTTACTATAAATGGAAATATAACTAATTTAGATGACGGATATTAAATTGCTTATATAATATTTTTATGTATAATATTTACAAAAGTTATAATTACATTATTCATAGTCATAAAAAAGAAAATTAATAATAAAGTATTTTACTAATAAGTACTCAACGTTAACTAGAACCTTTATATATCTCTTAATTTCAAAAAATTTTACAAATCCAGAATTTTTCTTTAATCTCATTTAATTTCATACCTAAAAATTGTAGCTTAAACATCAAGTTCAGAGTCAAGAAACGAATTGATTAAATATTACAATTTCATTTCATCAATTTTCAATCTTCAGTGTTATTTCCACAATGAGATTTAGAATTTGCTTTCAAATAATTTTAAATGTAAACCTCTGTCTCTGTGTAATAAATATTCAAATCTATTATAATATTTGAACTAATATATCTAACTCTGCGGAAATTACTTATTACAAATTTGTAGTGAACATCTTACAATATATAAACCGACAAAATGTTAACAAACTTTCTGATGATGCATGAGAAAGGAAGGCTATTTGAATAGGATAGTCCTATCTGTGGTTAGTATCCTGAGTCAAAGGTCCTGAGTTTGAGCATACTTTAAGTATAGACTAAAAAAATCTGAAAAAGTAAAAATAGTCAAGCAAGTAACAAAATATAGTTCGAGTATATGTCTTAATTGTGATCGGTGTTCACCGAAACCGCCTTGCGAGCAATTTCTGGTCAGCGCTCATAGTCTTCGCCTTCCAGTACTCTATCATCTGAACAGACTTTCAACCTGTGCAGTAACAATGAATATTTTTTTAATTGTTTTATTTAAATAGTTTTCAAAACTGCAAAAATAATTTTTACATCGTGAGTTAAGAAATAAAAAAAAATCTTTGTAATTCCCATTGTTTTATTATTTATTTAATTATTCACAACAGTAATTTTGCTTTTGTGATACATGATACCTTTGAGACTTATAACAATTCTGCTCAGATTAAACAAAAACATCTAAATTAATTATATGACTTCAAGAAAGCTATATGCTTTCTTGAAGTCATATAATTAATTTAGACAATTAGACAATTAATTTAAACAATTAAATCAAGATTAATATAAATCTGAAATCTTCTTGCTTATTTTTCATAAACTCCGTCTTATTCTGCAAAATGAATAGACACTGTTAGTCTATAAATTATTTAGACCATGTACCAAATAAATATACTTTAATTAAAAATTTAAAAACCGATGATTAAAATATGAATCAAGTATAAATAAATATACTCTGTAAATAATTTTAGTCAACTTTATCTTAATTTACATTTCCTGTCAGTTCCACGAGGGCCAAAACAGGAAATATTACATTTAATTGAGTTGCTTTTGAAGTCACAATGAATACTCAAATAAACGTAATAATGTTAAAAGCTTTGAAATTTAAAATATTTAGTCTATCGGCATAGAAAATGATAGGTATTTGATTCTAAATAGATTCAAATGTCTTTGATATTGAAGTATATATAAGTGACTCAAGAATATCAACAAACAAAACATATTATTCACATCTAACATTTCTATACTAAGGTTCGCTGTTTTTAACTGTTATTAATTTACTTACAACATTCCTCGTAAGGAACACAAACGCCATTACTATTTCTTAAGTAATCATGTTTACATTCACATGATGGTAAATAGCAACCGGCTGCAATAGACGGACATGGTGGTGGCTTCTTGAGATGCTCGCACGTCTTGAAACATACTTCAAGCGAGCATTCCTTGTATATTTCATTTGCGGGACAATCTTAAATTAAATAAAATATTATATATAATTTATATATAAAAAAAAAATATTCACTAATTTAATTTAAACATATTAACCTATTCCACAGATCAGAAACAAATAATCTTTCTTGTGGTAATAAGTACTGCACATAAAAATGTAATATCGTAATTTAACTAATTATATATTTTTTACGAGATTATCATTTCACTTATTTACTTACCTAACGGTTTTCTATCTGGAGACGAAGAAAACACGGACGATATCAAATAAAAAAATGTTATAATATAAAGACCTTTCAAAGTCATGTTGTCTGTGAAATAACCTTGTTACTAATTTACCTGTTTCATCACAAGCTTATTTATATAACACATATAATAATACCTACATAATTATACTATGATATAAGCAATAAGGAAACTCCCGAGATGAAACTGTGTTGTTTATTATTGTGTATTAATCTAAATTTGAGAACTTTTTATTTTTGTATTTTGCTCTCAAAGGTTTTTACGTATTCATATTATAAAGGTTAGTGTCAAGTTAATTTACATTACATTTTTAATAAAACTTAACAATAAATTTGAAAAATACTAAGAAAACAAAGTTGATCGCTAAGTCAATCGGTTTTACTAACTAATATATATTCAAATATACATGTATTAATAGCCTGTTAAACTCAATTTAATTATTTAAAAAAAAACATATTAACTTCTAATATATATTTATAATTTTATATTAAAATAGGAACATGTGTATATTTAACATAAAGCTGCCTCATAGTCAGTTCAGACATGTAATATCAATTTAATAATAAATCTTCGTGATATTAAAGTCTTCTAAAATATTTTGATTATAAATATACTTTTACCTTACAGATAACGTCTAAATTGAGGCAACTCATGCTAGTATTTTAAAAGTCAGCTTTATTAAAATCAAAATAGAGTTCTTATTATATAGACACATTGGATATTATTCAATCATAAGTTAATTTAGAAACTTTGGGATAAGCTTTTCCCCTTCGAAATATCGCATCAGCTATAGATTTGGCTTATCTTGCATCAACAAAAACCATTACCTCGTCTGTTTATTCATTCGTAACGAAAATAATAACATTTGCTTCTTACAAAACGCGAGTAAGACTCTCAAATAATAAAGAACTCCAAAAAGAGGAATTACTACTGGAAAATTATGACTGGTGGTCGGTCGTGCGGATGATGCAATGGAATAATACAATACTGATATGTCTAAAACATATAATTACACATCATCTCAAGAATATAAGAAAACCTAACATATCAGGGTTTTTTACCACTAATCACTACAGAGTTTTCATTATTTTTATGTTTGTTGTTTTTAATTTAAATTTCATTATATATTTTATATTAAAATTTTAATTTGGATGAAAAGATTACGACCTTCGTGTTACAGAATCTAAATAATTATTTATAGTATATATTTGAATTGTACTGATGTTATGATTTCGGAAATTAATATTAATATCTGAAGACATTCTTTACAAATAGAATTCCCAATTCATTAAAAAACATAACGACTTCTTTGTTTCATCGTTCTTTCTTTCCGATGCAATTACCTTAGGCGACAATGTATTGGAAGGATTTCGAAACATATAAAACGTGAACTTGAACTGTGTATTATATACAACTTAGTCTAAGAACACAATTTTTTAGTTCTGTTTACCATGAATAAGAATTGAGGTGTAATTGGTAATAATTACTATACCTCCCAGAACGAATATAATAATTATATATTAAAACCTGCAATTAACTTTCAAATAACATTATACGAGAAATCGGGAGGATTAAATAAACAAAATTATAAGCAACGTGTAATATTACAATAATGATCATTACAAAATACCTTATAATACAAACCTAAAGACAAATTACACCAAACAAGATGAGGCGAGATTTTCTTTTCTGCGGAATATTTTGAAGAAAATCATTTCATAAGTAAGGAAAATTTTATTTCGTGAAATTTCTCACCCTCGTTATTAGGCGTGACATGTATAGATACTTATAAAATATAATGATAGCTTATGGTAGGGAGATAAATTTTTGGTAACATTTTTGGCTGATGTTTATATAAAGCAAAATACAATTTTAAATCTCAGTTTAAATAATGTTTATAAAATGTATATTAATTTACAAATACAATTTGACTTTTTGATAAGATGCTAGTGTTAAAAATAAACATAATTAATTAATACTAACATAACGTACTGACATCGGTGCTTACTATCACTACATATAAACAAATCCATCTTTAAAATTTTACCCCTCCCTACCATATTTATTCTACTTACCTATCTATCTGAAAATACTCATTACAAATATCTTATAGATGCATTTTCTAGCGGAGGCTGTAACAAAACAGCAAATCCTGGTAATATTAAGGATGTGAACAGATACCTTTATCATGTCATATATCTAGATCCTCTGTTGGGCCGTCAAAATGCATTGGACACTGTACAAGTATTATTTTCTTAGATTTTCACGAGTACAGATTCGAAATAAAACTTTTTTTTTTACGGATTAGAACTCGCGTATAATTTTTATTTTAACTCGACGTTTCGATGTTCGTGTTCACGAGATGTAAGTGTCAGACACTTACATGTCTTTAAAATAAAAATGTAAACAAATTATACGCGAGTTTTAATGCGTATAAAAAATAGTTTTATTTCAACTGTAAAAGTAATATATCACTATTAATGAACCTAATTGACTTATTTCTTTACTTATAACACAAGAAATATATTTAACCTAACGTAATCCAACCATTTTTTGCCTATTATGCATTGGTACTACGACTTAAAACATAAATTATTTGTAAGAATATACAAATTATATACGGATTTAAGAAAATGGCTAGTATCTTAAAGTAGCGAATATACAAGAGAATAGGATTATACAATTTGATAAAAAGGATTTTTAAAATTTTTAGTTTATGCAGAGGCGTCAACTCTAAACTATTTACTTACAATCAACTAACTCATTATAGGTCAAAAATATGTTGCGTTACCAATACTACACCTCCTAGACGAATAATGGTAGGATGTCGAAAATTAGACGAGTTTTTCGAGGGCAGTGACTTATAGGTCCTGAAGTTTTTTGGTGACATTTGTGATTGTAGTTTTTTATTAAATGGTGGAAGTGTATCCCATAGTGTTAACGTTTTGACGTCACACGCGCGAGTTCTTATTACATTTAAAATTATAGCCACTATTTACTCTGCTAATTTTACAATTAAGCAAACAAACGAAAGGAAGCAAATTGCAATAATAAAGCAAATTGCAATAATACTTAAATTACTTTCAGCCTAAACAAATTTTATATATTAATTTATATAAATATATATATATATATACAATATAGTGATATTACCGTTGTATATTGTTTACTAATATCTTACGAATTGTGACTATATAGCAATAGACATTTTTATATCTTATATATTTAATTATATATAAACTTTCAGACACTTGTATTATGTAAAAAAGTGTACAAAAAATTAATATGTTAAAAATTTAAATAAATAAAATCAATAATATACATGTAATGGCATCACTGTACAAACTAGACTGAAATAGTATAAGCTTCAATAAAAGCTAAAATAAACTTTTAGTAAAATTGGAGGCCATTAAATATCATTTAACCCAAGAGAGTGAACATAATGCTTTACTGTTTACAAGAATAATTATGTATTTCTGTATATAATAATAAATGACGTCAGCAAATAAAAATATAAAATTAATTTTATTTCCAGTAAATTACTACTCAAAATTTTGATACTTTGGTCAAGCTATTATAACTTATACAGAATCGAAAATATAAAGCGATGATTTTTATATATATTCATGTAATAACGATAACTTTCGTACTAAGTTAATATTAATATTTAATTTAAATATCTGATATATAAACAAAATTTGATAACTAGAAAGCCGAACAAATATACCACGCATTGCTCAAAAAATGCTGAGTTTTATAGAAGAATTAGATTTTTGCACAAAGAAAATAAGAATTACATTTTTACAAATTTTAAATGTTAAGGGACAGAAACATTGTATGGACTCTTATAAGACTTCTTTTACAATGTTTTAGTTTTATTTTTTAATCTCTCTTATCTTATCTTGAAATAGTTTTTTTTTTTACTAAAGAACTTCTAATGGATTAGACCATTAGTTTTCAATTTATTATTGCATTTTACTTAGTTAAGATACTTTTTTAGAGAATAAAGATTTATTTTCTGCTTTTTTATATCTACTGACTAGTGAACTAGCTCTATTTAATTATTAATATTCTTAAGAGTTACTCTTGTACTTTTGAAGCTTTTGATAACTAGCTATTGCATTTCTATTAGCATGGCAAAGAACAGCGATCCTAAGAGATGCCCTTACCTTATTTATTGTGTTCTGAATTTGGTTTCAAAATTATTTGACTTATTTAGAATATTCATACATTCAAAGCTATCAATAAAAAACTTTGACTTTATACATTAATATAAGTATTATTAATATATTAAAATTAACAAAACAGAAATTCGATGTTTTTATTTGTTGATAAGACAATGTTAATCGATGTCTGAAGAGAAAAAGCTCCATATTAAAAAAAATCGACGTATATTTATTATTGGAATCAGTTTCTTTTATGATTCGATTTGTCATACTTTTATGGCCTTTGTTTTTAAGTACCCTTTAAATTTAGTTTGATATTTTGGCAATGTTTTTGGATATAAAAAAAAAATTTTTTTTGACTTGAAAAAATCAAATAATATTAAGGCTTTTTAATAAAAAAAAATGTATATAAAATTAGTTTTGGCTGAAAGTAATTTAAGTATAAATGCAAATTATTGCAATTTGCTTTCTTTTGTTTGTTTGCTATTTTACCTTGTTCATTTTCAAGTTACGATGTTACGACAGTTTTTATCTATTGCTTTTAGCCCCTTTTGCAAAATTCCCTTTGATAGCTTAGTGCATTTTTTTCCTTCCATTTTTTAATCTATTGGAATTTTTTCACGTGGCTGATTATCGCTTATTATATATTCACTTCACGATATTTGAAAGTTTTGATCATGGTTAAATTCTATTTGCACTATAACCATAAAACGGCAAACTGTCGGTTACTTTATACGATTAAACCTAAAGATGTTAATTACCTAAAACCTAAAATTGGTAGGTTACTGCAAAATAACCAACATTCAGCCTGGAAACACGAGGGTTTCTATAGCACTATAGCACACAAATTTTACTAAACTAAAAAAAATAAGGCATTATTTATATTAAAAACACCAAAAACGAAAGATCTTTCAAAACGTTTATATATTTAATATTAAACAATATCATTCTATAACATTAAAGTACGTTGAGTATTTTTTTTTTCATTATGCAAGTTATGTAATTGTTCCATATCTTTCTCTTTTAATACAAACAGATATTATATTTAACAAAAGATGGTTTTGAAACTAAAAGATATTGTATTGTATTATATAAGTTTTTTTTGGTTCTCTGTTAATTTTACGATCTGTTACAAAAAGCCAAATATTTGTATTAATTTTTTATATTGTTAGCTTTTTTGTCTCATGTTTATTATTTAATTACCGGTTCCATTATAATACACTTATAGGTTAGAAGTAAACTTATTTGAGATTTTAATAAAAGATGTTTTTAGTTTTAACATAAAAAGTTTTATTTTAATATTACAATAATATAACATTTTTATTTAAAATCAACTTTAAACCTCCTCTAAGTTAGAACGTCAGTGTATTAGAATGACGGAGTATTATAATAGTGTTGTGGGAAATGTGGGAAAGTTTATATATTAAATAAATTTTATATGAACATGATATACTTGGACAACTTCTAGCTATCTTAAAATAGGATACGTTTACATATATATAGAATAGCTACAGATCACAAGAAAATCTCCCATCTATAGGAAAGTCAAGGAAAGCTAGTTCAAATTATTGATTGAAGTTAGGAAATCTGAGGGTCACTTATAAATATTTTGAACATTTAAACTTAAATGAATAAATTAAATAAAATTTATAAAATTCCATTACTAAAAATGTATATCAATATATTTATTTCTTAATACTTATAATGTATTCTAACAAGTTATTTAAACAAGATACGAAAGAAAGTTTAAAACAGCTGTGCGCAACGCAATGGATCCTGCAACCGCACGGTGCATCTATGAAGCTTCAATTCAAAGAAGCTTCATCTCATTAATAATAAATTAAAGTAAATTCATTAATAAAAATAGATTGTTTTTATATATACTATTACTGTTTTTATAATATATTTTTATAAGGTTCGTGGTAAAAATGCCAGTGAAAAGTTGATAACCTACCGATAAAACAGAGAGTTTTGTAATTATCATTTTATTTCTGATAATAAGAACGTCTTGTATTTCAGTTGTTAACGAAATAATACCACCTAAATTAGGTATACATCTTCGTATTAAAAAATTTGTTATGTTAAATTTCAACCTTTTAATAATCTACATAACATACGATATTTTTCAAGTTTTTCAAGTATTACAAAAAAATATATAATTTAATGTGTGTTGGTTATTTTTTTACATTATTCGCGATAACCTCAATTGTTTAAGCCAATTTAAAATAAATAAATAAATAAAATAAATGTATACAAAGCACTTGTTCCCGAGTATTTGCTAAAAGCCGTATGAGACAGTTTTTCTTGAAAATTGTTACTTCTTGATATCAAATGAGTATTTGTTAAATTTAATTAAAAATTATTCTTATAAGTAAAATATTTCTCAATTTGAATTAATTGTTCATTTGGCAGTTATGAAACAGTTTTTGTGCTTTTAAATTTAATTTTTTTAGGTTGATATTTAAGTTATTTTATTATATATGTATATAATTACTATCTATTTCTAACTATTTAATATATTTAATGCACCAAGCTACAAATTTTCAGATATAAAGAAAAAGATACATGCTTGAAAAATAGTCATATGCTCTAAAAGTCTTGCTCAGGTATAACCCAACTTTGGTTGTGTAATTTATATAAAATAATCAAATTCTAATTATAATTTTCTAAATAAAAAACTAAAAATCAGGATACTAAAAAAAATAACTAAGCAGAGTAATAAATATTCCTAAAATCTATAAAATATCACCTGTTCTATATTACAACAAATTACTGTTAAATTATGTTTTTTTAATGTATTAGCAATGTCTTAATTCTCTGTATTACATATTGAATTTAAAAAATACCTAACATATTTAATTCAAAAAATATTTTTCTTTGGTTATTTTTTAATAGAATAACTGCATTTTATAGTAATATTATTCTATACTATTAATTCTGACCTAACTTTATATAGTATGCAAATTTTGTTAAACTATATAGAGAGGCATTCAAATAGAGCTCAGTAGAATAGTTAATGGATTTAAAATTACTTGCTATCCAATTAATTTAATGTGTGCATAATTAAAAGCTATACATGTTAGGGCTGATGCACTATAAAATTAAAACGCTTTTGTTAATGAAATAAATTCTTCCTATTTGACTTTAAATATGCTGTATACTGCATATAATATATAACATCGTTAACATCGTCATCATTTAAAAATTAAACATTCATATATCTTCTAATATTAACTGTCTGAAAGACCCCCAGACTATACTTTTCAATGTTTGATTAGACGTTTCTGGAACATTTCAAGATTTTGTCTTCAATAGGTAACCTAATTGTAAACAAAATACTTCTTATGTGGTTTTGAAGAAAACTTTTTTTTTTCAGAAATATATACAAAGATTTAAAATTAAGTGACCTATATTTATATATAATTATGTTTATTTAAACATATATTTAAATTTGTTAATCACTTTGTTATTAAAAACTGTATTTATTTTAATTTCTATTTTTATACAATGTTTTCCTTATTATTTCTTTGTCGGTATTTCGGCACTGTTCCAAGCGCAAAATGAAAACGAAATGAACTATTACTCATTCTAAACCATTAGCAAAAGAAAAATAAAGAAATCCATGGTAAATACTTTATTTATTACTTTAATGTAAATGATCATTTTATTTTTTAATCTTATATATTATTATGTGTTCCGGAACTACTAAATTTAGCAATTAGGAAAAAAGCAACCACTAAATTTAGCAATCCGGAACAGGAACACAGGTATCATTGTCATTCCTGCAGTATCCTTCTCCACATACACACTTGGGTTCGCAGTACAGATCAGACTGTCCGGACTCAGATGTCTCTGTATTCAAATATCGGCACTTGTCAGAACTTAATGGACAAGAATGCCATTCTTCATATTGCCTCGTACAATTCACAGGGGCTGAAATAAATTATTTTTCAAAAAAAATGTTTTAAAAACTTGGGAAATTTCAAAATTTCAAAGAATTTTCAAAGAAAGAAAAAAGAAATTTCAAAGTCTTTAGAAAACATCAACTAGTAAAAAAAGTTACTGTACTTGGGGTACAATTACAATCAATTTAGTATATGTGATAATTAAGATACTACATTTTCATACTAACGGCAATCTGATGCAAGTATACAAGATTCATCTTCTCGGCTCTTTCTTTTATAATTTCGTTGGCAGCCACATCCGCTGTTACAAGGGTAGGGCGCATCACAACTCATCATATAAAGACTATCATCAACAGGGCAATAGGTCTCGGGACATTTAGTACTACAAGACACATAAGTTTCATTTTGGCGACATGGATTCCCGCCTAAAAGAATAAAATAGAAGAAAAACGAAGCATAAAATAAGAACACACTTTAAGCTTCTGCTACTTATCCTTATTATCTAGTTACAATTTAAAAACTGATTTCTCTCTGTCATTTATAATAATTTATGGCTTTACCTGGACAGTCATCAGGTAAAATACATTTGCCATCATCAGAGAGTATGTAAAGACCATCACACTGACAATAATTAGGCTGACATCTAGATCTACAATAGATGATATTTGGTTCTTTGCAAGTCGATTTACAAGCGTTGCCACATTCTCTTAGTGAAGCGTTGCGATCATTGTTACAGTCAAGTTCATCTGGAATTTATAATGATATATAGAATGATATATGATATATTTTGTACTATTAATTAATACTGTTTTGTGAGAAAATTCATGTTACTCACACTATTAATTCACAATCGTTTTTTACTTATATAAAATTACTTTATAAATAGCCTCCTCATATAGAGAGAGAGAGAGAGAAATATTTAGACTTAAAATTAAACTAAAAATGCATGTACAATGTTATTTAATAACCTTTATTATTATAAAAATGTATCTCTCTATTCTTACAAAGAATTATTTTAAACTTATGTGCAAAATTACAAATAATTAATAACTATAATCAAAATTATTAATATATAAACTTTATGAATTTTGAAACTAATTAAATGTATTTTGACCTTAACTATTTAATATCTACCTTTAGTGGTAAGGTCCCGCTATAGTAATATTGATTCTCAACCTCAACTATTTTAATCAATGTCTTTGTATGAAGAACTTCGTACCCTTGATTTAGAATTCAATAGCAATATTTTAGAACAGAAGTTCTTTTAAATTAATATATTATTTCAAATTAACTTAAAACAAGCAAAGCATTATGTTTTCCATAAACAAACTACCCTTGTTTGATATCATACAAAGGCAGTTCACGTGTCTCAAGTCCTTTTAAAATCAAAAATGACAACATACTGATGTAAAATAAGTTTTATATTACGTAGTCATAATTCATCTTATATTCATAAATTACTGTTAGGTAATATCCAAATATATTCTTAAGTATAGACCATCTGAATCAGACAACCAAAGCTGTTAAATGATTGCACAATGTTGTGTGCTTGCGACAGTGATTAAAAATCTATGCATACCTGTGACCTATGATGACTTATACTTATATACATTACACAGTCTTAAAACTACAATCAGTACTGTCTTACTTTAAACCACAATCTATGATGTCAAGATTTTAAAACGAATCACCGACTGAGATTATTATAATAACAGTGTTAGATATATACGCCCCTAAAACTGAATATTGTTATATAACTTGACGTCAAAACTTGGGAAATTTGATCACAAATGACCTCTGACTCACAATCGTTAGTGAATAATAAACAAAACCATTCAAATATATAAAAAAATAATAGTAATAACATATGGAAGGATAATTAATGCAATATAAAGCACAATAAGAAAATTTCTTTGGATTTTTTAAATTAACAGTGAGTAATAATATTTTAATAAAAACCTTGTTTGGTGCTTGGAGTTGCGGTTATCACTAATATTACAAAAAACACAAACATTACCACAGCTGGCTGTTTAAAGACTCTTTTGTAAACATTTTGTAGACGTTTGTGTGAATAAAATAACTTGTTTCAACAGAATATATTTATGACGTAAGACGAAAATAATTTGAAATATAATAATGGGCTATAATACTATATTTTATTGAAATTCTCAGCCTAATTTCTAATTTACCTTGAACTTTAGTTACCTGTGAACATTTTAAATGTTCGCTTATAGAAAACTCCTTTGTGTAATATATTTCTGAGTGGGATAGAAAAACTTGACAAAGTACTAGTGAGACTGGCACACCGAGATATCCATACAAAATTGTAAGTTACAAGAAGCTAAGCTTAACCAATTATTTAATAGAAAATAGTCCAGATTTAGCTGTACAAATTTTATATGTAAAAATATTATTATATTTTTTTAAGTTTTTAATATATGTAAGATTGTTTTGTTATAAAATACGTGAAAATTAATGGAAAATGATATTTGAATTGAACTCGTGGCTTATAGTTAAAAATTTTAACCATCCATAAGTTGTTGAGAATGACTGAGACATAGTTTTCCTGTTTTATTATGATTTAATTACAAATGTATAGTTTTAGATTTTTCATTAAGCTTGTGCGATATTTCTTGAACAATTTTTTTTTCCATTACCACAGTTTCAACATTTTAAATAAAGTAAAAAGCAATCTTTGAGTTTGCTAGAAATATTTAAACCGCTTTTGGGGGTTGAAAAGGGAAAGCCCAATCTGAAAATTGGCGGAAGATAAAGTTCTGAAAGATATTTTTAAAGTGGTTAAATATCTCTGATTTCATCTAGTTGAAAAAAATATAAAACACTTTTCCTTATAGGGTAAAAAATATTTGATCTAACATATATATTATTGGCTTGCCACCGGCGTTATCTAAGCTATATATAATAGCGCACACGCAAACGCGCACACACACACACGCACACGCACACTTATTTACTTACATACAATCGGTCAGGAGACCTCAAAACTCTATTTACTAAATATTACATATCCCAAATTTGTAATTTTGCATTTGAATTATACTATATTGTTAATACATAATTTCTTGGTAAATATATTACCTCAATTTCCGAAAATGTCGTATTTTAATTTTAAATGTTATCTTTCTGGTTTTTGAATTAAATAAAATTATTTAAATATAATATTATTAATGTGGTGGTTAAATTGATATGTAATTTATGCAGGTACGTACGGTCACATAGTATTAGTATCAATTATTAATACAAAAATATAACTAACTATAGAACGTACTCAAATAATATAATTATTATATTTCCAACATAGCACAGAAACAAGCTAACAATTTTAATTACTTTTTTTTAATTACTCGAGCAATAAAGTGAGATAAGAACCGCTTTTGTCATTTTATTGGTTAATTTTAAGGAATTCATGTTACATATACATTTAAAATACTTCTTTACCCATTTTAATAAAGAATGGTTGGAATATATCAAACACCTGGGATCCTCTCATGAAAAGTATTAAATCTCTCGTCTGTGAGAAATGCCAGACCTTTTATATTGTCAGTATGTTGTGAACTATACTGTTAGTGCGTTTTGTGTTCATTTTTAATTGTATTATTGTAAACTTAGGAACCTTTTTCGGTAGATAACAAATAAAATCAGTGACTGACACCTATTTTTTAATACCTTAAAAACTTTAACTTAAAGATATAAATTTCGTATTATACATTGTATATGAAATAAGAAGTTTCTGGTTCTGCATGAAATATTTAATAAGAAATATAAATATTATATTATAAGTCTATCAGGTTCTCGATCAAACGATAATTGCAATTTATGTTTATCATTTTATTATTATCATAAAACATAATTAAATATTGGAACAATAGTAATTTAAATCTGTTCTTTTTAATATATTATCAAAATTATTTTGAATATTGCTTTTTTTTTTGGTTGGTTTTGTGTTACTGATAATACGACTTTTATAACTGATTAACATAATTGTGGATATCTGTTTTTTAAAAGCTTTATAATTGAACCAATATATTTGATCCTATAATTATATGTAGTAATGGTTATTTTGCTTTTATATATCGTTACTTGTATATCAGGAATAATACAATTGCCATCATCTGCTAAAAGATAAAGCGTATTGCATTCACATCCAGCATATGTATATATTAATTAGCACAGGCTTTACTTAGGTTGGAACATGTTGATTGACAAGAATTTGGACAGTTTTTGTACGTAGCGTTTCGTTCTTCGCTGCTGGTCAAATCCTCTGCAAATATAAACGATTATTAATTCACTTATAATTCATTTCACATGCTGTCAAACGTCAGCGATGTTTGTTAGGACATATTTTGTACGTACAAAATATACCTTTTGGTCGGTTTGTCCACGTGTAGCGTCCCATCGCAGACGAAAATGCAAACCCAGTATTTGAGACAGAAAATGATGTTGCTCTCGACTCTGAACGTAAATTTATTGTGGTTGTAAGATCCTCAACTGGAACTAAATCAGAAAACTTATTTAATTAATACATAGCACATGTACTATAATTATATTAAGGTTTTGTGTTAATGATTTATTATTTCTTTTATTCTTTGATTATAGGTCGTAAGTCAAAACAAATTAGTGAAAAACTGATTATTGTTCTAAAATTATTTATAATTAGCTGCACCGAACGACCAGGTCTGGTCTTTCCCTAACAGAACAGTATATACTCAGAATAAATTTACTCCTACGTCAATACGTCAATAGTATAATAATAATATATCTTTCGAAGTTGGAAGTATAATATCTTATAAATCAAAACCATATAGGTTATTTTAAGCGTAAAAACAATTAATATATATGTATCAATAAGTGCAATACATTATTTATAAAAAATATATAAGGTGCATCTTCCATAGTACCGCAATTACCAAAAGAATATCAGAAATAAGCGCCAATACACTTGCACTGGCGCGCAATTCTCACTAGAGACGTTACGTGAAATATCGCTTCCTTGTAGCTTGTTCTCGCAATTTATCGGTTTCTAAAATCACCACACTAGCGTATATCTAACGTAAAAGGCATATAAATTCAACAATTGGTGGTATGTATGTACGTATATACGTACTTATATGAATATATATCATAAATATGCAATAACAATTTTTTTTCCATATTATTTTTCTTTACGTAGTTTGAAAGACATTAAGTTTAATAGATTATCATCTTGAAATTTTATACATTATTGAGTAAATGAATATCCACTGTAGGCAAATATATGTGTCGAATTACATTTTCTTTAAAGTTATTCACAAACGAACACGTTTGAACAAAACCATACAAACCTATCTTTTATCTTTGCCACGTTAGATATCTTTGCCACGTTAAGAACAAAAATGCTTCACTGCTAAACAGAATGCGAACTACACAGTTCTAAATATTTTCAGAGAATTAGCACAAAACTATGATTCGTATTTTACGGCATATTATTCAAAGATACTAATGAAATTGATATTATATTAAAATTGAGTTCCTTAATTAGTTTCTATGGATGTCTATAATTTATAATTTTGATTACATAAAATAATATTACTTATTATATTTCAAAAAATCCAAATAATTTCCACATTTTTTTTTTGTTATAAAAACATTTTCTAGTTATTTTGTAATTTTTTATTACTAGACTAAGTATTTCATTATTTTATTGAAAAAGTGCTTAAAATATATAACATTTTGTAGAATAGTTTTATTATTAATAATACGAGTAATAAAAAATATATATGTTGTAGAATGGTTTTATAAAGAATAATTCGCTTAAATTACTACACACCATTTTCACAGAAATATGACGAAATAGACACTAATATAACAAAATACACATTCATTGTCACAGCCGTCTCACGATTTACTTAGCCTTTTAAGCCACAAAGCAAAATAAAATACTAAAACTATTTGTAATTACTATAATTCTACACTTAAGATATATTTTATTATATTAAATATATATAACAATATAAGGTACTGTATATAAAATTATAAGATACAATATGTACATATACTATATATTTGAACTATAAATTTTATACAAGGATTTTGAAAACCCCAAAAAGTTTTAAGCACCTAATACTGCCGAATATCGCGCTATAAACCATGGCAAGACTTCGCTGCACACATCATTTTCTAACTCAGTACGCTGATGGCTCCAAAACATGCACTCCTCCGAGATTGACTCGTCACAGTGGTGGCAAGAGAGCACACATATCCGAGGTACCTAATGTGGGTGTCTGTAAGACGGCTTTCTGTAGGAAGACGGAACGTCACTGTTCCGTGTCGCTTATTAATCCAGCTATAAAAATGAAGGTTGATACAACCTCATATCGATAAAAGTGATCTGAGATCAGGCAAAAGACTTTATAAGGTGAGTACGGTTTAAAGTCATTATGGGGCCTTATGGAAACAAAGAGCCCTGGAGTATCATTTCCTGTCCGACCCCCGAAACATAGACGGTCGACATCAGTCCAGTAGTTTCAGCATGGCGCAGTGTATATTAAATAATGATAGAAATTGTATTAAAAAAAAGGATTCATTTGTTTAATTATTTGAAAATCTTCCCATATTTCTATATTAAAAATTTTCAATTTAGATTCAATAATGTTGTACTAAAATATTTTTAGGTATTTTCAGTATTAAAATTTTTAGATGTAGTGTCTGTTAAATAATAAATGTGCTATATTTTGTAGCAAGGGGTATCGAATATTTACTACATACATTAAAATAAAACAAAAATCTTCAAAATAAATCATTCAAGCGTAAAATTTTTTACTAAATGTTTACTTTTCGAACAATGGAAAAATGTACCAATAGCTTTTAGATAACTCTATCACGTGTCTTTTTCAAAAGTTTGAATGTTTATTACCAAAAATGTATGAGCCCTTCTTTGGTCATTAATTATATAGAGGAGACACCAGACACATGTCCCATTAAAGTTCTATAAGGATATAACATGTACATATGATTCGCCTGAAGGGATCCGACCCATGTATGGCCATTAATAAATAATAGATATGCCGTTTATTATTGTAAAACATCAAGAAAGCAAATTCAGTAACAATTGTTTAAATGTAATGAGCGAGCAATATACATCAATTATTTTACATATCAAGATTCAAATGTAACATCTTACTATTATAATTATTATTTATTTCCTACCTACAACTTCCAAAATTTTAGGCTGAATACTTGAAAAAATCAAAATATATTTGTCTTTTTTCGCTATATTATGTAAGTAAAGTTCGTATAATCTCAGACAACTTAATGTACCTACCAATTATGAGTCTAATTTTTTAAATATGATACCAAATTAATAACTAAAAATAATTTTATAAATATGTAGACAATTTTATTCAATATCTACTTTATATTGTCAATAGCCTTACAAGACTATAGAAATCCAATATAAAATATTTTTAATAAATAACATATGTTATATGTTTAAATGAATTTAACATTTTTAACACCAGCAATACCGCAATATACAGATGTACTCGTATATAAATTTTGGAAATAAGCCAATCCCGTGCTTCCATCGGGAGATACGAGGGCGGATGCAGGAGAAATTTGAGAAATTTATCTCGTACTGTACGATACGAAATTTAACGTATAGTAGTAGCGTTTTTTGTATTGGAACCAACAAATAAAAAACATAATACACCTCTGTTAATAATTATGATCATATGCTCTTGTTAATAATTAGGATCATATACAAAATGTAATGTTATACGAAATACAGTTTTTTACAATTATTATTTTTTGCAATAAATATAATTATAAAATGATGTCACTTATTTTTATATCAATTGAATAGTTTTGTCAAATCGTATATTATCTGTAATATAAAAAAAAGTATTTAGGTTATCTGGTAATCAGCGCAGTTTGCAAAATAAGAGGTCTTACAAAAGCGTGGCCGTCCTTTAAGGAAAACATTTTTTTATCGGTTTCATATCATATTTATTTGAGTATTTTTCACCAAGTTAGTTATGTATCTTAAAGGCACTTTATCAAAGCGTATTTATCAAAGGTGTTAAAATAAAACTTGTATCAGAAATGAAATCTAAAAAGATAATTACCAGATACTACGAGTATGTGAATTTCAGGTCATATACTTTAAATTTTTTACAAAGATTGTATAAAATAATTTTTTGCAATGAAATTAACAACCTACCTTCATTAGACCTCAGTGTAAGGCATACTTATAGTGAAGACGGCTTTCTAAGAAAAGATGAAACTAGTACTCAGTTTCAACATTATTTACGCGAATTCTTATATATATAAGTCTTAAGATACAATACACGCATATTAAAAAATATATGATTAAATACGAGTACATAGCAGACATGGATTTCTTCGACAAAATTACCTAACTGAATAAAATTATTTGAAATTGAAATTAAGACAGGAGTTTTTTATTATTATAAGAAGTTGTTTTATTAAAAAAACTTCCAAAGTAAGGTTTTGGAAAGAGAAAATGGTAAATCTATTTGTTATAGGTAAGTTATATACTGTTAGATGGAAGTCTCGAAAATAAATATTCGTATACTTATTTATAACGTGACTCTCACATTGAGAATATTTCTGAAAGACAGGATTTTAACGATTGATCATTCTTGTAGTAGATTTTTATGATTCGACGCTGGTTATCATTGTTATTTATTTATTTATTTAAATGACACTCTGATTTAATGCAAATACAATATTTAATTATTGTTTTTATTATTTAGAAACTGAGTTTCTCTGAAAACTTTTAACGTTATTAAAAAGAAAGAAGAAAATTAATAAAACTGAATAATAATATTCTTGTAAATAATAGTTATTAATCGTTCAATTATATAATACTAGTATATGCTTGAATGCTTTGTGTTTAGCATTTAATTTTACAAAACAAGCACAATATGCTATGTTCTGTTTTTAGAAGCTATGCTTTTGATTGTGGATTAATCTCCATACTTCTCTCATTACTGCCCTCGTTAGAATTTGAATGTATTTATTTATGTTTACTTAATTAGAAATATATTCCAAAGTCAGGTCTAAAGAATATAACTTTAAATATAATACAAAATAATATTATACGTTAAATAGTTTCTATTCACTATTTGACGTATAATATTATGATTAGATTGTCTCCTTTTTTAGGGTAATAAATTAGTTAATTACTAAAGCAACATATCAATACGATTGAATGAAATTATTTTATTTAAACAAAATATAATGTTACTGTCTTTAAAAAAGATGGAACGGATTGAATTGATGGAATTTGGAACGGATTTCATAATATTAAAATATATATATGAATCGTATATATTTTAATTTTATCCTAATTTTAACAAAATTGTATATAACTATAATAGTATTATTAATGCATAATGCCATAATGTAAATTTTTACAAAATGCCATAATGTAAATTTTTACAATAAAATATATCTCATATTTACGCATAAAATAATAGCAATATTGTAAAAATTTACATTATGGAATTTTGTAAGCTAACAACTTATATAATTAATATAATATAATACAACGTTACAACAACATATATAATTAATACAACAACAGCTATTAGAATAAATTATTTCGTTCGTTTCGTTCGTTTTATATTTCAAATAATATACAAATAATATTTCTACAACTTATATTATTAATATAATATAAAACGAACGTCTTTAATAAAGTCCTAACTTCTCGGAACTATAAAAATGATCAGATATTGACTAAGAGAGATGTTACCTAATCTTATGAATTAAATTATATAATAATCATTCTTACAGTGAATGTTGTGAATTGTAAAAATAAATAGATATAATTTGAATTATAAAAATAATGGATAAATAAATAAAATAACTTTTGCACTCCAAAATGAAAAAAAAAAATAACTTTAAGTAAAATTTATAAAATTATTGAAAAAACCATCACAGAATGTACTGAATTTTACATGTAAACAATCTCTGGAAGTCTTTTATTATTAAGAAATTAAGAAATATCTTTTAACCCGTTGCTATTGAAACCTTGGGAGTCAATTTCTTATATATTATCTTATAACTTTGTATACTTTCAAAATGAATAAGAGTCTTTGAGGAATAATGTTTCTTATTATTATAGCACTAAGAAACAAATTTAGTTAACTCTAAAACTACATCGGTCAATAAAGCGCTTGCTTCAACTAACAATAAGAGGAACTTTGACAAAGTGCAAGATAAAGATGAGTTATAATTTTGATAATGGACTCTTTATAGCATCTGAGATTGTCTGAAGAATTACAGGCAATTTCTGGAATAAAAGAAGCATTACGGTTGTTAATGTAGCGAATCAAGAAATATATATAAATATATTATATATCTATATATTTCTTGTATTTAAAATATTTGATCAAAAAATGATAATTAATATTATAAATATAATTTAAAAATTATTAATTAATTTAATTTCAATAAGCTTAATTTTTCTAAACCTAAAATGAAACTGTGTTCTCTTTTGGTTTAGTTCATAGATCTCTATCATATATTTTTTAATCTCTTTTTCTTAATTGGTTCAGTAAAATAAGTAATAGTATAAGTAAATCATTATATTAAACAAATTACAAACAAATTCCAATTGTCGCTTTAGAGAATAAAATATTACTTGATTACGAGTGACTTTAAGCCGGCAAAGTTCAATTCTTAAAATATCACAAAATATCACTGACTAATAATTATTTATTTTCAAATTATTTGTATCTGATAACAAATAATTTGAAGATAAATAATTAGTCAGTGGAGTTTCGTGATATTTTAAGTAATTAACTTAAAGTCATCAGATTCGACAGACAATAAAAACGATAAAATATTTTTATGGTTACAGAAATGGAATTGCTATGTAACAATGGGTAAAATTGTTTCCCTATTAACAGATGTTTTGTTTGAAAATACGACCGTAAGTCAACACGGCAATTTAGAATAAGCATTTGCTCCCCATTCGGAGTATCACGACAGCAATAGATTTGGCTTATCTTGAATCAACGAAAACCACAACGTCCCCTGTTTGTTTATACTTTGCTCTTAATCAAAGTAAAATAATACATAGGGTGAATTGTTTGAGTGTAGATAAAATTTTCAATTTAGTGCAGAAGAAAATATTAAATATGAAATAAAAGTATTTTTAAGGGAGGCACATGTATAGTTAAAATGATGTTTTTCTGATAATAATTACTGGTTTAATTGAGTGAAGCTTTCTATGAGAAATCTTTTCTGCATCATTTTTGCTAGCACCAATCAAAACCGCTGTATCCGGAAATTTCCAAATTTTGTATACTGAGACATAAGTCAGGTGGTTTTACAAAAATCACATATTCGATGTCGTTGAGGAATAATCACGAAAAAACTAAAATCCCATAGAATTTAATTGGAAAAAAAATTTCGCACGCAAATTTAGCTTCACAATGTCATGCGCGTGCCGAATTTTGTTTTAACAGCGGTTAGAATTTTTTCTTTTTCTTTGAAATTTTTTTGAATATTGAAAAATAGTCGAGAACAGAATGCGTCGACGTTTTGTAAATGCTACTTCGGTGCTGTTTGCACCTCGATTCACTCAATAGGCTAACACATACCGCAATTTTGCAGGCACAGCCAGTCAAAATTGAGGTCTGATTCGCGCTCCTTGTTATAATATTAACTTATTATCTTACCTAAACAATAAATGGAATTTATAGTAGTAGAAAAAACAATATGGATACAATTATTTTCTATAAAAAAAGTTGTTTTGCACTAAAATATAATAATACTAATATATTAATACGTACATTTGTTTTATGCTTTGCCAGGCAAAGCTTATTAAATAGCTCTTCATTATGTTCATCCCAAAAGAACAGTTATATCGCAAAGCTATTAGTTAAAAGTATATACTTTATTTAATAAGCTATAATCATATTGTACCCTGAAGACAAATTACTTAATAAGCAGAGATGATTTTTCTTACAAAATCTTTTTACTAACGAAATATAAGTAATATTTTCCCGAGAAATGTTTTACCCACCTTATTACACAGGAGATGTACGTCTAAAACAGTAATATGATTCTTTGTTAGTATAGTCATATTTTGGTATATACTCACATCAAAATATAAACCAGAAAGTAATTGGTATATTATCATTCTATTTTACATGTAACTGGGAACATGGTTTGTATATTTAGATTGTAATTGACATTATTCAAGTTTGCCCTCGGATTAAATTTAATTTGGTCTATACAAAGATTTTTCACTTTACAGTTGGTGGACAGGGCTTTGTTTTATTTTATTTCATCTCATATTTTATAACTTAACGTAATGGGTTTCATATTTTAACGAAAATGTTTCACATTTTAATAAATTAAAATTTATTCACATAATTATTTTTTTCTCGCTATGTTCAAACAAAACTTTGAAATTAAAATGTTGTTTTTTCTATAACTACGAGACTAGCGAAAAATGTCAATTCCACCAGTGATCATGCAATTGACATCGTGTTGGTACCAATCAATGCGTATTTATGTAATTTAATTATTTTTTCCAGTGAAATCGATAAAAGTTTTTTTTATTTTATTTTAAACTAAATTTTAAACTAAACATTTGGCGATCAGAATGGTTGTGGTACCAATCGATGCGTATTTACGTATCTTAGAACTAATTAGATTTTCAGCAACACCAAACAAGCGTTTTCTTATTTTTATTCTTAATACTGAATACGGAGTATTTGCAATTTATTTAATGGGTATAATAAATTTTGTAAATAATAGTTATTTAAATGACCGATTATTCACTAGTCCACTGAAAGGTACGAAGTACCTATTCCAACTACAACTTCTTTTATTACTAGTGTTAAATTGTTTAAGTTTGTCATAAATGTAGTACCTTCACTACAGTCTGAATACCTTACATACAACGAAAATAATGGATTACCTATAGAATGTAATGAATCTGCCTTTCAAGACTCATAAACAAGTATGAGGTATCATGTTTAAATTAAATAATTTACACACCGGATACTCGAATCAGAGTAGGTAATATTATATTCTCTTTACTGTAAACATCACAGAAACTTTAATTTGATTATATTTTTATTTACAAAATGAAGTTATAAATTACAAAGCATGAAATTTGTAGAATTGTCGAAATAAAAATATCTAAAAACAAAATTATTTGTGTTCATTGAAATGATTATTTTTAATTTAACGGATGTAGTAAGGGATATGTCATCGACATCTGATTATTTGGCAGAACTTCAAATATAAAAGATATATATCATCTAGTAGATCTCATCTAAGAAATAATTGGTCTAGTAACAATATCTACTGTGTAATATCTGCTGTGTACAAATCAACGCCAACAATTTAGGACAACTTATATTAAAGTTATCTTCCTCTGTCATCTTTCTGATCACGTCCGACAACTTTACGACTAATAAGAAGTGGTTGCAAAAATTGCTTCCGAAACAGTCTTGTTACGACTTTATTATACAGAAGAACGAAGAGCAATAAAAATGACAACGAACTCAGTAGTATTGATTCGTAAAATAATTTTTTTATTCACAAATGGAAAGTTTGAACTTCCATACTTATGTATTGAAGGAATATAATAAAAGAAACCCTAAAATTTTTGTATAGTCCACTTAAAAGCTTATTTTAGAAGTAGTTTACAAGCAACGACAAAAATTTAGAAAAATACTTAAAATATTTTTAACAAAAGCCTCATTGTCACAATTCGAAGAAATCAATTAGTATGAAATTAATACATCAATATACATCTTTGTCCTGAGCGAAAAGGAATTGGTTATGTTTGACTGCCAGGAGGAAACAAGCAGCTGATATTTTTAAGATACCCACATACAACAAGTTGCCACCATCATCAAAGTGGGATGCCAAGAACCAACGGGCCACTCCTCTATCTTCTTTGCTAGACACAGAAGAACCTAGAGCGACTGCTGTCTTTGATCCATGATATATTATAATTTTATACCCCAAGTGTTTTTTTTAAACCTATTGCTGTTTTATTTCTTGAATGTGAGGCAAAATGAGTTCAAAAGTCATGGCACCATTTTGTCAAAAAAATACTTGGTATTCTTTATTTAAAAACAAAAATCTAAGTCAAGACGAGGTGAAGTTTAAGTGGCACTACGTCTTGTTAACAGTAAATCGCGTCAAATGAAGCTGTACATATAATTTTATCTTGTAAAGTTAAAAATGTCCTTTTAAAGTATAAAGTTGTTCATAATAATATTAAACTATGTAATAATACGAAACAATAATAAAACTTTATGCTATAGAAAAGTAACGTAGTAACATGACAACAGTCAGATCAAGTGATTCGAATTTATGCGTTACAGTTACAATAAAAATATATATATTTAAAAATACATATATATATATATATATATATATATATAATATACGTACGTAACTTATTATCATAATAAGGCACCAGATGAATTTCAAAATTTGTTTCAATATTCTTATTTCCGTCCTCGTATCTCCCGATAGAAGTGCGGATTTGACCTATTTCCGAAATCTATCTACATTTATATTCTGAGGTATGGTTGGTGCAAAAAATATTTTGGTATTATTTATTTTTATTTAAAAAGATATTTCAAATTCCAGTTACGAATTTCATATATTATTTTTAGGTTTTAGGTTTTTAGGTTGCGACTGTCTTTTTCATATATTTCTTAGTTTAGTAATAAATATTTTATAGACTATGATAAAAAGCTTAGTATAATATAAGATATACTAGGAGAGCCAACCAGACCTTAATTTTGGCTCGATACGCTCACAAAATCTCGATACATGTTAGCATATTGAGCGAAGCGAGGTGCAAACATCACCGAAGTTGTTTTTACAAAACATCGACGCATCTGTCTTCAACTATTTTTCAAGATACATTATTACATTTTTTGTGTTTTTGTTGTTAAAACTTCTTTTTTTCAAAACCACTTTAGACTGATGTCTATCAGTGTTCAAAATTTGAAAATTTTCCGATTTACTGTTTTCGATTGATGCTTGCACAAAGGATGCAGAAAAGCCTGTCATAGAGAGCTTCGCTCGCTCCGCTTGCTTCGCTCAATTACTAGAGCGTAACTTGCTTAAAATATATTTTTATTATATATCTATATATTTACATAGATCATAACTAGTCAAATTATTTATATTTTAAAGTTCTCTTGAGTTTTACAAACCGGCTAAGACTAAAACTTCGAGACTTAGGAAATGTATATAAAAATTACCATTCCGTTAAATACGTTCTGCCGACTAGTCAGATACACACATAGCGTAGACCAGAGTAATAAAGAATTGAGAATTTTATTATTAAATTATTAAACTCATATTTGGTAATTACCTCTAGCGATACATAATTAAAGATAAAAATTGAAAGAATTACTAAAAGAAGAAAAAGAAATCATAATTGCAAGATTAAATTTACCTTTTAAAAAAAAGAAATTGACACAATTTGGTCTCTCATTATATTGAAACAACTGTTCTTGAAAATGCTTTCTTGATATTTCTCGCTAATTAACAGCACAGCTATTATTATTGACAAGGGTCGGTTCCCTTCAGGCATATCATGAGTACATGTTGTGTCCTTATAGAACTTTAATAAAACAGGTTTCTAATGACCCTTCATTATAATGTACCCAAAAAGAGTTCATTCAATTTTGGGAACGAATATTCAAACTTTTAATAAAGATATATTAAGTTGCATACATTTCTAAAAATGTATTGGGTCACTTTTTCCAAAATGCTGTAATGTTAACATCTGTGGGAGTTGAAAAATCTAAGTTGAAATATTGAACCGGAAAAACGATTGCTTAGTGCAACGTGAATTTTCGTCAATTATTATTTGTTTTGTGTTGAAATAAGGACAACATGTTTTGCACCAAACAATCGATACTAATTATTACAAAACATATCATATTTACCATTCAAAATTAGAATACACACTCATAAGATACTCGTATGTTACTATTTTTAATATGTAGATTATTATATCTGATTAAAATACTTTTATATTAACATTTATTTATTTTCCATTAATTGACTTTTATTTCCTTCTCTTTTAAATGTACTGAATCAGTTTTAAAAATAAATCCTTATATTTTATTCAAAGGTACAATTTCGTGAAACTTTAGTATTCTTTTTGTTTCTGACAAACTCGAAGCTTGTCGAGGAGATTATTAAAACTTTTGATGATAAGTTTTGAATTTATTTTTATCAGCATTGTGTAGTAGCTATCATTAAATTAATGATATTGTACAGGTTTTATACAAAATCCTTTGTAAAATGTATATATTATTATTAAACGAAAACTTTATGCAAGACCTTATTATATATTGCTTCAGTCACATTCAAAGTTTCATTGATAAGAGTACTTTAAGGCTATGTTATTAGATCTTATATATATTTATTATATCTTATTCGGATGACGAATAATTGGAACAATATCTTTCAGACTTTTATTTGATAATATCCTTTCTAATTACTTAAGGTATACATATATATAAATTCTATATATATATTTTATTAATAAATGTTTAAAACATCTTAAAATCTTTAAAAAAAAAATTATCAAATATAAGATGTCAAAAGTAATAAGTATATTTCAAAATTTTTGCTAACCCAACATTTTCTAAAAGCAAACAATGATTTAATTTTAAAAATAAAAGATTTTTCCCAAATCTTGTTTCGATTTACAGTAAATCCTCAAAGTATGTTAGGACCTTGGACCAGATTCCTTTCAATTTTCTATAGTTGACTTACTATTCCTCGACCTCAACGAATTTTCTCTCAAATCCTCTTATCTCATTCTCTTGTAAAGCGAAATTCTAATAAAAGAAGCTAGCTTAGGCTTTTTTCGTACTGTTAGTTTCGTTGATATTTTTATACTAATATACAACAAATCAGAGCCAATTATTTAACAGACGAATTTAAATGTATTTCCGAAATCTGATTATTGTGGTCAATTCCGGATATCCCAATGTCTGCAATAAAATGTTGGAATCCTTTTTTCCTCACGGTCGTTTTTATCAGTGAAGAAATACAAAACGATAGTTTTATGTAAACAAGGTATTTACATGTTAAAATAGCTCCAGTAATTTTAACACTAACATAATGTCTGTATAAATTATGATTAATTTTTTCTTATATATTCTTTTTGTATATTATATATATTTTTTATTACTATTAAAACTTGGATGTTACTTACTAAGATATGCCTTTTTTTTTTATATGACCAGTGAACCAGAGAACCATACAATCTTTAGAGGGTTATTTTTAATAAAAGAAAACTTTGGTCAAACGGGAACTTTTAAAACTATCATAGTTTTATAAAGTTTTGTTTCAATATTACAATAATTTTACTTTTCAAACTTTTTTTGGTTATTAAAAGAATATGTAATTAAAACATAAGGGAATTGCAAGCAATTTTCAACTAAAACTGTTTGTTATTGTCGTGGTACGAAAGAGGAAAATAAGATTGTTGTACTATTACTTTAAGATGACAGTAAGGCCCTTTTTTTTTCAAATTCCATAAGCATTTTTTTTATATAAATCTTATTTACCGTAAAGCAATGACAAAGACCGTTTTTTTTTGCATTTACATTGACATTTTTTTTCTAAGAGTTTTGGGCAGATACAAAAACAAATTTAAACAATTTTTTTAAATATTATATTGAATAAATTTTCTATAGTCAAGTATATTTGTAGTTGGTTGTACGTAAATAAATATAATTTTAATAAAGAGCGATTTTGCAATTTAATTTTAAGTACATCTGTTCGTATCAGTAGAAACTCTGACATTTACTAATTAAATGGATAACCTTTGTAAGATTACCTTTATTGCCGTTATTACCAAGATAAAGCATTAAACTAATGCTTGGTAATAACTGTATATTTTATTATAAACCTTGAAGTCAAAATTTTAGAAAGAAATTATTTTGAAAATATGAATAAATACAGCTACAGTTGAATAGTCCAATCTGTAGTAAAAATATATGTATTTGAATGTATGACTTCTACTCTCGCACCACCAAGGACGGCAAATTATGTCTTAAAAAAGGAAGAAATATACTCAAAAGATACAGTTTTTTAAGCGTTTGGAATTGTTTAAATTAAACAAGTTGTGAGTACACTCTATATCTATATTTTAAAATATATGTAATAAGAACAAAAAATTCATAAATTTCAACTATGTAGAGCTCCTAGTCATTTTTTCCCAATTTTTATTTTAAAACAAGGATAACTAGACTCTAATGGGAATAATAATTGCAACCGCGTTTAAGTCAAGTCGTAAAGTTGTCGGACGTATTCAAAAAGATCTCAGAGCAAGATAACTTTCATGAAACTGCTATCTAAATCAGGGATGAGCAACCCGCGGCCCGCGGGCCCTCGAAGCACATAAAAATTTAATTTATTTTAGTATTTTTTTTTTCATAAAATGCAGAAAAACCAAGTTTTAAGTATAACGGAAGTGTATAATAAGTTTTAAATTTCTTAAATACGAACATTTATCAAGTTTAAAACACGATTTGAACCTTGTATATGCACTTTATTTTCTATATGGCCCTCTGTTTTTGAAACTGCGACCCTCTGAGCAAAAAAGGTTGCTCACCCCTGATCTAAATCGTTATGTTTAAATTGTAGACTGTTGATTAAACGGTAGAATTGGAAGCTAGCCAAATTATCGTTTTAGAAAAACACTGATACTAAATAGATTAAAAAAATAAAAACTAAAAATGGTAAACGATCACATGGCTCTACAATGAGGTGTCATCAGTTCACTGCTTGCCCACATCCAAAAATATTTATATTATAGGTATTGGACCGAGCACAATCATTGTCTATTGAAAACAACTTACCAATTTCTAACTAAATAGTCGATATTTTGAACTTTTCTAATCTTTTTTTCTTTTGTTATCGCTCGATTATTTTTCGAAACTGCAATTTAAATAGTTATTACATTTGCAAACAAATTAATACTGGCATCACACTTTTAAGGGCTTTAAGTATAAACCATGCAACTTTATTATTTGGAATACTAATTAGAACATTAAACTTTACTATATAAGCTTACTTCAGCAAAAATATTTATAATTCTAAATAAAATTTCATAGTTTAGAACTAAGTTACTAAAGTTACCCGGCACAATAAATGAGGAGTCATAAAGGAAATACCCATTGCCCATGTTATATTATATGTTCACCAAGTTTAAGTTTCATTCTTCCTACCCGATACCTTATTAAAGTTATGCATATATTTTTTTAAATTATATAAACATATTCCCGAATATTTAACATAAAAAAGGTCAACAAATCAAGAAATTAGTTTAAGTTAAAAATTAATTAATTAAATTAAGTCTGCGTGTCGAGACAACACAACATATATATATCTTATGTTGTGTTTTTACACGTAAGAGGAAGAATTTCTTAAAGCATTATTAGCTTTTAGTTGTTCATTTATTTTAAACTTGATACCTTCTTGTTGTTCTTGACTACAGTCAGTTCAGTCTTGACAGTCGGATCAAATAATCTTATAAGAATTCCATTCTTGTCTGTGTGTACCGTAATCTAATACAAAATAAAGTGAAAATACCTTTGTTTTCATAGTGGAATATGTAATATAATTGATTTTGATAATATAATAATACATTCTCAGCTGTGTCATGACTAATATGACACATCAAAATAGAATTATTCCATACTTTATTTGTTACGTACATCAAATATTAAAAATAATCTACTCATTAGAATAGGTCGTCTTGCGTGGATCTACTTATTAATTTTTAACACTAACATGTAATTTAAAATAAAACTATTTCACACTTACATCTCGTCTACCCGTGAAGACGATTCTGCAAAGTATTCGAAACGTCGGGTTAAAATTAAAATGTGATCGTAAAAATAGTTTTATTTCAAATGTGTACTCGTGAAAATCTAAGAAAATACTAACTAAATATAATACTATCTAAATATTAAATATAACAAATATTGGATATAGCTGTTAAAAAAAAAACGCAACAATATAGGGATGTTATTACTTAATTAAATTATTCTTAGACGACCTTGTTATACAGAAAGTATATATTTGTATAAAGAAAAACACAATGACGTCGAAAAATAATTTTTCCCATATAATTTTTCAAATAAATTATCTCAATTTGTATAAATTAAGACATTCTAAAGAATCGCAAATTCGTTTCCATCGGATATAAAGAATCTTTGTTTAGACGAAATCAAATTTGATTCGAGAGGAAACTTAAATAATGTCAAGATTTTTTTGAGACTTCATTCAAATTGTTAGATTACAATTAAATTTCCAACGTCTATTATTTTTTTTTTATAACTGTTTAATGGCTTTTAAGTGTATGTTAATAATTTTGTCTATGTTTTTTACATGTACAATAGAAGAAAGGTTTTCAGCAATTTAATTTTATTTCCTTATTCATTATCATTTAAGTAAAATATTTTTAAAAGTAATTTACTAAAACTGAGTGAAATACCAATTTTAAAATTCATATAAACTGGGATGGCTCTAGTTGTTAAAGTTGTTTTGTAAATATTTTGATGTTTGTGAGACTCTGATCATAAAGAAATATCTGGCTAAGTTCGTTATATGATTCTTCTAAGACAAGGGCGTATTTGGAACCCACGCTTTAATTTTAAAGTTGGAGAGTGATTCAAACAGAAAGGCTCATTTCGATAAGTTTCGTATTAAAAAACGAGGGCCTATCATTTCTATATGATGTACACAAATGACCACTGATATTGATTCAAAGGTGGACAATATATAAACTAATATACGTATATTATATAATGTATTACAAACCTATATCAGTCTTAACAAAATATTATACATTTTTATTAAAGAAGATAATTAACATACACTATTTTATTCTAAATGATTGTGTATTTAGTTTCGATAAAAACTAATTTTCAAATCCAGTATATATTTCTTAAAAATACAATTATTACAAAACCAATTACGAACATAATACTTATTTCGACTTACCTTTAGTCAATGTCTCATGCGCATGTAGTGGATTTCTTTATATTTTGGTCATGCTGCCACGAGACGCTTTTGATTTGAGACGTCTTTATGTATGTCTATGCATACAGCTGTATGTGTATATATGTATGTGTGTGTGTATGTATATATATATTTGTATATACGTATGTTGTATATCTATGTAATTTCTTGTTATCCAAATAATAATTTTTTTACATATAATTCTGTTCATTGGCAAACGCACGTTATATAGAGTTTTGTTTTATTTTATTATTATTATTTTCTTTTCTTTCTGGTATTCCTTTTGCGTCAGTGATGTCGAATAAAGGGGTTAACTGAAAATCAGTGTATGAGGTAAACTTCGCCTTGTACGAATGCTGAGTTGTGCCCTTTTCTTGACATCACACATATATATTATTTAATATATATGTGTGATTGATTTAAATTTTTTTATATTGTCTTCATTTAGTGCTATATTTTTTTTTCTCTATATTAATATTGTGATGTTGTATGTTGTATTGTTCTTGAATAAACGTTATTTCTTTCTTTCTAATTATATATATATATATATATATAAAATTATAAAAGTAACAATGTACGTAAATCTTATCATCTTACGCCAAATGACGTTACCTAAGATAACCTTAGGTTTTGGAAAACTATGAGAGAAATAACGTCAATGAAGTTACAAGATTTTTTATTATGCTTTAAATTATTTTGTCATGATTCATTAGAATACACACAAAACTGTAGTAAGATTTTAATAAAAATGTCATTCTTGAAACTTTTATGAATTGTTAATAACTTCTTTATTATACAAATCTTTTATTCCTTCAGAAACCTTCTAAAACTTTCTGAAACCTTCGTTAATAATAATAAGTATTGATTTGATCTACTACTAGATCAATATTTACGAGCAACAATAACTTTTATTTCGTTCCTGAAATTGAATCTAATTCTTCAGACAATCTCAGATGCTATAAAAAGTCCATTATCAAATTATATTTCATCTTTATCTTGCATTTTGTCAAACTTCTTCTTATTGAAAGCAAGAAGTAGCACATATAAATTTTGAGATTTGATTCTTATAGATATGGAAATAACATCTTCTTTTCCGTGTATCTCGTAATTTATACATATTCTATATTTTTTAATATAATTTAAGAGGTCTTGAATTTAAAATTTGTTTAAATTATTGGATCAATATTTATATTTTTATTAAAATATTTATATTTTTTGTAAATATTTTCTTTACAGATTTTTCTATTGTTGTGTATTCTATTCTTTTTCTATTTTCTTTACAGAGCAACATCTTTATTATAATTTATAGTAAATGACATAATTTATAAAAATGTTCTTAAAAACGTAATTATACTATATGATATATCCTAACAAAAGATTCAAGTTCTTATCTATTTGTTTTGTTATCAAAACATGTGTACCATGAAGTTCATATACAAAATACCAGCATGTTTCTAAATAAACCAGTTGCGTTTTCGTTCGATTTCGATAGCAAATACAGCAAATCATAAATATTTATTTATTAATTTGTTTTTAAACCTATTCCTTCATTAAAAACGCTTTTACGTCCTATAACTTTCACGATATTCAAAGAATAATATGTTTAATGACACATTTCAGTATTTTTTAATGAACATAAAACTTTTAAGTCATTCACATTCTTTTCGTTTATGTGTCTGTTTAACGTGTTCTATAAAAATATTTATCTCACAAATGATTTTATTAAATTACTAAAAAAACTAATAAAAAATGTAAAGCTTATTATAAACGCCCTCTCATATTCAAAGCTGATTATAGTACTAATGAGTATGTTGATGATAGAGAGATCAGACAATGAGATGTTTTGTTTACAATTGTGCACACATTCCAGTTACATTTAACTATAACTCCCTTGAAGGTACTAGGACCACGCAAGCGGGGTTAGCCTCGCGACACACCTCGCAACAAAAAAAAAAGGTTCTATATGGGACAAATTTTATCAATTATCTCGAAAACTACAATTGCGATTCGGCTGATTTTCAATCCAGACCGGCTTATGCTCATTATGCGCATGTGTGCAAAATTTCGTGCGTGTAGCTCGTAAATTGAAGGAGGAGTAGGGTAACAAAGAGTTGAAAATTTGGGTAGTAAAGAGCTTCGCTTCGCTCAGCTCAATTAGCAGTCTTATTGAGACAAAATATATTTACTATTACTTAAAATGTTTAAAGTTTGAATCCTTTAGGAAATGGTATATGGCAAATGTAGTCTTCCTTTTCGTACCACTGACCTTAATTCCTAATTTATTCTACTATATTTTTTATTTGAATATATTTTTATTTTCAAATTTTAATTTCATAGTTCTCCTAGATTTGGTAAATAAACTAAATAAGCAAGTAATTTTCGTTTAAACAGAAAATCCATAAGGAATTATAAATCCATTTCTATCAAATGTAAAGTGAAGAATCTTTGTTTAGATGAGATCTAATTTGATCCGAGAGCAAACTTAAATAATGTCAAGATTACTTTGAGATTTCATTCAAATTTGCAGATCACATTTAAACTTATTTCATCTATAATTCCTATTTTTTTATTTTACACTGTATAACAATGTCTTTTTGTACTCAATTCTCTAACACATTATTTCTTATCAAAAATCATTTTGTATAAAGTGTATTTTTCAAATATCCATAAATATCTTCTATCTTAATTAATTTAACATTGGTTGATAGTTTTGATTAATCGTGGACAAAAATAACACAAACTGTTTAATTTTATAAAATTTATTAGAATGGTTCACACCATTCTAATAAATTTTTGATTGATTTCTGGTAGTGATTTAAAAAAGTTGAAATATACATGTACACTACCTTTAAATCTATCTAACATTTAAACTTTTATTTATTTATTTTCTTATTTATTCAATTCCTTATTTATTAATTATCAGAATATGTATGTTGATAAAATACTTATCGAAATAAGACCTTTTTTGAAGACACTTACCCATTTAAATTATCATTCCGATTATTATAGGTAATTTAAAATATTAAAATAGACTGCTTTAATTGATGAAAAGATAGGAAAACATAAAATATTTACTATTTTGTGCCATATCGAATAAATTAGTGTTCAAGTCTTGAAACTTATTATTAAAAAACATTTGAAATTTTGTACAAATTAAAGTTGCAGGAGTACTATAATATAACTATTTTCTGCGTCGAATAAAAGATACCACGATGTTACTAGTTTTATTTCATTTTTATGAGATGTTCATAAAATAATAACATCTTCGTACAAATCCTTAGTACATTTTTTTTACAACTTGATATGAAACATACTCTCACCGTAGATGTAATAACAAGGTTACGTACAATAATAAAAATACATTCTTACATTTACTATAAATTAATAAACAAGAACAATATATAAAAAACTATAGTAATAATTCCGTTCTACTTTTTAAATTTTAATCTTAATATAATCATAACTTTATGTTTACTTTTTATTTTAGCTCATCATGTTTAAATATTTTAGTAAAATATTAACAAAACAACTGTGTTTACGGTTGAGGAGTTTTTAATATAAATTTTAAATTTAGAATTTTATGAACGTTCACTTCGTTCGTTCCCCCATCAATGAATTTTTTTTATACGTATTTAGCTTAATCTATAGTAAGAATGCATGTACACGCAGTTGGTCCTGCGCTAACCCACCCTACTTACACTTCTCACAAGATCAGTGAAGGCAATAATTATTGTTTTTATATCTCAATATCTTATGATCAACTCTATTAATAACCATGCTTTAAATAGTAAACTGTAACGCTAAGAAAATTAATTTTTAAATTAACAAATTTATTTCCAAAAATTTTATTTTTAAAATAAATTACGCGCTTTAGCTGAGATATTAAAGTAATATATGGTGTTGCAAACTTTTTTTTAAACCAAAAAGTGACAACAGTTTAATAACTTATTTTCGTCCTTTATTTTAAAACGCCATATTACAGCATTTTTACTAATTTTATTTAAATTTATTGTCACATTGAATTCTATAGCACTATGGATACTACATTCTTCGAACAGTAAAAAAATTTTTCAATATCAGATTATTAGTAATATAAACTCACTGGTAAATATAAATATTCTGTGACATTTATATATATAATGTATTTAATAATACATTACTCTAATGGTCAACATTTACGATCAACCGTAACATTTATTTCATTCCAGAAATTGAAAGTAACTCCAGAGACAATTTTAGATGCTATAAAAAGTATATTATATCCTACACTTAGTAGAGATTACATTAGGCATAAATATACAATTCTTATATTTTGATTATTCAATGATATTACGGTAAATCTGTTTTATTAATTGTCATTATATTTAGATGAATTAAAACTTTGACTCTATTCTAGAAAAAATTATTCGTCGTGTCATATTTGAAAAACTCAGTTTTTCCTTCCGATCTGTCTGTCTGTATGTGTGTCTGTGTGTCTGTCGAATTTTATTTTTCGAATTTTGAAAAACTAAAGATATATTTGGAATCAGCATCTAAATGTAAGATTCACTTTTCAAAATTATGTTGATTTTCCAACGGGAAGGTGGTCAGATCGGCCGCCGAAGTTACCGAAAAATGGAAAAAAAATTTCGAATTTTTAAATTTTTTAAAATTTAAAAATTAATTAATTAATTTAATTATTTTAATTTTTTTTTTCTTTTGTTTGTTAATTAATTTGCGAGTTATAATTTGCCGATTAGGAGTTTTTCATAGCGGCAAGCTCGATTGCCTCGTGTCAGATGTTTTTATAATGTTGTCCCAAAATTGTTATTCGTGCCATCTATCGGAACAAACGGTAACTACGTAAATATTTACCTTGATCGGAAATTAAAATTTATTTTTTACAATTTACAATCATGATTTCCGGTCACGATTGCGATTGTGATTTGCGAGCAAAGTGAGTGGAGGCAAAGACCCCTAGCTTATTACAATTAAAATTTAATTATAACGTTTTAAAAAACATGTGTATTTCTAGGTTACAAATTTTAATATGAATTTAATGTTCTGAATGGTCGACAATCAAGACTCAACATTGAGTTCAAAACTCAGTTAAGGTCCTTAAAACCTTGGTAATCTGCCTGATATGATACAGTACTTCAAAGAATAGTTCAACTACTAATAATAAAGGTTAAGTATACAAGTATCAACATGTTATTAAAACATTTCCAATCGTATAAAATACTATGTTTCTGCCATCAAAAATGCTAGACTTTTTTACAGTATTTCATCCGATATTAAATTTTAGAAATAAATTTTTAAAATTAAAACATATTCATTCAATACCTCATCTTATATAAAGACAAGTCATAGAATATCTAATGCGTAAATATAAAATGTTCAAAGAACTTTAAATTGTGGTATATTTCAAGCTAACAATTCTGCTGAGGTTTATTTTAATATAAAGTTCTGACTTCAGGGAAATGTAGAAATGTTAAGCTATTGACTCAGAGTAGTTACTATAACTAATGAATATTTAATAATAATTTTAATTATTATTGCTATGGAATATATTTATAAAAATATATTGACTATGCAATGTACATAGTGCTATTTTATAGTAAAGTAGTTTATTTACAAAGAAAACGATTATTTGAAAAGTATTTTTTTATTTTTTTTATATAAGTTTCTATGAGGTTATATTATCGAACCAATATACATATTATATATGTTTGAATTCCCACTCTATGTTATAAGAATTAATAATTAGTTTATTTTTTATCATGTAACCTAAGTCTTCTAAGATTTACATCTGAAATGAGATTACACTAATTTCACCCAGTTATAAAAATACATTTTGTTATTGTAATTTCATAATTATACTTTCAATTGTTATATCCGCTTTAAGGTTTTAATAACTTTATTAAACTTTATACAACATTTTCGCATTATTCTATGATAAACTTATGTAAACCAAACGTGGGTAGATGAAATAAAACGTTTTTATCTGAGATGAAATCTATTACTTTGAAGTTTGAGGTATCTGTTTGGGTGTTTCTAGTGTACATAAAATAAGGTGGAAGTAAAAGGAGGAAAGAACATTTTAATAACCTTTACGATGATTTATAACATTTATTCTGTAATTTATAAAACTGAATTTAGAGAAATAAATGTTTACTTTGTTGTTTTATACATACATATAAATTATCTATAAAATATTATAGAAGAAATCTACAGTAATAACTTATACTTAATAACTTCTTCAACTTCTAGTACTAAGTTAAATGCCATTTTATTCTTAATTATTTACCTAAATACCCTGATCTATAAAAATTTTAAATTCTATTATAAATAACCAATTATTAATAACGTAATATTAATTGTAATTATCTCCCTGAAAGACAACAATAAAATCCATTCTTAATTTGTCTGTATTTAAGACACACTTGTAAATATTACTGATCGAAATAAAGATTTAAAAAAATGCATTCTCAAATGCATTCGTTAGGTTAGATTTATAAATAAAACTTTAGATTATTATAAAAACTTAAATTTTTTACTATGGGGAGTGCTCTGAGAAGCTGTTCGGATTATTACCCGCCGCTGAATTCCACCAGCGCACTGCACGTCATAAGTTGCAATACCACCCGCACCATCTCGACAGCTGGCAGTCAACCACAGTGCGCTTTGAAAGACACTTCTTGTCACGCACCACCACCTTATGGAATCAGCTTTCTCATGCGGTGTTTCCGAACCAATACGACTTAGGGACCTTCAAGAAACGAGCATACAAATTTTTAGAAGGCCGGCAACACACTTCAGACCCGTCTGGGCCTGCAAGTGCTCATGGGCGGCGATGATCACTTTCCATCAGGTGGTTCGCCTGCTCGTTTGCCCCCTATAGCATAAAAAAAATATATAAATTTCATAGATATATTCAATGATATTTCTTTATTCTTAAAAGAAAGAAAAGTTGGGGAAGTTATATATACAATAAAATGTTTATAATTATGATAAAGGTAATTTAGAATTTAAGGCGTTTGTTTTAATACTAATTTAATTACTATAATATCTAATTTCTGTTTAAACTCGTTTTTTGGATATAATTACATGGCCTATTATTATTTATTATTTCCTAAATAAACTTCTCTTAACTAACGTGTTTTATGTGTAAATGAGATCTCAGCGAATCTGAATGAAATTTCAAAGTTATCTTAGCATTATTTAAGTTTGCTGTCGGATCAATTTTAATGTAATCTAAACAATGAATCTTCAATTTGCATTTCATATAAATTTAATATTGTTACTTTATTTTGTAATTGCTTTCAGCAACATTAATAAAAATATTTGTTTTTACTTGAAAGTAATATAATCTACAAATAAACTGTCTTACGTTATCAATGTAAGCTTGAGCGCTAAGTCGCCCAGGGATAACGATGAGGTCCGTGAAAATGTTATAGCGTCACTTTGTATTCGCGTCTATGTAGACTTTTAACAACCATACTACGAACCGCAAAACAAAATAACGATGTTCTTTTGTTTTTCTTTTTTTTTAAATTGTTTATCTAAATTTTACAATGGCCAGCTGTAATTAAAACCTCATGCAAAAAGTTTTGTACTATTACAAAATCTTGTTCCCCTAATTGTTTTGAGCAGTATATAAAAATACTAGGCCGAGGATATATGTTTTGTGAAATAACAGTCAAAAATAAATACGTTTGTTACACGACAGATAATAACTTTATAAACATTAACTATAATAAAAGCTTAGCAGAAACAAGACCATTAAAAGCTCTTCAAAGATTGACAGGTCTCATTACACGCCTGAAGCCACTGTCCCGGGTCAATAAATAACAATAACTTTGCTATTAGTTAGAGTAAACTATTATTGACATATTTGTATATGTATTATTAATATCTTATGTAATGCTATGTGATTTTACTCAATTTAATATATTTAATGCATCTTGATGTAATTTAATTCAACTTCATTTTTTGGTTTTATTATTTTACTACTTTCAATTTTATTTTTATCTGATTATTGTTATTGTAATTTTGTTTTTGTTTTTGATTACTGCATGTTGTAGTATTTTTATAAATTAAGCAGAATTTTATTAAAATAATATATAATAGTGAATTGTTATGAAATGTATGTTCTGGCAAAAAAGAATTATTACTATTATTATATTATTTAATATGACTATTAGCCCTAATTAATTAATTAATGTACTATATATATTTTAATATTTTTAGTAATAATAACGATCTACAACTGTAGACGTGCCATAATATTAATATTCCGTCTATATGAAATAAAATAAGTATGTTTAATGGTGGTATAACCAAAAAAGTTTTAATTAATTACTTTTATAGTATATGTCACATCTTTTATTCACCTGTTATTCAGTTTATTCACATTTATCAATAACACTAACTCAAGAACCGATTTAGATTATGTACAGATTTTTTAAAACAGACATTGCTTTTAAAAAAAAACAAAATATTGTATTAGTACAATCAGAACTGGAGTCTAAACAATAAATAATAAAAATGTGGGAAAAAAAATAATATGAAAATATATATAATATTATATTCATATAAATTATTAATTAAACGGTTAGGTCGTTTCAGATTCTAGTCTTTTTTAACACATTTCAGTATTTTCATTTTATAATAAGAATAAAGATAAAAATTAAGTTCTCATACATATATAGGGTCTCTTAGTGACAATATATTTGAAAGTACTGTTTGAAATATATTGACACTATGAAAGCCACAGTAAATAGACTCGTCCTTCCATTCACCCTTATATTTGCGTTTTAATGTTTACTAGACCGAGGATCTAACAATATTTATTACGACCCAACTAATACAAATACATACTATAGATTTACTCTCTTTACAAACATTTGCTTGGACATTTTTTTTAGTCATTTTTGTATTATTATATACATTTTTCATATTCGCATTTTGATTTTAATGCCAGAAGCTAAATCAATAGAAAAAAAGGTAAAATAACACTTATCTCGCCTACCCGTGAACACGATTGTTGCAAATCATTCGAAAAGTAGGGTTAAAATTAAAATGTGACCAAATTATACGCGAGTTTTAATTCGTAAAAAATAGTTTTCTTTCAAAAAGGTAATGCCGTCACAGAAATCTTCGTGCATTGTCTATTACACATAGATATCTTGCTTATATAAATAATGAATTTTTTATATAAATATTTATATATGCACTTATCGGTGTAGTTTTAGTAAAGGATAATAATTAATTAAGCCAAAAATGTATTATTTTACACAAATTGTCTTTTAAGCTATAGAAATTATTTCGTTGTTAAGAGCTTTCCTTACAGTTTCTGTCACCATTTAGCTACTTGCATTAAATGTATTGGTAGTTAACCTTTTGCCACCACTACCAACTGCGAGAATTATTGTTTGAGCGTTGTAAAACTCTGTATCCAAATACCAGAATTGCTTTAGGAAGTCCTAATATGTATGTATATGTTTTGTGTCCAGTATTGAATACCTTATATACTTATTTTATCTTCTATACAATATAATGATAACAAGAAACATATTTTTAATTTATAAATTAAGTAATAATGAACATTATTTAATTTAAAAGTAATATTCAATGGTAATTGGTTTTTATTGTAAACAAATACATGAAAACAAAAATATAACAACACAGATATAAAAGTAGGCTATAAATTGTGTTTAACAGATCCTAATACAAAACTATTTCTATATACGTAAACCAGCACCAGATGATTTTCTCAAATTTGTTGGAATACTCTTACATCCGGCCTCGTATTTCCCGATGGAAGCATCGCGCGGAATTGGCTTATTTCCAAAATCTATCTACATCTATATATTGAGGTATCACCGGTGCTAAATATGCTTTATTGATATTAGAAAGATGTTTTGTTCCTTTATCATTTAATATAACTCTTATTATTTAGTGAGAAGAGAACATTTTATTTTGTAGTATTTTTTATGACTCAAAATACAAGCTGTTGAAGCGCCTGTCACATTTTAAGAGCAATAGCTGCTTTGTCTGTCACTGCTTTTATTATTTTTAAATTATTTTTTGACATACCATATATTTTACCATTTTTCTTTCATTATTGTGATTCATCACTTAGCGGTTTAAATGCTATAACACACTCCTGTGATTTAATTATTGGCGAATTTCTATTTAACCTCAAACAAAACCTTTATTGATTGAGCTTGTAAAGATTTCTATTGAGAGCGATGAATTGATTTAATATAAAAAAACAAATCTGACTCTGTTGTCTGTTGCTAGCTTATATTAATTTTTGTTTTTGTCAGGGTTACATATATTCATAGTTTCCTTAACACCTAACACAAATACAAAATAAATTACGATCTAATAATTTGAATATTATACTGTATATATATATATTACATATGTCACCTCGTAAATTGATATTATATTAGTTGCTCCCCAATATATATTAATGGGGAGCAACTAATATAATATCCATACATAATTAACACAGTTAAAGTCTAGCGATGCCTTGGTGGTATTATTTCAAAAATGTTTGACTGTTCAATTAAACAATTTAATAAGTTTTTAATAAAAATTTAATATATAACTTGTTGTAAATTAACGTCTTGACGTAAAATAAATAAATAGATTTTCTAAGAAACCTTTGATAATAGTATATTTTTGGAAGGGTAATAATAATATATCCATCCACAATCATAATAATATTAGTTATCATAATATATTTTTATATACATATATATATACAAATATCTCGCGTGATAAAATTTCATTAAAATATGTGGACGTTTGAAAGCAATATATGATTTTTTCTAGAGAATATGGAAAGAAAAGATAGATATATATATATATTTCATAATAAACCTGTACATGTATATGTGTAAATTAAACCTATACATATATGTCAATAAAAGCTTAATTCCATTACTTGACACCAGATCGAGTTAAACAAAACAAGCTTATATTTAGAAAACCGTTTTAAGATTTTTACCGTAATTATATATCTCGAATGTTTTTAGTTCAATTTTTTGTGCTTAAATGGGTTTAATCAAAGTAAGTTTAAGTTTAGAACACGTTGTTAAGATATTTAATGAACGATAAAGGTCATTTGTGTTATATGAAGTTAAACCGTAGTTTGATAATGTATCACTAGATGGCGTTGAATAAGGTTATACAATATAGGTTATAGGAACACGGTGGTAAAATTTAAACTGAAATTGTATAGGTCATTTGTGGTTTTATCTAATCCATGTCTCACTTGTTCCGAAGAAGCCTTGTGTTTGAATTATTAATAATACATTGTCTAGTGTGTTTCTTTCTTTATCGTTCGCATTTGCTTTCACAGTTTCAAATTACAATCATCTCAAAAATGTTTCACTTCAAATTTTTTTTCAAAAAATCTTCCATTACAAAACAATCAGCAAACAAATCACGGATACACTTTCAATACACTTGCTTCGAGCTCGTTCGATTTCTCACTGGAAATGTTGCTTGAAATATCGCTTATTCTTACAATCTATCGGTTCCTAGAAATCTCCACATTGTAATATTTCTAAAATAAAGTATAATTGTAACAGTCGGGTTTAAAAAACACAGAAAAAATATTATTGTAAATTATTTTACACGTATTTTTTACAAATAATCTGTAATTTAAATTTTTTTATACCACATATAATGCACAATTTTTGGATTAAATTGGCTCGTTTAAAGTTATATCGAGAAATGCTTCCGTAACAGCTATCTTGAAGCATTTCCGACCGAAGGTATTTGCTGTGAATACAAAACTAAACCTAAATACGCATTCTTTGTATTATTCTGCAAGTTTCTGTTTTTGTAATCTGTAAAATATTTTTTATAAATGTGGCTTACAAACAAACAAATGCCTTGTTGACGAATAAATTTAGTAATAAACAGCAAAAAAAATATTTGATGCCAACAATTTTTTTCGCCTATATATTTAAATGTAATAACTCTTTGTACCGCGAGTCTCCAGCGAGCATTATATTGCAAGGAAATTACAGAAACGTCAAAAAGAAAAAATATCTAGTTGAATTTTTATTAAGATTATGTATTCGTAATCCAACGCTATGGTGTGTGTGTTTTTTTTATAAATAGTAAAGATTTAACACATTCAATATTCAGGTATATTTATTAAAATTTTAAGGTACGCTTAAACAAAATTAAACAGTAAAATGTTTTTTTAAGAAATAATATTAGCATTAAAAAATATACTATACTAATATATAATATAGTATGTAATATCTAGATCACAATGCAATGGCAACGATTTTGAAAGAACTTTTATTAAAGTTATAATCTTTCTCTAAGATCTTTCTGATCACGTCTGACAATTTTACGACCGGACTCTACTAAGAAGTGGTTGCAAAAATTACTTCCGAAAGATTCTAGTTGCACTTTTATTACAGAGAAGAGCTAAGTGGAAAAGAAATGTCTACGAGCTCGGTGAGTTAATAATAGTTTATAATGTCTTTTAAAGTTTCTTAGTAAGAGTTTCAGATATTAAAAAGTTATACTGAATTCAGTTAATAATAAATTTTGTTTAATAAACACAACTACTTATTTTTTAAAGTAATAAATGAATATAATCGTGGCCAACAGTAATAGCTATATATATATAATTAAGTACACTCGTGGATAGAAATGAACTGTAATTATAATGAAATTTGAATTGAAAGGTCCTGCAACGAGGTAAAATTGTACACTATATTAGACATATTAAATGTCGGATGTCGAAGAGAATAAGCTAGAACCATGCGATATTTCAAGTATCGCGAGTGAGAAATACGACCCAAGAGCCAGTGAAATGTAACTTATTTCAGGGAATCGTTTGAGGCATGTGTAGAAATGGTTGATTTTTATTAAACATTATATACAAATAATATATTTTAATAATTACTAAAATAACATTTCAATTTTCATTTTTTAAGAATATCAGAGGGTTTAATAAAGTTGCAAATTGGTTATGTATATTTATTTTATTTAGTTCAGCAATATTTTAGGCCTTTGAATTTTTATAGAAAATAAAAAATTATAAGTCATAATTTTACGTGAAATGTTTCTTTTATGATACATTATTATTATAATTGAATTACCGTGCAAATAAATGCTAAATTAAAGTTTGCATCTAATAAAATTATTTTAAGATCTATATATAAATGATCTGTACATTCAATCTAAACAGAACGCCCTTCAGTGCACGGCTTATACTGTAATGAATACTGCTATCCTCAGTGGTTCAAGAAGTGGTACAGCAGAAATGACGATGACTTTTTTGTACCAGTCGCCGATTACTTAAGCTCAATAATTCAACTCAGAGCAATAATTCAACTTACATTCAAAAATATTTCAATATTCATTCTACATTTAATAATGCATTTTAAAAAGAAAAGTTAAATTATATATTTTTTTCTTTTTTAGCTACTGAAGACTGTCTTCTAGAAAGTATAATTAGTAATGAAGAATTCAAAGCCAAGTAAATTTATCTTCATAGAGTTGCTTTTTTATTAAACTAAGAACAAAATCATAATTGTATTATAATTTTAATATGAAATAGCGACGAGTTGTGTTAATCAACAAATTCCATATAAAAAGGAATCTAAACATATATTTTATATTAATACTTTTTGATTACTCGTGAATGAATATCATTTTTCTACGTAATTATAATATTTGAGAGATCTACAAATGTTACGCATTTATGTATTTATTTACTGGAGTAACAAAATGTGAAAGATATTGCCGAACTTCATTTAATTTTTAATTATAAAATATTTACAAAGTCTAGGGTTGTCATTTTTTTATTATAAAGATTCAGAAAGTAATTAAAATACATTTACTTATTTAGACTTCATAAAATTTAATAATTTTATATGACGTGTTTTAGATTTACAATAATATTTTTATATTAATTTTAACTATGACCCAACCCTAGATGCAATCCACCCTGTGGCAATTAATTAATCACGGATTGAATTTAGTGCGATGGAATTAAATTAAAATACCTTTATTTTTTTATTTCTGAACGAAATATAATATTAAAATATATAACACAATAGCACTCTAGCTGTATTGTTCTCTAATAACTTTATTTTATATACATCGTTTATTCTTCATAAATATGTTTATAATTAACAAGTCTTGTAATAACCAACGTTGTTTTCTACTAAAAAAGAAATAAAATAAACAGCTAGAGCGTAAAAGACGCTTAAACCAGAAAATATACAAGAGAATAGGATAAAAGGATTTGAAAGAAATTCCGTGGAGGTCGGACAATACTGAGTCAACTATTGAAAATTTAGAGAGAACTGGTCCTAGACACGTCGAAAGAATTTAAGAGGATTTACGGAGACAGTTGAAAGAAACTAGGAAACGTTTGTATTTTCAAATTCAATTTATTGTTTGGCTTTAGGTAATCTTAGTTTTATATTTGAAAAAACATTGCCACTGGCATAAAAACGTAAAAATTTACCTATCACACTATTTTGGAGATTAATGTTTGAATTATTTATTAATAATAAAAAATGAAATAAATATAATTATTTTTACATATATACCATAAAATATTGTAGGTAATACCATGCTGGCTCAGACTGATCGACATTGTTCAGACCTCAAAGGCTTGTCTTTGTAATAAAATATAATAATATTGCTTGGCTTCAAGTGTTTCTATTTATTGCATGAATAAGAAATAGAGCTAAAATAATATTTCTATAAGTAAAATAACTAACACTAGTCAAAAGCTATTATAATCACTACAAGAAACTTTGCGTTTGTCAAAAACAAACTAACTACACAAGCTGTTGAAAATTATGTCTATTAAAATAATAATATTGTATCATTCATAAATTCATTTGTATATTTAGAAATGGATGAAGTAAAAAATTCATTAATAATAAATCAAATCAATTTACGCATTTCTTAACGACCATGGGCCCTAAACAGTATTAATACAGGTATGTAATTATTCAAGAAATATTTAAAATAATATTAACGTTATTGTTTTTTTTTTGTCTATATTAACTTATTTAATAATCAAACATTTACACACTTTTGATAAATTTATTATGGATTAATCTTAAACTTGGGATGTAAATAAATAGTAAAGTCATAATTAAATCTTTCATGAATGGCAAAGTTTTTTTGCTATCCGACCTTTATAAAAGACTAGCAACTTTCTGAAGAACATGTAAAATATAGATTATTTTATGGTGACTTACAACGTAAAATAACAATCACAAGTCTAATATTGACGTTACAATATGTTATGAAATTAGTGATTTAATTTACTTACATCGTTTGTTGACACTTTTGGTACTTTGTTGCAATGTTAATGCTCCATCCAATAGACCTAAATATTAAGATTTGTAGAACAACGTAAGTAATACTTAAAACAAAAACAACTGCAAGTCCGAGGGATGTTGGCGAATGAAATATTATGTTAGAAAAGTGTTGGAAAATTCTTGGTTTGTTCCATTTTCCTACACATACAATGAATGGACGCACTCAAAGAAATATCATTTTACTAATGGTTTAGATGTGAAGCTCGTATGACTCTAGACATGAGGCTTGTCAGGGAAATTTTTATCAACATAAAAACTGGTAACTTTTATACTTGACATAATGCATTAGACTACTAGATACAAGATTCATCAGTATCCAAGGAGTATAAATAATAAAAAAAGTAAATATTATTGCAACACATGCAGTGATTAAATTACTTAGGAGACTTTCTATGTAATATTTTATTTAATTCATAGCCTAAGGGTCCAAAATATGGTAGAATCATGCTACCACCTCAGGACTGCAACAGTCATGGGCTTATTCGACCTATATTGTGCCACTTTTTGGGTTCAGACGACATAAAAAAAAAATTCAGGTCAACTCACTGACAAACAACTTTTGACGTGAAAACTCTTGAAGTGGTGAAAAGCATTAGAGCTAAAATATAAAATAGAGGTTAAAATTATATGCATATAATTTATATACATTTACTTTCACGATTGTTCTTTTTTATATATAAATCGTTTATTAAATTCTTTAAAATTTATTAGCTAAAATTTAGCATTGAAAATTTTAAGATACATTTTCAACATTTGAAATGTAATTGATGAAAGTTGATCTCTCATTAAAACACTGTAACTGTTTTCTTCATGTTTCACGCTAATTACTACCAAAGCCATTATTCATCAACATGGGTCGGCTCCCTTCAGGCATATCATGAGTTCATGTTATGATCTTATAGAGCTTTAATGAAGTACGTTTCTAATGACCCTTAGTATAATTAATGTTCATCTATTTTGTTACAGACTATTCAAACTTATGAATATCTACGACATGGGAAAAACGTACCATGTTTTTGTAATAAATCGTTGAGATATTTTTTTTACATATCCTTAAATGTAAAGGGTGGAACACATTCTCTTGAATTTTTTAGCTGGAAAACGGTTTGTTTGGTGAACGTGAATATTTATAAAGTTGTATTTTTTTTGTTGAATTGAAAACAAACAATGTTACCAAATATTACTATTCCACACAATATATATACAAAGACTATATTTCCAGTACACAGTGTGTCAGTTTTTTGATCATATGATTAGTATGATAATATATTAAGCAAAGGCCAATTCATGGTGTTAAATGATGTCTTTATATTATTTGATTTTCAACTACTTCCATTTTTTTTTAAATTATAAATGAAGGTATAAAAGAATTGATGAAGAATAAATTATTATTATTTTAATAGATATTTTATAAAGCATGTCAATTTATTTGTATTTGACAAACTCGAAGCTTGTTGTTGAAATTATTAAAGCTTTTGATGTCTTGCTTCAGTTATTTTAATTAAAGCGACCTTATTATAGAGCTCTTACTTATTCATGCCTAAAGTATACTAAATAAGAGCATTTCAAGGTCCTTATAATATTATATTTTATAGGAATGACAAGCATATAAAGTCGTCTGAACAATTTCAGCCTGAATCATTATGGTTGAGTATACTTTTGATAGTTAGATAATTATATATCGTTACTATGTACATTTATGTTGTGTTTCATATATATATTTATTTAATCAGAAATGTATTACAAGTTATTTTAAGTTTTTACCTCCTTTTTTTAAAATAAAGATTTCAAGTTACTCTTACAAACCTAAAGCCAAAAATACGGTCCCCTGTAAATCCTCCTAAGTTCTTTTGACGGATCTTGAACCAGAATTCTTTAAATTTTCAATAGATTACTTAGTATTGTTCGACCTCCAAAAGATGTTCTTCAAAATTTTCTTATCCTATTTTCTAGTATATTTATTAGTTTAAGCTCCTTTGCTCTAGATGTTTCGTTTCTATATTTTATAGTAATATACGGCATTGGTAGTTTCAAAGTAGTCGTTTCTTTCTAAACGGATGAATTGAAAAGTCAAGATTAAACTTATTAGAGAACAATACAGCGTGTGCAATACAGAGTGCTAATGTACCTTTAAAATAACTTCAAATTAATATTAACAAATAACGGCCCTAGCTAGTTAAAGAAAATATTTTATAATCAAAAATTAATTGATACAGCATAATATTGTAAATGCAAAAAATTTATACATAGTCCTGTAACAAATCAGACATCTATGTATTTCAATTGTCAAAACATTAAATTGTAACATTATATATTTTAGTAGGTTCATTAAACTTATTTCAACTGGGAGCATAAAATAGACGAAACACCGAGAGTGCATAAATGTGCACTTTCAATATCACATTCATTTTTAATATTATTTCGGCATATATTTATATGAACCCTCAATATCCTCTTCCATCACACCTAGTTACGCTGTCAAAACCATCAAATTCAAATTCAAATTCAAATTCAAAATATCTTTATTCAAATAGGCATTTACACGCACTTTTGAATCGTCAATTATTACATTATAAAAATGTCAGTAGTCAGTCCGTCCTTCAGCTACCACCAGCTCGGAATGCTGTTCTGTTGAGAAGAGCTGGCCAGAAACTTAACAGTTGCTCTTTTTAAAATATGTGAACAATGTTTGATTTACAGATTAGAATATCCTGCAAATGAGTCAACAACCAAAGCTCCACAACCTAACCTTTTACTTGATCGAAATACGATCAACTAAGAATTCTTGTATGCTATAATAAGCTTTATTTAACAGTATACTTTTAATTTTAGATTTAAAAGCAAGTAAAGGAAGGTCTAAGATATCTTGCGGAAGCTTATTATATATGCGAACACTCATGCCCATGAAGGATTTTTTAACTTTTTGCATCACACCTAAAAACTAACTAACCGTCTAACATGTGCATATTATATTGAATTATTAATGAGTATTAAAAATATTGACCTTAATTAAACAAATAATTTTCATTACAGCCTTTTAATTCACAAGTATAAATACCTTATAAAATTCTATAGCTAAATATTCGTAACATTATATAATACAGATATAAACATAAGTCATCGTGTTTATTAAACAAATTTTATAACTGAATTCAGTTTCAAAAATAACTTTTTAATATCTAAAACTCTTACTAAGGAATTTTAAAAGACATTATAAACTATTATTAACTCACCGCGCTCGTAGACATTTCTTTTCCACTTAGCTCTTCTCAGTAATAAAAGTGCAACTAGAATCTTTCGGAAGTAATTTTTGCAACCACTTCTTAGTAGAGTCCGGTCGTAAAATTGTCAGACGTGATCAGAAAGAAATTAGAGAAAGATTATAACTTTGATAAAACTACTTTTGAAATTGTTGCCGTTTCATAGTAGACTAATACTTTTTGCTATATTTGGAATAAAACTTAAAATAAAACAAAATTATTAATAAGATATAACCTGCTACATACATATATATGTATTGCGTATTTTTATACCTGTAATGTTTTATAGAAAAAAAAATCAAAAATGTACTACTTGCTAAAGTGTTACACTTTAATATGATAAAGAGCATAAATAAAGACATAAAAGTGATATTTTTTTATTGCAGTACTGGATTACGAGTGCCTATACTTTGTTAAAAAGTAACGTTTTTCTTTGACGTTTCCGTAATTTCCTTGCAATGTAATGTCCGCAAAAGACTACGTACAAAGAGTTATTACATTAAAGTATTTAATTGAATAAAATTGCAAGCATAGTAACATATTTTTTATTAGGTTTACAAGTCAGTTTCCGTGGAGACATTCTTAGAACAAACTCTTTATTATCATAGTCAAGTTTACTTTTTTTACGTCTCTAATACATTGAAAATACTCAACAAAATTTCAGTTTATAGATGTTTAAAATCCTGCAAAAGCCTCGCAAGTGAACAAAAATCCCAGCAATTCAGAGCTGCAAAAGCTTACGATATCCAAGAAATATATCATTATAAATCACCTGGAAAAACACACGAAGTTTTTGATTTATTTTTATAGTATTTTAGAAACTAGTAAACATTATATTATTATTTAAAATGGGTATGACATAAAAATATTAATTTGGGACAGGCAGGAAGATGAGAAATGACTTAGGTCTTGTTAGTGATCGCATCATATCGTCATGAATATCGATAAAGCATAATTTAACAAGTATTTATAAGCCTTATAACGATACGAATGATACAGTTATTTGTTGATTATTCAAATATTTAATGAAACAGCCATAATTTTGAAATTCTTTGCACAGCTTAAAAAATGAGGATATGTTTAATCAATTTTCATTTACAGTGATACTTAAAGTTCAAGATAAACACATATTTAATCAAGTAAAGTAATTATTATATATTATATTGACTCCAAATTTCACAATACAAATAAATATAGCACAATATAGATAGATAAAAATTTACATCCATAAGTTAAAGCCAAATAAAAATGTTAAACCTGTATTGGAACTGATGAGTTTAATTGATAACTCCGTAAATAAAAATGTTCTTATTGGTTACGTTAGTCGTATATAAAACGAGAAGGTGATATAAAAAATAGCTATGAAAAATAATGACTCAGGGTTATTCTTATACCGCGTAGATGTACATACCGCTTATTTACTTTCAAACTGAAAAATTCTATTAATGGTCCAAAAAAATAATAAGGTACCAATACTGAGAACTTTTTAGCGTAACAAAAAGAATCGAAAAACTTTATTTGAAATGTGTTGATAAGAAATAGAAAAATATAAAAAACCTGATATTAAAATAGTTTTAACCAGAGTTATATACATATATAAAATAATACCTAATGACATTAGAATATACAATTTTAATAAAAAAAATGTTGCAGCTGCATTAAATATATCATATAAAATGTAAGTTTTTATCAACAAGTTCCATGTCAGAGACATAAGAGATTCACATCTGAGCCATTAGTAAAATGATATTTCTTTTAGTGTGTCCATTCATTGTAAATGAACTGAAATATAACGAACGAAGGTTTTTCCAACAGTTATCTAATATATCTTATAGTCCAACATCGCTACAAATCTTAATATCTGACACTAATATTTGGTGTACTAAAGTTGTAACAAGCTACCAAAACTTTGTAGAAACTAACTGGTATGATACTATATTTTAACTTTAAAACTACATTATTAATATTCCTGGAACTGACTTAAGATCTTTATTATGACCTCTACCTTAAAGTCTCCGCAGGAAGTTGGTCGTGGAATCAAATCTTGGTTCACACATATTTTTTTTATAAGATAGTGCAACTTAATATTCACAATATTACCACGTGCTTTTAGAGTTAACCAAACCGAGGACATAATATTATTAAAAGTTAAGATCGCTACAAAGAGACTAAATAATAAATCAAAAAATGTTCTTAGTATGATTTTAAAAACACAAAAACTTCTAAATTATAAAATTGAGAAAATATTAGTATTTTAGTCCAAGTTATCGTTTTGGACAACTTACCTAGTTAGTTTGTTTTGACCAACACAAGCCTGTAGCGTACATTATTAAAACTTTTGATGCTGAGTTTTCGTAAAAGAAAACATATTTTACAAAGATCTGTAAAGCATTACAAAGTTCTCTGAAGCATACTAAATAAGAGCACTTCAAGACTCTTAAAGTACAATATTTAATTCGAATGATAAACAAGTCTTTAAAGTCGTCTGAACAATGTCGTTCATTAAAAGCCAGCCTAGTGTTAATATAATAATACCCTTTATAGCATATCATTATAATTAATATATAAATTAATAAATATTTATTTTTATAAATTAATATTTTTATAAATTAATAGAATAAAATTTTTATTTTGATCCTTTTTTTTAATAATAAATATTATAAATTAATGTACAGAAATATGTTAGAAGGTTGTCAAAAAAAAAACTTTATTTCAGTCTTATAGATTACCAAAAGCTATACAAAAAGTTCTAACGTTTACTAAAATCTTTGGCTGTCTCCAGTAAATCCTCCCGAGTTCTTTGGACTTACCCTGGACCAGCTTTCTTTTACTTTTCAATAGTTGACCGAGTATTGTTCGACCTCCACGGATTTTCTTTCTAATCCTCTCATCCTATTCTGTTGTATATTTGCTGGTTTAAGCGCCTTTTATGCTCCAGCAGTATTCCAGTATAAATATTCCAGTTAATTCAGTAGATATTTTATAGTATTATAAAATATTGGGTGTTGCTAAATCACTACCCGTCATTTAACAGATGAATGAATAAAAAATAAAAATATTGAGTACTTAACATATTCTGTGTATTCACTTTTAAATAAATATTAACTTAAAAATTTATCGATACGACCGGTATTCGAACCCGCAACATCTGGGAATCCGTCCCGTCGCTCTAACAATTAAGCTTAATATTTAATGGAACGCGGCATTTTATATTTATTTCTAATTTAATAAACTTAACATAATTAAAGATAACTTCCCAAAACGATATGATGTATGGAAAGTAAACAAGATTCAAAATTATTAGATAACAATACAGCGAGAGTGCTATTGTGTTATATATTTGAATATTATATTTGGGACAGTAATTATAATATAAAATTAAATGTATTTGAATTTAATTCCATCGCACTAAACTGCCGCAGGTTGGGTTGCATCTAGGGCTACGTCATAAGTAATAATATTTTTAAAAAATATTCTTAATGCAAAAACATTCCACAAAAAAAAATATTATGGAATATTCTTTAATAATGTTCGACGGATACACTTAGACTTACATATTTTCATTGCTTGCTGAATCTTATTTTAATTGAACTTAATTTATCATATTTAAGAAATATATATAGGATCCCATATAGTCTTTCTTATATAGTCTTTGTTTCAGCTGAAAATTACCTTAATATAAAAAACGACAACCCTAGATAATGTCAATATTTTATAAATGAAAATTAAATGAAATTCGGCGATATTTTTTTTATTGTAACTGCAACAATTAAATACATAAAAGCGTTGTTTCGTAGAGAACTCGTATTCCCTTAGGAGTAACCAAAAACCATTAATATAAAATATATCGTTTGATTAAATGAATGAATGTATGGCATTTATTTATGAAATATAACCATTTTATTATAAAATATTAAAGCTTTTTAATGTTTCTGTGTGTAAAAATTTTCTATACAACATATTTTTATTCTTTTACACTCATATTTCGATAAAATTAAAAATATTCAAGATGTTATAATATTTTATAAAGAAACATAACGCGTTTTTCTTACTTTAATAAAAGAGCAACTCGACTATAAAAATTTACTCGACTTTGAATATTTCATTAATAATTATACTTTTTAGAACGCTGTCTTCAGTTGCTGTAAAAGAGAAGAATTTTAATTTTGCTTTAGTAAGATGCATTATTAAATGTAAAGTGAATGATGAAACCTTTGTAGAGTTTTTGAATAAAAGATCAGTTACTGCTCCAAAGTCCAAAACCCTTTTAGTAAATAAAAAAAAAAAAAGTTATATTCATTTAACATTAAAAATCACTAGTAATAGCATAATATTTTCATGGATATTTAAATATTTTCGATTTATCGAATAATTGTACTTCAAGAAATTTGTTGCACGAATTTATAAACACATTTTATTAGATGTCAAAATTAAATTTGTGGTTAATTTTAACATATTATGTTTGTGAAACTATAATTTAAAATTTTAATTAAATTTAAATTATGTGTTATTGAAGAAATATTGTGCCTTAAACTTTGGTTTTTATATTCTATGAAAATCCAAAGGTCGCGTTGAAATAATAGTCTAAAATTTTTCCGGGAGTATTAATTGTGGTACTAAAACAATATAAGATACCAAGATGTTGTAGATTTCAGTTAATACCATCGATGACTTATTTAAATAAAACTAACAATATTTAAATAGAATTATTTTACGGATATAATTCGTGTTTATATCCGTAAAATAATTGTATTCATCAAATGTAAATAGTAATAATATCGGTATTATAACCATATACTCATTTACAATTATGAAAAACCGGTTTGCATAATTAACAAAGAAAAAATATTCTTAACTTTATGTTACGTGTCGAATCCGAAGAAATCACATTTACTGCAACAATTTATAATGTTAATTGAGTACAGTTAATATATTATTTATATAAAATATTTAATAAAATTCTTCTATTTCCACAAATGCCTGGAACGAATTTCTGAGATAAGTTTGAATACACTTGCATCCCGGCTCGTATATCTGAGTTAATTAATATATCACATAGTTGTAACTCGCTCTAACATTATCGGCGCTTCTACATCTGACATTTGAGTATGTCTAATTTAATGTATAAATTTAAAATAGCATTGGATTAGCTTTAATGGTTTTTATCTTTTAATATCTATAAATCAAAATCTAAAAATTTTTTATATAATAAAATGATAAACAGAAAAAAGATGTACTCAAACAGGCAATTTTCTTAAAGTAAGAATTAACAGCGTATTTTATAATTAAAAATAAGAACTACTTATACGATTCTAATAATATTTACCTTTACAAAGGATTACACAAATAACAAAAAGTTTGTTCGTTTGATTGTTGTCAAAGGATTGTAAGGCTAGTATTTAATAAAAAGATTAACATTTATAATTGTTTCATTAATTATAAGATTTTTATTTTAATTGAAGTTATTCAGTATTTCTATAATATAAAAAAGTAGCTTATTAAAATTGGGATAAATCTATAAATAATGTAACAAAATTATAACCGTACCAAATCTCCGTGTTAGACTAGAGATGTTACTTGAACATGTTAAACAATAATGTTAACCGAGTTAGCTGTTATGAAGTGAGCTCAGCACTCTGTGTTTGTGTGTGTTTGTGTCAAAAGAAACTCAACACCACTTAACTACATAGTCCATAAGAACTATGAGTGTGTACGAGCTCGTAAACGTTTCTTTTTCACTTATCTGTCATAAAATTGCAACTGGAATTTTTCAGAAATAATTTGCAGTTGCAGCGCTACTTAGTAGAATCCGCTCGTAAAATTGTAAGACGTGATCAGAAAGAAGATCTTTCTGAAATAGAGATAACTTTTATAAAATTACTTTTGAAAAGCTGTTTCATTGTAGACCAGATATTATATAGTATATTTAATTTAAAATATAAAATGCAACACGATTCTCACGATTCGCACTTGCCACATATATATTTTAATTAATGTATAATATTTTTATTAATATAAGAAAACCATTTAAAAGTACTACCTACCCCACTTAAAGGTGTAGATAAACTTAATATTAACTAAGTAAAATTTTTAATACAGATACGACTATAAATTATTATTTATTTCATTAAAAAAACATGACTGGAATCGAGTACATATTCTTTATAAAAAAACAATTACATGTTTTTCCATTTTGACGTATCTGTAATTTCCTTGCGATATAATGCTCGCTGGAGACTGCGGTACAAAGAGTTATTACATTTAAATATTTAGGCGAACAAAATTGCTAGTATCACACGTTTTGATATATTTGTTACATTGTTTATTACTAGGTTTATGTGTCATAGAAGTTAGTTTCCTTGATGATAATTTTGTAAAAAACTCAATACTACCATACTCAAGTTTATTTTATTCTAAATGTAAACTTTGGTAAAAATCTTCAACCAAACTATAATTTATCGAATGTTTCGATTTTTTTAGAACCTGCTTAAGCCTGGCAAGTGAACAAGAATCTCAGCAATTCGGAGACGTAAAGCTTACAGAATATCCAAGCAAAACAAGTTCGATATTGGACAAATAAGTCACCTGGAAAACTTGGAACCAAAATACCAGCGAAAATATATTGTTTTGTTTAATTTCACACGAATACATAAAATACTCATATAGTTTTTTTAGTATCTTTTTATAATTATTATAGTGATCCATAATTATATTATTTTTCAAAATGTCTAAGTAAATATGTGAATATAATGTTTTCTAAGATTTACACGAGTACTACACATTTCAATAAAACTATTTTTCGGATATAACTCGCGTTTATAATTACATTTTTATATTTAACCCGACGTTTCGACGTTTCGATGGAGACACCATCATCTCGTCTTACCGCGAACACGTTTGCTGCAAAGCATCCGAAACGTCGGGTTAAATATAAAAATGTACTAATAAACGCGAGTTATATCCGCAAAATAGTTTTATTGAAATGTGAATATATATAACAGATGAGAAGTTAATCCGTCTGCCTTGTTCAGTATTTTATATCATCATTTAAGTGTATCATATCCTAAGTATAATTTGCATCCTAAGTATACCATGTTTTTTGACAATACAAACATGAAAGAATAATACTTTTCATGTTTTAGTTATTTTTTTCGACGAATTTATCATTGTTGTATAAGTTATAAATTAATTTCATACCATTTATAAATAAAACTTCATAATAACGTTCATCGTCATAGAATATATATATTTTTTTTTTATATTTCTTATACATAGGTACTCACCATATATTCTTACCGATCTAATGTAACAATGAAGGAGGGAAGAATCTCGGGCAGAAGAGGAATCTCTACAATTAATAAAACTACAATATTGATAATAAAATTTAATTTATTACAAAAATTATTTAACTCTTCTAAACTATAGTTACTACAAGTAGCTTTTCACAGTTAATTAAATACTATATTATACAGATTATTACAAAAGAGGTAACATTAAGAACCAATGTTAATAAATATAGATAGATCTTTATTAGAAATTGTTTGGCACAAATTTAATTAGTTCCAACTATATAAAATGAGCATTATTAGGCTAATAATATCAAAATTATCTATGATTTTATATTAACTGGCACAGAATTCGTACGCACAGACGATGTTTGAAAGCTGAGAAATTATAACATTTAAGCATATTTGTTTTACAAGATATTAAACTTATATATAAAGAAATTGTGACAAAAGAGTAAAAGAGAAACAGTTTTATATAACGTTGGCAAGAAATATACTTAAAAAAAAAATGACAGATTTTTTTTATTTTGATGACTATTTTTTTTTATTTTATCGAATCATTTATAGCTTGCATGCCTTTTAGAAATTATGCATGCCTGCATGCCTTAAGAGTTGCAATTGTCACAGCAATTGGCTATAAAATAAAAATATATATATAAAACTCTGGCTGTTTGTCAGACAGCTCCGAATAAATATACCAGATTAATTTTCCATTTAACCTTTTAAAATAGAAATACAGCTGTCGCCATTTTATATATATATAAAAAAGAAAAAGACCGACTTACTCATATCACAATAATTTCGGCCTTTTTGAGATTCATTGCCGTTTATATTTCTTATAATATGGCAAATATAAAATTATCTCGGAAGTGCTTAAAAACTAAATCTAAATATCCAGTCTAAGTACATAAAGAGCATTATAAAAGAATTTAATGAAACTACTATAAAAACAATCTGTACAAATATACCTTATATATACCTACAAAAAATATACATTCATATAATGCCTCTATTATTTACAATATATTATGCACAATTTGTTCATTAGACTAGCTCGCGCTATTACATCTAGAAATTCGTTATTACTTAGCTAACTTGAAGCATTTCAGTCGGTATTCGTTGAACACAAAACTTTGTCCTCGGACTGAGATTCCTTGTCTTTGTTCACTTTTTGGATATTTATAACTCTGTGGTAGTTTCCACGGGAGACTGTTCGTAAGAGAATCCAGTGAAATTTCTTTTTCCGAATGTTACATTGTCGTTATCTGAGGACCTGTCAAATAAAATAATAATTATATAACAATAACAAACAAAAACATGAAAATAAATAACAATAACAAAGAAAAACGTAATTAAATAGCAATAACAAAGAAGAAGATAATAAAATAACAAAGAAGAAAATAAAAAAATAACAAAAAAGATAAAGAAATAACAATAACAATAAAGGTAAGAAATAAATAACAAAAATTAAAATATAATTATAATTAAAAATGAAGGTTACTGACCTTTGTAATCCAGGAATTTCATCATACGCCATTATAGGCTGAGTAGTTTTCTTTTTGTGGTTGCCGGTATTCATTTTCCTCCCTAAAGTCGCAGCCAGCAGCCCTCCCCCCACAGTATTGTTGTTCGCCCTCGGCAACGTTCCCAGTGAGTTGTTCAACGCGTGGTTGTTAGTGATACGTCGGTTTAATGTCTGAGTGTTTCTAGCGACGGTTGCGTTATTAGCATTATTGTCGAAATTATGCACTTTGTTCAATGTTCCGCCATTTTCATTTATGCTGGATGCACGTGCGGTAGTCGCTGTTTCTGATAGAGTCGGGCTGCGTTCGGCTTTAATATCAGAAATTCACAAATTAAACTGTGTTATATAAAAATAAGAATATAGACAAGTATTCGTGTCGTTTGTTGTATGTATGTGTGCGTGTGTGCCCGTGTGCGTGAACATGAGTATATGTGCGTTATGTTCTTAAAAGAAAAAAAATATCTCACCATTATCTTTGGATAAATATTGAACACTATGAATGTTGAAAGCATGATTATTGGAACTGAAATCCAATTGTAAATCTGCGTCATCTACTGCCATATTGAGGACCTAAAAAAATATATATTATATGATAATGATTTTTATATGTTTAAATTATTTATATGGTGTAAAATAATATTTGAAATAGTATAAATTAGACCATTATTTAATGACCTACCTGTGTTTCATATCTAGGAGCCGGATCGTCCTCGCTGGACTCGTACCCAGAAGCAGGACGGGGAGGCGCCATACTCATACTCAGGGTTCCGTACTGTTGTAAAGCTTGCTCTTTGTGTTTCTTGTATCTATGAACGTAATATATAACTTTAAAATATTATAGTATTTGCATGTAAATAACATGTAAATCCAAAAGAAATCAGCGTGAGGGTTAATTTAATCGGATTTAAAATTAATTAAAATGACTACTTTGTAACTTTTTCTTGTTTTGTTCTTTTATATTTTCATTTACAAAAGAAAATAAAATATACAAAATAATATATTTAGTTATCTATAAATAAAAGTAAATTCATCATCAACAAGAATAGAACATGCGGTTATGATTTCTAGGTTATTGAGGAATACCAAAGTTAGAGAATTAGAGTACACAATATTATTTTTGATATTTTAAATTATCTCTTTTGCAGTGGTAATGTTTAAACATGGTTTCATTCCATTTCCAACAACAAGGCAGTGTAGTGTGACCTGTTCCAGGAGGCGCAGATGTACCCGGTGGCGGCGGTGGCGGCGACCAGCACGAGCGCGGCCAGCGCCAGCAGCGCGGCGGGGAGCGCGCTGGCCAGCGGCGCCGCCGACAGCGGGGGGCGGCGGGGGGGCGCGGGGGACGGGGCGGGGACCAGCAGAGACACACCGGACGATATCGCACTGGAATGGGAGAACGTGACAATTCTGGGCTTGGATTTCAGTGTACAAATATAGTATCCAGCTTGGTATATGTATGTTGAAAAATTTGTAAATAATAATAACATATACTATTCTTTTTTTCAATTTCTATGACTTTTTCAGCATTTACTAAGTTAATCCATTTCTATAAGTTTTACCAGAAAAAGAAGAAGTAACTAAAGATATAAAAATATTTTTTGAAAAGCAAAAGTGAATTTGAAAAAACTTTTACGGGATCATCTATTTATACAAGCTCATCTGTATAAAAATAGCTATAAAATACGCTCATGATAGGTATTCAGAGAATAACAGAGTCCAGTATGCAATTTAAATTTTATATTGTTGTTAAATTTTATATGTTTTTACTTAACCAAGAAATGTAATAAAATTTTCAACTGTATTCATTGTTTGCTTTATCTGTGGCAGCTGCTAAAATTAGACATGTATTTATACACTATATAAAAGTAATATATCAAAAACGTCGAAACTAAAGCTCAATCATCTCAGTGATGGCATTTCGTATCACAAAAAACGAAAAAGTCTCGAAAAGTGCGATTGAACGTGAAGGAAATTATGCTCACTGTTTTTCTGATGTAATTTCATAATATATTAACAATTCTTGCAGGTTAAAAGGTTTTCCCAAAATTGATTTTTGACAGGTATTTTGTGAATTGGAGCCCTAGGCCACAAGTGTATAATATCTATTAAAACTGTCTTGAAAGGGAAATAATGTAGATGAATAAATTAATAGTTTTCCAAAAAATCGATAATTCCCGTTATTTCCTGAACACACAACAAATATACACAAGTTTTAAATGTTCCAAAAAAAACTTTTTACTTTTTCTGACTAAATGCCAAAATACTCACTTTTTAACAGGCTGTGATTCCCTCGTCAATATTTCGCCAGTGTTCGGATCCAACAAGTACAACCAAACATTGGTACTTTTAGGGTCACTTTCTAAAGTTCCATTTTCTCCCACATATAGTCTAGGAGTCAACTTCTCCAAACCAGCTACCAAGCCACTTTTTTCTTCCACAGCAGAAAGTAAGCTACGGGCTTGCATTGTCGTCATCGAGTCTACATTTAGATTACCTACTTCTATTATTAATTGATTGTCTTTTTGAAGGAGATTTATCTAAAAAAAAAAAATTAATTTAATAAAAAAAAACCCATAAACCCAAAATTTATATAACAATACGGAAATTAATTGACATCTCGAAATAATCATTTGAATATTTAATTTATCTTTTTAATTAAATTAATTAAATTATTTGTACTTAAGAAATTATCTTACCACAACAGAAGCTCTAGCTATTTTATAGTTTTCAGACTTCGGATTGTCTCTGGCCATAACATTAAACTTAAATGGTAATATTTCCTTCGGAACATTCTCGAAAGTCTTTATATTACTGATGACTCCTGTGTCAGTGTCCAGAGAGAAGTACTCCTCAGCGGCTTTGGTCCACGCGTTCTTACCGTATTCTATTTTACCAAACGCACCGCTGTCATTGTCTTTGGCCTGGAATATATAATACGGTTATTATACTGTTTCTAGATGGTAGTAATATTTTGTAATCATCTAGTAGATACTAGATTTACTAGATATATACTAGAATAATATATATACTAAAGCATTTATATATATATAATAGGTTTTTCATAAAAAAATAATTTTTGGTCAGACATTATAATACTAATCAAATATAACTTTGAACGATTTTTCTTTATTATTTAAAAAAAGATACTTAGTAAAAAACTTATATTTTAAAACAAAAATAACTCTAATATATATTTAATTTAAAATTACCTTAACTTGCAACACGTTAGTACCCAATGGCATATCCTTTGTAGCAATCGCGAAATACTTCCCTTTAGCACCAGCTATAGTGGACTGTTCGTTGAAGACAAATATTGGTGCGTTATCATTGACATCAGTTACATGTACTTTTATAACTGCTTTGTTACTCTCTGGGTTTATTAAACCTTGTATAGACTCCAGTTGTACCTCCAATGAGTATTCAGTCAATGTTTCATAATCTAACGTGCTGTTGAGATACACCGCGCAGTCTCTTTCTTCTGTTAGTTTTACGTAAAAAACGCCTGAAAAAATAAATAAATACGTAGTTTCAAATAAAAGAAATATGTATTTCAAATTTTTAATTTATATATATTTACTAATTGTTACCCGCTGTTTCACTCCATTTTAATTACTATTAAAATCTCTAAGTAGTACTAGATAGCCTTCTTCATGAACTTAGCCACCAAAATTATAAATAATTTTAGAAATCCACTCCGCAGTTTCGAAGATTAACGCATTTAAACAAACAATTTTTATGCTTTACAGTATGAGTATATATATATATATATATTTATAATTAACTAAATGATCAATAATAATTATATTATTATATAAATATTTAGATACCTTTCTTTGAAGTATCTGTTAGTAAGCACTTAAGCGGTGTGTCTCGTGAGTGCTTGTTCTTGTTCCATATCGGCAATGTTCGAACAAGAGTGGAGTTAGGAGAGTTCTCTGCTAAGTGCTCTGTGTACATTGTGTCTGGGAAACCTAGTCGGACCTGAGGAATAAAGAAAATTTGGTTTCATCGTTAAAGTCTGCTTTTGATAGTGTCAATAATCTACATTTTTTAAATATATTTATTAAATATTTAAGTTATTTCAACATTAAATTGAAAAAAAATAATAATATCTCTCGAAAAATAATTTTAAGAAATGGTTAATAGTTGTAAGTTTAACTGTCTGTTGGACAACCCCTTAAATCAATTATATTCTCAATATATTATACACAATAATTAGATTTTATTGTTACACAGTTACTTACATCAGGTGGAACAGTAGCTGAATGACTAACATACACGGTGAGACTCATGACTGAAGACAGCACCGGGTCGCCTTGATCATACGCTTGGATGTCCACCTGCAAAAAGATGTAAATCAGCTGTTATCTGTTTTAGCATACATTCATTAGGTCCGTTATTATGCACGCCGTCTAGAGCTTCATGTTTTCTAAGATTTGCAAGAGTACCACACATTTCAATAAAACTATTTTACGGATATAACTCGCGTTTATTATTACATTTTTAAATTTAACCCGACGTTTCGAATGCTTTGCAGCAAATATGTTCGCGGTAAGACGAGATGATGGTGTCGCATACTTGTACAATTAGCAAAGTAAATAGTGACTATAATCTTAAGCCTAATATGGACTCTATGTATAGTGTATCCCACACTTTGACTATTTAATAAAAAACTACAATCACAATTATCACCAAAAAACTTCATGACCTATAAGTCACTGTCCACGACAACTCTGCTTATTTTCGATATACTAGATATAAAACGATTGTTTTTTCAATATAGCCCACAAAAAGGGGGAGTTTAAGGGTAAAAGACATTCAAAATTCTTAATTAATTAATCTCTTAATTCAACCCTCTTTAACGCGATCATGTACAAAAACTTACAGTATATTCGCTGTCAGTCTCCTTCCTGAGGTCGTCCCTGACCCTCACGGCCCCTGTGTCAGGCTCCACGTGGAAGTACTTGCTGGCCTTCCCTCGGCCGGCCAGTGCGTACCTCACGCGGTTGTTGGGAGAAGTGGCGTCCGCGTCCAGAGCAGCCGCCGTCTCCACCAGACTGCCGATGGAGGACGTGTCCTCTATAGTCACCGGACGGACTACTGATGTGAATATTGGAGTGTTGTCGTTCTTATCCTGGAAATAAAAGTTTTATTCATCTTTTAGTTATATTGATGTATGGTAATTAAAATAATTTATAAACTTTAACATTAAAAAAAAATACTTTAAAAAAATATAATATTTTATTATTTTAACTTTTATAGTGTTTTAATCCTTTGTATTAATAATTTCATTTTTCAGATTTAATTGTTTTTTTTTTTTACTTATAGGAAACGCATTTAAGTTTACATTTTTTATTTATTGACAATAAAAAAAATTAAGTTAATTCCTACATCAACTAGAACTTCAACTGTAGTCGTAGCTCCATCCCCGTTACCATTGTTCTCTTCAGTACCAACAATTAGTTCATGTCTCGCGCTGTCTTCTCTATCCAGAGGTCGTAATGTTCTGATGAGACCAGATTTACGGTCAATGGAGAACAAATCCGTATCTCCCATTAGAATTGTGTAAGTTATTTCTTTTATAGTGTCTGGGTCTTCCGCCTGTAAAATACAATTTAGTATATTATATATATACGTTTAGAAATTTATACTATTTTAAACAAAATATATGTATATGTATTAGAGAGTATATGTAAATTAATTTAATTATGTGTTGATTATTATTAAATTAATTGTTTAGTTTTAAATAATACGTACTTAAGAAACTAACTTAAAATTAGATTTTAATGAATATGACAACTAAATCTATGAAATTGGGGAATTAAACCAGTTACTCTATTACATATATGACCACTGTATGTGTGTATGACACAAACGTGATAACAATATTAGTGATCCAGTGACCGACCTGAACCTTAACGACTGGGTAGTTAGGTGTGTTTTCGGGTGCGTGCGCGGTGTAGAGCGGCTGCGTGAAGGCGGGCGGCTCGTCGGGCGCGTCCTGCACGAGCACGCTCACGGACGCCGTGCCCAGGCGGCGGTCCAGCGCGCCGTCCGTGGCCGTCACCACGAACGAGTAGTCCTGGAGGAACGGACAGGGCGGGGGAAATATATATATTATATATTATACATTTTAATTTTTCACTTATATCCCAATATAGAATACATACATATTATATTTTAGAAATAATAATTTTTTTTTCGCCGCTGACTAAAGATACAATTAAGACTTTTTTTTAATATCTTTTTTTTTTTGTTAATTGACCAATAGACCATTTTTTTTATTTTTAATCAAATAACATAAAATCAAAATATATAAATTAAAATATGTATATATTTAATAATTGTATGTTATACATTATATAATTCTAAATGTCTCACCTTAGTATCCTCGTAGTCCAGTTCAGTTACAGTACTGATAACACCGGTCGTGTTATCGATAGAGAAGGGCAGATTTGTCGGGATGCTGTACGTTATCATTGCGTTAATCCCCTCATCTGAGTCCGTTGCGTGCACTTGACCGACTTCAGCATTTGACAATCCTAGAAATCATATTAGTTAAAGTATCGAAACAATATGTCAATTTGGTCAATAACTGTTAGTAGGATTTCATTCTTTATTTTTATTTTTTCGTTAGATATTTTTTTACTAATTCTTTGGGATTTTTTTTTCTTGAAGTTTTTTTGTTTTTGGAGCCTTTACATTTTTTTCCTTGAAGATAATGGTACAATGGTACAGTTTCGTGTTTCGTTTAATATTGTAAGTTTTTCCATTTTTTTATTATTGTATTGTCTAATATGCAACAAAGTACTTATCTATCTAGATAGATAGAAAAAATACGAACGGACACCATTGTACATAGATATGTACAATGGTGTCCGTTCGTATTTTTTACCCTTAATAAACTTATTTAATGTTTCATTACTTTTGTTTTAAACGGTAATAGTTGTAAACTTATAACTAAATGTACGACTGACCCACCACATCCTAATTATACCCACTCTATAAAAGATAAATATCTACCCACCTTCTTTAACTTTAAACAAATAAGAGTCTTCGTCAAACTTAGGGTTATTGTCATTGATGTCCGTCACTTTAATATTAACTGTAGCGGTTGTTGATAACCGACCTGGATCTTCAGCTCTGATCATCTGGAATTATAAATGGTAAATAAGAAAGGATTCAGATAGGACAGACGATTGGTCTAGTGCAGGGAGGGCGAACCTTTTTTTATGTCCGTGCCACAAAACAAAAATAAAATCATTTTTAAATGGGAAACAACACAAAAAAAATTCATTGGAAATTTTAGTGCGTTGAAACTATGGCTAACTATAATTAAATAAATAAATAAAATTAATTCTTATTTAAAGAATTTTTTATTAATTAGGTGTAGTTTAATAATTTTTAATTCATTTTTATCAAAAAAAGGTAACTTATAAAAAAATATTGTTTTTTTTTGTGTATGCCATCAAAACTTTCAAACGTGTCACTTTGGGCACTCGCGCCATTGATTCGCCATCACTGCTCTAGTTTTTAGTGTTTAGTGAATAGTGGTGAATAGTCTGCTTAGTAAAAGGTAGTGGATTAAATTCCAACATGGGATAGTTTTTTATATGACCCATATGCTGTTTCTAGTCCAGGTGACAAACATAAATAACGTTTTCTATAGCAGAAGTTGTTTTTATTACGTAATATTATATATTATTATACTAGAATTATTAAATTGAAAAATCAGTAATTTTTAATTAAAAACTCGAAAAATAAAAGGAACGGTCATTTAAATTTTTTTTAGTTTAAAATTATAATTAAATATTAATTTTGTTTTTATTGCTATTAGTACGCACATTTTTTGTATTAATTACTTCCTATTAACCATAACAATTGTATTTATTTAATATAATAATTCAAGAAATCTAACAAATTTTGACTATTGTACATTATCTAACAATTCTGATATATACGTACCAGTTGATATCTAGTGAGCACCTCTCTATCCAATTGTCTTATTACTGTGATGATGCCAGTGTTAGAGCCGATGGCGAATTGACGAAGATCATTTCCAGATGCTATCGAATATGTGACTGGCTCGTTTTCGGGATCTTTTGCCTAAAACAATCAAGATGATTTTATAAAGTTGCAAAACATAGATGAATGAATTTTTAATAGAAATTTATAGATTCTTGTGTTTTATGTGTACCTATTGGTTATGGAACTTTATATTACATTTATAGTTCTGTATTATCTAAGCATATTTTACATTCAGCATAGATATATCATACCAATTTAGTGATACTGTATTATAGAAATCAAAATTAAAAAAGAACAAGGAAATATGTAATTAATGAAGACTGTAATGATCGTGGTAACTCTCATGCCTGCGTGTGTATATGTATGTATGTGTGTGTATGTATGTGTGTGTATGTATGTGTGTGTGTGTATGTTCCTCACGGTGACAGTGATGACAGTGGAGTTGATGGCGGCGCCCTCGGAGACGGGCGCGGCGTAGTCCCTGGAGCTGAAGGCGGGCGGGCGCGTGTTGGGCCCCGGCGCCACCAGCAGCTCCACGATGCCCTGCGCGCTGAGGCCGCGGGCGTCCGTGGCGCGCACTGTCACGCTGTACTGCTCACCCGCTGACAGACGACCAGTACTCGCTGGGGATGGACAGTGACGGTTATTTTAATATGTGTATCTCTTGGTTGTGTTTGATGCATCAGTTTTTATATTTGAGAATAAACATGATCATGTGTTCTTAGCATTAAAGTAGATATTATTTTTAAAAGCTTCGCTTAATCCATTCATTGCATTGTTTTTGTTTAGAAACCTTTATTTTAAAATTGTTTTTTTATTATATAATCCGAAATTTATATATATATTATTAAAAAAATTATAATGTAAATATAAATTTTCCATTAAGTTGAAAAAAATTAAAATTTTCGATAAACTTAAAATCCATTCAACTTCGTTTTCTTTTGACCTAATTCTTACCCTATTCTTTTCCTTGGTTTGATTCGTAGCCTTATCAGAAGATTAAAGTATGAAAGGTGCATTATATTAATAATAAAGTTAGAGATCACACGTGTATATAACATGCAAAATTTTGTTATTAAATTGGTATTTAGTTATATTAATATAAACCACATTTCTAATCATAAATCATCTCTGTTGTAAATAAATATATATAGGCGCTCCAAGATGGGTTGGAGCACCTATATATATTTATTAAAAAATGGTTCTTTATTCATTTATTCATTCCTTTTTTATTAAAACAAAAAAAATCTAACATATAATACACGCAATATTAAAGACTTCACTTACGTAGATTGAAATAAGTTTTCCATAATTTTAAAACTTTTGAAACATATTAGTATAGAAAACATTATATTTTAATTTTCATCCACAATATATAGTCTTATTTCCAAGGCTACAAGTTAAAAAACATTAATAATGAAGTAATATTAGTACAGTGCGTGCACTCACATATCACACCAGTGTTGGGATCAATAGTGAACTTGTTACCACCGTTGTTAGACACGTGGTAGATACTGTACGTGATGCGAGCGTTCTCACCCTCGTCTATGTCCGTAGCTTCCACCTGGAACATATATACAATAATTAAATATTATTTATAGAATAAATTAATTCGTTTGTTTAATCGCATTAATCTAGAACTAGAACGATTTTGAGATATTTATTAATGCAAATACTATCTGTATTTCGTCGAAATCGTTGATTTCAACATGTGAGTGAGAGTTCACGCCGCGAATCGGTTCTTCGAGTCCGATAGCATATATAAGTACAGCCTTTTAAATATATATAATAGTAATCATAGAATATACATGGTAAATACAAAAAAAGGAAACGTGGTTTTTGAAAAAAAATTTAAAAAAATAACTTTAAGTGTATTTCTTATGTTACCATTTTTTTTCCCGGTTCCATCAACCGCTCTGAACTACTGAGCTTCACGACCTTCTGTTCATGCAGAGGCAGCCAAAACGAATTACTAGTAATAGTATAATATAAGTATGAGCCCACCCTGTAGACGGCGGCGGGCTCCAGGCTGGCGGGCGCCGTGACGGGCGGCGCCTTGTGTATGACGGGCGCGTTGTCGTTGACGTCCAGCAGCTCCACGTACAGCAGCGCGGGGGGGGACGCCGCGCCCGACGACTCGCGAGCCACCACCTGACACAGGGGTGTTAATATTGTTTTCATCCCTTCTATTCGAAAAGTGTCGCTTTGCTCCTCTTTAAGCGGGAGCAAAATAACACTTTTCTGATAGGAACTTTTAACCAGGCACAACAGTAGATTGTATCACAAGGGAGCAAAATAATATTTTTAGGGTAAGGGTGCTATTTTGAAGCAAAAGCGAGGTTACGGATTCTAGAATAGATTCTAACGTAGAATCCTGAGCGCAGCAAGGTATTCAAAGTATATCGTATAATAAGTATATTGACCCGAGGGAAAAATAAGTCATACACTCTACTTTTCAGCCCCTTTCTATGAGAAAATATGTACCTACAGATTACAAAAACAAACGTAATTGGCGCGTTTTTGTTTTTTTTTTTTTTTATTTTGCGCCGTGTACCCAAAACATACAGCCAGTAACTTATACAATTTGCGTTAGATTTCTATGAATGTTCATACCTATATGTTCTAAATTCAAATCACTTGTGCCCTCGCTAAAAAGTTCTTATCGGAAAAGGGCTATTTTGCTCCAGCTTAAAGAGGAACAAAGCTACACTTTTCGAATTGAAGGGATGAATAAATAATTTGAAGTAAAAGATATAAATAAATAAATAATGTAATATCTTACTTGGAACCTCAATCTTCCTTGGTTCGGCGTGTCACGGTCCAGTCTATCATCGCTTACTATGAGGTAACCGTCCTTATCAATATCGAAGAAGTTAGTTGTTAGCTCAAATGTGTAATCTGGTACTGGATCACCAGGACCCTGGAATAAAAGTTGAATACACGTGAGTATATTATACAATAAACTAGCTTACGAATGCAGCGTAAAATTCATTATTTCAATTACTGAAAATACTATTAATTTAGTTTATTTTTTATATATTTTAGGCAAAATATCTTTGCGACCTTTTCGAAAATAATCGTTTTTTCAGTAATTTTTAATTAAACCATAACACTTTAATGGATCCTCAGGAATCATATTGCTGAAAACTGTACGAAAATCTATTTTTTTTCAGTTTATTCCGTACAGACAGAGCGGAGGTTATGTTTATAATATAAATAGATAGTACTCATGAATCAGGGAAGTTTAAATACAAAAAATAATAAAAACAATACGTACCAAATCCGGATCAGAAACACTCAATCTGATAGGATTTCCTGATTTGTCGAGTACTTTGGTGCCCTTGGGTGAGTTTTCTTCAACCTCTCCTTCATCAGAGGTGGAGTGCACGACGGGAGGACTTGCGTCTATCGGTCGTACTGTTATTTTTAGTTTTGCTGTAGTATAACGCTTTGCTTCTGAAACCTCTTCGGCCTGAAATATTAATAGTATACAAATAATTAATATGACACTGTAGTTTAAAAAAATTAGCTTAATCTTTTCTTATAGTAAAATTAAGGTTTGACTAAAAAAATAATTATATCAAAATTGTTAAAACGAAAACTATTAAATTCTCATTTTTTCTGTATCTCAATGATTTCAAATTAAAATCAGTTCAAGTATAATTTAAATACATATTTTTGATATATAAATATATATAAGAAATGTCTAGGGAAAGTGCTTTTTTATAACAATTATTATACAATATATTTTCATAATAAAAAAATAACTTACAACTTCTAAGAATAAAGAATATACTTCTGTAAACAAATGTTAATATGTTTCCACCTACTTTGTAAATAAATTTGTTAAACTGTACTATTTGATATGAATACTTAGAATATGGTATAATCTATTTCAATATAAAAACAGATATACACTGACATTAAAAATACATTACTACCAACATTAGAAATGAAATCAATTTCTTATGTTTCCTACCTTGATAACCAATTGGAACTTCTTAGCAATGCTAGTATCCACGGCCACCAGCTGTCTGACAGCTCCTGTGTTCTGGTCGATGTCGAAGTAATTATTCCAGGAGTCTGGTTCCCCGCTATCTATGCTGTACTTGATCCTAGCGTTCAGGGTGTCCATATCCACTGCTTGGATCTTTTCTGGTTCTATTGTTAGGATACCCGCTAAGACTCCCCCATTTACCTGAAGGTATCAAATTTTTTTTATTTTTTCATTTTGATTCAATACCAGTGATCATTTGTGTACGTCAAATGGAAGTGACAAAATAATAAAGACTATAGATCGAAAAGCTTGAATATTAATATATAGACCAATATATATAATTTACAGTTTGATATAATTAACAAAGTTTGAAGATTTTACGTTATAATTGATTTTAGATAATTTAATTTCAAAATTTTTTAATCTTTAATTTAAGCCTAGATGCTTATTCGTTATATTTTCTCATTTGGTTTGAAAAAAAAAATATGTTGATATTCTGTGATGTAACAGAAGGAATACTCACAAAACTACTATACTCCGGATTGATACAAACACCATCATGAAGGGTACAGCCCTTGTATATGAATGATGGGTCTTGATCGTCGTCATCTTGCACATCAACTGTGAGGGTCGTGGTACTTGATAGCCGCTGCTTGGTATCGCGGGCTCGATCCTTATTAATAGTATATGGTAATTTAATAATAATATCTTGGAAATTCAATAAATAATGAATTTTTATAAGTAATACTAGCAATTATACCCGAGAACGAACGATTGTATTTTTCATTAAGATAAGTAAGAGTAGTAGCCAATTGCTAGATAGCTATAGTCCTCCTCATAAATATGCATATCAATCTAAAAGAATTTTAAAAATCCATCTGCAGCAGTTCGTTTAAAGAAACAAACTTTCCGCTTTATTAGTTCCGCTTTATTAGACTATAGATAGAATGTTTTATATATGTATAATTATTTTTTCCATATGTTTTTTTTTTGTTTTTATGTGTTTTATGTTTTTAACTTTACCATATTTGGTTAGATTGTTTCAATGTTAGTAATATCTCATTTAAATATACTTTAACTGCTAAGTTATCTAATAATCGAAAGCAATTTAAACTTAAAATTCCTAAAAAGTAACTTTAAGGTTGTTCTTTTTCTAGTTATAAAGTAATTCGTGGTCGTGTAGAAGTATTATTATTATATATATTGTATATAAACTGTTTGAATTTTTAAAATACTTACAGAAGCAACAATAGTGACTAGATACTTCTGTGTCCGCTCGTAATCCAAGCTTCTGTTGACTGTGACCTGTCCTTGATGAGGCACAGGTATCGCGAAGTGCGTGTACCCGTCCGCCGCGCCAGCAGCCTCCAGCGTCTTATTATCCCCTGGTACTATGAAGTACTCTGACAAGCCATTGACCCCTGCGTCAGGGTCTACAGCGCGAACACCATCGAAGATTGTTGTACCAATTGGTATTAGCTACAAATAACTTGCACTTAGAATATTGTCATCTTTAATTTAATTCAATTGCAGTATAATTTATTGTATTCTAATTTAATTAAATTTTTAATTCATACTTAATACTAGGAGCTCGAACCACACCTCAATTTTGACTCGCTGCGCTCGCAAAATCTCGTATGTGTTAGCATATTGCGCGAAGCGAGGTGCACTTGAGGACAAAATGTCGACGGCGCGTCCTTTTGTCCTCAAGTATTTTATATTTCAATCAAAACTTTGTACGTGATAAATTTTTCCAATATTTGAATTTTTTTTTTTTAAAACCACCATCAGTCTGATGTCTATCAGTGTGCAAAATTTGGAAATTTTCGGATATACCGTTTTTCATTGATGCTTGACAAAAGATGCAGAAAAGTCTCTCATCATAGAGACTCTCAAATATAATAATATGTAAATGTAATGATATGTGACTTAATGTAATTCAATTTAATGTCATTTAATGATTATATTACTTTAGTTTAATTTTTGTATCTTTGTTGTTATTATATGCATGGAATTTATTATTATTATTCGCATTGTAATTTGGTTTTATATTTGATTACTTTGTTGTAGTAATTATAAATTAACTAGAATTGTGATTAAAAGTCTAATTTAGTTCATATTATATACATGTTAAGGTTCATTTTATAATTTTTGATCATATATGGGAACATACTTAAATGAGCCTTACCTCTGATACACTAGCCTCATAGGGCGTGCCTTGAAATACCGGCGCGTTATCATTTATGTCTGACACTCTCACAATCACGGGGATAGTTCGCCTCTTCTTAGTCGCTTTCACTTGACATACCAGCTGTAGGCGAAATAACTCATTAATAACATATATATAATTAAGTGAAATAGCTCGAGGTAATTCAAGACTCGATGCGCTAACAGATATTGATTGGGTATTAGAGGCTTTTTGAACGCGACGAAAGATAATAGCTGAATTGTACTAATGGTAGTTATAAAATACGATTACTTTTACAATTATAGCACATGCTACTGTTATTATTAAATGACTAGTTACATAATGAATGTAATCTGGCTTCGCTCCGTATTTTTTTAAATTATATTTCCATAAGAATTATATTTTGATGAAGTGCTCCCAAAAATAGTCACAAAATAAAAACGTTAAAGAAAGAGAAAAAAATAATAGGACTGGAGACATCTGGACTCCAACCAGGGTTTTCTAGTTTCTGGACCGCCTGACTTCCACCAGACTTGTAGATGGCAAAATTCGTCTTAGTATTTTAATGATAATGTAGAAATTTTTCATTTTTTGCTTGTTTTTTTTTTTAAAGGAAACCTATCTAAATCGATTTATTACCCCCGAAAACCCTTGCCTACTAAATTTCATAAAAATGGTTGAAGCGGTTGCCAAAATTAATATTATATACACAAGCATTGCTCATATAAAAGTACTAGTAAACCCCCCGTTAATTCTTAACGATCTAGACGGAAAGATAGCTCTTATCAGAATTTAAATTAATTACCTTACAAACAAATTGTGGTAAATTATAATAAATTCCATTTAAAAGACATATGTTGTAGTATATTAGGGCTTAAACTACAACATAGGGTTTTCTATAACATCTTAAACTACAACATATGCCAAAACTGCAAGGAATATAAAGATATATAAACCTATAAACCTACTTTTTCATGTGCATGCATATTAAATTAGATTCTATTAATTACCTGAAACACCATATGCGATAAGTTATCAGCATCTCTATCCAAGGGCTGCAACAGCTGCAGACGTTTGCCATTCAGCTGAAATAACGTTGGCCCTTTAGGGAATACAGTTGACAGCACCACGTCTACATCTGGTTCGCCGATGATTGGTAACTCTGACGGTATTGTGGTTTGGTTGACCTCTGTGAAAATAATACGAAAATTAAAAAAATTAACTAGAATTTTTTCATACCCAAATAATATAGTATTATAGGTGTATGAATAAATTATTATAACTGTAACCAATTGTTATTTGCGGTTTCGCCCGCGAACAAATTAATTTCAAAATAAGTCTCGATATGGAAAATATATCTATATTTGTTATTCCGGGAAAATATTGCATTCTAATGGTAAAAGAATTTTTGAATTTTTCCAATAGGTTTTTTGTTAACTTATTCAAATATTTCTACAAGTCTTCAAATATTTCTTTAATATTAATTTTATAATATTAGTATAGTCAATAGGGGTGCCTTTTATAATATTCACTTTTTACTTTCTATTCATACTTACGGTCTCCTCTGCTCTCTTCAATATCTACTATAATGCTTGACTGACCCGTCTCTACTTCGCACGGACCTGAAAAATAGTTTAAAATAAATAAAATATTTCAAATTAAAGTCATAAAACAAATCTTTTTTAAGGTTTACCTTTATTATACTCTTTGTATTCATAAATGTTATTTTTATATCAAAATAAAGCCTAGTTCATCATATCTATTTGGTATTTTGAGTTCGTTTAGTATTAAAATAGCGTATAGCGTGGTTCGTTAGTACTTGCTAATTGGGAATATTCTTACGACGGTTATATTGCTACAATTTATTTTAATTACGACTCCTTATTTTATTTTCATTTTACAGCCGATTTAACGATTAAGGATAGCTGGGTTCATTTCTGATAGATTGTGTAATAGTATGATATATTAAAGATATTTTATGTGAAATGATACTATGGAGAAGTAAAGTGAAGTAAAGCTATGTGATTCTTTATTTTAATATATTCTGTTCACTCTTTTTTGTTATCAAAATAACTACTTTAAGAATATTATATATATATATATATTTATTGAAGAAAAATTGTATATAATTTTGACCTTGGTAATTACATATTTCTACAAAACTGCCCTTTAATATAATAAATGCCAATATAAAATAAAACTGCAGTTAAAAACAAGTCGGGACAAGTTATTTAATATAGATATATGCATATAATTAAAATTTGCATGTACTATAATTATATATAAAGGCGTTAAGTACCGTCTATTTGTAAAGAACCACTGTATTTTACTTATGTAAAATACGGTGGTACATAAATCACTCTGAAAGCGATGTAAGCTGGTTCTTTTATAGGCGTGTCTGGGAAACTATCAATTAATATCATTTAAACATATGAACCCAATTACATGAAATAACTTAGAATTTAAACTATGTTCTCAATGTTACTTGAGAAATTATAGTGAAAAAGTTGCACATATATAACACACTTGTTTTTTTTTAAGAATTCTAAAAATGCTATTAAACCTGTTAACTTTCTATTTCTAACACATATTATTTATTTAGTTCACGACTGTACTTCGATGTCTTTATATTTAGGCATACAGCCTTATATGTTTCCGATCTAGTTAAGAGCTAATCACTTGTTTTGATGACTGTATCGTATTATCTAGCTAATTGTTTGCGTGTTTACGATTAGAAAAACGGTTAAACAATTAATTAATTAGATAGCTATCAATATTCTTGTTAAGATCAGCAAGAGGCATTATTGACTAGAAAATTATCTAGAATTAAAAATTTTTTGAACTTCTTTGGACAATAATGATACCATAAATACAATAAAATAAAACTATTTTTAACCGATTTAATTCGTGAAAAATTTACGTTATTGGTTACATTTGAACTTAATTAATTTTTAATCAACGATGGGCCGACTGCCTAGTTTGTAGTCGGCGACTAGTCACCGATTAGTCAGCAGGAGACGCCAACTAATCGTCTCTTTTTAGTAACGACTAATGTAAGGCTTAAAACACAAAAGTGAAATAATTACGCCATGTTTATTGATAAAGAGTCTTAATAGAAATTGTTGTTTTAGTTTAAAATATCTCTTTGCAAATGAGTGTAATTTATTTTGCTTTATAGTCTATTCTAAGGGAATATGTAATTTGTTAAAAATTATGCAATAAATTAATCATTATATATTTTTTCGAGGTGATTGAGTAAAAAACAAGGAAACATCTATCCATCCATATTTTTAATTCCATTATATGAACATTTTTGTTTTTTGTTTGCTGTTAATATTTATCCAGTAAAATTAATTACAATTACTATTTGATCATAAAAAAAAATAAAACTTTAGATTAACGAAAACAAAAAAATTACCGGCTTGGCTGACTTGTCGGCCTAGTAGTCGGTTAGTCGGCCAAAGTCGTAGTCGGAACATCTCTAATACTAACCCGACGTTTAGAATGCAGCAATCTTGTTCAGAGGAAGACGAGATGTAAATATCGTTTTAAATTGTAAATTGTAAATAATACCTGTTATATCCGTTAAAAATAAAAATATTATTATTATTTTAATATAAACTATAAAGTCCTAACACAAAATATATTTGTCAATATTCATCCAACTGCGCCTTTCATAATTATATTACAAATGCTTTCACTAGTTGAACACGATATTAAGATCGAATCTCATTTGTTAGTTAACTATTTGTTGAGTAAACAAACAACTGTATTGTTTGATTCATAAACCTTGAACATTTCAATTAACTATTTAATGTCATTGAACAAGTCAGGATTTTTATCTTTTAATACACATCATATATTCTTTAACAATTAATTAACTTTTACCAATTTTCAGTTAAAATAAAAAAAATATCTATTTTTTTTTATAATTTCTTAAACAATCTATCTCTGTTTCACAAATAGATAACGGACACAAATAACACTCAGAATCGAAACAACAATTTGTGGATCACACATAAAACTATCCTATGTGGGATCTGAAACTTCAGCAGACCACTAGAAAATAGACCAATCGGCCGTCATTGAAACCAGAGGAAGGTTAATAAGTATTCTCATTTTAATGTAATAACAATAATTATTATTAGAGAAAAATCAATGTTTGTAATATAAAATTAAATACTATAACACCAATACCAATCTGTTATCTGTACCTTTGATCTCGTCAGAACATCTCCGTGAGAAAAAACCAATCAATTAACCAGAATTAAGAAATAAAGTAAAACTTAATAAATATCTTAACACTGTCATATAAATTAATGAACGAAGCAACATGTTATCTTTTAAAAAAGATTCTCTTCTGTAATTTATAATGTTATATAGTAATGACACCTCGCTCCTCTTTTTATATATGTATATTATGTTTCTGCTATCAGTTACCTTATAAGAAATGCTTTGGCAGTAAGTTCGCCAGTTATATTATTATATACATTAGTTGTTACACAAAATAAATAGTATAATTATATGTACATTACTCATTAAACAATTAAAATGTAAAAAAATTATACGCGAGTTTTAATCCGTAAAAATAGTTTTATTTCAAATAGATTTATAAATAGACAATTATATTATAATGTTAAGTATATGTTACTAACCTGGAGTCGCCCATGCTGTAGACAGTAGAATAACTAGAAGCCAAATCGTGGTTTGCCGGATCAGCGCGCCCCGCGCCATCTCACTGTGACCAAAACAATAAGATTAATGACAAACAAACAAATAAGAACAATCGAATTTATTATAACAGCAGTTTCTTAAAACAATTGACAATTCTGCGCATTGCCTTCTAAGAAATCAAATGCAATAGGAACTGGGTTATCTTCATGTATGAAATATTAAAAACTAGGTGTGACTCGCGGTTTCACCCGAGAAAGAAATTTAATTTCATATTAAGATAACTAAATCTATTAGCATAATTATATATATCCTATATCCTCTTGAACCTGTCTTTCATATTCAGACAAAAAAATTATACCGTTATTATAAAATATAAGTATTAAAGAAACAATATCATATATAACTAAACATAAGTATAGATAAATTACTTGTTTATATAAACAAATTACATTTTCCAATGAATTTGATATTAAATTATCTTAACATGGTTTTGCAACGTTTCACAAGATAACTTATTATTCCCACCGGCTTTACTCGTCAGCAGAATATGAAACCATTACACAAACCATAAATACGTACAAAGATGTTGAAATAAAACTCATAGAATGATTTTGATAGAAAACATTTAAAGATTAATTAATTAAATTTATAATTAACTAATTAAGTCATTTACAAATAGTACATTAGTAGTACTTAAGAAATTAAAACACAATATACGTACGCAAGATAAAACTTCGCTATGTAATAATTATAGAGGAATTACTCTGCAACATTCTATGAGACGTGACAGAATTCAATAATTAAAATATATAATCTAATATCTTATGCTTCTGATAAAACTTAAAGTTTGAGGTATGTCTTTAAAAAATGTCATTTTACGTGACTGTTTCTCATATTGTTTAAGATAAGTATCGTAAGAATGTTAATGTCTACTATAAAGCGGTAAGCTACTACTGAACGACCATTTTTTAAATGGTTTTATGAACATTTGAGCAAAGAGTAATCACTCGAATATTCTGTTACATGAGAACAAAATTTATTCTAATAAATTCTATTGATAGCCTAGTGCAGGGTCTAGTGCAGGGGAGGCCAACCCGTCGATCGCGGCCCCAAGGTCAGTCGATCGCGGGCAATGAAAAAATTATCGGTACCTACCTATTCCCGTCCTAAATATTTTGAAAATTATTGGAGTAGTTAAAAAATTACTAGTATAAGAGGCAAAGAATTAGAAATAAGAGGTAAAAAGACAGACAGTAGATCTTGAGTGGGATTGAGTTGGCCACCCCTGGTCTATTGGCTAGTTGTTGGTTGATTTCTAAGCCAAAGGTAGTGTGTTCGAATCTCACACAAGACAATTGTGTGTGATCCACAGGTTACTGTTCGAATCTGCGTTTTATTTGTCTGTAAAAGCTGTTATTGAAAATCTACCAACAGAGGAAAACGTTATTTAGTGCTAGTTTCTTTTTTTTTTTTATAAAAAAAATGATAAATACAAGAAATTTGGGTATTTGTAAAATAAATATTATGTTCCTAATAACCAAATTACTGTTTTTACTTAAATTTTATTTGTTAAAGATATATGTAACCAAAACAACATTTCTAACAGGGTAAATGGGAAATTTATAACATTATCTTAATATCATTTAAAAGTCATCTATTCTAAAATACCACGGTCTACAAATCCATTTATTCTAATGCAATTTACCGACTGTTGAAATCCCGCAGTGCTTAGTCAGTAACAAATATACTAACATTAATTTTAGAGCATCCTAAGGTTTCCCATGCGCCAGATTACCTACCTGATAGCACTAAGGCACTTACACAATGTGGTTTCTAGATTTAGACTTTATGTTACATTTATTTATTATTTATTTCCTTCATAAATTCGTTCATTCATTCATTTATTCATTCATTCATTCATTCATTCATTCATTCATTCATTCATTAATTCAATTATTTTTATATATATTTCTTTTTTCTTTCTATCTTTATTTCTTTTTCATTTTGAATCAATATCAGTGTCACTTGTATATATCAAAGGGAAGTGTGAAAGGACCTATCTTGATACCATACTTATCGCAATAAATCCTTTTATAAAGTCATTCTCCAAATTAATGATAAGGCTACAAGGGTTCAAAATGTACTCTGGTCAGAAAAACTTACACAACAAACTCAGTCGGATATTTCTTTATTCACTGTTTCACCTCAATATTTAGTGAAAAATTTGCAAACAACGAAATAAATTGTATAAGCATTTTTGGCATATACGAAGGTACCTTTTGAAATAAAAGAAAAAAGAAAACAAAATCGTCCAATAATAATATAATTGATTTAAAACGTAATAACATGGCCGCCACTGTAAGGAGAGCCGGCAGTAATTTATAAAAATTCTATGAATCTTTAGTTATAACTCAAACCGGTTAAACTGTCGTAACAGAAAGCAAAAAGAAGAAGTCGTTAGACTACCTATACACATTATAAAGTCTATTAAATCATAAGAAAAAGCTCAGATTAATCGCTTCAATATATTCCTGATAGACAATTTAATAAAGTATTCACGTAATTTAATTTTTATTACGATGTGAAGATAATTGTATTTATAACATACTAGCTGTTACTCGCAGTTCCATCCGCGGACGAACAATTTTATTAACTATTAAAATAACTAGGATTTACTATTCTTAGTTATTTTATAATGCTAGATAATTTGTGGCATTCTTCATGAACCTGCCTATCATAATCAGAAATAAATTTTCAAATCAATACGTTAGTTGCGAAGTTTAACGTTTCAACAAACAAACTTCCTAACTTTATAATATTAGTATAGATAAACAATTATGAGGGATATATTTTTAATATATTTATTTTTTATTATAACTGTCTTTGAACCAAATAGTTAAAATGAAATTAGTAACATTAGACAAAAGGTTAAACCAAACCGCAGACTACTCTTTGCAATAACTTCAACTATACAATTCTATTTGAGAACAGAACAACAATGAAAATCTATAAACAGAGGTGTAGAAAACAATAATTTCATTTGGTAGGTATTCGTTTTATGGCACTGAACCCGTTACCCGTCTATTGTCTAAGAACTGGCGGTTTCCGCACGTTCCAACATAATGGAAGATCAATAGAGGTACTTTGAATTTATCTTCGATAATAACAAGTTGCTTAAACCTTTACTTAAAGTTTCGTATTACTGCATGGATGTGATAGCTGTCTGATAAAAAATATAAACTAGGAGCGCGAACCAGACCTCAATTTTGACTCGCTGCGTTCGCAACATCTAGGTATGAGTTAGCATAGTCGATGTATTTTGTCCTCAACTATTTTTTATATTGTTTCTTATTTTTTTTCATTGTAAATTAAAAATTTTGCCTTAAAATTTTTCCCATTGAAGTCTATGAGATTTTAGTTTTTTCGTGATTATTCCTCAACGACATCCAATATTTGAAATTTTTTGTTAAAACCACCACCAGACTGATGTCTATCAGTGTACAAAATTTGGATATTTTCGAATATACCATTTTTGATTGAAACTTGAACAAAGGATGCAGAAAAGTCTTTCATAGAGAGCTTCGCTCAATGAATTGCAATTGTTTTAATACAAAAAAGTCGATAGAAGAATGACCTCTTTTCTCACCCAGACTGTAACCGTTAGGTCGGTGTATCGCGTTCCATCTCCTAGACTTCCGCATCCTCCTTTTAATTTACAAAGCTCAGCGAAGAAACTCGCCCTAAATAACTATAACATTTGAACAATTTGTGAATTTGAACATATAAAATAAAACTATAACTATATAATAGAAGTTGAATATATAATTTTAATAGCATGAAAATGGGGGCGTTCCCCTAGATTTTTTTTTATATTAATAATAAATATTTGAATAATATATTAAATGGTTAAAAGTAAAACATATACATTAGTTATATTAATGTATGATAATGTCGTACATTCTCAATTATATTCTAAACCTTATAACACTATGCAATATAAAAAATGTTACTATTTACACAGCAATCGAATTGATTGCTATGGTTTTAGAGGTTGTCACATTTAATTACTTTATATTAATGTGAAACAATGACCACAAAAAAGAAATATCCGGCTGAAGGTGTGTTAGTTTTTTCTAAGACCATGGCGCGTTTGGAACTGTCTTAACTAATTAACTTAAATTTTATATTAGAGAGTCTTTAAGAAAAGCATAACAATAAATATGATATAATAACTCTGATTACTGGATAATTGATTCGTAGTATATATTATAAGATCTCATAAAAGTTAATGTTTATTAAACAACATGTCGCAATAACGTGGCTTAATCTCATAGTGTATTCATAACGTAAATTGACAACGCCTTAGAGTTCACGTGACCTTTATAAAATGCAATTCCTGCGGTAAACCAAAGGCTAAGCTATACTTAAAGAATGGTTTCTTTGTTAGAGAATTAAATGTTAAGACAATCGCAGGACCATTAGGCAAACTGAATAAATCCATTCTCAAGACATTTGTGAAACATACAATACATTAAAAGATTTTTACAAACATTTTTCTAAAAACATAAGAAACATAAAAAAATAATTGTAAAATTACAAGATAAATAAAGATATTTAAAGATAAGTAAACAGTTCACAATAAAGTCGTGATACTCTTTGTAATCTATCGATTCCAAATAACGCGGCATTTGTGTTTATCTCAAGGATCTCATTAAATTATCTGCGCAACGCCTTAAAGTAGTTTTGTTCTAAGCAACTTGCGGCCTTTTAACATCGAGTGTAAAATCATGAACGAGATTAAAGTTTCTTGATCCCTTGAGACAGGTGTACGCTGTAATGGCGTCTGTGCATTGCAATTTGTTCTTTAATAACGTGTAACTAAGGCACTAAATTATGGTGTACGAGGGAATGTTCCCTTATTAGTCCTCTCAGTCGATTTCGTCATAACCATTTACAGTGTTCTCGAACTGATGTAAAATTACTCGACAAAAAGTGGCAATAATTTACGTTAAAACTATTTGCAATGTAGATAATGTCGCGAGATAGAAATGCCCACCCAACAAGAAAGGGTCTTCTCAATGGTTGATGTTGAGATATTTCAAACATGCTGCAGTATATTTATAAGGAAATTTCTGGAATTGTTAGAATTTACGTTCTTTTAGAACATAACTATTTATTTAATCTAACATAAAGTAATATAGTGACGTTGTATTTTATGTTATAGATAATTAATGACCAGAATAAGCCTTCAATAATGAATGTAGCTTTGGTTATTTGAATATGTTTGTAGTTGTAACGTGAAAGTGTTTATGTAAAGGCAGTGAATCCTCGCTATTTGTTCGATATTACGTAATAACTCCATCTGCTAAAGATCAACAGGTCGCTAAGATGATGCGATCGTGAGGCAAATAGGTTGCAACTTCGAAAATTTATGCGTTTATTAACTTTGATACTAGCAATTTCGATAAATAAATGAAGATTTAAAAATAATAATTGTTGATAAATTGTTATTATTTATCAGACAAAAAGGATCAATAATAAAGTACACATCCTTAGCAATAACGAGTTTCATATCACGTAATTGACAAGCTTGTCAGAAGGCTTTAAGAAGAGATATATGTATCAGCACATGTCGATAGTGAATCAAAGTAACACAGCGCCTCATTACAGCTGAGAGATGGGATCGGCACGCGAGAGAGATGGAATCTAGATACTATCAAATGAAATCTCGCACCCGGTTTCTGTCACCACTTATTCTTCAAGTTTATCTAGTTTATTTTATTTTTATCTCTACGTATATATTACTTCTGGTTAGTGAATTCTATTATATGTTTATTGGATAACCGTTTCCTACAACTTTAATAGGTTCTGGCATTACCAGTAATGAATCGGCCACTAACGATGCATAGCATACATCATACCAACGCTTTTAAATAACTAACCGACGATTTTCATCATAAAGATAATAGCTCGACAATCCCTTAACTAAGAGCGTTAATCTACAATTTATGTTATGGGAGGAAGAAAATTAAATGAATAAATTCCTTGAAATGGATCGCTTTCCCGAGAGCTTACTACTTAATAATATTTTATATCTTTTAGTGTGTATTTCTGGATATCTATCACCGTTATAGCTAAGCTTAATCTTATTACTTTAAAAATATAGAGTATAATGGTGTTCAGCGGTTTTACCTGCGTTTAATATTACAACTATAGCCCTTCTCATGAACCTACCTCTTATAAGTAGTCAGTAATTTTTCCCCCAAATCCCTCCATTATTTCGAAGATTAACGCGTTGAAACAAAAAACAAACAAACTTTTTCGTTACATAATAATTATATAGATAGTATAGACTACTTTCAGGATTTCTCTATTTTTTATGCTTTCAAAAAATAAATATTAAATTGCTTGCTTTTGTAAATTTGTTAACAATTAGAAACATATTCCACAAACAGCTTTAAATTAACAGACATTATACTAACAAGTATCGATTGACTTGGTATTGGATCATGAATATTTAGAAACTGCAGTCCTGTCAACTGTTTGACTTCAGGTATGTCTTGCAATAAATGCCTGTTAAAACACTCCATTCCTATCTTTAACTACATATTCAATACATAAATGGGAAAGATTAAAGATTTTCCTAACCATAGTGGCTAATAGGATATCAAGTGTATTTAAGGTTAAACATATTGTAAATATAACAAAAACTTGTTTTCGCTTTTTGGTTCTTCCAACTAACGAGTTATTAGCCTTGATCTTTAAAAATGCATCTGTTTAAGGATTTTGTCATTAATATGTATTAAAAACGTCTTCAATTTGCATTTTACGTCTAATTTATTAATAAATTCGAATATTTTATTCGTGTTTTGTCTAAAACCGCGATCTAGTTTTATTTTAGTAATGACTGGCTTTGCCTCGCGTATTCATTCGCATACCACTATAGCCTATAACAATACATTTTCAAATAAATCCAATTCCGAATCTTAGCGCGAAACAAAGATAATTTTCCGCTTTATAATATTATTATAGATAACCTATAGGTTATAAAATGTAAATTAAAATCATTAATTATTATAGTATACCGCAAAGATGTCACAGGATAAGCTATACTCACACTACTCCGTTTAATAGCCAATAGATTTTGTCTTCACGAAGGAAGTATTTAATGCATTCCTTTCCACAAAGCTCCAGTTAGTACGCTCATTATCCCCAGAAACCAGTATTAATACAATGAATTATAGATATAAATAAAGGTGGTTCTTATTATAAGGGCATAAAGATTATAATGGGATAACTACATTCCTCTGACAATTGCAGCGCTGAATCTTATACTGTAATTTCATTCAAGCACGAACAAACTATGTATTACCCATGCGTTAGATTAGATATATTATATCTATGCAATTTTTATTACTGATAAGTATTGTTAATAATTCAGTGACCACTCCTGACTTAGTTTAGCTTTTATAATCCTTTTTATTTAAAGAAAACCGCAGAGTAATTGCCGATACTTATATACACCGATAATCAATTTTATATACAATCGATGAAATGAATTTTATTATTATCTTCTACATTTAGTCGATTAAAAAAATACTATTTACTAATGTAAGTCATAAATTTGGATACCGTTAATTTTAAAAAAATGTTAGAGGCAGGTTGGTGGGGAAAAGAGGGAAGAGGGAGGTCGCTGGCAGATTTTATATAACAATATGTATTATCTTTTATTTGTATGTGCTTTTTAAATGCTACATTTTAAAGCACATACAAATAATAATAATGAGTAAAGCTTCAATATTTCAAGCGATTGGTCTCATGAGTAACAACTATTTAAAAAATATACATACTTGATTTATTTTTTACAATCAAGTTCGTATCTCATTAGCATTTTTTTAAAATTTAGCTTATAGAGCAATACAAAAGTGTGAGTAATATATGACTCATTCTTATTTTCCTAAAATGATGACGTCACGATGACAATGCGTATTATCATTATTATAACAAAATAAAATATATAAAATTATTTACTTGTTAAAATATGAAATTAATGGACGTAAGAAAATATATGTATATATATAAAAAATGATGATATTTTACATAAACATTCTATGAGTAAAATATTTATTTACCTGTGATGTTAAATTAGATCTTTAGGGGTAATTATTAATTATAACTCTAGTACTTAACTTTCTAAATTATTAATATATTCTTATTCTATATTGAGATAAGAATTATTATTGATAATTGAATATTTTATAACGAGCTACAGGTGATTGGTATTTGATTCAGTTTATACAAAACACAGAACATAAATATTATGTTAATGTGACATTTATTGACAAACTAGAAAATTCAAGTTAAGTGTCTAATGTCAAACAAAGTCATAATGTTTATTATAATTACAAGTATTACTTGTTTGATATATTTAATAGCTATCGAATTTTTTAACTCTGGTGGTATAATTATATGAAATATATGACGAAATGGAATGTGATTTATCAAACAGTTCAGAATTATCAAGTTATTAGAATCACTATCTTATGTGTGCAATGTATCTCAATAGCTATCCCCATATTAAAAGTTCATTCATTTGAACATAGTACGTCAAGTTAATTTGATATCATATACAATTGACACTGCTTTATCAAGCACTAGCTGTGACTCGCGGATTCACCCGAATAAACGATTTTAGTTTTAGGATAACAAGTACTAATAATACTAGATAGTCTATAGCCTTTCTTATACCTGCCTAATTACATTTTGTATGTAAACATTCGTGATTTCTATTACATATAATTATCCGGCTGTACTCACGTTATTACTACCAGTTCACGCCGCGATTCCGCCACGCTCAGAGCTCGTGAACACAGACCCCGAATGGGTTCGAAACTAGTCGGGCAAATTACGATAGTAATAACGTGAGTACAGCCAGATAATTATATTTAATACTGCCTATTACCAACCTAATTAACTTATTTAAAAATGACTAAAACCACTAAGATTTTTTAAAATCCATCAAATAGTTTAGAAGATTAGCTCGTTTAAACAATAATATTTTTTCGGTTTTATATTTGTATAAAATATAAAATTGTATTAATTAATACTTCATTTGATTTACTAACACAATGTATAGTCTGTAGATATATAGTAATATATCTATATACAGTATTTATATATAGTTGTTATCTAACAACTACATTGACACTGAAAGCTGACACTGTCTTATCTAGGATTTATTATCTGTGTTCAAGATTACGTTTAAGGTGAAGATATATTTTTATGAATCCAACTCAATTTGTGTGGTATTTTATATGAACAACATTGTGTATCATTTTAAATAAACTGACACTGGAATACCAATGTGGGAAGTCTGTATAAGGTGGAATGTGCAAACAGATCTGCATTAACATACAAGGATACCGGTATACCTGTGATTGATGCTATCCCGCTGAAACGCATCTCTAAGCCAGATGTTCGAGATCAACATAATATATTCTAATGTGCCCATAACTTCACGATCACCGTAAAATATATTCTAATAATATAAAGTTTATGATAGTATGTTTTATTTATGTTATTTCGTCAAAATAAATCATAACTTTATATTGTATTCAAAGATACTGAAGCAAATTTGTCATTAAATATTTATTATAAGACCCTCCAAATGGTTCTGAGAACACGGTTCGAAGTTCCGTCTGATGCTGCAGAGATCTCACTTCCAGATATCTAAACAAAAATACATTAACAAAACAAACATCATCAACTCGAAATTTATGCATTAATGTTGTACGTCAAAATTATCGATAATCTAAGGCCAACAATGACAATTTATTGTTTTAGTGATGCGCCTACGCCAGACAAATAGTTTTAACCGTTTTATCGATTCAACATCCTCAGAAGGACATGGCCGATGTATAACCCGCTAAAGCATTTGATCTTTGTAAGCTAGCATTTTGCCTTTTAAGCGGAAACGCAAATAAATCCTTGTTGCATGAGTGAACATTGGAATTTCTGAAAAGCTTGTTTGATATAATGCTGTGAGCATCGAGCTCTGCCTAACCGTTCTAGACTTTACTTTTATAGTCGTAATATGCCTATAGTTTTCGAGATAATACTTCAATAGTTTAATATTTAGCGTTATATAAGGTAATGGATCGAAAATTATAATACTAACAATGTAATAGAAACCAAGGACCTATTAAATTGCAGTTGTAAATATAATTCTGAATAACTATTTATGTCTTTACAAGTAATAACTTATTTCATTAATATAAATGAATATTATCATCTATTCTAATATTATAAAGCGATAAAAGTTTGTTTGTTTATATGCGTTAATCTTCCAAACTAATGGATTAGAAAGATTCTTTGAGATTATGATAGACATGTACACGAAAAAAAAATGTAATATTACGCAACTCCTAGTTATTTTAATAGAGGATAAAATTTTTCGTACGCGGGTGGAGCCATGAGTTAAAGCTAGTATCGAATATCAGTAAGAAATCGAATAACAAGACTAGCAATTCTATTACACATTAATATAAAAATAAAAATATATGAAAGTTAGATACAAAGCAGGCTCGTTACGTTATGTAATAGATATTTTATTAGATTCAATATATCGAACTGTCAATGTACTAATACTTAATTATTGAGATTGACACATAATGAGACAGATAAAATAAATATTATACTTATCAATACAAATTATAATATTCATCTAGTTAATATTTTAAATATGTAAGTGTTCAATAAAACCGTTATTTTATGTGCAAAAATACTAAATTTCTTATACTTTTACTTACTAATTTATGTTATTGGGCATTTGTTTGTGTATATACTTAGTTCTATTTGACTAAGCTTTCTTCAATAGTGGTGCGATAAGAGTGCTAATAGAAATGACCTACATATGACTTATGACAGTATGGATATTTTTATTGTTAAAATATTGGTATTAGACTTACTTCGTAAAAATGAAATTTTATTTGTACAAGACGTATTTTGAAGATAACAAATTATGAAAATTTGTTATCTCCAAAATACTATAACTAATTCTTACACAATATATTTATGAGTTATATTTTTTTAAAACGCAATATAGTTAATAGTTAAAACTAATTACTTATAAATGGATTATCATTAGTATATAATTTCGTGAGAACTGTCGTGCTAACGAAGACAAGTCTTGCATTATAACCTTATAAAGATAAATTGGACACAATGATTTATGAAAGACATTATTTATGGTTTTATTTAAACATTCCTTTAATACTAGAATTGTATTCTATCAACTTCAATTACTGTTTCATTTAATCTATCATCACACATATATACACATACACACACACTCACGTTTTTGCATATATACATACTGTAAAATATACAACATGTATTGGAACAACTTTATAAGTTATAAATGAACAAGAACTTTATAAATATTAAAATTACTTACATAACATCTAATCTCTTGTAGGCGTCAAGTGGTAAGTGAAAAGTATCAAATAAATTGCTTATTGTATTGTTAATAACTTCTGTAGGTTTCGTCATTGTAAAGAAATTACAAATGAGGTCGTGACCATATTGTGTTGGGTGTTTTGAGAAACTCGTTTCGTGAAAAGTGAAAGAGAATTAAAAAGTAAAATTTTGGTATAATGAGCAACTGAAACAAATAATTGTTTAAAAGTTTTTTATCATGATATAAATAAAAATGAATTGAATTTCTATCTATTTTATAGAAAAATATATAATATAAATATTTTTTATTTCAAATCCAAATACTTATTGTATACTCGTAAGTTGGTCACGAGGTCGAACTGGTTTAAACCTTTTCATTGAGATTAAATTCACTTTTTGCACGGAAACGATTTTTCAGAAATCAATGTTTACCGAATAATTGAAGTTTGATTTCGATAGGATTTGTTTACTTTTAGAAAGTCTTTAAAAATATTACGAGAACTCGTTTTTGGGAATAATTTTTTATCAGTTCTTAACTTTATCAAGTATGTATTACTAAAAAATTTAAATTATACGTATAACTGATTAACTATTGAAAGAATTTATGTTTTTTTTTAGTTTGACTTGAAATAAAAATTAAAATGCTTGAGACTTTTATCTACTTTAGAATAGTGATATGAAATTTTGCTAATAAATATGAAAGTCGGTTAAGCTTTATGTATAGCTTACTATTTCTTTATATCCTTGCAATTCAGCTCGGACCCTTTGAATGACCACGGACATACAGGAACTATCCGAGCAGTAAACTATCGAAGCTGTTATTAATGAATGCAATAAATATTAAATAGCTGTATCGATATATTAGCGGAGATAAACGTAAGATATTACGATCTATTTGAAAAGGGGCAAGCGTATTCATAACCTGCTGGGCCCGTTCCCTTTTAAAATTATGACCCGTTCCTTTAAACAGATGCTGTTGCACTGTATGCTAAGGATTAAGGAATGACAGGTTTTGATCAAACACCGCTTAGGGTATTATATTGTATGAAAGACTCGGTTTACTGACTGTTTGTTTGAAACATTTTATTGATACTTTTATATAGCTGTACCCTTAAATACTATATTTTATTTAAAACTAGCTTTGTGGACCGATTCTAACGGATAGGGATTCTATGAATTCAATTACTTCTCTGCAGTTTTTTGAGATACGTTCATGAATTTTTTTACACTCAGCGACCTTTGGAGGTCCAAAGGACCTACTTTCGGTTCACGGAGAAGGTCCAAACTGTTACCTACCATTCACTTCTCTCATCAAGAGTTTTCGATTGACGTATTGCATGTCGCACCGAAGTTTCGTTTCGGTGAAGCGACAGCACAGACAAACAAACAAATTGACAGAATATAGAGATTATATAATGAGATGTACCTAAAGTTTTTACTACGACGTAACAAATAATTCAATTTCTCAAATACTTTCTATCGTAAACATTTTTTTGATTTATATAAAAGACTTATTGGATTTACAAAATAATTATTCCAGTTAAAGAAAAATGTTGACTACCTCCAAGCAATAACATATGACAGTTCTGATCCAACAAGTCTATAGACTTCATAGCCAATAGATAGGCCATATTCAAACGCTTTGTTCTGTCGAACGTAAATAGGCGCGACAAGTCTCTCATTTCGGCTCAGGCGCAAGAATGTAAGTCGAATTGCAAGGTCCTTGCATTGCAAATATTGTACAGTACTCAATTGATTAGTATTCATATACAATTTCGTTTCCGTTACAATTAATTTGATATATTTGAATGTTTTGTAATAAAATTTAATCATTTATCTTTTTAGCTATAATAATAAAATATATTATATATTATAAAAATATCTCCACACGACTAATAAATTATATGAACATAAGCAAAATGTCCAATAAGATGTCGATGGATAAATAAAAAAAGAAAGCCGTATGAGTTACCTCCCGCCGTGAGAAACTCGGATTATAAGCAGGTGTATTGCATTTCCGTTATGAACAAAGTTGGGTTCAGTTCAGCTATACCTGCTTTGTAATATGCAAAATATGGATTGTGAATAAAAATATAATACTAATTTTATTTTTACAATAAGGATTTTTTAGTTCATAACTATTTTTTTTTGCGTTGTTTTGGAAGTCATTGTTTTATCTTTGATATTTTCGTTAATACTATTTTTTGTTAGATACTTTTCTGTTGCTGGGAGCTAATGTATATTTTTTTTTATTTAATTTTTTTTAATGCACTTTGTTTTAAACGTATTGCTTGACGACTTTGTTTATTTTTGTTTCACAAGTACATTTGCGCACGACTAAATAAAAATAATTATTAATGATTACAATTTATACGATCATTGTGATTCATTAAAACATTAAAAAAGTAAACGTATACTATCATATTGTATAGTATGTAATAATATACCATGCACTTTGAAAACAAATTTGTCACATATCGTAATCGCAAAAAAACTAAATATTGTTAAGGAATGACAGCACATTAAGACATATATATATAAGGATATATTATGTTTATGATTGCAAATATCCAGCAACATCTGATGTTTATTAATACTTTATGCCATACTTAGGCTGTATTTCCTAAATTAGTTAGTTAAATAGCATAAATAAGTGTTATTCAATGATAATATTGAGTTTTAAACATGTAACATTTAACTCAGTGATACAAAGTAAAAGTTACATTTTTTAATTTATTTATACCAATAGACCTACTTATTTAAGATCAACTTTGAAATACATGATTATTTAGTATTTTATAAAACTAATTCCTTATTTATTGATCTTTTGGTAGATAATTATATACTTTTTTTTTTTTTCCTTTGGAAAAACCCGTTACGGGTACCCCGTCGGCCCAGGGGGTGACGGCCGGGGGTTTATGTGGGACTACCCGGCAGCATAGAGGATGCTATACTATAATGCTATCTATAATTATATACTTGTAAGATATATTTTAAGAATGAAAAATATCAAAATAAATAAATACCGAATTTCAGCAATATTTAAGCAGAAAATACACTTTTCGTGCTCTTTATACTATTAAATATGTTTATTATTTTTTTTGTTTCATATAGAAACATAAAACCAAGCATAAAAAAGGAGTTTGTTAGTTGGAGCCTAAAACCTGTTACTGAGTTCTTTTGCACAGTTATATATATATATACATATATATTTTTTCGACTTAAAATATAGATGGAGTACATAAATTAAATAATAGAAAATTAATATTTTGTACTATTTATTATTTTAAAATATTTCATATATATTATGAAATAAAATAATATATGAAACAGGGAACTATTTTCACAAACCAAGATACAAGTTATGTCAAGTCCTAGCAAATTAGCTGACTTAATCCGATCGCAAGCTAGATACTTATCAAGACTTAGGATTTCAGACGCCTAAATGAATAATTTTATCTTTTGTAATATCTTATATTACGAAAACTGGACGAATATTCGAACCCACTATTTTGTTTAATTTATTATTTACATTTATTATACATACGAATATATATATTATAGAAACGAGTCACGATTTTTTTGGATATAAATTAGTTTGATGACTCATTAATAATATTTGCCAGTAAACAGTTGTAATTTAAAAAAATTGAGTATATCTGTCTATAAACAAAATTATGTTTTTTATAAAAATAATATATATGACATTAATATTAAAAATGGTTATAAATATAAATATAGCTAGATTTTCTTTTAGGAGAAAAAAAAAACCTACTTAAAGTATTTATACAACAATTTAAAGTTATCATACTTTTCCTGTACATCTTCTACATTTAGAAATAACGTTAATATGAAAATTAAATAATTATAGAAACATCTTGTCATTCAACAAAAATGTCTCCATCAAAACGATTACCATTTTAGTAAACTGCAATTTAGTATTGCAATTAAAATATATAAAAATATTTTAAATGACAGCAATTAATTTTAATACATCCACATTTTTTCCAAAACAAGACTTGTTACATTATATGTAATGTGCTAGAAACTAATATGTAAGTTTGACAAATTTAATTATTGTAAAATAATAAAACATTTTAATAATTATTTCTACTTCTGTAATAAAATTTCAAATTTTATATAACTGTTATTTAAACACCAAAAGATTATCTAAGTATAGATATATATCTAACTATAGATATATATGATATATATCATATGTAATATATAATCGACAATCATTTTAAAATACTTACGCAATTAAATACACTCCGGCGTGTTTGCATTCCACAAGTCATCTGTTACAGTGCGCCATCTGAAAATAAATAAATATTATTATCATAGGAACAGTATTTTATTTAACCATAAAACCAATCAATTTCTTAATATTTTGTACATTAAAAGATAATCAAATATAATCAAAAATCAAACAATGACAACAACTGACAAAAAAAGTGCAAATTTTCACGAAGATCTGATCCCTTTAGGAATCGGATAAAAAGCCTTGAGGTCAACTCCCAACATTGTCTCACCACAATAGCAATTGTGAGAAGGGACCACAAACAATGGCCAGTGTAATTAGCAAGCAATTAAATATTTGTTTAAACACGCATTGTTCCTCATATAGAATATTTTAGACAAACAAACAAACGAAATCTTAACTGGTGACAGTATCACCAAGGCTGTGGATAACTTTGAATGGCTAGTTATGTAAATTTAACCTTAAAATAAAAGTTAAAATTAACTGAAACTTTATTATATATTATTAGCGTATTTTGTCAGTGGTTATGAGACTACAGCTACATAAAAAAAATTATTATGGTTTCATTTTAAAATAAACAGAAAAATAAAAAGGTTTCATCATTTTATCGACAGTATATGAGTGACTTGCAGTTTTACAATGAAATCAAAACCAAATCTGTCATAGGTTACGAAATTCCTAAGATACCTGTTGAATAAAAGCGAAGTTTCGCTTCCAACCACTAGTTTAATAATTAGGTTAGATAAACTTAAAGTGTTCTTGTTTTTATATTAATCGCAAAACATTAGGTGTGTGTAAGTAGTATAACAAGATTACATAAATATCTACTAAACTTGGATAGACTGGAACTGTTAGTTAAGATATAATTCGGTATGTTTTATAATATAGCTTATATATAATCAGGAGAAAAGATTTGTATGTCTGTTAATAATACACTCAAAACTACTAGAACAATTTTATTTGAGCGTTATCGCTGAGTATCATACGCTTTTAAACATGTATATAGGCAATGTTTGTGAGTTTTTATGTTCGTGGCAATCTTCGGTACTAGTGTTCTAGTATTTTTACTCTATATATCATTTATAAAATTATGTGTAACAAAAGACTATTGATACGAAAGCAGACGAAGTCGCAGTATGGTAATGTTAATATAATTTATTGTCAACTCCACCCAAAACTTCAAAGAAAACCAAATAGAAATTTCGTGTACCCAAAAATGAAATGATGTTATATCAATAAACCAGCTGCAATACATAACAAGAGGAACAGAGTAATGCACTCAAAATTCTGCGTGGGAGGAGTGCGACAAGATCAGTTGAATAAATATGAACAGGTCGGTAAGAAATGACGGAGCAATTTAATTCAATTGCATAAGACTTTAGTAAGTCCATACTTGAATTGCAATTCAATTCACTAATCTGCAAAATGAGATGTGGCGACAAATCTTAAATTGTATTCTAACTATTTCTACTCGACTTAATATTACTACTGTAATAACAAATGTAATAATATAATGTAGTTATGAAATGGAAGACACTGTTGAAATAAAACATTTATTATAATGTTTTCTAAGATTTACACGAGTACTACACATTTCAATAAAACTATTTTACGGATATCACTCGCGTTCATTATTACATTTTTTAATTACAACCCCACGTTTGCTACAAAGCACTCGAAACATCGGGTTATATCCGTAAAATAATTTTATTGAAACATATATAACTAAGAGAATAACTATATATCTTGGAAACGTTTGCCTAAATTTAGACAAACATAGTTGAACAAACTATCTAGAATCTATCTATAAGGTGGTTCAACTACTGTTTACTTTCGATTTAAAAAAAACGCAATCAAATTTGTGTTTTCCATTTTAAAAAACGCATTTAAACCGGTGAATTTGGTAGCAACTATACGTATAATGTATTGAATAGTAGGTAATTTTTGAATAATATTTCAAATTATTGGTTTTGCACTATAATAAAAACGTACTCTTAATTTTTAGTTACTTATAATAGAAATGAAACAGACTGAGCCATTTAAATTATAGAGTAGAATTATATTTAAACTCTTTCCTTGAAATTTTTAATATAAATAATGTGTTAATATGAAAAAGACTAGACATATAATTTACTTAGTAACATCCAATTAAGATTCCATTTAGTACCTTCAAGGTAATTACTAAACACAATATTATGGTACCTTGGTTACTGGATAATATACGTTCTGAATATAATTTGCTTGTTTCATACATTATTATCTAGAACCGTGTTTCTGACATCTTCGCCTCCTACGGCTTTATCGCTATCTCCTCAAGAACCTTTACCGATATACCGCAATATCGCGTGCAAGGCTACGTAATGTTAATTCAATTTAATACTTTGATATCAGTTTATACTATGACTTATTTACACTACTGGGTTGTTTGAACATGGTTTTTGACAAAATTTATTGGTTAAAAATGAAAAATTATTAAACATTTATAAAGAGAATCCTATTTATACTTAATAAAAGACAAACTTAAAAAACTAATTATTATATAAAAATAACAGTACTTTTTTACGTTAAAAGGAGAAATAATTAAAATATTCGTAAATGGATTTTTTTATGTTTTAAAATAAAGCAATATTTGAACATACTCATGTTTATGTAATCATTATTAGTATTTCCGGAAATTAAATAAAATTCAAATTGTCACTGATCACAACACAACACATGAAAGCACACCAACACAAAACTATACCAACATTGACAAATAAATTGGTCCAAATTAATAATATAGAGCAATTTCTATTCGCGGAACAAAATAATCCGTGTAATTGTATATTCATTAGCACCTCGTAACTGCCCAGCGTTGCATAAACGACTTGTTGAAGTTAAAAAAACGTGTCAATTGGAAACCTGATCGGCAACGTCCGCTCACTTTTTGCCGAAACGTATGTTACGTTCTCACTCACCGTCCTTTATAAAATTAAATTTAATATTATTTATTAATATAATCACTGGATTATTGGATCAAATTAACTATGAAAGTATATCCAGCTCAATTTTGTGGTACTTCTCAAAGCAGGACGCGTTTAGAACTTGAATTTTAAGCCTAAATTGGAGAGTTCCCAGAAGGCTAATTTCGATCAGTATGTATGTATGACGTGACTAATAGGCTAATTTCGATCAGTATGTGATTACTAATATCAATTCAATGCGGAACAGAATATTAATTAATTAATTAATTAATTAAAATATCTGTCCGATGACCCTGTTATTCTAGCCAATAAATATAATCAAGATTTCACTAAATGCAATCACCATATTTTACTCCTACTGAAAGCAGAGAATTAATGGAAAATGTGAGGAAATAAAGTTTAATATTAATTTATTCGCAAGTTTAATGAGAAGCCTGGTTCATTTCGTTGGTATATTGTTGCTCAAAACGATAAAATTTATACGCGCCAAATAAGGTCTGTAGTGATACGTTTTGAAGTGACTAGCAATATTTAAAACATATATATATACTTTTAATTGACAATTATTTTATTATAATAGCGGAACTGTTTCGAAATGCTTTAACATTTAAATATAAACACATTGCAAATCTTTATTTCCTCAACTTTCTTTCCGCCTGATTTAAAAAAATCTTAAATATTGACAGCGGCTTACTCTGTCAACATTTAAACCTTTTTGTATATAAGATTTTTTATTTGTCTGAGTGTTTATATGACGATAGCTGCTCATAAAAATACAGTTAAGCTAACAGTTAAGCTCTTTTCAAAGCTCCAGTCGTAGTAAAATAAAAATCAGTTTCAACATTTAAGCCCTAAAGATAGACTTGTTGTTTACAATGAAATGAAATCATAGGTTTCGAAATTTGTAAAATATCTGTTGAACAAACACGAAGTTTCGCGGGCAACCCACTAGTACAATTTTAACAATACAAATGCTGGTACATACAAATGTCATTCCTGATAAAGGGTGCTCTCATCGCTTTCAGGTTAACACGACGAGTTCCAATGACATTTAAAGCTATTGAAAATCAAAACATCCGGACCATCCAATAGCAAAACAACGAAGAATCAACTACAATAAATCTAGCTTACAGTTACTTGATGGAGAACTTATTGTTTAATAAAATTTATTACTATTCAGTATTAAAGTTAGAGAGAAAATATTATTTGTTTTATGATTTCATTAGTCTGAAATATAACATCATATTGATCTGTATTTTCTTATATTTAACATTACTTTTTATTCGCGAAGAATGATTTTATTTACTATTAGAATAGCTAAGAGCAGAAGCTTAATGCGTGATAGCCTATAGCGTTCTTCATAAGCCTATCATATAAACTTTTCCGCTTTATAATATTAGTATTATTTTAAAATGATAATCATCATTTATATAATTTTGTTCACATTATCACAAATCTGAATAAAAGTAATAGTTAAATCAATGAGACTCTTATCTTAATATTATCTATACTTTAGCCAAATGAAGCTTACTTTTGATCGATAGCCTTATAAGCTGTAATAGTAAGATTGAAATCGAATGAAACCGTAAGTGCTTAGCGTGTGTTTCCTTATTCGGCAGGTCGTCTAAAATATCCAATCGTCTCTAAAACAGGTTCATTAATACTAAATAATAAACGTATATTTGAAATCTTGTACGATTTAATTTTCTAGTTATTTCAATGTATTTATTGAGCGAAGCGAGCGTAGCGAGCGTAACTTTCTATAAGAGACTTTTCTGCATCTTTTGTGCAAGCATCAATCAAAAACGGTATATCTGAAAGTATCAAAATTTTGCACATTGATCAAATGGTGGTGGTTTTTAAAAAAAAAATCAAAAATACGAAGTCGTTGAGGAATAATCACGGAAAAACTAAAATCTCCTAGACTTCAATGGGAAAAATTTTTCGCTTGAAAAATTTGCTTGTAAAAAAAACACAGTTGAGGACAGCATGTTTCAACGTTTTGTAAATGCAGCTTCGGTGTTGCACTTTGCTTCACTCAACATGTTAACACATACTGAGATTTTGAGAGCGCAGCGAGTCAAAATTGAGGTCTAGTCGCACTCCTAGTTAAAGATATAGAGTAAAACTATGAACTACCTCGTTTATGCTTTCGATTTCAATCCATTATCCTCTGTGATTGGTTCAAAGGCAAGGTCACTTGTGACACGATGCTACGGGTTACTCAAGTCACGCATTCAACTATAATCTGAAAGTATTAAAATGGAAATCGCTTTGGTAATTTCGGTAAAATTACCAAAGATTACGAGTTTTTATCGCAAGGGTCAAAGTGCGTGTTTATTTTATGTCAAAAAAAATCATTTTTGTTGCAAACACTTTAACAATGTTGACATTTATGGCTAGTATATACCAGCTTTACTTGTTGGTTTTTATAATAGGAAGTAATACGGTATGTATATTTGTATTTGAGAGTTACAGTCCCTTTGTTGTTTTATGCATTCGCATTATAAAGACGTATTGTAAACACGAACAATAACAGAACGTGCGGTGCTTTCTAAGGAGATACAAAGTAAGCATTTTATCCATGTATTCATAAGCTTAATAATAACAAGTCGAGTTTTACAATGTTCGATCAGCGTTTAATGGCTCAAATAGCTATTAAAGTTAGGTTGAGTTCATGTATTTATTTATATGTCTAAAAGAAAAATATTTACAATAAAATTGGTGCTCAGAATTAATTTATATCTTTAAGAGGTCCCTTACAGATGTTTTTATTGTAGGAGAAGGTTTTAATTAAGATATTAGGCATCTATTCTCAGGTTATAATTCATAGTATATTAATGTTTGTCAATAATAATTTATAATTTTTATCAAACAAATTTGCTAGTTTTTAGCTGATGAGTTCACAATTCTTTCACATGCAAATACAAAAGCTTATAAAACAAAAAAAAAATACAAATAAAAGTGAACCATTGTGAAACAAAACGGTAAAGTGGTAATAATTTACTTTTAGTAAATAATGAATGGTCTTCTCAGACCTGACATATTTCTTAGTTGCGAAAGTTATTGAAGTAAACGATTTAGTTTTGGTTCCCAGTCACATTTTAGGTTTCCTATCTTCTGTACGTCATCATATAAATGAAGAATGACATCACAAAAAAATTATTTCAATATTTTATTATTTTTAATTTATCACATAGTAGACAATAGTTTATTATCGTTTTATGTTGTTTTTTAAAACAAGAAAAAAAAAGTAAACAATATCCACGTACAGTTTATATTTATTTTCACAAATATATGTATTTAGGTTATATTGAGAATACTGAATAGACTGGCGCAATTTACAGTTAACTATTCAGACGTTACTTGTCTTGTTAATATTCCGTAACTTATAACTTAAACTTGGAATGAAGACTAAGTATTGCGTCAGAATACTTAAAGAGTTTAGTCTTAAACTATGACTCAATCAGTTTTACTAATGAACCAAGGAAGTCTTCGGAGTAGAGCCAATTAATTTACATGAAAGTTAATATTGTAATACAGAACTATAATTGTTAACTGTCAGATTGAATTAATTATAAATATAAACAATCAAGTGTATTACAATGTATATAGTTTATGCAAATAAACCACAAACAATAGCATTAAATCAGCAAGTGGATTCTGAACGATACCAAACATGGCGGCCGACACAATATAAATCATAATAACAAGTGAGATGCCAAACGAAATGGATTTAATGAATTAAATTTCTCTTTGACATTTATACAAGATGAAGTAGACATTCGCAGAAAATCATTAGTATAGTCTTTTCCTGAAGATACACATCTATACTTCATTATGACTAATGACAGCTACCTAGTAGGTAACATTAGGATTATTATTAGTAATATTTTACCTTTCATAGATATAATCAACCAATATATATTTCTTGAGTATGAATACAGTTATTCATGACATTTATTTACCAGAAAAACATTACCGTAACAAGCAGGCAGTAAAGTTAACTGACAGGCGTCGATTTACAAAACCTTTTCTTTGCCAAGTGAGAATGAGCCACGCCTACGTCCCTCCAATAGACGGATAAATAACCAATAAATACTCTATATTATTTAGTTATACACTGAGCAAAAGAAAACCAGTTCCCATTGGTTAAGACAAACGATCTAATAAATTTATATCGGTCGCTTTGAAAACATCGATAAATATGGAATTTTAAAAGAGGTTGACAACACTATAGGCTGGTTTTTGTTGCGCCTGTGGCGATTCATGTATTGAAGTGTCAGTATGAAACATCTCATACTTTTTCTTGTTTAGATAATACTTACAAGATATCTTTGTGAATATGAAAATTACTGGCATTCAAAAGAAAATAGGAATTCATGAAAAATGAGGTATTATAATAACGAAACCATTTACTATGTAGTTCTACTAAAACGGATTGATATTATAAAAATAAAACTAGAGAATGATAGAAGCATAAACTATCAAAGCTCTGAACATGGCAGAATCTCAGCGTGAACATTTCGCGCGTATCATACCGCGCTTTCGCCATACTTCGCGCTAATGAATAAATGGCAACGAGTATGAACGTGAATACAACCGGATAATTAGTACTAATATTAATCATATATCACGAAAGCTTAAATACAAAAAAAATCGAGTATGATATCAGTTTATCTCACATTAATCATATTAAAGTGACACCAAATCCGCTGTCTTAGAACCTGCTGCACACTCTAGCAATCAGGTAATGGCCCACCTGCCGGAGCCGTCGTTCGTATAACGAATCGCAATTTATAAGCGGTATTATGTAGGCGGATGCTGTAGTATAAACTTGGTATTTAGATAGATTTCTTCCTGGCGGTACTTCTTTAAATAGTCAAGTAAATAAGAATGTAGGGAGGTTGGATGATCAGGGAATCTTGATAACAAGGTGATGACAAGCTGATAATATCTTATTCATTAACGAGTCTCCATAATTATTATGTAGAACGATGTATATAACATTTTTATCGTATATACATAAATCTATAATAATATTATAAAGCTGTTTGTTTGTTTAATCGCGTTGAACCAGATGTATTTGAAAAATTATATCTGATTAAGTAAAGAAGGTTCATGAGGAAGAATATAGTTCGCCCGCGAGTGGAACCATGAGTAACCGCTAGTCTTTTTTAAAAATAAGAAATTCAAAACACAAATCCACGTTTAAGGATTTGTTACGTACATAATTACAGTACAAATGAATTATGTATTTCTTGTATTGTCTGCCCACTGTGTGTCCACTGTGTCATTTCACTGGAGGATTACAACTTGAATGGGGTAAGATTGTATTTAATGCATGATTCATTAGAACTACTTATTGTATTGCATGAATAAATTGATAACAAGTATCCTCTAATATTATATATTATTCAGCAATACCCATTAGAAAACCAACGTGATGAAAATATTGTCCTATTTTAAATAAGTTTTTTTAAATTCTCTTAGCGTTCCATGGATACTTCTCACTACAAGTTCCGGAACCATCACGTTGCAGGAATAGGAGTGCAAACAGCGCCTGGGACCCAGACCTAAATATCAGATTATGGGTTATACAAACTCTCTATCACTATACACGCTCCTCTCAGTACCTAACGAAATTGAAACTAACCTATGTACGAATGAAAAGAAATGAACTGATGATCCTTTGGAAAGACCAAGAAATTTAAAAATGTAATAATAAACGCGAGTTATATCCATAAAATAGTTATATTGAAATGTGTAGTACTCGTGTAAATCTTAGAAAACATTAAGACCAAGATGTTAATTAAGTTAATAAAAGTCACCGTGTTCAAAAATGTTATTTCTTACGTATTTAGTTTTTTGACAATTAATTCTTTTAATCATCAAATCAATGTCTAGTGAAGCATTATAACATTAAGTTATTTGTGTTATGGTACGAACAGTCTAGATTAGAAATATTATTACATGCTTTTCGAAAAACTCGAATTTTATTTTTCGAAATTTGAAAAACTAAAGATATATTTGGAATTAGCATCTAAATGTAAGATTCACTTTTCAAAATTATGTTGATTGTCCAACGGGAAGGTTTTCAGATCGGCCGCCGAAGTTACCGAAAAATGGAAAAAAAATTTCGAATTTTTAAATTTTTTAAAATTTAAAAATTAATTAATTAATTTAATTATTTTAATTTTTTTTTTCTTTTGTTTGTTAATTAATTTGCGAGTTATAATTTGCCGATTAGGAGTTTTTCATAGCGGCAAGCTCGATTGCCGCGTGTCAGATGTTTTATGTTATAGCCTACTTGTTTGATTAACTGAATAGAAATATTGCAACGGCTTAAATGTATTTAAAAAACATTTTATAAATACTCTGTTGTATGTTGTTTTGTACTTGAATTCGAAAATTGATCATTTTTTGAACTTATCGTTTAGATTCATAGACATAATCTTAATTGCACCTTTAAAAAAGAAAAACAATAAAAATTTATAAGATATGTTAAGACAGGGCTGCATAGAAGATCTAATTGCTAAAATGTTTATATTAGACATTCTTAAGCAGAAAGGATTATATCACTCGAGCGCAGGACAGTACAAGAAATATATTTAAAAATAAAATATGTTTTTTAATATAACATCTATATAGACATAGATGTATCGACATATATATGATATAGACTGATATACTATAATAAATACCTATTATAAAATATTACATACATACATTAAATACATACAAAACACACGTAAGACTATTATAAACAAATTATCTTTTATTGTCATTACAGGATAACAAAATCTTAAACGAGAATACAATCGCAACATTCCTTCCCTTGATAACAACCTGTGGGCTCTTGTAATTAATTCAATTGTCTGAGATATAATACCAGTTATCTAGACGTAAAAGGCCACAGGACATTCGGAATTGATTCATTTGATTTAATTATACGCAGAATAGAAGACAAAATTTATAAAAAAAAAAATGACAAACGGCTTTTGAAGGAAAAACAAATTTAAATTTCAAACAATAATTTTTACTCATCAGTTGAAGCAAGACAAGAATAACAGCATAGACAATTAATAGTCAATGATGCACGATCAAATTGCTTTAACCCTACTTTCGCATAAGTTCATGACTTTCATATGACATCGCAATGACCTCAATAAGGTTACATGACTTAAGAATTGACTTGCATTGAAAGGTTCATAGTAGCGGGCACCTATTCAAAATTACAAGACGCTATTACCATCAAAGATACTTCACGGATATCTCATAACCGTAAGTCGTCTTATTCGTTTTGTAACTGATGCGAATTGTTCGTGTATGACCCACTTTGTGACGCCATTTGATACAATATGGCATGTCTCTTTTAAAGCAAATTGTTGATCTGTTGCTCATATGATCGAATTATCTCCATTTTCTTTATATTATTCTTGATATTTTTAATTACATACATTTTACAGTAATTAGCGAGATACTGAAATTAATATTAGTTTTAAAGTTTGTTTCATACAAGTTTAATAGATGTTTCACAAACAACAATCCGATTTTCTAACAAAGACATAACATTGCAAAAAAAATTATAAACAAGTTACTTAATTATCTGTCATCTTTTCCCTATGTCCTGCTCCTCTTAAGATGTCTCTCTGTTTCCCCAGAGTACTGATGCAGTTGCGAACACTATAGTTTTCAGAAATACATAAGCCATCGCTTATCTACACCATAGATTATATGCTTACTTCCCCCATTTACCTCCACTAAAGTATTGAACAATAATTTGATACCAAAGTATGAATAATTCATATTTTTTCCTTTTCTTGCATTACACAAGTTACGAAATATTAAACTCTCCCTAGCCCCATTTTCTATTCCATTGCGTCTGTCACGGTCACGTCATTTTAATAGAACGGCCCAAAAAATATAAACCGTGGTTAAATGGATTACATTTCAAGACAAAAGAATCGTTTTTATTTTAGTTTACATTAAATAACAACTATTTTTTATTGATATAAAAGATAAATATGAAATATAAATATAAATTGGGGGCAGTCTGTATTTTGAAATTTCAAACAAATAATACATTTTAAAATTAAAAATATATTTAAAATTAAATATGTATATATATATATATATTTGTATAGCTTATTATTAAAAACATGTGAGGGTGGTAGCTATGGATATACTGATTGGTGATATTATTACAGCATGTTGCTGACGTGAACTCATAAGACTTTATCCATCCAAGGAGCGTCATACGCAACACATAATCACACACATTTACAATGTACTATCGTGATGCGCGTATGTAGGCAGCTTCACTCGCATTTCAGCGTATTGTTGACGCAACCCATGGCGTTTTAGGCTACCACACGCGGCTATAGAAGTTTTCACTTTAAAAATATTTAAAAAAGCAGTCAACCCATTTTATTGGCACGAATAATTTTCCTGTATGGGAATTGACCCGATAACTAGAGACACATAAGTGAATAACCGCCACGGCGCCTATCGATCTTTTCATATAACTATAATTAATTACAAAAAATAATAGAATATATTAGATATTATTTTATAATCGAGCTTTCTTGTTTTGTAATTAATAAGCCTTTTTACTATGCAAATTTCGCGGTGTATGACCACTAATTAGTACAATTCACAGACAATTCAATTTTATTATGAAACAAAGGTATCTGATCGTTTTTTAAGCAAATTACAATTGTAATTTCACGCGGAAATACGTTTAATAATCATTTTGAACCTTTACATCATATTCAATTGTTAAAAAATCATCGAGTAAAAAATGGTTTAATTCTTAACTAGCTGTTACTCGCGGTTCCACTCGCGATAACTAAGAGCAATAGCGTGAGCTAGTAAACCTAGTCTTTTCAAAGATAACCGCGTTAAAAAAACAACAGACAAACAAACTTTCCGCTTTTTTTAATATTAATGAACATTTATAAAAAAAACATCATCTTAATTCAAAGTTCATTTTCAAACAGTTGATTTTGTAACTGCAATAACTCAAACAATAATAAAACTATATTTCAATTGCATTTTGTCTTTATTCTGATATCATAATAAAACCAACTAAACAAAAACATTTGAACCAGATCAACAGACATTATAATATTTTTTATATATATTTTTTATTACTTTGTGACACAACACAGAAAATGAAAATAGATTTTAGTGACGCAACTCGATCATAGATTTCTGTTTCAAAACGTTTCGATGGAGTTTAAAATAATAACTGTCATAATTAATGAAATTTAATCAAATTAATTTGACATTATTTATCTTTATTTTGTGTACAAATATATTATACATATAATTATATGTGTAACTCTACTTAGAGAAAAAAATATGGTTTTCGAAGAATAAATATATTTTATTGTTTTGTGTCACTAAATAATATTTTTTATATAATACTTGTTTTAAGGATTACTAAGCTAATGACCAAGAAAATTTTCAAATTCGTAACTCTTATGGAGTCAAAATAAAATGAGGATATTTAGCTTTTATGTAAATAAATTATTCCTGAATAACACAAAGGTACTGCTTGTTTACACGACATCCAACTCGACAAAATTAACGTCAACCGGTACGACCATTGTTGTTCAGTATAATGGCGTTATTACTTTAGATTTATTACTATTATCGATGAACAGCACCTCTGTCTAACGGTGTCCGCGAACCAATTTTAACGAGCTATGAAAATCTGATGTCTGCGCCGCCATTGCGTGATGTCTACCAGCTATTGCACTGATTGTTACTGACTTAGTTTGATATTATCTTTTTTAGTTAAAATAAAATTATTATTTAATACCAATTAGGCATTACTATTATTTTAATTAAACTTTATCAGCCCTAAAAAGTGTTACAATAACTTTGAATTCGTGGATTTTTGTCAGTTTTTTAGATCTATTGGAACAAATTATGTAATTCTTAAACCTTTATGAAAAAAATAAAGTAATTAATACAAAATATGGGTTATAGAAAACTAGAAGAAAAAAAAATAAAGTATATCTTTATTTCATCATGTTTTAAGAGATTTACTAGTAATATAAGTCAAAATGTTTCTAGTTCTTCCAGAGGTAAGTGAAAGAACGAAACCTATTCCTGCTAAGCTCGGCGCCAGGACAGCGGTAGCGAATCGTGAGCGATAATTTAGCGATACTGCAACGGTACCAGAGATATCTGTATAGCTCTACCTTATCTGAAATCAACACGATCGGAATTTAAAGGTAGGATACCGATCCGAGTTCCGTACAATGGACTTACAACCGCTAATAGAGGTATTCTTTTAAATTCTTAGGTTCCATTTATAAATGCCATTGGTTTAAGTATTTTAAGGAACCCTAAGAATATAGCTAATAAAGTTTCGAATTAAACTTTTAACTATAAAACCACTTTTATAGCACTTTTAAAAAAATCGAATTCGAAAACCTAACCTTAAAATTGTATTTTTCCCCTATTACTTCTAGGGAAAATTTTGGCTCGTCATGAGTGTGTGTTGTTTAGATTCAGTATAAAATTCCGCATCGATTGATAAATATAAATATTTTATTTGAAGAATTTTTTTTCCCAAATGCTATATCTATATAGAATAATGAAATAATAATCTCTAATTAATACATCTGAAAGAACAATTCTACAAAAAATATATAATTTTAAATATAAAAAGAAAGCTATGTAAAATCAATGTTTTAGAATGGTTTCAATCTGTTCACATAAACCCTATAACATCCTGTATCTGGACGGTAGTGACAGGTGGGTGGATACAGTAATTATATCGTATCCCTAACATTGATAGACAGGGATAAATACGCCTATTTCCAGTGGTGTTAATAGAAAATTATAAACAACAACAATAAAAATTAAATTAAATTATTATTAACTCTAAGATTTTCACGATTAAGTTTTATTCAAGTGTGTATTTGAATAAAACTATTTTACGGATTTAACTCGCGTGTATTGTAATATTTTTTATAAAGCATTGCATTACATTTGTAAATAATAAGTATTCAATCCGTAAAATAGTTTTTCTAATTGTTTATTAACTGATTTTGACATAACTATAGGCTATTCGTGAACAAAATGAGAATTAACAGTTAAAATTAGAATACGAAGACGAGCATCATGATATAAAAAAAAATTGTCATCAATCATTAAAACCGTAACTTGACAAAATGAAATAAACTATAATGAATCAAGCACGAAGATATTATAAAAACACAAGTACGTGCTTCTTTAAATTTATTTGTATGAATAGTAATAAAAAGTAACCATCTTAAAATACAATCACAACCAAAATAAAACGCAAAAAAACGGGGATAGCCACAATTACTAACATAGTAATACATTATTTAATAATTATAATGGCTATGAAGAACTAAGAATTCTCATAGAATTCATAAAAAAGTAATCAAATCTCAGTTTGTTTAACTAAGTCATTAAAACGGTCTATAGAAGGAATGGCGAACCTTTTTTGATGTCCGTTAAATAAGGTCAAATATATATTCTTTTAAACAGTTAACGTGCCACAATAAAACTTCTTTCGAAATATTAGCGTCGTGAAACTAAACAACAATATAATCAAATAAACAAATGAATACAATTCTTCTTTAAATATTTTTTATCAAACAATATTTTACAATTATAATGTTTTCTAAGATTTACACGAGTACTCCATATTCGACGTTTCGAGTGCTTTGCAGCAAACGTGTTCGCGATAGATGATGGTGTCCCATTTCGTCTTACCGCGAACACGTTTGCTGCAAAGCACTTAAAACATTGGGTTTAAATTAAAAAAAAATAAAAATAAACGCGAGTTGTATCCGTAAAATAGTTTTATTGAAATGTTTAACAATTATTTTGTTTTTATACGTGCCATCAAAAGTTTCAAACGTGCCACTAGTTCGCCATCCCTGGTCTATAGTAATTAAAAAACTTGTCGAATAGCAATTTCGAGACGTCTATACCGTTATATATAATCATACTTGATAAAAAGATAACTGTAATGCCTCATCTGTCGATGAAGACATGTTAGTGACATTATGTATAATTTAAAAATACATGACAAGAAAATTGTCTGTCTATTATCAATACTCTTAATTTGAAAGTAATATATAGTGAGAAGTTAATCTGTACGAGCAGGATTCGCACCCAGTACTTCTGGAAAACTGTTGCTCTATCGATGTTGTTACCGTATGTTCGATGAATTTATTTATGTACCAAGAACACCACTATAATAGAAATTAATAAACAGAAAATAAAACAAAATGTACAAAGGATCAACTTATCTCTTTAAGAGATCTCTGCCAGTTGCCCTTGAGTGGGAGAGAATGAAATTAAATATGTGCGGTACGTTCAATAATAGATAAAAAAAGGAAATGTTAAAAAACAAAAAAAAAAAGTATATAAAAAAAACTACTTAGGACAACTTTATTAATTATATATAATATTTCAAAATAACACCTAATCCTAATTTAGTATTCTATATATATTTATCTTGTCTACTAAGTAAGTTAATTTTTATAGGTATGTCAATGCCAATAGGCATTAAGTTTGCCCTTTGTACCCCAGTTTGTAAGATTACAATAAAGTTTTAAATAAAAGAAATAAATAAATAAAAATATTATTTTCGTTTTCTGGGGTTTTTTTCGCATAAAAAAAATTGTAAGTAGATATTAATTTCGTAATTTTTTCTAAGACACCGTCATCTCGTCTTACCGCGAACACGTTTGCTGCAAAGCGTTCGAAACGTCGGGTTAAATTTTAAATATGTAATAATAAACGCGAGTTATATCCGTAAAATAGTTTTATTCGTGCATTATTTTGATTTTAAAATTATTAAATAATAAACAATAAACATTAGTAAAAATAATAAAAGATATCTCATACGATTTTTCTCTTTTATTGATCTATCTTAATTTAAATAAACAGAAGTGATATAAACCAATTATAAATTATTGTTTCGGAAATAGACTTGTGATGATGACAGATTTAAACTTTCGTTACCTAATTTAATATAACAGTTATCAAAGAATCTATTTAGAAACAATTATTTCAAATCCATCTCGTAGTTTTGAAGATTAACCTACTCATATATTAAGTATATATTATATATATAACCTACTTATATATTAAGTATATATTTATAAATTACAAGTCTAGAATATAGTCTTTTACAGATTACTAATATATTATTATTATATATTATTATTATAGTAAAACAAGGTGATGTTAATACAAGAATTGATGATTAAGACCGGACATGGACAATATATATGGTCACTTACAAACGACACGACTGAAACAACGAGCAGAGTATTCAGATTGTAACAATGTATAAATCATATAAGTCTTGTACAGATTTAAAATGCACTAACTAGAATTAATAAATTTATAACGAATGATTAGTTACTTATTCAAATATAATTATTATAAATGAACCAGAATACACTCCTATGGTTATCTAATATATATGCACATGAAAAATTAGGTTTATAGGTTTATATATTTGTAACTTTTATTCCTTGCAGTTTTGGCATATGTTGTAGTTTAAGATCTTATAGAAAACTTAGTAAGATCAATGTCGAAGAGAGCTATTCTGTGTCCAAAAAATATTGATGTTCAAAAAAATATGTTTGTAAGGTAATTAATTTAAATTCTGTTAAGAGCTATCTTTCCGTCTAGACCGTTAAGAATTAACGGGGGGTTTACTAGTGGTTATATATTCGTCACTAAAACCTTTCATTCGTAAAACCATGGTTTTTTAATGTTTTCTTATAAAATGCCAATAAAATAAATAATTTCCCACAGCTCAAAAAATATTCATAAATATCAGTTACAGAACATTGAATATTATCACTTACAATGAGGCCAAACTTACCGTTACTTAAACCTGAAGTAAACATACGACTGTACCGTGAAATATGAGCTTTGGACAACTAATAGTACTTGCTTACGTTTTTAGCTTTACTTGCCAATTTATATTGTTTACTGTATTACATTATCATAATCGTTTAAATCATTTTCCACAACGCGTATAAGATCTTATTAAAACTCTTCTTATAGTAACTAGCTGTGATTCGCGGTTCTACCCATTGGAGAACCTTTTTATTTCCTATTAGGATAACTAACTTACTTATCAAACTGCCTATCATGATCAAAAAAATTTTTACTTTAATCCTTTCGAATCCATCCGGTAATTTTATACATAAAAACGTATAGACAAACTTTTCCAACTCGCAATGTATAGATATATAATTAAATATATATCGAATTTAATTTGCAATAAATAGCAAAGTAGATTCCTCGATAAATAACGACTGTTGTTTTCTTCAGTAACATTCTAGTCTCCTTTTGTAACTGTAAAAGACCTTATTAGCCAAAGGTTCGTGTTTAGCAAAAGATTTAGTTAATGCGATTTCAAACTAGCGTGCACTAGTACGTGTGGTCTTGTGATTTGGTAGTCAATGAGGCAATTTACCTGAAATAGCATAATGGATACTTAAATTTAAATATATGAGAAAATTGAAATTGTTTATTTATTACATTTACTTCCGTATAACCTATACATATTTATTTGAATTATAATCATATTATTATATATAATTATTCTGCTGCAGGTACGTTCTTTAATTTTATTGAAAACATGACACGGCGTTTGTCGGAATCGTGGCGTGAACGGTTAGGATGCGAATCTGGTTGCTTCGTGCTCATATGGACCTCGAACAAGTTCGAAACTAGACTGCTAATCCAATAAAATATACACCAGAAAAGCAGGAAGTTATATATGGTAGTAATCAGGAATCATCAAAATCTTAATATAATCGTCAAATAAATAAATAAATAAATATTGATGTAAGCAAGGCTGCTTTCAAACACCCACAAGTAACCCACAAGTTCGTTTTATACTCAGCTCCAATTTATTCTTTATATGTGAAGAGATATCTAGATTTAAACTACAATATTAACTTAGCATGTTCTTCAACAAGTTAACAAGTACCGTATTTGAATACAATAGTGATCCTAGTAATTGATTTTGAAAGTTTTATAAATATACAAGGTAGTTCATATTGAATACAATTTCAATGTAACTTGAATTCCACTTGTCAGACGTTTAACTTATGAATGATAAACGCTAAGTTTAAGAAACTGGGCGGATTTGCGATTCGATCTCAATATTCAAGTTGCGTACGCACACTAACTTTACAACATAACTGTCACATAAATCTTATAAACAGTAACATTTTAAGTATTCAAATATGTATAGACTAATAAAACTTTATAATTTTATATGTTAATTATAAATTTTACCCTAAAAATCTATATATACTAATATTACAAAGATGAAAAGTTTGTTTTGTATAAAGGCGGTCAACTTCGAAATTACTTAATAGAATTGAAAAATCATTTATGATTGTGATAGACAGGTTCATTAAGAATGCTATATAGGCTATCTATTATCATACTAAGCTTAGTTTTGTTAAAAGTGAATGAAATCATTCATTCACGTGTAAAAACGCGAGCAAATATGTGAAAGTTTATATTCAATGTTTGTTCCACAATCACACAAAACGAGCCCGCTTTATTAAATTTATACCAATAAATTTCACATTTATAACCACATACAAAGTGATTTTACAATAATATTAGCATTTTTATATTAGCATACGTCAACAGATCAAGAAATCAACAATACAACGCAATCAGAGGCTCTAGAAGCGTCAGTTCCATTTCCCATATACGGATTGTGAGATTGTAAATCATTTCTAGTGTCACAATAACTTAATAGCTCCATTGTACGCTTGCGTAGGCAGTAGACTAATTCCTTGAGCCACACCCATCACTTCACCAGTGTGGCAGTCTATAGCATATAGTCGATTATTGTCCATATCTACGGTATGTTTGCTCAATATGACTTACCTAGATGTGGTTTAGGATTCACAACCGCAGCACCATTTGCATCTGGGAACAAGGAATAGGGAAGTGAGTATTATAAATGAAACCATAGTTTTTTTTTTTTCTAAATATGATTAAATGTAATTCCTTACAATAGGTTTCGACTTAATGCAGTTCAGAATTACATTAATGTTTTACGACGGACAAGTTGCTTCAGACATCCAATCCTTAAAAAGGAGACCTGTTTATGGGAAGTAATCTACTTTTACGCCTCTAGTAAATTATCAAGATCCCGGTACACAATGTGAAAATACACTCAATCGTTTAAACTGCCAGTATAAAATTTGTCTACCAAATTTCATCATGTCGGTAATTGGACTCCTGTAAGTTCCTAGATTCTGGTAGAAGAAATTCCACATATCTTTAAATTAATTTGAGTTATCAATCATTGAACAATTTATACTAGTAGTATATTGTGTAAAGTAGTATACTGTGGAAAGTAGCATACTGTGTATAGTTCGTGTTTAAACGATCTAATATTACGTTATTAGCTATGAGATAGATTTGGAAAATACTTTCTGGTGATGATAGGCAGGTTCATGAGGAAAGCTATAGTAGTAGAATTGTACGTGGGTGAACACATATATAAATTAGAATACAACAAGAAAGCAGAGACGAATGCGGAATTAACATAATTGAAACATAAATGAGTATTTGATCTGACTATCACTTAGGAAGACGTTTGTTTAATTTTGGTTTGCATCTGTCTATAGTTAATAATATATCATTGATAATTTAGAACGTTAACCTTAAAACCTTATGTGTTCACGTCGTGATGTTTAATTCACAAAACTTAACAATGCGTGAAGTATACTTTTGCTAGTCACGTTTCTTTAGTTACGCATTTTCATAATAAATCCTCTTATAGAAGTTTATGGACTCCAGTCTTTCAGATTGTGCGTGGAGTTTAAAACTTTACTCTCAAAAAAATATTGTCATCTTAAAGGAATAGAAAAAACAAAAAAAACAGTTTTATAAAATTATGTCAATAATATTTTTTTTAGTAGCTATACATGAAACGTAAGTGCCCTCTATAAAAGAGTCAAGAAAATGGAATATTAGGTATAGGATAAAATACGAAATATGGAATTAACGATTGAAAGTAAACATACCAATTTTACGATAAATATAATAACACATGAAAAAACATAAAATCTTACTCAAACACACCTAGTTTTGATAACAGATATTCTGTGCCTAGTTTCAGAATACGGGAATCTTGATCGTGGGCTCGTGATTGTAACTACGTGACTAACGCAAGCAAATGTAAACAATCGTATGCAGACGAAATATCTTAAAGACAAAGTAATTTCGCAAATTAAAGGCGAGCCCAAACGTTTCATTCTTCCTTGTAATATAAATTCCATGATGATGGTGATAAATATATTTTTTATTTATGTCTTGTTAAACAAAATGAATAAGATAAGGATCGAGGAAACCGTTACAGAAAAGATGGCAGGAGAATTTGCGTATGAACATGTAATGAAAAATACACGCCACGTGACTAAGCGAGTTTAAAAAGATAAATGTACAGACACAGACTAAATGAGGCCAAAAAACTTATAGACCGATTGTGTGACATGAGAAAGATAGAAGATGAGACAGTTCATGGACGAAAGGATTCCATATAGAGAGAATAGGAATCTCTACGAAAATATAGTTAATTATTAATACACAGAGTAAATAGTATCTAGAAAACAAGACAAAGATCTTAATCTAAAGCCAGTCGATTATGTTAAAGGTTACAACAACATTTAACATTTTCTAACATTCACGCATAAATTACTTCGAAAATCATGCCTTAATAAACTTGGAGCAGGAAGAAAATTAGGTTTGCAGCTTGACGAATGTTCAACGTGACTGCTCGTGATAGTTCTAAATGATATCCCACGATTTGGCATATTAAAAATTTACTTGATGTTGAGTGAAATTATTACATCGTTTATTTTATCTTCAAGTAAACAATAAACTCTCTTGTAAAATAAATATGGGCCATACTGTATTATTATATATTAATAATTTTTTTTTTTAATTTATTTTTAAATAATTTCTTAACAAATTAGTACTACCATTATCAATTTAAAAAACATGTTTTTATAAATATTAGAAAGCGACAAAATCAGCAAGCAGTATGTACCGCCCAGTGTGTACAGTAGCGTATGTATGAGTGTATGTATATGTGTGTATGTATAACTAGATATTTTTTTATATGAATAAAAGTATTACGATCATAGCTATAGTGATTTAGCATTGTAAATGATGATTACTATGTAACTATCAACATTGATAATGTATAATATTTTATTTGTTAACTAACGACTTCACCGGTCCGGAGCACAAACTTAAATTTATTTTGCAGATGATGATTCATAGCAAATTGGACCTTAAATTTATGAGCATAATGGTGATGATAGATGTATTACAGATTTAAGTTATCTTGGTGATGTTCAGGTCAGTGATAGTACATGAGCAAAAGTAAATGATAATAACACGCCATTACCAGAGGATGATATGTTAATGTTTGTTTCATGATTGATTGTGGCCATGCGGATTAACTAACATTGTTATAATTTCCATTAAAAATATTTGTTTTCAATTAGTCATGTCACTACATGGATTTACGATTGTTTAAGCTTCTAGTATACTTCTAATAAAAACTAAAATAGTGTCTGAACCAGGTAATAAAAACTTATTCGATTAATCTGCCAATTAATCTCAAAACTAAATGGTTGCAACGCACGCATAGGTCAAGACATTGCAAAACGGTAACTGAGAACAAATGGGGCACTTTTAAATAGAAATTTACTAATAAGTATGTATGTATGTAAGTAATATTAACTAAATTTATAATTATAATTCGTTATATTATAAAGTCATCATATTCTAGAAGATATTCGAGAACATATAATTCATCATTCGAGAAAATTCAAGAGAATTCGAGAATGTTCAAGAAGGAGCCATGTAACTAGAATCTAATATAAAGGCAGTTCCCGTTGTCTTAACCAAGAAGGTTATCCTGGGCAGTGATGTAGATGGTACATTATCGGAATGCCGTCATCTTGTAAACGATTAGAGATAGAAGTGAGCACTAGATAGTGTCAAGAGAATTTAAGTGTATGCGAGTCGATTACATAGGTGCCTTAAATGCAAAACAGGTCCAACCATGCATGTACATGTTGAAACACGTTTCACTCACTTGTACATGTTCAAATATACAAGTAATTAGAGATCTAAAAAAATCAATGGACCATTGGGTAATCAATTCTGAAAGCAATACAAACAACGGTAATTCCGTGATATAATGTTAATCGATTTGCGCAACAGGTCACCACATGTTCTATAGAACCAAGCTCTGTATTTGCTCTAAAATAATCTACGATCGATAACTCAGCACCTAAGTAATTGCAAACAATTGCAAATACACCGAGAAGCTAATTATTTGTATCTAAGATCAAGCTTCTTACTATGAGATTTATTTACTAATCTAAAATCTTAAGCGGAGCATTTAGAGTTACAATTATAATGGTTTAGATTTAAATTCATTAATATTAGAGCATATAGAGGCAAAACAATAATTATCATTATCAAGCGATCTGTATTTATGTCCTTTCCTTTCCCTTTTCTATATTAAATATGTAAAACAACCTGTTTAAAGTTTATCTACCATATCTACCAAATCTACAATATCTACAGCCTGCTGTGAAATATGAATATAAATGTTTAGAGATTGATAAATACAAAAAAATATTATATAAAATTGATGGCGAAACATCTATAAATCAAAGAAGGCCTAGTTAACGTAATATTGACTTGATTGACTTGTGATATATGCATCTAAAAGCAATATATAATAATCAAGAAACAATAATTTCGATATCGTATTCGTTGCTAGTCAGTTAAATGTCAATACGAAGTCAAGTGTGCCGTCCCGTTACACGCACAAAAAGCTGTTGTAGGTCATTGGCACATCCCGCATTCGAGTAAACGTTATCTTCTTTTAATTCAAAACTGTTAGGTTCTTTTGCCCTTTGAAATCCTGTTTACTCTGGGTCAAATCGTACTGAACTTTTTTCTCTATACTTAAAGAACTCTTTATGTTTTTACTTAATATATACTAATGTATTCTATTCATATAAAAATATTACCATTTGTATGCTTAAAGTATTCGATACTAGAACTAGATGTTCATATGAACAATACAACAATTTTAAATAGAGGAATAACTTTGCAGAATTTGTATGTATATATATATATATATATATATATATACATACAGCACATGAATTATTTAGAAGTGCATTTTCGAATTATAAATAATGATAATTTATAAGAACCAACTACGTTAAACAAATTATATAATTATAATAATTTTAGGTACCTATAAGTTGGAGTATTTCTTGTTTATTAGAAATAGTTATAATAATTATAAAATAAGTCTATGCAAGCATTATTATTATAGCCGTACTTTAAAGTATTTTGACACTTTAAACAAATGCCCAGGGTAGGACATTCATTATTTGCAACAAATCCGTCATACTCTTACTCACCGGTTCTGGGAAAGAGGCCGCTCTCGGACTGGTTTTAGTTTCAACTTGATTGTATGTATGTGTGTGTGTTTAGGTATGTGTATTGTAGGTTTAACTACTGACTTCTGAGTGTATTCTAAAGACACTTGACTTTAATTTAGATTTATATATTATATATTATGTAAATCAGAAATAGCATTGCTGTTTTCTAGTTTTTATGACTAATTAATTATAATTAATGTTTATTAAAAGTTGTTTTATCGTTTATTTAAAGGGAGAGCGACGTAAGATGCTTTCCGAAAGGTTGTGGGTTCGACTCCTGTTCGTAGTTTTCATTCCATATTTAAAATTTTATATTTCAAACATAAATTTTTTAATCTTTTGTAATATAGAAACATTGTTTTTGTTTTTCAAAGAAAAAAAAAAAGAAAAATGCATTAAATTAAGCTTTTTATACGCGTAGATTTAAATATTCTAGAAAATGTGAATAAGTACGTTTCACACAGATGCATACCGTATGCAAATTAAACAGAAACAAGATAGTTATCAACAGAGGTTAGTTACATAACACAGGCTGTTCCGGTTCGCCCCATGTCTTATTAAAATTTAATTCAAATTATAGCTTTCTGTAACGGTCACAAATTATAGGAAAGCTCGGAAAATTATATATTTAACAAGATTTTTAATGTTTTATCTATACTAATATTAACAGTTTGTTGGTTTTTACGCGCTAAAATTTGAAAGTGCGTGATAGATTTTTTTTTCTGATTATGATAGGCAGGTTCATGATGACATACGTTATTCTTAATTTAAGCTTAAAATTTGGTAAATAAATATTTGCTACTATAATAACTAATTGATATGAATTTCCTATAAAATGTTTACATATATATTAAAAATCTATACATTTGCCAAAAAATTATGTATTTTTTTTTATAATTGTTATTTTCTTATAATAGATGAAGCTTTATAACTATGTTATAAATAATTCGCTTCGAATGTTTCCATATTTATTACTATTCTAATATAATTGGCAACTAACATAGCAGTTTGAATCTGAGGGATGGAATCCAATAATACTGTTAGGTGCAAATGCAGGGCTGTCACTAACACAGGTTAGATTACAATTTTCTTACCCTTTAATATATTTTGAGATTGTGATGAATTCATTATGTAAGTGTTAGTTTTAAATATATGCTATAATAGAAAAGTTGGCAGCCCTAAGTGGAACCAGTTGGGTGGGCTGCACTCATGGTATGTAGTTCTAGTCACGAAGATGGACGACATCTGAAGATTGTAAAATTAAAAAAACCTGGTACTCAATTTTGCTTTATCATTACTGAAATCTAGATCCTTTTTTTTCTGATAGGTATTCCGCTACTTTCACTCATTAAACAAAAGATTTTAAAACAACAAAATGGCATAAATGAAATTACTTGATGTTTATACGAGTTTAAAAATAAATATGAAAGCTAATCTTAATCTTAGCATATAAAAACCACAGGAACAGTACCATTACTAAAAACAGTTACAATACTTATAGCAGCTATAATTTTCAAACAGACATTAATCAGTTGAATTCCCAACAGTTTACTACCGCAAAAACTACCTTCAATGAAGCTTCAATAATAAATAAGATCTCTAGAACTTCCTACATTAAATCTCATAGAAATTATACATTGATGTATCGATAAAAAATATTTATCGATTTATCATAACTACATGATTAGGACATCACTATTTTAATAGAGTTATTTGTAACACTATCGAATCTTACAAATTGCAACCGCAAGTAACGCGTTACGTTACGAAAGAGTATTGTGCGGCTGAGAGCAATTTGGAGGTGATATTAACATACTTTAAAAGCTATCAGAATGAAGATAAAAGGTTTACATTATATATAACAAAGGTATCATTGAACCATTTGATTTTATTAATTACACTTTCATATATAAATGATTATAATAAGTCTTAATATCATGTCATGTCAGCTATATGTCACCTGTATGTCATTATGTACTTTTTTAAATTGTGTGAGTAGAATCATATTTGAAATGTTCGCGGATCTTATTGTCATATATATATTGAAAGGTAATAAATACCTTATACTAGACAGACTTTTTACCAAAATTGCACTGGATGGTATCAACGGATCATTGACCAACTAACAATAAGCCTCGCGAATATTTAACAAATGTAAACATAGTGAAAGTTTAAAGTCATTTATCATATATGAAGTTGAGGAATTGCAATTGTTTATTTTTAGTCACACCTACTTGTACAGAGGAATTCAGCGCTAACAATAAAAAAAGAACAGTTGAGACTAAAATTCTGAAGGACTATAAGAAAAAATAAAAACCTATAAAAATGTGAATGATTTGTAAGATGATATAATTAGATTGAGGTATTTAAGTGATGTTTAACAAAAAGTAATTCAAGAAGTTGAAATGGTTTTCGTCCTTGTTTATGATGAAACAGAACAAATATATAGAATATTGATATTAAAATGAACTGACCTTATGCAAGAAACATTTCTACAATGTTATTTATTATTATTATTAGCAGTAAATTGAAATAATTGACTTGTAATAAGCAGTGTACATAACCAAGTGTGAATATATGTACTAGTAGAGAACGGGATATCTTATTCATGAACATTTAACCTCTGACTGAACTCGAATACAACTCGAATCAATTTCACTTAAAATTTCACACGGAAACATTTATCCTCTGGAGCAGGGATGGCGAACCTTTTTGCTGTCTGTGCCACGAAGTAAAAAAAAATCTTTTTTAAGGTGCCACAATAAAATTTCATTCGTGCCATTGGTCCGCCATCCCTGCTCTAGAGTGTTACCATATGTCTGCTGATGTCAAATAAATCAAGTTATTGGATGAAATCCACCCACTTACGTAACTGACCACTCTTTCGAGTTTCAATGATGTTTAAACCCACGCAGAGACACAGTTAATTAACTAGACAAGTTTTCAATTGATTACTGTGCAAGGCAATAAGTAAATTTAAATGTAACTCTGAACCATTCATTTGATAGAATAATTTTAATTCAGATATAACATTTATCTTCATGGACAAACCCATCAAGACTTGCAACTTATCGGCTCGGTTTGAAAGTTCGTCTAGCTATATATAAAGGTTTATAGATTTGTATGCAACCAAGTAACTTATCTAGTCTAAGTTAATTCTATGTTTCCGTTTAAAAGTTAGCTATTAGCATAACTAGAGAAGCGCGCAGGTGAGCGTCTAACGGTACCACCTCTTATCGATGACGCATCTATTGGCAATACATTTAAATCTCGTCTCTATTAATAGCATTATAAAACATATATTCGAGTATTGTGACGCAATATATTATAATAAAATATTGGTAAGGTTAGTTCTCAAAACGCGAGACAGTACGCCGCTATAGGTTAGATTAACCTGTCACAATAACTTTGTATTTATTGGTATAGATCTTGTAAATATGTAATATACAGATTTAGTGAAGAGGATATGCATATTATATACGTTTAAGTATTATAAAACAAATTAATATATTTTGAATCAATATAAGTTTGAAATATGATTGTCAATTGGAAATATTTGGCCTATTTTATGTAAAGACAATCCACAGGTCTGAGAAAAAGTAAAAAATACAGCCAGATACTTCTTTATGATCAGAGTTTCACAAACTTCCAATCAATTCTATTTTTGTCAATTAATATATCAAACTCGGATAAGAAGACATGCTACCAAGCAAGCAAGCAATCAAAACAGACTCCAGAAAAGTTTTTAAATTACTTAAAACATGAAAGTAATAATGATCTTGAAAGTGAATTTACAATACCAGCGTATAATAAAGCGCGTGCAATTGAGAACACCTATTGCGTGATTTCCTTTCTTTATAGCAGTAAATATAACAGTGATGTAAGATTTCAATGATAAATACATCGATTGATATTATGTTTATTAAATAAATTGATGTTTGTGAAACAATAATCACAATATAGAATTACGCGGCTGAGTTTCTTGTGTGGTTTCTCCTCAGACCAGGGCGCATTTCGAACCCTCATAGTCGAATTTTTCGAGCTTTTAAGTTGGAGTGCCCTTACAGAATAGCTTATTTCGATAAGAACAGTGTCATAATAGACCTTTCACTGTTTTAATAGACGTACAAGTGAACGGATATTAATTTGCAGTGGAAAAGACATAAACAAAAAACTTTAAAAAAATGTTACACCTAAAAGTTTAAAATTTACTTTAAACCTGTAAAGCCATGTCAAATTTATTAAATTTAAATTAGTATAAAATGAAAAACTTATCTATACGAATAAAATGGTCATATGTAGAATACTAAATTCATCAAATACAGTAGCTCAACTGGTAGAGGTTACGAGTTCGAATCCTGGTCGTAATCTAAAAATTTTTTCATTGTATATTTATTTAGAATTCAACAATAGTTTTTACAATAACGTAAAAAATAAAGATACCTATTATGAATTAAAGAATTATAATAAAAACCGTCAAATCTTTTATAAAATATTGGTTCTGTAAAAAATAAATTCGTCATGGTTAAATCATTAATATTGAATGTCATATAAATATAATAACTCTAAGAAAAATATGAAATATATTGTATTCTGGTATTGTAGAGTCATTACACGCTTAAACTACGCAATAACTCATGTCACGAATTGGCGGTTTTGTAAACGCGGCCAATACTCTCTAAGACACAGTTTGAGTGTCGAACTATACTTAACGACGGTAAAATAAAATATATTTATGTAGCACAAAGCAATTTGCACTTTACTGTGAAAAAAATTCACTAAGTGTCGTTGTAGAACAAAAACGTAATACTTTTTTTTAACCCACTTTAAAAAAAAGAGGATGTTCTGAATTGGACAATTTTTTAATTTTTTGTTTTATTTTGTCACATCAGAACTTTCGACTGGTTTAACCGATTTTGATATTTTTTTATTTGAAAGCTGGTGCTTCCAGTGTAGTTCCATTTCAATTTGGTGAAAATCTGATCATTAATTTCGGAAACAGACTACCGAAATTCCAAAAATTTACAGATGTCTCACAATCGCGGCAATCGCTTGTGTAGGCATTGTTTAACATTATACCACTCTAGCATAATGGACGGAATCACGAATAAAGAAATAAAAAACTTTTAACAAAAAAAAATTGTAATAGTTCGCGTTGTTGTTTATCTTTTATCTTTAATATTATTTCATGTTTTACTTTACTGAGAATGACACTTTTAATTATATTGCAAATGATCTAAGATTTTGTTTACAACCTATTTGTGGATTAAAAAAACATTGAAGAATAAAGTAAAATCGTCTTAAAAAAAAAATAAAGTAATTAACGAGGGAATCTTTTTATAAAGTAAATGTCAGTTTCTTTGATTGATCTAGACCACCTACTTAAACAATTTGCTTCATCAAATTATTTTGTTCTTTTTGAAGACGCTTTTACTTCTTTCTTTAGTTTTTTTAATCAACAAATGAGTTGTAAATAAATTCTTAGATCACTTGTCATATAATTAAAAGTGTCATTCTCAGTAAAGTAAATCATAAAATAAAATTAAAGATAAAACATGAAATAAAATTAAAGATAAAAGATAAACAACTACGCGAACTATTACAAATAATGAAAGACACAAAGTATTATTTCCTTGTGATGCAACCATTGTACATAGAGTAATCAACCGCAGATCCTGAGTAAAAGCACTAACAGCGACATTTTGCGTAGCCTCTGAGCCCTACTCATTAATCTTGACTAGAACAAAGCATACTACGCGTAAAACAGTCTGAGGGTTTATTATGACTACAGTCAGCCATTTTTTTTTGCACATGCACTTATGAAACTTCCCTCTATTTGCACGGTATATGTCAATGGAGAGCAGGAAATTGCATAGTAATTATACAGTTGAATTAAAATATTCATAAATATAAATATACATATTAAGCAATTATAACAAGATATATTATATCATAAATAAATCAAATATCACCTCATAGAAGTCAATTCTAAAGCAATAACTACTGTATTTTATATTGTATTATATTATATAGGTTTGTTTAAACAAACTATTAAATTACAATACAGAACAAGCGGAAATAGGTGCAAGCCTCACCACATTAACTTCCTGGTTAAGAAATAATTGATATATTTTTTTATTTATATATTTTTTCCCTATATAACATTTTTTTATTAAAGTCCTTTCAATCTTTTAATTATTATTAATTACCTAATTTGATACTATTTTTTTTATTTTATAAAAACAAAAAAAAAGTTTTTTTTTCTAATTATGATCACTTTTCAAAGAATCAAATTTCGAAATTCGAGCTTCCAATTCGAAATTCAAATTTCGAAATAAATACAAAAAAGGGAGGAGCTCATTACCATGCACATACTTTTTAAATTCAAACAGTGCCTAGTAATCTGAATAATAATATAACTGCATTAGTTCACGTTTGATCTTATGTCTAAACCGCCACATAACATTCAGTATTGTGCGTTAAAGTGTTACTAACTAAGAATGTCACTATAATAGTAATATAATCGTGTATCACATTACGTGACTTTACAACAAAACACAGCACGAATATCACTAAATTAGTATGACCAAGTGGCTATGAGATAGCAAATATTTCATAGATGTGATCATTGCATTCTTTGGCACTAACGTTGTTATTCATATTAACTAGTCCTCGCACGCAGCTTCCCTCGTATTCCAGAAAACATATATATATAAAACTAATTTCTACTTATTAGAATCTTTCTCTTACTACACCTTGACTTTCCACATTAATCACTTTAGTACCGAAAATTGTACAAAAATCGTACAAAAAAAAAGTAGTTAAGTTTATTATTTATTGCGTTCATACAGACAAACAGCCACGACTGGAAGACTATATTTTATATGTCGTTCTCCGCACTAACCATATATTGGAGTAAATAATAACATTAAGAGAGAAAGGATTATCACATTACCATATGGCTTTAGAGATTATTGTTTAATTTTATTATTTATTATAATTTTCTTTTATATTTGTATTTAATTTCTATTTTTTATTTATTTAGATTTCATATATCAAATAGTTCCGGGTGAGGTCAACGCGTATTGTTTATATTATTTTCGAAAGCACTCGTAGTTTTTACAATTGCTTTAGTCTTGTAACTAAATAGTGGGATCCTTATTACTCGGTCCTACTCGTCTCTCCGTCTGTCTATTTATCTGTCTGTTCATTTCGTCTGTCTATCAGTCTGTCTGTCTGTCAAAAGCCTTAGGCTCATGTCTTTATGGACTGATACTTATGTTAACTTATAAAGATGTCGTATATAGACTATATATACAAAGCGCAATGTGATAATATAAAATTATAAGCAGTCAGCTTTTCATACACACGCATACTTGATACACGGTGACATTAAAAAAAAAAAAAAAAAAGAATGCATAAAGTATAATTCTATGAGTCTTTCCTAAAACTAAGTAAACTGTTTCTATCAACTTTGTTTAAGTTTAATTCTGTAAAAGAATGTTGACGTATTTGTTTTTAAATCTAAATACAAATCTTATACAATCTAGAAGAAGTCGCAATAGTTGTTAATAAACTCTATTAATAATAAAATCAATAAACGTTGAAACACAATCAAAATTCCTACTGTTCAAGTAAACTGATATAAAAAATTGTTTGTAGTTTTTATCTTAATCCTGTTCAATAGTCTTTGTTTCTATGGTAACTTTTTAGAAAATCTGTCTTGTGATTGGCTGATTTTTTAGTTTATCTCGTTCTTAGAAATTCCCTTTGCATAATACTCAAGTATCATTTATGACTGCGTTTGAATTGTATGAAAATCCATGCCATGAAGTTTTATTATAATCCTTTGTGTAGTCACATTACATTTAATGTATATGATATATAATAATATTCATAAATATATTTCATTTGAATAACAGGCAGATGTTATTAATTATAAAATAACGAGAATATGTACTATTAGTTTTACCCTTTTAGTGCCATACATAATATTTTTTACCAATATATGGTAAAAATGCCTGTAAAAAGTGCATTTTATAGATAATTTATATGAACACGACAAATATTCACCACTTCCGTTACAATATACCAATATTCATAATTATCTCAACATTCTCTTCAGAAGATTTTATACTAGATAATAAGAACAAAGAAATTGAATACTACATATTTATTGACAAGAAAATTGCAGTAACAGGGAAATTTGTGTATCGTTTTTCACAACTAGCAAGAGCAGCGCGTCGGCGCTCCTTGGCACTAAAAGGATTAACGGCTAAGTGTATTGTTACTGTATTTTATTATAATCTTAACTTGCGAGATTTAATTGTGATAAATTGTTAGTTTATTATATATAAGTATATGACTATTATTAACAGTAGTTATATAAAATATTTATAAAGTTTCTGGTAAAGGAAGTTTTTATAATAACCCTGATTTATGTTTTAAGTGTCCTGAGTAATTTTACACTTTTTTTTAAAAATATAATTGTCTATGTGTAACATACACATAAGTAATATTTCTAATATGAATAAAAATCATATCTACAACATTGAAGGAATTAAAATTTATTATCAGCCGCGTTAGACCATGTTTGTCTACTACAATCATTTTGGTCTTCTACTGTTTAGACTATGAGTAAAACATTATTTTGGTAGGTCGACCTCTATTTATTAAAATTTGACCTTGAGACTTGTTAATAGTGAAAGTAACGTATTTTTTACTGGAAAGTGAAGCCGTTTAAATTGGATTTGCGGATCAGTTGGGATTATCGGTATCCTCGATAAATTAGATATACCAGCTGTCTGACAGCCAGAGATGGTATTTAAAAAGTAATTTAAAAGAACTGAATACAAAAGCCCTTAAATACAAAGTGATTTATTTGGAATACAATTAATAGGTTAATTAATTAATTAATTAACTCTTTATCTGGGTATCATACTATTGCCTGGTTTTTATCGGCGGTACTACTGCATAGTTTAACAGTAAAAAGTTATTCTGACATTACTATAATAGACAGATGGTATCAAGGTCTTTTATATAGATATTAATGATTATTTTAAAACTGTAGTATATCACTTTACGCTAGTGTAAATTATTTCACGCAGCATTTATTACATCGCATATGTTGTAAGGGTTATTTTTGACATTATTTTTACACTTTGCGTTACAATATCGAAGTTTTCGTACGGATCCTTACACGTGAATATATTATACAAAAAAATATCCGTGACAGAAAACATATACAACCAAAACAAACAATTTAAACTTTCTTCTTTACAATATTAGTATAAATGTTATAACCGAAAAACACAGTTGTTGAGTTTAAATAATAAAATATATTTTATTATAAAAAAAAACTGATAAACAAAAATATATATATTTTTTATAGAGAAAATTAAAGTTAGCTAACATTTGTTTCTTTTTAATGTTAATAGTGAAAATGAATTGTAATTAATGAAAAGGTGACAAATGAGTTGTATGTGTTAATGAGTAAGTTGCATTTTCTCATAAACTTATAAAGCAATCTGTTTAGCAATGGTGTCTGTTTCTACGTAATGATGAGAAAATAATTCTTCATATTTTTCTTAATCAGAAAGTTATGAAGAGGCTCGTAATCTCTCTCTCTCTCCCTCTCTCTCAATTATCTCTTGTTTCAGATTCAACTAATGCTAATTATATTTTCTGCCAAACACGCAAAGGGTAACATTTATATAGTATTGTTACCAAATTCTACGTTCCCATGTGATACTTTTTAATCTATGTTAAGCAACAAAATGCTTAAGCAAGAGTCCAATTTGCGCTGCAATTTGCTGATGCGGCTTAAGCAGTCGTTTAAATCACAAGACTAAAACAAATAAGAATACACTGAATTTAGCGAAATTATAATTTATCATTCGTGTATTCTTGCTTTTGTATTCCTACTAATTTGTATTCTATTTTATATTTCAACTTTAAGTTACACTTCTTAATCAAATATATTTTTGAAAGTTAATTTGAAATATTATTTTATTATGACATTTTGAATGGCACTAAATTATAAAATAGATACGAATTTGAATAACAATTTTGTATTGACAACTTGTTACTTATCACTATGACAAATGCGTCCATAAACTGCAATCTGTCCAGCGGTAGCACTTAAGAGTCAAGTAGACAAAGAGACAAACAGAATGATAGCGTTAGGATTTTGTAATGCATAGTTCAAAACGAGAGATTAGACAATCTCTGTCTCTCTTCATCTATAGTTCTTATTCATCTACCTATCTACTCATAAAAGGTTTATAATTATTAAGAAAATGCTTTGAATTTTTTATAATAGGCTTTTATTGACCAGGTCTTTGTTTCAATTACATTTTAATATTAATTAATTAAAATTTTGCGTTCTTTATAAGTAAGCGGATTAATGAATATTAAAACTCTGACATCTGTATTTAACCTTATTCAGAGAAAATAAATTGTTATTATTGATTTTTGAAGATCAGTTCATAAAATCTTATTATTATTTTTTTTTATTTAAGTTTATTTATATTATTCAATGTTGGTGATATTTGTTAATATTAGTATAGCAGCATTGTAGCTCTAAAATTAAGCTGATTTGTGAATTTATTAAGTTTATTTTTCATAAATGTTCCGGTATTTTGATGTACATGTGTGTTTATTAATAAAAATTTATTACCTAAATATTATGTTACGTCTTGTAATAATTCAAGATCAATAGTTTCCGACTTTCGTAAAACGAACAGGTGAATGTGACAACTGAAATAAAGGTCTTGGGAAACTTCTTATTAACAATAATAAATGATTTTATCAGCTTGAATTTAATGGGATTTATACATAGTTGTTGTGGTTTTATTAAATTTTAATGACTTCAAACGAGTTAATTTCAATTTACATAACTTTCAGTATACGATTTAATATTTATCACATATATGATCAATTGCTAGTGTGTAGATGTCCTTATTTATTAGTAATGTTGCCACATATTTATCATTGGTTCAAAAATATTTACATAATATCAGTTTAAATATTACTACATTAAACGGATATTACATTATGTTTTGGTGTCAATACTATCGAATAGCTAACGAAACGGAGAACGTTCCTTCAAACTGACAATTATTTCTAGAATCGTGTTGGTTTCCTGTTTCTAAACAATTTAATATAAAATGTCAGCTTATTATGTATAATAATACTGAATACCTGACGAGTATTCGCGTGAAACCCACTCATGTGCTTGTGAAACGCGACCCCTGACCCTTCAAGATGGCCGACGATAAAACTCATATTCTTTCCTTATCTAATACATTCGTATTGTAGTTAAAACCTCTGATGCAATCAGTACAAGTGCAAATAATTAGTTACTTATTTTGCAAAGTCATCGAACTATCCAATGGTAGATTAACCTTTGAAGATCGATACGTAATCATTTATATCATTATAATCTCCATATAAATGTATTTCCCATTAAAAATAAAACAGAAATGTTCAATGTAATGTTCTCGCTACATGTATTTATTTTAATGCTTTATTACATAAATTTACTAATTTTTGTACGAAAGGAGAGCCTAATGCTAAGTAGACATTCTCTGCCAGCCAACCTTAAGATGTACAGGAGAGAACTTTAGAAAGTGCAAAAAAAAATGTATATATAGATATACATATATACATCCTGCCGATCACTTCTCAAACAGATATACAAGTACAAATACATCGAGATTTTTTTTGTTGTTATTCAGTAACAGTTTATTAATAGTCCATTAGTAAAATATAACCTAAACAAATTTGTAAATGACAATGTAACGGTATTTTCATAGATATACCGTGTTATTACAGATCATAAACGTAAGTAGCGAAACCGATCGGCAATCGCTTACAATCTTTGTTAGCGGACGCGTATGTACAAATTATGGGGTTACGTTCATTGCGTAAACACCTAATAATACACACACACACACGTAAATATGAAAGAATCAACATAACGGATATCGGTTTTAAATCTATACTAATATTATAAAGTCACAAAGTTTGTTTGTTTAGACGAGCTAATTTTCAAAACTACTTCAACGATTTCAAAAGTTCTTTCTGATTATGATAGGCAGGTTCATGCTCTTAATAATCCTAATTATACATAACCTACGAGTGAAACCACGAGTAAAAGCTAAGCGAAATAATACTGTTAAAAATATCGGTATCTTATTATCCTATAAGAATTAATATCAACAATGATTATTCCTATGTACTTAGCATACTTTGTTAAAAGCAAGAACATTACTTGTTCCTAATTTGTTATTTTGAAATAAAATCCATGTGAATATATTATGAATTTAAAAGCTTTAGTGGGTGCTAAAACTTTATGTTGCATTTATAATGAGTCCAGGTCTAGACGGCTTTTTATGATACATTTTATAAAATACTCGTGTTTTAGTTTAATGGCTGAATCTAATTCTTCTACAATAAACTCGAAGCAGGACACTTTCATTTATCTCGCAACAGTAAATTGAGAGAAAGGGACATTATTAACGACAAAACATGTTTGTTGTATTCAATACTAGACGAGCAACAAGATAATCAAACAAATAAACCTCATACAGAGACGGGCTTTTGGTTTATATTTTACAAAATAGGGATGCAAATGAATCATCCCTCAATTGTCAGTGGTTGCTTTCATCTATCCCTCGATCTTAACCACTCTTGAGAAATGGGAAGAGTGAAAGAGAAGATTGGTTTTTGACTTACGGTTTGACAGATAGCTATAATAGATATTTTACTTCGATTTTCTGTGAGAAAAGAGTTTGGTACCGGTCAAGCTGCAGTTAGTTTAACTCTAACATAACTCTAACATCTAAGCTCTAACAATCTTATTCAGTGACAGAACACGTTGAGACAAAATATCTGACAATAATTATAAAGTATATTGTCACGCCCTAGTTACAACGACGGACACATACAAGTTCTGGGGAAATGGAGTTCACGGGCGCTGACCCGTCAAAACGTCAGACAGCGTGACGCATTCATACTGACCCTATCACGCTGCATGCAAGGATTTTGGAAAATGTTCATATTTAATTATTTGAATAATGTTAGAAACAAAATTATATTTTGGAATGTTTTAAATATAATTTACTATAGATTTTTAATACGTTCCTACGTATTATATCCAAATTTGTGTAAAAATTCACGGCTCCACAAAAGTCTTCGTCATGTTATCAATGTTTATAAAAAAAAAATTAATGGATTTTGGTAATTTCAAAGATTAGTGCCTTTAAAAAAACCAAACTTGTCCAGTTGTAATATTAGTACAGATATATCTGATTATACATATTGTATTCTGAATATATAATACCTACTATGTTTAATATTCAAAAAGAACCTGATAATATCCAAAGTATTAAAAAGTAAATATACAATTTAACGAGGATGAGTCGCAAAGGTTTTTCCATAATCTTTTATTCATATTATTCTTTACAATATTGTCCTTATTTGATTTTAAAGTGTATTTTTGTACACAATTTCTTTTATAAAACTGAACTTCAGTGATATTAGTTAATGAATTAAACATGAAGCATGTCTTTCATATGAGGCGCTAGAATGATAAGCAATAAAGGAAGTTGCCGACTGAAGTAACGAGATCGATCACTGTGTCTATAAAATATTAATAAGGACGAACATGACTTACATGGGAAACAGTTGTTTTGTTAGATGTCTACTTCATGTTTTGCATTTAATAACTCTGTATGAAGTAATAAATAATAAGTGGTCAAGATCAACTTATAAGTCTGAAGACGTTCTTAACCACATAATGGTTTCTAAGAAAATAGCTTTATAATTTTCTTTCACCAACTAGAACTATTATAGAAATTATATCGTACATTTTTTGTTAAAAGCTTGAGAAATGTAGACAGTAGTTCTTGCATATATTTTATTATAGTTTTTATAAAGTTGAACAAAAAAGTAAGTAGAACAAGAAAGAAAAACTAAAAAAGATTAGTGTTAGGTGTCAACTTTAAGACATATACGATAAAGATGTATAAATAAAGGCACCTAGAGAAATATGATGCTATCTTAAGCGTATGTGGAATGAATATCAATAATATGAATTCCAGGCACGGATTGACGGCTTAAGATTTATTATATACTATGATAATAATTTGTTTACCATTTTATGTAAACAATTGAAGCATAGAAATGTTGTTAAAAAGGAAAAAAAAAAAAAAAAAAAAACTACTCCTGTACTGCAAACAACAATTCGTGTCCAAACAGCAATTCGTGTTTGTGTTCGCAAGTTGTTTGTGTGCTCCAACAAACTGTCCCATGTAAGAATAGAACCCATGACCTTTGGCTTAACAGGCAAGGCCAATCACTAAACACTAGAACAATCAATCGTCAATTAGATTTGCTATTAGCATTTAAAATGAGATTATCAGTATATTAGGATAATCAGTGGCTTAGCTATACTATGTGAGGCAAATTCATCAGATGGGGGCCTTCAATGAGATTGGATCCCCTTTCAGATAGAATGTTGCATTTTGTCAGTTTTGCCACCTTATTATTACGCCACCAAAGATATTATAATATAAAAATTAAGTAAATTTTGAAAGTGTTTGATAATAACTACATCAGTACAGTAATTGGCGATGTCGATAGTGTCTGTTCTATAAAGATCATTATCCTTATTCCAATATTAAACGCCAATATTATGAAACGCGTGATTTCCCTCGCATTGTTCATTAAATAATTTGATAAGTTATCTCAATGGCACTGCCACCAGCTTAATGATATAACATAACATTTAAATACACTAAAATATATATCTTTATTTTTTTTTTGTCTATTATCTATTGAAGTAAGTACTTTAATTGTCCTCGTGTTATTTTTTATAAAAAACAAAATTTGCAATCATAGACGAAAACCAGATTTAACCGAATTAACAGATATTTTTGATAATTATAAAACTGTAGATTTAGATAACTATCTATTAAAATAACTATTTGTTTCGCTTTATCCAGTAAGTACTCAACTCATATTTTATTTTACTATTGTGTTTAATAATAAGAAAATATTTAATAAATACTAACTATATATAAAGTATTTGACAAACGAGGTCGAGGCGAAAATATAATGCTAAATAAAATTATCTTTGTCTACGTAGCATTTGAGAGACGGTAATAGACTATAATGTACCCTAATGTTAAATTTAATTCAGTTTCGTAATGCTTGTTGCTATAACAATTCACGCGAATTTGGAAAGTAAAACCATTATAGATATTAGGATCTCAATTCCAACCTTTATATAAACAAAAAATTATGAAAAACTGAATATCGCGAATATTTTAGTTACCTTAGAACAATATTAGTGTTCACCGCAAATAAAATTGGCCTCGTACCTGAAATAAAAAAATATAGATTATTGTAGATAATATATAATTTTAAATTAACGATTTCTAAAACTTTACTTTAAACTTTAAGAAGAACAATTTGAATAATTCACTAAATATTAGTGTTCCGCCACGCTCTATGGTAAAGATAAAAAACAATATATATTAGTTATATAATACGTAATACATTTATATTAATTGCAAGAACAATGTATGTTAATTTTTAATGCGTAAACTAAACAATTTATCCGGACTTTGATTTACTTTATATCCAATAGTTTATTTAAATGAAAAGTTAGACTTTCATCCTATTTTTTATATAAGTATTAAGTAATATATATAGTGTAGTATAGGATGAAAAAAAAAATTCTTTTTCCACTGAATCACTACCAGTGATCACTTGTGTCACTTAAATAGAAGCGTCAGAAGAACCTATTTTTATAACATACTTAACGAAATCTGCCCTTCTATGAAGACACTCTTATATAAGTAAGAAAAAATATTCTTTTAAATTATCAAGGATATAAAATGGACCCAAAAAGCATAATCTTAGCCTTTACTTTCAACATCCACAAATAAGTTTAATTACAAGAACTTATATTTAACCTACTTTCACAACAGCGGTTTTATGTTCAAAAGATATATAGTTCATGACTCCACTTAAGTCTTTTGGGATATTATCTTTCAAATTGCTTTAAATATAACAGTATATAGTGGATTTATGTCGTCTAAAGTCTCAACCACCTCAGCTTATAAACGTTAAAGGCGCCAGACGCGGAAGCGAGTTGGCAGCCCGAAGGGAATCTGATTGCAGAGCGACCTCAAAAGCATTAGCGAATGAGCCAGTTCTGCTATAATTATGCATAACATACAGTGTCCCGTAAGTCCTCGTCCAACCGGAAACGGCTGCTGTCTAGTGATGGTTTTGTAATTTCCATTAAGTATTAATAATTGTCACTGTTTCTCAACAATGTAACTCTTCTGTAAATAACATCTAAAACTCAGATTTAACTTAACTTCAGATTTATAATTTTATTTGTCATTTCTTTTATTTTCTAAACTGTCATGAAAAAGCCGATTGCAGCTCAACACCATTTATATGTTGTATATACTAAACAACAAAATATTAAGATACCCTCATTGTAAGAAATATATGATACAATTATGAATATCGTAGGTAACTTATTTACATTTTTGTTACGCATATAACTTTGAACTAGTATATAAAAATATTATAACTATATTTTTAGATTTTTTAGAATAGTATTAAGTTTAAGTTCTAGTATTGCAGCATCATTCATCGCCATACTCAGATTTCTTACATTTCTCTAAGTACCGGAAATGATGGAGTTGATAAAATTAATATCTGAGAGATATCTAAGTCAATCGAAGTCTACCAATGATATGATCGAAATTCTTAAAAATCCAAACCTTTAGTAAGTCACGTTTCAAAATAAAGACAGAAATTATAGCTATACCGGACAATTTAGTTAAGAAAAGATAATATCGCATAGCTATGCGTAGATTGAATGCCTAACATGAGAACTTTGGAAAATGGCACGATCTTGGTTGTGAAGCCATACGTGATGTATTATAAATAATTAACGGTGACAAAGTGTGATAGAATGTAAAAGATACAGAATCCTTTTTCATATTGATAAACATTATTATGATAATGATCTCTATACATTATCATTAATATTATACACAGTAATCAAAATATAGGAAATAATATTCATATAAAATATATTACATAACAATTTAAAGAAAAAATAATCATATTAAAAGATAGAAACCATATTAAAGTAGGTCATGAATTAGTTTGATTAATTATATAATATTAGTTCTAATAGATTTAATTGTTTAACAAGACATAACTTACAGATACATATAATAATTGTATTTTCTTAAATTTTCAAAAGTACACATTTCAAATAAAACTATTTTTTACGGATTCAACTCGCGTATAATTGTTGTTACATTTTAGTTTACATTAACTGACATACCGACAGACATGTTTCATCCACCCGTGAACACGATTGCTGCAAAGCATTGGAAACGTCGTGTTAAAATCAAAATGTAACCAAAATTACACGCGACTTAAATCCGGACAAAAAATAGTTTTATTTCAAACATATAATAATTCTCTAATAGAAATAACATAATCCTAGTTTTGCCAGTCATTTTATTTACATTTAAAATAATCAATCACATCAGTACATAAACTTTCTCAACGGGTTTCCCTTCTCCTGATGTTATAATATTCATTTGAGATACACTTACAATGATTGTAAGATCTTTATCATGATCGGTTTTCATTTTGACGATAACATATTTATCTGACAAATTTCTCATTTCTTTAAATATAGATATCGATAGAGGATGACAAATCAAAAATGAATTTAATTTTTAAATTTCGATACAATTGTATGAAATATTGGCTCTTGCTTAGAAAGAAGAAGAATTATAATATATTTTTAATTGTTGTAACTTTTATAGTGACTTATAATTTATAAGCTAATAAATTATAATTTAATAAGCTATTACTCGCGGTTCTACCCGCGTAAGAACGATTTTATTATTTTTAGGATAATTAAAAGCAGTTAGGGTGTATTGACCCTTCCCTGTAAAGCTGCTTATCATATTCAAAAATAATTTTGAAATTTATCCCGTAGTTACGAAGGTTATCGCGTTTATACAAACAAAATTTTTCACCTTAGAATATTAGTAGAGTTAATTCCTCAAAGGCTTGTAGTAATATACAGTCTAGCATTAGATATTACTTTGTTTGTCAATTGGATTCGAAGTAAATAATACCTTAATAATGTTTTAATTACACATTTACTGATAGCGGATGAGATAAAAGGCTAAATTATGTTTACATAATTGGCTTTGTATTCTCACGTGCTGTGCTGTCAACGCATTTTCGCACGTCGAAAGCACTTATTAGCTCGGCCCGTTAGATGGCGTGGGAGATCTAAACAACGCTACTGCATTGAAATTCACAAATAAATGAACAGTTAGAAATGCAAATGAAATGCTTTTATTGCATTAATGAACTTTGTGCATATATTGTGTGCTTTAAGCATTAAATTATCATTGAGTTTTATGTATTTATTAAACTAATAACTTGTTAATTTGACTTATTATTTGAAATATTATTGGTAATAGAGATAGAGATGAACTATTAAAGAGAATTGATTAGATATTTTTATATTATAATCTTAACGTATAAATCGAATTGAACTGTAGAAATTCGCAAAGTTAAACAACGGGCCAAGATCATTGTTGCCGGCGTGGATGAGATTGATTGAATGAGGGATAGCGTGCACAGAAACGTGGGAGAAAAATGTAGAACATGTGAAACAATCGAGTTGCCTAGTATCTGTGATAGATTATATCGTTTAGAGTCTTTTATAAAGGAATATTAAAGTATCTTTAAACTTTCATATTAAATAATCTTTTAGGTTTCTTTCCATTATGAACAAATAGTCATTCCATTTAACAGATAAGAGATTTCTAATTCACACAGCAGATGGTTTATGATACAAAAAAAAAGAAAGAGACAGATGAGACCGCCCAATAAAACCTGATTTAAACCCATGCTTCTATAAACAAAGATGCACAGGTAGAGGCAAGACCTAATTATATCCGACATTATGATGTCCGAGGCAGACATCGCAAACAAATGAAACGAGGTAAATCGGGAACAAAAAAACTCAACCGGTTCGAGAGTCAGATGATGTTACGGAGACCCAAGCCCACATCCGGAGTCAGTGACGCATACGTATAAAGTGACAGCTGCACTTGAGTGATTTGATACAGTATAGTCATTTGAATAAGATTTATAGCAACAATTTTTCAATTAAAACCTTCAGACCATGAAATGGAAGTGTTAATTACGAAGCAGAAAAAATAACAAAAAGTCGCTTAACTGTAACTGAAGAATTACAAAATTGGAGACAAAAATGGAGCTGAATTTGAACATTTTAGAATTTAAAAGAGGTCACTGACGTCTTATACACCTGTACACAATTTAAAAAGGCGTGTCAAAATTACATTTTACGATGGTACCAAAGCCACCATCAGGTGCTTGCCTCAGGCTTCAAAAGGCATTTATTGAGGCGACGGTTAAAAAACTTATTATGCTCTAATTGCCTAATAACACATTTTAAAACCAATGTAACGAACATAAAGAGTCGAGTGAGAAGTGATGATAGGAAAAAAGTTTTACTATGAAACACAATTGCATTGTTTGAACAAACGTTTGAATATTTTGATTGAGACATTGAAATTGATCCGGGCTTAAACCCCATTTAAATTTCTCACGCCTGCCTTTTTTCTGTGGTCGAAGCCGGGAGCGATCTCAGCTTTTGCAGTAATGATAGGGAACAATTTTAAGTAATATTAGACCGCGTACAATTTTTTTTTTCTGCGTCAAAATAATATTTAAGATGTCGAGTGTTGTTTAAATTATTATAATTATTTTTTTCGCAAAATCTAAATTAGGACTTGACTGAATTTGTTTAGTTAAAATAAACAACTAAAAAAAATTATAATACTTCAGTTACAGTATTTTTCTATGATCCAAGAATTTCTTAACTTTCATGCAAATGAAATCGATAAACCAATTTGGTTCTTCGTTAGTCAAAGCGAAAGTCTTAACAATTTACACGATTCCCTCTAAGTTAAAATACTAAAGAGTTACTCAAGCTCTTACAATAAATGTTATCTAACATTAATAGTAGGCAACTAAGAGTTAGGTACAACTATACTGGTATAAATCGTGAACCACCAAGCGAGATAGGTTATTAGCACTTTTTATGTAAATATTTGGCTTCTTTACTTAACCGTTGGGAAGTTCTCGTTGATTAAATTATAAATTTTGGAAGTTGATTACCTCTGGCGGCGTTTACAAAAGAACAATCACGGTGTACTGAACTATAATGAATTTATGTTATTTTATTTGATTTATCGATTACTGGCTCCGCCACTTTCCTCGATGATTCTTATATTATTAAAGCGTAGAATTACTATCAAACATTGATTTTAAATAAATATAAAAATCTATTCAATCTGACGTAACACCAATAACTCAAGACTAGGTTTAAGTTTAGTTCATAGTTTAATAAGGTCTAGAATCACGACTTTGCCTCTTATATAGAAAGCCAAAGAAATAGAAAGTTTATTCCTTTTAAGGATCTCTAATAACAATGATTTATTCAGCATTCTTCTAATAGCGAGCTATGTAAATCCAATACCATAGTTGGCTAAGTCATGCATGATTTAAGCATGCACCGCCTTTTATCTACGAAATCTATTCGAACCTTAAAGGAATTACAACTGTATTAACACAGCACACACGATTACCGGAACTTTGCTCCTACCCTGCAATGAAAATACTGAATAACCTATTATATATAAATATCCAGATGTACTCACGTAAATACTATCGGAATTTACCCAACTGGTTTCGAAAACCTTTCAGGTCCTTGTTCATGCTCTGAACATGGCTGAATCATGGCTGAAGTTCAGGACCCTGATTGGTTTCCGGGGAATAATTATATATAATGAATATTAAACATGTATCACAAGAGTTTAAATTCAAGAGAATAATCTAATCTTATTTCTTGAAATGGTGTTGTATTGAGCTTAACAAACAAAAGGTGATTGGTTGCGGCCGGTGTGGTACAAAAAGAGGGGTGGGGGAAGGGGAAATACGACACGGTGCGCGCACGCATTCAAAGAAGCCGCAAGATAGGCCTTTGCGGACAGGAAGCGACAACGGGAACATAACTTTGATAACCAAAACAGTTTTTTAAATTGGTAAGAGAGACGGTTACGCTTTACTTTTTGTTCCCACAAATATATTTTTTACCGTGAAAAATGAGAAATCACTTATAATAATTTTGAAACCATGACAGTTAAACAAACAATCGTTATTTTAATACACAATATTAATTATATTTTAGACTCTCACTTTCAAAGGTAAATAATAATTAGAACTTGTAAGGTAGTTTAAAATGTTTTAGGTAGTGGAGAGTTTTGTATTGGAAGAAACAATTTACACTATTGAGCGACCCAGCTTCAGCTGAGCACACTCCATCTAAGTACGACTTACAAGTTTCTTAAAATAAATATTTATATTGACCGACTGAACCAAAGAATTCTATGAACTACAGATAATACAGTTCTTATTTGATTGTTGCTGTCAATGTTTATAAAAGACAAAATATAAATTCAAAACTTCATGCATTTTTGTTTATTAGTTTTACTAGAAAATTATTGACAATTAAAGATTTTACTTAGCTTTTTTTAAATATTTTTTTTATAAATTGGGTTTGATCAGATTTGATCATGCCAACCTTATAGTTTTTTTTTTCACAATATGGCGTATCTTCAATGTATATGATTTTTATAGTTACTTTTATCTATAATCGTGTTAAACATTTGTATTATTTACACCTAAGAACATGTTCTCACTAAACGCGTGCTTGGCGCTGATCTAAGGAATATCGAGAAATAATGTTTCTTGTATAACAATAAAGATAGTAGGACGTCGAAATCACGAAATAATTTCCGCATTACGTGTTGAGGATAAGGAAATTGCTTACAAAACTTACTCCTACTTTAGAAATAACTTGCGGCCTTAATGTTACTGGAATTGTTTGTTTTCTTCATGTTAATGTCGGTAGTTAAGAAAATGCCATGGTTTTATGTTTTCCTTGTTTAAACTTATATACTACTATTGAAACTGAAATACGGATCGTAAATAGTCTTCTATTTATATATCAGGTTAAAAAAACATTATTTCTCTAAAAGAAAATTATAATATTGTTAAATTACAAGAGAAAACATAGATTTTAATGTAAATTTAGGTATTCTCTTGTAAGTTTACATTTAAGAAATAATAGTTATAGTAGTTACTTTTAAGTAACAATTTTCATCGGAACACGTATAAAATAAATTTTAGTATCACAACTCCAAGTTAAAATTTTAAATAGTTAACATCGTTGATGTCTAATACTGCGGTAAATATCACAAACCCCACCCACCGTAGCGCGACAAATTGGTATGAAATATAACCTCCAGACTTGACGAATGAAACCTGTCCCCAATACTCAACTTATCTCTTGTTTATCTCAACATATGCAGCAAGGGATAATTATTACAACTATTTTTTATTTACGTAAGAATGGTTCGAATTATCCTCATGCGTTTTTTTCCAAGACAAATTTTTCAATCAATTTTTTTTATAAATAATCAATTAAATAGTTATCTCAACAACAACATAAATATTTTACCAATATATGCTAAAAATGCCAGGAAACGACAAAGATTCACCATTTCTGTTAGAATATACCAATATTCATAATTTTTTCATTTTCATTCAGAAGATTTTATACTATGATAATAAAAACAAAAAAAAATGAATACTACATATTTATTGAAAATTACAGAAGTAGAGTGAACCGTGAAAGGGACCGCTGTCGCGACGGTGGTATTTTTCAAAACTAGCGATAGCAGCGCGACTGCGCTCCTTAGCACTAAAAGGGTTAAATATTAAAAACGGTGTTTAAAACTACAAGATAGTCGCAAATCCTTCTATACCAATATTGCTATTGTCTTATTTTTTGCTGATATATTAAAAAAATTGATCACGACTTTGTGACGAGGGCTATAATTTATTGTTATGCATTTTTTATAGACAACAAATTTGTATGAGGATTATTGGCATAGTGTTACTTTTTGTTTTTAAGTCATTATTTTATTTTACAAATGTGTTATAATGACGCCATTCTTCAAAATAAATGGCATTTTAGGCGATTTTTTTTGTTATTTGACGGTTATTTTTTTCTTTAATCATGTTATTTTTTCTTTTCGCTCCATAACAAATAATTTACTATTCTTAATCTTATAAGCTTTTAGGGAAAAAAATATTGGATAGTGAATTTCTAAATTTAAATGATCGTAAAATATTTTCCACACAAATTAACAAAATTATCCATTCTAAAGAACCGTTTGAGATGACTAAGGCCAAGTAACACACGCTTTCGTAGTTTAAATTGGCATTCCGTTGAATCGTGCCTCGATTGAAGAAGACAGGTTGACGGACCAATCAGAGACGTGTACTAAATCATGAAGACAGGGCATATGCGTCCACACTTACAGCATTATATAAAAAGACATAAATTTTATATGATTACTATTACTAGGAGCGCGAACTAGACCTCAATTTTGACTCGATGCGCTAGCAATATCTTGGTATGTGTTAGCATATTGAGCGAAGTGAGGTGCAAATAGCACCGAAGTTGCATTTACAAAATATCGACGTATTCTGTCCTCAACTATTTTACATTTTTTTTTCTCAAACTAAATTTTCGCGCCAAAAAATCTTCCCATTCATTTTTCCGTGATTATTCCTCAACGACACCGAATATTTGAAAATTTTCATATATACCAGTTTTGATTAATGCTTGCGCAACGGATGCAGAAAAGTCTGTCATAGAGAACTTCGCTTCATTAATGAATGTCAGCTTTAAATGTCAATATTTTTTTATAATTAGAATACATTAATTAATTAAAAGAAATTAAGATATCATACCTGAACTCATTGATGTTGTTCGTCAATACATCAATCAATTAGTCAAGCCGTCAATAACTAATTTCGTCTGAACCGAAGCGCAAGGGCAAGACAATCACGTTATCACGACTCACAACTGGATTTATAAAACATAAGGTGCCTTTGCAATGACATTATGTTGAATCTTATTATTATAAGTTTTATCGTTAGATATAGCAACGAAAATAAAATAAAAAAGAGACACCCAAAAAAATCGTATGGTTGATTTCACAGATATTTGAGGATCTCTAAAACTGTATTTGAAACTTATTTGTACTTTTAAATTACACAATACGTAACAGATTTTTTGAAAACCTATCGTAAGATATAGCAACGCAAATAAAAAAAAACCGTTTTAGTGGATTTTACGGATATTTGAGGATCTCTAAAACTGATTTTGAAACTTATTTGTACTTTTAAGTTTGTATAACTTAAAAGTACAAATAAGTTTCAAAATCAGTTTTAGAGATCCTCAAATATCCGTAAAATCCACTAAAACGGTTTAATTAAAAGTTTTTAAAAACCTACACAGAAACAAAAATAAAGAGAAAACTTTTTAACCTTCATAAAAAAACATTTTCATTGAATTATGAGCGTTACTTCAATAGTATGAAGTGTTAAAATCCTTCACACATTTCGTAAAGGATTTTCAAACTTGCGTGTCGTGTCCAACGGTTTTATTCTAATAGGTAATGAAATACAATTACATGCAATATGCATATCACATCGTAAGCTTCAAAATATCAAAATAACATTGATTACAGTTATATTATCAGCGATAACTCGATTACAATATTCCTTTACGTGGGCTTTATATTATAATATTTAAATGCTCTACCGTTGGGTGGTAAACCGAGCTTGAAAAGTAATCTCATGTTTTTCCTATTATGGATAACGTTCTAATGATGTATTATTATTTTGAACATTGTATTATCTTGTCTTATGCCTTTCAATCACGAGTTTTTTAGGCACTAATATTTTTTAAGTACTATTGAACCCCAAAAATAGTGCAATAAACTATATTTGATACTTAGTGCATTATCACTTTTTTTACAACTCGATATTAGTAACCGAGTTGTAAATTGTATATAATTCTCAAAAATAAAAAAGATCTAAGATATTCAAATATTATATTTTAAGTGATTAAAATGTTTATTTTTTTTATTTGTTATATTAATATGTATATTTTTTTATCGGTTGAGTATTATATACTTTAATGATATAAAAATAAGATTGATAATACAATGCAACAAATAAAAAGGAATTCGTATTCACGATAGTTGTTGGCCTTAACATCTAGCTGAGGGCAGGTGGAGTGAGCATGTTTAACTTTTACTAAATTCTTTACAATATATCAAACGAAGTAACAACTATTGTTTATTATCTATACTAATATTATATAGCGGAAATGTTGGTTTTGTTTAAACATTTGTTTGAACGAGCTAATCTTCGAATACTGGATGGATTTACAAAATTCTTTCTGATTGTGATAGGTAGGTTCACGAGAAAAGCTATAGGCTATAAGCTATATATATCATTATGCTACGAGTCTTTATTATATTAATAGCAAATAAATCGTTGGTTAAGCGTAGGTAAAAGAACCGCAAGTGACAGCTGGCAGATTATAATTTACATTCTGTTTTAAGTAAATTACATATATAAAAATAAATATAAATCTCATCTCATATTATTTGACCACGATAGATTCCAAAACTATTTACTACATATAAAAATACTAACCCGAACTCGTGGATTTACCCACAGAAGAACGATTTTTAATATTATGATAAGTAAGTCGTAGAGTAAAGCTAGATAGCCTTTTGGCAATAGCCTTCCTTTTGAAAATGCTTATCATAATAAAAAAAATATTTTTAAATTCGATGCAATAATTTTGAGGATTAGTTTTTAATAATAGTATATGTAGCTTAATTCCTAATTATATATTAGTATATGTCAGCTCATTTTAGAATTAATACATACTAATAAGCGCAGGTATATTCTAGAATCGAATGAAATCCTACATAAATTCATTACGAGATTTGTGGATTTACATATAGGCTTACTACTATTATTATGGCTTCCGTTATACGGATTTAGTTCGCTTAACTAGATCCATATACATAATTATCCTAATTCTCGAACATAAAACAAATAAATTTTAGTATTACAATTTCTAAGTTATCAAGCTAGTCTATTGGAGTGCATTGTTTACAACATATTATGAAATGAATTCCAACATCGGTCGGTCTGTATGAACGCGGTTAATTTAAAAAAGTACCGAACCGACTTTTATACGGTTTTCAACAATAGATTCTTGAGATATTTTTAGGTGACTTATGGTTTTATATATATTGAATAAAATATAACGATTAATGTTACCGAAATCTACAGAGGCAAAGCTGCGCGCGGAATCTTGTATAAAAATACAGACCAACAACGGTATCTCAGATCTAGACACTAAAACTGGCGTTGAGTGTGTCATTATTAGTGTCGCAATACACCTCAAGACTCAGAGGATAAGTACCAATTACTTTAAACTCGTCGTAAACTATTGGAATCGATTTCTTGTTAATTCTGCAATGGATAGGTGTTAAATATAAACGTCTTTTCTTGTAGCTTTAACAAAGTTAAACAATATTAGCTAGGACCATCTGTGGATATCCGGCTGTTCTGACTTAAATAGCGGAATGAAAGTCGCGACGTGAACAGTTCACGCGCTTCAAGTTCATGCTCCGAGCTCATGAATAAGGGCCCAAGTCGGGTTTAAAACTAGTCGGGCAAATTCGGATGAATTTAACGTGAGTACAGACCGATATCTATAAACAATAGTAATTATAGATCACGAAAGACTTAACCCTTTGCAGTGGCCATTTTCGCTTGCGCGAACCAGCAACTCGTGACGGTTTCGGCCAAATTCAGGGAACACTTTACAAATACTTTAAGAACATTTATAAGTAAACAGAAGTATACAAATACTAAAATTTTACCAATTTATACATTTATATTTTGAAAACAAACTTTGTTACATATTAATCTCTGTAATTCGTTTTGTGTGACATTTTATGAAACATCCTAGGTTTGTCAGGACACGTATCGTAGTAGTATGTGACCGACCTCCAAGCATGCTACGGTCAGAACAAACTTCACAGTCCCTTTTTGGCTCTTTGAGCATTATATAGAACATCCTTTTGAGTCAGATTTCGTCAAAATGTGGCATAATACCTTGCTTCAAATGTATCCTGTTGTTGAGTCAGCTAGAACATATACTCTGATACCCCATTTCATCAGCTCCTGCGGATTATATGTTATGAATGAAAATCGATTCGACTCATTGTCTAAAGTGCCAAAATCAAAGTCGTCCGAACTCGAGCTGAACCGATCTTCCTCCATATTTTTAGGACTCAAATAGTTTTCGATTGCTAGACTTGCTGGCAAGACTGTTTTAAGCGAATGCTACACTGAGACTAACTGAACTGAGTTGTAAGATTTGGCCAAAATGACAACGGAGTCCCCGAAACAACTTCCGAGAAAGGTACCTTATCGCACATCGTAAATAATTAGATCGAACTAAAAAAAAACCATAGCGTCCTAGCAGCGTCGCTAGAGTTGCGACTGCAAGTCGGCCGGGCGCCGAATCGGCGCCGCTCGAGTCCAAAAGGTTAATACAAAAATATTAACTATTCGTTTGTTATTATGAAAAATATACTTTTTGTCGTCTGCAATCTACTGATCTGATTGTAATATCATGTTTCATTTGGTTATATGATATGAGTATGTAGTCAACTGTTGTATTTATATGGCTTTGTATAGCAGATGACACTCAGTACCTGATATCCAAAATCTACAGGTAACCGTTATTGAGACAAGAATGTATTTTTATAGCTTTAAAGTTTTTATGTTTTTACTACAAACTATAGTTTGAAACACATTTCAACAAATCGTAAAAAATAAATATTCAAATATTTAGAAACAACAGAAAAAAATGTATATATTAAGTCATCACAATTATTAAGCAATTTCCATTGACACCATTGACACATTTTAAATATTCGAGATATCTACATAATAATAGAGAATAACAATGACGTTTGGAGAGAAAGAACGAATATTGTACAGTCAATTTTGACCTTTGAATCATTTAAATAAGGACTGTTAACCAGTGTCGTGATTTAGAACTAATTACCCAATTTGTCATCCCGACTGTTCATGTACCACAAACAAAACAGTTGCATTTCTAACATGTTTCATGTCCCTCCCCAGAGCTGTCACGTCGTATAAATCAAGTACTTAGTACAGGCATTTGGGCACGGCCTTTAAATACCTTTGTCTTATCACAAATACATTTCAATGATAATAAATATTTGCATACGCATAGTTAACTGGTATTTCAACAGGTTTAATGTTTTATTATAATTCAAAACAGAAGATTTTAGTATCACCTATAGTAAGAAGTCGTATTTATTGTATTTGAATATTTATAACAAACTGTTGCAAACAATTATTTTTATATATGTTTTGAGTTTATTTGATTAATGTAATAAAATGAAATATTCTCGTGTTTTCCTGATTCTACTAATGGGACCCGGCTAAGAAAACTTTCCATCCCTTAATTATTTGTATATATAGGAATATTCTCCTTATATATCAAATTTTAACAAAAAACCAATCTTAAACTTTAGAACACCATTAAAAAAACGTAAACCTTTTTACAATAAAAATGTACATAATTTGTTTTTGCTTTTAGTTTCAAATGTCGCATATTATAATAAAACAAGATAAAGAACACATTTTTTACATGTTTTAATGTCTGCTAGACAATAAAGATAGTCAAGCTTTTACCTATATAAAAAGAAAAATTTATGTCATAGTAGTAATATATTCAAAATTAATTCTATTATGTTGGTTCACATGTTTCATTTGTCTATGTGTGTGTGTGATACCAGTCGTAAAACTCAAAGGTTTGTGTACATAACATGTGTTTGTTACCTAAATTTTTTGTCATTTATTCTTTTACCTTGGTTCCGTGAATTATAATTAAATAAATAAATTTGATATTTCTTAACCCAAGGTTTAAGTAACCGACAAGCAGAAGAAAAAAATTTATATGTATATATAGATAATCATATTTACAATATATAAAATCATTACGATATCACGACTTTTATTTTTATCTACCAAAATACAATGCGTGTATACTTATTCAAGATTTATCGTACAATTAAATTAACTGTTAAATATTAAACATGATTTCTAAGCCTCAGGCATTGTCGTTTCCATAAAGTTCCTAGTAAAGTACCAACACAAAGTAAGCACCTGACTACGTATATACGTACTATTGAATTACAAATAAATGTATAAATAGATGCGGAATAATCTGTTTGAAATGTCTTTAGAGACGTCAAACCATGAAATTAGGTAGATACCTACGATAAGATTGATTATTTCATTAATTATTCGACGGTAAATTAAGTTTTATTTATTCTAGAAATTAAAAATCTTCGTTTTTATAATTAAATAATTAAATATGATTTACTTATTCCTTTTATTACCAGAAATATTTTATACTTATTTTAAAATTAGATAGAGAAATAAATTGAGAAAACCGTTGTAATATATAGTTATTGAAAAGGTGTAAAAAATATATATTAAATATAATTTTCAAGATGTACTCGCGTAAAGACCACTAAGGTTTAAAAATATATAAGTATAATAAATATGCGTAAATGTGTCAAAAAAACATTGAAACAAAAAAACAACAAATGAAGCGTGTCTACTTACAATAATATGAATAACCCACACTATTACAATTACAAGTCACTTTAACTTTTACACACATACAATTGCAAAAGTATTAGATCAAGGACAATAAAACAATAGCAATAATAATAAAGTTGCTAATCTTGACATCATATACCCACCTGACCATATTCAGTCTGAGGCATCATTAGAAGATAACGGTATGTTAACCAAATGGAGACGGTTTAACCCAGTAAAACTTTTAGTATGGGAAATACGATAATGTATGTAAATTGTTCATGTTTGTGAAGAGAAAGTTTTAATACATCAATTCCCGTTGATTTGTTTTAGATTCATATTCAATTTACATTTTGCAGCTATTTTACAAGAACCAATAATAGGACTTCTAATAGGAAATTGGAGACGTGACTGGTTTGATATGTTGTTAAATACATTTGAAATTTCTCAGGAATCAGGACATAGTGATATCTAAATCACTAAAGACATAAGGGTACCCATTCATTTTATTTAAAAAAAAGGATACAAATTATTATATAAATATTTAAGATAATAATAACCCGAACTCATATTTTTGGTTTGCTCACCTTTAGAGTAAAAATAGGATTTGCAAAAATTTTCTAAATACGTAATTATAAAGTTGTATACGTAATTATAAACAATGTGTACAAAACAGAATCACGTACACACACACACACACACACACACACACACACATACGTAGTTTAAAAATGAAAAATGGCGTTTTCTTTACTTGAAATTAGTATATTACCTATATTTGCAATATTGTCTCATTGTTAGTTAGTTTACTACGTACCTGTGTAGTGTATAAAATGCGTAAAATGATGAATAAAATCTGAAATACTGTAACTTGTTGTTTAAATACATAACAAGTATTTTTATAAAAGTAAATTATTAATAAACCATTGGATCTATAAATATTATTACGTAGCTACCATTAAATTATATAGAGATTAATTATAACCATAATACACTATTAGGTAAAGTAGTTTTTTCGCTAATTATTTTTACAAAAACCTGTAAAAAAATATACATGTCAAGAGATTCTATAACAAGTGCCTATAATAGATACCTACTTGTTTGCGAGTGGTTCCGTATTTCGTAAACACTGTCTTTTTATAAGGTTTCTTTAGCACCCAATACCTCTAAGTATTGGATAAACTCCAACCCTCTTGACATCATACTTTTAGAAAAATATACATAATTTTTAAGTTACCATATGGCGGGAAACCTATTTAGAATAACAGGCTTAATTTTTATTTGACCTAAATAAATAAAGCAACGGTTGACAATAGTTATGCCTAGATATCCAATAAATAATAAAATAATTATCTAAATAGGTTATTTAAGTAAGAAGTAAATTATATTACTACAAGCAATGTTCTATAAAATAAATTAAGATAAACTAGATATTTATTAAATTAAGTTTATTCACACAATAATAGGTACTGTGTTTCTTACAAGTATTTGCACATAATTGACATTAGATACCCGGTAGTCGGGAAATATATACCTACATGTGTCTAATTACGCGTTATTGTGAATATATAACAGAAATAGCCAGGTGTGCTTACAACTGCAATAAACACAAACAATTATCTTGATTTACGTGATAAAATAAATAACTGATCACATTTTTTGTTCTATCAACTAAAAACCTCATACATTCATACAACCTGGGAACCTAAGACGGTACATAATTGGTAAAACTTGAAAGAAATAGTAAATAACCGGAACAGAATTAATTTTTATGATTTTCTAAGTATAATATTATAGGTAATATAATTGTTTTTAGCTGTATTTTAAAATAATTATTATACTATAATCGATATGGATAAAATGTAACATGAAAATTATTAATTAAAACTAAACTAAATTTTATTTTTATAAGTTAATTTTACCATAAGGTGTGCACCTCATGGTACTAAAACATCATTCTATTAATTAGTGTGACATTTTAACTTTTATGGAAGAATAAAGTTACTTTACCTACTTGAAAATAGGGTCGTTTTGTCCACCTGCCTAGTTCCTACAATGGGTAGGGTCCGGAGGCTGTGACGGCGTCCTTTTTGGAATGTAACACCTGTGGTCACAAAACACTGTGCCAACACACCGAACACCTATTAAATATAAGTAACTTTGTTCTCACTCACACAAAAAAATCTGTTTGAAAGATTTACAACATAAGTTTGATCGTAAAAAGTTCGCGGAGGCTAAGTTGCAATTCGTTAACTGACACCTACCAATACAACGACCAAGCTCTAACTGACGTCACATTCGGCGTGTTTCAAAGAGTGGGAGAAATGGTGCGAGCGAGACAGTAATATGCTATAGTACCGCCACAATACCTGTTGAGAGTAACTAGAACTAGCAAGTTGCAACTGCAGAGTGCAACCTGCCCTTTCCAGTGTTGAAAAGAGCTAGCTATATCAGAATTCTATTTACGCAATTATATTAAAAGTAGTGGCGGTTCGAGCCCTAGCAGGAAGAAATGTCGACGCAAAATTATACACTGTAGACAGCGACTAATTGAAATTCTTTGTTGTAACACGCCATGGCATATGGAGTTGCGACTTTAATACAAGCTAAAGTCTGAATTTTGATAGCATGAAGATATGTATGTTATAAATGTTACTCGTATAATTTCCATAAATCATTTAATCTTTTTAAATATTCTATTTGATATAGAAGCAATGTTTGGTTAATGACAAAGGTTTTTTAATTTTGTTATTTTGTATAGGTAAACCTCTAAATTTTCTTCATAACTGTCTTAAAAATTGCTGTCTTGATAAAATCAAATAATTATTATTTTATTTCTATTAAAAAACTTCAGATAGTCATGACAATAACGATGTTGTTCGTTTTAGAATTCGGACAATCTATAAAAAGAATTAATATTTTGAAAATTTTTTCTATAATTAATGGAACATGATGAATGTGGTGTGGTAAAACTGCATATTTGAGATTTGTAAAAAAACCAGCAAGATCCAATTTTATTTTTTCAGAAATATTTTACTTAAAAAAACATTTGACCTGACCTACCATAATAAAAACTTGCTGTTAATAAGCAGCAAACAACATGGCGTCCGTTGCTATGGTAACTCATTTTAATAACAATCGTATGACCAATAGCCGTATTCAAAACTCTTGTTTACTTTCAAACTGTCGGAATACTTGTCAAAACAAATTAGATTAAATTATTTTAGGTTCACTTTAGTGTTTTAGTTAAAATATTTTTAAGTATGTATAAATAGTTATACAAACTTAAAAATTTCTTGCAGTATAAATTTACTTTAAACTAGGTATGTTTTTTAAAATGAATACTTACGTAACAAGTTTTTAAACAGAAATATTAAATAATCCAAACTGAAATTAAAAAATAAAACAACACCAATAATTTATATAATTTATTCAGAATTCGTGCCTGCGTGAGTAAAACTTTATTGTGTTATATTGCTTTAGTTGGTAATATGATGAAACTTATATATAGATTTTTATAGAAAATATTGCGTTTCTACTTTTAAATGAGTGTATGGCACATACTATACAAAATGTACAGGAGTTTTATACTAATAGTATTTATAAGTCTAGTATCACTTTATGAATGATATAGTTGGCGATGCAGATGGGTTGCGGCGATAGGAATCAGCAACAAGACGCCCAAGAAACCTGAAAAGTAAATAGAAGTTGTTTTATAGAACTATTAATATAGGAATGCTTATGTGCATTTCTAACGATTTAGATGATATTCATAATTAGGTTTAGTCTTTGGCCTATTGAAATATAGGTTTATATATAATCGCATAAAAAATATTAAGATATTTTTCATTTATCTTCGTCGTTTGTATGCTATATTATCCAAATGTACTAACGTATATTATAACAGTATGCATTAGCCCACATTTCACACTGCGATGACGTCATGTTCCGATCTCATGAATGAGAACCCCAAATGGGTTCGAAATTAGTCAAGAAAATTCCGATAGAATTAACGTGAGTAGGTACATCAGGATAATTATATAGAATATTCAATTCTTTTTATTTTATTATAACAATATCAATAAAGATAATGATAATGTGTGTACGTGTATACCGGAATAAGTATTTGAATGGACATTTTCGGATTATTAATTTTAATGTTATTATCTTACTCCAGAGGACGCTGTATTGTATCAACATTATTACTATGAAGGACAATGTTTACATGAGATAAGATTCGGACGAGACTTTTTAACTAAAAAACTTACGAAACGTTTTCGAAGCCTTATCAGATATTGGAGCTTGATATTCCTCAGTTGCTTCTAAAAATTGGAACATTGCCTTAAAACCAGTTCCATCTAATCGATCGTTTGAACGGAAGGTGACCTTGAAGAAGTTCCGTTCAGATTCCACGTGGAACTCTTTCATTTGCCCACAATACCTGCCATACCTATTATCTTCAGTCATATAGTTTGAGAATTCTACATAATCGCTAGCAGATACAGCTTCGCATCTGAAATAGATAAAACAAATACCAATCACAATACATTCAATACAACAATAGATTGTTTGTGTTGATTGTTTTCTTTGTTTTAAATAAGCATCGCTATTATTTATACAACATCTTTAAAGAATTTTCATTTGTACAACCAATGACAATTATTTAATTGTGGTGGATTAACAAAACAGTCATTTTTAAATTGATTACTTACGGCAAAACTCCTTCAACATCGAAATGGGTGAAATGCAAATGAACTTTTTCAGTCTGCCCGCCGTGGAAGAAGTAAGAACACTCAGTGTCTCTCGGGTACAGCCCAGGAGAGTTCGGCGAAGCGAAGGTACCATTGTGTGCTTCACTACTATTATACACAAAAGCACACGGAAACTCTTTCAGTTGTCTCCCGGTTGAAATACCAAAATCTGTAAAAATATCAACGATATTCGTTTTAGGATAGTCGGCCTCAATTAGATGAATTTATTTATTGTAATTATAACATTGATTTATCTACTATGGCATTTGCAAATCGCAAAACAAAAAAAAAAGGATCAAAGAGAATGTTAAGAAATTAATATGAGAGGGGCTTTAAAGATATAACGGAAAAAGTGATGAGCATGTGGTATGGGCCTATAATAAGGAATGAAAGTCACGTGACCAGGATAGTCACGTATCTAAATATAGATAGGTATGTGACCAGAGGGTGGCTGAAGAAAAAATGGCTAGGCCGTTTAACTGACACGAGGATGAAAAAGGTAGAGAGAGTTATCGGATGACAAAAGCTAATGGAAGAGGGAAAAATGTGTCAACCACACCTATAATGCAGCAGAACGATGATATTTTGCAAATATGAACAAAAGTCGTAACTAAATATTAAGTTAGCATTTAAGTTAAAATCTACGACACATAGCTGTGTGCTATAGTTGAAAGGCCAAATTCCTAGATTAGATCTGATATCGCTTAATAACCTACTTGGAATTTTAATTGACGGTTCATTTACATATTTTTACATTCTTATTTTATAAACTTGTTCATGAAAATTTAAATCGTAGGCAAGAGATATAACAATCACTAATATTTAGAATATACTTTGATCGAGTCTAAACCAGCCTTTTCTTATCCAATTTATTATAAGTTTAATAGTAAATAATACTAGACTCCAAAAAGTTGAGTTTAACATAATATAAATAGTCATTATCTTACTAACAGTCTTTCAGTGTGATATTAGTATTCCCGTTACCCTAATGCTGCAGTATTTCTAAAAGTTTACGATTTTAATAAAATATGTCATTTAGTGTTCTTTACTTCAATGGTTAGATAATAGCTTAAGAGTTTAAGAGTATACTGTTTGTGACATTTACGATACTGAGACCAGATTTTGAACCGAGTCCAAGATTTGCTAAATAACAATCCTATTGTATACAAACTGTTGTATATATCATATACCTACTATTTACCAACTATACAGAGGATATGTAAGCGAGTCGCGAATTAACATTTATATTCTTTTTTTTTTCCATTCCTTTTTGTCAATGTTATAATATTAAAATATAAAAGAGCAATCAATAACATATAATAAAACACTAAATACATTTAAATATTTGCTTATTGTTTTTTTGTGTAACGACCACTTACTCTCTATGAATGAATAAGATATTTTGAATCCTCTGGAATGCCTCGACGAGTGGGTACCTCGAAACTCGAGCATTAATTTTGGGCCATTTGACATAATTGGGTTAGGAAGATCAACACCACAAAACGTAGCAACATTTTCTAATCGCCCATCAACATTAATGAATGCTTGAAGAGAATCCACGTTCCTGCAACTGAAATAAAGAAAAGACAAATTAAATAAATTTTATTACAATATCATTTTCAAACAAATATATTTTTTTAATTTGAAATAAAATTTGTATTATTTTTTAATAAAATTTTTAAGGACGGACTGACTATACTGACATTTTTGTAATGTAATAATTGACGATTCAAAAGTGCGTGTAAATGCCTATTTGAATAATGATATTTTGAATTTGAATGTGAATTTAACATATACATTATACCATAAGCTGTTCTCTAAATACATATTATTATTACGGAAAAATAGGCCTATATTTAAAGTTTAATTTAATACTTACTCCGTTGACCCATCGGAGGATTTGTATAAGAAGAAATCTTGAAATAATAATCGAATTCTTTCTTTCCCTCTTCCAAAAAATTCATAATGGCAGTGAGTATTAGGAGGATAGGCTTGGGGATAGTGAGGTGAAGTAAGCGTCCCGTGTTTTGAACCATCGCTGTTAAACTCTTGATGGCAAGATGACGCTGAAAAAAATAATCATTATGCTTTATAACATTCAAATAATAAAATTATATAGTTAAATATTGTTTTTAAACATTTTATCAATAGGTACCAAATGATACAAAGATTGCATATTAATTATAGAGACAATATTTTAAAATTTCATATTAAACTCAAATAAAATTTATATTGATTTATAAAAACTACTAGAAAATAATTGTAAAGTTTGTTAAAGTTAAGTAAATAATTTTAAATGTAACGCATGCGAAAGTATTTCTTTTCTTACTGCGCATGCTCCAACGTCTAAATCAATACTTTTGATAACATTGTTTAAATGTTGTTTTTATATTTCAACTTGCAGAAGTTCAGTCATCTATTCGATTTTTGAAAGAGTTGTTCTATCAGATGACCCTTACATAATCACTAAATTCTAAAACCACCCTCCACCCTCTGATAAGTGTGATGTATTTCGATTTATTCCACCAATTCTACGTGAAATGGAAGGCAGACATTTGCAGCCACTCGGTTTATTTAGCACTTGACAGTTAAATCAACTGTTGAGTTGACATAAATGACAGTTGACAGAAAACAATGTGAGTTTACCTGTCCTTATACTAAAATTTCAAACGGCACTTTATTATAATTTATGTAATTTATAGTTTGATCAATGTTTATTTTTATATTTCAACATAATTCATTATAAGCGTGATTTGAAGATATGACTATAAAAACAGCTTTTTATAACATATTAATAGTGACATGAAAAGTTCAAAGTGATTGTTCTGGTACTTTAATAATCCAGCAGGTTTCAACTTGTTTACAATGACGGATTCTACGCCGTATTATGTCGATCGAGCTAAGGTCGGACGAGCTTCTTGTAAAGGATGCAAGACACACTGCGAGAGTGGACAATTACGTATAGCAAAGCTAGTTCATAGTCCATACGGTGAAAACCAACAAATGAAATCATGGCACCACGTAAATTGTTTGATGAACATTCTGCTAAAACAACGACCAGCGACAAAACGAATTGATTCTGTTGATGACATTGGAAATTGGGAAAATATTAGCAAAGATGATCAAGAATTTATATTAAAAGAAATCAATGAAATGGAAAAATTATATGCTGATAAGTACAGCGGAAAATATACTGCAAAGGTATTGAAAAATCAACTAGGACAAAAACAGATAAAAGAAACTGATGTTTCTAATAACCATGACGAAAAGGAAGAAACAGACGATGACAAATTTTTAACATTCTTTACATTATGTAAAAAAATATCAAAAGTAGATGCATACACTGAGAAAACAGCCGCAGTTAATCATTTCTTCACTAATGGCTGTGATGGTATAAAGTTTAAAGGAGATCTTGCATTATGGTGTAAGCTTCTTCTACCACAAGTATCTAAAAGAGTGTATAATTTAAAAAGTAAGCAACTAGTTAAACTATTTGCAAGGATTTTCAACACTGATCATGATGACATGCTTACACACCTGGAGAAAGGTGATGTTGCTGATACAATTCAGATTTTCTTCAAGAAATCAAAGACTTTAAAACCTGCTTCAGAAGATACTTTAACAATACAAAAAATTGATGATTTCCTTCAAGTACTATCTAGCTTAACAAAAGAAGATGAACAAGTATTTCATTTTAAGAAGATATTAAAAGACTGCACTTTAAATGATCTTAAAATGCTTATTCGGTTAATCAAGGGGGATTTAAGAATAAATGCTGGACCGAAACACATTCTTGAAGGTGTTCATCCTGATGCCTACAGCATCTTTCAAACATCACGAGATTTAAACATGATCTTACAAAGAGTTTTGCCACAAAGTGATGTGAAACATAAAGATGCCATTCACAAAAATATTCAAGCAAAACTAAGTTTAATGACCCCAGTATTACCTATGTTAGCAGAAGCATGTAAATCTGTCGAAATGGCTATGAAAAAATGTCCCAATGGAATGTTCTCTGAAATAAAGTATGACGGAGAAAGAGTACAAGTACATAAAAAGGATAATGAATTTAAATATTTCTCAAGAGCCCTAAAACCTGTTATGGCTCATAAGGTTAGTCATTTCAAGGATTACCTGCCTCAAGCATTTCCTAAAGGAGTTGATTTAATATTAGACGCTGAGGTTCTAATGGTTGACATAAAAACTGGTAAACCTTTACCATTTGGTAGTTTAGGTAAACATAAACAGACAGAGTTCAAAGATGCGGGTGTATGTTTATATGTCTTTGATTGTTTGTATTATAATGGAGAGATATTAATGGATAAGCCAATTAAAAAGAGACGCAAAATATTACTTGAAAATATGGTTGAAGTTAAAAATCATGTCATGTTCTCTGAACAGCAGCTTATTCATAAACCATCTGACTTAGCCAATATGATTGCAAAGGTAAATATTCTTATTAAATAATATTATAATAATTATAATACTTAAAAGTTTCAACAAGGGACAAGTAATGTTACCTCAGATCTGTTTCTTGTCATGTTTAATTTTCACACGGGACAGTTGTTTGTGTGATCCATACATGTTTTAAGAATTATTTATGTTTGTTATTACTGTCTGTTTAAATCCCTACGACAGATTATTGCCCTAATTCAGTAATTTTTTAATTAAATAAACTAAAATTGTAATTATTATTAATACATATATATTAAATGACTTCTTAATAATTTCAGGTCTTACAGCTTGGTTTAGAAGGCTTAGTGTTAAAAGATTTAGAATCCACATATGAGCCAGGCAAAAGACATTGGTTAAAAGTAAAAAAGGATTATCTGTTTGATGGTGCTATGGCAGACACAGCAGATTTAGTTGTACTTGGAGCTTGGTTTGGTTAGTGAACTATTTATTAGAGTTAGTATAAACTAGGTTAATATTAGTTAATGTAGACATATTAAGTAATAAGAATTGGATATTTTTTGTCTGGCATGTCCAAAAGTAAATAAATTTATATATATTATTATAATTATATCCATATCTACTTTTAAAATGAAGGTCGCGTCTGTCTGTATCAACGTGATAAACTAATTTTTTATTTTGTATGGTTTTCAGCAATAGTGAGTGTGTCTTCTGAGGAAGGTTTACATGCATAATTCATTACACTTTACGATATTTAAACTAAGATTATTTTTGAATAAATCGAAAAATATGTTATATATATTTTTAGGTACTGGCAAAAAGGGGGGTATGATGTCGGTATTTCTTATGGGCTGTTTGGACAAACATAAAAACAAATGGGTCACTGTTACAAAAGTTCATACTGGTCATGATGATAGTACACTTGAGAGATTGCAAAAGGAATTAGCACCGTTGATGGTCAAAATATCACAGGACTTCGAAAAAATACCTTTCTGGTTTGATTGTAAGAGAGGAATGGTGCCCGACTTTGTTGCAGCAGATCCTAAAAAACAACCTGTTTGGGAAATTACTGGTATGTTAGCATTTACATTTTTATTGCAGACATCTGATATCAATAAAGTATAATTTGAATTTAATATTATTATTATTAAATCGAAATCTTAATTGTTCTCTTTGCCAAAAGTACCACCAGTTTTGAAAGATAGTATCTAGACCTAAAAAGAGCTGGAGAAAGAAACAGCGGTCGTGTTTTTAATATTTTTTTCAAGTAAATTCTATCTAAATGCATATTTCAGTTTTAGTATTATGTGCAGTCATAAGATATAATATTCTTATTTTATTTACAGGAACCGAATTAACGAAAGCGAATTTACATACAGCTGATGGCATTTCTGTTAGATTTCCTAGAGTCACGCGAATAAGAGACGACAAAAATTGGGAATCAGCCACTAATTTAGAAGAACTTAAGCATTTATATAAAACGTCAAAAGAAAAAACCGATGTCACGTTGCTTAATAAACTTGCAGAAACCGCAGATGATTACATACCGCCAGAAAAAAAGAAAAAACAAAGTCCCAAAACAGAAAAGGCCAAAACCAGCCCTAAAAAGAATGCTTTAGAAAAATATTTTGTAAAGGATGTAAAATCTAAGATTAAGTCACCGGTTTTCGAAACAAATAACAAAAAAATTAAAACTGAAGAGTGTGATGCAGATTCATTTAGTACAGATAAATTAGATGAAAGTTCTGAAAATCAACATTTTGAACCAAAAAATCCGTTGCCAGATGTTTTTTTGGATAAAAGGCTCGGCTTCTATCCAGATTTCATAAGCATACCAGAAAAGGAGAGATTGCATTTCGAAAGGCATTGGATAGCTTATGGCGGCGTTGTAGTTAAATCTCTTAAATATATGGACGTAGATTTTGTCGTACATAACAATAATACCATAGAGTTCAATAAAATGATACAATTGAACCAAAAAGTGGTCCGTGGTGTCCGACATGTTACTAAAAGTTGGTTAATCAAATGTATAAATTGTGTTAATTTGTGTGATACTAAGAATTATACTGTTATAGTAGAACCTATATAATTAATGTAATGTTGAATAGTTTTAAAATATTGTATATAATTATGTGGCTGAACTCATGCATATATTATCAGGCCCTCATAAATAAGGATACCGAATGGGTTCGAAATAGTCGGGCAAAGTTCGATATTTACTTGAGTACAGGCTGATAATTATATGTAATAGTAATAATGGATCAGAAAAGTTGAAATACAAAAAGTATTACCATGTATTTAAAATTTCCATCAAATAGAATTTAATTTATTTGTGCTTTAACCAAAAAAATTATGATATTGATTTGCAAACGGACCGCAAATATAATAACATTATGAAATTTATGACAATTTTCTAGAAACCATGTAACAAATTTTGTATTTGTACATGTAAAGTATAATAATTTATTGCATGGTTTCTCAATTATACATGTATTTTACATAAATGTTTGTTTCAAGATAAGTTTTTTGTTAATAAATACTCCATCACATGAATTATATTCTCACTTTGCAAATATCTAAAGCAATTCAGAAAATATATTTAATATAAGAATTTATCAAAAAATAATATACTATTTATATTAAACGCTTATTAATGTTCAACTGAACGCAAGCCTCCGATATGTTAAGGGTATTTATGCCTCTAATTAAATTAACTAGATGAGTTAAATAGTTCACTTATATATTATACTAGTTGTTACTCGTGGTTCCACCTACGGACGAATGGTTTATTTATTATTAGGCTAACTAAAATCAGAAGAGTAATTATAGATAGCCTATAACTCTTCTTATGAATAGTGCTGTAGCGTAAACTAGAGGGGCTGTATGAACATTTTGTGTGTTGCCCACAAAAAAATTAATGATTATTAATCAAATACAAAATAAATAATATTCTGATTATAAGTTATTACAATGAATACTTCTAGGAACTAATTTTAAAGAAAATCAAAGGTACTCTCTTTGGCCTCTTTCGAAGAATTTATTTTTAAAGTCATCCATAGTTGACGGTGGATTTAGTGTTTGAAAAATTATTGCCAGAATAGACGATAATGGGGAAGAATATAAATGGCGAAAGTCTGACCCACCTACACTTCGCAGACGGTTTAATATTATTTTCTGATAACTCGAATATCCTATAAATAATGTTGCAATGTCTAGCGATTGAAAGTGATAAAGGTGCTTTGTCAATGATATTTACAAAAATAATATCAAACTTGATAAGCGTGGACTTTAAAGTAAATAATTAAAAAATGGAATACGTACACGAATATATATACGCAGAAAACATGTTAGAAAAAGTGGGTAAAGTAATCGATCATAAGTGGACCTTCAACTGACAATTCATCCGGATGGGTATCATGTTGATGTTAGTCCGGTCTTGGAAATTTCGATCATTGTTTTGGAAATTGGAAAGCTATTCTTGATCGGATTTTTCGGATTTGCCAAAAACTATCAAAATGATTGAATCACTTCTACTGAACATTCATTGCCTCTTTTCTCAAACCCGAGGGATCTCTGGCCCCTGCAGCAAAAAAGAAAGCAAAAGTATTTGCTTCTAATTTCGCAAATAATTTGCATCTCAGAACTGTCAACGTGACTAGTATTTCTTCCTCATATTGGTTTATCGTCGCCAGAAATCATAAAGAGGTATGGAGAGATTTTTGTTGTTTAAATAAAGCTAGTTTTCCTGATGGTATACCAGTGATTGAGCTAAAGTCTAGCGCACCCGAGTAACTTTGAAACTGACACGTCTGTATATATGTATAAGATGTGTGATGTGTCTCTATAAGATTATGAGGCGTGTATTAAAGTAGCGCCTTCTTGCATACCTAGAAAGTCACGTGTCAAAGGGTACGGGTTCCACGGAAATTGGTCAATGAGGGACTTTTTAGTGTATGTTACAAACGTCTGAGACGAGGCCATCGAGAAGAACGGAGAAGCGATCGCCGTGTCTTTTGACGTTTCGAAGACATTTAAAAGGGTTTGGCATGCAAGCACCAAGCCTTTTAAACAAACTTTTAGCGTACAGTATATTTCATGGTCAGTTGATTCTGGTCTTTTGGTCTGGTCTGTTATTTCATGAGTAGTTGTTAATGGATGTTCTTCGGAGCCTATGAAAATAAATCCGGTGTGCCTCAGGGGTCCGGTCTTTCTGCAACTCTTTTTTCTGCTGCAAGTTGACGATCTGCTCAAAACCCGGGATCTATCGGTACGTAGAGGACAGCACAGTTATACAAAGATATCTGCCGTTTGTTCATGTCAAAGGGATCAAAAACAGACTAATTTTGAGGCGATGATGCAGCTTTTAAGTGACAAAGTAAGAGTCAAAAGCAAGAACAGCTGCAAGAATGCTTAGCCTTCTTGCAAAGATCCGACAGTACTTCACTCCGGCATAAGTTCTAACATTATATAAAGCACAGATCCGGTCGTGTGTGGAGTATTGCTGCCGGTGCCGCAAAAGGCCATTTTACACCTCTGAATTCAATTGACAGGCGAGTAAAGAGCCTGATCGGTCACCCACAATTGTGTTTAAAAGGTTTCTTAAAGTACATAATCAAAAAAAATAGTTATATTCATTCTGTAGTTTCGAAGATTAGTGCGTTTAAAACAAACAAAAATGTTCGTTTTATAATATTGGTACAGATAATGTACTTTTTACAGCCAAAAAGAATTAGAGGGTTATTTATAAAATTAAATAAAATAGTTTTAATAATCCACTCATAATTGATTTGTACATCACTGGCTTTAAGGCAATAGTATTATGCAAATGCTGGACGGATTTAGATGAAGTTAGGTCTGGTTATATCTTATTGTACGAATCATGAAATAGGGTGCTTTTACTCTGGAAAATCTGTAACTTTATTGGAATAACAGTAAATCTGATTTGGTTATAAATAGTTACAATATTACAAAACTGCTTTTGTGGAAGATTTGGTGCAAGCTTATGTAAGTTAACATGTAGAATGCTTATTGTAATTACGATAAAATCATATATGAAAGGTATTGATATTTATAAAAACTATTTGATTTTCCGGCCCCTCACTCACCATTACGGTAAGCAGGAAAAGTAGAGCCGGTAGCAGTTAGTAAATAAAAATGAATTTAATTTAAAGCCTTATTAGAAATATTTACAACTTAATTATGTATCAATTTCTAATAAAACTACATATTAGAATTCTAAATTAGTTTGCGCATCGCACAAAGGCTACTGCACCGAATTAATTAAATGGAGTTTAGATCTTCAATCATGGTAAGCAATCTCCAAGCTGTTTAGATTTGAATTCATTTATACGGACCCAAACATATAGAACGAACTTTATTGAATTTTGTGATGGTTCGTTAGATATAAAAAAAATTTTTTCAATTTTTAATTAAATGATATCAGCAATACCAAAAGGTTCTTTAAAAATCTTCTTGTTTGTTTTTTAGATTAATATTACAATTGTTTTAGTTAAAATGGCTTAGTGTTTATTTTGTTGCAGTAAAACCTAGAGGATAAATGTGTAGGATAGCTTATCGGTACGAAGAAATCTCTTTCAGCATCTTTTAGTACCTACCTAAGAGAAAATTGTAATTAAAGTAGGTCGGGTCATTAAAAACAGACCCTATAAATGATGTTATATAAACATTAATATGCATGAAATACCTAAAGACGAAGATATAAATGTGATATTATTTCACGGAGTTCAATAAATTTTTAAAGCACTTTGTATTTTGACAGTTATATTTTTGCAGGCAGAAATTGCAGAGCTCGCAATGTAAAGGAACCTGAATAAAAAACAATGTTCAAACCTCTAACAACTTTTTAATTAAAAGAATTTATATTCCAGGGTTTTTAACTCGACAAAGTTAGAGAAGTGTGGAATATAACCTCAAATTTTCATCGCTGAGGGAGACACAAAACAGTCCAAACACATTTCCCGACCGCAACACCTCTAGGCTGTATCGCATTCGGTTTCAATTTTCAACAAGCCTCGAAATGTGAGGCTATTCCTGCCGGTGAAGCAAATTATTGCCAAACCGTACACCTTCGGTATGAATTTTCAATGAAAAAAACTAAGTTTAGTTATATTACAGAAAATTGGTTCTATCGGTTTTTTATGTTTTTTAATTTCATTATAACTTTTTAATTATATACTCGAAAAGCAAAGAAATTTACATACTATAAAATACATTAGTCCTGGTTTCCGAATTAACTGCACATTTTATCGGTATTTCTCCACCTGCTAGCGGGCTTAGCAATTTCCTATTAAAAATAAAGTCTAGCAACAGTTTGAATTTTCGTTATTACTTGGAGCATTCGTAGCTTAGCCAAATATTCCTGCTTCGCATTATCAAATATTTATAGTAAAATCCGTTTCTCGTCTTACATGCTACTCGATCTTACCTCTAGGGGTCTGTGGCTTTTACTGTTCTACTTCAAATAGGAAACTGTTTAAGAAAACTGACTGATTGAATATATTAAAAGTATGCAGACATTATGGGGTCGATATTTTAGTTTGTATTGCACCTTCTTTGTAGTTACATAGGTTTTACTTGAGCATCGATGGGGTATGACGTTTCATAAATGTAGTTTATGCCTATCTATGACAAAATAACTTTAAAATTGATTCGTGCATTAAATAACAATTAAACATGAATAGTGTCAAGGGTTGCTATTGTAGTTTTTTATGAGGTGTAACTCCTCTACCTTTCCAACATAATAGAATCGAGAGATTATAAATAGCATTGAAGTTTATGTATATTCAGTCCGTGTTATATACCTCTACTATTTTATTTATACAAGGTGAACATAAAACCTTGAAATATTTCGTGAATTTGAATATTTTAGTACACATGTTAGTACTTTCTGGTGTAAACTCGGCCAACAAGCTCGTTGAGTTTCGCGGAAGCAGAATCTTTCATTTCTGTTCTCATAAATACTAACTGCTTGTACTATATTTTATTAATATCATAATTATGATGCTTAAATTTGAAAAAACAATCAAAAATGTCTATCCAAATGTTATATCTACTCTCAAATTAGTCCAAATATATTAGGAAGCAGATTTATCCACGTCTCCAGTATTTATTAATATATCAGCATGGCCAGAAATCGAATCTGGATTGTTCCTAAAAAACTTGACCAATTCTATTTTATCGACTGGTTTATATTTGTAGATTTAAATCATATGGCATTAAAAGTTATTCAGTTGTTTGCCAGGAATTCTTAAATTGTGGAGGTAAAATTTTTGTCTCTATATGAATTCCAGATTAAAATCCGTTTAAAATCCGTAGCAAAGTTATAAAGCCCGAAAACAAATTTAGAAAATATTGTAAATTTTTTATATAAAACTCCAACAACATCATGAACTATAAAATAATAATTGTATATTTTCACGCAAAAATAATATATTTATATTTTATTTCAATAAAACTAAATATGTAAATCGTCAACAAAACAATCTTTATTATTAACTAAAATAAATAATAGACCGTCTTATTTAAACGCAAATGTTGAAAATAGCCAACTTCAATGTTAGAATAGAAACATCGCAGTTCGCACACAAAAGTTATAGTCAAGTCGAAAGTTTCCTTGATTTTCTTATTTACTTTGCAAGAACAAGCCACCAAGTTTAGTCATGTAACTATTTTGCGCTTTAGTATTGTGCGGGTTAGTCTTTAAATATTTTTGTATTATTATTTTTTCTTTTTTATTATTTACAATATAATTCGAACTTTACCTACATTAATTTCGTCTTGCGGTTCTAAAGGTTGTCGGTATTCCAAACACAATCTTTAAATTAGGCAGGTTTGTAGAAACTGGTAGAATCACTAATATTAAAACAGCTCTAACATTATATAATTTACTAAGCACTACTTCAAGTATTAAAATCGCACACTGAAAAGTCCGTAAGTGCGCTAATTGTGATATATAGTTTTTAACACACTATTTCCTGCGGACATGTGCTTAGTAAATTGGATAGCGTAATGGGTGCACTAAACTTTATTTAATGCAAGCTGTTACCAGACTTCGTTCGACCCCTCCCCCTCTAAAACTCCAAACCCTCAGACTCAATGAAATTAGAAGTGAACTACGGAATTTTTTTTTGTGTTTATCTATGAGAATTTTCAGGAGTGAAAATACATTCTAAATTTTCACTTAAATTATAAGCGAACCACAGTTAATAAAAAAGTGACAAATTTTTTGACCTACTGAAACTCCAAACTATTTTTTTCTGTTTTCACCTCAAAATAATTGAATATTGTTGTACTAAAGAGTATTTTATATGTTATCGTGAATAATAAACCAACAATACCACATCAAATTTTATTAAAATTCGTCTAGCAATTTTGATGTAGGTATTAAATATAGACTAGATTTTGTATTTTATCCTGAAAATTTAGTGTCATATTGTATATTTTCAGAGTAGCTATAAGTTTTATTAATATAAGAGCATATAATTTTATTCATATTGGTTTTTAAATAATTGTTATCACAATCATATAAAGCTTTTCTTATCAAAATAATCTCTGGTACGGATTTCATTTAACTGGCTGCAGCTCGATCGACCAGGGCAGAACCATTCTCTCCCTGATAGAAATAAAGTAGTGTTGTTAGAGCTACGCTTGCATACAAATTGTAAGCACTTAAATTTATTTACTTTCAACTTACAGGTGCTATCTATGTAGCCAACAATTTATATAGATTTCGATGTAATGGAAGTATAGCATTAAGTATTTTCTTCAGTAATTACTACTTAAACATAAAACAAACAGTCTTTATTATTTTAATAATATTGTATTAAAAAAAAAATGCCCATCAAGTACAATGATGGAAGTTTTATATACGTAGAATGTTTTTTTAAAACAATACAAATAAGCTAAAACTAAAAGTATTGACCTAAACAAAATGAAACTCACAATAGTATGTTAATATCTAAATTAAACTAGGAGTAGCTATTATAACAAAAGACACAGCAGCATTTTTTTCTCATACAATGCTTGACTGACATACGCGAAACACTAGACAATGTAATAATCTATATACTCGTATGATGAATGTATGTCTAACCCTGAATATTCACATTGAATAGTACGGATAATCGAAAGCAACATTTGAAAAAAGACCAAAGGCACTGTTTTTTAAGATATGAAAGACATATACGGGTAATATTTTTCAGTGCCACTTATATATTTACAGTGGACGTATGAAAGCTGTCAACAATTTGTGAGGACAGACAGGCATACATATCGACGTTATATATTCATAGCATTTGTCCCCGACCTCTAGTTAATTACGACGTACCGTTGGTTGCGCGACTTTCAAATTGGATTATTTGCTTCATTGCGCGCTGGCTGGTTAACAATGAACTACAGTTACTTTTTGGCTGATTTTTCGTTATATACATGAAAAAGCCCTTTGAATTTTTAAAGCACACATGTCTAGACTCTAGTTAAAAATATTTTTTTTTATTTATGTTAGTATGTATGGAAATTTAATTTAATTTCTTCTAAATATATAATAATATCCTAAGAAATACTTTTAACAATTTATATTACCCAAATGCATTGCTTGTTCAGCATTCAGCAAGTTAAAACATTTGTTAATTGTGGTTTTAACAATAGTTACGAGTCGGTAAACCACAATACCCAACTTCTGCGTTAGAACACTGCAGTTTGCACGGTAAAAGTTTCTTAAAGTTGACAATTCCGCTGATTTTGTCTTATTCGAGACGTTTGTAACACCAAAGTTGTCTAGTTTTGCATAGATTTACAAAGAAAACGACAAATTTCTCACACTATATTTTTTACATTATCGCTATTTTATATGTAAACTATTTTAGTTAGTTAACTATCTTTTGAGTTTTTAAATATCTAAAGAAAGAGTAACAATAAGTAATACAAGTTCTATACTGTGTATAAATATATTTTGTATATTTCTTCTTTAAAAACTTAATATATAAAATTCTCAAGTGCTCCCTGGAGCTCTGTGTTTGTGTAACATCTTACGGAGCCCGAGGGTTGAATATTTCATCATTATATACATGCCTGTGATATTCTTGTGACTTTACTCTATTGGCTTTTAAATAAACATTTTCAATTATTCATTTATTATGATATGAATAACTACAAGAATTCATTTTTAGCTCTACTGAATACAGAAGTTAATAACTTTATATATTTTTCAATTATATTTAAATATTCACTGTTAGTTGCGGTAAACCGCAAATAACAAAAGACTTGTTAAAAAAAAAGTAAGTACCTAAAGGTAGTAGCATAATGCTAGATAGTCTTTTGCCTATTTCATGAACTTTCCTATCATAATCAGAAAGAATTTCTCAATTATATCTGTTAGCTTAGAAGAATACACGTTTAAACGTACAAACTTCTTCGTTTTATAATATTAGTACAGATTTAATATTGTTTCATATCTACGACTCTGCTGTGAGGTTGAAATGCATTTCTTGAGTTAAGCTTGGAGCTCGAAGCAGGACTATGTCTGTGCATAATATTATTTGTTCCAAATGTGTAGACAAGCCTGGCTACAATTAATCTTCAAGCTCAACAAGGATTTCTACATCTGTAATTATATACCAGTAATGATTTAAAGTGTACTATTATTATTAAATTATTTAATTTATATACGCACTTATTGTAAATAATAAATCGTGAAGAAAAATACGTACCCCGAAGCCATAAAATCCGTTCAAGAGTAATCCATTGCTTCGAGATTATGTTAGCGGAACGCCAGCTTTAAGCATGTATGGTTGTAAGATAAATTGCCAATTTTTCTAATAAAAACGTTAAGATTTGTAACAAAATAAAGAAATTTCTTTACTGTGTGAATATATGAGAATGTGGTATAATTCATTTAACAAAAAAAGATAGATTAATCATGGATAAACCAGTTGCTAAAGAATAAATTATACCTATATACCGTCTACAAAGGAGCAAGAGAATACCGTCTTTTACAAAAGGCGACGAAGCGACTATCTTGAAAAGAATATTCCTAAAGATTACATTAGTTGAAAGTTACAGATTATTTAAACCTCCAAGCATTAGTGTCTATATTTTTTGTGTTCAAAAATGAATTAAATAATTAAAATTTTGTTACCTTTAACATTTTTAAAAACAGTATAAAATGTTATTATATTACAAACTAAATTGGACTCTTCAACATCAAGCTTTGTATGACACTCTTTGTTCGGTGTTGCGTTGCAGCGATCTTCAACAAATGTTATATTAAAGTAATGAGATTAAAAACTTTTAATTTAGGATAGCTTTTTAAAATAACTTGTTTCTTTAAAATAATAAAGCAATTAAAAACGCTCATCTAGAACAGCTTTTTAATATAAGCTTGAAAATAACAAACCACTTATTAAATTTTATTTTCAAGCTAAGTCTTAACATAACGTCAAAGTTAAAATAGATCCAATTTATCAAGTGAAATGTTTGACCTAACTACAGATAAATTATATAAATCTAAAATATGGAAGATTTCTCAGCTTTTGGACTAACAGTCCGGCTTTATAAAATAACTTCGCTCTCGGCAAATTGATTTAATAAAGAAATTTTATATAGCAAAAAATGTATTTCCGATTCTCGTCTATAAGTGTTATCAAGATTTTAAATTGATTTTATTTGATATTGTTACTAATTTTTTTATGACAAGACGTATTTTAATTTTTAATATTTCTAAATATATTTTCTCATTTTAACATAGTGGTGACTAAAATATTTGTTAGAGTAAAAGAACATTCAGAAAGGAAATGATGTTTTGATCCATGAAGACATGTTTTTGTAAGCAACTCGAAGTCTATCAAATTATTATATATTTTACGTGACTATTATAGCCAGGTAATTTTTAAAAGGTGGATCACCAAAATCTTAATATTATATATGTAAAAGTAGAAAGAATAAAAAATTACATAATATGTCGTGGATAAAAAATTTGTTTTAATTAGTAGTAGGTTTTAATAAGCAGTGAAAGAGACAATGACGTCGTGAAAGAAAACCAGCAAATGCGGGTAGTTCGAGAAATTACCCGCAAAGACTAGTGACCAGTGACTAGTGACCAGTGCTGTCCTCAGTGTTCTCGTGACCATGATCAGTGCTACCTGATCGAAACGTCGAAGTTGGTTTTTAAATCTTTCATTTTATAATTTTATAACGCGAATAAGTTCCGTTAACCTAATTTAAAAAGCAGTGACGTCAGATGAGTTGTATTGTGGTACGTGAATAGAGTCGTTTTAGCAAGCAATGGTCACTTCTTCGAGAGGCGTGGACCAGGTCACTTGGTTTATTTTGGCGTGTTTGGTGACTGAGTGTTATAGAGGTAAGATTGTGGTTCTGTAAAGCGAAGTGTAACAGTGTCGATCTCGTTGCTTGAACACATTAACACGTGCACAACATATGGGCAACGTACCATCAAGACGAAATGATGACGGCCATTTCGTTCCGCTATCGGCATCTCCGACATATATATATATGTATATATACACTCGGAGCGCGAATCAGACCTCAATTTTGAATCGCTGTGCTCGTAAAATCTCGTTATGTGTTAGCATATTAAGCGAAGCGGGTTGCAAACATCACCGAAGTTGCATTTAAAAAACGTTGACGCATTCTGTCCTCAGCTATTTTTCAAGATAAAAAAAAGTCTAAAAAAAAAAAAAAACCGGTTAAAAAAAAAAAATTCGGCACGCGCATGTCATAGTTAAGCATAATTTTCTTTCGAAAAATTTTCCCATAGAAATCTATAGAATTTTAGTTGTTCCGTGATCAACGACGTCGAATATTGGATGTTTATTTAAAACCACCACCAGACTGGTGATTTTCAGTGTGCAAAATTTGGTAGTTTCCTGATATTCGTTTTTGATTGAAGCTTGCACAAAGGATGCACAAAAGTCTCTCAAAGAGAGCATCGCTCCATAACATCTTACATCGATTGTACAAATCATGCGATTCAATTAAATTTAAAATTAACTTTTGTAGAAAGAAATATTCTTAGAAGTTGGATATAATGTATTTTTTAAATTTATTTAACTCTTTAACTCTGTACTAACTAATCGGGAGAATACTCTGTCAAAACCTTTTGTGATTTTCACTATCCCAATTCAATTGAACCTATTCAATACAAAAATAGTTTCAGTAACTTTCAATTCAATGAACTGAACTGAACTATTTATTTATGAATAGAAAATTGAACCAGAGTTAGAATTTATCTTTTTCATTTAACCTTAGATTAAAAGATTATTCGTCATTTTTGTTGGCAACAGTTTTTAACTAAATATTAAAAAATATACAGCTTTTACGGAATAGAATTGTTTGAACACATTTTATCGAATAAACCTATAATGTTTATGGAATATTTAATTTTATATATTAACCGGTGCTCATGTTAATTAATCGGAATATGCTTAACGAATTTCGAATCCATTCGAGGTTTTGTAATTATTAATTTCAAAAGATTAAACAAAAAAATAATAAGAATATTCATTGATTGAATATCGGTGATATCGAATAAAAGTGGAAAAGATATAAATAAATAATGTTTTATATATTTTGTTAATCAAAACAACTTTCATTGGAAATAAAAAAATACATGTTTTTAGTTATCAGAAAAGAGTAATATTGAAATAAAGTTTGAATATAAAATTGACATATAATTAAAAATTTATAAAAATCCAGGTAATTAAAGCAGATCAAATTATATTATCATTAATTTTATTTCGAGAGTATACAGTTAATTAATTTACAAATAGAAAGTATTGCGACCTATCTCTTAAAATATTTTAAACCGCTGGTGAAATGCTAACTTAAAAATAATTTAAAGAAAGCTTTAAAATCACGAGTTTTAAAATTGACCTGACGATCATGCCTAGGCAAGTTTTATTTTCTGACCTAAATACCTAATCCGTGAAATTCTTTGAAATTATTAGAACCGTTAAAAACATTTTTTTTTATTTTTCTGAATATTATAGATTTCGCTTCGTTTACTATTATTGTTATTTTTATTTATTTATTTAATACTTTATTGTGCAAATACATTAACAGGTTTAAAGGGCGAGCTTATCTCTGTAAGAGATGTCTACGAACAAACCCAGGAAGTGAGAATGCATAAAAATAAGTAAAATTAAAATTATGCACAAGTAAAGTTATAAAACTATTTTTAATAACTGAAACTAATATACCTAAACATAAATTATTGTTATTGTTATATGACTTCCCATGAAGAAATATATTAAATGGTGTTCAAACTTAAATCATGGAATACAGGCGAAGCACAAGAAGTTTTTAAAAAGGAAATGAGTTTTCCTTTGTAAGCAGGCGCCAATAGATTCTAGGTTTCAATCATTCTGACGGTATTATTGGAAAACTATTTCAATATATACAAAATACTATTAAGACGTTTCACAAGAAAAAATGTAAAATTCACTTTTTTCTGCGTTTTTGTTTTAATCCCTTAGGGCACGGGCAGAATATCTCATTTTTATTTACACGCGCTTGCCTTTCTTTGTCTTTTTGTTGATTTTCAAGAAAAGCTCTTCAAATATTGAAGAGCACTAAGAATTCTAGAGAAGACCGAGAAGACATTAAAAACATATTGAATTTCGTTTAAATATTTTCATGAGTTATGACAGAATATATAACGGGTGAATAAAAGTAAGAAGATTGTTTGTTTTAGACATTTATTACGACTTTTGTTATTCATAATTATTCTTACCATCCTTGTCGGCGCGCATATATATATATATGCATATATATATATTACGAACTTGTATATTATTAATAATTTTTTTTTTTTGTTATGAACAATAACGTACTTTATAATTATATAGACGAGGGTAGAGCTGAGTCTAATGGAATTATTTTAGCGCACATGAATTAACATCAAACAAAGATAGTTGGCGAAGAGGATAAGTTAATTACCTTAATTGGGAGTAAAATTCATATTAAATACAGCGAGTTGAATCCGTTATTTTTAAAGTGTCTACAATAAAAATAAGCAGAGGATAAAATGGAATACAATATGTGACGTAAAATTTAAATGTAGTAAAAAAAAGGAGTATTTAAAACAATTGGCAGATTTTATATCAACATTTATCAGATGTTGGAATTTAACGAACTATTAATAAATTCTGGTTACACACAATTTTAAAAACATGAATTCAGATGACAATCTGTTATGTTTTTTTCAGAAAAATCAGTTTGTTGGTTAAAAAATGTAGTGTGTATATTATATAAAACTTTTGGTACCTCAGCATATTGGCATGTTTTATTTTGTGTACTTAAATCACCTGCAAATTATTATCCAAACCAAAGTAGGTCAATGAGATTAAATGTTACCCAGTTCATATTAAATCATAGTTCGCAAAATATTAATTTAAAATGTAGCATTGTATTATAATGCATATATACTTAAGAAACACAAATATAATAACAATATGCATTTTTTTTTGGTTTGACTTAGTTTGAAATGAAAGCGTAAGCAGCTATTATTAACAAGCACTAAGTATAATAGAGGAACACAGCGTTAACATGAAATAAATAGCTTACTTTTAGAAGGAAACAAGCTTTTAAAACTTTTAACGTGAAGTTTTGAACAAAAACTTTTAGAGATTATATATTCTTTTTAATTAACTAAAACAAATGAGAGAAAACTAAAGTTTAATGTAGAAAAAGTTAGAGATGAAATGAAAGTGAAATATACGTCAATGATGATGATTTAATAAATTCATTTTGTACTAAACGAAACTAAATGTACTTTTAAAGAGCGCCACCATTTGGTGAAATAAGGTCGGGCGTGGCGTCTGAAGATTCCTAAACGTGCTGCGCTGAGGTTTCACCTCTTAATTGCGTACAAACTAAATTATTATATTATAAAGTTTCTTGACAGTTGCTTTACGGAGCTTTAATTAGTTGTGAATTTATTATTTTATCTTAAATATGAACATTGTTTCCATGTTTTAGATTTTAAAAGTTTTTTACTAAGAAACTTTTAATAAAAGGATAACAATATATTTTCGTATTTAGATTGAGCATGTGTTTTTTCAATCTTTGTTCCATAAAAGTTTTTGAAGTAACTAACGGACATGTCAAGTTAAATAAAAGCTGGTAGAAATCAAAAGACAGGAAAAATAACATTAACAGTCAAATTATGATATCAGTATTATATCTTACATTTTCATTTTGTGATAATTTAAATTTAATATACGTTTACGTCACTATTAAATATAAGCGGCAACACGTTTAATGCATGGTTTCATTGTCCATACTATATCTGAGAGACAATTCCATTTAACACATGAACAATTAAACACCACTTTTTAAATGTAAATAAAGTCTCTCCGCTTCGTTTACTCCAGTTATCAGACATGTATAGTACAACTTTCTACGTATGTATAATGTTACTATATCATCAAATAGCTTGTGTAAACCATAACAGATCCATATTTAGAATCTAACTTTAGGGGCTTGCACAATAACAAAAAATAAAATTTAGAACACCTTAAGCCTACCAACGAAAGAACCATATGTTACCCCATTGACTTCGATGAACGCCCCGGTGCTAAATCCAAATGCGGTTCACGGCAATAAGGGGTAATAAGGTACTATGCATTACAAGAAATAATTATTCTTGTTTATGCAATAATGACGTAAGTATAAATAGTTGTCTGTTATCATAAATCAAACTATTATTATTATTATTATCATTATATTATGAACTTATAACTGAGCAAAAAGTACTTTATTAGCTTTAGTACATTAAGTTTAATTCAATTGAAAACTTGTTTTTAATTTTATTTTTTTAATACCTACTCCATGGTCATTGGAGCTTGCAAAAATGCAGAAATATCAGCCATTTTATTGAAACGTACTCAATATATGATTTGCATTAGATAATATTTTTTAATGTAATATATTTTTTATTCGTGGTAATTTTTTTTTCTTGGTGGATGTCATGACATTATCTAAATATTTGTAATAAAACATTATGAAGGAAAATAAGATGAATATTGGACACCAGCCAAATCCTTTTGCCAAACGGTTCTTTAATCAACGTTCACATGTTTGAATCAGAATTTATTTGATAACCCTAAAAAGGCCAATTGCAATGAACTAAGTATTTAAAATAAAACATTTATTAACATTTATAGGTTACGTGGGAACTCTCTCTTCATTATCATTACTTTGTTTAGATAAGGTTCAATTGCAATTATTTATTATTTTATTTTATATTATTAAAAAAGAATTTTATGAAACTTAAGTATAAAATATTAAAAAAAATGTGTTGGTAGTGTCTAAACGAAGTGTAGTTATGGACTACATCGAACGGAATACTACCTTTAAGTGTAATAAAGAGGTAAGGTTGTTACCTTAAACCTTAAAGTAAACTAACAGTAACCTTACAGTAAACTGGTAACACTGTTTATAGTCCCTGTTTAATCTGTTATCAAAGCTACAAGTCTATTTTAGTGAGTTTTTGTTGTATCGTCAGTTGAGTGAGTCCTTATAAGCGGTATAGAGACCGCAAGTCTTTTTAAAAAAAAACAAAGTACCAAACTGAACAGTTTCTAAAATTATGTACGAATTATGCTTTTAATTACATTTTATACTGTGAGCGTGATAGCTGGATATTCTATCCCTTTCTTTCTGTGTGTCCAAGTCTCCTACATTTCACATTTACATGAAATTCTATTCAATAGATTAAAAAAGAAACTTATTTAAATTATTAGTTTTAAATTCATTTGTAATATCAATATTTAAAATTCATTATAATATTTTAACATACTTTTCTGCAATATATAAAATAATTTTATCAGAATGTATTCAAACGATTTCTTAAACATTGAAATATAGAAAAGGTTTTAAAATTATAATTATAGAAGTATATTATCACACTTAAATGAATTTATCAAGGAGTTCATGTAAACTCATCATCGATTCATGTCTGTGAGGCCTGTTTGTATTCTGAGCCCCAATTAGAGAAATCAGGTCATTAAAGCTGAGGCTTTAAACGTTCATCTGAATCTCTTGATTGAGGATTTTTGAAATGAATCTGATCTACACGTTTAAAAAACCAAGAGCTTTCCAGTGGTTCAGTTAAATTGATGAAAACAATTCTAACCTAGACTTAGGGAATATTTTGAGTAATTGCTCATAAGTGCAAATGTGTAATCCAAAAGATTATTCTTTTAACATGTTTTAAATGTTATAGTAATAATTTATTTAATAGTTTATTAAAGACCAGACAAAATTAAGCAAAATAATTTGAATTGAAAATAAAGACAGAGATATATAAAGTAAGTTATTTTAAAAGATTTAAGTTTTATCACTCAAATCCTAAGTTGGAACCTGTATTGTCTGAAGTAGTCTGCCCCAATTGATTATATATAATTTATTATTTTTGAGTGGTTTATTTTTTTTTATTATGTTGTATTTTTTGGTTTAAATCAATTTCAATATATATATTGTAAAACGATAAGGTTCCATTCCCTTATCGAAGATTGATCTTTCTAATGTAAATTTTATGAATATGAAGCAAAATAATAGCAAAATGCGCCATTGTGAAAAATCTGAAACAGAGAGTAAAAACTGTTTTGTTACCAAATTACCTTTTAACTTGCAAAGTCACGTATCTTAATGCAGAATACTCACAATTTTAGAAACCTTTACAGAAATTAGTTTTAAAACAAATCGCCCGTCATGTTCTTCATGATGTTGCATTGCTTCAGTAAGTGCAATTCTGTTCTGTTACTGAAAGACAGCGATCACTTATCATATTCAGAAGCAGATGGATTCTCATTTATTCTTAGCTGAGACGAATATGTCGAGTTAATGGAGTAGGATTCGGTGTGCATTAATTATGAATATTCAAGATGAATTTGTAATGCATAAAAAAACAAACTCTAAAATTATTATTGCATATATCCGGCTGTAATCACGTTATTAGTAGTGGAATTTGCCCGAATAGTTTCGAACCCATTTGGGGTCCTTATTCTGAGCGTAGGGGATTCGCGGCGTGAACTGACCTGACTGACCTAAAATTATTATCTAACAAAACAAATAAAACTTGGATATATATTTATTAACCTTTCATATTGAACGCTGAATATTTTAGTTTATCATTAATAATACACAGTATATGTAGTTCCGGCGTTCAATCAATTACTTTAGCTTAGCGATGTCCAACCAAGAGCAAGTCGGGTGATCAAACACAGTAATACGATATTGGCATTTAAATCCCTCCGGTACTTCGGAAGTTATCTACAACTATATCTTTTATACATATACCTAAAGATTCGAATTAACAATTTTGAGATAAAACGGTTTAATCTATTAAAAATCTGTATATGAATTAAATAATATTTTATAACAGCAATTTATATACATAGTATTTTACTCGAGCATAATTTTGGTTACATTTTAATTTTAATCTGACATTTCGAATGCTTTGCGGCAATTGTGTTCACGGATACACGAGATGTCAGTAACGTGCTGACGTTCGGAAAAATTCAATTTAACCAAAGTTATATGCCAAAATATTATTTCAAGTTTATATACATATTGTCTTGACTATAATATCGGTATCATAATATCAATACATTTCAAGGAAAAGGAAACATTTCAAAGTTTACAGGGTCTGTGAAGTCTTTAGTTATGCATGGGTTGGTCCCAAGCCTTTGTTAATTATGACGTGGCTCATGCTTTACAGGTTGTTTAGCGCTGAATTTAATATGACTTTGAAATTCACTTTCTATACCTACTAAGACTTGTTGATTTTGAATGGTTGCTTTGATTTACTAATGCTTAGAATTACATTGTATTTTGATAAATAATTAATTAATATTATAATATAAATAACTATTTGTTTTTATTTATACAAATACCGGACCATGATGCTCCAACGTTATTTGAATGATAAATGTATGGAATTGAACGCACAAAGAGTAGAAGAGAATTTGTGAGAGCGAGTAATTAGCTTGAACTTTATTAGAAATATATGTTTTAAAAAATATTTTTATAATATATTAAAGTAATGTAAATAATAATTTCATAATTTAGTTCTGTCAATATAACCTAAGTAATTAAATTTAAGGACCTATCTTTTTTATATTCAAGAGATAATTTAACAAATTTAAAATAAAATCCAAAAATTTTGAGTGCGTATACATAATAGGCATCAAGCAAGAATATTTAATATTATATACAAATGATCCAAATATATGATGATGAGATACGTATAAGAGGTCTGCGAAAGACTGAGAGAATAGTTTAAGTTTGTTATAAAGTTATTATAATATGTATAATTTAGATAATAATTTAAAAAATTATTAATATTTTTGCTAATATTATTTTGATCACATATTCGGTGAAAATAAGAAGGTCAAAGGAAGCATATAGTTTGGTAAAAGCATAAAGATTTCGGAAACAGTATTTATATATGAAGGGATAGATTGGGGTCATATTTGGACAAAAAAAAAAAGAAAATTCTAGCAACGCATTGACATGGAAGCCGATTTTCGTCAATATCCGATTTATTCGTATGAAGTCCTCTAATAAAAATTTTTCGGCCTCGATTTTATTATCAAAGTTATAATAAAAATAGGTTATGTAACAATATTTATTGTTATGGACATAACTTTGACATTTTTTAGTTAAAATTTTACGTTAATGACGAAAATATCTGTGGAGAAAATAATTTAGGTTAAAAATTAGACTGCTCTTCGACAACGATATTCGAGACTCCCAAGAGCAAAGATATTCCCAGCACTTCGTTCATATTTATCACAATTTGCAGACGTAGTTAACGACCCAGCGTTAAATAAATGAAAAATGTTGCTATAAAACACGCTTTAACTCCTCATTCCTTTTATTATATCCTCATTTACGTAGTTTAATTAACTTTAGTTCATAGTAATAGTATTAATATTCAACTAAAATCTATATATAATCTTGTTAAGTTTCAAAGAATGTGTTATGAAATATTTTAATATTAATATAGTATCTAGATGTTCATCATATTTTTATTGTATACATTTTTAAACACTCATTAATATAAATGACTTTCAAATGACTTTCGAATGACTTGTTTGGTTTATGATTAAATCTTTTCAGAATTGTAAATGTCTGCAGAATATTTATTTCATAATAAATGATTATTTTGCGATGTATCCTGTTCTCTCCTCTGCTCTTGTTTGAATATTATTACAACGTTAATTATCTTGTACATACAAGTTAAATCCCACTGCGTATAACCATATAATTATTGTCTTAGTTAATATATACTATATATACATACAGTTCAACTTTATGTGAGTAGTTCAATAAATTTTTAGATCAATATATTTTTTATGTTTTGATTAAAAACAGTATAAATAAAATCAAACCCACAAGATTCAATATACGATGTAATACTTTCAGAATTTATATTCAAGTGGGTTATAAAATGTTTTTACGGCGTTTCTACAGATCTGTGGGAGACGGGAGCAGGATTTGTGACCCTTGCGGTTAAAGGAATACGTCTTCACAACTTCACCCTTGTGCCTTCTTGCCTATGTTTTACAAGAAAGGGTGACACAGGTAACACACAACAGAAGTTGCTACTCACCTTATTCTAATAGATAACTGAAGTTTTGAAGTATTGTTTTGTTTGTAGACATATATTATATGTTGACTAAAATCGTATAATAATAAAAAATATATGTGTTAATGTCTGTGTGAACGTTTGTGTTCTTTGCTTGTTATATATGTGTATGTGTTAACCGTTTAATATTTCATATCGCTACCTTGAGATCCTAATAACAAGAAACACGATCTAATCTATCTTCTGCAATATTTATTTAGAACTAACAGAAATTTCTAGAAAAATATTTACGTTATTTTAAAGTAAGCAACAGCAATTTCAAATAACATTCAGAAACATATTTTTGTAATAGTTTATATTTTCTAAGAGATAACTAATTCTATTATAAGCTGTTAAAAAATTAAGCCAGGTTTAACACTAACTCATCCTGTTCCATTATACGGTGTCTGAGTTAGATAGATTACAATGCAATTTCCTACTGATCTAAGGTTTAAGGACAGTGATCGATAGTTGCTCAAACTAAGAGTAGATTTTTAAACTATATTAAAACAAGTATGTATAATACAAGGTTATTGAAGATAAATTATTACAGACATATATAAGAATTATGTCTGTAATAATTTACGGTTCTATTTGGAGAGCTCTTCGTAATATATTATGGTGAATAAATAACTCTTATGTGAGAAATATTCTAATAGTGTATTGCTTTTATAAGGATTTTCATAAAAATAAGTTGTATAGTAATAACAATAAAGACTTTGATTTAATGAAACAAGTTTCAGAAATTCACAAATAAATATCGTGAATAATCAAAAGTCTTTGAAGATTTTTGTCAAAAACAACAAGATACAATAATAAAAAAATATCAATCTGAAGATATTTTTTACGTCCAATTTGTTTGCCCGCAAAATCTTTTGAACTACAAATCTTATCAGAAATATTCTTGTTATATCATAACCTAACATTCCTATATAACTTAATCATATCATAACATTCTTGGGAAAGTATTTTGTCTAAAGGTACAGCAAAATATATGTCTGGTGGGAATTCATCTTTCTAAAATAGGACAAATACCGATAATACTGTCATTCTCGGATTCGATCAGTAGTTCCGAATGAGAAAACCTTGTGTATCACAAAGACTCGCGAGAAACAGAAATATAGTAAATAAAAATACTAAAAACAAAAGACATACATCCATCTTGTCACTCTGACTGTGTCAGGGATATGGGTTACGTGTATAAAAAGACTAAGGAAATTTTATGAAAGAATTAAACGCCCTTGCCGTTAGCATATACTTAAGTCTTGTGAGAATGAAGCTAAAGTCTGAAGGGCACTTTGTATACGGGTTTGTGGTCACAAATGCTTTTAGCTAATATGTTCTCTCTAATATTCGCTAATTAAAGCAACGTAAAAAGCAAAATAAAATATTTTATAACATTAAAAATTAATGTCTCTTCCCTTCTCATTTTTGCTGTAACATTTCATAAAATCCATTAAAATAATTAATGTAATTTTAGAAATGTTAATTATTAAAATATAAAGAATATATCTCTTAGCTTATCTTATTAGCTAATTCATGAAAAAAATATATTAAAGTATATTCCATTCCATTTTACAGATGAAGTGTCAAGATATCTAATTAAGTCATAGTTTGTTATATGCGACAATATATTTTTGGCACACGAGACGGACACGTCACGACTGCTAGCTGCAGTTATAATCTTTTAAAGTTCCAACCTACTGCGTCATAAATGCTACCTGTAATAAATACCTCTTCGAAGTTAATATTTTATACTGAAATATAATTTCATGTGTCAAAACGTTGAACTGTTCAATAAAATGAAGTTAAATTATCTTTGCTCTGTCTATAAAAATGTTCTCACAAATTTACAATGATAAATAACTTTTTTGTTTTTGTATTGTTTGAAATTTATCCAAATAATGATTATTTTTCGATTTTTATGACTGACATCTTCATTAATTTCATTTTTTGTGTGTATTATACATTCAATTGTAATGAATTACCAAATTTACGACAAAAACATCTGCCTAGGTGAGATTGTTTAATTTATATATATTCATTAAAGAACATCTTTCGAAACTATATTATTTGTCTATATTAGAAAATTCAACACTTTCCACGTTATTGTATTTTTTTCTCTTAGATTATATGTATTAAAAACAAGACAACTCAATTGATCGAGAATACAAATTAAAAATTTTCAGTTAAACTATTATCAATTCAGAAACAACCTGTTATAAATGGTCCAACTTTATCATCTAAAAAGTTGTAACTTAGACCGCTAATAAAGACAAAGTAATAATAACTTAAGCTATAAAATGTCTGTTTGTATCGTTATTCAGAAAGTTAAATTACAAGTGAGATGTGAAATGTTATTAAATTAATAACTCACCTATATACCTGCTGGCACTTTTCGCCATAGTTTCAGTGAGTTGACAACAAAAGGATAGGGAAACAAAACTCAACAACAATCCTTGATATGTTCTGATCATAGCTCCACTTTAAAGTTCGGGTTGACTTAACATAACTTCACGACTCACTCATAATTTTTATATCATGTTCAGGAAAAGGTCGAGTGTCACCGAGGGTTGAAAAGCGACTGATTCAGCTTAGAGAAACAGCACTGCGCAGTGCAGCCAACGCTGTCTACTGTTCCATTTTAACAAGCTTTTTAGATGTGTATTTGCAGCTAGTTAGCCTTCGTTTGCATGGATGACTTAAGCTAATACTGTTGGTATTAATGAACCACTTCAGTTAAATAGGCCCTTGACATGCTGTGAATTTTATTCGCACTTGACATTAATCGGTTGCTCGCAAATAATAAAGTGTCTATAAATATTGCTTAACTTTTTTTTAATAAAAAAAATTTAATCAAATCATGAAATCTATCTTTTTTAAATGAAAACTAACGTTAAATTTATAAAAAAAGCTACTAACGACGATTAGTATAATTATCTTTTATCTAAAAAGATTAATCTTATTTATTTAAATTAATGAAAGATAAGAAAAATGTTATACGGAATTTATATGCAGAAATCGAAAACTATATCTTTAAGAAAAAAAACTGTTTGAAATACAGCAAAGAAGCGGGAATTCCTTTTTTTCAAGTTTAAAACGGAGCTATGCCACTTGTAATAGTCAAGTTGCTCGCAATTTATGTATGTTCGCTCTTGGATATATATGGGTAAGTGTGAAAAAATACAACTTGCTTTGCTTATATTGAACTCGTGTCTATAAATAAAGAATGCCTCTAGAACTTTCAAGACGAGTATGTCTGTATTACAGTAAATTTCAGAACATTTCTTTCTTCGTTAGGAAATAACATTTAATGTTATTTCCTTTAAAAAGCTTTAGAGAATTTGTTTTGAACTTTTTTAATTTTTAATTAAATTATAAACGTGTAATAATTTATTTGAAATTGACTATGAAAATGTTTAGGGAGCTTAAGCTTATTACAATTTAAAATGGTTGTAGAAGGTATAAGTATTATAATCACAAGGTTTTGAATTTGGGACCTCTGGGACAAAGTCCTGTCCGATTACCAACTGGGGTATCGCTAACCTATAAACTTTCAGAGTTTTTTAAATAAAAACACTTATGGATATTTTGTCTTTAAGTTGTTATAAAAAGTAATTAAAATATTTTACAAATATAACGTATTTTTTTTCGTATGTAAGCATTCGTGATCCATGATTACTATTAAATATAATTATCCGGCTGTACTCACGTTATTATTATCGGCATTTGCCCGACTAGTTATACACCCATTTGGGGTCCTTTTTCATGACTCGCGGCGTGAACCACTGTAAGTTCACGCCGTGAGTCCACCATGCTCATTCCGATAATAATAACGTGGTGAATTCCGATAATAATAACGTGAGTACAGCGTGATAATTATATTCAATAACATAACATTATGTTTAAATGTTGTAGTTATGTAATAAATTTGAACCTTTTTAGTACCAAAGTTAATTATCTTATTTTAAACACTCTTTGACACCTGTATGATATTCTAATACTTTGATAACGAGCTTAAATATACGTAAATTCCTTTCTATGTTGTTAAAATCATTATGAACATTGTAAACTTATAACCGATATTGTTGTATAAATTCAGACTACGTTAGGTATTTTATTAAACAAAGCTTTATAATAGAAACCGGATAGGCTGTTGCATCCGGTGCATCCAATCAAGCGTATTACATACATATATTAACATTTGTATTTGTTCATTAATATTAGTTTTTATATAAATTACTATAAAAATTATCAGCATATATTAGTCCCATGGGTATTTTCATCATGTTGCTTCATTGATTTGATGGTTTACTTTTTATCTCGCAACAAATATTTTTGATAAGTGGATCGAACGGTTTTTAAAGTATCTAGTATGAATAAGTTTTAAATTTTAATAAAACTATATTTTTTATCGAAATTTTTAAAATTTCTAAACTTGTATAATTTTTTGTTATTGATTTTAGTGTTTAGTAATTAATTTGAATAATATATTTAAAAGAGTTTCCGCCATATTTCTTTTGTCGGTGGAACCTGTAAATTATCAGCCTTCTAAGTTTTAAAAGTATATAAGTAGAAATTCTAACTTTAACTTATTGTTCAAAAGAGTATCTTTTTCTATTTTTGTTTGGCTTTTGCTCCGTGTTTTATTTTTTTTTTCTAATTTTTAATAAAACTCAAATGGCAGACGTATATTCTTTCCTTGTCGTACCAATATGGCTACAAGATTTAAAAATGTAGCGTTTTCTTTTTCTGTCCTCAATTCTACATTTGCTTTTGTTTTTTATTACTAATTCTCCTCTTGAAGCACTTTTGAAATATCTCTAATATCATTTTTCTAGGTCACCGTGAATGTTTCACAGCATTTAATGCTACATACGAAGATCCCTTAGGCCTTATAATACACGCTTTGTTCATTTGATATTCGTTTTATTATAACTTCTATTGTTATATATGCTCTGTTTTGATCTTTTAATATTGAATATGATGGTGTAACTATTTACATCAACTTTATATATGTATATGTGTACTAATAAAGCTGAAAAGTTATATTATTTGTTTTGTTGAATACGTTTACCATCCAAATCACTGGATGGATTTTATAATTTATTTTTAGTTATGATAGTCAGGTACATATGAAAGGCTAGACTATAAATAATCTACTGCTTCTAATTTTCTTAAGAATAAATGAATCTTCGTTTGTCCGCAGGCAGAACCGCGAGTAATGGCTAGTCTATTTTATAAAATTAAAGTATTCTTCGTTGATATTGATAGACATTTGTCGATTTTTCATTTAAAGCATTATTTAAAATGTCATGTTAATGATATTATATAAATAAGTTGCTAAAATATTATTCTCTGAAACTTAATATTTTTGCTTTATTAAAAGGTTCATTAAATGTGACACGACCTCTGTTTCTACGTAAATAACCGAGCTTTAAAAACTCATTACAACACTATTGCAGAGGCTTTGGAGGTATTTGTGCAGTTTAAAGACTAGTGCACGCGATTTATTTAATATGAATTTTAGTATTTTATTCATAGAAATAAATATGCGATATACTTTTCTTTTTTTTCCTTTCTTTGTAATTATTAATTTATCATTAATGAGTATAAAGTAGAATAGTTCTATGCACTAAGGAACCTTTGGAGGTAGATGACTATTAACTGACTTACTGACAGATACTTACATCTCGTCTCTTGAACACTATTGCTGCAAAGCATTCGAAACGTCAGCTTAAAATAAAAATGTAACGAATATATACGCGAGTTTTAATCCGTAAAAAAAGTTTTATTTGAAATAGTTCGATAGATATTGATTTTTAAACAATATTGAAATTCTGTTTATAAAATTGAAGCACATCTAATTCGCTATATATTTTTTATCTTGTAAATATATTATATCAAACATTTGAATATTAGTAGTAATTTTTAAAATAATAAATAATAATTATGTTGCTTATCATTATTTATTTAATTTTTCAAATTTAATCTGTGTAATTGGTATTTTAAGAAAATGTTATTGTCGCTAGTTCCTTATATATACGAATTATTTTGGTATATAATAATTAGAAATAGATGTTGTTTTTAATATATTTTTACATTTATTATATTATTTTTAATATAGACTAGTTTTCTCTCAAATTACTAGCCAAGTATTAAATACAAATAACAAGAAACCCGACATCTTATTTGAATTTATCAGTCACATTATTTAATAGTAATTATTCCTATTTTAGTCCATTAATATAATTTATCTCTCTCAAAATTATAAAATAGTCTAAATTGTACTCTTATGAATAAATTCAAAACATTTTGTGTTAAAACTTGAACTGAATTTTTTAGTACAACAGAAATTACTACTAATTTAGTCACAAAATTTTAATTGAATTATTAAACTAAAACCAACGATTGCTGTTATATTTTCATATTAATATTATTTAAAAATAAATATTTACCTATACATTAGCAGAAATTCATCTTAGCAAACATATCTTCGAATAAAATATTCTTTATAATCTTAGTTCAGAAGCAGGAACTTAAAATTTATTAATTATTATTTGGAATCATTATTAAAATGCATTTTTTTTATTATTATTTTAGAAACAGTCATTAGAAAGCTGTTTAAAAAACCTGTGTGGGTTCCAGTTTATAATTATAATCAACTATTGTATAGCCACTGGACCCACTTATGTCAATTTATTGGACTTAACGCGACTAGTTTGAACCCATTGCTTCTTATTCATGAGCTCCGAGCGTGGCTGGACCGTCATACAAATAAATTCATGTGAATTCAGTCAGTATACAACATTTATTTATAACCTGTGTGTTAGTTCAAATCGTGTTCAAGATTTATTAACTATGAAATATAGATATCTTCTGCTCTGATATTGCATGTGATATAATTTGTAACATAAATAAATATATCACTTAAAAATATTCCAATGTATATTTGAAAATAAATAATTCAGCCTCATTTAAAATTATATACTAGAAGTTAAAATACAATGACATTGTTTAAAGTATCCTAAAATCAATAAAACTAGCAAACGGAGTAAAAACAAACTAGAAAAGCTAACCGAAGCAAACCATTTGGAAACCTCTGTACATAGAGACAGACCGCTGCGTAACAATTTCTATAATTGTATCCATTTTAAAGGTTGGCTGAGCAAACTTGAGATAAACTAAACTTATATCTTCTCATCAGAACTTCTAGAGATCGTGGAACTAGAGCCTGGTGTTTCATAAGTGGAACGTATGATAAATATAATTATAATAAGTTATGAATATAGTTCTTGATACTGTAAAATTATTATATATAATTAGACTACATATAAGATAACACTTTCTCCACTGAGTTTAAACTGAAAATCTGCATAAACTACATTCTTTGTTTGGAATTCTTGGGAACTGCATAAAGTGTGAAATAACTGTTTGTTCATGCCTTAGGAGTCCAATCATGCTTCAAGCAGAGATATTATTTACTCATACCCACCCTTACATATTACAGGGACATTACGAATGTTTTATAATGACAATATATTTAATTTTCGCAGTAAAAGCTAAACATACGGTACTTCGCCGTTCACATAAGCAACTGCAAATTATAACTATTTTACACATTCTTAAATTCATTATTTAGTAGCTGTGTAGGCTGAAGTGTAGATATACTTATATCTTGTTGCCAATAAAAAACACTTATCAATATTTAATGATAGTATAAAACTTTATATATAGAAAGTAAAATATTTTTATCAGATTAGAAATAATATGAACAGTTTTTATTCATTATTTGGAAAATATTTTTTTTCCAGAGAAATTGTATTATTTAAATTTTTTTTTATTCTACTTGTAACTATGTAAGGTATGCTTATTAAATAAAATGTAGATGGATTAAGAACATTGGCATCTCTATATTTGACTATCGGTTATAAAATACTACATTTATCAAGGAGGATAGCTACGCGGTAACTCCATTTGGCAAAGTATAGGCACGCTACGCCAAAAGTCACAACTCACAGATTAGAGGCCTGCTCGAGTTCGTGATTTTTTGTTTATATAAAAGAGTTTCGTATTTATACGTAAAACGAGACTTTGTGTTAACTATAGACGAAGATTACACGTTTGAAATAAAATTTTAACTACTGATCAAACTCAATAAAGAAACAGCATTTAAAAGAAAAAATAGAAATAGAACATTTCTAAAGAAGAATCTAAAAATATTCAGTTGAAGCGATGGATATGTGGCTGCAAAACAATTGCCATAACGAATAATCCTGTTCAGTATGAACAATGTAGTCGGTAGTACTGTCATGGCTGCTAACTAATCTTTGAGGTATAAAGGACTATCCCAGACCACTTCAGGCAGTGTCAAACTACAGGGTCTGTCTACAACAAGTATCATCTATATGTAATAAAGCTAGAAATGTGTTAGATATGTTATTATTGTATGTGAATAAAGCATCGAAATAATTTGTAGTCATATTCAATCATAATTGCGACTTTCAAAATAATCATCAAAAGTGGCTTCAGGTTACAGCGTAGCTTCCAAAGATCACGTATTAGCAGAATGAAATATAACTAAGTTTGTATGAAGTCCTATTATAGAAACTCTTCTCAAATATAAAGTTAAATTCTTAGTGAGGTCTAGAGTGATTAAGATAAGTGAGTGATAAATATGAAGTTGATATAAGTTAATACTTATAAAACCGATTATTATGACAAAGGTACTTATTCCATTTTGAAGTTAAAGACTTATATCTTAACAGTGCATGCCATTTTGTTATTTTTCTTTTGACTAAATTTTTTATAGTTTATTCTAAATCAAAATTGCAAGCCACTTCGTATGCTTCTCCACCAGATAAACCACCACTTAAAATTTAATCTAATTGTAATTTTTTTTTGTAATTCCAGAATCACATTACGTTTTTGGTGAAAATACTATATTATAACTCTGTAATAATGCATGACAATTTTAATTAAAATACGTAGAGTAGTTATGTTGTAAATATAACCTAAATGGTTTTTTTTGTTGGTCGACGATTTTTTTTTTATATTAAGTTTGTCTCATAAGCGTTCACGTATAGTTCACTTTATCCATATTCCTATATCTTAAATAGAAACTGCGATATGGACGACAAGTATAGGTTAACTGTCAAAGTATTCAGTTGCAGCATTAGTTTATCAAACTACTGCAGATATCAGTTTGAGAAAACTATTGTCACAGTTATTCGAACTATGTGTGATATTACAGTTTCCGAAGCTTAAAATCGGAATTCAATTATTTAAATCTTATCTTTGACAAAGTATTTACGAATACTTCTATATATTCTATTTGATATTAATTATACTATATAATTTAAATAGATACTGAGGAATGCCTCAAGGTACTGATTAACAGTCGGTGACAATGTACTAAAGATTGTCAATAATTCCTAGTATTATTGATATGTGCGTCTGTTGCGATTATCATTAGCTATTGACTTATCCTAAAATTGTTGAGATGTTAGTGACAGTATTTCCTTATATCATATGCATGTACAGCCTTTCTTATAAAAATTGATATATATGTTGATTTACTACAATATGTGCATTTGTGGCTCTATCTGTGTAATATTATTCAATATGTTCAATTTAACCTATTTTTTTTTGTCAACATAAGGTAATATTGAGCTTTTAAAAACTTCGCGTGTTTTAATAAAAAAAAAAAAGATGTAGAACTACCACAAAAAACTTTTTACGATTTTTAAAATAATTGATCATCTGTTGAACCTTATTATGAGTACATCATGTTATAATTAAAATTAATTTATTAGGTATCGAAAAACAATAATTTATTCATGGCTTTTAGGCACTACGGATTATTTCATAAATGGAATTTTTAACATTGCTCGGTACATTATCCATCAAGATACATTAACTATATGTCAGATACAAAAACAAAAGAAAATAAAAGCGACAACAACCACAAATCCCAATACACGAATTACTTAGACGTTTAGTATCAAGGCAAAACTTACTTAATTTACTAAGTTTCTTCATTACTTAAGAACAGCACCAGCAATGATTGCGTGATTTATTTTACATACTAATATAAAACTACATTCATATACTGCATTTTTTTGCACTGGAATTCCTAACGCAGTATGTTTAATTTTTACTCCAGTTACGTGAAAGTGACGGTTTTAAGTGTTTCAGAATTTTCAATTAAGAGAATGAGTAATCATTTTAAGTAGTTCTCGTTTGTTGATCAATATTTAATCGTTACCGATTATTTGCTACTTAAAACTTAATACTTGTGGGTACTTCACCTACAAGTGTATTTATTTATATCTTTTCACTTTGAATCAATACAATTGATCACTTCAAAATCAGTGTAAATACATACAACACACGGTGATCAATTGTACACGTCAAAACAGGGATGTCAAGATGGCCTATTTTGATACCAAACTCATTGAAAGCAGCCCTTCTGTAAAGATCCTTTCGGGCTTACACTTATAGTTAATATAAATAAGTTAGAAATATCTAGGAGTTTATTTTATTGAATATTATTTATTATATATTTATTTCATTTTGTATTGTATGTTATATTTTATATCACAATTCTCAATGGTCATAAATGTAATATAGACCCATTTGGTTTACAATTTCGACAAATAATAATATCAGGAGTTTATGTATAACATTCTACTGTTTTGAAGGGTTCATTCCAGAAACGCTTAAACTCGTCATGCGACAAAGTTATTAACTCATAAAATTTTTATTTCTTGTTATGGAATAGAAAAAACCGAAAAGATTTGAAAAGTCTTTAGTAATGATTAGAAACTTAATTTTACGTTGAAATTTACGTATAACTTTTGACAAATACTGGATGGGCTCCTTTTATAATTATTTATCCTTTATCCAAAGTATGTCTGTCACTTATATTAAAAAGATATATAATGTAGATCATATATTGCTTCAAAATATATTTAGTTTTATCGCAATAAAAACAGAGATGTGTAAGATTATCTAGATGCAAGTGGTGTCTTCATTAAATATGGAAAAGTTGGTTCCGAATTCTCGATAGAATTCTATGCTTTGATTTAACTGAAAAATCTTAAGATTTTTCTACTTTATTCACTAACATAAAGTCTGTTATTTAAATTTTGAGGCTATTTAATTTTTAAAGTATAAATAAGAATTTTAAATAAAAATAGCTACTGTTAATAAGAACATTAGTAATTATAATTTATTTAATTTAATAAGATGATATAAAATTTAAAATAAAATACTCTAAATAAAATTGTTGAAGTTGACTATAGGTAAACAAGTTAAGACACGAGAATAAATAGGATAAAAGCATTATTGTACTTTGAATATCAATATTGTAGGTCACTCGACAATACAACACTACCCTGACAGTTGGATCTATAAATACACAATGAGTTAGTGTAAATTATGTATAATAGTTACAAAAGGGTCCAGAAAAGCTTAGTAAGCAGACTGATTTGTTTTCAAACCACTGACTACTCAATGAGCAACAAGAAACTCAATGAATGTTAGTGAATATAAGAATTGTTAACACTAAATTACACTAACATGGATAATAATAATATATTATACAAGAAGTTATAGGATGTAATGAGAATGACATCAATAAAATTGTTGATCGAAGCGATCAAAATTAGATCTTGTTTTAAAGCTATTTCGAAGTTAAACGAAAAATAGTGTACAGAACGAAAATAAAGTTTAAACCATATGTTCTGTTATTTTATGCATCGCAGTCTTAAAATGCCAACATGATTTAATTATTCAGGGGAAATCGAATATTCGGTTTTGTGACATACTTGAAACCTGAAAATGCTAATAAAATTCGAGGCACTAGTTTTAGGTTTCGTTTACCAGATTTATTTATAACATAAAATGTAATAAGGATAAAATTCCTAAAATAATTTTAGATCCTTATTTAAGGTATATTTTAATTAAACATGTAATTCTTTTTTAGGTAATATTATCATTATACAAAAACTTGGATTTACAATATTATGATCTTAATTTTCTTAATTTTAACAAAATTTTTAGTTCAAAAACGAAAAGAATTCGTAATAAACACATAATAATCTAAAATAATCCAGAAACAGGATTTGTCTTTAGATAATTAAAAAGTAAGTATAATGTTTTTTATTGAAGTTCGAATTTTCCACTAAATTTTAATTTCGAGATGAATTACCGTTTCTGTGCAGGTTATTTCTAAACTTCCCAAAGTCATTAAAGATGAATTAGCCAGATGTGTGTTAACATAGAAATACAAGTAGAGACTCAAATTTTCGCAGAAACACGATCTCTTACAAATAACATAATTTAAAAAAAGTGGTAAGTGGTATCGATGTCACAATAATTTAAAATTTTGAGACTTATGAGTTTTAGAAAAAGTGGAATCAACAACCTCAAAAAGAATTTAAATTGCAGAAATTTGAGAAAAACAAACGAGTTTAAGTTTTGGTAAGAAAATGAAAACTAAGATTTTTGTAATATTATTTTCAGAAATAGTGGTGAGACCTCTCAATTAATTGGTTAAAGTATATTATTTTCATAGTGTAAAATACTTTGAAATCAGAAAACGTTTCAATATCTAAGATAAACTTTTCGTTATCAGATACGTGCTTGTTAAGCTTTCGTATTTAGTTCGTAATTGCATTGCACTAATGTTAGACAATCATACTATAATAATACTAGATAAACTGCAGTACAGTTTTAATATTTAAAAAAAATTAGCGTGGTGGACAGGATAAATAATAAAAAGATATTTTTTCTGTATCTAATTATTAATAAATGTGTCACAGACAAAACTCGTTTTATCAATCACAAGCTAATCTAATCTAACCTAAACTCTGACACAGGAATGGAAACAATTCCCAATACTGGTAAAAGAGTAAGAGACTTTAAAAAACAAAAGTCGCTATAAAGGGTTTTTTGATCAAGTGTTATCTCTAACAGCTCGCTGAGCAAACCAGATATGTACTGATAGCAATACTAATAGTTCCTTTGTTGATAAAAACTCAATGGTTGCTATTTTTTTTTTTTTTGAGATTGATATTTCTGAGAAGAATATTAAATAAAGTGTCTTTAAAGATATAGAGAAAAAAACATTTATTCACAAAAGCCAGTCTTGCACGTATAACCTATTTAAATCTATATACCCTCACATAAAAAAGTTTGACTCATTTCATACATTTAAAAAACAATTATCTGATTATTATTTACTGAACAATGATTGAATTTAATTTGTCATAAAGGTTTTGTTTGATGTATGAGGTAAAAACTTAAACAATTAGGTGTATTTGTTTGTTGTTTTGTTTTTGATTGTGAATTTTTACTTAAGCATAATTTGGATTATTATACATTGTAATAATAGTACATAAAATGGCTATGGCCTTGAATTGTAAGTAAATACTTTTATTTATTGTTATCACATAAGTGACAATGTCATGTTTTTGTTGATAATAAAGTTCCTTAAACCTAATCTGGTTCTGGCGAGAGCAAGAGCTGAGTTCTGGTGTTAATATTTTTTACTCTATTTTGTATTAAAAAAAATATAAAATATGATAAAATGTATTTTTAAATAAACTATCAAAGAAATCTAACCCTCTTCATGAATTGGCAAAAGTTTATGAAAGTTTTAAAGATACTGGTTTGAGTATCAGACTATTGTCACGATACCAACTGTCTTTTAGAAATGATAAGAGTCTTTTAAAACCTATAATTTACAAAAGTAGCAAATGAAAATAGCTCAATAAAACTCATATTTTTTAAATCTTTTTTTAAACTCTTAATAGACTTTTATTAATGGTGTGGAGTCTAATCTATATTAAATATATGCATATCTATAAATAGCTAATGCGACCCTCACCTTTGTGTCTCACTATGTATTCTTACATGATCAGAGAACACATAATTTTATCGGTCCATTGTTTTTTTAGCATTATCTTCTTTCAATAAATGCGCTGTAAAAATTAAATCTTATATCTATGGAATGTTTAGTATGACTTATTTTTTTTTACAAGAATTTGTTATTTTGTATGTGAAATCTGTGTCCAAACATAAACTTATATAATTCATTTTACTTTTAACTAAAAAATCGTTTATCATATTCATAAATATTTTGCCCATAGATTTAATTTTTGTGATGACTTCAATTACCGTTACTGTAAAAAAATATTGAAAATTATATATTTACAAACTAAAATGTATCAAGCACTCAGGCACAATATATTGGTACTTGATTTTTTTTTCAAGTCGTCTTGCGACAAAAAAATATTATACCGATACAAACTTTACCTCTTCATAAGCCTAATAAAAATAATTAAATTTTAGCATTTTTGTAGTAAATTATTTTACAAGTTTCATTTAGTATAATAATTTTAGATTATTATATTTTAAGTTCTAAATCAGCAATTTCGACAATACTATGCGAACGAAAAAGCTGCATAAGTTAGAAAAATATAGCTTTTCTCTTCGATGCCATTACAAATCATGAATATTAAATTATGTATAAATCTTTTACTTGATAGAAATAAAAAAGGGCAAATAAAATTGTTTCAAATACAACTTTCTATAAACTTATAATATACTTATTTAGAAAAGTTGAGGACGGCATATAAATTGGATCATATTGTTAGTGCTCAAGATGCTTTGTATTATATTACAGCATGAAAAATCTAAGAGCCTTTATATTGTTATAAAATAGTGTTTAGAACAAGAGTTCAGTAAAAATGTATATAAGAAAAATATATAAAAATATATATACCAGAGGTTTCAAAAATCTATTCTAATCTATCTAGTAAAGAATCATCGACTAAAGAGTTAGAAACTCTATTACATAACAATGTTAATACGAAACAAGGTGCTAAAATTTAGACATTTTACTTCAGATTGTAGCGTAGCGGTTGTAGCTCTGAAAAAAGGCAGTTGATTTACTATTATAATTATTTGCTTAGATCATTGAAGTATATAATATACTGACTCATTAATAAGTGATTGATATTAATATGAAACAAATTATTATCATTATGCTATATAATATGTCCATATTAATGTAGTAATTGACAGTCGGTGACAATGTGCTCAAGATCGTCAATAATTCGTAGTATTATTGATATGCGCCCCAGTTTCGATTGTCATTACCTATTGACTTAACCTAAACTAAATATATATGTTAATTTACTTCAATTTGTACGTTTAGGGCTCTATCTGTGTAATGTTATTCAATATATTCAGTATATTCAATACAACCTTGGCTTTTTTGAACATTCGGTAAATACCATATGACTTGCAATAACTTCGCGTGTTTTAATTAAAAGTCTTTCCTGTATAACTATCACTAAAGAATTTTGACATTATTACAATTAATAATAATAATAATAATAATAATAAAATACTTTATTGCACACTAAAACAGAAAACAACAGAGAAAACATAAAAAAAAAGATTTATAATTAATAAACATTTAGGTACAACAGGCGGTCTTATCGCTAATAGCGATCTTTTCAAGACAATCTTTGGGCAGAGGACATATGCGTGGCAAATCAGTAAATTAATTAATTCGGTTGTGACTTTATACAATAATATAACAACAACAAAAATTATACATACATGTATGAATAATCACTTGATATAATATTAAACAGTTATAATTAAAATAAATATTTTATCGCACTGAATAATAATATTTTGAATATTTTTCGGTTCCATTAAGACAGACTAACTACGCGAGCATTCAAAGCGTGATATATTTTACATACTAATCAACTATATTCATAGACTGCACTTTGTTTCCACTGTGATTCCGAATGTAGTACAATTACTCTGTAGTGCCTCCAATTACATGAATGTGTCGGTCTGAAATGTTTTTAATTAAGGGAATTTGCCGTAATTGTAAGCAATTCTTTGGTAATTTATCAACTTCTATTCATTATCGATTATTTGCTACATAAGGCTATAGTACCTACGAGTATATATATATACTTTGAATCAATATAATCCAAATAAGTGATTCAATTTCACACAATACACAGTAAATACTTGTGTACATCAAATGAGGTATCAAAACTATCTTGATATGTTGATAACTTATTGTAATAAGCTTTGCAAAGACACTTTCAAGTTTAAGCTGTTATAAATAATTTAAAAGTATGTAGGAGCTTATTTTATTAAATATATAGCTCACCTTGTATTCTATGATTCATTTTGAATCATCAATCTTAATGTTCACAAATATAAACCAACTGGTTTACAATTTTAACAAATTGTAATATAAGTAGTATATTCCCTTGTATGAAAGAGAAAATATAATGTTTTATACTGTTTTATTTTTATATTTTCATGATGTCGTACTATTTCGAAAGGTGTATTTCAGAAACGCTTAAACTCGTCCTCTATTCACTTTGAGATACGGTTGCATATAACAAACTTTTGAAACTTTATCTCTGTGACATAATAATAATTGAAATACTGAAATGAAATACTCTATGATTGGATAAAATTTTGTTAATACATTTGACACAAACTCATTTAGAAAGTTCTTTTCAAATGTTTGAAACTTACTATTACATTAAAATTAATATAGAATTTGTAACTAGCTCAGGATTAGCTCCTTTCATTTAACAAGTTACGTTTTCCACTTTTATATTAATCACATATATAAAGAATATGATATATTGATTAAAAACTCAATATGTACTTCTTGTAATAAAAATAGATTTCTAGAAGAACATCTGATTGCAAGTGGTTCTTAAATATTCAAAAGTTGGTTCCGCATTCTAGATGAAATTATATGCTTTGATTTTACTGGAAAATATGAAAATTTTTCTACTTTATTGACTGTCTAAAATATCCAAATATCTGTTACTTAAATTTAGGGGATATCTAATTTAATAAGAACAAATAATGATTTTAAATAATTACTGATTTATCTTTTATATATTAGTAAACATAATGAGATAAATATTTCAATACTTTGTATTTTGTTAATAAGATAAAAGTTTTTTTTTGTTTAACATTAATATAGGTTACCTGCTTCTTGATCCTAGATAGTTAAATATATTTATCCGAGAAAAAAAACGAACACTTATGTAAAATAGTTCCGAAAGGCTCTAGGAAAGTTTAGTTAACAGAGTGGTTTGTTTTCAAACCACTGACTACTCAATGAGCAACAAGAAACTCAATGAACGTAAGTGAATATAAGAATTGTGAAAACTAAATTACACTAACAGAGATAACAATAATATATTATACAAGAAGTTATAGGATATAATAAGACTGACCATCAACAAAATTGTTGATCGAATCTATCAAAACTAGATTTTGTTTTAAAGCTATTTCGAAGTTAAACGAAAAATAGTGTACAGAACGAACATAAAGTTTAAACCCCATGTTTCGTTATTTTATGTATCGCAGTCTTAAAATGCCAATATCATTTAATTATTCAGAGAAAATCGAATATTTGGTTTTGTGACATACTTGAAACCTGAAAGTGCTAATAAAATTCGAGGCCCTAGTTTTAGGTTTCGTTTACCAGATTTATTTATAACATAAAATGCGATAAGATTAAAATTTCTAAAATAATGTGTTAACCTTATTTCTAAATGTATTTTGATATATACATAAAATCACATTTCTAAAAGTCATGAATATTTTACTTGTGATTTCAAACCGTTCTCGCATCGCTAGCCATATTGTAGAAATGCTGGCAGTTTCAATTACCTTTATATTTATAATAATTTTTAAAAAAAAATCTATAGCACTCAGGAATAATATACTTTTCTTTCATAACTAACAAAGTTTATATAATAAAATTAACTATCAGATATAAAAATATTTTATTATTGTATATTTATTTATTTGTTTTTTTTTTAATTATTATTTATAGTTTTAATTATATCAATTCAATTATTAATTATAAATTTGATACTATTTATTTATTTTTTAAATGAGAAAGTACGAAATATTTTTTTCTTTTCAGTTTAAAAAAAAAACTGTTTTGCCGATTTCGCGTGAAAACTAATCAGCTCTAAGTTATATGAATTCGCATCAACTGGTACCAAAAAAAAACAATTGTATGATTAGGCCGCGAGAAAATGTGGCCGAAAAAAACGCTGACATTAATAAATATATACAAACGTACAAACATACATTTATATATATATATTTTAAAAGTGTCTAAAATTACTCAGGACACTTTAACTTAAAAATATAAAACATCGGATGTCGAAAATCGGGATGATTACAATAATTTACCAAATCATGAAGTTAATAATTTAGTTTAAGTATTATCGTGTAGTCGATTTTTTAAACGTTTCTTTTACTGTTAGAGTATTTTAGATATTTCTTTTTTGCAAGTTCCAGTCCGGAAATTGTAACTATACCATACAAACAAAGTCGCTAGTTACAGTTAGCGAAAGCTTTTATATTTGAACTTATTTCAAATATATTTAATTATCTGTAGTCTCTTACTTCAAAAGAAAGAAAAAAGGACAAATAAAATTGCTTCGAATAAAATTTTCTATAAACTTATAATATACTTATTTAGAAAAGTTGAGGACGGAATATAAATTGGATCATATTGTTACTGCTCAAGATGCTTTTTATTATATTACAGCATGAAATATCTAAGAGCCTTTATATTGAAATAAAACAGTTCAAAGTTCAGTAAGAGAGTAAAATACATAGAATCGAAATTACCGAAGGTTTGAAAAACCTGTAAAATAACATATATTATTAACTTCAATACTTAAGAAAATAAAAAAGACATCATTTTTAATTAAACTTTTCACGGTGAAAACTACTAAATAGTAAACAAAGCAGAAATGTTGAGATTTTGTTATTACTTCGTTGAAAAGATTTTGATAAATAAGGGTAATATTTAAGTATTCAATTTCAGTAATACGACGACAATAAAAAAAAATAAACCGTTTGTAAAAATGGTGGCGATGAAAATAAAAATTGCAACTTAATTCATAAATATTCAGTTCCATATTGCACTTCTTTAAACTTTATCTTGACTTCATTTTATGTGTTGACAATATTATAAGAAGGCATCTGGAATAAAGTTTAAATTTAACCAATTATAACTTTATAGCAAACAAATTTTATTATAGTTGATAAGTTGATACACAAAGATACATATAAATGCCAATTGGGTTTGCATTCGTATCGTATATTTTACTCTATGTATTTTTGAACGCACTCAATTAATCAAAACGAAATTGAAATAAAATAGGTATCAATCACAATTATCAAAACTTCCTATATAATTGAAATTATTTCTTTAATTAAATATGATCATTTTTTTTTTGTTTTATTATACATTGATGAATATGTTTAAATAACATAACAATTCTATAGTTTACTTTGAGTAAGGGTATCGCTAGAATTTTTTAAAAATGAGGGGACAGCGTGAGAGTCTAATAAAGATCAATGCATGAACAAACTAACAATAATGTTATAAAATTTTAAGAGGGTTCAGATAACTAGCTAGAACAAATTAGTAAATATAAGCCAGGACAAGCTAGGGTAATGACCGATATTACACAAACTTACTTACTAGTAATAACTTCTTCACTTTAAGATAGAACACGTAAAAGAATAAGATCAAAAACAAGAGACGGTCGACCGTTAAAATATGACGTTACATATACGAGTATATGAGTTGTTTGCTGCGCCACACAGGCGTGTGTGTGCAGCTTCTGACGGAGTCTATTCCAACTGCCTCCTACTTACTGAGGGGAAAGTTTGTACCGATTATGAGCTACTTGAGCTCCTTGGGATATCGATTATGTCCAAACTTTGGATCCCAAAGTTTAGCTGGTGCTGAAGAGCATTTCGGAGAGCAGCGGAGCAGTTTGGAGAGTGTGCTGCATAATTACATAATTTAGTTCCTGCTCTCCTCCTTTTCTATCGGATAACCAGATAAACACAAAATTCGTTCCATCGATACCTGTGAAATGATTCGCCTAAACTTTTATGTTACGCACAAACATGGAGTGGTTCTTGCCAAAATGTTTCCAAATGCAATCTGGTTATCTTCTCGGGAACCGCGCTGCACCATAGACCTTTCTCGAATACCAACAGCGAACATGGCGGTTAGACGGTTAAACGGATTATTCTTAAAGGATAGATGAAATTAAAAGAATATAACTTTTATTATCGAAAGCCGAAGCTTTTCATTATAAAAGTTTAACTCACTTATAGAATATATAATTTAAATTAATATGTAAATTTAATAATTTTACATTCACTGATTAAGAATAATTTTACCATTTCGCTGATAGGTAATGAATTTTTAAGCCTTATTAATTTAAAAGCAGGTTTTAAAAATTAAAAATCCCGAAAAGGAAAGTTTTCTACGTTTATACTCTCGTTATAATATGAATTTATAATTGCGGTTAAGAGTTCTTAATTGGGTACTAATTTGTGTGCTTCATATAGCACGTTTTCAGGTTGTATATTCGTTCTTCCGTTATTGGATATTAATCTTGCCTATGGTAAATTGACCAACAATAATATATTTAAATAATATTACTTATACTTTTTTATAATATAAAACATAGAGGTTTTTAATAATAAGGTGAATATAGTATATATATTATATTAACTTCAATGACGAAACAAGGGCACAATTATTAAAAATTAAAAATTAAATCCTTTTCGTAGTATATTTCACAATGTATTTTAACTATCTGAATTTCTTAGTGTGTATTTAAACACAATTTCATTTTTAACAAGATCTTATTTAACTGAAGGTATCTAAGAATACTTTTTCTTGATGTATTTATTCTTTTATTATAGTATTCCTTACATTGCTCATTATTGTAAGTTTATTCTTTATTTACAAAACAGAATTCTGACATGGAGATAAATAGTTATCGAATAAAATATTTAACAGTTTAGAATTTTCAGATAGTGTAATATAATGAAGAAGTTATTTGGCATTGTTAGAATTGTTTTGCATTTATTTGTGAATTTGATAAAATAGAGTTTACACTAACATTAAACTCATCTGAACACATTTTCGTATAATTAGATTTGAAAGTTTTATTTTATTAAATGGTTTGAAATTCAGATTTATAATAAAATATTGAACACTTTAAAAATACTATATACGCTGGATACTTCTTTTAAATAGCAATGAATACAAAGTTGGATATGATAATGTTATTTAAAGCGATTTTGCTGAATCTCATGTTTGTATAACTTAGATTATAGATTCCAATAGACAAATTGTTGTTTGTAAAAAGTATAAAAACACACATAACTAAAATAATATCATATAAGATATTATATGAAAACTATTTTCGTACTTGAATTCGTAATATACATGTCTCAAATCTTATAAATTACTCATATGAACATTCGTCTGTACTCATATCAATTTTATTGGTTTTATTTTTCCGACTATTCGCAAAATAGTCGGAAAATGTATCCGAGCCTTTATTTATTATGTCAAAGAACGATGAAATCTTTACGTGATCATGAAAGTCTTAATATAAAATCGTGTAAAGTACGTAATCAAAATACATTAAAAATATTTATAAATGTACAATGTTGTTTTTGTTGTCGACATAATTAAGTTAAACGATGACGCCTTCAACCGCTAATGTAAACGAAATATATTATTTACAAATTTCACATTAGTAAAGCATAATTTATTAATAACCACCTCATAACAAAGTCCTAATTGATATAATTTGATTTAAAATAAAATAATGGCGGCTGTCGTTTATAAATCTATTGTTTAATTACCTTTCACCATTAAACTGTGTGAATAGTACAGAGCATGTTGTACCTAATCTGTTTATTTGATATTAATTTTCTAATTATTTATATTCTGTTACACGAGCATTAACACATATTTTATCCCTTTGTAAATGTAGACGTCTTTACAATCTTAATTTTTGACTCTGAATGATGTAGCTCGACTAAATTATTATAATTTCCTTTGACTGGCTGCACTTGGTCCTTAATCTCTTGATGACTACGTTCTAGCCACCTGTTCATTGTACTTTGTTGGCACCTACTTCGGTTTGTATAAGATGAACAAAACGAATCTGTAGAAGTGATAAGAAAGCACATCTGTGCTAAAAAATTTGCTGTCTCTTGTCAAATCGTTCTATCAGGATTTAAGCCTTATTGTTTTCAGATTAGATTTTCGACCCTGAATATATAAAAATCTATAAAATTAAAGAATAATCTAGCTTTTTTCATATGATTTTTAAGATAGCTTTTGTATAGGAGTTTCGAACACAAGTCAAAGGAAGGAATTGAGTGAAGCGAGAAAATCAACCACATTCTCACGTTTGCTCATGCATTTTTAGGTATTAACTAAATTTAGTAAGGATTTGTATATTAGTTTTGTGTAATTATAGCATATGGAACTAATAATTTAGAAGCTAAGAAATCGACAAGGATAAAAGTAAAGTTAATGACGAATGAAATCAAAGAAGCAAGAAATTAAATATACCTATGAAGGACTTAAAGACTAAAAGAATATAATTCCTTTTTTTTAAGGGCACCTGAGAAAAAGTAGCTAACGTAGCACTTTAATCATATTCATCTTGTACTAGATGTTGCAGGCAAGGCAAGGCAGTCAATTAAAGGAGAATGGAAATGATTAGCACTCCGGCAGCCTCCTCTTCAGCATCCTTGTTCATATTCATGGCGAGAGACTTCAAAAGGAGTTTCACGAGGGTCTGGATGGTGTTTTTATTTTAAGAGGCGGTCTAAATATCTGATTATTTAGGTGATAGTCGGCAGGTTAATACATTCCCGGGTTTGAAAGTTTCATGGATTGGAATAAAATATCAAGTCAGATCTATTTTCTTTATTTTGTAAGCTCATTTTGTCTTAAGACGAAATTTAAATTAAAAACGTGTGACTCTGACAAACATCAAAACAAATAATGACAGTCACGGGCAGGTAAGATGGCAACGTGCGCAGGAATAGTGGGGAAGTCAAAACACATACTTTTAAACATTTTAAAACTATGTATTAAAATATTTCATCTTTAAAAGTGTGACAAGGACAACATCATCCCAGGTACTGCTGTATGTAATATGTAATCATCTTCGGTCAACACACTCGTATAATTAGACATCAAACTTCACTACGTAAGTTCGTTTGATCCTTAAATATACTAATATTACCCCCGGCGCCTTTATCCCCTTACCAAGTACAGAATACACACACACCATTCAATATATAAATTTAGAAAATATTAATAAAAATACGTTACAAAAGGTTTAAGGTTTTAAAATAGAATAAATTGTATATAACGTAAAATTAAATGCGTGGCACAGTGTCAACGATATTAATAATTCAACCTCAATTACGAGAGCAGGCATTCAAGTTAGAAGAGGTATTTGGTTTTATGTTAATAATTATTAACTGGCAATACATAATTCAACAAAGCGTTATAGGAAATTGAGGTCAAATAGTGCTATTTTGAGGTATCTTTCAATGAAATATAACTTTAAAGTAATATAATTTTATTAGGGATTGAGTTACTTTGACAGTGTAGTCATTGAAAAGTCATAACAGTATTAGAATATTTGAATGTTGAAATTGCTTAACTTCTACAAGCTAATGTGTAAAATGTAATCTGTTATAAGTTTAACGTCTTGAAAATGGAAAATTTTAAAGCGTGTGCATTGAGTTTTTCAAAGATAAGAATTAATTTTGAAAGCCTTCACTTCAATTCTATTCTTAATAAATAATTTGATTGAATAATAAAAAATTAATGAGGGTAGGCGAAGTGTGTGAAATTCTTAATCGCGTACAAAACAGTGTTTAAGTAAATTTAGAATGTTTATTCTCCTAAAAGATATTATCACAAATTAAAAAGGCAATATGTATACGAGAAATATATATATATATATATATATTGTATTATATAATAAATTATATTATATAATAAAATACAACGGCTGCTCACTGTATCTTCGATAATATATCATTGCATATCTAGTATAAGTAGTGTAAATATTTTAAAGCACAGAATATGATTAAGTAATTATAACCTTTTATTACATATTTACGGTAAAGCTCTTGTGCTTCTGACAATATAAGTGACCGTGGTAGATGATTACTTACCTTACATGATTTTCATGTTCGTATGCCCTTATCTGTATACATATAATAAACCTTTATATGTGTCTGTACATTAAATGAATATTCATCTGTTAATAGGGGTGTGATAAGATAAAAATCACCCATTTTTATGAACATTTAGTCCGTCTGTCTGTCTGTCTGTCTGTTTGTATGTTTGTACACGAGTCACTTAAAACTTGATTTTGAGGAAATTTGGTGAAGTGATATCTGAAAACGTTGACATTTAAGATATTTTTTTTTATTGCGGAAAATATTGTAATTCCTACCAAAAATATAAAATGCCACTTCTGCCACTTAATTCAATAAAAATATATTTTAATAGAATAAAATAGTAATAGTACCCAAATATATATTGTGATATTTTCCAAACATTTGATTAAAAAGACCACTGACAAAATACGCTACAAGCGCTATTTTTGATGTCAAAGTCGATGGCGCCACAGGGTTTTTAATCTCGATTTCGTTACACTTTTATTTAATTTGAAATTCGAAAACTTATAATATTTGTTATTTGTAGGTAATTATTACGGACTACGTCACTTGTAAGTATATAAGAGATGATATCTACAAGCTTACTTGTGGCGCCTTTGAATACGCTACAGTTTCCAATAGGAATCAAATGTTAAGAAGTTTGTTAACACAATACTGTGTTATTCTACTAATTAAAAAAAAAGCGTTTTATTGACAAATCCACAAGAGTAAGGGTTAAGACGTAATGCTGGAAGTCTCTTGTGATTTCTTCTACCGGCACCAATACTTACAAAGTCCCACATTTTAGCTTTTCGACTTTAAAAAAAACTTTAGTGTTTCTATTTTGAAATTAATTATTTTACTTTTGAGTAAGCGATTAAAATTAAAACTCAAAATATCTCTTAACTATTTTCGCATTTTTTCTATATTTAAGCAATATTGTTATCATTTCAATTATGATATTTGTGTTAAGAAACAGTAATCCTAAACCGACAAGAGTTGCCTTTACAGACTCAACACGAAAATCTGATGATTGTGAGTTTGATAACACAAGTGTACCTTACAAATGGAATGTTTTTGCTGACTTAGAAAGACTTTATTAAATTTTTAATTGAACCGATACAAGTATCGGCTGAACCAGCTACTAAAAGCTTTAAAAGTGAAAACTGCATTTAACACTATATTTATCTTCTGCTCGTTTGCTGGTCAATTTGATGAAAATAAGGCTTGGTTCTTCAAGCTACTATTAGTAAAAAAACAAATTTCAGTAGGTTTATAAAATTTTTCGTGAAGCGCGAAAAACTCCTTGAACATTAAAGAGATAATTTTTTTTCTTAAATTGTCTATATTGTTTTGTTTTTTTTTTGAAGAAAAACAAGTCGAAAACAGAAATTTTAAAATTGTGAATTCCTAAAAACTAGGACTAAAAATATAAAAAAAATAGTAATAATGCAAGAATATTATAAATTATAATTAATTTTATTATTCCATTAACTTCATTGTTATTCCATTTAAGTTGAATTTTATATAAATTTGAAAAGTATCGATGTCGACCCATTTTATTTAACAGTTATGTTCATTTGTTAGTTAAAATTAAATTAAGCCATTATCAAAGTAGTTCCTAAATGGCAAAAAAAATATTGTAATTAACACGATATCACTTGTTCTTTATTAAGTTTAAACATTTTATTCTTATAAAAAGACTAACGAGCAGATGATGGTTGGTTATCTGATGGTAGATACCGTCACTCCTGGACTTTTGCAAATCCATTTAACACCCTTGTGAATAAGCGCAGACCGATAGAGAGCAGGAGGGGATGAGATCGTGCTTCCGGATTAATTTGAATTATTTTAAATAATAGTAACTTTGTATCGATCCTCCATTAGGAGGTACTACTGAAGTCGAATAGTTTTAACGACCTACAGTAACACTTTCAGACTTGATATTTGTTCCCCAAATTATATAAATCAACAAATAATATATAATATTTATTGAAACAGTTACAATGCTATCATTTCTGGTGAAAATGTATTAAAATCTATCTAACTATCCAGCCATGTTTAATGCCAGTCTGCTGCAGGTTGTTTGATTATTTATTTGGCGCTGAGTCAGAGTCAGATGTTTTATTCTGTTTTGCTTTATTGCAAGGTTGCATTTGGTGCTTTGAGAAATATTTTTAGAACTATATTTGTAAAGAAATGTTCTAATATTATAAATATTATAGTTTTATTATTATTATTATTATTATATTTTCTGTTAATTCCAATATGAAAGAGTTTTTCATTATTTATTTGACTTCAAAATCCACATAGTTTATAATACTGTATACTATTAAAACAAGGTCAATTGTTAAAATATAATATTATTCATTGACTGGCGGTTTTGTGCCGTCTATTTAAAATAAACAAATATAATAAATAAATAAATAAAACAAATATAATAAATAAATTTATAAAAACCGTATATATTATTTTTTTAATTCCGCTCCTCACATTTGGTGACGGTTTCTTTTTGAGATTTTTTTTAGCAAAACAGATAATCAAAGCAGGAAATTTTTGTGTATTTCTTGAGCGGCTGCATTAAGCAATATCTAGTGATAATAAAATCGATACACATTTCAAAGTCAAAGAGCATGTTAGGAAGTGGGAAAAGCTATAGAATGATTTTAATATGTACTCATTCGTATTAATAAATCACTGCGCTTCGTACGTACTTCGCAGTAGTCGTAGGATTAAATTGTTTTTTCTTTGCCTGGAATTTGTAAGGAGATTTAAAAATCAAGGAAGCCTGTTCCAATTAAAAGTAAAGCAATTTGTTTATGACTTTAGAAATAAAAGATAATTTATCTGATGATCAGTTGTTACTGTTACATTGACACCATATTTAGTATTTTTACCAACGCAAGTTTGTCGGGTACTATTGAACGGATATTTATGATTTTTTGTGGCTCCCTGATAAATATTGATTTTGCAATTGCACCTTACAGGTGGTGCTGTGATAAGATTTCTTTTATTTATGGGGCACGACGTCTATCGGACGAATTTCTTTAACATATACAAAAATAAAGAAGTGTATTGTATTTTATTATAATTAAAAGGTATTTGTTAGGACTTCAATAATTGAAAAGTCTAGTTGTTAACACAGAGTAGTCTTAAATTGTCGTCACTATGTAAATAATGTAAATAATGTTATTTATGTTATTTATTTAATTTTAAGCTCTACTAAGACAATAGATTGTAGGCCGAGGAGAATATTTATGTATTAGTATTTTAAAATATAATTTTGAACCTGTAGGATAATAAACTATGGTTATTGATTGATATGATTATTAATTAACTACAAAAGAAACATCAACCTATTTCCACTTTATCCTGGCGAATTATAAGCGTATTATCATAATAATAAATTTCTAACAATACCATGCAAAAATGTGTAAATTAGTATTTATTTATGTACACATTTTTGCAATTTATCTTGAAATAAAATTTTTGAACATCTGTTATAATTGAATGCAAAAATACTAAAAGATTTTTTATTATTTTCTATTTTATATTATTACAACTTTACTCCAATGGGAACGAACAACTTCTGCTAACAAATGCGACTAAAGTAAAAGATCCGGAACATAGCGAACGACTACAAAAGGGCTGAGTATTGAAATAAATATACTTTAACAGGTACATTTATATTTACTATAGCTGAATTCATATTAATCAGAAAAATGGACTGCGCTAGAAGTTTTTGTGATATTTATTACTATTGAATGCAAATCAATTGTCATTGAAAAAATATAAGTTTGTATATTTTTAGATCCCTTTACCAAAAAGTATGTTTCTAAATACGAAATTATTAAGTAATTATTACTTAAGAAGTAAATGTAAATGCCTTTTAATAGTAAACTATTTTATTTATTATTTTGACAAGAATCATTGCATCTACTATTTATAAATTATAAATTATATTTCTGAATGATAACGTGAATTTTGCTTTTAGTAAGGATATTTTCGTTATTCCCTCGTATTTAGCTCGTACTGTCATAGTATTGTTTGTTTAGTATTGTTAACCAAAATTTGAATATCGTATTTCAATTAAAATGAAACAAAACGGATTAAGATCATCAATTATTTAGTTCCATGATCTATTTTTATTATGTTGTGAGTTGTTATTGAATTATTAAAATTTAACAACATTAAAATTTCAAATATTTTAACGTTTTTTATTTTTCTGTATATTTTTTAATTTCTATAAGCAATATATATATATATATATATATATATATATATATATAAGCAATGTCTTCTTACACTGCTTGCTTGTTATTGTAAATATTTATAGATAACACAGCGAATATGGTCTTAATTTTTAGTTTTGTCAGCGACCAAATTATTCAACAATTTAGGTGTAAATTTTCCTCTGTTGTAATAGAATGTAGAAATTATATTGCATTGTTTGAATTGTTTTGTAATCATTTGTGTCATGAATACTAAAAAAATTGGAAATGCTATATACTTCTTTTAAATAGCGATCAACAAAAAGGCCGATACGTTAATATTGTTACAGATTACAATTGACCAATTATCTTTCTTCTCAAAAAGTAAAAAATTTATGTCCCTACGTTTATTTAATAATATGAAATTAGATATAATATACAAACTACTTTTGTATTTGTTGTTAGCATATATCAAGTCTATTAAATTACTATTATATATATTTCTCCAGAGGTACTCATTAATCTATAATTTTATTGAAATTTGGCACATCAGTTTCGAACCCATCCAGGACATTAATCTCTTAACTATTACGCCATGCTTCGATGTCATGACATTGAAGCATAGCGGAATGTGAAATGTGAACTGATGACAAAATTATACATACAAAACCATGTAAATTGTAAAAATCAAAAATCATGTAACTATTTTTAATTCTTTTATATCTTTTTTTGTAAAATAAGTGTTTAAACTTCGCTACGTAACTCGTTTAAGGGCAGTCACAGAATACCAGCATTGAGAATATTATTCTGAACCATCAGCTGATTGGCCAATCATTTTGGATAACTGTTTTTCATTTTTATTAGTTAGTTTCAATAGTGTTAGTTTTTAAGCGTTTTGTTGTTTTTTTTATTGTATGTATGCTTACTTTCGACAATAATTTAAAGGCTAACTGGCCTAATAATAAGGCCTATTTTTTTATTTTTTTTTAAGGAGCGAAGTTTAATATTAACAAATTTCAACATTAACAAAGTTTGATTTCTTAATAACTACTTTATAATAAAATTCTAAATGATACCACTTCATTAAAAATAAATATATGGTGGCTGTTAAATAGAAATCTATTATTATTTACCTTTCAATAGCACCTGTATGTATAATTTAATTACATTGACATATTTATTTTTTAATTATTTATATTCCGTTATACAAGCATTGGTAAATATTCCAACACATTGTGAGTAATGAAGCTTAGGTTTTATATTTTTAAATTCTGAAGTAAAGCTTGATGGTGTAGCGCATCTCAGTTACCAAAAGGTAAAATATATATAACAGAAAATTAAACTTGTCCCCTAGTGCCAATGGCTTTAATAATTCAATTTCAATTACGAGTATCATTCAAGTTAGAAGAGCTATTGGGTTTTATGTTAATAATTATTAACTAACAATATATAATTAAAGAACGCAGTATGGAATTGAGGTTAATCTGTACTGTTGAATTGAATAAAGTGGAATTTACAAAAACGTAAGATGAAGAAAGTATTCTAAAGCTTTTGCAATGACTTTTGTAAAGATAAGACTTAACTGTGAAGGCTTCTGAAGTTAAGTTATATTGTTGATAATTATTTTGATTTAGTAATAAATAAAAATATCAAAAATATTGGTTATCGGGTAAAAGCGATAGCAATGAAAATGCTACTTTTATAATAAGTGGCAATAACTCGATTCAGTCAATTCAAAGAAAAGAAAACTTTTCATAAATTCAATATCTTTTAACTATTTGGTGTTCATAAACATAATGAGTAAATATTATTTAATGTTTTGAAAATATAAATATATATATATATATATATATATATATATATATATATATATATATATATATATATATATATATATATATTATGTTATGAAACATATGTAAATACATTTGAAATTCATAATATTGTAAAATTATTAAATATTGAAATTCTGAAAATGCTTTGATGTAGTCATGTCTATTCTTCCAATAGATATTATCAAAACATAAAATGGCAACGTAAATACGCTGATTTTTTGATGAATTTGGAAATAATTATTTTAATAAAATACAACGCCCGCTTACAGTTTCCTCGATACTCCTTCGCTGCACATCTAATGTAGTGACATTAGATGTAAATAATTTAAGGCACGGATCATTTTTGTCTTAACAGTAATTATAACATTTAATTGTTTATTTCTCGCAACGCTCTTATGCTTCTGATAGTAAAAGACACTTGTGATCTGACGATCTGATGATCCACATGCTCGTTTGTCTATATACTATTAAAAACTGTAAACTTTTTTAAAAATATTTTAATTTTTTTTTACAGTTAAGGAATGTTGTTATCATTTCAATTATGTTATTTGAAATTAGAGTCAATCCTAAACCGACATGAGTGTGATGCCATTATTGACTCAGCACGAGAAGGTTCTCGTACCGACAGTGAGCTTGACAAGTGTACCTTACAAATGGAATGTTTTTGCTGACTTAAAAGGGACTTTATGGAATTTTTAATTGAACGTATACAATTATTGGTTGAACCAGGTTCTTATAGGTATATATAATTTTTTTACAGTAAAATATTTATTATTACTGGAATTGAAAGCAAGTATCTTAACTCGTTTTCTTCTTTTAATCTTTAAACATTATGTGGGTGTGCTTGAACAGTAATATAGAAAGAAAAACATTGTTTGTTAATAGTTATTTATGTTCAAATTATGAGTTGTAAAAAAATATAATTAATTTCATTTTTAACGCCGATTTGAGAAAGTTTCAAGATTCAAAAGTATTCGAAACGGCGTTAATACATAAGTTAATATTATTTAACTAAAAACCTTATTAGCTTCTCCCCAATAATCGCGATTAAAGTAATTAAAATTAATTTAGATATGTTTTAAGTACGCTTCAACACTCTTCATTGATTTATAAAATAAACGTATCTATATTATTTCAACTTTACTCCAACAGGAACGAACAACTTGTGTCAGCAAATGTAGCTAAAGTAAAAAGATCCGGAACATAGCAAGCAACTACAAAACGGCTGAGTGTCGTAATAAATATACATATTTTAACACATACATTAATAAATATAGATCAATTCAAATTTATTCAAACAATGGACATTGCTGAAGGTTTAGGTAATAAGTATTATTATATTTATTATTACTGCATGCCAATCAATTGTCATTGAAAAAAATTATGTTTGAATGTCTTCAAATACACTTTTTTGGTGAAAGAATTAACAAAAAAGTATATTCTTCAATCAATGAAATACTTTTTTCTCTCTGCGCTCAAAAAACAGAGTTTATTATTGACATTGACATTTATAATCTGTGATATAATTGACATTGAGTATGAACGAGAAACAATTTTGTTTATTTTTAATTTTGAAATGTCTTAAATTATGTCAAATTTCAACTATGTTAGGATAATTTGAATCTGTTTGCTATTTCTTTGTATAATTTAAATATTCACTATGATCTACTTTTTATCAAATAAATTATAACTGTATATCAACTACAATATGATATATTTAAGTATGGATCCATACAATAAAAAATCAATATCCTACATCTATTTACTTCACAGTTTGGAGCTTTTTTATAATAATTTAGTTAAATCAATGAAGATGAGTCTATGTAGACAAGAAATCTTGTCTTGTCTTTGTATGTCTTTCATAGATAATTATTAATTCAATTTAGTTAAATATTGTAAAACAAAGTATTTTTGTATAGTTGGAAAATCATTCATATTTTAAAACGAAACAATAAATACCTTTACTTAGTATTTGCGAAGTTAATTGTTACTTTCTGCTAGTAGAAACTATATTATTTACTATTTTGAGAAACTACCATACAATATTAAATTGTTGCATATACTATTTAAATTATAAATAAATTTCTAAAGGGTAACACGGACTTTGCTCTTAGCAAGTATATTTTCGTTATTCTCTCGTATTTAGTTATTACTTGCATAGAATTATTTCTTTTGTATTCGTTATCTAAAATAGAATATAGTATTTCAGGTAAAATTAACCAAAACGGAGTAGGATCGTTTAGCTACTTGTTATATTTTTATTATTTTTATTATAAGGTGGCTTTAATAATATTTTATGTTAAGACCAGTAAGATTTTTGACATTAGAATTCTTAAACTATAATTATTGTTTTATAAATAATATTTATTATTATTTATTAATTCTTTATTGTCCGAAGCAGGTACAATTGGCGGACTTAACGCTAAAAAGCATTCTCTACCAGTCAACCTGAGAATACAGTAAAGAAAATAAAATGTTGGGGCGCTTAAAGTAATAAAAAAAAATTAAACAATAAAAAAAAAACATAAAATGCAACTATGAATATATTGTGACTATTATAAAAAATAAATATCTTAATTATTAATTTGAAATATTTTGATTCTAATCGATTTACTTAAAAATAGTTTTATGACTAAATTATACGCGAGTTTTAATCCGTAAAAATAGTTTTATTTCAAGTCTCTATAGGATAGTTATGTGAGGGTATTAAGAAATCTTATGAGTACAATAATTACAAGTGTATTTCAAATCCAATGATTTAAGAAAATGGGCCTTCAATTTTTTGAAAATCTGAAAGCTCTATCTCTCTAGGCACTATTTGACAATTAACTTTCGTGAAAATTTGTGAGCGATAGGTTATTTGTGTTTTCATTAAATTTAATATTTTAAAAATTGCAATAATTATGTTATTCTTTTAATGATACAAAATTATTCTTCATATACATCGAGTGTATTAACCACAATCAATTTAATATTAACTAATAATAATTATAAAACTGGACAATGTCGCAAAACAAAACGATGCTACATGAAAATGGACTGCAATCATTCGTGAAATTGCAGTCCTTGTAGAGGTTTTTGTTGAAGCGTTGTCTCCAATGGGTCGCTGAATAAACTAGAGATAAACTGCGAACAATACTAAAGCTTTGTTACTAAAGTTTTTAAAAAAGATAACTTAAGATGGCAAAGTAAGATAACATTTGCTATTTAATGTGGTTTTCTTGATGTGTAAAGATATTTTTAATGATATTAGAAAGTAACGTATAAATAATATTTTATTGTATATTAGAATGTTAACCATGTTTTGCGTATATATATAGTATCACAGAGTTAATTTTAGCTCGTTTTAAAGCTTTTACATTATGTTTTGAAAACAAATATTTTTATAGTCTAATACGTTATATTTCTATAGTTAAAACTAATTTGAAACTTATTAAATACAAATTTTAAAACTGTAATTGATCTTATTATATATTAAAAGTATTAAATAATTTTTTTAGTTTAAAAACTTCTTTGTATATATCGCTTTGATGTCAAAATAAAAAAAAAAACACATTAAAAATAACTTATTATAACACGAATCAACAATGAATTCACAAATATATATGACGTATTAATGACAAAGATACGATTTGCTATTCGTTGATTCTATATATTAAAAGAATTCGTATTTTGAATAGTGCGCGTCACTTTGGTCTGACCAATAGCAAGGCTCGAAAGCAGCATACACTATAAGTTGATTGGCGGAGACCTCATTCGAAAATGGTGGTCGCGATTCCGTGCAAATAATTTAATCGTCCGCTGCAAAAATATAAAATTGTTTATTTCTATTGAGATTTGTGAATTCAAGTATAGTCTAGCTTCTACTATATTTCTACTATAATAAGACTCCTATAGTCGATAACCGTGAGTGTGCGTAGAACTTAGAATGGCGACGTCTTGCTATATGATAATATTCGGTGCCACTATGTGCCTCCTACCCTCTGAATGTGAATATAAAACAATGAAGATCTTCGGATGCCTCGTCTGCTACGATATCTAACTGTAAGTCCTTTTAGTTGTTCAGACCATCGTGTGTAACTAATCTAGAAACTATGGTTTAGTTGAGTTTTTTTTAGTCTTCCACACATTTATTAAAACAAATACAGAAGTAAATAAAAAGTTATATTTGAAGATATGAAGAAAACCTAATTTACCCTTATTTGAATAATATTTTAATAAAACTATTTTACGGATATAACTCGCGTTTTTTTTACCTTTTTTTTTATGTAACCCGACGTTTCGAATGCTTTGCAGCAAACGTATTCGCGATATGACGAGATGATGGTGTCTCCATCCAAACATCGGGTTAAATTAAAAAATGGAATAATAAACGTGAGTTATATCCTTTTATTGAAATGTGTAGTACTCGTGTAAATCTTAGAAAACATTGAATTGAACTAGTTAGAATACTATATTTTAAAATACTCATAAATCTTGTCCTCGGCCCACAGACTATTGTCCTACCAGAGATTAGACTTTTAAATCACGCTGCAAAGTTGAATATTCGATTTGCACTAAATAATGTAGTCACGACAGTTTACGACTGTTCTGTGTTAATAACTGAACTTTTCAATTATTATATTACTAACCTAAGATAATGGTTAAGATATACATATTAAATTATAATAAAATGCAATACACTTCTGTGTGTTCATTATATTAAACAAAAGCTACCGACAAACGTTGTGCCCTATAAATAAAAACAAACTAATCACAGCATCACCAATCAGGTCCAATTGTAAATTCAAAATTGCAATTCCAACTCACACGAAAAATTATCAAAATCGATCAAGTATTATCCGGCATAAGTTGCGTTAACAAAAATGTTGATACTTTTGAAGTATATGGCTAACATTACTGTTGTTACCAATTGAAATTCTGATAGATTATCTTGTTTGTTCTAAAGTCATAAATAAACTGTTTTACTTTTAACTGGCTTACTTGATTTTAAATTCTCCTTACAAATCTCCATGCAAACAAAAACAATTAATTTTACGACTATAGCGAAGTATGTATGACGTGTCACGTTTTATTAACACGTATGAGAAAATTTTCAAATCATTTTATAGCTTTCCCGACTTCCTAACTTTCTAATTTCCTAACTTCTTCCTAACTTTCCTTCCTTTATTATCACTAGATATTGCTTAGTGTAGTCACTCAAGAAAATAAACAAAACACCTTTGCTTTGATTCCCTATTTGCTGAAAAAAAAAAGAAAATCTCAAAAACAAACCGAATCATTAAATATGAGAAATGGAACCAAATAAGTAATACATGCGGTTTTTATAGAGGTGCATATTTTACATGTATACATTTATAAATTGTAGCACGTCTAAAAAATAAAACCACCAGTCAGTGAATAATATTATATTTTAACTTTAATTTTTAATTTTTACATTTTTATATTGGATAGAATTGACCTTGTTTTAACTGAGTATACAGTAGTATTATAAACTATTCATAACTATGCGGATTTTCAAATCAAATAAATAATAAAATAAAAACTCTCTAATATTTGAATTAACATAAAATATAATAGTAATAATAATAATCTATAATATTTATAATATTAGAACATTTCTTTACAAATATAGTTCTAAAAATATTTCTCAAAGCAACAAATGCAACCTTGCAATAAAGTAAAACAGAATAAAACATCTGACTCAGCGCCAAATAAATAATCAAACAACCTGCAGCAGACTGGCATTAAACATGGCTGGATAGTGAAGCCAATAGGATATAGATTTTAATACAATTTCACAATAAATGATAACTGCTTCAATGAATATTATATATTTTTTGTTGATTTATATAATTTGGTTAACAAATATCGAGTGGGAGAGTGTATCTGTAGTTCATACGAGCTGGATCGATTGTTGTAATGGAAGATTGATAAAAACTTGCTATTATTGTAAGTAATAGAAATAAATCCGAAATTTGCGTTATTTGAAGAGACTTTCAAATGGTACGCTTGCAGATGTCCAGGTGTGACGGTATCTATCATCATCTGATCTGATAGATACCTTGGTTATCTAACAAGCTGTTGTAATAAATCAGCCCTTCAACCGTTTTATTTCCTAAGTTACAAAAACATATTTTAGGTAATATTATAATATTACATTTATTTATTTTATCTTGATTGTTCAAAAAATTGTTGAAAAGGTCCATTTAATTCTACAAGGCATTTTACGAGTCGGCTCAAAAAAATTAACAATGGTGGCAAAACTATGCCTATAACTTAATTTAATAAATTATAATTTATATAAACTTACATTGAATAAAAAGTAAAGATACGTTCTTTTCACTCCAGTAATAGTTAATATTTAACATTAAAAATTATGATTTCTTTCTAAGTAATAGTAATTATAACTAATTTTATTTTCATATTATTTGTATTTTGTTTGATTTTTGATAGAGAGTGATCAAAAATTTCGACTTGTTTGTTCGAAATATATGAAGTTTGGCTTTTATTTTTAGTAACCTGAAAAAGAAAAGCATCATATATTTTTTTATTAAAGTGAGTAGCGAACGAATAGTAAATAAATATAGTGGTGAATGCAGGCTTCACCCATAGATATTTACGAAGCATTGGAATTTGTAAATCTAAATCAAGTTACAGCGAGTATCAAGCCTCCTTCAAAATTAATAAATAGAAAATAAAAAACAGTATTTATATAAAGCTTTAAATAACTGGTTCAAGCGATAATTGTATAAGTTCAAATAAAAATTTAATTAAGTCCCTCTAAGTCAGCAAAAACATTCCATTTGTAAGGTACACTTGTGTTTTTAAGTTTACAATGATAAGGCTTTCGTATTGAGTCTGTAAAGGCAACACACTCTTGTTGATTTAGGATTCTTAAATCTAATTTCAAATATCGTAATTGAAATGGTTACAGCACTCCTTAAATATAAAAAATAACCGTGAATATAGTATAGTTAAAGTTAAACAAATAATTATGTGGATCACCTGATGTAAGAGAACTTAGATACAAGTGTTTTTCATTATCAGAAGCATAAAAGCGTTGCTGGAAATTAAAGGTTAAAATTAATGCTTAAATAAAAATGATCTGAGCCTTAAATTATTTAAATTACTTAAACACAATAGCTGCTCAATATACTCTCCATATTCCATAATGTTGGGGGTAGAGTGAACGGCATTATGTTTTATTTAAAAAAATATTTTGACATTAGTCGTAATAAAAAATCAGCACATACAAGACGCTTATCTAGTTTTTGATTATAACTTTCGATAAAAAAAAAAAGAAAAACATGATGAAAAAACAAACAGTAAAACACAAACTAAAAACAATCCAATAAATATAGAAATAACATACAGTATGAACACCTAGACTCGAAACAGCAATTTATAGGATCACACAAGCAAATGACACGTGTGGGAAGCAAACCAAGAATTATGGTTTAGCAGACAAGTCTTAACCACTAGACCAATAGGCGGTATTGACACATTTCAAAAAGTTTTGCCTCATGACCTTCATACACTACCTACTGTATAGATATTATCTTTGGCATCGACACAAGGTTAGCTTAATTTGTAAGTACATATATTCTTGAGTATGTGTTTATGTTTAAGCTTATATATTATGGATAAGTCAAGAGTATAGGTATGCTCTATTGTATTAAAAGTTGGCTTGTTTTAGACGTTTTAGCGTAGATTACAATGTTTATATAGAAAGGCTAACTTCCAAACAAATTTTAGTGAGAAAATATTGAAGCATTATAGGAATTTAGAGTTAAAACTTCTTAACCAGTTTGTTTAGGATGATAATGATTTTGCGTATGATGATGAAAGTTGCGAAAGGATCTCCCTTTTTTATTGTATAATTATTTCAAAGTATACAATTCAGCAAACTTGGTAAACTGTGGTTATACTTTGACAAATCTATAATACCATTTGTAAATGTGATATTTAGTCATACAGGTAAATAAAATAGACAATTTTGTAAATAATAACTATTTCTTTTAGAAAAATTAAATACATAAGAAATTATATTACAGAAACGGAAATAAATAGATATGAAAATATATGACGCTTGAAAATATATTCCTCAGTCTGAAATCCTCGGAATTAGTGAAAAAGTTTTGTACCAATCAAGCGAGTGCTAACTCTCGTCAATAGACAAAAAAAAAATGTTATTTGAAGGTAGTATCTTTTATTACACTTGAATAATATTAGCCGTTTTAATTAAGATGTGAGATAGACTGTACGCAGTAATGTATTTGAATGTCTAATTCGTTTTCCATTTATTTGTAAAGCAGTTCTAGTTTGGAGCGAATCTATGTGAAAACAGTAGAAATACATCAACTATTCGCTTTGAATCAAAATTCTGCATGGAAAGCTTTTAGAAATGTTAACTCAGTGACGTATGGAAATGTAAATTAAATACACTCTAAAATTAATTAAGCTTACTTAATCGTTATTATAAGTCCAACTGGTCATTTAAGACTTTAAAGATAATTTTACGATCAATTATATAATAATTTAATGAAATGGGAATGTGAAATGCAAAGACCACACATTTGTTTTTGTACTGGATTACGTTAATTACTTTACCTACAATAAAATAAAAATATATTTTCAATACATTGATTTTATATATATATATATTTTTTAAGCTTTTGAATAAATTACATTTTTATATTGTTATCTAATTTTAATGTAGAAAATGTTTGATGAAAATTGTTTTTAAATATAGTGTATCTGATATAATTAATAATGCACTCAATGAAGATATTCAGTTACGATAATTTGAAAATGCGTTGCCATTCTATAGGAATATGGAGACCAATAATATTGAAAAAACGAGAAGGTTTTTATCTGTCTTCAACATCATCCAAAAGTATGAAAATTATTTCATAGTTATGTAGTTCGTATACTAGCTATAGTGAAATAAGACATCTATCTGTAATTCATAAAACTTCTGCTTCTATTGTAATTCAAAATAAACCATTGTTATAATGAAGTAGATAAACCAAATAAGTATAATTAAAAATATGTAATCAAGAGTATCATTTCACTTTTTTTGGCATAAGAAAAAGGCAAAAGAAAATTGTCTGACCGACTCGACACAATTAAAGATCAAAAATAAATTACAAATCAAATATAAAATTCTCTCCTCAATAATTTTCGTTTAGTAAAGCTTAATTGAACTCGATAACCTCGGAAATGTTGATCATCGGGGAGCGACGTGGACATCTCGGTAATTGAGAAATGCAATTTAACTGTCTGGGGATTTCTTCTTTTTATTTTATTTTATTTAATTTTATTTTATTGATTTTATTAATTTACGTAGTGATATTTTAATTTAATCTTTTTATTATTCGGAAGATGTTCATGCATAAACATTGATTTTATTTTGTCTTAAAATTCAAGATCAAGTTTCGAAACGTATCTACAATGTATGTATCCGTCCACTAAATATTTCAGTACCCATCGGACCTCAACAAAGATATAATGCAGTTGGTATCGAAATTCACTGCAGATCTGAATCCTGCATATTATTCTTTAAATCTTTGGGGTTATTTTAAAGATTTTACGTTATTTATAAGAGAGTTCTAAATTTTTTAAGTTAAAATTAGACTTTTCTTTATGAATGAGTCGGATTTAAAAGAAAAACAATATTCTTGTGATAGAAAAGATAAACTTACACTATATATATAACTTTTTTTATAAAAAGACAAAATTTAAAAGAAAAACATGATGAGAATACATTATTAAGAGAGACCGTTATTATTTTTCAAAATGATCAAAATTTCCGAATTTGTACTTATTATTAAAAATACATAGGCTATTTCCCAATATTTAAATATTCTGATTTTTCATCGCCATTATGAGCTCTTTCGAATAAATTTACAAAAATATCACAATAGAAATAAACTAAAAATGAAACAAAAGTAAATATTTAATATCCAATGTCAATGAAGTCACCATGTCCGTTACAAATTTCAAATGATGTGACTTTTGAATAGCCTGATAAAATTCACTGCTTTTCGTTAGACTGTGTCAAAAAAAAGTAAAACTACGTTTAAGAAAATCCCGGGATCCCGGGATAGCCAGGTCATTGTCCTTTTATTCCCTGATCGTACTTACCTGTGTTAAGTATATGCGCTGATAAACTTTCAGCTTTTATAAAGTTACAAAGGTTTGACCGTCCTTGGTTCTTTTTTTATAAGAAGATTTATTATTTTTTCTTTCACTAGATAAATATATTTTAGCTTCTGTTTAATTTAAATGTAACAATTAGGCTGATTTTATTCATCAGTTATATTTAAGTTCAGTCCATATCATTTTAACTATTACTATTACAGTTGAGTGTACATTAATTAAAAATAATGATACATGCTCATGAAATTTAATTACATTCAAATATAATTGAAAATATTAATTCACTTAAACAGATTTCAGATAATCCTTTTGAATAACATCAATATTTTAATTGATTATTTTAATGTAAATATAATTGATATTTGTATTTTTTATTTAAGAAATACAAAGAAAACTAATGCTGGAAGATTAACCACGCTTAGTACTTCTTGCTATAAAACAATCATGAAGTAGACAAAAATAGTTAATGTGTTTCTTCACAAAGAAATATATATGTTACAGTCATAATGATCAAATAGCTATTATTCATAAAGACTGGTCGTCATGCATAATAACAAATTATCTTGACAATAAATTAATTACCTTATCCGGATATTATTTGTAACAGATAATCTAACCAAATCTCTATACCTCCTTGTTTTATTACTTTATTCCAGTCTTCGAAGATATAAGTTAGTTAATATTGATTCAGTGTAATTGTAATTGTAATGTTAATCTGGAATTACTTTGACTGTAACATTTAAGTAAATGAATATATGTTTGTTTTGCGTTTTGAAATGTTGTTAATACTATTTTAACATAAGTATTAATAGTGAAAGTAGTAATAGTAAAAGTAAAATGCAATTTTTTATTCAAGGTTAATAAAATATAACTATTCTCGTAAATAGAGATTCCGTTAGAGTAGAGCGCTTCTGCTATCGACATGCGTTCAATCTCCGAGTTTTAACGATATGGTCTACAGGAAGCCATACCACTGAAACTGCACTAACCGTTACTTTAATTATCTTTACCTTAACGCTGACGATAGACTCTAAAACGATTGGCTTAAGCCTTTCTAATGTCCAGGAATCCAGTTACCATTTAAAAGCTATACCGTTATCTTTGGTATAAACTGTGTCTTTGATTTTATATCAATCCCTTTTTTTATTGGGTCATGCATCATATTTAACATAATTGGTTGTTGTTAGACACAAAGATAATTCCCATGACGATGAGGTTCTCATCCCTTTGAACCATTAATTACTAATCGAATATATTAAAGTAAAATGGCACTTACTTGTTGCGCTAACTTCTGGCCCGAGGGACTCAAAGGCTTTTCCGAAACTCAATTTTAGAAGGCGATCTGAATCTGAAACAATTTACAATATTTATTACAGCGCCATCTAGGAAACAATGAACACAAACTGTTATGAAGAGTGGCAAGTTCAGAATTTTTAAAAGTAGTTTTAAGGAAAATTGTTAGATGTCACTATAAACAAACTTTTTTGTTGATAATATTAGCATCTATCATCATGAATCACGACACAAAATAAACGTAATAAATACTTAAATTATTATTTTAGAAAAATTATAATAACGTTTTTCTTAAATTGAGTGTAGTATGTTTTATTTAATTGACTACAGTTGATACGGTGTGGTTATGGTGGTGTGTCCATGGGCAACGCGATCAACAAAAATCTAGTACAAGTGAAGTGTAGTATCTAGTCACTGGTAAAACGTGTTGGCCAAAATTTTCAACACTTTTTTAAATTTAGAATTAAACAAAAAAGGTTGCAAATAAAATACTAAACTACAAAATTTTAAGTTAAAGAATAAAAATATTATAAATTCAACCTAAGAAATTTCTTGTTTCAGTTGTTCATGGGCTACGGACTCTTCTGACTTTTAGATACACTGTAATGCTTTACCAATTAACAAAAATTAAAAGTTAGTATACGAAATTCCCATTTGTTCATACAAACATTAAGGACAACCGGTACACCATATAATGAGTTACTTGACTTTAACTAATTGCCTGTAAAGATCTTCGCCCTTCATCGTTTGTCTCTTGGATAAATGACCAACTAAGAGTCAGGTTTTGTAACGTATTTATTAAAAGTGTCGTCATAATTTTGTAAGTCTTTAAAACCTAGAGAGATTTAAAACCAAGACTTTTTCAGTCTAGAGTATTTTTTATTTTCAATTAGAAATCTTCCATCTATATAAAACTATTTTAAGCGGTTTTATTTGGATATACATTTTATACAGATAAAAGAAATCTGGCCACAATAGTTTTATCATATTGATTGTATTAATTTTTTTATAAATTCTTGTGAAATCTTTGAAAATATCTTTTAAAGTTAATTTTCTCTGTTAGTTTATTTAGTTTCAAAGTAGTAAAAGATCACAACAGACAGTAATTAACAATATATACTTTAGTATTATATATAACATTTCACGGTTTTAATCTTAATCAAATTATTAAGCCATCATGGCAACACATAGCTATTTCGCTTTATATGTTTTATAAATAAATCTTGTATGAAAATGCACTTCGAAATTAATATTTGATTGATTTATAAGATGTTTAAATGAAAACTTTATTCCTTTTTGCCTCTAAAAGTTTGTTTCAGTTTAATCGAGAAATAGATATCTCACTTGAATATGCCTTTATTAGAGACTTGAAGTATGTTTTGAAACAGTTTTAATATGTATGGTGAAGTTATAAGCTATTAAGAGAACTCTAAGCCGACTGGAAGCTCGCCAACTTAGCTTCGTACCTTGTTGGTTGCAAATATAAATGGTCGTATATATTACGACAGTTTTGAAACCAATTTATGTCAAAGTTATATTGAATTGCTTTTACTTCAAAATGACAATTGTGGTTAATGTTTCTATGAAATTTAATTTTTAATAGTAATAAAATAAACCGATATAAAGTAAGCCGATATTTGTCCCAGTGATGACGGGACATCGTCCCTGTACTGCTGCACATAAAAAAATCGGTTTTGGTTTCATTTACAAGAGCTCCAGTCATAGATGTTCCGAAAAATAATGAAAAAATTTTCAAAGTTTCATCATTTACGCGACATATGTAGACGACTGACTTGCAGATAACAACAAAATGAAATCAATACAGAACCTGACAAAACCTGTTGAAATTTGTAAAAAAGCTGTAGAATAAACACAAAATTTTGCGGGCGACCAACTAGTTTAATTAAAATTTAAATGTAAAATTAATCTGACTGTAATTGAAGTTATTGTTATTTTATATTATGAGGTAAATTTAAATTTCTAATAAATAAAAAAGTATTTTAATAATTTCTTTTTTCTTTTTGTAGTAGCTTTTCGTTGAAAAATTAGGGTGATATTTCTTTTTATCAGTTAGTATTTAAAAATATATGTATTTATTTTTTAAGAGTCATTTTTTTTTATAAAACACTATAATTATGTTTGGATAATTTTTAGTACGATGAAGTATTTTATAACCGCCTACGTAACTAAAGACATTTATTTTAACTATGAAGAAATAATAAAACTTAATAATATATTGATAAGGATAATTATAGTCCAAAAATAAGGAATACTTTTTAATATTATAAATATACCTAAATAGTAGAAAATTACAACAGCCGATTGTTCTAAGGTTTAGCGGCACGGTAGGGCAGGAGGTATCCTGAGCCCATGTTCGTGGTTTCTATTCCCACACAACACAGTTACGTAATCCACAGATTGCTGTTTCGAATCTGGGTTTTGTATTTTTTCTCTTATTTTGATGTTTGTCAAACTGTACAGTGAGATTATTTCAAAAATCCTCAGTATAGAAATATAGTGCGGATTTTTTAAAACGTTTTTTCAATGAAAATAACTCTTTACTGAAGAAAAATATAAAATGTAATTCCTGACTTACGCCTCAATTCTTATATAGGTAAAATAGGCCTGACTTCGTAACGTAATAAACAAAATAGATTCCTTGCTGTGAAAGAAATAGTCTCCGGGCATAGTATGTTTTTGCTTAAAAAAAAGCAGAAATTCTTTAGCTTGCGATTCAATTAGGTCAGCTGTTAAACGATGAATAGTTAGTTAGTTGAATGGGGACGTTTAAATAGGTTCCTAGTTGATTAAACTGCTTAACAAATCAGATCAGTCCACAGCTGTAGCTTTACGGTTACGAGAAATTAAAATATAAGTTAGTTTTCGCAAAGAAGTTAGTTTCAAATTAGTATATTGTATACAATATTAATAAATTTTATTTTAAACAAATATATTGATAAAAAAAAACAAAATTATTAAAAATTCAATTTAATAATGTTAATATTGTGTAGTTAATATTTTTTAAATTATTTCTTAGATTCATTTCAGATTTTTAGTTGTGGTTCTAAACATAGCAATACCTGCGGCTGTGGAGTCAGGCGGGGGTTGAAAATGGTAATTGGCAGAAAATCCCTGGCCTGGAGAAGCAGAGTTGGCAGTAAATTGTAGTAGCAGTGACGGCCCAGTTGACAATACTTCGTAACCTGTAATCATGATAACAACAATTTAGGTACTCTGGTACAGTGCCGAGTCAAATCTTCTTTAAAACCTTATAAATATTATTGGTAACCTATAAAATATGTAGTATATAAATATACACGATATTTATTAAATCGTATATCTTATCGTCTCAAATCGTATCGTCTCATTTCTTGTTAATTAAGTTAAAAGCATATGATTAAAATTACTTAATTAAAAATACATATATATTGAAATATACCTATGGAGATCAATATATATTTTCATAATTAAAACGGATTAATTGATTATTTAATTAAGCCTTAAAAGATTAAATTAGCGGATTATCCGGCCGAAGTTAAAAAGTAAGAAATTGACGGATTTGTATTTGGAGTAAAATTGAATAACGACTTCCTACACAAGGAACGGAACGTCTTAATTTTTTAAATACTTTGGCATTTCGTCGGTTATTAATGCCACGAATAATGGATAAAGATAATATTTCCTTTACTTAAGATTTTAAAAATATCAAAATTATTTGTATGTTGTAGTAGGAACAATAAGTCCGCCAATATACTCTGTGCATAAGACAATAAATAAATAATAACCATTTATCTAAAATTAATTTTAAAATATATTATTTAAAATAAATTAATTATAAATTCTTTTTAATAATAATCATTTTATCTTGAATAAGATTAGTTTTCCGACAAACAATAAATAACTTAATTAATACTTTACAAACCTTTAGTCCTTTGACTAAAACTCTCAAAGGATCAAGAATGATCTAGTCGATGTAGGAATTTATATTAGATTGATCTAGTTTATTTCTAGTTCACTTTTAAATGGGTCATTCTGAACAAATGAACTTGTTTATATTAAATTCCAAGTACCTCTTTTGGTAAATGCGGCTTCATTACTTGCTATAGTTAGATTCATCCAAAGTTTGATAGTTCTGCTTTGCAAATCTATCAGAATATTATATAATTCAAAACCGCAAGATCAATACCAACACAGGAAATGGATGATAAGTTATAAACAGCGTAAGTTAAGCTATGGACAAAATTACGGGGACTGTTTTTAAGTTCACAGAATGGAAGGATGAATGAAGAATGAGGGGGGGGGGCTTGTTACAGTCCTATCGTGTTTTGTAACTAGTTATTATTTCATTCAGTATACGAAGTATTATCATAATGAAGTTATTAGTTTATAAACTATCATCGATCAAGCACTTCAATCCAAAAGAAATTCTGAGGTATAGAGAATATTGAGTTCTGCGCTAATAAACATAAAAGTGTTCAAATCATATAAAAAGAGATGTCATCTGTTTGCGATGACGTTTCTGAAAAAAACAATTGTGTACAAGTAGCACATACTTTTTAAACGAGGTAGGGCATCAATTGGATGAAATTCAAAACCGGAGTGGTTTATTAAGGTAACTAATGCAGATCTTAAAAAAATTAATATTTAAGTATTCACGTTTAAACATTAAATAAGTTAGAAACATTTTTGGAATATTTGCAATATTCTTTCATTATCTCATGACCAAAAGAAAGATAAACTTTTTTATGAAGAATAGTTTATAGATCTAAGTAATTTAGTAGGGTTGGAGGGGATATATTAAAAGTAAAAAAAAATATTCTATTACGTGTACTTAAATACGCAGAATACGTAAATTCTAAATAAAAAATATTTTATTTACATTAAAATTAAATTAATTAAACATTTCAAATGTTTGCTTCAAAGAAATGCCGCAGTATTTTAAATAAAGCAGCTGGTAGCCTCGAAACTAAAAGTCAATTTCACCTTACATTATTCATTCAAAAGCGGACTGCGTCTAGTGCTGTCGATACGAATAGAATAAATCGATGACTTACAAGTATTGTAGTAAAATAACTCATTTCATATGTATGAACTTTATTGTGATAGTGGAAATTTTATGACATATACCCTTTACATAATTTCGTTGAAACAAATTGGTTTTATATATAAATATTTATATATAAACGAAAAAGGTTTAAATCATATCTTTAGTCTATATATTTCAATTGAAACAGAGAGCTAAAAGATTGAACAAAATATTCGCAAGTTTCATTTTTTCAGAGTTGAAACACTACAATATTCCATAAAAATTAGAAATACTAAAAGCGTAACTCGACTATGATGGATTGTAGTACGCTTTGTAGAAGAGAGTTTATATTAAAAGTAGTTCCCTCGAGTGCCTTGAAAGGTATTGAATAATAATATGTTGGCATCAAGAATGAATTACATCATAAAATATGAATCGATTATTGTATTTGAAAGTAAAACTATTCTTTTATGTTGTTTTTTTTTATTAATACCGACATAATTTTAACATTAATATACCCTTTAATTATTTCCATAATATAGAAAATTAATACCATTTAATGATTTCAAAGATATACAAAATAATAACACACAGTATGTCATTGAATGTTGAATAAATAATATTAAAATTACTGTGGTTTTCTCGCTTATTTGTATAACTTTGTAAATAAAACGTTGTGTAATAAGCGATATATTATTTTTCGTATGATATTTTATTTATTTCTGTATTGTCTTTTTTATTTTATATCACTTTTATATATACCATGAAAAAAGCTCTTTTGTAAAGACAGTCTTAACTTAAAACTTAAGGCTACGAAGGTTTCAAGCCCTGGACTGAGAAAATCCATACGTTGATATTTTTTTATTATTATTCCTGTCTCATAAACGCTAAAATATTTAAAAAAAACTGTGAAAAATGATAATCATCGCAATCAAATCGATATGAATTTGGTCAATTAATATTGCAAACTCGACTTGCATAGTTGAGTTGTTAAAATTTCGTTAAAAGTTTTGATCAAAAGTTCAAATGTAAAAAATACATACACAATAATCGAGAACAGATTATATCATGGCATTGGTATCGATAAGATATTATCGATTTTATTCCCTGGGTATTATGAACTACAGAGATCGTAATGTATCCGTCAGTTTGCTGCCATTTTACTTCTAGTTCACTGAGTACTTTTATTGCGACTCATTTCCTGACTATAAAATATTATAGTTTTATTAAAAATGAAAGCCTCATTGTAGGAATTAATGTCATAAAATAAATATTTGCAAAGCGCTCGATTCACAAATAATATAAGTGATTATCAGTTGTTAATGAGTAGGTATCTTTACTGTGTGTTTTTATTAACACAAAGAAAACAGCGTACCACTTAAAAGTAGTGTAATATTTACTATTTACATATAAATTTTGTTGCAAAAAAATATGTACCTGTAAGTTCATTGCATAGCATAGCAATGGCTGGAGCGTTTGTGTCTCTGCCGTCGAATACTTTGATGATATCCGCCCGGCGCAGGCAACTGCAAATAAGTTTAGGATTAAGAGAGATTTTACATGCAGAGCACGTGACAGCCACGTGACAGTCACGTGATAGAACTGAAACAAAATATCCTTGTTGGAATGTTGACTGAGCGTGAGAATGTAGCCGTGGGTATGCTACACTCTCAGTAGATATGCATTTGTTCGTATGTGTATTTTTTCGTTAAACAAATTTTAACGGATATTTATTTGCTATGCGGCAGTAATCGGTGACAATTAGAGTATTATTTTTACCACAAAAATTTACGATTACTTATAGTCTGAGTGGGATCACTTGATCACTCAATGAGAACGCGTGTGTCGGTGTGTGTACGTAGATGTAAATGCTTCTTTATACGTTGGACGGTCAGTAGCGGTCTTTGTTTTTATGGTGAATTATTTTCTGTTCATAACTCCAATTTATGAGGTAATCTAATTCAAAACGAATGGCGTATCTTGTTCTTATTTTTATCTCAACTTGTTATTTTTTAGCTTTATGTTTTTGTTTGTTAGAGATTGGATTATTTAGGATTTCTTTTTTTTTATAAATTGTATTAAGAGACTAGATTATAGAAACGCGTTTTAAAATTTAACAAAACGTGATATTAGTTTTATATGTATTTTTGAATAGGAAGTTTGAATACCCAGGGATAATGTAGCATTCTAATGGTAAAAGAATTTTGAAATCAGTCCAGTAGTTTTGAGTTTATTTGATACAAACATACAATTAGTTTTCTTTTTATAAAACAAGTGTAAATTGGTATAAATGTTCGCAAGTACAAATTGTATTTAGTTAATTTCATTGTTAATGTACTCTGTACTTAAGGCTTCGTCTTGGCTGTTATATAACCAAGGCAGTACTTAGACCAACGTCGTTACTGATACAAATGAATTAGGTTTCAGGAAATGCCAGGTATATTTTATTACAGTCAACGAACTTAAGAGAACCGTAGCTGAAACAAACTTACGGTGTACTATGAAAATAAGTATTTATTAAGTAATTTAATATTTAGTTGGTATAAGTATACGTCGTCGTCGAAAAAGTCATGTGAATATTGTCATTAGACTGCACTGGATATAAAATTTAACGGTGAAGCTAGACCATCTGGGAATTAATGGTAAAGGCCCCTTGAGTGCTGGAAAGTTATATGTTATAAAATATTATTATTTTAAAAGGATATTAAACTGTAATTCTAAGAGGTTATCTTTTAATAACCGATATTCTATGTAGTTATAGTATTTAGGTCTTGTTTGTTTGAAGGCGCTTAACTTCTAAATTAAACAAAGAATTTTGAAAAAAAAAAGGTACATAGGAAGGCTATTAATAAAATTTTATAAAATTCGTCTGCGGCTGGAACCGTGAGTAAGAGCTAGAACTTTTTTTTTATTTATTGTTCTGTATAAAAAAGCAAACATATAACTGAAAATTTTCAATCATAATAGAGAAACGATCAATGTATTTATAAACTTGAACCCAGTTAGTCCAAAAAGTGTCAATCATTAGAATTGACTGCAAAAAAGATTCTCATAATACATGAATCTGTTATGTATGGTAATTCTAACGCAATTATATTAAATGTGATTTGTACACTTAGTGAATATAACATTTCGTGTATACACCACATGTTACACTATACTGGTGTACCTATCACATAATTTAATTACATAGATTTAATTACACCAACATGTTCAATTAACTACATAATGCATGTCTCGTAATTGAATTCAATATTGCGTGAAGTTGTTTTAAGCATAATGTAATTCAGTTTGTTTTCAGAATAAATTAAAACTACTCGGAAACTTCGCGTTTATTCAACGTATATTTTAGGAATTTCGAAAATTATGACAGGTTTTGTTTTGATTTCATTTCATTGCAAACTGCAAGTCATATTTGAAACCAAAATGATAAATTTTAATATTTTTGTCTTGTATTTTTTGTTATTATTATATTATTTTGCACATATAGATGTATATACAGCTATCGTTCCATTACCACTAGGATAAAAATCGGCTTACGCTATATTATTTATTTATTTATTTACTTTATGGGGTAATCCAACAGTGTGTGCAAAGTTAAAAATACGTAAAATAGGACCAAAATAGGACTACACTATTTAACAGTATTTAATATACGAACAAAAATAACAAAACAGAGTTCATTAGTTATAGGAAAAAGATAATTAAAAAGAAATATTAGACTTGTTAATATGCCAAAAAAATCAAAGCTTAAAGAAATACTTATTGGAGCGGGTGTAAATGAGTATGAGTATGTGTGGGTGAGTGTAGATGTTGCGTATCTGACGTTATATTATTTAATTTTTAGGCAGTTTTATGTGTTTTCTTAAGACAGATATAGATGTATTATATTAAAAAAGGATTGTTGGATATTCAATAGATATCACTAACCAACGAGTATAGTTTAAAACTAATAGACAACTTCTGTCTATACTATTAATAAATATAGTTTCGTCTTACTATGAAGAAAGTTAGCGTGTGCCCAGTTTCGAGGCAACTAACTAAATTGAGCTATTATAACAGAACAATCTGGCACTTTCAAATGTAATCTGTAGCAATAAGGTTGATTGGAATAAACAATTAAATCATTTTCAACGTATAAACTTAGTTTGTTAAGTTATGGTGACTTTGTTGTTTTAATTAAGTATATAGAAATAATTCACTTATAATTGTATAGTAACTTCAACCGTAGCTTTGATCACGTAGAAGGGAGGTGGGAGCAGTGTCCGCTAGTAATAAACAATATATAGAGGCAGCCTCATTGCGTCTGGTAATGACGATTTTATGTATACAAAATAAATTTTATTTTTTTAGTAACTATATTTGTATGGTACAATAGCTCTCTAAATCTAAAATTTTGAGCAATTATTCTATTTATAATTGAACAACATACATCCATCTATATAATATTTTCACATTAAAAATATTTATAGGTAAAATATTCATAAAAAAATAATATATAATAAGTTTTGTTAAGATGCTTTTAAACTTAAGTTACTAAATTTTCCATTATACTTATTTAAATTATCATTAATGTACGTAATATAATGAAATATCAAGTATTCAACCTAATATATCATAAAACAGGTATTCAAAATACACTGGTATAGATTTAATGAAATATTACAGACTCATTGACCGCAACCATTGCCGCATACACCGCACTGGGTATGAGCTAGCTTAATATTAAATTAATGGACCGGAAAGTAATCCAAAACTAATAATTTCTTCATACAAATATAAATTAATAGCTATTACTAATTAATAAGATAAATAGGACGCTTCATAATAACGTCTAAATTCTTCTTAATTAATCTGCCAATAACAATTAAAATGAAATTCTCAAATAAATCAGATCGTTTCGAAGATAAGAAACGTTTAAAGAAACAAGCTTTTCCAATTTATAATAATAGTACAGATCAGTAGATTATTTTATTAACACCTTCAAATATACAAAACTAGAATACAATACTCATATATATAACAAAAATGTCTCCACGTTTCTATAAGACACTTTTACGGGTATCAAATTCAATATTCACTTTGTAAAGATAAATGAACCGATGCTCGTCGATATAATACAATTTTCTACGCACCTTATATCCCCTTTTTGTAGCGAGACTTCTTCGAAAACAACCTTCACTCGGTCCTTTGGCCTGAAATGACAAGATCTTGTATTACGTATCACATCAAACAGTGGAGGCAAATGAAGGCTTTTTACATTTTATGCAGATATTTTATGCCATCCTGAGAAAGGTAGTTTGGAATATTACTGTGAAAAATATCCAAAAGAAAAATAAGGTGGATGTGATGACGCTTCACAAAAGTTACAAATGCTTTCACGCCAACAAAAAAATAAGCTTTGAACATTGGACCAATCTACAATATTTACACCCTTAACGAGACTTACCTGGCGTGAAAATGATAAGAGCAGCGCACATTATTCGGGTAAATGGACGGGTATCTCGGGCTGTATAGCCGGCCGTGGGTCGGGCGGTTGCCGGACCGGCTAAACTGGTAGTCGCATTCCGTTCCGGGTATCCGGACGCCTTCTGTTTCGAACAGACCTGAAAGAGATTAGCGTATATTGAATGTCTATTTTAATTTGGGGCTATTTATTTTGTTCTCAGTCATTCCTTATAATTAAAGAAGAATTCTTTTTATATTTATACTTTCATAGACTGAACCTAAAATAATATATTAAAGCTAAGGTTTTCTTTAAATGTGATTATCTCTTGAAATAACAGTCGAATTACAAATAACCTTTTACCCAATTCTGATAAGCTACATATAGTATAAGCTGATCCTTAAGACAATACTTAACAATTTATCAGAAAGCCTTCACATAATAGTGAAAAGTATTGGAAATTCCTTCTAAAAGAATATGATAAAATCTGATAAACGTGTTTTCATTGTAGTATTATATAAGTTATAAAATAATGTATAGAAATGTTATATAAAACTAATTTAGATTTAAAATGAAAAACATTTCCATAAATTGTACTCCCAGTTTACATGTATATTATCAAAAGTATTAAGTTATGAAACAATAGATTTTGCGTCGAAAGCTTTTTCACTTCTTACCTAAAGGTAAGGTAACAGGGTAAACCCTGTTATGGCTTAAAATACCCTGTGTATTAAATTATGAGGATCTGGCGGTTTCTAGGTTAATTGGCTCGTGCCGTAGATAAAACGAGATAAACATGTTGAGGTAAGTGGTGTTTGTCTACCAAATATTACACTAAGGTCCAGATGTATTGAGTTTCCTGTGGGTTTTGTTATCATAAATTAGAAATAGTTACCCTTGCTCGTATGAATTGCTATCAAGACAAAATAATATGGCTTATAACATATATAATTATGTTATGTATTTGAATGTATATTTACTATTCATACAGCTTTTTAGTTAAATATCAACGAATTCTGATTTAAGGTCAGACAAATATCATTATATATAATTATCCGGCTGTATTAACGTGAAATGTATCTGTATTTGCCCGACTAGTTTCGAAAATATTCCAAACATGGCAGAATCTCGGAGTGAACTATTTACATATAAAACTCGTAAGTAAATTTACGATACTATTTATGCGAGTACAGAAGGAAATTTATATATAATATAATCATAAATCTCGAAAGTTTCAACACAGAATAAGAATAATTTTAATTAATTAAATAACAGCATAAAGAAAATAATTTATAAATGTACTTTGTTTTTTATATCAGCAATTTTAAAATAAGTGAATAACAATTTGTTACGCAAATTAAAAGATTCTTGACGTCTTGCTTCCTTTAACGGCTCCCTAATGATTTAAGGTTTAATTTATATAATTTTCGGAAAATTTCAGTGAAAAAATTATCTGATTAAAATACGAAAATTAAAATATAATCTAACAGCGTTTTTCTTAAATTCTTTGATAACATTACATCTTCATGATAATAATTAATTGCCCACTCGAAATTTTATAACAAAATTTATAAGCGAAAAACGTTACAAAAATATATTATTTTAACAATCTAATCTTTGAAACTAGACATGATAGCAATCCACAATAACTCGGAGAGGCCGCCGCGGCGCCATATTGAAAAACTAATGAAAAAACCAACCACTCACAAAACTGGTGTTATTGAAAAACTATTTCATTCCACTCAATTGAAATTTGTTTAATACTTCTGATATTACATTTTACATTTTTTATTGGCTTTTATAATAATATAAATATATTAGTGATAAACTCCAAAAAACCTCCTGCGAACTGAAAATCCAAAGATTTCCGCTTGAAAATTTAAAGAACAAATATAACTTATTTTATTTCGTTCAAATTTAATAAGTTCAGATTAAATAGATTTATAAAAATAAAATTTTCAGACTTTATTTTTTTATAATCATTAGTAAAAACATACTTAAACAATATTATTATCAATAGACTTTCGTAAAACAAAGAAAAAAGTAGGTCACGAGTGCACTTTAATATCAGACCACACTGAGCTGTACAATATCTGTGCAAAGGTAGTCGGTAATGAAACGTAAACACACCTGCGTCAGACTCTTTGTTACCAAAATGATCCTTATTTATAAGAAAATAAGAGCTGTGTATCAAGTTAGCAGATCAAATATTTTTTTAGATTTAACTGGACTTTCTCATACATTGTGTTTTTTGTTCTATTTTTTTTATATCTCAATTTAAAACATATCTCAAAAAATAAACAATGAAGAAAACTGTTCAATAGTTTCGTAATTATTTTTTACTTTAAAAATAAATACTAAATATTTTAAAGTTATTTAATTTTTAAAGTAATAGTTTAGTTTCCTAGTTGATACACAAAATTTTCTCACAAAGGTGTGCACTTACTTTTAATTAAAAATCTGTTCGTTACTTTATGTTATAAAACACCTTTAATAAAAGAGCAAGACAGCTTTGCTTCAGCAGCTTTTGTTAACAATCTATCGAAGTATACAAATATATATTAACAGAAAAAATCAATATTGAATTTTAAAACAGTTCCCTCATATAAGCTAAACACAATACACTGCAGTCTCTTTAGTAAATATTTTCATTAAGGCAAAGTACTGACATGCTTATAAAAATATTCTGTATTTTAAAGTTTTTCATTACTAGATATGTACTGCAATTAATAATACTAATAATTAGATTATGTAAACTCAATGTCGAGGAAAAAATAGAAAGTAGGTAAAAAAATTTAAAAAATCTCATTATCAAATTACGGGAAGTTTTTTTATTTTTTTTTGTTTTACCTTTTGACATACACATTATGTATAGAGAAATAATTTTCACTTTTATTCTATGGTTAAATTATAGCTTTGACTGTTAAAAAAATCAACCTTTTAGATAACAATAATTTAAATTGACAATGTAACGTTATATGTCAGCAGTTCCAGCGAATATTATATGTCCGTTGCAATACGAGTATGATGTGCTCTGAAGTGGAAGCCGACTATTTTCATCGAAAAACATTAATTAAAAATGTTACATGTTAAATAAATGGTAAATAAAATGAAAAGGGACTCAAAAAGAAAAATAATCTGCCCTGTCTGTTAAAAAAATGGTCGATGGTTCGAATAATATTTCCATTTAATTAAAAAAAATAAAGAAAAGAACCTTATAAATAATATTAATTACTTATAATTTTGTTGTTCTATTCCTAGTTTATACATAAGGATTAGAATCTATTGAAACAAGCTATCACTGTGAGGTAATATATAAGGGTACAAATTCCCGACCCTAAATTAAAGTTATATACCTTGAAACAGGTTTAGAATGGGTGAAGTAACAAATACGTGCTCACACAAGTAGGAAACTTACTCCTATATAACGGTCTTTAGATAAAATGGCTTACGACTCTTGTTAGTAACGGTAAGACGAATCCAGTCTAACAGCAATTGAGTCTTCAAATTTCAACAGACGACATCGTTTCTAACAATGTAAGATGTTACAAATGCATTTGTCTAAAGTTATGTTTATGTGAATTTACAAATATATGTTTCAAACGTCTCAGTACCACAGGGAACCAATACAATCACAATTTCAAATCATACCTTTACGTGCCATCTCTCAGGGGAAGTTATGAAGAGAGTCGGAAATATGAAATATTTGTAAAAGCAAAAGGATGAAAGACCTTGTTGAAATTAATCTACAAAAAGAATGAGAAAGGCAATAAAATGAAAATATAAACGCACGTACTCTATTTTACTTAGAAAGATGCCTCTGAGGTTAGAAATCTATTCTCGATCTGACACATTTTTTTAATAAGTATTTCGTATTTTTTTTTGTTTTTGTAATATTTTATTGTGATTATATTTCAAAGGGATTGTGATTTTCCGTTTGTTTTCTCGAGTCACTTTATTCCAATATAAAAAAATATAAGAAGTTCAGAGATACCTGGAATTTTTTATGAGTTTCTGAAGCTTTAGATGAGCGTCGAAGAATTCCGTTGTATTTATTGATTTATTTGTTTGTTTTTCCTTTTGTGATGAAAGTAATTTGATCCTTAAGAGTCCTCTTTTGCGGTCAAATGAAAAAGTTTTGATTGCTGGCTGTGTCTTTTATTATGAGATAACATTAATTACAGCTGATTTCCCAATAGCAGTATTCTTATCAACAAACAAATTTATAAAAGCCATTTAGTTTTAAAATTATAATAGTGTGAATAAAGCTACACTGCTTTCACTCAGATACAATCACCCACATACAGACACACACACACATAAAAACCCACACTATAACAATTCATACGATACTTTAGGTAAAAAATATCCGAAGTAATGGAAAGTTGTGTCATATTAAAAAAAAGCCTACAAAATGAGATTGAAAAGTCCAGAGATTGAATCATCTATGGAAAGCTTCTGCTTCTATCATGAATATTCAATTTTCTTGAAGGAAAACTTAGTACAATTTTATGTCTCATCTCAACTTTAACTGAGTTGGCTTAACATCCTTTGTTTCCGAATACAGTATCAAAGTCGAAATACGTGTCGTTCGTGCTTATAGTGCTTTATCACTTGAATTAAATAAAACGTGTTCACGACGAATATTTGAACAAGTTTCATTATACAGATATGATAATAATATTAAGAGATTTTATTAATACTATGTGTCTGAGACATTTCATTACTGGATTATATGCACGATTTTTTTTATAACAATATATTTGATGAGATGCTGGATGAAAATTCGTTTATAAATTTATTTAACGATAACAGTTATATTTGTAAGTTATTTTTTCATGAATGGATAAAATTACAATAACTTCAATACATTTTAAAACAATGTAATATGAAACAATATTTAATGGAATTAATTCAATCAAATTGACGATGGCTTCGTTTTAATGCTGAGTGGTGTTGCCTGCAGTCCAAAGGACGTGGGTTCGATTCCCTCTCACACGTCACAGTTTGTGTGATTCAGATCGGGATTTTTATTATGGCCGTTATATCTTTATTTCTAAAACCCTCTGCGACATATAAATTATTTTTCTATTCCAAGATATATTTTTAAAAAAGAAAAACATTTGATACAATATTTAAGCATATTTTGAAATATATCATAATAACAATTTATTCTCTATAAATGTTTATACAACACTAAAACTTTTCATGGAAGGCTGCCAGTGACAATGCTACATACTTAAGTGAATCACACTTCAAAGAAAGATCTAGATTTCAGTAAAAATGTTTTTTTGGTATAACTTTGTATAAAAATCAACATAAAACTATAAATTTATGAATTTTAAAGCAACGTTGAAACATAAAAAAGCAAAAAGTTTTCTATTTTGAATTCAGATCTAGTCTTTTAATGCTAAGTAATTATTTTTATAACTAATGATTTGGGTTTTATATTATATGCGGTATGTAAGAAGTTGTCCAATATATTTGTATAGATATTACCCAATTTATGATTACAAAAGGAGGTATTGAATTATTTGTTTGGTGAATCTGATTGATATTTAATAATTTTGTTGACAAAAAAAACAAAATTGCTTTTGTAAACTGTTACTGAGAAAGAAATATGGGTGTCATTGTTTTAATTTGTCAATTACTTGTTATTTTAATTTAAACAGAATTCAGTACTGCTTCCAAGAATGTAAACATTGTATTCAAGAGTGAGAAAACTATATACTAGAAAGAGAAAAGATGATAATGATAAGAGACCAAAGAATCATAGCAACGTGCCTTTCACATTAGGCATACTTGATGTGACCTAGTTTCCAACTCAGTCACTCTGTATATCTAAGGGATGAAAAATTATGAAGAATTGTAATAAATCTCTTGTTATAGTTATTTATAATTTTAAGTAATAAAATTTTTGTGTTAGTATTTTTTAACTTTATACCTTTTAAGATTTCTCTACAAATTCGAATATTCTAAAAAAGAAGTCCTTAAGTACGGCTAAATAAATTCTTGTGTTCGTATAATATTTAGAATTTTCTTAATATTTTTTGGTATACCAATTTTATATTAAAAGTTAATTATAATTATTGAAGTTTTTGAAATGTTCTTTTGCAGTAAATAATTGATCAGATTTTATAGTTTTTTAAATTTTATAAAAAAAATTGAAAATAGAAAATAAATTAATTAAATCAGCAGATAAGAGCAATAAATAAATTGCTTTAATATTTTTAAAACCAACTTTTAAGTTATCATTAAAATACTTTGTCTGTATATTAAAAAAAAATGTAGTTTCTATAAAAACTGTGTTATCGTCTTGGCGTTGAAATGGGTTTCAAGAACTGAACCATTTGCGTCCGTTTAATGATAATTTTCTTTGGACGTGACATTTTTGTATTTTAAAAAACAATAAAATGAGTCTATATTTAAAGAAGTGGAGAAATATTTTTTTAGTTTTGTTTTGTGTACGCTTGTGTCCACTAATCAATATGTTGAAAATTTTTGTCTTATTCGCTTTATTCTTTTACAATGTATGTTTCAAATTTGAGAAGTTTTATATTTCAGAAACATTGAATTTTTTTTCAAATTAAAATAAAAAAATATTTTCAAAATAATTTTACAAATTGCTATATATTTTACAGATTCAATGTGCGCCAACTGAGTCTGTCAGTGAAACATCTGCGACCCAAAACACTCTTCACTTGCATGTGAAGAACTCGGAAGAGGCCACCAATTATCATCTCACTCCAATTATTGATGAACTCGGGAACATAGATGAGGAAGTCAATAAAGAACTTGAAGCTATTTTACCGTATATCAATTTTCTGGTGAGTTCTAATAGAGTTCTAATATATATTAAGGCGAATATTCACTTCAGTGTTGATAACTTTGATAGTTCTGTTTTAATATTACAATAATCTTACTTTTTGATACTTTTGAGTTTTAATAAAACGCAATAAACTAGTAACACGAAAAAAAATTGAAAGTCAGAAATTTTAGTAAAACTACGAAATTGTAGTTACGTAAATAGTTTGCGAAAGTAAGATTGTTGTAATATTACTTTAAGGTCAGGCTCGATATATATTTAAATTGCCAAAACCATTATAAAAAGTTTTATAACTATCTTTTCCTAAATAACCATTAGTTCCTTTCATCGTTATTTTACTAAGCAATATTTATTCGTCATACTTATCTTTAGTTAAAGCAAATATAAATGTTAGTTCAAGAATCACAACTAGAAATCCGCTAAGTAGTGTTTATATAACTACTTATAAAACTAACTTGGCTACAGTTTACTTATCTGTATGGTTAAACCAATATACCGAGCAGTGTTATGATTTGTAATGTATGTTATGTGTAATTACTTATTAATATTGTACTTTGTAGTTTTATCCATACGTCGACTTATAAACATATCAGGAATATATTTATAATATATGTGTTAGACTTAAATGGCGTAACATTTTATAATGTTTTCAAACTTATATAGTTTTCTCAAGCTCGTTAAATTGTAAATGAATATATAATGAAAAATTTATCGATACGAACAGGATTCGAACCTACGGCCTCTAAACTGAACGGTTTTACTTGTATTGATAACTATTTTATATTTATTTAAAATGGCATATTTAATTACTTAAATTGAATATTTTTTTATATAAGATAAAATCTCACAATAATACTGTTTTCTTCTTAAGTGACTATAAAGAAAACCTATTTTCCACAGTTGTGCTTACTTTACTATTATATTTCAAATCTCTCTATTTAATTTGAACAAACTTAAACTGTACATATGTAATCTATACAAATATTATAAAGAGAAATGTTTTGTATTTTTTAATTTTTGTAACGAAAAAACTCAATACTTATTCCACAGATTTGATTTTTTTTCACGATTATACTGCTACATTATCCCTGAGTGATGTAGGTAATAATATTTTTATATGTCAAAAAAAGTATATACTTTTCATTTTACAGTTTGATTTATTCAACGGTGGGAGTGACGTCCAAAATGATGAATGTAAAGACGAGATGGTCCTCCAGTTAGTACCGGATGAGAAAATCAAAGAAGAAAAAGCCACAGAGAAGCCTGCTGAATAATTTGTATTTTTATATTTTATTTTTCAATAATATTTATTTATTATTTTATCAGATTATGATATGTTTAAATACTACTTATTTTATTTTATTAGTTTGACTTGTAATGAGTTTTTTTTATTATTTTCAAGTTATTAACATTTGAGATAAAATGATTCTATAGAATTTTCAAATTCATTTTATAATTTATTTTCTTTTTACTATATATTATATCCATTCTATGTTCTTTTTATAATTTAAAAAATAAATTCCTTAAAAAAATTATTTGTTGTTAATTGTTTTTTTTACATTAGTTATTGATGTATGACTTGATCCGTGAAGAATATTTACACAGTTAGTTACATAAAATGAAGTCACTTTAAAATATTGACAGTAAGCGATCAGATTTTCCGCAAAATAACATTATGCAGAACTTAAAAATATTTATTCTATTTATTATTGTTACATCGGAACATGTAAGTAATGTTTTAATTATTTTATAATTTCCAGTTATTGTTTTTAAGATGATGTGCTTGAGAGTAAATTTATTTTTTGATAACGTTATCAAGTTACTGACACCATTTCTACAAACAAAAATCTTAATATATTTGAGTTATCAATATGGGTTTTATGATTTCTAAGTATTTTTATGCTCAAATGACAACATCTTTAAAATATAAAAAAATATATTGTAATTAATACTTTTTTTTTTAATTTGTTGCTATATATAATATTAATTTGAGTGTAGCATATTTTTCAGGCCAACGGCTTTGTTAGACGAGATGTGGTAAAAATGAATATAAATCACCTGGATTCCTTTCAAAAAAATATGGACCAATTCAGGAGTTGTGTGGACCAGTCACTAGCCATGGCTGTGGGCGATATAAATGAAAAACAACTGCAACCAATCTTTAGTATACTTGGAGACCAGCTAAATAGATTTTCAAAAGCTGTAAGTCAATTATAACTATGCTATATAATAATTATATGAAATATAATAATGATATGTATTTCTTTTACCGAAACAATTTTCCTATTCATATTTATTTATTTAATAGGTAAATATTAAAACTTAACTAACTCTAGAGAATGACTTCGTTTTCTCAGTCAAAATTTATAACATTTTAGTGTTATGGTAATAATTGTGGTTACCTGTGAAAGGAAAAATTTTTTTTTGGGCAAAAGTCATTCTAAATGTTGACTCCAATGAAAAGTTAACAAAATACAAAATTTCATAAAAACTCGTTGCATAATGATATATATCCCAATTATAATTTCTTTAGAACCTTTCTTAAACTTCAAGATGGGTATAAAATAAATGGCGAAAACAGTCTAATACTGCTAAAATTATACTTTAATATATCCACATTAAATTAATAATTATAATAAAAAATAATTGTAATGTTTTACAGTTCGATGCCCTCACAGCTCCAAGTACGTCAAAAGTTGAAAAATGATACGATAAATAACATTATTCATAATATAAATTTTATATTAAAACAATTGATAAACAACGAAACGTGAGTTCATTTGAAACGTGCTCATGACGTCACTGTACGTTACCAAATACCTTGTGAAATAATACTTAATATTGAATAATGCTTTCAACAGTAATTGGAAGTAATTATCGAATATTGTTAAAATTTCTTACTCAATTAAAATTTAATTTCTGGTTTTATTGAGCTCTTTATCTCTGAAAAATGTAGACTTAAAATGTTTTTTACACATTTCTTTAAGAATGTTTTAATAATAAATATTATGTGAATATTAAATTTTTGATTAATTTATATATAATATATTTAGTAGTATTACAATCCTTACATATTATTAAATAAAGGAACGCAGCTGTCTGTCTGTATGAACGCGATAAATTCAAAAACTACAAAACCAAATTGTTATCGGGTCTCACTAATAGATAGTTCGATTATATATATAAGACGTTTTGGCTTTATCTTATAAATCTTATCTAAATAAATAAATAATATATTTAGTTAAGAAAATTCTAAGTGAAATGAGTATTTTTTTATGTTCATAGTAGATCACTGGCGTAAGCCAGTGTATTTTAATGTCAGCATATTAATAACTTTTCTTATTAAACATTTAAAAAAATTTACACCCACAAAAACTTCCCCTAAAAAATATTAAATTATTGTGTAAGAGTGTTTTATTTCAAACCATGACATATAACAACAATAAGATAAATTCTAAATATAAATTATTTTGACAATAATATATAAACATCAGTTTCCATTATTTGTAAGCAATTATCTGTTAGTTTTATGAATCATCACAGTGGCAAACACGTCTTACTCTCACACATGTACACACACACAGACACAATACAACTATAATGTTAATAAGAATATCATATAATGATAAATATTTAAAAGAAATATAAAACTGTAATAAAAGTTACTTATTCTGGAAACAGTAAACAATTTAAAGCCGAGATTCAATAGGATTCTTTATTGTCATTAGAGACAATACCGCACTGGTAGTTGTTTTCTGCCTTTCCGATAGAAAACAAACGTATTTGTTCGATTCAGGAGTTTAGATAGTTTTCGAATGTTTGCTTTGAGATTTCTTTTTATATGTTTTCGTACTGAGATTCTTGTGTTTGTTGTTAAATGAAATATTTATTCAGTTCTGACTTCAATATGTCATACAAAATGAACATATATATTTTTTATTATGCAAATAAATTTGGAAACGAAGAACCTATACAGGGAATAGAAATTGGATATGCTTATGTGGTTACAATGATAAGATTTTTTGTATTCCATCCATAAGAGGTGAAATATTGAATAGAAAGTTTCCCAAAAGTTAACGCCACATAATAGAAAACAAATAAAAAAAAGTGTTCGTTTCACAAAACGAGATAGAAAAAAAAATTTTTTTTTGTTTCTTTTGTATAAATTTAATCACACAATCTAAACCGTGACAATGACATAAGTGACAAGAACACAGACAAAGGGTTAGAGTCAAAAGGTTATTCAACATGCAAAGGGCAGCTCTTGTTCTATTTGATGTGGGTAATAATAAAGAGAAAAGACAGACAAAACATACATCTATATTAAAAACATTTTTTTTTAACGTTTCAATAGACTGATGTAACTTTATTCAAAATAATCACCATTATACGTAATGGATAAGGGTAATTACATATTTGTGACAATATTCGGTTTGTTGATTATTAAAATGTATGGAAATAATATAAGAATTTGAAATTGGTTGAAATAAGGTATAACGGTCTTTTATAGTCTAAAAAATTAATATTTCTATTGATGATACTTAATGATCGAAGGATAACTTTACAACGAAATCCAAATATTTAATATATTACATTTTATTATTACCTTTAATTTATGGGTTCGTCAGGAAGAAAAAATAAATTGTCTATGACGTTAAACCAAACTACAATCGAGAAACTAAAAAAATATATTGTTGTTTTTGTTCAGATATTCATTGAAGCGAACCATTTCCTATTTATAGGTATAATAAAACTTACATTAACTGGTTGTTACCAGTAACAAGTAGTAATTACTCGAAATAATCATTCGTGATTATGTTTATTACTATTATTATTATTATCAAATAAATTTATTATATAATAAATATATTTTTTTATTTATATTTAAATTTATTTCATTTTTGTATATGCGTATAATCAAGTCTATAAAGTAAAATTGATATATGATTAGATTTTGACGTTTTAAATGTTTCAAAATTTATTACAACAGTTTGCTAATGTATGTAACATATTTGGTGTAACATACAACATATACGTGTTTATATAGACAATATATTAGATACAATTAAGTTCAAGATAACAGATAATGTCGGGTATTTCAATATGGGTTTTGTAAACAATGTGTCATTTACATCATTTTCTTTTAATCTAAGAGAATGAAATGGTAGAAGAGTCGATACGGGGGAGTAAACATCAATTAAAAATGAGTGCAAACTAATTTACTAATTATAATCCAGGAAGAGCTGACCCCTGGTCACCGATAAGACGAACAAACATAACGACTTCTTATTAAAAGGTCAGATAAAGAACGTCTGAGCTGAGCAAGCTTTAGTGAGTGATCCAAAGTCAATTTGCAAGGTTGTGTCCGCAAGAAAATCATCAAAATGAACAAACTGTTAATTCTACTCTTGGCTGTGTGCCTTGTTAGTGTAAGTATTCAATTAAAATTGTAATGTGATTTTTAATTGTTTAACTAGTTTCAATATATATATATGCCAGTCGGACTCACGGGTTTTTGAAATTATCAAATATCTGTTATAAAACAAAAGTATGATCCTACTTAGAAATGATATACAGGAGAGTTCTTTATTATTAAAAGGACAGTTCATGAGATAAAGGAGAAGTAATTAAAAATTATATTAAAATATAAAATTATATTAATGTATAAGTTTGTGTATGATTATTATAATTGTTATTTTCTATATTTTATTATTATTTATTACTTACAAAAGTAAACATACATAGTGTTTCCATTATTTGTATACCGTGCAGGCCTGTACTTAAAGTAACTTAGGTTTTAGTAAACTTGATCTTTCTGTTAGTTTGTTAGTGAGGGACAAATCTTGGAACTTAATTTTTAACCAGTTAACTTCAAGCGATTAAGCTGATATTTCCAATTCTTCTTTAGTTCAGATGATAATACAATTTATAAAATTATACAAAATCAATACTTTTATCAATAATAAATGGCCGTTGCGAGGAAAAAATAAGAAAAAAAAAATTATAATAATAAAATAAATAAAGAAAAATAAAATATGAATATGAGTATCAAGTAAAAGGGCTTGGTTTGTAGAACTCAAACCAACATGGAAAACGTAAGATGGCCGCCACCATAAAATGGCGGAATACATATTTTGGTAACATTATGGATATAAAAGGGCTTGAAAAGTGGAATATAACACATTATTAATAAAATTTAAACCTAGATAACAAAATAGCTTTTAAGTATAAAGCTTGTTATTTGCTTGTTTTCAAAAATCTTGTCTAAATACTTATTGTTCATTACTTATATATTGTATATATAGTGTTTTGTTTATTAGTTGTCCTAAATAAATACATGTATTATTTTTTATTATATGGTTAGTTTAAGTCAGATATTTCTTTAAATGGTATTTATTATAAGCATATATTTATAGGTTCATGCTTTCGTAAAACGTGAAGCTGAGTCTCCGAAAGAAGAGAACTTTTTGGACAATGCATTTAAATCATTCTCGGAATCTGCTAAAGACGCATCTGCGAAAGTGTCAAGCGCCCTTAGTCCAGAAAATATTCAAAAAGGATTTTCAGATGCTATCGATAGCTTAACCCAAGCTGTAAGTTTGAATAAGTGACATTATTATTTTAATTATTACTAGCTGTTACTGGATTTATTATTTAACTTATTACTAAGATAACTTCTAAGTTATTTTTCTTAGTTATTGACTTTGCATTAGTGTAAAATTAGATAGCCTTCTTCGTAAAACTTCCTGTATTAAGTATTTTTTTCGAACTCATTCGGTAGTTTTAAAGAATACCGCTTTTAAATAAAAAGTTTTTTCGCTTTATAATATAAGTCTAGATTATTTTCTAAAACTGTAACTGTGTATAAAAGTATATATTTTTTCCAGTTGAACAAATTAAAGAGTGAACCCGCTAAAGCGCAATGAAGACTACCAAAAATAATAATTGCCTATATAAAAATAAAAATATTGCTTTACTATTTTTATAAACTGAAGTCAATAAAGTTATAAATAAATATTTCGTACAAACAGTGTTTATTTTTTTCCAATTACAGTAAACTGGAGGGAGTGAAAAATAAAGGATATTTATTTATTTTAATTAAAACTAGATTTTATAGGAAACCTAAGTCTGTGACTTTTGTAATAAAATGTTTACGTTAAAAGTTTTTAGATATGTTTTAAATTTGTACTCTATATCTGCAAAGGTCAATTAAATTACACAAATATGACATTTCAAGTTGACATCTTTTTATGATGAAATGTTACATCTTTTTATGATGAAATGTTATCAAAAATGAAATCAATTGTAATTATCGTTAAAAATAAAAATAAATCACAGCTATGTTTATAAAACAGTTATTGATTTCGTGAAATCACTTTAATAATGAGGATATGAAAGAAGAGGAATTGAAGAAAAAGAAAAAAAAGTACTTCTTTGTTAATATATTTTTTTCAAAGAACTGCTTAATATTATAAAAATACTAAAATTGTTATTCACATAAAAACTGTTCTGATTGTAAAGTTTGGTGTAGCGATAGTAAATAAATTCACAAATGCTGATATATCTTTGTCTGAAACCATAGCAAATATGATTACATTAAAACAAGAATATTACTAAGTACTAACTTTTGGTCAGTATAAAGTCTTTTAATTAATTTTCAGTTCGAAATAATCTATTATTATATATTTCTAAACGCCTACAATATGTTTAATATGTGTTTATTTTGCATAGATATAATAAAAGAATATCCATTTGCTTATGACATGAAATTTATATTTATTTTATTTATTTTTTATTTATTAATTTATTTATTTATTTTATTTATTTATATTTTTATTATTTCGGATGTTGCAAGAGTTCATGGGCGGCGGTGATCACATTTTATCAGTGACCCGCATGCTTGTTTGCCCTCCTTTTCCATAAAAAAAAAAAAAAAAAAAAAATGTGTGGAGAATAAAAGCTACAATAGAGCCGCTTCCTCCCCCTAGTGGTGACAGTCACAATGACTAAGTTCCAGTTATAAAAGGTAGTTAGAAAGTGCATCACATAAACTGAGTTTTTATGGCGATTTTTCTTTATGGTCTTATAAAGAATTCCGCACGGTCGCCAAATTGTGCTGGTGGCTTTAATATGCAAGGAGGGTACCGATAAGCCAGCTTTACAAAGCCTGGTTTGATCCCATTTGAGCTTCTCGGTCCGTCTCTAGCTTTTCGCAGATTTACACCTTACACCTTTGTTCCTCGTCTGAAAGCGTAAGAGACACGAAGATTATATTTATCGTCTGGCTGTATGGAGCGCTCATTTTAACTGTCTGTTAAGATACCCTCCAACATTATTAGAATTTATTTCATTTATTCTTATAAAAAAATCAAAGTTCAATTCAAAATAACAACAGACATATTACATATAAAAATTCGTAGAGTGTTATACTTTTTTTTGGTAATTTTATAATTTATCTGCTATTGAAGTATCAATTACCTAGCTTTAAAATATATTTAAATTAGCTATAAAAAATTTTTTTTCGTCATAATTTTTTCAATTTTTTTTTCTAAATTGTTAGTAAATAGTTTCCTTCCTTTAAATTTATAAAATACATTTATTACATTTATTTTACAATTAATTTTTAATTTACAACAATATAATATCAGATATATTTTATAAATACACGATAATTGTAGGAAATAATACGGTAAAATTAACAAGATAATAGTCAGTGATATTTTTGGGTAAACTCACAATACAGAAAAATATGACGTCTAATCCGCAGCACAAGTTTTTAATTTACGAGAAATAAAAAAAATATCGAGTATTTACGAAATGAGTTATTGGAGTTATTATACAAAAATGTGTTAAGAATTATGCTCAGCGTCTTTACGGCATGTACTGTCGAGCAGTAAAATGACAGCAAATTTATTGGTAAGGCAACTCTGCTGTCTACGCCCCGCGTTCAACCGACAGTCATTGAAATTAATATATTTGTCTACATACTCGTTAGTTTTGAGTACAGTAATGTTTCCGCATTCTCCATTTTAAATCTTACACTATCCCGTCTGCGTTTCAAAATACAAATTTAATAATAAAAGTTATGTTCAAGAAAAAATGAACATATTTGTAGCTTATTGTTAGATTAAAAGGTAATTTAAATGACTAATTGATATTAAATTATTAAAGTTAGAGAGAGAAATATACAATTTTTACCAACCAATTACAGTAATTCAAGCTTACTGTCGCTTATTTTAAAATAATCCTGATGAATTTCTCATTTGCCCAAAGCTTATACAAATACTAAAAACCCTGTGAGTTGTTTGTATAATATACTTATGCCGTTTCTGAGTCGACAGTGACAAAATCGTTTACAAGTCTGAATTAGAAACACCCACCTTGCTTACAAATCTCGGTAACCATTCCTTTGTAAACAATATAATATTATGTTTTATGTAATTTTACTTTTACTTTTTCTTATTTTCGTCAAAGGTTTCGATTAGTTATGAAAACTTAATCATCTTATAAAAGTTTAACAATATATTCACAATGGTATAATATGTTTATATATTAAGACTCTTATTTAAGAAATAACAACCCGTTTATAAACACTGGGCTTACGAGCTTTAAAAAAAACAAAGTGAAAAGTGCGACAAAGCAAGCAGGTCTGTGCTTTCGTATTCATGACTTATTCTTTCTTTTATTACACATTTAGTAGCTTACTTTTTCTTTCCTGTTATATTATTTAGTTTTGTCAATCTTCATTATTATAAATGATTTTCCTTGAAAAGGTTACAGATAATCTTGGATAGAATATAATTTTATTGTTATTGATAAAAATTATATACTTTGAATAAAAATAATAGGATTATGAAATATAAAGATATCATAAGACTAAATAATATTTATTTTCTGAATTAGATTTGGGTTTAACAAATATAATGTCATATATTTTTTGTAAATGGATATTTATCTTTATAGAAATTTTACTTCGATAGAAATATGTCAATTGTGCTATATATTTTATTAACATACACATTTCATATATACATTATAAACTGCTTAAAATGTGTTATAATTATAATTATTATATAATTTATTAAAATAGATACTTATTTCCTTTGGAAACTTGCGACGGTAATCTAACGACAAGTTCAACATGTTATTAATTAAAACAAATACTATTTTAATTACAGAAATTCTCAGAAACGCTTCATCATTAATAATTGATGTAAACATAATCTTTAACGTTTCAGAATATTGTAAAGTCGAGGATGTTGAGTCAAATCTACGATACCTTCTATCATTGTCAGTGTAGCGTAGCGAAGTATAATCATCTGACAAAGATATATAGCGGGAGCACAGGTGTGGAAAGTCCTCAACAAATATTTGTCTAGGTCGACTAGATTTTACCGCGAACATCGAAGACAATATTAAACTCTAAGTACCTATAAATAGTGTCTTGTTTCGAATATATCTTAAGACAAGCGTATTGGCAAGTCGTGGCTATTTCAAGTGAATCTTCTCAGATTTTTTCTACTGATTAGAAGTAATCATATAAAATTAGGTTTGGTTTGGTTTACGAGTCACATTTTTTTTTTGGATAAACTTGAAAGATTATGGATGATATATTAATTAATTCGAATTAGAATCAAATAATTTGAATAAAATGTAGAGTTCTGTTAGACGTGATTTTTATTCGTCACGTTTTATTTTTATAGAGAGTACAAAGCCAAGTTTCCTAAAGGAGCAATCTATCTATATGATAATCGAACAATCGCTTGAGGCATTTGTATGAAAATTTCAGAAGACCGTCACTGCAATGCATTCGAATAGCCTTGAAAATAGGGAGCGTTTTACATTTATCTCTACATAGAGCAAAATGGAAATGTTATCAAAAATTATACGGTTTCTGACTATTTATGTTGATAAACTTTTTATGAATAACTGTAACTATTGTGATTATATATTAAAGAAGTTTTATTTTCCATTATCATTCATGTTAATCATATAAATATTGTAATAACTATTATAAACAAAACTCTATATTAACAAAACGTTGAAAGAATTGATAAGACAGTTAACCAAAGTATTTTATTACTATACATATTTTAATTTAAACACGTAAGTTTGAAAATGGATGATTATTAAAGAATAGGGAGATGTAAGAAGATATAGATGAATTTAAAATTTAAATTATGTTGCGAAGAAGCAAATATGTTCGTTTCTTAAACTAAGTAAGAGTGTGAAGAAATTTGACAATTGAACCATCCCCAAATAATGATTTCAGTAGAGTCATGATGATTTTAATTTAAATAATTAATTGTGAATTCGAAGTTATATATAGAGAGCCAGCCAAGAGTTCGAGATCGTGCTTTTAAATGGATTTCAGTTTTATAATGAGTCTGCATTATGCATATTATAAAGTTGTTTGTTTTTGGACAGCGAAAACGTTGCTATATAATTTCAATTTAAATTGTACAAAATAAGGTATTTCATTTTTAACCAATTAAATTAGTAATGTATATTTTACCAATTAAAATATTTAATAATGTATTAATAGGAATTATATGTAAAATAAGTAATATTTCTAGTTATAAATTTTTAAAGAATTGCTTTATCAGAAGGATTTATATACTAATTTCAATAATATAATTTTTCAATAATTTTAAAATAATGATATTAGTTAAACATTAATTTATTAAAAAATTTTTAAAAAAACGCCATTACTTTATTAAACTTATTATAAAAACTGTTACTAGTAATATAATTATTTATTTAGTACTAGAAAATAAAATTTTAATAATGTCTCAAAATATCAAGACAAGTCTTTGAAATGTTTAATGAACCATTAAAACATCTTCCTCATTTCCACATACTCAAACAATTTCGTTATAATATCAAAGAATAAATGCCTTTGAACTCCATAGAACAAATTTCCATAACATATCCTTATCGTTTCAGCATCCGTTAAAAGCTTACGAAATTTTACAATGAAATAGAAGTAGATAACAGTACATAACTTTTAATTCTGACCTAACTTTAAACGTAATTTGAAACTCGTAAAGTGAGTAAAGGTTTCAGAAACATCGATCTCATTAAGAAGAAATTGAAGTGATGGAAAGTTGTTAACGGATGAAATTCTGTATAAGGGCTCTGAAATTAATCTTAACTTATCAGATTATTCATAACTGGAATCAAAATTAGTTTCTTTATTTAATTTCTATAACACTGATAAGTTATACCTAATACAACTATTTAATTTAGGATAATTATTAAATACATTTTATACATTTATTACTATTTATTAATATATTTTAGATAAAAGTTTTGTATTTTTTTTATGTTTTTTATAAAAATGGTCTTTCTAAAAATCATCTGATACACATTATTATTTATTTTATATTAATATTTTTTTTTTTATAAAAATGTTCTTTCTAAAAATCATCTGATACAGATTATTATTTATTTTATATTAATATTTTTTTTTTTATATAAAAATGTTCTTTCTAAAAATCATCTGATACAGATGATTATTTATTTTATATTAATATTTTTTTTTTTTATAAAAATGTTCTTTCTAAAAATCATCTGATACAGATTATTATTTATTTTATATTAAAAGTAATAAATATATCCTGCGGAACTTCAAAGGTTTTCTAAGATATGTTTTCATCTTTTGCTTTACATTTCGTTGATTAATTTGCTATTACAATCCAACGTAACATATATTACTGTAGCCGGTAACAACTTAAAACTTATTATAAATTATATATAAATTTTATTGTAAGTTCTTTGAAACTAAACTTCATACACTCGATAATTGCAATTTAATTTCTTGAATTACAATAATTCTTAAAGTTGGTGCATAATTATATATTAAAGGAATATTCATAAAATTAATGCATAAGGAAAAAGAATAAATTTAACTACTAAGAAATTATTTTAAGCATATTTTATTTTCAAGTGGAAAGTTAGCTTCATTTCCATTTTGATTAAAATTTATTTCAAATGTACCCAGTTTTAATTTGCGGTTCAGAGAATTATTATTTTTATTCAAACTATTGTAACTTATGTAACCTATCAGAAGCATATATATATATATTAAGTACTCAGAAATGAAAACGGATAGGCAAGTCAATATTAATGGATATTAGAACCCAAAATTCATCGAGTATACGGTAGTTCAGTTGTTCAAGGGACGACACGGTGTCTCAGTGTTTATGGGTTCGAATCCTGTTCATATCAGCAAATTATTTAGTCTATATTTGTTTAAAAAAATAAATAATCTCAACATGGCAATATTTATAGACAATTTCAAATATTAGAACTTTACCAGGCAAGCAAAAACACTAACTGGGTACTCATTCGCGCGTAGGATTACCCGCGCGCTGGTTTGGCGGACTGTGGTAAATGAAATTCGGTAAATCCTGCGATCACTATACTGTATATAATTCGTATAGCAATATTTATTGTTACTGATATTTGATTTTGTTTTTTCTGATTGTGACGGTTCCTTGATTATATTATTTCTTTTACCAATTTTGTTTCAGTATTGCTTGTGTAAAAAGTCTCTTTAATGTCATTTTTTACAGAATTATATTGTTATATTTGTTCAAAGCATTCACTTTTGTCATTTTTTATTATTTTAAATATTCATGATGAATATAAATAAATAAAGAGAACACCAGAATAATTTTATTTCAAATAAAATAATACACAAGGTCTTTATGGAATCTTTTTTGAAAAATTATGAACTTTTAGGAGCTCTCTCGTTGTAATCAGTTCAAATAGACAGCTCTGATTTTGATTGCTATCTGCAATACTAGAGAAGCGGATTTGTATAAATGTAATAACCTTGATGCGATTATAACACCTGTACGAATATAAGAGCGACTATATTTGCCTGCTTTGTTGTAGAAATTTTTCATTCTTTGTATAGGCGGATCATACGAGACTTAGTTATCACGTTTAGTGGCTTACTCCCTCTAGACAAAGGATATGAAGTTTGCAGCGACACGAGAAATAATGATGGTTCCCTACAAAGCAAATTTACTAATGACTTAAAGCACTGTTATGGGTACGAAGTTCGTTAAAATTTTCCATATGAACTGGCGGATTTATGAAATCGCGTATTACAAACAAAACGTCTCTCTTGGTATACAAAAGGTAATACGAGATTATAATTACATATTTTATATAATCTCTTCAGAATTCAGTTTCCAAAGAATGTCTTAATAGGTTTTTGTAAGAAATAATTTTGTTGGAACAATTTATTACTTACTGCACGGAAGTTTCCGTGCGAGTTCTGTTAATAAATGATAAGTTTTTATACGAGTTAAAAAAGCAAAAGTTTTACCTTATAATTTTTGGGAGATTCGGAAGGTATAATTTAATACATAGCCGGGATATTTTAATATTCAAATGTTATAATAATTTGATTAATTAACCACAATAAGTGTATTCTCTAAATCTTTATATAAATATGTGTAAAACTATTTTTAATTTTTTAATTGACTATGATGCTTATTTTTTTACATCTGTAATATATTCATTTAGTCTAATATGCCTCACTTTGTTTATCTGACATACGAAAAGCCACAATCAGAGGTGCCCATTATCATAAACAAAGAGAATTTTCTGTACGAGAGTTAGGGAGCGTGAGTATGTAATCATTACACTTTTGGTGTTTTGATAACGAAAAACCTTTTGCTTAAACACGTAGTATTATTCCTAAAAATATTCAAGTAGCTATTTAAATAAAAACTCACTAACATTAATAAGGAAGATTTCTATATCATTATGAACAAATATATTTACCCAACCCTAGAATTTTATGTTTTAATAAGTTTCTGTAAATATTTCATATTAAAACGCTTATTTATTTATTTGGTCCGGAAACAACGACAAAAAATTTAAGTAAGAACTTTACGGATCGCAACTAAGAAGTTATTTTGGATGCAACCGAATAATATAGACATCAAGTATAGGTTAATATTTAAAATTGACCTTCTCTTCAAAGGATAAAAAAACTGTATAAATAATTTATCATCGTATTAGGAACAGCCGTTAGAATTGAAAAATATCCTAAGTGTGAAACAATGTATCGCATGAATCACAGGATATTTTTTGTACCTTTTAAAATGTTTCTTTATTTAATTTTATATTATATTTAATTCAAATATATATTGAAAGTTCCAAATTACATATAATGATCATAATCTAAAATTCCTCTAAGTACAATATGAGTTGAAATAGTTGACATTGATATGATGGCTTTTTATCAGTCAATGCAATTATATTACTATAAGAATAATCATATAAAAGTTATATCTTACATCAAAGATAAAGAAATAAAAGTCCGCATTTCCTTTAATTCTTTTTTCTTTTAAATCTCTCCTAATTTATACATATAGCTTAAATCGGACAAATGCCAAAAGAGTCAAAGCATCTGGAGTAAACCCATTTGGCTACAGACTGTAGAATGTATCGTTCACAAAGCCAAAGCCTTTGAGTACAATATTATTTGAGTCAGGTTTTCTTACGAAGTGCTGTAGTTTAAACTTATAATAGTTTTTTATTTCAACGCGAAAGAACAGAATACAATTTGAGAACTGCTCTTTATATGGATATATTATTATTATACAGACTTTTTATAGGGAGAGTGAAATGTTGATAAAAATCGTATCTTTGTTAATAATACGTATATAGAATGAAATTAAAAATACTCACGTCTGTCAATAAAACTGTAGGTGCCAAGGAATCCAGTGGCATTATTTTTGTGTAGTTCAGTATGAAACTCCAACACCAGTGATGGACCAGGCGAGTATAGAGCTGGAGGAGCATCCGCCCTCACACCACAAAGACTTCTGGACCATGCTGAGCGCTCGTTAATTACACCAGGTGGACCAGGGCCTTGCACCTCCCAGTATACCTTCAGATAATCACCACGCACACAGCTGTAACAAAAAATATTTTTAAATAAAATAGGAACATATTTAATATTACATATATATTTTAAATCTAAAATATATGGTAACGAGAAAAGATTAAGAAAATTAGCTTTTCCCACTCTCAAAGTTGTATGTCATCAAAATGTGAATCAGAATTATTTTATCCGTAATTTCTAGTCGTTCCCATTTAGAAACGAAATTACAAATATGAGAAGAGATAAGAATTATTAACTACAAAACGCCATAAAGATTACTTGGTTTATTAAGCTCGTTAGTGTCTCTATTCCAGATAATTACCATGCAATTAGTACTCCGTTTATTGAACTTTAGCAACATTAATAAGTTTATTTGTCATATAATTATATGTTAAATTAATTATAATTATGTTTTAAGTAAAATAAAAAGGTATTTTATAATATAGATATTGTTTATTGGTATTCTATTCTAGCTGTAACAAGATGTTTTATTGAACGCCCGCTGTTCGAAAAGTTAGTGTCAGAATTTCGTGAAAATATTGTTTAAAAGCCTGACCAGAGGATATTTACTGTTAGAAAAGAAAAATAAATAAAGCAATTTTCTAACATTTTATATTTATAAGCTTTTATAACATATTTTTTAAAAAACTTTAAATATCGTACCGTTAATTCTTTATTCTTTTATTTTCTTTTGCTTAGTATCATGCAAAGATTAATGAACAAACAAGTTTGTTCACTGTTTGTCTCTGGATATAATGAGTCGTATTATTTTTTCTTCTTGTATAAAAATCTTTATGCTCTTTTACAGTATTTATTTATAAAAAGAATGTTACATTGTTTAAGAAAATTATACCTACTGCCTTTTATTGACTATTAAAAAAAACATTATCAAAAACTAAACATGTATAAATAAAAATATAACACACCCTTAGATAGCTGACTTATCGTATGTAATAGCATATATATATTAAATTGAGTAAAACATTATTTAAATTTAATAATATGTTCGAAAGCTATGCTTAAATAATAGTCATGTATTTTATTTTAAAACCACAAATGAAATTGATTTTCTAACCGTCTGAACCAGCTTTAAACGTGAACACTGAAATGGGCGGGTCGAGCCAACCCACTTCAGCTTTTTGAACAAAAATATACTTCTAAAATTATCTGTGTGTGACGCTCTGGTCGAGCACTATGCTGGGCTAGGCTATTTACGTCACTACTCGCCTTTAGCTGTAATTTATTCTACTGTAAAACTAATCAAAGGCGATTCCATAATGATACTATATCTCTCCTGACCTAATTATTCACTAAATACTTTTGTAAGCACGTGAAATACAGAAATGGACCAATCTTTAATATTTGCTTCAAAAAAGTGTTAGTTTGAAGTGATTCCAAATTTGCAAATAAAACATTTCATCGTTTGACTTTAGTGTTTAATTGAAACACTTTAAATTAGTTAAATCTGAACTTCACATTGTAATAATGTTTGTTTGAAACATATGCAAATGATATACATGATTAAATAAACATTAATTATCGCAGCTCATCCCACTGCAGATTACATTTACATATAAGGTTTTGTAATTTGATTTGATACAGTTATTATTAAAGTTTGACAATTTGCAACTGCACGCAAAAATAAACTACATATTTATACAACTACAAATTAGGATTGTTTTTTACAATTTATTGTTTCGAATAAAGTTAAGAGCCTTATATAATGACTGTAAAAATATTTGTATTTAAGATTTAGTAATTCATTGTTATCATTGTATTTCATATTTCGGCTATCTTCAAGCTAATAATCTAGACGTGAACAAATTCACGTTGCCATTCCTCAGTGCTCTGCGCTTATGAAAAAGGGCCCAGACTAGTTTCGAATTTAGTTTAGAAATTTTCGATGGTATTGACGTGATTATAGACGATTAATTATAACTCTATTAAATATTAGCTTTTGTACATATATAAAAGGTAAGTAATAAATTATAAATATTCTAGTACTGGGTAGTTGTGTTAAGTTTAACATATAGAATTTCTGGAATGAATTTTCCCTTACGATGTTTACTGACGTATATATATATATATATATATATATATATGTGTTTATTACAGCCGGAAGCGAACCCAGTTTCTATTACGCCAATTGTATTGCGTCTCTAGACTAAAATTTTATATTGTTTTGAATTTGAGAGTTATTGCAGGCATTATTATTGACTATTACAGCCATTATCACTCTAAACAAGTTTTTAAGGTTTTTTTATTCTTTGGATTTGTTCAGTGGTTTCTGTTTACTATAAATAAAATATGAAAATATATAAGAAACATTAACCTGTGTCACTAAACCTCTTAGTGGATCTTTTGTGAGGACAAGCTATTATTATAATCCCTCTTAATTCACCAACTGACAATTCCAAGTTTTTTGTGATTTGTTACAACCTCGAATATCGTTCGTCTTTGTTGGAAATATATATATTTTTATATATTCATATTTGATTTTATACGCCTATATTTATCGCAACAGATATTAAAAAATATATATATATCATTTGAGGTCGAATGTGTTTCAGGAGGATTTAGATTTTTTGTTTTGATTGTTTTTTTTTATTTTATTTGTTTTTGTGATTTGTTACAATCTCGAATATCCTTCATCTTTGTTGGAAATATATATATTTGTTTTTTCATATTGGATGGTGTATACCTATATATATAGAAGGATTCAACAGATATCAACTAAATGTATATATTACATTTGAGGTCAAATGTGTTTCAGATTGTATATAACTAATGTATTATAACTCTTACTATATCACATAATATTACCAACATTGGTGTAAATTCCAATACACAACATACTTGAAGTTCCACAGAAATTCCATGTATCTTAAGATAGATCAGTGTATTGATGTCAATATAGTTCTGAAGTACTAAGCTATGTTCATTTGATAGTTAAATTACTAAAGTCAAATAGACGTCTTCAAATTCGTTCCCATAGAACAGTTACTTATTGGGATTTAATTAGTAAAGTTACTGTATTAATCTATTGATTTCTTATAAATATTATTTTTACATTTTCCTAATGCTAGTTGGTTGTCTTAAAAGTTGTAATAAATTGTCAGAATCCTTATTTTAGTTTTCCGTAGCACAAAACTAAAAAAACGAAACGTTTACTTGTCCTGTTAAGCTTTTGTTCGTCTTTTAATAAAAGTATGTTTAATTTTCTTTGACTTAAAGACCTTTAGTATCAAGTTAAACACCGTTTTCTAAGATAGTCTACATACAATTTTAAAAAACAATGAGTATTAATATTCCATGATTTTTTTTTAAAATATATATATTAAAAGAAAATATATAATATGATTTGCATTAACTTTCTCAATTACATGTGTAATCGAGAATACGATGTTGTCTTCTGGCCACCTAAGCCACTGCAATGGATGCTGGCCATCAGGAATGTAAAAGGAATACATTCTCTACGTGGTTTCTTTGGTATATAGTATACCCAAAATTATCGTTTAAATTCATATGAAGCCGCTTTTATTAGCATCTAATTTTAAATTGAATATCGTGTTTAATTACATTTCTAGCTTTTTTAAAAAGCTATAAGTATTATAATATAAGATATTGGTAAAAAATTACCAATATCTTATATATTCCCATCGATCTATATATTCCCATCAAGATCAAAAGATATTGATGGGAATATATAGATCGAATTTAGTTTTTAACTGAAGTTATCAAATATTATTATATTGTAATACTATTATTTGATGTCAGAAAATATAATAGCAGCAGTTAACTGAGACGTTAAATCTATTTCTTTGTGTGTGATATCCGACAAGATAAAACAAAAACAATCTAGAAAACAATGCTAGACGGTTTCGTGTATAGAATTCCGCTTTGTATCGGTGTTTCATACATTGGTATAAATAATATCCACATGACAGTTTCCCAAAATCGAGATACCTATATTTATAGTGATATGTATTTACTTCTACTCTATTTGTTTTTTTTATTCTGTTTTCTTTTTTCTATCTCTTTTATTTATTACATAATATAAAAAGTGACCAATTAACCACCATGTTAATAGTATACAAATTTTGTATACTATTATAAAGATAAATGGTTTTTCAATTTAAAATTAAAATCAATATTTAATAGAAGATAAGAAGCAATCTTCCTCTAATAAATGAATAGTATAAGTTGATTTTTACCCCAATGTTTATGGAACGATAGCTGCAAATATAATAAAGAATCTGTTACTGTTATTTTGAAGAGCTCTAACCGAAGATATGTAGAAAAATATAGAGACCAAATAAATAAATAAAAAGGTTTTTTAGTTTGACAGTAAAATTTTGATGTGTGTACGACTGGCTTAATAATGAAATGAATTCAAAATAAAACCTGTCATAGGTTTTAAAATTCCTAAAATTTGTCAATTCATTTTCTATTCTATCACATTTATTTCAAATGCTACTTTTACTATCATACAAAAGCATCAAAACAAACGTTGATTACACGTAATTCAAGAAACTAAATAGAATTATATCTTATTATTATATATGACGACGTATATATTGTATTTTTAGCTTCGTAGTATGCAATTTAATAATTTTCCAGTGACTATGTCACAGTGAACTACTTGCAGTTCTGTGTTTATTACTTTTGATTAATGAGTGTAGGTAATTAGTTATTTAATAGCTGCTTGCGTAGTCAAAATTAAACATAATTTATCATATGTTTATTTAAAATTAAAGTCGAATATCCTTTAAACATTTATAATACTATTTAGCTGGAAAATGTCATTTAATAAAATAATAAAATTGGCAAATATTAAACAAAAATGTTAGATTGATGAATATCATACTTTTATATTTGATTTACAATCTTTTCATTTCTTATTTTAAGGTACATGTATCTTGATAATATATATTCAGGTTGGAATGAGCTAGATTTTTTAAGCGGTTATCCGATTTATATAATGTGGCCATAAAGTTAGTCTACCGGCAAAATTCTTTTAAACTTCTAGAATTTTATATAGGTACATTTATTTTAATCGTTAAGATTATGCCACTAGGGCCAGTAGTTACATAGTTAACCCATATAATATACTGAGGGTGAAATTTAATCCAATCGCTAGACCCCAAGGCAATATATGAACCAAAATGTCAGAAACCACAAAAGGCAAACCATAAATCGTCGAAAATATTGGAAAGGCACCGATAAAGTCTGGATGTTAAAGATGAATATTACTCTATTGAAACCAATGGGGATATTTATTGAGAGTTCACTAAATTGTGCTCTTCATTTGATACGCCCCTTGATAGATTAAAGGTCTGATAACCCTATACTTTGGGGTCAGAGTGTAATAAATATATCTATTATGTATACAGCAATAAAATTTATTTGTATATCAAAAATATAATTTCTGAGATTTCACTTTTTTAAAATGAGTTTTAATATAATGAACAAAATATGTGATAAACATTTTCCATATATTTTCCATATGGTCTTGAATGTTGTAATTAATGTATGTAAAATATATAGTTACTATACTATTAATATAAAACCTACAATCCACTTCAAAAAATAGTAACATTTTCTAATAAGTACAACGTTTAAATTTAATTATAATATGGATACATATGTATGGTTGTGTTACGGAAATAAGCTGAAAAGTGTTCGAAATGTTATAATTGAAATAAAAGAATAATTATAGAAAGAATAAACGCGAGCTAAGTTCGCAAAATTATTTAAAAATATTAAAGATCAGTTTTCAATTAATAACAATTATAGAATAAATGTAATTGTAATTAAGTATTTAACAATTTATTTTCAAAACCCGTCCATGCTTCGTTCAGATTAGACAATCATTTAGTAACGCCGGATTTACATGAATACTACCGGAAATAGGTTTGATTCATTTGACTTTACCGGTAGTAATGTCGTTATATGATGGCATTATGTAAATTATCTCTTGTTATACGGGATATAATATTATTGCTAAAACTATAACATTGCAAAATATATGATATATTGCATAATATTTAGCTTGACTGTTGTCAAACAACCAGTTATATTGGCATTTTGTGCATTCTTGATTAAATTTCTTAATAATTTCTCTAATGTTATTTATTTATCAATTGCGATCTTTTTTTTTTTCCGTTGTAAAAACCCGTTATGGGTACTCCGTCGGCCCAGGGGTTGACGGCCGGGGGGTTATGTGGAACTACCCGGCAGCATAGAGGATGCTGCCATTTTTAAGGCTACCCACTAAAAAACCAACGGTTGCCCTCTTCGCCATAGTGGGACGCCACGGGATCGCGTTAGCACACACCGTAACGCCCCGGCGAGACCCCCCGAATGAGGGTGCCCCGAGCAACGTAGAGCACCCTCTCATCGTAGGCCTATCTTAGGTAAGAGGGGTCACCCTCCCCCCTCACTCAATTGCGATCTTATTGGAACAGTTTGTTTGTTTAAACGCGATTATATTTAAAACTATCGGATGGATTTGAATACTTCTTTCTGATTATGATAAGCAGGTTCATGAGAAAGGCTATAGGCAACTATTTATAGTATCTTTTTAGTAAATAAAATCTTTCGTGGTTCAACCCGCGAACAGCGGCTAGAAAATTATCCTTATACGTTATAAGTACACTGTTTTCATATATATAAAGAGATTTAGTACCGTATTAGTTTGTATAATCTTACTATGATCAGGGTGGGTTATACTTGAGTGTTTGAAAGCTTACATAATAGTTCAAGATGTAAGCCGGGCATTGTAGTAGATACGCATATATTACTAAATATTAAATTATAGTAATGGTTTTATTATTCACAAAGATTATTAAGTATTAAGTGTATTGTTATGCTATTAATTTTCTGTAAAGATATTTATGTATCGCTAATATGTTTGTTTTATAGTGTAAAGAAATTGTTTAATTAATATTTAAATAAGGAAGATAAAGTATGGCAATTTAGGTAAAGAAAGCGTCAATTATTTACAGATATATAATTTTTCACAAAAGTTATTCGTATCAAAGATTCATGTCTTTTGAATAACTAACGCTTATTCAATTACTTTTAATATATTTATTTTTTCACCAAATTTTAGTGGTTTGAGGTTATTTACATCGAAATATAGACTAAATGTGTTTTATGATACAATGTTTCTAAGCTAAGATGATTTGAACACTTCATAAAATCGATCTAGTGGCATAAGAGCTCTAGGCGATATCTGGTCTAGATTCCAATTCTCGTATCACGTGTAATGAAACGTGTTGGAGTAGGTTTATGATTTAAACAAATATTCCTAGAGTACTATCACATACACTAAAAGCGTAAAAATATATATTAATCATAGTATTTTCTTAGATTTTCACGAGTACACGTTTCAAATAAACTACTTTTTACGGTTTAAAACTCGCGTATAATTTGGTTACATTTTTATTTTTAACCCGACGTTTCGAATGCTTTGCAGCAATCGTGTTCACGGGTAGACGAGATGTAAGTATCTGTAAGTAAGTCAGTTTAACTGAATTAATTAAGCATTCGAAACGTCGGGTTAAAAATAAAAATGTAACCAAATAAAACGCGAGTTTTAAGCCGTAAAAAATAGTTTTAGTTGACATACATTGAACATTGCCCAAAATTTAGTTCTTACAGGTTTAAATTAAATCTGTTATAATAACTTGTTAAGTCTGCGTGGAATACAAACTCGACTTCAAAACCCGCTTTATATGCTCAACTATTAATCCACTATTATTAAGCTTGAACCAAACAGAAATCTCAAGTGAGGCAAGTTCGAAGTACCCCATATTAGCTCTCAAAAGTTTATTCTCGCTTAACATGACGATTGTTTTACTGTTATAATGAGGTCACTTGCAATTGAAGCGATGGAGTTTTCAATTATTTTATGCAATTGAATATTAATTGTTTGAATGGTTTTATGTTCAATGCAATGTGAATGCAATAATATTAATTCTAGTGTTTGATATAAATAGATATTGCAGTTATAAAATAGAAGAATATTACATACATTTAATTTAATTTTGTTTGTTTTGTTAATAATGTACTTTTATTTATAGATTAAATAAAACTATTTTAATGGGACGGCTTTTAAGTGAACATGATTGCTTTATTCGAAACGTCGGGTTAAAATTAAATTAAAATGTAACCAAATTATAGGCGCGTTAAAAAAGATATATTTGAATGAATACTCGTGATAACCTAAGAAAATACTTAACTATCAGTTTGCCAAAAATATATCATAGAATTAAATCAACACTTTTAGTCATTGAAACAAAAGTTATTATATTTCTAAGTTACGAAAAGTAATTTAACATTATATTGTAACTTTTACTTCATACTTATTAGAAATAATATTATAATGATTAGTAGATAATCAGCTATTGATGCCAGTGTGTATTTTTCAGCAAAGCTCTCTTAGATACTAGATGCCAATGAAAGTAAGTCACTCATTTATATGTAATTAAAGAGTTTTCTGTCAGAACAGTTTACAAAAATCATTTAAAAGTAGCAATTTACTCTAAATATAATTAAAATAAATTTATTATATTATCCATATATTATTCATACAAAATATAATATTTAAAGCATTTTATATTTGTATTCTAAATAATTTCAACAATTTCAAGTAATTCAGCTGGAGTTCCGAAAGCTGGTTCATAGGTTTATAGTAAAAAAACTTAATGACTGAACAAAAATAATTCCAAAGACAGAGATATTAGGATAAATATAATATTTAAAATGTTAATATTTGTTAAACTTTTTATATTTTTATGTGGCATCTGAAAATAAAAACTCATTTTCAATATCCTAATATAATATGTAATTGCATATTCTGGTGCGTTTACAATAGTTTAAATCTAGCTATAAATTGCAATTTTGGTATATATAGCAAGTTCTCATCTGCCTTAGGAAAGTAATCCGTATTTATTTTCCACTAAGTCCTTTAAAGTCTGATAGAGCGTCCCGACGTTTAGACATTAGCCCCAGTCACTGACAGGATTTACTTTGATTTACTGACGTGTGACAATTTATACTCCGCAACAGAGAGTAAAATGTTTTTGCAAATTATATTAAAAGATCCATTAAGGAAAATCCCCTTAAGTTAAAAATAATAATTATTATTATTTATTACCAGAACATATATTTCATAGAAAATAGTTTTACGCACTATTTATATTAAATATCTATTTTATTTATAATTTCTACAAAAAAATAGTTGTCAAAACAAAAAGTTAAAATAAATAAATACATACAATAAAATTAACTATTAGCTAAAATATTAAAATACAATTGAACGAAAAAAATTAAGTTAAATGAAATAAAATCTATTTATGATAATTTAAAATACATTAAAAACTATTGAATTTGTTTTCTATGGTTATTTTACATTATCATTTAGCTTGTGATCTCCGTTTAATTTTCTATTTGTAGGTAATAAATAATACTACATGTATATTTTAAAGCCTTATTGTATGAAAATTTATAACAAAAAATTATAAAAATGTATTGTGTGTATCCTGAACTTTGCCCGTAAACTCAGGAACCGTTGGAGGTAGATGACAAATAAACTGACTGACTGACTGACAGACACCATCATCTCGTCTTACCGCGAATACGTTTGCTGCAGAGAATTCGAAACTTCGGGTTAAATTAAAAAAATTAAAAATAAACGCGAGTTATATCCGTAAAATAGTTTTATTGAAATGTGTAGTACTCGTGTAAATCTTAGAAAACATTAAGTGTCATGATATGAATATAAAGTAAAAAGTTTTAAGTAGTTTTACTTTTCAATCCGTAATTTGTGAAGTTAAAAAATTCCAAATCATGATTTTGATTTAATATCGATCAAGATATCTTAATATTCTTGCTGCGATCGTTCTAATCACGATGATTAATCGAAAAACGCTCCCCCCCTTTAATTGGTTGGACGAGGGAACTCTGTAGGAATTACTTTTTTCTTCAAAAGTCCTATTATCCACTCAAATTAGTTCCCCAAGGAAGTCATTAATATCAATCAATGTTTGAAAGGTTCGCTGGTAAAATAACAAATTGCAAATGTGTTAGGTTTTTAGGGTTCCCTGTGAAACAATTAATATATAAATTTAATTTTACTTTTCAACCCTTTTAACATTATGTTATTAAAATTAAGAAAGATATTGTTTTAGTTTTATTATATGTCTAGGGCCCATCATTACAATTGCAAAAGCAAATTGATATTTTGTATCATTACCAACTAAAATTTATTTGAAATTCAAATGATGGCGGGTATTTGGTTAGGAATAGATTGACAGGCTGATTTATATACAGGCCATTATGCGATTATTTACTTAGGTTCTTTTGTAAACACCACGTATTTTCGACGTAATAATCATTGCCACATTTGTGATACTGATTACAGAAGTGTGTTGATTTAACTCCAATGATTTTTGTATAGTTAACGATAAAGCGATTAATAAACTCCTTAAGTTATTGATATTTCACTTTAAATGTACGATTTCATATAAGTTCTCATCATCAGATGAAATATTGGTTTCAAGGCAATATGACGTAATTTTTACAAAACATGTATGTGACTTGTATGTGAGCCAGAAAAAAGTGTTATGTCAAATTCTGGTCATGATTTAACGGATGTATTATTTTACATAAAAAGTCTTATAAAATATAAAGATGCAGGGATGTTTTTAGCATGGTTATATTGGTACCAATGCTAAGATTTATAATTAATTAAAAATGGATTATTTGATTGGAATTTTAATTGCCTATAAAATAAACAAGAAAGTCAACGTTATAATTATTTAAAATACATTCAATTTGAAATTACACGAAAACAAAACCACCTGAAAAATAATTATGTTATCCGATAAAATAATTACTTCACGTGGTTATTTGAGTTTCCATTAAAATTCGTTCAAAATTAAGGCAAATAGCTTTAATTTACTTACTGTCGACAAAGCATTTAAAATTCTTCTTGTTCAATAACTCATCCTTTTTCCGACAGACAGCAATTCGAAAAAGGACTTAAAAAGTAATTGTTATTTTAGAATGTATTTTAGATAAAATAATCTTAAATTCTTCTTTTTTATTCAATTATTATTTTCATTTTTTTTTATTTTTTTTTCATAATTCTTATTTATATTTTCCAAATACTTTCGTAAGTATTATCACACAGTCAAATTAATAAAATAGTATTACAATTTAAGTGTTTGTTAGTTATATATTATTATTTTTTTTTCTTTAAATAACAGATACACTTTTAGTACTATTTTTGAAGTTAAAACAATATAGAATAATTCGAGAATTTAATTTATGTTTGTATATTGAATTTTTAATATAAATCATACTTAGATTTATAATTTTAATGAAGAATCTCAGTTTCGAAATAGACATAAAATTATTAGTATATTAGGAAAAACCACAAAAACTAACCATATTCGAGTTTGAATATTAATATAAACTTCCCTCGCCATTCGAACGATGAACGCTGTGAAAATTTGCTCATTCATATGGTAATTACCGGGGTATTGTTAGAAATTCTTGTACAGCAACTTGTTATAATAGGTAACGGCTCCGTATCCTAATGGTAAAAATTTCGAATTATTAAATTAATAGTCTAGAAATATTTTAATTAACAATGAAATTATAATTTCAGTCGTTATTTTTATATTTCTAGAAAACAAAGTATACTATGTATATGCCATTATAGACGAATTCATTGAAATTCTGAAATAAATAAATTATATCTATAAATTTCATTACCGAAGAATAAGATATTCATAAATGTAAAAAAATACTTAAAAAAAACATTTTTAAAATTATAGTTATGTTTAAAATTAACTAATTCATTTTGAAATATGAATGTCAAGTGTTTTGAAACTGAAAAAATGTTTTATATTTTATGGCCTACAATAAATAATTTTGTTGGTTTTGACGTAATTACTACAATTTAGGACAGATAGATCATAAAGAGAATGCATCTAAATATATGTATATCCTCACATAATTATTTCTTTTTGCATAATTTATATAATTTTTGTTAAATAAATGTATCATAAATTAATTACAAAACACTTATGACATATAACGACTAATCTAAGTAACGTGTTTGCTTCGGACTGTAATCCCGTTGCGTCACATGTTTGCTGGTTGTGAGCCAAATGCCTTCGCATAGAGCTAGCTCCTTTGGAATGTCGAGCACACTCGGTGAGCATAAATACTTATGTTTGCTAATAGAAATTTTAGCTTTGCTTTCGATTTTGAAATTAGAACAGGATTGAACGTGACATTATAAATATTCTCTTAAATAAGCCACATTAAATAATCCTAGATAAATATAACATTTAGAATTTTCTTTTAATATATATACATAATATTTATATTTCAAGGTACTTATTGTTTAAAATATTGTTGTATGTCCCCAATTTACATAGCTTGCTTCTAATATATATTATAGACTAAATTTTATTTATCAGCAAGTGAAATAAGAATGTTTAAATAAATATTTCCGTAAATTGGATTTAAAGCCTTAAACCCTCAATAAAACTTTATCAAACTCACGCAAATTGCCTGATTGACGCGAGATCCCGTATCACGTATCGGCGCTGACGTGAAATCCGATAGCTGCAGAATTCTTGACAATTATTTAAACCATGTTTTTTATATATTATTATTTTTTATTTTTAATATACTACTATTACACACACTAAATATACAACCCTATTTAGACTTTAATTAAGAAACAGATGTTTTTAGTTTGATATATATCACGGACACACACAAATATTTATTTTTCTAAAAAAAAGAAAACTAAAAACAATTGTGAATGTGGTCCTTTTTTTCAAGTTAGCCATGGGGGCAAGTTTTTTTATATTATCTAAGTAACTGCGCCACCGCTGTAAGCGAAGTGGTGGTGCAGAAATTGAAAATATTTGTACTAAAATCTGTAGTGCTAATCAGTGGCAAATCCCTGGTTCAGTGCGATTGTGTGTAGCTGTGCTTACAATCGACGAACATTCCTGTGCTGAAGCGCTAATTGATCTATAGAAATTTAAAGAGAAAATATAGCCGTGACTACTATTCAAACAGCAAAACGCTAGAGCAAAGTCAGAGATTATGTTAAAATTGTCGAACATCTGGCACGCTGGCAAGTTCTCCGCCCCAAACTCGAAAGTTCTGTACGCTATGAAAAGATACATTCTGTAACTGTTGTCGTTCCACATGAGAATGACTCACTGACCCACAAGGTAAAGGAGAAAGCCATGCTTCTGGGTTCTCGTTTGCACAAAATTCAACTACTGACAACCATGGAAACACAATCCCTAATATTCCTGCTATATATGCCGGCTACAATGTGTACTCTATTTTATTTAAAAGTTCATATGCTGGTCCAGCTGTAAAGAAATATGTAGTTCTGAACTCATGAAAAACTAAGCTCATATCTTTTCAGTTAATCAGTGACCGGCAATGTGGCTTTCGGGATGGTCGAATAACTGGCAAGCTTTTGGTGCATTTTACACATGGATTAATGAGTGTAAAGAAAGAAAGGAAGCGAAAGTCTATCAATTGGCCATTGAGAAAGCCTTCAATCTTGTATGTCCCCTACGTGGTGTCCGCTATGCTGTTTATGCAAAAACAATACTTACGACCAAGTCACCCGCACACTCGTTGGCCCTTCTTTTTAATAAGAGAAATAAAAGTTTTTTTTTTTAAATATTAAAATATTAAAAAAAATGGGATATGTTTATGTTTTTAATTATATTAAATTCTGTGGAAGTATGCATACTGCAAAAGTACTAATGGTGGAATCATCTTATAAAATTAAATTTCTGCACAAAGGCTACTATTCAATATATTACCTTTGCAAGGAATGGAAATTGCTATAGAAATAAATCGAATCAGCCCCTCATATTTAATAAAACTTAAAGGCAGTTCTTTTATGATATTTATTACTATTGTACAAAATAGTTTTATAGTTCCATTAGGTATGAATGAATGTCTTATCATGATATAGTTAAATATATCTAGTTCTGTAGTTATAGAAATGAAATCTTATATATTAATGCAGGAAGCGATTTCGTTGGCACACTGTAGCTCGAGGACCACTAAAGGGAAAAATATCGTTGATGGCTCAAATCAAAGGTCTCATTATGCTACACTGCTGAAAAATAGTGACAACTCTCAAATCTCATTAGCCTAATTGTCAAAAAATTAATTTTTCCCATAGACTTTGCATGGGAAAATTTTGCGCGCGCTTTCAAATTTTTTGTATTATCAATTGTGACTAGCTGGTCTTAGCATACTAGTTTAGGATGAAACGGTTATGTTATAATTATGATCAAACAATAATGACACCGGTAATTTCAAACCTTATGTTAAAATCAAAATTTATGCGTACTTTCAAAATAATATTCGAAGTTTCATATTTTAGCTAAGCGGTAAAATTGTCAAGAGCTAAAGACCCAAGGCCTCAAATAAATTTAATATTTCGCTGCTTAAGCGTCGATCTCTTTGAAAAGATAAGCTTATCTATTGTTTACGGTATTCTTTATTTTTTTTTTGTAACTAACTTTGGTACATAAAATTAATAAAGATATATAATTATAAAATGCTCCGCAAATTATAATTATATATATGATAATTATAATTTATCCAGTAACAAGACGACAGCTGTGTTAGTAAAAGCACGATGTCCCAAAGGTCCTTCTTGCGTCACTTGATTTTTCATAGCATATATAAAAAAAAACGAAAATTTTAAACTTTAATTCTGTATAAAAGATAGCAATTGAGTCCGCTTTTTGTGTTGTTAAAATAGTTTTTGTGTTTCTCAAGCCGCATAGCTCACCTAACAAGGTACATAACTCTTAAATGCAAAACTGCAGTCGAGTTTCATTACCCATTTTATGGCGCTATAAAACTGAATTAAATTCTGCTGAGGTTGTTGTTGAATTTAAAAATAAAGCTTTTCGATTTCCTCACTAATATTTTTGGTTTCTTTATGGCACTGATTCAGTTGATGTTTCACAAGGTTTATCGAGTACGGAAAATAAAAGTAAAAACGAAATTTAATTACTTGACTTCTCTATGATGAAATAATAATATATTGTTTTAATAATCATTATTTAGATTTTACTTGTTTGTTCCTATCATCGTCTGGAATAATAGAAGTAAATTGTGATATAAATAAATTATTACGTGTTTATAAAGAATTAATTCAATAAATATAAATATAGATAAGAAATATAAAAAATATATATTTATAACTTTAGTAATATATCATGCTTGTATTACAATATTTTTTATGTATATTACAAGCATGAAATATTATTACTAAAGCTATGAAAGTAGGATTTTATGTTTACTTTTCGCGTAATATGTCATAAACAAGAATAGTACATTTTTTAAATTTTAATAAATATCCTTATTGGAGGCAAATATAAGTCGTTTAGGTTTACGTTATTTAAGTGATGTTTCTGATTCTTACATGTTTTTAATGATTATTATAAAAATATATAAAGAACAACAGTAGTAATTAGTAATATAATGGATTTCTATCCTGAATCGATTATTGTAATGACTTACACACATTATTACGTCCATGGCCGAAGCAATTTATTATTCGTAACAATAATAGTTTACAGGAACTATTATAGAGAAGTTATGTAAAATCGTGTAGCATGTAGAACATTAAATGTTCTAACGATCTTAGAAATGGGTCAAGTATCTACAAGGTGACAAATGCCTACATATATGTTATTACGAACAAAATCATAAATCAAATATACATAATAATAATAATAATAATAATAATAAAATACTTTATTGCACGCTAAATCAGTAAACAGAACAACAGAGAAAACATAAAAAAATAATAATAATAATAATAAAAAAAAAAAAAAGAAGATATATCAGTTACGTTCAAAAGTTTTCTAATAACACAAAATTTTTCGGTTTTTAAAAATGCCAAGCGTTCAATAATTTTTTCTAATGTTTTCATAAATACCCCATTTTTCCAAACCACTGAACAAAGGGTAAAAGAGAAATTAATTAAGCCGTCAGAAATAACGATGGCAAAGCCAACCTATATGAATTCCTTAACTTTTTTGAAATTCATAATATTAATGTTTTAATTAATCATAAACAATTTGTTCTTGTTGACAAAAATGTATCAGTTGTAATAAACAGTTGCTGGGTTTCGGGCTTATTGTGATTTTTGCGTTAACATTTTATTAAGGCATTATGTCATGGCATGGCCTATATGAGCAGGAATTGTATGTGACAATCACATCACAATATGTATTCTTTTAAAAAAAAAAACACGTACACTTCGTTATGTTTAAACTATAGTTCATCACTTTAAAAATTGTGTAAAATTGTATAAAAATGCTTAGCCATGTTAAAATTTATTTAAATTTAAAATAAATATATTATGATGTGGATTAAAAAAAAAAAAGATAAAGAATAAGAAATACTTTATTCAATGGGGCTGTTCACAGTAGCTCAATTGGCAGAGCGTCTGGATAGTTTCCAAGAGGTCGTATGTCGCTGAATTTTTCATTCTATATTTGTATACATTTTAAATAGACAAAGCTTAATTCAAAGCCTGAATAATAAATGAATAAGATCTGGCAATATATTGCCATAAATTGTTTTACATCGATTTGTATCAGCTAAGAATTGATAATGTACATAACAAATATATATTTGGATTCATAAAAGTGAGAAAAAAACAGTACAGTAAGCTATAAAACAGCAGTATATATTACAATTATTATTTTTTATTTTTATGATTAGTAAAAAAAATATGTTAATTCCTTAGACATTATACGTTTTTTACTGGAGATAGCTTTGCGGGTTTCTTGTTATTTTAAAAGCAAATATAAGATACGAAGTGCAGGTTAGTTTTCTTAGTAATATTGCTTTTATATAACAAAATATTTGTTGTAGTTTTAACTTTTTTCTTTTGTCATGTACGTGATTCAATTATTGAGTAATTATTAAGTAAGAAAATTAATTACCTAATAATTTTCATAAATAAATGTCATATAACTTGAGGAGACCGATGCAGTGGCTATAATTACAGGTATTTTATTCATAAGTGATCCAATAATAAGTCATATTTGATTATATGTATTGTACATGTTACATGTTATTGTTATTATATGTTATTGTACATGTTACATGTATGCATTGTATGTATTACATAGGCAAAGGAATAGTGAACCGCCTAACTAAAATAAAAACTTAGATCTAGATATAATCTCAATTATGATTATAAAAGAAACTTATTATATACCTACTTATTATAAGTTAAGTTCAGAATATACAAAACTGGCGACAAGTGTGGTGAAAATCACACGGAAAATATGTATTGCTTTCACAAAATTCACAGCATTTAGAGCTGTGAATTTTTCGTAAGTATAAATACTTTTCCTCAAAGAAACTCAACTCAGGGAGGTTCAATTGTAGACGATTTAAATTCCTGCACTTTGTTATCCCAAATACACAGTCTCCGAAAAGTTCGTGTGAAAACATGCAAATAAAATAAAAATATTTTTTAAAAATGAAATAAAAAAAAAACAGTTTTTCCAACAATATAAAACTTATGTGTAAAAAGTACCCCATATTGTGCCGGAACTAAGTGTTTGCTAATATCAACTCCCAGTGGAAATAAAAATATGCAACAATTAAACTTTAAATTGCAGGCGTGTCATAAGTTTGTGAATTTTTCAAAACATCATTAAAATGAAGGAAATCTTATGGATCTGAAAAGATAAGCAATCAAACCAATTTGTGAAAAGTAAAAATAACTAATTTTTTAATCGATCATTAGTAATAACTTAAAAATAAGCAAAGTTAGCCATTATTATCTTATTGTAAATAGAATTCACTACTAAAATTAATTCCTCACCTAAAATGACTTGGCAATTTAAATATTGGTATTCAATGTTAAATATTAATTTTGTTTTTGAGATTGACTAAGGATTCTGAATTTTTTAAATTTGGATCGTGTGAATTCTGTGTCATCTGCTTTTCATCAGTCCTCTCATATCTTAAACAATTCTGTTGGTAATGTCACAAACGTCGGTTGGTGAGATGGTAACGCTTGTAGGCCTCAATCAATTTGTAGATAGATGTCTGTCTTGTATTAATCAATTACTTGATATTGATTACAGTATTTATATTTTCTTTACATCATTATTTTAAATATTATGATAAACATTCATGTGACATAAACTATTTAACTCTGTTTCGATTTTCTAATTATCCAATGTTAAGAAAATATATAATTTTAAAAATATACTTATACATTACTTTTAAAAATAATGAATTAAATAAATTTGTTTTCATTTGTGGCCAGTATGACTAAAATTCAAACAATATTATTATACAATCTCACTGCCATCTAATTATATATATATTAAAACCAAATACAATTTACCTCAGTGATGCAAGATCATAAGGTTCAATGCTCTGATAGATTACATTATTCTTCGCAAACGATATATACAAATAATATATGAAAATACAGTTGGATAATATAACTATTTCAATAAAATATTATTAATAGAATTACTAATGTTTAAAAGGGTCTCATTTTTTATTGTCTCATTTTGCCTCATTAATTATTACAATAATTTATCCGACTAGTTTCGAACCATTCGAACCTATTCGGGATCTTTATTCATGAGCTCCGATCATGGCGAAATGGTGGCATGAGTCGGATAAAACCCGATAATTAAGTGAGTACGGCTGGATAATTATATATAATATTATTCATGGATCAGCAATGTTTAAATACAAAAATAGTCTCGTGCAATTACTTTTTATAAACAAATAATTTATTTTTATATTCAAAGACAAAATAAATGTTTTTTATTGTATAAGTTATAGTTGTCTGACAACTTGTTATCTCTTGTCCATTCATATAATAAAAGTTGAATAATAGACACAGTCAATTCAGCGGTGACAGTAAAATTTTTCTTATCTGATTCACATTTTGTGACCACCTGAAAACAAGGTCAAAAAGCTTTGAATTATATAACATTTGTTGAATCTGATAATTTATTCATTTTCGGAATTTGGAATATCTATCAATATGTATTTAAGGTTTTATTCATATTTGGAATTTAGAATATCTATGAATATGTTTAGTGATATTTATCAGAAATAAAACAAATATAAAAGATTTGTTTGTATTTTTTCATTTTATCCTAGATTTATTTTATCACAATGATCATGAATTTATGTAAAAAAAACTGTAAGTTGTAAAATTATTTCATATTAATCTGAATAGTCCATTTTTAATTAAACGACAATAATAAAAAACAAATTATTATTATTATTATTAGTTATTCAAATTCATATTTTACGTCTTATTAAAAAAGGAACGTTTGAGAACTCTTGAAGTTTACATAATTTGGCAGAACAGTCACGAGTATTTATTTAAGATTTTCTATCAAGCCATTATTAAATCAGAAACAGGGCATTTCAATAGATATTAATTAATTTCCAATATTAATTAACTAAATTAAAATATTCAATATATGTTTAATTAATGAATAGCCGCGTTAGAGAATAGACAGAAATAAGAATGAGAGTGCTTTGTGCGTATTGTTATTTTACTTTAAAACTTAATATCTTTAAAAGGTTGCACTTTTCAAGTTGTACCTCATAGGTACTCAAGTAAATAGGTATTCCACTATTTAAAACGGTTGTCGAATTTCATTACCTGTTTTATAGCGCCATAAAATTGAATTAAATTCAGCTGAAGTTGTTGAATTTTAAAATAAAGTAATTCGATTTTCTCACCAATCTTGATTTAAAGAAAACAGACTAGTATAAAATAGATTATCTTATAAACTTCACCTTCACATAAAATTAATCTTGATTCATTAGAGAGAAATATTTCAAAACGATTGTATCTTTTATACGTAAATTGTTTCATAACAAAAAAATAAATTATAACTATCTCGTTTCCGTTACTCATTAATCAAATTTTGTGTTAATATTTTTGTTTGAATAACTTTTTGTCACAATTTTTTAATAGTTACATTTCAAGAATTTCGATTTATTATAGATAAGATATAAAAAAATAAACTTTTATTTCTTTTAGTAATTGTAACTAAAAATAATATTAACTAATATTTGTAATTATAGCAAGTGATGACTCAATAAATTTCTGTCTGTTTATAAACTAAATATACTTTTTTCATCTGTAAACAACGAAATGTTATTTAAATTTTGATTGAGATATGTTTATTCATCTGCTTTTGAGTTGTGTGATTAGCATCGCAGTATGAATGATGGTAGAATTAATAATATCAAGTTTTATACTCAATATTAAATATTCAGCTATGATTTATAATATTGTCATTACCACACTTAATATTCCACTAAACAAAGAAATACAAGATAAATTAGCTGAAATAACGCATATATGTATTCTAAACTAACGGTAGCTTAAAATAATGTCTACTAAATATCTGGATAGAATGAATATATAGAAGCAATTTATTTTTATTATTAAATTGTCTAGTTTGGTGATTTATTTGGTTAAGATTCAAGAGTTAGAGAACTCGTTATTGGTAGTAATATCTACTATCATATATTTGCTTAAAGAATATTAAAAGAAATAACTTGCAATTAAAATAATCGTAATAGTATGTTCGGTTCAAAAATTCTGCTACGTTAGTACTAGGTAATTAATTTATTTTTAAATAATTTGAAATAAAATTGTTTAGTGGTAAGTGACCCGATTGCTTAACTAATGGTATTGGGTTTAACTTTTACATGGGAGTTAGTTTAATACCATAAATTGTTTTTCACATCTGGGTGTATGTTGTGATCGTTATTTATATGCTACCTCCCTCGATAAATGGGTAAATTATTTCTGTATATTTGCGAGTTGTTTTAAAAAATTAAATAACATATACAAAATATATGTAAATGGTTGCTGAAAATTTCATAAATGTAAATACTACAAAATGATAAAAATTTTAATATAATTTATAATAAGGTAGATGAAAATTTTAATCAAAATATATATTTTTTTCAATATAGTATGCACGTATGAGTTATTAAATGACTGGAAAATAAAATAAATATGTTTACCGTATTAATTAAACATAATTTTCAAACCATAACTAAATGTTAAGGACGAAATAAATCGTATGGAAAAGTATTCTAATGAGTTCTCATGAATAAAATATAGAATATGTTTGTATTGAAAATGATCTCATTATATAGCTAAAGCTTTTGGCTCAAGCTTTTAGTTTGGATTTTGCGATTATATCACTTTTTAATATTCTTCTTTCTCATTTTTCAGGATAACTTCCTAAAGCAATTTCCTCCACGAAAGTTTCAGTTTCCATTTAACCTGTATTTTTAGTTGATCCGAGTCAGCCAAATTTTCTATGTATTAGTAGATTTTAGTATTGTTAGACTCACATAACAATTAGTAATTAACAATTGCAAAGTTGGGATACATAATAATGATAAATATCTCTAATAAAAGAAGAAGCCTCAAGGGAAATATGACATTTGACAAAGATTAATATAATACCTTAACTGACATCTTAGACAACCCCCAAAAAGATTGATCTATGGAAGTTATTATTTATGTTTCCTCATAAAGAATTGATTAATGACTGAGTGTCTCTTGTAAAATTTTAACTCATTACTTACTCTTCAAGTGCTGTGGCCTATAAGGATACGTTTTATAAAATCATACTTATTAGCTGTAAAAGGATCGAATTGACAATTATTGAAACGAACCAGAAATGCGACCTTTGAAGGTATGCCAAAAAAAGAAAAAAATGTTTACGCTTTTTCCTATAAAGCAAAGAAATTAACGAGATATTAAATTGGCAACGACAGCGTCCTCGTGATCCATGTATCAGATATTCAGGTAGTTAATTATTATTGTCTTGAATTGTACTTTTAATTGTAGAGAGAGGTAAAGAGACTTTTTTTTATAATATATTATCTTGTTACTTTTCCTCCATCAATTACTTTTTTATTGTAGCTTTTAGGAAAAAAATACTTAAATTTTTTTCGACACTAAAAATTATTAAAGAATGTAGCGTTCAAAATCTAGGTTCATAGTCCAAAATCCAAGTTTATAAGGAATAGTTATATGCCAAAATTTACTTCATATTTCATTCAATGAACATAAAATGACGTAAACTTGTATCTTTCGCACGAAAAGTCCCGTAAAGGAAAATTCACCTCAGAAAGTGATTAGAGTCTTGTTCCAGGGATTTACAACCTCGCCGTCTCTCGGTAGACATTAGTAAACTAATAAACCTTAATATTATGCACATGGAACTTACATTACTTACATTAAGACAGGCTGAAGTAATAATTTATATTAATTGCGACCATAATATGAGTCACTTGACCCTATAATATAAATAAGAAGAATTATTATGTTACTAATTTTACCACATCATTAGGAAATTTAGAATTTAAATCATGTAAACAAACATATTTCAGCTGACACAAAAAAGAAAGTTCATTAAATTTTTAATAATTTTTCGAGTAACAACGAAAAAATTATTTACCTAACAATATATATATATATATATATAATATAAATATGGAATTAATATTTTGTACAATGTTTTAAATAAGCCAAGCATTAATAAAACACCGACAAAAATATGAGCAGTTGACATTTAAAGATTAATTAGCCGTGTTTACATTTATCTTAAATCTACGTGCATCCGAGCGAGGTAAATGATTATCTCTACTGGAATTGCAATGTAAATTTAATCTCATGAATTTGTTTAGTTAGATTTCCAGCTCTTCGCTACTCGGACGTAGTCGTAGAAAAGTAGACATGGAAGAAGATGAGGGAAAATCAAAGTCCAAAGTGAGTAACGCAGTTTGTTTAATCCGGTTTTAAAGTTTCAGTTTTTTTTTATAATATATTAAGATGTAAGTTAAGTTTTATGTGTTTTTATAACCTACCATGATGTTTTTATTGCTTAGGAAGGAATTAATAAATATTTTTAGATATATTTTTTTTAATATAACAGTTTATACAATTTTTATTTAAAACAATTAATATAGATTATAGAAGCTGTAGATTTTTGAATTTTTTGAATTCTTATAGCTGACAAATCAACAATAAATAAATGAAAGAATATTTTTTATTTATTTATTTTAGAAAAGCAAAAGTGAAAAGACTCCAAGCCGAAAAAAGTCAAACCCAGAGCAAGATGAAATAAAAATTATCAAGGAACACCTGCTAGAATCTATTTCTAGAAGGGAGTAAGTAAAAACATATTTATATGAGATGCAGGTTTTATAAGTAGGTCAAGTGCAACAACCTTGCATGCATTTAGTGTTCTGAATCTTGATGATTTCAACGAAGACGAACTCAACCACTTAAATAAATATAACAAAAATGAAATATATATATATATTTTTTTTCAAAATTGTTTTTCTCATTGTAATTTAAAGTAGCTTTTATTGAGTATGATATATTTTTAGTTTTATTCTTTTTTTGGATAGATTTAAAAAATAATTAAGTAATCCCATTACTTAAATTTAGAAAGAAGCCTTTAGGAGACGTTAAAAATATTAATATTCAATTAAAATCTTTAAAACATGTTTTACAATGATATTATACGTAAACTCCGTTAAAACAAATATTTAATTCCATAAGACTATAATTAACCAAAGTTTTGCAAACTTAAATATTACGCTGAAGCAGACTGGTTATGTAAAATATAATTTTAACACACTTTTAAATAAACCATTTTTGCGAGAAAAAGCAATAAAAGGTAATGACAACCTCTCAGGCTGTGCGACACTTTTGTAGATTTTATTATTTTCCATCATAGCTTCAACTTTAACGGAAAAAAGAAAAATTATGTCAGGTATTATCGTTAGTTGCAACATAGAAATAGTGGTAAATTGAGTTTAGTTGCGATTTACAATTGCGTTGTGTATATATCAAAATTAACGATGTGCAACAAATTATTAATTTATATGTAAATTAATTATATTAAAAAAAGAGCAAAAAATCGATTGGTAATCATTTTAGAAAGGGTTTTACTGTTTACAGTTTTTTCAGTTTTTTTATTTTTTTTTGTGTGTGCCTGTAAACATATACAATATGTGAATAAATTGTATATAATGTTAGGAAAATTGTTGAATATTTACATGTAAATTTAAATTTTGTATGGCTACAATTACAATACAATCAAAAACATGTAGATTTTTAAATTTTTTTAGTTATGAATTATTGCAAACTCTCAAATATTATTTGAGAGTTTGCATTAAATGTCTCTGAATAGTTAGTTAGAAGTACCAAAACGTTTTTAAGCAAAGAGTTTATTCTGACGACATTAATTACGTCATTGTAATTACAGTTCCATATTATCTGAAAGCGCTGAAAACGCGTCTGAAGAGACAAGACAATATTCCACGTTCAAAGCGCGAGAAGCCTTATCAGTACCAGACAATGTTCTTGCCGAGCTCGATGAATCCAAAATATTTGAACTGAAAGAGGTAATAATATAATATTACTATTGAAATTAGATACTTCAATTATAAGAAAAATAATCCATATGAGAGTATCTCCCCTGAGATGGATAAATAATTAATTGTTTATTAAAATAATGATGTATTGCTAAGAAATAAGATAATTCATTGGGAATTAAATTATACTAATACGTTAATAATAATTATCATTATATACTAGGCCTCAGATCTTCTGGTACCTAGATATTATGATAAGAGGTGTTAGCAATAATAACTGGAGCGAGTTTACCGAAGCCTGGAGGCAATGAAGACATGTCAATATTGTATTAATATTATATTTTATTATATTATATTTTATTTATTAATCTAATCCAATTTAGTCTCCTACTTTCAGTTGCTACAGAATAATAAGTGAAAAGTATTTGATAAATTTGTGTTTTTATAAAACAGGTATTAATAAATATTTTTTAGGCCTTCCTTCTTTTCGATATGGATGGCGATGGCTGCATCGACCTCAACGATCTTAGAGGCACGTTCGTTAGCCTCGGAGAAAAGGTGGATGAACAAGCCGTGCGAACTATGTTATCTGAAGTAAATATTTTTATTTGATATCAATTAAAATATATATATTTTTACTTTTTAATAGCAGTTAAAACTAAAAAGTAATAACTTTCATCATTTTACATTCATTCTTTTTTCCGATTACTAAACGTACACTTTATGATTAATTTAAGTTGATTTAAATATGAAGTATAAGAGTATTTCGCGTACATTTGTTATTTATATTCTGTGAAGTGAAGGTGTCTGAAAACTATTTCTTATAAGTATATAATATGATGACTTTTTGGTGTAGTGGTTGATGGTAGTGGTGCTAACTGCGGAGTAAAAAGTTTGTTACCCATTAATTGCAATTCTTTGTGTAATCCATAGTTCAGTGTTCTTAAGTTCATTGTGACCCTATATAATTATTTAGCTTGTATGCTATATTAAGCAATCAATAAATTTTAATTTAAAAAAAAAATGTTAAAAACTAATTTTAAAACTCATCTGTTATAACTTTCAGTAAAAATATATGTAGAATTGTTTACACGACTCGAGATAGCACAAACTGTTTTATGTTCCAACGAAAAACCTTGTTTACCTCGTATAAACTACTACTACTCTATAAATTATATTTTACTGCTTCATTTTAAATACTTATTTGTTAGTTTAACTTTAGATTTAATATAGAAGATAACAGTTTGATGGGTAATTGTAAATTAAATTTTACTGGTTCTATACTCTTCACAAATAAATAATTACGATGTTGAATTCTTACTCAAAATTTATTACTCTGTTTAAATATTTTGTTGAATATTAATATAGATTGATAGATTAATTCAAATTTGATTTAAATTTTAGGCGGCAAATCCACTTGATTTCGACGCTTTCGTCCACCTCCTGGGGTACAAAACACTTGAACTTGACTCTGAAGAGACCCTTATAGCAGCTCTTTCCCGTTGGGACAGTGACAATACTGGATATATCTCTGAAGAAAAGTAAGCATTATTATTATACATTATTATTATGTTAAGTGCTATATTTCCGGAAACAGAAATTTAATTCTTCCACTTACATTATATTCACAAAAGCTTATGGGAGAAGATATGTATATAAATAATTCCTTTTAAGGAATTCTGACATCATTTTCCTGTATTCAGCAAATGTATCCTGGAAGGACAACTTGCTTGCTCGAATCGTTGCTGTACGAAAAATATTTAAAAAATAATGGCTCGTATCTGATTCCATAGTTTTCTCGTGAAAAGACCTTCGTCTTGTTTTCCCACTGGGGAAGCAAAAATACTGCTATATGTTAGCCAGATGTCAAAACGTTTTTAGAATATGATATTTCGACAGTATCAGACAAAATATTCCCTTGTGGTTCTGAAGTCAGGAAATCTGTGATAAGTTATATGTGTATTTTAGAAAAGGCAACAACACTGAATATAATAATATTGTGGTACATATATATCAAAAGATGTATTTATATATCTAAAAAAAAACTCTAACAGAGAATATTTGTATGTTCATAAGAAAATCTAAATATATAAAATATGGATTTCATATCCATAATTAATTGTTTGTTTCATATAGTTTTTTCTAAATTCCGTGTTATTTTTACAAAGCAGTGTTATGTGAATTATTCAATCGGAAAAATAATAGTTACTAGAAAAAATTGCAAAAGAAACTCAACGGTCACTTAACATAGTTAGTTACGGTGAACTACTTTGCTAAAAAAGCAAAGTTTGTCTAATAACATCTCGTAATAATAAGAGAATTTTTTTATTTCCTTTTAAAATATGTTAATTTACTTTTGTTTTATACACTTATAACATTAATGTTTAATTATTCATAATTTATTTTAATTAATTTATTAATTTATTTTATTTAAAATAGTCAAGTTTAAATGTCTGAATTAATTATAAACAATTGCATCATATTATATCTAGAACTAGAACAACGTATTCATCAAATTACTTAACTAAATACAAGTACAGTCATGCCGAGTCAGAACCACCTTAATAAATGAGTTAAATTAATCATTCAATCAGCTTGAAGTAACTTGGAATAGAATTTGTAATGAATTAATTTAATTCTTGAATATAAATTATTTTTAAAAATAATGTATTACATATTTATGGCTGGTACAAATAATACACTTTTATGATTAAAGTGAATGACAGTTTAATGTTCTTATAACTTACAACATGGATAAATATAATGATGCTTTGAACACTTTTTTTGCCTCTTTTTTATTACTCGCTTTCAATTTTATTCAGGGTTGCGTCAAAATACAATGAAAATATAGTGTACTCTTGGGACACTTTAAAAAAAGGATCTCATCTCCGTGAAGTGAATCATTTTTGTTTTTGCTATCACAAGAACTAATCAAGTCATTTTAAATAATAAATATATTAAATCCTCTGATTAAAAGTATATAATTATATTATTATATCCTATTTTGGGTTAAATTTATTTATATACTCTAAGGGTTAGTTTAGAAAAAATAGCATTGGTTTTTGTTTGCTCATGGATGACAATTTCTTTTAGAATTCGCCAAGATTTAATGACAAGAGGGGATCGTTTCACCGAAAAAGAAGCTGACTATGCTCTCGACGAAGCACCGACCATACAGAAGGATGGGTACACTTTCATAGATTACAAGCAATTTTGTTCAAAACTCTGCGGTCTGAGGAAACCTAACAAACAAGCTCTTCAAGTTTGAAAACGTCTCGGTACATGTTTTATAGTTTGTATTATATACTTTTTTACTTATTTGTTCTTGTTCAATATAACGTATAATATTTTTGTGATATTTTGTTTGCGAATGAAGAACGATATTGAGTAGCAATGATTAATATTTATTGAATACTTTCTTAATTTTAATAGAAAGAAATAACTTAAAACATTATATTTTAAATAAAATAACTACTTACTCATGATCCTCTTTGTATACGTCGAAGTCTGTGAACATAAGTTCAACGATCTGATGCGGTGCAGCAATGAAGGTATACAATAGGCAGATTCCCCTTGGATATGGTAGGGGGTAGTCAGGACTGCTGAACGTACCACGCTCCTTCCCATAAGTTGAAGTGAAAGTTATACACGAACAACCTGAAAGAGATGATATGAAGTTATATGAAAATGTAATTAATAGTAAACAGTTTTGTCTTTATAATTATTATTAAGGAGTGTAACAATGTAAACTTATTTTGTAACACTATAGAAATAAAATGTTATTTTTTCAATAATAAAAAGCTTTTGAAAAGCTTAATGAGCTGAACCGTGCATTTTCTCCTGATATTACCACTAATTTTGTTGTAAATTTACAAAACTAAATACTTTCTGAATACTTAAAGTTATACATAAAATTAATTTGTTAACAGTCATAGTCGCTCCAACAAAGTTACGGGCAAGGAGACGTCTAATAAAAAAAAAAGAAAAAATAAAATGAATCGAATAAAATTATCGTCTAATTCAAATAACCGTGGATGGAGGACCGAGCTATTTATGAAGAGGGATTAAAAATTTCAAACGCGTAGAAAATAGCGTCTAGTCCCGGTTTTAAAAGCTTAAAACAAAAGAGAACTGAATTTTAGATCTGCCTTAAATATTTGAGTAACGCCCGAGGCTCGGTTCGAAATTAGAAGCGTGGATGATAACTCGGGCAGAAGTGTTCTATAATCACCGCTCGAAGCCAGTCGCCGGAAATTGGGACGGCTTGACCACACCATCCGGGATCTATTATATAGATTGTAAAATTATTATTTGCATATTCAAAATATTTTCATTAATAATTCAATTTTTGTTAAACTGATTTTAATTCAAAATATTTTTATAGATGTGTTATTAACGTATATCAGGAATATAATGTCATAGGTTACAAGTTGTTTTTCGTATATGTGAAACTAAATAAAGTTACAGAATCATAGTATAATTGGTTTTTGGAACGCACCGGAAATTAGAGAGACGTCCATTTCACATACGAGCTTATACATACAGAGTGTCCTGTAAATACCAAGTAGAACACTGGATAAATTCTATAATTTAGCCACAACTGTACTTCTGTGAAATAACGAAAATGGTGTAGAGTTAAATGTATCATTTTCCTTAATTTTTTTATCTTTTTTAACCTTCATCATGAATCCATCATGTATCATTGTTTTTATCGGGTTGGAGGCGATATTCACTAAGTTTTTTGTTAATTCATGTTTTTAAATTTGCAAAATAGAAAAATAACATTGAAAAGATGCGATATTTAAATGGTTTATAAATATGTTTATTTCCAACAGCTAGTATAAGGTAGTAACACGCAACGCAACGCAACAGGAATTGGCAAAGAGATGGGTTTTTATGGCAGAGCTCGCCGATTCGAGTCCTGTCCGGTTTGACGAATTTTTAATACTATATTTATTTTACCGTTGAAATAATGTTAACATAGCAAAACATGAATTGAAAAAATTACAAAGACCGTAAATTAGTTTTAAAAAATTGCATTTTTTTGATGTCAAATCTTTTTTAAACAGATATTTATAAATACAAACTGTATGTTTTACTTCTTCTTAACAATAAGTGTTATATCATCGATAATGCGTTTTGACACCCTCTACACAATATGAAACAAGAATATACCCTAAAGATACATTAGTGTATAGTTTCTCCTAACTCTTAAAGGAGTTCTGCGGAAATTGGAAAGGTTCGATCACATCACGCCGGAATTTAGCTAACAGCTTAAGATGGGTGATATAATCTAACATAGGAACATAAATCTTTAATAATTGACAGTTTAATAATGTAATAATATTATTATGATATTAATTATATCTAACAAAGTACTAGTTGATGTTATTGTAATATAAAACAAAGCAAAGCAATGTTTAAACACTTATTTACAAAAAAATCTTATCTCAAACCTTATTAGATATAAAAATATTTTATAAACCAATGTGGTAATTTTAAAATATGTTTTAAAAATTACTATAAATAATATATTCTATCATAATTATGTTTTCTGATTAAAAGAATTGTTAGCATTATAATAAGAAACACAAAACAAGACTTTTGTTCTAGATAAGAATAAAAATTTTTAAAGATAATGTGGTATATGGAAAAATATGAAGTCAAAAAAAAATTCTCAGTTGCTATATATAAACTAACAAAATATGCTAGTGTACAAAAAAATCATGATAAAATGATGAGTATAAACGTATCATTATCTTCAGAATAATTATAAATAACATATTCTTGTGTTATTGTATATATATATATATATACATTTTTTTGTCCTATATATACAATATTTTAAGTGAAATAAAGAAATGTCGTTCTAAGCTAAAGTATCATTAACATAGTACAACCAAATATTTCTTTTAGGCACTCAATGTTGGCAGTTGGCAGAGTTCTATCTAAAGGGCTCCATACGTTAGCTGCCAACAAAGTTCATTGTATAAATTAAGTTCAGGCACAAAAGGAATAGCAGCTTCTTCCAATAGTATTAAATAGGTCGCTTGAAATTATAGTACGATTCGATTTTCTTATATACAATTATTTTTTATGATAAAGTGAATTTTTAATTTTGATAAAATTCACAGGTATATAAATAGAATTGGTCACGGAGGTTATATTATATTTAGGAATTTGGAAGCTAAGATTTTCAAGCATTTAGAGGAACTCTGATTTAGAATTAAATTGCAAAACTATTTAAGATCATATTTCAAAATATTCAATTATTTTTAAAATCACATTACCTAAAGTTTGACGTATCACTAGAGAATATTTGACATAATATACTAAGACGACAAAAATATACATAAATATATAAAACTAAAAGAATCATCAAAAATTCCCTCATACAGATCATAAATAAATGATTATTATGATTAAATATCTTGTGCATTATAAACGTCTTCGACTAATACAGATTTATTTCATAAGTTTAATACCAGTAAATTATTTAAAGTAATTATATTTTGAATTATATTCACGTGTTAAATATTCATTATAATCTGTTTATTAAATACATAAATCGCCCAAAGCTATTTCTCTAACACAAAGTTACCGAAAACACAATGAAACCCTTATCTGATATATAAAGCCTTGAAACATATTAGACATAGTAATTGAATCACTAATGAATATGTTTCTTGTTCGTACATTTGGGCGACATTCCTTCTGGGCGGTTAAGTAATACGAGAACAATCTTTAGATGAGCACGTTCGTTATTAATTTCGAGCCTCATGTTGTTATATTAAGGTGGTGTTATTGTTAAGTTTGAGGCTTAATGGCGGTTGTCTGGCTTGAAGTGTGCAAACTGCTAAAGTTTAATCGTAACGCAGACGCGCACGGATTTTATGTTTTAGTTGCTCCCAGTTTTTAGATGTGATTTTGTTACATCTTAAATGGTTTACGTTTGTTTTGTTTTGTTCACGCACCAGACGATTTCAAGTTTTTAGCTCTTAATTATGAGAATAACCTTAATTATTAGAATATGTATGTCGCTGTAATAATAATTTATTTAGCGAATTTATGTCTAATTATTTTGGTTTTAGTTTATTACCTATACAATTTTAATTTTAAATTTACTGGTTAGGAATACTAATTATTTTGAAAAAGTTATGCAGCAAATGAAAAATTTAAAGCGAATACTTCCAATCTACATATGCTTACAGCTTTTAAAAAGTTTGTTATGAAACTCTAGCAGTAGTTGTTTGCAGACAGGTAGTTATGAGTTTTGTAGAATTCACCAAGAATAACAAATCCTTCTTAATAATTTGAGCTTGCAGTTGACGTTATATTTTTAGTAACTCTTAGACTACGAAAAGTACTTTAAGAACTATATATTAAAGTTCATTTAGTTGCACATATTTTAAAAGACTTTATTTTTAAGTTATTAACATTGAAATAATTATAGACAAAATAAATATTTTATTTATTATATAGTTTTATGCGTTTTAAAACTTAATCCAAGTTTCGATGTTTAAAGTTTTCTAAATTTTCTTTCATTTCCGAACACGTGATAAACTGATAATTAGTTAGATACTAAAGTTAGATAATTAGGTAGTTACTAAAGTTAGAAGTTTTTTTAATGGAAAAACTCCTGTCTAGGTAGCGTCGAGTTGATTTAGTTTAAAACTTTCATCACTTGTTAATTATTTTCTATCACGGTTGTCTACAACGTGAGAAAAGTCTTATTTGTCATTTTTATTATATGTATATGTTTCAGATAAGTGTATATTTTAATAATGAGGTAGGAGTGCAAATGAAATGGACCCTTCACTTTTAAATGCGGTAAAAACCTTGTGAAATCTGGCTTTTCAATTGAAGAAGACTAGAATGGGGGGCAAATAATTGTTCTTTAGGCCATGTCACTCTCCAAGTAAATAGCTTCCAATAACAAACACATCGTTAAAATAGCTGTTTCGCTCTTTTAAGAGAGCTTAAAGAAGCTTCAGTGAAATAGTTATAGCTACACTAGGCCCTATTTCCTTTTTTTTTTCTTTATATAAAATCCTAACTAATATATTATTAAATTATATAAGTGTCATTGGCTAGAATTGCTTTAAACAGTTCATACCTACGCTATTATATTATATTATATTTTTTGTTTAAAAATGAGGTACATTTTTAATTCATTTAATATTGAAAGAAGTAAATATTTTATTTGTTAAATTACAAACAGCATTAAGTATTCCGTTTAACAGTTTATTTACAAATATATTTCGTGAAAAACCGCACAAAAATATTTCATTTATGAGGAGAATTATAGAGAAAATTGTAAAATAAATATTGACTGCAAATAACTACATATCAACATTTTTTTGGTATATTTAATAACCATATATATGTACAAAATCTGGCCGTAAATACTGCTATAATTAAAAATATTCCGGAATATATGTTTTATGAATAGAAAAAAAAATCTCCTTGTAACAATATTTATGACAAGACTAGATATATACCAAATATATTTAAAATATATTTTAATTAAATTACTGTTTATATATAGGTAAAGTATTCCTAATTGTTTATAGATAATCTTTACCTCTGGAGCTAGCAGTTTTATATAGACATATTTGAATACATATGAAATTAAATTATTTATAACAGACATAAAGGTTAAGGAAGCACGAGAGACTAAAACAACTCAATCTCTAGGGAGCAATGAGACATCAAATGTACAGAACTCATTTTAAAAGTCGTGTTTGGTGTTAATGTAATTTTATTAATCTTTTATTTTAATAATTTTGTTAATTAAAGTAAATGATGTAATTAAAATGATGTTTTGAATACGGAAGAGGTATAGACAAAAATAAAAAATCAAAAGTGACAAAAATAAGTGACCCTGAAGCATGTCTTCAAAATTATAACATATATATTTTTAAATAAATAGATAGACAGAACTTACATATTTAAATACAAAATTTAGTCATATTTAGTAAAATCAAAGGAAAATTGGTTGGTTCATGATTACTCTAAAAAAACAGACAGCTTTTAAAAAAATCTTGCCTATATTTTGGTGTCTCGTAAATAACTATTACTTGATATATTAAAATAAAACGAAATTCGAATTCCGTAGTAATTGGTATATTAAAATATTAATAAATATGTAAAACGACAAATAGGTCATACTTTTATTAGTACATATATATTTAATTTTCCCATCTGAGATATATTTGTTCATACAATGAAAATATTCCTGAATTGTATGGATGTATAATAAAAGATACTTCCATATCAAGATCAGGTATTCGTTACATAATATCTGTTTTTCTCTTGTTATTTGTTAATATGTTATAAAGTAATATATAGATAATAAAGCAAAGCTTTGGAATAGCTTGGTCTTGGATTCCCTTTGTGTTGTACGTCTTTGACTTTGTCTTCCCATTGTACGAATCGATATTACAAGGAATATATAAATTGTAAGTATCTTGAATATCATTAATTTTATAAAAATAAATCTTACTGATATAAATAATATTAATAAATCTGTTCTAAAAGTGAAAAAAAAATTAACTGAAATATAAAAACTAAAAAATTCTTGCACAAAGAACTCGCGCCATAGCACTTACATTAATCGTGAAGCTAAATAATATACGAGAAAACGTCTCACAAAACGTACCAACATAATTTATTAAAGAATGCGTATGACTAGAAATTTCACCTGCCTCATAAAATACTACTTCTTACATTTTCATGGTTCTTGAAAAATTTGTGCAATTTGCTTTGAATGTCTGACTTGAACTGAGAAAAACATTGGTTTAAAATATACATTTTGTCAGAATGACTCGCAACATATTCGCTTGAAATTTGTATTATTTTCTTACAAATGTTGATAAATTTATATCGTATGTAAAAACTTTAGAGACTGTACATTAAAAGAGCGATTATTTATGTATGTCTGAATTGCTCGGAAATCCAAAATACCTATTTCAACAATTTTCTACACACCAAAATGTTATTCGTAGATTAATAAAAATGTATACACTAACTCTTTAATATTGTAAGTTATATATGAACATTTTAAGGAGGCTTTAATTAGAATTAAAGTGTTTTACGTTTTTTAAATCACACCCTTAATCTTTTTTTATAACCCTCTAAAATTAATGAGGTTATATTTTTTTTATAATTTATATTTTAATAAATAAATAATGAAATATGTGTTTTATGTTTTTTCGTAATTTGCAGTAGGATATTTATTATTAAAGTGGATCGAGACTGGTTCACTAGTATTGTAATTCTAGTGAACCGACAAAAGAGTGGTTAGTTAATAATTTATCACAACTACAATATTTATCATTAAAAGCATAAACACAAAACTTAAAGTAAAAGCAAATTATGTTAATTCTGTGCAGAGATTAAAAAAGTAATGAATGCTTCATAGAACAAAGCAATCATTGCGGGGTTCCCCCAAGGATTAAAAGTATTGCGAAAACCAGAATTCTCATAAAGCCCGCGAAACAATTTATGCTAAATCATTAAATTTGCATAACATACAACAACTTCTGTGTACAACTACAAATTGTATAGAATTGTATATTTTTTATAATGTAATTATTTATTTATATATAATCTCGTGGTTAATGAAACAAGCACATGACATCAAGAGATTACGTATGCTTTGCCGGACTTACAGAATCTTAACACTCGAGATTTTCGGTTATTTTAAAGATAAGAACGAAGGTCAAAAAATTTCTCATTTTATTAATGAGGATGTCTATTAACTTTAAAATGAAAAAGTTATTTCTTGAAAACATAAAACTTCTTCAAAATTACATGGTCACACAACCAATCTTTTACCTTTTAATTTATTTGTTTTGTTTAACTTTAATAATAAAAATACAAAATTTAATGAGAATAAAAAGAATAACGTATAATATATTACGTCAGATAAATCAGATAAGAATTCAGGGCCATAAATAAATGTCTGCCTTTGTTTATCAGCGTAAATGCTATCTTGTTTCAGAATACCATCCTTTTTAATAATTCAGAACTGACCGCTCATTATGGATACCAAGCGATAAATAACTTTTTACGGACATGAGCTTTGTTTTATTAAGTTGAAAATTTACCAGTTAACAGTTATACAACTTTTTTTCTGTATAAAGACTTTTGTAATCCATGGTTAATATTTTATGTAATTATACCGCGATATTCACGTTAATTTTATTGAAATTTGCCTGGCTAGTTCCAAATCGTTTCGGGGGCTGTTATTCATGAGCTAGATGCATGGCATGGTGTGTTTCAAATTTCGATAAAATTAGCGTGTGTTCAGCAGGATATATATATAATAGTTATAAAACTGTTACAGGCAAAAAGTAACTTTACTATTTTAAGCGTAAAAATATTTACTTATTTATGTTTTTTTACTACTTACTAGGATTGACTGCCTGTCCTTCGTCTACTACATGCATTGATAGATGCAGCAGTACAAGCAGCGTCGCTGATAACTGAAACAAAACAATGTTTAAATTATTTTAAGTTTTGCAAATGTCAATTTATAAAACAAAAACTGGCCACAAAGTCATTTTTTATAATAACTGGCCTCATCACGGAGAATTACAATTATGATTAATTACAGGATTTTATATGATGCTGCCCATGATTTAAACTACTTTTGCCCATGATTTAAACTACTTTTACCCATGATTTAAACTACTTTTACTATTCGGCAAAGATAATGCAATAATTTTACCAGTTTATTGTTTTTATTTAGACTCCATCAATTAACAGGTAAAAAGTAATCTTAATATTTTTAAAATTTAATTTTCATTAAAATATTTATTATAGTTGGAAAGTAAACCTGTATCTAAACAATCTTAATCTTAAAAAATCTTATTAAGTTTAATTCAGACTATATGGTGTCGTAGTCCTTTTTGTAAAAGTAAAGTTATGAATAATTTGATCTAGACTTTTTATTACTTGAAAACGCACTAATCACTTAAAATTTTGTATTCAAAATTTTTTATTATGTAATTAGTTCTATATTGAAAAGATAGGATTTTCATTCAATTTGTTGCAATTTCATTCTCGTCTCACGGTAACCACTGTTTAATTAGATTTTATTTAAATAAGGTTTTAAATCTCATATACGAGATTCTCGTATCACAGGGTTTGTATCCAAACTCCTCCTAAAGGCTTGACGATTCTTATGAAATATTCTCTTTGGTCTGAGAATAAGACTTGAACTATTTTTCATACTTCTAAGTGATAAGGATGAATTACCCCAATGTTTTTTAATTTATTCCACCACTACATATATATACGGTGGAATAAGTGAATCATCCTTATCACTTATGAGAAATAGGGGATTCCCTAGTTTTTTATATCGATAAAAGTACTTTTATATTTCTTCACACTTTTATGTCGCAAAACAATGTTTGTCGGGTAAGCTAGTAATTACTATTACTTAATATTAATAATAGATCACAAAAGTTTGAATACGAAAATTACAATTATTTGAAATGTCTAAAACAACCAAATATAGAAATCTTTTTAAATACGAGATAATCAAATAACTAGTAAAGGCGTGGTTAGGAATTTTATCTTTTACTGACATATCTGTTGTCAGTGTGACCCAATAGTGAACTGGATGGATGTGAAAGCGTTGAAGTTGAGTCTGTCATTTCAAATAAAAACTTTTACTTTCAGTTTATCATGCTCTGTCTGGTTTTCTTTTTTTATGACACACAGCGAGCTTTTGATTAAACGACGGTTGTCAGTCTAGGCAAAGCTCAATACTTTTTCATTGTAGTTTATCACGCTGTTATTTCTTACACAGTTTTAAGGTTTTACAAAGGTCAGAGGTCCTCAAAACTTTTAGATTACAAAGCGATACAAAAAAAAATATCTTGTATGGTTTATGTATTATTATGGGGATGTTGTAACATTGTATTATTTTAATCGCTTAAATAAAAATTGAGGATATATAATGTATTCAAACAAATAAGTGTTATTTATGTTATACCTGTGAATCAATAATTTCTGAAAATTCAATAGCCTTCACCATTGAATAAACAGACAAAACAAATTAAAGTTTATTACCCTATAACTTCTAAACGGATGTGTTCCCTGTGACGCACTTAGTGCTCCGGTTAAAGTTCAGCATTGTGTGGGTAAGCTGAAATGCAGAGTGCTTCCTAATTAGAGTGATATGTGCCTTGGATATTCATACGTCTGACATGTTTATTTCGCAGACAAAATATTTTCAAAATTACTGTCTTTTAGGATATGCTGTACTTTCGAGTACAACAAAATGGATGTTGTGTTATTACGAAATTATATAAAGTTTTTTACATTAATATTTAATGTATACATTATAAAGATTTATCCTTATTTTATAACAATCACGTTTCATGTAATGTAAATTACAACATATAAATTTGTAGTCAAAAAATATAAAGAATTGAAAATTCTTTGCAAAGCTGAATATATAAAATATATATATTTAAAGTGCAGAGTTTAACTTTTATGAAAAAAAAATTTTTCAAATTAATATTCTTTTGATACATAATACCAATATAACCACCAATAAGTACAAAAACAAAATATACATATATTTTATAAAAAACTTGTCTGTTTTAATTTTATGTTACATGAAATATTTCATTTCAGTCTTTTCAATATTTATTTATTCATTTATTTATTCCTGCCTATCAAATTTTGTTTTTGAATTAAATAGATTTTCTGTATACAATCATATAGAATAAAAACACACATGAATTTTTTGTAATATATTCGTACATAAACTGCAAACATTTTTCTTTCCTGAGTATAAAAATTAATACGTCTTAATATAAAAATAAAAACCTTCTTTATTTTACTTCCTTAAATTTTCACTAGTACTATTAGAAATTGGTGGAATCATGCAAGTGTCTCAGGACAGCGTCACGAATGAGCTGAAGATCGCCATATTACTCTGTGTCAATCGAATCAACTCATTTGTGCTGCTATAATTGGCACAGAAGAGCGGCATGGAACAGTGGCTTAGTTTCACTGTGTTTGCATAGATTATAGTCCATCACCGGTATTCAAACTCCAAATCCGTCATCCGAATATAATGGGAGTCCTCCAAGAATATCTACTCGATGAAACTTAATGGTAGCTAAAAAATCCCTCCCCGAGCAGTCTTGCTCGGGCCGTTCTTTGTATTTTGGGAGAGACCAGAAAACCGTTACAGATAACTGCGAAGGGAAAACGGGCACTACACTCCTCAAGACTTTACTCCATTTAAGACGGGTCTATGGACAGCACACTACAAACGGTGCAAGTAGCCATGTTTTTTTTTAACATAGACGCATATATCCGATACATTGTACCTATCTGGGTTTTAACTTCTAAGTAAAGTCTTAAACTGAGATATCTATGTCTATAAGGGACAATATTTTCTTACGTCAACTTGGCAATTTTGAAGGAAGGGCTGGATTTTGAGAAACTGTGTCCCAGAGGTTGTATAGATAAATTTTTGATAATGTATTTTTATTTTAAAATACCTATGACAAAAAAAAATACTCATAACTTAATTGAGCTAAAAAACGTTAAAAAATAACGAATTGAAGCAAATAGTAAAGTAGTTTGTAGATATTTTGTGGTATTTACAATGAAATGTGAGAATAATTTACTGTATTAATCCCTATTCTTTCTCTTTATAGTTACAAAAACAAAAAGTCGCTATTTAATTCGGACGAATGAGACTTTTTAACAAATATTCCACCCATTGTGAGTCATATCCGAAACAAATTTATCAAATGTAATTAAATGCGCAAGTTTAACCAACTGAAAGAGAATCGTCTGGCATACAAAAATACAAAAAATAAAAAATTTTAACAATTAATATTTTTGTAAAAAGTTGTGGTTAAGATTTATAGATTAAGTTTATTGTTTTATATTTAAAATTTGCAAAAATACAAAAGTCAAATACAGACAGACATTTTAACACAACAACGCTGTTCAAGCTCAATGTGATCCAGATTCAAAATTCATTTCATCTAATCGCCATCCAGAGTCTAAATTACTTTAACTTAAGTTTCTAAGCAAACAACTAAATGTGCGGGGCGAAATAAAATTAAACTTTGGTCCTGAGTTAATTTTGTTTTATACTAAACAAACCATGGACTTTATTTTATACGTATTCGTTTGCAGTCAAAAAAGCGAGGGCAGCAATTTCCGACGAAATTCACTCGCATTCCCGCAGTTATGACACGATTAGTTTTTATATGGAAATTTGAGCTTTCACATGCACACTTTTTTATTTTTTTATAGACATTGATATATATAAACATTAAAATGTTACGCTATTTTTTTGTATATTATAAAAGTATTTAATGTAAGTAGACCTTTAAATAGCGATAGATTAGTAAAAGAACTCTTCTTTGTTCAAGTGAGACTTCAATACTCGCGCTATAAAGAAATTCGAAAATGTAAAGGCTTCCTATTTGCTTTTAAAATCTCTTTTCCATGGCCTTTTAAACTTTTCTTTCAACATTTTCCTTCTGAGAAGGGAGTGTTTTATTTCTTATTTCTGCTTTTACACTTTTCAAACGTATTTAAAGAAATTTTATCCTTTTTTATTATTTGTATCGAATAGACGATTATTTAATAATGACCAAATAAATAATTACGTTTTTATTCTTACAATATAAGTGGAAAAATTGTTTCTTCAAGTTCAAGAAAGCACTCCATGAGTTATGTGTTTAATATACGGTATAAAAGAATTGTATCGCTTTGTACGAATCATATTGTACCAAGTTGGGCAATAAAAGTCGGCAATATGGCTCTTCGTAAATAGCCGAATGATAGAACATAAACGATTTTGGCTGTGGACCTTCAAGTTACAGCAATAAGAGTTTTATATGCTGTACTTACAAATATTATTGTTCATAAAGGAAGAAGCTGAACTGTAAATAGCTTGTAGAATAAAAATGGTCTTCCAAAAAAATTTTGCGTGTTCTATAGAAAATTTTTACTTTTTAAATGTAATTAAGCTTTACATGGCTATACATGTTTATAGATAATTTTAGACATTAATTTCGTTTAACATTGTCGAACTTTAGATGTTTTTCTGTACTGCAAAGTTAGAAATATTGGAGAAACCTAATAAGGGTTCTTTTAACTTAGTTAACTTTGCAGTGCAATATAATAGTTATTACAATTCTGTTTTTTATATATATAGCTAGATTTATAAATCAGATAGCGACCCATATGAGCATAGTGAAAGACACCTATGTGGCTGTAGCAGGTTCAAATACTGCCGATGTTAATTTATGCCATGTTTAATATTTAAATAAGCTTGAAATTTCTGAGCATTTACTAATATTGAAATATTACTTTAGTTATTACTCTTTTCTTTTTTATTTTTATATCTTTGATCAGTTTTCAACGTGACTTTTTTTCTTGGTTTCGTTTAAAATGTCATATTTCTTACTTCGAAAATCACAAAATTATTGTATGAAATAAAAAAATCTAATATAGACTTTGAAAAATCAAGTTCCTTAGCTATAAGGACTCATAAATTATTTAAGATTAAAGGTTTAAGTAACGATCACAATAAATATTTATTATTTTATTATAATTGCCTATGTTCTCTCACTTTCTCTTTCTCTCGCTTTCATGTGTACTATTATAACCATGACTAAACTAATATTTTCTATAGAAGATGGGTTACAAATTTAATATCATGATCCCTTATATTATGGAATTCGGTTATTAGCACATGGACATAACATATGGGTATTACCCAGTCACTAAATCTTCGTTAAGCCCGGACGACATATGGTTTCGACCCGTGCCCGCTAGATAATGCATGTGATGGAAATTGGTAACATATTGTTATAAGAGCCTCAATTACTTATGGAATACCTTTAGATGAATGTAAATCGGAGGATCAAATATCAACCTCAACCCTTTTCACTCGCCTTCTCTAAAGGTAAAAGAATGTGTCAAGTTGTTTTTTTTATGGATTTCTATTTTAGTCACAGTATTCTTTACATATATGGTCTATTGTTAACGTATAAAGTGTATTAATTTTTAAATAAATATATTAGAGTTTGAGATACATTTATTGAAATAAAAAGTATTTTTTCCTATACTTATTTTATGCTAATTGTAAATAAATTAATACTAACATAATAATAAAATACACAAAGACATACAAAAATATGCTCCTACTACTAAATTCATTTATATCCTTTATTAAGAAAAACTATTTTCTACTTATTTTTCACTATCAAGACATAATAAGAAAAGTGCCACATTGTTCGAAGGATGAAGATATACAATAAGACGTTACTCGCTAAGTCTTTTGTCTCGAAGATATTTTGTCGCCACCCTTTGTATACCAGCTAATGTTTCTTAATGCACGACTTTTATAGTATTCTCGTAGTTACAATAAAAAAACGAAAATATAATATGCAGAATAAGTGAAATTTTATTTCACTTATTTTTGATTGCACATTATAAAAGATAGTGATACATTCAGCTAAAATATATGCATGGCTTATTCATTGATCAAAAGTGTGAAACCAAAAACAACAGAACTTTTTAAAACAGTAGTAATGGAATTCTCACTGTGTCTGCCAACTAATTAAGAGCGGGCCTCAAGTTAAATAACTTTACCAGGCTTCCGAAAGTCCGGACGTCAGCAAACACTTTGATCGTAAATTATTGTGCAATACCTAATGAGCACTGTGTTCTAGTTTTAATTTTCCTTTGCTGAAATAATGAAGAGGCTTCTACAAATACAAAAACAAGTGTATTATTGATGAAACTATAATAAACAATATCTACTTTTACGCTGTTATTTCTCTGCTATATAAGTATTTAATAATTAATAATACGATTAAGATTTAAATTAAAGTATTTATCAATCAAGAGTCTTACATTCCATCACGTTAAGCTATCCGGTGTTAAAATTAATTTCATAGATTCGAAAGAAATTTTTGTATTTTATTTTGCTAAGCGAAAAGGATAGCTTACGAATTTTAAAAATTTTTTAACAGCTAACAAATGCGCTACAATAAATATTGAATATAAATGCTTATATTATGTCTTTATAAAAATGTGATCAAAATAACTATAATTAAAAAAAATAATTATAACAATAGACCTATCATATTTTAAACATTATTTTACTTAAATTTCATGCAAAACAGTTGAGTGTGATTTTGCAGTTAAGTTACACATTTTAAATATTTTTGATGAAATCACCATAAATTGAAAATGGAATACTGCTCGTCCTATCAGATCTCTAAATCTACAAAACGACCCTTCGGCTTTACTAAGCGGATTTGTGAATAATTTATAAAATAAATATTCAAAGATCAACTATAACGGTAATGTCTTAAATATGTAATTACAATTAAATTTAAGATGATTTCAATTTAGCTGAAGCTATAATATATATGCATTATTATTTAATATACATAGTATTAATATATATAAATATATGTATATACTACAAAATATCATGAACACTAGCTTTATCGGTTTTTGAAACTTCTAGATATTTACTTTTATCTTTCGGTACACGTTTTCAGGATTTCATATTAGCCAACTGCTTCATCTTAGCTGATTCGGTACATGATTTCATTTTAGCTAACATTATTTTTTTAAGTCCTGACAAAAGAAGATATTTTGAAATGTAGAAGTAGAAGCATAGAAATATCAATAAAAAATTTGTATAATGGACGGTTCATTCATAATTAAAATATTAAGTACACACACACACATACTCTCAGCATGTTCATGTGTATTGGTACAGATTAATAACTATTTTATTAGCCACTAGAGTATGGAAAGTCGGTATGAAATAACTCAGTTTAAAGTCTGAAATATTCGACAATACCTTCAGAGTCGTCGTTAAATTTCCGGTTTACAACGCGATAATGTCGCTCCGGTGACGATGGAGGCTTTAAACTTTTAGGACGAAAGAGGTTTAGCGAATTTGTATTATAAAGACAGATAATAGAAAAGGTTTTATGGACAAAAGAATTGGTTATTTTGATTGCTATCTATAAAAATAAATCTTAATTTTACTTAAGTTATTTCAAGTTAATGTTTGACTTGATTATATTAAATGTAGCTTTTTAAAGAATTCTTAATATTGGCAGAATTTTTTAAAATCAATATATAAATAATATCCAATATTATCGATATTTTTATACTTCACAGATACGGTACGATGACGATTAGAATAATTTACCTGTGTGGAAGATTTTTTAATGTTTTATTTTATAAACAGGTAACCGTTAAAGCTAATATATTTTTATAAGTTATTAAACATATTTTAATATTTAATAAATTCATAAATATTATAAAGCAAATACTTTATTAAATATCACATAAAAATATTAATAAAATAAACCCAAAGAGTATTTAATAAATGTTGGTAGTTCAATAAATTCAATTTAACTAACGTATGTTTAAGCCAATTTAGAGTTCACAAATTCAATTAAACTAACGTATGCTTAAGCCATTTTCGAGTTCACAAATTAGCACTTGACTCGAAATGAGACCGCCCTTGATTTTCATCTCCATTTAACTTTGCTTTAACGTCCATCGATGGCGAGATAAACGGGATCGAAAGAGAAATACGGCCAGTTTCGTAAAGTGCTGAAATCGTTTCATATTCGAAGGATAGTATACGTAAATCACTTTTAAACTTTTGAAGTTCTGTATAAAATTGCAGCCACTTTAACGTGATATTAATTTCTTTAATCTTACTATGCTTTATTAAATCAAAACCAAAAGGATTGCGTGCAATAAAAAGATATCATTTATTTCGTGATAAACAAGTGTATTATAAAAATAAATGTGCCTCATGTGTATCTTCGGGAATTACTTCACATAAAATCGGAATGACTTAAACGATTCCTTTGCTCGTACCATAAATGACTTTATGGATCTCGTATATGCAAACATTTGGAGCATTTGGGACATCCGAACTGTTCAATAAAATAGCGTTCCCTATAGTACAATATTAACTGTTACGGCGTAGTGTATGGCTTAAGTATTGAGATTTTCTTTTTAAGCATCAATACCACAAGGCCATTGACATAATATTGGTATTTGTTTTAACATATACACATAACATTTGGATATATTGTACTATCACGATCATAAAGATAAGGTAATTTGTTTGTTTATTTAGTGTGTACTGTCATGACTTTTTATTAATTAGTCGAAGTAATTAGATTTCTTTATATTTCTGTGTGAGACAAATTACAAAGAACAAAATAATTTATTCTGAGTGTGTATTTAATCGGATTACTGCGGCGTTGTTGGTATCCAGACTCATTGTGGAGATTTAAAAAGAAACAAGAATATATTTTTCCTTTGTGCATTCTGGAGGACTGCCAGTTACAACCTAACTAGCTTAAACACCATGACGGGATTTCAAACTTAATGAGGAACTCGACACTAAAACTGTTACGACATTTTAATTATACGTATTTCCTTTTGTATTGCTAGAGGTTTGTTTATTTTAATTTAATTGCAGCAATAAAACCTCATTTTTACCGTCTTTATAGAACAGTTTGGTAAAATACTGTTTTTAAATCATTATTAATATATACAAAAAATATTCTTAGACTTTCGTGATCCTTTATTACTTTTGTGTGTTTATTTCTACTGGTATTTGCCCAATTAGATTAATTGGTTCTTAACTCTGAAGCATTTCAGAATCGTGTAGTAAACTCTGAATTCACGCCGCGATTCCGCGATAATATTAACAGTCGAATAATTGGATATTAAGGTATAAAATTTATTATTAGGAAACAATAATGGTTTAACGATTAAAAAAATGGAATCAATTGTAAAAAGAAACCAAATAACAATGAAATGCAATAAAATTGACAATTTATTATTCGCCATGCATGTGAAACATTTAAAAACAGTAACAATAGTGCTAATACAATAGACAGAACTGAAAGATATAATCTCACAAAAAACAGTTCACAAGCGGCGCGGTGCCAAAGTTTTTAAAAATAAATTAATCCGTTTGCAAGCACATCCACTGTTACAGTTATGAAACATGAAATGAAACAAAGGTCGTTCAAATGAGAAAGAAATTCAAATTTTTTAAATAATGACGCACGTTAATTTGATACCCAATTTATTTTACATACGAGTATGTAAGTTTTTTTTTCCTACCTGCATTGTACTATTACTTTGTCCCATAACGAAATTTCATCGTCACAAATAGGCTGATCTTATTCAGAATATCTGAAACAAATCAAAAAAATATTTAACTTTTGTTGATTGTCGGATTCAATAATTTTCACATTGCGATAAAAAACTATAAAATTAAAAAAATATGTATTTTATACAGTATTTATTACTTAAATCTTTATGGTTTTTCTTTTTTTTTTGTATTACATCATGTCTATATTGCTGAGATTAGTCCTATTTCTTTTTGGTGGGCTGTCAACGCGCCGAGAGTACAACTGATATCAAATAGTTTTATTTACTACTGGTAATATATTTTTAACATAAAGGAACATCAGATGCGGCTGCCTTTTAAGCGACTTTGGAAATGAGCTTTAATATTAATTCTTGAAATAACTCAAACTTAAATTTTTCTTTATTGTTTAAAACAAATGTTAAAAAAAAATTGTTTTGTGAAACGGTGACTAAGGCTAAGTTAGGTTATTATAAGTTTATTCAATCTATCCTATGTTAGTCTATAAATGTGTAAAAATATTTTCAAAATTAGAAATTTTGCTAATTTTAAATCACCATAAAACTATATTGGTATAATTTAAAAATCATCATGGACAAAACTAAAATATGAAGACGAATTCTTAAAATCTGAATACATTTACATGACAAACTGTCGGTAAATTATAGGAACTATGTTGCACTGAGTCTACGTTATTTTCAACTGGTAGAATGTCTAGACGACCATTATGTGGAAAAATGGGTCAGACACATTGTACCCAGTGAGGCAAATTTTAAACTTGAGTTAGTCTTTGTTCGAAGGAACTTTTACAAAATAGAATATTTATAGACATATCAAAAGATAATAAATACGATGCTCTGTTATCATATTAATTGTCTACTATGAACTATATAATATTAATCAAAAAAAAATATTTTATGGCTTTACTTACATTTATTATTAATTTCCTAATTTTAATCACGCCGATTTCATCAAAGTCTGATTTTTTTAAATATTTTTTGTCGTGAGTAGTTCTAGACATTATTAAAAAACATGTATATATGTGCGTGTATGTATGTAAGTGTTTTTCCGACTCCGTTTTCTCACGACATAGTTATGTAATTTACTTCGGTTTAATACTAATCTATGCATATTCACGTAACTTAGAACTTATTAGTTTTCCAGTCAAATCTTCCAAGATTAGTTTCTCCTGGAAATTGACAAAGCGTTTTTCAACTATAACAGAGTATTCGCGATTTTTTAAATACTTATTAACGACGCGACTGAGGTGGTTGTAGTACAAATTGACAGTGACAGTTGTTCATATTGTAATAATAATTCAATCAAATGTTCAGTTGTTCCATTTTTTTGTAGTTTAGGTAAAAAAAATTAATAATGGTCATAGTTTCTGTCCTTGTTATAAGTAGTTCCCGTGAAAATAAAATCGCGTTAGAAATATTTGTGTTTTGATACTAATTTATGCATATTTGTGTAACTTAGAGCTAATTAATTTTCAATCGAAAACATTAATTTTTTAGTTTTTTTTTTAATTTGAATACCTCGAATCGCGACTTCGATATAAACAATCATTTGCACGATTAGAGTGCTTGTAGTGTTAATCCAGGTATGATCACAATTGGAAAAATATCTCCAACTTTTTTGTTTTTTAGGAAACATTAAAAAAATAATCATAATAACAAAATGTTATCACAAGAATAAATCAAACGTAAATAAAAACTAAAATTATAACACAATAATGGTTGTATACATAGAATATAACGCCAAGTCAAGGAACTCTATCTCTAATGAATAATGTATATGTCTGTATAGCGTGTTATTTATATATGTTCTGCTAGTCTTAATGGATATGTATTGATATTTGTATTTGGATGGAACAGTGTATTTTAGTTTGAGTATATGTATATGCATAAATATGTATTTCTTTATATATGTATATTTATAATATGTTATGTATTTTATTTAAATATTTGCTTACATAGTTATATTTTTTATTTTATTTTTTTTTGTCTCTTTTCGTTTTTTTTTAATTTTATTTTTGCACCCCTACTAACGTCCTCTCCTGCACATCTAAGGTTGGCTGGTAGAGAATGTCTTAATAGCATTAAGCCCGCCTTTTGTACATTTTGTTATGAATTGTGCAATAAAGAATAAATAAATAAATAAATAAATAAATATAAGTGTTATTTCCATCGAATAATAATGTTCCATATTTCTAACGGTTTTACAAAATCCATTAGTATATAATTGTCACAAGGCTCACAACATATATTTAGTTTCCGAAAACATTTTTCCTTCAACATTTTTCTTACCATTCATATCACTTTGCTTATATCAAGACAGCTATCATTAATATCTTTTGCTGTATATAATATTATTCTTACATATAACAGTTCATAAGAAAATGTAATGCTAGAAAAAGAATATGAAAATGAAGTTCCTTACAAAAATTTACAAAGTACGTTTAGATAAAATAATCATCACACTAAAACATCAAATCATTTCCTCCTTCTAGTTGAGCCTTAATTGGACAAAAAGGTTATGCCAACCTCCATCCCCTAATTGCATTAATTAAAAAATGAAGCTTTACATTTTGCCAACCTTTTTAAATATTTACCTTAGGATCCAATTAGTAGGAGCTAATAATTTTTTGCGTTTGAATATTGTTAACTCCATATATTTCTGACAATGAGGTTTATTAACTTTTATTTTTATATATATATATATGTATATGTATATATATATATATATACATATATATATATATATATCCATCTCTCCCAAATAGTATATTTCTAAAAAGAATTATTTATCATATTAAACTAAAGACCATCAAAATAACCTGAGTTACCCTAATTTAAATAAAAAGTAGGCTATATTTCACATGCAAACCATATGGTCGTAAACTACAGAAAATCATTCTCCAACCAATTTGATAATTAGCACGCACTTGAGTTGCGTGAGGTGAGCTACTAAAAGAAACTCCCATTAATATAACATAGGCTTTGATATTAATTCATTGTGTAGATTACAAAAGGTAATTAATACAATATTATGGCCCTTTCATAACGCAAAGAACCTTGTTGCAAAATACATGTACTTAACGGTAATAATTTATGTTATGAAGTAACATTTTCCAGTAAATTATCTTTTAAATCTTGATTAAATGTGATGTTCATCGCGTTCGAAAGCAGACAAAAGTTGGTAAACTTAATTTTCTTTAAGCTTTTTAGCATATACAAACATGTGTTAGTTTCGTTTGTGCAAATAATTGGATCAAGATTATATATAATGGCACTGATTTTACTATGGTTAGGTTTAGTTCGGTTTGATATTAAAATTTTTAAATTCATAAATTTCATCTGAAATATTCATTAAGAATCTTTGACTTTTTAACAAATAAAATTAAGACTAAAATTACTTTATAGACAAAGCAAGATTTTAATATTACATTGTTGCCGTATATCCCTGGAAAATGCTTTTAATTTGTCTCTAAGCTCTTACCATTTCATTATTGTAATAATAGCTTTTGGTGGTAGAAAACCAAATTAATGAGAATATAATTATATCCTTTTGATGGTTCAGAAAGTATTTTTTTTTTAATATTGTTTATATTTTATATTTTAATAATATTTTACGACTGAAACACAAGTACAATTACTAGCTACTTAAACAGAAACCCAAATATGCAAAATATAAAAAAATACATGTCAAAAAGTGTTAGAACATTATAAGAATGACATAAGATGATCTTTTATATATCTAAATAAATAATAAACAGATATTCATTAGCTTAAAGAGCAATATCAGTTTAATTATGTACAGTTAAATAAACAGTTAATTTTCCACTTGCTGTTCTGATATCAATGCATACCGGGGTGTTTAATGAATCAAACAATACAAATTGAGTTTTCTTAATGCGACTGTCTCTATTGGATGGGAAAACAAAGTAATTTTGCGAATAATTTAATGCTAGGATCTCATTTATAAATGGGATATTTAATGGAGTTGTGACTATAATAATGGGATTATTAAACCAAAATGTTTATGGGAAATGAAGGTCAAAGGAAGATTCTTGGAACAATAAACAACAACAAGGGAAAAATAATGACTTTCGTCTTTATTATAGGCAGAAGTAATAACTTCAAGAAATAAATTAAACTGTACCTCATTTTCTGAATCTTTAGGACAATGACATATAATATTAAAAATATCTTTTTATGTAATAAAGGTTGTCTATACAAAAAGTATAAAAAGGTAAAGTTTGTGAGTTTATTTGTTTGGGAGGATCTCCACAAAAAAAAATCGTATCAGTAATACGAGTTGTTGTTACTTTAAGATATATTATTTCTAAATGCTATAACTTGCTTAATATTTTGGTTAATATAGTTTTAATAACTATTCATAATAAATGTTTTTTAAATAGACGAAAATTTTATAACGTGCGCTAATTGAAATATTCAAAACAATGGAATAAAATATAAAGTTAAAATATTAATATTAAATTTTATATTATTATTATTATTTTGTTTTTCTATATGTCTATATTGAAGCTTTGTCACATTTATATAAAGTATTATTATTACAGTTATGTATTATTTTATATATTATTTATGTTTAGGTTTATTTTTATTTTTAATTTAATTTAATTTTAATTTTTTTTTTTATTTGCACGTCTACCAACAATCTCTCCTGTACGTCGTAAGGTTGGCTGGTAGAGAATGTTTCTGTAGCATTAAGCCCGCCTTTTGTTCATTTTTTTGTATTTTGTGCAATGAAGAATTAAATAAATAAATAAATTAATTACTTTTAACTTTAAAATAATATCCCAGACATCATATGTCTAAAAAACGGTTTTTATGTTAAAAGTCGACAAAAGTTAAAAGGATTAGCTTTGAAACTGTTTTCATGTATACTTTAAAAATACTTATAAAATGAAATAGGTAAATCAGAATGAAAATTTCATGGATATAAAGTTTACTTAGGATGAAGTTTTGTCAGAGTATAATGCAAAATATAAAGAATAACCCGGTAAACTTATTACGTCATGTTGCTGCTGGCCGAATGAGAATCGTAGGTGGAGTGCGGGGTTGATGGAAGCAAGCGCAGCTATATATACATTATTATTATTGTTACTATAGATAAGACTATACTTTTTCAACAAGGATCTATTAAAAGGGATCCGAAAACGTCGCGGGCAACAGTTAGTTGTATAAATACCTCTAGGCAAACTAATAACTATAATAATAAAAGCAATCATCATTTGAATTTGACATATAAGTCATATACTTTCAAAGTTCAGTTATATTTGGTTTATTGAATAATTGAAACAGAACCAAGTATGTATACTTCATTTAAGTCCCTCGTTGACATTTAACCAGCTTTTATCATTTGAACATTATTTTATTGAGATACGAAGATACATTGATAAAAATATTTTTTTTATGGATGAAACGTAAGGGCTTTTCAGTTATCGTTATTATCTTAAAATAAATATATCATTAAATGGAGTTGGCATCAAACAGAAAAAAATATACATAAATTTTTGGTTTTGTAGTGTATGATGGTTCAAGTATGTAAAACTAAGTATTAAGGGAAAAATGTAGTTTCTTTTTACATTTACAGAATGTACTATCTATATTGTTCATGTTAGCTACACTTTAAAATAAGATTTTAAATATAAACTTCAAATTAATTGTAACGATGAGCTTATAAGTAAAACAAAACACATTTATTCTATAGTAATATTATAAAGCCGAAATGTAGTTGGTTTTAGTGCGCTAGTCTTTATGAGATAACCAAAGTGATTTGAAAAGTTCATGAGAAAGGCTATAGATTATCTAGCAATACTCTTAGTTATATTACAAAGTAAGTAAAATCGTTGGCCAGTAAACAACATAAGTTAAAAATGAGATTCTAATGACCAAATTTCAAACAGTGAAATTTTACTTAAAATTTATTTAGTATATCATATTTAGTTAAAAACGGGAAACATTTTGAGATAAAAATTATCAAAGTTATATTTTTTCTTTAATATTTATTACTTCAAACATTTTACTAATTATGAATCAATACAAAATTAATGAATGCGTCTTAAAGCGGTTATAGTTAATTTAAATTATCTTATTTTAAGGATAATTTTAATTTTTTAGAAATATATACGTAATATATTGTGTATAAACAAACGACACATTTATAAACAAATGAATGTTAAAAGATCTTAGCGCTTCGTATCTGTGAATTTGACCTAAAATTGTGTAAACGTCAAACGCAAAGCTTGCGATTTGAAGCAAAGGGGTTAAGAACGTTGGAAAGTGGTGTCTGAAAGATAACCTCATTAATCATTTGCCGTACATAAAGTTTAATAATGTATGTATTTATCTAGAACAATGATTATGAAAGCAAATTGGAATTTGTAATACTTATCAGTTATGTATTAACATTATAATAACCAAAAATATAACAAGAATATATTACGAGTTTTATTTTTATTATCAAATTTAAATTGTTACTGACTATACAAACTTATTTAATAATTATAACACAGCCTTAAAAATAAGATGGTACTATTTTCCAAAAAATATATCCAATGTCCCACAAAACTTTGTTAAGCGTTTATTTACAGGACTATTCTTCTTATTCGAATTTAGGTTATGTTTGTAAAAATATTAGTGTATTCAAAACTTGGGTTGCAATTTAGAGAACATAAAATTTATATTGCTCTGTGAAATACTATTCTTATATATTTTCTAATCCATACACGTAGTTTTGTTTCAATACTGACGATAATATTGTAAAAATAAACGCTTTTATATTTAAATAACTTGTTAGGATGTTGTTCATCTTTTTTTTGCTATTTGCTTAGTAATGAAACGTATTTTGTACTGCTTACAGATAAGACGAAGTCGATGGCAACGTCTTTTAATAATTAAAAAAAAAATAAACATTAGTTATATATATACCTTTCCCTGTTAAGCCTGGTAAACATTTTATATTATATGGCATGTCACTCATTTGTTAATAGCAAGTACATATTTATATAAGAGTACTAGAAAAGTTTCTAGACTTCGTTTCAGCTCTAGGGTCAGGTCTAGGATCTATCATGCTTTGGGATAAGAAATTTGTGATACTTGTCAAAATATTTTATTCCGAAGGAAAAAAGCGGCCAATTTGTTTGGCATATATTTTTTTAATAACATATTGATGAAAACGAACGAAGGAATGTTAGGCAAAGATTTCAATTCACCCCTTTTGTTTGTTCCTTATTTTCTGTACTAGACGCCGTCGAGTGCTAAGTTCGCGAACTCAAGTTTTGTGAACATTTCTCTTAACACTTTAGCTATTTACATTTTATTGTTCGCGGAATCCTCGAGTTGCAAAATAGCTATACACCACAATGATGTAAATAGAACAGTTATATTATAATCTTTTGTTTTATTTCCTACCGTTTGTTTTAGTACCTCTCTTGCAAATTACTTTTGATTTTAACTATATATACGCAATGACATCAACACTTCAATATAAGACGATTTAAAACCTTTACAAAACTCTAAAAATAAATTACGTAATTAATCCGAAAAAGTTTAGTATATGTTTTTATTTATAAATGGTAAGCTAAATATAAAAAATATCGAGTTCTTAGGTGTAAATTTTCAGTAATCAAGTTTGTCGCCAGCGGTAGCCACGTAGTGACGGTAATACGATTTCTACTGACTCCGCAATATTATAAATGAACGACATGAACATCTTTAATGGCCAATGAATTTTGATACTTTTTTCAAAAAATTACAGTTATATCAAAATTGATTTCGATTTAAAAAAAAATTTGCAGCTCTCACAAAAAAATGCATGCTTGCATGAAATAAAATACCTTTCTTTTTCTTTGCAACTACGACAAAGTGGACTACTTTCTCATATGTTCCTCTGGTATAAAAATAAATCACAAAACTGTATTAGTGTTAAAAACATGAATATGACTAAAAATTATTTTATAGTATAAGACAAAACTAATATTGAATTTGTATATACAATAAAATCATTCTCAGTACCTTTATGATTAAAGACAAGCTCTGACGTAAAGAAAAGGCATAAACCACTGAAATCATTTTCCGTGTAACGCCTTTCATCAAATTATTAATTGAATAAATGAGTTTGGGGTGTCTTTTATAATGTAATTAATTGAGTTTCAAACAATTTGAATTCGCCCCCAAACCGCAGGATGTAAAGCATTTGTTCTTTAAATAATGAAAATAAATTGCCTCTATGAAATCAGGACCAATTAGTAAATGTCGGTGAACAAAAGATGACATTGAGGAGGAACCTGAGTGAAGTTTAACTTCATAGAAAAATTACTTATTTCATATTTTCAAGATATTTTTGAATTCTATTACATGTAATTAAAATATAATTAAACATAAATATTTTCAAAGACTCTTATAATTTTGTAAATTTATATAAAAAATCTTATTAAAAAGCTGTAAATTCAGTTAGCAACCAAAACAAAGTGGATTACTTTACTCGGTGCTATATTCGACGCGGACTTAATTAAAATGAGTTTTAAAATCTGATTGAGTTTTGTCATATTCAAAATATCGCTTCACAATCTGGATCAAATAATAAATATTGTATATATTTGGCCATCTTCTAAAATGTTGGTTTTCGATAACATTTTAAAACTGTGATTTATGTTTTTTAATATATAATAATAAATTGTATGTTTAATTGTATATGTATTTTATTTTTATATGTAATAATAAAGAAGCAAGATATTACTTAAAAATAACGAAGTTGAATGAATTCCGTATATTTTATAATCGTATTTCTTGCAGATATTTAGGAATAATGACTACTATAAAAGAAGAGGCACTAGATCACTTTTTTTCAAACCTCAGTTCTATAGTTAACAGAATTTCGATAGAAAGTGAAAGTAAAATATTTTCGTGTTTCTTTCTGAGTAGTTTTGTAGTCACATTTTAGACGATAGCAATAAATATGCGTACTTAAAACTAAACTTTGTTTCAACAAGCGGTGTGTTAAAAAAAGCCTACTTAATTAATTGTAAACAGTAAATTATAACTTAATATATACTGGTTATGACATCATTTTATCCTGTTACTTGAAATACTTTAATAATAAAATGTAAAATGTATCTTTTTGTTTCTTTATTATTATATTAGGCACGTAGGTAAAAGGTTAAGTTCAAAAATTAAATAGATGTTAAGTAAATACTTATACAGTACAGTTTTATATTACATTTTATTAAAAAAATATTTTAATTAAATTCAATGTAAAATTATATTAAATTATCACAAGAACAATATTGCAAAAAAAGAATAAGCTGAAGCTTCGAGACCAGCTTTGTTGATGCATTTATTTCAATTGTAGAAAAATGCTTTGATTTATTCATAGAAGGTTGGCTTATTAAATCTTCATTATTATTGTAGTTGAAGTTAATTAAAAAACACTTTATATAACGTTAAAATGCCTAATATATCAAATTTTTAATGAGGCATATTATTATTTTTGACAAGAAACTTTTTACCTTGTGAAAAATAACTTTTTTTTCATCAAGAAGCTTAGTTATAAGTAATTAAAAATATAGAAAAAAAAGAATCTAAATGGATTTAAATATTTGAACACTATATTTTTGCCTTTACATATGGCTGTTCTAATTAAAAAAACTGTTCGTGGTCAGCTAACGCGCGACAAGTTGTTTAATTTACAGTAGTCATAATCCCTGTAGAACCTCAAAACCCCTAATGGCCACTAAAAGTTACGAATCACATAAATAGTGGAATACAAATAAATCTATTTGTCCTAGGTAATTTATGATTAATGATATTTGGCGGCGGAATCATGCCACAATTAGCTATTAAATTTATTCTGGAACAAAGGAATTTCAAATAATTGAATTATACGATATTCAAGCGGTTCAATTGAAATAATTGAAAATAATTTAATTTATGTTAATCATTAATAGTCATAAATTTCAAGTGTAATTAGATTATATTGCAGTTGTTGTTTTTGTGTCAGATATGTACTAGCTAATTGTAAAAAATCTGGATTTGGATAGATTGTAATATTGTTTTTATTATTTATCTATTTAAATATATAAATATTACGTATTTCTTTACCACTAGCTGTTTCCCGCTACTCGACGTAAACTGTGAAGGCGACGCTCGTAAGAAACACATTAGCTCGTCCATTTTTTCCTCAACTTACTTTGCAAAATTGGTTGTGTAAAAAAGGCCTTGATTTAAACGGGATAATATACAATCTATTCTTACATGAAGATCCATTCCAAGAAACGGATATATCAAGAAATAACTTCATACAAATATAAAAACTTAGCCTCCTTATTAAATAAATATTGAGGGATAATGATTTTGAATAGAGATTCAAGTAACATCTGTAATTAATACATATAATATAGCAATCTACATATTGAAATCTACTTCATATAATTTATCTTGATAATGTTAATAACTATAAACATTTCAATGAAAACACAAATACTCTCTCACACAGAATTACTGTCCTTTTAATGAAAAACAGCGTCCAGTAGCTGCTGAAGCTATTTTCTTACAGCTTTGTTAATATACGAGAACGCTGATGAAAAGTCTTTCTTGATATAAAGGTAAGTCGTCACTTATTCTCATTAACTGTAGATAAGATGATGATAACTCACAGAGTCCTGTTCTGAAATAATTTAAATTAAAAGAAAGAATGTTTGTATATGTTTATCACAAAACAATAAAAACGTAACTCAATTTGCATGTATAAGCATTTATTTTTTATATTATATTAGCTTGTTTATTTGCAAATTAATACAACAAATAAAAGTAACATTAATTAGTGTATAAGAAAAAAAGAATAAGCGAAAAACAGATACATAAATAATGGTAATAAAATAATCCGCTACTGAACTAATTTGTTTTATAAAATATGAATTGAATGCTACAAAAGCTATCTATTGCCACAAGAATGATTATATATTGAATATTCATAAATATTTAACTATGATATCGATAGAGACAATTGTAGTATTATTATAACAATATAGAAGCTTGGTTTTGGGTACTATCATTTGTATAATATTTTGGATCACTTATTAAAAAGATATATCAGCATTATTTTATATTGTAACAAATAAAATTAACTTTAAAAATTATGATTAAACACATCAATAGTTATTTCTTTAAAATTTCTATATTAGCGTAGAACTAAAACATATATTTTCTAGTATGATTTATCATACTAACAGAAAATAAATGTTTTAATTCCAAATGATTTCTATCCAATTCAACTATTTTATTATTATAAGGTTTAATACAACCCTTAAAGTGAATGAATATTAATTTCTTAGATAGTCTTCTATATAAATCTACCTTTTAAAACCATACAAAATTTAGAGTGTTGCATGCATAATTGATGTAAATTAATAAAACTATTTTTCGGATATAACTCGCGTTTATTATAACATTTTTAGATTGAACCCGACGTTTCGGATGCTTTGCAGCAAACGTATTTGCGGTAAAATATAAAAATGTAATAATAAACGCGAGTGATATCTGAAAAATAGTTTTATTGAAATGTGTAGTAATCGTGTAAATCTTAGAAAACGATGTAAATTAATCAAAAAACAAAATTATATTCTGTTTTATTTGACCCTAAAATATTTCAGGATCGATTCGTATTATTTTTCGCTCTGACTGCTGCTATATTATAATATTAATCTATTGGACAATATAACATATTTGAATATGTTTTGTACACTTCTATTAAAATAGTAATAACTCAATATGATAATGCGTAATACACAACAAAATGTATTAAAAATAAGCTTTTTTAACCATATACATATATATTATGTATTGGAGATAGATGAAAGAATTACAGATTTGTCATTTCATTTTATGGAAAATATACAAATATAAAATAAGCTGCAATTTTTATTATTATTTATTTATATAAAATATTTTTTTTTTTTGCATTCTTAAATTATTCAGTATTTCAAGGAGAGACTTCTTGAAAATGTCAAAAACTATCTATGTATGTTTGTAGACCCAAAGTACATACAAGATTAGTTAAAGGTTCCTTTTATTCTTAAATCCAAACTACTAAAGTTAGATTCTTTCAAAGTAAGCTTAAACTAAAACTTCCAAGTAAGAACATAAAAGCGATGACACACAAGGCGTCCGCGGTTGTATAAAAGGGCAATTTAAAATCCATTAATAACGTCTCGACACGCGACCATAGTCTACAAATCGATTTCATTATTCAGATTGTTATAGAATGTAATATTCGTATACCTTTTTTTTGGAACTTTGATATATAATGGTACAAAACTGTTTATTAGCCTAATGTAACTATACCACCACAATTATTTCTATGAAGTAAGTTGTTCATCCAAATCTAGTGTGTTCTTTACATCCATTGTATAATTGTTTCAATTTTGTAAAAAAATATTTTTGTAAGCGTTATATATATTATTATTACTTAAGGTTAAAATATATTCTGAAATTTTTTGTGTAAAATTTTTTAATGTTATTATTATTTTTTTCTGTATACCAGTGTTTTTGTCAAAACAACCATATAATGTTCGACTTATGGAAGATAATTCTGTACATGTGTCTGAAATGCGGTGTCGAACTAATATCAAAATTGAAGAATTTACTTATTTATTCTCATAATGTATTAGCACTAATACGATTTACTAAACTGTAAAAATACGTTATGTTTTACTTCTTACAAAATGTGTGTCATTCCAAAATATAAAGATTAGCAACAGTTTGAACGTGACATACTGACCATTAGATCCATTTGAGCAAACATATTGTTCGCATCAAGAAAATATTAATACAATGTTATACATTACGAACCCACTTACATATGTAAGTTACATGTAACATACATACAAACTTCCACATATAGTCAATAAGCGCATATGTTAATTGGCAAGCTGCCGACACTGTAACCTTCTCTATTATGGTATAAATGTACGGTCTGCGTAATAAGCACTTGGAAAGCCAATTTTAGTAAAACGAACATAAGTTAATACTTACAGGGTAAGATTGAAACTTATAAATGTGTAATATACATAAGTTTTAGTATTATGGTATGCAGATTAAATATTATTTTAAAATATAAGTCAGAAATATTTATTAGGTATAACTTATATACATTTACATAGAAATTATAGTTGAAGAAATAAAATCAGAAATCAAATAATTTAACTTGCCAAACCTTATTTTACATTAGGTTTAATAGAATAATATTCTTTTTTAAACTTTTACGTCGAAACAAACGATGCGTAAAAAGAACTTTGTATACACATTTATTAAAATGCATAAAACTTAAAAACATACATTTTTTAAGGTTAATAAATTAGCGGAGTTGTAGTGAAAATTTATTTTAGTGGAAAATATAACTTTCAGAGTTTTTTATGTTCATTTGTTACTTGTCTCTGGTTCTAATTAGATACAGAACTATTATGTAGTTTTAATAAATTTTAACCCGTTTTTACAAATAAACTCTCTTTCATTTGTTATGCATTAATTACAAATATTTTTTAATAGATGAAAATATATATGGAGTAATCATAAAAAGAGCCCTAGCAATAATTATTAATTTTGCATATCTAGATATCTTAGATCTTCCTTTACTTGATTTTAAATCTAAAATTAAAATAACTATTAAATAAAGCTTATTATAGCATACAAGAGTTCTTAGTTGATCGTATTTCGATCAAGTAAAAGGTTAGGTTGTGGAGCTTTGGTTGTTGACTCATTTGCAGGATATTTTAATCTGTACATCAAACATTGATCACATATTTTAAAAAGAGCAACTGTTGAGTTTCTGGCCAGCTCTTCTCAACAGAACAGCATTCCGAGCTGGTGGTAGCTTAAGGACGGACTGACTATGTTGACATTTTTATAATGTAATAATTGACGATTCAAAAGTGCGTGTAAATGCCTATTTGAATAAATATATTTTGAATTTGAATTTGAATTTGGGATACTAATCCGAGTTTATGATATATGAATATATATTTCCTAAAACAATAATGTTATAGAAAAATGCACCTTAAAACTTGTTATATGCTTATTATCCGATTAAAATTGCGAAATAATTTTGTTTAGAATATACATGAATAAAATACTAATACTATATGTTGAAAGAGTTTGACCGATGATCGTTGTTTATATTATTTAATATAAGTTTGTAATATAAATATATTATAATATTAATCGAAAAATCGATAGAACATTTAGTTCTAAATATGATGCAATAGTAAAAAATATTGCAGTGGTATATAAATTATAAGAATAATTAATATTTAGAGGTGGCGGACATATATTTTATTTTTAGTTTTGTGAACATACCACTATATCTAGTGACAACTAGAGATAAAAAAGTGTAACTAACTAAATGTCTAAAGTTTAGAAAATTTAGTACTAAGAGTTAAAATATAGCGAACATAAATTCTTAGAAAGAAAGCATGAAATTTATTAGATATTATATTAATACTATTAACAGTTTCACACACTTGAAACAAACATTTAAGCTGTATGAGTTATTATTTTAATTACTTTACGAAATTAAAGTTGTTCAAATATTTTATTTATTGTTGTAAACAAACAAAATAATATCAGATCCACAAAAATATATTATTTTTATAACAGAAAACAATTTGTTGTATAAAAGAAGTATTGGCAATATTTAATTTAATTTTTGTTTTATGGGACGACATTTTCGGAAGCATTCATATTTCAATCTTCATATCGTATATTTTGGAGTATAGTTATTACTGAAACTACAAAATATGGGTTAAATTTTGGATCATATAGGTATCATCAGCTTGTAATAAAATAAAATAAATGTTTTGCAAGGCTTACAATAGTTAGCTTGTCGATTTCTTTTTGGGTGTTATTATTTTTCATCCAATCAAAGTAATTTTCTCTTTTAAATGATGAAAATAAACTTAAACTGTATGGCGATAATAATAAGAAAGTTTTTAGCTCAGCCAATACTGCCAAAGAAATGATCAATAAAAAGTGCAGCGAAGAGCAATAATCATAATTCGATTTGGAATTATTCTCAGCGCTAAGAAAAAATCTAATTTATAACTTCATTATTTATTCTTATTTATAAACATAAGATATATATTTTATGAGTAAGATATTTTTATTTATCAATCGTAAAACAAAAATTCAAAAATATATATGAGACATTTTTTCATTTACTTATTTTATTGAACACATATATGGTTAAAAATAAATGATAAGTATGATTATAAATAAAAAATATATATATAAATTTCATAACTAAGATATTTTTATTTATAAATTGTAAAACAAATATTTAAAAAAATATAGATAAAACGGGTTTTTTCATTTACTTTATTGCACACATATATAATTAAAAATAAAAGAACAGCACATAAAAAAACAAGGAAGTATCGGTTATCTAATCAGTTAGTAATCACTTTCAAGCAGGACCAACAAACTATTCACCATATTACTTTAACCTTGTATTAAACAATGCCAGTTTTATTTAGTTCTTCAGCTTCTAATAACAAAAGTAACAAATGTTACATTGTTCGCAAACTCTCACTATATTACAATTTCTTCCTTATTTCATATATTGTAAGGTCTATGTGTATGAAGTAATAATCCTCGTACATTATTAGGTTGATGTTGAAGGCTGTAATGCAGTCACGTCAACTAAAATTGTTACGTAGTTAGTATCAAATTTATTTCTTATAAACAAATGTTTTAAAGGTAATTTATCAAGTAATCTTTTACATAATTTTTATATATGATCATTTTATAACTTAAAAGATAAATAATAAATTATAAAAGAGCAAAAATTAAGTACAATTATCATAATTATTGTTCGACATTTTTTATATAATGAACAATTTTTTTAATGACTTTTCAAAACCAAAAAGGATAATAAGAAATTTGAAATATTTTTTCTTAACTTACCATTTAAAATATAAGGATAAATTAGATGTCAGCACTTAAAATTTTTCACTATTTTTTTGGATTCTAAACACAATAATTTTAGGATTTTAAATGCTAATTCATCCAGAAAGACATTTACAACACCTATCTATTATTTTTAATAAAGTTGTGTGGTAAGAACGCGCGTCATAGAACGTAGCTACGTGTATCGCGACGTAGGCGAACGTTCTCGCTCGTAGACCGCGTGGTACTGAAGGCTATGGTTGGCCAGTATCATCACGCTTTCAACGGAAAGGTCGCTTGAATTACATAGTCTTAATTCTATGTAAGATATTCATACAAAGGGTTACGTGTGAAATATTATAATGTAATTACAAAACCATAAAAAAATATTCTGTTTTTTTCTTTTATTAACTGTAAATTTTATGTATTTTTTGTTCATGTCTGTTTTAGGCTTGAATGATCGATTTATTATAACTAATGATATGCTACATGTTGTAATTGAAATAAAGTTACACTAGTATTTAGAAAAAGAATTTATTAATGTATGAGAAAGTTAAACAACCTTTTAGTAAACGCATTTTTCTAACGTGAACGGAACCCTTAGTGAATAGTATTTGTATTTAACCTTTTAAATTAAAATCGTGTGACCTAGTGCTATAGTGACACGCGAACTAGAAACTCGACTAATTAATATAACATTAACAAGCTAGCCTGACTCACGCGTGTCTTGATAAAATTGTTTGGTAACAGGAAAGCTAATTAGGTTAAACCGCATTCCGAATGACAAAAAACCGACGGTCCGACTGTATGTAAATAAAAGTGAATAGATTGACAGAGAATCTGTGTCGGAGTTAGTGTGGAACAGCTTTTAGACATTTTTAGGTCTTTTTTTAGGTTTTGCAGTGAGGGTTATTTTGCTAATTGTATTAACTATTCACTACACAGTCTAGTTATGTATATTATATTACATAATATTGTTTAAAAATAAGAATACATAATTACAATATATTATTCGTAAAATTATTAATTTTTTACTATGAAATTTCACTAACAATCCATCGCTAATTTTAGACAATGTCTTAGAATTCATATTCATAGAAGTGTTGTTGAAGTATGAATATTACTCGTTAACCTGATGTTTGAAGTCAACTCTAGCAGTTAATTACAATAACGTGCAATGCGACACTGCGGTTTGATTGCTCATATGTATCAACCACATCAGTTATACAATGTTTTTATCCACTAATAATTAATACATACTGGAAAATAATATAATAAAATTGGAGGATTTAATATTAAGAAAAAATGATATTCTCTAATAATAATTTACTATACTATACCACTATAACCAAAAATTGTACTCACAAATGTAATAATTTTCATCTTCAATCTAATATATTATATATTATAGAATATTAAAGGATAAGGAAGTTACATTTTGCGTATTAACATGAAATCCCAGTTTGCTTGGGATCATACATTACTCTAGAGGAGAGTAGAAACCCGTGTCAATTTCCATATGACAAGGATTTATAAACTGTCACATACTTGTTTGGTTAATTTTAATTATACTTTTATTAAATATACAGCTAAGGTATTTTATAAATAACTCGTAAGATTATATAACACTCAATTCCATAAGGAATTTTCCAATAATGGCATGTTGGGTTAGTAGTAACTTTGATTGCTGAGCCAAGAATCCTGAGTAGGATTCCAATACTGTATAGTTTTTAAACTGATAGAATTTATAAAATATTGTTAGAATAGTAAAAAATGAAATTGAATGCAAAGTGCCGCTCCCGTTTAAACCGCCTCCACATTTCATCGAGGCTGGTAAGATCTCCATAGCTCAATTGGTACGACAATTTCAGGTCTAAGATCTTTTCAATATCATTCCTTACTAAAAAGTTAAAACATCGGATAGGAGTTTCAAAACATGCCCAAAAGATACCTCTTCTTTGTTGAACGACGGCTTACCAGAAGTCACCATTTAAAGTCCTGTGCATGTCTATAATCTTTTTAAAGTTACCTTAAACAATGTGTTAAATGTTTAGCGAAGATGTTCATTTTAAAATTTCATTAAACTAGTGTAGCTCTAAACAACGAAGAAGCAAAGAATACAATTTAATTAAATATCAGGAATCTTCACAATTTTAATATGTAGTTTCTATGTAGTTTATATATATATTTTACCAGCAAGTTGTGTTTATTTGAAAGATATTTGCACGGCTTTGTAGAAAGCATTTATACAGAAATTTTATAAAGTAGTTAATTAAAACTGAAATAAACTATGAAGAAAAAACAATAAATTTTCTATATTTAAAATAAATTAACTTCCTAAGTTAATTTAAAAAACAAGTTTTTAGGTATCCCAGTTACGATTTCTTATATACAATTATGTATTCATAATCCTTGTTTAAGTTTTTATTTCTATTACTATCGAATTTATATTTTTATTAATAAATAGGTTTCATTTCTGAGATGCTCCATCAATAATTTGCAAAACAAATATAAAATATATTTCATTGTAAACACACGCAGACAAGTATCTCACCTTTTCCGACAGCTGTATCTTTTATAAATAAACATTTAAAAGACTAACAGATAGTAAAAGACTAATAAGGCAGTCTGTTTGCAACTTTTGTTCAAATGCCAAGTTAGGATGCACAATTGCACGTTTACAATTGCAAATACACCGAACTGTATTTGCATGGAGCTTGGGGATTTAACTGACCATCGCTGTAACAGATGGAATTGTGTACTTGACCGCTGAGTATCAATCCCCATGGTATAAATAGTTTACAGATTCAACAGTCTTACCACATCACGGAGTTATGTTACATATCTATGTTAATATGAGTTGGTTATATAGTTATTTATTTATTTAATAGGAAGCCAACGTGATATGCAGAAAATAAAAACATATTATAACATTTGGTTGAATAATATATGTAATATCAGGGTGGTTGTTCAAATATATGTAAAAAAATATGCTTAATTAAAAAATAAAAATAAATAAAACTAAATACCTTTTTGTTACAGAATTTAAAAATATAAATTTAAAAACTTAAATTATTCTTAGTTTAATCATACAAAAAATAAAGTAAAAACGATTAGAACATAAATTTAAGTTAAAAAAAATTAAATAAGATGCAATTGTTATTAAAAAAATAATGCTAAAATAAACTGAAAATAATATCAATGTATGTGGTAAATGTAACTGAATAGTGTTTCGTTAAAGTATCTGTACTATTAATTTTAAATTAAACGATGATTATCGATTAATGTTAAAAATGCTTAAAATTTAACGGGATACACAATACATAGGGGACGTGCAGGCAGTATCGGTAAGACATTAATATGCATCCGAGCAAACGACATGACGTGATCAATGCGAAGCATTTCTGTTAGCTCATGACTTCGTTTTGTTGCCAAAATTCCTATCTTGTTTGTGCGTACTATGAAATCCACTAAGGCGACATTGTTATTTAGATGTGCAACGAATAATAACCTACCCTGTGTTCGGCTTTTAAGAGTATGTTTAATGTAATATTAATTACATGTTATATTACTTTGATTACATTGTGTCATAGTTGCGATAATGATAATATGATATGTAATACTCTAACAAATTCAATAAAGTTGTATATATATAATTGGAAATGCGTTGGAAGGTATTGCTATCTGTTCACTGCAAACGACGGAGGGACGTGATCAATGTTCGTGAGCATTCCGAGTTGACTTCGTTCAGTGCCAACACATTCATGTTTCGCGTTATTTGGAATGGAAGCGTTTGTGCCGTGTTAAGCATTAGGAATTTACCGGCGAATTGTATCTACATACACCTAACTTTTTATAGATTTCTTTTTTAAAAACAAACTGTTTTATGTATCCGTTATTTAGGAACCCTAATTTCCACGTTTTTTGTTACAATATATTTTTTTAACGGATAAATATTTATTATTTGATGGCTCTAGCTCCGTATTTTCGTTTCATAAATAATAGAAAGCAATTTACTAGATGACACCTATGTAGCGACGAGATAATTCAAAGAAAAAGTTACTTGAACATAACATAATGTTTTAGAAGCAGGTTTTGGTATTATTATTCTACATTTATTTATTTGTACTAATATAATTATTATATTATTATTTTGGATACATGAAAACCAAAATATAATAAGTTACAACGAAAAAAATAATATTCTAAGATTTTTCGCCTTTTGATTATATTCAGTGTAGTATTTATACTTTTCAACTTATTATCTGATAGTTCCAGCATGTTTTCAGCAGCATATTCTAAGTCTCACCCAACTTTAATCATCTTTCTATTTTTTCGTATAAAATATCCATTTTCTCAATGTTTATAAAATAAACGGCGTTGTAACAACAAGAGAATTAATTATTATGCAGAAGGTGTCGCTTACTGGGATTAATTTCACTGCATAATGCATATTGATATTGTGTTTGATGAATATCAACCATCTTAGAAGCCTACTGTATCTATTACTAAATTGAAATGTGTGTTTATTGATTTTAGTATATTGTTTAAAAGAAAGTATTTTACAGCGCAAATATAATAATCACGCTGTACTCATAAAAACAACCGCATTTTGATCGAATAGTTTCGAACCCACTCGGAGTCTTTATTAGTAGCGTGAAATCGTGTCGTGAAAGCACAAATTTTGTTTAGAGAACCAGGTGTTATAATTATACAAGCAGCAAGCTATGTTTTAACAGTATTCTATTTTTTAATACATTTATATATTTCACCTTTAAATAATGGATTTTTTCGAAGTAAAAAGATATCTATATGTTGATTCAAACAAGAGGTTTTTACAACAATAACACCGACTAGCCTTTCTGCGATTAAAAAAATGGCTGTGACTGTGTTATAGACAACGCCGTAGATTGTGTTCTAATACGTTTACGTAAGTGATTATACTTTTTGTAATTAAAATGTGAATGTACACGATAGATTCGTTACTATAATTGGAAACTCTATCTCTCGATTTTGTAATCTTTAGGTATTGTTGATTCCGTATAACAGCAAATTTAAAGACGTATTCACATATAAAAAACAAACTATTAAATAGTTGAAGAGATGGACAAAACTTTAAAAATTTAAAGATTAATTTTTCATTTTATTAATGATAATGAAATATATAGAGTAAACGAAAAAAACGTAAAAAAATGATACATTCTATAAAATTTGTTCAATTTAGTTTAATTCCCTTCATTTTCCACATGTCAATATTATAGATAAAATTGTCGCTCAAAAGCCGTGCGATTAACATAAAAACATTTTATTATAATATCTTAAGATCAGAATGATCCCAACTTCTTCGAGATTTTAGTACTTAATTAAGAGCGCTCTTAATACGCTCTGAGTTATGATTTACGAATATCTAATACTTCATAACACGATGCGATTATTTTATTATTGATATATTCAACAGATGTTAAAAACAGATATTGTTTCATCTCACTATATCTACAAATAATAATATATATATGTCGTTACTGTTTATACTTCGATAAAACTAATATTCTAATATTTTAACTGATGGAGTTTTAAGCCATAAAAACAGACAAGCATACAGACTTTTGGTATAAGAATTGGTAATAGCCCCAAATCATTAGCTTCCTGGTTAAGAAAAATGTTCAATAAAATCCTGTCCATCATTAAATACACTATTTGTATTAGCATTAGAAACAAATTATAGCATATTTCATAATGTCAAAAGATTTAATATAAATTTGATACTATTTATTTTTTATATTACCTTAAAAAAAAGTAAAAGGTTTTGCTAAAATTAATACCTCTTTTTCTAGTTCACTCATCATCTTATTTTAGAAATCGCAGTTTTATTTACTTTTTCATTTTTAAATATAACTATAAAACTGTTTTGTTGATTTCGCTAGAAAACTAGTCAGCTCTAAGTTACGTGAATATGCATTAATTGGTAGTAAAACCAAGTCAAGTCAAGTCAAGTTACTAGGTCGCAAGAAATGAAGCCTAAAAGAAGACTAACACATGCGTATGCAACACACACATACGTTCATACATCTTTTTAAAAAGTATTCAAAATTATTCACGATGCCTCAATAAGTTCCAAAAACTCCGATTTCACAAATCGCGGTCATTACAATAACATCCTTAAACAGAGATTTATATGACATCTGGATGATAAAAAATTAATATGTTTATACATTATATAACTGTAAAAGTTTGTTCTTCAAACAAAAGATATCTTGTGAATTTGCAACCAGTTTCATTTTATCGTAACATTTCGAAGTGAATTTTTTTTTTGTAAATTTGCACATCGATAATCGTTTATATAATAAGTATATATACTAGTATAAGGCATTATTGTTGATAGCAATCATGATAATATTATACTCATATTTTTTTTATATAGAAAAATAAGAAATTACATACAAAAGCTAAAATAAATTTGATTATCTTCAGTATTTGAACATTTGATGCGACTTTAAAAACAAAAACAATAAATTATAAATATAAATTTAAAATTATGTCTTTCTTGCCATTGCTATTAAATTACTTAAATAACCTACAGTCCACATAGACCGACAATTTAGCTAATTGTTATTCTGAAAAATTACAAGGTCGCTAATAGTTATTACTTACCTCTAATTAAATATTCCATTTTCATATAAATTTATTATCCTTAATTTATATAAAATATTTTATAAATTTTCAAGATCACATAAATATTACAAACGTTTACAAAATATATTTTTTATATAAACACAACAACCAGTGGGTCTCGGACTAAAAAATATTTGCCAATACTTATTCGTATTCGTATTTGCCAGACCAATAATAATTATATATTATGAGGGATTAAGAGTCTCCAATGATATATTATTTTCTTTTTAACCTTTTGCAAAATAAATATAATGTAACGTAACTACATTTGAACCACTTTTTCATAAATTCTTGTATTGATAAATAATAAATTTTGATCAGAGGTGTTCATAGAGGCTGGCTTTAAATTATATCTAGTGAGAACAGAATATATTTCAGGTAATATTTCGCCTCATATCATGTATTATTCCTAGATTTATGCTGCCTGAATTCCTTCTCTGATTTATGATAGAAAATCCATACTTTGGAGAAAAGAAACAATACAGTACATAAAACTACAGTACATTGGCATTTTAAATTTGAATTAAGTATAAAATTAAAAAAATTCTACGACCTGTCCTAGCGATCACAGGTTCGAGATCCGATTTAAAAAATGAATAATAATAATGATAATAAAACTTATTTCCAATCTAAAAAAATATTAAAATAAAAAAAAATAAAAGTAAAAATATTCTTAGTTATTCAATATATATATTCTCTAAAAAAATAAAAATAAATGCAAAATTCAACAAAACATAATTTTATAATATGATAGTAATAATGTTTAACTTAATTATAGACTAAGCATTCAATCTAATTTCATTATTTCCAAGCTAATAAAATATCATATTAAAATAAAAAATGTGTCATTTAAATAAATTCAAATAATTAAATTATACGAATTAAAATATTTTAAGAAACATTTTAAAATCAAAATAATCATAGAACTAAAATATTGTGAACTGAATATTAAGAAATAGTTTGATTTATTTGTTTGAAGTTGAATTCTTTGAAATAGCTGAGAAATATTCGTAAAATCTTAGACAATACTACAAAAGTTTCAAATCCAATCTAGTTAATATCCTAAAAACATTAGTCTATTTCTCTTTTGATTCAAACCTACATATGTCCCTATATTAGTTATTTATAACAACTAAAGGGCTGATATACAAGTTTATACATAAAATTAAATTAATAAACTAAATAACATGAAATAAGCAGAAATGCAGTTGAAAAATACGATTCCACGCCTTCTAAGCTTTCCACGAAAACACTCGAAAATATAAATTCTCTCGCTTTTTTTTCGGATCTCACAATTCATTTTGAAAGTGGTTATAAAATGTATTGACACGTTTTATTTATTTCTTGCACTTTTAAATAATTCAATTGAAAATATGAATTCAATTTCATTTTAATTAAGAATTTTAGTTGCTTCAAATCTTATGTATTTATAATTAAACTTAGTTGAAATATTTTTTAGTTCAATAAAATGATATAAACTCTTGAATAAATAAAAGGAAATTTAAATACTAAAAAGATATAAATATATATTTGATAAGTTTAGTTCATAAAATCTTTACTGCGAAAGCAATTTCTATTTTCATCTCCTTGTTTTCAACATTTACTCACAAAAAAGAGAAAAGTGCGTAATATGAACACTGCCTAATCATAGAAATGGAATGTATGATTCTATTTCTTACCTAGATGTTATCTTTCATTGCTAATTTATATAATGGATGATACTCGTTAAACTTATATTTAAATTTACACACTTATATTTATAAGTGTTCGTAAAATTATTAATAATATAATAAAATTATAAAAAGAGATTATACAAATCAAATGTTATATTAATAAAGTGTGCAATTATATTTCTGATTTTTTATTTTACTTTCAATTGCAATTTAAGTGGCTTCTTGTTTTCAAATAATTAAACATAATTGTGTACTTTTTTAGAATTTAATTAAAAAGATCAATATTAATAACAAATATGTAATTATTACAATTCTGAAGTTATCGTTGTACTTACTTTAAAACTATAAAGTAACGTTCACTGGTTTCATACCTGTAATATAAGTTCTTAGTAAAACTGACAACCGCAGATACTCTGACCGTGCCACGAGCCTCTCGGAAGCCTCTCGCAAATGCGAGAATGCGAAAATAATCTTAGGTAAATACCTAAGATTATTTTCACTATTTCTTCTAAACTGTATTAGTGAATATCATATTATTTTGTTTGTATGTGATTTAAGTTGATTTTCATTGTTCTTCTCTAATTATACATAATAGTGAAACACATACATACATTGTATTAATAAAACTGTAGTAGGATTTGTTTATTATTAGTTATTGTGTTATAAAAAATTAAATTAACTTAATACTTTTACTACAGAATATTTTAAAGTATATTTTAATATCACATTAATCATAAATAAAGCATTTTATAAAATGGCTACAAATAGAATAAATTCTTATAATTATTAAAATAGATTTCAAATATACACTAGGATAGTGTATAGTTATAATAATAAATATCATTATGTTATTTACATATTGCGCTAAAAAAACTAATATATTTTTTTTATTCCCTTAGATGCCAAAGCTTCAATGAATGCGACTTTTTAATAATACCTACATTATTTAAAGTTATATCTTTATTGCCACAGTAACTAATATCTTTAAATTACAGAAATAACCTACAGTTTAAACAAACCAACAATTTAGCAAATTGTTATTCTGAAGCGCGCTAATAAATGTTTTTTACCCCTGATTAAATATTCCGTTTTCGTCTAAGTCTGTTATCGTAAAGTAAAATAAACTGTTTATTAATTTTCTATTTTACGGAAATATCTTAAATATTTTTATATTTCATTTAAAATATTTACTAAATATATATTATATATAATTATCAGGCTATATTCACGTTGTATACAACTGGAACGTCTAGGTTGATTTCATCTTTGAATGATTCCTTCTGATTGCGGTGCTTCGAAGAGGAACCTCACCGAAACATCGACATAAGATTCGCGGATCACATTCGTAGTATAAAAAATCTGGACAAGAATGGTTTAGCAAGGAACGGAGCGGGAACAGCTTATTTCGTACGATTCGACAAAGCTGGTATTAGCTACTTTAGTTTAGTAGACAAATTTTTAGTAACGTGTAAAGTACTTGAAGCTATCAAAACCTTTTTTTTTAGCTTTTAGAATTTCAATAGAGAAAGTGGTTTAGTACTAGTATCAGTCTGGAGACCAGTAATTAAAATTATTAATTTAAAAAAAATTATACATATTATCGAAAATATTGTTATCTATATATTATTATTTTTATCTCACTTATATTTATATCATTTTAAATTTTAATCAAATTAAAAATATATTAAAAATAAGACTGATTATAAGTGCCTTTATTTTATACATTATTTTAAATATAAGCTCAGTAGTAATCGCATCTATCGCGTGTGGTGTCACGTCTTCCTAATCTAGCTTATTGAATATGCTTTAGCTGTCAGGACAAACAGAGTTCATTTTATTTTAAGCAGACTTAGAAATAATATATATAAAATGATCTATAATAATAAAATATGTTTCTGTAACTTCAAAAATATTGAGCTTTTTCTAAGGTTTTTTTTTATTAATCTACAAAGTGTTATAATATAATAATATAATAAATTTCTATATTCAAGTCAATAAAGTGGGTTGCAAATGTATTGATATACAAAATACTAAACCATATAAATATATCGTATTAAGGAATATATTTGTATTTATCTAGTATTATGTAATTATTTCTACTTAAAGTATTTATATTAGCACAATACCAATGCAGTTTACTGAAATAAAAAGTATGGTCTCTTGAAGTTTCTTATCATAAATTTAATATTTTAATATATTTAAATATGTCTTGAATAATAAATACATACATTATGAATTTGTCTGTGTCTATAACATACCATTTTAAAAATATTTCATTTCTACCCGAAATAAAGCATTGTATCATTTATAATAAATAATTTATCTTTACTTAAAATTCTCGTGTCCGTCATAAAATTCTTGACGACAGTCGTAAATGCGGTCATCAAATATAGTAATAATAAGATTAGAATCAGAGTATAGTATAATAACATTACTACAATATGTTATATATCAAATACATTATTCACAAAACAACCACCAAACAGCTTCATTATTATAAAAACAAAATAAAAAAATCTTCGGTAAATAAAAAAATAACCAAATAAAGAACACATTCAATTTGTTCATATGTCAAATTACTTATTCATGTGATATATCACATGAATAAGTAATTTGACACGTTATAATATAACACGTTATATTTAATAAATTAAAGAAGCCTCAACGCTTAAGAACTACAGTATATACGAGTAATAACAGAAAAACTTCAATTTTATTTCTTATCTTACAATATATTTGTCAAATTACAAACTTTTCATTGAATTATTTTTTATGAATCATTAATTAAAATATTCAGAAAAAATAATTAAAAAATACTCTTTTGCCCAATATGAATTTATTTATATCTAATTATCCGAATGTACTCAATTAATATTAATTGAGTAAATTACCATATGGGAATTTGCGCGGCTAGTTTAAAACCCATTCGGGGTCCTTATTGCTCATAACAAATTCCGATATTAATTACGTGAGTACAGCCGGATAATTATATATAATAGTAAACATCTATTGTTATCCATGTTATCGGTTTCCATGTATTAAAGCTTCGTTGAAAAACGAAATAATTTAATTATATTGACTATTTTTAAGTTTTTTTATAAAACTAAGTAGATGATTTAATATTTCAAGTATAGCAATGTAATTAATATAAAAGTTGAGACTATTTGAGTCAAAAAAACTAATATTATTATTTACTCTATCTTATAAACAATGAAGTTTCTGACCATTAATAACTATTAACTTAGCTATAGTGTATGTTGTATTTTTTTTTATGGAAATAGTTATATTATAGAAATATTGAATAAAAGATTATATCGAATTGTAAAAGAAATGCATACAATCTCAGAAAGCCATTGAATAAATGGATTCTGTTCAGATTTATAGCCTTGCATCCATGAACTACTTACGTATAAATACTTCAGTGATTCACGTCACAGAACTAAATATAGTATAATAATATCATACTTTATTTTTTTACATCAGCCATATTTTCTGATCTAGCTATGCTGCAATGCTGGACCTTTAATAACTGCGTTCCGAATTCTATACCCGGCAAATCTATATTTATATGATGAATACTATATTTTGGGGCATATTAAGCCTACATTTTATACAAAAATACAGTAACAGTAAGTTAATTAAAATGTTTGAAAATTGTGAAATAAGTAAAATGAAGATAATGACACTACAATTTTTATACCATATCCACAAAAATATGACTCCCTTAAGTGTCGTTAAAAAAAAAAGAAAAAGAAAAAACTTTTCGCTTCACACATTACCTTCCCATGTCGTCATTGGCTCTATACTCGTAAGTATATGCATATGCATATTATCTGTATATGCAAATTATCGTTATTATTTGTAGAAAAAATTATATATATTAATTATATTTAAGTATATAATTTATGTAGGTATATGGATAGTATAGGGATATTATATAGTATATGTAATATGTATAGTATTATTATGAATGTTTAATATTTTTGTGTTCGTATATTCGTAATTAGTTTTATTGTGTATATGTCAATATAGCCAAGTCCACGTTGTAAATTCATGTCTTCTTTCCAAAGGTTGCCTGGAAAAGATTGCTTTTTAGCCATAAGACCGCTTTTTGTTTTTTTTTTTGGGTATTATAATAAGAAATATAAAGAATATTGAATATTGACGGATAAAAATGCGAACAATATAATAATATAGTATTAAATTAACATGACTAGAACAATGATGATTGTAGGTTGTTTGTATTCACAAATATTGTGGAACCTCAGCCTCAGACAGGTCCCATCAGATATATAACATGTTGGCCTTTGTACGCCACCAAGTGTCGTCAGTGTTAATCGAACATATATATTCCACAAAATTAAATGAGGTTAATCGCGTAATAAGGTTTGTATATGATATTGCTGTCCTTTGACAATCATCGATACCCTTATACTTTGAAGTATAAGGGTATCGATGACATTTAATTAATTAAAAATTTATAAAAAGATTAATTAATATTTAATGTTCAGAAATTGAGGTCGCTTATGAAACACCTATTAAACTTAGTAATTACAATTTATAAAGTTCTAAAGCCACTAAGCGAATTGAATGCTTTTAGTACTACAGCTATTATTAAACTTGTTAACAGGCCTTCCCCACTCCAGTCATTTTATGAAATATATTTGTTGATCTAAATTTATCAAATATTATTTAAGACAAGAACTAAAAACTACTAAGTATTTTTTTTTTTTTGCTCGTTGGAAAAATTCATTCTGGATACCCCGGTCAATCAAGAAAGTAATGTCCAGTGAGATTATGTGGGACTACCTGCTATTATAAATTTGAACATTGTTAATAAACAAATTAATTCTTCCATTGTTTTAATAATTTAACGTTAGTATGTTTAATTACATTTTATTTTTTTCGATTAGAGAAAAACAAGTTTATTGACATGAAACAAAAAAATACAGTAATATGAGATACAGAAATACACTTCAGAGAGCGTAGTGAAGATCATAAATCTTTGGTAAATCCGAGACGGCACGTGCCATGGTCATAGTATCTGCGGTTGTCAGTATTACTAAGAGCTTATATGACGGATATGAAACCGGTGAACTTTATGTTACACTGTTTAAGTACTATGAAAACCTAAGAATTATAATAATTAAATATTTCATATTAACAATTTATCATAGTACTGAGTTTTATTTATTTTTTATTCAGTATCTTAATAAAAAGTATATGAAAACAATAAGCCAATAAAAAAGTCAAATTGAATAAAAAAAATAATCTCCAAAATAATTACATTTTTTTATTAATATTATATTTGAGTTGACAAAATAACAGCGTCTTATACTGTTACTATAAACAATAACACAGTTGCATCCCTTTTAAAACGTATTAGTATCAAAATAATCAGATTTTTTTCCGTAGTTTACGACAAGCTTTTTATTATTGTGTTATAATAAATTACTGAGATTTTAATGTGGTAAATCATTAAAGAAAAATGAGTTCCTATCTAATAGATTTCAAATACCTTATTAAATCATAATATAAATGACTTATGAAAGGTTGTACTATCTTTTAATACAAGAACTCTCATCTAGGTAAGAAATAGAGCTATGCATATTTCTATGATCAGACAGTGTTCATATTATGCACTATTTCTCTTTGTTGTGAGTAAATGTTGAAAACAAGGAGATGAAAATAAAAATTGTTCTCCCTGAGAAGATGTTATGAATAAACTTAATCTTAAATACTTCTCTATTAACATCTTCAAAATTTGCTTATTACTTTAAAAAGTTAAGTAATTTTATTTAAGCTAAAGATGTTATAAATTAAATAAATAGAAATATTTAAGTTATGAGTATTTGGATTAAACCTTTTCTTTTGGATTATTTAAAAGAGTAAGAACATAAATATAAAGTGTCAACATTTTATAACCACTTTCAAAATGAATTGTGAGATCCGAAACAAAGCGAGAGAATTTATATTTTAAAGTGATATAAAGGAACGCTTAGAAGGCGTGCAATCGTATTTTTCAACTGCATTTCTTTTCATGTCAAGTTGTTTTAAATTATTAATTTAATATTATGTATATAATATTTGTTCTTATAATAATAACTAATTCATATACATGTTATAAATCAATTTTTAGATAGAATTTGACATAAAAATTAAATTTTGTAATGTTATCTAAAATCATTATTATTATTTCTCTACTATTTCCAAAGATATCTTTGTTGCGAGTTGAAGTAAATACAACCTTATAAACTTTACAATATATTCAAGGTAATTCTCAAATTTACCGTAGCTATTTTTGTTAAATATACAAAATTTTGTCTAAAATATATTCAGAAGGTTTATTGGTAAATATACTATTTATATAAATATGCAGTTTATAACATTATAAATTTAATTGTAGTTTTATTAACTAAAGTTTTTTTGTTTTCAGTGAAACCTTGAATTCATCCTAACTTCTATTAAATATTTTATTCAGAATTTATTTTTCAGAAACATCCTTTAATTGTATTATATAATAGTGACCTTAATGTTTACGAGCGAGATTCGAAAATTTAGGAGAGATGGCAGATTTTTTTAATGTTTATTTAAAATAAAAAACTACATAATATGGTGTGTATTGTATTTTATCTTGACTTTTCTGCAGCAAATTATGTATTTTCCAACATGAATTAGAGAAGGAATTCATAAACATAGCATACATATAAGAATGATGTACGAAATGAGGTGGAAGCTTACTTGAAGTATCATCTGGTCTCACTAGATATAATTTAATTTTAGCTTTTATAAACATCTCTGAACAAAAGATATACATAAATACTAGAAGTGATAGTAGAATGACTTACATGAAGTTACTTAACAGTATTATATTGTCTATTGCTTAGTGGTTGGTGGCCAACTATTTAGACCCAAAAGTCGTGGTTTCGAATCCCACGCGGGTCAGTAGTTTGTGTGATCAGCAGATGACTGTGTGTGTGGATGTTATTCGTCCTTTATTTATATCTTCGTGAACCCCCTCGCGACACAAAGATCATTAAAATAATAAACATTTAAATAGTTTTTTAAATATTAAATCTTTACAGTCTCCCAATTGCCCATTCATTCATATAATAAATATTTATAGTATAGGATTTAGAAAATGAATAATATTTTAAGAAGTTATACTTTTGAAAGTTTGAGTTATTTCTTTCTTGAGTTAGTTGATTTCTTGAGTTAGTTATACAAAGTTATTCCATATTAAATACAAATGAAATTCACCAATATTTAAGATATTTACGTGAAATAGAAAATTAATAAACAGTATTATTTAACTTTACGATAACAAATTTAGACGAAAACGGAATATTTAATCAGGGGTAAGAAACATTTATTAGCGAGCTAGCAATTCTTCAGAATAACAATTTGCTAAATTGCTGGTTTGTTTAAAATGTAGTCCATTTCGGTAATTTAATGGTATTTGCTACTGTGACAATAAAGATAATTTTAACCTAAATACTTTTAGGTTTTATTAGTAAGTCCAATACATTTCATCTTCAAACACCAAAGAGAATCAAGTTTCAGAAAGTTTTTGTAACACGATATAATGATATAATTTTATGATTTCAGGCTAGTACTAATTTCTTGTATTCCTATTCAAATTAATTATAACTTTACTTTAATTTTTTTGTTGTAATAAATAGTTACAAATATCAAAATAAAATGATATACGTTTAATAAAAATAAAATAATAAAAATAAAAATTTTATTAGTCGCAATTACACATGATATTTATTTATTAAGGAATCAACTCACATAATGTATTATGTCATTCAGTTATCATTTATTAATCTCAAAATTATTTACTGAATTAGTGCTATAAAATAATAAATTAAAATATCTATACAATATGTTAATAATAATATCTTTGCATTATTTTATGAAGTTTTAAACATTCATAAATCATAACTCAGATCGGATTTTAAATTAACTAAGAACTGTTAGAATTTTAAATTATTCTGATCTTAAAGAATTGATTTATTTATTGACATGTGAAAAAATATAAAATGGTATAAACTAACCTGAACTAGACTTTCGGAAAATGTCTTATGTGACTATAATTTTTATAAAGCTAATTTCTTCACAGCTTTCCATGGTTCCCTTTGTTATTTATATTTACTTATTTATGTATTTTTTTTTCTTATTTATTAATTAATTTCTAAACTTATATATAACAAATACAGTACGTCCCGCCATTACAAATGAGCTGATATCATTTCTTTTGCCCTACTACTAAGAAATCAATTAACGCAATTTTTATTAATACAATATTGATACCTACGATATAAACATATACAATGTCTATTCAAAACTAGGCTTTTAAAAGTGCAAGACTATAAAACTACCTGTCAACACATATTTTACAAATTGTCCTTTAATACAAAGATACTTTACAAATGCCTTTCCTTTTGTTTGTTAAAAATGTATGTTGTTTTCTTTTCATATATCACTTTAATTATAATAGTGTGTAAAGCGCTAACATTACATATTTATTTGTATATAGAAATATATATGTATTATTTCTTCTTTCTTATAATAAAAATATATAGTCACAGAAGAGATTAGTAACAAACCTCTGAAATTGTTTATATAGGTAAGTACAATATCTTTAAATAAACATATTTTCTCATAAGTTTTATGCAACGCGTTCTTTAGCCTGTACAAATACACCACGACAAGAGGACTTCAGAACAACGTGAGCTAGAAATTGCGTGATAACTGTATATTTAACGTGATAAAAGAATAGAATAACATGGCACTAAAATGTTTTGAAGTCACTATTTATACAAGAGTCATATTTGTTTAATATATTTTGTTTTAGATAACCTCACCTAATAGTTGATAACGATAGAATAACATTTTTGACACCTATAGCTTCTAGATAAAATAGAGTTATTTTTAGCTCATACCACATAAAATAAGAATAATTATTTATTCTATAAGGATCCGAGAAACCATTATCATTTAGGAAGAAGTAATAATAATATTACTAATATTGTACACTTTCTGAATAAATATTATTTTCACAAGTTTTCCTAAGGTAAAAGGGATTTCCTGTAACATTATTTCCATAATTTAATAATTGTCATCGTATATTTATAAATGAATATACTTCGTTACGAATAAAAATATTAGGTTTTTAAATTCATTTCCATCTACACATAAGGATCGTACATAGTAATAAAATATTATCGGCGATATTTAGTTTGATTATTATTGTAAGTAAAATGTTAAGAGACTATTTATAAAGGGACATAAAAAGTTATTGTTAAAAAGATAATTCTATATATAAATAAAATTATACTCTCTAATATATAATCTTGAGATGTAATAAATGAAAACATCGGAGTCTCATAAACATCTAAGAGATACCAAAAAGCGTATCATCGCAAAATCTTATGATGATATATGATAAAAATGCACTAGAACTTGAGTTACGACTTTAATTCTATAAACAGTTTATGACAGCTGCTCAGACAAAAAAAGTAGGGTTAGGATTAAATAGGAAAATATAGGATATAGATTAAACAAAATTATTTATTCGGCAATGTGAAAATAACAAATCACGTGCACGCATTGAACCTTGAAATACTAAACGAGTAGGACCGTAGGTGCCTTTTGTATTTCACTAGTTTTTAAGATGGCACACCCTTTTTTTCCGTTCGAGAAACCCGTTACGGGCATCCCGTTGCCCCAGGGAGGTGACGGCCGGGGGGGTGATGTGGGACTGCCGGGCAGCATAGAGGATGCAGGCATTTTTAAGGCTACTCACCAAAAAATCAACGGTTGCCATCAGCGTCATAATAGGACGACGCGGGATCACGTTAGCACACACCGTGACGTCCCGGCGAAAAAGTGGCACACCTTATTTTAAGTTTAAAAAATAAAAAAACAAAAACAAAACCTGATTAAGCTCTCATAATTGTCCCCTATAAGAAGCAATATATAATCTTAGTAGATATTGGTGTCTAGCTATCTATACTTTACTTAAAGATTTTTGTTTTGCTTAGATATATCGTATTAATGAAAAAAGAAAGAATAAAATATATTTACAGAATAAACGTCATTATCTTTTTCCCGTGCACCAAATTCCTTTTCTTCCTCGTCGGCTATTGACCCTGATAAATATCCGTTATAGAAGATATTCTACCTAACAGGTTTTAAACACATGGTAAAATATTTTTTTCCTAAAATATCCTAATCAATGTTATCAATTGGTTTTGGGTATCAAACCGCCTTTGACGTGATTTATATCAATTTTATGATCGATTTATATAAAGTTCCTGTAATTTACTTCTGATGTCAGGGCCTTATTTCGACCTATATGTATGGAAAAAAATGTTTTGAGTTCTGGGACACAATATTTATACAAGTGTGTGCAAATTCGACCATATCCGAATATCGATGTCAATTAAACTAGCTCCCTATCCAGCTTTTAAAAACATTCTCTTCCACATACGTAATTGAACGTTTCCAAGCCCATCTTCAAGGAGAAGGCCACCTCGCACTTGAGTCTCGCTAAATCCTTAAAGTGCCAGGTTATAACACTACATTCTAAGTAAATTCTTTTACTGTCATTGTGGTTCGCTTATGGAACTCTCTTCCTTTTATATCTTTGGTGGAAATCCATCTCTTAGCTCTTTCAATTTGAGACAGAGATTACTATCTCTCCATTTTATAATAATGTCTTGTCTTGTTATTGAACGTACAACGAAATATATGTATAAATAAATAAAAAAAAGTATTCATAATTTATTTATACCTCTTAAATTAAGGCCTTATCCATAAATAAAGGCATTCTTCGATGTATAATAAATAATTTATCTTAACTTAAAATTCTTGTGTCACTCATAAAACTCTTGACGACTGTCGTAAAGACGGTCGTCAAATATAGAAATAATATGATTTGGACGTGAAGTGTATGGTTTTATTATTTAATACCTATAACGAAGCAACGACGAAGCAAATTACGGAAAATATGAGTTAATCGCGCTAAAATTAGTTTGTTAATTATTTATTAATTATCCGGAATTCATTCCACATAAAATTTTAAAACATATCTATGTGAGAACACTGAGCTGCCCAGTGTTTTCTTTGAAGGCGCATTATGACACGACAAATTAATAAATCAAAGACGTCAAAATAATTAAGTATAAAGGCTTTTTGTTAAAAAAATAACAACTTCATTTATTGTTAAATATTAAATACTTTTTTCCTGTGTAATTTCTCTTTAATTTATTTCTGATAAACAATTTTATTACAGAATAAAAATACGATTTACATATACAATATAAATAAAGTTCGATCTAAAATCAATCACAAAGTTACGTAAACAGATTTGTAGCAAAAAATAATTTAATTTAATACCTATACCTTAATCAATTTAATTATTTTATTAAACAAAGTCAATGTTTAATTTATAAGTGGGTATATTGATTTCATCTATCTACTAAATATTGAAATTTCTTTATTACATTATTAAACACAATAATTAAAAAAATGCAATTAAACTGTGATACTAAAAGAAGTAGAAAATTCTTCATTAAAATTATTTTAAAAGGAAATAGTTGTATCACAGTGTAGTAATACATAATAGATTATATCGAATTGTAAAACAAATGCATACAATCCCAGAAAGCCATTGAATAAATGGATCCTGTTCAGATTTATAGCCTTCCATCCATGAAGTACCGACGTACATATACCTAAGTGTTTCAAAGAACTAGATATTTTATCTATTTACAGCATATTCTTTCAATAACGGGTTCTATATCCTGTAGCATTATTTTCCTATATTAACCTTAAAATAAATTAGTTTGAACGGTGTAGAAAACCAGTTTTGACCTACAAGCTTATTATTCTTTTGGAAATTATTAAAATTTCTAAGCCTATGTATATGTATATGAAATAATGAAAATGATAATAGAATAGCTATTATCGTTATCACAAAAATATATCATATATATTTCTAATGAAAACATTAAACCGTATGAAATTCACATGCTAATGACATAAAATGACTAGAACAATGACGTTTGTTCGTAGATTGTTTGTACTCACAGAGATTGTGAAACGTCAGCGCTTGCGGATATATCACATGTTGGCCTTTTGACGCTAGTACATGACGTTTCTTTTGTAAAATCAAATGAGAGGTCAATGTTGGTAGCACAATAAAGTTTGGTAATACTAAGTTCAAACGCGAGCTTTAAATAACTAAAGTACAATGGTCTCACCTTGTTGTTTAAGAAACTAAATGTGATAATGGATGAAAGGGATGATTTTTTTTAATTAAAAATTTTAATTAAATGAAAATTTCAGAAATTGAGGTTCCTCTGAAACACTTATTAAACTTAATTATTATAAAGTTCTAAAGCCACTAAGAATGGAAGAGAATGGAAGACTCTCGGTAGTGAAGTCATTAATACACTTTTCAACAAGCCTACTATATAAAAATTATAAATGTTATTTATGATAAAAACTAAAAACCAATATACTGTATCTATATATAACATATATTCTAAATAACAAATAACTTCTATGATGAATTTCATGTATGTGTTTAAACTTAGATAGAAATAGTGAAAATCAAGTTATATAACGGTTTAGAAAAAATAGAATTATAAGATATTCAGAAATATAATTCAGAAAACGTAGGGGACATGATAAATCTTGGGTAAATCCGAGGCGCACGTGGCACGGTCATAGTGTCTGCGGTTGTCAGTATTACTAAGAGCTTATATTACAGGTATGAAACCGGAAACTTTACATTATACACTTTTAATGAAAAACAACGATAGCTTAAGAATTATAAGTAGTATTATATTTTTTTGTTAAATCTGTTCTTAAATGTTTTATTAAATGTTAAATAAGTATAAAATATTGGTAATATTATTAGATACAAGTAAAGGAAATGGAAATTAAACAGCAAATTGACAGTGTCAGTTAAAAATCTTTTGAATGACTGCATTTTTTTTTAATATGACATTAAAGTTGAGAAAAAAACCTCGTTTTATACCTTTATTAAAAAATAACATATCTGTAGAATAATAATTGGTTAGTAGTTTTATAAATATTTTTAATTCTATACAATAAACTATAAAATAAATTGTATAAATGTTTATGTGTTTATTCATTATAAGAAAAAGAGTTCCCATCTGTTAGATATAAAAAAACTTTATTAGACCGTAATATAAGGACTAATGAAATTTTCTACTATCTTTTAATAGAATGACTCTCATCAAGGTCAAAAATAAAGCTAAGCATATTTCTATGATCAGGCAGTGTTCATATTATACAGTATTTCTCTTTGTTATGAGTAAATGGTGAAAACAAAGAGATGAAAATAGAAGTCACTCCATGTAGTGCATAATATGAACACTGTCTGATCATAGAAATATGCATAGCTCTATTTCTTACCTAGATGAGAGTTCTTGTATTAAAAGATAGTACAACCTTTCATAAGTCATTTATATTATGATTTAATAAGGTATTTGAAATCTATTAGATAGGAACTCATTTTTCTTTAATGATTTACCACATTAAAATCTCAGTAATTTATTATAACACAATAATAAAAAGCTTGTCGTAAACTACGGAAAAAAATCTGATTATTTTGATACTAATACGTTTTAAAAGGGATGCAACTGTGTTATTGTTTATAGTAACAGTATAAGACGCTGTTATTTTGTCAACTCAAATATAATATTAATAAAAAAATGTAATTATTTTGGAGATTATTTTTTTTATTCAATTTGACTTTTTTATTGGCTTATTGTTTTCATATACTTTTTATTAAGATACTGAATAAAAAATAAATAAAACTCAGTACTATGATAAATTGTTAATATGAAATATTTAATTATTATAATTCTTAGGTTTTCATAGTACTTAAACAGTGTAACATAAAGTTCACCGGTTTCATATCCGTCATATAAGCTCTTAGTAATACTGACAACCGCAGATACTATGACCATGGCACGTGCCGTCTCGGATTTACCAAAGATTTATGATCTTCACTACGCTCTCTGAAGTGTATTTCTGTATCTCATATTACTGTATTTTTTTGGTTTCATGTCAATAAACTTGATTTTCTCTAATCGAAAAAAATAAAATGTTATTAAACATACTAACGTTAAATTATTAAAACAATGGAAGAATTAATGTGTTTATTAACAATGTTCAAATTTATAATAGCAGGTAGTCCCACATAATCTCACTGGACATTACCTTCTTGATTGACCGGGGTATTCAGAATGAATTTTTCCAACGAGCAAAAAAGAATATCTAGTAGTTTTTAGTTCTTGTCTTAAATAATATTTGATAAGTTTAGATATAAGGTCAACCAACAAATATATTTCATAAAATGACTGGAGTGGGGAAGGCCTGTTAAGAAGTTTAATAATAGCTGTAGTACTAAAAGCATTCAATTCGCTTAGTGGCTTTAGAACTTTATAAATTGTAATTACTAAGTTTAATAGGTGTTTCATAAGCGACCTCAATTTCTGAACATTAAATTTTAATTAATCTTTTTATAAATTTTTAATTAATTAAATATCATCGATACCCTTGTACTTCTTTGACAGCAAGATCATATACAAACCTTAAGCCTTAAACTTAAACCTTAAACCTTAAACCTTAAACGCGATTAACGTCATTTAATTTTGTTGAATATATATGTTCGATTAACACTGACGACACTTGCTGGCGTACAAAGGCCAACATGTTATATATCTGATGGGACCTGTCTGAGGTTGCACAATATTTGTGAATACAAACAACCTACAATCATCATTGTTCTAGTCATTTAATTTAATACTGTATTATTATATTGTTCGCATTTTTACGCAAAAAAAGAACAAAAAGCGGTCTTATGGCTAAAAAGCAATCTTTTCCAGGCAACCTTTGGAAAGAAGACATAAATTTAGAACGTGGACTTGGGTATATTGACATATACACAATACAAGTAATTACGAATATACGAACATAAAAATATTAAACATTCATAATAATACTATACATTATTACATATACTATATAATATCCCTATACTATCATATACCTACATAAATTATATACTTAAATTTAATAAATATATATAATTTTGTCTACAAATAATAACGATAATATGCATATACAGATAATATGCATATGCATATACTTACGAGTATAGAGCCAATGACGACATGGGAAGGTAATGTGTGAAGCGAAAAGTTTTTTCTTTTTCTTTTTTTTTTTTAACGACACTTAAGGGAGTCATATTTTTGTGTATATGGTATAAAAATTGTAAAGTGTCATTATCTTAATTTTATTTATTTCACAATTTTCAAACATTTTAATTAACTTACTGTTACTGTATTTTTGTATAAAATGTAGGCTTAATATGCCCCAAAATATAGTATTCATCATATATATATATAGATTTGCCGGGTATAGAATTCGGAACGCAGTTATTAAAGGTTGCATTGCAGCATAGCTAGATCAGAAAATATGGCTGATGTAAAAAAATAAAGTATGATATTATTATACTATATTTAGTTCTGTGACGTGAATCACTGAAGTATTTATACGAAAGTAGTTCATGGATGCAAGGCTATAAATCTGAACAGAATCCATTTATTCAATGGCTTTCTGAGATTGTATGCATTTGTTTTACAATTCGATATAATCTTTTATTCAATATTTCTATAATATAACTATTTCCATAAAAAAAAATACAACATACACTATAGCTAAGTTAATAGTTATTAATGGTCAGAAACTTTAATGTTTATAAGATAGAGTAAATAATAATATTAGTTTTTTTGACTCAAATAGTCTCAACTTTTACATTAATTACGTTGCTATACTTGAAATGTTAAATCATCTACTTAGTTTTATAAAAAAACTTAAAAATAGTAAATATAATTAAATTATTTCATTTTTCAACGAAGCTTTAATACATGGAAACCGATAACATGAATAACAATAGATGTTTACTATTATATATAATTATCCGGCTGTACTCACGTAATTAATATCGGAATTTGTTATGAGCAATAAGGACCCCGAATGGGTTTTAAACTAGCCGCGCAAATTCCCATATTAATTGAGTACATCCGGATAATTAGATATAAATAAATTCATATTGGGCAATAGAGCATTTTTTAATTATTTTTTCTGAATATTTTAATTAATGATTCATAAAAAATAATTCAATGAAAAGTTTGTAATTTGACAAATATATTTTAAGATAAGAAATAAAATTGAAGTTTTTCTGTTATTACTCGTATATACTGTAGTTCTTAAGCGTTGAGGCTTCTTTAATTTATTAAATATAACGTGTTATATATATCACATGAATAAGTAATTTGACATATGAACATATTGAATGTGTTTTTATTTGGTTATTTTTTTATTTACCGAAGATTTTTTTATTTTGTTTTTAAAATAATGAAGCTGTTTTGTGATTGTTTTGTCAATTATGTATTTGATATATAACATATTGTAATAATGTTATTATACTATACTCTGATTCTAATCTTATTATTACTATATTTGATGACCGCATTTACGACAGTCGTCAAGAATTTTATGACGGACACGAGAATTTTAAGTAAAGATAAATTATTTATTATAAATGATACAATGCATTTATTTCGGGTAGAAATGAATTTATTATACTATTAAATTATAACACTTTTTAGATTAATAAAAAAAAACCATTTGAAAAAGCTTAATATCTTTGAAGTAACAGCAACATATTTAATAATTTTAGATCATTTAATATATTATTTCAAAATCTGCTTAAAATAAAATGAAATCTGTTTGTCCCGACAGCTAAAGTATATTCAATAAGCTAGATTAGGAAGACGTGACACCACACGTGATAGATGCGATTACTACTGAGCTTACACTGAGCTTATACTGAGCTCATTTAATCAATCTTATTTTTAACATAGTTTTATTTGATTAAAATTTCAAAATGATATAAATATAAGTGAGATAAAAATAATAATATATTGATAACAATATTTTCGATATTATGTATAATAGTTTTTTTAAATTAATAATATTAATTACTGGTCTCCAGACTGATACTAGTACTAAACCACTTTCTCTATTGAAATTCTAAAAGCTAAAAAAAAAGGTTTTGATAGCTTCAAGTACTTTACTCGTTACTAAAAATTTGTCTACTAAACTAAACTAGCTAATACCAGCTTTGTCGAATCGTACGAAATAAGCTGTTTCCGCTCCGTTCCTTGCTAAACCATTCTTGTCCAGATTTTTTATACTACGAATGTGTTCCGCGAATCTTATGTCGATGTTTCGGTGAGGTTCCTCTTCGAAGCACCGCAATCAGAAGGAATCATTCAAAGATGAAATCAACCTAGACGTTCCAGTTGTATACAACGTGCATATAGCCGGATAATTATATATAATATATATTTAGTAAATATTTTAAATGAAATATAAAAATATTTAAGATATTTCCGTAAAATAGAAAATTAATAAACAGTTTATTTTACTTTACGATAACAGACTTAGACGAAAACGGAATATTTAATTAGGGGTAAAAAACATTTATTAGCGAGCTAGCAATTCTTCAGAATAACTTTAAATAATGTAGGTATTATTAAAAAGTCGCATTCATTGAAGCTTTGGCATCTAAGGGAATAAAAAAATATATTAGTATTTTAGCGCAATATGTCCTATTTTAGGTTAGTACTCATTTTTTTTCCAATATTCTAAATAATTATAAGCTTAATAGTATTATGTCACGTTATTAAACTTTTTTAAATAAAAGGTAAAAAAATAAGTGAAGGTAAAAATATAAACGGTTTTCAATTGACAAAATTCTTAAAATGAATATATATTCCGAAATATTACATGATATATTTACAGGTATAAATAAAAAAATCCATATAAAAATAAAAATAAAATTGGTCGCCTATTATACATAATATTTATTGAAGAATAAACTTATATATATATATATTTACATTTATATGTTGTGTCATCCAGGTATCATTTATTATTCTAGAAGTCTACACGCTTTTCTGGTTTTATGGATTAAAACTCCATCAGTCAACACACTATAACATTGCTTTCTCTGAGTATATATATAAACCGTCCAAAGACATGTTTTATATATTTTTATTTATTGAATTAGTATGAAAAAACATTACATTATTCAATATTTCAATAATAATAATCGTATCATTTAATGAAGTGTAGATATTCAGAAATCATAATACTGTCTCGTATTCTTAATTAACTACTAAAATATCGGAGATATTGAGATCATTGTGATCTTGACACATATTCATACAATGATTTTATATTAATTGCTCGAATACTAAAGTACTAATTATTCTTTTGAGATGTAAAAAAATAAGACAAACTAAACTGAACTACATTTTCAGAATATATCTCTCGTGACTATAATTTTTATAAGCCTTTTTTCTTTATAGCTTATTTACTCTTTAATTAATTAAACTGTATTCTGTATCCCAAATAAGGAGAGAAGGCGCAATAGGTGCAAAGAAGGTTGCAAATATCAAATAGGTATAATTGAAAATCCAAATATATATTTATAGCAATAAACATAAGAATACATTAAATACATACACTGTTATTATTTAATAAGATGTTATACATATCATGATAAGACTAACCTGTATTAATGTGTTAAAAGCTTTTGTTTCAGTCTAAATATAAAATATTGCTTAATATTTACAGCAAAAACTTATTTTTTATATAAAACTCAGTATATGAAATAAAATGATAAATTGTTTTTTTTAAGTATAATTAATTGCTAGTGTAATCCACAGCCTTCAACAGCTGGATTTTTAAAGAAAATGTATCTTGTAATGTAATTTTACATACAATACAATAAACAATCTTCTAAGGCTTCTATTATGGTTGATATTCATCAAACATGATATCAATATGTATTAAATAGTGACATAAACTCTAGTATAGTGATTAATTCTCTTGTTAGTACGACACTGTTTATTTTATAAGCAGTTCTGAGAGATCGACGTTATTATTTAGTACAAAGATGTGAAACTTTCCCTATTCGATCTTAGAATATACTGGTCCTGCCTTGCGTTAACTTTCAGATATTACGCTTATATAATACTAATACTTTACTTTTATCTTTGCAAAATGGTGAGAAGCTTAGAATATATATATTTATTTCTTTTTGTAGTTTGATTTTTCTCCTCACTACATTGGTGCCATCTAGTAAACCGATAAATAATAGAAATATTAAATTATTTATCAAATGAAACCTTAGAACCAGAGCATTAAACAACGTATATATTGTCAAAAATATATCTTTATATACAGTTGTAATAAAAAAGCGTAGGTTAAGGTAATAAATTAAGGTCCCTATGTAGGAATAGAATGTTTTTTTGAACATAAGCTTATTTAAAAGGAAACGAATAAAAAGTTAAATAGTATTCGAGATATTGAACAAGGTTTTCCGCTTCCTTGGAGTGTCGTCCTACCTTCGGAGATTGTTAGGGCTTACATGTAGGGTGGGGGTCCAGTGGAAGTTCCGCTGCTTGCGAGTCTATAGGTGTGTTATTTCTCATGTGGCTCTATGAAACTCCGTTTTTGGGTGATTATGACCAGTGCTATAGTTGCAACACAGGACAGCGGACAGGACAGGAGCGGGACCAGGAATCAAACGCTTCCGCTGAACCACTCCCTAGGAGTAGGAGACAGGAGTACTCGCGCCGTTTCCTTCACTAGTTTTAGTGCCTTGGTGGGAAAGGAGCGTAATATGAAGAAGATATAGGTATTCCGAAGCAATTCTTAGTGACTCGGGGCACCCTCATATGGGGGTACGGCTTGGTACCGGTATTTCTATTATAAAACCGGAAACTTCGCTTATTGAAACTGTTATAAGTTTATTAGAACAGGCTTGCAGATATTTCAGTAATTTAAAGTAAATACCTTAAAAATGGTTAATTAAATTACATTTTTATTTAAGAAGAGTATTATTTACGATATTACAAACAGAATAACTAAATTGTATCAAAATTAAAAAAAAAAAAAATTAAATTAATAATTTAACCAGATTAAAAAGCTTATAAATATTATATTAATGGTTATTTAGTTCAGAACATAAAAATCGATATTATTAAAAGCAAATATTTCATCAGTGTATTGATCTTTAGATAGATCTAAGAAACAAAAATAATTAAATACATTTCTGTTATTCAAAATTACAATTTAATATCGCTGTAAAAACCAACAAGATATATAATTACAACTACAGACAGACGAATTTAATGAGGCAAGAATTTGCATTAAAATCATTCATATAACTTTGCACCAAACTCCTAGAATTATGGAAAATTTTAAGCATATAAATTTGACTCAAAATATATTTGAAAATAGCTTCAATGAATCATAAAAACAACATTATAATACTTTATTTTTATAATAAACTTTTCCTTTTTTACATTTAATCTTATTAGAAAAATATTTAACAATAGGTTTTGTGCTCTCATAGTAAATGTATTATTATGGTATTAAATTTATTTTGATAAGCTCTATTCAATGCCACAGAATTTGATTCACTTCAACTAATTTGTAAAAGTAGTTATAAAAATCTATAATATAACAAATATATAAAAATAAGAAAAACAATAATTGACATTACTTCCTACTTCAAATCATGTAGAAATTTTAAATATCTGATTATACAATCTATACATATATAAAAAAAAAACTGTATATAAGCTGGTTCTGTACTTTGAAATATATTTTAAAACTTTTAATGGGGGTGTAGTTGATAATCGATATAGAAACATTAGATTAAAAGTACCACAGAAAAAATACTTAAAATGCGTACGTTCTATGAATTAGTTTTAAGGTCTAAAACTAGATGGCGCCATAGAAGAAATAAACTCGCTATCGTTGTTTATTCAAAACTTTCAGCCCGCCTATTTCGAAGTAATTAAAACATAACATAACAATGTTATGTTTATGTTTATTTTTTTTAAAGGGGTTTTTTCAATCATGAATATGTCACCCCTATGATTGATACAAATAGATGAAACAAATCATAATTAAAATTAACTTAAACTACTTATTACATTCCCGTAACAATTAGTTTAAGTAAATTTTAATTATGATGAAAGCATTCATGAAAGCATGTTCTCTCTTGTAGCTAAATACCAATAACTACTTTTATATTCAATACCTCTATTAAAGCGTTAGCTTCACTTTTTCTTCACTTTTTAGTTGTCTTTTAAAAATATCATTAATATCCGGAATGGCTAAACCACAATGATACTTTCACTGGAAGATAGAGAACGTTGTGGATGTAAAGCAACTTTACATTCACAATTTAGGCTACTTTTTATCCTATAATTCAAGTGGCGTCGGAATCTACGCGAGAAAAACTTTATGTCACACTGATTTCAAAGCTGGTCTAGCCGACGGCACAGCTAGTAAAATATATCACTTTACGTTGCTTATGAATGAATGAAATGAAATAAATGTGATTGAAAATTAATTAGTATATTAAAACACTCTTAATAAATGTAAAAAATATATATTGTAATTTTATTGGTATTGTTTTTCGTAGTGTATTTTCTTTTATAATTTTTTTTTTTCTTTTATAAACGCCTACCACAATTTTTCACCTTCACAAAGGTTAACTGGTAGAGAATGCCACTAGGCATTAAGTTCGCCTTTTGTTATATAACAATAAAGGGTAAATAAATAAATAAAAAAATATTTAAAACAAAATCCACTAAAAAAATAAGTTCTTTTTATTTATCGTACGATACATTAATAGTTCGGATTACCTGACAGCTGTCATCTTAATAAAAGCTTAGTTTGAGAAAGGAAGACATCCCTGCCATTAACGTAAAAGCGTTTTATCACAACCCGTTAAGATTCTGATGATCTCATTACATCAGATATATCAGTAATGAATTAATTCCTATTTTATCACAGGATTTTATATTATTATTATGTTATAGTTATTTTATCTTTGCGCTGTTTGAATGTATGACTTTGAATAAAATCTGTTCGGTTTGTCACTATATGTTATTCATAAATCAGTGATAATTATCCAGTATATGACTTTTACGGATAAACCAAAGCTTTAAACAATAAATGCTGACAAGCGTAAAGATGCCTATAATAAATGGTTCATGCATGATGTAACATCCCTTTTAATGAGTGTAAATTTCCAATAAGCGTTAAGTTGGACAGCAGTTTTAATAATAATTTTATTATAAAAATATTTTTTATAAATAGGACTCTTTTATATAAATAAAACTAGAATAATACTAAACTACTTAATGAACTCATCTTATAAGCATATATATATATATTAATAGTGTTTATATTTTTGAAATACTTAACTATCTATGAAAAAATTTAACTCAAATATCTATACTATTTTTTCAGGCATTTTTATATTTTATCTAAATCTATAACATAGACCAATATTTATATATAATAAAAATAATAATATTAAAATTTCTTTATTTATTTAACATACCTTCACATAACAACATACATCACAAAACACACATCAAATAGATAAAACTCATAAAAATAGATAAAACTAATTAATTTTGAAATAATTATCAAAAAGCATGTAGTAAAAAGGAATGAACCCCGCTTCATATCTGCTTTTCAGTTCTCCATGCCGATTACGTACAAATACTGCCTACCAAAGTGAAAAGAGAAAAGTTCAGTAAAATAAATTAACTACAATGGATCATGCAAATAATAAAAAAAAATTAAAGACAATGCAATCAAAGTAAAACAATAAATGAAAAATATTATAAAATATGTTCTAAAGAAGACATTTATAACAAAAATGGATTTACCAATTAGTGGAATACAATTTAATTTAATATATTAGCTGTTGTAATTTGTACATCTCTGTCGTAATATATGAAATTTATATATAACTAGGGGCGCAACCAGACCCTCAATTTCGACTTGCTGCGCTCGCAAAATCTCGGGTGCCGTTTACATGCCGAGCAGTGGAAGAAGATATCATTTATTAAAGCGCTCTTTAACACTAATGTAGATGTGGTCGTCGAGAAATATTTATTTTAATAATTTTTTTTTAATCGCTTTTCATTGTAACCATAAATTTTCCCGCGAATTATTTTTAACATTGCGGCCTTTGGGGATTTATTCCTCAACGTCACAGAATTTTTTTTAATTTTTTTTTTTAAACCACCGTGTGGACATGCTTAACATGTGTACAAAATTTAGTCTTGATCGGCTGAGTCGTTTAGACGCCAACCCCTTACATTCAATCAGAATAGTTTCACATAGGGCGCTCCGCTCGCTCCACTCTACACTTGCTTGCTGCACTACACTTGCTGAAAATACACAAATAAGTGCATGCACCAAGTAGAATAATTAAATTAATATGTTTAAGGTTTTTTTTTGTTGTTTCTTTCTTTTTTTTTCTTCGTCTTTCTTTGTATAAAAAAAAAATGTTTTAAAATAATATAAAAATATGTTTTTATGAATAATATCAAAACTTTCTAAAATAAAAAATACATTTATTTTACAAAATAGTTTCTACAAAATGAGCTAATAGACATAAAAAATAAACAAATAGACATAAAAAACGTGTAGATAGATTGTCATTTGAGAGAAAAAATTGGTTAAAGGTATGAAGAAGAAAGTATAAATTAACAGTTTTAGTACCTCGCTTTTGCAGCCTCAATCGTTAACTGACATAGATCTTTACATAAAACACATTACTTACTAATAAATACATATAAATAGTTAAAAATTCAATGATATGCTAGGATTGTTAATTCGAAATAATATCCGTTTGAATAAATTTACAAATTAAGGATTTTCTAACTTAATACTGCAACTGTTAAAGATTAAAAGTATTACGACTACCGCCAAAGTCTTTTCATTAATCCTAGGAATTACGCCAAGATAAAACAGAATAGACAATTTAAATGCGAAGTCTCTCTTTATTAAACTTCCAGAAAGTCTGGCTTCCGCTCCTAATTATAGGAGTCTTCTTGTTGATTTTCACGTTTCAGAAAACCAATAATAGAAAGCAATTCCTTTTTATAGTTATTATAGCTCAATAAAACTTATCCTTAAAAAAAGTTATATTTTACTGTAATACTTTAAATAATACTGCATACAATTTTATAATAAATAAAATTTTTAAAGGAGCCGAAAACACTCTTACTTACATATGTAAACGATTGTTTCGGTGACCTGATTATGCAAAAAAAAAACACTTACACATATATGTAAGCCTTTTTTCTATTTCTTTGCTACCTGATAACGCAATTGACTTTATATTTTTTAAGACATATTGTTATACACACATATACACACAACCATAAATACGCACATTACTTATGAAAATATAAAAAACAGCATGAAGAAAGAGGAATAAATACATGTTTAACTCGATAAATGTTATAAAATCACAGACAAGCTATTGTGAAGGCGACTCAATATTATGACATACATTGTTGTCAATATTAGTAAAACGTATTTTATTAATTATTAACGTATTAATAATGTATAAATTAATTAACGTATAAATAATTAATAAGCTATGTTTAATCCAAGCGTGGTCTCTCAGAGAATAAAAGAGTTAAAAAGAGATAAGGTAAGAGTCACACAAGGAACGATCAATAAATTATCTAAAAACAAATACAAAAATTGCAAATCATCAAGCATCTTAAAATTCCATATACATTTCAATTTGCGTTACACAAAAGATTCTTTGTCCTTTAAAAACATACCTCTGTGTTCACTTAAAATGAATAGAAGTTGTGAATTGAATTCTATTGCAACCGTTGTGAATCATAAAGGTTATGATATAAAGAGAAAATTATGTATATCTAGTTTTTATCTGTTACATTTATAGACATGTTTATTAAAGTATATTTAAAAATAGAATAGAATACTAATAAAATATTTACTTAATACTATAAATAATAATATTTTTTAAAATTGTATAAAAGTATATCGGTAATTACAATAAATTAAACAGTAAAATTAGGGATCAATGTAATTAAAAAGCAATTTGAATATTAAGCTAATTATTTTTATAAATATATAAGCCATTGTCTTATAATACCAATATTGTTTTGAAAAAAATTTTGTATATACACGTCAACACCCCATCATCAACATTTTTATGTTGTTTATTATAATCTTATTTTAGGGGGATAGGGAAGATTAATTCCTGTTCGATATCAACGAAGGCACTACGTCTTTCATTTTCGTGTCATCATTCAATCGATCAGTCATTCAATGGATATATGTCTTGTTTTGATTCACTCAGCATCAATTAGTCAGATGTAGAACAAACAACATTTGTATTAAAAAAAAGATATTTTAATTCTTCTAATAATGTACCGTAACTAAATATTTAAAGTATTTTTTTTTATTTAGCTATATGAAGCCTGCATTTTATTTCTTCAACTTATTTATGTCAATTAATCTAAAGGAACTTAACCATCATTATTGTTTAAAAAGCGTTACAAAATAAAAATGTAGACATAAAATAGCTGATATTTAAATAATCAAAAGAAAAAGAGTATCGCAAAAGCTTGCAGTTTCCTTTATAAGAAAATTCATTAAATAATTTAACGCAGCGCTACGAGGTATCGGGCGTTTAAAGAAAATAAGATTATCTCAAAATATGGCAACTGAAAAGTCTTTTATACCGTTGAGTCTCATAAAATGCCATGACTTAATACAATTTTATTGATTATTACATAATTTAGCAAACTGTCGGTCGTGACTCCGTGTTTATGAACGAAATAGAAACGTCATCGAACCTTAAAAGAAAAGTTAATTATCTATTTTGATAAATACTGTGTTAAGGCAGTTTTTAGTAATATCTTGAAGGGTTTTATAGCCTATAAACTTTTGCAATAAATGGGTTGTCAAATATAAGCAATATTTTTTAGAAACCCAATTGATGGTTTCAGAGAATAGCAACATTTTTATAAATAGGGAATTTTGAAATAGTGAAAATTTAATTTGACCTGTTACTTTAATTTCTGATTCGCCATAGTTTATAAAAATAGTAGATAATATTATTTTTCTAATTTTTATTTAAATATATTTTTAATTTACATATTAGTTAATTTTCTTACAGAATTCTATAATTTTTTATCGTACATATAATAGAAAATAATAAAAAAAAACGATTACCAAATTAATATAATTGAAAATAATATCAATGTTATTGACGGTGCTAAAAATATTATATATGAATTGTTGTTTAAAATTATATTAAATTCGTAAGGAATAATATTTTATCCTCATTGACCTTTTCAGCGCTGATAGGCACCTTTTAGAAGTTTACCAAGAGCTATACTAATTAGACAAAAAAAATATTCAAGAGTCCTTAGGCCTTTTAAGTACATTTTGTTATAATAGCATTATTATTTCTTGTAGATAAGGATAATAATCAAAGATGATAATATAAAGAAATCGTAAGCATTTTACAACAATAAGTAAACACATCATTTCGTAATAAATTATTAAAGAAGAAATAATAAATATAAATAAAGATATTTTATAATAAGTATTGCATTTAGACATTTCATGATTACTTACTTCTATAAAAATAATACAGCAATAAATGTATAATAATATTTATTTCGTATACCACGTTTGTTTTGTCAGATAAAGGGTAGCGCCTTTCTTAACCACACTTTCATATACAGCTTTGATCCACTCACACTTATTAGACGCAAAGTGCTACACATATAAAACAAAGTCAGAATAAGGTGTACTAAATTATTTATGAGCTACAAAAAATGTCTCTTCTGTCATAAAAATATTCCCGTAAAGGCTGAAATATATATATGAACAAACGAAATATATGTGATGGTTTATTCAGACTATTATACCAAAATTAAATTAAATTAAAATCTTTAGTTGGTAAGTTGCAAAGTCTCCTATTATATTTTTAATTATGAGATGTTTCAAATACGTTGCCATCGAAAAGGGATGAGGTAAGAGGATGGATGATGCGAAGTAGGATTTATAGAAAGGAAGAGAGGACTGAGTTTGAGCATTTCTATCGTTTAAATGCTTAGGTTTTTCTCAAATTCACTGTTCTTTAAACTTACATTAAGTCGGTATATAAAACTTTGTCTGCTAATTGAGTCGTTGTACTTAAAATACATTTTTTTACAACTTTAAAACCAACTTAAAAAATAATTATATAAAAAAATTTGATAACATAAAATTTAAAAGTTTTTTAGAGCTTCCAACTATGGAAAATACATCCAAAAAAGATTTATTAGGCATTGATTATAAAGAGTTCAATCATATTTAATTGACAAAGTCGTTGTTATTGTGGTTAAGGAATTACTTTGTGATTTAAAATAACATTATCAGTATAAAGTCTTGTCATTCAACATTCCTTCTTTATGCCATCAAGGAATTTGATTTATAGTGAAGTACCAAGTTTATTTCGCGGTAGTGATATCACGATACTATATTCTATAAAACCAAGAGATTTATGTTTATATATGTTTATATTAAACTATTAAAAAAAAAGAAAAAACAAAAAAAAAACTTTTTACACATAGAAAACTATTTCTTTAAAGATAAATATCATCGCGTTCGTGAAAGAAGAAAATGTTATTTAATATTGTATCAAACACCTTGTAAATGGGAATCTCTTTGTCAGAGCTTTAAGACTAGTTCTTTATATTTTCGTTTTACAGTAGCAGTAAACGTTTATTCTTCTGTTTCAGTAAGAATATTGTGCCAGCTTATTTGAATTCAAATAACAAGTCAAGTATTTTCAGTGATGTTCATTTAAAAAGTGAAAGCATTTTAATATTATAGATGTTTCGTTAGGTGTATTGTTATATTCAGTTGTGAATTAATATATATGCAAAATTTTATTTTTCAAGGAAATTGTTTTAATTACCCCGATTTTCTAAATCGGTTATTTTGTAAAATCTTTCCGTTTTGAGGTGTCCTGATCCACTTAGAATTTTTAAAACTTTTTTAGAACATTTATGTGTGCGTGCGTGCGAGCGTGCGTGTATGTGTGTGTGTGTGTAAGTGCGTTCATGTGTGTGTATGTAAGTATTTTGTTTTACGTTTCATCTGATTATGCGATTCGCTTTATTTTAGTACCAATCGATGCCTATACACCGTTTATAGCTCATTAGTTTTCCAGCAAAATCTACCAAGTGGTTTTTTAGTTTTTAGCTGTCCCTTGAAAGGTAAAGATTGCTGCTAAAAAAGGGCATTAATGCTTTATGAGGCCGTCTTTTATTTTGATCAGAGCCGCGATGCGCAATCAATAATTTCTGAAAACTTATTTAAAGGCTAAAAAGAATATTAAATTTTACCAAAATTAACATTGTAATAAATTAAATTTAATATTAAATTTTAATATTGCATCTATTTAAAATATATATTTTTCTTAAAACTAACTAAATCAAATATAACTTTAATTAAAATTAATTCAACAACATTTAACATTACTTTGTATAAACCTCATTACGGATATCACGTACCGAAATGTATCGTAGTAACTACGTGTCAACAGCGTAAAGGCGGGTTTCCATCACGCACGTCTAGCTTGTGGAGTATTGAGATAATACTGATATAGATTAAACGCTATATTAGCTCTTTTATATCTTATAATGTTTCACTACAACTTTTATTATAACATCTTACAACGTATCATAATCTTGTTAAGATTTCAAGATTTTAATATAAGAACAAATATTAAAATAGCAATTAAATTTATCTACAGCTTAAGCAAAATAAAGGTCAGGTGGAAAATCGTTTCTAAGGAATGGAGAAATTAATTAATTTTAATCTGTACTAAGTAAATTATTTCAAATATTTCCAATTTGATTTTATGTTTAAGAGGAGAAATACACGAAAATTTTGCTTCTACATAAGTAATATAACATTAGAAATAATTATGAAGCAGGATATTTCAAACAGTTATATAATTTTACAAAATTTTAAATTACAAATGTTAAAATCACCATCAATAGGTCATTTAAGTTGAACGCGGTCTGGTTTTAAAGTTAAATAAGTAAGTTCGGATTTAAATCCTTCATTTAACTTTGTCTCGATGAAAATCCTAGGATTAATGGAAAGCTTTAGCGTTGGTCTTAATACATTTAATCTTAGAACAAGTATTTATTTTATTAGAGTTATAATAAATTATAATTGAGAATTTGACCAACGTATAAAAGAAAAGTTTAAAACGTTAATGTATTTAAAAAAATACTAAATTAAGAAGTAACCATTTTATATCCCTTTATACGTAGTCTCAGATAAGGATATAAATATAAACATATGTTGTTTAAAGTTTGTTTTAAAAATTACTCCTAGAGTTAAGTAATGTATTTTAGAACTAATGTATCGTCAAAGTTTAAACCACAAAATATATGAAAATAAACATAGTAAGTTCTATTACATAGAAACTCTATACCGCTACAAAATAGTTTCTTAATATGTACATCTGTTTACTAAATATATTTCAATAAAATTTATTAATAAAACAATAAAAAAAAACTTATACAGAACATAATTAATAACTTTTAGCGTCATAACCTTTATATAGTAAGTAGAATTTGATATACCTGAGATTTTAAGTTAATGTTCAAAGATATATTCATTAGAGTGTTTATTAGTATCTTTTTCATTTTGTTCGTCGGTATGTAAAGGTATCTTTCGACTTAATTTTCTTGCAACCAATATAAAATTAATTAACTTCTTTTTGGTATCAATTCGATTGTATTTGCGTAACTTACACCTTATTAGTTTTCTAGCGAAATCGCCCAAGTGGTTTTTTTGGTTTTGTTTTGATAAAATTAATAAAACATCTGACACGCGGCAATCGAGCTTGCCGCTATGAAAAACTCCTAATCGGAAAATTATAACTCGCAAATTAATTAACAAACAAAAGAAAAAAAATAATTAAAATAATTAAATTAATTAATTAATTAATTAATTTTTAATTTTAAAAAATTTAAAAATTCGAATTTTTTTTTCCATTTTTCGGTAACTTCGGCGGCCGATCTGACCACCTTCCCGTTGGACAATCAACATAATTTTGAAAAGTGAATCTTACATTTAGATGCTGATTCCAAATATATCTTTAGTTTTTCAAAATTCGAAAAATAAAATTCGACAGACACACAGACACACATACAGACAGACAGATCGGAAGGAAAAACTGAGTTTTTCGAAAAAAAAGTGTTAGCGATTTATAATAGATGCGTGAAAATATCCGTTAAAATTAGAAAAAAAAGGAACGAATTTTATTAAACAAAATAATGAAAATATAAGTATAAATAAAGAATAATTTAAAAAATTTCTTAATCAGGATGAGGTGAAGCTCGTGCCCATCACCGCTTGTTTTGATTTATAATTGATTATACAAAAAATCCAGAACATTGTTTTTAAAAATATACCATAAAATTTAAATTCCTCTTGATAACAATAAACCATTATTTGCGAGACATTAAAACAATTTTAAATAAAATATAAGTCTAATAACTTTAAAAAGAAGATGAAAAGTAGAAATATGTATCTGCATTTGAGTTATTTAAAACCATGTGTTAGTATATTAGTATTAATACTACTAGTACCAATATTAGTATCCCTTTTAAATAAATCAGGCAATTTATTAATATAACATTTATTTTGATACTCTCAATGCAACCTTATGTAACCAAATAATACGCGAGTTTCAATCCGTAAAAATAGTTTAATTTCAAACCTTTTTAAAATTTAATACTTGTAGAAAACAAATTATTTAAGTAATAGTTGATTAATTAATAATGCAAAATTTTGTTTACATTTAACTTCTTATAATTCTCTAATTTAATAACGTTTATGTCAACCAAATTTTTTTGCAATTAAAGTTGAAGGCTAACTGGTATGAAGTTAGATAAGTTCTGATTTAAATCCTTCATATAACTTTGTACCACCGAAACTCTAACAAATAATGGAACAGCTTTAGCTTTAATAACATATTTTAAAATAAGATTTTCACTTTCAACAGAATATAAAAAAGTAATAAATAAAAAGTTCAAGCGAGATCTAAATCTATTAAATATATTTTTTTATAAAGTATACTGTAAATTGTATTAACTTTTATTATATTAATAATTGTATTAATATTAACCGTCGTCATTATTTGTAAATAAATGTAATTCATTTGAAGCAAGTTAAATTCTTTGTAAATATGAATCTAAAATTTAAGTTTCAACTTTGTCTCTAAAAATACTTCTGGAGTGTTATTATTTCTTTAATATTATCATAAACGTATTAAAGAAATCGTAACAACAACACGACATTTCATAACTACATAGATATTAGGGGTTATATCATGTAAATTAGGTTTTATTATGAAATATTAGCGCTTTTAAAGATTTTTCTCAGTTTAGGTACAAGTTTAATATATGTACACCAATATAAAACACTATATATTAATATTGCCTCACTGACCTATATTATAGCAAAACAATGCTCGAGATGCGTGAGGTTTATAATTAAAAGCAAAATATATATCGTTTGATGTTTATTTTATTTATCTTTGAAAATGTTATTTAAAAGATAATAAGACTTTTATTTATTTTCTCTGCAAGTTCTCTCGAATGAATTTTATAAATATTTTCAATATTCTATAATATTTATGGACCATTATTGCACATTCTTAAACCAGATAAAGGCTAAGACTAAAGTGATATTAAACATGGTTGCTACGGCTGCTTTAATGAAATTCATAGAAAATTAGGTTATTATGCTTGAATAAAATACCATGCATGTTTTAAATTTTGTGAATATATTTGTAGGTTCACCTTGACCCTTTAACTATAAATTATTATTTACATCTCACTTATCATCAAACTGAATTTATACCTATTTCTTTTATTTCTTTATTTTATATCTTTTATTTTAGGTTCCATTCTAAGTGGTAAACTCTTCATTTTTCTTCTCTCAGACTCCATCTGAGAAGACATGCCTTAAGAAGCGGTTTTGTTTTCAATGTTCTCTTATTATATCTCAAGTTCTTTGCGTACTGTTACCATTAATTTTAATTTTTTATTTCGTAATTGAAAACGTGCTGAATATACTTTATATAGAAAAGAAGCGATAAAATGTTTGATACACCCCATTTATGTCCATAAATTATTATATATATATATATAAATATATAATATTTTTTATTTAATCAGTACATATAATGCTTTATTGTCAAAGTAGCATTGATCGTAGAGTCAAAGTAGTTGAACAAATACATAATTAAAATGTAGTGCACCTGAATCCAACTTTGCTAATGATGCCAGTATTATACTGGCCATACATTACGAACACATTTGTAGTACATTCTGAATACTAAATTATTGTGGTTAGATTGTGTGGAAATGTCATTTCCTATACTTATTACTAGTGGATAAACAGCACTTCCCTAAAGATTATTTAGTAAATTTAAATTAAAAACTTTACTTAACAATATTTTGTAGTAATATCCTATTTAATCAACCAATTTTTTAATTCGTGCAGTAATTATCGTTTTTAAGCAAAAGTCGATTTACTAATTATAAAAAAATATATATATTTTTTGTTTTTATAAAATTTGAAACAAATTTAAAATTAATCATCTTTAATTACATTAAAAATCATTATGAAGTCAGAGCACGTAATACATGAGCACACCCGACTGGCTTCGCGTTATCTTCGTGAATACAAAATGCCTGTAAATTTGACTGTACGTTTGAAATCACGACTACGGGAGTTTATTATGATTGAAATATTCTCACTTTACGTAACAGGAAGCTTTGGTTATATTAATGGAATAGTAATCACTTTTTGCCTTCTGTAATATTTAAAAATATATACTTGGTATATGGTAATGAAACCTAAGTTCAGATAATCAGTTTTAATTTATATAATCATGATCGTACATAAAAATCTTTTAAAATAATGATTTACAAAACTATCAACCAATAAATGTATATTTGTACACGGTAAAACCTATCCTATATATATCCTTTATATATATATATATATATATATATATATATATATATATATATATATATATCCTGTTGTTCATTAGTAAAATTAACCACGTACTATCTCTATTTCACTGAACGTTGTGCCCAAATGATTTTTGTTTAAATTTGTCGATTAATTGATTAAAATAAATCAGTAATTATTTTTAATTACATCAAAAATCATTATGAAGTCAGAGCAAGTCAGAGTATGTAATGTCAGACTTCGCCTTATCTTCGTGAATACAAAATGCCTGAAATTTTTACTGTAGGTTTGTCACGACTACAGGAATTTGTTATGATGAAAATATTTTCTTACTTTACCTTACAGCATGCTTTGGTAATGATAATTGAATAGGGATAGTTTTTTATTTTCTGTATTTGTTCCAAAATAAACATTGTTATTCATTAGTATTTTAAAATATATAGAGGTTGTCTGGAAGAAATCGCCTTTAGGCGATAAAACCGCGTATTGTATTTACAATAAGTAATTGCAAAATCTGTAACGTGTATTTACTATGCTTATACATTAAAAAATGTTAATTAAAAAATATATATTTCTTTGTATAAAGGAAACCCAACTTCAGAGTATCAGTTTTGAATTAATATAATCAAAATTGTACATAAAAATCTTTTACAAATAATAAGAATTAAACCATCAACGAACATTTAGTATCCACCAAATATTGTGTCCAAATTTTTTTTTATTAATTAACACAACACGAAAATAACGTCCGTGCTCTTTTCAATTAGAGTCGATATCAATGATCACTTGTGTCGATACTATATTTATAGATCTAAGCTTTCTGTAAAAGGATTTCGGACAATAAGCTAAACGTAGTTTTAACATTAGTTCGAAAAGTGCTACACAAAAAACTTAACGTTGTACTACTTTATTGTGATCACTGTTTCACTATTTGCAAACAAATAGAATAATGACATTTATGGATGGAAATTACGATATCCAATTGATTGCAATGATGATAATCCAAATAATGTTTGTTATTTTGATTTTTATTAAGACGTAGCAAATTTTTTATAAAAGAGATTGTTAGTAAGAATCCTTAAAACTATGTTATTGAGTTCTTTTACACAATAAAGTCATATTTTTATTTTTTTTTAATTTCGTATGTTCATGTACATCGATAACACGTGATTTTTTTATCGTTCGTCTGATAAATTTTTATGCTTTTATTTTGCCAATAATGATAACGTAAATTATGGTATAATTAAAACAACAAATTTGTTTCACTTGTGGATGAGGAACTAGTTTATGATTCCTGCTTTGAAAAATCTGCCCTTAATACCTTTTGTGCTGCGATATAATTAAAAATGATTGTTCAATATTGTATTACGTAATTCACTGAGGAGTTACATTACGATTACAATAAAGTTTTATCATAGGACATTCATTCCTTATGATTTGGAATTCATCATCGTCAAGTTCCAGACCCAACTTTATTTCCCGGTAATAATATAGATATGCTATAGTCCAATACATTACGTTTACTAACGTAGTTTTATGATGTGATAGCTATATGTTTATATTAAACTGTCTTTCAAAAAAAAGAATTCTTCAGTAGATCATTCTTGACTATAAAAAAATAAATATTTAGTTCGTGAAAGACGGTAGGACTCTCTTTAGCGCTAAATCTTTAACACTAGTTCTTTATATTTTCGTTTTAGTAAGCGTTTATTCTTCTACAAAAATTTTGCCAAGTTATCTGAATTCAAATAACAAGTTAACTTAAGGGTAAGATATAAACTATTTTCAGTAATGTTTTCTTAAAGAATAATAACAATTTAAAGTTATAGGTGTTTGGTTTTTTTAGCAAATTGCCCTCTAAGAGCTAAATCTCATAGTGTATTGATATTTTGAATTGTTAAATAATATATGGTATGACAGATTTAATTTTAGGCCCAATTATATTAATTTAGTGCTAACGCGATCCCGTGGAGTTTCTGTATGGAGTTTAGAGCAACCGTAGGTTGTTTATTGGGTAGTCTTAAAAATTTCAGCATCTTTTATGCCGGGTAGTCCCACATAAGCTATCGGCCATTAACCCTCTGGGCCGACGGGTTATCCGTAAAGATTTTTTTAATGGAAAAAGAAAAAATAAAAAGATTTCTACTAAAAGTAGCAATAATATTTTTAGGCAACTAGCAAAAGTGTATTTTTAAAAGATTCGTACACTGGATATCGATTTTAACGACATCTGTCTTACTTACTTACTCTCTGTATGTAAAATCATGGTGTTTTATTTATTTTATCAAAGTTTATTTGCTTTGTTTGCTTTGTACTACTAGTAAAAAGCTTTAAGAGCCAATGAATTTGCATGACTAAAGACGAATGTCTATTAAAGAGTAATTAATTAATTTCTTAATTGACTATAAAAGGATTTCTTTAATAAAAACGAGACCAGGTTGCAGTATTTGATTTATAAAGTGCTATTTATTATCTTGATTCTAGTAGTTGAAATCATGCTAAGTGCAAATTACTCACAGGTACTTACTTCTAAGTCGTGACTCAGAACTGTAATTTACATTGTATTGAGAATTAGGTTGCAAGTCAGTATTAAATATATCTTAATTATTTCTAATGAATTGAAAGAAAACTAGTTTTTAATAAGATATTTTATTATTTTTTATGATATTTTACATTTTACTTGAATGTATTGAAATAGAATTAAAGTGAAATTTTTGACAATGCATTTTTATAGTGTCTATACCCTAATCTACCTTTTACATTAAATTTGTTTGCACATTTATATTTTTTGTTTGGTATGGCACAGCTGGATATTTCCGATATTAAAAAGAAATTTTAAACAATTCAGTTCTAAAACAAAACTATCGTTAAAATATGTTACCCTTAGCAGCAGCCATCCCTTAAATCATCTCATATAAATAAAAAAATAAATTTATAATAAATTTTGCAGATGACATATTTAATTCTTTAAGACTAAGCAAATCCAATATAACTTTAACTGAAATAAAATCAACATATTTAATAATACTTTGTATAAACCTCATTACGGATTAATAAATAAAAATATATCCCTAATATCAGAAACATAACAAATAAAGAATTAAATTTGGTAGATCTCTTTAAAACATATATTTTCCTTAAAACTTGACTAAAATAAATTCAACAACATTTAAAATTACCTTCTATAAACCTCACTACGGATATCACGTATCGAAATGTATCGTAGTAACTACGTGTCAACAGCGTAAAGGCGGGTTTCCATCACGCACGTCTAGCTTGTGGAGTATTGAGATAATACTGATATAGATTAAACGCTATATTAGCTCTTTTATAATTATTAACAGTAATAGAATAATATTTCATTATAGCTTTTAATGGAACATTTTATAAATTAACATAACCTTATAAAAAGATAACATGATTTTTAATGACAAAAAGAATATAAAGAAACCAAAGAATTTTGTTTACGCTTAAGCAAGGTCAAACAGTAAAACAAATTAAAGAAAGGAGAAATTAATTAATTTTAATCTTTATTAATGAAGAAATTTTTTTTAAATAATTTTTCAAATAAAAAAAAATACGCTTAAGTATTTTATTTTAAATAATATGTTATTTCATAGAACTAAACTCTTTTTATTTATATGAATAAAAATAATATAACAACAGAACACTAAAACTTGTATGGGTTGAAATTATCATAAACATGAAAATAATAAGATTTTAATTTAAAATTATGAGCCAGAGCTAGGTTTAAAAAAATTAAAAAGTACATTGTATTAATTATTATCATCACTATCTTTTATTTTAATTTTCATTAAAAAAAGTTTAATATATTAGTTGCGAGAAAATTGTTTCATTCTACGCTTTTTGAGCGTTTTTAAAGTAAAAGTAATAAAGACACCCACAAAAATAGAACTAAAAAACATCAACTGTCAGTTTATGATGTCAGATGTTCGATGTTATTTTTTTATATTTAATTTTAGTTGAAATGTTTTAAAAAAAAATCCCCATTTTGAAAGCCGTTTTTTTTTTTATAAGTACAAACATGGATTTCAATATGTCATTAAATTTTCTACAAAAATAATATACTAATAGAATATTACAAATAAAAATTTAATAAATATTCAAATAATTATATAACTTTTACAAATATTTATATTACAGATGTAAAATCCCTATGAACAGATCATTTAAGTTGAACGCGGACTGGTTTTAAAGTTAAATAAGTAAATTTGGATTCAAATCCTTCATTTAACTTTGTCTCGGTGAAAATCCTAGGATTAATGGAAAAGCTTTAGCGTAAGTCTTAATTTATTAAATCTTAGAGCAAGTTTTTATTTTATCAGACTTAGCATTAATTTGTAATTGAGAATTAAAAAAAAACGTACAAAATAGAAGGTTAAGTCTGATTAAATTAATTAAATCATTGATAAGGAATTGAGGCTATTCTATAATTAATAATAATTCAAAATTTTCTTTTTCTAATTTTCATATCTATTAAATGAATTTAAACTATCGTTGTCGGTATTTAAGAAGGTTATCTTACAAAACTCAATATTTATTTTTTAAAGAGGGTAAGAAGTAAATTTTTTAAACATAATTTTATGAAATTTCTGAATATAAACATAAATATATATCTAATTACAATGTTTTAAAGTTTGCGTTAATAATAAAGTTTTTTATGTATTCTGGAAATGTTATAAATTGAAACCACAAATGATCATGTAAAATTACACATAGTAGATTCTATCCCATAGAAATTCTGTATTCTCTTATAAAAAAAATTTAAAAAAAGAACAACCTAAGCGAAATACTTTTTGGTTTAAATTTGCAAAAAAAGAATGAATTTTATTTTGTTATTATGCACCAAATTATAAAAAAAAGCATAAGTGAGAACGAGAATTACAGGTAACAAGCGAACACGTGCGTGTCGCGTGCTTGTGCGTGTGTTAGTATGTGTGTGTGTTTATGCAAATAACTTTGTTTTAATTTTTTATTTTGTAGTACTTTTATATACTCATATGTTTTGATTCTCTTCCAGTTGACCTAGTTTAGCATTTAATATGTTTAGTGGTCTTTATTGAAACGTTATCTAAAACAATGTCAGCGAAAAAACACTATAGACTATCTGTACTGGCAGACTGAGGACAAAATACAGTAAATACCACTTTCTGTGGCACGCGGCGTACTGCGTCTAGGTACACGGAATACCGAATATACCTTTTACGATTCAGAAATGACAATAGATAGTGAAAGTGTCAAAAAATGTTAGTCTAATGCTTTTTAAACATTTAAAACTTGTCAAATCCACACAATATTTAAGTAAAAGTTCATCAAGTTATGATAGCTAAGAATACAAATAATTTTGTTACGGAAGGAATACAAATATACAGAAAAAAAAATGTATACAAATTACTCGCATTAATATCAACAAGACTTTTTTGATAATTAAAGTTGAAGGCGAACTGGCATAAAGTTGAAGTAAGAATTCTCTTTAAATCCTTCATAGCTTCGTCGCGACGAAATTCTAAGGATTAGTGAAATCTTTAGCGTTAGTAACACATTTTAGAATAAAGTTTCGTTTTAAGAGACTTTTCAACGTTTTCCTTTTTAAATTTAAAAGTAAAATATACATTGTTTGATGTTTCATTAATTTGTCTTTTGAATTGTTATTTAAAAAGTCTATGACATGTTTTACTACAATCATTTAAAAAATCTTGAACAGCAACTTAGACGGGAAGCATTAGGAATTGATGACAATAAACCATGGCGTGCGAATCATCATTAAATCGATATAAATTATGATAAATGATAATCTCTTCACCAACAAACACGCACTCAAACACACAGTAAATCTTTAAGATTAAATATAAGCAACAACTACAAAATAAAAATTAGTTGACGAAATATATTTGTTTAGAATTATTTAATACCGACATTGCGTTTGTTGACGTACACATGTTAGAGCGTTGTATTAATAGTGAAATATTACCTAAGTTTTGATAAATACACAATCAGGTAATGTACTAACATAATTTTTCATTAGACCCCCTAACCACTGAGTCCATTTGATTCTATTGACAAGAAGTTAAAACTGGTTTTAAAGATCTCTGATACAAAATATTATAAATATTTTGAATGTTCTATAATATTTATGGACCATTATTGCACATTCTTAAGAGCCAGAGAAAGGCTAAGACTAAAGTGATATTAAACATGCTTGCTACGGCCGCTTTAATGGAATTCATAGAAAATTAGGTTATTATGCTTGAACAAAAATGACATGCATATTAAAATATGAAATATTTTAACTATTTTTATAGCAATATATTCACAAAAGTTATTTTACCCTATTATTTTACTCATTTTACCCTAAAGCTATAATTGATTATACACATCACATTTATCATTCTTGTTATTTAAAACATTCAGTAGAAGTAGAATAAGGGCAGCGATATCATTTTTGCTACATTTCATTTATGTATTTAAATTAAATCTTCATAATATATAATAAAAATTATTTTAACTTAACAAGTACATACTTGCAATTATTTATTGTGAAAGTAGCATTATTGATCGTAGAGTAAAAGTAAATGAACAGATACATAATTAAAATGTAGTGCACCTGAATCCAACTTTGTTAGTGATGCCAGTATTATACTGGCTATTTATTACGAGCACATTTGTAGTACATTCTGAATGCTAAATTATTGTGGTTAGATTGTGTGGAAATGTCATTTCCTATATTTATTACTAGTGGATAAACAGCACCTCCCAAAAGATTACGTAGCAATTTTAAATAATAAAAGTTACTCCGCTGTTAAGTATACTTTATAATATATATATATATTTACAAATTCGTACAAATATGGATGAACAAGTTAATGTAAGCTTTTTTTAATAATTGGTCGATTTGTTGATACAAAAACAAATTTTTTTTTTCATAACAATTTTATTAGCTTTAATTGCAATCAAAATTATTATTAAGTCAAGACACGTAAACGATGAGCATACATGACTGGATTCACGTTATCTTCGTGAATACAAAATTCCCTTAAATTTTATTGTAGGTTTGAAATCACGACTACCTGTGTTTATTGTGGCATTATTATCACTTTACGTTAGAGGAAGCTTTGGTAATCTTAATGGAATGGTAATTGTTTTTACCTTTTTGTAAATGTTAACTTCATGGTATCAGATTGCATTTAGAAAACGTTTTTTTTTAAATAATTATTTTAATCTTTAAATTTGAATCAAAATAGCGTAGGAAAATCTTTAAAATATATATTTTGTATACGAATATATTGTGTATTAAAATAAAAACTAGCAAAAAAGTACTAAAATGTCTTATTTCTTTCAGAGTATATTTTTAAATTTTAAACAAATCGATCAAGCAATTAATCCGCAATGTCACGTTTTTTCTTTGATAATTAATAATATTATTAATTATCAAAGAAAAAAGAAAAAAAACAAAATAAAATTTTATAATTAATAATAATTTATATAAATTGGGTGTTCATTATACATTGTGCACTAATGTTTTTATTTAATAAATAACACGATAATCACAGATGTATAATCCGATTTTTGTTAATTTAAAAAATTATAAAATTTTATATAAGTATAACGTTTTAGGTTTTAACCTATGTCAAGGAGTGTTTTACACAATTCAGTCACAATTTATTTTGAGACCAATCAATGGGAATGATGTAACTTAGAGCTGATTATTTTTCTAGTGATTACGCAAATGATGTGGTTACAATACCAATCGATTGTGTTAATGTCAAAAAATAAATCTCCTAGTCTTTTTGTTTTTAAGAAAATGTTAAAAAATAATAAAATTTATAAAAAAATAATATTCTTAAATTTAAATAGTTATGGAATATGCTATAACTGAAATAAGTGGTTTTAATGTTTAAGTGCAAGTAATGATGGAATAAATTAAATAAAACATATGATAATAATACTTCTTTCTTAACTAGAAAAACAAAATTTGTGTCGCACTTATTACCGCTTGTTTGTTTTTTAAATTATTTGAGCTCATCACCTCATTAGTAACTCAAATTATTATTCAAATTTGTCACTCTGCAAATTCTCAAATTAATATCAAAACTTATGAAGTTCTTACATTTTTAAAGTATAGAAATTTGAGGATAACAATGTAACGTTACGTGCGTGAATAAATTATTGTTTATTGTCTTTTATTTTATACTTTGTCCCTTTTCTTGTATTTTTATTTTTATAAATAAATAATTTCTTGAATTTCTTTGTCATTACATATACAACATGTAAAAATATACTTTTTATACTTATATGATAATGTTTGTAAAATGAGAGAGAAATGAACAATTCTTACAGACTAAAAAAATGTTCTTGTAAATGCACGAGCATATAAGACAATGCTTTGAGTTATTGTTACGATAAGATAAAAGATGCAAAGTAAAGTCAGAAGAAATTCTATTGTATGATGCTTTTCAAACAAATTTAAAAAGCTTTACATAAAAATTTCTGCGAAAACTCGCTCATTTACTAAAAACTAATTTTCAAAAAAAAAAACGGACTTATTAGAGTTATGTATATTATTGTATTAACAAACAATAAAATAATGTTGATATTTATTATTATTTTCTCCAAGCTAGGTTTAAAATTATTAAGACTAACTTTAACTTCCCCAATAATCTTCCAGGACTTTAAGTTTAATTAAAAGGATGGAGGATTTAAATGTACACTCTAATTATAATATTTTTCTAGATAATGTTTAGGGCGGTTTGTCGCAATTGAAAGTTAGAAATTTAAATCTAATCTTATAAATATTATTCTGATCATCAGATCGAATTTATTTATTTTGAAGATTATTTCTTTATATCAAAAAAGAAACTCAACCTCTCTTTATTCTTTAATATACCTTTTAATTTTTGCTCAACCTTTATAGTTGCGCAAATTAATTTTTCAAATGTGAAAGACATTTAATTAGTAAATTGCGTTACTTAAAAATTTAAATTAATATAGTTAAAAAATCGTGGAAGATGCCATTTTGGTTTTAAATTATGGGTATAAAATAAATTAACTTTAAAGTAATGATTTTTATATTCCGTATTATTTCGACTGCTCTTGTAAAAAAGGTGTACCGGGTATATTCCCGGCTTGCAACAAAAATGTTATCCCGAAAACAAAGCACTCGCAACAACTTGAAGTTTGGTAAAATTTAGCTTGTGTTAGAGTCTTTTTTTATTATTTTAGTGATCGTGAATTAAATAGTTTTTTAAGTATGGTTAAAAAAAAAATAAATCAAGTAGAACTCTAAATTGTTGTGGAAGAAATGTTCAACAAGTTTCAAAGATAAGAAAATAAAGAAATTAAAATAGCTGACGACAACGACATCGAAGAACAAATTGAAATTGTTTAATGTTTGCCTACATCTCTCTGCAACGCCTTGGGCTGCGGAAACCGCAAGGTGAATCCATGGAATGCTAAGAAGCTTCAACTACTTATATACCTACCCCAAATATTTTAAATTTTTAAATATAGTGGAAGTTCGAAATTTATAATTTGATCTATTATTCTTGAGTCAGTTACAAAATTTCGCTTGACTTGTTATAAGACTTGTCATGACAAGACATGGAACAACATATCATGAAATCAAACATAGTTTGGATGAAAACATAGAAGTCCTTTTTAAAATAATCAGATGTGAAATATTTCTAGCTACCTCGTCTGTATTCCTGTTTCTCTCTCTTTCCACAAATCTATGTTGCGAAGGTTTCTTATATTTAAGATAAAGATTATCTTTTTAATGTAAATTGTATTATGTTTTCAAGCTACAAATTCCTTTTTTTGGAATAGCAAATAGGTTCAAAGGAGTTAATACACCGTGGATTCAATATAGTTCTGATATCATCGCTCCGATGAGCTCTACAAGCGTGATAAAATCCCGCCACTGCGTTAATTACACGTATTTTTCACACTTTGTTAAATGATATACTGTGTTAGAGTGATAACTATTCCCCTCTTACCTAACATAGGCCTACGATGGGAGGGTGCTCTACGTTGCTCGGGGCACCCTTATTCGGGGGGTCTCGCAGGGGCGTCACGGTGAGTTCAAACGCGATCCCGTGACGTCCTTACGGCGAAGAGGGCAACCGCTAGTTTTTTAGTGGGTAGCCTTTAGCAGCATCCTCTATGCTGCCTGGTAGTCCCACATCACCCCCCGGCCGTCACGCCCCTGGGCCGACGGGGTACCCGTAACGGGTTTTTCCAACGGAAAAAAAAAGGGTGATAACTATCATCATATTTTAGAATTTAGAAATGTTATCTTTTTTAAATGTATCACCTGTAACAAATATAAATTAAAACTATAAGTTGTATGAAGTATTCTATAAACTAAAATGAATAAAATATTACCTAGCACAATATTTCTACCTAATTATATATCTTTTTTTCGGGGGTAGAGGTCAATAAGTCAACACGTTTAAGAAGTAGCTCTGATTATTTTTTATTAATATTTTTGATAATAATTGTATTTATAAGTAATTTATGAAGAATATTTGCAAGTGATTAGTAATACGTACCAGCTAGTGATATCCTTACGTTATATACAACTGCACTTCAACGAATTAGTTAATTTAAATATATACAAGTTCAAGATGGATTCCTTAAAAGAGTCATTAACGGCTATGACTGATATGTTCAACAAAAGTATGAATGATTTCCAACTTAGCCTGCAGAAGCAGCAGTCGCCCCTGACAACTTCATCACTTTCAACTGAATTCGCAACATTCAGAACATTTATCATTTCGGCACTTAACACTATGCAACGGCAACTTGAGTTCCTTTCCAAGGAAGTAGATCGGCAAGAAATGCGTGGCAGACGAAAAATGTTATTACTTCATGGTGTTCCGGATGACAAGAAAGAGGATCTCTCTGCACGGGTGACGGGTCTCTTTGCCGATCACCTTAACCTTCCCAATTTTTCCAGCTCAAGCATTAAGTCGTGTCATCGTCTAGGGCGTTCGTCCGATAAAAAATCCAGGCCAATTGTCATTAAATTCACTGACACATTGGTGCGCGATAAAGTGTGGTTCGCCAAGACGAAGCTCAAAGGATCCGGTATGACACAGTCAGAATTTTTAACTAAAACTCGGCATGATGTATTTGTTGCGGCGAGACAGCGTTATGGACTAAACAAATGCTGGACCAGAAACGGTGTAATTTATATATCAGGAGATGATGATAAATTACATAGAATTGAGTCAATGGCTGATCTTCACGGAGTCACTATGTTATTAAATTCACCAACAACGTCACAGTGTGCTGCGGTTCAAAATAATACTAAAGTGGTTGTTACTCGTCAGAAGAGAATAATTAAGAAATAGATAAGGTTCGTGTTTACAAATATGTATGTTAGTTTAGAATACCCTCTTTTGTAAAAATATCAATTGCTTAATATTTATTGATTATTGCGTGTTTCTGTCGCTTATTACTGTCATTTGTCATTTTAGCTTGTCATTAGTGACGTTTGTCAAATATTTTAAAAGTTGTCTTTTTTAATTTTAAAGTTTTTTTTTTTTTTTTCTTGTTTTTGATGTTGTTTCTCTTTTTATATTTATATTTTATTGTTGTAACTTATATACTTAGATTATATAATTTAATTGTTGAGTCTAAAATTTTCAACTACTTTATTATTCTTTACATTTGGCAGCTAGCTGGTATGTTGACTAATTGCAGAACAAAACACCTAAATTTTTTTTTATTTTTTTTATTTATTTATTTATTTTTTATTTAATTGATTTTTTTTTTTTTAATTCTTTTATAATTAAATTTATTATTATATTAATTTATTTGTTATTATATTTTAATATTTTATTATTGTTATACTTGTTTGTTTATTTAATAATTGTATATATTTATTTCTTATCTTATTATACATTTATTGAAATCATAGTCTTATAATTTTAATAATTATGTCTTTTAATGTCGATTGTACTCCAATGGATGATTCTTTTGTATCCTTGCCTTCTCCCTGTAGTGAATTGAGCAGTAATGACAGTTTTGTCAGTAGTCCTACATTGAATGATAATGTCTTTTCTAATTTTTCTGATGTATCAAAGAATTTTAATGTCCTACATATTAATGCACAGAGTATTCCTGCACATTATCCTGATTTGTTAACTTCTTTAGAAAATAATAATATTCATGCCATTTTAGTGTCTGAGTCATGGTTAAAGCCATGTCTGCCGTCAACTTCTTACTCTCTTCCTGGTTTCCAATTAATTCGAAATGACAGGACTGGCCGAGCTGGTGGTGGTGTGGCTATTTACCTGCGCTCTTATATTTCTTTTAGGATTATAAATATTTCCCAAACTCAGATAGGTGGACCTGAGCACCTTTTTATTGAAGTTACACTAAGCAATACTAAACTTTTGTTGGGTGTCTTCTATAGTCCTAGCCTTACTGTAGATTATTTTTTAGCTCTTGAAACTCTGTTAGATTTATATACTCCACAATATAGTCACACTATCATTATGGGTGACTTCAATACATGTTTACTCAAAAATGACCATCGATCTGCTCGTTTGATTAATGTACTTGATAGTGTCAATTTGCACATACTTCCACTAAACGCTACTCATAAATTTCCTAATTGTATTCCCTCTTTTCTTGATCTAATGATTGTTTCATCTTTGGATCATGTTGAAAAACACGGTCAATGTGCAGCTGATGCGTTTTCTTTTCATGATCTTGTTTTCCTATCTTACAAAATTAGACCCCCAAAAGCTAAGTCAAGGGTACTTCACCTTCGTAATTTTGATGGAATGGATTTAGAAAGTTTAAAACACGATGCTTTAAAATTAGATTGGTCAGATTTATTTAAGGCATGTTCTGTTGATGAGCAGGTAGCCGTCTTTAATCATATTTTAATAAAACTTTACGATGTTTATGCTCCTACTCGTCCCGTAAGATTGAAGCACCTTCCAGCCCCGTGGCTTACTGATGAAATAAGGAAGTTGCAAGCAAAAAAAAATTATGCTAAGGGTAAATACAAAAACGATAGCTGTGACAGTAACAAAGAGAAATATAAAACAGCTCGAAATCGTTGCAATAAGGTGTGTAGAGATAAACAACGACGCCATATTTACAAATCTATCTTTGAACAAAATGATCCTGGTAAAACCTGGTATTTCCTACAATCACTTGGAGTTGGAAAAGCTCGTCAAGATAATATTTCTCACAACTTTAGTCCAAATCAGCTTAACAAGCATTTCTCTAATTGTGCTGCCATTGATAGTGCAGCAAAATCAAATACACTTAATCAGCTTTCTGCTTTATCCACTCCTGATACTCAAGAATTTTATTTTGGTCAATTTACTATTAGTGATGTTAAAAAGAACATTTTAGCTATTACTTCAGATGCAATTGGATCCGATGGCATTAGTCGTAAAATGATTATTCCTATCCTCGATATTTTGGCCCCCGTCATTACTTACATTTTTAATTATTCTATAGCCACAAATACATTTCCTACTTTATGGAAGGATGCTCAAGTAATACCTGTTCCAAAAAATAAAAAACCTTCCTCCTTGTCTGATTTTCGTCCTATATCTATACTTCCTTTCCTTTCCAAAGTTTTGGAGCGCCTTATTCATAATCAACTTAGCGCGTTCCTTACTCAACATAGCCTTCTTAATCCTTTTCAATCCGGTTTCCGTCCTGGTCATAGTACGACTACTGCTTTGGTGAAAATCACAGATGATATAAGGCATGGTATGGAGTGCCGTAAATTCACAGTCTTAATTTTACTAGATTTTAGTAATGCTTTTAATACCGTAGATTATGATATTTTACTTGCTACTCTTAGTTCTATTAACATATCTCCTGTAGTACTTGACTGGTTTCATAGTTACTTGCATGGTCGCCGACAACGAGTTAAGCTTTGTGACTCTTTGTCAAACTGGTCAACATCCATTGCTGGCGTACCGCAGGGTGGCGTGTTGTCTCCTCTTTTGTTTTCAATATTTATTAATTCCGTTAGTAAGCATATTTCTTCTCTTTACCACCTTTATGCAGACGATCTTCAAATTTATACTCAGTCAACTTTAGAGGAACTCCCTCACTCTATTAATTATATAAATAATGTCCTTACTGAAATCTCACAATGGAGTAAATCTTTTGGGCTCTCAGTGAATCCTAATAAAACTCAAGCTATTATAATTGGTAGCCAAAAACTCTATTCACGGATTAATTATAATAATTTGCCGAATGTACTATGTGATAATGTTAATATACCTTTTAAAAATAATGTAAAAAATTTGGGTATCGTTTTTGATCAGTATCTTTCTTGGGGACCACAGATCAATATGGTGAGTAAAAAAATGTTTAGCTCTGTTGCATCCTTAAGAAGGTTGCGTAATTTTCTTCCCATCTCCACTAAAATTGCGGTGGTACAAAGTATCCTTTTTCCTATTCTTGATTATGCTGATGTTTGTTATTTAGATTTAAAAGAGGAGCAACTAAACAAACTTGAGCGTCTCCAAAATCTTTGTATACGATTCATATTTGGATTACGCAAATATGATCATTTAACCGAATTTCGTAAAAAACTCAAGTGGCTCCCAATTCGCCTTCGCAGGAATACCCATATTCTAAATCTTTTATACTGCATTCTGTTCAATCCTACCCTCCCCTCTTATTTAAAAAAGCGATTTACATTTCTCGGAGAGTCTCACAATCGTGATCTTCGCTCTCAAGATAATCTTGTTCTAAAAATACCTTCTCACTTCTCTTCCTTTTACTCTAAGTCATTCACTGTCCTTGCTGTCCAACTTTGGAATTCCCTTCCCTTACAAACTAGACACGCTCAATCGCTAGCGGTTTTTAAAAGTATGGTAAAGGAATATTACCTTCATTCATATTAATTTCATTAAATATTTATAAATATATTTCATAATAATAATATATATATTTTTTTTTATAATATTTTTATTTTTTTTTGTCTATTCATTTCATCCTTTTTCACTTTTGTTATAAATATTTGTATTATAATCCTTTTCATCAATAGTTTATTTATTTATTAAAATATATTTTAATTAATTAAAACGTAAAATATAAGTTAGTTAATATGATATATTAGATTTATACAAAATATTTTATTTTATGGTATATGTATGTATTATATTGCAAAAAATATATCTCCATTTCATCGCATACCCCTTTTACTTCCATTACAGTTATCCTCTAAATACTGGTTGCCTGGCAGAGATCGCTTGTTAGCGATAAGGCCGCCTGTTTGTACTACCATATTGTTATTGGTATTATTATTATTTTTTCCATAGTTTTGTATTTTTTTATTTTTTTATTTGGTGTGCAATAAAGAGTATTATTATTATTATTATTATTATATAGCAAACATTATAGAAAAGTTAAATTACAGCAATGCTACTTAATAATGTTTTCAATTGGATTAATTAAGTTAAGTACAAGCCTTTTGACCCAAATAACTCTATTCATGGCTATAGCATTTCAGATTTCGTTATGCTTTATTAGTTAATGTACTAATTATGTACTGTAACTACATTCTTTCAATTGCCAATACGGAAGTCTAATAAGCAATTTCTAGAAAATATAATAAAAAGGGCTCACAAATTCTGTGTAAACTTTTAAGTTTTTTCTGAATATATACTAGACAGAAACATACCTGTCTTTAAAATATTCAAATTGTTTTTGCTCGAATAATAAACCAGAAATTTAAAAAAGTTTTAATGCTAGGACTTTATTTGGATCAAAAATATAGTAGGAATAAAATCTAATTCAATAATTTCAATAAATAAAAAATGGACCTCTCGTATATTTATTTCTTTTAATTTTCTTTTCTTAAAAAGGTGTGTTGTCAAACCTATAATATTCCAATAATGTGATTGTATAAATACTAAATAATTTTCTATAGTCATGATTTGAAATGCTACGAGTAATTTACGAAATTATTTACAGATCGGTATTTGAATACTGTAACTTTGCTTCAGTTTTTTATAAACGATATCGCTCAGAATGCTTATAATAAACTTGATTACTTAGTAGTAGTAGTATAGTAAAATCGGATTACTTGAGATTTTATTTTAATACTCGTTTTTTTTTAAATATAAACCAACAAGTTTTGTACATTTTGGAATCTTGAGTAGATTTTTTTTAAGCAGACCCTGTCAAAGTCAGCAAATCTTAAAAATTTTAAATTCATAGTTGGACAGAAAATCATATTCCTGGGTAACTATGAGCAATTGCTTTATTATTTTTGATTGTGATTGCAGATATGTCTTTTAGGGTTATGATTATAAAGTTAAATGAAAAAAATATTAAATATTAACCACAGTACTCAAAAAGGATTACTGTATGATTATACTTCTGCGTTTTTTTTAAATGACCATAATTTTCAAAATACATGGGTATTTTTTTTCTAATTATTGTCATGACTGTTGTCGTAAGGAGAATGACGTTCATTAATTCTACACCTTAATTATTTCGTCTTAGAAGAAATAAATCCAAAGAAATTGTATAAACCATCTTTTATTCAGAAACAACCAATTAAAGATAAATTAGTAGAAACTTTAAACTTAAAGTGACAAGGGAAAAATGAATAACCTTATAAACGCCTTCCGCACGCGGTTCCACAGAGCAATGGGCGACTTCGAATCGAGTCAGGCACGACGCTCTATTTGTATGTGATAGCGGCGCTGCCACGCGGGTTCAAAAATTGGGGGGGGGAAAGGCCAAGGCATTGAGTATTATGCCACTCCGACATATGTATATTATATGTCCAACGCATTATAGTGCCGCGTAAAATAATTTAGTAAAAAAAATGGCAGGTTTTGGTGATATTGTGTATGGTTGGATGATATTAAAGTGTCCTATTATTTTAATATTTTCCTTATGTAATGATGATGATTAATTTAAAAGTTGAAACATAAATATTTAGCTCTCTATTAAAAATATTAAGTGTAGTAAGTGTAATATTTTATGAACCTTTTATACATAAGAAAGAATTGTTTTTTTTTTTGTAACATATATACTTTCTTCTAAAATTCGATTTGTCAATAATATTTTATGCTAATGGTTTTCCGATAATCAAAATTTAATCTAACTTTATCCTTTTTACGTGTCTGTTTACAGTGATTCAATCAATAAATATTTAAGAATTTAAAATTTTATCTCAGCCATTTACATAAAACATTTTCAATATATATATATATATATATATATATATATATATATATATATATATATATATATATATATATATATATATCTTTAAGTATTTATAAGAGTTGTATTATCCAAATAAAAATAATTTTCTTATTACAGAATAAACTGTGTATCTTGTTAGCAAAGTTTGAACATTTTACATACATTTTAATATAAATTTATTAAATACTTACAGTGTGATTGAGAATAAGCCATTTAATTAAATAGTCTTTACATTATTATAATTCAAAATATGTGAGAAAGGCATTCCTTAGGTTTTTTATTTTATTCATCAATCAAGTATTGTAACACAGTACTAAAACGGTCTGTTAAAATGAAATAAATACGTATGAATATTACTCCTATAAGTAGAAAACATACCTATTTTTTTACTGGTGTAGATTAAAAGAGCTTTCAAGTAATAAGACCTTCAATCTTAGACAAGATTGAAAATACAAAGTATGGTGTGTAGCTATCGGTTTATGTTTTTATATTGTGGAGCAACTTTAAAAAGCTTTTTATTAATGTTATCAATTGGTCATTAGTCTACAATTGTGACTATGTTTTTAGATGATGTAAATAATGAGAAATAAGAATGTACGGTGTAAGATAGGCTCGTAGGGTAATATTTGAAGGTAGAATAATGTTAGCGAAGTATTTAAAGTTGTTTCACAATATCCACTTATATTGACACTTTTCACTTAGAGTATATTACCCTTTCAGAGTCAGAACGTGAATGCCATAGCTGTGAACGCACGATTCCTCATCGGCCAAACTCCCACTATAACTGGGTTCTGATTGGACGATAAAATACTAATTTCTTATTGGTCCGTATCGTTCGGGTCTCACTATGGAAGTCAAGTTCAGTACTCATTGTTTGAACAGCAAATAAATTATAATAGATGTTTTTATATATTTAATAACAACAAATGTTATTACTATAAGAAAATTGATAACATTAATATATCTACAAGCGCTTGTATATATTGTAATAAAATTTTAACATGTCACTTATCTCATAAGTAATTTTTTCTAAATTTATATATCTTTTTGCATAACTACCTTTTTACATATTCATTAAATTTATAATAATGTATATTAATATATAATAGCAATTATAATGTTGTATAGAAGCAATTTAACATTAGTCAATGTTAAATTGCTTAAAATACTAGAGACGAGAAACGAAGTTAGCAATGTTTGCCTGAGCATATGTATATACTGGACATAGGCACTTGCATGACGTTAGCATAACCTATATATTCCAACTACCCATATGACATAGGCACGGCGTTAGCATATAATGGTCCCACAATACTTGCATGACATAGGCATACGATGTTAGCAAACCAACCAAATATCGTAATAACATAAGTCTTGCAATAATAATGCATTATTTTTATTCTAGGTAATAAAGAATAAATTAATAAATAAATAAATATTATTTAAGACTAACAGTTTAATTTCTAACTTCTCTTATATTATTTATTACAATATTTCGATATCAGTACGATCATAAATAAAAATCCTATTAAATGTAGTAAAATAGTACTAAAACAATAAAATTATCACAAAGTGCCCTTTTAATTTATTATGTTTCTTATCATATTTTTTTATCATTTTTAAATAATAAATTACGTTTTTTTAAACTAAATTTGGTTTTAAGATTAAAAGTTTTACGACTTCAGAGGTTTCCCATTAATTCTAGAACTTTCACTGCGACAAAGTTAAGTGGAGGATTTAAATACAAACCCTTATTTATTTAACTCTCCCAGACTGAATTTCAGACTAATTATAAATATTTCTTGTTAATGTTAACAGTATATTGTACGAATAAGAGATGTATTTTAATGATTACGTAAAGTTGACACAGAATAAAATAATGACCCCTTTCTGACCTGAACGTGAAAGAAGAAATAATTGCCACTTCAACTTTACAAACTTGACATAGAAATAATAAATTTCTGTGAATTTCTAAATTAAGAATGTTTAAATCTGCTTGTTGTTTTTTAAGATAAAGTATTATCAAAAATTATATTTAAAAAGTATATCTAAAAACATGCTACAATAATGACACGGAAGTCCAGCGAAAAGCATTGCCTAATTGTAGTATACTACTAATTCTGATTTCTTTTTAAATTTAAATAGGTCGAGTTTCCATTATCAGTACCAGTTTTGCAGTGATAGATATAAGTTTCAGAGCAATTCTTTTGAAGTATATGGAATAAACCTGGAATTGTCGAGGTATTTGCCTATGCAATACTTATACAATACAAATACAATACATATACAATACATATACAATACATATACAATACATATACAATACATATACAAAACATATACAATACATATACAAGACAGTTGTATGTTACGTGCTCGAGGGTCAGAAAACCATCGGAGCTATTTGTTTTACCTCCAGAAGAAACACGAAAAATATTGATGAAATCACCTGACAAGGTATTATAGTAGTAATGGTGAAATGATATAATTGTATTTTTATTTTCTTATATGATCGTATTGTAAACAGATTTTTGGTTATTTTTCCGATATTTTTTAATTCGAAGGGCTAATTATTTTCCATATATTTAACATGTAAATAAATGGAATTATGTGTAATACAATCCATTTTAATTTTTAAAGTCTTTATTGTACCAAAAAATCGTATAAAAGACAGACTGAATGCTAACGCATTCTCTATTGGACCTATATTGTATACGAAAGTAGAGAAAAACAATGGGGATCAAATTAAATAAAAATAATATCGAATATAATGTTTGATGACACTTTTTCTATAAACCGGACACAAATTGCCATAATAATGCTTAAAAGGGTATATAAATGATATAGAATAAAACAAAACTAAAAAATTAAAATAGCATGAAATGTGTCTATAATTACATATACGAATATTTAAACATCACTACATTAACAAAGTAAAAAAAAAAGTTACGTTAGCTTTAAGAGTATTACGTACACGTTACTTAAAAACTTGCTTATTGGGAGCAGGGCTTTCCGTTACAGAGTTTATATTGTGTTGAATAAAAAAACCAATCTTATGAAACTATGTATTAAACTAAAATTAAAAAAAGAACCTAGTTGCAAATTTTCATTTAATTTTTATTTCGCTAAATTATTTTATATACTTTTAAGTTAAAATTATGTTTATTTTCATGTTTTTTAATTATATTTTTTTTTAAATGAAAATTTATAATTAATAATGAACAATAATATATATAAATATTTTTGTTCGATGAAATACAGACTGTTTTTAAGTAAAGTAACTAAGAGTAAATAAAGTTATAAATTTTCTATTGGACTTTAATATTTTGCAAGAACTAAAGTTAGTAATTATGATATTAATGACATATAGATCCATAAATATTACTATACAATTATTTTAGTGTCTCTTATTATTGCGACAAACATTTTTATGTTATTATAATACATATATTTTTAATTTACTTTTTTTTTTAAAGAAAACATTACGTGTTATAATAACATAAAATATTCGTTGCAATAACAGTATTATGTCTAAAAATTGTTTTTATAAATAGACAAAATATTACACAGGGTGTATAGACTAACAATGCCAATAAAAGTTGGAAGAAATCCTTGTTTCGATATTCTAACTGTTATATAAAGCTTCTTTTCAATAAAGAAGCCTAAGCAATTCCACCCTTAATTATTAATGTAAGTACTATATATTTTACTTTTATTTAAATATTAGATATACATAGTCTAACTCTCAATTTTCTTCTAACATTATCTTTAATTTTAAAGTATAAAACAGTTTTAATACAGAATTTAAATAAGTATATAAAAACATTTTCAATAATATCTACTACAATATTATTGATAAAAATTTTTTTATGATAAAATATGTTTCGTATTTATAACGTTTATGTTAACAAACGATAAAATAAGACAGAGTGCTCGTCAAAAATCCTTCTTTTTTTTTAAATACTTATTACAATAATTCAACACCGAAACAGTTCATAATACAAAATCATAAAAAAATTTAAAACAAATAACAATAACTTAGTACAATAATAACAAAACTTTCTACGCAATCCTCACATGAAATTTTTATGTTTTTAATATTTTCATTAATAAACTGTTCTTAATTTCAATTAAAATAAAACTAGTATTAAGACAAATTGTATTAAGATCTCTAAAACCCTTCTATTAATCTCAGAACTTTCACAGTGACAAAGTTAAATGAAGGGTTTAAATTCAAACCCTTGTTTATTTAGCTATTGCAACAGACTGGATTTAGGGCTAATTATATAAAAAAATATCGTTGAACTGGAAAACGGTATTTAGAAACTTAAAAATAATATTTACAAAGTTATATTCAGATGTTATAATAACATATTGCGACATTGATATGTTCTATGATATAATATTATATTACATATAATATAATATAATATTATATTATATATATTTTTATATATAAGTATTTCAATGTACAACATTACAACAGTAGTTAATGGAACATGGAAATGGAAATGTCTGAAGTTTTGATGATTAAACAAATTCTTATCTTGTATAGCATCACCTTCGCTATTTCAAAGCAACACAATTCGCAACCAGCATTGTGCTAAGATAATACAACAGTGTATTTTTACCTAACAAAGAACTAATCATCTAGAGTAAATTAGAACTAAGAAATTAATTTATAAAATTTATAATATATATTTGACTCTACTGTGACTTTAACAGGGATAACTGGTACAGATTTAATGTAAAAAATCTTATGAATTTATTTATTTCCTCTTTTTGTATATTTTGGTCTTTTCAAATCTAACCATTTTTTTAAATCATGCCTATAAATTAATACCAATTCTAGGTTTCACAATTATTTTAATTACAAATTAACAACATTAAAGTATACAATTATGTCAATATTTTTAGAAATTTGGTGGAAATTTATTAAAACAAAAAATTTAAAGCAATTTAATAAATAACCTTTTATTTAAAGTTATTAAACATTAAACTAAATTATAGTTATAAAAATGTGACATAAATGAACATATCAAACATTTGTGTTTAATTTAAATTACGATATAAAAACCTCGAACTGACCCAAGTTATTGATGTAAATACATGCAAGGTATTATCATTCTGACATCCTATATATATATATATATATATATATATATATATATATATTTTAATATACCTACTTAATATATTTGGTAAATATAACAATCCAACTTCGACTATTCCTTTTGTATCGACATATAAATTTACACGTATTTATACAGCCGAATAATTTAAAAATCAGAAATTATAAGAAACACGTATTTTAAGAATTTTTATTTTACTTCAAAACATATTAAATATTTAACATAAAAATGTGTATCATTCAGAACTTTGTAGTTCTCGATTTTCAAGTCGCTTCTTTTTAATTATTTTTTTTATTTTTCGGTATCATTTTGTTATTTTGTTAAATTGCTATTTTCATTTTACTAAAAAAATGCAAATCCAAGCTTTTCTATGATTTTAGCGAGTAATACACATTTAAGTGAAAATATTTTACGGATTTATCTCGCGTTTATTATTACATTTTTAATTATAACTGTCTGTCTGTCACTGACTCTCTGAGAAATATCTTCATCTTGTCTTCCTGTGCACAAGATTGCTGAAAAGCATTTAAAACGTCGGGTTATAATTAAAAATGTAATATAAAAGTTAACTCATACAAGATCTTATAAGAGTTATATATTAACTCTGCAAAATAGTCTTGCTTTAAAATATAAACTTTATTTATCAGAAAAATTCTTTTCCTGTTAAAAGATAACAGTTGCGTGGAAAAGATCAATATTGATAAGGCCGCTTTTACACTATGAAATTGAAAAGAGATCCCTTTTATTGCATTCTTTGTCTTTTTTCTTATTTATTTATTGTTTGAATAAATTTTTTTTTTTTCACTTACTTTGAATTAAAAATACTTTAAATATTTATTGGAAGTAATTTTGTTATCATTTTATATTAAATTATCTGACATTTTAATCTACAAACAAAAAACGCAAATATTAATTTAAATTTAACCTACAGAATATGCAGAATATTAAACATAAGAAAACACAAGTTTTCGGATTATTTGCATCCTGCATTCTCAATTTGCATTATGACACTAAATTTTCATACAAGTTTGTTTTAACATATTATTATAAATTCCTAGTTATGAAACCGAATCAACATCACAAGTGTTACCAGGGTTTATGGTCTGTATTTATGCTCTACGTAGCGCTAGCTCTAGATTTACGACGGGAAATCCATTCGTACTATACTCAAGCATGCAACTCTGAAATAATTTAGGAGTTTCAAGAGCTCATGTATTTTTAGCGAAGCTGCAACAAGGTCACACTAAACGTAATATTATAATTAAAATCTCAATTTAATTTTATATGTTATAAAACTAGATATGGCTTATTCGTAGAATCAAAAAATAAAACAAGGTTTATATTTAAAATACTTTTGATTCAAATATTTTAATAGTTCCATGAGGTTGAATAATATTCATAGATCCCAACCCTTGTTTTCGGCTGCCATGCAAAATTATATTAAAAATAACGTGTTTATTGAACTAATTTTCTGGATATATTTTATAATATTAAATATTCATTGTATATTCAACACTTAACAAAACCCATAATAAAGTTATTTGCTGTGTTACAGAAACAAACTTACTATTAGAGACAGTTAGATCATCATCACTGCCTCCGGCCACTGATATAGATTCAAAGCATCACGAATTTATTTTATATACCTAATGAGGTAGCAAATATGATAATTATCAAAAACATAAATATTTAATACTGATTACTTTTAATTAAAGTATTGTACTTGTATATTAAGATAATAAATAGACTAAGTAATAGAATAACTGATTCTTAAGAAGTAGTAAAAGTTAGCGAGATCTGCAGACGTCTCTGTGTGTGTAAGCTTTTTTCATTTTCTCGCGACCTCATTATGTAATTGACTTCTTTTTGATACCAATCAATGAAAAACCAATCAGTTCTATATGATATGAATAATGTCATATAGAACTGATTGGTTTTTCAGTCAAACTAACGAAACAATTTTTTTTAATCGAGTACCATGTAATCTTAATATTCAAAAAATTTTTTGCGTGTTTAGGGTGTTTTAGTACAAATCGATTAGTATTCGATTCAGAAAAAGGAATCACAATTGAGAACAACAAAATAACTCTTAATGTATTTTTTAAGGAAAGTAAGTATCAAAGTTATTGTTTTAAAATTATAAAATGTTCTACATCAACAAGTGGCTTTAATGAGTGCAAATAGTGATTGTATTTAATAACAAAAAAAAACTTTTTCTTAATTAAAATTAAAGGAAGTTAATCCATTAACGCTTTTTTTTTACAAATTAAACAAGTTTCCCAAGTTTGTGACGAAATCATATTTTTTGGCCATAAAAATAACTATTGGTCATAAATATTTCTCAGAGTGGTTCAGATGACTAAGATTATAAGATATCAAGTTTTATAAATTTCCACACACTTACAAAGGTATGCATTTTTGTTTTATGTTTAGTACTTGTTTTACAAACACTATGGCCAGCAGTTATAGGTATAGGATATAAAAATAACGACATACCAAAAAATTGTTTTATGAAAATAAAGGGTTGTTGTTATCTTTTATAAATAAAATCTGTAAAATTGAGCATTCAGTGACGTAACAGTGAAAACCAATCAGAAAGCATTACGCCGTTATCCCGCCATTGTTTTTGTTATTCTTTTATATAGGTACATAGAACAGGCAGGCCATCGAATTCATGTATTTTTTAATTGATTACTTATATCGATTTTTTTAATTTGTACTGTTTTATGAATGTAGTAAAATTTTATGTACAACCGCAATTCATTTACACAAACAGTAATAATGCAGAAGGTTTATTGAATAAAAAGTCGAACACATTAAAAAAAAGTTTTGTCTTTGATAACATTAAAAATGCCTAGTGTATTTGCCATCCAACTTAAAAAAAAATTAAAATCATTATACCAATTTGCCAACACATATTTGGAATATAATATATTTGGATATATAATTCATTTTTATTTTTTTTTATTTTTAATTAAACAGATAAAAATTTAATTAAAGTTGGAAAATGATCTTCACAAAAAAATATATATATTCTAGACTTTGTTGATAAACTATGAGCGTCATCCCTCCTTACGAGTTTCAATTTGAAATTTATTCATTTTTTTAATATTTGGACATATATATATTTTTTGCGATATAGTTATAGCATAACACTTATATTTTCTTAGACATATATCACGTAATGAATGTAAATCTGAATTTGTACCGAACTCTTTCGGGAAAGCTACGTGTTAACAGCTTTAAGGCAGGATTCATCGAGTTTAGCGAATGGTGATATTGAAACAATATTAAATTTACCTTATATTAGCCTTTATCTATGTATTAGTAACGCAATAAATATATAAAATAATTAAAATAATTATTTATATTAAAAAATCTCATGTCCACAATAAAAACTAAAATGAAGAAACAAACGTCTAAAGCTTAGGTAAAAAGTATTTTTATTTGTCAAGCATCACTCCCCATTTTTCTAAATAATCCACTGAGGAATTAAAATAATTTTAATTTATTGTGTTACGTTATTGCCTTATATATTTTCTTATCGAAAACAAAAATACATTTCAGTATATAGTTTTAAATTCAAGGAGACTTCGAACAATAAACATTACAAACATTGACTTCACTTTATTGTAAGATCTAAGGCGATTCAAATTAAGGAGAGGATTTCAACGCCAAGGTTCTTTTTATTAAACTTTTTAAACAATTTCGATTTAGCTCTTACTATAAAATTTCGTACTAAAATTAATATAAAAACTTAATACATAATTTTATATTGAGGGATCGGTTATTTATCATATACTTCCTTTTGACAGCGACTTCGTCTGTCAATTGCATTTATCTAGTATATATTAGTATTTTTTTCATAGTTAAACGAATTCTAAGTAATAAATAACTATAATGAAGTTAGGCTAAAATTATAATTAATTTAATTAAGTTTTAATAATGATTTGTGTCTGATAATTTGAGTTACAGACGAAATCATTCGAAACTGGTTTAAAAAAACATTAACATTGTAGTTTATATTACTGTTATCATATATATTTTATGTTACTGTAAAAAGAAAATAATTTTTCTTCTTAACTTTGAGAATGAAAATTTAAAAACACAAAAAAATTACAAGTTAACTTTTAAGAAAAACAATATTGTCCCTTTTAAAGCGGAGGACAGCTTTATTGTTAAATGGAATTTGTTATCTTAATATACTCTATAATCTCAATATTATATTTAATCTTAGAACAAGTTTGTAACATACAACTTCCATTTGTGATTGAGTGAGTTATCTTTTAACATGTTTGAATATATAAAACGTAATAGAAGAAAAGTTTAAGTAAGATATTAATTAATTTATATACTTAAAATATAAAATTTATTACGGCTATTAATTTTTTAAAATTTTCAATAATTTTTGTCTTATTATTATAATTTGTAAATATTATCAAACTACCCTCAGTATTAATTTACAACATTATCTTGATGATTTATCATAAACATAAAATACTAAAAAATGCCTTAATAAAATTTAATAGTTTTATTTTTTTTACATTTACTTTATCTAAATAATTTTTAGAATTAAATTATGTACTGTTTATTTATTAATTAATGATTTAAAAAAACATATATGATAAAAATATACTAATTTTAATTATTAACTTTCTGTAAACAATAATAAAACATCTATATAAAACAACAGTTATTACTATTACACCTTTATAAAGTAAATAACATTTGATATGTGTTTATTTTAAAAGTGAAATATATATTTTAAAATGTTTTTCCAATATCCGACTAAAAAAATATGAATATATTTTGATTATGCAGAAAAGTTGGAAAGCGAATTGGACATAAAGCTTTCGATATCCCAAAAATAATCTATATTATTAAATCGAAATATATGTAAATACTCTTTCTGCACCTACAAACACACACTTAAATAAAAATAATAAATACATTTATTACAGATATAAGTATTAATTAGTACAAAATAAAAATTTGTATTAGGAATATATTTTTGAATATCATATATTTAGTGACAAGATTGCGTGTATATTATATTAATATTATAATATATAAACATTTCTATTAAATTCGCAATTCAACATTTTACTAACATAACATACATTTAATTTGCTGCTGTAACCGCATTTAGCCAGTTATATTCAATCGTACCGACGCTTAATTGAAACCAGCACTGCGCTTCTCTGGTGAATTAATATTATAGAATTAGAATATTCTTCATTGTTTACTGAAAGTCATTGCACATTCTTAACCCGAAAAAGAGTATGACTTGAATTTAAACATGGTTACAATGTACGCTTTGATATAATTCATAGAAAATAGGGTTAAAAAGAATGTCTTGCATGATTTATCGCTTGTGTTTATAAAACGATTGAATAAAATGTCTTCATCCTAAGTCTAGCTACCCGTATCACTATTATTAAATGGGGCTGTGTGTCAATTATACGCGTAATAAATACGCGACTTTATCTTAGTAGACTTCTTTCTTGGCCATCTTTTTCTTTCATTCCATTCAGATCTTCTACACCTACATTATCCTAATTTCAAAGTGGGTTAGCTTTTTAATGTATTATCATCTAGAAAATATTCAAGTAGTTACTTATAGTAAAGATTGAAGTAATTTGAATCGATTTTTACAATGCAGTGAACCTGAGTCTCCCATTGCTACAGATGCCATTTATAAACTATTCAAATTAAAATTGCATGTATAATTTACTGTTTGATAATTATAATAAAGAACCGGGATTTTAATCTTAATAAAGATCACGTAATTAATAGTATCATTGACATTATTTTATATAAGTTGCAGATTGACATAGCGTATTAAAATGACGGCACTTAATTATAATAGAAAAATAGTTCATTTAAAAAAATATATTAATAGTTAATGATATATTTGGTCTTATTATATTAATTTGGTTATTAGCAATTTTTTATTTATTTTAGAAAGTGTTGCACAAGTAATGCAAATTGTTACGAAAGAAACTTCAAATCGATCCTGTTTATTTTTTTTTGATTTGATTTGATTTGATTTGATTTGATTTGGTTTGGTTTGGTTTGGTTTGGTTTGGTTTGGTTTGGTTTGATTTGGTTCGATTCGATTCGATTCGATTCGATTTGATTTGATTTGATTTGATTTGATTTGATTTGATTTGATTTGATTTTTTTTTTATTCAATTTGACATTTATGTAATCTGACTTTATTTAATAATTTTATGTGTTATTTTAATATTGACTTTGTTTTGATTATATTTTGAATTATTTTGATTATTATTATTATCAATGGCATTTCATAGTTATATTAACTAACATAGTCTTAAAAAAAATCTACTAACAAATATATGGATATATGGACAATCTGAAATAAAGTTTATTATTATTATAAAAACCTTAATAAAGACACGCACACCTACACCAGTATCCACAACTACTAAGGACACTCAGAATGTATTGCTCATTAGCAATTAATTAATTATCGATTCAATTTACTTTAAACCTTTATTGGTGCGTGCATATTATTAGATATAATACGAATATGCAGTATAAATACTGACATATACAACAAAGGGGTATTCAGGCACACTGCATTGTAATTATCAATTCAATTTACGTTTCTACCAACTTATAGCAAACTAATCGTATGTCCTTAACATAAGAATGTATAGGCGAACCAACTTTGAATATATTTTTGTATGTTATAAATTATAATAAAGTAATTGCATTTCATTGTTACAAGAGAAGAAAAAGATCGTAGAGGATCTGATTTAAATGCAAGAAAAGGAAAGCCTAGAGTGAAACGTCTATTGATGACACAAAAGATTAAAAGATTTTGACACATAGTGATTATAGTGATCCGGGCAGTTTTCCAAATACTATTCACCTGAAAACTAATAATTATTAGATTAAAACTTTATACTAATAGACTAAGGGTGCTTTATACTTCATTAAATTGTTATACGAACATAAAAGATAAAAGAGGTCAACATTTTTTCAATCCTTATTAACCTATTTTCTATGATTTTTAGCGGACCTTGTAATCATGCTTAAATGAATTAAGAGTTTCTGTCGGGTTTAAGAATATTAATTGCTTGTCAATAAACAAATAGAATATTCTAATTCTATGATATTAACTCATCAAAGATACAAAAGCTAATTTTAATTAACGGTCGGTACGGTAGAGTCAAACTGGGTGAATGCGGTTAGAGCAGAAATTAAATGATGTTAGTAAATTACTGGATTGCGTATTTAATTGAATACATTTAATGTATTGCAATATTAATATTAATTAGTCGACACACGCAATCTTGATATTAAATACATTAAATATAAACACATATGCCTAAGATAATTATTATTACTTTGTAACGATTAAGGTTTATATTTGATCTAAATGTATTTTTTTTTGTTGGAGTGTGTCATTCTGAGTACAGAGATTATTTTTCCATATATTTCGATTTGGCGTTAGTTCACACGCCTTTAATTTAGTGTTTTATTTTACATGTATTTTTCAAAACAATTATATTGCCAACACGTTTGCTGCAAAGCACATGAAACCTCGGGGTTTAATTAAAAAATGTAAAAATAAACGCGAGTTATACCCGTCATAATAGTTTTATTGAAAAAAGTATATATTTTATATGTATATATCGATCGCTTCTATAGAATTTGCTTTTCAACTTTTATAAATCAATCAATTTCATTACAAAGTATTTTATGCATGATAAAATATTAAATCACATATTTTTAAATGGGAAATGTTATATATAAATTTCTAAAAGATTGCTGATAAAGTTTATGCTCATATATATTAAGGTAAACCTTTTTCATCTGGACACGTCTTCACGTCACGTACGCACAACTTATATTGGACTATCGACCTACAGAGCATAAGGTCTATATAAAGCAGTCCCGTAGGAGCTTATGAAACTTTCCAAAATACTATATATTGTTAACGCATGCATGCAAAAAAAAGCTTCTAAATTTGAAATGAAAAAAAAATACACAGAGCCAATGCCATTAGCTTAGTCACCAGCTATATCAAAACTATTTTTAACGTATTCAACCTGCGTATTACTGGTTACATTTTAATTTAATTTAATCCAAGGTTTCGAATGCAGCAAATTTGCGCAATTGTGTTCAGGAGAAGACGAGATCTTGTCTGTCGGTAAGGCAGTTAAATAATCTCCAACAATTTCTTAGTTGTAGCGTAAATGTATTACCATTATATTATTGTGATAAAGATAAATTATTGTGTAATATTCAATCGTTTTTCTTGCAAAAAAATGTATACTGCAGAGACGAGTCCAATTTAATTATTATAAAATTTAAATTTGAAATAGTTATAAGTTCGTCTGCAATTTTAGTATATAATAATAAGTTCATAATTCACTAAATAAATTTAGCAGTCATTAAGAATTACAATTTCATCGTCTTGTCAATATTTAATTTATAACCGTCATCAGAGATTTTGAGTGCCGTCTTGATAAAATTCCAATAACATTTCATTAGTATTAAAATTATTATTGATAAATTGTTTTAGTATAATCTGTATTTTCTTTTTCTTTTAGTGTAATATGTAATACTGAATTATATTATTTTTAAACAAACAGCTGATGTTGTTGTTTAAAACGATGTAAATATCGACTAGACAACAGTACACTAGATTGTCAACGATCTGAGAGAGAAGGCTAGACATCTTTGGATGCCTTAAGTCAGCCCTTGACAGCACTAAATAATGACCACAGCCTTTCTGACATGAATATAATGACCAAGAAGTAGACATTGCTACTTCACCCTAACAATACGATTTGACATTGTTATATCTTTATAAGTATTATAAAGATGTTATGACATTTAATGTCTATAGTATATTTAGTATAATAAGAAACATCACGGATTAGATATTAAAATCTCTATGATATATATGACGTAATCGTAGAAAATGATATTTCAGATTATTATCTATATATTGAGGTAATCATATTAATCCTGAATCGTCAAAATTAATTTGCAATATGATGCTTAAATTTCATAGAACTTCAGCTTTAAGTATTATTTTTGATTCTTATTTATGAAAACGAATCAACATCAGAAGTATTACCAGGGTTTATGGACTAAATTTATGTTTAAGGTAGTGCTTACTGTAGATTTACACCGAGAAATCCATTCGTACTATATTCGTGCATGCACGTCTGAAATAATTTAGAGGTTTCAAGAATTTAAATGTCTTAAAAGACTTTGCAGAAATATAACTCATTCAAAATGTAACGTAAAATAAATGTTCTCACATAGGTATAATAATTATATATTTTTAAAATTCATATATATGATATTCTCAAATAGACGTACTTGCAAAAAATGAAAATACTGCAATATCTTTGCAATTAACTTTTCAATTGTAATTTACTCTAAACTGTTCTCCTTGTCAGCTAAAAATACACTGTTGTATTTTCTAAGCACAATTCTAGTTGCGAATTACGTTGCTACGAAACTACAGCGGAGGATAAAAGAATGAGATAAAAACGTCTGTTTAACTTTCACAAATTCTCATAGTTTCCTCCTTATTTTATGTTTATTACACTTTTAATATAATATATATAATATTCTTCTGAAGCATATAATTAGTATTTGCTTAATAAACTACTATAGAAACATTGTAAGCATCAATTTTAATACTGATTTATCAAAGTAGAGTAAAAAGAGTTATCATATACCAAACAAAGAATAAAGACATTTGTCTTTACTTTTTTACACTTTAGGACCCAATAATTACCTAAATTAAATTTGTTAAGCAATTATCAGTTAATAATAATCAAAATAAAATTTCAAAATTGTTATTATTATATACACAAAATTCATAATGATAATAGCAGTTTTTTCTAATAAACAGCTTATATGTTGCAATGAACGTAACATATTATATAACTTGTTTTTCTTGCTAATGTAATAAAATAGTTTTAATGTCGAAGGATTAGAATGATTGAGTAGGATCATCTATCAGAGGGTTATTAATGAATGTAACTAATCACTGTCATTATAGGTTTAAGTGTATTCTAATCTATTTGTTCAATAAAAACCGAAAGGCAGTTTCAGCATTAACAAGAGAAGTATTAAATATTATTATTATTATTAAGTAATTAATAGCAATTGAAATCATGTCATATGCAAATGACTTATTAGTTACATCACAATGATATTTGAATTCTATAAGTACTTTTTAAAGGTTTTTAAAAAAATATCCAACGAACAGTGAGAGACTTTTAAGTTAAAAAAAATTATGTATTGGTTCCAATATCAACAATATATTTGTCTACTTGTTACTAACACGAAATATTATGGTGAATAATATTCCAAAAATTATATACAATATTTTGTGTTAATAAGTTTATTTTTAAATATCATAAATTCTAAAAGATACAACAGTATTAAAATTATTTAAGGTATTACGGCATCTGCTATTTATGGTCCTAGGATTTAGGTTGCGAACAAATTATAGAAAGTTTATCATCCAAAAACAAAGGTTACCTCTAAATATTTATTTAAATAATATTTATTAACACCCCCTATTGAGGAAACACAAATATCAGAGAATAAAAAAAAGTCTCTGATGACTATGAGTTTCACAGTTCTTAGTATTAGAATCGGAACGATGTTATCAAAACGTCTAAGTGTAAATTGAGCTTTGTAGATGTAAATTTTCAAATTTCAATAAACCGTTATCAATGTTAAAAGCTATTTTTTAAAATGATTCTGAAATCCAATTGTTTGTACAGTTTTATAAATAATTAATAAAATTTTAATTCCTTTCTTTCATTTTGTTGTTCATAACAAGTTTTAGAATTAATAGAAAAGCTTATAAGGCAGTATTAATACATTTAATCTTGAAAAAATAGCAACAGTTAATTATTTAGAATATAAGAAAAATATTTGAAACGGATTTAACTTAATTTAACTCACGTATTGGTTATATTCTAAATTAATTTTGTTAAGTGTTAGTTTACATCTCATTTTCCCGTAAATACGATTGCTGCAAAGCATTGAAAACTTTAAAATTACATTAAAAAGTAACCTATAATTATATGGTAGTTAAAACGTTAAAAAACTATATCTATATGTTCTCGTGAAGATACAATACTATTTTTTAAAAAAATTGTTAAATAAGAAAAGAGAAGAAGAGAAGAAGGAGAGAAGAGAGAGAAGTTATTTAATAAACAATTATATTGTTAAAAAATATATTTCAAGGCATGACAAAAGTTTATTGTATCATAAAATAAAAAAGCTATATATGGCTCCAAATTCGTTCCCAAAAAAAATACTTAAATTAAAGTACAGGTTTTACAGGCTGGCTAAGGTTGTGAATCATAAATAACAATAATTGAAAAGGTCTATAAATATTTAGCTCTTTTTACTGTTTGTATATTTTATAAAAATTTGAAGCATTTATTAAATTTTTGCCTGAAAGCCAAAAAATTATGATACCCCGTGAAAGCGATTTATTATAGAAAGCTAGGCCATATTTTCTTCAAGGGAAATTAGAACATAAGAACATTAATTCAATGCCTCTAGTATTTTATTGTAACAAAAGTAATTTTTAAAAACGTATATGGCTTATTATCCTATGAGGTTCAAATTGATAAGAAATGTTTAGGGAGTACAACAAAGTAACCATAAACTTAAACTTAACTTTTGTAAGTAAATCAATAATCTTTTACTTACCATTCCGGTGTTGGTTTGAACTCAGCTACAAATCTGAGCCATATATGAACAAAGTTTTATTATTCAAATCAAAATCGAAATTAAATCTGATCTTATCTTAGGTTGCATAAAAAAAAACTAAAATATATTTAAATGGTACTATTATATTTACTATATTTTTTAATATATTAACAATTACAAATATTTATTAAGAATCACCAATACATTAACATTACCAAAGCTTCGTGTAACTTTAAAGTGAAAATAATTCAACCATAATAAACTCCCGTAGTCGTGGTTTCATACCCAAAATTAAATTTACAGGCATTTTGTATTCACGGAGATAACGAGAAGTCAGGTGTGCTCTCATGTATTACGTGCTCTGGTTTAATTTTTGTTCATTGCTCTTAAAAATAATTAATTTTTTAAAACAATCTAAAATAAACATAAAAATAAAAATAAAAAAAATGATAATAATATTGCATATTATTAAACAACCAATAAACCGAGTATAGTTTATAATTCAGAATGCTACATAATTCTGAAAGGGTTAGATAGAAAAAAATATATAAAATAAGACATCGCTGTTTTATTAAACGACAATAATTTAACACACAGAAAGTGTTGCTAATGTACTACAGACACATGATATAAGCTATCCTATATAATACGAATATAGTATATTAAAACTGACATCAAAAAAGAGGGAATTCTGGTACTTTATCTTTACTGTAAGTATAACTTCAAAATAACCCGGCTAACAAACTTTGAATTTATTTTTTTATGTTATAAATTATTAAAATGTAATTTGTTATAAGAGAAGAGGTATTAAGGGTATTAAGGGAATTTAAAAACTGGGTAACCAAGAATAAAGTTTACTAAAATAAAATCGCTTAAAAAAGTTGGACGTTTAGCGCCACCTAATAATAGAGATACACATAGGTACAACATGATTAATTTAATTAAATTTATTCACTAATACACTTAAGGTCAAGATATGTTTGAACTTTTATTTTAGAAATACAAACATGGATAGTATTTTTACAGTTTTTATGCTTACATTTAATATATTAAGAAAGTTCAACACTTGTCAATGCGGAATGAAGAACATTCTAAATGTTAATTTACCAGAGAAGCTCAAAGCCAGTTTCAATTAATAGTCGGTACGATAGAATCAAAAGGGATAAATGCGTTTAGAATAGCTTAATATTACTTAAATTAAATGTATGTTATGTTAGTAAATTACAGGATTGCGTATTTAATCGAAATGAATAATATATTACATTACTCATACTAATATGTTAACACACGCGATCTTGGTATTAAATACAATAATATATTCCTAATATTAATCTTTATTTTGAATACATTAAGGCATTTATTTGAACAAATGTATTGTCTGTTGGAGTGCGTGATTGTGGGTACAGTAAGCGATTTAGATTTAACAGGTCGCACGCCAAAATTCATTGTCATTATGAAGTAGCAGCATTTTACGGAGTATTTTCTTATCCATTAGCACATTTTTTCCTTTTGAAATAAATATAAAGGGCATTTATTTTCTGGATACCTTTTTGGACAGCTTTCTGGTAAATTGTTTAATATGCAGTTGTATGTTCATGGTGTATTTTACAAATCAATTTCAAAATAATTTGTCCAATTCCCTTGCCATTTTTTTTTCAGAATTAATATACATTCAGTAAAACTTTTTATTATAGATTAAAGTTTTTGAAAAAGTAAGATACTAACAAAATACTAACGACAACAGTTTAATAATAATTTCAAATAATAATGAGATGAAAATTAAATCAAAAATGGAATGAAGACTTCATATAAAATAATAAATTTTAAATAACAAGGAGAAAATGATAAACTAACTTCTTCGGTGATATAATTTATCAAAAAACTTCTAAGTAAGTTTCTCTGTAACTTATCGTTTATTATATATATATTTTTTCTTAATCATAAACTAATGTTGTCAGTTAAAACCAAAACTTGATCTAAAATAAAATATAATGATGCTAACCTTTTCCATCGCTAAAACAAAGTTTTAAAGAAATCTTAGATCTATCGCGTTATATACTAATAAATAATTTTTTACTAGTCTAAAATTTAAATTTGTTTTTTTTTTTTTATTAGAAAAATTTGTTAGCAGTCAATTTATTGTTTAGATTAATTTGATGATTCTGTTCAATCAAATGCATTAGGTGTATAAGTATTTTATCAATAAGCGGTTGGTATACTAAGATTGTATATTTAGAGTTTAAAATATATTTATCATACATTTTTGAATTAATATTATTTTTTTTAATTATGTTTTAAAAAAAATACTTCGACTGCCACTACGAACACTCTAGAAACTGCAAAATGCATACTTTACAGTAGAGCAGTTTAAAGTTATATTTTGGTTCAGAATATTCAATTTTCAAATTACCACCGAAGTAAGTATTTGATTTGATGAATAATATTGTACGTTTTTCTACTGAGTGGTCACGATTAAAGTATTTTCTATATTTTCTTTAATTTTTCATATTCAATGTTTTATGTCGTCAAAACTAAACAGAATTTTGTCGAAAGTGGCAGTTTTGATAGTATTCAATGATGTCAAATAAACTTCAAATGTCGAATCTGCCAATTTCGATATTATTATATGAAGATTTGTTAGAAAATACAACAGATTCGATTTATATACTTGTTATTATGTAAGTACTTATACAATTATTGTTTCACTGACAGATTACTAAAGAAGGAGTGGGACTGAAATAAAACGTGATGTAGTTTAATAAACAGTCCTATTACTTTTATTGTAACATAACAATCATCTTAATCTTAGATCTATCACAAGTAAAACTTTCGAAAAGATTATTAAAACAAGTATTTTGTTCAATACCAATGTCTAATCATCCTCATCGGTCCTTTAATCATTGTTATCAATTGGTGTCCTTTTAAGATTTTTGAAAAATGAATGATATTGCTTAGGAATAGGCCCTGTTTCACAGAGATACATTAAATTATTGTATTTTGCTTCAGAAATAGGTAAACTATCTGAATAAAGTAGTTTTAACGCATCATTATTAGTTGCAATAATTGTTTTTTGATTGCGATAGGTCTCCACTAACGTATTCAACTTCAAATAATCAGATGTCAAATCATATTTATACAAAATTATATTTGCTTCTGTTCTCTCTATACACATTTCTTTAATATTGTTCCACTTAACATCTTCATTCAAGGTGTTTTTCTTAAAATTTCTATTTGCAAAAGTTCTTTTAAATCGTACAATATATCTTGAGATACCTCTATGACTTTATATGGTTTGTCCTTAATTTTTGCCCTTCTAACTAAAGCGTACCACTGATCTGAAGTATAAATTATTTTACCTTTGGCAGTTCGTTCAATAAGAGCATGGAGGCTATCTACTTCTTGCTGGGTATGACAGGACTCTAGAAATCTATGGGTTATAATAATATTGTACTTGTTACTCGCATACATATAAAGAATATACACTACTCTATTTCTGTTTTGTCCTGTACAATTATCGGACCAAAACCTTATGTCTTCTGTACCATTAGCTACCTTTTTCTCTATGAAGTCCAACAAACAGCTACCAACTTCGTTGGCTCCTCGTTTACCAACATTTCGAGGCCATAAATAGCAATTTCAAAAACTGTGAAATGCATCAATGACAACTTTCGTTTATAATAAAATAGAGAGACTTCTCCAGAAGGGCAGCTAAGTAATTTTTGAAAGTCGTATGTTGTGCACACAATTTTTAATGCACTTGTAATAGCCTCTTCTTTATCTTTATCTTTAAATTTCTTTGCTGTTTCCTTGTTTGAAATATGATTGTTAAAAGCCAACATTTGTTCCTCAGTGGGGTTTCCATTATTAGAAAATGAATGACACTTGTCATATATATCTTTTTATGGAATGAGGAATGCAATGTTTAAATGTTCGTTAACTATATCTCGATATTGTCTTTCAGTTTCAGCAGTATTATTATATTTGTAGAGTTCTGACCATTGTTTGTACCATTCAAACATTTTGTGGAAACTGAGTGAATTATCTAAGTACAATTTGCTAGTATCATTTGTTCATCTATTTTTCTTGAATGCTTTGAGTGTTTGCCTCTATTGTCACTGTCACACAAGTTACACCGCATTTATCTAATTTACGGTATGCTGTTCGTTTTGTTTGATCAGTAATACTAAGAGTTAAATAGAATCATTTGTTGCTAAAGGTAAGTAATATTTTGTAGTGTATTTTCTTCTTGATGGCGTTTCTGTTGTCCTTCTTCTTTTATCAAATCTTTTAGTAAATTTGTTTATATATTCCCCTTGCTTTGTATGATCAGCCATTTCCCAAAACTCATCGAATATTAGCTTTCGATTGCCGTCTGTAAAATCACTTGAACGTTTTTGCTTGCAAGTTGGAGGACATGGTGATTTCATAGATTTAGCTGGAATGACCTTTCCTCTTTTAGAAACGTACTGTTTTCCGGTATTGGTTAACGATTTCCTGTGAACATCAATCCAATCATTAACATGTCGTTTCCGCTTACGACCAGGATCAGTTTTGTATTTTTTTTTACGTATGCGCATAGTGGACGAATTAGGAGTAACAGGATTTTCAATGTCAGATGTTGAAATCAATGAACTAATACTTGAGATATTTAAAAAGTCATTAGCAGTTTGCGGAGTTTTTTTATTGATTTTGTCTATGTTTTGAATTTCATTTTGTAAGGTATCCCATAGTGATTCGAAGCTGAAGTCTTGTCCTGAGGAAGGTGACAACATTGGTGTGTGTTTATTGGAGGTAGTTAACGTGTCATCTAGTGGTGGAGTTACGAGATTCGACATTTCTTCAGAGAAGGCCAATGGTATAACCATAGGCGTAACCTTAATAACACTATGAGGCAGAGCATTGCAGAACTTCTCGCCTATACTAAAGTAATCTCACTATGCTTTGGCGGTGAAATAGGAAATATTTCGTCATAAATATTACTTAAAACTCTACTTTCTTCTTCAGTGTATTCTTCATAAGGCACCGGAGATTCTAAAATAAATAAAAAAAACTCTTATTTATAATAAGAATAATTATCAAAAATCGAATGTACTATACAAATAAGTTTGCAGCGAAAAACAGTAAAGAAATTGATAGATTCGATAAATGGGGTTCGTAATACACTATCGAATATACCGATTTCGATAGTAATGAGATGTTATTTGTATTCGTACACTATCACAACTATCACTTTCAATATTTCTCGGTAAACAATTATAAGCGTACACTATCGAATCTACCAATTTCGATAGTTTAACTTGATAATTTTAATTTTAGCAAAAACACTATAAAAAAGCAAGGTTTCGTATCACTTCAAAATATCTAATCACATATTAAATTATACTGGTAATGTTTAACTCATACTTTCGAATAAAAACTAGATACAAAATGATATTTTATTAATTACTTACCGGGACGCTGGTCATTTGTTTCATTTAAAGATTCAAATTGCTGACGTTTCTGAGTTTTTTTTTCTCTTTCTTTTACTAAATTAACTAGGTGTCTACGACGGGTATTCATTTTTATTTATGTAAGGCCCAGGCTCATTTCTTCCTTTTAGTTTTAGAACTTTCATTGTGACAAAGTTAATTGGAGGCTTTCAAATTAAACTTACTTATTCAAGTTTAAAAGTGGTATACTCTCAACTTTAGTTTTTAAATCTTTGAAGAAATATTTTAAAATATCATATTATTGTTTTTATTCTTCTTCCTTATTTATTTTTATTTTCCTGAAAAATGTTAATGCCTAATAAAATTCATAACTATGAAAATTCGGATTTTAGAATGGACAAGTTTAATTTTGTTTAAACGTCAACTACAACTGAAAAGTACTAAACTAAAGTAACTTCTAAAATCACTACGAATCCCATAGTTAAAAGTTTATGAGTCTTTGCATTTGGTTTTTTTTTTTTAGGTTAAAATAATAAAAGCGTAAATGAAACCAACTTTCTTATGACTTATTTTATGTATAAGTTTTGATGTTGTTAATAATAATGACAAATTATAGTGCTGCCGACTTTGTTAAAACTAGCGGTTGCAAACATTTTTGTCTGTGGCTGAAATTATAAGACATTTATCATCAAAGTTATTAAAATTCAATAAATTTATATGTTATCGAAATATAAATTTTATTGTTTTGTGTCCAATTATAAGGTCCATCATAAATTATTTTTATATTACTTTAGTATTCTAAAATAAAGTGTATAAATTATTTTGTATCTCATTCCAAAAAAAAATATTACATATTAAGAGAGGTTTATATTTCACAAAATTTTTGTGGTTTATTCAATCTCTCAAAAATCGAGTAGGGTTGGATGTGTAAATTTCATTTCATTTCTTTTGTTTAAAATACAATACTATTACTCTCGTAATATATGCAGTTTATATACCGTATATATTAATCATTCATTTATTTATGACTTACGTTCAATTTTAATAAATTATAACAATCCTTACGTACTAGGAGACGTGAATATTGATTTAGTACAGAATATAATGGTATAATTCATTGCACAACTTGGATCTTGTGTGTAGGATTACAGAACACACAAAGATGGAATTATCTTATGGCCGTTTAGGTAAATCCTGAATTGATCTTGTATATGCTAAATGTAGCACAAAAGACATATACACGATGGCGATCCGCACCACACTGGCCGGCCAAAGTGTGATAATGATCGAATGCGTTAGTCTATCTTTGATTATACAGAATGCTTCTAAATACAATGAACTCTTTAATAAGTGTTATGGAATATGTTAGGTACAGATATATAACGTTCAATAAGTAAGTAATTAACAACATAAATCGAATGAAATAAATATATTTTCTCAACAGTTGCGTCATGTTGGTTAATCATTTCGCTAACTGGCGACCAGATGAGAAGGCCCGATGACTATTCCTAGGGGAGTTCGGGCGTCCTCGCGGTATCGAAATTTAAAAGCAGCTAGTCTCTAGCGCGGTTGAACTCCTCAGTTTTAGTGTCCCTCACTGATATCCTACGCTTGCACTCTAATCTTACACCTGATCATCACCACCTTTAGACAGCGCAGTATTATTTGTTCTATTTGATGCAGACGTAAATACAAAGTTTTTTGAGCGCTTCGATTTCCGGGTCCAGGTATACGTAGGAGTACAAGTCCTGATGACCTGCCGGGATATATCCATACACGCGGAACGACGCGTACGACTAATTCTCGTGCAATTCGTGGTACATGGCAGGAATTGAATAAATTTATTTTTCTATACCTTTCCCGACATAGGATGAGTATTCACCCTTACATCTTTGAAATTCCAACCTTGCGAATGACACGCTTTGCATCATGGATTTTGATTAGCACGGCTAGGAACTAGAAAAGCTTCCCTATGTAGGATTTCAATCCGATAATAATGTCTTCAAGACGAAAGTGAATAGTCTATACTGAGTAGTGTCCCTTACCACCTACGAATACGTTAGTACTAACTTATCATCCGGTCCAATGTTGTCTATGTCAATGCACTATCTATTATAAAACGAAAACAGTCTATTATAAAACAAAAACATTTTACAATATAAAAAAGTGAACAGGTTTGTATTTTTGAATATTTGAAAGTAATCAAAAGTAGAAAAAGGTAAAAGAATAAAAATCTTATATATTTCAAGTATGTATTTTTTTCGCAACAATTGAAAATATTCACCATTAAATTTGTTTACTTCTTAGAGTTAAATAAGCCACAAAACAAAAACTTTTATATTTAAATATCAAATAAAATAAAATGGTTGGACGATTTAAAGGAACATCCGTGAAAATAGTTTATAGTATTACAAAAACTTTATAGAATTGAGTTAACTTGTTATTTTGAATACAAACACTGTTGGCCCAATATTCTAACCGAAATAGAAGAATAAACTTACACCGCCACCTTAAAACGAAAACGTACACAACTAGTTTTAAAGCTCTGACAAAGAGATTCCAATTTACACGATGCCTGATGCATTATGCATTATGTATAGATATTTTATTATTTTATACGCGTCACAATTATAATTATTTCCTATTTATTGTAACTATTAAACTAAAAACTTTGTTGTCTGTTTTGTTCAGTAGAAAGTTTTTTTTTTATGTAATATCTATTTCAAGTACAAATTTTCATAGTTAGTTAACAAACAGAGACTATCGAATCAATAGTGTGTATTTAATTATAAGGACGGAGCGCTCGCGAGTTGTATTTTCTTATTTACTCTGATAATGTTTGAACTATACAACTCCAACAACAATGTACATATAAAAGTATATTGTTTGAACCATAAGAAAATAAAAGACTTCTTGACTATATGATGCATGAGTGGTTGTGGCTGTATGTATGCATACAAGTATTTTTTTTTGGCTTTTTTTTGAGATCTGATTATGCAATTCACTTTTATTTGGTAACAATCGATGAGCTGATTAATATTTCATCAAAATATTTTTAACGACCAATTGATTTTTCAATTAAAAATAAAAAACTCCGTATTTGCGTAAACTTAATTTATTTGACCTAAGATTTCATACACATCTTTTCTATCACAGGTTACCTTATGTCGAACGCATTAAAATCTTACTTAATACATTATTTGTACAAGAAAGCAATAAATAAATAAACGTAGGAGTTTCAAGTATTATTGCATTATTTGTACTGAAAATCCTCTTTACGTTGTTAAGTAACTTAGAAATGTTTAAGATACACAAACAGTACAAACTGAAGCGCAGACTCTCAATTGTAGTGTGTTTAGATTCTCTTATAAGTATAACAAACAACTTGAAATCGTCTCTAATTGGTGGACTTGTTATTTATACGGATATAGAAGTGACTTGTTTATACGAATATAGAAGTCACTGTAAACTGTATATTGTTTTCAAGTTTTTTGTTTGTTTTATTATCTACGCATACAAAAATTGTCATTATTATATATTTTTTAATATTTATAAACATATATATATTTAAGTTTAACATCTTTGCCAAAAAATGGTTTCTATGTTGAAATAAAATAAATTTTAATATATTAAGTTGGGATACAGGATACGTATGCGTTAAATACGTTATAAATACAAATAGTTGAGTTAACAAGAAATTTCGCCCATTGGCGATTGCGGAATTTAGCTGGAAAATAACTTTGTGTTCTAATACTCGCAAACACATACAACAAAATATTTAACTGTTCCTATAAAAAAATCTAAGAAAAAAAATACGAATAATAAATAAAATAAAAAATAATTACGACTATTTAAAAAATTCAATATTGTCCAATCTTAGTCAGCTTAAATTTTAAAAATTCTAATAGTAAGATTTTTTATCTTATGAATAGTATTTAAATACATATTTACGTATTTTTTCATGTTTTAATGTTTGTAATTTTTGCTGATATTTAAACCTTACCTACTGAGATCCTCCTGAGATGCATTTATGTTAACTGTTTTTTTTTATTTAATTTGTTGTATTATTACAAAGAAATTTACAGACTTCAATGAGGATGTTAACCATACCAATTATTTAATTTGAGCTAAATAAGAAAACACGTAATCATCTCAGCATACACAATATAATACAAGTAAGCATACACTCGTAGAAATTAAATTCCTACGTATGTATTTTCAAATTGCTTGTAGTTTTCCTCTTTAGCTTTCACTTTGGAAGTTGTTTCAAATCAAATAAAATATGAAGTGAATCCTTTGTGTTATAAAAGTGAAAGAGATGTTTTGAATCGAACATAAAGGTTTTCGATTAAGGAAGTGTGTTCAATATATTTCAAACCATCTTTTTATATTTTCTTAAACATAAAATAACTATGCCAAATGATTGAGCCCGTTACCAGCCACTCAGCCAACTATTACAGAAAATGAATTACACATATTGTATTGGGTATAAACATAAATATGTCTTGTATATTTCTTTATTGAAAACAATATTCACATCAATTTATATAATATGAATAATATGTTATTCAGAATAATAATCGCTTCATGTAACGTAAATAGTGAATTAGAAAAGTATTGGTAAGTTTGAGATTGAACAACATTAACTATGTAACGTTTTTTTATCTTATAATTTGTAAAAGTAAAATTAAAATATATTTTATTAGATAAAACAATAAACCAAGATCATTTAAAACAATGTATATAACACGATATAAATAAGGTAAAATATGTTCTATTTATAACTACTCGTATTTAACCTATTATTCGTAGAATAGTATAATTACAATGACTTTTATATTTTATGTAGATAACAATATGTTTACAAGTTATTAATCCCTTTTTTTTATTCTTTTTTTTCCGTTGGAAAAACCCGTTACGGGTACACCGTCGGCCCTGGGGGATGACGGCCGGGGGCTGACGTGGGACTACCCGGCAGCATAGAGGATACTGCCATTTTTAAGGCTACCCACTAAAAAACCAACGGTTGCCCTCTGCGCCGTAATGGGACGTCGCGGGATCGCGTTAGCACACACCGTGACGCCCCGGCGAGACCCCCCGAATGAGGGCGCCGCGAGCAACGTAGAGCACCCTCTCATCGTAGGCCTATGTTAGGTAAGGGGGGTAAGTTATTAATCCCTGATATGATAATGTTATCAATACAAAATTGTTAGGTATCCTTGTATTTAATTGTTTAGTTATGATTCTAAACTAATAAGTAGATAGTATATAATGTTAACTCTTTCACTTGATTTAGGTATAAAGAACGTAGAAAGATTAAAAAAGCCATACATGAACACTATTGCTTTTTTACCCTCGAAGACGTTGGTGTATTTGGGTATTTTTATGGCAATTTATTGTAACATAAAACCTCGCCCTCATAAATTACTTAAAGAAGAGGAACTGAGTGTCAAGAAAAGGGGGCAAATAAAAGGGATACGAGTTCAATATATTGAGTTATCTTTAATATCCACTAAAAAACCTACATAGAAAACACAATAATTTATAGTAGACCGTCCGCGCCCCGCTTCAGGTTGCGGTAGACGCTTAGGTCTCAAGCCCACGCCAGGAGAGTGCGAGCAAGGACGAAGGCAGGAAAATTTGAACAGCTGAGCAGACTGGAGACGGCAAGCTAGCGGCTGCCTCAAAACCAACTCTAGAGAAGCACTTGTAGTGCATTCGACCACGGCAGCCTCGGGCTCGCGCTGATAGAGCGCATCGCAAAATGATCACATTACTGCATACATGTAACCTATTAATAAAAGTGTGCTCTTTGTTCGTCCATCCATTTCCGTATCAAATTAAGAATATAAAAAACTTTTAGTAACATTTTCAATTTTATCTACTCTAAATTGTAAATAAAGATGAATAATTCATTAAAAATTGTAGGTAGATCCAAATATTTGGGTCGACGATTTCCGCCGGGAACGGGTCAGAAACACTGAAGTTTATATATCATGTTTAGATAATTTGCAGTTTCACTCCCTGCTAATAATCATTGAGCCCAGCTCTCTATGAGACATTTTTCAATATTTAGTTTTACAATTATTAATTTATATTCTTTTCTTTTTGTTAGATTTTTATTTATTATTATTTTATCTTTTAAAAAAGTTAAGGACAAAATGCGTCGAGGTTTTGTAAATGCAATTTCGTTGCTGCTTGCACCTCGCTTCGCTCATTATGCTATAACACATACCTAGATTTTTGCAAGCGCAGCGAGTCATGATTGAGGTTTGGTTCGCGCTCCTAATTAGAATTATATTAAACTTTTGAAATTTGATTAATAAAATTATAAGAGACTTTGTAAGAAAAATTTAAGGGTCCAAAGGCTTTATATATCTTTACTTGTCCTATTAAAAACTTTTGACCTTTTCAACTCAAGTTAAGTACAGATTTTTAGAATAATTTTTTTATAAATATTTTTAATAAAAAAAGGCCAGGATTTTATTATTATATACTTAAACTTAAATAAACAAGTTGCATCAATTTAAATATTCAGCTTTAATAAAACATATAAGACATGATTCAAAAAAGTAAACAGCCCTCGGAATTATGAATCGTTTCGATTTTTTAAATTCTTTTTGAAATTGGCACAAGAAAATACTAGATTGGGATTACAAAAGTTTCTATACAGAAAAGTGTTGACCGGGTCATGTAGTAAAATTTGTTTTAGCGAATATAGCGAGCGTAAAGGTCTTTTAAACTTTCAAAGCGGTCGCGGTTATGGCTTTTTCCGGCACAAAAATGTATAGGTATATCTAGTAGATAAAACATTCTATGAAGGTACATTTAATTTATCAATGTATATTCATTTATAAAAACTAATACATTCATATTTTTATCTATGCACTATAAATTATATTAAGTGATATGCTTTGATAAAAAATTGTAATATATTTTGTTAATACTTTTTTTTTTGTTAGATAAGATACACCTATAATACATAGATACAATTTATAAAATGTAGTATAGCAAAGAAATAGTTACAACAAATGTACATCAAGGCTTATACTTATAAGGGCACTGATAATAGTTCATTTGGCTCGGAGCAAGAATGCAACAGACAGACACAATTACACAAGTAAGTCATTAAATAACTTCCGTTCTCATTTGAATTTACGACTTGTTTGAAAAATAACTTATTCTTATTCAAATGTATAGATTTTGAAACTTTCATCATTAAAAAATATTCCGGTTGGCGTCACAGTTCAAATGGTTACGAATTTGTTTCGTCATTACTTACATAACCGCTGAAGCCGTGTTGTTATTGGCCAGTTTTAGTCATTACTGGCATAATTCAAAGTTGGTATTTTTTCTTCTTTATTACTTGCTATTTTATCAATACATTCCTTTTTGTCCTCTACTTCGTTTATCAGAAGCTTTTTAAAATTAATACAAAGTTTAGACTTGAAGATCTAATTGGTGATGTGTTTTAACGATTATATTTACATGAAGTGAACGTTTTATTCTGTCTAGGTATAAAAAAAATCTGTTTGTCATTTCTTTTCTTAATTAATTTTAATATCGAATTTAGTGTAACGAATAATACTTTAGAAACCTAAGTTTATCTGTATAGTCTCCCTAAGATCTGTACAGTCCCCATTTTCATTTATATTTTATATTAATTACACTTATATAAGTTCAAGCATCTGCAAAATATAGTATAGACTTTTATACAAATTTTGATAACAATTCTATATCTATATATATATCTATATAATATATATCACAATGAGCAAATTACTTAAGACTTAAATATATTATTGGAATAGCTTACTTTAAATATCGGTAATTACATTTCAACAAGTTTTTAAAGAACATATTAATATACAATAAAAAAAATGCATTTTTGTAAAGATTTTTATTTTTTGTCTAGTTTCTATCTCTTACTAATTTTGTTATTTAATTTAATAGTAATTTTACAATAAAAATATTATATTACCGTAAAGAATATACAGTTGTGACCGATTTCTCCTTATTTAAAGTACTGACCTTTGTTATTGTTATATTGTTTACAATAAATATATAGCGTTAGATATAGTATATACTCTATCTTTATAGATATTTACATAATGAGGTATTACAATAGTGCATAACATTTAAAATCTCAGTTTCTCAAGACATTATTTCTGTTTGTTAGTTATTATCACTTTTAGTTCTCGTTCGTAAGTTTTTATTATTTATGTGTTAAATCCACAAATACGAAAACGTAAATTTTAATAATATTGAGGAGTTGTATTTTAAAAGTAAAATCTTTAGTTTTCCTTTTAGCAAGGAAACTTTAATAAATAAAAAAATAATTTTTACCTAATACATAAAAGCATCAGCTTATACATCTCAAACTTATGTCTAGATGAAAATCTCTGTGTTAGGCGATATAATATTTAATTTCCTTGAGACCCGTAAAAATATTTAAATACAGAAATTTTATCACGCGACAATTTAGAGGCGGGTATTTGTACCGTTATGTCAGAGGGTCGTCATATTGAAATTGCTGAAGTTATTAAATATATTGACACCATAGAAGAAAATTTCAAACTATATTCAGATAACGTCATTGAAATTTTTTAATTTAATATTAAAGAAAAATATATACTAAAATATATATAATATATCCCGTTAAAATGTCAAAAGAGTAATAATTGTTTAATGTATTGTACTGAAACTGTATAAATATAAATACATTTTCTTTTGCATCTGAATCGGTAATGACACATTTAAAATTTTTATTGAATGTGTATATCTTATATTATACAACTTAATGATTTTAATCAACTTTAAGAGGATTCTAGGTTTTGATCCCTATTTAAGTGTGTTTGATATTTATTAGACTATTATAGAATTTGTTTGTGTCTAATTTTTTCTTCAAATTCTGTTTTTATACTCATCTTCTATTTTATGTGACATCTGGAAGTTACGTAAGTCGGATTTAGTTAATATCTTCGATAGCTTCTTTTTATGTCGATGAGCCTTTGTGATTATTCTAACGCACGCGAACTAAGGAATTTAGCGAGTTCATCTGCTGCAACTAAAGTTTTTTGATATATCTTTTTACTTCGAGTTTTTTAGTATATTTTTACAAGTTTTTATATAATGCTACGACATGAACTTATGATGTTCGTGCTGAGTATATATAACTTTTTTACTGTAGTTAACGACATAATTGCATCGTATTATTCAAAATTAAAATTTTGCATAACATCAAACGAGAACCATTCTAAGTCTTTGAGTTACAACATAGGTTTACCACCCCAATTTATAATAGTGATTAACATTTTAATAGAAAAATTAATAAGTCTTCTTTTTGTTAGTGTGATGTTCTAAAAAAAATGTAAGCTTTTAAAATACTAGGACTAAAAATTATATTAAACATTTCTATATAAATGAAAATCTCCCAGATCAAAGCAATTTAGTAAGATTAAAATAAATAAATTATTATTAATTAATTATTATGATTTTTCTTTAATATTTTTTACATATTTGTGGAGAGGCTATAGAGCTTAATGCTCCTAGCGAGTATATTGATCAGAAATAGGTATTTACTTTTTTTGTATGTTGTAGACGTGGGAGAGAAATATTTTTATAACCTTTCATAAACTTTTTTTGATTTGATAATATCTTTTTAATTATATATAAACTTTTAATGTGAGAAAAAAAAGTAATGTATGCTTAAGAATTCCATTATTACAATTTATTTCATTTCCTTAATTAAATTGGTTTTAAGACCTGTAACCTTTTCGCTCTTTCCTGGTATCTATATATTAATTACAACCTGCATCTGAACAGATTACGAAATATATCGCTTTATATTATAAGCGCAATGTGTCGAAGGTTGAAACTTGTTAACGTGATTACTTTAATGAATTTCCAACAACAGAGTTCCAGTTCAATGAATATGACGTGGTACGTTTTACTTAAACCAACAAAGTTGTAATAAGATCAGACACAATCCGTGCACGGCGCTTCACATATTAAAATACTTAGCGGATATTTTTATTAAATGTTTAAAATGTCATAAAAAATAGGTTTATATTTAAGTGAACATAATATTATATATCATTAATTATTGTTGGTTTGATTCCTTTAATTCTAGCCTTAATTCAAAACATTACAAGATGCATGAGGGTTTTATTTGAAAAAATATAAAAGAGGTGATCTACTATTATATAGAGGGGGTATTTATATATATACATATATCTATCGCCTCGCCTATATATATAAACTACAACACTTATTGTTTATATGTTTTAACAATATTCACATGTTTTCAAATAAAATTTTGTTATTTTTGGTTATTGAATAATTCTATTAAAACAATTAATTCAATCAATTTACATTGTGATTGTTTATAATCCCAAGGAATTTAATGGTCATGATTCTATTATTGTTTTATTTTTAAAGTAATGATTAGATGATAAATTTGTAAGTTAAATTAAAATGGAACAACAAATAATATGATTTCGAAATAAAAAGAAAATGAAAACAAAAATATTAATATGAATTATCACATGTTTATTGCATTAACATAGTACTTAAATAAAAAATATATAACCTTATATGCAACTCATTTCCATGATAGTTTGACTATGATGAACTAATAAATGACAAACTATAATGTAACCAGTTGTATCTAAAATTATTATTATTATTTAATATTTCATGCAAGCTTTGTGCAAAAGTCAAACTAAAAAGTGTATGTATTTATAATTATTTTTTATAAACTATTTAAAATTGAGAATCTGAAATTCATTTAAAAAAGCATACGTTTAAAATTTAAAGCAAAAGATTAAATTTGAAAGAATGTGCTATACTTCTATTACTATTGTGTTAATAGTTTAATTTAAAAAAATGTTTAGACGTAGAAATGACGCTGTTATCTTAATAATAAAATATATATAATACTCTATTTAATATAACCTAACATTCGATCAATAATAAACAATAATTATATACAAATAATAAGGACGTTACACATTCCGAAGATTAGTTTAGAACTAGAAATGAAACCCGGAAATCTAACAAGTTAATAAGTACAACTAAAGACAAAACAGATTGAATTTCTATTATTGTGCAGTAATTTTAAAAGACTATTTTTCTAACTAACTTGTATGGGTTCTAGTCTTAGTGATATCACATTCCCTATAAATCTTCCTTAACAAATGATTAACAAAGTACTAAAAATACCACAAGTAAGGCCAGAGTTTTTCCATTAATCCTAGGACTTATGCCACGACAAAGTTAAATGGAGGATTTAGATCCTGAGGCTCTTATAAACTTGTAATAGACCCGCCTGACTTACACTTGTATAAGCTAGGATATTCATAATTATCCTTATAGTTAATTAAAGTTTACTATAATTTAATCTGTTTCTATGAATCAAATGATCTAGAAAAGACGAATGTGGATGCAGTGAATAGGAACTGTATTTATGTTATCGTTAGATAGATGCATTTTGAAGTATTTCAACATTAAATATAAATTCTAAGAGGCCTCAAAATTAAATAAAATATTTAATAGTCATATGTAACAAATGTACAAGTTTTTGATTAAAAAAAAAAGGAATTTTGTACAACAAATTTACCATCTACATATAAAATAGATTTAAACCTTATGTAATCACATGTATCATGAGACATATATAATTTATGCCGTGATGATAATTCTAAAGATAAAATATGAATGTAATCTGAGACATGGCACCGTTATGTTGAAACCACAATATCAAATTTACAACAACAAAACTTTAATTGTTTCTTTTAACTATTTTAACTATTATTTTAACCTATCAAAACTTACTAAACGTCCAATCTTATATTTTTTTTAATATCATTATTTTATTCTATAATTAAAATGACTAAGATTCTTAATATGGAGTGGGTGATTGTTGAGATTTTGATAAATAGACACGCAAAATGTTAGGTTTAACCTGTGATATCTAAAGTGAAGATAAAGCCAATATTCTATACAAATCAAATATCAATTCTATACCTATATAATCTACTTTTCGACGTTCTCAGAGAGCATACTCGTACTTTTCTTATGGATACCAAGTTGATAGAAATATAAGGAATTCCACGCTTCGCTAGTCATGTATAGAGATTTATCGAGCGCTCGACGACTCCGGCAACTTTGTAATTGAATTTATTTTAAAAGATTGTATTTTCTTTTTCCTTCTCTGTTTTCTCGGAAACAAATATGTGTATATATATTTTAATATGTACTAATATTTAATAATGAAAAAAAAAAATATAAAAGTCAAAAAAAAAAGGTCTAGTTGCACCAAATTTAATTTTTATTGTACTGAGGTAGTTTAAAATGGATCGGACAAATATACGTTTAATGTATAGCTCTATCATTGCAATACACTTTATTAGGACTAATAAGGAGACTCACTTAGAAAGTAATTCCATTGATGAGGCAGGTTCATGCAAATGGCTTATTAGATGATTAGGCTAGACAGAATTACTTAATTGACAAATCCACAATATATTTTATGTATGTTCACAACAATCTGTATTTTAATTAAAGTTAATACTAGATGAAATGTCTTATCTTTACCATAAAATATTTTTTATTGAATGCAGTTAGTTTTCATTTTAAAGATACTCGAGTAAAATGAAAATAAACCAAGTTCTAAGTAAAAACTTGTAACAGTCAATTGCAAAAGGTATATTTAACCCGAAACTTTAATACTTCTTATTTAATAAAAATAATTTTTATATGTAAATCCATCGTCTACTTTTCCTTGTTGCAAAACTACTAAAACGTTTTTAATGTGCCAAGTAATAATAACTTTTATATCGAGCACGTCGATTTAGTTTAAATAATAAATCAATCTATGTAAAAACCAATATAATAAGAGCTTTAAAGTAATCTAATATAAATTAACGTTACTCGAGAAGTGTTTCAAAGAGGGAAAAGGATAAATTTATGTTAATTTATAAATATCGCCATTTACCAAGATACGTCGACGTCATCGAAAAGTCGTTAGACATTATTTTAAATTTGATTTAAGAGAATCGATCTTCTGCTGTATTTATCTCAATGGTTCTGGTAAGGTCCAACTTAATAAAATTTGAATGAATAAAAAAAAAAGATCAAATAGAATCAAATAGAATCTCTCTTAAAAATATTATATAGAAATATTCTTTCAAATTTTCATTGTTATATGTAAGGAGTCCGTAAATTATTTTTTTCTATTTGATTTCGAAATATAATATATTTATTTTAGGAATTTTATCATTGGCGTACTGAAAATTTTATTTAATTTAGAAAATATTTCATAGAACTCATAACAAAAGTGGAAGTGTTCTTATTCTCTCATTTTGTATTGTTATTATGATATATGTAACATATTTATAGCGTTTCTAAATTAAGAATCGTTTTATATCTATTATTATAAGGAAATTTAATAAAATTTGATATAATTCATACAATGTCTAACTATACTAATGCTAAGTGGTTCACTTAAGTATTGCATGAACTTGCAGTCAATTATTTCGCCGCCTCTAAGTTGTAATAATACACTTGTAACTTTTGCCTTAAAATTAACTAAATTAAACTGGCTTAATATAGTGTTTTTTGGTTAGTTTGGTTAGTTTAGTTTCTTTTATTATGTTTTCGTAAGTTTTTTAATTGTTAAATTATATAGTTTAAACTGTAATTTATGGCAAGGGAGAAAATAAAATTTATAAATATGATGATTATTTATTACTGAAATATTATAAGAATTTTTAAGGTATAAAAACAATTGAAATTAACTAAAAGTGAAGATTAGAAATTCTATAAATATTTTAGTCATGTTATGCTTATTTAAGATTAATAGGTATCGAATAAAAGATGCCTGAATAATTACGGACAACGGATAATGGCTATCCTTACAATTCAACAATATTCAGGTAATATTTTATATTCACTGTTGCAAAATTGTAACCTTACATGACAAGACATGAGTTTTTATAAACATTATCAAACAGATAGATACTTATTTATTTATTTTTTATTAATCTTGATTTCTTTCTCTAATCTATTATTTTTCTTATGATTTTTTTTTTATATATCACATATCCACATACCATATATTATGAAAGGTGCTATTGACATAAAATTTCAATTTAGAAGTAAATACGCCGCTCGTTTCCAGGTCAATAAATTAGTAATCATCGGAGACTCACATATCTTTTACTCACATCTAGCGTGTAATATTTATCTGTTGATACTTCATAGTGGGTGAGCTTCCCTTAGTTATTATATAAATATAAATCATATAAAGATTAAAACAAGTTTTGCCAATGAATGCTATTCTATATTTATTACACAGTAGTAGCAATATTTGGCCGACTTCTACCGCTTATGAATTAAATTTTTTCATGAAAGAAATTTACAATTCATAGTGATTGATCGTAGTGCTGTAAAGGAATGTGTAACCTGTAAGAAACTTATATAACTCCTCGTAGACCATAAAAAAATTCCATATCGCGTTATTGGTTTTTTTAAAACTGACCTGTAGTAGAAGAAAAAATTAAATGACATTATTTTGTATACTCTTGGTAAAAGTATGAGTCATAAAAATTATGTTCCTAATTTCATGACACAATGTTGAAACTTATAAAAATATATGTACCTTCAGTAAATACAGACCTTTTATAAGTTAAAAAGATAAAAATCTATAACAGCAAAAAAAAAAAGTTTTAATTTCCAATTATGTGTCTTTTTAAGTTGTTCACTTTTACTATATAGATAAATATTTCGTTCTCGCCATTCAATATTTATTAATAAATTAAAATTGAATATTATCAATAATCATATCGATCACATCGATAAAGCATGTGACTATGACACATTTTCTATAAGGAACTATAAAAGACTATTTTATCTGACATTAATAACAAAATCCTACCAAAAGAGCAAATAAAAACAAAATGTACGAAGAATTAACTTGTCTCTTTAATTATTCTGAGGCTTTCTCACCGTTCTCACCAGACTCAGTTTTAAGTTAATTATGCATAAAGTAAGTTCATAAAAAAAGAAGGCAACTAATATAAAAGGCCCATTTGAAATAAACAGTCAAATCAAATAATTAAAACCATACTTATCAGATAAAAGTGGAAAGGTAAGGTAGTAAGGAATTTATAAGCAAAATAAGATTTTGTTGGAGAAAGATTTTAATCGAAGGTGCCTTTAAATAGTAATTTTTACAAACAAGCTACAAGGACGTTAAAATTTGCTTAAAATTTGGTATTATAATCGAGAATTTCAGAAGATACAAATGCGAAGTGGCCTTGTCTTTGGAAGTGGCACTTAAATACGTTTAAATAACTGTGTAGGACAAGATGTATTTACGAACTCAGAAAGAATTGCAAGAGTATATACATATCGGCGAAGGCAGATAGAAAACCATTTTAAATGAAGTTGATATTCTGGTACATGGTCGTATTTGTAGAATCGATGCACAATTTTTTAAGTTGACCAAGCAACTTAAACTACTCCTTAGAGACGTGTTAGTAGCAGACTCAGCAAAGTCGAGACATTAAGGCCAAAGAGATATTGCAATCATTATTTTAGTTGGAGCAAGGAAATGTTGTAAATGTGTTAACAAGTGAGGTGAGTATACTGTTTTAAATATGTTGTAATAATATACTGAATATTTGGTAAAATCTTTATAATCAGATCAGAGGATTAGCACTTTATCAAACAAGGATTTATATTAAGTGTCGCTACCGTATATTGAACACGTTCGACAAAAATCATAAAGGTAATATTAAAGTCAATTTGAAATATTCCTCTTCTATTGAAAAAAGAAAATTTCATTCCAAATGTCATATCGTCTTAATTAAAAAGTTATTTCATTAAGATCATCAAAACAAAAAAAAAACAAACAAAACGAAAACATACAGTTATTTAATTAATCTTTTAACTCCTTGCCATTTAAAAAAACATTTCTGTTTTCTTGGTTCTGACAGATCATGTCATCTTGAGCTCCACTCCAGAAGCGATAACAAATTAATTCTGAGTATAGCTAATTCTAAGCACTGGAATAAATCTTTTTCTATGAGAGCTGTTAAGCTTTGAAATATTCTTCCTTCTGAAATCCGTTCTTCGAAATAATTACATACATTTAAAAGTCGTTTATGTAATTATTATTTGTTCTTACAATAAATTAAATATATCATTGTCATCGCTCATTATTATCATTATATATTTTAGTAGTATATAGTATATTATGTAGCATATACATGTAATTTGTATTTTTGGTTTATACATAAAATATGTATATATGTAGTTTAAATTATATAAATATATATTTATATATATATACCTTTTATTTTATTAGTAGTATTGTTTTATTGTATGCAATTAATTACTTTTATTATATCTTTTTAATATCACTAATTATCCCATATTTTGTATTAAAATCCTTTGCTTTTAGCAATAAGACCGCCTTTGCATATTGTTAAATTTTTCGTTTGTATCACTTAATATTGTAAGTTTTAACTGTTTTTTTGTATTGCCTAATATGCAATAAACTGCTTATCTATCTATCTATATTACAACATATAAATACAGTTATTAAATTGATTTTCTATTACCTTAGTTACTTGGTTGTACTGCACTTGATTTTTATTGATTCTATTAGAAGGATGATGATTGCACCGAACGGGGATAAGCAGAGATCACGAAAAGCCTAATCATGCTGTGGTTAAAAATTTGGAACTAAGTTATGTTCATAAAAATATAATGCATCGCATTTGTAAATCAATCTTAAAATAATGTATGTACGTAATAACTATGGTAGCAATGTAACTGAATAGATATATAATGTCTTAAGTTTATTCTAACCCAAGATGAAAAAAATATGTGGCTAAGTAAGCCCGGCAAAAAATTCTATAATGTATTAACTGTCCTCTTGTTTCTTCTTATAAAATTTTTAAGTTAAGTTAGTCAGTTAGTATTATTATTTCATTAAAGGACACTTTAGTTAAAAGGTTGTAAATAGCAAGGCTGAGTGTCGATCGATATGAGTAAGCAAGCATGACTGATAATTAAGGCGTTAACGGGTTGTAATTGGGGCCTTGACTATACTTGTATTTAGGTCATATACTCAAACAATCCATATTACTAAACAAATTTGATGTTATTCTTTTTGTGATCGATTTATAATAAATATTTTAATAATTGAAAAAATAAAACTGTAATCTATCTAAATTAAAAAATAAACCGCCAAATTAAAATGACTACATACACTTAAAAGTAAATTTTATTAAAGTGTGAGTGGCGGGAAATGCAATGAAATTAAATCGAAGTAAAAAGGTCTTGAACCTCGATCTAAGTGCGATTGAAAGTGTTTGATAGTTATGAGACTCTTGAGGAATTTGAGTCGTATTTTTACTTTAAAAGTTTTAATTGAATGATGCTTTTAAAGCAATAGAACTCATTAAAATGAAAATTTAGTTGTCTTAAAATAAAATTAAAATATACCAAAACTATTTACTGCATTAATTTAATAAAACTGTTTTATTCTATTTTCTTACTTTTACATGTAAAAAGTAATAGTAAGGGCTCAGGGGAGAGCAATCAAAGTAAAATATTCAAACAGGATCTGATACATTTAAATACATGTTGTATAAGTATATATTTCATATATTTCATGATATTCAAAAATTTTGATAGTTTGTCAAAAATATCTCCGGGAAATATATGTGTATACGTCACATTGTACTGCAGCTATGTGACTATATGACGAGAAAGTATATATATATATATATATATATATATATATATATATATATATATCAAAACCAATACAATCCCTACTCCTCTGAACTCATCACAAAAGAATCCTACACTCAGGCTCTTTGCACATCGTCACTGAAAGTATTTGCTTCAATAACGATCACTTAGGATATTTGAAATATACGCAAGAATTTTATTTTCGTAAAGACTTGCAACTTTATATATGAATTGTAGTAATTGGTATGCAAACTATAAATTTGTTCAATAAAAAAAAACTACAGTATAGGAATTATTGTAAGGCCTACTTCACCATGTGTACTCCAAATATTCTTTAGATTTTTTATTACTTCAGTAACTACAACATTTTAAAAACTTATATAACATATACTTTTCTACGCACCTCAATTTTAAATTTACAAAAGGTTATTTTCTCTAAAATATCAACATCAATTGAAATCGCTCTCTATCCGCCTTTGTTGACTAACATGATATTTTATAAGTTCTTAAATATTAAAGAAAACGGTAAAAAGTATTTTAATTTGTTTCATAAGTAATGTGGATTATTTTTACTAATGAATTACTTTCAATTTCATCAGTATTGGTTTCACTAAAATTTAAGCGAATATATTGAATTGTGTTTACTTTTCATTATCTCTCAAATAACAAACTGTCAGTCAGTTAGCGTTGATATTAAAATAAATAAAAGAATATAATCAAATAAAGCATTTGTTTTTTTTTTTTTTATTTATAATAAGTCTGTAGACTAAATATTAATGAAGCGTAATTTATTTTATTAACTTGGCTGTATGTATGTGAATTTTCAACAAAAACCTTTTCACCTTCAAGGTTCCGAAAATATAAACAAGCAGCGTTTACAGCGATATTCGTGATATAGTGAACACGTGTGAAACATGTTAGAACATGCGCATTGACCAGGAGAGACTGAACATATGTTCACTGAAGCCGAAGCATTGAAAATGTGAACCCCATAAAATTAGTCGTAACTTTACGGAATAAGCATGATATTTTGTTTGTTTTGCTACATTTGAATAGGATTATTTAAATCAAAATACTATACTATAGACAAATGTAAACAACTGATAAATAAAAATGTTACAATATTTTATAATAATATAAAATACTTTATTACCCGATCCGTTTAACTTACAATGTTTTTAACATAAGATAGCATTATTTTTTAGAGATTGATAAAATAGTCGAGTTACTGAATATATAGCTATATACAAAAATGAATTAGGTACTCGTATACAAAAATCAGTTTTATTCACAATGTACAATTAGATGTATATCTTACAATCTTAATTAGTATAAAATGTTAAAGGTTTCTTCAAGATACCAATAGAAGGCACAACGCGAACTCTGAATCCCGCTTATGTATTGTCGTGATAATTATATACAAGTTAAAGAGATTTTGTAATAAAGTGCCTATACGTTCCCCGGGTTTGATGTTATTTCATTGCCCTGAATAAATATCAACTAACACACAGAATACTTGGTTCTTGAAGTCAACGCAAACATGTTCATAAAAAATTTTAACTCAAAAAATTAAAACGCAAATTATAAAGCATTCTTTTCATAAAAAACCTGAAACAAAGCAAAATGCTAAGCAAAGCATCTGATCTTTTTATTTTTTGAACTCCATATTGCTAATAACAATAAATAAACTTTGTTCTTTTGAGATGATGATGTTCTGCCAAAAAATTAACGAGTGATGACTGAGTAACATATCTTCTAGAGTATAGTACGTAAAGTATATCCTGCCTAATATTAGTTATAAACAACATAAAAAATAGAAAAAGATTCGTCAAAGAAAAGGTTAAATTTTAAGTTAAATATATTGTGATGAACAAGTATCAAAATTGTTATAATCTTCAATTAACTATATTTACAACAATGGAATCCTACACTGAAATACTCTCAAGTGTAAAAGTATTACCAACAGCAAGCACTTTTAGACGATCTAAAAAAACTAAAACATGTAAAATTCACAGATGACAAGTATATATACTTGTAAAATATTGTTATAGATATTTAAGTGAGTATGAAATAAATTACCTATAAAGAAATTAATTAATAAAGAGTTGCGTTAATAAATAAACACTTTTCGAAGAAGAAAGGCAAATAATTGAAAAATATGGCCTGTTTATGCAAATAAATTAAACAAATTACTTACATGATAAGAATAATATCAAATTATTGAATTATTCATAAGAAATTATTGAAATTAATTATTTTTTAGCAAGAGTAACACAGTGTAGAAATTATAATGTATTTATTAATTAAAAGTAATAAAATAAGAGTTGGAATTGCGACAGTTTTGGAAATGTACAATTAATGTTAATTAAGACGCCAGTGTAATTATCAATATCGGCTTGATGTCAATACTAAATTACAAATCCTAGATGTTGTACATCATCGTACAGTGATGAAGTGTCAGCTATATTACTAGGTCTATAATAACCTCACATCTTATCACCAATACTTAATATTTTAAATTTCATTTGATGTTTAAAAATTTACAATAGTCAAGGAAACAATATCGATGACTACCAAGTATAAATCATAGAAGAGAATAGACTGCCGAAGGTTATTTAAGAGAAGCTTTGTGCTACCGTTATTTATCTTCTGACACAATATAAGACAATTCCAAGCGAGGTTAGTTTGCAAACAAAACATTTGCACTTATATGACCGTTTGGGATCATAGTATTTCTTAATACTCTTATTTTTTCGATTGTTTTAAAGAAAAGCGTTCTTGTTTTAAGTTTAATTAAAATTCCAAAAATATAAAGGGTTTATGAATTCTATTCACAAAATACATTATGTTTTGAGAGTAGCATTTATAACATTTTTGAATATCGTGTTTTATGTTACAATGTAATAAAGTCATGATTAATAGCTTTCATTCGATTTAATTAAGAAAAAAACAGGCATAAATTTTCAGAAAAGCTTAACTTAATTTTCAGAAAAATTATAATATCAAGTCTAACTTTATGGTATCTAAAAATTACCTTCCCCAAAAAACGCAGCTGTGCCTGTCCTACAAATAATTGATTGATATCCATCGGGTTTAGGTAATAATAAGTATTGTAGTTGGCAATTTATACTTGATATTATTACAATTTATACTTGATATAAACAGACACCATCATCTTGTCTTACCGCGAACACGTTTGCTGCAAAGCATCCGAAACGTCGGGTTAAATATAAAAATGTAATAATAAACGCGAGTTATATCCGAAAAATAGTTTTATTGAAATATTTTGTTTATACTTGTATGTAAGGCCTTTATAGTAGAAATATGAAATAGCCATTTAATAATGTATCTCTATAAGTAACATGTTAAATGTTGGATAATTTTTTTCGAGCGTGTAATATATTTTCTATTAAATAGAGCAATGTAAGCGTAAGTATCGTAGCCTCTTTGAAAATAGTTTTAAGGGGCTCCGAAGAATCCATGTTGTATTTATATATATAATCAATATAATTACTTTTGATATAATTTTAATAATAACGAACAGAACTTTGTCTTGTTAACAAAGCTTTCAAATTCACTTTCAAAATAGTTTGTTTTACAGACTTAGTTAATAACGAGAAGGTAGTAGGCTGAATATACCTTTTGTTATAGATAAGTGGCTCTCTAGTTTTAAATAACATAACAGTAATATATTATGCATTTGTGATATATAATATACTTTCTTTCAACAGCTATCACAGAAATGAAATCGAAAAAATATTTTTGATCAATTGTCTTTGTGGTATACAAGACTTCTTTTTAGTACTTACCGATGTTGAAATTTAGAAAAATAAAATCGTTTATATTTGATGTATTCCAATCGCATATTCATAGTGATTCTTCTTGTAGAAAAGAAGTAGAAGTTATTAAAAATGTTGGTAATTAGTATTTTTTTATATAAATAAAGAATTGTTTGTTGTAATAGTTTTTAGTTCACATTTTTAATGTAACTACTAATCTAATTTATCCATTTTTTAACTGTAAGGACATCAATTTAGTACAAGATTTATACTTCCTATCGGAGGTTTTGCAGCACAAATGTATAAGTTCAGAGAGTGATAAAGTACATAATGTTACCGGTAGTCGGTAGAACAAGCTTTGTTTTCTTGACCCACTTCTGAGAATTTTTCAAGAAGTATAGTTGAAAACTGTTTCTGAAAGTAACTTATATAATAGTTGAGCGAATTTCAAAAATCTATTTTTGACACCGAGTGTGTCAAAAACACATTCATGTTTATCTGGAAGATGGTCATATGATAATTTATCAAATATATTAAATAATAACTTGCGTTGTTTTAGTTTTGGAATTTAAAACCATATTTCGATATAAATATTGCTCATATGTTAGTTCTGCTATATACGTAGATATGTAATTGAGTAACAACAAGATTGGCGGGATCACAGCATGACATAAGGCTTTCTGATATCTGTTCTGATATCTGTTTTACTCTCACGTAGCGAATGACTAGTTTTACGAATTATATTAATTAATAATATTAAAAATTCTTATGTATTTTACTATTCTCTTTACTTCACTTTCACATTTAATATATTATTATTTTATAGTCAGAGACCTGTATGGCCGGATTATTTGAAGTTATAATTATTATATGTACATACTTCTTAATATCTTTAGTTATAAAGAAACAAAGATACACTATCAAAATGACCAGAAACGTACCACAAGCGGTGGACGCATTTTACCTACTTTAACACTAAACTCATTGTTCATAAAATACGTACAAATAAAATAAAAAGCGATTCATTGTGTTTTAGAAATAAAATGAGAATCATTTCAGTTTAATATCTCTATTTCCTCAGGTTTTTTATTTATTTAGAATTTTATTAAGCTAATTTTTAATTCATAGGAAAATTAAAAGCTTTTGTTACATTTTCTGAAGCATTTGTACATTTGATAGTGTATTTATTGAGGATGGCAATAAGTAAAATAATACAATACGATCTACAAAACCATATATGAACAAAGACTGTTTTAAAAATACTAGGAAACTAAAAAAGTTTTTTTACGTTTTAGATTAAAAGAGTTTTTACAGTAGTGTTGACCAGGTACGTAAAATTGTTTTAACGAGTACAGCGTTCAGTTTTTCTTTTAATACTTTTGACTCTGTGTAAAAATGTACATGATTATTATTACTTTTATTAGTATATTTTTAGATATTACTCTATATTACAATAATGTCTTTAAATAACCTTAAACCTTTACCTTTTTTTAAATTAATTACAACTGCCAATGTATTGTCTAAAACCTGTAATTATAAAATTTATAAATTTCATTAAATTAAATATATTTATAAAATAAGGATATAATGTTTGTTCTGTTCTAAAATTCTAACATACGTACACGTATGCTTTATTTGAATTATAAACAATACGATTTTATGTAGGTTTTTAATAGATTCAAATAATTCAATATGTTCATTTTGAAATATCAAACAACACCGATAGTAATTTATGTAAAAATGATAAAAAAAAACAATATAACATAATACTTGAATCTCTATACAAATAGATTCAGTGACATTTCTATTAATGCTGTTTTGGTTTTGGAATTCGTTAACTTTAGTAGGTTTCATTAATGATAATTATAGACGAAACTAGTTGATATGTTTTATATATCCCGAATAGTTCAAGATCTCTTGCTCACTATAAAGTGCTTTTAAGTTGAAAATTTTACAGTAAATATTCGATTCTAGTAATTCCACAAGAATCTCCAAACTATAAAACGCACTCAAGTGCACTTTGATCGAGATTCAAAACCGTTTTACCTCGATCTATTTTCATTGCATTTCACACACTTTAACGCCACCCAGAATTTATAAGAACATGCTTGTCCTGTCTTTCGAGTAAGTATTTAATGGATGTATAAATACGATTTTTCTCTTTTCTATTAATAAAAGAGTTTGTTTAGGTAAAGTATGTGCCATAAAAAAATATAATCAAGTTGCTAATTATAACCCAATATTAGCTATTGTTACACTGCCTAACTCGTATTGACTGGTAGACAGCTCAGATGTTTATAAAATGAACTAAACTGTTCTTCTATATGTAACATCTTCATGTTCATAAAATGGGTTCAATTTATAATCTACTTGATTTATAAAATTTAATAGATCCTTATGATATTTCTATAATTTTTATAATAATATATAATAAAAATCAGCAAAGTGATATATTTAACGTGTTGTCAAATGCGATTCCCGACATGTGTTGAACGCGTGAATTAGAAGAAGCTTTGAAGCTTTTTCATAATACTTAATGACATCTTAAAAAAAGTTGAGTTATATACATATATATGTTATAATAAAAACAAAAAATTAGGACCATACAAAAGGCGACCTTATCTCCAGTCGGCGATTTCTACCACATATCCTAAGGGTTAGAAAATTTATTAACTAGTATTTTCTTACATTTTCACGAGTACACATTTCAAATAAAACTAGTTTTACAAATTAAAACTCGCGTATAATTTGGTTATATTTTTGATTTTAATTTATAGTTAATAAATTAAAAGTCAAGTAAATGTGGGTAGAGGAAAAAAATTTAATATATATATATAAACTTTTAATATATATTTATTTTAAAATTTTCTCTTCTTTATTTTAATAACTATAAGAAATATTTGAGATATATACACGTAATATATTATAACGAATATAAACACACACAATGAATCAGCCGTAACAGCCCGTTAGCTCCAATACAATAAGTTTCACGATTCATTTGTGTAAAAGGCTGTTAATCTTATTATAAAATAAACATTCATGTAGACATTCATGTAGATTTTTATTTCAAGCATTCATGTAGATTTTTATTTCAAGCTGATATTTACATTTAATTAAGAAGGTGTTTAATTATATAATATAATATAATATAATTATTAATATTAAGTTTGTTAATTCTCAATTAAGAAAGATATATTACGCTTTTGAAGTTTAATGAGTAGCCAGAGCCGATGACAAAAAGCTGTATATTGATGTGTATAGTAATAATTTCATTTAACGAACTCCAACACAATTACTGTATCCATTTACAAAATTGAGATGGGCTTTAGTTATCATTATTATCGTTGTATAACTTCTATAATAAATACTTAATAATAGAATATTAAGATGTACAATTTTCAATTTCTCTTTATAATTTATATTAATAATATAATGAGAGTGTTTCTATTCGGATATTAGTTGAAGTGCGAAGTTTTATCTTGTTAGATACATAACTCTAGAATTTAATATACTAAGTTCACTTTATATCTATAAGTGAAAAGTACATAAAAATTACATTTTGGGTTAGAAAGTAACATCGCTTAGATTCGAAACTTTTAAAAGAGTAAGTCCCTTGACCCTTACATTAGTAAGGTTAAATTTATTAAATAATTTAACTATTAGTAAGATTAACATCATTAAGTTATTATGATTTTTATAGAAATATATAGAAGTACTGTAAAGCATCAAAAAGAACCTTTTATTTTGCTGAGTAATTTATACAACAAAAAAAAAATAGTTTTGGGACTGTGTTAAGGGTCTTCTAATTATTATTATTATTAGTTAATGTCTTTGTTTTCTTTGTATTGCAAAAAAAATTGTCATTTTGTTAATTTTGTGATATTTTCATTAACTTAAAAATGATTCAGAAAAAAATCGGAAAGTTTCGTACAGAAGATAAGAAACAAGAACGTTATACATATAGAAACAGTATGAAGTAGTATTCATGAGATGTAATTTCGATAGATAAAGTCAACTACAGTACATTCTCTGGTAGAAGCTCTAAACAAAATTCATGATGGCCGCATTAGCGTTGCAAAAAACATCACAAATACATAGGTACGTGTCCAATAGCAAAATAAATATTATAACTATATAACTAAAAAAAACTTTTGCATCCACATAAGAATTAAGGATAATGAATTACGAATCTATTGAAGATATTTTATCTTCGTGATACATGATTGTATAATTATGCGGCTATACCTACTCGTGTTAATATTAGGAGTATGTGCCCCTATATATAAAAAGGACTCGAAACGGTTTAAAAACTAGTGTGACAAATACCGATTTTTCGTGAGTACAGCAGGATAAATTATACATTTATATTACTATTGGCTATATTCGCTTATTATTCATTACCAATATACTAGAAACGTCGAAAGTATGGATTGGTTTTTAATGTCTTATTTTTCATTAAATGACGATGCATTCTGAACTCAAATTCTACATCGCTTCAGTCAATTGATAGAAATGTTATATATTTCTTATTAAAAATTGTTCCACACACTCAGGCACCGACTGCCGGAGGCTATTACTTTTAATAAACTGAATAAAACAGTTATCAATAACAACACGAGCTATAACAATTTATATTTAATTGGAATTATTCAAATATTTTAATGAGCAGGAACAAAACTGTAAGCAGAAATGTTTTTAAAAATGTCATTACTTTATTTTATCATTACTTTGCATCTATAGCCCCTGATAATTTGTTCATAATTAGTAAGCAGTATGCGAAGTTTTAGTTTACACTTAATACAGTTTGTTGTGAACATCATTACTTTTTTTTTTTTTTATTTTTGTATGTGGAGTAAATATTTTAACTACCTATCAGTCTATTATTCTTTTATTGAACTTCGTCTTGTAATTCGTAAGGTCTTAAAAAAATATGAAAAATCTAACAGACTTGCGTGTGAAGTGTTTTGACTTTATTTTTCTTATTAAGATATTAATTTATTTCAGATATTTATTTTTATTTAAAGGTATTTTAATGTTTAAAATTTTGGTATCGAATATTTTTCGATAAAATATTTCTTTAAATATAAAAGTCATTGCTTAATTTATAGTTGTCTAAGGATTAGGGAAACGTCTTTAAATATGAAATATAAAAATTTAATATATTTAATTTAATTGATTATAATCAACACAAGTATTCATAATTGACAGCAATCATTACTAACTTCTCAATGTAACTTCTATTTTATATTTTATTTAACATAAATTCTGTAAAATATCATTAAACTTTCAAACGATTAGTTCCCATGTAACGGAGAAATGCTAAATGAGCTAAAGGTTTAACGCATTCAAGTATGTTCGCTTGGCTTTATTACTTCTAAAGAGATATTACGAATAATAATAGCTAAAAGCTAACTCTTACATCATTAAATACGTTCACACTGACTTGCTCTGTAAGATGTATAGTATATTTCTTAGACAGTTGTAAGAAGAACAATAAACACCTGGACGGATGTCATCAATACCAGATGAATAATATTACCAGAACACTATAATAAATATCTCAAGTATTTCATTATATAATTATTTAATTAAGAATTTAAAAACTGTTTTTTAAAATGTTTATAAAATAAATATCTATAATAAAACTATTTCCATAATACAAAAAAAAAATAATAACCAAAGTCATAAAGCCATAAAGATACTCGGATTAAAACTATTAGTGGGATCTATTTATTCTTAAAAAATAAAATTTTAACTATTACCATAATAACCACATAAAAAAACAAGTTGAACTAAATTCATTGAACGAGTACACTTATTAATTTTCACTTATTCATAATTATTATGTAAAGAACAACATTTTAAATATATTTTTTTTAGATATTTTCATTAATTCCTTTTAAACAGCTTAATAATATTTAAAATTTATCTTTTAAGAATCGTTTTGTATTGTAAATTATATATATAGTTGATAAAAAAGGAACAGAGGTCAAAGGAAACCTCATGTAATTGCATAGAGTTTCTTTTAAAAAGCTTTTTTATTAAGTTTTAGAAGTCTCCTGAGTGTCATACTTTTTACTATCACTTACCACCAAAAATGAAATAAATATATTTAAACAAAACCTCGAATTCATAAAAAATATAAAATTAATTAATTTTGCTGTTATATTTTTCAATTAAGTAAGTTTGAAGAAAAACTCTATTTTAAATTTAATTTTAATATTTAAACTCTCTCCAAGTTAACCGTTTTTAATTGAAAAGTGCAAAGCTGTGTATAATTAATATTAATTTAACTAATTTCTTTGCTTAAAAATATTTTATCTTATAACAACCTAATTCTTTTTAAATGGCTACAAACGATAATAAAATAATTATTTATGTATTATTTTGTTTGTCTCTTTTATTATTATTATTACTCAAATTTTATAATGATAAATAATTATAATATCTAATAATATTTTATATAATATACACAAATACCCCACTCACTAATTTATATTACTCAATTGAAACGCAGAAGTATGTTTATATGTAATAATATATAATTGCAGTCTTAAAAGAAAAAAGTACTTAGGTTTTTATAATATATTGAATAATTATTCATTTATAATATAATCAAAGCATACAAATAGATATTAATTGTTTTTTAACTTAAAATTAATTTCTTGAAGGCTTTCATTCGATACATTATAAATAAGTACAATATTGAAACTCACTTCAAGTAATTTAGGATTATAATTCGAATTGGGTTTTCGATAGGACAAATATACCAGCTAGGTAAGTACACTAAAATGTTAATACACTAATATATAATACTTAGGTATTAATTTGATTATCCTACTATTAATATTTCTTGTTAAAAATCATTATTTAAGTACATATTTAAAAACAAACCTAAGACTTAGAGTTTGAGGTTTATTAATTACTCTTTACTACTATGTAATATGTAATCTTTGTATTTTCGAAAAACTCAGTTTTTCCTTCCGATCTGTCTGTCTGTATGTGTGTCTGTGTGTCTGTGTGCCTGTGTGTGTGTCGAATTTTATTTTTCGAATTTTGAAAAACTAAAGATATATTTGGAATCAGCATCTAAATGTAAGATTCACTTTTTAAAATTATGTTGATTGTCCAACGGGAAGGTGGTTACCGAAGTTACCGAAAAATGGAAAAAAAAATTCGAATTTTTAATTTTTTTTAAATTCTATCATAAACTACATAAAAAAAGCAATGGAAGTTGTTTTGTTTATTAATTAATTTGCGAGTTATAATTTGCCGATTAGGAGTTTTTCATAGCGGCAAGCTCGATTGCCGCGTGTCAGATGTTTTGTCATTGAATGTGCTTCGCAATCTCATCAAATTTACGAAGATTACTTTAACAAATTTGTTAGGAATTTAGTAAATTCCTAGCTCCGCTGTTCGGGTACAGAGATTTATTGAGCACTCGACAACTCCGTCTAGTTTGTAATTGCATATATTGAAAAATAGTGTCATTTTTATTAGTATTTTATCTGTTAGGATACAGTTTTTAACGTTTAGTTACTGTTATTTAGTACACTTTATTTTAATAAAATATTTATTTATTTATTTCTTCATATTTAATTGTCATAAAATTGTTTGTGTTAGAAACTTAAAAAACGATAATTATATTAAAAATAAGGTTGAAAGTTTTATTTAATTCAATTTTCTTTGGTATGTTATTCTAGTAGTAAATTAGATTCCCTGTTGCATCGTGTGTTCTTTGGTTTAGAGCCAAATGTTCACATAAAGCGACAAGACGTTGAAATTAACTTCTGGAATTCAATAGCCCATGTCTGTGTATTTTACAATTGTAGATTTGTTAATATTCCTTTTAGTAATAGTATTTAGTTTTAAATTTACGTAACAAAATATAAATTTTTAGAAGCATGCGGATCTTTGGTTCAACGGATGTACTTTTATGCAAGTAATTTTATATTTATAGCTACGTTTTAAAGTCTAAAAAACTACTAATGAGTCTGTTGCCAATTTAAGTAGATTTCTATCTGCTTATATAAATGAAAGTTGGTAGAACTTATTTTTTTAAGAATTAAACTTGTCTAATGTCATGTTTTTTTTTATATAAAAGCTAAAAATATTTGCTTTTTGCTACACGTTATATTTTTTTCCTCTTGTTGTTATATGCTAATTTGACATTTTCTAAAATAACTCAAAAGCAGAGCTTTTATAATTGTTAGAGCACTAGTACTAACAAATATACATTTATATTAAAAATAATTTATGTACCAAGAAAAGACATAAAGTAGCTACAGGAAAAAAAATTTAATAATGTATGAAACTATTATAGTTTTACTTTAAAAAAGTAGTTAAAAATTTTAATGAATAGAGGTTATAAACATAAAATGCCATCTTAAATCCCTCGAGAATTTCATCTTATTTTATATTATGTGACCACCCAAATTAATAGGAGCAAAGTAACCTTAAGACACCATTGTACTTAGCGTTTATTTCGAAGTGTCTTTAGTTGTTTAGTCGCTCATGTACTAGTAGTAGCCATTTTATATATACATTAGTTATCAATGACAAATGCGTTTAAAATATTGCATTATACTTACCTATACCAGGGATGGCGAACCAATGGCCCGCGTGCCATAACTGGCACGTTTGAAAGTTTTGATTGCACGCAAAAACACATTTTTTTAATAAGTCAACTTTTTTATTAGAAATGAATTTAAAATTATTAATCTACACTTAAATTATAATTTATGATAATAATTTGTGATACTGAATACCTATTTCAGTTTGTTAACTAGAAACGTTTAATTATTTTTTTTTATTATAAAAGAGCATGAGTTTTCTCGAAGTATATAAGGATGTGTTTTGAGTGGCACTTTACTTATTTAAAAATGATATTTTTAAAAATATAAAAACTAAAAAATAATTATTTTTCAAAATTATATTTTTATTTACTTTCTGGCATCAAAAAAGGCCATCCTGACCCATACCTGTCTGAATCAAAATGAACAACTGAATAAAATATTCATTATTCTTAACTTTCATGCAAACAACAAATCTAATAATATTGTGGGTTTAAGAGAAAATGTACAGCATCATATGCATTGACCTAGAAATGTTTGTGAAAATTCATTAAAGAGATTAACAATCGTCGACACATGTGTCTCGGCTGGTGACACTTATTGTGTTACAGCAAACAAGCGATAGCTGAGTTAGATCCAGGGCAATATAGCGTTTTCTGTCAACATATTAAATTAGACGGAATTAATTTGTCCTCTTTATGGGATAACATATATCAAGTCATATCATTTTACATAGTAATTATGATAACATACATTGAGCAAATTGAGTATCAAAAATATTAAAATTTAACTTGTTAACTTATAAAATAATTAAAAGAATTTTCTATACTGCTTTCCTTTTTGTTCTAAATATAGTTCTAACAATAATCACGCACGAGACAAATATAAATTAATAAAAAAATATTGTAGAATATAAACGTTTTATTTATAATATTATTGCAAGGTTTAATTTATTTGAGAATAAAAAAATTTTTTTTTATTAAATTAAAAGAACAAAATATATTAAATTCTTATTATTTCTTGTTTCTAAAACTTTACTTTTTATTAAAATCAAACATAATTTATTTTTTATATACCAGAATATGAAATCCATTATAAATAACATTGCTACGTTTTAAAAAGTACTTATGCTGGTGTTCGTTTATCAAGTTCTCATTAAAGTAAGAAACACTTTTAAAGTTAGGTTTGAACGTTGCTTTAACTTAGTTAGTGGCCTCTCTCACTTCATTTACTTAATGTACAGGAATTAAGACATTTACTTCAACATTACATTTATTTTAACAGTCTTGAATACTTTGAGAATAAAAATGTAAATAAATAAGACGTGAATAATTCATATATAGCTTAAGAGAACATAATAATAAAAATTAAATTACTAATTTCTATATATTTGAAAATAAACTTTATAACTATATATATAACGTTTAATTATTATTTCTAAGCATAAAGTTACAGACTTAGTATATTATTACAACTTGCAGGTGGTGATATAATTGCAACAAGTTCATGAACTGCAGAAGTAAGACATTTGCAATAATAGAATAAGATATGATATACAAAGTGGTTTCTAAAAAGATCCACAAATATAGACTAATAAATTTTAGCAAATAATTCTTATTTGCTATTTCTGTTACAAATTATTTAATTAAAGTTGTATCTCTCCTATGTGTATATTTTATACATACACAGTGTAAATATATTTATACAATATCGAGTTACTCTATTATTTACGATATTTACATGAACCAGTTTGAAGAATTTATTTAATTCACAAATCATTTATTCTTGTTATGTTGAATTTTTCAAACAATATAAAATATATATTATATATAAGCTATTAAATTTATCCTACAAATAATTTTTAAAACGTTTACAATTATAATTTTTTTTTCAAAAATATAATCTTATTCACAATTTTTTAAAATATTTTAACCATTGAGATATATACTGTAAAGAAACGAGTTTCTTGAATCCACTAAAAATAAAGTTTAACGACTTTCCGATGACGACGTGTCTTGGTGAATAGTGGATATTTATAAGTTAACATTAATTTTTCTTTTTCTTCTTTGAAATACTTCACGAGAATCAATAGTTTCTAAAGAATTAGTTTAAATCTATACCGTTTTTTTATATGCGTCTAATAACAGGTGACAGTACAAATAAACCATATTCTAACAATTAAAAACAACAAATAATTTGTGTTTTGCAACACAGAATGCTAGTCGATATCTTTACTTAACTTAAAGACTCCTTTTTATTTTTATTTGCAATAATATTAATAAAAACGTGTTAATCTCATTTGTAAACATATACATATTTTAAAAACTAAACAAATGACTAAACGCTTCTAAATCTAGTTTTGTTTCAAAATAATAAACAATCCAATAGATTGTAAAAATTTGACAATTATGCAATCCTGTCTCATCTAATCTAATAATCAATTTGCATTATTACTGTACTTTGTTTCTTTTTTTTTTTATATATTTTATAAACTAATATCCTTTGTCTCCTCACCTTCTGATCCTCTTATTTGAATAAGATTGAACTTTACGCTTAAACTGTACTACCGTTCATTATTAAATATTGGTAAAGATTAAAGAGACCGATGTTTACGGGACAATATGTGGTTCCTAAAAGGACACTTTATATAAATATTATGTATGTATTCATAACAATGTATAAATAATTATGTTATAATAAATAACTAAATATACTGTTGCAGAGATAAGAGAAAAGAAAACCAGATCCTTTTTAAATAAATTCAATTACTAAGTTTTCGGAGTTGTCGATTGTTCGATAAATCTTTATATACGACTGGCGAAGCGTGAAATTTCTTATATTTCTATCAACTTGTTTTCCACGAGCCGAGTATTGTTTGTTAATTAAAACATAATTGTTTTATGATACCTAAATTAAACGTTTTGCAAATTAAAAAAAAACAAATAAGTTAGTTTAGTAGTAAAATTAGTCAAAAGATATATACGTCGTAAGGAGATCGAGATTCATTTGTAAGATAGAAATACAAATAAATTGTCTTCTATTCAGGTTAAATAACAAATCAAAGTTAACTTGATGGAAATAACTTTAAAGTAAAATGAATTAAAATAAAGTAACAAGACGAAACGAAACGAGTGACCGGATAAACGCTTGCCACGCCAGGCTCCACTATGCACTACCATCACTGTGACGAGTTCGTCGAATCGGCTCGTCACACCTTGGCGGAGTGCTCCGCCTGGGACCACCGGCGCACTGAGCTGGAGGGTGTGATTGACAGGGACCTCTCGCTGCCGCGCGTTATCAGCGCGGTGGTCAGCAGCTGCAGAGAGCAGCAGCAGAGAGGTGCTGGGTCGCAATGGCCTCCTTCTGTGAGCAAGTCATCGCCGCAAAGGAGACCTCGGAGCGGGACAGGGAATCAGCCTCGTCCGCTGACCGGCTTCGTAGGGGGAGACTGGGTAGAAGGAGGCGGGAATCCGCCCGTCGCTTCCTTCCCCAGATGTAGGCCTGGTGAGGGGGGAGGGTGACCCCTCTTACCTAACATAGGCCTACGATGGGAGGGTGCTCTACGTTGCTCGGGGCACCCTCATTCGGGGGTCTCGCCGGGACGTCACGGTGTGTGCTAACGCGATCCCGTGACGTCCCATTACGGCGAAGAGGGCAACTGTCAGCATCTTCTATGCTGCCGGGTAGTCCCACATCACCCCCCGGCCGTCACCCCCCTGGGCCGACGGGGTACCCGTAACGGGTTTTTCCAACGGAAAAAAAAAAAAGAAAAAAAAAGGCTCCACTATGCAATGGCCGCCTTCCCACCCATCGTTGAATCGGGTCCGCCGCTACTTATGTAAGCCAGTGGCGCCGCCACGTGTTCTCAGGTCGTGTACTTTGCCTCTCGCAAGGCCAGGCTATTAACTATCATGTGACTCCCACATATATGTATAATCATTTCATTATTTTAGTCACATTTTAGTAAAATTGAGACAAAATCGAGCAAATTTATTTAGGTGGCAATCAATCGATAATAAATAAAAAAATAAATAGTGCAACATCGTTTGGGTCTTAAAGTATCTTATTTTCTTAAACAAACCATCAGTTGTTTTTAACATGTTTTAAGTACAAATGTTTTAAATAGTATTTTACCGTATAACGTATACCACATTCATATTTTCTGTATAGTTTTTGATTTAATTTAGAATTTAATTTACCCGTTTTTTAATTTTCTGATCATTGCGTTAGATTCAATTCTTTTAATTACTTATGACATTAGAAAACTAATAACAAATCATGTCATTTTATTTTAATCTATGACGATGTACCATTAGGTTCCTCAGATTTTGTACAATAACATCTAAATATTTCATATAATATTCTATAAATATATTAGTTGTGTTATAACTTTGATATGCTTTCAAAACAAGCGAGGAATACATAAGTGTAGCTGAAAGCCTCATGCAACTTTCAACATTCTGAAAGCTGAAACTTTTAGGAATTATACTTAGTAGTAAAGCAATTATTATTACATCTAACTAATTTTTATTACTAAAAATTAGTTAGATGTAATAATTGTTACATTATAATATTTTAAACATTTATAATTATGTAAATGCAATCAAATATGTAGAGAACTACACACGTATTGTGTTTTATCACATTATAACTTTGTTTGTTTGAGTTAAAATGTTCAACGTCATATGCATTGCAATGGAACTGTTAGAATTTCATTAAAGTGACAAACAACCACCGAACATACTAATGTAGATGCAACGTATGTATTTGATGATAGATTTAATAAAGTAACTTTAAGGGCATACTTCTAGAAGAAAACAGACCAACCTAAGTAGAAATTATATATTTAAATATTTTATAAACTAGAAGCATACATTTTCAAATCTATTAACTTTATTTGGACTGCATTTAAAATTTAATAATTCATTTCAAAGATTAAATATGCTATTATTTATATTATATCAATAAATTGAAGATCAAAGTTATTTCTTTCATATTTATTTTAATTTCTTGACCTTTTCGTAGTGCTTTAAGTATAAATATTAAAGTTTTAATTGACAATGGAGTTAGAAATTTTATCGTTATTTATTGAAATTATATAATTAGAAAGTGTTCAATGAAAACATAAAATAAATGAACACATATATTTCATGTAATTTCAAATAAAAGAAACACTTTTATTATAAATTTATCCACAGTTTTGTATGTTACAAAGCTGTGACAAGTCACGAATTCACTAACATCACACGTCCTAATCTGTAATTTATGTTCTCAAAAGATAAAATGAGTGTATATTTGTTTTTATTACAGAGTCTCAAACGAAAGCTAATCAAACGAAAGATATACGGTACTGAGTATAAAAACATTAGCATTCGTCTTTGCATTGTTCATAATAATAGTAAGGCGATCAATTAACATATTTTTTTTTTTGTAATTTGTTAAATGTATTATGAAACATAATAATTTAATATCTCTATTTAATGTCTATTGACTATATTTCATTCGAAGGTATTGTTGTTTAAAATTTTAAGATATAAGAACATTCTTAATGCCTATAATAGGTAAGAAGCAAGGAGATGACATTGCCCATAAGAGATATTCATTTGAGCTGCGAGAAAGATTATTGATTGGCTTAATATAACTTGAAAATATTCTACTTTTATTCTCTAAGCTGTTATTTTTTTAGATTTATAATATATTTTTCATATGTATATTGAAATATCTTTATAATTATTATCTATTTGTATTGTCTTATAAGCATCATAAGACTATAATTATATAATCTCTAAACTTGCAAGTAGTGAAAGTATTAGACGTGCTATAAATGCTTATATGAAAAAAATAAATTAATAATATAATGAGAGTTGCAAATTACATAAAATCAATTGAACCGAGGATGAAAAAATATATATTTATTACAAATTATCTTAAGTTTTATTTTATATTTATTACTATTACAATATACTTTATAAAATACTTATATTCTAAAGTGAAATGCTGTATTTATCAAAAGAAATTTAAAAAACACAAAGTAGTTATTTGCTCAATAAACTGCTCGTAGTATAGGAATTTTTTAAAAAGCAATTTCTATACTCACGATTCTTCGACGAGAAAATGTTTATTCAGTCGTAAATTAGACGAGAAATTCTCTTTACATAAATATAGAAGTAATATCACACTTGCAAATAAAGCTCAAGATTACGTGTTATTTTTCTATCTACTCATTATTGCGTATACGCTATCTTTGTATATACTTTCTGATAAATACAATTTAACAAAAGGTATAATAATTACACCATATTAGATTGTTACATGAGAAAAATAATAAAATTAAATGTAATATTTATACTATGTAAATATTGTAAAGAAAGATGATTTAAACATATATATTACATTATCTTATAGACTGCAACATATAATATTATATTCTCGTTTTCATGATTATAATAATGATAATATGTATAAACATAAGACATATGACTTGCATGTTCTTAGCTAATATCTAAGTTCCTAGACTAAGCTGTGTAAATGTTTAGTAAATTATTAATAAATCTATTCTCATGCAAAATATGTTTCACCATCATCTCGTCTTACCGCAAACACGTTTGCTGCAAAGCACTCGAAACTTCGGGTTTAAATTTAAAAATGTAAAAAGTAAACGCGAGTTATAATCGTAAAATGGTTTTATTGAAACTTCTTAAAATTATTAAATTTTATAAAATAAAAATTATTTGTAACATGATAAGTCACATTTTTAAAGAAATTATACAACATGAGGGGTTTGTGTATTCATACATTTGTATGAAATAAACATTTAATTAAAAGTACATTTATTCATATATACATTATATATTTTCTAATTACAATTATTTGAAATATATTATTAATAGTTTATTTTATTATTTCTTGTACATTGAATAAGAGCGATTAAAACATTTTTAAAATTTGGTACTCGCTAAATAAAACTTTACTTCTCTAGATCTTTTAAAAATTGTATAACAATCGATAGGGTTTTTTGTTCGAAACAAAACAAAATATAAACCCTTATAGAAATTGTTTATAATTGAATAAAATAAAATAAAGTAAAATAATTATTTTGTACTAAATAAATATTATTATTATTTTTATTACTTAATTAAAATTATATCCTTGAATTTATTGAAGCAAAATAAAAAAAATTGATAAAATTGATAAAAACAATACAAGTAAGAGCTATCGATATAATTTCTTGCTCAAACCCTAAACTATCACAAAAAGATGATTGATGTTTGCGTGAAATGGAACTATTCACAAAACATTAGACGTGAAATAGTAATTGTCATGAGACTGAGAAGAAAATCTTTTCTAAATTCCTATAGGATTTATTACATAAGAATCTCCACTACTATTTTGGTACAGATGACATACAGCTAAAGTAATCCTTTTTAATTTGTTTCTCGATACTCTTGTATATTAAATGTTACGTTTTATCAACAAGTAGTAAAAATGATTTAAGATGTCATAAGCAAAACTGTTCTTTGTAGTTTTGTGCAAATGTATAAAATGAAAATTCTCGTGTGAAATTTAAAAAAAAATGTTGATAAGGGTACCAAATATCTTTGATAGCTCCATTTTCCATTGTTTTACTGTCAACTTAGTATCGTGTTGGGTCTTTATTTATCTATTTAAAAATTAAGAATGAGAATAAAAAGTTTTAGTTAAAACCAGATGAAATTCAAATTATAATTTACTCTAACAAATAGCACACTCATATAAGACTCAATAATTGAACACATGTTTCTAGAATTTATTAAATTATTTTTTATTTACCACCTTAACGGAATTAGGATTAGGAATTTATTAACAACTTGAACAACAGCGACCTTTCCTATTCAGTATACACTTTAGACAAACTTTTAAAATCGTTCAATTCGTTCAAAGCACAACGGCTTATATCAGATTGCATCAACAATTATTTAAATAATTTCTTTTTTGTACCTTCTTAGGGCTTAAAAAAAATTGTATATTTAACATATGATTCAAATACAAATTATACAAGTTTTCTTCAAAAAAGTCAATGAAAATGAAATGAAATGAAAAATTAAATGAAATGAAAAAAGGAAATGTAATATTTTTATAATGTTATAGACATTGCATGTATAGAATACAACTGATGACGAACACTAATTATTAAAACAATTGACATACATTTAACAAAACGGAAAAGCAATTAAACTAAAGCTCGTGATGATAATGGCGACAAAGGTTGGGTTGCGGTTCAACTGAAATAACTTTTAGAAAGTTCCTTAACATTGTACTATTATAAACATTATAATTATAAAACTTATGTCGAGAAGGATTGAAGTAAAAATGATTTGACAACTCAATTGAGAAGATTGATTGGTTATCTGATAAGGAAAATGATATTTTGCAGAACCTTAACAAGTTATATCATAAATAGAGCAACAGACATTGCAGAAGGGTAATATTCTTAAAACTTTATAAGTCATTAATCTTTTTAAGTATCTTTAAGATTATCAAAATGTAATATTTTAAGTATAATATCAGTCAACTGAACTCACTTATTTTGATTGACAGTAAGCTCTGCTATTCATATCAACTAGTATAATGTACAAGCACTTTACAGCACTTCTTTAAAGAAATTCTAGTAAATAAAGAAAGAATCAAGAAAGTAATTTTGAAATAAATTGAAATAACTATGTAAAATAATAAAATAATTGATCAGTATTTGGTTGTTAAGTAAGGGGTTTTAAATATATCATTTATTTAAAATAAATAACTAAAATAGTCAAGACAAATATGATCAAAACCACACTGCACTGCAATTAAATTATAATGTAACATATATATTTTTTATTTTTTAATTTCTTAAATTGATAATCTATAAGTATTAATTAGCTAATATTTAGCTTAACTACACTTTATTACAAATAAAAAAGTTGTAAATTTGCATTGAGAACAACCAATTAGTAGTCATTAAAGAAAATTTAATTTCCCTTTGGACAGGAATTGTGGTTTCCTTTATTATTGAATATCATAATTAGAGTTATTCGTTAGCATTTGATGATAAAGTATTTTTTAAAAACACAGTCCTTTTACAAGTTCTATTATATATAAAATTATTGTAACTGGTATGATTGTTTTTAACTTTTTCTTCAATTGCTATGAAGATAACATAACGATCTTTAATAAGTTCGAGACACTATATTTTTATAAATTACTCTCAAGGAGTACAAAACACATAAAATACTGAACACTAAAAGTACGATTCACATAACGTTGTGTCGAGTATTATGAAATTAAAAGGACAATCATTTAAACAAGCTTCTCTTTATCAAATAATGTAGTAGGTTTACATACAAAAATAGTATACAAACAAAATGTTCACAAAATACTTGGTTTATGAAAGCAAACATGTCAACATAAAAACGCTTTATGAAATTAATATTTTTCCAAAATTACATAAACAATGTGAAGCTATTTTAATTTGATTCTATTCTAACTCTGCGGTGTCAAAAATGTTAAAATTTTTTACGAAGATACACAAATACCTATGCGAATTATTGAGCTGAGCGAAGCGAAGCTTTTTACCGGTCGCTTCGATCAAATTTTGCTATCTCCTCCTACACCGTTCCAGCTATACGAACCAAATTTGGCCCAGTTTATTATCACATGCCCACTTCTCAATAGATAGGTTTTGAAAAAAATTGTAATTGTAGATTAAGAATAATTTGCATTAACTTTATTTTCTTATTTTATTTATTTGTGTTCCATCCTGGGTTGTTGTAAAAGGTTATATTTATAGTATTATACGTAACATTTATTGCCTCAAATACATTTCTTAGTTACATGAAAATTATGGATAAGTTTTTGTCACAAAGTTTTCGATAGTTGATCAACTTATAGATAGGCAAGTGGCCGACTGAATGATTTTTTTTTATATAGTGGTATATAGTTGCTTTACAAGTTACTCGACCTGTTTCTTCGACCTGTTGCTCGTTGATCAATTTCTTGTTGGTAGCAATTTTTTTTGCAAAACGTAAATAGTTTTCTTGCTAATTGGATGACTATTTGGTCAACTAGTGGCTCAACTAGCAACAACTATTTACTTGACCAGTTGGTCAACTAGCTGGTCGTCTAATTGGTTGATTTTGTTGATGAAATAGTTGCCTGAATTGTTGGTACCATATTATTTTTTTTAATTGAATTTAATGCAACATTGGTCTACATTCTCCGTGAAAATATAAATGTAAAGAAAAAGCCGACGTGATTAATGAATCGTGACAAAGTAATAAAATGTTTGTGTTTTGTAAGAAAATAAAACTTTAAAAGTTATTTCATCCGGAAATATTTAAATTACTATTATAGAAACTAAATTAAATATTTAAACACCCTGTTGACTTGAGCTCAATGGTGACTTTTTACAACTAATATTTATGAAAACATTCAGTCACTATATTACAAAATTTTTCTATTTAGTTTTTAATACAACAATATAATTAACATACACGTATATTAGAAAATTACAGTGCTTAAACCAGATCTAAAAATAAAATTTATAAATTAATACAATTTATAAAATCATTTGATATATCCTAATTATGTAATATTCAAATTCCAATTGTGCAATCTGAAATCATGTATAAATTAAATTTATTCCAAATCTTAATTCCTATTAAATTTATCAGTACTCTTATGTTATTCCATATGTCCAGTAATTATTCATTAATTAAGAAGACTGTAAACATTTTTTATTCTTATATCAAGTAGCATTATAAAAAAGCACTGAGTGAGACCGTGTTATTAAAGATTTTGACACAATCGGTCAGATAGTTGAGAGGAGATAGCAACATAACACACGCAGACTTCTAAACAAGTTCCTCTCGCAAGCTGAAGGAAACTTTTCTAGTGTCCGATAACGTCAACTACAACTTTACTAACAATGTACGTTAGTAGCGCCGTGATCAATGATATAACTCTTTAAAGTAAGTTGCACTAACACAAAGTAAGATGATCTTTGAACAAAATATAAATACATTCTACGTTTTTTTAAAATATGCAACATTTTACTCAATTATTATTTACTTAAATTATTGTATATTTTTTTATTTGCTTAAATTTTCCAATTCGAAGAAGGTTTTGATTTTTATCACATTTATATTCCAACAGGAATAATAAAATGATTGAAGATAAAATAAGTATACGTGGGAATTAAATAAAATTTGTTTAAAGAAAATTAAGTGTTTCAAACTTTTGTAAATAAAATTTTATAGTTAATTTTTTTTTCAAACTATATAAAAAATGCTTTATTGAACAATATTCTCTACCAGTTTCTTGAAGATAAACAAAACAGTTTGAGTCTTGAAATAACTGTTACAAATAATTTATTTCCTGTATTTAAAAAATAATTTCATTTTATTGAAATAAATAATCATTTCTATTTCTTTTATTAGGTTTATTTTTGTACAATTTATCTAGATGAAAAATATCATAAATATATTTTACTTTTATAAAAATGTATTCAATTATTACAAAATATATATATTCTTTTTGTAAGTAAAGTTTAAAAGTGCTTCTGGTAAAAATAATCGCCAACCGATAAATCTCCTTACAAACAAATAAGATATAAAAGAAAACTAAGAAAATAATACTCTCTTTTATCATTTAGTAATTTGCTTCGTAACCACGAGAGAACAACCTCTCCAGTAATAAAGGAGTTAAGTAAGTATCATTAACATTAACTTCACAAACTAATTACATTTGTTGTTTGTGTTGACCGATTACTTCCTCTACTAAGAAAACAAGTAAATGCTTAGTTCTTAAAGCCGAGTAATACTTATTTTAAAATCTTATAGTTGGATTAGAGGAATGCAATTTGAATTTCGCTTTAATAACTTTAACTAAACATATTTAAATTACAACATGAATATAATATTTTGTTGGTGGTATTAATCTAACTGCAACTAGATATCCAGTACCATAAAACTGATAATGATAAGTAAAACTACTAATTTTTTCCCGACATGTATGCATTATCAGGTTCTACCATTCGATAGGATCCAACGAAGAGCCGTTCGGATTTGTGAAACGTCAAATTGGATTACATTGTCTAGGAACGTCCCGTCTTTGTACGTTATCTAGAACAATTCTCAAGAGAAGGATTCCAAAAAACTTTTTGATCTTATTCCCAAAACCCATTTTCATTACCGCACTGAACGGCGTCGCCTACAATACGAGATGTCATGTAACAATCTTCACCAGTGCCGTTCACAAGAAACTTTCTGCCGCAAAAGACCAAAAAGTAAAATGAACTTCTCTGGGCATTGGCATCCAGATCTATCTTCAAAAAGAACACCTACTGTTTTGTCAAAATTCGGCTACGCTCTTGTGCAGCCTGATAATGCAAGACACAGTAGACGATGGTGATCACTTACCATCAGATGATCCGCATGCCATTTGAACTTATTCAACTAATCTGCCAGTTAAGCAAGTTCTCTAATTGAATTGTGACTAAATAATAATAAATAATCAATATTTTTACCATGCGTACAGTAGACTCATGCACCTGGTCCGCCATTTCATGATCTACTGTCAATCTGGGGCTGTCATATACATTATAATGTAGTTACACCACTGGAGCATAATAATATATACTGATTTATTTGTTTAGTTTCAGTTAATTTAACTTCCTACGGTTTTATATATATTTTTTTTATTTTACTTTTCTGTCAGGACACAATGTAAGTTTAGGGATAAGTATTTGTAGTTCTAATATTTACAGGACTCAAAACAATTTAATGCTATTATGTTACACGTTGACCATATTAATAAGGTAGGTGACCTGCAGAGTGGGCTTTATTAATCACATTACTAATTTAGATGTCTTACAGATGATTAGTTCGCCGAAAATTAAGATATTAGCTCTTATTAATTAAACAATAGATCTAACAGCTTTCTAGTATAGTAAAATTGTGTAATGTTACCCTTAAATATCATAGAATAACGTTTAAGTCTGATGCACAACTGAAGTTGTATCGAATTTTAAACAAACTAAGGTTATAAAATAAAACATATTTATAATATTACTGTTTATTATATTGAATGTAGACTTTATTATATACACAAATCTTACCACGACCATACGATTTTTAGATTGAATATTATAAATAGCCTTCAGGCTTGCATACTTACAAAATCCAATTATCATTATACCTTTATTTTTTGCATTTCAGATAGTTGAGATTATCGTACTATTATTTCTATGAATATACTATTTTTCTTAATACTCAAGTTTATTCAATAAGTAAAAAGCTACTTAATTAAATTTATTTAATTTAAATTGTAATACTTGTTTAATAAATTATCTCATACGCTTTGAGCTAGAACTGTTGGAGGTAATTAATTAAAGATATTAAGAACTCGATACACGTATCTCAGCTCGTGACACTTCTTGTGTTAGAGCAAACACGCCATTTAGATGAGTAACATAATTTGTTATATATTTTAGGTATATTATTTAATATGATTTTGAGAACCACTATGTTAATAAAATTCATAATACTGAATTATTATAATTTTGAAAAACGCTTCACATCAATTGTTTTGTCTGAGATTAGGGAATTAATGACGAACTCATGGTCAACTTCGAGTTTGGTAATGTAACATGAAATTAATATTTAATCATATAATATTTAGGTTTGTTATTACTATTTTCAATTTTGTTGTGTAACTATATCTAATAGCAGTTGATGATCTTGAAGAGGACTCTCATTATTCGAACCAAATATAACTAAGAACTTGAGAGAAAAAAGTAACTGTTTCATAACAGACAAGTTTTTTGAAAGACAAAAAAAAAACAACATCGTTAAAATTATTTTAGTTTTTTATATTAAAAAATTGCCCAAAATTATATATACTCTATATAATATTTCAAATATATATTAAAATATCTGTTAAATATAATTAATTCAGATAAAAACAACATAATAAACACTTTAAATATAATGAAATTCTGCCCCTACTTGTGGAGTTCAAGCCTGTTTATAAAATCAACCGCAGTTTTCCCACAAACTGCTAGTGCGGTAGAAAAATGATGCTATTTATTTGTTCAACTAAGCGAGAAGTTCCCATTCGATTTTTTATTGCATATAGTATTGGACTGAAATGAATAAAAAGTACATTATATCTTGAATATTATATTAATGGAAAAGTTTTCAGATGGTTTGTATTATAAATTTGGACTGTATTAAATAACGTTGGTAAGATATGCATTTTTATTAGCATTAGAAAATACTTGACAGTGTATTTTTTTAATACAAAAAAGTACGAGGGAATAATTACTTTTTTTATATCTAAATATATATCTATATTTTCTGCACATCTATGGCTAGAGCTCCGAAAAGTATAATCATTGGGACCAAAATCTGCTTACACTATTAATATAAGATAATATAAGATTGTTTAAAATAATATAAATTAAACGTGCCTTTGGTAATAATAAAGAGCTGAAATCTAGGTTCAAGTTCGAAAATATATTACAATATATAAGTAGTGTTTGTAGCAAACGGAGTCGCGGGCTTTTATATATTTTTCAAGAAATCAAACAAATGTTTTTTCTTTAGATAAAACTTTAAGGCTTTGTACAATTTATAACATTATTTATATATAGATAATAATATAGTAATGAAGATTTTTTTGTGGATAATTTTCAGCCCTTTATGACAGAGCTCCAAAAGTCACGTTTTCACTAACATTTCGTAGTCCTAATTCGTAATTTGTTCTCAAACTATACTATATGTATTGACTTTATTATAGTTTTATTACACAAAGCCTTATATAAATTGTTTGTTAAATTCGTGTTCTGTGCTAATATATAATCAATATTTATCATTAAATAAATGTCTATTAAAAGAGGCGGGTCTACAAAGAGTCTATATTTACTGACTGGACTGTTGATACTATATGTACTATTGTGTTAACAAATACGCATCTAGTAACTAGAGTGTGGGTTAACTAAAAAAATAATAGAATTAATAGTGTATTTTAACTAACATATTTGAAATATTAAAAAAAAATTACATGATAAAGAACGATAAGTTAACTAATAATTTCATGTTTTAGTTAATATTTTTTGTTATAGGAATATTATAAAACAATATGTTAATGTATACATATATTCTAATTAAATTAACTATTTTAACTAACGTTGATTTAATTTTGAAATAGTTTATGTTCATTCAAACTGGGTTAATACCTAAATCCATAAACAATAATAAATAAATATTTAATTAATATCTCTGAATATTATTTGAATATTTATTACTTATAATTAGTATCATGTAATAATAATAATGTAATGTGTATTGTTTGAACAGAGTGGATCAAATAACATAATCATACATCGTATTTTGTTAGATTTTCACGAGTACACCTTTGAAATAAAACTATTATTACGGATTAAAACTCGCGTACAATTTGGTTACATTTTTGATTTTAACCCGACGTTTCGAGTACTTTGCAGTAATCGTGTTCACGGGTAGACGAGATGTAAGTGTCTGTCAGAAAAAATGTAACCAAATTATAGGCGAGTTTTAATCCGTAAAAATAGTTTTATTTCTAATCTTACATATTTTAATAAATTCCCGGTTTATTCGGAGTCTTATTAATAAAACTAGCTGAATGTTTCTATTTTCTTCACGTAATGATTGCCTCTTGACTTGCGAACAACATTAAGAGCATCACAGTTAATTGGGTAAGATGAAATCTAATATCTAGATCTAACTAATTATATATATTTTTTTTTGATATACTACATAGACATTACAAACTGCTGTTATAGTATCACCACTGGTTGGTCTCTCATTGGACTAACTTAAAGTAGTAAGTAACTAAATTATAGTACAATCTGTTTTATTGAATTCACTTATAAAGTTGCCGGAGTTGTCAAGCTCGTGATAAATCTCTATAGCATGACTAGCGAAGAATTTCCCTATTAATTTGATTTCCGTAAGTCACAATTGAATAAACTTTTTTACATGTTTATATAGATTCGCGAAATAAATAATATATTTTCTATGATTACAAAATAATATTAAAAATATAACATGATTAAGTCGATCTTTACAATATCTGAGAAAAACAAACATGAAGTAAAAAAATAAATTACGTTAATGGCAAATTTTTCAGTAATTCTTTATTACATAACATGCTAGGAATTATTGCTTATTATTACGTATCGGACTTGTTTCACACTGGTGTATAATGAATGTACACTAAGAACTTTTGTAAACTCATGTAAACAAACCTACAATTTAGGGATGATACAAAAAGTTCCAAATGCAAAATCAAATATAATTGAGATATGAATATGAATACTGTTGTTTCAAAGTTTAATTTAAATATTCTTATATTTATCGAATTTATCTGATTTACAGTGTTACGGGAAGATTAAAAAAGTAAAAATTTTTTACAACCTCAATTATTAATATCATTGGAACTAAGTAGTTGTAGTTTAATTTATGACACTTTATTATATATTTCTTTTGTTGTCAATTTTTACATCGGTTATTTGCGTTTCATAAATATGTACATGAAACTGAAAAGGTATTTTGTAAAAAAGGATTCTTCAACGACTAAGAAAGGAGAATTTTTGTAATAGACTCTTAACGAACATTAAGAATGAATTTAGTATAGTGCTTCAGAGAACTTAGTTATAACTTGATAGATCCTAAAACAACTGACTCGGAACATCTTAAGTTATTTATAATTGATTGCTATCTTCCCTGCAACTATCAATATGTGCTATATTTAACTAGTCTAAGAGAAGGCTACGTTTCATAAGTTTATAAAATTACTTACTCAACTTCTATTAGTTAAAATTAACTTTTATATTTAGAAGAACAAAAAAGCACAATTTATGGCAATAAAAATAATTTTAACTGATTTTCAAATACTCTGTTTATTTCATATTGTCAGATATAAGATTATAAATATCCTTAATTTATATTAAATATTTAATAAAGATAAAATTTAAGCAAAGAGGTTCAATCAGCAACAAATTATTTAAGTAACATTAGTTTTATAAAGATATTTTTCAACTTTATTCATACGTTCATAGTATATAAAACATTGTACTATTATATGAATAAGAGTCCTTAATGTCGACTATCGATCCAATATACGAGGTCTCTGAAGTCTAACTTTATTAGATTATAATATACATAATTTATATTTTAAAGTTAGTTTAGTTGGTTTTGTGTTAGTGTATTTTATTTGAATTGTAAGATGTATATTCCAAAGATTATTAGCTGCATAACTTTGAAAATGCAATTTAGACAATCTTATAATACAACATTTACAATAATGATAACAAAATCTGCGGAATTAACATGAAAATGATTGTTTTGAAATGAAATAAATTTAGCTGAAATTATTTACAAAATTCTGTTTCCACTCTTTACTTGAAAATGTTGGATGATTTATTATTTTTTTAGAATGTTGGTAGCCTAGTTTATCAACACAATATACAAGGGAAACGAAAATTGAATTAGTAGCTAATTTGATACAAAAGCTAATAAATTATGTAATCAAATAATTAAAGAATACAAAATAGTTTTTAGGTTTAGGTATCTTTTATTTGTTTTAATTTCCTAATTAAATATATTGCTATTTAGAGATTAGGATAATTATAAAAAAATCTTTTTGTAAATAGGTAAGAGTAGCAAAAAATTTTTTCAAAATTGAGTGTCTCATCTATATGTTTGCATATTTTATTTTGTAATATTAATATTGTTTATTCATGGATTCTGTATTTGCGTAGAGCGAAGATGACTTTTTTGTAAGTATATTTATATCTACACATATATTACATTATATAACATATTATACTAGGAATTTAACTCAAGGATTTTTTCAATATTTCTTTATATTCATATTCAACGTTAACTAGAAATTAATAATATAAAAACTGTATAAAAGATAATATCTAAATACAAACCGTTAATATCATAAAATGTAGAGATTTTTCTTAATATTATAATAATTACTTAGAGTTTTGTTGGTCATTAAAAAATTGTGTAATGGAATAAAATTAGTATTGTTTCTATACACTTTATTGCTTTAGAAATTAAATGAAGTAGGAAGTATCTTTTCATTGCCTTTATACTTATTACTTCACTTTGATAGTGTTTTGTAAATGGTTCTAAGACACGCACACATAAATCAAAATTTCCTAATGTTTTGGGCAAGAAGAATTTCGATTGCATATTTAAATAATTTTATAATTTTATATTGTTTATTTAATACGTTGATTAATTTCAATTCAAACTTTTTTTTGTTAAATTTTTTGAACACTGTTTCTTTAATATCTTAATCACACACCAATTTTTTTTTTAATATACAATATTATAATATTTTGTTTAAACAAAATTTTTTATCAAACATACATACAAGATCAAACATTGAAATAGATAAATATATATTGAAAACAGAGATCGATACAATGTCTCATTGAATTCAATGACTGATTGAACTTGAACTTTAATTGAATTTTGATATCTTAATTCAATTAATATTTATCTTACCCTTGTGGCCTTGTGTTTTGTTGTTGTTGGAAATATTTTGTGCTTTTATATTGAAAAGGCATTAATTCCAAGACATTAATTCCAATTCTAACTGATAATACTAGGCATTGTTGTATCTACGTCTGTGCGGCGTAGATATGAAACCAGAATTAAATTGTCATGAAGAACTTAGATATTTGTATTTGCAAGTAAAGAATTCGAATTTATTAAATTTATAAAAGTTAGGTAATTTCAATTGCTTTATTTTTTATCTACCTTTTTTATAATCTCTAATTATTCGCTTTTTATCTTATTTTTTTATTTTATTTATCTCTTTTTATTGTTTTTCATCTGGTTGACTGGTAGATATTTACAAAAACCGGTAGGTATTTACCAAAAAATACTATTGATGCTATTGATTTTATGGTAAATAAAGATAAATAAATAGATAACTTCAACAAAAATAGATGACTTCAACTGTTAAACCTTCAAAACAACAACTCAGAATGTACTGTATCTTTTTAAAGTGTACCAAGATGCCTTCAGGAAAAAAATGTTTTTTAGTAAAAATACAAGTAATCGAAAAGTAATCGAAAATGGTTGATACTTTATAAATGGTTATTAATACTTCTGTTTCCAAAAATTTTTGTTTTTTTTAATTAATCCAGACAACTAGTGTACCCATTGAAAACAATCAAAATCATCCTTTCAAGGTTACTAGTTGATACGGATAAAAAATCAGAAAAAATTACCGGATTGTCGAGTCCTCAATAAATCTTCGAGCTTGGCAGTTAAATATGAAATGTGTTATATTTTTCAACTTGCGAGCAGAGTACATTAGTTAACATAGCAGGGTTTACAGTGAAACGATCACGTAAAAAGCTTCTTCAAAGTCGATCTATTTCATACTTCTTAAATTTGATTGTAACTTTTTCAAAGTTCAAAACTTTTAACCTACATGACAATGACTTGACATTATCTAACGTGGTAAATTGTATATCTAGATGATACTACGCCTGTCAATCACGATGTCAATATATTCATCAATGTTGTATTGACGTCAATGCTGAATCAAAATATACATTGTATATTAATTTAAACCTTATTGCACTTCATTACTAGACAATTTTAAATGAATAATTAGTTTTCGTATCAGTTTGATTTTCGGATAAAAAAAAAATAAAACTACCCTCCGTACTACTTGTAACTATATGACGGTCGGATAGTATTCCTCGACTTTGCACGACATGACTCAATGTTGTTATCGCGATTACATCTTTACATCGTATAAGCAAAACCATAACATTAATATTTTACATTTATGAACTAGATTATATTTATTGATGATATAATCTGAAGTTTTAATATATTATAATGTTATATACATGTTAAAATATACCAAACTGTTACAGTTTATTTTCGTAATTGTTTAAGTGTCTTTTTTATTTATTTTACTTCTTCTAGTTATTTAATTATTTATTTCTTATAAATACTTATAACATTTTATATAAATACTTGTACAAAAATTCTTTTGTATACACATATACGTATATGTACAGGGATAGATATGCGTACATGGGTGCCTGTGTATGTGTGTATAAGTGGGTGTGTGTGTGCGTGTTAATTAAATCCATAATTAATACTATTGATTCTTAAAGATTTTCGGTTTAAAATTTGATATTGGTTTATATATTAGATCTATTTTATATTCATTTGAATATTAAATACATTTTCGTGTTTTTTAATGACATGTCATTTACTCTAATCAACGTTATAAAACTGATATTAAACAGTAACTCTGACACCTCCAACAAAATATATGTTTTATTATGTCCATATTGTAGACGGTCTGATGTAATAAAAAGGCTTCATTGTATTAAGGGTGCTAACAAAGCTTTTAGACCTCTAAAGCCACAATTTGGTAGATTTACTGCTCGTGAATGTTTGCGTGTACCGTAGTAAGTGAGACTTTATGTTATATGTATACCTTATATACTTTGATACTATAAATTATTTATAGTAATAACTGTTGCAAAAAATTTAAGATGGTTGTTGTTAAATATAAAAACTACATTATTCGAAATAAACTTCATTTAAATTAAATATTTACAATATTATTATAATGCTTGTTTTCAAATTATAATAATTTTTTATCAGTTTCCTATTAAAAAATACTTCAAAACATATGAAACAATACAATATCAGCTCGATGAAAAACTTGCCAGAAGGTGATTTAAATTACAAAACAATAATTACACGATCTTAAACAATAATCAAGCGTAAAATTGCAATTACATTAAACTAAAAAATTTTAATAAGCGATGCAGTAAATGACAATATTTTTTTTTCTTTAACACACAAATGATAGTGCAAATGAACATAAATGTATTATAAAAGAAGTATCGTATTAATAAAAGTCAAAGTCAAATTATTATTTTTTTATTCCAAAACTCTATGGATACTCTTTTAATTTAATTATAAACATACGAAGTTAGTGTTAGTTCCAAATTATTTGTTAACAATAAAAAATAATAGTATTATTAGAATTTATTCATTGATTGCCTATTTGTCTCAGTATCCTTCTTCACTAGTAATTATATCAGTGTATTCACTATTTATTGTTAGGAATTAAAATTAAGATATGCGTGACTTAAGTTTTTTATTTTCTTACGAGTATTATCTGTGATTTGAATATTCTATTTAGTTTTAATAATTTTTTTCTGCTCTCAATCACTAACTTCAACTCTTCAATCCTTTAGAAGAAAAAAAAAGTTTACACATAATGTCGTAAATAATCAACGGTATTCCTAAAATTGAATCGCGCGATTAATTTTTATTACTTAAAATGATGAGAATTTAATTTAAGCACCGACCATATAAAATTAAATATATCACGTTTCAATTTGATTAAAATATTTGCATAACCGATAAACGCTTACATTTTTATTATTTTCAGTAATTCATGTCGACTGATTAAATGAGATTTACCCTTTTTAATTCCGAAAGATTTTGTTGTCACCGTATGAGTAATATTAATTGTTTTTTAAATGTCGACCAAAAAATAGATGACAATTTTATACTGGATTATGTTATAATTTGGATTGGATATGAGTTTAAATCAAACATTTAAATAACGATTGTTTTATTAATTACATTATTTTATTCGTATAGCTTATTGACCGTTTTACTAGGAAGTATTATGGATGGATATTAAGTATATTTAAAGTGTTAGTAGTAACGTAAATATGAGAAGTAGATCTTTACTTACTGCATTTTAATGAGATTTAAAAACGTAATGTTTCAAATAAATAAGCGGGAATGTAGTTCAAAAAGGATTTTTCGTCGTAAATCTGCAGCTAACTATTCATGGAGCATAAATCCAGTACTGACGCTATTATTAATAACCGCGGGTTCACTTGTGATGTTAACGCTCCCTCGTGTTACGATGTTGCTGAATATACACCAGTGAAATGAACCTTATTTCTTATACCTTTTTAATGCATAATAGATATTTTCCTTTATGACCATCCTTCAACCAAGATGAAAAAATTTTAAAGTGGGTTAGATATAAAATCATGTACATATACAACAATTTACATTACAAAGAATTTAAAATATAAAATTTGTAAAATTGCCATCGTTACTTTAATGTTTTATAATATTTGTCGAAACTCATTCTGTTTTTATTGTAAAAAATAATGTAGAGAATCTATCTAGTTGGTTGATACCAAGCTTTTGATATTTTCATTTATTATTAAGGTTTAGAAGAAGTTTGTCAGGTGATGGAACATAAATATCCTTTTATTAAACACAAAGACAGCACATTACGACACGAGATGTAGGAAAGTTTTCTTTGTACGATAACGTCGAGGACAACTTTTCTGACATTATACGTACTCGTAGCCGACACTGATATAATTTAATTATTTAGAAGAAACTCTCATTAGAGACGAAACTTCTGAGAATTCCATGGATTCACCATGAAAATACAGGGCTGTCGCGTTGCAAGGACGTTACAAGCAAGTGTAACAAACTGGTTAAAACAATTATACATTTTATCTTGTAATACATTAGAAACTAATAATATTTATTTTATTTATTTTTTTAATTTGGTAAGTAAACTTGAAACAAACGGACGTATGAAGATTTACTTGGTTTTCGTTCTAAGATATATTTTTTTGTAATTACAATTTCTAGCTTTGTTTTTAAGGTAGGCACTTATTAACAAAAGTTAAAAGAAATATATCCTGACAGATTTATAATCTAGGGTTCGGTTATTGCAAAATAATACATATTAACTACAAAGAAAAATTACTTTTATGTACAAAGTAAAACATTAAATGGATTCCAATTATTAAATGTTTTGAAATACATTCTTAATAAATAACATCTATATAAATTCTAAAAATGGTATTAAATTTTCAAACGACGTTCTAATGTAAGAAGTAAATGTTACTCCAGCTAAAGATTTAGTGCATCCGAGTGCCATCGCTTGACTACATTCACTCCTGAGGAAAATTCGAATAAGAGTAGATAGATATAATATCTCCTATATAACATACGTTCAGACTGGCTTGAACTGTGATCTGTGCAATTTATACTCATAACTAAATAACTAATATTCTCAATAAAACTATTTTACGGATATAACTCGCGTTTATTATTACATTTTAAAATTTAACCCGACGTTTCGAATGCTTTGCAGCAAACGTGTTCGCGGTAAGACGAGATGATGGTGTCATCTGTTGTCCTTTTGAAATTTTAAAGTTTTAATAACGTAAAAAATGTGTTTATAGTAATATAAAAACTCTTTATTTGATAACCTATGTTACTTAAGAAGTATAAAGTATAGTAAATGAATTAGTTACTATACTGCAAATAATTAAGTTTAATTAAACTTTTGTAAGGATGATATCATTTTTCGTTTCTTTATGGAAAATCGAATTTCAATATTAATACTCGTATATATAACTTTAGAATTTGATTATTTTAGTTTCTCCCTTTTATAGATAGTTTTGATATATTTCGTCTACTCATTGATTAAAATGTATTCGTGACAAAATGTTCATAATTGTTATAAATGAATTCATTGCCACGTAATCATTTCTTATTCGTCTTGTAGATGTATCGAATGAAAATATAGTTTAATATATTTACTAGGATACAATGCTAATAAATAAACATACTTTTGTTTGCTTTTTAAAAATTTTATGACGATAGATATATCATAATAAACAAAAATATAAAATAAACTAAAAAATAAATAGTTGTATTATATACTGTTAAAATATACATGATGCGAGGGAATTATTTCGTTAAATTTTCTTATGTATTTTAAAAATAAACACATTTCTTTCTTGCATCGTTTGTTTTCTGTTTAAGAGCCAAATGTTGCCATAAAGCGACAAGATACTAAAATTAACTTCTGTAATTCAATTGTCCGTACTCAATGTATGTAGATTTAACAAATTTAAATTAGTTAACATTTGCTATTATTGTACTAGGGTACTATTGTTTTTCAAAGTTTTGAAAAACCAGATATGACTAATTTCACATCTGATTAGATAAATTTATTACTTTTTATTAAGATAATAATTAAACATTGAAAAAAGGTTTTGTTTTTTGTAAAAATGCTATAACATGTCGGAATACATTTTTATCTAATATGAACTATTCTTCAATGTTTCATAATTATGACTATTACTTGTTGTAGATAGGTTTTATATATAGGATCTCTAATCTGCATCAAGTTAGTCGTGAAATATAAAAAGGATGTTTTGGTAAGTAACTTACAAAATCATTAAGAATAATTAAAAATAAAATTTTAATTGATTTTTATTAGTAGTAGTTTAATGCAATTTTATGCTATGGACGAGAGCACGGTCGTGGAGATCTATATATCACGGGCCAGTGCGGCGGAAATTCAGTCTCTCAGATAAATCATGGTCGAGCTCATGAATATTAGGTACTCTTTGGCTGGTTAGGTTCAAAGCAAACAAAACCTTGGTGTGCCTATTTTCTGTCAAAAAAATGTCATTAAATCTTACCACTATTTTTAGAATTGTGCCCGTAACGATCAGAGACAATCTATACTTCGTCCATTTCAGTCACCTTTACTTCCTATTTTAAGTTTCGTACAGTTGATACTTTAAGGTTTAATTAAACTCAATTAGCTTCCAAAATGCATGGTTTCAAATAAATTGTCACATGTTAGCCTTCAGTGATTTTTTTACATCAGGCAGGCTGTTATAAAATCCTCGTTGGCCCCGAAGCTCGTTTCCGCTGCTGCAGCATTAGGTAGGCTTCTGCCCAATGTCGGAGGCCCGGGCGCTCCGTGCCGACGTTTGTATGGCGGTATAGTGAAAAGCATGGCCCTTTAGGGTGTCCTCATATAGTCGGGAGGTCTCACTCGCGATTCAAAGGTTCTCCTGCAATAATCGCAGAGGACCATCGCGGTTAGAGTGATCAGGGGGTATCCGTACAGTAACGTTTATTGCAGTGACATAGTTGGCGAGTGACCTCCCCTGGGAGCTCCAGGCGGAGGTCCTTGTTTATTTGTATTGGTGATTTCGCTTTTGATGCCAAAAGGTTTTTTCATAAAATCAATAGCTCATTTTTATTCTTAAGATTTTAATTAATTCTTATATCAGATAAATTATTTTAAGCAATATTTAATGTTTATTTTGGAAGAAATCAATGGAGTAGGTTAAGACAAATAGTCTAAAATGTAAGGTTTTAAATGAATGGAAGTGATAGATTAGATTAGATAAGTTATAAAAAATGTTATAAATACCAAATATTCTATAATAAACTCTGTTTTATATTAATATACTCTGGGTATATTATACGCTTTTTACTGTTATGCAATAACACTGTAATTTTTATTGTTTTCGAAAAACTCAGTTTTTCCTTCCGATCTGTCTGTCTGTGTGTCTCTGTGTGTGTCGAATTTTATTTTTCTAATATTGAAAAACTAAAGATATATTTGGAATCAGCATCTAAATGTAAGATTCACTTTTCAAAATTATGTTGATTGTCCAACGGGAAGGTGGTCAGATCGGCCGCCGAAGTTACCGAAAAATGGAAAAAAAAAATCGAATTTTTAAAGTTTTTAAAATTTAAAAATTAATTAATTAATTAATTAATTTAATTATTTAATTTTTTTTTTCTTTTGTTTGTTAATTAATTTGCGAGTTATAATTTGCCGATTAGGAGTTTTTCATAGCGGCAAGCTCGATTGCCGCGTGTCAGATGTTTTTTTTTATTATTATATTAACTAGTAGAAATATTGTAAACGTAAATTATTGTATAATATATAAACTACCCCGAATAAATTGTGAATATAAAAGACATAGGTAGCTTTTTCACAAGGGTTGAAAACAAATGAAGAGGAATGTTTGCTTGATTGTTATTTCCGACATTTAAATGAACTAGTTCGAAATACAATTATCATTTAAAACTATTTGACTTAACGGTTTGAATATTAGAATGAATTAAATGTGGAGTAAATATAAAATTATAGGAAAAAATATATATATAAATTATTATTTTTAGTTACATCGCAGTTGAAGAAGTAAAATTTTCAAACGGACATTGAGTAGCATAAATAAAATAGTTTTAAAACCATACCATTGATTGTATTGCATATGAATTACAATTACAAAAATAAAACATATGATATTATTTTCAATTCTACTTTGTTTTGATGACCGTGTTATATTTTTAAATTATTGTATACATTATATATGTATACCTTACTTATAATGTAATTAGGTTACTTCTATTTGATTGAAAAATTACCAAAATACAAGAACTATAGAGTTTTTGTGTTTTGGTTATTTATATTTTTTTAAACATTTTAACGTATATATTGTTATCAATTGGTCATTAGTCTACCATTGTGACTATGTTTTTAGATAATGTAAATAATGAGAAATAAGAATGTACGGTGTAAGATAGGCTCGTAGGGTAATATATGAAGGTAGAATATTGTTAGCGAAGTAATTAAAGTTGTTTCACAATATCCACTTATATTGACACTTTTCACTTAGAGTATTTTATACTTTCTGAGTCAGAACGTGAATGCCATAGCTGTGGACGCACGATTCCTCATCGGCCAAACTCCCACTATAACTGGGTTCTGATTGGACGATAAAATACTAATTTCTTATTGGTCCGTATCGTGCGGGCCTCACTATGGAAGTCAAGTTCAGTACACATTGTTTGAGCAGCAAATAAATTATAATAGATGTTTTTATATATTTAATAACAACAAATGTTATTATTACAAGAAAATTGATAACAATATTTAAAAAAATACATTAAAACAGTTAAAATAACTCAAGCAGAGGTACGAGGCTCTTTATTCACTTTTAAAATAAATTCTACCGACTTTCCAATGACTGCGACATAATCATCTTGGTGAATTAACGATATTTATAAATTAACATAAATTTATTTCTTTTGGAGCAACTTATCAAGAATCGTTATTTTAAAATATTGTTATATATATATATATATATATATATATATATATATATATATATATATATATATATATATATATAACAATATTTTATATATATATTTTTTTTTGTTCTGCAAAGATATTAACTTAAAATATTTTTTGTCTAAAAAGATAATAATAACTATAACTTATATAAAATATTTATATAATACTTAATTTTAATGAGTTTTGTTCTAAAATTTCATTATTTCACGGCACAAAACCTGTTTTTTATATCTATGTATTTCATATTTATGATAAATTTAAATTATAAAATCAAATATTAAGAATAATAAAAAATGAGTAACACTGATTGGTGGGGAAATTTTCATTTAATTGTTAAATTCGCAGCAACTCTTAATTATTACATTATGTAGTCACTTACTATAAAAACCAATCACATCACTTCATATTTTTAATCGTGAGACGTAAATTGTAACATATAAATGTTAAGAAATTATGTTAACTGATTTTTTTCAGGTTTAATAACAGATCAAAGAGTAATCAATGGATACTTTAAATCCAAGAAAATTTTTAAAGCAATAAGACAAACTCGAATATCCGGATAAACGCTACCTGTGCTCGACTCCATCAAAGCATTGGCTGCTCCCGCGTGCATCAGGCGGCTCCAACGCTCCTTTCGAATGCTCCAGAAGCGCTGATACGCGGGCTGTCGTAGACTTTGCTTCAAGCAAGACTAAGGCATTTACTATTATGCCACTACGACATATTATATACTATTGTGAATTTGTCAATTACGTAATTATCTTAAGCTTAATCATCTAAGCAATTTGCGTGATCCTGCCTCAGCAATGTAATTACTTACTAAGCTAGTCTCTTGGTTAGTCGTAATGAAGTATATTACAATAATAAAGCAATATCTGCGAAATCGATATACCTATTTCAAACTACCTTACTTACAATATAATACAAATTTATCACCCAAGAACGTTACACCTTCAGCACCATTCATTGAACCTTAGATAGAATATAGTAAAAGAACAGTTTAAACTTTGCGTTTTTAAGTTGCAGTTTCTATTTCTACTTTCGAGTGCCATATTGTGATTTAATATTAGGTCGGGGAAGGGTTCTTCGTATTTTACTTTAAAAAATTTTGGAAAATCCTTTTCTCCAATTCATTCTAACTCATGTAACCTGAAAAGAAATAAAGGAAAGAAAAAACTTTGGAAATTTGGGGTATCATTATAATCCAAATACAAACAAACTCATAAAATTTTAACAACATACTTATGATATTAGAATTGGTTTTTATGTGTGAAAATACTCTTAATGCAGAACTTCTAATAATCAAAATAACTTTGGTTTGTCCAAAAACTTACAAAATTTAAAAAACAAAATACCGTGGAAATGTACCGTGAAAAACACATTTAATATAACAAGATTAACTTTCTCCTTCTCTATTTCCATCTCATTATCTAACAAGTTTCCTTGTTCAAGATTTGAACTTTTAGTTTACACTTTGCCACCACTTAATATCGTTAAAGAAAACGATGTTTTCAAAGGAAGCATTTAATAACCTTTAAAATTAAAAAAACATTATGAATCATTATTTTATACAATAAAAAGATATAATATTAAAACAATATATAAGTTTTTCTTTTGTCGAAGAGAAATGGAGGAAAAAATAAAAACAATGTTTTTCAATGAATTCAATTACAAAGTTGCCGGAGTTGTCGAGCGCTCGATAAATCTCTGTTCATGCGAAGAGTGGAAATCCCTATATTCTCATCAATTTCGTTGCCATAAGCTAAAGTTGATCTTTGGAAACGCAACAGAAATAAACATTAAATTACATAACTAATTAGTATTGTTTTATTATATGGCAGACATAATTATGTGTCATATATCTGGCAGTAGTTAAAATAGAAATTTATTATATTATAAATGGTTATAAATTTTCTTTTTTATATTCTAAGTTCTTTAAATGCCTTAATAGTGAAGTATTTATCCTTGTTAAGTTTAAAATTTATTTTAGTAAGTTCAAGAATAAATAAAATGAAAAGTAAAGAAATTAATAGCTAATTTTAATAATATATTATATTTTTAATTATCATAATAACAATGTTAAGAACAACCTTAACTAATCCGCCAATAATCATTCATAGGTAACATGGTCCGTTCTAGCGATTATTTAGATTATACATTTTTTTTCTATATGCCACCGTTGCTTTTGCCCATATGCCTATTTTTTCCTTAATATTACCTCAAATAAAAAACACAGAACAGCGAAAAACAAACAAATAAATTATTTGAACACCATCCCATGTTTATAAACATAGAACATATTTCTTCTAAATATGTGTTTACTTATATCTATATGTGAATTAAGTAAATATGTTTATTTAAAACACTTTCCAGTCGCAATATTTAATAAAATATATATAAGAGGCAAGTAAAATTAAATTTCGTATATCGTTTCTAATTTTACATTATTTGAGCTTATATCTTTTTTTGGATACGAATCTAATTGAACATTGAAAATAACATTTTCGGTGAATTTTAAATGTAAAAATCAATCAAAAATAAACGATAGACTAGGATTACTTTCAATTCCGTCCATATTTTATTTAGTAAATTTTAAACGAATATATTTTGTTTACTTTTCATTATCTTTCAAATAACAAACTGTCAGTCAGTTAGTAGCGTAAAATAAATATGAGAGTATTTTCAATTGAAGCATTCTTTATACATCTAATTATAGATTAATTAGATGTATAATTAAGCTTTATAAATATTAAGTGAACAAACTATTAAGTTTGTTCACTTAATATTTATAAAGCTTAATTTATTTTATTATCTTGGATGATTTATATATATTATCACAAAAAACTTTCAAGGGAGTTCCTGACTAACTGACTGAACTGACACAGTGCTTATGGTTTAGCTTCTGAAACGCATATTCAGCATATAAAGCTTAGAGTGATGTAGTGAACAAGTGTGAAACATGTTACAACACGAACTTTGACCAGGAGATACTGAACATATGTTCGCTGAACATATGTTCGATTATTGACACTGAAAATGTTAAACCCATAAAGGATGACATGTAACTTGCGGAATAAGCATAATATCTTGTTGTTTTACTCTATTTGAATAGGATTATTTAAATCTAAATACTGTAATATAGACAAATGAAAAGAAATCATGAATGAAAGTCTTAAGAATATTATTGTGTATTATTATATATGACGCAAATAGTTATTTATGCGCAATCGCTATTTTATCTTAAAATGTTCTATTTATGTAAGTAAAATAAAACAAAAGATTTTGTTATTATATAACATCATATTTTTTCATGGCTTTGTATTTTTTACCACAAACCCCCAAAAGTCACGTTTCCACTAACATTCAGTCGTCCTAATTCGTAATTTATGTTTTCAAAGTATAAGATTGAGTGTATTTTAGTGTTATTATTCTAAGCCTTATAAAAATACTTTGATTCATGTTCTCTGCCATAGTATAATAAATACTCAATGCTTAACAAATAAAGAAAAAAGAAAATAAGGTATTTAAGTAAGATTCTGTATTAGATTATAAGCTTATCGACTTCATTTTAAATAAAAAAATAAAATTAACAACAATATTATTATCGATAAAGAAAAGAGGGATATATAATTTAACTAACTTCAGGTAGCAAAAAAAAAATATTATAAGAAAAATATGGAGAAAAAAAAATATAAAAATATCATATTTTTAGGAGTTTATCCTAAAAATATGATATTTTTATTGAACAATGTGAATAGCAATTATGCTATAATTTATGTTACATATTAATAATTTATGTTACATATTAATGTAACATAACATATATTATTCGTACTTAATTACAGTTTATTTTGGTGTTGCTAAACCAGCATTGTCTGTCTAACTATTTTCTCCACGTAATGGTTGTTCCTCACCTCCGAACACCATTAAGGCAAAATAAAACTAAGTCTGTTACCTCACATAAGTAGTCTGGGTGTCTTCAAAGCTAAATTTGCGTTACGTGACACCGCAAGCCGTCGACGCAATTGAGTTAAGCTAAATTTAGATTTATATAGAGAGTGGATTTTGTAGGATATTTTTTACGACCAAGAAAAAATTACATTTATTTCGATAGCTTATTTATTTTTCTAAGCGTATTAATCAGGTTAAGTTGATGCAATATGACGAAAATAGATTAATAAATGGATTTATAAATTAATATAAACTGATTATTTAATATGGATTACAAGTTTCAGTGATTTTTATCGTGTGTATAAAGCTAACATTTGTAAAGTACAACACTCCAAAGTTCCAGTTAAAAGATGTTGCGTATCTAGCTTGTTTTACACCATTTTACACTAGTGTACAAGCATGTACAGATATACTATATTCTGCATACAATTTGAGACTACTTACTACATATCGACGCGCAGTACATTTGGAACTAGTTAAAGAATATTATATTTACAAATTATTAGAAATACATATCGTAGTTTGAAATTTTAAATTAAAAAAGTTCTTCTGTACTCAGACCAAGAGCCTAAATGATTTTATAGTTTGTTTATTAGAAGGTTATAAAAAGTTAACAATTATGAAAGTAATACTTATACATTATTTTTATTTATTAAATCACAGAGTAATTTTAAGACTTTAATTTCATACTGTCTTCAAGCCGCCTCGCAAGTAATGTTAATAGTAATTATATGGTAGTGTGCTCATGGTGTAGAACTTTGATGTCCATAGACTTATATAAAATAGATTAATAGCCTCACCCCTCTGTGAGTGTTCAGTTACTGCAGAAGATTCAATATAAAGTTTTCTCATTCTTTTATGTCGTATCGTATTCACATATAAGTTTCAAAGAAAAACATTATGATTGATAATTAAATTAATAAATTAGATCAGATCAGATTAGAAAGTATATGCTTCATAATCATGACCTGTTTTTTAGTTTTATTGTTAGAGACAAATCTGGGAACTGAATTTTGAACTAGTTTACCTCAACAGTTTAAGCTGAAACTTGGAACTTACCTTTGGTTTCGATGAGAGTTCAATTAAATATAATGAATATCTTAGTAATCCAAAATGGCCGTCGCAATATAATGGTGGTATATAATATATTTATATATAACCAACGCAACATAGACATAAAATGAATTTCTAGAATACAATACACTACACAAAAAATGTAATAAACATAAAAAAGTATTTATTTTGTTAAAACTCACCCAATATGATTAAAATGGCTTGAGGACTAAAATGTAAAAAAAAACATTATGAAAGAAATTCAAAACAAGTTTCAATTTGTTTAGTACATTAAGTTGGAAGCACTTAAATATTTATTTTTAAATAAAAGAGTAATTTGTTTTAAAGGTACAGCATTTTTTTAAAATTGTTTGATAAGATGTGGGAGTTGTTAACATATTTATTTGTTATAATTATAGGGATTGTAATTCAAGATGCCTACGATATTATAGCTAAGTTTTAACATTAAAAGTTTTTGTAGCAATAAACATACAAACACTTGTTAGAACATTATGTAATAAAAGCAATAAACAATACAACAATACAATTAGTATATTACTGTCATTTCATACTACAGATTCTAATATTTTGATGACAATTAAATCTAAGGCACTGGAACTAATATTCTCTAGTTAATAATAAATATATAATTATAATGAACTCCTTTATAATTTAATATATTTTTTTGATGTTTTAATTTTTTTTGAAATTTATTTAATATGCTGTTATAAAAATTTTAAAAAATGAGGAAAAGAAAATTCAATTAGTAGGTAATTGAGGATAAAATGTAAATACTGCCTGTTTTTTTCCCACAGGTGATAATAAAATGTCCTACATTTTTACTTTTAAATGAATTATATTATATAAATAAAGCAAACATTTCATAATAATTTTGGCCCTTGGTGATTTTAATTTGTCATTTTGGACTTGCTCGTTACATGTATTTTACTTCATATATAAGGATTAAGATTATAATTGAGGATTCCTTGATTGCATTTTTAATTTTTCTTAGAAGAGATTTTAGAAAGGTATAACTAACTAATAAAACTGTATTTTTTTTAATTCTGCAATATTTATATCCTCAATCTCTTATCTGACTAAGAATGAATGTATAATTGTTTTATTATATTTGTATTATAATCATCAACATATTAATGTGATATTTTATAATTTTCAATATACTTACATAAATAGAAGCAAAATAATTTTCGCCCCGACCCTTAAAACAATAAAATATAAAGAAGTTATTATATGAGTTATTGAGATTCATGTCTTTCATTAGGAAATATGTTAAATGTACACTTTCGTTTCAATTCACTGAATTTTATCTTTTCAATGCCTTGATAATTATCAAATATCATTTCAAGTTGATATTTTGTGGGTATTTTGTAAATGATTCTATGCAATGCACACATATATCATCTTTTTGTGTTAGTTTGGACAAGAACTGATATTGATTGCAAATTTCAGTTAATTCTTTGTTTTTTGTATCAAAACACATTGAATTATGTGAATTTATTAATATTAATTTATTTGATTTTTATTTATTTTTAAGAGCTTCGACGGAACATTTTTATTTAATATTTAACTAATCATAAATACATAAAAAAAACTATTTAACAAATGAAATTAATAGCTACCATTACAGGTATCTAATAAACTATTTATAAAACAAAAAGTAACATTTAATTTTAACTGTTATATGTATAAATAATCACTTTTAGTTAAATCTTTTCTTTACGTTACTACACTTCGTCAATTATCAAAATAAAAATCATAATTAACAACCAACCATAGGTTCGTTTTTATTTGTAATTCCAGAACCAATTTATAAAGTTTTATTAGAATTTCATTTTATCCAAGATATATTATTATATACTATTGGGATATTTCCCATGTTATTTATATATTTATTTGTTTATCTAGAACCAAAAACTAAACTAAAATAAGAAAATACTATATCATAATCAATAAAAAAAAGATATGACATAGATCTATGTTTTGTTTTACTGACGACGTAAGGAGCGGCCGCGAGAAATAAGGAAGACAAGATAAATAATATGTTTAGTGTTGTGTGAAAGTAATAAACAGTGAAAAGATAAAGAAAACAATGATAGTGCCAGTACCAAATAATATATATGACAATAACTTTAATGACGTTCACAAACGAAGATATAACAAATAATTAATAATTGAATTAAGTAAGCCTACCATGGAATGTATCGAGTGAGATTTACCCTAGAAATAGAATTAAATAACAAACGTTTATACAATAAAATTTGACGCTTGAATTTTTTACCACCTCGGATGCAAACTATCAATATTGCTATGTTTTTAGTGTGCATCCTCGCACCCGCATGTAGTGCCTCGTATCAGTTAAAAATATTTCGTCACTGACATGACAAATTTACAGTAATCATATTTTACTGTTAAAATTTATGCAGAGTCACGAAAAGAATCATCCAAATTTATCAAAATAAGTAATAAGATTTTTTAATATTAATAGTTTTTGTTAAATTAACATATTAATTTTGTAAATTTAAAACACTAGCATTAAGGTTTGTCGTAGTTTCAAGGGTCACTATCATAATACTATCGTAATAAACAAAAATTTTATGAATTTCTATAAATCATTCATACATGATTAATTTAGAATTGTGTAACGTTAATTTAAAATAAAAGAAATAAAAGAATTAACATTTTAATACCTAGAAACAAGAAAAAATAATATTTACATAAACAAAAAACTTATTTTATAAATTATAACTTTAAATTTTAAAACAAAGCTTTCCAAAGATATTTAAACGTATACTGAAAACACACATTGATACAATGCCTTATTGAATTTGATCCCTCGTTTCATTGAATTCTGATAATTTTATCTAATAAATGTTTATACCCATTGTGGTATTTGTATTGTTATTTTAGAAATTCAATTTTGTTGATAATATTTTATAGTTTTAAATTGAAAACGGCTTTATTATAATTACGATTATGAAATACTGGGCCGTATTAAAATGTAGGTTAGTGTAGTATGTAATATTAAAAGGTATGTTACTATAACAAATTATCAGAAAAACTCCAAAAGTTTGTATGTTCTAGAAAGTATTAGGTTTTCTTTATACAACAAAATATATATATTTTTTTTCCGTTGGAAAAACCCGTTACGGGTACCCCGTCGGCCCAGGGGGGTGACGGCCGGGGGGTTATGTGGGACTACCCGGCAGCATAGAGGATGCTGCCATTTTTAAGGCTACCCACTAAAAAACCAACGGTTGCCCTCTTCGCCGTGATGGGACGTCACGGGATCGCGTTAGCACACACCGTGAATACAACAAAATATAGTTAACATACTTAATAACTAAAATTAGTATATTAACTTGTAAATCTCTATGAAAAAATATTTGTCTTCTTCTATATATTTGAAATGCTTAAGTATATTTCAAATATCCAAGTGATCGTTATGAAGCAAATACTTTCAGTGACGATGTGTAAAGAGCCTGAGTGTAGGATTCCTTTGTGATGATTTTAGAGGAGTAGAAATCGTTGTAGTATGTACAGTACAATGCACTTTATATGTAATATTTCTGGAGATACTTTTGATAAACCGCAAAGTTATATCATCTATATTTGTGATTATCATGAAGTCTCTTCATAATATATTGTATCAGTTCTTGTGTAATGCTTTTGTATTTCTCCTCTCCCCTGAACCCTTATTACTTTTTTTTTACCTGTGAAAATAAGAAAAAAAAGAGTGAAAAATATTATGAACTTAATCCACTAAATAGATTTAGTGTAATGTAATTACAGAGTCAACTAGATTTAGTATTTTTTGCGGTTTGATAGTTGAAACTAGTTTTTGTATTTTTAGAATACTAATATATTATTATCATGACCTCTATTGATTTAAAAGCATTAAATTAAAACTTTTAAGTAAAAATACCACACAAACGTATTCCTTGAGAGTCTCTCTCTCTTAGACGCCACTCCAACTTTTCAACATCCATTTTTATTCAGTTAAAGTGTTGATTAAGTAAAGTAATGACCTTAATACAAGTATAGTCAAGGCCCCAATTAAAACTCCTCAACGCCTCGTATCGATCAACACTCAACTTTGCTATTTACAACCTTGTAACTAAATTGTCCTTTTATGAAATAGTTATACTAACTTACTAACTAACTTTGTAAGAAGAAACCAGAGGATAATTGATACATTATAGGTGTTTTTACGATGCCTACTTCACTACATGTGTAATTTAGCTGTAAGAATAATTTTTATATTTTGTGTATATAGTTAATTACAATACAGACATAGTTATGTAAATATATCTATTAATGAACACAGCATTTCTGAAAAGATATATTAATTACTATTATATCATTGAGGTTAAATGAAGTTATTTAATTTTTTAGCAAGCTAAAGTTTTCTAAACACAGCATTATTAGGCTTTTATTAAGAGGTTGATGGTTGTCCAGAGCGAGAATGGGTCATGGGGATCTCGTGTCCGGTTCTTAGTGGCGAAGGCGAGGTAATGCGGCAGCCTACTTAGGAGGTTTGAGCCGTTGAGTTAAGTAGAGGCCTGCCGGATTAGGTCTGGGTTTGGCAATAATGCTTAAATAAATATATTTTGAAAAACTTACAGCAATAAGATTCTTTATTTTTCAAACATTTTTGAAACATTTAAAGGAAAAATCATTAAATATTTAGACATTGACGAGCATCCAGAGCTTTTGACTAACACGTCGTTATTGTTTAAAGTAAATAACATCACAGAAATACAATTTAATTATTGTATTAATTTTTGCATCTTAAGATTGATTTTATATTTGTTTGTTTTTTGTTTTATTTCATTCTTAATAAAATAATTTTTGCAATTTTGGAGATATGACATTAGGAATCATATTATCTTATTCCACATTTAATTCGGTTTATTTCAGAAAATATATCTATACCATCTGTAATGATTTCAAAATGACTATTAAACACAGATCACCTTTGTAAACATATTACTTATTATCTCTATGTTGTAAATATTAAGCGCGCAGAGTTCCGACGATGAAAGTGTTTAATATAAGATAGTGATACTTAATACATACTGTTAAGACTTGTTTTAAATGATACGCAGTACTTGCAACACAATCCTTGGTGTCCGACATCTTGTAACAGACCGGCCAACTACAGCACTCATAACTTATTTAATATTATGAACCGCTACAACATTTAGGCGAGGGTACATTACAATATCAACTAACATGACAACTACCTTCATATTACAAGAATTCCTAATAATTATTAAAATACTAAATCACATATTAAACATTTTTGTCATTTAAATTATAATAAACATATTACTAACAAGTTAGATAAAGTTCTGATCATTAACATTTTACCAAAAGTTCTTTTGTTAGCCTATTTGTCTTCACCTACTCCATTGACTTCTTTCAATATAAACATATTAAATGTTGTTTACAACATTTTATCTTACATTAATTTATTGTGCATTGACCATTGACCAATGTTGTAATTAATAACAAATAAATAGAAGCAAAGCTAAATAAAATAATTGCAAGTCCATTTAAATATCTCGCTTAGTATAACCGAACAAATAACAAAATTTTTTTTAACCGCACTACAATTTTTTTTTTGTGAAAGCGGTTAATTATATAAATAAATTTGTAACTTTCTAAACTTGTGACAATATATCGTCACCTTAATAACATAATCAAATTAATAGTCTTATTTAATACCTTGGTAGAAAAAGTTATATTGCCCTGGATCTAACTCTGCTGAGACATATATGTTGACGACTGTTAATTAATGTGTTTAATTAATTAAATTTGGGTCTTTATTCATATCTTTGGTCTGGTCTGGTCTGGTCTCTGGTCGTTACGGGCACAATCCTAAAAATAGTGGTAAGATTGAATGACATTTTTTTGACAGAAAATAGACAGAAAATTATATATAAAGTAATTCCTTCATTATCATCCTTACCACCTAGATTCGTGGCGTTCTTCTACTGTGCGGTTTGCCACCTTACCTTTCTTCCACTTACCAAACAGATGTGGAATGAGCTTCCTTCGGCGGTGTTTCCAGATCGATGCGACATGGGTACTTTCAAAAAAGGCGTTTACCTCCTACCTCCAAGACCGGCAACACTCTTAAGAGTCTTCGGATGTTACAATAGTTCTTAGGCGACGGTGATCACAATTGACCTGTGATCCGCACGCTCGTTTGCGCTCCTTTTTCATAAAAAAAATATTCTAAATTATTTGGAAAATTACTAACTAAGATTTTTATATTTAACTGGATGAAGATAGGTTATATAAACCTAAAAATAAAACCTTTGTAGATTATGCGACTCATAGAATATAATAATTATATTGAAGAATAGTTCATATTCTATAAAAATATATTTTACATATATTTTTGTAAGTTCTATAAAAAAGTTAGTTAGTTATATAAAAAATAATAAATTTAACAACCAGATATGAAATTAGTCATATCTGATTTTTAAGATCTTTTATATTTTTTAAGATATATTATAATATAATAACCTCCACATTGGTTTAAAATGGAAAATGTAAATGTTAACTAATTTAAATTTGTTAAATCTACATAGATTGAGGTCTCATACCCGGACAATTGAATTACAGAAGTTAATTTCAGTGTCTTGTCGCTTTATGGCAACATTTGGCTCTTAAACAGAAAACAAACGATCCACGAAAAAATTTTGCTTACTTTCAAAATATATACAAAAGAAAATTGAATGATAATGCTCTCACTCCATGTTTATTTTAATATAATGCATTATAACCATAAATTTTTTAATTTAGTTAATATTTTATTTTATTATAATATAACTATTTTCATTAAAGTTTTAAAGGTGAACAAAAACATGTTTTTTTAATTTGTAAATTTTGTCTTACTAATGTAAAGTATTATGTAAATATATTACATTAACTATATTTTCTAATAGATCTAGAAGACGAAAAAGTTGCTGAGGGCTTAATAAATCTCCGTACTCGAATATTTTGGCATGTATAACCTTCATACATTTTTACCAATGAGTAGAAGCTAAATAACAAAAATATCTATTACTACTAGAATAGTATTTAAAGGTTATATAATAATAGGTAGGAAAAATAATTATTTTTCATAACGAAAAAAAAACGATATCATCTTTAAATAAGTTAAATTACTCATAATTATTTATAATATAGTAAAAGTATTAAAGTTCAAAAATCGAATAAAGAGCTTTAGCAAAGTGCATTTTACATTTTTTAGTTAAAAAAAAAGTCTCTTTTGCTATGTTCAGATATATTTATTTAAATTGATTCTTTATTTGTTGACATAAAAGTGATTTTATAACTTTTAAAAAACAAACAGTTGTCATGCTACATAACGTAAATTTAAAATTAACATATTATGAGGTTGTTGCGACCGCTTTAGATGATAAATATTCCGAAGAAATAAAACTTATTTAGTAATGAGTACAATGTAAAAGATATTTTATCTACAAACTCTTATTCAAATATTCCAAAGAATTGAATGTTGACTACATTCAGCGACCGCACTCGGATGCACTAAATCTTTAGCTCATGTAATATTTATTTCTTACATTAGAACTACGTTGTTTGAAACTTTAATACCATTTTAAAGGATTTACTTAAAACGTTTTTGTTAGGTCAAATTGTATTTGCAACTTAAAAGCTACTTAGATTTGATAATTATTAAGACTGTATTGAAAAAAATGTAATAATTGAAATCCACTTATTGTTTTACTGATACTGTAAATAACTGAAATTCTTGTTTATAAACATAACAAAAATCTATTATAATATATTTTCTTTTAAAATTTTTTCAATAAGTACCTACACAAAAAACAGAGCTAGAAAATGTAAATAAAAAATATAAATATCTCAGTAAAGAAAACCAAGTAAATATTCATACATACGTTTATTTCATGTTTACTTCTTAAATTAAAAAAATATAAATATAATTAGGATCTAATGTAATTAATTTAAAATGTACTATAATATAAATAAAAAGTATATTGGGCAGCACAATAATTATCTGAACTAGTTTAAAATGGAACACTTGTGAAAAGGAACATTACAAGGAAAGAGCTCAAGTCAATGCTCCAGGTTTTCGTTTGAAACACAGTTGGTCTGTCGAAGAGGTCGAAGAGGTGTTAGTAATCACCTTAGTGGTGTAACGTTAATTATAATTTTTGCTAACATTTGTGAAGTTTCGAATATTTATAATATTTATAATAAAATATATTTTGTTGCAGTTCACTCAGTATTTGTTAAATGTAACAGCTAAACGCAGAAGTTGACGTTCAGACGTTCTATACGTATTTATAACAATTTTCATAATACTTGCATTAAGCGTATTAGATTTGACACAATGTACTGACTTCGGTACTGAGTACGGTATTGCAAATTAGTATATTTGAAAAAAAAAAAATTTTTTCTTTTTCTTATTTTTCCTGGGGCTTGTCAATATTTTTTTAAATATCAACAATACATAATGGTGAGCGTGTATGCACATTTTGAAGGACTTCCTTAAACCTACAAGCTAGGTAGGAAGTCCTTGCTTCGCCATGAGCCGGTATCCACATGATGAATCCACCGAATGATGAGAAGCGACATCGCTAATAAGATTTTCTACCGAAATATACAACAATAAAAGATATACAATATCTGAAGTGATAATAAAAACTACTCAAAAAGCTTATAAACACTATTATGTATAAATCTGACCACTAAACTTGAAATATTTATAAAAGAAATTATTTATTTTGTATCAAAAAGGCATAAGAAATAAGTTTCACATCACTGGTGTGTATTCGAGGGAGTGTCAACATCACAAGTGCAGCCGCGGTTATTAATAATAGAGTTAGCACTGGATGTATGCTCTATAAATAGTTAGCTACAGATTTACGACGAGAAACCCATTTTGAACTACATTCCCGCTTATTTCTCTGAAACATTACGTTTTAAAATCTTATTATGTTGCAGTATCTAAGGTGCTACTTCTCATATTAACGTTACTACTAACACCTTGAATATACTAAATATCCATCAACAATACTTCCTCGTAAGACTGTCAACAAGTGTATATAGAAAATGATGTCATTAATTAAAATTATATCCAATTCAAATCCAACATAATCCAGTATAAAATTGCCTTCAATTTTTTGACCGACATTTAAAAAGCCATTAATATTACTCATAACATAATCTTTCTGAATGAAAAAGGATAAATCTCATTTAATCAGTCGACATGAGTTACTTGAAACAATAAAAATATAAGCATTTATCGTTTATGCAAATATTTTAATCAAATTTTAACGTGATACATTAATTTTATTTGGTCGTTGCTTAAATTAAATTCTCATCATTTTCAGTAATAAATATTAATCGCGCGATTCAATTTTAGAAATATCGTCAATAATTTATAGCTATAAATTTTCTGTTATATGTTTTGTTCGTAACATATTGTCTGAAGGTTTGAAGTTAGCGTCCGAGAGCTGAGCGGAAAATATTGAAATTAAACATTAAGGAATTCAAATGACATTTCATACTCGCTTGTAAGAAATTAAACAACTTAAGTCATGAGTTTAATAATGTACTTTTAATTTTAATTTCTAACAATAATTAATGCAAATTAAAGAATTAATTCTAATAATACTTTTTGGTTTAGAACTAATTTGGAATTATGGAATTTATTTTGAAAGAAAACTTAACTTAAATAGTCAACACTAAATTTGTATTATATAATTAAATTAAAGGAGTATCCATAACTTTTGGAATAAAAAACATACTTTGACTTTGACTTTTCTTAATACGATAATTCTTTTATATACCTTGTTTTTTGCACTATCATTTTTATGTTTAATTAAAAAAACAATTTTTTTCATTCACTGAATTGTCTATTATATTATTTAGGTTTGCAGTAATTCCGGTTATTCCCTCGATTAATGTTTAATATCTATACCATTTCATGAATCGTTTTGTAATTAGCAAAACATATCATCTTCGTGCAAGGTTTTTAACAAGAACAGGTATTCATTACACCCTTGAAGTATTGTTTCATATGAAACTGATAAGAATTTGTTATAATTTGAAAACAGGCATTATAATAATATTTTTAAATTTTAAATAAAATTAAGGTTATTATAAAAGAAAAATGTGTAGTTTTAATATTTAACAAGAACCATTTTTATTTTTATGTAACAGTTATTTCTTCAACAAATACTATTTACCACAAATAATTCGTAGTATAAAACTATAAGAAATATACATATAAAATAAAGTCTCACTTACTACAGTACACGCACACTTTCACGAGGATAAAAGCTATCAAATTGAGGCTTTATGTCTAAAAGCTTTGTTAGCACACTTAAGTCAATGAAGCCTTTTTATTACATCAGACCGTCTACAATATGGACATAATAAAAAAAACATTTTGTTGGAGATGACAGAGTTACTGTTTAATACCAGTTTTATAACATTCATTAGAGTAAATAACGTCCTATCATTCCAAAAAAACGAAAATATATTTAATATTCAAATTAATATGAAATATATCAAAACATATCAAACTTGCTATGAAATTAATAACTTCGAAGTATTCTTCTTACATATTTTTGCAAAGTGTCTTTTAAGTAAGACCAATTTAAAACCCAAGTTTTTAATACTATAATGAAACATAAATATTATACAGTAGCATAAATTAAAATAATTTTTTTTTAAGAAATTGTGACTCGGATAATATAATAAAGTCCTTTATAATAATATAACAATAAAATAATATAAAATGACTAAAATACTCATATTAATAAGTAAAATATTTTTTATAAAAACCTCTAATGTTTGTGTTTTTATGGATCTAGGAATAGCGGTTGAAATCGTCTATCTAAAGCCCTTCAGAAATATTAAGATTGCTTTATGTAAATGTAACTGTCAAATACGACTTTAATTCCAAACTTTTAAAACCGCACACGTCTTTCTTACATTAATTAGAGATCTAAAAATAAAGCTGATACTAAATAATCTTATTGTTATGTAAAATATGCAGGTTTGCTAATGTAACATTGACGTCAATGCAGTATTGACGGCATTGATGAATATTGTGACGTCATGATCGAGTTGTACTCTAAAACCTCTCTCAAATGTAACTAATTAAGTATTTTCCAATATTAGACTAAAAATGACTAAATAAGGAATAAGAAAATTTGCTTATCAAAATGTTTAAGTTACTTCCAAATTAAAATGAATAATGTAACATCCAATTAGAGGTTTCTATGTTACGATTAGAAATAAATACATTCATTGTTTTATTCTTATACTCAGATGAGTACAAGAATACTCAGATGAGTATAAGAATAAAACAATGAATGTATTTATTTCTAATACGTTTTAATGAACATCGTATTTATAGTATAAAAAAGATATTTGAGTTTCAAATAAAATTTATGTAATAAACGAAGCTAATATAAATAAAAATTGTTTTTCTACAGTGGGAAACTCGGAAACTTTTGCATTTTAATATGCCTATTTTGGTAGTGTCTCGCTGGAATTTGTTTAAATTTAAGGTACCTTGGTAATAATGACAAGATATTTCATATGCTTTAAAAAATTTGAGCTTAAAAAAAGTTACAATCAAATTTAATAAGTATGAAATAGATCGACTTTAAAGAAGCTTTTTACGTGATAGTTTCACTGTAAACTAATGTACTCTGCTATGTTAACTAATGTAATCTGCTCGCAAGTTGAAAAATATACAACATTTTATATTTAACTGCCAAGCTCGAAGATTTATCGAGCACTCGACAATTCGGTAATTTTATAATTAAAGTCATTTTAAATATTTTTTTTTTGATTTTTTTAAGAATATTGGTAATTATCTTTTGAATGCTTACAAAAATTGACTAATTCAAAGTACGAAATTATTCGGAACAAAAAATGGAGTCGCAAAATACTGACAAAAGTTTCTATTTATTTAATTTTGTATTAACCAAATAATGACACAACAGACGGACTTAGCTACAGAGCAGAGAAAAACTTAACTTAAAGGCGGTAAAATTCAGTAAACGGGGTTTAGAAATACTTAACAAAAAATACTAAGCTAGTTACTATTTATTCGAGGCTACAATTTAAAAACCATATATCTTATAACTTATTAGAATTCTTATATTAAGTAAAGAGTGCTGTCACTATTTGACTGTAACAAATACTACAATTTCATTAAAATGCTTACTTTTCTAAAATCAGCACAAAAATTCTGAACTCAACCCCTTACGCGTCGATAATGTGAAAATATTGTATAGGAACGATCACTTAGGATATTTGAAACATACTAGAAAATACAAGTAAATATATAAAAATTGTAATTATAATGAAGCAATTACAATATCCTAATATTTTCCATTCTATTAAAATTGAATTCCTTGATGGCAAATACAAATGTCAAAAGAGCTTGATGACAATTTAGCTCTGATTTCATATCTATGTGACTCAGATGTAGACACAATAATTAATTTCCCAGTAATTTCAGTTAGAATTGGAATTAATTTGAAGCCTTTTCAATACAAAAGCACAAAATATTGTAAACAACAACAAACACACAAAGACAAGACAAGATAAACATTTATTGAATGGAGATATCAAAATTCAAATTAAGTTCAAATTCAGTCCAGTAATTGGATTTAATAAGATATTGTATTGTTTACAGTATATATTTATCCATTCCAATAATTCACGTTGTATGTATGTTTGGTAAAAAAATTTGGTCGAACAAAATATTTTAATATTGTATACTTATATTGCAGAAAAAAATGTTGAATTTTATTTTAATTAATTTCATTAACGTATTAAATAAACACTATAAAATTAATTTAATATGCAATCGCACTCCTTTTTGCTCAAAATATCAGGAAATTGTGATTTATGTGTGCGTGTCTTAGAACCATTTACAAAACACTATCAAAGTGAAGTAATAAGTATCGAGGCAATGAAAAGATACTTCCTACTTCATTTAATTTCTAAAGCGAGAAAGAAATATGATATATGATATATAACAATAGTCTACTAATGTTAATTCTTTACACAATTTTATATAAGAAGTAAGTAAATAATAGTAAAATTGGTCATCATTCTATGTAGGATAAGAAATCAATGAATAAAAATGATGAATGAACGGAAGGCAAACTTTTTAGTTCTAAAACTCAGAGCCTATGTCTGCTAAATTTTTGAAACAGTTTCTTGTTGCTCTTAACTCATTCTAAACGAAACGAAAATGCCATCAAGTTACAAAAAAGAATTCTTAATTATAATCCTAATATCTAAATAGTAATATATTTTACGAGGAAGTAAAAACCATATACCCATATACCCAAATATAATCCCAATACCAACTTACCCATCTACCCAAATACAATCTTTAATTATTTGAATACGTAAGGAATTAGCGTCTGTACCCAATTAGCTTCTAATTCCATTTTGGTTTCCTCTGTTTACACAACAGCCTGCTGTCAAGTTAAAGGGTTTATACTAAGCCCTCAACATTCAAAAATACTTAAATCATCTGACATTTTGTAGTTAAAAGTAGGAACGGAATTTTGTAACTGAATTTATTTTTGCACCTTAATATTTCATTTCACTGATCCTTACAAACATTTAGATGTTAAACCCACAGAGTTTGTTGTCATAATTTTTTTAATGTTGTACTAAAACCAAATATTTCTTTTGCATGTCGTTTTGTCCGTAATATAATTTTCTGTATACACTATTTAGTTACTGAATTTTTTATATTAAACCTATAGAATAAGAAACACCAGCTTACAAATGGTTGAAAATATAAAATCTTCTACTTGTCCATAATATCAAACTAAAATTGAATGAATAGAAATGAATATGTTAAGATATCGTAAACTCTTACAAAATTTAATACATAATTCTTAAATTTCTGCAACCAATAATGTACATCTTACATTCCAAAATACACTGCTTAACTTTTTAATATATAAAAAAAAAGTTAAATAATTTAATATACTAAAACATACGTCAACATTCCGGAGACCTCACATATATTTAGTAAGTTTAGCTATTCATATTACAATGTTTTATACTCGTTATACATCGCACGGATTAACAATTTTGTAGAATATATCCTAAAACTAATGTTGCTTAAATAATTTCTTGTTGTTTGTTCCGCTGATGCTTAAATAATTTATTTTATATCCATAAATAATTAATTATAATTTAACATATGTTTAGATTATTAACTGTAAGATAAAATAAAAATTGTAGTTTCATAAATGAAATCCGAAAAAATTAATATAATATTAATAAAGATTGTATTTTTCGAACCTCCGAAATTCTAAAACAATATTCAGTTGTAATAAAATAAACGAGTAAAATTAAGTTTTATTGAGGGCTCTCTAGTTTTTGTGGCAAAAAGAGATAGCTTTTCCATATTTAAGTAGAGTTTTATTTTATTAAGTTCAAATTATATATGTACCTTTTATTCTTCTACTAAAACTGTAAATATATTATTTAAATTACACACATAAAAGTCAATTTTAATTAATAGATGCTGCAATAAATAGTTTTTTAATATAATGAAGCAAATTTCTCTAAGACTAATTCAGTAGAGAGAATATTGATAGTTTCAATTAAGAAAGCGATCAAGTATTATGAATAACTTAAGATGTACTCAGTTAGTTTGAAGTGCACAAAAGTTATCAGCTTAAATTATGATTAGTGTATATTTAAAAAAGTATGTCTCTTAAATTCTCCTTTTGAACTGTTAAAGACGACTTTTTTATAATATACGTGAATTACTCTGATGTTATACCAAAAAATATATTTTACGGATATAACTCGCGTTTTTTTTTCAGGTGTTCTCCGCTTTGATAAACCAAAGATCCTCGCTCGTGAACATAGATAAATACCAAGAATGATTCGCGGGGCTATTAAAATTAAAAAACATGCTAATTTTAAAAGAGAAGATGATTGAAAACTATCGAACACCTGGGATCCCATTATGAAAAATATTAAATCCCATCTCTGTGAACAGACTGCCACGCCCATATACATAGTTAGTGCGTTTTGTATGCATCCTGAACTCTATTCCTGTAAACTCAGGAACCGTTGGATGTAGGTTACAAATAAACTGACTGACTGACAGACACCATCATCTCGTCTTACCGTAAAGAGTTTGCTGCAAAGCGTTCGAAACGTTGGGTTAAATTAAAAAATGTAAAAATAAAAACTAGTTATATCCCTAATATAGTTTTATTGAAATGTGTAACACTCGTGTAAATCTTAGAAAACATTACTCTGATGTAAATGTTTACGAAACGTAATAAACAAACTGAAAGCCACATAGATGTCATTAGGAGCCTATACATTTTCCTATATATTTTCATTTCAAATTGATGAATGTTCATATTAATCATTATGACAATGAGGAATACAAAAAATAAAATGTTTTAAATTAAAAGAATAGCTACATATGGTCTCAAACACATTCATACTCGAGATTTTAAAATAAAAACATATTTTTTTACATTAACCTTCTAGTTAATACCATAATACTATTACTATTTCACTATAAATCAGATACATTCGATGAATCTTATATATTAATGCAGGAAGCGATTTCGTTGGCACACTGTAGCTCGAGAACCACTAAAGGGAAAAATATCGTTGATGGCTCAAATCAAAGGTCTCATTATGCTACACTGCTGAAAAATAGTGACAACTCTCAAATCTCATTAGCCTAATTGCAATAATTAGTCAAAAAATTAATTTTTCTATTATTAAGACTTTGCATGGGGAAATTTTGCGCGCGCTTTCAAATTTTTTGTATTATCTATTATGACTAGCTGGTCTTAGCATACTAGTATAGGATTAATATTGAAATAAAGTTTTGAAACCGTAGTATTTATGTTATAGTAATATGTATACATAATAAATTTTAAGTATAACTAAGTCACATATGGAAGGTTTGGAAGTATTCCTAAATTATATGTTCCTTCATATAAGTTTACAAAAGTTTGTAATGTACATTACTTATATATTAGTTTGAAACACGACCATGTATGCAATATCTGTTTACTGAAATCTATAATATTATACTCTAATCATCTTTTACATATGTGTTTATAACTTTATATATTGTTTTTTAATTATTTCTGATTAAGAAAAAACAATTAATTCTTTCTTCATTTATAAGATATCATCAATATAAAGATTATCTAGTAATCTATATTTAAAATTTATTTATACATAATAAGAAAAAAAATAGCATTATGTACTAAAAACAACTGAAAAACTTAACCTTAAATTTTTTTTTTCTAAACATGTTTATATTTTCTTTGAGATATTATATTTATATTTATGTTTACATACCAACTTACATATATAATTTAACCCTCCATCATATATAAATATGAATAAAAGTATATTCAATTTGTGACTTACGGAAATCAACTTAATACGAAAATTTCTCGCTAGTCATACTATAGAGATTTATCAAGAGCTTGACAACTCCAGCAACTTTATTATAAGTTAACCCATTAAAACAGATTGTTCTATAATTTTAGCTATTGACTACTTAAAATTATCATAAGGTTAAGTATATAGCATTATGCATTATGAAAAATCACTCAAACAGCGGTTTTTATTGTTTATTCAACAAGACAAATCGAAAATACTAGTATTGCTTACATCTAATAATCATTAAGATAATCTAGATATTAGATTTCATCTTACCCAATTAAATGTGCTCTTAATTTTGTTCGCAGATCAGGAGGCAAACATTACGCAGAGAAAATGGCAAAATATAAACCTGCATTTATTAATAAGACCCCGAATAAACCAGGATAGTATTAGAAGATGTACATAATATTTTGAGTAATTTGATTCACTCCGCTCAAACAATATACTTTACCGATAATTGTTATATCAGACTAATTATAAATAATAACTGTTTAATTAATATTCAGAGATTATTATTATTTATGGATTTTTGTATTAAAACGGTTATGGAAATATAAACTATTTTTTAAATTTTATTAACGTAAATTTAAATAGTGAATTTATTAAGAATTAAAGAGTGCAATAACTCGTTTTATAATATTCATATAACAAACATTTTAATATTAACAACAGAATAATATTAACTAAAACATTAAATTATTAGTTAATTTATAGTTCTTTGTCATGTAATTTTTTTAATAATTGAATGTTACTTAAAATTCTAATATTTTTTTTTAGTTAACCGACACACTATTTACTAGACTTATTTGTTAACACAATCGTACCAATGGTATCAACTGCCCAGTCAGTAAATGTAGACTCTTTGTAGACCCGCCTCTTTTGATAGACATATTTATTTAATGATAAATATTGTTTATAATTTAGCACAGAACCCGAATTTAACAAATTATTTTTATAAGGCCTCATGTAATAAAACTATAATCTACTCAATAGTATAGTTTGAGAAAATAAATTACGAATTAGGACGACTGAATGTTAATATAAACGTGCCTTTTGGAGCTCTTTCGTAGATATTGGAAAATTATCCACAAAAACAATCTTCAGTACTGTATAGTTATCTATATATAAATAATATTATTAATTCTGTGTAAAGCATTAACGTTATTTTTCTAGAAGAAGCGTTAGTTAATTTTTTTTAAAGATATAAACGCTTGCTTGTGACTCCGTTTGCTGATTACATATTTATTGTAATATATTTGAAACTTTAGCTCAGACTTCATTTAGATGTTTTTAAGATCTATTACTTTAAACAATATAATTTATATTAATAGCGTAAGCTGATTTTTTGTTTATGTTTATGGTTCAACAAATGCATATAATAAATCAGATATTGACATTTTGTAGAGCTTCAGCCGTAGATGTGCAGAAGAAAACAATCAAAAATTTAAAATGCTTTCTAATTTTGAAATCTAATTTAAACTAAATCAAAACAAAACCTGCCTATGGCAGGTTTAGAATTCTCTAAAATATCTGCCGAATACGCGCACTTTCAGGGGTGACCTTCCTATCTTATCTTTTCTACAAAGCAAAAAAAAATTAAAATTTATCCCTATCGTATCGACACTACTGTCAATCAAGATCAGTATGTTTTTCGTTGTTATAAAAATACCAATAATCAAATAGGCAAAAATTTCCAATGATTATTGTTGATTATTTATCTATAATCTCTAGAATTAACTTCATTTACTTCATTTATTTTATTGTATGTATATATGATTATGGCTTAAATATTTTTAGATTCCTTATATGATATAACGATCGAAATTTTGCATATTGATGTAATACGGATATTACACTTTTTAAATTTTGATAAAAATGCTATTCTACGAATAAGTGTCAATTATTCCACATTTATATAACACTATTCTTACCTTTTTCCGCGAATATTATATTCAAAATACATAACATAATGTTACGTACTTTTTATTCATTTCAGTACAATACTATATGTAATAAAAAATCGAATGGGAGTTTCTCGCTTAGTTGAACAAATAAATAGCATCATTTTTCTACCGCACTACCAGTTTGTGGGAAAACTGCGGTTGATTTTATAAACAGGCTTGAATTCCACAAGTAGGGGCAGAATTTCATGATATTTAAAGTGTTTATTATGTTGTTTTTAACTGAAATACCTAATAAAAGAGTTTATATATACTGTACATTATTTTGAGATATTATTTAATTTAGATAAACTAAAATAAATTTAACGAAGTGGTTTTTTTTGTCTTTCAAAATTCTTTTCCTTCTGGTGTGTGTTTTGTTATATAAGTTGAAAAGATAACATATATTGTTATATATATAGATATATATATATATATATATATATATGTCCTTTTTACTTTTCACCTTTATTACTCAACTATGACAGGTCCAAACATTTTTATAAACTTTTCTTAGAAACTTGATCTATCTATATGGACACAATTTATTAATTCACCTATGATAGGACGAAATGATTCTAAGCTTTAGTTATTTTCATATATTTCTCTGTTCTGCACTCGTTTATTACTGTTGTATACTTGTTTTACGTATTATTATTAGGACATAACACAGGACTTATTATTATTAATTATTTCTAAATGTTATTATTAACTACTGATATGAAAACAAGATTTATTATAAGATCAATGTGTATTTGTGAACGAGTGTTTGTTTTTTACATGTAGCATCAAAACTCCAAAACAGTTTTGTTGGTGAAAAACCTTGTCCGTTATTATATAGTTCAAGATCATCAGCTGCTATTAGAACTAGTGATAGGATCTCAAGTATGTTGAAAATAATAGTAACAACTCTAACTATTATATGATTTAATATTAATTTCATGTTACATTACCAATTTCGCTGATGACAGTGAGTTCGTCATTAATTCCCTAATCTCAAACAAAGCTATTGATGTGAAGCGTATTTAAAATTATAATAATTTAGTATTATGAATTATATTAATATAATGCTTCTCAAAATAATATTGAATTAAATCATATTGAATAATATACCAAAAATATGTGCTATAATATGGCTCTAACACGTGTGTCACGTGTCACGAGCTGAGATACATATATCGAGTTGTTAATATCCTTAATTATTTTACTCAAACAGTTCCAGTTCAAAACGTGTGAGATAATTTATCAAACAAGTATAAAGATTTAAATTAAATAAATTTAATTAAGTAGCTTTGTACTTATTGAATAAACTTGAATATTAAGAAAAAATAGTATGTTCATAGAAATAATAGTACGATAATCTCAACTATCTGAAATGAAAAAAATAAAGGTATAATGATTTTTGGAGTTTTGTAAGTATGCAAGCCTGAACTATATTTATAATATTCAATCTAAAAACCGTATGGTCGTGATAAGATTTGTGTATATAATAAAGTCTACATTAAATATAACATTATAAATATGTTTTATTTTATAATCTTAGCTTGCTCAAAATTCGATACAACTTCAGGCGTGCATCAGACTTAAACATTACATAATTTGACTATACTAGAAAGATTTATCATCTAAATAATAAGAGCTTATATCCTAATTAATGGTGAAGCAATCATCTGTAAAGCATCTGAATTACTAATGTGATTAATAAAGCCCACTCTGCATATCACATTCCGTATTAATATTAATGTAAATAATACCGTAAATAGCAGTAAATTATTTTGAGACCGATTGATATTAAAACTACGAAAACTTATAGTTATATCTTTTTTATTAATTGAAAATAAGAAATAGAACCGTAACTAATATTTTTAATAAGATTGATATTTGGTTTTAAAACATCTTGAGAGTTGAGTCTGCTGGAGAATTTTTAATGCATATGTTTACCACAATTATATAGTGTCAATCTTGGTACACACTAAAATAGGTTAACAATTATCGGTGTTATTGTGAAATAATATCTTGTTCTGTAGTTTAGTTAGAAAAACATAAAATGCGCATTTTAAACTGTTAAAAACAAACCATTTGCCTATAATTGTTAATTTATTAAAAATGTTCCTCCGCTTAATACTATTTACTGTACGCTTGTGTTTATATTCATGTTTATTTAAATTAAATTACATAATAACTTCAACGAGCATGCAGGTTATCTGATGATAAGTGATCATCATCGCCTACTGTGTCTTCATTATCAGGGGCTGCAAAAGAGTATAGCCAAATGTTGACAGAAAAGTAAGTACTCTTTTTGAAGGTAGCCATTTTATCTTTATCGATCTAGAAACAATATACAGGGAAGTTTATTCTACATATTGGTAGAAAGATCCTTGTAAACAGCACCATTGAAGAGCATCATACCATGACACCGTGACGTCACGTAATGAGACCGTAACGATACCGTGCAGAGCGGTAATGGAAATCGGCTTCGGGAATAAGATCAAAAAGGTTTTTGGAACCCTTCCCGTGATAATTGCTCTAGATAAAGTATAAAGATGGGACGTTCCAAGACAGTGTAATCCAATCTGGCCTTTCACAAATCCGAACGGGTCTTCGTTGGATCCTATCAAATGGTAGAAGCTGATAGAGTAACCATTCCTGGAAAATAGAAAAAGTTTCACTTATCGTTATCATCCTTTTGGTATGGAAAGAGAAGCTGCATAGCCCGAATTTTATAAGCAAATAGATTAATACAACCAACAAAATATTATATTCATGTTGAGTTTTAAATGTATTTAGTTAAAATTCAAATTACGTACATATATTGATGTAATCGATCTATGAAATTTTTAAATGAGTATTATCTAGCCTTAAGAGCACATTATTTTGCCTTAGTAGAGGAAGTAATCGGCTCACACAAACAAAAAATGTAATTAGTTTGTAAAGTTAATGAATGATACTAGCCTTACTCTTTTATTACTGGAGAGATTATTCTCTCGTGGATACAAAGCAAATAAGTAAACGATAAAATAGAGTTTTATTTGCTTAGCTTTATTGGATAATTTGTTATTGAATAGTAATAACTGCTTTCTGAAGCAGTTTTAAACTGTACATACAAAGAGATTGCATATTTATAATAATTGAATGTAAATTTATAAAAATAAAGTATATTTAGAATGTTTGTCATCTAAATAAATTGTACAATAAGCCTTATAGAAATAAAAAGATTATTATTTATGTCAATAAAATAAAATTAATTTTTAATTTAATTTGATTGTTTAAATAGATTAAGTAAAATAACTTTTCTTATATATTTTGAAAAAACAGACCAAAACTAAAGTTTCATTAACAAAAGTTTGAAACACTTAGTTTTATTTAAAAACGGTTCAATTTTCACATATACTTACTTCATATACAACCATTATATGAATTTTAGTAAATACTAAATCTTGGAGCTCGGAGACGTAACTAATATTGAAAAATAAACGTGTTCTTCGAATAGAACAATGTTTATAAATAATACAATATATTACATAAATAGTGAATGATTATTGAGTATTTATAGTTTTTTCAGAAATCACCTAACTTTGTGTTAATGCAACTTACTTTAAAGAGTTATATCATTGATCACGGCGCTACTAGCGTACATTGTTAGTAAAGTTGTAGTTGACGTTATCGGACACTGCAAAAGTTTCCTTCAGCTTGCGAGAGGAACTTGTTTAGAAGTCTGCGTGTGTTATGTTGCTATCTCCTCTCAACCATCTAACTTACTGTGTCAAAATCTTTAATAAAAAGCTCTCACTCACTTACAGCATTCTTACCTCAAAAAATATACTTATATACTTATATATATTGTAAATATACTTATGTATTTAGTCACACAGCACTTAAAAAGTATTGGTAATAACATAAATAAGAAAAACAAGATTATTGGAAAATAGGATAGAAATTAAAATTCACTTTACTATGAAATACGAGTTCAATGTATAAATTATAAAGTACGAGTTCAATGTGAAATATCTAAACTTACTAGGTCCACGCAAGCGGGGTAAGCCTCGCGACGCAGTCGAGCGTATTATATTATTGTACTGTGGCCTACATATTAAATTATTTAAACACCATACCATAATTCAATGTGTAGGCCATAGTACAATAATATAATAAGCGCGTCAAGGTCTAGAGTTAAATATTGATATTTGTTTATGGATAAAATTGTATTGAGCAAATTTATAATTGCAAATAATAATAATCGAATAGGATAGAGAGAAGCGAAAAAAAAGGTTTAAAAAATCGGCCAATAAAAAATCGAGCGGAGTTGTTTACTGGTTAACGTTTCACATACGATGAGATGAGACGCCTCTGAAGTAGTATGGTAGGAATGGTCGCAAGCGAAACAAAAACGTTCTATATGTTAAGTATATGGGACATGTTTTATTAATTATCTCGAAAACTACAATTACGATTCGGCTGATTTTCAATCCAGACCGAGTTTTGCTCATTATGCGCATGTGTGAAAAATTTCGTGCATGTAGCTCGTAAATTGAAGGAGTTGAAAAATTGGGTAGTAAGAGTTGAAAATTTGGGTAGTAATGAGCTTCGCTTCGCTCAGCTCAATAATTTGGGATATAAAATTTTTAAATTGCTTTGACTTAGACTCACAATAATTATTAACGTACTTAAACAACAAAGACTAATTATATTCTGTATTATGACTGTAATAATTCATAGAATTCAAACCCGTCATTAAATTCTAATAATATTTAATGTCACAAGATATAATTTTAATTAAAACTCATTCAAACATCACTCTAAACTTATATGAGTTACGGAAAAGTCATATCAATTTTGAAAACTGAGAGATATTGTTTTGAAACTTCACTCTTAATTGAGACTATATTTATTTCGACTTATTTATTATATAAAATTTTAGTTTTAGTATACTAACCTGTGTTACGTTTATAGATATTATTTTTAATGTTAGTTTCTAATATATCTGATGTAAAATATTTTTTGCAGAACAGAGGCAATATGATTGAGGGAAGAAAGAAAACATGATTACTGACATTTATATCTACAACACAGGAGAGTATTATTCAAATATCAAAACAATTAATTAACACATTTTTTAAGAGATAAAATCCATATATTAAGAAATACCACTGACTAGTGCTAAAGCCAGTGAATCGGGAAGAAAGGAATTTTATAAGCAACAAAGGTACTTGGCTTTAATTAAAATTCACAGAAGCGTGCTGGGTAACAACTCCGTTATACTTGGTATGTCGTTTACAACTATAAAAAGGTACAAAGTTACGTTCAGATATGGTATCATACTTCTTATGATATCAAAAAGATATCAAAAAGATATCAAAAAGATATCAAAAAGTTAGAATAGAATAGACTTAAATAGCTTCATATTGTTTATGAAATCATGAAGAAATAAATTCGTAAAGTAAAAATATGTTATATGCACGTGTTTGTGTTCGATTCATAAACCAAGTATTTTGTGAGCATAGTGATAGTTCACTATTTTTGTATGTAATCCTGTTTCGTTATTTGATAAAGAGAAGCTTGTGTAAATATTTGTCCTTGCAATTTATTCACCACACAACGTGGTGTGAATTGTGCTTTTAATGTTCAGTATTTTATGTGTTTTGTACTCCTTGAGAGTAATTTCTAAAAATATAGTGTCTCAAAATTATTAAAGATCGTTATGTTCTCTTGATAGCGATTGAAGAAAAAGTTAAAAACAATCATAGCAGTTACAATCATTTTATATATAATTGTACTTGCAAAAGGACTGTGTTTTTAAAAAAATACTTTATCATCAATTTTAAATCAATTTTAAATAATTTTAAATTTTAAATCAATTTTAAATATGATATTCAATAATAGAGGAAACCGCAATTCCCGTTAAAAGGGAAATGAAATGCTCTCTAATGACTACGATTAGGTTTTTCTCAATGCAACTTTACAACTATTTTATTTGTAATAAGGTTTTTTGAAACTAAATATCGTTGGTATTAATACCTACTTACAGATTATTCAACAAGTTTATAAATTTAAACAATATAAAACACCATTTCAGTTCCTCAGTGTATTTTGATTAAATTTCACTGTCTAATAACAGTGATTTATTTTACTAAATTTAGATTCTTTCTACACTATCGAAAGCAATCTGGTTAATGTTGTCCTCTAAAATAACAATTGTTCACTCGTATTTCATATTTTGCATTTCACATTCACATTTTTTTTTATTTTTTTTTTTTATGAAAAGTTAAAATTATACAATCTAATTTTAAATGTTTCGCTTCGTAATTTTAATTTACAATCTAATCTATAATGTTCATGGTATATAGGTTAAAAATAATAAACAATGGTTCCCAATAATAATTGGATGGAATGGATTGGTAGTCGCTCTTTCTCTCAGTGTTTTGTTAAAGTTTTGCAAATGCTTTACAGACACTGATTCTACTTGTTATTACATAGGGTGATAATTAAATAAGTTATATAATCAACAGAATGCGAGTTAAATTAATATCCTTTAAGTAAATATACACTTTTAAGAAAATGATATAATAAGACCTCTTATTTAACAACCAAATACTGATCATTTTATTATTCAATTTCAGACAGCCTGTTTTAAATAATTATTGATTTTCTAAAAATTCTTTAAAGTACTGTAAAGTGACTGAATACCATACTAGGGGATATGAATAAAAGAGCTTACTGTCGATCAACAGAAGGGAGTTCAGTTGACTGATAATCATGTTAATGGTTTTTAGATTACCTTTTGACTCAACCAGCTATTTTACAAAATTTTTTTTTTTACTTACATTTTGATAATCTTAAAGATGCTTAAAAGGATGCTTTGAAGGGTTAATGACTTATAAAGTTTTAAGAATATTACCCTTCTGCTGTTCTATTTGTGATGTTATTGCTTAATGTTCTGCAAAATATTATTTTTCTTATCAGACATCCAATCAATCCTCTCAATAGAGCTGTCGAATTATTTTTACTTCAATCCATCTGGAAGCCTAACATTTTTTAGTTTTATAATTAAAACGTTTATAATAGTACAATGTTAAGGAACTTCCTAAAAGTTATTTCAGTTGAACCGCAACCCAACCTTTGTCGCCATTATCATCACGAGCTTTAGTTTAATTGCTTTTCCGTTTTGTTAAATGTATGCCAATTGTTTTAATAATTAGTGTTACGTCATCAGTTGTATTCTATACATGCAATGACTATAATATTGAAATAATAGTACAATCCAGCGTGACTGTTCTGTAGCAAAATTGTATATTTCTTTAAATTTATAGTTTATTTTTTACCTTTTTTATATTTATAGTATATTTAGTTTTTTTTATTATTATTTTATTTTTTATATAATATAAAATTGAAGAAATAGGCAATTTTGCTACAGAAAAGATATACAATATTTATTTTTTTTAAATTATCTCTAGCTAAAACATACAAGGGTAAAGAGTAATTAAAATAATTGTTGATGAGATCTGATAAAAACTGTGCTTTGACGGAATTGACCGATTTGATAAGTTGGTCCAAAATGTGTACTGAATAGGAAAAGTCATTGTAGTTCAAGTAATAAAATGAATTCCTAATTCCTAATTTCGTTAAGGTAATAATTTATTTATTCTAGATTTTCTAGGTTGTATTTTTTCTATGTTTCTTCACATATCAATTATCGAGTCATATATGAATATATTATTTATTTATTTCTTTATGCATAAAATACAATGGCGGACTTAATGCCGCAGGCGTTCTATACCAGTCAACCAAGAGAAAATTATCTGTTAGAGTAAATTATAATCAGCATCTGTTAGCTATTTTTAACACAAACTTTTTATTTTTTAATTCTTAGTTTTGGATAGTATTATAAACACACAATACGATACAAGGTTGTTAGTAAAACAACGGGAAATGGAGCCATCAAAGATATTTGGTACACTCAGTTACTGTTGTTTAAATACTCGAGAATTTTCATTGTATACGCTTGTATGTAATATGTTACAAAGAATAGTTTTGTTAAAAATATAACATTTAATATAGAAAAGTATAGAAAAACAGATTAAAAAGGGAATCCTTTAGCTGTAGGTCATCTGTACAAAATAGTAGTGGAGATGCTTATGTAATAAATCCTATTAAGATTTATAAAAGATTTTCTTCTCATTCCCATGACAATTACTATTTCACGTCTAATGTTTTGTGAATATGTCCATTTCACGCAAACATCAATCATCTTTTTGTGATAGTTTAGGGTTTGAGCAAGAAATTATATCGATAGCTCTTACTTGTATTGTTTTTATCAGAGAGCCTTGCTGCAATAAATTGAAGATGCTTGGATGAAATTTCACTTAAGTAATAAAAATAAAACATTACAATACAAGTATTTAGTTTTATTGTAATAAAATAGATTTATTAAAATTTTACTATTAATTTTTCCTGTAATTTGTTTTGAAATATGCATGTCAAGCCCTTACATATCATATTTCTTGAACTAGAACTAGCTTCGATTTTAAATTTCAACCCACCTAAGAAAATATTTTTTTATCATTTTTTTACATTTGTATTCAATTATATATATGTTACTTTATATAGAGCTATTAAATATATGAGTTACAATAATATTTCTGTAGAATTATGTACATAGTATATCATATTTTTCTATTTAATTTTTATATAATTTTTATCTAACAATCTGACATGATGTAATTTAATTATTATGACTCTTGTTAAATTGTTTTTATCAGAAAGTGTATACCCATATAGTGTATACGAAATAATGCCTATATAAAAGAAAAATAACACGTAATCTTGAGTATTATTTGCAACTGTGATATTACTTCTATATTTATGTAAAGAGAATTTCTCGTCTAATTTACGACTGAATTTTCTCGTCGAAGACTCGTGAGTATAGAAATTGCTTTTTAAAAAATTCCTATAGTACGAGCAGTTTATTGAGCAAATAACTACTTTGTATTCTTTAAATTGTGTTTGATAAATACCTCATTTTACTTTAGAATATAAGTATTTTATAAAGTATAGAGTAACAGTAATAAATATAAAATAAGCATTAATAATTTTTTTTTCATTCCCAGTTCAATATGTAATTTGCAACTCTCATTATATTATTAATTTATTTTTTCATATAAGCATTTACAGCACATCTAATACTTTTACTATGTAGAATAAATAAATATAGAATAAATGTAGAATATTTTCAAGTTATATTAAGCCCATTAAATCTTTCTCGCAGCTCAAATGAATATCACTTATGGACAATGTCTTCTCCTTGCTTCTTACCTAACATAGGCATTAAGAATGTTCTTATATTTATCACTTAAAATTTTAAACAACAATACCTTCAAATGAAATATAGTGAATAGACATTAAATAGAGATATTAAATTATTATGTTTCATACTACATTTCACAAATTACAAAAAAAATATGTTAATTGATCGCCTTGCTATTATTATAAATAATGCAAATACGAATGCTAATATTTTTATCTCAGTACCGTATATCTTTCGTTTGATTAGCTTTCGTTTGAGACTCTGTAATAAAAACAAATATACACTCATTTTATCCTTTGAGAACATAAATTACAGATTAGGACGTGTGATGTTAGTGAAAACGTGACTTGTCAGGGCTTTGTCATGCACAAAGATAAGGATAAATATATGAAAAAAGTGTTTCTTTTGTTTATTGAGATAACATTAATCTGTGTGTTTATTTATTCATGTTTTCATTGAACACTTTCTTATAATAAAATTTTATCAAATAAAATAAGGACTTTATTTATAGCCCTATTTTAAATTTTATTATTTATACTTAATGCACTCTGAAAAGACTAAGAAAGTATAGTACATATTGAGAGCAATATCTTTGATCTTCATTTATTGTCATTACATAAATAATTGCATATAAAAATTAAATTTTAAAAACAGTATAAATAAAGCTAATAGTTTTGAAAAGGTGTGCTTCTAGTTTATAAAATATTTAAATATATAATTTCTATTTAGGTTGGTCTGTTTTCTTCTAGAAGTATGCCCTTAAAGTTACTTTATTAAATCTATCATCAAATACATACGTTGCATCTACATTAATATGTTCGGTGGTTGTTTGTCACTTTAATGAAATTCTAACAGTTCCATTGCAATGCATATGACGTTGAACATTTTAACTCAAACAAACAAAGTTATAATGTGATAAAACACAATACGTGTGTAGTTACATATTTGACTGTTATTACATATTTATAAATGTTTAAAATATAATAAGAATTATAATAATTTCAATTTTAAGTTACATACAAATTCAAAATTATATGTAATAATAATTGCTTTACTAAGTATAATTCCTAAAAGTTTCAGCTTTCAGAATGTTGAAAGTTGCATGAGGCTTTCAGCTACACTTATGTATTCCTCGCTTGTTTTGAAAGCATATCAAAGTTATAACACAACTAATATATTTATAGAATATTATATGAAATATTTAGATGTTATTGTACAAAATCTGAGGAACCTAATGATAAATCATAGATTAAAATAAAATGACATGATTTGTTATTAGTTTTTTAATGTCATAAGTAATTAAAAGAATTGAATCTAACGCAATGATCAGAAAATTAAAAAACGGGTAAATTAAATTCTAAATTAAATCAAAAACTATACAGAAAATATGAATGTGGTATATGGTTTATACGGTAAAATACTATTTAAAACATTTGTAGTCTAAACATGATATAAACAATTTTTTACACGTCTCAAATTAACTATTAAACGACCTCAATCTAAGTGAACAAATATTATGAAAATGAATATGTTACATATAAAGTGATATTAAATAGAAGAACAATTTAATTCAGTTTATAAATATCCGAGCTGGCTGTCCATCAATATGAATTAGGCAGCGTAATAGTAGCCAATATTTGGATATAAATGTCGCCTTGATTATACTTTTTTTATGTCTCATACTTTAGTCATTCAAGCTATTTTATTAATTAGAAAATAAAACTCTAATTCAACCCATTCATTAAATACTTACTCGTGAGATAGTGTAATAATATTCTTATAAATTATCGGTGGCGGTAAAGCGCGTGAAATGCAATGAAAATAGATCGAGGTGAATCGGTAGAAGTGCACTTGAGTGCGTTTGATATTTATGAGATTTTTGTAGAATTCCTAAAATCGAATATATACTTTAAACGTTTCAACTTGATAGTATTTTCAAAAGAACAAGAGATCACTTGAATATGGTATTTAAAACATATAAACTTATATCATCTATAATTATAATAAATAAAACCTAGAGTTGAACGACTTCCGACGTAAATCCTTTAAAAAAAGCTTTAACGATAAATCACAAAATTGTTGTAGAAACTTAAGTATAATATTATTTAATATTTTTTTATTCGTTTCACAAGTATTTATTATTCTTATTGGTTGGTTTAATGTTAAATTATTTTAGTCTATTAAAAGCCTGCATAAAATCGTAATTTTATAATTCAAATACTTGCTAAGAATTTTTGGACAAAACAAACACTAGTTATTTTATAAATAATTTTTAACTTTGAAATTTATATATTCTCTTTATTGGTTTTGAAAAATGCACTTATATTGTAATGCATATAAATAGAGTTAAATATACATTATTGGTATTATGTATAAACATCTGACACGCGGCAATCGAGTTTGCCGCTATGAAAAACTCCTAATCGGCAAATTATAACCCGCCAATTAATTAACAAATAAAATCACATTTTTAAAATAAACAATTTATTTTAATAATAATTTTTATTTTTTTTATGTAGTTTATGATAGGATTTTAAAAAATTTAAAAATTCGAAAAATTTTTTCCATTTTTCGGTAACTTCGGCGGCCGATCTGACCACCTTCCCGTTGGACAATCAACATAATTTTGAAAAGTGAATCTTACATTTAGATGCAGATTCCAAATATATCTTTAGTTTTTCAAAATTCGAAAAATAAAATTCGACACACACACAGACACACAGACACACAGACACACAGATACACAGACACACATACAGACAGACAGATCGGAAGGAAAAACGGAGTTTTTCGAAAATACTAATGAAAAATAATAATATAAAATCATATTTATTTTAATATTGCAAAAGCCATAATAACAACAGTTTCCTAAGTTTAAAAAGAAAAACTGAGCGCTGTACTCGTTAAAACAATTTTACTACGTACCTGATCAACAATACTATAAAAACTCTTTTAATCTAAAACGTAAAAAAACTTTTTTAGTTTCCTAGTATTTTTAAAACAGTCTTTGTTCATATATGGTTTTGTAGATCGTATTGTATTATTTTACTTATTGCCATCCTCAATAAATAGACTATCAAATGTACAAATGCTTTTCCAAATCCGCCTTCAGAAAATGTAACAAAAACTTTTACTTTTTATATTGTTGATAACTATAAAAAAATTGTAAACTTGAATACTAATATTCGTAGTAATAAAATAATCTGATCGTAGAACAGTATTACGTATTACATGAAGTAAAGTACCTTTGAAAATATAAAAATAGACTCTGTAAAACAATAAAAATCCTAAGATTTTTAAAACTATTATATTATTTTCATTTTATTTAAATTAAAACACAACAAAATGCGTTTAATTTATTTGTAGGTTTTTTTTCAACAACGAGTATGAGTAGTATATTATAATTACGATTTACACTGACTCCGCCATTCAGGGCTAAGACTTTAAGATATTATTAATCCAAATGTAAGAGTAATGTACACAAACAGAAGTGCAGATTTTGGAAAAGGCCAGTTTCATTAAAAATAAATGGAGTAAATAGTAGTCTTTCACAAAACCGCAAAATATGAATATAACAAACCACCATTTGTTAGAAAAATAAGTTCTGTTATTATTTTGAATAAATATAATCCGTAAAAAGATTCATTCAGCCACGTAAGAGTTAGCTGTTATAAGAAAACATTACGTCACGTGGTTCGCCATTTAACAGAACTGACAGCTCTGTACATTTATCTTTTGCATAACTTTGAAATATCATAATTGAATTTTAAAAAGTATTATGAGGACTATTAATCGAGCGAAGTGAGTGGAGCGAGCGCGGCGCTCTATGTGAGACTTTTCTGATTGAATTTCTGATTGAATGATCAAGACGAAATTTTGCACACATGTTAAACATGTCCACACGGTGGTTTTAAAAAAAATCTGTGGCGTTGAGGAATCATGATTGTATAAAAAATCCCCATAGGCCGCAACCAGACCAACGCAATAACACGACTGGAAAGGTTTCCAGGTATAGTTAAATAGGTATTTAAAATAAATTTTCTCGATGACCGCATCTACAGCAGTTGTAAAGGGCGCTTCAATAATTAATTTCTTCTTCCACTGCTCGCTTCACTCAATATGTAAACGGCATCGATTTCGCGAGTGCAGCGAGTCGAAATTGAGGGTCTGGTTGCGCCTCTACTTTTATCTAAACCTGAATTACGATTTTAAATCATAAAACCAAAACAAAGTAACTTTATTAATTAAACTTTTAAAACTTATTATTTAATATATTTGATTTTGTCATATGACCATCTTCCAGACAAACATGAATGTGTTTTTGACACACTTGGTGTCAAAAATAGATTTTTGAAATTCGCTAAACTATTATATAAGTTACTTTCAGAAACAGTTCTCAAATATACTTCTTGAAAAATTCTCAGAAGTGGGTCAAGAAAACAAAGCTTGTTCTACCGACTACCGGTAACATTATGTACTTTTTCACTCTCTGAACTTATTCATCTTAGCTGCAACCTCAAATAGGAAGTAAAAATCATCATTTTTAGTACATCTACTAAACTGATGTTCTTTGAGTTAAAAAATGAATAACTGATTAATTAGTAAGTTACTAACGTTCCCTCTTGTACATCTTACAGATGGCTGTCAGAGAATGTTTAATTGGCATTAAGCTCGCCTTTTGTACCAAATTTTGTGATTATTCATATACAATCTTCTCGTTATTAATGAAGTCTGTAAAACAAACTATATTGAAAGTGAATGTATAAGCTTCGTTAACAAGCAAAGTTCATTGTTATTAAAACTATATTAGTATAGATTGTATTGATAATACATATAACATAAGTTCTCAGGAGCCCCTTAAAACTATTTTCAAAGAGGCTAAAAAACTTACGCTTCCATAACTCTATATAAAAAAATTGCAAAACATTTACCTTGTCACTTATAAAAATACATTAATATATAACTATTTCATAGTGCTATAAACAATTACTAGTATTACAGTTTATACATAGTATAAATACTATAGAATACTGAATAAATATAATACACTAACTTCCAACTATAAGAATAATAACCTAAGCCTGGTCGAAATAAAAAATAATTTGTACTAACGCACCACTGCGTTTTATTAAACAAATTTTTAGATATGATAAAGTAAGTATTAATATTATTATTTGTATTTTCGTATGGTTTAATTTGTAAGCTTTTCTAAGAATTTATTCTATTTTTATCGTAAAAAATTGAAGGCAATTAATCACGACTTTTTTATTTCATTGTAACACAAGAAAACGTCTTCAAAAGTGTCTATTATGGTTTGCAAATTGCATTCATAGCCACGTTTTAATTCTTAAATTATATTTCATCTAAAACACAAACACATTTCTTTAAAGGGTATTTAGAAAAAATAAGAGTATTAAGAAGTACTATGATCCCAAACGGTTATATAAGTGCATATGTTTTGTTTGCAAACTAATCTCGATTGGATTTGTCTTATATTGTATCAGAACATAAATAATGGTAGCACAAAGCTTCTCTCAACTAACCTTCGGCAGTCTATTCTCTCCTATGATTTAGACTTGATAGGCATCAATATTATGTTTCCTTTACTACTTTAACTATCAAGTATGACTTTCGTTACAAACATTTAATAACTAAACATGGTTTTGATGTCAGGTTATTATAGATCTAGCAATATAATCGACAATTTATCAGTGTACGATGATTCTAGTATTTGTGATGTAGCAATGACATCAAGCCAATATTGATGAGTACACTGACGGTTTAATTGACAATTGTAGTACATTTATAAAACAATCACAATTTCAACTTATTTTTCAAAACTTGTAATTAAGAAATAGTTTATAATTTCATCACACTAATACTCTTTGAAGAAAATAATGAATTTCTGTATATTTTTACAAATAATTCAATAATGTAGAATTATTCTTATCACGTATATAATTTGTTTAATTTATTTACGAAAAGGGGCCATGTTTTTTATTTATATGCCTTCCTCCTCCCCAAGTATTTATACATTATAAAACGCAATTTTTTATTAACTAAATTCTTTATAGGTAATTAAATATTTAATTACAAAATAAGCTGTATAGGAATAAAATATTTCGTTATGAAAAAACTATTAGTAATTCAAACATATATACTTTAAATTATTTATAAAAAAAAAATTAAAAAATTAATAGTTGGAGTTTGAATGCAGCTGCCTGATGTTATGCATCATTGTAGCTTAAGATCTATTTAGCAATTTCTCAAACATACATTTTTACGACTACAATACTAATAAGCTGTGTTGCAGCTGTTCGCACTCCAGGATACGGTGCAATTATGATCTAATTATACATGTATTCAAAATAAATTAATTGAGCCAATATTAAAACAGTTATGTATATTTTTTTATATTTACATGAACAGAATAAAATATCTTTTATGCAATGTATAAACGAAATGATTATTATACAATAAATAATTAGATAATTTTAAAAAGACGGGGAAAAACAAGATTGATTCCTATTTTCGTTAATAAAATAATATTACTTTAAGTGGGTAACCTTGGAGTCTTCAGCACTTAACTATATAGCTTCTCTCTTTAATGATTTTGAATCCTAAGAATTGCAGTCAAATTTAAGAAACCAAAAAAGTCCAAAGACACATTGTCGAAAAAAAAAACTAGGCTATGTTTTGGAGTAAACTATATACTTACATAGTACAAAGTACATACTTTGCTTTTCAATTGAAAAATATGAGACATTTTACTTAAAGTAACTCTCAGTTAAACTGCCAAGATCATGGATTTATTGAGGACTTTACAATTCTGTAACTTTATTATTTAATTAATTTTGAAACATTACTCTGTTTTTTGTAACAAATATTCTTGATTAGTATTTGAATGCGAATGTCGAAATTATTTCAAGGTATAATAAATTTTGGAAAGTGTTCAAAAAAAATATCTCTTAAAAAGTTTATTCAAATTTTTTAATTATAAATTGAAATCGCCTCTAGAAACAAGTGAACTGGTTTATTGTTTGTGATAAAACAAAATCTAAATGTTAAGTTATGACTTGATATAATAGAAACGAAGTTAGTAATGAAGCAGACAATTAAAATCAGTCAGCAACTATAACAATGTGTCTGAACTATTTAACTATGACCTGAGAATTGATCTGCGAAAATTATTTCCATGTTTTAGTTCAACAGAAATTACGATATACAGCTTTCATATTTATTTTTTATTTATTTATTCTTTATTGTTCCAACATAAAAATGTTACAATGGGTGGACTTAATGCTAAATAGCATTCTCTAACAGTCAACCTTGGGGGTGTGCAGAGACTTTAAAAGCGGTGCAATAAAGAGCGAAAAATTTTGAAAAGTTTGTAGGAATTAATTATAAATATATAACATATAAGTAGTGGGAAGAATGTAAGCACAAAGAAGAAAAATAATAATAATAAAGAACTATAATAGATATATTCATAAGAAATATTGTTAGTAATACATTCTAACCTAAAAGTTTGTTCAAGAAGTGGCTATAATTTTTTTTTTTGAAAATAGGCCTTGTCCGTGATTTCCTGATGTCATTGGGGAGAGAATTAAAAAGTCATATGATTGTTATGATATGTCTTAGTTTGAAATATGTGATTGCTTCATTAATACACCAATTGAATATGTCTTCGTCTATTCAATAATATCAAACCTTTAAAATATAATTTTAGTGAAGACTATTAATATATTGATCAAAAAGTCTAATGTTTCAGGACACCTCATAAGTTAAAATGTTTCTTAATCAGGAATTTAAAAATCTCTTGTCCTTGGCAGTACAAGATTCTTAGTTTAAAAAAATCATTATTAAATATATAAACATAAAGCAAATATCTTCTTATTCTTTATTATGCTTTAATTATAAACAATGATAGATATTCTTCTTTAAAACTGATATCTTAAAACATTACGACATGACAATTATAAAATTTACTAATAACACGTCTGCAGTAAGTGTCCAGTAACTATACACTCACAGAGGGGTGAGGCTATTAACCTACTTAACATAAGTCTGTGGACATCAAAGTTTTAGACCATGAACACACTAACATGTAACTGACTATTAACATTACTTGAGACAGCTTGTAGACTTGTAATATAACTTAAGTTCAAACTTCACATTTTATAGATGTCTGATTATAATTGGTGATTAAAATAGAATAAATAAAATAAACAGAAATAATGTACATTTTACAAGTAATTAGTATGCATTATTCAAAATAAATTTATAAATTTCAAACGGACATAAAATCAATATTAGAGTCTATTTTAGTTTTGTATTGAATGCCTTTATGTATTAAATTAAAATGTATTTTATTCTGTGTATTTTTATTTTTAATTATTTAAATTTTATTATAACTTTATAATACACACTAAATCAAACACATGAAATTGAAGTTTAATGAATAATTGCTGAATAAGTAAATAATTATATAATTTTGAAAAATTAAGCCATCTTAGGGATCAGTCTCTCAATGTGAATTTTAGAGGTTAAAGGGAAGATAGAAAACGATTAAGAATAATTTAAGCTTTTAAAAGTGAGTTATTGTAGGACATTTTTTTCATGAGTTATGATTTTATTTTGCTCAGAGCACCCTTGTCAGGGGTGGTAATTCCGATCGAATACGCAAGCGCCATGGCGCTCCACTAAGGCGAAAGGGTTGATTATAATTAATTTTTAAATGTATTATATAATTTTTATTTTAGTTTAAAGGAAAATAACTTTCACTAAAATTATTTTTTTTTATTGAAGAGTCATTCGTTATTTTTTTTTCTTTCCTAATGCGAGATACCTGGACCTTTATATTAATGGTTATTATCTCTGCAGAAAGTACAATAAGAATCCTAATTTATTTTTCCAAGTTATATGAGTTTCTGTTTAAAATATTTTTCTTCTATACACATGAGTTATAGAAATGATGTTTAAAATAAGAGCGATTTACACATTTTTAAATTGGTATTACATAATTAATATATAAAACATATAATTTTATTTAATTTCTACAAGACTGATTTTTTTTTTCAAAATAAATTGAAGCTGTTATTTTTTTGTTTTTCATTTAAACTTGTGTTAAATCTGAGCTGTGGATATGGAGTTACTCGAAATATTACAAATACCACGCTCTGATAGTCATGTCCAGAGATTTATCAAACGTTCGCCAACTCCAAAAACTTTTTAATTGAATCTGTTGAAAAACAGAGACATACAATTTTTAGCCTAGTTTGATTGAATGTGTTTTGTAATATATATTATACCAATATGCATTGTATATGTAGAGTATCTGCTAATACCTCACAAACTGTTTCCATATTCTTCTCGATTTAATTTCAGTTCAAAACTAATTAAAAATCGAAATTTTTATTGAAAGTTTATTTTTAATAACAGCTTATAATATTTTTTTCTTTATTTTTGATAAAAACTTATAATCATTAACATACTGTTTAATTTCGTTAAATTTTGTGTAAAAAAAATATGAAACGTGTCTACATAAAATAAATTGTAGCTTAAAATAAGTATATAAGTATTACTAAGATAAAATCAGTTTACATACGAACTGTATGTAGGGTTGCTATAATATATACACTAAAATATTAGATTTCATCTTACCATATACACTATTACGCTCTTAATGTTTTTCGGAGATCAAGTACATTACATGAATAAAGAAGTAACACCTAAGTATGATTGGATTATTAAGACATAGGGGAATTACATTAGAAAAAAGATATGTTACCACATATGTTATTGATTCACTCTGTTTTTCCAATACGCTTTGTACCACGATAATAATTACAGCTTAAGATTTATAGTTTAGTAAAAAATATATATTTTTCATTTTAAGAGATTTTTATTGTTTTATTTTAGTAGGGGAACTCTAAATGCTTAAACAATGTATTCTCAATCTACCTACGTGATACTAATATATAAAAGAAAGCCTACTTCTTAAAAATTGGATATTTCTTTCGTATAAATATTTATTGACATATAATTATAATTATAATATTTTAAGTCATATAATTATAATAGTGAGAAAACGAGCGAAAGCTAATGAATATGTTCCAAACGTGAGTACAACCGGAAAGAGAACAATAAAAATATTTATTGTTTTATATTTAGGATTTTCTGTAATGACATGAGTATACACTTAATAGTACCTTGAGAATATGAATTAAATTTCAGGGCAACTGAATGTTAATGGAAACATGAATTTGGAATTTTGTTGTAAATCGACCAGAGAAAACAAAACTTTTGCTGCAAAATTTATATAAAAATTTAAATAGTTTTCTAGTTTTATAAAAATTATACGATATTTTTATAAAACTAAAAAAAAATTCTACAAACAAATTTGTTTTGTTTTTCTTGTTACCCTCGCCATGCTTTCTTAGTATATACCAAAGACAACGTCATGTGTATCATATTATACACATACTGTTGCAAGCGATTTTTCTTGAGTTAACAATATAACTATGTAACATGTTCGGAACCTTTTATAGAAGACAATATTTCAATATTTCAATTCAGTGTCTAACACTGAAATCTATTCATTATATTTCAAGTAATTTACTAACTATATATATAACTCATTATTAAATAGTAAGACTATATTTTTAATATTTGTAAGTGCTTATGATTTCATATAAATTTAGTTGAATAATATACTCCTAATGCTTATAAAGTTGTAGCTTTCAGAACATTTCAAGTGAGGCATGAGACGTCAGCCTCACTTATGTGTTTCTCACTTGTTTTGAAAGCATATCAAAGCGTAACATATATATATTGTACATAAATAAAATAAACGAACATTTTGCATGTTAATATTACATTTTTTAAGCGTCACTTATCTTGCTTTGTGGACCTAATAATATTTGATTTATTCTGTCACTTTTTTTCAAATAAATATAATTAAAAATATTTTTTGTCTAAGGAGACGGGAGAAGTAAAACAGGCGAAGAAGGCGTCGAGGTTTGATTGTCTCGCAAGTATCAAACGTACACAATCGCACTTAGTATGAGGTTCAAGATCTCTTAAATTTACTTTTTATATTATAGTTTGACTTTTTATATTATACTAGGTTAGGGTTAGTATAAAAAAATAATACATAAGTAAATTTATTATGAAGGCTATCATAATAATTAGTACAATTATATTTAAACTCATAATATATATATGTACAAAACATTAATTTTAGTTTTATTATGGCGTTCTTTATACTTAAAAAACATATGTACTTTGAATTATTTAACTGAATGGAAAGTTAATATATATTTTTGTTTTAAGAGTATTTATTACTAATTATATTAATTATGCTTTCTAACATCTTGCAATAAAGTAATGAAGTAAATAATTAATATACTTAATAACTACTAAATAGATGCAGCGCCATATCGAAAGCAGTTCATTTCCCTTTCAGATACAATGAGAGTTTCCCGCATAATTTAACAGAACAAATAGCTATCATTTCTCTAACGCACTACCATTTTGTAGAAAAACTATACTTGATTATATAAAAAAGTACAGAACTACACAAAATTGTGCAATTAAGAGTATTCTATTATTATTATAAAAGTACTTAGTAAAATAATAACCTGATGTTTAAGATAAACTAGATGTTATCACCTTGATTACTTTTAAATACAATTATTCTACTACCCTCACATAAATACTATCGCAATTAACCCGACTACTTTTTTTATTCGTTGTGTGAACTCAATTGAAGGCGATGACATAATTATATATAATAGTGGATACCTTCAACTCATATTACACATTTTTTTTTATAATCTATTTTGACCCGGATAAAACTGTATAAAACTGCGTATAAAACTGTATAAAACTGTATAGAACAGTAGAAACTTGCGTCTGTACGCAAAACTGTGATCACGAATTATTTACACACACAAAATATGTTCAACTCGTCAAATCTAAGGTAAGCCGTGAACTAGTAGTAATAAAGTCTTCGCTCAACTTGTTCTGAACCGTATATATGATTATTTTAAAGACACTCAATACTTTCTAATACTTCATTCCTAATACTAATGGTTTTTTGTTAATAGCTTATCGACATCAAAAATGGTATATTTATTTTGGGATTGTTCCTCCTAATAATATAATCAAATTTACTGTTTTTAATCTTATATGTTGGCACAACACGCTATATTGCCCTGGATCCAACTCAGCTCTCGCCTATTTGCTCTAACACAATAAGTGTCACGAGCTGAGACACATGTGTCGACGATTGTTAATCTCTTTAATGAATTTTAAACCAACATATTATTTCAGTTGTTTTCAATGTAAAAGTTTAGTGAAATTGATTTTATAACGAGTAATGTATAATTAAAATTAGTTAATTACTTGATTCCAATAGGTTCTTAAAAAAAAAACTAGAATTCCGTTTAGGAATTGGAACCTCTTGTTTAAACTGTAACTAACTAATCAGAGAATAAGAGCTACACACAATTACAGAAGATACTGTTAATTTTCGTTAATTGTTACGAAATAAAAACCAAATTCAATAAGCAATAGTTTTTTCCACGTCGGTCTTTAATATTATTCATAATCATAGTTTTGAATAAAATATCTATATATGTTTTCTTTTCATAAATTTATTTTCATTGCACGAAGCATTAGCAATCTACTTTTAGCAAAGTACTTTTAATTGTTCATGTTAAAAGAAATAGCGCAATAATTTTGAAAATTTATAAAGTTTAATTTAATATTAAATAAAACAACACAGGCCTTTCCGAAAGTTAATTTCTGTGTTGTCGCTTCCAAGTATTATTTGGCTCTGAACCAGGAAACAAACGATGCAACAGCAAAACCTTGTTCACTGAAATGTAACATACAAAAGAAAAACAAATTAATTAAATCTCTCAATTCATGTCAATAATATAGATAATTAATAAATGAAACATATCTTTGTATAATGTTTTATTAATATTGGTATACGAAACTTAGTGAATATAAGCAACTGTTTCCTAGAAAATACTAAAAAAGTAATAACATTATTTTTCAATGAAATAAAGTTGCTGGAGTCGTCGAGTGCTCAATAAATTTCCGCACTCGAACAGCGGATCTACGAATTTAGTATATTAAGTAAAATCCTAGCTGGAAATAAAAAGTAATCTTCTTACATAAGATCAGTTTGCAAAAGAATATTAATATATAAACGAAAATGAATAAGCGCTGAAATCCTCGTTTGTAAATATTTAATTTTAATTAAATTGTGATTTTACTGGTAAATCGTAACAATGAAAAAACTTAGGTTGCTTTAAATTACCGTTAATGCATATAACATTAACATTTTTAATCTTAAAGAAAATTGGCTTTTTTATAATTTACATAAAAAAATTTTCTTTTCGACTTTAGGTATTTTATGTTTTTATGAAGCTTTATCACTTAATCACTGGTTTTGGTATATACTACATATTTAAAACAACGCCATCCATTAATTTGATTATTAATTGATATAACAAAAAAAACATTTTACACTGTTTAGAAATACTATATATTATAGTCAATTTAAGGTACAATAAGTGGAGTATAAAGAAAAATATTTTGTTTTAGATGTATTGAATGTTCTGATTTATCATATGTATATTAATTAAAAATATGCATGATACATTAATTAAAAAAATATATTCGTTCTTATAGTGACCAAAAAAGTTTAAATAATTTAAAAAGATATTTTTATTACTCACTAGACATGAGTTATTCAAACCAATAAATGATTCTATCGAAGTAACATAATTATTAACGATAAATTGAGTATTTTATTTTTTTGTTTTAAAGATGTCACCATAAATGGTTTCCTACATATTATAGGACGCCTTTATTTTAGTTTAGTTCATATAATTTTAAAACAAAAATAGCTTTGTTTATTTCAAAGTCTGCTTGTACAACCACAAACCGTTATCGTGGTAGAAAAATAGTTGCTATTTTTTAAACAGTGCAAATTTTTCCACTACTGCCACTAAGCAGCTATATATCGTATATATAAACTTTGGTTTATTTAAAAATGAGAGCTAATTTTGTTTAAGAGAATGGTAGGAGACCACAGCATTTGCTCTCGGCATTCATATATGAGGGGTACCGCCGTTACATATTGACAACTGCGACCACAAGATCGTACTATTTATTAACCAGTATTAAGAATGTATAAATGTTGTTTGAACTAAGTTCTCAACATAATAAGGTTTAAAACTAGTTATAAATATGATAGCAATTTAAACTCAAATTAACATTGCTTTTACGAAATCAATCTTATTCTAATTTTAATTCTTTACATATTCGCGTATATGCCAGTTTCATAAAATGTAAATACTAAATGATGAATACACATAGCACTCAATTTCTCGCGTTCATTAAGCTTTTTCTCACGTTGATGAAGTTTTTTTTTCGTTTTTATATCAGTAATATATTTCTGATAGATATTTAAATGTATTTAGGCGCCATTTTGGAATCCCGTCGTTACAAAGTTATTTAATCCCATTGTATTTTATTGCATTGTAGACTGTTGTATCGTGTCGTGTCGTGTCGTGTCGTGTCGTGTCGTGTGTCGTGTCGTGTGTCGTGTGTCGTGTCGTGTCGTGTCGTGTCGTGTCGTGTGTCGTGTCGTGTCGTGTCGTGTCGTGTGTCGTGTGTCGTGTGTCGTGTCGTGTGTCGTGTCGTGTCGTATCGTGTCGTGTCGTGTCGTGTCGTGTCGTGTCGTGTCGTAACGTGTCGTGTGTCGTGTGTCGTGTCGTGTGTCGTGTGTCGTGTGTCGTGTGTCGTGTCGTGTCGTGTCGTATCGTGTCGTGTCGTGTCGTGTCGTGTCGTGTCGTGTCGTGTCGTGTCGTGTCGTGTCGTGTCGTGTCGTGTCGTGTCGTGTCGTGTCGTATCGTGTCGTGTCGTTTCGTTTCGTGTCGTGTCGTGTCGTGTCGTGTCTTGTCGTGTTGTATTGTAAAAAGAAATTACTTAGAATCTTAATTTTTTCTTAGAATGAGTAATACATTATTAGCTAGTTATGATAGCTCTAGAAGAAATTTACATATTTAAAAATATATATTTTAATTACACTCAATTAACCACCCTTAATGCTATTAAAGTTAAGTGAATAAATTGTAAGTATTATAAGAATTGCCTGTGTAACAAGGGAAGTGTAATGAAGTGTCTTATTCTGCTTCACTTTACAAAAACAACCAATATGCATTTATACAGTTAATTTAAAAATATAAAAGATTTTTTTATTTAAACTATCGAGATCCATAACTACATTTTAAATATTTAACCGGGATTCACATTTATAGTATTGGGATTTGCTCGATTAATTTAAAACCTTTTCGAGGTCCGTACTGATGAGCTCTGAGAATGAACACGCCCTGAACGACTCTTCCAAGCTCAGAGTTGTACTTTACAGCCGGATAATAATATATAATAGTCATTATATATAAAGGATATTGTATTATTTACACTGTTGTATAAATATTCAAATAAGTTTTTTTTTCTGTATATTACATTATAATTTTTAAAGATTTTTGAAAAACCTTCAAAAATGGTTTAATTTAGTAAATATGAATATGTATCATAGTAACATTTGTTGCTATTGAACCAAAAGTATTGCTTTGAATAATTAGTAGTATATGAGTATATCGAATATACTAAATCGACAAAATACAATCGTTCTAACTACATCAGCTGCATTCATTCAAGAGCGGTGAAGTTAATAAATTGGTTAAGAAGTTTTAAAGGGTTTGTTCACACATATTATTAATACGTTAGACCGTTCACAAAAAAAATTACACTATGAAAAATATCTTATTGAATTTAAATTCAATATAGTTATAAGTTATTTCTAAAACAGCTGTATAACAAGGAATTTTTTTGTTTCGAGCGAAGCTCTCTATGAGAGATTTTTATGCATCCTTTGTGCAATCAAGCAAAACGGAATAACAGTAAAACATTTGGCACACTAATAGACATCAATCTGGTGATGGTTGAACAAAAAAAATTTCGAATAGTAGATCATCTCATATCGTTAAGGAATAATCAAGGAAAAACTAAAATCTCATAAACTTCAATGAGAAAAACTTTTCCCGAGAAAATTTAGTCTTACAATGACATGCGCGTGCCGAATATTTTTACAGCTTATTTAATTTTTTCTTTTTTATAGATTTTTTTTTTAATTTTTTTATTATCTTAAAAATATTTGAGAACAGAATGCGTCGACGTTTTGTAGATGCAACTTCGGTGCTCTTTGCACCTTGCTTCGCTAAATATGATAACTCATACCGAGATTTTGCAAGCGCAGCGAGTCAAAATTGAGTTCTGGTTCGCGCTCCTACATTTATAAAGTAGATTGTTTAAAGTAGATGCCAAACAAGAGATAGATAAATAAATTAAATCTATCCCAATGAAAAAGTAATAAATACCCATAAAATTTATAATCGCTATTTTTTATATTTAATTTGAATGTATATTTTTGTCATTGTTTCAACATGATGTCAAAACACTTCACCAACCGTTTACATCACAAACAGATAATAAGCAAAAAACCAAACACAAAAAAATTCGCGATGTCATTGTCAGTATTGCGGATATGCTGACGTATTAAAAGCTTCACCACATAAAGTGTGAGAGAACAAAGAATTCAAAACTTTGGAACGGCAATTTGATTTCCGCTATACCGCTTGTGAATGTATGCGTGTGATTTGGTTAGAAGGACTTTATATTGTACAGCTACAGCTAGGTAGGTATATTCATATATCCATGTTGTTCTGTCTTACACTATCAGCTCTAAGGATTTGTAGCAGATGGAGAATATTTTTTTTACAATATACGAGTTCAAGAAAATATATCTAAGGACCTCTCAAATAAATTAAAACTGTTTTTAAAATCATTGTATTTTATTGCATTGTATCGTGTCGTGACGTGTCGTGTCGTGTCGTGTCGTGTCGTGTCGTGTCGTGTCGTGTCGTGTCGTGTCGTGTCGTGTGTCGTGTGTCGTGTGTCGTGTCGTGTGTCGTGTCGTGTCGTATCGTGTCGTGTCGTGTCGTGTCGTGTCGTGTCGTGTCGTGTCGTGTCGTGTCGTGTCGTGTCGTGTCGTGTCGTGTCGTGTCGTGTCGTGTCGTGTCGTGTCGTGTCGTGTCGTGTGTCGTGTCGTGTGTCGTGTGTCGTGTCGTGTCGTGTCGTATCGTGTCGTGTCGTGTCGTGTCGTGTCGTGTCGTGTCGTGTCGTGTCGTGTCGTGTCGTGTCGTGTCGTGTCGTGTCGTGTCGTGTCGTGTGTCGTGTCGTGTGTCGTGTGTCGTGTCGTGTCGTGTCGTGTGTCGTGTCGTGTCGTGTCGTGTCGTGTCGTGTCGTGTGTCGTGTGTCGTGTCGTGTGTCGTGACGTGTCGTATCGTGTCGTGTCGTGTCGTGTCGTGTCGTGTCGTGTCGTAACGTGTCGTGTGTCGTGTGTCGTGTCGTGTGTCGTGTGTCGTGTCGTGTCGTGTCGTGTCGTGTGTCGTGTCGTGTCGTGTCGTGTCGTGTCGTGTCGTGTCGTGTCGTGTCATGTGTCGTGTCATGTGTCGTGTCATGTGTCGTGTCGTGTCGTGTCGTGTCGTGTCGTGTCGTGTCGTGTCGTGTCGTGTCGTGTCGTGTCGTGTCGTGTCGTATCGTGTCGTGTCGTGTCGTTTCGTGTCGTGTTGTGTCGTTTCGTTTCGTGTCGTGTCGTGTCGTGTCGTGTCGTGTCGTGTCGTATCGTGTCGTGTCGTGTCGTGTAATTTAAAAATATAAAAGATTTTTTTATTTAAACTATCGAGATCCATAACTACATTTTAAATATTTAACCGGGATTCACATTTATAGTATTGTGATTTGCTCGATTAATTTAAAACCTTTTCGAGGTCCGTACTGATGAGCTCTGAGAATGAACACGCCCTGAACGACTCTTCCAAGCTCAGAGTTGTACTTTACAGCCGGATAATAATATATAATAGTCATTATATATAAAGGATATTGTATTATTTACACTGTTGTATAAATATTCAAATAAGTTTTTTTTTCTGTATATTATTACATTATAATTTTTAAAGATTTTTGAAAAACCTTCAAAAATGGTTTAATTTAGTAAATATGAATATGTATCATAGTAACATTTGTTGCTATTGAACCAAAAGTATTGCTTTGAATAATTAGTAGTATATGAGTATATCGAATATACTAAATCGACAAAATACAATCGTTCTAACTACATCAGCTGCATTCATTCAAGAGCGCTGAAGTTAATAAATTGGTTAAGAAGTTTTAAAGGGTTTGTTCACACATATTATTAATACGTTAGACCGTTCACAAAAAAAATTACACTATGAAAAATATCTTATTGAATTTAAATTCAATATAGTTATAAGTTATTTCTAAAACAGCTGTATAACAAGGAATTTTTTTGTTTCGAGCGAAGCTCTCTATGAGAGATTTTTATGCATCCTTTGTGCAATCAAGCAAAACGGAATAACAGTAAAACATTTGGCACACTAATAGACATCAATCTGGTGATGGTTGAACAAAAAAAATTTCGAATAGTAGATCATCTCATATCGTTAAGGAATAATCAAGGAAAAACTAAAATCTCATAAACTTCAATGAGAAAAACTTTTCCCGAGAAAATTTAGTCTTACAATGACATGCGCGTGCCGAATATTTTTACAGCTTATTTAATTTTTTCTTTTTTATAGATTTTTTTTTTAATTTTTTTATTATCTTAAAAATATTTGAGAACAGAATGCGTCGACGTTTTGTAAATGCAACTTCGGTGCTCTTTGCACCTTGCTTCGCTAAATATGATAACTCATACCGAGATTTTGCAAGCGCAGCGAGTCAAAATTGAGTTCTGGTTCGCGCTCCTACATTTATAAAGTAGATGCTAAACAAGAGATAGATAAATAAATTAAATCTATCCAAATGAAAAAGTAATAAATACCCATAAAATTTATAATCGCTATTTTTTATATTTAATTTGAATGTATATTTTTGTCATTGTTTCAACATGATGTCAAAACACTTCACCAACCGTTTACATCACAAACAGATAATAAGCAAAAAACCAAGCACAAAAAAATTCGCGATGTCATTGTCAGTATTGCGGATATGCTGACGTATTAAAAGCTTCACCACATAAAGTGTGAGAGAACAAAGAATTTAAAACCTTTGAAACGGCAATTTGATTTCCGCTATACCGCTTGTGAATGTATGCGTGTGATTTGGTTAGAAGGACTTTATATTGTACAGCTACAGCTAGGTAGGTATATTCATATATCCATGTTGTTCTGTCTTACACTATCAGCTCTAAGGATTTGTAGCAGATGGAGAATATTTTTTTTAACAATATACGAGTTCAAGAAAATATAACTAAGGACCTCTCAAATAAATTAAAACTGTTTTTAAAATCGGTACAATGAAAAGAAACTTTTCTTAGTTTAGATTAACTTGAACAAAAAATAGTTCTTTGCGGATGTTGTCTTTACAATTAGATGCACAAATTTATTACTAATTTATCGGATATAAAATTGAATTCTCGCGTTAAACATGCTCTTATATCTAAAGCTAATTTTAAAAGGATTGATTATTAGGAGGTCTAATAATGTCTACTTTTTACAACTCTGCATAAGTTGCTTCACTGTAGCCACTTTCAAGGTTTTATCTATTACAATCCTTAATTATAAAATATGACATTGTATAAATACTGTAATTTTTAATATTTAAAGGCAAGACCTTTGTAAAAATAAAAATTGTGCACGCCACTTCTATTTTTATTGTAGGTGATTAATTTCAGTACTTGTTTTTAATAGTTTAATACAGTGTAACTTGGATTCTTAATATATCTCAAATATCAACTATGGCCAATAACATAAAAATTTAGATTTTCTTCTTTGGAACCTTGTAACTAGAGTTTGACGTTACATAAGTGCATTGCATTTAAAATAAATAACGTTGAATTTGACTTTTCTTACATCCACGATATGAATATATTTTTTTTAACTAGTTTTCCAAATAATAGAAAAACTTCTATTTCATGCTTAAAGTGTATATATTTGAAAAAATCGCGATGAAATGGAATTTTCCGAATATTTACATAGAGATTCATCTCGAGCCTAAATATCTAATATTTATTACAAAAACACGCCTCTTAGTCCCTGCTTTGCTTACTTTTTATTTTCATATTGCTTAATTTTCATTATTTAATAAAAACTTTAGAAATATAATGTAATTTAAAAATGTGTAGTTGTCAACATGTTCACTGTTAATATTAGTGAAATCGCAAACACTAGTGAAACCGCTAAAATTGCAGTTTTTACATGAACTAAAATTTACATAATATATTGTTTGTATTTTAATGTAAGCAAATTGTACTCGAAATTATAGTTTAAAAATATTACAGTTTTTTTTTCAATGAACATTAATTTATGAGAGCTTCAATATTTTATACTGCCTTTTATTATTTTTATTCTATAAATTAGTACTTATAGATAGGCCATAGGACGTAATTATAAGTTTTATACACCATGGTCTTGTAATTTATATAGAAGGTTGAGGAGAAATGGTCGAATTACTAAGTTTTAACAAACGAACTCTTTATAATCAACACGAAAAATTCACCTTTTCTATATGTACATATATATTGGAATACAGTTTTCTCCTTTTTAACAAACTCTTTTAAAAATAAACAATTTTGAGATATGAAAATTTCTAACTGTCTTGTTAGCCAACAAGACAAAGTAAAAAGTTGTTTATGTAACCAAAGTTCTCTTTTTTATACTAATTGTGCGTTATTTTATTAACTTCTTGATTAAGGAAATATTTGCAATCTTCCATTATTAATACAAAAATTATAATTCTAATCGTCATCTGATTCAATAAATAGTGAAATATAATAAAATTGGATTGCGAGCATTTTCTAAAATTTTCCTTCTAGTTTTTTTTTAGTTGTTCGTTATATTTAAAAATATAATTAATACAGCTAAATAACATTAAATTTAAATATGAAAAAATAATAAAGAAATCAAAATTACTTTACTTTATAAACGCTACCGTTTCTTAAATCTTCCTACAAGTCCAAAAATTTTATGTCTATATTTGTTTAAGGGCTCATGAGAATTTGTAACTTCTAAGGTTACAGAAGGAGAATCCAAAAAAAAAAACAAAATTTATTTCTATATTTATTGACCATAAATGAATTATTATTCATTTACAAATCTTTGTCACGTAAAATTTTTTTACAGTTAAAAAACAAGAATGAATTTAATGAATGAAATCATGATTATTAAGTTCGTTACTACAATCCCAAAAACCTAATGCAGAGGTGTAATACATTTTCTAGATCTTTCAGTCAGAAAATTGTTTGGGAGTTAATATTTTACATCTTCATTCCTATTACATTAATTGTCTTATTTAAGACAATATTTGTCACGTTTAAATAATAGTCTGAATTATCATAATAAGTTTGTAAAGTAAATATAGATTGAAAAAATAGAAGCAATGTTTCCAACTGAATTCAATTACAAAGTTACCGGATTGTCGAGTGCTCAATAAATCTTTGAGCTTTAAACCTTCTTTTTCCTATACATGATAATTACATTTTTTAGAGATAATAAAAATATATAATTCCTAATTTATTAAAAGAAATAAATAAATATAAAATTATGTTTAGTTAGAAAAAAAAACTATTGTGAAATATCTATTTAGGATATTTTATCTCCTATATCATTGTTGGTGAAAATAATCGAGAACCTGTAATCTCGATTAATACTCAAAAAATGTCCACATTTTAGTAGACCCATGATGTAAGATTCTAATAAAAAACTGAGGCTTTGGAAGTCATGTGTCTTTTATGTATTTTATTTAAAATTACTAAGTTAATTAGAAGGAATTGGAACCTATATCAATAGACAGTAGTAGCAGTGCAAATGTAATTGGAATAACAAGAACAGACTAGATTTAGATTACAAAAGTTTTCATGGAGAGCTCCATTGACGAGGTCAACATCAGGTCAACACCAGGTCATACAGTAATATGAGATTCAGTGAATATAGCGTAGCGTAAAAGGTTTTTTAGATTTTAAAAGCCGCAGCGGTAACGACTTTTTTCGACGTAAAAATTTATATATCTAACATGTTCTATGTTCATAAAACATTTAACGATTTCATTTTCGTTGATATTAATAGTTATATTCATTCCGAGTTTGTACCAAAATTGATTAGAAAAGAATTGATAGTGACGATTTGAATTAGTACGAGTAATAGAAAATATATTAAACTTCACATTCGAATTAAATAAACATATATTCTATATAGTTATTCTAACTTAAATACTATCGGGACCTGAACGACTAGTTTTAAACTTATTCTGGTTCCTTATTCATGAGCTCGATGCATGGCGGAATAATGACCTGAATACAGCTGGATAAATTATATATAATAGTAATCATGGATTACGAAATTTTAAGAACAAAAACAAAATATAATCAGTTCATAAAAATCATATGATATATTATAATATAAATTTAAATATTTTAATTTTGTATAATATACTATACGACTCGGTATAAAAAAAAAATTCAATACTTATTAATTGATGTGAAAATAACTACGAAACATTTATCTTCTTTCGTTGGCGTGCGATAGAACAATTCAAAAAAACAACTAGAAACCGTTGAAAAAATTCACTAAACAAAACTTAGATAATAACCAAAATTATTCAAAAGTTAAATTAATTACAAAGTACAATTAAAGTACAGCTTCAAAGTATAAATACGATCCCAACTGATTCCACAAGTCTCATAACTATCAGCCGCACTCAGTCGCTCTTAGATTGAGGTTCAAGATCGTTTTACTAGATTTAACTTCATTGAAACTCAGCGCTTAAAAGTTACTTCAAGTTGATTAAACTCTTTCATGTTTGTATCAACTTTGAATCTTTTCTTGATTTTAAACCGTAATGTATTATACATTAAAATAACTACCAGCTTGAAATTTAAATACTAATACAGAAAATTAAATAGTTTCTTCAGATGACTCAAATAATCATACTATTTCTAAACATTAACACTTTTCGCCAATATGACGACTCTGTAAGATAACAGTACTTACGGGTATACCTTCCACTAAGGAAATCCAGTGACAAAATTTTGTTTTAATTATTTATACTTTTACGCGTCTGGGTGAAGGTAAAGGTATCGTAAAGAAACCAAGAAGAATATAAAACCGCCTTTCGAAGGAGTTTTTTTGAATGAAATGAAATTTTAGATTCGTAGGTTGTAGATATTTTAAAACAAGTAAATTAAACATTTGCAGGATTTAATGTTCAATAGGCTTGAAGATAATTTTCTCAGACGTATTTTTTATTATCAGGAAAGGAAATTGTAGATTTAAAAAATATATATATTAGAATGAAGATAGGAATATAAATAACTGTTACACGACTAATATATTCCTAATAACAAATTCAAAGATTATTTACAAATTAGTATTATTTATTTAAGTATAACATATCTTTATTTTATTTGTAAAAACCTCTGTGTTGAAAAACGAAAATACAATGAATTTGAGAACATAAATTACAGATTAGGATGGTGATTAGGAACTATGTTAATAAAAACTTGACTTATATTATTTGTAAGTTCTAATGATAAATAAATTGTAAAAATGTTTCTTTTATTATATATATTTGATGTCTTTTAACACATTATAATATAAATATAATGATTGAACGACGTTTTACTTCATAATTTACGTCAATATTGTATGAAAAGATAAAAGAAAAATGATAAAACGAAATATATTTGTTCTTTGCTTATTTGTCATTTTATGTAATAATAAAAGTAATTATAATATAATATAAGAAAATGAAAGTACTCTTTTAATTAGATGACATTTATTTTAATATTATAATTGTACCTACAATACTAAGTATATAAAAAAAATATGTTATGAACTTTGTTAATATACAATTAAAATTTACTTTTAGAATAAACAATTTTATCATCAATGAAGATATTAACAAAATGTAACAAATACTAAAATGAACATACTAAAATAAAATTGTTCGTATATTGATTTATCTATGCTCTTCTATAAAAATTTACATTTTATTATTATTAATTTAAAGTACCATTTCATCGAGTCTAATAAAACTTTAAAAAATTATATAATTAGTTTACAATATATCAAAACAATTATATTATTATAGAATATATACTTTAACATGAAATTTACTTTCTAACGAACAAGCACCTTGAGACAACAATTAATTCAAATAAAATAATTGATATTCCAAAGAGATAGGAATCATAACTATTGTCTGTTTTATGTATATTTTACTCACATATTTTATTTATTTGTCTATTCTAGCCAACAACAGCGAACTTTATCAAATTCATGTTCATAACGTCATAGTACAGCGGCTTCTAAAAACTAGTGCCGCAGTCTCGCACTCCTGTACGACTGAGTGTTCCATTAACAATGTAACAGTCACTGTTTTTTATTATACTTCAAAGCCAAAGCTTAAGCTTTATCATTTTATAATATATTCTTTTATTCTATAAAACAATTTTATGTTTCTATGTTAGCAAAAGTTTTTATTTAAGTTAGTGTTTTATTTCCTTAAATCTCTCTTAAAACACGTAAGTTTGTCTCACTGTCCTGATATCTGGTTGTTACTTTGTAAATGTACAATTGTTGTATTATAAACTCTTCCCTTCTACTAATATTAAAATTTTATTTTGTAAAACAGGATAAAGAATTTATTCCTGTCTTCTACATTCATAATAATAATATATTCTGTTATTATTTAAAAAGCATGCGCTTACAGAACTAATTGACTCTTTGTATCTTCTGTAGTTATGTATTTCACTATAATTAATAACATTTCGTATACAAATTTTCTTTAAGCTTTCGGTGATTATAATCATGTTATTAAATAATAATTCATACAAGCTACTTTATAATCGTACCTTGATATTAATTTGCAATAAAGAACATCTAAGAAAATAATAAAAATTGCATAATCAATATATTATTGTCATAAACGAACTAGTTGTTATATGCATACAGTTATATCTGTTGAAACACAGATCCTAAACGTTCTATGCAATTGTCTGCACAGACTCTATAGTCTGTGCAGACATAGAACAAAGAGAGTTTCTGAACTATTTCAGAAACTCTCTTTGTTCTATGTCAAATGATTTTAATTACTCACACTAAGTAAAATAGATATAGATAAATTAATAAAACGTTTTTTAGTTTATTTACAATACTTGTAGCATCCTCCTTCCGTCTCACTCCTTTTTCTGACTGGCTTCTTAAGCATACAAATATATCTTCGTTATACTTCACTACAAGCATGGAGATATATATAATTTAGATACTTATAAAAACAGATAAAATAACTAAATGAAAGTAAAATTTATAACAATATACTATCAGAAAGGTATTCCTTACAGATTCTTTAAGCAAAAACGATTTTTCTAAACCATATAATATTATAATATCAATAATATGTTTCCTATAATATCATATTTAAATTTTGTTGATATTTGTATATTGTTTGCTTTTAATTGGTGTTTGATATATCTTGCATTGATTGATACATTTAAGACATTTTTTTGAGATTGCAATGTATAGAGCTCAAAGAGCAAGCTGGTTTGAAAGAATTTAATCACGTAAAAGATATCTTTGAGCTATTCTCATTCAGATGTTCTTTATAAATGGCTGGAGCAAAGTGAACGTACTGAGATGCATTAAGCCTTCAGGTCATTTAACATATTTCACTGAAGAACTTTGAACCTGCATATTGGCAAATTTATTTTAAATATAAATATATATTATATATCATTAGATTTAATTGTAATTGCATTAAGATTTTATAAGTAGTTATTAAGATTTAAAGATCTACAGTTATATTTACATAAACCAAAAAAGAAGTGAAATTTACGAAATATGTTTAACCAAACAAAAAAAAGGGTTATAAATGTATGCAGTTTAATGTCAAAGTAATTGCTAGTTGAAATGTTAAATATCTATTTTTGTAAAAAAATCTATTTCGCTATATCAAATTATATAGAAGTTGTCAGTTCGGGTCCAACTCATATCGATACTGTTCTGTTTGCCGCTATTCGGTCTATATATCTTATAATTTTCAACAGTGTAACAGTTAATATATAAATTGAATATATTATATTAATATAATATACTAGATTACGAACGCATCTTTGCCCGCATGGCTTTTAGCAACCCTGAGTCTTTTTTGTCATTATAAAAATTAAGTTAATATTATTAAAAGACGTTGGCCATCCATGGAAATATTCAATCTTATTAAGTCAAAAATTGTCGATATCCATTCCAATCGTACATTGTGTATTTGAACCAATATTGGAACCCATATTGTAACCAACTTTAGCACCAACTGCACACAGACGGTCAAGAGGGTAGCTTTTCCCATCCTATTACTATATATATTAAATATTTGTACGTACTTTTAGGTCGGATTTTGATTATAAGTAAACATGATGAAATACCTTAAAAGTTTGATCAAATCATTCAATATAATGCCTAGATGCGGTCCTTAAAGAATAAAGGTAAATTATTTGTATTAAAAACGGCACAAGAAATAAGGTTCACTTAACTTGTGTATATTCTGGTACATCGCAAAACCAAACCAAGGGAGAATCCACATTACAAGTGCAACTTCAAATTTACGACGAGAAACCCATTTGTACTATTTCCGCTTACTCTTCTGAGGTCAGTAGGTTTTTACAAGGTATCTGAACGTTTTATTTAATTTTTAAAAATATTCCAGTTTTATAATCCAAATTAACGATTAAATAAGTATTTATAAATATATATATATATCATTTAAACAATTATAACTAAAGCATTCTAAAAATTAAAAAACGGAAATTCTTATTCACTTAAAACAGTAAAATATTATCTTAATATTACTCAATAAACTGTTTCTTTTTAAAGAAATATAATCCAGAATGAACAAATTACTTATATTTTCACAATCATACAGTTTGTTCAATTTACGTTACACAAAAATAAAGCCAATTGAAATATGTAAATAAATATAAAAATTGAAGTGAATGTTGTCAAATAAAATTATTAATATGTCTGTTTGTTACTACTACGTAAAAATGTTTTTTTTTCTCAATATTCTGTTTTTAATTTGTACATCCTAAAACTACCCTCTGGTGTGTAAAAAATCTGTCTTCATTTAATATATTTTTATTTTACATTTTATCAAATGTTATATATCATTTTACATTTTATAATATTACTTGCTATTTAAATAATATTTCATGAATATTATATTCATTTTATAAAGAAAGGAAGCTCAAAAGTAAAAGAGCTACAGAATTAGTAGCTAATTGGGAGCAAACGTAAATATTTAAAATGAAAGTCTGACTCAGTGCAAGGTTTTACATTTTTAGATACACTAATCTAAAGTGCTAAAGTAGAAATCTCTTTTAGCTAGTACGGACATCTTAAATACTAATCCGGCAGCCATTTTAATTGTATAATTAATGTTGAAGTATATTAAGAAATCTTTTGATCTTACACTTTCATTCCTTAATCTTAACATCAAGTAAAAATATGTACTCGTAATAATTACTATATAATGATTAAAATTTGTTTCTTAAATGTGTTGACTGTTTGGTTTTAAAGTTTTAAAAAGTTGTTTTATAATAATTATTATATCTCATTATCATAAGTTTTTCGAATATTATTTTGCAGATTATTTATTTTAATATATATAATGTCAATGATAACATTCCTGATAATAAAATATATGTTCAGTATCGTGATACTATGTTACACTTGTTCAATATACCACAGATATCGCTGTACGTTTTATATTTTTAGTGATTATGTTAAAAATATTAACAAATTAACCAAAACTTATAAAAACACAATACACTTGTAAAATATATTTTCTTAATACAATCTACACAGAAGTCAGCTCCCTGATAACAGCTCAGCTCCCTCGAGTTAGCTCCCTAACATATCAGGGAGCTTCTGTGATTGAGAGATAATGAAAATTAAATTCGCTTTAATGTCATTTTACAATCTTAATTTCGACCTTTATGCTTCTATCGAAAGCTATTTCATTGACAGTCTACGCAAACTATTTATATTACAATTATATTAGATATTTTTACATATAATAAAAGTGATAAAATTTGTCGAAAATTATAGTATTAATTATTGATAATTATATTATTTATAAATTACACTATAATGGGCTTAAATATAAAAAATTTAATCGTTTAAATTAGTAAGTTCAGGGATATCAAAACAAATAAAGATAAAGCAATTTAAAAAGCAATATGTTGTTCAATTGCTCTGTACAATTCTATTCAATTATATCTTTTTTTTATTTTAAATATTGTTTCTTATTTTCTCTCTCGTTCTTATTCTTTCTTGAGTCATTTATTAAAACATACTTTTAAAATTTTATTTATGTTACAGCTTGTATATATTTCGGAAATATATTATCATGTATATTTGTATGCTACAGCATACATATTTAGTGCTTACAGCACTTTTAGTATTTATTATAGGAAACAATTATTATATTTGCTTTTTTATTTTTATTAAATGAATAATACTAATAAAATATAATAAAACTAAATTCTTACATATTCACTTCCATATCTGTAACTGTATCGTACAAGTGTATAAAACTGTCATCCGCGTAATTGAGTTGGTTTATTTCAGACCTTTTAAGTGCTTGCTGAAGCAAATATTTTTAAAGAAGGCGAAGGCCTAAATATAGGATATAGAATTCCTTTGTGCTGAGTTCAAAGAGATAAAGATTGTAGCAATTTCAATACTTATTGCCGATACATAATGTATTTAAAATGCAATCTAATAAACTACGCAAAAGCGTATTCGGATTCTTATTCGGATATGTTATTATTAAAAAATAATACATCCGAATAAGTCTTTGATGGACAACTTTTGTTTTTATAACTTCGCTGAAAGACCAATATATTTTCGACGTGATGGCTATTCTTCTCTATATTTCATTGTACATAATGTCTTTTAAGCTATAAGCTGTACCATTGCCATTACCATGTACTGTTTTGTATGTTTGTGAATCTTAAGTTATAATTTTATAATTTTACGTTTTGGACGTGTTAATTAGAAACTCTGCTTTCACACTTTACCCTGACAGTTGTTGCAGCATCTGCGCTTGTTGTTACGTTTACTCTGATAATAATAAATATCACATTTTATATATTTAGAGTATCACATTTTGAAGGAAGATCTTTACTTATATTAGTTTTGAAAACACAAAAAAAATCTAAAATGATTTTTGATGTATTATAGTTATCTGTATAAACTATATAGCATATATACATATATATTATACCGCCAAATTAACATTTTATTACGATATGAAAGATAAACTTCTTTTAAATGTATTAAAGATATTATGGAGTATTAGCACTTAATATTGAAATGTTTATATATATTTAAATAGAGAACTACATTTATTAGCTTTAAATGGTTTACCTTCTTCACGAAATGGATTATTTTTATTTTTGATACCGAATTAATTAACTAGTAGCAGAATATGAGTTCTGCAGTAGGAAAGCGAATAGCTATGAATAATAATGGACATCTACTGATCAAAACTATCATAAAACGTAACTACAATACATCAGGCCAAAAATAATGAACAAAAAATTTTAATAGTACTCGTTTAATGATGTTAATAGACATCTGAGTATTATATAAATACTTGGAGATAATAAAATTGCATCTGAAGCAGTTCTCTAATTGTTGCCTCGAATTCTCAAGTTTTATATTAATTATTCTATTTTAATGTTATAAAATTGTTTAGAAATGAAAATATTATAACTTAAACGTCTACATCTAGGTATTATTATAATATAAGAAAATAATATAATTTACGACTATACATTAGACATATATTTTTTTTTATTGTAAAGATTAAAAATAAAAAGGTTTTTAAAAACTAAATTGACTACGCGTTTATAACAAATAGCTATTCTGATTAGAGAAACTAAATTAAGATTATCAAAGTTGAGAGATAATTAATAGCTTTACATTGCTAGAACTAAGCTGTAGTAATTTGTCTGCAAATTGTATAAGCCGGCTCAAGCTTCTTGAGAGAAGTGAGAGAGACAGAATCCCATATCGTATATCTGCTAGTATTTTTATGTGAACGAGCGTCTTATGAAGTAATTTACAATACTTAAATTATTGTAATATTTTGCGTCTTTAAATGAAGATATTTTATATATGTTGTATTTTTATATTTAGCTAAAGTTGTAGTAAAAGATCTTTATAATAATAAGATAAGTGTATTGATATACAGCTTCACGTGCGGAAACCTTTTCCTGTGTCATCGACCCTCCATATCCAGTTTGAGGGCCTGAACAGTAGTCTTCTTTCGAGGAGATTATTTCCAGCGTAAATAGACCCATGTACAAATGCCAGGTGTTCTGGTAAATATCCGTTCTAAAGACTGGGTCTGCCTAGAAAGGCTTTTTTCTTAGATTTGCACTAGTACACATTTGTGTTCACGGGTAGCAACGATTGCTGCAAAGCATTCGAAACGTCGAGTTAAAATTAAAATGTAACCAAATTATACGCGAGTTTTAATCCGTAAAAAATTGTTTTATTTCAGGCTCTTTTCTGTTAACAGGTTTGGATGGGAGCCAGGGGAGCCCTTCGTGTTATAAACATCCTACGACTATGAAGAGTGCTTGCGTTACGGGTTAGCCCCTTCTTAGAGCATTGCAGAGTAGTTAATATTAGTAGCAGTATCTTATAGTATAGTCATAGCCGTATCTCTCTAATAAAAACATAAAACTATGTGAATTATATAATCTTCACTAAATCTATATTCAACAAAATTCATACAATTGAAGATGTCAAGTTCATAGACATAGGTATTGCTTACAGTTTTAGCCTTCACATTTCCTTTGAAACATCGTTTCAAGTCAAAATACTGGATATGACGTGGGTCTTTCTTGTGTCATGATAGTGAAATAAAAAAACATCTCTATTTAGCTTAAAAAAATCAATTTTAGTAAGTTTATGCAATTTATTTCATCACATAAGTAAGTGGTACAAAAGTCGTCAAACGAGCCTCAAAACGTTTACTGAATTTTCAATAATATGATATATTATACTTACGAAGCGATCAATATTCCTTACAGTATAATATATAATATCATAGTAAAAATACTATAGCAACTAGGTAACTTCTAAGTAAGTGTGCTACAAGCGTGTTAGACTACAGTCTTACTTATCATCGGACTTAAAATTAGACTTTAATGGTAAATTATTCTTTAATGAAATTAATTTAAAAAAGGGACTTTGAAAATGACGATAGAAAATGTATGAAAGTATACGAATCAAATAAACATTAGTTCATTTATATTTTTATATTTATTTTTATATATAGTTGTACAACATATTAAAGAACTGAACGTGAAATGATATCGCAATACTTATAAGTGATGTGGAAGTGCTCACGAAATAATTACATGCTTTTGTTTGCGTGTGATGGAACAATTCATAAAACAATGATATCAAGAAGAAATGTTCAAAGAAATTAACTAAACAGAACTTAAATAACAATAGTCATAACAAAGATAGAAGTTCAATTTATTTCAAAGCACCATCAAATTAAAACTTTTGTACTAAAAATACTATGAAGACGAATTCCGCAAGAGTCTCATAACTATCAAAATCACTCAATCCCACTTAGATTATCGTTCAAGGACGATTTAACTCGATTTAATTTCATTTCATTGTCACATTTAAAAGCTAAGCTACTTTTAAATTAATTAAAATCGCACGTGTATATATAAAAAAAATCATCTTTTATATTGATTTTATATATACACGTGAAAAGAGGATTTTTTTTATATATACACGTGCGATTTTTTTTATATATAAACAATTGTGTTTTATTGAGGAAACCTCCAACAAAAACATTAATATTTAAGAATGATAGAAACTTGAGAATATAGCCTGATATATAATAAAGATAAAACGCACAAATTGTCAATTTATTCTAGATATAATTATAGATGGAAAGTAATCATATTAAAACAAAATAAAAGATTAAACGCGAAAAATCATCTTCACCATCATCACATATAACATAAGGCTGAGATCCGCCAATATTCAGGGAAAAGGTTCTGTATTCAAAATGACATAAAATATAAGTTTCCCTTCACTGGTGTATATTCAGATACATCACAAGTGCAGCCGCGGTTATTAATACTAGCGTTAGTATGAATAGAGAGCTTCAGATTTACGACGGGAAATACATTTGTGATATATTCCCGCTCGCTACTCTGAAACATAAAGCTTGTTAATAAAGTAATGAATATTACTAACTATTTTAAAAGTAGTAGTAAAATAATTACCGTTGTTAATCAAATTTAATAATCTAATTAAAAATAATATTGTCTCAAATTATAATTTGATGTTTTGAGGGCGTAAAGAAATGTAGAATTAAATATTACGTACGTGACTTCAAAGTCACCTTTGAGTGTAAACTCAGATACATTAAATATTTATGTTTACACCCAATTAGCTAGTAATTTCATTTCGCTTTTCCTTGTTTACTTCACAGCCTACTGTTGACAACACTTTAATCATCCAACATTTTCTAGTTAATCGTAGGTAAATAATTTGTAAACTAAGTTCAACTATATTTAATCAATTCTAATATCCCGAATACTTTTAGTCTCTGACTGAGAAGTATTTGCTGTGAGTACTGTTTTCAGTGTGATATTATAACATAACATTTATTATTATTATTTATTAGTATACTGTATAGTGACGTCTTTTTATATCTATTGTTGGATCTTTACTTCGGTTTAAACTGAATGAAGTTATAATTACGAAATATGTACTGATGGTAATATCAGAACAACCTTGAGTCACAATGTTTATATTTAATAATTTAGGTAACAATTTTAAATGTATACATCTAATAATCTAATAATCGTAAAAATTGGCAAGCATTTCCAAGCAAGTCGATCCCCAAGTATCTAATATATCAACGATGAAAAAGTAAAGTCCAATGTAAAATGAAGATTAACTATAAAATTTAAGTGATACCTTCTTTGAATATCTCAATATCTTCTAGCAGTGTCCATAAGCTAGTAGTTCTTTGGGTCCTTAAGGAATATTAATATATTTTTAAGCAAACTCTCAATCACTGTGTAGTAATCAACAAAATCATGGATAATTGTTTAATTACATGTGGTTTTCTTCACATCATCAATGAATTTGTTAACAAACACATTTGTTAACAAACGTTAACAAATTTTTATAACCTATCTTATAGAATGTATTATGATGGTTCTTGTTATAGATATGTTTTTAAGATTAATCTTGTTATAAGTTATCATTTAAAGGAGACACGAGAGGTCTGCGAGAGAAAGTTATTAAATAGATTACAAAGTTTTGACGTGAGCCGTCCTAAATTAGAGGCAAAGTTTTCTAAACTTTACAACGCATGTCTTAATGTCTGTGTGTGATAGAACCGAGGTAAATATGAAACATTAAAACACAAACCTGTAATCACACACAGAAATATATACATAACGCTTTTAATTTTATTGTAAATATATTTTTATTAACTTCAAGATTAATGAAGTTATTGTAATCAAGCCGATTTTTGAAATTGGAATTTTTGTAATATGCTTTTGAAGTTTCTTGAGTAATTCTAGATAGGTTTTAAAACATATTTGTATATGTATGTATGTAAATGATTGTAGGCTCCAATTACCCGCTATCTGATAAAGCAATTGACTTCGTTTTATCAATCAAACATACTCACGAAACTTAGAGCTGATTACTTTTCTCGCAAAATCAACCAAGCAGTTTTTTAATTAATAAAAACTCATGAAAAATGTTATGTTCATTTAAAATTTTATTAGAAATTAAGTAATGAATTATAGACCATTGTAATAAAAAACACATTAAATGTAAATGTTAACTTATAACTTCATTTAATAGACTAGAAGGTAGCGCAGACAATTAACATCAGTCTATAACAATGCGTTTAAACTATTTAACTATGGACTTAGAAGTTAATTGATAAAATCGTTACCGAGTTGTGTTTTAACAGAAATAACTATATTTAAATTGTATATATTTATTATGTTAATATTTAGTTTAAAATGTTCCACTTACTTCTATTATTTGATATACAACAATATATTACATAGATACTATCAATCTTTTAAAGTATGAGTAAAGAGAATGATTTTTAAATTACGTAAAATAATTTAATTTATTTAAAAAACAAACGTGGTTTGAAACGAATATAATATTTGAAACCTTTTCAAATACACTTTTTGAAAAATATCTAGGACATTGAATTACTTCTTATATATATGGATATTAAATATAAACTTGTTAGTCCTTTAAGGTTTTTGTTGAATAACATCTCAAGATTATTATAACAATTTTAAAGTTTCATAAATGCTTTAAAAATAATTATTATGAATTAGATTGTACTTCTCTATCCTCTTAACCTTTTACATTTTTTAAAAGGTCTGATTAAAGTTATTTTCGAAATAAACAGAATAAAATAAATTGATCAAAACAAATATCGTACATTTTTCAAATAATTGTTATAAATCATACACAGAAATTCCCAACGGACATGAAGCCAGTATTAAAATGTAATTAAGTTGTGTATTAATTGTTCTACACTTTAATTTTTCTTTTTAAGAATTAATTAAATATCAATGTTTTAATTATATTAAAAAATTATGATCCAAATTCATCATTTTGAATATTCCAAAAAGTTTATTCCTCTAATTATAATTTTCAATTAATTAAAAAACACCTCTTTACAAATCGGGTTTCGAATTTGGTGCCTCTGTCTGGTTTTACAAAACGCAATTAATATTTAAAATCCCTTAAAGTATATTTAATAGTTATTATACATATTTATTTGATAATTATTGTTGTTCATGTATCTATTATAAACAAAAAGTGAATTATATGAGAAATCTAACATAACTGTTCCCTAAAGTAATCTTCGTTTATCCAGGTCTTGTTAATCCATCCAGGTGGAGCTGTTGCTACTTTCTTATCGTAATGGTTAACTCCTGACTTCTGAACATCCATAACCTCGTGTGATGGGTAAGATGATATCTAATATTTGGGTCAATGTTAATCATTATTAGATGTTACCAATAACAACTTTTTTGATTAAACTTTTGATTTAACACATACGAAGTTGGAAGGAAAAGAGGATAAGTATTAGCATTGATTACTACTTCAGCATCTTTTAAGAAAAATCTTTGTTACAATATTTTTATCTACATATAAATAATGTTATATATTTTATAAAATACAATGTTATTTTTATACGAACAATGGTTATTACAATTCATTACTCAAATAAGGCCTCCTTAATATGAAATACAATTTGTTGCACGTAACTTTTCCTGCGCTGACAATATACATACTTTAAATTTTTTTTTTGTTCGTTGGAAAAATCCGTTACGGATACCCCGTCGGAAAAGATGGTGATGGCCGGGGGGTTATGTGGGACTACCCGGCAGCATAGAAGACGCTGCCATTTTTAAGGCTACCCACTAAAAAACCAACGGTTGCCCTCATCGCCGTAGTGGGACGCCAGGGGATCGCGTTAGCACTCACCGTGACGCCTCGGCGGTACCCCCCATTTGAGGATGCTCCGAGCAACGAAGCGGATCAGCGGTAGAAGCAAGCTCCCTGATCCGCTCCGCGGCCTCCTTCGCGGCAATGACTTGCTCGCAGAAGGAGACCATGGCGAATACATACTTTAACATGTTTGACATATTAATTAATGAATGTCCAAAAATTATTTTTAAAGAAGGCAATAACATGTCGCAAACAACATATACCTTACATACATATGTAACGGTCAACGTTATGTGACGTGCGAGGCGAGGTGTGGAGAGGAGGGGCGAGTCTGGTCATTCCTTTTGGTGAGAGCTGCCCGATCGGATAAGAAGTTATAACTACATTTAAAAATTGTAATATTAGTCAAGAAATAAAATCAAGTTAATTGTCAGTACGTTTTTTTTTTTATTTTTCATCTACCGGCGTTATACATACTTAGTTGAAGATCAGTGACAAGTGTTAAATAGAATTATTGACTCCATATCTTGTTTCTTTTGTTATTTTTATATCACATTATATTTAATCACAAGTAAACACAAGTAAAACCATACTGACTTCGTATTATTGAAGTTCATTTCCCTTTCAGATATAATGTGAGTTTCCCGCATAGTTTAACTGAACAAATAGCTATCATTTTTCTACCGCACTAGCAATGTGTGGGAAAACTACAGTTGATTATATAGTATAAACAGATTGTAACTTTACAAGATTGTGACTGAAGGTTAGTGTTTTTGAAGTATACAATATTATTGTGGTGTCCTTTCCAGAGATATAAATTATATATACCATATATTATTTATATATTTTTTATCTATATTAAGTTTATTTATATAAATAAACTTGAATTAACTTTAATGAAGTATTTTTTTATGTTTAAAACTGTTATCAAATTAAAATTTATTAGTAAAGTATTTTATTAATGCTTAAGCATCCACATACCACTTTAGTCCCACATCACCCCCCGGCCGTCGCCCCCCAAGGCCGACGGGGTACCCGTAACGGGTTTTTCCAACGAAAAAAAAAAAAAAAAAGTTAGGTAACTTGTTTTAACTACGCTATGGGTTAGAATATCAATTGCAATTTTATAGTCGCTAGAAAAATCGTTGGAAATGTTTGGGGAATCAACGCTTAAGGAAGTTTAATAAGATGATAAGGCACTAAACTGGTATAGTAGAAATGCTCGTGAAGGCACTTTAAGACATGACATGACAAAACTCAGGAACGTTTAACTTTAGAACTACCGCAGATAGTGCTGTGAAATAATTGACTGGTACTTATGTCATTTTTATTTAAAGCACACACTTTGATATTTTTATGTACTCACTAGTGCACACACACAGCCACAGAGCGTATAATTATATAATATTCTTAGTATATTAGTTCTTAGTATATTGACCAATAATTAGATTTGACCTCGTGCATTTCGATATTACACTCAATATTGGTAAGAGCAAAAATGTGCGTATTGCGTTTTAGAAAACAGTCGTAGAAACTCATTTACTAAAGATTTAAACATACTATTGTGTATGTGCCTTATTGAGAGCAATGATATCTTGATAAAATACTGATTTGTAAAATATTAATAGTTTAATATACGTAATGATAATGTGTAATTGTATAATAATTTATAGTTATTATTATGGAAGTGCGATTTAAAATGTATTCTATTCTAGAAAATAACTACTACTACTACAAAAAAAAGGTAAGAACTTGTGTATTTTAAAACTTCATTACTTTTTAAACCTAGACACTCCCCCCTGCCTACCGACATAATTATATTTTTACATAATTTTTTTATCTTTTGATATGGTATTTTTTATAATTACTCACTATTACGAAGTAATTAAACAGAGCATCTTATTCATATGTACACAAAATATACAAAATTTCATCCGTAAGTTTACCAGTTGGTTTCAGTGAACATAAGTTCAATAACACGTTCACTGGTCGTTGTAGTATGTAACTTGTTTAACACTTGTTCACTAAACCACAGATATAGCTGTACGAGTTCAACTTCACACGTTACGAACTATTTAAATAATACTTGAGTTTGACTGCATACAAAAATATATATATAAATAAAGAAAAGAAATGATAGATATACACATAGTAAAAACTTTTTTTTATTTATTCGTTTTAGTTTTATTTTATTTTATTGTCGGGATACGTCTTTTTACTATGTTTAGTTAAATATATATATTTAATATTATCAGGAAATAATTTATACATTTTCATTATAATTAATTAATATTAATATATTATTATACATTCCTATTTATATGGCATGATTATATATTGTTTTGTTTGACTTTTTAATCCTTATTGATTCTCTTAAACTCTATAAATAATGAACTGTAAAGAAAATGCACTACAGAATCTGAATATGATTGTGTATATGAATAGAAGAGCTTACTGTCCAGGTCGAGATCACATGACTGAATATTATTAATGGTATATAAATTACCTTTTGAGTCCATCAGCCATTACACTTGAATATTGCTCTTAAAGACTTAAAGATACTTCACTTTATGATTTAAAAGATTGATGATGAATGATTATAATGTACTTTAAACAGTGTTAAAGGGATATTAACTTCTAAGTTGGTTTTAGTAACTTACTTGCTTTTCTTTTACCTTTTAAGTTTATTTTATTTTTCTTGTTTTCATATTCAATCATCATCATCGTTTTTCTTTCATTCTTTTATTATGTTTTTATATCAATTTTTATACATTGTACTTTTCTCTTATTTTATGTATTTTTTATGCTGTAAAACTTTTTAAAATTTATTATAATTATTGTTTACTTTTTAATATTTTTCTTTTGACGTTTACATAAAATCAATTGTGTAAGACTAATATTAATAATATTAAATAAATACTCACCCTTTTTTAGAAAAAATATATTTAAATTCAAGATATTGATTGTTCAGTTATTTTTCATGAAATAAATAGAAGATGTAGAAAGATATAAAAGGAGCGATGAGGTTCTTTAGCAAGTTGTTTCAGAATAATTTTCTCTAGGAACACAGATCCGGAGGAAACCTTCGGCCTTGCCTGCGCTCTACATATACACACTTTACATACACCTTCTTCCTTATTTACAAGTAAATAAAGAAGAGGATTTTGTTTCTTTATTTATAAGTAAATAAAGAAAAAGGTGTAAAAGAGAATATAATGTTTATATTAAACGAAAATAACTTTACTAAAATGATAGGACCATTTAAAACAACAAAAACAAATTCTACAACCGAGATGAAACTACATAATAGCGGTTGTAACGAGATACGTTATTTAATTTAATGGTTGGTTTAATTTAATAAATTCCATATAATACATGTTTATTGTGGTAAAGGTGTTGTTAAAGAATTTAATTTCGTTAGCAATATTTTGTGTTTTAGCATTGAAAAGGCCTCAATAACTCAGTGAACATATTTTGTCCAGTATTATATGAACTCAAACTTAAATTTTCATAAAACAATTTTGATATGTCAATAAACCATTTTTTTTATAACATATACATTAAAACCACTTTAGAAACAAAATAAAATGCTCTCATACTAACATATCTGTAACAATATTTTATAAGTATATAAATTGAAATGCTTCAGTTTTTTTAGGTCTCAAAGTACTTGCTGAAAGAAATACATTTACAGTTGCGAGAACTTTAGTATAGGATTCCATTGTTGTAAGTTCAGAGGCGTAAAGATTGAATGAATTTTGTTAGTTCTTGGTCTTATCATGGTCAATGTTAACATCCATCCTGTACAGAACTCTTGTAATAAGTCATGCTGTTAATAGTTCTTTGAAACGTCTATACCATTTAATAGACTATTTGCGAGTGTGTATTTAACTTACATTAAAACTATACACTTAACTAAATAATATAACTAACTACAGGACTTGTAGCTCTTACCTGTTACGTATCAGTCGATATACTGAGATACAGTAACACTATACATAATTCAGGGCACTACCAGCGAACTATACTACCGGGTAGGTACCGGTATACTACCGGATGTGTTGTATTATTCAGCAGGAACATTGTTTATTAGAAAGTTTTAGTTCAATACTTCCTGATCTGTCAAGTATTTAATAAATCTTTGAGCTTGGTAGTGAAGAATGAAATGACTTATATTTTTCAATTAATGAGTGAAACAATGAGTTAAATATAAAGCAAAAAGATCATGTGAAGAGGTTTTGATATTCAATAAAACAATTAAATTTAATTAAAACTTAATTATGTTACGACTTTTAAGGTTCAGTCCCTTTTAAGTACATTAAATAACCTGACATAATCTCACACGGTACGTGGTAAAAGCTTTAACAAAATACTAACAGTGATAAACTTCAAGATGCATTTGAATAAACTTCAGAGAGAAGCTGCCAGGAGTTACAAAGTAAACTGTTAGAGTTTCTCAAAGTACTCAGTGTATATTAAATAGTTATGTATATTTTTAATTCTATGATGACAATAAAAATATGTTTTATTTTTATCAGAAACAAGGAATAGCCTTATTAGCAATAATAAATTTAAAAAAATAATTATTAACAATATAATATTTCCAAATATCCAAATAATACTTCAAAATCGCGCAGTTTGATATTTTTTATTTACTGTTCTTCTCACGCTTCCTTTGAAACGTCATTACAAGTCAAAATATATAATATGATGTGGGTCGTTTCTGTGTCATGAAAGTTATAAAGAAATCATATCTATTGAGCACAACAATTTTTTAAATTTATCAAGTTTATCCAATTTATTTTATCACATAAGTAAGAAGTGAAAATTCTTCAGAGGCACCTGAAAGAGTGAGTTATGTGTGAGACTGAAACTATACTAAAAATACAATGATTGTATATTAACACAACTATTTACAAAATAATATTAAATATACGATACGATCAATACAAATAATCCTTTCCATACAAAATATAATATACAGTAGAACTACAATTAAAGTCTTTCATATTATATAACATTTATTTCCATAAGATTGTATTAAACTTTAATATATAGATGTTGTTTCCTGGCTGACTATAATATATCATTGTAACCTATTCTCAATCCTTCATATGATAATGAAAAGAAATATCTTCAAAGTATTTAAGCCTTGTTCAAAATGTTATATTACCTTGTTAAAATGATTTAGTTGTTACAACTATAAAGTTGACATTATCCGACAACTACGTGTTTAAACTAAAACTAAAAAGTAAAACGTACGATAATTTTTACTGCAAATAGATAAGCTGTTATGAAACATGGACAATATGAACCGCTGTCCATTTACAAGGTTACAAATAAAAAGACTATTTAAGTCCCAATTAAATTAAAAAATGTCTATAAAGATACAAAATAAATAAATAAACTATCTAATAAAAATACTTCAATAAAAATATCATATACTGTAAATACTTGGAGCATAATACTGATGGTACAGATGTACTGAAACAGTCTTCACTCAAAAACCTGAAAGGTGGAAATTGTATTTATCTTTCTAAAATTTTCTTAAGCAAAATTACTTAACTCTGTAGCTACATTTGTATATTATTGTGAAGACAAAGATCAATATCAAATATTTAGAAAAAAGTTTTTTTATGCATTTTAATAAAACATTATTACCAGTTTCAAATTATATGACTTCATTTGTATTGATTTTAAAATTTTACTTTAACCGAAAATCAATGTTTAATGAAATTAAATAAAAACCGAACTTTGACAGTGTCGCTTTATATATATCTATGTATGTATATAAACGGATAAAATAAACGTTCTTATGGTCATTATATATTTATTTGTAAAACTAATATAATATACTAAAGAACTTTGCCTAAAATAATATTTCATTACTTATTAGTTGCCACAAAAGAACTCTCGAAACAATTATCTACTTTAGTTTGCGTGTGAAAGATTAATTCATAAAACGTGACATCAAGAAGAAATGTTCAAAGAAATTATCTAAACGGAACTTAAATAACATTTAGTCATTACAAAGATAGAAGTTCAATTTATTTCAAAGCACCATGAAATTAAAACTTTTGTACTAAAAATACGATGCAAACGAATTCCACAAGAGTCTCATAACTATCAAAATCACTCAATCACACTTACATTGCGGTTCAAGAATGTTTAAACTTGATTCAATTTTATTGAAATTTCACGTTTAGTAGAGAGCTACTTTCGAATTGATTATAATCTCGCACGTGTAACTTTTAATGTGTGTAACTTTTGAACTTTTCTCAAATGGTATATTAATTATCAATCATATAGTGAGCTTAACATTTCGACGACTACTCTATATTTAGAACATATACCTAAGTTGCTATTTTCATGGTGATTTAATACAAAATGCTTTACATAATACATTATATACTTTGAGAACTTAAATTACAAATTAGAACGTTAAATGTTATCGAAAATGTGACCCAAGTACTAAAATACTAATAAAAATAAAATGATATTCATCATTATTTTTTTTAAATTTATATTCACCCCTCGAACTAACATATAAATATACATAAGTACGAAAATATGATGACTTATAGTAAAACAATCAAATTTTTGCGTTTAATTTAATATGTTGGCAGACCACGCTATATTGCCCTGGATCTAACTCAGCTCTCGCTTGTTTGCTGTAACACAATAAGTGTCACGAGCCGAGACACATGTGTCGACGATTGTTAATCTCTTTAATGAATTTTCACAAACATTTCTAGGTCAATGGATGTGATGTACATTTTGTCATAAACCAACAGTTTTTAGAGCTCTTACATAAAATTTTAGAGAATTTTGTTCCACGTTATTTATGACATAATGTATTAATAATTTTCATTACTAGTTTGTATTGATTCAAATAATTACATAAATACAAGTATAAAGCAATAGTCTTGAACTTCGAAGATTTGTTATTTGCAGCTTTTTGTTTCATATAGTTACTTAAACGCAAATATACAGCAATAGTCTTGAACTTCGCAAATTTGGCAGCTAGTATTAATTTAAAATTGTAACTAATAGCAGTGAGTTATTCACAACTGAAGATATTCTTGAAATGTACGGAAACGGTAATGGCGTCTGCGAGTTACTTTAGTTCAAATCATTTGGGTACATTTTGGTTTCTACAGTCTCATTAGATAAATTAAAACGGATGTCTCAAAGCATTTGTCTATAAACTCTTTACTTATAATATCTCTTGGTATATATTAATTTTTAATTGTTTAATAGTAACATTATTATAATTGTGTCTTTGCTTTAATAAGAAGACTAATATTCAGCAGCATTGAAACAATATAATTAATTCCTTAGATGAAATTCCTACTAAATTCGTTAGTAATCACGGCAGATATTTCACCTCGTCTGCACGCATTTGCGCTTATTATTAGTTACTTAATATGATTGCAAAATTAGTAAATAAAAAATACAAGATTAAATAAATAATAAAATTATCAAAATTAATGTTTCACTAATGATAAAATATATGTATTCTGAAGGAAGCGTACTTCAAAAAAATCAATAATCATATATACACTATTTTTGACCTAATTAATAAATGAAAGTATCAAATTTGTCTTAAATAGCACATTCACTAATAGCAAACTAATACTTTGGTATAATTATAGAATAGCTGCATAAGTTATTTCAGTTGAACTTCAGACCTCAAACGTTCTTCATAATTATCTCACAGACTATAGTTTAATAGCTTGCTTTGTTCGGTTTAAATACTTTTAATTGTTCTTCTTATTAAAGTTGTAGAAGTTATATTCATAGAACTCTATTGAGATTATCTTTAATTCCTGTACCATCTTATAATTAGACTGCCCATTTCTCTCTTTTTCTCTTTTCTTCTTTAATTAATAAGCTACCTTAGCAAGCAATGTGAAATTACATTATTTTAGTAAAGTTATATATGTATAATTTAAGCTATATATTGAGTGCATTTTTCAGGGCAACGCCAGAGACATTATAATTTACAAATAGATATAAATACAAAAAACTAATATTAAGGAATAGTACTAAGAATATTAATGGAAATATGTAATAAGAATTTTAGATTAAAAACATTTTCAAAAACAACATCAAAAAAAAAATTAAATTAATTTAATGAATTTTTAACTATTATTTGACTAAAAAGTATAAAATTTTAGTAACCAACTAAGAATATACAACGCTGGGATTTGTTATTTTTCTAGGGTTAGCCATATGAGCTGTATTATAATATTATAGATTATTAATATTATATATTATTAATAATTAAAAACAAATAAAAATATCATTCTAACAGAAATGTTAACTAATCTACAATTGCAAAATCGTCATACATTGAGGTCTCATACACGAGCAATTGAATTACAGAAGTTAATTTCAATGTCTTGTCGCTTTAAAGCATTTGGCTCTTTATCAGAAAACAAACAATGTATGCAATTATACTTAACACTGAAATATAAAGAACAAAAGAAAATTGAATTTTATAAAGAATTTAATTTTATTGGATAACAATAATATGAAACTATTATATATGGTAATATTATATTATTAACATACTATATGCTACATCATAGTAACTATATTTTCCAAAAGATTTTGGAAAATACTTAAAGGAAAGATCTTTTATTCTTACTTAGTATTTTTTCAATTATATTATTTTTTTCAATTATATCAATAAATGTCTGTACTCGAACAGAGAGTTTAATAAATTTAAAAGTAAGTTTCCGAAATTCTATGAGTTTGCCAAACATATTCAATAACTTGACGAATAATAAGAAAATATATTGTAAGATAGCTGATATGAAGTAGATACTAAAAGTTCATTTATTATGTGAACAAAAATAAATGAAATCTAACGGTTTTGTTTATAAATATTTTTCAAATCAATTATAACATTAATAATACACAGGATTTTCTTTTATTGCGCAGTAATGACAACATTAATATCTTTAATACTTCCTAGCAGGAAGTTTCTTACCTTAACATTAAAAAGTACGATATACTATAATATTAAATCTATTTTTTAATCAAATAATTCCTAATAAGTTTATGCTTTTCGTGAATATAAATATTGTGATTTAATAGAATAATTATTTAACATAACTTTATCTATAACTATAATTTATTATATATTACAAACATTGCTTTGTTTCTAAATGAAATTTTAATACAATTTTATATTGAGAGGTTATATCGTAACGAATTAATCATTAAACGATAATTGTTATCTAAAGCATATCAAAACTTTAAATAAGAAAAATAAACCTTAACTGTGCCGAATATAATATTTATATCTAAAAAAAGTTGTAGTGTATTTGGGATAAAAATTTTTTTCAATCTTAGGGTCAAATAATTATTTTTAATATTTCTCCTTAAATAATATTAAGAATTTAATAGTACAGTATGCTTCAAAAGTCGATGACTATATTTAAAGTTTCAAAATAGCTGTACACTATAGTGCATCAAAATTGCTGAACATGATAAACGCCAATATTGAATGAACATCATTAGAGTTCAAATTATAATTGACACAAATTTATAATTTTGTCATTGTCACGGAATGAAAGTTGAGACAAAGAATATAGCGTCTCTTTCTTTGCAATTCAGTTTAAAACACTGATGACAAAATGAATATATGAATGATTTAAAAACATGGTTTAATTATTAATTTTTATTTTTAATTATAAATTCCACTTTATCAAAATAATGTCTTTTTAAAATGGCAATATTGGTAATACCTTTCTATCTATTTTTACTTATCTACTCGTTTTGGTAGAAGACAGAAACTTCGATTATATCAGTTTTAAGATACAAATTGTTACATCCACATAACTGTACATTTTATTAAACTTTGAACGGTATTTAAGCATCGGAAATGCAATTAAATTAAACCGAGGTAAAACGATCTTGAACCTCGTTCTAAGTGCGATTGAGTGCGTTTGATAGTTATGAGACTTTAGTGGAATTTCTTTTACACCGTGTTTTAATTAAATAGTTTTAACTTAATGGTACTTTAAAATGAATAAAACTCTTTTGAATTCAGTGTACCTAAAACACAAACTGATGTCAAATAAAGTACAATAATTAAATTTTTTAAGTACAATACTAGTACTAGTATAGTTGTAAAAACTATTTTGTATAAATTACTATTTGATTTATAAATTATTATTTTTACTATTTTTTTATGGAAATTTCATACATTTTTTCAGTTCAGTGTCTCTTTTCTTGTTTTCGTTTAAGTAATTAAAAAAATATGACAAGAACTGATATTAGGAACACAAAAGCAGTTCGAAACGAATGAGACGCTTCAAAATATCCAGAAGTAACCGTAAGGTAAATTATGGCTGTAAAGGTTCTGAAAAGTTCTGCAAACTCTTTAACTCTTTATCAGTAAACCCTAACTTGACAATCACCTAGTCAAGCAGATAATTTATAATCCTATCCATCATTTTGTAGATCAAACAGTACAACAACTAGTCGGGCAAATAGTAGGACAACCAGTCGAGCAACTGGTAGAGCAACTAGAAGAGCAACTACTCTAGAGGAGCAACTAGTCGATCAACTTGATAGAAATCAACAAAGTGGCAGTTTTGTAATGTGTAAATAATGTTTAAAAAACTTACTGTAAATTTACACGACTTTCGTTTTTAGTTTTGTTTTTGTTGATAATCCATTTTGTAAAGTATAAATGCGAAAGTTTCTTTGTTTGGATGTTTGCGACTTCTTCACGCTCAAATGAGTTTACAGATTTGAAGGAAACTTTCAAAAAGAATAAAATGTTTTTTTAAATCAAATACTACTTTTAAAACTAATACTGTCAAAAGGTGGATAAATTTTTTTAATAAATATGATGTTAAAGTTTTGAAATAAAGCAGATTTCATAACTTTCTGACGTGACGGTTCTCTAAATATATATTTAGCAAAACTATATACCTCTGCCTCTATAACTATATTCCTCTTACTAGTTAAAGATTAAAACATTACTTGCTTAACTAAAAGAAACAAAGGTTTATTGAGCACTTAACGATACAGCAACTGTGTAATTGAAATAACTTTACTACTTTAAGTTTAAAATATCTTAAATTAAATCCATAACTATTTAATAAACAATGTTCAGCTTGAATTTTGATAGAAAGTAGTATTTAATGTCAGAATCGATACAATCTTCTTTACTCCTCTGATGTCAGCACAATGAAATCCTATACTTATTCTCTTTGACACATTACCATTGCGAAACTATCGGCTTTGTAATGGCAAGTTGAATATCTGAAATATACTTCAGTATTTCACATTTTACTTTATATACTCCATAAGGAATCTTTTTTATTGAGCCAATGAAAATAAAATGTTACTAATCTATTAAATATAAAATATTTATTCTTTTAACATTAATAATTTTTCGTTAACCATTATTATAAAAAAATCTTATATTAAAATTATAAAATTTATAAATTAAATTAGAAAACGAAAATTAATAAAATAAATTTACTTCATGAAAGGAAAAAATGTTTTCTGTTAGTTTTAATCAAAATTATTAATTTACCAAAAACTACCCTAGCCGCCTTCCCCATTTCAATATGTTATACTAAACTTCTCTATATTTTGCTTACAAGTAGAAAAAAAAAATTTTACACATTTTATAATAAGAAAAATTATATATTCAAAATCTTTTATTATTTTACATTTTTACTATATTTTTTTTATGGTATAATTTAAATGACATCATGACACTCTCATGTTTATGTCTGTTAATGTAATATATATTGTAGTGGTTTTGCTAGCGTCTTGTTTTTATTATTCACAAAATAAAAGTATAGAAGTTGCACTTTACTAAATCATATGACAAATCACTCACGATACTAAGATTAGTAAAACTTAATTCACATTTTGTATGAAATCTGCTATCATGTTTAAGATTACATTCGTTAAAGATATTTAAAAATATATATATATACTAAAACTACATTTTTTTGGAATACTATCCAAACTAAACTAAGGGAGCTCAGCTAGTATATGATTATTGTTAACCTCATTGTTTATTAATAACACACACACGCACACACACACACACACACAGACACACACACACATATTTTACACAGATTTAGCAACGAAAATAATACAAAGAAAATATTTTAGTCACCACAATTAATAAACATATATATAGTATTTATATTTAAGTTCTGTTTTATTCCGAGGTAGGAATGTTTATTTGGAAAACATACCAGCCGAGGTTTGCTTACGTTTAAAGATAAATATTGGCTAGGTTTTGTGTTTAAACCATGTTTATTTAAACATTTGACCTGCTCATTTTAAATGAACATTAAACAATGTACAAAACCTCAGAAGTATATAATATACAACTGTGTAGACAATAAAAATGTTATAAATAACATTTGACAATTCAAGTATTATCTTTATTTTTATCTTTAATAAATAATTTTGGTTGTCTTTTTGTCATATTTTATATTGAAAATGAAATTGGTAATCTCTACACCTTCAAGCCTATTAAAATTACTATGACCTCTCAATTATATTTTTTTATTAAAATGTGGAAATAAAATAATGAAATCACATTGTTAATAAAGTAATGATTTTTCACTTTAAAACTTTAAGTTACCAAGCAATTAAACTGTAGCCTAACTGATCTAACTGTGAAGACCGTTTCCAGGTTGTAAATCGATACAAATAACTTTTAATAAAATTAATAACATTGTTCTATGTATCTATCTATCTATTATAAATATATTCAACAGTACACGACCGGCATCTTGGGTTCAACTAAACCGATTGTAGTATTGAAGTAAAAATGATTTTAATATAAGAGTTTTGATTGATTATCAGAAAAACAAACACGAGACTTAATAATATTAAGAGAAGTTATCATATGAAACAAAGAATCCAGGTTTTTTAACACTATTTATAAAACATTATAAGTCATTAAACTTTTTGATTTTAAAGTGTTTTGTAGACTATAATAGCTGTTGAAGATAAAAGGTTATCTAGAAACTTTAATATCAGGCATAACCTCACTCATGCTGATCGACAGTAAGCTCTGCTATTCATATACACTGATGTCATATTCAAGCATTGTAATGCATTTTTTTTATATACTCTTTCAATTTAATATAAAAATAATACCTGCTCCCATTATTACATTTTCCTACCTGTAACAAGAAAGATATTTTATCGCTAAAGCTTTTGCACAGACTAAGCACTTAGAGACTGACTACGAACCCATCAAGTGCAAGATTAAGAACTTAACTTTATAATTCTTAGTTATATAACCGAGGACACATTGTACTAGATAACAATACAATACTAGTATGTGTATTTGTAAGAGAGTATACAAATAGAGACCGTACTGATGTAGAAATAATTCTGCTATAAACTTTGTAAACTTTATTTCCTTAAATAATTATCTTTTTTATATTAAATTTAAACCTTTGCGTTTTATCAAACAATATCTTTGATTAGTGGATATCTTCAGAAAGTATTATTAAAATATTTAAAGAATGAATATAATTGTGAAATGTATAATTTTCGAAGATTACATCATTTAAATAGCTTTCAATAATCGCGTTTAAATTCAGATGGTGAAAAGACATTAAACTCTGTTTACTTTTCATTATCTCTCAATGAACATGTCAGGGAGCTAACGTCTGTAATAATATAAACGAACAATTTCAAATAAATTGATATTAAAATATATACCCACTATAAGTATAGTAGCTTATATTAATTACTTTTTATATTACAAGTTTTATTTATTTTTATTACTGTGGCTGATTAATTAATATTATCAACGTATTATATTCTCAAGGCATATTTATTACTCGCACAGATTGAAATATTTACATCGATATCTGTAGTATTAGGTAGTAAAGTATAGTAGGTATAACAAAATAGATTATTTTTTTTCTTTTCTAAAGGCATTTTCAAAACTCAACAAATTTACGAAATGAAATTGTAATTATTTTATAACAGGCTTTAACTTTATTTTAAGACTATGGTAATAAAGTGTAAGATCAAAAAACCATCAAAAAAAAAAAAAAATGTCTGCCAGATTAGTATTTAAATCGTCTTAGCTAAAAGAGATTTCTACTTTAGCACTTTATATTAGTGTATCTAAAAATGTAAAACCTTGCACTGAGTCAGACTTCCATTTTAAATATTTACGTTTGCTCCCAATTAGCTACTAATTCTGTAGCTCTTTTATTTTCTTTACTAATAATAATAATAAATTAATATTATTTTTTATATTAAAAAGATAAATTGATATGTAACATTTTACAATATATTAAATGTAGACAGACAGATTTATATAAAAGAATTATGTTCTCAAAATGCAATGTTGCCTATATGTGGAATAATTAGTATATTGATTGACCTTTGAATTAATTGTGGTAAAGGATTAACTGTTAGAGGTTTAAATGTTATATTATACTAAAGAGATAATAAGAGAGACTCCTGCAGACTATACCAGAAAGATACGATATTATGCGATGCGACACGACACGACACGAGGCGACGCGACACGACGCGACACGACGCGACGCTACACGACACGATACGACAGGTAACGACACGAAACGACGTGACACGATACGATTCAACACGAAACAATACTATGTATAGTAAGTATAACTATCATACTGTAGTATGATAGTTATCCTTAAATGGAATTGCGCTTTGATTGAATTGATTATTTAAAATAATAGAATATTTTTCCTGAATATTTGCTAACCTCAGCTAAGTTTGTAATAATATTTATACAAGTTTAAAGGTATTTTATAACACTTGATATGAACTTTGTTTTACTATCAGAACTTTCTATATAAGTTAACAATATTTTTTTTTTTTTAATCTTAAAAATCCAAAAAGAGGGTAAGATCACGTTTGAAGTTTGCTCAACTTAAACTGAATAGCTTCAAGGAGCTGTACATTATCACATCTTGGGTATGGATTAGCATAAAACTGCCCTCAAAGACAACAATGTAAATTGATGAGGGAAACTATTTAGTAGTTTTAGTAAGTGCCTTTAGTCTAGATCGATTAAAGAAACTGGCTCCAACACTGATACTGCCACATTGCAAGTCAATTAAAAATACCAATTAGAAGCGTAGCAATAGATTGGAGGTTGAGTTAAGAGGTTTATATGTGATACCACCCTTACTATATTTTCAGTTAAATATATTTATTTGATTCAACTTTTAAATTTTTTACTTTTAAAACTATCTAGTATTGAATATAATTAATGGCTACTATTTACAAAATTTAAATGCAATTGCAAATTGCACGTTAATTGTTATTCGATAAATTGTACTAAATGACCTGAAGTCTTAATGTATCTCAGTAAGTTCGCTTTACTGCAGCCATTTCTAAAGAACATCCCAATGAGACTAGCTCAAAGTATCCTTTACGTGATCAAAGTACTTCAGAGCAGCTTGCTCTTTGAGTTGTGTACATTGCTATCATTAAAAAAGAAATATTTCTTAAACATTTCTTAGAATACCAGTAAATACAAGGTACTAGGTACCAATTAAAAGAAAATATTGAACAAATATCAGCAAAAAAATTGAAATCTGACAATTATTATAATTTATTATATCTATATGGTTACAATTAATCATTCTTCGTTAGCAAATCTGTAATAAATATCTTTTTTGAGTTTACTTTTTATCTTCAGATTGTCTATTTGTATTAGATAATTTCGTATATTATTACGAAACGAAAACATATAATAAAAAACATTTTCATGTATAACCTTTTTTAATATAAACAACACTTCAAAATTCTACGAACATTATTTTTATAAGCAGCCACATTATCTATATCTCCTCACTTGTAAATTGTAATAAAAGTAAATTAAATAACGTTTTATGAATTTATATTAATCGCTTATTGTTCGTAGCATGAGTAATTAAAATCATTTGACACAGAGCAAAGAGTTCCTGAGTATATAGTGTGCAGACAATTGTACAGAACGTATAGGATTTGTTTCAACAGATATAACGATAACTATGTGCAAGTGATAATAATGATGATAATAATACCTAGGTAATATTATGAGAATAACTTAGTTATATAATATATTGAATAAAATAGGTATAAATAATATAGTTAAGCTATAAAGAAACATGAAGAAATTTATATTTAATAACATAATAATATTCAGAGAAAGCTGTGAGAAAAATTATAAAGGAAATGTTCTTGATTGTAGTGAAGTAAATTGTTACAGAAGATACAAAGAGTCATTTAGTTCTGTAAGAGCATGGTGTTTAAATGATAACAGAATATATTACTATTGTTAATCTTGAAGTAATAAATTAATATCTGACTCTACAAAAATAGTCTTTTAGTATTAGTATAAAAGAACAGTTTATACTACAACATTGGTGTAAGTGCAAGGTAGCAATCAAAGATATCAGGACAGTGCGAAAAATTTAATGTTTTAAGGCCTTACTTCAGTCATTATGCGATTATAACTTAAGAAAGCAATTTTACTAACATATAAGTATAAAATTGAAAGACCTTTATAAAACAAAATAATATATTATAAAACGAAAAAGCATAAGCTTTGACTTTGAAGTATAATAAAAAACAGTGACTGTAACATTGTTAATGGAACACTCAGTCGTGCAGAAGTGCGAGACTGCGGCACTAGTTTTTAGAAGCCGCTGTACTGTGACGTTACGAACATGAATATGATAAAGTTAGCTGTTATTGGCTAGAATAGACAAATAAATAAAATATGTGAGTGAAATATACATAAAATAGACAATAGTTATGATTCGTATCTCTTTGGAAAATCAATTATTATATTTGAATTAATTGTTGTCTCAAGGTGCTTGTTCGTTAGAAAGTAAATTTCTTGTCAAAGTTTATATTCTAAAATAATATAATTGTTTTAATATATTATAATCTAATTATATAAAGATTAAAAGATCCAATTTAATTCATTTCGATAAAATGGTACTTTAAATTTCTAATAAAGAATATCAATTTATTTAAACTTACTATTTAGTAAGGCATAGATTGTTTTATATGAATCATTTTATTTTAAATAAATAAATAGTATTGTGTTATACTTTATTAAAATATATTTTACATTATATTTATACAAATTAGAACCTTAAGATAATTTATAAACTCTATAGTTATAATGAATTTTTGGTTTTATTTATTTTTAATTAAAAAAAAATTTAAAAGAACAATTTCAATTTAACCTCAGTTCATGAAATATTATTTGGGATATACCTTACTTCTGTAGCATTATTATAATTTTAAACTTCATAATTTTATCTAATTAAAAGAGTACTTTGTAGTATCATTATAAAAGATTATTATTACTTTTATTGTCACTTAAATGCGATATTTATTTAAATAATGAAAAAATAAACACTGAACAAAGATACTGTTTTTTATTATTTTTTTGACCTCTTCATAGTGCATTAGGTTGCATTTAACACTAATATTTTTGTTATAACAAAAATATTAGTGTTAAATGATATCAAAGACAGACATTTTATATTTTAATACAAAAAACTTTTTATCATATTTTTGTAATTACAACTTACAAATCATACAAGTCATGTTTTGACTATCATTTAACATTTTAATCTGTAATTTATGCTCTCAAAAATTTATGGTATTTGAAATTATAAATGTTTATTAGTTTAGTATTAGAATGTAAGACAAGGTTAAGAATGTGATGAGCGCTTCTTGCCTACAAAGTCATGAGTTTGGCAAGTTATTATGTGTTTACATTATACAAAATAAATGGAAATAAAAAAAAAACACTATTTTAAGATTATTAGTCATTTCTATCCTGGATGTACTTTTTCCCATCTTTACCTAATTTCCCCATTTCTTATAACATCTTCAATCTGATTCTAAGGCATTAAATGTTTCTTTTGGGGTCGTTAAAAAGTAACTCATCATTTGAGTGAAAATACAATAAATCTGAAAGTATAACTTTTAATGATGTCGAGTAACTTTTGTAAAATTTTTTGGTTTAATTTTTTTAGAATAACTGCTTTTAATGTACTTTTTATGTGGATATATTATTTAAAATAAAATGTGACTAGAATTTGACGCGTCAGTGAAATGTACGATTATAATAAATTAAAACTTCGACTTTTGAATATGACCTTGAACAAAAGCCTGTAAAAGTTTAATTTAGTTGTTTTAAAGTTAATAGCAAAGTACTGACTATGAATTATCTCTAGACACAAAACTCCGTGGGTTATGTAGTTTTATATTCGTTTCTTTTTAGGTTTCTTCACGATACCTTTAGCTTCACCAAGACGCGTAAAAGCATAAATATTTAACACAGAATTTTGTAACAGTAATTCCTTAGTGGAGGGTATAGTATTTGATATGTACCGTTATCATAGAGAGTCGACATATTGTAATAGCTAAAAGTGTTAAGTTTTTTAGAAATAACTAAATTTATTTAGTCTTTCGAACAAAGTATCAATTTAATTCTTGGTATTTGTATTTAAATTGGAAGTTTATAGTTACTTTGATATAAACAATAACACATACAAGTTATTGTCTCTAATGTTGAACTATATAAATCGATTAACAAAATATCTATTGCATTAGGTTTAAAGTATAGATTTAACGTTGATACAAACTTGAAAGAGTTTAATCAACTCGAAATAACTTTTAAGCGCTGAGATTCAATGAAGTTAAATCTAGTAAAACGATCTTGAACCTCAATCTAAGAGCGACTGAGTGCGGCTGATAGTTATGAGACTTGTGGAATTAGTTGGGATCGTATTTATACTTTGAAGTTGTATTTTAATTGTACTTTGTAATTAATTTAACTTTGGTTATTATTTAAGTTTTGTTTAATGAATTTTTTCAACGGTTTCTCTTTGCTTTTTGAATTGTTCTTTCGCACGCCAACGAAAGAAGATAAACGTTTCATGAGAATTTTCGAATGAAATAATAAGTTTTGAAATATCTCTTTACGCTGAGCCTTTTAGTGTATATTACACAAGATTAAAAGATATAAATATAAATTGAATAGTTTAATATATTATACAAAATTTATATGAATAGTATATTTTGTTTTCGGATTTTTAATTTTGTAATCTATAATTACTATTATATATAATATATCCAGCATTATTCATGTCATTATTCCACCGTACTCCGAGCTCATGAATAAGAACCCCGGATAACTAGGCACTAGACTAGTTTCAAGGTTCACTAAGGTTCACTATTCGTTCAGGTTCCGATAGTATTTATGCAGTATAGCCGGATAATTATACAGAATATATATTTATTTAAATCGAATGTGAACTTATATATATTTTCTATAACTCGTGCCATCTATAAAAAACCGTCACTATCAATTCTATTTGTTTAATAAATATTGTTACGGATTCGGGATGAATATAAATATTAATAACAATAAAAATGAAATCGTTAAATGTTATATGAACATAGAACTTGTTTCTGTTAGATATATAAATTTTTACGTCGAAAAAAGTCGTTACCGCTGCGGCTTTTAAAAACTAAAAGGCCTTTTACGCTACGCTATATTCACTGAATCTCATTTTACTGTATGACCTGGTGTTGACCTGGTGCTGACCTCGTCAATGCAGCTCTTATGAAAACTTTTGTAATCCAAATCTCGTCTGTTCTTGTTATACCAATTTCATTTCCACTGCTAGTACTATATATTGATTTTTATATCCAATTATTTACCTTCTAATTTACTTAATTATTTTAAAAGAAAAAGATACATGACTTCAAGGGCCTTAGTTTTTTATTTTCTTCAACAATGATATAGATGATAAAAAAATCCTAAATAGATAATTTACAACAGTTTCATTATTAAATAAAAATATTAATTTTAATACCATAAATGTTTTTTGACCAAAACCTAATTCTGTCTTTCTATTTTTTAAATTGTATGTTGTTGAAATTAAGAAAAATATGTAGACAAAAATGGATAACATATAATTATCATGTATAGGTAAAGCAAGGTTCAAATGTAGTTTAGAAGAAGCTTTATCTCTACAGCGGAATTTCGTTTATAAGGGTTGTCTGGAAGGAGATCAATATTGATTAGGCCACATTTGGTCTATTGGTATATTGGTCTTTCTTTTTTACTCTATTTACCTATTTACAAAGTCTTGATATATACTATAGTTAGAGGTGTTGTTATTTACGGCAGAATGACGAATACCAGTGCCAATAAGACTATAAAAAATCTGTGCACCACGTTATTAGTTCTGTTGCTTCGTAGCAGTCATGCTTAGACTTTGTTAAAGATATGTCAATACTTTTATTTTTATAGTACCCACTTTTTGTTTATATTTTTGTAATTACGACTAATATTATGAATTTGTTGATATTTCTTTTCTTTTTATTAAAATATTGAATAATTTATAATTCTATATATATTCAACTAATCTATTTCACTCACTTGTTAAAAAGTATAAGCTATTTCATGTTTAAATGCCAAGCTCAAAGATTTATTGAGCTCTCGACAATCCGGTAACTTTGTAATTGAATTCAGTTTGAAACATTGCTTCTATTTTTGTTTTCAATTTACTTTTCTAAATTAATTTCAATAATTCAGAGTATTATTTGGATATGATAAAAAATATTGTCTTAATTAATTCATTTAATATAATAGAAATGAATACATGAAATAGTAATTCTTTTATTTTTAGGACCGTGACGTCACTCTTCCAATTGGGGTATCGCGCAACTCACCAAGAAACTATAATGCTACACATAATCTTAATATATGTGTTTTGTAATAAATTTAATTAAAACATTTATACTCTTTTAGAATTTGTATATCATGATATTTCTACTCAATTTAATATTAAGTACATTATGATGTCATATTATAATAGTAACAATTATCAAGACAATCAATATAATCTCTTCTTAAGTATCCTTTTTTTAAATAAGTAATTAATAAGCACAATATTACAATAAGTAAAACAAATTATATTGAATGGTTTTCTTTTTACTATTCTATATTGGAGGAGTCTAATATGAAAGTTTTGCAATTCACTTTGACTAAGTTGTTTTGTTGGAGCTATAATTTATGAAAATGGAATTTAATCAAAGTCATGATGAGTCCTTGAAAGTTAATTTTTACAGACTTTGTTTCATTAGTTTAAGAAGATAAATATCGAAAATTTTTGCCGCACTATCAAATTGTGGGTATTATAAATATTTAAAATAATTATTATTTAATACAATGTGATCATAATTCTGCGTTTTTTTAAATACCCATAATTTTCAAAACAATTTTTTCGGCCTTGTCAAAAAATACTACAAATGTATAAACACTAAGACTACACATATAGAAATCTAAAATATATACTTCCAGTTCATATGTATATTTGAATATTAAATTTTACAAAAATACACTTTTCAAATATACTTAGACAGGGAGAGGCTTGCATAATTTATATATTGTAAAATGATACATTCATTCAATATGAATAACTTAAAATAACAATTTCAATTAAACTAAAAAATGGATATAAATTATTTACTAACTTAACTACACTCTTTAACAAATAAAAAGGCTATCAAGTCTTTCATCCACAAAGGTGGATAAGATAAGTTTAATTACATCTTATAAAGATAAGATGTAATTAAACTAGAGCAAAGGTACAAAGAAGTATTTAGAAAACACTTCATTGCTCTTTTAACTTGGATAATAACCAACATCGTCTATAAAGAAAATATTTTTTATTTATTTATCGATTTATTATGCATATTTAAAAAAACTTAAGACTAAAGAAAATTTTTATTGTTTGATTTTGAACTACATTTTTAATTGAATTGTAATTTCTTCAACAAGACAGAATTATGATCAATTCACATAATATAAAAGTTACGATAAATTATAGTAACTTTCGCTTTAGTTTCCATCACTATTAGATATAATAAAATGTAACGAATAAAAATAATTGTTTTAATTTTCATAATAATGATTGCCTGTTAATTTTGTAAAAAATCTGAATTAACAAGCAATTAGTATTTTAAAATTAAGCATTTTTATATCAATGTATATATTTATTTATATTTTCGAACAAACTCTAAAGTGTCTGAAGGTTTTAACAAATTTAATCATATCATAAACACAGTTAAGTCCATAAAAACCAGAGTGACAAGCTACTCATATATACACCAACGAGCTGTGACCACGTTACTGAACATATGTTCACTGGAAACTATCATTGACAGTAGAAATGTTACCCCAATATAGTATATGACTTATATACAATATAGGCTTATGGAATAATAATGATATTTTGCATATTTTGTATATATATGAGAAAGATGCTCTATTTAATTATATTTTTAGATTAAGGAACTGCAAAATGATTAATGCATTTTTATTGGACAGGTGGAGGAGGCTAGCTTTAAAAATGTATGAATTAGTGAAGCATCTCTTACCTTCTTTTTGGAGTAATAGTTATTTTAAAGTACGAGAAACTTTTAAAAAAGTATTTGTAAAGGCATGGAATTTTAATAATTAATATCATTTAAAGTTTACACATATATGAAAATATTAATATCGTTTCTAAATTAGTGTTCGGTCAAGATATTCTATCATCACTCGAACCTTAATAAGGCACCAGACACATGCATATTTCTACATTATCAAATGATTTAAACGGTTCTTATCTAATATTGTGTGTAATGTAAAATCAAAGGTAAATTTATAATTATTTGTCAATACACTAATAAGATGCCTCAAAATTATAATTCAAACATATATTGCTGTCGCGGTGTCATCTCTGTAAGCACTCTTTAAATAGTCATTACTCAGTATCTGTTGTAATATTTCATGATATATATATATATATATATATATATATATATATATATATATATATAATAAATATATATACATTTTCTATATATGTCTAGTCTACAAGTGAGCGTACAAAAGCATCTAACTTATGCTTTAGAATATAAAGAACTAGAGAACTAAAAATTAAGTATACTACTGTACTACATAATAAAAATGTGACTAAGCGTTCATCGTCATTTAATATTTTTAAAATAGCTTAAATTGAGCTTTGCACAAAATACTCATATTCAAAGCAACATATACTGAACATGTTAGACGACATCGAATATATAAACATCCTTCACGCATGTATCTCTATTAAAAAGAATTATGCTACAAAACAAAACACACTTACTGATATTATATACACATAATATAATCTATTTATTTTTGATATTACACAATAAGAATCTTGTATTATCATAAGTATAATATGACAAAACAAAAATAAAAGTATGTAACTTTCAGACATATATTTACGTAACTATAGCTCATATACAATCATTAATAATATAGTAGAATAATATATAGTAGCTAAACTACGTACTGGATATTGCTATCCATTACTAATAATATGTACAATTGTATTCGATTAACACAAGTTCTGCATTAACACACTTAACCCTTATATTTTATTAAATCAAAGAATATATTTATATATGTAATAAGTAAACTAAAACCATATATTATTTAACTAAAGAATTAAGAGAACGCTTTCTTTAATTTTTCTTATTATTGTTATTTATTTATTATTATTATTAATATTTATAACTGTAACATCATTAATAGTATATATAATAAGAGTTAAGAAAAGATGAAAGATCTTCACTCGAAATGTGCAGAGTAGTCAAAGCCGCTCGAAAAAAAAATTATTATTAAATAAAAATATTTAAATTTCTGAGTTTTTCATGTTGCAGCGTTATTAAAATAAATAAATATAGTAAACGTAGCCGTAAAATGTAATATTATATTATTTATAGAAAATATGAATAAAATTTGATTGTTGAATTATACAAAAATAAAAATAGAAGACTTTATGAGTCTGAAAATGTCAGTAAAAAATTGCCTCAGAAAGTTATTACAATTACCTAGAAGTTAGTAAAATTTCTTAAAAATTTATATACATTCAAAGGTTTAATATTACAACTTTTTGTATTTATAGTCCAAAAGTGCTTAAGAGAGCATTTATTACTAACCGATAAATCTCCTTACAAACAAATAAGAAATCCAATAAAACTAAGAAAATAATACTCTATTTTATCGGTTAGTAATTTGCTCCGTTACCGAGAAAACAACCTCTTCACTAATAAAAGAGTTAGGTAAGTATCATATATTAACTTCACAAACTAATTACAATTGTTGTTCCAATGTTCAAATGTTCAGATGTTCAGTAAAATTTTTTCAGATATCACCTTAAAAATGATAACAATAATTGCCAGAATTTCTATTCCTCCAGTAATATCGAGACAACTAACAAAATATTATGATTTATTGAAAACATTCTAGTTTCACATTCTCTGAAGTTATTATATAATTTGTAAATCAATGTAACTTTAATTCCAATCCTATAGGATCTGGTCTTAACAAAAAGTACATCTTAATTACCGTATTAACAATAATAGAAGTTTGAAATACGAATAACATTTTTTAATAAGAGTTCAAAATCATCTTCATCCATGCGTCACATTTCTTTTTAATATTTTAAATCTTTTTAATATTTTAAATCTTCCCCTATAACTAGTTATAAGAGGTTTTCTTGAGTCTCAGTTTTTCCTAAAACCTGCCTGCTACCACTTCAACCATTACATCAATTTTGTTGTTAACATTTCAGTCAAATTCGACGTTTTTTTAGTTAAAACAATTGAGGTTTCATCAAATCACCGACACATTTCTATTTCCATGAAAGAGAACGAAAGAAGTAAAATTACAAGGCATATGGAAAGAAAGTAAATGTCCGACGTGACGATTTTTCAAAGGCATCTATCGAATGGAGGAATTTTTTATTGTATATTAATTTAATAAATAACTTCATATAGCATTGTGCTGTTGTTTTGTTACAATTTAACAAGATCAATAGGGTAAGTGGCCTTAATCAATCATATTACTGATGCAGAAGCCATATAGATGATTACTTAGCCGATAATTAAGACACTCAGTTCTTATTAATTGAGATATGAATGTAACAATTTCTTAGTATAGTAATGTAACTTGGAAGTATGACATGCAAAAAAAAGAAGTTTTTCTCTCTCTCATATATATTTAAATTACAGTTTTAAAGCTATTTTTAGAAGAAGTATAATTTCTTATAGCTGCATGAGTACTTTTATTCTTCTAATATATATATGCATATCTTGGATACGACTATTGACGAAGGACAAAAAAGTAGGATCAGATCCAGTTAATTCTAAGGTGTGACAGACGTTAAGGTTTTATAGCTTAGTTTGTTTTCACCTCTCTCAATACATTTATGTTATTCAAAAACCCTTTCAAAATAATATCAATATTCGTTTTAAAACCTAAATTCGGCCCGTGTAAAACAACTAACAAAAATATCTCAATAATGCAAATATTGTACCTCACAACACTGACGATGTCTGAGCGAGTCTAACAATATTTTTTCATATATCTATTCTATTGTTTTTATATCATATACTATTTATCCCTATCACTGTAAATACAAGTCACCTATTCAAGTTACAAGTTCAGTTAAACATTTATATAATACTTAACTGATAAATTTAAATTTACAAAGATTTAAAAAATAAAAAAAAATACTTCATTAAAATCAATTCCATATCCAAATAAATGCTTTATATAATTTAAGCTAATATCAAATATTAGCTTAAATTATATAAAGCATTTATTTTTACCATACATATCCTATAAAGGCCACCACAGAAATAATATTATATTTAAAAAACTAGGAAATTCTTCCCCTGCTTATAGAATGCCTGTGTATATAATGAACTGTAGTTTTCCCACACATTGCTAGTGCGGTAGAAAAATGATAGCTATTTGTTCAGTTAAACTATGCGGAAAACTCACATTGTATCTGAAAGGGAAATGAACTTCAATAATACGAAGTCAGTATGGTTTTACTTGTGTTTACTTGTGATTAAATATATCGTGATATAAAAATAGCAAACTAACAAGAAACAAATTAATAATTCTATTAAACTCTAGATACTAACTATCAACTAAGTACATATTATTATTTATTTGCGGCATATTATTGTTCAGCATTCAGCATTTATTAACTATTCTTTCATACATCTCAAAGTATAAATATTGTCAGTGCCAGCACAGTCACGTGCAACGATTGATTTGAGTAACGAAATAAAAACACTTATATTTGTATAACAATTATTTTGTATCTTTATAAAATGTATAACATTATTTATGTATAGATATAAATATTGTAACAATTTTTTTTTTGTATAATATGATTTCTGATTGGTCTGCCACTAAGCTCCAGTAGTCACCTTTTCACTAACATACAGTTGTCCTGATTTGTAATTTGTTTTCAAAGTTCATTGAGTATATTATAGTTTTATTTCACAGAGGTTTAAAAAAAGTTTTGTTTTGTCTGTGGTCTTTACTGTAGTACTATAAAAGTTTATTATAGTAAAAGCATTTTATTAAAAGATATTTAATAAGAATCTATGTTGTTAGAAAGAAAACAAACTGCATGTCTACACGTGTATTGTGTGACTAAAGTTAATTCAATTTTTCATTAATAATAAATTCCATAAATACATTAAACTAATGCAAATCTTCGTAGAGCTTATTAAAAACGAATACGTAATAAGAGAATAAGAGATTTTTTTTACAGCTATATTAATAAATATAATTATAATAAAAACTAATTATCAATCGCGTTATTTAATATGGAAAAAATCAATTGTTTATTTTTGAATAATCTTCAAATCAATGTTACACTTTGAATAATTGTCAAGTAATAGAGTAATGTTTAAATTGTTTTGAAACTTCAGTATTCATATTTATAGTACTATGTTTATTTTTAACTACGTCTGAACGTACTGTATGTGAAACTTTTTGCAACATCCCCAAATTGTATATTTGTCTACATTCAAAAGTATATAATATACATCCGTTATACACCATTGTGAAACAATGTGAGACAAGTCAGACAGACCTACGTCCTAATTACACACAACAACATACGTTATTTAAAACATAAATACTATTAATATGTGAGAACAATTGTCATTTTTTTTATTATTAATTTATAGAAAATAATACGTCTCATTTGTAATATATCTATTATTTATTTTTCGACAGATTATTACACTCTACGCTCTTTATTTTTTAGTTCAACACTACACTTTAATTTTTAGTAGTTTATTTTTTAGTTGAACCAAATAAGGGTTCATATATACTAAGCAGATATAAATATAATATTCTCCGCTTCACTTGTCATGTATAGAGTACATGTGTTCTATTTACAATATTATTTACTTCAAATACAATCCAGTAATAAATGTTGATGAGATTAACTATAACATATCTCAGTAGTAACCAATGCTAATACTTATAAAACTCTTTTCCTTCCAACATCGTAAGTGTTAAATCAAAAGTTTAATCAAAAAAGTTATTATTAGTAACATCTAATAACATTGATCCAAATATTAGATTAGATTTCATCTTACCCAAGTAGCTATTACATTCATAATGAAGTCAAGAGCAACCATTAGGTTAAGAAATTAGCAACAGTTCCACTTAGTAGGATTAGTAAAACCACGAATAAAAATAGATTATGTTAGGAAGCAGATATATTATATTAATGATATAATTCATGTTGTGTATATGATAGATACATTAACAACAATAATTATCACATAAAACTAATTATATGTACTAGTTATTAATTTCATTTTAAGAAGTTTAAAGTGTTTTATAAATTCAAATTCAAATTCGTTTATTTTTGCTAAATGTGAGTACATTATATAAACAAAGATCTTATTATAATAAAGTTGCTTCACATTTTGTCATATTTATTTCGTGCAAAAATAAAAAATAGCAGACAGACACCATAATCGAACTCACCAGAAACTCGATTTGTAAGAAAAGTTTACCGAATTGAAAAGGATAATGAAGAAGTTTTTTAAACATGAAAAACAAAAATTTTGTTAATAATTTAAAAATATAACAGAAACAATTTTGTTTAATTTAAGGTAAATAGAACATCTAAATCATATTTTTTAATAAAATAAAGTAAAGAGCATTTAATACAAAACTAAATTACATTCTAATATTGGCTTCATGTCAGTTTTGAACTTCTTTTGTATTATTTATACTAATTACTTGTAAGATATACGGAATTTGTTTCAAACAATATTCTTGATTCCGTTTAAATTTAATTGTAATCACTAATTTTTACAAGATATAAACTATTGATTTATAAGACTTTAAAATTTTTACTATATCTTGAGGTTGTTACAATAAACAAATGACAAGTTAATATTTTATATCGATATAAGGAATAAAACAATATCCTAACATATTTTTAAATAGAGGATAAAAAAATCTATTGCATATTTTATTCGTTTCGAAACACATTCGTCGTTGAAATAAATTGAAATGAAATCTGGGTATTTTAAAAATCATTTGCTTACTCATACTTTAAGGAGTTACTATATATATAAAATATCGTTATATTAATGTATTAGTAAAATTATATCACATTTAAATATAGTTATTTCTGTTAAAACAACTCGGTAACGATCTTATTAATTAACATCTGAGTCCATAGTTAAATAGTTTAAACGCTTTGTTATAGTTGTCGACTGATGTTAATTGTCTGCGCTACCTTCATTCTATTAAACGAAATTATTTATATTCTATCACACTGGTCCATAATTAATAACTTTATTATTATACCATTTTTAAAAGATAAAAAGATACAATTTTTAAATTTGTATTTAAATGTGCTCTACTCCCAAACTGGCCTTGCAATAAAAAATATTTGTAATTAGTAAAATATATATCTTTAAATATTTTGTGTTCTTGAAAATACCTGCAAATTAGTAAATAATTTTATTACATTTACCAACAAAAATTTGAAACACACAAAACACTTTGGAGTCTTTAGTACTGTAGCATAGAAAAACGAGATTCAGTCACGAAAAATAATCTTAGTAATTTACTTAAATTTAATCATAAAATAGATAGACTTATCAGAAAAGAGTATAATAATTTTAATGTATACTATTCTTTGTAATGGTTCTTTGGTTCTATCACACACAGACATTAAGACATGCGTTGTTAAGATTAGAAAACTTTGCGTCTAAGTTAAGACGGCTCACGTCAAAACTTTGTAATCTATTTAATAGCTATCTCTCGCAGAACTTCTCGTATCTCCTTTAAATGATAACTTATAACATGATTAAACTTAGATACATATCTGCAATCAACAAACTAATCAATATTATAACTATCAAAATACATTAGGAAATACAAAAATCATTTATTTCTTGGCCGAATGTTTATATTTTATTTGTTACATCCAGAAAACTGTCAGATACCAGAGTCGGAAAAAAACAAAATATAAATCAAACATAAAATTCTTATTAAGATTGACAGAAAATATACATTTTAACTCTTTATATTTAATTCATTATGTTATTCTGAGAAGAAAATGCTCTCATTTAAGACACAGACAAAATCATTTGTGTAGAGGTTTTACTAATTTTTATTAATAAATAGATATCTTATATATTATATATTTAAAACATTTTTTTTAAGTTATCTTATAATTACAAGTTAATTGACGCATCAGTCACAATAAAAACTCGCACAAGACACAACATCTATATTATCATTAGTGGCAACATCATATTTTAATCATATCTGCCCGTAGAACCCAGAAATACAAATTTGTTTAATACGATAGACAAGGAGATACAAACTATTTATGCTTAAATACATAATAGAAATTTAATGTATATAATTATGACGATGTTATATGGAATTCAATTATAATAAAACTTATTAGAGGTGACCTTTAATGTGAACTTAAAATGTAAAGATTATATTTTGTGAAATCAAACGAGTTACTACAACTAATAAAAACTAAGCATTCAACGGGTATTCAAATGTAAATTGAACAAATTAATACAATACAATGCCTTATTGTATTCGATCTCTCGTTTCATTGAATTCTGATAATTTTATCTAATAAATGTTGGTATGTGTATTGTTATTTTATAAATTCAATTTCGTTGATAATATTTTGTGCTTTACATTGAAAAGGCTTAACATTATTTATAAACCTCAAATACTGATCATTACTGGAGTCTGACTGAAGAAGATATGGAACCAAAATTAAATTATTATGAATCCCTCTATATTTCTATTTATCAATAAAGACTTTAATTACATATTAAGTTTGAACTTACTTTATAATATACAAGCTGTTAATCGCGGTTTCACCCGGGAACAACGTTAGTATTGAATATTAGAATAACTAAAAGCGTTTTGTTATATAAGCTTCCTCGTGAACCTGGCTAATCATAATCAATAAAATTTTTTTAATCAATCAGGTTCCAGAAGATTAACGCGTTTAAACAAACAAACTTTTCGGCCAAGAAGGTGATGGCTGGGGGATTATGTGGGACTACCCGGCAGCATAGAGGACGCTGCCATTTTTAAGGCTACCCACTAAAAAACCAACGGTTGCCCTCATCGCCTTAGTGGGACGCCACGGAATCGCGTTAGCACTCACCGTGACGCCCCGGCGGTACCATTTGAGGGTGCTCCGAGCAACTTAGGGCACCCTCACGACACAGGCCTATTTGACGTGAGAGAGGTCACCCACCCCTCCCACGGAGGCACTGTACAGATGATAACCTATATTTTAAGATATACTATTTTAAAATATGCTAAGTGATCATTACTGAAGCAAATACTTTCAGTTCCGACGTATAAAGAGACTGAGCTTGATACTTACAATTCCGACGTATAAGGAATCCTCCAATTCCTTTGTGCTGTGTTCAAAGAATTGTATTGACTTGATGTGTAGTACCTGTTAGAGTCTAGGAATAACAATATACTTAGTACGTTACTGAGATCTCTTATAATAAATTATAAAATAAGTAAGTACGTACTTGCGTACGTACGTAATACTATATGTTTTAATCCCGGTTCCATCCGCAGGTTAACGAATAATTAAATAAAATTACTATAAAGCAAATGAATACTGTACTTTTATTTGTTATAAACATTTAAAAATACAAACCTTACCTCTTTATAAAACCAGTATAGATCTATTAAAGAACACGATTTATTATAAAGAAATGTAGTTTATAGTCCCACCTCTTACAGTCTTGTAGTTACAATGTGCTTTGAAACTGTTTAAAGCCCGTGGTAAGAACCTTTGTGAGTCATTGGAGGGCACGAAAAAACTAAAAAAAAAATAACTGCACCTTGATGCTAGATCAATTAAATAGGCAGTTTTTACTATTTTAATTAGTGAAAAAATTCAATCTATTTAATATCTATTCTATTCTATCTATCTATTAAATTGAAAATAAACCGGTAACTATTAACTTATCAAAATATATTACATAATATTTGGTAACAATTAAATATCTAGATTCTAAATCGTTGAATAAATAAATGTAAATCTTTATTTAAAATGGTCGCTGAATCTTATCACATACTATATCTTTTTAAAGTCTCCCAAGATGCCTTTTAACTTAACAGACAAAAATATTAAGATTGATTTAGAATTTACGAGAACTATTTCAACTTAATCATCTGGTAAATTTCAAAAATATACTATGATATATTCCACTACAATTTTGATTTAATTAAGAATGTTTAGCACCGCGTTAGCCCAAATATAATATTATCCCATGAATAAAAAGTAAATTAAAAAACATAAGATAATGTTTTCAACGGTATTCAATTACAATGTTTTCACAGTTACTTTTAAACTTAATAGCAAACGTCAACGTTGCAGAATGTTTTTTCAACAAATTAGACATTAATTATATTGATAACTTATTATGAATCAATAGATATAGATATTTTTTCTGTAGAGTCTTATTCTTAAAATTCTTTGAAAATATTAAAACTGTCAAAAGTTATAACTACATTAACATCACCGTCCTTGTACGTAGATTTTTATTTAAAAGTATGACTTTCAAATCTAAGAAAATTTTATACATGTGAGGTTCCTCTTCTATCTAGGTGTAATGCTAACACAAGTGTCCGCAACGTGCTGTTATAGACTTCATCCGTTCCTTGGTACCCCTCCTCCCGCTAGACCAGGTTAGCAGACAGTTCCAACTTTTCTGTTCAAGCTCCGCCCCGAAATCACGACTACAAACAATGACATTTTGCAAAACAGTTTGAGAATTCGCTGTTTTGAAATCATAACTAATTCTATGGACTTATGATCCAGATAGGGTTCCTTTTTGTACCAGGTCAAAGATAAAATATATGAATTTAAATACACCTTAATGTGTGTTAGGATAGAAATTGTACCCAGAAACAATTGTATTAAAAAAAATATTTGAAACCAGTAGATATTCAAGAATATTATAATAAGTATACTATGCCCATATTTATTACAGAACAATTAAAAGAACAAAACAATATTGGTTAGACCCTTAATCGCTTAAAATAATTTTATTTTCTATAATTTCTCAAATAACGCATATAATATAATAATTAAGTACAATAAAGATAATATTGAGACGGATTATACATACAATGTACTAAGGTATATGATTGAGTTATACTGAAGTGCACAGTAGATAGGAGTGAGGTGTTATGTCTATAATGTTACTAATGGATTCTACATTGCTCTGTTGACTTGACTTATAGTACATCCTACATATTAACATAAACAAAGCAACACTGACCAATCATGACATCTTATAGCACAAGTTTGAAATATTGCGTAGAAGTTTTTTTTTGTTGGGATGGACTCGCTGGGATGAGATTTCGCATAAGTTTAAGGATTTAATTGGGATTATGGGAGATGGCTTTTTATTTTAAGAAGATGCGTATATTTATTGTGACTTGATAATATTCTTAATAATAATCTCTTAGACGAAAGTAATTAATCAGTATCAATGCAAACGCCTCTCAAAAGGGACTCGAAAGACTCTTGAATATACATAATCATAAAAAATATCATCATCTTTTGCTGCTTTTTTATCACTTCATGAATCCAAAAAATTCAACACAAGACTCAAAAGTATATACTCAGCAACTTTTTAAAAAAATAGACAATTTTTTTTTTGGAAATATGTTCAAATTGACATGGTATTAATATTCTAATATTTTGTATATTTTAATAAAATTTATCAAATTACAGCCAGAGCGTTTTTAAATCTTCAGTCGCATATTTTTTTAGTAATATTGTTTTTTTTTTCGAAGGAATGAAGGGAAAGAAAGGACTTGGGGTGCAAGTTCAGCCCTTCTCTGAAGTTATAAATAGGAAATAAAATTACCTATAAAATAAATTATTAGAGCAAAGAGTTACGTAAGTTTTTAATGTTTTAAATATTATGGCTTATATAAATGATCTAGCTGTTATTATAGGTATAGTAAATAAGATAAAAGTTATTATTGATTCGCTTCATTGACTATATTTTAATAGTTTAATTGCTTTGTTCTCAACTAACTTATTTTAATTGTCTGCTTTCTGTCAGACTAAACAAATATTTAAACTATCAAAATAATTCTAATATTGTATAAAGATATTTTATTATAATGATATTTTTTATTTATATTAATTAATACTTTTAATTGTAACGGATAATAAATACTTCTTTTCACAATTTTCCTTAGGACCTTATTAAAATATTCTTAATTAAGCCTAATTCAAGAAGGTTTTTCAGAATCGAGATTATAAATCACGGGAAATGACTTCTTAAAATTTATAGGCGACCCTTCTTTAAATACTCTCTTCTTATATTCCAGCCATTGTAAATAAATAATATCTTTATAAATTTAGTGTATTCATTCGTTTAATTTTAAAAAAATTTATTGCACAAATCGTACTAACGGCGGACTTAATGCTAAAGCATTCTCTACCAGACAACCAACATGGTACACAGAAAAACATAGAGGGGGGGGCCAATACAACATAACAATGTCGTGAAAAAATTTTCGAATTTAGAATTCGATAACACAATTTTAATAAATATAAAAAAATATATATAATACTAAAAAATAGAAAAATATATATCTCATAAAACCTAAATAAGGTCTAGTTTTATTTCAAAACTAGTATAAATTTCAACATTTCTTTTAAAGATTTCAATATATTATTGTCTCAAATTATCTGCTTTTTAGTCATAATTTTAGGTTATTTAAATTTAAGATGATTGATGTGCTACCGGCCACATTAAATGTAACATTCTGTATACAATCATCAATTTTTGAGCACAGGCGACATCTATTGAGCATCTGATTGGATTCTATTTAAAAACAATTGTTTTTGTCTTTTGCAATATAAAATAAATTTGAAAAGATGTAACAACTCAGGTTGGCACTTGTTTATCAACCAGTTTAGCCATGTTAATCCTACATAATAAATAATAATACATAATAAAAAAAAATATCCACAGACAAACATCGTGGGACAGGACCATTAGCTGCAACCTCGTCTCGTCAATTTGACAATTAGGTCACCATGTTACTCTACTATCACCTTCGTGCAACTATCTTACTCAATGAATGAAAGCGTTCTAATTACAATACTTCTTATCGAGAAAGTGGCGCCATTTTTCGAAAAATTCTAACGAATATCTCTACCTAAAGGTCTTCTAAGATAAAAATAAAACGACAATAAGGTTTTGAACATGTTTAATTAGTAACATCCATCATAATTGAACAATTTTATATCCTATCAGATAACTTTCAATCCATGTTTAAGGACATACGGAACTGCGCTTAAAAATAAGGAACCCTGAAATATTTTTTTTTTTTCGGGTTAAAATAAATATTTGTCACAATACTTTTGTACTTGTCCTTTAGGAGACATTTTTATATAAACATTTATTTAATTTTGAATATACGACATATATCGTTGTTAGTATATTAACACTTGGTGTAAAATTAAAATAAAATTATAATTTATGTTTTCAAAAACCATCCATAATCCATATAATTTTAAACAAAAATAACATTGTAAAGAGAACTATAAAACCACTCACACATGGACAACAGAAAAGAAAACGCAGTTAGTTCAATAAATAACCAACAAACAATATAATGTGGTTCAAAACCGTAATTAAACGTCACAGCAACAGAATCACTTCGTATCAATAGATACAACACACGATATAAACAAAAAAAACATTTCGCTCAGCGAAAATATCTCACTACCTTAAATACTGAACGCAACCTCCAATTTATACTGATTAAACTCAATGGTACCTTTTTAATTGGGACGACACTATCTTATAAATAATCTTACACCCGGTTTCTAGACAGAATTTGAAAAATCATCTGTCAATTCTGTCAATCTTTTTAACCTGATTGGTAGAAGATCAACCAATCACAGCTCTCGACAGGACAGAGCTGTCAAATAAGTTTTATCATCGCTTCGAAAACCGGCCGTTAATGTCTTTTATGATTAAAAATAATTTAAGCATAGATGATAATAATGCTGCGGTGACTAGACGTTAACTGCCATAACACTTCAATATGTGAATTTAATATTAAAACAGAAACAGATACATTTTATTTAAAATAAAATATATGTATATTTTACATTCAAACAATGTTATTTTAGAATTTTATAATCGATACAATATTACCAAATCGAAACGTTAAACGACCACACATGTAACGACTACATCTACAGACATACATACATACAATAAATATATCTATCCACTAGTAAGTAGTATCTTATGCCCCGACTTCAAGTAGATAATGATTAGAACATACCGTTGAGGCCATCATTTATACGTAAAAATACTTTCAACTAATACATATAATTTGTTTAATTAATACATAAAATGAACGATTTGTTTAAGAAAAATGTTTAATTACAATAATACTATGAATATTAATTTTCCATTAACATGATTTTACATTAAATTTTCCATTAAATTACAAAAAAATAATGAACTTTTGAATTATTTATAAATTCATAAGATTATTGTAATCTTGAACTCAAACATATGTATCATACAAAAACTAGAATTGCTATTGAATTCTATAGTAAATTGCAATTTTGTAATTGTAAGCAATTATGTAATTGCAATTTGCTTTAGTACAAGTAGAATTGTTTCTACTACGTTTATAATTATCCTATTTGTTTGAATTATAACACAATTAAATATTCTTGGGTACTGGCTGGATGGGGCGTACATTGAATTTCTCTTCGGGCTTCCAATCCCATACTGCTGGCATGGAGCTCTCATAATAGTACTTATACATTTGGTTTTCCACATGCTGGGCCAGGTTCTTCGGTTCAGGGTACACTGAGGCAAGACCTGGAATTGTTTTAAATAATTTATAATACTGGTTATTTACTATGACATATTTGATTGGTGATTTTTTTCTACTTTTTTGTTTTTTATATATGAATTTGCATTGATAACATCTGAACATGAGACAAGGACTTTTGACTTAAAAATGTATGTTTGAACATTTTCTAATAAATATCCCATGTATAATGAAGTTAGATGATCTAGTCAAATATTTTCTTATTTTGTACTAATCTAATTGGACTACATATCAATGAGACAAATTAAAATATATTGATAAATATCTAAAACAACAATACTTTCAACAAATATTTATTCTAAATAGTCTAAATATACTTTTTTTAGTCTATTAAGATTCTATATACTCTAGCCAAAAAAGATAATTAATTAATTTAAAAAAAATTACTTTAAAAAAATATAAATAATCTTGTTATAAAGAAATCTCTTTAATCCGGTTTCGGTTTTTTCGTACATTTAGGATATTCAGGCCAATCATATTTAGGTGGTAATCGACTGTCATAGCATAAGTCATAACGATACTTTTTAATATATTCTCGGTATTCCTTAGGGTTTGGATACACTGAAGCTAAGCCTAACAAAGCAAAAGTCATTTGTTCTTCAGAAAAAAATAAATAATTGAATTAAAATTAAAATTAAATAAAAATTAACAATGAATAAATAGCAAAAAAGCAAAGAAAAAAAATTGTTTTTGGTCACTTTAAACTTTTAAAAAAAAGCAGTCTTGAAACAATATTGAAAAATATAGACTTAGTATATGTAGTTTAAATAATTGATTTTAACAGACTCAAGAAATACTAAATTGAATTGTGTACTATTGTATGAGACCCACCTTCATCATACGCCATCTTGGCGACCTCTATGGCAATAGCGAGTGAAACTTCCTTGACTTCAGCCAACGATGGATAAATGCGACCAATGGCAAGATCATTCTCACTCACGTAATTGGCCAGCGTCTAAAAATATTAAGAAATAAATTACAAAAATATATTTAAGACCATTTTAAAAAGACCTAATGTAGTATTTTAAAGTTTCCCGAGTTCATATAGAAACGAAACAATTTTTAGAGAATTATCTCGTCTGTGAATTATTAATTACATTTTTAATTTCATTTTAACCCGACGTTTCGAAATACCTGTTCCACGATGGCTGCAAGTTAAATCTGTTAAAAATAGTTTTATTTCAAGAACAAATGATAGACATTTCTATAGAAAACGATAACGTACATAATATCTGTATACAACATAAATGGAGACATACAGAGTATTATTTTATGAAAAGAATAAATTTAAAATAATTATTATGAACTTGTCAAAAGAACGAATGAAGTATAAAATACTGCTAAAGTAAAAGTACCTTTAGGTTATAATAAATAAGGTTAATTTTTCATTAACATCAATCATATTACATAATGTTTTCACTTTCGTAGCTGCTATGCAAAGTCTAATTATAAACTATAATAATATTAACTAATGTTTAACAACAGACACTTGGCAACAAAATATATAATTAATGCCAAGAAAAACTTTAAAATGTTCATTAAAAATACTTCTTGGCATTATTTTCCACAGGTTATCAAAACATATGATTATATGAAAATTTATCAGTTATATATATATATATATATATATATATATATATATATATATATATATATATATATATATATATTTACAATATAATAATAAATGTTTCACTTTTATTTTGGCTTCTATTTTTAGTAATGTTAATTATCTATGATAAAAAAAAATTATTTGCCATATGTATGTAAATAATGTTACTCTGCACTCATATATAATAGTATATATTATTATTTATATTTATTCATCTTATTTATGCCCCCCCATTTTCCACAAAAAAGGATTGGGTATAGCATAGACTTTTCTTCCACTATATTTATTGTTTTTGTAATAATACATCGTTCAAACAACCCATACTGTAATCTGTTTTCTTAAGCATCACATAATATTTTTATAATAATTGATATATTAAAGTATGCTTACTCTAGCAGCAGTAAGGAACATGGTTTCTGGTATATGATGTGTCGCCGTGGTGATGACCCCAAGTGCTATTCCTGGGAAGATGTAGGAGTTGTTCCCCTGCCCCGTGTGGTATTCCTTACCATCGTACTTCACGGGGGGGAAGGGGGAACCGGACGCGAAGATACAACGACCCTGGGACAAAAAATGTTACTTATAATCGATTTATACATTGAATCGATTATTATTAAGCCCCTTGAAACATCGATTTTTAAATACTATATTTAGTAAAATATTAAACCAGTGGTAAAAAATATGTAATAGTCATTTTCTTTACAACCAGTTAAAACTGATTACAAAACCATAAATTATAGAGATAAAAAATAAATACAAATACTTGATAATTCATTAGGGTTAAGATAAGAAACACTTAATGTAATTTGTTATACAAACAAGGCTGACCTAGACCTGACGTACACATGACCTAGACCTTACATTTAATAAATTATAAAACATTGAACCAGATCTAACAAGGTCGACCCATTTTTTAAATGATTTATCTAATTTATTGTGACTAATTATTTTTGTATAAATTAAAAGTATGATATTAATTATTATACCTTTGTTTATTATAATTAAAAAATTAGAAAAATATAGAAATCAAATACTAATATTTTATCTTTTAGGATATGAAGTAGCTAAATTACTATATAATAGATATATGACAACAGAGCGTCTGTCGTTTATATTGTCTTATCTACGGTGATATCACTTTTATCAATCTCTTTTAAAAATAACCTAAAATAATCTCAAGACATTATCATGATAAATATTATAAGAAAATTTAATGATTTCTGGTTTAAAGTAAGTATTATAAAACTTTTGAGACACTACAGAGTTATACACTTAGTAAAATACTACTACATATACTATCCCCAATCCATCTTGAACTATTGAAAAAAATATTGAATTATTTTTATGTGGTTTCTCATTTATAATATTTTTAAGCCAATATAATTATTACATTTAGAACAACTTATTTGTATAAATTTTTATTATAATTAATGAAAATTACATATAAACCTTTATAAAGGATTTGTATATTTAACACCAATTTTTTTTTTAAAGTTTATTACATGGATATACTTTTGTAAATGTTAATGTTCTTTTAATAATATAATTATATTAGTTAGGAATTTTTGGTCCTACAGTCGACCATCGTTTATAGATCATTATTCTACACATTTTAAAGGCAACGGTGAATGCGATAGGCCAACCCATAGCTTGCCATCAAGGCGATGGCAACCGTAGGGTTTAAGAGTCTAATTTGTTGCTCACCATGAAAGTACCTCTGCCTCTGCCTCCCCAAGGGCTGGGCGGTATCCATAAAGGACTTCCCAAATTGTTATATTGTGCAAAATTTGAAAAAAATGGCTCACAGATATGCTAAGATAGATGTCGCGATAATTGTTTTATTATCGATTAACAATTATTCTTGCATAAAAGATAATGTCTTCTTTTGATATTAACTAGCATATATCATGTCATGTTAGACTTCTATACTATAGTACTATATTTCTTCTTCAATTTAGCATTATAAGGAATATCGTTAAATTCTATCTCAGTTTTTAAATCATAAATAATCCTAAAACCTACATTCTAATCAACGCATTTAGAGATACATTCGTTTTCTTATATTATTATTTTTCTTAATAAAACAACTCCCGCACTAGAGAAATAATATCTTTATCACGGATTTCATAAACATAGAAATAAAGAACACATAAAATCCAGATTCGAAACAGCGATCTCTGAATCACACAAACAACAAACCCGTTTGGGAGAATCGAACCCAGGACCTTTGACTTAGCACGCAGGACCAGCAACCACTAACCAATAGGCTAATCGACGTCGATAAATAATAACGTTAATTTCTTCTACATGGATACAAATGCTAGATAACTTACCTCAGTATGATCGTAAGCCGCTTGTGCTGTGCACTCAGCTTTACTGGTGGGGTTGGAGAGCGCGAATATCACAGGGCGTTCTATATTCTGAGCCATTTGCTTCAACACGTTCGGGGTGAACGCACCTCCCACTGTGGAACAACCTGGAGAAGAGAATTTTTTTTTGGTAACATTGTGAAGAATTAATCCACTTTTCTTATATCTTATTAATATTTGTAATAAGCTAATAATATATAATAATTTTTTTTCAATAGAAAAACTTTTTACAGTAAAAAATAACTCTACTATTATTAAAAAATTTTACTGTTTCTAAAAATTCTGTTACGGTCTAGGTGAGAGCTGTGCTATTTCAAATATGTATAATTGTTGAAAAGAGACGAAAATGTGAAATTTGTTTTATTAAAAAAAAAAACTCACTCTTCCTCCACTATACAACATTAGCAACATTAACATACTTAATATCTTCTCTCTTAATTGTACTTTAGTGTGTGTGCAGAATGAAGTTAAACATTTTCCATTAAAAACATTTACTAATAGGCTAATTGGGCGAGATCTTGAACATATATGTAAATTTAGAAAAATATAACATGGCCTAATCAGTGGTTTTAGCACTCATTAAAGAAAACTACTTTATTTTTTTCAAAAAATGTAAATTTGTTACGTTTGTATCTATCAAAAATTAAAATATCTTAGGAAAAATCTAAATACTATCTTAGAAAATAATAACCACATTTTAAAACAAAACAAATAAATATATTTGCATTTTAGTGCAAATAAATATATTTCCAATGTGTGTGTGAATAATATTGCCATTCCATTCCAAATCGTGAAACCACGTCATATGTGAAGAAAAAAAGCTAATATTTTTTTTTCAGCCTACAAACTGACTGAAACACACAAAGTCACACTCACCAATAAGACAGCTAGGCTTGATTTTGGCAATACACTTCTCAAAGTCCTTTTCAGGTTCGATGTCCTTCCCGAAGTTTTTAGCATGTGGTGGGACTCCGCCCTCCCGCCGCGTGGACAGCAGCCCGTCCACATCGAACATGTACACTCGATCCTGAGCCTGCTTCTCCGAGAGACCTTCAGACACCATTGCGGCCACCGTCAGACTTGCTATGCCGTTTGCTGCCTATAGACAAAATTTTGGTTAAGTTTATTTATGGAACTCTTAAATTAAAATATTTAAAATTAACTTTTTAGTTTCAGAGTTATATCTATTTGAAATTTACAGTTCAGTTGATGTTAGTCTATGATTAGGAATTAAAACTTTAAAAGAATATTATTTGAGACATTTAGGAACCGGAAATGGATTGTCAACCTTTTTTTATATGAGAATTAAGCTTCGATAAGATATAAACCAAATATTATAATCTTTTTTTTTGACAGCAGCTGGAAATGTAAGGCAGCAGATGGATTCTACTAAATAGGATTCCAAAAACTAATAATTTTATAATTAATAATAGATTTTTATTATTTTAAATTTCAAAATAATAAGGGTGTTTTTTATTGTCAATTAAGTTACAGTTATCAATTTATTGATTGATGGATTGACATCAATTATTGACTGATAAAATCATCTGCATTGCAATCAGACTAATAAGTAACACTATCTGCATCGTGCGTCACCTGTTATAAATAATTCAAGTGTGTCTTATCTTTATATAATACTATCTCCCAACCCTGGCTTTACTTTGTAAATGTAATGTTATTTGATAGAATTAAATTGACTATTAATTAATAATTATATATTAATTATAATGTCATATATCATATCCACAGCTTCGCTTTCAGTCTGTAACATCTTACACTTAGAGATAACATTTTGAAAATTATATTCATTTACAATAACTGATCCACTAAATAAACCAATGATTATTATTTGTTCTAAATGTTGTATGATATTTGTATACTATGTATATATTGTATGTAATGAAACTAGTATATTAATATATATAGTATTATATAATAAATCCTATCTTTATTTCTTAATAGCGCAATAGATTTAAAACGATTGTGTATAATAACTAAATCAACATAATAGTGACATAGTTAATTATTGTTAAATACATATATATTATATAAAATTCTGTGTTTGTATCCAAACTTTTTCAAAACGTCTTCATCGATTCTTATGAAATTTTGTGTGTATATTCAGTAAGTCCGACTATAACTTAAACTATTTTTCATACCCTGAGTTAGGGATGGCGAATTTTGTTTGTTGTCCGTGCCACAAAGAAAAATATTGTTTTTTTAATAGATAACGTGCCCAATAAAATTTCTTTCGAATGTTAGCGTGATAGTATATTTAAATTAATAAATAAAAAGAATTCTTCATTAAAAAAAATTTATCAATCAATGTTTTACAGTTATTTTCTTTTTGTGCGTGCCATCAAAACTTTCATGTTTGCCACTTGCGGCTTGCGAACCATTGGTTCCCTATCCCTGCCCTAAGTGATTCCACTCGAAGCTTTTTTCATTTTTTTTACGATTTCACATTAAAAAATAAAAACCCTAAATTTTTACCTCTCTACCACCTATTTTTTAACAATACAAGTACTTTAATATTTTTATCCATTTTAAGGCAAAACAACGTTTTACCAAGTAAGAGATATATATATTATAATCTCCGTATTAAGTATGACGCATTACTTAATCGATATGAATGATAATAATATTATGAGAACTCACGTGATTAAAAGACATTGTCTATTATAGAATTGTAATGGCACTTTCGTATTTAATATATATGCACATGAAAAAGTAGGTTTATAGGTTTATATATCTGTAACTTTTATTCCTTGCAGTTTTGGCATATGTTGTAGTTTAAGATGTTATAGAAAACTCCTATGTTGTAGTGTAAGCCCTAATATACTACAACATATGTCTTTTAAATGGAATTTCTTATAATTTACCACAATTTTTTTGCAAGATAATTAATTTAAATTCTGTTAAGAGCTATCTTTCCGTTTAGACCAGTGGTTCCCAACGTGGGGCGTACGCCCCACTGGGGGGCAATTTGGCAATCGGAGGGGGGCATTTCGATTTTTTTTCAGTTAAAATTACCCCTCTAGTTAAGGGCATTTCATATCTTTGCATGGATTAAAGGGGGCATTTTCATATTTTTGCATAGGTTAGGGGGGCATTTTCATATTTTTGCATTGGTTAGGGGGGCATTTTCATATTTTAAAATCTCGAAAGTGGGGCGCGTACCTAAAAAGGTTGGGAACCACTGGTCTAGACCGTTAAGAATTAACGGGGGGTTTACTAGTACATATATATGTATACTAGCATTCTTTCGCGGTTTCACTCACGAAATACCGATTTTAGTTACTATGAGATTAATTAAGAGTATTAGCGTAATAATAGATTGACAATAACCTTTTTCATGAACCTACGAATCTTAATCAAAATAAAATTTTCATCCATTAGGTAGTTGAGAAGATTAAAGCGATTAAACAAACACAAACTTTACCCCACGGTTTTACCCGCATATAATACTATTATAGCCTAGAGCCTTACTCATAAATATACTTATCGTAATCAAAAAGAAGATTTTCAAACAAACAAATAAAGTACTGCTTTATAATGTTAGAATAGATTAACTAAGTGCCATTGTGCCATGCGACTGTTTGTAATTTAGTCAAGCAATTTATAATATATCAAAACACTGTAACTATATTTAATAATATTATATAGTATAAGGCAGGGATGAGCAACCCGCGGCCCGCGGGCCGCATGAGGCCCTCGAAGTATTTTTTCGCGGCCCGCGAAGCATTAAATTTTAATTTATCATTTTCCGTCAAAATATTATCACAGAAATTAGAAATTAAAAGCACATAGACACTTATGTATGTAATACAAATAACAAATTTGTATAATTTTAAGGTATTTAAACCCATCGTCGTGTCGTACTGACTCATAAATTTCGAGTTTTAAAAGTGGATGTTATCCTTTATAAGTAACTTAACTGATAGAATCAGAATTGTTATTAAACATTAAAGAAAAATAATTTCAAATACTTTGGTTTTTATGCTTGTCTATTCGTAAATCAAATGAAATAAGAATTAATAATTATTTAAAATATTAATCTATTATAATTTATTCACAATATGTAATAATTTACTCCACTCACCGATCCAGCTCCAAGGAAGAAATATATATTTTCACTGAGTTTCCTCTTTGTAACCCTGACGGCCGCCATGAGTCCAGCGACCGCCACACTCGCGGTGCCTTGGATGTCGTCATTGAAGGTACAATACTTGTTACGGTATTTCTCCAATAGACGTCCGGCGTTTATGAGCGCGAAATCTTCGAACTGAGGACAAATAATGAAATATTTTTATGCCAGCTCATATATTGCAGACGAGTTTGAGATCACAACCAGTAAGATTAAAATAGACAGCTATTATGAAAAACCAATTGTTTTTTCAAAATAACATACACACTGTACCTATAATCAAAAAAAATGGAACCTAATCCTGTACATGAATATATTTTAAAATCAAATATTGACTAAAGACAGTTTTTATAACTTTCGAATGAGTGTTTTTGAACTGTAATAAATAATAATAAAATATTTAGTAATTTATCGTACATAGTAAAAGATGTTAAAATAGGTTTATATTTATTACTTATGGGGAATCCCCTGCACATAACATGAAAAGTGTCTAATATACAAAAGTTATATGCAGTAAATCATCATTTCTCTTCTTACTAATTATGTATTGACACTAACGCCATCTAGTATAAAACTTATAGCCGTTTGTTTCTACCTCAATTAATGTCACGTAGTTTAATAATAAAATTATTTAATGTATAAATTTGACTTGTTTAAACGTAATCAATATTCAAGAAATAAATTACATATATTATAAATTCTTGGAACTGTTAGTTTGGTATTGTTTTAATAAAATGACTTCTAACCACAACGACAATGTTTTAGTCATAGATATGCTTTAACTCATCACCATAGGTTAAAAATACTGTTTAATATGAATCAGTTATAGTAATTAGAGTACGAATGAGCAAGTCTACAAAGAGTATAAATATTGTTTACTTGTTTTAATCAAATATTTTCCTCCATTACTTAGTATCCATTAGTAATTTAATTAAACAACTGATGTTCGTCACATGTTCAAAATGTTGCCAAATTACAGCAACATAAAACCATTTAAATTTTTATTTAAATTATCAAAGATATGAAATAAGTAGTCATTTAGGATCTATATTTCAATTCTCAGATATATTTTATTATATTAGTTTTTCTATACGATATTTGTATGTAACAAATATTGTAAAAAATAAATTTATTCTATGGCAAAATGTTATATGATAATAATTAAAAATTTGTTGTAATAAAATATATATTTAACTACTAGTAGGTACAAAAATTAAAATATAGTTTGTTTTTTATTTAAGTTACTGATTAAAATTATACAATAATATATGTAATAAATATATTTTTTCATATAACATATATATGTGACTGGCCGAAAGATTGGTTTTGGCTGACAAATCTAATTCGGTAGTACACTAATATATAAAATTTTACAAACCATATAATTAATTACGAATAAATGACATAAGGTGACGTTATCTATTACGATAAAACATGATAAAAGATAACTCAATTGTATCTATTGAGGTTAGAAATAGCAATAATATGTTATGTATGCGTTGTGTGTGTATATGTTTGTTTGTTTGTGTGAGTGTGTGTGTGTGTGTGTGTGTGTGTTATACGATTTTAATTGATAACACAGAAGTTGCCTTGGTCTTGAAATTATAGTTTTTAAGATTTAATAGAAATAAACACATGTTTAATATTTAATTCTTTTATAATAACATACCTTTTTATTATTCACGGTTTTTACTTTGATATTTACCACACTTTTCCTTAGTTTTATGAGAATACAAATTTAAACTAGCTGTCGCCTACTGTTTCGTCCTCGTCCGTAATCGTGATCTTACTGATGATATTAATAGTTATTTATAAAGAATATTATTATTACAATATCATTATTCACTTAAACACTTAAACCTTCCTCAGGAATCACACTAAAAATCGGTTCGGTAGTTTTTGACTTTAACACGTTTATACAGACAAACGCAGCCGGAGGACTTTCTTTTTATATGTATAGATAAATATCTGCAAGTGTTATTTAATAACACCTATCAAAAATCTGTACCAAAATGTGATAATGATAATACATATGACGTGATAATATGTGATGTGATAATAAGAATATTTTTATATTTATTATAATGCGTTAATGAGGCCTTTGCACTAAATGTAACCTGATCCCAGAAATACATATAATAAACTAAATCTATGTTTGTTGCTATCAATTACATTTAATGTAACAACAATGTTACAGATAATAAAAATATATATTAGATTTACGTCACGACACTTTTGACATTCAATAGAAGTGAGACATTAATGTCATATAGTTTTTGTTATATTTTAGTATAATTAGTAATTTTTTTTATATTTCTCCTTATTTAAAAAAATATATATTTTAATATTTTTTTATTGCCAAAACACAACTTCATCCATAGAGAAATATTACCTATCGGTGATTTCACGGACATGTATAAGGGATACAAAGAACTCGAACTCGAAACAGTAATCTGTAGACTAATCAAACAAATTCTGGGAATCGAATCCACGACCTATGTTTCAGCAAGGCCACTAACTATTACACCAATTGCACATTAATTTTAGTCCAATTTTATACATTAATAGCGTAAACCGTAAAATCGGGTTTGGTCTGATTTCGAAAAGCTCAGGCAGTGCAGAAAAATATATAAAAATTTAAAAATAATAATTTTATAATTTTGGCGCCGAATGTAGAAAAGAGACTTGCAGTTTACAAAGAAATGAAATCAAAACGAAACCATAGGTTTCGAATTCCCGACATATGTTATAAATTAAGATACCTACAAATTTGTTAAAATGTATTTAAATTTATAGTTTCAAGACTCAAATAAATAAAAATATTATTTAAGATAAAAAAGACAGATATTTGTTTGTTAACTCACCTGTAACAGTGTATTCTGTCCGTATTTTTGTACACAGGCTTCCATGAACTCATCAATAAAGTCATCATATTCCTTCCCTCTCACACGCTTCTGTCTCAACCCGATATAAAGGGGATCTTCCAATAAATCCTGAAAAATTCCTCAATATCTGAACCAATCGCATTCTTTGGCAAATGTAATATGAAAGGAATATGTTCATACGCCAATTTGCTTTATGACTAACATTAAGTTATTTTAAACCCAAGTAGGTTAAATAAACGGGAAATTCTGTTATGAGATTACAAAATGAAAACTGTTAAATGTTAAAAGATCAGATAAATCATAAGGAAAATATTAATATCAACATATTTGATCATCCTGGTGTTAACTTTTCCGGGTATAAATTAATATAATAACAAGATTTTATTTTATAATATAGGAATAAGTAACAAATTAATCGTGAAAAAATTTTTAAAGATATTACGCGAGAATTGGATATTTAAATATAATTTTTATATTATAACCACAAATATATATAATGTTATTTTTGAATCCATTCACAATGGGGGAATATTCAACTGAGTTTGTTGGGTGTTTTTTTCAGACCAGGACACTTTTGAAACCTTCGGAGCTTTAAGTTGGAGAGTTTTTTCAGAAGGCCTTATTTCCATTATATGCCAAAATAAGCCTTCAAGACTCTTCCATTTGATATACACAAGTGATCACTGATGTCAATTCAAAGTGGAAAAGAAAAAAATATATATATGAGTTTGTACACACCTGGTTCTCCGTGCCCACATCCAGAGTGATGGGCAAACATTGATGGGGTTTGATCCCAGCCAACGCTGTGTACAAGGACAGCTTACCCACTGGTATACCCATACCATACGCACCCAAATCACCCAAACCAAGAATACGTTCACCATCAGTGAACACTATCGCACGAACGTCTGGTTCAGGCCTAAAATAACATTATATTTATTAAATATATTCATAAATTAATGAGATTATACAAAATATTGGAATTGACCAAAATACTATGTTATCATATTATTCCTAACAAACTTAAAAGAAAATGATTTGACTATAATAATAAATTATTATTATTTTCACGTTTACTAAAAAGACAGTAATTTGACTCATTAGTTACCTATTGTAAAAATAGAATAAAAATCTACTTACCAGTTTTTGAGAATATTGAAAATATGTCCTCTATCATTAATAGTGATAAAGAGACCTCTAGGTCTTCTGTAGATGAGACCGAATCTTTGGCAGGCCAATCCCACGGTGGGCGTGTAAACTATTGGCAAGTACTTCTCAATGTTTTCAGATAAAAGACGGAAAAATAACTTCTCATTTCTATCCTACAAATAAATATTTCTAATATAAATAAATTCATATCTGTATACATCTAACATATGCCCTGTATTATGCTCTTTACTAAACAAACAAAAAATATATATCTCTCAACTTCAAAATAAACGTAATTTATATTATTTATCCGGTCGTACTCACATAAATACTATAGGAATTTGCCCGACTAGTTTCGAAATTAAGAGGCGAATTCGCCATATTCAGAGCTAATAAGAAATCGGGCAAATTCCTATAGTATTTATGTGAGTACAATTGTATACTTATATATTACGATAGTTATTGGTCACAAAATTATAAATACAATAAAAAACAAAAAATTCTAATTTCCGAAATAAATTTTAAACTTGAAGAAAATACCTTTTTTCTGAAACAATTAATCAATATTACTTTTAACTAAGCATCAAGGTTTATTATTAAGTGAGTTACAATCAAAAGTAGGTCAGAAAATTTTCAACAATAGAATATAAATATTTATATATACTGTGGAAGTATATTTTTAGATACAGATTAATTAAAGGACGTTCTAGTTGAAATAGTGACACCTGCATAAATTAAATGAATATAACGGTGCTTACGTCAGCTATGTATAGCCGGATGGAGGGACACGACTGCCATTCACTAACAACTTTGACGAATGAGATGGAAGGTAATACTGACATTACAAGTATATATACAGAGTAAAGAATAAGTAGAAGCACTGACATTTAGCAGAAACTGAAAATAAACTTAATAAAATTAATGAATGGTACCTTTATATTTTTTAGTCACCTGTAACTCGACGAGATAGAGGTATTTGTTCAGATTATCCTCGTATCTGTCCATGGATATCCTGCAGATATCTAGTTGCTCTTCCTGAGTTTTGAACTTGGCTGCTAAGAGACCGTGAATGCCAAGGGCTTGACGTTCCTCCAAGGTAAAAGCGAGACCCTACAAAAATATTACTTAGTGTATTCCATACATATTATCTTTAACTATAATAATTGTCACTAATTAACATAACCATGCTAATGAGGTAATTAAACTTACAATTTGTAATATAATTTACCTTAAGATTTTCAGGAGTACTAATCATTTCATTTATTACACGAATTAAACTCGCCTTTTTTTATAACATTTTTATAACCAAAGACTCGAATGCTTTGCATAAAACGTGTTCCAGAAAGAAGAGATTTGGCTGTCTGACAATATAATTAAAAATGTAATAATAAACGCGAGTTAAATCCGTAAAATACTTTCATTGAAATATAAATTACCTTGTTAAGACGAGGGTCTCTAAGATGGTCGATGCCCCTGACCATGTTGGGGCATATGATGTTTCCGGTCACCTCGTGGTAATTCCGGCATTGAGATGGGGTAACCATCAATGCTGGATACTTCGACAATGCATACACCAGAGCCCGATTGGGGCCTATACCGTTGGGGCAGCATCTGTGCCAAATTGTTATCATTTAGAAACATATTTATATACATTTTTGTAGTAATATCGATGACAAAATAAATTATTCTAAATAATATAATTTCAGTAATCTCAGGGCTGAAATTTGTCTAATGGCGTCCATTTTTGTTGTGGTGTTAAATATTTTTCAAGTAATCTTTTATATATAGATAAAAATGTATACTATAATAAAAGAATAACTAATGAAAATAAAACGTTGCATTTTATATTATAATGGATTGTTGTTATTCTTGTAACGATTAAAAATATTTTGTTCAATTGTACCCATTGCCCTTCCCTCCTATATTCTTACAGTTCTTTAAGACAATATAATGGGCATCGGCTAACTTCGTGTTTCCGAAGATGACCGACACATCTAGGCAGTATAATGATATAGAGCTGATCTTACCTAAAAGCCTTATGACCACGAGATGTAACGATATTGTGTGTTTTGCTTCAAAAACAGAAAACTTATTTAAATCAATCAAAACACAACAACTAATAAATCAAGTAAACAATTTGAAATATTTGTGGAAGCAATACCAAAAAATTATTACTAGAATTGCAATTATAATAATAACAATAACATAATAATAATAATTTCAATTATAAATTAATATTGTATAATTGCAATTACTTTTAACCGAAAATGCGATAATTTATTTTTATAACTAAACCCATTCGAGAGATATCCAGCTCTATATGGTTCTACAAGACGATAGCTTGCCGTTCTTGCTTTCAATACTAATACGAATGTTTCCGATGCCCATTATTTATCATGAAATACTGTACCTACATCTTAAAATGTACTACAATTTAATACTATCCGTTTCTTCTTAATCACTTATCTTATAGGTACTGTTTTATGCTATAACCGTTAATACTATAACCAAAATAAATATATCTTGAAAGTAGTATAGATACATAAGCGTTCTAAATTGTTCAAATCAGTATTGCAAATTCATAACCAGTTTAACTTAACCTTGACTATTATAACGTTTGTTGAATCTGTTACAAATACTAACTGTATATACACATTTTAGCTTATGAGACCAATTTCCTGCTACTAAATAAACTAATTCTTTGTAATTTAAAACTAAAAGATCCTTTGTATTATGTTCATTACTATTTTCAAACCATTACTCGTCACTCGTTACAAACGACCAAGTCAGAATATATTTTATATGAAAGAAATTTTCGGAAAAAAAAAATTTTTTTTTATTGACCGTCACTCAAAAAAACCTTGAATTGTGCAGAATAAACAAAAACTTTAGACAGGAAAAATAACTTTAAAAAGCAGAGTTGTATTACCAATATGCAGTATTTTGTCAATACAATTTTCTAGGTGGGTAAGTTCATAAATACAAACAGATATGTTATCGGGAAAACACCACTCTTACTTACAATGTGATTTGTTTCTGTTGATAACGAACTTCCACATGCTTACACAAATTTAAAAATAGAATCAGAACATTTTTGAAATGCTTCCTAACTTATTCCTTAGCTTCCTAAATCGTTACATAAATTTAAAAATCGAATTGCTGTTTTTGAAATACTTTCTAATATACCTATTGATATCTTATTCTAGCACATAATTTAAAAGTCGACTCCGAATATTTTTGAAATGGTTCTTAACTCTGATACGTACCTTATAAAGTTTTATAAAAATTCTAATATATTTATTTTTATTTATTTGTATATTTTCAACTTTGAACGTCAATTTTAAGTCAGGACCCTCCATATCGATAACATACTTATCGAAATAAGCCCTTCTGGATACTCTCCAACTTAAGAGGTTAAAGCTACAAGGATTCCAAACACGCCCTAATCTGAGTAGAACCACACAACAAACTCGGCCGGATTTTATTTTATTATGATCACTAAAAACATCAAAATTTTTTATAAATTTGTTTGCGGTCAAATAGAAACATCGCAATCAATTCGATATGAAGGCTTAATAATTTTAGCAATTTATACTTATTGATACCTAATTTCTACGACCTTACACAAATTTAAAAATAGAATCAGAATATTTTTAAAAGACTTCCTAATATACTTCTTCATACCTAACTTCGAAAACTTTATACAAATTTAAAAAACAAATTAGAATATTTTCGAAATGCTTCCTCATATACCTAGTGATACTTTACTAAAACTTAACACAAATTTGAAAATGGAATAGTATATTTTTAAAAGGCTTCCTAATATACCCCTTAATATACCTTCGAAAACTATATACAACTTTAAAAAACGAATTAGAATATTTTTTAAATGGTTTCTAATATATCTAGTGAAAATATTTTTAAAATGCTTCCTTAAATACGTATTATAATTCGCCATGGTTTACGCAATCAGCAATCTCTGACTTATAGAATGTTTAGTACTAACAACTCGTGAACAATGTGTAACATGAGTCTGACTCATATTTACGTCATAATCAAAATCATTTAAACCGGTTTGTGCCGTCTCAGTTTTGTATCACCTCCGTCCCTATATATTGAAGGACATACTAGTAATAAGAAAACAGCAACTGGACACTTGCCAGATTAACAATTATGCATCTAAAATCGTTTTAAATTAATATTATTTTAATATTGAAATATAATGTAAGTATAAACTATAATGACAATATTTATTTCTAGTATTTTTAAATTAAATTATAAAGTCAATGATCGTTACATTATTTTAGATTGGGTAATATTTGTTTTTAAAAATTACTTGTATCAAAAATTTTTCATTAAATAAAATGTCACCGACACAACAAAAACTTTTGTTACATTCATTTATTACCTAAGTATCACACACAATGTGTACAAAATAGACAATGACAATGGTAATCAATACAGTGACTTGTTCAAACATAGTCACCATCTATTTCATACAAACATTTTACAAGTGTACAGTTAACGACTGCGTCAACCAAACTCATCTAATGCCATAATGTAATATTACTTCATTAGACGTTAACACGATTGCAATTTCGTTAATTATCAGAGAATAGTAAGAATTTCTTCATATAAAGTGAATAAAGTCATAATCATAAGAAAATAGTAAACTAAGGCAATAGCAATTTAGATTAACAATTAAGACATTTATTAAGAACACTATTTAGTAAAGACGCGATAGCTCAGTTTGCACAGTGACGAACGACTGTATAAGGACGCAGATTCGAGTTCTGGTTGTGTGGATATTTATAACACAATTAAGGTATTTTTTTTTTGTAAAATAAAATATATTTAATAAATGTTGCAGAATTTATGAATATAATTTGATTGCTGAAAAAACAATACAATATTTTATGTAACTGGTTTTATATATAACTAGCTGTGACTCGCGGTTCCAGCAGCGGACGAACGACTTTGTTGAATATTAGGGTAACTAAGAGAAGTAGCATAATGCTATATCTTTTCCTGTGAACCTGCTTATTATAATCAGAAAGAATTTTTCAAATCCATCTGTTAGTTGCGAAGATTAGCGCGTTTAACCAAACAAACTTATCCGCCTTATACTAAGAGTATAGATAAAAGCTGGTTTAACGTGTTTTGGGAAGAATATACATTATGATAAAAAAAAGTCGTATCATGAATAATTATATCATATATAAGCATAATATGAATATATAATATAATACTGTGAAATAATTTTATTAAACAATTTTTCAACACTAAATAACATAACTCATAGCTGTCTTCCATGTATCCTTTTCACTCCTGTGTTTGAACTACGGAGTGTTTTCTACTTTATCTCTTACTATCACTTACTACTGATTACCCCTACTAGGGTAATGCCCTATTTCGTATACCCAAGAGCACTTGAGTATTAATAAACTGAATTTTCGTCTTAAATTATAATAATAATTCTCTTATAATTCTCTCTGTAATTGCTGATAAAATATATCAAGAAAAATATATAAACAATTAGATAATTAAAAAAAAAACAATTTATTAAAAATATGTTAAAGATCAATATATAATACATCTACATAAGATTTTTTCATTACTATTAATCAAATTAGTCAACTAATAATAGTTTTAGTAAATGATAATTTAGATAATGAGAAACAAGTAAATAGTTGTAAAGAAATTGGTGTCAGGCTACAATTGTTATATCTGTGTGTTTGTTTGTGTAATTATGTAAGTTGTAATAGATAGGTGTGTCTTAAACATTATCTACCTTTATTATTTTCTACTAAAAGTTTTTTTTGAAACTGATAAAAGAAAAATATATAAAAAAAATACATTCTACAAAAAAATCTTTCTATAATTCTGATGTCTTCATATTTTTTTCATATTAAATAGAAATATTCTTATTATTTGATTTTTAAAACTATAATATAGGATTTCATCATATCAGTGTTTCAGAAGTTTTTGTTTATATTTAAACCTTACTTTTTTTTAAAAGGGTAATAGTAACATAACATGAATTTTTCTGTCCTGTACTTGGAAATAGGTCACATCAAATATAGGTCATGGAGGGTCAATACTTTAGGACTTACATTTAAAAATAATTTATATAATGTTTATACTAGCTTTTTAAACATTTGTAAAAAAAAAATTAATAATTCAATCACATTCAGATAAAAGTAAAAATCATATTAAAAACTATAATTTATCAATTGATGTACAATTTTTAATTAGACAATTTAATATTAATTGAAGGTAGAATTTTAATTATAAATTCGAAATAAATATAAAAAAACATAAAACTACATAATTGACATTTTATAAATATTGTCTATTATAAAATAAGTAATTATAATTTCTAAAAAATAATCTTAAATTATAAAAAGATAATATAATTTACTGGAACTGTTAAAATAAATTGTTTTCTTAAACGATTTTACCCGGAATCGTGATATAGTTAATATGTTCGCACGATCGATATTGAAGATCGGGAACAGTGTACTTGGAAAAAATAGGTTATTTAAAACTTCTTGCTTACCAAATATTATATTTATAAGAAATATGTTTTATACTAGTATTATACGTAATAACGAATAGCTAACTGAAAAATAATACGAATTTTATTACAAAAATATTAGAAATATTTTAGGGCCTCTTTGTTGAAATATCTATGTAACAATACTTTACTTTTAAATAAATTATTTAAACGACAATTAAAACATTGGATTTTTTATATAAATCGAATAAAACTCAGGTGTCATGTTATGTAAACTCCAAAAATAAACGAAAGGTACTTACATCAATGACCTGGGAATACTGGAAAACATTTTAAAAAATATTTTTCATCTACAAAAGTTCGAACCCGAAAATCGATTCACTACACGATAACTTATTTTTATTATTTATAAAATTATATCGTCCTCCATGTGCAGCACAAAACGTGACGCGTCTAGTCTGTTCAATATTTGACAATATTTGCCTGACGAGTTGACGACTGACTACGAGCTCAATAAAACGAATATGTGCACCACAGAATAAATATTAATAACGATACATTATATTACTAGATGCTATATTTTTTCAGATTTCAAATTATATGATAGTGTATGAAAAAAATTACTGATATATAAAAGCGAAAAAATGGTATCGATTTTGGCGAATAGTTATTTTAGCTATAAGTTCGAAAAATATATAGTTTTAAGTCTTAATTAAAATAAAGAATATAACGCTCTGGAAAATACATGTATAACTATTAGAAACTATTAGAAACGTTACTTAGGATTAAAGTCTGACTTGAAACTTATCAAACAATCAAGATCTAAACATCCACTTACCCTTAAAAATATATTTGAAATACCGGAGTGTAATAAGATAAAAGTGTATTTTTTAAGGTACACCTCAAGCATATAGTAAGCATATCCAATTAAACACCTACTTTTAACTGTCGAAAAAGTATTCATAACTTGTAAAAGACCATCATTGCTTACTTCTAGCTAAGGTGTATCTCGCTCTAGCTAAAAATTTATTCAAGCCAATTGCTCGTCTAACAACCTTATAAGACATTTATATGTCGATATTTCTTATCTGTTTTTTTCACATACCATATTATTTAATCTTAGTTGTTTGGATCACAAATTGACAGAAACAGAAGAGATCTGATAATTGACAAGAAATGGTGTGACACTTGTTATTGTTAATATTACTTTACAGTATTTTAATATTCATACTTACAGAATTTAATTGAATGCCATGATTCGAGAAGACGATCCTCAATTTCGAATAACTCCGTTCCAACAAATGGCATCGGCATGTTCCGGTGCATTAATAACCTCGTTGTTTAGTAAGTTTTGTATTTTAAATTTAACTAAAATAAAATGTTTACAATGTTTTAATGGACTTAAAATTATATGTTTAATGGTTTTCAGTGACACCCCTAGATGTAGTAAAAATAAGACTCCAAGCTCAACAAAAAGCTTTGCTATCAAACAAATGTTATTTGTATTGCAATGGTTTAATGGATCATCTATGTCCATGTGGTGAAACTGGTTGGATACCAAGGAGGGTTCATTTTCACGGCACAATCGTAAGTTATTTTTATCCAATCAAGAGAAGTTTAGATCAATAGTGGTACCCGATATTGCCAATGATCATTATATTTCAAAATTTATTGGATCAAGAAAAGTTTAAATTGATATTGGAACTAAATATTGCCAATAATCATTATAAAATTGCCATTTCAGGATGCATTTTATAAAATTGCTAAATTGGAAGGTGTTCCAGCATTATGGTCTGGCCTCAGTCCAACACTCATCCTTGCATTACCTAGCACAGTCATCTACTTTGTTTCCTATGAACAACTTAGATTTCGAATGAAAACTATGTATAACAAGAGAACGAATGATCGTAAGTATCATATAATATCAAGCAGTTTTATAATTTTATATAAATATTGTACCTTATTCGTGATATTAGTAACTGTAAAAAATTAGTTAAAATGTTATTTAATAAAACATTTTAATGTGACATTTATTAACAATTGTTTATACATTTAACTATTGAAGGTAATCTATTGTTACGAATTTTACTTATTGTTATAATATCTCTGCTAGTATTTTAATAAATCACATTTTATCGGGAACTCAATAAAGTATATATTTGTATGCTTTTAGCTAGACAACCAATGTGGATCCCATTGATTGCCGGGGCCACTGCTAGAATGACAGCTGTGACTCTTGTTAGCCCATTAGAATTAATAAGGACAAAGATGCAGTCTAAGAAATTGACTAACTCAGGTAATATTAAGATACTGCCTATGTAGAAAAGTATAAATTATTCACCCAATTTTTTTTCTAGAAATTGAATTTTGATTATAAGTTAATTAAACTGTGTTCTACAATACCTAATTATTTATACAGTTTTATGTAAGGTGCAACCTTGTAACAATGACCATTACAATTGAAATCATTCATAAACATGTTAAACTTATTTAAATTTTAATTAAATATCAATGGAAACATTTATCAATATATTGCTCGGCTAGAAGCTGCGATCCCTCATTTTTTCAGCTCTACTTTTGGCTGTGGTTAAAAAAAACCTATACATATAATAAAGTAGTAAAATGTAAAAATCTGTACTTTTAAATATATTTAACAAAATCTAATTGATCATTTAAACACAACTTAAACCAATAGTTAAAATTTTTTTTAATGTTTGTTTATCTATGATGAGGCAGGCAAAGTCAAAAGCAACATTTAGTTATATGATAAAATCATTTATATTATAGCATACTGATACATTAGTTCACTTGTTAAAACAATTAAACATGGATATAAAATTGATGTTCTTACATTTTGTCTTAAATGTATGTTAAAACAAAAAAATCCATTCAAGGGTTTATTAAACAAATCATATACAATATTAAATAAAAACCTCTTTATTTGACTTTGTTAAGGACAGACACAGCCAATCCAAACACCCCATTTAGTATAATATAAATATATTTGTTGCAGAAATCCACTTAGCATTACGGCAAGTATTAAAATATGAAGGATATAGAGGTCTGTTCCGAGGATTAGGTTCAACATTGTTAAGAGATGTGCCATTCTCAGGTAATTTTAAAAATTCTTAGTGTCTCATTTCATATATTAAAAGAATCTTTAACTAATTAGTTAATTTTTAATTATAGTTTCATGAGGCACAATAAGGATATGTGTTTGTAATGTATTAGTAAAACTTTATTATATATTATTACAGGCTTATATTGGACGACATTTGAGAGTACAAAGTTAGCTTTTAATAAGCCAGACTCGGAAAAGAATACATTCTTATTCAACTTCTTTTGTGGTTCAGTGGCTGGCAGTGTAAGTTACTATTTTAAAAAAATACAAGATAAGGCTAAGTCCCCTATCTTGTATTTATCGTATTATATATATATGGAACATATTTTCATATAATTATTTTAGATTGCAGCATTTGTGACATTACCTTTTGATGTGGTAAAAACACATCAACAGATAGAATTAGGTGAAAAGGAAATTTATACAGGTAAGATGGAATCCAGATGGAAGCAATTTTATAATATTTCTTATTAATTATTTATATATAATTAATTAATATACAGATGGTAAAGTGCATCAGCGAGCATCAAATATGCAAGATATTGCAAAAAATATTTACAACAATCATGGTATTAAAGGCCTCTTTACGGGATTGTTACCTAGAATATTTAAAGTGGCACCAGCATGTGCAATAATGATAGCAACATTTGAATACGGAAAGCAATTCTTCCGAACATACAATGTACAGAAGTACAAGGAAAAAATGCAGAGGTACATTTCCATAAGCTTCTATTTAAGCTTAGCTTTAGTTAAGACTGTAAATAAATTTTAAATAATTAATGTGCATGATATTTTTTTTATTAACATTTCTTATTATTTCAGAGATGGAATAGAAATAAAAATAATCAAAAGTGATTAATATGAAATTTCCAAGTTATTGTTTGTGTATGCTTAGGTATTATTTCTTTGATTTTCAAAATATCTGTAATATATTGGCTTTAAAAAAAAGTTAAAGTTTATAGTTATTATATGCATACCTTCATCCTTCGAACTTTTTATAATTATTATTATTTTTGTTTCAGGCATCAAGATATTGTTCTTATGGGCCACTCAAGTACTAAGGATTATTCATAAATAATGTAAAATTGTTTTACAAACTCTGACCTATCTCTACTATTCCAACTAGTATTAATGATAAAATTATTTTAGTAACATTATGTTGTAGTACATAATATCTAGTAGAACAATGATTTTAAAATTATTGGACACATAATAGAACAATGAATCTATATTATAGAAACACCAGATAGTGTGATGTGTATATAAGTAATTCTTTGTTAACTTCCAAACACTGTATATAATTTATAATAAATTGACATTATGTTAAATTATTTTCACTGGTAATGTTTTCATAGAAGAACATTATTTATAGTGAATGAAATATGGAGCTAATTCATACATATAATTAAAATTATATCTTTTTGTTTAGACAAAATAAAACAAAGACAAAACTTATGTACTAACTTTATTAATATTCTTACGTAAATACATTAATGTACAATAGGTCCCAAAGGTTCAGCTCTGATATTTCCAAGGTCTAGTCTGCTATCTATAGATTCGTCTATTTGTCCGACGATTGCAATATTATCACCTCGTATTATATGAAGCCCGAGAACGACCTGCGCTACTCCTGTTGATGATGAAAATACTCTTTCATGAGATTCATCCAAAATAATGTTTATTGTTTGATCAAATCCTTTTAATGTGCCTATAAAATTTCTTCCATCGGCAGTTATCACAGACACTGTTTGATTTATATAATTCTCTAATCCTGAAGCCATAGTTTAGTATTGAAACTACAAGAACTTACAAAAATAAACTAAAATATATTTTTGGTTATAAATTGTGGCGGCTTTATTTGGTTCCCAACTAGCACTTGCAATCAAATTTTACTGATGCTGTTCGATGTCTCTTGTCAGATGCTTGTCAATTGTGAAGTGTCAGCAGTCAATGTCGTTCACCGATGTAGTTGCCAGTTTTGTAACTTTATGATTAAAACACAAAAAGTATACTCGTTCTACATGTCCCCAACACTAAGCACAATTGTAATTGATGATGTAGAAATTCTGTCAACAACTAACTGACTGGGATTACAAATCAAAATTACACCTTCAAATGCTTAAACACAAGAGGTTATCATTAAATTACTTAGCTATTTATCTAACGACAACTTTCCTGAAATATTTTGTTAAAGGAAATTTAAACTAGTAATTTATTTATCAATAACTGTCATAAGTGAAATAAGCATCATAAATTTATTGTCGTATACAGAAGTCATATCGGAAAAGTGCAACATTTAAAAGGTATTGTATGTTTGTGGCTTTTTTATATTAAACATATACTTAGTGAGTGGTTCGTAACAGTCAAGTGTTTTTACTATTTACTTATCGTTCCTGCCTGAATTACAAATTTTACACCGTAAAAAATATTGATATACTAATTTGTACTTTATTCTTAAGAATTCATATGTAAAAACGTATTAAAAACATACAACGACATCATTAGTTTCCACTACCCCATCTTTTCGTCTGACTCAGATCATACTTTTTAAAGAAATATGTGTGCTTTCAAAGCCTATTCATATAAGTGAACGGCTGCATTAATGAGTAGGATACATTTTTCAATAATTGATATCGAAAATAAATAACTTAAATGTTAAGACTTTGGTTACTGCTTCAAATAATAATTGATAACTATCAATTTATTTTTTTAACGAATTGTTCATTTTCTTTCACCAGCTTTATTATTAAAATAAAGTCAACCCTTAAGCTATGATCTCTTCTATGATATTTTTATTATTATTTTTTTTTTTATAAATAACTACTAACAATAGCGTTATCTTTATCAAAAAAAAGAGAGCGAAAAAAGCATTTTTAGTCGTTAAATTTATCGCATGATCCTATAGTCTACTATTTATGGCATGCTTACACTTCCCCTTTGTCTATGGAACAATCACTGTTGGTTATCGCCGGCCGGTTGAATAACTTTTAAAGATATTGTGATAGAGACAGACATATAGTAGGAGACTCGTCGTTCGTCGGGGCGGGTCGTCTCTGCAGTTACCTATATAATTACACTCGTTTTATTTTTGTGTTTTGTCGTTTGTCGATATAAGTGTAGAGCGACCCGATATTACCTTACCCGACTTAGTACTTAATAAAAAAAATGTTACATCTCAAAAATATAGCCAAATCGGTGGTACCGCCCCTCAAAAACACAATCCAAAATGAGGCAGTCAATACCTTAAGAATCGCTCCTGCTGCAGTGAACGTGAGCTGCCGAAATTACTCAAGCCATGAAATTCCAGAAAGGCTGAGAGAAGTACCAACAAGCGCTAATCCTAGATTTTTCGACATGGTGGAATATTTTTTCCATCGCGCTTGTCAAGTTATTGAGGATAAGCTGGTTGAGGATATGAAATCAAGAGTTTCTAATGAAGAGAAAAAGAAAAAGGTAGCAGGTATTCTCAAGCTTATGCAGCCATGTGACCATATTCTTGAAATCCAATTCCCGCTTAGACGCGATTCTGGTGATTATGAGATGATTCTTGGATACCGAGCCCAGCATTCTTCACACAGAACACCAACTAAAGGAGGTAAGCGCTCAAAATTTGGCTCAAAAAAACTTACATCATATATATCCAGCTGGTACACCTATTGTTAATACAGATTTATTTATAGATCGCTGGACACGTGATGTTGCCGTATTGTTACGTATCACTAAAACCTGCTTGAACATAACCTCTTAATTGTTTTTAAAAGCTCTTTACATAACATGTAATTTGTCTCACTCTTTTATTTTATTTCTGTGAAATTACACAGAAGCTTTTCAGCTGATATTAATGGCTGTCATAATTTGTTAATATATATGTTTGTACTGTTATGTCATTTCATTAAAAGAAACAAAATATTCATTACCTGAATAGAATGAAACAAAAGACTTCATACTTAGGCTTTAATTTAAAATAAGAAATAATCTTATTCTATATTTAAATTTTATAAAACATCAATATTAAGTTTAATTTTTATTCTTCATTAAATATTCTAAATTAAATATTCTAAATGTAATAATCTAAAAAAGTATGATATTATCATTAATTTAAAATTGATAAATATGAATAATATGAATTAGTATTTTTAAATAAAGGTATTAGGTATTTTTGGACAACATTATTCTTAAAATTGTTCTCATGCTTTTGTAATTTTTAATTATCTATTAGTACAGTTTTAAATAGCGCCATTTATAATTACATAACCAAATTTTTATAAAAAACTATAAAAGTATTCTCAGAAACAGTCATAGCCAAACAAAACTAGAGTAAAGCCAGTAGCTTTTTTTAAAGATAAGCTTTTAAGATCTTAAAATATTAATAACTTTATACCTAATGGCTTTATGGTTGTGCTGGGAAGGGAAATGCAAAAACATTGTTGTTTTAAATTGGTTTAACTTAACAATTAATAAAACAATTGATTGTTTCATTAAATACATATAAATGTTAATGTTATCATTAAAAAAATATATTTATTATTATTAAGTAATTTGAATATATTAAATATGTAAAAAACTTCACATTACAAATGTAAACACATAAAGGAAGATCTTTGTTTGACCAAATGGTTAATTGAAATAATAGTTTGCATCCTTTTTAAAATAATATTATATGCACTTGTCTCTTTGTTCATAGCCATAGTAAATTTGTAAACTAAATTTAATAAAAATTTATAATTTTTATCAGTTATGTTATGTTATGACATAAAATTTTACAAGATTTCAGGCTATAACATAGAATGTTTCTCTAAAAAAAGTTTCCAAATCTACCTATACTAATATTATAACTTAAGCTACTGGATGGATTACTGATACTGAATACTCGATGGACTAAAAGCTTTTTTACTGATTATTATAAACAAGTTCATGAGAAAGACTATTACTACATTTCTTGCTTATACCAATAAATCAGAATAAATAAAATCTAGTGACCGTATTATAAAGAATTGAAAAGTAAAAGTTTGTAGAGCAATAAATTATTTTTAAATATATAATTTTTGTTGTTTCAGTTTAATAACTACTCTTGAATTAACGCTAAACTCCATAACTAATGATGATAAATCAAAATGGTATCAAATGATTCTGCTGAATAGATAAAAAATTTATCTTTATTAAAAAGAAATGACTTGTACCTAAATATGTTTTCGGAGGAGTGGCGGGTCCGATTAGAGTTGTTTATACTGTTGTGCGTGGTATGGGGGCGCGGCTGTGACGCATTTGCCTATATTTATCTCTTCAAACCTTATGTAACGTCCCGTCATTAAAATGTAAATTTGACAACGCATTTTTTTATCATTGTGATAAGTATATAGCAACAAATTATAATGACGCATGTCAAAGTCAAAGTAATTATTCAAATATACATTTCTCTCATGAAACGTGCGACTACTAAGACGATTTTAAGCCGTACAAAAAAGAATGGGCCAAAAATTTTTTTGTTATGACTCGTGATCCATTATGTCATATGTTATATGGGAATATGCTCGATTAGTATCGAACTCATTCGGGGTCCTTTTCTTGGAGGTTGAAATATGGCGGAATCGCGGCAGGAACTGAAGGCTAGAAACTATCTAAGTTCCTTAATTAATTTTTAATGAAACTATTATTAATAACAATAAAAGTTAATAATAACTTATATTTCAAAAGCTTTGCATGAAAGCATGAATGAAAATGCAATGAAAGCGGAAAGATACGATGTAGATGTCCTTATTTATGAATTTTCCTTAATTTTTATATGATTATTAAAATTAATTAATTGAAAGAATGATAATAAAAGTGATTTAGAACTTATTAACTAATGAACCCACTACTAGTTCTATGATGCTATCACACAAGGATTAACTAACTTACTTTAAATATACTATATTTATTTTGTTATATAGACACAATAGAAAAGTTGTGTAACATAGTCCTAGTGATACACCGATATTCAGTTGCTAGGTTAATTTTTACTAATAATTTATTTGATAAAAGATAGATAAAACAAATAATCTTATCTTATCAAATACCTATTCTTGTTGCCAAATACCTATTAGCCATATGTTCATAAATGTACCTATTAGCCATATGTTCATAAATGTAAATATTTCAATACCGATTCATATAAAAGTATGGTCTTTTCTTGACCTTAATGTGCAAAACCTGTATGCCATAATTTATAATAAAAATAATCCTGTCAACATCATCCAGTAGACTTAAGTAATAGAAATAGTTTATTATATATTCATCACGTTTGTTAGAAAAGTATGTCCTAAACTGACACCAAAAAGTTTTTCAACTATTTTTTAAAGTTTTACAAAACTTTAATGATGACAAAAATCATGACATGTGTTATCTCCAGTACGTTATTATATTTTCATATAGTTAATGTAAATTACCTGCTTGCCTTATCACTCTAATTCGAAATTTTTTTTTTTTAATTTCAATCAATGAGTTATGCTTTATACACCATATCACTGTAGCTTTAAATACATTATTTTTTTAAAGATAATTCTATCTAATATTTTCCTATCATACAAATCGTACATAAAATAGATCTCAAAAATGAAATGTTAATTTAATACTTGTATAAAGTTTTATACATTATTTATTTATAAAATTATTTATGTGATGTAAAAAAAATATTAATATGAAATAAATAAAAAAAAGAGCTATCCAAAAAATATTTAATATATTCAACATGCTTTTTATTGTTTAAGGTATAAGATTCTCAACGGATGTGACGAGAGACGAAGTAAAAGCCTTATCAGCTCTGATGACCTTCAAGTGCGCGTGCGTCGACGTGCCCTTCGGCGGTGCCAAGGCCGGTATCAAGATCAACCCTAAGGAGTACTCCGAACACGAGCTCGAGAAAATCACACGACGCTTCACCCTCGAGTTGGCCAAGAAGGGATTTATTGGTAACTCTTTGAAATCTTATTTTCTTTATTATATCTATATTAATATTTTAAAGTGACAAAGTATTGGATGGATTTTTTTTTAATTTGAAATTGAAAAAAAATCTTATTATGATAGGTTTATCTATAAGCTATAATACTAATTATAGCTTATTAGTTGTAATTAATTTACTCGATGTTTTTATTGTATTTTGTTTATAAATTTCAATAAACAACTGACATATGTTACTGAATAACACTTAAAAAATATATATCTTAACAGCTTGTGTTATTTCGATAAATAATTTAAAAAATCTTTCATGACACTTCTACAAAATGCTAAAGAAAGTGATCACTGATATTGCTTCTAGAAGATAAATTAATAAATAAACAAACAAACAACAAAAAAATCCAAAATCAATACAACTTTATAATGGATTGTAATAGAAAAGAAAAAAATAAAAAGTTATCGATATATTTTCGAATATCAATATTGAAAATATATCGATAGTTTCTTTATATAAATAATATAAAGTTGGATAAAAAATACTTAGACTCTATTGTTAATAATGTTATTCAAACACTTATGTAAATTAATTACCGTGGTATTAATGCAGGTATTAATTAGTATTAGCTCTTATCTAAACCCGTTATATCTTCTTATTAATAACTTGATTAAGACTGTTGATTACATCTAGTAAAAGCATAAAAAATTCTAATCAACTTGACTTGACCTTGACATTTCGTAAAATCATATTGTAATCAGTTTTTATGAGAAATTCGTTGAAATAGAAATCAAACCTAATTTAATTTGCACTTCAGTCGTGACAACTCAATAATAATTAGATTCAAATATTTACGTATATTTGAAAGGACGTAAATATCTACGTAAAAATAAACATACATAAGATGGTAATTGTTCTTCAAATAGATATAGTAGACGGTAAGGCGTGGCCATGTCAGTTTAAAATAGAAGACATCACCGAAAACCGAAAAGAAGATAGTTTGACCGTAAAAAGTGTAATGAAAATTATATAACAATTAAAGACTATTTTTAATACAATACTAGTATCCAAGCTAGCTTGATACTTAGTAAATTGTATAATGAAATAGCTAGAAGATCTTAGAAAATATAAGAAGCAACAAATCTCAATCAGTAGTTTTTTACAAGTGGGCTGGGCGCGGCCGACATTTTGCGAATTTGCCAGCAAAATAACATTGAATTTATATTTTAATACTTTACACAATTTTATTGTCTCACTAGTTACGTCATAATTTACAATGTAAAATATATTGTTGTGTTGTTGTGGTCTAAAGTCATAAACAGCAAATCAAAATATATACAAGACTAGATTCAGTATTATTCAACTAACCTTGTTGTATGGAGTAACGATACTATGGCTCACTTGGTAGAGTAGCGGACCGACACAAAAGTCTCAGATTCGAGTTGACACGTAATTAAAAAAAAATAGGCCTAATATGGATAATATTTTTCTAGAAAATTTGAAACATTATCGAAACTAAATTAACTGATAATATCGCTAACTAAAATTACAAATAGCAATCATTTATACTGTATTTAAATATGAAATTGAATAAAATTTTCAACAAAAAAAAAAGAAAATAACATTTAATATTTTGTGAGAGAATTTTCATAGTATGTACAAAAAATTTTTTCGTTGACAATATGGCGCAATAATTTCAATGTTTATACAGAAATACTTATCTTAATCTAATATAATAATAAAATTTCGTGTTACATCACGTGTTTGTCAAAGCTCTGTGATTGGCTGACCGTTTTGTTACGTCACTTTGCAATTAAATGATCTCATTGCCGATTATTATCTGCGTGAAATTCTATCATAAAATAATTTTATCATCTTTTTGTTATTTATATTATACAGAATTATTTATCAAGAACTGTTGTATCTGTGAAGAATAGTTAACTTAAAACTTAGGAGATTTTTTTATAAAAAAATTAACTTTAAATTTTTAAGTCGCCATCCTAAAAATTTCATTGCATTTTCATTTTATTTTTTTAATATTATTTATTAATAAATTTTATCAAACATTTAAAACGCTAAATTAATCCTAAAATAAAAAAAAATATATAATACATAATTTTGTATAGTAATTTATGTTTAAAGCTTTTTTTTTACTCAAGTTATTTATATTGTAATATGTCAAATTAATCATAAGGCATATTTAAGTGTTAAGAATATGATTATCTTATTCCTAATTCGTTCAGAATTATTTACTCTTTAATTTATTTTCATTTAATCAACTGATTCATATAATCTGTAAAATATTTCAAACATATCTTGAATTACAAAAACAGGTTTTTTTTAGCTGACAAAAGTCAACTTTTTTTGAGTTTTACAGTGTACAGATTTTGGAACAAGCAGTATCACCGTACTTCCACCAGATGGCGTTGCTCTTATCCCAAAAAATCGACGTTTACTTTACGTAATCGAAAAATTTAAAATCTCTCATTAGCCATATGGACAGGTAGAAAGATTTAATCAAACGAGAATCTATTTTACTTAAAAAAAAAAATTTTTTAATATTGGTTCTGTCTTTTAGTTATTTTGCTACTCTCGTTCCTTATTGAGTTTCGACCACTATGTATTTCATGTTAATATTATATACCAATACCTCATTAAATATATTCTAATCGAACGCCATAATGAAATTGATTAGATAAAAACCCTTACTATGTATGTAGTTACATGACTGATCTTGGCAGCTTTGTGCACTTGTATTTTAAATTAAATCAAGACTAACATACTAAGATCTTATAAACGCATGTTAATGCATATCCGAAAAGGTTCAAGACGTGTGGTTAGGTAATCCTATATACTATATGGCTTCAATGTAAATACAATATAAAGTACAATAGTAGTGTATTAAATATTTAAATTACCTTTAAGTCACGTCAAGGCATAACATTAATAAAAAACATTTACAGTGCTTTAGATAAGAAATGGGCATCGACTAAGTTCGTGTTTCCGAAGATGTCCGACACATCTAGGCAGTATAATGATATAGAGCTCATCTTACCAAATAGCCTTAACCATTATGTTTTGTACGATATATAACAATATCGTGTATATTTGCTTCTACAACAGAAAAAGTATTTAAATCAAACTGAAACAACAAACTAAACATTAAGTAAATTTTTTTCAATATTTGAAAAGCATTACAAAGATATTACTAGAAGTGAAAATATTACTATTAATACTAGAAATGCAATAATAATCTTTTTTTTTTTTACAAACAAACGCAATGCAGCTCTATATAGTTCTACAAAACAGTAGCGCTTGTCTTTCTTGCTTTCAATAATACGAACCTTTCCGATGTTTTCCCATGCCCGTTATTTATCTTAGAGTACTGTGTTTACTTCCTAATTAATAATAAAGAAATTAATAACATCATTCCTTACTCAGGGCCTGGTGTCGATGTGCCAGCCCCAGATATGGGAACAGGAGAACGTGAGATGTCCTGGATAGCAGATACCTACGCAAAGACTATTGGTTTCCAAGATATTAATGCCCATGCTTGTGTCACTGGCAAGCCCATTAACCAGGTAAGGACAGTTGGTAAAAAGTCTCATTTGGACTAGAGTTTTAGCCATTAGAATATTTTGTTTAAAAAAATATATAAAGGTCTGTTGTATCTTTAATAATCATGATGAAACATAATTTTATATACTTAATGTTTAATATATATATATATATATTTTTTTTTTTCGGACAAATAAAAAAACATTCTATTTTTTTTTATTAGAGAGACAAATTTGACACTTGCAAATATCAAGTTAATAATTATTACACCAGTTTTCATTGTAATGTTGTACTCGTAATACCGGTTTTCAAGATTTTGACATTCAAGGTTTTTATAATGTGGTCATTTTCCAAATTGATAAAATACAAATGATAATACACTTTATCAATAAATAATATAATACTTATGTATAAAAAGATATGTTTATTTTGAATATGGGTAGAAATTTCAAACGATACCTTTTTTTTACCTTATTCCCTTCAACCCCTTAAATCTTTGAATTTGTTTATTTTCTCTGCGTCAAAATCAATAATTATTTGTTACATTTTCGTTGAGTTATTTTGTTTTTTTTTTTTTGTTATGTTTGTTATTTACGGCAGTGTTGAGTTTTTATTTTTGTTAAACAATTTATGAATGAAGCTCAGCAAATTCGTCGCCTAAACTTGAATAAGAAAGTAAAGGATAAAAACTTTAAGCTAAGTTTAACCAAACAGAAAGAGACATATTGAACGCCTATAAATATGGATATAATAAAAAAATATATTAAGCATTTCTAGAGGTCTGATTTATAGGGTGCTCAAGAAGCATAAAGAAGTTGCGATGTTACAAAGCTAATAAATAAATATAACGAAGACTTAAAAGCCCTTACATTGCGAGTTTAATCTTTTTGAGTTAATCTGGTACAAGTGAAAAGACACGTCACCAAAAATAGGCATTCAAATCAAATGAAGTACGAAGCCTTTTGAAGAAAGTATTCGTCAAGTGACTTCTCAGCGGTGAAGACTTATAGGTCATTTTATTAAAATTGTAGATTAAACGTGTCACTAGGTCATATAGTCTACAACACTATCAATATATTTATTATAGCCATGTGCTTTCGCTACCATTCCTACTAAAATCTATTTTAAAAAAGAAATATGGTATTTTATTGTATAAGCGTTAATTTCCGATAAATTTCGAATGTGCACGTCACTATTTAAGAATTGTGAAAAACTGGAAACATGTAATGTCATTTTTGCCTCTTTAATTTAAAAATAGTTTAATATTTAATTAATAAATAATGTTAACCGAATTATTTTGTTTTAGGTCTGTATTCTAAAATATTCCATCAAAATTTGGAAATGATTTTATAACTACAGAGAAAAACTTTTTTTTAATTTTTTTTTTCCTGTCATAGCATTTCAATCAGAATTGTCTACGGAGTTAAAAAGATATGAAAAAAAAACTATTTTAATATTTATGCAAAACGATTCTATAAGGACCAATATGTATGCATTTATAATACGGTATATCCATTTCCTTAGGGTGGTATCCACGGTAGAGTATCAGCCACTGGCAGGGGTGTGTTCCACGGTTTAGAGAACTTCATCAATGAAGCCAATTACATGAGCATGATTGGTGAGTTTACCTCAACATTGTATTGGGAAAATATAAATTGTACATAACTTTAGAAGCAGAATATTGTTTCAAGTGTTATGTTTATTGAATTGTATCCCTCCCTAGGAACCACTCCCGGGTGGGGAGGCAAGACGTTCATCGTGCAGGGCTTCGGTAACGTGGGTCTACACACGTGCCGCTACCTCGTGCGCGCTGGAGCCACCTGCGTCGGCATCATTGAGCATGATGGAGCCATACACAACCCCGACGGTATCGACCCCAAGGTACGCGCACACATACACACACACACACACCCACACCTCATTCACGTGCTCTTACGATTATTACACGCACACAAGCTCACACGAAAGTTAATAATGAGCGTTGTCATAAACATTACACGCACACACCTGTGATACATGAACTTCACACGCACACGCCCCATCACATACGCAGTTATACATGTTGTAAATATAGTCTGCGATTATCTTTTATTGATATTGTAGAATTTATTGTGAATTAATTGATCTGAGAACTATGTAATATGACTACAAATTAAAATAAACGTGTTTTAGTTCCTGATTGTATTCGTTCGATCGTTTATTTTTACATACATAACCTGAGTTTTCAATTTATTTTATGTATGAATTTAATTGATTGAATGATATTCTTCAATATTACATATAATTATCCGTCTGTACTAACGTCAACATTTCGGAATTTGTTCAACTAGTTTTAAATTATTCGGGGTTTTTATTCATAAGCATTGCGGAATCGCGGCGTGAACCGAACAGATTAAAGTTCACGCCGGGATTCTAATAAGATAATTGCTTCTAAATAAGGCACTAGGTATTATACAATTCGGATAGTATTGACGTGAGTATAGGATAATTATATGTAATAATAATCATGGATAACGAAAATCTAAATACAAAAATCCTTTAATATAAATTCTAGATATTCCTCAGATAAAAGCATTACTGCGCTTAAATAGAAACCTCACAATCTAGGTCGGTCTAATGAAATAGTCCTAGAACTAGCTTACTGAAGTGATGTTTAAGTCTAGGTCACAGATGTTTGTAATCTGATTTTGTTATCATCTTTATTTGTTCATAATCAATATATATCTAAAAACTCAAGATACTCATGTGTATGTGTGTTAATGATGGACTCGAGCTCTGTTTTTACTTGAAAGACTCGAATTAGTTCGTAAAATTCGTACTTGATTGAAAAAAAAATGTGTGTGCGTGCATATGTGCGTGTGTGCGTGCGTATGTGCGTGAATGTTTGCGTGTGTGTCACTATTTACACTCTAAAAAAAACATACTTAAATAAAACAATTTTCAGCCAGGTTAAATTAAATGATAACTCGTTATATTATCGATATTATAATATCGAGCTTAGTTTTAAAGTGACACTTGAACCATACAGGTATATATTTATTGATATCTTATCTGTCTTCATTATTAAATAGTTTTATTGATTTTTAATCTACATTTCTTGATAAATTCTTTCTTGATAAATATTATACAACGGTGCCATTTTTTATATTACAATTTTCGTTTTTTTAAATTTATTATTCATAAATGAGATTAATATTTATTACATAATATTAACTGATAATTTAAATGTATACAAAAAAGTTTATGTTAACTCAATGTCAAAAATATGTTTTATAAACAGTAAAGATTAGATTAACGCATGATGTAACAGACAAAAATAATTGCAATGATTATAGAGGTGTGTTATTCAAACTCACAAATTTAATCTTTTCTTTTCCGCTCAAATATTTCTATCTCATAATCAGCAAATACTTTTATTCTGCACTTCATAATACTTGTTTAATAAGTAACGAGACTAATTTTGAAATCAATAATTAATGGCATTGTTAGTATTACAACAAGCCGATCATCAAACAAAACATAAATGAATACATTAAACCCCTACTACAGGCTCTCGAAGACTACAGAATCGAAAATGGAACGATCGTGGGCTTCCCCGGAGCGAGGCCGTACGAGGGAGAGAACATGCTGTACGAGAAGTGCGACATCCTGGTACCGGCCGCCGTGGAACAAGTCATACACAAGGAGAATGCACACAAGATACAGGCTAAGGTATATACAGTTACAACTACCCTTTTTTTATTGATATATAAAATATTATATTAAAAGTGTAAGCCGATTTTTGTACCAATGGCTATGGGACGATAGCTGCATATAAAAAAAATCTATTGTAATCATTGTGAAGAACTCCAGCTGTAAATGTTTAGAATAAAAAAAATCACCATTTTGGCGCCAAGTGTAGATATGACTTGCAGTTAACAATGAAAAAAAAAAAAAAAAAAAACTCAGGTTTCAAATTCCTAAAATATGTTGAATCTATGAGGGTGACTCAACAGTACGTTGCAGTTATAATATATTATATATAATATATATATATATATATAATTATCAGGCTGTACCCACATAAATACAACCGCAATTTGCGCGGGGATGGTTTTGAACTTATTGGTTTCCTTACTTTGATTATATATAATAGTAATCATGAATCACGAAAGTTAAAATAGAAAAATATATATGATTTTCAAAAATGTGGGTATTTTCAAATTATTTTATATTTTATTTAACATTTTCATAAAATTAATGCCGAACGTTTACCAAGAACCCTCATGGATTTAAAATTGAATTGAATTTAAACAGTTGGTACCATGAGTTAGTTAGTAGAAAGTAAATTTGAAATCATTAGAAAGATACAGGAGTATGAGTAAAAAATATATTTAAGATACTATCGATAAGATATACGCGCACTGTCACGCACAGACAATATTAGCATAACCTCGAACATCTGGTAAACTAACTCCAAGGACTTAAAGGTGAAAATATGTAATTTTCAGCTGCATATCATTATTAATAAAATTATTTTTCTAATTCTAATTTCCAAATTAAAACCAATTATTTCTTTAATATTCGTTCGTTCGTTAAAAATAAGATCGTAAAAATAAATACCAATGACAATTCTAGATCATTGAATTACACATATCTATTCTGGCTGAAGTCCAAAAAAAACTGTTTAACAGGTTACTGGCAGTCAGCTACGTATTATCCTATTTTAGCTTAAGTTGATTAGAAACAACAAAAAAACCTAGTAGATAGCTTTTATCTATTCATGAATGTATGTATGTTAGTGAATACATCCATTACGATAACCTCTAACTAAATATAAAATTAAATAAATCAACCAATCATTAACACTGCACTATTGTTATATATTATTGTTTTTTTTTTACTACAATATTTAATCAATAATATGATATCTTCTTATCATTTAATGAATTTCGAAATATGAAATAACGTATAAAAAGTTTATGATACTAACATATTTTAAATTGCCTCGGCTATTAGAATTGCAATTTATAATTAAATATTTAACTTAATTAATCAATTTAACTAAATCTTAACTCTTTTGATACTATAACAATATTAACCTAACTACTTTTAACCATTTCATAGATAATCGCGGAGGCAGCCAACGGCCCTACAACTCCAGCTGCTGACAAAATCCTTATCGACCGCAACATCCTCGTCATCCCCGACCTGTACATCAACGCGGGAGGTGTCACCGTCTCCTTCTTCGAGTGGCTCAAGAACCTCAACCATGTGTCCTACGGAAGACTCACCTTCAAATATGAGAGGGAGTCCAATTATCACTTGTTGGGTATGTTTAATTTTATTATCAATGGAAATTTTTTCTTAACAAAATGTAGAATAACATCTTACAAAGTCAAGATTTGGAACTGAAAATATTTATTTTAGTAGTATGTTCTTAGTCAACAATGATATTACCCACTTACAATTATGTAATCTTTGCTGTTTACACTGTTTATCAATCAACTTCAAAGTATTTCTGCTATGTTTACTAGAAAATGTATGTTAGTTAAATATAATTGCATTAATGAATCAAACTCACAAGCACACACAGACACAAAAATATACACTCAGACTTGCACAAATATATATACATAAGCGCGTTCGCGTAAATGTAAATATCTAGTGGTTACCACACCTGTAAAATTAATGTATATTCCACAGAATCTGTCCAAGAGTCTCTGGAGCGTCGCTTCGGTCGCGTGGGTGGACGCATCCCTGTCACTGCCTCGGAAGCCTTCCAGAAGAGGATCTCCGGTGCCTCTGAGAAAGACATTGTTCACTCTGGACTTGACTACACCATGGAAAGATCTGCTAGGGTAAGAGAATTATGTCTTAAAAATAGATGACTTGAGGAGTTAATATTTGAATTATTAAATATATAATATCGACAATAATAAACTCAGAATTCTGTTATGAAAAAATGAAAATTTTACAAAAAAAGATAATAATATTTTTTGCTAAATTTTAATTTAATATTGCACAAACATTTATGTGTTAATAAAATTATGTTCAAATAATATGTATTATAATGTAACATACATTATATGTTCATATAATATGTATTATAATACACATGTATATAATGTGTTACATTATAATACATATTATTTGAATATAATACAGTATATAGTTACATATTTTGAGCAGTAGTTATATAATTAAGAATCAATATTAAGGAAAAGCGTGTGTTATTATGTGTATAAAGTATTTTAGGATATTAAGATTTGTTATTTTCCTTAAACTTATATATTTTTTCAGGCCATAATGAAAACTGCCATGAAATTCGACCTTGGCTTAGATCTGAGAACAGCTGCTTACGCTAACTCCATTGAGAAGATCTTCACGACTTACGCTGATGCTGGTCTTGCGTTCTAACTTATTTAATATACGAATTTAAGTATTTGTCTGCATTTTTAAGACTCCTATACCCTTTGCACATAAGAATAACTTAAGATTATATTCACAGTATTTTATTTGTTTGAAATCATGGCTTTTATACATTAAATCAAGTTCATTATATTAAGTGAAATTTAATATTTCCAACTTGTATTGTCTTTTATTTTCGAAATAAATTGTTTTACTGTTATATTCTATTTCTTTATCCCTTTACCTAATTCTCCTTAGAAATGCGAAATTAGTGGTAATTATTAAACTACGAAATATGTATTTTCTTAAGTGAGCAAAAATATATACAGAATTTGAATAGTTTAATCATTTTAATCTATTTATAAAAAAAAAATACTGACAGATTCGGTATAAAATATAATATGATAAATATAATTCGGTATAAATATAAATGAGGTATAACAAATATGAAAAATTGAGTTTACATTTATTTATTTTGAAAAAAAATGCTTAGAATATATGTAGCCTATTATAACATATGTAATGAAGAAAATATATAGTAAAAAAATCATGTTTGATTTAGTATTTATATTTTATATTATACATCGTAAACATAATGCAGGTAAATGATGCGTTCGATAACGTGCACAAAAATATTTGCTCTTTATCCAGACTTATTTGTATTTATTTATCAATTTGCAATTGACCAAATGAAGGATTATACATTTGATAAAATTTTCCATTAGTCTAGACTTTAGAGATTATCCGTGTCGCGGAACGTTCACTCATATCAAATTATTTTAAGATAAATAATGCCTCGGAATTGGAATCTATAAATCAAGCAAAGAATTGTCTTTTGTTGGGAACGAATCCATGATATTTAGTTAAAATAGTTAAAAGGTTTAGGCCAGTAACCACTGACACAGATATTCTAAGGGACTAGAAGGGTATAGACTCGAAAAAGTCTTTCCATCCGAGTATTACGCCATATCGGTTCAGGGAAGATAGACGAAAAGCTACTCGGGTTAGAGCTCTAGTTTACCGAGCTCCAATCCGATCGTGGAAAAGGGAGTGGGGATCGCCGTGGTATGCCTGCGGGATGAAATGGTTGACATCGAAAAGTGTTCTGTAGCTGTCTTCATGTGAAAAAGACAGTACAGTTCCACATAACCGTTCCCGCACTCTTCTTGGCCGGGCGGTTGTTACGAAGCATTTTCTAAAAACAATGCGGCAATAAATGCGATTTAAAGTGTTATAATTTTACTTCTTTATTTCCTACCTATAATCAAACTTAGGTTGAAATATCCCCTAATTATTTCTACTTTAAAGAAATAAAAAGATTCATTTGGTGGTATATTTTGTAGTAGATTAATTAAGAAAAATATATCAACAAAAAATTTCATTATTTTAGCAAAATGACTCATCAAAATTATTCTACATATTTAAAATAAATATTTTTTATGGACTAGAGAAAGCAATTTTTTTTTCTTCTGTTATATATTTGGAGGGTGTAGATACAAATTGATTGTAAATATATATCCTGTAAATATGTATTACACAATTTCATTACATGTACTGAACATTGTTAAGATAAAAAATAAATGATTAATTGTCCGTCTTTTTTATTGAGCGAACGCGATATGTTTATAATCAAAGTTGATCTAATATTATTAAAACTTAGAATGGTTCATTAGAATACTATTTATATTATTTTTTAGTGATATAAAGTTCGTATCGATTACTTTTTAAGGTTATTTTAGATTCATTTATTAAAAAGTTTGCCATATGTAAAATTTTTCCAATATATTTTATAGTAGCTATCCCCAATTGGTTTCCAAGTAGGGAATGAAGTTAATTTTCATTACGTGTTGCTGACTGTGACTGCTGTCGAAGTCACTGTCAAATAGTGGTCAATGAGATAATATTTTGTTAAATTTTTTATCTATTCTAAGAATTCACAAAATTTATTAACCAAAAATGTATATCACACCTTTCCTTTTAACGATATTTCTTTCGTCATTAGATGGAATTCTTTCAAAAAGTGTTGAACTTACATTCGAATTGCCCGATAGCGCCATGGAATGTTTTCATCAAGAAATTGAACAAAATACTTCTGCTTCATTGGAATATCAGGTTTATCTCAAATAATATTTCATTCTTATTATTCCAAATAGTAAGTATAACTCATATGAGTTGTACATACGTTGATTTTGACATTACAGTTAACCTCATTTATATCTTGTCTAATAGATAAAAATAATCAATAAAGAAACTTGGAACTCGTTTATCCTATATATTTATATTTAAAGTACAAGTTAATAACATATAAAGTCTACATTTGGTGTATCAAGGTTTTTTTAAACAGGTTATTACTGGAGGCCAGTATGACGTTGATGTAAAAATAGAAGGACCTAATAAACAAATTATATATCAACAACAGAAAATGCAATATGACTCCCACCAATTCACAGCACAAACTACTGGTATAGTAATTATTAATATAATTTATTAAGTGCCATAATATAAAATTATAGCACAAAATATTATCTTATACTGTAATCCCAATATTTTTTCTTTGTAGGAGTGTACAAAGTCTGCTTTAGCAATGAATTTAGTACATTTTCACACAAGTTAGTCTATATGGAGCTTAATGTTGGGCCAGAGGAACCCCTTCCTGGTATTGGTGATCATGCAACTGTTTTAACTCAAGTAATTTTTGCATTATTACCTTTTTAATGTTTGAAATCCTGAATTATAATTGATGATAATAACTATATTTTTCATTTTAGCTCGAAACTTCAGCTGAAGAAATCCATTCAGCTTTGAATAGAATTATTGACCATCAAACACACCACAGGCTACGAGAGGCCCAAGGACGTAAAAGGGCTGAAGATCTTAATGAGAGAGTAAATTATTGGTCCATGGGTGAAACACTGGCAATTGTGTGTGTTGCATTTGCACAAATTATGATTTTAAAAAACTTTTTTAGTGACCGACCTACTCAGTATAATAGAATGTAATAGCAAATGTTAAATAGTATATTATTAATATATTTCTTGGGCTAATTTCTATTATTGAGTTTTATTTAAATTGGGACTAAAAAAATATTTTATAAAATAAAATTTAGTGCATGTAAACAAAATCTTGTTGGAAATAAAAAAAAAAATCAGGTTTTTTGAATATGTTTAGCATTAAATGAATATGATGTTCAATTTTGACTAGTAAAAAAAATTGACCCAAGATTCAACAATTAATTGTTTTGCAATTGTATTTACTTCAGCTAGTCTCAAAATAAGTTGAAAAGAAATAATTGTGGGAACATCAATCATACATTGCAATACATTATATTAAATGAAATAAAATCTTACTGTTTATAATATATTTTATTTAACATATCCTAAAAACAGTAAAAGTATCATGTAAATATCGAAGAATTTTTACAGAAATATAGTAGTCGAGCTATTAGAAATTTTATGAATGTATAAAAGTCATTTTATTTTATCTTATACCAATTGCAACAAATTCTTATTCATTACATTTAAAATAAGACAAGAAGTGCGAATACACCATTGACTAGTGCACATGGGTATGCAATCAGTGGTCTCTGCTCAGAATCTCCTGACATTGTAACAAAAAGCCGACTTGCAGATAGAGCAGACCAAATGACAGCTACTGCAGAAAGACTGAGGCCAACTGTCCCCTCCAATGATAGAAATATACCTAGCCCTGCCAATGCAACCATTGGAAGCATACAGTACCCTAACACACTAGCTACACTGAGAACAGTAAACACACCTTCTGTACGACTCATTAATGATAGTAAAAAGTACATCAAAATAACCGACATTACAGATAAGCCATAGACATAGCCAAAATGAGCTTTATTTCCTGAAAGAAAGAGGCAAATTGCCAATGCTAAACAAAAAGCTATTGGACCAGCAATGTCTGTGTCTCTCAATAAAAAATTTGCATCATCAGCTTTAGATTGTCCATGGAAAGGATTTAGAACAGCTAAAGTTTTTTCTAATATTCTATCCGGGTAAATCTCCAATTCATCTAGAAGTGGTGGTTCATCAAGCTCAGAAGTGTCTGTGGCTGTTTCTCCAGGAATAGGGGCAGGTGTAAATAAATTAGGATTATAGTATTGATTGTTGTTAGCTGGAACATTTTGGCCTTGATCGAATGAATAGTTCTGCTGATCTGCAGTAAAATTCTGAAAATCTATTAACAATTAATTAATAACAAAAAAACTAAAAAAATGCTAATATGATAAACTGTTGTTATTTACCTAATGTTTGTGAATCACCGAAAGCATTAGATGTATTGAAAGAATAATTAGCGCTGTTGTTTTGAGGTTGCCAAGCATATTCGTTTGGATTTGGATAACCTGACATTTTTGCTATTTACACCAAATTTTATAGTTATTATTTAATATTATTCGGAACGGCCTTTGTTATTAGAAGATTATAATAAAAAATAACGCTTTTTATCTGCAGTTAGTTCTTTACTTATATGGCCAGATTTATTATTTATTGACATTTAAATTTTTAAATTTGACGTGCAAGTGTAGTGTCAAACTCAAAAACGTCAACACATGATATAGCTCCGAATGTATGTCTTTTAGCACTAAATATAAATTACAATAACGAATACCAATGGGCAAGGCATATTTCATTTTTGATCAAGGGAATAAACCAATAAAATTTAATAAAAGTTTTGAAATCATATTACATCTTTTTATTAGTTTTATTAGTATTTTACTGTTATAAAGTACACATAAGTAATAATGTCCGTACAATAATTATATAGCAATAAATTATAGATGTCAATTTATTAAGAGTATATTATATCAATTAATATTGTTTGAAATTTTCATTTCAATATTTATAAAAAATGTTTTACTTTGAATGAAGGAGAAAGTAAAGAATAATTATACATATTTGTATTTATCTTCATCTGAGTTACAAGTATTAGAGGAAAAAATAAAATAAGAAAATAAATTGTATGGCATACTTTATTTTGTCCTTAAATATGAAAATAGCCATTGTAATTACGGAATGGTAGATTTATAGAAATATAAAAGTATATAATCATATTACATGAATCAAAGGTTACTTATATATTGTTTATATCAAAATACGTTAACCAGACTTGAAAATAGTCTAATATAAAATTATAAATCTCATGTCCAGAGTTCAAGAATGTGCAGATATGGAAAAAGACGGTCTCTTTAGGTTTGCAGATACATACGTTTCAATAGGTTAAATAATATGTATATTACTATAAGTAAGTGACTTAAACATGATTGGCCAGTAAGTTAATAATAGTAAGCTTTAATATAATATTATAAATGTAAGCAATAACATATATTTGTGGGAAGTGTATAAAGAATAACATTTTGACAATTAAGCATTTGTTTTGAAGTGATTATATATTTATAAGTTAAAGCTAATAGATGCTAATATATTAATATTTATGAATACACAATAACTAAAAAAATAAACTGGATTTTATTTAAAAATTAAAGTATAAAACAAGATTCAGGTACTATTTTATAAGTTACCCTAAAATATTTTTTACATGATGATTTTGTTTTAATTTATATAACTTAATAATAATTTTAAAATACTTTGTTACAACAAAACAACATAAAATAACAACTTAATATACATAAAATATATTAAAATCACCATAATACTCATAATTAAAACTGCACATTACCAAATAAGGATCTATAAATTGTTTAAATGCCCGTTTAAAAAAACCTCATATAAGAATTTATATTATAATTTTTGCTTTTTCCATAACCGTAGTGGCGGTTTTTCGCATACAGTGGCGTAACAATAAGGTATGAAGACGGCAAAATGGCACGGGCCCCCGCCGAAAGGGGCCCAAGGTTTGAAAGACATCATACCAGGAATCTAAGATTTATTATAACAAGATTTTTTTATATTCATTATTTTTAGCTTTCATTTACTTAGTTTACCTACAAGGTTAAAAAAATTAATGCACCATTGTGCTTACTTATGTTAGAGCTGGAGGCCCCCATTCTGACTTTGCCATTAGCCTCAAGCGGTATAGTTACGCCACTGTGTCATGACATGTTAAATATACCAATGGAATGTACATTATGGTTATGAAAAAGATCTGTAATGACTGAAAATATTATATTGCTTTAGCCAAGTAATTATATGATTAATGATACTATATCTAATATTAATCGGTTGTATATTCTATATAGACCTACGTGATAAGTCAGTTATGTGGTGTCTATGTACAATCTACATTTTTACATGTATATAAAAATACGAACACGTTAATGAATAGAGATTACATTAAAGACACGTGAAAAAACGAAACGATGTTTGATTTAACTTATTTGAGTAACATAATATCATACTCAAGATACATATCACAGATACCTAAGGAAGATATTAGATTACATCTTTGAGGTACATATTATAAAAAATATTAATAAATAAGAAGCACTTAATCTCAAAGTAATACGTTGAAATAGTTGAGATATTCCACCCGTTATTTTAAATCCGATAAAAGTCAAACTTGAAAATAATCACTCACAGTGCAGTCGGCACCGTTATTAATACTGCTTTTGGAATCTTTTTGGATATTAATTTTTTCATATCCCGCTGAAGAGTCTGACCGATCCATGGCTGAGTTCTCGCCTGTGTTAACTTTCTCGTAGGGCGGTTCCTTTTTTGATAATTCAAAATATTTAACACTTTCATAGTTTGGATCTTTCTTTGATCTCACAGAGTCGTATTTGGAATCCTTTGATCTAACCGATTCATATTTTGGATCTTTGCATCTTAAGGATTCATAATTAGGATCCTGAGTGACGCTCTCGTAGTTCGGATCTTTAGGGCGAACGGATTCGTAGTTGGGATCGGATTCACTCCCAGTAGTATAAAAGGGGTCGTTCGTCATTGACTCATAATTAGGTTCTAATGTCGGTTCCTCGTTATTATTTCCAGACCAGTTGTTATATTTTCCAGGTCGTTTATTAACAGTAGAGTAGGTGGGCTGTACTTTGTAATTGGGGGCGATGGTGGCGTATGGAGGGGTCGGTGGTTGATTTCGTAAGACTTCGTAATTCGGGTCCGAATCTGATGCATTGGCATCCGCTTTCGAGATAAGTTCGTAGCCCGCGTCGCTGCTGATGATGCTATTGGGACCACTGTCCACAGACAGGTGGTTTAACTTAGATAAATTATTATTTGTGAAGGTTGAGAGGTTCGTTTTATTTATATCTTTGACGGTCTCGTAGCCGGGATCCTGATTTGAACCTTTGCGCTCCTTTCGGGCTATAGTTTCATAGCCGTGATTGACAGATTGCTTGCGATCTATCGTCTCGTATCCGGGATCGTCACCTCGGTATTTTAAGATTTTATTTTCAGAATCAGGATTGGAAAGATCTTTTGACTTCCTATCCTCTTTCGTTTTAACTTTTTTCATAACTTTAGCGTACATTTCTTCAACGTTTCGGGAAGGGCTTTCAGTGATCCGATGTTCAGATTGAATGCTAGTATTAGGGTCTGTAGAGTAATCGCTGTATCCTGGTCCATCGATAGAATTATATAGGTTATCTGCTGGGCTGTCCTTCTGGTCGATGTCGAAGTTAAGTTCCTTAGCTACAAGGGGTCGTATGAGGTCTCCGGAACTAAAACGGTGTTTTTCAACCGGGTAGTTGCACCCATAGAAGTCAGATGAGCTGACGCAGCTATTGTTTCTTTGATGCTTCTCATTCAGACTGCGACGCAGTTTATCATGGTTGAAGTGAAGATCACCTGATTCGAAAACATGTTAATTAAATTTTTTCAAAATAAAGGTTATTAAGAATATAAGAAATTGTGAAATATATAACTATTTACTTTTGTTTTTTTTAGTCTCATTAATTTAATCATTAAACTTTTGGTTCGAATTTATTAAAAGAAATTCGGATAAATTAAAACATTCTGGTGGGCACTTGTGAAAAATAAAAATATCCCCAGTAGATGTATCGTAGAAAAATACGTTATTTACTTGTTTTTGGTAAAGACGTAATATATAAATTTATAATCTAAATCTAAATAAAACAATCAATGTCACCTGTACTGGATATCCGCTGGTGCCTGAGTGCGAGTGCGTCAGGTGGTGGGGGGGCGCGAGCGGGTGGTGGGGGGAGGGGGGAGTTGGCCTGACGCTTCTCCGGCTTAGGGGAGCCCAACGCACCCGACGAGTTGGAACATGACGACATGGACGCTGAGGACATGATTTATATTATTGATATAGTCATTGATTGATTAGTTGGCATTGATGATTTATTAGTAAGTATTTTTCTATATACTATTTAATTTGTATATATTTATTTATATCATTATAGTGTGAACCGTACATTCCTTTCAGACACATTGAAACCAGAAAATTTACTCATAGCCTACATTTAAATTACATATAAAACATAAAAATACCTTGTCTCGAATGTGTTGCGACGGAGGTGGAGGCACCTATTTCAGGCGGAGCACTCCGTCTGTAATGAAATTTTAGACGATTACAATACACGTAATTATTAGTAATTGTCAATATTTCTAAAGTCATTGCGTTTACCGTGCGTGGTGCGCGGCGTGCTCGGGCACCGCAGTAGCGGGGGGCCCGGGGTGAGAGAGGGGCGGGGCGACAGCGGGAGAGGGCCCCAGAGGGGGGCCTGCAGAGGAGCCCTGCGGGGGGCCCGGCAGACAGCCCGGTGGCGGGGCGTGCAGCTGCACCTGCGCCTCCCTGCGCCTCGGCTCCGGGGCGATCTGCGCGTACGTGTCGGAGCCCTCACCCACGCTCGCTTCTTCTATCGCTGCGTACATCTCGTCTGAAAGATATATTTGATGATTTTATACTGTGTACAATAAAATGTATGTATTTTTGAGGGTTTTGTTTTGTAATAATGTATGTGTATGGAGAAATCATCAACTCATAATACCTGTCACGGAAAACCAGCGCTACTATAGCGTACTATAATATGTATATAAGACAAATAGTGTACCGCTTTATCTATATATTTTTTTTGTATACTATTTTGTGACCTTCATTTACATTTAAATAAAGTAAATATTTAAATTTCCTTTGAACAATCAGTTACGAATACCCCGTCGACCTTATAGGTGATGACCGGGGAGTCACCATGATGCAGTCACTAATCTTTACTATGTTTAGTTTCTTTACCTGTTTTCTTTAAAATGGGTAAATGGAAAGTAAATTAAGTTTTATATCCTATTTAATTAGCGAAATAAGATAGTTAAGATAAACTCTCACTGACCGGAGTCGTCCGACACGGTGGCGTAGTGCGCGTGCGTTCGCTTGCTCTGAGCGCGGATGTTGCTGAGAGGCTCTCGGACTGAGATGCTGGTGTAGCCCTCTGTAGTGAGACAAATATAACATATTATCGTTATTATTATTATAATATTTAATGGATATTCAACCAAAAATATTAAAAGAAAAAGAAACAATATATATACATTTTGAATTTTGAGTTTTTAGCATATAAACTTCATTTATTCGATATTTCATCTTCATGAAAAATTTTAATAAATGCACAGGATATAATTCTGCTAAAGACTCCTCTAAGGTTGTGACGTAATAATTAAAGGCGTGTACACACTGGCGGAATCCGTAGAGTCCCCGCTGAAGTGTTGTTCAGGCCGTGGGGAGGGGGGCGTGATATAGGGCAGCTCCTGGCTGGAGGGGAGCTGGCCGCTGATGGCCACCGACGCCGATATCAACACGCTCTCTGAGGGAAAAGTATAGCCTCATAGTCCATATGTATACATTTTGGATTACGAGTAATATCTTTCAGTTAATTTAGCAATTTTAGTTTGTTTATTCATTCTTTTTTTATTATTTAAGAGATTTTTTTTACAGAAAATTGAACAAAAGGAGATCCCACACTCGGTAATTGCGAATGAAACTTCGGTCTTTCATACCTTCATACCTATATCATGGAATATTAAAATAATAATATTAATATTTATATTACGTACCGGCAGCCGAAGTCGCTGCATCTCTTTCTTCTACTTCTATCTCGTCCAATCTTTCATCAGGAGTTATTTCTATGGTGCTATAACAAAAATAAACATTTACTTTTGCGCTATTTAATAATTTTGATTTGATACGTACATTGTTATTATTTTAAAATTGAAGCATAAAAGTTTTAGATGTTATAAAAAAAATCTTTTATTTTTTTTATGTATGTTATCGATATCGATATACTTTTTTACATATATTATTTTATATACTATTATAATAATGGAAAAAACTAAATATTTACATTTTTTTTGTTTTAGAATAACATTGTAAAATTTATAAATTATTAAGTTTTATTTTAAATGAATTTATTTAAATCAATAACGAAATCAATAACACATAAAGAAAATTTGAAAATCTATATTAATCAAAAAAGCAAAAAAGTTTGGTTGTTTAAACGAATTAATCCTTGTCAGTATTCGATATATTAGACAATTCTGATTATGATAGACAAGACCATAAGGAAGTCAATAGGATATCTAACTTTACGCTACTGCTTAGTTATCGTAATTGAAAATAAAACCGTTAATAAACGTGTGAAAACGCGGGAAACAGCTGGTAAATACACAAAATCATTACACGTTGTGACTCTCATTCTGTAGTTTAGCGTACGCGTGTTCGTAGGGATGTTCGCGGCTCGTTGAGGCGATAGCTGCTTCCTTATTTCCTGGAAATTAAAACAACATTGATAGCAAATCGATTAAGTCCAAGCGGCTTTTTGAAACGATTTAAATAATCGATTAATCGATTAGATTACATTATAATACATATTTTATATAGCTCTTCATCTAATTGCATGTGTAATTGTCCGTAGCTCTCGTTAAACGATTACTCAGTTGCCAACATTAAAATGATTCATAACTGTGTTGAGTTTTTATAGTACTATTAAAAAACAGTTGTAATAAAAAACATACTCAGATAATTTATTGGCATATTTGATTCGTGTAAGATATAATTATTAATACATAGAAGATATTAAAAAAACCGAACAAGTGCCAGTCGGTCGTTTTTTAAGTGTTCCGTACACATTTTTAGGTTATAAATAGCTTAGCTTTGGCTGTATCTCTTTCTATGATTTTTTTGTATTCTTTATATTAAATAAATTAAATATGTTTTAAAATATGCATAATATTTCTCACTTATACGTAAATTCAATTTTAACTTTCAAACCCCTATAATTGGGTGTAAATATTTATATAATTTAATTACAATTCTAGTTTCCAGATTTATTCTTGAAATTGTACTATAAAAATAAGTAACTTGCCAAACAAATTTCATAGTTCTAAAATAACTATCAATTTTGATTCGCTTATGTGTCGAAACATGCGTTTTAAATAACGATATCTTTCTTCGGTCCCGAAATTAGGGGTATTGACAGACAGACGGACGAAAATGCGATGCTATAAGGATTCAGTTCTTTTCCGTTTGAGGTACGGAACCCTAACATCAATAATTACTACTTGCATGATTACATAAATAGTACTATTAAAAAATGTGTAAATATTCTGTATCTTAGATTAACAGGAAAGTTTAGAAAAAACTATGTATCGTGTATACAGCAGGTATTTATTATGTTATATATATTATATCTTAATGTTAGATATGTGTTATACCTTCATCTAAATTAACGGTGGCATATATTTCAGAGGCAGTATCACCACTGTCATGTCGTCCAACAGGGTGCGGTATTTCTGGAAGACTACGCTGGCTGTTCTGAGTTGAAGCCCTGTTTAAAAGAACTATTTTAATACTCATTAATTTTATTTTATTACATGTTATTTCACACAATATTTTATAAAACAATACACTGTTACTTAACAAAACAATGATACTAAAGATTTAAGAGCTAATAACATTAAAATTCATGAATGTTATAGCCTGAAATGACAGAGTGGTCTTGAATTAAATATGCAATAAAATGTGCATACATCTATGTGATAAACTAAACTCTTCATTTAAAATGAACAGTATAGATAAAATGCATTTTAATATATATTTTATGAATTTTTTTTAACAACCTCTGCATATCCGGGTGTTTGACAAACATAATAGATACAAATAACACCCAAACTCGAAACTCTGTCTCACACAAACAACTGTCTCATGTGGGCATCGAACCCACCTCCTTGGCATAGGAGACAGGGCTACTAACCACTAGCCTAATCAGCGGTTATATTCTTTATTAAACTACATCATGTTAAAGTGAATGAATCATGAGTCAAGCTTCTAATTCTAGTCTAAATTAGTTTTAGCTAAGTAAATAAAATATATAAAGAAAATGTTATCAAAGCAATTAAATTTATTTTTATGACATATTTATCTCTGAAATTTAATTAATAATGTTAATAAATATCATGCAATATAAATTTGAAGTTGGCTTGAAGGTATAGAAAACTGGACAAAACAGTAACCATACTTTTTTAGCCAGATAATACACCAAAAGAATTTTTAGAAGACTATATAAAAAACATTAACTAAAATTAGTTTTATTTAAAACAAAATCACTTAATTGATTAATGTTATTGAATTTTAAAAACTAAAAACAAAATGATTTAAAAAATAAAATCCAGAAAATTTATCCTAACAATTGCCTGATCTGATTTTATGTGATGACTCACTCTTGAATGTATAGAGTCATAATATTTGTATTAGGTACTGAATCAATATTCAATACAAGCCCACTTCAGATTTTGTATGGAATACAATAGACATCATACATTGTAGACCTACAAATTAGTAATTTAGATCAAGATAGTTAACATCAATCTAAGTCTAAACATCAAATAAATAATAAATGAATTAGTAATTTAGTTGACATATATAGCATAACATCTATGTTAGCCCTGTTAACTATTGAATAGGGCATGCTATGTGACAAACCGCTTGATGGAGGCAGGAGTGGTAGGTGTTGGAGATGGTACCTCCTCATCTAAACGGATTTTGACCACACCGGCCGTACCAACCAACTCACTTCTGTTAAATACAATACATAATCCTAAAGTAAACATAAATTGCATTAGTATAGCTGATTGTGAGATAGTGAAACCTCTTCAGATGGTATTAGTGTTAAAGCTTAGTGATTTTGATTGTCAACTGTAACTATATATAGACAAGTGATTTTGAAAATGATATAAAATAAGTCATACAATTATGAAAATATATGAAAACATTACATTATTAATGTAAGACTTAATTTAGAATATGGTTCTTATAAAAAATAAATAGAAATTCTTCTTAGATTCAGGTATTCTTAAAACTTTGTAATATAGTTTAAAAAATAGATTATACAATATAATTGTATCCATTTCATAAGAGTTCTAAATTAATTTTTATTCCCTGTTTGCAAGCTTTCTACAACACTTAATGTTTGAATTTGAATAATTAAAAGTTAGAGTATTAACATATGAGATCCTAATTTTAATAAATACTTAAAAGCTTACATAGCAACAGTCTTAATTGTTTTGAATAAAATTTTGACATTATTTGAATATGTTTGTTAAAACAATCAATGACTAATCTTAAGATGTGATAAATGATTAAGAGTTTTTAATATCAAAATATATTACTTCACTTATAAAAAGATATACTTACTTTTGGTTGTTATTTTTGCAGCCACACACACAAACTGCAAGTGCAGTAACGAGAGTGGCAAGCACTCCTATGCTTAGTGCTACTTCTACTATAGAATACATAACAACAGTTTTTCACTCAACGATCATACAGCCAGAATAGTGGATGATTTCCATCACAAAAGAATCATTAAGTCACTTCTTTCAAATGATCTAAGTCTACTGCTACATAACTTTCTTCCATTTGGGAAATGTATGAAATGTAGGACACTGTTAACTACATGTTAGGAGCAACGATTTTGAATTGCACTTTGTTTTTTAAATGTAGTGTGGTTCCGAATATAATTTTACAAATAAAACACTTTAGAGCAATACATGACAATTCATAATGTTTTCCTAACTTTGCTACATAGCAGTACCTTTATCACAAATCCAAACGCAACTAAATAAATAATAAAATAGTCTGACATTTAAAGTCACAGATAGTATAAGTTACATTCCAAGAAGAGCTTGAATATTTTTCTATTAAGATAATTATCTAACGAGTTCAGAAATTTAATTGTCTACTTTTTATAAATACAGACATATATGTTTTTATAAAAAGTACACCAAAAAAAAGTAAAATATGTACTTATGTTATGTGATTTTATTACGCTATATAGTTTGATCAAGTAGTATTTACCCATTTACATTTTAATCATTATTATATAAAAACGGTATATGAGGCAATGTTATCTTTTTTAAGAACAAAAAGCCACGTAACTGCTTAATTTAAACTGATGATAAATATATTGTTTAGCTTAAATTTTTAGAAACCTTAAATTTAAGGATTTTTAAATTTTAAATCCTAAACTGTTGATACTGGTTTGTCTCTGTTAATTATTAGTTGTATTTTTGTACTTACTTGTGTTTTATTTTCATTTTACCCTTATTTGTTTGAAAAACAAATAAGTAAAATAGTGATTATACATATTTACCTTATTAAATGTTATCATCGTATCTTATTGAATGTGATCTTTACTCCTGGCTGTTTTCGGCTCGTAGACCCTCGAGCCGAAACATCAAAACGATATTAAACTTTATCGTCAATCTAAATTAAGGCTGGATAATATACAAAACAAATTTTTAGCCTGTTCAGGTTTTAGAGGCATATGTCAATCTAAAATATTTAAAAACTATTTTTAAATAATTTGACAGCTGGCAGCCGTTTATAATTTCAATTCTCATTTAGTTTGCGATTTTAGAATTTTAGAAATTGATTAGAGGTGTTATTTGTTTAGTTACGGAAGATCGCTATTTCGTAAAACTTTAAATTAATAAACGAATTATCGAAAATTTGCAATGAAAGTATAAAAAACTTTTAAATAACCTATCATCTGTTGCCGGTATGGAAATTAAAAGTGAAATATTTTCTCAAAGACTGCTAAAGGCGGTAGTATGGAATATTTGTTTACAATCACTACTTGCTATATTACTCGTTTTTATTATTCAAATAGATTTGATTCATCCAATAATATGGATGTCTTCCACATTTAATGACATTATGAGCTGGAAAATGAGCCTAAACATCGTTCTTCTGGGACTTGTTTCATTTTTCCAAGCTTACATCTATGGAAGTTATTATTCAATGCCTGTGCCAAAATATTACTCAAGATTTTCAATGTTTTTGAATATTTTTTCTGTGCAAAACATAATATTTAGTTCACTATATGCCTTGAATGGTTATTTCACAATGACTTTGTATTCTTCATTGGCTAAAAGTAACTATAATGAACTTAAGAAAAATTGTGAGAAATATGATGGTCAATGTTTGATGGAACAAAGTTTGTTTTTGCAGTTTGCAGGGATGTGGATGGGATTATATTACTTTACAAGTGCTCATTTGTTTGGTGCTGCTATTTTGACTTTTCCCCATATTTATCAAGAAAAATTCCAACAAATTAAGCTGGTAATAAGTAATGTTATATCAATGGGATTTCAGCATTCAATAATGCCAGTTGTGTACTATTGTTTATTTTACTATTTGTGGGGCAGCAAACCTAGAAGTGTTGTGTCCGATGTGTATAGCCTGTATTTAGAAGATCCCCCATTGGACAATATCCTTAATTTAATAAGCTCTGGTATATGGATTGGTCTTTGGTTTTATACTAGTTTGTTTTTTGTTTCAATCTATACCATGAAAACAGTTTTTAATATTATACTGACAGAGCCCATGAAATTTCCCATTGAATCTGACAAACAAATGACTTTATGTAATGCATTATCACAGAGACTGCAGTTCACTGGTTATTTGGGGGCTATTGACCTGAGAAATATGTCAATGACAGATGCCGTCAGAAGATCTCAAGTTTTTACTTTATCACAACCTGGTGGCCATCCAAGGAATTGGAATAACTTACTTGAGAAATGTCTTTTCATAATCAAAGAGTTTAATAGAGAGCTGGATGGTATTAATGGTGATGCAAATGCCATTGATGGTAATATACTTCTCAGAAAGAGCTTAAATAATGTTCCACTTACACCTCCATCTGCTTATCCAGGAACACTAAGAAACATGGCACAGTCACCATATCTTCTTGAACTTAAAGAGCATAAACAAGAAAAGGTTAATGATACATTTTCTACTGCTGTTAAAGAAGAATTCAATAATTTCCTCCAAAAGCTTTGTCAGAAACCTGGCATTAATTACTTCTTTGGAGAACTCGTAGACACTAAGCTGAAATTTATTTTAATTCAAGCGCAACCAGTGATGTGGACCTGTGAGGGATTGTCATACATTGTATCTGCTTCTTTAAAAGAAGATAAATATGGTGTTGTACAAAATGATCTGCCTGTGGTTCTTTCTACATTGGTGAATCTTAAACAGAATTTAGATAAATTAACTAAACCTGGTCTTGTGCCTAGGAAGCATATACTAAATGATGTGTTAGCCATAAAAATAAGAACTGCTCTCCTATCATCTGTAAAAAGAAGTTTGTATAGGATTGTGATTACATTTTCTAAGTTTATTCATGAGATACCACTAGATCCTGATGTTCAAATTGCTTTGCAACCATTTGTCTTGTGTAAGGAACCATAATTTAGGTAATTTATAAGCATTAGACAATAAGTTTTGTTGTAAATTTTTAAAAATGGCGTGTTCTTATAAATTAAAATATTAATATTTTTTCTTCATTGTTTCTTTTACACCATTAAATAAAGGAATATTGAAATAAAAACCAGATGTCAACAAACATGTCTATTAAATTATTTTTAAAGTAAACAAATATATTTCCATATAATCTAACACAAATGCTACTATATCTATAGACTAATAACCTACTTTTTTAATAAGATCTAAAAATAATTAGTTAAGATAGAAATATTATCTTCAATCAATTTCCTACTGATTTTTTGGTGTTTCAATTTTGGCAGTGCTTCCAAATTTCGTACTTGGGTCAACTAATCACACTTCAATATAAACAATGTGAGTTGCTTTTGTTTTTAAAAGTAGAAATTAAGAAATACTCTAATAATCTCTTTTGTTATATTAATTTTATAAGAGAAGATTTTCTTTCCTATTTTAGACATCTAATTCAGTATTTTTATAAGAATTAACTCTGTCTGATGGTTTTTTATAACAAGTATCTTGAGTGATGGTACATTATATAGTAGATAATAGATTATAGCAAAGTGTCTTCATCTCTCAATTCACTGCTGAGTAATAGGGAGCGCTGACTGGCTGCGCCCAGCAGGGCGGTACGCTCTGCTGACGAGGTGGCCGAGTCGCAACTAAGAGACGCTGCAAACAACACACACTCATAGCAGATGCACAGAGTTGAAAATCCATTTATAATCATGCAAAGTACAGGAGAAGAAATGAAGCAAAATCACTTGTTAGTTAATAATATGTTTATTATTGTAAAAATATATTCTTTGCCTTGAATTTGTGTTTTCTGTAAGTGTTTATTCCGGTCGATTTAAGAGTACAGATAGAACAGAAAACACGACAACATTTATGACCAATAGACAAAACGAATGTATATTGTAAAGGTTACAGTGGCTAGTACCGAAACTAGCTTAAGTATTTCTAATTGAAACCAAGACTTTAACGGGTTTAATAGATTATTGGTTTTCTTGCACTGATTGATTTGGTTTGAATTGTACTTTCATTTCATTTAATTTCAGCCTCTAATGACAGGCATGTGTTTAAAGTAAAAATACGGTATTAAATCATATTACCTAAGAATTATTTTATTACATCCATTACTGTATATATTGTTTTGTACTCTCACATCTACTGTCACATGTGTGAATTGCACACGTATTTATTTATTTTGAATATACATATTTTTTTCCGTTCAAGTATGCAATTTATAATAAATATAGATAAATTTTTATTTAAATACACATGCATACATGATACATTCTGACAGTTCCAAATCTGAACATCTTTTATTTCTTCAATTATTCCTGATCACTGACACATAAAATACATACAATGCAAGATTAAGGACGAATGGAATAGAATTATACAATAATCCGCACCTAATCTTGCACACTATGCACACAGACCATGCACACGAGACACAGAAGCTCGCAGGGGGGCAGAGGGAGGGGGGGGAGGTAGTAAGCAGCGCGGTACATACGAGCGTGGTTTACCGTCGGGGCTGGCGTGCGGCGTGGCGGAGTCCCGCGCGCGCACCGAGCCGCCGCCGGAGCCCCCCGGGGACTCCGACATCGACGCCTGGAGGCTGTAGCTCTCCCTGGAGGGTTACATAGAATAACGTAATCCCGTACTCATAAGACGAATTTTATGGCTTTTAGGAACAACAACTTTTATTGTAATATGCTTTTTTCAATCTTTGTTTATAGTTGTGTTCAACCTCAATTTTATAGGGTCTTGACTTTTCGTTCATTCGTTATTATTAAAAATGTAATATCCTAGTACATGTAATCCTAGTACATGTTCTGTGGCTCGTGTCCTACCTGTAGCCGGAGGTAGAGGAGGTCTGTGAGACCTCGCTGTCGTCGTAGGAGTCAGGCGGCAGTAGCGAAGGGCGCGCCGGGCTACTGCCGCCGGGAGAGGAACACTCGTCTGACTCCAAGCGGAGGACACACTGGGGGATGGTGCGTTGAGGGAGTTTTAGTATATATTTTGTAATTTGTAATATGAAACAGTTTTACAGACTCCAGTGAAGTTTATTAAAACAAAAAAGTATTTTAAAATAAAATATATTTACAGAACGGCGCCATGAAAACTGCAAGATATATATCCTCTATTAAATCCTATCATTCCAGTACCTCGGGCTTAGCGTGTCTGCTGCGTCTGAATTTGAAGGTTTTCTTGGAGGGTCCGTGCGCTCGATGCAGGCGAGGACGCTCGTCCTCCGCCGCCTCTGAGCACGACTCGCCTGACGCAGGGGACAGGGGGGTGATAGACGTCTCACCTGGGAAGAGGGGGAGGTTAGCGTCACACAAAATAGGTCCTTGTAGAAAAAAAAAATAATCGGATTAAGTAAATATATATTGTGTGAAAGTACCCGATGTCAATTTGAATTCTACCGATGAAACGAAACGTAGTTTGGGCTGTACGTTCGTATATGGCGGCGTATTGATTGCGCTCTTGTCTCCGCCATAATTATTTACTGATCCTGTAACAAAGAAAACCATGAAATAATGATCATAATTTATGAACTTTCATGTACAGAATGAATATAACATACCTAAATATCCAACGTTGATGTTATTCCCGTTATCGCTGAATCGCCCACTGTTGTTCATAGAAGGTGCTTCGTAAACCGGCTGGCTCATCGTTGAACTACTGGAAAGGGACTCTGAAACAAGAATAAAGTATATTTAATTTTAGATATCAATTCATAAGAAAATATAATAAAAAATTGAAATTGTACAATAAATAGAATAAAATTGCTATGCTTTATATGTGCTATCGATAGTATGTCGTCTTTCAGTTTGGGGTGGAAACCTGGAGTCGGTTTTATCGACTTTTTCATTTCACTCCTATCCTAGTCGCAAGATGCAAATTTATCTCAATTTTGTGGGCGTGTTAAGTAACTATATATCTTTGTTCGTGGAGTTTTGATATGCGTGCGTGCGTGCGTGTGTGTCTGTGTGTGTACCTCTCTGCGCGGCGAGTGGCGCGGGGTGGTCGGGCGTCCGTGGCGCGGCTCGTCCCACCAGCATGGAGATGAGCGAGGGTCGGTGTTGCTGCGCCTTGTCGCCGCGAGGGAGCGCCTCTGACGCGCGCTTGCCGCCGCCCGGGATTACGGGCTCTGAGAGACAACAGTTATTGTCAAAGGGCTTCATTTTAAACTAGACTACAGTACTTTTTGAAACCTAAAACTAAATAGTTTTAAAGAGAGGGTCCAATGAGGAACCATTATAAAACTGTATACTCTTTCTTACTCTCTTTCGATTTTTTTACATATTTACTGTTAGGGTCATAGTAAAATACAGATAGTATCTAGAAATGATGATATATTGTTAGTAGTAGTTAGTGCTCCACCCTTGTGGTTCTCTCGCTCGTCGCGCAGCTGCTTCAGTTCCCTGGTGAGCTCGGCCAGCAGCGCCCCCCTCGCGCGAGCCTCGGGCAGCTTGAGGCCTCGCACACGCTCGCGGACCATGAACTGCATGTGGCGTTCGTGGTCACCGATGGGGGGCTGGGCCAGCTGGACACGAGGGGATTAGATTGAGACTTAATTCGATATTCGACACTAGAAATTGTAGCGCATAATTATAATTACTATAGTTAAAATGATCACGAGATCATTAACTACGACTGTGATCTATGAAGTAAATCTCATACGATCGAGTACACAACTAAAAAAGACTATCGAGAATAAATAAAAATATATATTGAAACTATTCCTATATACATTAATCAGAAGTTATAATATGGATGTTATTTACTTTGTGTACTATGAAGGGCTGCAGCAGCACGTACAGCGGCGTGCGGTAGGTGACGACGTACTCCAGGAAGTCCCAGAGATGTTGTGCGGCCTCGTTGCGGCGGCCCAGCTCGCGCATGGCGCGCGCTATGCGGCCCCACTCCAGACACAGCTCGCTCGTGAAGCATGCGCACAGCACCTTCAGCGCTGCAGGGATTTAACATACTTTGAACGACAAGCTATATATTAGACGCAAGCTTGAAGCCCATATAAGACAACATTATATTTGGCTGCTCTGGCGACTGTGTGATATTGACGCACCTAAAAACGCAACTCGATACAGATGGTTGGAGAGTTTGGTGGTGTTTCTGGTGTCTCTGCTGCCAGTGAAGGTGAGTGAGTTAGCGCGCGCCTCCATAGTAAGCTTGGCGTTGGCCGCGGCGGCCTGCGCGGCCGGCGCGGGGGGACACAGCGCACCCACCACTGCTGACACCAGGTACGACACGTCCGACTGACGGAGGGGGGGCACGTCTGGGGGGTGTTGGTTTAAAAATTAGTGTTTCATTTTTGAACATATTACTTTTATTATTAAAAGAGGTTATAGATTTTTATTGCTTCTCTTTTATATTTCTTTTTATTTAATTTTTACGTTCCAATTTCAATTTTAATATACTTTTAATTCGTAACCGACCGAAACTTCGGTTTTGGTTTCGGCTGTAACTGAGAGCAAAGCTGATAGTGATAGGTTTTTACCAAAAAACCTGTTTTGGCCGGACACTACTTTTAATACAGATAAACCTACCTTTTCTGCCACTACCGACGCGCAAACATAACGGCATGAATAAATTCGTAAGCATATTTTCAGTTTTCTCAGCCGTTTGAAATATGGCACTTCCGCCGCACATTTGTTCTAGGGAATAGTTATCCTGTAATCAATAAAGGTTTAGACATTTTATGAATTAAAAATAATGTAAAATTATAATTTTCTTTATATTATTGTTTTCTTCCTAACTTACCCCAGCATTGACAACTTGTAAGGCGATAAGTCTTACAACCGTACTACAAAAGTGTGAAGGTGGTGGTTGCGACATCAAGGCAGCGGTCGCTGAGGAGAGATTCTCTCCGCCGCTGTTGTCTGATACTATCAATGCCTAAAATAATTTACTAAAATTAATTAACATATTTGAATTTTGTTTGTTATTTCTGTTTTTTTTCATGTTTATATTTTTGTATGATCCGGGTGTACAAGAAAGTATATTATTATAATTTTAATACACAAATTATTGTGTAATGAGTTAGTTTCTGGAATAAGTAAATTAGTTTTACCTGAACAGTGTTAAGGAGAGTCTTCACTTGAGGCAAGTGCATGATATAGGGACATCGTACCATTGTATCGTACACTCCCTTGAGTAATCCGGCAGCAGCATCCCAGTCTGTATTCCTCTGAAAGAATATATATTAATATAATTAATTTTGCTTTTACTCTTATAAAGAACCTTAATAAAATTTTTTGTGCATACTCTTAGTTTTTTTTTTAAATTATGGTTGAGCGGTTAATGTCTTAATATACGTACCCGAATACTTGGTTTCTTGGCGATTTTAAGGAAGACCTTATCCAGTCTCCTCAATATAGTGATGAGAGCTGGTCTGATAGCATCATTGGACCAGTCCGCGGCAGGAAGGACCAGCGTCATGTACCGTTGTAACCCGCGGCAGCCCATGGACTCAGGGTCGTATGGAGACACTTTCAGTAGAGAATGAGCAATTTCAGCAAGTCTCTAAACAAGACAGAGAAAGAAAGTTTAAATTAAAATTAATAAATTCATTAGTAGGAATACAATAAAAAAACGTTTTTTTTTAATAAAAAAACGTTTTTTTTTAATAAAAAAAAGATCGTATAACTAAGAAGTATTGAGTCTCGAATCCGAGACCTGTACTGACATTCCAGACCGCGTGCGACTTAGTATCGAGAAGCTCGACGGGCTTGCCCTCCGAGCCGCTGCCCTTGGAGCCGTTGAGGTCCAGCAGACGGGCCGTGGCGCTGCCGATGAACTCACCCACCAGGGATAGCAAAACGTCCCGGGGACGACGGTACTCCGCGCGGATCAACTGGGAGAAACACGCTATTGTTTAAAATGCTTTGACATTTTATTTGTTAGAAGCTCATTAGCGTCTTAATTAAATGCTTTTTATTTTTTTACAGTTTTTAATTGTTTTTTTTAGAATATTTTTAGAATTATTTTTTTCTATCTTGAAAAATAGTTGAGGACAGAATGCATTGACATTTTGTAAATGTAACTTCGGTGCAACTGTTTGCACGTCGCTTCGATCAATACTCTAACACATACCGAGATTTTGCGAGCGCAGCGAGTCAAAATTGAGGTCTGGTTCGCGCTCCTAGTTACAATTAGTTGTGTTCTTTCTCGCTCCTTAATTTATTTCTCATTTCTAGTACCTAGTCTGTGTCAGCTCACCTCCGAGTCCTCCGCCGCTCCTAGGTCAGGTGCGGGCGGCGGGCGCGAATGGTCGCTGACGTAGCGCGAGTGCGAGTCGTCGTCGCGCGCGTCCAGCGGCAGGAAGGCGGGCGGCCGCGCGCCTCGCTGCGACGAGCCCTTGTGCTCCGGGGACGTGCGGTACGGACCGTTGTAAGACCTGAGGAGGACGTGCATGGCTGTGTTGGTACGTAAACTTATACGAGTATAATATCTAAGCGTGAACTCTCCATGATGTACGAAATAAAAAATAACACAGACACGACACTTGCTCAAACGCACGAGGAACATCAGGGTGATCGCTGACCCTCGAGGAACACCGGCATTAATGGCCATTCGAGCAGACGAGCAGTCACCGATGACCACTCGTATTGATCGATTTTTCATAAATTCTGATATCCAAACAGAGAAACCAGAGCACAAACCGTGGAACGAAAGTTTGCTAATAAGTCAATCGAGCCATACTCTGTCGAAGACCTTGGAAATATCGACAGAAACCGCAAGGATTTTCTTAATTCTTGTGTCAACCAGTATCTCTATAACCGAAAAACTGGAGTTTTCAAATTTACGGAGACGCCGAAAACAAATGTCAACGCTGGCGTACATGCATACACCCGCACGTGGTATAAAATTGTACTCCACGGTATAACCCCGGGTAAGATAAGTACGATTCAGTTCAGCCATAGACACTGTGCTTGACTGTACTTCTTATTGAATAAGTTTGTAAAAGAATATCAAAAAAGTAAATAATATATTTCGTTACTTACTTAGACAGTCCCTCACAATTATTGACTAGAGTTTTCACAGCTATAGCAAGTTGCTGGATTATCTCTTTTTCAGTTTTTCCCTCTCGGTTATACGTTGGAAGTTGAATTTGTTTTACGTAACAAGGAAGAATGGCTTCCAATATTATCTAAAATAAAAAAAAACAATAATTAAAAATAAATATATTTTGTATACAAAAACTCACACAGTGCTTTTAGAACTCGAAAATCTTTTAGTTTATTGGTTCTTAACACAAAAATTAAAAATTTTTTAAGCAAAATATAAATATTTTAATCACCAGCATTTGATATCCTCGCATACTTTCAGCAGAATAAGATACCACCATCACGCATAAACTGATACAATCCAGCACATTGACCATCTCCTCTTCATCTCTATAACAGAAGTCTATTGGCTTGAGGGGTTTTTCTTCCTTAATGAGCTCTGCTATGTGAAGAGGGTCGGGAGAAGGCGTCTCTAGACTTAGAAGTAGGTTGAAGAGACAGCTTGATTGCACCTGGGTGGATTCAAGAAAGCACTGATGAAATTCTTGTAAAATATTTTTGACTTTTGTCTCAATCAAAGAGATTTCAAAATTTTATGCAATATTTTTTTAATAACTTAGTGATAAATTAAAGAGATATTTTTTTATTTCATTGATTTTAGGCACATTCTAATATAATAATGAGGAAAATAAATTACTATTCACAAAATGTACAATACATAAGAGCTTACTTTGCTTGCATCTCCAAAAGCAGCCTCTTCATCAGTATCTAATATGGCGGACACAGAACCAAACATTTGTAATATAAATGGTTTTCTATTAAGCAAATAGAATTGCTTCACAGCATACTCTATTGTTGTGGTAACAAGCTTATTGGTTTGAAAATTAGAGTAAATTTGTAACAATGTTGGCATAATTAGCAGATACCTGAAAGAAATTCAAAATATAGTCTACTAATATAATAAAGCGGTAAAGTCTGTTTATTTAAAATCACTTATTTTCAAAACTACTGGTTAGATTTGAAAAATTCTTTCAATTTCAATTCTTTCAAAAATAGGATTTTAGTTATCCTAATAATAAATTAAATTGAGTAACAGCTAGTAAATATATATACCACTATAGATATATCAAATATAAATACATACCCATTTGTAGAGAAAATATTCTTAAAATTGAAGGCGGCGTTGACATAAGTGGCTATAACATATCGTAGTATGAGACAGTCTTCACTGTGGAGCATCAGAGCCCCGTTAAGAACATTCAAGAATAAATGAATGTCCCTGGATGAAGTAAAGTTACCGGCCATAGCCTCAAACATACGGGATATTAGGCGAACCCACCTTTAAGAATAATTAATTTATTAATTACAACATTATTTCCTTAACTGAAAAATGTCTCTTTTGTTATTTGATTCCACTATCTTTTAATTATATATACGTACATGAATTTATGTAGAACATCCAGTCCAAGTAAAGTGGAACCAAGTGGTCCTCGATTGTATAAGGTTAAGTCAGCTTCCAACGCTTTACGTGGAAACGAAGGTAGCTTCATCAGCTCATCGTGGAGGAACACCACTCTCTGAACGACCTGGAAATATTAAGTTAAGGTTTAAAGGTCTGCTTTTAACTGAAGACATAAATTAGACCAGAGTTGAAGGAACGGACGAAAGCATATAGATTTAGTTCGACGATAAATATAAACTTTTTAAAAAAGACGTACATTAAAGAAAAAAATGGACCAAGAAAATTAATATTTTACGTATTCACCATATCGACATTCTTCAGGATAGCCCAAGTCAGCATCACCTTTCCTATCTCCACAAACTTCATAAGTAATTCCTGCTGCTGCAGCTTATGGAAGGCCTCTTCCGGCTCCAGGTGCACCAGCCCTAGCTGAGGGTACTGCGAACGTTTGAAAAAATAGTGGTCGCGTACGTAGCTTTGCGGGTTATGGATTTGACCTGGATTTCAAGAAATATAATATATTATTTTCAAATTGTTTTAAGTTTTTCATTTCGAAAGAGTTTTATTACTTACGTGTTTTAAAATCAACGAGAAAATATTCCTCATGCATTTTTTCCGGTATACCGAAGTAGTCGAGTGATTCTCTTAGAATTTGACAGAATTGTGTATCCTCTTGTACTGGAAATTGTGATGGAATGCTGCCCTCATTATCAGCTAAAATAAAATAAAAAATTAAAATAAATTACATTATTTATTTAGGTATTTCATTACATAATGGAAAACATGTTTTAATATTTACACTTACAAGGTCCATGTACAATAATTTTCTTAGCGGCTGGTACATTAGCAGTCAATAGTATAGACGCGTCACATTGCTCTTTACGTAAAATCTGCTTCAGGTCTTTAAACATTATGCCGTGCACGCTGTGTACTACCTAGAAAATAACTTATTAGTTGCATATTAAACTTAAATACCTAACTAATACTAATATTATAAGTAAAGTAAAGTAGAAATTGGAAATAAATATCCCGTTTTAAATCAGTTCAATTCGTGTAAATCCTTGTTTGTGAATCAGTGCTTGCGTGTGTGTGTGTGTGTTATCGAGTTATAAACACTAATTGTCTCAAATTGTTGACTGCTTTGATTACAAATCTTACCATCCATAGAATAGACAGCGCGGCTCCTATAAGCCGTTGTCCGTCTTCGTGAGGTGTTCTTACATAGAACATTACATATCCTATGATATAATTGTAAAGGGCGAAAGCAGCCTGTTGCGGCAAACGAGGTATGAATCGAATTAAATGACGAAGTAATTTGAACATCTCGTCCTGGTGGTCACGTGTCAATCTCTCTAACACATGACGCAGGAAAAGCGCCGAGTCTTCGACGAGACAACCCCAGATAACCTGAAATTATGATCATTATGCTCGACTTAAGTTATACCATTTTTTTTCACAACGTTAGGGAAACGTGGCACGACTGCGCTTAATTACTACACTCAGAACCTAAAGGGATCGTCTTAGAAGTATCTGGGATTCTTTATGAGCCAACGCTAACTCACTTGTAATAGACTATTCACTAAAGTATTATGCCTTAGCCTCAACGCTTTAGTGGAATGTCAGGGGGTCGCTTATGTATCATTGGATCATGACGAGTTACACGGTAATTGGGGTTAGCAGGTGTCCTTTAGTGAACGGGGGTTGAATTGAGTTATTTCTTCATATTGAGCTACATTTAGGGCTGTTACAATTCATTAAATGCCTTCACTGGGACTATCTGTACCTGATAAGCGACTTCATAGACGGAGCATCCGTCCCGCGACACGGCTGCGTCGTCCAGCAGCGCGATGATCTCCGCCACGGCAGAACAAAGCACGGACGGGAACAACGCGGCCGCCACCTGCGTGTGGTGGGACCCTCGGACACCCTCCACCACTTCCTCGTCCACTGGCGCTGGAAACATCAAAAAGACACAATTAATGCAAATTAATAAAAAAATCAAATATTAAATTGGGCAACTTTATTGTTAAAGAGCAGTCTCTAAGAACAAAAATTATTAAAATTACATGTGTGTGTGTGTATTTGTACAGCAACTAATTGCCAAGGGGTTTCGTCCCAGGAATAATACATACATTAAATATAATTAACCACTTGCTCAATTCACATGAACTTACTATATAATAAACTGGATTATGATCGATCCAACCATTTTTGAGTTATGAGAAGAGTATGAAGACAGTATAATTTTTAAAATAGTAAAATTTGGGTCAGTGGTTCATGTAACAACATAATGTACAAAATTCATATATTATTACAGTATTATAAATATAAATTCTTCATATACTACATCAATGAAACGTACGTTCTATATGGTCATCTGCAGCATGGTCCAGGGCGGGCTCTCTCGCAGCCTGTCTAGTAATAGGTATAGTAGTAATGAGAAAACTCTCTCGCTCAGCTTTCTTTTTATCGTCTCGTTGTTGTAAGGCTTTTTTTATAGCTTCTGTTTGCTGCTTCTTACGAGTTTTCGTGGCGGTTACAAGAGACCTCTGAAAATAATATTTTGAATAATAAAAAATTTATTAAATTGTCACTAAGCTCAATGAACGATTCAGGTGATTTTACATACATGTCTCTCCTGGTTCAAGGTCATTTCCATGTCTTTATCTTTGACCAGCGGACTCCATGGCGGATCCACGACAGCCAAAGATTCAATACCTATTTTGGGTGACGGCAGGGTAAATTCGATGCCAGGAGGAGGTACTTTGAACGTCATAGACGCGCCTTCTTCCATACGAGGCCACACTTGGTATCGCAATTTCCACATTACTTGGAAACGTAGAATTGCATTAATTCTGCAAGCAAAAATTATATAACTTACTTAAGTAGATATTACATTTTGGAATAGTTACAAAAGACGAAGTTGAAATGCTAATTGCAATTCAAGGATTCATCGTGGGAGAGAAGTGCGTACAGTGTCTGGGATTTTGGGAACCAGGTATTGGTTTAAAAGAACCATCTAAAATTGCCCTTACACCTTAACTGTATAAGCTTATGAATATAAGAATTCTAATATTTTAAATCTAGAAGTATATTACATCCATTGAATAATTGTTTAGACGTTCCTACTGCATCTCCGCAGATGTTGCAAGAATTTTTGGTGTTTTTATTCTATCTTAATAAATTACTTTGATCGGGGAGTCATTTGAAATGAATTGAAATAGAATTTTTATAATGTTGGAGACCAAACATGAAGACGGGTATGTCATCTGAAAACTAGTGGAATAATAAAGTCATCCACTCGTTTTGTTTTTCTTTTATTTTAAGATAATTCTTTTTTTTACTTGCCGAAAAAAGAATTTTGTCACTATTCCTGTATTTTCATACACGATCTTAATACTAATTTATTTGTTTACTGTATGCGGACACATTTGAATATTTTGGGACAGATCATAATGAGTTATGTGTGTGCGTACCTGACGGCGGGGTCGTGGTGCTTGAGGTCCCTGTGCATGAGCGCCCTGGGCGCCCGCGGCGCGCGCACGGCGGCCAGCGCGAACAGCGCCGCCGCGCTCGCGCTGAGCTCGCGGTCCGGCTCCAGCAGCAGGCGCCACGCCGCGCCCGCCGCCAGCGAGAACACCTCCTCCGACAGCGCCGTGGCGCCCTTCACCAGCGCGCTCAGCGGCGCCTGGTAGCAGTCGCGCACCTGCACGAGGGGAGCTTTACTGATACCACACTCGGCCATAGACTGCAGACAAACTAAAATATCTAACCACGGCTCTAATAGTTCTATGATGTTCTCGAATTTATAAGGATTTAAACAATTCTATCTTTAAACATTACTCCATATCACTACGTACTAATAGACTAAACTTTTAAAGGGCTCACAATGGACATACGCAACATTTCTCAAGCAAGTGATTATTGTCAGATTTCATTTTTTTTTTTTCGTTAGAAAAATCCGTTACGAATACCCCGTCCACCAAGATAATAGATGGGGAGTTATGTGGGACTACCCGGCAGCAAAGAGGACGCTGCCATTTCGTAGGCTACCCACTAAAAAATTTACGGTTGCCGTCATCGCCTTAGTAGGATGCCACGGAATCGCGTTAGCATTCACCGTGATGCCTCGGCGCTGTCAGAGCTTCAACATAATTCTTAATGTATGTAAAGCTTATAGGAGAACGTGTTTAATATAAGCTTTAATTTTCTTATTTGATAGTTATCGAACTATTCCTTGATTGATTCTGACAATTTTTTGTAAAAAAATACTTTATCTTAATTACTTTTAAAATATGATATTAAAAAATTAGTTTTAGTAAGACCAAATTTAGATGATGTACATCCGAGACGTTCGAGTCTCTACCGTTTTTGTTAAAGATAAGTAAGGAGGCATCAGCAAACCAAATTAAATTACATTTATTGTTCATTAAATAAAATAAAATAATTATTAATAATAAAAAACAGAGTTAAATTGTCTTTATTAGAGTACTTTAATCTGACGCTACAATTTAAAATTTACATGTATATATAATATCATAACAGAATTTCAAATTTTTATTTTAAATTTCTAATTTCTATACTTTTTACATAACCAAAAGATATTAACTGACCTATAATAAATTAACATATAATTAAAATGTGTATATCTTATCTTTCCTGATTTCAATAAAATAATTATCCATTGATTGAACATTAGTATTTCTTAAAATGTTACTTAATATTAGACACCCAAAGAATAATATTTCCCTCTATTACTGCATACAGACCTGCGTCTTGATGTACTTGAGTATGGCGGGCGGCTCAGCGGGCGGGTAGGGCGGCGCGGCGGCGGGGGCGGGGGCGGGGGCGGCGGGGGCGGGCGGCGCAGACGACAGCCCCGCGCTCTCCAACACCGAGCGGTCGATTCTGCAGGGGAACTTATTATTTCTATTTGTCTTCGCGCATGTCTTGACCCAGAAGAATAATCTACCTATCGCTCGCGTGTTCTGAGGGTTTTCTTGTTCTCCTTCCGCGTCTCGTTTCGGAGGAGCCTTCCTCGTTATTGGTACTACTCATTTCTGGACCAAACTTTTCACCATAAATCTAAAATAATATTTTTTTTACTAAAGCATCCAGTAACAATGAATATGAGATAAACTAATGTTGTACCTTTTGCACTGACTTCATTAGTCTCATTGTGGCGCGCATGTTCCGGCGGAAACAGTACGGGTGACAGAAATTTTCATGGCAGCAGACATAGTTAAACGAATTTAGAAATTTAACTATGACCTGTAAAAATAATATGATGTACGTCCACAATTATTATTAAGTACTTATAAGCCATATAATAATAAACTACCTTGAGCCAAGGGAAGCCCTTATTGGTAACGGGTGGGTCGGTGGAGTTGCTATCGGGGCTGTCGGGTGGGTGGTCGTGGTCATCGGATAACACCCCGGGGCTCTCCTCACCACCACTGTCCACTTCGTTAGGCATTATAACTGTACCACCTCGACATAGCAAATGACATAGAGAAAATAGTAGGGGATACAATACTAATAGAGATGGTATTAGAGAATACAATAGACAACGAAAGGTTAATAGAGGAAACAACAGTAGGAGATGCATTAAAAGAGAAGAGCATAACAGTGCAATAGATGAGGATAAGAAATACGTTGAGTCAAAAAACAATCGTTGGAGATATCTTAAAAAAAGAAGACGATGGATGATAGTGGGGCAATGATTAGCTATATGATACAAGTTGAGATGAGAAAGAATAGTAGGGGACACGGGTATATAACCTTTGTTACGTAATTACCTGTTCCAGGATAAATTTCCGATGTATCACTTCTATCAGATAAAGAGGAGACCTTCCTTCGACTCTGAATTGAATCGGATCTTCGAGTGACAACTGTAAATTTTAAAATGTATTATAAAAGAATATTTATTTTCGTCATATTTCTTAATGTGATTACATTTATGTGTTATGTAAATATTTTTAGTTGTTTTCGTATCTTTTTTATGTTTGCTAAGTACATATAACTCACATTCATCAGCCTCCCGGGAGTCCTTCTGCCTCAGTTTGATGGATCGTCGCTTAAAGGACCCGTAGGCAGCATGCTGCTGCGTGTTGCGACGCGTGATGCCCTTCGCACGTGACCCCAGACGAGACTTCTTCTCATCTCCACTTGGCATTACTTCGGGTAACTAAAAATTTGTACAATTTTATAGATAAAAATAAATATGGTTAAAATTTCATTAAAAAGATACGTTTTGAGGTGGTGTGCTTCAAAAATATTATTTAAATTATATAAAAATATATCTTTTGGGCCTACTTTTAAATTTACGAAATGAAATTTTTCTTACTGTAACGTTGCTTCCACCCGATACATTTTCAGGTTCATGAAGCACAAATGATATCTTTCTCTCTGTTTCAGCTCCAGCTATCGACTGAAGGCTCTGTGCTGAAGCTTGAGAGTGTCCCATACTTGATAGAGCCATACTCCAACGCCGGTTTGCCTCTCTGAATTAATTATTGGATACTTAGAATGGCTATACATGTCTTAATAGATGAGTCTATTTGTTTTCTATATCTTCACTGACTTATTTGTATTCAGAACTCGACATGCTACAATAAAGCGCTAATAAATTCTAAACTAAAATAAGTTGCACAAAGTTTGATATCAGTTTGTATTTTTAAAAACGTATCTTTAAGAAATTTAAAATGATTTTTACACCATGCATTTATGTTTTTATTATTTATTGGTCCAATAAAAATTACGGATTCATAAAAAAAAACCATAGACAAAAGCAGTCTATAGAGTGTAACTTTATATTTAACTATTTATACTAGTATTTATTTCGGCACTTTTAACAGGATTTCGCAAGATTTAAAAGTCTCCTACCATACCATATCACAATACTATGGTGTCATTAAAAATGTAATTTTATGTGATGTTTTATAATCTGTATTTACAAACTATGTGCATGCACATATTGTGCAAAAAACATGCATTATCTCTGATCAACATACTCGACTGGCATTAATGTGTGTTGACTGCTAAGAGCCCTGTTAAAATGAAAAGTTTGATCACAATATGTACTTCTTAATCATTACTAAATAACGAAACATAATGAACTCACTTATTATTACACAATAAACGTCTCCGCTTTTGCATCCACCTTCGCAAAACATAATAACAAAATAATCATTGACACAAAGAAGATATATTGCAACTACTTACCAAAAAAAATGAGATTGTAAGTCATGCAAAAGTCGTACCTGTATACTCGGTCCCAAGGTCCTCTTTCCTTTAGCGAGGAGCGACATGACTTTGGTAGGTTTTGGTATGTCTCTCGTAAAAACGCGGTTATTTCAAAGAGTAACATGCAAGCGACTATTCTAAGAGCTCGAGGGCATTCGGCGCCAATGGTTTTACCGGGAAGTCGGATACTAGCTGAAAGGACAGAAACAATATGTACTTATTTGAAAAATCATACTTAATAGTTATATTGTACCTTCATCCAGGAAATCCTCCTCTTCGTCTTGTTGTAACAGCTCTCGCTGTCCGTCTGGATCGTTCACGAGATTGACTACTGTGTCTATATGCTTTTTATCCTCATTCAGCATGTCTTCCAGTCTATTGCCTATTGCCTATGATGAAAATATTTATTTTATTTTATTTGAATTGGCTTTTTTTAAATTTGTTTCAAGCAAACGATTTCACGAACTTGTTTTTAATCACATATAATTATAACAAATAAACTTACCTCTGCCCATTGATAAAATAGTTTTCCTGCCAAGCGTTGTCGCCTCAGTTGTAGTGGGCCTGATGACACTACATTTAATATATATATTAATTAATTAGTAAGTATATATAATGTTTAAATATTAATTACTATAAAACCACTTACAAGGATTTTTTGCCATATTCGATTTGAGCCAATATGGCCACTGTCCCTTATTGCAATTGTGAACTAAATGCGCACACTCCAGCAACATAGCCGCACGACCGACTACAACTGTATGTGGCTAAAACAAAAATACATACTTTTTCTATTGTTACGTCCAATAAATAAATATCTACATTAGTGAACACTCACAAGATCCAACAGCGCAGCCATAAACAAAGCATCAGGTGTGGCCCCTGGTTGGGTCGCATCTAACATGAAGCTGAATCTCGCGAGGCCAGCGTATAATGGCGCAGCAGCTACTAGTCTTCGTCGTTTCAATACCACCACTTCCGAGTCGCCCCCACCTGAACCACCTTCTGCTGAACCGCGACGTGACATATCTGGAAATGATGATATAATTACCATAAACAATTCTTCCCTTATACCAAAAAGTTAAAGTTACTTACATCCCCCACTAGTCTCTTCAATACTTCCATCTCGTTTCTTCCCCATCTTTCTGAGACCGAACCTGTTTAATCTATCTTCTACTCGTTTTCTTGCTCTGTAATATGTATGTATGACAGTGATAATTTTTTTTCAATATAAACAATATTATTAAATTTTGAAATACTCTCAACAGCGAGTTCATATTATTCATATTTGTACAGGATAGATTTTTATGGACGACAAAGTAAGGAAATGTCGTCGTAACGGTTTAAAAATAATATTTAGTCGAGTTTTTGACACATTATCCTGTACTCAAAGTTTTCGAAAACAAAAGTATATTCAGCAAAAATTTGCACTTCAAAAAAGTTTCTTCGAGTTATTTTATTATAGTAGTATTAAATAACGTAAGTAAATATAATTATTTGGGCTTCATAAAAACAGGTAAAAATGGTATTAAATAGGTTTTGTAAATCTGTAATTTTTTCAAAATCTGTAACTGTAGGAAATAAAGTTACTGACCCTTCAAAAACTTTTTCTATAACTTTATAATTGAAGTTCATTTTGCGGTCAAGTCCATATGACCTTATGAAAAATTCCACCCTTTGTATGTACTGTATGCCATAATAATTAATATATCATATACAGCGTGTAGTGCACCTGTTAAGTGTGTAGCCAACTCTCCTCTTGACGTGTACAGGTCTCGAGGCAGGCTGCGCGTGATGTCGCGCCAGCGAGGCCATGCTGCCTGAGATAGGCAGCGACTCTCCTGAACCCGCCCCGTTACGGACTAGGGGCTGGGGGGGAGGACGCTGACGGAACCACCTCACTGTGGGGTGATGGAGATACGATCTTCGCTATTTTGGCCTTGGATAAGTCATGTTCGATACAAGTTGATAGTGTACAAACAGTTTTTATAGTACGTATGCTATAGATTAGAAGAGTTTATATTAGCACTCATGAACTGAATTGATAAGTTATTTATTTATCATAATCTCTAATAAAAAAATGTTTTACCTATTCCGCTAATATGAAACTTGGAGTTCAGAGATTTGGAGTGGGTTATCTTGTGGTGGGGGGTGATGTCAGCCGAGGAGGCGGAAGGTATCGTCCGCTCTGACTGCCGCGGTGTCAACTGATATCTACGTGTTCGTACTGAGAGTGGAGACTGGCTGGCGGAGTCGTCACCTCCCTCTGTTTCTAGCAGACTCTGAAATTTTCAGAAAATAATTCCTTCACTAAATAAACTATGAAAACAAGTATAAAAGGCATATTCATATCCTGTTTTGGACCTATGTTGCAGATTGGTTTACTGTGGGTATAGAAGTATACAAAGCAAAAAAATCATGCACATAGCCTCACATGAGCTCCCGTAGAGGAGGTACTTCGTTTCTTGAAGGTGAACTTCTTATGCGGTCGCTCGTCACAAGCGACGTCCTCCACCCGCTCCTCTTCACCACGAGACACGTGTCTAAACAGACGGATGGACAGACTACATACTACTACAACCTAGATATACACCTGGCCTAAAACAGAGATTCTAATATTTATCTGTAATGGTGATTATTATAAAAAACAAAAAATTGTCATTAAACCCTTTCCTTTAAACTTTTTTATTGATCGATGTGTTAAATAGCAAATCTTCACCCTTACAATATTTTCATATTGTTTTTATTTTAAAAGTAAACGTATGCTAATTTCTATTTGTTATTGTGTACTTTCCAACTTCCTTGATACTTATCGTTATAGCAAAATTAAACCAATTCTTCATACATTTTATTCTATCTGTTACTCTGATGTATAATCTCTATTTCTATAAAGTTTGATCAAAATCCATTTAGTAGTTTTTGCGTGAAAGAGTAATAAACATACATACATCCTTACACGTTTTATCGTTATTTTATTAGGACATATGTTATTTTGTAATAAATGTCGTACCTTATAACCCTTGTAGTCTGCATGTTGGTCTCCTTGGGTTGTGTCCCAGGTTTCTCTGAAGTATCAAGAAGTCCACTAAACGCCACCATACGGAACTGACCACCATGAGCTTCTCTGACGTAACTTAGTAAGAGACGTACTTCTGCGTAAAGAGCCTTTAAGAGAAAATAAATTTCAATGAGGGTAGTTTAATAATTTATTAGCATATATAACTATCCGGCTGTACTTACGTAAATTTTATTACTATTTGCATGACCTGATCATGGTGGAATCAAGCCGTGAACAGTTCAGGCCGCGATTCCGCTATTCTCAGAGCTTATGAAGAAGGATCCCGAAAGATTTCGAAGTAATCGGGGAATTTATGATAGTATTTAAATGAGTACAACTGGATATTTAGATACAATAATAATCATGAATCACGAAAATTTATATAGAAAGATTTTAATATACGTATATCTTAAAATTATTAAAATTTTTATAAAGTTAAATTTATTGTTCACCGAATTATCCAAAAGTTTTAATTCTTTATGCATAAGCGCAAATCTAGTAACAAGAACTCTGAACGTAGACTCCACTATGTAGTTCTCGATGGCTCTGTTGTTGTTAGGAGCATGGCCGGCTCCGAAGTTTGTGGCGTAACCAGCCTGTAAGTGACTTATATCTGGAGATTTTGCAAAGTTTCTTTTTTGTTGATCTAGAAAACATAAAATTAATCATTTATTCAGCGTTGTAATAAAGAGCTTTTTTAAGCTTAAGCTTTAATGCTTTTAAACCTATTGTCTTTTAAACCCATTTTAAAAAGCGTCACCAAATATTATGGATTAGGATTAACAGTGTTTATATAAACAATATTACAATGTCAAAATAAAAGGAAGAAAAGAAATACTAACTCATTGGAGAAACCATAGTAGCAGGTTCAACACAATATCCTAAGGTCGCATGAAGATTATCCAGAACTTCCCTGATGGGCGCGTACTTTGTCATTTCTTTAAGACGAAGAGTGAATTTAGTAACAGAAGCAGATCGTAACTGTTTTAATGAGTTACGAGCTTGTACTCTTAGACATTCAGCTTGAGGTCCTCGTATGGCTGAGGTACAGCCATGGGAACAACCTAATTGACGTAATAATCTGCAATAAAATGTAATATACATATACTAATTAATGACACCTTCACTTACTTACAAAGGCGTAATAAGGTGGCAAAACGACAAAAAGCGCCCAACAAGAAGGGGCCTTTCTTCAAAATTAAATGTAACTAAAAATAAATTATGATAACGTTCGTTTGTCACATGAAAGTTTAAAATAAAAAATACTACGTCATTGGTTGAGCTTATTTACATGTATTTTATCAAGAAGGGTCCCATCCGGTAAATTTGTCCAAGGCCTCACTTACAATGTAGATTGTCACTGTTTACTATTTTCTATTATTTCTTTGTCAAATATTGAAATAAGTAACATATGCCATTTAAGGTCTGGAATTGAATCCGGTACCCATGTATCCATTTTTATAATAACTATCTCAGAATGTATACTATTCTATACTATACATATAGTATATATAGATATATGTATACTATATATGTATACTATATATATATAGATATAATATATGTATATTATACTTAGCTGTACCTGAGAACTATATACATAAGCATGTAGTAAGGGCAGTCGAAATTTTCTTCTTCCTTTGATTTTTCCTTAGTTTCAGCATCAACATTAGTAGACTCCTGGCTTTGGGCTCCAGGAATACCTGAATCTCTTTCCTGAAAATAAGTTATTTTAAATAAGTCTTTTAGAAAAATACATTGTATTTTTTAATCTATACCTTATTATCCTTTTCCTTCTGGAACTCAGCTATTGGATCTACGGTTTCTGGTTGAGGGTCCTGTTCTGGATCAGTTTGCCAATTTTTATGGACATCGATTTCCATTAAAGTATCAACTAAATTTAACATTACTTCCATTACTCTTATCGTTATGTAGAAACTCTCCATGGTAGAAACTGAGTATACCGCCTGCAACATATATTATTATTCAACATATTTTTTTTCATGAAGTGGAAGCGAGACAGAGAGTAATACTAAATATTATAACTAATGTCAGAGACGGTCAAAGAGAGAAAGAGAGTTACTCATTCTTACACTTAATTTATCTATTTCAAACTGTCACTCATCCTTCTCACTCATTAGTATTTTGTTATTTTTTTCTATTATTATGAACACGTCTATCACTCGTTTCTGGATTGGTTGACTCTGGCTGACAATATCCTGTATATTTTTTCTATGATAATCGATTACTATATCGATATTACCTTAAGTATAACTTGAAAATCGATATCTCCTTCCTTAGTAATGTAGTGTATCGAGCCAGCAGCTTCCTGTATATCCTCTACAATGTAGGTGATGTTGGAATCTGTTTGTGAACGAGTCAGACTTGGTTTACGTTCCGGTGTGGGGATGTGTTGCGAACCTTGCATGCTCACTGAATCCATCTGAGATTCTAGAGAACCCTATAAATATTAATCGAATCTTGAAATAATCCGTTCATGGACTTAAAAAGTTTAACAATTCATAAAAAAATTTAGTGTATTATATATAAAAAAATATGTCTTTATTTTTCTATGATATTTGATTCACAACAACATTTACTTCTTCGAAGAAAGAAAGAAAAGATTCACAATAATATTTTCGCCTTCAACGTAAAAGATATGATTTTAAGTATAGGCATATATTGCATTTTGAAAGCTCCAACTTTAGTTGTCGGTTTGCAAAAATTTCCATAACGAAGAACTGAAAAAAAGTAGCAGAAAATATCGTTGTAGATTTATTTGCATACTTGTCTGGTTTTAGAGAGATAATCAGGGGACGGAGTAGGCGTGTGCTCTGTCACAGTTATAATAGGGTTTTTCTTCTTTTGTATGTTTTGAGGTTTTGTGTTCACAACTCCTCGAGCACGTTCCGTCTTGATCTCACCAATATACCTACGAAAGTTAACTTTATTTGTTCTATAATAAATTTAAAATATTATTTGAAGCTATTGCGCCAATTTCAAATAATTTCAATAATAATTTGTTTTGATGTTTGTTTGTATCTAGAAAGCATATAAGGCGAATTCTTTGATATTTAAAACATGCTTGTATGATTGCCAGATTATGTTTCATATAATTTTACTCTGACTTTGGAATACTTATATCAAGATGTGAGTACATGAATTTCCATATGAATACCATGTCTTATGGATATGTTTCTAAACTTCTTAAACTAGCGATTTGATAAGCTAAGCTCTAGAATCTTCTTTTCTAATATCTGTCCAACCTTGCGAAATAAACTGGGTCACGATCTAGGCATAAAATAGAAAAAAGGGAGTAGACTATTTTCTCTATGGTTGGTAATACATCAACCATAGAGCAGATCGTGTAGATGGTCAAAAGACTTTCTAAGTAACAAAGCTCTACTCTTTGAACTCAACTTACCCATTGGTTGCTAGCTCGTCTATCAGACAGCTAACGATTTCATCCGACATATTAGATTAACCGCAAAAATCAAGGGAGAAAGAGAAAAATACATTTTAAATAGAAAATTCAATAAATAGAAAAATAATGATGAATACAGCATGCTGTGCCGAACATATAAGGAATATATTAATTAACAAAAACGACATATTAATGAAATATAGCAAGTTTTATCTAAATGAAAATAACTGAATAAATATCTATTGTGAAAGCTGATTTGTGTTAAACAAATATATTCTTGTTAAAAATTTAACTAACTACATATGAAAAATATTAGGAGAGGGAAAAATATATTATTTGTAATAAGTTAAAACTCACCTAAGACTCGGCATACTTTTGCCTTTAACGAGGTTGCAAGGAAGTAACTCTCCAGTAAATCTTGGAGCCAATGGAGAAAAATTACTTGCCAATGCGGAATTTGGTCTGTCATCAGCGTTATCCAGACTTCTATGATATTCCTTGAATTTTATTAAAAATATTATTAAATTATAAATAATATAAAAAATATATAATTATGAAGAAAAAAAAAATAGCTACAGATATCATTCTTACTGCAGTATGAAAACTGAATTTATGGTCGTCATGACCAATTTTCTCCAAAGCTTTTTCGGATTTTGACAGCAACTTTGTTTCAACAAATGCTTTTAGGTCCGCCATTTTCATTTTGCGTTTTACTTTCTCGCTAGCTCTCCTTCTCATTAAGTTATCTTCCTCTATTTTGGGAATATTTGTCAATGGAATTTCAGTTAAAGCGGACACGTCTTTCACTTCGGGAATTTCAATGAAATTTTTTAATGAATCTCTCTCCTTTATTTCAGGACTTTGGTATATCGAGACTTCTATTTTGGGTATCGGCAAGGAATTACTTCTCTTTCTCGGTTGAACTTGTTTCGAGATATCATCGCAAATATCACGTAATCTGGAAGAAAAAACAGACGTAGGTATGAGTAGTAGTTGTAAAAATTTTGAAGTTTCGTGATCCATGTCTACTATTATAAATAATTATCCGGCTATTCTCACGTAAAAACTGTCCAAATTTGTACAACTCGTTTTGAACCCATTCAGGGTCCTTTTTTTTGATCTGAAAATGGCGGAATCTGATTGACGTGAGTACAGCCGGATAATTATATATATATATATATAATGTTGTGTATTACCTATTGTATAAGTAATGTAAAGCCCAATACACTCCTTCCTCTTGCCACTGAGATGCAAACAGACAACGCATTGTGGCCACATCTAGAAATGTTGCTGAGGCGACCTGGAGTGGATAACATTTAATTATAAATAAAACGTTTCTGTAAATGAACTATACCTAGCGACACGACATAATTATGAACTTTATATATACTTATAATTGAAAGCGGAAAAGTATGTGTTTAAAAGTGATAATCTTCGAAATAATGGGATGGATTTGAAAAAATATTTCTGTAGAATAGTCAGATAGGCCAAATTTATACCATTTTATTATTTCTGCTTTTAATGTTTTTATCTTTGTATGAGCCGGGTGTACAATAAATTATATTATTATTATTATTATAGGCATAGGCATAAGGCATACTATAGGCTATAATAGAAGAATTATTTGCAGGTGAGTACGCGGGGCACAGATAGATATTATACATATATCAAGCAGACAATTCACCAGGTAAATGTCATACAACCATTAGGAGTCGAGAAAAAAGAGACAAGCTCATATGGAACAGAATGCATTTATTTCTATATATCCATATTATAATATGAAGAGTAGCTTTGATAGTTTGACAACTACCCCACAAATATTTATAAGTACAGAATAATTAATATTACTTACATGTTGTATTTGTTTAGCAGTTGGTGGTTTTTCTGTAGATGTGGGGGTGGTTTTGATCCCAGGCCCACCACTATCTGTTAAGGATTCCTTATCCGATGAACTACAGACAAACAAGGTAGGTACAATTATGTATATTTATACGTAGGCCTGTACGTGTATGTCAAATACATAACATACACGTGTGTGGTATGAGTGTATTACCTCATTTTAGTGATCTGTGGTAAAGGTTTGATGCCAGGTAGAGTTGGTTTGGTGCTATCAGATTTTCTCAATTGGAATATACTGGGGTCAGCCGCATACACCGTGTATGCGCCTTTATTAGTTCCACCAAAATTTTGTTCAGAGGGAAGACGATATATGAACTAAAAAAAAATTTTACTTAATATTTTAAAATTTTTCATTTCGAGAAAGCAACAAACCAATAAAAACTTGTACTTATAAATGTTATATCACACAAACAATTGTCCTGGGTGGGAATCGAACCTATGATTCAGCAGGCAGGGCAACCAACCTCTAAAGACTGAACCAATCACCCGTCAGATAGTCTTCACTAACATTTAGAAGAGATAGAATTAACCCGTTTACATCAATTTGGTTTTTGTGAGAAATATATTTATACGAAACGTAAACGAAACTATGTTCATCATATAATATCTTTTTTAAAAAGTCTGAATTCTGTAGCCTAAAGGAGGTGAAAGGAACAGATATTTTAATATATTTAACTATCACAACTACCACATGTTCCTCCTCAGTGCTTGAACTCTCCTCGGGAATAGTTTCAGGGAAGATTGTGTCTTTAGGAGATGACAGCCACGGCTCCTCCTCAGTGCTGGCTTGTTTTGAAGGAGCTTCTGAATGTGTTACTGAGATGTTTTGACTTGGAGGGCTACCATTCACTATACTTTCCTCTTTGGAGAACTTTCCTAAGTCATAAAATCTCTATTAACAAATGATTGTGTGAAAAGATCTTAAAACTTATAATTTACCATTTGGAAACATTAATTTTTTAAACCAAAAATATGAATTATAAAACATAAATTTTATAATTTATATTTGTATACTTACGTCCCAAAAACACATCGCCATGTTGGTTCCGTTTGGAGTATTTTCCTCCCAATGGTCTAGGCTTCGGTTTCACAAGCATAGTGAAGCAGGCGGAGTCTGGGTGTCGGAACTCCCACATAGCCTGCCACAGCTTGAGGCCATTTTCGAGACGGTAGTTGTTTGTAAAGTCCGACTCTTTTAAATGATGGGACAGTGGGGCGAAGAGGAAAACAAACAGCTGGAATTGGAAATAAGCAGTTAGAAGACTGGAAATAAGCAGTTCTAAAACCGTTCCTAATACATATTTCTCATAGAATGATTATGACTGTTTAAATACTTTGCATAATAATTTATCTAATATAAAATTTAATATAAATTTTATTTAACAAAACCCCTTAAGTCAAAAGCAATTTATTTAATCACATAGCAATTAGTCTTTTATCACAAAAATATTGCAGAATTTTGTGACAGCTACTCAGTAATATCAGACTAATACTTTTCAAGTAAAAGAAAAAATCAACACATTAAAAAAGTATTAAAAAGTGAATATAAAGAAAACATATAAAGTTACTCACTGTCATAGCTGGTACAGAAAACAAGTAATGGAATGGGTTAGAGAAGTATTTTCCATTTTCATAATCATTGTCGGCACACTCATCTGAAGCATCAAGCAGGATCCAGTGCAGAGTGTAAAGTAGTTTGGTCTCCACATTCCCAAGAGTTTGCATGTTGTCCTTTACTCTGTAATTATACATTCAAAAAAATAATAATAATGAGGCCAAACTATATTATTATCTATTTTTGCTATTAAAAATTTTACAAAAACTACTACAATGATGAACTGTTGCATACTCCAAAATATATAAACTTTTACAATTCTATTTATATTTATAAACATATTTTATACTACCTGGTGTGTAAAAGACCAGCGAGGGCATGCATGACATGCGGCAAGGAAGCCTGTATGAGTCTCCATCGTGGGATAGTTTCAATAGCTTCAGTGAGACTTGTAGATAGTCCAAACCGCAGATTTTGCACTAAGACTTTTTCAAATGACTGAAAACATTAAATTCTTATTAGAATATATAAAATCATATTAAAATTATATACCTTAATCTATATTATATAATTATACTAGTACAAATCAAAGTAAACTGATAAAACAAACTTTGTAACTTACCTTACAGGCTTCTTTTAATTCCTAAAGGATTTTACATGGAAAATAAAAGTTCATTTCAGTCTTTTATTATTTTATAAGATAAATATAAATATATTTAATACTTTAACTGATAATAGATAAGAATGATTAACAAATTCAAATTTAATAACAAATAACAGTTTTGTAAACAAACAGCTGTCAAAACTCCAATGTCAACTGCCAAGTCTTGATTTGTCAATGTAAAAAACAGTTGTACACAAAATTATAAAACAATAAATTAATAATTGCTTAAGAATATTATATTATATTTTATATAATAATAAGCTATCTATCAAATATTTGATTGATTATTTCATATAAAAATAATGCAAGCAATTTTGCTTAGATATGCCGTGCTATATAACAAAAGCGCATTTAAATTATCTGAAAACTTACGTGGTGTCCTGGAGCTCGTTGACAGAACTGCATGTAGTTAATCAAACACACAATTAAAATTATTATTAATGATATACACGTTTATTTCAAGAAATAATAAGTTAATTCTGAAAATAATATATTTAGGATTGTTATCATGAGGGAAGAATATTTAATATTTATTTTTTTTATAAATATCTATTAAATATTTTTTATTACATTCCTTTGTGTTATTTTTTTTTCAGGAACTTACAGTAAATTATTAACAAAATATCAAGTTAACTCAATCGATAACTAAGTACAAACCATGCAGGTAGCATCATGAACTTTTCCAAATCGTGGACGCATAAAAGGTGTCGTTTGCCTCCATAAAAATATTTGCACAGCAATGGGAATTTGGTCATCCGTACTTGGATCGTCATCACAAACGTTTTTAACGTTCATCTTTGCAAAGTTCTACAATAAAAAAAATATTATCAGTCACTAAGTATTGTTAATTGTTATTAATAGTTCTGTAAAATAACGTAATTATTCTAATCTTATATAATTAAAAAAGTAGCATCTATACCAAAATGTTATTCAAAGTTCGATTAATTTTATGCTAGGTTTGCTGATTATACGCAAGATATATTAAATTCAAACTCTAAACAGGTAAATGTTTAAAAATATAAGTCTATATCACTTACCTAATAAAAATAGTGTTTAATCATAATTGTGAACGTTCAATGTTGTGAAGAGAATGACGCACTTAGTAATATAGGTCACATTGCAGAAACAATCACTGTTTACTTTCAAGGGTTGGTTCAGGTAGGAAACAGTGATGTCGTCGAGGAAGGCTCGGCTGAGAGTGCCGCTTTGCGCATTCGCTGAGACGAGAACATAGGGTTCACACCTTCTCATTTTAATATATAAAATTGTGCAATAGTTTAAACATACATATTAATATCATAGAAAACAATAGGCTATTGGGCAGTAAACAATACTTTACTATAATGTTAATTATTGTAATGATTTTGATTTTTGAGGACATCAGATAAAAAGTATGTTTGACTATGTTTATGACATCCTATTCTTTATGATAAGGTATCTTATTCAGTTATAAATCAGGACTCTTATGTAATTCTCTATAGACCCGTTATCATATACGGATTAAGAGTAAGTAAAGAAATTTACTTGGATATTGGATCGTAAAGGATATGTTTTAGATTATAGTATAGTTGCATAAATACTATTACGAGATTATATTAATGGTCTTGATAAGAACGATAGATTTTTTTTTATCCTAATGTTATAGATACGTAGCATTCTAAGTTTTGCCGACATGAATGTTTCTGTTCAACTTAATAGAATGTTTATATCTTTCTAGAATTTCGTATAGGTGTCAACCCTAAAAAGATTCCATTGATTTGTGCGCGAAGATAGTCGCGAAACAGCCTCCCGTTGTCATAGAAACGAGAACATGGCAGCTGATCTGGACCAATTCACCTCAATAATGTAGTTACTTTTGTATTATCTTTTGCTTAATAAACGAAATTACATTTTGCTTAATAAACGAAATCTCGAAAGATTGTTGTAAGAATATTCAATATACCTCATACTAATAGAGCTGGGCCAAATTATTCTACACTTTTGATTATAAAATTGATTCAATTTATATTAAGCTATCTATACTAATATTATAAAGGGGAAAAAATTGAATTGTGCTAATTTTTGAAACCATTATTTGATGGGAAAATTATTTTTTATTATTAAAAGCAGGTTCCTGAGAAAGGCTAAAATCTATCAAGTACTAGGTTACTACTCTTATTTAATATAAGATACTATTGTACTGCGGGTGGAACCGCGATTAAAAGCTAGTAGTGGATAATCAGATAAAGTAATTTGGTTAATTGGTTGTAAATAAGTAGTAAAGATGGCTGCTTTATGTTCGATGAGTGACACTGCAAATAGAGGCCATTGGGAGCGCCGGCTGTAACAACTTTGTAGATTATTTTTCTTTATATACTAACATAACTGTCTGTCTCTCTGTAATTTAATGTCTTTGTAAATATTTCCAATTGCGTTATTTACAAATAGTTTCCTTGCTATACTTAGTACCTAAACTAAACTACTTACCTACTACTACCTACCTACTAAAAAAAAAAAACCCGGCCGAGTTTGTTGTGTGGTTCTTCTCAGACCAGAGCGCGTTGGAACCCTCGTTGCTTTAGCTATAAGTTGGATAGTGACTCTACAGAAGGGCTTATTTCGATATGTAAGGCATCAAAAGAGGCCCTCCTGGCACTTCCATTTGACGTACACAAGTGATCATTGGTATTGATTGAAAGTGGAAAATATAAAAATAAAAAAAATTATAAAAAAAAAAATATATTTTTAAATTATGCTATAAGAAATAATTTTACCTATATTCTTATAAGAAACGTAAAATATATATATTACAATATACAACTTTTCTGTTGTTCTTAGCATAAACTACTATCTGTTATTCGCGGTTTCCCACATACGAAACCCACCCACATACGAAATATTTTATTTACTATTAACATGACTAAAAGCAAGATAACGTAAGATAACATAGCCTCATGAACCCGCTTATAGCAATCAGAAAGAACTATTCAAATCCATCCGACAGTTTCCAAGATTAGCAAGTCTAAACAAACAAATTTCTTAGTATAATATTATAGATTATATATATTAGCAAAAAAACATTGTTACAGATCTAGTGATACTAAAATACAATACTTATTCCACGGTGATCGAGAAACTAGCTAAAATAGTTCGAGGCTGAAAAATACCATAGCGATTGGCTGGGCGGTACAGAAATAGCATCAGTGTTTTCAATGAATAATCGTCTTTATCTAAACTTACAGTATTATGTACTTTTATTAAATAAATATATATATAAAAAAAGATATGAAACATCTCATAAACCACAATGAAATAAATTTGTTTGATTATTTTTACATGAAAACTGTTTTAAAGCAAATACTTTCTTGTAGAATTACTGGCTGAAATAAAAAAAAGATATATACTTTTGTTTGTCATTACAAAACTGAAATATAACTCGTATAAGAGTAATAATTTAATAATTCTTAATTTGTATTCATTACATTTTAAATTAGTTCACAATGACAAACATAGGTGTGAATTATAATATATATTTTTTTGAATTGTAAAGTAGTAAGTAATATTTGATTGATTGATTTAAGATGACAACGAATCTTGCGACCCTCGCATCGCTGCTTTGCTGGCTGTGCATTTGGTAAGCCAAGTGCTGGATGAAGCTTATGTTATAGCTATTGCAGCTAAAGAATCTGGTTAGAATACGATATGATGTTCAAATATTATTTATTGCACTTTTATTATTTACGTCACTATAATACATTTTCCAGGTGAACCTTGGACATATATATCAAACCTAAAAAAGGTTAGAGCATCTCGCTTAGATGATACATTTGTTGATGATTTGACATTCACTGTATCAAAGGGTGATTATAAATATATAAATGAAAATAATTTAGATACTGAAGTAGTTACATCTACACCTCAAAAATGCGCAGGTATATACCATCTAATTTGATATCATCGACATTAAATATTATATATAATTTTATTTGTATTTATAGATACATTCGCCAAATCCAAGAATGACGCTAGTTTTATAGGTCAAGGAGATGAAGATTTTGAAATGGTTAGTGTTTTCGTAGATATAACTATTATACATGTAGTCTGAATATATAATTGTTCTCTTCTAATTATATCGCTTACAAAGTATCATTTATGTATAAAAATATTTGAAGAGTTAGCTTATAAACAATATTATTATATATAATTAGCCCGTGCACTCGCGTGAATGCTATCGGAATTTGCCTGACTAGGCTCGAAACCATTCTTCTTATGGGCTATAGGGCTTCTTATTCATGAGCTGTGATTCGGAGGAAACGTGGTGTGATTTAAGTTCACCTCAAGTGGTTCCAGCAAATACCGATAGTATTTACATGAGTACCGCCAGATTATTATAATAGTAATAATGGAGAATAAAATTTTAAAAATAAAATTTAATATTTTCAGACAAACAATAAATTAAGAAAGTCTACATCCATGTTTATAAATAACTTATTTGATATGAGTGATGTTGAGCGTCTTATTTGTAAAGACTATTCCAGCGACAGCGTGGTCCAAAATACTGAATTCAATGAAATATTAATTGAAGATATAGCTAAAATTATAGATTCTTACGTCAACGGTGCACTTAATACTGTACTTGGACAAGAGCCTAAATTAGAAGCCAAATCAAATAATTCGAATTCTCTACGAAGTACAGCTTCTTCAAGCTATTCATATTTAGCTGATGCGTTTGTTTCTGATGCTGCTCAGAATGTAGCTTTTTGCATACATGATGTGTCATGTAAAGAAACCAAAGCAGATACAGTTTTTGAAAACGTAGGGGCAAGTGAAAGTAAACCTTATATATATTTTCTTTGAGTCTACATTTTAATGTGCTTTTATATTTTGTAGAGTTCATTTCAAAACGCGGCCAAAATTAATAGTAATGATATCGCCGTGTATGAAACTGCATATTTAACGTTAAATTGTAAGTATTGTATAATTATAGCGAAAAAAATAATTAGTAATTTATAAAACAAATATATTATAGGTGATTATGATGCCTCTGATGAAGAAGAACCTGTTTTACGAGATCCTAAGACAATGATAATGCAAGAAGTAGAATTGTTAACGGCTAATAGTTCTACAGAAAATGTTTCCTCAAAGCAGGTTCGTTTTAAAAACTAAGCTTCCGTAATTCGTAGGATCTATTGCATTGGTATGCTTTAAATTTAAATGCACAAGTAATAAAATTTCTAGTCTACCTATATAGTTGGAATAGATAAACTTGAAACTTTACTTTGTCAAAACACAAATTTTGTGTTATCCTTAAAATAATATGTAGGACAAAAAAGCGTTGGCAGCAACTTCTGGAGTTTCTACACAATTTTCTCGTAAGAGCAATCTTGTGAGGAGGTGTCGTATTCAAGGTTCTAAGCTGTTGTCATGCCTTAGAGGACTGTGGTGGAGACGTAGACTTGGGAAAAGGAAGGTGCGTAAATTAGAAAAAAATATGAAAAAAAAAAATTAAAAAAAATTATTTGGTCATCAGGGCATTTAATAATAAAGCATTGAATGTATAAGTTGTTGTAATATATATTATAAATATAATATATATATTTGAATTATTACGTTTCTTTAGATTATAAAATATTATATATCTGACCTTTAAAACCCTGAGTCCAATACTTATTGGTAGTAAAAGATATCTGTGTAGAGATAAGCTTATCCTATATATACATTATACTTTTTCAGGAATATCGTGGGCCCATACATGGCCTCTGTCCTTTGTCGCCAGACGCTCGCCGCCGCGCCGCTAGTCTGTTGGACCAAAGGAATCTCCGCACACCTTCTCCTTCTAGGGCTGTTCTATGGAAGTTCAATACTGTCAACGAAGCTCTTGTTCATTCCTCACGTTGGAAAGACTACGGATTGAAAATGAGCTTAAATGAAAATGATGAATTTTGATAAATTATACCTAAAATGCTTAATTGCTAAATTTATATTTATTTATTATTTTACATACTTTCAAAAAATATTATTCGTTTCATGTAATAATGCTATAATTATGTATCTTATGTTACAATTAGATATTTAACTATTATGTACTTGTCATAACGTTTACAAGTATTATTACAAGACAATTACGTTTTTATACAAATGATTTGATTTGATATCGAACTGATGGGTGCATGATACTACAGTATGAGATGTTGAGCAATTCTTTTTGTCTCGCTCCCTCGTCACGTATGCAAGGTGTATGAGGATATAGTCGGCACGGTTCAACTCCGCCGAAAATAGAACATTCGCAGATTCCTGGGCTAAATCTCAAATATCCACGGGGAGCGCCATCTGAGTCAGTTAAAACAGTCCGGTGAAAAGTAGCCGAGCCCCACTTCTTGTCTAAACGTCTGCCAGTGAAGACCGGGAGGGAACCAACTAACACCACACAAAATGGTGAGTTAAATGTAATGCCAGTGATGTGACAAGGAATTCAGTGTTGAAACAAGTGATATAAAACTCGAGATAACACAATGTGATAGATTCCGCAGACCGGAAGAATATCGTTTACGTATTTGTGGCGTGCCTTAATTCCAGTGCTGTAATTATACACTGAGAAATAAGTGTTGTGACGTAACACAATACATTTCCACTATAAAACACCCCACTTTACCATAAGAGTAACGAAATATTTTTGGTAATTTTCAGAGCGACCTCAGCAAGAACGATATTGAAAGTAAGTACACTTAATATTATATATAAATATATCGTGTTTTAAAATAGTTTTGTAAGTAATATATTAGTTAAAATTTGATTTCAAATATATTTTCTATAAAAATAATGAAAATAATTTCGAATTATAACGGAATATTCTAAAAATTATTGTAGTTACGTGTCTAAAAATGTTTTTTTTTTATAAGATAATATTATCTTATAAAAAAAAACCATATAGAGTCGAATTATATAGTTCGACTCTAAGTATAGTTCGTTTGTCTTAAAAGGCTCGTGTTGCTTTGATATATTGCTGCCGGTAACAGTAATGGCGCTGATATGCGTGCGCGCAGCGTTCCAAATTTAACTTATTGCGTCACGTGATCTTACGTCGCCGCCCGCCCAAACAGAGAAATGACGCTCAAATTTCATTAAATTTTTTTATTTATTTTTAGTGTTTTTATATTCGATTGTTTACTAAGTCTGTATTTTTAAATATATAATCAAAATGTGATCTTACATTTTATGGTTTTGTCTTATAGATTTGATTTATGATGTTTTCAATATCAAGGTTAATTATTCAATTAGTCAATTTATGTTATGTTTTGTCCAATTCATATTTTAGTATTTTTCTACTAAATTATTACTGAGCTTTTAATTCGATTTTTTGATTCAATTCTTTAATCGATTATAATTAACCTGTTGTCAATAGATAGATACATCTGATTGGATAAAAAAGAATTGGACAGAGATGGAGTGGAGTTATAATTAGATAGTGACTCAAGAGCCCGCGTAGAACAAATCTAAACTTGTGGAGGCTAAGGAATCGCCCACGCTCGCCCACCGTGACACCTGATCACATGACTATGGAATTAAACTATTGTTATTGACTCTTTTTTTTTTTTTTTCGAAAGTTTTTATAAATTAAATTTTAGGGAGGGTAGCTAGTAATTATTTAGTTCAATAGGTAAAAAAAATATCAGAACGAACAAACAATGTTTTTAATATATTATTTTTTAGTTGGCGCACTCTTTTAGAACAATAATGAAATAATTTAGGATTAAAATTAAGTTTTTTTATAAAGCACTTATTTTTAGGGGCATCCTTCGCCTTCTCCATTTACGACTTCGATGGCAGCGGCAAGGTTGATGCCTTCAACGTTGGAGACATCCTGAGGGCGCTCAACTCCAACCCTACCTTAGCCACCATCGAGAAACTCGGTGGTACCAAGAAGAAGGGAGAGAAGCAACTTTCGGTGATTATTTAAAGTTTTAACAAAATATATAATAATAAAATATATAATTTAGATTTTTAAAATTATTCTTTTTTCTTGCAGATTGAAGAGTTCCTTCCCATCTACAGCCAATGCAAGAAAGACAAAGACCAGGGAGTCTATGAAGACTTCCTGGAATGTTTGAAGTTATACGACAAGAATGAAAACGGTCTTATGCTTGGCGCTGAACTCACACACACGCTACTGGCGCTGGGTATGTTTGCGATTCTGAATTCCATTCTAGTAATTTGTTTAAACAATAAATTTGATTATGATTTTGATAAAATTTGATTATGATTTTGATAAAAAAGAAATGGAATCAATTGATTCCATTTCTTGATATATTCTTAATTTCACATCTATAGATATTGTTATATTTTATTAAATTGAAATTAAAGTTAACGGCTAATACTAAATAAGTTAATAGCTTATTCCAAGGCGCATTTGAAAATAACATAACAAGCTAAGAAAAACAAACCAAAAATTTTTGTAATATTGTTTTTTTAAATAATTTTTACGTGAAAACGAATTCTAATTTGTTTCTGGAATTGGTTTAGTTTATTATTTAGGACCAGCTGTTAACAATATTATTTATTATTAAGATAATTAGAAGCAGTAGCATAATTCTACATAGCGTCCCTTGAACCTGTCTATTATAATCAGGAAGAATTATTTAAATCTATCTAGTAGTTTTTTTCACCAAACAAATAGACACTTAGCTTTATAATATTAGTATATATTATAATTAAATTATCAAATGCAGGCGAGAAGCTCGATGACAAGGAAGTTGCTGAAGTCGTAAAGGACTGCATGGACGCTGAAGATGACGATGGCATGATCCCATACGCATGTAAGTATCAGGAAGAATAAAATATGAAGTATTCAAAATATAATAAAACCAGCATTAAATGCACCAATCAATCATAAATGCACCAATCAATCAATTGTGGTAAAGAAATTGTTTAAATAGGTACATAAATGTAGATACTAATTGCAAGTAGTGAACATACCTTGTGCAATTCAATTGTTTGATATACACCCCTAAAATGTAGATACTAATTGCAAGTAGTGAACATACCTTATGCAATTCAATTGTCCGATATATACCTGATAAATGTAGATACTAATTGCAAATAGTGAACATACCTTATGCAATTCAATTGTCCGATATATACCTGATAAATGTAGATACTAATTGCAAGTAGTGAACATACCTTGTGCAATTCAATTGTTTGATATACACCCCTAAAATGTAGATACTAATTGCAAGTTGTGAACATACCTTATGCAATTCAATTGTCCGATATATACCTGATAAATGTAGATACTAATTGCAAGTAGTGAACATACCTTATGCAATTCAATTGTCCGATATATACCTGATAAATGTAGATACTAATTGCAAGTAGTGAACATACCTTATGCAATTCAATTGTCCGATATGTAGCTGATAAATGTAGATACTAATTGCAAGTAGTGAACATACCTTATGCAATTCAATTGTTTGATATATACCTGATAAAGGTAGATAGAGAATGCAAGTAGTGAACATATACCTAATGCAGTTCAATTGTCTGATATATATATATGCCTTTATAATTTATAAACCCCTATATATATCCTGTTAGATTTAATAATTCACGTTATAATTTTTAAATACTTCAAATTATGACCTATTTGATCCTTTGTGATATTCTTGCAAGGGTTGCTGATTTGTTGCAAATGTAAATATTCCCAGTATTTACTTAATTATTGTTGCATGTCTACCCTGTTGACTTTTTGTACGTTTACAGCATTCCTGAAGAAGGTGATGGCGTAAAGGACAGCTTGTCGTCATATCTTTAGTTGTAAGATCGTAAGTTACTCATCGTAGCGGCAGTGCAGTCCGTGTTTGTTTCGCTTCTTGATGCTTCCTTTCTTTACTTGCAGCTTATTTCCAACAATTCTTTGTGCTTCTGTGACAACGTCTATCGTGATGTTCTCGTTAATTCTGTTTGTCTTCTATGTTATATGCTTTCTGTCAACTGTTTTCAATGTTAAATGTTAAGCAGATACATTATACAATTTATTAAATATCTCCACATATCTCTATAACCATGTTTTTTGCCAATTTGTATAATTTGTAATTATTTTTATGTTTCATTTATAAAAAGTTTTTACAAACACATAAATCTTTATCCTTCTATCCTTATACCAATTATGTGGAATCAGCCTTTACTACTAATTTTTTCCACGCTTTTGTGTCATCTCAGAGAAAAATTGTTTTAAGTGGCTTCTTCGATACATCATTTTTCACGCATCCCGTCCAGATCCCTTTCTTACGCCCTCACCTCTTATGACCACCCCAATCATACTTAACTCCCCTCTTTACTTTTTATACCCCGCATTACGACATCACGTCATGAACAACCATTACAGTCATGAACAACATACTATTTACTCCTCTATCATCCGTGCTTATTTAAAATAACTTCATAGTATAAAAATTGTATAATGTAACTGTTTTACTCAAATTATATAAAGAATAAATAATAAATATCTGTATAAATTACAGCTTTTCTCCAAAAAATGGTGGCGGGTTGGCAGGGATCGAAGGCCGCGCCGGCGGCGGCAGCGGCTGCGCCCGCGCCCTAGAACCAGCACCCTTGAACAACTCGTGATACCATCTCACGGAACCACCCTTTTTATAAGCAACTTTCATTTTGTACAATCTGTTAATGACTAAGATTAAAGAGAGCACTGTGAGCACACGTTGTACGTGTTTTAAAATTTATTATTATTTATAAGTACGTTTATAAAAACACATAACAGTCAATTATTTTATAATAAACTATTAAATTGAAATTGTTTTATGCTCATCAACTTAGATATCGAATAAACTAAGAAATTAAATTTTTAGTAACCTTTAAATCTATCCTATGACCTATATACAAATATTTTGGAATTATTATTTACAGTTTTATATATATTTTTGTTATAGATTCATATCAAAAATATTAAGAAACCTTATTAGTTATCAAGGCAAAGAAATACATATCCCCATTTGTCTAAGTTACTATAGGTTTATATCTATGCTTAAGCACATATCGATGTGATACATACAGATGAATAGATACATACAGTCCACATTGTAAGGTAATTATAATTTTTAGTTCAAAATAAAGAGTCTTGTGGAGCACACGTTTGTTTAAATAAAATAATCCCAGCAAAGAAAAATCAACCTTATCGTTATTAACATTTGGTCCAAATCGAGCCGGATAGTCTTACCTGACGGATGAGCGGCCGGCACACGACAACAGTCGCCTACCCGATTTTTGCAAAAAAAAAAACGGTCACCGATCGGCCGTGTACAAGTTTTAAGTGATATTATAATTACGTGTCATCGAGCATCGAGTTAAATAGCTAGAAGACTGAACTTTTTATAATTAATTTGTGAAACTTTTGGCGAATAATTATGAGACATTGAGTGAGTGTGTTAAAACTATGAACTGAGAAGTTAAAAACAAGTTAACGAGACATTTAAATTACGTGGTACCTTTTGACTATTGTTGGGATTATTAACGAGTGAGATATCAATACATTATGCCTACGTTAGATGAGCTTACTACTTATCAATACGAGTTGTTCGACAATATAAAGAGTGCAGAGAAGAACTTCAAGAAATCACCTAAAGATAGACTTAAGCGACAATATATAGAAACGAGACTTGAAGTACTCGAGCAACAGTTTAAGGATTTTAAAAGTGGTCACCGAGCTGTTTTGTCTAAAGCATCGAAAGACAGAAGTGATGCATATTTTATTCAAAACAAATATGACGAGTATGAAGAATTTTATATACAATATAAAACCATTTTGTTGGAAGCATTGGAGCCATATTTATCATCGAAAAATGCATCGTCAGCGCCCGTCGCACAGACAGCGGGTAATGGCAATGGTTGCTTTGACGTTAAATTACCTCGGATAAATTTGCCGACCTTTAGCGGCCGATATGAAGAATGGCAAACGTTTTACGATATGTTTTCTTCATTAATACATAAGAATAGTAGTATTACGGCTGTGCAGAAATTACATTATCTGAAGGGCAATTTATCAGGAGAAGCTCAGAGTTTATTACGTAATTTTTCGACAACTGAAGCAAACTACGAGGAAGCTTGGAAACAATTAGTTCGGCGTTATAACAACAAGAGATATAACTGTAATGCTGTTTTGAAGACTTTATTTGCAATAAAGAAAATAAACTCTGAGTCGGCAGGGGCAGTGCGGCATTTATTGGACACAACATCGACCTGTTTAAAATCTTTACAGAATATGGGCATTAGTACCAGATCATGGGATGCAATTGTAGTGTTTCTCGTTATTTCAAAATTAGATAACGAATCTATGAAACAGTGGGAGCTGCACTTGAATATGCTTGGAGATGAGCTGCCTACCTGGGACCAGTTACGAGAATATTTAGAGTGCAGATTTAGATCATTAGAGATGATTGACACTAACACTAACGCGCCCCGCACAATACAACCCAGTAAGTCAATTGTAAAAACTAAAGTATTTCATACGGCAGTGGAGAATAAAAGTGTAAATGAAACAAATGTATTGGAATGTACGATGTGCCGCGACAATCACCATATTCCACATTGCAAGCAGTTTGGGCAGCTTACTCCCAGGGAACGTCAAGATTTCGCACAGACCAATAGATTGTGCTTTAATTGCTTAACACCAGCACATTCGGTAATCAAATGTCGCCAGCCATTCAGTTGTAAGAAATGCGGAAGAAGACACCACACCCTACTACATTTTGAACGAAAACATGAAGAGAGTAGCCAAGACACCAGAGCAGCAAGGGAGGTTGTAACATCGACGTCACCAAGTGGACCCCCACCAGAGAGACCGAGAACATCACGAGGTGACACCCATATTACTGCGGCGTTTTCAAGAGGTACGCTTCAACCTAACAGCGTGCTGCTGGCGACGGCTAGACTAAAGGTATTTAATTCTACAGGTTGTAAACAGATTGTTAGAGCTTTAATCGATCAAGGGTCACAAGCTTCTTTTGTTACGGAAGCTACTGTACAATTCTTGGGTCTCACACGGAAACCAGTAAGTGGTTTTGTGTCAGGGTTAGGAGATGGTCGAATGCGAATTAAGCATACGGTTTCCATGCGTGTTCAATCTTGTCATAATAGCCCTACGAGTTCAATTTATGTAAATGCTTATGTATTACATTCACTAACGTCTTTACTTCCAGCGACTAAACTGAGCATGCCTGAGTGGACAGAAATTGTTGACCTACCTTTAGCGGATCCGAGTTATACAATGCCAGGTAAAATAGATATCCTTCTAGGAGCCGAAGTATATAGCCAGATACTACTAGATGGAATGTTAAAACAGTCAGAAGGACTTCTAATGGCACAGAATACTATATTCGGTTGGATTCTATCAGGAAGAGCGTCTAGAGGATGGGAGAATGAGACTAAAGCTAATATAACCAGCATGCATGTTAAAATGAGAGAAGACGACTTATTGAAAAGGTTCTGGGAGATGGAGGATGAGCCTAACATTATTCAAAAGCAGATGACGAAGGAAGAAAAGCAATGTGAGGATTTCTTCGATGCCACAACAGTGAGAGACGAGCATGGTAGACTCATCGTGAGATTACCATTTAAAACAGAGGACCCTAGGAGTCAATATGGGCACTCTAAGGAAATAGCAATCAAGAGATTAGAGATTTTAGAGAAAAAACTTCTGAGAGAGCCTAAACTTAGAGAAGAATACAACAAGGTTATGTATGAATATTTGAGTTTAAATCATATGACACTGATTACCGAGAGCGATTTGGAAAACCCAAAAGCGGTTTATCTTCCCCACCACGCGGTTGTAAGAGAAGACAAGGAGACTACAAAGGTGAGAGTAGTCTTCGATGCATCGAGCAAAGGGGATAATGGCATGTCACTAAATGACGACCTTCTTGTTGGGCCCAAGTTACAGCAAGATTTGAGACACATTTTAATGAGATGGAGAGCTCACAGAATATGTGTTGTTGCAGATATCATAAAAATGTATAGGATGGTTTGTGTAGCTGAAGAGGATACTAACTTCCAGAGAATCGTTTGGAGATTTAGGTCAGACGGGTCCGAGCCGATACAACATTTTAAGCTAATGAGACTGACTTTTGGGACAGCATGTGCGCCATATCTAGCAGTCAAGGCGCTACAGAGACTGGCCGAACTAGAAGAAGCGAGATATCCATTAGCAGCAAAAATAACAAAACGAGATTTTTATATGGATGACTTAATTACAGGGACTGATACTGAAGTTGAAGCACTAAGAATATTCAAAGAGATGAATGATCTAATGAGAGCAGGTGGATTTGTACTTCAAAAGTGGAACAGTAACTGTGAAAATATTTTAAGGGAATTTGGAAAAAGTGATGAACTAAGTGAGCAGGCAACGGATATTAAACTAAACAGATCAATCAAGGTTCTTGGAGTGAGTTGGAACAGAAAGAATGACAACTTCGAATACAATGTGATGCTAGCTGAGTCAAAAGGGCCATATACGAAGAGAAAGGTACTCTCTGATGTGGCGAGATTGTACGACCCGCTCGGATGGATTGCTCCAGTTGTAGTTGTCGCTAAAATGTTTATCCAAAAACTATGGAAATCCGGCCTTGAATGGGACGAGAACTTGACGAGCGAGTTAATAAGCGAGTGGCTGACGTACAGACACCAGCTACTGGATCTGAAGGAACTCAAGCTACCACGGTGGACAAATACCACACCAACTTCTGAGGTTGAGTTGCACGTGTTCACAGATGCGTCCAGATTGGCGTTTGCAGCAGCGGTGTACGTTAGAGTAGTTGACGAGTTAAGTAGAGTACACATACACTTAGTCACAGCAAAAACAAAAGTCGCTCCAACCGAAAAGGAAATATCAATTCCTAGACTTGAGTTATGCGCTGCAGCCTTAGGAGCTAAACTGATATTTGAAGTTGCAGAGGTCATGGAAGTACCTAAAGAAAAGTTACATGGTTGGACGGATTCAACCATTGTACTGGCCTGGCTCAAAGGAGGCTCAGGCCGTTGGACTACCTTTGTGAGCAACCGAGTGTCCACAATATTAAATATATTGGACTTTGAACAATGGAGCCACGTATCTACAGATGTAAACCCATCGGATTGCGCATCACGAGGCCTGCAAGCAAGGGAGCTGTTGGAGAACGAAATGTGGTGGACAGGTCCCCAGTGGTTAGCCAGACCCAACATAGAGAGGAACAACACAATGGTGGAGGACACAAATGAAGAAGAGAGACTCACAACATTAACTGTTGTGTCTAACGTACACGAGGAAGAATTAATTTGGTCGAGATTTTCGTCATTGACACGGTTGTTAAAAGTCATTTCCTACTGTAGAAGAATGTTAAATTTAAAAGTACCCAGGGACGAGAGGGTAAAAATGCCAAAATACATAACATGGGAGGAAATGAAAGATACCTTACTTTTTTGTATTAACCAGGTGCAAGAGAAGGCCTTTACTGTAGAAATAGAACAGATAAAGAAACGAGGATCTGTACCCAAGAAGAGCAAGCTACGCACGCTTTGTCCTTTTTTAGATAAAAAGGGGACATTAAGAGTGAGTGGAAGAATTGAGCAATCTGATGCACCATATGACACAAGACATCCAATAATTTTGCCTGCTAAAAGTCACCTTAGTAAGCTAATAATTATGGATGCTCATCATAAAACCCTACATGGTGGTCCTCAGATGATGCTCACCTTTTTGAGAGCAAAATACTGGATCTTACAGGCAAAGAATCGTGCTAAGAAGGTCTTTAGAGAATGTGTCAAATGTTTGAGATATTCAACCAAAAAGGCTGCTCCAATGATGGGTCTTCTACCTGAAGTAAGACTTAAACCGAGTAAGCCATTTAAATCAGCAGGCGTAGATTACTGTGGCCCTATAAATATTAGGTTTTCACCTGGGAGAGGTGCCAAGTCATATAAGGGCTACATATGCTTGTTCGTATGTATGGTGACCCGTGCTATACATCTTGAAGCAGTAACCGACTTGTCTGCAAATGCTTTTATCGCAGCGTTCAGACGATTTACAGCACGGAGAGGTCACTGTAAAGATTTATATAGTGATAATGGCACAAATTTTGTTGGTGCTGATAGAGAAATTAGGAACATGTTTAATACCGCTAAATCATCACTACCTGATGAAATTGCATCTTTATTGACATTAGAGAAAACTACGTGGCATTTTATTCCTCCCCACGCTCCCAATTTTGGAGGATTATGGGAGGCCGGCGTTCGTGGTACAAAGGGACATTTACGCAAGGTAATAGGAAGCCACACACTTACCTACGAGGAGATGACGACAGTCCTGGCGCAAGTGGAGGCGTGTCTAAACTCACGACCTATGACGTTGTTAAGCGATGATCCTAACGACCCCCTCCCCTTGACACCAGGCCACTTTTTAGTAGGTGAACCCTTGATTAACTTAGCTGATGATAATCTTACAAATTGTAACGTTACTAGTCTAGATAGATGGCGCTTAACGCAAAAAATTGTTACTAACTTTTGGAACCGATGGTACAAAGAATATTTGGTGAACCTTAATCAGAGATATAAATGGAATTCAAATTGTACTTTAGAGCCAAAAATCAATGATATTGTAATTTTAAAGGAGGACAATATTCCACCCGCCAAATGGATTTTAGGCAAGGTTATACAAAAGCATACAGGACCTGATAATATAACGAGAGTTGTTACTGTTAAATGTAAATCGGGCGTATTCAAACGTCCAGTTAGCAAATTGTGTGTAATAACTAAATAGTTGATTACTTACCTAAATATATATTGTTTACTTATGTGCATGTTATGCCATGCGCCATATTCAATGTTTTTGTTATTTGCACATATTAGAGTTAAGTGAAGTTTCTTTTATATAGCTTTTGAAGTTATATTTTATATAGATTAGCAATGTAATATTGTGGAAGAACTATGTTCTTGGTGGGCGGAATGTCTAAGTTACTATAGGTTTATATCTATGCTTAAGCACATATCGATGTGATACATACAGATGAATAGATACATACAGTCCACATTGTAAGGTAATTATAATTTTTAGTTCAAAATAAAGAGTCTTGTGGAGCACACGTTTGTTTAAATAAAATAATCCCAGCAAAGAAAAATCAACCTTATCGTTATTAACACCATTTCTAAATGCCAATCTCTTAACTAGTAGATATATGAATAGCCTAAGCCCATCTTTACCCAGTGACTATGGGACGATAGTTACGGATTTTTCCTTTATGGTCTAATTCTGAAGAGTTCCAGTGGTAGAAGTGCAGAAAAATAATAATAGAGAACAAGAAAAAGGAAAAGGTTTCATTATATAGTGCAGTATGCAAATGAGGAACTAGCAGTTTACAATGAAATGTAATCAAAATAAAAAGTTTCATAAGTTTTGAAATTCCTAAAATATCTGTTCAATAAACGCGAAGTTTCAACAACTAGAGAGTCGTGCGCGAAACATTTTTAATCTGTAACTTTGTAGGGATCAAACAATTGGGTTCATTTAATTCACTTCCAAGTTATATAAGAAGTGAAAACCAATACTTTAAATACCTGTTCTGATTCCATCTTGGATCAGTATGACACGGCCATTTCTTAAGTACGAATGAAATAGTAACAGAAGGAAAGCGTTTCTATTATTTTGTTATTTTTTCTTGAAAATGCTATTCTCAAATATTCTATTAGTCGTATTACTAGGAGCGCGAACTAGACTTCAATTTTGACTCGCTGCGCTCAACAAATCTCGGTATGTGTTAGCATATTGAACGAAGCGAGGTGCAAAAAGCACCGGAGTTGCATTTACAAAACGTTGACTCAGCATCTGTCCTCAACTATTTTTCAAGATGAGACATTACTATATTTTTTTTTAAATTTTTGTCTTAATTTTCTATTTATGCACCTATGAATATAGACATCAGTCTAATGAAGGTTACCGTTGTTAGTTGAATCTTGCAAAAAGGACGCAGAAAAGTCTCTCATAGAGAGCTTCGCTCATTAAATATAAAAAAAGTGACATTAAAATTAAAAAAGTGTTTTTGAATGTTAGTGTCAGATATTGCTGATTTCGAACAAACAATTAAAACAAATCTTTATTATCTATACTTTATGAATAATTAATGATTAATTAATTAATAATAAAAAAGAATTTTGCGGATACGTTTAGCTTAAACGCGCCTGTCTTCTTACAGGATGGCTTTGAAAAATTCTTCTTGACTGTGACAGGCAGGTTCATAAGGAAGGCTAAAGAGTATAAATTATCTAGCATTACGTTAACTTAGTTATCCTAATAATAAAATGATTCGTCCGCTTGTGGAACCGCGAGTAACCGTTAGTATTAGTATATTAAGATAAAAAAAAACAAAACCTGACATATTGTCTGTCATAAGGTCATCTCCCTTCTTCTCAGAAATTAAAAAAACAATGAGAAAGATAACATTAAATTCAATTAATTCATAAGAGATCGTATGTTTTAAATCCTTATATGTTAGATGATAGTCGCTCACCATTTAATTGCGTTATACTCTTGAATGGGTTGGGTTGTCTTGCAAACAAAATTTGCAATTGCAAATTGCAAATTGAATTATTAATTGATTAAAATCTTTTGGCATTCACATTGAAGTGATAGTTGTTTGTAAAAAAATGTTCAATTATTCCACGTTTGTGAAACAGTGTTCACAATAACAAAAAATACTCGGTTAAATTTGTTGTGTCTTTTGGAACCCTCGTAGCCTTAACTCTTAAGTTGGAGAGTGTCCAGAAGGGCTTATTTCGATACGTATGGTATCAATATGGGCCCTCCTGACTCTTAAAATTAATATACACAAGTGATCACTTATGTCTGATGTGGATTCAAAGTATAAAAGGTATAAATAAAAAATTTTGGTATTTACATAGTTTAAAGTTTTTATAATAAAGATACATAATACTTCTAAAGTTAACTTTCAGTTTGCGTGATAGTCAAGACCTCGCAAAAATACCTCAGTCAACGATTGTAATGTCAGCTATATATTAATTTAAAAATATCTTCTACAACGTAACGTTTTAAAAGACCATACCATAGAGATATTATAAACTACTTTAAAAGGAAACACTTATTTTTTTTTCTATACTAATGTAATAAAACAGTAAAGTAAGGTTGTTTGTTTTCTAATCTTCGAAACTACTGGATGGATTTCGAAAATTCTTTCTCGTTATGGTATTTGTCACTACGCTACAGCTTTTAATTTCTTATTAGTAAATAAAATCGTTCGTCCACAGGTGGAACCGCGAGCAACAGCTAGTCAATATATAAATAATATAATATAATTTTTTTTATTTATACTAATTAATGCATAAAGTCATGAGCCTTAAATTAAAATATGAATATAGAAAAGTAAATTAATATATCCGAAACGGTGCCTTTGTAGTATATAAAAACAAGTAATCGACGCTATACTGTATCTATGTAATACTTAGATAAGATAAGATTCTCATAATACAACGAAATTTTATATAATATTTTACTAAAACAAAAAGAAAATAAGATGTTTAGAATAACTTCTTATATGATTGCGTTCTCTCTGAGTTTTTTCTCGCTGCGATTTTCAAAATGGTCCTTGATCTTAAGCGAAAGAAAATGGCGCGGAAAGTCATTTGGCGGCATCAATAGAGTAATCGGGCATGTTCGTTTTTAGTCGGCAGCTCACTCGGTTTGATGCTGTAATGCGGTGTGGCTATTGTTTCAAATTACCACATTTACAAGAAAATTTTTATAACAAATATTGTACAAATATAAAACTGATTACTGTAAGGGAAGAAGCCTCAAACACAGTTTCAACATACTCTATTATTATTACGAATAAAAAAACACGTATTTCGAATAGTGTCGTATGTTAGAATATTATTAGGTACTTTAAAATTGTTAGTGATAAAATATTATTTATTTATTATTAGATAAAATATTATTTATTTATTATTAGATCAATAAACACAGCTATATAATATAACTATGTTTCTGAGTTGCAATAATTTCTAATAAGTAACACTAAAAATATGAGGAAAATGAAATAAGCGCTGGCAACATTAGCGCGGTTTCCGGCTCCCGGCCAGTTCTTTAGTAGTAGTCAGTTCACGGCGCAGTATTCAAATCTCGTTCGCGAGCGAGTCTCGCTTTCGTGTTTACAAGTGAGTGATTTTAGTGATAATTCCTTATCGGATATAAAACATTAAGTACGTATCACACCTGATATGAACACTATTTTGTTTATATTAATAAATTTTTAATAAGTATGTGAGATAAACATAAGACTTGGCAGTTATACTGATTTCAATGAGCTAAAATAGACGATGTTTATACATATTTATATTGTATTGACAAGTTGTTTTTATTTCATAAATAAAAATCATTTTTCATATATAAGAGTAATCTTTAGTATGGTTACATAGTTTATATACAAAACTAAAAATATAAAATTACTGCAGAACAAATTGCTATAACTTTTATAAATAACAAAAATTACAATTTTCTTGTATATTAAGTTCGTGTAATGATTCTTTGTTTTTATGTTACAGATCTGTGTGTAGTTAAAATGGCAGATGTGAGTTCACCCGTCACTGAAAAGAAGCACACAGACAAACATAACACAGGTAATTAAATGTTCCTGAAACCTGAAAATCCGGTTCCGTATCGCGTATTCAGTCGCTCGTACAGCTGTATGGTTCATTATTATAGTTATTTTATTTAAGACAAAATTAAAAATTTAAAGCCTTTTTATTTTTACAACTAAACTTTAAGGTTTTGAATAGTTTTAAAGTTGTTTTCAGTAAAATTTATAATATATAAATATTGACAATAATCCAAAAAAAATGTTAAAACCAAATCTGTGATAAAATTTTTATTAATGAAATAAAATTAAATGAAAATGTTTTTATTTAATTTAATTTCAAATCATTAATTTAAAAAGTTTTAATTAATAGTATTTAACTCTGTACAAGTTTGTTTGTATAAAAGTAATTAGTAACCTTTGAGGTTAACTTTGCAAACGAATTTCACAGAGACTTTTGTTACTGGAAAAACTATCACGGTTTAAAAACGTTTTGTCTCTTTAATACAATAATATTATTTTATAGATGTTTGTGTTTTTGAAAGAGCCAAAATTTTATTTAAAACAATATTTTTTTATAGATGTTTTGGTACGAAAAGTTGAAAGTAAGATTGTTGTAATATTACTTAACGCAAAGGTGGTGGTAAGACTGTCTTACAAAAAAAACAAACACAATCAATCGTCTTTTTTATACTAAAGGAATAATTATTTATAATTGATATATGTACATTCATATGTTTCATTAATATTATTAATTCACACACAAAGAAAACAAAACACACACATTGTATACATATGTGTGTGTTTGTATTATATGTTTCTTTATCTTTCTTATTTCGGTAAAACACCAACTCTACTGTACAATAGGAGTGTCTTAAAAATACTTTACTAATATATCACGTTTTTTAAATAAAAACAAAATTTCTTTTGGAATCAAATATAATTGTATTTATTTTTTTCTCCATATTAAAACAAATATTGTTTATATAATAAAAAGACTAAAATAATGTGAAATTTAATTAATATGAGGCAAATTAATAAGGACTTAAAGAAGCACAAAATAAAAAAATAAAAAAAATAAAAATAAAAAATTACCAAAGAGAAGAATTATGAAGTAATAAGAGATATTTATTTTTAGACATTGAATCATTATTTATTAACATGTTGTTTATTAACTGTTATATCATATGTTCTTTTTAAGAGAGAAGAAAGAAGAGAGAGAAAGAGTTATCATACATATATCTTTTCAACAACAACTTTTTTTTTATAAACTTATTATTTTTTATTTATACAATTTTTATGTTATTTAAAAAAAATACTTTCTGGTTATCCTATAAGATTCTATATACGTTACCTATTTTCTCTTCTTTGAACCCATCACAAGTTGCTCTTAAAACTGAAGTGACGTTGGACGTGACAATGTATAGGTTTAATAAACTAAGAAATAATCATGTCACGTATAAGAAAACCTTATTTTTTCTTATACTTCGCTTACGTACTGTTATGTACCGTGAGAATTGTTAATGAAGCAATGAGTGTTTAGATTTAAAAATACTATATATGGCAACATTGTGCTGTCTGTCAGATGTATCTCATACAATAGATAAGTGTATCTTATTTATTTCAATAAAAAAAGTATTACGTACATCCATTTTATATAAAAAAAAATAATGTTATATAAATTGAATTTGTGTTTGGAATTTTCGATGTATTTGACATCTCCCGTATGGTCTAGTGGCTAGGATACCTGGCTTTCACCCAGGAGGCTCGGGTTCGATTCCCGGTACGGGAAACTTTTTGCAATTTTTTTACTCAAATATACAAGTTTTAACTGTTCATATACCGAATGTTTTTTAATAATAGTGTAATATTAGCAATAAGTTTATTTATTTAGCTGTGACTTGCAGAACCACCCGCGGTCGTACCATTTTATTTACTATTAAGATAACTAAGAGAAATAGCGTAATGCTAGTTATAACCATATTATTGTGAATTGCCCAAAAATTATATTTTACATTTGTTTTTTTTGAAGATTAGCGCGTTTAAGATTAGTGTTTACACTAATTTTATCTTATTATAGTAATAGTATAAATTAAATTAGAAAAGAATAAAGTTTATTAAATAAAAGTATTGGTTTATTTGTTTTTACATCGCTCGTCATAGTTGCTTCCATTGCTAGAAAAATTACTATTCCTTTAATTATTTTCATTACTATTATTTATTTATTTCAACAAAACATTTCAAATCAAAATAGGTTTTACATATCATGCTTCGGCTTGAGCAGAACTATAATGTTGGAACAAGATTAGATTTTGCTTCGATATGATACATTTAACAAGCAAAACGATTTTTCACGAGATACCAACAAAATCATAATTACAGTTTACAGTTTTTACATTTTATTCCAAGATTAAGCTATTCAATATTGTTCTATATTATTGAGCGAAGCTCTCTATGAGAGACATTTCTGCATTCTTTGTTGAAGCATCAATTAAAAACGGTATATCCGAGAATTTCCGTCTGATTGAGACATCAGTCTGGTGGAGGTTTTAAAAAAAAATATAAAAAAAACAAAAATGCAATAATGTGTCTTATCTTGAAAAATATTTGAGGACAGAATGCGACGACGTTTTAAATATAATTTCGGTGCTGTGTGGACCTCGCTTCGCTCAAAATGCTAGCTAACACATACAGAGATGTTGGGAGCGCAGCGAGTAAAAATTGAGATCTGATAGCGCTCCTAGTTTTTATTAAGCTGAAAAGTTTGTTTGTCGAAATTTTTTATGGTTTGCGATAATTTTCGAAATTGTTTGATAAATTTCAAAAACTCTTTCTCATTATGATAGACAGGTTATAAGGAAGGATATTCTTAATTACGCCTGTGCTCTTAATTGTCCTGTCAGTAAATAAAATTGTTCGTGCGCGGATGGAACCACGGGTAATAACTAGTAATAAAGCAATTGAGATATCCTTATAAAAACATAATATTATTAAATTACTTTACATAGATAAAGACATATATATATATAAGTCATTATTTAAAAGTAAGTTTCGTTATTTGTGTTAATGTACTGCAAATAGCTCTCTTGTAGGTGGTGTTATTAAGAATAAGATTTTACCTACTTTAAATGTAAGAGGTTTTTCTAATTCACGGTTTTTTTAAGACTGTTATGTTATTTATTTAAACATTCATATCATAAATATATCACAGTATCAAAATTTTATTTTACATATATTAATATCGTTTACTGAGAAAAAATGTAGCTAAAAGAAACTAGAAATTTCAAGCTAGTTGTTGGGGTGGGGCGCTATATCGAAAAATACTGGCGCCACCCTCGGGGGACGAACCTTATGGTGCCGCTGAGATAGCAAGTTGAAACAAGAAAGTCGTGAAACAGTATGGCTATCTCAGACGGGCGCTGGTAGGTCCGTCTCTTAGGATCCTGGGTTCGGTGGAGGGGGTCGTGATTGAAAACACTGGAGTTCGACGTGTAGACGCGATAGCGAACCAGCCACAATAATATTTTCAATTCTTCTAGTTCCCTTTTCTTCAGAGTTCCTTTTTCTTCAGAGTTTTTCTTGTTCTTCTTAGCCGTCGGAAGTAATAATCGGTAGTGGCGCCATACTGCCGGGTGTAGCACGCCACGTATACCGTAAAGAGAGCCGCGGTTTATAGACTCATTTTACTAACATTTTTCACTATGGCTGGTCCGCTTTTTCGCTAATATTTATTTCTCTAGATCTTATACTTAAACATGTTGTACATCAAAATAAGCGTCTTAATAAAATCTATCTAAAGGTATATAATACAAAACAGTAATAATTATAAATCTAAAATAATACGTAAAAAACATGCAATATCATACAAAAAACGGTACTTTTAACAACCTAAAATTCGTTATTATGTCAAAACTATCCATCTCTCAACTATAAACTAAACATATTTATAATCAGTTTTAAGTGCTTTACTAAATTACAAAAGAAAAACAAAAGAAAATCTAATTATAATTTTCATACTAAACTCAAGTGCGAGACAGAGATGCCAACATCTTGCTATCTCTGTCATACCCATCAGTTTCACAATAGATTGCTGCCTAACGAGAGACTAATTCTATGACTATAAATTACGAAGTGTGAGACAGAGATGCTAACATCTTATCATCTCTGTCACACTCATTAGTTTCACAAAAGAATGATACATAACGAGACACTAGTTTTCTGAACACATGTACATGATATAATTGAAATATGACTACATACTAATACAAGATTGGTTGATTAAAATAAGTAATAAAGAGAGCGGACATTAAAATTATTCGTCGCCGACACTAGTAAACTTTTTAATATTATCATTATTATTATCTTTAAAGGTATCTGTGATAACAATTATATCTATAATAAGATTATAAGATAAGATAGGATGCAATGTTATTTATTATAAATATCTATAAAGATATTTCGGATTTGTCACAGCTATTTCTACACTCGCGTGATATCTTTATCTCAACTAATCCATTGACCTAATGAGCTGGATAATTTTTAAAGTTTTTATGAGATTTTAAAATGTATATATTTTTTTTTATAAAATGAAGTTTGCTATCTGTCTGTATACGCAACACATTTAAAAACTGTAGAACGAATTTTTGAATGGTTTTCACCAATATAGCGAGAATCCTGACGAAACTTTAATGTATAATTCATTATGGTTTTAAGTACATATTATTGAAATGAAATGATTATTGCTGAAGAGACTGCAAAAAATCTTGTCTACATAAATAATTAATACTTATTAATGATATCCTAAGTAGAAATAACTCATTCTTTAAAATTAATTAAAATGATCAAGATTTAAAAAATCTCTACGGGCGAAGTAGTGGGCCTCAGCTAGTCTAGCGATAATTAATGAGAATTATCTTAAAAATGTTTATTTGCAACTTTTTCTTAAAAAGAATTATAAAAGTTTCATTTCTGGTTGTAATTTTTGATCTTCATGTCATCTCCCGTATGGTCTAGTGGCTAGGATACCTGGCTTTCACCCAGGAGGCTCGGGTTCGATTCCCGGTACGGGAAATTTTTTGTAATAAATTTAAAATGTATATTTAAATTTTAAATCTATTTGCTACTTTCTTTTAATTAAAACAAGTCTCTCTTTAATCAATATTTATAAATTATGTCATCATGACATTATCTAGAATCTATCGATTTAGAAATCGAAACAGTGAAACGGATATCTTATTGATTTAAATCAACAGGTTTCATTAATAATTTAAATAACGTTAAAAAGATAATGATTAATTTCAATTACGTTAAAAAGATAAAATATGTTAAAAAGATAATGTTCCTTAATTAAGTCTCAAGTCAACTAAAGGTCTGTGACGACATTAGATTCTAAAGTCGGTGCCTGACACTACCACCGAGGGTACCTCATGCCGCTAATTGCTGACTCATAATTAGATCCATTCGTTTTGTTTTAGCTTTGACAAAGTATTGGAAAGTTTTTTGTCTTTAATAATGCCTTGAATAGTTATTATTTGATTGTGGTGTAATGTACCAATACTAATTGTTGTTCGCGGTTTCATCCGCAATTTTATAATCTATTGAGATAGCTCAGAGTAGTATCGTAATGTTTGTCTTCCTCATGAACCTGTCTGTCTGTCTATCATAATCAGACATAATTTTCTAAATTCATATGGTTGTTTCGAAGGTTAACGCGCTTAAACAAACAAACTTTTCCGTTTTTTATTATTAGTATAGATAACCAATACATTAAATATAATAAATTATAATTGATTTAAAACACTGTTTGGTTTGTAACAGATATATTGTATTAATAAAAAACATTAATGAGATCTAAATTATCTTATTATTAGCTTTTCATTGCTTTTTATTATTATTTATTATTTAGCTTTTCATGAAAATATTCTAATTATTTTTGTCAAGAGTTTGTTCTCTCAACATCTGATGTCAATATTTTTTCTATTAAAAAGCCTTTGCAGTAGTAAATTCTGAGAATTCTTCTAGTATAATTATTTTTGTGAACGTCGGTAAATTCGGCGAATTATAAAATATCATGAATAACTTCAAGCCATTAAGGATTCTTTTATACTTATAAAGAAAATTTCACTTCGATAAAAAGAAAAAAATAATTTTATTTTTATTTAAGCAAATATTGGTTTGTTTGTTAGGCTTTTACACTATTATGGTTGGTATTATGAAATTTCGCAAACGATGTATCCCTGGGTACGGAAACGGATATGGATTCTTCCTGAACAATATATTGTTACCGGTGTATAAAAAAATATTTTAAGACTATCTATTCCATTTTTTACCATATAAAATACAGTCGAAAAGGCTAAAAGTATTTAATATAGATTTTTGATATATATAGTATTTTTAGTCATTGCTTTAAAACAGTTTTTTTTATCCGTTGGTTTGTTTGCGTATCACGCATGCTAAGCGCATTTTGATGAAATTTGGTAGAGTGATAGATTATTGCATAAAAATGTACAAAATAAAAAAATCTATGATGATTAGATATTAATATTAAATGTACTTCATCGTATAAAACGCAAGTAACAGATATTCAACCATAATTTTACATATACTTATACTAGGTGTTACTCGCGGTTCCGTCCAGAGAAGACAAATTTTATTTACTATTAATATAATTAAAAGTATCGTAGTAGTAGACAGCCTTCCTCTTGAACCTGCATATCATAAAGTTTTTTCAAATCCATTGTATAGTTTTGAAGATTAGAGCATTTAAACAAACTCTATTATTAATATAATATAATATATATTAATGTATAGATTAGAAACAAACTCATATTCCTTCTATTAGATTTTTTTTTTGTGGCTTTTTTCTTTGCATACCACATGTGTGTCTTGTCACATCTGATACAAGACCAGACATTGGAACTCTTAATAACCCCTCTCTTCTCACGGGTACCATTGTAAGAGGGAACAATAAAACTAACGAACACAATATGAATATTCCCAGTATATTAAAATTAGTTAAAAAACTAAGTCTATTGTTTAAATAAATAGAACGAGTCCTTTACGGTATATAAAGTAAAAAAATATATTATTATGTACATAATAAATCTATATATTAAAAATAATATTCATATTCTCAGATAAACTGTTTCATCTAAAACAAATTGGTTTTTTTTATCTGTCTTTTTGTTTCAGCTGAAGTAACGGTTTGATCACTTTCATAACACAGATTATATAAAATGTTTGTTAAATGTAATTAATTAATTTATTATTGATATACAAAAAAGTAAATAAATACATATTTAAATGGCTAAGTTAATATTATCTATACTAAAATTATAAATAGGAAAGGTTTGTGAGTTAACAACGAATAAAATCAAAATCTACTGCGTCGATTTTAATAATCCTTAAGAATTGTTGCGTCCAAATGAACGCATTCTTTCTTTCTTTCTTTATTTTAAAAATTCTTAAACAACTAAAGATATTATTTAAAATTTGCTTTTAAATGTTTCTTTTTCGTACCAAAACAATAACAAACTTTTTTGAAGAATGTATTGATTGTCCTTTTAAAAACTCAACAGTTTAAAAAAATATGGTTTCAAAAAGTTTTTTATATGATGATAGTTTTAAAAGTTTTTAATAGGCCACCTGATCACTATACGCGATATTAAAATATAAATACTTACATTATATACATTGTATAGCTTGTGTATATTATATATCTTACGATGTCGACATGCCTATTGTTATGTTAATGCTATAAACACAATTAAACTCACTTGTACTCGTTAGTGATAATGTAGTGTCTTTGCCCTCTTTGGAGTCCATCTTGTTTTGTTTCTTTGTTTTGTTTTATGATTATAAAGCATATTTATTATGCAATTTACATAAATAAAAGAACATTGTTATTAATAAACATTTCATTAAAAATAACTTTGATCCAGATGTTATTAACATTTTTTGTATACAATTATTTATTTTCCATACTAAGCTTCTTAGTATTCCGTGGATTTAACGCACAGGCGCTGGGTCCATCATGTTGCAGAGGAGTGAAAGGAGAGTTTGGGATATTCGAACTAGGTGTAGGTTTAAAGGACCCCTTTTATAGTGTGCAAACACACTCATTGTATAGACATCTGTAATCAAATCCGATAAGAACCTACAAATTTAGTTTTTGAAGTACGTTCCAAAAATAAAACGAACTGATTTATCCCAAAATTCTGACGAAGTCCAAAATCTTAAGAGAGATATCGCTGTCATAGGTAGGTACTACTCGCTCCCACTTCTACAGTATACAGATATCCTAATAACAGATTTGATTAAAATAATTTTATTATAACAATCAAATTTGATTCGATCAATTAAACAATTTCATATATTATGTATTTTTATTTAAAATAGTTTATCTTAAATAGTGTTTTTGATAATAAATTCAATCTAAAACTAGTTTTAAATAAATGCGACCCAAGAATTACAGATATTAATAAATATTATTTTTTAATGAAATTGTTATATTTAAAGTAATCTAATATAATAATTATTTTGAAACAATCTCAACAAAATTGTTTTTAAACGTTATATCACAATTAATATAAATTATGTATTAATAGTTTGAAAATAAACAGTTTTATATATAATTGATTAAAGTTTTTGCAATACATAATAATATTATAAATTGGAACAGTAAGTTTGTCCAAACGCGCTAATCTTCAAAATTACAAGATAAATTTGAAAAATTTGATTATGATAAGCCATAAAAAAGGCTATAGGGAATTTAGCATTAAGCTATTGTTTTTAGTTATCTTAATAGTAAATAAAGTAATAATTTCTCAGGTGAAACCGCGAGTAACTGCTAGTAAGTATAAATATAATTCTTGTGTTAAACTTGTTACTATGTTCACAATTTCTCTTATCCTCTTTTGGTAATGTTATCTAACAGCTGATGCGGATTTTCTAAAGTCTGTTAGTTTTATGGCTGCGATAGTATATTTTAAACTATTATATATAATTATCAGCCTATACTCACATAGATACATATTTTTTCCAGACAAATATGAACGTGAACAGTTCACGCCGTGATTTCGACATGCTCCAATGTCATAACGACCCCAAATGGGTGCGAAACTAGTCAGTCAAATTAGGTCAGTACATAAATAATTTTATGTACCTAATAATATACACTATAATTGCAATTAGTTAACAATGATTACATGAAAAATAATATAAACAATATTGAATTGTATAAAACGCCATTTACTTAATAAGTATTGTTAACAAAACTGTGTTGATAAGGATTATACATTTAGAAACATGTTATATATACTAATATTATGAAGAAGAAAAGTTTGTTTGTTTAAACGTGCTAAATTTCTAAACTACTGAATGTTGGTACATTCTTTGTGATTATGATAGGCAGGTTCATGAGAAAGGCTGTTATAGCATTATCATTACAGCTATTTTAGAAGTAAAAAAATTCGTTTATCCGTGAGTGGAACCGCGAGTAACAGCTAGTATTATTATAAAATGAAACAAACAATGAAGTTCACAGTAAAAAATATACAGCTTTTGTGTTTAATATTAATTATCGAGCATTTCCTCTGAATAATCATTATTTTATTTTAATATAGTATTTCATTAAATAGAAAAATGACTACTGAAGTTTTGTTTAATGATTGTACATAGTTAAATAATTATGGAGAGTTGATATATCTATACCAACCCGCTATCAATTAATACGTAGTAAAAAGTAAACTATATTTCATGAATCATTTTGATTCAATTAATTATTTTATAAGAATCTTAAGTTTAACTGAACCGGTATCCAAACTTAATTTTACATGTTATTTAACTATAAAAATAGTTTTTTTTTGGCTGAAATATTAAACTTAGGAATATTTGGACTTTATTGTAAAACTAAAATTCTATTTATTATGATTAATTATTGAAATATAAAAAAAAAGTTGCCTATAGCACTATAATAAACCTTTCTAACAGTGAAAGAACTTTCAAAATCTGATCAGTAGTAGCCTGAGGTAATCTGTACACACATGTAAATTTACAAACTATACGCCTATATTATATATAATTAAATATACGTGAATACCGCCACGTAAATATACGTGAATACAACCGCAAATACCTATTCTGTAGGTATTGTGTGGGTATTTTCCAGACTTCTTTCCAAGCGATTCGAGAAATCGAAACTCTTATTCTTGAATACGGAGCATGGCTCAATCGCGGCGTGAATTGGGTTCGAAAGTAATGGCTGCAATTCCGATAGTATTTATGTAAGTACAGTCGCATAATTATGTATAATAAAGAGATATTTTTATGAGTTTAGATAATAATAATAATCACGCATTATGAAAACTTAAATATAAATAAATATCTCCTTATTTAATATAGATATTGTCATAATAATCTGTACTGTACACATCAAAGACATTAAGGTTCTTACTCCCGATGGGTGTGGCTGAAGATGAACCCGAAACTTCACAATGAAACTGTAACTAATGAACTGTAAAGTGAACAATAGTAACCTAAATTATATTGCTTGCTAAAAATATCATAAACATTTACAAATAGGGCTTATGTTATGAATGATGTTATTTATTTGATTACGCTTTTGCGGGCTGGATCAGAAAAAAGATCGCAGTATTTTTATTTTTAATTACTTTATTTTGATGAAATGATAATGAGCGGCTGAAATTTCAGTTTAGGTTTCGGCCAGTTTCGGCAAAAAATGTACTTTCGGCCTTTGTTTCGGTTTCATCTAAAAAATGACCAGAAGTCGATTATCGAAATATCGCCTGTCATTTGTCGAAGTTATAAGGAATTGACAAATATAATTAGAACTATTAATCTTCTAGGTGAGACTGTGGAAAACCTCTTTTTTATTATACAATATAAGACTTTTTATGAATATTATGAATAGTAATTATGGAAAAGTATATTGGATACTTATTTTAATGATCCCTTTTTACATTATTTAACGCTTTTTAAGTGTCGAAACTAAATATAACACCGAAGAAAACTCCAGTTTCGGTTTTGTTTTCATCTGAATGGCTTGTTGCAGTCGTATACTATAAAATTATCATATTGACAATTTTAAGGTAAGGTTTGTATACCATCACTTTCAGGTTTTAACCTGAACTTATCCTCACTAATAAAAATTTTTGTACCATAACATATTCTCTGTTTTGTCACTTTCACACCTTTGACGTTAATTGTTAGCGAGAAAGCGACAAAACATAGAATAACTTAGTTTAGTATCATTGTTTGAATTGGCAAAAACTTTTTAACATTGGCGTTGATTGCAATTAAACTTCATGATAGGACTCCAAGAATGCGCTTAAACAAGATCAAGCCCATCTTTGTTGCAATAAATTTTAATGAAATTCCAGTGCTTTTGTCTCCAGTGACAGTAGCAACTGACTAAATACGAATTATCTAACATCAAGGGTAATTGTCATCTCCTACGTGATTGGTAAATTGCCGGACGAGTTCGGCGTGTGCTCCCCACCTACGTGTCACTGCTTCTGCTTTAATAGGTCACCATGAACTCTTAACACTGTCATAGTTTAAGTAAACAATATTACAATAATATTACTTTTCAAGAACTTTGAATTTTAAGAAGAGTACTTAATGGGGCACGGAAATCAATATTACAATAATATTCTTCGAGAACTTCGAGTTTTTAGAACAATATTTAATCCAACACCTCAAAAAGTCTTGCGGATTTCGTGTAAAACAATATTGTTTTAAAGATGTATTGGTACTTAAAATTTAATTAAGGTTGGTGTATTATTACTTTTATTTTACTCTTTCTTTCCTATTTCTCATGACGTCATTTCATTGGTTTGTCGTAAATAGCTTAATCGTGTTGCTATGTTAATCGCTCGGTTCCCACTGTCTATTGTTATTTTATTCAATGAATTAATTCTAGTTTAACTTTTTAAACCAGAGAACAAAACTTTTAAAACCAAGAAACATAATTTCCTGATAAAATTTACGAATATACAGCGACTTATTTGTGTAGTTAAAAAACAATTTGTAATATACATATATATGTAAACTTTTTCTGTATTTACAGTTGAAAAGATAGAAATGGATTTAAATAGAGTTAATTCACCGTCTCCACATTAAATTGCTACAATTATGAGGCTATGGTATTAGTACAATTTGGCTACTACATAGCGTGTCTCTGCTGTTCAGTGTCGTCTGGAGACTTATTAGGACTTATTTATTTATATATATATATATATATATATATATATATTTTTATACTTACTTATGTATACATTTTACACCTTTTTGCCAAATATTTATTTATTTATTTTTTTGTTTGTTTATTTCTCTATTTTAGTATTTATTTATTCTTTTTTATATTTTTATATCAATTAATTATTTTGGTGTCTCTTTGTTTATTTATTTATTTATTTAATTTATTTGTTTGTTTGTTTATTCATTTTTTATTTTTTTGCTTGGTTGTATTTGTATCTTTTCTACTTTGTATGAATATCAGTGATCACTTTTTTAGGTTAAATGGAATTTGCAGGACTGCCTATTATGAAACCATATCAAAATGTAATGATTAAATGTTTGAATGAATGAGAATGAACACAAAATAATCGCTTCTTTAAATACACTCTAAATAAAGGTACTAAAGATCTGATTTGATCCACACTCTCTAATTCGTTACTTTTCCAAATTTGTATTTCACAAAATATCAGACTTTCAGACAAACTTTAAATATATGTAGTTTGTGATATTTTTAGTAAGATAGCATACTCAGTCCATCCATTAATCTAAATAAAGTTGCTGTGACACAGACATGACGTGACCTAGCACTGAGGGGGGATTGCATCACCTGTACTATTATTACATGCTTTGATAAATAAATAAATAAATAAATAAATATATAAATAAATAATATATAAAAAGTGAATATTTTTATTATTTAAATAGAAATTAATAAAAAGAATATTGAACAGATATAAGGGAACTCGCTGGTTTTATTTCTCTGTAGACATTTTTATTGAATTAACAGAACTTAAAACTAATATTAAAATTTTATAATTTTTTGTCTTCTGGTGACTTACTATGACTCCTTTAAACTGACATAGTTTAAAAAGTTTTGTATTGACATTAATATAATATCTTTTTGAGATTTTGAGTTATTTAAATAGCAAAAAGATATTGAACCGCAGGTATTTGAGTAAAAAAAAAAACAAAACGAGAATTAAAAGTAAGATTGAAGTGATATGGATTTTAGAAATGATAAGGTCCCAGAAACAAAAATAGTTTAATTATTATTTTGTTTCTTTCGTTATCTATGATTACTATTAAATATAATTATTCGGATGTACTCACGTTATTGTTATCGGAATTTGCAAGACTAATTTAAAAGTGAACTGTTCACGCCGCGATTCCGCCATGCTCAGAGCTCATAAGTAAGGATAATGAATGGGTCCGAAACTTGTGGGGCAAATTCCGATAGTAATAACGTGAGTACAGCTGGATAATTATATATAATAGGTTAATTATTATACAATTCAACGAGACCTAGATCAACTAGAGCACTAACATCGCAATGTGAAAAGATAGCTAGTGCACTAGTTATCTATAGATTTTAACTTAATATTTTTGAGGTCAAATGGTGCATATTATACTGTAAAAATACTAAGAAAGATTCTTTATAACGCTATTTATTTAAACCTTATATAGTATTTTTATACATTTTATTTTAGTTTAGCTTAACATTGTTATCTAGTTTAAAACGATTTTTTATAAGCGTTTCTGTCCTCCTAAGAAATGATCTTATCAAATTCCAAGCCTTGAGGTTTTCTAAATATTTCTTGATTCCTTTTATGCTCTAAGTCGGATGGGCACTAATTATATACATATATATGTATGTATGTATGTATGAGTGTGTGTGTGTGGTATTTGTGTCTGTGTATGTATATATGTATGAATGTTTTGGTTTAGAAATTGTCATCTACCCCTTATTAGCAGTTGTTCGCGACTTTTTCGATGTATTTCGAAGTTTTAAAACATCTGTCATCTCTGATATAATTAATTAATTTATTTATTTATTTAAACTTTATTGTAAAACCAAAAAAAAGAAGGAATTACAAAGGGCGGACTTAAAGCCTGGTGGCATTCTCTGCCAGTCAACCCGTGGTGCAGGTGAGAAGGTGGAGTAGATCCATGTACAATTAACATAAATATTTATATATAATTAATAATATAGATTTCCAACAAACAATTCTTAATCCTTTTTTATTCCTGAGCAAATTACTTTTTTAAACATTTAATGTACTTTAACCTCAATTATATTTTTATTACCTATTGTTTATATATCTATATATAATTACTATTATTATTAGACAGTATAATACTATATATAACTATCCGGCTGTACTCACCTTAAAATTATCTAAACAGCAGTTTATACCGCGATTCCTTCCTGCTCCGAACTCATGAATAGGGCGGGTTCAAAACTATTGGGGTAAATAGTATTTTCTTAGATTTTCACGAGTACACATTTCAAATAAAACTATTTTTACGGATTAAAACGCGCGTATAATTTGGTTACATTTTTTATTTTAATCCGACGTTTCGAATACTTTGCAGTAATCGTGTTCACGGGTAGACGAGATGTAAGTGTCTGTCAGAAAGTCAGTTAATTAATCATCAAAAATGTAACCAAATTATAAGTAAATATTCGCGTAAATTTCTATAAAGTACAGAAGGGTTTTTATATATACCTAATAATAATCATTTATGAGTCGTAATACAAAAGTCTCGTCCAAAATGTGTCTCAATAATACCTCGTACTCACAGCTTCAATACACGAGACGTGTGAGGACGCATACAAATTAATTTGACACTGAAAATGTTACATAATCTTTAGTTATACTATTTTAACATTTTTATAAAATCATTTGACTTGCATATGCAAATGCTAATGCACTTATTCATGGTATGTTAAAGAGTTAAACTACATAAAATTAGTATATCTTAGTCAGATATGAACAAAATTAAACTATACTAATATTATGAAGCAGAAAAGTTATTTAAACGTGCTAATTTACGAAAGTACTATTTGACAACTTCTTTCTGATTATGATAGACAGGCTATTAATATTATTATTTTTTTATTATTTTATTTTATTTATTATTTATTTATGTATTATTATTTATTCACTTATCTGTGAATAACAGATAGTATTTAGATAACATTCTTGTCTTAGTCAACTAATTGTTGAACAGACTACACTACAGAACAAAACTATGTCCCACTTAAGAAATAGGTTAGTAATAAGTTTAATTTATATTAATACTTATAGATAAGATTAATATTACATACAAGCGGTACTTTGTAGCAAGATAATTGACCCATTGAGTCAGGTGAACTAGGTAAATGAAGTCATAGTCAATATCTATCATGACGTCATACCTAGATCATTTCAAGGTCACGAATTTGCACTTCAACAAACACAAAATATTTTAGTATACGTAAAACCTAATTGTTTCTTTGTATATAAGTAAAATGTTTTAATATTTTTGTTAACCTTGAATATCTCACCTATTGATTTTTATTTTTTTAAAGTATTTATTTAGTATTAGGTTATTCTAGAATAAAATGTAAATGATGATGATGATGATATCTTATGGATTTATAGAAACCAATTAACACAACAGGTCTCGTTTGACTAGCAGTTACTCGCGGTTTCACTTGCGAGTGAATGATTTAATTTATTATTAGGATTATTAAGAGTATGCTAGCTATGTAAGATATTTCATTCGCGTATCTTAGTAGATACGATAAAAAAGCTAGTGCTTTTAGTCTTCCTCAGAAACCTGCCTATTGTAACCAGAAATATTATTTTTAAATCAATCTGGTAGAGTTAAGATAGATAGATATTTAAGATTAGTGAATTTAAATAAACGAACAAAATTTTCTGTTCTATTTGATGAATTATAACGTTAGTATAGACAGGATTTTCTGTTCTATTTGATTGGAAGAAAAAAAAGATCGTGATAAAAAATTTATAACATTGACTAAGTATTGACAATAAAAAAGTACCTAAATATATTATATTATATAATATAACGTTAAATCATTTCTATTTAAAAATACAAAAACTGTACAAGAAATGATCAGTAATTAAACCGAATTCTCGTTTTTAAATGTAATTTGGTTAAATGGCACGAACATTAAAAAAAAATAATAAGCCCAGTTCGCTAAAAACGCTCATCAAGTTTGAAACCCGCTGTTTCTTCGCCACCCTATCCCTTAAGAGGGGTGGCTTTAAAACAGCACAATGGAGATACGCTGCTTGGGGAATATGCAATATACATATATGAATAACCTTATTTCAGATGTCTTTTGGGTCTCGTTTAAATCTATCAACTATCTTATTTAATAGATATTTATTAAGTTTATTATTTTTTTATTACTTGTTTTGTTAAAAAAAGTTATTAATTTTATAGTCCAAGGTCGACGTAATATAAAGTATATTAAGTTTAAGAAACTGCCATCTGTTAGCAAATATAAGAGTTGTGCTTCGTTCAAATGATTGTTAGGTTGTTGATAATCAAGTTAATATAGTAGCGTATAGATGGCGCTTTGAGAAATTATAACTTTTACTGTAGAGGTCGCTGATAACTTCATTTTAAAACAAAAATCCGAAACTTTTTACTTAACATAATACCCAATTAAATAAAATATTTATTTTATTTTATTTTTCAAAATTTTAACTTTTATGTTGTAGACGATCACATACAAGATTAAAACCCAACTTTCGGATACGAGTATCCTACTTCAAATATTCGCATTATTCATTCTCATAGGTCACGAGTCATTTTCATGGGTCAGTTGACAAAAAAATACTTTTATAATGAAAAAAATCAAGTAAATATTACTATTTGATTTGATTTATTATAATTTGAATGGAAAAATGAAAAATACTTGGTTAATAACCTGATTGCGGAATTCCGAAAGGACCCACGGTAGGAAGCAAGTTTTAATAAAAAAAAAATAATTAAATAAAATGTAATAAAAAAACTAGATTGTTTATAAATAAAGAATATCTGGTATGTTGCTTACGATTCTAGCCTACCACAATATTATGAATAGGTCTTATATATGTATCCAATATTTGCAAATTCAGTATTGATTGGCCGATAAAGACGATCAGGAAGGTATCGCACATTTTCAGGCGCTTGCCTTCAGCACGCAGGGCCTGGTAACCTAATGAAATAGGACACGCAACCGCAAGTTTTCCTGCTTGGGACCGATGTAACCAACCCTCAAGGACTTCAGTTTCAAAGGAATTGTATAAATATTGCGTTAAACCACGCAAGAAAATTAGACTGAGATTATATACAGACAATACATAGTTATTTTATTATTATGTAATAGATATCTACAAGTATCTTGTTTAGGTATTATATATATTTTTTTTCATTATTTATGATCACTTGTGTACATCAAATGGAAGTATCAAGAGGGTCTATTTAGATCATATCTACTCATCGAATCAAGCCTGCTGTAAAGAAACTCTCCCAGTTAAAGTTACAAGGGTTTCAAAGTTGCCCTGGTTTAGTAAAAACCACAAAAGAAACTCAGCCAGGGACTATGTCTTGGTTATGATGATTGTTTCAAAAACATCAATATTTAATTAAAAGGTCTAATGATTTCAGTCAATTAATTTTGTAAACTCGGCCAATAAAACAACTTAGACCAGGCACAAGTATGTGATATAGTTAGTATATAAAAAAAAAACAAATAAATGAGGTTGAAATGAATTTATAAATAGTCTTATATAACTTACGTATATGATTAGCATTTGGTAGCAGCGTAGTATAATAAATTTGGAAATAAATAAGTTCAAAATCAATTTTCTTGCGATCAAGATCAAGCTTCAGATGGTTTTAAAAGACATAAATTTTAAAAGATTTCTGTATTGAAAGAAAATTGTATTTAGAAAGCTTATTCAAATAATTTAATAGCTTCTACAAAGATGATATATTTGATAGTAGTTTTTTGAAAATTTGTTTCAAAATGATATATAGAATATTTTAATCCGCCGACGGGATATTTGATTTTTTTTATATATTGTACTGTGAATATGAACAAATATAATCCTAAAAAAAATATAAAGTTTACACAATGAAGGACTTACTTATAAGCTTACATAAACAACCTTTATAATTTTAGGAATGAGAGTTCTGTCTGAGTAACTAATAAAAAAAAATCTAATTTACTAGCTACAAATCAAGTCGTTATATATAAAATATAATAATATTAAGTGCATGTCATTATGTGACATTTACGGTATCATTATATCTCAAATCTTAACCTCAAATATACAGATAGAACTAAATAAATATATTCTTATATTTATATATTTTACAATATTGAATTGAATATTGTACAAAATTCGATCATAATGCAAGTATTCTCTATCAACATTACAATGTACAGGAATATTGGTACTGTGTAGGTGCAAAAACAAAGAAAAGAAGACAAATATCAAATATAAAAATATGATATAAATATATTTGTATAAATACAGGTACATAGAATCAGATCAGATTCAGAAAAAAGTAGAATAATAATAACTATGTCAAAAACTGTGTATTAAAAAAACAAAGCATGTACCTGTGATGGTTTTTAATTCCATTTGCTACATATTGCATTTTTTCTAAATTTTTTTTTTGTGTAATCCAGAGGAATGCGTCTGAAAATTAATATCTAAAAAAAAAAAAAAAAATAAATAACATAGTTTTTTATATTTTCTCTGATAACTGTAATTAATTTTTTAAATAACAATACATGATAAATATTATTAATATTTTTTTCAGATACTTTTTTCAATTGTTATTGGTTTGACCTCAACTTACGGGACACTGTCTAGCATATTTATATATATTATAATATCATATATTAGAAAATATACAGAGATAAGTAAGTCTTAACTCTACTAAATAAACTTTTTCCTATAATTTATTTAGCTCTTTTACATTTTTGTGGTAATAGTATAATTTAAAATACTAATAATGTAGGTTGTCAATGCGCCATCTTAAGCCAATTAAAACCAATATCTACTGGCAAGTCATAGACAAGAATTGAAACTACGTAAAGACTTTACGTAGTTTTACGGTACTTACGGTAACGTATCTAACATTATTGGTAAACAGAATTCATTGAACATTGCCAATATTTATGGTAAATTTATTAATAACTTCACTTTTTTAATATTTGTCATTTAGGTTTCCTTTAGAAATTAATTGCGTAAAAAATAATATTATTATATGAATTTCGTGATATTCACATATCTAATTATTTAAATATCATAAATACTTTTAGTAAAATTATTATTCTTGGCTTGTGAGTTAAAAGAAGTCTTTTTTGTTAAGAGCAAAGAATCAGCTTTACTATTAAATAAGAGAATTATTGGTACCGAAATATTGTCTGATTAGCTGCTACTGGTTTCGCGGACAAACGATTTTGTTTACTATTTAGATAACTAAGATTAGTCGGGCAATGCCAGATAGCCTATATTTACCTGTAAACCTACTTATCATAATCAGAAATAATAAATCCATTAGCTAGTTGAGAAGATACAACTACAGCGTTAAAGCAATCAAATTTATTCACTACATAATATTAGTATAGATGAACACCACAACGTGGTATCTATGCGTGCCTGTCTAAATAATTCTGGGTAGGATCCCCGGTCAGAACAGATTGATAACGGACCCTAACACCACCACTCAAAGTAATATTACAACAATCATACCAACCTTTTTCGTCCATCTATAAACAATATATAAAAAATTGGGTTTTTTAAATGATTTACTATTTTAAGGATTAGTCAATTGGTCTTCTAAAAATTAAAAAAAATCAAAAAGTTAGAATATTGAAACCAAACTTTTTTAAGTGGTTTGTGAGAGCCAACAGATCTTACAGAAGGAATGCTGCCTGAGTAAAATTGCACAGATGAATAGCATGATTAAAAATGTATAAAAATACATATATATCAATAATTTAATTTGTATACATATATGTATATAAATTAAATTATTGCATTATCAATGATAAGATAAAATGCGTACATTGCATTCTTATATCTTTATACTATTTAGTTTGAGGTAAATATATAATATAATTTAAATATAAAATAGCCTTGTTAGGGAGTTTTTGAAAATTATTTTTTACAAAGTCAATTTTAATCTAGTTATCTATAAAAATTGTATACAATTTTTATGAGATTATTTTCGTAACATATTGTCTTTTCATCTTAAATTGTTTAATCTTTTTAGAGCTATAATCTAGAAACCGGGATTTTTGCTTTATTTCTATGTTAAAAACATTCTAATACCAACTTCTAAGGAAATATTAATATTAGTAGAATCACAGCACATGTTTTAAAGAAATTTATATATATTTTTTATATTTACTGTAATAAATCATTTCCATTGTTTCAGGTATACCTTTCAGCGGATTTACATACAACAAAACAAACAACTTTTTGGTTCATTTAAAGATTATTTATTATATTACAATATTTTACATAATTTGAATACTCGAGAATTGATTCATTGGTTTTGCTGATTGAAAAAAAGTTTTAATAGTTCATCTCTATTACTCTTTGATAGATGAACAAGGACGGGGTATTTATCGTCGATTTTGCTATTACTAGGCACAGACGTGTACAAGAAGTGCGCGCGCATCGTTTTCAGGGCGCAGGACGCACCCTCGAGAAGTATTATGAATGTTCAGACAAGAACTGCTCAAACAACTGTCTTTAATAACATATATGAGTAATAAATCTTAATATTATTTACAATAATCATTTTATTTAATAAAAATACAACCAATAGCATATTTTATTAATTTAAATGGTAATATATATTGGTCATAAATGTAATGCCTCTTCTAATCATATAAGCGCTCTTCTCGTACACTAGCCGCCGATACAGGCAGTATCATATCACGACACAGCAGGCTGTGCCGGCGACCTCAGCGGAGGCGACCTATATTAAGCCAGTTATTTATTATAATAATCTAACCACATTTTAATATCAGTGTCTATTGCTACATCTCAGGTGAGTATTGTTAAAAAAAATCCACTGCAACGCTTACTTAGAATATTCTAGTGGCATATAAATATATCACTATATATATGTATGTATAACAAAGTAATTGTATATTAATATCGATTGCTTCTTCATACCATACTAATTATAGATAATTAACTAAGTACTCTATTACAAAATTACGTCATAATTCACAAAACATTAATGAGATATTAATTATACTGAAAGTAGTAAAAATGTAATGTATTCAGGTTTTTTCAGTCTGTATATCGACCGGCTGCAGGTTAACGCGTAGTCAGGTTCAATAGGTAACATTCTGTATTGCGTTGAATTCCTTACATACAACTTACATAAAGACTTGCATTCCAGATATAACTCATATATACAGCATACAACATGACCTACAAGATAATATTGATTCATTTGAAATACTTATTAAAATAGAAATTAAACAGTAATAAGTATTACTGCTACAGTTTTAAAAATAGTTTTTACAACAAATTAACTGAAGTAGGTCGACAAATAATTTTTACAATTAACTTAGTTAGGTCCACAAATGATTTTTACAATTATCTGAGGCCCACAAATATTTTTTACAATTAATTTAAGAAATTGGATATCTAATTATTTTTAAAATAGAGCATTAACATGTTTAAAATATTTGTTATTGTTTTTGATTCAATTTATGGTATTTTTTTTAATCATCAGTTAAAATTTAACCTGAGATGAACAGTTTTGTCGTTTTTAACAGTATCTGTCTGATATAAAAGTTTCATAGTTATCCTAAATATTCGAATATTATTCACTCTTGTTGTCTATATTTTTATTTGGGAAAAGTTATATTTTACAAATCAAAACGATATTATGTGAGTACAGAACTCGCATGGCCTTATAGTTATAGATTTTAGATTATAACATATTGCTATAACTTCAGATTATTGGAGTGAAGTAAAGGCTAGGAATAGTTTAAATTTGAGTCCATCTATTCTTTGAATATTTTCATATGATCTTTATGAGGTATTCCTAATTTCTTTCTTGTAATTCTGATTTCTTGACCAGACAAAAGTAATAAAAAAAGGCCCAAACTCATATAACCCATAACTTCATGAGGTATTTCGGATGGATATTTTTACCAGTCTAAAGAAACAAAAAAAAAATCTTGTAATTTTGAATCCAACAGAATTCCCCGAAATATAAAAAATCTATATGTTCGGAAATAACCCACCACTTGATAGGATATTTTTAATGGATAATTTTACCAGTCAAAAGAAAAAAAAATACTTCTAATTTTGATATGAATAGAATACCTTCATGAATCTAAAAAGTCTATGGTGCCGTATGTTCTGACATAACTCATCACCTTCCTGACGGGGAATTTCTAATGTATGTTTTGAATAGACCAAAGGATCGGTAAAAAAAGCGCCCCATTATTTGTTTTGAATAGTAAACCTTCTTGAATCTAGAAAAACAGATAAAATGATTATGGAAGTTGAATTTGGAAATGACTCAAGTTTCTATTCAATTGGGACACTTGACGAGTTCCGTCACACCCACACACATTACTGTCACTCACACAGACATTAATTATATATGTACTAAATTGTTTTGGTCTTAATTACGCTCACTAAAGCAATGTTCATACTTGTAGGGGGTTTTCTTAATGTGTGTATTTTCCTTAGAAAAAAATTTGGTGATATGACTCAAGCATTATATTATTTACTTTAGCTTAAGGCACAATGAGGAAAATTATTGGATTTCCACGTGTAAATACTGAAGCCTTGGTTTTTATTACAATGATACTAGAATATGTATTTTGTGCTAATTAGAGATCAAATAAAGTCGCTTCAAACAGCTAATTAAAGCTATTATATTTACTTAATTTTATGAAGTGACTAGTCAGCATTTAAACGAAGTACTTAAAACTAATGTACGTTTCTTACAATAAAAACTGTGTGATTCCGAGTGAGTCATACTATGAATCAGAGTCTAAAGCGGTTTCAATTTTGGGGGTTTTATTTGTGTATGTGGCAATAACTTAAACAATATATAAAAGCCTTATTAATGTATTCTACATAACAATGGATAATAAATAATTAGTAATTGATACCTATTATCAACATTACGTGTACTAAGCACCTAACTAATCTACTTGTGTGACGTCATAACGTTGTATGTAATTATTTATTATTACACTTTGGAAGTGCAACTTTTTATTATACTTTATAATGAATGTTAAATGAAAATATGTAGGTAGAAAAACAAACAGAACAAAATGTTATATCTTAGGCAGATCAATAGTGGAGCATTTTTGGCACTGTTCCTAATATAAGACAAACATACAATTCTGTTATCTTAATAAACATTTCTAGTGATATCTAGATGAGGAAGTTATAAATAATGATAAAGATAAAAAAACCATTTATTAATAAATATTTAATAACTTATCTTTATTACATTTGATAAATCGTTTTATAAATACATTAAATTAATCTTATAGATATATTTACATTTATTTTAAATTTCTTACTAGTAACTTTAAATAAATAGTTCATTCAGAACATCACTATTAGAAGGATATTGCTTTAACTACGAAAATGCTAAGACATTCATCAGAGAGATCAGTCTGGTAAATCTTCCTGGTACAATTTTCCCAAACATTATAAGCGTAATGGATTATTTTTATGTGACTTATTTAAAAGTCCGTAATCTGGATGGCATTTTGCCATTTTGAAGTTATTTCCAACTGTGATGGTGAAGATTTATCCGATTTTTTGGGGAAAGAAGTTGTTGGGTTTGGGGTCGGTTTGTGGTGGTGGTGTTGGAGGGATATCGTGCTGTGGTTTGAGTAGGCAAGGGTTGTCATTCTGGAGCGGGCTGCCGTCTCTTCTTTGTGTGTTGGTTGAAGGGGTGAGATGCAAGAGGGGGGGTAGTTTGTTTGCCCCACAAGTTGGTGGTTTTTCTGTGTTAGGACGCATGTTTTCTGTAATTTATAAAAAAAAATGATTTAATATAAATTTACAAAGCAGTTCTTAATCGTTATAAACGTTAAAACTAAAATAATTACGGGAATGTATTTTAAACTAAAATGTATACGGGAATGTATTTTAAAGAAACAAAAAACTAATTTGAATATTATACGATAATATTAAAATGCCTTTGTTAGTTGGCAACGCTCACATGCTTTTTAGTTAGAAAAACATTTACAATTTGAAAAAATATTGAGGAAATAAATATATTAAAAAAACTTACCTTGAAAATCAGATTCCAACACAATATTATTTAAACGAGAACTGATTACTTCAACACCGTTAATAAACATTGGCCACTGATAACACCTGCATGGACGGAGGTCTGCTGTGTAATGAAGATACTCAGCTGGCTGCGTAGTTTTATATTGGTGATTCATGCTTGGCAGAGAAACACCAAGAGTACGTCACTATCAGCTATTGACGCTTCTTTTTATGACGTTTAAGCATTTGTCGCACTCAAGCCTTCTTCTTAAGCCTTTATTCGACTAACCTATCAGTAACTACTAAATTATTTTATAATATTATTATTATTATTATTTTTTTTTTTTTTATTTATTTGATAATAAACAAGATTATGTCGTAAATTTGTTTAAAGTACGTCAATGTTACGTCGTTTTTTTAAAAGAAATGTTTTACAAATTATAAGTAAAGATAAAACAAAAACTGGAATGACGCAGACTTGACTCGCTTTAATTTACACGACAAAGTAATATTTAAATTTTTAATTCATGTTTCAATTCAAAAAAGATTTATATACTAGCTGTTACTCGCGGTTCCACCTGTGACAGAACGATTTTTCATATTAATAAGACAGATGAGAGCAGTAACTAGCTATTATAGTCAGAAATAAATTTAAAATCCATCCTGTAGTTTCGAAAATTAGCGCGTACATACAAACTATTCTGCTTTATATTATTATACACTTCAATTTGGTATTCATTAACCTTTATGCCGTGTTTTTATCTTAATTGAAGAAAGAATTGTATAAATTATTCAAGATTTATTCGTCCAGATTGAATGGGATTATAAAATCATACAAACTCGTTTCAATCATAAGCAAGTTGAAAATTACGTAAGGAAAATTTTCCACAATAAGCATTCAATTCAGTTATTATCGCAAACTGATAAGGATATGTAGTCATGTGATAATTAGTAATGTAGTATTAATTCAGTATTGCTGGAATTAGTTAGTATGAAATGGACTCAATTAAACAATGAGGTAACATCCGTTATCATTTTGATGTGTTCTGTGCTTAATAGATTTGAGCGGGAAATGTAATATCCTATCATTTATATTTGTATTAACAACACTTTTGACGAATCCTGACTTCTCAAAAGTATTTAGATATATAATATACATAGTTAAGTCTTCATATGCATAAGAAAACGGATAAATTTGTTAAGAATAGTAATTTTAATACAAGAAACAAACAAACTTTTTTTTTACTTAAAAAAGTGAGTAACTCTTTTATGGGTCAATGTATTTTTACAACAAGCCCCAGAAAACGTAAAATTATGAATATATAACAATAAAAAAATTTTGAAGAATTTTTTTGTGCCAACAGTTATTGTGTCTGAATATTTAGATCATAATGCATCTTGAGAATGTGATTCCAGGATATTTTAACATTATGACAAAGTTGTAATAGTCTATTAGTTTGGTTTCTAAAACAAGCCAGCTGAGTTTTAGATGCCGGCTTTTCTCAGAACCGAGGCATATGTAGGCATATATGAGGCATATATTTTTCTAAGCCGGTGTTTGTTATAACTATAGGAAAATACCTTCTATAAACTTATTTTAAGTAAAACATTTTAATTTTCAATGTAATCTTAACCAAGACAGTAAAGGTTGTTTAAACAACACTCCTAAGATGAAGCACCTTTGTGCGGCCTTTACCTTCGAAATGTCTTGTTTTCTAAAAGCCGGAAAAGTTTAGCCTACATTGGTCTAAGGTGTTTTGTAACTACGAAATATTGCGTACCTTTTGTATTATATTTACCTACTTATTTGAAATATAATATACATAAAAAAATAAAATTACTTATCAGAAGTAACAGTAACAATGACCTTACGTATTAATCCTATCATAAATAGTACAATAATGTTTTGACGTACGACTAAGGCTAGTATAACTAGCTTCCGCATGCAGTTTCGCTCGTGTTCGATAAACATGAAACTTTTTAATATTAATAAGTGAGTTATTTCTACATAGGATATTCTCAATTTAATGTATTATTTATTTAAGCAAAATTTTTGCTGCCTCAGATATAATCAAATATGCCTCTTCCTCCTAAACCATCAACAATAATCACACTTAAGAAAACCGTTCAAAGATATAAGCTCGGTAGTTTTGAGTTTATCGCGTTCATACAGACAAATAAACGCGTTCAGAATATTTTAGTTTATAATATGTATAGATATAGACGTAAGCAGTAACGTCAACAACAAAACAAATCTATTAAACCCTTCATCATGTGATTAACCTTCGAACAAAAAATATAAAAACATCATTCGCTTTATTAGTCATCTCTTTGAATTAACAATTAATTAATAACGTCACAATACACGTAGTATGAATGCACAAATATGTCAAACTTTGTATCTTAGTTTGGGTGTCTTCATTGGTATTGCAACGTAGTTTGGAGAAGTGGCCCACAAGCACCTATTTTTATGGTAAAGATTTTGGATAGCAATAAAAAGTACTGTCTTTATAGTTTCAAGGAGATATCGCAAATAGACGACCTTCATCGTGTGAAGATTATGCCATAGAGGCTTTTCTGCTCCAGAATTTGCGCTAGTAAATATTATGGAGCAATTACCAAGTAACCACCTGAACCGGGTAAGCCCTGAGGCAAAGCACGAGACTGAATAGCACCCTAGTTGTAGAACAGTTATTAATAACTTTTACGTAAAATATAATCATCATCTTATTTAAGGCCCAGGTTATTTATAAAATCTAAATAACTTATTAATATCTAGCACACGTGTTTACGTGTTTATTTATGTGTTCGTAAAATGTAGGTTGGTAGGAAGGTAGGTAGGTTTCATTTGTACAATTATATTTGCTCACGAATGAATTACGTAATCAATATATTCCGTTCTCCATGTATATAAAAGAAATATAAAAAATATAAGATTTACATAATAAAATTAAAACATGCATATGGTTTGCGATCGTGACGAAAAAGTTTTGCGAAATACGACTTCATAAATAATTTAAGTTTCTTTCACGAACTTTTGTAATTTCATTGATATTCATTTTTTAACAAGAATTTTTTGATAAATTTGAGCAATTTAGTATCTTGTTGTATTTCGAATTTACTTGCTTGGAAAATTAATTTTCTTCTTCAAATATTTATTTTATAATTATACCTAAACATTATATTAATAGTTCATAGACATACACGCTTTCTGTCACTCTCGTTACAAAACAAGCTTCTTTGTACCTCGTCTTAGAACTCTATGACTTTTTTTTTCTCAATTAAATTTAAAAATTAATTTTTCGATTAAAGGCTCATAAATATACTATAGAGTTACATATACTATCTGTTCTAAGCCTATACCAACGATGACAAACGCAGAAACAAACACGATAAAAAGCAATAATTTCCTGTCGTTAAGGGTTTAAAACCCCATACAATAAATGTGCAATAATATCTTTTATGGAAGAGTAAATAAGAAGAGTCAATTTTTACTACAGTTTTATACTTTTAAGACATTCCAGTATAGCTACATAAGACACGCGATCGTATTGACCTTTTAGTAACGTGTGATAGTACCACAGATATACCATTATCATATCGATTTGCCCCACATGGTATTAGTGATCGAAACCTCACGCAATGCCTAGGCAATATTGGTACTGGTTTAATAGTCGTTATGTCTGTTGGATTATAAATTATAAATATATTATTTTGACATTTATGATGAATTTTATTTGCAGAAATTAAACACGGATTTAAATATAAGTTATTATAACTTTTATAGTACTTTTTATATTAATTTAATTAGCTTAGCTGTTTTATTTAAAAAATACAAGTCAAAGTTATAAACGAAATTATTATTAATACCTTTTCTGTATAATAACAACTATTTAGTGTTTTTTTGATTCTTAACTTTTACGCAATTAATATCTATGTGCATTTACTTTTACTGATTAATTTTTAAACGAAATGAATAAATCCGAGACTAAATTACAAATTTAAGTTACAAAACTCGGAAGCAATGTATAATGTGAAAATTGTATAACAGTTATGTCACTCTGTCATTTCTAGAACTCGCATCAGATTCGAATAGAATGAGCTGGATAAGCGCCCTAATTATTTATTCAAAAAACTTTAAACTCTTTACGATTTTTACTTAAAAACATTTAAAAGACAACTTAATAATGGTCACATCTTCCTTAGTGACAACAAAGAACTAAAGTTGATAGAGATGGAGAGGATAGAATATACAAAATAAAATATACATAAATGATTTAATATATTAAACGTTAACCCAAATTAAAGCTTAATCCAATAATAATATAACCGTAATTTTTAATGAAAATATCATTTTTATTCTAATTGTCTCATGTAACAAGTATTATAATAATAGCATAACAAATATTTATTTATTTAAGGCTTCAGTTGAGCCTCGCAATCAGAGTGGTGCCATCAACGTGGAAAGTGCAAATCCAAATCCTCCTACACGACCACCGTTAAACAGAGCAGATTCACGATCAGCTTTTGCACCCCAGTCCTTACGTCTTGGGGGACCTCAATTGCAACAGAGACCACAATTTCAAGCTGGTGGCCCTGTAACTTCTCCACCTCAATTTGGAATTCGATCAACAAATCCAGCACAAAGAGGACAAGCTCCGGTTGGCCCTCCTGGATCACCACAATTTCGAGGACAACCTCCAGTATTGCGTCCATTAAATCAACAAGGCTCTAGACCGGGCTTATCTCCAACATTTACCCAACAATCGCCAAGAGGCCCTGTGCCAAATAATCTTCAATTTGGCCCTAGACAACCTCCACAATTTGGAGGTGTTACAACACCGGAAGGTTCAAGACCTCCACCAAACGGACCCAATAAGAACGGTGGACCTTTGAATGCACCTATAAGCGCACAAATTCCAAGTCAGCAACTGCAAGGCTCCTTGAAAAGTTTTGATTCTAATAACCAAATTCAAAACAAACCAGCCATCCTGGAGAACCAAAGTGCTCCTAATGAAAGTCAAAATAATGGTAAGCCTGAAAATACATTTGACGTGGCAGGAGCGGCTAAAGGAAGGAGCTATAGCATTGCAGCTGCTCCTGGAGCACCAAGCCCGTTAAAAACTGAAGATGATCGACGAAAATCTGTAAGCGCAGTAGGTGGAAGGTATGATGATTTAACAAGTCGCAGTCCAGGTCTTGGTTTGATACAAGAAATGAAAGGTAGTCAAGATGATGTTCTAGGATCTAAAGAGAGCGTACGATCGGAAGCATCAAACGATGGAACTAGAGACCTCCCTGAACGTCCAGAGTCTCGTCTAAACGGTTCAAAAATGACAGAATCTTTTATGGGCTCGTTATCAAACTTATCATCGAAAAAGAAATCAGATGACGACGATGATGTCATCTCGCAGAATAACTTGACGACATCAAAGCTTGAAACAGGTCAAATGAAAACAAACCTCTCTGATCGTTCTCCGTCTTTAACTAGAAGTGATGATTCACCAGAACCTAAAACTACATTGCAGGCTACTCATTCAAACAAAGTACCGCCTACTATCAGTCCGGAACCGCAACGTCCAAAAACTCCTAAATCTGAATTGAAACGGGATATCAAGCCAGAGCCAAATAAAGACATAAAACCAGCGGCAACACCCAGTAAAAGTCTACCAAAATCTCCAATTTCGGATTCTAAATCACCTATTAATTCCAAACCCATTAACCATACTAATAAAAAACCGACTGAACTTAAAACTTCAGTAACACCTACTGAATCAATAAAATCAACACCACGCAAAATAGTTTCTGCGCCAGCGTCTCGTCCTAAAGGTGATCAATTTAAATAATGCTTTAAATGAACCAAAGTATGAAATTAATTGAACAATGTTTTTAGGTATTTTTAATAATTGATATGTTCTATTGATTTATATAGATGGGGACAACGACAGTGGTGTTGATGAATCAACACAAGGAAACGTAAGTTCCTCTATTTAAAATTTTCGCTACTTCAATACGAGCAATCTGAACTGATATTTAATGTAATTATGGGACAATTAAAAAGCTCATTTTGAACTCTTTTATCTTTACTATCACCTAATACTTCTAAAAGTTGATTTTCGGGAAAAATTTTATAATAAAAATAAGGATGTGGGTGATAATTTCAGGATCTCAATGGCTCTCCAAGTTCGCCAAACAAAAAACTACCGAGCAAATTGCCGACAAAAGAGAAATCAAGTAGCAGTTTGAAGCAAAGTCTATCTCGTTCATCCAGCAAAAGTGCTACGGCGAAGACTCCTGAAACTCCACAGCCCAATGACAAAAAAAGTAGGCGCAAAAAAAAACTAAGATTTAAAATACAACTAAATTAAAAAAAAGAAACTAAATATATATAACTATTATATCTATAATCCAAATCCTGGTAAAAATAAATTACACGTTTTTTTTTGCTTTTCATAGAAGTACCAATGAATAAGGTTCAAGTTGGAAGCGCCCCTTCACCAAATATTAAGGCAGTGAAATCTAAAATCGGATCTTTGGATAACTCTACATACAAACCAGGGGGCGGTAAGATCAGAATCGAAAATAGGAAACTGGACTTCAATAATGTGACACCAAAAATTGCAGCCAAAAATGATGCCTACACACCCAGTGGTGGGGCAAAAAAGGTAAAAATAATAAATTTAGTCTTATTTATACTTTTTTTTAAATATGTTATTGCAATTTTGAAGTTATGTCTATTGAAGATTACCACATAATTTTATATAACTGGAATTTGTTTAATATATATTTCTATACATTTATTGTATCTAACAGATCACGACTACGAAACTTGAATGGAATGCAAAATCGAAGATAGGATCTCTTCAAAACACAGCTTACAAACCTGGGGGTGGAGATAAGAAGATTGAAACTGTAAAATTGGACTTCAAAGAAAAGGCAAAGCCGAAGGTTGCTTCTACTGTGAACATCACTCACAAACCAGGCGGTGGGGCTATCAAGGTAAGGCAAATTAATACAATACACACTTCATAAAAATAAACTTCATACAGAATATTTATGGTAGTTAGGTATTATGAAACTGAAGTGAGTATTGATAAACATTTTGAAATACACCCAGTACATGTTGCTTAATCAACAATATGCAACTGTGTTAGTCACAAGTCATAAGCACAGTACAAGTAGGTCGGTGTACTTAGGTAGTTAGGCACATAAAAGAACATTGTAATTTGAAATATTTTGATGTATTTTATAGACAATAGCAAGCACCCAGGTGAAGCCGGTAAGTAATGAACTTTGAATGATAAATCACATATCAAGCTTACAAAGTTTTTGTCTTATGCGCTAAATGTTTTGCACAAATTTGCAATAGGATTATTTTACAAAAAAGATCTGAAATTAGTTATTTAATACGCAAATAAAATGGTTAAAACAGGGTATTATAATGTTTGTGCTTAAAAGTATTTGACGAACATTAAAATCTGGTAACAATTCTAGTTTGTAAAGTGGGGGTTGCCTCGGTGGAGAGCATCGAATAGGTGACCCTTGTGTCGTAGACTTCGCTGGAAGTTGGTAAATCTCGAGTTTTTAATGAATTTATAGTCATTAAACAATATTTATCAGGTATCAAGGAGTCTTTAGGACGATTGAGAATGCTATCATTACTTCACAGATCGTTTTCAACAGGAATGGGAATGTTTATGATAATGATACAAATGTTATCAATTTTGTGTTAAGTTACTCACTGATATTTATATTTTATTTATAAAAATATATATTTAATACAACCACAATAAAATCAATAGCACTATACCATACTGAATGTGCAATACGCTGATATATATGTCTGTGTTCTGATCGCTTACCCAAAACTACCTATATATACAACAACGTGCACAGAATCAGATGTTCAGGAAAAAAGCTTAATATCAATGAAACTAACTATTTATTTATTTATCAGTTTATTTAATTGTATTATTCACGAAATATATTCTTGCCACTGTTCAGATTAAGATTGTATAAAATGAAAGCGTTAAAATCAAATATATTTGTATATTATGTTGCACTTTTAAATATGTATGTAGATATATTTTATTGCACATAACATTTTTATACAGATTGAAAATCAAAAATTGGAATTCAAAGCCCAAAGTAAGGTGGGGTCACTGGACAACGTAAAACATAAACCAGGAGGGGGAGATATTAAAATATTTGACGACAAGGAATACATGAAGCAGATTGGAGGAGTCTCGCCGCAGCCTGGAGGACCATCGCGGCAGGAGGTGAGGACGAGCAGTCCTAGAACCTTCTGCTTTTCATTTCCCTTACTTTAGTTTTGGTGGTGGCTTCCTCATGACATTCATTATTTTCGTTCATAACATTTTTATTTTTTTTTGTTTCAGACAGAGTATTTGTATTCGTTTTATTGAATTCATGGGGTTAAGGTACTTTTATGAGAATGTGTGCTCATTGTCACTAATCCCGATTTTGTTTTTTATTGTTTTTTTTTTTTTATAACAGCTATATTACTTCCTTATGTTTTGTGCAAAATTTAACTTATTTAAAATAGTATAACGGAATTAAATATAATTAATAATTACAGAGTCCAGTACCACCGTCTGCGCAGGCTCCGAAAGCAGACGAGAATTTAAATCAGCAGCCGTGTTAAGCACTTCTATAGATTACCATTTTTGATAATCTAAGCAAGAGTCCAAATTTTTGTATTTTTACTTACTATGTTAATGGTTATTATGTACCTACTCACTTTGAGTTATATTTTTATAAAATGTGTTCTTTTATTCATCGGCTATTAGGCATATCGTTATAGACAATATGTTGGTAAATAGTTGGTAGGTCTTTCTCTTTGTTCCGTAGAATAAATTAGCTATTACTACGCAGCAACAGGACGGTTGAGTGCCAATAACATATGTAACCAATTCTAAATAATATAATATAAAGTTTATTTCTATTAATCATTTAATCTGACAACCATTTAGCACCATACCATAATAATCAAATTATTTCGTCATGCAATGGAAGTCATTAATTGTTTGCACTAAACACTGTAAAAGTACTAGATGCACTTGTTATATATGTATAATTGTATCGTAATATTCACGTTTTTATTATCAATATATCAATTCAGATGTTTTCAGCTTCGTTGTTACCAATTTAATATTTCATGTGTTTCTAGCGTGCACAGAGTAGGCATTACTGGAGTGTTACTGAAAGAGGAAAGTTCTCGACTCAGCACAATTGTTTTATAATTGCATTTTAAAATTAAACTGGCCTTGTTTTTGAACTTTTAGATTTGCGTCATCTTTTGTATTTTTACAAAACATTTTGTAAATTGTGTGCTGAAGCAAGAACTTTGTGGTACGAAGTCGACTGAGCATATTATTCTTAGGATATTTTACGTGTTATATGACTTGTTATAAGGATTAATTAGATTTAGATAGACGTATTCTTCAAAGCTTATCAACGTTGCAATAACACTAACATTATGGTTTCTTGCATTTATTGTAATGATATTTTAATTTAAATTCTGTTTAAACTGTGTTTTTAAGCATAGAGTATTTGTAAAAGGTTTATATTTGTAATTATACCTTATGTAGTCGAACTTTATTCAAACTTATAACAAATCACGATATTGTGGATTATAAAGGTATAATATTTGGTAAAACTAATTTTAATACAAGTTAATGTCTCAATTTTTGTTTTATTTTAAAAGCTTCAATAGTTATCATTATAGAATTACAATTACACACAATGCACAGTCACTAGTCATAGAAGTAACAGAACATTGGTAAGTTAAACTTAATTTACTTTTATCGTACATTAAGTACTTATATAAAAAGTAACTAGTTTTTTAACGATATAGAAATTTAAATTTAAATTTAATGACATTAGAAAACAGGCGATAGTTTAAAGTTTAAACTGTCATTTATTTAACAAAATTTTAGCTCTTTTTGTCAATTATTTAATTTTAAAAATTTTCAAAATATATTTTGTATATAATACTAACATAATGTCCTACAGGATGACTACATATCCGACTGGGGCATTGACCGCCCCCTCTCCCGCAGTCGCTCAGCGCGCTTCCCCCGCCCCCAGCGCGCGCCTCTCACCCCTCGCACCCCTCGGGCCCTCTCCCCACGGCGGGTGGCCCCGGGGGGGCGGTTGACGAGCTCACGACGCACCTCGCTCACACACAGACCGGCATTCTCTATATATTGAATTGCCTTCTCTATATATTACACTTAATAATTATTGTCACTATTTTCATTTAATTGAGATACATATCAAAATTGTCTTTTCTTAATGTTAAGTTTTAGAAATGGAAAATTAATTAGGTATAACGTATAGTTATCCGGCTGCACTCAATACAACTGAAATTTGCCTGTGTAGTTTCGAAACTATCTGACGAAATCCCGGAATAAACACGTAACGCTTCCATCCCGCCATGCTCTAAGTTCATGCATGAGGTCCTGAAATGGGTTAAATTAATCGGACAAATTCCCTTCCGTGAGTATAACCGGATAATTATATGTTATAGTGTTGATGGATCACGAACGTTTAAATAAAAAATATTTTAAGATATATTGTTTGAAAAAATCACATTATAATGTTTAATACTGTTAGATTTGTATTTCACAACACTAATTAGTTATTTGTGAAATTGGGCTGACAAATTCAATCCAATTCATTGAATTTTAAAACTCACTTGTATAGATGCTTAAATATTATATCTAGTTTTTCACATATTATATGGAAAGGAAACATTTTTATAATAAAATTAGAATTGTAGTTTGATTAAAAATATAGAAAATATGCAAATGTTAAAAAGAAACCTTAAAAACATTAGAAAACCGCACAAGTGTTGGACTCTTAAGTTTAAGATTTTTTTTTACGTTGATGTTACACCGTTTTAGTATATTTTAAGTTTTAATACATATTATTATCAAGAGCTGAACTTTTAATCTTGATTAAATATTTGTTAAATTGATTTGAAAAATTAACTATACAAAAGAAAAATGACAATCTTGGTTAATTTTTTTTTTAATAAATTGTCAGAGTATTGTACACATTAGAGGCAATTTAAAGCTATTTTATCACTCTAAGACTTAGTTGTCAAAATGTGCATTATGTGTTTTGTGTCTAAAGTATTATGCGATTAAATGTATTGAATGTAAAAGTTATATTTTTATTTATTCCCATTAAAATATTAGTTCCTTTTATCGAATTGCTAGTTCTAGTTATTTTCTATTTGTTTATTAAATTGATGTTTGTAAACCATTTATCAAAAGCCTTTTGCGGTTGCTTGTTGAGAAAAGGCCTGCCATGAAGTATTAAACTAGTTTAAAGAATTTTGTTTCAATAACAACAATATTACTTTATTTACTTGAGTTTTTAGAAGAGCAATAAAGTAGTAAGACAGTGCCTCAGTAATGTGTGGACGGATTTCATGCAATTATGCGTAAAAAAAAGCATCGTCGGTATTGCAGCGCATGAGGGCCAGCAATCTGAACACAATGAAATGAAAGTATTGTAATGCTACTATAAGACGGTGGAAGGCCCCTAGGTAGGTCTCGAGAGGAGCCCTTCTGACACTTCCATATGACATATACAAAGTGATCGATAGATTTCATTCAAAGTGAAAAAAAATATATAAATAATTTTCAATGCAAGTTAAACATTTTTTTTTTAAATAAAAAGAAAAACCAGGACAGTTTTTAATTATGTTTAGTATAATTTAATTACTTCACCAAATTAAGTATAATTCTTATGCTTGAATTTGCTTGCGTTATAAAAAAAATTGTCAATAGAATATTAACCAAATATAAAATTCCAGCAACCTACCTCATTCAATATAAGAAAAGGCTGTATATGGTTGTACCTTTTGTCTGTTTCAACGAGAAAAAAAAAAGTTGACAAAATGTCTAGTACAGAGACGCTTCACTGACAACAGCGAGATTAAAACAACATTGTTTTTAATATTGTTTATTGGTGTACATGGTTATGCATTATAATAATTATCAATTGTTAATTAATTAAATTATGGCACTTAACATAATAACTTTAAACAATATATATGAATGAATGTCTAATGAATGTCTAAATGATTCGGAAAACTTATACAATATTCGGAATTATTTCTCAGTCGTTCGTCGAGTTTCGTATTTGTACGATTCTCTATTTTTTTTCTTAAGAAAATAAAATCTTCAACACAATAATTTCAACTTATTGATCCCAATCATATAAATAAAATTTACAAGTAATACAAATAACTTAAACTTTTGTACCAGTAGAGGACGCCTCACCATTTACTAATACTAATGAGCGCGCAGGATTTATAAAAATTAACTCTCAACATTAGAAACCGCTGATAAAAACTTACGTCTAACAATAACATGCGCCTCAAGCGATTAGTTCAAGCTTCAAGCAGATTCAATATGCTATATGATTCGTAAGGCATGTTACCTATCAATATATTTCCATTTTTACATTGGAAGCGATCCGGTAAGGAGATACGAGAGCAAGCACACACACATTGATATTCTTTAATTACATACAAAAAGGCCACAACACATTCAGTCACAAGCGGATTATACTAATGATAATGATTCTATACAAACGTTTCTACCATCAACAGTTATTTTAGTTACATATATATTAGCTATGCAGTCGTAATCTGACGCTTTGAGATTGTACCAGCCTCTATATCGACCAGGCTTCGAGAAAGACGCCATTCATCTTCTACCACATTCTAAACACCAATGTGACAGCACGAGACTACGAAAGGAACTGTATCGTGCTTTATTCGTTACAATTTTGATTTTGTAATTCTAAATTTATTTACACATTTTACATCGAATACCGAGTTAAGAGTATTATACTTGATTAATATATTAAAAATCCTCAGTTGAGCAATACGAGTACCAAAAATATCATTTCTATCCGTTGCCGGCGTTAAGCGGTGATATGATTTATCACATAACAGGTAACTTGGCGTGAAGCGAAGTATCTGATAGTATAGGGTAATAGCTTGTAATACGAAGACATAAGATTGATATTGGTCTAGTTCGTACAGTTTAGGAGGAGAGTGGAGGGCGCATGCGGTCAGTGTGAAGTGAGCGTTATATTTCACTGTAGAACGTTCTAGAAGTACGTGTAGACACAGGAGTGGAAGGTGGAAGGCCATGCGGTTAATTCCACGAATATTAGTTTCCTACATCGTACTGAAAATAGAGAAAATCCGATACCACAATTATAGGAAGGCTTGAGGAGAGGCCGCATGCTGTTAATTACTATAGGAGTTATATTGTGGTTGATGTGCCCTAGATGGCGCTGAGAGGCAAGTTTAAAGTACTAATATACCTTTAACAAAGATTAATATTATATACAAATCTAACATCACTACACATGTATTATACAATATCGATATATTTAGACATCAATTCCAATAACTAGTGATGGGCGTCTTTCTCTCGCTAGGTCCTCCAGCGTTCAGTTCGTCCTTACCGTACGAGATTATGTCCTTAGTTAATCTAATCTATATCACATCCCATTGTGGTAACGTTTATTACCAGCGATATATAAATTCCTAAATGCCAGCCAACACTCGTAGAAAACATCACCACAATTAGTGTTCTTATAACAATTTTATATACAGTCCGAGACGAGCCTTAAAGTAAGACTAGATTTTACTACAGAATTAAAATGTGCGATCATTTCAGTGATATCGAGTCGAGCTGTTGATGCAGGGACAGTGGTGACAGGTTGAAGTCAGTCAAAGGAATTCCTTAAACCACTCAAGGACCTTTATAATAAAATAAATAAGTCTACGAATAAAACTTAATAAATAATCAATACCATGTCGGCAATAAAATAATCACTAATCACGGCCACCAAAATCCCTGACCAAGAGCGTTGAGTTTAAATGGGTAATAAAATTATATATTAAATTGCAAGAACTTCAAAGATAACATACATTTTGATTTGATTAACAATGTTACAATGTCCATACTCTTATTAGTTCCGCCATTATTGCACACTCACATAAGCACTTCAAATTAGGTTCAAACCACACTTAATGTTTGGCAAGATTTGACCAAGCTTGTCCAATGTTGGTCACGCGCATTGGTCGCCAGTGCGGTTGCCACTCTCGCTATCCTGGCCAATATCAGAAGTCTTCCAACAACACTGCGTCTCGAGGGACCAATCCTTTCTGGTCGCCTCGACAGCATAGCAGGTATTGGTCATCCACCTCTAAGATGAGACGCAATCTTTCACCCTCGTTGAACGCCAGATGTCCAGAATCCGAGGGAAGTTTATGCCAAAGCGTTCTCACGTATCTGGAAAGTAATTTAATGTAAGTATTGTTGTTATTATTAGTTACAATTCTTGGAATGTGTGCGTCATGTTTTTGGCACGAATAGATTAGGAATTTTGGAAATGATGACTGGTACAAAAAGCACTTATTCTAGTTTCAAGCCGTCATTAACCTCTTCTACATGTATTCTTGAAATAAACTAGTAATTTATGTACGTATTTTCTATTACATTGTCACTGGTGTTAAATAGAGCGTGAGCTCCAAAATTATTTTCAGTACAACAATTTAAAGTCATTAAAGTCGATGACATACTGGTTTCTGGTGCCAAGATTTATATAGTGCTCCGGCCAATGTTATGACGCCAAGATTTGGCACCAACGTAACGAAAAGTAATTTATTATATACTTGTTTTTTTTTTATAATACTTTTATAGCACCATTTTGGAATGTATTTTATTTCATTATAACTAATATAACATTCAATAGCATATAGTGATAGTCCCAAAAATCAATCTAAGCTAAGTTTCATTTTGTTTCAACTGAATAGCGCAGGCAGTTGTATGTTTTCGTAAATAATAACTAGAGGAAGGTGTATGTAATCATATGACCAGTGTATTCAAACATACATTTACAATTCCAACTGATCCTGAGCATGCACACTCATGCACAATTCACATTATTATAAAGACAACGTTATATTTATTGACATATCGACGTGAATGGCGTGTGTGTATATGTTTGTGTATGTATGTGTGCTCACTTGTGTTTATGTTGTGCTGGCCTGGTGGCGGAGGAGGAGGCAGCTCGTCGTGGTGCAGGCGGCGGGGCGGCTCGTCCGTACGGCAGAGACGAGGGCCGAGGACTCGCTGACGAAATGCCGTCCACACGGGACGCGCTGAGGGAGGAACGAACATCAACTACACTGACACCTTGAATACATGTTATACTGACCCGGGGACATTGTCACCCACCGACAGATAAATATTCCCGTATTCCTTGTGGTTCATAATTAGATAACGTTGAAATGTACATTTTTATTAGGTTGGTTTGGGTTTAGTTATATATCTTACCGGCCATACCTTATTATTACTATTTTATCGTCTATATAAAGAGTTAGTTTAGTCTAGACAAAACGACTTTATCCGTAACTCCGTTCCTCTGTGGCTGTCGGGAACCGTTAATCTTTTTGTTAATATTAAAAAGTGAGTTATTTCTATTTAGGATACCCTCAACTTACTGTATTATGTATTACTTAGACAAGATATTTTGCGATGTCGTCAACAATAATCGTCATACGTCATAACCTTAACTTTCCTCAAGAATCACATTATTTTTTTTTGAAAACTGTATATAAATGCATTCAGTAGTGCTTAAATTTATCGCTTTGATACAGACAGACACAGAGAACTTTGTAACAAATATAACTAACAGTATACAACTTAAATTTAAAAAGATATTTTCTGTAACATTTCATGCGTTAGAAAGTTAATTATTGTTTAATATTTTGTCATCAAGGTAGAAAAAAGTATAAACATTAATTAACCCTTTTTTTTTTTTTTGTGAACATGAGTAATGCCTCAGGGAAATACCAACTAAAGAAGTTGCACTTTTAATAATTATTTTGTTAATCATATAGTTACGTGCAAGTCTTTCATTTTTAATTGATAATATTTTATAATGAAAAGCAATTACGAAATAATATTTATTGAAACATGCAAAAAATTAAGTTAATAAATAAATAAAATAAATTAAATCACCCTGTTTTTAAAGTATACGTGCAGTGCAGTTAAATATTGTTAGTCAGTATGTCCTCTATAAATAATACATACAGCGTGTTCTTATCACCGATATTGTTTTTAACGGCTACATTTGTTCGCTTTGCCGGTTTCCTTGCTGCCTTCTCGGGTATTGCTCTGAAGCGTGCGTAAAATACATATCAAGCTATTCTATGTGCAATAAAATCCCATTTTTTTTTACAAGAACTACAGAAAAAATAAGAAAGAAATCCTCCACCCTTGTAAATATTACAAGAAAGTTTAGAGCAAGAAAATATTTCTGCAATTTAAATAAAAAATTCTTTACATATCTACGATATCTAAGTAAAAAGCATTAAAGTAAGAACTAGTCTAACTAGAACCCCCGATCATACCGGTTCGCAGGTTGCGGAGGTTTCTTGTTATTCCGGGCGCTATTCGCGCGCGGGGCCGCCGCGGTGGGAGACGTGCTCTTACGCACCGCCACTGGGATACCTCTGAGGAATAAAATATATATTATAAAACCTTCGCTTACATATTGTTATATTTTTATGTTGAAACTTTAGAAAGTAGTTTTTATTTTTATCATTAGAGGCTTATGTTAACTAAAATATAAAACAAAAGAAAAACAATTACACTAACTTCTACTTCTTCTTCTAAACGCTAGATGGCGTAAAAATAAATCTATACTTTTGATTTTAAAATTAAAAACTATACAGACTAAATTAAAGATTTTAAAACTATAAATAAATAATTCATCTATCCATCACAAGATGGGGTTGAACGAGGTAGTTTTACATTCAGATCACGGTGATAAAATTTTTCTACGAGTCAAACATTCAACATATATTAATAATAGATATTTTTAATTCGTTACTTTCACTTTGTTAATTAATAAGGAATGAATCACAAAACTAAGGTTGAGAAAACAAATTGTACATTTTAATTTAAAACCTGATAATTTATTAAACTAAACAACTTGCTAGTTGTTAGTATACAAATTATTATTAAAACAATAAACTTAAAATAATTAAATTAGTGAAATCAACTGGTATAAATATAATAATAATATTGAAGGGCTCTACCCTTTTTCTATAACAGCCCTTGTACAAAGAGTAGATTAAAAAAACCAGGTCACGTATTTTATTCATGACTTTACAAAACATATTTAAATGATTTGCATTCATTTGCACAGACGTTAAGAATGTTTTTTATTTTGAAAACAAAAAATAAATGTATTCTCGCCCTTAGATATCTACACTAATTATATAAAGTTGAAAATTTTGCCAAATTAAACGTTTTAATTATCGAGACTAGATATAATTTTTTAATCTATCTATCTATCTATCTATCTAGTATTACTTTACTACTCTAAGTTATCTTAATAGGGAATAGTTCGTCCGCGGGTAGGACCGCGTTTAACTGCTAGTCTATATGTATATATATTTGTATGTACATTGATTGACTAGCCTAGTGGTAAGTGGTGGGGTACCCTGTTGCTGATCTAAAAGTCATGGGTTCTATTCTCACAAGGGACAGTTGTTTGTGTGATCTGTTAATTCTGTTTATGAAACCCTCCACGACACAGAAATTATTTCTTTAGTGCGAAAAAAAGATGGCCAACTACATGATACTAAGATGGGCATTTTTCTTACCTGTGTTGTGTGTTCTTCGCGGGTGACTGTATGGGAGGTGCTTGAGGCCTCACGGGAGAAGACACCGGCCGAGGGATTTTAGAGCCTCGAGACGCGGCTGGAGATGTTTCTCCTAAGCAATGAGAGGATCATCTTTAGTAAACTAAAACATGAATCATTTCAGAGAAGACATCATACGCAATATATTATAATTATTAGTACATTTTGAATTGAATTTATAATCCTAAAAGTCTAAGGCTAAAAAAAGTCACGTGACCTCGCAGATGTCATGTGCAAACACAATGCTGTGGTAATTTTTTATTCCTTCAATGGCTTGAAAGGTCCATGGTGTGCGCATCTGTCGCAGATAAAACCGAGTTTTAACAGAGGGACGAGAATAATATTTGTTATTGATAAAAATATGTCGTATGATAATATTATTTTTATTATTCACGAATTTCTTCTTATATTCAAATGTAGTTTGCGATAATTTTTTAACTGAGTTGTAATGTCATAATCTTATATTATGCATTATTTATCTACCTATAAATTGTAACTCACCTGGTAGCGGTACTTCATTGGCGCGGAAGTTGACAGTTTGCGTGTTGCCCATATTTTCGAGCTTCGCTTATTATATTCAACTTTATAAGTATGGAAACACTCTTGGGTCATAAAAATGAAATATTCCACTCCAACACTTAGGTTTTATTGAGACAGTTTTTTAATATATTAGTATCATGTTTGTTTTAATACTTCATACTCTCAGTAGTAAAAATAGAAATGACAAAACGAAGAATGTATGCTACAAATGATTTGATTGTTGAGAATTGGTTCGTCTCCACATTTAATTGATATGATAAAGATAATGTGGATCCCAAATTAGTTCTCTCATCCGTACTTGTATTTTGTTATTTAATTAAAAAAGAAGATTTTGATGAAATATTAACTGTAAAGCGAACTGAGTACCATTTGTCTAGACCAAAATAATTGTTACCTCCAGAACCATCAACCACTAAAACTAGACCTCGGCGATATACTGACCTGAAGGCGTGCCAGGGCTCTCTGCATTAATGAGCATCTCCCACTTGAGCTGCAGTCGTCGGAACTTATCTCCGGAACCGTGCCCGCTGGCGCTACTACTTGCCGACGGGGGGCGCCACTGCTCCTCTCCACTTGTGTCCAACTGGTGATGGGGTTTTAATGGTATATTCATATAAATGTTGATTGAAGATGAATTGGTGTATTTTAATATTATTGTACTACGTGCTGATAGTACTAAGTTTCATTAAAATCAATATAAAATAAAATCGTGACTAGTATTTGTTATAAATTTCAAAAAGCCATTTAAAATTGTCGAATAATCAAAAACTATTTGTAAAAATAAAGTCAACTTCAAAAGTGAAATCAGAGTCAGCATAAATCTAAATAGTTTATTACGTTCATGCATGCTATTCCTTATTTACGAGTAAAATGAACCAATACATAAACCGCAAGTCGTATCCAGCCACGTGGCGTATCACGAATAATTTCCTGCTCACATGACACTTACATAAGCTGGTGGTTTACAAACAATACAATGAACTCAAGCTTAATACGCAAATGGAAAATACGCAACAAAAACAAAATAATAATATCTATGCCTAAAGCGTAGCCTGTGAAAAGAACAAACAAAATGGCTAACAAACAAAGCATGGCCCACACATTATTTCCAAGTTACCTTGGTATCATTGTTCGTTTTAGGGGACGGCTTATTGTTTTCGAGGCTATCTGTGTAATCATCACTATCATCAAACACTAATCTCTCGAATGCTTGCATCAGTTTGGAGCGCACCTGAACTCCTGACCATCTCCAATTAGATTCTAACTCAATTCTACTGTTATTGGGACATATATCATAGTTAATTGGAGTGGGATTCACGCAAGATCTCGGTCTATTCTTTTCGATGGTAGTTTTAATGTTAGCGGAATCGTTTAACAGATCTGGTGTTGATGGCTCTTTGTTTTTGGGTTCTTTATGTCTCATAATAACGCTGTTCTGACAATCATCGCTGGATATGGCGCTGGATTGCATGGAAGGAGCCAACTTCAGCTGATTTCGTTGGTTCAGTGTTAGTGGCGGAGTGTTAAACGAGGTAGGCTGTTAAATACAAAGTATTATCATGCATCGTTCCTTTGTTAAAATGTTAATGTCCTTGAAGACATCGAACCGTAGATTGCATCTTTATTTGCATTTTATGGAAGCTGTGCACGAAATTTTCGCGGTGATTCGTGTTTCAGAAGCACATGCGATAAATAAAATGCAAATAAAGCGATGTCTGCATTGATTTGTTGCGCATTGGTTTTTGTTTTTGCGATATGCAAGATACTAACGTTAGCTAAACAATTGAATTTCAAAAGGTCACTCACCCGACTGGCAGCTCGCATGTCGCTTTCAATTTTCTTAAAGCTTCTATGGAGTTCTCGCATTTCAAACATAAGATCAAGTGAGAAAGGTAATAATTTAAGTGGTTCAAGACTAGCGAATAGAGTATCCAGTAAGGCCCTACATCTCGGTTCTCCAACACACCCCGCTAAAATAAATGAGTCTTGATCGTAATGTTTCGCCAGAATTGACTCTCTTGTTCGGACGTACGATACCCAAGCATCCACGGACTGCGAACTGTAAATAATCCCGTATTAATATTATATTAGTAATAAAACACTGTAGTGGAATTAAAACAATACTTACTTTAATAATCCCAAAATGAAAGCATTGAATTTTACAAGTCCCTCGGTGACCGCATCTTCGCAATTAATTCTCAACACCAGTTCATTTAAGGACTTTGTTATGGGGCCTAAAATAATTTATAATTATGATAACTACATAAAATGTAAATATATATAGAATTTATTTATTTATAAATACCTTGTCTTGCAGTAGCTTCAACCATTTGCCAAACGGAATTATGAACAGCCCCAAAGGAAGTCTCGATGTTTTCTTTGAGACCATCTCTGAATATGGCGTATAACGCTGGGCATAAGGCGTTTAGAGCAATCTTAGCGCAAGCTGGCGATTGTTTTGAATCGCCTAAGTAAGCTAATTCCGCCTGATCCGTCGCTAAAGAGAAGTGTTGGATCAACATCTCCACTGCGTCCGTTACATTAGACACCAAAGCTGTTAGAAAATCACAAAGTTTAGTATATTTTCTCGTACTTATATGTATTTGTACTCACGTTAAATTTATCTGGTTTTGGCCACTAGTTTCGTACCCATCCAAAGCCCTTATTCATGAGATCGAGGCGTGGCAAAATATGATTACGGGCTCGAAATTAGTCGGGCAAATTCAAATAAATTTAATGTGAAGCCGGATAGTTATATATTTAGAGATTGTATTTTAATAAAAAGTTTTGTAACATGTTATACTGACCCCGTTTCTGCGATACATCGATGATGTCATATTTTGGTCTACTTTCGTGATGCGTTGGACTCAAGAACTCATCGGGGCTCACCTCTCCTTCTTCACATATAGGAATTTCAGCTAGGTTTTTGCCCTAGAAGATATTATTTTTAGTTCCATTTCAAATTTTTAATAACTATATTAATATTACGGAAGCTAATGAAGCTAACCAAAGAAAATGTTAAAATAAAAACAGATGAATTGGTGATTGTGAATAAAACCTAAAATTAAATAAATAAAATAATAGAACGAAAAATACTTACAGGCACTAACGGGCAAAATGATAGAATTTATCTAATAACAAGTTACCTGATAGTGCCTTTGTGCTACCATGGCTGATACATTTGGAGAGTTTGGTGGTGTCGCTAGAGTTACCGCTTTAAGTTCTTCCACCACCTTCGTTTGCGTCTCCTTACCATCTGGCTTTTGTGCGAAACTAACAGACTTCTTGCTGTTACAACTACTTGAACTAGAATCTGTAGATTTTTGATTCTCCTCCTGGGAACGTTTCATTTGCAGAAATTTGGTGACTTGACTTCTTACCTTTTGAACTTGATTTTGATCCCATTCGTCCATGTTCTGACAATTAATGCCACTTAGTTTCAGAAATTCTTCCAACTGCTGTAGATCCGCACTGCTGATTAGTGCACCGGGGGGAGGGAAATCTATGTATTCAATTTTCTTTGTTCTTGGTTTAGGCATTGGAGGCGTATGAGGCCTATGGAACTTGATTTCGTTCGATTTTCCAGACTCCAGACTGCTTTCAGTTCCAACTCCTTCATCTTGATAGTACTCATTATAATCAGCATCTTTATCTGCAGCGTCCAAAAATTGTTGGGACAGTCTCTTAGCGGCTAAATCATTATTCTTTCTGTAATCTACTGTTGTTTGAGTTTGAAGATAGTAAGGTTCTTGCAAAGATCGTCTCTTACTTTTTTGTTCTATACCCGCTTGAGCACATGCTACAGGATCTTGGATGAATTCATCTAATTCAAACATACTGTAACGTTTTGTGTTTGCACTGGATTTGCGAGTTTTGTCCATAGATTTACGTAAGATACTTTTTGGTAATGGCGGTCTGGGAGGGACTAGTTCTCCTTGTTTCAGTCCTCTAGTCTGATCTGCTAATGATAAGGATCGTTTAGGAATATGCATTCTTTGGCCTTCGTTATTGGCACAACTCGCCTCAGAGCTCGTAGCACTATCGTAACGATAAACAAATAGGGGATTGAAATTTCCAGTAGGGGCTGGACTATTTTGAGCCGAAGAATCGGTTAGCATAGTAGAAGACCCTCGATATCCAGATGAAGGCTGAGTTGCTGTGCTGGAACTGGAGGACACAGCAGTGTTGCCAGTAAGATTGTTGAAGTCACAGCTTGTTGGTCTGTTCCTTTGTTTTGATGCAAGAGAATTATTGCAAAATCTGTCACATTTAGGTAAAACCTCTTTTTCTTTCATATGTTGCATTAATTCTGGCACTTCTGATAACAATTGCCTACATTCCATCGGTAAAAGGAAGTTAAGAGAGTCCCAGTCTCTGATATGTCCAAGACCTTTCTTTTTAAGCATTTCTACATCATTGCATGAAAATGGTCGCTTGCCTTTGGATTGCATTCTGTTCTTTTTACTATCAGACTTTGGTGAGACATTAACTTTAATTGGGTTTAAGTATATGTTTGGTCTACCATTTAAAAAGCTAATATCTGGAAGAGTATAGTTAGGATATAATACAAACACTGGTTTTTCACAATCCACTTCCTTTAATTTTTCTAAGAATGAAGGTTCTATGACCTTTAATATTTCACGATCGTGAGACACACTAGAAACATGCATGGCTGACGTTTGCATTCCTTTGTCTAAGGTTTCAGTTTCAAGGTGTGTAGATGTCGCTTTAGTATCACAGGATTCTTTTTCCCGTATTTTGTTCCTCCTTGTGATTTGAGTTCCATCGGATTCAGAGCAACTGGATATACTAACACTGGTGGCTGATGATTGTGAGGAACATGACTTTCTTGTTTGTCTGTGTTTAGGACTATTTGCAACGTTCATGTTTGCTCTCTTTTTTAATGGTTTGTTTATTACAGCGTAAAGATTTGACTCATTGTCAATTGACCTAGAACATTCGATCTCTTCTTCCTCCATTAGAACTTCATCATAGACTCTATTATATGGATTTACCGGTCGGATTTCATCGTATACAGCTGAGGAGGCCCCTTCATCCAGTGCTTCAGGTGGTAATTCTACTTGAGGTCTTTCAGAAATTGTTGTTTTCAAAATTCTTTGCTCTCCCATTGACTCGCCACTTTCCCCGCCTGAGCTAGATGGCCAGCATTCTGACCTATCTAACTGATCCATTCCTACAAGACCGTCATTACTGATACTCTTTTGTTTCATAAATAGTTTAACTAAATTAAAAGATTGTTGCTTTGTTTGACTTTTGTCTGATGAGGTTTGGTTTTCAGTTGACGATGTGCTCATGGGCTCTGAATGCTGACTTCCATGGGATAGAAGATGTTGTGACACATCGTACACCTTAATACATGTTGAAGTTCCAATTAACCTCTGGTTGGCTGTGAAGGAGTCGACCTAAAAAAATAAAGTGTTAAATAGTTACAACGAGATGGGCAATGCTTTAATTACTTATTAGCACTGCAAAGATACATACGGTAGAATTGCTTAACGCTGCCGAATTAATAGAACTGCTCAACAGTTTCCTTCTATACAAGTTTGGTAAACTTTGACTTTTTATAACAGAATTATTCATATCATTTGCAGTTTCGGTAGAATCGTGTGAGTCTTCATTGTTGTTTCCCGATGGATGTCTACAAGCAACATTAATTAGGTTATACATAAGTCTATTTATAAAATTATGTATACAGTTTACAGATTCGGTTAATTGTTTATACCTTTTTAACGGCGATTGGCTGGTTTGTTTCTTTAGCTTACTCCAAGTTGTTAATCCTAAATCACTCCTAGCCATAGAAGTTGATAACTTATTAGTTAATTTTTTACATCTCTCTAATAATTCTAAATTCCTGCGCGTTCGTTCATCACTATCTAATTCTATAACTAATTCTTCCTTAACCTGTTTGTCTGAAACACGATTAACAAAACTATGTGTAAGTTTATCATTGGTTAGACATTATGAATCACTAGCAAACATTGTGTCATTGCTAGGAACCCAAAACAGTTACAAGATCATGACATACCATGTTTTTTATTGACGGCTGGTTCAGCACATTCACTGTCCTCAGAGTAAATGGTGAGACTGCCCTCGAAGGCGATGGTATAGTTATCCTTATTAGCCTGACATGTTAAAATAAGATCTTGTTCTGTGGGCAGCTCACAGTCCAGACTGTCCACGCTGAAGTGTACTCCGTGGGCACCTTCCTTCACTGGAGAGAATAGAAGCTCCGACTTGCATATCGACATGGTGTTGATTGAACCGACGGATTCTTCGCCCTGTTGTTGAATAGAAAATTATGATATTATCTAAGTATTGATATTTATGAAGACCTAATTTCTTATTATGTACATTCAAACTTGAAAGAAATGATGTCTAACGTTCCCGGAACTTTAAAACGTAAGCAAGGTTTGAATATAAACATTTATACGTGCAAGTGTATTTTAGGCGGTGGAAATGCTTGGACCAAACAAAATACATTTAAATGATCACTACAAAGTTTTATAACTTACTAGCTGTGACTCGCGGTTCTACCCGCGGCCGAGCTATTTTATTTTCTATTAAAATAACTATGTATCGTACAACTAGATAGCCTATAGCCTACCTCATGGACCTATCTATCGTTACCATAAGAATTTTCAATTCCTTTCAATAGTTTCCAAGATTACCGCGATAAAAAAAAAACTTTATATTATAAGTATACAGTTTGTAAGAAATTCATCATTCATGGTATTACAATTGAAATAGTATTGTATGTGTTAACAAAAACTATGTCATACCATACCCCTTCACGTATGAGTATGATAAATACTATATGTACATATATAACTGGATGTGAGTACATCAGACCCGAGCGGGCGTTATCAATTTAATTCCTTTCCTGCTACAAATGAGGTCACAATTCAAACAACTCATCATTAAAGTACTTGTGAAGTAAACATCATAAGTAATGACATTTATTTTATAAATCATTACTTTTACAGAGAAATTGATATAAGTGATAACGAAACGTTTTTTGATTTTAAAATCGATTTTTTTGCTATCGAGTGGTGATAACAAAACGCTTTTTGATTTAAAAAGAATAAATTTGAATATAATGAACAGGAAGCTACTAGCTACAGAGTTATTTTTGATCAACAGAATCTTAATAAGGCGCGAAAGTTCTGGCGGTGTCATATAATCTGTTCCTCTAAAACTTTATTAGTTTTTCTATATCTAATACTTACTGAATAGTACCCATGGCAAGTATCCCAGTCATACTCAGTAACACCCATATTTATTCCACTTATAAATATCCACTAATACACAAAATCATGTGTCAACTACAGGGTTGTAGATGCTTTTAATTTAAACTTTGTCCACTAGTCCTATAACGTTTGTCACTGCGGTTTCTATCTAACGCACACACAATTATTTATTAAGTCTTGTAATATATCAGGTTTTCCTGTGTTACAATAACATATTGTTGACTTCATTGCAAACACAGAGCACAGCACTCCCGAAAATCCTGGGCGCTACTGGGGCCGCGTGTATTAAATTTAATATTAGCCATTACCAGTGCTTCTCAAAGTTTTAAACTATTAAAATAATGATACTTGTATAGCGTGCGGTCGATCAGACGCAAATGACTTCATTTTAAATGTAGCAACGAATGCCACAATCGGATAATACAGTTATCAAATTCCAGTTAATTAGCATATTTATAACAATTAACAATTACTGAAGTCGATTAAAAGGTTATCTTTCAGAACCACAAATATATTTGTTACTTTTTAAATTTTAATGCGTGCACTTTGAGAATCTATGACTATTAGATTGACTTCATTGGAGACGCACACATGGTAGCCGCATGTCCGAACACACACTGATAAGAAACAAATATAGCACACTCACACATGCATTACGCTGAGGGTATGACTATGACCCATGAGGGGAATAAAGAGTATTTGAAACGATTGACGCAATTCATTGCATACACACGCACACATTGGCAGCGCTCTTATTTTATCTTTACTACTCGCATCCCGTGGGATCGACGTACTATGGGGTATAGGAAGTCTTACTGTGAATGCGTGCCAAGTACTTTGGACTTTCCATCTATTCGGATGACTAGTAGATTACGTATTATATAAGTAATTTATAATAAACAAATAAGGGTTGACTTAGATTGATGTATTAAATTACATAAAATGAGATATCATATATATTTAATATTTATATCAAACAATTATAGTTTTATTTTTATCTACAATAATTTTGGGAAACTAACACTGATATATACATATATATGCACTTAGTATTAAAATTCAGAAATTCAAATATCACATAAACAAGTGACATCTGTTAGAAAAAAAGAGAACTATTGTTACAGTTTTATGAAGGTGACGCTAGATGGCATGATTGCAGTGAATCAGAAACAGCAAATGATAGAATGAAGTGAGAATATGAAGTGATTATGTAAATATAGCTCTTGAGGCAATTAAAATGGTGGCATGACATTGAAAAGCGGCGCGAACCTGTAAACTACTGCCGCTCATGGAATTGTCGAACTGAAACTTTTCCAACAGAGAGCTTGAAATACTGGCGATCATCTCACCTTGTGGGTTACTCTGGAATACACCATGAAATGAACCAAATCCAAGTAATTAGTATAGAACTGAAAAATAAATATATTGTAGAGGAAAACATAAACATATATAAAGATAAAAAGTGTTAGAGGAAAATAAACAAATAAGTACGTGTCAAGTGCTCTTTAACGGGACCGGTTTTTCTAGAGGTATTTGATTTTCAAGAATTTGTGTTAACCTCGGTTAACCACTAACCTATCGCAATATTGCAGTACAGTAGTAGTAACTTGACACCTATCCATCGCAGTTTTGAGACTAACCACATGACAAGAATATATAAAATACATTAATATTTCGAATATTATATTACAAAGTTAATATCTGCAGGTGTGCAAATAAAGAAATAAAAAATACATAATAAAAAATATAAAATGTACAGAATATTTTTGTTATTAAATTAAGAACTAAAATTTAAATTAAGAATAATATTCTTGACTCGTCTGACTAATAAATAAATGATTCATACAAAAGTAAAATTTAATACGTATCTTTAAAACACCTGACGTATGACATACATAGACATTGTTGAATTATGTCAAAACACACACGCACACATACATAGATCAATACACACATACATAGCGATTACTTTCACCTGTCAGCATCACGGATTCGTTAGAAAAGAGTAAGCAAATAGCACAACCAATGGACCGAGAATTGCTTTTTTTTGGCTTAGTTCTATTGTTTTGTATATCTTTCTTAATTCTTGTTTGTTCCGTTTTATTATAACTTCTTGTTGTATTGTATTCATGTATTGTAACTTATTAGTTATCAATGTATATCCTTTTTTCTTTTTAATTAGTATTTATTAAAATATAAAAAGTAATCATAGTTTTAAGTTAGTAAAATAAAAAAATAGAATAAAGAAAATTAGAAAAAAAAAATTTGAAAAAAGAAACTAATAAAAGTACAGGTTCTTATATAAAACTAATTATAGATATCGACTTTATAAATATTTTTTACCCATCTCTAAAAACGTCCAGCTACAAAATTGCACCGATAACGGGTTATAAATGTGAGTCATAAAAATGCAAATATATTATTAATTAATTCTGTTTAATCATAATATAAACACTAAATTTATAATATCAACAAATTAATTATTTTAATAATGGGGTCATGTTTGTATTTTCCTTTTTATGGTCGTTGCAACATAAAGAGATTAAAACTTTTTAAGTTAGTATACTCGATATATTCTCGTATGCTTGCTTACGAGCATATGTGAAGTTTTATAAACTGATGTGTTGAAAATATTTTAATTATTATATTTAGTACTTAGACTTTCGTGATCCATGATGACTATTATATATTATCTGTACTTTTGCCAATACTATCAGTATTTGCCCTCACTCATGAAGAAGGACCCTGAATATATTCATGAGTTGGGAAAATTCTGATAGCATTTACGAGAATACAGCTGGATAACTATATATTATAATAATTTTTTAGCAAGGTAAAAAAAATCAATCATATACCTACTATCTATCTCACTCGCACTATCTTACTTTTTATACATATAATGTTTGAAATTATGTCTGTGGTTGCTGGTTCGTGTCTGATATGTACCTGTCTTTGTATCGTTCAAATGTTATTTAGATCATAATATAATAAACATAGACAAATAAAATTTAAGTAAATATAGAACGATATATTTTTCGGTAGAAGTAATATTAGAACCCGCGACCTCTGGCACATCGTGCCTTCGCTCTACCCATTGATATACCGTATTACATCTATCCGTATATATTTAATAAGCTTAACAAGGATATACATGTTTAAAAACATTTTCTAATATTAACCATCTAAATGTTTGTGACGGTAAAAATTGTTTTCAACAAAATATTAAATACAACATCGAAAATAATTCTAAAAAATTGCTAACTAAAATAATAATCCTAAAGAATTTTAATATAAAAAAGTTTATAAAATTTAAGATTAAAATGCCTCTGTAACATTAAGGTACATAAATAAATAAAAAAAATAATAAATATTTTTTTTATGTTGAAGATTAATTTCTCTGAATTGAACTAATTATTACTTTAATAATTATATAGTAATTAAAATTCTTTGTAACTAATATAATTATCAAAACATATGTTAATTAATAAACAATGTTGCTGACAGTACATTTGTTAATAGATTTCCCAGTAGTTCAAATGTATTGCTGTTATTGTACTTAACAGCTTGTTACAGCTTCGCCTGTGGATTTTATTAACCGTAAAAGTTAGTTATTTCTAATTAGGATTGTTATTATTATTATTATTAATTTACTATATTATCTATTTATTTAGTCAAGATTTTTTCAAGTTATTCAACAATCGTTATATTTAAGTTAATTTACATAAAACAATAATACAATATACATCTAAACCTTCAGTAATCACAGTATCTTTTTGTGAAAGTAGTACAGAAATCCGTTCGTTAGTTTTAAAAGTATATCGCATTAATACAGACGGACGCAGGACGGGGATTTATATAACATACTAGCTATGACACGCAGTTTCACTCGTGGGAGAACAATTTAATTTACTATTAGAATAATTAAGAGTAAAACCAGATAACCTATAGCTACCTGGATATCATAACAAGAAATAATCTTTCAACTATAAACAAACAAACTCTTCTACTTTTTAATATATAGTAAATCTGGTAAATGGTTCTGATGTTGTAAATGTTGTTCTACTTGACTTTAATTGCCTTATAGAGCACTTAATATAGTAGATAAAAAATATATGAGATTTAATTAAGTCTCAACCATTTTATATGAAAACTCATTCCAACCTCATACGCATAGTATTAGGATATAGTACCAGTTCCAAAATATACATTAGTTTTAAGATATAAAGCTAATGTAATTTGAGCTTTTAATAATTAATGATTATACAAGTCAGAGCTTTGTAGTAGAAGCCTTAAGAATATATGTAATCATGGATAACCAACGTTTAAATACAAAAAATACAGTACCTACTAAAATATAGTACAGACTTGAAATACATCACACTAACCAATTGTGTGTGTGTGTGTGTGTGTGTGTGTGCGTGCGCGTGTCTGTGTGTGTGTGTGTGTGTGTGTGTGTGTGTGTGTGTGTGTGTGTGTGTGTGTGTGTGTGTGTGTGTGTGTGTGTGTGTGTGTGTGTGTGTGTGTGTGTGTGTGTGTGTGTGTGTGTGTGTGTGTGTGTGTGTGTGTGTGTGTGTGTGTGTGTGTGTGTGTGTGTGTGTGTGTGTGTGTCATTATCTCTATCACTAGCTGTTTATCCTCACGGGATTACATTAAAAGTTACTATCTTAATAAATGCCTACAACATAAAAGGAACAGTGTAAGAATTTTAATTCCAGAGGATTTTGAATTACATTAAAAAAATCATTTCATAGCCCATTGATTGAGGAATGTAATATGCTATTAACATGTTACAACAGAATCAGTCATAAAATTACATAAATATCATACCTAAGAACAGTATAAAGAAATATGACAAATGTGAATAAAGATAGAAAAAAAGAGAAAAGAGAGTAAGTGTGTATGTATTACATTTAATTCTATGAACAATTGTAAAGTAAGTTAAAGTAATTTTGCAATTCACACAAACCTATATACTTCAAAAGATTTTTCTATAGAACTTTTAATTTAATTGTTTAATTTTTTAATGATTACAATATGTTCATTATACTGCTAGTGTTCAAATGACAACCAGTGGAACCGTCATGAGCTGATGAATGACATTGGGCAAGGTTAAACGCACTGGACCGAAAGCAAGGTCACCCATGAACTGTAACTCACCAGAATCACAATAAGTCTTATAATAATAAATATATTTCCGTAGAAGCTTTCTGTAAATAAAATTTTATTTCCGTGATAATTATCCGGCTGCACTTATGTAAATGCTATCGAAATTTGCCCGCTTAGTTTCAAACCCATTCCGACAGAATAGCGACAACTAGTAGGGCAAATTCTAGTAGGGCAAATATATAATACATATATGCTTCCTCAATTGGTAATAGCAAAGGTAAATGGTGTCCTAACGGGGATATATCTTGCTTGTACATGAAAATCATTTAATTATCACGACTGCGTATTAATTAAAAACAAAACATGATAATAAATAACAGTTTCTATATTAATATTCATTGTTTAAAAATGCTTTTAATAATTGGCAACATTATACTTTTTAATAAGATCTTGCAGTAAACATGTTTCAGAATATCTAACCTTGAAAAAATGTGCGGTTTCGTTTTTATATAAATCTATCACGAGAATACAATTAGTTTTTTTTATTGAGATTTAGTTTTTAGTTAGTTCTATAGATCATGCTATCCTTGTCTAACACTAGCACTAAAATATAAGTAATATATTTTGAAATCTATATTCCGTTACGTAACGCTAAGGCAAAGTGAAAATGTGAAAACACGCACTCAACTGAGGTATGCTCAACTTCCTCTGGTGCCTTATATGTCCTACTAAATTATTTCGCAATGCTGATAATTTGTTTTACAACTGTACTTTTGGCTGAATAAGGAAGGTATCTTATAATTACAATCTCACTGTATGGTATAATGTTTGATAGTATCTTTGGAATTACAAACTAAGTGTTAAGATCAAGATATTTTGGTCTCCGTCATTTTTATTTTATTTTTATATAATCTACCAACTTATATTATAAATTTATGAGGAAATACACATAAAATAGGCCTTTATATGTAAAAAGGTTATTCATGTTTTTAAAGAGGAAGTTCCTTAAAACAAAATAAATCGAAAAAAAATATTATATCGAATGCTATATGTAATGGAATACCATTCAACCAAGTTTGTAAACATACAAACTTTCACTTCTATAATGTATATTTCGTTTTTATATTTATATGTATGATAACAATATTGTTTTAATTATAGTTCGTCAATTGATTACTTAGTAGGCGAAACGCGGTGACGTCAGCTGATTTGTAATGGCGGCACGTCGAGACGTTTTCGTAAGTATGGATGGACTACTCCAATACGAAACTGTCGGTTTGTTCATTGTAAATAGTAAGAATTGTAATTTAGTCCAATGTGAAAGTGTAGCAGTATTAATGTTATTTTTTTAATACACTGACAATGAGCCCTGTACAACAGTCTAAATAATGGCTGTTGCTTAATTATAGCTGACGTCAAGATATATATTTGAAGTTGTCAGTTGTCACTTACATCGTGTGTTATATCATCAATGATAGCTTCATGAGGCAAGTCGGTCATCAGAAGTGCGTGGATGTCTTCTGTCTTGAAGCTCTCCATATCCGCTTCAGCGAGGTTTGCGTCGAGGTCTCTCGCGATGTCTTTGTACCGGGACGCAAACTCGAAACGAGATGTGAGATCGCTTATGCCCTTATAAGAGGCGGAGACGGAGGACAGGACTGATATATGGTGATAGGAGCCGTCTCGAAACATGGGGCTGGAAGAGATAGTTATAATTACATTAGTTGAGTTAATATTTACATTAGTTGACTGTATGGTACAAGGCTGACCTTTGAAATATTCTTGATATTAACTTCATTGCTTATCCGTTTGACCTTCAAGTAAAAGAATAGAAGGTTGTTTAAAATTACAATTATATTTATTTCTGGTACTTGCTATATTCAAAAGCTATGACAAAAACGTATCAAGGATTTCTTCCTCTAATTTTCTTCAAGTTTAGTCTATCTTCTTAATCTAATATATAAAATTTTCGTGCATGAGTAAAAAAATTTATCATAAACGGTTTGACCGATCTTTATGAAATTTTATATGTATATTCAGTGTATAGTGAAGAATATGTAAACAATTTTTCATACCAATAAGTAATCATTATGGGCCACCCCAATATTTTTATTTACAACATTTTAAAATTATTTTTTTATGATTGGACATTAAAAAATACATAGATCCCTGAATTTTCACCCCCTTACAACCAACCCTTATTTATTAACAGGAATATAAGTACATTAATATTTTTTTACTCTGTTTAATGGAAACCAACGTTTAACTGTTAGCTGTTAGGTTAAAATGACTAAATACTAACTTATAATCTAGGAGCCACAAGTAGCCGGAGTTATCGCAGTGCGCGTCGACTTCATCGTGGGTGGAGTGCGTGCTGCCGGCGAGGCTGGTGTTGCTGTTGCAGTCCTCGTCGACGGCGGGGCTCGCCGCTTTGAGCCCCAGCCGAGGCGGTGGCCCTGGAACATAGACACGCTACTATTAGACATGTGATGACAATATATGACTGTTTTAGTAGTTAGATGACCATTGGTCGAGTGGTATATGGTTGGTTGCTCAGGTCGTGGGTTCGATTCCCACATGAGACAGTTATTTGTGTTCTCCACAGAATTTTGTTTTGCGTCTAGGCGTTGTGTGGGTTATTTCTATGTCTGGGATAGTGTGTTTCTCTAGTGCGGAAGTCGTTTTCTCAAGAGAAAAAAAATAAATGTAATACTTTAGAATGCCTTTCCCTAGATGAACCTGGTAACATTTAGTTATATTTCCTTATCCTTATGTTTAATATAAACTAATATTATTAAAGTTTGTTTGTTTGTTTAAATGGATTAATCTTTGCAACTAAAGAATAGACTTGTAATTTTTTTTTATCGGTAAAATAAGTTCATCAAATTGTACAGAGTGTGGTGTTTTTGAAGATATGTACCACGGTTTAGTAGAATGTGCATGAAATAAAGTCGAAAAGGTCAAATTATTTAATTATTATTATTAATTGATTTGCATGTACTCGGTGTATGTAACAGTATCTTAGCTTATCCTCTGTCGGAGGAGGTTAAAATGCTATATAGGCTTGTTAAAAAGCCATTTCGTGTAGATAGTATTGTGTATGTACCAATGGGGGTGGCATGATCGTTTCTGATCAAAACCTAAAATAATATTAAAAAAAAGGAGCTAGTATATTCTGACTAAGCAATAATATATTTATGTAACATGTATATATTTATATCAGTACAATGAGTAATAATTTAGTACATATATTATAATACAATGAGAACGTGCCTAATTTATCAGTATTCATGCCTTGGCTTCTAACCTTGGTAACGGTTTGGCATTAATAGCCGTTTTCCTCACTGTTCGATAAGAGTTTTAGTAAGGTAGTTTACTAAATGTTTAAATAGATTGAATACACGTAGGAGTCTTGTATAGCGTGGCGTGGGTGAGCGAGCTGGACCACATGCCTTGTAGGGAATGTTGATATTCCTCATGGAAAACTATGTTATAAACATGTCTTAAATAAAAATATGTCGGTTATTTAATACTTAATGATACATAGTTACCATTTCTTTAAGTAATATTACAACATTCTTACTTTTTTTTATTCGGACCACACATTTATTAAATCTATAATTTACTTTCGAAGTGTTTATATTTTTATTTAAACTTTTGTGGTTTATGATTACTATTATATATAATTATTTTTGTTACGTAAATACAATCGGAATTTGTCAGTTTCGAAATCATACGGGGAATTTATTCACGAGCTGGGAGCCTGGGGGAATCATGGCGGGACCTCATCAGACAGTATTTAAACAAGTACAACCGTATAATTATATATGATATTTATCATTAAAAAACTTAAATAACTCACAAAGTATACTAAAACAAACCTTTTTAAACTATGATAATTGTAAAAATGCATGGGATGTGTATGTGAGTGTGATGTGTATGTGTGTGTATTCAAATTAGAGGTCAATATTCGTCACACAATGTCGAACTTGCAGAATCAACTGCGAGTTAGGAATTTGTGACGCAAATCTGACTCACTGTACATGATACACCAGTTACCAAACGAACCGACTGTTGTTTTTGTTTCTCTATAATACTTAGTTTAGATTCTTGACTAATGAATGTATAACTACCCTTAGTCGAAACAATACAAATGTTTTTACGAAAACATTTTTATGGTACAATGTCTAAGTAGATTTAACTTCTATATAAGCCTTAGTTTATATTGTTTAAAAATAAATGTATAACTACCCCCAACCGAAAAAATACAAATTGTGGACTTTTAAAAAAACATTGTTTTTAAGATATAATATCTTAATAATTTTGCTTCTCTATAATACTTCGTTTAAATTCTTGAATAATTACAAATTATTTGTTTTATTAAAAAATGTACAAAGTATGTTTGTATAATCTCTAAATAGAATGAATGTATAACTACCCTCAGCGGAAATTTAACAAATTGTACTTTTTTTTAATAAAGAAAACGAAGATATTTTTATAGTATAATGTCTGAGTGAATTTGACTTCTTTATAAGATTTAGGTTAGATTCTTGAAAAATAAATATACAACTACCCCCAGCTGAAAAAATACAAAATGTATACTTTTAAAAAAATATTGTTACGCAGATATAATATCTAAGTAAATTTTACTTCCCTATAATCCTTAGTTAAAAATCTTGAATAATTACAAATTACATGTTTAATATAAAAAAAATTACGAAGATATGTTCGTCTTAAAGTCTAAATAGAAAAAAATACGAAATATGTTTGTATAATCTCTAAATAGACTAAGAAAATTATATTATTTGAACTACAAGATGCACTAATAGAAATATGATAGAAACTGAGATATTTTATTTAATGAAGCTTCTATTGAATAAAAGCAAGTTTCTATGTAACAAGTATGAAACTAAGTTATAAAGCGGGTTATTCATTATATATCATGTAAGTTTTTAATAATATTTCTAACAAACTATTCATATAAAGTAGTCTCGGTTCTTTCAAGTCTGTGTTGCTTCGGGCTTTCTCTCCCTCTAGGTTATTATATTAGGTTATTTCTTTAACTAGCTGTTCATCGTGGTTTTACCCGCTAAAAATTATTTTATTTATTATTATAAATTAGCATTAGCAATGATAGATAGACCTTCTTTCCTCATGGACCTGCCTATCATATTTAAATTTTTTTCAAACTGATTAAGTAAATTCGAATATACTTTTTAAACAATCAAATTACGCTATATAATGTCAGTATACATTTTTTATACTGGATTGAAAACTCCCCATTTTAAGGAAATGTAATAAAATATATTTAAATTGAAATAATTTTATACCAAATAGTAACAAGGTTTCTGTTTAAATTTAAAAATAAAAGAACATTTCTAGACTGAGGTTTATGAAATCAGGTTGGTATTTTTTTCTTCTCATTATTGTTTAAGTTACGACATCGATTGAGGCAAGCGGAGCTTATCAAAATGCCACTTTTAGGTAAAATGTTGGAAATCTAAACAATGGCAGAATGCCAGCGTGGCATTTACATAAATCTGTAATGTGTTCCAGTTTTCTTTATTTCTTCACATCATTCACAGGAATAATGCGTTAATGTGTTAACCGTAATTTTATTTAAAACAAATATGTATAACATTATTTTTAGTTCCCTCTCGTCTAATTTCAGATTTGCTTTTAACTTCGTCTTTTCATCACTATTATATTTATGTTTGTTGCTTTAATATTATACTGTAACCATTTTTGAGGAATTTTCTTGAATATTTACGATTTTTAGGAAAAACCTTTTAATTGGTTATTCAATAAAAAATCAATACGAAATTGATCAATATTCGTATAATTTGACTAAAGAATAATTTTTCCAAAGCGTTTATTCTGAAGTTGGGATATTTGTGGAGTAAAAAGTATTATATAAGATTCAGAAAAAAATATAACCACATTTTTTTAAATCCATCTTATAGTTTTTGAGCAATTCGTTGTATTAAACTATTATTTCGCAGCTCGTATTTAACAAGGCCAACTTTTTAAACACACATTATGTATCTACAGATCTTGGGTAATTAATATTTTATCATGTACAATCTCACGAGACTGTAATCTAAATATTTTAGACTCTCCAAACCTTATCCTGTTTTCTCTTACTTTGAGACAGTTTCATATTTATTTTTAAATACAATACATTTTAAATAATACTGTTTGTTAGACAGCAAGTTACAAATGAAGTATTAAATATAATTATAAATAGAGCATTCTACATTTCCATTAAATTAAGATTTGATTTCTGCATTAAAAACATGGCCGACAAGGTCCAATACCAAATAAAGACAATCAGCAAAAACAAGGAGGTTGCAATTTAAAAACAATTTTTAACTTACGGATATAATATATATTGCAGACAGGACATCCATTAAGCAATTAAGTTACAGCGATTACTTTTAATTTATATTTATTAATGGGATCAAAGAAAATAAGAACTAAATTGTTTAATTCTTTTCAGACCAGGGGGTGTATGAACCCTGGTAGTGTTTGAAGTATGAATAATAGAAGGACTTATTTCGACAAGTATGGTATCAAAATAGGCTTTCTGACTTATTTGACATACAGAAGTGATCACTGACAGTAATTGTGGAACAGAAATAAAAATCAAAAAATACTATTATGTTAAGTCAGTTCACCAACTTCCGGTACGTGATATATTATCATTGTAACAATAACCTTCACTTGAAATATTCATGATAAAAGAAGTACAGTACACACGGACAGTACCATGCGGTGCCATTTCAGGCTTCATACAATTTTATATATATAATATATCTTTCAGGATATTTAAATAGCTTTATGAATAGAATTTTTATTATTAAATGATGTAAAAGGTCATTAACCTTATCCTATTTAATTTATTTGTTATTATCTTTTAAAGTAATATTACAACAATCTTACTTTTAATTTTTGTATCAAAACGTCTTAAAAATAATATTGTTTTACTAAAATTACATCAATTTACTTCTATTTAAAACTTTTACTAGTAATAGATCCTAAAAAAAACTCTTGAAAAGTAATATTATTGTAATAAAGAAACAAAACTTTTTAAAACTATGACAGGAAATAATTTCTTAGTATGGCCTACTAATAAATTATTATTATTAAAGCTTATATAAAACAAAATATAATGTAGGTAGAAGGAATTTTTGAACGGAAAATTTATGATCCTAATTGAAGGTGATTTACGGCTTGAATGAAGAAAAAATTTACTGTAAAATGCAAATTATATTTATAGCCGCGTTTGTCTTCGCCTTAAGTGCTAAATATGATTATGGCTTAAAGGAAAATTGTTCGTTGTTTATCAGCGGTAAATTATATGTAAACAGGATTCTAGCTCTTAAATTGTTTTATGTCAATTATTAATATTTTTTCTTAAAAAAATATGACATCAAAATTTTCTATATATTGAAATGTTTAAATAAAATAAACTATTAACGAAATAATTATTAACATGATAATATTATTATTATGTAAGTAATAGTACCATGTTCTGGCATTTAAAAATTATTGCAAAACTTTTTGTATAATAAATACAAATGTTTTCCTTTTTAGTTTCGAAGGAAAAATATATGAAGTTCCCTGAACCAAAACTAATAAGCTTAGGCAAGAGACACTGACGTTAGTGGAATAGAATATAAGGATTAAAGCCGTAATATCGTTATATTTAAATAGAATACGAACGCTTGCCACTTGGCTAAGGGCTTAGAAGAGATAATTTGCATCTCAGCTACCGGGAATGGCATCGCTGTGCTTGTAATAGGATTATGAAAGTACCGATGATTCATTTAATATAATTAATTCAGATTGTCACCATACATTCCTATATATATGTACCTACTTTATATCTGAATTTATTATATATCTTGTAGCTTTTGTTTAACCACAATATGTAGCAAAAAGAAATGTATATTTTTTTGTTATTTTTTTATATAAGAATTGTCATTGTTTTATGATTCACCGATTTTCCATATTTGTATGTTTGTCTTTTTGTATGTGATTCTTTAATTTTCAAAATAAGCTTTAAAGCGCTTTGTCGCTGCTTATTTGTTGAAAATAGTACTTAAACTGTTATATTGCTCATTGAATTCCTGTCTGAATATTGCAAGATATGTTAAAATATACTAGACATATTCACATATGCAAGTACACTTGCTAAATTTTATGGGCAATTCAAAGCATAATCAACATTGACGAAATAAACCAAAAGCACTAAAGTTAGCAAGTGGCAGTGATATTTTAAACATAGTAAATGAGTCATAAAACAAACTGCGATACCAAGACTGGTGACAATAAAAGAAAACACGCATGGCGCCAGATAAAATGGAGAATACTTATACTTATATAAATAGACAGTATGAGCAATTCTCTAATTTTATAAACTTAACCCACCAGTCAGTTCAGCGTTCAGCAAAAGAGCCGTAACGATAACTTATTAAGTTTATCTTTAGATACGTTTATATCTCAGTGAAAATGTTTTGGTATTTAGCTTTGTGACGAACGATTTTATTTATTTCTTTAAGAGAAGCATAATGCTAAATAGACTATAGTCTTGCCTCATGACCTTGTCTATCCTAGGCGAATTTACATAGAATACAAAAATTTTCAAATTCATCTAGATAGATGGACCAGTAGATACTGATTTTGGAAATTCATTAAAAAAACACACTTTTCGTTTTATAATATTAGTATAGAAAAATAGCCATTACTCGCGGTTTCGCCTGTTGATGAACGATTTTATTTATCACACGAAAATTACAAGCAGTAATGCTAGATAGCCTTAATCATGAACCTGTATTTCATAACAAGTTTCGAAGATTAAACTCTTTAAATGCGTTCAAAACAACAAACAAACTATTTCGTTTTATATTATTCGTATATATAAAAGAAGTTGATGTTAATATGTAGCAAAAAAATGACACCTCTGGATGCTGTAACCTTGAATGACAGATTGAATTCTGTCAGGTTAACGACATGAGTGATACATAATAGACAACTGATATAGAACATCCTATTAGAATATATATATTTTTGTTAGCTAAGACAGGGTTTTATCAGACATGATCATGGAACATTTTATCAAAATATATTTTTTTTTATAAAAAAAAGGATGTTTTGATGAGGCCACCTCATTGGTATATAACACTATCTACACATAATGCTTTTTTAATGTTACAAATGTAACTATTAAAGGTAATAAAGATAAACAATACCGAAAGGAAAACAAATGAAGAATAAAACTGCACAACGTTTCGCAAAATCGATATGATGTGGGTGAGAATCGATTTTTTATAAACATTCAGGTCACACGACGAAATCGTCAAGAATTTCTTAACAAGCTAAATAGATCCATTTATAATAGACTGCTGACTTGTTAAAAGGAAGGTGGGTGGTAATACGAAAACAAATCCATAGACAAAACAAACGTAACTTAACACCAGAGACAATACAGGAATTAAGGCTGACTACACAATAAATATAGATATATATAAATTTAATTTACAATATATATATATAGTCTTATAACCATACTTAAAGCCATATAAAAGACAAGCCCGCTGAGTTTCTATCGCCAGCTCTTCTCAGGTCTGTGGCAATATCTTTTTTAGCTGGTGGTAGTTTTGAAAATGAAAAAAAAGTTTAAAAAAAAAAACTTTCAATAAAGATTTAGATTTTATGATTTTGATATTTTAAAAGCATTTTTTTGAGCCGTACTCAGGGTTATTTTGTTCTGATGAGGCCACTAGCGACGATTGTACAAATGGCAACTTCCTTTTAGAAACGGCGAAATGAATAGACGAGATTTCCTTTATTAGTGAAACATGTTTGGATTGTAAAATTTTATATATATTATTATACTAGGTTTTGCCAGCCGTTCCGCTCACGTATACTACAACAAAGCGTTAAAACTGAAAATTTATTATTCATACAGTTTTTGAACCTGTATCCTTTTCCGAAACACTCTATCCTTGTAAATCTGTTCCATTGTGAAGGTGCCATAAATATCCTAAAATATTTTGGCATTTCTAATATCATAATTTCATTACGTTAATTTTATCGGAAATTGGCCGACTACCTTCGAAACCGTTTGAGACACTTATTTATGGGCTTGGATTATATAAAAGTCATCATAAGATTGTTATTAACTAAAACATTAGTGTAATATAATACAGTGACATGTAAATCTAATAAACTGAGTTACACAAGCACATTTTATAATTAATGAGTGGTTGATAACAACAGCTGTGCATGGCGGCTGTGCTGAACAAAAATATGTTAACACAAACAAAGGTTACCATGACTCAGATGTTTATGAAATAAACCGTTGAAACGTACAAAACTTATCTGTTATGAAAATATACCTTTGTCAGTTTATGAAACTCTTGTCTGTTTATGAAGGCGAGTTAAAATATTTTAGCAAATTCAAATTTTATTTTATAAAATCTAAATTATTGATTATATTTCAAACTAGTCGTAATATTCTATAAGATTTTCAAAATACACATTTTAATTAAACTATTTTACGGATTTAATACGTGTTTATTACATTTTTAATTATAACCCGTCGTTTGCTGTGCAGCAAGCGTGTTCACGGGAAATCGAGATTGACAGACATCTCGTAAAATAGTTTCATTTAAACTCAAGATGTTTAAATAAAAATAAATTAAAGAGGTCAGAAAATAATAAAAGAATAAAAGAGGAATTCAGTTTAATTTATAAACGCATTAAAACTTTTCTGAGTAACTGTAAACGTAATCGTGTTCTCTTTACCAATGTAGATATGTACCCGATTTGTACTCACAAATTGACAGTAAGCCATTACAGATAAAACGATTAATGGTATTACTGTATGTATATATACATTCTACATGATACATTAATATGAGAGACATAACTAGAGTAACCATTCATCGCTGCCACGTTAAAATACTAGCTGTTACTCGCGGTTCCACTTGCGGACGAAATATATTATAGACTATCAGGATAACTAAGCGTAGTAACGTAATTCTAGATAGTATATAAATCATCTCATAAGCCCGCCTATTATGCCTATAATGAATGATATTTTTAAATACTTCCATTAAAACAAACAAACAAATTGTTTCGCTTTATAATATTAGTAAAAATATGAACCAATACTTCATATTTTCTAGTTTAAGACTTCGCACATAGGACATTGACATTTTGATAAATAACGTAGTTTTAAATTTGCCTTCATAATAACCTGATTATTGATTATTTATTAACATTTGAAATTATCTATAAGCCTGTTAGCTATGATGTATAATTTTAATACTCAAGACTTTTACATAATATATAAATTACAAACAGAATATGAATCCGTAAGCAAGTATTATAGTTTTCTAAATAAGTCTGCTATTCGTGGTTCTACTCGCATAATAACTATTTTATGTACTATGAAAATAACTAAGAGTAGAAGTGTATTGCTAGATTGTCAGAAACTTACTTAATCAGAAAGAATTCAGAAAGAATAGAAAGAATATTCAGAAAGAACTGATATTTTGTATAAACTAGTTTTGAAAATTAGCTTGTTTAAGAAATCAAACTATTACGCTTTATTATGTAGTGTAAATTATTAAAATATTAACTAAATTCGAGTCAAAATACTAGATTAAGTAGTATCTAGAATAATAATGATTAGAGTATAAACACACATTTCTAAAGAAAACATGCACTCGACCTACACAATCGAGGTTCTAGATCTCAAGCCTTGGATTCCAATACTGTTTAATTTATGCCAAAGAGGAAATGAACGATGCAGAAAACAAGATACTGAGCGTTAGTATTAACTACAGACTTTGAATTATAGTTAACAATATAATCAAATAATATGAAATTTCAATATAAACTTGCGTGATCTATGATTACTATTATATATAATTATCCTGTATGAATTCGGAATCATTAATCTTGAAGAATAGGTCCGAATGGCTCAGAACTCATTTAGCATGAAGGAACCGGGACTTGAAGTAGATGTGCACGCCGCACAATGAGTTCGAAACTAGTCAGGAAATCTGAGTGAGTGAGACATTGAGGGAGTGATGAGGGGGTAAAGGAGGGAGGGAGTGAGGGAGTGAGTGAGTGAGTTAGAACAGCTAGATAAATATATATAATAGCAATGATGGATTACCAAATTTAAATTATTTATATTTTATATAAATTGACTATTCAATACTCCACTAAAGTTAAAATCGCTAACTAGCTTACATACTCAGAATACAAAACTATCGGATCTTAGCCAGTTCCGGTGTAACTAAAATACAATTCATAACAGAATATAATGTATCGATTAGATCGTAGTATTGACTATACCGCATTGCATTAGGGAAATCGAGTCATTAGCTGTTCACGCAATTACATGGGCTAACGAATGCCCCTCCTGTTATAATCATTTATAATATAAAGCTACTCGGTTTTATTGTGCGTGCTCACTGGGACTAGTGTCGCTTGAATGCATGAACCATTATACCTACTTAATACTCGTGTATATGACAACTCACATTCTATTGTTCTTCCTACGCATTTTAAATTCACACTTAAAGTAATAGCGGGCTCAATTCTGGAGCTTTATTAAATAATTATCAATCTTTCTTACAGAGTTTATACTTGTTAACAGGAATTAAAAGGGACAAGAAAAATTACTACGTAACTAGTTAGATCAGTTGTATAAGTAAAGAATAAATATGAGCCAATTTTTAACCTTGTGGAACACTCAATGCAATACTATATTTTAGAACCGGCATATTATTTCTACAATATTATTATTAAATATAATTATCCGGCTGTAATCACGTTATTAATCGAGGCGTAAGTTCACGCCGCGATTATTGGCAAATTCCGCTAGTAATAACGTAACTACAGCCGGATAATTATATTTAATAGTAATCTAGAACATTATATTAAATAATACATTTATTAGGAAATTATAAAAGAGAGAAAAAATGAATAAAATATAAAAAGGAGTACAGAAGAGTAAGTAAGATACAAAATGAAAGTAGCAGAATGAGACAAGTCTTATGACAATAATACGTAGTGTTCTTTTGCTGTCCTTGAGTCGAGTCTCGCCTCTTGGCGCCACAAACTCGCCGGCATGAGCAGGGTCTCGCAGTTTATATTTAGTGTTGCAACACTGATAGACTGTTCATTATTGGCAAGTTGTGAAAATCTCCAATTTGTAACTAATTGATAGTGTGTTTAAAATAAAATATTAACTATGTCCATAGAAATAAAGTACACTCTTGTAGCATGGAAACAAGAACACAGAAAGAAATTACTTATTAATTTTTGACGTGTATAGCGTGGGTGAAATCGCGAGAATATTCACGTGTGCTTTATTCTTTATATTAAAATTTAAACAAGTTTCTAACATTGTAAGGTCATGTCTAGTTTTCTAAAGGCACAGATATAAAAGCTAGGTCATAAATACCGTAACTCTATATCTTACACGCTAGCAATAACCAATCTAGGACAATCACACAGTGACTCAGCCTTTTATATGTATTTCCATGTTCATTTATTTAGCAACTCAATTTAAATAATATTTGGTGACTATTTTCAATTTACTTAGATATTAGAAGTTTCTTTTAATTAATAAGTATTTTTATGTAATATGATTAGAAACAACAACAAATTAAAAGAAAGAGTCACTGATATATTGTTAAAATATTAAAAATACAAAAGATTCTACAATTAGTACTTAATCCATTTTAGATTAATGGATGCAAGAAATAACCGGTAATACAGAACATTTAGAATAAGTTATAGTATATATAGAAGGTGCATAAATAGAACGACGGAGATCGTGGACAATGGATGCTGTAGACAAACGTTCCATATATGATGAACAAGGAAAGGGCATACCAGTGATAGCCCTTTGTGAAAGAGATCAAAATCACAATCTACATAAATAGAAAACGAAATATATTGAAGCATATTTTAACACGAGATTTGAAGATATGCTTTGTGTTCAGACTTGGCACTGGTGTTATTTACTTAAAATTTTTATGATACTTCAACATTTTTGTATTAATGATGCTTATCTTTGTGATATGTTGGAGTATTTTTATAATAATATCAAAGGCGAAAACGTTTGTTTATATTTGCTTTTTCGGAACTTTTGGAATTGAACATTTTTTCTAATTATGATTGGCAGATTTATGAGGAAGTCTATGGCTATCTAGCATTATACTACTCTTTCTTGTATTAAAAGTAAATATTTTTGTTCTTTCGCGGAAACAACTGCGAATAGTTAGTTGTTTCTTATACATAGTAAATAATTTAATATTTTAAACCAGTTACAAAAGAATAATTTTACATAATAATTTTAGATAAAAAAAAAATAATAATTAAAGGAAAATATTAATATTAGAAAACAAAAAAGAAAAGGAGAATATAAATATTATAGAAAATAGATCAACAGTCTATTAAAAAAGCACAAGTCGACACTACACCAGAAATGCCAATAATGTCGTCTGGTGATACTGAAGAATCTAGGGTATAGCTATCTTAGGCTTTTGTATCAGCAGTATTGTTAAAACCCCTCACGTTTTATGGACTTCAAATATATATAATATTTAAAAAATATTTACTTTAAAAGCCAATTCTCATCTTTTTATCTTTTATAAATAACTAGCTGTTATTTATAAAAGATAATAAGATTCGTCGTTCGCCAGTTTCGTCTGTGGGTGTAACACTTTATTTTACTTTTAGTATAACTTAGAGAAGTACTGTAATGCTAGATAGCCTGTAACTTTCCTTATCAACCTAACAGAAAGAATTTCATATCCATATGGAAGAGAAGGTTACCTTTTTAAAACAATCAATTTCTTTTATATTAGTATAAATGTTGAGCAATTTTGGGTATTTGCGTCTCAAATAGATTAAGACATTGTAAATATTGGTTCAGATTGAAAGAGCAAGAGAACCATCTAAACTGGGGAAACCAATCTCACCAATGATGTTAGACAAGCCGTATGTCCGTTTATGACTTCCTGAATATAATCCTCAAACGAGTAATAACTTGCAATTTATTGCCTTTATCGACTACTCTTGATCGTTTAAACTAATAGGTTTTAAATAAAAACTAAGACTTCGAAATATATATATATATATATATATATATATATATATATTCGAAGCTCAAAATATGGTTTAACCTAATCTTTGAATATGCTGGATGGATTTGAAAAAATCTTTCCGACTGTCATAGACTATATATTAACATAACACTAATACTCTTAGTTATTATAATAGTAAATAAAATAGGACATTAAAGTGTGATGGCACTTGAAATGAAACAGTTCGTTTGAATAAACATAAACTGAGATGAAATGAGATCACTGGAATTCAATAAAATCTTGAATGCTGTATTTAACAGACTGGACGCGTTACAAAACATCTTGTATATTTGAACCCTTTTTAACAGATTTCTATTAAGATTTCCTACTTGAACTAAAATTATAAGTGTTTTAGTATATTTTGTGACTTTAAACTTTCGTGATCCATGATTATTATTATATTATATGTGGCTGTACTCACGTCAATACTATCACAATTTGCGTAGCTATTTTCGAAATCATTCGGGGCCGATAATTATAAGCTCGGAATCGCGAAGTCGTGGCGTGAACTTGTCAGATAAATTCCGATAGATCTTACATGATTATAGCTGATATATAAACAACTTGTTAGTCGTCTCCTCAGAGAGAGATGGTATTTTTTTTAAAGTTTATGGAATTGCCTCCTCTCCAAATAAAAGGAATTCATGAGTTCGAAATAGTAAAATCGCGGCGTGAACTGAGTTTAGTTTAGATAACTGTAACTGTTTTTTTTTCCAAAATGAGTTGATTTCGGACTTTGACTGCTCACAACCTATGGGAAACAGACTTGATGAGTTGTTGGCTCACCCATGCTCTGAGCGCTTGCAGTCGCAGCAATAGTGTAAAATAAGTTTTTCATAGGGTATATATTTATTAGAAACGGTAAAAGGGGGAATGAAGATGAAGTGCAACAGGGTCAAGTGGAGTATGCGATTTGATACAATGTCCACCCGACCCAAAGTTGCACAGGATGATGATAATGATGATAAGTTGATAAACCAAATATATACAAATTAACAAACAAGTGTGGCAAAACAAAGAGAGAAAAAAAGTGGTAAATATATACAGCAAAATAAACAAACCATTGAACACATCAGATTTACAGCTAAGTACAATGGAAAAAAAATACAATAATTATAAAAACACATAAAGAAAAATATTAACTGTAGCTATGTTTGTATTGTATGTCTGTATTGAGATATCTTAAAAACACAATAGCTTAAAAACAAAGAGTATAGGTGATTGTTTGTTTTAATATTATCTTCATAATTTTATATTATACTCTGTGCTAATATTAAGAACCGGAAAATGAGAAAAGTTTGTCTTTTTAAGCACGTTTATCTTGTTAACTTTAACCAATTGAATTTGATAATTATTTTTTGAGAGATATTCTCATGAACCTCCATATAGGATCTGGCATACCGTTCTTAGCTTTGTTAATAGTAAATAAATCATTAGTTCACAGCTACTTTTATAAGATACATTGTACATTTCAACATTTTCTTTTTAGCTGATGTTGCAATTTCCTTGCAGCAATCGTCATCCAACAAAATTGTACGTGCTTAAGCGTTGTGCCACTTATAATTTTAACTTCATAGTAACTAAAAAGAATTTATTGTTTTTGATGTTATTAACAATGTTATGAGAAAGATATGATTCTGTTATTTTTTTTTTATATAAGTACTCTTTTTTAGTACATTTTTTGAAATAGTGGAAAATTATAGTAATGAGAATTGTGGTCACATCACATCACAAGTAATGAACATTTTTTAAATGGACATAAAAAAAATTTTGCCTAGTACCCGTATCCGTCTTGGCGTTGACTTACGGGACACCTGTATATATGAGTTTAAATTACTATGAAGAATATATGTATCTTACATATATAGCTAATGGTTTTTAATTGAGGGCAATTGTTAATATTGAATTCCTGTATATTAAGAAATATACACTGCAGTAAAATCTAGTGCATTCGTGTTTCAGGAAGACATGCGAGAGACATGATCGCTCACGTGACCACAAATTCAATTTCAGGTAATTGGTTGCGGTCACTCATACCATGATAGATGTTTCACAATTATAATTTGTATTTCTACAGGTACTAAATAGTCACAAAATAGAAATTGAGGATTATTTCTGTGGTTCCGTACTTATTAAAAGGCTCTTATGGTATCACTTTGTAAGAGATACATCTTCTTTTTAATTTTTTTTAATATAGGTATAAACAAGTGTAGGCATTTTATAGCAATATTTTAGTATTACAACAATGACAAGATTTTTGTATTTAAATATGTAGTAAATACATAAAACTTGTTGACCCTCTGTTCCAAGATTTAAAAAAAAAAATCAATGCTTATAAGGTTCCTGTTGACCTCATCATCATTTTTTAAAACAAATAATTTTCGAAAAGAAAAAAGCAGCCATTTCTTACAAGTAAAGCAAATATTCAAAATCGTATTATTACGGAACCCTTTATACTAGATTCCTATTCGCACTTGATTGTTTTTAAATTAATTAATTACGTAAAATTAAAAATCAGTTTTTATACTCGTTCATTCAAAGCATTTCTTTGCATAAATAAAACATTACTGTCAAATTTTTCATATATATTTCAACGAAATGATTTATGAGATCGTTAGAACATGTCTATAATCGATGTCGGCGACTGTCGGCGATTAGTTGTATAATCGATTGTTCTTACGCAATCGATTTATAGCTTTTAAATCAAAACTACTTTTTGGTGAAATTTGAGTTTCTAAAGATCAAGTTATCTGAGACGTAATTCTGATTACTTTGGCAATTAAAACCAATTTATTAACTTTTATTAGTGCTAATTGTTACCAAACTTTCCATATGAAGGAAGTTTTATATACTATTTATATGAAAGGATAGAATTTTAATATATGGCATAGAGTATTTTAAAAATATTAATAAGTACATTATATTGCCTTGGGTGGTTTTTAACAGTTTTTGGAACTGAAATAATTTTGTGAAAATCATAATATTGAAGCGATTTATTATTATATATGTGTGCAAGCAAAACTTACCTTTTTGTTAAATAGAAATAAGCTCTGGTATTGCTAATCACTTGTAAGCACACAATTAACAGACAACCCACTAGCGGGATGATGACTGGAATGAAATTCGCTATGCGTGTCCTTATTCAAACAAAGTACGGTGAAGGACACTTCTTTATGATATAGTTGCTCACCTCGCTGGTTCAGTCATCAGAAACTAAAATATAATTTAAACCATCACATTTTGTAATAAAGTTGAATTTAGATAGTAAGAAGTTCATGAAGATGTCAGAACGCCAGCAGAGCGTGAACCATGAAAAATTCACTTACAGCTAAGTCTGAAGTTAAAAGTTATAGCACATTATTGTATAACATATGAAAATTAAGTATTATTTCTCTGATAAAATCAAAGAAGTAGGTCGTAACGAAACTTCGCGTTTATTACAGATATTTTAGGAATATCCAAACCTATTTTATTTTGATTTCGTTTCACTGTTTTCTGCAAGTCATTCAACCTTTGGTGCCTAAATGAAGAAATCATATTTTAGGCTAGAGCTCTTCAAAAGGAGACTATAAATTAATGAAACCAATTTTTTTGTTCTCTTTATTTTTCTTTACATTTAGCTTTTTAAAATAAGACTATAATCAAAAATCTATATGTAGCTATAATTATCACTCGGACAAAATCGGCTTACACTAACATTATATAAGATGGTTTCTAAGAACTTAAAAGGCTTACAGACACCCGGGATGCGGGCGACACTTGAATGGGCGCTATTGATGCAGCAAATTAAAGAGCAATGAACTCATAAATCGATCAAAAACATATCGTTTTACACATTATTCCAAGGAAATTACATCACATTTCGAACAATGGACATTATACGAACATAATAACTAACAAAAACAAAAATATTAAAAGCTTTGGAAGTATTATCCACTCCTTATATGTGCTCAGCCAATGTTTGCAATGTTTGTCACGAATTTGGCAAACGAAAACCAACTTTAACCATGTCACATCGCAGCATAACTAACAAAGTCGAAAATATAAAAAGCTTCGGATGTATTATCCAATCTTCATATACCTTGGTCCGCCAATGTTTGCAATGTTTGTCACGAATTTGGCAGACAATGACCAACTTTCACCATGTCACATCAGTAATGTTGTAGGTGATCACTTTCCCAAGTGGGTGTTCATTGTTACAGCGAAAGTAGCATTCAAAGAGGCTACATACCAAATAAATTATGACGATAGTAAAAATTTAATAATTCCTAACATTGAAACTATAATTTATATCATCTATACTAATATTATAAAGAAGAAAAGTATGTTTGTTTTTAGTAACGCCTTTATCTTCGAAACTACGGGTTAGCTTTTAAAAATTATTCCGATTATGATATCATTACGATACTGATAATACTATATTAAAAATTAATTGGTTCGCAAGTAGAGCTGCGGTTCTATACTATACTATAACAGTTAGTACTGTGTAAACGATAATAAAACTCCAAGATATTTTAAATAAATTATTAATAAAATCTAATGTTTAATAAATAAATATTTAAATTACTATCGAAACTAATAATAATTTAAAATTACCCATTAAACATTAACCTCAATAAAAACCTGAACTACGAATATATTTATTTTATTATTTGTTAATTAATATTTTATTCATTAATAATTATATATTTTTTACATTTGATTATAAAGTCACTGACCTTTGATATATTGTACAGAACTGTTACAACAAAAAAAAAACCAGCTGTAAAACTAGCATGTCAATTTGCAACTTTCATCTAATATATTTACTATAGGAAACCCCGTTACTTCCGTTAGGACATACATGAAGACAAACATTAACATTAACTGTAAAAAAATTAACAAATATTGAAAAGGTATATCTTATTTTTTATATTAAGAGGAATTTTGTATTTAATTAGATTAGAAAAAACTACGATTAAACTCTTTTTTTTTTCAAAACATTTCAAAAGCGACTTAATTGTTTTAATAACTAACATTGTACGGCGGCTGAGGAAGATCTGCACTAAACCTCGTGAGACGACACAACATTCTCTTCTCATTCTGCACATTTCACGGCACGCTTACAGAGCTGCTATACGCAGTACATGCCGAGAGATCGCCATGACTCCTGGAACACTTTTCAGGGAACTTCCCAAATGGATTCGAGAAGTTCGACGCGTTCTCCGATCGGGTTTGAAACTATCATAATCTCTTAAAAATAAATCTAGATAGCAAGTCCCAGGCAATGTTTGCGCTTATCTCCCTGCAACAAGATGGGTCTGGCACCAGGAAGGTAAATCCATGGAATGATGAGATTCATCTCTATAATAGTTTTCGATAGATGACTAATTAACTGACTTACTGACAGACACATCTCGTCTACCCGTGAACACGATTGCTGCAAAGCATTCGAAACGTCGAGTTGAAATTAAAATGTAACCAAAATTATACGCGAGTTAAATCCTTAAAAAAATAGTATTAATTTAAATGTGTAATCGAAAAAATCTATATTTATATATGTTTTGTTTTCATATAGTATGTGTAAATATTTAAGATTGCTTTACATCTCTTTTCTTTTGTTTTACAAAACACCTACTTCTTTTTATTTTTGCTACTGGTAGAGAATGCCTATGGCATTAAGTCTGTTATTGTACATATATATATATGTACATATGTATATAAAAGATATATAAATTCTAATCATATATAAGAGTAAAAAGTTAGTTTCAAAGTCATTAAACGCACTCCGTGACACTACACTGGACTATTCTGATTATCTTTAGAAAGTTACATGATCAAGTTTTTATTGACATATCTGAGTTATCCAGCCCGTCTTACCAAATAAGATTGAGCTATCACCTGCTTAGAACTAGCTCTCTCTTTTATGATATACGTAGGTGACTGGTGGTCTTTTTAAACTGGTGGGTTTTTTTTCGGATTCGATACTTTTTATATACTAGCTGTTACTCGCTGATCCACTCGCGGTTTATATTTAGTATTAGGATAATTAATGCAGTGGCGTAATGCTATATAACCTATGAACCTGCCTTTCATAATCAGAAAGATTTTTGCAACTTCATTTAGTAGTTTTGAAAATAAACCCGTTTAAACAAACAAACTTTTATATATAATTATGCGGCTGTATTGTTCTTACTATCGGAATGGGCCCAAATAATTTCGAACAGTTCACGCCGTGAATCTGCCATGCTCATGAATGGGTTTGAAACCAGTCAGGCAAAATCCACTAATAATAACGTGTCTACAGCCACACAATTATATTTAATAGTAATCATAGATCATAAAAGTTTACATACAAAAAAACGAACAAACCTTTCCCTATAATATTAGTATAGATAATGTGCTCCTAAAGGCCGTGTACATAAATATGTCCCCTAAATTAAAACCTACAGATTATTTGCCAATTATTAATAGCGTCTAATAAACCTTGAAACACCGCTGTAAGGCAACTTACAATTATAATAAAACTAAATTCATCATATTAAGTAAACGCAACCAGACCATAAATGAAATTATTGTATATAATTGAATTCCCCTATTTATAAGAGGTGAGTCATGATTAAAAAGATTCTAACCAAAAGCTATAATTCATGTCAGAAGCATTTAATATAAGATTCTTAATTAGAAATTATAACCAAAAAAATATTCTCGTTTGTGGAAATTTCATAAATAGAAAAAATTCCGAATTCAAATTTCGATTTTTTTATTCTCGTTTGTGGATATTTAATAAATAGAAAAAAGTAATTCCGAATTCGAATTACGAATTTATAATTTGCTGGCAACTCCCTGAGCTAGAAGATTATTCACGATGTAAATTACAATAAATAAAAAATAAAATTACTAACGCAATAGAACATTCCAGAAGCAATTATTGTATATATACATTGACTCCAAGGTTGATTTAGTACATCGAAAATGTTCACTCAGGTCAATGAATACTTTATTCTTTCTAAAAATTCCAATCCATGGATCGCATCAAAAAGATTAATGTCACGTGCAGACAAGGGTCGGGCTGATTTCGCTCGGGGAGCTTACACACACATATATATCAAACACACACAGACACATAGTAACATACGTCGCGATCATGACAGCGAGTCATGGCTGCTCAGTTTTTTATAAGATTTACTTATATGATACGTTTGATTATTTGTTTTTATAACTGTGTATAGTCTTGTTATTTTTATTCTTTATAACATAATTCAGATAAAGATTTTAATTTAAAATGCATAGTTTTCTATTAAATACGTACATTAGCACGGTCCAAAGAGTATATATAATCAACTATAAACTCTTTAGATAGTGAATATACTTATAATTTATAAATTAACGATGTTTATAATATTTAATATTAATTGAGAACGCTATTATTGCAGTTTGATAAAAAAATTGAATTTAAATATTTCCAAATACCAAAAGAACAATAGAACTAACTAACACGATACTAGTAGATGTTCTCACAGTACAGACAGCCTAAAGAATTTTAACTTTAAACATTTATAATAATAATTATATAATGCTGTTTTCATTAGGAATGACTATTATATTTTACAGGTATTTTCTATCTTAACGGAGAATTATATTAAGCAGATATTTTAGGAATTTTGAAAACAAATTTCGATTTGATTTTATTATAATTTAGTTGTAATTCATTTGTACATTTGGTCAAAATTATTTTATGTATTTTATTATTGTTCTCTATATATTTCTGAAGCTGGAGCTTTTCAAAACTATAAGATATTTAGGTATCGTCCCAAAATCATTACCTTACCATTATTATAAACCAATAATATATATACTGCGATGAATTTATATGCAAAATAAAAATATATTTAAATAATATAAGACTGAATACCCAAGATGTTCAGTTTCAGTTATTATCACGTCCGCCCCCAGACATAACCAGATAGATATTGATAAGAGTAACCAGTAATTTACGCCTATATAATACTGAAGCTGTCCTCTTAACTGACGCCCACCAGCCTCATGCAACATACATTTTCAACACTGGCCGGGGGCATTCACTTGCCTAATAATTATTGCTAAACTTTACGAAAGAAACCTTCTTGCATGTTGATAGATTATAAAAAGAATATTACTTATTATTAGTGACATGTTAGCTCAGTGGGTAAAGCGACGGGACGGTATCCCAGAGGTCGCTGGTTTGATTTTCGTGTTGCATTTACAATTCTTTCTAGTTAGTTATATAAGTTTGTTCCATATTTTAAAATATTATGGATGATTCTAAATATTAAATATTTATTGCATTGTTACTGGTTTTCCAATAAAAATTATCCATTTTTTAATATTAACAAAAAATTATTTTAAATATTTATTTTAAAAAATTTGCACTCTATTTTATTATTTTATACCCTTTAATTGTCTTAATTTGTTGAAGGGAGCTTTTATATTCAGGGAGAGATATATTAACTCCATCTTTTTTTTTTTTTTTTTTTTTTTTCCGTTGGAAAAACCCGTTACGGGTACCCCGTCGGCCCAGGGGGGTGACGGCCGGGGGGTTATGTGGGACTACCCGGCAGCATAGAGGATGCTGCCATTTTTAAGGCTACCCACTAAAAAACCAACGGTTGCCCTCTTTGCCGTAATGGGACGTCACGGGATCGCGATAGCACACACCGTGACGCCCCGGCGAGACCCCCCGAATGAGGGTGCCCCGAGCATAACTCCATCTTACCTTAACTAAAATAAAAACTAAGTAATTAAAAAACATTATTGTAAATATTTAAGAATCAAACAAAAAATGCAAATGAGTAAAGTAACTAATTAATAAAACTCAAAATACAAGATTGACTTGTAGTGTATAATAAACATATATTTGGTAATTTGCATTCTTTGCCAGTTAGTAGATCTGATCTCATGATGATTCACCTTCTTATTTAGGTAATACAGTCTTCCATATGGTTTGTTATGAGACAAGACACATGGTCTCGTATAACAAATATTATTGTGAATCCAAGCTATTTTAGTCTTGATATCTATAACATGTTATAACTATACTATACTATATAACATATTTTTTGTTAAAAATTAATAATACTATCAAACTACTTTGTTTGATTAAAGTTTCTATAAAATAGAAGCGAAAGAAAATAAGAAAAAATTATAGGACTTTCGTGATTTTTAATATAGATAACTATTACGCCATAATGTTGTTAAATTTTTCGGTTTAATGTCTCCTCATCGCGGCGTGAACAATTTTTGTGAATTCGCCATGCTTCGAGCTCCGATAAATATAACGTCAGTACAGCCAGATAATAATAATAATAATAATTGTGATATCCTTTGTTGTTATTTCTCAAATAGTATTAACCATAAAAAGGAAAAAGTAACAAAAAAAAGGTACAAAGCGACATTATATATAATAGAAAATATAGTTTAAGTATAATATACAGTATTTTTATAGCATATCTTTGTATAAATATTAATAATTTAAAGCTCTGAATTAAAAGCAAAAAATCACTTAGTTATTAATTTTTACTTTTTATAATGAATATAATAATTAAGCAATCAATCAGTCAATTTAAATAAAAATCCTTGATATCATGAGAACTGTATATAAATGTGTTAATTAAAAGCAGTATCGTGTAACACACAACTGAAATAACTACCCATTGTATGAGAGGCTATAAACGTTGTCTGAATATTTTCTCACGTCCGAATTAAATTTTAATTCTGTAAATATTAACATACAAAAACATCATTTTTGGTGTTAATTTGAATATTTATAAAAAATATATATTTAGCGGATTTTGTTTTAGTTATATTAATAATATTATAAAGCGGAAAGGGTTGTCGAAACGCACTAATAAATATTAAATATTGTTCAAATGAACTATTGAATGGATTTGAAAAATCTTTCTTATTATGATAGATACTTTATTATTTTTTACTATATTTTAATAGTGATTAAATTTGAGTCTAATATTAATATTATATATACTAAATATTTGTTTATTTGTAATATATAAACGCAATAACAACTTGATTTTTTTTTAAAAATACTCTCATAATACAAACCTACATTGTCATTGAGTGTCATAGAATACGTATATTCTCACGGAATCAGGACCTAAATAATAACTGAAGCAAGAGAATTTTACGTAAATACAATGTTTTTCTCAAAATTATGGTTTCCAGTTACTCTCAAACAGCTCTAAATACCATTCACATATATACAAAAATATACATTACATATGAATTAATCACAACCTGAAATTTTATCACAAAAATATATAAAAATATATTATTTAAAGCATTGGTAAGTTTATTTTAAATCAATCCAGTAGTTTTTTGGTTAATCCATTACAAACAAAAAAAAAACAAACTTTTATGTTATTGTAAAAAGTAATTGATTCTATAATCCGACTAAAACTGTTTTTTTTTCTTTTCAAATAACATTATTGGAGAAATCTATTCATGGTTTTTTAAGTATATCCTTTAAGCGTCGTTGATATCGCAGGTAACACCGCGGAACAAAGCTAGTAAGTGAGATATAAATATAAATAAATGAAAAAAAAATAGTAAATTAATATAAAGGTATATGAAATAAAAGTGTATAGAAATTTGTTAATAAAATCGAATGAAAGTCAGAGTCACGTTACAAAACCAAAAATAACACGTTTTATTGAAAAGTCACGTGCTCTAATAGATTTTACAATATTGCCAAATAATTAATTATAATATTAATAGGTTATCTCATATTACTTAAGTTCTTAGCATTGATATGTCACGAACCCAATACATTAGACGCCTATTAGCTTATTAATTTGAGAAATAATGTTGTCAATCTCCACACTTTATTGTCAATTCGAATTGACAATCCATCAATGTTGATATAAACACTGGATTTCCAGGTAATAAATCCACTCTATAAACAATGTCACGTTGGATTAAGTAGGTCATATCTAGGTCATACGGTTGATATTTATAGTTTGGTAAACATTGGTATATCAAACAGAATTGCCTGAGGATGTTATTATCAAATTCCTTCCTCAATTATTATTGCATTATTACTTGATTTGTATTAAGCAAGTATATGAATAAATGAAATGAAAATTATATTAAAATACAAATAAGACTATGAAAATAATCTTGAGTCTTGGCTCAATAACAATTACTTAAATGTATTTACTTCCCAGCGAAACATAAAAATATTCAAAACAACATATACAGAGAAAAACAAATTTTTTATGTTTGAATCATCAAAGTATTTATTCATATTATTATTTTGACCTTGAATCTCATCTATATTACGAAACACAAAAACTGCAATTATTATTATTATGACTAAAGAAAAAAATCCCGCACCAATAAAGGGGGGTTTTACAAGCAGAAAAAAAGATACCAAAAAACATCTTTGTATCATTCAAACTACTGTCCCTTGTGGGAATCAAACCCACTACCTTTGGCTCAGCAGGCAGAGACACCAAGAATTCAGACATTCGACCAAACGGTATAAAAATAATGATATTAAAAGTCAAGGTAGACTCAATATTTCTTGGCGCTGCACCTTGGCAGACAGAACTTGGCTCAGTATCGACCAGGTGCTGTGGGCGGAAAACAACATGCAACAAAATATACATACATTAAGTATATACGAAATATCTGTGTCATTGCAAAGTGCTGTAATAATAAAAAATGTCTAACTACATGTAATAGTTAAGTGAATAGATGATATTATAATGACGTTGCTCAACTATTTCTTAGCATTTACGTAACTATGACATAAAGTACATCTCTTAGGACAGAATGTTATTTGAAAATAAAAAAAAAATCATTAAAACATTCGAATAGAAATGAACTAATATTTTGTGTGTTTATGGGTGCGTGTGTGTATGTATTGGCGCGCGTGTGAGTGTGTATGGGTGCACGTGTGTGTATGTGTGTGTGTTAAACAAAAATAATTTTGTAAAAATAACACATTGTAAAATAAATAAATTTATTCATACCATTTAAGAAAATTTAGTATCAGGAGAGTTAATTAGTAAGAGTATCAAATATCTTTTTAAACTGGTAAAATCAAAGACTTGAGTCATATTATAATATACTGTCAACCGGTGTTTTTTTGTTTATCACGGAAATGCTGTTCCGCAGAAAAATATACTTTATATTCATAACGGGTTTATAATAAGTTTGTTTTAATGAGTTATCGTTATCACATAATTATGTAAAACAGTTGAAAATATAAGTACTACTAAACAAAAGTAAACTGAATTTGGAATCTTCTGGAATTAATTGTAAATCAATTTATTTCAAGATGATTAAGGCTTTATGTCATTGGAAATAAGGCCGCTATTTCATTATCAAATTTTATAAATATATAATAGGTGATGGCTGTTAGTGAGTTAGTGTTTGTTATTCAATAGTGCACTATATATCGTATAATGTAATAGGGGCTTTACTGGTTACGAATGCAAGACGAGCTTCATACGTTTTACTCTATACTAGTGGGTTTATCAAAATTTCGAATTTATTCAACAGATATTTTAGGAATTTGGAAACCACCGACATGTTTTGATTTCATTTGATTGTAAAGTGTAAGTCATCGACATTTGGCGCCAAAATTAATATTTTTTTTTTTTTTCTGCAAATCTACGGATGGAACTTGTCGAAACGAGACCATGACCGACACTAGGATTATTTTATTATGTATAATATAATTATATATTATATATATTATAAGGGCTGTCAATAAGTTAGTAATACAATCTTATTTAATTCAAATAATGCGCTATATATCGGATAATGTAATAAAAGATTGACTGATTAAGAATGCTACATAAATATATGTTAATTTATATATATATTGTAAAAAGCCGTTGTAAGGAAATTTACTCTATCACACATTCAACACTGTCTGTTCAACGTTAAGCTTCTGAATCAAATTCCTTTGTATTTTTAGATTATATATACGATGAAACTGTTATGAATAGTGGGCACTTACCATATAGTAATAATAAAGTAGATTTATTAAAATACTACCGGAAGAGGAGTTATATATTTAAATATTTTAAATTGTTCAATACTAGTCGTGCCCTGCGGTTTTACAATGTATGTACGATGCAGACTGTACTACAGACTTTCCTGTAAACCTGCCTATTATAATCTAAACGAATTTTTGAAATAAATTCAATACTTTTGAAAATTAGTTTATTGAAACAACATTTTCTTTCATCATGAATAGCCTATTACAATTATAAAGAATTTTTCAAATGTATACAAAAGTTTCGAAAATTTGCTCGTTTGAACAAACAAACTTTCACTATTATAATATAATAGATATATCAAAAAGAGTTATATTCGATTGTACAATATTACTCAAAAACAAAGACAATAGATATATTGTATAATAATTGTACCTCGCTCTACTTTAAACTATATTGCAATCTGGGTCGCATTTTGTTAACACAGGTTTGCTAAATTATAATATAGGAAACCTTTGCAAACAAACTATCATTTAATATTATTAATATAGTTTTTTGTATGTAAGCTTTCGTGATTCATGATTATTATTGAATATAATTTATACTACTGTACTCACATTATTATTATCGGAATTTGCACGACCAATTTAAACGTGAACTGTTCACGCCGCGCTCCGCCATGCTCATATCTCATGAATAAGGTCAATGAATGGCTTCGAAACTTGTCGGACCTAGGGTAGGAGTCAAGAACATGTAGGTAATTTGTAATGTATATCGTTGAATCTATTCCAGTCTCGTCTAGAATGTTTCTGCGTTCGTGTATCGAATCGGCAGTAAAATTGCAAGGAAAGTTGGCCAAGCGCCAACTGTCGCGCCAACACACGCCAACATACTCTATACCGTCTAAAGGAAACCAATTCCTTATTCATACAAGTAAATTATAATTTAAAAGTGAATTTTCTTGTATGGCATCATATGATAAAAATATATATAGCGCTTTAATATATATATGAAATATGATAAATCATATTTAAATATGAGAGAGATAATTTATTCGTCATGTTACATATTTTAATGAAAATGTAAATTGGTAAGGGTGCAAGTATTAAAATAAAGTCACGAACCTCCTTCCAGTGACTTCTCAGTAACATATGGGCAAGTCTCTTGATTTAAATTTTCAACATTTTAATTATTTTACTCTTTGAAGTGAATTTAACACGTATATGTGCATCTTTAATGAATTAAAACTTAATTAGAATTTTTTATCATATATTTATAAGTCTCTAGTAACAATACGTTCCTTTGTAATGGGTATCTATATTTATATCTTATATAGACATGAAGGGAGGCAAGATTTAGAAACACCTACAAAAACTTATGAATAATACAAAAACGTAAACTATACCTTAAATTTATCGTACTAAGGTTTATTTTCTTTTTTCATATGAATGCAGACAGTACAAGAACCAGGGGAACTGTTTCACCCCAACGTAAATACGGGCTTCTTGGAAAAATACCAAAACTAGTCTCAACGATAAACTTTATAACAATTATTTACGGAAAATATTATTTTGTTAATATTAATATTTAGTATTATTTATATTTATTATCGAATATAAAAAATAAGAATTTCATGAATCACTTTTTTATTTAATCCTTGTAGTGCCAAGGAGCGCCGTCGCGCTGCTCTCACTAGTTGTGAAAAATGCCTGCGTCGCGATAGCGCTCTTTTTTACAGTTCACTTTGTTTCTGTAATATTTTTGTCAATAAATATGTAGTATTCAATTTCTTTGTTTTTATTATCATTGTATAAAATCTTCTGAAGAGAATGTTAAAAAAATATGAATATCGGTATATTGTAATGGAAATATTCTTCATTTCCATTACAATATTTATCTTGTTCATATAAATAATCTATAAAAATGCACTTTTGGTAAAATATGTATGGCATTAAAAGGGTTAAAAGAATCTTCTAGAGTCATTTCAGGAACCATAAGAATCGACTAATTTATTAAATGTCAAATTAAAAATTATTTATAAAAGCGTCTAATAAAGCCATAAATTTATTCGTCTGTAGTGCGCTTTATGTACTTCCAAAACAATATATGCATGACTCATGGCAGTGAATTGAAATAGATACATGAAATGTCAAGGGGATTGGTTTATAACTTAAGTGTCTATTAATATTATATGAAATGTTATAGTTATTTATACCATATCTTATTTTGTTATAATATTATTATATTAATGTTTTGTTACGGTTTATATCTATGATTAAACTATTTTATAACTATTAAGTCTTAAAACGTGTTGGTTTATTTTATGGACTATGCAAATGTCAATTATTTAGATTTTAGTTCGTGTTCCTAATTTGAATTTTATATTATGTATGTGTATGGAGTTTATTATATTCAAACTGGCAATTATTTAGATTTTATAAATTGGATATTTAAAAATGGAATATCCATGTTAATATTAGTATTATAAATTATTTAGATTGGAGTAAATTCCAAATTGGAATATAATATTATTATAGGTGTAAAAATGTTATAATTTACTTGACATTGGCTAATCTGTGTAAAAGCCAAAATGATAAAAAAAAATGTTATATAGACTTATTGATATTGGCATTTATTGCGATAAAAAAAAAATCTAAATTTGAATTTAATATTATTGAATCGAATATATACTTTATTGATACTTGAATTGTTTTCTCAAACTGAATATTTATATAAAAAGGGCCTAACTCAGTACAGACAGATGTAAGACTTATTCTTCACCTGCGCTAAAACACCTTGTCAGGTTGCAGCGTGTTGCCTTTTTTGGAGGCTGTACCGTTTCACGTTTGCCTTATCTCGCCCCTTGGCCTTTCGTTTTTGGTTATAATTGTTTGTTACAATACAATAACCTTTGTTTTGGATGTCTGTATGTTACCTTAACATAATACAAAAAAGTACTTATTTATGCACTTATTTTGTTTACAACGAGACATTTCTTAAAAAAACAAGAAGTATATTTTTTATTTATTTTACGTACTTCCGACTTTTACGTCTTTTTCAACGACTTGGAATAAAATTTTAGGAATTCTACCATTTTGATAGTCTAAAAAGACGAATTTGTTTTCCTTATTATAATACTATTGTACTATTATTATGATATTCTCTGTAATCTGATAATGTATTGTTAGTAATCTCATGAGTCAGCAGTGAGTAAGGACGACTGCGTGTGGAGACCTCAGGAGAGATTTTATCATTGAATAACACACTAGAAAAACCCAAAAAACAAACAATTTGTTTACATAATACTTTGTTTTATATAGTTTATAGCATTTGAGGGTTGGTTAAATTAGCACTGAAATGTAAAAAAGTTCTTATTACATAAATAAGATATGCGTGATAATGTTAATATTAACTAAACTCAATTTTAAATTAAGTTTGTTTAAAAGAATTGACAATTTGACAAAATACTACATATAGTCTTTGTAAGACTTATTTTATGGAATATTTTTTATATGTATATTTATGTGTAAAATAAAATAAAGTCCTTAAAAGAAATAATAAGTTTTTATATAGCTTTCTCGGAAATACAAAGTTTATTTCAACTAAAATAAAGGCTAATAATTGTGCGAAACTAAAAATACTGTAATAGAAAGTGAAGGGAAACGAACCGGCTCGTTCACACAGTAATGTTGTTATTAAACAAACACACATCAATAATTTACGACGAATTTGGAAATGTTACTAATTATAACTTAAAACAAGTACATCCGTATAGTTTTTATCATTATTTTATAAAAAATAATAATTTGGCAAAAGGAAAAATATTTTAGGAATAAAAAAAAAAGAAAAGGGTATACAATGACATAGATTTTTTTTTCTGATAACTTATGAACCCGTTTCCGAACTGACGATGACGTACAGGAAACCTTAAAGTGAGAAAGTCAAAAAACAGAATTCGTTCTACTAGGTATATATTTTTATTAGTAAGACAGGTAAGTAAGATTATTGATATATGTTAGTAAAAAATAGTATATTTTATACAGCAAACTTTGATAATATAACATTTAATACTATATAATCAAATATAAAAATATTTGATACTATGTCTACAGAACAATCAAACTGCTTAGAGTTTATAACAGAACTAGTAAAACTAGAATTGAAATTATTTTTTGCTAACTTTAAGTAAAGTCGCACACACTAACTAGTTCAGTAAGATATGTATTTGATAAAATAACTTATTACTTATTAAAATGGCTTAAAAACCGGATATCTAATTATGATGTCAAATGAAAGTAGGAATAGCGTTATGTAATGACGTCACGTGCCATGGGACGTCACGAGCTCACATTATTATATAAGAGTTGAATTGTAGTCATAGAAAAGAATGGTGACCTTTACAGTACAAATAAATATTTGGTACACCTTTTCTTTGTTATATACGACTGCTTAAACAGTTCACGCCGCGAATCCGCCACATTCCAACTTGAATGACCGCGTATTTCTGATAGTATTTAAATAAGTACAGACAGATAATTATATATAATAGTAATGTTGGATAACAAAAGTTAAAAAAAAAACGTTTTCTAGTAAAACAAACAATATATATTCACAATTTTTATAGGAACCTAAATATTATTATTTGCTATTAAAGACATTATTTTTAGTACTAAAAGCAGGTCTTACGAGTAATAGGTGACCTGATGGTAAGTGATCACCGCCCAGCGTCTCATTAGACGCACAAGAGCCTTGAGAATGGAGTAAGCTCTGTGTATCATGTATCGATCTGAATTCATTAATTAAATAAATCATGGATATTAAGCTTATCTTATAATATTTATTACAAAAATCATTACATTATCTGTGAAAAAATTTTTTTTTTAAATATGTTTCGCATTTAAAAAATCTCTTTTCCACAAAGGTTTAACAAACAGAAATAATATACACAAAGAATAGCGAAAACAATAAACAAAAACAACTTTCTTGTATGGGAATCGAACTCACGTCCTTTGACTTAGTAGGCAGGACCACTAACCACTAAACCATACGTCCGTCAAATAGAAATACACGGACAATCTTGAGTATATCGTTACGTAGATAAAGGCGAGGGTGGAATCGATTGATAGCCGGCGGAAGTCTCCCTTGCGACGGACATGAGGGTACTGGGCATGTGAGTCACGACTTCAACCTTCTAGGGAACAGGGATTATATTATGTTTAAGTTAGATTTTATGTATAAGGTGTGGAGTAGATGTTTGATTAACCATTCTACCATTTAACCATTCTGCACTAACACTAGCTGTCAGCTCGTCCAGGAAGAACACGCGAGTCGGAACAGCGTGCTTATATCATAACTTATATTGTCTGGACTATCTTTTCAATAAAATTTCCCACAGTTCTAAATGAGGACCTCAAAGATTAGTACTATTGTATAGAATAACAATGGCCTCCATAAGTTTCAACAAACTGCCTCGTTAGCTTACAACAATGAACCGCTGAAATGGACACGGTACCACCATTATACCACCTCTCAGACAATTTTATTTGTACAGTTTGTTTTAACTTCATTTAAGCATATCCACTTTTTTTTGTTTTCTAATTATTTATTTTTATAAACTTTCGTGATCAATGTAATAATGTAAATACTATAGTAATTTCCCCGATTTTTTACAACTGTTCCGTTCACGCCGCGACACCGCCATCCACATGTCGCTATCGGCTTTTGCTAGCCTAATTCAACGTAAACAGTTAACGCTGTGAATCCGCCGTGCTCAAACCTCACAAATGACTCCGTATAAGTTTGAAACTAACCAAATATCTAGTAACTATTTATAAAGCCAAATAATTATATATTATAAACAATAAGTATTTGTTTCTTTATCACTGTCAACCATTAATTATTAGTAACAGCTGAATTATCAGTAAATTAGCAATATTATCAATTCCTATCTTATATCTTTTTATTCATACCATCACGTGGTTATTAAAGAAATAACGTCTAATGAGTGGTTCAATGAACATTCCAGCAGTTTAATGTTTTATATGTGCTAAGTGCGTGTCCTGTGTGAGTCACGACGGAGCCAAACGGCAAGCGTTCGTTTAATATATTTATTATATAAAACCTATTTATCATTCTATTCGATTAGCATCAATGCCTATATCTAAGCTCTCAGATGGTTCTGGCATCCTGGTACTAATTAAAAAAAAAAAAAAAAAATTTACAAATACAATAAATTTTTAAGATGTTTGATTTTAGAATAATAAACTGGTAACAAATGTTTAAGATATTTGAGTAACACAAATAAGAAGGTAATGTTTTGTAGTCGTGGTAGGAGAGGGAGAAGTAAGATTATTGTAATATTACTTTAAGATGGCGGTAAGGCCTCAGGACCGTTATTCGCAACTGACAGAAGTTTAATTTAGTTTCATCATCATGTTATCTTCAAGCTGTTGCAATGCATAATAGATTAGTTGATAAAAATGTTATCATTGTTCAACAAGAAAAAGATAGCGAAGTTAAGAATTGGGTAATATTAAAATAAAAAATATTACAATACACATAAAATAAACAAGCGTTTGTTTGAGACTATTATATAGTTATAAAGTTTGTTTGTTTCAAGGCGCTAATTTTCGAAAATACCGAACGGATTTGGAATTTCATCATTATGATAGGCAGGTGATTCTTGGAGAATCTTATAGGCTACCTGATACTAAACAAAAAAAAATACAAAATAAATATATAAAATCGTTCGTCCGCGTGTTCAACGAGTAACAGCTTAGTATACAATTATTGGTACTTATACCTTCGGATAGTGTAAAATGGCTCTAATTTATTTATATCAAATTTGGTTTATCTTCAAAACTAAACGGTCAAACACCTCTTATCTGAGGACTCGGTCACGTAACGCTTTAAGATACGATTTCTCTTTTGCAAAAACAGGACAATAATACAACTATCACGATACACGAACTGAAACTCTCATAAGGATATTTTTATTGAACACGTGAATAAATATTTATTAATTCCATAAGATAAAAGTAATAAATATGATCTACCTATATTCGTTATTTAAATATAAACTTATATAGTATTAATACTAGCTGTTACTCGCGGTTCCAGTCGCGGATGATCTGTTTTATTCACTATTAGCATAACTAAAACTGGTAGCGTAGTGCTAGATAGCCTATAACTCATGAACCTGCCTATTATAATAAGTTAAAATCTTTCAAATCCATCCCGACGTTTCAAAAATTAACATGTTTAAACAAATTAACTTTTTCGCTTTATAAAAATTGATTATAGATAAGCATGACGAACTTCAAAGTATATACTAATATTATATTTAAACAACCATTTTATTGACTACAAAAAACTACCCCATTTGAAATTAAGGAACTACTTGTCTCTACTATTATATCCTTACAAGTCAAAAATTATCATGTGATGAATATAAACATATAGGTTAATCTGTATTCGTATTCTTTACGAATTATAGCAACCGCATAATAGTAGTAATATATGCATAAAAGTAGAATCTACCGTAATCGTATTTAGGTATGAATGACTAAAAGATAAAAAAGGGCGACCCTAACAAATAGTTTAGTACCAAAATATCTGTAAAACTATATTTTTTAATAGGACTAACCTATTTTCAAAAGTTTAGTCGATTACTGTTCTAAAACATTTTTTTTAACTATGATAATTTTTAAAATTCATGGCCACCTATATGAAAAATTATATTTTGAAAAAGTTTCTACTGTCTTGACTTTGACAGAAGAGCGAAACAAAAATGGCGTCATTCCAAAATACGAGAATAACAATTCGTTTTCTAACATCTGTTTAATTAAACAAAAAGATTTCGACTTGTTCGTTTCGAGTTGTAATTTAATGTTCTTTGCAGTCATCGTGATCAAACCGCGCCTGACCTCGACAGGCTCAATTACTTCAATGAGAGAACGACCGGGACAACTCATCGCTTCCATCGTTTTTAGTTAACTATGCAGCTAGGATATCAAAAAAACTTAACGAATTTCTACCATTTTAGTGCTATATATTTTAAAAACAAATCAATGTAGCAGGATACCCAAATAAATACAATGAATACTTAGATATTCGATTGATTTATTCATAAACATTTGCATTTTAAATGCATATGAAACTTTATAATGTGCAACGAAGGGTCAAAAGTCTTAGAAAACAATAGCCATTTGGAGCACAGACAGTAAATAGGTTGTTCGTTTATTAGATAATAGTCATTGTTCTAAGTGCAATATAAACTATAGTAGCATACATTTATAACAGGGCGTATTACTAATTTATTGAAGGTTGTAATCTTTCAAGTGATTTTGAGTAACCAAAATGAGTATGAATTTGGTTTTATAGGCTTCGAGCTTGCGGACAGCGAAATAAGGAGTTAGTCTATTTAGCTTAGTTTGGGTGAAAATTTAACAAGATGTGTTAGATGTTACCACCAATAACTTTAGTCATGGGTAAACACCAGTACATGAGGAAATGTAATAGTTTTTAATATGAACTTACCTTCATTTATTTTTTATTAATTCACGGAGGTAGGAGTTTATAATAAGGGAGGTAGGAGGATTAATTAAGGAGATAGGAGTTATAAAAATCAATGAATTGAAAATATTTACCATTCGGGCGAAAATCTGAATAAGTCTTGATCCTCATTTTCCGTTCCCAATGTATCCTTTATGATTCGAAGAAAAAACGCACTAGGTATCTTTTAAGATATTCCTTCATCACAATTCACTTCTCACTGTAGGTATATCACCTCACATTTTGCGTCTCATTGATTTTAATGTCAAAAAGGATACAAGTTACTAGGAAAATTTAATTAACAACCACTTTCCACATTGTTTTTGCACGAAACAAACACAAGTAAAGACACTGTAACCAAAAAATATATTTATGATAATATAAAATATGGCACAATTGGGCGATTCAATGTGTGCCAAGCTACGTATTGTACCGCTTGATTTGACAGCTGCTCGTAGCCTACAGTGCTATCCCGAAATTCCCTTTTCAAATAATCGGTGCGTGATCGCTTGAATGAACGCGCTTTGTGTGAGCGGGACACAACACCACGAAGTTAGTACAGATGTCAGGGGAAGACGGGAATGGTAAATTTAAATAAGTCGGGAGTCGATTATACTACGACCGATGCTCCTTAAACTTGTTGATACATTTTAACATGTGGTATTTTTATAAGTTAAAATTATTAGTTGTATTAAAAACAAAGTGAAACAATTTTTAAATTGCAAAGGAGAATTACAACATTTTAATACTATAAAAAAAATTAAAACGTGTAATACATATATGGAGATATATCAAATCAAACGATATAACACAGTCTTCACACACAATACCAAAACAAAAACCAAGTTAAAAATATAAAATAAATTAATAATAAAACTGACATTGTTAATCGGATCTTGACTACACCACCGCCGTGTAAACGTCAAACGCGCAGGCGCAGTGCGCGTAACTGACGTACGCATGCGCACTAACTTCACTCCGTGAATTGTGAGCACATAGTTTGATTGCTATTTGCTTTAACTTTTATTTTTTTAAACACAAATATACATTTAGTGGATTACTATAACTAAAAAAGTTTATGTAAAAAAGGTTATTGATACAAATCTTTTGTATTTTTATTATTATTCATTATTATTATTGCTTCTGTTTAAAATTATATTATCTTATAAGAAACAATTTTGCGATCTCATTTTCTCAGTCAAAAACTTAACGGTACATCTAGCAAGCCAGACTTTTACGAGGCTGCTAAGTGAATGACCTCACAAAACATGGTACACATCCGAACATTAAGAAGATATTAACCCTCTCATTACATTACTCTATTAAGTAACTATGGTTTTATCTTTTTGCGATCTAAATTATTTCTCTTTCCTTTGAATTAGTTTCGGGTTTAGAACTTAATGATAGTAGTAAATCTCATCTGTTGTATTACAAACTACCATTGTAAGAAGCAAAATAATGTAGGTATATATTTTATAATAAGATGACTTGTTAAAATTTGAATCTAATATAGTTAAGTATACTAAAAAAAAATTACAGTATATTTGAATTAAATTTATTTATATCAAGACAATTTTTTCAAGATTTATTTCTTTTATATAACGATTGATGTAAGTATTTATAATTGAAATTTTCAAGAAACATTCCTTTATGAGTTAAAAAAATATATATTTTATATATATAGTTTTCAATTAAGATTATATATACATATACATACACATATATATATATTTAATCTTTATTGAAAAATATTTTTTACTTTGAAATAATTTTAAATAGCGCCATCTAGTAAATTATCAAAATACTACATTGTAATAGGAAATTAATTTCAAACCAATCGACGTATAGTTATAAACTGAAGCCAGATGTCGTTAGTATGAAACTCGATATTATTCCAATTACGCCGTTCAACCGTATCAGTAACTTGAGACGGATAAATATTACACAGTGAAGATTGCATAATGTTATTTTTAATAAGGAATAAAAGTAGCAGTACTTAAAAAGTACTTGATAAGTCTGGATCGAAATTTTAAATAAAAATATCACTAAATTCTTAACTAATAATCAAAAACTTGTAATATTTTATTATCATAGTAGGTAAGATTGGGAAAATACCAATATGAATCAAATAATTACATGTGTTTGTGTGTGTGTTTGTGAGTGTGTGCTCTAAATTTTATTACCCACTTCGAGTATGATTATTTTAGTGATAAATTTTAAACAACAATTTTTATGAAAATAATAAATGAATTCCCTTATTCATACCTTTACTTTTTCTACGCCGTTTCTTCCTATGCAAGAATGATTCAGTATCCCCAGTATATTCCTGGCGGTATACACTTATCGCCAAATCTATTATCTTGGCAAAAACACACAACACTAGAGCTATCATCTTTGATGACGGCCAAAGTTATCTCTTATCAGGTAAACTTCAAGGTCGTTTCTTTTTCTTTTTTAAACTAACTTTTGTCCATCGTTTAATTGTATGTTTATTTAGGAATATTTTATGCACTAGTTCAGTCCACATAACCTTAACCTTCTTAACAATAAACACTGCTTTTGTTCACGTCAAGTATAACCACTGTATCCGAGTCAATGCGAGTTTATCTCCAGGTTATCGCGTTCCAAGTCGTTTAAGACTGACTCTATGTCTGAGGACATACTTCTTATGATATAATATTACTCTTCACGCTCCGGGGGCCTTGATTTCTTAATAAGGCTATAAATAAACCCCACACGGTAATTCATACTAGAATTGTTTTAATAAAAGTAGGGGGATTATTAAATATGTAGAAAGTTTTAATGTTATTCGAAACTAGTGATACCTTTGAAGGGCAGCTGTACTGTGCGATAGTGTATTGGAAGTAGCGGTATGTACGTATCAGTATGGCAGGTGGTACGTGCGTTTTATAAATATGAGAACAGTGCATAGACCCCATATCTAAGGTACTTATATATAATAATATTTATTATTTATTTATATTATATTAAGTATAATGTTATTGTTATATACAGAATATCGCTTTTATAAGTGCTTGTAAAATGCGTCAAGTTTAAGGAGTATATAAATATAGTAATACAATATATATCACATTTAATTGATTTATTTATAAGTTTATTATTATATATTTATTTCTTCTGAAAGACAATCCAAATTCTGAAAGTTAAAGCTACGCAAACGCACTCTGCTTTCCACAAACGGGGTTTTTTTAAGGTCATTGTTTCACAAACTTCAATATTTAGCTAACAATTAACTAGAGGTAACTATCGCATTTAACTAGATTATTGTATATAACTTCGATTTCTACAACTGTAGTAATCAAACTGCATAAGTCATACGTGCATTCTTTTACCGAAATATACTTTAGATTAAAAACAATGTCGACTAAATTAAGCGTATTTTTTTATGTCAATGATTAAAAAAAACAACTCCCGCAATAGAGAAACTGTGTCGCGGGAGGTTTCACAAACAGAAATAACGCACACAAATAACTTTCAAACTCGAAACAGCAATCTGTAGATCAGATAAACAACTGTGCCGTGTGGGAATCGAACCCACTATGGGTTCAGCGGGTTGGGCCACCAACCACAAACCACTGGACTAATTTGCCGTCATATTATTATTTTTGTTAATTAATTCAAGATTTTCATTACATATTGCCGTATTTACGAGTTGAACCCTGTTCTAAGCTATTACTGATATTCCTATATATCCGAAGGGGCTATTATATTATACAGTTTACGAAGCACTAGGTCGACTAAGGCATTAGTTTCGCATTTAGGAAAAGGATGTTAGTGTTGTATATATGAATACGGCTTAGTAAATTTGATAGTTTAATTTAGTCTTAAACCTGAAATTACATATTGATTTATTATTTATACTTTAAACTAATGTTATTAAATTTTATTTTAAACAAATCAACAGTTGTTTAATCTTCGAAACCACCGGATAGTTTTCAAAAATTTCTAATAAGATTTCAAATAATTGTGCAATATGCAGAGATATCTAGCATTAAGCTACTCTTATTTATTTTATTAGTAAATATAATCTTTGCGAGTAATAGCTAGTAATGTATAATTGTATTAAACTCTATGTAAATCATTAATACACACACACACACACACACACACACTCACACTCTCAAACAATTATTTAATGTTACGCTATGTTCTTAATAGAATTTTATACCAGTGTTTCTCAAAGAGATACTTTAATAAGTTTAGAATTCTCCTTAGAAATATCTTATTTGTATTGTAACTACCACTACTTATTCGAGCCTTTTTAATACTAATTCCGCAATGAACTTCACAAAAAAAAAATTTTTTCAAAATATTCTCTTGTTTAATTCTGATTAAATATTCTTCTTATTTAATTTTAAGTAATAATTAAAATAGAAAAAATTCACATGACTTTAATTATAAATGCAAATTACTTACTATGGGTGCAGTCGAGTGCAATTAAGTTTTAGAAGCACTGGATCTCATAGCCCCTACTAAACTACTTAACATACACTCCGACGGATATAGATTATATATGTTTTTTAAGTAATCAATATAAGAAAAATGTTTAAATATTTATCTTTTAATATAGGAATTTTCCTGTTATTTCAATTTTTTTGGAGACTATTAAAAAATTTCTAGTAACCCAAGGTATAACAAAAAAATTATAAAACGCTTATAAATACAAAGTTTTTGATAGTATTTTATATAAAGAATATTATAATACTCTCTTATATTAATTTAAGTATATTAATGTTAATATTCAGATCAAGTTTAATATTAATTCTGAGGATATTTATTTAAAGATAATTATAATGACTCACCCAGCATTCTATTGACTTCTTTTTCAGTCATCGTCGTCTTCTACATTTTTCATGGCGTTATCTGAAATAATTAAACAGTATTTAGAATTAAATTATAATATATAACACAAGGTTATAACGTACAATAGAGACTAGAGATTCACTAAGACAACTTGTAAGATTTGCTAAGTTATTGCAGAGTTATTCACTAAAGGAACACATATATTCTCTACCTTTGTGGGCTACACTTTAAAACACAGGCACTAACAGTTATTATCACAGACACTAAACTATTTAACTAAAAACTGAAACACGAACGTTATTTTTAACACAATACTAAAAATTTAAGTTTGATTTTGCTTTAAATACGTAAAACATTGTAAAGATTTTTTAGGTTCTCGTAAAGGCATCTCTACGAGGGTTGGAAAGCGGATAGCGGAAATGCACGAGGACACCCGAGTTGTGCCGATTGTTAATATCAATCAGTACCGTATTTAAGTTAATATTGACCTATTTTTATTTGATATTTTCGTAAATTTAATTGCTACTTAAGAAAGAAAGTACCAGACTAAATTTGACAATTTTTATAAATAATCAAGTAGTTTCCTGTAGAAAAATATACTATATTTTAAGTGACAGAATTAAAAAAAAGATGTAAAAGAAATAAAGATATATTGGAATTGCTATATCTTGAATAACGAAATTTAAATTAACTATTTTGTGATAAGTAAATAAAGTATTTTTTAGTAAAGTGCTCTCAATACGTCCCTGGACTACCCTGCAGTGAGGTCGTCGTTTCGACGCCATATTTTTCGCGCTTGCGCCCTAATTTTCCTTTACACAGCAATCGCTAGACATGTGTATACTCGAAGATATTAATGTTTTCTTTAGTGTTGCCAGTTTATTATAATAAGTCATATATAATTATTAAAAAGAATTAAAGTGTTTTATAATAAATATAAAGAATTTTAACACGATTATTTAATTAAGTAATATTTTTAATAAAGCACGTCATATGCGCATGTCCGACATCACTGTCCTAGTCGGAGCGCATTGACAGCAGAAAGTAGAATCAATAAGATGACGTCACGCCATTGAGATCAACAGAACTGCAATATACTTTGCCTTCATGATACGGAAATAACGAGAACTCATTTAACATAGATACGTTTTCGCTTTCCGCAATAATTATTCTCTTTATTTAATGTATGGAATAATTTTGCATTTAATTTAAGAGTTAAGCTTTTTATATTTATTTCAAATGAAAAATATTATAATATCCATTCAACATTCATGAAATTAATTTAAAAGGAGGTTGACTTGAAGCCCTATAATAAAATTAGACTTTATTTGATCGCCGATTGGTCTAAACTCTAGGGGTTAGTTTTGGTTGTCCTGCCTGCTGAGTCAAAAGTCGTAGGTTTGATTCCTATCAAACCTACGACTTTTGACAACTGTCCAGTATAGGAATACTGGACAGTTGTGTGATACACAGTTTGTTGTTTCAAGTGTGGGTATTATTTGTGTCCGTTAGTTCTGTGATTGTGAAAACCCCGACACAGAATTTATTTAGTTAGGGCAGAAAATTTTATTCATAAAACAATTCTCCGCTAGTAAAAGTTCTCGCCGCGATGTTTCGAGTTGATGAATACGGACCCCAAATGAGTTCGAACTAGTCCGGAAAATTCCGAAAGTATTTACATGAGCTCAGACAGATAATTATATATAATAGTTACTTTATGTTATACTTGTTATATATCTGTGTAGGTGTATTCTTTAATATATAATGTATTTCAAGGCTGGTAACATTCCTGATAAGGAGTGTTATTATATGTTAATTGTCTGATCACAAGCACCAGGTGGAGTTTAAACAATAGAGACAATGCAATTTCATTTCAATGTAATTTATCCCCAAGGAACCGCTTTCACGACATGGGGATTGCATTAAATGCAAAGGAATGACAGCTAATTTATATAGTCTGGGAATTCTGGGCAGAGAAACTTTTTGAATGTATGAAATTAATTCTTATATTATTTTATTTATTTATTTCTTTTGAACTTTGAATCCGTATCAGATCACTTGTGTACGTCAATTTGAAGAGTCAGGAGGGCTCATTTTGATACTATACTAATCGAACTAAGTCCTTCTGGACACTCTCCAATTTAAGCGTTCAGGCTATGAGGAATCCAAACGCACCCTGATCTGAGAAGACTCAAATGACAAACTGGGGCGGGTATATTTTTTATTGAACATTTTTTTACGAACAACTAGAGCCATCGCAACCAATTCAATATGAATGAATTTAATTCTGTAAAATAAATTGTAATTTTTATATTTGGTATAATTATTGTTAATAATAATAACTTTATTTCTTACAAATATTTCAAGAAGTTAAGTTTAAATTAAACTCATTAGAGTTTATATAGCATTAATAATGAACTTAAACCGAACCACTTTAAGTTTTAAAATAATTTAATATCACTCTAAAATTCATATTTAACATTCTAGTCTTCATAAAAATGTGATTTTATACACTCATTGTTCCATGATACTCTCATTGTAGCTGGAAGAGATCTTTTTGTAGAGATAAGCTCATTACATATATACGTTTTTGTTTTTACTTTTTTTAATAAACTTGTGATGCATGAAATAAATAAATAAATATATTATTTCCTAGCAATTTAGTCTTATAAGTGAATAGTTACCTATTTTGTCAAGATAAAAAAGCTTTAGCGTTTCTGTATGGCCTCACTTGTCTGTCGTTACTTTCATAAGAGGCGATAGAATGAAAAGAACTACTTAAGTAATAACATTGAATTTCTAGACAGTGACAATATCCTCATGTCATCTGGTGATAAATGTTGTCTGCGTATTTTTCCATTTGGAACCTTATAATTTTTGCTATGAAAATACGCCTGTCATTTTCTGGGTCACGTTTTATGTTTTAATAATTCTATAAAATTTCTTAGAGTATTTTTTGCGTAATTGAAACACGTGTGAATACTCCCAAAAAGTAGCATTTTTTTTTCATGTCTGTAAAAAATTCATACAAGAAAATTAGCCTGTGTTTTTTAGGTAATTTAGTCTGTGAAAAATTATATAAAATTTGTAGCGAACTTGCACGATATAGTTATTCAAAACTCTAAACAACCAAAGATAAAATAATCTTTTAGATTTATTGTATCATAAGAATATATTTTTTAAATTTTATTTCTACCATTATTATTTAGAAGAGATGAAAAATAATTTTTGTCTTATTTTTATATAGTCCTGATCTACTAAAATTTTCGTCTTGTCAATTGTATATGAAATATATCAACAGAAAACTTGTCATTTAGTGTAATTACCTCTTATTGAAAAATGGATTTTATTACAACACACTTCAATACAAATTCCAACACCCACTGTAATTCACTCAAGTTCAATAAAATATTCAACAACTCACTAAAAAACAAACAAATCATCGGTTTAAATTAAGAAAAAAATTATAATACTAAATACATAAAACACGTTTAGAATACGAGCTATATTTGTAGCTAGAAAAATGAAACTGTTTACAAGAAATAGACTTCTACAATAGATAGTAATTAATTAAAGTAGCACGAAAAAACTCGTTAGTTTAGTAATAAAAATTATCAGTATTGCCAATCGTTATAATAAAAATATTTGAGTCACACACAATAAGTTTCATAATAGGTTTAATTTCATGACATGATTTTATAACATTACGAATTACGAGTGACCGTACGCAATGACGCGTGGTACGATCCGCGCGTGCTGACGGACGAGATTCCGACTGTTTAATTTTAACTTCGCTTCGGCATTGAAACTTGCAGAGTGTGTGTGTAGGCTGCATTACTCAAATGATGAGCAATTCACAATGTCGTTCGTTGACTGATCTCAGCTAGACTTTATTATTTAGAGTTATTATATTTATTTGGAATTGTTTTTGCGATTATGTAAATCGTACAGAAATAAATTTATTTAAAAACGTAACAAAGTCTGAACATCCCCTTTCATCTTTCAATCTGTTTCATTATTATATATTATTTTGAGATTACATTATCAATATATAATTAATGAAGATATTAAATTAATCATAATAATATTTATCGTAACTGCTCTCTAAATAATACTTATATTTCTAATTAAGGCTGGACTTACACTAATTTAATTGGTTAGTAGGTCGGAGAAACAATATTTTCCTATCTCTCTTTGCATTGTCAAAGTAAATACTTTAACAATGCCAGGAAAGTACTTATACTTAAAAAGAAATTTTTCGTCTACTTAATATATCAGAATTAAAACAGGTATTGACATACATGCAATTTAGTATTATATTCAAATTATATATATATATAAGGTTTAACTAAGTCCACACAAGGCAAGATACAAGTTTTATCTAGTTTTTACATTGCAAGAGTATGTTTGAAAAATCCGGAAACAATAGTTAACATTTTTTCGAATATACAAATTTTCACTTGTCTTTTCTTAAGCTTTGAATACCTTTACGCCTCTTTAACTAAGTCAAAGTTCTATTAAATTTGTGCCTTTTAGCAGAATTGGAAACATTAATCTTTAATAAATGTTAGTAATTGCGCTTTGTATGGATTATCAATATTTACTGCAATATATTAAAAATACTATTTTAAATTTACTTTATATTTGATATCTAATGACCAAGTCGAAGTTTTTATTTCGACAGCCGAGTCATTGATATAAATGGCAAATCCTCTGGTTCTGGTTTTGCTTATTTCGTGTTTATTTTGAATAAACATTTCTGCTAAATTTCTGTTTACCAACTGCTTGTTCTGTATACTTGGGTTACTCCCGACCCTTGTTGGGAATTTACGACTCTGTATGCAGGAAGTTCTGAATTTCTAAATGTCGGTGCAAAATAAGAAATAGTCTAAGAATGAAGTAGTAGAATAGGACATTATATTTTAAAAAAATATACAAAAACTGTTGAGGACAGAATCCGTCGACATTTTGTAAATGCAACCTCGGTGCTGTTTACACCTCGCTCAATGCTTACACATAACGAGATTTTGCGAGCGCAGCGAGTCAAAATTGAGATCTGGTTCGCGCTCCTAGCACATTAGAAGACAATCAAATATAAAGTTGTCTATAACATGTTTTAGCAATGTTAAGCTTATTTATTGGCGATCGATTATTCAATGCAACCAATGTAAGCATTCTTCTAAGTAAGAGAGAAGGTTGTAAAAGAATTTTAATCCTTATATGATCGTGGTCGCTCTGGGATGTTCCTATCAGGTAAAGTTTTGTAATTTCATTAATTGAGTATTATATATGTATAAAGTTTTTAAACATCTATTAGACCATTTAAAATTAAATATATATACTTTATATCTATTATTGGTTAAAAATTGTAATTATATCTATTAAATCAGTTTGTGTTAAAGTTTAAGTCTGCAGTTTCTCAGAACTTATATTCCGAAATCACAATGTTCCTCAGTTCACTTAGATATTACTAACTTCGGTGGATGTTATTAAATGGAAAACTTCGACTTCTCTAATTGAATTTCTTTATTAGTGGGTTCTTATTTTATTTTAGAAATTTTGCGTTTATTAAACAGTAACATATATTTTATTAATTATTAATTAACATTTATTTTATTAATTAAGAGACCTTAGATAAGTTTTTTTTTTTTTTTTTTTTTTTTTTTTCGCAGAGAAATGCCTGTACGCATACCACACCACCGCGGGGGCGCTGACGTGGTTATGTGGGGCTCGCACCCACTAAAACTCTGCGGTGAACTGTCTCTGCCGCTTGCAGCACCGGAGGGTGCGGGAACGCTTCATGCGACATCCGCTGTCCCCGGCATGCGGCTTGGCCTCCACAGGCCTCCACACGGGCGCGCTGACGTCGCGCGCCCACCTTAGATAAGTTTTGTTTTGACTTCATTTTATTGTAGATTGTAAGTCACTGCAAAATCTACATTTGACGCCAAAATGATGAAAAAATTTAATTTTTTTCCTTTTTATTTTTAGCATATTTACGGCTCGAGCTCTTCCAAATAAGGTCATAACCTATTTTATGTGCAGTTACCATCTCATAATCACTGGGACAAAAATCGGCTTACGCTATTAATATTTAAGATACCTGACTGTTTCTGATAAAACAATCATTTTCTAATTTAATTTCTTTAATGTCTATATAATATTAATTAAAATCAATTATATTAATGCAACCAGTATGCAATCACTAAGAATTATTTAGCCTAAGAATATAGTAAATTAAAAATAAAATATATATATGATATTTTGACTTTTCAGCATGCACACCTAGTATCTAGTGGAGTAAGCTTGAGTTGTACTGGTGTTGCTGTGGTGGTGATGGTTCTACTGTGGGTTGTGGATTTGCAGGCTCATGCCTCATCTCATGACGATAGACATCTTGTAAACAATGTTTGGTTTAATAATATGTAATTGCGTTTCATTCTGCATTTTATTATTATAATTTTTTTTAAATATTTTCTTTATGGCTAATTACATACTTGCTAATAATGCTATAAAAATGTATGTTATCTACTTCTGATAATGTTTTAGAAGCAATGAAAGTTATTAATTTAACGTAAATTTAAATCCAAAATACAATTATAATCTTACTTTTTCTTTTCACAAAACAATATTGTTTTCTCAAAACGCACCATTTTAAAGGTTTAGTGCTGAGTACTAAAAAAAATTAAGATTTCCCAAAATACAATTATTAAAAGAATGAGTTTTTGTTTGAATAATAGCAATAATATAAATAAAGAACAATATCGAAAAGTATCTTTAAATTTGTTTATATTATAGGATTAAGGTAACACACACATGCATATTGCATGTAGTAAAATGACTGTATTTTAAAAACCTTCACGAGAATTCGAAGTACAGTATAAGTTATGAACATATGGTATTATTGCCATCAGTTTAATGTTTTACAGAAGCATATGGGATTAACAAACAAACATTTTATCAATTATATTAGACAGTTATAAAAATTTAGTACCTTTGTTTTTTATTTTTTATCAAAGGCATTAGTAGAAGAATTTAAATACTACAAATCAATCTTAATTCTTATTAAATCTAATGAAGTTTGTGTTCCGCAATTGAACGACAGCAATGGCGGAACGCATACTATTATGTTGACAGAGCTGATAGCAAAGAATCTCAAACTCATTAAAGACAGAGAGAAAGTGTGAAGATCTAATTAAATATTAACTTATACTAAAACTAAATTTAATATTTACAAAAGTTTGCTGAAGGATCTTGTTGAACGCAAACGATTACTATTGACAGAGACTTGAGCGGGGAAGTACAAAGATGATTACTGCTCTATGTACCGTTAGAGTATTTATTGTATGGTATTTAACCGTAAATATATTTCAATGCCTTAAATCTTTAATAATAATGTACTGTACATTGTATAAGATTTCTGTATGTACAGTCAGCATCAAAAGTCGATGACCATCTTTAAAGTTTCTAATTAGCTATACACTATATTAAATCAAATCTGCTGAACATGACAAAGGCCACTATTCAATGAACATAATTTAAATTAAATTCAAAATAACTAAATATCAAGTTGTCAAATTCAACAACATGTCAGGTTCCTAACAGATTTTATTAAATTTAACATTTTTAAAATTTTGTTCTAAGTGACAATAGATGGAAAGGTATTACTAACATTGACAATTTTAAAATACATTATTTTAATAATAAAGTGGAATTTATAAAATAAAAAAACTATAATTTAAAATAACAATTAATAATTAAACAATGTTTTTAAATCATTAATATATTCTTTTTGTAATGTCATTAGTGTTTTAAAACTGAAAAGCAAAAGAAAGAGACGATATATTCTTTGTCTCAACTTTCATTCCATGACATTCGCAAAATTATAAATTTATATCAATTATAATTTGGTTTTGATGTAATATAGTGTACAGTTATTTTGAAACTTTAAATATGGTCATCGAATTATGAAGTTAACTGTAACTACATTTTATCTTCTTCATCTAGAAGAAATAAATACTTAAATATTTCCGTGAGAAACATATACAAAACCAGTGTAACATAAAATAATAATTTCATAATGTTATTAATTCAAAAATTTATTGAAGAGATATATATAGAATACACACAACATATATATAGTGTATGTAGGTGAAGAGAGTATCTAAGATATTTTATGGTTTAAAACCATAAAAATATTTGCAATTCAAATAACTACCGTCCTATCTTGAATGTCAAAAAAACTTGAATACGATTGCAGCGCTACCAACAGGGTGTAGTTATAAATATAAACTATTCCAGAATGCACTCAACATACAAATACAGTGAACAAAATTTGTCGAACTGTTTAGGATTTCAGTGGCATACCCATGTAAAGAAAAATTAATATGAATTATAAGATAATATAATATTAATATATTTTTTACAAAATAATATATGTAATAAAAAATTACACATAGTTTAATTATATAACTAGGATCGTGAACCATACCTCAATTTTGACTCGCTGCGCTCGCAAAATCTCTGTATGTGATCACATTGAGCGAAGCGAGGTGCAAACAGCGCCGAAGTTGCATTTACAAAACGTCTGTTCTGTCCTCAACTATTATAGCATTCGAAACGTCGGGTTAAAATTTAAAATGTAAAAATAAACGCGAATTATAAATTAAAATAGTTTTATTGAGACGTGTAGTACTCGTGTAAATCTTAGAAAACATTACATTATTATTTTATTTTTTTAATTTATCAAAACGACCACCAGACTGATGTTTATCAGTGTGCAAAATACATTTTCGAATATACCGTTTTTGAATGATGCAGAAAAGTCTCTCATAGAGAACATCGCTTGCTCTTCTCGCTTCGCTTAACTAAATTTGTTTTATAAAAATATATTAGTCAGTTTGTAGACATGTTTTCAAGTCCAATAACTAAATTATTTGTTTCAGATAAAAATGATTTGACTGATAACAAAAAGTTACTCAATGATATTAAAAATTTAAAACATGTTATTGACGTCGAGGATTATTATTTAAACAAGAATACATTTTTTAATGAATTTTAAAATAAATATAATAATTTCAATCGGCAAATCTAAGAAAAAGAATAATAAAAATCTCTATTTTGTGTCACTTCTAGAGTTCTGTGTTAAAACTATGCTTTTTTATAGTACATATATTATTTTTATTATATAAGAAATTCTCATAGTATTATAAGTTCTTATCACACCTAAAACACATATAAAGCTATCAACTTTATATTAAAAACTTAATCTAATGCAGATTATATCACAGCATCATTTTTAATCTATAAATGTTTACTTTAGTATAATATATCGCAATATTTCACAATAATAATCAGTTATGATCATAATATAGGCATATTAAACTGGTGGGATCACTTGTTGGTGAGTGATCAACACCGCTCACGGCCATTACCAATCGCAATATATCTTTAGTATTTGATGCTCAAGAGCTTTTGAGCCAGTAGGCATTCTCCGTGAATGGACCCATGGGGTATTGGTCTCGAAACATGACAGAAAGTTCCAGGGGCTGCTTGACCGGCGTCTAAGGGGGCGTCGCGGCGCTCCCGAATTGGTTTCTCTGAAGTCTTTAACTCAGATGCTGTCATCTCCACTGTATTCTCCGCTCTATATAAGAACCGTATCCTCAGTCCCTGACGCGTGGCTAATACCTGAGGTTGTTGTAGATCTCATCTAGCTCCTTTTATCGTATCAGCAGATGAAAAGAGTATACGCCTATCAGCTATTAAAATTGATGATAAAGTTGTAGATCTTAAAAAAAAAATATAGTAATTTGTTTTATGAATGAAATAAGAAATGCCATCAATTTTTCTTCAAAACCTTTATAAAATACTTATGATTACACATAATTTAAAAATAGAAATGTGTCTATAAATACATATAACAAAAATATTGTTGTTGATCAAATGACAAAAGGATTAGGTTTATCTAACATTTATTCGCTTTTTATTATACTTTATTGGTGTTATATGTGCTTATTATTGATAAAAATATATCATGCTCATGTGACAACAACACGACAAACAAACGTGATTAAAGTTATTATTCATAACAACCTTACAAGAGTCACCTAACATATAACTCTTTATAACTTTTGTGTAAGATTATACTAGTTATAAGGAGTTATAAGTTTGAACCAAATGTACTCAAAAACAAATGAAGCGATTTCAAAAATTCCTTCTCAATTAGAATGCTACATCATCTCTGAGTAACATAGGCTAGACTTATATTTATTTTTTGTGGTGTTTCATTATAATAAAATAAAACTTCAACTGGGCTTTACACACGTTTACTGCTCGGTAACAGACAGCCATTTTGTGTTTTACAATATACCCACTTGTTTCACAATCTATCTACATCTTAATATACTACACTATATTGATAGTAAAATTGGTCATCAAGCATGAAACCATGCGTATAAGTTTGTAAATAAATGGTGGTAGAACAATTTAAACACAAGTAAATCTAAAAACCTTTTTTCTTTTTTCTCCGTTGGAAAAACCCGTTACGGGCACCCCGTTGGCCCAGGGGGGTGACGGCCGGGGGGTGATGTGGGACTACCCGGCAGCATAGAGGATGCTGCCATTTTTAAGGCTTCCCACTAAAGAACCAACGGTTGCCCTCTGCGCCATAATAGGACGTCACGGGATCGCGTTAGCACACACCGTGACGCCCCGAAAATATATCGACGAGGATGGGACCCGAATTGGACTATCAACGTTGTATTCCTGTTTCTCCTTACCGAATTTTCATTGCTAACGAAATAATATAGCAATAACGACCATTATTGAAATTAATTGGTATTTTCCAAATATAATATCGTGTATTAATAAATATTGATTGTTTTATTAGTCTGGTTTTTTTACTAATGGTTTACATACCAAGGAAAGAAAAGATGCAAAGGAAAATTTGGTAAGTTTGGTATTTGGTTAATTTCAAGTTTCGAGTCAATAAAATTCTCTCCTTTCACCTTAATTTGCCCGAATGCCAAACACTAATACAATTAATAACACAACTATTTAATTTATACGGACTATTGGTCCAGTTTTTATTGGCTGGTGGCCCTGCCTGCCAAACTAAAGGGTGTGAGTTCAATTCCTACAGTTATTTGTATAATACCACAGAATGATCATTCGAGCCTTAGTGGTATTTATGTTCAATTGCTGTTTGTCCCCTCACTGAAAAGCAATTTTTTTTCTAGTAGTTTTTATTAAAAAATAACAATAATAATATATATTATCATCATTGTAATTATTTATTATTTTGTTAAACACCACGGCGATAAGTGAACACACCCCAGTAGTCTTGATGGAAACAATTACACTATAAGGACTTATACCTTTAACAACTTCATGTTGTATTAAGAATCGCTGAAATACCCATTTACTCGGCACATAATATAAATGAAAAGCGATAATTAATATACCATTGATTTTGTTTTATTTTTTATTCATATGATTGTGGGTAAAAAATTACGACTGAAGATAATTAACAAATGTTGGTAGATTTATTATTTTTTAAATTGTGACAATTTTAACCAGTAAAAATCATCAAAACACACACACACACGCATTATATATAAAATTTTATCTTCATCGTAGCGTAGTTGTTAGAGGGATGGGAATGGTATCCCAGAGGTGGCAGGTTCGAATGATTTTTTTTATTATACGTAATGGAATGTATTATTAATTATGATAACCCACAAACTAAAATAGAAATTATTTTATATCAATAAAGAGAAATATCATAAATCATTTATTAGAACCAGTTGATATATACTCGAATTTCTATAATAATAAGTTAATAAAATTTCCCAATCTAGTGATGACTATTAAATTACAGATACGAAATGTTATGAAATAACATTTTTATACTTGATTATTACATACTTCTATGTTTACTTAAAATATTAAATGAAAGAAATATTCACATTATCTTTAAAAATAAAAAAAAATTGAGATAAAAACCGAATTTTTCGGGTAGGTGACGGAGATTTCTCAAAAAGTGTATATAACATATTTATTTCCGAAACTAGTCTTTAGAATTGTTGACAATTTTCAGTTATGTAAGTATCTAGTTTGTCCATCAACCTTTTGCGATCTTTCAGAGTCGCCTACAGTTATGTTCTGTCAGAGGTCAAAGAACTTCACTAAATAGCATGTATTGAAAATCATATTTCAAGTAAACAAAAAGGGATAAGTTTTTATAAAGAATAGTTTCTTAATAAAATTTATACCTCTTTGATACAGCACGATTCTGAAATAGATCTAATATGTTCAAGATTTTAATTATTTTTTTATTGAAACCAATCTGAGATATCGAGTTTTTTTATGTGTTTTTAAACTATTTTTAGAATATATATCATTTTATCAATGTTATTACTTTCTATGACTCATATATTCTGAAAATAAACTAAAGGAAATTGTAGATCAGATAAAAATAACAATAATATGATAACGACTACTATAAATATCGATTGTAAGTTTGAAACGAGAGACACACTATCTGGTTACCAGTAAACGTACTGATTGTATAATATTTTATTATTCATTAATAATAACATCCTTTAACACTTATGTAAGTATAATGATTTTATTATTTTTATATTTTTTGTTTCATTTTAAATGACATGACAATGACATTTGTCATATCATTATTAAAATAATTTTTAGGAAAGGCCATTCAAATCAGAGAAGAATTTAAAATATGAGATTTAAAGTATTTCCCATTTTCATAATTTTAATTATTTAATTTTAATTTTTTTCAATTTGTAATTTTTGTAATCTGACTTTATTTAATAATTGTATGTGTTATTGTAATATTGACTTTGTTTTAATTATTACTATTATTATCAATGTTATTTCATATATTAACTAACATAGTCTTAAAAATCTCTACTAACAAATATATGGATATATGGACAATCTGAAATAACGTCTATTATTATTATTATTATTATTATTATTATTATTATTATTATTATTATTATTATTATATTCATTTCTATGTACTCTTTTTATTTCAGTATGCAGCGTCCCATCAAGAATCCAATGATGACTTGTGGTGTGCCCGTCGGTGTTTACAACGCGATGCCACACTCCGGGCCCTACCGTGTTAACAACCCCTGCTTTTCTCCTCCAACACCTCAGTTCCAGCCCAGCTCATGCTTCATGAGTGTTAATATGCTCAGGAAGTCCTACCCTAGTATAATGCCACAAAAGCCCCGCTACGATCCTTGTTTCAAGTAAAGTTAGAACTAAGCAACATCACAAGTGAATCTCGATTTTATTTGAAATGTATTGGAATATTTAGTTAATATAATATTAAGTATTAAATTATAAAATGTATGTGTGTTTGTCAGAATATTTAATTTTAATTTTAAGATACTATTGTTACATTTTTAGTTAATAAAATAAACTCTATTGCAAACATTTGTTATTTATTTTGTAATATATTTCTAATGCTAAATTAATTACATAAATATTGTGTTTCCAGATAAACAAAAATGAAAATCTTTTATGCCAACCCATCATTATACCTTAAAACTAATTATAATATTTTTTTTATTTTATTGTCATTTTGCTTTTAATAAGAAATTCTTAAATAGATATTCAATTTCTTAGTTATATGGAAAAATTTGGTCAAAAGTTATTTAAATTCCTCTTTAGCAGTTAGTGTAGAGTTTTCTTATAGTTTTTGTAATTTTTATATTTCAAGTATTCTAATACTAAAGAAAAGAAGTATTTTCGTAATTTCATTTAAATTTTCAAAGTAAAATACGATGGAACTTTTTGTCTGAACCGTTTACTGATAATAGCTCTAAAGAAACTAAGATCTTGAAGCAGGTTATAAAAAGTTTCACTGCTATATCTCTCGCTCCATCTTCAACATAAAACAACAACAACAACGTGAAATATATATGTTTTAAATACACGAACGTTATGTTATGTTACGATATGTTATCGTAATCTAATCAATATTTTGCAATTATTGCAGTATTTAAAACAAATAAGAATAATTTCTACTAAATAACAAACAACCATGAGGTGAAATCGAATAGGTTTTCTTCCGTTTCTAGAACTGGAAATTCGTATTATATAAAATAATAAGGGTACTCTATACATATTGTATAAGAAAAAACTATAGCTCTATCCTTCGTCAGGATAAGTTAAGCTGCAGAGATAGCTTCCAAATGAAATCGAGCACCGATGTTTTAAAAAAAAATATGAAAGGGTATTCATGACCCCCAACAATCCTCTCACAATATCTTCAAGTTATGTTCCAAAACACTTACTTTTCAAAATATCTATAAATCAATTCCGTTTTTCTCAGATTTTTGCTATTCACTTTAATTTTTTGGTGTTATTAGTTGATTGCTCTTCTTCTGAAAACTCATAAGCCAGATAACACAAAATTATCGTAATAAACAAGAAACCTTAGACATATCCTGAGACATATGATAGTTTTAAAACTTCATAGTTGAGCACCAGATTCAAAGAAAGCTTTCGTAAAGAAAGTTATAGCAGTAGCTTTATGTATTATTCATGAAACATGAAATATTCATTATTTTCTACACGTCATTAAAAATTAATATTCCTTATTAAACTTCAGGATCAGAAATTATACCTTATTTAATTGTTATTTAAAACAGCATTTAGATATCAGATAACATTGAGTTTGAGTAAATAAATGTTTGGTCTTCGTTTCGCAAATGATTTTAATGGCATATTACTGGCATACTGGTATACTCATGACCACAACTGATCTGACACCAATTAATTATCCGTTATACATTGTTTTTTTTAATATTGGAATGTTTTATTTCTTAGGATAACTAGGAATAATAGCGTAATGCTAGATAGCCTGCAACCCTATATATATATATATATATATATATATATATATATATATATATATATATATATATATATATATATATTATAATCAGAAAGAATTTTTCAAATTCATCAGAGAATTTAAATCTTAACGTTTAAACAAATAAATTAACTTTTCAGCATTTAAGTTTTGCAGCATTTAAGTGAAGAAAACTACAAATTTTTGTATTACTTTATTCCTTTAATAATTATATTAAATAAAATGAATAACCACATACAAATTAATAGAAATCTTTTTATTTCAGAATGCAACGTCCTATTAAGAACCCAATGATGACGTGTGGTGCGCCTGTCGGTGTTTACAACGCGATGCCTCACTCAGCCGGGCCGTACCGTGTTAGCCATATATGGCCATGCTTCGCTCCAGCCCAGCTCATGCTTCACGAGTGCCTCAACACTCAGGAAGTCCTACCCTAGCTCGATGCCGCGAAAGACCCACTACGACCCTTGTTTCAAGTAAAGAAGGCTGAGAAACACGTGACAACGGAAGGTCAATGTAGTGTTTTATAATGAATATTGTATATATTAACTCACTAAAGATTAATTTATTTGAATTGTAAGGGTATGAAATATATCTGTTACAAGAACATGAGTACTCTGTTTTGAAGAAAGCATTTAGTGCACTGTTTATAAACAAACTAATAAGAGTATATATACAATGGTAAAATTATAGTTTAATAAAATAAAACATTTGAATAAGTCTCTAATTATTAACAATTAATCAAATGAAAGTATCTGTTTGTTATGCCAAAATAACAGCCTTCTACCTTGAAAGAAAAACTATTAAAATGTGAAAATACCCTACAACGTTACTTTCGAAGCAATTTTCTCCTGTTCAGTATTAAATTCTTATTTAGATAAATATTTATTTAGCTTTGGCACTTAATACAAAATTAAAATTTTTACTTACACTATGAATCCAATAAATACTTTAGAAAATATAACTCAGCTATCCAGTGCTTCTTCCTCGAAATGTCAGTGCTGACGTGAGCCGGGCTATGAAGCACATGATTCGTCCACTCGGTACCAAAGCCTATTAACTGTAGCCAACAGAGCGATAATATTATCATGGTCACCGAATCTACGCAAGAGAAGTTACAAGCAGAAACTACTTTATACAAACATATAATTCTAAACAAAAAAAAATTAAAATATACATTTGATAAAATAAAAAACTCTTAATGTAATGGACATAAATATTGTTTTTAGTTGAGGTTATTAAACTGTAGTAATTAGTATTAACTTAAAGTTTTATTTACTTTATGTCAGAAAAAAACTTTATTAAAATCTAGGCCGGTTAAAAACACCTTACGAGTATTCCATTGCGAAAAAAATGTAGGTGTCAAGTACTCCAATCTAAAGTTAAGTATAGAGCTTAACTCTAGTCTCTACTGAGTAGTACTACATCTTCAAAGAAACTTTCAACTGCGTTTCGTAATACGACTGAGAGCATTGGATTTTTAAACAGTTTTATTTTCTCAGCATTAGATTTTTAAACAGTTGTCATTCTATTCTCGTCTTCGTTACTTTTATTTTTTCTTTGCAAAACTTTCTATACTTTGCAAAATTTATTTCTATACTTTGCAAAATTTCTTTGCAAAACTTTCAAACCCAGGGTTTTGTCTGAAAATATCAATAATAAACTTCTTTTTACTGACTTTTAAGAAGAACTATCTTAATGAAGAGATTTAACTTTTACTGAATTTTAAGAAGAAAGAAGATAATGTTAATAAAGAGATTTAAGATTTTTCTTTCAGGTTTTGCATTTTTTCACCCCCATGGTCTGACGGGGTACCCGTAAAGGGTTTTTCCAACGGAAAAAAAAAATGTTTTGCACTTTTTATGGTATTGTCGATACGTACTAAAATTATCGGACAGCACAAAATTGGTTTATAAGGTTTGGTGTTGATGAACACGTCGCTAAAAAAATATAATCTGCTTTGTGTAGACATCAGTAATTATTAAAAGTTAAATGTTAAAGTTTGTAACATTATTTTTTCTACCAGTGATATTCCTTTTCCAATTTCTATTGATACCTTATATGCCAAGTCTATATAAGACTTATTTTCTTTATAAGAATTTGCAGTAAATCTTTAGTAGGTATTTGGCAATAACGAGATCGACAAGGAATTCCACGCTTCTCAGTTTTTTTAATAATTTGCGAGTATAAATACACCAATAAATAAAACAAAATAAAATAAAATAAAATAAAATAAAAAAAATAGAAAAAGCCTTTATTTGTTCTTAACTACATTAAGTCAAATATAAATTACTAATTTAAAAGTTAGATCAGAGAACCTTCGAGTGGGTAAAGGCCTCCTCCAAAGATGTCCAAACTTCTTTATTTTGTGTTTTGAATATTTACAAATACACCAATATACGGTATAAATTCCTCAGTGTTTATTATCCATCTAGAAGGTCGCTAAATAATTATGATCATTATGAGTAATTATAAGACCGTCGTTAAAATATTTAGATTATCGACTTCAGTAGTATATACCTTTAGGAATTTTTCAGTTATTCTACCTTCAGCTGATTTTCGTAGCGCCTCCTAATATTATCTATGGAATATGACTTTTAAATTTTAATTTTGCCATGTACTACAAGTTTTTATATGCACTTCGAAATTCAAATGTAATGTATTATTACTAAATGCTTTTTAATGTGGTCAAACTAAGAGAATGCTCCATGTCATCTTGCTTAAGTTTATAAAATGGGAGTTAATTTTAAGTTTTCCAATTATCAATCAAAACAATCCATCTCGTCACTAAATTTCGCGATCGCGAGCAGAGAGCAAATTGAAAACTAACAACCATTTTACTAACTTTTTTTAAATCAAAACTAAAGGGACCGTAAATAATTCTTCAGCCTGCACGAAGTCATAGTGGGCAAGTTATTATATAAGAGATATTGATTGAGTTGATTTTTGATAGTAAGTAGTATTATAATGCGGCACCTTAATAAAATATAAAAGAAATACACGAGCTCACTGATAAATTTCTTAGTGAACATGTTCAAAAAACAGGCTTGCAAGTGAGAAGGACATTATTTAAGCACTTTATAGAGGTTTTTTATTGTCCGTATATTCCGGCGAAGGAGAATAGAGAGTCTAACACCCACGGTTTTGCACAATATGAGCAAATTTGGACAATCTGAAGACTAAGCCGTCGATATGGCTGGACGAATAGCTTATCAGTTGCTTTTATCTAACAAACCTTAGCGTAATCAGGAAGTAATAGAAATTCTACTAGCATTATCTTAGTTTTAAAAGAAAGAAAAATTAAAAAACTTTTAAGAGAGTGTAAGGAATGGTTAAGGCGCTTATATCTTGGACGTTATCTTCCCAGGTGAATTGACAGTCTACAGTTATTCCTAAGTTGTTTACTGTGTCCAGGTTCCCTTGTGGAGCTTTATAATAGATATTTTTTGAGAAGTTTGGATGGATACAGGAAGGTATAATGGGATTATTTATTTTAACAAAGAAATAACAAGAGCTTCCTTCCATGCTGAGGAGAAAGTATGAGTTCTTAGGGAAAAATTTTAAAATACGTTTCCACTGATGTCATTGTAATGCTTGCAATGAGCATAACAAAATTGTTTTCCGATAAAAATCAATCAAGATTAACTCTTTGTTCATTATCAGAAAATAAAGAAAAGAATGCTGTTTATAATAATAACAGATAAAGTAAAAAGGAAAATATCATTGAGCGAACGAAGATAACTAATATAATGAAAAAAATAAGACATTTTGAAATAAAAATGGGCGGGTAATATCTCAGTAAACAATCTTGTGATATCTCGAAAAATGCAACTTTACAAAACACTATATTTTGAAGTATTTATAAAAAAAACAACAAAATATCTAAGCAAAAGAATTTAGAAAATTTAGGCCTGCTTCATTAGATTCTGTATTTTTTTTTATTCGAATAACGAATATATCTCATATTTGCATGTTTTTGAGTTACGAGATTGCTTCCTTGCATCGATATATGTGATAGATAGCTCAGAAAACTTATAGAGTGATTACCTAGAGATGTATAGAGGAACAGAAGTAGACCCAGAAGATGATGACAATATATTCACAAAAATTCTACCGACTTTAACAAGCTAGAGCAGGCACACCAGACAGGAATACATTGAGGAAATTGAAAGAGGTCTAGAGGTGACTTCTACAAATAAATAAAACAAATATAAAATATTTTAATTTTTTACTTTATACGGTGTGTGACATCGGAACTTTCCCTTATCTAACATTTCAATATCATAATTCTTCAAAAGATGCAACACCTAAGTTTATAGTAATACATTAATTTATAGATGTCAGCTGAAGGCAGTTACCATTCGTCAGAAATTAGAGCGTGTGCTTCCTTGCAAATATTATTCTTTATTTAAAGAGGTTTCAAATACAGAAATAATATTTAGTCGTTCTGTAGGGAATTATGTATCCAAATGAAATGATCAGTAGTAATATAAATATTAAATAGTAAAATTTTATCTTTTTATCTAAGAAGGTGAAGGATAACAGTTTAATGTAGCTGTGGTACAATTTCTACAACTATATCTTCTCAATCTTAAAAAATATAATTACTATAATTTTCGAAACGTATCAGAGGTCCATAACCTTTTTTTAAATTAATAATTAGAATCAATAAATAAGAACTTATAATCACCAATTTACCAATTTACCTATAGTCATAATTGATGTTTAAATAACACACCACCTCTTATTGACATTTGGTCATCCAATGGGCTTATTATTTTTTAAAGTAAATGTTATAGTTTCGTATTTTAAGAAACAGTAAGTCAATAAGAATCGCACTTTTTATTATTATTCAGCATATTTACGAAATTAATCGTTTTTATGCAGTAAGAAAGTCTTTAATATAAAAATCCCTGTCTAAGGATGAGTTTGCACATATGTGACATAACTCACGTACGAGTAGGTGCTATCTCAAACATTGTAACTAATGATAAAATAATCGATTCCCTTGATATATATTGTTCTGTATTCGCGATAACCGACTTTTCTTATCGTGACTCCTGAGCCTAACACTCCCTCATCTTAAATAATTACTGAAGCAAATAAATGATACCAATTTCTGTCAATAATACTATCTATATATCGTATGATAGGTGAGTTAGCAAGACGTCTTAATTGATAGCATTTTTAGATAATTATCAATATAGTCGGACTGTAACATTATATATATATATATTTTTTTTTTTGTTTATATAAGACAGCAACTTGTGCAGATAAACCCTAATAGGTTTTCGTGGCATTTATCCGGTATTATTTCTAAAATGTACACTTTTAAATTTAAAATAAAAAAGTGTATATAAATGTATGGAGTTTAGAATTATTCAAATAAACATTCAATATAGCATCGCAGAGTCGATACATATTCGTATATGTGATACCGGTTAACGAGGTATGATTGCCAATTGGTGTAATCGAGTCTGCCTGAGGCTAGGGCAAAAATCTCACTTATATCTTTCGCTACTTACATCTAACCATTGAGATATTCGTTTACTAAGCAGTTTTTCATTGTTTCCAATATGCAAAGAAAGCAATACTATCTTATCGTTGGACATTAGTTGAAGCGGCACGTTACAGAGCACACGCCTCGTGGACGATAACAGCTATGTGAAATAGTTAAACTTTATTAAAATTAACAGTGCGTTTTTAAAGCAATGGACTTTATACAAATGTTGTAAAATAAAATTTGATAATTATGACTGAAAGTTCTTTAGATTTACCGGAATTGGAAAAATTAAGGTTTGTTTACATAATTCATTTCACCATCTTCAGAAATTAATAATCATTTATTACTGATTATTTATACTATTTTATTTTACTTTTCAAGGTCCGCAAATACTAATGATGAAGCAGAAGTATCCAGTACACCAGCCGAGTCTTCTCACAAATGGCGAATCATCCTGGAGCCGGCCCTGGTCGGTTCCATGATGGCTATCAATCTTGGACAAACATCTCTTCAAAATTTATATTTAAGAACAGCGTGTACTGTAGACCTGGGTTACTCCTTTAACATTTGTGATAAAGGCGTCGGAGTAGAATTTCGAACAGCTGAGGTAAAAATCGCTTCAGTTGTGGGAACTAAAATTACTGCAATTGCGGAATTACTGCCTTTACAATACAAGTGTACCAATTAATTAAAAAACAGTATTATGTTTTGTACTTTTTAATAAACTTCAATTGTTTTATATTCCAGGCAGCCAGCCAAGTTGTGGTATCAAGTATTAATGTCAGTAGAAGTTTTATAGGATCTATGATCGCCACTATAGTTCTATTATTTGTTGGTCCATGGAGCGACTGCAGTGGACGAAGAAAACCATTGTTAATATTACCTTTACTAGGAATGTGCGTGATGACTGCTGGTGTTATATTAATGTTAGTGTTTCCTGGTGCTGATACAACCCAAGTTCTTTATATGGTGCAGATACCAATATCATTGGGTGGAAACTTTGGCTTATTGTTAGCAGCTTCCTTTAGTTATATTGGAGATGTAAGTATTTCATCTAATATATATATGAGGGTATAATTAAGACTTTCATTATGTACAATATAAAAGAGGTAGTTATTATTTAAGATAACTCGATAGATAAAAGTGAATATGTAAGAATCAAGAGTGTAATCGAATTTAGATGACAGATGAAAATTGTTAAGTTATCTACCCTTCTCTCTATTATCTATACATTTTATAATAAATGTCGTTTTGTTATCAAATTTAGTTATTTTTAAATCTTGTGATAAATATTCGTTTAAACATGGCACCGTGTACAAAATTTTGGAAATATGCTCTTTAAGATTTTGGTGTAATATTTTTTGCATATCCTTACTTGGCTTCAATGACTGCAGTTATGCCATGCCACTGGACGAGATGTAACGAGGACGATGGGCACGCATCGAGCAGCAGTGCAGTTCGCTCATGTGCTGGGCGCAGTGTGCGGACCCTTACTGTACCGACACCTTGGATTCTATGGTGTGTTCCCTCTTGTTTTGTTCTTGCAGGTACTTGCGTTTGTTTTTCCGTTATTTATGAAATATATCGCTTCGTTTTCAACTATTTTTATATAAGTAATTAATTAGATAACCAACAATCTATTCTCTTTAATTGATATTATCGTCTATTAGTTTTTCTTGGGCAATATATTTATTTAGGTCAATAATTAATCAACAGGTGGCATCCTTAATCTATGTGGTGATAATGGTCAAGGACATTAACGTCAATCGTGATAACAAGGTCTCAGTTCTGAACTGGAGACTGCCATTCAATGCCATACAATGCTTGTTCAGGAAGAGAGAAGGTTGTAAAAGAGTTGTGATACTTCTTATGCTTGTGGTCGCTCTTGGGGACAGGATGTTACTATCAGGTAAAGTGTAGTTATTTTTTTAATTCATCCGTTTATTAAATGATAGGAATATACTATTTTTTAAAAGTATTAACGTTTTTTCGTTATCCATTTAAATTAAGCGATGGATGTCAGACTCTGAAAAGTCGTTCAAAAGACAAATATTGTTTATTTTATTTGCGGTAATGAAATGGTTTTAAGCCCTAAACTTTGGTAGGATATAAATATTGGCGTAAACTAACTATTTTGTACGATGAGAGCGTAGCTTGTTTTCCATATCGTAGCCTATTTCTTCTCCATCTCTCAAGGCTGGCATCTCATTTCGTATCAGTATTCGGGTAATTTAAATGTGTGACAGCACCATATTCCATTAGAGGGTTTGTTCATTTGAGGCCATTTCCGTCACAGACAATAGTTTTCTAAGCACGAAAACGATGACAATAAGACCAAACTTAAGTTTAAGTAAAATATTAAAGTTATTTCAACTTCAACTACCAACTTCACAAAACTTCAATCCTTAAATATCTATTCTTCACTTTACTTCAGTAAAACTTGGGTGAATGTTACTAAAGAATAGAAAATTTCTGACATGTATTCAAGCTTTCAAAGTTAATTTAGTTTTGCAGTTTCGTATGAACTTTAAATTATTTCGAGTATAATTAATATTAAAGTATTAAATTTGGAATCAGAATTATTATTAAGTATTGCCTAGGAGTGTGTTTGTGTGGTATTAAAACCATAATAAAAATGAAACACGTTGTTTGTTCTGATATAATCAACTATTGATACATTTGTTATAACATAAACAAAGTAGAATTAATAGCATTATTTATCATCTGAATTACTTATATAATTACGGCTTATAATAGTGAACTATGATACTGTTGTGGTATTGCTTCGCTGCTAATAATATTAATTATAAATATTCTTGTTGATACAAATCGCTTAATATGCTTGTGGTGGTGTTTTTGTAAAATGATAAAATCTAAGTACATATAATAAGTACTTTTTTGGTATTTGGTTGATCTAGTGGTCAGTGGTCAGGCTCTGTTACTAAGTTAAGGGTAGTGGATTCGATTCTCAGATTGCTATTTCGAGTCTGGGTGTTATTTCTGTTTGTGCAAACCCCTGGGGCAAAGATTATATATCTAATGCGAAATTTCTTTTATATATAAATATAAAGATTTAACATACATATGTATTAATATACGTTTATTATGTTTCAGCGGAAGTATTGCTCTCGTACATGTACTACAGATACAAGTTCCAGTTTGACGACGTCATGTTTGGATCGTTTCTCGCGTATAAAAACACTATCAGCTTTGCTGGTAAGAACTACTAGATAAATACAGATTATTAAATATAATTATCCGGCTGTACTCACGGAATCGAATCGAATTCACGTCGCGATTCCGCTATGCTCAGAGCACAATAGGGACCCCGAACTAGTTGGGCTAATTCGGGCGATAGTAATAACGTAAGTGCAGCTAGATAATTATATTTAATACATTATTATACATAATAGTATTCATGGATCATGAAAGTTTACATACAAAAATACAGATTATATTTGAATACATTGCTAAATAAATCTCAATACAATTAAAATAAATGTAACTAAATAATAATATGAATAAAGAGAAGTTTTAGGTATGTTAGGGAAAGCCGTTTCTAACGCCAACAAACAATTATAATACTGTTTCAATTTGTTTAGATTTTGCGGATAAGTTATGTATGAAATGAAGTCATTTATGAAATGATTAAACAGATACCTCATAGCAAAGATATGAATTCTTTTGAGATACCATCAAACAAACTAAATTATGAAACTTCAAATAAGATTTTCAACAAGACACTTTTGTTATCTATTGATGACTAAAAACAAAGGAATTATAATGAATTAAATTTAACAAAGCTTGTTGAAACCTTTTGTTAATTTCGTGAAATGCAAAGTATTCCTATACGGAGTGAGTACGGTACAAAGACTGATTAACTGATATTTGCTGTTCATTACAGTATTTGTTGGGTGCTATTTAGCAGTAAAACTATCTATTTCAATGCCTTGGTTACTTTGTTTAAAAGTTGGCTTTGATTTGTTTAATGTTTTGTGGCAAATAGTAAAACAGGTTCGATCGAATTAATACATATCTTGGAGATCTTTGTAAAGGAAATCCGTCTGTACCGATAACTGTTTATATTCAAAGCTAGAAGATTCTAAAGAGAAAGTGACTTCTTACAATATAAGAACATAATCCAATCAATTTCCTGAGGTATTTTATTCTCTGAAATATGTTTTCATTTGCAAAAGAAGAACTATTAAGGATACTTCAGAAATATTTTAAAAAAGCTTCACTGTCGAAAGAAGCATAAAATTAGATAGATGGATGGATGAGAATAAAGTTAATATAGATATATGGACATCACTTCCAGTTGTTTTGTATGTCTTTATTTAGTGTTGTTATACATTTTTAGTACCATAATATTTAATATTTTTTTATATATTTCGAACCAGAGTAGGCTTTTTAAAACTTAAAACCGTTTATAGAAGATTTATTTTAGTTGAGACCTAATAAATAATATAATTAATGGAGTAGTATACTAGCATTTGTTTTGCTCTTGTAAAACTCTTATTCATTCTGTTTGACGAAGTTGCTAGTTTAAATTCGTGAAGGTTTAGAATACTACGATACTAAGATTACCCGTCACTATTACATACCCTGGACTTAGAATCACAAACTTTGCAAGCAAAAACTCACAATTTTCAATTATAAGTATATATTTATTTATTCGGCTTTATAAGTATAAATATAAAACATATTCTTTTTAGTTTATTAATATATTAGTGAAAACTTATTTTCTTTAATAAAACGAATTAGACTCTTATGCCTTATATCTCGTTTATCTAAAACATTTTAAAATATTATTAAAAAATAAACTTTCAAATACTAGTACTATTAAAAATATGTATTTTAGATTATATTTGTACTCTTATAATTGTTTCAGGTACTTTGTTAATTCTGACAGTACTGAAGCGGCGCCTGCGCCTCTCTGATGAGACAGTGGGTGCTCTGAGCTGTGTCTCCTACATGCTGGCTACATCCTCACTCATAGCTGCAACTTCAACTGTAATCGTGTTTATGAGTGAGTTGTTATTTAAAAAAATATTAAGACCTTTGCCCAGCAGTGGGACGATACAGGTTAAAGAAAAAAAAAAAAAAATTAATTACTGATATGATTTTTATTGATAAAAAAGTATAAATCGCACATCGGTAGACGTTCGAGACATTTTAGAACTTGTAGTTGTGTACGGTCAGCACATAAAGAAATAAATTATTAGTTTTATAATAATTTTTTTGTAATTTTTATAGTCACGTACATCAATTTAATAATATTTAAAAAGTGAATAACATTAATATTAAACATCATTTAATTCTAATATTCTTCCATTAATTTCGAACTCATTCTCAATCTCATTTTATTCTGATGAATCATTTGTGTTAACTATACTTTTTTCTAATATTCAATATAAAGCGACATTCGAAGTTTTAATAAATTTTAATTTCAAGTTTATATAATCCCTGAGAATATACAAACTACTACAAATTCAAAAACGTCTCGAAAGTGATAGTTTTAATAAGCGTCAATTTTGGTACAGATTAAATGAATTATTCAAAAAACGGAGAAGGAACTAGTTTTTTTTTCAACGGCTTCGATAGCAATGTATTAAAAACGTGTAATAAGCAGCTTTTAAGCCGTCTTATCAATTTAAAAGATATATAAAAATATTATCAATTCTTTTATTTTAATTTAAAATAGTTCAATATCATTAACTGAAAATCATTGAGTATTTGGTAATTTTGTCCTTCCTAATATCTCTAAAATGTATATATCTATCACTTAAGGGTATATACCTATATTCGACTAGTATATTTATAAGTAAAGATAGTTTTAAAGAAAATAAGTTATCTTTACTGGCCTGAATCTCAAGATTGTAATATAAAAATAGTTTTGTCCCACCATTTGCTTAGACCTTTTTTATGCAATCTTCCATAATGATATCAAATTTGAATATATATAACCTTTCTATTTACATTAAAGTGCCATTTTGTAGACATATTCTCATTTCGTCGTTTCGGAAACATCTTTGATACGAGGGAACGTTCCCGAATTAATATAAAAATTCTCATGGATAATATTTTTCAACTCCATCACATCATTATATTTCATGTTTGTTTTTGTTTTGTAAGGCTTATATATATATATATATATATATATATATATATATATATATATATATAAATGTATAATTAATAAGGAGTTAATAACATTACTAAAATTATTAAACTCAAGTAACTTTAACTTAAGCAAGGGGTTTATGTTATATTATATCAATGTATAAATATAAGAAAAAGTAAGAAAATATTTTTTATTTGTTCTTTGTTTATTTTAATACATACAATGACTATTTATGTTTATATTTTTTCACTCTCTACGATATAATACTAAGAGAATAAAAAGTTGAGAGTTGGATATGCCTTGAGTCTTATTTTCGTAATGAAACATACTGTAAGATGATAGTCTACAGGATATAATAAACGTATAGCATATCAAACAACGAAATTAAAATTAAACTACTATATTTAGTATTGTGAAAAATATAATAGATGAAAGAAATATATAGGTACTTAATCGTGGGAATATTTTTAAGGTACGAATTGAACCGATCGAAACGTCGGGTAAGTAAAAAGTATCGTACCCTATTAGTCCCGATATATTTCTATTTTATGTAAAAATCGCGAAAGTTTAAAAACATTCATAAAACAATGATTTTAAGAATACTCTCGTTTAGGTATGAATTTGTTATTTTCTTGTTACAGTTCCACTCGTAGGCATCATCTCCCAGGGCTCGCAGGTGGTCCAGCGGCCTTTATTGAATAAACAAATTTTGCCAACAGAACAAGGTAACTAACACTTGAAATAAAGAGCTGAGTTCACCAACAATTTATAAAATGATATTAATTCCTATTGTAACAAAAACGTATATAGGTAATTGAGCGAAGTGAGCGGACCCAGCTAAGCTTTCTATGAGGGACTTTTCCCCATTCTTTGGGCAATCAACAATCAAAAACAGTATATGAAAACTTTTCATATTTTAAACACAGCTAGATCAGTCTGAGGGTGGCTTAAAAAAATATATATATACATATATCAAAAATGTAATAATGTGTCTTCATCTTGAAAAATAGTTGAAGACAGAATGCGTCAATGTTTTTTAAATGCAACACCTCGCTTCGCTCAATATTCTAACACACCGAGATTTTGAGAGCGCACCGAGTCAAAATTGAAGTCTCGTTCGCGCTCCTCGTATATAATATGTATTTTATTGACTGAAATAAAAATCTTAACACTAATCTTGGAAGAACCATCTGAAGATCACAGACAGAACTTTGCTCAGAATTCAGAACAATTAACTTTTAAACAAGTCTCTTTATTTATTAAAAACTAGCTGTTATTCGAGGTACTTCCTACGGACGAAAGATTTTGTTTATTATTAAGATATCTAAGAGCAACAGCGTAGAGGAGAGTATTTTCTAGAAGAATTCTCAGAACATAAAATATGTTCTGATAATAAAGTTTTAATCAATGCTTCTTGACTTAATATTATTTTAACAATAATTTTTAATTTTATTTTAATATTTAACAATAATCAAATTGAAAGATAAATAAAATGGAATAGATATTTTAGACTATGAATATAAATAAAATATATCTATAAGAAAGAATAATTGTAATTTGATATTTTGTTAATGAATTAACAGAAAAAGAAATAAAATATTATGAATATTATATTTATTCAAAAAAAGTTACGAAACAATAATTTCTCCGGGATATTGTTTGTTTTAGAGTATTTTAAACAAATTGGCAGCGTTATACAAAATAAACATTCTCATGTTATACATATTAAGCATATTATTGTGTAAGACTTCAAGGATTCTGTTTTATCTTTGAGATATTCAATCTAATGATTGTATCATATCTACATTTTATGATTACAATCGGTTATAAAATGCGCATTTTATTTAAAAATATATCAAAATTTTATTAATGCGTCATTACATGCATATTCTAGATATTTTTTGCAACTTAAACGATGTATTCTAGAGGTAGAATCTAATAATTTGGTTTAAAAGGTGGGCAAACGAGTGATCAATTTCTATTAGGTAACCGCCTGATGGAAAGTGGACACTGCCGCTCACGGTCTCTTGTATTATCCAGGGGATGCACCACAGTGTTGCTAGTCTTTACTATATACTATGCTATATTGACCAGTTGCTTATTTCCATGAAAGTATTACCAGAAAGAGTAATGCCCACTTCGTAAAAACGATATATCCGTATTGTTGTACATTATGCCGCATAATATGTGTTACTCATAAAGCGTTATTTCGAATTATTTAATACTAGTAATTATTGAATTACTAGATTAAATATTTTTTGTATATTTAAGATATGGTTTTTAATAAATTTTATTTATAATTTATTGAATTTTCCTTTATAATGATGCTGTTGATTAGTCGATGTTTTAATTACTATATAGTCTCATACTTGAATAAAAAAATATAAATATAAAAATACACTACTTCAGGTAAATATAAATAGTAATTTTATATAACTTTAGTTGTGTTCACTTTTCTATGAAACTTACAAAAGAGGAGGAGTGTTGAGATTATATTTTATTGGATAGTAGAAAATTGCCAAATCTATAAGCGGTATATTGTTTAATAATATATTAATTACTTATATTAATAATTGATTATTGACTATGGAGATATTATTCTTTGTATTGTTCGATACATTAAAATAAAGAAGTAGAACATCAGAAGTATGGTTTTTTGGTATTTTCTATTGCTGTCAAGCAAGGTATAATTTATATTATGTACACGTACGGGTTGATATCTAAATATAATATTAAAAATAATACAATCTTTGAACCCCAAAGATAAATTGAAGATTAAAATATGAGTATTCCTTCCTTAATGCTTAATTTTTATTTATATAATATAAGTATTAAATATATACATGATAAAATAATACAAATTGTAATCCTTGTTTTTACACACTATTACTCATTCTGATAAAGTTTCCTGTAATGGCGATTAAAATAAAAATGATGCAATATTCATAATCAGGATAAAAACGCAGTTTTATAAAATCTTACTAAATAACTATTTCCAGGCAAAATCTACAGTGTCCTGGGTGCTCTGGAGTCAGCTACGCAGATGCTGTCATCTCCGCTGTATTCACTGCTCTATACCAGAACCGTCTCCTCACTCCCCGACGCGTGGCTCATCCCTGGGGTTGTTTTAGCCCTCATACAGCTAATTTCATACTTATACACGAGAAGACTGCATCAGATATCACCAGCTGATAAAAGTATACCTCTACCAGTTATTAAAACTGGTGAAAAGGAAGTAGATCTTAAAAAAGATTTGAAGTGATTATTTTAAGTGATTAAGAAAATGTATTAAATATATTTATGTTGATATTTCTTGTTTTATTAATACTACAAAATTTTACTATGGAAAAACTATATATATTAACAGGGCAGGCCTAAGAGGGCTTGCAAAACGTGCAGGCAGGAAGGTACTATGTAATAAAAGGCGCTGTCCTTGGAAATAATCAAAAAATTATTACAGATGATTTTTGTACATTAAAAGGTATATTTAAACTAGGTCCGCCACAGTGTCTAGCGGGTGGAGTTAAGCGAAGCATTGTTGCTGAATGAGAATTCTAAAGGTGATAGCAGAGTAAATAGTGGCTATAATCTGAAGCCTAATAAGCAATCGCTCGTGCGATTTCAAAACGTTCCACATGTTAAGTTTATAGGACACACTTTGACCATTTAATAAAAAACTACAATCACAAATGTCACTAAAAAATTTCAGGACCTATAAATCATTGTTGACGACAACTTTGCAAAATTTTCGACATCCTACCATTATTCTTTTAGGTTCTAGGAGGAGTAAAATTAGTAACAAAACACACTTTTGACCAGTAAGAGCTTCGCTTCGCTCAGCGCAATTAAGCTTCGAATACAAAGTTAAACTAATTGTTCGTTTCACTTTAAAAATATAGACTCCTAGTTGCACGTTGAAACCGTATAGACTAATATGATGCAAAATCAGCAAGATACACGATAGAAGATCTTTTAACTTATTAACCTAAAACCAGTGGTGTAAATATGCGTGAGGCCATACGTGGTAATATCACGGAGTAATTCCTTCCGTTCCTAAATATAAATAAGTTCAAACAATGATGCATTTATTATTTCAGGTAAATGAAGTAAATAAAATGTAAATATAATAAATTATAAATTTATTTTTTTTAAATATAAGTTAGATTCTTGGTATTTCAGACCTCTTTCACTAGGGGTTTGTAGCATTTTGTCGTCTTGCCACACTATTGTTACGCTATTGCCTTCAACATTTCTTTTTTTATAGTTATGATTTCATTTAAATTAAAATTGACAGTAATCATTAAAGATAGATAATAAATTAGAATTAGATATCAACATATTTAAAAAAAGGCAATAATAATTTAACTTGATTTTAACTTGTGGTAATTTATAATTTTAGGATGTGCACATGACTTTTTCTCAGACTACGAATTTTAGACCACAAAATTTTAAAATACAGCTTGGAGTGGTTGCTTACTTTCGTGTCCAAAACTGTTGATATATATACGTAACATTTGGTTTAAATATCGGTTTAAACAAATAGATAAAATGAAATTAAAATTTCATTGAAACTTTACTTTCCACCACAGACTTATTATGGAAGTTGTTTCGAGAGTGCGAGAATTTTAAGTGAGGCGATAAGATAGGGAAGAGACCAACTAAATTGAACAAACATGTAAAAATTACTTATACTAAATTATAGTTAGTAAACAGTAGTAGTACGAACTATTTCTGAGGTCGTGAATCATCGATATAAATTTTCTAGAAGTAATATAATCAAATCTATAACAAGCAATAAAAAGAATTATAAAAGGCTGCTTGAAATGATGTAATATACTAAATATAAAAGATAATAAATAATATACATAAAAAAAATAATAATATATCTACAGTTATATGAAACGTGTAGCAAAGTAGGTAAATGAGTTATGATATATGTTTTATATCTTAATATCTTTTTGTATTGATTACAAATCTAAGACCGCTGATAGATTTGGAATAAAATTTTTCCATACGGCTATGATGACTAATTACTTCACAATATTAATTAATCAATCTATTCTAACATATATAACAAAGATAATGTTAATACTTGTATTGTTTTCTCTTCTTATACTAATGATTTTTTGTTACAATTGTCAACTAGATGCAGAATTCCCTCATTTCATTTAATTTCATTTCGCTTTGTTTCGTTTTTTTTAAATGTTAATTTAATTTAATTTAATTTTTTACTAAAACAAGTTCTATCTACGCAATTTATTGCTGAATTAAATTTGATGTATAAAAATATAAGAACTCTTAATTTTTTAGTTTATTATGAAAAAAACACTGCAAATTGTGACAATATCACAGCAATAAGAGTTACCAACATTACAAGAGGTATGAATTAATTATTTATTCTTTATACACTTATAAAGGATATTATTAAATAACAGCTTGTGTTAGTTCTTTTTGTTTTTCTAAAGTCATTTTTATTCATATTAACTATTTTTAATATAAAAAAAATATTTTTAAAAATTATTTTTATTAAGAACTAAAAAACTTTTATAGGTTATACAGTTCAAAACCTGTAACTGTAGACTTTTCAGGAATTATTGTTTAAAATGTCGAAAACTATCATAACTCTGCTTCAATTAAGTACGATTACAAAATATTATTTCAGTTCATGTTGAAACTTTTAAAAGTAATTTATTTTATAACAAATATATTGTAATTCTAAAGACACTTAAGAAGTAACATATATATTATTTATTTCCACTTTTGAAATAAATTCTGTTTTAATGTTAGAATGAAAATTTGGTTCAGTTTTTTGTTTACATATTATAAAGGGGGCACCGCACTGCAGGCATGTCGTTCTTAGTATTTCCATGATGGAGCAAAAATCAATAGAGGTAAGAATCTATCCTAAAGAAAGTGATGCAAAAAGTTCAATTCTACTAAATTCATAATTCAATAAAAACTAATAATACGAATAATACATTTACAGAAATTATTCTTGTAAAATAAATATTTTTTCAACAAGGAGACTATTATAAAAAAGAGGGACATCTGTCCCGGTTTTACATTATATCTTTTTATTAACTCTTTGGCCATTCGAAAAGCAAGTTTTTGAGCATTATTTGTCTGAGTAATTTTTTATTTATTTATTATATGTACCTATTAGTTTGTATATATATTATTTATATGCATATTACGTAATTATATAGCTATATAAGTATGTATATTATTTTTCACTTTAAAATTTAATTAACTACCTTCTCCATGACTGGGGGATAATAAGTATAATAAGTTAATAGGCATTAAGTCTGCCCTTTGCACCCTAGTTTATAGGATTACAATAAGGTTTTGAAAAAAAATTTTTTTTTTCTTTTTTATTATATCCTTTACGATACCTAAAAACTATTGCTTTTATCTTTTTAATTCTGTGCTATTTTAAGAATATTATTGTTTTTTTAACAACGATAACACATCTGATTAGAACTGCATGCTTACAATAGACCTAAAACGAAATCGCAGATCAAATCAGATATTGAGCGATAGCGTGTTGGTATAAGTATCCTTCCACAGTTCGCAATAACACAGTTTTTCTGATTACTTATCCACACGTTAGCCTTAAACTAAATTTTATTCATTTGAATATTTACTATACATTTCAAGTAAGTAGTTTTTTTTTATTTCAGAACTTAGTTTTAATAAATTTCATTCGTAATGTTTCTTGGAAGCTTTCAATTTTTTGATGACACTAACAAAAAAATATTTATTTTAGAATGCATCGTCCTATTAAGAACCCAATGATGACTTGTGGTGCGCCTGTCGGTGTTTACAACGCGATGCCACACTCAGCCGGGCCGTACCGTGTTCAAAATATGGGGCCATGCTTCGCTCATCCAGCGCCTCAGTTCCAGCCCAGCTCATGCTTCACGAGTGCCTCAACACTCAGGAAGTCCTACCCTAGCACGACGACGAGACAGACCCGCTATGACCCCTGTTTCAAGTAAAGAAGCTTAAAAAATACATCACGACGGAATCTCGACTTTGTAAGGATTGAAATTGACATTGGAATATTAAAATATTTAGTTTTTCCTTTTAATGTGTAAGAAAATTCTTGTTTTTTTTTTTTAAATGTTCGTGTATCGGAAACTTGATACGTGTGTATTTTAATTAAATGTATGTAATAAAAAATATTTTTAAATAAAGTAATTTAAGTGTATATCAATTTTTTTTTTTTAAAACTTATCAATTCTAAATTATTTATATGTATTAATATAATTTATAAATTTCATACTAAACAACACAAAGTCTTTTTCTTGCAGCAATGTAAATATTTTTGCTTTTGTTATAAATATAAGAAATTAGTTTAAATATGAATTATCACACATTTGGACAAAGAGATTTCATTTACCACAAAACAGCAATTGATAAGAGTTACGAAAACAATTCTACCAAATAAAACGCATATCGATTGTGTTGAAACAATTTCTAAACAAAAATATCTACACATGATATTGTATGTATAATTATAAATATTGTATATTACCGATATACACGTATATATTGTAATAACTATAACTACTTAAAATCGAGAAATTCCATGTTTTGGAGATTCAAGTCTTTGAAATGTTTTTTGAGCAAATTGTTTGAAAGACCGAAAGATATATACCGAAAGAGAAAGAGATGAAAAAAGCAAGCTTCGAAATTTAAGAATAGAAATGATTGAAATATTTTATTTAATTTAAGGTTATTGCAAATATATAATATTATTTATGTAGGACGCATTTAATCTTTCACCTGTGCATCAATCATATATATATCTTTAAGATATCTAAGGGGTTTGATATCATGAGTAAATGTTTTTTGATCAGATACTTTGATGACTATCGACTATCGGTAGCCTATTTAGGCATATCTTATTTAGTGATTTGTAAAGGGTACCAATGTACAAAAATTTTTGAAAATCATTTTTTGCTGAAGTGTTTCTAATTAATAGCTCTTCAACAAAAACCTGATGTCTTAAACGTACGGTACCGTACGGTACGGTATAGTATAGTATAGTATAGTACAGTACAGTACAGTACAGTACAGTACAGTACAGTACAGTACAGTACAGTACAGTACAGTACAGTACAGTACAGTACAGTACAGTACAGTACAGTACAGTACAGTACAGTACAGTACAGTACAGTATAGTACATATAAGTTAAATAATGGGAGTCACGCCAATAACTAAAAATACATAAAAATATATAAAATATGTTTAAGCTAATGTTACATTTACCCTAACTAACGACTTTAGATTTTCTAGGATTATTATCAGTTCATTTCTAGATTATATTCTAAAATGGCTCCTCTTTAATCTACACTTGGGTCACAAGTTCCAAGAAATCGATAAATTCATTTTATTCTGAGAAATTTTTTAGTGCCTTACACTGTTAGAAATAGTGGGTGTTACAGGGTAATTGGGGGCGGTGGTGACAGCCCTCGCCTTTGTAAATCTGGGCCCGAAGGTCCCAGGGGATACATTCGCCTCGAAGGTGCCTATAAGATGCTGGACTTCGGTTTGAGGAGACGCATTTATAGGATACTAGGGAAGGATAAATTGACACTAACGTCCCTCGGTGGTAGAACGCCGAGGAGACGTACGTATATCAGGACCTCACTTTCGCCGGAGAAGGGGATATGTGTGTGTCTGTGAAGTAAAGTCTAAAGGTCTGTCAAGTTTCCTCAATGTCGCTTTCATTCTTTATATCTCTTTTATTTTATTACAGAATTTAATAAAAAAAAATCTTATATAAGTTATATTATTATAAATTTTGTGAAGCAATCTCTAGCAGTATCATGCAGTAATATTTTTAAGACATATTATAATAATCACATACGGTATTTTAACTTTATACGAACAATAACTTTTAGTAATATAATATATATTTACAACAAAATAATAAGAAGATATTAAAAAAGATCTTAAGCAAATAGTACCAACTTATTATAAAATATATGCCGATCAATCGAATATTATCTGGTTCTACTTGTCTTTGCCCGACTAGTTTCGTACTTCTTCGGGGTGCTTAGAGCTTGAAGCATGGGGGCATAAAGAAATGAGGTGAATTTTCCGAGCTCATGAATAAAAATCCCAAAGGGTTCGATGCTAGTCGGTCCAATACAGAAAGTATTTACGTGAGTACAACCGGACAATTATATATAAGAGATTAAAAGTGATCATGACTCGAAAAGTATAAATACAAAAATATGGACATATTATTAACCATGGAATATACGAAGATAAAACATAAAACTATGTTGCATTACATACTAAAAGAATTGAATTGTTATAATGCTATACGTGATTACGCTGACTATTGTGCCTAAAACTGTTCCGTAGTTGAATCGATAGAGATTGCATGCTCGGAACTGCAGGCGATTCGAACAAACCACCATATTGAATGTTTGTAAAACCTCCTTTCGTGCTTTGTCTGGAAAAAAAAATATTAATAAATATCATATCGATTTTAAAAGACATATTTTACAATATTTATGCAGCAATCCTGGTGACCTGCCATTTACTCATTGAACTAACTTATTTTAATAATTTTTTTTTTACAATAATTTGTCTTTTTGAGATTTTTAAGCTTTAAGAAAAAGAAGCAATCAACTAGTAACAATTCGAAAAAAAAAACAATATTATTTTAATATATGTTGGGATAAGAAAATGGAAAGTAAGTTTGTTGTAATATTACTTTTTGAGATGATGGTAAGGTAATCTTTATAAAGTCAAGCATCTATTTAAACTAAAGTCTCCATATTTGTTTTACTCACCACATTTAAAGTCAATTATATTTTTTATTACGAGCAATTGCGTTTGTTCAACTTGTTGCCTGATTTGTTCATCAATACAACATCCCCCACAAAACCAAACCATTATTATAAATCCTTTACCAATTTCTAACCATGGATGAGTGGTCTAGAAAATATATGCTATTAACATTATTAATAAAATAAATAAATATTCCTAAGCTTAAAATTAAATAATTATTACATTTTATCTAATTAGGTAAAACGTATAAAATACATTTAGTGTTACCATAAATTAAGTACTTTTTCCTTTAACTAATGTTGTTAGAGTGTTTAGATTATCTATTGGAAGGACCAGTTACTTTAGTTTAAACTTTCAGCAAATTGCAACAATATCCATTTTCAGTGCGAAGTAAAAGTGTTTCTCTATTCACATTAAATAAACAAATCAACTGTGTAAGAAATTGTCTTTTGTAGCACGTGTGTAGTATAGTAATAAAAATATAAAAGTTCAGAGATACAAAAATATTTCACATTTAGTGATTAAACTTTTTACCAGTCAGATATAAAATGAAAATGAAAAAAGATATATTGTAGAACCGCTTTTACCTGTATGTTTCATTATAATATATTAGATATAATAATATAATAAAAATAAAAATAAATTACACGTAAATATTTTTATTACCTCTTTATTAGTTATTAATGTAACTGCAGTGACAGCATTTGTGAACATCAACCAAATCGTAAGCACAATCTGAAAGAGATTACAATTTTATTTTGACATTTATGTGTTGTTTTTACTTTATATTACTATTTTTAAGGTAGTCCACTCCACATACAATGTACAGAGTCAATTGAATTATATATTGTTATAACAATTAATAAACTTTTGTCACAGACTAACTGGACATAAACATATTAATTCACAATCAGAACATGATTTACCTATTCTTATGCCAATTGGCCACTTCAAAATGTCAAATCCTTTCACTCTTTTCTATCAAAAGTCCTTTCAGGGCAAACTAGATTTATTCGCATATTCTGCTTTCGCAGATCCTGCACTCCAACCATGTCATATTCATTCTCCTATCTTATACTCCTCCACACTCATACTTAACATACAATACGCTCTTTTGGTTACATTCATTTAATTCCTTCTCATTAGATGACCATATCCCGACAAAGAGTTAACTTCCTATCTCTTCTATAAACGGTGCTGCTCACATTCCTACAATATCTCTTTGAAATAGCATTCCCCAGGCTGCTCTCTTGTATTGTATTCCCCAGGCTGCTCTCTTGTACTACCCATGCACATACTTAACAGTCGCACTTTTTAATTTTATCACACATACACACACACACATTGACCTTTATCACAAATTCTAATTATGGCCAATCAAATACCTAAAGCAGTTTCAAACAAAGATTTGCCGTCAGTATAGCGGTTTTCGTGCGCCTTATCTCCACACAACTTCTCACCTCACTTCTTTCATTTATACTTCCCATCTGTTTATTAAATTCTGCACCTATACACATCTTTTGGCTCTTCATCATTTCGTATTAGTACCAAATCGTGGTGTAGATAACTTTTTTTTAAATCAAACTCTTTCATATCATTTTCACAGTAATATTCTATGCATTAACTCTTGTCATATCTAATATTATTTCCAGACTTTTCGGGTTTTTATTGCCACCACAATAATACGTCTGCATCTGATATTTTTATTCTTCTTCCAGTTATGTTCCTTATATTCTTATATTCTCACTGGATCAGCCCTTGTAGATACTATATCGATTCTCAAACCTTTATTTTTTATTTGGCAAAAGTTTTCACAAGCCGCCAGCCTGATGTAACACTTGGGAATAGACATTGCTTTGATTTCCTCCGCCCTTCGGATAAGTTTATATGTCTCTGAGCAGTCAGTTACAGCACCCTCGGTAAGTCAGGAGTGATTTCATTTTATATGAAGAGCGAATAATAAGAAATTCTTATAAGCACGTTATCTAGTGAATTTACGAGGTAAACCGTGTTACAAGTAATAGTTATGTTCTAGATATTACTATTCTAGACTAGACGAATAACAGATTCGAGCATAGATAAAATAGAGCAAATAAAAAAAACATATGCGCAAAATAACAGTTACATTTCAACATACCTCGACTCCTTGACATTTTTCCAATAATTGCAAACTAGTGCAGACATCGTCGTATACTTTGCATAGGAATTTTAAATCCATCACAGCTGTAGGTTTCACTTTAATAAAATATATATTGTAATTGAAAACATATGATAAACTGCGCTTTGATGTTTGATAATTAAACATTATATTTCTGTCTAGACTGTTATGTTTAAGAATTTCCATCAAATTCAAATTAATAACTTTTATAACTGATAACATTAAACAGAGATGTACTATTAGATGGAACAGAGAAAGAAACACAGGGATATCAATAAACATGACATGAGGTGAAGAATCGCAAACGAATTCCATAATTATGAGAAATAACAACATTACAGCGTTTATAGCCAACCATATATATAGCTTTAAAGCTAACATTTTGATGCTACTTTTATATATTTTTAATTCAACCAGCATTATTTCAAACATTTCATACATTCTATACAGTTTTTCTTTATTCGTTAAGTTATTTAAAATAATAATGACATTCACAATAAGATTATTTAAATACGAAATAACGTCTAAATTGGACTCTATATTCAGTTTGAAATTCAATTGTATTTGACATAGACTTGTTATCATAAATGACACAATAATAAAAGACCACAAGGTATTCCAATTGATCATTGAAAAATTATTTAGTTTTGTCTTTGAAGTTATAAAAGGTTTGTACAACCCTACAAGTTTACAAAGTGCGCTGAAACCTCTGAAATTATAATAAAACATGGTAAAGTAAGCAAAGACAATAAAAATATGACTGAAGTTTATATGTTAAAGAATAGTTTCCTTTTTAGTAATTGTATTGTTAATTACTATTAATGAACAATGACTTTGTCATTAACGATGATGATATAACGAGTCGTTAATGTCATTTTAATAACATTTTATTAATTTGATAATAATTTAACATATTTCATTTATTATTCACAAGTAATTTTAATAGCATTATAAAGTATATAATCTAGTTCCATGAATTTTACTGCCACATTACTTACATTATTAATGTGATTGTTTGTTTATGTATGTGTTTTATGTATATGTATATCTGTATTATTTGATGTTTGGTAGAACCAAAACATATTTGCTGATTTTTTATTATCCAAGATACATGATGTTTTTTTTTATTTGTGTATAAATAAAATATGAAATAGGATATTTATTTTTGACATTTAGATTTAGATCTATATGTGACCCATATACATATATATATATATATATATATATATATATATATATCGGCGCATCGGTTGGCGTAATAATATCTAAATCAAAGAAAATAACGTAGCGGAGGGTAGTTTGTACCTTTTCTTGAGCTTTAAAAGTACGTGCAACCCACTCAACGATTCAGAAGCGAGTCTGACATTGGACAGTACGCTACTCCTGTGTTTGCATAATAACACTCTGAATCGCTGCCCGAAGATTGGAGAGTATTTTCATACTATTACTATTTCGTTAATTATATTACTATTATTGTTATTGTATAAGTTTTGATTTATATTAATAATTAATATCTTGTTCAAAAATTAATTGTCATTCAATATGAAATTTATTAAATTAAACTCACTTAGGTTATGTGTCGTACTTCACTTATTATTAATCTACTGATGTATTAGTGTGTCTTTTATGCTGAGTTAGATGAATTATATAGTAGTATTATTATTATTATATTCTTATTATGTTCAATTAATTCTTAATAGAATGTGTACTCTTTTATCAGAAGCAGGGACAACGCAATCACGCCATGGAAAACAGAGAATCATTTAGTTCTGTGTCATCAACCATGAGCCTATTTTTTAATACGTTATAAGATACAATGACCGAAATGTTATCTCAATTAGCCAGTGAAAACCGAGCAACAATTAGTGATAATGTTAGAATGGTAACACCCTCGTTATCAACTGTATGTATCTCTGATGTTTATTTTCCGTTATACAATCCAGATAGTGGCATGGACGTACGAGAATGGGTAGAATTAATTTCTTAAACACAAACTGAATACAAATTTTAATATCATGAAGTCTGATTGAAGGTTGCTGGTATTCTTCAAGGAAGAGAAACTATGGGCTGATGACTGTTTATTAAGAACCACCACTTGGGAAGAAATAAAAAACGATATGCTGCAAACTTTTGAACCTGAATCAAGATACTTTTTAGAACTTTTAAAATTAAGAAATTATAGTATTGATTCTGTTGCTAGTATTCCAAAATACATTTCGAATGTTTGGAGTATGTTTAAACGAATTGTTAAACCTAACCCGACGGAACAAGATGCTAGTTTGTTATAGTTAGTATCACGGAAAAAAGGCTTCGCACAGAATTGTTAAATAAGAAGTACCAGACAGTTCCATAATTAATAGCAATCGCAAAAACAATGAGAAAACGAAGACCTGTACCTGCAGAAATAGATCACGTACCATTTAAAAAGTTGCGAATCGAGAAAAGTCGGATCAAATCATAACTTGCTTTGTATGTGGTAAAATTGGACATCGAGCCCGATGCTGTAACCAGAATGCGGTAGCCAAAACGAAAGAATCCGAGAAGATGAAAAGGGGAGAAGAATGTACCTTCTGCTTTAAGGCTGGTCATACATATAAAACATGCTTTAAGCTTATAACATCAGAAAAATCGGTTAATGTTTGCGAGAAAGGTAAGTCTTCAAGTAATTATGTTACTGTTAATATTAGTTCTAAACCTTTTGATAGTGGAGCAGCTTGTTTTTTGACAAGAGAATCGGCCAGTCGTTCCATTCCTGGACCACGTAGTAATATGGTGATGCATTTGAAAGGTATTGGACCAGTGTCGATTATACCTGTTAACCAAATCTTAGCTACATTTTCTATTGATAACATTACTATTGAAATTCTAATTCACGTGGTATTGGACTATGAATTGCCTACTGACATCATTATTGGAAAAGATTTTTTAAGTGTTCCAGGTCTTGAAGTTCATGTAACCGACGATAGAACTATAATAACTCGTAGCTATTCAACAAGCTCTTTGAAGCAATCAAATCATAACCCACACAGGAATAATAATAGAGCAAATGGGCAAGTAAAGAGAATTATGACAATATTAAAGAGTGGATTAACAGTCATAAGTAATACGCAAAATACTCATTGGGCGAAATCTTTAAATAACCTTCGATGTCAATGAACGAGTAGAACCTGTATCAACGAGAGCCACAGTTCTGGTCAGAATGGTCGAAACTGCAGAAACAGAAAAGAAACGATATGATAAAGCTAAGTTGAAGCGGTTTTAATTAAAGAACCACGAAGACTGGACACGAAGTGAAGCCCAAAGTTTGATGGACCATATGAGATTAAGAAAATATTACGACACGATAGATATGAAGTTCGACGAATAAATGGTCGTGGTAGATCGACAAAAGTTTGTCACGAACACTTGAGATGTACACTAAAATTTGGAGTTCAAAATAACATTGCCGTATCGGCGATGATATGCGATTTATATCAGAAAAAGAATCAAAATTGAGTTCTGGTAATAATAATGAAGAAACATCAAACGTAAATACAAGTACCGATGAAAACGAGAACAATGGTAAATGAGTATCTGTAGTGCTTATTTAATTTTATATTTATGTGTCATCGGTGTTGTTTATAATTTGTTTAATCGTGTTAATATATTTTTAAAAGTAAAATATATTTATTTAGTAAGTAAAATATATATTTTTTTATGAGATTTATGCGACTATGAGGCAGCTTAGTGTTTAATTTTGTGTTTTATGTTGTTTTCTGTCAAAATTAGCGCTGAGGCTATGAGACAGTGAAATCGTTTATGGTAAATGTATGGCTAATTCGAGAAGGCTGAATGGGCGCTGAGGTCCTAAAGTCTCTGTCAAAATTAGCGCTGAGGCTATGAGACAGTTTAATTACTTATAATGTGATGACTAATATGGACGCTGAGGTCCTGAAGTCTAGGCCAAAATTAGCGCTGAGGCTATGAGGCACCTGAACCTTTATCTTGTTTTCATACGAGACGGCTGAATGGGCGCTGAGGTCCTAAAGCCTCTGTCAAAATTAGCGCTGAGGCTATGAGACAGTTTAATTACGTATAATGTGATGACTAATATGGACGCTGAGGTCCTGAGGTGTTGGCCAAAATTAGCGCAGAGGCTATGAGGCAACCCTAAAAATTGTTATTGTGTATTGTGTAAACTTATTTTATGCTATTTTATAGATCATGTGGAGTAGGCACAGGGACGTGCCACTCATCAGAATGGCCGTATCGGCGCATCGGTTGGCGTAATAATATCTAAATCAAAGAAAATAACGTAGCGGAGGGTAGTTTGTACCTTTTCTTGAGCTTTAAAAGTACGTGCAACCCACTCAACGATTCAGAAGCGAGTCTGACATTGGACAGTACGCTACTCCTGTGTTTGCATAATAACACTCTGAATCGCTGCCCGAAGATTGGAGAGTATTTTCATACTATTACTATTTCGTTAATTATATTACTATTATTGTTATTGTATAAGTTTTGATTTATATTAATAATTAATATCTTGTTCAAAAATTAATTGTCATTCAATATGAAATTTATTAAATTAAACTCACTTAGGTTATGTGTCGTACTTCACTTATTATTAATCTACTGATGTATTAGTGTGTCTTTTATGCTGAGTTAGATGAATTATATAGTAGTATTATTATTATTATATTCTTATTATGTTCAATTAATTCTTAATAGAATGTGTACTCTTTTATATATATATATATATATATATATATATATATATATGTGTATGGTTTCGGGTGTTCTAAGCTTTTTATTACGTACAATACAGACTTGGACAATAGCTAGTTCATTGTATTTTAGTATGATTCATAATACTAAGGAATTGGTGATATTGTTTTTCACTTTACCTTTTCATTATCTAATCAATACTTTGAACATGCTGCTATCTTATCGACACAATGAAATTATTTTGATATGAGACTGGAGTCCAGTTTATAACAAAAGATAATTATTTGCAGTGAACCTAACACCCAGTGTTATAAATTAAAAATAGGAATAAGCATTTATTTTTGTGGGTTTACTTTTTTTAAGAATGAGTAAGTACATAGATATTATTATAATAATTTAAACATTTTTTTTTGTTAAAAATAGCTAATTTTATCAGTGATGTCATTAAGCGATAAACGTCATTTTTTCCAAATATGGTTGACCTTTTAAGAAAAACCTTGATGATGTATTGTAGAGTAATTACCATTTTCAGAAATATTGAAAACTTAAATGTATATATTTTACTTTCTTGTCCTTATCTAAAACTACATTACAATACATTAAAAATAATTCAATTACAGATCCTCAAGGCGGACCCCCTTCATACTATGGCTATCCACCCCCTCCAAGCTCAGCGCCAGGGGCCTTCGCGTACATCCCGGCCCCCATCATGATGCCGATGCCCCCTCAACCAGAGGCTAACCATCCCACCTACGTCACCAATTATATATACCCTCCGCAACCAGCGCCTGAACCTGTTATAGTGGTTGATAGTACGTTAAAAATGTGTATATCAATTAGCAACAGATATCATATATAAAGATTTAGTACTAGTGATGTACTAAATCTTAAATACTTAAGACTAAATCGTTGTATATTTCAGATAATATTGTACCAGACATGATAGATTGGGTTCCCGTGACCCCGACGACAGCTCATGAGCTTTATGGCAGAGCTTATCCTGTCGGGAAAGAAGGATGGGATAACAGTCCTTTGTGGGCAATCCGCTCTCATCACGATGGAAATTTAGTTCCCGGAAAATTGGCTATTAAGCATCGAGCTTCTTACATTCCTTTCGCTGGTAGAGAAGTACCAGTTCATAATTTTGAGGTATGTGCTAAATGAATTGAACTCTTACATAATATTAAAAGCCATTAAAAATAGGATAATCCTTAAAATTTAAAATTGCTTCCGAATAAACGGTTTTTATTAACTTATTTATTTAAACTTCGTTGTACAAAAAATGGTTCATTCCCTAAAAATAACTATAAGGCATATAAATGTAATAAACGTAATTATAAGAAATAATTTATATAACTAACACTTGAAAATAAATCTTTAGGTGTTATGTGCGCCATCACATGCTGTTCGTTGGGTACCCTCGAGCCATGGACAAATTCCCCCAACAGCCATCATAGCTGGGAACACCAGCAACGCTGAACCGCTTTACCTTGGCAGAGTAAGACACAAGGGTTCTATCACTCCTGGCAAGGTAATTGATACCTACATTATAATTGACTGCTATCATATTATTCTATATTATTTTAAATGATTCCAAGCTAAAAAGAAGGAACAATTCAATAATGATACCCATTGCAGATCCATCCAAGTCACTCGTGCTGCTACATCTCGTATGGTGGTGTCGAAATTTCGTTTAGGGAATACGAAGTCCTTTGCAACGTAGACGGATAAATTTATCAACACCCATAAAGAAAATGATCTAAGTACTCTTATGTACACTATGAAAATGTTTAATTTTTTAAATTACAATTGTATTTAAATATTAAGAGTTCATAACATGTACGCATATCATTTGTTATTCAAAAATGCAATAAAATGACATATTAAAAGTTTGTTCAATTTTTATTTATCCTTAAATAATTATTATACAGAATACGTTCCATACGCTTTAGAAAAATTGTTAATGCAACTAATTTGACTACAAAGAAAGAAAAACTAGTAAAGGAAAAATGATATAATAAAGAGGTAATTTCTTGATTTTTAGATTAATAAATAAGAAGAAAACTTGGCCGGTTGCTTTTATCTCTTCTGTGTATGACAAATCATTTGTCATCAGTTCTCTTTAAATTTATAATTTATTTAAATAACTTTTTTTTACATAAATAAAGGTCGTATTTAGCTCTTAGCACTAATTATTTAAGTTACTATTTGGGTCACCCATTGGTTAATGAAAATGGGAGATAGTAGATATATATATTTTGCTATTTTATCATTACAATTATAGGTCAAAGTTTGGTTATCTTCCTTGCGGTGCATCGTGTATTACAATTCCTCCACCATCCCCACCACCGCTGTTGTCAACGACGACAACCCCACCACCGTTGTCGTAAGAATCTTCGTTGCCACAACAACAGCAACATGGCAGGCACGTACAACAGCCATCGGATGAGCCCATTTTATTGCTGAAAACGAAATATATATAAACAACAAATTATGTTATAGTTTGTTTGTGGTCTTTGTGTTAAAGCTGTAGTCAATTAACTACAAATTTTATAAATCCTCGAACGGTGTAGTAGGTTGATAGATCCCACAGAAGATCGATCGGAAGACATAACAACTACCTTTTTAATAAAAGATTTTTGTATATGAAAAAAAAAACTCAATCAAGGTGAAATTAACATTTATTTTTAACTAATTAATTTTTTTATTTTAGAATCGCCAACCATCATACCTAAAAATAAATTATAGAAGTAAAAATTTGGTTGTTTAACATAACAATAAAAGACAAATATATTTCTGTAATAAAAGTTCAACATTACGATATTTATTGTATTATATATCATATAAAAGGATTACTAAAGACAGTCGCTATCATGTCTAGATTCCATTTAAAACAAATATCTGATTAAGTAATCCACTTTCAATCGAATATTCAACAATCCAACAAATTATTTCCCTTGAATATTACATCAAAGAAATAAATATAATAAGACGATATAATATGATTTAATTATAAAACAATTAAGAATTAGTTAAAATATTTACCAAGTCTTAGTTAGCCGTTTCGAATTCACTGTGTTCTTGTAATAAGTACATTTACAATTGGATTTATACCAAAAAAATGGCGGTTCCAAGTAAATGTGACACAAAGATTAGATAAGTCATGAAGCGTATTGCCTTCATATCACTGAATATCGATAATTCGTTTAGTCCGGTCATGATTTGCCCAATAGAATTAAATCATTTCAAGATATGAAAATTCTTATAATGTGGCTGAAGGTGCATTTAAATTTTAATGTAATTTTACCATCATTAGGTAATAATTTATCCAATGTTTATCAAAAACCTTCTATTGTTATAAGTATGAAAAACGTTACTACGATAGATCAAAAATATAATCATTATTCTCATGTTCATTGCATAAAAAATAACTAATAAGTCTATCTTAATCACACCCAAAAACTTTTCTGAAGAGGAACTTCTTAAGAATAGTTGTGATTTGAGTCAGAAATGCAATATGTAAAGTCACAAACGACCTTTATAATTTTAGTTTCCATCTAACCACCGTTATTTAAATATAAGGCTAACTTATTCAACTGAATTTTAATTGAAAAATCACAAACGATCTAAATAAATTCAAAAAATCTTAATATAATGTTTTTTATGCTTACTTTGTTCGCCCCTTTTTAAAAGATATGAACAAAGCATTTATAATTTAAATTTTAGACACATTAATGTATGTTTATTTTTAACGCCAACTAGCGTTAACGAGTATTGTCGCAGTGGTTTGCGTAAAATTCTTTTTATTTGATTCTAATTTAAGTTACCATAAGCCGTCAATCACATACATTTGTTTAAAGTAAAAAACATTTTGGTTGTTCACGTCTACCAAAAAAACTTCAGAAAAACTTTTCGTGTGTGTTCTAAAGAATGCACAAAAAGCGTTGAATTTACTTTGTTGGAGAAATTCTACTCATAATTTCTTTTCGTGAAGTTTACTTCGATGTAAGTAAAGACAACCATTATATATATATATATATATATATATATATATATATATATATATATATATACCTATCTATTAGACTTGCTTGTTTGTTACAGATAGAAAAAGACAAGGCAACTTACTATTACAAAATAAAAAAAAGAACATTAAAAATCGGAATTATTAAAAAAAAATCTCTAGCAAGTTTCTAATATTTACTTTCTCAAAATCGTTATTTTATGGCATAAGGGATATAATTCTTCTATGATATTACCCTTACTGAGAAATTATTAAGAACTACATATAAAAATAAAGTGAAGTAAAAAAAGAAGTGGAAATAGTTTATTATCATCATGTTACGTCATCGTAGGCGGGACTACTTCTAGACGTTTTAGGTCAAATGACTAATATTTAAAAACTATAATTTTTCCTTCCTTATCAAGGAAATTATTCTAATCCCCCCGATTATCGAATTCGGAAATTCTGTAATATCTTTACGTTTTGAGATGTCCTTCGTAATTCTAGATACTTTACAAAATTGTATGTATGCGTGTCTGTGTATGTGTATTCACACATTCATACATTCGTATGTAAGCGTTTCTTCCGCTCTATTTTCTGGAGACCAGATTATGCAATTGACTTCATTTTGATAAAAAATGACTTATTCATGTTACTCAGAGCCTATTAGTTTTCCAGTGAAATCGACCAAGCGATTTTTGAATCACAAAAAACTAAAAACTGACTTATTAAAAACTAATTGGGCTAATGGGGTGTTAATGTTAGCAAAAAGTAATCTCAATTGAAAAAAAAAATCTAGTAACTTTTGTGTTTCAAGAAAATTTAAATAAATACTAAATTTATTGTTCAATTTTTGAGGTCATGAAATATACAACATCTGCAATAAATTATTTTAATGATTTTAGTGCAAGTAAGATGGCATTCATTTTATTACAGGGAAAAATAGTAATAATTTTAACAGTATAACATATTTCTTAACAAGGAATTTAATGCGATGCGACTCACACCCTCTACGTTGTTATGGTTAATTATTAATGATTATTTTCACGATATTCCACTTTAACACAGAATTCATTTACTTTACTTGTAATTTACTTTTCTTATCATTGTATAACTTTATAATAAACAATCTTCATCTTTTTTTTTAAATTTTATTTGTTATTAGATACCCTACGCCATTAGTGTATTTATTTTATCTGTGTTGTTTTCCAGTACAGAGCTTTCCAGTATAGAGCATTGTCTGTGTTGTTTTCCAGTGTAGAAAATTCAGTTTTTAATGATTTTTTTGGGGAAGTGTAGCTTTAAATTGTTCCAAGCGGAATGTGGGACTCCCTATGCACCAAGCGTTGATGCCAGCTTTGACATACGTGCAGTGGAGTAACCACTAAATCACCAACCATTACCCTCATCGTCTTAACCTCTGTTACTCTGTGAGCAGAGCGTCACAGGGTCGCTTGCTCATTTGACCGTGATGCTTCGGTCGAATCAATGCCCCCGAGAAAGGTGTCCCGAGCGACGAGAGCATGCTACACGACTTGGACCTGTATGGGGTGAGAGGGTAGCTAGCCCCTTTCTTCTTTCATTAACTTTACACATCAGAAACCATTATTCTTGTAATGGATTAGTTAAATTTATAACCGACCGCACTGATCTTGATATATTTTTGATTCAATAAAAACAATATGGTTTTATCAATTTTATTTATTTCTTAAAACGTAACTATAAATAAAAATATTGTATAACATCCATTAAATTATACTAAAAATGTATTCTTAGATCATTTCATTTCTGAGCACATTTCTTGAGCCTTAGTTTTGAACTATTTTTATTTGCAATATGAATTACCATCTCGGAACAGGTTGTGGTTCATCCACAACAATAACTCCCCCAGGATTGTTGTCATAAACTATCACGGGATTGTTCTCGATGACACCTGGATTCCAACTATTATTGTTATTCGGGTTCCCACAACAGCAACTTTCGTCGCAGCAAGGACTACAGTTGCACTCGCAGCAACCACAGCTACAGCAAGACGTGCTACAATTCCCCATTAGTCAACCTGAAATAATATTCAGTAATTTAAATACAGTATAGAATAATATATGTAAATGTGCGATATACCTGAAGTGTACGATTTTCGTTGACATAATTATATTTGAATGTTATTTTAAAAATTATTTTAATTGGTGTTGATATATATGTATATCTTGTTGCTATCTTAATTAGGCAATAGTTAGTGCTATTATCTCAAACGATCTATTTATCGTCAAGACTAGGATTGCTGGTCGATTATTTCTTCATGATTTATTAAGCGGATTTGAGCAGGTATGATATTTACAGAATATTATAATGTTTTGTTATATATTTCATTAAAAAAGAGAAAAATGAATTTACAAAAAATAACATGAAATTACTAAAAAGAAAGCGCTATTAATATTCGTATTAAAAACTATTTTTAGTAATAAGAAAATTATTATAAAATAGATTAAATTGTTCGTATTCTATATCACATATACTCAACAAAACACTTGGTAGTTATTCACTCTGCCTGCATTTTTTGTTTATCTAATAAGATTAATACGTTATTAATTAAAGCTAAAATAACTTTTAAATAAAGAAATAACTTACCGTATAAAAATAATAATTCCCTAAACAATACTCTGACTAATACTGAAAATACAAAGTGGGTGAAGTCAATACGAGGTATATCGGAAAAAAACATTTTTTTGTTGTTATCTAATCACCAAATATACGATAAAGTACATTATTTATTGATGGTATACGGGGCAGGGGGAGAGGGTTATAAGTTCCGTGGAGACAGTGATAGATTTGAAAATATAAATGAGGCATAATAAAATCAAATCAACATTAATTAAAACTATATCCAAATGGCAACAATAAATCGTGAACAACAACAAAAAATGTGTTGATCGTCATATGTACAATATCATGAGAGTAAAAATATTTATGCTTTTTAAAACTCAATTCATTTTGTTTAATTTTTACATGACTTAAATGTAACAGCATATTTATTATGTTTCTTTAAGTAAGATTTGTATTTATTGTCTTAGTCTGTTATATCATTTTATCTAATCTCTTCTTACATTCTTATGCAGTAAAATTTATGTCAAAACTAAAAAAATACAAAAAGTATATTTTTTTACTACTGATTTTATAATATGTTTTTGGATATATCAAATTCTGTACATTAAACATTTGTGTTTTTTAAAAAAAGCGGTAGTAAGTTACAAAATCTTTTATATGAACATTACTGTCACTTATTTAAAAAATACATTTCTTATGAAAAACTTGTTATTTTTTAAATAATAATTTTGTTACATATTTTTATTTTGCCCACTAGATTACAAATAAAAGCATTGGGTTAAGAATAATTAAAATTAAATTTATTTGCTACCAACTGGAATATCTGTTCAATAATGCATACTTTTAAAATATCATTGAATTTTATCTCTGATAGAACTAGCAGACACAAAGATCTAAAGATTACCCAATCACACAAAAGAGTGATATTCCTCTCTTCGTATGGATGTAATATTTATAAATAATAAAATGATGTCATTTCGTCGTTGCCTATCTATATAAATTTATGAGTAAACGAATACACGCGTGAATTAATTATTTGATAAATAATTTATTACTTGATAAATAACCTTTTTTTTTTTTTTTTTTTTTTTTTTTTTTTTCCGTTGGAAAAACCCGTTACGGGTACCCCGTCGGCCCAGGGGGGTGACGGCCGGGGGGTTATGTGGGACTACCCGACAGCATAGAGGATGCTGCCATTTTTAAGGCTACCCACTAAAAAACCAACGGTTGCCCTCTTTGCCGTAATGGGACGTCACGGGATCGCGTTAGCACACACCGTGACGCCCCGGCGAGACCCCCCGAATGAGGGTGCCCCGAGCAACGTAGAGCACCCTCCCATCGCAGGCCTATGTTAGGTGAGAGGGGTCACCCTCCCCCCTCACCAGGCCTACAACTGGGGAAGGAAGCGGCGGGCGTATTCCCGCCTCCTTCTACCCAGTCTTCCCCGACGGAGCGGGTCAGTGGACGAGGCTGACTCCCTGACCCGCTCCGCGGACTTGATAAATAACCTGATGATTTCATGCTATAGCAGTCTGAAACAAAAATAATTGTTTTGGTTTCCAATCCCATCCCGAAACTGAAAATTGTACATTGAATATTAACTGGTACTGGCTACTCCTCCCAGACGAATAATGGTAGGATGTTGAAATTTGGAGAGTCGTCGAGGACAGTGACCTATGGGTCCTGAAGTTTTTAGTGACATTTGTGATTGTAGTTTTTTATGAAACCGTCAAACTGTGGCAATTATTACATACCTGCCTGCATGAGGCGTTCTATTCGGTGGTTGGTAATGTAACAAAGACTTAAACAAAGTGCATGGATGAAGAGCCAGCGATTGCGGAGCGATAAGGCCATCATCTTACATAGAAGATAGAGATTTTAGAGAAGATGTTTGGATTCTATAGAACACCTGGGATCCTCTGTTAAAAAATTATAAGATCCCATGTCTTTGAACACAAAGCCAAAGCCGTAGATACATTTAGTGCGTTGTGGGCATTGACTGACACCAACATGTTGTCTTACCGCGAACAGGCTTGCTGCAATACATTTGGAACGTCAGGTTATAATTAAAAATGTAATGTTAAACGCAAATTAAAAACGTAAAATAGTTTTATTCAAATGTGTCGTACTCGTGAAATTCTTAGGAAACATTAAACGGTGGAGGTTGAGCTTCTTCTGAGCCTAGAAGAGAAGATTCCACGATTCGTAGGATAGATCATCAGGCTCAGGTATTGGTTTTTTTCCTTCTGAAGTAGACCTTGGTCAAAATCAAGGTATATTAGGTTTATGTCAAGACGTGATTATAGTATTTTCTTAGATTTTCACGAGTACATATTTGAAATAAATCTATTTTTTACGGATTAAACTCGCGTATAATTTGGTTACATTTTAATTTTAACCCGACGTTTCGAATGCTTTGAAGCAATCGTGTTCACGGGTAGACGAGACGTAAGTGTCTGAGAGGGATTATCTTTATTGCTTCCGTTTCTACAAGTATTCACTGTTACAGATGGATGCCTGTGCATCCACACCCACACAGTCTTCTTTAATATATTTGTTACCCACGGGACCAGGTACCCTCACTATTATGACCAGATTACATAAAACCATTATCAATATTTGTTTCTTTTTATTTCCACTCAGATAGTTACGTACATTTGCTTTTATCTTGATGCTATTTATACTCCTCCTACCAGGGGAAGGAGAAACCGCTAATATTTGACACCCAGCAGCATAGAAAATGCTGCCATTTTTAAAGTGACCGACTAAATCAGATACTTGCCGTCACCATGGCCTTGACGAAACCATTACGAAGGGCGTATTTCGCAACAAATGCCTTCATGCCTAGGTGCCTCCATGGGTCGCTAACTTTTTATAACGCAATGAGCTTTCTGCCCCTCAAACAAAAAATAACAAGAAGGAGACCAAAGTCCTAGTAGTCCAACTCTTTGGAACGGACATCTTCAAAATAAAACGGTCTTACGATCGATCTGACGAATACAGAACGCCGGTAATCTGGACTTGCGTAGCCGAAAGGTGATCACTGCTTGGCAACCTGAATGGACAAGAGACATATGCAGCAGTTATCCCTACTGCTATGCTAAAACTAAAAGCTTGACCGTAAGAGGGTGTAAATACAGGCTGCTCCAGAAATCCACGTCAAGCCCGCACTGGGTCGTAGTCTCTAAGTGATAACAGTTATTAGGATAGAGGAAAAAAATAAAACAAACTAATAAAATCTCTTCTTAAAAGAAATAAAAAAAATATATTCTAAAGTTATATTTCCGACATAAAATAATAAAAATAAAATGGATGACACCTATCGCAGATTGTAGTATTTAAAAAGTATCAAGATTATTATTTATCGCTAGATTTTAAAAACAAAAAAATTAAATATATAATTAAAATTAAAGATAGTAGAGGTTTTTTAAGATATCTACCTACTAAAGGAATCAATAACCAGAAATAAATAACACGGGAAAATGATGTGAAATGAACAATTGATATTATCATTTCGGTAATTTTACACAGAAGGAATATATTAATAAAATGTGTAAAAATTCTGAAATTAACTAGGAGCTATTAGGATAAGGTACCAACATTCTTTAAAAGAACAAAGAAAATTGAAGTACATGAATCAATGATGTGTCCAAAAACAGAAAAATTAAATGTTAATCTTATTCATTTATTCTATCATTGCAATGTATAACTTTGGGAAATGAAAAAAAAAACACAATTTAATAATTATTATTATTATTTGTAGATTTGAACAATTTTAATTAATTTACTTAAAAATAATAACACAATTCGGTAAATATAATTCATTTATGACTAACTTTACGTAGCATTCGGCAGTTAAAATAACTGTAATATATAAATAGAAAAACTAGAAGTTTACAAAATATTTGATGTTTTTTCCTTAAAAGTATTTTGTTCCTTCAACTAGTTTCGAGGAAATTACAATCCTCTTCACTAATATGTTGTATTCTAGGTAATTACAATAAGATACTTATTCTAATATATATATATATATATATATATATATATATATATATATATATATATATATATATATATATATATAAGTATAATCAGACAAGAATAGTAGATATGTATTGTACTATAATACTTTTAATTAAAAAAAAGATTAATGAAAATGAAGTTAGCTTAATAAACGAAAGTGGTGTGACCAACATTTTTTAATTAAATAAATATTTAGTATATATCCTAAATAAACAGGATGGCTCAGGAGACATATATTTTGAATATCCTGAAACATACTGAATAGATCGTAATAATTTATTCTACATAATAAAAAGTTCTTACATAAATAAAATTGTGTCTATGTAAAAAAACTTTTCTGCTTTTTTAAACTTTTTTAAAAATATAATTAAGAGAAATATAAGAATTATTAATTTGCATCATAAAAAGAAGTCTAAATATAAATAATATATTTTATCTCTAAGTGTAATCACGTGTGTGCTAGTTACTTGTTGAATTATTTATGCTAATATTTCTACGCCCGGATCCGCCCCTGGACAGTTGCAAATAGGTCGAGGTGAGCGTCAGTCTTGACGTTAAACTTATGGTACGAATAATACTTAAAAGAATAGTTAAATATTTCAACTGACTTCATTGTTTAGTTTTATAAAAATCTGATATAAACCACGTCTTAAAACAAATCATCATACTTTAAATTACAAGCTCTTGTAAATTAAAATGTATATTAAAAACAAAATAATATATGACTTATAATAGTAAAATATATATTGAGGTAAATAGATAACAGTACTAGCTCATATGTTTATCATTTGTATTCATGACAGGTGTTAAATTAAATTAGACATAATGTTTTATCTGTAAGGTGGTGGGGCTTCACTCCGAATTACAGTGACAGGAGGCGCTTGTATGACACGTGTGGTGTGTACCACGGTGGTATGTGGGGGCGGGCTGGAGCAGCAGTCGCAGCATAGACACGGGATGCAGCAACAGCAGCACGGTCGACACGATATGTTGCAACCCATTCTGTAATTGCCATGGTTTATAGTTAGACACTTGAATAATCTACAAAATGTTTCCTTTTCATTCTTATCCAACAAAGTATAGCCAAAAAAAATTATTGTGCAATTATTGCAATAGATTTGCTATTGTTGTAGTATTCTTTTGATCCTTATATAAGTACATTTTCTAAATAACTATAATGACCTTATATTTAAGCGATTAAATTAAATGATTATTAGATATGATTAAATGTTAGATGTTAGATATGTCATAGATATAAGTATAACAAAATATGTTGGACAAGGTACATTATAAACTCAAAGGATACACAAAATATAAAAGCCAGAGCGTGATGTAAAAGCAATGTGTACACTTATATATGAATAATTTAAAGATGATGAACTATTTAACAATGAATGAAATATTTTGCAAAGAATGAGAAATCAGTAGAGAGTGAACTGAAATAAATGAAATGATTTGTCAATATATGGTTTTTCCTTGACTATACTCAACTGTACTTGCACTATATTCACGTGTTTTGTTACAAAATTAGAATAATATTACAAAATTTTGTCTTCGTTTTTTTTTGCGAGTTGAAATGTTTTTGAATTAATATGAAAATAATTATCTTCCAGCTTAAATATATTTAAAACGAGAATGTATGTGGTATATAACCTATTATTTTATTATTTATCTAGCAATTATGTGATAAGTATGATGTGTCACCTCGTCTATTATCAAAACCGTTTGATATAAAATATCTATAAATGATTTTCTTAAATTAATGATAATTTAATGACAAATGCATTTGGAAACTATGACCACATTAAATCAAACAGACACAAAGACAAACACAAATAATTATACACCAATAATTATTGTGAATACGCGTTTCAAGTCTTACCTTTATTAAATAGTAAAATATTATTTTAGATTGAGACTATCTTGCCATCGGCGGGTAAGGGTATCCTCCGTCTTGAGGAGGGTATCCGGGATGCGGTGGATAGCCACCGGGTTGAGGATAGACGCCGGGCTGTGGATAGCCTGGTTGTGGATAACCGCCTGGTTGTGGATACCCTCCCGGCTGAGGATAGGGATATCCGGGTCCCTGTTCTACTACGACAGGTGGCTGTTGAACTATTACTGTTGGCGGTGGGTTGTTATTTTGATTACCGCAGGCGTTTGGGCAAAGGCAAGGCACCAGGCAACAAGCACTCAGAGCCAAGCAACAAGGATTGCAGCAAACATCACAATCCCCACACTCTAATGAAAAACACAGCCCCATTTCTTGCTATGCTGCTGCGTTAACTAAAACGAACGTTTATGTATGTGACAAAATATCATCGTTGATACCTTATCATGAAAATTATATATGATGTAATGTAACTTACGACTCTATTGTTATTAATGTAGAATTCAATTTATATTGTGTTTTTGTGGTCCTTTTATCAACACTTTGCACATATCTTATGATAAAAGATAGTATGTATTGCTCATATAATCTTGATATATTTTATTTGTTCCGATGAGTTATTTAATTAAACATTTTAAAGTGTCTATGTTATGTGATAAGAAGAGTAATTCTTATAAAAAACCTGTTATTGTTGGAAGCCTTCAATACTTTAAAAACTTGTTTTTTTAGATATTTTCATGAATAAATTACACAAAAAATATGACATCATAACTATATGTATAATTTAGGTAAAACTCAATAATCGATATTAATAACAAGACAACTATTATATTATGTCACTAAAAACTTGACATCTAAACATATTAATAAAATGTAATTAATTTTAGTATCTTACCTAATGGTAACAAGCCGTGGTATCTGAGAGTTGTGACTTACACACAGTCTTAACACATAATGAAACAAAAAAAAAAACAAATTAAGTACTTTGTTATCACTGAGGAAAATTCGTATGACGTATGCGCAAGCGCAGTTCTGTATTCTGTTTCACTTTAACAGACTATACCGTGCGGATTGAAAGAATCAAATGAAAAAGGCAGTAAGATCTGCGTAGCTTGGAAAATATAAACGTTGGCCTTGTACTGTTACAGGCAAAAGTACTTTAGTTTTGAACACCAAAATAAAACTCTGAAATTAGTTATACTATTATAATTGCATTAATTTTGAACATACTTTAGGAAATTAAGACAATTTTTAGGGTTTTAAACGTCAAAATAAAACTTTGAAATTGTTTATAATATAATTGTATTATTCTGTTCAATAGAACAGAGTTTAAAAAATGAAGACAATTTTCTGGTTTACATCGTGTTTGTATTTTATTTTCTTTAACAAGTTTGGATTTAGCAATAGTCTGTCTTAATCTAGGTAAAATGAGTTAACATTTACAAAACCTATAGTTTCTTACAATGAATACCAAAACGGGAAGGCAGTAAGACATTGACACAATCGTCTCATGGTTAACGCGCACAAGGTTGAAACCTTGTTTTTGTAGTTTTGCAATTTTTTATTTATTTTTTTAGTCTTTATTATATAATAACTTTTTTGCAATGATTTTTCCTTATTTTTTATATTCCACGTCTCTCTGTCCTTTGTTCTGTTTATGCGTAATTTGTTTTAAATACGAATAATGTATGAATTTTAATTAAATCGTGTGTATTGTTAGCTTCTTATGGCATCCAAATATAACACTTATGGTAAATTTTCTAACTTTCATTCGAAATCATCAAAATTGGTTTTTAGTGTAAAGGGCCCTTCTGCAATCCTATGAACGAAAAAGAAGACGCAAGAAAACCTACTTTTTTCATTACAAAAAAAACAATTATTAAGTCTAGATTTGTCTTTAAATAAATACATAGTTTTTGGTAAAAAATTGTTTTACACTACAAGTTCTTTTAAGACCATGGTAAATCAAAAGTCGAAGTACATAAATATTTTATGCTAATAAAAAATTTTAAATAGCTAAAAAAACTTTTTTAAGAGCCGTTGCTGTCTCTACTTAGTCTTACAATAATCATAACCTGTTAAATGATCTTATACTTAACACAACGTAGTTAGTAGGTACAGTGGACACATTACTATTCGAAGAACTGAATTTAGCGGGATTTCCTCTCCAAGAAGTTTTATTTTATTATCTGTATAATGACGTCAACACATTATTCATAGTTCTATTCATAAAGTACAATGAAAAACGAAAGTGATAACTAATTGAGTCATTCACAAGGTTTCTCGAAAAGAACATTTGGTTGAAATACTTCCAGTTATGCTCCAGTTGAGTTATGATCGAAATGTGAATAATATTTTTTATTATCCGGTAACACGAAAGACTCCATAGCGGAAAACGTCTTCATAAACCTAACATGTTTTAATTGAAAATATAACGTTATAAATATTTATGTCGGCAATTATATGTTCCATTCAGATAGTGGCAGTAATCCAAAATGTGAGCTTCATCACTGGTTCTCAAATATTCCATTATTCCATTTAGGACTTTAAAGTAGATCAGATCAACATAGCACTTCGCTGATGTTATAAAGCCAGATTTAATGTAATTATTAATATATCAGTTATGTCTCTTAATACGATATACTTAATTAAATGAACAATTGAAATGAAATGTTACTAATAATATATTTTAGAGTTTAAGGTACATAATAAATTTAATTTAAGGATATCTATCCTTCTTAGTATTTTCACTTATTCTCAAACATGGCAGGCATCTGCCTGTAGTGAAAGAGAGATGCCCATATTGTGTAAACGAATAACTCAACTAAATGCCATCAGATCGTTGTACTCCTATAACAACAAATCAAGACTTTAAGAACCATGAGCCGAATCATGATAAACATCCTGCAATTTTTTACTCATTTATAAATATCGTTTTAAAAAAATCTAAAAACACATAACAATTAAATTAAAAAAAAATATATTTTTGGTTAAATAAAAATGTTAATTCCTAATTTTATTATATTTATACAAAATGTTATTTTAAAATAGTACAGTAAAAAGATCTTCAGGTTTTAATCCTACTTATTTGAAGTAGGCTCGGATAGTACGTAATAGTTTTTTGCGTCTTGAACAACAATTTCTTGTGAGTGTACAGTTTTCATGTTATTTCTGAGATATTACAATTTAGACTTCTTATTTTTATAGTTTTAAAACATGTGTTGTTATATTTATTTGTTTTTAGGGTTATCCTGTTTCTTTAGAGGAAAATCTTTAATTTTCTTTCCTTTAATTTTATACTTAGATTGTCCCCATCTTCGTTGTTCGAATTGTAAATAATTTGTCCTTTTATTGTCAAGGTCAAGAGACCTTGGTTTATTTTCAATTATTAACATTTTCTGTAACAAGTAGCTGTACTTTAGTCCAAGAACATATTACCTCCGTTCTTAGTGTATTTTCGTTGCATGGTTCTGTTATATTTTTTATGTATTGTATAAAAAACATGTTTTGGACACTAAAAAATGACACTAGCCTAACACCATATATAACACATTGTGTATGGAGGGAAAGATCCCTATATCTCAAGAAATATCTTTTAAATATTTTAAAACAAAAGAGAAACTTAATGAACCAGGATGTTGGCGTATAATGGCGTAATTATTCATTATAATGTCTATTACATTATAATGAAATTTATTATTACATATAATACAACAATATAACTTTTATTTTTTTCAAATACTAACTTATTTTTTCACATGTTGGTGAACTTGACATCTTGTGGTGTGAACCTGAGATGTCAGCTGACTGCGGCTTCTACTTTAACTCCTTAGTGTGAATTTGAGAAATATTTTTTAAAGTAAGGCGTCTAAACCACTGAGATATAAAACCCGGATTTAAACTACTATGATGATATATCTAACCATAAGTTAATGGTCAGAGACAAATTAAGGAAAACCTTATAAAATTACGTATAAATTATGTGAAACTAAAAAAAATATTTATATGAACACTGTCCATCAGAAAAATTGCATTCCTAATGCGAATAAATATATTGTGTGGAGGGAATCTTTGCTATGTCAATTCTTAGAAGACAGTAGGAACGTAAGGATTAAGATTGAAAATATTTTAATTTTTAAATTGTATAAAAGTATTTTTGCTTTCAAATTTGAGTGAAAAAAAAATAGATACTTCGCTTGAAAGAGCCACTTAAGCAACAGCTTGACTTTCATGGAGTATCTGTAAGCGCTGGAACTATTCGAATAAAATTTAGGGAATGTTATATGGTTCCGCATAGGGCAGCCAACGGTCCTAAGCTATCGCGAGCTCAAACAACAGTGGACCTTGAGTTGGCACATTTATTTGCAATGAACTCGGCAACATTGAAGCCAAATATTCACAGACGAGTTCAAAATTACATTTTATAATATATGATAAGGATTTTTTCCCTTTATTTTTAAAGGGGTTTTTCAATAATGAATATGTCACCCCTATGATTGATACAGATGAAACATATCATAATTAAAATTAATTGAAACTACTTATTACATTACCGTAACTTCAAACACGAAACAATTAGTTTATAGATTTCTATCTTCATTCGAAAACGGAGAAGCTAGAATGCTAGTAAATAAACCTAAACTGTACGGAACTGTTCTTGTACGGTAATATCTACATGACGAGGGTTTTCCAGTGATGGACTGGCTATAGAGAAGCCCAGCCATGAAACCTTTCGACCACATGTGGAACGTGACACGTTCGAACTCGCCAGCCAGCTACACAGACGATGCAGGAACTTAAAGCTGCACTAATAAAGAAAATCACACGGCATTCCTTGTCCTTGAGTTACTTTGGATGTGCTTTACTATGACATGATGCCGCACTGGCACTGACAAAAAATGTATATATAATAATATACATGTATGATAATAAAAATATATATAGAACTAGGTAGCATTCTTTATTAATAATTAAGTACTGACTATAAAAATTTATAGCGTAATCAAAGCTTCTAATCTTCATAATCTTATCACACATACTTACGTCTGAACGTACTCAATCAATGCCAAAGTTAAGTAAGATCTCTTGTGATACACCCAAATAATATACTGCGCGTAATGTAATACATTAGTTATGAGTGGGGAGGACATAGCTTTGATCCCTCTCAAAGAAACCACGAGATTTGTAAAGTCGGTTGAAGCTAATAAATTTGAAGTCGTAGATAATGCGTTCTCAAATTATCAAGACAATAACAGAACTAAGAATCGTTCGCTGTTCTTGAGGATCCCTAGTTTCAGCTTGAGGCCTAAATTATCAAAATTCCGTAAAAATTTGCAAAAAATAAGTTGTTTTAAGACTGAAGAGGAAGAAGAATTGATTATGGACGTTCAAAGACATAAAAGTATCGATATTGGAGTTGGTTTAGCAAGAAAAATGTCGCTGTTTCTCTTTACCAGGAGATCGGTGTGTCTCCATCCATACCACCCGTTCACTCCTCAACAAACGACAAGAAAGATTAATCTATTTCATGAAGAAAAGCACCATTGAAATGAAATGAAGAAAGGTTATAATTATTATTGGCTTACTTATTTCTTGTATAGCAATAGAGTATAGTATCAGAATGTGTTCAGGCAAGTATGGGATGTTTACTTTTTAATTGTTACTTTTTTATCTTTTTTTACCTTTGTTACTCTTTTTTAACTTTAGTACTGTTTAAAGAGTGAGATTACTTATTAGTTATTACTGTTAATATTATGATTTTAAGCATTTAATGAGTTTCCACAACGAATCTCTAATATATTTTTATAATATTTATTAAAAATCTATTTTTTTCACTGGCGAATATATATCTTTTGTTGTTAAAATTTTGTCAACTGTTAACAATAATATTACTTTTCTAAATAGCACATAGTGCGGGGAAATTGTATTTATTATAAAAAGAAATATATCTTACGCTTTTTTATGTAACAATAGAAATAAAGTAATATTAGCCTCTGCCCTGACTTATTAATAAAATTCAACTGAATACAGCATCACTACTTACTGCCTTATAAGTATTTAAATGTTTATATACAAATACATGTGTATAATTTTTTTTTATAAAAATAATATTTATACATCTATTATGTAACTGTGAATAAAATGTTGTGCTTCAATTCTCTTAATACCAAAGTAACTTAAGAAATAAATATTTTTTCACATATATACAAAAGTTTTATTTATTTTCATAAATAGATTCAAGTAAAAGATCTTCAATTAAAACGCTTAAGAAGTATACAGTAAAACAAAAATATACATTTTAAAACATCTCATATACATGTATTAAAACATTTAGTACCAATTACTTAAATTTTCAGAATAAAAAATAATCACAATTGGTCGCCAATAATATAACATATACATATAAATCTATTTAATATAAATCAGAGGGAAATAAATTTATAATAATCTTAAAATATATCAAATTATTTTTGATAACCTGATACAATTAATTATCAGATTTGATTCTTTTATTTATTTAATAAAGAACTAAATAATACTAAATCAGATCTATACAATAAGAGAATCACAAATGTCTATACATTATAAAAAACAAAACCGTTACCATTTCATGGCATTAAAAGAATATTAAGTATACATATAGTATATGATATAATTAAAAATTATAAGAGATTATATCTCAAAACAAATACTAGTACACAATTCTTAATTGGTTATAATAAAATAAATACAAAAATACTGTCAGTGAGTATCAATTGTTCAATAGAGTTGAGGCAATTACATACCAATTGTCATGTGTTGTCAGACATATTGCCCTACAAATTATACACTACTACTTTTAGTAGTAGAAATATTCTACTATTTGATGAAATATTGTGTTATATTTAAACTATTGGAACGGGCTCACCACAGGAAATATTTCTTTGGAAGATTTGATTCTACACAAGATAGCTGCAGCTTCACACCTTGCACCAGTAGTCAACTATATCAAAACCCATGCAAATGTGAAATAAATAACCATTGACATTATTCAATAGAAACATTTGCAGTGGTAGCCTCGCTAAATAGTTTTAATATGCATTCCGACCACAAGTTAAGTTTAAAATCATTATTTTGTAATACTTTAAAATACTTCTGATAACTTTGTTACTGGAATATTTAATGTTTTCCCATTTCCTTAACTCTTAAAGTTGCAGCTTCAATTGCACTGATCATTGTGGCTCTGGAAAAAATTTAGTACAGCATTATTCAATTATGTTATTTAAAAGTAGAAATAAATTAGACTAGATTGGTTAAATTAATTATAGGGACTTTACTGCATCCTATGTGCAAGCATCAATCAAAAATCCCATAGACTTCAATGGGAAAAGTTTTTCACGCGAAAATTTTGTGTTACAATGACATTCGCTTGCCGATTTTTTTAAAGCTTTTACAATTTTTTTTTTTGCAACTGTAAATGCAACTTCCGTGCTGGTTGCACCTCGCTTCGATCCAGATGTTATCGAGATGTCGCAAGCGCCGCGTGTCAAAATTGAGGTCTGGTTCGCGCTCCTAGTTTATTTAATTTTTAGTGCACAAAAAAAAGGATAGCAAACTCAATGAAACTGAGAATTCTCTAGCAGTAAATTGTCAAATATGACAAAAAGGTGATATAAAAAATAAGATGAAAAATGAAACAACTTTAGAACAAAATTTTATAAACTTAATATATTTTATAGTTTTTAATTAAGTATGGTTATTCAAATTACACAGGTGCAGTGTAGTTTCATACTTTCTTTAATAAAACATAAAACAACTATTGTCTTTGTGTTTGTCTTTGAAGTATGTATTACTTCATACGGTTGAGGTTAAAATTTTAGTCTTTTTACAATTTAAAAAAAAAAAGACGAAGATATTGGATGAGATTGTAAAATGCTTAATACAAGTTATTCTTTATTTATTTCATAATGTTCATAACAAAGTTTTCAAAATAATTACCTCAACTTTCCGTTCTCAAGAGCCGTGACCCCACTGATAGTGCATCCCCCTGGGGAACACACTTCATCTTTAAGCACCCCTGGGTGTTTTCCAGTCTGCAGCACCATGGTTCCACTACCTGCCATCATTTGGGCTGCATGTCGCAATGCCATGGCTCGAGGGACTCCTTGCTTCACGGCTCCATCTGCTAAAGCTTCAACAACTATGTACATCTGGAATTGTATTTGTGTTTAATAAATACTGTCCATTACTTTAACAAGATGTATGCTCACACAAAAACTAGTTGGTTACTTGATTTATTGTAATTTAATGATAGGTATAACTTTCAATTCTCTAATCCTATACCATGTTTTTGCATAATTAAAAAAAAAAACCTTTCTCATATATAATAAGTCTAAACATTAGTTCCAGAAATTACATCATCAAAGTATAATACAATATATATATATATATATATATATATATATATTTTTAGATCAAATAATTACATACATAGATAATAATAATAATAATAGTTATGGGTACTAGAATTAAAATTACAAAAAGAACTTACAAAAGCCGGTCCACATCCAGTCAGGATCCCTAAGGAGTCCATTAATGGTTCAGAAACTTTTTCACATAATCCACATCCAGCAAGAAGTTTTTCAAGCATGTCACATTGTTCTCGAGTTACACTATCATCTGCAGCATACAAACAAGATCCAGCACCAACAGCCATGGGGGTATTGGGCAATATACGGATAACATTGAACTCTATATTCATTTGTGCCAACACCTGAAAATATATAGTAGTTTGTAAATTACAGTTACATCATATTAAAACCTACAAAATACAATGTTAATATAAAAATAACACCATTATCTAAACATATTTAGAGTTATTAATGTAGGATGTATAAATTTAAACACAAAAGTTAAGACTCAGTATAAAAATTTATTAACATATGTGTAATTATATTAATAATCTTTATTTATATTATGAATCTTACTTTGTGTAGTTGTTCTATGTTCACACCAGCAAGCATAGAAACAAACAGGACTCTTTTTTTACTGTGCATATTATTAATTGTTTTTAAACAGTCAGATACAGCAATATTTAATAAGCCAGGTTTGACTCCAATAAATACAATGTCACAGTTATTAACAACTTCACCATTATTTATTGTTAAATTAGCACCAAATTCTTTCCAATGTTCAAGGCTGGTTAAGCGAGGGCCTGACACCCACAGGTTTAACGATTTAGAATCAACTGAAAAACATTGTGTCACTTAATATTTGAAATATAACTTTCTAGAACATATTCATATCTTTAAAAACAATCAACTGAATATAATACAACTGTTAGTTTGTTATATAAGATTTATTAACAGTAATTTGAATCTTCCATACCACTTCGTAAAATTCCTTTTACAATAGCAGTTGACATATTACCACCGCCAATAAATCCTACATTGATCTGCATTTTTATTCTTTATAAATCAAACTGCTTTTTATGTATTAATATAAGACTAAATTAGAAATAAAGCTGGATATCACGAGAGCGGTTGCGGTATTCTTGCGGTCTTCCGACTTCCGATTTTAAAGACTGAAACTTCAAAAAATGACAATTCACAATAGTCAAAACTATTTTTTAACTATTATTTAAACTGGCCTTATTGACACAATATATTAAATTTCTTAATTTTTCTTTTCTTTGTATAGGGCTTTTTACATTTCTTAACCAAAACTTTTATTCTTTCTTTTAGACCTATTTCAAATTTATTTTATATATATTTACTATTAAGTTAATATCTTCGCCCAAAATAATTGACGTTCTCATTTGATTTTGACAATAAATTTTTTATTAATGTCTAACACAGATTAAATTTGATTTTGACAATAAATTTTTTATTAATATCTAACACACATTAAATTATAGTTTTTAAATTGAATCTTATTTGGGAAAATACGGAAAATAAATATATCATGCAATAATGAATTAGTGCTCTTTACACTGAACGTTATACTAAACAGATAAAAAATCACGATTACATAAAAAAAGGTGGAACTTTTTTAAGAGTTAATTTATTTTTTTTCAACAGATATGTACATTTTTCTAATTGCATTTGTATTATCCCTGAATGAATCATCAGTATTTTATATTTTGATTTTAATTTCAGTACTAGGTAACTAAGAAAAGTGATTGCCATTTAATTTTTTCTTTAGTAAGCATGCATATAAGTTAATCCGTATTTGGAATTTTCCGTTCCTGGTGCAACTTTAAAAAAATACATATGGAAAAGAAATATTGTATAAAAATATAAAGTTTTTCTTGCTTGGGATCTCAAAACAATGGTGGCTGAATTATAAAACATTCCAATTTTTAAATTATATAGTACCTTAATTACCTTTAAAGTTTGCAAAAATTCTCAGAATAAATATAAACTGATAATACTGATAATCACAATTCAATTTTAGGAAGAAATTAAAAATAACTTTAGTACAATAATAAGAGCATAATGAAGAAAAACGTTAATAACATATTTTATAATAAAACTTAGAACAATACACACTATAATACAATAAAATATTTAAATATTATCTGACAAATGGCAATACTGTTAGTTTGTGGCTTCATTTTCGAGGGTGAGGTGGTTTCACTAGCTTTTAGAGTATTTTGATGTCGTTGATCAGTTTTAAAATGCTGAAGTAATGCTACAATTGAAAAAGTGTACAAATATGTGTCGTGGTAGTGATATAATTATTAAAAGTTCGGTTAAAGTGTAGTGTCCAACATGTTTCGATGTATACCTTTGTTCAAATGTAATCGCCAAGTGGAATGTGTAGACAAGCGGCATTGCTCGTTGCCAACAGTACCTGAAGACATTTTACGATATTCCAGGAGTTTGGAGGAACTTTTTCTAGATGCAAATCACATACGAGATTTACCAAAAGTAAGTTTTTTATTATTAAATTTCAATTTTCTGGTCGTGGGCGTTCACCTTATCAGTTGTTGTAAATAGCGTAAACATTCTTGTTATATTTTGCATATTTATAGTCTATATTCAAATACAAATCAATTAGAATTCTATTAAAGTTCTTGAACATTTTTTTTAGATTGTCTATAACTTTGTTGTTTTATAAGTAATTATTTTGTTTATGAGTTTTTAAAGAACTGGTTCTTAATGCTCTCTATAAGATACCCTTTATAGCAATTAATAATCTATATAGCACCATTAAAAACATTGTACAGTTTATTGTTTTTTTCCCTATGTCGGTTTTTATTTACCAGTATAATCATTTTGTTATTTTCTTAGTTACCGTTATGGGGTAAAGACATGTTTTGCTATAAATTGAGGTTCCGTTTCCTAGAATTTGGTTTTCTCTAATTAGAATGTCTTTAGTAATTAATATAATTAGTAAATCACTTGAGTTCAATTGAATATATGCTTGGGGTAAAATGTGAGAGTTTAAATATTAAATTTTATAATTCATTCATCATTTTATTCCACTTAAATCATAGAGAGATTAAATATATATGATATTATCATCATCATTCATATAATCAAAACTATGTGAGTAAGAAATAAAATAATATAATCTGATAGATTAGTCTGTTGAAATTCTTTAATTAACTTTATAAACTCATTTCATACACTTTTTGAACTTTTCCATAATAAAAATAACTTTTGGGTAGAAATTATATATAAATTATATTATACATAATTTTCTAGCTGTTCTCACATAAATACTATTGGAGTATGCCCACCCAGTTACTACCATACATAATTGTACCAATACAATTATGTATAATAGTAATCATAGATCAAGAAAATGTTCATATAAAATAATGTTTGAAATGATCTATTAACATGTTAGGATACTTTAAATAAATAATTCATCATCAAGTGCAGGAGTCTAAATTGGAATTTCTTTGAAATTTTTCCTAGGCAGATGGTTTCCCAGAAGTAACAGGATTGAGTACTTTCTCTTAATAAATTTCATATATATTAAAAAAAAAAATTATCCATAAAATTATGATAAATCAATAATTATAAACTTCAATATATTATAAACTGAAAAATATTATTCTATGTTCTGATAAAGACAGCTATATTTAGAATATGAGATTAATTCAGTTAAGTAACATCATTATGGCTCATTTTAATGGCAATCTGACTCCCAGACACCATAAGATTTAAGGTGTGTTTGTGTTGATGAGTTCTATATATAAGAAAATAAAATAATTTAAACTAATAATTATCTCTCATATTTATTACCCATAACTACATCTACATTAATAATATAATTAACTCTAACCAAAATTTTGTAAATTGTTTAAAAAAAATATTTAGAAAGCTATCATCATGAAGTTTTATCCGACTTGTGGATATGATTTGAAGTAATTTTTGTCCAGTCGTTACTTATTTTGACATATGCATTAGTTCATTTTGTATATATAATCTAGTTTTAACTCTTTCAGTATTAACTTATTTCCTTTTAAATTGTTGAAATACCTTATTTATTAAATTAATTTTATGTTTATTATATTTTATTGTTTTTTGTTTCAGAATTTCTTCAGACTCCACCGACTTAGACGATTAGGTTTAAGTGATAATGAAATTCACAAGCTTCCACCTGATATACAAAATTTTGAGAATTTAGTTGAGCTAGATGTTTCCAGAAATGGTGAGTTCTTAAAGTATTTTTTGCCTTTTACTGTAATATACATTTTAAATGACAAGAAAAAAAAAATTGATACTAACCTATAAGTTAATGCCCTCTTAAAATGTATTCTGGATATAATCTGATGATAGTTACAGGAAGGTTAAGATTATTGAGTAGATATAATATCTATAATATAAAGGAATTTTCCTGTTATACTTTTCAGTTCCTAATTCTGCAGTAAACAATTCAACTATAAGCATAGGCTTATAGTTAATTTTACTTTAAGCAATAAGCATAGGCTTATAGTTAATTTTGCATTAAGCAATAAGCATAGACTTAAAGTTAATTTAGCATTAAACAATAAGCATAGACTTAGAATTAATATTGATCAATTAACTATAAGCCTATTCTGATATGTTCTAATTAGAATTTAAAACATTAACAGAAATAGTTGTTTATGTTTACAATCAAAAATGTGTATTTCACATTCATTCATGTCATCCCCTAATGTATTAGATATATAAATATTACATAACTCACATTATAACATAATTTTTATTTTTCTTGAAAGAAAGATTGTATAAGAAAGAGAAAAAGAAGAAAAGATTTTCCTAATCTGTATATATAAAAAGTAGTGAGTAAAAAAAGCGAAACTTTTCTAGTTAGAGCTTAAATTAAACGCGAGGATATGTTTCATCAAATAGACAAGACTTGAGCGTTGCTAATTTACAAGCTGAGCAAACACCCTTTGAGATCTAGTCATGCTCAAGTATACATTTACATTTCGTTTTATCAAAAACTGCAACAAGGTAACAAATTCATGAAATTCACGTTACCTTGTACGGAATCCTTAAAAGGATCATCAAATGTTAACCACATTAACTGAACCCAAAAAAAGCATGTTTGTATTTGTATGCGTACAGCGTGTTATTTTGTCACCTTGCATACCTAGACGATATAATATTATTCTTTATTGTATATCTTCAATAGCATAAATAAGAATAATGTATTAACAAAAAACAAATAAGACAAAATATTAGCTATTAAACAAATAGTGCCAAAAAAGGAGCAAAATTCTTGTATAATCCTTCCAATATTCTCGACTTGATTAGAATAACTGCTAAAGGGTGGTTTGTTCCAACCCTCCCGATGTTAATATTTAAGGCTTAGACGGCTTTAATATATTAGATTTAGACGAGCAGGAAAATAAGAAAATTCTATACTTTAGATTAAGGAAACAGATGTCTTCATAAATACATTCATCATGAATAATATATTTCACTGAGACGGCCTAAAATTGTTACAGTTTTTGTAGCATTGAAAGTAACAAATAAAACGGTGTAACGTTAAAGATCAAGATTTAAATAAAGATTTACAACAGCTTATAACCGTTATATCTACTGCCAGTCGTAACATTTGCATATTCCTTTTACAGTTAGTCGTAGGATCTACAGTATCTCGGGGATAGGATATTAATTTTGCATATAATTTTCCAGCCATGTACTAGTTTAGCTTCTTGTATGTAAAATATAAATTGCGGTTTTAAAGAAATATAATACATTTTATCAGTTCAAGCTAGCTTAGGATGTTATCGTGCATTTAAATGCGGAAAAATGGAAAAACCTTGAGTTAAAGAATATCAAGAGTTCAAGAAAAAAAATACTTATTTTTAATCATAAGCTTTTTGCGGTAAAAAAAATAGATTTTCGTGCTTTTGTGTCTACAGAACGAACGTATAGTTCTATTATAAAAGTTTGTAAATAATACGATATTTGAAACTTCTAACTTTATTTGAAACTTATTTTATTTGACACTTTAAAACATACAAACTTTTACCTGTATCTATTTTTCGAACAAAGCTCAATTCTGCAACATAAATCCTGATGTTCCTTCTAGTTTTTGGTGCCTTTGGTAATCTCATTCAGTACATAGTCAGTCGTATAATAAAAGCTTATACTTGCCCTTGTCAGTCCTGACCGTCTTTCGCATGTGGGACAGTAATCTACCTCCATACCTTCTCTGCAATATACGCTAGTTTGGACCAGATTGTTTGACTCATTCAAATCAAAACAAATGATTCAAATTACGATGATTTCCGTACATCAACAGCGCAAATGATTTTTTTTGTTAAGAAATTCATTTTCGCAATTTATTTTTAGTTTGTTTCCAAAACTCATATATGTTTGACTTTTCGAAGCCGTCCATTCTTACTATTAATGTATTAGGGGCCGCTAATACAGTTAACGAATGCAACGTCATCACTATACAATAGACGCTGTAAGTGCGTACGCAACCCTGGACTTTATTAGACCTACACAATTAGCAAACCATTGTAAATTCATATTGATTTAGCCTTGCCTTCAAACATGTTATTTACGTTTTCTTTGGTTTAATTTGAGAATAAATATTTTTCGTATCAAAATAGCTAAAAGTCCTGAATCTGATGGTAAATAAATATCTTTGAATATAGATGGAGAAATGGGGAGATATACTGACACACTGATGGTAAGGGAGCTTTTTAGGAACTCGCTTGTGTTACATATGTTTGCTATAAAGCGACTTTGCGATGCTTTTCAATGACGGTGCGACACAGGCACAGGTTCGGTAGAGGCAGTGAGTACCTACACAGAAAACAATAGCTAGGCTTTAACATGTACAAACTTAAATGTTCATTAGCTTTTGATAAACTGTTTTCTTCGGATACATATGATATTTTCGAAAAACTCAGTTTTTCCTTCCGATCTCTCTGTCGGTATGTGTGTCTGTGTGTCTGTGTGTGTGTCGAATTTTATTTTTCGAATTTTGAAAAACTAAAGATATATTTGGAATCAGCATCTAAATGTAAGATTCACTTTTCAAAATTATGTTGATTGTCCAAAGGGAAGGTGGTCAGATCGGCCGCCGAAGTTACCGAAAAATGGAAAAAAATTTTCGAATTTTTAAATTTTTTAAAATTTTAAAATTAATTAATTAATTAATTAATTTAATTATTTTAATTTTTTTTCTTTTGTTTGTTAATTAATTTGCGAGTTATAATTTGCCGATTAGGAGTTTTTCATAGCGGCAAGCTCGATTGCCGCGTGTCAGATGTTTTAAATTAGACTTTGTCTTCGGTTTTTATATACTCAAGTTTTAATAATATGTATTTTGTATTGTATGCAAACTTGCAAGCGTGGTTGACGGTGGGAATATAAGTATGTATAAGTACTCTTCTTTATGGTTTGTTATGGTAATAAAAAATGGCGTCCTATGATTTACAATCCGTTTTAATAATACATTCAACTGTTTGTTATGTAAAGTATATATAAAAGAAAATCTTTATTAAAATACTTTAAAAATTATTTTTAGCAATAACAAGAATCCATTAAATGTTTAATATCCAAGTTGTGACAATTCGTTACCAGAAAGGCACATGTCATCGCTGTTCGTGACACACTTATAAATTGCCCGCCTTATAAATAAAGAAGCAAGCATCAAATTTAAATTGACTTTCTCTGAAATCAGTTTCTCTGAGCTTACGTCATCGTTAAATTAACAGATTAATACTCGTGTCCGTTGTCTTTTTGTGGACCCCCCCTCCCCCTCCGTCCTTAACATAGAGTTTGCATTTCTCGTGCAAAAGTGAAAAAAAAAAAAAAAATTTGTTGATAAGATATAAATCATTTATGTTAAGAATTTCATGACTCTTCTTTGAATCTAAAAGTTCATTATTTCTACTATTGCACTATTGCAAACTTACGCTATGTTACGCTAAACGTAACATATTCCTATCCTGAAAGAAGCATATGCATTCTTCTTTATGAAGAGTGCATATTTAATTGTTAACCAAAGAATAAAATAGGGTCAAATACTTCCAAAAGTATATCTATACTAATATTATAAAGCAGAAAAGTTTGTTTCTTAAATGCGATAGTTTTAGAAACTAGATTTAAAAAATTCTTTCTGATTATAACTCTAACATTACGCTACTATTTTTAGTTACCCTAATAGTAAATACACTAGTTCGTACGCGGTTGGAACCGCGTGTAACAGCTAGTTTGACATAAAACTAAAAAGCCGTAAGGTTTCCATATAAAACAATGAACAGGATAATGAGATTAAAACAATCCTTTACTATATTATAGCAGTTAGATAACATTACCCCGTTAGGTACAGGTGGTAGAATTGTTTTATCGGAAGCACCGAAGTTCACGGTTTGTAGTTTAATTGCTATCCCAGCGACCCGTGTAGATGGAACCGATTTCCTGTGAACTCGTATGTGTGCTCGGTGCTATTATTTACAGTTAGTAACTTCGCAACGAAATGAATGCAATACTTCTCATTTCATAATAAAGTTCAGCTTACGTAAACGGTACAGTTTGTAGAATTAATAAAAGTGTACGGTATTTTCTTATATATACAAATTATTAATTGAGATATTTAGTTGCTCTTACAGTTTTAAATTTATTTATATGTTGTTTATTATATAATTATGTTTTTAGTGTACCTATTTCATGTACCTAAGTATTGCTAAACCTGATTTACATAATATTTCCTACAATCTTCTATCGTAGGTGGAATGCAACTCTACAAGATATGTCCTTCCTGCATTTCATTACGTAATAGATAAGACAAGATAAACTTTAAAAAGGTTTTATTTTAAAAAGTGAAAAGATATACTTGTCATGACGTACAAGCAATTTTATGAATCAAATGGTTTGCTATTTTTGAATAAAGTGTAGTAGTGTAATAATGTTTGAATAACCCGTTTGTTCGGTGCCATGGTATGGCTTATTCGGCTGTTGAACCTCACCGCATTGTCCTCCAGCTCGCTCCCACGCCGCATCGTAATCTCAGATCACATCTCCCATAACCTTCAATGCTTCAGCAAATCCCCTCGATTTCTCTCTTTATTTTAAGAAAAATAACTGTTAAACGAAATATTCTTTCATTGTTTTCGTGTTCGTAACCTCAATTTAACTAACATATATGAATAGCATAAGACAATTTTTGTCCCAGTGATTATGAGACGATAGCTGCAAAAAAAATAAATTATATTATAATTTTGATGAGATAAAGAATAAATAGAACAAAACAATGAAAAAAAGACTTCGTCATTTTTGCGCCAAAATTTTACAATGAAATGAAATCAAAACAAAACCTGTCATATTTCTAAATATCTGTTGAATAATAACGAAGTTTCGCGAGCGACCCACTGGTATGGAATTAATGTCTCAATGAGTTTTATTTATCTTCCTACAATGTCCAACCACAAGATACAGACATACAATCTGTCTACGATTGTAGTACGAACAGCTCAGATAGCATGAGACCGTTCATGCATGTAGTTGAGATGACACAAGTCGTCAATTCGGCAGTTTAACGTTTTATATTAATATATGTATGAAAACCTAAATATTATGAATACTTTAAATGTGTTATTATTATATTGTTTGTGTTCTCAACTACCGTAATATAATACAAAGATAATCTCCAGTTTCAGATTCATATTTATAACTAAGACTTAACAAGTTTTAAGACAGTTAAGGGGTTTGTTAAGTTATCTATACCTAAGTTATACCTACTTTAAGTATAACTTAGGTGTTGATAAGTTTATGGAGATGAGATAACCTATCTCTATAATAAGTTAAAGATTAATAAATGTTGTTCATAATTTGTAACTAGAAGTAACGACATCAACTAAGAAAAAATATTTAGGAAAAAATTCCTCAATACAAAACAAATTATTTTAGAATATAAAAATGTTGATAAATCTTAATACAATGATATATTGTTAATACATATGTCCATTTTTGATCGTCAAGATATAGAAAAAATATAAAAATTTAAATATACTGAATAAAAGTTTTGTACTTTCTGGAAAATTTATTTGGATAAGAAATGAATAATAAAAACAAATATTTGAAAAAAAAATATATATTTTTTTTGCATATTGCACACCCTCGTCGAGTTCAACGACTTTGTTATAGGGTCAGCCACCACGGATGGTTGAGTAACAATATTGACTTATTTTACTTAATATCTTTTATTTCTTATATATAATAAAACATAAGGTACGGTTGTATTTTTAATATACATGTTTATTTTCAAAAATAATTTACCACTTTCTATATATACAGTTACTTCTTTAAATGCATGATTATTATTGATTTTGTTTACGTTTTCGAAGTCGGTTTCATAAAAGAAATGAGGAAGTTGAACAAAAATATTCTATACTAATACTATAAAGCGGAAAAGTTTGTTTGTTTAACGCGCTTCTAAACTACGCGATGAATTTGAAAAATTCTTTCTGATTATAGTAGGCAGGTAGGCAGGATTTAATAGTAGGATTATACGCAGGGCGCAATTAGTTTAAATATATAGAGAGTTAGTTTAAAAGCTCTTCTGTATTTACTTCCATATAAACTGAAACATTTACTTATCAGTCATCTATGACGTCACGTAATATGCCATGGAAATCACCAGACAGTGAGATCACTTTTTGAACCGGTTCAGTTTTAAAAATAATTCCATATTAAATATTGTTTACTTTATATTTAAATTATTTTAATTCAATACGTAGTATGTTTGTATGTAAATTATTATTGAAGTTTGATGTTATTTTTCTTTTTTGCTTTTATTTAACTCGTGTATGTGTATAAACATTTTACGCAGTATGGAGTTTTATATTTAATATATGTTTAAACATATTCGATATCAATATTAATTTATGCGTTTGAATTTTTAAGGAAAGAAATAAAATTTATCAGAAACCAGTTTTGTTAAACAAAGACATGATAATTTTTCGAGGAATCTTATATATATTTGGTGTAAGCTGATTTTGTCAGTCATTATGGGTTAAATAATAAAAATCACATGGAAAATCAGTTATGGTCTCGTTTTGAAAAGTTATAGCCGTGGAAGTACAGAAAAAAAAAGACAACAAAATGGCATCATTTTGGCGCCAACTTGACTTGACAGTTTACAATGAAATGAAATCAAAATAAAACCTGACATAGGTTTCGAAGTACCTAAAATATCTTTTGACCCAGTAAAGGAATAAATGTCATATTTGCGTGTTACATAAATTTTTCAACTGAAACTAATAAAACTATGATATCTTAAACGCATTTAGTTACAGGTGTGAGTAATGCTCGCGCGTGTTTCAAAGCCGAGTTATTATAAACGAATAGAAATACCGCTATGGTTATTTTATGTTATAAACAAAACCACCCACGGTTATTATATAATTACAAACAAATTCTATAATAATAATATATATGAATATCTGATAGGTTATACAGCGTAGTAACTATGTAATACCTATGTATCAATAATACTAATTTTAGTGTACGTTGAACCTAGTTGTAACTCGGTTACGTATTAATAATATACTTTAATCTATCACATATAAAAAAATTAAAAAAAACCAATAATAAACTTTATAACGTTTTCTAAGATTTACACGAGTATTACACATTTCAATAAAACTATTTTACGGATATAACTCGCGTTTATTATTACATTTTTAAAATTAATCCGACTTTCGAATGCTTTGCAGCAAACGTTTTCGCGGTAAGACGAGATGATGGTGTCTGTCAGTCAGTCAGTCAGTTTGAAACTGAATAAGCAAATTAAAAAACAAAATTGGTATATAATAAGTCGGTCTGATTGTCATGTAGACGTCGTTTACTCTTCCAGAGAAACTTTAAAAATATCAACGAAATATGATATTCATATATAATTGATTTTGGGGCACATATTGTGCTCCGTAATCATATTGGGCGCCATGAACCATGTGGTTAGGCATACTGACGTATATATAAGTATATTTTGCGCTGAAAGTACAATATCCACCGCAGGCCATCCATTGTATCCCGTCCTCCATTACTGTGGGCGGTGGATCGGCACAGTCCACTTGCTCATAGCTTTTGTATTGCAAACAATTCAATAACGCCCTAATAGGATTCCACTCGTCTAGAGCAAGCCACGCGAGACTACTGCCTGCTGCTAGCACTTTTTTTCTTTAATGATGAAACATTGTATGAAGTATTTAATGGTTTTGTTCTTTTTAAATACTTTTTTGGAGTAAGCGGATACTGAGATATATATTTTATAATATATTATAAGGAAAGAAGGTCTATATTTTAGTAACGAAAGAAGATAAAAATTAATAATCATTTAATAAAAACTAATCAATATGTGTGTTATTTTCTTTTTTTTCTGTTTTTAGTATGTAATTATTGTGGCACCATGTTTGTGAACAATTTGTTCAGATAAACCCAAAGACATTTTTCAGGCATTCATCTTGTACTATTTTTAAATAAATAAAAAAAAAACCAAAGGATTTCAAAAATTCGTTAAACTTTAAAATGCTACATTTTCTAAGAAATATATAGGCTATATTTCTTATGTATATTAAATATAAACTTTCGCATACTATTGGATAAACCTAGTAATTCATATAATTACATTTTAAATTAAAATATACAAGGTTATGTTTAAAATAATAATGTAAGAAATAAGGATAGTAATTTCCTTAAAGATTCCGTACCTCATGTTGCTTTGTGAGGCTCAGGACGGATATTATATCTCCGCAACGTACATTGAAATAGTAATTGTCTATATTCTTGACAAACAACATTCCATGTTGTAATTACTTGAATATTTATAGTTATTTAATTGTCAATTAGGCGCCATTTTGGAATTCTTTTCTATAAGATTAAAATAGAAGAAAAAATATGAAAATTTTATGTATTTTAATAATTATGACTGTAAATATTAAAAATGTGTTCCGATTAGACTCTCTCATATGTTTTACGAATTTAATAGAACTTATTGTACTTATTGTTTTTAATAATATAAATAAACAAACTTAAAGATTCTTGAAGCAAAAAAATATATATGATTATTAATTTATTGTTTCTTAAAGATGAACATTATTCAAAAGTGTTGTATACATGACATAAATTTTTCACAACCTATATTCTAAGGACGGAATCTTCATTTTATCTTCAAAGACATTTCAAAACGCCGGACATAATACAGGCTTCATATTTCTTTGAAAAGCCATTCACCCCTAACATAAACAAAGCAATGCACTTAAAGACAGATTCTTCGTAACTGGGCTATTACCAAAAATAGTTTGACTTGCTCGTATGCCGTCAGCAGAATATTACCGGCAACGCTCAAAAAATGACCGAAATAAATTATTTTCTAGTGTAAACATTGGTCAGGTGATGTAAACCTTGATCTCATGTTCCAAAGTAAAAATGATCTAGCTTTAGTGTACGTTATGACGTCATCATAGGAACTATGTTTTAATTTGACCTACTTTAGATTCATTGGAAGTTTACTCGCGCCAAAATGTTTATTGTTTCCAATGCAACCATAAATGTAGTTCCTACTGACAAATGATATTATTGATGCCACGCCCATGGAATGTCCGCCGCAGAGCCGGAAACCAGAGCGCACTACCGTTAACAATAAATTAGAAAACTGGTTCATAATTACTTGTTAGATATAATTCAATGAAATACGTATATTTAAGATAAGTAATATTTTTATTTATATAATTTATTTTGTAACTTTAAAGTAGACATATTTTACATTTTTGTAAGCATTAAGGGAAGTAAGATGTGAAAAGTCCGTTACTGCTGTAATTATCACATATAGTTGATTCACACTTTTTGTAAATTGGAGGATGTTAAAGCTAGATAGGGCTTTAAAGCGCTTTTCAAGAACATGGTTGAATATTATATATAATTATTCAGCTGTACTTATTTACATACATATGAACTGAGTTCATACCGCCATGCTCATGCTTATGAATAAGGAGCTTGAATGCTTTCTAACTAGTCGGACAAACTAGTGAGTCGAGAAAATTGTATATTCTATAGTTATAGTATTTTGGAAAAAAAAAATATCTTAAAAAAAAATATTTCTATATATCAATCGAAGCGGAATTTTATACATTTATGACGAACCAAAGTTTTCCCTAGTAACAATGGATCAGAAAAGTTTAAAATTAAAGTTAAAATAATCAACAATTTAATAACGATGTAAAGTTAACTCGCTTGCAGTTGTAATTAATAAATGTATACCTTAGCTATACAAACTACTAAACTAGGTCTTCGGTATGCGACGTACGGGGCCGGTGTAAACTGTTTGCAACGTATATAATCAGATGGAAACCGTTACGTGATAATCTAGAGTTTTAATCTATGTTTATATTAACTAATATATTTAATATATTTAATTATTATTTTAATTATTTTGCATAAGTATAATAAAGACGATTCCATTTTAAGATTTAAGTAATCTATAAATAATATACTTGTACATATTGAAGTTCTTCAACCGGTCCAAATAATGGCCAATATTATTCTCCCCCCACCATATGGATGAACTTCATGACAATGTTTCAAACATTTTGACGGATGTCTTGGAAGAATATTCTCATACCGTAATGAAATTTATTGGAAAAGCACACATAACACCAGCCTTCTTCCTCCCAATTTATTTTTATTTATATTCTTTATTGCACACCCTACATAAAAAAAATATTAAAAAAATAACATATAAAAACAAGTAAAGATTTATAACAACAAAAAGAAAATAACAATAAACCGAAAATACAAAATCTGTTTGCGAGCCCATAGTAATTGGGTCCTACCATTGCAGAGTTCTATGAGTGGGACTCTAAGCTGTTTCGGGTGCGAGACCCACCTCACGTAAACGGTTTCATTATCAAGTTCGAGGATCAGTGGCCTTGTAGCCTCGTAACTAACATCATGGCGCTTGTAGTACGCTTCCTTCGAGCAGTATTTTGGATTTACAGATCCTGTCTGCGAGTGCTAGAATCAGCTTCCAACATTCCGATAACCCTCATTTTCTCTTCTTGGGTTAAATGACGTCAGATCTCCATTATAATGTAATTTTTTCCAATTCCGATCCAAATATTTGAATGACTTTGTGAAAACAAAATTACTGAATTTTATACAAATTCTCATTGTATATTGATTTTTTTTTTTATCAAAATTTAAAAAATATTTCTTATTTAAATATTAAAATTCACTAAAAAGAATAAATAGCGATCCAAAAAGTTGTTATAATAAAACACATTTGCAGCAATACTCTAAAACGACTTGATCCCTAAAGACTTCATGAATGAATGTAGTATGAAGTTGCAGTTTAAAACACGTAAGCCAAACTCCACTTTTATTAAACAATTTCCATATTATATTGAAATAAACGGACGGAGAGTTGAATTTGTTAAAGCTTAATTAAAAAATATAAACTTTAAACATTGTTGAAAAAATAAAAAAAAGTTTTAAATAGGGATTGACCGACTTTGACTTTAGCCGACTAGTCGGTTGCTAAGTGCCCTCTAAATCGCCCATGTTTTGTTTTCTTTTGTTTCTTTCTGTTAATGTAATGATGTAGATGAGTTTCTATTACTGAGTATTAGTCGTTTACTTGGTTAAATAATATTCGAAATCAGAAACCTATCTACAAATATATATGTAGATGCATAGAACTTTATCTGTTTGTCTGACCGTGCGAATTTTGTCGAAAAAGTAAAAAAAATAACCTCAATTAATACATGGTATACTTTTAACCGATCACCAATTCTTTAGGGCAAGATTATAAAATTAAATAGAATTGTAATTTATTACAATAAGCTGCTTTTTTTATTAATATAACTGCATTAATGAGGATTGAAACTACTAATTTTGTAGATACGTGGAAAATAACCTAGACAAACAAACATCCTTTTTACCTAAAAGAATGTACTCCAAAAACAAATGACAAAGTTGAATTAAATGACAATCAAAGACAAAATTCAGAAGTAAATTCAGGTGCTTCAAACTACAAGTAATACTTCCTTCATTAAATATAGTGAAATTATTTTAATTACTTGTAAGTAAATGGTGCGCCACTAAAAATAGCCGAATAAGCGGCGATTTTGGCCGACTGATCCGTGTTTAATCGCCGATTTCAAAAAAGGTCGACAAGTCCCAACACTAGTTTAAAATTTAGCTAATGCTATAGTTTTAAGTAAATTAAATTTATCACGTAATAACTGTATACGAATACAAACAAACAGTCTTCAATATTTAAATTACGTGTTTCTTAACACATTACAATACAATAGTCACCTCAGTTTAATATATTTATTTTTATCTTTCACGCGTTTTCAATTGAAGCCAATAATAGAGTTAAATTTATCATTTTTTTAAGTTATAAGCGATAGGTTTATTTGCACGACGAAATATTCATATTTTATCCCATTTATTTATTATGATTTTATTTTATTTTTATTTAAAAGATGTCAGTTTGATGACGTGTTAAAAGGACCTCTGAAATCAGAATGCCTTTTATAACTGAGATGACCTTATTTGGATCATACTTTTTTAAATAGTTTTATTGTATTTCACATTCAATTGTTTGGTTTTTGTTTCGTTTTTTTGTTTGTTTCTATTTTTATTATACCTAATATTAATTTTAATTATTTGATATTTTTAAAGATAGCCATGGGAACTAGAAACATGAATTGTCTGTTAAATTTTGCGGTGAATCCAACCTTGTGCTCGAAATCTGAATGTTTATATTAACGTTCTGTAACACTGACCAATTGTAAACTATTTTATAATAGACGTCGTTTGTGTGTCTGCGTGTCAATTAATTTTATTATAGCGACGATGTACGACGCGTTTTTAGCATGAGACAGAAAACTTTAGTTCTGAAGCAGGTGTTATTTTGTTATAAACAGGAAAAATTATGGATTTTACCCTAACCTATATTCACATGATATTTGGTAATGTTTTGTTGTATTTTTATCGATGTATGTGTTAGGTATAGAAGACTAAGGATTTTTTTTTCTCTTTTTAAGTAAACTTACATCTCTTCTTCCCGTGAACACGAATGCTGCAAATGTTTAGAACATCGGGTTAAAATTAAATTAAATTATAATTATACGTCAGTTAGATGTGTTATAATAGTTTTATTTCAATGTGTAGGTACTCTAGAAAATCGGACATGAGTTGTTCAGGGGTTAATCACCATTGGTTCTGGCTATAACTTGATGATTCTAGACCTCGTTATTGAACACATATCATGTTTTATATATAATATTGGTTATGTCTGGTCACGTGAGATAACTAATACGTGTTATGTATTAAAAGTATTTATTACACTATAATTAAATTTAAGACTTGAGATCAATATGAAAATAAAAATTTACCCAAAGCACGCGTGCCACAACTGGCACGTTTAAAAATTTTGATGGCACAAAAACCAAAAAAAAATGTAAAAGTTATCTTTTTTGATAAAAATATATGAAAGATTGTTAATTTACAATTAATTAATAAAAAGAGGTTTAAAGAAAAATTACTTTCATTTGTTTATTTAATTATAATTAGCCATAGTTTCACCGCTCTAAAATTTCGAATTAAATTTTATTGTAGCAAGTTACCGATTATAAAAAGTTTTTTTTTACTTTATGGCACGGACATCAAAAAAGGTTCACCATCCCTGTTATAAATTATAAAAATGAGTGTAAAAGACTGATATGTTTTATATTTACAATCATTTTAACCATTTCAGATATTCCCGATATACCGGAAGATATCAAGAAGTTACGAGCCCTGCAGATTGCAGACTTCAGCAGCAACCCCATTCCGCGGCTTCCGGCCGGCTTTAGCCAGTTGCGGGCACTCACCGTCCTTGGTCTCAATGACATGTCACTTACTAGTTTACCCAGCGATTTTGGCAGGTAAGACCAAATGTATACTACTAGCTGTTGCTCGCGGTTCCACCTATTTTATTATTATTAAAACAACTTTTTACAACAATATTTCAAATTTCTTTTGTAGTTTGGAAGTAAACAACGTTTACACAAAGAAAAATTGTTTTCTGTCTTATAATATATATAGATATAAAAATACTGACACGTTCACACTCCCCACTTGTATTAACTATTCATTCAGCGTAATTTTCGGTAATAAAGTTTGCAATACTCGCTGCTATCTCGAGTTCACGACTGAAGATTATAATTAAATTTTCACGAACGACTTGGAGTTAATTAAACACGTTACTTTAATTTATTTAACGAATACATCAAAGTTGTTGAAAATTCTAAGTATATTAAGGTGAGAAGTGATAATTACTCTTATTTTGTACGTACGTTCTAAACTAAAGCGAAAGTTAAGTGGAAAGTTACTGCCCACCGTGGACTACACCAATCGAGTGTTACATAAGTCATGTCCAATGACCTGCGTCAGGGATGGCGAACCAATGGCACGCGTGACACAACTAGCACGTTTGAAAGTTTTGATGGCACCCACAAAAACAAAACATTGTAAAACATTGATTGCTAAAAAATATTTATATAAGAATTGTTTTTATTTGTTTATTTAATTATACTTACGTATAATTTCACCACGCTGACATTTAAAATGAAGTTTTATTATGGCACGGTACTATTAATTTTATTTGATTGTGGCACGACACCTTATTAAAAAAAAATTGACTTTGTGGCACGGACATCAAAAAAGGTTTGCCATCCCTGACCTATACTTATATAGTTATACTTAACGCTGCCAAAACTTGACTTACATCATAGTTACATCATAGTGACATCATAGCCGTTTTGTATTATTTACTAGATATACTATTGGTTCAAACCTCATACTCTTAAAATATCTAAGGTTAGTAAGTTAATGCTAGATTGATAGAACTTTGTACAAAAAAAAATAACTAAAGTTTGTAACATAATGCTAGATAGTAGAGATGCCACGAATAGTGATTTAGCCGAATACCGAATATTCGGGTACACATGAGGCCGAAGTGCCGAATATTCTGCGGCCGAATGTTCGGCGAATGATGTGCATTTTGCGTGCTACGAGTTACGACTGGTTTCAGTGCCCACGACGCCTCATTTTTTATTTTTTGTTTGATATCAATAAATGCTGAAAAATTTGTTTTCATACGTCATAACTTACTTTTAATAGATTGAAAGTACTAAAGTATTATTTTATGTATGAAAATTAACCATTTGCGATTGAAATAATATCTTTTTTATTAATATGTGTTTTTTTATCATAATTTGGTATTCGGTATTCGGCCGAATACTGCATGCTATTCGGCCAAATACCGAATATTAAAAAAAGTAGCCGAATAGGCCCAATACCGAATAGTATCCGAATATCCGTGGCGTCTCTACAAAATAGTCTTCCTAATAAACCTACTAATAAGAAAGATTTTTCAAATCCAATTAGTAGTTTCGAAGATTAGGAAATGAAACAGACATACTTTTCTATATATGTAGATATATATTATTACAGATGTAATTTTAATTCAGTAAAGTTAAATGAATTTTTAGCGATGTACCATAAAAGTTATAAATATACACCAAAATGCGTTGAAGCATAGTTTTGCAAACTTTAAAAATATTTGTGATGTAATACGGGTTAAAGGGTCGCCATATTTAGGTTGGCTGTGACGTCATAGTTCTGAGCAACAAGTGGTTCTGTATATAACATACATATACACATACATCATAAACCTGTTAACATGTTTTCTTATAAATATATAACAGAATAGAAAAAATTATACGTCACAAGTAGCGGAAGAACTAAGTACATGTATTTTTATCTTTTGTGTTGCGAAGGTTTTTACTTTGAAATGAAAAGAATAATAATTACAGTATGATAATAATATACTATAAGATATATATAGAGATAAAGTATTTTGTAAATATATTTTAGTTGCTGTACTTTAATTGATTCAACGCCATGGTTAAAAGTATTAAAATAATGTTATGCAAGCATAAACATTAAAAAACCAATAACAAGAGAGATTATAATTATAATGACTGAATACGTAATAAACAATATATATGTTAATTATCTATAGTAATATTGTATAACGGAAAAGTATCTGTTTGATTATTTATTATTCTTTGAATTTACCGGATGGATTTGAGTAATTTTTTCTTATTATGATACGAAGGCTATAGGCTATCTAGCATTACGCGACTTCTACTATAATAATAGTAAATAAAATAGAATGCAAGTGGATCCGCGAGTTACAGCTTGTTAAATTATATAATAGAAAACAATTAAATAATCAGTTATTTTATCGGTTTAAAGATTAGTTTCAATTTCATAATAAGCGAGTAATTTCAAATATTCCTTAAGTCTGATAAATTAATTATATTTTTTCTTATAACTATGTTTAGTCTGTATTTTATACTACAGTGTTTATATAACGTTATATCAGTATTACCGTCTGTTACCGTCTAATGATCACGTTGCGTTCAGTAATTGACGGTCATTATGGTTAGTGCATAACATTGATATAAAATATGTTGTTTTATTAAAAGACAAATAAAAATCTAACACAAATAATATTTAAAAAAAAATACAAATGAACCCTCTGATGTGTAATTGTTTAAAAAAAGTTTTTTTTATCAAATGAGAAATTAAAATCTAAAACATAATTATTATTAAAAAGAACAAGAATAAAGCGAATATGGTGTGTCAATGTATTAAAATAATATATAGTCTTTGTAAAGTTAAAAAGCACGTAGGTTGAAGCAGACAATTAATGCATAAAATTAATATAAACATTATAATTATATAACAATTATATATCAAATTTAAAATTTAAATCTAACACATAATTAAGATTAAGAAAGGTTTAAAAAAAGATTAAGATTAAGAAAGAGCACGGATGACATCGCTATAGTGTGTCAATGATTAAAAAAAAGTATAAGCAGCCTGTCTTGTTAAAAAGCAAGCGCAGCTAGTTTGAAGCAGCCTTAAGGACTAAATGGCTAATGACACCCTTTCTGGTTCATCTTGAGGACAAAGATAATAGATGCAATTTGTAAACCAGAAGTGATCTAATAAAATTAAAACTAAACTAGGAGGTCTAAACTAAAGAGGAGGAAACTTCGCGTTTATACAAAAGATATTTTAGGAATTTCGAAACCTGACAGGTTTTATTTTGATATCATTTCATTATTAACTACGAATCACTTATCTACATTTGGCGAAAATATGAAACCTTTTTACAAAATGATGAAACCTTTTTAGTTTGTTCCTTTTCCGTTCTTTTTTTTGTTCCCTATATTTTTATCTACAGCGTGAGCTTTCAAAATGAGACCATAACCGATTTTATATGCAGCTTCCTATAATGATTGTGAAAAAATCGTCTAACGCTATTAATATTTGATATTGTCTTGAATGTTAATGAGAAATTATATTTTCTTATACATATACATATTGTCTTTTATACATATACCTACGTTTATGTTGGAACTAGCAGTAATTGCTCATTTCCTTCTAACAACCGTTATATGCACTATGACGTTACTAATTGTGAAGTACATTCTGGTATTGTTATATTTGTGAGAACTTTTATTCTTCGAAACATACACTAAGGTTTCTTAGGAATGTAATTAATTACAGCTAAGTTTTGAGTCGTTGGAATTTATTTTGTACTTAGAAATATTATTAAATTACTAGCTTTGCCTCGCGGTTTTATCTTATGGCGTTCTTTTGGAATGCCTATCATAATCAGAAATTTCATATCCATACAGTAGTTTTTATGTATAATTTCAACAGACAAACAATTTTTCCCTTATAATAGATATAAGGATCTTTAAGTATAACAAGTGCTAGTTAAAATATATATATATATAGACAAAATTTTATACAAATATATTACTATAATTAACAACAATTAAAATAATTAATTAGATATTATTTTTCATTAAGAAAGAAATTTTTATCTAAGCACTAATAGATAGAGATAAGCACTATTATAACTATATATTATATATGTGTTATATATTAAATATATAAGTTGCAATTGTTAAATCTTCAGCATTCTAAAAGAGTTTTTAGATTATAAAGACTGAGATTTGATTATAAGGATTCTATTATTTGTTTAACTTTTTTATCTTTATTTATTCATTTCTTTCTTTCTTTCCTTCATTCTTTTCACTTTGAATAAATACGAGTGATTACTTGTGTACGTCAAAGAAAGTAATCTGCCTGGAAATAGCAAGTTTTTATATTTATTAATAAAAGAGAACTTTTATGGTTTCCCATCTTTTATTTGTTATTATTGTCATGTTAAAAACTTACTGAAATATTACTATGAGGAAAAACCAGTTACATAGAACAGAGAATTCATTGAATGTCCTGACTAATTATAATTATCATATAATAGTTATATAATTGTATTATATTATGTATATGTTGTTTCTGTGACTATACACTGTTGAATAATAATATGGCCAAGGCAAACGACGTATTGAGTAAAGATTCTGACATTTCTTTTTATGGAACATTTGGTTTTGAATGAGTACTTAATACTTAATTGGTTGAATATACATAACTGGTTAATACAAAGATTTTTAACGATATATTATATACATATATATTTATTTATTTAACAATTTATATACACATATATATAAAAGCTAAAAAATTTTAAGAGTAATTCATTCAAAGGTACTGCTTATTTCATATTGAAGTCTCTTCCAGTTTTAAATTTTTTATTATATATTATATTAATAATATTAATAAAACTTAAGCGCTACAGAAATAATATCTATGGAGGTTTCACAAACAAAAATAACACCCAGACTCTAAACAGCTGGTAACGGAAATCGAATCCACGATCTTTAGCTCAGCATGACAATGAACCACTAAGCACTAAACCAACCAATATAATATATATTATATTATGAGTAAACTTTTAATTATTGTCTATGTAGGTAAGTGTGTTATTTTGATAAGTTAATACTTATAGGAGTGCCAGTTCTGTACATTATCAGAACTATTATCTTTTTATCTTTCCTTTTACTTTTATTGCGACATTCTTGATGTAACATTAATCTTAGCGTCTTTCATAAACAAGTATCTTTACCCATTACCACTTATTCTCTGTTGTGTCACTTTCTTACCAATGATTTACTTCAAAGGCGTGAAAGTGACAAAACAGAGGATATGATATGATTTTTTTTAAATTATCGGTGCGTTGTAATTAGAAAATATCTAATTTATTTTAGTCAATGCCAACATTCTTATATGAAATAATGATAGTGAAATCTATTTATTCTCTGATATATATTGGGCATTATTTCGCAGTAAAAGATCTTTTATTGGCAATAATAAACCAAATGTTTTGTACCCCTTTGACGATTTTATGTATATTATAATTAAATGTTTGTGATCCATGATTATTATTATATATAAATATCCGTCTGTTTCAACTAAAAACTATCGGAACTGGACTATCGAAGTAATAACCATACTCCGAGCTGGACCCCGCAGCTCGGAGTATGGTCGCGCCGTGAACTCGTTAAACAAGAACACAGAGTGTGTTCGATTCTAGTCGAGATAATTTCCATATTGATATGAGTATATTTCATAGAGATAATATTTTATTTTTAGTTAATTTTCCATACGAAAATGTTAATTATTTAAATATTATACAATGGTTATGAAATAAGGAAGAAAACATTAAATAATGTTCTCAGATTTATCTTTCATTGTCCAAGTGATTGATGTGTATAGTAAGTGGGTACGTATCACTAAGTATCCGACATGTGCTCAGGAATGCGCGACCAAGGCTTTGTAAATGAATCGACCAACCAATAATCTGTAAACAATACGTGTGTTGAATTGTAACGCGTACTAGTATTATATTTTATATAAGAATATTTTACGAAATTACATATATTATATTTATTTTACGTTCGATTTATCTCAAACACTATACACTATATTATATCTTCATCATTATCAGTTATATGAGTAATCATTATATCTTATTGTAATATTTCAATTTATTGCTTCTTTTAATAATATAATCTATTCATATTGTAAGATAAACCCTCGGGCCGCGTGTCTGTGTGTATGAACGTGATAAACTTTAAAAATAACAATGGGATTTTTGTACTTCCTACTAATAGATAAATTGACTGAAATATAAAGATAATAAAAAAATCTTAATAATTAAATAATAAATGCAGTAAATTGAAAATATCTTTTCAATTTAATTTAATTATTAACCAAAAGTTCAGGGTTACGTATATCCACAGGCGAAGTTGCGGGCAGAAGCTATATAATCATGTTTGACAATTCTCATTATCTTCGCTGTTTAACTTCAAACAATAAGTTTCAAATTATGCACTGAGCAAGTTAACCTTGTATGGGTGCAGTGCATTGAAAAATGATCTCGTGTTAGTCATAGGTACATTGTGTTTATTCTCATAAAATATTAAAATATCTGTATCCTAAAGCATTAACTTAGTAAGTTATATTAAAACTAAACTTTCTTGATTCATGATTACTATTGTATATATTATACGGCTGTATTCCGTTAATTCTATCGGAGTTTGTCCAATAAGTTTCATACCTATGCGAGGTCTTATTCATGAGAAAGCTATTCACGCCGCGATTGCGTCTATTTTCGAGCGCACGAATAAGGGCACTGAATGGATTCGAAATTGGTCTGGTAAATGCTGATATTTATATAAGGACTGATGAATATATATAATATAAAATATACATGAATTTAAATACTATATAAAATATTCAAATTATGTAAATTAGCTATATTATGTTTCTTCATGATGTTGTTTGTTACGCCATAAGATCCATGATCTCTAGACATCCGGAGCTTAAGATGGATGGTCAGTGATGACGAAACTGTGCCAGAATACTTAGTGTTACGGAATACTTCGTACTTGGTGATGTGGCATGTTTTGCTAGGAAATGTTTTTAATATGTAAAAATAGTTATATTATAAACTAGCTATTACTTGCGGTTCTACTCGCAGACGAAAGATTTGATTTATTATGATAAATAATAGCAGTAATGTATAAAGAATCTTTTGTATATATATATATACAAAAGAATCTTTTAAATCCATCCGGTAGTTGAGAAAGATTTGCGCGTGGAAACAAACAAAATATTCAGCTATATAATATAAGTATAGATAAAGTTGTACATAAGATTTATTTACATATTAATTATTTATTTAATATAATTTTATTGTTACAGCTTAGTGTCTCTCCAATCCTTGGAGCTGAGAGAAAATTTACTCAAGTCATTACCAGAATCACTGAAAAACCTTACGAAACTAGAGAGGTTAGATCTAGGTGATAACGAGATTGAGGAATTGGTAATTGATTTATATGTTGCTTTTATAATAAACTTAGTAAACATTGTTTCAACACAGACCTAGGGTATATTCACGGGTTGAGGCCCTTAATATGAATAAACTCATCCAATCATGTAATTTTTTTTATTATTTTAAATTTCTTAGTGAAATAGTTATAAAAAAATTTAGTATTACTGATTTTTAGTTACCTTTAAGTTTACCAGGGCTCCTTCCCGTTAGGGCCTCGTGGCCACCTTATTAAAAGAAAAATGCTTTACGATCTTGGTGTATTTTTCAGCCTGGATTCATCGGTGAGCTACCAGCCTTACAAGAATTATGGCTAGATCACAACAAACTACAAAATTTGCCATCAGAAATAGGAAACCTAAAAGCATTAATATGCTTGGATGTCAGCGAAAACAAACTAGAGAGGATCCCAGAAGAAATAGGTGGTCTTTGCTCCCTTACAGATCTTCATTTGTCCCAAAACATGCTGGAAACTGTACCTAATGGTACGGGCGATTTATCAAAATTAGCAATACTTAAACTGGATCAGAATAGGCTTCATACATTAAACGAAAATGTTGGAAGGTTGGTAGCATTTCGTAGTAATCAAATAAATAATATTTCAAAGATTTCTTTAATATATTTCTTAATTCCAGGTGTACGAGCTTGCAGGAGCTTATCTTGACCGAAAATTTTTTAACAGAACTCCCCAAGTCAATAGGCAATCTGAACGAATTGACGGTTCTGAACGTAGACAGGAATTCATTGGGTGATATACCATTGGATATTGGCAATATGACACTGCTGGGCGTTTTAAGTCTAAGAGACAACAAATTAAAGAAATTGCCCAATGAACTAGGCAACTGTAAATCACTTCATGTGCTAGATGTTAGTGGAAATAGGTAATAATTGAATTTAATTTATTTTGATAGTATAGTATATTTATTAGGACAATAAAACATATTATTATATAGTTATAAAACCCTCTTTTTTTACATTCAAACTGAAATAAATTTATGATTGCTTAGAACAATCGACGGATTCATATTTTTGAACTTAAGTTTAATCAAAATCGTTTTATCCGTTTGGGAGCTATAACTCTCTAGACAGATACGTCTGTCGCTAGAGATATATGAGATCGAGTACGCTTTATCTCACTTTAAACTTATTACACCTCGAAGTAGTTAGAAATATGTTAAATAACCTTAACATATATGTTTCCAGGCTGCAATACCTGCCCTATACGCTGGTGAACCTGGAGCTCAAAGCCTTGTGGTTGTCTGAGAACCAGGCGCAGCCGCTGCTGACGTTCCAGACCGACCGCGACGAGGAGACCGGAGAGAACGTACTCACGTGCTTCCTGCTGCCGCAGTTGAGTTACACGCAACAACCAGGTGTGATACATTTCTTGTATTTAAAGTTTTGGTGTTCTATGATTATTATTATATATAATTATCCGTCTGTACTCACCTCAATACTTACGGATTTTTTTCCAACTAATATATACAACCCATTAAGTTTCCACCACACTTGGGGTCTTCTCCAAAGTGATTAAATAAAGTTATTCATGAACTCTAAACATGTCAGTATAAGAGTGAAGTGAAAAAACAAACAAAAAACAAAAGTTCACCTCGCGATTTCGAACTAATTACGTTTGCGACAGACAGAAGATTTAAAAAAAACCGAAATGATTTTAAAAATTAACTTTAATTAAATTAAAACACATTAAACCTATGAATGATGATTCCCCTTCGATGTGGGAATAAGGAAAGGTCATTCTTACAAAATATCTTATACAATAAAACTTATGGGAACATTAAGCAAATGCTGTATCGACAGAATATAATATTAAATACAAAGTAATAGGAATTCAACTTAGGCGCTTTCCACACAGTAACTTTATGTAACAAACTAAAAAACTATGAGCTGAAAAACAAAAACAAAAAACAAAAGTTCACGCCGTAACTTCCTAAATGAAAAACAAACTACCGCTATTCCGTCATGTTCAGAGTTCAGTGAGAAAATAAACACCAATTGGGTTCGAAACTAGTCTGACAAATTACGATAGTATTTACATGAAGCCGGATAATTATATGATTGAATTCATTAATTACATATTATATTGTATGCTTTTGTGCGGAATCAAAGCATTTATAATTTAAAAAATTTAAGAATTATTATTATTATTTATTTATTATTTAAATTATTGAATATGGAAACATAGTAAATACTTTGATTAGGTGTACGGCTTTTTAGCATATTATTAAATATAAGGTCTCACTGTGAGAAGTTTAAAGAACAGCATTTACTGCTTAGAAAAAATCTAGAGGTCACATACATTAAGAGTTCAAATTCCTGTGTAAGAAAAATAAGACGAAAAGTCGTGCGTTCAATGAACTGTCTGGTCGTAAATGTTTTGTAACGTAATAAACGCGCAATCACAATGACAATGGAAACAAAACACAATTTATTTTATAAATGATTTATTTATTATTATAAAAGATTTATGAAGTATACTAAGTTTGTAGAAGAACGATTGAAGTTTCTCTTAACATTAAAGCTTTAACATTAAATTGTGGATTTTTTTCATAGGACTTATTTCTATAAGTATATTGTGAATATATATTTCATTATTTATTCCCGCAACTATTTAACCTGCACAAGTGATTGTTGTTATTGATTCAAAATGCAAAATAAATATCTGTTCTTTAAGCTTAATAAATGCACTTAGTAGACATCTTCTTATAGAACGCGTCTAAATCTTTATGACCTATAAAATTCTTAAATATCGTAGTTGAAGTCGTCTGTACTGCGGATGACCTTGTGCTGTGTGCGTTGTGCTTTTTCATGCTTTTTTATTTAATTGTGCAAGTATCAGTGGCTATTTACTGAAATATCTGTGACGTATTTATGACGTATATGTGACAGTTCTATGACTCAAGCTTTTTACTATTATGATACCATTTCTATTTATTATAAATTAGATCTAATAATATTGGATTTCGTCATATTTTTTTAATATCTGAAGTATTAATAAAATGCTTAATTCTTTTATTTAATAAAAGTAATGGATGGTAACGCGTAAGATATTAATAAAACAGTAAACAGTCATTGATCAATTTTGTTTTGTTTTTGCCGTGTACATACTAAAAGTCACTTTCCACAAAACACGATAGAGTTGGAACATACGTCAGAGGTCGGCAGTGGCACGTGGTTGAAGGTTCACAGGTTTAATTCCCATTCACCCGAACTTTATAGGACACAAGGTAAGTGTCTATGGGCTATAGACTTACCTATGTCTATAGACTTACCTATCTTACGTATATATAATTATTTTTTGTCTGTTGTACATTTTTTTAAACTGTCTGTTTTTATAATAAATTTTAATCTGCTTAATGTATTTTTCGTTTGTGTTGTCTGCATTAACAGCAGTGTTGTTATGTAAAAAAATAATATTTTGAAAATATCAGCTATTTCTTAAAATTAATTATAAATGTATCTCACAGAAACAAACTATTCCCGCGACCGAGACTCTGATGACGACTGGGAAGAGAAGGAGGCGTCACGCACCATCTCCGTCAAGTTCAATGAAGATATGCCAGAAGCGAAAGAGGTGAGGATATGTTGTTGTCTCTTTTCTTCCTTAAGAAAAGTTAAACCTTCAAGAAAATTCCACTATCGATGGCATAGTATAACCAGTACTACTAGACTACAATATAGGAAAAGCAGTGATTGGTGTAGGAACATGGTGAATGTAATGACTAGGCCAAGAGCATACTTAGCACTTCGATATTGGTAGCACTGGAGTAAAATAAAATCACATTGTACAAATGCTTTAAAATGCTTAATGTATTTTTTTATAGCGTGCTTTAAATAATGTAAAGGATGTGTTTTTAGTAAGCTATATTTTTTTATTTTTTAATATAAACGAAAGAGGTGGGGATATGTTGTTATCTCTTCCTCATTAAAAAAGTTATACCTTCGAGAATATTCCACTATTGGTGACACAGTTTAAACAATACTGCGAGATATCAACATAAGAGAAACAGTTATTAGGGAATGAATGTGGCGAATGTAATGACTAGGCGAAGAGTATTTAAATGTAAAATAAAATCACTTTGTATAAAGCTTTTAAATAATTAATGTTTTATTTTTTTATATAGCGTGCTTTAAATTATACGAAGGTGTGTTTATTTTGTAGTCAATATTTTAATAAAGTCATATATTTGATTTATGTTTTATTTTTATGCATGTATTGTTGTTTATTGTAATAGGAATAAAATTTAGGAAGATATAAAAATGTAATATTTTTTTTATATTGTTGTATTAAAAATGAATTATTTATTACAGTACAGTAATAATATGATTTTATGTTTTTTCATTGTTATATTATTAATAAATTTTATAGTGATATAAAATCAAAGCAATTTTGATACTTTTTACTCGTGCCAGTTATAAATTGCTTTATAAGCTCTAAAACAATATTTTGGGCGATCTTTGCTTTAGTCTTAAGATAAAGTCTTTCGTCATTGAAGATAATATATAGGCTTAACGAATGGAACAGTGTAGCGTTATATTACAAATTATATTTTTTTCTCTATAAGAAATATATATAAGAAATATGTATATAAGAATAATTGTATTAATATTTTTATAAAAATACTTTGTATATTAAAGACAGGAAACAAATAAAACGCAATAAACAAGGATGATATATTTCGAGTGATGTAAAATATCCAGACGCGTCCCACATACTCCCTGGATGATATTTGTGTTCAAGGTGTCGAATCACGAAGACAGTGAGGAGGCTTCAGATACATTCTTCGGAGTACAAATGCTAGGGCTACGGAAGCCTTTAGACGTAGTCCGCAAGCTAGTAGCCACACAGCGGAGGGCGTCCTTGCAGCGACTGTCCTCTTCTATCACTAACCTCGCTGAGGTACACCCAGTGGAGTGCAATCACGAATACCACTGGAATAATATTAATTTAGATCGATTATTGATACAGAATTTTTTGGATTATGCAGTGAATGCACTCCAGTTACGCTCTACTAGATGCCACTTACGCCTCTTGGTATATTAACCAAGGTTTAGATTATTAGGCGCGTAGAATAAACTATTTATATAGATTATTTAGATGATATTATATTATAGCCATTAAAATATCTCATCTCATGTAAATTATTTCATACAAAATTGAACGTTATCATAATTCAAACGCACACATCTTTATACGCATGTGTTAAATATATTAAGTTATACTCGCACTTCAAGGTATTCACTAATTAAACACTATTTACACTGCACTGTTCAGTAAATTTGAAGAGGCACGTTGTTTTGCTTCAGCGTCAGACACGAGTGTGATATCATATCCTGTGATTCAGTCTCTAATACGTTTAATAGGTTAAATACCAATTATATTTTTTTTGTTTTTTAGGGTTCGGTTAATGTTTTGTTCCGGATATTTTTTGTATTTATTTTTATTATTTTTAGCTAAGATAGATTTATCGAAATTTGCATAATGTGCCTGGGAAACCTTCAATTTGTCTTTTTTATTTTTTTTGTGTAGTAAATTTTCATAATACATTACAATTATTATATATAACTTTGCGTTTGTACTCGTGTATATAAATACGAAATTCACGACTAGTTCACGCCGCGATTCTGAATTCTTGAATAAGGGTTCCGAATGAATTCGAAACTAGTGTGACAAATTTCGATAGTATTAACAAGTACAAACGGATAATTATAAATAATTGATCATTATTTTAATTTAAAAACTGACTGGCTGACTGGTTAATATATTTTATTTAAATAAGATAATATAATTTCTGCATTTGTTTTTTTATATTTATTAAGAAATATATAAATGGCGTGATACTGAAGAACGCTACGCTTTTAAACTCTATTGCTTATTTTTTAGTTATTTTCATCAAATACAACATTCATACAATAGAAAATATTTTTGTCCGTCTTAGTTTTTAATGTGTAATACCATTTAGAAATTCTTGAAAAAAAATATTGATTTTTCACTAGAATCTTATATTAATCTTATGTTTAATACTTTATTTATTAAAAAATCTATACAGCATGGCATGTTAATAGATTTTTTTCCTTTTTGTAGCGAACACATGATACGAAGTGTGATAAATAACATATTTTAAAATTACAGACTCCCTTCGTACGTCAGAACACTCCTCATCCGAGGGAATTGAAAGCAAAGGCCGTCAAATTATTCACTCGCACTCCGGAACAGCATCAAGAAAACGAAAAAGATAACGAAAAGGAGAAAGAGAAAGAGAAGGTTCATGAGATACCGACTACCAATGGTATTGTGTCACCATCAGAGCCTATTCAGACACATAATGTGGTGGAGGTATGTATGTTTTTCAATAAAAAAAACTAATAAACATTTTTGAATATATTTTAAATAGTATAGTGAAAAAGCTCTCTTACCATCATTGTGTACATGACAAAATACATGGTATCCATATTTTGATTTTGCACCAAAAATGTATCTATCATAGACATAAGAAACGTAACCAGAAAAATATTTTTTTGTTAAGTTAAAATAATTATATTTTTTCTTTCATTAAAGAAAATTATAAAAATAAATTTTTATGTCAAGTAAAAAAAACTCATAATAATGTATTGTTTCTAGCATGCACAAGCGCATTTACTACACGAAGTCACGAAGGAAGAAGAAAGCGACAGTCATGATAAGGAGTCGTCTGAGGAAAACGAAGATGAGGATTCAGACGAACTGGAGGTAACAGAAAATAAATAGTTTTATAGTCTTACTAATAATACATATATTCACGTCGTATCTTTATGTTTATTATGTGTTTGGGAAAATGTTTGTCTATTGTATTAAATTTAGAAAGGTCTGGGAACTCTATATGAAATGCAATACTAAAATGAATGTAGGAGTAAATTATTGGGACTATTTAAATGCAAATTGTAACAAATAAACCGCTTTTATAATTAAATTGGGTTTTTACATATTTAGTTTACGGTTTTTTCTCAAACATGCTTTAAAAAAACATTATTTTAACCTTCGAGATAAATCGAATATTCTGTACTGACCAAATGCATGACAGCAGTGGCCGACAAAATTTGTATAAAAGAACATATCTGTCAAGAATTTTAGCGGCCAAATAAATGATTATGTAAATTCATATCTGTCTTGTAATTTAAAAATGGAACGATCTTTACTCCGCGACTTGTCAACAAAAGAGATGTTAAAAAAGTTTATATATTTTTACTAGTCCGTAGTTATACTTACTACTAGTTTTTATTTCGCGTATTATTTGAGAGAAGAACTATACAAGCGTTGGTCTCAACTGGTTATTGATGGACTCACATATGTGTGCCTCAACTCACATTTACAGGTTCGTCCATCAAATACCATTTTGCCGGCCGCTGCTGAAATGTACTATTTAATGGTTAGATGGTGTTACAAAATAACAAAACTAATATTATTTATCATTCAACAACAATTTTGTATTAACACTATAATATATAATAATTATAACAAATATATTTTTAACAATAATTATATGAGCTGAAGTTTTAAAAATTTTATTAGAATAATAACAAATTAACGGTTTAAATATATATATACATTCTCACTAAACTTCATTTTTGAATGAATAATTGAAAAAGATTTTTTTTTATTAAAATAAAAGCGAGACTTGCATATATCAGTTTAAATCGTTAATAGTAGGTGTAAAGGGCGTAACATTCTACAAACACCAATATAGCATTCGAAATTCAAAAATGTATCTATCATAGACGTACGTAGTAGATGCTATAGTGGTGTGTGTGAGGGTCCATGGTGTGGGTGTGTAGCGCGTGGGGCGGCGCGTGGCGTGGGCGGGGGTGGGCGGGGCGCGCGGGGCGGGGCGCCTGCACCGCCGCGACACGCCGCACCATCTCAAGAACAAGCGCGTCAACCAGATGGACGCCGCCCGCGCCAGGGACCTCATAGCGCAGGTGCTGCATGACACCTCACGCACTCTACCAAACTGTACCATCTGTACCATCGCGCTGTTTCTTAGTGTGTGCATGCCTTTGATCCCGTCGGTAACATCAAACAGCTCGTGAGAAACCCTGTAGCTAGTGATGCATGCCCGGCCCTGCACTCTATACCATCTGTACCATCGCGTTGTCTCGCAGTGTCTGCATGCTTTTATTTCATCGTTAACATAAAAAGACCCGTCAGGAATTCTATAGCCCTTTTGCTGCATGCTCGGCCTCATACTCTACTGAAATACCAAACTGTACAATTTGTACCATTTGTACCATCATGTTTGGCTTCTGTAGTATGTCACTTTTTACCATCGTGTAATGTCCTAGTGTATGATGACAATGATTTCTTACTGTCCATAATAAGTTAATCTATAACCTCGATGAATGTTATTAAGAATCTTATTAAAGGTGTTGTGTGTTCGTCATCCGTACTGATACATAATATATACCATCTTATAATTTTTTCCATTGTGCTTTTATATTCTGCACCTTATTGTTGTCATTTGTACCATCATGCTGTCTGTGTGTGCTCTGTTGCTGTCTCTCATTCGTATTTGTTTTATTGAAGTGTGTGTGAACTTAACTTATACATCACTTTGTATGTATGTTTTCGTATTAACAAATAAATATCTCACGGCTGTGTGGTCTTTTGTATCTGGCTGTCCGTTGCATTGCTTTGTTAATTGCAGCATTACTCTCTTTAGTTAGGTTTCGTTGTCTATTTGTAAATTATATTTGAGAATATATATATTTAGAAACAGACGAGTATGAGAGACGACAAACTATATGATTTTTCGTTTTTAATTTTTTCAAAAAAAGTTCTAATTTACATATACATTTCTGTCAATACTTATAATGTATATGTTTGAAATGATGTAATTTAGCTATTGTAGAATTGAATTGAAGAAGTGAATTAAAGTATGAACTATTTGTCCAAAGTCTTATTGTAATAAAAAATAATATGAGGATTTTTTATATATTCGTTTTCATGTTGGCCATCTTGCTTCTTGATTTTTCAAGTTTGTTTCTCGTTTAGGCATATTCTTATATTTATTTTCTACTTCTATTTTCAATCGAGTTTTGAAAATACAATAATCGCTCTTGTACTTGATTATTAAATTGACGACTTGTAGATATTAAATATTTATCAATACATTATTTACATCAATATTTCTTATAAAACGTCAACAAACAGCTTTAATACATTTTTATAGTATCATTCTGCAATGGTATATAATTACTTTAAGAAAGAAACCGTGACGTGAATTAAACTATAATTTAATTTTTTTTTATAAAAAATAAACGGATATGAAGTCGCGGGAAACAGCAAGTGTTTAAGAATCTTATTATATTGCTGTAAGTTATAATTATTTATTATTCATCTATCGAGTGTTCTCTGTCAGTATGTAAATACTATTGACAAGTAGACGATTCACTACTCACTGCACAGAATCCATCATATCTTTAAATTAAACCCGGTATTGAAAAAGAAATTGGGTTGAATATAGTAAAGTGTGCTAATAGGCAATAACTCTACCGTCGAATGCGTTTGTATAGCACGACTGAAGCGTTGGTAATTGTTGGAATAGTATAGCTGTTCCGGGCTGGTGGTCGCGGGCCCTCGACCACAACGCCTCAGACCCTCTGAGAAGTTCGCAGAAATGACTGTCTCGCACGACGCCAGTAACAATGATTCATTATTATCGATAAATGTAGTGAACTTTCCCAAGTGAATCGCTTAAGTATTTCCTAGTTGTATAATAATATGAGGTGCTTGAAAGCTGCGGGTGGATTTCTCGCCCGGGTGAGATATGTTATAATTCAACTTAGATACTATTTTGGCTTCGCTTTTTTGTAAAATTATTCTGTGTCTTGTATGTGTTTATTCTTTTGTACTATAATTATTTATTTTGGTAACAATATTTGAATGGGTTTTTATTTATACATAGTTTTCGGTTAGGAAATTCTAAAAAACATTTCTTTTCCAGGCCATCAAAAAACGAGAACAACACGAAATAAAAACAGACGACGAAGTTACGGACGATGTTCCAGACGGTAAGTTTGTTTTTAAAAGTATGTCATTCGCGAACATTACCTAGTATTTGAATAAAGTTAACGGCACAATGAGTGCACTTTAGATACCCTTAGGAAAAACTTCGCAAGTTGTAAACACACGAACAATAGATACCTATGTTACGATTATATATGTCTATACTAATATTAAAAAGGGGAAAAGTTTGTTTGTTTAAACATCAAAATGGCTTAAAAACATTCATTCTGATTATGATAGACAGGTTCAAAAAGCATATTATAGGTTGTCTAGCATTATACTACTGCTCTTTGTAATCCTAGTAGTAAATAAAATCGTTAGTCTTCGTATAAAACCACGAATAATTGCTAGTATATTATAATTAGTCCAGTGTGGGTAGAGTATTGTAATAATTTAGAATAAATTGTTAGTTGATCAAGTAAAAAAACACCTGTATATGGTTTCTTTGATTAATGTTTTATTTATTATTTAAATTTTTCTTGTTATCTTTTTTTTTTAAACCATATTATTGTTTCTTTGTAATATTGAGAGCTTGATTAGAACCTATACCTTTATGTTACGCCATTTAGTTTCATCATTGTTTGTATAAAAGAAAAAAAAACATATAAACGGGAAGTATATTACTCTTATATACACAAATTACAAACCTTGCCTAAGATTAAATTATAAAAGTAAAATAACAGTCGAGTATGGACACAACGTGAATGTACCTGAGATAGCGGTTGCGACATTGTTTCACGCGATCGTGAACACATTCGCCAGTAATGATCACGAAGCATCAGAAGGCGTCACTTCAAGCTCTAGAAGGTTGATCTTAATAACCTGCTTTTCTCTAGGAATTATATGTACAAAAAAATTACGAATTACTCTTTATCTTCTGAACTATTTTATTTATTACTGGGGTAATTAGTACTGACGTATTCCTAGACAACCTATATATATATATATATATATATATATAGTCTCTATGAACCTGTCATAATCAGTAATAATGTTTCAAAACCATTCGGTAATTTCGTTGATTGTTGTGTATAAATAAAACTAACTTTTCTGTTATATGATATTAGTATTGGTTAACCTGCCATATTAGAAATATTTTTTCAGTTCAAATAGTTTGAAAGATTAGTACGTTTGTAAAAAAAATATCGCTTTACAATATTAGTATAAATTGAAATAAACACTAAGAAAAACATTTGATAAAAAAAAACAGTTGTTATTCTTATGATTTTTTTAACCAAGAAATTTCACAAGTACGAATCTCAACATAAAAACAATGGGGTATGCACGGTATGATACCGCTTATCGCGTTTCTTATCAGCCTATCAGAACACTTGACGTGCCAATTTAGCAACGTGTGTGCCCAGTTATTCGGTAACAGGTGCCCCGTCCGTGTCTATTGCATATCAGAAAATAATAAAGTGCGTGTTGTTTAAAATATGCGATAGAAATTAATAACTATGTTCATTTTGTGTTGTGCAGTTGTTCAATATTGTTTGTTTTATGTTTGATTTAATAGTTTTATTACCTTGTCATATTCAATGAAAATTTCAAGAGTTTAATGTGATGTGTGAATGAATTATTTGTAACTATGTTTAAATTGATTCATCAGTTACAATAAGTGTCAAAAATACTCAAGTTTTATATATATTGTATATAAATATTACATATATGTTACTTTGAAATATTCCATTTAGTACTGTTCGCTCGAAGGTCAAGTCTATCTATTGTTACTTCATTGCAAGTGAACACATCATGTGACTTGTTATAATATGATTTTATAGATCTAGTTAGAAGTCGTGATGTTCACTTTTCAATTGTGGGAGTTATTATTATCGATACAAACGTACTTTCTCTGTTCAAACTCATAATACCACTGTGTGTGTCTTCATGTTTACATTTATTTGTGCAATATAGAACAAAAACTCTTTGTACTTTCTCAAGAGTTTAATTAACTTTTTTGGTCATTGACTTCATCGGTTTAAACTTTTTTGTTTTATTTCTATAGCAATCTTCATTTTATGAAAACCGTAACGTCTTGATGGAAACCATAATGTTTTTTGTGATTAAATATGCGATTTCGAATTTCTTGTTATTTCTTCTGATCATCAATTTTTACTCCATTTCAATTTCATAGTGATAATTTTTCAATATAATTAAATAAATATTTAATTTATATTATTATCGATAACAATAATTTTCTGAAAGCTGTATAAATCATGTTATTGAACTGACACTATCTTATCTCTTCGTATAGTAACGATTCGATCGAGGCACGTTATAACTAGTAGTCGGGATTCTGGATTCTTTAGTTAAATAACAAATAATTAATTATTATATAACACTCTCTTTAATTATAATTAGTGTTGTTATTGAGTTCAGATCATAGTTCTTTATAATGATCTGCCTGTATTAAATCTCTTCTCTGTTGAACAATTTCTATTTTTCGTGTCAAATTTATTGTGCTCATTTGTCTGACCATCCCACTTGTGAACATCGACTCGAATAAGATTTTGTGACTCGATTAATTTTACTACCTCACTCGAATTATATTAAAGTTTTCGAGTCAAGTAAAAAATATCTCTCGCGTATTGCAATTCCTTATATAATTATTACCTGACTTATTTACAATCAAATACATAAGCGACAAAATCAACTTGAACTGCCGAGTTGATTCGCTAACTCGAGTGTATCGAATAGAGTATTTTATTTTTCAATCGAGTAAGAGTTTGATAATCTGAACTCAAATTACTAGAGAATTTGGACTCGAGTCTCATAACTATACCATCTTTGTGTGTGTTAATGTCTCAAACTTTAACCTCAATTAATTTTTACAATGTTGCGCTTGTTCTATCTTCTATTCATTTATAGTCGAACAACAGTCATCAGTCACGAGCTGTGATGATTAAATGAAACTTTCCTTTCTTATACATTTAATAAGTCTTAATGCTGTGAGAACGCGTTTCTAATACCAATGAGTAGAGTATATTCTCTAATTATTATTAGTTAAATTGTTGTTGAAGTTTAATTTGTGAAAGTTATAAGTGAAAAATATAATGAAGGATAAAAGACTCGAGCTGAAGCTGAGTGTTCGTGGTGATGGTTCATTAAGTCGGAATAGTGTACGGAGCAGCACAAGAAGTAACCGCAGCAATTTAAGTAATAACTCTGGATTGCCTGTGAGTGAGATATTTGCCACGGACCGTTACAGCTCTCCACAAAAGCAAGCTTTTAATATACTTAATAAATATAAACGACCTATTCAGAATGAATATCCAGCTCATAGTTTGCAAAATTTGAATCAATATGAGAATAAATATGTCGGAAATGGAAATTTCCAATCGAATTTATATGTGGAGTATATTGATCCACAATCCTCGATTGAATATCCGGTGCAGAGTCGGTACCAGCCAGTATATGTTGATACTTCTGGACTATATAGCACTCTACCGCAAAGAGCCCAATATAGACAAGTGCAGACAGTGAACCCGATTCATTATACCCTTCCAGTAAGAAATGCAAGACGAGTACGAATTAGCGAAAATGATCCTGTTATTTTTGGTTATGGTAGGTTATCTTTTTCCCTTTTTTCTTTTTTTATCTTTTGTGTTTTTAGAATCAAGTAATTTTCCATCATTTTCCGTATTTTATATTTCTTATTTCAAAATTAAATTAAATCTTCCTAGACAAAATTTGTTATGCAGAGTAAATAGGTACTTAAATAATCGTGTGGTATAGTGCGTAGATTTGAATATAAATTAGGCTTAATGAATGGTATTCCAATTTTCTAGTAGGGATGTTTTGCAAGTTTAAGATATCTGACATTTACTAAGAGAAATTGGCCATAGAAAGCTGCTTTGAATAGAAACTATCGACATCGACCTGCAAGATATTAGTTATATCCTATAAATTTCTACTTTCAGCTAATGTTGAATATATACTGTTGAAATCATGCCCCGAACAAGGATATTATAATTCAAATAATGCTAATACAATGTATACCAAATTAATAATAAAAGATGAAGCGCTTATTTTAAAGTTGGCAACATTTTGTCTTAAGAAGGCAATGTCGTCAATTAGTCTCCCTCTTATTAATATTGTTGATAATTAGTGATGGTTCTTTCGATGGTATTGAGTTGAAATTCGTAAATTAATTTAAATTATAACTTTTTTTGTGTTTCTTTTTATCAGTACAGTTCAATTATAAATAAGCAACTATCAAAATCGTGTTTTTACGTTTTGGGATACCATACCAAGATTTTTCAATTTTTCTTTTGATACTATCAAGACTATCCTATAGGTACAGAAGATTAAATTACCTTTCACAAGCTTACGGGACTCGGTCGTGAAATAAAGAGACGTGACATTTAACGAATTAGATTGTTAAAAGTTATTTAGAGCTTGTTTTTTAAGTTCATGAACAACACTAAATCTGTATGTTTGTACGTTTATATAATATCTTTACTTAGTAATATTATTTATTTGTAATTAAAATATATATTACAGTTACATTATAATATCTCAGTTTATATTTATGCCATGCGCATATAGAACGAGATATCGGTCAGCCCTCCCTCGGGATGGACAACAATAGCACGCACCTGAGTGTACTGGTGCGGTCTAGTGAACCAGCGCGTCAGGTGCGAGACCCATATGCTCAGTTCTGTATGAGACTCAACCCACGTACTTAGTTTTCATATATACGGTGGATATTTTTTTGGACCATGTCCGTTACGAAGTCCGCAGTTCGTGGTATCATGTGTTCGATAATGGAACTCACCTTCAAAGCAAGTAAGGCCTGTTCTGTGCACGTCTTCTTGAGGTCAAGTTCAGCGTTTATTTATTTTTCTGGTAATTTCCTTCCTGTGTTTTTTTATGTTTATATTTTGGTGTTTTATTCTCTATAAACTTAATATATACAGTCACGTTCATTTGATTTAATTTATCCCAATGATTTTTCTTGTATTTTTGAATGTTTTACGAAATTAGAAATTACTTTGTTCAATTTTAAATAAATATAGAATAAAATAACGAAAAGAACAGAATTCGAATTCACGACCTCTGGGAAACCTTCCCGTCGCTCTAAAATTTGAGCTAGCGTATCGATATTTGTATCAATAAATTTAGAATTCTGTACAGATATGACTATGTCCGTTTTTATAGGAGGTGGATAGAAAAACAAAAGACGCTTAAACGTTAGCGATAAAAACTAAAGTTGCTTCATGCCTCCTTAGTAAGGTGTTGAGTCTCAGGATACTTGGAAATAATATATTAATAGAGAATTCTAAACGATTTTCAAGCACCAAATAAAGAAAGATTTTAAGAATTCATGGAAATACTCTTGTTCTAGATAAAAGCCCCGTTATGTTTTAAGTAAATAATTTAATGTATTAAGATTCAGGTTTCTGAAGGTCAATGATAATATATCAGTTTGTGTTTATTTATAAATAGATAATACTATGAGTCATTATTTAGGTATTTTTAAGTTCTTTAACAATTAAAGACGAGTAAATATTCACATTTTAACTCATCAAAATAAGTAATACGTCGTACGATTGTGATATGAATTTAAATATAATTATTAAGAAATATAATATTATAATAATTATTAGAAAATAATAATTATGAAAATGTGACAATATAACTTATTCACTTGTTTCTTAATAACGTAATTTTGACTACTCCTATCGAGTAGTCTTCGATATTCAGCACTTTCTATAAAATAAGTTCAAAGTTGTTTCAATAATAGATACGTAACACCTAATCAGATAAACATTTATGTAACGGAAAAGATATAAAGCTAACCTTTTCCGTTTTACAATATGATGTCGTTACTTACCATTATCAGATAGAAAGTCCTATTTGTGGAGGCTATAACAAGGTGTAGTCTAAGCCTTATTTTAATTAAATTTAGTATTCTTCCAATATTGTTTTTAATATTTTGTAGCCTATGTCTTATTCTGATTATATTTAGAAGGTTTTTGTATTAAGACCGTCATGATCCATGATTAATATTATATAGAGCTATAAATTTATCGGAATTTGTGCGAATATTATCTACCTCGTCCGTTGGCCTTCTTCATGATTTCGGAGTCTGGTTGAATCACGGAATCTCGTGGATTCCGCCCAAATTATTGTAATTTGCCCGATTTGTTTCCGGATTCCAAACTTCCGATAAATTCCGATAAATATAATTTAAATATATCCGTACCATGGATATATAATATTTAGAAGGTTTTTATCCTTCCAATATATTTTTAAATACTTTAGAAAAGACCTATGAATAAACTTTGTAAAGAAGTATGATTTTCGTGAGCCGATGTCTGATAAATGTCGAACGAACACGAACAGCATCAAGAAACTTAGCTGCACTCAAAATAACGCTATATTTTACTTTAGTTTCAAGTCAGGTTTTGTTTTGCGTACAATGAAAAGGTCACACACGTAACAGGTCGTGAGACAAGGTGAATTTATTTATCCAAAACAATACGAGATCTGCTACCTTTTGCATTACAAGTTTGAGCTTTTTTCTAGAAGTAATTTCTAACAGCCTGTTAATCTAATGTGATGAGAAGCTAAATTGCTATTACTTTCGAAATCATAAATTAATATCATTGCATCTAATTTGGATGATATTATGCTTGATAATACTTTTTTTTCTTTATAAAAAAACAACTCTATTGAATTAGTCTGTATCGTGTGAGGTTTCACAAACAAAAATGACGGACACAAATAACACCCAGACTCGAAACAGCAATGTGTAGATCACACAAACAACTGTCCTGAGAATCGAACCTATGACCTTTGACTCAAAGGACAGGACAACCAACCACTAAATCTAGTGGCCATCAAATCTTTTTAAATTTTATGTTACCAATAACATTACGTAAGCGAACGCTAGCGTCTCAAGATTTTTTTCCTTATCCCTAGCATATTTTCTAAATATTTCGTGATATATCTCCAGTGTCATGTTGGTTTATCTGTGACATTTATCATGCACATCGGTATGTTATCAGTAGGAAGTGATCTGAATATACACATTCACCTTGCTATTGTGTCTGAACAGTACACCTTTCTCTTCTAATTTATTTCTGAATCAATCTCGTGGTAATAAGCCTATGCCTTAGCTCGAGTTTCCATTTTGCTTTTATGTCTACCGGTAGCAAAACCACACTGATGAGAAGGTTAACCGACCTTGTGGTTGGAATCTCACTACGGATGGAGATCTTGAAAGCGAACCTGTGAAATGAACTACTGAAGCGCATCCGCAAGATATACGATGATGGCTAACACTTACATTGGAATAACATTTTATATTATAAGAGAAAAATGTTTGTTTCAGCTTAATATTTTTTTTTATTTATTTCATGTACAGTTAGTTAAAAAAGCTCTCTTCCAGATATCTTTAACAGGGGTTTTAGATAAATAAATATACTTTTTAATAAGAGAAATTTAAATAAAATTTAAACTATATAGCAGTTACATCCCACGCCTCTCTTTTGCCCAAAATTCCTTTAAATCTACATCAACCGTAACAGTTATTTGAACCTCGAAATAAACACAACAGTATATACACATATTTTAATTTTTATTATAAAAGTAGCTGGTTTTCGAGTTCATTGTGACGCGTGCATCTTATTGACATCCTTACTTACATTACTCGCTTCCGACCGCAGCTTCTCTTGCTTTGATTTTGGTAACTTTAATCCTTTTTGGTAATATTAAAAAGATATTTCTACTAAGGATATTGTCAATTTACTGTATAGGCAAATTTTTGTTTACACCCAATATGAAGTAAATGCCTAATTCATTCCAACCAATTAACCAGGATTCAGACTATCTTATTGGTGAAAATCATACAAAAATAAAAGCTGTTCTTTTTAAGCTTATTGCGTTCATACAGAGAGATGTTGCCAGGGTATTTATTTTTAATATGTTTTATTTCAATTCTGCCAACTTATCAAATATTTAAAAGTAAATTAATAAACAACAAGATTTCACGGTGAATTAGATTTTATGATTGACACTTCCCCATTCAACGGATATAAAGACAAAAAACGCCGGCGGAAAATAAACTGGTTTGAATATATGTAAATTTTAATCTGTCAATTTTGTGATATTAAAAAGGAAATTATAGAGCTTCATTAAATATCTTATAATCTTACCTACGGTAAGTTAGATCTCCTGCCTGTATAATCTTCTGAAAGGCATATCCCGGGAGTTTAATTTGAAATTTCTAATTTTCTCCTCGTAGCAGACTATTAAAACCACTTGTTACTTTACATGATTTCTGACATTAAGCTAAGATTTAATGATATGTATAAGAAATATTTATAGTCACATTGATGGAGTCACTTCGGTTAACTTTCATAATGTCACTTGATGGCTTAAACAAAAAAAAATACTCGTGTATTAAGTCTATACTAGAAGTAGTAATGTATTATAATATTCAATATACTAGGACACTGCACAGTACTTGAACCCAAAAAAATAGTGTTAAAAATATATGAGAATTAGGGCTTTAACAAACTATACAATGTATTAGTACCTTATTAGTACTCAGTATATAATATAATGTAATAACTGCATTCAAAAGTACTAATTTATATCCCAAATAATATTGTTATTACATTTTTTATTGTAATTTTAACAAACATTTGTTAAAGCGAATACTTATACTAAAGTAAAAAAAAATAATACCTTAATATATATATTCATATCTTAAATATACTAATTTTGACATAAAAAACATAGTAAAGAAACACTGTATGATGTCAGTTCAATTTTTATATGTATAAAGAAAAATATCATATATTGAAAGAATAAAATTTCTATATGAGTAAGCCTATTCCTGTATATACGGATACTGCTTATGTCATCCGCTAAACCTGTTTTAGGATACAAATCCTTTCGCTCTACCTGTTATAAATATACGTTATTTAGAGTAACAACAGCCTTGGTTTGAAACTATGTTAAAGGATATACAATGCAATTTATTATCTTTTTAAACTAGTAAATAAAATCTAGAATTTAATTTAAACAAACTTATTCGACACTTACATCTCATCTACCCGTGAACACGATTGCTGCAAAGCATTCGAAACCTCGGGTTAAAGTTATAATGTAACCAAATTATACGCGAGTTGTAACAAATAAAAATAGTTAATTCAAACTTAATCGAATTTTAATACAGTGATATCTGATCGTTAAAATAATTAATTATCTTTTAAATTAGTATATCCAATCTAGTCAATTTAAACAAACTTAATCGAATTTTAAAACAGTAAGATCGGATAAGTGGTATATAATATAAGGGTAAAAAATGATAAGGAGTCGGTATGCGCCTGGTTACTTTCTATTTTTAATCTAACGGAGGTCTGGTACTGGCGCCGGCGCTACAGCCTCCATCTAGCTGCACTGTACATTCCGTCAGCGTATGCGCCCCGGGCTGAGCGTGTTGTTGTTATACCGTATTAAGTGACCTCGGAGTTGAAAAAATATTAAATATTTAAAGACAGTGACCGATAAGGAATGCATTAAGATCAGCCTGCGTGAAGATTATTGATACTTTTATTAACCATTTATCTCGTTTCTTTGGATCTCCTTCTTCGTTATAAGAAGTTGTTATTTAGAAGAAATATTTTTATTAAATATGGGTGTGATAAGAAGGAAGAAACGTAAGTTACATTGAATATTAATTATTAATCGGGTTATATTTAGATATTGTTAAATAATAATAAAAATTATTTTAAGTTAACTTTAGATAAAATTCTTTTATTTTTATTTATTTCTAGAAGATAACTATATTAATCTATATTAATATTATAAAGAGGCAAAGTTTCTTTTGTTTGTTTAAATGCGTTGATGTTTGATCATGATAGGTAAATTCATGAAGCTAGATAAATTATATACGGGTGAAACCGCGGGGTACAATCACTATATAATAAACTAACATATCTTTTATAATCTTTACAATTAATTGTCTTGAACAATCTCATTGTCTTGTCTTGTTTTAACATCAAATAGAATAATTATTATGTTATATATCAATTAATGACGTAAAATCTACCTCGTTATATATAACATAGGTTATTTTATAAGTATATTAAATATTGTTTTGTTTTGAAGGTGAAACTGTGGTAGTTGTGTGCGATGCCGTCATCTATAGTCGAGGCCTCAGTTTGTTTTGTCCGCGCGTAAATAACAGTATTGCGTTTTATTTTTATTGAGTCAATATTTTAACTATAGTTTAGTCTATAATTTAAGTGACCAAGAGTTTGTTACTAACGTTTCTTAAATAATATGTTATACTAAAGGTCAACATTGAATGGTCACAGCGTGAGATAAGACATTTAGAGAAGAAATACAAGCCAACTTTCATCCTTAAAGAAAAGTAATATATTTTGTACCAATAAAAAATATCTAGAGTTTGAATGTCTTCATTATTTATTATATATTATGAAACAAATAAAAACGATTTCCATAAAAATAAAATTGTATAGATGTATTGTATGTAGTCTATAAATTGTAGTTTTTTAATCTGTTTCATTATTATGTGACACAACAATGAACAAGTATAACAGTGTGTGTGTGTGTATGTGTGTAAAATATAGATGTGTGACCCAAGTGCTACATGTGTGATTAATTATCAAGTACGTCAATAAAATGTTATATTGTTTAGAAATCTTAACTTCAAAATTATTATTTATTAAACATAGATCATATTAAAGATATCTCTTTTGCAAAATAACATCTAAATCTAAATGTTCTTTTGCAAAAACATTACTTATGAACAAAGAAAATATGTAGTAATGGAACTGAAAATTACATAACAAAAATATAGTGTAAATTTTCTAGTTTAAACTATTTTAAAATATATAATTGTTGAATTTTTTTAACTTAAATGCGACTTAATGTGATAAAGTGACTATTTACTCAAGTATTTGTGTTATATTATTCAAAAATGTCAAGATGTGTAGACCATATGCGCATACCCACGCATAAAATTCACCTGCCTAATATGAATGTACGATCGAAATATTTGTAAATTTGATACAGGCATGAATTCATTCCATTATTTAAATATTTTTTTTCTATTTATTAATTATTTTTTTTATAACTGTGTATGGATATCAGTGATCCTTTGTATATGTACATTTTTCCTATTACTTATATGTACATACATATAATACATTCTACAATTTTTTCTAAATTTTCGCTCCGCTTTTAAAATTTCTGCACATCCCCAAGGTTGACTGTTTGAGAATGTTATTTAACATTAAGTCCACGCATTGTAACATTTTTTTTTGTTGGAACAAGAAAGAATAAATAAATAAATAAATAAATAAATAAATAAATAAATAAATAAATAAATAAATAAATAAATAAATAAATAAATAAATAAATAAATAAATGAATGAATGAATGAATGAATGAATGAATAAATAAATAAAACTAAGTACCCAAATCCTGGTCTATTAAGAACCACACAACAAACTCAGCTTCTCCTTTGTCGTGATCACTGTTTCAACGTCAATATTAATAACAAATTGCATATAACTATATTTATGTTAGTAATAAATATCAGACAAGCATTCAGTAGCAGTATAAATTATATACGCCACTAAAGTTCTTGCTTTTCCTCCGATCGAATGGGTTATTGCCAACATTAAAAACCGATAAAGCTATTTGCAATTTATCATTGTTATATGAATAAATAGAATGATTTGTACTTTCACCTGTCCATTACATAATTATATATCCTATAAAAGATTTCCCGATGAAATAATACTAGTTATATACGAGTCACGAAACAAACTTAACTCACGACTCTTGTGGGGTACAATGGGTACGCTTACACCATTTATTTTATGGGGGGTGAAAGTAAGACTGATTGGTCTTTGTAGTCAATTCAGGACGCTGGTAATTCTGGATTTGATTTCACTGTTCATTTATCTTGTTTCTGTGATTGTCGTGCGAACGTTAAAGGCAAAATGATCATTCAATTCAATACTGTCTGCCATTAGGATTTGTGTAAGAGAATACACAATTAGGTTTTATTGAAGGCAAATATAAAGATATGTTGGATATTATCACTAACACTAAGTGTTAGTGTTAGTGATAATAATAAAAATATTTATAAAATATTCTCTTTTGTCACTTTCACACTTTCGACGTAAATGGTTAGTAAGAAAGTGACAGAAAATTTGTTAAATTGTGTATAAATAGATCTGCCTTACTAGGCAGTTATTGTTTTTTGTTAATATATCTCGATGTTACTATGTTAGGTATGTTATATTAGTTTTATGACCATATTGTTATTTCCTATACCTGCTCAGTAATTAGGTTGACCTCACAACTTATATATAGTGCAGAGGAATGCATTGTTTGAGTTAGTGTCATGGGAGCACTAATTATCCTAATAAAGGACTAAGTTGGACGCCCACAATGAATTGTCTAGGGAGCTTGTTTATTAATTAGGTTGGTTTTAAATGAAGGAACTCATCTTGAATGTAATTACAGTAAATGACAGGCTATGGAATGTTCCATTAAGAACTGATCAAAGGTTGCCGAATATCTGTAGCGTACTATAATTGTGGATTCAATTGTGTTCTTTTGTGTATAAGAAAATTTATATTTTATAAATTCAATCTTTCTTTACAAATTTATTTGTGGACTTACTTGACTCGAATTTTATTTTAAATACAATTCAATTTACGCGAACGCGAAGTTACGCGATTTTATAATCTAGATATAATCTAGTGATGGTTTATTTGTTTGTGTTTTTTTAAATGCGAATGTATTAACAGATAGATAGTGACGTTCAGGCTCTGTTCGATTATCACAATTAGGAGCAGACGATTCATGATTTTTATACGAAATGTATGATCAAGACCAAATTTTTGAAGATCTAAATTGTTTAGATTCAGTTCTATTAGAAGATGAAACGGCGGTTAGAAACCTAAAAGAGAAGACAAAAGGGTACAAATTTTGGAAAATATCGATTCTTCTCAAGAGAACTTTTGTTCTATCAAACGAGGAATAAATAAATATTAGTATGCCATGAGGAAATTTTCGGGAGAATATCATCTCATAGTTGTCGAACTACCTTCTTAGATTATATCAAATTAACTTCAGTTTGTGTCTTTATGTTAGTATAATAAATTTTAATAAAAATACTTTTACCCATCGCGTAAGGTCGGGGTGTTACCGTATTACGAATTAGAACAGAAAATAACTCTACCATATATCTCTCATAATCTAGCTACCTCAGAACACTGTTTAACTAAACATAATATTAACTCAAATTGGCTGACGCAACTATATACAGCCAGGTATTTACCTGTGTTACATAAATAGGTAATCTGTAATATCATTAAACACATACGTAATGCACAACCTATCTTTAGTTAGCTAACTTAATATCACAAATAAAACTGAATATCTAAAACGTTTTTAAAATTAGACACAGCTCAGCATCAAAGATTCATTATGGTTTAACTTTCTCTATGAATAAACAATTATTAACGGTTCAATATAAAATTTTAAAACATTTTAAATCAATTGAAATTACAGTATTGTAATATACTAGCGGGTCGGTCGTAAAACTTCGCGTTTATTACAGATTTAGGGAATTTGTAACCTATAATAGGATTTGTTTTTATTTTTTTTTCATTGGAAACTGCAAGTCATTCATCTACTTTTGGCGCCCAAATGATGACCAATTTTTTTTTTTAATCTCTTTTTTTTCTGCATATCTACGGCTGGAGCTCTTGCAAATGAGCTATATGTGCAGCTATCGTGGATATGGAACAAAAATCGGCTAAATCTATTAATATATATATTTTATAGGTGAATCGGTGTCAGAGCGAGCGGACAGCGAGGCCCGCATTGTTAACGATCAGAGGTGTATCGAGGTTCGCATCGCGCGCGCAGCCGGTGGCCTAGGACTGAGCATAGCGGGCGGCCGAGGATCAACACCGTACGTTGGTGATGATGATGGTATCTTCATATCAAGAGTCACGTCCAATGGACCGGCTTATCTGGCTGGGCTGAGGGTGAGTTGGTTATTAGATTTAACTGTTTTTAATATACAGTCGATTCATTGCACTAATCTTTGTCATTAGATATTAAATCGAATGTAAGAATGAAAATGGTTTTGTACATAATGTTAGTTAATTACTAATTCTTTAAAAACAACAAAAATTAATGAAACCTATTAACCAAAATCAATATATATATGAAAAATAATATAAAAAATAATATTTCGTAAATTACAAAAAATCTTATAGTATTTTCTCGGTCATGAAATAGAACACATATATGTCCGTATATAAGTACTTGTTATTTGATATCGGTTGATATTCCGAATAATCGCTAATTCTTGTTAGGGAAATAATTTTGTTGTTTCTATGCTTTTAAAATCGAAAGAGACTTCATACGTAAATAATTTGTAATAATAATTATGTTAGGTGGGTGACAAAGTGCTATCAGTAAATGGAACATCTGTAGTGGATGTTGATCATTACTATGCAGTGGAAGTACTAAAAGCCAGCGGTCAGACTCTAACTCTAGTCGTCACCAGGGATTCACCGACCTCCACGAGGTATATATAAATAAAAAGTAAAATTCAATAGCATTGTTGAAATAAAACTAATTTAATATTAACTTAGAACACACAGTCGAGCTGCCAGCGGGGCGAGTCATCAGTCTGTATCCAGCACTACTGATACTGTATCTACATTGGAGAATGGACAGGTATATTTAGCAAAGAAGAATAATATCCATTTAAAAAGTAGACCTATGACAATGTTTTTTCTTTCTGTCTTCTATTCTTCTCATAACACTATGTTATCCAGGTTCCAACTGGACGAGGTATTTTATCGAAACAGCTCATCATCAGCAACCAATACGCTGAAGAATTTGAACCGGAGCTCAAAGAAACCATCAACAACCAAACTAACTACCCAAGCCCTGTCCAAGCCAACTATCAGAGACTCCAAGCCTCCCCTCCTCCCATCACACAGCCTTATGTCCCACCCGGTAAGTAAATAATATCTAAAAAGTATTTTTTAACATAAAATGTTGATGTTGTAATTTCTGGTCTACAAAAAATCACATTTATTTTGATTGCAAGGATTACATTAATGTGTTTCTAGATTTTACAAATTATTGAGTACATACTTTGATCATTTAGAAATAGGGGTTTTTATAAAATTAATAAGTTTAACATTTTAGAACATAAATAAAAATAATATTGTTATGTGCGACAAATATATAATAATATCAGGTAATATTATTTAGTCTTTAAAATTTTAGGAATAATGCTTAGATTTTATTTTCTAAAACACCATTAATATAGATATGCTAAAATAAGAATATATTACTTTGATGTATTATTGATTTAACTGGTAATTATCATTTATTAACAGCTCAAATGAAATAACAATTGGTAGCACTTCATCACTCTGAAGGTTATTTTTTTAACAATAGTTTGATACTTAAAATTATTTTTTGCGAAAAGAATTTCCATATAGTCAAGTATTCGGAATTTGTTCACCACTGAGTGGTGTTGCTTTAAGTGACATAAAAACTGCGATGAGTAAAGTCCTATACTGATAGGACCTAACTAATCGTAGTTTTTATTTTATTAATACATTTTTTATTTTTAAACTACGGCCAGCTCTTATAATTCACTGTTTACTTGTTATTATTTTTACGGCAGCTTATATCAGCTAATATCACTGGATATTAATAAAAATAATAATAATAAACATAATCTAAAATAAAGATCATTTTTTAAATTTACCAATTAGAATTGTGAGTGGAAAAAAGTTGCCTTCTAATTTTTAGTTAGACTTTTGTGGATACCAGTGTTGCGAAGTAAGATAGGTTGTTTAAGAAAACGGCAGAGAAACGTGTTAACAAAATAATTAGTCGTTCAGGAGGTCGATAATAATTTAAAAAGATAATAATAGACACCCTTTCAAGGTCAAAACACATCAAAATAAACTTATAAATCTATTCCTCTTGTTAGCCTACCAGCAGAAGGTGTTAGTGCACACCACACTGATACGTGACGGTTCAGGGCTTGGGTTCAGTATCGCTGGTGGGAAAGGATCTCCCGCCTACCGCGAAGACAGCGACGCCATCTTTGTTTCACGCGTCTCACCACAAGGCGCCGCCGCCAAGGATGGGAAGATGTTGGTTGGAGACAAGGTTATATCGGTTAGTATGCTCTAGTTATATTAAATATGAATTTCGAATTTGGAATTGATTGTTTCAAATTAAATTAAATTAAGTTAAATCCTTCAGTTGTGTCAAATACAAATTTGGAATTGATTATTCCATTTTAAATTAATGAGATTGGAACCTAAAATAAATTCGGAATTAATTCTTAAGTTGTGTTAAATTCAAATTTAGAACTGATTGTTCCTATTTAAATTAATGAGATTGGAACTTAAAATTAATTCGGAAATTATTATTGTGTCAAATTAAAATTTAGAACTTGTTGTTTGAATTATATAAATAAGGAATTATGTGATATTCTAACCAATTGTGATGAAAAGTGACCTGTTTTAAAAATTTTATATATTTTTTATTACAACAAATATTATTTGTATGCCAATTAAATATTAAATCAGACAGCGGACAAGTGTTGTTCACCTTATCGGGGCTAATCGTGATGTTACGATTTTATTAAGTTGTAAATAACTCTTTATTTCAGATCAACGGCGTTGATATGGAACAAGCCCCTCACGAGAGTGCAGTTTCGTTGCTGACCGGTCACGAGCGATTTGTGAGACTTGTGCTACAGCGGACAATCACACAAGAACAAGGTACGGATCCGACACCGTTATAGCCAAATTTTATTTAAATTGCTTACGGCTTTCGAACATCTGCTTATTTATTTAAATAATCATCGATTTAGTTTTAAAATAAATTTAAATAATGTTTTTATTAACTTAATGTATAAGAAATAGAAATATTTGTCATATATATAATATTAGGTTATTCTGTGTAGGCGAACTGATCCCGCGCAAGTCTACGTCGGATGAAATGAAGGAACACAAGACCAGTCTGCAGAATGTGAACATCACTCCAATACAGAAACCCACCGCAAACCACGTGCCCTTGATCGGCAACCACACAGCACCTCGCTTGAGCACACACATTGCACCGCAACCGACACCGCCATCTACAGCTCAACCGGCAGCGCAACCACTCACACAACCACACAAGCCACTTATCACACAGACGCACACGCTTGCACCGGCGGCACCACCGCAACCCGCTCCAAGAAAACTTAGTCAGACTAATGGAACGGTAAGGCTTTGAATCCTTTGTCTGGAATAGCCGGTGATAAATGTTTACTTTTGGTACGGTCCTTGTTAACGTAAAAAATATTTATAATGTGTATAGTACACTTAATTAATTAAAATTAACGTTATAGGTTACCATATAATTGTAATAATTGTAATTCGAATTGCACTACAAGCTAATAAATTGTCGACGTCGACTCCAGGCGAAGCCGGCGACTAACAGCACGAGCACGCCTCCTCCCGGCGCCGACAAGCTGCACGCCTCCAGCGACGACGTGTTCGAGGACATTCAGGTGAGACGCATGTCCTCGGGTAGTCGGTGTCGGTCACTCGCTCGTCCGTCTCGCTCACATCCTTCACCGCTGCGGGCGTGCGGCGGCCGTCGGCGTCGTCGCCCCGAAATGCAGAGCTCACATTTCGGGCGCGGTGTCGCCGCCGGCCGTCGCGCGTCCCGCCACTTAACGCTAAAACGATGTGACCGCGTCGGACGCAGCCGCGGGCGATGACCAGCGAGGAGTTCCAAGCGCTGATCCCGGCGCACTTCCTGCCCGCGGGCGCGGGGGGCGGGGCGAGGGGCGGGGACAGGGGCGGGGCGGGGCGCGCGTGCGTGCTACTCGAGCGCCCGCGCGCGCCCGCGCTGCCGCCGCCGCCCGCCGCCGCAGGCCGCGTCACGGAGACCATCACCAAGTCCACCTTCACCGAGACCACGGTCACGCGCATCACCGATAACAGACTCGTCGAGCCGCTCATCATCGAAGTAAGACTTATACGATTACTGAGACATCTGTTAGCTGTCGATATGCACTAGAGAGATGAGGCTTTTGAATTATACGTTGACTAGAAATGCCATTATGTGATAATTGTAACATCAAACATTTATAAAAGAGGTAATGGTGTGTGTTTTTGTATGTATATATATCTTATATATGCTGTAATATTATAGAATTTAGCAGGAGCTAAAGCTTATGCTTAAAAGTTTTGTAAGCTGCCGTAAAAATAATAACAAGTAAACAGTGATTTATAAGAGCTGGCCGTAGTTTAAAAATAAAAAATGTATTAAAAAAATATTCACTAATGAAAAACAGATAACATTTTTAATAGATAACTAGCATTTAAAACAAAATTATATAAACTAAAAAATATATACTTATTCAGCTGTACTCACTTTAATACTATTGTGAATTGTGAAACTAGTTTCGAACCCATTCGAGACCCTTTATGATGTCCTCGGAGCATGACGGAATAGAGGCATCAACTGCCTTCAGCATCCCTGGTTGTGCCGCAATAGCAATGTGGGAGGGAGAAAGTAATAATGGAGAGAGTATTAAAGAACTCGTTCACGAACGTTTTTCGATATGATACGAAATTGAGTTTTTGATTTAACATGATACATTTATGAATCTCACACCTGATTCAAAGAGAAAGTACCGATTAAAAAAATAAATGCATATATTTTTTATTTGAATTTATTTTAAATAATGCAGTACTAAATCTTCTCTAACAACGCTATTATGTAATTTGAAAATTGAGAACACAAAAATTATTTTTAAATCGTACGTATTAATCTTAGAACGAAATTGAATGAAAATTAAATCCTCGTTGAGCATATCATTAAACTGTTCAAAATTGTGAAGCGGTATCAAACTCACGCTCTCGTGGATACGCCCTCTTGGATAATTTGCCGATTTCCTCAGTGTCCGATAGTGCGGGTTCCGCCGAAATAGGATAACTGGGGGGACTTTCTAGTGTATGCTACATAATTTTAGGTGAGACCATGGAGGGAAACGAAGTAGCGATGGCTGTCTCTTTAGGCGTTTCGAAGGCATCTGACAAGGTTTTGTAATGCAAGCCTTTTGAGTAAGATTTCAACGTATGGTTTATCTCTTGGCCTGTTTGACTGCGTAACGGACCTTTGGAACTGGAGATCCCTCCGATTAGCAGTTGTCGGATATTTCTCGGAACCTTTAATAATAAATGACGGAGTGCTTCAGGGGTCCGTTCTTTCTGAACCTCTTTTTCAGCAGCATATTAAAGATTTATTACGAATATCATGAATTTCTCGTAACTTGATGCGTTACATGTCCACCTGGTTATAAAAAATAGGGGTTCTACTCCCTCCTAATACCTTATCACTTCGAATGACGATTGATTGTACGGGACCTTCAAAGACGATGCCGCATTCTCACTTCAAACCGCAATTCCTCTATGCTTTTAGCTCATGAATGACATTAGGTTTGAAAAGAGTTGTTCAAATTCCGATAGTATATACGTGAGTACAACCAGAGAATTTAATGTAATCGTAAGGATCTATTACGGTCTAAAAAAAAATATCTTTTATATAACACAAACTAAAAATTCCTTTAATAGACTGAATTGATATTAAGCCTTATTATTCGCTATATTATCGCTTCTTATTTTCCTTGAGGTGGGGTTCCTCCTGCATCGCAGCTTATAGCTTGGAAACGTTTTCTCAAGTAATAAATTCTTATTATAAAAACAACTCGTCATGCTTGAATCTTTACTTACGGCAGCTTATAAAGTAGAGAACCGCATTTTTTTTCATGAATATCATTATCGTAAAATAATATGTGACTTTCATCAGAGAGATATCGCAACATCTCTTTCACTCTCATATAATCTCATATATTTAAATTTCTTAAATCTACTTAATCTTTTGAACTTGAAACTTAATCAGTTAGATTGAGATTGTCCTTCAGTTCGCCTAATTTTTAAAACTTTACATTTTTATTTGAAAACAAAGATCTCAACGGTCCCGATGATCGCTAGAAGTATTTTTCTAATGTATAATTTTTTTTAAATAATCAGAAGAGTTTGAAAGTTATCTTTTTACAATTATTACCGAATTTTCTACGACACTCAGCCAGTAATAAAAAAATATCTTCTCATTAATTGAATCAAAAATATGAATTATATCTAAAAAAATCCTCCTTCATTCCATTAACAGTTAAACTAATGTTGTCAGGCAGATAGAGTTCATATATTGTTAGTTATATTTCATATTTTTTATGTCGTCTCCCTAGAATTGTTGGTAGGATGTGATAATTTATTTTGGTTTCTCTCTGTTTGGTGAAAAAAATACCGCACAGACACTTTACATAATGGGAATGGAGACTTATACACAGTTAAGTGATTTAAGTCCTTATGTGATAAATAAAGAAAATTCGTAAATCACTATGTTTTGTGGCTTATGACGTGTCAAATAAACACATGAAAACATTGTGTTTGTGCCATCAAAATTAAAATCTTATGCAAGTAAGCTCTTCGCCATGTTCCGACCTTATGAATGAGGATACGGAATGACTTCAAAACTAATCGGGCAAATTCTGCAAAATTTAATTGAGAGCGGGAACATATGTAATAATAATTAAAAAAGAGAAAAGTTTATTCTACAACAAAAATATTGCTTTTTATAGCTCTGACATTAATTTATTTGAAATTGTATACTTTTCACGCTGTCTGAAACAAAAAATAAATGAATCTTTTGGTTAGTAATTTTATCTAAGTTGGACTAAGATATATACTATGTGTTAAATTTAAATTACCTCTGTAGCATAATTATAATGTATATATGAGTCTGTAGTATAAATCTCAACTTCCCCCTTCCTTTCTTAGCCTTTTTCAATCCTCTCGTTTTCTTAAGAATTACAACGTATTTGTATATGTCCAAGAGCTTGGTCAGCACCACACATCATAAGTTGTACTGTCTGCCACCCATATAAAAACCAAATAAAAAGAGATCTGATTACAAAAGGTTTGTGACTTCACATTTTTTCATTTAATAACCTATATAGTTATTTAGTTTGCGTGACTTAAAACTTGTGACTCTCCTTCCCCTTTCTCTCTTTCACCCTTATTTCTCTACATTCACCCCTCTTTCACCCTCTCTCTATCCCTTTATTTCTCCCCCTCTCTGTCTCACTTCCACTCCCTTTCCAAGCCCTACCTCTTCCCCCCCTCCCATCTTTCCTTCCTCCCTCCTATAAGATTCTTAAAACCTTACCAGACAATTATACAAAAGATGTCAGAAATTACAAATTATGACGCAGAATCTAGTTGTTAAACTATAGAAACTGGTCAATTGTTTTGGACATCTGCTACCTCTGAAGGTAGCTAAATTAGAAGAACTGCGACTGGAATGTCTCTGACATTCACTATATTTCTTAGACTAAAGTCCAGGAAAATTACATCGTCCATTAAAGAATTCCAACAGAATTTCGGTATTTTGCATAACTCAAGGCGTAGAAAAATATAATTCAGGCAGGACAAACTGCCAAAATTTTTATTGATTCTTGCTCGAAAACGATCTAAACGATCTAAAACGATCTAACTTCTATCGATTAAATGTTTGTATATATTTCGTTTTACCTTTTCAAATAAACCGTTAATTTTATACAGACAAGAATCTAATATTTATCCTTATGGCTACACTATTAGGAATGTGTAAATCATATCGTTATCGTTTTATAATTAGTGTATTACCAAGTAATCACCTTGACCTAGCACCGATTTGTATTTCACACGAATTATATAAAATTTCACCGAAGACAAATATATTGAGGTGCCATTTTATGATAAAAAATTTGTACACTGATTTATCCATTACTGCTCGTTACAGTCTTCATAATTTTTGAATATCCACCGTACGTTATGTTACTACTTTGACTTATTACTTTCTGACTTATTTTTTTTTAATTTTTGTGTGTACACATCGTAATAAAATAATTTCTATTTTTAACTTTTTATCTCCCAATTAATTTTAGAAGTTCGTTGTGTGATGGATAATATTACATTCACAAAATATGAGTTTATAATTTAAGTAGCAGAAGTTTTACTTGTTCAAACCAATTTAACTATAACATTATTGAAACGTTAGACTTTCACTATTGTTTCAGAATACAAAAAAAAATTAGTTGAAATCGAATAAAATTCACTTATTTTTGAACGAGCAGCAATCCGATCTAAGTGTCGATATGAATCAATAATAAAACCAGCCTTTCAAAATTATATAAAAAAATACAGCTTGTCAATTTATCTTCAACAATTCTGACAAAAAATATATTTCTACAAATTTGTACCCTAGACTGACTGTTAAAAAATAGTAGGCGGTAGATAGTAGTGGAGAGAGATAGGTCATGCAACAAGATGCACATTAAGCTGAAATTAGTTATAGATCTACAATCCAAGATTAAAATCCATCTTACATCCGCTTGCTTTATACCATTATGTAAGCTTAACTTTGTCGCCTTTAAGAAGAGGTGCTAAGGCTTAAAAAACTTATTATTATATTTACACTTATTTATTGCTTATAAACCACGGTATCATGTACAGCAATGCCAGAATTATTTTATAACATAAATTATGAACAAAAGTTGTAACCGTATATTCATGGGAATAAGAGCTAATTTCCATGTAGTTCGGTGGCTAACTTTTTAAATTCTTTCTAGTGATGAATTATTTATTTAGAACTTGTGATATAAATCCTGCGCTACAACATTGTGTCTCTTTGTTACAGGATGTAATATTGGTAAAGGACGGCGGTTCTCTCGGGTTCAGTATAATCGGGGGGACCGACCACTCCTGCGTGCCATTTGGTGGTAAAGAACCTGGCATATTTATATCTCACGTAAGTACAATAAATAGTAGAAGAATGTTATAGCAATATTTATTTACCTATCTCTGCCCTCTAAAAGTCCCTGTTTATAATTGCGTAAGATGAGATCCCTTTGTAGAGATAACCTTATCGTATGTATATTTCTGTTTTTTTTTGTGACTATCTATGGTACATGATCTAATAATAAAATGGCTTTAAATTTAAAAGTTTTTATCATACATCTAAAATATATGCCTATATAGGTGGTCCCCGGCGGTGTAGCGGCTAGATCGGGCAAGCTCCGTATGGGAGATCGCTTGCTCAAGGTGAATGGAACCGACCTGCCGGGCGCCACGCACAGGGACGCAGTACAGCTGCTGCTGCAACCTGGACCCACCCTCACACTGACCGTTCGACACGATCCGCTGCCGCCAGGATTCCAGGTCAGTGTTTGTGAAAACGGTCGTGGCACAGGATTCGCCATCTTTCACTTACATTTGATAGACATTCACTATTCTTTATAACAGAACATATTAATCATTGTATCCATTCATATCTCTTAAATACTCGTAAGTTAAATATACTTTTTAGATTGAAAATGAATTACCGATAATGTGTAATCACCAAAGTTTTGGAGTAACAATTCTAAATTAACTTATTACTTATTTACTTTTTGGCGGTCCTGTGTCATAAGTGCAGTAAGTCTTTACAATATTGAATGCAGATTGAGTTAGCTTTAACAATCATTTACTAATACAAATCATATTGCAGTAAATTTGAATGTTATATTAAATTAATTTTGCGCAATGTAACAGACATAAAAATGTCTCATGTGCATGATTGCATTTTGCAGAGAAGAAGCGATTATGGTATATAAGTATGTTATAACGTAGAATAATAATACTAATGCTTATGTAGTTTTTGAAGATAACATATGTATCTAGTGCATCAAAAGTAATACGAAACTAGACCATGAGCATAAACACCGCTGCGAAATCTGTGGCTTAATATTCGCAAGACATTTACTGTATCATATAAGCTGGCAAAATTAGTATTGAATATATATTATTGGTGTTATAAATATATATTTTGTTCCACACGTGCACACTACGGCCATCACAACACACATACAGGGCCTCGTTCAAGTTGAGATTGTTGACACAACTGTAAGTGATCGTCAGACGAGCTCGATCCTATATGTGTTTATCATTTTATAATTACCCCCCCCCCCTACCCCCCGTACACCGTGTTCAAACAACGTGATACGCTTTTTATAACGTGATTTTAACCCATTATAATTGCTCAAAATTATAAAATCTCAAACAAGCTTATTCCTTTTCTACCTTTTTTATTTTGTGGAACAAGTTTCAGTGTGTCCCGAATAGTGTTATATTTTATGTGGAATTAGTACTGTGTTCAACGATGTGTGTAAAATGCATGTTTGTTTTGGCTTTGCATGATAAAGAATTTTCTTATCCATATAACAGCTTAGTGTTATTTGTATGAGATTATTATCAGATAATAATGTTGCAGCTTTAACGAAGGAAAGGTCTCGAAGCTTTCAAGCAAGCATTTATGTTAAAATGTTGTTTATTTTACAGGAGTTAACTATAATAAAGCAAGAGGGAGAAAAGTTAGGGATGCATATAAAGGGAGGTCTCAATGGACAACGCGGGAACCCTAATGACCCCAACGATGAAGGAGTGTTCATATCAAAGATCAATAGCGGGGGCGCTGCACGGAGAGACGGCAGACTTAAGGTAAGATAACAAGGATATAAAAGGATATAAAATGTTGTTATACACAGTTATAAAGGAAGTTAAATACTTGACATTTGCAATAGAATGTTTAGGCTGATCTGACGAAATTTCCATTTTAGAAAGTGTCAAAATCAGTTTAATTAATCAAGTATCAGGGTGGTATTAGTCTGAAAAAGACGTTTGTGTCTTAATAAGAAGTTTTAATAAAAGAATAGCTAAAACGTTTTTTATATTGGGGTAGATCAATGAATTTGTATACATTTTATATTTGTAGAGTAATAAAAAGTAGAAAATAATAATCGATACATAATCCGAGGCTGACGGAGATGTTGTTTTGACAAGAATTAAAAGAATAGATAAGTTTAATTGAACCAAAAAGATTATATGTATAGGTATATTAAATATGTAAAAAATATGGAGCTTGTAACAGATTTGAAATCAATCTAACAAAGATACATGATCGGATTTTAATGAAGTTCAGATGGCTTCCATGGCCTGTATTCACAAGTAGCAATAGCTGTATAATGCTCGCTCCTGGTACCAGGCGGGCATGCGTCTGCTGGAGGTGACAGGCGTGTCTCTGCTGGGCGCGACGCACGCGGAGGCGGTGAACGCGCTGCGCGCAGCACACGACGCGCCGCTCGCACTCGTCGTGTGCCACGGGTACTCGCGACCCGACAAGTGCGCCGTGAGTACCAAATAACGTGACCTCCTAGTTGCTACGACTGATACCTCTTAACAGATCGTTTTATAATGGTGCACGTAATTTAGAAAATTGACTGCTTCCTTTTCGCTCGTTTTGAGTACACATTAGAAAGCTAGTGCACACGATTGCAATTCACACAGACGGGCAGCGAGAGCGGGACGGCAGACACCGGCGGCTCTCTGTCGCACTCCACTTCCAGTCTAGATAGAGACGAGTCTTTGCACCAACAACAGGTAAGATAAAAAAAACGTATTTTTTGCATAGTGCTAATAAATTTTGTTACACAAATATCTTATAAAATGGTAGACTTAGTTCCTGCTAAATAATCTGTAATTAGTTTAATAAATAATATGAGAGCTCATTACGATATCCTAGGAACAACAAATTAGACAAGAATTAGTGGAGTTTGAACACGAGAAACAGATCGCCGAAGCAAGGGAAAAGTCTACACCTGAAAAGGTAAATTAATTTAATCTAGTACACAAACAAAATGAAAATACCAATAAAATTTTGCTTTAGTTATAAATTATTAATCTGATCTGTGAGTTCATTAATTTTATTTTACTATTTATAGTATAAAAAATCAGTTTATATAGCATTTATATCTCAAACGTTTTTGTATTTTCTAAAACAAGCTAGATAAAATGAATTTAAACTTTTTAACCTTCAACTATCACAATGTCGAATTTCATCAAAAATAAATTATTACCATTTTTGTTTCCCGGTACTTTTTATGACATCATGATTTGGTTTTGTTAATATTTTATTACGTCACCCCCCATAGGTTTTGGACATAGTGCACGCTGTGGAGAGCATCGCGCTGGACCCCTCCCCTCCGACGCCCGAGCCACTGCATAAGACCACCACAGTGGTCATGTCCAAGCACACGCTGCACAACCAGGTATGCGACTATTAACATATATGGTATAGGCACTATGAATAGAATCAGCTTTTATATTACGAATTATTAATATATATGAATCAATCTTCTGTCTTTATAATAGACACATTTAAAATATGGTAATGCTGAAAAGATGTATTTAGGATCTGAAATAAGAATGCAACATCGTAGACTATTTTCATACTTAACATCAGGCAGACTGGTCAAACAAAAACCTATTTTTAAAGTAAAAAAAATGTTGCCATAACACTGAAAATTAATAAATAAATAAAAAAATATTAATGAGAGTTATGAATGAAGATTTTTTTATTAATGCTTTAACTTATGAATAGAAAAAAATAAAGCATGTACGTTCGTATTATGTAGTTCTGTAGTTATAGTTTAACTATTCTAACTTATTCTCAATACTGCACGTCGGTCCTCGATGGCATGCACTTTGAACTATGTAGCTTGCATGAAAATATTACTATTATACTATTTATTTAATGTATCTTCCAAAATAAATGTTCATTTATTGATGTTATACTACGGTAAAGGATTTCTCTGTTATTTTTTGTACTATTCGTTGTTAGTTTTAATATATCTGTCCGTAGTAGTAACCTGTATTTTCTATTGTATGCATGTTAATATGTAAAGCGTTATGAAAGGTGAATTGAATTCACTCCCTTTTATCAAAACGAAGTGTTAGAATAGATAGATGTCGTTATGTACTAGATAAATAATAGACGATCAGATATACTGACTATTACGTCCATTGCAGAATGCAAATCAAGATGGATTGGAAGGAAACACATAGTACTACAATAGACATCTGTCCAATTGTATATAGTTTATCGAGAATGGACTCATATTCGAATATTTTATTATTAATATATTTATCGGTTACGGTTGACAGTGTATGTAGCTCTGTATCAAGAAATGAAGTTATTGTAAGTAAACTATTGTATGTATGGCTATGGAATATTGTATGTATCACAAGCATTAATAATTGACGTTTCTATGAACTATATATATACTATTTGTCCTTGTCTATATATACTTGATATGTTTGTATGTTGTCTATGTCTCTAGTGATAAATGTAATAGTCATAATTCCATATAACAATATACATTTTAATTGTAATAATTATTCAGTACGGATTCTATTCCTGAAAATAGATTATATTCATCCGATTAAATAATTTTATGTGAGTTTTCCTATACTGTTAATGTATGACTGAAGTATTACTGTTATAGATAAACTTATATTCCTACGTCATATACCGTGGTTTTCATTATATAGGAGTTAATATTTAAACTTTCGTGATCAATTATTATATTGTATGTAATTACCCGGCTGTACTCGCGTCAATACTATCGGAATTCGTCAGACTAGTTTCGAACCCATAGCGTCAACTGTTCACGCTGCTATTTATAATTATGTAATAGGAGTTTATATAATTAATATGTAATACTTGTGACGGGTTGCTAATGTTCCCTTGCCTTATTGTGTTACCAACTCTATGATCAGATGATATTGTGACCAATATTGTAATTTACTGTACTGATTGTCATTCTGTAATCAACTATAGTCCATGTAGTCCAATTTTATATACCAATTTATACCTATATATATGGTGTTTATATCTCAACATGATTTTTTAATGAAATATACAATAATTTTATTGCCAATGTTTTAATATACTTTTAATTTGATATTTAACTAATTTTTATTGTCCTGTAGTATTTTTAATCAATAAAATTATTATAAGAAATTATTAGATTGTTTGATGTCGATATGTAAAGGCAGAAATGTAATTTAATAATATAAATATTTTTATGTGAGAGTTATCATATAGTTTGGAACATGCTTGTTATGTCGCTATTTTGTATTAGTGGCTTGTATAATGCTATTAAAACGGCGGATTTGAAGTAAAGAGTGATCTTACAGCTTAAAGTTTGCTAAGTTTCTGTAAACTCACGAGATCCAAGATTACTGTTATATTATTATTTGGCTGTAGTCACATGAAAATCGGATTTTGCCTGACTGGTTTCTAACTAATTCGGGGGCACCTATTCGATCGCGGCGTGAACAATTCACGTCTCGATTCCTTCATGGTTCGAACACATGAATAAAGGTCCTGAATGGATTCGAACTTAGATGGGCAAATTCCGATAGTTATAATGTGGGTATAGACGGATAATCATATATATTTACTATGCTAAGTTGTTTGACAATATGCAGACTCTTGCCAAATAGACATTATAAGGAAATATATAATTATTTTGCTCTTACACAAAGAGCTAGTTTATTTTATAAAATACGTATTCGTCTGCTAAATATTAATTTTATTGTATTTTACTGTTAAATATTTAGTTTTTTAAGCTATTGCTATAATTTTATTTGACCAAGTTAACTTTTTTCAACATTTATTGCTCTTTGCTTCTAATTTTAACTGTGGATAGAGTACTACATATCAGAAACAAAATTCTGTAACAGTAGATTATTAAAAATATTATAATATAAAATTTGCCAAATTTTAAAACTGCCATTTATTTTGAAATTTTATAAAAAAAATATTAATGTAATGTTAACTCATTGGCACATTTACTTTGTATACAAAAATCTAATTGAAGTTATATTTTAGTGTTGAATTTAAATACACGTTGTTTTGAAACTGGTGTTTTTCTGTCTGTAAGGTTTTCGGTAGCAAGTTTCTCGTAACATTTATTTTGGAAGATTTTTGTTCCACGCTAAATAAGTTCTACCCAGTTTTTATTTCGTTTCGTTTTACGGCTGTTTTCTTGCAAGTGGCTTCTGCTATTCTTTTGAAGTTACAATACGATAGCACTTATATTAGCTAAAGTAGTGTAAAAGCAGTGTTACAATTGTTGGTTTGGTTAGTCGTCTAGTTCACCAGCGCCGGTGTCTCCGCTGGCCGTGGTCACGCACCAGAAGCCGAAGTCGCCGCCACCTACCGAGTCCCAGGGAACCCCCGTCGACCCACCTAACCCTCCATCCGTCAGACAGAAACCACAAGTGCCTCGAAAGCCGCAGACGAAGCGAGTTAGTTTTACCTCGGACTCACACAATCTACACGAACAGACGTTATCCACGAACGAATCCAGTTTTCGAATCATAACGCATGGACCGCATGAAACGCTCGCGGAGGTCTCTCCGACTACTAACGATGCATGTCCGGGAAATGCCTCTTTACTAATAAAACATCGACCCACTAAAATTGAGCCGAAAGAAACCAAAGCGGGTATTGTACGTCCCGACGAATTTATCATCCCACCTCCGCCTTTATTCGCGACAAAAGTAAGTCTGAGTCATTTAGTTCATGAGGCGGCACCAGAGCTAGATGAGCCCCTTATCACTGTTGTGCCTGAGCGTGTAGTTCTTCTAGAACCTATAGTGGCTGAAACAACTATGCAGTCCAGTAATTCTACCAACTCACCCGAAACCGAATTCCCTCCACCACTGAACTATAACGCCCACCCAATTATAAACTCTTCTTTAAGATTAGATAATAATCCGCTATCAGGACCTATATTTTCTGAAGTGCCTTCGTCCCAAGTCTTCCGATATGAAATTCCGTCTAACGAAAGTAGTGACTATTTTGATGAATTACCAGTAAGTCCTGTAGGAGAACCCACAACACCAGAGTTATTGCATGCCCATTATAAAACCCTGCCTTCTGTATCACATATACCCAATTCGCCTTGCTATTTGCATCCTCAAAGAGATCACTTCGAAGACATAGATAGCGATACTTATGTCTCTTTACACGACTTAAGAGTTAAAAATACATCACCAAACATGGTACATTCTATTACCTATCCGCCTTGCAACCCTTATCCGTCTTTAACGACGGTCGCCGGTACTTTCAATCCATATACTTGCACTGTTCCATCACGGATGTCAAATGAGGAATGTGTATCGTCATCAAAACCTAAACTTTCGCCATCATTAGTTAGTTCTGTAGGGAGAGATATAAATGCGAATGTCACACAACGTGTTATCATTAAAGCGGGGGAAGCTCCTAAAAGTGTTCAATTAGAAAGAAGAGTTCGTTTTGGCGATGTGACGACTGCGCCTGAATTAAATAGATATTCAATGAGTTCGGAACCTGCGAGAGAGGGAAGTACCTCGCCCGCATCCACCCTGAAACCCGCATGGAGCAGCAAAATCAAATCCTTTGCCACCGGCGAGGTAATAATTAATGTACGGCATTACACAACACTCAGCTTCTTTTGATTGTGTTCGTCGGCAACCCGTCTCGATACTAAACACGAACTCATCGTCCCATACATATACCATTCTATCTCGTTACGGTCATTAACCAACATATTATTATAGTTTGCATGTTTTTTTTTATTTACATTATTTATTAATATTAATTTTTGCGTATAGTTTTGCTGTCTACGAGGATTAACTTTATTGACTGCATGGGTGTTAATAGCCGGAAATGGATTATCATGGCTTGTATATTGTGCTTTTTAAAACATTTATTTTATTGTCATTTCACAATACAGTTTTGGATTTATTATTTATGAAACTGTTTGTATTTGACTATTTAATAATTGCAGGCTTCCCCTCCTCAATCTGGTAATTTTGTGAAAGCATCTGTGAGCGATAAGAAAAAATTCTTTGAGAATGCGATGGAAGAAAGTCACAAATCATCGCCGAAGCCAGGTATATTATATATTTTAATATATAAATTCAAAATAAACTTGATGTTTATATATAATAGTGGATACAATTTGTTTTATATGCCGCCATGTCTTTTTAAAAAAAAAAAAAAATTTAAATTTTACATTGTTAACATATACCAATGTGTCATGTGCAATCTTAAAAATATACACATAAAACAAAAGAGGGTTTTTAAATATTTCATGGTGATAAAACGTATATATATATATATATACATTGATTCGTAATCTTTCAGAGAAAGTGTTCACATTCTTATCAGCGGATGAGGTGGAGAAATTGAAGCAGGAAGAGGAGAGGAAGATGGCGTCTCTCTCCCGCTCCGAGCTGTCGTCGTGGTCTGACCGTGCGAGTGGAGACAGCGACCACTCCGATGAGGAGCCCTACGAGAATGGACACAGGTAGGTTCAGATACAATCTATATAAGTTTTGTGGTTTTCGTTATTGAAATCTAAATATGTACAATTACTTGTTACTTTTGTAAGGATAAATTGTATAATGACTTGAATAATTATTATTATCACCGTATTCACGGAATTAACTTAATTGTAAATAATGGTCGGATGACTACGATCTTATTAACATAAATATTCGTAGATCGCTAAAAAATATAACTGACCACTTTTCGTTTGACACTACCAATTAAACAAATGAAATCGAGAATCGATCTAGGGTTTGACAGAAATCTTTATTATTATGTGGTCATGGTAACTCAACAATAGATTTTCCTTTCTCAAAGGCAATAACCTTGTGTATGATCTGATATTGCCGCCCTGTACATCGACCACCTACCATCAGATGGTCGTATTCTTATTTTACATAAAAACAACAACAGACTAGTAATCTAATCTAATCGTCTAATCCAGTTTAGCATACAGTGTCTAAGTGCGTGTGTTGTGTTAGTGTGTCAGCAGGCGGCGTGTCTCCGTCCGCAAAGTCTCGTCGTCGCTCAGGGCGCGCGCCCGAGGACCAGCAGCAGCGCGCCGCCAGGAGAGCCGCCTGGAGAGCTGACAGGCTGCGCTCACTGGAACAGGTACCACCAACACTGCCACCACATTCAGCAGTCACTAACTACAATTATACCTAACTCCAGTTATACTCGCCGGTTCGATCTTATAGGCTTTAACCGCCGAGTATAACGCTTCCGTCATTTGTAAGAAATGGCATGGAATATTCTAACTTCCGTGGTCTTTAGATGATGTGTTCTATTCCAAGTATTGATTACAATCGCGTCTTAGAATGACTATATGATTAATGCGATTCATATTTTAGGACGCGATTGAATCACAAAAAGCAATTAAAAGCATGGTGGGTCCGGCGCATGAGATCATAGGAGAGGTGCCGTCGAGAGATAACTCTCCTCCCGAGGTAACGATTGTATTGGTAGACTAATGTTCTGAATGTTGTCCTAATTTACTGATATATATGGATAGAATGAGTTATTAAATATAGTGGTCATAAAATCGACAATCGATAAGTTGATGCTTTGAAATTTTACAACCTACACCTAAGGCACCCCCCCCAAGATACATCTTAGTATATATTTTTATGCTACTACCTTCAACTTCTTGGTTATCGAAATTCTATGATTACGACACTTCCATTCTCACTTAATAAATGTTCACTTTGTTTTAAACCCAAACCTAATATTATGTGTGTTTGTCTGTACCTAATCGGTAAATATATTAATTATAACGCTGGGGTAAATTTAATAAGATCTTGGATACGTGACTCCAAAATATATCACAATTAATTATAATTAATTGAGCAAAAAGCACTCAATGTCGCGCTTTATAACGCGTTGTGTTAAAAAAGTTAACTAAAACAAATTGTGTTAACTCAATGTCATTGGTTGGGTGTTGTCGCTTCGCATCATATGGGGTGTGTTTGTGAAATTGGCTTTAATTATAGAAATGGCCCCTGCCACGTATTGCGTTACGTACAAAGCCGGGGCCAATACTGGCCGTGAAGGAGAAAGAGAAGTTGTTAGACGAGCGCATTACACTACGCACGGAGGAATACGTGTGTCCCGCCACCGGGGACACTAAAGTGCGAACCGTCGAGTACATTGAGAAAGTTATTGAGAAAGAGGTACGCAATGTACCGTACGCGACTGTACGTGTCCTATATCCGCTGTACACAGCAATGCGTTACGTGTGGTTTTTATTGTATTTTCTATGCAGTGTGTATTATACGAAATATGCTTAGCTTTTTACGTGCAAAATTGATATTTTTAGCGACTTGAGTGATGATAAAGACATGACTTTTGACTGTTTTTTTTAATAGAAATAAATTGGGGCCTTAGCACATAACGATATTTGGCACAATCGTGCAACACCGTATTATTTCGCTGTTTAGATATCAATAGTAGATAAAACACAACTAATTTGTAAATAAGGTGGGAGTTTGTAAATAGAAACGGGGATTTAAAAAATATATTTAGGTATTATTTATGGGAAATGTTTAGTAAATATTGTTATTATTTCCGTGTGTTGCATGATATTTCGGCATGGCATGCTAACATATTAATTGTGTATTTGTCAGACGATTCCTGGATTCTAGTCACGGAATCTTCACCGAAACAAATGGTTTGTTTAGTTTCTTTATATATTAGTAGCGCTTGTTGCAATAATTTCATTTTTTTATAATTATTTTAGTCAATAAAAAGAAATGGAATTATTGCATTTAACTGCTTTTCTGCTTGCTCTGAAGCCTATCACACTGGTTGGTGTAGTGGAGTGCATGTTTTATTATAAAATACTAGTTTTTATTATTAATTTTAACGAAGTGTTATTTTTTTTTTATTTTAATAATATTTAAGTTTAATGAAAACATTCATCATCTAAAAATAATCATGATTACAATTATATTTTCATTCATGTAAATAATATATAAAGGAATCTACTTAAATCCAATCACATTAAATCATTCATCTACATTCCATTTTTTCCATATAGTCTCAAATAGTACAAAAAATAATATATCTTTATATATAGGTGGAGACAACACAAGAGAAGATAATATCACTAGAATTAACAACGAGTCCTAGCAGTGAGACCGCGCCGGACCTGGACCTCGGGGTCAATCTGGAAGCAGAAGAATCAGGAGAGAACTCTCTCCAGCCGGATATAATCCAGGTCGTGAACCCCTTGCTGGACGGCGGGGCGGGCCGCGTCACCGCCATCCCCGTGGGTCCTCCCCACAGGCTCACATACGCGGACGAACAGTAACCGGGGTTGCCACCTCTATGGTGTAGAGTTGGTTTTAACCTATATGCGTTGTATTTAATTCTACTTATTTTTGTCTTTGGATGTTAAGATGTCTATAGATTTATCCTATGTTGACTTAATAAATTATTGATTTGATAATTTTAAATTAAAGTTGGCAACCCTATACCCATGACGACGCAATGGCTAACGGATGCACGACTCGACCAAAGTCGGGGATCAAACTCGAGCGTAGATTTCTTCAGCGATGCGAACGAAATTAAATGATTTTACATCCATTTTGTATTAAAACTGTGATAATAAGTATAGAATTCCACCGATTTTGCTCTTATTATTCGTATGGGGCCGTTGAAGAAATCAACAATCGAGATACACTTTTCAGTGGCATTTTATATTGATCACAATTTTTATTTTTTATTATAATTTTGCGGATTAGTTATCGTAAATAGTTTTTATCTATTTTGATAATATTTTGTGTACTTTACGTATGTAATTTAATATTTTTCATTCCGTGAAAGTTTTATTGTTTTATGATGCTGTACCTGGTGACGAACTTTATTAGGTATGAAGGAATCTGTTGAGATTAAGTAAAACAAGTACGTATGTACTATTGTATGTAAGTGTACTCAGAGACAGTACCGGCATCACATTTCTTTCAATTATATTATTTAGTACAAATAATTAATTGTCTTCAAAACAGTATTTGAATTTAATTTATGTATGTGGTGCCTTAATTCATAAAATCTTTATTTTATAATATTCATTGTTTTTAATAGATTAACGTTTAGATACAATTTGTTGTATACATAATGATTCTGCATTTGTATTAGAGAATCTATTAAGTACATTGTTCTTAACTCATCAAATGTATATTTCCGTTGTTTTTCATATTAATTGTATTGCAATGGATAGATTTAATATTGTATGAAAGAATGGTCTCGTGTGTTCTTTATATCTTTTTAAGGCTCTTTAGCAATGTGGATTGTAAACTAATGAAAATATTGTATGTTTGTCCAATAAATGGTTTAATATATATTTTAATAAAATTATATTTTAGTTTTATTTATGTGATTTTTTGTGATTATCTATACCAATGTTATAAAATAAAGTTTTTTTTTTAGGTAAACACGCCAGTATTCGAAAGTACCAGTGGAATAAAAAATTCTTTCTGATTATGATAGGCAAGTTCGTAAGGCAGACTACGGGAATCTAGCATTACAACACTATATACTTCATGAGGCCTTATTTATTAAACAAGGCCTTATATACTACATGCATACTTCGCCCACCGGTAACGCCGCGTGTAACACCTAGCAAGAATTATGTTAAATTAAATGCCAAATAACCTTGTAAACTTTATTTAATTGAAATAACCACAAAATAAACCTAATTCTTGAAACAAAGTCTTAAAAATATTATATAAAACTATTTCTTTGGAGCAATTATTCCTTCCAGTTGGGCCTGAAAAAATGAAAAAAAAATCAAATAGGACTAAATAAGATTCATCACAGACTATAGACAAAGGGATGTGTTATTTTTAAAATGAAAATATACTTAGCCCGAGAAATTTTGCTATAAATGTACTTGTGATTTTCTTTTAATTTATCAAGTCCTACCTAAGATGCGTATTTCCAGTCGCCTGTATAGATATATACCTTAAGCTGAGCATTAGTCTTCTTAAGCGCCAGTAGCTCCTCCTGGTGTCGTTTCTCCTCTGCGGCTCGTAGTTCTGCTGCGCGTCGCTCTAGCTGCTCCGTCTTCTGCTTCAACTCCGCACACTGCTTCTCTAACGAGGAACGATCCGCTTCCAACTTTGCTACTTGTTCCATTAGATCGGATTTCCCTTGTTCTGACTTTAGAAATATTATAAAGAATATTTAGAACATTAAATAAATTGCACTAAATAGTAACAGAGTAGAACAGGGTGTAAGATTTTTTTAGTCTCAACATGCCAGGGCTAAACATCTATTAAAAACAAAGAGACTTGAAATTTTAGTAGAAGACACCATATTTAGATAAAATGCATGCACTGTATATATTTTTGTACGACTTTTTTGATTAGTTACCTGCAGTGCTTTCCTCATACCGAAAGCTATAGAACTGCAATACAATGTTTGATAGGCTTCCATTGTTATCCTTGCTTCATCACGTACTCTTAATAAAAGAAGGCCTCGTTCCCCACAATTTATAGTAACCTGATCAAAATTTACTGATAAGTACTTACTTACTTAGCGCTATTCCAGCCATAGAATTGTATAGTTAATAGTGCAAATTAGGGGGAGGAGGGAGTAGGTATATAATATTGTTAATATATTAGTTAAGGGGAGAATAACTACTTATTCTTTTTTTTAAAGTTACCTGTCGTATTAGTTCATCAAAACATTGTGTATAGAGCTGTCTGCGAACAGGACATATTCCTGTTTCTCTTGCTTGTCTTTGCTGGAGACGCGTGTCTAACATTTCTTGAAGATTTATAACATCTAGCCTGGTTGCTGGAGTTGAAGATATCTATATATGATAAATATTAAATTATCCTGATTTTTAAACAATATAAAGCAATTCAATTTTACCTTTTGGGTCCATATCTGTCCATCTTCTTCCCATTCTTTAGGAGGTAAAATAGCATTAAGTATTTCTTCAGTTTCACGTTTTGCTTCTGTAGGAATGCATGGTTGTGCTGCTGCAACAGCTGTTGGCGATACCTTCACCCAGCAACATAAAGTGTTAAGTACACATGCATGAACGAATAGTACGGCTTAACTGATGATGTTAGTGCTGACCTTCGTACTGTAGGTAGCATCATAATTGTATCATATTATTCAAAATAAATATTTTTATCTAACGGGAACCATTCTAAGCCTGTCAGCTATAACATATTTTTAGTTGAAGGTTGCTGTATTGCTCCAGTCATATCAAATATAGTATAGTAGTAATTTGATGTAACATTTTAATTGATAACTTAACAAGTCATTAGAAAAATTGGAGTAATGGGTAAGTAATTTAACAACATATACACAGAATCTGTACTATAATTTTCCGACGATCTTGCGATACTACTGACACGTATTCCGATACTTGCAATGTCAGGTATTTTTAAATGAAGTAGAGTGTTAGTATGCATGTAAGTACTAAATACAAAACTCGTGAAATGTCAATGTTCTTACGATTATACGTTTTACGATCCCGGACTCAAAACGTGGTCAAAGTATTGCTACAATTACTTCATGAAGCAGCTCGATTAAATTTTCTTGATAACATTATACTACAAAGTTCGACCGCCATCGCGAGATATAGTCGATAGTTTTTTAAACGACAAAGAAGTTAGATGAGCTACCAATCAGAAACATCAAAAAGCTTGGATATATGAGAAATATCTAACGTCACGCATAAACTGGCCTTTTTCAGTTTATGACCTCAATAAAACCCTTTTATCAGTGATAGATGCAAGCGTCATAAAGATATTGAAGTTATGGCGTAGGTAAGCGCGTTCAGATTTATTTAGAGACTTTAATTCCATAAACAGTTTATGATAGCAAGATGAAAACTACAGTAAATGCATTTCAAATGACTTTCTCAGATCACAGCAACTCAATAAGATATAAAGCCACTGAATGAAATCTTTGAACATCTGTAGAGTGGGAAGGGTTAAGGGTACTTCTCGATAGAGGTCACCACGAGCGTAGTTATGATAATTTTAGAATCCATGGAATGCTATAAATCTACGGTTGTCTTAATTTCCCAATAATGTGTTGTAAATCTTTTAAGAAATATTAATTGGTGAATCCAACACAAGTAGAAAACTAAATGTAAATTAAAAATTTTATTTTCATATTTTGTACAATATTTATGAAATGTAATTAAAGTTCCTAGGTTTTTTATATCCTTAACATATCTTAACAATTCTTGATTGTTAAAAAAAACACATACTATTGTTAAAATTTAAATAATTTATTATGATTTGTGATACTAATAACTTTTATAGGTACTTACGACTTTTTCTGGTTGTTTTGTTACTAATACTGGATTATCATAACGGACAAGTGTATCTTCAGTGGATACTGGAGCTCTTTCCCCCATTTTTTTAAATACCTATCAATAAATATCTCTATTTGATAATACTAAGATAGGTCAATTTATTTTGAAATATACAAAACAATTGTAACCATAGTGGCAGTGCCATAGCAACTAGATTGAAGTGTAATATTATTTTCTTTTAATTCAACGTCACTTCAAAGTTGAATCATCTGTTCGATCAAGTCCTGTCAGAATCGCATTCTTTCGTTGGCTGCACTTTAATTCATTTAATTTTTATATAAGCGCAAAAGACTTTCTGCCAGGTATTATTATTATATTTATTCTTCTATATTTTCAGAAATAAGTTTAAGCGTAGGTCGCCTCGCCATTTACAAATTAAATTTATTTAATAAAGTAAATAATAGCACTTTTGGGCAGTTTTAAATAACAAACAACCGATAAACATACCAATCTTATTGTATGTAAAAATAACTAAACATGATGGCAATAAAACACTATGCTATTTCAAATTATGTATTTGTTATTTTAAGAAATCTTATCAACTATTTTACGTAGAATGACAATGTTTGTTATATGTTTTAATAAAATAAATCTTGATGGTTTGACACAAGTAAATTTTCTTCATCAAGTAAATTATAAAATTTAACCATCTACATACTGAGTCTCATAAAATAGAAATTAATAACTTAAAACTCATTATCACATTATTGTGAGTCACTGCTTGAACTAGAGCTTGAGTCAGTGGACATAACTTCTACATCTTCCTGATTGGGTTCCTTCCCTCTGCTGTCAATAGCAACCGAGTTCCCCCCACCCACAGACATGTGGAGCTCTCCAGAGGGGTGCCATGTGAACTGATTTGTCGCTGATGCTGGTACTGCTGATGTTATTATTTCATATTAGGAAATTGATATACTTCATAAAGGGTATATACAAATATTTTATATAGCTTAAAAAAAAATCTTTGTTTTGAATTAGGAGTTACAAGAATTCTACTGTATCAATTAGTGAAAGATTACTGTTCTAAGATATACAAATATGGCAGACCAATTTAATGTTATAAATTACACACCCATATAATAACAAACATTTTAGTTAGTTAATAAAAAACCACACTATTAGTTTATGACTAATAAAAAGTCATACACATAAAGTGAGTAATGATTTGGTTTCATGATGTTAATTATGGAATAATCTCACATTAATCAGTAATTTCCAATTACTCTCAAAGTACTGTTCAAAGTTACACATATAAGGAAGTTATCTAGAAGTTCCAGTGAATAATTGAGGGAAAACATTACCATAAGAATTTTATTAACTTAATCTGCCTATTATCTTACCTCCACCAGTAGTGATTCTATGAAGGTCATTGAGAGTAGAGGGAGCATGTCCATTTAGTGGTAAATCACAGAGTCGACCAAGCATTCCTAGTCTCATCTCTAGATCTGTAGGATATGGTCGGCGAGGGTCCCCTGGTTGCCAAGATAGAGGAGCACTGACTGCATTGGAGGCACTTATTCTGAGGTGAAAAAGTATAGAATTTAAAGGTAAGAATGTTTATGATACCCAACCAAATAATTTTTATTAACATTTCAAATAAATATTAACAAAAAGAATAAGAAAAGGATTAGGAATATTAAAGTGTACCTGTGTGCAAATTTTATCAATTCCTCAGATGGTACTGGCCTTTTTCTGGATTTAACAATTGATGCAAGTTTTTGTCTTGCTTGATAGAGTGATGTTGCTAAGATTTGTTCAGCATCTTTAAGTTGTCTTTGCAAATGGTGAATATCTTGATCCTGAAAGCAGTTGTTCAATTTAATTAGTAGTAGAATGCAAATTTTATTATAAATAATAATTATTATTTACTTTGTTATCCACTTCAGACTTAAGTTCATTCATCTTTTGTTGTATTTTCGCCTGCTCGTCTGCTAATTCTAAAGACTTTTTTAACTCTACATCTTTTGAAAGTAATAAATCTGTTAATTGTGCGTGATCGGCAGCAGACAATTTCTGAGATTTGGGTGCAATGGAAACTTCTATTATCTCTCTAAAACAAAGTAAATTAACTTTAATTATTAAATATATTGAGTACGCTTAAATGTAGCATCGTTAAACAAATATCAGAATTATACTTTGCTATAAGTTCCATATCGTCTATTATGGATAACAATCTGTCTCTGGTGCTTAAATGTGATGACATAATTATTAGTAGAATAAACTAATATAAAAGTTATTTAAAAACTCTAAATTATATTATTTTAATTTAAACAACACAATTTTCGGTATATCAGCATAAATGAATTTATTTACATGAAGTGTCAGTGTTACTGACATATTGACAGGGGAGTTTTTTACTCCTCCTTTAGAGCAAGCCACGATCAGAAATCATACAGCCTAACATTGAATTGACATTTAAAAATAAATTTGGAAAAAGAAAGTTAAAAGAAGTATCTTGTCGTTATTGGTACATTTTTAGTTCTATATATATTTATTTTCTTTAAATAAACATAAAATGGCGATATTTTTAATTTTTCTATTTACGCGTCATAACAATAAGTAGTGAACAACCAAAATTATTGTAACTATTTGGATGACATTCAAATTATTATCAAATTAGATGTTATTTGTGCTCTTGTTCCCTTGTTTTATAAAAAATGAGAATAGGAACAAAATTATCCTTTTTGTGTTCGTTATGAAATCTGGGGTTGCAGATATTAATTGATTAAAATAATTAAAGAGAGAATTCTTTGCAATCCCAAATATTTTTTGAGTCACTATAATCCTGTGAAAACCGACTGTTAACCACACTGTCTCTGTATCTGATTCGCTCTCTGTTGTCAATCTCCAATTCTGGTATTTTCTAACGGAATCTAATCGAACTTCGTATAAGAAACAAGTAAAGGAATTTTAGTAGATATTAATAATTATCCATATGTATAAAAAATAATTTAAGTTTTTTGCATGTTAGGAGTGGACTTATCGAAAATGCTTTAAGCAACTCTTTTTCTATTTGTTGTGCAATAAATAATTAAGTAAATAAAAACTTTTGATAACTTCGACCCGTAAACTACACGGACCGACTCTTAATCAGAAAAAGTTTTGTTTTTCGAATAATCAATATTAAAAAGAAAATGCTTAAATGGAAAAATTGCATGTTCGAAAAATTTCATTGCGTTCAAAATTAACAAACATATATTAAAAAAAAACATGCGAATCGACAACAATAATATTTGAAACTTTTGTAACCGCTTCAATATTTCCAGAAAGTTACTTATTTAACTTATGTAAGGTATGAACTATTATTATATAATGGCTGTTAAATTTAGACTACAAACAATAGTCTTTTCTTCAACACAAGAAAGTAGGTACATATAATTTATATTATAATATTATAAATACTAGATAAGATGTTATCTGCAAGAGTATATTGTATGTTTTATGATTTAAATTATCAAGATCATAAGCAGCGCTAACCATATAAGTATTGTAGACGTAGTGTCGGTAGAAATTATGGTTTCAATTATATAGTTACGCAAAAATTACTTTTCAACAATATTTTGAAGTTTGAATATAAAGATGTGGAATAATTACTTATTATGTAGGATAAGATATATATTTGTTGTTATCTACTAAATCTAAATAACTAGCTACTTAACTCACTCACTTATATAATAAATAAGGAGAAACTCGAAAACCACTAAAATTTTAATTTTAATTATTTGGTATTTTTAGCCTTAGAAATAGAACGAAACAAAAACGTTGGTAATTACTTTTTTAAAACAAAAGTAATTTAAATTTTGTTTATACTTTACTCTAAGATTCATTTTTATTTTATAATTAGTTATTGCTAGCGACTTCGATTATATCTCCACTTCATAGTTTAAATTATAAGTAAATTATAAATTCATTTATTTTTCGTGTTATTTTAATAATAGCTAAATTTTTCTTCTGGATTTTTCAATTTTCCTGTGAAAATAAAAAAACTTTTTTTGTCTATGTTTTTTCTGTAATAATGTCTAATGTTTTTTAGGTGTAAAACGTCCGATATGTTATATTTCATTATAATGTCATTGTATGATATTGTAATTACTGCCCGATAATGTTTTTGTTTTCCGTAAAAATGAGACAATTTTCCGGACTGTAAAGCATCCTATATATTGACTTAAATATTAATCAGACTTCTTACTCAATTTTTATTGTATTGGAAAAAAGTTTTATTGTATTGTAATTGTAGCCCAAGTCAGTTTTACCTTTTATCCCTGCAGGAATGACGAGGAAAACTCTGGAATAAAATATATTCTATATCTTGACTGCAATAACCTGTAACCATACTAAATTTCATCAAAAATATTTAATGTTTGTATCGTTCTTTGTTACTATTTTCCTTCCTTTGTTATTATTTGCCAAAGTTAAAAAGTTTATTTGTCTATAAAAAGGCAACAATTATGTATCAAAATAGGTAAATATTTTAACTAGAAAGCATACGTGCTAAATTATTACTTATAGGTTGTTCTGGTGTTGTAATGCTTGGTGATTCATAAGTTCATATTTTCTTACTACTCAGTAAAATTCTGGTTTCGTTCATGCAGTTTGCGCGTGATGGCGCATGCGCGGGGAAGGGCTATGAAGGTTAGGGGAAGGGACGGTGCAGGCCACGCTGCTAGCATGCGATTAACACGTGCTTAAGAGCCTTTCTTACTGTTAATATAAAAAAATACAAGTAAATTAATAACTACTTTTTTATATAGACATTTTAATTTGAAGAATTGTACTTTAATATGTCAAATCTTAAACATGTTGAGCTTATTAATTTTAAATAACTATAGAATTAATTAATGTACTTAAAATTAGGCATCAATTGATGTTCTAAATTTTAAAAAGTTCAAGAAATAATATGAGATTTAAGATATAGAAGATGTTTTATAAACAGCTTTAAAATTTTATTTTATAGTTACAGCTTGGACTAACAAAAGCGTATTAATAAATGTTATGGTGAATTCGTTTATTTTAATTAATTTAATGGTTTTAATTTAATGGGACGCTAATAATTGCTCAGTGCACAAGTTGTGCCATAGAGTATTGAAACTCAGTAGCTTCGATTGAGAATTCGATGAAAGTATAGACAATACATGTTCAGATTTCTAGCAGACTTAAAAATAATGTTTATTTATTCAAATTACAATTGTAATAATAGTGTACCTTCAAAAGAACACAATATTTTTAACGGTTTTATTCTACTTGAACAACTGAAATCTATAATCTGTGTCTAAAGATTCTTTTGAGGAGTGGGAGTGTGGTCTGAGGAGTGAGGAGCGAGGTGCATTCGATCGCTGAGTGAATGAGCCACACGTAATACATTGCAAACTCACATCTAAAAAATATCAGTGCAAGTTTGGCGGTAGAGTTGAATCTAGCCTCTCTGAATCTAATGGAACAGCTTTCCTTCGAAGTGTCACCAAGCGTATTAAACAAACAAAACATTCGTCATTTACGAGATCATTGTTGGAAACAACAAATCTTATTACTACTACTATGTTGTTTAAACGGTTCATCGAAAGAAAGTCGATGTTGAACACGGATTCGAAGGAAAGGTCTCCAGAAAAATGTACTAAAAAGAAGTTGGAATGCGAGGGTTGTCTGGAACATTCCACGTAAGTTATATTGGTTATTTCCACTGATTCGAAACATGACAACACCAACTCACTTGTGGTTTGTTTTGATAAACAAAAACAAATATGTTATTAATAAAAAGGTCCTATTATTCAATCCCCAGTTAATTCTCACGGTTTATATTGTTTGTTTTGACCGTGTTTTTGTATCAAATATCAAATAAAAACTTTATATAGTTAAGAATTTTTCGAGTATTGAAACATTTTGAACAAATCTTGGTTTATTTTTAACAACAATATGCTTGAAAGATAATAAATAAATTAATTAAATAAAAAAATAAATTAAAATATTGCTAAACCGAGGATTAATTATTGACACAATATGGAATAATGACATGATAAACATAAATGTTTAAATAAATTATTCGCGGTTTCATCCGCGTACGAACAATATTATTTACTTTGCAGAATACCACAGAATACAAGAGAATATTTTTACAGATAACATTTTTGCGATCTATAATGAATATCTAGTACATAACAGCCATATATTAAAGAAACAAAATTGATACGGAAAATACTTCTTGATACATTCCTTGTCAAACAAATTTACTTATTTTTAGAATAAAAATATAAAATTCTGAATAAATAAATAATGACGATACAAATTAAAATAAAAAACTTCTCAAAAGCAAATTATTGATTACAATAATTTGCTTATATAGTTATATATAAGTATTAACTGAAACAAAACTGTTTACTATTATGATGGTCTAAAGATGGACTCTTAAAACCATTTATCAAACTATTTTATCACAGTTTTGTTTATCAGAAGACAATTTTCAAAACTAATTGTCGGTGCTTGATTAACCAAATATACAAACATTTTGAATTCTTGTACGCAATTAAAATTCTATTTCTGATGAGGTCGGATGTTTACCAAACTGGTTTTTGCTTTCCACACATTTAATATTAAGGTTATATTAATTTCACCTAACAGATCGGTTACACATTTTCGTGAACAGAAAAAGATTCACCTAAATATTATTTTTAAAGACAAAAACGTGTTCTGTAATAAAGTTCGTAGAATAAAAAAGTTTTACTGACTTACGGTTCATAGTACGATAGTAAAACACCATTCTCACAATTAATTAATATTTGTATCATAAATCTGAAAACATTGGTTAAAGAAATCAAACAAGATAGTAGGTATACAATTAAATAAATAATTATATATATTTTTTATAAATTTATATCCTACCTTCACTCCGTTTCCTTCACGTTTCAAATGTGTTTAGAAACTTCGGTTTTCTAATAAGCGATAAATGCGTTTTATCTCCCGGACTTTAAACCGTATTAACCCTTTATTCAATAAAACCTAATCACTGTTTACGTATAAATTATTAATGATAACGATTACCAATTAATTAAATGTATTACATCCGGGGGCTCGTCCCTCTTGTGTTCAAGAATGAACGTACTTGGGACGAATTGTTTATGAAATCTTGGGGCCAAGTATCAAAGGTCCTAATAGATAGCCTTTACAAAGTGGACTTTTATATACTTTGTTGTATTACATCTTCATCAGTCCAGTTATAACTAATGAGAAGTGAACAGTTTAATGCTAGAGTTAATATATTTCGAAAGTTAGTTTTCTGATTAGCTAGTCAGTTATATTATATATAAAACTCTTGATTGCAACGAAGTTTGCATCATCAAATAACACTGTTGCAGTATTCTGGAGGAAATGATGAAGATGGTTATACTTGGTATTGTGCTGTGGGCTGGAGTGACATTTGGAAGTCATGTAGCTCCTTATCCACTTAACCTGATTGCACGTACAGGTATGTACTAATTAAACTAAAAATATTATAAATATTAATTTATATATATCCTTTCCACTTTGAATCAATATTATACTTAATAAAATAAGCATTTCTGTAAGGACTCTCCAACTTATAAATTGCTACGAGGGTTCCGATCGTATCCTGGTCTTATTAGAACCACAGAACAAACTCAGTCGTGTGTTTAATACAATTGGGATATAATCTAAATCGTATTTCAGATATCATACATCCGCCTCCAATGTATGAGTTTCCGTTCCCGAGCGCGACAATGTTAAAAAGATTACCGATCGTGACGGCTGCTGATACAAACAAATCGATCAGCGTGAGCAAGCTTGCAATATCAATGCTTGATAGATTTGAAAGCAATCTGAATTTGGCTGAGATAAAACCTAAACCAGGTTCTGCAGCTCAGGGTCTGGCTATTCATGGCTATCCCTCAGACGATGCAATGAAATATGAGAAGTCAGCCGCCATTATTACAAAGGCTTCACAACAACTAGTTTGGTCTAAATGTGCGAGGTTTGTATTGTTTTTATGTTCATTTACTTAATAAGTAATTATATATATGTATATTTATCTGTATACTCAAACAAAAAATATATTTTCATTATTCTGTAGATTTGGGTTAGCAAAGGATGAATGTGCAAGTTTTATAAGTACGTTAAATTTACGAGAAAGTGAATTTGGAGGTGAATGCGCACAATTGGAGAGATTTACCTGTCGTACGAATAAGATGTCTTCTAGATATCGTACATTTGATGGATCTTGTAACAACCCAATTAGATCTTCTTGGGGACAGGCACTTACTGGCTACAAAAGGCTTTTGCATCCGAGATACCATGATGGAATTGAAGAAGTAAGTATTTATTATATCTTTATCTGTTTTTTCTTCTTATTTCTTAGGATATTACACAAAACAGATGATTATTTGTATTTTTTTATTTAGCCTCGTCGTGCTGTCAGTTCCCATGAATTACCATCAGCCCGTCTAGTCAGCTCAGTGTTAGGAGATAATATGGATGTACCAGACGATAGGAAAACCATTGCCCTACCTGTTTGGAGCCAATTCATTTTCCACGATTTGGTACATACACCAGTTCGGAAAACTTGTAAGTTTGGACCTACTTTGCCATTACAGTACAACAATAATCAGATATATTGTATTTTTCTACAAAATTTTGTTATTTTTTTCCCACAGATCATACAGGTCAGGCTATTCGATGTTGTGATAATTCCGGAATGACCCTCACACCGCGCTATTTACACCCCAGCTGTATGCCCATTTCCGTACCTGAGCAGGACCCTGTGTACAAGAAGCAGCTCGTCACATGCATGGAGTATACTCGCTCTGTTACCACTTACCGCGGAGACTGTACCTTTGGAGCTGCTGAACAGGTATGTTTCTTTTCCAAATATGCCTCTTTGCCACCTATTTGAAAATGTGTTATGTAATTCTTATGTTATTATGCTATAGGTTTTAAGCGTAATACAATCACACTGAAATGTTTTTTGTCTATACTTCACAAATTGTTTGTTTTGTCAGCTTATTTCCCTTTGTCAGGGTAATCACTTTTCAAAATAATGTATTGTTTTTTGAAATGCTTACATATTGCAATATTTATATTTTTTTCTAAGAACATGTTTTTATTAGATATGTTATCGAAAGTCATTATTCTATTACACATTCAATGCATAAACCATTTTATGACTCTGATTTAATCTCAATAACGTGTTTAAGAAATCTTAAAAACATTTACTAGAATAATTAGCAGCAAGAAAGATACACGATTCTTTACCCGGAAAATACTTATGCAAATACCACTTGTTAACAATATTTATTATAAACAGAGTACTTACTATTATTGTTTGCACCGATAAGATATATTTGTGGGTGTAAATATCAAGATACAAAGGTCTTCAAAATAAAGAACGTCACAGACGTGCTAATTGACTCTTCCACTATATATATATATATATATATATATATATATATATATATATATATATATAGAAATTATAGTACAATGTAACAATCGTCTTAAATAGATTTTTATTTATTAATAAAAAAATATATCGCTATTTACTTTAGTTTATTAATACTTTCTGAAAGTTATGGGATCATCTTTATGTTTAAATTATTTAAAAAATCATTATTATTAAAATTATGAAAAAAATTAATTCGACACGTATAATAAACTTGATGGACCGTGGGCGGCGTTGGCGGCGATCACTTTCCATCAGGTGACTTATATAGTTATAGAAAAAAATATTTAATTTAATAGTACCCTCAGAAATAGATATTTTTATTGTAGTTAAATGGACAATTTTGTTGTCATTTGTAGCTTTATTATTTTTAATTGGCTTCAATAAGTCTCAATTACAAATAGTGTACACTTTACATATTTAAAAAGGAAATGATCAGAGCAAATGAATGTATGAATGTCATTATAATACAGTTAGATATATTAAATCTTTTTAAAAATCATACAAATTTATATAACATATTATATACATATATATTTATGTATATACATATATATTTATGTATATATATGTATATAACATAATTCAGGTATTCAAAAAAATAAACCATTTTTTTTATTCACGTAATTTAAACTATAACTATTTTATTATTATTGAATTCTCACACACGTATAAAATATTCTCATTTATAATTTACGATTCTTCAAAGATTATTAGTTCAAGATTAACACAAGGAATTTAAAAGCAATTAGAGTAAGTGTTATCAAACATAACGGTCTTGTAATTATGCGGAATTTAGTATTGTCTTAGATTTAAATAAAATAAAAATGTAACCAAATTATACGCGAGTTTTAATCCGTTATAAAATATTTTTATTTCATATGTGGAATTTCTTGAAACATTAAAGCAGAATAATACCAAATATAAGTAGAAATTGTAAATAAATGTTGAGGTCCTTGGTAAATTCAACAGTGCCCTTTACCATATTCGATACTGGTTTGTGTGTATGTCCTTATTCAATGCCTAGTTCATCGCATCTGGACTTTAAGGATATGAATAAAATATTTTGGTCCATAACACTATTGAGAAATTTTAGTAATAGAAAATATAAAGTAATTATTGCAACCAATTTTGCAATATCTATCTCAACTGTTATTTTATTTGATGAGTGGCCCTGGATACTAGAGAATTCAAGGATAGACCGTTGCCAACAATACTTTATTTCCGTCCGAATAAAAACCTACGTCGTTTTCTGTACCCCTTGTCAAAGGTTACTTGTCAGGTTTAAGTATTCATGATGTTAAGGTATTAAACGTAACAAACAAACTCACATTACCATATATAATATAAAGATGTTGTTATTTTATTATATATAATTATCCGTCTATAATCACGGCAATATCTATACAGTACTATTTTTATTTTTCCGACGAGATTCGAAACGTTTAGGTTTATTTATTCAGCAGCATAGCGGAGGGGATCGCGGCGTGAACCACCGATCGTCAATCGCACCGCGATGCCGCCATGCTTCGATTTTATGAATTAGAGCATCGAAAAGGTTCGAAATTAATCTGACAAACAACGATGGTATTGACGTGTTAGTCTAATAGTTATAAGTTAAAATACAATAATATCGTTATCTTGTCTTCTATTATGGCTAATATAAAGCAATATATAATCTAATTACTATAATGTCGACATACCGTTTACGTATTGTAGATCAAATATCAACGATTAATCAAAACAAAACATAATATAATACTCGCACATTTTTAGCTTACATACTACATTGATATAAAAATGTTTAATGTGTTTCAATCTTGTTATTTTAATAAATACAATAAAACGTAGAATTTTCTCGATACCACGGTCATTCATACATAAATATCAAAACATTGGCTTACGTCATCTAAGCCTATATAAATAAAATTTAAACGTGTTTGTAATTTCAACATAATTATGTGTTCTGAGATTTTCACGAGCATTTGAATAAATCTATTTTACGGATTTAACTCGAGTTTATTACTTTTAGTTACAACAAGACCTTTCGAAAGCTTTGCAGCAATCGTGTTCGTGGGAAGACGAATTGTAGCTATCTGTCAGTGAGTCCGTTAATTACTTGATACCTCAACGTTTCCTAAGTTTACGGTTATAGAGTTCAGGATTCACACAAAATGCACTAACTGTATCTATGCATGGGTTTGCGTTCACAGACGTGGGTTTTATTACTTTAAATGAGAGAATCTCATGAGTTTGATAGATTCCAACCATCTTCTCTATTAAAATTAGGATGTTTTTTTAACATCAATAACCTCGTGAATTATTATTATTTAAGAAAAGACTAAATAAAATATTTTTTACACTATGCTACTTATATATATTTCTATAATATAACTGAAGGTCGGATAGCAGTTTTGTAAACATCCATACACGGAAGGTTTGCGATGCAAACTTAAAGATCCTATTACAACTCTGTTCCAATTCAATAATATTAGTATTGAGTTGTTCAGAAACATTTAAAACCAGTTAAATGGATTTTTATATAATTTTTCAATAAGTATATTTTCCTTATCAATAAAATTTTGTTATATATGTGTATAATTTTATCTAGAAAATCAATTCTATTATACTTCTTAAAGGTTTAGTTTTATAATTAATTCAATGAGAAATATACATTGAATCCATTCTCAGATGAATCAAGTATCACACTTCCTGGATGGTTCCAACATCTATGGTTCCAACAGTCGGGAAGCTGCTGCTTTACGAGAGAAGACTGGTGGTCTACTGAAGACCTCTACTCTGGATGACGATGAATTACTACCTTTAGTTAACAACCCTAAGGAGAAGTGTCTCGTTGATAGCAGTTCTGATGCTTGTTATAGCTCTGGTGAGTTTTGAATAATATCATACTCATATAATATAATAAGTTAGACTTATGACTGATTTTGACTTTATAAAGATCGTGAACTTGTAAACCAAAAAATTATCTGATCATAGGTGATATTCGCGCCAACCTGCATCCTTGGCTCACAAGTCTCCATACACTTTTCGTGAGAGAACACAATCGCATCGCCCGTACTTTGGCAACTCTTAATCCTGTTTGGAATTCCGATAAATTATACCATGAAGCTAGAAGAATTGTTGTTGCTGAGATCCAGCATATCACATACGGACACTGGTTACCAGTTTTAACTGGTAAGTGTTTAACTTTCATTTTATATGAAGTTAACAAAATAAAAACAATATGTATTTCGTAAATAAGGAAAAAATGTCAATAAATACTTTAATACCTACGTCCAATTTAACATGATCTGTTATGGAATGAGCGAACTTTGGAACGCGCTGCACTTTGTTTACACTTCGTATCAGTCTCTAGAATCATGATCAGAACACGTCATTAATTGCTTAAGTGGTTAAGTACTTGCAATTATTGCGGTGTATTGTATTTATTGTATTGTTTGATGAATACTTATATTTGTATTGTATACTTATATACAAAGAAAATTTACGTAATAGAATTAAATTTAAAATATAATCTATTAAAAAAAATAAACACAAATAACAAAAATACAATATTACGATTTTAAAGTCTCAAAATTTATGCAAATACCCTCATTTTTAAAGGTAAACCTTTCAACGAGCTCTACGACAGCTATGACACAGGCTATAGCCAGGACGTTAATCCTACAATCACAAATTCTTTCGCTACCGCCGCATTCCACTTTACCAATAGCTTGCTTGACCAAGATATTCAACTAATGGACGACATTAACAATGTGACGTCACACCGTCTCAAACACAATTACTTCAAGCCTCAGCTCCTGGCTCAGAAGAATGGAGTTGAGAATATTCTGAGAGGAATGATTAATCAAAGGAGTCAGGGATTAGACCTCAATTATGATGAAGATGTAAGTTTCATTTATACTAATATTATAAAGCATACAAGATTGTTTGTTTAAACGAGCTCATCTTTGAAAGCAGTTGGAGTTGTGAAGGTCTTAGTTCTTTTAATACTAAATGCAATCGTTTGGCTGAGACAAGAATCACGAGTAACAACTATTTATGTAATGTTTTTTTTAGTTCATACGTTTATTTATTTTATTTCTTAACCACATTTTAACTTTGACATTGATCAGCTAAATATATTGACGTTTTTAAGTAAATATTCATGTAAATGAAAAATGACAAGGTTACATAAATACTACACTAACCTTCGATACCTTGCGTCGAGTATTACATAATTAAATATGAGTTATAAACAAATAAACAAGTTGTTATTTTCTATTTGAACTTATGTACATTTATTACTAGATTTTGTCAGCGACTTTTTCCGTGCTATGAAGAAATTAAAAAGAATTAATTTATATCGGACTGTAGTATAACGTTATAATTTTATTTCTCGTTTCAATAGTATTTTTTTCGAGACTTGCCCGCTTTTGTGTCCAATATGTGTTTATAATTTTAAAATGTATAAATTGACTTTGATATCTTGTACTCACTCAAGACATCTCGAAGATTTTATTTTTGTAATATTTAGTGAGACTAGAATAGCTTTATTTTCTTAATAACTAATTTTGTTCTCTTCTTCATTAAGAAAATATACTTTTCATCCTTATCTCAGTGACACACATTGACATCCAATTATATATACTTACCCCAGCACGTCATACCGTTTTGCGTTATTTTGATATAGGAACATAGACCGGAGCTATTGAGATGAAAGTATTCCTTATCAATATATTAAATTCCATTCAAATCTGGACTTCCATTCAACCGCTGGAAGGTTAATTTCTGATCTATAGTTAACGTAAATAAGTTAAATTAATAAACACTCATTAAGATGTCTGTATAGTTGGTGTCGGGATGGCTGGGCTCGCTGGACGTGCTAGCGCTGGCGGTGCAGCGAGCTCGTGACCACGGCCTGCCTGGATACGCACACTACCGCGCGCTGTGCGGCCGCGTGCTGCCCACTGCCTTCAGCGACCTCGCTGAGGACATCCCGCAAGAGGTAACCTGATCACACTTTTATTTTTTGTTTCAGATAAAATGTTAGCAATATAGCATGAAAATCTATTAAAAATTTGATTAAAAGCTGTTCTATCCCATGTGTTTTTTTAGTGCTATATAATTAAATTTGAAAATTTGTTTTAAAATTAATACTTGGTTAATAAAGCTTTACGGATTATGATGAGTTGGATATTTTGTTAACCCATAATCCTTGGCCATCAAACTACTTTCATTTAGAGTAGAAATTGTTAGAAATATACTTATAAATTAATTTTTTATTAATGTCAACAAAAATATAAAAATATTATAATATTGACAGATAATCCTCAAACTGTCAGAGCTGTACGAAAATCCACATGACATCGACCTGGTGGTAGGATTGATGGCGGAGTCACCACTTGCTGGCTCCTTACTTGGACAAACTACCACTTGCCTTATTAGTAAGTTTTTAAAATTTTTATGTTAATAGGAATTCCTTAAAACAATTTTGAACTAAAATGTCCTAATCATTTAGGGTTTTGTCAAATTAAATGATTTATTGAATTTATTAATTATAGAAAATAATTAACAAATATCTTAAAAGTTTGTCTAATAATATAAATGTTGACACGCGACCTTTAAAGCCTTTTGAAATTACAACTATTTTAGTTGTAATTTCAAAAGACTTAAATTATATTATTATTTTCTATAAATCTTGTTAAATGTTCATTGTGTCACCGCAAAACACATTTGTTGGTTAAATTTAAGGGTAAAGTAATATTACTTTACCATTAATTAGAATAAACCTAAATTTATTAATATAATATAGTAGGCATGTAGCTACTACGTTATATCAATTAATTCTGTAAAGATAATATTCAAATATGAGGTTCATAACGTCAAATAGAAAATTTAATGTAGTAGTTAGATTTATGAAATAAAATCTATCTTTAACCATATATCGATAAAATATGACAAAATTTTATCCAGAGTTGAACTAATTTATAATATATTATTTGAGATATTTATATAATTTATAAAAATTGTACTTTAATAGAAGAGCAGTTGTGGCGCACGCGCACTGGAGACCGTTATTTCTACAGTCACATGGGCGAGGCGGGTAGCTTCAGCAAGCGTCAAGTGTCTGAGATCAGGCGCAGTTCGCTGGCGCGTATTCTTTGTGACAACAGTGGTTTAACCAACGTGCCTCAGGATGCCTTCCGGACTGTCTCAGAGAGGTGGGCATTAGTATTATTAGACTTCGGCTATAAGCATGCAATAATGTGTTATACCAGGCTGAAAAAAAAACTTGTTCAATCCATAATTTAAGTGTTCTTCTTGCGATGGAAAATTTACGGATGCTTTCTGGTCTTGTGTAAAATTAACAAGAGATTTAGTTTTTGAGAGGCGGATCTTTCATAATTGTAAATGTAGTCTTCAAGTTGATAAATTTTTTTATAATAACTAGTTACGATATTTCAGCTTAGAACTTATTAAGCAGAAATTTCCAAGATTAGAGGTAAATGATAATAATAATATTTAGAAGGTAGACAAGTTTACGGGAATGCGAGTGGATTTTTAAAAAATAAAGAAATTAAAATTACATTAAAATTTACTTTAATTATAAACTTAAGAAATAATAAAAAAAAAACTTAAGAAATGACTGAGCAGAAGCGCATGCTACAATCAATTGAATTTCATATTATAAAATCTATTCACATCAAATATGTTCCCAAGATATGAGACGATTCGTATTACATTCTTAATACGCTGTTCAAGCATTTACTTCTACCGTTCTCATAACTTGAGCTAACATAACTAGGTTATCCTATTTTTTAGATCTTTATTAACAATTTTTTATTTTTTGACAGCAATCCTATTGTATCTTGTGCGGATCTGAAGAAAGTGAATCTCGAAGCGTGGCAGGACCCTTCACAGAGACCGGATATATTCACACGCACTAATAGATGGATCAAGAACAAATTAACAAATGTCAACTCCACTAAATAAACTATTAGTTTTAATGTTATATTTATTAAACAAGTCTGCGGTGACCATAACTTTGAATTAAAATATAAAACCATAATATTTCAATATAGTTCAAACTCACTGCAGACTTAAGACTCGCGTGGCAGTATTGTCTGATTAGTATATTTAGTAAATAAGTTAAAGTTAATCCTATTTTATAGGATTAGTATACTTAAAACACTCTGGAATGAAGAAGTCCGTATTTCAATTAAACTAAACTGCCGAATGTTTGTTAGGTTAGTGTCTTTGAGTTCTTATACAAATGATATAGGGACGCCATGTTGTATAGTGGCTGTGATAACAGATAGACAAGAGAATAGTCCAAAATATAGTCAAATTGTCTATGGATGTAGGCACTTTTTTGCAATGAACTTGTTGAGTACCACCTTTTTACTGTTTGATGTAATAATGTCTGTGGATTCAGGCATTTTAAATTAACAAATTGTGTGCTAATCTTTTTACTGTTTAATTTTTGTTTTAAAGTGTATTTAAATGTTATTTCTATTTCTTTGTCTAGCTATTGGACTGTAAAAGCAACAAAATCGTCATTACAGTATTGTTTTATCAAATCATTTGTCATATCAAAGAGATATTTTATAGAACGCATCATTATAAGAAACGTGTATATATTTAAGAGATTTTAGTATAGTTTTCTTGACTATTTCCAAAGTGAAAATTTTGTACACATGATATCTATGATATGCAACTTTTTCTAGAAACTTATGATATTTTGAATTTCGAGGAGATATTGTCATTTTACCAAAGACTGCTTCTGTACAGATAAACCTATTTAGATTTTAAATTGTTTAATAATATCAATATTTATTATTTAAAAATTTAAATTGGCTATAAATAATTTAAGTTAGATAAATGTAAAATATCATTAACCTGAAATTGTAGTATCTGTCATTGTCAAATTTAAATGTCAAATTTAGTAAATTTCGATAAATCTACAATTTTATAGGGTAAATACTTATTTGTATGAGCCAAAAGCAAACCTGTATATATAAGCATAATAAATTAAGTTTAATTGAAAAAATAGGATATGATTATCGTGCAATGACGCGTGTATTTTAGTTTAATCTTTTATTTTTTAATGAAAATAAAAATATAAGTCAAAGTACATTAATGTTTTATTTACCTTTTTCAGGCTGAATTAAATAGTTCAAGCGCTAATTCTTACATATAAAATAAGTACCTAGGTCTTCTATCTGTCTGTATGAACACGACAAACTCAAACTACTGAACAGATTTTTGTACGGTTTTCACCAAATATAGTGTGGTTTCCGAGAATGTTATTTAAATGGACTGAAATATAACGATTTTTGTTAAAAAGATCATAATAAAAATATCTTGCCTGAATAAATAAAGAGATAACATACGTTTTAAAACGGTAAACCGAAATCCAAGCGGGCGACGATGCTGGCCTAAAATAGAATAATAAGGGCGTATCAATAGACACTTTTTTAGTTTGAAAACGTTATTAGAGAAAAAATTTGAAGAAAATGGATTTTAAGTTTTAGAATTATTATTGTTACAACTTTTTTTGCACAAAATGCTTAGTTTCAATTTACATGAATAATATCTTTTTACATTATAACATTAATTTGTATATGTAATATAATAAAGTATGGAAAGAAAAACCAACCAAAAAAACCGTACATGTATTTTAACCTGACAAATATTGAAATTGATTGATTGAAAATTTTCTTCAATTATTTGTAATAATAAACACGGAAATAAACACTTTTTTCTGCCTTTTTTATATAAATCCATTTGTTTTACGATGTAGATAATTCAGTAGCAATAAAGCTCACAAAATGTCAGGGTAGCACAGGCATAGGCCTTTGTTACTTAAGTTTGGTCGTGCGTCAGCTAAATACCAGCTAGAAATCAATTGCGAGACGAGCTATGAAGCTTATAGGGCAAAATTACTTTATTAGGGCTAAGTTCCAGAATTTTAAACATCGTCCGAAAGTCTCCATCACGCTTCCTTCACCGAAGAAGGAGACATTCGACAGGAAAAAATACGATTTCTGTGACTTCTAAATCTTTAAAATTCTAATCTTGGTGAATATTAAGTACATCAGTCTCTGGAAACGTTAATGTAATTTAAAGTAAAACTTTTCTCTGTGTTGTTTTTGTCTGTCATATTTCATATTTAACAAATTCAAATTTTCTAGGATATTCATACTTTTAAAAACTTGGACAAAAGGGTTCTCAGCAATTATTTTTGTTTATACGTATCTGTCAGTTTCGCTAACTCGCTAACAATAGTAAGTAATGCAATAACTTTCTGTATTTTTCTGTGATGCAAATTACTGTTATGCAAATTACAAGGTTGTTTGAGTTACAGAGAATTCGTAATAAAAATAGTATCTATTAAATTATATATAAATACTTTGACGTCATTAATAATATTGTAATTGAGTGTATAAAGCAGTTTCTAACGAGATATTTAATAGATTTTTCTTGTTGGCCTTTGATTTTTCATTTTGGCTTTTGGCTACCAATATTTGAACATGGGGTTGTTTATTGTTTTGATGAATAATAATGAAATATATCCAAGTTTTCTGTTACATTATATACCTCTATCTACTTAATATCGACAATTGATCGAAAATATGGGAATCTTCTACTATATGCCACATAAAGAGGAGAAGCGATTCTGAATCACGGAGAAGCACTGTCGGTTTCTCTCGATATTTTAAACAGTTTTCGACAGAATATGGGTAAATAGCTATACAATCTTTTCTCTTACGGCTTGATCTATGGTTTCTGTACATGTTTATTAAACTTTGTAAAGGATCGATCAAGATGGCTGATAAACTTGATCGAATGGCTATTAATGCCGGTGTCCCTAAAGGGTCGCTCTGGCCTTCGCAACACACTTATTGTTGCTTGGTAATGATCAAGTTAAAGCTTAAACCTGCTTTGTATATTTAGGTATGTAGACGATAATACAGGGGTGGAGACCTATACATCAAATGTACGAGCCAGTGCCCAAGATTCAGTCACTGAAAGAGGACACATAAAATTTTCCCTCTGGGCAGTCTCTGAATGGGGCGTGGCCAACCTGTTTGAAATAGAAATACAGGAAATGATAACCAATATAAATATTTCTGTTAGTTTCTTTTATTAATATATTTTTGATATTTTTTCAAATGAGACATTGAAATAAAAAATAATAAAATAAGACATATAAGAGTTACTAATTCCATCCATTGAAACAAACAGAAATAAAATATTTTTTGTAGTATAATCACGCCACATTTACGAATATATAAAATGTAAGGAAAAACCTTATTGTTCCAGAACCTCTTTTAAAGTTAAGTAATGGCTCCGCCTTAAATAATGTCCACTGGAAGTGGTTCAATTTAAAATAATAGAGCGATCTGATCTCTAATGTAACTTTAATTATGGATGCTAATACTTTTACAATAAAATAAAAAAGAATTATATTTTAATGATAAAACTTATAATTATAGTATATACAGATATGGTATATAAAAAATTAAATTAGGTCTAACAAAATTGTTATTTTACAGCGTTTTTCTTAGAAATGTATATTCTTAATATAACATAAATGTTACAGTCATTAGTTACAGATTTGTCATAACGTTCGTTAGTGGTGTATCATTGTCAGGGGTGGTCCTAAATAAGGTATTTACCTTATTATGGCCATTTGGAATAAAAAAAGACATTTTTTTTACTACATTTTTTTATCAACTCTCATTAACAAAACAACTCGAAATTGTTCTAATAAAATTCTATCAGTCACACAAGTGAAGGTAAATAGAATTTCATAATTAAATACAATATATATGAATATGATAATTGAAAATTGAAAATATAGTAACTAAGGTTCTAGTAAGAACCAATTACAATCAATGTTTGAAATGTGTCATTATATATAAAAAAAAAGAAAAAATATTTTTTTAGTACATGAATAAATGTTTATTTATATATTAAAGAAAAATGAAATATTTTTATAGTAATGAAAATAAATAATATAGATCTAATAGTTTTACAAAGCTAAATAATGCTTTTTAAAAGCTAAAAAATTTGTTTAGCAAAAATTTTTTTCACTGTATACAAAAGTATAATATTTAAATATTTAACGACATGTAAGGACTCTTAATTAGCAGTTAAGAATGTTTCAGATATATAATTTACTCTTTAATAACATAAGGGTCGTAAAACCCATACAGTCACAGCAAGGTTGAACGCGTATAGGCACGAGACAACTGGGCTTAATTTAGGATATTGTATACTGTTTATATAATATGGTTGATTTTGTTAAACATGTTTGTTTGTTAAAGACTGCCTAAACTTAAAATAGTTAAAGTCGGCCATCATGATTTCTAAAATTATACTAGACATATGCGATTTGATAACATACATGATATGTCTGTTACATTGTCTGTTAGTATGTTAGTACACAATTTCATAAATAGAAATACAAAGTCATTTCTTTTCTAAAGTGATCAACTTAATCTTTCATACACTATTTTGTAAGTTATTAGAAAATTACATTTTCGAGTTGCTGATGAATTTAAGTATGCATAAATAAAATGTATTTATTACATAATTTAAACATTATATTTTCAGTTGTTATTAGAAAATTGTTACAAAGTAGCTTATCTGTGGATAGGAATCTATATTTATATATAGAATAGATTTTTGGCAATTTGACAAAAAGATTATAAGATTAGGTTAGCTATATCCTATATAAATTTATTATAATGCCAATATTGTCCTTGTTCAATATTAAATATAAAATCAGAAATATAATCGTAATACTGTTCAATTCAAAACTGTTAAATCAGTCAAAAACCTAACATTTTTGGACAGAACAGGGTTGAATAAATGTTCAAGAGACTGCCTTTCATCTGAAGACCTTATTTTTGTTCTTTTCATTTCTTTCTTCCCTGTCGCTTTACACTTGACCCTTGAATAGGCGTGTATAAAACCTGTCACGACAAATAGAAAATATGTAATTGTTAGAAATGTTATCTTTATGACGGACTCCAAAATATTATTCTTATAATAAATAGACAATTTAGTAATAATTTTGAATAGTTGTAATTATGTAATAAACTTTGCGAATTAAATAAATCTTATCATATATCAGGCTTTCCTAACGTAATCAATCCCTTTATTTAGTTGTCTTTGAGTACATATACATGACATGGTCACTTACTGAAATTCACAGATTTGTTTTAATGTATTGTTTATAACTACATAATACTTTTCTTCTTTTCAAACCCTTAACTCTTTTGCCATTAACATAATTATATATAAAATAACATTAAAATATGAATTCAATGGAAGGTTTAGCTCAGCGACGATTCAAATTGAATATTATATAGGTTAAACCTTTTTTTAGTTCACGTATATTGTAATATGTGGGAATGAATTCTAAAACCCATTTCCTGTTGATTGTGATCCAACAATGCAAACGAAATACTTGGTTTTGTTATTTAGAGATCAATATTTTTCATTTACTATTCATGTATTCACATTTCATTTTATTCTTTAATAAAACAGGCTTTTGTAGTAATTTATTTCGAAATGATATTTTATAGTATTATTTGTCTTAAAGATTGTTCTTCATCATTATCATCATGGGTGAAATAATACTGACATTTATAACAATTCTTTTTAAATCACCGTCAATCAATGATCAAGTGACTGTTGTTGTTTCACGCAACTAATAAGCGTGTATACACAAACATATAAAGAATAATCAAGAAAATAACGTTAATTGTTTTCTATTCTAAATTATTATAATATAAATAATTTTAAAACTCTAACCCACGTGTAGCGTTATGGGTGAACCTATGAAGCGACAGCAGTCCAAATATTTATATTAGGAATATATAGATGAATATATATATTCATCCAAGTGAAGGTAAAGTTTTAATAATATTCAGATATACAATTAATTTGATTGCCATGTCATATTGCCTGTCATAATTTTGTCTTAACAAATGTGAAGTTGTAAGTACTTGGAGATATAAAAGGATACTATACCTTGTGCGCTGAAGCATGGTGCGGGTGACGTCTGTCAGTACCACATGACTAGGGATTGACGTTATGCATTTAATTTTTTTCGCTTACTATACTCAGAGCAGAGCATATATCTAGTTCTTTTTAATATTTTTATACAAATTGATGTGTTATTCCGTTGTGCAGAGTAATTTCGTGTATGCACTTATCTTTACTGATATAAAATAATCAAAATAAGGCTAATGAGATTTTTTTTCGTGACAATATTTTTGCTCTAGCGCATCAACGCGGCGGACATTTTGTTTATCCGTGTGATGCTGTCAGTACGAGCGCTAGTACCGACTCTGAGATTTATTTATTTATTTATTTATTTATTTATTTTCTTTGGTAATCCAACAGTGTTACAAAATTATAAATCTAAACAATATTTGCTTATGACTAAGACCAACAAGGATTACACTATTATGATTTACATAATAAAAAATTAAAAAGTTAACATACTAAAAGCGCTTCACTTGAATATACATAAATTAGTTTAAAAAAAAAAAATGTGTTTAATATGTCTGTGCGTTTGTGTGTGTGTGTGTCTATATGTGTGTGTGTGTGTGTGTGTGTGTGTGTTGTACGTACTATAATGTGTATAATGAAATATACAAGAGATGAAAAAAAAAATTTTTTGTTAGCAACCTCTTAAGCAATTTTACCCCATATATGTTCTATTTCATTAATAAATTTATAAGCTGTTTAACAATAAAAAATTAACTATTTACGCACAATATACTTTTTTATAATAAAAAAACATCGACTCTCATATTGTAGCAGTACATCAACTCACTAAATTTGTCAAGGCGTTATGTTATACGTGTAACATTTTGCTGAATTTTTCTTTCTATTATAATTTGATTGGAGACTAAAACATTTTGATTGGGCTTAATTTAATTTACTACATTTATTATACATTACGAATGTGATATAAATAAAAAACTAAAATATAATTTGTAAATCGGGTTAAGTCTCAAGAGAGAAGCGAAACGTTACTGACAATGTCACCCGAACCATCCTACAGCGCACAAGGTATAGCAATGAATTAATTCAGTTTATACGTACAATAGTACGAGTATCTTTTTTTTTGTGGACGTATACAATATTGTAGCGCTTAAGCCAAAATTAAAATGATCACGTTATTATTTTTGTGTCTTTATTGTTCACTTTATAAAGTCGACCTTTATTAAAAGTAATATTTCTTTCGAATTATTTTATAAGTGCTTATTTTTTATTTGGTTACACGGTTCAAACACAAGGCTGGGATTATTCTAATGGGTTTGTGTATTATTTTGATTATGAAAGAAATAAATATATCAATGCTATATGTTATATTCACTTTTATCTACATCATATAAACGGTATTATTAAATATATTATACAAGATTTGTATAATGTAGTATAAAAATTTGTGGGTTGTCTTTAAAACTTTACTTTTTATCTTCTGTTTATATTATATTTTGTAAACAACTTCATCCGCGACTGCAAATAATAGGAATTCGAACACCTTTTTTTTTCCGTTGGAAAAACCCGTTACGGGTACCCCGTCGGCCCATATGGGTGACGGCCGGAGGGTGATGTAGGACTACCCGGCAGCATAGAGGATGCTGCCATTTTTAAGGCTACCCACTAAGAAACCAACGGTTGCCCTCTGCGCCGTAATGGGATGTCACGGGATCGCGCTAGCACGCCCCGGCGAGACCCCCCGAATGAGGGTGTCCCGAGCAATGTAGAGCACCATCCCATCGTAGGCCTATGTTAGGTAAGGGGGGTCACCCTCCCCCCTCACCAGGCCTATAATTGGGGAGGAACTCGAACACCTACCTAGCTACCAATCAAAAGTGACTTAAGTGTTTTGTTTTTCTTATGTTAAGCTTATTAATAATTATATTTTGACCTAGCTGTAGCCAGCGATTTAGACTGTCCGCCCTTTCCATAGATATGAGATTTCCTTAATTGTTATAATTAAATAATGAAATTGTTTATTTCGTTTCTTAAAGTATATATAATTCCAAACATTTTCCTCATATCTTTATTCATATATCTCCGTGTTTTTATATAAAAAAAATATTTTTTGTGAGTGTATAATATTAATTATAACAGTAAATAGACAACAGTACTCCCATCTTCCTAGAATTCCGATGAGTTCTTTTATTCTATTGTAATTAAAGCTCAAAGAAAATGTTGTACTTCTTGTTAAAATAAGAGAAGTTGAAACATTAAAAGTTTCCTATATAATGGTTTAGATAAATAAGCAATCATTTCTTATTAAAATACTGGTTAATTGTTATAAATGTAGTCGAAGTAAAAGTAATCTAAAGTTGACCTCGTATTGATTACTTACATATTTATGCGATTTTCTTTTTAAATTATTCTTGTCATTATAAAGGCTGACTATCTGCATCCAAAGATGTTCTTCTTCTTCGAGCAAGTGATAATCGAGAAGAAGGGCGCTGAGTATTTAATGGTACGTCCACCCTGACCCGATTCGTAGGGTGAGGCTATTAGAGGGGTGGTACACGAGATATTCTGCTCAAAATATTCTCATTTGTAATAATAATTAGTTTGAAATTTTTTTTACCTATTTTGCAAACTGTAGACATTACGTAAGAAAATTTTGATGAAATATTTAGAACTTGGTAACTCGGATAATATTTTTTAACGAAAACCTTTAATAGAGCTCATGGTCTTTGTTTCTGTTATTTTGTCTTTAATATATATTATAGTTTATTTGATTATATTGTAGGGAGCCGATGTATTACGTGGTTTAAGGATAACCTTTCTTTTAAAGTTGTCCTTAAAATTAAAGTTTAAATTAGAATACTTTTGTAACTTAAAGTTAGAACATTAAGTTACAAAACATATTCCAATTCAAATCTTGAGAAAAATATATTTATAACAACAAATATATCAAGATTGTTATATGAAGAAATAATAATTAAATCAGAATATAAAATAATCTAACTCATTCAAATGATTACATAAAAAACAAAATATCTTAAGTGGTATTAACATGCTACATTTAAAAATATATAAAATGTAAGAAAATCCTAATTGTTCCAGAACCACTTTTAAAGTTAAGTAATGGCTTCGCCTTAAATAATGTCCACTGGCAGTGGGTTCAATTTAAAATAATACAGGGATCTGATCTCTAATGTAACTTTAATTAGAGATGCTAATACTTTTACAATAAAATAAAAAAGAATTATATTTCTTTGACCAATTTTAGGAGACCCATTAGTAAAAAATATTAAATTAGGTTTAAGAAAATGTTTATCTCGTTTCAAGCATTTCTCTTAAAAATGTTTATTCTTAATATAATATAGATGTAACAGTCGTTAGTAACAAACACATCGTCCTCTTTGAATCGTCATTGTGGGCTCGAAAATGGATCTCCAACTTCTTGGAGGCCATTTATTTTATTAAATCGTTTATCATCAGAAATAAAAGAAATAAAATATCAGTTCTTTTAATTGAAAATCATTCTAATAAAACTCTCTCTCTCCTACAAGTGAAGTTACTTAAAAGATCACAATTACATACTATATTATATCCGTTCCCATATTTTTTCTATGAAAGTCGCAATTTATCTATAAATTTGTAAAATGTATAATTGTATGAAAAATGTTATACTTTTTTTATTGGGAAATGAATAAATAAATTTTTATGTATTTTAGTATAGGTTAAGATTTTTAAAAACTGAAATCTTGTATCTAAAATTTAGGAAATTTGTATATTAACAGTTTTTAGAATTATTATGTCTTAGTTAGCTTGTCTGTTTGTATGTTTCAAGCTTGTTATTCAAACATTTAAACTTCTTATGATAACTCTTAATATAATAGAAATATAAAATATATTATAAATTAATACAAAATTTCTCAACATTGAGATAATAATTACGTGTTCCATGAATGGAACTCAGAAGGGTTATTTTTTTAAATGCATTCTGTAACAGCTAGTTTGAACAACTTTCATGTTCAGGTGAATATTTTGCATGATATAAATTTCTAAAGCGAGTCACTGAATGTGAGACCATATTATGTAAGTTATATAAAAACTACATTTGCTAGTTATTGATGAGTTTAAGTATGAACAAAAATTATTTAATACATATTATAACATATTATTATTACTCTTAAGAAATCAAACACAAATTTTCTTATAACCTTTGGATAGGAGTAAACAAGGGTTTATCAATTTGACAACAATAAAACAAAATTTATGTATTTCGAGTATATGTATTCGGTAAATAAATAATTAATCGAAAATTTTTTATGCTGCCAAATGATTTTGAAAAGATCCCGATTCGTGATTCAATGGGTTCTCTTAATTAAATGTTTACAAATTCCGATAAAGAAATAATGACTGAGATATTCATTTCATTTATGTGGTATATAAAATTATTACAACATCTTATACAATATAAAGAAAATTATATCGTTATTATTTTTGTAATTCTAAATTAAAACCTATTTTAAAAACCTTAAATTTTTGGTTAAAGACAAGTTAATAAAAGTTTTAACACTCTTTATCTGAAGAACTTATTTTTTTTTCTCTTTGTACCCTATTATTGTACACTCGACCCTTGAATGGCCGCGCGAAGAGCCTATCACGACAATTGGGAAGTAATCAATTGTTATTAAAGATATCATTATAATGGCTTTTTTTTAATAATTAAAATGTTAATCATGGAATAACAATTATTTTTTGTGTATTTCTTAAAATAAACGTATATTTTCCAATAATTCTGAATTAATAGAATTATTGAAAATATATACGTATATATTGAATTAGTTATTTTAGAAACTTTGCGAGTTAAATAAACATTATAATATCTCAGGCTTTCCTAACGTAATCAGATAGAAGGCTTTTATAAGTTTTGTGTACGAACTAAACACGACATAATAGAAACATAAAAATCACAGATTTAGTTCTTTTCATTACATAATTTTCTTCCTATTAAATCTCTTCTCGTTAACACAACCAGTAATAAAATGATATTAAAATATGAATTCAATGGAAGGTTTAGCTCAAATTTGATACAAAGTGAATATTATATTAGTGAAATATCTTTGAGTTTACGTAAATAGAAATATGTGGGATTGAATTCTAAAAGCTGTTTCCTATATATTGTGATTCAATACAAAAGACGTAATAATATTTATTTGTAACTTACAGATAAATATTTATTCATTTCCTATTTCATATATTTACATTTTACTGTATTGTTTGAGCTTTCGCAATAACTTATTTCGGAATGATATATTATAATATTATTTGTCGTAAGGGTTAATCATCATTTTAGCATAGAAAACGGTTTTCGAATAAAATATAGTACAATGTGCTCCCTTTCTCATTATTACGATAAAGTGAATTTCGTTTGCTTCAAAAATAGTATTGTATTTGGTAAAAAAGAAAAACGAGAATGACAATTCTAAGTTTATCTTTTACTTGGATATTCCAACTTTTAAAAACTTTATTAATGTTTACAAATGTTCGTTATTATTGCAACTTTTACAATTATAAAAATGCTTACAAATTTGTCTGTTAAGTTAAAATAAGGGAATTCTTCTAGAAATAATTTTTAGATTTTTAAATCTCATTATTTTCATAACAAGACTAAATAAAGGCATATATTTTCAAATTAAATCATATTATATAAACGTTGTGTTTCTTTGTTGCACGACGCTTTGTTAATACACACAAACCTTAAGGAATGAACAAAGCTGATGGAATTGTTTTCAGGTTTACTACAGATAAAGAAAAGATATCCGAGTGCTTCATAGCCAAATTACATATGTAGTTATAAATAATTATGTTAATTAACAATTATATATGAACTAAACCTATTTTTTACGGATTAAAACTCGCTTATAATTTGGTAAAAAATAGTTTTATTTCAAATGTGTACTCGTGAAAATCTAAGAAAATACTGTTATAATTATATATTTTTATATCTAGTTATCATTTGTTGTCAGTAGAGGATTGTCTCTGTTTTTCAAATGCAAAATTTATCTCAATACAAAACATTACGTATAACATACTACCACATACATTTCATTCTCATTGTCAAAGGATTTTTCCTTTGACTTATTTTAAAATGACCGTAGTTCCAAGTTCATTTGGCTGATATGGAAGTTGCATAAACTTCTGTCAACCCATCAAGCAATCAAGCTGAAGTACTTACCGATTAGTGGAATCAGTGTATCAAGTATAATCAATAATATAAACCATAAAAAGTAGAATTGATAAATTTTAAGGTATATTTTCATGAGTCAATGCTGGGTTATTTATTAGTCATAAGGAAAACTCAGTAAAAATAATGTTTTCGTTAGTTTTAAATCTCTAAATCGGTAATACAATGTGGTAGGTGGTTCACCTAAAAAGATATTAAAATGAAAATTTAAATTATTAATAAGTATATTAAATTAGGTTTCAGAAAATTGTTATTTTGTTTTCAGACGTATTTCTAAACAATTTATATACTGAATATAAATGTTACAGCCATTAATTACACATCGTTCATAACGGTTGTTATTGGCTCGTCGTTTTTAGAGGGAGTCCTGAAAAAGGTCATTCACATTGGAGGCCATTAAGAATAAGAGACAAAATTTATTATACCACATCGTTTCATCATCACATGTCAGCAATAAAAGAAATGAAATGTCAGTTCTTTTAATTGAAGGTCGTTCTAATAAAACTCGTTCTAACATCTTGTATGTTATAAAGAAATTAAGTAGATATAGAAAGGGTAAGTAAAAGTTTACTATAAAATAGTCTTTAAGGTTCCTATATTTTTTCTAAAAAAATAAGAAAGTGGAAAATATATTAATTGGGATTCGGTTTCAAACAAATATGAATAAATTTGTAAAATGCATTATATTTTAAATATTTTTATATTTTTTTAATATGGATTGATAAATCTTTATGCATTTTATTTATTTAAATCTTTATTGTACCATAACATACAAAAGTACAACAGGCGAACTTAACGCTATAGAGTATTCTCAGTCAACCCATAGAGAAAAAGAAAAACAACAATTAATTTAATTTAAAATTTTAATAAATGATTAAAAGTTTTAGAACTGGAAAGAAATTCGTTTTACAAGAATTTATTAGAACTGTACACAAAATAAAATATTTAAATATTTAACGACATGTAAGGACTCTTAATTAGCAGTTAAGAATGTTTCAGATATATAATTTACTCTTTAATGACATAAGGGTCGTAAAGCCCATACAGTCACAACAGGGTTGAACGCGTATAGGCACGAGACAACTGGGCTTAACTGAGGATATTGTATACTGCTTATATAACATGATTGATGTTAATTTATGAAGATGTAATAAGTAAGTCGGATATCTTGAATTAAATAATGACATTAAATGCATGAAAAAATTTGAAATATTTGGAATGTTGTTTGAGCAACTTTTATATTTAGGTAAATGAATTTTTTGAATAATAGAACTTTTAAGCCCTTTTTTTTTCCGTTGGAAAAACCCGTTACGGGTACCCCGTCGGCCCAGAGGGGTGATCTATCATGTATCATGTATAGTAGATATTATTTTTGGATGTTAATTAAATTTATTAACTGTGATGAGAAAATAGCATTTTCATTACGCTTTAGAAATGGGTCACAAGCTAGATTATGCTCTGAGATTTGGAATAGAAAAAGATGTGGAAAAAATTGACAAAAAGAACTGAAGAGAGTAATTAGGCGTATAATATAACGACGTATAATATATAGACGTATAATATATAGACGTTTAATTTTATATTAAACGTCGTTTAATTTCACCAAATAGCTAATTCTCGGTGCTGCTAAATGCCACCGGAGAGAATCCGATTCGGTATTCGATGGGGGTCCTTGATAACATGAAGTTTTCACAATGAGCTGATGTCTCCCAAATACATATGTCTGTGATCTACGTGCTACATACATTTATTAAAATATCAATATATTTCTGATTGCATATTATAAGTATGTACAAGGAGAAATATATTCTTAATACAGCTTAATTAATCACACAAAAATGTCCAATTTTTGGTTAGATTCTTAATACAGCTTAATTAAATTAATTACCCAAAAATGTCCAATTTTTGGTTACAAAGAAGAGGTTGAGTTAAAATTCAAGACACTCCCCTTTATCTAAAGACTTGATTCATATAATTTTTATATCTTTGTTGTATAATACTTGGACCTCTGAATGGGCGTCTGAAGCCATTCAGAGTCACGACAACTGGAAAATACTTACGTGTTTGAGATTATCATCTTCAAAGTGCTCTGTGTTTTAGATAAAACATTACTTGTATAATAATTATTTTTTGAGATATGTTTGTATATTCGTGAAATAAAAATAAGCATTTTCAAATTTAATTACGTTATAAACTTTTGAAGATTAAAAAAATATTAGTTTAAATAATTATATCTTTAAAGCGTAATCAAAATGAAAGCTCAGTTATGTCTTTGAGAAAGTAAATAGATATCATAAAATTCAATCATATAAATAAAATAAAATTATAAAAAATAAAATTATAAATGAGTAAGTTTATATAGATATAATAAAATTTTAATCATTTAAATAAAATTTATTTATAAAATAAATAAAATTCAGTGCTTTTTCTTCATCATTACTCAATTTGTACACCTAATTTTAAATAATTTGCTTTCTTGCTATTAAATAATATTAAAATATGATTTAAAAGCAACTGAGTTCACGTAAATGAAATATGTGAGATTGATTTCTAAAAGCTATTTCCTGTAGATTATGATTCACACAGAACGACGAAACAATATTTATTTTTTACATAGAGATATATAGTTTTCTATTTCCTATTCATATATTCATAGTTCTTTATAATATTGTATACTGGTAGAGATTTAGATATTTTGTTAAAGTATTGTTTCTTTTAAATATTGATCAGTTTTGACGATTTTAATTAAACTGACGTTGCTTTAACTGGTTAAGATTAAAATTAATTAAAATAAGTATAAAAAAATTCAAGATAGATAAAAAAGAAAGTGTGTAATATCGTAGACTACAGACATACTCAACATCAGGCATACTGCAGTCAAATGCAAACCTAATTTGCAAAAAAAAAAAACAAAAATCATTACGCAAAAAAGACCTCCACGATCATTTTATTCCCATTATCTATTCTTGGACCTGTTATAATGTAACGCCCATAAACTTTTCTTGAAAATCAATGATGTTAAACGGTCATTAGACTAATGTTATATGTCTGTTGATGTAACGAGATAAATAGCTGCGTTACTATACCGATTTTTGCATTCATATTTCTACGATTCTCGTTTGGACATATGTAATATCAATGAAGATGATGAAGGACATACATTTTGAACGGTTATTATATATATATTTTACGGTTTTTTCACTTTCTATGTTAATTATATCGCCTATAATTCAATTTCAATACAAAATCTTCTTTTCACTGCTGATGAAATATTTACAACTTGACAATCTAAATATTTATGAACGAAATCGTTCGAGTCCCTTAAAAATACATTTAAAATGTATTTATTTTGTTTTATTGTTTATTTAGTAAAAAAATATTTATTTTATCTAAACTTGTAAGTGTATTTTTTATTTTATTATTTTTGTATATATGACAAAAACCTTGACATAAAAAATAAAAAAATTGCCCAGAATTAAAACAAACAGCAAATATAAACAAGCAAATAGAAAAAATATTAGGCTTAAGAAAATTTGTATCTCTTTTTGACACATTTTTCTCAAAGGTATATATTGTTAATATTATATTAATGGAATAATTATTAAATAAAGATTGATCATGACTGGCGATATTGGTGCGTCGTTGTGGTCCTGAAAAAGGTCATTCACCTTTTTGAAGTCAATTTCGAACAAAAGACGACATTTATTAATCGTTTTATCAACATTCATCAGCAATAAAAAGAAATAAAATGTCAGTTCTTTTAATTAACGATCGTTGTAATAAAATTCTATCTAACATACAAGTCAGGGGAGGCCAACCCGTCGATCGTGGCCCCTAGGTCAGTCGATCGAGAGCAAGGAAAAAGTTTAAAAGTTAAGTAATCAAATTTTATTGATCGCCTGTATAGTTAAGAAGATCCTAGTCGGTAGATCGCAAAGTATTAGAAAGACAGACAGTAGATCTCGAGTCCTATTCAGTTGCCCACCCCTGATATAAATGAAGGAAAATAAAATCAGTTCCTATGTTTCTGCTAACTGAATGTGAAATTTGAAAATATAGTAAAGAAAAGTTAAAATGGATTTAAAAAAGAACAATACCAATAACATATTTTCAAGAATTTTCTTGGTAGGAGAGGAGAAGGAGTATGACATGTCAACCTGAACTCTTTATGTACGGTCTTCCAATCAGAATAATATATGGTACACAAAGCGACGTTTGTTACGAAGGCTATCAGTAAACAAATAATTAATATCCTCAGCGGATCAAGATCCATGTTGGATTGGCTCAGGAACTCTATAACAAGATATCGCTTGGCATGAAAACATTGAAATAACGAAAGCAGAGGGAAGAGACCCCAAGACAAAAAAAGTCACGGTGCGTCTGTCTGTGTCAATTATAAACAAACAATTGAATTAAACAATTACACTAGATGAATGGAAAAATACTATTAGAAAATAAATGTCTTAGATTGTTTGTTTGTATATTTCAGACTTGTTGTTCAAACATTTATAATTTTTATGATAGCTAAAAATAAAGAAGAAAAAAATAATAATAATAAATATATTTTATGTAGCTCCATGAATAGAAATCCAAAGGGATTTCATTTCTAAAGCGAGCTACCAACTTTTAAATCATGTTATGTACATTATACAAAAATTATAATATATAGTTGCTGTTGTATTTAAGTGTAAATTAAATTGATTTGTTACATAATTGAACATTTTAATATTCTTTGAGCCACTTTATCTAAATATTGAGCAATTTGACAATAAGAGATACTTATTACGACTACGTGTGGTCCGTTAATTACAACTAGTAGCTAATTTTCGATACTTACAGAGAAAACACGGTTGACTGTTCAGGCTATTCGGGTTTCTCTAATAAAATGTTTACGAGAAAAGCTTCTCATAAAGAACTAATGACTCCTAAATATGTCCTCTTATCGTTGAGGTATATAAGTTTATTACAATATAAAAATATTTCTTATTGAATATGACATATATAAGAAAAAGTATAATGATAATATTTTTGTACTGCTCAATTCAAAAAAATTTAAATCACTTAAAATCCTGAAATTTTTTTTTAGATAACAGGTTTGAGATAAAGTTCAAGAGACTGCCTTTCATCTGACGACCTTATTTTTGTTCTTTTCATTTCTTTGTCCTCTGTCGCTTTACACTCGACCCTTGAATAGCCACGCGGAAAATCTGTCATGACAACTAAAAAATATTTAATTGTTAGGAATGTTATCATTACAAAGAACTCTGTTACTTAGCTGATAAATTATTCACATAACAAAGAGACAAGATGGTTTTGTGTATTTTTTTTATTAAATCCACATTCTGTAATAATTTTAATATTTATATAATGTTTAAAACTGTCCCTAGCGAATTCTTGTGATGTAAATAAGTACGAGTCATATATTAGTCTTCCCTAGTGTTACCAGTCCCAAATATTACTTATATTTTTGGGTAAATACACATACTAAACTTCACTGATTTGTTTTCATCATTACATAATTTTCTTCCTGTTTTCTACTTTAGACTTTGCTGGTAACACAACTACGAGAATAAATGACATTAAAATATTTCATTAGTAGGTTTAGTTCAAGGTCAATACAAAGTGAATATTTTCAGTTCATTTAAGTGGAAATATATGGAAACGAATCTAAAAGCTATTTTCTGTAGATTGAGATCCAAATAAAGCAGACGAAACAATATTTATTTGTTATTTAGAGACAAATATTCATTTCCTATTCATATATTCATATTTCATTTTACTATATGAGATTTCGTGGTAACTTATTTCAGAATGATATATTATAGTATTATTTGTCTTAGGGATTGATCATCATCATTTAACCACAGAGAACGGTTATCAAGCACAAAATACTAAAATGCCTTCTAGGCCCTTTCTCATTATTATGACAATGTGAAATTTGATCCCTTTCTTTTTAAAAAATAGTTAAGCATTTTGCTAAAAATATGAATGAGAAGGCCAATTTTAAGTTCACTTTTAAAAATGTAAAATATTTTATGAATATTAAAATGTATAATATAAAAATACTTACAAATTGTCTATTAAGATAAATATTAATCTTTAATTATTATTTTTTTACATTTTACTTTTGTCTAAAATTTCGCGTCACTCATTTTCATATTAGGAACAAATCAAGGCATATGAATTAGAATAGTCATATTATATAATCATAGTTCTCTTTCATAATAAAATACCAGTTGTGTTTCTTTGTTAAACCACTCTTTGTTAACACACGAAACTTAAGGAATTAATAAGGTTAAAGAAATTGTTTTCAGGCTTTTCTTTGTCTATAGTGAATCTGAAAACAAATATATAACTCTTTGCCGAATACTTCATAGCCAAAATACATATCGAGATTAGTTTTAAAATATTCTTATCTAGATTTATAAATATTAAGTTAATTAATAATTAAATATTAATAATATTTGTAACGATCGTTTTTTACTTGATAAATTATTGTTATTATTTTCACAACTTGAAATTCATCTCAACACAAAACATTACATAAAGATCTTTTCATGTACATTTAATTCTCATTATCCCTTCAAGTCTTATCACTATCATTTATAACAGCTCAATGAGTTTTAAAACCGAGGAAAATGATTTTAGACGACTTATTACAAAAAAAACGTTGTTTATTGTGCTGATATTGAAGTTGCATCAATTTCTGTCAATCCATCGAGCTGTGTTATTATACTGATTTTCAGAATCAGTGTACCAAGTTGGACCAAACATATAAACCAGAATAAAAACGCAACTGATTCATTAATATGAATGTAATTTACACTGCTATTAATGAATGTATTATAATTATTTTATTTATGAATGTAAGTTCCCAAGTTCGATGCTCGACTTTAGATTAGTCGTAGGGAAAATGGCGTATTTTTACAGATTTCAACCCTTACGTTGCTGTGAAGCGTGACGGGAGACTCCATCCACAGTTTAAAGAAGACACAGCTGTGATTATACTCCTAAAAAATTCATTTTTTAAATAAACATTTAAATTTGTTTTCAGAGAGATAAAGTTTTAAAAATATTTTGAGGGACCCACTGTATGAATGTCTTTGTATGTGTGTCCACTTCAACAATTCGTAAATAATACATCGTTATTTCATTACATTTTTGCGCTTCATTAAAAACAGATACAAAGGTATTTAACCTTTGTATCTGTTATGGCTGATTTTGTTGTATGAGATATTTTGAGAATTTTTATGAAAATCCTTGGAGTGAAAATATAATTCAGTGAATTGTTATTTACGACATACAGATTATTAATAAACAGTAATGAATTTACCAATTCGTTTGTTCGTCCTATTCCTGAAATCAATAATGTATATCACTACTTTAAACATATAATAATTCATATATTTTCAGTTTTCTAATTATAGCCTAAGCCAGGATTAAAATGCTTTATAAATGTTTAGTTAAATAATAAGCTCGCCCTAAACTAAATTTATTTAGAACAGCTAAAAACAGATAAAAACAGTTTAAACAATTATTAATTCAGTGTCTTGTAATTATTACGTAACAATATCTTTGAATAATATGCTAATATGCCGTTTTCTTGTGTTATATTTTACTCTATGCGATTATTCATAATCTTGTTATATATATATTTATTGCAATTTATTATATTTTTCCTATATTTTTAGACGCGTTGTCCGCGTTTTTGATCTTAATTATGTTTGTTAGGTTTTGATTTATAATTCTTATATATCAGACAATATTACTACAAATAATTTATTTCTAAAAAAATATATTGTATGAAATGTATGTATGAAACTATGAAATTTTAGTTTTTCGAGTTATTGCGTAAAAAGTAAAAACCATTAAAGTTATTTTTTCCTTTCTGTTTGTCATTGTGTAAATAAAATAGTAGTTTTATCTATCTACTAGGTGCAGCACGAGTAATTTGTATTTTTTAAAAGTCGTTCTATTTGTTTAAAAACATTTATGTAAAACTGAACCATATATGAGGAGAGTTGTCGCCAATTTATTTATAACTATTAAAATTAAGCAATTGCTTAGTCTGAAACCGACGCCTACACAATATCTGTCGGTTCTTACAAATTCAAGTCTACGTAACAATACTGAAAGTTTCGTTTGTTGAATTGAATAAAAGGTTAAATTTATATTATTAATTAACTCAAACCTTATAATTCTGTAACTGTACAGGTACGTGTACATTGTTCTCTTTTGTTTTTCTTTTTTCTGTACAAGTAACTGAAACTGGAGGATGAGAGTTAATTATAAATTTTTGGCGGTGGAAGTGGAAGGTAGTCTTTAACAGGGACTCGTAAATTTCGAATTGAATCAAAATGAGAGCCTTTTGAGCTGTCTTTGTAGAATTAAATCGCTTTTCGGTACCGCTATAGAGATAAGGCTTCTCAAGTTCAGAGTTCAGTCGAGTTCGGACCGCGGTGTTGGAAGGTTGCGCGGAATGCACGCTCGGTTCCTTCGATAAATAACTAAACAAAATAAATTTAAAAATACTAGTAGTATAATTAATAATAATAGTGTAATCATTAATAATTTAAAAAAATTACTGAATTGTAATTAATTTTTCAAACTTTTAAAAACTTATAAATAATCATAAATTAATGAGTTTGGTGTGTTAAGTGTTTCGTGTTAAAATATATTTAAAGAATTAATAAATATTTTATTAAGAATACGGGTTAATAATTTTATTTATAATTCGAACAAAAAAAGTTAAAAGATGTTTAGTTACACTAAATAGTTACTTAACAAAAAGTAAGTCATTGTTTTAATAAACTTCCTATAAACTTGAATTTCGAACCATATATTTTTATATTTACAACAGATTTAGTGGAGTTTCTAAAATACTTTATCAAATTAACTTTTAAATACTTTTATAGATTAAATAAATATTAACGATTTTATACTTAATAAATGCTGAATAATTCTTTGCGAAATGTGATTAATTTATTAAATAAACAACATCTAGAAAAACATTTTCGTAAATAAGCATGTTTGCGGAATTTTGAGATTAGGTAATTTAAAATATATTACAACGCGGACTAAAGTTGGGTTCATCTTTAATTGCTTAATATCCGTAATTGTAACAAACGTTTCTCTACACATTCACATTTTAATTTAAATTGAAATAAGAATAGTTGCTTTTTAATTAAAATATTATAATTTTATTTTACATATATTGCGTTATACAATACAATAGCCGTATACAGTAATACGATATATATAAAATGGGAACATTTAGAATGGTTTCCTTTTTTATTATTTTCTTTTCATCGAAGAATTAATCTTGGTCGTTACGAAGATCCAAATTGAATAAATAAGATTTTGTATTTCCTTTTTTCTTTTCCATAAACCGCATTTTTGTATGATCACGTCTGATTTTTCTGATGAGCATAGATATTGTTTTAACAGGATGAGCCTAGAATTTGTTTTAAGAGTTACTTATACTTCTAAAGTGTTGAATTTAGGATATCGAGTAAAGTTTCTGAATTCCATTCCAAAGCTCTTAAAAATTATCGCTAAACTTTAGGCAAGTTTCAAACTCAACTCAAACTCATAACAGTCTTCTTACAACATGCTTACAGCTATTTAAATCTTTCGAGAACTTATCTTTAACTTAATTTCAAATACCAACATTATATATGTATATATTATTTAAGATTACACGTCTTAAAAAAAATCTTAAACCATTTTTTTAAATGTCTTAAGAAATTTGTTAATACTTTACAATGAGAGTAATCGGGAAAATACTTCATACTAATTTGAAACGAGGTTTTTGGTTTTAATTTGAATTATATAGTTAAATTTCTGATTTCGGTCTGTGATAAATATTAAACATTATATCGTGAAAAAGCTTTCGTGCCTGAAGTTATAAAAAAGCCCTAAACATCATAATATATCTCGGTGTGTCGAATAAAAATATGTTATCTCAGATTTGAATTATTTTTTATAGGTTGTTTTAAACTTAATAATTAATAAGGAATATGTTAAAACTTATGTTATAATCTAATAAATATATTTATAATTTTAGTAAATGTAAAATCTAAATGTAGGTAACTGATTTCAGCTTACAACTACTAATGTTTAATTCATAATAGAAAGGATTCATGCTATAAATTCATATATATTAAGATTTTTGCCCTTTATATAATAAAAAAAAACTAACCAATTATACATAACATTATTAATACGTTTTTAATTCTATGTAACGTTCACTAGTTCGCTGTTGTATAAAATATAGTTAAAAAAACTGTATTTAAGGTTCGAAAATAATTCTGCGTCACTCCTATTATTTATGTATTCTTCATTATCGTTTAATAAAAGAAATTTTATCAGTCAACGAAATTGTAACCAACGACCTACTTAATGTTACATTCAAATAAATTATTATAATCGCTAACAGAGTGCGTCACAGTGGAATAGTATTATTTTTATGGTGGGAGAAATCAATCCTCTAACTCGAGTAACTAATGACATAAGGTGGGTGACGTTATAGTCTTGCGAAATCTATTATCCGGACAGAAATAGAGCTGTTTCGTTTGGAGTTTAAAGCAATTGATTTAACTATTTTATATAATTAAGTAAAGCGTTGGAATATAAGTAATAAAATGATATAATAAAATGATATAATGAATAAAATAAGTAATAAAATAATGAAATATAATGCTTAAGAATTATTTTGTATCAATTTTGTTGAGAATATGAAATATACAAATAATGTTACACAACATTTGATGCAGATTAAAAAAAGTTTTTTGATATCAAAACGATAAAGTAGGACATTTTATCGTTTAAAGTCACTTTTAGTACTTACTTTTTTTATTTTACTTATTTACCAATCTTGCTTTCATTTTCGTACCAAAACGTCTTAAACAGTATTGTGCTGCTCAAATTTCTGCGATTTCTCTTATAAGATTTTACTTGTTGATTGCTCTTCTAAAGTTCAAATGTCCCAAAAATATTAATAATTATAATATTAAAGTTCAACTTTTTAAAACTATGATAGTTTGATAGTTCTTGGTAGAACTGGTACAGATACAAACTTTGTAATAGTTACCAAGGGACAGGCGTTACTACAGAACCAACACATGCTGAGAAGATGAAGAGTTGGATTTTTATCAGTGTTTTTAAAAGTTTAAACTGAACCCGACGAAATAAAAATATAAAATATAAAGTCTAAATTTATTAATAAAATAGATTAAAATAATAAATATAAGTCATTTCGGTTTTGCTTGTCTTCAATGTTTCTTTATTTTGCAAAGCTAGATCAATGGTTAGGATTTTTGAAAGAAGGCCAATAGATGTCACCTCAGTCCCGATAAAGACGGCCATAGAAAGAACGCTAAATTCGAAAGGAGTACTAATACAGTAGCTCAACTAATTATATTTAACCCTTCCTTAGGAATAATTCCGCTCCGGAATATGCAACGAAATATTAAATTAGAATTAATTCAATAATTCCGGGACTTAAGTTGTTATTATGTTTTAGATATTAGGTGTGTGGGGTGTGCTTATAAAATTCACTATTAATTTATTTAAAAAATCTATAATGTGTACGTAATATGTACATACTGACACTGTTGAAACTAACACTATACGTTACTTTTTATCTAACTGATTAAATGATAATGAAAAGGTTTTTAATTTCTAATTTATTATCTTTGTATTGCTGGTGACAAATAAAATCGTTTAACAACCTAAAAAATCATCTGACAACTCTATTATGTACTAGTAGATTGAATTACTTTGATAATATTTTACTTTTAAATCCTATTGCTAAAATAGGATTTTGAATTTCTTTGAAGGAAATGAAAGGCAAGTAAAGTAAAACGGTATTTATTGTGAGGAAAACTATATCGGGTCACACAATTTAAGGAGAAAAGATTTTAAAAATAGTCGAAGGTTATGCCTTACGTTAATATCTTTAAATAGAATAAATCTTATTAAGTAGTCTTAGATATTTATTAGTTTATTATATAATCTTATTATATATTACAAAATTATCTAGGGAGATAGGTGTGACCCTCATTCGGGGGGTCTCGCCGGGGCGTCACGGTGTGTGCTAACGCGATCCCATGACGTCCCATCACGGCGAAGAGGGCAACCGTTGGTTTTTTAGTGGGTAGCCTTAAAAATGGCAGCATCCTCTATGCTGCCGGGTAGTTCCACATAACCCCCCGGCCGTCACCCCTCTGGGCCGACGGGGTACCAGTAACGGGTTATCCAACAAAAAAAAAAAAAAAAAAAAAAGGGAGATAGGTGTTGCTTGCACAGCTTAGTAACAAATTAATATAAATTAGATATAACTTTTCTCAGTATAGTTAGGCATATTTTGAATTAAAATTTCATTTTAATTACATTGTTAAAGATAAAAGATGTCAAAATGTTCAGATCGAAATCAGTGTCTCTGAAAGTACCCCCTAAATATACCTTTTAAGTTTTAGACTATTGCGATAATAAACAAGATAGTCATCGTAGCTATGACGTCACGACGGAGAAATAGGCATAGCTTCAATTAACTAGGCTACAATAGACTACTGTTCTACATTCATTTTAAAAATATTTCATTGAATTTAGATCAAAAGTAATATATTATTTTTTTCGATTTATTATTTATTTAATTTTTATTGTACACTTTTTTTAGGCAGACTCTAAAGGCAATGAAACTGTTTAGAATTTAAAAGACGTGATTTTTTCAGTGTAATATTAAAACAAAAGAAGAAAAACGTCCAGCGTAATAAAATCGAAATATAACACGCGCGTACACGATGTACGCCAAGACTGTTATAAAGACGTAACCAGTGAAGTGAAGTGAAATGGACTCTGAGTTGGAAATCCAGACCTTCATCAACTGCACTCAGCAGTTATTGGGTCGCCAGTTATCCTGGGAGGGACTGAACGTATCACAACTACTTGACCTTCTTCCACGCAAGCTGCACGATGATATAAATTTGAAGTTAGTATTAATAATAAGTCTATATTTTTATTAATGAAATAAAATTATGCTCAAATAAAATTATTCTTAAATTTGAACATTTAAAATCTTTTATCTTAAAAATGATGACCTATAAAGATTGATTATTAATTTGAATAGTCATTTGATACTAAATTATGATTATTTGATAATAGTATTTCTTGCTCATCTGATATTCCCGTAATCTATAGATATAGATTGCGGAGAAATAAGATGAGCAAGCAGATAACAGCAGATGCTGATGCTGATATTGCTTAGTTAAAATACAAACATATGTTATTACGAGAGGCAACTTCAGAATTTATTACAATTATATATACAATTAAAAAAGCCTATAGTTCACATTTGCCTATTAATTATAAAACTATAAATTTAAATTTGAAAATGTCCCTAAGTTCTATCATTTTATGTCTCAATTTAAATTTGGTGGTGTCTGGATTGTTTTTGTGAAAGCTTATAATTTAGAGCAGGTTATCTAAATATAAGTTAGCAGTTAATATATTATGAAAATATTAAATTAATTAATTACATAATTTTACCAATTTTATACTTAATAAATGCTAACGTCCCATTAGTCCTGTGTAATTCTGCGAGCAATATGTATAACTTATAATTTATTAGGTCTAAACAACATCTAGAGAAACAATTATATTAGCGCCAATTTTGTAAATTAGCATCTTTGTAGGAGTTTTAGATTAGGAAATTTAAATTATAACATAAATCTGTTGAGTTTTTCCTTAATTGCTTGCTTCTTTAATGTATTTGTAAAAAATTTATTCATAATTATAACAAGTTATTTCACCTTCATGTGTTAATTTTATAGAACAATTACTTTTTATATTAATATTTTATTTTTTTATTTACAGTTTCATTCAATATACACATTACTCTTAAATTCACCTTCATTTTTTAATTTTATAGAACAATTACTTTCTAAAGTAAAATATTAATATTTTATTTTTTTATTTACAGTTTCATTCAATATACACATTACTCATAAATTCACCTTCATTTTTTAATTTTATAGAACAATTACTTTCTAAAGTAATATATTAATATTTTATTTTTTTTATTTACAGTTTCATTCAATATACACATTACTCATAAATTCACCTTCATTTTTTAATTTTATAGAACAATTACTTTCTAAAGTAAAATATTAATATTTTATTTTTTTATTTACAGTTTCATTCAATATACACATTACTCATAAATTCACCTTCATTTTTTAATTTTATAGAACAATTACTTTCTAAAGTAAAATATTAATATTTTATTTTTTTATTTACAGTTTCATTCAATATACACATTACTCATAAATTCACCTTCATTTTTTAATTTTATAGAACAATTACTTTCTAAAGTAAAATATTAATATTTTATTTTTTTATTTACAGTTTCATTCAATATACACATTACTCATAAATTCACCTTCATTTTTTAATTTTATAGAACAATTACTTTCTAAAGTAAAATATTAATATTTTATTTTTTTATTTACAGTTTCATTCAATATACACATTACTCATAAAGACGTGGATAAAATGAACAATTCCTTGGTTTCAATAATTTTATAGAATTTTAAAATAAACTAAATAAATATATTAAACTGTATATGTATACTAATACGCTATTTATAGGATGTAACCTTGGGTAAGTTCCTCCCTTATATTGTCTTTTCATCGAAGATTTAATCTTAGGTCGTTACGAAGACCCCAATGGAATAAATGATATTTTGTTCCTTTTTCTTGAATATAAACCTTTTGATATTATCACGTCTTATTTTTCTGATTGTACTTCAGTATGATATCAGAATGAGGCTAGGATTTGTTTTTACAGTTATTACACATAATAGTAAACTGTTCACGTTAACTTTCTAAATTCCATTCAAAAGCTCTCACAACAATTAAAGTTAAACTTGACTATCAAGTTCGTAACAGATTACTTTCAACGAACTAAAAGTTATTTAAATTGTCCTAGAATTTATCTATAAACAAGTTTTAAATGTCAACTTGAAGTATATATAAATTATTTGAGACAGTGTTATTAATAAATATTTTTTGACTTGTGATATTAAATTCTCTATAAAAGTAAATCTCAGTTAATATGTAAAATGTCTTTGTTCTAAGTAAAATGTCTTTGTACTAAGAAAACTGTTTGAATACTTTCGAATTAGGAAGATACCTCATTGTTATGTTTTAAAACTAAGTATTTAAATTATGTAGTTAATTCTTGATTTCTGGATGTAATAAATATAAAATATTTAAGGGTTATCTGGAATATCTTTTTTGGGTTATTAAAAATTATTCCGTGAAATGGCTGAAATGTCTGAACTTATAAAAAAGCAATAAACGTGTTATATCTTGGCGTGTCAACTCAAATATGTCATCATAGATTTTATATAGGTTGTTTGAAGTATTCTCTTTATAATGAATAATTCTTGATTGTGATTAATGTACATATTTTAAAATTAAAATATCTATGTAAAATTAAGGTAGATTATCGCTGATACCTACTAATGGCTAATTTACTACAATAGAGACAGGTTTAACTTTATATAGAACTGATTCGCTTTTGTAAAATATGTTATGTAAAAAATTGCTCTTAAGGTTTGAAAATAATTCGACAACAAGCCAGTGATAACCTTATATTTTTATTATTGTTTAATAAAAGTTATTTTCTAAGTCAACTAAATGGTAACCAACGACTTTATGTTATATCCAAATAAATGTGGACTAGAATTTATTTTATTTGTAGGATAAATCATTTCGTAGTCTCCAGAAACCGGTGACGTTTTATGCTTTATGGGTGATATTACAGTTCTGATAAATCTATTATCTGGACAGAAATGGAGTTGGATGATGATAATATACAAGATATGTCAAGTCAGAATGGAATTTAAGTTAAGTGGAGCGTAGATCTACGCTTCATACAAAAAAAGAATTCCTCCGATTGCCATATATCGGTTGTTCTAGTTTTGCATTTTATGTTTTTCTATTTTTTGTTTACTTAGATAACTAAATTAGTATATACACATACTAATTATATTGTATGTGCGTAGTAGTGGGTCATTTTCAGCAATTGAATTTTAACCATATTGTCATCACCAAATTCAATTGAAACTTTGTACACTTCTTGGGTTTTGAAAACAATGGATGACGGTCCCATTTAAATGACGGACAAAAAAAAGGGTTTTTATAATATGAAAGGTTCTACAATCAATACAACAATATAGGTAAAATTTTATAATTGAAAATCAAATAGGGCTGACGTTATGACATTACAATTTTAAAATAAAAATAAAGGTAAGAGAGAAAAAATAAATGTTTCTGAAAAATATTTTCATCACGGTAATAATTTATATTTCAATATATATCATAGATGATAAGTAAGTTCAATATATTTTTATATATTTTTTGTCCATTTTTGTAATTTATTTTGCATCCACGTGCAAAAATATCTTATACGCAGTATTCCAATCCAATATAGAATCTATCGAACACCTGGTATCCTCTAATGAAAAGTATTAAACCCCACGTCTGTGAACACAATACCAGACCCATAGACATAGTGCAATTTGTGCGCATCCTAAACTCTATGCCCGTAAACTCAGGAACCGTTGGAGGTAGGTTACAAATAAACTGACTGACAGACACCAACACCTCGTCTTGCTGCAAAGTAATCGAAACGTTTTTTTAGTTAAAGAATGTAATAATAACTGTGAAATGTGTAGTGTCTATCTATCTTATCGTTAAAAGATATACTAAATAAACCAATCTCTATTTTTCGTTTATTGCATGTAATAAAAGTTGATTAAAAGCATTGTATTATTATTAGATGCTTTGTGTTACTATTAGTGGGATGGTCTTAAAGGCACATAAAATATTATTACAATATTTATATTTTCACAGACATTCAAAGGCAAGATGTGGAAGTGTAATAAATTGAACGAGTATCATCAAAAGGTTCATAGTATAATGAGTCAAGGTGACAGTGTCTTCTTAATGTATTCTGTATTGCAAATTTAGACATTGGTTAGGATTTTCGAAAGTAGGCCAATAGATGTCTAAATTCATCAAAGCGAGAAACAATACGGTAGCTCAAAAAAATAACACTAACACTACAAGTATTGTATCCGTAATAACTTATGAATATACGCTAACGAAAAGTTCCATTTTTTATTTCTGAACTAACATATGTTTATAACATGATATAAATCGTATTATTTATATTTTCGTGGTATCTTTTAATGATGTATTTATTTTCTGTGACCTGCAACACATTGTTTGGGTAACCTATATCACTAATGTATTGACTTCTTGGTATGGGCAAATAAAATAGTATGATAGCCTAACTAATCACATAATTTACTTCTAAATTCTATTGCGTAAATAGGATTTTCCTGTCCGTTAGGGAAACGAATTGCAAAAGAAGTATAACATTATTTATCGTGAGGAAAGCCTTATCGGGTCACGCAGTTTATGGAAATAAGTTTTTAAAAATAGCTCAAGGTTATGGATTACACTGGTATCTTTAAATTGGATGAATATAATTATAGTATAATTATTATAGTATTTATTTGTTTATTACTTGACTATACTTGTATGTTTCAAAGTTATCTAGATGGATAGGTGTTGTGTTCGAAGATTAGTAACACAGAATAATATATATAAAAATAGAACTGTGAAAATCCCAGTAAAGATATAAATATGACAAGAATTTTGAGACCTTTAAGAGAAAAAATGCTTAGGTATATTTTTAAAACATATTTCATTTTTATAACAACTCTTTACAAAAATTATATTCAGGAAGGTAAAAATATTTTGTTGTTCTTAAATTGACAAATTAAAATACCTAGATCGAAATCAGAAAAAGTAACCCTTAGCATTACTATTTAAATTTTAGGTTATACTATTTAAATTTATTTATACTATTTATATATACTATTTAAATTTTAGGTTATTTGAATAATAAACAAGATAATGTTATATATTTATAACTACGACGTTACGGCGTAGAATTAAGCTTAGGAATAAATAACTTGCCTACAATTAACTATTTTTCTACATTCATAATAAAAAATAATTGAATTCAGATGTTATAAAATCTATATAAATACTGAAAAGTATTAGACAAATACTTATTGATTATGAAAGTTAAAATAAGAAAATGGCTTTATATTTTTCATTTTGTCTGTCTCAATTAAAATATGTTGCGAAGTGGATTTTTTTGAAAGCATATAATTTTAATCTTGTGATTCTTTATAATTATTTGAAAAATATTTATAATTTATATCTTTTTAGGTTTCAGCAATATGTAGAGAAATTTACTTCAACTTTTAAATTCGGAAATTTAAAAATATATTTTAACTAATATTGTGATATTCCTGAATTACTTAATATTAATTTGTATAATTATTAAAAAATATATGTGTACCTTCCTATTTTATATTAGATTTATAGAAGCAAAGGTACATATTTAATTAATATATTAATATTTTATTATTTATATATACAAAATAAATACATAAAGATGTATATAGTAGTATGCTATTTAAAGAAATATATATATGACTCTCGGAAAATTTCTCATTTTTATTGTCTTTTTATCGAAGATTTAATCTTAGACCGTTACGAAAATCCAAATGGAATAAATTATATATTGTTCTTTTTTTATTTTTAACCTTTTAATATTATCACGTCTTATTTTTTTAGGATAATATCGAAATGTCTAGAATTTCTTTTAACGTTCATTAATTCTTAAGTGTCCAATTCAGGGTGTTGTGTGAAGTTTCTAAATTCCATTCAAAAGCTCTCTCACAGTTATCGCAAACTTGACTATCAAACTCATAACGGTCCACATCCAACGAGCTAATAGTTATTTCAATGGCTCTAGACTTGAAATATAAAATAGTTTCAAATGAATATAATTTCCAAAACAATAATATCATTTAAGGTAACAACGATATTCATAGCTCTCCAATAATTAAATACAAAACATCTTTTTCTAAGTCATAGGACTTTACAAAACAAAACTAACTCACAGATCACACCGTCAATCGCCACCTATATTTGCACAGCTTCTATACACAAACGAATCATAACCAATTGCCAAAAGATCGCTGTTTACTTAAAAATACTCTTAACTCCTAATATTGGAGCAATTGGTTATTTGACTAGGCAAAAATTACCTTCGGAGCGTCACGGTGTGTGCTAACGCGATCCCGTGACGTCCCATTACGGCGCAGAGTGCAACCGTTGGTTTTTTAGTGGGTAGCCTTAAAAATGGCAGCATCCTTTATGCTGCCGGGTAGTCCCATATCACCCCCCGGCCGTCACTTCCGTGGGCCGATGGCGTACCCGTAACGGGTTTTTCCAACGGAAAAAAAAGGCAAAAAATTACCTATGATAATTATTTATGAAATGGCTTCTTCGAGAATGCTTATCTAAGAATGGCTTGCAACCACTTTAATACATTTCTAATAGCTCCCTTCAATAGCTCCATTTACTTTACATTGTCATGCTTTTGTTGCAAACAGAACACTGTTAACTTAATAAGCGAAATAGATTTTAAAATTCTTAATAATTAGTACCCTTTTCTTCAAATAGATTTATAGCATAACAAGTTTAAATTACCTGCACTGATTATATTTGCCCCTTTCTTCAGAACAATTCCACTTTCGAAAGAATTTGAAATGAAACAATGAATTAGGATTAATGCAATAATTTCGGAAATTCTGTTGCTATTTTCTCTTAAAATAATTCAAACAACATTTTTTATATTACATACATTATTTCAGACGGTGTAATAATTATTAATTTTTAATCTCGTAACATTAATTTTTTGATAATTATAAAGTCCAATTAATTTTAAATGTACTAAACAAAGTGTACTAATCCTTTAAAACGAGAGTAATTAGGAAGATACCTCATAATTATGTTTTAAAACGAGATATTTGTGTTTTCATCTAAATTATGTACTTTAGTAATACCTGAGTTCTGACTGTAATGAATATTAAATATTACGGGGATAACCTCGTTATATTAAAAATATGAAATCTAGATAACAAGATTTCATATTTATGGGTTATTTAAACATTATATTAACTCGTGAAAAAGTTTTCGTATCTGGTGTTATAAAAAAAATAAAAAATCATCAAATTATATCTTTTTGTAAAGAAAAATATGTCTAAGATTAGAATTATTTTTATACTGTATTTTAAGTCTTTGTAAGTCTTGCTTAAGTAACAAAGTAAAAGTTTTGTGATCCATGATTAATTTTATAAATAATTATCCATCTGTATTTACGTAAATACTACCGAACTTCGCGATTCCGAATATTCCGAACAGATGTATATGACGTTTTAATTATATAAAATTTTGATTCTATATAATAGTCGCAGCTTCGCTGTTTTAGAAAATGTAATGTATAAAATTTCTGTTACGGTAATATTTGAATTTCTTTATTATAGTTTTATAAAAGATTTAATTACTCAACCAAATGGTAATCGAAGTCTTAATTAATGTTATAATATCGTTAACAGGCTGTGTCATTGTGGAAAGTTCCTTATTTTTGTTAGTGGTTTCAAGAAGAATAATTTATAACTCGTGTAGTTGACAGTACTATAAAGAGTTTGATTTTGTATTTCTGTAATAAACAATTATTTGAACCAAAAAGTAACAACATAGACCTATATAGTGTCATCAATAAAGTGTGTATACTTCATGGAGAATGGAATGTAAAGATTTTTTTTTAAAGTTTAAAGTATTATTCTAAGCAGTTTAATACAATTAATAGAATTCTTAATAAATTAAACTCTCATAGTCAAATATTGTATTAAGACTTTCATGATACATAATTAGTATTATCACGTTCATTTTTTTAAATTTGAAATAAAGTCCGACGGTTTTGAAAGTAGTCTGGTAAATTCTTATAGAAAATTTATTAAATGTCAGATAAAATATTATTTTAGTCTGAAAATATGAATATAATGTTACATATAATTTACTACGATATTTAAAAACTGAGAAATCTGTTGTATCTTCTAAAGTGACTTTTAGTAGATATATTTGAATTTAAAATAGAACATTAATAAAAAGATAGGTTAAAATCGAAAATATAATTCATTCCGTTGTGACGTTTATATCAAAAGCATATTTTATTTTGCGATATGATCTTATTAAGAGCAAAATAAAATATTACTGTTTTAAATATAAATGTTTTTAAAAATGTATTTTTTAAATGAGTAAGAAAATTAATAACAAAAAGTTGATGGGCTTTGGGGGATAAAATATTGACTCCATTATATTTTATCTTATCGTTATAGTTAAAAGATATCTTTAGTAAATCATTCTTTAGTCGTAGTTTATTACATGTCATAAAAGTTGATTAAAAGCTTTGTATTATTATTGAAATGAATAGGATGTTCTGTAAAGCCATATTGAATATTACTACAATACTTTCATTTGTAGCTTATTTTCACAGTCATTTAAAGGCGTTGGATCTAAATGTGTAATTGTAATAAAGTGAACGAGTACAAGAGGTTCATTGTTTTATAAGTTAAGATTACATAAACTGATTATTAATTTTATAAATTAAGAATGAAACAACAAGATTCAAAGCCGCGACTTCTTGAAAACTGCCCAGTTGCTCTAATAATTGAGCTGATCGCTACTCGCTTCGATAAATTTAGTATTCTAAATATGTACGTCTTTATTTTTATTTTAGGGTCTTTACTAAGTTTTAGTAAGGTTTCTAATTTTGCTGTATAGAATAACATCAACTTGCACAACCGAAATTATTGTGTGAAATTGTTTATAAATGTGTAAAGCCATGTTAAGCTTATTAAAAAAATATTTATATGATAGAATATGGTACAGGCACCTACGTCTCGTCTTACGGCGAACACGTTTTTTTTCACCGAATTAAAATGTAATATAATCACAAGTTAAATGACTAAAATAGTCTTATCCAATAAGATTTGACTACTTAGACAATATAATTTACCTCTAAATTGTATGCGTAAATAGCATTTTGTATGTTCTGGAGAAACGGACAGCACGTGAAGTAAAACATTATTTATTGTGAGGAAACCAGTTTCAGGTCACAATTTAAAGAAAAAATATTTAGAAAATAGTTCAAGGTTTTGCCTTACACTAGTTTCTTAAAATTGGATGAAAGTTATTAATTAGCTTAACGTATTTATTACGTGATGTGATTATATGTTATAAAGTTATTTATTGTATGTATTTACGTATTTACTCAGGTGGATAGGTGTGGTATTAGCAGCTTAGTAACAAAAATTAATATAAATGAAACGATGACTTTTAATATTTTCAAATAATATTTTATTTTCAAAATAGCTCATTACATTCCTAAAGATAAAATTTCTTAATGAAACTAGACGAATTATAAGTGACAAATCAAAATGTCTAGAACGGAATGAATGCCAGTTGAAGTGTCAGCGTCTTAGCGTCTTTTCCAGTTTTAGACAATTAACATAATAAACAAGATAAAGAACTAGTAGCTAATAAGTGACGGCGTAGCACTAGATAACTTGGCTACAATATAGTACTTTTCTACATTTATTATAAAACTATTTATTTTAATTTAGACTCTATAACATCTAATTAATACTCAAAAGTAATATATATTTTTTAATTTAATGTGCTCTTTTTGAGACAGGCTCTAAAGGCAAGTAAATTGATTAGAATTTAAAAGACATAGTTTTTCCTTGTTATATTAAATAACGCCTTTTACAATCAAATCTAAATATAACACGCGCGTACATAATGTTCGTGAACAATGTTATAAAGTTATGTTTTATATACGGTTAATACTTCGTTTCCACCTTTCCACGTAATCTACGCATGTTGATGTTCGTAATTTAGTTAAATATAATTTATTAATTAAACATCAAAGATTCTTAGGATATCCAATAATTTACTTCAAAAGATAGCTTCCGACTTTATCTCAGTTACTTATACCTTTATATAATTATTATAATATTAGGCTGTAATTATTAATATATATAAAATATATCATTATTAATTATAAAATTATAACTTGAAGTTAAAATAAGAAAATTTCTTTTATGTTATTTATTTAGTCTGTCTCATTAAAAATATTCTGATTTTGGAATTTCTTGAGCTTACCATAAATAACAGGTTATCTAGATTTAGGGATATTTGGATAACTTGCTTACCAATGAATATTAAATTATAATATTATACATGAAAATGGGAGAGAAAGATTCGATAACACCATACAGTCTAACAGTTTTTAACTGTTTGTCTGTTTATTTGACCGCGCATTACTTGAACGGATGGGTTTTAATGCAAATATTACTAATCTGCCGAGAAAATCCTCAGTCACGTTTTAAATTAATTCAAATAACTAATATTTAAATTATTCTATTACGTATATATTAAAGACAGTGTAATTAAACAATATTTAATTATTAAACCCATAATATTAAATTCTTGATAAAAATAAATTCCAATTAGTTATTAAAATACGTCTTTGTACGATACAAAAATGTGAATTTAATAACTTAGGATGAGAGTAATTGGGAAGATGCTTCATAATTATATTTTGATTTTTTTTTATTTCAAATGTTGTTGTTATCTAGATTATTTTAGGTTATGAAACATTAAACTTAAATTATAAAAAAAATATTTTGGGTCAATGTATACGTTTTACAAATAGAAAGCGTAAAATTTTAACTTTTGAGTTTCTTTACTTTTTTCTGCTCCGGACAGAGGCTTTTTTTTCTGACATGGTTACCACCGGCTTTGAAAAATGTATGCCTTATAAATGATTTGTGTCATTTTCTTTGACTATGATAAAATGATTTTTTTATAATCTTATTTTCAATAACACAGTGCATTTTATTTTATCGTAAAAAGCTTTCATGTGTGTTGTTATAAAAAAGAAATAAATATAGTGCTAATCTCGGTATGTCGTATAAAATTTCATTTAAGATTTATATATTTTCTTATAAGTTATTTCTATATTTTTTTATAAGTTATTTTATGTATTCGTTGTAAGTTTTGCTTAACTATTAACTCGGAATAGATATCAAATTTGAATTGAAATTTAAAAATTGTATTTTAATGTAAATTTATAAACTTTTAAAAGGTCGAAAAACCTAAATGGAGTTAATCGTGTTCAGCTAATAACTACTAATTATTGATTCTCAACAATAGACGTAGTTCAAACTTTATATGTATATGAAAATTTTTATCCTTTGCAATATAAAAAAAGAATCAAAAGATTTTCAATATAATACAAGTATGATTAGTAATTATAAATAATGTTTTATTCACATAAGTATATACGCGCATCATTCCGAGAACACCCCATTATTTCCGGGAGTATTACAAAAATCAAAGATTATTATTTCAAATATTTAGTAACATACGAGGTAATATTAATAAAAGTTTAATCTAATATATATGCAGCTTATTCATTTAAAAATAAATCAGCATATTTACATAATTGATTAGAAAGAAATAATCATGTAACACCTTATTAAGTGTTCTGTACTACTAAAAGTATTTACTTGACATTTCGTTAGTCTTTTTATTTTTCAAAAACAAGGTAAAAATTAAACACATATTTGAATTGTCTTTTCAACCTCATAGTAACGTTCCCGGAAATATTTTTTTCTGCGGGTAGGTCACGTTAAAAATAAAATTTCACGAATTTTAATTAATTTTATTCTCTGCCGATGAAAATATTGTCTAAGCACTACTTCAGTGTTTAAGCTGATCATAATAGAAATATATGTTAAGCGAATTTGTCCTAAAACTGAATATTGGAACTTTGTCGTTTTTGACCTATTTACGTTAAAATATATCTTCATAAGGTCAAACTTAAATCAAAATTATATTATATCATGTAATAGACGTTTGTTAAAAGCATTGTATTATTAATAAAACGAGTGGAATGTTCTTTAAAGCCACAATTAATATTAATCCAATACTTTTATACATCAATTGAGTTAATTTATATTAAAAGGCGTTAGTTCTAAATATAATGATGGATATCAAACTTATAAATAAATAGTTCAAAGTGTAAGGAAGGCCGTTATTATCATTATAAAATTACCCGAACCGATTATATTTACCATTGTCTTTAGAATGATCAAACTTCGGAATAATTTTAAATGAAACATTAAATACGGATTAATGTAATAATTCCGGAACTTCCGTTGCCTTTGTCTTAACCCTTAAAATTGTTGGGTTTTCGTAAAGAATTCAATGTTAATATTAAAATGTAGTGACTTATCACTGATTATTAATAAAAATATTTATATTGTATATGTAGTATGTATGCACACTACTAACTCTTATTCTATACCTACTAACTTATTACTTAACGCACGCTAGAGAAAAGTTTTTTTATTAATAATGTTATTAACTATGTTAGAAATATAATAGAATCGTAGTATTTAAATTTACTAGTATTTTTTTGTGATCACGAGACAAGGTAGAAGTGGACGTTATTAGATATAGTAAAAATATACTTCGCCATATTCAGCATATATGGAATATTGAAATATAGTACGTGTAAGTTTTTGTTATAGTTTACACATTATTTGCGAAAAACTATGTCCATGATTTAAAAATGTTTTTTGCACTGTGAGATAAAATCGTATAACAACCTAAAAATAAACTTTTATACTATTTATAAGTAGATTGAACTATTTAGATAATATATTTTACTTCTAAATTATCTTGCCCATATATCGGATTTTGAATGTCTCTAAAAGAAACAAAAAGCTCGTCAAATAAAAAATTAACTATATAATATTAATAAATTTAGTTAATTCTTAACCAATTAATTATTTCATAAAGTTATTTAGGATTAAATACACAAGATATCATATATGACTTCTTCACCATCTTTCCACTTCGTAACACAATTTAAACGTGTTGACGATCCTAATGAAGTAATATTTGTATATTAAAATATTTAAGATATACCTAATAATATACTTCAAAGACGGCTTTAGACAGTATCTCAATTCTGAAATAATTACTATAAAATGTGGCAGTTCATACAAGCGTATTTATTATAATAATATAATAGTAAGTTAAATAAATGAGATATCAAATATTCAGTTAAAATCTAGTTCTAAGCGTAATACCCGTAACAATAGATTAATGGAAAATCATTGCCTTTGGAGCTGTCTCTTGCATATTTTAATAATTTAATTAGAAACGACTCCCTCTCGTCTTTATGAATTGTACCCCGGGTATTGTAAAGATATAACGGTAGCGGTATTGCTTAACTATAAACAATCTAAGAAACCTATAATAACATTATTTTCTTTTAAAAATGTATGTACCAATAAGATGATGAATAATGATTTTTGATAAGACAAAACTTCGGAGCTTAGACTATAAAAATAATATTTCTTATAAAGTTATTTTCAATATTTTTTTTGACACTGTCGTGTATTAATCAGTCATCCGATTCATCGTACTTTTAGATACAAGTTCGGTAAATAGTCTAATATTTAACGAGTAAATAATTTGTACGTTAAACATGTCAATAATCTTCGTAACCTTAAATTTGAATTATTGGAAGTATAAATTATATAACCCATATATTGGATATTATTAAACTACACTTATAATAAATTGTATTGTTTATTAATTTAATGATAAACAATAAAATATTTTTAACATTAAACAACAACAACATGATAAACAACAAAATCAACAGATTTTTTGAGATTTTAAAAAACATTAGAATTTAATTATTTCGTTATTAATTATAAATCTTAATGATTTAAAACTTTGAGCTTAATTTTTAAGTTCCCTTCAAAAGGTCTCTCAACAATTAGCGCAGTACTTGACTATCACGCTCATAATGGTCCACATCCATTATAGCTAATAATTTTTTAAATTGTTCAAAAATCTAAATATAAATTAGTACCAAATACACAGATTTAAGACAGTGTAATTAAAAAGTATTCTTAATCTTTGATATGAAATTCTAGGTGAAAATAAACTTCACTTAATTTAAAATGTCTTTGTACTAAATAAATGTGTTAATACTTTAAAGGGAGAGGAATTAAGAAGATATCTCATAACTATGTTTTAAAACGAGTTATTTTTGTTTTCGTCTTAATTATGTAGTGTAATTCTTGTTTTTGTGTATGATCCGTCTGTAATAAATATTAAATATAACGGATTTATCTAGGTTTATTTTTTTGGGTTATTAAACATTATATTATATCGTGAAAAAGCTTTCGCGTCTGGAGTTATAAAAAAAAAATAAACATCATGTTAAAAATATGTCATTTAAAATTTGATTTATTCTTCATATGCTGTTTTAAGTATCCTTTGTAAGCTTATTAATTAAAGTTGAACAGATGTTTACATTTACATAACAGCTTCATGAAACATGAAAATAAATAATTATTTATCAACATCGTTAAGAGACTACGTTATTGTGGAATGGTCCTTATTTTTCTGTCTGTTTTAATAAATACAACCACTAACTTGAGTGACTTAGGACACCATAAACAGGGTGAAGTTATAGTCTTGATAAATCTTTTATCCAGACCGAATAGTAACAATATAGAGGTGAATAATCATAATTAATGTATCTTACTCGAAGACCTACTTTATCTTTTAAATTGTCTAATAATATTTATATTTTTACTTAAACTTAAAATGTACCATACATAATGTAATAGCTTTAAAAATAAATTATAAGTTATTTCTAGAGTCGTTACATTTATATTAATTTTAGGGTGGTTGATAGGTACCCTAAAGATCGCCATGGCCTTCTTCTACAAAAAAAAAATGAACACAACAAAACCATGGCCATGAATGGCCATGAAGAAGGCAATAGCGATATCCTTTGTGATATCGGAAAGTTACTGAGTCCGATTCGATCGCCGATTTTCTCCGTCAAGGAAGACTGGGTAGAAGAATGAAAGAATATACGTAGTCAGATGATAGGAGAAAGGGTTTAGAGGGACATTGCTCGGAGTACCATTCTCCGGGTTCCGCAAGACCTGCAGGGTTGAGCGAGGAAGCGATCTCATAGCGGTCGGCTGAGGCGATGAGGTTGAGTTGCCTTTGATTGTTTAGTGGGTAGTCAATTGCCCATGCCCTAGCGTTAGAATAAGCGTTGGAGCACACACAGGAAGGCCCACATACTCTTCAGATCTTTGTATTAAATGAAAATATAGAAATAAAAAAAACATTAGTAACCTTTTCTTGGTATTAGATTTATTACATAATAAATAAGTAAAAATTAGCTGGCATTATAATATTTACCCCTTTCATAAGCATAAGAACACTTCGGAATAATTTTAAATTAAATAATAAATTAGAACTTTGTGTAATAATTCCGGTAATCCTGTTGCTGGTAAAGAGATTCCGGTGCACTTATACGATTCAATACTACTTATAACGTATTTTAAATATGTATTGATCACTAGAGACTAGTAGAATCTAGACTAAAATATTTATAATGTAAAACTATTTTTACGGTTTAAAACTCGCGTTTAATTTGGTTACATTTAAATTTTAACCCGACGTTTCGAATACTTTGCAGCAATCGTGTTCACGGGCAGACGAGATGACAGACACTTACATCTCGTTTTCATTCGTAAAAATAGTTTTATTTGAAATGTGTACTCGTGAAAATATAAGAAAATACTATATTTATTATGTATACTAATACTAACGAGAATCCTAACACTGACACAAAAGTTAATCCATACGCAGTAACTTATTACTTGATGAATAAAAAAACTTTTCATTATGTGATTTAATGTGTTCAGGACATGATATAAATCGTCTTATTTGGATTTGCGTCATATCATTTAATGATTTATTTATTGCGACCTACAACACACTATTTGTAAATCATATCATTAATGTATTAATAATGATTAATGTATTGACTTCATCAATGGTATTGACAAAATTGGTTTTGAGTTGATTCTTAGATTAAATAAAGATTTAACTACTTAAATAATATAATTTTCTTTTAAATTTTTTTCATGAAGTGGGAGGAGATGAATCGCACGTGATATAGCACATTATTCATTATGAGAAAATATATCGGGTCACAAAGTTCAAGGGTTAAAGGGTAGAAAATAGTTCTCGGATATGCCTTACTTTAGTATCATGAATTTGGACGGATGTTATTAAATTTATAGTTTAAAGTATTTATTAGTTTAGTACATATTACAAAATTATATAGGTGTTTTTTTGGCACAGGTGTGACAGTGACAGACTGATATAAATCAAAATACAAGTTTTTCTTGTTAAAGTTATAAATACTAATACTTTGAGACCTGCAGGAAAAAAACATGCTTATGTATAATTTGAAATAACATTTTTACCTTAACAGATGGATTTAGTTTTTTGTTACTTAAAATAAAAAAACACTTCTGCCAAGCATGAGCATATCTGCTTCTGCCAAGTAGGTAGTTAAACGATGATTGTTCAGAGTGAATTAAATTGATTATTTAAATTTAGTTTATTTTATTAATAAATCTTTTATAGGGACAAAAAAATTAATTCTAACAATTTTATTAGACCAATCTCTCAACCCAACAGGCGATCTTTAAATGACAAATAAAAATGTGTAAATTGAGATAAAATGACCGTACAATTATCCTTTAGTATTACATAATTTTAAATTTATATGATTTGGATATTAAAAAACATAAAGACATCGTAGCTACGACGTTGTGGCCAAATTTATTAGAATTTAGATGGTGTGACTTTTTTATTGTCAAAATTTTATAACAGGAATAAAAAGCCATAACGACTTATCATACCGAAATAAAACAAGCAAATGCACGATATGCAAACAATGTTATAAAGACGTACGACGTTTCCGCCTGCATTTCCATCCACACCACCTGGATGCGTGGCGATCTTCTACTGTGCGGTTTTCAAGGACTTTTCTTCCACGTACCACTAAGATGTGGAATGAACTTCCTTCGGCGGTGTTTCCAGATCGATACGACATGGGTACCTTAAAAAAAGGCGTTTATTCATATCTCCAAGGCCGGCAACGCTCTTGTGAGTCTTCGGATGTTGCAAGAGTTCATGGGCGGCGGTGATCACATTTTATCAGTGACCCGCATGCTCGTTTGCCCTCCTTTTCCATAAAAAAAAAAAATAAGACATGTCTAAGCTTAAAATTCAGACCTTGATCTACTGCACGCAGCAGTTACTAAGTAGCCAGCTGTCCTAGGAGAGACTGAACGTATCATTACTACTTGACCTTCTTCTACGCAAGCTGCACGATGATATCAATGTGAAGTTAGTATTAAAAACAAGAATTTTTACTAATAAATCCTTAGATGCTTAAAAATGCAATGTTGGTAATTGGAAATATTTAATAGAAGCTGATAGTAATTAATCTTTTGTCATAAAAAATGTTGATTCATTAAGATCGATTATTACACGAATGAGAAACAATTTCAATTCCCTTAAAATTTTAGTATTATTTATTCAGATCAGACATACTCCTGTACTCTAGAAAACTAAAGATCATAATAATTGTGTCGCTTACCGTTCCCTGAGAAACAAACATTAATAAAGATCACACGTTTAAAATAAACAAGTATTCCGAATTCAGCATCCAATAGGTTTGTAGAAGTAGGAGCAAGAGGTATAACATTGGAATCTCTTTAAAAGCTACTTCAAGATTTTGAACTCGATTGAACTATTATCAATTTATTGGTATGATAAACGTACTTTAAAGGCGGCATTAGAAACTTAACCAAATTTGAAACTATAGGTTAGTTTCATAGTTTCAAATTTGGTTAAGTAAAAATAAGACTGCGTACAGTGAAGGTGTCCGTATACTCGTATGCGATTTTTAGAGGGGCCCCTTAAATCTACACTTAGTTCACACGTCCCAGGTACTGTTTTGCACTACTCTCCTCACAACGCTATAGGCCCAGTACCCGCACGGTGAGTCTACGGAATGCTAATAAGCTTCGTCTTCAAATTGTAAAATCAAATTGCGTCAGTAATTGGACTCTATAATTATTACTATTCCAGAAACGTAGTTTTAAAATAGCTTTTGATTTTGACTATTTTAAGTAAATTTTATATATTTAGGTATCGGTATTCATAAATTATTTCATACATTATTAGTTTCGGATTATTTGTACAAAGTATAATATTTCTACTCCACCTTATTTCAGCTTTGTAAAGCAATTAACGAGTTTTGACATTCATAATTAAGTTGATTATAATTAAACATTAAAGATATTTGAGACCTCAAACAATTTTATGTCAAAAGTCTGAATACGACTTTACCTCAATTATCACATAAAAATATATGAAATTAGGCTTTAATTCGTATCATACTTATTACAAAATGTATATCAAATAAATCAAGGTCTCATATTTTTACATTTTATGTGTTCGAATTAAAATCTACTTGTATAATAAGATGAATTACTTATAAGGATATAAACTAGCGCAGGTTTGCAAAAATGTACATGCAACATACTACAAGTTGCATGTAAATTTTTGTCAAAGAGTAAACAAGATTACATGTAGATACGATCTGTAGTAGATGATATATTTTGTAAAATAATGACTACATCAATCGAAGGTGAAAAAGTTTTTTGACTTGACTTGTGTTTGATGGTTATTAGCCCTGCTTACTGAGCCAAAGACCGTAGCACTGTTTTCAGTGTTTTCAAAAAAACTAATAAATTGCTGATACTACAAAGCGTCGAGGGAAAAAATCTCACAGAAAATTGAGGTGATTACAATTACTTCCTTAATCAAGAAGTTGATAAGGTAAAGGTAGGTAGGTAAATTGTAAGTTTTATTTATTACAATATTTGATTTTATTGTAAAAATTGTAAAACCTTTATTTCAACAATTGATAGCTTTTGCTATAAAACACAGCAAGCACAATTAAAAATCAAAATAATAGCCATCTATTGTAAAATTTATTCTACTTCATTCTCAGGTTAAATTCTATATTTTCTATGATCGTATCTTTTTATTGTCGCTTTTATTTTATAAACTTTAAAATAACGAAAATGATAAAGAAGTTATCCAATACAATAAGATTTCAAGCATTTTCATCTTCATTTTCATGTGCTATTCATAATAATTTATGTATAATTACGTTACTATTGTATACTTTACTAACAATAACTTAATGGACAATCATCTTCCTTGTAGCTGTCTCTTGCATATTTTAATAAATTAATAAGACACGAGTTCCAAGTATCTTTCTAAAATATACTCTATATATTATACAAAGATGTCTTAAAAAAGTAATTGTAGCTACACTACGCTATAACTGAAACATATGAAGCCATAAAACGTTATTGACATTTTTTTAAATTGAAATTTCAACAAATTAATTTCTTAATGAGACCTATTTAAAAATATAAATAAGTGAATGTATAACATATGTTTTTTTATCTACCTTCAATATTTTGAAAGATTTTGTGTTGTAAAATCCATATATGCTTTTCCATATTCTATTACATTAAAGTTTATCTGACGATTAATTGTATAACATGTTATTTTAGGGAGATTTATTCTTCTTAGTTTAATCCGATTCGTCCTACTTTTAGACTCAAGGTCGGTAAATAGTCTAATATTTCATGAATAAATAGGTTGTTCAATAAACACGTCCAAAGACTCTGTAACCTTAGAATCATTATCGGAAATTTGTATTACGTTACACACATGTTGGCTATTATTAAACTACACTATACTATTTTATAATATCGCTTACGGTTTTATTCAATTATATACTTAAATAATTTTAAAGTATAATTCATTAATTTTGTGAGAATAAATTAGATGAAAAATATAAAATTAAATACAAAAAAGATAGTAAAGATAAAATAAAAATAGTAGAAATGAGAATACTTAATTGATAAATAAAAATAGTTTCAGGTTGACTGGTAGAGTGCTTTTTAGCATTAAGTCCACCCATTGTGCTTTATTCATGGACAATAAAGATTAAACAAATAAATAAATAAATAAATAAAATAAAAGCACACATTTGCACTAAAAATGTATTAAGAAAGATTATGTTAGGTATTATCAATCCACTCTGTTACATTCGACATAGGCTCGTCGTAGGCTGTGTTTTACGATTTGTTAGTCTATGACACATACAAATATAATGAGTTTCAAGAACTTACCCACTGTTCATGGGTTAGAGAATATTGTATATAAAATGATTGAGTCATTAGTATTCAATTATTCTAAGGTACGGGTTATAATAATATATTATCTTTTAGATTTCGTTTATATATATTTTTATGTGTTCTATTTTGAAATAAACAGTATTATTATATAGTATTTTATTAGATTTTCACGAGTACACATTTGAAATAAAACAATTTTTTACGGAGTAAACTCGAGTATAAATTTGGTTACATTTTAATTTTAACCCGACGTTTCGAATACTTTGCAGCAATCGTGATCACTGGTAGACGAGATGTGTCTGTCAGTAATTCAGTAATACGTGAGTTTAATCCGTAAAAAAAATAGTTTTATTTAATATTATTCTAATTGTTCAGAAATATATATATTCTTTTAATTTTTAGGTGAAAGTACTGTTTAGTTATAACATTTATATTATTATATTTATAATAGACACCAAAAATGGAATAAATTTCATTTTCTATTCTATTTATAGTAACAATTCTGTCACAGATTTCAACAAAGTAAAAGGAGATATTAGACTTTAAATATTATAAGTTTTAGAGAGATAATTTCAATGTAGAATTGTAGTAATTGTTTAATTATTAACTTTGTTTCTTTTTAAAGAAATTTCAAAAAGCTTAAAATCTTTCAAATGTCTTTCTTTCTTTCGACATTACGAATGCCTGTATTAAAAACTTAATGGTATTATTTCAAAATATGAAAATACTGTTTTATAATTGGTATATTTAATTTTTAATAAATGCCACTAAAGTGCTAACTAAAAACACGAAAATTAAAAGTCAGTTTGAATCAACTAGCAGTTTTCATTGAAAATGGGATTTATTGAAAAAAAAATCTAATAATTTACATTTTTATTACTAACAAAAAAAAAACTGTCTATCTTAATATAACTTGTCAGAAGCTGTATGTACCTGTGGCAAGAAACGACATTCGATGAGCTGAAAAGCAATCCAAAAAAAGCTTTGCAGACAATGCCTTCGCCCAAATAAAACGTCACGGTGGCTCAATTAGCACAGCATTGGCAGCAGGTCGCAGGTTTGAGCTCTGTTTAATGTTCAATTTATATTTTCTGTTTTTTTTCTATACATAGTCTATTTGTAATAGAAAATTATAAAGATAATTTCATTATTATATTGTCTACGAATTACAACTGAATTATATTTATATAAAATATCTGTGTCCTTAGTTGATTCTTAGTCAGTGTCAATTCTTTAAAAAAATGATTTGAATGGTAGTAAATATGCATTTTATTTTATATAATTGCATAATCGATATATTGATATATTAATGTTATAGCGAGTTAAATTACCTAATTGATGACTAGTTGATGATTGCGCGTATTATCTAACGTTATTAGGGTTTAGAGCAATGACATGCAAAACTGTAATATTGAATCTTAGTACTAATTGAATATATTATAATTAATAACATTAATATAGACATGAGTAGGAGCATACCAAAATATTATTCAAGTAGAATCTTATAGTTGAGAAGAGACTTCAAGTCAAGTTTAGATGATTTTTATTACATAGTTGGTTGCATAAATATCAAGGCGTATATATGAAAGAGAAATATAATATTAATGAGGAGGAAAGACGTTGACTAAACTCACTTAAAACTACGCAATGGATTCAAAAAAGTCTACCTGATTATGATACTTATCTTAATTGTAAATAAAGTCCTCTATCCGTCATAACAAACAATATGTAATAAAGAAAAATATGTTTAATTTAAAAATACTTTTGATTTAGTCTTAAAAAATTTAATTGGGTATGTTATTTGAGTGAGCAAAAATGTTTTCAGTGTGGGAGCGATTGATTGCTACATTAAAATTAAATTGCAGCTGGGAACGAATTATTATACTGTAGTAGGTATAATGTATAAATTTTCATGTCAATATTAAATGTTGAAAGCTATTTCATTGTAAATTTTGGTGATGAATAATCAAGAAGTCGTAATCGGCTTAATATTCTATTTTAAACCTAAAGGTATCGATCGAGCAGTAGTTTAATATTTTATGAACGATTACGAATATCACAAGCCCATCGTTACGATGTGGACATATTGTGGTAGTCGTGTAACCTTGATTTAATAAAATATAACAGAATACATGCAATAGTTTGACTTTTATTAATAGATGTTGAGATATACGTATGCTACCTTATTATTTTATTTATATTTTATGATTATTCTAGTGCCTGGTGGTTCCAGTCTCTCAAATTGCACAATGATTGACTCACGACATTCCATAAAAGAGTGATGAAAATAAAATTAGTTTGTAAGTCAAAACTAAAAATGTAGAGAAAAATATATTCATATACTAATGTTATCGAGTACAATAACTTTCATTGTAATAATAAAAGAAAGATATTGATATTAGCCGTGGTTTTGAGAATGGAGTCTTTTGAGAATTGATGGATCAACCGGTTGTTTATCTGTCGCTGCTCCAATATGTTAACAAATATTGGACTAGCTTGACGGAAGACAAAAAAATAGGAGTGGGAACTGTCTCCAGGTAATGTATTCTGTAGTAACTAAATATTGTGTTACAATATTTGTTGACGACAAACTTAATATGGTTTTTTTTTTTATGATAATATAGAGAAAGTGGCTTCTTACAAAATGACAACCTAAAATGTTGTAGTACAACTATTGTAGTAATATTAAACTTTTTTATATTGTAACATATTGTGTTACAATATAAAAAAGTTATTAATCTTCCTTAGATATTTTTAGTTTAAAGCTAATATGATATAAGTTTGAAAATATATATTTATAAATATTGCGGTATATTTAGATAGATTATTAGAATTATTTGTTATTTCTAAAATTAGCTTTTGGTTTTGTCTTCATGGATTATATTAATATTGTTGTTATGATATTGACAAGGGATAGTATCGTAACTGTTTATTATTCACAAAAGAAGAATTCCTCAAATATTTAAACCTTTACAAAGTTAATTTACCGTGCCATCCTATTTTAAGAAATTTCAAGTTTGACAGAAGAAACTAACAAACAAACTTCGACAGTATATCTAATGAATTAATTTAACATCTCTTAGTATAAACTAGCAGTGACTAAAATAAGTTAATTAATGAAATGAAATATGTTATTGAAATTGTTTATAGACATGTACCTACGATATGTTTGTTGAAGTATTATTTACGGTTATTGATTAAATATTATTATATAATCAATAAAAATTTTGATTAAAAATAAGTACTTATTTGCAATCTATAGTAAGTGGTTTTGAGCAGAATCGTAAAATAATGTATCTTCCGCTACTGGATTCACCTACACAAATGTATAGCAATTTATGAAAATTGTACATCTTTACCCTAACAAAATCCCTAATTCCACATTATTATAATTTTCTATGCTCTCTGCTGGAGTCCTTTGTAAAGTTGGAATTAGATAATTTAAGATCACATTCTCACCGCCCTTAGTAAACCTTTTTTGAAATTATAAACACATCTAAAAAAAATTCAAATACTTCCAGCTGTTCAATTGGTGAATTATACTAATAATTTAAAGTGAAAAATTTCTATTTGTAAAAAAAAAAATATTGAAGATTTGTATTTTAATTATTTTGCGGTACTAAAATTCGGTCTTGGTCTCGGAATGTCATTTTTTTTTTTAAATGGAAACATTTTGTATCTTTTAGTAAATGTACGTATTGCAAACCTCTTATCACATTTCTCTTTCGCTTCTTTCGTTTTCATTGATTTATCATCCACCTGACCTCATTATTAGAGATGTTTCCAAAATTTTCATGATTTCAGAAAAGTGCTATAGGACGCTATTAACTCTTTTTTTTAAATCGCTCACTCTTATTTTAAGAGCGAGCAGACATCAACAAGTCTAGTTCTAAGACGCGACCGTATTGCTTTTGTCGATTACTTGTAATCTATAATATGTTGAATTATTCGAATTACATATATAAATCTAAGTAAGAAGTTGTTTTAAAGACAACTATTAAGCTACCATAATTTGTATTTTCAAAATGCATATTTAGAAGACTATTGAAGTGAAATTCATAATAAAAAGCGTTGGAATTGAATCGCCGTGTTCATTATTTCTTGACAAACTACTGGGCTGTTCTCTAAGACGTTTAATTTATAGAGCGAGCTCGTGAATGCCCTGAGTTGCAGCTTATTTACTTTATTTTTAGATCTGACTCTCCAAATGGAACTAAAGGCGGTTTGTATTTGTATTTTAATCATATAAAGAAATGTTCTGTAAAGCAGAAACATAATTCTAAAGTCAATGTTAGAATACAACCGTGAAATAGTAACCTAAATGTGTTTACTGACGAAAAAAATTAAAAATTACAAAAATATATTTGAAATATAGATATTTGTATAGGTAACGTACTAGAAGTACTTCTATGATGCGCGTACATTTCCAATTAAAGTTAAACAATTTAAAATAATAGTAATTCTATTATACTTGAATTTAGAACGCTAAAGCAATATAAGCAGAATGGTCACTGAATTGATTATTGCCACAGCCTATCTTGAATATACTTCTTAGTATTATAATAACTGTACTTAAATTTTTTAGCCTTACATTTTTATCGGTTTCTTCGGTGATAAATTATGGTCATTTTTATGGACTTTCATTGCCAAAAAATGACTAACTTTCACTAAAAGTACATATTTGATGTAATTCACTGTCACTTGAATTTATCATCAAATAAAATGCCTGAATACATAAATGTCATTTCCAAGACAATTTTTATTAGAAAAAAAGTAGATTTCTTAGAATTTCTGAAACCAAAGTTGATAAGTTTCTCCATTTGCACAAAAATATTTTCTAGTTTTATCCTCACAGATATATTTTGAAGGAAATAAAATTATATTTAACTTACTTAACTCGCGTATAATTATTGAAATCGATTGCTTCAAAACATTCAACGTCAGGTTAAATATAACTAAAGCTTAAAATGTAAATCCAACAATTATATGCAAGTTAAATCTGTTAAAATATTTTTATTTTACGTGTGTTACTCGTGATAATCTCACAGGACACAGTTAATGTTGTTTACTTTGTATTGCGAAACTACTAATTAAAAACAAAAAATAATTACACAAAATTTTATAGTTACTGTAATTACAACATCATTTTGACTTAAATAATAATAGTTTTTAAAAGTGTGTGTCACTATTTAAATGTACTTAAAGTATTGTTGTTTTTTAGATTTTTTTTTGTATCACTTTTAGTTTATATTTTTGCTTGCCTATTACCTTTCGATGTAATTTTTTTTGTGGAAATGTTACTGGCATATCTGTTCTATATTTTTTTTGGAAATTTTATTGGCATATCTGTTCTATATTATTTGTGAATTTTACTTGAATATGATGCTGTTTTTTCCCAATAAATTAAATAAATCGATGTTTAATGGGTATTGGTTAATTTTGCAGACAAGTACAACCTTATCAGGTAGTTTACTAATTACCACTAAAAAAATCAATAAAAAAAATATTACAATAATTATTTTTTTAAGAAAAAATAATCTCTTTTATTTTAAGTTCAATGAATCATGAAAAACGATTTATAGTTTGCAGTACCAAAAATTTTTTAAAAATCTTCTATTTCCTTATAAAAAAACAATGCGCCAAATATAACATCAAGCCAATCTTAGAATTTAAAAAACACATTAACGTAATACGATTTTTTTACAAATTTTGGAGCATGGAACTGTAAAAGTAGTACAACAATGACAGGGCTTACTCCTGTGACCGTCTTCATCCCTCTACCAACGTAGCGTGTGACTCGTCTTGTGAAATTACTGTATGCAATCTATCGTCTTTATAGCAATGGATGCGACATCTGTCGGTCGAAAAAAGTTCAAATTCTACACATGTAGATAACTTTTTATTCTCCATCAATTTCTTTTTATATTTTATACGAAAAAAAATTTTAATAATTAAAAAAACATTGTTAAAGGAAGATAAAGAAATGTTTGAGCCAGAGTTTATATATAGTTGACTTTTATAGAAACCATGAACTCGAATGTTATTCCTTTTAATATAAGGTATATAAACAGATATATATTTTATTTAAAGATAAAGAAAATATCTTGAATATCGTATGGGATATAACAACTAAACTATATAAAAAGTAAACTTATTATTAAACTGAGATTGTTTCTTATATATCTTTAAGTATAGAAATTATACTAAGGTTTCTAATAGAACTACCTTCTAAAACTTAATCCTTACTAATAAAAATATTTATACCAAGAAGAACTAATACTCTGTTTTGACACTTTCACTCTAACGATTTACGTCAAAAGTGTGAAAGAGACAAAAGAAAAAAAAAATTTGTAAGTATGTATAAGTCAAACATTTGCCACAACTTACTTTGAATATAACCCAATTTTAAGTTTTATACTTTCATTTTATATATACTGTTTTCATTGCTCTAGTTGTCATGATTTTATATCGTTCTTTATTGCTTTGTTTGCATATTTTAAACAAAAGACTGCATCAAGCCAATATACGTACAGGAAAATAATTATTATTGAGCAGTCTGATATTTGAATTTTTTTTCTATTATTTTTATTTTTTATCTTCATTATGTAAGTCTCCTTACTGACCATTATATTAGAACGGGGAAAAAGTTTCATCGTATTTTACTTGGACAATTCAAATATACGAAATACTTTTCTAACTTATTACATAATTTAATATTTAATATTAAAATTAACCTTTGATTGCCAATACAGTATAATGACCATTTTAAATACTTATTGGTGTGACAATAACAATTATTAGTACTATTAAATTTGATTTCAATAACTCTTTAGGAGGTTTTAAACTTTATCTAGTTAAATGATTTTTATATATAATACATACATAAAAATCAGTTAACCAGACGGAGATGGAGACCATTTATATAATAAATGGCTTAAGTTAGGTATTATTATGTTAAATGTATTGCCGTCTAATAAATATAAATAAATGCGATACTCATTCTGTTTATGTTTACATTTAAATGTTCATACAAATGTTGAAACCTTTATAGAATTTACGTTATCGTTGATTTGTTTCAAATTAAAGTTCTTAGGCTTTTAAGTTAATCAAAGAGGGAAAGGTAAGAATGCTCTTCTTCTTCGTTTTAACTTTTCACAAGTAGACCTTCGAGGTCAACTGAAGGACGAAAAAGTAAGTCGAAGTTGACAAAACAAGACTGGAAGTCTTAAGAAAAGATAATTTATTTAAAATATTTTATATTGATGTATCATTTAATTTTTTTACGAAGACAATTTATTTTGTAAAATACAAAATAAGGAAAGGTAATTTAAAAAAAAGTGGTTTTTAATATCAATACTTCAAACCGTTTAAAGTCGGAGATTAGTTACAAAGTTGCCAAATAATTAAGATTTTGAATAACTTAATACAAGGTATCGTTTAACATCATACAACTAATTATATACTTAACTGTCAAAATTATTTAATTTACTATACTTTAAATTAAACAAATAAATGAAGTAAAATATTATTAATGAGTCCTTTTTTACTTACAGCGTGATCTACTGAGTCCAATTGCGAGTCAAATCACTTAAATGTGCGCAACAAGTATCATCGAAATCAGTCAAGGCGTTTTAAGGAGATAAGTGACATGTACAGAAGATATGTGCATAAAAATAAAATTAAATAAAAAATTCTTAGTTCACCAAAGAGGATACTGTCACAAATGCTTAAAACTTGACAGAGCCAAAAGTATTAAAGAATTCATCTTTAAGATTATATTTTGCTATTGAAACGTAGATATTTTTCCTTATTTTCCAAATCTAAATATAAAATAATAATTTATAAATACACGAGAATAATTTTAAAGTTTTAGTGGGTTGAAGGCTATTTGTGTTGCGAACTGTAACATTTCTCATTTCAAAACTTCAAACAACCTTCGCATTGGTTGGTACATTGAACATTTTATAATAAACCTATTTTAAAAGTTACCTAGAGCTCTGTTAATAAATTGTTACAGTTATTCACTGGCATTTAAAATATAATTCAAATCTCGAATGAGACTCATGCAACAATTCAGTAAGTGAAATTAGAAATACGAAAAAAAAATTAAGTGCCATATATTCAATTACAATATATGTTTATGAAGGCAAATGACTTCATTATGAAACTATTTATATATTACTATTTATAAATTAAAATTGGTGCTGAATACATTACTATTTATATATTTAAATTGGTGAACACACTAACATTTCTCATTTTAATCAAAAATACACCGTTTATACATTTAAAAAAATTTCGTTTAAGAAATATTTCAATATTGTCCACTTAAAATTTTATTGTCGTTGTAAAGTTGCTACTATAGATGATCAATATGAACCCGCCTCAGTTCACGTATCTGAAATTGTATTTAAATTGGAAACAATTGACAGTTTCACTTTTTCTTCTGGAATTGGTTGAGTGCGTATCGTGGATTTTTTATACTTTTAAAAAGTGAGTAATTCGATATACTCGTAAAAGTACTAGGTACGAATAAAAATATCTGTTGTAAAATAAAATCTCTCTCAAACCACTCTCCAGTTACTTTTCCTTTAAAAAGATAAGGGTTGCCTGGAAGAGATCAATATTGATAAGGCCGCCTTTACACCATAAGATTATTTCCACCTTTATTTGTTTTATTGTTATTATGTTTTATTAATTTATTGTGTGTAATAAGGAATTATTATGTGATATTATTAGCCTTTCTTGAATTTGTTAATAAATATAAGAAATACAACTCAGTTCACAATGTACGATAAATTGTAATAATATTAAAATAAGTTTTTGTATATATTAGGTATTCCTAAACGAAATTTAGTCATATTATATTATTCTACTATGAAATGATCATTGCTATCAATGTAATAATAAACAAAGTATTAGTTTTATCCTTTACAAATAATTTATAAGAATTGTAAGTAAACATGATTTGTTTTTAAGATTCACAAAAATAAGAATATTATCTCAAGGCTTCTGTTTTTTATTTTGTTTTCAAATCCTTTAACTCTAATGATTTGTTTTTTGAATTTATATTCAAGGAAAGTAAATCGGTCAGAAATAAACAGTATAAGAATTTAACAAGTACTGTACTATTATCATAAATTATTATACATTTTTAATAAAAAATTCATACATTTAATATTTTATATCCACACATTTTTCTGGTTTCTTTATTTTTGTCATTGTGATTTATTTATTAATAAAATAATTCTGTCGATATTACTAAAATTTTCCATAATACCAGATAATGATACTCATCATATTATTGTTAAACAAGGGAAATATTCTAACATAATGTTACATAATATACATAAAATAATATGTTTAATAAAAAGGAAAATAAATTTGACTTAATTTTATCGACAATATTTATTAATAATATGATTTCTTTTCATTTTTAACCATCAATAGGAATCAATTAAACTATAGAATAAAAAAAGCCTTACAATAAAAAAAAAATCATTGAGTGTGTGATTTGAACTATACAATGTGTTTATGTATGACAAAATAACTCGATTACACATTGATTCATTATTATCTAGTAAATTAGTAACTTATTAAGTTTTGACGTTTACGTACTTTGAAAACACGTGTACAGATAATTAAAGTACAATATATATATATATATATATATATATATATATATATATATATATATATATATATATATATAATAGATAGTTTAATTAATCAACTATGACTAAATTAATCAAAAAAGTATTGCATTATTAGTTAGTCTAAAAGTCTCTTTTATATAGTACTAACTCGGTTTCACTTGCCGAGTATTATGATAAATTAGAGTAGTGCGTCATGCTAGATTGACTATAACTTTCTTCACGAACCTGTCTATGGCATTCAGAAATATCTCTGTAAGTCCATCTGTTAGGTTCAAAGCTTTTAAACAAACAAACAAACTTTTCTGCTTAATAATATTACGACAGATATTGATGTATTACAAACGAAGACATATTTATAAGTTTTTCAAAACATATGGGATTGTTTTTAATGTCACATCAATTTCCAAATCGATCCAATTGCAGATGGTAGTCAGAAGCCCGTATATTCAGATTCGTTTAAAAACTAATCTCCAAAATTTTATATCAAACAGCTTTTAACATTTCATATCATTTGGTATGACATAGACTGTGATAGTTTTGGGACAAATTTAATGTACATATCATTTAATTAGTGTTATAATAATACTAGCTTCTGCCCGCAACGTCGCCCACCTGAAGTGTTGGTGAAAAATAGCAAGTTACAGAGCTCATTCACCTCAGGTTCTCATCACGCTGAATTCACAAAAAAAATTCAAAAATCTAAATTCAAAAATGTTTGTAATGTTTAATCTAAATCTGTTTAGTAGTTTTTGCATGAAAAAAGTAACGAGACATAAATACATAGTCACAAACATTCGCATTTATAATATTAATAGGAAGTTTAAATGCGAAAATGTTTGACAGATACAGTTAAAGCATTTATTACCGCGAATCATATATCAATAATATAGATTTTAAACAATATGGAATAAGCTAGGATTGTTTGTTGGAACATTTAAAACTAAGTAATAATTATGATGCATATTTCAGTAACGCGATACTAATATATATATATATGTATATATATACTAATATATATATATATAATAGATACGCGAACTAGCTTATGTAGTGAAAGTCACTTCAACAGTTTCAGTTCTTATAAAAACAGATGTAAAATAATTACATTTGTTGCAGTGAAATATATGGCATGGGAAATCTACATATGTTAAAAAAATTCATAGTTTTTATTGATAAGATTTATGGATTCAATATTCGTAATAACTTACGTTTTTTAAGGTGCTAGCTGTTGCAACTTGAAAATATTAAGGCTATCCATCATGAAGATTTATATAAATTCATACAATTTAGTTTTTATTATAAGTATAGCTCAAACAAATGGTTCTCTTGGCTTGAAAATAAGTAATATTCCAGAGAGAGAGATTCGCAGAGAGAAGCATCTGTTGATTCAGATAATTCATTAGCTAATACTATATTTAAAATCATCTCAGAAGCTTTGCATTGTAATTGTAGAAAATTTTTGTGTGTTTTTCCGTCAATATGTGAGATAACAACTTTTAATACTTTGTTTTATTTTAATGTTCACTCCCTCGAAGCTTGATTGTTATATGTTTGTAATTTTTAATTGATACATATAACTGAAATGTTAAAAATGTATCATATACATATATAACAATGAATTAAATATTAGTATTATTACTAATATATCGTTAATAAAATTTATATTATTAATATAGACAATAAAACTAGCTCCACGCAAGCGGGGCTGGCCTCGCGACGCAGCGCGCGCGAAACAAAAACGTTCTTTATATATGGTTCACTATATGGGACACATTTTAACAATTATCTCGAAAACTACAATTACGAATCGGCTGATTTTCGCTCATTATGCGCATGTGTGCAAAATTTTGTGCGTGTAGCTCGTAAATTGAAAGAGGAGTAGGGTAACAAAAAGTTGAAAATTTGGGTAGTAAAGAGCTTCGCTTCCCTCAGCTCAATAAATATTATAAATTATTATATTATGTTATAAACAGAGTACTACTATCGCATTCTTAACAGTATGGTAGTGCTTCAATTGTCTATTTTTGAATGAAGAGCAAATATTTTTGTTGTGAAAATGTTTTTCAGTTATAACAAGTAAAGATAACAAATGAAAATCTTAAACTCTTATTTTAATCAAACAGTAGACTACAAAATATACATTCAGTAGAGGTTTTTGTTGGAAGTGTTTTACTTACATATGAATTTATGGGGTGATTTTGCAAGGCGAAGGAGCAAATGGGATCTACCTTGGTTGGCAGTTATTTGAATATATAATAATGAACTGTATGCCAAGCTTAACGTACATATAGTTTTATATATGTGGTTTTGTTTATACAAGATATTTTCGTGAGACCTAATTAATGCGGACATTAATCTAAAATTGTTTAACGGTTGTAAAATAGAGACACGAGTACATCATAGGTTATTTTGATTACTCTTATAATATTAATACGGCTTATATTAAAAGCTTGTATGAGTTATGAGTTTTTTATTTTTAATCATTCTCATATTATCAGGTGCTATAAGGTTTTTTTTAATGGTTCATGACATTACATGGTATGGTTGGAACTCTTTTGTAAGAAAATTGTCATTTGCTTAGCATTGTAAATGGAAAGCATTGGCAAATCCCTCGAGCTTAATAGAATTTGTTTATAAATGTTGAAAAGAAGCTCTGGCCTTGACGTTGTAGAAAAATAGAAACATTTGAAATTCAGTCATAACAGTGTTATTATTTTCACAATCATGATACGCCACGACTTCTAAATTATTTGTTTAAAAATTCTTAGCAATGCAAAACAAACAAAAGCAGATTAATGTAATATTTGTTAGGATATCGGCTTGTAAATTTAATTAAATATTGGTTTGTGTTAAAAGAACATTTAAACATTGGTTAGGTAATTTTATTTCTAAACAAATATTGTCTTATTTTCCGCTCAAGTGAATGTAATACGAATTTTTCCATTCGGTTTTAATTAAGTAGAAGCCTTGACTGAAAGACGCTATTACAATTAAAATCGATTATTTATTGTTTTCTTTGTAAACTTACTGCGCGTTATGTAAAGTAGCAGTATAGTTTTTTTATGATACATTTCTTATATTTATGATTGAAAGGAGAAATATAATTTAAATAAAACATCTCAAATATTTACAAATGTTTGAATCTCAATTTAAATTTAAAGGCTGGGCTGAGAAATTAAACCTTTAATGCAATTACAGCTATTAAACGTATTTTTTTAAAATAATAAATGAATCAAGACCCCAAAAAGAAAAATATTTTTGGCCAAGTTTTTATTGCATGTTGGCATCGCAGAGACATCTAAATAATAATTTCATTAACTCTATTATATGTATTGTATGTATCACTCGAAGATCTCTTGTGGTTTTATTTTATTAAATCAACACTTAGGAAGCTTGTTCTCTATTATTTTACTGCAAAAAACTTATTGTAAAATAATAATTGTTGTAACATAATATATAAAATAAAAAGGCTTAAAGAGCTGAATTGATAGGAACCAAGTCTTTTTTTTAAATTTTATTATAATTTTTGGAAAATGTAATAGTTTTATATCAAAAACATTTTCCGAAAACAGCATTTACTTTGCTATTGCTTTTAAAAGTAAATGTAGCTATAATATAACTATAGAAGATTTTATATGTTAGCTTCATCGTACTAACTCGGTCGAAAAACGTGTACATGGGCTGAACTGACATGACAATAGGTCCCAAAATAGCCTTATTAGAATTTTTGATGTATTGATGAAATAACGAATTTGAAGTTAGATGAGAGAAGACGAAGTCAGAATATAAGTTTGCAACTTTTTCTTTGTCTCTTAAATAAATTCTATTAAACTAAGTATCATATAAATCTGAATTGTCCTGACCAACTGCTAGGTTTCTTTATTTTTAATCAGCAAAAGTGATAAAGTATGTGAGAGCTCTTTGAGAATTGTGTCGTCTGTACTACCTCATATATTTATATGAAATTAAATATTTATATAATTTCATTATAGGTATGTAGTTTTGAATTTTATATCGCTTCAGTTTCTTAAGAGTTTTGGTTTTGAATTAGATTTCTTTTAATGTACATTCAACTCAATAAATGTCACCTTTTATTACTTGTTGTTCTTAATAATATTTTTTTCTGGGGTCTTGTTTTATATTGGCCGGAGAAAATAATAGAAATATTATTTGATTATTTTTCATACAAATAATATCAGTCTTTTTGGATTATCATTATTCAAAAAATTATACACGAAAAAATTCTACCCTAGATTTCAAGTTACATTGACATAATCCCCTATAAAGTGCTGACTCAGCCATCAAACCTTAATTATATCGAGCGTAACGCTGTCATTTCACTTTAATTGACATTTCCAACAAGTATTATTTCGAAGTCAGAAAAGGTTATTATTCTAAAATGATGCTATGAAGATGTAATACTTTTTTCTTTAGACCATTTTTTTTTTTTTTTTTTTCCGTTGGAAAAACCCGTTACGGGTACCCCGTCGGCCCATGGGTGGTTTTTCTTTAGACCAAACCAATTTCAATTAAACTTACAAAAGCGTTAACTTAACTTGTTTTCAACATTTTTGATTAATAATTTGTATTTAGATATACAGAAGCTTTTTTTTTATATGGTTATTTTCAGCGATTTAGTATTTTCTTATTTTCTTATTATTTTATTTTCTTAATTTATTAAAGGGAGATAAAGTTGTAACTAAAACTTATAAATTATATACGTTTTGTAAATAGTTTAATGTTATAACTTTTTTACATTTACATTTAGCCTTTTTGTTAGAAATATATATTGTTGTTCGATTTAATGATTTCAATATTTTTAAATCTAAATAACTATAGACACAATATGATACATATATTATAATAACCTCTGATCCTTTACAGATTTTTTATAAAAATATGAGCGTAGAGTGAGTTAAATTTATAATGCCAATTTTTATAAATTAGAATTATATTTCAAAAATAACAAAACAAAGAAAAATCATGAAAATCAGGAAGCATTATTTCTATTATGAAAAGATATAATTAAAAAGTCCTTTTTATCTTTATTTAGGACGAAGAGGCAGTTATTAAAATTGGGTGTCATTTTGGTAAAACGAACTTCTTATAAATTGAATTAGACAACTTAAAATAAAATGTTGCCAAAGTTTTCTAAATTAATATCCAACTTGAGCTGAATTTTATCTTTAAGATTCTTGCAGTACGTAACTGAAATAATATTATTATTGGTTGTATTTATTACATTTCAATAAGATTTATGATTAAATTATTTCTTTAGCTTTATTTTATAAGAATCTTGATTCAATTTATATTACAATTTTATTCACGAAATTCAAATTAGATAAAGATTCGCATTTTAAAAATTCACGAAAGTAACTTAAAATAACTTTAACCTACTGACCATTATATTTAAAGTTAGTAAGTAGGTCAGATGTATCAACAAAAGATATCTATTTCAGATTTGAGGATAAATAAAAATATTTATTTCCAAATTTCAAATAATTTATTTCACAAACACATGATATTATTTTGATTGTTATATAAGTTTCCAAATCGATTCAATAACAGATGTTATTCAACAAAAGAAGCCCGCATACTCAGATTCAAGTAAGAACCTAATCCAAAACTCCTAAACTTTACTTCAAATAGTGTTAAACATTTTATCACACTCATTATTACAAACTTTGTAATTTTACGAGTAAGTCTAATGTAAATAAAATTTACTCAATGTCATGATAATGTAAATAAAAAATATTTAATAGATTTCTAAGAAATAACTTTGAAAGTCAATTTCAATATTTTGGATGCTGTTCATTCATTTAATAAATTACTACCAGAGAACTATCAATATAGTCTAATATTCAATTTTAATTCTGATAAAAAAAAAAGATTATATAAGTCGCAATTAAGTACAATATCTTGAAGGAAATCGATATATTTTAAATGAAAAATTATTATTTTATTCATAATATTTATGGATTCAATATTCGTATTATAACTTAAGATTATTAAAGAACTTTAAAATATCCATCATTGACGCTTATACAAATTAATACATTTTTAGTTATCTTATAAAATTCTTGTTTCTAGTAAAATTAAAACAAATGTCTGTTTAAGCTAGAAAATGAGTGAATGAGATAATTCTTCTGAATGGAAAGCATCTGTTGACTCACTCACTGATAATTAATTAACAACACAAATCATCTCAATAGTTTTTTATTGTAGTTATGGAGAAAATCAGTTTTTGTGTTTTCTCGTCGATGTGTGTTTTGTGTACTATTAATATTAATCAGTGTCTTTGTGTTTGTTTCTTAGGGAAGTTGAAATAAATAGGGGAGTTGAAAAGTTGAAAGAAATATTTCACTATAAATGAATAACCATATGTAATTATGATAAAACATTATCATTTTGACAATATTACTAACAGTAAAAATGGGTTATTTGAATAAATGCCATTTTTTTTCAAATCAAAGCAAATCAAATCAAAAAACTTTATTTAGACGTCACAACAGTTATAGAATATTTTTAAACAGGTTGTTCTGTTATTTTGTTTCTTAAATCTTTAATAAAAAACTAACAAACTTTTTTTATTTCGTATCGATTCATTCATTTTAATCGATGTTATTAAGCAACTCACCTACGAAGATGAAATTAACATACGAAAAAATTCAAACGTCAAATGTGCGCTATTAAAATGACCTTACTATAACATCACTTTATAATATAGCTGTTACTATGCTAATTGACAGTTTTTCGTTTGACAGTTTTGGGTCAATTAGTCCTTAGTAAATTATAGTGTACTGACTGCAACAATATTTTTATAACTTACTGTTTGAACATTAATATCAAATGACAGTGCTTAGGTAAATTAAGGGAAGTTAGTTTTGTCGTTAGCGTGTATTTAGGTTAATGGTACTATAAATACAAAAATTTGGATCTTATTCTCATCAGACAGACTCAGAACATGTTTTTGGTAAAAATAATTCACCTTCAAATAAACTTCCAAGGTGATGAAGAAAATGAATTCGACCCTATGGTAGACAATCATTTAAATATGTAATAATAGACTATATGTTAAGCTTACCTATGTAATAATAATATTTAGGTTTTAGGTTTTTACAAGACTTTATGTTATACTAATTAATGTCAACAATATTATTAATTTGCGTAGCATAAAACTTATTGAAAAAAATATTACATCGATTTTAAATATTGTTAGAGGTAAAGCAAATTATCTTTAACGCCATTACATTCCTTATTTTCATACTAACTTTACTAACCAAACTAATTTCGTATAATATATGAAACCAAGTCGCACAGGTGCTATTATGTTCTTATGCTACGTGTGATTCAAGGTAAGTTTGCAACTATTTCGTAAACAAGTTGTCATTTGTTTAACTTTGTAAATGAAAGGCGTTGGCAATTCCATTAGGAATTATGTAATAGAATTTGTTATTAAATGTGAAAATAGAACTTTGGTCCTGGAAAAAACATTGTATTAAAATATTTGAAATTCAATTAGAATAGTATTATTATTTTTAAAATGATGATACTCCATGACTTCTAAATTATTTGGTTAAAATACTTATTGCTTTTTCAAGTTCTCAATTTTGTAAATTTTATTAATCGTTGTTTTTTTTATAAATGAACATTTAAACTTTGGGTGAGCAATTTAACTCAGAAATAAGTATTGGCTTATTTTTTGCTCAAGTGAATGAAATGCGGATTCTTCTGTTTGATTTTAATTAAGTATAAGCTTTGACAGTAGCAGGCTGTTACAATTAAAATCTATTATTGTTTTGTTTGTGAACTTAATTCTTCTCCTATAGAGCGTTAGGATCGTTTATATTTTGTTTACTCGTTTGTTATATTCAAGACCGAAATGAAAACACGATTAAAACGCAACGTAGAATGGAATAGTAGTGGAATGGATGCGAGGCCCAACTCATTTACTTCCTGGTTATAAAAAATGTTATATTATTATTATTTTAATAAAATCAATATAATAATTGACTAAGGTCAATAAAACAAATTATTGCAGATATAGCATATTTTAAAACTTTAATAATATAACAAGAAATTTGATACTGTTTATTTTTACATTTTGTTAAAATATTAATAACTATTTTTTTTTAAATTGTAATTACTTTTTTCTGACAATAATACGCACCGCTTGTTACTTTAAACACAATATGACCTAATTAGTTTTTATAAATCGCTTGGTCGATCTTACTGCAAAACTAATTATGTTTTAGTTACGTGAGTAAACACCACCACACCGATCGCGGAATTAGTTTTTTAGACATCGAAAATATGCAGTTTTTAGTTTTTTTTTTAATTAAAAAAACCGTTTGTAAAATTTCGCTAGTAAGGTAAACAGCTATTGATTACATTAATAAGCACCGATTATAGAAATATATATATATATATATATATATATATATATATATATATATATATATATATATATATAATCTATTTTAAGGTACGATACCTTTTTTATTTATCCGACGTTTCGATTGAATTGCACCGACCGTGGTCACGTGCACGATACGAGGTATCGTACCATAAAAAAATTATTTACGCGACAAAGTCCCGATATATATTTCTATAATGTGTAAAAATCGTGAAAGTTTAAAAACAATAAGCACCGATCGATAAACAAAACAATGTCCATTGCATAATCAAGTGGTCTAGAAAATGGAGCCGAAAAATTCTCTCATATACGTACACACGCACACACTAACATACATATACGTTTTGAAAATGTGTCTAGAATTACTCAAAACCTCAAGACGTCGAGACATTACAAAAACAGTTTTTAAAAACGGAGTGATAACTAAAGTAATTGTATAACTTTCTTAGTTAAGAATTTAAAATAAATACTTTTGTTTGAATTTTAATTTTAAATTTAAAGATTAAAAATAAAATTAATAAAAGTTTTTTGCAATTCCGTTTATTTAAGTTATATTTTTAACTAATTTTTTGATTAATTTATTATATTAGTGAGGACTCCAATTAGAAAAATATTTATGAAAGGAATTGTTTCCTGGACGTTTTAGAAATTTTATTATAATATTTTCAATATGTAACATCTTTGTCTGTGAAATAGTTATAGAAAACCAAATTATAAAATTTTAGAAACTGAAGAATTAAAAAAAATAAGGTGCAAAAAAGTAGAAGAGAGTATTTGAATTTCCAGCTTTCTCACTTACCAAACGAAATGTAGCTATAATTGCTATTGTAACAGTATAAAACCTTAGCTTAATGGCACTATCCAAGTTGAAAGACCTCCTATAATGCATCTCCTTTATCATCTCTCCTGCATCTGCAGGCATATAAATATGGTAACGTAAATAACTCTTATTAAGTAACTAATGAGTTGATGGACCAAGTTAAAATGAAATATAAGTTTATCTTCTTACCAACTTTATCTAAAATTTTTAATTATTCTTTTATAGTGATAATTATAATTACCCAAATTCAAACATATAATTATTTATAACTAGAACATTCTTCTATTTTTCAGAAAATTGATAGATCGTGTAAGAGAGATTTCAAGATTAAGTAGTGTATTTATTTTCTTAGATTTTCAGGAGTACACATTTGAAATAAAACTAATTTTTACGAATTAAAACTCGCGTATAAATTGGTTACATTTTTATTTTAATCCGACGTTTCGAATGCTTTGCAGCAATCGTGTTCACGGGTAAACGAGATGTAAGTGTCTGTCGCATGACAGACAAATTATACGCAAGTTTTAACAGTTAAAAATAGTTTTATTTCAAGTGTATTTATTCTTAGCTTCTGATTTCGCTTAATTTTCATTTTACACCTTTCCATGTTCAAGAAGTGAAATAAAATTAACAAATATTCTAGTCTAGATTTCACAGTAACTTGACATATACCTCTATAAAATGCTGACGCTCGTTAAGCCTTAATTATATTCCGATATATCGAACATAGCGCTGTCATTTTCACTCTAATTGACATTTCTAACATACATTATTTCGAAGACAGAAAAGGCTATTACGCTAAAATTAAGATGTAATACATTTTATTTTAGACTATCTGTCAGACCATCTGATATTACCAACTCATTGAACCATGAAAAAGACAAAATTCCAATTAAACTTGAGAAAGCTTTTTAGAAAATAAATAGAAAAAATACACAATAGCTTTTTTTTGATAAAGTTATTTTTAGTGATAATTTTTTTTTTACTATTAAGCTTTTATCCATAACATATATGTCAGCTCCATCGTGCCTTAAATTAATAATTATATAAGAATTATGTTTTGAATATCTTTATTAGAAAACAAAAAATCCTGAGTTTAATTTATAAAACACTAATTTAATGAATTGAAAATAAAAACAAAAATATGATTCATTAATTCGAATACATTAGCATATAACAAGACGCAGGAACCCTGTAATTGGTCGTAGAGATCCTTCGAATAGGTAAATTTTTAACAATACCGTCAGAACTGATATAGGCTTCTAAATGTCGACATCGTCTCTTTCTCCTCTCTATCCTCTCTTGTGTATAGGAGTGACCATTGCTCTGTAAATCATTGAGTGAAATGTACTGTTCTAATGTGTTATGTTATAAATTTGACATATTATGGAAATAATAACTAATTTAGCTTTCTTGATAAACGTATCGAATTTCTTAATAAACGTGGTGAATATGTTATCCTGTCCTGGTAAGAAATGACCTGAGAGGCTGTATACAACAGAACTATTTTGTGTCGGTGTTTCAAATAACAAATGAATTGTTAAATACATGTGTGCTGTAGAATTTACTTAAAATTATATCAAAAAGGGACAATCTTAAATATAAATGATGTGATAAAAATAACAGAAATAGAAAGGAATAAAAAAGGATCACAAAGCATTATTTTAATTATCAAAAGATCTAATTACAAAGCCATTCTTATCTTGATTTAAGAGATGAAGTGGTGGTTATAATAATTAGGTGTCACTTGGTAAAACGGACTTCTTCAAAATGTAATCAGACTACGTAAATTAAAATTTTGACAGTTTTTCTAATTGATGTCCAACTTGAGATGATATACTTATTACGATATTAGCAACATGTTACTAAATTAAAAGTACTTATGTATTGTATTTCCGTTATATTTTAGATTAAATACCTAGAATTACATTTTCGAAGAACTTTTATTCGATTTATATATAAATTTTATTCATAAAAATTAAATAAGAAAAGGATTCACATTTTAAAAATGACTTTGAAGGAAATTTAGTAACAATAACTTTACTTAGTGAACTATAATTGTTAAAATTTGTTAGTAGTTTAGATTTAACAACAGGATAAATAAAAAAAATTATTTCCAAATTTCTTATTTTCTTACTTAAAATGTGAATCATACAATACATGACAGTTCTCATTGACTTTCTAAGGTTGCGCCGAAAAATATTTATGAACAACTCAGATCAAGAATGTGACCAATGGGACGGTTTTGTTGGACTACCTACGAAGAGGACGCTACCACTTTTTATTTGATACACTAAACACAATCGGTTACTTATTGATTTCCTGAAACTTCAGGGGTTAGATTCGCCTTGATACTTATCTTTGACAAGTATGTTTAAAATGATTCAAGAAAATCTTCATTAAATAATTTTAAAGCATCTCTTAAGATTTATTATATTAAAAACCCTAAAAATTGTCTTGCTCTTTTACTGTTCTGAGGCATTTTAAAAATGTTTATTTATGGCACTTACTTGGCATATTAGATGCCAACTAATATTGTTATGCATATATGTGCATATATGTTTTGTAATATGGAGATTAGGAATTTCATTCCTTTATGAAATCATTAGTACTTACTTGCAAATAAAAAACGAATAAAAATTTTTCGTTAATTCAATTTTATTTTACATATACTAAAAAAAAAATTCCTAAAAGCGCTTCAGTACTAATTGAATTACCTTTGACATGATAGTTGACACAAAAAATAATAATACCACTTCAATATATATATTTATTTATTTATTTAGATTTCAGATATAAAAAATGGTACTTAATATTAAAGCATTACCTAAAAATCAACCAACAGAGATAAATATGAAAACAAGGAGAAGAAAAAAATGATAAACATAATGAAACTATAATATATCTTAATCAATGACTAATCTACAATATATAAAAAAATAGTAAAAATATTGATAAGCAGATACATAACTTAACACCAATGATAAGCCATATAATTGTATAGTTTAATATATTATTGTAGGTTTAGAAAAATAATACTTCTTGCGATGTTTCTAAAAAAAAATTCTTACGAATGCGTTCCTTAAACACCTGTTTTTATTGTGAATACTTCGAAGTACATAAGGGAGTTTACTCAACAGCTTTATGGTGTGTTCTGTGAAGGAATTAGACATAAAACCAGTATGGTGTGAAAGGATAAATAAAGTTAAGTATATTATACACTCCAGAGTATAATATACTTAACTTTAGATAATAAAAAAGAAATAGAGTGGAATTAAAATATACTTAACTATATCACTTCCTCTAGATTTGCTATAGATTTCCTTCACATCGATTACTCATTCTATCTAAAACACTCAAAAAATCCTTACTTAATTATCTTGAATGTGCATTTAAAACGTGTTTTTTTGCGTAGGAACAATGTTTTTTTGCTTTATCATTTTAAATCCACTTACAAGTGTCGCAAATAGGGAAATAGTTAATACAATCAATTTTCATGCTTGAAGAATGTCCATCAATGAATATAAATTTGTACCAACAAGTACGAAAGTACGATAAACAATTATTGTAATTTTGCATAAATACAAACCAACTTAGTAATTATAAAGTCAATGATCTATTTTAGAATAGAATATGTCAAATTCTATTTTATCTAAGTCGTAATTAATATTTGGAATGTGCCTTATAATGCTAATTGTTGCAGAATCACGCTCGGAAACTGCATGGGGTTAGGAGAGCGGCCCTACAGCCCGCCCTGGTGGGGGCAGCTGGCGTGGTTCATACTTTTTGCTACTATGCTTCTGCTAGCTGTATTAGGAAACACTTTGGTGATTTGGATCGTTTTAGGTATGTATACGTTGTTTAATATAATTTTCTCTACTTTACACTAATGGGGAGTTGAGTTGGGAGAGGGAGGCAAATATATCGTGGTCATGTATCTAATTTCGATACATTGTTTACAAATTACGCCCTGTTCTTTTTTGTGACCGTAAATTTGGTTATAGATTAATCATTTTTTAATTCCATTACAAATAATTTCTAGGAAAGTAATTAATTATAATTACGCCTTTTTCTTCATTGGTTTTTCAACTCAAAAGTATAAAGAACATTCTTTTATTCATTTGACGCAGGTTTTTATTAAGAACACCTGAAGGGTTTGCCAGTCATAACGTTTTAAATATGTACCATTATAGCATTAACGCTTGGAAAAATATTATTATTTCGAGATTACTTTTGGAATACATTGTTTAATCAGGTAATTTCTCAGAAGGCTTTATTTATTTTAGATTAACATTTACTTCCATTCTATACAGTGTATACTCGGTTTTTCCAGGAAACCAATAAATACACATTATTTCCTTCAAAATATTACCAGCATTATAATAAATTATAATTGAAAAAAGAATCTTACATAACTTAAATCGAAGTTACAAAGACGCTAACATAAGTACATACATATATCATGTAAACTCTAGTATTTTATGATACGACACTATTTTGTAAATTATTTAGAAATATTATTATTTTATTTAGTAAAAGTGTACTTGTAAACTATATTATTTACTAACCAATAAAATATTTGTGCATTTTATGAGTCATAACCGGCTTTATATCTTTATATTTAACAAAGACATTCCTTTAAATTGTTTGAATATTTTATAGTTTATATGATAATACTCATTTAGTATATGTTTGTCATTTAGCTCACCGTCGTATGCGGACTGTGACAAATTGTTTCCTCGTGAATCTGGCAGTCGCTGATCTTCTTATGGCCACTCTTAACGGTGCTCCCAACTTCATATTTCTTGTGACGGCGCACTGGCCCTTTGGATCTGTGACATGTACAGCAAGTAACTTCACCGCTAATCTTACTGTATCTGCGGGAGTATTCACACTTGTTGCTATAACTGTTGATAGGTAAGTGAAAAAAAAATTAAGCAAAATATTTGTTTGTAGTATTTGAAGATATTTTATTTATACTTGCAATTTTTTGATGTTCATGTAATAAGCTATGAGTTTAATAGCATGATTATTTAAAAACAATTTAGTTTATACGCTTATTTTTATTGTCTCATATCTATAAAACAGATGGAAGTTGAATAAAACTTTGAAGCAGCAATATGAAATAAATTAAGAAATTGTCCTTTTATGTTTTATGTTAGAAAGAAAGTCTACATAAAATATGTATTTCAACCTCCTTTTGAACTACACGTTCAGTTAAGATTTAATTTAGTGAATTATGACTTCAGGAGCTTAGTATCAGTCACAAATGTTTGACGGTGGAAGGGTCACATTGAAGGAGTTGGGTCTGATTAAGGGTTAAAGTTAAACATTGATTCATTGTATTGACATTTATTTTAGTAATCTATTTAGACTTGCTATTCAACATCTCTAATGTTAATAACCTTTAGTGCTTACTTAAATACTATTTTAAGAATTAATTTTATTGTTTTATATATTTTTTCTAATATTTAATTGTTTTTCATTTTTTTGTGTTATGTCTTTAGTTATAATTATATATTGAAAGTTTTTCTAATAATAATATACTATATAAGTTTATGCAGAATGTCAAAGTGACAAATAATCTAGTTACATTAAATACTATATTTATATAAATTCCTGACTTGGAATTTGGGTTGATTTTAAAATATAATAAAATTATTATTTTTGTAGGTACGTGGCAATAGTGAAGCCTCTACAACACAGGTTAAGCCGCAGTATGGCTCGCGCAGCTTTATTCACGGTATGGTTTGCGAGTGTGCTTCTTGCGTTGCCGAGCTTACTTTACTCCGATACTTACACAAAAAAGTAAGTAATTTTTTCAAATATACTTTATATATATTTATTATACAATTTGCATTAATGTTTTATATATGTATTTAATAAATTTATAGTAAAACAAGAACTTTCATATAGTTAACTGTGCGTGGTCATATCATTGAGCTGAGCGAAGCGAAGCTCTTTACTACCCAAATTTTCAACTTCTTTGTTACCTTACTCCTCCTTCAATTTACGAGCTACACGCACGAAATTTTGCACACATGCGCATAATGAGCAAAACCCAGTCTGGATTGAAAGTCAGCCGAATCGTAATTGTAGTTTTCGAGATAATTGATAAAATGTGTCCCATATAGTAAATATATAGAACGTTTTTGTTTCGAGCGCGCTGCGTAGCGAGACCAACCCCGCTTGCGTGAACCTAGTTAATAGGCCTTGGTTTGTCTTTTTAATGATGTTATTTACATTGATCCGCTCCGACAAATAATTCCCTGAAATTATATATATAAGGAAACATAGAAGATTATAAATTGAATGTAAAAGTAATACAAAAGACTATTGTAGTCTATTACAGAGAGGTACTCACAGGAAATACTATACCACCATCAAGACCGAAGGACGCGCTAGAGATAAGTGCTAGAGATAAAAACCACATGAAATAATTAAAAGATAATGTTTATCTAAGTTCACATCATTTATCTTAGATGGAAAATCCTTTTAGTGTACTCTTACTTCATCCGTGTTGGCTCTTTGATGCATAACGTTTGATAGTGATGTAAAAATGAGGACAATATGATTGATGGAATAGAAGTTGATTTCTAACTCCATGCTAGTGTGAATTAAATATATAAGACCAACATATGTAATATTGTCTGCTTTAGAATGTTGATTGGTAAAAGGCGCGACTTAGAGGATACCGCATTCAGTTAAAATGTTCGTGTTAATATACTATAGGATGTGTAAAGGATAGTTAATATACGATAGATATATTAATATACGATAGGATGTGTAAAGAATAGATTAAACAAAAAATTGGTCCAAATTTATAAGAATGATATATGTTATTTGATATATGATTGAAAACGCTTAATTTTGTATGGAAACCGATTTCTTTATCAAAGTTTAAAACCAAAACAGGCTTTGTTAATCAGTCAATGTAAATTATATAAGTTTCCAAAAAAAAAAACAATATATTTAATGGTGTCCTCTATTTAAAGGTTTATAAAAATAGTTCATTTACATCGTTTTGTAATCAAGATACTTTATTATTATCAATATGAGTATAAGACATAAAAAAAATATATATGTTTTTATAATAAAGAAGTTTATTTTTGATGGAAAACAAAAGTTATGGACCATCAGATCGAAATAATAATAAAATTTGACGAGAAAACATAAAATACACAACAAAAGTGTCCGCTTTTTATCTTAATATCTAAAAAGAATACAAAGGAAATGACAGTTCATTGGCTGTTAGTAACTCGATACGTGATTCCTATCGGTTTTCATTATATTCTTGTTCACTCTCCTTGATAGGTACAAATATGACAATACTATGTATGATATATTAAAAGCGGAAAAAGATCGAGGTAACGCCCATTGTCTGTCACTGACGTCAGCTCTCCTTTATTTTAGAAATTGCAAAGATAAGCCGTATTTTTAAGTTTTTAATACTATCTTTTTGGTATTTACTTTAAATAAGACAGGTATATGGTTCTGACTTTCTGTTTTTAATATACGTATCCGTGTAAATTTTGTTTTTAATAAGTATTGTATAAATAAATAAATATATATTAAAGGTATCAGTTTAAAATGAGAGCGGTGCGTATCATTCATCTTACCTTCAACATAGTTTTTGTTTAAACTTAATTATTATATATTTCATGATAAGTGACGATATTGAAAAAAAGCTTTAACATGTTTATGTATGTTTATGTATGTTTAATATAAAAATATATATATATATTTTTTAATATAAATAATAAATAATAATAATAATAATAATAATAAAATTAAAAATCCGTCGCATAATCTTTTCGTGACGTCTGTCTGTAAAACTATAAAAAAAATTTTTTGTCCACAATAAATTATTTAAACTGTTAAAACAACTACTTTAAATATATATTTATTGAATGAATAGTTGTGGATATATTGCGTTTAATCATTCAAGTTTTTATTAAAAAAACTTTTAGAAAATACAAAAGTAGGTAAATAATCTTTTAAATCAAATTAATTATGCGGATTACATTCCAAATGTTCATATCATATTATATTAAGACAGTCTATGTTTTAAAGTGATAAATGTATCAGCTTCATACCTATTAAAATAAACTTTAGTATGATGGCTTATACTTTTAAATAGTATACTTTTTTTGAAATTGTAAATAAATGTCCAGAATGAACTCGAAACTAGTCGGTCAAACTCCGATGGTTTTTACATGAGTACATTCGGATAGCTATAAATAATAGTAACATATTTATTAATGATTTTTAAATATCCTACATAATATCTATATGTTATATCGTAGGTATGTTACCTTTTTTAAAACATCCAATCTCAAATATACCATTAGTAGGTCAGAGCAGTATTTAGCATAGTCCCCTTCAATAAATAGGACCGCGTAACTTATTCCCAAAATAGTGTATTGTGTTTTATTTATATTGTAAGTATAAATAATAGAAATATGTTTTATGTAGGATTATTATAAAAAAAGATTATGACTAAGCCTTAATTTTTCTATTTAACATAATAAAGCGTATCGTTCTTGCAAAATCTAATTGTGTTACAGTAATTTTTCTTGAAATGTTCAGAAAACAATAAAATATATCAGAACATCTGCTTTATTTGATTACCGGAACATTACTAAGATTGATTGATTGAATATATGAAAATAAAACTCATTTTTTGATTGATGGTTCACTTAACAAAACGGCTGTTCAGTATATTCTGGTTAAATGTATTTTCTCTATTCTAAATAGTTTTTTAAAATATCATTTAAAATTAAATTAAACTTCTCAAGTCTAGGTCTTTTTCCAAGGGCAACTTATTAAAATATCATCAAATTATAATGTACGAATGGCAACAATCCCGTAAGGGATGTAGTTTTTGTTAAGATTATAATAAAATGTAATAATTAGAATGTAATAATAATAAAAATTAGAAGTATTTTAGATTAATATTTCTGATATTATAAATTATTTTCCTTAAAAGGTACGTGAACGGCGAAAGGAAAATATGTTTCATAAAGTGGCCGGACGGCAGCTACCCTACTTCGAAATCGGATTATTGGTGAGATTATTTATAAAACATTTTATCATTTTAATTAAAGTTATTGATTAAAGGATTATATAATCATTAAAAAATATATTTTTTATAATAAAGGTGTTATATAAAAATATTTTTTTAGATTTTTATATGAACTAGACCACTTTTAATTTTATTTCACTGTAACTAAAATTTATTTTGAAATGTGAACATTGTGTATATATGTAGGTATATGCATTGCATTGTTACACAAAGTTAATCAATTTGAATGTATTAATAAACCGACAACGTCAAAGGCAATTTATATTAGATTTATAGAGAGTATGTAGAACTCGTGTTATGTATATGTTTACTTTGGCTATAAGTATTATGTTTATTTTAGCTATAATTTAGTATTCCTGGCTGTAACATACGTGGCGCCAATGGCGGTGATGGTGTGGGCGTATGCGAGAATGAGTTCTGCTCTGAGAGGGAGAACCATAGGGGAATGTACTCATCATCAGATGCAGGTTGTGAGATCTAAGAGAAAGGTATGTTTAGAAATTTATATGAGTTTTTAAAGTTCTTGCGGACTCGATATCTTACAGGCCAATTTTGAAATATTAAATGGATTTCATATTAAATTTATTGTAATGGTTCCAGCTATTCATCAAATAGTTTATAAAAAAAATTGACGCTTGTGAATCAGTGAACACAATAAAAAATATTCGGCTGAGTTTGTTATGTGGTACTTTTCAGACCAGGGCTTGGAAACTTCGTAGCACGAACCTTTAAGTTGGAGAGTATTTTTACAGAAGAGCTCATTGACACTCACAAGTGATCACTGAAATTGATTCAAAGTGAAAATATATAAATAAATATAACAAATACCTAGGTTGATATATATTTATATATACCATAGTTTACGAGCGCAATTTGTCGCAAAAGGGACTGAGTAAAGGTCTAAGAATCTTAAGAACAGAAAAGAACCTTAAACAAGATTACGTAACTCGGTTACTTATTTTTTCTTTAAGCCTACAAAATTATATTTTTGACCGCATTTGTAACAAATTATTAGCATGAATTTTCCAAGGCCGTTCAATTTGTTTTGATATGATTGTCTTTTTTATTGCGAAACATCTGTTTTTCGACGTTAACTTGAGACAATCTATTCGTATTTTATACATAAAGTACGTACAGCAGGGCTCAGTGGATATACATTTGTAACTTGTTCTACACCCGAAAATATAAAGTTGTTAGTATTGTTTAGTTTTATATATCGTAAAGGAAGATATAATTGTTTATTAAGTTTTTGAATAGAATTATCAGGAATAATACATTCAGCGCTGGAAACGACCAATACTTTGGTAAATTTAAAAACATAGTATATCGCTAGTAATAAAATAATAGAAGTATTAAGATATAAGATTTTAACCTAGAGGGCGCTGTTTTGATAAAATTATTACAAAATCTGACCAAAACTGCCCTATATAACTGTTATTTGTCTTAATTATATTATTCATCTAATCTATTTATTATACAACAATATTTGTATCTCTTTTAATGAAGGTTATTTGAGCTTTAATAACTCAATTCATTATGATCTGGAATTTAAAGTGTAAGTTCTTTTCAATTAATATCTGAAGTTTCACAAGTGAAATGTCGGACTATATGTGAAAAAAACATGACTAACTTTGAAAATTATTGTCTCAGTAACAAATAATCCTTCATTCATGATAAATATTATTAAAACAAAATAGTATAAGAAGCTATAGAATAGTTTAAATAATATTTAGGGTAACATTTTTTACTTCGTTGCGGTCGATCATACGAGCTTACTATCGTAACTTTGAGACAGTAACAGTATATAATTCGACCTTTATAACCTTTTATATTCGCACGCTGTCCATTAAGCACAGCTGAGCGCATCATTTCCGATATTTGGCCACAGAAACGAGTAACGTGTAAATGAACATAAAATCCAAACCTGAGTTTCAGGATCGACAAATTCATTTATTTATTTATCTATTTTTCGATAGTAGAAGGTTTTAGGAGTACTCAATATTATTAAGAATTAGTCTTTCTTATAAATATTGTAAAATTAAAACATTTTAGAATTTGATGAAAAAAAAATAATACCTATTAAGGTAATGTTTCTGATCCAGGATAAAAGCAAAAAAGTTTGCCACTTGTACTGACATGTTCTCGACTATATTGTTATAGAAAATGCATAAGAAGCAAATTATGCATTTTTCTTTGATTTTGTATCTCTTGGCGTTATTTATTCTACTCCAAAACTCGATTTGTATTTGAAGGATACAGCAGAAGAAGAAGAGCAGCTAGCGTGAAATTTAAGGCTGTGAATTTAATTGCATGGAAATTTAAAGGCATGGAAACCAGTTTTTAGCAGTTCTTGTTAGCATTCATTAATCCGAATATTTAACATACTGATAACTTTGTTAATACTTTTCTGTGGATATTATGTTTGTCGACCCCATTTTGATTTATGTTGGTTTTAATTCTCAAATGCAAATTAGTGTTTGGTTTTCAGGTAATCCAATGTCTCGATGTTCAATATTTTATCAATACATTTAAGGCGAATGTAATAATGTGTAGCTGATAATTTTTTGTGTTTTTCTGTTTTTTTTTAAATCGTGTGTGTAATTTAATTTAATTTAATAAGACAATCATCAGTGATACAATATTTTCTCCAGGTGGTCAGAATGTTCGTGCTTGTCGTTATGGTGTTCGCACTGTGCTGGTTGCCGTATCACGCGTACTTTGTGCTAGTCTACCACCACCAGTCATTGGCATCCTCACCCTTTGCCCAGCATATTTACTTGGCATTCTACTGGCTGGCAATGGCTAATTCTATGTTCAATCCGCTTATATATTATTGGATGAGCAACAAGCAAGTATTTTTGGTTACTTATACTGTGCTTTATTTTTTGTTAAATCAAGAAAAAAAATCGGCAAACACTAATAACATAATTTAATATTAGCAGATTTAAATAACTTAAGATATAAAAAGCAAAGAGAGATATCGGATCAGGAGGGGAAAAAAAAGATGGAAGGACACGTGTAAGGGGATAGGAAGAAAGAGAAAGTGTGAGAACGAGAGTAGGAGTTTATTAAAGGATGTTAATCAATTATCAATTATCTGTCACAGATTTCGGATATACTTCAAACTAGTGCTGTGCTTGGGTCGGTCATCAAAAACATCGACTCCGGAAAATTTAAGGAAACAATCTGAAATAAATAAATCATATTCTGGTGAGCGTTTTTAATTATCTTCATAATTCCTTTGTTATATCTATTTTGCTAGTCTAGAATGGATTGTTGAATTTTAATTAAATTAATATTATCTTATAATATCATTAATTCAATAGCATTATCATCTACATTACTTAATGCATTTAAGCCTCAAATTATCAAAGTGCACTACATTCTTCAAAATGAAGTATGAAGTATTGCACCAAAGAAAACCACTTTGAGGTTAGTTATCACTCAAAAATGTCTTATTTTCATGTCTCTTTTTTTTAAAACATTCACATAGTGTCGAAAAAATCGATTTTAAAACTATGTATTAGAGTTACTCTCTCAATAACTTACCGAAATTTTTGTCACTTAACGATGTTATTTTAGTCTTGCCTTTTTTAAGCAGACAATTCAATAATATTTTGGTTAAACACATTGAAAACGTAATTTTCACATTGATGTTAAATTTATCCTGAACGTAATTTATTAATTAATTTATATAACATTAAATCTATATCGTCGTTTCAAACTGAATAATTAAGTCGAAGTGTATTTAAATAAAACTAACGTGTATTGATATATTTACTATAAAAAAAGGGAGCCGATGTATTACGTGGTTTAAGGATAACCTTTCTTTTAAAGTTGTCCTTAAAATTAAAGTTTAAATTAGAATACTTTTTACTAAATTTACTTGTATACATATATACAATATAAACATAAGTAATTTCAAGTTTTAATAAGGAAATAGTAGATAGTATAACACATTTGTCTGAGCTGCAAGAGTTTTTTTCATAGAACAAAGGGGCGATTCAATAGTCAGTCACTTAGCGTAGGGCTAATGAAATGACAGCCTTTAACTAAACACCGCTTTCAACTGAATTCAATGTCTGTCATTGTTATTTCTTACTTTTTTTACAAACTATATCAAATAAATTCAGTACCATTATTCTTGTTTGACTTAATATACATTTCAATATTTTTTATGGGTTTTGAAAGAAATATGAAAAGCAAATATTATATTTTGGAATGGGATGGAGTTTCGGAATTGACTCTTTCACATGAACCCTGACAATATAAATGTTTTAATTAATGAACGCAATATGAAAATATGAGAAGTATTTATAACAAATGGGAGTTGTGATTAGACATAAGGATAACAAAATGATTTATGAGACAACTTCAGTTAATTGTGTAACATAAACATTTATATCCTAACATTATTTTTAAAGTCTTGTAATATCTCAAAAGAATGAGTTGGTCATACTAAAAGGTTTATAATGAGTTTTTGTTTCAGTGAGCCAAAGGCACCGTGATGTTTCGTCTTTTAGCCGAGGATGACATTCAAGAAGGCGGAGCAATTTATCCCGTTCAGTGCCCGCCAACGGTAACATTTATTCTTCAGACTAGTGCCGCAATATTTTATAGATTGTTCGTGTTGATACTTAGTTAAATTTAAAAAACGAAAACCTCTGATTAATGCTACAAATTTTGTTAGAATTTATATGTATTTATGATTTGTAACAAAATTTTATAGATATTCTAAATGTTAATTAAGACTTAAGAATATTATTCTAAATTATAGACCTTGTTAGTATTATGTAACCGTTATTCTATATTTATTGACTATTTTCACTTTTTTGAGGGCGTTTACATATAATGGAACTGTGGAAAGTTATGTAATATTTTTTAAATTCATTTTAAAGTTTTAAATATTGTTTGTTTCCTGAATATATAAAGAAAGAAACGAATGAATGAAGGTAAAAATAGGAAATTAATTAAGGAATGGCGTATCTGTCGTTGTTAGATTTGTAAAAAAATACTAATCTAACCATAAAATTTAGGATATATTTTATTTAATAAATAAATAAATAATAAAGATATTCTTTGGACTCGAAACAGATCTCTCTAACGGAACCTCAATCCTGACAAATGGTATAGCAATGAGGATCAACCCTCGCGGCGACTCCGACAGCGGCGGACACTGCCACGTGTGCGAGGACAAACTATAAGAGTTTGACAAGTAAATTTTGAAATAAACCATTAACATTGTTGGAAATCTGAATCAACTATTTATATATAATTTATGTACACGTATTTTTTGTTATGTTTGAAATGGATACTTAATACACTGCAATACTGTTGTTGATCTTAATTAGATCAGATTTAGATTTGTCGGTAATAATAATTCTAAGCTTTGGACTTTACTATTTCTTTTTTTATGTTGTTATATTATTAAAGACGATGCTGTTGCTATTAATATATTATTTAGTCTTATATTTATTTTGATTCAGTATACTAATGACGTGTAAACTTTAGTTTGAAGGATACGTAGAATATATTCTGTTAATGATGAAGAACAGAATTAAACTGTTAAGAAGCCTTTAAGGTTTACTCGGAAATGTATTTATTATAGATTTCCATGATGAGAAAGGCTGCTATGTAAATTATACTTGTAAATAGCTATTATTTCATAATTGAGTTATAACTTTATATGTAAGAATGAGAGTTGTTGCAAAAGTAGTAATTATTAATTTATTAGAACAGATTAGCATAGCCATATTTTTCTATAGATCTAGTTCATCTTATATAAAAGTATGTTTATAGATATTAGTGAAGTAAATATTTTGTGAAAAAAAAAAATGTCAAGTTCCTTATTTTTTTAAATGTACCGTTGTTATGAAAGCAATGTTCTCATTTAATTAATTTAAGATAATAGATATAACTATAGGTATATATATGCTTTTCTCATTGTACAATTTGAATATATCTTTCTGAAATAAATAATTGTTAATGTTTAATTTGTCATATTATTCTCCAATGGCTGTAAACAGCGACTTCGTGAGTTCTTAAATATTGTCCCCTAAAATTCGTGAAAATCAATATATTTTCAGTTTCATTATAAGAAAGCCCAATAATAATTTTAGTTTCGCGTGAAAATAATACAATTCTAGATTGCAAAGCATCTGCTGACTGTAATAATAATCGAACATCATACGTACCAAACGTTTAGGAAAATAATAGGAAGTGTCTTATTGTTCCATGTTTGTTACGTTCTAAGTGTAAAATGTTTTGAAAAATAATATTCTTCTCGATGCTATACTTTTTATTAAATCTTTTCAAACTGTTTCGACAGCCAGTCTCTTAACTAAGTTATGTCTCTGTATACGTCTAAACCAATTTTTAAATCACATTTTCCAGTCTTCAAAATATACTTATTCCCAAAAAAAATAGTATTCCTTTCAGCAGTAAGATAAACTACGTCCACGCAAACACGGTTAGCCTCGCAACGCAGCGCGCGCAAACAAAAACGTACGTTAACTATATGGGACACATTTTATCAATTATCTCGAAAACTACAATTACGATTCGGCTGATTTTCAATCCAGACCGAGTTTTGCTCATTATGCGCATGTGTGCAAAATTTCGTGCCTGTAGCTCGTAAATTGAAGGAGGAGTAGGGTAACAAAGAGTTGAAAATTTGGGTAGTAAAGAGCTGAGCGTAGCACACTAACTTGGGACCAATTTAAGTTCTTAATGGGATGAACATCCGATCGGATCAAGATGTCTAGCAAGTTTCTCGTCTTGACAGCGTAGTGCTCGGCTAAAAATACTCAGGCAGTGTTGAATCTTCTTGTATGTTATTCGCCAGTTGAGGTTTTTTTTATTTGCAGACTTTTTTACTAATAAATTATATAAAATCATAATATTCGTCTTTTAGCGGTGTTACAATGTAATCAAATTGTTGTTTAGAATTTGAAATGTCAGAATATGCGATAATCCAAATGAACAATGTTCGTAATACAACATCTATCTGTCATGTTTCCGCCCACCGTCGTGAAATTTGATGTCATTCATTACTTGAATGGATCTTTAATTTATTAGAAATTGTATAATAATAATACCTTTCTTATCAGTTCATTTCTACGGACGCCACTTTTGATTCATTGGCGGCTGTCAACTAACTTGACATTGATGTATTAGGTATCTAATTTTATCTTTGATTACCTTTTAAGATAAACTAAATATTGATAAATATTAACTACTTTTAAAACTGTTTTGATAACATTGAAGTATTAACAAATAAAATAGGTCAGTTTCCTAGCCAAAATTCACTAACTAAATCTAGTTATATCAGACTGATACAACACTTTGAAATAAATATTTTATCAATGTAACATACATAAATTAAAAGAAAACTTTATTCATTAAAGGAAAAATAATATTAATCTTAATTATTAAGATAGACTTACATTTTATATAATACGACTTAACTATAAAGCCAAAATCTAATATCTTCGAGTTTAAAGTTTTAAAATCTTTGTTAATATATAATTACCGTTAAATTGCAAGTGAATAAAGATATTTAATTTTCAATACCTTAAATGGTTCATAAGTGTGAAATTGCTTGGCATAAAATTATTAAGACCGCCAAGCCCTTGATGGAATTACAAAACCCAAAGTACTTGATAAACAATTTAAACAAGTTAGTTAACTAGGGATAAAAGTATTGCAAAAAGTACATGGTATATGACTGCTTTTTTAAAATAGAACAACCGCATCTCATTGAATGTGACAAGTAATCCGACTAAGTGATGATGATGAGAGTAACTGTTTGATATCCTGTGGTTGTTCATATTGACGAGTCCCACAAATTGCTAAAAGATAGCACAGAGTAATAAACAAAAGAAAAATTGGTAAAGTAGAGTCTGATAGCAATCACTCGAATGTACGTCGGCTGGTTCGACCAGTATAGCATTTGTTAAGGTGGTCTCTGCAAAGTAATCAAAGGTTTGTTTTGTGCAATGTCGTATTTATGAGTCAAAATAAATATATTTGAAAATAGATTAAATAAATTCATTAAAAAAATTACTCACCTTTTAGTACCGGTGTATCAAAACATTAAAATAAAATTCAGAAAAAAAATATAATTCCAAAAATTATTAAAAAAAACTAAAATTCTAAAGTTGTTTTATTCGTTAAAATGTTCATGGTTTGACTATTTAGAATTTAATTGGCAAATAATCATCAATATTTATTATTTTGTTTAAACCAAGACGATTTTGTTGATTGCGATTCGACTTTTAAAAAATTGTAACGAAAAAAATATAAAACAAAAAAACAGACAGAATCAAAATCCAATAGCATTAAATGTTAGAAATAGTGCGGAACGAAATAGAAATTAATTAAAGTGCATCGTGAATGGATATTTTTAAGAAATTTTAAATAAATATGGATAAAAAATCATTGTTTGGGTTAAACTTATTTATTATTTTAACAAAATTAAAAATTCGTTTCGTCAATTTCAGATAAAAATTAATTTAATTTAAAACATTAATGTTGGCGTTATTTCCCCGTATTCTTCCTTTAACAGTTAGTTAAAGGAAAGAATTTGTTTTAAAATAATATAAATTATTATAAAGTCGGCCAAATATTTAAAAAAAAAACACGAAAAGGTCTAGACCTCCGATTACGAAACATGTTAAAAGGTTACTTTTTTTACGTATTTTGTGATGCTCTCCGACTAAACAAGAAAACAGTTTACTATATTTCAAACTTTACAATACGTTTATCCTTACTAATATATCAAATATATATTTAAATATTTTGTTGTTTACTGAGGATATAATTTAAAGTACTCATATTTTAATAAAATATTATGTTTATTTAATTAATCTAACAAATACATGCAAGTACATTATATATATTGAAAAGTCAGAACTTAACATAATTCATAATAAAGCATTATAAGAAAAACGAACCTGAGAGATGTTACAAAGTTGTTTATTTATTATAGATTGTTAAACTTATGGAGGTGAGTACTGTGCAATAGGTCAGCTGATAGAGCGACAGGGGCAGGCTTTCTGAGATAGTAAGTTTAATTTCTACTAAACATAATGATTTTTTTCAGTATTTATTTTTATTTTTATGTGTATTTGGTAAATTAAAATTAACAATAAAGGACATTAATGTTGATAGCATCAAAAGATAAATATGAAAAGAATTGACAAATATTAATTTGACCTAATGGAAGAACTATTAGAAGCTCCAATGCTTAATTCAGTTTGATTGTGGATAACGATCAACATCAATCAAAATGAAATTGTCTAATAAATCACCTATAAATTTATTTATTGACAAAACTATTAACTAAATATATCTATATAAAAAAAACCCTCTGCCTTAAGAGCCAGAAGATTTAATTTTTTTTAAATTTTCTGATATATATTTTTTAAAACTATTTCAATTTAAATTACTATGGTGTAAAAATATTAAGAAGAATAAGGTTACAGTCCTTTTCGTATTTTATCATTTTACTTTTTTTTTAGAGACAAAACCGAAAATAATTCATAACTAAACAAACTTTTCACATAAAACATATATGATTTTGTAATTTTTTTTATTGCAAAAACTATTTTTAACAGATCTCTTAACATTGGAAAATTATAAAATTTTAATATCCACTTTCATTTTTTATTTCTTTACAGTGGCATAGCACGGTATCATTTCCTCACTTAAGAATGAAGCCTGGTCAAACTTCCAGTACATTTTTTTTTCTTATATAGTTAAAAAAAATATTTGCGCAAATGTTGCTAAATTACAAAAATCTATCATATAATATCGATTCTGAAACTATTTACATAAATTTACATGTCAATAGCTTGAGATAAATGCGATCGACTATAATAATTATGATGTGAAGACATGTTATAAATAAAAGGTAAATTGTTCAGCGAAATTTGAAGATGATTTTTGAAAGAAAATAATGAACGAAGTTGATATTTAAATTAAAGTATTTTTTTTTTGGACGTAAAATTTTATGTGAAATTATACCAAATTGTATACACAGATAAATATTTACATTTTTAAACAATCACTGTTGCAAGTGATTTTGCCCCCCTTCTTGTCTATCATTAAAAAGACATTAACAGACTTTCTGACAGACATATCTCGTCTACCCGTGAACACGATTACTGCAAAGTATTCGAAACGTCGGGATAAAATAAAAAATGTTACCAAATTATACGCGAGTTTTAATCCGTAAAAATAGTTTTATTTCAAATGTATACTTGTGAAAATGTAAGAAAATACTATATAAGTCATATTTTTAATTTTGTAGTATTCTCGCTTAGAATAACAACAAACTATATAATACGTTAAACACAATGTTTGATGAATTTGACAACTTAATATTTAGGTAATTTGAACTCTAATGACGTTCATTCAATATTGGTGATTGTCATGTTTAGCAATTTTGGTATAATATGGTATATAGCTATTTTTGAACTTTTCATATGGTCATCGACTTTTGAAGCTGACTGTACAAACCTGAAAATAAAAACACGAGCTTAAAAATCTTTATATATCTTGAACGTATAGTTAAAGAAGCTAAAAAATCCGAGGTTAAAAATCTTTATAAATCAAGATATATAACGTATAGTTAAATAAGCTAAAACAGCATACATTTTCATCAAAATCCGTTCAGTAGTTTTTTTTGTATCGATAGTACAATTAAAATTCGTTTTTGTGTAGTCCTGTGAATGTAATAATAATTACCGAATCAAAAATAATATTATATATTGACCTAGCTACCAAATTCAAATAATCCATACGATGGTCTAATAATCCTAATTTAAAACTAAAATAAGTTTTGTATTATCCAAAAAAATGAAAAAAAAGTCGCTGAATAATTTTGTATTTCTGCAATATTTTTTAGCGACAATAACGCTAATAAACGTTATGGTTTAAACACAAAAAACCAGTTATTAGAGAAACAGAATACGCTTTAAAAACTTTTGTTCTGATTTCTGTAATATATATTGAAAACATAAAAGTTGTAAGTTTTGTCTTTTCATTTATGAGTGAAATTTATTTAATTGTCTTACATTACCTGATGCCGTTTTAATTTCAATATTACAGAAATATCGTTAGCAAATTCTGTTTCTTTAAATTCGTTTGATCAATTTTATTTTGTATCTTTAATTTGTAGTTTGGTATAATTTTCTACACATTATTTTAAGTGGATCATAGCTATAAAGTAACTTTTCTGTTTATATCAATATTTACCGAAACATTACAATTTAAATGAACTGCTATTATCATAAAATCGATCAGAGTAAATAACTGGTTGTAATATCCCATTGTATCATTTTGTAAGATGCTATTTCTATGTAGGGTACATTGTCTTTAATACTTAAAACATATTTATTGGTAGATTATTACTCTAAGGTACTTTTAAACTTGTTGATTTCATTTTCATATTCTGAAATCGTGGTCATTTATACAGCGTTAAAATATTTTTGTTACAAATCATTTGAGTTTACATTATTTAGATAAAACATAAGAAATAAATAATAATAATATATATTGTATAAATCATTTTAAATTGAATTAATACTCTTGACAATAGGTAATAATTTTTTAAAAGTACTTATTAGTAAGATTCTAAGTTGCTTATAAAATATTAAGGATTCTTCTATGTTTTTTTAATTGACCATTTTAGTTAAAAATCCCGTTATACCAATTAATAACCTAGATGTCACAATCAAAGCCAAATTTCATAAATTTCGGTTTGGTAACAGAAGGCAAAAGATAATTTATAATTCTTGATTAAGGTGTTTTGAGTGAAACCTTGCATTAATTATTATTATTGACAGTGAATTGTATATGACCCTTACGAGAATTTTATTATTTGACCCTTGGATTTCATGTCTGTAAGATAAGCACTGAACATGAACACAACGTTTTACATTCAAAGCGTTACTTAATAACTTTTATTTCGAGAGATAAATATTATATGAATACAAATCAAAATCAAATATCTATTTTTACTTTTGTCTTCTCTATATGATATAAAATCGTTTTTTAAACAAACAACTACTAGAAATATTTTCACCTCTTTATAGCATTATTTCTAGGATTTAGAATATATTATGATTATTTAAAGCAGTAAGGTTGTAACATATATAAAATATTATATAAAAAAAAACAATAATATTTTTAACGGAATGAGTAACATTGACCCCCACTTTAAAAGGACTGTGATCGCTCTGTCAAGAATATATCGAGTGATAAAAGTAATATTTTTGATTAACGATATAGAAAATTAATCCATAGTATTGAATCCATAATATTGAAATTAAACACTTTCCGTTTACGAGTGCGAGTATCGAGTATTCGAGTATCGAGTTTCAAATCATATCCATTCTAAAGGTATTATACTTTAAATATAATAATCTGAAGTGAATTAAAAAAAACTTTCTTATTGCTTATTGCTTATACTAATAGAGGACTAATAGAGGATTGGAGCGTGGCGAGCGAGCAGATGTCGGCCTTTAAAAATAAAAAAAACAATTCATTTTTTAAATAATTGTAATTTTATTATCGTAACTAATAAATTTGTTGTTAAATCTCTATTAAATTAAAACAAAACAAAATATTTAATTGGGAAAAAAAAAATATTATCTGTCTTTTAGTACTATGCAGTGTACGATATTTTTACGAGGTAAGAAAAATAGTTCAACTCCTATTCTCAAAACTCTTTAAAAAAACACATAATTTCATAAGAATCCGTCAAGCCGTTTCAAAAGAATTTGGAAACAAACAAAAATAATCTGTATTAGTATGGTTATTTAGTAAACCAGCTTTAGGAAAATCTCGATAAAACATTTAAGTCAAGTAAACATCTAATCCAAATGGCCTCAAGGAACATTAGGTTGTTTGTATCTAACAAACAACACTCGAAGCTAAGTTAGTGATTAGATTAGTAAACTATCTGCATTAAAACATTCCTCAATTAATAATAAGAAGAAGAACAGTAACATAAACCAAGATTCAGTAGAATTATAAAGACATTAGAATAGGATTAGGTTTCGGTTTCAAAATACTTTTAGAATTACATTATATAAATACTCTTAACATAATTATTGTTCCAATTTTAAAACTTTTGAATTTGAAATGAGTTTCTTATATTACGAACTCCGATCCGAGGAACTTGGAGAAACCGTTTCCCAAGATTCTCATATTTTTAGTTTCTATTAACACAATACAATGTTTCTTTTCCTTTTTAAAAAAGGTGTTCTTCAAAGTTCAGCTCTAATGAATCTGCAAAATTGATCGAAAAAGTTCAACGTCGCCATATTCACACAGCAACAAGCTTAGTTTTATGAAACGAAGTGAAAACTTTGGCTAAGTTATAGCTTAACGAAGTTTTCATTGACATCAGGAGACGGTTTGGATTCGTATTGTGCAACCTTTTAGCGATACATTTAAAAAAAAATTAACTGTGTACTTTCCGGCTAGACTGCACCTGGTGCCTAATGAAGTATCATTCAAAGTGTTTATAAACGTAAAAAAAACCTTTTTCTCCATTTGTTTCAGATCAGATTTTCATTGACTATAAATTTTGTTTAAATTCAGAAAAGCTTACTTTGAGTCTCCTAAAAATTCTCTCAAGCATGTCTTATCTTTGCAATGGAAAAAAACCTAAATTAGTGGCCAATCCGATAAATTGTATTTCAATAACAAAAAGTCCTGTAAAAAAAAACAATATTATATTTGAAATGATGTTTTAATTATTGGTTGAACATAAAAACTACTTCCGTAAACGCTACAGCATTTAAAATATAATATACTTGCAAGATCGTAAGATAAATCGCTTGGAAGCTAGGTTTTTAAATCCTCAAAACACTACTCTCTATTGCGAACGCCCCTCTTTAGATAAATAATAATCTAATTCAAATGAAATCAAATCTAAGTCACATCTCAAACTTTAAACGAATTAGAAATTACATAAAAATTGAAATTCTAAAAATTGCTATACCAATTATTGACATAATAAATAAATTATTAAACAAATTTACAATTCACACAATTCACCAATTTATATATGTATAAAAAAATATATTAAAAAAAGAAAGTAATTACTAACATATTAAAATGTTTTCAAGTTACTATTATATATAAAATGTAATCTTGCAACAATGAGAATTACATAGACAGGTATAAGTACTTATATCCACTTACGTAGAATACTTATGCTACGTATAAATCTCATTCTGAATAAGGCTGCGGTTGACACCGGTGTCTGTTTTAAGAACCGTTTTCTTTTCTTTCATTCGCTTTCCACATAATCGTTGTTTAACTACGCAGCGGACAAATTAAATAACGCTCGGATACAACATTTGTCTTAATGTTTATTATTCTCACCACACCTTGTTTCATGGACAACACTTTTGAGAGCTACTTATAATGAAATTAAATTAGAGAATAATAAATCTGCAGAATATCATCGCAAAAAAAAAACATAATAAAAATCAGACTTCAAAATCGATTGTAAACAGCTATAGCTGTAGTAATGCTTACAATTTCTTAGGAATTTCGATGCATTTCGTAACGTTCACAGGGAGAAATCAGCCATAGGGAAGGGTCTAAAAAAGGACAACCATTTTTCTTAACCTTTATGTTATTGTGATAGGGGTTATTACCGTTTGTTATATTTGCCTTCTAACAATGACTCTAAATCAGCTTATATACAAATCAAAATGCTGATATACGAAATCGTAATTATATGAAAGAACACTGATAATTTAACTATAAAAAAATATCTGTATTAAAATCGTAAAGGTATTTTTATCAAGATGTTGTTGCATAATGACGGCGGTTTACGTTGACGGCAATCGTTCCTGAAAAGTCAAAAAACTGTAGTAACATCAAGGTTAATAAGTATCATCATAATTAAAAACGATAAACTAATAATACAAAACAATTTACCACAAGGCTACCATGATATTAATTTGACAATTGAAACAATATAATACTCATTTGAACCAAACACCAAATGGTGAATCCAAGTTTTTTGTCTAGTCTTGTTGTTGCTAAAGACCTTACTAACTCCCTAAGACTTCTTCTTTACCGACACAAATCATAAACCATTTTTACCGACACAAATCATAAACATCGCATCATGTGCGACAAACGACTGTATTGTTTTGGTCCCTTATCGTTTGTTGAATATTTACTAATTTAATCAAAACATTTTTCATTAATGTATAAATTATGCCTTGTTACTATATAAGTATAAAACATCAAATAATGATATTCTAGTTACCAACGATAATGATAACTTAAAATAATAATTCGATTCCGACACTTACTGCCGAGTTAGATTTACATATTTTGTTAATATTATTATTTTTAATTTAAAATTATATTTCCTATTAAATTGCTATTAAATTCTAGGGTTCAGTATTATTGAGCGAAGCTCTCTTTGAGAGACTTTTCTGCATTATTTTTGCAAGCATCAATCAAAAAACGTATATCCGAAAATTTTCTAATTTTGCACATTGATAGACATCAGACTGATGGAGGTTTCAATTTTTTTTTTCAAATATCAATCTTTGAGGAATAATAACGGAAAAACTAAAATCCCATAGATTTCATTTGGAAAAATTTTTCGCTCTATAGTTTTGCTTTACAATGACATGCACGTGCCGATTTTTTTAATCAGCTTATAGATTATTTTATTTTTTTTTTTATTTTATGTTTCTTTTTAGTTTTTTTTATGTTGAAAAATAGTTGACAAAAGTAATGAAATGAACGTGTTGCAAATGCAACTTCGGTGCTGTTTGCACCTCGCTTCGCTCAATATGCTAACACATACTTAAATTTTGAGAGCGCAGCAAGTCAAAATTGAGGTCTGGTTCGCGCTCCTAGTTATCAATATTGTTTTGTTTTTTTAAACTTATAACAATAAAGTAAGTTCTGAAATATCTAATTAGTTTTTGTATGTATTATCATTAAAACTATATAAAATAGAAAAAGCTACATCCTTGTCTAAATTGACAATTAGTAAAGTAAATCGGTTTAGATAGGACGCATCAAAATACAGATTCTGGGTAAGAATATAACAGTTAATGGTAGAAATAAAATCAAAGTTAAAATGGAAAGAAATTAAAAGCATAAATAACCCTACGTACCTTATTTGACTTTAATATTACAAAATCTCAGTCTTAATACTGAACTATGATACAACTCCATCTTTTTAATATTTATTATAATTATATAAATGATAATTTGTTGTATTATACATATCACATTTTGTGTTTAACCAACAAATATTTTAAAAATTGTATAGCAAATTATTTAGCAATAGAATTTAGGAAGAAATTATTAGCTTACAAAAGGTTCTTCACAATCACGAAGCTTTTATATGCGATCGTTTGAGACCAATGCTTCATATTAATCCACCCTTCATAATATACTGACATTATTCATATAAGGAAATTGTTCGCTTTATGAAGCACCATTTGTATATTTGGGGCAAGGTTGATATTAACAGCACACTGTATTTTAGTACTACATACTTATTGATTACGGACGCCATAAGCATTTTTTAGGTATGTTGTCTATTTATATAAATAAATATATAAATAGATTTGCTTATCCTCTACGACTGATTCACGAAAATTTATGTAGAAATTAATTTATTAATGTCTTCGTCATCCATCATGTTATCCGTAACTATTGATAAACAAGTGTAGTATTAGATAGTATATGCACACTGATACCCTTGTGGATGTATCATTTATGTGGTAAGTAAACGATAATCCGAGACTCGAGCCCATAATTATTTTTACTGTATTAATACTAGTTATTGATGATATAGTTTTAGATCTAATCGATTTAATTATATGGAGAATAATGGTGCAGATTACCCATGTTTTTAAATATTATAAATATAAAATGTGGATTACTGATTTTTTTTTTTAATTAAGGTATATATTTTGTTTCAAATATTTTGATGTTGAAGTTTATTATTCTGTATATTTATATTTCAATAATATTATATGTTTGATACTTTTGAATGTATTTATAACATGGATTTTATTTTTAGACAAGATTCGATACGTTTGCATGAATCCAAAGTTTTGAAGTTTCGTGAAGATACTTAAAGTTTCTTTGCTCAAAGGATTATTTTCTGACTCTCACAAATAATAAAAAAGACAGAAAAACTTATGGCTTTCCTAGAGTAAATAGTTTCAAATCCTTTGATTTTAAAGGAATGTTGTGTAAAAATTTTTTAACTGTAATTTTTTACTTTTTTTTTTTTACAATTTAGAAACATTAAAAAACATATAGAAATTAAAATGTAACCAAATAGTTTTATTTTAAATGTGTACTGGTGAAAATCAAAGAAAATACTACATATAGAAAGATTAATTGCATGATGAAGGTATATTGAAGCAATTATACAGTAGGATTCAGTGGCAACCTATGGAAAGTCTAGTGGTAATTGGCTGGTATAAAAATTTATGTTTTAATTAGGTACTCTTTCAAATAATGTTAATATAATAATTTTATTTAATAATATTAATAAAAGTATTTAAATGTTTAATAATAGTCATAAAATGAAAACAAAAGATGACACGACACATAATGATACGATACGATACAATACAATCAGATCCTATGCGATAAAATAAGAAATGAGTATAAGTCGCGTTTATTTTTACATTTTTAAATTTAAACCCGACATTTCGAATACTTTGCAGCAAACGTGTTCGAGGTGAGTCGAGAAGATAGTGTCTGCCCATCTCGTAGTGTTAACGCGTGGAAAAAGAAAGGGGACGGAATCGTCGTCTGTCGTCGTTTTTGGTCAGGTAGAGGATCATTTCTGGACGCCATTGGTGAGTGTGTGTTGTAGAGGTAAGATTGTGGTTATATATATTATGGAAGAGAAGTGTAACAGTGTCGATGTTATTGTTTTGCCACATTGATAATTTAAGTCTTGTACCATGGGGTCTAAATGATGTTGGTCTTTTCTCTCTAAATCTCTAAAAGTTATTAAAATCCGGAGATATTATAATTATTGTAAACCTATATACTAGGGACAAAGGACAAAAATTAATACCCTTGATAATGTAGAAAAGTTGCTTAAATTTCAGAATTAAGAGTAATATACATGCTTATAAAATATATACATACTTATAAAATGTATATATACTTTTAAAAATATTTTATTATTATATTAAATATTAAATATTTTCAAAACAATATATTACTTACAATACTTTACCACCATAATTTTTTACTTACTACACATAATTTTTTTTTCATTATTGTAACAATAGTTCTGGCATCATCTATAATAGCTTATAATCGCCCTTATATGAAAAAAAAACCCTTATAAGCTTTCAAAACCATTATGATATGGCATTAAGTATCTTTAAGATATCTATCCAGTTACACTAAAAGCTAAAAAGTTTTTATGATATTTGGGTAGATTAGTTTTTTTTGACACTCAGTTTTATTTTAACTTACTCGAGTGGTATTTTACGATAGAGAGGGGGAAATGGGTAGATTTCTGAACTGATTTAGGTTTGGAAGGAACTATGGAAATTTCGCTGTTAAAATTCTAACTCATATTCATTACATTTAGAGTATGGAGCCGTGTGATAAAAGATTCTGGATAAGAATTAATGTTTAATTATATACATATACGTAATTGAAAATAAGACGTGATGCTGACACAGGTTATGATGCAATATCTTATTGTCTAAACATAATTATGGCTTAATCTATCTCCTTCATGTAATAAACATAACAACCCCACCCACGTTTTGAGCTTTAGCGCTAATTTCACACTGAGATAACAGACCACTTAAGCTTAAGGCTTAATCTCTATCTTATTAAATTATGGAAAATAAGTTATGATCTTTACCTGTCAGATGTTGATAACATATGAATATGAGAGCAGTACATGTTAGGCAAATGTAATGTAAAAATAAAAATATAACATGAGAAAACAACATTTTCTCTTACATTGTTTCATATTATAACAACTACCTTTTTGTTTTCCTTTAAATTTTCTTGTTTAAATTGTTGTTTATACGTAGTAGGTATCTATATCTGAATTATATCATTTTTAACATGTATTAACATGTATGACTTAATCATAAACGGCCTGTTGATTTAGTGTTTACTAGCCAAGATTGCTAAGAATTGAAAAGATTGTTGCAGGTTCGATATAGCACATGGTAGTCGTTTGTGTGATATCGTAAAACGTCTTAACTGAGATATTTTTCCAGGGTTTATTTGTTCAATGGAGATACAATTTTAAAATTATAACTTTAACACATTTTCGTAATCTCGTGAAGGTGTTAATTATACACAATTTTTTTTAGAGATCAGTCATCCCGTTTCCGAAATGCAGAAGAATATAACAAAAAGAATCAAAAATTTAAGAAAAAATAGGATCGGTTGATCATGGACCCGAATATGTATAATAAAATCTTACAGAAAATAAGTAAATTTAAATTTTTAAAATTTTTATTTTTTTTATTATTTAATATAAATAATCTTTCTATTTTTAATTTTTTTTTAATGTTATTTCTATATTTTTTTTTCTTTATTATTTTTGTCATTTTGTCAATGTTGTGCGTTTTTCTTGAATAAATGTTATTTCTTTCTTTCTTTTCTTTCAAATTAAAGACAATCTACAGATGTAAGTAGTTTTTTTTATATATAGATTTTTCGACGGATTTAATTCGTATATTTTGAAGTTAAATTAAAATTTTCAAGTCAACTCTTCGAATGCATTGTAGCAATCGCATTTATCGTGGTATGGTATAAGATGAAAGTGAAAATCCACTGAATGCATTGAAAATGCACTAAAAATACTTTGAGGTCACAAATATAGAACTTAACATTGTTTACAAAGACTCAAAGAAATTTCTCAATTACAATTAGAATATTACTTACACATATTTTAAATAAAAATAATTTCATAGATTATTTTTGGTATAAAACACCGTTTTATCCTTTTTTTGGCCAATTTATGATAAACAGCATAGACAGGTATTATAATCTAGGTTTTTGTAATGTATTCATTTCTTCTTACTGTTGTACTTTCACAAACCATAGGTTGTTTCCTTTTTTTTGATCCATCTCTGCTCTCAGAATCAATTAACTTATAATTGCTGTTATTCTCCTGCTATCCCCAAGTGAAAACTATTTAATTTATATGCATTACGTCTCTTGGTACTTTATTACATCTTTGTGAACGTAATATTAGCTATGTATTTTTATACTCTGGAATAGCGTGTTGGGAATATCTTGTTTGATTATTTTGTTCCATAAATGTTTTTGTTTATTGTGTCATCGATAACAATATTGTTTTAATTGTTTGCTTAGATGACTACGCTCTATAAAGGGAAAAGGCAGTGATGTCAAAGTGTCGCCCGGAACGGTCATTTCTACTGGAAGCGCCGACTATGTCAGTTCTCTAAAACAGAACTGTCGGTTTGTTTGGCGTGGTTGTGTTATAGATATAAGGTTGTGATTCTGTGTAATATGGAAACGAAGTGTAGAAGTGTCGATGTTGTTGTTTTGCCACATTGACGATATGGCTCCTGTACTATAATATGTAAATAAAAACAATTTTATCGCTCCTGATGTCGCATACTAACTGACGAAGAATTTTTGAAATTGTCCTTATAGTTTTTAAGTTTATTTGACACAAACATTAAAAAATATAAATATGTCTTTCTTAAAGTATTAGTATACATATTGGTATTAGTATACCTATTATAGTAAGATGGTGAAGGCTACCCTTTTTTCGGCCTGTGTGCAATTGGAGCCACAGTTGGTTCAAATAATTGTTCCAACATTGGTTCAAACAGATACCATATGACTCCACTGACCTGATTGACCTAAGTGACCTGACCAACAACTTTTGACTTAATAAGGTCGAATCTTTGGGCGTTCTTCCAACGTCTTATGTAAGGTAATAGTTGCGACTACTAAAAATATATGTTATGAGTTTAGAAGGAGACACACGTAGTATCTAGTGTATACAACAAATAAAGCATAGGCTAATTGCTTGCTGCAAAGGTTTTGTGATGGGAACCGCTATTGTACATTATATAATAAACAATGTTTTGTTTTGTTTCATTGGTGTACAATAAAGTGCACAAATTCTATAAGAGATATAATTAATAAGGTGTCAAAAATAATCGTCCCAAGAAAACTAATAAAATATTAGACGTGAATGGTCGCAATATATCAAATAGTTCCGAAGTTTTATGATGACCAACAGGCCACTTACTGTTATAAATATATATATTATAGTATATATTTTTGATTTCATAAATAATGTGAATTTATTAAAATCGGTACATTTAAGACAAATTCTAATCGTCGTAAGTTTACCACGAACTTTATTTAGTAACTTTCGCTTTATTTAGTAAATCTTTAAGTATTTAGGTTTGAAAGTGGTTATTGTTACTTTTGATATTTATAAAAATATATTTATATTGGATGAGGATTTTAAATAAAGATTGTTCATAAGTTTTTAAAAAAATTTTCACAAATAAGAAATGCGTTTCAGAGAGGGATTTGAGAAATGTTATCCATGATATTAAAAATTTAAAACTCGTATAACCTGCATACGAGGTTTTCTATAGAATTCTTAATCTATCAAATTGAATCTATTTGGCTATCTAGTTAGCAGAATGATTGGGACAAAAACATCAATTCTAAGTCAAGTTCAAGTCCTTGTCATATTGATAAATGCTTTATTATTTATATCATATCATCATATCGTTTAAAATGACAAAAATAAAGTCTATAAGAGTTACAAGAATTTACAAAAAAAAAATAATATTTTGCAAACTTTGTTGTTTTTCAGCACTAATAAACGGTTAATTCAAATTCTGAAATTTCTATTTACATTGTAATTTTAAAGACGGATAGTTTTAAATCGGTAATAATAATCACTCAAAGATGTTTTGCAATCGCAGAAACGTTCAGTGTATTCTCAATGGAGATGTCACTAATGGTAGAATGTAATTGGAATATTTGTTAGTTTATTATGTATCATAATGTTAGCAATTTTAAAACTTGAGATAGACTATAGCTTTTTAATAAACCTTTAACTGAATGTGAGCGTAAATTCTTTTGCGTTTATATTATGATTCTTTAAACTATATTTCTTATTATTTTTAAAATGATTGTATCTATTATTATCAGATAATTCATGGTCACTAATATTACTCGTACTTTCTAGAAATTCCATATAATTTTAATATATATTTGCGATTTCGAAGGCTTTTTTTTTTATCAAAAAGCAATATTTTTAATTTTATTTTCATTTACGCTATCCTCTGAATGATAAGAATTTTTATACGCTTAAGGTTTCATCGTTATATCAGTTCTCATGGTTGGATTTTTCTCCACAAATTTGAAAATTGCTCATTATTTTCAAAAAATCTTCCAAATCAGTCAGTCACTCTTATTTTTCATAATACTAATAGCAAAACTGCTATTTACAGTTATAAATTAGGTATGTAGAATAATATAATATAATATTTATTATATTAATATTTTACATTAATAATAATTTTCTAAATATTTACAACAAAACGAATAAAGACGAAATATTTTTTTTTTTTTGAGTTAAAAAGCATTTAGCAGTAATATTTAAGTAGGCTTTAATTTAGTGATTCTAATGTTGGAATTTAATGCTGTTAACAATATCTATTATATATATAATTTTATACATTACTGTTATCTAATATCATGACAGAAAATTAATACAGTATACCATGCTAAATACATTATGTTTATATCATAAAATTGCTTCAAGTTAAATATAATTTAATAAACGAAAGTAAGAGATTTTAATTTTTATATATAAATATAATACAAAAGGAAGCGACAGTGGTATCCGGGTAAGATATATTAGTTACATTCATTTCGTTTGTTGGTATATTATTGCCTCACAAATATACCAGAAAAGAGAAAATCCTTTATATTAGACTTTATTGGGTAAAAGACAATGTCGTGTCGTCGCAGTCTATGCACTATAAAAAGCAAACAATCTTCCTTCGGTATTTACATCAAAATAAAATTTATTTTTTCTTTTGACGAGGATAATATGTTTCTTGTTATTGTTAGATTTTTTTTATATATCTCAAATATATTTCGTTTTTACTTAATAACAGTATCACAAAATTGACATACTTATTACCATTGTAATTTTTAAATCATTATGTACATAGTAGTGTGTAGTGAAGAATATACTTCTTTATATCAATTTAATAAATAATCTTCCGTATCGTCTTTTAACTATTTGTATTTTGTTAATTGAAAGGCAACTATAGACTAAAAACTTTTCTGACGATAATGAATACTAAAATTACAAACCTTTGTAAAAGTAATTTAGAGATATCTAACACAAACTGGGGTTATCAGCTGATTAAAATTGTTATAAAATATAAAGGCAAATTTTAATAAAATCCATCGTTTAATGTGACCAAATGAAGTAAAAGTGATAATGGATAAATTAGTGCTTTCTAATTTCTCATTTATTTATTTCATCAGTTATTGAAGACTCATTATCTTGTATTATTTAATCTCTCATTTTGTTCTAAAATAATGACTCCGAGAGCACTTAGCCAAGAAGATTACAATCTGAAACTGGTACTGATGTTTCTCCAACGAGTACAGGTAATACCTTTATATAGATGATACTATCAAATTCTTATTTCGAAATAAATATAATTGTTATCATAAACTCAATATATTTAAAGTAACCTTTCCAACTAACGTTATGATTTACGATAAATATTGTCGACTAAATATAATAAATGTATTGGTAATAACATTATATTTTTATTAAAACTAGTTTCTTTTTCCATTCTTTTATATACTGGTTACTGTTTTTATATTTCATATATAATACTAACTTATTAAGTTTTATGCATAACCCGAATACATCAGCGAAGATCCATAAGATTATGGGCTATAAATTGCAGGAAATCCCAGAAGACGGTGTAATTATGTGAGAATAGCTTAGCATTAGGATTACGCTGTGTATACTATAGAATATTTTGTTTTACTCTGTTACGAAGCGTTTGCTTTTACACACGCAGATGATCTGAAAATATGTTCCGGCAGTGTTAAGATAGTAATAATGCATCTATATTTAGAACATATTTATTGTTTATGTATACATCAAAAACTAATAAATCAAACTTACAAATCTTATTGGTAAATCTCTTATTGTAAAGTTGGCAATGTATAAATATATGTATCATAACATCTTTAACTAATTTATTAAACAATTAATTTATTTAAGAGTGTTTATCTTATTTGCTGTATACAATAATGATTTTCTGTCGTGATATTAAGTTTCCTGTTATCGAATTTAAAATATGAAAGTTTGAAGGCTGAATTTCATACTTAAATCAATCATTCCGACCACCTATTTCGGATTTTAATTATATATATATATTTTTGGAAGTGTGTCTTAATTTCATGCAACTATTATAGAATAGAATAGATTTTATAATAATTTTATTTTGACAAAAATTTTAAATCTTTATAATTAATTTATTATTTAATTTGTTATTATATTTTAGAAGTTGTTTTTTGTACTTATTTCTGAAAAAGTATTAAAAGTTTATTGTACATAAAAAGAAATAATTAAAAACAATAATAACAATAATTGATATGAATGACCTTCAATTTCTATTATCGTAACAGTTTCAAATCTTCTCGTTCGAATATTGCCCTAGCTTCAATTTCATATCCTCTCCTAATTTAACACGTTCATCGGACAACAAAACGTATAGTGATGAAGTAAACCAGAGATTTCTTACTAAAATCCAAAAATGACTATTCATTTTTATTAACTATATTGATCGTAACCAGCTTTGTGAGAAGGACCGTTGTAATGTTTTTGAAATTCCCGGACGCTTTTACACATTTTACAATAAAATTTTGTAATTTTTTTTAATGAATGAATATATCATTACAATAGTATTTAATATTCCTTGTATTTTTCGATTATAAGCTCTAAACTATACATAAGTAAAGATTACAAATAGCAGACATAACGCTGAGGGACCTTTATGTTCCATCCATACATTCTATTTTTATAGGATCTCCTTTTTTGTGAAGAAAGTTATTTTTTTTTCCAGTTTTGCAATAAACAATTTTTCTTTTAAACTTATAAAACAATATTAAATACAGAGTTATATTGGTTAATTGTATTAAAATTCTTTATATTAGAATTCTTCACAAATTTTTGGATATTTTAATAAACATATTTAACTGGTGTGAGAACATAACTTTCTCGTATATAACAACTAGTAAGTTTGTTCCAGTGATAGGCACCTCATTGCATATTCATCAGTTCCTGTTCCCGTGCTTGTATAACAAAATTGAGCCCGTGGTTAGTTATACATGGAGATACCCTAAACATATTAAGAACTATTATTTTCTTTCAAAATTAATATTCTACTGAATTCTATAGATTATTTTACCGTTAAGCAAAATATTACCAAAAAAATGGAACAGCAAATGTTTGAAAAAGATTAAAAGTCAATAAGAACCGGATATTACTATTTGTCATCAAATCTTAAGTATTAGTTTCGAACGAAAACGCCCGCCCTTTTGTAGTTCACGCGAATGGAGTAGTAACAAAAAGACTTTCTGTAGTTGACCTACATTTCAAAGAAACGTGACCCATTGATATTCGACATCTTGTCCAAAAAACCTATTTTTTTCTGCTTAAATTGAATAAGAACATATCTGTTGACATGTTAAAATGCTGTACAGCCCATACATAAAATAAGTTTCTGCATATTTTCTAGTCATGAAATTTATTTTGTAGGTCTAAAAATTTACACATATAACTATGTGAATCTGAAAATCATTTCTATGGCTTTAAATGAATTATGATGAAATATATAATATATTTATTAAATTTATATATATATTAGGTACTCTTATCACATCGATAATACAATTTGATCTTAGATTTGAAAACCATTAATATACATATGTATAAGTATATATTAATATATAATTAAAAATCAATGTAAATCTATAATGTCTATGTGTGTGAATGTTTATATGTTACTTATATATTTTACGTGTACATAAGTGGATGTCAAAGCTGGATGGTTTCACATTTTTCTAAGAGCTATGTTTACTGGACCATCACTGACAATGATAGGAGCTTTAGGGCGATTATTAACAAATTCTTTTGGCAAAAATTTCATGCTATAGATGACAAACGATGTGTGCTTTTAACAGGTCAGCTGTACAATCTACACAGCTGCCATACTGGACTTTCTCTAGTATCTATTTGAAGGTAGGTTTTTATAAAATAAAAGATCAACAGTAAAATAATAAACATCTGTGCGGTAGATTAGTGAGATTGTAGAATCAATTACAATCTAATTTAGATGCAATTATAAAAGAAACTTCTTAAGAATAGAGCTATTTAAAAACGATGTGTACATTTTGATCTATAATCTTGATAACCCACTAGTTGTACCTATTAAATACTTTACAGTACTCGTTCACATTATATTATTTAAAAAATATGTATATTATCTTATAAAAATAATTATAAAGCAAAATCTTTAAAAATACCTAGTATATAAATAGAGATTTGACACACGAAATATCCCTCAATTTTCTGTAAAGTTGATTTGGATTTCAAATTTAGTTTAATATTTTGCTTTTCATTTTTGTTTTGTTTTATATTTTTTCTCTATTTTGGTCCATTCATCCAATATTGAAGTCATTCATTCATTCATTCGTTCATTCATTCATCCCTGTATCCATTTTCTGATTCATTCATTAATTTCTATTGAAATTTCAAATGTTGTAGTACTGTATTTTGTTATTATATTTTTTACGTATTTCGTATTTTATTAATATATTTTCGTTTTTATAATTTTTGTTGTTTTGCCTTTTTTTATTAATTCATGATTTTTAATTTACAAAATCGATAAACTGTGGAGAAACAAATTCTTATAATAATAATGAAAGAAAATCCTACCGTATACATTATTAATATTGTTTATTTGATAGCGTGCTTACTCTGGCAATACTATTTTTACATGGCGCAAACAATACTTATAATACAAGGAATTACATTTCAATTTATAAAAACGAAGAAATATTTACGTTATTTAATTTGTGTTTTCTTAGACAAAAAATCTTAAATTATTTGAAAAATATTTTTATTTTTGTTTGTAACACAGATAATTACGATGAATAATACCTATTTTTGAAATTTAGTTCACTTGCCTTTTATTGTTGTAGTTCTGTTTTAAGCATACAGTTTTCTATCATTATAGTAAAATAAAAGACTGCATTACGCTTACTGGACAAAATTTATATAACAAACTTTAGATATTCATATTTTATTAAATAAATGAATTGAATTCTGTAGAGAAATGAAAGCCCCCATTTAAAGGGTAAATTGAAGTATTATTTGGAATATACTATAGTTTTATTACAAAAGTATTTTCTGTGTACTTATCACATACTAAGTACACATTTATACTACGAGTATTTTTAGGTTGAATAATTTCGTTAAAAGCATATTAAAATATTCGTAATAAGCATATTAAAATATTTTAATAAAATCCTGAAATTCTATTGTCTTAAAAATTTAATAAAATGACGAATACGAAAATTAATAATAAAAACAAAATGAAAAACAAGCAACAACGAAATTGATAGACATCAGAATTTACATTATTAGATTTTCTTTTAATTCTGTTCTTCAAATTCGAACATAGACTATACTTATCTTATTAGAAATACGTTGAGGAAAAAATGGGCGGTGCAACTTAAAATTATATATTTCTCATTAGCATACCATGCGGGCAAAGTCGCGGACGGAAGCCAGTTCCGATACAAAGAAATGTACACATCTAGACTCAATGGGCAGTAACTTAAGATTAAAACTGCTATATAATGAATATTGAATACTTTAATAAAATACTTGATAAATACTTAATTATAACTCATCACTATTAAATATAATCTATTATATAATATTTTTTGTAAACTTTCTAGGTGGTGCTTATAATGAACTAAACTGAAATAACTAACCTGAAATGAAATGAACTGAACTGAATATAGAGCCTATATAACCAGTGTAGGCATTTAATCTCTCGTTAAATGATACTTCTTTTTACTTTGTTTTTCATAGTTTAATTTAGAGAACCGATATTTATAATAAAATTATAAATTTATTTGTCTTGCTTGTGCAAATATTTATGTAAATAGGTTCTTTGAGTAAATAGATTGCCAATAAAAATTCTAATGAAATTAAATATAAACGATAAATAACAATACCTTTACAATATATATGGTCGTGATAGTAATATCTTAATTATAGGGGATGAGGGTAGGGTTTAAATTTCTTAGGGCCCTTAACATTTTATTAATAAATACCATGAAGGGTATTACATAATATTTTGTCATCTTTTGTTAAGTTATTATATAAGTTTTACTATATACATTTTTTGTGTATATTTTTGTTTTGTCTCTAATGTTGTTCCAGCCTTACCGAGGCAGAACAAGGGCAGTACTATGATCCATTAATAAAAGGCACTGTACCTAATTACAATTTTATTAAATGTGATTCAAAGATACATATCATTTAAATTCAGTCATCTAGGTAATAATTTTATACTAATAATTCTCTAATATTTTTGTTTATTCCCCAATCTTTGTTGAAGTTATTAGATTTAAATCCAGTCCTGTTATTACAATCTTGTGCTTCAATTAATATTACTTTATTAAATTAACCTATATTTGTGTTTGATATTTAAGTTGACACCTTTAATTAATGTTTGTAATTTATATCCAAAAACTATTTATTATTCGTTGAGTTATCCTTGTTGCCTGTTTCTAATTGCCAACTTGTTCTAAATAATTTCATTAATTTAATATTATGTAAATTAGGCATTTCTGATTCTGATCTGACTGGGTTTGTTTTAAACACAAATCACAGACTTCCAGAGCTATTTGAAAGTGTATGACTTGTGTTTCAACAGTCTTCTTAACATTTTTTCTTTTTCAATGTGGATTAGTTTAATTTTTTTTTATATATTTAATATATGGAATCATGTTGAAACGGTAATATATATTTAGTCAAAAAGAGAACGCTAAAAAGAACACAGAGACTGATATATTGGCGGTATAGGTTTAAAAATTATATACACTTTCAAATAGATGTTCATAAAAGAAACATGAAAAAATTTTTGCAATAAAACGTTTTTGCAATAAAACTATCATTGTGATATATTTTCTATTCGAAATACCAATTTAGTTTTTATCATAAAAACCATCTGGTCTCATAAAAGAAACGGTCAATAGAATTTACAAAACTTAAAGGAACAATGGAAAAAATACTTCCAAAAGTGACTTTGAAATTTTTAAAATAGCTCAGTTCAATCAGTACATATTTTATAAGAAATAAAAACTTATGATAATATTCAATAGTCACCAATGTTGGTATTTTATAAGTGATTTAATGTTGTTGAAAATGAAACCTCTTTATCTGAGTTTAGTTTCCTGAACAGGAGTGATTATTATTTTATTATATTATTGTTCATTGACTCATTTACAAAAAGATTTTATTTATTACAATTACAATAAGGGTTATAAAAATATTAATTTCAGCAGAATATAAAATCTCTAATAATTTATGCAATTGATTTGTAAAAGAAAATAATATGTGAACATACCTTGATATTAATATATATATATAGTTTTATATTTATTATGTTATTAAATATATATCTGAATGTTTTTAAAAGTTATTTAATGGGAGTTTACAAAATAAATTTTTAAGTATCTGAGCCATTACAAATATTATAGAATTTTATATCATGTTATCATAACGACAACTCTTATACTCAAGATTCGTGACAGAGTGTCATTACAATTCTAAAAGTCTAATATGTCTGAAACGGTTTTCTTGATTATTATTATAACGTACAATGACAGTAAAATATTATCTTCTTATAACAATTAACCTTATCTTAATGGATCTGATAAGAATAAATTATTGTTGTTTTTCTCAGTAACAAATAAAAATTAGAGCTTTACCAACAACAATGTTATGTTATGTTATGTTGTTATATTATAGTTAAAACATTCATGTTTACAATTATATATTTTTATAAAAAACCAAAGTACCCCTTTTTAGATATTGCTAAATCAGAAATGTAATCTTAAGTTATATTATAATACTCATTAAAGAATATTTAAATTTAAAAAATCTTATAGATAAAGTTATTTGCCTCCGTGGGAACGGAGAGTGACCTTTCCACGTCATATAGGCCTGTGTCGTGAGGGTGCTCACGACACAGGCCTATGTTGGCCGGAGCACACTCAAATGGGGGGCGTCACGGTGAGTGCTAACGCGATCCCGTGGCGTCCCACTAAGGCGATTAGGGCAATCCTTGGTTTTTTAGTGGGTAGCCTTAAAAATGGCAGCGTCCTCTATGCTGACGGGTAGTCCCACATAACCCCCCGGCCATCATCTTCTTGGCCGACGGAGTATCCGTAACGTATTTTTCCAACGAACAAAAAAAAAAAAAGATAAAGTTTATTTACAATATTTTATATAACTACTCTTTTAAGAACAATAATACAAAATAATATTATGTTTTAGTTCAAAACCATACTTCGGATATCTGGATATCTTGCAAAAAATTAATTTGAATATGAAGCATAATTAAGTTATTTTAGAGTGTTTTATAAAAGCGTAAACTTTTGAAGCGGGAATTCACCCGTAGTTCTAACAAGCGTTGTTATTTCACGAACTCTTATTTGTAATATTAATAAATATTTATAACTGCTGCTATTTATTATAATACAAATTTAAGAATCTTAATTTTTATTATTGTTTAACGGTTTTTTTATACCTATATACAGGGTATAAAACAACGAATTAAAAATATTTCTTTTTGTTTTGTTTTGAATAGTTTTATGAATCGGCTAACAATTTAAAATGAGCTACAAATTACAATTAATTTTTACTATTCTTTTGTTAACTAAGAAATACTTATTTACCAAGTGACTGATGTAATACGATTTTTTTTGTGGTTGTGTTTAAAATAAAATTCTTTGTATTATTTTGATTCATATTATAATTTTAGACATATATTTTTATATTATTGTTTTGTTGTTCCTCATTTAAAATCAGAAGATCATAATATCTTGTGGTTACGGTTAGTCAGTTAAAAAACATTTGCAGAAACAGAAATAAGTGTCAGAAGTTAATTGTATTTAAAATACCTTGAACATTTCTGACCTACATTGTTTCCGACCACGACGAAAAAATGGCTACTTAAATACCTTTTTACTTCCCTTGTAATGGTTGTTACTGATTTTTAAAGGACATAATAACTTGTAATTTGTATGACCTACATTTTATATTGTGTAATTATGATTTTATACAATTGTGATCAAATTAGAATAATTTCTTTTTAAAAGATAAAAGACGTTAAATTAAAAAAATACGAATATAGAATAAGAAAATTTGTTTAAATAAAATTTACAAAACAAAAGAATAAGTATTTATAAAATAACTCATGTTCAAAAATAATAAATATAAACGAAATATGAATAAATGAAATAACATTATTTTTACACAATCTGTGTTTTACGTACAAGTAAATTGTAAGTAAAAAAATTCTTTTACAAATAAGGAATACGTATATACTATAAATTCATTTCATATCATATTATTTAGCGATAGATACATTAAAAAGGTTATATATTTCATAGAAAAATTGTCCCCTTCCCTATGTTTTATATAAAAACAGCAATATTGACTTATGTAAATTATTTTCTATCCATTTATTGTAATTTTGTGGGTTTTTGTCTATAAAAACTATTTCACCTGCAAGATATGAGGTCTTAAAAACAATTGTCATATTTGTATGTAATATAAGTGCTTAGATAAAAATATTATTTAGAATATTATAGATTCCAGATGAAAATAAGAGTTGTATTAGTAGCTAAATGATTAAAAAAAGAGTACAAAAAGGAAAGATCAAGTAAACGCAGTGGGTACTATTTCGCAATTAAAAGTGTAACATTTTATTTTTTTATTTACCATTTTTTCTTATTTTTCCACGATCTCATATAAGTAACTCTTAATCCTTTAAGTAAATTGTATATTATCTCTATCTAAAAGTTAGCTTTTAAAAAAAGCCTATTGTTTTATTATACATATATATTTATTTATGATAAAAATGAAACAGGAATTGGATTAAACGTGGTTGATGCGGTAAGCTGTTAATTATATCAAAATATATTGGACTCCTTTCTTAGGTCATTATTTTTATTGCAATTAAAAATAGATACGTTTTGTAACAATAAGTGTATCAAAAATTCTAATTTTTCTCCAACTGCCTAGATTTAGTGTGTTACTTTTGCTGTTACAATGTCTTATTTTACTCCAGATTCAAGATAAGCTCTCATGATTATCTTTATTCAAAGCACGATTCACAAGAGAGATCTAAATGATGGCCTAAATCTGACCTAATATTTAAGTTGCTAGTCTCATTTGTAGATCATCAGTCATTAGTGATTAATTCTTCTTTGAAATTAATATTTTTTTGTGTATTATTAATTATAAGCAATAGGAAAATTAACAAAAGAATTTTATTAATGTTACTTATATTTGTATTAACAATATAATTAAGTATATTTGTATATATTAACGATTTAAATTAATAAGTTGAATATTCTTTCGTAATTTTTTAAGATTAAATAGATAACTAAGAACAAGACATCAAAAAGGATGTAGATAAACTTAATTGTTCTAGGCTTTTGTGCATGGGAGTCATTAAGATTTAATCATTAGATACATGAGTTAGTGGAAACCAATCCTTAATAATTTTGAAGGTTTTTTAGTTAGATTGAAGTAAACTTAATATCAGTTAAACTCTATATAAGAATGTTGTTATTAAAAATTTAACTCAAAGTTAATATATTTAATTATCATTTAGTAATAACAATTTTGTTTATATTTATTATACTAGGAACGCCACCGGACCTTCAATTTCGACTCGCTGCGATCGCGAAATCTCGAATGCCGTTTGCATATTGAGCGAAGCGAGCCAAGTCAAAGACTTTGTCTTGGTGTGGGAAAAAAAAATTAACAGGGGGACAGTACAATACGATTGAAAAAATTCGGCACGCGCATCCACAATGAGACTTCAATTTTTCGCGTAAATTTTTTTTCATTGAAGTCTATGAGAGTGATGTTTTTTTGGATATTATTCCTCAACGATAATGAGTTTTTTTGAATTTTTTTTACAAACCACCACACATATCAGCATGGTATGTTTACAAAATTAGAAACCGAACCGTTAAGCCATTTTAATGCCAACTTTGTAAAACCAATGCAAATTCTCTCCAGCAGAACGCTCCGCTCGCTTCGCTCAATTATATTATGTATAAATAGATAGTGTAACTGATTTCCGATTTTATTAAAATGGAATTTTCTCATAAATGTGTTTATGTTTGGTATAATTTGGTATAATTTGGTATACAAATTAAAGATTTGTGTAAAACACTAAACCATTTTGCTATCAGTACTTCTTAAATATTTATTCATATTCTATTTGATAAACCCAGATGGGATACACTATGGGTAATCTTAAAAGCCTGGTGGCATTCTCTGCCAGTTAATCCGTGATATTAATGTCAACGCTTGGGTGTATAGATATAGTATAGATTGCTCTCTATATGAGACACAAATTGCTAGCTATAAATGGAAGGTATATATATGCGGTTGAAACTGACTGCAGAGAATTAAGGAAGCTAATCTTCCCCTCAATTTCTCTAACTCCTGCTTTGCTTTAAAGAGTCTTTCCATTTCCTCGACAGCTGGGTCTAGTTTCGCTGTCGATAAGAAGACTCATTCGCGCCCAAAAACGTTCTATACAACATGTACCGTAATGTACCGTTCGGTTCAACATGAGCCGTATCTATTCAATAAAACTATTTTTCGGATACAACTCGCGTTTATTATTACATTTTTCTATATTTAACCCGACGTTTCGAATGCTTTGCAGCAAACGTGTTCGCGGTAAGAGGACCATCATCTCGTCTCATTGAAATGTGTAGTACTCGTGTAAATCTTAGAAAACATTATGAGCCGTATACCTTAAACGTCTCAGACACGAAAGCTACCCGCGAACCAGAGACAGCAGAGCGATGAGAACTGTATTGCAAATTGAAGCCTAGTGTTGATGAATATTTCATTTTATTATATCATTAAAATTGAAAATAAGCTTAACTTGACTAACATCCTTACAGTAAAAAGTTTTGGTGTGATGGTTTATCAAACAATAAAATAAAATTAGTTTTAAATGTATATTTGCTTATGATTATTATATTAAAGGTTTTTAAGGTTCAAAGGAAATGCCTTTGTGAATAGAACGAATGAAACAAATACGCAGCGAACAAATTGTTTACAGTTTAAGGCATTTATGAGGTGGACTTGTTAAGACCGCAGTTATTCTATTCAGGCGCTTTCGCATTACATTGTTACCGATTTTAAATAAACCACAACAAAACCGTTTTGAGTGAAATTGTTTGTAAGTCGTGTATTAGAGGAATGTACACGTTAATTAAACACCGAAACAAAGTCTTTTAAGAACAATACTATATAGTATCACTTCAATTAACTATATAATACAATATATACTAACAGAAATCTGTGCACCACAACAAAATAGCATATTGGAATAGAACTAAACTGATTTTACAAGGCCAATTATCACTAGGCCAAGAGAACTTTAATATTAATAGTATTACATGTAAATTTACTACTTTATATAGGAAAGTGTGCTAAAATAGTAGTTTAAAAGATTTTAAAAGTGATTTACTATTAAAAGTAAACTTGAGAAGCGCACAGATTGTTGGCTTTTAAACTGATCTTTAACGCTTAAACAAGGGTGAAATTAATTAACTGCGTAATTGAATTTAAGTATTATAAGAAGTACTTTAATCTTTTCATTGTTGGTTCCTCAGGTGCTTTTTGTTCTTAAGACTATAATTACCAAACATATTTATTAAGCTAATTTTTAAGAAAAAAATTATTTTACATATTATGCATATATTTTTATGAAATTTGAATTTAATAAAACGTAGCTAAGCTTAAAAATAAGCCACAAAGAGCTTAAATATAAAAAAATCAATGTTTTCAATCAATAATTATTTATTTAAACCCTAATATTTGGTTTGTAAAATAATTGATTTTTATCTATGATATAAAACCATTAAAAAACAAAGTTTTGTTAAGTTCCTATAAACGGTTTTTAAGTATTTATTTATATGTTTATTACATAACTTTTTTTACCAAAATAATAGTGAATACATACAATACATATTTAAGTACCGCATTGACAATAAATGACATAAAACCAAAGCTCTTACAGCCTATAATATATTGGGTTAGAAATTTGTAGCCCGTTTAAACAATTTGTATAGGGATATGCTTTTATATGGTAATAGCAACCCTTGAGATAAAATAACAATTATTTATGTTATCAATACACAAACACTCCTGAAAGATTAAATATATCAGTTACTTTGGTTTAATATTGGAAATTATTAAAGAAAGATTATCGAAATAATTATTTTCACATAATTTCCTTGGGTATAATTTTCTAATATAAAAGAAGTTGCATAAATATATGAATATTTATACGAGTTTAGAATTAAAAAATATATATATTGCTAAAAATATAAATAGGAGTTAAAATTTGAAATTAGATATATAGAAATTTTAGTTGAAAAAATATTTTTTTTTAAATATTTATATAATGATTTAAATATTAAGAAGAATAAAATAACTATTTGAAGAGATTTGAAACTCTAATCTCAGCATAATTTTAGTGCAATGTTATTTTTATGAGTTCTAGTCTCTTGGAATTTGATGACAAGGCGAATTTTAAAGCAAGTATTTATTTCTAGCACAAAATTTACTCCTGGCATAAAAAATATAAAGAAAACGAGTTACAAGTGAAAAACATAAGAGTACTCATGAACAACATGAAGATCATGAAGATCATGAACATCATAATTCTCCATAACCTTTGTATTACAAACCGTGTGTTCTTCCTGCTATATTTAGGATGCCATTACAGGTGAAAAATCTTGGAATTATCAAACTGATTCTAAAAGTATTCTGTGATTTAGTTGTATATATACCTATATACATTTCTGTACATTAAAGTATAATAAATAAAAAGAAGTAACGTTTAAAGGCGTATATAGTAATACTTAGAAAACAAATGTCCGATAGAAGTTTTGCAGCTGCTACCAATTAGCCACTGAACACGATAATTCGACAGCCGTTTTCTTCACCACGTCCACGCTCCTGCACACTCCCCTATGGAAAGGAATTGCGGTTATTCGTTACCTCTATGTCCAGAACTTCTTCGTCGTAGGTATGCCTTCAAATTCTCTGACAAATTGACAAATAATTAAATTATTGGTAATAAAATGATATAGCAAGAGCGCCATTAAAAATCTTGCTATAAAGCTAAACTGTCTATGAACAAGATGTTATTAAAATGATAAATATAAAAATTTTAATATCAAACTATAAGTTCACAAATTCAGACTTGAATAATGTGATTATTATTAGGGACTATCGATTCTCATTTATAACTGAAACAATATGTATTAGTTTGTATAACCTTTTACTAATTTCACGAGTGATGATGAAAGCGATAAAGATATCTTTGAGAGTTTTTGAAGAGCATGGAACGAAATAAATCTTTAGTTCGCTTGGTATTAAAGATAAACACGAAAGTAAACATAAACCCTTTTTTGTTTCAAGTACGTAATAAACCCTTGATACGGTGCAAAAATCGTAACTTTTATTTCCAAAGTCATGAAATTTGTATGAGGTCCATTACTAATAAATGAAATTATTTTATTAATGGTTTACGAGTATTCCAGTAATGTTTTATTTTATAAAGCAGCTTAATAACTTCTGATGGAATACAACAAACATTTTTTCATTACTTCGTAATACTATTGCTAAAAAAAATCTCCACCGAAAAGTACTAAAGCTATTTCCATATAGACTTGAAATCGAGTATAATTCTTCTTTCCTAAGATAAGGTAACGGCACATGAATTGTCTCATAAAATCGTTTTCTGCTTCATAAAATCACGACGTAAAATCGTTTTGAAAGAGATGGAAGAGATAAATCGTTTTCGTAGATAGGGCTTATAATTTTTACTTGAAAACTACGTAAATCTATTACTTGCAGTTTTTCGCTATTTTTATTTGAAAAAAATCTTTTAAGGTAGCTTATTACATTATGCTCTATATATTGATATAAAAAACAGTGCTACTTTTTATTTTTTGTTAGGTATTAAATATATTTCTTGAAATCAAACCCGCGATATCTTACTTATTTCCTTACAAACATGAAATCCTTTTTTTTAAAGACAACATACAACTTGTTATAATATATTTCAACCAACGTCAATGTTGATCAAAAGGAACTAGAAAATATTTGCCAATTAAGAAAGAGTAAATAAAACTATGACAAATTGTATATACAAAAGCACGTTAGTGCTATTTCCTCTTGCTAATGAGTTACAAATCCGTGTAAATACTCAACCATAAATATTGACCTGAAATGTCACTTCCAATATAAATCTGCTAATGAGCTCATTAATTCTACGAAATATTCTTTGGTGTTATATTCGTTATTTTTCCAAATTGAAATTATTGTTAATACAGCCGACAATCCTTGGATCCTTGATGAATTCTTGATTGATGATATGATCTTGATGTTTTTTTGATTGAATCTTGATTCATAATTAATTATATGATCTATAATGTTAATTATAAACATATATGTAATTAATTATAAATCATTTTGGTATCAGTGATGAACCACAGTATAATCTACAACAATCTAGAAACTATTAAATTACATATTGAGCATGTATCTTATCCTAGAAAATGGAAATTGTCTCGCAACATTTCTCTTTATAAACGGTGTTTTAAAATAATCTTTATAAATTACAGAATCATCTTTATTTCCTAGAGGCTATTGGAAATGCTTTCCTCCTTCATATTACGTAACTGTGGATATGTGATTACTTCTACCCTTTTCTAATGCTACTTTAAAACTAAGAATAACATACTATAGTATGTTCATCGTTCTACATTCTGATATAATTTTTGTTAGTTCTTTAGTTGTTGTTCTACATTTTATTCTATCTTTTTTATATGTTATTAACTTCCCGAATAAGCAAGTTATTGTAATCAACCTTATTTTCGAAATTATATTTTATCATTAAATCTTTAGGTGTTGAGGTGTCTTAATTAATTTCTAATAAACTTTTTAAAAATATGTATATGTGTGTGACTGACTTTGTATGTATGTTTGTATGTGGGTATGTATGTAAGCGTTTTTTGGGCTACATTTTCGCACGATCTGATTATGCAACTGAGTAAGTTTTGTTATTCAAATAAGTAAAAGCTATTTATATTAGTTAAGAAGAAACATAAAACCACGTATTTGCGATTACTAAGAAACTAATTAACTAAACGGGGTACTTTAATCGATGCTTATTCATGTAACATAAAATTGTTTTGTTTGTTAGCGGTTTTTTCTTTTATTTAGTTTTTTAGCATTTTTTTCTTTTATTTTTCCGTAACCGGTTATTGACTTTCCTAACCAGAACAAAAAAAAAACCAAATAGTGAATGTTAATGACTCCAAAATATTTTTAATTTGTTTTAATTTTTTAAGAATCTATTACTTTTTTATTTTATTTGTGTGTGATACTTTCCACGACACACATGCTATTTATTTTTTAATTTGTTTTTTATATATATTTTTTGCACTCAATAATGCAATTTGAATAAATATAATTCTTAAAAATTTTCAAATAATCTATCCAACATGGTACGAAAGAATGCGTTTTAGTGAAAATATTTTTGTAAAAATATCCAGAATAATAAGTCTATGCTAGTAGACCTACTTTAAATTTAGGATTAATGTTCAGTACTATTGATAAGAATTTGAAAATTCTTGCACTTAACATGTTAGCCCCGAAAACATTCTATTTAGTTAAAAATATATTTTACATATTTCGCAAAGTACTTACAAAGAAATAAAAATTATAGGAACATTTTCCATTGCTTTTGGTTTTCAACAAAGTCCGCTACACTATATATCTAAATGAGTGCGTGGGTTGCATGATGGTATACGTGTGTGTGCGCTCACATCGAAATGAAAATTACCTCAATTATTTTTAAAATCAAAATGCTAACTCAGTCCCCTTTGTCTGAAAATTAAAATATTTTACACTGAAACAATACCAAAAAATTTATATTTCAATTCCAGATTTCCATAAATTATTAACAGCGAGTTTTCCATATCGGCGAGATATAAAGAGATATTTTCAAAGAAGGAAAAAACAATATACAATAAAGTTTTCTTATGAGTTTTTGAGAAATTGACTCTTTAAAAAGTACATCCAGGGCAAACTTTAAATCGTAATTACATAATTAATATACATGTTTAAAAGACAACTTCAAGTTCGCTCCGTTGAGGTTATTCATTTTTGAATATGATATTTTGAATAATTCGTCCCGTCCCTTTTCTTATTACAAGTAGTTTATCGCTTATCATGTTCGTGTACATCACCTCAATAGGTACGTATCGATCTAGACATTTAATTTAAGTGATATATAAGTTAATATAGTTACAAAAATATAAATATTCTTCAAATACTGTTTTAAAAACATATTAATCAAAGTCGTAAACTGAATTTATAACTGAATTGTCAAGAAATAATTCGTCAGTACCGTCTTAGAAAGTTTTGAAAGTGATTAAAAAATTAACACTATATTTTTTTTAACGATTTTCGTCCCCATCGCGATGTCCGTTTAAAAAGTTTATTTATATGAATACTTTATAATAATAATAATAGGAAGGAAATTTATTTTAATACTTGGCAGATGTCATTCGTTCTTTCGTGCCAAGTTTTATTGGTTATTGTTTGTTGTTGTTGATTTTCAGTTTATTTTAGGAAAGTTTCTTACTATATTATAATGTTTTCAGGATGACAGGATGAAAGTTGCTCTTTGCATACGAAGAAAGGTAATGAAATGTGCTCTAGAAAGTTTCTAAAATTAAATCGATGTTTCAACTTCCTTTCTACAATGACGATATTGTGCTTATATCGTGTTATAGTAGAAAGTATTGCTATAAAAGACGCTATTGCATAGCCCACTTTATAAAGTTTTTAATTGTAATAGTTATATTTATTACAAATATAACTCAGAAAAATTGAAATATTTTCGCTTCTTTTAACTCGATATTCAATCTAACGTTATATAAAATCACTATAAACAAATTGATTATAATTGATTTTTCGTTTTATTACGTATGTTCAAACTAAATTCATTTCAATAGAACCTAAATTATTCATTTCCTTGTTAACATCGTTTCTTTTAAAATGAACTTTGAGCCCCGCATTATTAAAGTTATATATATCGGCATAAATTTGTTTTTAGGAATCTTTAATAAAAAAAACTATAATAACTTAATATGGGAAGACCTGCTAAATAAAAATAATAGATTAAAACATTTATAAACTAGGTAGCCCCAGTTGACTATCTCAGATTATAGAATAAAATCCTAGCTGTGAACGCGTTCACAGAAAAGTAATTAAGTACCAGCAGACGTAATACATATAAATTAAATAGTTTTCACTTGGGAATTGCACGAGAATGCAATGATAAGTTTGTTAATTTTGTGAGCAGAAAAGCTTCAGAACATAGAAAACAACCATCATTTTGTGAATGTAAAAAAATACATTATAGGTTATATAAAATACAGAGTGAATAAACTTGACCATGATTGTGGGTTGTCATACATTTATCAAACAAAGGAACATCGCGTCGAAATAAGAGTTAAAGAAAGAAGAAGAAGAAGAAGAAGAAGAAAGTTAGTTAAGGATATCATGAATATGTATATGTAAGCCATCAAAGTGTGGAATCCTGTATAAGACTTGATAAAATACAAGTTCTTGTTAGGGAATCCAATTTATATCAATAATGGTGAAATTATTTATAAATTTAATTTAAAATATAAATGAGTAATAACTTGGAGTGTATCTTTAACCCTTTGAGCCACTCAAACAATGTAAAATTCCATGTTTTTGGCTGCATCGTGAGAGCTCAAGATACTTTCTGTCCGTTTGAAATGAGTCTATACCAAATTAACGTAAACGTGATAGCTGCAAAGATTTCTTAACATCGACTAAAATAAATTTTTAGTTAAAAAGTTTATCCACGAGTTAAATGCGCTGAAAATATTTTATTTTCAAATGGAGAAAAGAGTTTGTTAATTAACCGTTTTGCAGTGGAAACTAATTGGAATAAAGAATTTCGCATGATACTATTACATTGACAACAACTATTTTTACTACTACATACACGTTGATATGTATTTAATTTGATTTATTTCTGTAAGATTTTATTATAAATATTCGGCTTATCTAACTGCCTGATCCTTTTTTTTTAATTATATTTTATGTTTGTCTCAATATTCTTCTGCAACTCAAAAACGAAATCAAATCCAATCGAATCTGGTAAGACCAAATGTTAGTGAACTGTAACATAAAGTAAATAAAAAAATATTTGTTTTTATTATTTAATGTAAGCGATATAATTCCGGTAAAATATGTGTATTTAGGCGTTTTACAAACAAAGAAATAACGGAGAATAAATTACAAAAATCACACAAACAACTATCCCGTGCTAGAATCGAACCCACGAACTTTCTCAACAAAATGATATTTTCTTATATTACAAGCCTTATTTTTGTAACAGTTAACAACATGTTGTTAATATATACATTTGCTATCGACATTTTAAAGAACAAAAAACATTACTAATTTTGCATAACTTACCAGGAGAGTTCCTTCAGCTCGAGTGATCTATTACCGCACAGCGTGTAGTTAGCGTTCCAGCGAAGTGAAGTTAGCGTTCCAGTTCCAGGTGGTTGTAATGCTAATTACATCCATAAATGAAACCAGTTAAACCTAGTTTTATTAATACAACACTTTAAAATTGAAATTAAGTTTTAGATATTAAGATATTGTATTTCTGTCTCCATGTCTTTTTCCAACCACTACATGTTTATTGTTAAACACGAATTCACATCCGGAACATATTTTATCATACAACGCTATAACCTAAATTTAATATCTAATTAGTAAGAAATTTTATAAACACGAATGAAAAAGTATTTTGTCCACAAAAAGATATCATAAGAATAACTTTTCTATATAGGTTGCTATATAAAATAGTGTTTAAACTTTACCAGAGACTGATATTATTACGAAAATAATTTTAGAAATCTTGTTCGTTATACATTTGGAAATTTATATGCCATATTTTCATTTTGTTTCTACTATGAAAAAGACAGCTGTCAGTGAGATTGTAATACTTGAATACTAAAATAGGTAGTAATAAAACTTAGCAATAACTTACAATAGAAGATGAAATGTTGCCATCGGTAAGCAAAGATCCAGTAAACATTTAAGTTTTCTTTTCGAGTACGCAATAAATCACAAATTTCCTCACATGAAACCGAACGTGACGTATGAAGTCTGAATTAAAATGAGCACTTCTTTATATTAAAAAAAATATTAAGCGTCTTACAAAAGTAATCTATCTAAAGGTATGCCATTCAAAACTTCGGTTGGTAAAATCATTGGATATATACTATGTATCCTTAACTTCTTATCCTTATCATAATGGTTTTGATGTGCTTACAATTAAGCTATTTTGAGCACTTATGATGGTTTTCATTATGTAAGTCACTCTTGAACCATTGTAAAATTAATTGTCAAAAGTATTGTGTAGTAAGTAAACGATATTTTAGTAAAGGAATTGTTAAAATTATGTGGGTAGAAACTGATGAGCTAATTAGAATTAATATCGCTTAATTAGAATTATTATCGCCTTTAGGCGACGAGACCGCCTTTTGTATCTCCAATATTTACGCTTTATTGTTATTTTCTTTTTGTTGTTATAAATTTTTACTTGTTTTTATCTTTTTATATGTTGTTTTTTTATTATTTTCAAAATGTATGGTGTGCAATAAATAAATAAATATTCAAACTTTTTTTTTTTTTCTTGAGATGGTTTTTTTACTGGAAAACTATAATTATTATTCTTTGATGGACAAGTGATCACTGATGATGGACAAGTATAATAACAATTTTTTTTAATAAATTTATCTTCGCTTTTTATTTATTTTTAAACTAGAAAAGTCTTAAATTATACGAAATTAGTTATTAAAAATGTAATAAAATAATAAACATTTGAAAATATTTGCCAACTAGACTCTAGGATTTTTATTCAACTATACTTTTTATAAAATTCACAACTTTATTATAAAATAATGTAATAGTCATTTGTAATAATAAAAATTTGTAATTTTTTTGATGCGACTAAAATAATGTGAACCATCAATTTCTAATAAAATTAATCCATTGTTTTAATAATTGCTCTAACGATATATATAATTTCCTAATTTTAAGTAATGGCTTTTTTGTGTTTGAAATAGTCGATTTGAATTGATTATTTCATTATTTATATTTTGCTAAAAAGGGTAGTAAATTATGGATTTAACAGAAAGTATTTAGTATTTAGCAGAAAGTACGATACGATTTCATTTTGCGCTGTCTTTATCAATTCAACAAGGATGCCGATTCAACCATTGAGCAGCTGCTAACAAATTGCTCTTTGATCAATTCGGTAGAATGAATTTGCTGTTCTATCATGTTGCTATTTTGGGTCGGAGAATAAATTCTTAGCTTACATAACATTCGAATGTTCAGCTACAATCTATTGGTATAATTGAAAAAAAAAAATTTGTGGAAAATAAGTTTTTTTTAATTTCTCAATTTCTAAACAATTTTTTTATATTTATTTGGTTCAACAAGAATATTTTAATCATATTTTTAATTTCTTAAAGTTTTACATCGTTAGTTAATTATGTCGTTTAACCATTTTGGTTTCTGACTGTAATTTGTACTGTCAGGAACAAAAATGGTTAAAAAAAAAGTAATTGCAAGCACAGTCTTGAAATAATTTTTTCATCGATACGAAAGTAATAATCGAATTTGAATATTTATTGCACTTATATCTTAAATAAATTATTTTACCTTTTCTCTTATTTTAATACCATATTTATTTTTTTTTGACGTGACGCCCCCGAGCATCATAGAGCACCTTCTCATCGTAGGCCTATGTTAGGTAAGAGGGGTCACCCTCCCCCCTCACCAGGCCTACAACTGGGGAAGGAAACGACGGGCGTAATCCCGCCTCCTTCTACCCAGTCTCCCCCTGCGGAGCGGGTCAGCGAACGAGGCTGACTCCCTGTCCCGCTTCGCGGCCTCCTCTGCGGCGATGACTTGCTCGCAGAAGGAGGAGGAGGGTATTTGTACTGAATTAAGTAAAAACTTATTTACTAAAAATATTTTTTAATAACAGATCTTATTATCCTTTTTTAGAAAATCCCTAAAATCTGAATTTAAATGCCACAATTTTTTGTCATATTAAAATAAATAACTAGCTGGTAAGAGTGCTACCTCACGGTATATACTGAAAATATACTTGGAGTGAAAATAAAAATCAGTTCATTACTTTTATAGATTCCCTCAAAAGCAGCGACGATGCACTATTCATGTCGGTTGTTAGAAAAACCCATTTAAAATGATCAAATTCTTTTTCTATTTACTAGCACTATTCCTAACACTCGAAGCTAGATTGGATTCTGAGTATTTTTGTTTATAAATATTACTTATTTTATATATTTTATGTACTTAGTGTTGGACTTATTTTTTTATTTATTTATTGTATAAATCTATTGTAGTCATTTAATATTGAAATAAACAGGTAATGGTTTAAAACTTACTGACTGTTACGTCTGAACCAAACACTTTTGTATACGTTTAAGCCAAATAGAAAAGTATTGATGATTAGGTGTCAGTTATATTCATAAGTATAGTATTTGCACAAAAATAGCAACAATTTCAACATAATTTTTACATGCATGTACATTTTATGTTTTATTTGATATCATATAAATTCAAAAATATTTATTCTATTGATACAACACAAAATCTTTTCTCATCCTATTGCTACTGACATTGGGAAGTTTAAAAGTAAAAGAGATTGAGTTTGTTGAAAGTTCATAATATAAAGTTATAATAAATACAGTTAAAAACACTTGCTTGCTACCAAGTTTTTCTCTGTTTCTCTCTCTTCTGTTTTTTTTATCTTTTTGTACATATATCCCATAACATTTTATTTTGTATACATGGTTAAAAATATATTGTATTCATTTATGTATCGTGATTATAAGTTTCTATATGATATGTTTTCAATGGATAAACATTTGAAATTATTGAAATTAATTGAAAGCTTTAAAAAATATTACGTATTATAACTTTTTAACATTAAAGTTTATTAATTTAAACACAAAAAAGCATTAACGTTGAAGTTTATAAGCAAAAGTTAATGGCAAGAAGAGTTTTAGCCCAAACTGTGGATATGCTTCATATCTGTTAATTATAAATGCTTCGACTGCTTGAAATCGTAAGCACAAGCTATAATATACAATAGACTAAAAGACACGATGATAAATTTATTTTCAAACACGACCTCGTTCAAATTGTAATTAAGGATTTAATTACTTATTAAGTATCGTGCTTCTATGTGATTTATTTATTGTGTTTATATGTTTATATTATACATATATATAGTAATATATATATATATATATATATATATATATATATATATATACATATATAAATATATATTTTTATACATTTATATATTTATACATTTTAATTATGATGTTCTTTACACTTGAATACACACACTTGGATGTGTGTGATACGCACCACAAAATTAAGATTATTTAATTTTCTTTTGAATTAGTTAAATTATATTGTTTTTATTAGACGCTTTAAAAATATAAATTTAATTATTATAACAGATTTTATTATTATTACAAATTTTTATTAAATATAAAATATATATAATTTATACATAGTATATTATAAATTAAAACATGTATTTATGTATATTATATATTTGTGTGCAATAAAATTATTTAAATGTACCCTATTTTAATAACTAGTAAAAACAATGTAATTATTCTCTCCGAGTCATAAAACACGATTAATCCTTTTCAGAATCCAATTTGTTTAATAACAATGTAATATTATTGGATCATAATTTATTTTACATCTATTCCCATGGAATCTCTTATAATCTAATAACAATTTAAATAGGTTTTTAATTTGTTGATTATCTAAAACATTATGCTTTTCTATTAGAGATGTCTTTAAAGAAATTGGTATTCTTACGGTCGTTTCTCAATACATATTTAATAACATTTTATTTGTACGTCACAATTTGGATAGATATGTAAAAAACAGTGACAGACACGCTATAAATACTAGAAATAAAAATAAACTTTCAACGCAGATATTTCGTCTGCAAAAAGTTAAAAAATCCTTCATGGGCATGAGTGTTCGCATATATAATAAGCTTCCACAAGATATCTTAGACCTTCCTTTACTTGCTTTTAAATCTAAAATTAAAAGTATACTGTTAAATAAAGCTTATTATAGCATACAAGAATTCTTAGTTGATCGTATTTCGATCAAGTAAAAGGTTAGGTTGTGGAGCTTTGGTTGTTGACTCATTTGCAGGATATTCTAATCTGTACATCAAACATTGTTCACATATTTTAAAAAGAGCAACTGTTGAGTTTCTGGCCAGCTCTTCTCAACAGAACAGCATTCCGAGCTGGTGGTAGCTTAAGGACGGACTGACTACTGACATTTTTATAATGTAATAATTGACGATTCAAAAGTGCGTGTAAATGCCTATTTGAATAAAGATATTTTGAATTTGAATTTGAATTTATAAAAAACATTCAATTTTAAATAACTTAATTTAAGCGTCACAATCGATTTAATATAAATTAGTCTTAAAATAGACTCAGCATTTTTTTTACATAACAATTTAAATCAGCTGATAACTCGAGTGTGTGTTGGATGTCTCCAAATTGCTTTGACTAAGGTTTGTAATTTTAGTATTCATTTTCGTCTGAAAAGTTTTGTATGCGATGCAAACAAAACAAACAAAATCAGAGATAGTATTTATAGTATATATACATTTATGTGAGTTAATCCTGAACATAAAACACACTTGTTTTAAAACCCAATTTATTTTATTTTAGTAAAAACATACCATTGATTTGGTCAGCTGCTGAAATTCGCTAAGGTATATTCAATACAATATTGTAATAGCCACCACCTGGCCGTTACTACAATTTAATATGTTGCTTTTTAGAAACATACGTTATACTTATTTTTATTACTGTGTATTGTTTATTTTATACGAAAGATGTTTCTTTGTTACGTTTTAAATGTACATCATGTTTTCTTTTTTTAAAATCCGACTTGCAAATAAAGCTAGCTATCCCAGTTAAATAAACACATTCAAAGCTCATCTTTGGTTAGTAGTTTAAAAGAGTTCTAAAGATAAATTGCTTAACAAATTTCAATAAGTAGTGTTTTCAAACAGCTCTTTGTAAAAGTCAATTTAGTAAGGAACCTTTTCAAGCCAAAACTTAAAAACCCTGTTATTGAAAATAGTTCAGGCTTAGTTAGCTTCAGAACCAAATTATAAATTGAAATATATTTTAATTGGCAATTCCATTCAAGCCTTATATAATTACAAATGTCGCAAGAAACATAACATATAGTACATGTATTTTACATATTGCATTATACTGTTTTGTTTGCGACGGTTCTCGCATTAGTTTTCTTATGATCACATTTTCAAGTGAAGAGTGATAACTGCGTAGCCTACGAATATTTTGATTAAAATAAGAATTCATATTTAAAAACAGAAAAGACATTTTTATAAATTTTTAAGGACATATATGTAAACAACAATTAATATAATTTATATAGTATTATTACTCATATAAGCTATATACTAGACAGTATTACATTTTACTTTACAGTCTGTAGTTACTTTTCAATAAGGGAAATTCAAAGAGTTAATAGACGATATCTTTTATTTTCTAAGTAAAAAAGAAATAAATAACAATTAAATACCATAATATTCTCTTTAGATTACTTTGAAGTCATATTTAATTCCCACTAGTTTTTAGTTTCTTCATTTGAAATTTTATACAATTATGAGCAATGTTAATTTTATTTAAATTATCATAACGTCCTACTCTTACACATTACTTTATAAATTCTCAATATTGATCTCTGAACTATAAAACGCCGATGTCTGGTAAGTATCTGGGACTTACTTTGAGATTTTGTGTATTATATTCTTCAATGTTAAAGGATTCGATATTTTAGATATATTTATTATTCAGTATTACAGGTCTCTTTTCTTCCAAACACATCTGGGACAAGATGCTATAAACACTTAGATACTTAGGATATTATTATAATATTATACCAATATAGTATTTTAATAAATAAAGTGTTCTTAATATTATAGGTATCATCACATTGTCAGGAAAAAAAAATAGATAATTCTATGAAATAAAATGATGACCTTTTTAAAACTTGAGATATAAAAAAAAACATTACATAAAAAATACAAATACATAAAAACAACAAACATATTTTCATTGTCAAAAGAAAAACGTCATTTTATTTTGATGTAAATACCGAAGGAAGATTGTTTGCTTTTTATAGTGCATAGACTGCGACGACACGACATTGTCTTTTACCCAATAAAGTCTAATATAAAGGATTTTCTCTTTTCTGGTATATTTGTGAGGCAACAATATACCAACAAACGAAATGAATGTAACTAATATATCTTACCCGGATACCACTGTCGCTTCCTTTTGTATTATATTTATATATATGAATTAAAATCGCTTACTTTCGTTTGTTAAATAATATAGTATACTATTATAATCTTCTATCATGATATTAAATAACAGTAATGTATAAAATTATAAATATAATTGACATTGTTAACAGCATTAAATTCCAACATTAGAATCACTAAATTAAAGCCTACATAAATATTACTGCTAAATGCTTTTTAACTCGAAAAAAAAAAGTTTTAGTCTTTATGTTGTAAATATTTAGAAAATTATTATTAATGTAAAATAGTTTAAAAAAGAAATGCTTAGAATTATATGTATATAAATATTATTTTTACATACTTAATCTATAAATGTATTATTTTTGTTATTAGTATTATGAAAAATAAGAATGTCAGTGACTGATTTGGAAGATTTTTATTTTAAATAATGAACAATTTGGCAAATTAAAAAATGGAGAAGAATCCAACCGTGAGAAGTGATATAACGATAAAACCTTAAACGTATAAAAATTCTTATCATTCAGACGACAGCGAAAATGAAAAGGAAAATATGAAGTTGATGCAAATTTCAAATCCAGTAAAAATATGTGTTTTTGATGAAAAAAAGCGATAAAAAATGCAAATATAGATTAAAATTATGTGGAATTTCTAGAAAGTACTAGTAATATTAGTTTCGATGAATTATCTTTATAGTTTAAAAAATCATAATTTAAACGAAAAAGAATTTACGCTTACTTTCAGCAATAGGTTTATTCAAAAGCTATAATTTGTCTTAGCTTATACAATCGGTATCATTATGATATATAATAAACTAACAAATATTCCAATTATATTCTACCATTAGTAACATCATCATTGAGAATACAGTGAACGTTTTTGAGATTGCAAAACATCTTTGAGTGACCGTCTTCACTGACAAGGGTAGTTGGTATAATGTTATTAATAATATTCCTAACACATCTTATATTTGATGTTTCGTTTCCGTAGTCATCGTAGAAAACATTATACCATTTAAAAGTCTTCCTCAGCTGAAATCGTCATTTTTGTGTCTGTTCAATATATATTACATATGTGTTTCGCAATATAAGTTTATATGATGGGGCTACACAATTTAATAGATATTATTCCCATTTTAATACTAAATGTCTTTAAAATTACAAGGAAAGAATTTGAATTAAACCGTTTATTATCGCTGAAAAACAACAATATTTGCAGATTATTTGATGTTTTTGTTTTATCAGGTTCAAGTAATTCTAGTAAATTTTTGTCATTTTAAACAATATGATGACACAGTAAATATAATAAAGCATTTATCGACACGGTAAGGACTTGAACTTGACTTAGAATTGAGGTTTATGTTGTAATCATTCTGCTAACTTGATTATTGTGTTGATATTTAAAATGATATATTAAGAATTCTATAGAAAACTAATCTAAACATGCGTTACGAATTTCCAATATTTTATAATATGTAGATGACATTTCTCTAATCCCTTTCTAAATGCTTAAACCTAAGAAAATTATGAATAAAATTAGGTTTATAATAAATAAAGAAAAATTGGTTTAAATGTATAATATTTGTAAAAATATTTGAAAATATTCATTATATTTACGCTGAAACTACTATTTCGGATAGTTGAGGCACTTTTGTAAAAAACATTGTAGCTTTAAATTTATCGTTCCAAAAATTATATATATAAAAAAGAGTTAATTTTTTTTCCTACTTAACTATAAGTTCTCATAATAGTTATCATGATGAAAATCCCTCATTTACGTCCCCTAATTATTTTTCACTTCGTTGAACGAACTTAATAGAATTTCCGGCCCGACGTTTCATTTCTAACATAATACGGGTATTTACTACATGTAGTTAATGTCATGACACTAATGAGGAGAGTTTGTACTATATTTAAGAATAAAAAGATGTGCTTTTTGTATCAAAAGTAGTTTTCCCGCTGCCTTAGAAATATTAATAATCTTATCACATATATTGGCTTGAATATTGAAAATATCTATTCGTTTTTTGATAATATATATATCATAAAACGAATAGATATTTTCAATTCATTCAACCTTAAGAAAGAGCTAAAATATTATTGTCATAATATTTCTTGTATAAATATTTAATAATATCGAAAGACGAATACTGTTATATATTAAAATCATAAATATTAAATAATTATACATTATTCAAATTATTTACTTGGTACTAGAAATTATTTATGAATCTTTAATCAGTAGATCATTCTAAGCTATTAATTAGGCTAAAATAAAATTTGAGGAGTGATTGGTATGTCCCTATAACGAGAGATTGGTTATTCATTTATTATAAACATAATCTATACTTATATTATAAAAAAGAATTACTTACATTTTCAATGTTTGTAACAAATAAACTTAAAAACTAATGAACCGATTGCAAAATTTCTTTGTCCTTTATTTTGCAACGCTAGAGCCTTCATCGTCAATGGGGAAAAAAGGGCAACATGGACACTGCTATATTTCGCTTCCACATTTTATAGAATCACAATCTGTTATCTATAACACACACTCACCAACCCACAACAAACAAACCGATAGCATCTGAAAAATGACAAGTTCCACGCCTCCTGAAAAAAAATACGGTTGGCCTATCCATACTTTCAAAAACGAGTCTATGCAACTGCCTCCATTTAAAATGAAATGACGTCACTGCATTTTATCTAAGTAATTTGAGTAACATTGCTGAACTTTAATTACAGCAATATTTTTATCTACGACACAATTGATTAGAACATTTAGACACAAAATAATCAGAGAAGATAGTCCTAACTTGCTACAGTATATAAAAATAAATTTGTAGCTAAGATTACATCACAAAAATGTAATAAAGTACCAGGAGAAATAAAGCATACAAATTAAATAGTTTTCACTTGAGAATAGCAGGAGAATAACAGTAACAATTACAAGTTAATTGATTCTGTACGCAGAGTAGAAACAAAACAAAAGAATCAAATATCGGTCTATTAAAGTAAAACAGTTAGTAAGAAAAACATTAAAAATTATGATAAGGATTAAAACTGTGGTTTGTCACATATTGGTGAAACAAAGGAATCCAAGCTAGCAGTGTGTGAATATGCCATGAACTAGGCTTCTCTTTTTGCAAACCAATAATGATACATGAAACTATTTATTTTTAAAACATAACTAAGTAAAATTCTAATTATAATTGAAATGCTTGGAGTCTATTTAGATCTTTGACCCACTCATAAACATTGTTAAGTGCAGTGTTTGTGATCTTGCAATGAATGTTATAACATATCATCATAAATACGATCTTAAATATGGTATCATTTTAAAGCTGCTGAAATAGGCTACCCATTTTTTTTACAACGATTGTCATGTGGGGGTATCGAACCCACAACCATTATTAGCCATCTTGGCTAGTAAACACTAAATCAACAGATCGTCATTAAAAAAACATTATAATATAATTCAGATAAAAGTACCGAGTACGCTTAAACAACAAATTAAACATGAAACAGAAACAAGAACTTTTAAATGTAAACAAAAAGGCACAGTTGTTATAATATTCATATTATATATATATATTATATTATTTCAACAATGTAAGAAAAAATTTTGTTTTCTCATATTATATTTTCATTTTTACATTACATTTGCCTAACATGTACTGTTCTCATATTCATATGTTGACAGGAAAAGATCATAACTTATTTTCCATAATTTAATAAGATAGAGATTAAGTCTTAAGCTTAAGTAGTCTGTTGTCTCAGTGTGAAATTAGCGCTCAAGTTCAAAACGTGGGTGGGTGGGTGTTATGTTGTTTACATGAAGGAGATAGATTAAGCCATAATTGTGTTTAGACATTAAGGTATTGCATCACAGCCTGTGTCATTATCACGTCTTATTTTCAATTATGTATATGTAAATAATTATACATTAATTCTTATCCAGAATATCGTTTACCATACAGCGCCATACTCTAAATGTAGTGAATATTAGTTAGACTTTTAACAATAAAATTTTCTTAGTTCCAAAACTAAATCAGTTCAGAAATCTCCCCATTTCAATTTCTGTAATGTAAAATGTACCATTCAAGTAACCTGAAATAAAACTGAGTGTCCAAAAAAAACTAGTCTACCCAAAGATCATGAAAACATTTTAGCTTTTAGTGTATATATATATTAAGGATACTTAATGTCTTATCATAATGATTCTGATGTGATTACCAGGGATTTATTTCAAACATTTATAAACTTTTATTATCTAGATCATGCGAGAACTAGTGTTAAAGTAATGGGAAAATTTTATATGTAAACGTTTGTTTGAAAAAATACAATCCAAAAACAAAACTCTTTTGATGCGTGTAATGAAATATCAAGGAGGAATATTCAAGCGCTGAGAGAGGAAATGTTTTTAGTTCCCATAAATACTGGATTGTAATTGAGATTGATATCCATATTGTTATCTGCGAAAGATTATATTTAATAAAAAAAGCTTTTTTTATTTTAAATTATGATTTTACATATATTCTTAAAATATACTGCGATATTATTTTAGTACTATATTACATAGTTATTTATTCATCGAACGAATTAATTTCTAAAATAGAAAACGTAACATAAGAAATTAAAGCAAACTAAAGAAATCACTCAAATCAATAATGTAAATATTTTAACAACTTTTTTCTTAATGATCAAGTCTTGTGATTAAATCTTTTTTAATAGTATCTTTAAAGGTGAGTATAAAAAATCAATCATGTAAAAGAAATACTTTGTGAAATAAATTTAAATTAGGTGATGACAAACGTCGCAATCACAGATTGCTAGAAATTTGTTTTAACTTTTTCAAACTTTTGAATTTTTAAGAGGAGAATTCAAGTCATTTGATATTTCGATATATTATATCTCTGTGTATAAAAGCCGTACATGTGACTTTGGTCAAGACAACACTCACTTTTTGCGTTTAAATCTTTTCCATTTTTACCATCGATGTTCAAACGAACCCATATAATTGGGTTCGTTTGAAGGGTGAGCCCAAGCCACACCAAAAAAGAGAAAATTTGTTAATTAATATATTATATTACTTATTTTAATAAAATAAATGAAAACAATTTAAAAAATTTGATACTACAATTAAAACTACGATTCAATCCTGCGATTTCTAGGAAACCGATCACCCAATTGAGTTTTAAATATTGTGGTATCTGTTTTGATTTACAACGTTATTCTATACTACAAAATTTTAAAAATTTGATCTTCCAAAAAGTCCTAGTAATCGACACCGCCCAGAATTAGATGGTTTCAAATAAAACTTATATAAGAGAATTTTAAACCATATCTTTTATAGACATATTTGAATTACAAATAAAGTAATAAAACTAAATTTAACACTTTGTATTTGTTTGTCACCTTGTGTTATATCTTAATATATTTCATTTCATTATGTACTATTTTATGATTAATATTTAACACTTAAATACTTTTATTTGTATTATTAAATAAAATAATTATATTAACATAATTTGAAAGGGAACCTACTTAAAACATAAATTTTTATACCAGCCAAATACAATTTTTTTTGCCATACGTTTCATAGGTACGTAAACGAATTTCATTTTATAATTGCTTAAATATACATTATGCATTTAATCTTTCCAGAAGTAACTTAAAAGTAAAGAAGAAGAAGAAGAAGTAAAAAATAATAAAAAACTTTTTCAACCATATTCCGTTACAAAACTTTCCTAGAGTCATTAGTTTGAAGCTATACTTTTTCTGTCTTTTTATTATCTATTTGAGACAGAAAGTAATCCTTTTAGCAAAGTAACTTTGAGTAACTTCACGGAACTTCATAAATTCGGATTTAAGTAAACGTATCGAATCTTAAAAATAAATCCATGTTATAAAATCATTTAAAAGTTTCAACAATATAATATTATTAAATTACAAGTATACACGATAATAAACTTCAATATCGAAATATTTTAAACAAAATATATATCTGCTTAATAAAATATTTAGCACACTAAAATCGTTTCAAAAAAATATCAGTAATTCACATATTGCTAATATTTAAAAACATGGGTAATCTGCACAATGGTTCTCCATATAATTAAATCCATTAGATCTAAAAATATATCATCAATAATTGGTATTAGTACAGTAAAAATAACTATGGGCTCGAGTCTCGGCTTATCGTTCGCTTACTACACAAATGATACATCCACAAGGGTATCAGTGTGCATATACTATCTAATAATACACTTGTTTATCAATAATAGGACGACAGGCCAGTCTATTTATATATTTATACCAATTGACAACATACCTAACAAATGCTTATGGCGTCCTTAATCAATAAGTATGTAGTACTAAAATAAAGTGTTCTGTTAATATCAAACCTTGCCCCAAATATACAAATGGTGCTCCATAAAGCGAACAATTTCCTTATATGAATAATGTCAATATATTATGAAAGGTGGATTAATATGAAGCATTGGTCTCAAACAATCGCATATAAACGGCTTTGTGGTTGTGAGAAACGTTTTGTAAGCGAATAGTTTCTTCCTAAATATTAATGATATACCATTTAATTTACTAAATAATTTGCTATATTCGATGGATATAATACAAGAATTTATCATTAATATAATGAGAATAATTATAAAAAAGATCGAGTTGTATCATAGGTTATTATTTAGACTGAGTTTTTGCAATATTAAAGTCAGTTATGGTACGTTTGGTTCGGATTTTAGTTTCCTTCTATCACTGCTGTTTTTTATTTCTAAATATATTCATTACGAAACTATTATATTCTAACCGAGAATCTCTATTTTGTGCTGTCCTACTTAACCGATCACTTTTTTAATTGTGTTTTTAGAAAGGCAGTTAGCTTTTTCTGTGGTATATACTTTTAAGGATAAATTTTAGGTTTCATTACCTTAATAAAACTGTTAAAAAAGGCATCGGTTCTTATCTTGGGTACTACGTACTATAAAAAACTGGTTTGCCCAGTGGATACACTGCATTATAAGTCATAACCCATCTGTATTTTTTAACTATAGTTACGAAACAAATACGTTTTATATAACGTAACCATGAGAAATATCGATAATAAATAACGGCGAAACAAATTGCTAACCATTTAATGTGTGGTAAAAATAAACATTGTCCACAAATAATTTGTAGTAATGAGAGAGTGTGTATGAGAATTTGTTGTCGTCAAAACGACCCTAGAGTTGTAAAAGTTTTACAAATGAGACTTTAAGTGAGACGTTAATGATATTTCAACCCGCCAAAAACTAATTAGATATTTCAGAGCTTACACATTACAAGTTTGAAAAAAACACAGAATAATATTATAAAAAATACTGAATACTGAAGTAAACAATTTCATTGGAATATATTTATTTGAAAATAAAAAATTATATTAAAAAAAATGTACACCTACGTGTCGAAAGCGGATTATTATTTTATGTTATCGTTAGCGTTGGTAACTATGAGATATAATTATTTACTATTGTATACTTATATAGTAACAAGGTATAATCAAATACAATAAATAAAAAAATAAAAATTTAATTAGTACATTTTCAACAAACAATAGAAATAAAAACAATTTTTTTTTACATTCATTGATCGCACTTGATGCAATTTTTATGATTTGAGTCAAGTCAAGTCAAGTCAAAAAGAACACCAGACAATAAAATGCAACATGTACGGGATTCACAACGAACGGATTAGCATAAAACAAAATAATTCAATTATATTAACATGTATTATGTGTTTGGTTCATATGAGTATTATATTGTTTCAATTGTCGAATTAATGCCATGATAGCGATTTGGCAAACTGTTTCGTATCATTAGTTTTTCGTTTTTAATTATGATGATACTTTTAAAGGTGTATGTGATTATTACCATTTTTTGAGTATTCAGGAACGATTGCCACCAATGTAAGCCGCTGTCATTATGTATTAACATCATTAACACCTATGTGATCTTAAAAAAGATATATTTTTATAGTTTATAGTGTTATTTAGTGAAGATGTTACATCAACATCGGCATTCGATGTGTATATAAGCTGATTAAGAGCCATTTGAAGAAGATTTATTATAAAAAAGTAACAAGCGGTAATAGCCCTATCACATTAACATCCTTGTTAAGAAAAATGTTTTTTTTATTACTAATTCATTTTTTTATAAGTTTCATTTCATCATTTTATTATTCAAATAATTTGATAATATTTATTTTTATACATTAAAAAAACTGTGATTTTTTTTACTATTTCTGAACACTTTTTACTGACATTAACATGCCAATTGGTGCCACAACCACTTCAATAGCGCCATAATTTTTTTAGAAATCGCGAATAAGCAGTTTTCAAAATAAAAAAAATAAAAAAATATCTAGTTGATTTTGTTGGAAAACTAATCAGTTCTAAGTTACCTGAATACGCTTTAATTGACAGCGCAATACATTTTTTAGACATCTAGAATTACTAATATATCATGAAATATATAAAAAGCACTATAAAAATTTTACAACCAGGTTATTAAACCTAAATTAAACTAATCATCTGAAATTGCAAGTGAATATTGTAAACCCCTAATTACAATTATAAACTCCGATAACTTATGAAAAGTGTTATATGACTAAAGAAAATTAAAAATACCAAATTAACTAAAAATCAAAAACAATTCTGATACCACACAATTCTCATCTAAACTAAAGAGATTACATTGTAAATGTTTCTCACATTTTATATTGATTGTCAATAAATGTCCTATTTTTACCCTACAGCTGATTTTTTCCTAGGAATGTTATGCGTCGAAATTCTTAGGAAATTGTAAGCATTACTACAGTTACAGCTGTCTACAATCGATTTTGTTGTCTGAATTTTATTATGATTCTTATGTTACGATGATATTCTGCAGTTTTATTATAATTCTTTAATTTAATGTTCATTATAAATGTCGTCCATTAAACAAGGAGTGGTTGTTGTGAGAATAAAAAACATTAGGACAAATGTTGTATATTTATCCAAGCGTTATTTAATTTGTCCGCTGCGTAGTTAAATAACGATTTTGTGGAACGTGAATGAAAGAAAATAAAACGGTGCTTAAATCAAAGACTTATTCAGAGTGAGATTTTTTTATGTACTATTATCTTTTTATGTAATTCTCACTGTTGAAAGATGACATTTTTAAATAATATTAGTTTGCAAACATCTTAATATATTAGTAATTATTTTTATTTTTAATATGATATAAATTGTAATTTATATGCATAGCCACATATAAATTAGTTAATTATTGATTTAACTAAAATAATGAGAACTAAAAAGATTTAATAATTTATTAAATATTTCAATAATTGGCATATCTAGTTTTAGAATGTTCTATTTTTAAGTAATTTCTAATTCCTTTAGAGTTTGATTTAGATTTGCTTTTGATTTGATTAGTATTATATATATAAAAAAGGTGTGTTCGCAATAGCGAGTAGTGATTTGTGCATTTAAAAAATGGCTGCCAAATGATTTATTTGATGTTGTAAATCGTATTTTAAATGCTGCAGCGCTTACGAAAGTTGTTTTTATGTTCCACCAATAATGAAAATATTCTTTTAAATATATTGTTTAATTTTATAAGACTTTTTATTTATCGAATCGAAATTGGTCGAGTATTGACAGTAATTTATGTTTTTAATTCATTGCACAGATATAACATTCTCCGAATTGAACCAAAATTAATAGTCAAAGAAAATTTGATCTTAAACAAATAGAGAAAAAAATATTTTATTGGGTTTATAAAGTCCGAAACATTTTGAGTGATACTTGACCACCTTGTGATACCACCTGAATTGAACTTGTGTTACGACCTGGTGCACCTGCACCTGATGGTGCACCTGCACCTGGTGGTGCAGTCTAGGTGGAAAGAACACAGTACATTTTGTTAAATGTATTGCTAAAAGATTTCACAATACAACCCAAAACGTTCTCCTGATATCAATAAAAACTATAGCTAAAGTTTTCACTCCTTTTTACAAAAATAAAGCTTTGTGTGAATATGGAGACGTTGAAGTTTTTCGATCAACTTCGCAGGCACTTTAGAGCTGTGAGTGAACACTGCCATCTTTTTTTTTTTAATTAAAAGAAACATTGTAGTGTATTGATAGCCACCAAAAATATGAGAAACTTTGGAAAAGGTGTCCCCGAGTTTCTCGGATCGGAGTTCGTAAAATAAGAAACTCATTTCAAAGTCAGAAGGTTAAAAATTGTAACAATAATTATGTTAACAGGACTTACATAATGTATTTTGAAAAGTATTTGGAAAGCGACACCTATTCTAATGTCTTTGTTATTTCTACTAAATCTCGGTTTCTGTTACTCAGTTTCTTATTAATTGAGGAATGTTTTTAATGCATATAGTTTACTAATGTAAGCACTAACTAAGTTTTGAGTACTCTTGTTTATTAGATACTAACGTAATGTGCCTTGAGGCCATTTTGGATTAGATGTCTACTACACTTTAATGTCTTATCAGGATTTTCCTAAAACTTATTTACTAAATAACCACACAGATTATTTTTGTTTGTTTCCCAACTCGTTTGAAAGGGCTTGAACAATTGTTATAAATGTTGTGTTTATTTTTAATAGTTTTGTGAATAGGAGCTGAACTATTTCTCTTACCTCGTGAACAATATCGTACACTGCATAGTACTGAAAGACTGATAATATTTTTTTTACTTTTCACTATTTAATTTTTTGCTTTTTTCTGATAGAGTTTTAAAAACAAATTTATTAGTTACCATAAAAAAGTATGATTATTTAAAAAAAATATGTTTGGTGTTTTGTTCATTTTAAAGGTCGACATCAGGCCGACATCTGCTCACTGAACACGCTCCAATCCTCTTTCAGTTCTATACCGCATCCTCATATAAGTAATAAGCAAGTTATTTTTTAATTGTTTACTAAACTATTCATTTGAAATTATTTAATATATTCAAAGTATAATTTCTTTAGAATGGATGTGATTTGAAACTTGATGAAATTCAAAGTATCAACGATAAAGAATCAAAGACTTTAACTCTAGTCACTGGCCAGAGTACACTTAAGAGTACACTTAAGAAAGTTAAAAACAAACTTTTTATCGAAACGTCCGATATTTAATACATAACATTAAAAACGACATATATATTTTCATTTTTTATCTTACCACCGTGATAGGAAAAAAAACTTTACTATTTTTTTATTACTCGGATTACTCTAGAATCATATTTTTAACTAGCGTGCTATTCTTTTCTGAAGTTTCTGTCATGTGTATATTGAAAACACAGCTTTTTTTAAATAATAACGATCCACGCTCTTAGACTCTCTCTCCGGAAATATGTAATAACGGAAACTATTTACTTTCAATATTATTCAGGTTTTCTGTTTTTTATCATAAATCAAAAATATTGCCTTTTTTAGTTGATGTAATATACTCTTGACAGCAATCATATTCGTTATAAAGTGGGGGTAAATGTTACTCATTCCATTAAAAATGTTATTTTAAAAATGTTATTTTATTATAATATTATAACATATTATTATGTTATAACTATGCTGCTATGAGAAAAAATATATATTCTTTATCCTTATAATATTACAGAAACAGACATGAAAATAATTTTAGGAGTTGTTATTTGAAAAAATATTTTATATCAAATAGAAATGATATAATTCAAGACAGATAGTTAATATTTTCATTATATACTGTTATAAGAAATGTAATGGTTATTAAGTAACGCTTTACATCCCAACACGTTGTGTTAATGTTCAGTGCTTATCTTATTGACATGAAATCCAAGGGCCAAGTAATAAAATTCTCCTAAGGGGCATTTACAATTCACAGTCAATAATTATTATTATAATTATCATTAATTATTAATTCAAGGTTTCACTCAAACACCTTAATCAAGAAGGTCATAAATGATCTTTTGCCGTCTATTACCTAAATGAAATTGATAAAATTTTGCTTTGATTATAAAATCTAGGTCGTGAATTGGTATTAACGGAAAAAAAAAAAAAAAGTTTGTTAATTGGTATCACAGTACTATTAACTACAAAAATGGTCAAATAACAAACAGAGAAGAGAGTAATATTATAAAATTTTCGATATCTTATGTGCAAATCAAACTTTTACTAATAATAAACTTAACAAATTCGATAAAATTTACTTGAAGTATAGATATATATTTTTCCTCCAAGCCCTGGAAAATATTATGCACTTATAAAAATATTAATAAATTTAAAATGATTTAATCAAATTATATTATTATTGTTAATTTTTTAACTAAATAATGTAAACTTAAATCGATTTGTAACAAAAATATTTTAATTTTTAACAAATGTCCACGATTTCAAAAAATTATAATGAAATTAACTTGTTTAACCGTGCCTCAGAGTAATAAGATTCTCTTCTACCAATAAATATTTAAGTCATAAAGACAATGTACCGTACATAGAAATAGCATGTTACAAAATGATATAAAAGCGATATTACAACCAGTTATTTACTCTGATCGATTTTATGATAATAGCAGTTCATTTAAATTGTAATGTTTCGGTAAATATTGATATAAACAGAGAAGTTACTTTATAGCTATGATCCATTTAAAATAATGTGTAGCAAAATTACATCAAACTACAAATTATGGATACAAAAGATTGAACAAATGAATATAATGAGACAGAATTATTTGTTTATCCAATAACTTGTTTTCTGTGTTTGAACTATTGCGTTTATTAGCAATTTATAAAATATACAAAGTGGAACACCTCCCTCGATCAATAAATGTTTATTAAACAAATACCTCCTATTTGTTAATCAATTTTTTTCTCATTTTCACAAAGCTAATTTTGATTTTAAATAAGGTTTACTAGACTATTCTATCGATTTTTTAAAAAACTTGTATTAGCTACGTCAATGTATAATTTTTTTTTTCTCGGCCATTATTCTCAACTTCACAGAACTACACAAAAGCGGATTTTAACTATACTAATAATACAAAAAAATTGTTGAAAGTTAATTCATGAAAATTGTTACAGTTTCAGCTTCTATGAGTACACATAAAGCTGTTAATACTATTTTTTATACTGTCAGGTTTGATAATATAAAAATAAAAACATGAAATTATTTTTATAAAGAGACGAGGAGAGACAGAAAGTGGCTTACAACAGCGATTGCTTAATGTAATGTAAATATTTATTTGCAATTTGGTTTTCCTCAAAAGAAATAATATTTGATTAATATAACCATATTAAATCTTAGGTCAGAAAAACAATCCTATTATTTAAATATAAACATCGTTCCTTCGAAAATGTATGTCTATCATATTTAATTTCTTCCAATGATTCATTCTTCGCAAACTTCAGTAAACAATTTACCTTTTATTTATGTCATGTCATGTCTTTACATCATAATTATTATAGTCGACAGCGTTTGTATCAAGCTATTGACATGTAAATTTATGTAAATAGCTTCAGAATCGATATTAGATTCCTTTAATTAACTACTAATTAAAAATAGCAACATTTACACAATTAATTTAAGAGATAATCCGACAAAATATTTTATTTATTATTAAAATAACTAGTGTTTCAAGGGTTTTGGCGATTATAAAAAAAAATGGAAGTTTGACAAGACGTCATTCTTAAGTGAAAAAGTGATCCCGTAATATCCCATTGCAAATAAATAAATAACTAAATTGAATGTTAATATATCCTAATTTTTTTATATTAAGGCATCAGTAAAAACATAGTTTTTGCAATAAAAAAAATAGAATAATCTTATATTTTATATGTGGAAAGTTTGTTTAGTTATGAATTATTGCATTAGCAAAAGCTACTTGTTACATGATAAAAGCATCAAAGAATACCAAACGATTCTTAAATCTTTTCGTATTTGATTCCGTGTCACGCTGTCCATTAGGCACAGCTGAGCGCATCATTTTCGGTTTTTTATCATAAAAAATGTAAAATGATAAAATACAAAATTAGATTGAGGATAGTAACATTATTATTTTTGCGTTTTAATAATTTTACACCACAGCAGTACCACTAATTTGAATTGAAATAAAAAAAAATAGTTTTAACATATTTATGAATCTATATTTGAAAATTATTGAAAGATTAATGAAATTAAATGTTCTGGCTCTTAAAGCAGAGGGTTTTTCTTTTTATTTATGGATGTGCATATAGTATATGTGTATAGTTTAGTTAATAGTTTTGTCAATAAATAAATATATAGGTGACGTTATTAGACAATAACATATTGATTGATGTTAATTGTTGTTGATCCACATTCAAACTGAATGCTAACATTCGAGCTTCTATAGTTCTTCCATTAGGTCAAATTAATATTTGTCAATTCTTTTCACATTTATGTTTTGATGCCGTCAATATTATTGTCCTTTGTTTTAAATTTAAATTTACCAAAGATACATTCAATTAAAGTTTCATAGGTTTATTTTAAAATATAAATAAATACTGAAAAAAATCATTCTGATGATTAGAAGTTTAACTTACTATCTCTGAAAGCCCATCCCTGTCGCTCTGCCAACTGACCAGCTATTGCAGAGTACTCACCTCTATAAGTTTAACTATCTATAATAAATAAACAACTTAGTAACATCTCTCATGTAATTTTTTTTTTTTAATGATTTATTACTAATAATGTTAGGTTCTTAGTTTTCAATATATAAAATGTACTTGTATGTATTTGTAGGATGAAATAAATAAACATAATATTTTATTAAAATATTAAGTAGGACTAAAAATTATATCCTCAGTAAACAACAAAATATTTAAATATATATTTGATATATAAGTAAGGATATATATTATAAACATATTGTTAAGTCTAAAATATAGTAAACTGTTTTCTTGTACAGTCGGAGAGCATCACAATATACCTAAAAAAAGTAACTTTTTAAAAATGTTTCGTAATCGGAGGTTGACATTTTCGCGTGTTTTTTAAATATTTTGCAGACTTTATAATAATTTGCTGTATTATTTTACTAATTATTAAAGGACAAATAGGCGGTAATAACACCAACATTAATTTAATAAATTAATGAATAAAATATTTGACATTGACAAAATGAATTTTTAATTTTATTAAGTTTAATAAATGTTTAAATAAATGTATTTTATTAATACTGGCAGCACTTCCCACAAGTCGCCAGTTTTAGTTCAACCCAATCGATGATTTTTTATCCATATTTATTTAAAATTTCTTAAAAATGTCCATTCATGATCCACTTTAATGGAACATTTCTATTACGATCAGCACTAATTTTAACATATAAGGCTAGATTGGATTTTGATTCTGTCGTCTTTTTTTGTTATATATTTTTTTCTTTATTATTTTTTTTAAGTTATTAGCAATCAACAAAAACGTCTTAGCGGTAATGCTTTAAACAAAATACTAAATATTGATGATTATTTACCAATTAAATTCATAACTAGTTGGACCATGAATATTTCTATAACTTTTGAAATTTATTTTTGTTTTTAATTCAAATTTGATTCGTGTTTCATAATAAATAATGGTTAAAAGATAAAATTATTGCAGTTATTTTCTTGCGATTGGATGTGAAACCCAATCCCAATCAGTCATTTTCAAATCCTTCAAAAACATCAAGTCGTTTTTCTAAAATAAGATAAGAAATCAAAGTGGCTGCAATTTTTACAATAAAAGGACAAAGAATACTGTAATAACGATTATTATCTCTAAAGTTACGACACATTGAATAAAATTATAAAGAACAAATACTTACAGCTCTAAGTAATAGTGCAACTTGACATCTCCTAGCTACAGTTATGTTTTAGTTGTCTTACTTGTCACAGATCTAGTTTTCTTGAGACATAACTAAAAAACTCTGTTTTGGATTTCTTTTTTAATAATTGTACCGTGGACCTTCCAGCACGGCTGTATTTAGTAGAAACGTACTATCCAAGCTTGGCTTGAAGCCAACGTTTCGTATTCTATAAAAGCTGAAGACTACCCCTCGTCTAACCCAAATATGAACCTTTTGAAAAATCTCTGTAGCCAGCCGTGGCTAAATTGCCAATTGATTTTTATTTATTCCTGAAACTTCAATATATATATGTATATCTTATGTATTATTAAATACCATATAAATTAACAAAATATACATATACTCATAACAGTTGCGTTTTTCTAGAAATAAAAATACAACATCAAAATCCAATCACACTATTGATTTTTATATTGGGAAGTTTAAAACTAAAAGAGATCGAGTTTGTAGAAACTTTATAACATTAAGTTTTAGTTAAAAACACTTACTTGTTACAAAGTTTTCGATTCTGTTTTTTATCATGTAACTAACATTTTATTAACTATCTCATTAAGAAAATTATTGTAATTGATTTTTTAAATATTTTTGTAATATCTCTAAGTTTTGAGGTATTCGCAGTAATTCCAGACACTCGTATTTCATTTTAAATGTACATGCACTCATATGTGTGTGTCACTCCCTCTTTCCGCTACCTGATTATGCAATGGTCCTTGTTTTGGTACCAATCGTTGCGTAGTTATGTAACTTAGAGCTGATTGATGAACAAAAAGCGGTTTTTTAGTTTTTTTTTTTTAACTGAATACCGCGTGTTCTCGATTTCCAAAAAACTAATTGCGCAATTGGAGTGGTTATCAATCAATGCATGATTTAACAGAAAAATGTGTCTTGGAGTGTGTATAAAATAAGTCTATCTTGAGTTATGTTCGGACGACAAGGAAAAGGTTTTTCAAAAAGTAATTATTTATTAAAAACATGTTTTCCTAGATAAAGCTGAGACAGAAGTGACAAATTATTATATGAAATAATTAATGATGAATAAACTAAGTAAGCAGAAATGGATTCCGCAACTCATCGTGGGATCTGCAATTTAGCATCCTTACGGCGATGGGGTTCTATTAAAGCTTGTCAGCAAAAATTCACCATTGGAAAGAAAACGTCTCGTAGATTATTTTTGTTTTGTAAGAAAATGTTAAAAATAAATAGTATAAAATTTATTGTTAAGCTATGAAATAGTCTATATTTGCCATTGGTTGTTTTACTGACTTTAATGCTAGTAATGATGGAATGGATTGTATTGAAAAATGTTTATTGAAAAATAATAATGATATGAATATAACATCTTTCTTAACCAGGAAGTCAATGTAATGAAGCTCGCAAATATTACCGCTTGTCCATATTATGTATTACGTATAATATATACAATACCCATAGTGTACAAATAAGTACAAATAGTTGAAAACCTTTGCATTCATCTATTCATATTGATTTTATAGAAATATGATATAGCTGACAGTTAAAATATCAGTTGAATATCTCTTCCGTGTTGAAAAGAAAAATTGAAATTTTAGAAATTAATTGAAATTTCTAATAAAATATCAAGTATATAATACATTTAAACTAAATCGATGTATGTATATATTTTGGAGGCTCATAAATATTGAAGTTAATACACAAAAGCTTGCGGAAAAAAGAATTTTCTTTTCTTAAAGCAGAGTTAGTCTGAACCATACACGACAACAAATGTATTTTTAAACACAATCTCGGGTGTTCAAACTGTGTTCTGTCTTGTTTGTGTGTGAACCACGCTTCTAGGTGATCTATTTAATCTTTATTTATTCTATTTTCAAATATATTTATTTTGACTCATAAATACGACATTGCACAAAACAAACCTTTGATAACTTTGTAGAGACCACCTTTATATAAAAAATGCTATACTGGTCGAACCAGCCGACGTACATTCGACTGACTTGACCAATTTTTTTTTTGTTTATTACTCTGTGCTATCTTTTAGCAATTTGTGGGACTCGTCAATATAAACAACCACAGGATATCAAACAGTTACTTTCATCATCATCACTTAGTCGGATTACTTGTCACATTCAACGAGATGCGGCTGTTCTATTTAAAAAAAAATAGTCATATACCATTTACTTTTTGCAATACTTTTATCCCTAGTTACAGTTATCTAGTATTTTATTATTTATTTGTTTATTATTTATTTATTTTGTGGGTGAATTTATTGTGACTTATCCTCTCTCTCAATAAATGTTGTAATGCTGCATTATGAATGGATAATCCATCCATCATGGTGAGTACACAATAGTAATATAAAATAATATATGTATAACGATACATCGCTTTTTATGATCTATTTTAGTGAAATAAAAATACAGATCTTTAATATTTCATCCTATTCATTACGTAGACCATCTTTTCAAATATTTTACCGCAAAAATTTTAGGTTTTATAAGTATTCCTAAATTTTACTGTTATATTGTGTTATTAATATTGTAACGTTAAGTTGGAATTAGATACTTTAAAATATTTCATTTATTAATACCGTTATACCTTCAGTTATTGTATTATTTCTTTTGTATTACAAAACTAATAATCTTTTGTATAACTAAACTAATACCATTAGTATTTAAGAAATAAACAGATTTTATAAACTTAATATCAACGACCTTATGAAATGTATAGACGGGATTCAAATGAAATTTAACCATTTAAGAAACTTTTTGGTGATTTCAAGATTTGATAGAAGATATCAACTTCATTATACTTTTGGTTTGTAATTCTGTCAAGAGCTTGGCGGTCTTAATAAGTTTATACCAAAGGATTTAACATTTATGAAGCATCTAAGATATTTAAAATTCAGTCTCTTTCACTTAACGATAATAATATGACAAACATTTTAAAACTTTTAGCTCAAGGATAATAAATTTAAGTTTTATAGTTAAGTCGTATCATATAAAATAAAAGACGATCTTAATAATTTGGAATAGTATAATTTTTTTTTAATTGATAAAGTTTCCTTTAAATTAGTAATATGAAGAATCATTAGTTTAAACTTTATAAACTAAAATAATATTTAAAAAAGAAAATAAAACCATTTGAAATAAAAAATAAGAAAATTGTTTATGGAGTAATATAATTTTATTTGTGAATAATTAAAAAAAAAACAGATAAAGATTAATAAATTAATTAATTAATTGTTACTGTTTCATAAAAAACTGACAAAAAATATGTTAACGAACCTTGCTTCGAAATTAGGACACAGGAGACGAGCCGCTTTATAACAGATTTGGACCACTACATGAACTTTATATTAAAAAAAAAGTATATTCTTCTAAAAATATCTAACTGATAATAACTCTTACATCTAAAACGCTCTTTATTAGAAAAACACGTGTAAGGAACTGTCAGTCTGTTTTGTAATATTATAAATGTGTCATCTACAAAACAGAAATTCTCTATGTAAATGTCTGCAAAAACTATAGAGATATAAACCCACAGCCCTTCCATCAACTTACGAGCAGTAGCTACATAGAATTCACAATTACACGAAATATATCTAAAGATAGAGATAACGATAAGGAATTTCTGTTTAATATTCTATAGGTTTGTTATTCCCTTTGCATAATAAAAAAATTAATTTAATTAAAAACGTTTACATTTTATACAGAGAGAGGCTATAATTAAAACCGCTTACGGTATGATAACTAATTGATTTTTAATTCATCATGTTTTATTATTATTAAACAAGTTTGTAGTGTATGTTACATTGATAAAATATCGTTTTCATAGATCAAAGTATTGTAGCAGTCCAGTATAACTAGTTTTAGTAAGTGAATTTTTACTAGCAAACTGACTTAGCTAGTTTGTTAATACTCAAGTGCTATTAAAGTTGTTTTAAAAGAAGTCAATATTTATTTAAGATAACCTATGATAAAACTAGATGCCTAATACATCAATTTCAAGTTAGTTGACAGCCGCCGTCAGTTCTAATGAATCAAAGGTTTAATCCATAGAGAAGTACTGGCAAGAAAGTTATTATTATCATATAATTTCTAACAAATTAAAGATTCATTCAGGTAACGAATGACATCAAATTTAACAAAGGCGGAAACACGACAGACAGCTGTTCTATTACTGTTCATTTGGTTTATAGCATATTCTGACATTTCAGATTCTGAACAACATTTTGATAGCATTGTAACACGACTAAAAGACGAATACTATGTTGTTAAATTCTCTTTAAATGTAACTTCCGCCCCAATGCATATAAAATATCAACATGTTAATAAATAAATGAGCTTTTTTGAAATATTTATTAAGAAAAGGCTAGACTTGTATGGAACTATAAACATTATTAAAGCTTTTTCCTGTATCTTAAAGACTCCTTAACAGTTTAATTCTTCTTTATCTTCTTTATCATTATCATAATATTTTCTACGTATCCTTCAAATTAACATTTACACGTGATAAGTATACTGAACCAACATAAACCAAAGACTAAATAGTATATCTATATTGACATTATCGGCGAATAATTATTATCGATAAAATCTAAATACGATCGAATTAAGATAAAGTATTGCAGTGCATTGAATTGCACATTTCAAACATAACACAAAAAATACTTGTACATAAATTAGATATAAACTACCGGTTCAGTTTTCCAACAATGTTATTGGTTTATTTCATAATTTACTTATCACACTCTTATAGTTTGTCTTCGCACACGTGGCAGTGTCCGCCGCCGTCGGAGTCGCAGCGGGGGTTGCTCCTCATTCCTATATCATTTGTCAGGATCGAGATTCCGTTAGTGAGATCTATTACCAATACAAAGAATATCTTTAATATTTATTTGTTTATTAAATAACATATATTCTAAATTGTAGGGTTATATAATGGAAATATATCCTTAATTTTATGGTAAGATTAGTAATTAATTTTAATGTTCAAATTGCCGCTGTTAGATAAGTAAAATTCAACCTATGTCCTATGTCCCTAAATACTTTCATTTGTAAATATGGGATATTTTGCAAATTGTTTATTTATTTATTCATTAATTCTTCCATTCATTCGCCATTCATTAATTTATTTATCTACATTCGTTTGTTTATTTCTTTATTCAGGAAACGAACAATATTTAAAAATTTAAAATAAATGAAATAAATATTACTTAAGTTACATCATATGTAAACGCTCTCAAACAAGCGAAATAGTCTCGAATATAACGGTTATATACTAACAAGTTCTATCATTTAAAATATTAGTGCAATAAACGGGTTAGTTTGCTAACGAGTAATATTCTTAAGTCTCTAATTAATTAACATTTAGAATATCTATAAAACTTTGTTACAAATCATAAATACATATAAATTGTAACAAAATTTGTAGCATTAATCAGAGGTTTTCGTTTTTTAAATTTAACTAAGTATCAACACGAACAATCTATAAAATATTGCGGCACTAGTCTGAAGAATAAATGTTACCGTTGGCGGGCACTGAACGGGATAAATTGCTCCGCCTTTTTAAATCATTTTCTAAATATTGTTATGATACAATTGTTTATCTTACACAATTAAGTAAATGTGTCTCATAATTCATTTTGTTATCCTTATGTCTCATCACAACTCTCATTTGTTATAAATACTTCTCACATTTTCATATTGCGTTCATTAATTAAAACATTTATATTGTCAGGGTTCATGTGTAAGAGTCAATTCCGAAATTCCATTCCATTCCAGAATATAATATTTGCTTTGCATAATTCTTTCAAAACCCATAAAAATATTTAAATATATATTAAGTCAAACAAGAATAATGGTACTGAATTTATTTGATATAGTTTGTAAAAAAAATAAGAAATAACAATGACAGACATTGAATTCAGATGAAAGCGGTGTTTAGTGAAAGGCTGTCAATTCGTTAGCCCTACGCTAAGTTACTGACTATTGAATCGCCCCTTTGTTCTATGAAAAAAACTCTTGCAGCTGAGACAAATGTACTATCTTCTATTTCCTTATTAAGACTTGAAATTACTTATTTTTGTATTATATATATGTATATAAGTAATTTTATAATACTAGTGAATATTTCAATAAACGTTAGGTTGAATTTAACACACTTCGACTTAATTATTCAAGTTAAAGCTACGGTGTCGAGTTAATGTTGTATAAATTAATTAATAAATACGTTTAGGATAAATTTAACTTCAATGTGAAAATTATATTCTCCATATGTTTTATAATATATAAAATTATATTCTCAAATTATATTCTCAATGCAAAACATAAATAAAAGTAGTCATTCTCTGTATAAGTCAAGATTCAAATAATATCGTTAAGTGAAAGCAATAATGACAAGTTATTGAGATATTAAAGATAATACAAATTGTCGAAATGGAATTTTTCGAAAATATATAATTGTTTCAAAAAAGGAAACACGGAATTAAGACATCTTTGAGTGTTAATTAACCTCGAAGTGGTTTTCTATGGTGCAGTATTTCATATCTCATTTTGAAGAATGTAGTGCACACTTTAATATTCTGAGGCTTAAATGCATTAAATAATAATGATGATTATGCTATTGTATTAATAATATTATAAGATAACATTAATTCAATTAAAATTCAACAATCCATTGTAGACAAGCAAAATATATATGACGAAATAATTATAAGGATAATTAAAAACGCTCACCAGAACATGACTTCTTCATTTCAGATTGTTTCCTCAAATTTTCCGGGGTCGATGTTTTTGATGACCGACCCAAGCACAGCACTAGTTTGAAGCATATCCGAAATCCGTGACAGTTAATTGGTAATTGATAATTGTTTAATAAGATTCTACTCTCTTACTCTCTCTCTTTCTCTTTCTCTCTCTTTCTCTCTCTTTCTCTCTCTCTATATATATATATTTCTTTGCTTGTGATATCTTAAGTCATTTAAATCTTCTAATAATAAATTATAGATACAGTGCGTTGTACAAAAGTAAAACAAGAATTTGTCGATTTTTTTATTAATATTATATAAGGACAGTATTAGTCACCAAAAAATACTTGCTTGTTGCTCATCCAATAATAAATAAGCGGAGTGAACATAGAATTAGCCATTGCCATCCAGTAGAATGCCAAATAAATATGCTGACAAAGGTAGAGGATGCCAATGACTGGTGGTGGTGCCCAGCACAGTGCAAACACCATAACGACAAGCACGAACATTCTGAACACCTGAAGATTAGTATCACTTATGATCGTCTTATGAAATTAAATTAAATTATAAACACGATTTTAAACGGTATAGAAAAACACAGAAAATGGTCAGCTACATTGGTCTTAAATGTAATTAATAAAATATTGAACATCGAGACATTGATATTTAAATTAATCTTAATTATTTGATTACCTGAAAACCACACATTAATTTGCATTTGAGAATTAAAACCGGATCAATTAACATAACGCTACGTGTTTATATATCCTTTGATTTGTTTAAAAATTTAACATTTATGTTTATATCTGTATATATGCAACGATTTTAAAACTTGGCAAGCAGTAAACTTAAGACTTATTTTTATTAATTTATATTAATTAATTAAAAATATATTTAGAGCGCGAAGGTGATCCAGGGTGATCCATAATTAATAACTAGCAAAGTATTCAATAAATAACTTTACTTGAATACTGTTGAGAGGAACAACATAATCCACAGGTATCTAGGTAATAAAATGAACGAGATAGATATCAGTAGATCGAAACAGATATCGGGTAGAGGGGAAATGCACGTGTCGCCTAGTTGACAAATTGTGTTTGTTTTGATCATCTTAGACACAGGTAATAAAATAATTATATCATAAATCATCTACAATTTATTATTTTATACAACATAACTAGGAATCAAATTATTTAATTAATTGGCACGTTATATCGTAATTTTCTTAAAAATAAACTCGTGCAGAAACCTGAGCAATAGGAAAAAGTTTTATATTTCCTTTGTTACCAGATTAAATCATTGACCTGACCCGTATAGAAAAGAGGCAATCAAAGGTGTTATTAGTTTCTGCCCAGTTGTCAGATTAAAATTCTTATGTGAACCGTACAGAAAAGTGGCTATTAGGTTTCATCGTCCGTTCCGATAGAGCTATCATGGTCATCTAAATTAGGTTGTGGTACTGCTCTTTTTTTAATAAATTTCATTCCCAACCGACATGTAAAATTTAATGATGTAATTGCATATGAGATTACAGATGAGGGCACTTGACAGACCTATTTCATTACCTGTAATGATAATAGAGGTAAATCCTAATTTAACTCCATTATCTTTAATTTGAATGAATAAGTTCATATTTATTATAATGCATTATTTATCAAATTCTTCTTTGTCATTTATGGAATCTGTAATATTATTTAAACCTGGATCGAAACTCGTTTCTGTGGCCAAATATCGGAAATGATGCGCTCAGCTGGCCTTAATGGAAATCGTGCGGATATAAAAGGTTGTAAACGTCGATTTAATCCTTGTTATAGATACAAAGTACTAAGACAATAATTTCCAAAGTCATTCATATTTTATTCACATATAGTCGGACATTTCACTTGTAAAACTTCAGGCATTAATAACAAAGAAATAGAGGGTAGGTCCATAAAGAAAAACCAACAAAAATTTCCATGAATTAGTTTAAATTTATTAAAGTAATTGTAATATGTGACATGAATAAATTATGTTTGCGACTTTTAGTTTAGAATTCAATTAAAGCGAAGTTCCAAAAGAATTCTAGAATTACTGACAACAAGCTAGTTTTATGATGCTCTCAAATTTAAAAAATTGCTTAAAGGTTTATTTACTTACAGGTGAAAAATTGAGTGAAAAATTGCTTACAGGTTTATTAACTTTAAACATTTACAATAACATTACATAAGATATTTTTCAATCAACTAAAAATGTTGATAGACAATTTTGTATTTAATGGTTTTCTATTTTGATTAAATCCCCACAAACCCCACTTTAAATTCCAGATCATAATGAATTGAGTTATTAAAGCTCAAATAACAAATCTTCATTAAAAGAGATACAAATATTATAGTTTAATAAATGGATTAGATGAATGAATATAATTAAAACAATTATGTGGGGCAGTTTTGGTCAGATTTTATAATGATTTTTCAAAAAACCGTCCTCTAGGTTGATCTTAGTACTTCTATTATTTTATTACTAGCGATTTACTATGTTTTTAAATTTATTAAAATATTGGACGTTGCCAGCTCTGAATGTATTATCCTTGTTATATTTTTTCGATAATTCAATTCAAAAAACTTAAAAAACAATTATATCTACTTTTACGATATGTAAAACTATACAATAATAACAATATTCATTTATTTGTGAAGCACACTTTATATTCTCTGGCGTAGATTAAGTTAAAAATGTATATCCACTGAGTCATGCTGTACGTACTTTATGTATAAAATACGAATACATTGTCCCAAGTTAAGGCCAAAAAACAGCTGTGTCTCAATAAAAAAGACAATAATATCAAAACAAATTGAACGGCCTTGGGAAATTCATGCTAACAATTTGTCACAAATGCTATCAAAAATATAATTTTGTAGGCTTAAAGAAAAAATAAGTAACCGAGTTACGTAATCTTGTTTAAGGTTCTTTTCTGTTCTTAAGATTCTTAGAACTTTAGTCAAGTCAAAAAGGACTGTCCTTTTTGCGACAAACTGCGCTCGTAAACTATGCTCGTAAACTCGTAAACTATTCGTATATCTACTTATGTATTTATTTTAATTATTTTTATCTTTTTTGTCAGTTTCAGTGAGCCCTTCTGTAAAAACACTCTCCAACTTAGTTAGTTAGTGTTAAAAGTTAGTGCTACGGAGCTTCCAAGCTGACCCTGGTCTAAAAAGTACCACAATATATATTTTATTTTTTACAAAGGTTTTTTTTATTATTTTATTAATTTTTTGTATAAACTATTTGGTGTAAAATTGGCCTCTAAGATACCCAGTCACTTTATAAAATTCATATAAATTTCTAAACGTATCTTTCTCTTAGATCTCAGGACCTGCATCTGATGATGAGTATATTCCCCTATGGTTCTCCCTCTCAGAGCAGAACTCATTCTCGCATACGCCCACACCATCACCGCCATTGGCGCCACGTATGTTACAGCCAGGAATACTAAATTATAGCTAAAATAAACATAATACTTATAGCCAAAGTAAACATATACATAACACGTGTTCTACATACTCTCTATAAATCTAATATAAATTGCCTTTGACGTTGTCGGTTTATTAATACATTCAAATTGATTACCTTTGTGTAACAATGTAATGCAAATACCTAAATATATACACAATATTCTCATTTCAAATAAATTAGTTAGTTAGTTACAGTGAAATAAAATCAATAGTGGTCTTGTTTAAATAAAAATCTACTTAATTATTTTTTTATAACACCTTTATTATAAAAAATATATTTTTTTATAAATTGAATTAACTTCTATAACGGACTTAAATTCTTTTTAAGAATATACAAAGTAAATGAATAGAAATTATCTAAGTTGGAGTAGTCCTAAAAGGAAAAAAAATACTAAAACTCATGAATAATGTACTATTTATCTTTTATCTCCGATAAAAATTGTCACAAGAATTAATAAAACTTAAGGGTATTTATTATGTGTAATTAAAATTTGTTTAAGTAAGTTTCTGATTCGTTTATTATTTAAGACAATACTATTTCAATTTAAATGTATTAGTAATATATAAAAAAACTTCATTTATTTATTTTAAATAATGTTCATAATTACCAAGTAAAATCTGATTAAAAAAAATAAATGTCCAAATGTAATTTCCGAGTAAAATATTGTCTGAACTGTAGTTTTTCTGAAGAAGTCAGAATGCTATCAATATCAAATTTGTATAAGCAATGTAAGAAACCGCCAATTTGACAATCAATAATTTGTACTTTATTATCAAGTAACTTTGTATTATACTTAAATATTTTTAACAAAACAATATTATTTCACGCGCTCAAAATATTAATATTAACAATTACCATAATCCTTTAATCAATAACTTTAATTAAAACGATAAAATGTTTTATAAATAATCTCACCAATAATCCGATTTCGAAGTAGGGTAGCTGCCGTCCGGCCACTTAATGAAACATATTTTCCTTTCGCCGTTCACGTACCTTTTAAGGAAAATCATTTATAATACCAGAACCACTGATCTAAAATACTTCTAATTTTCACATTTTATTATAATCTTATCAAAAACTACATCCCTTACGGGATTGTTACCATTCGTACATTATAATTTGATGATATTTTAATAAGTTGATATTTTAATAACTTGAGAAGTTTAATTTAATTTTAAATGATATTTTAAAAAAACTATTTAGAATAGAGAAAATACATTTATACAGAATATACTGAACAGCCGTTTTGTTAAGTGAACCATCAATCAAAAAATGAGTTTTATTTTCATATATTCAAGCAATCAATCTTAGTAATGTTCCAGTGATCAAATAAAGCAGATGTTCTGATATATTTTATTGTTTTCTGAACATTTCAAGAAAAATTACTGTAACACAATTAGATTTTGCAAAAACAATACGCTTATTTATGTTAAATAGAAAAATTAAGGCTTACTCATAATCTTTTTTTATAATAATCCTAAATAAAACATATTTCTATTATTTATACTTACAATATAAATAAAATACAATACAATACTTTTGGAATAAGTTACGCGGTCCTATTTATTGTAGGGGACTGTGCTAAACTGTTATATTTGAGACTGGATGTTTTAAAAAAGGTAACATACGATATAACTTACAGATATTATGTAGGATATTTAGAAATTATTAGTAAGTATGTTACTATTATTTAAAAGCTATCCGAATGTACTCATATAAAAACCATAGGAGTTTGACCGACTAGTTTCGAGTTCATTCTGGACATTTATTTACGAGCTCGGAGCACGTCAGAATTGCGGCCTGAACTGCAGTTCACGCTGCGAATCCATTTCATTCTGTGGTTTTTCCGTTAGTACAACTGGATCATTATTTATAGTAGTAATCATAGATCAAAAAAAGTTTAGATGCAAAAATAATATAAGAGTGCTGGCGTGAGAAATGAAAAATCAATTGTGCTATTCAACAACAATCGCATTGTATCCAACTATTTAGTAAAGAGAAAATTAAATTCTTATTTCTTTGCTTTCCTCCTTAACTTGGTACGCATGAAAAATTTTTGTTAAGTGAAAGCTCTGGGTGTTTCAAAAAAAGTATACTATTGAAAAGTATAAGGCATCATACTAAAGTTTATTTTAGTAGGTATGAAGCTGATACATTTATCACTTTTAAAAATAGACTATGTCTTAAAATAATATGATATGAACATTTGGAATGTAATCCGCATAATTAATTTGATTTAAAAGATTATTTACCTACTTTTGTATTTTCTAAAAGTTTTCTTAATAAAAACTTGAATGATTAAACGCAATATATCCACAACTATTCATTCAATAAATATATATTTAAAGTAGTTGTTTTAATAGTTTAAATAATTTATTGTGGACAAAAAATTTTTTTTATAGTTTTACAGACAGACGTCACGAAAAGATTATGCGACGGATTTTTAATTTTATTATTATTATTATTATTATTATTATTATTATTATTTATATTAAAAAAATTAACAAAAACATTTTATTTTTTATATTAAACATACATAAACATGTTAAAGCTTTTTTTCAATATCGTCACTTATCATGAAATATATAATAATTAAGTTTAAACTAAAACTATTTTGAAGGTAAGATGAATGATACGCACCGCTCTCATTTTAAACTGATACCTTTAATATATATTTATTTATTTATACAATACTTCTTAAAAACAAAATTTACACGGATACGTATATTAAAAACAGAAAGTCAGAACCATATTATCTTATTTAAACCAAAAAGATATTATTAAAAACTTAAAATACGGCTTATCTTTGCAATTTCTAACATAAAGGAGAGCTGACGTCAGTGACAGACAGTGGGCGTCACCTCGATCTTTTTCCGCTTTTAATATATCATACATAGTATTGTCATATTTGTACCTATCAAGGAGAGTGAACAAGAATATAATGAAAACCGATAGTAATCACGTATCGAGTTACTAACAGTCAATGAACTGTCATTTTCTTTGTATTCTTTTTAGATATTAAGATAAAAAGCGGACACTTTTGTTGTGTATTTTATGTTTTCTCGTCAAATTTTATTATTATTTCGATCTGATGGTCCATAACTTTTGTTTTCCATCAAATATAAATTTCTTTAATTTCTTATATATTTTTTTAATTTCTTATACTCATATTGATAATAATAAAGTATTTTGATTACAAAACGATGTAAAAGAACTATTTTTTATGTAACTTTTAATATAGTACACAATTAAATATATTGTTTTTTATTTGGAAACTAATATAATTTACATTGACTGATTAACAAAGCCTGTTTTGGTTTTAAAATCAGTTTCGATACGACTTTGGTATAAAAATCAGTTTCCATACAAAACTGTTCGTTTTCAATCATATATCATATATCATTCTTATAAATTTGGACCAATTTTTTGTTTAATCTATTCATCCGAAAATCAATGGATTCTCGTAACACGAGCAACTATTGGATTTCCTATTACTATTCTTTATACATCTTTACAGTTTAAATGTTCGTGTTAATTTACGAAATTAACACGAACTTTAACTGTATCATATATATATCATATATGTATATATCATATATGTATATAAAGCAGATGATGTATATATCATATATGTATATAAAGCAGACAATATTACATACGTTGGTCTTATATATTAAATTCACACTAGCATGGAGTCAATAATCAACTTCTATTCTATCAACCATATTGAACCCATTTTCACAGCACTATCAAACACTAAAAGCATCAACGAGCCAAGATAGATGAAGTAAGAGTACACTAAAAGGATTTTCCATCTAAGATAAATGATGTGAACTTAGATAAACATTATCTTTTAATTATTTCATGTGGTTTTTATCTCTAGCGCTATTTTCCTTTGCTTTATTGTTTTGACAAGGTCTTTGTCCTTCGAGCTTGATGGTGGTATAGTATTTCCTGTGAGTACATACCTCTTTAATAGACTACAAAAGTCTTTTGTATTACTTTTACTTTCAATTTATAATCTTTTATCTTTCCTTAAATTATATAATTTCAGGGAATTATTTGTTGGAGCGGACCAATGTAAATAACATCATTAAAAAGAGAAACCAAGGCCTATTAAACTAGGTCCACGCAAGCGGGGTTAGCCTCGCGACGCAGCGCGCGCGAAACTAAAACGTTCTATATTTTAACTATATAGGGACATATTTTATCAGTTATATACTAAATAAGTATTATCATATAAACCAAAAAATATTCAAACAATTTAAAGGAATGTCTTTGTTAAATATAAAGATATAAAGCCGGTTATGACTCATAAAATGCACAAATATTTCATTGGTTAGTAAATTATACAGTTTATGAGAAGAGTTTTATTTAAGTAAAATAATAAAAGTTCTAAACAATTTACAAAATAGTGTCGTATCATAAAATCATACAATATAGTTTACATAATATGCATGTAGTTATGTTAGCGTCTTTGTAACTTCGATTTAAGTTATATAAAATTCTTTTTTTAAATTGCCTGCGTCTGTTGAATAAAAGAAAGTTCTATATACTTTTGAATTAAATAACCAATCAAGAAAAAGACGTAATTATAATTAATAACTTAGAAAAAATTTGTAAACAAATATTAGTCTCTAACTGACGGTTTGTTAAATTTAAGGCCACAAAAAAAACAAGGGGTTTATTTCTAAACATTAAATCGAAATAACATACATGACCACGATATATTTAACTCCATTAATGTTAAAAGAGAAAATTATTTTGAACAACAAATACATACCTAAAACGATCCACATCACCAAAGTTTTTCCTAATATAGCTAGCATAGTACAAAGCATAGCACAAAGTATAAACCAGCCAGCTGCCCCCACCAGGGCGGGCTGTGGGACCGCTCTTCTAACCCCATGCAGTTTCCGAGCATGATTCTGCAATAAATAGCATTATAAGGCCCACTCCAAATATTAATTACGACTTAGATACAGTCGAATTTGACGTATTCTATTCTAAAATAGATCATTGACTTTATGATTACTAAGTTGGTTTATATTTTGTCAAAATTACAATAATTGTCTCTCAAAATAAATATAATAACTATTTATAAAATTGTTATTGGGATGTAAATGGCGCATAACCTTTTCTCATTATATTTTTTATTACTCTGAAACTTTAATTTATTTTTAATATATTAAATATTCCCTTTATCTAATATAAAGAGTTCTTCTTTAGCAATCTGTTTTTACAAATTTATATTCAGGGTTGGAAATGATTTAAGCATGAAAAATAATAAAATTATACAACTTTTTCTCTATCTGCGACACTTGTAATTGGATTTAAAATGATAAAGCAAAAAAATATTGTTCCTACGCAAAAAAAAACACGTATTAAATATACATTTAAGATAAGTGTAAGGATTTTAAGTGTTTTAGTTAGAAGGTCTAATTGATATCAAGGAAATCTATCTAAAGGAAGTTATATAGTAAAGTATATTTTAACTCCAATCCATTCGCTTTTTGTTATCTGAAGTTGAGTATATTATACTTAAGTTTATTTATCCTTTCACACCATACTGGTTTTATGTCTAATTCCTTTACAGCACACACCATAAAGCTGTTGAGTAAACTCCCTAATATACTTCGAAGTATTCACAATAAAAACAGTGTTTGAGGAACGCATTGGTATGTCCATGAAAGATCGCAAGAAATATTATATTTCGAAACCTAAAATTATATGTTAAACTATACAATAATACGTATATGGCTTATTAGTGATAACTTATGTATCTGCTTATAAATATTTTTACTATTTATTATATATTGTACATCAGTCATGTCATGTCTTGATTAAAATATATTATAGTTTCAATTTGTTTATAATTTTTTTCATCTTCTTATTTTCATATCTCTGTTGGTTGATTTTTGGGTAATGTTTTAATATTAACTACCATCTGAGGTATATATAAAAGAATAAATAAATATATATTTAAGCTCTATGACATAGTAAGTTTCATGTCAAAGGTAATTCAATTAGTTCTGAAGCGCTTTTAGGATTTTTTTATAGTATATCTAAAGAGATGCTTAGAAATTCTGTATAGAAGATTCTCTTGAATCATTTTAAACATACTTTAATGTCAAAGCCAAGTGTCAAGAGCGAAGGAACCTAACCCCTAAAGTTTCAGGAAATCAATAAGTAACCACAAGCGCGCAAGGTATAGTGTATGAAATAAAAAGTGGTATCTTCCTCCTCGTAAGAAGTCCTACAAAACTGTCCTATTCTTGTTTTGTATATAGTAATTTTTAAGTTGAGCGGAGCGCTCTACTGGAGACAATTTGCATTAATTTTACAAAGTTGGCATTAAAACGGCTAAACGGTTCGGTTTCAAATTTTGCTTACATACCATTCTGATGTGTGGTGGTTTGTAAAAAAAAATTTTCAAAAAAATTCATTGTCGTTGAGGAATAATGTCCAAAAAACATCACTCCCATAGACTTCCATGTAAAAAAAATTGTGCGAACAATTGAAGTCTCATTGTGGATGTGCGTGCCGAATTTTTTAATCGAATTGTAGTGATGAGTTTTGGATTAATGACATCCCACACCAAGATGAAGCTTTCGGTTTGGCTCGCTTCGCTCAACATGCAAACGGCACCCGAGATTTCGCGATCGTAGCGAGTCGAAATTGAGGGTCTGGTGGCGTTCCTAGTATTAAATTGGTACATAAATTGAATCCTGACTATTTTGTAATAAAATTCTAGACAACTTAAATAAAATACAATTGAAATGCAATACATAAAACAAATATTTTTATTTGATTAACATGTTCGTAAGATCGTAATAATTATATCGTCTCAAGTTGGACATTAATTAGGAAAACTTTGGCAAAATTTTAATTTACGTTGTCTGATTACGTTTTGAAGAAGTCTGTTTTTCCAAGTTGACACTTAATTATAATAACCATCACTTCGTCTCTTAAATCAAGTTGAGAAGGGCTTTGTAATTAGATCTTTTGATAATTGAAATAATGCTTTGTGGTCCTTTTTTATTCCTTTTTTTTCTGTTATTTTTGTAAAACTCTTTATTTAGCATCATTTCTCTCTGATATAATTTAAGTAAATTCTATAGCAGACATATCATTAAGATTTCATTTGTTCTTTTAAACACCGACCCAAAGGATCTCTTTTGTAAACAGCCTCTCAGGTCATTCTTTATCCTGTCTGGGTAACCCTGAACAGGATATGCACCGCGCTTATTAAGAAATTCCATACGTTTATCAAGAAAGATAAAATTATTATTATTTCCATACTGGGTCAAGTTTATAACATATGTTTTTAGGACAGTAAATTTCCCTCAACGTTTAAGAGGTCACTCCGATACACAAGGAAGGATAGAGAGGAGAAAGAGACGATGTCGACTTTTATAAGCCTATTTCAGGGCCAATGCAATGTGTTTGAATTAATAAATATTTGTTTTTGTTTTATTTAAATTTATTTAATTAGTGTTTTATAAATTAAACGCACCCACTCAGATTTTTATGAAAGAACTAAATTTTGTAAAAAGCCTGAAAAATATATTATTCTTAAATATACTTAAACTGTGAAATCTCAAAAGTGTTTTTCGTTTTTAATAAAGAGATTCTAAATATGGTTTTTAAATACTTAAGGTGCGATGAAAATGACATGTATGGTATCGATAAAAGCTTAATAATTAACAATTCGAAATTGCTGAAAATAACTTTATCTAAAAAAGATTTTATGTATTTCTTTATGTTTTCTATTTTTTTTCTATACGGCTTTCTCAAGTTTAATTGAAATTTTATGCCATTGACGTGGTTCAATGAGTTGGCAATATCAGATGGTCTGACAGATAGTCTAATATAAAATGTATTACACCTTAATTTTAGCGTAATAGCCTTTTCTGTCTTCGAAATAATGCTTGTTAGAAATGTCAATTAGAGTGAAAATGACAGCGCTATATTCGATATATTGAAATATAATTAAGGCTAAAACGATGTGTCAGCATTTTATTGATGTTAAATTAACGTGAAATCTTGACTACAATATTTGGGAATTTTATAGCACTTCTTGAACATGAGATGTTAAATGAAATTGAAGCAAAATTAAACCAAAAATTAATACTCAATAACCAAATTAAATACTTAATCGAGGTCGATGCTGAAATAAATATTTTTAAATAACATGACACAATCCTCAAATCTTTCTTACACGCTTTATAAATTTACTGAAAAAAAAAGAATGACATAGTTATTCAGAGATATTTATAGATTTGGGTTACAATAGCAAAAAAAATCAATATAATTAGGAAGAAGAATTAATTAAGAAATAAATAAGAATTTGTTTTTTTTTATGTAAAAGGAGGGCAAAGGAGCATGAGGGTCACTGATCAAATGTTATCACCACCGCCCATGAATTCTTGCAACATCCGAAGACTCACAGTAGCGTTGCTGGCCTTGGAGGTAGGAATAAACGCCTTTTTTGAAAGTATCCTTGTCGTGTCGATCTGGAAACACCGCCAAAGGAAGCTCATTCCACATCTTTATCATTAAGCTTTTATTTCACTATTCACTTCTAACTTGGTCTATCAACTCATCGATTACTTAATAAGATTTATTTACGTTACTATTTTTATATATCTGTATATTATACCGTGATAATAGCTATTCTAGATACATTTTATATGGTAAGTGAGAGAGCTGGAAGTTCAAATGTTCTTTTTTTTTTTGCTTTTTCTAATTTCTTCATTCCTGCTTTTCTAAAAGGTTGTTTTCTATTACTCTTTTCAAGTCAAAGATATTATATAATGCTGCTAAAATTACTTAAAAAAAATTGTGGTCCTGAGTAATATAATAAATTAGTCAGGAAATAATTAGTTATTGAAATAATTAAATGGACGGATTTGAAAAAAAAAAATTATTTCTTTCTAATTTTAAAAATTAAGTAATTAATATATATAGATATTTAAACTTCTTAATTAAGAAAGCTATACAAACACTTTAATACCACTCAGATTTAAAAAAACTGCATTTTTTTAATATCTCAACGGTTTGTATCCTAGGTAATACTAGACACTTATTCCAAATACGTATGTATGTGTATGTGTGCGTGTGTATGTATATAAGAGTTTTCTTTGGTTCCATTTTAAAGGCACCACTTGATTATTCGATGAGTGGCTTTGTCTCGTTACCAATGGGTGCATTTTAATGTAATTAAGAGATGATTACGAAATTGGCCAAGCGGTATTTTTAATTAAAAAAACTAAAAACAACTAAAAACTGCACATTTGTGATTTAAAAAAAAAAACTTATTTCGTAATCGGTGTCGTTATGCTTACTCACAAAATAAAACTTGATTAGTTTTGCAGTAAGATCAACCAAGAGATTTAAAAAACTAATTGCGTGCGTGTTGTGTTTAAAGTAACAAACGATGCGTATTATTGTCAGAAAATAGTGATCACAAATACAAACAAAAAATAGTTTTTAGTATTTTAACTTAAAGTTAAAATAAATAGCATCAATTTTTTTCTCATATGTTTAAAAATATGCTATATCTGCAATAAGTTGTTTTTTGTTTTATTGACCTTAGTGTATGATTAGATTGATTTTATTAAAATAATAATAAAAATGATAGTGGTATTACATTTTTTAAAACCAAGAAGTTAATTAGATGGGACTCGCAACCATTATGCGTTTTAATCGAATTTTTCATTTCAGTATTGACAAACAATCTTGAAAAGCAAACGAACGTGTAAACAAAAAAAAAAGAATTTATCGCTCTATAGGAGAAGCATTAATTTCACAAACAAAACAATAATAGATTGTAATTGTAACAGGCTGTTTCTGTCAAGGCTTATATTTAATTAAAACCAAACGGAAGAATCCGTATTTCATTCACTTGAGCAAAAAATAAACCAATACTTATTTCTGAATAAATTGCTCACCCAAAGTTTGAATGATCAATACTGTTCTAATAGAATTTAAAATATTTGTGTTTTAATACAATGTTTTCTTCCAGGACCAAAGTTTCTTTTTCACATTTAATCACATTTTTCTATTAAATATTACGTAATTCAATTGCCAATTCCTTTAATTTACAAAGGTAAACAAATGAAAACTTGTTACGAAATAGTTGTAAACATATCATGTAATTACACGTACCAAAAGTACCTAACAGCACCTGAGCGACTTATTTCCTCATATAATTTGAAATTATTCTGGTTATTATGGCGAAGTAAAAATAATGAATTTACTGTAATAACACAGCATTCATATAAACTTAAAAGTTAATTCGCTTAATATTTAACAATATTCAAATACATTGTGATTAATATTTTTTCACAAATTTACTGCTACGTAGGCTAAGAATATTGTTGACATTGATAAAACAAAGTCGTGTAAAAACTTGAAATCTACTACTGCTATATATTTAACATCGTTATATCGGTAAGCTTTACATACAGTTTATAATAAAATATTTAAATAGTTGCCTACGGTAGCGTCGATTCCATTTGCTCTTTCCCTTATCAATTTACCTTGACAGTTTATAAGTAAGTAAAACATTTTCACCAAAATTATCTTCTGAATAGTTTGGAGTCTACTATCCGATTAGGATAAGAGCCAAATTTTTGTATTATACCATTAACCTAAATACATCCTAACGACAAAACTAACTTCCCCTTATTTACCTAAGCACTCTCATTAGATATTAATATTAAAACTATAAGTAAAAAAAAAAATATAGCAGTAAATACACTATAATTTACTAAGCAGTATTTGACCTCAAAAAAATTACAATCAGCGCAGTAAATAGCATTTTAATAACGCGATATTATAGTAAAATCATTTTAATAGCGTACATTTGACATATGTCAGCTTCAGCTTCATAGGGAGGTGAGTTGCATAAAAACATCGATTAAATGAATGAATCGATAAGAAATTAAAACATATGTTAATAGAATTGAATTATTTTATTTTAAAAATTAAAAACGTATCTTAGTCCCTTTACAGTTTTCTATCATAGTTGTAAGAAACAAAATAAGACAAATACATAATTTACAAAAAGAGTAGCTTTTATTCAATTGAACTATTTATACTATTACTAATATTATCTTCATCACGGCTAGTATCAAATATTATTATATCAACTATATTAATATAGAAAACAAAAAGGGTTTATTGATGCAACATTGAAAGTTCGTTAATAACCACTGATTAATATGTTTACAATAGAAATTGATCAATTGTAAAATTTTATGCCGTTGCAAGGTAACATTATGTAATTTTTATTAAGTGTTAAGTGTTAAATGGAGACTATTAAATATATCTTGCAAAAGTATATATTTGCAAAATATTTTCCTTTTTTTTAATATTGAGTAAATTTTATTTACTTATCTCAAAATTACAGACTATGTCATAACGAGTGTGATAAAATGTTAAACGCTTTTTGTAGTTTTGGAGATTAGGTTCTTACTTGAATCTGAATATGCGGTTTCTTTTGTTGAATATCATCTGTTATTGAATCGATTTGAAAACTTATATAACTATAAAAATAATCTCATGTCTCTTATTATAGGTATAAGAATGTCTGTTATTAATCTATTAATATCTAGTTCATTTTGAAGACTAGAAAAAAGTTTCTTGCCTTATGCTTAGTTATCATAATAGTAAATAAAATTGATTGTCCGCGATTAGCAACGTCAGTAATAAATCGTAACGCAATAATAATACTTCTGGGACGGCTTCTACAAACTGAGCTCAACCGCCTTTGTGATAGTTGATGAATTAATTATTCTGTATTAACCTCATCAGAACAGAAATGTAATCCATACAAATTATAATTGGTTTATTAGTCAAAGCTTAATAAGTTAATAATCTATTATCTACTAACTACTACTTTCTAACCCATTCAGAGTCGTTATTCAAGAGCACGGAGCTTGGTGGAATGGCGATATTGAAACGAGTTCGGCAAATTCCGAGGGTAACATAACAATAGCTTTTTTTTTTTTTTTTTTTTCCGTTGGAAAAACCCGTTACGGGTACCCCGTCGGCCCATGGGAGTGACGGCCGGGGGGTGATGTTTGACTACCCGGCAGCATAGAGGATGCTGCCATTTTTAAGGCTACCCACTAAAAAACCAACGGTTGCCCTCTGCGCCGTAATGGGACGTCACGGGATCGCGTTAGCACACACCGTGACGCCCCGGCGAGACCCCCCAAATGAGGGTGCCCCGAGCAACGTAGAGCACCCTCTCATCGTAGGCCTATGTTAGGTAAGGGGGGTCACCCTCCCCCCTCACCAGGCCTACAACTGGGGAAGGAAGCGACGGGCGTATTCCCGCCTTCTTCTACCCAGTCTCCCCTTACGGAGCGGGTCAGCGGACGAGGCAAACTCCCTGTCCCGCTCCGAGGCCTCCTTTGCGGCGATGACTTGCTCGCAGAAGGAGGCCATTAACATAACAATAGCTGGACAATTATGTATAATTGTTAATCTTGAATTACGAAAGTTTAAATACAAAATTATTTATAGTTGAGTATTTTGGAAAGAAATGGATCACAAAAAAAAACAGAAACGTTTGAGACTATATACTTATATATACTTATATTTGCGAGTATATATATCGAAAACAAATCAAGTTTACTTGAAAATCTTGGAAATTATCTAATAAGCAACCTTTTGTGGTTAGTGTATAAAATAAAAAATATATAGTATCCTCTTAGTATATAGTCATACAAAAATTACTCTGCTTCACTTTCTTTTATTCGTAAAGGATATTCCAGTTAAAATAAAAATACCTAATGTTAACTATCTAGACACACATACTTCAATATCAAAAGAAGAAATTAGGAAATAAATATTTTTATTTATCCTGTTGTGAAATCTAAAATAGATATCTTCTGTTGATAGATTTCACTTATTTACTAACTTTAAATATATTGGATGATTAAGTTAAAGTTATTTCAAGTTAGTTTCGTATTGAGATTTTTTTTATTATTTAAATTGTGTCAATAAAATTGATATATAAATTGAATTAAGATTCTTCCAAAACAAAATTTAAAAAATATTTTTTCTTAAATTTATTGAAATCCAATAAATACAACAAATAATTATATTTCACTTACATGTTGCTAGAATCGTAATATTAAACATTGTTTCAAGTTGAACAGTAATTAAGAGACTTTGTCGACCTTTAATTTACGTTGTCTGATTATTTTAAAGAAGTCCGTCTTACCAAAATGACATCTAATTATAATAACTGCTACTTCATCTCTTAAATTAAGATAAGAAGGCCTTTATAAATAGATCTTTTGATAATTGAATGAATGAATGAATTGAATAATTATTTCTGATGTTATTTGTTTTTGTTTTCTTTTTATATTTATAATATTGTGATTTTTAAAATTTAATTTTACACATTTAACTCGCTCTACGTTCAGATTTTTGTAATTGACGCTGAAATAAATGGTAAATAATAATATATATATATATATTATATTGAGTGTATTATTTAGACTTGAAAATATTTAAAGCATCAAATCAAATCAAACGAAACAACGATGATACGAGTATAATCGGCATAAAGATTTACAATATTTAACGATTTGATTTGATTTGATTTGATTTGATTTGATTTGATTTGATTTGATTTGATTTGATTCGATTCGATTCGATTCGATTCGATTCGATTCGATTCGATTCGATTCGATTCGATTCGATTTGATTTGATTTGATATTTGTGTGTGTTATTGTAATATTGTTATTAGTATTAGTAATATATATATCAATGGCATTTCATCGATTAATTACCAAGGTCTTTAAGAAATCACTACTAACAAATATATGGATATATGGAAAATCTGAAATAAAGTTTGTTATTATTATTATTATTATTATTATTATTATTATTATTATTATTTTTAATATTATTACCACCCATATTCATGAAATGCATTGCATACAATAGAAATAATAAAGTTATTATGTAGATGTCTCTACTATGCAAACACGCAGCAAATATTTTGTCAAAAATATTTTTCTATTTGTGGTGCTGATTCATTTATTATTTTAAAAAAGTAATTTTAATAGCCGGAATTGCATTAAAAGTTTAATCTCTCTCTCCAATCTTCAAATTTAAATTGACATTCAAACACTTGTAGATATTTTTTGATATTTTGTTTTAATTAAAGTTTTCCTTTCAATCTTGAATATAAGGAAAATTGCCTTACTAAAAACGCATTAAGTTTACTAAACAATGTGTAACTGATTTTAAATGTAATAGCTTTTTTCGTCAAGGCCCTTACTTAATTAAAACAGAACGGAAAAATCCTTATTATATTCATTTGGGCGGCAAATAAGGAAATACTTCTTTCTACATAAATTTACGCAAACAATATTTAAATGTTCATTTAACAAAAATCAACATTTAATTAGATTTTAAATCGATATCCTCCAAATAATTAATTTAATTAATTAATTAAATTAAATTGCTTTTGTTTGTTTTGCATTCTAAAGTAAACACTAAAAATTTTTAACCAAGTAATTAAGAAGTCGTGGAGCATCATGATTTTGAAAATAGTAATACTGTTCTGACTCAATTTCATATGTTTCAATTTTTTTACAATTTTTTTATTCAAGGCAACAGCTTCTTTTACACTTTTGAAAACAAATTCTTTTAAGTATTACATATTTCCCGAGGGATTTGCCAATGCTTTCCATTTACAATGCTAAGCAAATGACCATTTTCTTACAAAATGGTTCTAACCATATCATGTAACGATAGTTTTACCTTCTTATTTTATTTAAAATTATTAAACTAAAATATAAAATCAAGTATTCATATAAGCATTAAATATTAGTCACTTTATAACAGTATTCTAAATAAGTAATAAAAATATTTTTTAAATCTTTACCGCTAAACAATCTTAGAATATTGTCAACGTTAAGTCTAACAATAATATTTTGTATAAACTAAAATATACAATTCATAAGTATATATTCAAATAACGGCCTTCGCCTTTCAAAATCACCTCATAAGTTCATATGTAAGTAAAACATATTCACCTCTAACAAAAACACCTTCTGAATGTATATTTTGTAGTCTACTGTTTGATTAGGATAAGAGCCAAAGACTTGTATTTGTTATCTTAAGTTATTATAACTTAAATACATTCAACATTAATACATAACAAAACTATTTGCCCATTATTTAAAATAGGCAATAAGCGCACTAACAGAATATTTAGAATGCTCTATTAGTACTCTAAATGCCTTTTTTGTAAAAGAAGGCAAATGAGCGTGCGGGTCACAGATAAAATGTGATCACCGCTGCCCACGAACTCTTCCAACATCTGAAGACTCTCAAAAGTGGTGAAGCCTTGGAGGTAGAAGGTAGGTAGTTATACGCCTTTTTTAATAATTATAATAATAAATAATTAATTTTCAAAGAGTATATCAGTAGGTATCATGGTCTTACCAATTATTTTATTGTCAATATTAATATGGATATGGAAACGTTAGTTATGATATTAATACTGTTTTTTTTTATATATAAATATAACTGAAATGTTAAGAATGTATTTAAAACTACAAACATATAATAATCAAGCTTCGAAGATTTAAATAAAAGAAATAATTATGTTTACAATTACAATGCTATTATTTTATGGTTTCCTGGAAAAAATCGTCTAAGGCGATAAGGTTTTTCTTTTTTGTTCCTTTTTTTGTAAATTTAAACTTTTTATTTGTGTACAATAAAGAATAAAATAAACATAAGTGAAATAAATGCAAAGTTATTGAGACGATTTTAAATATAGTATTAGTTAATGAGTTATCTGAATCAACAGAGCAAAAAATAAAAATAAAAATAAAAAAATTTTTTTTTTACTAAATATTATTGAACTACTAACTTTTTAAATATTTATATAAAATATAAATAATCATAAAAGTTCACTAATATATGCTTAATTAATTTCAGAAGAAAAAGAGAAACTCTGCCAATTGTCTCCAATTTGAATACAATTTCAGAAACGTGCACTGCGCCTCATTTCTCATTTCATATTAACAACATTTACAATTTTAAAAAATTAAATTTGAAGTGAACAGTGTTGAAATATTTTTTAAACGAACTTTGTGATGTATAAATATTTTTATTATTAACAATCTTTCAGCCTGAATAAATAATTTAATATGTAACATTAATTTTTTTTTCGTTTATATTTCACTTAATGAATCGTTGCATGAGTCTCCCTCTATATTTGAGACTCGAATAGTGATGCCAGTCAATAAACTGTATCAATTTATTAACAGAGCTCTAGGTAACTTTTAAAATAGGTTTATTAGAAAATGTTAAAGAATGTTCAATGTACCAACCAATGCGAGGATTGTTTCAAGTTTTGAAATGAGAAATGTTACAGTTCGCAGAAATAGCCTTCAAACCTTTAAAACTTTATTTTTGTGTATTTATAATTTATTTAACAACAAATAGATGTATATTTACTAGATTTCGCAAAAAAGATAATAGACAAGTTTCAATAGTTAAATAAAATCTAACTTGTGAATTCTTGGATAACTTCTATACGCCTTGACTGATTTTTGTTGTGTACATTTAAGTGACTTCGATGATGGCTTATATTTACAATTGGGCCTAGCTGATCAAGCTGTTATATACTTTCGAAAGGCTTCATGAGATTCAAATTATTTAAATTTTAATTATAGCCAAAAAACACAATTTTTAATTATTTCCATAGTTATGGCTACTATTTATTGGTTTTTATCTTATATAATATTACATTCAAAATAACAAAAAGATATATAGATATATGTATGATAAAAAGATATATAGATATATGTAAAAAAGAAGCTTATCAATAACTTTATATGTTCACATGAAAATGTTTTCACGTATCTATTGCTACATATAGTAAAACCTAGGTTCAAAATATACATGTAATACTCAATCTATAATCTTCTTGTAAAAGTCTTATAGACTTTAACTTCAACAAGTTATATCTTAATAATAGATGTGTTTCATGTACTGATTAACTAAAAAAATTATTTACATATTAAAGGATATTCATAGATGTATGTTGGTGTATGTTAAACGATAATATTTAAGTTTTTAAAATCTTAAATATTTGGCAACTTTGCAGTTTATAATTAATCAAAATTATAATTAATTAGTATTGATAATTAAGAACTTAAATTTTTTATTTCACCTTTCCTTATTCTCAAATAAATAAAATAAACTATATTTATAAAAATAAAATAATACATCGATATAAACTCATATAATATTTTTAATTAGTTATTACTTTCTGAAGAATAACAGTCATATTCTGTTAACTTCGAATTGCTATTCCGTCCTTCAATTGACCTCGAAGGTTTACTTATGAAAAGTTAAAACGAATCTTTCCGAAAATACACGATAAAAATCTCACAAAGAAGAGCATTCTTACCTTTCCTTCTTTGATTAACTTAAAAGCCTAAGAACTTTGATGTGAAAAAGATCAACGATAACTTAAATTTTATAAAGGTTTGAACATTTGTATGAATATTTAAATGTAAACATAAACAGAATGAGTTTCGCATTTATTTATATTTAGTAGACGGTAATACATTTAACATAACAACAACGTAAGCCATTTATTATATAAATGGTCTCCATTACCGTCTGGTTAACTGATTTTTATATATAATACATATATAAAAATTAATTAACCAGATAGAGTTTAAAGCTTCCTAAAGAGTTATTGAAATCAAATTTAAAAGCACTAAAAATTGTTATTAACTGTGAACTCAATAATTATTTAAAATGGTCATAATACCGTATTAGCAAACAATTTTTATTTTTAATGTTAACTTATATAATGGATTGGAAAATAGTAAAAGTACAATACGTAGACACTTTTTTCAGACCTAATATAATGGTCAGTAAGGAGACTTACAAATTGAACATAAAAAATTGATATAAAAGATTAGAATTCTAATATCAGACTGTTCCATAATAATTATTTTCCTGTAAGTATACTGGCCTGAAGCTGTCTTTTGTTTAAAATATGCAAACAAAGCAATAAAGAACGATATAAAATCATGACAACTAAAGCAATGAAAACAGTATTATACAAAATGAAAGTATAAAACTTAAAATTGGGTTATATTAAAAGTAAGCACAGTTGTGGCAAATGTTTGACATATCCACACTTACTAATAAAATATTTATACCTGTGACGTAAATCTTTCGAGAGAAAGTGTCAAAACAGAGTATAAGTTCTTGTTGGTATAAATATTTATATTAGTAAAGATTACGTTTTAGAAGGTAGTTCTATTATAAACCTTAGTATAATTTGTATCCTTAAAGATATATAAGAAATAATCTCACGTAATAATAAGTTTACTTCTTATAGAATTTTAGTTGTTATAGCCAACACGATATTCTATATATTTTCTATATCCTAAAATAAAATATATACCTAATTATATACCTATTTATAATGAATAATATTCGAGATTATGCTATTCTGTGAAATCGAATTCTATTCAATTCAAAGAAAATAGGATTAATGTATCAATCACGATAATTGTAATCGAAATAATCGCGATTTCCCATTATTCAAATATTGACGAATGATGAAAATAAATTAATTAAACCTCATAATATATTTAAACGATTACGACGAAAACTTAATAACTTATCTAATAAATGTGCATTTGTAATTCTGAGGTTGACTCGATGTCGTATTTGATGCTTTGTTTTGTATAAAGCGAAGTAGAAGATTGTAAATTTATTATTGTTATGAAAACCATGAATCATGTTTCATGATTCATTGAACTTAAAATGAAAGAGAAATTTTACAAACAATAGAAAACAGAATAATACAATCAGATAAGATTAACTAATAATTCAATCTGATAAGATTATGTTAACGCTAGGCCGCAAAATTAACCAAAAGCCATCACAATGGATATTGTAATAACAGTAACTATGAAATGTAGTGATAATAATTTTTGTTTTTAATGATTACTAATTTTTTTTATTTATGTTTTTAATCAAGGTAAATAGCATTAACTGTATTCTCTGAAATTATCGCGAGTAGACCACGTTAAATAAAAGTATTTTAACAGATTTAACTCGCATATAATTGTTGGATTTACATTTTAAACTTTGGATTTTATTTAACCTGACGTTGAATGTTTTGCAGCAATCGATTTCAATGAAGACGTGGTATACATTTTTCATTTATATCCAATAATTATACGCGAGTTAAATCCGTTAAATATACTTTTCTTACCTTAAATAAAATGTCCTTGGAGATAAAACTAGAAAGTATTTTTGTTGAAATGGAGAAGCTTATCAAGTTTGGGTTCAAAAATTCTTAGATCTACCTTTTTTCTAATAAAAATTGTCATGGAAATGATATATATGTATTTAGACATTTTATTTTACGATAAATTCAAGTGACAGTGAATTACATCAAATATGTACTTTTAGTAAAAGTAAGTCATTTTTGGGCAATGAAATTCCACAAAAAATTACCATAATTTATCACCGAAGGAACCGATAAAAATGTAAGCCTAAAAAACTTAAGTACAGTTATTATAATACTAAGGAGTATATTCAAGATAGGCTGTGACAATAATCAATTCATTGACAATTCTGCTTATATTGCTTTAGCGTTCTTAGTTCAGGTATAATAAAATTACTATTGTTTTAAATTGTTTCATGTTAGAATAATTTGGCCCTTGGAAATAAGAGCATCATATCAAATATCTACATTTCAAATATATTTTTGTAATTGTTTAAATTTTTTCGTCGGTAAAGACTTTTTGTATTCTAGCATTGATTTTAGAATTGTTTCTGCTTTACAGAACATTTCCTTATAACATGATTACAATACAAATACAAACTGGCTAGTTCAATTTGGAGAGACAGATCTAAAAATAAAATAAATAAACTGCAACTCAGGCGATTCACGAGCTCACTGTAAAAAATAAACATCTTAGAGATCAGCCCAGTAGTTTATAAAGAAATAATGAACACGGCGATTCAATTCCAAAGATTTTTATTATGAATTTCACTTCAACAGTCCTCTAGATACACATTTTGAAAATATAAATTAAGCTAGCTTAATAATTGTTTCTAGAGACAACTTACATTCATATATATATAGTTCAAATAATTCAGCATATTTATAAAGGTTATTAATAGTCGCCAAAAACAATACGGTTGCGTCTTAGAATAAGACTTGTTCATGTATGTTCGCTCTTAAGATTGTCAAGAGTCAGCGAATAGAAAAGAGTTAATAGCGTCCTGTATCACTTATCTGAAATCATGAAAATGTTTGAAAAATCTTTAATATCAAAAAAATGTTTCTAAATAAAACATACATTCGAGACCAAGACCATATTACTACTGGAATTTTAGTACCGCAAAATAATTAAAATACAAATCTTCAAAAAAAATATTTTATTCAAATATAAATTTTCCAATTTATATTATCAGAAAATTTAATTTAAATTATCACCAATTGAACAGCTGAAAGTGTTTGAATTTTTTTTAAGATGTGTTTATAATTTCACATCTACTTTTTTAAAGTTACATGATAAATAAAACTTTGTTATGGCCTACAATTTGTAAAAGAAGACCGAAAAAATGGAGTAGAGAAAATATGATCTGCAAAAATAACGGTTGATTATCTGTCAAGTAAGACAACATAGGACCCGCATGTCTGATGTAAGAGCGGAATAAAGCTTGAACCAGTTTCAAAAGAAAGTTTTACTGAGGGAGGTAGGAATGCGATCTTAAATTATCTAATTCAAAATTTACTAAGGATTACGACAAAGGGCATACAAAAATATAATACTGTGGTTAGGGAGTATTTTGTTAAGGATAAAGGAGTAAACTTTTCATAAATTACTATAAAAATGTATAGATCAAAGTTATGCATTATTTTAAGATTCTGCTGAAAAAGAATTACTAAATTGATAGGCTAAATAAAAATTGTTTAAGTCTCACACTATAAATACATTTTTAATATTTAGATTGTAAATCGACTGTTATTTCTCATTTAATATTTATTTTTAATATTAAATAATAATATATAAATAAGTGTTAATAATACTGCAATGAGCATATCGTGGCTATGTAACCATATTTTAAATTCTTAATCAACAAATTGTTATCGTACGAAATTGTGTGAGTCGCTACTAGTGAATACTGAATGCCAAAACACGTTTCCTCTAATTCCTTAGAAATGCTGTCAAAGTTTGTTTGTTAGTTTCTTCTGTCAAACTCGAAATTTCTCTAAATCGGATCGGATAGTGAATTAACTTCGTAAAGGTTTAAAGGTTTGAGATATTCTTCTTTGTAAAAATGAATTCTAACAGTTACGATGTTATTTCTTGTAAATAACAATAATCCATGAGGACAAAGTCAAAAGCTTATTTAAAAAATCACAAATAATTCTAATAATCTGTCTAAATAAACCGTATTTTTTATTACATTTTCCGTATATTATAAATAATAATAACATTTACCGTATATATTTTCTTAAACTAACTTTATGCAAAACATTACAAGAAAGGTGTCTAGAAATGATAGAACGTTTTTGTATTGTAACACATATTATGGATATAAATGTACTACATTTTAAATTGACAGTTATATTGTGAAAAGTCACTTGATTTATAATAATATAAAAAACCTTATTGACTTTGTCGTCAACAAATATTTTAACACAATATTTAGTTTCTACAGAATATATGACCTGGAGACAGTTCCCACTCCTATTTTTTGGTCGTCCGTCAAGCTTGTCCAATATTTGCTAACATATTGGAGCAGCGACATATAAACAACCGGTTGATCCATCAAAAGAATTCATTCTCAAAAGCACGGCTAATATAAATAACTTTTTTTTTATTTTTATAATGAAACTTATTTTACTCGATAGCATTAGTACAAAAGTATGTTTTTCTTTAGTATTTACATACAAACTAATTTTATTTTCATCATTATTTTGTGGAATGTCGTGAGTCAATCATTGTGCAATTTGAGAGACTTGAACCACCTGGTACTAGAATAATCATAAAATATAAATACATAATAAGGTAAACATACATATATCTCAACATCTATTAATATACATGACTACCACAATATCTCCACATCGTAACGATGGGCTTGTGAAGTTCGTAATCGTTCATAAAATATTAAACTACTGCTCGATCGATACCTTTAGGTTTAAAATAGAATTAATCGACTTCTTGATTATTCATCAACAAAATTTACGATGAAATAGCTTTCAACATTTAATATTGACATGAAAATTTACACATTATACCTACTATAGTATAATAATTCGTTCCCAGCTGCAATTTAATTTTAATATAGCAATCAATCGCTCCCACACTGAAAACATTTTTGCTCACTCAAATAACATACCCAATTAAATTATTTTAAGACTGGGTCAAAATATTTTTAAATTAAACATATTTTTCTTTATTACACACTGTTTGTCCCTGTGTCACAGGTGGATACACAGTTTTATTTACAATTAAGATGACTATCGTAATCAAGATTTTTTTTAAATCAATTAAGTTAGTTTAGTCAATGTCTTTCCTCCTCATTAATGTTATATTTCTCTTCCATATATACGCCTTGATATTTATGCAACCAACTATGTTATAAAAATCTTCTAAATTTGACTAGAAGTTTCTTTTTAAAAATAAGATTGCTTGAATAAAATTTTGGTATATTTCTGTTCATGTCTATATCAATATTATAAATTATAGTATATTCAATTAGTACTAAGATTAAATATTATAGTTTTACATGTCATTGCTTTAAACCCTAATAACGTTAGATAATACGCGCAATCATCAACTAGTCATCAATTAGGTAATTTAACTCGCTATAACATTAATATATCAATATATCGATTATGCGGTAACATAAAATAAAATATATATAAAAAATATATATTTTCCGTTCAAATAATTTTTTATAAAAAATTTACACGGACTAAAAATCAACAAGGACACATAGTTGTTTCAAATGTGTACTCGTGACAATCTAAGAAAATACTAAGGACACAAATATTTTATATAAATATAATGCAGTTGTATTTCGTAGACAATATAATAATGACATTATTTTTATAATTTTTAATTACCAATACAACATCAATATTAACTATGTAAAGAAATAAAACGGAAGATATAAATTTATTATTTTCTTTAACAGGACTCAAAACTCCAACTTTTGTCTGAAAATCCTGCCTGCCAGTTGAGCCACCGTGTGTTTTATTTGATCTTCTTTCGGATTTCTTTTCAACTTATCAAATGTCGCTTGACACTTCGAAATTGTTTCTACGAAGTTATTTTTAAAGTATATAAAAATTTTAAACTCTAAAAATTAGAAGAATTATTAATTATTATTAATCCTGCCGGCCCGTTGAGCCACCGTGTGTTCTATTTTAAATTTTTTCGGATTTATTTTCAACTTATCAAATGTCGCTTGCCACTTCCAAATTGTTTCTACGAAGTTATTTTTAAGATATATAAAAATTTTACACTCTAAAAATTAGAAGAACTATTAATTATTATTAATCACAGCGTTCCTTACATCTTGTTACAAACCGTGTTGTTAGGTCGAGAGCTATTCCGTGAAGACTAAAACGATGAGCATAGACCGTTTTTGTGTCTGATAAAAGCTGATAAAAATGGAATTTATTAGATCATTTACTTCAATAAAACCCATTTTCATTGAAAGCTTTCTGTTGATTCAAACTGATTTTTAATTTTCGTGTTTTAGTTAGCACTTATTTAATTTAATAAATTTACGGAACCAATTGTAAAACAGTATTTTCATATTTCAATAACACCACTATCTCAACAATAGACACCATTATCTCGTCTTACCGCGAACACGTTTGCTACGAAACGTCGGATTAAAATTAAAGATGTAAAAATATACGCGAGTTGTATTCGTAAAATAGTTTTATTGAAAGGTGTAATACTCGTGTAAATCTTAGAAAACATTAGTATTTTCATATTTTAAATTATTACCATTAAGACTTTTCAATAAGGAAATTGGTACTATTTTCTAAAAAATATTTAAGCTTTTGAAATTTCTTTAAAAGAAACGAAGTTATTGATTAACAACTACTACAAATTTACTTTAAAATTCTCTCTCTAAAGTTTATAATAATCGAAGTCTTCTTTTGCTTTGTGAAAATTGGAGACAGAATTTTTGTTAAAAATAGAATAGAAAATGAAATGAATTTCCCTTGGTGTCTATTATAACTAACAGAACTTTCTCCTAAAATTAAAATATTATAGATATTTCTGAACAACTAGAATAATTTGATTGATTTCAAGTTCATATGAATATAACACATTAAAATGAACACATTAAAACTAAATCTAAAAGATAATATATTATTATTTTCCCGTACTTTAGAATAATTGAATACTAATGACTCAATCATTTTATATGAAATATTCCCTAACCCATGAACAGTGGGTAAATTCTATGAATATTCGTATGTGCCATAGACTAATAAATCGTAAAACACAGCCTACGACAAACCTATGTCGAATGTAACAGAGTGGATTGATAATACCTAACATAATCTTTCTTAATACATTCTTAGTCCAAATCGTTTTGGCAGTTAAGTATTCTCATTTCTATTATTTTAATTTTAGCTGTACTATTTTTTTTGTATTTAATTTTATATTTTTAATATAATTTTTTTTTCAAAAAATTAAAGAATTTAAATTTAAAAGATTTTTAGTGTACATTGAATAAAATGGTATGCGATATTATAAAATAGTATAATTATAGTGTAGTTTAATAATAATAATGGGTATAATGTAATATATATTTCCGATAATTCAAGTCTAAGGTTACAGAGCCTTCGGACGTGTTTATTGAACAACCTATTTATTCATGAAATATTAGACTATTTACCGACCTTGAGTCTAAAAGTAGGACGAGTCGGATTAAACTAAGAACAATAAATCTCCCTAAAATAACATCTTATACAATTAATTATCAGATAAACGTTGTTGTACCAGAATATGGTAAAGCATATATGGATTTTACAACACAAAGGTAGATATCAAAATATTATGTTATACATACATTTCTTCATATTCTTAAATAGGTCTCCTCAAGAAATAAATTTATTATAAATTCAATTTAAAAAATATGTCAATAACGTTTTATGGTTTCATATGTTTCAGTTATAGCGTAGTGTAGCTACAATTACTTCTTTAAGAGATTGTCCCTACCTAAATGTTATATTGCTTTGTATAATATCTAGAGTATATTGCAGAAAGATGCTTGGAACTCGTGTCTTATTAATTTATTAAAACATGCAAGACACAGCTACAAGGAATATGATTGTCCATTAAGGTATTGTTCCTGCCATTATTAGTAAAGTATACAATAGTAACGCAATTATACACGAATTGTTTATGATAGGTACATGAAAATGAAGATTGAAGTTTTTGTTATTTAAAAGTTTATGAGACAAAATACGACACTAAAAAGATACAAATATGTAAAATATACGAGATAAGGTAGAATGAATTAATGACTATTATTTTGTTTTTTTATTTGTGCTTGCTGTGTTTTATAACCCAAGCAATCTATGCAAGCAAATATAAGTATGTAGAATTTAGTATGAAGTGTTTTTTCGGCTCCATTTTCTCGCGACTTAATTATGCAATTGACTTTGTTTTTGTGTAAATCATTACGAAATAGACCAAGCAATTTTTTAGGTTTTTTTAAAACACTGAAAACAGTGGTACGGTCTTTGGCTCAGTAAGCTACTTACTCCCCTACGGCTAATAACCATCAAACACTAGACTCAAGTCAAAAAACTTTTTCACCTTCGATTGATCTAGTCATTATTTTATAAAATGTATCATCGACAACAGATCGTATCTACATGTAATTTTGTTTACTCTTTGGAAAAAATCTTCATGTAACCTGTAGTAGACATGTAGATTTGTCCCAACCAGCGCAAGTTTATACCCTTATAAGTAATTTATCTAATTATACAAGTAGATTTTAATTCAAACATATAAAATTAAACAATATGATACCCTGATTTATTTAATATACATTATGTTATAAGTATGATACGAATTAAAGCTTGACTTCATATATTTTTTATGTAATAATTGAGGTAAAGTCGTAATCAGACTTTTGAAATAAAATATCTTTAATGTTTAATTATAATCAACTTAATTAGGAAGATAAAAACTCGTAAATTGCTTTACAAAGTGTAAAGAAGGTGGAGAAATATTATACCTTGTATAAATAATTCTCAATTAATGTATGAAATAATTAATTGATTCACGGTTTACTAAATTTATAAATCTTATAATAATCTTAATCAAAAGCTATTTTATAACTAAGTTTCTAAAATAGTAATAATTATAAAGTCAAATTATTTAAGCAGTAATTTAATTTTATAATTTGATTTATTTATTTTGTCATGATATCAAAGTAAGGCATAACCTTGACCTACTTTCTAACTTTTAACCCTTAAACTTTGTAACTCGATAAGTCTTTTCTCATTACGAATAATGTTTTATTTCGTGCGCTTCATCTCCTCCGACTTCGAGACATTCAAGAGTCTATTTACGCAATAAAATTTAAAAAATATTATTAGTTATTTAATTTCTATGAAGAATCTAAGACACAAATCTAAATCATTTTTTTAATACCAAGAAACGATGAAATCAATACACTAATGATATATTTTAAACAAATAATCTGTTATAGTTGACAATAAATAAATCATTATATGAAATGACGAAAGTCCAAATAAGACGATATATAATACGAGTAAAGTAATAAGTAATTGCGTATGGATTAACTTTTATGAGTCAGTGTCAGTTTAAGTGTTAATGTTAGGGTTAGTGTTAGTAATATGTTTGGTATTAGTGTTACTATTAGTGTAAGTGTAAGTGTTAGTGTTTGTGTTCATATTAGCGTTGGTTTTAGTATTATCGTTGGTGTTTTATCTAGTTTTGTCATGTGTAGTGACAAATAGATAGTTTAGTTTCAAATTATTCCGGTGTTAACATATTCTAAAGAAAGGGATGAATATTATGAGTTCAGGTAATTTCTACCTATTTATTATACAATAAATCTAATACTAGTTCAAGAAAATGTTACCAATGATTTTACAACTTCAATTGGTCATTTTCATTTAATACATAGGATTACACTTAGGAACAAACTCCTTTTATGTTATGTTTTAAAGTATTGACTTCAAAGAGCATTCCATTCTTTCTAATAATAATATAAAGCTTTTAATCAACTTTTATTACGTATAATATTTTTTTTTACCATTAAGGACACCTGGCGCAATTTTGCCTTTCTTACTACCTTCAGAACCCTAGAGAAGATCTGAAGAATATGTAATACTTCCTGTACGCCAACGCAAATGCTAATGCTGACGTATTTGCAATTAACTACCCGCTGAATCACCAACGGTCACCCATATCGCTTCAGAGCAATGCCATGAGATCGCAAGCAAATTCGAACATGTAGCTCGAGCGGAACCCCAAACCGTATGCTAATATAGGGTTCCCGAGAGTAGCACCTTTCTCTTCTCACCCCCACAAGCAGAAAGAAATAATATTGTTAAAAAAAAGCCAACAAGTTTTTATTAATTTCCTTACCTATTACTTCAGATTCATTATTTTTAAATGTATATACATATTTTTGTTTTGCTTTTAACATGATATATCACAAATATAAAAATTAATATAAACATAACAACTCTGGAAATAATTTATATTTTCTGTTTTAATCTATTATATTATACATTGTACATTTTAAGTTTAAGTACAAATTGTACTTAAATTGTACAAATTGTACAAATTGTACTTGTATAAACCTGCTCTATCTTTTAAATATTGTAAGACAATTTAAAAGATAAAGCAGGTCTTCGTGAAAGAGATATAAATTATGATAATCCATCTCTATATTGTTACTATTCGGTCTGGATAAAAGATTTATCAAGACTATAACTTCACCCCGTTTATGGTGTCCTAAGTCACTCAAGTTAGTGGTTGTATTTATTAAAACAGACAGAAAAATAAGGACCATTCCACAATAACGTAGTCTCTTAACGATGTTGATAAATAATTATTTGTTTTCATGTTACATTAAGCTTGTTATATTATCATATATTATGTGATCATTTAATAAATATTTCTTATATTCTTATTAATAAAAAAAATGTCAAATTAGCATTTTCTAGATTCTCACGAATCGTGGAAACGCTGACTAAGCACAAGTGCATTGTATCATGTTAAAATCATGTGTAAATCTGAAACTTTTGTTTGTTACACTTGTTTTCTGGATCACGTAGTTTGTAAATTAAATATAAGTATTAAATTTTAAGTTAATAAAATTGTGTTTTTTTGGATACTTAAAACGACATATAAAGATAATTCATATCTTAAATGACATATTTTTATAGACCGAGATATAACATGATGTTTATTCCTTTTTTATAACTCCAGACGCGAAAGCTTTTTCATGATATAATATAATGTTTAATAACCCAAAAAAAATAAATCTAGAAAACTCCGTAATATTTAATATTTATTACAGACGGATCATACACAAAAAACAAGAATAAGACTACACAATTAAGATGAAAACAAAAATAACTCGTTTTAGAACATAATTATGAGATATCTCCTTAAATCCTATCCTTTTTACTAATTAACACATTTATTTATTACAAAAACATTTTTAATTAATTGAAGTTCATTTTCATCTAGAATTTCATATTTTCACAATTTTTATTTCATGGGTTAAGAATACTTTTTAATTACACTTTCTTAAATGTGTGTTTGGTAATAATTTATTTATATTTAGATTTTTGAACAGTTAACAAATTATTAGCTATAATGTGAACCGTTATGAGCGTGATAGTCAAGTATTGCGCTAATTGTTGAGAGAGTTTTTGAAGGGAATTTACTAATTAAGCTCAACATCCTAAATCAACACTTAAGATTTATAATTAATGACTTATAAAATAAATTCTAATGTCGTAATGGCAGTTCATTGTTCTAATATTCATTTTTGAGATATAAAGATATCTTGTGATTTTATAATATAATAAATTTTTAATTATATTATATAATGATGATCAATAACATATGATATAAGTACAGTGCAGTTTAATATTATCAATATGTGAGTAAGATTATTTTTAGTTTCAATAATTCTTATCTAATTTAATTAGATAATTTCGAATATTTTTTAACACGTTAAATAAAGGAGTCACTACTATTGAATTTCCTCTCATTTTAGAGGTCATCCTATGTTTACATGGTTTCTCTCATACATTATATTATAGGTGATTTCTCGGTGATAAAACAGATTTCCATAAATAGCATCTTATTAATTGGCAAATAAATGTTGATAAACAGAATTTTGTAAAATATGTATTCTGCAACAAAATCTACACATTTGAATTATAACTTGTTTTTAAAATTGCGTATTCATAGACTTTTTAGATATCAAGTTTTTTATTTAAAAGCAATGTTGTTTAACATAATAAACTTATTTTATCTATACAATAACCGTAAAAGTTTACTTCCAACTAGAAATTTTGTCTCGAAAATTGATTTATTAGTATAAAAATTTAAAAAAATTAATAAATGAAGTTATTTTTGGTATTTAAATATTGTTTATAATTAAGCTATACCGCTACCGTTACATCTTTATAACACCCGGGGTACAATTCATAAAGACGCTAGGGACTCTTAACCACTTAAATTATTAAAAAATGCAAGGCCAATGATTGTCCATTATGCCATTGTTACTGGTATTATTATTAAAATATGTTAAGTATCACAATTATACAATTTGAAATCCTTATTGATCTGAGCGAAGCGAAGCTCTCTACTACTCAAATTTTCAATTCTTTTTTACCCTACTCCTCCTTCAGTTTACGAGATACACTCACGAAAAACACATTTGCGCACACGCGCATAATGAGCAAAACTTATTTAGGATTGAAAATGAGCCGAATCGTAATTGTAGTTTTCGAGATAATAGATAAAATGTGTCCCATATAGTTAACATATAGAACGTTTTTGTTTCGCGCGCGCGACCGTTCCTACTACACTACTTCAGAGGCGTCTTACATGCCTTCATCTCAGTCGTGTGTGAGACGTAAATTAATTACCAATTTTGCTCAAAACAAGTATTGACATCAAATAATAATTTTTATCCATAAATAAATATCAATATTTAGCTCTAGACATTGATGCTCTCGACTGCGTTGCGAGGCTAACGTCGCTTGCGTGGACCTAGTAATTAGCACTTGAAAATAAAATTTTAAATTACTTATTTTATATATTTTTAATTACTATGCTACTATAAGACCTACTCTAAATAAACATTTTTCCAAATTCCACTTCCAACTAGATTTAATTCAGACAGACACAATTAGTAAATATGTGACACCTCATTTATTCACCTTATTAATTATGTCATTAAAACGCTAATATGAACCGTCTCATATTATAATAATTATTTAAAAATTGGGATAAAGTCGAAAGCCGTCTTTTGAAGTATATTAATAGATATATCTTAAATATTTTAATTTACAAATTTTGCTTAATTAGAATCGTCAACACGTATAAATTGTGTTACAAGGTGGAAGGAATGTAAAGATGTAATATATGATATTTTGTGTAATTAATCCTAAATAATTTTATGAAATAATTAATTGGCTAAGCATTAACTAAATTTATAAATATTACTCTTTAGATTTGTCACGTGTGATTTATTTTCTTTGTTTATAAAATAATATATTTTGGATACGGTGGTTTCTCAACAAAGATGGAACTTCTTTTCGTTCGTTTAAATCGATGCACATTGTAACAAATATATATTTTTTAATAAAACTATTAAATCTATATATCTCTGCACAAGAAATCTTTAAATGTATGGCTAACGTTGGGCTAGAAAACAACTGCAAGTTTTGTACCTGATCTCAAAATTGATGTATTGAATTTTTGGTTTGCCAAGAAAATCTTAGCCTTAGTCTTATATTAAGCATTAGTCAAGAAAGTCTTAGTCTTATATAAGGCATTTTATTTTTCCATATCATGTTCGTTATTGTTAATAAATATAGTACGTCAGAAAGTCCATTCACTTAATATACTTTATATGAAAATTATAATGCTCTATATTATAACTTTTGTATAGCAATTGATTTAGTAGAAATAGTAACTTCTCTATGAAAATATTTGTTAAAACCCACAAGAAAATAAAACAATATTCCACAGTGACGCACTACGGTACCGCTGTTGATAAATAATTATTTAAATGCGTGTAATAAGTAAGTTTTTAAATTTATTGACTAATTAAAAATATTAGATAATAATAAAAGAAACGATTATGACTGTTGTGTCGCCAAATTATTTTAAAACGTTAAAAAATAATTTTTTACATAAAATTTTCAACAACAGCAAACCAGTGACCGTTACATAAAATAACAACTTTCATTTCATTATAAACTTTTTTTATAACAAAAAGGATAAAAATCTTTATATAACTCCATATGTTTATATGGAGTTTGAGCTGCGTCTCTGTTGTTGACAATTAAAGTAAATAATAATGTAGACAGTTAACTACATTCAATCAAAATAACGTAAAAATATATAAATCTGTGATGACATATTTTATACGACATACCGAGATTAGCAAGATTATTATTGCTTTTTTATATAACACATGAAAGCTTTTCACGATATACATGAAATGTTTTATTGAAAATAAGTTGATAAAATACATTTTATCATAGACAAAGAAAATGGGACTAATCATATCTGACGTATACCCCTCCGAGCCTGTGTAAACCGTCTCGGATAGGATGATAGGATAGGATATATATAAGATAGATATGTCTCAGTGGTGCGAAGAACTGGCGACATAAACTCAGCTTGTTCTTTTCCTTTAATATAAAAACTTAAAGACTATTCCGATTCATATTGAATATTAAATAATATTGAAAGTTCCACATTCCTAGGGTGCATTGTGATCTAAATATTCTTTCACTTTACAATATCTGTTAGCATACAAACGTTTAAAATTTGTTATTTGGTAATCATTTTACGCTTTCTAGTTGTAAAAAAGTATACATTGACCCAAAATACAAATTTTTATAATGTATTTTTAATGTTTCATAACCTAAAATATTTAATTTAGATAACAATAATATTTATCTTACATAACTGAAATGAAAGAAAACAAATAGTAAAACATAATTATGAAATATCTTCTTAATCACTCTCATCCTAAGGTATTAAAGGCGTGCCGGGGCGTCACGGTGTGTGCTAACGCGATCCCGTGACGTCCCATTACGGTGCAGAGGGCAACCGTTGGTTTTTTAGTGGGTAGCCTTAAAAATGGCAGCATCCTCTATGCTGCCGGGTAGTCCCACATAACCCCCCGGCCGTCACCCCCCTGGGCCGACGAGGTACCCGTAACGGGTTTTTCCAACGGAAAAAAAAAAAAAAAAAAGGTATTAAAGGCGCACTTTATTTAGTACAAAGACATTTTTAAATAATTGATTGGAATTCATTTTTATCAAGGATAGAATATTATGGGTTTAATATTTAAATAATTTTTAATAATATTATTATATTCTTAAATATATAAGTAATAGAATAGTTTGAAAGTTAGTAATTTAAATTTGAATTAATAAAGTGACCGACTATTTTATCGGCAGATTAGTAAAGTTTTTATCGACATACGCGAATTAAAAGAATAAGACTACATAATTTAGATGAAAGCAACTCCTTTTTTAAACATAATTATAACGTATCTTCGTAATGACTCTCATTCTAAAGTATTAACACACTGCTTAGTACAAAAAAAATTATTAGAGTTATAATTATTTATCAAAAAATTAATATTACGGGATAAGAATATTTATTAATTACACCTTCTTAAATATGTAATATAAAAAAAAATATTATTTGAAGTACTTTAAGAGATAATAGCAACGGAATTGCCGGAATTGTTACATAAATCCTAATTCATTGTTTCATTTCAAATTATTCCGAAAGTGGAATTAGTCTGAAGAAAGGGGCAAATACAATTAGTGCAGGTAATTTTAACATATTATACGATAAACCTCTTAACCAAGAAAATGATACTTATTTCTGATGATAATTCTAATCTAATCTAAAAAGAGTTATTGGAGGATGATATTAAACATATATAATAGCGGCTGCAAGCTATTCCAGTAAGAATTATCGAAGAAACCACATCAAAACAGAAACTTCTGTGCGTTTGATTAGTCAAATAGCCAATTGCTTTAATATTAGGAGTTAAGGGTATTTTTAAAGAAACAACGGTTTATGACATATAAGAAAATTTTTCAAGCAAAAGTTGGTAATAGCTTATTGGCATCACTCCCCGGCCGTCACCCCCCTGGACCGACAGGGTACCCGTAACAGGTTTTTCCAACGGAAAAAAATATATAATAATCTGTGATTTGGTTGTTTTGTTTGTAAATTCCAATGACAGAGCGAGAGGTTTTGTAATTAATTATTTGAGATCTGTGAATATCGTTATTACCTTAAATTGTAATTTTTGATTATAATTCCACCGGATTCCTATTTAATATTTACATATATACCCCCACCGCCTCTAAATGTCATTAAAAATTATTGATGTACATAAAAGTATTGAATTAATGTTTAATGTGGCTAGTATGTAACATATTACTCGTTCTAACAATATTACAAGACATTTAATCAACTTTTATTACATGTTATCACAAGTAATAAAAGACAAGACAGCGTATTATTATATTAAGCTTATATATTTATATTGACTTATTTGAATTATAGACTTAATTATTTCAGATCTCTTGTATCAAAACTGGAGAGAGAACAAAGTAGTCAATGTTTTATAATTACAAGACAATGCTTTTTTTTTAAAGTTTCCTTATACTTAATCTTAAAAATAATATATATATATATATATATATATATATATATATATATATATATATATATATATTGATAGTTTGAAATTATATAATTTCAATCTATTTTATATTTCAAGTCTAGAATCATTGAAATAACTATTAGTTCGTTGGGTGTGGACCGTTATGAGTTTGATAGTCAAGTTTGCGATAATTGTTGAGAGAGCTTTTGAATGGAATTTACAAACTCTACGGATCCTGAATGCGACTCTTGAGAATTATAATTAATGAAAGTTAAAACAAATTTCAGCCTCATTTCGATGTCATCCTAGAAAATAAGATGCGATAATATCAAAAGGTATCTCAACAATAAAAAAGTAACAAAATATAACTTGTTCCATTCGGGTCTTCGTAACGGCCTAATATTAAATCTTCGATGAAAAGACAAAAGGAGAAACTTTCCCAAGGCTCCTATATAGCCCTATATATAGGATACTATTATATATTTATTTTCTAATATTCATTAAGTTGCTATTCAGATATAACATAAAAATAGTTTAATATCATATCAATTAGTATATTATATTATTTTTATCTACACCTTTATCATTAATTCAAAAACATTAATTATAAAATATTAATATATTAATGAAATAAGTAAATTTTCTTCTATAAATCAAAATTTGAATATGAAGGTACATACATATTTTTTAAACAATTATTAATATTAAACAATTAAAGAGGAGTACAATATTATTCGCAAATATTTATAAAAATATATTTTTAATTATCAAATCTTAAAATTCTTAAAATATGCTAATTCGTAAATTAGTGCAAATATAATTATTTCTCTAGATTTTGCTTAGGTCTAATAAGTTATATATATTTTTCAACGAATTACTCAGGACGAATATGATATAAGCTTGTATTCAGTATAAAATTGGTAAAATTTTGTTATTAATAATACATTTTCCGTCATAATTAAATTTTCATTGTTAAGAGATATTTAGGTAGGATATATTCTACATATAGGATAAACAAATAAAATAAAAACAAATTTTATTATAATTCAATTATATTTTACCTAACTAGAACCATCAGCAGGGATAGATTGCGTAGAAATAAAGTAGAAAAGAAATATCATACCTTAAAAAATAATATGTATATTCATTTATGTAATAAAGAATTCTAACTAAAATTATAAAAATATATTTTACACTTCCATTAACAACAAAATTTACTACTCTTATTATTAATAATGAATCTTTATTCGTTTTCGCTTTATGGACAAAAGATTAAAATTATCAGATTCTTGTTAACTTAGGCAATTAAGTAAGTCACTTAATATGTAAATTACTAATCTAATATTACTTTTCATTATTGATAGACTTTATAGCATTTGAATTCAACTCAATACTTTAATTAATGTAAATGTAGAAAAGTAGGTTATTATAGACAAGTTATTTATTGTTCCGCGTAGTTCTACGCCGTAACGTCGTAGCTATAACTATATAACTTTATTTCGTTTATTATTTCCACACTCTAAAATTTTAAAAGTATATAATGCTAAGGGTTACTTTTCTGATTTCCATCTAGACATTTTGATTTGTCACTTAAAGAACAGCAAAATATTTATTGTCTTTCTGAATATAATTTATTTAATCAATTATGATGAAAATGAAATGTGATTAAAAATAAACCATATTATAATTTCTCGTAAAGGCCTGTATTTGTGTTTTAAAAATTCTAATTTTAATATTATTAATCTATATTACTAACCTGTAAACACAACACCTATCCACCTAGATAACTTTGAAACACAAGTCAAGTAATAAATATTATTTATGTAACAATATCCATTCAATTTAAATATACTAAGGTAATCCATAACCTTGAGCTATTTTCTAAATCTTGTTTCCTTAAACTGTGTGACCCGATAAGGCTTTCCTCACAATAAATTATGTTTTACTTCCCTTGCAAATCTTTTCCTTCAGGGACATTCAAAATCCTATTTAGCTAGGTTATATTATAATTTAGCAAACGTATTATTAATGTAGTTAATAGATTATGCCATATTTACATCCTGCAAAGTCAAAATGTATCTCACACACTGTATCAAGTTTAGAGATCGGAGTTTTAATTATATAACCTATGAAAATGGGATTATATAATTAGGTTTATATTTTCTAATATACCATAAGAAGATGCCTTTTCTTTCTATGTATATTTTAAGTTGGGTATAAGATATACAAATGATTCTTTATAATCTTAACATTTTTTTTTATTTTATATACAGTTTATATTACTAGGATACCTATAATAAGACTTTATAGGACGGGTACAAAAAGGTTGAATGAATTCAATTTTGTCGTAAATTGTTTGTTAAGTTGTTCAAAATTGTTTTCCTCATTCTTGTCATCGACTGAATGAGGTCGTCTCAAAGTAATCGTATTGTCTCTGAACGATCATTCGTTAACTCATTTCACTCTCTTGTACTTATTTTACTTTCTGAATATTGTTTGTATTGAAAAATACACAAAGTACTTTTTTTTCTTTTTGTTCCAGATTAATAAGCTTATATATCTAATATACTCATATCATAAATGAATAACATTTTTATTTATGTAAGTTGTATGTTATATTAAGTAATAAAATTTTAAATGTGCTTAATGTATTCGAATACCTTTATTGGTAACTTCAAACATTAATAACTATATAAATTTTATTAATATATAATATTCAAAGTGAAAATAACAATTAATTCATTAAAGGATGAGGTTTCCATATATTTTCGGTTATTTTATTGAAATTTACAATCTAACTTTTTCTCCATCCTCAAAAATTTTATTGTTATTTCATTGTAATGATTTTCTAATATTAAACACTAGGTCTTACTCGCGGTTCCACTCGCGGACAACAACAAAACTATATGTACTGCTCAGGGATTATGTAGCATTAATACGGGGAAAGAATTTTAAAAATCTTTCCAGTAGTTATCGAGTTTATTTGTTACAAACTTAAAAACTTGATCTTATAATATTAGTATAAATAAATGCGTGGTTGTTATAAACATACCGGATGTTTCTACTTTCTGTATATTGTATTTCCTAATAGAATTTTTTTTATTTTTATAATAGACTATAATTATAATATGCACAATAATTATATCTAATACAGATATATAATATACATACATACGCCGAGATTTTACCATACTTCTAGTTCGTGAATGGGTTCGCAACTAGTCGGTCGAAATCCAATAGTATTAATGTGAATAAAGACCGACAATGATATATAATTACAATCATAGATCACGAATATTAGTACAACAATCTTCAAAGGTTTTTAATTTAAATTTATATCTTTTACTGTATCGTAAAGCCAAAATAAAGACCGAAATTCGGTAATGCATTTTGCATTTTTTGGCCACGGTTTAAAAAGAAGGTTCAGTTCTTAAAGTTTGAGGTTACTTTGCTTTATTTTTTTAATATTATTTACTTGAATAAAAAGTAGCGTCATTTTAAATTAATTTAATCCTCCTTTTCTTTTAATATGTATGTAAAGAGAATAATATATCTGAATTTTATTTTTAGGCCTTTTTAATACAATCGTGTAAAATCGTCATATGTGATCATATTTAAGTATATATTTTTTATTATTCTCAGATTTTCGGGTACAAATAAAAGAAAAACAATTTATTAATATTCAATTATATAAACGAGGTAAATATTAAATTACCAACAGTACTTATCATTACGAATCCTTTGACGGAATTAAATTCACGTGCAGACGAGATTGCAGACGACGAGATGGGTTTGTTAGTTGATCATGTTATTTAGTACTCCTGCATTGATAATATGTGTACTAATGAATTACGTCGGTCACAACCGGAGGATCCAAAAAATACAAATTTATTAACTTAAAATTTAATACTTATATTTAATTTACAAACTACGTGATCCCTGCTCAAAGTTGGAGACAAGAATGAATAAAATGAATTAATAATTAAAGGAATACAGAAAGTGTAACAAACAAGGGTTTCAGATTTACATTCTAGGATTTTAACATGATACAATGCACCTGTGCTTAATCAGCGCTTCCACGGTTCGTGAGAATATAGTAAATGCTAATTTAACAATTTTATTATTAATAAGTATATAAGAAATATCTAATAAATGATTACATAGTCTATGGTAATATAACAAATGACATGTTCTGTTTATTTATATTAAATCACATTATTTGTATTTAATCTATCATTAAACAAAGAAATAACAGAAATGGTAAACTCAATACTAAAGCATTGTCTACTTCTCTTCCTACATGGAACATATAAACAGAAAAACAAAAAGGAGGCATATTATAATAATTATATAAAATTAAAAACAATATCGTTAAAACTATTCGATTACTTCGAAACGCATTTTTCATTTTAATATAATAATTATATTCAGTTATATAAAGTGACATATAAACTAAATATAAAATATAATATATAATTATGATATATAAAAAAAATGATTTAATTACTATTTGCGGACATGTTTGTTAAAAACCTGAATGACAGTTTGTCGAAGTGTATCATCAGGAAGGCTGTTCCAGAGTTTTATGGCGAATATTTTCAAAAAGTTGTATAAAAACCAGTATGGCGTGAAGGTATATATAAACTAACATTAAACATAGAACTGAGTTGCAAATCGTGAGGTAAGCCTAGTAATTGAAATTTCGATGTCAAGTTCTGTGGAGAAGATTGATCATTAAGAAAGGAAATAACTGAACTTAGCTTTTGCATATCTTCCTTAGCGCATACATAGTAACTTAACGTTAGGAATACTGAGAAATGTGATCAAATTTACGATAAAAATAAAACGAATTTAACTATTTATAATAATACGTAGTTTGTCTAATTTGGCTTTGAATGTGTTGGAACAACAAATATCATACACATATAACATTAGATACAGCAATAGTTTTAGTTTTCTACACATCTATCATGTCTTTAACTCTTTACAATCAGATCATATGTCTCTAAAAACTAATAATTCCTGGGTAGCATTGACTGAGATATAGCCAAAGTCGGTGTTTAATAAAATGGCTCTTTCATAGTATAAAAAATAAATATATAGAATGATAAATTCATTAATTCGGATAACACTGAAATCTACAATCTCTTAAATACTATCCTTATCACTGTACCAAATGGATAACTTTTTTTTTAATCTTCACTTTTTTTTTTATTCTTGTTTTCACAGTACTTAAAATTTATTTTTCTATCTTAGTTGGTAGAGATGCATTTTGCATTATCCTTGTAATCGCCTATATCACAAGTGATATCTAGGTTTCTTACCCAATGTTTGTTTTGCAATATAGAATAACATTGAATTGAAAGGTTTATTAGGTAATTTAAACGTACCTCAGAACAATAGCGTAGTTAGCAACTAGTAGGTCAATATCAAAATAGGAAGTTACAACAAAGTTTTCCTCCAGACGGTACATTTCACATTATAATTGATGAATAATGGACTGTAACTAATAAATTATTTGAGAGATTATAATTATACAATATGTATCTAAAACAAGCATTTATTAATTTTAATTCGTTATGTTAATGCATATTCTTTCTAAGAAAAGAAATCAATGTTCCGCGAAACAAAATCTAGTTTCACAAAAACTTTTAGACTAATTAACTTGGGGTTCAAAGATCATTTCTTTGAAGTCGAGTATCTAAGCCGAACCCTTGTTATTCCTTTACGAATTGTAGGAAAAATAATCCCACACTCACTTCAATCGAATCGAAACACAGATTTAGACACATCTCATGTTCTTAATGTTACTATTACTTCTTTAATTTATTATAAACAAATGCTATAAAAGTATTGATTTACTTTTATCAGAACTGACAACTTAATAACTTATAAAGTTACATAGAAATTAGTAAAATATAAATCTTGAGTAAACGACTGTAGGTATACTACATACATACATAAATACGTACCCTATAATCTCCACAAAAGGGATGGGAAGCATTGCCATCTTTGAGGAGTAGGGACAAGGGAGACTCTAACGTGACTGTAATATCACTCCAATACTTTATGATAATAGTCACCCGCATACGAGCTGAATTCCATCTACAATAATACAATTTAATTCCACCTACAGTTTACCTCGTTACATTCATTTCTAATGTAAGAAACACCTTGCAAGAGGTTTCTAAAGCTTTATAATAAAATTAAAATCATATCACGTATTTATGTAACATCGAATAAAGGCTTAAGCTTATATTTAAGTCAAAACGTGAAAGGCCTAATAATTATACTAATTCAAGTTCCGAAGCCAGGTGATATCCATAAAAATACAGACTAAAAACTCCGTCCCCTCATCTTTCTGAACGGAATAATATCTAAAAACGTTACGAAAAAACCAAACTTACACTCTAAATTTTAAATTTCTAATGGCATTAATATACAGTATTCATGAGAAAGCAATTAGTCAGAATAAGGCTCTACTTGTATAAAGATAGAAAGAATTCTTACAATATAAATATAATTACCAATTTAAATATTTAACCAATTTTAAGAAGTACTGAAATAAAAACATAAAAATAGGCCATGATGATTTTTTTTGCTAAATTAATTACAAAACTTAGTTATATAAACGTAATTATACTATATAAGAAAATACTGAATTGTTTCGGGTTACATAGCACAATACATTTACAGAAATTAATTTGAATGTGTTATTTTTTCTTTAATTAACCAAAGCAAGATAAATAGCAAGATAAATACTTTTATTAATTAAGTAATAAAAATATTATGGCCTATTTTAAATAGAAAACTTGATAATTATAATACGTAATTTAAAATAAAATATACGTTTTCTGAATGATAAAAAAGGTTCATATAAATTAAAAAGGTTTAATGTAATGTAATAATAACTATGTCCCTAGAGACAGGAAGTCTTATCGTAATGACTTGCGTATTGTGCTTTCTATGTGTTACCTGTTTTAATAATACATTTATTGTTAACAAATGCAAATTTCTAAAATGTGACCAACGAAATATCTTTTCATAAAGAGTTTTCGATTTTTTTGAGTCGAGTGACAGGAAGTTTGTGAGTTGAAAATTCGTATTTTTTTCTCATAAATAAGTATACCACGTTGGTCGATCAGATTGTCAGGACTTTTATGAACATATTTAAAAAAAAAATCAATTCCTAACGAAAGTGACTATATTGTTTAAGTTAATGGTATCTTGTAAATAGTAGAGACTAGTTATATGACGATAGATTTTGATCTTTTCTACCCATAATTTTAAATTTCCAGTCCAGTAAAATAATTTGTTGAAGTAATTTACGATTGTTTTGATTTATATTGCTTATTTATTACGATATTGAAAGGAAACTTATCTAACAAAAACCTAGTTTAGCGAAGGTCGACCTTTTAATGTCAGGGTTATGAATATTAAAATTGAAAGACGCTTTATTGTAAACAACTGAAACTTCACGACTCGAGTGAAGCTGTTTGATTAGTTGATATGAAAATAACAAGACGCCTTGAGAGTGTTGATGAGTTGTGCTTTATTTAAAATCTATTTTTATTAATTTATTCACTCATCCAACAAGGGGATGAATATATTCATTAATTTGTGAATACTAATTTCATATTTAATTAATATATGAAAATTTATATTACATATATAAAAATTTGTTATTCATTTCAAAGTAACTTATCTTTTAAATTACAAAATAGAAAAAGGAATTTACACGAGAGAAAAGGTAATATTTGAATTCTTATTACCATATTTAAATTGGTTTACACATTTTTGACATTTCGAAGGAATCCCGTTAATTAGAACCTGTTTTATATTTATTAGCCTATTATTATATTAAAAAATGTATCGTAAATATGCTACGCTTCAGAGAATATTATAAATGTTTTTATTAAATTATTTTTTACCCATGTATCTGTTTACAAAAAAATAAATTAGATACTTGGTCTCTTTATATACATTTTCAAATTCAGCAATACTAATATGTAAATATTAACAGGCAATGGCCTTGTGTTGAGATAAAATATAACCAAAATTTATACAAAATACTTCTGTAGGCAAGATATAGCAAAACATAATAACTTTAGGATAATTAAATATTATTACTTGTGACATTAACTATTATAGCAAGAGGTTCAGCATTCCGCAGAAACGGTGCACTAGTTATAGAATATATTTGAATTTCAGTAACACCCTGCATACACAAGCAACTCATAGCCAGTGCATGCAAAAAAGATCACCCAGTGACAGGCTAGTACCCAGTGTAATATAGTAGTGCCAAATACGTCACTGTCAGTATATAATAAACTAAAATCATTTCAAAAGTACCAATGAAGATTTTATTAACTGATTTGACACGCTATACTCTGAAGTAAAATACCAGAATTAAATAATTGTCTCGTATTAACAATAATTTAGTATTTTAATATCCTTAAACGTAAATTTGACGTATGTATAAGACAGATATACATATTCAGGAATAATAATAAACATTGGTCCTTGTATTGAAACAAAAAGAGGCTTTTAAATCATTCTGAACGAAGATAAGATAACAAGAGACGAGGGTGATCAAAGAGGATTTGGGTAGAATAACTGAAAATTATATAAAACAAGTGTATATGCAATTCATACATTGTAAAAGAGAAACCTAGTCCACTGGAGAAAAAGATGAATAAAGAGTAATAATAAAGTAATTAAGATAAAGTTTAATTATTTTATATTACTTTATATTTTGAAGTTAAATGTCACAATACATATATAACAGATATTACATATCTTGCATATTATTTATGACATTGCAATAATATCTCTTATTTTTAATTATGGTTTTTTTTATTGTAAATTAATTATTAAAATTTTCAAGTGTTTCTAGTTCTAGTGGGACACGACATTTTTATTAGTTCTCGTATGAACCATATATAATTTATTTAACGATTATGCTGAAGTATTATATATTATATTATTATCAGTTATTGATGAAATGATTGCTCTTTCATTAATCCATTTATCTCGTTTTGTTTATACAAAGAAAATAATAAAATATAAAGAATTCGCTTAGAATTTATTAATTTTAGATATTCAAGCAATGTTGTTTGTTTCTTAATAGTTCGCAATTTGCGTTTCATTGAGTTTCAAATTACAGTATTTCTAAAGAAATTTAATTTCAATAGATATTTAGAATTTATACTTGTAATTATAATTAATTTATCATTATGAGAGTTTAAAAACGAATTGATATAAAGATTTAAAAATGCTAATAAAATAACGTAAATCAAATTCGCTAACACGTATTAAAAGCTTGAAAGATAAACTATTAGAAAATATTTGTTTCTAATAAATTTTTAGTAGCGTTTACTGCTTATATATATAGTTTATATGAATAAAATTTAAAATTGTTATTTTTATTAGTTTACACATTCTAAATTAATGAATGACTATGTCTGATGGAAGTGGACACGTCAAACGTTTTTGGAAAGGGTTTATTTCGTAAGAGCCTGTTCACTGTCGCTATGAAGACACATTATACTCAGAGGTTACTACAGAAAAAGGCAAGATGTTTCAATCCTTCGCTATGAGAATTAAAAAGATTAATAATAATAAATAATGCAAAGTGCCGACAATATTTTACATCGGCTCTTTGTCCCGGTACTTATTTCATTTTAGAAAGAATATCGATTTTACCTAACTTTTATTATTAATACAGATGTGAATTTGTTTGTTATCATATAAATATTACCTAATAATTCTATAAAACTATGACAATGAAATTTCTTTTTTAACTAAATATAAAACTAAGTTATTTTCAAAGTATTGATTATGAGTAAAACTAAATGTTGCAAAAGATTGAAGACCATTCCAAAAAATAATTCAATTTTAATTACTGAAAAATAAAATGTTTAATATAAAAGTTCAAAATCAAATATGATAAACCTTATTTATGAAAAAAACATAGAAATATAGAAGCAAAGACTGAAGATGACAATACCTATTTAGTTAATGATACATGTACGCATCACGATGGGTTCTCGATCCAATTTCCTTTTCGTAATTTTTACGTCCGTAGCTCATAAAGTCTTTCCAATCCTTAAAGCCATACAGTTTTCTATTCGCCTGTTTACTAATAAAAAGAGTCGTAAATATTTATTGATCTTTTGTTTACTTTTAAAATAACATAAAAAAAAATTATAGATGTTAAAAAGAATTATTTTGTCGTATTAACTCACTCTATAAGTAACAAATTGATAAATAAATTCGGTATATTATTTTAGCTCCTACATAGATAATATAAATGTTTAAGCTTTACTAATATTACAATAAACAAGTGTGGATATTCAAGCGTTTATGTAACATTTTAAGCTTGAATTTTTGGGAACACCTTATGTTTATTGTCGGGTTAACCCTCATAAGCTATGGATATTAAGAAACCCATGAAGTTTTAGATGAGTTTGAGTGTTCAGACTTACGTAGATTTGAATTTGAAGGCCTCGGAATATCTAATATGATTTACAGGGAATCTAATATAGCTAAGTACGTCAGTAACTATGAAGTATCTAATATAGAGTCATATCGAATACTATTTATAAATATTATTGTAACTCTTTTAAAAAAATATTATTATAAATTCATAAAATTACAATTGTAATACTGTATACTAAGGTATTTTCTACTTCATAAAAAAATCTGCATTGCAGTAGTTAGTATCTCTGCGTATTCAAGAGCCGATAGAATTATCATTAAGATCCAAGTTTTATAAAATTCTCATACGAATCGAATCAAAATCCCATTGGTTGAGAAAAATAGAATAACAAAAAGTTAACCAATGTAAATTATTTAAATAATTTTACAATATTAAGAACAAATGACAGATTTTTTACAAAATACATCACGTAATACTCATAATTTATTCTAAGGAATCAGGACTTGTACGAAAATATAACACAATACAGTGTAACACGCTGACGACCCAAGAGTATGAGTCTTTATTAATGGGAATGAGGTTTAATAAATCGATTATCATTAAAATTAAATAAAATAAAAATAAAGAGATTTTATTTGTTCTCAACAACATTAAATTAAATATAGATTACTACTTTAAAAGGTAGATCATAGAACCTCTTTGTGGGTAAAGGCCTCCTCCAAAGATGCCCTTTTTTTTATTCTTTTTTGCTTTTTGGCACCAATTTGACTTGCTTGATTTTTGATTGCTATTGTCCTAATATCATCCTCCTATCGTGCAGGTGGTCTTCCTCTTTACAATGATAATCGCTTTCGTCGAATGATGATCGATGAGTAACATTATGAAAGACCATAAAATTTTTTATATCAGATTTTTATAATTATCATAATAATATATAATTTTATTACATTATGCAAATAAGTTTCTGTACAATTATTTCTATTACGGTCAAGTTACATATAATACATATATTTAAGACTGGATATTAACACTGGCAATATTTTAAACTAAATTCAATTGTTACTAACATATAATATATTTTTTAATTAACCCTTCGATTTTTTAAATAACATAATTTATTCATGTAATTTTTATCTCGTTTCTGATAAAAATGTTAAAAATGACGGCTTGGTTACTTTTAACTGCTTACAATTTGACATACGGGCAGTACTTGATATCAAGCAGTCCGCAGCCTCTTATTATCTCTCAGTTTGGCAATACTGTCGGTAAATTTCCAGCTCAAAGGCTTACCGTTAATAGGCTAGGGTAAGTAGTCGTAATATATAAATACGAATATCTTTTATATAATAACATTTTATGGCTTATTACTAATAAAATTAATCCTTGAAATCGTCACTAATAGATTTAATACAATTCCTGTAATTAGCATGCTCCTTTCTCAAACAATTATAATTTATAATATATTTTAATTGAACGTTTTGAACAAAGAATAAAATTCACTTTTAAAAATTATAACTTTATTCTTTTTAAAGAATAAATGATTTTTATTTTCTTCTTGAAGGCTTAATACTTAGTTTTAATTAAACTTACATTATATTTTATTTGTTTTGATTTTGTCTTTACTATCTACAAAATTAATTTATTATGTAAATATATAAAAAGACGTGTCCAAAATCAGAAATTTATTTTGTTGAGATGGTTACCATTGATTGATTGTTTACAAGAATAATGTGTACTGAATATATTTATGTAATATTTATTCTAGATATTCTATTTGATATAGAGAGAACAAAAACAAAACATACACTTAAAAAAATAAAAAAATCGATGTCAATTTATTTTTATTTCAAGTGAATTATTTTGTACCCACTTTGAAGTGAAGTCAAGGAAAATATTTTTTTAATAATTAACGATGTCTTGATGGTGTTCATTTAGAGAACTGTGATCAAAGCAAACCCACCTTCTTGATTAACACAATATAGTTGTATGTTGCATGAACTAAACATTGCAGCTATTTTGTTAGCAGCTATCTCCATTCCAGTAATATTTAAGAACAGCCCCGGAATATCGATATCAGGTTATTGTTTTTAAACTTTCTTTATTTTATTTGACTGGATGTATCTGTTTAATAAAATATTTAATAAATATATATGGATTGCAACGAACTAATATCGTAGATTTTTACTTTCGTTCGGTTTCTAGGGGGAACTTAAAAAATGATATATGTACATTTTCAGGCTGTATTATAGTTGTTAGAAGTTTAGATATACTGCTGCTTTCCAAAAAAAAAATTATAATTTATTTAGTAAGTTTTTTAAAAATAATATATAGATTTACTAAGTATTAACATTGCTTCTTAATTAAAATAATTTCTAATGAATATAAATGTTATGTTCGTCACTATAAAGTCTGCAATCTCTTTTAAATATATGAATTCAGTAAAACTTTTGATAAAGACAAACTTCACTAATTACTTTTATATTTAAGATCCTTTTTTTACTTTCTTATATTTTAGCTCTATAAAATATTAAGTCAAGTAAATTAATAACAATTATATAATTAAAGTTCTTTAAATAAAAGTATATTATGTTATATTACAAGATGATTATAGTATTACAGATTTTCCTTAGTGTCAGTTGGAATAAAACTTTAACAAAACGACAACCAGTCCCAGAGAACAGAAAACAGAGAATTTTGAGAATCCATTATGGATATCATCTCATCCTATGCCTAAAGCTTCTGTGACTATGGGCGAATATTAACTGTAAATAAAGGTGAATTTGTAGATAATAATGACATTGTTCTTAAACAGCTGTTTCACATATTAAATATCGTATCGTTTCGTGTATCGTATCGTGTCGTGTCGTGTCGTGTCGTGTCGTGTCGTGTCGTGTCGTGTCGTGTCGTGTCGTGTCGTGTCGTGTCGTGTCGTGTCGTGTCGTGTCGTGTCGTGTCGTGTCGTGTCGTGTCGTGTCGTGTCGTGTCGTGTCGTGTCGTGTCGTGTCGTGTCGTGTCGTGTCGTGTCGTGTCGTGTCGTGTCGTGTCGTGTCGTGTCGTGTCGTGTCGCATTATTGTGTAATTTGTTTCCTTGTTACAAAACATTTTCTTAAAAGGGATGTGGAAATTTTAATTAAGTAATATTAATGAAAAATCGTTTTTTTTTTTTTGTTCATTTGAAAAGTTCCTCAAATATAACTTTTTGTAGACGACTCCATAAAGTATTCGATTTTATAACATCTTCGCGTTGACGATAGTTCTAATAGGACTTAGATAAAAAAAACTTACTACTAATGTCAAAATATACTGAGATAAAAATAATAGTAAACTAGGTATTGCGATTTTTAACACTACACAGCAGTATATTACTTGTGTAATATATTTTTACTAGTGGTTCCATTTACTGGAGGGTTAAACTGTTACGTGATAGGATATCTTTTATGGTACTCTAGTGTTCATTTTATTATTGTCGTCGAGATAGTTGCCTTAATATGAATTTGTCTTTGAAGAAATATTAAAAAACTACATAAATATAACCGTTTCCTTCGTTTTACATGACTGGATCCTAATTGAACTATTTAAAACAACAAAAATAAATTATAAAGTATATTAATAAAACATATTTATTGTATATTAAAAGAGGTACAAAAAATGTTATTTATAAACAATAAGGCGGTCTTATCGCTATGTAGCGATCTTAAAAATGGACGATGGCTTTGTAGTTTGCAGTGTCAATAATCTTTCATCCTTCAGATTATACGTACAAATAATTGAAAAAAAAATATTATTTAATTAATAATGTTTTCTAAGATTTACACGAGTACTACACATTTCAATAAAACTATTTTATGGATATAACTCGCGTTTATTTTTACATTTTTTGCGGTTAACGTGTTTGCGGCAAGACGAGGTGGCATATAATTATTTTCATTAAATAGCATATTTGAAATTTTTTCATTATATTATATAACTTAAAATCATGAATAAATAAAATAAGCATAATTGTCACTCTTAATTAGTTAGAAATGTGAATTTAAACAAATCGCTACAAATTAATACAATTATTATTAAACTATTTGTGAAGCTGTCTAATTTAAAAAAGCGATTATATATTGCAAATTTATATAAGGTAACCCTCCTTAAGCATACATTAATGATCAAGTACAGATGAAGAATCTCGAGTCCACAAAAGTTAAAAAATAATATTATAACAAATTTATTTATAATAACAATTTACAGGATTTATTCATTTATTAATGTTGCATGTCCCATGGCTGTAATTGCTCCAACGATTAGAAAAATTGTATGGTGTTTGTAGTGTTATTATAATATCAATAATAAATGTATTGTAGCAAAATAACAGTAATTTGTTGGTAAACCTATAATAATACTGTCCATCAGTAGAATAAACAGTGAAAGAGAAATGTATATATTATAGCTATCGTTACATTATCCCATCATAAATTGTGAAATGTTGAAATATGACATCCTTATATTATATTCATAGTAAGATATTTTCACATCAGTGACAACGCGACGTATAGGACAAGTAGAGGACAACACGTTATTTCACATACTTATGCTTATAATAGGAAATCATGTCAGTATAATTTTGAATATATCTAGAAGGCCGTATTCACACCCACGGCGTTTTTTTTTTTACAACGCTTTTACAACGATTGCATTTAAGTGCTAACAGTAAATATATAAAAAAATAAACTTTGTATGATTTTTTAAACAGGTTTTCATTAGATTATTGAATTTAAATTAGTTAAACTACTGTACCGTCATAATAATTAAACAAACATTTATATAAAATACAAAAAAAATATATAAGTCGTTCTATAAATGTACGAAGCAAATTATTGGTTTCCCAATTAGGTTTTTCTCGTAAGAAGCTCCTTTTGAACTTTGAACAACACACAAAACTTTGGTTCACTTAATAATAGTTACGAATATTTGCATAAAACCCGACTCAGTTCAATGCCCCATAATGAACTGATTTTAAACATAGTATATTGTTTGTTTAGGTTATGGAAAAAAATAAAACGCGTTCATAGAATTTATTTTGTATGCTTTGTTTGATTTAAGACGTGTCCATTACTGTTTCATGTTTGGTCATAATTTTCGTAGCGTTATTCCAATATATCTAAGACTTGCTTCACGATGATGGTTGATCCTAATTCTAACCATTTTAACAGACCATGGTTGAAAATGTTTTTTTTTTCACAATCAAGTAATTTTTTAACGCATAATTTAAAAGGAAGTCTTTCATAAGATAATTCTAATAAATATTTTAACTCCAAATTTCCTGCCTATGGATAAATATTTGTTACTTCTTAAAACAAAACAAATCCAAATAGATTTAAATATAATACAAAGATAATTTTCAAAATTCTATATAATTAGAACGAAAACATTTATTCTAGCTCAAGGGAGTTTGCATTCAAAAAACATACTCTATGCTTGCTCAATTGAATTATTAAGAAAATCAAAATAATTTCTAGAGTAAGAAATTTTGTTCATCTATCTGTTCATCTCGACTAGAGCAGAGCAACTTTTATAAAATTCAAAACACTGTTATTTTCTCTGGCTACGGTAGTTGAATTAGTAGTCACTTACTAACGTGGCTTTAAATTATTATGGAAACACCGTAGTTTTAAAACCAAGTAAGACTAGAAAGTTTCATAACAAAAATGGTCTTTAAATTTTTTTCTCCATTATCAATTAGGTTTTGTAATTATTTGTAAGCATATACCCGCAAAATGTAATGGCGCAGGATGATGGCTTCTTTTACAATTTTCTAATCAGTTGCCCAGATCTTAAGTTTTAAAACTATTTAGACTTATATATGAAAGATTTTTTTTCAATAGATCTAAGATTATTATTATTATTTGTATATTATTCATATTCTACGTCTTTAACTTCGTATCGGCAGAAGAGGTATTTCAATTGATCCATTGTATGTGTTTGTATTCGTAAAAAAAATGTTTAGCGGTGATGCGGGAATGTTAAAAAACTGTTAATATAAAAACTTTTTCGAAACGATATATTACGAAATAGGTATTATGTACCTGGTAATTGCCTGACGTTTCGACCAGTTTGCACCGTCCGAGGTCACAGGCTAACTGTCTTAGCGGTGCACGCTCTCCGTCGTCGAATCCGTGAGGTTGAAATTTCTTCATCTACCCGCACGTCTTTGTTATTATTTAAATTATCTTCATATAAATCTTCATATAAAATTCACTTTTAAAAATTATAACTTTATTCTTTTTAAAGAATAAATGATTTTTATTTTCTTCTTGAAGACTTAATAATTGGTTTTAATTAAACTTACAATATACTTTATATGGTTTTGATTTTGTCTTTACAATCTATAAAATTAATTTAATATGTAAATGTATAAAAAGACGTGTCCAAAATCAGAAATTTATTTTGTTGAGATGGTTGCCATTGATTGATTGTTTACAAGAATAATGTGTACTGAATATATTTATGTTATATTTAAAACTAATTTAAATATAATTTTTGATATAGAGAAAATGAAAACAAAACATACACTTAAAAAAATAATAAATCGATGTCAATTTATTTTTATTTCAAGTGAATTATTTTGTACCCATTTTGAAGTGAAGTCAAGGAAAATATTTGTTTAATAATTAACGATGTCTTGTTGGTCTTCATTTATAGAACTGTGATCAAAGCAACCCACCTACTTGATTAACACAATATAGTTGTATGTTGCATGAACTAAACATTGCAGCTATTTCGTTAGCAGCTATATCCATTCCAGTAATATTTAAGAACAGCCCCGGAATATCGATATCAGGTTATTGTTTTTAAACTTGCTTTATTTTACTTGACTGGATGTATCTGTTTAATTAAATATTTAATAAATATGTATGGATTGCAACGAACTAATATCGTAGATTTTTACTTTCGTTCGGTTTCTAGGGGGAACTTAAAAAATTATATATGTACATTTTCAGGCTGTATTATAGTTGTTAGAAGTTTGGATATACTGCTGCTTTCGAAAAAAAAAAAAATAATAATATTATTTAGTAAGTTTTTTTAAAATAATATATAGATTTACTAAGTATTAACATTGCTTCTTAATTAAAATAATTTCTAATGAATATAAATTTTATGTTCGTCACTATAAAGTCTGCAATCTCTTTTAAATATATGTAGTCAGTAAAACTTTTGATAAAGACAAACTTCACTAATTACAAAAGTAGTAGTACTTTAATATTTAAGATCCTTCTTTTACTTTCTTATACTTTAGCTCTATAAAATATTAAGTCAAGTAAATTAATAACATTTACTATATAATTAAAATACTTTAGATAAAAGTATATTATGTTATATTACAAGATGATTATATTACAGATTTTCCTTAGTGTCAGTTATAATAAAACTTTAACAAAACGACAACCAATTCCAGAGAACAGAAAACAGAGAATTTTGAGAATCCATTATGGATATCATCTCGTCCTATGCCTAAAGCTTCTGTGACTATGGATGAATATTAACTGTAAATAAAGGTGATTTTGTAGATAATAATGACATATTATATCGTATCGTTTCGTGTATCGTATCGTGGTATGTCGTGTTGTGTCGTATTGTGTCGTGTCTTGTCTTGCTTGTCTTGTCGTGTCGTGTCGTGTCGTGTCGTGTCGTGTCGTGTCGTGTCGTGTCGTGTCGTGTCGTGTCGTGTCGTGTCGTGTCGCATTATTGTGTAATTTGTTTTCAATTGTTTCCTTGTTACAAAACATTTTCTTATAACTTTTTTCATTTGAAAAGTTCCTCAAATATAACTTTTTGTAGACGACTCCATAAAGTATTCGATTTTATAACATCTTTTATTGATTTTGTTAATTTTTTTAATATAACCAAAATAAAATAAAACATAGAAGCCTTACTCATTGCGTGTTTCAAATTTCTAAGCTAATATCACGTGATAATTGCATATTATTTATTCGCGTTGACGATAGTTCTAATAGGACTTAGATAAAAAAAACTTACTACTAATGTCAAAATATACTGAGATAAAAATAATAGTCAACTAGGTATTGCGATTATTAACACTACACAGCAGTATATTACTTATGTTATATATTTTTACTAGTGGTTCCATTTACTGGAGGGTTAAACTGTTACGTGATAGGATATCTTTTATGGTACTCTAGTGTTCATTTTATTATTGTCGTCGAGATAGTTGCCTTAATATGAATTTGTCTTTGAAGAAATATTCAAAAACTACATAAATATAACCGTTTCCTTCGTTTTACATGACGTGGATCCTAATTGAACTATTTGAAACAACAAAAATAAATTATAAAGTATATTAATAAAACATATTTATTGTATATTAAAAGAGGTACAAAAAATGTTATTTATAAACAATAAGGCGGTCTTATCGCTATGTAGCGATCTTAAAAATGGACGATGGCTTTGTAGTTTGCAGTGTCAATAATCTTTCATCCTTCAGATTATACTTACAAATAATTGAAAAAAAACTATTATTTAATTAATAATGTTTTCTAAGATTTACACCAGTACTACACATTTCAATAAAACTATTTTATGGATATAACTCGCGTTTATTTTTACATTTTTTGCGGTTAACGTGTTTGCGGCAAGACGAGGTGGCATATAATTATTTTCATTAAATAGCATATTTGAAATTGTTTCATTATATTATATAACTTAAAATCATGAAGAAATAAAATCAGCATTATTCTCACTCTTAATTAGTTAAAAATGTGAATTTAAACAAATCGCTACAAATTTATACAATTATTATTAAACTATTTGTGAAGCTGCCTAATTTAAAAAAGCGATTATATATCACAAATTTATATAAGGCAACCCTCCTTAAGCATATATGAATGATCAAGTACATATGAAGAGTCTCGAGCCCACAAAAGTTAAAAAATAATATTATAAGAAATTTATTTATAATAACAATTTACAGAAATTATTCATTTATGAATGTTGCATGTCCCATGGCTGTAATTGCTCCAACGATTAGAAAAATTGTAGGGTGTATGTAGTGTTATTATAATATCAATAATAAATGTATTGTAGCAAAATAACAGTAATTTGTTGGTAAACCTATAATAATACTGTCCATCAGTAGAATAAACAGTGAAAAAGAAATGTATATATTATAGCTATCGTTACATTATCCCATCATAAATTGTGAAATGTTGAAACATGATATCCCAATATATTCACGTTAAGATATTTTCACATCAGCGACAACGCGACGTATAGGACAAGTAGAGGACAACACGTTATTTCACATACTTATGCTTATAATAGGAAATCATGTCAGTATAATTTTGAATATTTCTATAAGACCGTATTCACATCCACCGTCCATCGTTTTTTTTTACAACGCTTTTACAACGATTGATACGATACGAACGATCGTATCGGCAGACGAGGTATTTCAATCAATCCATTGTATGTGTTTGTCTTCGTAAAAAAAATAATGTTTAGCGGCAATGCGGGAATGTTAAAAAACTGTTAATATAAAAACTTTTTTGAAACGATATATTACGAAATAGGTATTATATACCTCGTAATTGCCTGACGTTTCAACCAGATTGCACTAACCGAGGTCACAGGCTAACTATGTTAGCAGTGCACGGTCTCCATCGTCGAATCCGTGAGGTTGAAATATCTTCATCTACCCGCACGTCATCGTTATTATTTAAATTATTTTGTCGCCATGTGCTGTCACATACAACACTCACAGTGTCCTTATTCTGTAAACTAATTGACAAGTCCCTATTCTGGTGTTAAACCGATTCCTCAAAAAAGCCAGAACACCATTCTTTGGGTATGCAGACGACAGCACCGTTGTGGAGAGCTATATATCAAACACACGAGCTAGTGTGGCCGAAATCCAGTCACTCAGAGAGGCCATGGTCGAGCGCACAAACCTTTCCCTCCAGGCAGTCTCCGAATGGGGCGATGCCAACCTGGTTAGGTTTAATGCAGCGAAGACCCAGGCGTGTTTATTCTCTGCCAAAAAGAGGCCATTCCATCTGGCCCCTACTTTTCGAAATGTACCCGTGAAGATTGCGAACCACCTGGACCTTCTTGGTGTCAGGCTAAACTCGTCTCTCAACTTTGGTTCCTATATTGAGTCTAAGGCTCAATTAGCTGCTAAAAAGATTGGTGTTCTCTGGAAGGTGCGTCGGTACTTCAAGCCGGAACAGTTGCTCACACTTTATAAAGCACAAGTTCGGTCGTGCATGGAGTACTGCTCGCATCTTTGGGATGGATCGGCAAAATACCAGCTAGAAGCGTTGGAATCAATTGAGGGACGGGCTAGGAGGCTCGTAGGTGATACCACCTTTGCCAAGGCAAAACTCCAAAGTTTGGACCATCGCCGCAAGGTGGCTAGTTTGTCGGTCTTTTATCGGATACATTTCGGAGAGTGTGCAACCGAGCTGCACAACTTGATACACCCAGCTCCTTTCAGTCACCGAACGACGAGAAGCTCAAATAGGAAACACCAATTTACGGTTGAGGTTCCAAAGTCCCGTACAAAACGTTTTGCTTCCACATTCCTTGTGCGGACGGCGAAAATTTGGAATTCTCTGCCGGAGTCGGTGTTTCCTAATTGTTACAATCTGGGGGTCTTCAAATCGAAAGTTAATAGGTATTTACTAGGTAAGCGTGCCACACTTTAGACTACAGCCTATGCTTAACATCAGGCGGGCTGTAGTCAAACGCTTACCTATTGTGGTTTAAAAAAAAAAAAAAAAAAAAAAAAACCATAAACACCAATACTAATGCTATATACACTTTCATAGGGAACTTATTATTTTATTAACGTCCGATTAAATTAAACATTTAAATATTTTGCTACTTGTTAATTTAAGTGTAATTCAATTATTAATTTTACAATATTTGATGCATTAAGTTATTGAATAATTAAAATATCGATATTACTCATAGCTTTGTCATAGACCAGATGTGGTTATTGAATGCCAACTGCTTTGAAATATTATATTTTGCTATACATGCATAGAATTAAAATATTATAGTTAACTTCTCGTCCCATAATATTTACTTAAAGTTTATGAGAAGGTTTACCGTCAAAATTTAAAGCGAAGCATTGTATGCATGCGTCGCTTAAGAAATGTATACTTCAAAATTATTCTTGCCTTAATAACAAGTATCTTACAACGTTAACACATTAGTAGTCCGTAAAGTTACTGAAACTTTTCCTGTGTTCACGGTAAACTATTCCTTGCTTTCAGAACTTAGTAAGTTATTGCTCGTCGACCGTATCTATTATATTCTAAGTCATAAATTATTGATTTTATATTTCCGCATTTTCTCTCTAATAACCTCACATGGTTTAATATATTATTTCTGATAATATTTTCTCTAAAAATTCTATCTTCAGTGCAAATTTTAGTGATTCGTTTATACCAAAAATGTTTTAATTACTAAAAACAGATTGAGTCTCTTAAATTAATATTTGAATACGATCATTTAATTTAAAATTCATTCCGGATTTAAGAAGTTATTGTACCCTAATTTTTGTTATTACATTTTTTGTATTATTTTCACGTTGTGAGGTATCCTCAGTGGCTCTAACAATTTTTAAAAACATGTTTGTGTAGTAGTGTATGTATGTAAGTGTGTATGTATGTGTATGTATGTAAGTCGTTTTTTCGACTTCATTTTCAAGCGTTCTGCGATTAGTTTTTGGGGAAATCAACCAAGCGAATTTTTTTTTTTTTTTCTTAACTAGTTAAGGTAAGGTAATATCATGGGGCTCGCACCCATAACCGCTTATTATAGCGGTAGCGCTTATCATCAATCCATATGACCTTTGAAAATTAAAACAATCAATGAGTAAGCCTCCAAAAATAAATTTTAGTATTTTAATATTTTACTTTAGTAAAAAAAATTCCATGTACTTGGAAAAAAAAACTACATGTACTGTAGAGGTGGCTCTTATTATGTGATTATTCTTGGAAATAGTGTAGTGTTAGCGGATTTTCTTTCCTAATCTTTGAGTTTTGTCGTATTTGATTTAATGCCCATAGTTTAAAAAAAAATATTAAAATGTCGGAACACATGTTCACACAAAAAATACAGTTAGTTAACTTTAAAATCTAATAACTTTTGAAAATAAGTATAAAGATAAGAATATTCTTTTTTTTCAACATATCGGATTAACTAAACTAAACTTACCCACTTTTCAATTATTAAATTGTAGCTTTAAGTCTTTCATGATAATCATACACAAAATCTAGTATAGTAAGACAATAAAAAATTTTTTTCATATCATAGAAATACATTTAACTATCTATAAATAAAAATAATAGTATACTTAAGAAATGAGAACAGTCAAACGTATGAGCAATGAATTTCAAATGCTTCGATAACCGGCAGAAGCGATTGAAGATTACGAAACTCATAACATTTCTTATATATTTTCGGTTTTCTGTACCAATTTCTTGTTGGTAATTTATGAATCATTCCAAATATCAGATCCTCATGTTATTCGCATTAAAGCAATGCGATAATTTAGTTTTAATTTTATTATAAGAATATAATAACATTATTTTCCATTCGGTATTGTCTAACTCAATTCAAAAGTTTAAAACTATAAAATTTAAAATTTAATTTATTTAATGAAAGTCTATTTTAAGTATTGGTTTAATGAAATGTGTCAAGTTCATACATATTCATATATTTATCGGATGTTTAGTTTAAAGTATTATACATTTCAAATTTTTCTTTATAAAAGGTTTTCGGGATCTATTTTCAAGACACTAAGGTTCTTTACTTTTCTCAAAACTCTGGTGGCAAAAAAGTATAAAATGCCACAAAATAAGTACTCTTTTCAAAATTTAACTTTAATTGTTTTTATTTTTGTCTACAATATAAAACATCATCATCATCATCGAGCTTATCCACGTAAGAGTAGTCCTTAGTTGAATGAGTAATTTTAAAAATTTATTTGATTTAATAGAAGTAAGGGGTTATTATGTGGAATAGTTCTCACAACCGATATTATGAAGTGTAGATTTGAAAAATATTTATAAAATTTTGTATATTTAATTTTGGTTTAATTATTTTTACATACAATGTTATTGACAGAAACTCTGTACATTGTAATGTTTGATAAAAAAATTGTTTCACGTCTAATAATATTCTCTTCAACGAACTTGGAACTTATTGCTTACCTAAAAAAATACTTTGATATACCGCGATTGGATGTTTCTATAGAAATTGGGTAAATATTTTCTCCATTTATCTTTGGACATTGATAGCGGTCAATAAACGACTCTTTGATCTGCTGCGACTCCTTGGGCAAACCTTTAAATATATTTTTGCCAGGAAGGAATCTTAGGACACGTAAAAATAGTTAATTAATATAATAATAATAATTTTATTTTCATAGGTAGGCATTTTTTTGTGTAGGATATTTATTACTTTTTATAAAATAAACTAACTGTATTATTAAATTGCGAATATATTTGTAAAATCCATTTCAATGTTCTTAATAAACCTTTTACTTTTTTACTAAAAGTTACAAATAAATTAGTCAAATTGCAAGTCTGATTAAACAAGAATACATATATAGTACAAACACACATATTTTTCTATTAGTCCAAAATCACAAACTCGAAAGGAATCATGGATTTGGATATTGTCGATACACCTTGTGGGTAGTGGTTATATGTTTAGAATGAATATTGCGTCATATGTTCTAGGTATAAAATATATAAAAGATTTTGCCTTGCAGAAGTTAGTATCTCGGCATTTAAGAGCCCATAGCATTATCATTAAGATTCTTGTTTTAAAAAAGCTTGCCTCTAATCAAAATTAAATCACATCTATTTGGAAAAAATAGTATACTATTTGGAAAAAATAGTAAGAAAATTACAAATTAACGAAAATGAATTAATTTTGTAAAGATTAAAATCAAATGACAGTAACTTGATAAAATGCGTCACGTATAATAATTCATGCTAACGAACCAGCGTTTGTTCGCACAAATATAAATTTCTAAAATGTTCATTTTGCAGGTGTGTAACACGCTGACAACTAAAGAGTAAAAAAGTTTTTATTACTGGCAATGAGGTTTATTCTCATTACTTTGTTTGCGATGCTATATATTTTTTTGCTTAAGACGAGTCAGTGAACAAGATAATCAATGTTCTGAAAGGCCATGAATGTTTTTCCATATTTATATGGCAATTATCAATGACATGTAATTTAATTTTTATAAAAATAGGTTTCTTTACTTATTTTCCATTACAGTCACGTTCAGCAAATGAGGTCTATTAAGGACTGGACATTGTAATAGAATTAATTAAATCAAATTAATTTGTTTATTAACTTTTCGATTTTGTTTAAGTAAAGTCATCAATAAAAAATTTTATCTAGTTCCAGATCAAAATGATAAATTTGACCCGGATTTGATCAGATTGGGTTACTTCTGGCTGCTTTCAATTTATCAGTCTATCAGTACATAAACTTGATAACAAGCAACCCCCAACCTTTTGTCCAAGGTATTTCTCAGTTCAGCAACACTGTTGGAAATTTTCCAAAGACTGCCTGTTATTGGGATAGGATAAGTTAATAAAGTTTATAAATATTAGTATCCTGTACTAATAGCTCTTTTATTGCTTATTTTAACTTACTGTTTTAAACCAATACGTGATATCAATACAGTCCCATTTCAATCAATTATAATATTAATATATTTAAATAAAACCTTTTTGAATAAAGTATGAATACATTATTTGTGTATTTTAATAACAATATTTAAAAATTAAGATTTGACTATAAAACAATTTTATTCCTAATCCCAAATTTCGGTCCCAATCTATGCGTTTTGCAGTAACTTAGAGCTGATTAGTTTTCTAGCGAGATCGACCAAGTTGATTTAAATTTGCAATAAGTTTCTACAACAACTGTAGTGAAAATAAAGATAGTATCACCAATATCGAAGCATTTTTATTATTGTGAAAACTATTTTAATTTCAGAATTATATTGTTATTAATTTTTGAAAACCTAAGAGATTTCCATATACTGTTTTATGAAGTGTTAAAATTGAGTCAAAATATCCTAAACAAGCAAAAACTAGCATAAATTCATTTTTCGTGACTAACCTGTTTGTTATATGAAGATTAAATAATGTAAAGTTAAACGTGGAACGTGACTTTACATAATAAATATAAAGATTTTAATATGAATATAAAAATCTTAGAAACAGCGTTACAAAGTTGAGCAACATAATATTTATTAACCTATAAAGGAAAATGCAGTGTGACGAGTACAGATTGCGCCAGTACGAGCATTATTTTCTATATGAGATTTATATACATACATGTCCTTGCAATAAGGTTATATATTAATGACAATGATATTATTTTCTAGCTATCTGTTTGAGGTCTAAACTAAAAAATTAAGTTAAAATAGTATTTTCTTAGATTTCACGGTTACACATTTGTTGACGGGTAGACAGCTGAACACGATTACTGCAAAGTATTCGAAACGTCGGGTTAAAATTAAAATGTAACCAAATTATACGCGAGTTTTAATCCGTCAAAATAGTTTTATTTCAAATGAAGTAAAAATTTTAAGATATTAATAATGCTGCTGTTTACGGATAATAACAAAGTACTATTACTAAGAGCTGAGTGGAGCTATTTCGAGAAATGGAAGCTGCAAAAAGAGACTTGTTCTTATTATTAAAATTTGTAGTGAGACAATAAACTTGACAGCTAAAACTTTTTATCCGTACTTCACTAGTTACTCTCCGCGAGCTGGAAGACAAAGTTCTGTAGAAGCACATTCGGATATTAAACGTCTATTCTATATGACATTTTGACTTTTATCGAGAATTGCTATCTCAAATGACACGAAAAAACTTCACAGCTCATTAGCTCAATCCTTGAAAACTCTGCCAATTTTCAACATATTACCTTTATTTGTCTAGATGGATTAAGGTCACAAACGAAACACACATTTGACCAGTAACAGCTTCACTTCGTTCACCTCAATGAAACGCATTCATTTAAAAAAATTTAAAACATTCTTGATAACTTCATAACTGAATAGACAATAATTAAATTTTGGCCTTTCAATAAAATTATATAATTTTAGAAGACATGCAATATACAATATGATACTTTTTTAAAAGTTGAAAGTATCTTATTATAAAAAAATAATATGTAATATTACGTAATAATAAGTATTAATGATACGAATATTTATTATAAATTGATATAACGGAATATTTGATAACATATCACTCTTTTTCCTCACTCTTATTTTAAACAAAGCTGTCAACCATTATTCCAAAATATTATTTTAACTTAACTTATGCTAATTTTTAATCAACGAAATATTCTTTTGATGGAATTGTGTTTAATTTCTCGATTACCAAGCTACAAATATTAAAAAAGACTTAATAAAAAGACAACAATACAAATCGCTTATAACTTTTTAGAATTGTATAATTTTAATTTACCATATATTTCTGTATCATTTACTTCCTACAATTCATTAAAATATTATATCATGCAAACTATTGTAAACATATATCGGACCCCTCATTAATCACCCGACTTCGACCCAAGTTCTATTTACGAATTTGTGTCGAACTCACATAAAGCAATCTCTCTTGAGTATTGTAATATAACATAATTAATAGTTTCTGTCAGTAATTTTTAGTAATTGTAAATAGAGTTAGTGCTTCTCATCCTTGCTTCATCATCCAGAATGGTTAAAATGTATGAGATCTATTTTGAATAATTCACAATTATTATTAAATGAATAATGCATATTTATCAACATTTTGACAACCAAAAATACTTTTTTACAGATTGTTTAGTGAAAACAGGTACTTGTACGGTTAAGCGACTAGTTCAACAGGCTACTATTAATAGAAATTGAGAACTCTTTTAATGAATTAACAATAGCTTCAATATTTCGGCTAGAATTTTGGGAAAGCGAAATCTCTCAATGATATAATAGGAATTTTAATTAACTAATACTAAAACCAATGGTCTAACAATATATTCAACTTTTGATAAGTCATCTACATTAATAAGAATGTGAATAAATAATTGTAATTGTATTTGTTTTAAAGGGTTACCTATAAACGCAAATATCTGTACTTTTTCCAAAAGTTCTTAAATCAAAAACAGTTTATTCAAAAACAGATTATTGTTTTTTTTTTTTGGAAAAAAACCACAAAAAAAGAAAACAACAACAGATTTTCGAATTAGTTGAGTATTGTCTTATATATATATTAGAAGATACTGTGTCAAACGAAGCAATTTCTGTAAAGCAAAGAATATATAGTCTTTAAAATCTTTTATATATTTATTTACAAAAAAAAAGAAAAAATATATATAATTAAGTATTGTATATCCATATATAATAGACAGTCTTATCTGCAACATATTCAACATTCACATAGTGTGTCGAACCCAAATACTTAGGATGAGAGATTGTAGATGATGGTAGATAGTTAAACGATTCAAATGATTTTTACTTATGAATTTGACATAAGTATATAAGTTATTTAAAATTTATTGTAAAGAAACTAAAGGGAACAGTTTATTTGGCTCTGTGCGCTATTTAATGAAATAAAAATAATATCGTATATCACTTCAAATCATACCATGCCATACTACATTACACTGCGCCGCACCGTACCGCAACTAACCACACAGCACCGCAATACACCTCAACGCATCGTGCCGCAAGACACCGCACCGCACTGCACCATATCACACCAACATACCACACCAGTCGTTGCGTCCGGTAAAAGATAACCGGCATATCTGTGGGACAAACACTGGAAAAATTAAATAAATTCAACTGAATATCGGCATATTCGGCATATTGTGTTGACTTTATCGTGGTATACATAAAAGTTTTTTCTATTTTTTTACTTTTTGGCCTTTATTGCTTTTAAACAAACATTTTCAATTGAAAACTAGTTCTCAGTACCAATTTTTCAACAGCGTACGAGTATACTGAGATTTGAAACCCGCACGCGGTTTATTAAAGCCGCTTTAATGTCTTAATATTTGAAGCACAATTAAAACATGTATATTTTTAAACGCTAATTGTCGATATTATCAAAAATGATAATAATAGCACAACATTTCAATTTAAATCACTTAAAAACACATCAATGTCTCGGGGCGTACAATTGCAGAAAAGCTCAAGATATTATACCAACAAATACACGTTGAGTGCTAATTACGTACACCTACTCCAAGAGAATCGCTGACATCCAAATTTCGTTATTATTTCGAATGAATTACATAAGTCTGTTCCAGGAGTAGTATGTGAACTTTGCCAGGTGTGGATAGCGTCATTGTGACAGAACGCTGTGAGAATTTTGTCAGCTGTGTATTCACACATCGTCATCTCGACAGAATGCCAAATTGCATTATTATAATATTATAAATATCCAATAATTTAATTTTAAAATTTATTAGTTCTTTTAAATTACATCGAGTAGGTTCATTCTTAGTTCATAAATTCATAGTTTTAATTAAGGTAAGTTTAAAGTAGATTTTTTTTCAACCTTCTGACTGTAGCTAACGTAATTTGATACATTTAAACAACCATAACAATAACAAGTGATTTTTAATAGTCATTACTGGTGATGCACATTTATCTTGTAAGTAAATGCTTATCATAGCGGAAAAACTAAGGATAATCGGCCAAATTATCGAATGAAGTTGACTCCGGAAATAGTCCTCTTGAATTCATGATAGTATCAGACTTCATTTGACTAAAATCTGGCCAATTTGGTATTGAAAACCTTCATAGAAAAGATTGTTTGTTCGTTAATATTAGGTCCATAACCTAATATTAACAAAAAATTAAATACCATTAGGTACAATATTTATCGTAGAAATATCTTTATTAAATGTTTCAATTAATGAATTATCATAAACTTGTTAGAGAGATAACCTAAAACTTTTTATTCTTAATGAATGGAATCAACGAATTCAATTAAACTAAACCCTGGCTGAGTTAAATAATGAAATAATATTTTTAAACAGGTTAACTTACATCTATTGGTAACGACTTATTATTAGCTCGTATTCTATAAAAGCAATAAAATACACTACATACAGACAAAGACATTCCAACAAATATCCTATGGGAGGTGAAAAAATCAAATTTTAACCGGATAAGAAAAGAAATTTGAAAATTTAAACTATTTTAAATACTTTCTTTGCTTTTGTTATCTGTACGCACCTACGTATAAATATTGTACGTGGTGTGTATATATAACTATACATTTATCCATATATATATATCATATACATATATGTGTACATACATAGTTTGTCTTTGATATTCACATAATTTTGTTGAATCAAAGGTCAATACTGGTAATCTCTGTCACAATTGTTTTTATAATATATTTTTTTTTTTGTTAATTATTCACAACACATTTCTGTGCTTAAAATACACACACTTTTTTTTTATGGTGAGCAGCCTGAACTATGTTATTGCTATTAAAAATTTTTAACAAAATTCTTCGCGAACTGTTAAGTGTGTCATATATATAATAAATAAATACCTATTAGAATTATATGTTTTTTTTTTTACTTTATTATAAAGTAACTTACATTTTTGTATGAGGAACAAGCCCGTGCCTTGTAATGAAATACCAGCCTTAAACTTAAGGTCATGGCAGGATCTGAGCAAATAAAATTTTCTATACTTTGTAAAATTAATATATTATTTAATAAATTGTATCCCTTAAAATATTTTTTTTGTTTAATAGTTCTGTAATTAATATATAAGTTCATATACTTGTATAAATTTTGGTCTTAGAACTGTACACTTTAAAAAATCAATATTAATAAATGTTATATTTAATATTTATTTATGTTCATATATTATTATCATCAATCAGCTATGAATATAATGATAAACATTAAACAGTCATGTAGACGTATCAAATTCAAAGTGATTTGTTTTTCATGGCCTAACAAATTCATATTTGTGCCAACATTCTTATTAAAATTGTTTGTTTAAGTGAAACAAGCTTTGCATTTTAATAAAACGTCAAACGGTACTAAACCAATTTGCTATGTATATTTATGAAACAATGTATTTTTTAATAGCTGTTTATTAATAATTGTCACGGTAAAATTGTTTAAATTAAAGATCTTTCAAAAGACTGCTTAGAAGATCATAACTTAATTTCAAATCTACAATCTCATTAATAACGTCCAGACAAGTAAAGCTGTTTCTAAATAAAAATTGTAGACCTTACACTTGCGCAAATTTTTTAACATTGAAGTCTATGGGAGTGATGTTTTTTGGACATTATTACTCAACGACAACGAATTTTTTTGAATTTTTTTTTACAAACCACCACACATATCAGCATGGTATGTGTGCAAAATTTGAAAGCGAACCGTAAAGCCTTTTTAATGCCAACTTTGTAAAACCAATGCAATTTCTCTCCAGTAGAGCGCTCCGCTCGCTTCACTCAATTAATTTCCGAAACCTTAACACTGTTTTATTAACATCAACTTATATTGTTCAACTGGATTTAGTCAACAATTAACGAACTAATTCTATTTACTTTATTCACAATTTAATGATAATAAAGTTAAGACAGAAAATTGTTAATTCTTATAAGGATAAATTTATTTATAATGCCATGTATTTTGAAGCTTTGAAGTTTGTAATTTTTTCCCTTACACGTGTATTTCAAAAAGCAAATTTACTGTGTATATCTATAAAATAAGAACGAAAGTAAAAATATACCATGTAATGTATGGAAATGGAAAAATGTAAATGGAAAAATATCTTACACTATACTGATATATTTTATATTATAATGTTTGGGCTAAAAATATTTAGATATCATGTCGTCCGTCCTCTTCTCATTCTAAATGTCGTTGTTATTGTGTCTAATATTAATATAATGTCTTCACTTGAGTAGGGATGTCATTTTTCACAATTCAACCTTTAAAGCATGATTAAGTATTTAATCATTTATTTTGGATTGTTTAAGACTAAAATATAGGAGTTCAAATTTTGCTGTTTTGTTTGCAAATTGGTGATAATATCATAATCATAATATCCTGACATTTTTATTAAATACTGTCAATATTCTAATAAAGTTTAGTTATGCATAAAATTTAATGTTACTACAAAAGATTGCGATCTCAATAATGGTGAGAACAATGTTAACTTTGTAACATATTTACAAAAGGTGGCTTACATACATACATTTGTAATGGAAGTTTAAAGTAAACAACTTCAAAAACAGTTTAATTGTAATCTAGTTTGTAATTAAATCTATATTAATTCAATTGAATTGATATATCCAAGTAATTAAGATTTACGTTTCTCCGGGATTTCTCCAGAGGGCAGTTTAGGATAACAGAAACCTTAAGTGCCAAAGAACATGTCCTATCCCATAACAGTTTAACCATCCTGGAAATGGACTCGCCAGTAAACTCATATAAAATACGTAATAAACTACAGTGTAGTGTTATAAGCTGCAATATCTAGATGATTATTATCATTATCTATTTATATATACAAATATTAGACGACCTTTTTTTTGTCTAAGTTAAATTGGAGCTGTCATCGTAAAGACAAATTGGTACAATATAAAACGTTCAATAATTACGCCTCCTATTTTAGTACAGTCCTATTTTGTCATAAATAAATTATAATATATATATAATGTTATTGGATATAAATACCAAAAGACCGATGATATATTCTATTTAGTTCTATACACAATTTTCATATTTTATTTTATTTAAGAGAGGTGAGATCTTAATATCGGAGATGTGGTCTATTTCTCACAACGGCTATTAAGAAATATAGATTTGGAAAATACCAAAAAAATTTTTGTATCGTGTGTTAAGTTGTTTTTACATACAATGTTATCTTCATAAATTCCGTATTGTTATGTATAATATATATATTATTTCACATCCAATATTTTCATAGACCTAAGAACTATATAACGTGTTGTCTACCTAAAATATATTATGTTCACCGAGATTGTATTGCTTTGTAGATATTACATAAATATTTTCTCCACCTATCTTGGGACATTGAAAGCGGTCAATTTACGACTCTTGTAACTACTGCGACTCCTTGGGGACATTTCCAAAGATCTTTTCATCACAAAAAGTGTTAGAACATATTATAATATTTATAATTTTTTTAAAAGCTGTGTCTGTGTTTTACTCTGTATTTTATTGTGGTTTTTGAAAAAATATATTAATATGTATTACATACTGATGAAATAAAATTATTATTTTTAATCTTACGGACACAATAATTAAAACAATATGAATCGTCAACAAAACGCGACTATTAAAAATGCATTTTCCTAATACATATTTTATGATACTTGAAAAATCTTTTTTTTTATATTTATTAAAATATGCAAAATTGCACGAGTATTACTAGAATCTATTATTAGTAACTCAATTATTTCATGCTCATTCAAATGTAATTTTAATAATAATTGTTTAAAACTAATTGATAATAAAAATAAACAATACAGTAATACTATAAAAATTAAACTGGATGAGAAAGACGCATGTCTTAAGAAACCAAAGACTCGATACATTTCCTGCAAAACACTATAACTATATATTTAATTATATCATGTTGTAAAGTTAATGAATAACTCATTCCATATATTTTTTCTTATGAATATGTAAATTATATTTCATTCTGAATTCACTTTTATATGATAACTTAAGCAAATATATATAAAATTCTATATATCAGTTTTAATCGTAATGTCTCGTCTGTGGAAGTTTAAATACAGTTTATGGTTAACCACAAAATGTAAGTTAAGCCCTTCAATAAAACTTTATACGTCGAGGAACTTGAACATCCCAGTGGATATAGAATTGTTGATGAGATATCAAAACTTTTTTATATTATAAATAAAATAATATATTAAGGAAAAAATCTGTGTAGACAGAACAATAATTTTATAAAGTAAGTAGGGGTTATTTTACTTTCGGTCTTAATTAAAACGAAGCACACTCCTTAACAACGAACAACTCTAATTAACTTTTTATACAAACCCTAAAAATGTTCTTATTACAAATGAAATTATATTCTGAGAAGGCTCACTGTTAATTATAATATATTTAAATATATATTGTTATATAGCAAGTTAATAGGAGTGGGTGAAAAGGAAACCAAATTGCTGTGATTGTGTATTGCTGTGATAAAGTAAGTATGATGACAATTGCAAATTTTGAAACTCTCCATCCGCTTGGTATCAGTCGAATTTTTGTGTACCGCACTATACTCTAAAAAGTCTTCTGGTTGTGATAGAAAAGGATATGGTTTCTATCTAGTGTTAATACGAAGGCGATCAAAGCAGGGAATGAGAGAATTTGAAGAATTCCTGTCCGGAGGTTTTATCTTGGGACATGAATATACCCAAAACCATGTCGCGTATTTTGAAAAATGACTTAGAACTTGCAGCTTTTAGGAGATGGATATTATTTAAATGATCATTAAAATCGAATAAGGTAGTAAAATCAAAACAATTACGTAACCGGCATATAACAGTCACTAAAAATTTTAATTTACTGATGAGAAAATTGTTACTATCAAGCAATGTTTCAATAAGTAGAAAGTCCAAGTTTATGCTCAGAGCTCTGTGCATGCTTTCCAATTAGTCCTCAGATTATAACTTTGACATTATCTGACTTCAGTGATGCTTGTGGGATTTAGCTATCAATTGGTGACAATGCCGTATTTTTGTAAAAATATTGTTAAAACATCGGCACAAGTGTATCAGGATACGATTCTTTAAAATATAGTTAAACTTCGTAACAACACCATCTTCTTTAAACAAGGCTGGTACTTTCAGTAAGACTCAGGACCAGGTCATAAGGCTTGATCCACATAAGAGTTGGATACGAACATTTCAGGCTCCATCCGAGCTGAAGAATTGCTGTTGACTAGTTCCGATCTCAATTCTTTGGGTTATGATTTATGGCCAGTTTTAGAAGGTATGGCATATTCTAAAGGTCATGATAATTTGAAGTCCTTAGAACCCTATTCACAAAATAATAGTAAAGAATTTTTCTATAGAGAGCGCGGACGTTGGTATTGATAATTGGCCTCCACGTTTAAGGGACTATTTTAAAGACAATGGATATCCTTTTGAATGAGCTTCATATATTTTTAAATTTATCATATTCAATGTTTAAACCAATACTCATTAAAGAAATAAATATATATTTTCAAATGTGAAAAATATATATTTTTTTTTGTTCTTGTATAATGGGTATAGCAAGACTACTTAATATATAATATATACAATAAAAATGTTAATACGTGAATATTGTCAACTGAAACCTGAGTGTTGGATCCTACCTGCGTTGATTAATTTACAGTTTTCAATTTTGAATAATAAAAAAAAGTGTGCAAAAACATGAATAAAATGTTCACTGACAATTTCAAAATTATTTACAAATAAAATTACAGCTTTTGTAATAAATTTTAATTAAAAAAAAATTACCTGTGTATTTTACTATGAAAACAATATTGTTTGTTACTTGTCTTGCTGTATCTTCATTTTAGTAATATAATTATTAATAAATGGTCTAATATTCTGAGTTAGTAAAACAATTTTTAATAGCCTACATTTGGCATCTAGCAGTTTTAGCTTAGTAATAAGGGGACCTGATTGAAAATATCGATTAAAAAAATTACTTGTTTATATGCATGTTAATTGCATAATAGTTTTTTAAAAAATTAAAGAATTATAGTCTATTATTGCACGTATATACATAGCATAACGCAATATATATTTATATTTTAATTTATTAATTTATCTCTTATTAAACTGATACAATTATAAGAATAAATTAAAAAGCGCGCCTGAATTAGAAAAAAACTAGGACATCTAGTATAGGTACTATAAATTGTAAAAATCCACAGTTTTAGTAGATTTAGTAAATTTAAACATTCTCTAGTCTTGAACACATTAAGATAGACTTTATTACACAGTATAAAGGATTTATTACATGAAAAAGAACTTTTTTGTTTACTCTTCCTCTTTAATATCAGAGTAATAAAATCCATCTCGTCGAAAGCTCTTCAAAACTTTTAGATACTTTTAGCTTTGAACAGTACTCATGGACTTAACATAGGGCAATAAAAACAAAAGGAAAATTATATTATATTATTATTATTCTTCATTAATATTCCACTTCGAAACAAAATTGCAATAAAACATGGCACAATTGCATATCATGAAATGCTATTATGCAAATCTCCTCACGTATCAATTTTATGATGATTAATATAATCATTGTATGAATTCAAATAATAATTATATTTATCTCTACATTTGATAATATATATATATATATATATATATATATATATATATATATATATTACTTCATATAAGATGTGTAATCATTAAAATTACTAATTCATATGATACTAGCGACTAATTAGCGGTTTTGAAATGGACAATATAGCACATCAATTTTACATCAAGCTTTCAATTGTTATTCTATAATATTTGTATCGACAACATTTAATGAAAAATAAAATTAGTTTATTATTCAATATATCTGTATACTTTTAAAACATGAAAAGAACATGTATAAAAACTTATATGCTAATTGTTTTAATTATAAATTTATTTTCAAATTTATACTGTTTTCAAAGCACTCTTATGTCGATGTAACTAAACTTCAGGTGTGTTATTATTGCTAATATAAATAGTTGTTATCTCATTTGCTTGAGGGTTGCTATTAGCAGTTAAAAGTCTTGATCCCTCTACAAATTGTTTAAACGAGCACCAAATTTCTAAACAAATATATTTGTTACGTGTTCGCTGTACGACCTTTAATGTTTTCAAAGTTGTTTGTAATAACATGTTTTAAATACGTTTAATTTTGCACATTTGTTTATATTTCTATAAAAAATATAACAAAGTTGTATATTATGATATTTCAGTAGATAACTAAATTAAAATTACATAAATGAAAAATTGTGTACCAAATATATATTTTTGGATTTTAATTTTTTTATGATTGATACTTTAAGATATTTTTTATATTTTAAGATAACTTTATCATAATAATAGCCATATTAAGAAAAATACAAATACCAAATATGAATATAATTAATTAATTTATTTTATTATTAAATCAAGGACTGAGAAGTAGCAAAGGCGAAGGTACACACGTATTTCGCAATTATATGTAACAAAAAAAAAATCAAAAAACATTATTTTGTTTTTACTTGATTTTTGAAAAGTCGTTAGGGTAGCAAAAATTTTGCAAATCGTAAGGTTTACTATAAATTTATTTCTTTAATGTATTTATATCTGAACACATTTCACTCACACATACAAAAGAACATTGTAACAAAATCAGTCAGTTAATTACAAAGACTAATCATCATTATCATCTTTATTAATACTAAAGTACGTATTAAAATAAATGCTCTTGGTCTGTCTGAGACATTCCTAATTCTGTAAGAAATAAGTCTATAGCTATCAAGAGTACAATAAAATGTTAACTGTTTTTTCAACATAACCCTGTCACGACAACCTTTTCGCAAGTGGCTATTGGTCCTAAAACCTTAACTTTATTTAGAGTAAGTACTATCACTTTTGTTTCAGGATGTTATTAAAGTACACAGTAAGCCTAAACATCTTTGAGACTTAATAAAACCAATTCCAGTTTTGTTGATGATTAGCTGAACTCGGTAATAGATTTCTGCTAAAGTACCAGAATGAAATATCTGCGGACTTAACGAGTCCACTTGATAAATTCTTTAAACTGTAAACAATTTGTTCGCTGCGCATATATTTTAGTCTTCTCATTCATACTAATGTTTGTTTGTTAAAAATTTGTACACTTACAGATTATTTATTTATATAATCTATAGAAAATCAAAACAATAATAATTATTATATTAATTTGAATAAAAATAACACAATGCTTTATGCCAACTTTTTAAATGATGTCGTTATCTATCTGGTATTCGTGTCTATTCCGTAGAATGGAGTTTCAAGTGACAAACATTAATTTAAAACTTATTATGAAACTCTTGAAGCAAACTGTCTAATATTTTTGTTGAAGGTGTTGCAAATACGATGAAAATGTGTTATTCTGCTTTCTTACATATGTGAATTAAGTAGAGTAAAAATGATCACTTTTATAAAAATTATTATAAATTCTTTACATAATAACTGAAATCAGAATAACAATCACAACTTTAATATAACCCAATTGCACAAGTAACTCAAATTTCATAATTTAGGTAAATACACCAACACAAGAGCACGTAATGTTACGACACTCAGTACAACTAAAATACCTTCATGTCATTTGTTGGTAACTTTTGCATACTTGCCTTTACTTTCATAAAAGGTGATAAATGGCCTTCAGTCTATAGAGAAAGTTTTTTTCTCATTAGCTACAAAAGAACTCTTTGTTAAGGCCTGTAAGTGTGAGAAGGAAATTTAGTTATATCTTATTTTTTATAATATATTTCTCTTTACAAAGGTTTGCTTCTAGCACACAATTACTGACAAGACTTTAGAGGACAATAAATGTCCTGTTTTATTTTAATTTATTTTTTTTGTATTGAAGTTGTATATAAGTATCAGTTATATAGTTAATTAAGTATTAGTATAATAAATAAAATTAAATAAATAAAATTTGAATGCGAATTTTCAAGAAAAAGTTTAATATTATCTAATCTATTTATAGAACACTTTGCAAAAAAATTAAAGACTATTTGGAATATAATTTTTTTGTAAGTAATTAAAATATCACTACCCCCATCCCGATGTAAGATGGTTTTATGAAAAATAGTAAATTCATAGAAGCGAGAAGCGATAATTTTTTATTTTATATTTGTTTGCTTCCCAATGGCCTCGGGTTCAAATCATGTTCGCATCGATAACTTATTATTTTATATTTGTTTCAAAAAAATTTTTTAATATTGCTTTCATGTTCCTTTTTTCATTCTCCTTTTATGGATACCCATATGAGAAATGAGGCTCTTTTTTTTTATGTAAGAATTAGAAAAGTTTGTTACATAGTCAATATGAATGTTAAAACGGGAGAATAACTGAATGCTCACAAGATTTTTTTAGTGGTCGCTGTGTAACGTGATTCAAGATTCATGACGTTATATTCAAAATTTCGGATTTATTTTTAATTTACCACTACAATGTGGTTATCAAATAAAAAAGCTTGCTATATCTACTCAAAAATAAATTGACGGCAATTTAAATGAGATATGGTTTTATTTTATTCTATTATATGGCTACCAAATGAAAAAAGAAATGACTTTTTAAGAATACGAATTTAAATTAAAATAAAAAAAATTAAAAGAATATAATTATTGTTTATTTTAAACTCGTTTTATTACTTTGTAATGTCATTATAAAACTATAAAAGGCTCAAGGTTCCGATTATTTAAAAGAAAGAACAAGAAAGAACAATTATACAGTTGTATAATCAAGTTTTCTGTTGAACTGAGTTTCGTTTAAACAAACATAATAGAACAAAAAGTCTATTTTACGGAATTGAGAAAAGTATGGTTTCATATTAAAAACATTAAAACATAATGGTATCTTGTATATCTTGTTCATATAACAAAAATGGAGGATAATCGGAATGAAAATAAATAATAAGAACAACTTCTATAATTTAATACCTTAATATAAAACTTTATTTCAATAATTTTGTTTATATTAAAAATGCTTTGGCTATATAGATATAAGCCAACTGTCGTCATTGAGGAAAGTAGAGAAGTACGTATACATACATTCAAGAAAATTGATTTAATTCTTAGAAATTGCTTGAACATTTTCCATTACCTTGGATCGTATGAGAAGAGCCACTTTGATATCGTCATTCTGAGAAAATATTGTAACAAACTAAGAAACCTTCTGAAAATATAATGAAAATGTAGGTAAAATTTTTATAACTTGGCACTATACACAAATGACGTATGTTAAGAATTATATTGAATTTCCTTACTCGAGTAAGGAAATTCAAAATATTCATACAAACCTCGAGGTTGGTATAAATATTGAATAAAATCATTTCCTACAAAAAAAGTGCTATTTTCTATTACAGATACTACTAAAAGGATGAAAAATGTGGAAAACTGAAAAAAATAAATATAATTTATTTTCATCAGCCGTAAAAGTGGCCAACACGGCACGTCATTTCCTCTTTAAAATAAATTTGTATTTCTATACAAAAATGAGATAAATAAACTGTCAAAAGTTGCAAAGTCCGGAGGAGATCTGTCGCATATATTTCTTGGAAGTAAATCATGGTTTTGATAAATTAATAATATATATTTTACGGCAATGGAGCTTACCACTTTAATAAGCTTGTTGTTGACAAACGTTATATTAAATGTATTGATAATTTTAATGCTATCGATAAACAATATTCGGTAAATACAAAATAGTAAAAAGAAGTATTGTGGACTTTTCGTTTAAAGGAATAATTTTATTTTAATCTAAAATGAAAGACTTCGCCGCAAGTTCGTTTTGGGTAAAATTTTGAAAGTTTGTGGCAATCAACTTCTTTTGTAAATACTTTTTCGATTATCAATCGAATTAAAAAGAAATTGTAAAATGTCGGTCGTCACGTATTTTGTTTAAAAAGTGATATGATTTTTCTCTACGATTTGCCATCGAGTGAGATTAAAGTAGGACTTTCTTTTTTCATAGTTCTATTGAGTCTTAAAAAAATGCTAAATATACTTTTCCTGTGTGTGTATTTCAAACCATTCATTTTATTTTTAACAATGCACGCTTAGGAATTTCCACAATTATTAATGGGCAAGCAAAGACCAAGATATATGATAGTTTATAAACATAGTTTCCCCTTTGCAATAGTGAATGGATTCATCCATAAATAAAGTAATATTAAAGTTTCGCAGTTTTCTTACTTTTTTTACGTTTTTCAGTATAATATTTTTATTATTGAAAGATAGATACACAATTATCATTATTATAAATTCTAGTTTTTTTGTGTATAATTATCAAAATAACGTATAATTAAAAAATATATAAAAATTAAAAATGATTAATAATTAACTTTCAATAATAAAAATGTTATAATGAAAAACTTAAAACCTTTACCTTCGTCTTTGAGGTAAATAAATAATTTAAAAAATAATAAAATTTAACTATTTAAAGGGCTAATGTTTGTAAAAAAAATTAATGTATAAAAAAGTGTTAAATCGATTAAAAATTCATAAATGAAACCAATTGCTATAAGATATCTAATCGGTTACATATCAGGCCATTACTAATTTATTAGTTCTCGAGCAAATAATATTATATCTAACAAAGTGTAAGTTTTTAATACTTTAGTTGTACACTACTGTATGTTATACTGTACTTTATCTTAGGAAATAAGATTTTCTATTGGATTTCGAGGCCATATGGAAGTTGCTTTAATACTGTTGGAAGAGACCTTTTATATCCATAGTATTACGAGATACTAAAAGCGTGTTTGTTTTATTCCCTCAGAAGTTTATACGTTTTTTATTTAACATTTACTTTGATTAATAAACTAACTTAATTTTATTAATAAACTAACTTAACTTATTTACTTTGATTAATAAACTAACTTAACAAAATTGTTAAAAAATAGAACATCTGAATTAAAACTATTTATAAATACATAACATCTTTTAAAACTATATTTTATTTAAATATATTACACCAGAGTTGACAAATAGTTGCTTTAAACTTGTCCTCAGATTTTAAGTTAGAAATCGTTGAAACAACATTGCACTAAAATATTCCGACGCCAAAGTTCTAAATCACTTTACGAACTCATTTTATTCTCATTAATATTTCAATCCTTAAATGAATATAAAAAAAACTTCTTTTATTCATCCTGTTCTAAAGTTATTTATATAGAATAAATATATATTCAAATGTATTTATTACTACAGGTATACTTTCATGTTAAAAATTCATCTCTCAGTTTTCGCTTTGGCAAAATAAAACACTTAAATATTTAATCTATATATATATATATATATATATATATATATATATATATATATATATATATATATATATATAACTATCACACACATTTTCACATATAAAACAATACAATTTATTTTGTATAAAATAAATTTTCGAGGTTATCCCCGAAAGATCAAATGTCAAAATAATGATTAAATAAGTTGAGCATAACTTTGAAGTCTGATAATAGATGAGAGGAAGACCATCATTCCGTCCCTTTTTCACACATTTTCCCTCTTTTACTCTGATATCGTCGTCTCTTTCTCTTGATCCCACTACCACCACCAGCAGCTATCGCTGGAAGAAAGAAACACGTGTAATAAACATTTGCATATTAAAAAACGTGCATAAATAAATACTTAGAAAATAGTTCACAACTGATTTGTCAGACAATAAGTGTAAATAAAATAACTATAAGTATGATATTTAAATGGGCACATAAATGAAATTTCTATGTAATCATTATTTTTGTATACTAATGTATAAATAGACATATATATGTATATGTTTGTACGTCTGAAAAAACAAACGAAATATACCTACAACAAAAAATATAAACTAAAAAGTTTAACTTTCATTGCCACTTAATCTGGTTACGACCATGTTTTCAAAAGAGGTATTGTTTCTAAAAGACTTTGTTTAGAGTAAGTACACATACTTTTGTTTCGGTTTTTAATTAAAGTATACATGAAGCTTATACATGACTTACAAACGATTTGACTCAAAAGAGTTTTGTTGTGGTTTATTTTAAGTCGGTAACAATGTACTGCTAAAGCGCCTGAATAAAATAACTGCGGTCTTAACAAGTCCACCTCATAAATGCCTTAAACTGTAAACAATTTGTTCGCTGCGCATTTGTTTCTTTCGTGGTACTATTTACAAAAGGCATTTCCTTTGAACCTTAAAATCCTTTATTATAAGCATCATAAGCTAATATATGTTTATAACTAATTTGATTGAGAAAATAGTTCAAAATAATCAGGTGAAGATGGTAAGCTTATTTCTATATTTTTAAATAATAATATCTTCTATCTAAATATTTATGTACAATAAATAATCACAAATATCTCAATTTTATATGATATGTCTTCTATGGAAGTATCATCATATTTCTCAAGTTTTTTTCCAACCTAAGTGTCTTTCAATTCAAAAGACGTGTAACTCCACCGCATAGAATTGGTTTATTTCATAATTTATTTACTTTTCAGGCTATAAAATTCTTGTAATCCTTACTTGCTGAACTGAGAAAATGGTCTTCTAAGTCATCATCTTATATATTCGTTTCCCAGATTTTTTCACGCATCATATTAATTAAAAATTTTATTCTATTATTATAGCGTATCTATTTCATGTGTTGTATGTTTATTAATAAAACTATTTATTTTTATCATTATTATATATTCTTTATTGTATAAACATAGTAAGAACACACACATTTCAAATTTGCAATTACTTATTGTAAGTACAAAAGGCGGTCTTATCGCCTAAAGGCGATTGCTTCCAGACAACCTCAATGATAGGAAATAATTATCTGTATCAACGTAGGTGGACTAAATATATAAAAATTATGAACGTACATATAAATATTTACACACTAATACGTAAACTAAGTACACATATAAATATATAACGTACATATTAATTAATAAACTAACCAATATTAATATATATGAATATTGTTATAAGAGATTACAGGTATATATAACACTTTACACTTAAATATGTAATAGAACACGATATCAGTTATTAAGTCGTCTCAATTCTCATCTGATAAATAAGTCTTTGATAGAAATTTTAAATATTACCAAAGATTTTGACTTGGGAATGTGGAGAGGTAGTGCGTTCCATAATTTTGTTGCACGGACTGTGAAGGAGTGGTTATAAAATTTAGAGTCATGGAGTGGCATTCGAATAATAAGATATTAAGATGATCGTACATCGGCTGCGATTCCAATAAACTGAAATCTCTCCTTTAGATTTGGGGGGAGTGTTTGGGTGAAATAATACACAGTACAGAAGAGAGAGAATGTGTAAATCCCGGCGGCAACGAATTGGAAGCCACTTCAGTTTTTGACGAGATTCAGAGATGTAATCATATTTACGTAAGACAAATATGAACTGTGTAGCAATATTTTGGAGACGCTCAAGCTTATTAAGTTGGTCCTCAGTTAGATTGGAATAGCTTGCATCGGCATAATCCATAATAGAAATTAGAAGAGTGTGTGCTAGCAATTTTGGTAGTAATTGGAATAAAATGTTGCAGTCATCGTAAAGAATTCATCAAAACAGTGATTTTTTAATTTTTAAAAAAATATATTTATTCGAAAGTTCAATCTCATAAACTTAGCATTTTCAATTTCACTACGGGTTGACAGGCAAACAATGCGACAAGGTATTAAGTCCACCCAGTGTATAACTAATCTTGATTTATATATTAAAGTAAAAATAAATAAATATTCTAGAAAGACGTGCTGATAAGGAAATGAATAAGTCTGTACATACATACTTACATACATACTCTCCTACATACTTGAATTAAATATAGTAAAACAAAGATTTTCACAACCATTTTTAGACGTTACTATAAATGATAGTATGCTAAGACCAGCTAGTCACAATAGATAATACAAAAAATTTGAAAGCGCGCGCAAAATTTCCCCATGCAAAGTCTATGGGAAAAATTAATGTTTTGACTAATTACTGCAATTAGGCTAATGAGATTTGAGAGTTGTCACTATTTTTCAGCAGTGTAGCATAATGAGACCTTTGATTTGAGCCATCAACGATATTTTTCCTTTTAGTGGTTCTCGAGCTACAGTGTGCCAACGAAATCGCTTCCTGCATTAATATATAAGATTTTCTTTCCTCCTAAATTTCAATTACAACTCTAAAGTAGCTTTGTAATAACATGTAATCGAATTAAGAATAGCACATGTTCATGTTCATGTTCATGTTCTTAATCATGTTTAGTGTTTATTAATCACAATATCTATTTCTATATAATGTAGTAAATTTACATTAAGAAGCAATTCTTACACTAAAAGATATTTTAAATTATTTAACTTTGAGCCTCAATTTTTGGTAACCAATATCCAACTAACTATACGTCAACTTTGAATTAAGTTACAATATTTACTTCAATTATTGTAACCTGTTTGTAATAAAACAAATTGAACAATAAAAGCAATAGGAAATTTTACTGCTGATTGGTTTCCACTAACTCTTGTATCTAATGATTAAATCTTAATGACTTAGGGCAGAAAACCTTTTTGATCCCTTTACCACGGTTATCGCTTCAATCTTAAAAATTAAATTACGTAAAGAATGCCGAACTAAATAATTTAGATCATATATTGTTAGTTACCAAATCTTAACTGCAGGAAGAGAGTATGAGAAGGGAAGGGAGCTTTTGGAGCTATCGAAATTAAAATTTTTGAATATTACTTTTTAAAAAAAAGTGGACCTAACCTAAAGAAAAAATTTGGTTAATAATTAGCAAACGACATGACGTATGTTTCTATTGTAAATTGTTTTAATGACAATCGTATGACCAATGTCTGCGTTCAAAATTCTTGTGTTTACTATCAATATGTCAGGATAATAGACAAAATAGTTTAGTTTAGGTTGTGATAAGTCCATTTTATTTTTTTTTAATATAGATAAAATTGCATTTTGTTATGTTTTCTCCAATCCTAAATAACATTTGACAAAATTTTTGTTGTGGCGAAGGTAAAACACAGAATTTTTTGCTGCGTTGGCGTTAACAGACCAGTACTAACTTATAATAAACCACTTTGTTAAAGTCAATACTTGCTGCTGGCTGTCTCTTATTTTTTAATTATTTTGATACAATTAATACTACTGCATGATGAAAAAAAAATATTTTGATTTACGTTAATTTACTGCAAAACAATAAATATTTTATATTCCTAATCTAGTGATTTATGTTAAACCATTTGTTAATAATTTGTCTTCTTACGGCCTGAAAAATAAAAAAAAAACAAAAATTAAAAAATAACTTAGTTATAAAAGATAAATAAATAGCCGTAGTAACAAAGTGTGATTTAGATCGTATATAAGAGTTCAGGAAACAAAAAGATTTATTACACCGACGAGTAAACTACCGATATAAAAGTTAAGGCTTCCATAGCTTTATTTTATCTTAATTTGCTTTATGTTCAAAGCTTTGTTGCATGATATCAAGAGTATTGTTGAAAAAAGCATAATATTGTTGTGTTTTACGCAATCTTTCTGACGAATAACTGGAATATTTTAAGAAAATCAAACAATACAGAAATCGTATTTTTGAAACTTACGAAATTAAACTTATTTTAAATTAAGTTTACAAAACTTATTCACAACGTTTATACAGAAATAAACTTACCTCGACGTTTCGATCAAGATACACTTATCGTGGTCACGAGAACACTGTAGAAAGTCAATATATTGTCTGCAGGTAATTTCTCAAACTACCCGCATCTGCTGGTTTTCTTTGTTCACATGAATGTCTCTTTTACGATTCATTTCAATGATTACCTATTATTAAAATTTTAATAACGCGAACAAAAAAATGTTGGTAATGTAGTATTAAATATATGTAAATATACTTTATCTATAATAATTGAATTTAAATATGGTTTAATAAATATTATGTTATAATTTAATATATTACAGTTTTACAAATATCTCAAAGGCTAATGTAATATAATCTTTTCCCTTTCGTGAAAATATATATATCTGTGGAAAACATTAATGTTTTAACATATTTTCTTCACATTGCTTTTCGTAAAAGTCTAAATTATACTTGTTTTTGCAAAATCTCTGAATAATTTATTATTCAAAGATCCATTACGATAAGGTAAATGTAATAAGAAGCGTAAACTTTATCTAAATTGTCGTTATTATAACCATCAAGCAAGCAGTTTTATACATATTTGACTCTTAGAATTGTAATGGCAGAGAAATTTTGAGTATTATATTTGAGGCTATGATTACTGATATAATATAAAATGTAATTATTTTGAAAATGGCACAGATACTCGTTTTAAAAATAGCTTTTTAAATATCGACTGATATAATGACATAGACTATAACAATTATTTCGTTTTTCGTATAACAATTATTAACTAGTAATTTGATAGTTCCATTGTTTATGTATGTATATGTTATTAGAGGCTAACTAATTTTGAAAACGAAATTAAAAGAACAAAATAAATCGCTGTGACAAGACTATCAAGTTGATTTGTTTTTTAATACAATCGATTAATATTGTTATGTTAATCGATATTTGAAGTTGCGATATCTAATTTGTTTTTTATAAAAGAATTAAGTACAATTTTTCTTCAACAAATTAAATGAATTAATTGGGATGACTTGAAAAATTCCATGTAAAATAAAAAAATTGTTTTTTAAATATATCAAGTTCAATTCTTTTAACAGGAATTTTCGTTTATTTGTAGAATTAGGATAACTGCAATCTTACTAATTATTGATAACAATGCCATAATATTAACAATAACTTTTAAAATATTTTTGTAAATGAAAATTGATTAATAAATAGTGCAAACCGTGGGACATATTATGTTTTTTATAGAACCTTAATAACTTTAAAGGAAATAGGTTTTTCGACGAATCAAGGATATTAAATTTTTTCCATGAATACATGTTTATGTGTTTGTACTTAGATAAAACTGAAACAACTCCCAATAATAAAATATATTGCGTCTTTTAGTATTTATATAAATAATTTAAGAAAATATAAGCGTTATTTTATTAGAAATATTCTTGTCAGAGACTTTGGAACATCGTCTCTATTTTAAAAGATTGCTAGACAATTTGTTTGTGTCCTAGTGAACTTTGAAAAGAAGGTACATCTATATTACATTAGCTAAATAGATATAAATTTTGTTTACGAATTTATATTATGATTTATATTTATTTTTAAAAATGCAATGTCATGGGATAATACATTATCATGACATATTATTAAGTTATTTTAGTTGTTAATAAATTTTATACTTAAAATAACGTGATATTGTATATATATTAATAATAAATACAACTGCTAAAATTTATTTTTATTTTCATTTTATAAATTCAGCAATACTTGCAAAACACAAATTGAATACTAAAAGATTGTTTTGGTAAAGGATCTTACTAACTCGATAACTGTGACATTGTAATCTCTTAATAGCTTAAACATACAAATGAACTTATAATAATTATTAATTTATGTATATAATAATTATTAACTCATAATTTATGTATATAATTCCAAAAAATATATATAGTATCAACAATAGACAATTTTTAGATAATTATTTTTACACCAAATTTTTTTTTTCTAAATCGTCTTTATTCTATTTTTCCTCTCTAAAATATTATATCCAGATGTTATAGTAATATAAAACATATCAGTAATACGGTGTAGATATAGTGTAGGAAATAGTACGCAGCCTTGGGGACTACCAGTGCTTACTACCTGTTTTATCCTTCGAGTGAGGCGACTGGTGATCTACTTGTATAAACCCTTGAAAAACATAGGAAAAGATAAATATTTTATAGGTACTCCAATACCTTGAGTTACCATAAATTATAATGGAAGCCGCAAGTGACGTAAAGCTTAAAAGTTTACATTAATAATTTATTTTAAAGCACAAACAACTTTTCCAATATATTAAATACTTTGTTTGTAACGTACATAATCTATACGATCTCTTTTGTGCGTGTTTGAAATAAGAATCGACTAGACTAAATATATGTACAGTTTAAATATTATAACACATTTAATAAAAAATATTTAGTAACAGAATTTAGTAAACAGATTAACTTTAAGATGGGTTCGTTGAAGTATTGATAATATTGACGATATTTTTCTATCAAATATAATATTTCTTTACATTACCTATGATGTATTTTATGATATCTGTGTTTTACTTTTTATTTATAATTAATATAAAGTTTGTTTGCGTCTTTGGGTTTTTATTGTATTCATATATAATTAACACATAGCACTTACATTTTTTTCAGAAAACATTTAATATATCTACAGATTTGGAATCATTATTATTTTGTTAACTCATGATAATTAATTTAACTTTATTTGTAACTCTAGTTTAATTTTGTTTTAGTGGGTTAAAAGTTTTTTAATAAAAAAGTACTTAATAAAGCCAATACTTTCATTAAGCTTCCCAAACTTTTCAATACCAAAGACAAAACAATTGTCTTTAACTTTGCTTATATCTCATTTTTTTTAACGCTATAATAAGTATGTTAATGAAATACCCGGTTTATTAATTTTGTTAGCCTAAAAAAGTATTAATTTAATACAGAATTTTGTTTTTAATTAATTTTACAATACTTTTATTGAAAAAATAAATTTATTGAATAAACTATGTTAGCATGCAAATGTATTCCAAATCATATAAAAACAGAAAAAAAATACCTGATTTAGATTAATAGATTCATTAGGAACAATTTGCCAAACCTGAAAATATTCCTTATTTTCCTATAATTTATTGAATTTTCGTATTACGTCTAGTATTTATTTTTTACACACACGGAATCACTTGTGTATTAAAATTAATAATGTTTTAGATCTACACATTAAAAGGACTGTTAAATATTCAGTTGAGCAAAACGTGTTTATAATTGGACTTAAATTAGTCTTAAATATACTTCTCTTTTGTTCGTTTGATTTTTCTGTTACATTGTATTAAATATTTTTATTTAAACTGCATTTCCTATATTGTTTTTAATTATAATATATTCATATATTTAAGCTATTTTTATTTTATATAATAGATATGTTTTTTTTTTTATTTTTATAATTATTTTAAATATTTCGAATAAGAACGGGAAAGAAAGCCAAGCCAAGCCAAATGTATATAATGACTATCTACATTAATACATAAAGAAGTCACGTTTGTGAGTTTATATTTTCAAGGTAAACCAGTTCTACTGAGCTCAATGAAAATTCTTAGTATGTTACATAGATTCCTCAGTGGTACAACCTACTTTTTGTTTGAATAATATCTATGAGGACAGAGCAGACAAAGTAGCGGTCAGCAGGTAATATTTTAAGAACACTTTATATATAATATGAACATATGTATCTTTCTATATAATAATTCGATCGAGGTACTCAAAAATGTATACACTCTCTATTACTACTAACATAATATAATAATCCGGTGGCTATAAGATAATTATAATAAAATACTATAATATAATACTACAATATATTATTAAGAATATGCCAAGTACTTTAAAAAATATATGCTTCACCCACATTTTTTAAATTTATTTTGTGTAGCGATAAACAAATTATTTATAAAATAAAACAGTTATTGTTGTTTTATGTTTTGGTGAAGTAAATGTAAAATAAGAATCCACAATTTTGTGTATAAAAAAAATTATGATCCCCGATAATAAATTCGTTTAAATATTCGTTCTTCGTTCATTAAAAAATAGAAAATAATCTATTTTTGTAAACATACGTTTTCAATAATTAAATTCGTCGCTTACTCTTTTTTATACGAGATCTTCTTGACTCTTTTTGGAGTCTTTCAATAGGAAAAAATAATAATGAACCTTACAAACTTAATTAAGAAAGATCATCTAATTAAAATAAATTGTAATATTAGGTATTTATTTATTTATTTATTTATTATTTATTGCATAATACTCAACATAATGAACAAAAGGTGGGCTTAATTCTACTAAGCCATTCTCTACCAGCCAACCTTAGATGTGCAGGAGAGGACGTTAGTAGTAGTAGGTATCTTTTTTTCAAGTAAAAATGAGTCAGACTAATAAGTTTTTTAATAGTGGTAACAATTACTCGTATAATTTTTTATTTGGATCTGTTTATTTTTCTTAAGCATAAGAAATTTAATTAATATCTATATACTTTAATTTTATATTTATAAATTTTAAAGGATTAATTTTATTTAATGCAAAGAATTACTCAAAGCTCTTTAACCCACAATATTTCTATATTTGCTTATTGGTTGACGCCAACCTTCAAAGCCTTGAACACAGGCGGAGAATTGCTGGCCTCTCAGTATTCTATAGGATACATTTTGGAGAGTGTGCACAGGAATTACATGACGTAATTCTCCCATTCCCCTTCTATCAACGGACATCCCGACGCACGGTGAGTATCCATCCATACGTTGTGGACATTCCACATGTCCGAACGAAGCGCTTTGCTTCGTCTTTCCTGATTCGCACGGCGAAAGATTGGAACAGCTAGCCTGCGTCGGTATTTCCATCTGATTATAATGTGGGTGTCTGCAAGAGAAGAGTGAATAGGTTACTGAGTTAATGCGCCTTACCATCTATGACTACATTTCCACTTTCCATCAGGTGGAATGTAGTCAAGCATTAACTTAGACAGTGTAAAAAAAAAATTTAAAAAAATCTATATGATGAAGTGATAGAATAGCATTAAATTTAAGATATTTTTAGAGACAGATTTTTAATTTTTTTTCTTCTGACCTCTTGTCATTTTTTTTATTTCGCTTTTTAATTTTTTTTTTATTAGCCTGAAATTGCTAATATAAATAATTCTATTTATTTTTATATTTTATTATAAAAAAGCGGATTTAATTATCATACTTTTAGGTCCTTAAGTAATGTTCAAAGTAAGTCAAACTTCAGCATAAAGTTTACTACAAAAATGAGTCTGTAATCCCTTTTATCGTTCCCAAAATAGATAAATTTTCTGTGAGAACGGATTAAAACTTAAAGGAGATTCGACGATTTCAAACGCTTTACTCAGTTAACTATCTATCTTTATGTAACACAATTCTTAAATGAAATAATCTTGATCATTATACAATATAAGATGACACTGTCAAGCTTTTTTTTTAATTGTATTTGAATTAAGAAAATATATTTTTGTAAAAAGTATCGTTTTTCTAACTTCTTATCGTGTATATTATTTAAACCTGTATTCTTTATATTATATTATACCACAGCCAATTAATGTACCATTAAGGCAGAGTGTAGGGTAATACTAAGCATTGCGTTTGTAGTTTAATTTCCGCCAACGCAAGAGTGGTTGGTTATATATCCTTGATCTCTTGATATTTGCTTAAAACATCAACTATTATTTATTAATATATATATTTTCTAATAAGCTGAAACTATTCAGCTTATTAGAAAATATATATATGGCCACTGAAATATTTTTCAACACTTACAAAAAAAAACTTACTTACTGAAACAGAAATTCAGTATTGATTCTTAAAATTTAGTATTGTTTCAGTAGTCAGTATTTGTCATCTCCAAATTTTAGTTCTTTATTATATATTTTTTAACTAATTATACCTAGAATTTGATTGTATTCATTCATGTAACCAAATTAAAAGTATTCTTTCATTTCATATTGATATTAAAATGTATATCATATTTTTAACTTCAAATTTTTGGTACTCCTAAGAAAAAAAAATGTATCCATATTATTTTTATCCACGAGGCAAACTTTTGTAGTAAAATCGTTATATTTTTATTAATAAGAAGAGTCTGTCTGTATAGAATTATTATATATCACTCGCCTTGATGTGTATTCATAAAAGATGTTAATTATCTTTAAACTTTCCTTACCAACTATGTAACCTAAATAAAAATTGTGTAAAATCCCTACTAATTAAAAATTACGCCGAACTGGTACTGAAAGACAATACTTGTATATTTAATAAGTTTTTTTATTATTAAATTGTCTTACACATTTGACTATTTAAAATGTGCTTGTTTTTTACTATATCGAAATAGTAATAATATAAAAAGAAGGAAGTTGTAAGCATTGTCAAGACAGCCATGACCGTTACACATGAAAAGCTATTGAACGTGTTTCCTTCCTTGAGTAATTTATCAAAAAGTTTGACTTATTGGTATATAAAGAAATGAAATGTGGATCGAGCTTCCTTCGGCGGTGTTTTATTTGTTTTATTTGTTTTAATTGTTTTTTTTTTTCTTAATTCTTTATTGACATATTAAATGTTAAAAATAACTTAAAAACATTTAAGCTTGGTGTTGGTGTTATAGAAAAGGTCGTTATTAAAATTTTTTCCAGTATCGTAGAAATGCAGACTTTGATTTTGCGATGCGATAGCGACAGAAAATTGTTTGTTCAAAACAGAACGACAACAATAAAAGTGGACTTAATTTCAAAAATAGGTTAATAAAATAGGATAACATCTATATTACACAAAATATTGATAGCATAATTTAACATTTTTGTTTGTGCAAACACCAAATAAAATATCATAATGATTTCTTCGTTTTATTAAATTGAAATTGAATTAATTATTTTATAAGCATTTTTGGTGGCCATTTGTGAAAGTGCAACTATAAATAAACCAGATATATGTAAATAATCGAAATAATATTTTAATAAAAAAATGTGAAACTCGTAAAAAGTGATGCTTAAAGTTTATCAACAAAGTTCAAAATTTAGATTTATGCAGATCATTTAGATCTAAATGATAATTTTCTAATTACATTAAATATGACGATAAAATATTATTATAAATGATTTTTGTTGTATTAGTTTTATGATTTAAGATTATATTTAAGTTGAAATCTAACTTAATAAATTAAATTTCACGATTCTAATATTGTATTTATTAGCTATAATTTATAATAGGATTTGTTGAATAAAAAAAAAGGGTATTTTTATTATTCAACATATCCTATTATAAATTATTACTGAAATCAATTATAGATATTTTAATATACGATTTCAATATTTCGTATTGTATTATATAATGCCATTTATACAATAAATATTAGAATTTTTGAAAATATAATAAATAACAAGTTGTTCCTTAATAAACTATTATATTATTTGAGATAACTTTAGAATGCTTTTCATCCGATAAGAATCATAAGAAATCATTTAAAAATTTGGTAATTAAATATATTTAAAGTATTTTAATAAGTTAAAAATCTGCCGAATTGTTTCTGTTGGTATGTATAAATTCCGAAACAATATTAAATTTTATTTGGTTTTAAAAATATAATTTATCTTAAATGTATTTATTCTTGTCTTAAAAGAATGTATATACTTTATCTTTTTTTAATTTTTATCAAAATTTCTTAAAAATCTTCTGGCATCGACAGAGTAAACGCGCTTTATTAGATACATACCATATTAATGAATACAGGATTTTTTAAAATTATAATTATGAGAATTTGCTTCTTCGCAGCCTATCGATTCATAATTAAATAAATGAAAATAAGTCAAAAATAGTCGAAACGTCAAATTAACACGTAGCCTGGAATCAAATTGGAAATTTCAATAGAAATTAATGAATGAATCAATGTAGGAATGAGGAATGAATGGATGATTCGAATCAGAGGATAATACAGAAAAAACGAAAATCTAAAAAGATTGATGAAATGAAAATATGTTACTAAATTTAAAATAAAAAACTGATACCTCAAAATGACCTTTAAAGTAATCACAACTCGTGCCGTTGATCAAACTCAGCTTGATCATAAATCAGTATAAATTAGGCTGATTCATAAATCACATATGCCAGTCATCGAAAATTTGACATTTGACATGACACCGAACGAACGCAAGTCCATAATTTTCACAATATTATCACATAGCTATAAAGCCTTCGATAATAGAACTTTTAAGCGAAAATAAAAACGATTGTATTTTACACGCACTTTGTTTTATTACAAGGTAAGAAACGCTTAATGAAAGGCCTTATACAACCATTTCAATAATTTTTTTTTTTCATAATTATTAAATTATAGTTTAACATTTTAGTTAATATTAGTATATTCATTTAAAATAAAGTTTTGACGACTATAATCGGTAAGAAACACTGTATACTAAGTACACTGTATACTGTGGTATACTGTATATCATCGCACTACATGGCTTGGTTTAAATAATATAATAAATATACTACTTTGAAAATTACAGTAATATGTAATGATAAAAAAAATCAAGTGTGTAATTTTTATTTTCTTGTTATTATTCATCAAATAGATTGGCGATATTGGTTTTTCTTTACATTTTGTATTATATTTAAATTTTTGATAAATTCGTTTAAATTTTAAGTTAATAAGTTAATGAACGTTTTATAGTATAAATTAAAAAGCCAAACCAAACATACTTGACTTTTTTCAACTTTCATATTTTCAATTTTATCTGTCTATTCATTACAATCTGTTTTAATTAAATCTATATAATGAGAAGGTTCTTATAATAATTTGTAAAGTATTTTATAAAATTTTGATTTCAATATTAATTATATCACCTTAATGGTACACCATTCAATATAAAGTCGAACTTACCGAAGAATGATACACCATTATTAAGATGATATAATTAATATTGAAATTCACAAGACGAGAGTCTGGCCTTCCTTTTATTACGAGAACTTCTTTGTTTTTGTTTGTTATATGTTTTAGTACAAGATGCATTTTGTTTTTTTATTTTAAAGTTCGACTTTATATTGAATTCACTCCATTCTTCGGAATTTTTTTCATTATAAATTACAGACGTTCAAAGAAAGCGTTTATAGTTTAAAAATGTTGGTATTTGATGTTAATATTGAACATTTTATTAGTTGATGAGAAAATATTGCTACATTTTAGTATATATATCTAAAACAGTGTTACTAGATTGATCTATAAATTCAAAATTAAAAAAATATGACTTCAAATAAAGTTAAATATTGTACGTACACGTAAATTAGATAGGAAATAACAAATATGTATACATACATATATGTATTTTCTTTAATTTAAATTCACACATATTTATTACTTATAAAATAAGCAATATATTTTATTAGATCTGCAAAATAAGAAAATTACATGAGCAGGAAATATTTTAAGCTGAAATATCATCATTGGCTGTATAGCATTTCAATATGTCAAAAGGAATATTATTCAATTTGAGCAGAAAAAACTGTGGTAGCGTCGAATATAAATCACGGTCACATTGCTAATAGAGCTCGAGAAACTGTATAAATTTTTTTTTTTACTACTCCCTCTGCGTAAATTACAAAAGAGCGTTTCACGTGCGAAACTACTATTGAAATCTTAGCGAATATGAATAGCAGTATCCGGATTTTAGCCATTGACTTTGAAACATTTTGTAAAATTAGTTGTACCAATTTTTTACTTTAGATCATTTATTTGTCCAAAAAATGTTGGTAAATTAAAAACTAAAGTCAAGAGAACTCATTAGCTTTTGTATCTAATATAAATATCTACATGTGTGGGAAGGTATTAGTATCTTGCAGTTTGAGTGGAGGGTAGCAAAAATTTAATATTATTGAGAAAGTAGTAAAATCTTAATATATTTTCGTCGGATAGCGGTGCGATACGGTCATAATCATTTAAAATCGGTAATACAGGTTCCACGTTGTCAGTGTGGAAAAATAACGACTGTACATAACCACAATCTCACTTCTATAATACACACTTACCAAACACGGACATCCTCGTGTGTATCGGTAACAAAATAGCCAACTCAACCTTTTTCAGTCACATATTAGTTACGTGTAGTATTAATTACGTGCGACGTTGTTTGTTTGTGATTTACTCTGAATCGGGTTTTATCAATTTCTGTACATAATGTGCAGTTCGATCTTGAAAATTAGAATGAATATATCGCAATTTATTATCTGTATGTTAGTTTTATAAGATTCCTAATACAACTTATTTCCTGTCATACTAAATAATATCATATTATTTATTGTTTTTATCATCATTAAAAATTGTTTTCAAATTTTTATGAAAGAAATGATTAACAATTTTAAGTTGATGAAATTCCAATCCTGTGGAATTTTATGCCGGCTGTAACGTTTCCGACTTTATGCATAAATAATAATTTTAAAAATATTTTATGAAATCTCTTATTCTTATTCACCTTGGAAAGATATTGCTGTAGAACTGAGAAGAACTGGCGATAAAAACTTAGCGTTGTTGTTTTCGTATGATAAAAAAGATAAATAACATTAAAATATTATTTTGAAAGATATTAAAAGCATTTTAAATGTTTAGGATTTCTCAATAAATAATTAGTTAAAATTGAACCTCTGGTGAGCCACAGGTTCAATTTTATTATGCATGCATATTAACAGGAACTGATGAATATTCATTGAAGTACGTGTCATTGGCACAAATTTACTCGTCTATAATAGAAAAGCTTAAATAACAATTAACGTACTCACGATCACCAGTCAATACATAATTGAAAACTTAAAATATATTTATTAGAATATCGATAAAATTTTCAAAAATTGTGATATAAAGAATTTTAAACAAAGAAACAAAAATAACTCTTCATGTATACTACATTTAATAATTCCCCCTTAAAATATAGCAAATTATTAACATGTAACAAATTTTAAAAAATTGTCACAAAATGTTTATGTACTCACAGATATTATAATATTGCCAAATATTTAACTCACCCTGGGAATGAGGCCTTCAATGACAGGTCATTTAAATGTTAAAAAAATTATAAAAAGGAGAGCCCTCTCAAAACAAATTTTTATCGCGCGCTGTTCTCAAGACTAAGGCATATATTTATTCGAGCGGGTGGTAAATTTAAAATTTTTAGTGAAATTAAATACTTGTTATTTAAATTTTTCCCTTAGTTTCTAATTATAAAAACTATTTTCATTAATTCCTAATGGCCTTCAGTGATCTATGATTTCATTCGCTGTTGAATAATTTAACAAACTTATTACTAATTTATCTATACCTCAAAACCTTTGCAAACTGTACGAAATGAAAAGAATCACATTTGTATAAATCTTATAAGATAGAATAAAAAAAAATTAAATCAATAGCTCTTAGTCCCAATAACGATTTAAGATTGTCTTAAATTATTAATTTTATGTCTTTGTTAGTTTCTCATGAAATAGTAGTAGCAAGAATTTATTTTTATAATTAAATAGTGTCATAATGCTTAATCTCTTTGGCTTTAAAATTTCGTTTTACCAAATTCCACAAAATTGTAACACACTAATTTGTAATCTAATCAAATCGAGACACAATCTAATCTAATCGAGAGCACTTACACGAATGTGAGAAGAGTTTTTATTGAGCTTGTTCTAAATTATTTTCTACTAAATTTATCAACTTTTAATTAACTTTCTGTATAAACCTTGCGTGGAGCTTGGTATCTTTTCCCAGAATTGACAACGTCTAGACTAGATTTAGATTTAGAGAAAGTTTGGAACGTGAACTATTTTAATTTAAAGGGATTTAAATTAGTTTAAGTGAACAATTACTTACATAGTATGATTGATAATACTTTTTAATCAAAAATTCTACCTTCATGTGCAAAAATTTTCATCATCAACAGAAATCATTTTTTCTATCAATCCAGCTAAATCAATGCTTTTATCACAATTATTTTAGACACACAATATATAATTATTTAAGTTTATACTAAATTCAGCTTTGTTTTATTCTCAAGGGTACATTTTACACAGGAACGTACATTCTGTATTAAACTCGTAGTCTGTTATTGATAATACATTGTTTGTTTTGTAAGTTTAAGTTAAAAGTTCGCAGGATGATATGAGGTCTAATTTTTGAAAATAAACAAATAAAAACATACTATTTTCATAGATCTTCACGAGTATACATTTGAAATAAAATTATTTTTATAGCAATCGTGTTCACGGGTAGACAAAATTTGGACAGACACTTACATCTCGTCTACCCGTGAACACGATTGCTGTAAAGCATTTGAAACGTCAGGTTCAAATTAAAATGTAACCAAATTATACGCGAGTTTAATCCGTAAAAATAGTTTTATTTCAAAGAAAAAACATCTATGAAATTGATTAAATCCAATATTTTACTTATATGTATCGGGTAATATGTATTTTACATTTTTATAAGCAACCTACAAGAAATATAAGAACTGTTGGAATATTCAAAAAATATAATATAATATTAAGTGTTTATTCAAGGAATGTGGCAAAAATATAAGAAATAAAAATTATTTTCAATTTTGACGATAATAATTACAATCCACTAAAGGTTAAATAATAACAACGCAAAAGAAGGGTCAGCAATTAACAATAATTTTAAATTTAATTTTAAAATATTTTTAATTATTTATATATGAAATATTAATTTCCGGTAATATTAAATGAAGAAGTGATTACAAAAGGATCTCAGCGATTGCGTCAAAATTGCAAGACTGAAGTATTAGAATATTTTGGTGTTCACCTTTAAGGAAAATTAATCAGCAAAGTTTCCTACATATTTTTACTTCTATACATTCATAAAATCTACGAATTCATTCCCAGTTCAAAACCAAACACTTGTGTTTAAAATATATATATTTTTTAAACAAATAACATGGCTTCTTCATGAAGATTTATTGAGCGAAGCGAATGGAGCGTCCGAAGCTCTCTATAAGAGACTTTTCTGCACCTATATGCAATCATCAATCAAAAACAGTATATCCGAAAATTTCTAAATTTTGCACACTGATAGACATCAGTCCGGTGGTGGTTTTAAAAACAATCAAATATTCAATATCGTTGAGGAATAATCACGAACTTCTTTTTTTTATTTTAAAAAATAGTTAAGGACAGAATGCGTTGACGTTTTGCATATGCAACTTCGGCGCTGTTAGCACCTCGCTTCGCTCAATATGCTAACACATACCGAGATTTTGCGAGTGCAACGAGTTAAAATTGAGATCTGGTTCGCGCTCCTAGTATATTATTAACAAAGAAATTTCTTGTTTTTTATATACAATATTTTAATCATTCCCTAATTTGATGATGTATATTCTTAATTTTATTTCCTAATGTGTATTATGAAAAATATATTATTGTTAAACTGATATAAGTTACTACCTGCCCATTAGCTGATAAAGTGTATGCTTATCTTCCATCAGATGAGAAGGTGACTGCTACCTATCAGCTGACAGGCGGCCTTGAATATTTCCTAGTGTGGAAGGTGAGGTAAACCCAAATGCAAAGGCAAAAACTTCATTGGTCAGTTTATTCAACTTCAATTTTTAACTTTGCATTAAATTAAAAAAAACAAAATCCTTTGTTAAAGAATATAAAATAAAAAAGAATGATACAATTATCTGTTAAAGATTTAAAGTCATAAAGTTGAAAGCCTCTTAGCTATTTGACGTTCATCTCGACAGGAAACACTTACCCAATTATTCGTCTTTTTTGAAAAACTTTTCATAAAAACATTATTTTAAAAAATCTCAAATATATGGAAACGTTAATATCCTTATGGATTTTTTTAGATTTAGTGTAACTACAATTGTTTTATAGTAAAGATTTTGTATTAAAATATACTACATACAATATTTTGATATACAAAGAAATGTATAACAAAAAGTTGCAGATGTTTTTAAGAGATAGAGACAGAAAGATTTATCGCAAATATCACGTAAGAACCAGTTACAGACATGTTCAGAATATGATCATGGAAATAGAACTCAGAAGAAATTATTTTTTTTGTTTACAGATTTATACCTATTTTGTAAACGAGTACTGGACTTTAAAACTACATTAAAAAGTCGCTTACGGCCACCATACAAACTTGGTTACATACAATTAAACAAAATGAATAGTCGTGTCCCGAATGTGATTAGGAAATGTTTAGTATTTTTGATGACTTTACTGACATTACTGCTAATTTGCTGCCCGGAGAACGTATTGAAGCACGTGAGGTAATAAAACGTAGCTTTCAAATGGTGTCGCAAAACGTTTCTAGCAGGATATATATATATTTATGTGCTAGGATTTTTAGCTTGTTAAAATAAACTAGCTGCCTTAGATAATCATGTTCGTACATTGGACATTTTTTCAATTAAAAAAGTATCTATTATTATAATGATTAGACGTATTTTAGAGGCAATTACAATCTTTATTTATTTCCATATATGATAATTATGTATATTGTAGGGGTAATTTTCCCTAACTGTAACGAGAAACTGTGCTTTGCTAGACCTGACCCTTTCGAAAATTTCGTATACTACGAGGTATGTGTAGATATAGCAATGATTATTCAAATACAATTCATGAAAAGAAAATCTAAAAAGAAATGAGGTGAAATAGAACGATGGAATGTGACTACAATAACCCGAATTTTTATTACTTTAGTAATAAATTTACTTTTCCATACTATTGAATTGAAATCGACTTTAACTATAAAACTAAACAGTATCAAAAAAAAATTAGTGCTATACGCAAATGGAAGACAATTAATTATAAATCGTGTTAGAGGCAATCAGACAGGCATTTGACAGTTTAAAATCGGATGGTTATCTTATATTTTGTAAAACGCATAATTTTAGAAAAATATAATTACTTCATCAATTTCCCATTTCACATATAGTGCTGTAATATTATACATTCTTTGAATTTATTTCTGCAATTGAATGGAAGTTGTAAGCCGCAATGTACCGATAATAGTCATACACAAAATGTTACAGACCGTATTTCCTTCCTTAGCTCATTTATCTAAAAGTTTAAAACATAAAATCAATTTTACTGCTATCAATTTATGTTTATGCCGCACAGACCAATTTTATATAAATTACAGTTCGTCAATGGATTACTTAGTAAGCCCTGTGACGTCAGGTGGTAACGATGACAAATGGACTGAGTGACCTTTGTAAGTATGGATAGACCGTAGAGGTCATTGTGTGTTATAGAATTGAGATTGTTCCACGCAATTGTGTCGATGTTTCAATAATTCATTTCACTAAAACTATTTTACGGATATAACTCGCGTTTATTTTTACATTTTTTAATTTAACCCGACGTTTCGAATGCTTTGCAGTAAATGTGTTCGCGGTAATACAAAATGAATAAATGAAAAAAAAAATGTTTTTGTTTTTTGCTACACTGACCACATTTATTTTTAGGGAGCACAGGATTTTTTTTTTCATATGAATCTTACACATGAGGTAAATATATCGGCTAGAATATATAAAATTTGTATTATCTGTGAATTAATCAGTCCATTGAAAAGTCATTTGAAATATTACATAAATATTTTGGGTTAGATACTTGTAATTTTGTAGCAGGTGTAGAACCCGTCACCAATATTATTAACTTATAAAATATAGTCTATATAATATTACACCAAACAATTTACTTTATATTAAAACAAAAAAAAGAAATTCATGGACTAAGTTGATTAGTCAATAAACATAATATATATGTAATATAATTATTTTAACAACTAAAACCAATAATTTCTTTTATATTTTAGTGTATATATATATATATATATATATATTATAATTAAAAATCAGATATACATAGTTTCAATGAATGTTGTAAATAAATATAAAGCGAAATGGTTAGATTTTAATATTTTAGGTTCAAAATTTTTACAGCAATCAATGTAAGTTTACTTTTAGTTTGCATAAATAATGCATTTGTTCTAACTATAGATACGTTAATATTATTTTAAATCTACTGTAAAATTTTCAATCATTTGAGTTTACAAAGAAAGGCGAGTGGAAGATAATAAATCTAAATATAGTATATTGTACACAGAACGTACTCCTAAACCTAAGCTATTCTCACATAATAATGCCACGTTTTCTGAGATTTAAAGCAGTTTATAATCCATAAGCTTTTGGAGTATTTGGGTCATACATGAACCTTAATAAGATACTACAAAATATAGTGATGCATAAAGATATACAGCATCCAAAAAGGAATAGAAATACAATTTAATGGCTTTATTAAAACTAAATTTTACCATATTAAAGCAACAATTAAATAGCGAAATTTAAAATTTTATGTAAGGAGTATTCTTTATAAAGAAATCATTATTGTTATATAGTATTTTCTTAGATTTTCACGAGTACACATTTGAAATAAAACTATTCCAAAAAAAATTTATTTAACTGACTTACTGACAGATACTTACATCTCCTCTACCCGTGAACACGATTTCTGCAAAGCATTCGAAACGTCGGGTTAAAATTAAAATTTAACCAAAATTATATGCGAGTAAAATACGTAAAAAATTGTTTTATTTCAAATTATTATTATATATTTATGTTTAGATTAGTAAAAGAATATCAAACAAAGTAGTTACAATATTGAATTGATCCTATCGACTGTTACTTTGTCGTTAATATTTTCTCTGTTGTATATAACTTTGTTTGAACACGTCAACATTTTGACAATTTCAATCAGCTGATAACCCCAGTGTGTGTTGAAGACAAATGAAATTTCTCCAGATTGCTTTGACTAAGATTTGTAATTTTATAATTAATTTTCGTCTAACTGAATTGTTTCTGTTGGTATGTATAAATTCCGAAACAATCTTAAATTTTATTTGGTTATAAAAATATAATTTATCTTAAATGTATTTATTGTTGTCTTAAAAGAATTTATATACTTTATATTTTTTTATTTTAATCTTCTTGAAAATCTTCTAGCATCGACAGAGTAAACGCGCTTTATTAGATACATACGATATTAATGAATACAGGATTTTTTAAAATTTTAATTATAAGAATTTGTTTCTTCGCAGCCTATCGATTCATAATTAAATAAATGTAAATAAGTAAAAAAAAGGCGAAACGTCAAATTAACAAACAATATAAATACTATAAGTGTACATTAAACTAAAATCAAAATACTACGTTAGTAAAAATGAAAACGTAGCCTGGAATCAAATTTGAAATTTCAATAGAAATGAATGAATGAATGAATCAATGTAAGAATGAGAAATGAATGGATGATATGAATCAGAGGAAAATTCAGAAAAAACGAAAATCTAAAAAGCAAACTATGAAACTAAATTTAAAATAAAAAACTGATACCTCAAAATGCCCTTTAAAGTAATCACAACTCGTGCCGTTGATCAAACTCAGCTTGATCATAAATCAGTATAAATTAGGCTGATTCATAAATCACATATGCCAGTCATCGAAAATTTGACATTTGATTTGACACCGAACGAACGCAGGTCCATAATTTTCACAATATTATCACATAGCTATAAAGCCTTCGATAATAGAACTTTTAAGCGAAAATAAAAACGATGATATTTTACACACACTTTGTTTTATTACAAGGTAATAAACGCTTAATAAAAAGCCTTATACAACCATTTTAATAATATTTTTACTTTCATAATTATTAAATTATAGTTTAACATTTTAGTTTATATTAGTATATTCATTTAAAATAAAGTTTTGACGATTATAATCGGTAAGAAACACTGTATACTAAGTACACTGTATACTGTGGTATACTGTATATCATCACACTACATGGCTTGGTATAAATAATATAATAAATATACTACTTTGAAAATTACAGTAATATGTAATGATAAAAAAAATCAAGTGTTAGTAATGCTTACTGTATTTTTTTTTAATGTAATTTTTGTAATTTTTATTTTCTTGGTATTATTCATCAAATAGATTGGCGATATTGGTTTTTCTTTACATTTTATATTATATTTAAATTTTTGATAAATTCGTTTAAATTTTAAGTTAATAAGTTAATGAACGTTTTATAGTATAAATTAAAAAACCAAACCAAACATAAGTGTTCACTTCATGCGTTACGTTTGTCGGTGTCTTGACTTGACTTTTTTCAACTTTTATATTTTCAATTTTATCTGTCTATTTATTACAATCTGTTTTAATAAAATCTATATAATGAGAAGGTTCGTATAACAATTTGTTAAGTATTTTATAAAATTTTGCTTTCTACATTAATTATATCATCTTAATGGTACACCATTCAATATAAAGTCGAACTTACCGAAGAACGGTACACCATTATCAAGATGATATAATTAATATTGAAAATCACAAGACTAAAGTCTGGCCTTCCTCTTATTACGAGAACTTCTCTGTTTTTGTTTGTTATATGTTTTAGTACAAGATGCATTTTGTTTTTTTATTTTAAAGTTCGACTTTATATTGAATTCACTCCATTCTTCGGAATTTTTTTCATTATAAATCAGAGCAGACGTTCAAAGAAAGCGTTTATAGTTTAAAAATGTTGGTATTTGATGTTGATATTGAACATTTTATTAGTTGATGAGAAAATATTGCTACATTATATTATATATATCTAAAACAGTGTTACTAGATTGATCTATAAATTCAAAATTAAAAAAATATGACTTCAAATAAAGTTAAATATTGTACGTACACGTAAATTCGATAGAAAATAACAAATAAATACATACATATATGTATTTTCTTTAATTTCAATTCACACACATTTATTACTTATAAAATAAGCAATATATTTTATTAGATCTGCAAAATAAGAAAATTACATGAGCAGGAAATATTTTAAGCTGAAATATCATCATTGGCTGTATAGCATTTCAATATGTCAAAAGGAATATCATTCAATTTGGGCAGCAAAAACTGTGTTAGCGTCGAATATAAATCACGGTCACATTGCTAATAAAACTCGAGAAACTCTATAAAATTTTTACTACTCCCTCTGCGTGAATAAAAGGGCGTATCAGGTGCGAAATTACTATTGAAACCTTAGCGACGAATAGCAGTATCCGAATTTTTGTTATAGACTTTGAAACATTTTGTAATATTAGTTGTACCAATTTTTTACTTTAGATCATTTATTTGTCCAATAAATGATGTACAGTATAGAAAGGAAAAAAGTATATAGTTTATATTTCATCAGTAGATCGAAAAGTTGGTAAATTAAAAACTAAAGTCAAGAGAACTCATTAGCTTTTGTATATAATATAAATATCTACATGTGTGGGAAGGTATTAGTACCTTGCAGTTTGAGTGGAGGATAGCAAAAATTTAATTTTATTAAGAAAGGGGTAATATCTTAATTTACGTCGGAGAGCGATGTGATACGGTCATAATCCTTTAAAATCGGTGATACAGGGTCCACGTTGTCAGTCTGGCAAAATAGCAACATCGATACTGTTGCACTTCGCTTCCATACTGTACAAAATCACAATCTCACCTCTATAATGTACAATTACCAAACAACCTCTTCCTCATGTGTGACGGTCACAAAATAGCCAACTCAACCTTTTTCAATCACATATTGGTTACGTGTAGTATTAATTACGTGCGAAGTTGTTTGTTTGCGATTTACTCTGTATCGGGTTTTATTAATTTCTGTACATAATGTACAGTTCGACCTTGAAAATTAGGATGTTATTTTTATGAGATTCCTAATACAACTTATTTCCTGTCATACTAAATAATATCATATTATTTATTGTTTTTATCATCATTAAAAATTGTTTTCAAATTTTATGAAATAAATGATTAACAATTTTAAGGTGATGAAATTCCAATCCTGTGGAATTTTATGCCGGCTATAACCTTTCCGACTTTATGCATCAATAATAATTTTAAAAATATTTTATGAAATCTCTTATTCTTATTTACCTTGGAAAGATATTGCTGTAGAACTGAGAAGAACTGGCGATAAAAACTTAGCGTTGTTGTTTTCGTATGATAAAAAAGATAAATAACATTAAAATATTATTTTGAAAGATAATAAAAGCATTTTAAATGTTTAGGATTTCTCAATAAATAATTAGTTAAAATTGAACCTCTGGTGAGACACAGGTTCAATTTTATTATGCATGCACAATAACAGGAACTGATGAATATTCAATGAAGTACGTGTCATTGGCACAAATTTACTCGTCTATAATAGAGAAGCTTAAATAACAATTAACGTACTCACGATCGCCAGTCAATACATAATTGAAAACTTAAAATATATTTATTAGAATATCGATAAATTTGTCAAAAATTGTGATATAAAGAATTTTAATCAAAGGAACAAAAATAACTGTTAATGTATACTACATTTAATAATCCCCCTTAAAATATAACAAATTATTAACAAGTAAGAAATTTTAAAAAAGGGTCACAGAATATTTATGTACTCACAGATATTATAATGTTGCCAAATATTTAACTCACCCTGGGAATGAGGCCTTCAATGACAGGTCATTTACATGTTAAAAAAATTATAAAAGGAGAGCCCTCTCAAAACAAATTTTTATCGCTCGCTGTTCTCACGACTAAGGCATATATTTTTTCCAGCGGGTGGTAAATTTTAAATTTTTAGTGAAATTAAATACTTGTTATTAAAATTTTTCCCTTAGTTTCTAATTATAAAAACTATTTTCATTAATTACTAATTGCCGTCAGTGATCTATGATTTCATTCGCTGATGAATAATTTAAGAAACTCAACTACAGTTTCACCTAACTGGCTCAATAATAGCTTCATAGTACCTTTTTCGAGAAGAATGCTACCAATACTCTTATCTATACCTCAAAACATTTGCAAACTGTACGAAATGAAAAGAATTACATTTGTATAAATCTTATAAGATAGAATAAAAAAAAATTAAGTCAATAGTTCTTAGTCCCAATAACGATTTAAGATTGTCTTAAATGATTAATTATATGTCTTTGTTAGTTTTTCATGAAATAGTAGTAGCAAGAATTTATTTTATAATTAAATAGTGTCATGATGCTTAATCTCTTTGATTTTAAAATTTCGTTTTACCAAATTCCACAAAATTGTAACACACTAATTTGTAATCTAATCAAATCGAGACACAATCTAATCTAATCGAGAGCACTTACACGAATGTGAGAAGAGTTTTTATTGAGCTTGTTCTAAATTATTTTCTACTAAATTTATCAACTTTTAATTAACTTTCTGTATAAACCTTGCGTGAAGCTTGGTATCTTTTCCCAAAATTGACAACGTCTAGACTAGATTTAGATTTAGAGAAAGTTTGGAACGTGAACTATTTTAATTTAAAGGGATTTAAATTAGTTTAAGTGAACAATTACTTACATAGTATGATTGATAATACTTTTTAATCAAAAATTCTACCTTCATGTCCAAAAATTTTCATCATCAACAGAAATCAGTTTTTCTATCAATCCAGCTAAATCAACGCTTTTATACACATAATATATAATTATTTAAGTTTATACTAAATTCAGCTTTGTTTTATTCTCAAGAGTACATTTTACACAGGAACGTACATTCTGTATTAAATTCGTAGTCTGTTATTGATAATACATTGTTTGTTTTGTAAGTTTATGTTAAAAGTTCGCAGGATAATATGAGGTCTAATTTTTGAAAATAAACAAATAAAAACATACTATTTTCATAGATCTTCACGAGTATACATTTGAAATAAAATTATTTTTATAGCAATCGTGTTCACGGGTAGACAAGATTTGGACAGACACTTATATCTCGTCTACCCGTGAACACGTGCTGTAAAGCATTAGAAACGTCAGGTTCAAATTAAAATGTAACCAAATTATAAGCGAGTTTAATCAGTAAAAATAGTTTTATTTCAAAGAAAAAACATCTATGAAATTGATTAAATCCAATATTTTACTTATATGTATCGGGTAATATGTATTTTACATTTTTATAAGCAACCTACAAGAAATATAAGAACTGTTGGAATATTCAAAAAATATAATATAATATTAAGTGTTTATTCAAGGAATGTGGCAAAAATATAAGAAATAAAAATTATTTTCAATTTTGACGATAATAATTACAATCCACTAAAGGTTAAATAATAACAACGCAAAAGAACGGTCATCAATTAACAGTAATTTTAAATTTAATTAAAAAATATTTTTAATTATTTATATATGAAATCTTAATTTCCGGTAGTAATGAAGAAGTGATTACAAAAGGATCTCAGCGATTGTGCCAAAATTGCAAGACTGAAGTATTAGAATATTTTGGTGTTCATCTTTAAGGAAAATTAATCAGCAAAGTTTCCTACATATTTTTACTTCTATACATACATAAAATCTACGAATTCATTCCCAGTTCAAAACCAAACACTTGTGTTTAAAATATAGATATTTTTTTAACAAATAACATAGCTTCTTCATGAAGATTTATTGAGCGAAGCGAGCGGAGCGTCCGAAGCTCTCTATAAGAGACTTCTCTGCACCTTTATGCAATCATCAATCAAAAACAGTATATCCGAAAATTTCTAAATTTTGCACACTGATAGACATCAGTCTGGTGGTGGTTTTAAAAAAAATTCAAATATTCGTTGTCGTTGAGGAATAATCACGGACTTCTTTTTTTTTTTTTAAATAGTTAAGGACAGAATGCGTTGACGTTTTGCATATGCAACTTCGGCGCTGTTAGCACCTCGCTTTGCTCAATATGCTAACACATACCGAGATTTTGCGAGTGCAACGAGTTAAAATTGAGATCTGGTTCGCGCTCCTAGTATATTATTAACAAAGAAATTTCTTGTTTTTATATACAATATTTTAATCATTCCCTAATTTGATGATGTATATTCTTAATTTTATTTCCTAATGTGTATTATGAAAAATATATTATTGTAAAACTGTTATAAGTTAGTACCTACCCATTAGCTGATAAAGTGTATGCTTATCTTCCATCAGGTGAGAAGGTGACTGCTACCTATCAGCTGACAGGCGGCCTTGAATATTTCCTAGTGTGGAAGGTGAGGTAAACCCAAATGCAAAGGCAGTTTATTCAACTTCAATTTTTAACTTTGCATTAAATTAAAAAAAACAAAATCCTTTGTTAAAGAATATAAAATAAAAAAGAATGATACAATTATCTGTTAAAGATTTAAAGTCATAAAGTTGAAAGCCTCTTTGCTATTTGACGTTCATCTCGACAGGAAACACTTACCCAATTATTCGTCTTTTTTGAAAAACTTTTCATAAAAACATTATTTTAAAAAATCTCAAATATATGGAAACGTTAATATCCTTATGGATTTTTTTAGATTTAGTGTAACTACAGTTGTTTTATAGTAAAGATTTTGTATTAAAATATACTACATACAATATTTTGATATACAAAAGAAATGTATAACAAAAAGTTGCAGATGTTTTTAAGAGATAGAGACAGAAAGATTTATCGCAAATATCACGTAAGAACCAGTTACAGACATGTTCAGAATATGATCATGGAAATAGAACTCAGAAGAAATTATTTTTTTTGTTTAAAGATTTATACCTATTTTGTAAACGAGTACTGGACTTTAAAAGTACATTAAAAAGTCGCTTACAGCCACCATACAAACTTGGTTACATACAATTAAACAAAATGAATAGTCGTGTCCCGAATGTGATTAGGAAATGTTTAGTATTTTTGATGACTTTACTGCCCATTACTGACATTACTGATAATTTGCTGCCCGGAGAATGTATTGAAGCACGTGAGGTAATAAAACAAAGTAAATAAAAAGTCACTTTCAAATGGTGTCGCAAAACGTTTCTAGCAGGATATATATATATGTGCTAGGATTTTTAGCTTGTTAAAACAAACTAGCTGCCTTTGATGATCATGTTCGTACATTGGACATTTTTTCAAATGAAAAAGCATCTATTATTGAAATGATTAGACGTATTTAAGAGGCAGTTACAATCTTTATTTATTTCCATATATGATAATTTTGTATATTGTAGGGGTAATTTTCCCTAACTGTAACGAGAAACTGTACTTTGCTAGACCTGACCCTTTCGAAAATTTCATATACTACGAGGTATGTGTAGATATAGCAATGATTATTCAAATACAAATCATGAAAAGAAAATCTAAAAAGAAATGAGGTGAAATAGAACGATGGAATGTGTCTACAATAACCCGATTTTTTTTTACTTTAGTAATAAATTTACTTTTCCATACTATTGAATTGAAATCGACTTTAACTATAAAACTAAACAGTATCAAAAAAAATTAGTGCTATACGCAAATGGAAGACAATTAATTATAAATCGCATTTGACAGCTTAAAATCGGATGGATTTATATTTTGTAAAACGCATAATTTTAGAAAAATATAATTACTTTATCAATTTCCCATTTCACATATAGTGCTGTAATATTATTGTATTGTAATATTATGTAACATTCTTTGAATTTATTTCTGCAATTGAATGGAAGTTGTAAACCGCAATGTACCGATAATAGTCATACACATAATGTTACAGACCGTATTTCCTTCCTTAGCTCATTTATTAAAAAGTTTAAAACATAAAATCAATTTTACTGCTATCAATTTATGTTTATGTCGCACAGACCAATTTTATATAAATTACAGTTCGTCAATGGATTACTTAGTAATTCCTGTGTCAGGTGGTAACGATGACAAATGGACCGAGTGACCTTTGTAAGTATGGATAGACCGTAGAGGTCATTGTGTGTTATAGAATTGAGATTGTTCCACGCAATAGTGTCGATGTTTCAATAATTCATTTCACTAAAACTATTTTACGGATATAACTCGCGTTTATTTTTACATTTTTTAATTTAACCCGACGTTTCGAATGCTTTGCAGTTAATGTGTTCGCGGTAATACAAAATGAATAAATGAAAAAAAAAAAATGTTTTTGTTTTTTGCTACACTGACCACATTTATTTTTAGGGAGCACAGGATTTTTTTTTTCATATGAATATTACACATGAGGTTAATATATCGGCTAGAATATATAAAATTTGTATTATCTGTGAATTAATCAGTCCATTGAAAAGTCATTTGAAATATTACATAAATATTTTGGGTTAGATACTTGTAATTTTGTAGCAGGTGTAGAACCCGTCACCAATATTATTAACTTATAAAATATAGTCTATATAATATTACACCAAACAATTTACTTTATATTAAAACAAAAAAAAGAAATTCATGGACTAAGTTGATTAGTCAATAAGTTAAAAACATAATATATGTAATATAATTATTTTAACAACCGCTAAAACCAATAATTTCTTTTATATTTTAGTATATATATATATTATAATTAAAAATCAGATATACATAGTTTCAATGAATGTTGTAAATAAATATAAAGCGAAATGGTTAGATTTTAATATTTTAGGTTCAAAATTTTTACAGCAATCAATGTAAGTTTACTTTTAGTTTGCATAAATAATGCATTTGTTCTAACTATAGATACGTTAATATTATTTTAAATCTACTGTAAAATTTTCAATCATTTGAGTTTACAAAGAAAGGCGAGTGGAAGATAATAAATCTAAATATAGTATATTGTACACAGAACGTACTCCTAAACCTAAGCTATTCTCACATAATAATGCCACGTTTTCTGAGATTTAAAGCAGTTTATAATCCATAAGCTTTTGGAGTATTTGGGTCATACATGAACCTTAATAAGATACTACAAAATATAGTGATGCATAAAGATATACAGCATCCAAAAAGGAATAGAAATACAATTTAATGGCTTTATTAAAACTAAATTTTACCATATTAAAGCAACAATTAAATAGCGAAATTTAAAATTTTATGTAAGGAGTATTCTTTATAAAGAAATCATTATTGTTATATAGTATTTTCTTAGATTTTCACGAGTACACATTTGAAATAAAACTATTCCAAAAAAAATTTATTTAACTGACTTACTGACAGATACTTACATCTCCTCTACCCGTGAACACGATTTCTGCAAAGCATTCGAAACGTCGGGTTAAAATTAAAATTTAACCAAAATTATATGCGAGTAAAATACGTAAAAAATTGTTTTATTTCAAATTATTATTATATATTTATGTTTAGATTAGTAAAAGAATATCAAACAAAGTAGTTACAATATTGAATTGATCCTATCGACTGTTACTTTGTCGTTAATATTTTCTCTGTTGTATATAACTTTGTTTGAACACGTCAACATTTTGACAATTTCAATCAGCTGATAACCCCAGTGTGTGTTGAAGACAAATGAAATTTCTCCAGATTGCTTTGACTAAGATTTGTAATTTTATAATTAATTTTCGTCTAACTGAAATATTTTGTATATAAGTTCGTAATCTTGTGAATTTAAATTAAAATAAAACAAATAATGAACACGTGGATGGTATAAATAATTCTACTTACTCTTATTTTATGTCATGTGTTTTTGGGTCCGCAAATTATTATTGTTGATGAACTTGTTCTAGTTTAGTTTTGGTTAAGATTAAGTTTTAATAATTTTAGATATATTTTTTAATTTTCTCAATGTCAAACTTTGAAATCTATTATTAAATACCTATATCTGGAAAGTATCTGTTACTTACATTAACATTTTATGTGTATTAAATTATTCAGTGTTAAAATATTTCATTATTTTAGATATTTTTTTCATGTGACAGCTTTCTTTACTCCAAAACACATCTAGGACATGCATATCTCGTTCTCAAAAGAACAAGTATGTACTAATTTTTCATTTTAAAATTTGATCATAAGGTGTCTTTTGCAAGCACCAACGCAAATTAAACTATATTATGTAGAATATTAAATAAATATATATTATGTTTTGTCGCTTGTGACCTCTGTAGGTATGTAAAACTTGAATGAAGTTCTTTTAGGTCACTAATTAAAGATAAGCTTTGAATGTAGTTATTTTAAAGAGATACTTAGCTTTAGTTTCAGATTAGATTTTAAAATGGGAAAACATGACATACAACCAAAAAGTGATTCTCAAATAAATATCTTTAGTATAATACAGAAATAATACAAAGTTATCAGCCTAAATTCTATATATGTATCTAAATTGCTTAGAATCAACTTTTAAATAACTACCCCACGTACCTTAGCGAAATTAGAAATGTTATGGTAATAAAATTTATTGTATAATTTTATTAAAATAAAGCAAACAATGCGGGTTTGAAAAAAAAAGTGTATATTATGTTCACGATTTACATAATAATGTAAATATCATATATCTAATTTAGATTGTATATTTGAAGCACATACAAAACGTTTTAGTCAAACGAAAATTTATACTAAAATTACAAGCCTTCTACAAGTCAAAGCAATCTAGACACAACCCGTCTGTCTTGAACACACACTGGGGTTATCATCTGATTTAAATTGAAACGCAAATTTAATTACGATTTATATAGTTTTATCTATTTCAAAATCAATTATATTAAAGTTGATCGTTTTGCCCAAATTAAGTTTTTTATAGTAGGAAAAATTTGAATTAGTAAATTTATTTTTTCAAGTAAATATTTACTTATTAGTAAAGTCGCTAATTTTAATTGTCTTACATAATTCAAAATGACTTTTGGGTTGGGTATACTAGAGAAGAGATCACAAGAAATGCTGAACTTCTGCTGCTGCTGCTGCATTTCATAAAGTTATCATTTAAAAATAAATATTTTCTGATTTTGAGTAATTTATTTGTTAATACTTGCTTCATGTTGAATTTATGATAATTATTAATGTTTTCTTGAAAACACAATGTTGGTAAAAATCCATTTTATTATAATAATAATGAAATTGGATACTCTTTGTAAAGTAAATGGATGGTTTTAAATTATTAAGTTATATATTTTTTGATTCCAAAACGCTTCTTCATAAACTGCCACCATTGTTTCGATATTCCATTCTAATAACGATATTGCAATGTTTACAAATCTGATGATTATAAAAATCCTGTACAATTATATTATATGTATATATGTTTGTATATAAACTTTCGTGATCCATGATTATTATTAAATATAATTATCCAGCTGTACTCACGTTTTTATTATCGGAATTTGCCCGACACGACCAAAACGTATTTGAGCAATAACTCAAACTTTTCGATAAATGTGCTACGGAAGTAAACACGTGACATTTCGTGAAAGGCTGTTATCGACACATAAGGTTTACAACTTTCGTTCGATTCACGAAATATGTTATGTATGTAAAGAATTGATTTTCAATAAGATATAATATTTTATTAAAGCTTTGGAACTGCTTTATTTTAAGACCTGCCTCTCAGCTATGTTTATTACAAATAAACAAGCATTCAAAGAACTTAGATTGAATATTATGCAAAAATTCCTCGAAAATATACGGTTATTGTTATGGAACAGGAATTATAAATTTTCATGATAAAACGTGACGTAAATTTTAATTTTATTGAATTTATATTAGATCAGTTTAGATTTAAATTACATTTTCAGTATGACAGACTTTTATTATGGGAATGTACAATTGCACGATATAGTTATTACTAAATCGTCCAATCAAAGTAATCGTCTTACATAAAGTGGTCGTCTTAAATTAATGTCATCGTTATAAAGAAATTTATACGATTGCCGAATTGATCAAAGAGCAATTTGTTAGCAGCTGCTCAATGATTGAATCGGCATCGCTGTTGAATTGATAAAGACAGCGCAAAATGAAATCCTATCCTACTTTCTGCGATTTACGTGACCAGCGTAAATTTAAAAGAGGTTAGCATTTTCAATAATTCCAGTTATGTTGCTGCAACAACATGTAATTTGTGAAATACCTAGAAAATGTTAAAACAATTATCCCTGTGCCTTTGTCGGGGCAAATATATGTGTGCCTTGTAATTTTTTTTTTTTTTTTTTGCAAAGCATTTTAAAGTAGTATTTTTTTTGCATGTAGCTTGTTTAATGTTCGAAAAATTTAAAATTTAACATATTTGTTTTCTAATAATGTTTCTAGACGCTGTTTATACATTCTTTTTTAAAACCTTCTCATCTCACATTAACATCAATTTTACTCAATTCCGAATATCAATATGTAAAGTTACAAATTAATTGCTTAAGTTATTAGGCTTTAGTGGTTGTTATTATTTTGATTAAATACATAAAAAGAGTAGTATGTCTTTAACAAAATATAAATAATGACATAATGTTAATCAAATGAACTACTTCAAACACGAAATAATAATTACTTAAAAATAGAAAATCCTATATATAGTTAGAGCAATTATTAAAACAATGGATTAATTTTATTAGTGCTTACTGGTTCTCATTATTTTAGTCGCATCAAAAAATCACAAATTTTTATTAGTACAAATGAATACTACATTAATTTAAATATATTTTAATAATAATAGCGTTGTGTTAATTTTATAAAAAGTGTAGTTGAAGAAAAATCCTAGAATCTTGTTTGACAAATATATTCAACTGTTTATTATTATACAATATTTTTTAAATAATTTTGGAAAATTGTTTCAGACTTTTATAGTTTAAAAATGAGTAGAAAGCGGAAATATATTTATTTCAATATTTTTTATCATCACATAAAATAATTCTTAATTTTAAAATTTAGAGCACTTAATATTCAAATTCATTTAAATAATCATCAAGTTTATCAGTTTCTACCCACATCATTTTTACCATACTTTTACCAACATCTCATTTTACACAATACTTTTGTCAATTACTTTTACAATGGTTCTAGCATGACCTACATAATAATAGCCCTTATAAGCACTCCAAATAACTCAATGATAAGCACCTCAAAACCATTATGATTCAGGCAGGCAGGTTGAAGGTTCAGCTATTAAGGATACTTTAAATATTTATCCAATTATTCTATCAACCGAAATGTTTTAATAACAAAGTTTGTAAGAACCTTAGTATTTTTGATATATAAAAAAGCGCACATTTTAGAGCCAGACCTGAAGTCTGATTTTAAAGTGACATCACGTTCGTTTTCATGTCAGGAAACTTGAGATTTATTGCGCACTCGAAAAGAAACCTCAAATATTTACTGGATTTTTGTTGACTACCGATGGTAAGATTTTATCTCCTATTGCAAGTTACGTGTTAAGTTTTTTTACTACGTACTTTAGTATTCAAGTACTACAATTTCACTAGCAGCTGTCTGTTAAATAATAGAATCAAAATGAAAGTACGGCATATAAATATCCAAATGTTGTAATATCAGTTGCTGGTTAAGCCTCTATTATATTTTAATACCTATAAAGCAACGATATTCTTATAAAAATCGTTTTTGTAAATACAATACTATTTCTTATTCGTGTTTACAAAATTAATTAGTACTAGATTAGATATTATACTTAGCGTTGTATGATAAAATATGTTCCGGATTAGAATAAGTGTAAACGTAGTTGGAAAAAGACGTACAGACTGGACCTCTAAAAGTAATTTCACTTTTAAAGTGTTGTATTAATAAAATAACGTTTTAAATGGTTTCCTTCATGAATTTAATTAGCATTATGACCACCTACCGCTTCGCTGGAGCGCCAACTTCACGCTGTGCGACAATAGACCACTTGGTCTTAAAGGAACTCCTGTTAAGTTGTGCAAAATAAATTAAGATTTCTGAGAAAGGTTTGATTATTGCACTTGAGAGTTGTTTGTGTGACGGATGTCATTTATTCTCTGAGTTATTTCTATGTTTGTAAAACACCTACATACAGATCTTACTACAGGAATTATATTACTAATATTTTAAAATATAAAAAATATATTTTTAAACTTTATATTAAAGTTTAGTAATCTCAGGTAAGTACTTATTGTATTCAATTTTCCACACTGTTAAGATCAATCTTTCCGTTTTTGAGGTGCTGAAGAATATTGAGATTGACAATACATAAATAAAATTAAAAATAGGATTATCATCAGTAAATCATAAACCAAATATTTACTATAAAATCAATACAGAAAATAATCATACAGAAAATAATTAAATTAAAGACATTATCAACAAGTGTCACATCAATAAAATATTATCATGCGAAATTATTTTTTCTAATTTGCCACTGTGAATAATTTACTTATATATTAAACAACTATTTGCACTAATTTAAAGTAAAACTATTTTCAATGAATTTAAATCTTGTATAAACTTTTAAACTTAAAGTTTAATTTTAAATTCAATGTTTCGAACGCTTTGCAGCAAACACATTTACATGCAGCAAAAACATGAAATTTTACAATTTTATGAGTGGCTCAAAGAGTTAAAGATAGGCTTCAACGTATTTTTCACTTATATTTATAAATAATTTCACCATAATTGGTATAAAATACGAACTAACAAGAATTTAATTTTATCAAGTCTTATACAGGAGTCCACACACTGCTGGCTTAGATGTTCACCTATCCGTGTCATCCTATATATGTTCTCTAACTCTTATACCCGACGTTCTTTGGTTTGACAAAAGAATGACAAGCCACAATCATGGTCAAGTTTATACACTCCGTATTTTTATAACATCTGATGTATTTTTTTTATATTTATAAACCGACGGTTGTTTTCTTTGTCTTAGCTGTTCTCTGCTCACAGAATCGACAAACTTTTCAATGCATTCTCGTGCAATTCCCAAGTGAAAACTATTCAATTTATATGTATAACGTCCGCTGATACTTTATTACTATTTTGTGAACGTGATCTCAGCTAGGAATTTGTTGTATAATCTGATGAAGTCCTACCTTGTTTGATCATTTTGTTTTTTAAATGTTCTAATCTATTATTTGTATATGGTAGTTCCTCCCATATTAAGTTAGCTAACTTAAACAACTGAGACTAAATTGTGTATGTTAACGGCTACTTCAGGACAACGCTACACCGCATAGCTTATGATAGACAGTTGCTAAATTATAGTAGCTAGCGAATGAAATTTCTCCGACAAACCGGTATGATGAGGTTGTGGTTGTTGTATGGTGCAAATGTCACAGGAACCTTTGAACAACTTCTTTTAAAGTAAGAAAATTTATTCATAGGAAAAATCATCCAAAAATTTTATTCAAAAAATTAAAGAAAGATAAATAAGAAAATTAATGTATTTTTTTTTTATAAGAAAGTTTATTATTAACATTTGAAGCTTTTCAATTAATATTATAGGAAGTTAAGGGTATTAATTGTTGGGAATATTGTAATAAATTAGAACATTTATGTTAGTTAATGCCATTATTGAATGTCTGTGCATTTCATAATTATAATTAATTGTTATTTTTTTATTAAAGATTCTCAAAAATATAATTTTATGAATACGAGGCTCGAAGTTAATTTTTATAAGAGACGACGTGAACGAGGCAACGAATAATATAATTTAAGATAAGTAATAAAACGAAAAATTAATTCTAATTAATCTATTTAGTGCGATTTCATTATAGCTAGATTGAATATTGAGTTAAAAGAAGAGGAAACATTTTAATTTGTTTGATCTAATATATATTAAGGTGTCAACAAAAAATAATGAAAATCGTTACGCAAATTATTTTGAATTAATTTGACGCAGTTTTATCATCCATAAATAATAAATTTAATTATAATAACTGAATACTTTAAAATAATAATCTATTTAACTAGTTTCATTTATAGTAATAAAGTTTTTACTATAACACGATATAAGCCAAATTGTAGAAAGAAAATTGTGAAGTCAATTTAATTCCAGATAATTTCTAGAGCACTTTCCATTACCTTTCATCGTATAGAAAAAGCAACTTTCATCCTGTCACCCTGAAATATTATAATAAAGTAAAAAACTTTCTTAAAATATACTGAAAATCAACAACAACAAACAACCAACACAACTTGGCACAAAGAAACGAATGACATATGCCAAGTATTAAACTGAATTTCCTTCCTCGATGTTTATATAAATTATTATTATAAAATATATCTTACTTTACTTTTTAACATGGCCACCGCAATAAGAATGAGGAATGTTGAAAACTAAAAAATGAAGGCAATTTTTCAATCACCTGCAAAACATTCTATCACCTCACAGATGAATTATTTCCTGACAAAAAAAGAGAATAATCAATGGTGTTAAAAGTTATAAGTTCCGGGGAAGATCTGGTCTCACAGCACAGACTGCTTATCTTGGAAGTAAAACTTCGCTTCGATACTTGTATTTTTACGGCATGCAGTTTACGACATTGATAATTAAAACATATTGATAACTTTTTAACTATATTTATTTATATATAACTTAAGTTAAATGAATAGAACGTTACTTATTTATTGAGATGTAGCACTCGAATATGAGAAGCGATTAACGATATTACCAATAACCCTAGTATTGAATGAATGTTGTAACTACTAGTAAAAAGATGAAGGACGGGAAGATAAATATATCAGTCTATAAAATGTAATAGACTCAATAGGGTATTTGAAGTTGCCTTTTGAACATACATGTTTAAAACACAATTGCAATTATGTTAATTATGATTTCAACTTTGCCCTGGATTTACTTTTGAGAGAGTAAATTTATCAAAAAATCATAAAAATCTTTTTTGTATATCGTTTTTCCCTCTGTAAAAATATCTCTGTATATCCCGACTACATTGTGATTCATTTTTAAAAATCCGGGATTAAAATATAAATTTTTCAATATTGTTTCAACGTGAAAGAATATAATTTTCAGAGAAAGGATATTGAGTTACCATTTTGATTTTAAAAATAATTGAGGTAATTTTCATATAAATGGAAGCACACACACGCGTATATCATCACTCAACACAAGCACACACATTGATATATAGTGTAGCGGACTTTGTTGTTAAGCAAAAGCAATGGAAAATGTTGATATAGTTTGTATTAATTTATTTCAAAAGACTCAGAAAGCGCACGCGATATAAAAAAATTGTGAATACTTGAGTTATGTAAAATATATTTTCAACAAAATAAAAAATATTCAGGGATAACATGTCTTTCTAACAATGCAAGAATTTTCAAAATCATAATAATAGTACTGAAGATTAATCCGAAATCTAAACTAGGTACACCAACAAATTTATTTTATTCTTGACATTGAAGCAAAAATTTTCGCTAAAATGCATTCTTTCATACCATCCCGTGCAACAGTAGGATTGATTATTTAAAAAAATATAAGAAATATATTTGTACAAATTGCATTATTAAGTGCTAAAAAATATATTTATATAATAACAAATTTAAAAAATAAATAGCATGTGTCGTTGGAAGTATGACACACATAAAATAAAAAGTAAATAATTTTTAATAACAATTTGCAGATCCTATAAAAGATTGTTCTTGTAGGTATTCAGAGGGTAGGATCAATAGGCCAATATGCGATCACAGTGTAGAATGGGATCGCCCCGTATCTTCTTAAACTATAGCCACAAGATGACTAAGAATAAATTGTAACCACCAATAACAACTACTTCTATTATACGTTTAAGTGTAGAAAGTAATATTTACTTGAAGTACCACTATTATAATATAATAGGATACTATATTGTAAAGAAACTACTTTTTATAAATAAAATGAGACAGGAGATATGAAGCTAAGTTGACTTTGTTGTTTTTTGTACTACATCGTATAATTTGTTATTCTTAGAAAAATATTATTTTACTTATTGGATAGTTATTATTAAAGTTATTATTATAAACTAATAGTTAAAATATTATATATTATGTTTGAAAAAGTAGGTCAAAATTAGAAATACCAACGAAAATATGAAATTGATAATTTTAACATATTACATGCATACTATTAAAATGTGGAAAGATCAACCTAGAAAGTAAACATATGAAAAACATATATTTTAATTATTACATTGAAAATAAACATTGTAAGTATAAAATCCAAATATAGAATAGAATAATATTTACCAATTCCTTACATTAAATATAACTTTAAAAGTTGTCTTAGTTTTCAGGATATGTAAGGGAGATGGGAGATTGTTACGAAAGAAAGATATAAAAGGAAAGTGCATGTTGCAAAAGTTTTGGGACGTTTCGTGGATAGAGTAAGAAATGAGTTTGTTGGATACAGTTTTAAAATAGCAATAGAAAAGAGTAGAAGTAACCGTTTACCATAATCACGAAATACGAAGGAAAGAGAACCTGATACGAAATACGAAGGAAAGAGAAATCTGACATGAACAATCCTAAATTCAATAATTTTATACTCTAAAGAATAAGAGAGGTCATTTCGCTTGCGTGTGACATCTCTTCAATAACATATTTACTAGATATAACAGAGATTCCAGATACAAACTGCACGTTTTGATTGAAGGGAATTTTCATGCAATATATATATTTTTTTTTAAATTTTCAGTTAGAAAATAATTGTATATGTGATATATGTAAAGCATTTAAATGTCATTTTTAGATAATACAATTTAGAGAGGTCTGAAAATTGAACCTTTGATTAAATAATAAGCTATGAAAGATTAAACCAATATCAGATCACAATTAACAGCCAATTTTTGTACTAACTTTTATATTCTGTTTCTCTGTTATAATATTATCAAATAGTCGTAAAATAAAAACCAGAAGGTAAGTTATTAGTATGAATAATCCTATGTAGCAGTGGGTAAATGGTATACGCATGTCCAAAAGCTTCTGGAAAATAAAGATGATTCTATAATTAATATAGATTTTTTTTAAACCTTTTATACAGAGAAATTTTGCGATCCTGTTTCCATTTATTAAGATAGTTAATAGTTTATAAATTGTGGTAGATGATATTATACTTAAGGCCTCGTATTGATTCATCACTGATATTAACATGAATTATAATTACATATATGTTTATAATTAATATTACAATTAATTAAGGATCAATCAAGCATCCATCAAGATTATATCATCAATAAAGGATTAATCAAGGATCAAGAATTGTCAGCTATAGTAATAATAGTTTTAATGTGCAAAAATGACGTATAATACCAAATACTATTACGTAGAATTAATGAGTTCATTAGCAGGTTTATATTGGATGTGATATTTCGGGTCAATATTTATGGTTGAGTATTTAAAGGAATTTGTAACTAAATAGCAAGCGAAATTAGCAAATACAAATTCGGATTGTGTAGGAGGTTGTTTTATTATATACAATTTGTCAGAATTTTATTTAGTTTTCCTTAATCAGCAAAGATTTTTTTAGTTCCGTTTGATTACCACTAACATTGGTTGAAATATATTATGACAAGGTGTATTTTGTCTTTAAAAAAATGATTTCATGTTTGTAAAGAAATAAGTAAGATATCAGGGAAACATATTTTATAACTAATACCTAAGAAATAATAAAAAGTAGCACTGTTTTTTTATATCTATATATAGAGAATAGCTGAATAAGATACACCTTAGATGATTTAAAAAAAATACTAGAGAATTTCAAGTAACAGATTTAGTAGTTTTAGATAAAAATTATAAGCTCTATCTACTAAAACGATTTATCTCTTCCATCTCTTTCAAAACGATTTTACGTCGTGATTTTATGAAGCAGAAAACGATTTTATGAGACAATTCATGTGCCGTTACATGTAACTAACAACTGACTTTATCTTGGGAAAGAAGATTTTCTATTCGATTTGAAGTCTATATGGAAATAGCTTTAGTGCTATTCGGTGGAGATCTTATATAGCAATAGTATTACGAAGTAATGAAAAAGTGTTGTATTCCATCAGAAGTTAGTAAGCTGATTTATAAAATAAAACATTACTGGAATATGAGTCGCAGGGCGCGCTTGGAACCCTCGTTGCTTTAGTTATAAGTTGGACAGTGACTCTACAGAAGGGCTTATTTCGATATTTAAGGCATCGAAATAGGCCCTCCTGGCACTTCCATTTGACGTACACAAGTGATCATTGGTATTGATTGAAAGTGGAAAATATAAAAATAAATAAATAAATAAAATAAATAATAATGGGCCTCATACAAATTTAATGACTTTGGAAATATAAGTTACGATTTTCGGCACAGTATCAAGGATTTATTACGTACTTCAAACAAAAAAGGACTTTTATGTTTACTTTCATGTTTATCTTTAATACCAAGCGTACTAAAGATTTATTTTGTTCCAAACTCTCAGATATTTTCAGATTGCTTTCATCGTCACTCGTGAAATCAGTAAAAGGCTAAACAAACTAATACATATTGTATTAGTTACTTATCAGAATCCGTAGTCTCTAATAATAACCAAGTTATTCAAGACTGGATTTGTGAACTTACATAGTTTGATATTAAAATGTTTATAATTATCATTTTAATAACATCTTGTTCATAGATATGTTAGCTGGTAGCTGGCAGGCATTTACTTTCTAAGGATTACTACATACCTCTTTAAGCTTTATTTCTTTTTATTTACTACAGTTTATTGTACACAAACAACATATAACAAACAATAGAATCACAGAATACTTTTAAATAATTCCAAGATTTGTCACGAGTTATGATATCGTAAATACAGCGGAAAGAACATACGGTTCATAGCACAAAAGTGATTATGTAGAATATCACGAACACTTCCAATCCAATCTGAATATTGTTCTAAATCCCCACATATGTTTTTCACTTATAACTCGTTTTCTTCAGTAACAGCAGTCAAAAGACAAGTACTTATTTCTTCTTAATATCATTTTTTTCCAACGCACTATTTTTTTAATTCTAGAAATAAACAGTTGTTTTAACATTTGCCATGTCATAAAATTTTAAGCTAGACTAGAAATTGTTAAAACAACATTGCATTGAATTATTCTGATCTTAGACTTTCAAATCCCCTAAAGTAATCATTTTATTCTTCTTAATATTTATATTAAAAAATATTTATTTTTAAAATGTTTCAAAGTTATTTATATAAAATGTTAACTTCAACTAAAATTACTATAGATAAAATTTTAAATTATTATCTCCTATTTATAAATAAAAATAAAAAATAAAAATAAAAAATATAATTTATAAATATATTCTTAGCTTTAGAAAATACTTACAACTTTAAAGTCGTATAAATATTCACATATCTCATTCTGCAACTTATTTTATACCCCCTATTAGAAAATTAAATGATTCAAAAGATTAAATGTGAAAATAATTATTTGATAATCTTTCGTTTTTAATTTAAAATATTAAACCAAAGTAACTGATGTATTTAACCTTTCAGGAGTGTTATTGTTGATAACATAAACAATTGTTTTTTTATCAACTCGAGGGTTGCTATTAGGAGCGCGAACCAGACCTCGATTTTGACTCTCTGCGCTCGTAAAATCTCGGTAGTGTTCAGCACGTTGAGCGAAGCGAGCACAAACCGCAAAAACTTAGATATCCAGTGTATCATTTAAATAAAAATGACAGGCGCTTAACGTTAACTGGAAAGGTCTTTTTTAAGGTTGGTGTTGTAATTATTTTTTATTTTTTTGTTTTTTTTTTTGGAATTTTGGGATTTTTTTTCTATATTACCTATATTTTTGTGTTATATAAGCCCTGAAAATTTCAAGCCGATTGATCGCGCTGTTTTTGTACGAGCCTCGGACAAAATTGTGATAAATCTCCAGTAGAGCGCTCCACTCACTTCGCTCAATTTTTTTATATGTATACAGCAGATGCTGTTATAATAAAATTATAGTAGATTCCAAATAAGCCTTTAATTTACTCTTTTGCTAAAAAACTCAAAACGGGCGCTTTCATTTCTCTAAAGAATTTAATTCATTCATTTATTGAAATATTAAAAAATAAAATAAAAAACATTTAAATGTTACTTTAAATTTAATATGAATATGTAAATACTATATAAACTTTGTGTTATTGAAAAAGTTTGCTACATCTTTTTAATACTTGATTAAAGTAAAAAAAACATATATATTAACAATGCAAAAACAAAAACGTCATTTTATTTTGATGTAAGTTCCGAAGAAAAATTGTTTTCTTTTTATAGTGCATAGACTGCGACAACACGAAATTGTCTTTTACCCAATAAAGTCTAATATATAAGATTTTCTCTTTTCTGCTATATTTGTAAGCAACAATATACAGAAAAACGAAATGAATGTAACTAATATATGTTACTTATTTACCACGGCCCTCCTTTTGAGCCTCTTCCACTTAACTTTCATATATATATATAAATAGTAAGTATATAATAAAATATATGTATATATAATAACAAAATAAAATAGTATAAGAAATAAACAATACTTACGATTATTACATCATATTTAAAGATTAATAACTTTATAGTATAAAGAAATGTACCATAGCCCGACATGCTACTATAGTGTTCAATCAATTTAGTAGATAAGAGTAATGCGAAATATCTTAAATATCATTAGTATTATGAGAAATCGTTAAATTTCAACATAAAACCGAATCATTAAACGCAAATATTACAGCTAAATTATATATTGTTTAATATACGTTTAAGTGTTTAGTCGTTTTATAAAAAATAACACCATATTTAAGAAAAAAGTATTAAAGTTAAATAAAAAAAAGCAATGTTTAAATTTATATGTAAATGAGTACATTTGTTTATTTAATACTGATCATGAACATATATATAAATATATGCATATTTTTTTTTACTTTCAGTATTCTTTATAATAACTTCAACAATTAAAATAAATGGTAAAAGTATAACAATCACGATTGATTCCGAAGATTTTTTTAAAATCTTGACCACTTTAGCAAATTTGAAAATAGAGAAGAATCCAACCGTGAGAAGTGATATAACGATAAAACCGTTATTGTATAAAAATCCTTATCATCCAGAGGACGGCGTAAATGAAACTGAGAAAGAAAATATTAAAGTAGACGAAAATACCAAATCCAGTATAAATATATCTGTTGATAAAAAAAACGATGAAATAAATGCAAAGATAGATCAAGATAATATGGAATTCCTTCAAAGTGCTAATAACATAAGTGATGATGAACTAACTGATAATAATAGCAACAACGATTTTAAAACTAAGGACAAAAAATTTTTGAGAAATCATACCCTATACGCAGAACAATTTACGCCAACTTTCATAAAAAAAATGTTTCAAAAGCTGTAATTTTTCTTAGGTAATTAAATTGGTAACACAAAACATAATATAATAACAATTGTTCCAATTATTTTCTAGAAATCTACAGTTAATAACCACTTCGTTGAAAATGCAGCGAGCGCTTGTGCGGTTGCAAGCATATGAGTGTCTGTCGGCACTAATATTGTGCAATACATTGCTCAAATCCATCATGAGACATGACTCTTATTCTCCATCACTGTACATGTAAACATTTCCAAGAATTCCTTACAAATATCTCTTGTAAAATACCTATGAAAATAAAAGTTAAGTTAATAAACATTAGGGGTAAAAATAAAAAGAACGGTAATTTCAGCACGAAATTCTTAATTATTTAGGACAGCAAAAGTTACTAAATTAGTATAAAGTTCGTCAAAAACTTGGCAGATTTGATTAAATTTATCCAATCCACAGCTTTTTCCAAAGACCCTCCAATATGATTTTCAATTTTTCCCAAATGGAAAACACATACTTTCATATTTATAACATCGTCTGACAGTGGTTGATCTGTTTGTCGCCATTAAACTTCGTAACTATTCGATGGATTGCGATCTTATTCGAACAAGTTTTTATTAGTTTTCTTAAAACGATTATAGTTTAGAACTTATTATTTATACGTGTTATAAAATGCTCAATTTTGGATTTTATTTCTGAAACTTCTTACTCATTAAGATATTATCAATCAAATGCGTTTTAAGTAATGTAATATAAAATTATTACAGTAATTGTAACTGGATCTAAACATCATTTAAATAAAACAATGTATAATGAAATGAGGTAGTTTAAAAGTTAATGAGGGTAATGAAAGAACTTGATAGATACAAGGACTTATACCGGTTTCGAATTTCCGAATTTCGGGTTCTCTTCTGCGGGACCAATAATAAATTCGAGAATAGTCATGTTGCGAGTTGACCACAATTTTAGAACCCTAACACATTAAGGGGATTATACTAAGGTCTGCTCTAATTATATATTTTTGGCAATAGATTTTGCAAAAGATTGTGCCCTAAATGTACATTTTTAAAATTTAATATTATTCTAGGTGAAACCAATCAACAACACAACAGTGCCCTTCATCTCCACATAAAACGTAAGCGAGGAAATAAAATGGGAAAGTACATCTTTCTACAAGCAAACTAAATGATAGTATAAACTAATATTATTATTTATTTTAAGGGAAAAAGCATTACCGGCATAAAGTAGACCTTAACAAGATTAACCTTAAAAAGATTAACCTTTTTAACGCCATAATACATATATCTAGTATAGTTTATTTGGATATTTATATAGTATCCGTAAAGATATTACAAAATAATAGTTATAATGTACTAGTAAACACTTAAACAAATATTTCAAACACTTTCAAGCACTTTAGTAGACCATGCTGATTGTACACAGATATTTTGAAAAACAATTATGAATCTATAAAAATATCGGGTGTAAAACAAAATATATACGTAAGATAAATCAATTAAGTTTTGTGAATATAACAGATAATTTTAGGTGAATAAAATTATTTGTGTCATTGTATTGCCTGTTATTTAAAATCTAGTAAAATTATGAATGAATTAGATTACAATAGTTATAATGTAATGCAATACTAATTTATTATAGAAATTTATATATCAGGATTTATATTTATCACATTAATACAAAACACATCATCTATCTTTATTAAGAAAATTCATAGTAAAGATTATAAAGCATTGAAACATTCAATTATATTATAAATTTTCAAACAATATATCTATGCTAATGATTTTGGCTTTGATAAGCAATTTGATAAAAAATTATATATAATTTTTTTCCTAACAAATATTAGAGTTCAAATTAGTATTATTATAATGAAAATTCCTCATTAAAAAACCCTTCATGATTTTTCACTTCGCCGAACAAACTTAATAGAATTTCCGACCCGAAGTTTCATTTCTAACATAATACTGGTATTAACTAAATAAAACTAATGAGGTTGGTATGTACTATGTTTTAGAATAAAAGATGTGCTTTTCATATCAAAAGTATTTAAGTATTATTAAATATATTTTCCTAATAGTACATGACTTCTCTGCTATAGAAACCTTTATATTATATTAATAAAAAAATTACCTTGAAATTTTGAGCACATCTTAACATTTAATAATATAATAGTACAATGTTCAACATTCAAAAAGATCTAATGTTATTGTCATAGTAAATGACAACTATTTCCTCTTGATAAGCATTTAAAAAATATGGTTATAGAAGAATAATGAAGATTAAAAATTTGAATATTAAGTTCTTGTGTGTGTTTGAACTTTTGTGTTTCATTCACTCAAGATATCATGTCATTGATGTTAACAGATGTCATTTCTAGAGAAGCAAGATCTTTAAGCAGGCAACAGAGAGATATCGCTGTTCTACCCTCCACTGCTACTTATACAGTTTACAAATTAACTTTAAAATTAAAACCTTCTGATGATTAATTTTGTTGGATCATACATCTTCATCATAAGAGTTTAAACAGACGCTGCTTCTAAGATGGAGTGATACGCTTGTTTTAGATTTTAGACGAGCCTTTTTAACATTAATTGATGGTTGACCTTTCTCTACTCTTGCTATTTAAAAACCGCTTCAGGTATAGTTTCTCATACACTAATAAACTAATTTATCATGGTGACACAAATATTGGCCACTATTTAGAAATACCCTACACCTTACCATCAAAAGTTTTGCTATTTGTACTGCTTCTAAATATATAATGCAAGACACCAAAGTACTATATTATTTTTATCAGAGTTACCTGGAATGCATTTAAATAGAATTTTAATAATGCTAGTGAGTGAAGTAGGTATTGCCAGCTCAAAGTTAATACAAAAGTCATCTATGGTCTTGTTATTTTAAAAAATATGATGCAATTACTTTGCTAACTATGAAAAATTATTCGACCTTAGCGCCAACGACGTCTCTTCATATCGCACCAACCCAAAGGCGTTTTCGCTCCAAGAAACTGTAATTTGCTCTCACTTGTTCTTGCATTTTTAAGGATATCCGATATTATATGTATTATTTTCGAAGCGTATTTTTTGGTAATTTAGCCTTAACTACCTATTATTGCACAATTTTTATTGACAAAAATGGCATTTCCGAATGCTACCGGTAGTTTCTTTTTTGACCACATTTTGCTGAATATATTTAGTAGAAGTTTACAAACCGATGAAAATTTTTTATATATTATATAAAGGATACCATCAAGACTTGGTGTTGCTTTAGATGGTTTCTTTTTAATTATTTTATCAATTTCCTCCAATCTGGTGGGTTGGATTCGAAATCAATAAAAGGAATCCGCGTATTGATTCTTAGATAGTTTACTCAAAATAAATAAAAATAAATTTAATTACTAGAAGTAAAATGTAGGAGGCCTGTTTAAGATTATAATTTCTTTGATACACTTGGCTAAATGTTAAGGTTTATGAACAGCCCCGATGTTAGTCAGTGCAAAAGAATTGCGGTCAGACACACGCTTTCTAAATAATTACTTCGTAATGGTTTTTAAATATATTAAATTGTACATCACAAAAGTTCGACAATACAATAATACAAGGCTTTAGATAGAGCATTAACCTGAAGATGTGAATAAATGTGGGTAGAGGTGAGTCGGAATAATTCACCAGTCTCGGTTGTTTTACACTTAGCATAATTCATAACAAAAGAATTAATATAAATATATACTTATAATAAATTAGAACATTTATGAAACAAAATAATCAGACATAGTATAAAATAAATTCCTAGTAATAAAGTATCAAGAGATCTCATGAATACAAATTAAACAGTTTTATCTTAGGAATAGCAAGATTTTGCAACAAGAATTGCAGCAATGTTAATTGATTCTGTGAGCGGACAAGAACCAAAACAAATGATACAACTATCGGTTTGTGTAAAATTTAATACACTACACATATACATATATTCGTAATAACGAATGTATATAACTTATAGTGTATAAACAGTATGAAGTATATAAACTTTATTCGTGTATGTTTGTGTGTATAGTTAGATCTATTGAAATTTTTATTTTTATAATTTACATATTTTATTTTCATAATATTGTTTGTGTTTTTAGTACTTTTTCTATTTGATTATTTAATAATATTGTTATTACTATATTATTTCTATTTAATTATTTTTAATAGTTTGTAAAACGAAATAAGGCTTATATATGTTTCTTTATAGAAAGGTGTCATAGCTGTTTCATGGTGTAATAAGAGGACTCCTGAAAATCAGGATCAGAGGTTAATTCTTCCTTCTGACATTACTGAGATTTATCTGGCTTGGCCTCTACATTTATTTTAATATTTTTCTTTTGTTATTTTATTTTATTATCAATTTTATTTGTTTTGATTTACTGCCTAGTGTTTTTTATTATTTGTTAGATTTGTTTTATTATTTAAATTTGTTCTTAAATTTATACGTAAGTGATATTTTTTAAAATAGATACAAATCCTAATAGTTAATTTCTTATGATTATATTTCATTTACAACATCTATTTACACTACTATTACTTTTTTTTTTAAAAGATTTTGTAATAAATATTTGTTTCATGGTTTTTTTGTGGCCCTATTTTCTTCTCTAGGTTTTGTTTATCCTTTTGTATATCCGCTTTTTTAATTGAAACGGGATGACCAATCTCGAAAATCGTGTGTAATAAGTAACTAAGATTAGGAAAGTGGGTAGAATTTTTTTTTATCTTTCAAACTATTACTATATTAGAGAAATAATTCTTTTAGAAATATCTGTCTGTAAACATTTTAGAAACATTGAAATATCGTATAAAGTACATCCAGAATACGTATAACAATCTGCTGATCACACAAATAACTCTCCCGTGTTGGAATGGAATCTACGAGCTCTCTCACTAAGCCTGGCCAGTGGCCCGTCTGTGATTAATTAGTCGTACAAGACCAATATTAACCCTTTTTACAAAGAAAATTGATACGTCACATAAAAGGCATACATTTAATTAAGCATTATTTACTTGGTACTAATTAAATAAGAATCAGACATAAGAACATATGACAAAAAACAAAAAGTACAAATCAAACAATGTATATTACAAGCCTTATTTTTCTATAAATTTACCTGTAATATACTGTTAGTATCTATATGTGAAAGGAAAAATATTTTGTTTTCCATAACTTGACAGGAGAGTTTCCTTAAGACTTCTATTATCGTAAACCGTGAAGCTAATGACCAAGCGTAAGTGCGGGTAGATGGGTTTAGTGTTAACTACAAGCATGGAGAAACCCAGTTAAAACATAATTGTGTTAACACAACACTTTAAAGTAAAATTTTGTTTATACGTTAAGATAATGCATCACAATCTGTGTATCTTACTTTTAACTTTGTATATGACTATAATTAAACATTAATTTTTATCTTTTATCATACATCTTAGTCTAAATATAATCTATACTCTATATCCAAATACTAATAGATATAATAAAAACTATTAAAAATAAGTAGAACTTTATCTAAAAAAAATTGTAAACCTAACGTATATAGGAATAATATATAATAGAAGTTTTCCCAGATATTATTACGAAAACAATTGCTGTAAATTGTTCGTTATACTTTGGCGTATTAATATGCCATACTTTTATGTTGTTTCTAATATGAAACAGGCAGCTGCCAGTGAGATTGTAATACTTGAATATTAAAATGAAAAGTAAAAGACTAAGTACACGTAGTCTACAATAGAAGATGAAATGTTGCCATCGGCAGGTATCAAAGAAGAAACTTTCGAGATTTCTTTTCGAGTGCGCAATAAATCTCAAGCTCGTCGACATGAAAACGAACGTGACGACTGACGTTTGACTAAGAAATGTGCATTTTATTTTTTATATGAAAATATTTCTCAATCTTTGAAAAATCTGATTAATATAAAAATAAAATAAAGAGTATAACATATTTATTTTATAAGAAGAAAATTTTGTAATAGTATATTTGGCTCCATGACATTGGTTTCAATGACTTTAACGAGATAGCTAATTGTTTCTGTTGATAATATGAAAATAATAAAATAAATATAGTGAATTTTTAAAGATTCTCAACTTATATTTGATATTTATTAGTTTTTATCCGCAATATCGAACACTTCGCGTAAGTTTGGTATTATAATTTTAATTGCAAATTTCTAGAAATTTTATGAATTAATATTATGTTCATTTCATCTTTTATCACATCCAAAAAGTTAAAGTAATAAATCAAAGTAACAGTGCCTGTATACAACTTAATTTCTTTATATATATATGTATATCACCTCTCTCATTCAATGTCTTGTCAAGATTAAGTTTAAGTTTTTGGTCCTATAACTAAAATAACTAAAACATTTTTTAACAGTTTTCAAACCTTCGCACTGATATTTTATTAATATTTATTTATTTATTTATTTATTTATTTATGTATTTCAGAAACAAACAATATTTAAAAATTTATTAATACAAACAATGCATAACATCAATATAGTTTCCACTGTTAGATAAAGAAACATAACGTGAACTTTAAAAGCAAAAATAAAATAATATTATATAATATCTTAAATCTGACAAGACTCATAAAGTCACAGTTCAATTGTTGCAGTTAGTTCGGTAAATAAGAGACTCAAACTCATTTACTCTCTCTAAAGAAAAATGTACTAAACATTTAATCTAAAAAATACTTTCTTACAAAACTAATGCTTCTAATAGCTTGTCGTCAAACATTTTACCTTGTAGAATAATTGTGTACATGTCTTAATATCTCTATCAATAGTTTTGATGTGCTCACCAGAAAGCTATTTCGGTTACCTATAAGGGCTATTATTGTCTAGTTCATGACAGAACTATCGTGAGATTAATTGGACTTTTTTTATAATATCGATAATAAAAAAATATTCAAAAACAGTTCCTGTCTTTAGTTTGTCCCGAAAATTTCATAAATCATTTATTAAATTCATATTAGATTGTTTTTTCTTGAAATAAAATAAAATAAGTGTATGAAAACGATTGGTCTATTTTTTTTTTGTTTATTTTTGTATACTATTCTAATAAATAACAACTTCTACTTGGAAAATTTTAAAATACATTATCACATTACATTCCTATAACATAAAATTTAACATTATTTTGGGTTTAATTAATAACAGTTGTCTTTTATTTATTGATTTAGCATTAATAAAATTGTCAATATTAGTAACAATTTCTAAAAGTATATCAAGCTAGTTATAAACTAATAATACACTGAATATAATAGTTTTAAAAGGGTTAAAAGTTTTTGATGAAATTTTGGAAGATTTAAAATTATTTAAAGTACAGACATGAATCTCCTTTTATTAAATATTTGATTTTAATTACAATTTCCGACAGAATAATGATAATATTTAATTAAAATATTATACAAAAAAATTTTATTAATATAAACAGTAAATAATAATATGATAATCAAACATTTTTTTTATATAACAATTTCTCTATTTAATGAAGCGAGACAAAGTTGCATGCACTAGCTACTTCTATACAGGAAGCCTTGTAATATACACAATTGAAACAAAAGTCTATTTCAATTCTACTTATTTGTTCCAAGTTTTATGTAGGTAACTTTATCTCAGTTCTTATGTTCTCATTTTGTGGGCACAATGAAATGTCTAGAAATATAGTATCGACAATAACGTTACCTAACATAACATTGTACATTTTGTTTAAGAAAAGCTTGTATAATTCCTTAATTACATTATCTTAAAGTAATCCCTTCAAAGTATAAATTATTAATGTAATATTAATGGTATGTTAACTTGCAAATGTCAGTTAAACTATAAAGATTTCTATTAATACTCACATGAAGTTCAGCGTTAAATAAAACATATATATCCTTGTCATATAAAAAAATATCCACTAGCGACCACTATGACCGAAATCTTTATACAGAATATAATTGAAATGGTCACAACAAGTAAAACCATAATTTCAACACAAAATTCTCGCACCTCATTGCTTATCAACTATTTTACTATTTTTGTAAATATTATATTTTTCAATGAATTATAGTATAGACATATTTACATAATCTAATTCAACACGATCTTTAATTATTTGCATATTATTTATAATATGTCATTTAAAAAACTGTTTTCATTTAAATCAATATGTATATATTTTAACAACTCTTTTGTAAATGCTCGTGCCGTATAATGAAAACATATTTAATAGATTCGTCGAACATGGAATAGGAATTTTCGACATTTGACAGAAATACTTTAAAATAAACCTAAATTGTACGACGAAAAAAGTCAATATCGTAAGCATACATTGCTTGATATTTGAATTTTAAAGAGAATAATTCGAACCGTTTCAATTTTCGAGGTTTAAAATTCTCTACGGCTTTTTCCTTTGATTTTGGTGAAAGCGTCACTTTTGTTACCCCTGTATGATAGGACGGATTTCCGCAGATATTGTCTCTGATAATTTTGGAGTTAGCGAATTCAAATTTATTTAGAGATAAATATAATTATAAAAAAATCCTCATTTAAAATATAGTAATAATTCATAATCATATGAGTTTCGTTTTCTGAAAACTCTCAGCCAATTGAGTTTAAATATTAATTACGTTTGTAGCATCTTTACAACATCGTGTCCTTCTATACAGCAAAGTTTTAAATATTATTTAGAATATTCGAAAAAAGTTCAAATATATCAACACCGACCCGATATAGACAGAACTTCATAGAAGCGGGTATCCACAAGGTACAATGTTAAACATCTTTTTTCTTACTTCGATATTTTATATCTCATCTTTTTATATATATAAAATAACATAAATTAAACATTCTATATTTGCATGTCAGATAAGCGAAATGAAAATAAAAATATTTATTTCATAATATTCACCTTGAACTCTTAAACTTAATCAATAGACAATCGGGTAATCCAGTAGATTAGATGTAGAGAGTAAGTACTCTCTGAATAAAAGGATAAGTGACTTTACCGTTAAGGTAGAATTACTATTATATAAAAATGTAACATTGTACATATTACATAATATCACATGGTATCCTATCGAACCGTGACAAATCTGTCATGTCAAACCATATTACATTATCTTTTAGGTTATAGCTATAGAACCATTTTGAAATGTTTTGTATTTATTATTAAATAAATATTTAAATTATATCAACCATACGCTATCATAACCACTAAAAAACTGCTAACTGTCATACTTAAAATTTTCTTATAAGTGAATTTGTGTAGAATTAAATATATATATATAAAAGAGTACACATTCTATTAAGAATTAATTGAACATAATAAGAATATAATAATAATAATACAACTATAAAATTCATCTAACTCAGCATAAAAGACACACTAATACATCAGTAGATTAATAATAAGTGAAGTACGACACATAACCTAAGTGAGTTTAATTTAATAAATTTCATATTGAATGACAATTAATTTTAAAACAAGATATTAATTATTAATATAAATCAAAACTTATACAATAACAATAATAGTAATATAATTAACAAAATAGTAATAGTATGAAAATACTCTCCAATCTTCGGGCAGCGATTCAGAGTGTTATTATGCAAACACAGGAGTGGCGTACTGTCCAATGTCAGACTCGCTTCTGAATCGTTGAGTGGGTTGCACGTACTTTTAAAGCTCAAGAAAAGGTACAAACTACCCTCCGCTACGTTCTTTTCTTTGATTTAGATATTATTACGTCAACCGATGCGCCGATATATATATATATATATATATATATTTTACAGTTGAATTCTTTTGCTAAATTTTAGTTCTAATCAACTCCTAGATAATTAGCTTGGAGCTATACTCTTTTTTCGTAATACAAAATTTTATGACAGCCAAAAATTAATCCTTTGAGCAAAATAACTTTGACTACCTTCATAAAAATTCAAAGCCTCCGAGTTAAAAATATACCAAGATTATTTCGTAATAATTTAGTTTTCTATGTCCAATAATATCTAAAAACAATTTTTTTTAAATACATATAAAAAGTGATTAAGGTAGGACTAGTGATGTTCTGTCCCTGGTATCCCGCTTGACAATATTATTTGGGGCATCCTATATTAGTCATGTCATGACATGTTAACGTCAAATCATCAAAACCTTAGTTTATATATTATGTTATATGTTTTATTTTATATCTTATATTGCTAATAATATCATACTAAATTGGTTTAATCAATCATTCTATAAATTTAAATCATCTAATTCTTAATAAATAACTAAGCAGGTAGTAACAAAATATAATAATACAGTCAAAATCAGTTTATATCTACCTACATATCTGTTATTAACTTACTCCAAATATAATATAAATGGTGCTTCATAAAGAGAACAATATCCTTATATGAATAACATCAATATATTACGAAGGGTGAATAAATACAATTCATTTATTTGATATGATCGAATAAATAACTTTGAGATTAAAAACAACGAAAACAAATCAATTACTAATATATTGAAATTATTAAAAATAAATAAATAATAATAACTTTACAAAAGTGAGCATTAGATGAAAGAAATAAGTACTGTATATAAAAAAAAACTGAATAATCTTGCAGTTGTGTAATCTAAGGTGTCTTGTATTTAATTACCGTTCTATAATCTTAATAAATAACAAATTAAATAAAATAGAATGATTAGATACATAATGTTAATGTTTATGATTGTTATCACAACTACTACTTGTTTAAGTGAAATCAGTTTTGAAAACTCAAAGTAGCTACTTATAAAAAACATTCGATTTCAGATATATAATAAGATTACAAAATATCATTATTCATTCTATATTTATTTAGAACATTTAATTCATCATTTATATAGTTTTTCCGGCGAACTGTAATCTAACAAAACTTTATTGCAAGTCAAAATGTTGAATCATAAATACTTTAACCAATAATCCAACTGTATTTTATAAAAATATATTTAAAATACCACTTAAAAAGGCTTTGCAAAAAAAAAATTATTTTGACTAAAATAACTGTATACAAATGGATATAGAGAGATTTGTTTTAGTATTCTCCACTTATTTTACGAATAACATGTTGGGGAATGTTTTTAAGTAACCTAATACGCGAATGTTCGATAAAATTGTTTTGATTATTAAAGTATTGAATTAAATTAAAACATTAAATATTCGTTTTACTTTATTTTTTTACAAGTAATTCTTTAAAAAATACACATTTGTATATAAGAACAAGACATTTATACTTTTTATTATTGAACTTTGTTCCGAAAAAAAGAGGGTCAATGATATTGAATTTTTTTTTTACCAGTATTTTCATATTTACAAATTTGTTCAGCAACATCGAGTCATAAAATAAAATTATGCGTAAGCGTACAAATTAAATATGAATCGATACCTAATCAGTTTGTAATACTTGTTTATATTAATTTATCATTTTCAGTTTACTTTGATCATTTTTCAGTTTACTTTGATGTCATTGAAATTAGCAGGCAATCAATAGTAGTTTCTTGACTACAAGAGTTTAAACAAAATAAAAAAGTATGGATGATTAGTAGTCAATTCATAAGTATAGGCTTACCATAAACATAGCAACCATTTCAAGAAATAAATTAAAATTAAGAGTTTGTTTATATATAATAAGTCAACGTGTCCGCATGTTGTAAGAACCACAAAGGCTGTGAAAATATCAACTGTGTAAAAATCAACTTACGCTTGATATAATCATAATTTTACAGTTCTTAAGTGTAGAGTCTCTAATTAAAAATAAAACATTTTTGTAAAAACTATTTTTTATTTGTTTTTAACGTGCCCAAACTTATCATGGGTCAATTGCATCTAATATAAAAAGCATTAAAAAAATGTACAAGATCGTTATAATATGTAAAACATTTAAGTGTTAATAATGTTATACATGCTGCTCAATGAAATTACTTACCATTACTTTTCTTAGTTCGAAAATAAAACGATACATACTTACTATTATTAATCGAAAAAGTTACACTCTTTTTACAGTTTCTTCTTCTTCCTCTTATATTTTTTATTTATTAAAAAAGGAATTATTAGTGAAGTGTTCAGCTCTTTTATTAGTTGGTCTATTTAATATAGAAGCTTGAATAACTTCGTTAAGACAACCTTCATAGAGAAGGTGCTATCCTGATCAGAGCAGTCTAGTTACGTTCTATTGACTGCAATTAGACTCTAGCAATCTTTTCACTTTTGTTTAACTTGTGAAATCTTTTAGTTATACGTTCTTGGCCAGGGAATGTATTTTTTAAATCTTTATAGCCCTTTAAATTAAATATAACAAATTATGTTACACGTAATATGAAATAATATATATATATATATATATATATATATATATATATATATATATATATATATATATATATATATATATATATATAATAAATCGCTTTAATGATCCATTTTATTTAAACAAAAAAAATAGATCTGAAATACCTTTCATTTTATGGTTTACCTCAGACCACATCATTTCAAAAATTTGTGATCAAATTGAGTGTTTTATTTATATGTATAAGTATTAAAATTATATTGTGTATTTAATATTGTTAAATACATTTTATAATTATAATAAGACGCTTTAAAAATAATTCATTTGTTAATATTATTTTTCAAGTTTAAATGGATTTATATTTATTTTAATTCCCTCTCTCTATTTCTTAACATTTCCTAAACCAAATAAATATAAAAAGAAACACAATATTTAGAAACTTAATATTTAATTCCTATGAAACGTATATTATTATAGTATAAAATGATTATTTGAATCAACTGTGGATTCAAATAAAATTTAATCGTTTAAGAAAGTTTCTTTGTATGTTTATGTTTTATTATTAATTATTAATTATAATTAATTGGTTTATCAAGTACTTTTGTGTTGTAATTCTATCAACGGCTTAACTGCCTTAATAAGTGTTGGTCAAAAGGTTTAAGATTACATAATTACTATTGCTTTAACTTATAAACGTAACAATGTTAAAAAAGGAAGCAAAACTCCCAAAAAATTTTTTTTCACGATTTATTTTTATTGTCATAAAGAATTTGTAAAGCGTCATGGATATTTAAGTAAATAAAAATTTCTGCATAACAATACGATCTAATTACAAATAAATTAATAATTAAAATAATTAGTTCATTTAGGATTCTGCTTTAGGAATCACTAGTTTATATAGCTTATAAATACTCTTTGACTATCCGAGAAACCTATTGAAACACGAAATGTATAAAAACACGCGAGTAAGCGAGTAAATAAAAAAGTCGCTTTCAAGTCGTGACACAAATGTTTCTGTTAGTATTTATCTGCTATGATTTTTAAACGATGCTTTTCAAGCTGCCTTAGATGAACAAGTTCTTTCATTAGATATTTTGTCAATTAAAAAAGGATCTTTAATTGAAATAGATTGACGCATTTCAGAGGCAGTTACTATCTTTATTTATTATTGAGATCTATCATTTGTTACCTATATGATAATTACGGAATCTCTAGGAATGTTGTAGGTGTAAATTTTCCCAACTGTAACTAGAAACTGTGCGTTTCTAGACCCGACCTTTTCGCAAATCTCGTGTACTGCAAGGAATGTCTATGTATAGCAATGATTGTGCTAATACAATTCATAAAAACAATAACAATCTAAAAAAGTTGTGTGGTGGATTAGGACGATAGAATCTGATTAACGTATCCCGTATATATAAGATATTATATTGATATGAAATCTACTTTAACGATAACCCTAACCCTTATAAAAAAATAGGTAGGCCAATGCAAAAATGATAGGCAATTATATATCGTATTAGAGACAAAATAGAGGCTATCGGATATTATTTGACATCTTAAAATCGGATGAGTATCTTATATTTTTCGAAAACAATGCAATTAGCCACTTAATTTTACTAAATTTAAATAACTTATGAAAAATTTTGAGTTTAATTGGAACTCCTCCACTCCACACCTCCTTAATGAGGAGCATGTATTTTAAGTTAGCAAATATATTTGTTCAAGTAATAAATATTTTTTTCAAAAAATATATTTACTAACTTAAATTATTACTTTTGATTTTGAGTTTTTCTCTATTATAAACAGCTTATTTTGGGCATCTTAAACGATAAATTAAAAAAAAAATGGATTTTTAATAGACAAAACTATATAAACCGTAATTTAATTTACGTTATAATTTAAATCAGATGATAACCCCAGTGTATGTTCAAGACAGACGGGATGTGTCTAGATTGCTTTGACTTGTAGAAAGTTTGTAATTTTAGTATAAATTTTCGTTTAACTAAAACTTTGGTATGTGCTTCAAATAAACAATCTAAATTAGAGATATTATATTTACATTAATGTGATAACTCATATTAATGTAAATAACATTGTCAACATAAAATACACTTTTTGTTTTTTTTAAACAAGGTTTGTTTGGTTTATAAAATTATACAATAAATGTTGTTTTAAATTTCGGTATTTTAAAATTAATACGATGCAATTTACATACATAAATAGTACATATGCTAATAACTATGTATTACTAAAAAATATATTTGAGAATTACTTTTTAAATGTTAACCATGTTTTCCTATTTTAAAATTTAACCTGCAGCTAAAGCTTAGTATCTCAATTAAAATATCTACGTTCAAAACTCATTTTTGATGAGTGGGGTAAAAGAGTTCAAAAATAAATTTCTTCAAAAACCATTTTCAATATTTATTTTTTTTTAAAACAGCTGTTTTTGAAGTTGTCGAAAAATCTTTTTAAGCCGGGTGGCTTAAAAAGATTTTTATTTTTATTTACAGTGATTTTTATTTTTATTTATTATTTACAGTGACTTGTTTTTTAGGGTTAAAAAACAAGTCACTGTAAATAATTCAAGCTCAATGAGATTCAGAGGCAGGATCGAAAGTGACATATATTTCAATGGAAACTTCATTTAATTTTACATACCTACAGATGTCACATGCGACAAAATATAATATATATTTAGTATTCTACATAATATATTTTCATTTGCTTTGGTGCTTGCAGAAGACACTCGATGATTAAATTCTAGAATGAAAAGTAATAACTACGCAGCCCAAGAATATTTTAGTTTTAGTAAGATATAATATTGAGAAAATATTCTTTTCAATTTTTACACTTTTTTAAAGACATTTTTGTAAACAACAAGTTTTATATATTATGAATTATGTTAGCTTAAAGTCATACGTCAATATATAATATATGATGACATAAATTGTATATCGGAATATTGACGATCGATTTAAGGTTCATTCCCAACAACCGTGTTCCATTTTTAAATTGTTTTTCTGCATTTTCTTTTTATTTAACTTAATAATTAAAAAACAAATATAGTGTTAAGAGTATCAGATATTTAAACGAAAAACAACAACAATAAGACGAAGGAAATAACCGCAGTCACAACAATCTTCTATACAGAGTTCAAAGTTATACTAATTGAGATTTGTAGTTAAGTCAGCCGATTCGAGATGGAATAAGTAATGCTGTATAGACTGTAGACCTCTTTGACGAAAATAATCGTTAGTAAAGATAGTTTACAAAATGTAGTATAGTTTATAACGTTATTATTTGCTTTTGTTTCTTGCATATATTGAACGTAAGTAATTAATTTAATTATCATTTAATAATATATTTTATTACAACCAAAATTGACAAAATGTCTAGTAATTTTTCTATTAAAAACCACTTAATAAATATTTTAAGATGATTGATCAAAGATATCAAGTATACAGATGGGATAGATAGAAAAACATTTTCACAGAATAAAGAAGGGGATGACTTTATCACAGCAGTATACAAATAACTAAAGTATTACAGAAATTTTGATTATGAGAGTTGATGTGAAGTCATTTGGGTAACGGTGGATATAAATTTCGAAATTTTCATTTCTACGCTTTTTACATGCATGCTTATACAACATTTATTGTAATTTTATAACAAAGTGAGCACAATCCATAGCTTATATAATCTGTTAATTAAAGGCAATCTTACTCCGATATACAATTTATGTCATTGAATGTAAGTAGTTAATTTAATTAGCCATGTTCAATAAAACGAATAAAAAATCAACGTATATTAAACAAAATCCCATATAGCAGTAATATTAACGTATCGTACAATTTAATGATTCCGTTTATGTTAAAATTTAAGGGTTTTTAATAATACTAATAATTTATATATATTTTTAATATTACTTACTATTCCTATGGAAGATTGTAATACTATATTAAGTTGAACATGTTTTCTTTATTTTATAATTTGTCTTCAGTTTATGTAATAATCGACAGTAAGATATGAATATCGGAGTGCTATTGTATTTTCTTAGATTTTCACGAGTACACATTTCAAATAAAACTATTTTTTAAGGATGGAACCCATTGGGTTTTTTTAAATTATACGCGAGGTTAATCCGTAAAAAATACCATTGTGCCATTTTTTTTATTTTTTTTATTTCTAATGAGGTCCCTTAAACCACCTGGATCAGAACTCTCAGGCAATGTTTACACTCCTCTCCCGAAGGACCCGACATCTGTATGGTGCAGCTGGATGTTCAGATAATAGTAGTTGCGTTTGTATTTTAAAAACATGTAATGTTAAAAATAAATGTATTATAGTTCCTAATGTATGAAACAAGCAGGGCTTAGAAGATTTAGTTTTCTGAGGAGAGTTATTAGTCTGTCGTATGGGAAAATTTACGTTAATAGTCAGTAAAGTCTTGCAGAGCACTATTTGGTCTAAGAGAGCCTTATTAAATGCAAGGTTAGTAATTTCTAGTTTAAGACTATCCGAGCTTGCAGCGCTGATATTGTGTGCGAATTCAGTAGTCTCTTATATGGGAATAGCTGAATATATAAATAATTTTAATGAATCGTTGTTATGTATGTAACAAATGATGGTAACATTTCTCTGAAGTTTCAGCAACACGGGTGTGATGGCTTCAACATGGAACATAAAATAAGGAGTTGAATTTACGAGACCGTACGTATATCAGTATATCATATATCAGGTATTATCAGGTAGGTGTCGGAATGGCATAAGTCTTGGCCGTGCGAGAGCAATGTATAAGTATAAAATTGAACAATTGTTCATAGTTTATTTGAATCGAAATATTTAGGCTGCGCAGTTATTCACTGGATCAATCGGCGGCACGGAACGCTTACGTTTCGTCTTGTGCAGGTGCTGACCGGGCATGGTTGCTTCGGTGAGTACCTGCACAGGATAGCACGAAGGGAGACGACCCCCTCCTGCCATCACTGTGACGAGTCCGTCGACTCGGCTCGTCACACCCTGGCGGAGTGCGCCGCTTGGGACCACCAGCGTACTGAGCTGGTGGGCGTGATTGGCAGGGACCTCTCGCTGCCGCGCGTCATCAGCGCGATGGTCAGCAGCGAGAGGTGCTGGGTCGCAATGGCCTCCTTCTGCGAGCAAGTCATCGCCGCAAAGGAGGCCTCGGAGCGGGACAGGGAGTCAGCCTCGTCCGCTGACCCGCTCCGGAGGGGGAGACTGGGTAGAAGGAGGCGGGAATACGCCCGCCGCTTCCTTCCCCAGTTGTAGGCCTGGTGAGGGGGGAGGGTGACCCCTCTTACCTAACATAGGCCTACGATTGGAGGGTGCTCTACGTTGTTCGGGGCACCCTCATTCGGGGGGTCTCGCCGGGGCGTCACGGTGTGTGCTAACGCGATCCCGTGACGTCCCATTACGGCGAAGAGGGCAACCGTTGGTTTTTTAGTGGGTAGCCTTAAAAATGGCAGCATCCTCTATGCTGCCGGGTAGTCCCACATAACCCCCCGGCCGTCACCCTCTGGGCCGACGGGGTACCCGTAACGGGTTTTTCCAACGGAAAAAAAAAAAAAAAAAAAAAAAAAGGCTGCGCAGTTATTACCCTTCATTTTAGACGATGAATTTCTATCATGTTAATAAAAAATGTTTTAAAAGATTTCCCTTCAGAACCTGCCTTTGAAGCTACTTAAGCTGAATTATTTAGAATGATAGGATTTTTAAAATTCTTTAAAAAATTCTTTTAACATTTGTACTTTTACAAAGTAAATGTTTATTATTTATTAGTTTTAAAACTAATGTACGCTGTTAATCAAAGATATCAAACTTTGAATGTATTCAATTTAATTTAATGAAATTTCTTTATCGTGGTCTTAGCCATTTAAATACTTTATTTAGCTTTAGTTGTAGAGTGGATTTAATAAAAGTGAAATACGCTTTAGAGTTAAGAGGAAATTTTCAAAGAAAACTGTATATATAAATATGTATTAACTATGTATTATACCTTTATGAATCAAGACGTTTCTTTAAAAATTTTCTGTTAACTGTACAGCCTTTTTCTCTACACATATAACTGTGTAGATAAAAATTGCATTATTTTAATTTTGAAATAACTACCTTTCCAAAATTTATTGTAAGCGTTTTTAAATAAACAAACCAAAGAGTAGTTAGAAAAACAAGTGTATATTATGCTAAAGATTAATTCACATCAATCTAAATATTATATCTTTATTGTTTGTTTGCATCAGATACAAAACATTTCAGTTAGACGAAAATTAATACTAAAATTACAAACCTTAGTCAAAGCAATCTAGACACATCCTATCTGTCTCGAGCACACACAGAGGTTATCAGCTGATTGAAATTGTGGTGTCAAAATGTTAACGTGTTCAAACAAAGGTATATAGAATGAAGAAAATATTAAAAACAAAGTAAGAGTTGATAGGCTCAATTCAATATTATTATTACTTAGTTTGATATTCTTTTACTAACCTAAACATAAATATATAATAAAAATTTGAAATAACTATTTTTACGTATTTTTTACATATTTAACTCGCATATAAATTTGGTTAAATTTCAATTTTAACCCGAGGTTTCGAATGCTTTGCAGCAATCGTGTTCACAGGTAGAAGTCACAGTAACAGTAAGTCAGTTAACTAGAGCTTATTACAATTAGATATATTTCAAATCGTGAAAATCTAAGAAATTACTATAAAACAATAATGATTTCTTTATAAAGAATACTCTTAAACTTAAAAATTCATTTACGCTATTTAATTGTTGCTTTAATATGGTAAAATTTACTTTTAATAAAGCCATTAAATTGCATTTCTGTTCCTTATTGGATGCTGTATTTTTTATACATCACTATATTTTGTAGTATCTTATTATGGTTCATGCATGACCCAAATACTCCAAAAGCTTGTGGGTTATAAACTGCTTCAAATCTCAGAAAACGTGGCATTATTATGTGAGAATAGCTTAGGTTTAGGATTACGCTCTGTGTACAATATACTATATTTTGATTTATTATATTCCACGCGCCTTTCTTTGTAAAGTCATATCATCTAAAAATGTGTGTCGGTAGAGTTAAGATAATATTAATGTATCTATAGTTAAGACAAATTTATACTAAATTATTTAAAACTAACATTGCTTGCTGTAACAATAATAATTTTACAATATTAAAATCTAACGTACTAACTTTACAATTATAACATTCATTGCAACCATCTACGATTATGTCCGATTTTTAATTAAATATATATATTTTGATGTTATAGAATTATTATAAAATATAGAACATTTTATTTACTTACAAATAATTTGATATCTTTTTAGTTGATATTATAATATAAGAGAGACGCTATGGGAATAGATGTAAATATAATATGATTTACTAATATTACATTGTTAATATACAAACTGGATTCTGAAACCGATTAATTATTTATGATTCAGATTTCCTAATTATTGGTTTCAGCGGTTTTTAAAATAATTATACTATATTTACTATGTTTTTAACTTATTTAGGTACTAAACTAACTCCATTAATTTCTGGTTTTATATTTAAATATAAAATAAATTGGTGAACTTTCAACTTTAAGAAAATATGATTTATATAATATTTTATAGTGCTACAGGCCTGTTGCTGAAAGGTCCATACCATTCTCTCGAAGTACCTCAGATAAAAACACATAAAGATAACAGAATTTTAAAACTTTGTATTCCTATCAAATTTTTTAATAGAAAATAAAAGTATATAGATATGAAATTAAATTTTTCTGCCTAGAAAAAATAAACAGATCCAAATAAAAATTATACAAGTAATTATTACTACTATTGAAAAACTAACTGATCTCTGATCATAGACATTATACAATTTGTGCTGATTTCAATTACCTAAAGTAGGTTAAGCACTCAGGCATAATGTCACTCTTACAGACAAATAATTTTAATTAGGTTCAGTAGATCTGGAGAAGAAGTTAATAGAGAAAGTAGTTATATATGTTTGCCTTGATTTCCCTTTTTTATTTGAATTGTTTAAAAAAAATATCAAAATGAAAAAAAATGGTTCCAATCAATTACATAACATACAATTATAAATAAACAGATTAAAGATTTGAATATGGTTATAATTTAAATATATATATATATATATATATATATATATATATATATATATATATGTAGGAAACGAATTTTAAATTAAAATACTTAACACAATGTAAAATAAATGTCTTATAAACAAAATAAAATAATATTTAATATAAGTCGATTTATAAGCAGTTGGTTATGTGTGTAAAAAAATCAATATTACATTTAATGCAAAACGTCAATAAATTATAGGAAAATAAGATATATTTCCAGGTTTGGAAAAAGATTTGTATCGAAGAATTGTATTCCAAAAAAAGTTGTGACAAATACATGAGAATTATATTATATTCAATCAGTATTTATTTCTCTTCTTATATGATTTGGAATACATTTGCAAGCTAACATAGATTATTCAATAAATATTTCATAAAAAAGCATTGTAATATAAATAAATAAAAAATGCTGTATTAAATTAATACTTTTTTAATAAAATTAATATAAACTGGGTATTTCATTAATATACATATTATAAAGAAAATTAAGTTTAAGCAAAGTTAAAGACAATTGTTTTGTCTTTGGTATTGAAAAGTTTGGGAAGCTTAATGAAAGTATCTCGAATCTTTACAGTGTACTTGGCTTTACTAAGTAGTCTATTATTAAAAAACTTTTACTATTTAGTTTAGGTGGATTTTAACCCACTAAAATAAGATTAAACTAGACTTTAACAGAAACAAAGTCAAATTGATTATCATAAGTTAACAAAATAATAATGATTCCAAATCTGTAGATATATTTATTGTTGTACTCTGAAAAATCTAGGTGCTATGTGTTAATTACACACGACTATAATATAAACCAAAAAACGCACACAAATACAAATTTGTTTATTTATCCATTAAGAACAATCTTATTGGATAAATAATTAAAATCCAAAAAGTATATATTTAAAAAACTTAAAGATATATTCTACTTGAAAGAAAAATAACATCAAAATTATATAAATTACAAATGTGTATAGTAGCCTAAGCTCTTCAAACGAACCCATCTTGAACTTAATCTCTTTATAAAATTCTTTGAAATTTCTCCACTATTGCTATTTATAATATTTAAACTGTACATATATTTAGTTTAATAGATTCTTATTTTAAACACACACAAAAATACAAATAAGTTGTAACCATATAATAATATTTGTTTTTTTATAGAACACAAAATTCATATCTACTTAACTCATGTAAAATAGATGTATCTTCTTTTCAAAGTTCTTCACTAGGACACAAACAAACTGTCTAGCAATCTTTTAAAATAGAGCCAAAGTTCCAAAGTCTCTGACAAGAATATTTCTAGGAAAATAACGCCTATATTTCCTAAATTATTTATATATAAAATAAATATATTATATCATTTAGAGTTATTTCAGTTTTATCTAAATACAAACACACAAATATATATAAATGTAAAAACTTAATGTCCTTGATTCATCGAAAAACCGTTTTTTTTGAAGTTATTAAGTTTCTAAAAATTAATTTGAATCTATAAATCATAATATTTGTCCCACGGTTTGTACTTTTTATTAACCAATTTTTATTAAAAAATAACTTACAAAAATATTTTAAAAGTGTTTTTTTTTATTATATATTACTATTAATAATAGTAAAATTGAAGTAATCATAATTTTACTAGATAACATAAAATCCTGTTAAAAAACTTAAGATATTTTAAAAAAATTGGTTCTTTTTTTATTTTGCATAGAAATTTTTAAAACATCCCAATTAATGCAATTGTTTTGTTGAAGCCAAATCGTATTTAATTCTTTTATATAAAAAAAACAAATTAGACAAAAAAAAAATAGAGTATAAAAAAAACTCGATAGTACATATAGACTGTACTCACCTACTGTGCACCCTTACCCGTTTCAATGTCAAAATAATGTGGGTTTAATACGTAATAAATATTGGTATTTCATAAAAAGAACATAATATTTTGTCATGAAATAAATATCTCAAGATAGATTATCTATTATTTTAAACACGGTTTAGACTAAGATAAAGTTTTTATAAAAAGAGTTCATGTAATAATGTAGAATATATAATATTTATTATTCCAATCCTTGAGAAGAAGCGGCTATCATTTTATAATTAGTCGTAGGAGAGTGTTCTAATAATTAGTGTTCTTTTTACACGTTGATCCTTACAATCGTGTGTTTAATTTCAAGGCTTATAATAATCGTGTGTTAATAATCTTATATATTAATGCAGGAAGCGATTTCGTTGGCACACTGTAGCTCGAGAACCACTAAAGGGAAAAATATCGTTGATGGCTCAAATCAAAGGTCTCATTATGCTACACTGCTGAAAAATAGTGACAACTCTCAAATCTCATTAGCCTAATTGCAGTAATTAGTCAAAAAATTAATTTTTCCCATAGACTTTGCATGGGGAAATTTTGCGCGCGCTTTTTTAGTACTAGTCGTGTGTTTACTTTAATATTATTGAATATATATTATTCATATTACCGGCACTTCCCAGAAGGTTTCAAAGTTTGTTGATGCTTCACTACAAAGTAGTAAGAGTTACTGTTGTTACTGTATTTAATATTTTACGTCGCAATATTTAAATTTTTGTTCGGTTTATAATTTTACTGCGAATAGACGTGAACCGGAGCGTAGGCTTGTGTGTCCCGTTTCCTGTTTCCTGGCTAATACTGTTTCCGGAGCCTAGTATTAATGTATTTAAGATTTATCGATGTGTTATTTTAAACTAATATTAAAACTGAAAATACGAATGATAAAGATATTTAATTATTATTTGTGATTTGATTTCAAATACCTTTTATTATTTTCAGAGCCTGTTTTTAATTGCTAGCTGGTTCCAAATAAGTTAATTTAATAATATGTAAATTAGACATAAAACTACACTGGATTTGTTTTAAACGTTAGTCACAGATTTGTTTAAAATTTTTAATATATTGATAAAAAATTCAATAGTTTATTTTTGAGAAAATAATAAATATTTTTAAGATTTTTTATATTTATTTCCTTATTTTTATAATTCGCATAACATTAAAAATATAGATTGTGCGTAAAAATATTGTAAAGAAAATTTATTTTAAGTCATAAATAATATCTTTTGAATTACTCAGCAAAATAATTCATAAAAGGAACACCAGAAACTTGAACCTTTTTGGGACATAACTTTGCGTTTGTGACTATTCGAATATTCAATATTGAGGTTATTATCATAAAAACCACGTGGACTTACAGGAGGAATTGTCAATGGAATGAACAAAAGTGAAAGGAATGATAAGAAATAGTCAATGGAATATACAAAACTGAAAAGAATGACGAATAAAATACGTCCGATAGTAACTTAAGGATTTTGAATATATCCAATGAACCGAAATCATTCTAGGAAAATGGTGTTGCCGAAAATGATTCTCATTTTTAGGAAAAAGGGAATAATTCAAATATTCGTACTCAATATGTTGTACTTAACCTAAAATTGCATTAATTCTTAAACTTTTCTAATGAATATCTCAAAAACTGATTTTATAATTTTTTTTACTATTAAATGTTATATGTAACGCTGAAACATATAAGTACCGCAATTACAATAAATTAGATAAAACCAAAGCTCTTACAGCCTATAATATATTGGGTTTGAAATTTGTAGTCCGTTTAAACAATTTGTATAGGGATCAAAGCTTTTATATGGTAATAGCAACCCTTGAGATAAAATAACAATTATTTATGTTATATGTTATAACACTCCCGAAACGTAAAATACATAAGTTACTTTGGTTTTATATTGGAAATTTGTAAAGAATGATTATCAAAATCATTATTTTTGTATCATTAAATATGTGAAAATTGGTGTGATATATAGATTTTTAGTGTTTTATTTAGCCAAAGCGAAAAATAGGAGATGCATTTTTAACACAAAATTGAATTTATAGTATTTTTATTTGAATATTTATTTATTCTATATAAATATCTTTAGAACAGGAGGAGAATAGAAGTTTTTTTTTAATATTGATTTAAGGATTGAAATATTATTAAGAATAAAATGAGTTCGTAAAGTGATTTGGAACTTTGGCGTCGGAATATTTCAGTGCAATGTTGTTTCAACGATTTCTAGCTTAAAACTATTTGTCAACTCTGGTATAATGAATTTAAATAAAATATAGTTTTAAAAGATGTTATGTATTTATAAATAGTTTTAATTTATACTATGTTATATTAAAACTATTTTTTACAGATTAAAACTCTTTGGTTACATTTTACTTGCAAAGCATTCAAAACGTCGGGTTAATTAAAATGTAACCAAGTTATACCCGAGTTTTAATCCATAAAAAATAGTTTTATTTCAAATGTGTACTCGTGAAAATCTAGGAAAATATTTTAGTTATAATTAAGCAAAGTAAACAATGTTAAATAAAAAACGTACTAACTTCTGAGGGAATAAAACAAACACTCTTTTATTACCTCGTAATACTGTGGTTGTAAAAGGTCTCTTCCAACAGTACTAAAGCAAATTTCCATATGGCCTCGAAATTGAATAGAAAATCTTATTTCCTAAGATAAAGTACAGTGTACAGTAGTACAGTACAGTAGTGTACAATTAAAGTATTAAAAACATACATCTTGTTAGCTATTATATTATTTGCTCGAGAACTTTATTATTGATAGTTCTTTGTGTCATTTCTGCTTGTATTTCACAATCCATTAAATATTTAAACACAATGACGTGATTATTAATAAAAGACATCATCGTTCATTAATATTTATATCAAAGATATTGTCAATATAAATCTGTTAATGACCTACGAAATATTTTTTTGGTATTAACATAATGCTTTCAACATTAACACTATTGACAATGTAGCGGAAGATCAAGTACCATAGGTCAGTTAGTATCGATAATGTTATTATCAGTGTTGAAAACTTACATACGGCCTTAAATATTTAAATCTGTTTGGTCTTCCATTTATATACCGTTAAATATGTTATTTAGCTTTCTAGAGAAGGTATATATTCAAATAAATAGAAATTGGCTCGCCCCGTTTTTATACCTACTTATTTCAATGTGTAAAGAAAAACGGTATAAAAATTAAAAGATGTTATTATCTCACATTGGTATAAATATTACATAACTAATCGCACTCAGAACATTTATATTAAATATAATAAATAAATAACTTAAATATAGGTTATTTCTAACATATAACAATCTTTTTCAAGCCAAGTTTGATAAAATATTGCTCTTCATATTCCAACAATTAGAACATGCCGTTTGCTGCTCGAATCCCAGCCATCAAAAATAATTTGTTGAATCTCTAGACAGTATCTCAAAAAGATTTTTTTAGTAGAATGCAGAGAGAATAATTCGTGTACATGTAATGACGTTTGCAGGCGATAAGACCTCTCTTATAGTCAGATTCTTAAAAAGTACAAATTTCTTTATGTAGAGGACTCTTCATGTCATTTGTTTTTCATTAATCCATATATCATGATCATACTACCACAAATGGTTACTTCCAATCTTATATACCACCGGTGATTATTCCTAAATGACAAAATGTCCCTTTCATTAATTTTTTATTAATATTTCAATCTCAAGTTAACTCATTTAGTCACAAATAATCGATTATCGCTTTTTATATTATTTTTATTATAAAAATATAATACAACGTACAACTATTCAATAAGTAAAATAATATTTTTCAAACAAAAACCAATTATACGACAATATATTACAATAAACAACAAAGAAAATATACCTTCATATCTGCTTTCTCATTTCATTTATAAAACGTTTGCTTAGCATTCTCATCTTGTTATTATTTCTATACCTAACGTTTTAATATATGTTACTACTGAATATTAATATGAAATTTAACAAAATTATACAACATTTCATTTTATCATTAATATGTTTTATTCATTCCGAGTTATTTATTTATTTATTTATTTATTTATTTATTTATTTTTATATTTTCCACTTTCAATCAATACCAATGATCACTTGTGTACGTCAAATGGAAGTGCCAGGAGGGCCTATTTCGATGACCTTCTGTAGAGTCACTGTCCAACTAAATCAACGAGGGTTCCAAGCGCGCCCTGGTCTGAGAAGAACCACAAAACAAACTCAGCCGGGTTTTTTTTTGTATTGTGATCACTGTTTCACAAACGTCCATATATAGTAAACAATTTACGAACAACTAGAACCATCGCAATCAATTCCTTGTGGAGGCTAAATTATAAAAACCAATTAAGCAAATAAAATAAAACTATAATTATGAAACTGAGCCAGCAAGACGACCAGTCACCGCAAGCAGCAACCGTTCACGAGTATAATTTATTTAGTAAGTTATAATATTTTTAGTTTATAAACAAAATCAAAAGACTGATACATTAATTGTACCATCACTTTCGCGGAAATAATCCGATAACATGAGAAGATATTATGTCATTGATGATAATGGATTGTATGGTGAGTGATCTGTTTTGAACCACAAGCGAAGAGAATAATTCTAGAATTATATATATAATATACTGTCGCTTAAATTGCTTTTCCAATATAACATCATGATAAAAAACCTGAATCTCGTGGTTTTGCCATTCACGCCAGGGAAACGAATTTAGGAATATTATTTATTTATTAAATGAAATAAAAATATATATTTTGACATTTATATGTTTAAAAAAAAAAAATTATTTTGCTTTTAATCTCAATTTATTTGTTTTAAAATTGAACCGTCGAAATTTTATCCTAAACAAAGTTTCGGCGAAGCCTTTTATTTAAGATTTAAATAAAATGATTATAATATATAATTTAAACGTAAAGTCCACAAAAGTTTTTTTACTATTGTATTAACTGAATATTGTTTATATATATTATTAAAACTATTATTCTTAAAATAACGTTCTTTACCAACAAACTAATAAAAGTCGTAAACTCCATGCTCTAAAAAATATATTATCAATTTAATTTAAATCAATTTAAATCTGTAATAAAAAACAATTAAATTAATATTTAAAATTATAATAATATGTACTTTTCTATCTTAGATTTTGTGGTGATACTAGTCTCATATTACTCTCGTATTACCATGAAATCTTACGAGTACTACCCGCTTATGATGTATGTATTAAATATATTGTGAAAACTGAATTGGCTTATGTATGAATTGTTTGTGATGTTTTAAGTTTATTATTGTAATTGCTGTTTGTTTTCCTCAATAAATAAATGCATTACTTCCAAGAAGTATGTGCGATAGATCTTCCAAGGAGTTTGCAACTTTTGACAGTTTATATATGTCATTTCTTAATGGAAATACAAATATTAAGGATGGATATCTATGCAATGCCGTATTGGCCACTTTTTGAGGTAAAGAAAAAATAAAATGTATTTTTTTTTTAATTCCTATTTTTCGTCGTTTTTGTGGTGTCTGTAATAGAAAATAGCAATTTTTTTAGTAGGAAAGTATTCTATTAAATATTATTATTCAAACAAACCTCGAGGAAGGAAATTCAATATTATTCCTAATAACGTCATTCGTGCAAAGTGCGAACTTGTAAAAATTTTACCCAGATTTTCATTATATTTTCAGGAAGTTTCTGAGTTTGTTACAATATTTTCTGAGGATGATGTTATAAAAGTCGCTCTTTTCATACGATCAAAGGTAATGGAAAGTGTTCTAGAAATTTCCTGGAGTTGATATAACTACTTCCACAATGATGACAGTTGGCTTATATATATCGAAGCATTCTTTCTATAAACGAATTTATTGAAATAAAGTTTTATTTTGTAATAAAGATATTTAAATTATTTAGTGTATATTCATTCACTTTTTTATATATTTTATATTAAAGGTTTGAAATCTTTATATTTCTTTCCTAATTGCAGTTAACTTAATAATTTATTTTCAATCTTTGTTCTGTCACGATTCTCTCGAAACCAATTTTTAATGTTGTCTTTTTATTATGTATGTACTTTTATTTTAATTTTATAGCAAATGTTTATGAAAATAAACTGAAATACTAAACACTTCTACAAAAATGACATAGACTGTTTATTCAACACATACAAAATTAAAAAAAATATATGTTAAAATTTAAAAATCTATGTTTGTTATAAACTTAAAGAAAATTAACAATTTACTAAAGAAACATTCACTTCTTATTAGGTTCCACTAATTTCTATTCCATTCAGTTTATATACATGAATATTCAGCCATAGTACTATAATATATATTGAATAAGATTATAACAATTTAAAATAGTAATAGCAATTTAAAGAAAAATACATTTTTTTTTTTTTTTTGTAATAGAAAGTTAAACTTGTGGAACAATCAGAATAAAAAATATATTTGATCTTTATTGTTTTAACACAACACAATACAGGTAGTACAATTATGAGATGCAATTATATATATATGATTATCTTGTATGTGTGTATTATTAAGACCACTAATTACACAGTATATATAAATTTAACCTCAATATTTCTATATGAAGTTATTTTAAACAGAGTCATATATTGTTAAATTACAAAATAATAGCTGATAACGTAGTTTTAAAAAATATCATCGGCTTTAACCCTCTATAAACTCAATAAGTACTCAATATTTTTTATTAAAATAAACTTATTTTCATATTAAATTAAAATCAAAACTTGAAAGTAAGTTCTATTTTCACACACTAAAATTTATAGTATCATTAAGAAAATAAATATTTTCATAAAATTTTCCGTTACTTATATTTTTTTTATATAAATCAATATCGTTTTTCGAAATATATACCAATTTTATAACAAGCTTTTATTCAACTTGACCTTTTTTTTAGTGAGCGAAAAATTTTTGGAATGAAATGTTGAACCACTTACCCTGAACCGGTTGAGTTGAAATTTGGTACTCACCTTTTGTTCCGATAACGATGCAATTTTATAAATATATAAAAAAATACAATGAAAACTTTTTAAATTTGAATATTGTCTTAAAAATATGTAAGAAGTTTGGTTAAAAATTTTGCTTCATTGTAATAAATTAACATAAAAATAAAACTTTTTTAATGTATACTAAAACGAACCTTTGTCAAAAGGTATATTTCATAACAAAATAATGTAATGCAAAATTTCCTTCTCACACTTACACACAAACAAAGAGTTCTTTTGTAGCTAATGAGACACCAACTGTCTCTGTAAAGTGGAGGCCATTTATCACTTTTTATGGCTGTAAAGTCAAGTATGCAAAAGTTACCAACGAACGACCGTATTTTACGAACGTAGAACGAAGGTATTTTAGCCCGTACACAAACACACACGCACACTTAGTCCCGTAAATAACATTACTACTACAGTAACACATATTAGTCGTATTTGCAACACTTTCAACCAAAATATAAGACAATTTTAAGAGTGTCATAACAAGTTTTATATTAATGTTTCTCACTTAAAACTCTATTATACAGAATAGACACGAACACCGGATAGATAACAATGTATTTTAACGAGTTGGCATAAAGCATTGTGTTTTTTTTATCCACATTAATATAATAATTATTATAGTTTTAATTTTCTATACATTTTATAAATAATTAATCTGTAAGTGTACCAATTTTTAACAAACAAACATTCGTATGAAAAGCCTAAAATATATGCGCAGTAAACAAATTGTTCACAGTTTTAAGAATTTATCAAGTGGACTAGTTAAGTCCGCAGATATTTCATTCTGGTACTTTAGCAGAAATCTATTACAGAGTTCAGATATCAATCAACAAAACTGGAATTGGTTTTATTAAGTCTCAAAGATGTTTAGGTTTACTGTGTACTTTAATAACATCCTGAAACAAAAGTGATTTTACTTACTCTAAATAAAGTTAAGGTTTTAGGACCAATAGCCACTTGCGAAAAAGTTGTCGTAACAGGGTTATGTAGAAATGACAATTAACCTTTTATTGTACTCTGTATAGCTATAGACTTATTTCTTACAGCATTAGGAATGGCGCAGACACACCAAGAGTATTTATTTTTAATACGTACTTTAGTATTAATAAAGATGATAATGATGATTAGTCTTTGTAATTAACTGACTTGTTGTTACAATGTTTTTTTTGTATGTGTGAGTGAAATGTGTCTAGATATAAATACATTAAAGATATAAGAATTATAGTAAACCTAACGATTTGCAAAATGATTGCTCACCTTATTTTGACCTTGTTTTCATCTTGTTTTCACAAGTTGAATAAAAACAAAATAATGTTTTTTGATTTTTTTTTTGTTACATATAATTGCGAATTACGTGTGTATCTTCGCCGTTACTAGTTCTCAGTCTTTGACTTAATAGTAAAATATATAAACTAATTATATACATGTTTGGTATTCATATATTTTTAATATGGCTATTATTATGATAAAACAATCTTAAAATATAAAAAATATCTTAAAGTATGTACCAAAAAAAACTTAGAATCCAAAAATATATATTTGGTACACAATTTTCCATTTATGTAATCTTAATTTAGTTACCTACTTACATATAATAATATATACCTTTCTTATATATTCGACAGAAATATAAATAAATGTGTAAATTAAACGTATTTAAAACATGTTATTACAAACAACTTTGAAAACATTAAAGGTCGTACAGCGAACACGTAACAAATATATTTTTTTAGAAATTTGGTGCTCGTTTAAACAATTTGTATAGGGATCAAGACTTTTAACTGCTAATAGCAACCCTCAAGCAAATGAGATAACAACTATTTATATTAGCAATAATAACACTCCTGAAGTGTAGCTACATCGACATAAGAGTGCTTTGAAAACAGTATAAATTTGAAAATAAATTTATAATTAAAACAATTAGCATTTTTTTTTTACATGTTCTTTAGATGTTTTAAAAATATACAGATATACTTAATAAAAAACTAATTTTATTACATACATTAAATTATGTCGTTTCAAGTACTATAGAATAAGAATTGAAAGCTTGATGTAAAATTGATGTGCTATATTACCCATTTACAAAGCGATAATTAGTCGCTAGTATCATATTAATTAGTAATTTTAATGATTACACATCTTATATGAAATAATCATAAATATTTTATAAAATATAGAGATAAATATAATTATTATTGGAATTCATACAATGATTATATTAATCATCATAAAATTGATACGTGAAGAGATTTGCATAATAGCATTTCATAATAAGCAATTGTGCCATTTTGTATTGCAATTTTATTTCGATATCGAATATTAATACAGGAATTCAAAAACCAACTGATTCCGATTTTGTTGGAATATGTTACATTATATGTACAATAAATATATTGTAGTTTTGCTATAACGCTTTAGTAGTCTTCAAGCAAGATGACACTACAATACAAATATTTCAAGAATTAGAGGTTCAGATTTATGGTACAAACTTTTCATTAAAGATTCAGAGTTCTTATATATATAAATACTAATTCTTTTGTCTGTATTTTCTTTTTAAGATAAGGAATTTTTTTCCTTTTTAAGATAAGATAAGAGTTCACGAGTACGGTTAAAAGGCAAAAATATCTTAAAAATTTTAAGAGCTTTCAACGAAATGGATTTTATTACTTTATTTTTAAAGATGAAGGGTTAACATAAAAGTTGTTTTTACGCAGTATGTATTTTATAAATCCTAGATACTGTGAAATAAAATCTATCATTATGTGTCCAAGACCATAAAATGTATATAATTTACTAAATTTGCACACCGTTTTAACTGTTGATGTATTTTCAGAATGTATAACTTGTTGTTTTCATTTCGATGTTCTATCATATACACAGTTATTTTCTAATTCTAGCGCTCTCTTTAATTTATAACGGTAATTATAATATTAAGGTTCATTTTCAGACAATAAAAACAATACTAAATCATCAACGTGCCAATTTTGGGTTATTAAATTGGCCTTATTATAATAGAATATAAATTCGTGGGAATTTTCCATAAATTCCAAATTTCAGTTGAAAATTACCACAACTCAGAATATTAGACAATTAATTAATAATTATGTTACCAAAATTATGAAGATACAGCAGAACAAGCAACATATAATAAATATTGTTTTCATAGTTAAACTATCGAGAGATAGTCATTATTTTATAATTGTTAATTAACATTGGTAATTGAGCAAAGCGAGCGGAGCGCTCTACTGGAGACCTTTCACAATATTGTCCGAGGTTGGCACAAAAACGGCGCGATCAATCGGCTTGAAATTTTCAGGGCTTATATAACACAATAACACACTTAACAGAAACTTTTCTAAAATTCCATGTCCTTGAGGAATGATAGATTTAAATAAAAATCCGATGGACTTCAATGAGAAAAATTTTTCAAAAAAAAATTTTGCTTTACAATGACAGGCGCGTGCCGATTTTTTTTTATTTACATGTGGGAGATTACTAGTTTCATTGGTATAGATTATTATAGAGACAAACACGTGATCTATTGATCACGTGTTTGTCTCCCACTGTGCCGGTTAGTTGTTTACTATTTGATAAAAGGCCAAGTGCGCCCTATCGACAGATCAGAAGTTGTTCGTCTGTGGACACGGCACTTTGCTGGTGCTCTGAACTGTCTTCATACAGGTATCATGATTTATTTGTTATAGTGTTATATTCTAATTACTTTTATGCTTATAGCTATGTGCCAATCTTATGTATTAATTTAGTACATAATGAATTAGCTATATATTGTTTTGATTAAATGCTGTAATGCTGATACTTAACCATTGAACTATACAATTGTTATATATTAAGTTAACATTCTTGTTTATTGTTAAATAAATAGTTTACACTTATTATAATTAGGTTTGGATTATTTATATTCTCCCACATACAGTTTTTAGAACTTTTTCTTTTTTTTTAGATTTTCTTTATTTAATCTTGAAAAATAGTTGAGGACAGCATGCGTCGTAGTTTAGTAAATGCCACTTCGGTACTGTTTGCACCTCGCTTCGCTACAAGTTTAACTACATTTTCAAGAAGCGTATCTTGATAAACTTATACCGATGTTTCAACTCCATTTTAATAAAAATATGTCTTTGTTATTCATTGAAAGCCAACATCCCACAAAGCATCATTGATTGAGTCAGATAATGTCAATGTTGTAATCTGAGGACTAATTGGGAAGCATACACACTCGAACTTTCTGCTTGTTAAAATATTGCTTGATAGTAACACTTTTCTCATCTGTAGATAAAAATTTTTAGTGGCCTTTTATATGCCGGTTACGTAGTTGTTTTGATTTTGCTACTTTATTCGATTTAAATGATCATTTAAATAATGTCCGTCTCATATAAGCTCTAAGTCATCTTTCAAAATACTCGACATGGTTCTGGGTATATTCATGTCCCGAGATAAAACCTCCAGACAGGATTTCTTCGAATTCTTTCCTTCCCTGTTTCGATTACCATCGTATGAGCACTGGCTATACGGCCATATCCTTTTCTATCACATGCAGAAGAAGTATCTTAGTATAGTTTAAAATTGTAGTTGTCTCCATAGTTAATCTCTGTGTCAATGCACAGCAATTCGGTTACTTTTTCTCCCACTCCTATGTAACTTTCTATATAACTAGGAACGCCACCAGACCCTCAATTGCGACTCGCTGCGATCGCGAAATCTCGGGTGCCGTTTGCATGTTGAGCGAAGCGAGCCAAACCGAAGGCTTCTTGGTGTGGGAAAAAAAATTGAACAGGGGGACAGTACAATTCGATTAAAAAAATTCGGCACGCGCATCCACAATGAGACTTCAATTTTTCGCGCTAATTTTATTACATTGAAGTCTATGGGAGTGATGTTTTTTGAACATTATTCTTCAACGATAATTTTTTTTTTTTATTTTTTTTTTTAACTAACCATCACACATATCAGCATGGTATGTGTGCAAAATTTGAAACCGAACCGTTAAGCCGTTATAATGCCAACTTTGTAAAACCAATGCAAATTCCCTACAGTAGAGCGCTCCACTCGCTTCGCTCAATAATATATATTTATATTTATTTAAGTTAACAAAAGGCCTTCTAAGAACATAATTTTATTTGTAATAAGAACATTCTTAGGGTTTGTATAAAAAGTTAATTAGAGTTGTTCATTGTTAAGGAGTGTACTTCGTTTTAATTAAGACCGAAAGTAAAATAACCCCCATTTACTTTATAATATTATTGTTCTGTCTACATATATTTTTAACTTTATATATTATTTTATTTATAATATAAAAAAGTTTTTGATATCTCATCAACAATTCTATATCCACTGGGATATTCAAGTTTCTCGTCGAGGCCATAAAGTTCTTTTGTTGGGCTTAACTTCCATTTTGTGGTTAACCCCAAACTGTATTTAAACTTTCACAGACGAGACATTAAGATTAAAACTGATATATAGAATTTTATATCGACATTTGCTTAAGTTTTCATTTAAAAGTGAATTCAAATAGTGAAATAATAGGTCCACGTAAGCGGGGTCAGCCTCGCGACGCAGTCGAGCGCATCAATGTCTAGAGTTAAATATTTATGGATAAAAATTATGATTTGATCTCAACACTTGTTTTGAGAAAATTTGTAATTGCAAATAATTTTAATGAAAAAGGATAAAGAGAAATGGGAGAATAAGCGAAAAAAAATAGTTAAAAAAATCGGTCAATAGAAAATCGAGCCGAGTTGTTTACTGGTTGACGTCTCATACAAGACTGAGGTGACGCCTAGCCGCCTCTGAAGGTGTATAGTAGGAATGGTCGTGCGCGCGTAAAAAGACGTTCTATATGTTTACTATATGGGACACATTTTATCAATTATCTCGAAAACTGCAATTACGATTCAGCTGATTTTCAATACAGAACAAGTTTTGCTCATTATGCGCATGCGTGCAAAATTACGTGCGTGTAGCTCGTAAATTTAAGGAGGAGTAGGGTAATAATTATATAAATTATATTTCACCATTTGAATAAAGGACAAAATATATGAGTTATTTATTAACTTTGCTCTACATCAATGTAGAATGAAATGTATAGTTATATTGTATAGTTATAGTACCTTTTTCTAAATGAATAGACACTTTAATTTCTAGATTCATCCGTATTCCTTATTTTCTTGTACTTATTGAAATTTTATCGTTTATCTGTTTATTAATTTCATTCAATATGAGTATCTAATATTGAGTTACATCAACTTATTAAAGATCAACTAATGATTTAAGGGTAAGAAGATACTTTCTTTGAAAAGAATATCATTATAGAAGAAAAAAATATTGTTTCCATATGTAAATAATAAGATTTTTCAATCATTATTAAATAAGCCTTGGGAATTTGCGATTTTAAGGGTCACGTTTTATTGAAGGCCCAGTTTATATTTTTTATTATTGTGTCGGTAAGATTGAAAAACATATATTAATTATTATGTACATGGTAAATAGTGTTTTTTGAAAAATATATTTATCATGATAATATGTTTGTCATCATGATAAATATATTTTAAAAAACACTACCAAAAAAGATACAGAGCAAAGCTCAGTCATCCAGGCACATATTTAAAAAAAATTATGATTATTATAATGTGCCCTAACACTTTTTGTTGGTGAAAAGATATTTAGGAGTGTCCCCAAGGAGTCGCAGTAGTTACAAGAGTCGTAAATTGACCGCTTTCAATGTCCCAAGATAGGTGGAGAAAATATTCATGCAATATCTACAAAGCAATACAATCTCGGTGGACAATATATATTTTAGGTAGACAATAACTTATATAGTTCTTAGGTCTTTGAAATTATTGTATGTGAAATAATATATATATTATACATAACAATGTATGGAATTTATGAAGATAACATTGTATATAAAAACAACTTAACACATGATACAAAATCTTTTTGGTATTTTCCAACTCTATATTTCTTAATAGCTGTTGTGAGAAATAGACCACATCTCCGATATTAAGACCACTCTTAAATATAATAAATTATAAAAATTATTTATTGAAGTAGAATAACTTATTGTCCTTTTGTCATTTATATCCAGTAAAATTATTATGTATATATGCAAAAATAATAATATAATTTGAACTTCCTCTCGTTATAAGTATAAATAACATTTTTTTTATAAAAATAAAAATGAAACTACTACAATAGGAAGCGTAATCATTGAATGTATTTAATTTTTAAAATCGTGTTATAAGATATTGTACCATTTTTTTTACGACGATAGCTCGAATTGGAAGTACAAGTAATATTTGTATATATAAATAGATAATGATAATAATCATCTAGATATTGCAGTTAATAACACTTAACTGCTATTTATTACGTATTTTAAATGAGTTTTCTGGCGAGTTCTATTTGGAGTATGGTTAAACTGTTATGGACTAGCACATGTTCTATGGCACTTAAGCTTTCCGTAATCCGAAACTGCCCTATGGAGAAATCCTGGAGAAATGTAAATCTTAATTCCTTAGAAATGTCAATTTAATTGCATTACTATAGATTTATTTACAAACTAGATTACAATTGAACCGTTTCTTAAGTTCTGTACTTTAAACTTTCAATTATACATTACAATGTATGTATGTAAGCCACCTTTTGTAAATATGTTTCATTGTTCTCACCATTGAGGTCGTAATCTTTTGTAACTACAAATCCAATTAAATTGTAGGCATAAATGTCTTTCGTTCATACAAAATCATTAAATACTATCAATCTCGTGATTACAAAATTATTATTTTATAAAGTGTATATTATAAGGTAGATTGGTTGGAGAAGAATCCAACCGTGAGAAGTGATATAACGATAAAACCTTTATCGTATAAAAATCCTTATCATCCAGAGGACGGCGTAAATGAAACTGAGAAAGAAAATATTAAAGTAGACGAAAATACCAAATCCAGTATAAATATATCTCTTGATAAAAAAAACGATGAAATAAATGCAAAGATAGATCAAGATAATATGGAATTCCTTCAAAGTGCTAATAACATAAGTGATGATGAACTAACTGATAATAATAGCAACAAAAAATTTTTGAGAAATCATACCCTATACGCAGAACAATTTACGCCAACTTTCATGAAAAAAATGTTTCAAAAGCTGTAATTTTTCTTAGGTAATTAAATTGGTAACACAAAACCTAATATAATAACAATTGTTCCAATTATTTTCTAGAAATCTACAGTTAATAACCACTTCGTTGAAAATGCAGCGAGCGCTTGTGCGGTTGCAAGCATATGAGTGTCTGTCGGCACTAATATTGTGCAACACATTGCTCAAATCCATCATGAGACATGACTCTTATTCTCCATCACTGTACATGTAAACATTTTTAAGAATTCCTTACAAATATCTCTTGTAATATTCCTATGAAAATAAAAGTTAAGTTAATAAACATCAGGGGTAAAAATAAAAAAACGGTAATTTCAACAGGAAATTCTTAATTATTTAGGACAGCAAAAGTTACTAAATTAGTATAAAGTTCGTCAAAAACTTGGCAGATTTGATTAAATTTATCCAATCCACAGCTTTTTCCAAAGACCCTACAATATTATTTTCCATTTTTCCCAAATGAAAACACATACTTTCATATTTATAACATCCTCTGACAGTGGTTGATCTGTTTCTCGCCATTAAACTTCGTAACTATTCGATGGATTGCGATCTTATTCTAACAAGTTTTTATTAGTTTTCTTAAAACGATTATAGTTTAGAACTTATTATTTATACGTGTTATAAAATGCTCAATTTTGGATTTTATTTCTGAAACTTCTTACTCATTAAGATATTATCAATCAAATGCGTTTTAAGTAATGTAATATAAAATTATTACATTAATTGTAACTGGATCTAAACATCATTTAAATAAAACAATGTATAATGAAATGTGGTAGTTTAAAAGTTAGTGAGGGTAATGAAAGAACTTGATAGATACAAGGACTTACTGTATATTTCCTTATACCGGTTTCGAATTTCCGAATTTCGGGTTCTCTTCTGCGGGACCAATAATAAATTCGAAAATAGTCATGTTGCGAGTTGACCACAATTTTAGAACCCTAACACATTAAGGGGAATATACTGAGGTCTGCTCTAATTATATATTTTTGGCAATAGATTTTGCAAAAGATTGTGCCCTAAATGTACATTTTTAAAATTTAATATTATGGTGAAACAAATCAACAAAATTACAGTGCCCTTCATCTCCACATAAAACGTGATCGAGGATATAAAACGTGAAAGTACCTCTTTCTACAAGCAAACTAAATAATAGTATAAACTAATATTATTATTTATTTTAAGGGAAAAAGCATTACCGGCATAAAGTAGACCTTAACAAGATTAACCTTAAAAAGATTAACCTTTTTAACGCCATAATACATATATCTAGTATAGTTTATTTAGATATTTATATAGTATCCGTAAAGATATTACAAAATAATAGTTATAATGTACTAGTAAACCCTTAAACTAATATTTCAAATACTTTCAAGCACTTTAGTAGACCACGCTGATTGTACACAGATATTTTGAAAAACAATTATAAATCTAAAAAAATATCTGGTGTAAAACAAAATATATACGTAAGATAAATCAATTAAGTTTTGTGAATATAACAGATAATTTTAGGTGAATAAAGTTATTTGTGTCATTGTATTGCCTGTTATTTAAAATCAAGTAAAATTATGAATGAATTAGATTACAATAGTTATAATGTAATGCAATACTAATTTATTATAGAAATTTATATATCAGGATTTATATTTATCACATTAATACAAAACACATCATCTATCTTTATTAAGAAAATTCATAGTAAAGATTATAAAGCATTGAAACATTCTATTATATTATAAATTTTCAAACAATATATCTATGCTAATGATTTTGGCTTTGATAAGCAATTTGATAAAAAATTATATATAATTTTTTTCCTAACAAATATTACAGTTCAAATTAGTATTATTATAATGAAAATCCTCATTAAAAAACCCTTCATGGTTTTTCACTTCGCCGAACAAACTTAATAGAATTTCCGACCCGAAGTTTCATTTCTAACATAATACTGGTATTAACTAAATAAAACTAATGAGGTTGGTATGTACTATGTTTTAGAATAAAAGATGTGCTTTTCATATCAAAAGTATTTAAGTATTATTAAATATATTTTCCTAATAGTACATGACTTCTCTGCTATAGAAACCTTTATATTATATTAATAAAAAAATTACCTTGAAATTTTGAGCACATCTTAACATTTAATAATATAATAGTACAATGTTCAACATTTAAAAAGATCTAATGTTATTGTCATAGTAAAAGACAACTATTACCTCTTGATAAGCATTTAAAAAATATGGTTATAGAAGAATAATGAAGATTAAAAATTTGAATATTAAGTTGTTGTGTGTGTTAGATCTTTTGTGTTTCATTCACTCAAGATTGTTGTTAACAGATGACATTTCATTGATGTTAACAGATGACATTTCTAGAGAAGAAAGATATTTAAGCAGGCTACAGAGAGATATCGCTGTTCTACCCCCCACTGCTACTTATACAGTTTACAAATTAACTTTAAAATTAAAACCTTCTGATAATTAAGTTTGTCGGATCATACTACTTATTTATCTGTAAGTGTGTTATTTGTTTCTGAAGGAATAGTAAGCTAGACAAGTATTACGCGCTTTAATTGTCCATTGTACATGTCCAGTCTATATAACGAAGCACCAATATTTTCAGTGATTTTATGTTGTTGTACATCTTCATCATAAGAGTTTAAACAGACGCCGCTTCTAAGATGGAGTGATACTCTTGTTTTAGATTTTAGAGGAGCCTTTTTAACATTATTTGATGGTTGACCTTTCTGTACTCTTGCTATTTAAAAACCGCTTCAGGTATAGTTTCTCATACACTAATAAACTAATTTATCATGGTGACACAAATATTGGCCACTATTTAGAAATACCCTACACCTTACCATCAAAAGTTTTACTATTTGTACTGCTTCTAAATATATAATGCAAGACACCAAAGTACTATATTATTTTTATCAGAGTTACCTGGAATGCATTTAAATAGAATTTTAATAATGCTAGTGAGTGAAGTAGGTAGTGCCAGCTCAAAGTTAATACAAAAGTCATCTATGGTCTTGTTATTTTAAATAATATGATACAATTACTTTGCTAACTATGACAAATTATTCGACCTTAGCGCCAACAACGTCTCTTCATATCGCACCAACCCAAAGGCGTTTTCTCTCCAAGAAACTTTAATTTGCTCTCACTTGTTCTTGCGTTTTTAAGGATATCCGATATTATATGTATTATGTTCGAAGCGTATTTTTTGGTAAATTAGCCTTAACTACCTATTATTGCACAATTTTTATTGACAAAAATGGCATTTCCGAATGCTACCGGTAGTTTCTTTTTTTGACCAGATTTTGCTGAATATATTTAGTAGAAATTTACAAACCGATGAAAATTTTTTATATATTATATAAAGGATACCATCAAGACTTGGTGTTGCTTTAGATGGTTTCTTTTTAATTATTTTATCAATTTCCTCCAATCTGGTGGGTTGGATTCGAAATCAATAAAAGGAATCCGGGTATTGATTCTTAGATAGTTTACTCAAAATAAATAAAAATAATTTTAATTACCAGAAGTAAAATGCAGGAGGTATGTTTAAGATTATAATTTCTTTGATACACTTGGCTAAATGTTAAGGTTTATAAACAGCCCCGATGTTAGTCAGTGCAAAAGAATCGCGGTCAGACACGCGCTTTCTAAATAATTACTTCGTAATGGTTTTTAAATATATTAAATTGTACATCACAAAAGTTCGACAATACTATAATACAAGGCTTTAGATACAGCATTAACCTGAAGATGTGAATAAATGTGGGTAGAGGTGAGTCGGAATGATTCACCAGTCTCGGTTGTTTTACACTTAGCATAATTCATAACAAAAGAATTAATATAAATATATACTTATAATAAATTAGAACATTTATGAAACAAAATAATCAGACATAGTGGTTTCAGTGGGTTACTCCAGAGTATAAAATAAATTCCTAGTAATAAAGTATCAAGAGATCTCATGAATACAAATTAAACAGTTTTATCTTAGGAATAGCAAGATTTGCAACAAGAATTGCGGCAATGTTAATTGATTCTGTGAGCGGACAAGAACCAAAACAAATGATACAACTATCGGTTTGTGTAAAATTTAATACACTATACATATACATATATTCGTAATAACGAATGTATATAACGTATAGTGTATAAACAGTATGAAGTATATAAACTTTATTCGTGTATGTTTGTGTGTATAGTTATAATTTACATATTTTATTTTCATAATATTGTTTGTATTTTTTAGTACTTTTTCTATTTTATTATTTAATAATATTGTTATTACTATATTATTTATATTTAATTATTTTTAATAGTTTGTAAAACGAAATAAGGCTTATATATGTTTCTTTAAAGAAAGGTGTCATAGCTGTTTCATGGTGTAATAAGAGGACTCCTGAAAATCAGGATCAGAGGTTAATTCTTCCTTCTGACATTACTGAGATTTATCTGGCTTGGCCTCTACATTTATTTTAATATTTTTCTTTTGTTATTTTATTTTATTATCAATTTTATTTGTTTTGATTTACTGCCTAGTGTTTTTTATTATTTGTTAGAGTTGTTTTATTAAAATAAATATATATTTTTTCTTTTTAATTTTTTCTTATTTAAATTTGTTCTTAAATTTATACGTAAGTGATATTTTTTAAAATAGATACAAATCCTAATAGTTAATTTCTTATGATTATATTTCATTTTCAACATCTATTTACAATACTATTACTTATTTTTTTTTTAATTTTGTAATACATAGTTATTTCATTATTTTTTTTTGATCCTATTTTTTTCTCTAGTTTTTGTTTATCCTTTTGTATATTCGTTTCTTTAATTGAAATGGGATGAAAAATCTCGAAAATAAAATTGTGTGTAATAAGTAACTAAGATTAGGAAAGAGGGTAGTTTTTTTTTATCTTTCAAATTATTACTCTATTAAAGAAATAATTCTTTTAGAAATATCTGTCTGTAAACATTTTACAAACATTGAAATATCGTATAAAGTACATCCAGAATACGTATAACAATCTGCTGATCACACAAATAACTCTCCCGTGTTGGAATGGAATCTACGAGCTCTCTCACTAAGCCTGGCCAGTGGCCCGTCTGTGATTAATTAGTCGTACAAGACCAATACAAACTCTTTTTACAAAGAAAATTGATACGTCACATAAAAGGCATATATTTAATTAAGCATTATTTACTTGGTACTAATTAAATAAGAATCAGACATAAGAACATATGACAAAAAACAAAAAGTACAAATCAAACAATGTATATTACAAGCCTTATTTTTCTATAAATTTACCTGTAATATACTGTTAGTATCTACATGTGAATGGAAAAATATTTTGTTTTTCATAACTTGACAGGAGACTTTCCTTAAGACTTCTATTATCGTAAACCGTGAAGTTAATGACCAAGCGTAAGTGCGGGTAGATGGGTTTAATGTTAACTACAAGCATGGAGAAACCCAGTTAAAACATAATTGTGTTAACACAACACTTTAAAGTAAAATGTTGTTTATACATTAAGATAATGCATCACACTCTGTGTATCTTATTTTTAACTTTGTATATGACTATATTTAAACATTAATTTTTATCTTTTGTCATACATCTTAGTCTAAATATAATGTCTTATCTAAATACTAATAAATAAAATAAAAACTATCAAAAAAAATACTATATCTCAAAAAAATTGTAAACCTAACGTATATAGGAATAAAATATAATAGAAGTTTTCCAAGCGACAGATATTATTACGAAAACAATTGCTGTAAATTGTTCGTTATACTTTCGCGTATTAATATGCCATACTTTTATGTTGTTTCTAATATGAAACAGGCAGCTGCCAGTGAGATTGTAATACTTGAATATTAAAATGAAAAGTAAAAGACTAAGCACGTAGTCTACAATAGAAGATGAAATATTGCCATCGGCAGGTATCAAAGAAGAAACTTTCGAGATTTCTTTTCGAGTGCGCAATAAATCTCAAGCTCCTCGAGATGAAAACGAACGTGACGACTGACGTTTGACTAAGAAATGTGCACTTTATTTTTTATATGAAAATATTTCTCATTCTTTGAAAAATCTGATTAATATAAAAATAAATTAAAGTATACAACATATTAATTTTATAATAATAAATGTTTATAATAGTAAATTTTTGGCTCCATGATATTGGCTTCTATGACTTAAACGAGATTAGCTAATTGTTTCTGTTGATAATATGAAAATATAGTGAATTTTTATAGATGCTCAACTTATATTTGATATTTATTAGTTTTTATCCGCGATATCGAACACTTAGCGTAAGTTTGGTATTATAATTTTAATTGAAATTTCAAAAAAATTTATAAATTAATATTATGTTCATTTCATCTTTTATCACATCCAAAAAATTAAAATAATAAATCAAAGTAACAGTGCCTGTATACAACTTAATTTCTTTATATATATATCACCTCTCTTTAAGATTAAGTTTAAGTTTTTGGTCCTATAACTAAAACATTTTTTAACAGTTTTCAAACCTTTGCACTGATATTTTATTAATATTTATTTATTTATTTATGTATTTCAGAAACAAACAATATTTAAAAACTTATTAATACAAACAATGCATAACATCAATATAGTTTCCACTGTTAGAAAAGGAAACATAACGTGAACATAAAAGGAAAAATAAAATTATATTATATAATATCTTAAATCTGACAAGACTCATAAAGTCACAGTTCAATTGTTGCAGTTAGTTCGGTAAATAAGAGACTCAAACTCATTTACTCTCTCTAAAGAAAAATGTACTAAACATTTAATCTAAAAAATACTTTCTTACAAAACTAATGCTTCTAATAGCTTGTCGTCAAACATTTTACCTTGTAGAATAATTGTATATGTCTTAATATCTCTATCAATAGTTTTGATGTGCTCACCAGAAAGCTATTTCGGTTACCTATAAGGGCTATTATTGTCTAGTTCATGACAAAACTATCGTGAGAGTAATTAGATTTTTTTTATAATATCGATAATAAAAAATTATAAAAAAATATTCAAAAACAGTTCCTGTCTTTAGTTGTTTCCGAAAATTTCATAAATCATTTATTAAATTCATATTAGATTGTTTTTTCTTGAAACAAAATAAAATAAGTGATAGGATGTGCATGAAAACGATTGGTCTATATTATTTTTTGTTGGATTTTGTATACTATTCTATAAATGAATCTAATCTAATTAAATTATATATATAAGAACTTTTTGTATTTTTGTTTATCATTCAAAGATTCTACGATTTTTATACCTTTATACAATTTATAAAGATAACACAAGTTTATTAATATTATTACATCTCTGTAGATATATAATAAGATATGTATAATATGACTCATGAATAATCAGCGTCATTTCTATGTACACTAACACTTCCTATTGTATATAAATTTCTATTTTAGTAAATAAGTTTTATAGGAAGTTTGATTACTTTCTAATTATTAAGTTTTAACATAAAAATTGTAGTAATGTAGTCAGTAGACAAATACTGCTTTTATTTTGTTAATCATCATTTAATAAATAACAACTTCTACTTGGAAAATTTTAAAGTACATTATCACATTACATTCCTATAACATAAAATTTAACATTATTTTGGGTTTAATTAATAACAGTTGTCTTTTATTTATTGATTTAGCATTAATTAAATTGTCAATATTAGTAACAATTTCTAAAAGTATATCAAGCTAGTTATAAACTAATAATACACTGAATATAATAGTTTTAAAAGGGTTAAAAGTTTTTGATGAAATTTTGGAAGATTTAAAATTATTTAAAGTACAGACATGAATCTCCTTTTATTAAATTATATTTGATTTTAATTACAATTTCCGACAGAATAACGATAATATTTTATTAAAATATTATACAAAAAAATTTTAATAATATAAACAGTAAATAATAATATGATAATCAAACATTTTTTTTTATATAACAATTTCTCTATTTAATGAAGCGAGACAAAGTTGCATGCACTAGCTACTTCTATAAAAGAAGCCTTGTAATATACACAATTGAAACAAAAGTCTATTTCAATTCTACTTATTTGTTCCAAGTTTTATGTAGGTAACTTTATCTCAGTTCTTATGTTCTCATTTTGTGGGCACAAATGAAATGTCTAGAACTATAGTATCGACAATAACGTAACCTAACATAACATTGTACATTTTGTTTAAGAAGAGCTTGTATAATTCCTTAATTACATTATCTTAAACTAATTCCTTCAAAATATAAATTATTAATGTAATATTAATGGTATTTTAACTTGCAAATGTCAATTAAACTATAAAGATTTCTATTAAAACTCACATGAATTTCAGCGTTAAATAAAACATATATCTATAATATATATATCCTTGTCATATATAATATATATATCCTTGTCATATATAATATATATATCCTTGTCATATAAAAAAATATCCACTAGCGAACACTATGACCGAAATCTTTATACAGAATATAATTGAAATGGTCACAACAAGTAAAACCATAATTTCAACACAAAATTCTGGCACTTCATTGCTTATCAACTATTTTACTATTTTTGTATATATATATATATATATTATAGACATACTTACATAATCTAATACAACACGATCTTTAATTATTTGTATATTATTTATAATATGTCATTTAAAAAACTGTTTTCATTTAAATCAATATGTATATATTTTAGCAACTCTTTTGTAAATGCTCGTGCCGTATAATGAAAACATATTTAATAGATTCGTCGAACATGGAATAGGAATTTTCGACATTTGACAGAAATACTTTAAAATAAACCTAAATTGTACGACGAAAAAAGTCAATATCGTAAGCATACATTGCTTGATATTTGAATTTTAAAGAGAATAATTCGAACCGTTTCAATTTTCGAGGTTTAAAATTCTCTACGGGTTTTTCCTTTGATTTTGGTGAAAGCGTCACTTTTGTTACCCCTGTATGATAGGACGGATTTCCGCAGATATTGTCTCTGATAATTTTGGAGTTAGCGAATTCAAATTTATTTAGAGATAAATATAATTATAAAAAATCTGCATTTGAAATATAGTAATAATTCATAATCACATGAATTCGTCTTCTGGAAAACCCTCAGCCAATTGAGTTTAAATATTAACTAGTATGCTAAGACCAGCTAGTCACAATAGATAATACAAAAAATTTTAAAGCGCGCGCAAAATTTCCCCATGCAAAGTCTATGGGAAAAAATAATTTTTTGACTAATTACTGCAATTAGGCTAATGAGATTTAAGAGTTGTCACTATTTTTCAGCAGTGTAGCATAATGAGACCTTTGATTTGAGCGATCAACGATATTTTTCCCTTTAGTGGTTCTCGAGCTACAGTGTGCCAACGAAATCGCTTCCTGCATTAATATATAAGATTACGTTTGTAGCATCTTTACAACATCGTGTCCTTGTATACAGCAAAGTTTTAAATATTATTTAGAATATTCGAAAAAAGTTCAAATATATCAACACCGACCCGATATAGACAGAACTTCATAGAAGCGGGTGTCCACAAGGTACAATGTTAAACATCTTTTTTCTTACTTCGATATTTTATAGTCGCTTCATCTTTTTATATATATAAAATAACATAAATTTAACATTCTATATTTGCGTGTCAGATAAGCGAGATGAAAATAAAAATATTTATTTCATAATATTCACCTTGAACTCTTATACTTAATCAATAGACAATCGGGTAATCCAGTAGATTAGATGTAGAGAGTAAGTTACTCTCTGAATAAAAGGATAAGTGACTTTACCGTTAAGGTAGAATTACTATTATATAAAAATGTAACATTGTACATATTACATAATATCACATGGTATCCTATCGAATCGTGACAAATCTGTCATGTCAAAACATATTACATTATCTTTTAGGTTAAAGCTATAGAACCATTTTGAAATGTTTTGTTTATATTATTAAAACAAAACATTTCAAAATGTCATACTTAAAATTTTCTTATAAGTGAGTTTGTCTAGAATTAAAAAAATATATATTTTTTACAGTTAAATTCTTTTGCTACATTTTAATTCTAATCCACTCCTAGATAATTAGCTTGGAGCTATACTTTTTTTTCGTAATACAAAATTTTATGACAGCCAAATTAAAAAAATACCAAGATTATTTCGTAATAATTTAGTTTTCTATGTCCAATAATATCTAAAAACATATTTTTTTAAATACATATAAAAAGTAATTAAGGTAGGACTAGTGATGTTCTGTCCCTGGTATCCCGCTTGACAATATTCTTTGGGGCATCCTATATATGTCATGTCATGACATGTTAACGTCAAATCATTAAAACCTTAGTTTATATATTATTTTATATGTTTTATTTTATATCTTATATTGCTAATAATATAATACTAAATTGGTTTAATCAACCATTCTATAAATTTAAATCATCTAATTCTTAATAAATAACTAAGTAGGTACTAACAAAATATAATAATATAGTGAAAATCAGTTTATACCTACATACCTGTTATTAACTTACCCCAAATATAATATAAATGGTGCTTCATAAAGAGAACAATATCCTTATATGAATAACATCAATATATTACGAAGGGTGGATAAATACGATTCATTTATATTGTCGAATAAATAACTTTGAGATTAAAAACAACGAAAACAAATCAATTACTAATATATTGAAATTATTAAAAATAAATAAATAATAATAACTTTACAAAAGTGAGCATTAGATGAAAGAAATAAGTACTGTATATAAAAAAACTGAATAATCTTGCAGTAGTGTAATCTAAGGTGTCTTGTATTTAATTACCGTTCTATAATCTTTAATAAATAACAAATTAAATAAAATAGAATGATTAGATACATGATGTTAATGTTTATTATTCTTTCCACAACCACAACTTGTTTAAGTGAAATTAGTTTTGAGAACTCAAAGTATCTATATAATAAACATTCGATTTCAGAAATATAATAAGATTACACAATATCATTATTCATTCTATATTTATTTAGAACATTTAATTCATCAGTTATAAATTTTTCCTGCGAATTGTAGTCTAACAAAACTTTATTGCAAGTAAATATGTTGAATTATAAATACTTTAACCAATAATCAAACTGTATTTTATAAAAATATATTTAAAATACCACTTAAAAAGGCTTTGCAAAAAAAAAAATATTTTGACTAAAATTACTGTATACAAATGGATATAGAGAGATTTGTTTTAGTATTCTCCACTTATTTTACGAATAACATGTTGGGGAATGTTTTAAGTAACCTAATACGCGAATGTTCGATAAAATTGTTTTGATTATTAAAGTATTGATTTAAATTAAAACATTAAATATTCGTTTTACTTTATTTTTTTACAAAATCTTTAAAAAATACACATTTGTATATAAGAACAAGACATTTCTGACTCTTTATTATTGATTTTTGTTCCGAAAAAAAAGAGGGTCAATGATATTGAATTTTTTTTTAGCAGTATTTTCATATTTACAAATTTGTTCAGCAACATCGAGTCATAAAATAAAATGATGCGTAATTTCGAACATAAGAGCGTAATATGGCTGCCACAGGGAAAATTGGACGTTAATTTCTTCATGTACCTACATATTTTTTCTATTGCTATTATTAATATAGGAGCCATCTTAATTCATTCATTATGTTTCTTTATTCCCAATTTGTATTTTATATATAATTCAATAATAAGTACATATATACTGCCGGAGACTATATTTAAAATTACTTTAAAACAAACAATCCTATGTTCGTGTAACTTCAAAGTTGGCAGTGAATGCTAAGATAGTTCTTAGACTGCTACATATACTTACAAAAAATATTTAAAAATTATAGTCAGTGTGTTATTTTGATTTTTAAACTATATTAAAGTAAAGTTTCATCAAAATTAGTTTTATCAGTATTTGGTCTTTAGATGAATTCAATCTCAGGACAATTAATAATAAATAGCAACAACTTTTAGTGTACCTAAGAATTGGATTCACTGACGATAAATATGTGTTTAAAAAACGATAAAAATTTACCTACTCAGAAATATTATTCTACATAATAATAAAATGGAGACAATACAACCAGTTATTTATTCTTATCGATTTTATTATAATAGCAGTATAAAAACGTTTAGTTATATTAAGCTTATTATATTTATATATCAATTCCCAAAGATCGCTGGGCTAAGTCCTATTCGTATCGTATCGTATCCATTAACTTTTCAGCATATTTATTACATATTTCCTTAAAATCTTCAGCCACGATGCACTATTCTTGACGGTCAGGCTATACTAGTATATCATGTGTAGGAATTAAAACCCATTGGAAATGGACAGTTCTATTTTCGATCGACACTGTTTCGAAATTAAGTTTTTGAATATTCGAATTTAGATTGGATTCTGATCATTTTTCAGTTTACTTTGATGTCATTGAAATTAGCAGGCAATCAATAGTAGTTTCTTGACTACAAAAGTTTAAACAAAATAAAAAAGTATGGATGATTAGTAGTCAATTCATAAGTATAGGCTTACCATAAACATAGCAACCATTTCAAGAAATAAATTAAAATTAAGAGTTTGTTTATATATAATAAGTCAACGTGTCCGCATGTTGTAAGAACCACAAAGGCTGTGAAAATATCAACTGTGTAAAAATCAACTTACGCTTGATATAATCATAATTTTACAGTTCTTAAGTGTAGAGTCTCTAATTAAAAATAAAACATTTTTGTAAAAACTATTTTTTATTTGTTTTTAACGTGCCCAAACTTATCATGGGTCAATTGCATCTAATATAAAAAACATTAAAAAAATGTACAAGATCGTTATAATATGTAAAACATTTAAGTGTTAATAATGTTATACATGCTGCTTCAATGAAATTACTTACCATTACTTTTCTTAGTTCGAAAATAAAACGATACATACTTACAATTATTAATAGAAAAAGTTACACTCCTTTTACAGTTTCTTCTTCTTCCTCTTATATTTTTTATTTATTAAAAAAGAAATTATTAGTGAAGTGTTCAGATACATTATTAGTTGGTCTATTTAATATCGAAGCTTGAATAACTTCGTTAAGACAACCTTCATAGAGAAGGTGCTATCCTGATCAGAGCAGTCTAGTTACGTTCAATTGACTGCAATTAGACTCTAGCAATCTTTTCACTTTTGTTTAACTTGTGAAATCTTTTAGTTATACGTTCTTGGCCAGGGAATGTATTTTTTAAATCTTTATAGCCCTTTAAATTAAATATAACAAATTATTACACGTAATATAAAATAATATATATATATAATAAATCGCTTTAATGATCCATTTTATTTAAACAAAAAAAATAGATCTGAAATACCTTTCATTTTATGGTTTACCTCAGACCACATCATTTCAAAAATTTGTGATCAAATTGAGTGTTTTATTTATATGTATAAGTATTAAAATTATATTGTGTATTTAATATTGTTAAATACATTTTATAATTATAATAAGACGCTTTAAAAATAATTCATTTATTAATATTATTTTTCAAGTTTAAATGGATTTATATTTATTTTAATACCCTCTTTCTATTTCTTAACATTTCCTAAATCAAATAAATATAAAAGAAACACAATATTTAGAAACTTAATATTAAGTTCCTATGAAACGTATATTATTATAGTATAAAATGATTATTTGAATCAACTGTGGATTCAAATAAAATTTAATCGTTTAAGAAAGTTTCTTTGTATTTTTATGTTTTATTATCAAATGGTTTATCAAGTACTTTTATTTTGTAATTCTATCAACGGCTTAACTGCCTTAATAAGTGTTGGTCAAAAGGTTTAAGATTACATAATTACTATTGCTTTAACTTATAAACGTAACAATGTTAAAAAAAGGAAGCAAAAGTCCCAAAAAATTTTTTTTCACGAATTATTTTTATTGTCATAAAGAATTTGTAAAGCGTCATGGACATTTAAGTACATAAAAATTTCTGCATAACAATACGATCTAATTACAATCAAATAATAATTAAAATACTTAGTTTATTTAGGATTTTGCTTTAGGAATCACTAGTTTATATAGCTTATAAATACTCTTTGACTATCCGAGAAACCTATTGAAACACGAAATGTATAAAAACACGCGAGTAAGCGAGTAAATAAAAAAGTCGCTTTCAAGTCGTGACACAAATGTTTCTGTTAGTATTTATCTGCTATGATTTTTAAACGATGCTTTTCAAGCTGCCTTAGATGAACAAGTTCTTTCATTAGATATTTTGTCAATTAAAAAAGGATCTTTAATTGAAATAGATTGACGCATTTCAGAGGCAGTTACTATCTTTATTTATTATTGAGATCTATCATTTGTTCCCTATATGATAATTACGGAATCTCTAGGAATGTTATAGGTGTAAATTTTCCCAACTGTAACTAGAAACTGTGCGTTTCTAGACCCGACCTTTTCGCAAATCTCGTGTACTGCAAGGAAGGTCTAGGTATAGCAATTATTGTGCTAATTCATTTCATAAAAACAATAACAATCTAAAAAAGTGGTGTGGTGGATTAGGACGATAGTATCTTATTATAGTATCCTGTATATATAAAATATTCTATTGATATGAAATCTACTTTAACGATAAACCTAACCCATAGAAAAAGAAAAGGTAGGCCAATGCAAAAATGATAGGCCAATAAAAAAATGATAAATCGTATTAGAAGCAAAATAGAGGCTATCGGATATTATTTGACATCTTAAAATCAGATGGGTATCTTATATTTTTCGAAAACAATGCAATTAGCCACTTAATTTTACTCAACTTAAATAACTTATGAAAAATTTTGAGTTTAATTGGAACTACTCCACTCCACACCTCCTTAATGAGGAGCATGTATTTTAAGTTAGCAAATATATTTGTTCAAGTAATAAATATTTTTTTCAAAAAATATATTTACTAACTTAAATTATTACTTTTGATTTTGAGTTTTTCTCTATTATAAACAGCTTATTTTGGGCATCTTAAACGATAAATTTAAAAAAAATGGATTTTTAATAGACAAAACTATATAAACCGTGATTTAATTTACGTTATAATTTAAATCAGATGATAACCCCAGTGTGTGTTCAAGACAGACGGGATATGTCTAGATTGCTTTGACTTGTAGAAAGTTTGTAATTTTAGTATAAATTTGCATTTAATTAAAACGTTGGTATGTGCTTCAAATAAACAATCTAAATTAGAAATATGATATTTACATTAATGTGATAACTCACATTAATGTAAATAACATTGTCAACATAAAATACACTTTTTATTTTTTTTAAACACGGTTTGTTTGGTTTATAAAATTATACAATAAATGTTGTTTTAAATTTCGATATTTTAAAATTAATACGATGCAATTTACATACATAAATAGTACATATGCTAATAACTATGTATTACTAAAAATTATATTTGAGAATTACTTTTTAAATGTTAACCATGTTTTCCTATTTTAAAATTTAACCTGCAGCTAAAGCTTAGTATCTCATTTAAATATCTACGTTCAAAACTCATATTTGATGAGTGGGGTAAAAGAGTTCAAAAATAAATTTCTTCAAAAACCATTTTCAATATGATTTTTTTTAAAACAGCTGTTTTTGAAGTAAATTTGTGGAAAAATCTTTTTAAGCCACCCTAAAAAACCTGTCACTGTAAATAATTCAAGCTCAATGAGATTCAGAGGCAGGATCGAAAGTGACATATATTTCAATGGAAACTTCATTTAATTTTACATACCTACAGATGTCACAATCGACAAAATATAATATATATTTAATATTCTACATAATATAGTTTCATTTGGTTTGGTGCTTGCAGAAGATATCTGATGATTAAATTCTAAAATGAAAAGTAATAACTACGCAGCCCAAAAATATTTTAGTTTTAGTAAGATATAATATTGAGAAAATATTCTGTTCATTTTTTACACATTTTTAAGGACATTTTTGTAAACAACAAGTCCTATATATTATGAATTATGTCAATATATAATATGTGATGACATAAATTGTATATCGGAGTATTGACGATCGATTTAAGGTTCATTCCCAACAACCGTGTTCCATTTTTAACTTGTTTTTCTGCATTTTCTTTTTATTTAACTTAATAATTAAAAAACAAATATAGTGTTAAGAGTATCAGATATTTAAACGAAAAACAACATAACAATAAGACGAAGCAATTAACCGAAGTCACAACAATCTTCTATACAGAGTTCAAAGTTATACTTATTGAGATTAGTAGTGAAGTCAGCCGATTCGAGATGGAATAAGTAATGCTGTATAGACTGTAGACGTCTTTGACGAAAATAATCGTCAATAAAGATAGTTAACAAAATGTAGTATAGTTTATAACGTTATTATTTGCTTTTGTTTCTTGCATATATTGAACGTAAGTAAATAATTTAATTAACATTTAATAATATATTTTATTACAACCAAAATTGACAAAATGCCTAGTAATTTTTCTGTTATTAAAAACCAATTAATAAATATTTTAAGATGATTGATCAAAGATATCAAGTATACACAGAATAAAGAAGGGGATGACTTTATCACAGCAGTATACAAATAACTAAAGTATTACAGAAATTTTGATTATGAGAGTTGATGTGAAGTCATTTGGGTAACGGTGGATATAAATTTCGAAATTTTCATTTCTACGCTTTTTACATGCATGCTTATATTATACAACATTTATTATAATTTTATAACAAAATGAGCACAATCCATAGCTTATATAATCTGTTAATTAAAGGCAATCTTACTCCGATATACAATTTATGTCATTGAATGTAAGTAGTTAATTTAATTAGCCATGTTCAATAAAACGAATAAAAAATCAACGTATATTAAACAAAATCCCATATAGCAGTAATATTAACGTATCGTACAATTTAATGATTCCGTTTATGTTAAAATTTAAGGGTTTTTAATAATACTAATAATTTATATATATTTTTACTATTACTTACTATTCCTATGGAAGATTGTAATACTTTTTTTTTTTTTTTTTTTTTTTTTTTTTCCGTTGGAAAAACCCGTTACGGGTACCCCGTCGGCCCAGGGGGGTGACGGCCGGGGGGTTATGTGGGACTACCCGACAGCATAGAGGATGCTGCCATTTTTAAGGCTACCCACTAAAAAACCAACGGTTGCCCTCTTTGCCGTAATGGGACGTCACGGGATCGCGTTAGCACACACCGTGACGCCCCGGCGAGACCCCCCGAATGAGGGTGCCCCGAGCAACGTAGAGCACCCTCCCATCGCAGGCCTATGTTAGGTGAGAGGGGTCACCCTCCCCCCTCACCAGGCCTACAACTGGGGAAGGAAGCGGCGGGCGTATTCCCGCCTCCTTCTACCCAGTCTTCCCCGACGGAGCGGGTCAGTGGACGAGGCTGACTCCCTGACCCGCTCCGCGGCCTCCTTTGCGGCTATGAATGGAAGATTGTAATACTATATTAAGTTGAACATGTTTTCTTTATTTTATAATTTGTCTTCAGTTTATGTAATAATCGAAAGTAAGATATGAATATCGGAGTGCTATTGTATTTTCTTAGATTTTCACGAGTACACATTTCAAATAAAACTATTTTTTAAGGATGGAACCCATTGGGTTTTTTAAATTATAAGCGAGGTTAATCCGTAAAAATAGTTTTATTTCGGAGTGCCATTTTTTTATTTTTTTTATTTCTAATGGGGTCCCTTAAACCACCTGGATCAGAACCACCTGGATCAGAACTCTCAGGCAATGTTTACACTCCTCTCCCGAAGGACCCGACATCTGTATGGTGCAGCTGGATGTTCAGATAATAGTAGTTGCGTTTGTATTTTAAAAACATGTAATGTTAAAAATAAATGTATTATAGTTCCTAATGTATGAAACAAGCAGAGCTTAGAAGATTTAGTTTTCTGAGGAGAGTTATTAGTCTGTCGTATGGGAAAATTTACGTTAATAGTCAGTAAAGTCTTGCATAGCACTATTGTGTCTAAGAGAGCCTTATTAAATGCAAGGTTAGTAATTTCTATTTGAAGACTATCCGAGCTTGCAGCGCTGATATTAAGTGCGAATTCAGTAGTCTCTTATATGGGAATAGCTGGACATATAAATAATTTTAATAAATCGTAGTTATGTTGTAACAAATGATGGTAAAATTTCTCTGAAGTTTCAGCAACACAGGTGTGATGGCTTCAACATGGAACATAAAATAAGGAGTTGAATTTACGAGATCGTACGTATATCAGTATATCATATATCAGGTATTATCAGGTAGGTGTCGGAATGGCATAAGTCTTGGCCGTGCGAGAGCAATGTATAAGTATAAAATTGAACAATTGTTCATAGTTTATTAGAACCGAAATATTTAGGCTGCGCAGTTATTACCCTTCATTTTAGACGATGAATTTCTATCATGTTAATAAAAAATGTTTTAAAAGATTTCCCTTCAGAACCTGCCTTTGAAGCTACTTAAGCTGAATTATTTAGAATGATAGGATTTTTAAGATTCTTTAAAAAATTCTTTTAACATTTGTACTTTTACAAAGTAGTTGTTTATTATTTATTAGTTTTAAAACTAATGTACGCTGTTAATCAAAGATATCAAACTTTGAATGTATTCAATTTAATGTAATGAAATTTCTTTATCGTGGTCATAGCCATTTAAATACTTTATTTAGCTTTAGTTGTAGAGTGGATTTAATAAAAGTGAAATACGCTTTAGAGTTAAGAGAAAATTTTCAAAGAAAACTGTACATATAATGTTTCTTTAAAAATTATGCGTTTTTAAATAAACAAACTAAAGAGTAGTTAGAAAAACAAGTGTATATTATGCTAAAGATTAATTCACATCAATCTAAATATTATAGATATCTTTATTGTTTGTTTGCATCAGATACAAAATATTTCAGTTAGACGAAAATTAATAGTAAAATTACAAACCTTAGTCAAAGCAATCTAGACACATCCTATCTGTCTTGAGCACACACAGGGGTTATCAGCTGATTGAAATTGTTGTGTCAAAATGTTAACGTGTTCAAACCAAGTTATATACAATGAAGAAAATATTAAAAACAAAGTAATAGTTGATAGGATCAATTCAATATTATTATTACTTAGTTTGATATTCTTTTACTAATTTAACATAAATATATAATAAAAATTTGAAATAAAACTATTTTTACGTATTTTTTACGTATTTAACTCGCATATAAATTTGGTTAAATTTCAATTTTAACCCGAGGTTTCGAATGCTTTGCAGCAATCGTGTTCACAGGTAGAAGTCACAGTAACAGTAAGTCAGTTAACTAGAGCTTATTACAATTAGATATATTTCAAATCGTGAAAATCTAAGAAATTACTATAAAACAATAATGATTTCTTTATAAAGAATACTCTTAAACTTAAAAATTCATTTACGCTATTTAATTGTTGCTTTAATATGGTAAAATTTACTTTTAATAAAGCCATTAAATTGCATTTCTGTTCCTTATTGGATGCTGTATTTTTTATACATCACTATATTTTGTAGTATCTTATTATGGTTCGTGCATGACCCAAATACTCCAAAAGCTTGTGGGTTATAAACTGCTTCAAATCTCAGAAAACGTGGCATTATTATGTGAGAATAGCTTAGGTTTAGGATTACTCTCTGTGTACAATATACAATATTTAGATTTATTATATTCCACCCGCCTTTCTTTGTAAACTCATATGATCTAAAAATGTGTGTCGGTAGAGTTAAGATAATATTAATGTATCTACAGTTAAGACAAATTTACACTAAATTATTTAAAACTAACATTGCTTGCTGTAACAATAATAATTTTACAATATTAAAATCTAATAATTTTACAATATTAAAATCTACTAACTTTACAATTATAACATTCATTGCAACCATCTACGAGTATGGTCGATTTTTAATTAAATATATATATTTTGATGTTATAGAATTATTATAAAATATAGAACATTTTATTTACTTACAAATAATTTGATATCTTTTTAGTTGATATTATAATATAAGAGAGACGCTATGGTAATAGATGTAAATATAATATGATTTACTGATATTACATTGTTAATATACAAACTGGATTCTGAAACCGATTAATTATTTATGATTCAGATTTCCTAATTATTGGTTTCAGCGGTTTTTAAAATAATTTTACTATATTTACTATGTTTTTAACTTATTTAGGTACTAAACTAACTCTATTAATTTCTGGTTTTATATTTAAATATAAAATAAATTGGTTAACTTTTAACTTTAAGAAAATATGATTTATATAATATTTTATAAGTTAATAATATGTTTAAAACAAACAAATAAATAAATAAAATAAAATTATAGTATTATAGGAATAACTAGAACATCAATTACCACCAGCGGATCAGTTTTTAATGCAATATAACTATCATTAATAATTTAAAAGTGTAATAACACAAAATTATTGATTTGGTTATAAATAATTAAAGAGAAAATATATAAAGATGAAAATTTAAGAGTAGACACAGTGCTACAGGCCTGCTGCTGAAAGGTCCATACCATTCTCTCGAAGCACCTCAGATAAAAACACATAAAGATAACAGAATTTTAAAACTTTGTATTCCTATCAAATTTTTTAATAGAAAATAAAAGTATATAGATATGAAATTAATTTTTTCTGCCTACAAAAAATAAACAGATCCAAATAAAAATTATACAAGTAATTATTACTAATATTGAAAAACTAACTGATCTCTGATCATAGACATTATACAATTTGTGCTGATTTCAATTACAAAAAGTAGGTTGTAGCACTCACCCATAATGTCACTCTTACAGACAAATAATTTTAATTAGGCTCGGTAGATCTGGAGATTTCCTTGAAGACATAAGTTTTTATAGAAAGTAGTTATATATTTTTGCCTTGATTTCCCTTTTTTATTTGAATTGTTTAAAAAAATTATCAAAATAAAAAAATGGTTCCAATCAATTACATAACATACAATTATAAATAAACAGATTAAAGATTTGAATATGGTTATAATTAAAATATATATATAATTTAAAATATAATTCCTATATATATATATATTAGGAATTGAATTTTAAATTAAAATACTTAACACAATGTAAAATAAATGTCTTGTAAACAAAATAAAACAATATTTAATATAAGTCGATTTATAAACAGTTGGTTACGTGTGTACAAAAAATCAATATTACATTTAATGGAAAACGTCAATAAATTATAGGAAAACAAGAAATATTTCCAGGTTTGGCAGTAGATTTGTATCGAGGAATTGCATTGAATAAAAAGTTGTGACAAATACATGAGAATTATATTATATTCAATCAGTATTTATTTCTCTTCTTATATGATTTGGAATACATTTGCAAGCTAACATAGATTATTCAATAAATATTTCATAAAAAAGCATTGTAATATAAATAAATAAAAAATGCTGTATTAAATTAATACTTTTTTAATAAAATTAATATAAACTGGGTATTTCATTAATATACATATTATAAAGAAAATTAAGTTTAAGCAATGTTTAACAGAATTGTTTTGTCTTTGGTATTGAAAAGTTTGGGAAGCTTAATGAAAGTATCTCGAATCTTTACAGTATACTCGGCTTTACTAAGTAGTCTATTAAAAAACTTTTACTATTTAGTTTAGGTGGATTTTAACCCACTAAAATAAGATTAAACTAGACTTTAACAGAAACAAAGTCAAATTGATTATCATAAGTTAACAAAATAATAATGATTCCAAATCTGTAGATATATTTAATGTTTTAATCTGAAAATTCTAGGTGCTATGTGTTAATTACACACGACTATAATATAAACCAAAAAACGCACACAAATTTGTTCTTAATGGATAAATAATTAAAATCCAAAAATTATATATATTTAAAAAACTTAAAGATATATTCTACTCGAAAGAAAAATAACATCAAAATTATATAAATTACAAATGTGTATAGTAGCATAAGCTCTTCAAACGAATCCATCTTGAACTTAATCTCTTTATAAAATTCTTTGAAATTTCTCCACTATTGCTATTTATAATATTTAAACTGTATATATATTTAGTTTAATAGATTCTTATTTTAAACACACACAAAAATACAAATAACTTGTAACCATATAATAATATTTGTTTTTTTATAGAACACAAAATTCATATCTACTTAACTCATGTAAAATAGATGTATCTTCTTTTCAAAGTTCTTCACTAGGACACAAACAAACTGTCTAGCAATCTTTTAAAATAGAGCCAAAGTTCCAAAGTCTCTGACAAGATATTTCTAGGAAAATAACGCTTATATTTCCTAAATTATTTAAATATAAAATAAATATATTATATCATTTAGAGTTATTACAGTTTTTTCTAAATACAAACACACAAATATATATAAATGTAAAAACTTAATGTCCTTGATTCGTCGAAAAACCGTTTTTCTTTAAAGTTATTAAGTTTCTAAAAATTAATTTGAATTTATAAATCATAATATTTGTCCCACGGTTTGTACTATTTATTAACCAATTTTTATTAAAAAATAACTTGCAAAAATATTTTTAAAAGGTTTTTTTTTTTATTATATACTACTATTAATAATAGTAAAATTGAAGTAATCGTCATTCCACTAGATATCATAAAATCCTGTTAAAAGAACTTAAGATATTTTAAAAAAATTGGTTCTCTTTTTATTTTGCATAGAAATTTTTAAAACATCCCAATTAATGCAATTGTTTTGTTGAAGCCAAATCGTATTTAATTCTTTTATATAAAAAAAACAAATTAGACAAAAAAAAATTAGAGTATAAAAAAAACTCGATAGTACATATAGACTGTACTCACCTACTGTGCACCCTTAGCCGTTTCAATGTCAAAATAATGTGGGTTTAATACGTAATAAATATTGGTATTTCATAAAAAGAACATAATATTTTGTCATGAAATAAATATCTCAAGATAGATTATCTATTATTTTAAACACGGTTTAGACTAAGATAAAGTTTTTATAAAAAAGAGTTCATGTAATAATGTAGAAATATAATATTTATTATTCCAATCCTTGAGAAGAAGCGGCTTTCATTTTATAATTAGTCGTAGGAGAGTGTTCTAATAATTAGTGTTCTTTTTACACGTTGATCCTTACAATCGTGTGTTTAATTTCAGGGCTTATAATAATCGTGTGTTAATAATCTTATATATTAATGCAGGAAGCGATTTCGTTGGCACACTGTAGCTCGAGAACCACTAAAGGGAAAAATATCGTTGATGGCCCAAATCAAAGGTCTCATTATGCTACACTGCTGAAAAATAGTGACAACTCTCAAATCTCATTAGCCTAATTGCAGTAATTAGTCAAAAAATTATTTTTTCCCATAGACTTTGCATGGGGAAATTTTGCGCGCGCTTTTTTAGTACTAGTCGTGTGTTTACTTTAATATTATTGAATATATATTATTCATATTACCGGCACTTCCCAGAAGGTTTCAAAGTTTGTTGATGCTTCACTACAAAGTAGTAAGAGTTAGTTTTGTTACTGTTTTTAATATTTTACGTCGCAATATTTAAATATTTGTTCTGTTTATAATTTTACTGCGGATAGACGTGAATCTCCGGAGCGTCGACTTGGTTGTCCTGTTTCCTGTTTCCTGGCTAATACTATTTCCGGAGCCTTTTTTTTTTTTTTTTTTGTTCGTTGGAAAAATCCGTTACGGATACCCCGTCGGCCAAGAAGGTGATGGCCGGGGCGTTATGTGGGACTACCCGGCAGCATAGAGGACGCTGCCATTTTTAAGGCTACCCACTAAAAAACCAACGGTTGCCCTCATCGCCATAGTGGGACGTCACGGGATTGCGTTAACACTCACCGTGACTACTGTTTCCGGAGCCTAGTATTAATGTATTTAGAATTTTTCGATGTGTTATTTTGAAACTAATATTAAAACTGAAAATACGAATGATACAGATATTTAATTATTATTTGTGATTTAATTTCAAATACCTTTTACTATTTTCAGAGCCTGTTCTTAATTGCTAGCTGGTTCCAAATAAGTTAATTTAATAATATGTAGACATAAAACTGCACTGGATTTGTTTTAAACGTTAGTCACAGATTTGTTTTAAATTTTTAATATATTGATAAAAAATTCAATAGTTTATTTTTGAGAAAAGAATAAATATTTTTAAGATGTTTTTTATTTCCTTATTTTTATAATTTGCAAAACATTAAAAATATACAATTGTGCCTAAAGATATTGTAAAGAAAATTTATTTTAAGTCATAAATAATATCTTTTGAATGACTTAACAAAATAATTCATAAAAGGAACACCAGAAACTTGAACCTTTTTGGAACATAACTTTGCGTTTGTGCCTATTCGAATATTCAATATTGAGGTTATTATTATAAAAACCACGTGGACTTACAGGAGGAATTGTCAATGGAATGAACAAAACTGAAAGGATTGATAAGAAATAGTCAATGAAATAGACAAAACTAAAAAGAATGACGAATAAAATACGTCCGATAGTAACTTAAGTATTTTGAATATATCCAATGAACCGAAATCATTCTAGGAAAATTGTGTTTCCGAAAATGATTCTCATTTTTAGGAAAAAGGGAATATTTAGAGACTAATAATTCAAATATTCGTACTCAATATGTTGTACTTAACCTAAAATTGCATTAATTCTTAAATTTTTCTAATGAATATCATAAAAACTGTTTTTGTAATTGTTTTTACTATTAAATGTAATATGTAACGCTGTAACATATAAGTACCGCAATTACAATAAATTAGATAAGACCAAAGCTCTTACAGCCTATAATATATTGGGTTAGAAATTTGTAGCCCGTTTAAACAATTTGTATAGGGATAGGCTTTTATATGGTAATAGCAACCCTTGAGATAAAATAACAATTATTTATGTTATCAATAATAACACTTCCGAAAGAGTAAATAAATCAGTTACTTTGGTTTTATATTGGAAATTTGTAAAGAATGATTATCAAAATCATTATTTTTGTATCATTACATACGTGAAAATTAGTGTGATATATAGATATTATATAGATTAAATTTTTAAGTGTTTTATTTAGCCAAAGCGAGGAATAGGAGAAGCATTTTTAACATCAAATTGTATCTATAGAATTTTATTTTGAATATTTATTTATTCTCTATCAATAACTTTGGAACAGGAGGAGAATAGAAAAAGTTTTTTTTTTAATATTCATTTAAGGATTGAAATATTATTAAGAATAAAATGAGTTCGTAAAGTGATTTGGAACTTTGGCGTCGGAATATTTCAGTGCATGGTTGTTTCAACGATTTCTAGCTTAAAATCTGAAGACAAGTCTAAAGCAATTTGGCAACTCTGACATAATGAATTTAAATATAGTTTATGTTATGTGTTTATAAATAGTTTTAATTTATATTATGTTATATTTGAAATAAAACTATTTTTTACGGATTAAAACTCTCTGGTTACATTTTACTTGCAAAGCATACAAAACGTCGAGTTAATTAAAATGTAACCAAGTTATACCCGAGTTTTAATCCGTAAAAAATAGTTTTATTTCAAATGTGTACTAGTGAAAATCTAGGAAAATACTTTTTTTAGTTATAATTAAGCAAAGTAAACAATGTAAAAAAAACGTACTAACTCCTGAGGGAATAAAACAAACACTCTTTTATTACCTCGTAATACTGTGGTTGTAAAAGGTCTCTTCCAACAGTACTAAAGCAAATTTCCATATGGCCTCGAAATTGAATAGAAAATCTTATTTTCTAAGATAAAGTACAGTGTAACATACAGTAGTGTACAATTAAAGTATTAAAAACATACATCTTGTTAGATATTGTATTATTTGCTCGAGAACTTTATTATTGATAGTTCTTTGTGTCATTTCTGCTTGTATTTCACAATCCATTAAATATTTAAACACAATGACGTGATTATTAATAAAAGACATCATCGTTCATTAATATTTATATCAAAGATATTGTCAATATAAATCTGTTAATGACCTGTTGATTCATTCTACGAAATATTTTTTTGGTATTAACGTAATGCTTTCAACATTAACACTATTGACAATGTAGCGGAAGATCAAGTACCATAGGTCAGTTAGTGTCAATAATGTTATTATCAGTGTTGAAAACTTACATATTTAAATATTTAAATCTATTTGGTCTTCCATTTATATACCGTTAAATATATTATTTAGCTTTTTAGAGAAGGTATAAATTCAAATAAATAGAAATTGGCCCCGCCCCTTTATTATACCTACTTATTTCAATGTGTAAAGAAAAACGGTATAAAAATTAAAAGATGTTACAAAATTTGACCGAGAATTATTATCTCACTTTGGTATAAATGTTACATAACTAATCGCACTCAGAACATTTATATTAAATATAATAAATAAATAACTTAAATATAGGTTATTTCTAACATATAACAATCTTTTTCAAGCCAAGTTTGATAAAATATTGCTATTTATATTCCAACAATTAGAACATGCCGTTTGCTGCTCGAATCCCAGCCATCAAAAATAATTTGTTGAAACTCTAGACAGTATCTCAAAAAGATTTTTTTAGTAGAATGCAGAGAGAATAATTCGTGAACAATTAATGACATTTTCACGCGATAAGACCTCTTTTATAGTCAGATTCTTAAAAAGTACAAATTTCTTTATGTAGAGGACTCTTCATGTCATTTGTTTTTCATTAATCCATATATCATGATCATACTACCACAAATGGTTACTTCCAATCTTATATACCACCGGTGATTTTTCCTAAATGACAAAATGTCCCTTTCATTAGTGTTTTATTAATATTTCAATCTCAAGTTAACTCATTTAGTCACAAATAATCGATTATCGCTTTTTATATTATTTTTATTATAAAAATATAATACAACGTACAACTATTCAATAAGTAAAATAATATTTTTCAAACAAAAACCAATTTATACGACAATATATTACAATAAACAACAAAGAAAATATACCTTCATATCTGCTTTCTCATTTCATTTATAAAACGTTTGCTTAGCATTATCATCTTGTTATTATTTCTATTACACTATACCTAACGTTTTAATATATGTTACTACTGAATATTAATATGAAATTTAACAAAATTATACAACATTTCATTTTGTCATTAATATGTTTTATTCATTCCGAATTATTTATTTATTTATTTTTATGTTTTCCACTTTCAATCAATACCAATGATCACTTGTGTACGTCAAATGGAAGTGCCAGGAGGGCCTATTTCGATGACCTTCTGTAGTCACTGTCCAACTTATAACTAAATCAACGAGGGTTCCAAGCGCGCCCTGATCTGAGAAGAACCACAAAACAAACTCAGCCGGGTTTTTTTTTTTTGTATTGTGATCACTGTTTCACAAACGTCCATATATAGTAAACAATTTACGAACAACTAGAACCATCGCAATCAATTCCTTGTGGAGGCTAAATTATAAAAACCAATTAAGCAAATAAAATAAAACTATAATTATGAAACTGAGCCAGCAAGACGACCAGTCACCGCAAGCAGCACCCGTTCACGAGTATAATTTATTTAGTAAGTTATAACTTTATAAACAAAATGAAAAGACTGATTCATTAACAGTACCAACACTTTCGCGGAAATAATCCGATAACATGAGAAGATATTATGTCATTGATGATAATGGATTGTATGGTGAGGGATCTGTTTTGAACCACGAGCGAAGAGAATAATTCTAGAATTATATATATAATATACTGTCGCTTAAATTGCTTTTCCAATATAACATCATGATAAAAAACCTGAATCTCGTGGTTGCCATGCACGCCAGGGAAACGAATTTAGGAATATTATTTATTTATTAAATGGAATAAAAATATATATTTTGACATTTATATGTTTAAAAAATTTTTTTTTTTGCTTTTAATCTCAATTTATTTGTTTTAAAATTGAACCGTCGAAATTTTATCCTAAACAAAGTTTCGGCGAAGCCTTTTATTTAAGATTTAAATAAAATGATTATAATATATAATTTAAAAGTAAAGTCCACAAAAGTTTTTTTACTATTGTATTAACTGAATATTGTTTATATATATTATTAAAACTATTATTCTTAAAATAACGTTCTTTACCAACAAACTAATAAAAGTCGTAAACTCCATGCTCTAAAAAATATATTATCAATTTAATTTAAATCAATTTAAATCTGTAATAAAAGACAATTAAATTAATATTTAAAATTATAATAATATGTACTTTTCTATCTTAGATTTTGTGGTGATACTACTCTCATATTACTCTCGTATTACCATGAAATCTTACGATATTAAGAAATATTTACTGTTTATGATCCGACTACTACCCGCTTATGATGTATGTATTATATATATTGTGAAAACTTAATTGGCTTATGTATGAATTGTTTGTGATGTTTTAAGTTTATTATTGTAATTGCTGTTTGTTTTCCTCAATAAATAAATGCATTACTTCCAAGAAGTATGTGCGACAGATCTTCCAAGGAGTTTGCAACTTTTGACAGTTTATATATGTCATTTCTTAATGGAAATACAAATATTAAGGACGGATATCTATACAATGCCGTATTGGCCACTTTTTGAGGTAAAGAAAAAATAAAATGTATTTTTTTTTTAATTCCTATTTTTCGTCGTTTTTGTGGTGTCTGTAATAGAAAATAGCAATTTTTTTAGTAGGAAAGTATTCTATTAAATATTATTATTCAAACAAACCTCGAGGAAGGAAATTCAATATTATTCCTAATAACGTCATTCGTGCAAAGTGCGAACTTGTAAAAATTTTACCCAGATTTTCATTATATTTTCAGGAAGTTTCTGAGTTTGTTACAATATTTTCTGAGGATGATGTTATAAAAGTCGCTCTTTTCATACGATCAAAGGTAATGGAAAGTGTTCTAGAAATTTCCTGGAGTTGATACTACTTCCACAATGATGACAGTTGGCTTATATATATCGAAGCATTCTTTCTATAAACGAATTTATTGAAATAAAGTTTTATTTTGTAATAAAGATATTTAAATTATTTAGTGTATATACATTCACTTTTTTATATATTTTATATTAAAGGTTTGAAATCTTTATATTTCTTTCCTAATTGCAGTTAACTTAATAATTTATTTTCAATCTTTGTTCTGTCACGATTCTCTCGAACCAATTTTTAATGTTGTCCTTTTGTTATATATGTAGTTTTATTTTAATTTTATAGCAAATGTTTATGAAAATAAACTGAAATACTAAACAATTCTACAAAAATGACATAGAATGTTTATTCAACACATACAAAATTAAAAAAAAAATATGTTAAAATTTAAAAATCTATGTTTGTTATAAACTTTACTAAAGAAACATTCACTTCTTATTAGGTTCCACTAATTTCTATTCCATTCAATTTGTGTACATGAATATTCAGCCATAGTACTATAATATATATTGAATAAGATTATAAAAATTTAAAATAGCAATAGCAATTTAAAGAAAAATAGATATAATTTTTTTTTTTTTTTTGTAATAGAAAGTTAAACTCGTGGAACAATCAGAACAAAAAATATATTTGATCTTTATTGTTTTAACACAACACAATACAGGTAGTACAATTATGAGATGCGATTATATATATATGATTATCTTGTATGCGTGTATTATTAAGACGACTAATTATACACAGTATGTTTAAATTTAACCTCAATACTATATGAAGTTATTTTAAATAGAGTCATATATTGTTAAATTACAAAATAATAGCTGATAACGTAGTTTTAAAAAATATCATCGGCTTTAACCCTCTATAAACTCAATAAGTACTCAATATTTTTTATTAAAATAAACTTATTTTCATATTAAATTAAAATCAAAACTTGAAAGTAAGTTCTATTTTCACACACTAAAATTTATAGTATCATTAAGAAAATAAATATTTTCATAAAATTTTCCGTTACTTATATTTTTTTTATATAAATCAATATCGTTTTTCGAAATATATACCAATTTTATAACAAGCTTTTATTCAACTTGAATTTTTGGAATGAAATGTTGAACCACTTACCCTGAACCGGTTGAGTTGAAATTTGGTACTCACCTTTTGTTCCGATAACGATGCAATTTTATAAATATATAAAAAAATACAATGAAAACTTTTTAAACTTGAATATTGTCTTAAAAATATGTAAGAAGTTTGGTTAAAAGTTTTGCTTCATTGTAATAAATTAACATAAAAATAAAACATTTTTAATGTATACTAAAACGAACCTTTGTCAAAAGGTATATTTCATAACAAAATAATGTAATGCAAAATTTCCTTCTCACTCTTACAGGCTGAAACAAAGAGTTCTTTTGTAGCTAATGAGACACCAACTGTCTTTGTAAAGTGGAGGCCATTTATCACTTTTTATGGCTGTAAATTCAAGTATGCAAAAGTTACCAACGAACGACCGTATTTTACGAACGTAGAACGAAGGTATTTTAGCCCGTACACAAACACACACGCACACTTAGTCCCGTAAATAACATTACTACTACAGTAACACATTTTAGTCGTATTTGCAACACTTTCAACCAAAATATAAGACAATTTTAAGAGTGTCATAACAAGTTTCATATTAATGTTTCTCACTTGAAACTCTATTATACAGAATAGACACGAACACCAGATAGATAACAATGAAATTTAACGAGTTGGCATAAAGCATTGTCTTCTTTTTATCCACATTAATATAATAATTATTATTGTTTTAATTTTTTATACATTTTATAAATAATTAATCTGTACAAATTTTTAACAAACAAACATTCGTATGAAAAGCCTAAAATATATGCGCAGTAAACAAATTGTTCACAGTTTTAAGAATTTATCAAGTGGCCTCGTTAAGTCTGCAGATATTTCATTCTGGTACTTTAGCAGAAATCTATTACAGAGTTCAGATATCCATCAACAAAACTGGAATTGGTTTTATTAAGTCTCAAAGATGTTTAGGTTTACTGTGTACTTTAATAACATCCTGAAACAAAAGTGATTGTACTTACTCTAAATAAAGTTAAGGTTTTAGGACCAATAGCCACTTGCGAAAAGGTTGTCGTAACAGGGTTATGTAGAAATGACAATTAACCTTTTATTGTACTCTGTATAGCCATAGACTTATTTCTTACAGCATTAGGAATGTCTCAGACAGACCAAGAGTATTTATTTTTAATACGTACTTTAGTATTAATAAAGATGATAATGATGATTAGTCTTTGTAATTAACTGACTTGTTGTTACAATGTGTTTTTGTATGTGTGAGTGAAATGTGTTTAGATATAAATACATTAAATATATAAAATTTATAGTAAACCTAATGATTGGCTAAATGATTGCTCGCTCACCTTACAAGTTTTCACAAGTTGAGTAAAAATAAAATAATGCTTTTTGATTTTTTTTTTTGTTTCATATAATTGCGAATTACGTGTATATCTTCGCCTTACTAGTTCTGTCTTTGACTTAATAGTAAAATATATAAACTAATAATATACATGTTTGGTATTCATATATTTTTAATATGGCTATTATTATGATAAAACAATCTTAAAATATAAAAAATATCTTAAAGTATGTACCAAAAAAAACTTATAATCCAAAAATATATATTTGGTACACAATTTTTCATTTAAGTAATCTTAATTTAGTTACCTACTTACATATAATAATATATACCTTTCTTATATATTCGACAGAAATATAAATAAATTTGTAAATTAAACGTATTTAAAATATGTTATTACAAACAACTTCGAAAACATTCAAGGTCGTACAACGAACACGTAACAAATATATTTGTTTAGAAATTTGGTGCTCGTTTAAACAATTTGTATAGGGATCAAGACTTTTAACTGCTAATAGCAACCCTCAAGCAAATGAGATAACAATTATTTATATTAGCAATAATAACACTCCTGAAGTGTAGTTACATCGACATAAGAGTGCTTTGAAAACAATATAAATTTGAAAAATAAATTAATAATTAAAACAATTAGAAAAAATTTGAAAATAAATTAACAATTATAATTTTTTTTACATGTTCTTTAGATGTTTTAAAAATATACAGATATACTTAATAAAAAACTAATTTTATTTCATACATTAAATTATGTCGTTTCAAGTACTATAGAATAAGAATTGAAAGCTTGATGTAAAATTGATGTGCTAAATTACCCATTTACAAAGCGATAATTAGTCGCTAGTATCATATTAATTAGTAATTTCAATGATTACACATCTTATATGAAATAATCATATATATTTTATAAAATATAGAGATAAATATAATTATTATTGGAATTCATACAATGATTATATTAATCATCATAAAATTGAAATTCATACGTGAAGAGATTTGCATAATAGCATTTCATAATAAGCAATTGTGCCATTTTGTTATTACAATTTTGAGTCCATGTCGAATATTAATACAGGAATTGAAAAACCAACTGATTCCGATTTTGTAGGAATGTTAAATTATATGTACAATAAATATATTGTAGTTTTGCTATAACGCTTTAGTAGTCGTCAAGCAAGATGAGACTACAATACAAATATTTCAGGAATTACAGGTTTAGATTTATGGTACAAACTTTTCATTAAAGATTCAGAGTTCTTATATATATAAATACTAATTCTTTTGTCTGTATTTTCTTTCTAAGATAAGGAATCTATTTCCTTTTTAAGATATCTTAAGAGTTCACGAGTACGGTTAAAAGGCAAAAATATCTTAAAAATTTTAAGAGCTTTCAACGAAATGGATTTTATTACTTTTTTTTTAAAGATGAAGGGTAAACAAAAAAGTTGTTTTTACGCAGTATGTATTTTATAAATCCTGGATACTGTGAAATAAAATCTATCATTAAGTGTCCAAGACCATAAAATGTATATAATTTACTAAATTTGCACACCGTTTTAACTGTTGATGTATTTCATAATGTATAACTTGTTGTTTTCATTTCGATGTTCTATCTTTTACACAGTTATTTTCTAATTCTAGCGCTCTTTTTAATTTATAACGGTAATTATAATATTAAGGTTCATTTTCAGACAATAAAAACAATACTAAATCATCAACGTGCCAATTGTGGGTTATTAAATTGGCTTTATTATAATAGAATATAAATTCGTGGGAATTTTCCATAAATTCCAAATTTCAGTTGAAAATTATCACTACTCAGAATATTAGACAATTAATTAATAATTATGTTACCAAAATTATGAAGATACAGCAGAACAAGCAACATATAATAAATATTGTTTTCATAGTTAAACTATCGACAGATAGTCATTATTTTATAATTGTTAATTAACATTGGTAATTGAGCAAAGCGAGCGGAGCGCTCTACTGGAGACTTTTCACAATATTGTCCGAGGTTGGCACAAAAACGGCGCGATCAATCGGCTTGAAATTTTCAGGGCTTATATAACACAATAACACACTTAACAGAAACATTTCTAAAATTCCATGTCCTTGAGGAATGATAGATTTAAATAAAAATCCGATGGACTTCAATGAGAAAAATTTTTCGAAAAAAAATTTTGCTTTACAATGACAGGCGCGTGCCGATTTTTTTTTATTTACAGTTTTTAGAACTTTTTCTTTTTTTTTAGATTTTCTTTATTTAATCTTGAAAAATAGTTGAGGACAGCATGCGTCGTAGTTTAGTAAATGCCACTTCGGTACTGTTTGCACCTCGCTTCGCTACAAGTTTAACTACATTTTCACAAAGCATCATTGATTGAGTCAGATAATGTCAATGTTATAATCTGAGGACTAATTGGGAAGCATACACACTTGAACTTTCTGCTTGTTAAAATATTGCTTGATAGTAACACTTTTCTCATCAGTAAATACAAATTTTTAGAGACCTTTTATATGCCGGTTACGTAGTTTGTTTTGATTGTACTACTTTATTCGATTTTAATGATCAATAAATAATGTCCGACTCATATAAGTTCTAAGTCATCTTTCAAAACGCTCGACATGGATCTGGGTATATACATGTACCGAGATAAGACGTCCAGACCGGATTTCTTCGAATTCTTTCCTTCCCTGTTTCGATTACCTTCGTATGAGCACTGGCTATACGGCCATATCCTTTTCTATCACATGCAGAAGAAGTATCTTAGTATAGTTTAAAATTGCAGTTGTCTCCATAGTTAATCTCTGTGTTAATGCAATCACAGCAATTCGGTTACTTTTTCTCCCACTCCTATGTAACTTTCTATATAACTAGGAACGCCACCAGACCCTCAATTACGACTCGCTGCGATCGCGAAATCTCGGGTGCCGTTTGCATGTTGAGCGAAGCGAGCCAAGCCGAAGACTTCCTCTTGGAGTGGGAAAAAAATTGAACAGGGGGACAGTACAATTCGATTAAAAAAATTCGGCACGCGCATCCACAATGTGACTTCAATTTTTCGCGCTAATTTTATTACATTGAAGTCTATGGGAGTGCTGTTTTTTGAACATTATTCCTCAACAATATTTTTTTTTTTTATTTTTTTTTTAACTAACCATCACACATATCAGCATGGTATGTGTGCAAAATTTGAAACCGAACCGTTAAGCCGTTATAATGCCAACTTTGTAAAACCAATGCAAATTCCCTACAGTAGAGCGCTCCGCTCGCTTCGCTCAATAATATATATTTATATTTATTTAAGTTAACAAAAGGCCTTCTAAGAACATAATTTTATTTGTAATAAGAACATTTTTAGGGTTTGTATAAAAAGTTAATTAGAGTTGTTCATTGTTAAGGAGTGTACTTCGTTTTAATTAAGACCGAAAGTAAAATAACCCCCATTTACTTTATAATATTATTGTTCTGTCTACATATATTTTTAACTTTATATATTATTTTATTTATAATATAAAAAAGTTTTTGATATCTCATCAACAATTCTATATCCACTGGGATATTCAAGTTTCTCGTCGAGGCCATAAAGTTCTTTTGTTGGGCTTAACTTCCATTTTGTGGTTAACCCCAAACTGTATTTAAACTTTCACAGACGAGACATTAAGATTAAAACTGATATATAGAATTTTATATCGACATTTGCTTAAGTTTTCATTTAAAAGTGAATTCAAATAGTGAAATAATAGGTCCACGCAAGCGGGGTCAGCCTCGCGACGCAGTCGAGCGCATCAATGTCTAGAGTTAAATATTTATGGATAAAAATTATGATTTGATCTCAACACTTGTTTTGAGAAAATTTGTAATTGCAAATAATTTTAATGGAAAAGAATAGAGAGAAATAGGAGAATAAGCGAAAAAAAAATAGTTAAAAAAATCGGTCAATAGAAAATCGAGCCGAGTTGTTTACTGGTTGACGTCTCCTACAAGACTAAGGTGACGCCTCGCCGCCTCTGAAGGTGTATAGTAGGATTGGTCGTGCGCGCGTAAAAAGACGTTCTATATGTTTACTATATGGGACACATTTTATCAATTATCTCGAAATGTGCAATTACGATTCGGCTGATTTTCAATACAGAACAAGTTTTGCTCATTATGCGCATGCTTGCAAAATTACGTGCGTGTAGCTCGTAAATTTAAGGAGGAGTAGGGTAATATTTATATTTTAGTTTATATTTTTTATTATTGTGTCGGTAAGATTGAAAAAAATATTTTAATTATAATGTAAATGGTAAATAGTGTTTTTTGAAAAACATATTTAGATATATATATATATATATATATATATATATATATATATATATATATATGAATATTATAATATACTCTAACTCTTATTGTTGCTAAAAAGATATTTAGGAGTGTCCCCAAGGAGTAGCAGTAGTTACAAGAGTCGTAAATTGACCGCTTTCAATGTCCCAAGATAGGTGGAGAAAATATTCATGCAATATCTACAAAGCAATACAATCTCGGTGGACATAATATATTTTAGGTAGACAATAAGTGATATAGCTCTTAGTTAGGTCTTTGAAAAAATTATATGGGATGTGAAATAATGTATATACATATATACATAACAATGTATGGAATTTATGAAGATAACATTGTATATTAAAACAACTTAACACACGATACAAAATCTTTTTGGTATTTTCCAACTCTATATTTCTTAATAGCTGTTGTGAGAAATTGACCACATCTCCGATATTAAGACCACTCTTAAAAATATTCAATTATAAAAATTATTTATTGAAGTAGAATAACTCATTGTCCTTTTGTCATTTATATCCAGTAAAATTATTATGTATATATGCAAAAATAATAATATAATTTGATCTTCTTCTCGTTAAAAGTATAAATAACTTTTTTTTATAAAAATAAAAATGAAACTACTACAATAGGAAGCATAATCATTGAATGTATTTAATTTTTAAAATCGTGGTATAAGATATTGTACCATTTTTTTTACGACGATAACTCGAATTGGACTTAGATAGAAAAGTACAAGTAATATTTGTATATATAAATAGATAATGATAATAATCATTTAGATATTGCAGTTAATAACACTTAACTGCTGTTTATTACGTATTTTAAATGAGTTTACTGGCGAGTTCTATTTGGAGTATGGTTAAACTGTTGTGGACTAGCACATGTTCTATGGCACTTAAGCTTTCCGTTATCCGAAACTGCCCTATGGCGAAATCCTGGAGAAAAGTAAATCTTAATTCCTTGGAAATCTTATATATTAATGCAGCGATTTCGTTGGCACACTTTAGCTCGAGAACCACTAAAGGGAAAAATATCGTTGATGGCTCAAATCAAAGGTCTCATTATGCTACACTGCTGAAAAATAGTGACAACTCTCAAATCTCATTAGCCTAATTGCAGTAATTAGTCAAAAAATTAATTTTTCCCATAGACTTTGCATGGGGAAATTTTGCGCGCGCTTTTTTAGTAGCGATCTTTTGGCTTTGTTCCCAGCCGCACGCTGCTAACTAGTATCAATTTAATTGAATTACTATAGATTTAATTATAAACTAGATTACAATTGAACCGTTTCTTAAGTTCTGTACTTTAAACTTTCAATTATACATTACAATGTATGTATGTATGTAAGCCACCTTTTGTAAATATGTTTCATGGTTTTCACCATTATTGAGGTCGTAATCTTTTGTAACTACAAATCCAATTAAATTGTAGGCATAAATGTCTTTCGTTCATACAAAATCATTAAATACTATCAATCTCGTGATTACAAAATTATTATTTTATAAAGTGTATATTATAAGGTTTCGGGTACATAAATAAATAAATAAAATATGAACTCATATATTTTAGTCTTAAACTATCCAAAATAAATGATGTAATGCTTAATGATGCTTTAAAGGTTGAATTGTGAAAAATCACATCCCTACTCAAGTGAAGACATTATATTAATATTACACACAATAGCAACGACATTTAGAATGAGAGGAGAACAGACGACATGATATCTAAATATGTTTCGTATAAACGTTTTAATATAAAATATATCAGTATAGTGTTGAAATATTTTTCCATTGAACCTCGTTTTATTTAACATTTAACCATCGGCATTTTACAGAAAACGCAATTACATAATCTATTTTTATTTTCGTTATTATTTTAAAGATATACACAATAAATATGCGTATGGAAATACACGTGTCCGGAAAAAAATAACAAAACAATTATCTTCAAAATAAATTAAAACTGGTATGTGAAATTTATTTATGGCAGCAGTGACTATTTTTATATTTTGTCCCAGCTCAATAAATATAATTTTGTAGTACAGTATACATTATATATGATGCAGATAATATGTATTTTATTACGTATTGTTCAGTGTTTATGTTTCAACTTTATACAAATTTTTGTTATTGGAGGCTTAGGTATTAGTTACCTGATAAGAATTAAAATAAACGTACTTAGCGAGAAGACTTAGCGAGAGGACTCTAAATGGCATTAAAAATAAATCTATACATTTATCTTACCTAAGAAATTGTGTATAAAGTAAAAAGAATTTATTCAATTATTTGTCACTGAATGGAGTTAAAGAAAACTAGGAGCGCGAACCGGACCTCAATTTTGACTCGCCGAGCGCACAAAATCTCGGTATGTGTTAGCACATTGAGCGTAGTGAGGTGCAAACAGTACTGTAGTTACATTTACAAGACGTCGACACATTCTGTCCTCAACTATTTTTCAAGATAAGACATTGGTGAATGAGAAATTTGTGTCTACCGTACATTTTTAATCAAAGACTTGCAGGCGCCTAACGTTACCCAGCGGAGACGACGTGGAGGTGGCCTGGTGGTGGTGGTGGTCGCATTTATATTCCGGCTACGGCTCTCTGCAGACTTACCCACTTACTAACCTCTTCAGATTTGGCGCTAGCTTGCATAATTGTTTCGGAATTCTTCCATCTCGGGTACCTTAGTTAGACTTGCTATTGGAAATGAATCTAATATTAAGCCCTATAATGTTATAATTCTGGATAAGCCTATACAGCTCAGTCAAACTGCGAACTCTGTTTCACCAATATCTTAAGCACACTTTGGAATATATTAGATTTAAACAACTTTACCGTGACAATAATTAATAAATAGCTATAAAGAAATACGTCGTTTCATAAATATGCATAGCAAATTGGTTTTATAATTGCGTCTTAAGAAATACTTATTGACCTTTTATTAAAAGGAAAACCTTGTTTCATTTGAACAAACAGTTATAAAAAGAATATTGGCATAAAACTGAACTTAGCAAGCTCAATGTCGCATCACAAACTGATTTTAAACATTGTATATTGATATTGTTTGTTTAGGTAATGGCAAAAAAATAAAATAAGACACGTCCACAGAATTGATTTTTTGTTGTTTGTTTGATTTTAAGATGTCTACATGACAGTTTCATGTTTATCATCATAGTTTCATATTTATCATAATAATCATAACTATGAATATGATCACAAATATGAAACGGTCATGTCAATCATTTAGTCTTCTCGCTAAGTACTTTTATTTTAATTCTTATCAGGTAACTAATATTTTCTTTTTTTTCCGTTGGAAAAATCCGTTACGGGTACCCCGTCGGCCCATGGGGGTGACGGCCGTGGGGTGATGTGTGACTACCCGGCAGCATAGAGGATGCTGGCATTTTTAAGGCTACCCACTAAAAAATCAACGGTTGCCCTCTGCGCCGTAATGGGACGTCACGGGATCGCGTTAGCACACACCGCGACGCATCAGGTAACTAATACCTAAGCCTCCAATAACACAAATTTGAATAAAGTTAAAACATAAACACTGAATAATATGTAATAAAATACATATTATCTGTATTACATATAATGTATACTGTACTAAAAAATTATATTTATTGATCTGGGACAAAATATAAAAATAGTCACTGCTGCCATAAATAAATTTCTTATACCAGTTTTAATTTAACTTCACATAATTGTGCCTTCATGTGCAAAAAGAATTAAGCATTTAATAGAAATACTTCTTGACTTGTACAATATGTTTTACGAAATAAGATAATAATAAATTTACATATAAAACAATGTTTACTTACAGTTAAAACGATATATAAAGCATTTTGATATATTTGGCTAACACGTTTTTATCAAATATATTTTATTATCTAGATATATTTATTGAATATTATATATTTTTTTTATTTTTATGTGTTCAGTTCTATACAATAATTACAGTATAATTTAAAAAAATATATATTTTAAATGATAAAATTTATCAACAATATACTATTTGTAGAAAATATATAAAATTGTATATAAACTTATACATTAAACGTTATCCTATTTGCTCACATCCCGCCATAACCTTCTAGGGCTGGTAATTTATTACAAGCAAAGTAAGTTATTTATTACTATAAGTAAGAAAGTAAGTAAGTTATATATTATTACAAGTAAGTAAAGTAAAGTTTTATAAAGTACTTTATTATAAAATAACTTTAAACAAAAAAGTAACTTTATAATAAAGTGAAAATAAATCATATAAAATCTATTAAGATTTGGCCTGTGCCTCAACAAAATTATGTGGATATCAAAGACAAATTATGCATGTACATACATTTGCGTATATATGAATACATATATAGTTATATAACACAAACATGTACATACATCTATACACATACACACCCACGTACAACATATGTAAGTAGGTGCTTATGAAATAGTAACAAAAACAAAGGAAACATTTTGATAAAATTTGAAGTTTTTCAGTACAAAATAACTTAAATTCCTATAATTTCTTTGAGTAATTTCGCTGTCCCAAAATTTATCACTGAAGTCTTGAGGCTGATAAGTGAGTCCTCTTGTTAAATCGTCAAAGGCGTTCTCAATTTCAATTAATAGCGGCCTGTTGAACCAGTCGCTTAACGGTACAAGTGCCAGTTTTCTGTAACCAATCTGTAAATAAGTATTTTTGGATATTTCTAGATATTAAAATGTTAATAAATATGCATTATTTATAATAAAATGATATGTCGATAATAAGAATTATTCTACTGACTGCAATTAGCATGTTCAGTTGGGTTGACTTCTTGATTGTAGTCATAACCTTTAGCTCCAGGTTATAATAGCTTTGCTAGCGCGATCCCGTGACGTCCCATTACGGCGCAGAGGGCAACCGTTGGTTTTTTAGTGGGTAGCCTTAAAAATGGCAACATCCTCTATGCTGCCGGGTAGTCCCACAGCACCCCCCGGCCGTCACCCCCATGGGCCGACGGGGTACCCGTAACGAGTTTTTCCAAGGGAAAAAAAAAAAAAAAAAAAAAGTTTATAATAGCTTGTTCTTAACCATGTTTTTTAACCTACAAATATTGTTATTCCAAACTAAACATTAATTAGTACACTTATTTCAAAATAGGGTTTATTCCAAAATCTACAGTTTGTTACATTTAATGATACATCAAATATATTTTCAACATCGTATGTTTTAACCTTATGATAAATTGTATATTAGATTATAATGCTGGAGTGAAGACTAAGAAATACTGACTCCATTTACAATTAGTAAAAATTACTGACAGAAACTATTAATTATGTTACAACATTCACGCTTGATATGAACTCGACACAAATTCATAATTAAAATTTAGCTAGAAGTCGGGTGATTAATGATGGGTTCCATATATAGTTATCAATAGTTTATATAATATTATTTTAAAGTTAATAATACAAGGACGCAATATATATTATATTGTAATTCGTTCCGTAGAATTCATCGTATATATATATGTATATATATAATTTTTGAAAACTTATAATATTTCCTTATACTGTTTTATAAAGTGTGGAAATTAAGTCAAAATCCTAAACAACAACAAGAACAACATATATATATATATATATATATATATATATATATATATATATATATATATATATATATGTATTATCTTTATTGTACACCAAAAAAAATCATATACAAGAAAAAACACAAAAAATTAAAACACATAGTTACAAGTGGCGACCTTATCTGCTAAGGGCGATTTCTTCCAGGCAACCTTACCGAACGGACAATATTTAATAAAAAAAAACATACAGGCAGGTGGTACAAAGTTATAATATAACAATAGACATACATATAAATAGTAACACACTAATACATATAGATATACATATATACCTACTATAATAAATATAATCTAACAAACTAAACAATATATTAAAATTATTAATTAGCATGTACATAGAAAATACACTAAAAAAAGAGTTAAATATATATATATATGTACATATATATAACATTTCTATAAACCGATCTAAATATCTGAAGATAAATAATAATCCTTGACAGTTTATTAAATATATGTAAAGATTTTGACTTGCAAATGTGAAGGGGCAATTTATTCCATAACTTAATGACAGTCTGTAAAGGAGAGCTTATAGAGTGTTGAGTTATGGAAAGGTGTTGTTAGGGTGAGATATCGGGAAGGACGCAAGTCTGGGGGAGATCCTAGAAACTGAAATCTCTCTTTCAGGTATGAAGGTGAGTTTGGGTGAAATAACACACAGTACAAAAGAGAAACAAAGCGTAAATCCCGGCGTCGGCAAAAAGGGAGCCACTTGAGTTGTTAACGAAAATGGGAAACGTGGTCATATTTACGTAAGCCAAATATGAACCTTATAGCAATATTTTGAAGTCGCTATTATTATACAATAGCTATTACTATATACTAATATGTGTGATATTAGTTGAAAATAAATGTTCTATAGTCTAAGAAAAATAATAAATCATATAATTACTTTAATATAATACTTACATTAAATTAAATGATCTTCACAATAATAAAAATTCTTCGATATTGGTGGTACTGTCCATTTTTTCGCTACACCTATCGTAGAAACTTATTGCACATTTAAATTAACTTGGTGGAATTCGTTAGAAAAGTAATCAGCTCTAAGTTACTGGAAAACGCATCGATTGGGACCAAAACTTGAGATTGGGAACAAAATTGTTTTATAGTGAAATCTAAATTTTTAAATATTGTTATTAAAAATTATACAGTCAAGGTATTCTTTGTTTAAAAAGATTTAATTTAAATATATTAATATTATAATTGATTGAAATGGGACTGTATTGAAATGGGATATCACGTATTGTTTTAAAACAGTAAGTTACAATAATCAATAAAAGACCTATTAGTATATACAGGATACTAATATTTATAAACTTTATTAACTTACCCTATACCAGAACAGGCAGTCTTTGGAAAATGCCCAACAGTGTTGCTGAACTGAGAAATAAATACCTTGTACAAAAGGTTGGGGGTTGCTTATTATCAAATTTATTTACTGGTAGACTGTTTAATTGAAAGCAACCAGAAGTAACCAAGCCTGATCAAATCCGGGTCAAGTTTATTATTTTGATCTGGAACAAGATAAAATTTTTATTAATGTATTACTTTACTTAAAAATCTAAAAGTAAATAAATAAATGAATTTAATTGAATAGATCTCATTTGCTGAACTTGACCATAATTTTTGCCCAAGGAGTCGCAGCAGTTCAAAGAGTCGTTTATGGACCTTTATCAATGTCCAAAGATAAATCGAGAAAATATTTACGCAATTTTTATAGACCCATCCAATCTCGGTGTATCAAAGTATATTTTTTGGTAAGCAATCAGTTCCAAGAATATCATTAGACGTGAAACAATATATTTTTTCAAATAACAATGTACAGAATTTATGTCAATAACATTATATGTTTAAAATAATTCAACCAAAAAATTAAATATACAAAATCTATAAGTATTTTTCAAATTTATTCTTCATATCGGTTGTGACAAGTAATTCACATACGTTGCTTCTGTTAAATAAAATAATTAATTAAAATTACTTATTGAACTAAGGACAACTCTTTCGTCGATAAAACCGATGAAGATATTGTTATTGTTACTGTAGATAAAAAATTAAAACAATTAAAGTTAAATATTAAACAGAGTACTTATTTTGTTTCAATATATACTTTTTAGACACCAGAGTTTTGAGAAATTTAAAGAAACTAAGTATCTTAATAATAATTTCCGAAAAACTTATACAAAGAAAAAGTACAAATATATAATATCTTAATTTAAACATCTTATGAATATATTGAATTTAAAAACATATCATTGAAATAATACTTAAAATTGAGTATATTTTAAGTTAAAGAATTCAAATTTTTACTTTCATAGTTTTAAACTTTTGAAATGAGAACATATCGAATGGAAAATAATGTTATTATATTCTTATAATAACATTGGGACCGAAGTATCGCATTAATGCTATAAGGATCTAATATTCGGAATGATTCATAAATAGTTATAGCGAAATTGGTACAGAAAACTGAAAATATATAAGAAGTGTTTCGTAATCTTCAATCTCTTCTACCGGTTATGGACACATTTCAAATTCTTGGCTCATACGTTTTACTCTTCTTATTTCTTAGGTATACTACTAGGACCACGTTCAAAAACGTTCTAAATGTTATATCTATGGGATACAATTTATCAATTATCTCGAAAACTACAATTATGATTAGGCTGATTGTCAATCCAGAATGAGTTTTGCTCATTCTGCGCATATGTGCAAAATTTCGTGCTGTAAAATGCTTGCAAATTGAAGGAGTAGTAGGGTAACAAAGAATTGAAAATTTGAGTAATAAAGAGCTTGGCTTCGCTCAGCTCAACAATGTTACACTGTTGTCATTATTTTTTTTGTTATTAAAACAAATTATTATACACATATATACAACATATTTCATAACTTACAAATTTTACTTTAAATTTGAAACTATTTACTTAAATATATTTTTTTTAATGTTTCTTAAATTAGTAAGGTACTTATAACATTAAATGTAATAAGTTTTTAATGAAATGGTCGTATACAAATATTAATTTAAGAGACTCAGTACTTTTTTTGCAATTAAACCGTTTTTTGGTATAATTATACTAAATTTTGATCTAAAGATAGAATCATTAGAGGAAATATTATCAGAAACAATATAAGAAACCAAGTGAGGTAATTAGAGAGAAAATGCGAAAATCAATATGTATGACTTAGAATATAATAGTTACGGTCGACGAGCAATAACTTACTAAATTCTGAAAGCCAGGAATAGTTTACAGCGAACATAGGAAAAGTTTCAGTAACTTTACGGAATACTAATGTATTAACGTTGTAAGATACTTGTTATTAAGGCGAGAATAAATTTGAAGTATACATTTCTTAAGCGTTGTATGTATACTATGCTTCACTTTAGGTTTTGATGTTAAACCTTCTTACCTGCTTTATAAACTTTAAGTTAACTTCATGATATAAGAAGTTCATAGCAATATCTTAATTCTGCGTCGAACAGATATAGCCAAAGGTAAATAGTCTTGGGCCGTTGTTGCTTTTAAATGCAAATGATTTAAAATCAACAATATTCTAAAAAAAAATTGTGAGTGCTATCACTATTTAAATTATTCTATTAATGCATCAATAATAGCCAAATTAACAAGTCGTTTATAATATAAATGATTAATTTCATCGGACGTTAATAAAGTAATAAGTGTCATATCAAAGTGTATATGGACTTTGTATTCAGTTGCTCATATATAACTTAGATAGTAAGCGAATTATCTCTTATAGATAAAGAAAAGATAAGCATTTTAATAAATTAATTTGTTGAAACTTTTTGGAAATAATTATACGTAATGATGTACGCATCATTACATAAAAAAAGTTTTTATTCTAGTTTTATCACTAGGTTTAAATAAGACTAACTTGTGAATATAAAATAAAATTTATTAAAATTTGTTAATAAAATACGTGACAACAGTTTCACTTAGTTCTCCTTTTCCACAACCTCTGTGCAAAAGACTATATATATGACATATACAATTATATGTATCTACATGAAGAAACAAAATGAATGAATGAATGTTTAATTTTAAATTAATAATATCTAATAAAAATAAAATATTATAAAATACCTATTTATTAAAAACTTTGTATTAAGTATATATTTATGTGTTGTAGTTTCAACAAATATAGAATGACTTCCTATTCTAAAAACCCTTAAAAACCTTAGAGGCTAAGCTTAGAGGCTGTAAATCTTTTAACAGGCATAACTACCTAAAATAAATAGAATGAAAATACCTGATGAAAATGAAACACGAACATTCCTGTATTCGTGCTAAATATTAATTATTCCCACAGACACACACACACACAGGAAATTGATTTAAACATTATTTCTACCGATATACAGTGAAAAAAAACATTTAATATACAAGTCCAATGATTCTTAACTCTGAAGAATTTAGGCGACTGATGAGAAAATTGAAACGAAGCCGTGATCCTGCTTCATTGCGGGGAATGCTTTACAAAGCAGTTACAAAACGTGACCATATTTTTAAAAAACCTCCCAATCATATTTTTTTTATATTGTTCTGTGAAGTTTCAATAATGATTCCAAGTCACGTTATTACGTGAGTACTAATACTGCCACCCTAGCCTGACAGGGGGCCAACGATCTCCATTTTATAAAGTTGCTCTCGTCTAGCCGAGATGAAATAAGTGAATCGAATGTCTTTGTCGAGAAATAATATTTTGTGTTAGTCTTACTTTTAACCACATGCTTATTTTGAATTTATTAATGAATCACTGAAGCAAGTACTGGATGAGCTCAGCAGGGAATATATTTTTTGATTGGCAAATATTTTTTTTCGAAACTGACATGAGTTTTTTTTGACTCACTTGAATAAGTTATATCTTCGTACTAATTTTATATTACCTTCAAAATTATCTTTACATTATAATTAAATCTATTTTTTTTTTTGGATCTGTTTGATTCTTTTTTTAACCTATTTTAAGAAAGAATAAAGAAGCTGTTATTTTTAAAAGTAAATCTATCCATAGGCAGAAAATTTCTCGGCAATACTCATTACAATTATCTCATGGAAGACTTCCGGTTTAATTATGAATTAATAAAATAATAAATTATAGAAAAATCTTTTCAAACATCGACTATTCGTTTTAAAATTAGTATTAGCCGTTATAGTTAAGCAATTCTTAGAAATATTGAAACAGTGCTACGAAAACCACGACCAAACATGGAACAGTCATGTAGAAGTCTTAAATCAAAGAACAACACAAAATATATTCTGTGGACATGTTTTTTTCCATAACCTAAACAAACAATACAATGGTTAAAATCAGTTCATCATGGGGCATTGAACTAGCTGAGTCGTGTTTTATGAAAATATTCATAACTGTTTATTTAAACGAACCAAGCTTTGTCTGTTTATAAAAGTTCAAAAGGAACTTCTTACAAGTAAAACCTAATTGGAAAACCAATAATTTGCTTTCTACATTTATAGAAAGACTTATATTTTTTCTTTGTATTTGATATAAATGTTTGTTTAATTATACTGACAGTACAGTTGTTTAAATAAAAGATACTTGAAAACAGTGATTTTAAATTAATGATTCATCAATTTCAAATCAAGAATCAAATAAAAAACTGATTAAAAACTCACTGAAATTTATTTTTGTATAGATATATAAATATACTTTATTAATATTCTGCTAGCTCTACAATGCAATTGTTGTAAAAGCTACTTTCCACTCCTAGCCATTGGATGAAACCTCTTAAGGATAATTTAATTAAAAACACTATTAAACCTTGTAGTTAATGTTTCTGTGTATTAAGGTATTCTCTGATTATCTAGTTCTTTATTTTATTTCCATACATTCGCATTTGTATGGACACTTTATAACAAGATTTTGAAAGATATATTTTAAAATTTACTACTCATTTCAATATAACAAAAATGGAAATAGAAATTAACTGTTCTATCTCGTTTTTAGCAAAATTCCTTGGATGTATTTATTTATTTATTTACCCTTTATTGTTATATAACAAAAGGCGAACTTAATGCCTGGTGGCATTCTCTACAAGTTAACCTTTGTGAAGGTGAAAAATTGTGGTAGGCGTATATAAAAGAAAAAAAAAATTAATAAAAAATACACTACGAAAAACAATATCAATAAAATTACAATATAAGATATAATATAATACATACTTTATAATAATACAATATAACATAATATAACACTTTATATACAATACTTAAATGATACACATACATAAATACATATATTTAAGATGAATTTAAAAAGTGTTCTTTAACGAGTTTTTTGAAGCTACTTTTGGAAGGTGCTCTTCTTATATTTTCAGGCAGTTGATTCCATAAAACTGAGGCTTGTATGGTAAAGGATTTGTGGGAAAAGTCACTGGAATGGGATGGAATGGCGGCTGTAAGGTTGGAAGAAGAACGGAGAATTCTATTGTGAGTGGCATGAAGGTATTGAAAATTTTCTTTGTAAATGTAAATACGGTCTTAGAGAAATATGCAAGTGTATCTCAAAATTGTACTGACATGATTTCATATTATAGGATATGAGTTGATAACGCGTTGTTAAATGTAACGATAGCTAAAATATATACATTTCTCTTTCACTGTTTATTCTACTGATGGACAGTATTATTATAGGTTTACCAACAAATTACTGTGAATTTGCTACAAAACATTTATTTTTGATATTATAATAACACTACATACACCCTACAATTTTACTAATCGTTGGTGCAATTACAGCCATAGCGCTTGCAACATTAATAAACAAATAATTCCTATACAATAGTGTCATATTTGTCACTAAGCTATTATTATAAGTAAATTTGTCATACTATTATTGTTTGAAGGTTTATTAGATCGAATTTCTTCATATACTTGATCATTAAGATAGGCTTAAGGAGGATTTTCTTATATAAATTTGTAATTTGTAATCGCAATTTTAAATGACACAGCTTCATAAACAGTTTAATAATAATTTTATTTTATTAAATTCATAGTAATTTGATTAACTGAATATTTCCAAATCTTTACACTGACTTTTGATTTTGAGTGAATTTCGTCATGATTTTTATGATGAAGTTGAAAAATTTTAGTTCTCGATACGATGAATTGATATACAAAAATATAAAAATTTCAAATACGCCAGAGTACAATTAATAAACATGTTTTTATATAATTATTTGTATGGATTTTTACAAATCTTTGTTCTATTCGATAAAAAAATATTTATACTACATACTATTTGTTTATTTTTAAAAATCGATTAATAACAATAAGATCACCGCATTCCTTACAAATAAGATTTAGTTTTAATTATATATTTTTTGTATATATGTAAAAATGTATTATGATTTATTTCTTTTGTTTCAAATAGTTCACAGAGGATCCACGTCATATAAAACAAAAGAATCGGTTATTAATTTTTAAATATTTCTTACAACGACGACAGTAATAAAATGAACACTACAGTACCATAAAAGATATCCTATCACGTAACAGTTTAACCCTACAGTAAATGGAACCGCTGGTAAAATTATATAACATGAGTAATAAACTGCTATGTAGTGTTAATAATCGCAATACGGTTTACTATACGGTACGGTACGGCACGGCACCACACCGCACGGCCCGACACGGCACGGTTCAGTACGGTACAATATGATATGATACGTACGACATGTCATATTGCAAACAGTTCAATATGTTATTTAAGAATAGTATTTTTATTATCTGTACGTATTGCGAAATATATACACGATACTTTTATTTACAGTAAAAATAAAATCAACAATATTTAGTATAATATTCAACCATAGTCACAGTAAGATTTAGGCATAGGATGAGGTGATATGCATATTCGGTTCTCAAATGTCTCTGCTCTCTGGGACTGGTTGTCGTTTTGTTCAACTTTTATTAATATTGTTATTATTATTTATGTAATTACATCCAACTGATTGCGATCTAGTTGTTCGCAATTTGATCTAAATTTTAACGTTTGTGAAAAAGTAATCAGTGATATCGATTCCGAGTAGAAAATAAATTCCTAGTTAAGAAAAATGTTAAAATGTTTTTTATTTTTGTTTTTTAAATTCATTCTGTTATTACATATACTGAAGTAATTAAAACGTGTTGTTGCAAATATAGAATATTTAATAATTTTAAAAAAAATTTTGCTAATAATTTTTTTACATATTCCTAAAAAACAAATAACTACAACATATTTTTTTTCTATGGTGATTAGATATTCAATTCATAAAAAAAAAACAATTGCTAGAATGGCGCGACGAAATAAAGACGAAAAAAAATATTACAAAGGAAATAAAGTTAATGAAAACATAATAATAATAAATATAATATTTATTCGTACCTGCTGACCCTCAAAGTATAAAAATATAATAGTTATCAATATATATCAATAATAAACTTGAACACCTGAACAAGTAATACTTTAAATTAAATACTTTCTGGAGCGAACTCGACGTCGCTCACTCCTTTTAGTTTAATTTGTAGAGGTAGGTAATAAGTAAATAATATTAATGATGCACAACAGCAAGCTATAACATTTTAAATTCACATTTCAATAGAATATTTATATACTGATATTTGGTTAACTCCTCCTCTTTAGTCGTACACTCTTGACAGAGTGGTCGTGGCCGTATTGATGGCGTACGAGGTCGTCGGCATGTTAATAATAGCTTCGTTTGCATTTTTCGCTTGAATAGACTTCCTGCAAATGTCTCTCCATTTTCGTCGGTTCACAGCGCTGCGAGAGCATTCCTCCATGGTAGTTTGCGTGGATGACCTGATCAGGTCTGTCCATCGAGTGGGTGCCTTTTGCCTTCAACATGATCCTGCACCACCAGTCTTTCAATGGAGTTCTCCTTCCTGGTTATGTGACCAAAAAACTTTAATATTCTAAATTGAACAGTAGATGAAAGGCGTTCTTTGATCTTAAGTTCTTCTATTATGGACTTGTTGCGGAAAGCTTAGGTAACGCACATTGAGAAAATACATTTTATTGAACAAAAGCACTTCCAATTTCAGAAGCTCCTTCTATTCTTTATTAGTAATATATACTGAAAGAAATCTAAACATCGATTATGGTAAATTATTATACAGTCCTAAAACCTAACAATCTATATTTTATACAAATATATATAATATTTATCAGTAACAGTACAATTACAAGTAAAAAAATATATTAAATGTTAAAATTTACACAATTAATTATAAAATAACACATTTTTTTACAAAATATACAAATTTCTGTGTGAACATATAAAATAAATGTTATCCTATTTGCTCACATCCTGCCACAACCTTAAGTCTATGGCTGGTAATTGGTTGCAAGGGACTGGCTTGTTCCTGAAACAAAAATATAAATGACTTTACAATATATTATCCAATAATTGACCTGTACCTGAAAAAAAAAATGTGGCTATCAAAAACGAATATATATGAATATGTACATACATCTATACACACACATCTATATACATACATCTATATACGCACATACGTAGATATAAAATTGTTACAAAAGACAAAAGCAAAATTTTCAGATCCAAAAGCAAGATTTGAATTTTTGTATTATTTAATATCAGAATAATAATATCGTCTCTCTTCTTACCCGGTTGATATTTGTTGGAAAGCCTTCGGTTGCATGTGGTGTATGTTATTGCTGTTATCGCATAATATACGAGCTATTGAAGAACCTTGACGAATAGATGTTAACTGACCTGTATATAGAGAAAAATTGTTGCAGATAGATCTTTCAGATACAGATACGTCGATCATTCATTAATTTATTTATTCAATCTTTTAACAAAAAAGTTTTATAGTATAATATTCTTCATAATTGAACGTAGAAGACCTAATTTTGATAGTGAGTAAATCTTTAGGCTTTTGTTTGTTGTTATTTTGCAAAAAGCCAACATTTTGTGATATATTTATACGGTCTTACAGAATAAATATAGCATGTGCTTTGTATGTTAAGATCTATTAAATTATCAACTTACGAGTATATCATTTCTTTTTAATTTACATATTTTATTATTATAATCTTTACAATGTTTCTCATCGAGGTAATATATTAAAAAAAGTTTTATATGGTATCAAAATCAGAAATTAGTTTACTTACTTGGGGTAAATGCAATATCCGGATCTCTTCCATTCTCAAAGAAGAATCTGTCACCAACGCGGGTACGATAAAATTGCTCGGTGAGGATGCATAGGAAAGTAGGACCAGTCTGGGCTCCCGGAACATTTATCTCCAGTGAACCACCTACCACTAGGTCTACATCTTCAGGATTTTCATAAGCTATTTCCAAGATTTTCACGGTCTGTATAAGAAAAAAAAATAGACGACTTCAAGTTAAATAACCATTTTATCTGTTTCATTAAGCTAGGTAAAAAAATCATCACAATACTATACGAAGCTTTATATTTATATAAGAAAGGCTACATGTTATTGAGTTATAATTTACCTCCTCAGGAATAAAGTCCGTCATATCATAGAATGTTCTAGGCACAGGAAGGCCGCAGGCAGCTCGCGTCGCTACATAGCTCCCCAGACCGTGATCGCGTCCGCGCTGTATGTCTGTAGCGCGCAGATCTCCGCCAAAGGTATTGTTACGTCTAATTTCAATTCGGGTTTAAATGAAATAAACATTTAATAAATAAAACGTTACTATTTCTCTGAACTGCGTATAAATTGTATACTGTTGAAATATACACACACTTATATATATATATATATATATATATATATATCAAAGAACAATGGTCTTTTACTACAAGGCCATCAAATTTTATACATATTTGTGAGGTTCTTTTAAGAACAAGTATAACATAAATTACTTTGTTTATATTTGTTTCCTATAACAAACGTATAGGTAATATCTCCATTCTGATTATTTTTTTGTAATATTTCTGTTGTGGGTAATAAGAATTAAATAAATCAGTCAGCTTCCTACTCCTGTGTTTGATTGACGTTCCAATTTCATAAATAAGTTTCATAATTAGAAACGATTTGATTCGATTATCTATTTAATATATCGTCCATTTAGTCGCGACAGCCAAGTCTGTCTAATAGAAAGGAATATAATATTTTATATAGATGGGTAATAATATATATATTTAAGTAGACAATACTTCATTGTACATATTACCATCGGGAAGATATAGGGCGATCCTATTCTAAGAATTACTATTGTAATATTATCTACGATTACAACATTATGTCTGAGTAAAAATTAAAAACAAACAATAACTATTTTTATATTATAATAAATATTAATAAATATTAACTTTCTATAGAAACTAAAAGCTATAGACGAAATATCAAAAATGTTAACCTAGATTATTAGTGTTATCGAATGTACCCACTTGAATAGGAATTGAGTGATTTCGCTGTCCCAAAATTTATCACTGAAGTCTTGAGGCTGATAAGTGAGTCCTCTTGTTAAATCGTCAAAAGCGTTCTCAATTTCAATTAATAGCGGCCTGTTGAACCAGTCGCTTAACCGTACAAGTCCCGCTAAGTGTCTGTTTTCTGTAACTAATCTGTAAAAAATGTTTTTAGATGTTTAATATGTTAACAAATGTGCATTATTTATAATAAAACGTCATGTTTATAATCAAAATTCTTCTACTTACTGCAAGTAACCACGAATCAAAGTGTGGAAATGCCGAAAAGCAGCCGTAGCATGTTCATCCAAAACAGTTGGGTCGACTTCTGGATTGTAGTCATTGACGTAGCCCTGAGCTCCAGGATATATAAGCTTGTTCTTAACCATATTTTCGAAACCTATTAAAATTGTTATTCAAAATTGTACTTCAATTAGAATACATTTTAAATAGGGGTTTTCTCTTGATCTACACGTAATGAAACATCAAAATATTTTCAACATCGTTTGTTTTAACCATATGATAAAGTTAGTACTATATTCTTATGCTGGAGCAAGGATGAAGAAGCAGTGACTCCATTTTTTATTAGTAAAAGTTACTGACAGAAATTATTAATTATGTCATATTACAACACTCAAGAGAGATAGCTTTATGTGAGTTCGACACAAATTCATAAAATAGAACTTGGGTCGAAGTCGGGTGATAAATGTGGGGTCCGATATAATGTATACAAAAGTTGGGATGGTATAATATTTTAATAAATTATGGGACCTATATGATATAAAATTATATAGTAATTTAGAATTATACCATCTTAAACAGATTTAAGTAGTTATACTAAATTTAGAAGCAATTTCTATTGCGGCCTTAGTAGTGAAAATATTTATACGTTGACATTAATTGCTTGACATGTTAGATGTTTTGTTTTTTTTTCATTTAATAATAAAAGTATTACAAATAGTCAGAGGCTTATATTATACACTGTGAAAATGTATATTTATTTGAAAGGTATAATAACATTGAAATTCGATACCACGTGTAAGAAAAAAATAACTGTATCTGTATCTAACCTTCAAATGGATACAACCAGTTTAGATCGTAACCATAAGCGAGATGTCATAAATCATATTTATAACAAGAATTCCACCACAATTCTATTACATGAATATTTGGTCTGATTGAAGTTAGGATGAATTAAGTTAAACTTAAATTATAGCACATTGGTAACATCTTTGTATGAAGTAAGGGAGAGGCAAAACAGTAATATTAAATTAATTACTCTGTAATACCATTTGTAAAGTATTCGCTTACTTGGTTCTTATTATTACATTTTAATATATATTATTTTCCTAACAACATAAGTTTAACTTTTTAAAAACCATAACTTCACAGATAATTTATTAAAAGTTATAAAATAAAATATTATTTTTCATTCATGAAATTGCGCATTAATGCGCTTTATAGTATTGCTCTGTACATATATTAATTTTAATTTATCAGTACACTACATTCGCGCACTCTTAATATCTTAAATTCTTAAGTTGTTTGAATCGCAATGTGATGCTGTATCCCATTCCAAGCATAGCAAGTGATACCATTTGGCAGTTCTGTATAACTGCAAGTACATGTTGGCGTATAAATAATCTCATAAGAAAATATTGTTCGTACTGACACGTTTACTCGTCGCACTGCATATTGTTATATTTTTAAGTTATGTTGCTTAACTTTGTAATATTCTAAGGTTTTTACGCTCATATTAAAATTCTTAATATTTATTATGTAAAGTCACGTTCCACGCGTTACTTTATGTTACTTTTCTCACTTGATATAACAGGTTAGTCATGAAAAATAATTCATGCTAGTTTCTGCTTATTAAGGACATTTTTCGTCAGTTGCCGCACTTTATAAAAGGTATAAGGCTACATCACATGTGTACAAAAATGAGAAATTCATAAATAAGGTTGAAAATTTCAATAAAACTATTTTACGGATATAACTCGCGTCTATTTTTACATTTTTTAAATTTAACCCGACGTTTCGAATGCAGCAGCAAACGTATTCGCGGTAAGACGAGATGATGGTGTTAAATTAAAAAATATAAAAATAAATGTGAGTTATATCCGTAAAATAGTTTTATTGAAATGTGTAGTACTCGTGAAATATTAGAAATCATTAAGGTTGAAAATATTATAAAATTCAGAAGTATTTTGACTTACCAAGAAAAATAGGCAAATACTCATAATAGTTGATATACTGTATTTCAGCAATTACAATACGTCGAGCTTCTTGATAAGTAATCTCATCGTTCCAGTGCGGGTTCAGTGCTGTGAGTATGTCGGCGATCCTGTTGTGTTCTCTAAGAACTATCACTTGCAGGATTGTTAACTGTGGGTTCTGATTAACTCGAATATCACCTAAAGAAATATTTACGGAATTATCATATCGAATAAATATTTATCATGCATACATAAAGCTATTTGTTTACGGATTAGACTCGCGTATAATTTTGGCAACATTTTAATTTTAACCCGACGTTTCGAATACTTTGCAGAAATCGTGTTCACGGATAGACGAGATGTATATGTCCGTCAGTGTGTCAGTTAATTTGTCATCTACCTCCAACGGTTCCTTAGTTTTCGGGCATAGAATTCCGGATGTAGACAAAACGCACTAACAGTATCTGGAGGTCTGACATTTATCATGCATATTTTTATTATGTTGTTTGAGACAATATTGAACTACAGGTTCGGTAAACTTCTGAGAGCAAACAAAGCCATTAATTAGAATTAATTACCCGCTAAATAGCATGGTTCATTAAGTGATTGAGCAGATTCACAAGTTAAGGTTATATTAGGATCTTGTGGCGGCCACTCGCGGCCTCCTCTTAGGACAGTGAGCAGGCGTCCGCCGAGGAAGGCTCTAATTGGCCGAGACTGGGCGTCGCTGCTTCCGTAGCAGAAGGAAGCATCCATGTATGCCGTGACTGTCGTAAGCTGGAAAAAAAATATTTTGTATAAGAAAGTTTACTTAAATAAAAATTAGTGACAATAATGATATATACATGTATAAGTTTAAATAAAATTCATAATATTTATTCTTGAATATGGCCTGTTGAATAACCGCTTCACACTTTTAATTTTGAAGTTTTTTGTAAAATAATTACAAAGTGCAAAGAGAAAAAGTTTTCTCTTTGACAATATTCAATACTGAAATTGTACTTTGACGATACTTTGACACAGTTTTATTTTATCTCAATGATGCGAAACTTCAAAAATATAAGTGTCTACATGAAATAAGGCCTAGTGTGCATCCATTATTATGTTCAAAAATACAAATGATAAGTGTATTATTCACTAGAATATAATTTATTAGATGCTAATATGTTTGTAATTATTCATCTAATTTAATATTCATATTTGTATCCTTTACTTAAAGAATTATTCGTCGATAAACTCAATAAACTTAATAATAGCTTAATAAAAAGTAATTAAAAACTTAGAAATTTAGATATCTAATAAATTATTCAAGTTGCAAATAAAGAATCAAACAATGAATATAAAGAATTATATTAATTGATAATGTTAATTAAAACTGAAGAAGATAAAGAATGCCATAAATTAACAAAAATTAAATTAAATTATGCTAAAAGATCACCAAAGTCCACTATAGGAAAAAACCTGTTATTTAGAGGTAGACTATCTGACTATTTCTCTATGCTTTTTATTAGTTTTATATACATATACAGGTTTCTAATCAAATGGTATGGTAAATAGAAAAGTATAAAATCCTAAATGTGTGTATGTCATATAAACGTATTATATAAACGTAACATACTATTATGGAATAATAACTATACCTTAGTACCTTATATAATTATGCTACAATTTTCATACATGACAAGATTAATATGCAAGATTTTGGTACAAAAGCAATAAGTCTATACTTATCTCCGGAGCTCTATCTTTAATAAAGGTCTTAGTAACGAAATTTATTTGGAGGGGATTTTTTAAAACATAACTTTATGTAGAAGTATATAAAATTCAAAGTCGTTATACTTTACAATATTACTGACACTTTCACCCTGTCTAATATCTTTAAATTTAAACTCATTTAATTATTTTTCATTATATTTATATCGTATGTTATAAATGATAACCCCGAGTAGCTTAATACTTTTAGAGTTTTTATACGAAATTTCGAATATCCAGTATATATTTGATCCAGCAGTTTAGCCACAATCTCATGTTTTTAATTTATAAAATCAACCACGTGCCATAGCTCAAATGTTATAGTAGTATACTATCTTCGAAAGTTCATTAAACAATGTACAGCTATCGCCACTAAGTGCCTAAACACATTTTTTTAAGGAATTTAATTTTTTTAAACAGCATAGTGACTCGAGTAGCAATATTATATAAAATATATAATATACAAAAATACATAATAATGTGTTATACTGATTTATTATTATTACTATTTTCTTTTATTTCTGTGATAATTTTATTTTTTTTAATTAATTATATAAAATGATCTTATAAGGTTAAATATAAATTATTGTTATATTTCATCAGTACTTTGAATGGTTGTTTGAGGTACAAACTGTTCATGTATATGGTTTTTTAAAACAAAGTATCATTTCTTTTTTATCGACATTGACGTTTAGTTCTTAAACCTTTTTTATTAATTCCAAGTCTCTTCGTCACATTAATAATTCTTACCGGTTCAGCAGGAGCATAGGGAGATGTGCAGCCTCTATCTTTAGTAGTGGTTGTCCTGACAAAGTTCATGCACTGAGTACCAACTCTAGAATGAACTGGATCATTAGGAGGTATGAGGATGGGCGCACATTGAGGGTTGGTATCTGCATCGGGTGATAGCTGACCGCTGTCATCGCAACATGTGATGGAGTCCTTGTCTGGAAAAAGATTCATAGTATGTATGAGTAGGTAATTTAATGATATTTTATAAATGTTTTAAGAAGTGATGCTTTTTTACAATGGTTGAAAGTCAAACATACTGTTTTGTCAGAACGAGTCAGACATTCAATACCTAAAATCCCAAACAACATAAGTAATTTCATTTAAAATCTATAAGGCAATTTATGTCAGTTCCATCTAGTGACGAATAATCGAACTAAGATTAAATTAAATATCACAAACAACTTATAAAATTTTAGAAAAGTCTAGACGTGGAGTTTAAAATATAGGCTTAAATTGTTCATTGTTTAGTAACAAATAATCGAATTAAGTTGTTATAATTAAACTCTACACACGTAAGTGAAAAGTTTTATTTTTAAAGTAGTCGTTTCAAAGTTTTATCTTGTGTGTATTTGAATACAGTTTTTTTTTTGTTTGCCTATATTAGTTACGTTAAGCGTTTAAAGACACAATTTTGGTAAAAATTTTAAATATGTTTTAACATTTATCATGTTTTCAACTTATTTAACAATCAGTTATTTTTAATGTAATATCGAAACGTTTATAACGTTTTTATCAATTTTTATAAGAAAATACTTACGACTTTGAGCAATGCCGGCTGTCAATGACATGTCATGTGTTATAATTTGACCCCACTGCTGGGCATTCAAATTCCACACTGGATCCACGAGATGCTTCTCAGGAAAGAAAATATTACTTAATTCTCGAACATTTGGCAATTCATCGCCAGATAAGGCCCTTGGAAAGGCACTGATACCTGTACATTTAAAACAAAAATTAGAAAATGACAATTAAAACACAATTTTACCATCGCTGTAAATTTAAAAAAAAATATTTCACCATTTATTAAACACATTTTAAAGGGATCCTAACATAAAATGTTTGTAGTATATATTTTTCTATCTTTTATAAATTATATTTGAAAGCAAAAAGCAATAGCTTTAACTGTTTTAACGGATTTTACTTAGTTTAAAATTATTATTTTTTTAAGAATAATGTGTATCGCTTATTATAAGACTCATGAACACTTTTAACCATATTCATAGAATTGCCATATTTATACAGAATCTATAATGTTATAAAGAATATAAATTTATGACCTCTTGTTATGTTATAGCCTAATACAAAATTTGAAGGCAATGTAGTAAGTTAAATTTAAAGTTTTATTCAATTCATAAACATTTTTATGTTATGTTTATATATTTTAACCTATATAAAATTTAAACAATATAAATATGTTAATATAACGTTCTAGATATTTTACTTATATTTTAAAAGTACTAACCATCCTCGTACTTGTAATTTACCAATCGACCATACGGTGTTTGGGGAATTCCCCACGTGGGTCTTTGAATATTATTACAGGTACCATCTATTGAGCGGTACCGAGATTTGGCACAAAACGGCGGAGTTAGTCCACAGGTCTGAGTAGCAGGATCCTGACCAGAACCGGGCGGTGGTGGTGGGTTACTAAAACTGTGGTTAAAATATACTTATTATTTAATTGAAATTAATTAATATTTATTATCTAAATACAAATATATTGTATATAATACTTTAATCATAGCATCTAGTATGATTATTATTAATTATATACTATCATTGATTTTCCTTAAAACATAATATACTTTTTAAAGTACTTTAATTAAAATGTTATAAATTTATTTGACTTAATATTTTATAAAACTAAACTATAAAAAGTAAAAAAGAAGCTATAATAAAAAAAGTTCTCGCACCTCTGCAATTAGTGAAGTTTGTCTTTATTAAAAGTTTTACTGATCTCATATCGTTAAAAGAGATTGCAGAGATTATAATGACGAACATTACATTTATGTTTATTAGAAATTATTTTATTTAAAAAGCAATGTTAATGCTTAGTAAATCTATATTTTATTTAAAAAACTTAGTAAATAAATTATTGATAGTTTATTTTGGAAAGCAGCAGTATAACCAAACTTTTAACAACTACAATTCAGCCTGCAAATTTACATATATCATTTTTAAATACCCTCGAGAAACCGAACGAAAGGAAAAATCTACGATGTCTATTCGTTCCAATCTATACATATTTATTAAATATTTAAATAAACAGATACATTCAGTCAAATAAAAAAATATAATTCTAAAAACAGTAACCTGATATCGATATTCCGGAGCTGTTCTTCAATATTACTGGAATGGAGATAGCTGTTAACAAAATGGTGCTATGTTTAGTTCATGCAACATACAACTATATTATGTGTTAATCAAGTAGGTGGGTTGCTTTGAGCACAGTTCTAAACGAAGACCAACAAGAGATTGTTAATTATTAAAAACACACTTTTTCTTCACTTTACTTCTAAATGGGTACAAGATTATTCACTGGAAATAAAAATAAATTGACATCGAATTATTGATATTATATTTAAATATTATATGTTTTTTTTCTCTATATCAAAAATTACATTTAAATTAGTTTTAAATATTACATAAATATATTTAATACACAATATTCTTGTAAACAATCAATCAATGGTAACCATTTCAACAAAATAAATTTCTGACTTTGGACACGTCTTTTTATACATTTACATAATAAATTAATTTTATAGATAGTTAAGACAAAATCAAAATCATATAAAGTATATTGTAAGTTTAATTAAAACCAAGTATTAAGTTTTCAAGAAGAAAATAAAGATCATTCATTCTTTTAAAAGAATAAAGTTAAAAAATGAATTTTATTCTTTGTTCAAAACGTTCAATTAAAATATATTATAAATTATAATTGTTTCAGAAGCGAACATACTAATTACAAGAATTGTATTAAATCTATTAGTGACGATTTCAAGGATTAATTTTATTAGTAATAAGCAATAAAATGTACTGTTATTATACACAAGATACTCGTATTAACAAACCACAACAACTTACCCTAGCCCATTAACGGGAAGTCTTTGAGCTGGAAAATTACCGACAGTATTGCCAAACTGAGAGATAATAAGAGGCTGCGGACTGCTTGATATCAAGTACTGCCCGTATGTCAAATTGCAAGCAGTTAAAAGTAACCAAGCCGTCAGTTTTAACATTTTTATCTGAAACGAGATAAAAATTACTTGAATAAGTTATGTTATTTAAAATATCGAAGGATTAATTAAAAAAACTATAATCTACTACTAATATAGTAACAATTGAATTGAATTTAATATATTGCCCGTGTTAATATCCAGTCTTAAATAGATGTATTATACTTAACTTGACCGTAATAGAAATAATTGTACAGAAACTTATCTGCATAATATAATAAAATTATATATTATTATGATAATTATATAAATCTGAGATAAAAAATTTCATGGTCTTTCATAATATTACTCATCTTGTTCATTAACTCGTCTACAGGAAAATACTATATAGCCTCGAAATCAAACTAACAGTAAATATTTAATTTCAAAGGTTCTGACGCCATTTTCATTTCAGAACTGTAATGAGAATAGAGTTATTAAACCTCATTCCCTGTAATAAAGACTCATACTCTTGAGTCGTCAGCTGTGTTATATGTTACACTGTATTGTGTTATATTATCGTACAAGTCCTGATTCGTTAGAATAAATTATGAGTATTACGTGATGTATTTTATAAAATATCTGTCATTTGTCCTTAATATTGAAAAATTATTATTATTTATAATTTACATAAGTTAACCTTTTGTTATTCAATTTTTCTGAACAATTGGAACTTCGTTTTGATTCGTATAAGAATTTTATACAATCTCCACGATTATTCTATCTGCTCTGTAATATGATCGCAGAGATACTAACTACTACAATGCAATTTATTTTATAAAGAAAAACATTAGAATACAGTATTATCATTATACTATTATGAATTCATATTAATCTTTTTCATACTACAGTTATATTTCTCGCTAATATGTACTAGGGCCGCCAGCACGCAAGCGGGGGGAGATAAGCGAAAATAATATCACGAAAACTTTAGCTTGATACAATTTGCCCAATGTCAATGGCAATTAACAAAAAATGATATATATGTCAGTCATAGTATGAATTCGCCAAAGTTAATTGCAAATTACTCATAATCTACAATAAGATTTTTTTTCAAAATCTATTTATGGAAAGTAGGCATGTGATAATCAACTGGTTCACATTCGGTAAAAATAGCTTGATCGATATAGGAGGAGACAGCGGACAAAATTTGATCGAGTTGACCGATCAAGCTTCGCTTCGCTCAGTGCTTGACTTGACTCTCTCTTAGTTAATAATAAATACTTAATAGCTTCTAGGGTTCGTAGCAACAGTAGACCTTACTGTATATCATATTGGATATTCCGAGGCGTTCAAAGTCAAATCTACGTAAGTGTGAACACTCAAACTCATCTAAAAGCTTATGTTTATCTTAATATCCATAGCTTATGAGGGTTAACCGGACAATGAACATAAGGTGTTCCCAAAAGTTCCAGCTTAAAATGTTACATAAACGCTTAAATATCCACACTTGTTTATTGTAATATTAGGAAAGCTTAAACCTTTATATTATCAAAGTAGGAGCTTAAACAATATACAGTGTTTATTTATCAATTACTTTGTTACTTATAGAGTGAGATAAGAAGACAAAATAATGTTATTTAACATTTATAAAACTTTTTTTATTTTATTTTAAAAGTAAACAAAAGATCCAATAATTATTTACGACTCTTTTTATTAGTAAACAGGCGAATAGAAAACTGTATGGCTTTAAAGATTGGAAAGATTTTATGAGCTACGGACATAAAAATTACGAAAAGGAAATTGGATCGAGAACTCATCGTGATGCGTACATGTATCATTAACTAAATAGGTTTTGTGTTCTTCAGTCCTTGCTTCTATATTATCATTCACAACATCTAGGTTTTATTCATACACAAAGTTTATCAAACCGAATTTTGAATTTTTATAATCCAAATTTTATATTTCAATATTTAAATTAAAAATTTTTTTGAAATATAACTATTTGTTTTCAGATTTTACTCGCGTATAATTTTGGTTACATTTTAAATCTTATATAATGGTTTGGATTGTCTATGGTAAATACCTTTATATCAATTCGTTTTCAAACTCTCATAGTGTTAAATTAATTTTAATAAGCATAAAATCAAAATATCTATTGAAGTGAAATTTCTTTAGAAACATTGTGATTTGAAAGTCAATGAAAGGCAAATTGCGAACTGTGAAACAAACAACATTGCTTTGAACAGCTAATATTAATAAAGTCAAAGGATTCTTTCAAACTAAACTAATTTATTTATATTTTATTCTTTTCTTTCCAAAGCGATAAAAATGATTTAAGGAAAGAGCAATAATTTCATCAATAACTGATCATAATATAATATATAATACTTCTGCGTAATCGTTAAATAAATCATATATTGTTCATACGAGAACTTATAAAAATGTGATCCACTAGAACTAGAAACACTTGAAAATTTTATTAATTAATTTACAATAGAAATAAAACCATATAACCGTCTCATTACTTTATTTGGAACGACTATAAAGTATATATAAAAGAAATAAGTGTAATATCATAAATAATATGGAAGATAATATTTAATATGTATTGTGATATTTAACTTCCAAATATAAAGTAATATAAAATAATTAAACTTTATCTTAATTCCTTTATTACTCTTTATTCATCATTTTCTCCAGTCGACTAGATTTCTCTTTTGCAATGTTTGAATATGTTTTATATAACTTTCACTAAATTTAACCAAGTCCTCTTTGATCACCCTTGTCTCTTATAATCGTTTAGATTTATACATAAGACTCTTTTTGTTTCAATACAACAACCAACTATTTACTATTTATTATTGTACCTCAATATTTATTTCTGTCTTATAGACGTCAAAAATATTTTTAAAGATGAGAACTAGTGTACCATTCCTGTGGGATGCTGAACCCCTTGCTATAATAGTTAATGTCACAAGTATATAATTATCCTCACTGTCACAATATATAATCCAAAAGTTTGTTTAGTATGTTTTGCTATATCTTCCCTACAGATATATTTTATGAAAATTTTATTTATATTTCAATCTCAACACAGACAACTGCTAATATTTACATATTAATATTGCTGAATTTGAAAATCTATATAAAGAGGCCAAGTGTTTATGTTTATTTTAATATGTCTGTCTATATTTCTGTCAGGTGTCAATTTATTTTTTTATAAACATATGCAAGGGTAAAAAAATATTTAATAAAAACATTTATAAGAATCTCTGAAGCGAAGCATATTTTCTTTACATTTTTTAATATAATAATAGGCTAAAACAGCTTCTAATTAACGGGATTCCTTAGAAATGTAAAAAATTCGTAAACCAATTTAAACATGGTAATAAGAATTCGAATATTAAATTTTCTCTCGTGTAAATTACTTTCTTTATTTTGTAATTTAATAGATAAGTTACTTTAAAATGTATAACTAATTTTTATATATGTAATATAAATATTCATAAATTATTATATATGAAATTAGTATTCACAAATTAATGAAAATATTCATATCTTTGTTGTATCAGTGAATAAATTAATAAAAATAGATTTTAAATAAAGCACAACTCATCAACACTCTCAAGGCGTCTTGTTATTTTCATATCAACTAATCAAACAGCTTCACTCGAGTCGTGAAGTTTCAGTTGTTTACAATAAAGCGTCTTTCAATTTTAATATTCATAACCCTGACATTAAAAGGTCGACCTTCGCTAAACTAGGTTTTTGTTAGATAAGTTTCCTTTCAATATCGTAATAAATAAGCAATCTAAATCAAAACAATCGTACATTACTTCAACAAATTAAATTTACTGGACTGGAAATTTAAAATTATGGGTAGAAAAGATCAAAATCTATCGTCATATAACTAGTCTTTACTGAGTCTTTACAAGATACCATTAACTTTAACAATATAATCACTTTCTTTAGGATTTTTTTTTTAATATGACCACAAAAGTCCTGACAATCTGATTGACCAGCGTTGTATACTTATATGTGAGAAAAAAACACGAATTTTCAACTCACAAACTTCCTGTCACTCGACACAAAAAAATTGAAAACTCTTTATGAAAAGATATTTCGTTGTTCAAATTTTAGAAATTTGCATTTGTAACAATAAATGTATTATTAAAACATTTAACACATAGAAAGCACAATACGCAAGTCATTACGATAAGACTTCCTGTCGCAAGAGACATAGTTATTATGACATTACATTAAACCTTTTTAATTTATATGAACCTTTTTTATCATTCAGAAAACGTATATTTTATTTTAAATTACGTATTATAATTATCAAGTTTTCTATTTATAATAGGCCATAATATTTTTATTATTTTATATACTTAACTAATAAAAGTATTTATCTTGCTATTTATCTTGCTTTGGTTAATTAAAGAAAAGAAATCCCATGCAAATTAATTTAGTAAAAGCTAGTGCCGTCGTACCGTTAAACTATAAAGATTAAATTTGATTATTTGTCAGATAAGAAAATCTTGAAAGATATATTGAAAAATTAAATTTTTTTACTAATATATTTTTAGTATCGGTTACTGCTACACAGATATTGCATACGAATAAAATTTCAGATTATTAATTTTATTATTTTACACATTCTTAATTAATGAACTATATCTGATGAAAAGTGGAAATGTCATTTGTGGCAATGGTCATTAACTTAGTAAGAGTCTATTCACAGTCGCTTTGAAGACACCCACATCATACCTGGACGGTAACACCGACACAGGCAAGATGTTTTAGTTCTCCTCTGTGATAATTAAAAAAGATTAATAGTAATAAGTAAGACAAAGCGCTGACAATACCTTACATCAGGTCTTTGTCTGTGTGCTGTGTGGTGCTGAGTGTGTCTGTGTGTGTCTGTGTGTGTCTGTGTGTGTCTGTGTGTGTCTGTGTGCTTATTTTATTTCAACAACAACATCGACTTTTATTGTTAGCGTAGCTGTGAATTTGTTACTCGTTGGTTATTTGTTCAAGAGCAATTTTATCTCATTTTAATTTATGAATATTTCATTATTTTACAAACAGATGTTTCCATCGCTTTCGTCTGATTTGTGATATTGTAATATGTGCCAATATTCGTTTCTGTAATGGCATAAAAATGGTTAAATAAATCATGTTAAATATTATCAAATTCCATCAAGTAGTTTTTTCGTGAAGTACTCAATAATATCCAACAAACAAATGAACACATAAGAAAATAAAAACATTTCTGTAAATGTATTGTGCTATGTAACACAAAACAATTCAAGATTTTCTTATATAATATTTACGTTATTTTACAATTTTTATAAATTAATTTATCAAAAAAATCATCATGGCCTATTTTTATGTTCTTATTTCAGTACGTCTTTAAATTGTGTGGGATAAATATTTAAATTCGTAATTATATTTATATTGTAAGAATTCCTTATATCATTATTCTGACTAATTGCTTTCTCATGAATACTATTTATTAATGCCAATAGAAATTTAAAATTTAGAGTGTAAGTTTGGTTTTTTCGTAACGTTTTTAGATATTATTGCGTTCAGAAAGATGAGGGGACGGAGTTTTTAGTCTGTAATTTTATGGATATCACCTGGCTTCGGAACTTGAATTAGTATAATTATTAGGCCTTACACGTTTTGACTTAAACCTAAGCTTAAACCTTTGTTCGATGTTACATAAATACGTGATATGATTTTAATTTTATTATAAAGCTTTAGAAACCTCTAGCAAGGTGTTTCTTACATTAGAAATGAATATAACGAGATAAACTGTAGGTGCTATTAGTATTCAGCTCGTACGCGGGTGGCTGTTATCATAAAGTATTGGAGTTAATTTACAGTCACGTTAGAGTTTCCCTTGTCCCTACTCCTCAAAGATGGCAATGCTTCCCATCCATTTTGTGGAGATTATGTATGTGGGGAAGTATGTATGTATGTAGTATACCTACAGTCGTTTACTTCAAGGTTTATATTTAACTAATTTCTATGTAACTTTATAAGTTATTAAGTTTTCTGTTCTGATAAAAGTAAATCAAAACTTTCGTAGCATTTGTATATAATAAATTAAAGAAGTAATAGTAATATTAAGAACATGAGATGTGTCTTAATCTGTGTTTCGATTCGATTGAAGTGAGTGTTGGATTATTTTTCCTACTATTCGTAAAGGAATAATAAGGGTTCGGCTTGGATACTCGACTTCAAAGAAATGATCTTTGAACCCCAAGTTAATTAGTCTAAAAGTTTTTTTGAAACGAGATTTTCTTTCACGGAACATTGATTTCTTTTCTTAGAAAGAATATGCATTAACATAACGAATTAAAATTAATAAATGCTTGTTTTAGATACATATTGTATAATTATAATCTCTCAAATGATTTATTAATTACCGTCCATTATTTATCAATTATAATATGAAATGTACCGTCTGGAGGAAAACTTTGTTGTAACTTCCTATTTTGATATTGACCTACTAGTTCCTAACTACGCTATTGTTCTGAGGTACGTTTAAATTACCTAATAAACCTTTCAATTCAATGTTATTCTATATTGCAAAACAAACATTGGTTAAGAAACCTAGATATCACTTGTGATATAGGCGATTACAAGGATAATGCAAAATGCAGCTCTACCGACTAAGCTCAGTTGTTAGTGTTAAGATTATCATTTAAGTATTTTAGAAATCGCAATGATGTATTATCATTCCATAATTATTTTACAATGACATTACATACTAATTGATATTTATGTAATTGAGATTATCCACCGACAGAAGTTTGTAGTAGGTGTATTAATTTTACTTGTATCAATTATTTAAAATGCTCGTCAGTTAATTTACATCTGTAAACATTTTTTGTGTACTTCATTTTGGAGAAGGTTTTCTCACACAAATAAGTAGTACCAAAAACAGGGCTTGGGGCACCCTCATTTGGGGGGTCTGGCCGGGGCGTCACGGTGTGTGCTAACGCGATCCCGTGACGTCCTATTACGGCGCAGAGGGCAACCGTTGGTTTTTTAGTGGGTAGCCTTAAAAATGGCAGCATCCTCTATGCTGCCGGGTAGTCCCACATAACCCCCCGGCCGTCACCCTCTGGGCCGACGGGGTACCCGTAACGGGTTTTTCCAACGGAAAAAAAAAAAAAAAAAAAGTACCAAAAACAGAAAAAATGCCCACTAGCAAATTTATGCAAATTATCAAATTGTGTCAGTGGAAGACTCTTATAAAATTCCAACAAAGATGAGTTTTGATATTTGGTCTTAATTATATCACTGCACTGAGGATCAATATTTTCCATTTTAAGTTTCGGGGCTAGGGTTTCAATGTCAGTATCAAAAGGATTCTGAAAAATCTTAAATTGATTCGCAATGGCATCAAAGTCCGAGAAAAATTTATCTTCAAAACACTCAAAGTTTCGATTGCAAAATCGATAGGAAACTCAGTCTCAGAAGTGTGGCTGAATATTTCACATGTTTTAAAATGTGAAAACTATTTACTTCGTAGTTGTGATTGAAACAGTATCAATTTCTTCCGGAATGGTTTGATATTAGTGTATATATCAGGAAGATTCTGGTTTTCTCCTTGCAATCTCAAATCCAGTGTTTTGTCAAATCAACATAGAATTATTATTTTATTGCCATGCATTATTTTTTAATTCAGTAAGAAGGCGATGCTTTTCATTAAAAAAAATTCAATCACTGCTCGAAGTTTAAAAAAGCGCTGAAGTACTTTTCCACAACTAAGCCAGCGTACGGCAGTATGATAAGGTAAGTCTTTTATTCAATCTCTTCAATAAATTGTCGGAATTGACGGTGATTCAGAACAAAAGATCTGATAAAATTAACAGTTGATATGACTGGTTTCAGAACGTCAGACATATCCACACATTTTCTGCACAAAGACTGTTGATGAATGATACAATGTAAGACTAATGGTTTTGAACTACCGCCATTTTCTACAGCCTTTGACACAGCCTTTGACTCTTTATCTTTCCCACTCATGTTTTTGCCTCCATCAGTTGTAATACATTTCATATTTTTCCATCGAAGGTTCTTTTGATTAATGGCCATTTGAACTCCTTTAAAAATATCTGTATCAGTAGTGGTGCGATGAATACTATACATATCTAAAAGTTCTTCGTGCACTTCAAAGCTTTTATCTATTCCTCGAATATACAACACCTGAGCAGTATCTGACACAACCATTGACTCATCCAAGGTCAAAGAAAACCACTCAACATGTCCATTTTTGTCGAACAGTTGATATATTTTCAGCGATGTTTTCTACCTTTCGAGCCACAGTGTTTGCTGAAATACTGACAGTTTTTAATAAATTTACCTTTTCAGGGCACAATTCTTCGGCTACTGCAATTATGCATTCTTTGATAATTTCTCCATCCATGAATGGTTTTCCACGTTTTGCAATTTCAAGAGCCACAGGAAAGCTAGCACGAGTTGCAGCCTCTATTTCAGTTTTGAGTTCAAAGCTTCGAATTTTTCTGTCTGCAAACTTCCTGTATATTTTGAGTAATTTTGAAAATGTTTTGTTTCATAATGACGTTTAATGTTATATTCTTTGAGAACAGCTATGGTTATATTGCTAATCAAACATAGCGCCTTGTTACTGGACTCAATTACGAAATACTAAATGTTCCACTGATTTTTGAATTTTCTGCATTCACTATAAATTTTTCGTTTCTTTTTCATACTACTAAATTACACACAAAAGCAACAATGCAAATCAAAAAACTGTTACAAAGATGTCTTAAACTTACACGCACAAACACGTTTTAAGAAGGTAAGCACTATTTTATTTCACAACAGTTTCAACAGCTTTTGTCCACCAGATGTCGTGTCACATTAATCCTCATCGCTCGTACTCTACGACGAATCTAGAAATTACAGATAATGACCGGAAAATTAATAATATGCAGTGTGGCCGTTTTGCGGTTTTGGCCCTCGGAACTTACTGGAGTAATCAGTATGGCCCTAAGGATGGAAAGTTAGGAGGCCCCTGATATAGACAATACTCACCAAAAATACAAGTTCGTATATAAACATATTATTAATCTGTATATAGTTTATATTCGAGTTATTTCGAAATTAATATAAATTATTGAATTGTGAGTCAGCAATGACCATCCATATTATATCATTTAATAACACCATTTAATTTTAATATAAAGGCTACATGATAGATAAGATAACATATACAAATAGAATTTATACTAAAAAATGTTATATATTATATTTATTTGTTGAACATATAAAGCAATTTCACAAGTACAATATATATATATATATATATATATATATATATATATATATATATATATATATATATATATATATTTAACGACTGCAATCGCAGCTAAATTTAATATATTACAATTATTATTTTATACATTTGCTAACAATAAATATTGCAAATTTAAATATACATATTAATTTTATCGATATCGATAATATTATAATTTCCACATTGTATTTTTGTCAAGTAATTTTAATCGTTCGTCACCAATTCAATTTGTATAGGCAGCAGCTTTAATACATTTAAATTTATTTATAGTAAGAAAGTGAATGTATAAATAAATGATAGTTGAGTAATCAATATTGTAACAGTGGCTGTGAACTGTTTCTGTATGTATGCAAATTACGTTTCTTTGGTCGATAAAGAGAATGCAATCTATTTTAGTTTTAATTGATACAATACTTAGTTCAAATATATTGGCAGACCATTTGTGTCAAAATAATTTAGCAATCATTTTGTGAATTTGGGCTTATTGTTCATTTCTTATATATTAAGAGCGTAAGTAAATTTTTGTCCAAGTTATTTTGGGACGATAGCGACACATGAATCGCTGATGGTCTGATTTTAAAGAGTTAAAGCCGTTGATGTGTATAAAACTAAAATTACTGCTGTCTCTAAAGTTATATGTATGTATGATGTTTGTTATTCGAACACATCCAAAGCCAAGTTAGACAAACTAGGGATTATTATAAATAGTTAAATTAGTATTATTTTTAATCTTCGTAAATTTGATCACATTTCCTCTGTATTGCTTTAAGGTTAAGCGCTTAAGAAGATATGCGAGAACTAAGTCTCAGTTATTTTCCTTTCTTAATCTTCTTCACAGAACTTGAAATCGAAATTTCAATTACTAGGCTTACCTCACGATTTGCAACTTGGTTCTATGTTTAATGTTACTTTATGCATACCTTCACACCATACTGGATTTTATACAACTTTTTCAAAGTTGTAAAACTCTGGAATAAAACACTGGAACAGCCTTCTTCATGATACACTTCGACAAACTCCCATTCAGGTTTTTAATAAACATGTCCGCAAATAGTAATTAAAATTTATTTATATATCATAATTATATATTATATATGTCACCTTATATAATCTGATATAACTATAATATTAAAATGAAAATGCGTATTGAAGTAGTATTGTCGAAGTTTTAACGATATTATTTTTGATTTTATTTCATTATTATAATATGCCTCCTTTTTGTTTTTCTGTTTATATGTTCCATGTAGGAAGAGAAGTAGACAATGCTTTAGTATTGAGTTTACCATTTCTGTTATTTCTTTGTTTAATGATAGATTAAAAACAAATAATGTGATTTAATATAAATAAACAGAACATATCATTAGTACATTATGACTGCAGGAGTACTAAATAACATGATCAACTAACAAACCCATCTCGTCGTCTGCAATCTCGTCTGCACGTGAATTTAATTCCGTCAAAGGATTCGTAATGATAAGTACTGTTGGCAATTTAATACATACCACGTTTATATAATTGAATATTAATAAATTGTTTTTGTTTTACTTGTATAAGAATATAAAATATCTGAGAATAAAAAAGTATACTTTAATATGATCATATGTGATGATTTTACACGATTGTATGAACAAGGCATAAATAAAATTCATATATATTTTTCTCTGTACATAATATTAAGATTGAAAGTAAAAAAATGTATGTGGTATAATCATACAATTGATTTTACAATCAGCTATAGGCCATGACCTAAATACAAATAGATAAAATGGTTAATTATGTTTTTTATAACTTTACGCCATTATTGTTTGATTGACGATTGCAATATATCGAACAATGTAACATTAGATAAAAAAAAAAATTCTCTTATTTTATTAATAATAAAGTAATTTAAATAAATTAATATACTTATTATTTGCTTTAAAACGCACATAAAGCATGATAATAGTGATAAAAAAATATGTTATTTTAAATTGTCTATAAGCATACTATAAATGAGAAATCATCGCGAACAAAACTAGAACTTATGACCAGACTATTGTGTCTTACAATTTTAAAACTAAGATCCCTCCAACTCTATAAAACCAATAATAAATTTGTAACGGAGAGTCACGATGCGTTGATAAAGCTACAGGAACGGTATCCTAGAGTTATTAGGTTTGAGTCCTGCCATTGTTGTTGCATTTCTTATCCTATGTTAAAAACCTATAATAATAAATAATACTATATTTATGATTTTCAATCAAAATCACATTAATAATCATGTTTTCAATAAGTAATACAAATGATGAAAGATACCAAGCTAAGTGCAGTCGCGTAATGGCATCTTCCTTCATAAAATATTGTCTAACGCAACACCTTAATTGGAGTGCAATGTAATTCATCTTTGTCAAAACATATGTTTAATTAAACTTACTCCTACACTTGATTGCTTCACTTGAGCTGATTGTATTAAGTAAATAATTTTATATACGTATCTTTGTTTTTATATATGACACATAGTAGCAGTTCGTTGACCTTTTATAAAATATTAAATAATATTCTGTTTTTACAACTTAATGTGTACTTTGATGTGGTGTCAGATATTAATAGTTCTACTATATTATTTATGAAATAGTTCTTGATACCAAATAATAATATTAATTTAAAATGTAATTATTTTTTTATTTCTGTTAATGATTAAAATAATGATTACAAAACAAAGTAACAGAGACCTTAAATGACTAATAAAAACTTTAAGAACTAAACACTCTTCTTTTTATTACCGCAGTTTAACAAAAAGTGGCCTACAAATAAGCCAAGGCCAGAAAATGCATAATGCATTTACCGAATTTCTTTAATTTTGGCTTTATAATACTGTAAAAAAATATTTATTTACCTTAAGAAACTTTAAAGATTTTGTACTAACTTTCGTGATACATGATTTCTATTTTATATAATTATCCGTATTTACGCCAATACTATCGGAATTCGCTCGACTAATTGCGAACCCATTCATGTATTTATTCACGATCTCGAAGTATGGAAGAATCTCGGCGGGAACTGATGACTTTAAATATATATTATATTATGCGTATATTATATTTCTATATTATATTGCATGATATATACCCATTAATATTTTTATAATTATAGCTAATTGAGATTATATTAACACATACTCTAAGTAAATCAAAATTATAACCCATAATTCAAGTCTAGAAATAACTAAATTATTCACCATAAAATGAACATCTTGTTTCTGCGCCTTTCCAATTTAATATTAAGAACATTATGTCACTATTTCCTATATATATGTATAACAACCATGCATTTATCTATATTGATATTATAAATAAGAAAGGTTTGTAAGTTTGTGTCGAATAAACTCAATAAGTACTCGAAAAATTCTTTCACATTATTAATTTACATCGTTGAGTAATATAGGCTATATTTACAATCATATATTCATATAAATAGTACATATGTTTGTCCGTGAGTGAAACCGCAAGTAACAGCTAGTGTTTAATATAAGAAAATTATTACAACGAAATATTTTTCAATAAAAGAGAAAAACAAAAAATTAGATAAAATGAACAAAAATATATCGAAACCTCATCCTTTAGTGAACTAATTGTTATTTTAACATATTGTCTTAATAAAATTGTAATTATATAGTTATTATTGATTGAATTAACCAATAAACATATTTGAATACATTAAGCAAAATTTATTAATTTATATGCCATATAACTTACATAAATAAAAATGTTATTTATTTATGACTGATATATGACGTAAAACTCTATTATATGGTAGTATATTACAAATGTAATCTTATTAATCTGGAACAAAGACAAAATAAAAAATATTATTTACCTTTCAATACAAACAATATTCAGAAAGTGAAATAAGTATAAGAAAGTGTAATAAGTAAACGAATGATCGTTCAGAGACAATACGATTACTTTGAGACGACCTCATTCAGTCTATGACAAAAATGAAGAAAACAATTTTGGATGACTTAGCAAAAAATTTACGACAAAATTGAATTCATGACCCATCTTATAGTATCCTAATAATATAAGCTTTATATAAAATAAAAAATAATATTAAGACTATAAAGAATCATTTGTATCTCTTATACTTAGAAATAAAGGCATCTTCTTATACTATATAACCTATACCTGATAAATTAATCCGATTTTCATAGATTATATAATTTGAACAATTAACATTGATAAGGTGTGTGACATAAGACTTTACAGTTTAAAAATGTAGCATAATCTCTTCTCTGTATTATTAATACGTTTGCTACACAATAATTGAACGCCTTAAATACACTTCCCAGTTCTAAACTATCTTAAACACATTGTTTCTCATGGCTTTCTCGTACACATTAGTTTACAAAGGTTGTTAGTATGGTATTAGACCGTAATTATATGTTACTTGATAATAACAATGATTTTGTATAGTGATACCTTTTAAATTTATATTCTATATTTCATTAATAAATAATATAATCAGATTGCAAAGAATAATCTAAGCCACAAGTCATTTCAAGTTTTATATAAGAAAATATATCAAGAAAAAATGCGTTATAAGAAATTTTATTATTGGAACATTTTCTTAAGGAGTCACTATAATATAATGATGGGATGACTAATTAACTGACTTACTGACAGACACATCTCGTCTACCCGAGAACATGTTTGCTGCAAAGCATTCGAAAGGTCGGGTTGAAATTAAAATGTAACCAAACTATACGCGAGTTTTAATCCGTAAAAAATAGTTTTATTTATAATATAATGAATCTATACTAATATAATTAAGCTGAATGTTTGTTTTTTTAACGCGTTAATATACAAAACTCCCAGATGGATTGAAAAATGGATAGATACCAGATGGATTTTTATACAGCTATATTACACTACTGCTCTTACTTATCCTAATAGTAAAATCGTTCGTCCACGGGTAAATACGCAGGTAAAATCTAGTGTATTAATAAATCAAATCGGCGTTTTCGCTGTTGTAAGCATTGATTCAATAACAATGGCACTTATTACATTATATCATGAACTGTCTTGATAAGATAAATATCCTACAATGTGAACATATTTTACACGTTTCTTAGAAGTTAATAATTACACAATAAACGCAAATATCTACCATTATTCAGATTAAACTATTTTAATGTAATATTTTAAGAGATAGAAAAAAGTATGTAATTTGTCAACTTGATACTTTTATACCACACACCCAGTTCACCACAATAAGGCTATAAAAAACTTAATCATCTCTGACGTAACACTTAATAAGCACTGATGACGTCTTGCTTATTTTTTGTCAAGTCGACCTAATTTTGATGATGATTGAATCGCTTTCTCTGCTTTTAATATCTGTTATTTTAAAAATGGATTATTTCGAAATATCCAAGTCATTAAGTCATGTCAAGATTAAATATATATTGAAACAAAAATATTTATAAATGGATACTTTCACAATAATTATTATTATTACATGAATTTTATTTATAGTTTTGATGTCCAAAATTAATTTATATATTTAAATTTTAAGTTTTTGAAATACTTTATGCAATTACAACCAAATATTATTGTTGTTAAGATAAACCTATTAGCAGTTTTAGTGTCTCCATCGATATTAATATTATAAAAAGCAATCGTTTTTTTGTTTAAACATGAGAATCTTCGAAACTACGGAATTGATTTTTTCTGATTATGAGAGGCAACTTTATAAGGAAAGCTATAGTAATCATACGTATTAATCCCACGATTAGATATAGGTTTTTTCTCTTCGATATTCTGACAAAGAGATATATTTTTAAAAATTTTGCACATTATATTTATCTTATTGAATAATATTTGAGATATAAAAAAATCACGGTTATTTTAATGTGAATTTTGAATACTTTTTATTCATTAAATATTTTCTAAATAGTAAAAGAAATATTAAAAATATAAACATAAGCGTTTTCTACAAAAATTTGCTTTATGTTAACATATAAGAGTGTAGGAGGGGGTCAAGTTTGTTCACACGCACTTACTGATTCAAATCGTCCTTTATATAAAATTAATTATGCGAAAATAATCAATAGACAAATATTTATTGGAAATAAATGACGTGTTACTATATCCTATATTAAGTAGCATATATCAAATCCATTTTCTAAATTGGATTTGATAGCTGTACCAATACTAAAATTGTCCAAAATGGATCAAATATTATAAAAAAATTATAATAAGGAATATTTGGAAATATTAATTCTTTTAAGTATAAATAAACTTTTGAAATAAAACTATTTTTTACGAATTATAACTCGCGTATAATTTGGTTACATTTTAATTTTAACATAACTTTTCGAATGCTAAGCAGCAATCGTGTTCACGGGTAGACGAGATGTAAGTGTCTGTCAGTAAGTCAGTTAATTAGTCATCTACCTCCAACGTTTCCTTAGTTAGCATATAATTAACTGTGCAAAATCCAAGAAAATACTATAAATAAACTTGTGATACTTGCAAACCCATAAAACTTAAAAAAATGAATGAGATTTTTTGAACATTTGTCAGATATGTCATTAAGGTCAGTGCTCAGTAGAGTAATGCGTGTTTCGTTTGTTACAACAGTAACAAGGACAGTATTACATGAGTACGTGATATACAAGCAAGGTTGGTTAAGAAAGTATACAATCTTAAATTTAACAACATTGCGTTTTTGTTTCGGAAGTTCTTGTATAATAAAGTAAAGGTCTAAAATGTTTAATGGCGATGTGTTGCTTATAACACACATTGAGCAATTTAAATGCGTTTTAATTAAAACTGCAGGAATGTTAATATAAAGATCATAATTACATTACATCTTTATATCGAAATCCCGATAGATGTTATATAACATCTCGACAATTTATTGGATTTATTTTGTATCTATTATTTATATTTATTAAAACTTCAGTAAAACAGAGTAATAAAGGTAATATTTGTATTTGTAAACTGTATTTTTATATAATATTTTAGTATTTTTTTTAATTTAAAATCTTTGAAGACTACAATTTTAAAATATTATCAAATTAAGTTGCTATAAATTTACAATATACAATAGTTTAAGTTATAAAATGTCAATTTTGGTACACGTTATAAGTTGTTTACGTTAAAAGGAACCCACAGGTGTGTTTAACTCAGAACCTCATCCAAAAGGAGAATAAAGGCTTCAACTAAAAGCTACTATCTTTGTGTAAGTTTACATTCCCTTCAATATCCTATTTCCTTACTTATCAGATGAAGTGTGGAAACCGGAAGCTCTATGTATTTTGGTTATGTGTGAAACGCCTAAGAAATATTCGACTATACATTAATAAAACGTGTCAGTTCCATGCATAAGAAAATAATTCTCAGAATAGCTATGAATAATATTATCAGAATAGCAAGATTATTTCTTCTTCATTTAATTTTCTTAGAACTCTTTTGACGATACAAATACATTTTATAAGATTTATTTATATTATCGTGTTTAATTGTACATTATTTACTTTTTAAATTAGTTTTAAGAAGGTATAATCTGCAAGGATTTCTGGAAAGCTCTAACTTTCACTTTGGCTAACCCAACATTATCTTCAAGTTAAACAAAGTTTCCAGACGACAAAGAAAGACTGTGTGTTACGCCTGAACAGGACATTAGGTAACAATAAAAGAAGCATTAAGAATAAGTAACTTATATTAGGACTTTTTACGGGTAATAAAATTACTTTTTGATAAATGTAAGTATAACAATTTTTTTAAAATAACCAACATACGGAAGATACTTTGTCTTCAGTATTTTGTTTAAGAGAGAGATTTACTGTTTACTCAATTTTAAAACTAAAAAAACGGTGTTTTTCATTTAAGTTTCAAATGAAAAAATAACTTTTAAAGAATCGACTCTCTATCGAAACTTCTTTTCTCGAGAAAGTGAAAGAATAACAAAAAAAATTATTATTGTAAGTAGATTTTATTGTTATCATAAAAGTTAATTTTTATGCCGACGTTACTTTTTTCCAGTTTGTACAAAATAGGATAATTATCTAACCCGAAGCCAAGTTCCGGCTGACAGATTACAGAGGCCAAGATAGTAATCACACTCAATCTAATTTCCATATTTACCACATGAGTTTAATAAGCATTCAGATTGCTTCTGTTACATACATTCAAGTGCAGACTTTAAATTTAAAAAAACACATATGAATATATAAAAATATAACTTATCAGCAAAATACGTACAGAAATGAAACCTACATTATAAGATTGTAAATTAAATAAAACTATTTTACGGATATAACTCGCGTTTATTTTTACATTTTTAACCCGACGTTTCGAATGCTTTGCAGCAAACGTGTTTGCGGTAAGACGAGATGATGGTATCTTTCAGTCAGTCGGTTTATTCAGATGAGAAATAAATTAAATTAAAAAATGTAATAATAAACACGAGTGATATCCGTAAAATAGTTTTATTGAAATGTGTAGTACTCGTGTTTTAGAGCTCTAAAAACTTTCTCACTTGTAGTTGTGGGAATTTAAATATTTACATTATTTAAAAATTTTAAATATTCGATTTTTTTAAGTGAAATTATGAAAAAGAAAGATAAACTTTCATCACTTTTAAAAGAAGAGTCCTGGTCTCTAAATATTTCACTGCTTATAAAGTAACAATATTATAGTATAGTTGTAGTATTATAGTATTGTATTAGTACCAAATTGACCATGTACACTGCACTGCAAGTGCAAAAAATGTGTATCTAAAAAATATAAGGCACCTGGTTGGATAAACAGGGACATTAATTATATTATTATAGCTTTAGAAATGTCAGCGTTACAAATTTTAACTTATATATTACTGGAGTAAATAAACAAGTTTTAATTACAAAGCAAACCCGGCCGTTTCGTTGAATAAATTTATCACACTCAGCTCTATATAGTTTAAAAAAGTTTTGTTTTAATATTACAATATATTTACTTTTTACTCAATCAATTAGTTAAACCGCAAAAAAAAAATTTAGTAAAAAAATGCAGATAGAAAGAAAAGGGAAATGCAAATTATTGTACTATTACTTTAAGTGAATGTTGTCAGGCCCCAGGTCTATAACAGAAACATATATTAAATGTATAATCATATTGATCAGAGCAAGTGTTCAATGAAACCTAACATAGATCTGAATTATCATGTTCATTTTTTAAGATTAAACTGATGGAATTATTCAACATTTAAAATCTGCTATCCGAGATTAAAACTTTTAGATGGCTTCTTTCTATAATTCCATTATAGCATCTGATTGCCGAAAACACACTTTGTAATTTCAATGATAATTTAATTCAGGACCAATTATTAATTACGATCGTAAGCTTAACGAAATCAAAGATATTTTCATAGAATATTATCAGCGCAAAAATGTATTTTTTTTAAATTCGATTACATAGCATGATAAATGAAGAATTATGTACGTTATATAACATATAAGATCATACATCAAAATTGACACCAAAACAAACGAGCTCTGGTGTGCATGGCTTGCGTCTTGGGAAAATTTATATTGTTTATTTTACTATCAAAAGAAATTCACAATCTTCAAGTAAGTCTTAAGTGAACTCAGAGTTGAGTTACTCATCACTTATTTTTTAGGTGTCGCTGTGTTATTGCTAAGGCTTTGTTATCTTTTGTTTGTTTTTCGGGTATATATAATAGTAATAAAAAAATGTTGCAATCGACCCTAAACGTTCTAATTAAACGTGAAGAATTTACGAAAACAATCGACTGGTTTCCTATGAGGCGTAACCGTGTCGAGGAAAAACGTGCGATAAAATTAATAATAAGCCATTGTGACCGTTATAATAGATAAATCTGATTGACATTGTCTTGTGATTGCATATTATAATATCGTGTGAGTTTACCGATAAATCTATGATTACTAATTTTCATGTTACGTTATTATTAACGTAATATGAAAATTACTCACGAAATGTAACTTGGTGGAATCTAGTATTTTCTAAGATTTTCACGAGTATACATTTGAAATAAAACTATTTTTTACGGATTAAAACTCGCGTATAATTTGGTTACATTTTAATTTTAACCAGACGTTTCGAATGCTTTGCAGCAATCGTGTTCACGGGTAAACGAGATATAAGTGTCTGTCCTGGTGTTGGAACCTTTTAGTAAAATACAATTTAACTATTTATGGTATATATGCTTTACGAAAGGTCGCTCAGTCTCACTGAGGTAAGATTGTATGTGGTTGTGTAACATTGTTATGGGTGTCATGTTATGGGTGTTACATTTATGTCCTAAGGGCATACATAGTAAAGTAATATAGAGCAGGAAGTCTTATTACGATTGACATACTTATCATATTATTGGTTTATTAATCTATGAGAAAATTTTGAAATGTGCCTAAAGCAAGCAACGAATAAGATTTTTTTGTACTAAATTCATATTTCAAATGTCAAATTCTATAATTAAATATATTAAGTATATAAATATACTAAGTATAATATTAAATACTTAGGTAGATAGCATCCTCATGATGAAAGGAATGTGTTCCTAGAATGTGACCTCAATTCCAATAGTTTAGAAATTACACTAAACAACTGATGCACCGGTGATTAAACTAAATAAACTTTCAATTTTATTGACTAGATTATATGACAGTACTATTGTTATTAAGTAATTTAAATTTTATTATACATTTTATGATGATTAAAAACATATGATAATAATCGCCATGTTTTATTGTTGAATCGTAACGACAATTACTTTAACATGAAAGATGAAACATCTTGAAAGGAAAAAACTCAATAATAATTATAATTTTCGTTATTAATTAATCAATAAAATAAACACATACATAATAAAACATTTACGATACACCTATCTCATAAGAACTAAATGGCCAGGAATGGCATTGGTTCAACACGAACATTACCTAAAAACTTAATAACCCCTAAAAACAGCCTCCCCCGCCCATGGGGAGGAATCAAGGCAAAACTAGACATATTGTACTAATTTAAAAAATATATATAATAATCTTAGCAAAAATAAAGTTCCTATGTATGTGTTAAAGGTATATAAATCACTAACTAAAATCTATAGAATTCGTGACAATAGAATGTTAACATCGTGCGAACAAAACCAACATACGAGTACTTGCAAGTGTTTATTAGACGTAAGCTTAAATTGTTAAATTAAAACTTGGATAAAAATAGCAGTTAAGAAACAAAAAACACTACAGAGTCTAAACTCTAAAATACTAGAGAGTGATGACTCTAAAATACTGGAGTCATGACTCTGTTCTGTAGTATTTTTTGTAGACTCTGTAGTATTTATTGTTACACATGTGTAAGTGTTTAAAAATTATTTAATTATATTCTGTATCATCGATGTTTTATTTTTCTATTTAAAATATATTATAACTTTTTTTTTATTTTTGCTATATCCATCATTTTATAAACTTAATAAAGGATCAGACGAATATGACTTCTTATATTAATTAGATCGATTCATATAAATTAAAATTAAAACTATCTATTAATTAATTTTCTGTTAGGCTTTATTTATTATCAGCGTCATAAAAAAATATTTCACAATACCTCGTGATGTAACTTCATAATAAACAAGATTTCATAAAATTGTTATGTTTGAAAATAATTTATTCTGTAATTAGTTCAATAAAATACGTTAAGGTCAATGCACTTACCTTTTATTTGTCAATATTTAATAACACTAACACAATTCACAACCATTCAATTTGAATTGGTATTGTATTGTATCTTGTCAACACTGTTTCTTGCGCCCGCGCACCTGATACAAACTAAGCAGCACGAAGGGAGGCCGTAGAAATTTATACTCAGACGGGGAGAGGACTGACTAAGTATTTCTTAAATTATTTTATTAATATCCATATAATTACTATCAAATTATTTTAAAATAAAATTTTAGTAAGAATTTTCGCAATGTTATGTCAGAGTTTAATTAGTTCTCAGCTTTGAACGTTAAAACAATATCCTCTATGAGCCACAGAACCTTCCTCTGTTGAGTTTGTAGACAATATTATTTCAAAATCTTCAACATTATTTAGCAACGTCATTGAAATCTTTATGTTATAATATTCTAGTTAATATTTGTTAAAAATACTTAAAGAAAATGATTGGAATTAATATGTGTAAGTTAAATTTTAAATTTAATTATATTTTCTTATTTCTTTTAATACTTCCTCTTTAACACAAAATATCCAAAGCATTTGTGTTATAAAAAAATATCCAAGAAATACAACATTACACAAATATATAAAATATTTATTTAAATATAGATTCGTGAAGGATTTAGTGAAAGTATACAAGTTAAGGTAATATCCAGTTACAATGTATATCATCATATGTACTTAAAATAAACGTAACCTACTTTAAAAATTATATAATTGATAATTATAAAATATATATCTATATTTATTCCCCGACCCGAATTCATTTGATTGACTTTTTGTTTTATTTAGTTGACTATAATAATTATATATAATATTAATAATTTCAAATTTCTCTACATAGGTAAGTATTTATTCTATTTTTATCGAAGTCTCAAATTAAACCACTTAGATGTGGAATGTACTAAAAACAAATGTTTGCGGATTTTCACTTTATAACACAAATTTATTTTAAATTTTGCGATTACATTTATAATAAATAATTTGTTATTATTAGATAAAAAAACTTCTAAAACCCAATCCGAAATACTTTATTTTCAATTATTTTATCATCCTTGTAAAAGAAAATAATTTTGATATAAAGTTATTAATTAATTATAATGTCACTGAGTTTTCCTACAATTCTAATAGTTTTAACATCTACTAGTATTTCCTTATAAAATGTTAAATACACATTCTGATACATATTTAGCAAACGAGAAGATTAACGTAATCTCGTAATCCTTCTTCGGGCTTACTTTCTCGTATCAGAAGTTATTGGCAAAGGACTTAAGACAATAATCATAAAAATAACGACAAAACTTTTCCGGAGTGTCTAATAACAGAAATATTTTCTAGCAATGGGACGTACCATGAGGAAAAAGATCAAATACAGTAAAGCTTACATCTTGTGGAGTTTGTGATACTGGAGATACTAAATGGTCGCAATTTCGAACCTTTTATCTTTATGAATACACTTTTTTATTCCCAAATGACAAATTCTCGTTCTTAATGTTTTACAAACAGGGCGTAATGGACTGTTGAGTACATTTTTGTTACTTTATTACAGATTACTTTCTGCTATAATAGTTATTACTGTCACTCACATGTGATTCAGGATTGAAATTCTTTTAAGTCTAGAGTAATTCTGTATAAAACTATTATATTTTAATTCAATTTTATAAAGTTTTCGCATCACATAATAAATATTTTATGCACCATTTGTTTAAAAATTTGTCCTTTTAATAATAGGTTTCCTGTAAGAGATCATTATAAGTGATAAAGCCGCCTTTGTTTTTCTTTTCGAAAAACTCAGTTTTTCCTTCCGATCTGTCTGTCTGTACGTGTGCTGTGTGTCTGTGCGTCTGTGCGTCTGTGCGTCTGTGCGTCAGTGTGTCTGTGTGTCTGTGTGTCTGTGTGTCTGTGTGTCTGTGTGTCTGTGTGTGTGTCGAATTTTATTTTTCGAATTTTGAAAAACTAAAGATATATTTGGAATCAGCATCTAAAAGTAAGATTCACTTTTCAAAATTATGTTGATTGTCCAACGGGAAGGTGGTCAGATCGGCCGCCGAAGTTACCGAAAAATGGAAAAAAAATTTCGAATTTTTAAATTTTTTTAAATCCTATCATAAACTACATAAAAAAAATAAAAAAAGCAATAGAAGTTGTTTTGTTTGTTAATTAATATGCGAGTTATAATTTGCCGATTAGGAGTTTTTCATAGCGGCAAGCTCGATTGTCGCGTGTTTAATGTTTTGTTTTATCATCTGTTTTTTTTATATGTATTTTTGTGTGCAATAAAGTGTATAAATAAATAAATAAATAAATATTGTATGTCACTTATCTGTAAGCCTTAATTATTTATATTTTTTTACAAAAGTTAATATTTCATTATGTTTACCTTTGTAATATAATTATGTTTAAAATAAATATTAAACGAATTGTATTGTTACTAATATATCAATTTCAGCAATATCAGTTGGAGGCTTGACACTTCGCCATATATTTTTTCACGCACACCATTCATCTCTTTTTCTCATTACCACATAATACGAAAAACGATACTGAGCATTCGAATCTATACATATAGTAAAATAAGTCTCTCGCCGCAGCTGGCTGTCTGTCTTTTCACCAATAGTGTAGTTTCTGAGAAAGCTTTAATATATAATCCTTTAGGGTTTTATATAGATCGGTTCCAATGTAACGGCTATTATCAAAGAGGTTTATGAATTCAAGGTTATTGGATTAATAAGTAACACATTAAATTGAGAATATCATATGCAGAAATCACTCACTTTATTATATTAAGGAAAAAGGTCATTACCAAAATTCACGCTGGCGAAGAATTGGTCGGAAGCTAGTATAGAATAATAATAAATTCTCAGTATACAGAGCTTATGTAATAATAGTTTGGGAAACAGCGCAAAAACGAATAAAGTTTATTTATATAGTGGAAGGAAACGAATTAAAAGACACTAATTAAACAGATATAACTCTTTAAAAGTTCTAATTTCGCAATTTTAAGTATAAAAATTTTTTTCTATAACTTTTAAGTATAAACTTTAGTACAGAAGTATTAATGTGCTGAAGAAAATCCTGTATTACAAATCAACTTAACAAATACTTTAAAATCTTTGTTTTATATCATTTAACTTTGTCGTTTTATTTTTTCTTTCTAAACCTATGATGCGAAACTTTTCCATTACACTGTCAAAGTCAAAGCTCTTCATCTCTGGTAAAATATATTAAATTATGTCAAAGACTTCGCTCGCAAAAGTTTTTTTAATATTATAATACTCACGTACAAAGAATATTCTGATTACATCGTATTTCATAAGCCTTTAATGATTTGAAACTGGCTTTTTATTCATATTTTTTTAAATTATTAATAGAAATAAATTACTGTTACAAAATACAAAGAGAGACGAGTTCATGTACATTATTCTCACGATAACATTTATTTTAACTTCCTGCTGAATAAAATTTTTATAAGCCATATTGTCGTAATAGGATTTTTTGTAATATCTTTCCGTTTTGAGGTGTCCTGAGTAATTCTTGTCATTTTTTAAAAACAGGTATGTGTGTGTGTGTGGGTTCGTGTATGTGTTTATGTAAGTAATAGTTTCTTTCGACGCTATTATTTCGCGACTATATTATGTAATTTGTTTTATTACTAATTGTTACGTATTCGCGTAACTTAGAACTGATAAGTTTTCCATCGAAATCGAAATGATTTTTTTTTTTTTTAATAAAACTGAAAGTCGCATATTCGCGATTTCTAAAAACTAATTGCGCTATGTTTGTGGTAGTGAGCGCATGCACATTCACGCAATTTAAAGCTGATTAGTTTTCCAGAAAAATCGATCAAGCAGTTATTTACTTTTAAAGAAAAACTAAAAACCGCTAATTTCTAAAAAAAACTTATTGTATTAACAATCAACCATTGAAAAAAAACATTTCGTAGTATTTTTTTTTTTTAATTTTTAAATTTAAATATTATCAAATTATCTAATATCTGATAGAATGGATTCGCTCGCTGTGAGCACCTTGTTCCCCGCACAAACGTTCGTCGTTTAACACTTTATATAACGCCCCGAGATACCAATCCCCCCCAGCTGTCACCACTGTGATGGGCCAGCGGAATCGGTTTGCCACACCCTGGAGGAGTGTGTGACGTTCGATCGTCAGAATAAAAAGTTGGCGATCAAGATTGGTAACAAGGTCTCACTGTCTAATGTCATACCTAATAAGAACAGTAAGCCCGTTGGGGTTGCCATGGTCTCTTTCTGCGTGCAAGTCATTGCCGTGAAGGAGGCTGCGGAGGATCATGTAGCTCCCTTCCACCAATGATACTCTTCGCCATTAGAGACTAGGGAGACGGATGCAGTACTCTGCCTGCCGGTTCCTTACCAAATCTGTAGTGCCTTTTTGGAAGGGGAGAGTTTCCTCTCTTTAACTAGCATTGCCTGTGTTGTGAGGTTGCTCTAAATTACTCAGAGTATTTTCATATGAGGGTGGTACCGCCGAGGCGTCATGATGAGTGCGAACGCGATCCCGTAGCGTCTCACTAGGACGATAAGAGTGACCGTTAGACGGCGACCATCATCTTGGCCGACATGGTATCCAATAACGGATTTTACCAACGAATGAATAAAAATTGTATTATACATACTCGGTTCGGTTACGAAAGTATTAAATATGTAGAAATAAAGACAGACATGTCCATTACGATAACGTCATTAATCTCTACATATTCTATTAATTAATAAGAACATATTTTCCACTAAGAAGGTTTTCCATACGATAATTTGCTTGCCTGTAATTATTAACTTATGTTGTTGCAAGACAGTTTCCTTTGGCATGAGACTAAATTGTTCTTAGGTATTTAGATTAAAAGTGTCTCATTAAATGTTTGCACAACGTTTTATCTTGTTCCGTTACAATATGTGCATATTATGACAACCGGAAACCTTAGTTCATTAACCTGTGCCAGTAGACATTAATATTGAAACATTTATTATGAGTTGTTTTACCATCATTTTAACTACTTTTTAGTGCTTACTGATTTTAAAGTAAATTTTTATACGGCTTTGTTTATACTACATATTTTTAAATTTTTCTAAACATTTATACCGTTTTCAAATAATAATATATAATATGTAACGATATAAATGCAAATTTGATTATCAGAATCTAGTTAGCTTGAATGAAATTATGTACAATGCTTTATTGTTTTAAGTATTGTATTTAATACTACATTTTTCTGTAAGCCTCAAGCGATATAAGAAAAGCGAGAATTTTAATTAAAGGTAAAACAAAAGAAATTATTACAACCATATTTAATCTATTATAACTTAGTCAGTTTCTTCTCCCGTGGAGTGTAATACGAGTATATAAAGAGAACTGATGTTATTTACTAAGATTATTATTTTCACAATTACTAGTATACTAGTTTTTATGTTATAGAGAATAGAGGCACAAACAGACAGACAGAGAAACTATTTATAACAAACTTACAAAAATAAGTATATCATAAGAAAAAAACAATTTTTATAGTAGTAGATATTGTAAGGAAAATTAGTTGTTTTCTGTAGAAAAAGCCAAGTGACCTACATATAGTACTTGCCTTAACGTCAACTCTCGGAAAATAGTTGCAATCATGTTAATGTTAACTGTAAAATATTATCATCAATTACATATTTCTATTTTCTACATTACCTATAGGTACTATTAATGGCGAAAATGATTAAAAAATAACAAATTTAAAGCATAAACATAGTTATAAATATAGTAAGATTATCTTGATTTCAAAGTTGTAATACTCATATATACAAGGCACAATTCATTAATTTATTAGGTAGGTTATAGTATCACATAAGAAAAGAATAGCATATTTGCATATTAGAAAGAATTATATTTAATTCTATACCTCCAAGAAAATGATTCTAATTTGAAAATTACTTAATAAGATCAACCAACAGATCATTGTGGCTGTGGTCAAAACTTTAAGATAAGGAAATGACCTCAACTGTACCTTTGGAGGTCACAAATCACTTAACTTTTATCTTATTTGCCCAACTTTAATTAACTGTCACAGAACTTTGACGTCTATCCCTTTTCGATAATACTGTTATAGTTACTTTATTATCAATTAATATTATCTAATATTATACTAAAATTGTTGTTGATCTTTAGTCTTATTATAAAACTAGCTGTTACTCGCGGTTGCACCTACGGACAATTGATTTTATTTATCATTAGAATAACTAAGAACAGTAGCGTAGTACCAGATAGCCTATAAGCTTCCCTAATGAATCTGCTATCATACTCAGAAGTAACAAACAAACTTTTCCGCTTATAATATTAGTCTACATAATCCCAAACCAAACAAAACAAAACAAAACAAAAAAAACAAACAAAATATTATAGAGTTATGACTAATAAAATACATACAAATGGCTCTAAATATTTTTTTTTTTTTGTTTCTACGTGATTCTTATATTTAATTTTCATTTAAAAGTTATGTGAAAATGCTTTATTAAATAAAATTACTTAAAGGCTTAAAACAACTCATAAATTGTATCAGTAACACAACATCCAAAGTTCACTTACATTCTTCCTAATGATAATTGAAAGCGATACTAAAGCTCACTGTAACGTTAACGAGCTAAATCCTATTACTTTCAACATTCCTACATTTACTAATGACATGAACTGATTTGGCGAAACATAACATTTTTACAGTACATAAACATCAAAAAGTTTGTAATATGATATTTTTTTATTTATTTTTTTTTTGTTATTGTGATGGTGATCCTCGGGCTGCACCATGTAAATTAAAATTTTAATATTACTCATTAGTAATATTAATTTAACCTAAAATGAGACGTAAAATTAAAATAAGAATGTGTCCAATAACACTATACTTATTGTTTCTATTAAGGCGAAGATACTTTGTTGTTGGGTTCTTCAATACTACATTGATTTTGAAATTAAAAAAGGTTTAATTAATTAGTTCGAATGTAATACTATTTAAATATTACATTTCAAAGTAAGACTAGAAAGGCACACCTTTATTAGCAGGTAGTTTTTAAACCATATATGTTACATACCTAAACTTATATAAACTAACTCCTTCATTTAAAACTTACTTGACTTTACAGATAGCATTCTTTAAACATTCTACGTACTCTTTCCATTTAATTTTTTTTTTATTTTAAAAAGAAGAAGGTGACTTTAAAGTCCTACAATAGCTTAGCAATACAAAGCTGTCTTGGTTAAATTTTATAATACTATTATTATTATATATATATGATACCTCCAAATTCATTTAGCCTCCACTCAGTGTTAGACTTATTTAATTGACCCAAGCTTAGAATAACCTGTGCTGTTATATGTAGGTATCTATTCTAGAAGATAGTATCAGATCTTACAATTTTAGGATTGACAATAGTTCTAATGGTGTTGGTAAAATGTTATTTAACGAGACGAATTATAAATAAAATATAAATAACCATGAAAAATGTACAGATCATTCTTTTAATTAATATTTTCTTTTTTATTGATCTTTTTAATGACGATTACTTAACATCGGATAGACTGATAGTCGAGCCGATGTTGAGTAGTGCTAGCCACTGGAGCAGCCTTCCGTCCGGAATTTTCCGGATTTGTCCTAGTTTTATTTGCGCCCGGGGGCGTTCGGAAGGGGATTCTACTAACTTTCCTGGAACTGGACAGTTTTTGCGTCAGGGGAATCTCGTTTAGTTGAAATATAATTATAATTTCTGGGAAAAAACTTGATTTCACCCAATTTTTCCTGATTTTTGACAGCCCTAGCCGTTACTACCAATGAATATATAAAAATATAGATGCTATTTATCGGGATTTAAAACATATAGAAATGAGGAGGCCTAAGGAAAGCAATTGGAAGGGTGGCTTTATGGCTCAGGTTTTCTTACTCAACGTCCAAAACTATTGGCTATTATATTTAAATAAAACTCCTTTTGAAGTGGTGACATACCCCGTTGGAGACAGTCCAGCTGAACAAATGCAGTGAAATTTGTTAAGCTCTTCTAACCTACCGACACTTATTACAATATTTCCTTAATGGTAAATTACATATTGTTTATAACGAACAATATCAAAATACTCAGAATTACAAATTATTATAATAATGCAAAGATATCAAGTAATCAAAATTAATTTGGTAAATTAATAATAATGCTAGTTACAGTTTACCGCCCACTCATTTGTAAGCCAATAACTTTGTAAGAAAATCCTGCATTATAAATTATACGGCCTTAGACTCTTAGTGGGTAGAACACGTGCTACTCGTTATACGAACTCAATTTGTTATAAAGGAAATAATAATTAATATGTTTATATTATAATTAATTATTGTATAGTAGACTATTTTCTTAGAAAAGTAACAAACACATTTTAACACCAATGACCTTTTTTTATATCAAATAATTAATCAAAATTATTCTATTCAAAATCAATATATTATTTGTTAGAATGAAATAAACTTATAGAAGAGATTGAAACGAATTTATTTGATCATAATTATTAATTACATAATCTGGTAATTCAAAGCCATGATCAATGCTTTTTGTAAATAAAAAACATTACCTTTACCTATAACTATATAATACCAATCTTCAAGCTGCTAAGTTTCTGAGGGTCCATACGTCATACAAAGAAAAAACTTTATTGAATTATAAATAATGTAACGTGTTAGTGAACAAAGATTTTTGTAAATAAAAATTATACCTTTTTCTTTTTCTTTAACTACTTGAAATCTTTATTTTCAAACAACAAAGTTTCCAAAAGTATTCTCGTCATTAACTGAAATTATTGTCACAACAATATTTCACGTACTTCATAATTATATTATTATATATTCTTTATTGTACACCAATAACAGTATAAATTTACAAAAAAAAACAGAACAAAAAAAAAACACAGTACAATGGGCGGCCTTATTGCCTTAGGCGATTTCTTCCAGGCAACCATAATAAAGGACATAATTCTTTTGAAGGTAGGTGGTGCAAAATTATAAATAAGCAATAGACATACATGCAAATAATTACATCCTAATACGTATAAATATACATATATACTTTATACTATAAATATATATAATACACTAAACAATATTTAAAATAATCATCTTCATAATCTCACTAAAATAAAAAAGCATTTTGAAATTAATTAATTCTGATTGTATACAAACCATTTCGAATGAAATTATACTTGTGGCATCAAAACATAATTAACAATATCAAAATGGTGTCATATTTACTATTTCGTAATTAAATGTCAATACGGTGTTCATTCCAATTGATCAAACAATCTTGTCAACTTGATATTAATTTAATTAAAATTAAATCAATTAAACATTAGAAATGGTCTTGTCAGCTCTTCCGAGCTACAGTATAGATAAGTGCTCACATGCTTGTAACAAAGAAGAAACATTTTTGAGATTCTTATTGTATTTATTAAAATAGGTATAAAATATTCAATGATTAAAGAGTTAAATTCCAAAATCTTGCATGTATTTAATAACATATTATATTAGTAACGTATTTAATTGTATCTAAAAAACTGAAATACTTTTTCATTATACAACCCCAAAATCCTATAAGTCGAAAGATTCACGGAAACTTCCAAATGCATAAATAAACAAACACGGCACACGTATATAAACATAATATCTGCTGATTCTTACATATACTAAAAACATTAATTTATACTAAGATACTTATATATATATATATATATATATATATATATATATATATATATATATATATATATATATATATATAATCACCTAAATGAAATGAGAATTACGTTGTCTTTGGACTTTATTAGGATTGTGGGAATTGCGCATCCTTAACTTAAAATGTCCCATTGGCACGATAAAAAAATCCGTGACTTTATTCATTTTACGTGACTTTTTCCGTCTCATAATATTTTTAAATAATATTAGAAATTCACCTTGAAATTTCAACCAAATAAAATATTAAAATGAGCTTATAAAGAATATGCTATGAGGTTCGCTATTAATGTATAACGATATTTACTACATGTTGCAACTTCATGCCCCATATCGATGTCATGACGACAAGAATCTCCGAAGCTTCGGCAATGTCCCTCTTGGCCTCTTTTAATTAAGCTCTGTTAAAGAGGCAAAGAGGCCAAGTTAGAGTCCAGTGATATAGATGTAAATCAATTAATATTGCGAAATACGATTTTATCCATCTCCCGTATCGCATGATCTGTGAATTATTTATAGAGAATCTATGTTTTGGTTAAATTTGCTTCTATCAAAGTAAATATATAAATAAAAATGTTGTTTAATTTTGTCAAAAATCAAGTTAGATGTTACTTACTTATACTAAAAACATTATATAGATATCTACTCAAATAAATAAAATAATCAGTTTTTATTTTCACATTACATACATCTTAGACGTTGAAGTATTTTTCGAGCACAAGTTATCAAGCGCCAATAATCTATTAATGCTCAGAAATTTAAATGCAGATACTTAATAAAACTAATTAATGAAATCTTCAAGTGAAGGGAATCTTTTCCACATGGGTGACCAAACGAGATTAGTCTAGATAAGTGAGTTCATTCCCCTAAAACAATGGCTATTTAAAGCTGTGACGACATTTTAATCCGAGTGTCTGTCTTGCTGTCAGCTATTTCAATATTCTTATTATGACTAGCTAAGTAAAAAATAAGAAAAATAAGTAAAAAATAAGAAAAATAAGAAAAAAATAAGAAAAATAAGCAGTCAAATCAACTCACTGTAAGAAAGAAAGAAAGAAAGAAAGAAAGAAATAACATTTATTCAAGAGCAACACACAACATTGACAACATCACAATATTAATATAGAGAAAAAAAATGTATAGCACTAAATGACGACAAAATTAAAAATTAAAAACACAGAGATATGTATTTATATTAAATCAAAAAAAATATATGTGCCAATATTGTGTGATGTCAAGAAAAGGACACAACTCGCTATAACTAGTGGGAACTTACGCATATTACTTACCTCTTAGGGGCCTGTCCTATGATAGAAAGATGGGTATTGTAAAATTGATTTTACATAAAAAAATATGTATTCCACAATACTGATATTCATCTTAATAATCAGTAAGGTAATACTCTTTTGTAAGTAAATAAATACATTAGAGCGATATACCTAGTAAAATAATTATTTTTTTATCATCTCAATATTTACATTATTCTAATAAGTTTTTTCAGCAATTATAATTAGAAATTGCTGAAACAACTTTTTAGAATAACCTTTTAGAATTTCGTTTTCTCTAAATAAGTAACCTTAACTATGTTGATTTTCCAAAATTATATTAATATAATATTACTACACTAACATTGAATTACCTTATTTTTGTATTGTAATGCCATCTTGTGATAAGAAGTTGTCATAAATTTTAATTAGAACCAAGTACCTCGAATAAGTAAAATGTTCAATAACTTTGTACCTTGTTTCAAAGTAAATTTTATAACCTCCGGCAGATGTCACTAAATTCCAAAACTTTAGATTGACGATTATTGCATCGGGCCTAGATACATATACATAAATATATAATTTAATCTTAATTAGTTATGTCAAATAATCATATACTAAGTTACTTCTTATTAATACTGAGTTCCTACGCAATATAGCAATTACTAAGGTACAATATTAGAACTAAGATTGGTCATGTATAATTTTTTTTTTTCAGGATTATAAAATATATAATTTTAATTGTAGTAAAAATGTCAGTAAGAGCTGCATATAATTTTTTTTTATTTTTTAGAAAATTAACCAATTCATATATATTTTAGACTGCATAGTCTAGTTTATAAAACTCTATGGCTGCGATATTCTGTAGAATTTAGTATGTTTTAAATTATAAATAGAAACCAATAAATATAGCATCAATGTTACTGTTAATTTTTTTTTTAATATCTAAGAATTACACAATGTTACCTTCTATTATTAACTTCTTTATATAAACTCTTTAATTTCTGCACTTTTAAACTGTAAACATTTTTTAATGTTTTAATTATTTAAGTATATAAGTAAAGACTTAATTCATTAAAACAAGTTCAGTGGTCGTTGACTTTAATGACAGTACAAATAGAGAAACAGTAGTTTAAACTCTAGTCAGATAACAGAATAGATAGTATAATACAAAATTTATTAATAAGTACAGAACTTTAACATTCATAATAATGAACTTTACAAAAGGTAATTACTAATTACATAACTTTTGAACCTATTCCAACAAATTAAAATGTAAAAAATGTATACTAGCAACCTTATTTTCTATAGAAATAATGTCAAGCAGTTTTAGAACTTTAGCTTTGAATTTGTAAGATTCCTGCAAATTTCCGAGAACTTAAAATAACATGCAGCGATATATTAATATATCGAACGAATTCTTGTTCTCGAATAGGAAAAGTATAATCTTACACATACATAAAAAAAATGTATAAATTTATTATCATTTAAAATAATCAAATAACATACTTATTTTTTAATTTACTTTAATCACAGATGAAACATTGACATCTATTATTGTACTTGACACCATAAAATAATGGCTAATGTTTAAATCACTATAAAATAATATTGTTTAATCCTTTATGATAAAGTTAATAAAAAACATTATAAACGTATTAAAATATAAGTAGTAATTTCTACAAGTGAACTTGTAATAGGGAGAGAATACATAAATCCCATAACGCTCCTTGAAGGCATTGAGGAAAACTGTTAGGTTTTAGAGAGTATCCTAGAGCTATATTGTGGCGAATACCACAAAACTTCCCCGGTCCTCCTCTTGCCCGGGAGGATCCATAAAGAATTTACCAACAATAAAAACAAGGGAGCCAATATATCATTACATTAGAAGTTAATAACAATTTTCAAATTATGATTCCAACTTATTGTCTATACACATGAAACATGCAAAGCAAAATAAATAGACTAGAATAAATATAAATTATAAATTACTTAATTATTTCTGCTTTTTAATTAATAATTTATCAAAACAATTTTGCATTTGAATACACTATTAAACAAAAATTCAGTTGACGATTGTTTATATTTGATTAAATATTAAAGACATTATAAGTAACTTAATAAATCAACACAAAAATGTAAAAAGTTCTCATCAACCTATTGATCAAAAATTTGTCACAATATTGTACTTTCGACTTATGTTTTCAATATATAATTTTACTTGGAGGTGCTGCTGTGTTAGTGCTCATTGCTTGTTCTAGAGTATCCAAACGTCTATATGAGTGCCCTCTGCTGTTTCTGCGACGGTCAGTTTGTCTTCCTTCAACTATTAGCCCAAGAATCTGGAAAATACAGAATTTAGAGATTAAATGTTAATTTTGCAGTAATACATAGTATAAGAGTAATGTTATTTGTATATATATTTCTAATAAATAATTAAAAAACAAAGTATTAGTATATTGCTAGTCAAATAGATCAATTTGTTAAAATATATTATTTGAGAAATAATAATCAATTATCAACATATTTCTTTACAGAAATTGAATCACACAAAAAGATAACCATTTTGTTATCTTTGTAAGTGTAAGTGTAAAGTGTAGAATCTCTTGTATTCTGTCAAAGTAATAGTTCGCTATGTAAATATTTTTTAGATAAAAAAAACTTTTGTGAGAAAAAATTATAGATAAAAGAAACCACATTTTATATATCATATTGTCAAATAAAGTTAAATAAAAAGTAAATCAGATATTATTTTATTAATAAAATTGCTTTTATCTTACCACTTTAGTAAATTTTGTCTTATTGTGATATAAGATATAGAGGAGTACAACAATTATAATGGCTGTCAGGAAAAAGGGGAAGAAGTGGTCATCATCATCAGCAAACGATTCTTGAATTGGGTTCGGGAATATTCCGGTTTCTGGAATAGAAAATGATCAGTTTATTTTAAATTCATTTACTATAAATTAACTTTTAAAACATGACTTTTTTTAAATATTTGTTAGTTATTTAAGTACACATTTTTTATATATACATTGAGAGAAAAAAGCAGTATTATTGACAACATAATTTATTTTTGAACTGTAGATATAGTATTTTGTAAACAAAATACTTAATATAGAACTCAAACTCAAAATACTATTATAGACACTTTGTAATTTTATGGTTTTAAAATCAAGGTTTCATTGATATTTCTTTTATAGCAAGTCATGAGTTATGTAATAAAAATAAAGTGATATTGTTTAACTGTTATCACTTTTTTTACTATTGTTTAAGTTTATAGCAAGTATTTATTGACATTCTACAAAATATGACTTCTTAAGGCATGAAAATAAAACATCTGAATAAATAAATTATTTGAATAAATTATTATGAACTTACAAAAGTCAGTGCAATATAATATTTTTACAAATTGTTAGAGTATGCTTCAATGCATTAGGAAAATTACCTACTGAGAAAGTTTGGGTGACTCAACTCAGTAGATTATGATAATAAAATGATAACTATCTTTTCATCTTTCAAAAGTTATTAAAAAAAATCAAACCTGAATATCACTTACCCCTCTGAACTGTATCTTGTAAGGAAGTGATAGATTCAATTTTTTTTTCAGAGGCCTTTGTTTTCTCAACATCGAGCTTTGGATCAGATTCAACAATTTGATCATTTCCATTTTCAGCATCTTGGTCCGATAGAGGTTCCTCATCTTGTTCTGAGATGATAGATTATGTACAATTAATGATTAAATCCAAAATACAACTCTGTCTAAAAACAGTTGTAGCAATTTTGTTGTAATTTTATTACTAATAGCTGGGCTAGAGTAAATATCCTGAATATATCAGGTTTATATAAAGTAATATAATGATTATAAATGAGAACAGTACAGTGATCAGATAAGTATTAGTAAACCCCATAAAAAATATAGTTTCAATTAATTGTTGATATTACATAAAATATTCTGTTTTATCAAGGTAAAGTATATAATTTTTAATAATATAATATTTAATTTTATTGAAAATACTGTACTTTTCCATTTTTTACTATCTTACCTGGATCATTTCCAAATTCACTTTCCATATCTTCGTCAAGTTCAACATTTTGTTTCACTTTAGTATTGTCTATAACCGGTTTTATTTCATCTTTTTGTTTTGATACTTCTGGTTCTATGTTATCAACATTCCCTTTTTTTGGGGGTTCATCTGCAACAGCTGCAGGTTTTTCAGATTCTGTTTTAATAGATGGTGCTGGTAATTGTTGAGAGGTTTTATGTTCAACAGTTTCTATCTCTTTATGGATAGTACTAGAAGAGTCTGATGCCTGGTTGCCAGATGGAGCTTGTCCACTCACTTCAATATTTGGTATATCAACAGATTTTTCAGAATTTACCAATTGTGGTTTGACATTTTTGACTTCACTATCACTTTTAGATAAAGTGACATTTTCAGTTTTTAGTATTGTTGGAACAGTTTTATTTTGTGAAATATGTTGAGTCGACACAGGTAAATTTTCATTTTGAGTTGTTGTAAGGGCTTGGTTTTTAATTAAATCAAAGCCCCATTGGAAAAATTTACAATAGAAATTAGAATCTACATTTAAAATATCGTCCACGCTACATAATTTTAAACATGCCCTCTTGTTGTTAAACACTTTTTCTAGCAATATTTTTTGCCTTGGATAGTCTTCTAAGTGAGATATTTTCCATGCTTTTGCATTTTCACACAATGTTTCCACATCTTCAGTATTTGCAATTTTTTTAGTGTAATGATCTTTTAAATCGATTTCGGATGGATGAATATCAGTGCACAAGCGAGTATTAACTTCATAAAACATTAAACATTCCAATTCGGATTGACTATCTGGTGGCACCGGAACACTGCAGTGCTCAATATTATTTCTAATTACATCCACAAGGAACGAGTTTTTACAATCTTTGGCTAGTGTCATTAATGGGCTAGCTGCAAGAACTCTAGTCGCATTTTGTTCCACAGGATATCCGAAACTACAATAATAAGTATTTAGTAATATTAAGAAAACGATATACCGAAACATGATTATATGTTAATTATACAAGTGTTATATCCAAGAGGATCTGTTTAGGAAATACTACTAAGCTACAAACAATAACGGTACTTCACAAATGATAAACTGCATGATGCAGTAGGATACTGGACAGATGTCAGTTTTGATTATGTGAATGTCACAACTGACATTTGATGTTCGCATTTTATTTTTATTTACATTTTTAATATTGACATCTATTTTTTAAGAGATATTATTGAAATACAGTATTAACATTCCGTAAGCTTATCCGAATAGACTAAAATCGATGAAATCTAATTATTATGAACTTACTTTCAAGATTACACACTGATCTATGAGCCTAATATACATCTGTGATCATTAGATTTATAGATAGGATCTTAAAAGTTACATTATAGATTCTTATATTAATAATAACAGTATAATGGTAATAGTAAAAAAAAATGTAAAATACCCAAAAATGTATTTCTTTATTTAAACTTGTGCAATACCGAAATAAATACAAAAATAGGCGGACTTAATGTCTGGTGGCATTATCGGCCAATCAACCCGACGTGCTGGTGAGAAGGCGCAGTAAGTTCTCGCAAGAATGCATTTGTAGTAATTAAATATATTTCATATATTCAATAAATAATTATCATAATTACTTAATTCTGGTGCTTCAGAAGGTGTTGCTAGAGAAACTTCTTAAATACTATCTTATATAATATAATAATAAAAAATACATTATATAGATTTTATGTTTTGTAAGTTTATGTAGGTAGATATATGCCGATCTGACTGTCGTTCATAATTTATACAAGTATCTATTTTGCCATATTCAAGATACGCTAAAGAAGCATACCGGCGTGTGAGGCTGCAATCTTGAATAGCCAGAAATGTAATATAAAAAGATGTAATGTAGCCAGAAATGTATATGTCATATTACATCGTGAAGTACACCGTTAGCTTTCTCAATTCTTATTATTTTGTTTTGTTAGTTATCAAGTTCTAAATAAATGTAGTTAAAATTATAATAAAATAAAATGAAATGTGGACATTCTTATTTGAATTTTAAAAGTATTAAATTAATTTATTGTAAGTGTATGCGTAAGTAATCAATAAATAAATTAATTAATTAATTAATTTTTAAAAAATTCATAATACGTTAATTTTCAGCTTATTTTGTTTTATGCAATAGTGTCGACGCTTTTTTATAATATCCATAAATTATCATACTTTAATTGTGAACTTTACAAAAAATTATGGTTTTCATTTCCCTTATACTTAAAAAAGTTATGAAATAATTTCATCACATGAACTAATGATATCTATAGTAAAATAATAAATATCTGAAGTATGTCGTTGGGTAAACTTGTTTTGAAACGTTAATTAAGTAATTACCACTTTAAAGTTTCTTAATTTACTTAACGTTATAAGCTTGTTGTCTTGAGTCAAATAAAATGACGTCATTTTATTTCATCACAATTATAAATTGATGAGTGTATATTTTAAGAATCATGTTTGTAATAAGACCAGCGTTTAACCAGAATAAGTGGCTGCCTAAAGTGAGGTATCTATTTACTCAAAGACCTTTAGTGGATCTAACAATGGACAATGATGGTGTGGCTTTTATGACATTGCAGCGACCTCCCGTCAATTTTCTTAACGTAGATGTGCTTAAGGAGATGAGCAAAATCTTAGACGATGTTAATAAAAACGGAAGTAAAGCCATGATATTAACCTCGGTAAGTGTAGATTATTTGTTTAGAGTTTAATAATAGAAACCTGTTAAATTATTCTTTTAGGCATCACCAAAAGTATTTTCGGCTGGTCTCGATCTAAAGGAATTGATATATAATCCTGATAAAACGAGACTTAAGGAATTTTTGTGGACGCTGCAGGATGTCTGGTTTAAACTATTTGGTTCTAAATATATTACTGCTGCAGCGATCAATGTAAGTCTATTAAATATAATAACTCTAACGTCTTTATAACTCTTACTAAATATAAATGTATGATTTTATACTTTATACTGGTTGTTTTTCACATCTTTTGCGTTTGGATTTGCCACATTAAATTTTTTAATCTTTTTTCAACATATTTTCCTTTAATATATATTACATCTTATAGATAGGAGATATCCTAAAGTCAAATAAATTCTCCGATTACAATTCTTACAATTACAATTCTTACAATTACAATTTTTAGGGCTATGCTCCTGGCGTTGGTTGTATATTGGCTATGTGTTGTGAATACCGAGTCATGACGAGTGGTAAATTTACAATTGGACTGAACGAAACCGCCTTAGGAATTGTTGCCAGCACCTGGTTCATAGATACAATAACAAATATCCTGCCTGTGAGAGAAACGGAGTATGCACTTACTTCTGCAAAACTTTTCACTGTTGAAGAGGCTTTAAAGGTAATATAAGTCAAGAAACTATTTTGTAAGAGTAAAAAGATTGCCAAATTGATATTACTGGAATAGAAAATTGTATAAAAAATCGTCATTTAAAATACTCGTACTCGAACACGAATTTAAAAAAAAATATAGAATAACACTAATATGACGTGGGAGGTCTGTCATGTACCAGATCGTCGTATCAAAATGGCCATTTTAATTCATTATTAATTTTAATTACGTAAAATATACTGTATAGTACTTTAACGTATATTAAATTATAGGTCAAAAATTTAAGGAAAGTACTTCTTACTTGTGGCTGTCTTCTTGCTTTAGTATATTAGCACGTAATAAACATTTGATACAGTGTTTTTAAATTAATCAATAATTAATAGTAATAATTGGTGCAATTTTAAAGATAGACTTTTTCTCGACAATCGTGAAAAACATTGTTTTAATATACATATACTAAATATAGTATTTTTTTAGATTTTCACGAGTACACTTTGAAATAAAACATTTTTTTTACGGTTTAAAACTCGCATATAATTTGGTTATATTTTAATTTTAACCCGATGTTTCGAATGCTTTGCAGCAATCGTGTTCACTGGTAGACACATCTCGTCTACCCGTTTTAAATATAAGAATATATATAAGTTTTATTACAAATATATCTTCATAATTTTTGTGGGCATTTTCATTGATGTATTTTTCGGAAACAATTTCAATCTCACTGTCTGCCGTATGAAGTCGTTTGTACAGAATATAAATTAAAAAAATATACTTTTACATGACTTTTGAAATTGTATATTTCAATTTAAAAACATGGAATATGTCTGAATCCTTTACTCACACATCGAAGAAGGGCATTCCTTAAGTGTTTTTACCTATATTATTGTTATATTCACAGGTAGGACTTATAGATGAAGTCGCAAACAACAAAGCTGACGCTATTGCAAAATGTAAGAAATTCATCGGGAAATTCGATAATATCTCACCACTAGCTAGATCTGTCACAAAACTAAAGATAAGACAAACAGCTATTAAAAGGCTCCAAGATTGCAGAGAAGCAGAGTCTGATGACATTCTGGAAATGATCCTAAGTCCCAAAACCCAGGAAAGCATTGAACAGTATTTAGAGAAGTTAAAAAAGAAGGCTTAGTGATGTGCTGTGATGTATTTTATTAGTAGTACAATTTATAAATATATACATACTATTTTTATGTTCATTTAGGCTCTGATTATTTAAAAAGAACATTTTATCTTATGTTATCCATAGAAGGTTACCGGAACGTCTAAAATTCTCAACTATAAACTTACTTATAGACTTCAATATCACTATATTTTTTTCACATAACGCTAAATATTTTGTAAATGTCTCTATGAAAAATCCATAAATTAGTCTTTCATTCTATATTTATGGTCACTTTGTCCTCTGCAGTTTAATAATGATAATATAGCTTACGTCTTAAGGTATATAAAAAAAATGATTCAGAAAAAAAAAGTTTTAACGCCGCTTTGTAGAAAACCCATTTTGCACTTTTTTGTTTTTATATTTATTTTCGCATTCGGTCTCAATAAATTTTACACACTGGTGTGGGAACCCTTAATCTTGAAACGTCAACGTTCGTTTAAGAGCCGCAGTCGAGGATATTAGTGGTTTAAAAACTGAAGACCACGTGTTCACACAATTTTTGACCTTAAGGACTTGTAAATTGAATGATTGAAATGAGAAGGGTAGTAACATTTAAGCAAATAAATCATGTATCATGTATCAAGTATTTGAGGTATACTCTCAAAGACTTTTCTCTTATTTCTCATTAACTTATTTTGGGGGTTAAATAGGTGGAAAGTTGACAGTAGAGCGAAGCCTTTACGACGTAGGGACAGTGAAGCATATCATAACCACGCACACCGATGAGGGACTCATTTTTGGACAGCGGGAAGGCCCGAGCCCCCCCCCGTGTGCATCACGCCTACTCATCCAGTAGCCCACCGGTGCGATGTCGCATTCCCGGAATTTTCCGACAGTGGGCGGAACAGCGTATCAAGAGTGGCGAACTCACAATTGGATCTCCCTAATGACTGCGGTTGGCCAACGGAGCACCGTCCCTGGGATCCCGATGCTTGTTTGTTAATGTACTTCTTATTCGACATTTAGGTTTCTTAATTTCTCTTGAGATTTTTAGTAAATTATAGTCAGATGAACAACTGTTAAAAATATTCTTTGACCATTAAAATAAGAATAAGTGTGCGTTCCCTTTCCTATCTTATCGATATATAGTATTTGATTTAAAGGAAATCATTTACAGCATTTGATATAAAGGAACTATTATTACAAAAGATCAAGCCTGTCACACAATTTTTAGCCATCTTAGCCATTTGCCATTGTAAACTCTGCAACATATTAAAAAAAGGAATACAGAATTTAAATGCATGGTGAATGGCAAGTGATTTTTTGAGCGTACTTACAGCATTAAGTATTTACAAGATTCATTTGAAAAATTTTTTTTTAATATATGAAATCAGAGACAAATGGCTTCAGCTTAGTAAGGATGGATATTTCATATCTTTTTATGGCTACCTATTTTACTTGCACTTATTGGAGTGATTGGAATTGAGAATTTATTTATTCTATTTGCACACCATACATACAAAAAAATATTTAAAAAAAAACAACATATAAAAACAAGTAAAAATACATAAAAACAAAATAACAATAAACAGGAAATGATGGATATACAAAAGGCATTCTTATCGCCTAACGGCGATGTTTTCCAAACAGTCAGTATTATGGTTGATATACATTTAAAAGTTTTATAGAATAGTACGTGACGCAAATGAACGTAAATATACGTAACGAACACGAATACACAATTATAGTACATAAATAAAAATATAATCAATATATATTAAGATATAAACTAAACAATATCTATATATATATATATATATATATATATATATATATATATACACACATATAAGATAAAATACGTCGTTCTACATATCTTTAGATTAGATAGAAAATATTTTTTACCCGATTCTTAAATATTACTAGAAATTTCGATTTTCGAATACTAAGAGGCAAGTCATTACACAATTTGATGGAATGAACTGTAATAGAGTGATAATAAAATGTGGTGCTGTGTATTAGTATTCTAATTATTAAGGACTGTGATTATCGTACTTCAGCCGGTGCTCGTAAGAAGTTGAAGTTTTCCTTCAACTAAGTAGGTGGTTTTAGGTGAAATAATACACAGTACAGGAGAGAAAGAACATGTAGATTCCTGGACATAGCGAATAGGAAGTGACTTGAGATTTTGTCGAAATTGGGAAATATGACCATAATATTTGCGCAAGCCAAATATAAACCGTAATAACCGTAAACCGTATAGCATTGCATTGGAGTCGCTCAAGCTTATTTAGATGGTCCTCGGTTAAATTTAGATAGCTTGCATCGGCATAATCTATAATAGAGAGAAGAAGGGAGTGAGCTAACATAAATATGGTAGGAATTGAAAGAAAATTTATTTTTTGTATAAATATCGCAATCCTAGTAGACAACTCACATTTTGTTCGTAGTTAGTGCTTTTGCTGAGTTCCAAGAATTTTAACATTTGAGCAATATGATATTTTAACATTATTGGACACTATAGGAGGTCCGTTTTGTCAATCAATTCTTGCAATCATTCCAGGGCTACCAATAATGATTGTCTGAGATTTAGTTGGATTTAATGTCAAACCATAGCGCCTACTCCATTTATAGATAGCGCTGGTTATTAATGAGTGATACAGAGGAAGATAGACTTTCAAGGTGTGAGTGGTGATATATTTGTATATCATCTGCATACATGTGTATGCAATGAATTGTATTAAAGGCATTGCTAAAATCTAGTAATGTCATTACTGTAAGCTGCTTACTATCCATTGCCATTCGTATATCATCACTGACTTTGCCCAACGCAGTAACCGTGCTAAGACCAGGACGAAATCCGGATTGAATAGAATTATTAAGCAGATTTTTGTTAAGAAATAAGTTTAACTGTTCATAAACTAATTTTTAAAAGATTTTAGGAAGGAAGGGTAGAAAGGGTAGAATGCTGATTTCTTAGTAAGAACAATATCAAATTTCAATCTTTTAATATCAAACAAAGACTCAGGATATTATTATATGAATAAGTCTGCCATTCCTTATTGTACCTGTGTTGTAATGAACTTGAACCAATATTGAGAAGAAAGGCTTGTAGTTTGCAAATACTTTACTACACCCTGGTTTTCAATGTTTTCTCAATCGGAATTGAAAACAATAAAACACATATTCTTCAATTGTTCGCCTTTTGGTAATCAGCGCCTAGTGCTGATTGACGAATTACTTGATAATTAAGAAACAATTGAACAATTGAGAGATTAAAAATTAGAGAGAAATTAAAAATAATAATAATATTGCATATACTTTAATATGGATATAATTGAAATATTAGATTGAGTTAATTAATATCCATAATAATTTGAATTTCGATCGGTTTTTGAAAACTGTCACGGTATAGGCTACAATCAATAATGCACAGAGTACAAAACACATAATATACATACATCCATACAGTATGTACATTATAGTTTTTAGAAAGTCAAAGTCCCAATTGATAATATTAGACTAATATATAATCAGTCAAGTTTCGTAATAACTCTTCATTTAATAAATCGGAGAAGCCATTAACATAAGTTATTGTCGATTGAAAGTAAATATTTGAAAGTAAGTAATATAAAATTAAACATATTTTTTTGTATTTCAAGCTAATCAAAAAAATAATAATTTTTTTATTTGCAATAAGTTTAGCAGGCATCCATATGACTGCAATTAAATTTATTGGAAAGTTGTATGGTTTAAAAATGATTGCTTTATAATTGTAGGAAAAATGTTTGTTATACGACAAGTGTTTAACCTAAGCAGACGGTTACCTAAAGTTAGGACTCTGTCAACACAACAACCTTTAGTGGACTTAACAGTGGACAATGATGGTGTAGCGATTATGACATTGCAGCGACCTCCTGTTAATAGTTTAAACCTGGACTTACTCAAGGAGATGAGTAAAGGATTAGACCATGTGTTTAAAAATAAAAATAAAGCAATGATATTAACTTCGGTAAGTGTTTTAGTGTTTTATTAATAAATTAAACTCATTATGAATAAGTTTCTTCTTTTAGGCATCACCAAAGGTATTTTCGGCTGGCCTTGACATAATGGAAATGTATAAACCTGATATGAAGAGGGCTGAGGAGTTTTGGTCGACTCTACAAGATGTTTGGCTTAAATTATTTGGTTCCAACTTTATTACTGCCGCTGCAATTAATGTAAGAGATATTATTTCTATTTTATAGTACGTCAAGCAGAATTTATCGGTATTGAATAACCAAAATAACTTAAATATTTATTTTAAAGCATATAAGATTATATATAGAAGTAAACAATGACAAATGACTTTAAATAAATACTGTTCTAAAAAAGAAATTCTTATTTCCCTTCTTAAATATATAAATCTAACTATAGTTTTATTTATATTAATATTTATATTTCAGGGTCACGCTCCAGCTGGAGGATGTCTTTTAGCCATGTCATGTGAATATAGAGTTATGATGGGTGGTAAATATAATATTGGATTAAATGAAACTGCTTTAGGCATTATTGCTCCTACATGGTTTATGGATACAATGAAAAATACCATCCCAGTGAGGGATGCTGAGCTTGCACTCACTAGTGCACGGATGTTTAATGTTGAAGAGGCATTGAAGGTTCGGTTTGTGAGCTGTATACTAGTAAATATAGCTTTTAATTTTTTTATTTTGTTTATTGTGTTAACAGGTCGGACTTATAGATGAGGTATCAACTGATAAAGCTGATGCTATTGATAAATGTAAAGCATTCATCAGCAAGTTCGACAGGATTCCACCATCAGCTCGTTTTTTAACAAAACTAAGGTTGAGGCAAGGCATTATAAAAAATCTCCAAAATAACAGAGAGTCTGATGTAAATGAATTTTTAGGATTCCTACAAAATCCTAAAGTCCAGAAGAGCCTTGAGTTGTATATACAATCATTGAAGAAGGGCTAAAAAAGTGTTCTATTACTTTTAAATAAATAGTCAATTTTTAAATATTTAACTATCTATATACATATTATTGTAATTTATACACTTGTATATTAATTACTATCTCTGTATACAATCAGTAGGTAGTTAATAGCACTATTTGAAAATTTGTATTCCTTTAGGAAATGTCATATTCTTAATAATGAGAAATATTATTATATTTAAAAAATGACATAAATTTGATGATCCCATATTCGTAACTTTTTAAACTTTTATGACATGTGTACTAAATAAATAAGTAAGTAGTTAAATTATATTTCTATACAAGACTAATAAATATAATGGTTTTACAATTTAAAAAAACAGTCATTGTTATAATTAGAATAAAATTCTGACAAAACAAATATATATTTTTTTAAGTTTTAACCATATTTGTTTTTTTTTTTCGTAATATTGTGACCTGTAACAAAAAGCTGATAAGCATATCTTACTATCAAAATTATTATTAAAATTGTTAAACTATTGGAAAAGTATTTACTGTGGTATGACTAATACAAAAATCACCTATGAGTATCGAGTTCCAAGTCAGTGAGGACTTTTTTCAGCTTCAAGGGAAATTTCCTTTCGAGAGTGTTAATGCTTAATATACGTTTCCATTTCGTGCGAGGTTATTAAAAATATCATACCCATTACCAAGAGTATGGGCTGCCTGTTTCATTTATCAACGAACTTGCTATTAATTATGACTTCGCCATATTTACCTACCGGCTTTGATAGGTCTTGGACGGTCTATCTGTATAGTTTTTTTAGTTTGTGCTCGTTTATAGAAATAAAAATCAATGCTATGGAATGTCTTATCGAAATTTATTAAAATTTATAAAAAAAAAAGACTATAATACCGTTACGGTGCGCTAGTCGGTGATTGCCTACAACAATAATTTATTGATATCAAACTTATTTGATTTATTGTTTGTCTACTTTTTAACTACAGTAATATTATGTAATACCTTTTATGAAATATTTAAAAATCATCTCCCAATAAAGCAGCCGTTTCTGGGTCAACGGTTTCTGTCATGCTCATTTGCATATCCGTCCATTCTTCTCGCTGGTTGTCTATGAAGTAATAAATTTCTAGAATTCTGTCTCTATTTCGCTTTATTTCATTGCTGAAAAAAAAATATTGAGAAACAAATAGAATATTAGACCTTGAATACATAATCTCATAATAAACAGAACATAGTCCGTATGAATATTTTCTAAATGACTTGATTTTAAAATAATCGAATCTTTGTCCATATTATGACATAGCTTAAGTGAAACTAATATTTCTTTTAATCGTTACATTTTTTGACTTACTCATTTGTGCCTTGAATTAAATCATCCCTCCAAGCATTAGCTCGCGTCATGAGAAGATCCTCCCGCGTGTCAATAAACCGCATGTGATTGTCCGAAGATTGTGCTACGAGATTCATCATTTGATCTCTGTCCATCATCACCTGTGGTAATGAATTATGAAATTAATGACTTTTCTTTTCAAGCAAAGCAAAATTTAAAGTTTTAGAAATTAAATCGCTGGATATCACGCCGCAAATGACTACTTGTTAAATTGCGGGAAAAGTAATGTTATAAGTGGAGTACATTGCTCTTACCGTAGTTGTTTTACTTAATTATCTACAGAAGTTAAAAAACAATAACTACTTCAAACAATTCCGGCGGTGCGTCCCCCAACATGACTTTATTTCCCAGCAACTTTGAGAGTGTTTCAAATTGGCGCATGGACCACATGCCTTCGTGCTCGCGCCACGCTCCAAAAGCATTTCGGGATACTTCTAGCAGCTTTGTTATCATTTCTGTCATGTTTACTGCAAATTGGACCCTAGATTCCTTAAAAGATCAAATTGAATTACGTTTTAAACAAATTTGGACTAATGGCGAAAGGAATCGTAAATGACAATCAAATATCGAAACGACTCTGATTAAGCTTAATAAGTCAACATCTAAAATCATATTACCTCGCATTGTTCGTATAGTTGCATTTCTATTGTCATAAGTTTTTTCCAAAGATCGTAGATGAGGTCATTAAATCCTTCTCCTGTGTCTATAATATTGGGCTCCAACTGTTCAATTGTAGCTTGTTTGGTAGTGAACTTGCCTATTATCTGGATCATTTGGTCCACTAAAGGTTTCTTTTTCTCTTCAAATTCTAAAACCACCCTAATAACAAGCTTAACTATTAATTTCTTCTTTTGGAATTGATAACGTAAATAAATTAAAATATTTTTTTAATATAAATTTACTGAGTGCGGGTATGGGCTTACTCTTTGCTTTTCTTAACACTGTCTGCTAGAGCGTTATCGACAAGATCTTTGAAAAGCTTAACCTCGTGCTGTCTTGCGTTGTGTGCACCTTGTGCAAACTCGACCAAGTGGACCATAGTTTCGACGTACTGTTCTTTGTATCTGTAATAACATTTATATACTAGAGATTATACATTAAATTATAATGGACCACAACACCATCTTCGACTACCGAATATTTTTTTTTATATTTTTTTTTTAATTTGAATTCAATACTTCAATTATTTTAACAAAAGACAAACTGCTCAAAAAATCCCGAAAGTTCTCCACCAACTTTCAACAGCAGTGAGCCATCCGGATCCTTTTCAAACATTGATTCTAAAAGCTCTGGGCCGCTTAAATATTCTACAAAAGAAAGTGCATAAAAGTTTACTCGAGCATCGTATTCTTCTTTGGCCAATCTTTCTTTTTCAGATTTCTCATCCGCTTCGTCTAATTTACGTAAAAGACCACTGGAAATAAATTAAGCAATGTATCTTATTAGTTAATTTTAAAATAATTTCAATAAACCTCTCTGATCATACTTTTATCTCTGTAAAAGTATTGACGAACACACCGAAAAACTGAACGTCCACTCTCTCTTTCTTCCTCTGTAAGTAGCTTATAATCCAAATAAGTCACTCTAGTTAGGGCAGATTTAAGAAACTGATAGGTCATGGGATCATCGCAACATGGGTTTCCTTTAAAGCTTACAGATCTTAGTTTACGAAATCGTCTCATGTACGCCATCTGAACGAAAAAATTAAACTTTCTTGCGGATATCAAAAAATGTTTTATTTAAATATTTTTACATAAAAAATTATAGAAAGAAGAAATCATTGGGTTTCCAGCTACCTCTTTATAATCCTCTATTAGATTGTCACCAATACTGAACACCAAAAGATTCTCAAGGGCATCCATATTCTCCATTTTTCTTATTTTGTTATGAAACAATGTCAGCACTTCTAAATTCACAAGAGTTTCTAAATTCTCTATTTTCTCAATTTTATTAAACGACAAGTCCAATTCGTTAAGTCCAGTCAGCAATTCTAAATTTTCAATTTTTTCTATTAGATTATGTGCAAGAGTTAGCTTCCTTAAAGACTTAAGCATCCAAAGATGATCGATTCTCAAGATATTTTGAAATTCTAGCCGAACTATGGGAGCCTCGTCTAAATGAACACCTTCCAGGGCAAATAATCTTCCCGCTTCTTCAGTTGGCCCTGTTAAATAGAATTGTATACCTTTTCATGAACAATTTAAAAATAAGGTTTTTGGTTTAACCTAATTTCTACCTAGTACCTGCAAAGAGCTTCGCTAGAGCTTAAACCTTTTATCATTTGACTGTAAATTGTATGCTCCTTCCTAAATTTATTAGTCTAAAAATTGCACAAATCACGACAAAAAATATACTCCAGTCTTCTAACAATTGCCTCAATCTAATAAAATATTGGTGTCTCACCATATTCCAATATGCATCGTGTTATCATAGCATTATCGATGACGCCGGGCTCTATATCTGGTAGAATTATTAAACTGTTTAAAGTTGATTTCTCAGTCATTGCTTCAAAACTTAAAATATAGAAGCTGTAAATAAAAACTTTACTATTCTTTAAAAGCAGCGATAGTTCTTGACCTGTTTGTTCCTTAGTAACCGTTGTTAAGAAAAATATGAATAACACCTAGTGTTCTCTAAGGAATGTGTTTTTAGTAAATGTTAAATTATTTTGTTAAAAGATTAGATTTCTTTAATAATATTAGAATAATCTTACTTAATGTTTTAGTAATAGGTCAAAGTATTATAAGTAGATTTTTTTAACTAATAAATTGCTTTTATTCAATTGAATTAAAATCTCAGAATAGTGTTTAGATGCCAATAAGTACTAAAAACATTTTAGATGCCAATAAGTACTAAAAACATCTTGATGACACTTGATCGTTTTCTTAACATGTGCTAATGTGATATATATATATGTATCGCATAATCTAGTCTAAGCACATATACAATACATAAGAGAAATATTCGTTCATCCAACAATTTCATGCCCCTCTTCCCCGATCAGGTTTCTTGTCCAGCTTGTTGATTTTTATTTTATTTTATATCTTAGGCTCGCCAACAGTGACAACATTATTATAATGAACAAAAAAAATTTATAATCAAAAGTAACGTAAAGATAAGCACAGCATGCATTAAAACAGTATTTAAAAATTACTTACATGCTAAAATATTTTAATACTTCTTAAAGAAAGCTTAATCAATAAACAAACACAACTGGCCAGGCTTGGTTTGATTTTCGGAAATAAAGTCAAGAACTTTTCATCGGTATGTAGGTAAGCGAAAATATCAATGGAGATTAAATATTTATTAAGTAAATAACATATGCGCGTAATTGGAGAGTTTTAACCTAATACTGTTCTGCTGTGAGGTTGATGAAAAAAAAATGTTTTTCTAGGCATTCTAGAAGGGGCATTTTACTTTATCATACTCATAAAATATAGAGAATAACATTAAAATGTTTCAGTCACAAAATATAAGGTCCCCATATAATGCTGCCATATTTCAAGACACCTATCACTAAACTGTAGTATAGTAACTTTTTGGTAATAGAGTGACGTAGTACCTTTCCATTTCCGATGACAAAACCAAGCAGCTTAAGGGCTTTTAGAAGTACGATATTTAAATGAGGAAGAAAAGAAAGTTTTTTTTTTTATATAATACCCTCAGGTCTCTAACACAATCTACATCGGTAAGAATATTTTCATAAAAGGATTATGAAGAGGGATATTTATGAAATTTGCGACCAAATTTAATGAACAAGAAATTCTTTACATTTAAACATTTATGCTCTTGATATTAACAGAACACCATTTATGTATTGAGATCGCTTTGTAATTCATTAGAGTCACTACGACAGTTAATTATTTTCACTAACTTAAAATCGTCCGTATACATAAACGGCGTACTAAAATGTACGTCTTCTGAATTGATTGAACGCCTGAATTTATGAAAATCCTGTCAGAACTAAAACTGCTAGCCACGTAACGCAACGTAGAAATATCTGTTCGACAAGTGTAACTTCAACCAGCCAAAGAAGGATCGATTCGAACACATTATAGGGCAATCAAAAGCTTTGCTAAAATCTGTGTAAATTACTTCTACTTTCCCATTTTTATCTGCAAAATCCATCATCCAAGGTCTTTGTGAATGCACCAAGGTTTGAAGTAGTATATATTTAACGAAGCGAATTTGAAATTAACTTAAAACTATATTATGACAATAAAATGAACATGAACAATGTCGCGAATATAGATAGTTATTAATAAAATTTCTTTTAAAGCCCAACTAACCTAGAAAAACCGATATAGAAAAATTTGAAAAATATAGTGTAACGGAAAGAAAAATTGAATATCTATCTCACGTTGCATCCTTCGTAACTGCAATGGATATGGTGAGGTAGCATCATAATGTTTTATGGCCAACTAATTGTGTATGTGTTTCAGTTATAGGGAAGAGGGGGTAATCAATCAAAAACATGTGCAATAAAAAAATGTATTACTAAAATTGTTACTGAATATGTATTGTCTTTATTTCAGTATTAATGGCGTGAAAATAATCGCGACTTTGTTTTGACGTTTTGTCTTGCAAAAATGTCAAGTAAAATGACAACTGGCAATAATAATTGTCAAACAGGTAAAGATAAAAGAATTCTACGTCTAATTAGGTGACAAGAGAAATCGGTGAAAATTATTTATTTAGCATAGGATAAAATCAGGAAAAATGTCGTTTTTCGGTGTAGGAAATCCTTTTACTACGCCGGTGGGTCAGAAAATAGGTAAATAATAAAAAAAATACATCAATATTGCAAAATCTTTACATTTTTGTAATAATTTACTTTGCTTTTTGTTGCGCACTAAGATATTTAAAATTACCTTTGTAATACCTATTATTCGTAGTATCCTTGTTTATTCTTTGAAATTATTTAATAAACCAGACACAAACCACATTGAACAATAATTAATTAGTGTTAATACATTTGACCCTTATTGTCAATATACTAATATCGTTCTAGAACAAGCCACTGATGGATCTTTACCATCAGAAAATTGGGCTCTTAACATGGAAATATGTGATATAATTAACAGCAGTACTGATGGGCCCAAGGATGCCATAAAGGCCATCAGGAAGAGGTTGACTCAAAGTGCTGGCAAGAACTACACAGTAGTTATGTACACACTTACTGTTCTGGAGACCTGTGTTAAAAATTGCAGTAAAAGCTTTCATGCTTTAGTATGCAATAAGGAGTTTATATCTGAACTGGTAAGTTTTATAATTGTAATTATTTTAATTGAATTAGTTTATGTAATTAGTAGTTTTATAATTTCAAATATGTATGTAATAAATCAAATGTATATAACATATAAATATTATCATTACACACACCTACTTATATGATACAGCTAGTTATTTGAATGTAGTTTTGATGAAAGAGAGATATAGCAACATTAGTTATTTTCATAATACAAAACTTGAGTTTATATTAACTAGAAAGAGTATGTATATATATATTTATCTTTGTAACATGTCTTGTATGAATCCTTTGTTATCAGATAAAATGTTATTCACCTAAACTTTGATATCTCACAAGATATAACATTCTATTGATTTACAAACCGGCAAGGATTTTAATTTGTCCTTATTATATGTTTATAATGTATATGTTAATATGTATTAATATTATTTAATTTTTAGTTAAAAATGTTGATCCCCTTGAAGAGAACAAGTCTTTGACAGTTATTAATATATATTTATAGAATATCAATAATATTACTGGATATTAAATTGATATTGTTAATGGGAAAACGTAATTTCCTAACAGTAATATTTGATATTATTTACACATAATGGTATTATTATACTACAAGTTTTTAATAAACTCTTTCAACATAAATAATATTTGTAATATAATATTGTTATTGCACAATAATTTTTGCATATGACTTATGATAATTACCACATTGTAAAATATATATGACATTAGTTTATTTTAATTTAAATCCTCAAGCAAATGAATGTTTTAAAATTTCAAATAATATTTGTGTATTAGTTCTCACATTCACCATTTATTTAATTATATATTCAAGATAGCAATTTAAAACTAGTTTGTTGAAATAATTTATTTAAGTAATAAATTCAAATGTGCTTTTCTTTTTTATTTGTTTTGGAATATTTTAATATTTTCTCCATATTATAATGTATTAATAGCTTTTGATATTAAATTTCCGAGAGAATCAGTTAACTTTAATAATAATAATATAATTACAGGTAAAACTTATTGGACCTAAGAATGACCCACCAACAGTGGTCCAAGAAAAGGTGCTAAGTCTTATTCAATGCTGGGCTGATGCTTTCCAAAACCAACCAGAGTTACAGGTTTATTGATCATATAATAATAAAATAATTTTTGAATATAAATAGACCTTTAAAAATATATCGAGACATTATTGCTTTTTTATGTTTTCGTTTTATTATATTAATACAGAATTATCAAGATAATAAATCTGAAGTTTGTCTCAATATCTGTGAACATTATTAAACAATGTTTTGAATGTTTTTAAATAAATTGTTGGTGTTTTTCTTGTCATTCTTTATGAAGGTTATTTTACAAGTAGGATTGATTCTATTGTTATTCTATTGTTTTTTTGTGGTATAAGTATTCATACTTCATAGCACAATTGTAATTTTTATCTTATTTTTTACTGTATGTTTTTGTCATTTGACCCAGACCATATTTACCATACATATTTAGTTATCACAGTTTTAATGATATTATATATACAAGCTCAACCTGTTACTTTTTTTAAACAGTCCCTTGCTTTGTAAATTGAGCTATTGTCTATACTTTCTAAGAATCTAGATTTGTATATATAATCTTCTTTATCTTGATAGAGAAATTTAAATGAGCATAACATGGCTAAACTTGCTAAACAATTTCAAACATTACAATTATTCAAACTAATACCCAAATGTTTGATAAAATGCTCATTAGTAGTTTTTTTTACACATTTGTTTCATTTACAATATATTTATTCCAAGAACAACCAACCAAAAGTAATGTTAATATAACATATAAATGTTATATATAGTTCACGGTCGTAAGATTTAGAATTATATAGATTTATGATTTTAAGTATTATAGGCCTGACTCTTTCCGAAGAAACCTTGTATTTAATTTTATTAATAGTAAGTACTATAAGCAATGCATTTGTTTTTTTTTTCGTACGCATTTACGTTTCATATTTTCAAATTAAAACCGTTCTAAAGAAGTTTCACGATAACAATTTAATTGTTAATTTTCAGGGAGTGGGTCTAGTTTATAATGAACTGCGCAACAAAGGTGTAGAGTTTCCAATGACAGATCTGGACGCAATGGCTCCCATTTTCACTCCACAGAGGGTAAATATTTTAATATTTATTGAATAAAATTTTAAGATATTATACTGAATTGTTATATAGTCTTTATGTACCTTTATGTGTGCTATATGTCGATCTGTTAGTTTCACTCCTGTCATTTATCCTTAGAAGTTTAGATGTCAGGGTCTGGATCCCTGAATAGGCAACATTATCAGTGAAAATGGAAGTAGTGTAATGTATTTTAAATAGTCTATAAGTATTTTTTAATTCAACTGAAAGTTCAAGAAACTAGTTGAGCGAAGCGAGCGGAGCGCTCTACTGGAGAGAATTTGCTTTGGTTTTACAAAGTTGGCATTAAAACGGCTTAACGGTTCGGTTTCAAATTTTGCACACATACCATGTTGATACGTGTGGTGGTTTGTAAAAAAAAAAAAAAAAAATTCTTTATCGTTGAGTTATAATGTCCAAAAAACATCACTCCCATAGACTTCAATGTATAAAAAGTGGCGCAAAAATTGAAGTCTCATTGTGGATGCGCGTGCCGAAATTTTTTAATCGAATTGTACTGTCCCCCTGTTAATTTTTTTTTTCCCACACCAAGACGAAGCCTTCGGCTTGGCTCGCTTCGCTAAACATGCAAACGGCACCCGAGATTTCGCGATCGCAGTGAGTCGAAATTGAGGGTCTGGTGGCGTTCCTAGTATATTTTAAAAAAGTCATTATTATATTAGTATAGACGTCTTTGGGTGTCAATACCCAGTTAACATTAAGATTCTAGATCTGTCCCTACTACTACAGCTCATACTTAAAACCTCTTCATGTAGAGTGTACCAGATGGAGTAGAACCAATAGTTGGTTCTCCACAGCGCTCTATCCCACAGAACTCTCCGAGTCGACCTACACAGGAACAGATTGCTGGCACGGTATGTTGATTTTTTATAATTATAATGCTATCCAAAATTTTGTTCATTTTAGTTATTAAATCTATATGAAATATGTTATTTAATAACTAATAAAGGAATCTCTTTAATCCAGGCGCTTTCCGAGAGCCAAGCCAGCAAGCTTCGCACCGACCTCTCGGTGGTAGATGGCAACATGACCGTCATGAACGACATGCTCACCGAGCTCACTGGCGTGCCCTACCACCAGCACCACGAGACAGACATCGAGCTGCTCAACGTACGTTTGTTACCACATCAAATGACATCGCTGCTTGCCCTGCATGCCCTCCATTTACGAGGCTTTTGGGTGTCTAGTAAATAAAAAAATTCCTTACGCCATGACAACTTTTTCGCAATTTTATAAATATAGTGTTGAATGTTTGATGTCTGGCCAAAATTCATTTATCATGTAATGTTGTAGGAGCTGGCGGACGCGCTAAAGGCCATGCAGACGCGTGTGGCGGAGCTCGTGGGACGCCTCGGGGACTCTGCCCTCACCGCTGAGCTGCTGCTCACCAACGATCGCCTGCACAACCTGCTGCTGAGGCACTCGCGCTTTCTCAATAACAGGTACTGCCGCAGATGTGCGGATGAACAGAGAGGTCGTCTTTATATATATGTAATAGCATATTTTTCACAAAATTTTGGTTAATTTTTCTGTTTTCATATTTTATGGTTACGTAATGAATATTAGAAAAAATATAAATACTATTTTGTTTTTAGAGTTGCTGCCACCGGTGTCGCGACACCTTCCGCCATTCTAGGAGCAGCCATGGGAGTGCCCGGGACTACTACGCGTTAGTGTTTGTTTTAACATGCATTTTTATTAATAATACGAATTACACTATCGAGTCTTATCTGTATTTTTTTATTGTAGCCGAGAAAAAAGATGATGACGCCCTCATTGACCTCAGCGATGATGTTCCTGACGTCGCTAAACTATGTAAGTTCTTTGATAAGTATTTATATTTGTTTAAGAAATGTTTAACATATCAACTAATTATATTTTCAAATTACCAGCTGTAAAAGATGACCAAGTCGACAAATCTCCGAGCAGTTCCAAGGACGAATTCGACATGTTCGCTCAGTCACGCAATGTCACGTATGAAACTGCGAAAACTGGGTAACTAAAATATCATAAAAAACGAATTCCGAAATTTACAATAGAGAATCACAAAGCTTATACTCTTGAATCTACTCTCCCCTCTCTAGGACGACATATTAATAAATGCTATTAAAATAATTATAAATTTTAATAATAATTCTTTTCCTCCCAGGGGTAGCAGCTACGCAGACAACGCGGACGCGCCGAGCGGCGGGCTGGGCGCCGCCATGCACAGACACGCTACGCCGGTACACACACAAACATGCACGCACACATACACAGACGCGTCACGCCGGTACACATACAAAAACGCGCACGCACACATGCACAGACTCGCCCCGTCAGTACACATAAACACGCGCGCGCACATATACTTAGACACGCCACGCCGGTGCACACACACACACATGCACAGACTCGCCACGTCAGTACACATAAACACACGCGCGCACATATACTCAGACACGCCACGCCGGTGCACACACGCACACATGCACAGACTCGCCACGTCAGTACACATAAACACGCGCGCGCACATATACTCAGACACGCCACGCCGGTGCACACACGCACACATGCACAGACTCGCCACGTCAGTACACATAAACACACGCGCGCACATATACTCAGACACGCCACGCCGGTGCACACACGCACACATGCACAGACTCGCCACGTCAGTACACATAAACACGCGCGCGCACATATACTCAGACACGCCACGCCGGTGCACACTCAAACACGCGCATGCACATATGCTCAGACACGCCACGCCGCTACACACATACACACAGTATAATTTCTACTTAACATAATATGTACTTTGGTAGCTTTGGTTTATAATAGAAATGAAACTAATACTAAATATAGGTTTAGTTTAGCTCATTTTTATTTTAAAAAATATACTTTTCTATTATTTATTTATATAAAATTTTAGTTTTAATTGTTTTTATTTATTTTTTATTTACAATTATTTTTTATCAACAGCCAACGGGAATGGACCAAAGAGAATTTGATGAAATATCTGCTTGGTTAGCCCAAGAGAAGGTGATGATTATTATTACCTTGATTTATGTTTTACAACTTTATAGTTCTCACTTATATTATTATTTTGTATTCAGATTTATTATAAAAGACTCCATCCATTAAGGTTACGTATATTTTTATATTTTTTCTTATGTATATTTTAATGAAAACAGGATGGAACCAAGTATTTCTTTAAATTTATATTTTTTTTTTCTATGTATTTTTAAAAATTTTGAAATTAACGTGAACGTAAACTCATTTTGTATTTTCGACATTAAAATAATATGTATTTTTAAAAGGCTGCCTCAGAAGCAAATGGGCAAGAGAGTGTAACGAGCAGTGACTTTGACAAGTTCCTTGCTGAAAGAGCCGCGGCCGCCGACAGCTTGCCAAATGCGGGCCAAGGCCAGGGCCAACCTGGCCAAACGGGTCAAGGTCAAGCCAGCCAAGGCCAGGCCACGCCGCGCCATCGCCACATCAAAAAAGATGAAGATACCATGTTCGCACTATGATGTGCTTCATATGTTTTAGCGTTAGACGATTTCGCTGCAGCTTTTATTTATTTGCTGGTCCTTGAGACTATAAACATGCATTTTGATGACAAAAAAGTATATAATTACACACATGAATGATTATGAATTTGAGATAATTATAAGAATAATATATTTAAACAAATCTATTTTGAACAAATGCATATATTCTACTTAATTTTATTTATTTTCGGCGATTTTGCAACTATTGTGTTCCCGTAAAGATGAGAAATAAATGTAACTTTTATCACGTTAAATGTAAAACAAACATTAATTATATGGGTTCAAAATAGTTTTAATTAAATATTTGTCTTTTGTGATAATACTAAGCATAAAAACCGTAATTGGAGTTTACCTGACTTCATACCAAATAGGTTTTATAATAAGAATAATAATTTAATAAAGAAATCGTCGACGTTACACTTTAAAGTAAATACTTATTATATAGTTTTTTCATTGAACGATATAACCATTATTCATAGTGGAAAATGATACTACATGCACATTGTACCACGCCGATGGGTGCCTGGCTTTTATATGAAATAAGGTGATCACTTAGTCTATTATTTATTCAAAAATCACAATTGCATATTATTAATATGATGTTAGTTATAAAATTTATTTTAAATATTTTCACCTTCATGCATTGAATCAAAGGAGTTAAACGCTATTTTAGACTAAGCATATTGTTTAATATATTATTGTATTTGTAAGTTTGACCAGGGATGATAAAATATTAGTATTATTAAAAAAATAATACGATAAAAAATAAACATTTTTACTAATTATGTATTGTTCATTTAATGTTGGAGAAATGCTTTTAAGAACATTCAATGGTATTTATAAGAGGGTATTGTGTGATATTTATTCATCTTTATGAGTATTATTTATGTGCAAAGATCAATTTACATAACAAAATGGTGATTGAAATTATATATTGATGTAATTCTTTCATTTTTTTAATAATAATTAATTAGTCGTATGTCTCGATTTTACTCCAGTCAATAGATTCAATATTAATTCACCAGCCCTCGTTACCTGAGTTACTTTATGTACCAAAGTATTGCTTGTTAGGCTTGCTAACATGGCATGTACGTCACATGGCATGAACTTTTATGATGCATTTATGTATCGATGTAACAATATATATTGTTCTAAAAAATATAAAAACCATTCCATTTGTCTCGATTAAAATTATTTGTATTAATGTGATAATGTATGGAACAAGCTTAATGTTATTAATGAGAGTTATTTTTTGTTTTACTTGTTGTATTTAAGAAAATAAATTAATCAAAATTGAACTGTTTTTTTTCCAGTCTTACAAACCATAGATTTTAATATTCTGCTCCATAGTTATAGAAAATGTTTTCTATTGTTTAAATAAAACCTCTTGATGAATGGTGGTTTTGGGACAATTTACTTTCATGTTTGACTATACCAAAAAAATATTTTTAATGATAGATTCCATTAAAATGTCTGGGATATATTTTGCATTATTATTAAAAAATAACTTGGGTGGTATTCTTAAGTAAACGAAGAAATATAAGACAACATTTATTATTATTATATTTATTTATCAATTTCTGTATCCACAATGGACATATAGGTATCGTGGATTTGGCAATATTCATTAAAATATTTACACGGACCTACAGAAGTCAAAATAAATCCTCGGGGAGATACGAAAATAGATTCAAATTTTCATAAAAGCACCATTTCAAAACTTTTCAATTTAACAAAATAATAATATTCATACAAAAATATAATAGAACCGGGACGATCGTTTAGTCTTAAAAATATGTTTTTGTGATGAACATAACAAAAATAAAAAAAGTAAAAATATCATCTTCACCGGCAAAAATTGACTTGTTCGATTCTCTCCGACCGACCGCGGGGGAACGTAACAAATATCACGATACAGAAATTATAAATACCCCTAAACGTACATAAAACAAATTATGCTGCTGAATAAATTACATTACGCAATAAGTTAATTTCCATCGGGACGAAATCGGAAAAGAATGTGAAGATCGGAGTACTCCCGAGAAAATATGGTAGCCGGCGGCCGCCTCGTGCAGCTGCGTCGCCTACAGCTCGTCGCGCGGCGCGTCGTCGTCGTCGCGCTCGAGGTCGAGGTCGGCGTCGGCGCCCGCCGGCCCGGCGCCTGCGCCGCCTGACTCCACGAACTGCGTCAGCGCGCTCAGAGTGCGCTCGCCGTTGTACTCGCGCACCTGCGGAGATGCTTATACTATATTATCTATATCAGACGGAGCAGACTCCATCTTTAATATTATCACTTTTGAGACATCGTCTCCGAACTAGTCTACTTCGGTATATGAATTATTGGGCGTCCGCCTCGGTGCCCACCTGGTTATCCTTGGTGTAGAGCTTGATGGTGGGGAAGGACGTGATCTTGGTGTGCTCGAGCTCGTTGGCGGTGGCGTCGATCTTGGCGATCACGATGTCGTCATCCTTCTCGAAGTGTTCGCCCAGCTTGTCGTAGATCGGGACAAGCTGCTTGCAGTGCCCGCACCTGGGACAAAATAATATTCGTAATTAAATAACTTTGCATATATGTGAATGTGTATCGCCCTCGATTTGCGCTCTAATGTTCGTAAAAACGACGTACGTACTTATAGTTCCAATTGTCTCTAAAAATTATATTCCGAAAAATAGCATAGGAATTGAAATAATAATTTATACTTTTATCAAGAAAGGCGAGACATATTATATAATAATAATATAAAAACTATGACGTTGGCGATCTCCCGCTAAGTAACGAGCGAGTTTACTCGTCGATGACGAACTATTTACATAATTGACGTGTTCTTAAACCATTGAGCAATATACTTTATTTGTGCCTCTTTAATGTCTTAACGAATTTCTTTCAACTCGCACTTGAGTACACACGACGAATATGTCTCATAAATATATTATTATTTGAATATAATAAGATAAACAATATTTTTGAAATAGTCATCGACGGTTTGTTCAAATTTTCTAGAATTATGAATTTAAAAGACATAAATTTTAAATGCATTCGTATTATGCAAATTGTAAAAAATACCATATGTTAACCAATTTTTAATACCTAAATCAAAAAATATATATAATTTATTAACACGAATTAGACTTACAAGATACTCTAGTAATGGTAGTAACGTAATCATTTACTTTTCGTAACTTTTTAAAATGTATAAATAATAAATAACGTCACAGCGATGTGTAGCGTTTTGAGGTCGCTTATGTAGATTATATAAAACACTATAAATGTATAATTTATTAAAAAAATTATTATTATTATTAGAATAATAGTAATTTTAGTATAGTTTTGATTTAAATAAGTGAATAATATTCTCAGTGGTTCGGGATCGTTTGGTACTTCTGTATTATTGCAATAAGTTGATACTAGTATGATAAGACCAGCTAGTCACAATAGATAATACAAAAAATTTGAAAGCGCGCGCAAAATTTCCCCATGCAAAGTCTATGGGAGAAATTAATTTTTTGACTAATTACTGCAATTAGGCTAATGAGATTTGAGAGTTGTCACTATTTTTCAGCAGTGTAGCATAATGAGACCTTTGATTTGAGCCATCAACGATATTTTTCTCTTTAGTGGTTCTCGAGCTACAGTGTGCCAACGAAATCGCTTCCTGCATTAATATATAAGATTAATAATTGAAAAATAGACTTCTCACCATGGCGCGTAGAACTCGACGAGCACGCTCTTTTCACTGTCGAAGACCACCTCGTCGAAGTTGGAGGCGACCAGCACCTTGACGGGTTTTGCAGACCAGTCGGACGGCAAGTCCTCGCTCAGCAGATGCTGCTTCAGGGATCCAGCGAAAAACGACTGCACGAACTCCTGCGGACGTGGATACACGTTATGAGATTTGGTCATGTGCTAGTAGATTATTTATTTTTATAACATGATATTTATTTTAGTTGTGATAATATATTATGTCAATTATAAAGTAGAGAATAGATAACTATTTGATAAAGAACTTGTAATTTTAATGAACAAACTGCTAACTAGAGGCAGTAAAACGGTAGCCAGTAATGGCTTATTATTTTTATTAGACTGCAATCATGATATGGTACGAGCCGTGACCAATAAACAGCGCGACAAACCGATAATATGTTTTCCACATTTGTTGATTGAAATATAACTTAAATCAACGTTCAATATCGAGATAAGAATGAGTTAATGACTAACAGTTAATTAAATATTTACTCTTATATTATGCTTTTAATTTTAAACCCAAATCAAATTACTTATTCGCCTAACGAAACTACAAATGCAATATTTCAAGTAAATTAGAATTGATTAAACTTACCACTAATTTCGTACAATATGGATTTAAAGAATTATTATTATTTACTGATATTTTCTTCATCTGTTTTATATCACAAAATAAATATCTTTTCTTGTATTCATTTAAATAAATATTAAAATAAAGATTACTCATTTTATTATGTCAGGTCCATAGAAGTATACTTTAAACTTTAACGTATAGCTTGTGTGATATATGGTAATTATTAGTATTACTCACCGATATATCCTCAATTCTATAAATAAATATATGTTTAATTTTATTGTTCTCTATTCCCTAACATAATAAAAATATTAAAAGTATTTTTCAGGTTATTTTCTTATTTATGTAGTAATGCTTTACTTTCACTTGGAATTTGATCAGGTCAGTTAAGAGTATGAACGTGAATGACATTGGATAGGTGTAATGAAAAGTAAACATTCCATATTAACCATACATGAATGATTAATGAATGGGAGGAAGGTATGATGATGAATATTTTTACCTCGACAGAGTTAGCATTAAGTTCATCAGCAGCTGGCTTATACTTGGCCATGTCCTGTTCAAGAGCAATGAGACGAACTGATGGTACTTCATCTTTCTTCATTCCAAAGAATTCCAGGATTCTATACATAGAGAATAGTATTATTGTGGGGTGTTTGGAGGGCAATATCAGGAGAATCTAATATAAAAAATATTTTACTATTTAAATAAATGACTGTTTCAGGAATATTAAATTTAAATGAAATATATTAAATGATTTATTACCTTTGGTGATCATCTTCGTCGGTGTCGATGGAGACTGTCATGATTCTGTCGCGATAGTTCTTTGCAACGGGTTTCAGTTCATCAATGTATTTTTCAAAATGACCGTCTTTCTAAAAATTTTGGTATACGTCAGAGCAATATCGGCGTTTATAGTTTATGTTAAAATTATATATTAGTATATATTATAAATTAGACAATGATATGCTTTTAAGAAAATTAAAATTTTTATAACATCCATCTAACGCGTAGACGACGGAAGGTCATTCAACTTTTATCTATGTGGCAGTTGATGACTTGTGCATGTAAACTTGAATTTCAAATCGAATACTGGTTTTTTATAGTCTTATAAAAATATATATATATATATATATATATAAACAGTAAAAAATAAAAAAATACAGACAAACAATTGTTTTATAGCTAGTATGGTTATAGACAATATAACGACATTAACTGTACTCTGACCCACAATTCAAAACGCACTTAAGTGTGTCATGTCATAGAGCATTGTGATTAATTAAAAGTAAGAGTAACTTTCTAAGCTCATGTGACCACTTTTAAGATTTGTGCACTCTCACAAACCATGAAGTTTTAAGATATATAAAGTTATGTTGTGAGCTTGTTATAAAGATAAAAAAGTAGCCTTTCCTTATTTAGACTTTTATATAAGATAAACAAATTGATTGACCTCCAAAGATTAATTTGATATAATGGCATATTGATAACAATGTTAAATTGTAATTAGCATTGACAATTACTTTTTGTTGATGATTTTAAACACTTTTATTACATATTACTTAATATATGAAATGTAAAAATAAAACATACCTTAGACAAGAACAAGAGAAGGTGGTATTTGATCTGTCCACCAAAAATCTTGGAGGCAGTTTCATGTGAGAATTCCACTATGGTGGGCATACTTTGCATGAACACCCAGGCTTTGAGGAGGTCTTCATTGAACTCTTCTCCATCATATTTAACTTGTGGATCCTCGAACTGTTAATAAGGGAGTATATTAATGTTGGACAAAAGAGTTAATATAATATTTAGGTCTCTTGTTTACAAGCACCCTTAAATATTCTTTTTTTAATTGCAATGCCTTTAAACAATTTTTCAATAAACTTAAGATGACTTACTTTCTTGTAAAGCACAACATCATCAGCCTTAGCCTCAAGCTCTTCAATCACTTTCTCATCGGAGACTATGGCAAATATTTGGTCGTCAACCAAACCAGCCGTGTTCAGGAAGACTACTGCTTTATCAGATGACTGGTCAGGGAAGAAACCAAATATAACAACAGGATTGGCAGAGGAAAGTTCTTTTGCTTGTTCAGCTGAGGCAATTTCCACTGCTGGAGGACCAGTCTTCTTCTTCAACCATGCTATGATGTCATCAGCTTGGCGACCACCTTTTTGTAAAAAAGTGTAAAATTATAGCAAAAATAAAGCCATATACAAATCCATGTAAAGTAATTACCAAATCATGTTTTCAGGAATTACTAGATTTTATTTACCTATATATTATGATAGTAATAAAGATATCAGATACACAAACTATTAGATCCCTTATCTAATAAAATTATTTTTTACATATTTTTTTAATTAGGATATCTATAAATTTCAATGGTTTTTTTTTTAATTCAACTAATTTATAAGATTTTTTTATTTAATCAAAATCTTTATTAACCTATAAAGTGTGTCTAAGTAATTACTTATCTTAAATCTGTAATGTTATTTAATAATTTACACACTTTTTTTTTTTGACTTAAATATGTTTATAAAACTATGACTCGTAATACATGTGACTAATGTATGCATGACCATCAATCAACGTTAAATTGCATGGTTTGAATATTAAATATGGCATATAAAAACAAAATCAATGTAAAGAATATATATGAATATATATATACCACTGTAGTCAATGGCGTTGCCCTTCTTGAAGAAAATGAGAGTTGGATAACCCTTGACTTTGTAGGACTCTGCTAGATCTTGCTCTTGAGTTGCATCTACCTTAGCCAACTTGATAGGAGATTCTTCTTCGGCAAGCTTTGTGGCCGCCTTCGCGTATTCCGGCGCAAGTGATTTACAGTGGCCGCACCACGGTGCATCTGTGACGTAGACATAATTACAATACTGGCCGGCAAAACTTCACATAACATTTAATAATACAATTTACAATAGTAATTTAAATCGGTTATTTATCAAATTAATACTAAATTAGCTTACAAAGGAAAGGTTATTCAGTTATAATATAACTTTATAAATGTAACTTACAAAATTCTACTAAAACGTAGTCGTTGGATGAAATAACATTGTCGAAATGGGGTTTGCTTAGTACAAGTACATTATCTTCAGATGGAATTTCGTCTCCAAATGCGATACCCAGAAGGGCTATCACCAATGTCAATAAGGCGGCACGCATCTTCAGTTTCCTATGGTCCTAATAAAACTACTGATTATAGTCGGAAGACGAGACTCATAAAAATGCCGAATCTGCCACTTCATTCACACTAGCACCGTCTCACTTGACGTGGCAGCGTCGATCGTGTGTTTGGCTGTGATTGGTAGAATATATACTTTTTTTAAAATCCTTCCGTCATGCTTTGATGTTATTATAAATAAAATAAATATTATTTATTTATTAGTTAAAGTCATTTATTCACTAAATATAACAAAAATATTTATTAAATATTATAAAAATATAATATTAATGAAAACAAAAACAAATAAATTTTAATTTTCAAGATAATAAATAACAAAACAATAACAGTTTCAATTTACGTAGTAAACTATATGATTTTCAATAGTATTGTAATTTATTTGAAATATATTAAATTATTAGGTTCATAAACGTTTAATTATTTTTCTTTTCTATTTTTATGTCAACATTTTAAATTTCATAGTAAACAAAATGATACTAGTCAGTGTCAATTTGTTTATTGACGTTAAGATTAGACGATAACCAATGATGAATGTCAACAACTAATATCTGACTTTCAAACATGTAACTATTACCAAGTTGTAAATAATTTAGGATTTAACATAGTAGAGCCACAAAAAATACCTTTTAAAATATATATTTATGTTTTCAGGAATGTCGTAATTAGAAAATGAGTAATGGTTTTAGTTGAATGATAGTTTTCTAAAATATCTCCATTATAGGTTTACATTTAAAATTTATCAAATTTATTGAGATCAACTTATGGTTTTAAACACATTGCATCAATTATATATACGACAAAGTTCGTGTAATACCGGTAGTATTTATATTATAATTAGATTATAACACAAAGAAATCGAACTTCGTCTAGTTTGTGATATTAAAAATTTAAACAAACAGTATTACTGCTGTGAGACATGCTGTAAATCACTAATCGTGGCCTTCACGTTCAAACCAAAGAATGTATTTTAGAATTTTAAAATTGGACACTATCCAATTTTTATCCCCAATTGATTCTGAACTTCACTTTAAAATATTGGCTATAGAAATATAACCACGAAATTTTAAAGGTATTCATTTTTTCTTATTATTATTATTCTTATTATTATTTTTTCATATAGCAGTTTTATACAATAAATATTAATTTTTATTTGTTATAAATTGGATAATATAAGTTTATATTATATTTCTTTCTTAAGAAAGTATTTTATTCTTCAGATGCCACAACTGACAGTTCGATCAGAAATATATGATGAATATAACTACAAAACTGGAAACAAACCAAGTAAAGAAGGAAGTAAGTAATTATAAATTATTATCTTTTTTTTTTAAAAGAATAAATTAGTTTATATAAAATGTAAATCAGTCAAATCATAACATATTTAATTTAATTAATGTTTATTTTTATTTACATTTGTTTCAGATGTGATATCTGAGTTTCCTTTTTTGCTGCCCCCTAGTAGTAACATTCTTAAATTTGATGACGATGAAGACCTAGATGTTGAAAGACCACAAAAAGAAGTAATTAAAATAGGTAATAAAGTCCTTATAATATTTAAAAATGAATTTGTTATTATATATTACTACCGAATAGCTAAAATTCTTTATAATAAATTAATTATTCCTTTCCCCTAAAAAAAGTAAATTTTTGTAAGATAAATTTTAGAGCATAGTTCGAAAACGAAAATCTCTTTGGTTGGACTGCAAGTGTGGAGAGGAGCCTTTTTGCTTGGAGACCTGTTAATACACTTGGGTCAGGATGGCTTGGGAGGGAAGACGGTAATGGAACTTGGAGCTGGTACGGGTTTGACAAGCTTTGTTGCTGCTATTTATTCTAAAAAAGTTTTATGCACAGGTAACTTAAATATAATAATATGAATTTTGAAAGCTGAAATCTGAGAAATATTAACTGAAAAAGATTTGCTTAATTTTGTGATATAAAAGTATTTTTTTATTTTAGATATAAATGTGGGTGGTATCTTGGAACTAATTAAATTAAATGCTAAATATAATTCAAAACTTATAAAATCTCAATTTAAAGTGATGCCACTCGACTTCACTAATACAGATTGGGATCAGCCTCTTTTAAATGAAATTAAAAAGACAGATGTTGTCATAGCTGCTGATGGTAAGATATCTTATGTTAATGAAAATAAACTAAAGTCAGTAATTAAACTAATTCTAATAACTATTAACAACAATAACCAAATCCACATGTTTATCAACACTTAATAAAATGTAATTTTAAACTGTAATAGAGAAAATAAGTTTGATTATTAATAAGATAAAATAAAACTATTTTCAGTTATCTATGACGATGACGTCACAGCGGCATTTGTGTCGACCATACAGAAAATACTTAATACAGAACCTCCGAAAACTTTATACATTGTGTCAGAAAAACGCTACGTATTCACGATAGAACACATGGACTCGGTGGCCCCTTGTTATGAAACATTCCTGTCCTTGTTAGACAAAGTAAAGACAAATTCCGACTGGACCATAGAGCAATTAGCGCTGGATTTCCCTAAATATTTTACTTACGAACGCGTTAAGGAACTGGTGTTGTGGAAAATAACCTCAAAAAAACACCTGTGATGATATAAATACTTGATAAAACTGCCGCCGTTTTATTTGTATATATTTTTTAAGTGAAATTTTTGAAAACAAAGCATTTTGACAATGTTGTTTGATTTTACTATATTATAGAGCCTAGCTGTAGTAAATTGATTTCAGTTTGTTTGCGTGTTGACTCGACGGTGTAGGCTGCCCTCTTACAGAATATCAGTTATAAAAGGACAAAAGCTACTACATAGTACATTCGGTCCGTAAGAGCTTGAAGCATACAGGGTACAATACAGGGTATTTAATCCATGTCATCCGAGGTCCAAATTAAATGCCTGTTTAAACCCTTTTGCTCCAAAAAGAAAATAAAACAAACTTTTAAGGGCGAATTTTTATAAATCGGACCGATGAATTTGGCCGAAATAAATAAACAAACAAAACGCAACGTTCATAATTTTAAACGTACAAAAAAGTGTATAATTTAACATTATTCAAAAAACTTCTTCGTACATTTGGACGAAAAGTTTAAATTGCACACCCTTATTACTACGACTGATCTATTCTAGACTTAAAGTTACTTTTGAGTCGGCCAAAGTTCGTTATATTTGGTTAGGAAAGTTTTTCTAAGTTCCGAGTTCCTCGCTTGTTGGTCTTTTTCTTTGCTAAGTGTTTCTATACTTTGTCCTACACAAAGGTCTCCCGTGAAGTGAATAATCACCACTTGAGTATTGAATGACACATTTTTGTCTGGTATTTGTTTTGTGTAATTTGCTTGAGGACCAAAATCCATTGTAAATGTTAAGTCATCAGCTGTAAGAAATGGAATTACTTAGTTTTGTTGAACCGACCGTTTACCATTACGGTTCTTAAAAATTAAATGAAAATATGGATATTATGAATTTGCAACTTCGTATCTAACTCGTAATGAGAAAATGAAAATCTTACGGGCATTATATCCTTCAGTGTCGTGCACTGACGAATCGCCCGTACACTCGGGACCGCAGCGGCCATCTTTAAGAATTCCCCGCATTGTAGTCAGTTTACTGATGGCCTTTTCCGTGCTTTTACTCATTTGTTCATTTTTGTGCTTATCTATATTTCGGAGGAATTTTTTCATCTGAAATGAATTGTAATATATATTTATAACATACATATGTTATATATATATTTTTAATTAAATTATAATATGAAAGCCAGGTGCCAAACCAATTTCTTTCATCCTTAAATCTCTGTCTCCTGCAATTTCTATTCTTTGAGGGTGAGAACGTATTTTGCAACATTAACACTAAGCGTCAGGTGGTTTTTGTCTCCCGTAATACTATGAAATACTTACAGTTTTTGATATTTTCTTAGGCGGGTCTTGATATGCCATTTTCGGTTCTCCGGGATTACTGCCTGTCACATACAATGTGTTTTTTGGTATATCAAAGTCAGAATGCACTGGGACCCCAGGGTCCAAGATTTCTTTCTGTCTTCCTGACGTAGTGGAAGATTTACTATTTGTAGGCACGTATGTTGTCTTGCCAGGCTCGAGCGACTTTTGTATTCCTTTTTTTGTGTGTTTCCTTCTTCGCACAGGTGACTCATCCTCTGAAAGGCTTTCTTCGGATGTTGAAGGGAAAACTTCGTTAAGACTCAGTACTTCTACGTTGCATTCGTCGAGGTTGGCCGGGTTTTCAATATCCGCTACTTGGCAGAGATGATCCGTCGAATGTATACTTATGAATGACTTTTGTCCGACACAAAAAGTTGCGTCTTCTCCCGACGTCGAAGATTTTTTCGACACAGTCACTGAAATTAACAGCATTCATTTAAAATCGTTTCAATATTACAATAATTTAACTTTTTGAGACTTAAAAATTTAAGATTTTAAGAGCAATCAACTAGTCACTCCACAAGAAAGTAAAGTGCAAAAAAATGAGTAAAACAATATTGTTTTATAGATATCATTGTACGAAAAGAAAAAGTAAGATATTTGTAATATTACTTTAAGAGCTGGTTGTTAATCACTTACCAGCATAGGTATAACTCTCGTTCTCACAATTAATTTCTCCTAAAATAAAAACACTTCAAATTATTCAAAGGAATAAAATGATCATTAACCACTGAAGAACTATATTTACTAATACCTTTGTCTTCATTGTCCTCCGCCTGTGTGTCTATTCTAGTTTTATCAGATATTTTATGAACATTCTTCGTGTATGACATATTTAAACAAAAAATTTCAGTTTGTGAACCTTGTCAAATGGCTTTCCATTTTTCTTTTTATAGTAAATATGACAATTCTAATTTTGATATTATTGGCCATGATATATTTCTATTATATTGATTTATTAATTTAAAAGGATAGATATCCTGTGGAAAAAAAAGTATTGTTTTTATTATACACTATTTTTAATTAGGGATGATCTATACATCTAAAATATAATCTAATTTAAAAATAAAGACCGTTATCAAATAAAACAATCGGTACTGAAAATATTAATTATATTTCATTTCATAAGTACAAATAATTACTGAAACACATTATAAAAAATAACAAATGTTACAAATCATTATTGCGATGGTATTACATTAAAACAAACAAACACACAACTACATCTAAGTGTTGCCTGTAACAATCACACATACATACATACATCAGTGACCGAGGTGACAATTAAGGCAATTGGAGAATACAGTCTTATGTCGAATCGAATTTGTATAACATTGGTACGTCACTAGCCGTTTTATAAAAAATGTAGATTAATTCTAATATTGTAGAACATTTCTTTTATTCCCTTTAATACCACTTGAGGTAGACATGACCTATGAAATCACTTGAGTATAGAATTAATGATACAACCAATACGATTACCACAGTCGAGAATCGAACCCAGGGATGCAAAAGCACTTCATGACCCTGAACATAGTCGTCTATGGAATTTTCCTTTTACAAAATGCGTTTCGAGAACATTTATATTATCTCTGAGTCTTGAGATATTGGACTAAAACTATACTAGCCTAGTTAGTGATAAAACTATTCCAAGCTATGAGATTTTAAATTTGTTCTGTTCGTTTCTATATTAAGGTTTTAGTCTTGTGTATCAGTCTATTGAATGATAAGTGTATGTATGTCAATGATCTTCAAAACTTAAAAAAGAGATCCAGGATCGGCGAAAAAAATACGTCATAATTTATGAAACTTAACTACTTGCCTTCCATTTGATGGACTTACCGACTAAAGCTTATAAATTACTGGGCAGTAACGAAATATTTACCTAATCACGTGGCGGAATTTTGTTAATCGTCACCTTATACGGCGCCAAAGTAACATCGTGCTTTCCTATCAATCTAAAACCGTACTGTTCTGGCTCGTCCCAGATTGTACTAAAAGCCTCGAGAGACCAGTCCTTTTTCCGACTGAATACTGATTATTCGCTATACGGAGCTTTTCCTTTCAGATATAGAAGACCTTTTCCTACTCTGTATGCTCCCTGAGGACATTTTGCGTTTACTTTCACCGTTAGTGGGTCCGGGACTAGACGACTTGTTGAAACTCGAACTGGCGCTGGCCATTCTGTTCGCGTTCTGTAAATTGGAAGTTTTCCGTCTGACTGACGGGGAAGCTTCTACGTTGTTTAATTTGGCAGTGGTGGTTGTGGGTTTTTCGATTATCGCCGGTTGCTGATACTTTCCGACCGAGTTCCAATGTTCTCTCTGGTTTTTGAGAGAATCCCCTATTTTCTCTTTGGCCTCGGCGTTGTCCGCCAACATTTGGTTTAACAGTTTCAGTGTTTTATAGAGGGCCACCGGACTCAGGAGTCCGAAATCGTGTAACGAACTCATGTGGAGAATAAAATTTCGGTACAAGTTCTTCTCGAGCAGCTCCTTGCCTTTCATCTGTAAGAACATCTGGCAGGCCAGGGGTATTTGGCAGTCGCCTACGTAATTGTACTTCATGACATGTAAATTCCACATTTTCATCAGCTCCTTCTCTCCCTCGTTGACGTCCGTGAACTCATCTATCATCATCATGGTCTTCTGCCGGAGCCATAGTGGATCGGTTTCGCTCTCGGAATCGATATCCAACTCATTCGGATACACCGGCAGGCAAGTTATCGTATGATGGTACAACCTGGAAAAAAACCATCATATAAATCAAAAAGTAATAGAGCACCTTGTACGCTGTAGCATTGTGCGGGTGACGTCTGTCAGTACAAAATGACTAGGGATGGACGTTATGTATTTAATTTTTTTAGCTTACGATACTCGCAACATATATCTAGTTCCTTTTAATATTTTTATTAAAATTAATGTGTTATTCAGTTGTGCAGTGTAACTCCCTATATGAACTTGTCTTTACTTATATAAAAAAAATCAACATAGCGCTAATGACTTTTTTCGTGACAACAATTTTTTCGTGACAACATTGATTTCATTTGCAGACTAGATATTGTGATTGGGCTTAATTAACTAAATTAAGCCCAATCACAGTTATTACTATAGTTATGATGTATTACGAATGTGGTATAACGAAAATACTAAAATGTAATTTGTAAATCGCGGTAGCTTTCAAGAGAGAAACGAAACGTTACCGACAGTTTCATCCGCACCACGCTACAGCGCACAAGGTATAGCTAACGCCACCGCAAAATGAAGTAACAAAATTGCGTTTCAAATACTACCGGGACCTCCGATACAAATTTGCGTCCCCGACTAACGGACGGATGACTGCCGAGTCGAACAATGTAGCCCTACCGAGGAACATACACGTAGCGGATAACGTAAGCGGTCCTTCGTCACCTGTTGTGTCCCGTGAGGAAGGGTCGCTGCGCGTCCCCCTCCGCGTCGTCCAGCTCGAGGAACTCCGCCAGGCTGTGCGGGCGGGGCCGGCGCGCCTGCCGCGGCCGCAGCACCAGCAGGTGCGTGAGGTGCGCGCGGCGCGTGGGCCCGGCGCGCGGGGGACCCGCTCGAGGGGGCCCGCCGCCCGGAGGTCCGGCGCACGGGGGCCCGGCGTGCAGGGGCCCGACGTGCGGGAGGCCCGCCCGCGAGCGACCTTGCGCCGCGATGAGGTCGTGCGGCGAGCCCGTGTACGAGCCGTCGTACAGCTCGTTGATGGACACGTCCACGCGCGCGCCGCCCGCCAGCGGCTGCGAGAGAGGGCCCCGTTACTTATCGGATGGAATGATGGCGATCGATTTGAGGTCGATTTACCGATTAGGGAACGTCCTCCGAGGGGTCGCCCTGGGCTCTCCGATACTCACAAAGTATGTAAAATTGAATCGCGAGTGACACAGCTTCAGATGCTTCAGCAGCGAGTACAGGGTGCCGCAGTCGAGGGAGCACCACGGACAGTGTAGATCGTCGCAGGCCTCCGTCTGTTGTCGGGAGTTGTTGTTGTATAGAAACTGGTAAATTATCTGCTGACGTTTCGACGTCTCTGTGGCCTCCTGTTTAGGTTTTTCCCCTGTGAATAAAAGTATGTAAAGAAAGTTGAGACCGCGTAGGTAACGGTCCGAGGCGCCGATATAAATTCATAATTACTTTAGAGGAAAAATTTGTGAGTTTTTTTATATCCGTTATTTATATTTTTAATAATGTATAAATTTTAAAGAAATTGTTAGGTATGATGCATTATTCATTTATTTTTCTTTCAATTATCTTACCATTTTTTATTTCACTAGTGGAACATCTAGGGGTGGTAAGTTTTTCTTTGGCAGTGTGTTCTTTTTTAATGCCATTGCTGTCTTGTTGATACAGTTTAGGCCTATTTACTAAACCATTTGTGGGCTCTTGACTCCAACTGAGCTTTAGTTTTAACAGAGGTCGCACTTTAAATATATCAAATGGATTTGTTTCTGTTTGTAAATCATTTTCCTGAGGATAAATTTACATTTTATCATTACATTATCCATCTATTTAATTATCATTCAAATATTAATCCAACAATATAAGGATAAAAAGTGATTTAAATAATGTCAAGTCACTTGATTTGTATAGTTGGGTTTATTTATAAATTACATTAAAATAACTAGTAAAATATACTCACATTCGGTATAGTTTCCCACTGTGCCATTAAAGCTTTGTGTGGAGACCTAGCGATGGTTGCACTACGGCCACCGGGAGTTACATCATGTAATACGAGATCATACTCCCCATTAGTGAGGAGGCACCGGTTATGTTTGTCATAAACAATTAGTTCACTGCCATAGAGCTTGCTCCATTTGTTATCTGTGCTGGAGTTTAAATCAGAAACTGATTTAAGACGTTTAGTTAGTGGTTCTGGAACATGGTTTCATTTCACTTATTTAGAGTTAAAAAACACTAACTATACTAAGGTATACTTAAGAAATTATTCATAATAATAAAATAATAACACATTGTCAAGGGAAATTTAATATTTAACCAACTAAATGGATAGGTTATAAGAGAAGCTACTCCAGATCTATAGAATCAAAAAGAAAATATAAATTAAGTAAAATAAATACATATGGACCACCATTTAAGAAATTACCATCATCCCCATTAGTTATTTCTGTAGAAGTAGCACCATTTCCAAGTGAATTTTTTGTAACTGTAACTCTTAACATAAGCATGTAGGACTTGACATTAGGGCCTTGTGAGGGACTGAAAGTTTCACTTGATATGCTCACTGCAGAGGCCATGGCTGGTGGTTCCGAAGTTGATGGATTGAGAGGCACTGAGCAACTACCAACCTGGAAGAAAAATACACTTTTACTAAATCTAATATATTATATCATATATAAATTATTATGTATTTAGGTTTCTGAATAAAAAAAGTTATGTAGAACACTGGACTATATTTAAGTTTTTAACATTGAAAATAATTTAATAACATGTTATAAAATATACCAATATTCAAATACTTACAGAAACTTCCACTATAGCTGAAGAGCTTTCTTTCCTTTTTTTGTGACAAATCTTTAGAAGCAAAGTTTCAACTTTTACTTGAAAATCTCGTGGATCCTCTAAGCTTTTGTCATAAAAGCCTAAAAATGTTAAAGTCATGTAACCACCTAAACTGTTAATCTGTAGTTCAGTGCTTTTTTTTAATGTAATTTTTTCGAGTAAGGAGTCCACTTTGAAACCGATTCGTGTTTTATTGCTGCGAGACATCCTACGTTTCATATAAGACAAGGTCCTATTCAAAAATATTGGCTGTAAATGAGAAAAGCATTAAAAATAACTTAACTTTAGAAATAACATTAATATAATGAATGGTAAAGTACAAACCGATAACATATTTCGCGTTCTTAAGAATCGGTATATTTGTGTTGGTTCTGAAATAGAAAACAAATTTTAATAAATTAGAATGTGCAAATTATCCATGAGCGAATGCTTCTTATCTTTTCTTAAAATCAAGACTTACTTTCGAAAGCTTGTAAGAACAACTCATGGTCCGCCTGTAAATGATCTATTTTAGAATTTTTGTTTGTTTCGCTATCTTTTTCACGCTTCTTCGGGGGCATTTTTGGGTTTATCTATCCAACTTATTACTAAAACCGCCAAGTTCATCAGTTCGTTGACATGACAGCGTCAGGTCAAACAATAGACAACATAATGCTAATATTTTAAAAAATTGAACTCATAGAGATTTTAGGCTGATTATATTAAAAAGTTAAATTATTAGAAAAGTAATTTTAACCACACCTACATAACAAGTAATCTAATTAAAATGTATATAGTTATTATTACTTTCAGTTGTTAGAGGTTATAAAGTTTTCTATTTCAATCCCGTAGTTAATTGTTAGCCCGAGCCACAATCTTTATCATCTGTTTAATAAATATTATTTAGTAATCTATAAAACTTAGATGTGACAGTTGACAGTAAATAAAGTTTTGAAATGTAAAAATATGTAATAATATTATTGAATAATAATATTATAATGAATATTCACACTGGAGAAAAAGAAAATATACGCAAACAAATAAAAGCATTACAAAAAATTGCTTTAGAAAAAGGCTTAAATGATTCTTTAATTAGACAATTAAGTTGTATTCTTGATATTAAAGAAAAATCCAATATAATTACGTTAAGTATTAAAATAATAATATCAGTGGGTGTAGCACTTATATCTTTAATACTAGCCAGTTCTGCAATAGAGTATTTATTAAGTGCAAGATGTTTATTACCCATTAATCACTTGGTGTGGGAAGCGTCACGACCTCTTGCTGATTGCAGCTATTGTGAGAATGTTACGAAACCTATTATACTATGGAACATTACCAGACAGACGTTTAAAGTAAGGCTTCTTACATCATTTATTTCATGTACTTTAACTGTGTATATTTATTTTTTGTCATTTCAGAAATATGCATATAAATCCAAACCTATTATTGTTAAGAATGCCATAAGACATTGGAGAGCCAAAACCAAATTCAGTTTGCATTTTTTTAAAACATTATATGAGCAAACAGTAGACAGTTATGAGAGTTTGGATAATGGTTGTCAATTTCTCAATTTTAAATCAGATCTTTTCACTTTAAAAGAAGTGTTTGAGATGCCAAGAGCTAGAATTACAAATAAGCCAGGCCAAAAACCCTGGTATGTTGGCTGGTAAGAGCATTATTACACCATTATTACATTTCAATGAAAAAAATTACAAAAATAATTAACTTAATAATATTTTCATGTATTTTTAATATTTTTAATAGGGGAAATTGTCATCCTGATATTTTGGCTAAAGTTCGAAAATACTATTCCATACCTGAGTTCCTACCAGATGATGCAGAATTTCCAGCTACTGAGAATATTTTTATTGGATATGAAATGGGTGCTGTTATGCATGTAAATATAGTAAATACAAATATATACATTTTATATGAAAAAAAAGAAGCATAAAAATAATTTATTATTGTTGTTATGATGTCAAAATATCTTGATTTAAATTTATTTCTATTAATGTTTTTGGTTTATCATTTCCTTAAGTCTTGTCTAAATATTTGAAACAGGGCTTTATTCCAGTTAGACTATATACCAAGACTGATGTGGCAAGGGCAAGTCCGAGGCAATAAGACCTGGTTTATTGTACCAGTACCAGAGTGTGAGCATTTCTGTGATAAATTTGACTTTTATGTGGAACCAGGGGATGTAGGTTAGTATTTTGATAAAAATAATCTTTTTTATATCCTTTTATAGTTACAGCCATTACTGTGTCATGTAGCTGCCTGTTTTGTGGCACGTAACTGATATTTAATTGGGAGTAGTAAAAAAGAGTTTAGTTTAAAGGAGTACATATTTGTTATGATTATTATCCTTAAATCACCAACTCACGACATAAAATTTACAAGATACTAACATTGATTTTTAGTCAATTAGCATGTCAATTAATAAATTTGTTTTCATCAAACACCATTAGTCAGTAGATATATGATGTTTGGCGTGAAGGAGCTGTAGTTTAAAATATATTATGTTCTAAATTTGACTTTTTACATTCCTTTAATTATTTAATAGAATAATTAGTATTTCTTTTTGTTGCTGTCTACTTGTTTATCTTTATAAAAAAATTTAAACTGTTGTGTTTTATGGAATTTTTTAACTGATTATCTTATTTTATATAAAGTATTTAATATATATTTTTTTTTGCAGTTTTATTGGATACACGTCTCTGGTATCATGCCACCAGTATTCCTAAGGGACAGTTATCTCTTACAGTACAATCTGAGTATGGCTGAAGATGGTGTACCTAATTATTATTATAATTATAATACCAAAGACAGTATTTTTTTTTAGAAGTATGCCAAAAAGGATTATATAGTATATTTTATACACTTTTGATGTGCCATTTTACATTTTTTACCAAAATCTACTTCATAACTATTGTGTTGTAACTTATTTTTATTGTCATAATTTTCTATTATTATTAAAGTTTTATTTATATCAAGTGTTTTTTTGTCACAAATAAAACAAAAATTACTTTCAAATGTTTTTATCTAATTCTATGATTATATCACCACAAAGAATTGGTTAACACATGCAAATATTTAAAGACTTTTAAAAACTTTAAAATATTTTGCCTGTTTCCACCAATTCCTTATGGGAAATGATTTATATAAAATTCAAAGAGATCAGGTAAAACACAGGGGACAATAAGCTCATGATGAATGCAAATATACTATAATATCACATTATCATTCTTTAAACAGCAGTATTGTACAGCACAAGAAACCCAAAATGCAATTTATGGAATTGCAAATAATTTTCACTTGACCAGATAGATGCTAAATAAAAATGGACAATTTTTAATTGACATAGCACAAAGATATCACAAAACAACCAGTACCTAGCTTGGTACAGAAATAATATATTACAATCAGTAATTTTATAGTAGTGTAAACAAAATGAAGAACACAAATTTGACAAATATTTAACCCTAGCACAGTAATCAGATTATGTCAAAATTTTAAGTCCATTATTAATTATGTACTTCTAAATATGGGTAATATATCAGTGTGCTAGGGCACCACAATCACATTCATAATTTTAAATATATTGCAACTACCCAAGTAGCTCACAGATGGTATATGATAACATAAGGGTGTAGCATTTAGAAAAACTGCCAAACTCCAAGCACTGCATCTTTTATGGCTTCAATATATTGTGCTGGTACCCAGTACACCCAATACCTGGATGCTTCTGTGGGACCCAACTGTAAACCCTGAAAGTATTAAAGGAGATATGAAGAAAAGTTTTTTGAAATGCTTTCCGACATTTGAGAAGAAGAAAGAGAAGATTCCAAAAAATATACATGTTAATTATCAAATTTACCATAATATGATACTCTTCATGTTCTTTTATTGGTTCAGATGTTATACCTGAAAATTAAACAAAAGTTGTTAATGTTATATATTTAACAATTTTCAAAAATAACTATTTGATCAACTATAAACCTAATAATTGCTAATTCAAATTAGGTATCTGTTATGTATTTAAGTGGGTACTTGTTAAATCTTCTTGTAATAATAAAATTAACAAGTAGTAGGTAGTTTAGTGTTCTCTTGACGACTTTTGTACTACACATGCTACATAGCAAATTAAACGTAATTACTGAATCATGGTGGTTTTAATGGACATAATAGTATCAAATAATAAAAATATCAACTATACAACTAATAACCATACCCTCTACCATTGAATAAGAAAAACAGAAAAATTTCAACTAGACAAAAGACTAGTTATAGATGAAAAGATATGTTACTTTTTATAGTAGTCATAGCAAGCTTTTCAGTGCGCTCCTTAGTTCCAAGCCAAAGTTGATCCTGCTCTGGTTTGAATGTGAGTCGTACCTTTCCTCCATGCTTGTTTAGCATTCCACTTAATGGTACTGGGGGAAGAGGCTCCTGGAAACATTTTAAGAATTAAATAAACAAAATTTCTAAAATAAAAGTTAACCAGTTTGTAAGTAAAGGGATTAGGATTTTTAACAATTTGTTAACACTACACATAAAAAAACACATTTAAATGGTTATCTATTTAAAATATAATTGGGAGTCTTATCACATATGATTTTATTATTTTTGTTAAATTTTATTGGATACATAATAATACATAATACATTAAAAGTACCTAGAAGTTTAATGTTTTGATTACCTTGACTCCTTTGATTCCAGGCATTACATCTGGAGGAATACCTTTATCTAAAACTTTCCTGTGTATTTTTTGCATGCATAGTGGTTCTTTACTTGTTTGACTGCTATTTTTTTCTTCCAGAATTTCCTTTTAAAAAAATATTTTATTAAAATATATAATAATGTAAGAAAAGATCTAAATAGAATAAACATGAGTAATAATAGATGAACATTGAGAGAAGTGCTTTTTGAAAATTAATTGCAAAAAAGAAATAATCAAGCAAACCTTTGGTGCACTTTTCACAGCCAATATGTCATCCATTTTAGATCCAACAAGCATGACTTTCCCACCTTTGACTATACCAGCACTTCGCAACGTTACATTATCCTTAGCCATTCCCTTGATTATCAGTTTTTGAGCAGATTGTGGTACGCCGCATATTCGCTCTAAGTGAGCTTTAAGTTCCAAGACAGTAGCATCATATGCAAATGTTATGTCATGTTTACTTTTATTAAAAACTACAGTAAATTCGATCTGTTCGGGGATCTCACACAATTCTGTGTCTTCAGTGGATTCGGAAGTGCATGCGCGCTCAGCGGGAGCTTCGATGTGAGGGACTTCATTTTCCATAGATTTATTTTCTAGATTAGGCTTAGAGCTGCCGTTAGCTATTAGAGAATTGGGATCCCGATTTTCTGTTGTGTCGCCCTTTTCCGATGCTGAAAAATATTGCGTGAGTTAGCAAAATTCTAGAACAAAAGGACTCTTCACTTCGACTAATAATTAACAAAAAAAGGGACAATAATCAATGTACATTTACTTAAAATTAAACCTCACCAATATATTCCATCTTTGAATGTTAATTTAATATTAAAATTTGCTTAATACATAAAAAAAACTGTAGTTTTGCTGCCGTTGTTTTGAAAAATAATTAAAAATATAGCCGACTGGCTGACGTGAAGCAACAAATTTTTAGTCAATCAGCATTTATGGCTGCGTTCAGTTCTAAACTTTTGGCCTGAGAAAATAACTGTGTTCCCTTTAATAACAAAAACATGTTATCTTACACTAAAACTTGTAATATTTACAGTATTCATAGCATATTATTAGTTTTTTATTTAAATTTAATTCTAGAATTTTATACGAACTTTGAAGTCCTAGGACTTAACCAAAGCTACATACGTTTTATGTTCACATATGTATTTAAACAAGCAGGGTTCTAGCCATTTCATATTTTGTTTTTGAATTCTTGTTACGCTTAGTGAGATATGATATTACTTTGTGCTCAATATATTAAGTTTTTTCTCTCTTGAGATCCTTAAGGGTTTCATATAAAACTAAATATTTATGAGTATACATTTTTTAGAGGTTGCTAGGGTAACTGTTTATAAGCAACACTGAAATAGTTATTAGAAATAGTATATTCCCAAGGTATATCCTTAGATAAGTTGTAATTTTGTTAAAACAATAATGAGTTTTAACATTGACGATCCTCTAGCAGGAATTTTAAGTGATGGAAGTGATGATAGTTTCTTTGAAGACGATATTTTGGGAAAAAAGAAAAATTCAAACAAAAAAGCTACTCCTATTTTAGACAAGAAAAATACTTTATTTGATTTGGAGGAAATAAAACCACAATCTAACCTTAATACTAAAAATGATGATTTACTTGGAACAAAAAAAAAAGCGGTACATGAAGACAAGCTTCAATCCACAAAGGATATTATTAATACGGCTTCACCAACACCATTCAAAAGAACATTATCAAAGGAATCATTTCAAAAAGTGGATACCATTTCTAAAACGACGTCTGAAAAATTTGAAGCAGCTAAATCTCCATCAAAAATTAAATTAGGAACTAGTATTGATAAACTTGATATATTGGAAGAATTTTCGTCAGACGCAAAGAATGATAAAGTAAAGGATAAAACTAAAAATTCAAATTCTTTATTAGATGATATATTGGGAGGTCCGCCTTCAAACAACTCAAAGGCGGTAAAGAAGACTGAATTTGATCTCGATTCTTTTCTTGGCAATACTGAATCAAAACAAACTATAAAATCTACTAAAAGTGAAACAAAAAAGCATGCTAAGGCAGCAGAAACTACAAAAGTACAAAAAACTATTTCGAGTATAACAAATACAAATGAAAATTGGCTTGGTATATTTCAAGACAAGGATGAAACCATTGAAGAAGAAGAAGATGATGATTATGATATGCCAGCATGGTTAGGCGGCGGTACAAAAAAAAAGAGAAATAAAAAAACTGAAAGTGAAAAGATTACCCACCTTGAAGAAATGCATGGGCCTAGCCAGACCGATACCAAAGAAAACCAAGTTAAGTCGATTATGGATGTTAAAATCGAACAAGTTAAAAATGACTTCTCTGATGGCTTGAAGTTAGATGTTGGACAAGAAGATGTTACAGTTGAAGGAGCTGCACTTTACCTGCAACAACAAGAATCGCAACTGATGGTTGCTATGCAATTAAAGGCTCAAGATGAAAAACTAGCAGCCATGCAGAGTAAGAAAAAGTGGTTTATACAATTTTAATTTTCTTTTGTTTTTAATTTTTTGTTGAACATTTCCTATGATAATTATTAATATTAAGGGAATATTCGAATTTGTACATTTAGTTCGTCAAAAAGAAAGCCAAAGAGTGCACCGAGAGGCTGCTCTGTGTCAACATCAGCAAGTGGAAGATATGCTAAATAGACAAGCTAATCATCGTAAACAAATGCAAACTGTCATTGCGGCACATCAGGAAAGAATAACACAAAGAATTAAGGTACTAGACTGTACTTGCAGTTTTAAAATATGTATGTTATAAAAAAATGAAATTTTGAATCTTTTTTTTTAAATATATTTAGTTACTATTAAATTTGAAAGGATATGTTTATAAATGTGTTATGTTATATAGGCTTTGTTGGGGGACTCAAATCCTTGTGATGAAAAACTAGAAGGAGAATTACCGGAATACGGTCAAGTGGAACAAAAAAAAAGTCCATTCGCAAAGGAGAAACAACAGTTATTGCAGCTTGTTCAATCCCTTCAAGAAAATCACGATAAAGAGATTGATTTAATAGAAACTTCTTACCGGTTTGTTTCAAAATAAATTTGTTCTATTAAATAATTTTTTTTTTAAACTTTGATTTACCTGATTATAATATGTATTAAATAGTTCGAGATGTCATTACTTTCATATCGTTTATGGCTTGTTATTTTTGTTGTAGACGGCAACTGGCCTTTTTAGAAGTATCATACAGCCAAGCAGAGGAAAGGATGAAGGATGAAAGTAACAAACTTGTCACATTTTATAACGAAAAAATTTGTTGGTCGGATGAACATCATCGACTCTACAAAAAAATGTCGGAAGATAACTTAAACTCTCTGACAGAGCGACACAAGGTTGAAAGTGATATGATACGAAAACAACACCTGGATAATATTAAAACATTGCAGGAACATCATGCGGCTTTGATGGAAAATGTTAAGTATGTATTCTTTGGGCACTTCGTAACATTTTTAGTCCCATCATGGGCGCCAATTAATATAATACTTTGTTTTGCGTTGCTTTAGTTATAAAGTTATTTCTTATTAGTTGGTTAGCATTAAGTATTAAATTAAAACTTATATTTATAGAAATGCTGTAAAACAAGAACAATTTCTAATAAAAGACTCAGCTGGTTTTTCATCAGATCTACAGGATCTTTTGACGAATGTGAAAGAGAGCAATGAAAAGTGTGAAAAGTTATATGAGCAAATAGAAGAATTAAAAAAACATACTCAACACGAATCTGAAAGAAGCTTGCAAATAAGAGAAATACAGATTAGCGGTATTTTACCGAATAATTATTTAGTAATTAATGTTTTAAAATTTTTATACCCGAAGAATATTATTTATGGTATTTTTATATCAATATTTTTAGATATGATACAGCAGCTCAAGAGAGACAGACAGGACTTCGAAAAAGAAAAAATTGAAAGCAAGGATTTAGTAAACATGTTGGAAGTCAGACTTAAACAAATGACTAGTGTGATTATTCAAATTAAATTAATTTAAATAAACCAATCCATTTTAAGTTTTGTCTCTTGAGATCTAATTTAATAATTTTTATTATGATTCAATATATTTTTTAAAACAATACGTTACAGATGATTGAGGAAGAAACCGCGTCGTTAAGGCAAAGGAAAATGGAATTCGAGTTTGAAAAGGCTACTTTCAGCAAACAAACGGAATTTGCTAAAAATATGCTCAAAAAACAGGATGAAGAAATAAAAGTAATTTCACTATCATTTTTAGATAATTGATTTAGTTTGTGTCAATAATTAATTTCTACTAAGAATAAAAATGGTATTTAAGATATTAAAAGAAGACATCCAAAAGGAATATCAAGAAAAAATTGCGAGGTTAGAAGAAGAAAGAGCCAAAGCGATAAAGGATAGCGCTTTGGTTTCTAAAGAAAAAGCTTCTATACAAAGTTTAAAAATGGAATTAGAGGTAAGTCATTGTTCGCAATGTTATTAATAACACGTATATCTCTTGTATGTTTTAGTCGTTGTTCACAATATTATTAATAGTAATTATATCTCTTTATTTAACAGAAAACAAAAGCGGAACTACAAGCTCAGTTTGAAGAAATGAGCGATGAAAGAACAAAGTTAAATGCAGAAAAACAAGAGGTTCATATGGAAGAACAAAGAGTCATATCCAAGTACAAAAAAAATTGATTATTACTATTTTGCTGTAAATTTGTGAACTATAAAATTATAAAATTTTAAAGGCTTTTGAATATCCTAGATATGCTAAACAAATAGTTTCATTATTTATAATTTTAGGAGTCGAGATTTGGATTTACTTGCCAAGACGGCAATGGAGAAACAGTCTCAAGCGGACAAGAAATATTCCGAAGCCGAGTTCCTCCAACGCAAATATGAAGACAGAATCCGCAGAATTCAAGAACATGTAGTGTCTTTGAATACTAGAGAAAAACAAATCGCAAAGGAAAAAGTTGCTTTATCAAGAGAAAGACTCAGTTTGCACAACGAGAGGAAAGAAATAGAAAGTAGACAACAATGCTCATTGTGCAGAAGTTCACAATACGATTTATATGCGCCGTATAATACTAGGGGTTATGGGAATTTAAATCCTCCTATTAACGTAATTGAAACTGATATCGCTCAGCTTATGGGCAGAGTTAGACAGAATGATGTTGAGGAAATACAAGAGCCTGGGCCCTTCAAGGTATATATACATAGGAAAGCTGTAAATAACCTCCTTCTCTACATTACATCACACAAAACCTATTCGACAAATTTTCATGAAATTTGGTATGGTGCCAGCTGATTGTCCTAAACAACATTTAAGATAACTTCTACTGAAGGAAAATGCCTAATTTCTAAGGAAAATGCGTATGTACCATAAATTAGTTTAACTTTTCAAAGCTTAGCACCGCACGGTTTTCAAAACTTGATATCGTTTTGTTTTTTCGAAACTATGTAAGTTAATGACGTTCCTTCTATACTATGTTATTATACAGATAAAAAAGTTGGTCCTTCTAATGATAAAAAATAAGTTAGGGTTTGTACATGTTGCTGGGAGTTTTTTGCGTCTGCTTCTTCCAGCGCAAATACATACATAGTCCACACTAGCTTTTCCACTTTCAAAAAGAATACGATACAGTTTCTATTTAGAAATAAATTATTTTCTAATTATAAGTAAAATTTTTTGAAATTAGTAAGAGCTCCGCTTCTTCATTGGTGGAAGTTCAAAACAAAGCAAATTTATTTGTAAAAGCCGTTAATTATACAAACAAAAACTATTTTGTCACCTTTTTAAGAACATAAATCAATATGCTACGCGAACCAAATTGCGGGCACACCGTGTAATATAATTGTTGTGAAAGACATAAATATGTATTAATGTTTTTAAAGAAATGTCAGGCTTCGAACCCGCGACCTCTGAGACCTGTACCCGGAAATCTGTACCGATTGAGCTGCTGTATCACTGATCGCTTCGTATCATGAATGGAGCGTTATATATTAAATATTAAAATTTTTATAAATATATAAAACACATCACAAATTTCAAAATGATAATGAAAAAAAAAATTATATTTTACTTAAATCATTTTAAATGTTTTTTAACCTTAGTTTGTTACTCATACATATCTGAAGGAAGGCTATTATATGTAATACCTACTGGCTCTATTTCTTCTACTTTATACGTAGATTGTCTTTGGAGCGAGTCTGGAATGCTAAGTTTGGTAATTGATAAGTTTAATCGTTTTTAGGATTACATGGACCCAAAGCTTATGATGTTACGTTTGGATGTTCAACAAGTAATAAGCAATCTGGATCAGACGAAAAGAGAAGAACAAAGAAATGAGGCACCGGAATGACCTCGTAACATTGATTTTATGCGATATCAATAAATGAACTAGATGAAAGTTTATCATTACATGATTTTTGAGGTTAGATTATGAAAAATATATTTGGTATTAAAAAGTAAGTATATAAAGGATAAAAATAAAAGACTGACTGAAATATTAGATTTTTTTTCATGTAATTTACTTTGACGATTATAACATTATTATTTTTTATTTTAATAGTGTTATCAAAATGTACACAAATGTCTAAACTACCTTAAATTAATTAATTAATATCTCATTGTAAAAATAGGTACATATATTTATTATAGGTACTGTTATATTAAAATTATTAAGAAACACGTGTTTAATGGCTTTATTAATAACATTTTATAAATAAGTTTTTTAATTTGGAACACATTGTCTTGCACCGACTAATTCATACTTCCAGTCTTCACTTACAATGTACAAGGTTACATACATGGACGGCCTGGCCTTCAACTAATTCCTTAACTACATATTTCCAAATTATGGACTAAAAGCATTTGACATAAGGAACATTTATACTAGTCTATACATTATTTACAATATAATTATATATATATTGTTATCGAAGTCTTTCCTTCAGAAATTATTCAAATGGTTTATGTAAACAGATTTATTATTGAATTGGGATTCGAACATATAACTTTTTATTTAACTATCACAGAATTCTCAGAAAGAAAATCAATTTAACCATATTTATATAGGGTTCTTCTAATAAATAATTAAAAAATATTATAATAATGTTGTAATAATTGAGAAAATATAAAATTACGTTACTTTAACTTAAATATGAATAAAGTTAATTTCTTAGATAAGATTCTAGTTTAAATATATGTGGCAACAAAAAACAACATCCACAAGTCTATGGTTTTTTAAACTATATGCATTTGTCTGATGCTGCTGATACAGTTATGTATCACTCAAAACAACAATTTAATTGATATTACAGTATGATTATATAATAATTATATTATATTTTTATTACATTGCTCTATAATACAATCGGTGTTATGATTTCGTATCCGGTTTTTGATATTTGACTTCGAGTAATTGAGGGTAGTTTTCAACAATCGACAGTAGAATTCCATCTATATAATTCCGGAGTTGGACGTTCACGTCTTGTTGTTCTTTTAACGCTTTTTGCAACTGAAAAAAAAAAATTGTTGTTGATATATATCTCTGTATATATGTCTGTATAATTATGGTAATAGCATAAAGCGTGAAAAAGGTACAATGATAAATGAAGGGCCCTTGAAAACCTTGCTCTTAATACAATACAAAAAAGAGGTGGAGTTTGTTATGATTAGTTGTAAATGTTACAAAAGCAAGGTTCATTTAACTCTGGTTGATGTTTTAAATGTTATGATCCACCCAGTACAACGAGACATGCGTGTAAGTACACAATGTTCATGCACGTTAGTGTAATGGCGTACCTTATCCAACTCTATGCGGTCTGTGTGTGTGCTACCAACGAGCTGCAAAAATGCATACATATCAATAATGACATAAGCAAAGCAAAATAAAAGCTGAAAAATGCTCCCAATATCAGATTACTCATTCGGCGATCGCTGCTTCCTAATCTTTTAACAGTTCTTAGAGATATCTAATTGTGAATCCAAAATTAATAAAGATGAGATGACGACCGTATTACTACTTATTTAATTAGAGTATAGGGGACATAAATAAGTTTAGAAACATATAACACATAAGTAAGTTTAGAAACAGACGATGAGCGTTAACGTGTTCTGGAGATCTACAAGCAATATCGGCGGGCTTTCTTGCGGGCAGAAAGGACGAGGGGACGGGGAGTGGGGGAGTTGTAGTTCTGGAGGCGGTTTCTTATGGTTATATGAATTTGTGAGTATAAACGAAGTGTTAATTATCGAGGAGAACGGGTCTGGGCGAGTGTGGGTGTCGTCGTTGGGCCAACGTGGTGCCAACACGGGCAGCGTGCTCTCGCGCGTACCTCTTGGTCGCTCATCTGCGCCAGCTCGCTGGCCAGCGAGGCGCCGCCGGCCGCCAGCCCCACTCCCTGCAGCAAGCTGCGCCCTGCCTCCACGCCGCGCGTCAAGAGCTGGGCCTGAAGCTCCTCCTGGCTCTCTGCGAGACCTGCGAGATATACGTACGTTATAAATGTCGTAACGGAGGTGGATGGATGTTTTACCGCTTACTATTCGATTCAAGCCGAAAGTGGTCGGTCGGATGTTAGTATTTAGTGATGGTCGGAGACGTTTTATTGACTGCAAAAGCTACTACTAGTCGAATGTGATCAGTTTTATTCGCAGACTTCCCTTCGATTTTCGAAGTCATCGACTTTTTAGGAAGAACCTACATAAATAGAAGCTTAGAAACTATGAAGATCACCGTATACTCGAAATATAAAATAGACAAAAATTGGTATTTTCATAACCGAGGTGTTTCATGACCGCTCCAGCGCGCTCGCACTAATCAAACGATATCAACGTCTCCCACCGATCTAGCTCGTAGGTACAGTTTCCCACTATCGACTGGGCACACTGTACGTCTACGAAACGTCCGACCCGTCGCAAGATTTTTCGGGAGAGTTCTACGCTGAGGCCGCAGCGAGAGACACCACGAGCACTCCTCATAGACTCTGAACCGAAAACTCACACTTGTTCTGTGTCCGCAGCAGCTCGAGCTCCCTTGCAAGTTCGTGCAGGCGCGGGTCGGGCGGCGCAGGCGGCCCCCCCCGCAGCCCGTCCAGCTCTCCGCGCAGTCCGTCCAGCTCTCCCTTCGCGCGCCGCAGCTCCCCTCTCGCTCGCTCGGCCCCCTCCCTCTCGCGCCGCGCCTCCTCGCGCGCCGCCGCCAGCTGCGCCGCCAGCTCGGCCGCCGCCTCCTGCGCCGAGCGACATGCGAGCGAGCCCGCTTCGCCGCTGGAGCGCAGCGTCTCCGCCACGCCGCGCAGACGACCCACCTGCGGGACACGCGCTCGCCGGTTACTCTCGCGGGAGACAACACTCATTTTATTACACGAGAGCGATCCCACGGCGAAGGCTCACCTCCTGCCTCAGGTGCGAGGCCTCCTCCTCGGCGACGGCCAGGCGGTCGGCCGCCGCGCCGAGCTGTGCGTCTCGCTCCCTCTCCACGCGCGAGATGGCATCCCTGCATCGCCGCTGCTCTTCCGCGATGCGCTCCTCGCATCTACATTCGATCTGACAAAAAATTATACCGTTATCCTTTTATATCTCTAAAGGTTAATGTCGACAAATTTTATATATAGTTTTAGTTTAAGGTGCATTTGTTTAAGGTTCACTTATGTTCGATTCGTATACGATCGAATGCGTGGTATCAATGAGTTTATATCCTCGCCTCTCACCGACGCACGTGACCGTTCCTCTTGATCCCTCGTCGATTGCATGATGTATTTCTACCTTCAACGCCAAGTATTATGCAGTACGGAAACTATACTCAACTAGTCTCACGCACCCATATTTTTTTTAAATAGATATCAATCTGTTTAATCATATTTAAGGCACTATTTTCAATAACCGGTAAAAATTTACCTCTACTATAAAAAAAATAATAAATATATTTGAATATAAATAGAAGATGAACCGACTGAGACTAATTACTATTTATACATTATTGGATTAGAAATTATTTTTACCTAAATGGAAAAAATATATACAGAAATAATGCCCGAGTAGTCGGCCAGGATTATACACGGTCCATATCTCAATTCAATTTATGTTTTAAGATGTGAATTCTGTTTAAATAATAGGTAATTAACGTGCGAACTGCACACATCTTCTTTTTGGAGTAGATGTCACTGGAGAATTACGATAACTTGGTCCGTCTTGTGTTTATAAGGAAATAAGCTTGTGCGAAATTTATTACAATTGTGTTCTTTGTTCAATCGGAAAATTATTAGTTTTTAAATTCTAACTTCATACAAATAATACTTACTTCGTTCACGCTTTTGTTATCTTTGTTCGTTAAGGAGCTTGTTAACGTGAGAAGAAATGGGGAGGAAATACCATTTACCAAAAGACCTGAACCTGCTCTTTCTATAAAATTACATCATGTTGAAGCTACAGACAACAGTGAACTAATAATACCTCTCGTATCTGCTCGTCGAGCATGTGCACTCTGGCCTGTAGTACGGCGTTATCAGCTTTTGCTCTGGCGTATCTCTCGTCAGCCGTACTTTGAGTGTCGGCGAGTGATGTCACTTGCTGCTGCAATAGTTGGACCTAGAAATAAAGATTTTTGCTTGAATATCAATTAAATGCGTTTAATAATCATATAAAAAACAAATAAAAGTACATATTATATAATACTTATGAAACCTTACTGATTTGCACGGTTTCAAAGTGGTTTTAAACCGAGACAGTATGTAACTCTATGACTACGTTGTACAAAAAAGAATAACAATATTTAGTTAAAAAATTTAGTGTTTAGTATAATACTAAAAATAAAGTTTAATAATATGTTGTTTCGTCATTGTTAATTAATATCAAATATTATCATTACACGAACAAACTGAGCTCATCTAAAAGTGGTTTTAACCTTCAATTCTATGAACTTGAACTGTAAATAACTGGCAGTAAAATTAAGACACGCTGTGGAAAGTTCTAGACTTTTGTACTATAAATGTATAATAATATATGACTATACTCTTGGTATATCAAGGATTAGTCCTTCACCTCGGTTTATTCTTGATATTATAAATCTAGTTGAAAATATAAAACTTCTTAGACGTAACTCGTTACACAAATTAAAATATACTTTAAATAATCTAGTTATACAATAGGATTATTTTTTTAAATATAAATTGACGCTTTTAGTGCATTTACATATGTTACGTTACGTTAAAAGAATCTCATAAATATGATTATTATATTATACAGTATGTATAAACTTTATTCAAAACTCAATATTACAACACATTGTTACGTAAAATCGATTAATTTTATATCATTAATAATTTTGTGTATCTTTATGTGCTTAAGAAAGTTATAAAATATTTATTCGTCATTATTTATTTATGAAATATATTATAAATATATTATTTGTTATACAAATACAAGAGATTTCAATGAGATATCTTTGTTATAATGCACATTATAGATATATATGATTTTCTTTGTTAATTTAATTACAACTAAATAGATTATTATATACAGAATGCCAAAATACCATAGTGTACCTTTGCCTGTTAAAGGGACAGGGCCGACCATATCTTAAATTAATATTAAAACTCTTTCACTGTACCTCTTCCTGCCGCAACATCTATATAACAATACTGTTTTAATAAAATTTCTACGATTCAGTTGTTTCTTAAATGTTTATTTTTATTTTTTATTGTTAATATTATTATTATTTAATTTTTGCACGCCTACCAACAATTTCTCCTGTACTTCGTAGGTTGGATGGTAGAGAATGTTTTTATAGCATTAAGCCCGCCATTTGTGCATTATTTTGTTTTATGTGCAATAAAGATATAAATAAATAAATAAATAAATAATAAATAAATGTTAGTAATTGCTCAACTAAAAACTAAAATTATTATTATAATATTTTGTTTTAAACTATAATAGTTTATATGATAAATGCTTGTATTTATACCTAATGCGTTATATTCTCGTAAACTCTATTATTTTTCGACGTATATTATGTATCATCGTTTGTTATAAGTTACACATTTAATGGTATGAGTAATGATGACGTCAAAAAGGAGGCAATGATGAACAGGAAAAGAGCTGGTAATTCTAGAGCAATGAAATAATCCCTGTATTGAATAAGTGAGATATTACTCCTCTTCAGAAACGGGTAAGAAAAACTAGTACGGAGCCGAAAGTACAACGTTCAGACAGAGGTCATCTTTAGGACATAACAATTCTTTTTTACAGACAGGCCATATACGAAGACTGTGCTTTTAGGACACATTTAGATTCGAGATCTTTACAGACGACAGCCCGCTAAGATTCTCTCGCGGACTTTTCTCAGGAGCGGGCATATATATATTCTGATTAATGAATTGTATTTAATAAAATAATTTTCAATAAAACATTTTTATCTTTTATTGAAGGCAGATGTTAAAATCTACCTAAAATAAAAGTGACTAAATCCTTCAGCTGAATAAGTAAATTTTGAACGGAAGCCAAAACTCTGAATCACGAATATAAAGATATAATATATTGTATATAACTTCTATATGACTAAATCTGTATTTTTAATTTGTGAAAGTGATATATAAATAGCAATGATATAACTTTCTTGTGATATTAAGTTTTTAAATATGCAGTATTTTGATCAATGAGGTCTACTTGCTATTAAAAGTCCATTTCGATTTTTAATTAGCATCGTGTAAGAACTTAGTTTTTGGTTTAAATCACATATATTTTAATATTTTCGATTTATTCAATTGTACCGATTACTCGCTAGTTATAATATAAACTACATAAGCACAGAACCACTCAAACAAATATCTTAAAATAGAGTTACAGTTGCTTTAATACACTTGAGTAAGAAAATGTCCAAGTTTCTAAACAAGTTTGTTGTTCCTGACTTGCGGATTTGTTCATTAATATAATGACTTTTTTAAAGTTATTTGATGAAAAAAATAAATATTAATCAATGAACTATTAGAAAGAAGTTATTACATAAAAGTGAAAGCGATATTGATTTAAAATAAACTATATTATAATCGCATTAGAAAACTGATGGTAGAAGACGTAGTTATAATTCTTATTGAGAATGAATACTTATAAATAAGAGATAACCTTTTAAACTCAAAAATTATTATTAAATGATTAACAATATAAAGATTATTCCACAAATAAACAGCTGAATTTTCAGTTTTAAAATACATTTATTTATTGATCTGCATTTATACATATGTCTGTAATTTCTCTAAAGAATATGAATATTCATATTTTTGGAGTTTTTAGGCAAGTTAATAATTATTGAAATACGAAAGTTGTTTCTGTTCTGAATAGTTACATAATTATCAAAAAGTTTTAGTAAGCTATACTTTATGGTAAAGAACCAAATCTTATCACATAATGACGTATCTTAGTGATGACTCAACTAGTAGTGAAATAATGTTTAAAGATTGTAGTTTTTAAGTTAATTCGTCAATAAAAATATTTTACGGATATAACTCGATTTTAATTTTACATTTTTTTTTAAAACGACTTTTCGAATGCTTTGCAGCAAACGTTCGCGGTAAGACGAGATGATGGAAAATAAACGCGAGTTATATCCGTACAATTGTTTTGTTGAAATGTGTAGTACTCGTGTAAATCTCAGAAAACATTAATTCGTCAAGTTATGTAAATATTGTTAATACAATGTTTTGTATTTGTCACTTTGAACGATTTGCTCGTGACTTCGAACATTTTCTTGGTTGAGCTTGTCTTGCAACTTTCCAGTAATTGTTAACGACTGTACATAGTTACATACACAAGTGAATGTTTTAATACAAGAAAGTGCACCTTCAAAAACTCACCGGTCAACTCCGAACCAAACTCCTAATAATAATATCGATTACTTTTGACTTTTTGAAGTTACTTTTACCCCCAGCCACCTCCAGCCACCTGTCACTGCATGACATTTAAAAATATCGTATCTTTTGAATTCGTAATTATCAAACTAATAAATAATAATTTAATCTGATAAAAATAAACAATATCATGTATGTTAAAAATGACAATTATAATGTCTATTCTATATGTATATAAATAATAAGTAAGAGATTAATATAAGTATAATAAATCATGTTAAAATTCCCACGAATGACAGAAATAATTCGACCTGGCAACATGATACTATCAATTAAAACGCAGTGACCGAAGCAACGAATCGATACGCAAAGCACTAACGGTACCACCGACCACTGTCTATGTTATAATAAAATAAAAAAACTAATACACAGCTACGTATATATTAAGACAAATAACAAATACCCCTCATATATATGTACATACGTCAATGCTAATTTAAAGTGTTTCAAAGATGGCAGACGCTGTGTCATTGACTTATGTCATATTGCATAGAATGCATAGAACACCTCATGTGACATAATAGTATGAGAAAACTCACAAGTATTACTGTATTTAAATAGTACTGTATTTAAATAGTGCTGACGGATTTTCGAATATATTCATTAATAATGTATACTAATATAATGAAGAAGAAAAGTTTGTTCGTTTGGTTTAACATGCTAATCTTCTAAAATGCCAGATGAAATATTTGAAATATTTTGATTGAGATAGGCAAGTTCATTAGGTAGGCTTGAAGGTAAGTAGTAAAATAATACGTGGGTGAATTCGCGAGGCACAGCTAGTTGATAAATTAGGTCCGCCACAGCGGGTGGAACTGAGCAAAGAATTTCATACTTTTAAAATTGGCAGAGTAAATATTGCCTATAATCTTAAAGCTTATAAGAACTCGCGCATGCGATTTCAAAACGTTCCACATTTTAACTCTATGGGACAACTTTTGACCATATAATAAAAAACCACAATTACAAATGTCACCAAAAAACTTCAGGACCTATAAGTCAATGCCCTCGACAACTCTGCCAATTTTCGACATCCTACCATTATTCGTCTAAGAGTAGCAATAGGAATCAAACACACTTTTGACCAGTAAGAGCTGCGCTTCGCTCAGCTCAGTGATATTGATGATTTTTCAGACATTTCTAAACTAAGTTTGTAAAAATAAACTTATTTATTATAACTAGGAGCGAGAACCAGACCTCAATTTTGACTCGCCGGTGAAGAAGCGTTTAACTGAGGTGTGATAGAAGACATTGTGCCAAGACTAAATAATTGTAAAAAGGCTTTAAGATTATTACTAGTATATACTTATTAATATAATGTCAATATGTTAAAGTCAGCTGTGGGCCGTTTAATTGTTATCATTGGTTGTAAATAATAATCTAATCTTCGGAAAGATACAGAAAACATAAGTGTATACAAAAATATTAAATGAAATCTTTCGTTCACCGTCACATTTATTTTGATATAATGATATAGTTTCTAAAAGCTATTAACTGCAAGGTCGGTGAATTTATTGTTCTTCATTTCAGGTTTCCCTCATTTCATTTAATAAGATATCCGTACTTTAATAAATATAGTTAAATTAAATTAATCCGTATTACGTATCGATATGTTGAGTAGATTATTTGTACAAATATATTTTACATTTATTTTAGAGATGCTATTATTTATTTCGAAATGTACCAATTTTTTTAAATCATAAATATGAAGCCAAAAAGTATTGGGTGTCTAAATATTATTATATTTTAGTTATCTTTTACTATGGGCTCTAAAGACTAATGTAGTATGTTTCTGTATATATGTATATGTTATTTATTGATATATATTTTGTAAGCAGGGTGTCGCGTGAGTCGACGTTAAAAGAATTTATCATGTTTGTTTTTTCATTTAGGAAGTATTGTTTTTGATAATATAAAAAAATAAAAAAATTTGAAAAAGAGGACATTTGTAGTAATGGAAATTAAAATACCTCTCAGGGTGTAATTTTTTTTTTAAACGGCCCTGATTTTTTAATTATTTTTGTAAAAAAAAATAATTACAATATAAGATATTGTTAACAGAAACTAAAAGAATATATTTTAATTTATGATTTTTATAAAATATAATTTTACACTTTTGGGATCGATATAGTTTTATTGGTCCATCATTATTAAAACTAGATTACTTTGGTATTAAAAAGCTATCAACTGTGAAAGATAAGATAAAAATACAAGATCCTTAATTAGTATGTCTATATGGCTTTCTATTATCTCTGGTTACTCGTAACATTTCGATACGTTCAATTATGTAAACTAAGAAGTTGTTTACATTATTGTCTGTTTACTGAACCTATAATAATAAGTAAACACTTTGTTTAAACACGGTTATTAATATTAGAATCGATTTAATGAGATAAGACTGATGTCCTTGTTCTGTTAAACTTTTGCTTTCAGAGAACTGATAATCTACATTTGATAAGTGGATGCTGATAGTGACTTTGGATATCTTATTTTTTAGCCATAAATAAAAAACTCGATTTCAAAGCAAATTACATTTACATTATTAATAAAAAAAGTCCAAACATTAAAAGAATATTTCAAATCGGGTGCACTCGTGAAGTCAAGTTAAAAATGCAACCAAAACTGTTCAAGTCAATTTAGACTTTACACTGACGTGTTATATAACACTTTGGCGTGAAGGAATAATAGATTTATCTATAGCTATAGTAGAAATGATCGCGTGATATCAATCGGCGATGGTACGGACAGAAGGATCGGAGATGTCGCGCTCCAATCGACCGAAAAAAAACACTTTTGTTTTCTGTAGAGCTCAGTTCAGTTACCATTCAGTCTTGACTTTCATTCAATTTTAAATAACACATTAGCTAAGTTTTATATAATATAAAAATGTATTGAAACTGCGTCGTTTGTCATTTACCAATTTATCGGTAGCGGGAAATTCAATATGATTCAATTAAGGACAATTAGATACAGAGCAACAATTGAACGTCATTGAGATTTAAAATAGTTCATTTAAGATGCTTACTTGGTCCAAAAGATTGTCACACCATTGGTGAGCGGCGGTCTTCTTTCCACCATTCAAGCCATTGCTCAAATGCGGTGTTAATGGAGTTCCAGTGAACAAATCTTCTGTAACACTATTATCGGACGTGATTCTACCACGTACAGCGGGGTCCTGGGGTCCCACGAAATCAAACTGCCCATCCCACATATCATACTCCAGCTCCAGGCTATCTTCAACTTCTATCGATTCACCCATGTTGCCTCTCGAGCGGGTGAAGAATCCAGATTTTAACATTAAAATGATCACAATATACGTCTTTGGTTTTATTTATTATTGCACAAAATTCATTACACCCAGTCAACGTATAATTTGAATTTCAAAACGGTTTAGATTAGTACAGATAAGTTATAAGTAAATGGCACTTTGAATTATTCAACAGTACGTAACTCTAACACTAGCCCTCCATTTTATAAGCACATTATAACAGTAATTGAATCAGTATTACACTCAATAATCAATTAATTATCGTCGTAAATAAGTATCAAAATATCCGGCAAAAAGAGGCTTTGTCGCAGACCATTTAAAACTTTTAACGCTTGTCTTAACATCGTAACCTCACGTCCGATGCACTAAACTCAAAGCTCCATTGACGTTAATTAAATTAATTCACAATTTTATGTTTATAATATTAAAACTCCCGAACGTACGTCAATGCCGGTCGAAGTGTAGTCGAGTACTGGGGCGCCCCACCGCTGTGATAATCGGCCTACCAACAGCGTGGAGTCATACAAATAAACTTTATTCGCTCCTTGCACATATGCACGATCGTCTGATGGATAGTTCCAAGGCAATAACCCCATGAGCTCGCTCCCCTAGTCTGGTTGCATCTCGTTATTTTATGGGCGAAAGGTCAATAAATGATGGGGCATTCGGGACTTTAGCGGGGAACTTATTAGTTTTTTAAAGATGACTATGTTATTTAATTCTGTGTTATAATTATAAATATTGCATTATTTATTTATACATTTTATAACAATAATGGAGTATGAGAATCATTAATAATTGCTTATTATGATATAAATTAGCGAATGTCTAAGCGAGATAAAATTATAAATTTAATCCGACATCGAAATTAAAGCTATTGTTAGAGAGCGTGTGATTTTCAAGCTCGGATTGAATTCTATCTGCGTTATTTAACGGATAACAAAGATTGACGATCGAAAAAGATAACAAAAAAAAAATGTAATACTTTCCCCACATTCCATGTTTTTAATTAGTATAATTGAACTAGTTGTATTATAGTATTGTTTTTGTCTCAATAATCAAAGCTGATCGAAACCATACGGAGGCGAAATGTACGTGTGTTGTTCTCTAAACAACTTACAGAAATAGAAGTACTTCATCTCTAATGGGACTTTTAATGAGATATTACAAGTGTTATCTTTATGTATAAAACTATAATAAATTTTTATTTATATAAATAATGTATAGGTTTTTATAAAAAAAGCTTGTGAAATTCTATAAAAATAAAGTAATTTGTAATGTTTGAGATGTATAGATTTTATCTTACTTTAATGTATTACACAGCATTACAGAACAATGAACCATTATGTGTGATCTTTTTGTTAGTTGAGTTTAATAACCAGTAGTTAGTTATATCACACAAACAATAGCAGACACCACCATTAAAATAAATAAATTTAAATAAAAACAATATATTAAAAAGTATTCGACAAAAATATATATAAAAGATGTGTTAAAAGATGATTTAGAAAAATGTGTAATTGGCAAGATCTTTTATGATTATTGAAATATTACAAAACCATGGCGCTTTCATTTATGAATAGCTCAGGTTTTTCAAGATACTCCAACGTGTGAAACTATACGACCTCATTCTCGGATGTGAATTTTTCTCCTTCTTTTGTGGTTTGTTTGTTTCTTTCTTTCTTTTAACACGAAGACTGAATAAATAACTTCCCAAATAACATGACGTGAAAATAATTGAATTTCAGACAACCAACTGAATGATTACTAACTGTCAATAGAATTTGGGGCGTGTTTCAGACATGCAGCACTCACCCTTGAGTCATACAATATTCAATATTCAATATTCTTTATTGTACTAAAGTGGTAATATAACAAAAATACATAAAAATACACACAAAAGAAAACAAAAGAAAAGTAAAAAAGGCGGCCTTATTGCTAAAAAGCAATCTCTTCCAGGCAACCTTTGGAAAGAGGCCAGACCAGGCAAATTTAGTACGTGGACTTTACTATATTGACATACATAAAATAAAAGTAATTAAGAACATACAAACACTAATACTCAAATAATCAAATTATCGAAAAACGTTACAAAACACTACTATAGAAAATCTTTTTACTTATTAACTTTAAAACTAAGAGCATATGGATAGTACGAGCTTCAACTAGAAGTAACCTTTTACTCAACTACCAGACAACGTCCTGACAAAAATAGAACTTGTGTATTTAAAAGGTTTATTGATTCCAGGGGGTAGGTCCATGAAGAGCTAGAAGCTATACTAGGACAGATACCACACGCGCACTACATTGAAATTCTAGATCTAACATCTGAGTATGTCTCCTTAAATAGACATTATTAGATGACCTATATATTAAATGATTCTCCTGCAGAGTTTATCATCTATATAAATAAGATGAAGCACTCGGCGTCTGTCTGTCGATTACCACCAATGGATAGTGTGATTCCTGAGGAAGGTATTGGTTTATAATTTTATTATGGTTTTATGTAAATTGAATAAAATATTACGATTATTAGTTAAAAAGTCAGAAAAAAATTTGGATTATTTTTACATTATATTAAAAGACCTCTCTTTTAATATACAGAATAACAGCTTTGATTAGAACAGATTTGAATTAAAGTAGATAATCTTAATTCATTATTTTTCTTGGTGATTAAATAATAATAGAGTTCACACGAGGTTCTTCACACCGCGCTTTCAGTTTCACATGTTTTTGCAGTTAGCTAACTCTACGTTTGACACTCGTAGGGACTGACATTTTTAAATTATACGAGTGCTGGCTAATGAGATAGTATCGATATATCGATCATCTTTTAACTGAATGTCTCATCACTAGCCATTTCATTTTACTTTTATATTGTAGGTATTATTTATAAACGTTTGAATTACAAAGAAATCATTCATAAAGTAATCATAACATTAAGTACCTATTCTAAAATAGCTTTTGAATTACTAGACAGTTTCTTACGAAAAAGTAATGTAAATAGTTATATCTGAAAAAAAAAAAAAAAAAAAAAGAAATAAAAATATATTTTCCCGTTCATTTAAAGTAAACATGCAAGTTTATTTCACATTAAAATGTAAATTTCGTTTGACATGAAAACTTTCATTTTCCATTAAAGAAAAACATAATTGTCATTTTACGATATGGAAAAAAATATTTCCGTCAAGAAATACCTATTCAATATTACAATACCACATAGAAAAAGTTCACACACGCAAATACACAAACACACACACACACACAATTAACTCAAATGCATTGAAATTAAAGAAAATATTGTTCCTTATAGTTTAATTGTATATAATATATTGGTATTTCGTCTATCGCCATCCTTGACACACTCATCCCACACACACCCACAGACACATTGTTTCACTTAAATATATAGTTATGTATAGTAGTTTATTATGCAGTCATTACATTATATAATTTAAACACTCGAACTACTGGAATACTAATAACGATAATATATTAATTGATGTTATAGTAAATAGCATAGGCAATTGAGCGAAGCGAGCGGAGCGCTCTGTGTGAGACTTTTCTGATTGAATGTACGGGGTTGGCATCTAAACGACTTATCCGATCAAGACGAAATTTTTCACATGTGTTAAGCACGTCTACACGGTGGTTTTAAAAAAATTGAAAATAGCGCTTTAATAAATGATTTCTTCTTCCACTGCTCGCGTCGCTCAATATGTAAACGGCACCCGAGATTTCGTGAGCGCAGCAAGTTGAAATTGAGGGTCTGGTTGCGCCCCTAGTATAATAGGACGTCACTAATTGATTAGCTCTCAAGATGTCCAAAGTTAAATAAATAGCAGTAAATATCATAATAAAGGTAATAAAGATTTCACTTAATATACTCTTTGCTATCATCTACGATTCTGTGTGTATAAAAAAATATTTGAAAAAGAATGAGAAACTAGACCATAATAAATACACTAAATTTTAAACTTTTCAGACCAAAGGGATATAAAAACAAAGAAGTAATCTTCAAACCACGTCATTTATTTTGTTATTTAATTTAAAACAGTATAAATAATTAAAACGCATAAATGTAGTTACATAAGAAAATTATTTTTTGGGATAAAAAAAAAAAAAAAGGAAATTGTTAAACCCATAGATCATACATATTAAATTAAATTAAGTCTACTTTACTTTGCATGTGTGCATTATATGTATACGACAAAATTGTAATAGTATGCAGTTTCTCCCAGACACATTGTCCGTTGCACTTTGATTCTATGCTTATTGAAATTTGGTATTATTCCATGGATATAGAGACTACAGTACTTTATTATAAAGTTATATACTCCCACGAGAACTCAAAATGACTCCCTGTGTTTCTAGTAAGTACATATAAACGCAATGTTTTGGTTTGAATGTTATGTTAGCTAACTCTAAGATGTTATAACTATATTACACGTATTGGTAAATAACTAGGAGCGCGAACCAAACTCAATTTTGATTCGCTACGCTCACAAAATATCGGTATGTATTACCATATTGAGCGAAGCGAGGCGCAAACAGCGCCGAAGTTGCATTTACAAAACGTCGAAGCATTCTGTACTCAACTATTTTCCAAGACGAGACACATTATTACATTTTTTGTATTTTTTGTTTTTGTAAAACCACCACCGGACTGATATCTATCAGTGTGCAAAATTTTGAAGTTTTTGGATATACTGTTTTTGATTGATGCTTGCACAAAGAATGCAGAAATGTCTCTCATAGAAAACTTAGCTCGTTCCGCTCGTTTCGTCCAATAAAATATACCGAATGTTAAGTAATATATATACTTATATATTCATTATTAATATTTAATTTTATTGTTTATCTTTTACAATTACCTAATAATTAAACTAAACTAAATTGTTCTGTCTATTTAGAAATAGTGTGGTTCTAAACGAGATATCTACATTTTCAGAATAGTATTACATAAACTGGTTTTAGAATGCTAACGTCCTTACTGATAGTAGATAGTACTGCAAAATAGAACCATTGAATTTTATTAAGATAGTTAATAACTAAAATTTGATGTTTTCTAAGATTTACACGAGTACTACACATTTCAATAAAACTATTTTACGGATATAAACTCGCGTTTTTTTTTACATTTTCAATTTAAACCCGACTTTTCGAATGCTTTGCAGCAAATATGCATAAATATTGCGTTTTGCGTGCATCCTGACCTCTATGTCCGTAAATTCAGGAACCGCTGGAGGTAGGTGACAAATAAACTGACGGACAGACCATCATCTCGTCTTACCGCGAACACGTTTGCTGCAAAGCATTCGAAACGTCGGGTTAAATTTAAAAATGTAAAAATATACGCGAGTTATATAAAATAGTTTTATTGAAACTAAACTTTTATATAAAATGTAAAATAAAATATCATTAACATCAAAAAAATTAAAAGCATTCATACTTAAAATAAACAATGAAAATAAATAAACCAAAGACAATTATAATATCATATTGTTTATCAAATGCAGCACGCATTTGACCGGAAGACGCGCACGCGCTTCCGTCTAGCTCCAGTAGCCAATGAACCGAACCCATTGTGTGATACCTTCCTTCAGCATTGAGGGGTCAATGGACATTATTATGGTTATGAGTATTTGATTTGATTTGTAATTGCTGTTTGAATACCTTTATAAAGCAAAATTCAATCAAAAATGTATTTTGAATAATTTTATTGAATAATATTTTTTTTAGTAATTTTAACCCAATATCTAAATACTAGCTCTTCCACGCCATTCTACCCGAGGAAGAACATTTAACATTATTAATAAATAAATAATTTTATGTCTTACAGCTATTTTTAAAATGTATCAATGAAAATTAATCTTTTCTGATAATTTAGTGTTTATTTGATATGACTGAAGTATATTTTTAAATACCAACAAAATTAGACTTATGAGTTAAAATTTGAATATACGGTTTCCTTCCCATGTGCCATAGTTTTAGACAGAGCATTAAATATTATTTATTAAGAAAAAGACTTAAAACTAGTGTTTGCACGACACGTTTTTCATTACAAAAATGAACTTGAGGCTTTGTTCTTAGTTTAGGACGGAAACGGTAACCGAAACTTACTTAAACAGATAGTTTAACACATTTATTTACCCAGTTATATATTGTTACATAAAATAAAAGAAGAATTATCTAAGTATAACTTAATAACTTTTTGTCTTAATTTATAAACATGACTTCGAAAATTTAAAAACAAAGCGGGAGAGTTGCGAAGTTTGCCGAACGACGTACGATCATTCACGAACATTCCGAAAGTTTCGACCGTTTTTGGCCAAAGCCGGAACAACGACCGCAACTAGATTTTAACTCGTAACTGACGACACCTGCTCACTAATTAAAACAAATACTTTTTATTTGACAGGACGTGTCTACGTAGTAGCGTATTTACTTTCCGCTTAATATTAAAGTTGTTTGGTGGAGAGTAGAAAGTATAATTTCAGCATTACGCAAATGTTTTGAACAATATTTTGTATATTAACAAGGTATTAAAATAAAACGACATTGTTTTTATAATATCTATCAAGTATTGTTTAACCAAAGACAAATTATATTTATTATGACATCATATTTAAAGTCAGCCTTAAACTCCTTACATATTTAAATTCCGTGGCAGTACGGTGTTAGGAAGGAAGTTGAGGTAATCCTACCAGCTAATAACGTTCCAATGACACACGATAGTGACAACTAGTTTTTAACATTATATATTTCGGTTAAACGAGTCTTTTATCAGTAGGTGATAAGCTGAGTGAGTGCACGAAATTTAAAGTATGTAAATGTATTTTACTAACTTCTTTAAAATTTAATATGGGTAATGTCAATGTAAAAAAAAATATTTTAGATTTAACTATAACGAAGTGAAGGGAGTAAAAATATAAATACATGCTATTTGAAATAAGGGTGAAAGGGGTGTAAGGAGGGTGGAGAAAAAACAATGTTTTGTATTTATAAAGTGGCTCATGAGTGATTACTTTTAACATTTAAAGACACTTTTAATATTTGTCCCGTGCGACTTAAATTGTTATATTTTTATTATAATTGTATCTTTAAAAATTGGTAGCATACATCTTTTTTTGAGGTTAAGATAACATAGAATAGTAGTAATATATCAGTTGAATTAAGATTAACAAAAAAGAAAGAAAAATAATTACACTATTTGTAATTACAGACTAGTACAACTAATTTGTATGTATGTATTTGAAGGACATTTTAATTTGGCAACGTACGATGACGACAGACGGATGAAACTATAATTTCTGTATGAACATACAGCTTATGTCTATTTATATTATATCTACGGCACCTATTTACATTTTTAAATAATTTATTACTAGTGCATTTAATTATTTAAAAATAATAAAATAGTATTTTTATAATTGTGTGTACGCTACATCTGTGTTCATAAAAATATCATATAAATATTTTTATCTGTACATAAATTGATTTTCTCTGTGTATAGTATAGCAAAGTTTTATGGCGGGAAAATAGACATTCATATACCGTAAAAATTAGCTTGGAATGAATACGTCAGTATAGAAATGCTTAGAATTATGTCAAAAGAAGAAAGCCTGCACCCAAACTCATCATCATTTTTAATAAAATGGTGTTTTCTCCCAAATATTGTAGCAAACAGGTAGGTCGGTAGTTACGTCAAAAATATAAATTTATTCCATAATTTAAGTATTAATTGTAAGGAACTTGTTTATTAAATAATTAAAACTATAGTTAAAATGATAATGGTTTTATTATCGTTGTAACTTGTAACTATTGAAATTAAAAAAATACAAGAGTAATTTGCTATTTATTAAAAGAGCAATACAGGTCTTATTTAAATATCTTGCCTATGTCTATGGCATACCTCTTGTACACTTATTTATTTTCTATATAAAACATTACTTATACGAGAGAAGCAGCAACTTCTCTTTATTAACATACATTGTACTGATATAAATTTATTAAAAGTTAATTTAATAATTAGTAAAATTGACATACCTTGTAATTGAGACCTTGTACATCTTCTTCAAGTGAGACATCAGAGTACATGTCGTCCGCCGGTTCCCCCCCCGACCCGCACCCGGACGAGTTGAAGGACGACGACCGGTACAATTGGCTAAGACAATAATAATGCTCTCATTAAATAGGATACCTTACCAGTTACCTTTTATGAGTAATAAATTTAATTCAATGCAAGTAGTGACATCTCTGACAATGCAGTAGAAACTTGTGACTAATACGGTAAATAAAGTAGAGCTGTGTTGTAGTTTGCAATACCTATAATAGATGGCGCTACGCATAGGTTTGTAAAACTGAAATGATCTTAACAACACTGATGATTTAGTAATAATAAAAACATAAAAGTAATAAAATATACAATTACCTAGCTAAGACATTTGAGCCTATTTGACGTTTCCCAGAGCTGAAACAAATAAAGGGTGAAATTTTAGTTAGTTGAATCAAATAATTGAATAAAAAATATAAATAATTTATTATAGTACACAGACCAACAAGAATACTTTTAGATTACTCGTTTAAATGTTAAATAAAAACAATTTAAATATTATTAGACTTTAAAAGTCATTAATAGTCACGAGGAGATCATTTTATTTTTTCGAGGTCGATTGTATTTACCATGGATTTATTATCTATCTATAGTTAATATTATTGTGTTGTATGTGGCCTTGTTGACTTTGGCGGGATTGTTTAACATGAACTTTAGTATATAGGAGTACTTAAGACCAGGCTGCATGGTGTAAAAGACTTTGCCTGTCCTCTGAAGGACTAAAAATTAAAAAAAAAAATTTATATAGTACAATGATAATTGTTGTACTTATTAGTTAAATATATATTATATTTTGGGTCATAGAATTTTTGTTCAAATTAATAATTAGCCAAATAATATTAAATATTTTGAAAGTTGCTATTGGAGCTACATTTTTATCAGCTTTATGTAACATAATTTAACTATGCAATGTAAATTAAAATGAATAAAATTTATATCAACGTCCGTCGTTCTAAGAGAAAGAGGGAAATATTTAGTGCATGTGGAGCGCAACAGTTATATTATCTAAATCTGTATTGTACGTAAGTTATTACATAAATTTAATTGTTAATTGTATGAGCTATTCATGAACGAGCCATATTTTGTGTGTAAAATGAAAAGTATTGCATTAAGGAGAAAAGAGTTAACTTATATTTTGAGTGTTATGAAGCTAATCTTATGTCAATATATCGTCATAGAATTTAAAATATAGTATGTGCTGTAGCATGGTGCGGGTGACGTCTGTCAGTACCACATGACTAGGGATTGATATTATGCATTTCATTTTCGAAAAACTCAGTTTTTCCTTCCGATCTGTCTGTCTGTATGTGTGTCTGTGTGTCTGTCGAATTTTATTTTTCGAATTTTGAAAAACTAAAGATATATTTGGAATCAGCATCTAAATGTAAGATTCACTTTTCAAAATTATGTTGATTGTGCAACGGGAAGGTGGTCAGATCGGCCGCCGAAGCTACCGAAAAATGGAAAAAAATTTCGAATTTTTAATTTTTTTTTTCTTTTGTTTGTTAATTAATTTGCGAGTTATAATTTGCCGATTAGGAGTTTTTCATAGCGGTAAGCTCGATTGCCGCGTGTCAGATGTTTTTCGTTAAAGATACTCAGAGCGAAAATCTCTTTAATATTGTTGTAAAAATTTATATGTTATTCAGTTGTGCTGTGTAACTCCGTGTACGAATCTATCTTTACTTATATAAAATAATTGCGCTTAATTTAATTTACTACTGTCAAGGAGAAACGAAACTTTACTGTCAGTGTCATCCGCAACGTGCTACAGCGCAGAAGGTATAATTGACCTAGTGAATGAATGAAATAATGTCATTATATTAGCTTACTTCGATATCTAAGACGTTCCTTACCTACTTTGCTAAAAATTATTTTTTAGATTCTTCGTGACATTAAATAATATTGATGTATTATGTGATATGTTTATAATAAATGTTTTATGCAACTAATAAGTGCACTTACATAAAGATAGGTTGATGGTGAAACCATCATGGGTATGGGTGCACGCGCCATGAAATTGTATAAGAAAGCGATGCATTTGATGCGTTCACTAATTATATATTAAAGCCTGCACACACGTCGCGATAAACACGATGCTATTCTTAAGTTTGTGGAATAACAATATTCTTCGCCTTTAATATTAAATCGATAGAGATTTAAGAGAAAAGTACATAGCAATTAAATTGATAACATTTATTATTCAATACTACAATTAAACTTCGTGATATGAGTTTAATATAGGAAAAAAATACTTGAAGATTGTATAGTAGCATCTTATCATAATTTATTACTAAATCCTTAATAATTTCAAACATATCTCAGTTAGATTATTATTATGAAAATTTTTTTTTTTAATATAAATGGGTATTACCCTAAAATGTAATTGTAATTTTCAGTGCATTAGCGAATGTCGAAACATTATTATTTTAACTGTATTACGTAGTTCTCGGCAGCCAGCCGTGTAGGCTTCTCTTAAACATCGAATTTGGAGAATTTCCTTTCAATTACGATTGATGAAATAATAAACATGTATTGTTATGTAAGTGTGTTTGCAGTATGTTGTATGCGTCCAATTAGCGATCCTTCCGACAGGTCCAACTAGATATTATTATGTACAGCTGGTTTTGTTTTTTTTTGTGAAAAATAGTTTAAAAATGCTCTGGCATCTAGCAAATTTGATATTAAATAAATCATGCCTATTATATTTTGTATTATAAGTTTTATTTTTTTTATAAGAGTTTTTAAAAAGTGTGCAGTTTTAAAACAGCATTACATATTATATTATAAAAGCTAAAATTTATTGAAGGAGTTTTGAATATTTTTTTGATTATACATATATTTAAGTTTATTACAGCGAATTATAAATGTAATCCTCAACCTTACTGAACGTTGAGAATTGTTAAAAAAATGCAGGAAATAAAAAAAAACAAAAAATAAAAAAAAGTTAATTAAAAAACAACACATTGATTACTTCTATCGTGTGGTGAAGTTATTTATCAAATGCTTTCAGTATTTTCGATGATTTTCTCTTTTAGTTATCAGTCTGTGACGGTCGAGATCAGATTTATATAGATTATAATAAACTAAAAACATTTTAATTAATCTCATAGTGAGTTTTAAAGTATTTAGTTTTTAAGGATAATAAGAAAAGGTACAATATTATTATTAATAATTTAAACACACCATTCCCGATGGGTAAAGCATACATTATTAAATATTTTTATTGTTTTTATATATATAAACTTACGGCTGAATAAATGAGTCCATTGCCATCGCATGTCACACCATTACTTTGACAACAATGGAATGGCCGCTATAAAATGTCCATACACTTATATTGTTGTACTGTGACAATGATGTATACTTTTAAAGAATAACAATAACTTTGAGTATATTAAATTTGGAATACGCGTATTATATTTAGAATAATTTCAATTTAGAATAACCTTTACAAAATATACTTTATTTGGAGCACAAGAAAATGTAAGGTCGTTTTACAATATTGCAACATCCTGCTTGTCTCTGAAACGTACTACAAAAAATAGTTATCTAATGAAAAATTGATTGTATTTTTGTATAATATAGTTACGAGATAAATTAATACAATTTTAATCGTTGGGAGTTTTAGATACATATTGCCTATAAAATTCATTTTTTTTAATATAATCAATCGACGAAAAGTCTAATAAAAATAAAAAAAATCTAACCTGTAAGGACGTTTTCTGTAATGCATGTGGAAATGATTTCGCTCCAGCTTAACAACAATATTTAACTATTTCAAATTAGTTTTCCAGATCAGACGAACTCCGTAACCTACATAACTATGTTAAGTCTAGATATTATTAATATTAGTCACAGCACTTTTTAAAATATTCGATTAACGTGCACTAACCACGAGCGGCCACCGTCAACTGAGCTCTGACGCATCCACATTCGTTATGGCAGACCGCAGGCTAACTTAAAGTATGAATTATCTACGAAACAGCCAGTTATTAAATTATTAAACAGCGGACGCATTCTGTTTTGATTTACACGTACCATGGCCGTCGCCTCATTTATATTATTTTCAATCTTCTGTTTTGTGTCGAGGCAAAATTTTTGTTCTCAGGAAAAAATTACCATAAAAAAAATAGTTTTAGTTCAGTATGAAATTAAGGTTTGCATTATCTGCCCAATTAAGATCCAACTCGTATGTGTCGTTAGAGTTGGAATTACGAATTAATAAATTATTTTAATTTAGTTTCCCTGTTTCAACAACGTCGCATAAACGACTCAAAGAAATAATCAAGTGTTTTGGAAGTTACTATAAATAAAAACAGCATACGTTTTTGGTTCCCTTCTCGAAATTTTGAGCTATAGTTGGTCTTGTTGGTCTTTTAAGCGATCCATCTTTAAACACACCAAGTCAAGCGGCAAAGTTTAGTGAGAGTGGTAGAGGAATTTTGATTCACTTAAAATAAATAGACAAATGGAAAAACCTCGAGGAGCCTTTACCGCATGGTTTGAGTGAAACAAAAAAACAGTTATTGAGTGCTGTTATATTTATCAAACGTCATAATAACAAGGAAATTTCAATTTTATGGTATCTAGTGAGAAAAATTGAACCCTGTAATGTCATCGTTAATGGTCTCCATTGCTGAGACCTGGAAAACGGGCCAAGTCATGTATCAAGCGAAAGTTGAACACTAAAAAGGTACTGGTGTTGGGTCTAATAATAGCTTATATATACACTACAGCATACTAAAATCAGCAGTAGATTACGGCAGAACGGTAATGTAAACAATTAAAAACCGTGATGGAAAAACCAGCTGTTGCCTGGTTAAGCTAGACCCTTCGCGACAGATGGTCGCTAAATTAGAGGTGCTGCGACTGGTATGTATCTGATACCTATCATATTCTCCAGACCTTGTTCCATCAGAGTTCAATTCCGATACCTTTAAAGATTTTATTGATTCTCGTTGAAACAATTTTTTCTATAATGAAATTAATGAACTTATTTTAAATTGCTTAATGTATAGTCAGCTTCAAAAGTCGATGACCATATTTAAAGTGTCAAATTAGCTATACACTATATTACTTTTGAAGCTGACTGTACATACTTGAATTAATTAAACATAAAGTATATTTATTTGTTTCATATAAAATGATAATTCTATATTTGTTTTTTGTTCTAGTGTTTGTAAATGAGTTGTAAATATAACATTAACGATGTAATGAAGTGAATCTCCAGTATTTTATTTTAATTGCCTAATGCAATTATAACACAAAAACGACTTAACTTCATGTAATTTGTGAAAATATTCCATAAGGTCAGTGTCAATAATGTGGAGACATGTAAATGGCTTAATTTTATTTAATGTATAATTTGTAAAACACACGACAATGTGGAGACACGTGCGTCGTACACTAATCTCAAACAATTTGCTGCAGTACTGTAGTATTTCATATATAGATATAAAGATTTATATACATATAAAATGACGTGAGAATTTATATACATAAAAAAATTCTTAGAAAAAATATCATCTGTCCCTATCCTGTTATTTGGGGGTCGGCGTAATATGTAAAACCCCTTCATGCTATTCTATCAAAACTGATATTTTTTACGTATATCTTCGACTTTTTACGTACGTCTTTTTCCGTCGGCGTCTTTTCAAGACTTCTCGTTACATTCTATTTATTCTCAACAGTATCAGTTAATAATGACAAAATCAACTTACTAAAAAAAAATTTAATTTTATCCATGATTAATATTATTATATATATTATCCGGCTGTACTCATGTAAATATTATTGGCATTTCAAATAAAACTATTTACGGATTAAAACTCGCGTATAATTTGTAATTTGTAACTTGTGTAAAAAATAGTTTTATTTAAAACGTGTACTCTAGTTTCAGACTTGGCTTGTTTAGTTCGCAAACGAACTAGTTTTAAAGAGCGCACCCACAAGTAAAATACGAGAGCTAGATCCCTGAGACACCAACATCTCGTCTTGCGAACACGTTTGCTGCAAAGCATTCGAAACATGGGGCTAAATTAAAAATATTAAAAATAAACACGAGTTATATCCGTAAAATAGTTTTATTGAAATAAATCCCTGATTTTCCTTTCCGTTAGTATTATATTCTTGTTTATTATTTACCAGCTCCTAGACAGTTTTATTATATATATATTTAATAATATATAATATATATATATATATATATATATATATATAATATATATATATATATAATATTTCTAACTGGTGGTGATTGTCGTTCAATGGTTAGAGGATAATTTATTCATATGTTATATATTTTATTATTTTATGTTATATATTGATTTTATTTTAACAAGAACACGCTACAAACATCGCAACAATAATAATAAAATAATTTTTCCGTTATTCATTCATAATTGTTTGATGAAAATTAATATAAAAATTTTGTTTCTTAGAAATGTTAAAACTATTCAGTACCCGCATAGTAAAATTCCAATCTAGTTTCATGGGCTTGTAACTACCTTGTTATTGTTGTCAAAATATATTTGTTATATATTGATCAATATAAAGTTATATGTGTCAGTAATAAAAATATATTAGTAAGTATGCTTGTGACATGTAGAACGAAACATGAACGATCTTTACATAATAGTAGAATATTTTTTTTAATATATAAAACTATCTGATAAGATATGAAAAGGTTGATTATTTTTATAGTTTTTTATATGTTAATGTCGATTATTGTTAAAACTCAATAAAAATACGAAAGGTATTTTAATAACTACTTAAACAATATTATTTATTACAATAGATAAAATATATTTTGGTAATGGTTTTTGTAGTTTTTATAATTTAACTTAATGAATGTTTTCATTAATCTTGTTGCAGTAAGAGCAGTTTTAATAACAAATGATCCACACAACTTTTTAGAATAAAAAAAATGCTCATCTGGTCGTCAGCTCGCAGATGCTCCCAGCACGGTAAGTACCTGGGAGTTAACGAACTAAACGAGTGAACTAGTTCATTTAGGAGCGACGGACAAGAGTGAACGATCTGAATCCGAACTATATGAAAAGAAAAAGAATTTATCGAGAACATTTTTTAATGTTAGTCAATGATGTACAAGTTGATCCTACGGAAAATAATTAACAAATTATGTGGATAACATAATATAATAACTGAAATATATATTAACACATAGTCTTATGAATCATTTAATTTTGTATTTACATAGATAAATAATTGAGTTAGTCAATTAAAAACCTAAACCTTCATTGTGTGTGGTTTATTATAATATAACAATTATATTTATAAAAGAGCGAATTAAACCAAAAATAAAGAAAGACACAGATAATTCAAATTATACTATGTAAAAGATTATATTAAATATACACAGATAATAAAAAAGAATTCAATATAATTAAATGTTAAGGTGTATTGCGTTGCACTAAAATTGCACACTTTCGTGTTTATACTTAAAGCAATAGTAAGTATACAATTACAAGTGAAGTCGGAAACGTTTTAATGTTTCTCTGACCACAAACGACCGCCTGGCAGTCGGTAGATGGCGCAACACCACATTATTACAATTGTTCGGACTTAAATCGACATGTTGGGCAAACGGGACTACGAGCGAGGACAAGTTACGAAATGTTATAGTTTTAGAAACTTTGGGAGCAGAAATATTGGGATTGATATTAATCTAATCAAGTATTTTACAAAAATCATCGTCAAAATTGTTATAGAAACATTAGGGTACACTTAGTTATTAGTATTTTCTTATATTTTCACAAGTATACATTTGAAATAAAACTATTTTTTACGGATTAAAACTCTCGTATAATTTGTTTACATTTCTATTTTAACTCAAAATTTCGAATGCTTTGCAGCAATCGTGTTCACGGGTAGACGAGATGTAAGGAAACACGATTGCTGCAAAGCATTCGAAACGTCGGGTTAAAATAAAAATGTTAACAACTTATTTATTAAATTAAATTATTTATATATTTGACAGTTTTAAATATAAAGTTTTTATTTATCAATTACGATATACTTTTGAAGTTAATTTATGAGAGTATTTCTAATAACAAAAGTTTTACAAAACGATTTGCAAAGCTCAAGATATTTGCAGACGGTACAATTATAGATCTTTCGAAATAAACTTACATACAACATACAATACAGCAACTTTCACAATAAAAAAAAAACAATTGCAACATATCTATATCTTCTATATTATATATAATTTAAGATGTGATTTTAATCTAACCTTAGTTAAGTTAAGAAGCTGTCGTCTCCCCTCTAAAATTATTATATTAAGATTGCACGTACTAATTTATATTGAATTTACTTACAAGACTAGAAGAATAAATTTATCAGATATAAGTAAAATGAATTAATGACTTAAGTTGATTTCCAATCACGAATGAGTTAGAAAGAGTATATTAAATACACTCTTGTTAAGTACCTAATACATAAAAATTATATCCAATTGACATCTTGCATTTGAGTTATGTCAGAATTGGACTGTAAATGATCTTTCGCGTTTCGCGTTTAATTTGGTTACATTTTAATTTTAACCCGACGCTTCGAATGCTTTGCAGCAATCGTGTTCACGGGTAGACGAGATGTAAGTGTCTGTCATTATTCTAATTGTTTAATATTTTTTTTAATATCACTATTACTTATTCAAATGTGCAAATTTAATAAGTAAATTCGAAACAAAACTGAAAATATGTAAATTCGAGGGATTCTTATAAATTTGCAAAATAATGTCATTAGAGTGACATGGAGAATTATAAATATTAATAATAATTAACACACTATTGAATCATAAATGTGATTGCATTGTCCACGCATTGAACTTAAACTAGAATGAGTCATAGACACAAAATAGAAAACGTTGGTACATTCGCGGTTCTAAATAGCAAAGGTCGATAATAAGTTGTATTCACCTAAAATAGACTGTATATTTCTAAATGTCAAAGAACTATCGAAGTTCAAGTTAATAGCTATACAATACTGAATATTGTTTTGTTTAAGGACACGATAGTTTTATTGTATGTAGGTTAATGGCTTCATGCGACACGCTGCGTTTTATATGGTAAAAGAAAACCTACAACTTAACCCATAACATGTTCTTATTTTAATAATAAATATTTTAAGTCATAGTTATACGGGTGCTAACGAAAAGTGTATATCATATTTATATAAATAGACACTAGATAATGCAATAAATTTCTCGAGTTAAATATATAAAATATCTAACGTGTATTTTCTGATTAGCTAATGGATTGACAGACAGCCAATCACAAGCCTCGATTAAGCTGTCAAAATATTTTGATATAAGAATGGTAGTTAATAAAATTGCAAAGAAAACATAAAACAACAGATACTCACTGTCGCATGGAACCCCATCTGCGATGCGGCAAATTTTCTTGATGACTAGGAAAAAAACGTAAAATCGTAAGCAAAGCTACAAACAAAAGTATAGCGGAACTACATGAACTAAAGAAATTAGCAAATAAAAAAAAACAACACAATACTATTGAATAAAACAAACACAAGTCGGAAGGTGTCTTTTGATCAGTTATCTGCGTTAATAAGAATAGTGATTCGTAGTATACAGGAAGCCATCCAGGGTTGGTTTCAATCTTCTATTGTAAATCGATAATTAATCTACATATAACTAATAAAATATTCAATCTAAATAATACCTTGGAGGGGTTCTTCTAAGACTGGTTCTAGTCCATGAGTGACGATTCAATTGGTTTCCAGGACTTCTATTGCCGTTTTCTAGTCTGTGAACCAAAAAATATAGATATATGAAGTTATAGACAGGAATTTATATTTGATTTTATATGAATATTCAATATTAACATTATTTAAAGTTATAGTGTAGAATAATATGCTGTTTTTTTTTTTTTTTATAGTTATAGTTGTATTAACAAAGAATAATAAAAATAACTAATAACTGTTCTAATGTTTTAATTTTTATGTAGTGTATATTATAATTAACACACTTTTCAGATATCTTTCACGGAGTGATATTTTATTTCTATAATTTGATTTGTTTTACTTCATTTTATGATAAACAAAAACGAGATTCAAATATTTTTCTTTAAATATATTATAACTACTTAATTGTAGTAGTGAAGAACTCTGGATTATTGACTAAAAATAAATATATAATCTAAAAAATTATTTGAGACACTTAAATAAGCGACAATGTTGTAACTTAAATCTTTGTTAAAAACTGCTATATTAAATATTATTTGTAAAAAGTATTAAAAATATATATATTTTGTAACTTTTTTTTTAATAGTAGGAAGGTAGACGGATAGAAGACATCGATTTTTACGTATATATTATAAAATCAAACAAGTACTCGCCTATAATAAGTAAGATTCTTTGGACACAATGATGGTTTTTTTTTTATTAATTTCGAACATCGACTTTTATGGTTAATTCTTTTTTTTTTTTTTGTCTTTTACATATTTAAATTATTTATTGCTTTAATAGATTATAAAGTTGCCATGATAAAGAACTTTTTTTGCTTTTCTTAATTTTTTAATATTTAAATTCGTAATCTCTCTCCATAGTTGCAAATGATTCTTGTTATTAGTAGTTTTTATGTAGAAGAAGTCCAGATAACTAACACGTTAGCAGCGGCAGCGTCTGCGTCTGCTTCTCCATAGCATTCGAAGTTCTCAGCATCAGATAAGGAGTTTCCGGGACTGGAGTCCGTTGTGACTACCGCCTGGCTGACTGTTTCTGTGCCGTTCTGAAATAATTATTATCATCTTTTTATTATTTTATATTGAATATTGTCGAAGAAAGGCTGCACATTCAAGTGCAGTTAATATTATTTTCTACAATATTTAATGTTTTTTCTGTTATGTACCTTATAGCTATAGTTTTTTGTGATGTATAGTTTTTTCAGGCAATTTATTTATATAATATTGGTTATAATTGTCTATTACACTGCAAAATTGGAAACATTTGTAAGGAATTCCAAAACAAACATTCGTTCTGATTAAGACCGTCAAATATAAAAAATGCTAAAATCATATGAGCAAGAAGTGAGCAAGTAGCGAGTATGGTAGCTCAATTGGTAGAGCAACCGGACGGTTTCTTAGAGGTCGCAGGTTAGGTTAGGTTAGTTATATATCGTTCATTCTATATTTATTTAAAATTAAATAAGCTTAACATGGCTCAATTTCTAAAATTATTATAAACCTGTAGTTTTCTGGGGATGTTCCCAGGGGATGAACGTGGCGACTTTGTTCTTTGGAACACGCTGGGCGCCATCATGACCGCCTCAGGCACCTTCAGCTCTGGAACACGAAGATATAAATTGAGTTATTTGAATTTATATTAAAATATTTTATACCTTACAATAATCAAAATGGTTTAGTCAAAAATATTGGAAATGTAAAATTGGTAGAATTAAAAATATTCTTTTTAAATACCACAAATAATGGAGACAAATTAAAACAATGATACATCCGTTGTCAGGTGACCGATAAGATATGTTATCACAATCATTGTGACGTAATAAGTAGCTACCGTTCAACATTTTATAAAAGATTAATTAATTAAGAGACTTCTTTATTTTAGAACTTAAATACATTTCAATTCTAAAACCCAGACATTCTAAACGCCCACCATATAAAAGTTGGTTAAGTAGTCTATAGAAGTACAGGAACAACTTCGCGAGCAGCACCAACCCTCGCCACCACGACTCGACAAAACCCACCACGTCGAGAGCATCACTCTTCAACACGACCACCACATCCGACATGTACGTCAACATTTAATGACATTTAGTTTATATTATATCACTTATGGCGCCCAAATTTTATTTTTTTTAAATTGAGTTTGCAATTAGCTATATTACAGAGTTTACAAAATAATTTTTAATTTAATTACACCCGCGGGTAAATGATTTTATTAACTGCTTGTGCCCGATTCTAACATATAGGGATTCAAGAAATTCATGTACTTCTAGTCCTCTCCTTCAGTTTTATCAGATACGTTCATATTTTCGAAAAACTCCGTTTTTCCTTCCGATCTGTCTGTCTGTATGTGTGCCTGTGTGTGTGTCGAATTTTATTTTTCGAATTTTGAAAAACTAAAGATATATTTGGAATCAGCATCTAAATGTAAGATTCACTTTTCAAAATTATGTTGATTGTCCAACGGGAAGGTGGTCAGATCGGCCGCCGAAGTTACCGAAAAATGGAAAAAAAATTTCGAATTTTTAAATTTTTTAAAATTTAAAAATTAATTAATTAATTTAATTATTATTATTTTTTTCTTTTGTTTGTTAATTAATTTGCGAGTTATAATTTGCCGATTAGGAGTTTTTCATAGCGGCAAGCTCGATTGCCGCGTGTCAGATGTTTTTTTGTACACTCGATGATCCAAAAGGACCCACTTCCGAGTGCCGAAGGAGGTCCAAATTTACCATTTACGGTAGCATTAGGTTACTATTCGTCTTCTCTCATCAAGAGCTTTCGATTGACGTACTGCACGTGTCACAACGACGCGCGACGTTTCACTGAGTTTCGGTGACGCGACAAAATAGACTAACAAACTGACAAAATAGGGCGATTATATAATAAAATTAAGACAACTAAAGCAGTAGCTTGATGCTAAACAGCCTATATATAGCCTTCTTCGTGAACCTAACCATAATAATCAGACATATTTTTTTAAATCCATTCCGTACTTTCGAATATTAGCTCGTTTAAACAGACAAACAAACATTTCCTCTTCATAATAATTAGTATATTGCATGTTGATTTATCACATTACCGCAAACTCAATGGAATGTGATAAAATATATTAATCATTAGGTGCGGTTTGTATCTAGAATATAGATGCTATCCTTACATAATAACCGATAATATTAAAAATTTGTACGTGTTTTCATAATTAATATTAATATCAAGAATAATCGAAGTTATATCAATGTTTTATTAGCGTTTACTTAGGTAATAATGTGGTAAAATGCTTTACTTTCACACTGAATATCATTTTAATATAAAAAAAAACACCTATTTTTCCGCTCTCTGCACTGGCATGTTAGTACTGATAGACTGCGATTTTTATAATCTATTACGAATTATATAATCTAAATACATTCTCTTATTTAATTAATTTTATCATATTATTAATAAAAAAATATATTTTTATATTTCTACTCTATTACGCTACATTTTAATTCGTTTAAGAACGAAAGACATGGTTTTCCAAAAAGCAATGGAAACTTCAAGTAATTTTAAATATAAAAAAATTGTTGATTATTATTATTTTTAAATTATAAAAATTAACATATTATCTCTCTGACTATAATTTATTTTATTTCACTTAAGCTACATTACAATTTCACTATATAGCATTTAGACCGTTTCAAAACATGTTTATAGCATTAGTGGTATAATTGATGTGTGAACATACCGACATGCCTTTTCCTATGATTTACGTAAATAAATAAATGTATCCTTTATACATAATTAATATATAAGACTGGAATTACGAAACAGCGGAATCTTAGTTTTCCGATCATAATTCAAACGTAAATTTAAAATTTAAATAAGATAACATAATAGAAGATAAGATTTCAGGCTATAAAAATATTGTTTTACCCAGTGGCGTAACTAGTGTGAGGCCCCTGGCAATTTCTGCGCAAGGGCCCCTTGAAATATTCTCGCGGTGTCCTTATATCGGGGGCTCTTTTAACCTGGGGGCCCGTTGCATTTTGCCGTTTGACCACACTATTGTTAAGGCACCGGTACTACCTATATATAACTAAATGACAATAATATACCTTTTACTATGATATAGACAAAACGAAACTATACTAAAGTTTACACTGGTAAAATAACTTAATACTTCACTGCAACATCCCGTGAAATACAAGACACAAGTTCACGACTACATTCTAATTTCTATAGCTATTTGCAAACTTTCTTACACAATCTTAAAAACATATACAACACTAAATTAATTCTTGATTCTATTTTTAATAACACTAAATGTATTGATAATTATAATTTATTGTATATTTATGTTAATTAATTCTAGTTTTTGCAAGCAATGGCCGCCGCCATCGGCCGACAGCCGGCGACTGCAGCCCTACACCGCTGACTTATATAATAAGTTATTCTAACGGTATTATCGGTAAACTATTTAACTATTTTTATATAAAAACTATTACTTATCGAAAACAGAACACTTTTTAAACCTCAATTATACTACGGTGACGCCATGTTTACAATCTACCGTCTAATTCTTTTACATTTAAAAATATCGAGTGCAATAAATTAATAAAGATAAATCAAAAACAATGTAAAATAAAAACATGCGAGCGAAATTATAATATGTTTTTAAGAAATTGTGGTTTAGTACCTAGAAATGATGCCGTACTGAATAGTTTCAAATTACCTTACAGTTAGATATATTTGGTTTACACTTTTTTATTTTCTACGTATATACATATCATAGCTAGTAAATCTAATCAGATACACTTCTGAAATAAAACTATTTTTTTTCGCGTATAATTTGGTTGCATTTTAATTTTAACCTGATGTTTCGAATGCTTTGCAGCAATCGTTTTCACGGGTACACGAGATGTGTCTGTCAGTAAGTCAGTTAATTAGATACACTTCTATATAAATTAGGTGAATTACATTAAAATGATATCATTTAGGTCCACATTTAGTAGGAATTAATTATTGAAATAGATTCTTCCGTTTTATTCCAGACCATGTAGCAATATGTTTCAATGCCATTTGTAAATGAAATTTTAAGAAATACACTAGACTAGAAAACAATTTTAATTTAAATAAAGCCTTGAAGCCAATAGAAGTGACTATACATGTTTTGAAATTCAGATCTTTATAAGTTAAGAAATTATTAACTTACGTAAAACGTGCAGTAAGTAATAACTGCAATGAGAACTTGCTTTTATCAAAAGAAACAAAATGGAAAGTTAAATGGCGCGAAAAGAATGAATATTATGATATTATTAAGCAGTAATGGAGTAATAAATGTTTTCATCGAGCGATTGCGAGCGCGCCGCCGGTGCGACGACCTTAACTTATAACACTGCAATGATCCTTTTATAGGACCGATTTCATTATATGCAGGTTTCTTTATTGTGTAATAGACATATGCATAAATTAATTTTTATTTATTATTGACCGAAATTCATCAGTTTCGGCCGTTCTACCAAGAAACGACTGAAACTTTCGGGCGCGCCAAAACTTGGGTGTTCGCGAATTATCCATTTGTCGTTCGGCAAACTTCGCGACTGACTCGTGCTCACACGTCTTCTATTAAATTTACTCCGAAACGTTACTTTAAAATATTAATTTATTTCATTCATATATTATTGACAAAAAAAATATATAAACAAAGTACGTAATGTATTAATAATTGTTGTTATTTTATTTAACATTATATTTTAAATATATAATAGATAGTATGGGAAAGTAACAACAGCCGCCATATTGACACATCCATTCACTTTACACAGATACACCAATACGACTTATATATTAACTAGAGCAAAACAAACATATAAGTTTTAATGAAACTTGCGAAATGGACACAGAATATATATTAGGAAATTGTATAGAGCACTGTTTTACGATATTTATAATCGATCCTCAATCTATTTGAATATTTCAATTACAATCCGGTTTTATGTTAACAACCCACCTGGATCGAGTTCATGAAAAGCTAAGGTTAATAATAATCTCGGATTGCAGATCGACAATTAATGTCTAATTATTACTGTTATACCAAGCTTAATTCTGACTCTTTTTAAAGGACTTATATACACCAAAGTATATGAAATTAATTAATGTTTTCTAAGATTTACACGAGTACTACATTTTTTTAATTTAATTTAACTCTATTCCCGTAAACTCAGGAACCGTTGGAGGTAGGTGACAAATAATCTGACTGACTGACAGACACCATCATCTCGTCTTACCGCGAATACGTTTGCTGCAAAGCATTCGAAACGTCGGATTAAATTAAAAAAATGACAAAATAAAGGCGAGTTATATCCGTAAAATAGTTTTATTGAAATATATTCAATATTTTATAAAACAAAGCATTATTAACCCCTTTGAGTTATACCTGATACTTCCCCTTCCCTGACGGTGGTAAAGAATATCTTATAATTTTTTTTTTCCGACTAATTGCCTAAATAAACTTAATTAACGAAATTAATTTTACTTAATTTATTCTATCGTTTTTCGAGTCATGGTCACGTGAAGCAAAGGAATGAAAAGCTTAAAAGGATACGTGAAACTCATGTGAATTTGTGGTCAAAAGAAAAGAGCAACCTAGCAAAGAGTAGAAGATATTGATAAGAAGCAAGTCTACATTATTTATATTAGAGGTATGATAGATGAGCGTGGAAGTGTCGTAATACGAGACCCCAAGGTATATATAAATATATTTTTTTCATTTAGTCAGTTTGTTGATGTCCTCAGCTTACAGGAATTATTAGACACTAGATAATATAGTATATTTACCTTTTAAGATCTTTTGATTTGATTAGATTTGAACGCAGCTCAGAGTGTCTGTAACAATAAAAATAATGGTGAATTATTTGTATTTTACTTTCATAAAAGAAAGCGACCTCGCTCTATAATCTGAGACGGATGGCGTTAAAACTTATTACTTTTTATATTAAAAATAAAAAATATGTATAATAAAATATACTTTGTATCAAATGAAAAGTAGTCATAAAACAATCATACATATAAGACATACATGGTAAGGAAAGTTATAAAATTATAATATAAAATTAATATACAATTTTTTAAGTAAATATTAGGTAATTTTGTTGCATTATACAAAATTATTCGGTTACAGTGCAGTTACCTATTTCTGAATGTGAACTATCTTTGTGACAAATTTCATCAGTTTCGGTCTAGCCGTGAAGACGTAACGCAATGCTTCCGTATTTATATAAGTATTGATAATTCTTTAAACGCCACATTTATATCACTTACATAATAGGGTACCGAAATAGATTTTAAAATAATAAATGAAACCGGATGATTTAACTAAAATGACTAAATTATTTAATTTTCGTCACGTCCTCTAGAACGATTAAGTAATTAAAAGAACTCGTGCATAAAACCTTTTTTTATATAAAATCACGAATCTTTCATATTATTTAATTTCATATTACAGTTGGCATAGAAATTAAGATCTTCGACATGAAAAAAAAACTGTATTCATTCTATGCAATGATTCTGTATTCATTCTATGCAATGTTTTTTAAAAAAATGAGAAAAGAAGAAAAACGTTAGAATAAAACTGTATACATTCGATCTTTCTGAACCAGATCCAAAATAAATTTGAATATTCTCATAAGAATAATATAATATTTTTCACATTTGAATATATATGTCAAAAAAATTATATTAAGACTGAATTTATATCAAACATTTCTGCAACTTTTAATATAATTTCACTTACGATTTAAAAATATTACAAGACAACTGTCAAAATGAATTTTATTGATATCCTCCATCTTACTATTTTAAAGTAGTTCTCAAGAGGCGTGTCATGTTTTTGGCGATGCATATCACAAGATATATTTTTATCGACTGCACTGAAGCCAAGAAAATGTTTTATGAAACGTTATGTGTGTGACACATTAATATTTATTACTTTGCATATCTTTTACACTACCTACAGAAATTGATATTTAAATTTATAAAAGCAATTTTATATCAAAATTCCCAAAAAATAGTACATTTTTCAAAAAAAATTAAACACCTACTTATTCTGAAAAAAATTTAGGTAAATTTTTTATAATTGGATATAGTAAAAATTATTTCTATTATATTTTTGATACGGAAAATTAAAGAAAGTTTGAAGGAAGTAGCCAGTTTCTGTTTTATTTAAATAAATATTTATTATTTATAAACTGTTGCTATTAATTTTAATTAGTTAAACTGGTTTTTTTTTATGCAGGAACTTAAAATAATTCTTGGTCAATAATAGTATTGCTTGTAGGTACTAGAGGGAAGAGCCGGTCCTAATTATGGTTTTATTGGTAGCACTTTTAAAATGAGAATATATAATAATAGTAATAATAATAATAATTTATTTCAACTTCAAACTGTCATACATATTAACAAAATAGAAGGCTTCTTTTAAGAATAATATAATTATTCCTGTGCCAGAAGACTCCGATCTCCCATAACAATATAATTATAACAAAATAAATTAATTCTTAAATTAAATATTACAGACTTAAATTTGTATGTGTGTGTGTGTGTGTGTGTGTGTGTGTGTGTGTATATATATATATATATAAGGCGCCTTAGTTGGATTTCTCTCTATCCTAGACTAGACATACTTAACCTTCCTCTAGCATTGCAAGAAAGGAAACATAACTTACTTACAAATTTTTTTTTTTCAAAAAATATACAAGAAAATACGAAAATAAATCCCTTTATTATTATATTATTATATTTGACTTATAGAATATTAATGCAATTGAAAAACGTCTTCTAATGCACCATTGTATTTGTAAGTACGAGCTGATGCTCGCTGTCCTCGTTGTACTTGCTGTACTTTCTGTACTCGCTGTACTTTCTGTACTCGCTGTATTTTCTGTACTCTCTGTACTTGCTGTACTTTCTGTACTCGCTGTACTTTCTGTACTCGCTGTACTTTCTGTACTCGCTGTACTTGCTGTACTTTCTGTACTCGCTGTACTTTCTGTACTCGCTGTACTTTCTGTATTCGCTGTACTTTCTGTACTCGCTGTACTTTCTGTACTCGCTGTACTTGCTGTACTTTCTGTACTCGCTGTACTTGCTGTACTTTCTGTACTCGCTGTACCTGCTGTACTCTCTGTAATCGCTGCAACGGTGAAAATAAAACCAGAAACGATATAAAATTTTATGACTCAGTAAACTTTCACACTATAAAGTTATTCTTACAATAACATTTATTTTATGTAATAACTATTCTTTATAAGTCAACCTTCAGATGTAAAAGACGATAGACAAAATTCTAAATTCTCCACTAGTAGAGGCCTGATAGCTCAATTAGCACAGCGACAAGACGGTTTCAAATCAGAAATGTCTAAGGTTCGAGTCGTGACTGTTACAAGAGTATAAAATTGATACCTTAGCTGTGAAATTAAACAAAGTATGCAACAAAAACCTCCGAGCACTATTGAGTTACGCGCTGCTACCGGCAACCGGACGGTCACCGCTCTGATTCACAGACAAGCACAGGCACAGCACGGTCAACTTACTCTGTATCAGCTTGCATTCTGCATTGTGTATAATTTATATTATCTGTATAAAGAATTACCATTTTGTATACCCTGTATCGGTAGCTTTTGTGTATAATTTATATTATCATAAACGAATTATCATTTGCTATACTGTATAGGTTAGTTTATGTCATTCAGACATATTTATTAAGTCTTCAATCAATACACATTTAGTCATTCATTCAAACTTCATGTAGTTATACCCGCAATTTAATTTAAAGTGCATTTTTATATTTTTGCGTGGTTTTTTTAGTTGCTATCTTATTAATCACATAGTGTTAATATGTCCTTCCTAGTGTATAGTTTCAGATATTAATTCAGTTAATCAATCATTCATGCATTCATTCTTGTAAAATACGTCTGTTAAAAACTTCCCTTACTTATTTATATATAGCTTCAATGTATTCTAGCGTCAATGTATTCTATAATTAACTAGCAGGTTTTCTTTAATTATTTTCTTTTATAAATTACACAGTGTCGATGTATCCTTGTTAGAAATAACCTTGCAGTGACGTGTTAATGGCAATTAGTCAGGGTTTTGGAAAGCAATTCAAAGCCGGTATCTTTATAACTATATGTATAATTAATTAAAATTATCTGTTAGCAACTTCAAAATATTAGATTCAATGCCAGGGTAAAGAGTTATACCAATGTAACTCTATATATCGTTATTAATAAAAATTATACATTTAGTTTAAATGTAATATATCTCATTCTTACTATTTATCGAAAAACTCAGTTTTTCCTTCCGATCTGTCTGTCTGTATGTGTGTCTGTGTGTCTGTCGAATTTTATTTTTCGAATTTTGAAAAACTAAAGATATATTTGGAATCAGCATCTAAATGTAAGATTCACTTTTCAAAATTATGTTGATTGTCCAACGGGAAGGTGGTCAGATCGGCCGCCGAAGTTACCGAAAAATGGAAAAAAAATTTCGAATTTTTAAATTTTTTAAAATTTAAAAATTAATTAATTAATTTTATTATTTTAATTTTTTTTTTCTTTTGTTTGTTAATTAATTTGCGAGTTATAATTTGCCGATTAGGAGTTTTTCATAGCGGCAAGCTCGATTGCCGCGTGTCAGATGTTTTTTCATATATTGTGAATCCATAATACGTCAGTAAGATTCAAATCAACACCACTGATTCACTTTTACAGAAATTAATTCTCCGAAGCATGTCAGCTTAATGTCTTTTATGTTAAAGCAAAATTACATTCTTAGCAAAAAAAGTCATTATGATCTAATAAGAACATTACATTAGTATTATCTAACGGTGTAGTAAAAACTCATATATTATCTTCCTAAATAATTGCTTCTAAAACGAATATTTTGTTTGGTTTATTATCCCTACCATATATAGAGTTATTTGATGTGAACTCTTTAATAGAAATAAAACAATTTTTTACGGATTAAAACTCGCGTATAATTTGGTTACATTTTTATTTTAACCCGACGTTTCGAATGCTTTGTAGCAATCGTGTTCACGGGTAGACGAGATGTAAGTGTCTGTAAGTAAGTCAGTTAATTAGTCATCTACCTCCGATTCCTTAGTTTGAGGGCATAGCGTTCCAGATGTAGACAAAACGCACTAACTGTATCTTGAGGTCTGGCGGTCACAGACGTGAGACTTTACAGTATTTATGAGGGTCCCAGGTCCCAGGCTCCAACCATCTTCTCTATTGAAATTAACAATAGTTACGCGAATCATTCTTGGTATGTAGCGAGGTTCCCTGATGAGGATTTGTGGTTTGATAAAGTTGATATTCTCAATTTAAGTTAGTTTGATGCTATTATTATATATTTATTTTTAGGTTTCGTATTAATGTTTCATTGTATTTATAAATTAGACACAAATTTGTTGCCTCGTTCCTACAGCATTGGTTACATATTTATACATACTGGTTTTTTTGGTTGCGTATTTCGTTCTATAATTAATAACTAAAAATAAAGTATATTATCATAATAAATAAATAAATATTTCACCAATTTCACCGAAAATGTTTGATTTAGAAAATTAGAATCTTTAATGAAAGTCAAATGTTTCATATATGTTTAATATATCTCGATGTGTATAACCTACATATAATACATTTACTATATTTTTTTGGCTAATTTACTTATAAATCAACCAAATTTTATCGGTTTTTAAGAAATTTTCATTATCGTTTTATTTATTTAATAAGATAGTTACTATTTTACACAGAAATACAACCCTACATATTATTAGTATTAGATTAAGAGACAACTCTAGACTTTTTCTCTTATTAGACGAACTTCGTAATAATGTTATATTATAATATTTATGACAATAATGATTTAAGATTACTTTAAGTTACTAAGATTAAAAAATACTTATTTTCTAAAACTTTTATAATGTTATTTGTAAGTTATAGAAATATATATCGGGACTTTATCACGTAAATATTTTGAAGGTATATTTATCCGACGTTTCGGTCGAATTGCACAGATTGTGGTCACGGATCGACTCTTATTTGTAAGTTATCTCGAAAATTTAACGAATTTAATTTAAATTAACTATTTTGATTTTATCTTTATCTTTAATGCAATAAAAACTATAAAATGATTGATAATAGGTCATATATGATCAAACTTTTCATGTATATTTTGTTCGTCTATTTTCACATGACCGAAACACTCGATACTAATATTAACTATATTTTATATTTTATTTTTATGAGTCGGTTAAACGAGTATCCATGGAGGTTTTAGATCCTTGCAACTAGTTCATACTGCAATGTAATATGTATGCCTAACTAAAATAATATATATATATATCGGCAATAAAGATGTCGATTGGGTTTGAAACTGTTGAAATTACGATAGTATGTACTGTATATATATTATAATTATTTAATCTTATCGTTATGTTAGTATCTGGCGTTATTCCAAACAGTATTAGTCGAGGAAACTCGCAGATAAACTATTAATGTACTCTATAAATGGACTGCGACGACGCTGAGTCTGCGCTCTCGACGACTTTGCAATAGAATTATACATTACACTGCTTCAGCAATTATACAATTTAATAACGAGATCAAGAGATACTGATAACACTTTGTAAGGCTGTTAGTGCGCTAAAAGTGTTACAATTTGATAGTGTACCTTAAAACTATCAAATTATACACATATACTATGTGTATAGTAAAGGACTATTTAATAAGATCCGCGGTTTCATGAGCCCATAATCCTAATGCTATAGCATATAGCCTCGTGTTCACGAGTAGACGAGATGTAAGTGTGACATATGACACTTACATCTCATCTACATGTGAACACGATTGCTGCAAAGCATTCGAAACGTCGGGTTAAAATAAAAATGTAACCAAATTATACGCGAGTTTTAATTTGTAAAAAATAGTTTCAAATGTGTACTCTTGAACATCGAAGAAAATACAATTATATATAATTAATAGTAAATTGTTATAAGTATTTTATATCTCCTCTTTAGCATTAATAAGATGAAAATCCATTAGAAAATAATATGAGGTGAACAAAAACGTTATTGAATGTTTATACAATATTCTACAATTTAAAATAATTCAATGAATTAGTCAACCTAACAAGGTTATTTTATTGCTAGCCAAGTGATAAGATTTTGACATCAAATATATATACATATTGCATGACGGTATGTTTGTCTGTTTTACATATGTACGAATTGATAACGTGGGGAAAGTCGTTCTGTAGAAACGTGATTACAATAATATGTTGTTAGGTGAATTTCACAAGGAAACGAAAATTACTAATACATAATAATAAATATTGTGTCTGCTAAGAGCTTGCGTTATCAATTTTCAAAAGTAACATAATGCTATACTTATATACTATTAAATTAACATTTAAATATACGTATATATTATTTAGTGTTAGTATTAGGTCATTGAACCAATTCCTATTGATCGCGCAATTTTCTAGGGCAAGCGGTAACCACGTCAGCTGGGAATTAGTAAATACACTTTTATTATGTTTGTATTCTTTGTTAATAATATATATAGGACGGACAAAATTATCCTACAAGGGTTCTGTTTTATTTATTTTGACGAACGGAACCCTAAAACATTGCAGGTCAGATGGTTATTATATTTTAATTGAAATTAACATTAACTTATAATTATTTTTTACCTTTAATTTTTATTTATATATATATGTTTATTTGGTTCATGAGATAGTTTTAGTTAGAAATATTTTCAAGTTTAATTTTTAGTCCACCAATGTCTTTATTGCATTATGACTCTATATATGCTAGAGAAGGCTCTACCTTAAACGTTGTATAACTAGATGGAGGCATATCTCCAGTGTCTGTCTTTTAGTCGTTCAGATACATTCCAGCGTATATAAAGTTTTATATGTATATATTTATTATATAAATATATATAAAGTGAGTGAGAGTTTTAGAGAAAAACTAAATGTTATATACATAGTTAATATAGTCTAGTAGATATTTTAAAGCACATGTTTTGATAAATTTGCTATAAACAAATGGGCCTAATACCAATGGCATAAGTGAGACTTCAGAAAAGTTGCATTTGCGTTTCATCGAGTTTCTGACCTCTGACCTCTACTAGGTTTTATTAAAAAGTGCTTTTTTACAACTCACAATATCGTAAAACTTTCAGGTTTAGTAAAGAATCCTTTATACATATTTATTTATTTAGTATTTATCTAATGTTCTAAGTAATATTGTAATATTGCTATCTCTCTCATCTATTGTTCTCACTCTAGCTCTAATGTGATTTGCGAACGTAAATACTAATGTATGACGATTTAGAAACTGCTTCATAATACTGACCGAGAAAGACTGGCTTTATATGAGTATTACCTTACTAGTATTGGTCTTAATGTAATATTACAATAACATTACTTTTTATTTTTGTAGATATCAGTTATAGAAGTTCATTGCTAACTTTTATTTTATTTTTATTTTTTTTTTGTTTTTAAATCTAAGTTCATTTTATTAAAGTTAAATGTACTCCAACTTAGAGTTAATATTATTGTAATATATTAATGAGGACGTTTTCACTGCAACAGTTTTAACTTTCGCATGCTTGAGATCGTAATATTTTGTTATATAGTTACTAAGTTTCTGTACAATTTAAATAAAAAAAAAAAAAACTTATTTATTAATTTATTTTTTTAATCAATACATCTTTATCTGCCTTAGCAAAAAACACATGAAACTGACTAAAAAATTAATTATATAACCTCAGATACACACACATCTACACTCACCCACACATACCCATTTACATCCGCTCCAGTAAATAGTATAGCTTTTAGCTTTTTTTGTCATATTTTGCTAATAACTAATAAACACTTTTTTTTGTTCATATATTAAATACTATTAAATAGTGTAGTCCTATATTGGTCCTATTTTACGTACATTTCAATTATATTTGTATTTTTAACTTTGTATGCACCAAATAAAATAAATAAATAAATCAACTGGTCTAAAATTCATACTATAAATATGAAGTATGTTCTGTCGTTTGGATATTTGGCAATAACTGCGGTTTGATGACGTCACTATTTGACATTTACTGTCTCAAGGTCATTGTGATTGTTTAATATTAAGACAACTGTAAAAAGAAAAGAATAAAACATTGTTCGAAAAACTCAGTTTTTCCTTCCGATCTGTCTGTCTGTATGTGTGTCTGTGTGGCTGTCGAATTTTATTTTTCGAATTTTGAAAAACTAAAGATATATTTGGAATCAGCATCTAAATGTAAGATTCACTTTTCAAAATTATGTTGATTGTCCAACGGGAAGGTGGTCAGATCGGCCGCCGAAGTTACCGAAAAATGGAAAAAAAATTTCGAATTTTTAAATTTTTTAAAATTTAAAAATTAATTAATTAATTTAATTTTTTTAATTTTTTTTTTCTTTTGTTTGTTAATTAATTTGCGAGTTATAATTTGCCGATTAGGAATTTTTCATAGCGGCAAGCTCGATTGCCGCGTGTCAGATGTTTTATACTAAGTTTTTATTATATTTAGACAAACTAAACATCGATTATCCATGGATTTGTTAGTCTGTGACCTGTGTATTTTATTGTCTATGGTTATTATTAATCCAGTAAAGTAGACCGCTGTCTGTGGTAGTGTAAATAATATACATTACTATATTTGTGTTATATTTTACACTTATAGGGTGTTAATTCTCTTATTCTTAAGACGCAAGACGTGTGCATCCTTACATATAAATATGTTTTAGCATTAGAAAGAAAACTTTTAAAACGCATAGCTAAGATTTATATTCGACCATAACACACCTTTACTAGTGTTTTCATCCACGTATAAGTGGCTAAGATCAGTGTAATACTACCTTCTTAATGAACTTACCTGTCATAATCACAAAAAATATATATCAAATTTAGTAGTTTCGAAGATAAGCGCATTTAAAAAAACAAATTTTCCGCTTTATAACATTAGTATATATTCTTATATATACTAATGTTATAAAGCGGAAAGTCAAAGATAACGAAATAGTTAACATTAAGGAATATAAAAAAGTATATGTTCAATAATAATATTATATATATTTTTCTATACAACACATTCTGGTTCTGCTGACGCAGTCTCCAAGGCTAACAAGTCATGTGTCTAGAAGTAACATTGAACATATACAAATATTAGCTACTTGACGTACACAAGTAGAGAAAAGGTAATAATTTAGTATAATATAAGACTATCTGTCCAATATTTAGTGGTAGTCTTTATATGTTATGGGATTCTTTAGTAATAAAAAAATGTATATAATATATAGGTATATTAGTATTACAGTTAGCAAATATATATACATTATATTTTATAATGTTATTTCGTCTAGAAATCGTAACAATAAATTTGTCATGTCTTTATTCGTGATATCTTAATGTATAGTAGAGGCAGTGTTTCACTCACATGTGAACTGTTTCGGAGAAGTCTTAAGGCAATACATTGAATTGTATTTAACAAATTATTGTTTTATGAGTTTAATTAGAACTTACCTTTGATGCAAAAAACGTTCTTATCTTCCTTGCAATAAGAATTGTTATCGGTACCAAGAAATAGATAAGTGAGATAAGTTATTGGCAACGCAGATATGTACAGACTTTTTCTTTGCATTTATCGATTTAATAATTTAATTTACTTCACTCGCTAACTTAAGCTACTTTTCTCATGATTTTTACATATAACACATTTCAGAAATAAAAAATATACACAGACAAACAACCATAATGATAATTGTAAAGATGTAATGCAAAACTTAGCAGAAACACAATAAAATAACAATATTTATAGTATTTTTCATGTTCTTTGATAAAATATACAGACAGCCTTCTGTACAATGGAGTTGTATTGAATAAATAGCAAATTCAAGGAGAATTTTATCTCATGATTTTTATTTCCTGGTGATATCTAGAGAATACCTGAGGACACTGAGGAGGTTCTTCTTTACAATGTTATTATAATATTACTTTTAATGTTAATATTACTCATACTTGTGACAGACAATATTTTAAGTTTTAATAATAATATTTATAAAATATTTTAAGTATATTACATGAATATATATGTTTCATAATTATGAATGTTATGATTTGTTATTTATTAATGTTTATTTTGTCATAAAAGGTAACTCATTTTATTTTGATAGGAAGGCGGTTACTTACTTGGACTCACTTGGAGTTGAGAGGCCAATCCGACCGGTCATGAGTTAGAATAATAATAATATATAGCATATAAGTCCTTTGTAAAAGTTGTAGTGAGCGAATAAAAGGTGGATTAAATTTAAAAAGTTTTATTACGTACAGCTATAATTTTTTTCACGCTTGATGTATGTTTCTCAAGCGCACATTGTGGGCAAAGGTTGACGAATCTGACAAGTAGCTTAAAATGATATTTATTTTTATTATTAATAGTATACTTTTAATAATAATAAACACACATATATATAGAACACTATATATTTTGTCCGTCCGTACCATATGTTTAAAGTTTCGTGATCCATGATTACTATTATATGTAATTATCGACTACTAGTTTCAAATATACTTGGAGTCCTTCATAAAGAGCTCGGAGCAAGGAAGAATCGTGCCGTGAAAAAAAATACTTTAAGAAAAAATACTTATATGATAATTATACTTAAATAACTTATTAATTTTAATCGAATTCCTGTTATTTTTATAAACAAAATGTTAGGGTGTCCGTGGAAATAAAATCGGAAACAAACAGCATGTTTAAGTTATCATAAAAAAATTAACAATTCTATAAATGTCGTCTTATTAATTGTCCATGGTGGTCAAACACTATGATATACGAGATTTATTTACGTATACTTCAGTTAGTAGATTTACCTCTCATCACCTAAGTGACAAGACAGTACAAAAATAACGTGATACACGAACACCATGCCCTATTTGTATTGTTATATTAGTACAGAGAATTAACAAGCGCTCTGGTCGCTAATTAACGTGAAAATATAATAAAGTGAATAAACTTATATAATAGAATTACCTAAAATACGAATATATAATATATTTATAATTCGTATCATCTATTTTTAAGAGTTTATGGAGAGTTTAAAAATAATTTAATTATTTAATAATTATTTCGTTTATTATTTATCTGTCTTGTTATCGGTGTCAGTCGTGATGTTCCCAAGATATGTTCACAATCAATATACAAGTAAAAAATTATCACTTCTCTCATGTTGGTAATACTGAGTTAAAAACGGTCGCCTTTATATAAAAATATATATGATATAAAGAATTCATATAACACCTATTTTGTGATATCGAAACTTTTAGTAAACACTTTAGCAGTCGTATAGCTATAATACGAACATCTGATCAAACATCCATTGTTCTCGGTTCTGAGTGATTGCAGCAGTAACAGACACCTGCTTCACCTACTACACTAATGTAATATTATATTATACCTGATAGAAGCTTCTCCAGCTGGAGGTCTGGTCGCACATTACGCCCACAATCACGTGCCAACTTAATAAAAATAGATAAACATTACCAAACGACAGCGTATAATAATAAGATAATATAATGACACATGACTTGAAATATATATATTTTTTTATTTATAAAATAAAATGTACATACAAGGGGTGGGCTTAACATTAATTTATCATATTATACACGTATATATAAATATAACCAATATATAAATATGGGTATAACTATTGAAAAGAAGAGTAAACTAAAAAAAATACGTATTTTTTGTAATAAAATCACTTTATCTGCATCGTAAATGAATTTAGTGAAGGAGTTCTTGTCACGATCAGGTAGATTGTTCTACAGTCGACCTCCAACATCAAAGACATTCAGTGATTATTAGTAAATTTGACTTAAATTTTGTTGTGAGTATATTGTAGATAATGCTTAAACATCTAGTTACTTGACTGAAGGTTGACCAGAACTTGGTTTTACGGTAAGAGAAAGAGACGGATGCTGAAATCCCTCTCTTTCCCTCAGCGTGTCTCATTCCATGCATTGAGAATAGCAAACCACAGGTATTCCTTATATTTGTAGAAATATGACGAATATCAGTGGGTTGCTACTCCATGGAAAAATCACTGTCCTATCACCCTATTCCGGGTCGAAGAACTAGATTCTTTATGAAATTCACTGGTTTCTTACATTCTTGTTGTTTTTTTATACTAGTGTTTAGTGTTATTTTTGTACAATATAAAACAGTTTTATTTATTTATTAATTTAATTCTTTATTGCACAAAATTCAAAATAATGCAGAAAAGGCAGGTTTAATGCTACAAAAACATTTTTTACCATCCAACCTACGAAGTACAGGAGAAATTGTTGGTAGGCGTGCAAAAAAAAAAAATAATAATAATAATAAAAAATAAAATAAGTTTTCTAATATATATTTGCGGTTTTGTAGCGCTATTTTTATTATCTATAACTAGGTTTGTAGAGAGCTTGATGACAAAATAATATATATTACTAATGGTAGAACACTAATGCTTCTATTGAGAAGTAAGAGTAAATTGCTGTCCTCATTTTGATGTTACACATTCAAATGGAGAGGCGAGTGCCGAGAATTAAATTTATCTTACTGTTACTGAAATATAGGCTATATACTCATAATTTGCTTATACTAGTAAATCGATTATTTATCATATATTTATAATACATGTCGCGTGTAAATGTATATATAGACATATTTTGACTACGGTCTGCCTGATAAAGTAAAGCATGATAGTAGTCTAAAATATGGTACGCTTACCTAGAAGGTATCTATTTACTCTAGATTTTAAGACCTCTAGATTGTAATTATCAGGAAATACCAACTCCGATAGAGAGCTCCAAACTTTCGAAGTCCTCGCAAAGAAAGTAGAAGCGAAACGTTTTTTAAGAGACATTGTAACTTCAACCGTAAATGTTTGTTTTCTGGGCTTCTTGTTCGATGATGGATAGGAGCCGGGGGTATCAGGCTGTGTAGCTTTGATGAACACTCCCAACAGAATCAAAGTTGGTATTGCTGGACTTTAAGTTAAAATCTTTTAATGTTTAAAATATTTATTATTATAATAAACTCAGATTGTGTTTATGAATAATGTTACAGTCAGCGGACAATGAACTTAATATCAGATTAACAATTTTTGGTACGTGACCGAAAAGTAGGTTTTAATTTTATTATTAATATTTACACACCTAGCTTATTCTATGGCTCTGTCCGTCTAAGAATAAAATGATTTAATCTGTATTGATAAATATTTAATATTATATTGAGCATTTAGAATTATGAGACTATAAGATAAGCGATAATGTTTTATTGTTATATATTTATTGTTTTCGAAACAGACATTTTAAAATGCAATCTGTTAAAAATATCTGTTACAAATAAATGGTTTTTAATTACAAAAATACACGCCCACATACTTTTATCAATATTAATAGCATTTTGATATCTAAAACTCATTAAAATTCAATAAATTTTATCGATATTGAAGTGAAACTATCGTAACACTTTTTTGTTGTTTACTTTTTATTACTTCTTGAGTAGCATTTAAAGATTTACATTGTGATTTTGCTTCGCATGCTTTGCTTTTTAATTAATAATTGTATTATATATTTTGATTGCTCGAATGATTTGTAAAAGTACACGAATTAGTTCATTCATTAATTCTTATTAGAATTATTAAAAAGTATTCAAAATTCGCAAAAAAATCCTAGAAAAAATTATTTTATATTAACGATGTGAAATATTTTGAAGCAATGTATTCACCGAGTATATGTCGGTAGTTTATCTGAATTTATCAGATCACAATTAATTATTTATATATTTATTGTTTTTTTTTTAAACAATTTCCACCCTAGAGATATCTGAGCGGGAAGTTTCACAAACGATATATATGTCACAAATAGCATCCAGATTCAAAATAGCAATCTGTGTATAACACTAATAACTGTCCTTTGTACCAACCTCTAAACACTAGACAGGTCGGCCATTAAATTAATTTAAATGTATTGAATATTTAAAGATAACAATTATTATTGAGTGAAGCTCTCTATGACAAAATGTTCTGTATCCTTTGTGCAAGCATCAAACAAAAACGGTATATCCGAAAATTTACAAATTGTGCACACTAACAGACATCAATCTTGTAGCGGTTTTGAAAAAAAAAATAAAAAAAAATGTAATAACATGTCTCGTCTTGAAAAATAGTTGAGGACAGAATGCGTCGACGTTTTGTAAATGCAACTTCGGCGCTGTTTGCAAGTCGCTTCGGTCAACATGCTGACAGATACCAAGATATTGCGAGCGTAGCGAGTCTAAATTGAGGTATGGCTCGCGCTCCTAGTTGACAAATATAGTTTAAGTAAAATAGTCTAAGGCTTACCTTAAATGACATCTATTTGAAATACGATGACGCACGTACTACTAAGTTTAAAAGTAATCAATATATTGAGGTTAATCTTTAAATGATACACTTACAGTAACATCTATATTAAAATTAATAATCGATCTGCAATCCAAGATTGAATTGGTACAAACCTAGTTTACAGATCGTATTATGACACTGAATTTAACAATCCATCAGCTTGTATTGTTTAACTAGGAGTCTTGTTAAGACGGTTTTCTATTGTTCAAGCGAGTAATTAATATGTGACAATGGCCTTCGAGTAGAGACTGTAGTCATTGTATGAATCAAACTATGAATATTCTTATAACCTACAAACCTAAAACATGCATATTTTAATTTATTGGTTGTTTAATAAAACAATATTATATATAAAAATATATTTAAATGTGTTGTAATTCTGAAACTTGATTGATGCTTACACAAAGCTTCGCTCAATAATAGAAATATCTTTTTACTAACATTTAGTCCTGGCTTTACCTCCTAACTGGGTTATAGGGATATTAACTTCCGGATCAAGTTAATCTGTCACTTCCGGGGCTTCTATGTAAAAAACTATGTCATTGCATTAACTGACAAACAGACACTATATATAATTTTATATATTATTAAGTATTACTAGTATTTAATTTATATATTTAATAATTATTTAAAATATATTTTAATGAAACATGTATAAACTATGAAAAATACTTAAATAAAAACAGAGTAATCTAACGTAAGCGATAGAATTTAGTTTAGGATGTTAAAATTTTTTCAATATCTAGCCTTTATGTATTATATTCTAGTATTATTTGTTATTCTCAGGAGATCATGTGAATAAAGACGTGTTAGTCAGTATATTTAAAATTAAGCCTTTATCTGTCTCTGTTTTTTCCTTTTATTTTCCGAAATACTAAACCTATTTTCATTGAACCTTTATAAGTATTTTTAAGAATTAAAGGCGCATGCCGCGAACAATTACTGGCTTTCAATACTTTTATAATTTCATTGTTTTGTACAGAAAAGAGAAAATATAAAAAATCAGATATCACCGTGAAAGTCGCCATTGTTAATGCGCATGCGTAGAGTGGATTCTTTTTTCCCATAAAAGTGTGTAAGCCTTTTCTTATCATTGCTTGAATGTTAATAACCTTGGTTGTAGTTTCACTCGATTCTTATTCAACACAAATCATATTTTTTTACCTTGAAAATGTATGAATGTAACTAAATATTCATCTTTAAATACAAACAAAACGGACATATTATTAATATTACAATTAAATAAGATTTATATACTAGGAGCGCGAACCAGACCACAATTTTGATTCGCTGCGCTCGTAAAATGTCGGTATGTGTTAGCATATTGAGCGAAGCGAAGTGCAAACAGCGCCGAAGTTGCATTTACACAACGTAAACGCATTCTGTTCTCAACTATTTTTCAAGATGAGACTTATTATATATATATATATATATATATAAATTTTCGGATATACCATTTTTGATTGATGCTTGCACAAAAACAGAAAAGTCTCTCATAGAGAGCTTCGCTCACTCAATTTCATTTTTAAATTGATATATTTTAAGTACACAAGTTGAATAGCAAATAATAAAAATATATGTTTTTCTGAGTTTCTCTCAGTTAGTTTCGGTGACGTAAGATCATTGGTTAATATACTTTTGTGTAACAACGGACAGACAGCGCTACGTCATCTTATATATAATTATACAAAAGATCACTTTTATACTAAGTAAAATTATGCTTGAACTAACGATACACAGCTTATTAATTTATTTATTATATAAATCACAATTTATATTATAAAATTATCTTACAGCTGTCAAGTAGAGCTGTAGCAAAAAACTAGTCTCAGAAAAGTCTTCATAATTGTTTTTATATCATTGCACCCTAATAAGTGCAGGCAGTGTTCCGTATCTTTCCTGTTGTGTGTTTTGTTAAGACGTGGGAACTCTGATACTTCCTGACCTTTCCCTAGGGAGCGACCAGTGACGAGGTTCATACATTACTAATTCATGTATCTATTCAGATCGGTCTTTCTTTGTTGTTTTATAATAAAGTATGTTATTATATATATAGAGCTGGCTACGTAAATATAATTGATAGCAACATGGTCAAAGAAGTTTTAAAACAAAAATTTTAATAATTTCGAAACCTATGGTAGGTTTTGTTTTCTTTTGATTTCATTGTAAGCTGCGAGTCACTCATCTAAATTTGTCGTCAAAAAGATAAAATCTTTTTATGTTTTTACTTTTTAGTTGTCTTTATTTTTCTGTAAAACAAGTTGTTAAAAATGGTATCGCTTTCTAAATTGTAACAAAGTTTAATTTCTTATAAAGATAATTTTAAGATACAGTATTAACTAAAAGTTAACAACTATAGTTAACTAGTCACGTTTGTTAACATTCTATAAATACTATTATATTTTACTTAGTTATATTTAAACAATAAATTCATCTATAAAAATATTTTTAACCTAATCCACGAGAGAATATACAATATGTATATTTCATTTATATTAATATAATATAGTATATTATTGTTGTTAGAAAGGCTCACGGTATAAGTGAACGGTTTTGATTGGCTAATCAGTTATGAAATCTATCATCCATGGTCTGAAGGCTTTATGTAGAGCTGGGTGTGTCTGTTCTTCATTTCTAGTGTATTTTGTGTCGTTTGGGCAACATGCAATTTTTTCACATTCCTAAATAAGAACAGCTTCGAGGCGAAGCTCTTTACTGCTCAAGTTTTCAACTCTTTGTTACCCTACTCCTTCAATTTACGAGCTACACGCACGAAATTTTGCACACATGCGCATAATGAGCAAAACTCGGTCTGGATTGAAAATCAGACGAATCGTAATTGTAGTTTATTAGATAATTGATAAAATGTGTCCCATAGAGTTAACATATAGAACGTTTTTGCGAAGCTGTGTTAAGCTTGCGTGGACCTAGTAATCTAGCAGTAGCAGCTGTAGAAGTACTGAAAGTAATAGTTAGTAGTTCTGGCATTTTAAACTATCTACTTGTCTATCTTAATTTATGATTTATTATGTATAATTGATATAAATTGTATTTGAATATTTTAATAACGTGAATATCTGGGAGTAAGACAACGTATATACGTTGACTATAACTTTTTAGTTACAGAGTGTGTATTACAGTATCTAATATAAAATTGAATATGAGCTTGAGCAGAAACTTTTAAATTACAATTTCAGACCCAGGTAATACCCAGGGCAGAAGATTATCCAGAGAGACAAAGAGAGAATGTCTTAAAAATGTAAGCTAAATAGCTCTTTTATCTATATCTCAGGTAAAATACACGGATATAACATAAGGAAAAAATATAAATAATATCATATATTTTATTCTTTTTATACATTTTCTTTCCTTATTTCTTTATATATCTATTTATATATAATATTGTTAAAATTACAACAGTCTATAGAAAGTAAGAAATGAATGGGCGAGGCTTAGTTAATGTTAGTAAACTTCACCCGCAGTTTGTAAACATGTTGACTTATAGTTGACGTGTTACTGTTTTCAGTTAATAGATGAATTAATTTATAATCAGAATAAAACTAATTTTTAAGGATTAAACTAGCGTATAATTTTGGTTACATTTTAATTTTAAGTGTCACACTTACACCTCGTCTCTTAAACACGATCGCTGCAAAGCATTCAAAAAATCAGGTTAAAATCAAAATGTAACCAAATTATACGCGAATTAAATCCTTAAAAAATGGTTTTATTTCAAATGTGTACTCGTGAAAATCTAAGAAAATACTATACATTTAGAACAAAGGTATTCACTTGATAATCACAAATATATTTCATATAGACACAAATACGTGTATAAATAAATACGAATGTAAGTTTGTTTGTTACGCTTTTCTCTTCAAGTAATCGTACAAAAATAAAGGCTAGTAATAGGAAATAATATGATTTATTCATTTTAATATTTAAAATATATATACTAATTAATGAGTGTTCTGGTGAACACGACCAGTGCAACCTGATCGTAACGTCGTGGTCGGTGCCGTAAACCTAATTTAAAATGAATTTAATTCGAGAAAGTTTCAAAAATATAATAAAAACTTTTTGGTTTCTATTAACAATTCTATTGATTTTTTGCAGTTCAAGGCGGCGTTGCTGACCCACTGCGACAAGGAGACCGATACATTATGTACGACCAGCCATAAAAACTGACTACAGTATACTGTCGTTCAATGACCTTGAAGAAATTCAAATTTCACCATTATTTATACTTTTACTTTTAACACAATCAAATATAGACTTTGGAACAGACTATACCTTTTAAAAAGTTAAATTACTGAGTCTTCAATTAAGTAAATAAAAAAATTTTAAACAGTAGTAAACAGTTATAATTATAATTCTTAATAAAAGAGTATATATAACTAATATACAAAACATATTGCAAAAATAATATTCCAGAAAAGAACGTTACAAATCTTTTGGGATATCCACAAGGACACTTCACAAATATCCACGAAGATAAGTCACAAGTCTGTTGAGCTTATCCTTGTGGATAAGTCACAAATCTTGTAGAAGTATCTAAAGAGACATGTCACAAATATGTTGGTCGTATCCACAAGGACACTTCTCAAATCTGTTGAAAGTATCCACGAAGATAAATTACAAGTCTGTTAGGCTTATCCACAAGAATTAAACACAATCTTGTATTAGTATCTAAAGAGACATGTCACAAATATGTTGGTCGTATCCACAAGGACACTTCTCAAATCTGTTGAAAGTATCCACGAAGATAAATTACAAGTCTGTTAGGCTTATCCACAAGAATTAAACACAATCTTGTATTAGTATCTAAAGAGACATGTCACAAATATGTTGGTCGTATCCACAAGGACATTTCACAAATCTGTTGAAAGTATCCACGAAGATAAGTTACAAGTCTGTTAAGTTTATCCACAAGAATTAGTCACAATCTTGTATTAGTATCTAAAGAGACATGTCACAAATATGTTGGTCGTATCCACAAGGACACTTCACAAATCTGTTGAAAGTATACACGAAGATAAGTTACAAGTCTGTTAAGTTTATCCACAAGAATTAGTCACAATCTTGTATTAGTATCTAAAGAGACATGTCACAAATATGTTGGTCGTATCCACAAGGACACTTCACAAATCTGTTGAAAGTATACACGAAGATAAGTTACAAGTCTGTTAAGTTTATCCACAAGAATTAGTCAAAATCTTGTATTAGTATCTAAAGAGACATGTCACAAATATGTTGGTCGTATCCACAAGGACACTTCACAAATCTGTTGAAAGTATCCACGAAGATAAGTTACAAGTCTGTTAAGTTTATCCACAAGAATTAGTCACAATCTTGTATTAGTATCTAAAGAGACATGTCACAAATATGTTGGTCGTATCCACAAGGACATTTCACAAATCTGTTGAAAGTATCCACGAAGATAAGTTACAAGTCTGTTAAGTTTATCCACAAGAATTAGTCACAATCTTGTATTAGTATCTAAAGAGACATGTCACAAATATGTTGGTCGTATCCACAAGGACACTTCACAAATCTGTTGAAAGTATACACGAAGATAAGTTACAAGTCTGTTAAGTTTATCCACAAGAATTAGTCACAATCTTGTATTAGTATCTAAAGAGACATGTCACAAATATGTTGGTCGTATCCACAAGGACACTTCACAAATCTGTTGAAAGTATCCACGAAGATAAGTTACAAGTCTGTTAAGTTTATCCACAAGAATTAGTCACAATCTTGTATTAGTATCTAAAGAGACATGTCACAAATATGTTGGTCGTATCCACAAGGACATTTCACAAATCTGTTGAAAGTATCCACGAAGATAAGTTACAAGTCTGTTAAGTTTATCCACAAGAATTAGTCACAATCTTGTATTAGTATCTAAAGAGACATGTCACAAATATGTTGGTCGTATCCACAAGGACACTTCACAAATCTGTTGAAAGTATACACGAAGATAAGTTACAAGTCTGTTAAGTTTATCCACAAGAATTAATCACAATCTTGTATTAGTATCTAAAGAGACATGTCACAAATATGTTGGTCGTGTCCACAAGGACACTTCTCAAATCTGTTGAAAGTATACACGAAGATAAGTTACAAGTCTGTTAAGTTTATCCACAAGAATTAGTCACAATCTTGTATTAGTATCTAAAGAGACATGTCACAAATATGTTGGTCGTATCCACAAGGACACTTCACAAATCTGTTGAAAGTATACACGAAGATAAGTTACAAGTCTGTTAAGTTTATCCACAAGAATTAGTCACAATCTTGTATTAGTATCTAAAGAGACATGTCACAAATATGTTGGTCGTATCCACAAGGACACTTCACAAATCTGTTGAAAGTATCCACGAAGATAAGTTACAAGTCTGTTAAGTTTATCCACAAGAATTAGTCACAATCTTGTATTAGTATCTAAAGAGACATGTCACAAATATGTTGGTCGTATCCACAAGGACACTTCACAAATCTGTTGAAAGTATACACGAAGATAAGTTACAAGTCTGTTAAGTTTATCCACAAGAATTAATCACAATCTTGTATTAGTATCTAAAGAGACATGTCACAAATATGTTGGTCGTGTCCACAAGGACACTTCTCAAATCTGTTGAAAGTATACACGAAGATAAGTTACAAGTCTGTTAAGTTTATCCACAAGAATTAGTCACAATCTTGTATTAGTATCTAAAGAGACATGTCACAAATATGTTGGTCGTATCCACAAGGACACTTCACAAATCTGTTGAAAGTATACACGAAGATAAGTTACAAGTCTGTTAAGTTTATCCACAAGAATTAGTCACAATCTTGTATTAGTATCTAAAGAGACATGTCACAAATATGTTGGTCGTATCCACAAGGACACTTCTCAAATCTGTTGAAAGTATCCACGAAGATAAGTCACGAGTCTGTTAAGCTTATCCTTGTGGATTAGTCACAAATCTGTATCTAGAGAGACATGTCACAAATCTGTTGGTTATCCAGGACTGAGTGAAGCGTGGCATGAGTCATGGTGTCGAAATGCAGTGATGTCACGTCGACCGGTGAACAAAGCACAACATCGCTTGCATAACTATCTCTTGTTGTAAGCACTGTTGGTGTAAATTATTTTGTGTCCACAAATTTATCTGATGAAAGTAATTTTAGTTAAATAATGTGTGTTTTAGATGCAGTTTCATATCAATGCTTACGACGGTGAGCAGGCAATTTGATTTGGTTTGGTATTATTTTAATAAAATATACCTATATTGTTAAAAAAAAAATAATAAAAATGAATAACATCAAAACAAAGATGGCGTTTCAAAAGAATGCCAATAGGTCCGGTTCCTCAATCCGGTCTATGATTGGTCCAAATATCATTTCAAATAAAGAACAAAAAATAATATACATAACACAAACATCGTCACTCAACATATTAAATTATACGTATGCTTTGTGTACATTTCTACTTTTTTAAAAGAAAATTCAAACAAATTAATGTTTATATTAACCCTCTGAGGGTTGCAGGTAGACGAAAGTGGAACACCCCATTAACTATGCACCTGTTGTAACTTATAAAGTGGTGTCATGTGTGTGATAAAAAGAATATAATGAAGTTTGAATAGGTTGATCGAATAAAGCATTGTGAGATATCCATATACTGGATACTTTTAAAAAATATTTTTAGAGGATATCGTAGTATCTATGATATCCACACACATATCATAAGTTAATCATTTTTAGTTAAAAAGTAGAGTTGTAAATCATTTCTCAATATAATTTTTTTAAAATTTATACAATATAACGTTATAATTTGCATAATTAGAATAAAAAACAAATTAAAGAAATTTATTTTATAAAATGCAAGTAAACCAAATAAAGAAAAATTAAAACTAGTTTTAGCTTTCTATTCATTGCTAGTGTGAAGTGTCCGCTGCGGAGGACCAAAACTGGTTACCTCTTAGTTGCATCCGTTACCACAACATATTTATGAGTATATATATTAAAATAGGTACTTAGTGTATAACATCTTTTATAGAGTTCTTTTAATAGTAATAGAATTACAGTATATAAAATTTCGTTATTGTAGAGTTCGTAAAGACATCATGAGAATCTTATTTACAGCTAACATAAAAATACGATAGCATACCTTGGCGGCTAATTGCCTGAAGAAATAAGAAAGCCTCCGACACACACAAGAAAACTTATCACACACACAAACACGTATAATTTATTTTCACTAAACCACTTATGTGTCTTTAATACACTTTGTGTACAAACAAGTTTGTTTTTACTTATCGACACACCTGTGTCGCACGTCGACTGTTCAGTGACTGAATGTGTCCTCAGAGAGAGACAGAGCGATGGGGGGGAGAGAGATAGCTTTGACGTGGGAGGGAGGACGACCGCTAGGCTTCAAGAACGCACACTGCTCGCGTTCGCAATCTTTTGGGACCAAAATTATTTATATATATTTTTTTAAATTCATAAAGAATTTTTTCTGCAAACTCATTTTACAATAAACGAGATGATTATTAATTTATATAATAAGATTACTTTTATTTAGAAAGAAGTTCTTTTTATGATAAGTACATACAACTGTGCCTAATTTTGGTGAATATATATGTTAAGTTAATAATTAATTAATTATTCTTGCTATTAGATTCATAGTGCCATTAGTAATAATTTATTCATTACAATAATTTAATAAATTAGTCATTAAAAGGAACTAAAATGATTTTAAATAATTATTTAAAAATATAATAGAATCACTATTCAAAAGTTTTGTCCACACGCTCGCTAGCGGTCCAGTGTGCCGTACCTCCTGTTACCTGGCACCGGCGATCACGGCCCCCCGCACCTCGCCGCTGTTTAAAATTTTTAAACTTTACGACTAAATAACATTCATAATTCGTATTTCGTGGTCGGATTACTAACGCAATACACTAAACTGCGTTACTAAAAATATTTATATCAAGACATTTAAGACAATAATTGTATACTCTTGATATATATTTTTTAATATGAATGAATGAACTTCAAAAGTTATAGTTTTCGAACTAAGAAAATAAGTTTGAGTGTAACATTATAAAGGCAATTTCAAATTTTAAAAAAGCTTTTTTTTACCATTCTGGTTTTGAACATGTTATTAATATGATAATTTTTGTTTTGTTTGTTATTGTTAATATATAAAAAGCTAATTTCATAATAATACAGTTTGTTTCTTTATAAGACAGAGCTTGTAACTCGTATAGTGTATGTAGGTTTGTTCGATGTAGCGGTATCTACTCTGGCGGGTGCATTATATTATACGTTATAAAGGAAATAGTGTTTCCTTAATTGCAAGTGTCTATGAAGAGATGGTTAAATTATCTAAAGATTCCTTTATTGTGTCATTTATATTATTTACAAAAACAATAGTTTATCAATATTTTCTATATTGTATTTAGAAGTATTTGAAAGTATAAAAAATTCTAGAGTTAATTGAGAGAAAAAACAATTAGGAAAGTAAAATGTCTCTTTTATATTTTTTTTTATTTCATTATTAAACTTTTTTTGTTAATTTATTATATGTACATAGTTATGTACATTTATGTCATATGTCTTATATGAAAGGTGTACTTGTGTGGTAAAAAAACATGTATCAATTTGTTTGTGATAAAAAGTATATGATTATTTATAAAAATATTATGAATTTAATTTTTAAATTACCTAAAGACGTTATTGTGTCATTATCATTGAAATACCACGGTTTGATAAAATTATTCGCTCTATTTAGTTGTGTATTTGAAACCAAATAATAATTACAAGAGGCCCCCAGTATCAAAACTAAGTGTAAAAATATAAATTTTGTTTTAATTACATTACTTATATACTTATATTATTTATATACTTTATGTAATATCCACAGTGTAACAAAACATGCAGTGGTGGTTTGAAGAGTTATAGTTTTATTAAATTAAATTCTCATGTCTTGATACACTGTGGAAAAAAGTCAGTTTTGACATTTTCTATAATAAAATATCTTTATTTTTAATTATAGTTCTCAATTGTTTAACATTTACTAATAATAATATTAAATTATCTTAAACATTGTTAGGAGGCCATGTTTAGTCACAGTGTAGTTTATTTTAGTGGCTAACTACAAACATAATTTTTATACTCAATTCAAGTCTAGACAGCGAGAGCTTGGCAACGTTTATTTTCTTATCATTTTATCAAGTTTTTGAAGATTTTACACATGTTTTATCAATATTATCAAATATTCAAGGTGATTGTATTATAGCAGACTGTAAAACTGAACAGTAACTATATTGACATTATTTTTATTTTATTTATTATGCTGATGATAAGACCTGTGTGGCTCCTTCTACCACGTCAAGATTAATAGATCATTATCTACTTACTAAATATATACAAAATGTATAGCATTTTATATCTATTGTAAATTATATGTCAAACAGTGTTTGTTTTGTGAAAGCATTCTGTACATGAATTAGACGATGCCCCGCCAAATTTAAATCAAATTCGTCTTGTAGTTTTCGTGTGATGCACGATCAAATCGATAGATAACGAATCAAAAATCATTTTATTGTTAAAAGTTTTGTGTCGTCTTATAAAAATTTCATTAGCTTACAGGTTTGTTCGTTACTTTTATATTCAAAATGTACAGACAAATAAAGTTTACACAGAGACTTTGGTGAATACTTTACAATTTCTTATAAATATATTAATTAAATTTTATTTTATTGCAATCGAGAATAAGAATAAAGAATAAAAACACAAAAATTTAGTTTCATAAGTAGCTTTAACAAATAGTCAATATTTAAATAATTGATTACATTGATTATAATAAATATTAAAATGTATAATGTATGCATTACACATAAATTTACAAAATAATATGTGTGTGTGTGTGTTTGTGAATGAATGTGGATGTAAATTATTCTATTGAAGTCAATTGAAGCGCAAGGTGTAGTTCGGTATCGGTGCTTGGTGCGGATACACCATACTGTCAAATAAAAACATAATATATTCATATACACTATTAATATTATTCTCTGTGCATTTATGAGTATATGTGTGTTTGTGTGCGTTCAACGTTCTGATTAAAAAAAAAACAATTCAGTTACAATTTTGTAAGTTTTCTTTTTATATAAATATTTTAATGAGAGTATCGCATGAACTAAAAAAAAGATTTCAAAGGTATTTGTAACGTTTTCATATATCAGGATTGAGCAGGAAGGATCACTCAGTCGTAATGATGACTGTATTGAGATATATAGGATCTAGATATATTTATTACTATAAACTATTATAAATTTCCTATTTGTAGATTTTATTGTTTAATGTTTGTTAAGTTAATATTCTGTGATATAATGTATCTTGAGTACATACTTTGTATGTCGCACTTGTTTTCTGGGTCACATATACATACTATAGTTATAGAATATATTACTATATGTTAATCGCAGTTGAATTCATTTTTAAATAATATAATTTAAAGAGGTATATATTACACATTCCATAGGACAAGTAAGTAATAAAGTGTCACAGACAACCAGAAATAGGATTAGTGGAGTCGCGTCTATTACATAATCTTAAGATTGTTTTTACCTTGTTATTGTTATGTGACAAAATATGAACAACTTTATTTTTAGCAGTTTTAACTCTGTTTTCAGTGTAATTCCTGAAATTTTTCTTTAATTTATTAACTTTTTAAAAATATTTCAATAAGAAACAATTAAAATATTTTGTAACTAGAAACATAAACATTTATAAATAAATGTTATGAATATCTTGTACATAGATGATAAAGACGATGGCTGCTCGTCTGGTCGGCTGGTGGCGGCGCTCTCTGCAGCAGCGTCCAGTCCTCACTAACACTCTGGTCTACGCATCATTTTACACAGCGGCCGAGCTCTCCCAGCAGACCTTTAATAACATGTACACGGTAATAACAATATTATAAAGTGGACAAGTTTCTTTAAACGCGCTGAACTTCGTAATAAACAAATAGATTTTACAAATTTTACTGACTATGACAGATTCATGGGTAAATCTAGCATTACGCTACAGCTTTTAGAAGTCAGAGCCACTACTAATAGCTACTACAGTAGATATATAAAAGTACTAACGACTAAATAAAAAAGTATATTAATTAATCTTCATTTGGTTTTTGAGATTTAATGGTATGAAAATGTTTTTATTCTTATCATACTATTTGTTTTTTTTTTTAATTTTGTTTTGAACTCTTGATTCTATAGTTTATAAAAGTATATTTTTATTTAATTAAATAATGATACCATTTATTTAAATTTGATGGAAAGAGTTCTTAGACTTAAATTAGTGCATAACTGAACTGTACAAAAGTAAATATTGATTTAAAAAACCCAAATGAATTTTACAATAAAAAAGTCATGGCAGCGGTGGGATTCGAACCCACGCCTCCGAAGAGACTGGTGCCTTAAACCAGCGCCTTAGACCGCTCGGCCACGCTACCCGTTAACGAATTCCTGAAATTCCCGATAAGTTGCAACACGATATTAATAAAAGGCATTCTAAAAATAAATCTTTCAGAAAATATTCTAAGACTAATAAATATTTAATGTTTGAATGATAATTATGAAGTTACAAAAAGGCATTATAAAGACAGATCAATTAAATTGTAAATAAAGTTCAGGTTCAATAACTATATATATATATATATAACAAAATTACTTGCCGGTATGTTTTATGTCTTTGCATGCTATGAAAAAAAAAACAAAGAAAAAAACTTTTAAGGATTAATAATTTTTTTTGATGCAGCCAGAAAAACCAGAACTAGATTTTGCAGCTGCGGGCCGCATTGTCACAGCTGGAAGCTGTCTCTATGCTCCCACCCTATATTACTGGTAGGTGATTTGTCTTTAATAATTACAAATTATACGTTATATAAAGTTTAAGTATTATTTTTATGTTGGTAGCATGCAATATAAGTATAGCGCATGTGTAAACTAAATTTCTGTGTCTATTATTTTATAATTCTTTTGATTTTTTTTAATTTATTTTATCTAAAACTATAATTTTCATACTTGTAGCTATTATATTATAATTTAGTTTTTTATATATTTATTTTTCTTTATCTTAAAATAAATTAAACCGATATTAATGTTTTTTTAGGTACAAGTTCCTAGATAGAAAATTCGCCGGAACGGCTGTAAAGGCTGTAGCTTCTAAAGTACTGTGCGACCAGTTTATCATGACCCCAGTACTTCTTGCAGCTTTTTATACATGTATGTTTGTTTCATTTTGTATGACTTTGAATTTGTTCCTTTTCTTTGTAGTTTGAGTGAAAATTCAAAAGAAAGATACTTGAAACTAAAAACATTTAATGTATAGTTTGCTTTACAAATTAAAGTATTTGATATCAATGAAAAATACGTTTCAGCTATAGGACTTCTGGAAGGTAAGGAAGACGTCTTCGAGGAACTAAAAGCTAAATACTGGCGTACCTTCGTAGCGAACCAGGCCTACTGGATTCCTGGACAGACAATCAACTTTTTCTTCATACCACCAAGCCTGCGGGTGGTATACGTCGCTTCGGCTTCCTTTATATGGATAAATGTACTCTGTTTTATAAAACGTCAGAAGTCTGATGCTAATGAAGCTTAGCTCTGATGAAGAGAGCAGTGGCGTATTAAAAATAGATTCACTGGGTATAGAAAATTTCTTTGCGAGTGATGGAAAATCAGCTGTAAGACAATAGACAGAAAAGGACATACCTATTAAAAGTATCTACTAAAAGTACCTGCTAAGAGACGCCATATACAATAAACTTTGTTCCTATTATAGGTTATAAGATATATTTTTTTTATCTTGTTATTTTAAGTGTTATTTTGTTTTTGTTTGTGAATTTTTATGGAATGTGAATTCTGGCAATAAAGAATTATTATTATTATTATTATTATTATTATTAAAGCAATTCCCGTTTACTTTCGAAATTTTCACTATTAACTATATATATTGTTAAGTTTCCTTATTAGCGTTAAGTTTAATACAGCATTAAAAGGTTTAAAAATTATGTTAATATTATTATAATAATAATGATTTATTTTTATATTTTATGTTAACGTATAATAATCTCTGTATATTATGTATATTAAGAGACGTATTTCTGAAGTGGCTTCATGTTTCACCTTGAACAAGCGGTCAATATGATTTTTTTTTTTCATAACGTTTAATTTTTTTTTCACTAAGTATATATTATATTTTTTTCTCTGTTGCTCTGTTATTTACATTACATTTCATGTTTTTTCTCATCAATTAAGGACGATCAAATCAATTTAAAACACATTCACTTCACACAAATAAATACAATTTTGTTACTTTTGATTTAAAAAATCTATTTAGTCTAGTGATTAGGTAATAATAAAATAGTATATTTATTAGTAAAAGATATTATATGTAAAGTTAACTAATGTAACATATTGATTTTTTATTATAAAAAAGAAAGAATAGCGAACTAATATCAAAATTGTGAAATAAATTAGATACACTTAGTAATTCGGAAATAATTAATAATAAAATATCATTTTCTTGACTAAAATTATCTTAATGTAAACTAAACCGTGTCGGAAGCTGATAACATGAGTCATTAGTTATTATTATTGAAGCAATAAACAATAACGTATTGTATAATCAATGGTTACATACAAGTCATTATTCATAATTACATTAAAATAATCTTAGAACCTAGTAAGGCTTCGCGTCTTCGTAATCGTATTCACAAAGAAGGTTTTTAGTATTTCAGTCCAAACCTCTTGTAGCTGACGATACATAGAACGTGGTAAAAGATATTTTAAAAATGAATGATTTAAGTGTTTTGTTGAACTGCTCCGCTCCTATTGCCTATAGTTTTCGTGAAGATTTTACAAAATCTTCATTGAATTTGACTTGGAAAAGTGAGTTTATAATAAAAGCTATCAGCACTCTTGGTAGTGTCTTAATGCTTGTGTTATTAACTTTTTTGTGTTTCGAAGTGAGTATGAATATCATTTAATAATCTTTGTTATTATGAATTTTTTATTACATTACTAAATATATGTATTTTATTGTAGTATGAAACACTTAAAAAGAAAGTGAAAATAAAAATAGATTACCGGAGATTATTACAAAAATATTTAGTGTTGTTCATTTTATTATTATTATTACCGATTACAACAGCGTTCCTCGTGTTAGCGTATGTCTATAAATTGGCTTGTTATATAATCATAAAGAAGAGAGATAAACACTTTGCGGGATTCCTCGATAGTTTTGACGTTTTCTGGAGTTTGGAAGACGATGCAACCAAAAGTATTATTACTGTTCTCGGTGCGGTTGAATCTAAATCATCAATAGAATTGATTGACTTTGTAAGAGAGAAACTGCAAAATATTATAGATAACCCAGAAACACAAAAGTTATTTTATAGAAGAAGTGAAGATTATGGGTTTTATTACTGGAGGAAATGTTGCTATGTGGATGTTAACCAATACGTGCGAGTAATCAATGTATCGAATAAGACCAAATTAAATGTGTCAGATCTGGAAAAGGTCCTCACGGAAGTTTCCTACGAACCATTGCCTTTTAATGACGAGGGTCTATTTCAGATATTAATTGGCAATCAAAAATTAGATAACGACAGCAATAAAAACGAATATGCGATTATATTTAGAGTCCATCATGCTGTGGGTGATGGGGTCGCTTTAATTGAATTTCTTTGTAAAACTCTAGCAGACGACAAAGATGACTCTATAATATTTTGCATGCCAGAGAAAAATTCTATGAAATGCAAGAAAACACCAGCTTATTTGATGAGAATGATAACATTGTTTATTGAAATGTTTAGCTGTTTCATCGATGGTATTCTGAGAGTGCCTGATAGAAGTACCCTACACGGTCCACCCTTAATTGGTAAAAAGATTTATAAGTGGATAGAACCAGATGAACGATTATTTTGCATGATAAAGGATATTAAAGGAAAAGTCACGGATTTTAAATTCTCAGATATCTTGGCAACAGCTCTATCTAGTGGTTTGAGAGATTATTTTCTAAAGGTATTTATTATTTATGGTTTCTATTGATATGGGTAGACAGTTATTTATTTATTATTTTTACTAGGAGGTAGATCCAGCTCCAAACAGTATTGCAGTGATACTACCAATCAGATTTCCTCGCCAAGAAAACAATGCCTTGAAATTGGAGAACAGTTTTACTGTCAGTATTTTGGATTTACCGATTGGGACAGACATAAAGATCGTGAAAGGATGCATTAATAAAATACAAGAGAGTGCTGATCCTTTGGTGAGTTTTGATCCCTGAACAATCAACTCTACTTGCTCTGTATCCATAACATTTTTTGTTGTTGCAGACGAATTATTACTTCTTGAAGATTTGTGGTATTTTACCAAAGGAAATTCTGCAGCCGCTGTTCAACAGCAGTCAAGCGTCTATGGTACTAAGTAACTTGCCAGGTCCTCAAATGTTGAGTATCTGTGGTGGAGACCTCAAGTCGTTAGTGTTTTTTGTGCCCAATAAAGGAAATACAGGCATGTATTTATCGACTATAGCATAATATAACGAATCAACTAGTCCGTTTCATTATAATAAAAATTGATGCAAAACAAATCTATAATATGAACTGAATATGACACAATAAATAATGTAATTAGTCATGAGGAAATACAAGTAGTTTATAATATTTTTTTAAATTAATCTTAATATAACCGAAAAGTTTTTATGACTCAAACAATTCTCAAGAATGAAAAATACTTGACGGCGCCATCACCGTCGTCGATGGTCTTACTTCATACATGAAGTTGCAAAATGTGCATGTATGGAAATTAAATTTGAAACTGGAGATTTGATATTTGTTTTAACAGGTTTAGGAGTAACTGCCCTCAGTTACGGCGGAGTGTTGCGCTTCGCTGCGATGGCTGATACAGCTCTAGTGCCAAATTCTCGTGATCTATCTATTATCTTGGAAGGAATGGTAAATGAGATTGAAAGATTGCATCAGAAGTATGTTCCTAATTAGAATATACAGAAATTTTAATGTTGTTTTGACTTCTCAGTAAAAAGTAAGTTAATGAAGAAATTAAAGAAATTAAGTCTTAGATTTTAAGTTCTAATAATATTTACAAGCGATTTATTTTTCAGATATGGAGAAGGTCAAGTAGTATGTAATATTCAATGAACATTCATTGAGACCTGAAAAGTGAGCACAATAAAGGGAGTAGGTATAACTACTGTCAAGGGACAGAGGTTATAAGAGAATTAAATATAATTGACAGTTTAAATATTTATTCTAATAATAATAAGGCTTTATATTTTTACTATTAATAAAATAAAATAATAAAAAAATTTATGTAAATTATTTTCATACTTGCACTAAGTAAATATTAGAACTAATTCATTCAATTCGGTTTTTCAGACGTAAGTTTTCCAAAAGAAGCAAATTACAGTTCTTTATCTGTAGAAAAAAAAAATTATAGATACCTATACAAAATAATACATATTTCCATTTAATAAGAGCTTCTACCCTTAAATAGTAAGTTATTTTAAAAACAATCATGTCATATTCGTAACTTACAATCAAAGGTAGTGTCAAACTTAAATTTCCTTAGCCGTCTTTATACTTTAATGTTTAAAAACTGTGAGTTTTGTAAAGTCATATTTTTTCTAATCAATAAGATGATAAATACTAACTTCTGCCAGAAGTAAGGCGATAGCAGCATCATGTTCACTGTTCAATATATTGCACAGTCTTTCGTCGAAGTCCACACGAGCGCTCTCTGCTGTAGCCAAAATGGCCCGCATTACACGTTTCAAGCGAATTATTCTTTCTTCGTACCACACTTTCTAAAGTCATTTTTAAAAATAACTAACAATAGTGAAGATAATTTTGATTTCTATATAAGAGTGTAAGTTACTAAATTTTACCTGAACGAATCTCTTGCATTTAACGTCAATATATTGTTTCCCAACTGATAACAAGGCCCTGTTCACACGCAGCAGTTCATCTTGCATCTCATTCACACGTTTACGTAATTTCGCTAGCGCCGCATCGCGCGCACTCAAAGAACTAGAATGCCCATCATATAATCGTAGAAGATCTTCGTACCTCTTCGAAAGTTCCTCGTACCTTAAATGATAATGAATCGTTGGATGAAATTAGTAAGAATAACAATTTTTTTTTTACAAATACTTTTTTAGTTATTTTAAACTATTATACGGTCCAAACATAGTATTAGAATTAAATTCTATTTAATAAAATGGTTCTTACTGATACCGAAGACACACTATACTCATTATCGACCACGACTCAGGCACTGCACCAGGGCTTAGACTTTTTTGATTGTTAAATGCCTGTAGCGCAGAGGACTTTGTTTCAGCTAAAATATTGTCAAAAATTATTAGTATGTTTGAACATAATTCTTATTATAAAAGAGCATAGTTAAAGACATGACTTAGAACCAGAGCTTTTTGACACACAGTCATCAGAGACGCCGCAATCCCACAAATCATTTAAATCACTCAAATGATGATGATTCTTTCTACATTTTAAAAGTTTTTCCTCAAATATATTACTTTTTAAAATACTTTTCTCGAGATCATTCAATATATTTCGAGCATTTTGTAGACCCATTAGATATTCTTTCTCATGAGTTATATTACGCTGTAATGTTGGGTTTAATTTATGTACTTTGAATATTATTTTTGTATGTTAAATACGATATCCACTTACCAATGAACGGTTCACTTTTACACATTTAAAGTTATTTGGCATAAAAAGATTATTATTATCATCATATGTACATATTTCACGCATCCTTCTGCAAATCTGAATATATTGAGCGTTGTTCTTGTAATTATTCAAAATATTTAAAATACTCGCAATGATTTACATATGTCATTTAAAGTAGGTTGCATATATGATTAAAAAAGGTTTTAACTGACACATGTCAAAAATCAAACGAGTTTGAATGTCAAGGACAAATAAAAAAAAAACAAACTTTGTCAGGTGGTTTATTAAACTACAACAAAAAGCATAACTTTTAATAACTAAATCAGTCTAAAAATATCCTACCTCCTGCTTCACTACAAATATTCAATCTAAAATATTAAAACTACGGTGCTTTGTATTTAAAATTATTTACAACAAAAATACATGTCTTTATTTGTATGTGGATTTAAAAACTAAATTCGATTTGTTTATTGCACTCATAAACGGATATTACATGTTTTAAGCTTGTTTTAGGCTTATTCATACAGAAAAAGATTTACACATAGACTAATTTTAACTTACCCAGCCATATTATACTAGAGCGAATTGTAAGATCTGTCAACTCAACATTAAAGTATTAACAATATATCGATCACAGTGCAAAAATATTTTAAAATATTAAAGCAGTGAACATTTTTACTTTTATAATATATTTGTTTCCAAAAATGGGTTTAAAAACTTCAGAAAGCATTGTACTATGTATTGAAATTTACATAATTGTCTAATGTCACATGTTGTTCATATATATAGTTCAAATGAACAATGTAATGTTAAACTATTAGTTAAACTACTAATATTTATGTTTGGCACATCTTAAACATAAAAAAAAACAACTTCAGTAAGCGTCTAGTTTATCTGTATGAATGAAGCCAAAACAACAAAACCAATATTCCAAAGATTAAATATATTATTGACATTGGAAGACTTTTGCGCTTCAAGCATTAGAAGCTAGAAAACAATAACAACTGTATATATGACAAGCTATAACACAATTAAAATACTGATTATGTAACAACGGTACAAATTTGTATAAAAATGTGGTTTGCAAGCGCTTTAACAGCTTTAAAGCTTGGATTACAAAAGACACTTAAAAAAAAATAAGATGAAAATATACCATAAATTGGTCTGCATATTTTATTGATGAATATTTTTAAAAAAATCAGTATATTTCATGATATATGTTAAATAATTTTTTAAATTAATATACCAGATTGATTTATATATAAAAAAATAAAAAAAGATTAGTAAGATTTTTGTATGATAAAATTCTACAAATCTATATTGTCTTGTACATGGAGATTGTACACTTATGACACGAACAGTTAACAATGGATATATTTATATATATATATAATTTATTGCTTCAAAGACTTGTACCATACGTGCTATCACAATCACTTAGGCCAATTACACTAGTGGCACGATATTGTTGTAAAATAAAAATTTGCAGTTCATTATGTACGGTTATTAGAAATATCTATTGGTTTTTATTTTTAATAATTATTATCATCATAAAACTTTAGCAGTTTTCAAAACATGAGCTATAAGAAACACTTGGCGAATTACAATTAAGTGGCGTAATGTTTTTTGTTAAATTAAAATGTTCATATTTTAATGGCTGTTAAAAATATTAACTATTATTCTATTTTTAATTACTTTTGTCATTAATAACAAGTTTAATAACAGTAGCGAATGGTACAATTTATTCATTCACAGTTATTTATCTGAGGACATCTGAAAGTATTGAAAACTGTATATTTAATATAACAAAATAATGATAAATTACTTACTTTTTTTAAATAAGGTGAGGAACACATTATGAAGTAATTGTTAACTGATAATTATACATAACAGTGAAATAAAGTTATTATAACAGTTATAAAAGTTGTTTCAAAAACAAATATTTGTGATTTAGTCGTAACACACACAAGACATAACATATTTGGCTATTTCATTAAAAACTCTTTGGTAACATAATATACTTGTATAATCTGTGGAACAATATTTATTTTAAGGTAAAAATGTGAGGAACCAAACATTTATAACAACACAACAATCTTAGAGAATATTGGTTCAATGCAAAGCCAGTTGCAAATAATTGAGCTTTAGATATATTCTTAATGTCTTACTGAGATCCACAATCAACTGTAGATTACTAAACTTAGAGCATCCCTGTACAAACAGTACATAATTATGAAAATGTCACAAAAATATTTAATATAAATATTTATAAAATTTAGTAATTTGCAATTGATTGTACCTACACTAGTGTCTCATATGGAGTTGGTGATGTTGATGTACAGTCGCTTGCCCCACCAGGTTTCCAAATCGAATGGTGTGAAGTTGTCTAGAACTGGGCTCGGGGCATCCTGGTAGTAGAGAGATGGTGCTGGTGATGAACTGCCAGACCCTTGAAAATTATAAAAATTTTTAATTAAACCAGCAAAAGATATTATAAGATATAGTGCGACAAGCAGCGCTTAGCTATTCGCATTGCTGGAGGTTTCTATTTCAAAATTTGAAATAAGTAAAAAATGATCTAACTTTTTGTGGTCGTTTTAACTTTTTGTGGTCGACCACTTTTTCCTATCGCGAAATCTAATATAAACACCGATGGTGCCTGATCAGGAGACATCCAAAATAACAAAATTTTACACATATATAAATATAAATATTTACGTTATTATAATGAAGTATTATGCAAAATTATATCACAAATATAAAGAAAAGAACCTGTTTTTCATTCGACATTAAAAGGGTTAAAGACGAAAGTTTGAAAAACAAACAAAAACAATAAATGATTTAAAATAAATGTTGTATTGTTATTGTTTCATTGCATACATTATTAAACATCAATAATTTTTAATATCATGATATCTTATTTTTTTAATTTTATTGTGTACAGGGAAACAAACAGCAGTTATATTACATCTATAAAAGTACAGGTAAAAATAATACATATTAGCCAGCAAAGTTTCCACTGGTGTTTATACATGGAGTGAAATTACAATCGAAATAACTTAAAAAGTCAAAAATGATAGTAATACATAAAAAAAAAAAAAAAAATTAAACTAAATTGAAAAATCAATATCAAAAATATTTAATTAGAATAAAAAACAATTTTAGAAATAAAGATAAACAACGATAAAATGAAACAAAAAATTACATAAAAAATTCAGGACTTGATTTTAAAACTTTTGATAAACTTTGAAACATTATCACTAAAAATATAGAGTTGGTTATAAAATTTATTAAAATTTATACATGCACTAGCTAAAAATCGGTTTTTATTTTAATTAGTTCTACAGTGCGGAACAGAAAAGGTATTTCTTAAACGTGTAGAAGAACGAGGACAATTTATTAAAACATTACTGAGAAGATAGTTGGAATCCGTCAAATTATTCAAAAATTTTGAATAAAAATAAGAGGTCCCTATGTTCCCTCCGCTTTTCCAAGGACAAAAGCTTTGAGACTATTGACACAACTCAAACCAAACTTAAAAACCAATCTTTTTAGAAATTTATGTTGGACACCACTCTCAATTTCTTTAGTGTACTTAGAGTATTGGGGGTTCCAAACACTAGACGCGAATTCTAAGTGAGGTCTCACGAATGAGTTGTAAAGGATATTATAAGTTTTAATATTTTTAAAATCCCTTCCTTGTCTAAAAATGAATCCCAACATTTTATAAGACTTGACAGTTATGTTCTGTATATGTCTATTAAATAATAGACTAGAGTCTAGAAGCACCCCAAGATCCCTCACCTCGGACACTCTATTAAACGAATTGTTGAAAATTTTATATATAGTTATAACACATTTATGTGCATAATGCTCTCTTATCTTAAAAGTAGGTAGGTATTATTATTTTTTATCTCATAATATGATGTGTATCAAAGGTGTTTCTCCAGAGACTGCATTTTTTAAAAAACTTACTATATATTTGGAAACATTTGTGTACTGAAATAATGTCTGAATAGACTGTCAATGTAAACTAGATCAAAATAGCTTTTTATTGTTTGAACGAAAACAATGAGAACAACTGCAGAATTGTCAGATTACAGGAAGACTTATCTTCGGATTCTCGTCTCACTTTACACTAATAGTAAAAGACACAAAAAAGTAATATACAACTGGAAACTAGCGCCAAAAAATGTATACAAAAGTAGGGTGGTTTAGTGATTAGATTTGTGGAATAGGTAATCAAAAAAAAGGTTAAATTAAAATAGTCATAATTTGACCAATAAATATAGCATCAGAAATCTCTTATAAATTGTTATGCGAGGTAATGGTTACCAATAACAATGACTGATTGACAGACAGTGACTTCATGATCTTAAGATAAGATTACTCCCAGTGTCTGAATTATATAAACCATCTTGTATTACAAATCACTAATGATTATTTTATATTTTGTAGTTGTGCTAATAATCTAAATAATGTTACTGTAAGAGTTCTGTGAATTTATATATTTATGAAAATTAAGTTTTTCAATACAAATAAAGTATGAGTCTTTAGTAGCTACTCTAAAGAAATTAATTTTTCCAGTTCTGTATTTGACCTACTTACATTTAAGCACAATAAATTGTCTATATAATAAAAATCATCTATCAAAAAACTATCATGTATAGTCAGATTCAAAAAAAAGTAAAGTAGGTCCAAATTAGTAAAACCGCTATTTACCTAAGCACTCAAATTTCTTTAACAAGTCTAATACAAAAATAAATATGGTAAAATTCTTAAATTAACAAAACACTATTTTATGAAGTCAATTCAAGCACTGTTTGATCGAAAACTAATAAATATGGTTCCTTTTTTAAAGTTTTAATAACCCATGGTTACTATTGTATATAATTAACCAGCTGCACTCATTTAATTACTATTGGATCTTGCCATACTAGTTTCAAAATCATTCAGGGTGTTTATTCATGAGCTCTGAGCATAGCGCAATCGGGTTTTAAATTTTCTTAAGCTTAGCTTGTTGTCTAGAACGAAAGAAATATTCTAGATTGTAAGGTAAACCAAGATATCTTCATAGGAAGAATACCATTCCATATATTGATTAAGCACTGCCAACTCTTTGTATCTGTTCATTTAGTGTAGAAAAGGATGATTTTAATGTTATATTTTATTTTATTTTGTAATTATCTATCATAAATTATCACAGAAGCTCAATGTTTTAATTTTGTTCATATTGACGGTATAGTTTATATATTAAATATAAATTCCATTTATGATTACATGTTTATGGGTAATTAATATGAGTTATGACTAGTCACTCACTACAATATTACTTACCTATTGTACTAGTTGGGGTGGATGGCTCACTATCACCACTAGCTGTTTGTATCCAAGCTGAAAATAGATAAAATATATATTTAAACTCTAGGAATAGGTTTATTTCTAGTTATATTAGTTAAAGGAAAATAACAGTTTAGTTAAGATTCTCATTTCTAAAAGAGAACACAATTACAATTTTTGATTTAAAAACATTTGCTTAGTATTAAAATAAAAATGAAACTTGAGAAGGATGGCAAAACTTGTTATAAAAATTAATTGTAAAATTTTGTATTAATAATGTAAGAGAGAATAAACATTGAATTGTCACAATACAGACGCATTATTATGTGCATTTAATAATTAAATAATAAAGGGATGTAGAAGTATTACAATAAGGCACTTAAATAATAATTAATAAAAAAATAGTTTAACTCACTTTCACTTATATATCTAATCATTTCCTCATGCTGTGGTGTGATCACATTGTGCTGTATTCTTTGGTGCACTGTCTTTTTACCATTGGAATGAAATATTGGTTTAGGCATGCTGAAATAAATGTGAAAACTCGTGAATATTTAAACGAAATAAGAATATATTATATGATGTTATTTACTAATTTGTAGTTTTCAATTGAATAAAAACAGTTTTAAATTTGACTGAAACCGTAGTGCTGACCTCCGGTTGGAGGTTATGTAAAATTGGTGATGAAACTTTAAGAGTGCAGTTCTTGCATCATGATACTTAATTTTAACTTACATTACAATTTCGCCATTATCAGAGTCTGAGGATTTTCTGTTATAGTCTTTACGACTGTCTAATCTTTCTAAATTTTGTGTAAGACCTGAAAAACCAAATATTAAAGTCTTATGACCGCTTTAGGTTAAACGTATGAACATTGCTAAAATGTCTTAAACTTAAAAAGAAAATACCTCTTCGAGTTTTAGCTACAATCTTGCTGGGTCCTTTAGAGACTGTATACATTTTAAAATTTAAAACGAAATGTAATTAAACCAAAATTCAAGAAGGTATTGTATTGAAATCAACCTGTACTGTGAAGTCTGAAGTAAAACTTAGTGTTGCCATAAATCAAACCATCAATTACCTAATAGGCAAACAGGTTATAAATAATTTCAACACGTGACTAAAACATATTTATAGAAAGTTTTATACAGAGCTTTTTTAATGTAAATGTCACAACGTAGTCTATATTTGGACTTAAGCAATTCGTTCTGAATTTTTAGTGAAAATTTCAATTATGTAGCAGCATAAAACGGCAAATAAAATATTTGACCGATAAGTACAAATAAGTAAACAAAATATTTAATCGATAGTCAAGGTACGAGATTTTCCCGGAAAAGTCACGAGTTATTACTAGTACTAGGCTAGTACAAGACTTAGGCACATTCATTGGTTTGTGCATGGGTTAATCCAAAAAGCTATTCAGTTGCCCAACTAGTCCATCAATTAGTCGAATAACTAAGCATTCAACTAGTTGACCAACAACAGAGGTAAATTTTTAAAATATTTCTGTTTCTTTCGATACTACATGTGTACCTTCAAAATAGGCGTGTACTCCTATCTCGCAGGCCGTCAACGCTTTTGTGAGCCATCATACAGTTTTTCTGGGATTGCAATTTGACATCGATAATAATTTCTAGAAAAACTGTAGATTCAACCACTTCCATCACTTCCTCATTCAATAGCACATTAGTTTTTCACCTGCTTTACATTGGGAATAGTAAATTTTAAAAGGTTGGTCTTTTTTCTATTAAGTAACAGGTTATTTAAATTAAACCAATGAACTACTTTAGAGATGTTTATTTTTTGTTATTATTAATATTGATATTTGAACATTACTCATGTTTACATAGTCATACATTACCTGATGTCTTTTCACTTTGAAAATCAAAGATGAATCATCAGCAAACAATACTATCGCATTACTATTCTTTCAAGATGACGGAAGGTCATTTATATAAACAAGGAAGAGAAAAGGCCCTAATATTGAGTCTTGAGGGACCCCGTACAATTGGACCACCATTCAATCAATGGGATCTCTTTCCATTACTCTCAACTTTTTGAATTCAATTAGACAGGTAAGAAATTAAGAGGTTAAGTGCATTATTCTTAATGCCATAGTGGTATAATTTCCTGACCAATGTTGTTTGCTGTACGCAATCGAATGCCTTAGATAGGTCACAAAATACGCCAACTGCATCATGCGACTCCTCCCAGGCTTCAAATATATATTTTATGAAAATAATTAAGTAATTGATTGCACAATATTTTTTTCAAATATCTTACTAAATGAAGGTAATATAAATACAGGCCTGTAATTTGAGAGATCTGAAGGATCGCCACATTTTAAAAGTGGTATTACTTCACTATGTTTAATTAGGTCAGCAAACACACCACAAGAAATACAGTTATTAAAAATAATCGCTAAGTAAGGTGCAACAATATCCACTATTGAGCCAAACACCTTTACAGATATGCCCCACAGAGGTATTTTTAATACTTAATGATCTAAATGTTTTAATTATTTCTTTTTAAATCAACGATCTTAAAACTAAAATTGACTTGACACTTCTCAACATTTGGTCTAATAATGATTCGGCGACAACAGGTGAAGAAATTAATAAAGTGGTAGAAGCTGGTATCTTTCTAAAAAAAAATTTCAAAAGCAGAGGCTAGGTCCTGATATGATTTTATCACTTCATCATCATATGAAGAGAAATGTGAGAGTTGCGAGCTTTGCTTTTACCAGCTTCGCACTTCAAAATATTCCAGGCCATTTTAATCTTATGTTGTGAATTATTAATCAAGTTGCTAATAAGAATATATCATAAAATAATTTGTAATAATTTCTAACATATTGAATTAAAGAGACGGAACTATTGAATTCCCTCTTATTAAAAATCTCTCAGTGGGCAGGTTTTAGAGTTAAAAATGGTTTGAAATTCAAAATTAATGAACTTGAAAAATTTATTACAATAATGCGAAGGATTTTTTTTTATATTCCGAGTATGATCATTTTAAGGAAATGTTATTTCTAAACCTTTCCATGTGCCTTACAGTTACAGGAACAAACACCACTTTCTTTATTTTGGTTTTTATCAAAGACTTTGCCTTGAAATAATACTAATTGTCCACAATGATTAGAATTTAACATATTAATTAATTTCTTTTTGTTTTAAAATCTTTAAAAATATTGTCAATACATGTAGCAGTGGACTCAGTTCTGGTTGGCTTTGAAAATAAAATAGAAATGTTATATGTTTTTAATAATGATTTGAACCTAATAGTAGCAAAAGAATTGTCTCGTAAATTAATATTGAAATCCTCGCAAATTATTATATTTTTATTATTTGATCCAGATAATTTTAACAATTCTAAAATATTTTCAAAGGAATCATGTAACGAGCTATATATACTTAAAACTATGAATCGGTCTATCTCTGCACAGGATATTTCAATAGTTCGTTTATTCATTAATCTACCAGTCAGATTTTAAAAATTTGATTATTTATTAATCCAGTTGTCGAAGATGTGTATGAACTTATATAACATAAAAATTACCTTACCTTATTAGAATGTGCCTTTTAAATAATAATAGCAAAGTATTGGAAATGTGAAACGTAAAATGTAAAATAAAAGCTGTTCAAGCTAAGTAACTTTTAGTAAATTTGGTTCTTAAATAATGCAGCTTCACATTAAATTTTATTATTTTTAAAAATTACCCAAGTATACATTTGAAGTTATATATACGTCTTTTAATACTTGACTCGAGTCGCTTGGTATGTTTTTTAATAATTTTATTCAAACATGTAATATGAAACCTTTAGTTCATGGTTTAGTTCATGGTGTTACGGACACTGCCTATATTATAAACGTTAGTTTGAACTGAACGAGCAAAGTCGCCGGCTTTTCGTATTATTTGTCTTGAAAAAGTATATAAGGGATAATATTTATCAATAGAACCGTTTCAAGTCATGCTTTCTCTATTTCGCGCTTCATATACGTCAAACATATTAAACTGTGGTAATGTTTAAGACTTTCGCTATTGTATACTTTCACTTAACGGGTATTTGGAAGTATAGTTCCGTGTATGTCCAATCTTTATTCATGCGTACATAGATGTACATTAAACGTACTTCAATAATTTGAATAACTTAAGAACACAGTTTCTTTTTATGGCTGAATACATGAAGTGCATCGATTTAAAATGTGATTATATTTATAACATCCTGTTTTAAATATATAATTTTTTATTTTAAAGCAGTTGTTGCATTTAGAAATAATATTTTTATTTATTGGTATACTGTTATTTACATAAAATCTCATGTGAATAAAAGACCTAAAAAATAATGAAAACGGTAATTTCTTAAATTATATAAATATAATAAATAATATTTGTTTCATATTACTCTATAGTCTATACTTCTGGGAATGTTGAAAGGAATCATAAAAAGACTGATCTTGGCTTTATAATATTACATATGAAAATTGTTTTATTCATTATTCAGGCAACACCGGATGATACACCCACTAAGTGATCATTTATAGTGCAACACCATATTGTTTAAATATTGGTTAAAATTTAATTATGTAAATGTATTCCTATAACCTGCATTTATATTTTAAGAGAATGAATTCCTCATTCAACTATTAGTAGGTAAAAAATATTGTTCCGATAAAATGTAATTGCACTTTATAATAATCTAGATAAGTTAACACCACTAGAAATTTGTAGAGAATCTGACTGATTATATAATAATTTATTGTTATGATATGATAGTATCATTATAAATATTTCAAATAAATATAAATATATCAAATAAATATTTCTGTACAAAAGAGGAATATTTAATAATGCAATAAATAACAAATTAAGTATTGCTTTGAATATTTACTTTACCTATAATATTGTTAGATACTAAATTTACATGAAGTATCTATTCCATAACACGATCGAGATATCTCGAAATAAATATGAAAATGGGAAATGGGGTTAATTTTTGTCGAGTGCGACAACACACTTTATCGTGATCATTAGTCTAAGTTTTGTGGATTCTCGACTTCTGCTTCCTTTCTGCTGGTCTCGGCAGAGGACCCTTAAGTTCGTGGTTGGGTAATTTTTTTCGGACTGGGGTTGTGAGTCTTGCACGCCAGCTGTGGGTTTGGCGGATTGCATATCTACCGAACTGCTGAGCCTGAAGTCTACTTTCGGGGAAAATACAAAACGGCATAGCTAGACCTAGATACAGATCTCGGGTGCTCTGGTGACCGCTCGTCTTAAAGACTGTATCTGGCTAAGAGGGGGCTTCAACCTTCTTCTATTAGAGTACTAAGGAGGAAGGGGAGACCCTCTCGTCATATTAAGCCTGTAACTCATTGAGAGTGCCTGCGAGGTAGCCCTCTTCGTGGTGGTTGCGTCGGTGGCACTGCGGTTGAGCGAGGATGCGATCCCGGGGCGTCCTACTTTTAAGTTGCAAGATCGGTTGCAAACTTGTGGCTTAGTGGATAACCTCAAAAATTGCAGCTTCTTCTAAATTGCCATTAATTTTTTTAGCAATAAAAACTTCCAGAAGTTAAAAATGGGATAACTATATATCATCCTCATAACGCTGGTAATGCTGTTCTAGGATTCCTGTTCTAGGATACAATACAAAAGGTTACAATTTGACAAAAAATATATATAATTGATCTGAGCGAAGCGAAGCTCTTTACTACCCAAATTTTCAACTCTTTGTTACCCTACTCCTCCTTCAATTTACGAGCTACACGCACAAAGTTTTACACACATACACATAATGAGCAAAACTCGGTCTAGATTGGAAATCAGCCGAATCGTAATTGTAGTTTTCAAGATAATTGATAAAATGTGTCCCATAGAGTTGACATATAGAACGTTTTTGTCTCGCGCGCGCTGTTTCGCGAGGCTAACCCCACTTGCGTGGACCTAGTACTATCTATACATAGTCTATATAAATATTTAAAAAGCCGTTATAGGTTATTGTATAATATATTCGTATTGTGAAGGAACTAGCCTGCGAGTCCGTACACGGGAATTAAATCACAGTCATATTCAGGGATTTTCATTTTTCTTCTGGACCTCTAAATGTCTCCGAGATAAAATGTAACCTATATGTAATTGACCAACTCCTCTAAAGTTAAACTTTTTTAATCTTAGTGCGTAATTATTATGCAGTTTATTATTTTCCAATGAAAGTCCTATGAAAATCAGTTCTTTTTCAAAAGATCCGTCCGTCAAACACAAAACAAATTGTCCGACAATCAGAAAGGCATTTAGACCGCCAAAAACTTAAAAATAGTTGTTAATACCTTGTTATATGTAAATAAATAACTTCAAATAATATTATAAACACTTGAGGAACTTTATCACAATGCATATACTTGAGACAACATTTTAAGAGCGAGTCGGTCACTTCAGTTTTATCGATGTATGTAGATAGCATAGACGCAATCTATATATAATATAAAATAGTTATACGAGGACATTAAATATTATTTAATTTTAATTGACACGTATCAGAACATGATCTTTGGCTTTTTGTTCTGTTTCTTCCCATATTAGGGAACTTATTTTTGTCTCATAAAAAAGCACAGAACGGAAAAATTAACTAGAGAAGACAAAGTAACTGAGAACAGTTAGTAAATAACAAACTGAATATTTGAATGTTGTAATTCCTAAAAAGAAATATTCTTACAGTTAAATTAAAGGTAAAGAAAACAAACGAAAGACAAAAAAATCTATGTCTATTGTTATAATTAATTAATAATTGTTATAATTAAAGTATTCTTCCTCCACATATTTGCTTAATTACTTTCCTTATTAAATTATTTAATTAATATTAATATTAATTATTACCAACCATACAATTAAATATGTATACCGGAAATTAACTTTCATAGATCTATAATTATTTCTTATCTGTTTATTAAGTATTGTTGTAATCGTATTTAGTGTTAATTGTAGCTCATTGGACGTTGCGGTGACTCCATTATTGAGAGAAGAAACTGTTATTATTATATTGCTATATTATAGAAAGGTAAGTCTCATTTTCATTTATTTTAAATATTAAGTGTGTCCAGTGACTTGCACTCTCCCTCTTCTCATTACGCATTGCATTACTTTGAGTAATTATTAAAGAGATTTTGGTTTTATATTCTGCGTTGCAATTAAATAATTTTTGTCTTCAAATTTAATACATATTTAGTACCACGCGCTTCTCTATCATCCAGTGAATATGTCACTAAAACTATTTAAGCCGTTTTAAGGATTAAGGCATATAAACAGACAAACAATACACACACGATTTTTCGAAATATTTTTGTCTTTGTATTTACATACAATATATCCAGTTGACAAAATATATCTAGTTATTATGAATTTAATAACTAGATATATTTTCACACTTCAATATGAATTATGTATATCTATAAAATATAATATTACATCAGACAGATATATCTGTTATAACTTTTTATGAACACTAAGGTCATAAATTGTATCTTCTTAGATTTTCACGAGTACACATTTCAAATAAAACTATTTTTTATCGGAAAAGGATTCCCTTATACATTTTTGAAATTACTTATTTGATAAAATAATCGTTTTACAAAATTATTGTATATTTCTTTTGAATAAAACTATTTCGTACGAAACCATAAAGTATGCTTTCTTGTCATTAATTTATTAAATTATGCAAATTTATAAATGTTTATAATTCACTACTGGACGGAAGGTCTATAAATAATAATACTTAAATAATAAATTGTGTGCAAGGAACTAGAAAGTCGTGAACTATTCCGATTGCTAACAATGCGTGTTCACAGCGTGGCTCCCACGTCCGATGCAGCTAACGGTATCGCTGCCAACTGTCAAGATCTAACGATAAATTCAAACAATGTTGTTTGAGCACTGTGTGTACTGCTGTAACTAATTTTTAAATTTAAAATGCAATTTTCCAGAACTTCATTTTTATATTTTAAATATTAAATAAATTGCACAACAGGTCATGTTCAATAACAAAAATTGAAGTTTAGTTCATTTTTTTATGGTATAATTTTTATTTTTTTTGTTATTTGACACAAATGGCAGAACACCTACAAAATCAATTTGTTTGACATTTAATTTCTCTTGGAAGGTAAAGGGAACAGAGGGTATTCTAAATTTAAAAAACCGGTATTATATTTTTATATTATTGTGTGACACAGTTTTGAAATTTAAAGAGGTGGCCCGTTTATAATCTGTAGTAGTGATTTTGGCTTCCTCGCCATTGACGTCACTAAAGCGTGTAAAGGGCTATTCGTGTATTCGCCTATTAATAAAATGAAACTCCAATAAGTACACACACGCATACACACAATCACACACAATCACATATGGGCTTCTACACGATGTTTTAAAGTCGCTACCTGTTTTGGATGCTCGAAAGAATTTGATTTCTTCAAAAATATTATTGTATAAACGTAATCTTTTGTGTATACTTCTGAAAATGTTATTGTTATGTTATTATCCGCTGATATCACATCAAGGAAACATTCATAAAAATGCAATTAATAATATTGATAAAGGAACATATAACATGCATATTTTTTAATGTGTAAACAGAAGACATACCTTTAATATATGGTTTTTTATTATTTGTACATACACTAATAGAAAGCTAATAAGTCTAATTCTATCTAATCAGTAGGATTGACTACTGATTAGATAGAATGAAACTGAATAACTCTATAGAATTTTATTCGTTTTACAATATTAGTAAAATCTTTGCTAATATTGTAAATGTTTTTTAAATTATCTTCTTCAATGAAAAAGTTTGTTTTGCCACTCGGACACAATTAAAAAATCAATGCCAGATCACTTTAAAAAGTTACATTAGGATGGCGCGGATGTCAAGTCGACGCGAAGGCGCGAAGAGCCGCCACAAGTTGTTCGCGCCAATCAGAGCTGTTCGCGCCCTTCGCTCGTGCGCGCGTTTATCAATAATTGATAAAGCGTTTGTTAAACTCTAACAAAACTACTTAATACAGTTTCAAGCAACATTCGCGCCATAACATACGCCAACCTCGCTGCGGTAACATCTAGTGCAAAAAACAAAAACTGCATTCCGGTTGCGAAGCGAAAAAATCAAACAAATCCTGTTCTGTCGAGACGTTTGCTAAATTTTTTATTTAAAAATATATTTTTAATGAAAATGTTTAAATGTAATAAAATATAAACAATTAGTTGGTGCGATTGTTGTGTGACCAGTTAGTTGTCTATAAAAGTGATAGCAAGTGAGTGACTGCGCTGGATCAGTTACAGTAAGTAGTGTTTATTGATTTGAATAATTAATTAATTATATATTAAAATATTTATTTTACTTATTAAGAACAATGAAGTGAATCCAACCATTGTAATAATTAAAATAAATAATAGTATTATCTCTATAATAGCAATGAATGAATACAAAATATAATTTTATACACAATATACTATATTTGTCAAACAAAACAGGGAAATGTATTCGCAAAATCGGAATTTTAAAAATATTTATTTATTTATTTTAAATTCATATTATATTCAGATGTTTAATTTATTTTAAAAAACTAAAAAGTACTCAATGATAGCACGTTTAAGTAATAAATATGTCAAAAATGCCAAAACAAAGAAACAATAAACAAAGTGAAATATAAACACGATGGCTCAAGCAGCAGACGGGATAATACCGAAGGTCACACATTCGAGTTCTTTCGTGTTTTGTTTTTTTCAGTTACAAAATCGCATATAATGATACTGACGTTGCTAATTTTATGTCAAAATCAAATCAATGGCGCCTCGCACGATAATACAATATACGCATAATTTTTAACGTTGACAACATAAGAAACCTTTTTAATGCTATTATATAAATAAAACATTAATAACCCAAAAAAAAAACAAAATAACATATATTATTATATGAAGCATGGCTAGCGACCACATTCCTATGAGGTCTTATTACAACTCCCAGGTTCTAAAACATGCTTAAATTGCTTACTTTTTTGTATGACATAATTGAAATGAACAATGTCCACGTACGGATAAACAAAAGAAGATATGTTTACAAATACTTACGAACTACACAGTCGGTAAATACATAAATAATATGCGTATGTGATACGTTCAAAATTAAAGATTATTATCCGATATTAAATATTAAACAATCTACAATCCCTACAGTCTAGGATTGGATCAACTATCGGAACTTGGATCAGATTAGTGAAAGGTTATACCGGCTAATAATGTTTATTTCGTTCTCAGGGTCGAGATTAATAAATTAAATATTGTATGTATATTAATAATTGCTACTTTTAATGTGTCTATTTAATAAGTCCACGTTCACGTGTCCTCTACGCAAATGTTGAGTGGAAGAGGTATCTCTTTAGCAATAAGACCGTTATTAACTTGTGTGTTTTTCTTGTTAACTATAAAACATAATGTATTGTAGTAATATAAGATTAACTAAATAAAAATAAATGTATATAAGGCTAAACATGTCTCAACCAGATGTTACAAGAGGTTCAGATCGCCTCGGTTTTGAACCTGCCTGTAATAATCACAAAGAACTCTATGCCCGTAAACTCAGGAACCGTTGGAGGTAGGTGAAAATAAACTGACTGACTGATAGACACCATCATCTCGTCTTACCGCGAACATGTTTGCTGCAAAGCATTCGAAACGTCGGGTTGAAATTAAAAAATGTAAAAATAAACGCGAGTTTTATCCGTAAAATAGTTTCATTGAAATCACAAAGAAGTTTAAAAATCCATCGGATAGTTTCAAAGACAAGCGCTTTCAAACAAACTTTTCTGCTTTATAATGTCATTGTAAATTATAAACCAATGGTCTTTAACTCAACCCTCACACCATTGAGCTTTGATAGACTATACTTCTTCCGGTATAAGATCTAATATTGTAGTACTGAAGATTGAAGTCAATACCAACAAAATAATTTAAAAAACTTGAAATATTATAAAAATAACAAAGTAAGAGAAAAGTGACGACTGTAAGGAAGATGAAGTGAAATGTCTATTTTATTACAATATATTACTAAATATTGTAGATATTATTTGATTTTATTTATAAGTTAATTTTATATTAATTTAAACTGGTTCTGTATAATATATACAAATAATGACTTTCTAATAGCCAGCGTTATCTTTATACGTGTCATACTTCATATAGAGCGACTTGTTTTAACTGTAACTTATGCGATATTGCTAGCTTTCTAGTACATACGAAACGAGTTATTAGTCTTACGGATTATAGATTTGAACAGGGGCATAACTATAAGGCGCGAGGCCCCTGCCAAATTCACGAGATGGGGCCTTGCGTTCCCTTATAACAATAAGCTCAAACCATTATGCAATAATTTTATACGTAAATTAAAGTTAAAAATAATAAATGTAAAAAATCTTATAATAGTAAATTTCTGATTACTTGTATTCTCAAGATTTTGGTAGACATTGACCCCTTTTTAGCTGGGGGCCATGCAATTTTGCCGACCAACCACCTTGTTGTTACGCTACTGTATTTGAATCTATGTATGCTAGACTTTATAAAATAACCCAAAGCCTTCCTCAGTCTAAACCATATAAACAGTATATCGGGAAGTGTGTCAGTGAAGTTAAACATTTTTTTATAAAGTAATTAGTTGCTTCAATCGCGCAATCAATTTAATAATTGATGTATTTATTGTCGTGTGCGCGTCGCGTGAGGAAGTGTGGAGTTCCGATAAAGCAGCACAGCGATAATATAACTCCATGCGACCGTTTTATGAATTAATATTGGTAATTATGCCGATTGCTTATTACCGGCTGTTTTCTGTACACGCTCCTCAGGACTCGGCTCTGAGGGCTTGGAATGTGAGCGAAATATATACTAAATCCAATCTAAAACGCACTTTGATAGTACTTTGATAATCGTACTTTGGTAATTTAAAATATTGAATAAAAATGGTATAAACAGTTTTGTCATAATTTTAACGCGTAACTTTACAAATTACAACATATATGATATATTTGTAAATAATTGTAATAATTTATTCATTTATTAATTTTATGCACCGGAAACTTTTACAACACTTTATAAAATAATAATTTTGTACATTGTATAACTTATCTCAATCAAGAGATCTCTTCCAGTTACCCATTACAGTGTAAGTAAATAAGTATAATAATAAATAATAATATTTTCCTATGTAACAGGTCAATAAACATGAGGCGGCTTGTAGTCGCCGCAGTACTTCTCGTGCAGTTGGTGAAGTGCAATGAAAACACAGACAACTCAGCCGACTCCACAGCACATCTATACGAGTAAGTATTTAATATTAGCATCTTATTGTTCTTTAAAACAACTTACTCTAAGTTTTTCTAATCTACTTCAATTTATTTTATAACACTACAGTATTTTTCCTTACTCAAATATTACAATACTTTTTATTACTATATGTAGAAGTACAACTTTTTGTTCGTACTTTTTATATATCACGTCATGTCTGTCGCGTGATGTCAAGTGATCACATCCCATCCTTAAAGATGATGAGAATAAATTATTTATTTATTTAACACTTTTATTGTACACCACATAACAATTTACAAGTACATAGAATGCAATGCATGTTGTACACCGAGGCGGTCTTTTCGCTAAGCAGCGATTTCTTCCAGACAACCTCATAATAAATAATAATTTTAGACCATCATGGACCTATCAATGTGTACCAGACGAAGGATGCCAGCGCTCGGAACACCCTCAGCCAACGCTCAATGGGACCATGATATTTGATAGCATAGATCTGTGCAGAACTGTCTGTGGAAGGTTTGGTGGGATCTGGCCGAAACCTGTGACAGCAGCCTTGAGCATGCAGACCATTAGGATTCACCCAAATTACTTAAGGTCAGATATTTAGATATGAATTCAGGAGATTTGTAAAGAAATGTTTTAAATTCAATTTGCTATGTTTTCGTTATGAGGAGTAGTCACGAGGTGTTGAGAACAGAAACGAATAACCAGTTATATATAATGATTTGTATAAAATGATTTTATTAACATTTTAATAACTAAATATTACAAATTTAAATTATATGTTTAAAATTTCAGAAAAGTTCAAAGCATTTACATTAAAACTAATTTACATTATTTTTAATTCGCGGGTTCTTGACCTATGAAGTCATCGTATACAAACAGTCACCTTGTTCATATTTTAGAATTATATTAATAATTTGTTTAATCTTATGAAAACAAAATATTGACAATAATATGTATATACATAAGATTACATTTATAATAAAGAATAGAAATATTAATTTATTTTAAACATTGCTATAGAAACTACCATACTTATTTACAAATAAAGCATGTGTTACAAAAAAGGAATAGTATAAAAGAAATTACATGGTGTTAGTATGGACTTCGTGTCCCTCTCTCCTCTCCGCTTATATCATCTATCATCTATCCATTAAATTATATAAATCTATCAAACTTAAGTTTTATTTTGCTGGGATTGGAGCTTCCACCCACAGACGAACGATTTCATTGAGCGAAGCTCTCTATGAGAGATTATTCTGCTTTATTTGTGCAAGCATCAATCAAAAACGGGATATCCGAAAATGTACAAATTTCGCACATTGATAGACATCAGTCTGGTGGTCGTTTTAATTTTTTTTCGATGTCTAGATATAATAAAAAACTAAAACCTCAAAGACATCAGTGGGCAAAATTTTTGCCCGAAAAGTTAGCTTTTTTTATATGCCCGTGTCTAATTTTTTTAACAGCTTTTAGATTTTTTCTTTTTCATTACTTTTTTTTTTATTTCTTCTTTTCTTGAATAGTTGAGGACGGAATGCGTCAACGTTTTGTAAATGCAACTTCGGTGCTATTTGCACCTCGCTTTGTTCGATATGCACCCATATCGAGATTTTGCGAGCGCAGCGAGTCAAAATTAAGGTCTGGTTCGTGCTCCTAGTATTGCTAGCAGCATTAGCGTAATGTAAGAACAACCCTATGACTGAAAATCACTTTCAGACATATTTTCACGATAGATTCAAAGATTAGTACGTTTAAATAAACAATCTTTACTGCTTTATAATACTAATAAATATAGATAAATAACAATTTTTAAATATTTCCGTGAAAATATGTTTATATTCTGATAAAAACAATTTTATAGAGGTAATACGTTACCTTTTTACAAAATTGTATTAAACCCGGTCTACTTATGTTGTATGATACACGAACACATACACAAACTAACATTTTATACAAATATTCCACGTTACTATGTTATGATGACTTTTATTATCAATTGTGTTGAATTTTGAGTTATCTTAAAACGAGTTCAAAACGAGGTCGAACGTATTTAAGATATAAAAGAGTATTGTTTATATTTTATTATGAGGAATTCAACACGTATTTTGTTGTTGTGAAAGTTGAAGTATTTTATTACCGTAAAGTTCTCAGGCTTACACTTTTATGCTGATGTTTATATTTCGTTTAGTTTACAGCATATTTATATGACAAGTTTGTGTCACATTAGATATTAAATTTCAAAAGGCATTTCAATATAGAATTCGACTTAAAAGCATGTTTTGTTTTTTAAAGTCATCTTCACTTTTTTTTTTAAATAAGACATGCATTCTTTTTTTTACCGAACTTTTTTTGTGCCAAAAATTATTATCAATTTCAATTCCTAATAACCTAATTTGGCTGCCAATATATGTTTTATCGATTTGATAAGAAAATATAAAATATATATATATTTATATAATCACTAGATTAATTTCTGTGGGATTTAGTAAATATATTTTATTATGTAAAGCACACACAAGATATACAAAAATATAATTACAATTAGATACATATATAATTACTTACCAATAAACAGGAAAGAAAAATTATTAATGTTAATTATACTCAAATTTATTACGTTATTTTCCTTTGAAATATAAATTTTAGCAGATAACTTCCACCAACTGTGCAATATACAAATTCAATAATATATTTTGTTTATAAATTACAATTTTTATAGTTTATTTATTTATTTATTTCTTTATGCATAAAAATACAATGGCGGACTTAATGCCGCAGGCATTCTCTACCAGTCAACCAAAGGTAATGCAGAGACGAAAAGAAGTAAGAAAATCTTCATCTTAAAGAAAAAAGAAGAAGAAAAAAAAACAAATTTATATAAACGTAAATGATAACTACAAAAGTAAATGATATAATGGTTATAAGAAATAATAATAATAATAATAATAATGAAAATAATAATAATAATAATAATACTATACAATTATAATATACAATTATAATAAATAGACAATAAATAGTTACATATAAAATAAATATACAGTTTAGCTATTAGATTGTTTTTTACAGAATGAAAAAATAATTTAAGTGTACGTACAGGATTGTAAGCTAACTTCTGAGTAACAGGCTCACCGCTCTTGTTATTGAGACATCTGACAGTCAACCTGGTGACTGACTTCATACTGACATTTCTTTGCTATCAGAATTGTTGCTATACCTTCTTTTATACACTACTCTATTAAAATATAGTTTAAAGTTTCTAGAAACATCGCACAATAGAAACAGTCACTGATTTATATAACAAAAGTAATTTTTAAAATAATATTTTTTTTGTATGAATGCATACATAAACCTTGTATGAAGGCAAGAGGCATGACGATATATGTAATTATGTATGATTGTTACACACCGAGATGATTTACAGTGATTTTAGAAATAATCATAGATATAGTATATGAGGTTATTTTTAAGACCATCATATCGAGTATTATAAAGCGGACAAGTAGGTTTGTTTATTCGCGCTAATCTTTGAAACTAGGCAAATTTATGAGAAAGGCTATAGACTATCAAGCATACGCTACTGTTGAAATAAAACTATTTATTACGGATTAAAACTCGCGTATAATTTGTTATTTTCTGTGTGGTTTACGACATGTAAGTATGTCTGTTGACAGACACTTACCTCTCGTTTACCTGTGAACACGATTGCTGCAAAGCATTCGAAACGTCGGATTAAAATTAAAATGTAACCAAATTATTCGCGAGTTTTAATTCATAAAAAATGCTTTTATTTCAAATGTGTACGCGTGAAAATCTAAGAAAATACTATACGCTACTGTTCTTTGTTATCCTAAATAAGAAAATTCATCCGCGGGTGGAGCCGCGAGAAACAGTTAGTATTATATATATTTACAATGTAGTTCTGTATTTTTTTTTTAAAGATAGAGGTACCGCGTCTTGAAAAGTGAGTTATCATTTAGGTTGTTTTTTTTTTTAATATATAGACTGGTTCATATTGTTAGCGATAAAGTAATAAATAATATTATACTAGAAGTATCGAAATAATATTACTGTAAATTCTCTAAGAAACCTGATACCAGCTTCGAAGTTCTCATAAATTATCTTAGATTTACTGTATAATTCGTGAGACTTTAATGGCGCTACAAGAACTTTGATTTTATTTTTGATTTATTTTGATTTACAATTATGAGATGTCGCCTTTACGATCTACTTAATAAGTGTTTAATAATTTACTTATTCCGTTGTTTGTTACTTGAATGCTTTATTAATATTACGATACAAGTCTACCGTCTGTCTGTCTCCACTGGGACAGGAAACTAGGTAGTTTTGCGACATCCAGTTATTTTTAAATAAACGGTTACAAATAGATTTCCAAGAAACTTCTAAATATATTTTTTTCAATGTGGATGGTCTTTTAACGGAATTATTAAAAATATTTTCAGTTTGTCTGACATCTTGAAAACAATTACAGTTTAGGCACGTTTTGTTTTAATATTACAATAATATTACCTTGAGTCTTAGCTCATAATACAATATTGTTTTAATACAAAGAGATATAAAAGAACAAGTCATTGTCTATGTGAAGAATGGATGCTAATTTTTTAAACTACAAACCATTCCTGGTTTGTATTTTTGTACGTTTGTAACGAATAAACTCAAAAACAACTGGACCGACTTTAAAATTATTTTACTATTAAAAATCTACTTTATCCTTAGTAACATAGGCTATACCTACCTATATATAATAAAATCGGTCGTCCGCGGGAGAAACCCCGAGTAATAGCTAGTTTTTTAATTAAGTCATTTTAATTATATACATTAATTTCCGTTTATTGTCTGTTTAATTGTAAATATAAGGAGCCTCGAGTCTATTTCCGTGTCGTAACATCTCTACGTCACTGGGGACGCTAACGCCATTTATTAGATTCAAAATATCTTAACAAAGAAACGTCACATTGTCTATTCTTAAGAACATTTATGTTCGTATATTTAAATTATGATTTTATTTGTTTGTCTTAAGGTTGTCGACCTTTACTTTATTAATTTAAACCCGCTTTTCTTGTTTACATAGATCTGATATTCTACTCTTAAATGTCACTCTATTCATTTTATTGAGAATAAAATACTTAGATGTGACTCTTTTGACATCTTAAATGAACTCAAATTACGTAATCATTTTTTAAATATTTAATTCCAATCTCAATTCGTATGAATACTCCTGATTTGAATAATTCACAATAATATAAAATAAACTTAACAACATGAATAATTTATACAGAAATAATTAAGTTACAAATTTTCATCTTCTCAAATTACATTATTTATATATGAATGAAAAAAGAAACAAAACACGTAAGTACATCTCAATTTTCAAATAATATTATTTTATAGAAGAAAACACGTTAGTTCTTAATTACAAAGTACTTTTAATTGACGGCTAGATAAATGAGGTCCTAAATGTAATTAAATTTTAATTAACTTTGCGGTCATTGTACGCTTGATCCTTGTTTCAAAGGGCTTGCAATCAAATCCTCTTATTTTCTGCCAGACATTCAAGCACGCAGACTATATTTAGCTCAATAATGTGGCTATGGCAATATATATATACAATTACGCTAAGTACTTAAAGAATCTCTTATTCCCATTGTTTCTATACATATAAGATTTTTTGATAGTTATTTGGAATAGTACCTCTTGTGCTACTAGATTAAATTATCGTTAGAACGATCTTAATAGGAATAAATTATATACTTAAGCACATGACCATACAAAATTCTGAGAATAATTTTCTATGTATGATTAAACAGGTGTTGTAATTACACACACTCATAACATTACGCAATTAAAATTGTAACAATGACAAACACAATAGGCTTTATACAAAGCGAATAATATATTATTTATTACAATACTTAACATTCTTAAATACATATTTTGTATCGAACAAAACTATTATTTACTGATTAAAATTCGCGTATAATTTGGTTACATTTTAATTTTTTTTATTTTAACCCGACGTTCCGAATGCTTTGCAGTAATCGTGTTCACGGGTAGACGAGATGTAAGTTTCTGTAAAATATAGTTTTATTTGAAATGTGTACTCGTGAATATCTAAGAAAATACTTCATATTTTGTATGTCTATGAAAGTCTCATCTATGACGAGGTCATCTCACACCAACGCACTTGAAATATTACATTATTTACTTTGTATTCGCGTAAATTGACTAAGCATCGTCATCGCAGTGGGTGAACGACCGATTTATGAGAGGACTAACGGTTCCTCGACCTACGATCTTTAATCATTTATTTGACAGACAAGTCGTGATTTCAATGTCTGGAATCGCCTACTCTCCCCTTTACCTCAGAATATTCTACAACCAATCTTATCTGTTTAAATCTTGCTCATATGTATAGTTCATAACTGTTATTTAAGATAGAATTAAATTTCAATAAAACTATTTTACTTTTTTTTTATGAATGATATGATGGTAGAACACCACCATCATCTCGTCTTACCGCGAACACGTTTGCTGCAAAGCATTCGAAACGTCGGGCTAAATTTAAAAAAAAAATGTAAAAATAAACGCGAGTTATATTCGTAAAATAGTATTATTGGAATGTGTAGTACTCGTGTAAATCTGAGAAAACATTAAAAATAAATTTTTAAGCGGTTTAAATCAATTCTAATGTTTTATTATGTAATTCTAGGTAGTTTTTTCTAACATAATAGTCCTTTGGATACGAAATTTCAGATTCGATCTTATCAATGCACCGGTTGAGACACGCGAAATCTTAGCGGAAATGTCTCAAGTGGCCACTCAGAATATCATAAGCGAGTGCAGTGGCAATGTTACCGAGATTATCGAGACGCCGGTAGTGGTCTTCATCACAGTTAAAACCACTGATATGAACCTCACGTGGCAGACCGACGAGCAGTACCGGTTGGACGTACAGAGCAAAGGTGAAACGAGATAAAGATAATATTTATTTATTTATTTATTTGCACTAAACATGCAAAGGCAAGCATAATGCCCCAGGCATTCTCTACCAGCAAGCCCATGAGTTAAACAGTAAAAAATATATATATGTAAAGGTGCAAAGAGAATACAAAAAAAAAAAAAACAAAACAAAATAACAGTAATAAAAAATAACAAAACAGTTTAAAAAACGACAACGAGTAAAATATTTAAAGAAAGAAATAGTAAAACAATTTTTAAATTTTTCAAATAATAAAAAAAACATAACGTTACTCAAAAAGCAGAAAATGAATGAAAGTAAGATAACAAATATTACAGGATGTAAGTAACAATATAAAAACGTACTAATTAGGTTTTAGCCATTAAAAAACTCGGAAAGAAAATAATTTTTAACTAAACGTTTAAATATATTTTTGTTAGGAGCCTTACGAATGTCAGTAGGAAGAGGATTCCAGAGCCTTATAGCCTGAGACTTAAAAAAGTTATTAAGATATATACACATACAATATAGGGATAGAATCGTATACTAAATTGATACGGTCATCGTATTTCAGACACGAATGTCGCGGTTCATATAGTCGCCGAAACGGTTTACGGGGCACGTCACGCCCTGGAGACGTTCACGCAGCTGATATCGGCGGACAGACCGGATTCGACCGGACGATACAGATGCGGTCTCAGAATCGTATCGGGGGCGAAGATATGGGACAAACCGGTGTACAAGCACAGAGGATTTCTCCTGGATACCTCGAGGAACTTTATACCAATGGAAAACATCAAGAGAATGATAGACGGCATGGCGGCTATCAAGATGAACGTGTTCCACTGGCACGTCACGGACTCGCACAGCTTCCCGCTCGAGTCGAAACGCGTGCCGCAGTTCACCAAGTGAGGATCACGATCCATGTCTCGTATTACTCCTCAAATTACGAACTTAAAGTTATTCTCCGCCCTGTCAGATATGGTGCGTACTCTGCGCAGGAGATCTACAGCACACAGGAGGTGCTGTCGCTGGTGAAGTTTGCTCGCGTGCGAGGTGTGAGGCTCGTCATAGAGATAGACGCGCCAGCACACGCGGGGAACGGCTGGCAGTGGGGGAAGGTATCCTCGTTACTTATGCTGTATATTTCGAGTGCTATAATAATATACCCCCCAAAACTAGGAGAGGGATCAAAGGAAACTTTCTTCTTTATATATAATTCTGTTGATTTTTTATTATTATTATTGTTTGTTTCTGGTTATTCCTTTTGCGTCCGTGATGTCGAAAGAGTTCAACTGAAAATCAGTGTATGAGGTAAACTTCGCCTTGTACGAATGCTGAGTTGTGCCCTTTTTGACATCACATAATATTGGCACATTTAAAATTTTTTTTTTTGTTATTTAGTTAAAATAATTTTTGTGTCATTATTTTTTTTTTACTTTATCTTCATTTAGTGTTATTTTTATTTTTTATTTCTCTTTATTGATTTTGTGATGTTGTCAATGTTGTGTGTTGTTCTTGAATATTTTTTTTTTTTATTTATTTATTTCAAAAATACATTTTTTTTTTTTAAATAAATAAATAAATGTAATTTTTTTCTTTCTTTCTATTTAATAAAAGTTTTACACCGAATTTAATGATTATTCATTTATATGTTAGGAATACGGTTTCGGTGATCTAGCGGTGTGTGTGAACGCGAAGGACTGGCGCAATTACTGTATTGAGCCCCCGTGTGGGCAACTGAACCCCTCCAACTCCGCGCTCTACGGAGTACTGCGGGACCTGTACAGAGACATCGCAGAGACCCTGCCTAAACCTGCTCTTTTCCATATGGGAGGTGATGAGGTGAGGAGTTTCTGGACTTATATAATTGCGAATTTTCTGATAACTTTCAGTAATTTCATAATTTACAAGTCTCATGTGACACTTTTTGGAATTATAAATTAAAATTTAAAAAAACATTGTTTCAGGTATTCTTTGGTTGCTGGAATTCTTCGGAGTCGATCTTACAATATATGGAAGAAAAAGGCTACGATACAACCTTGGAAGGTTTTATTAAATTGTGGTCCGAGTTCCACGAGAAGGCTCTCCAGATTTGGGATGACGAGCTGGAAGCGATAGGTCAGACGGAAAAACAGCCCGTTATCATTTGGTCATCTGAACTGACTCAGCCTCACAGGATACAAAAATACTTGGATAAAAGCAGGTACAATTATTTTTTATTCAAATTACATATTGATTTCAACCTCTTTTTAAAATTTTACTATTCATTACTCCATATTATAGCAGCAGTTTAAAAGTCATTCGATTATTCAACCTTAACTTTTATAAAAAAATATTAGTATGCTGTATCAGACTAAAAGTCGGAACTGTTTAAAAAAAATAAAATTAAAACTAAAAAAAAAATTAAAAAGAACAAAAAATTTAAATATATTAAAAAAGACAATTGAAATCATTTTAAACTCTCCCCCCAGATACGTGATAGAAGTGTGGGAGCCAATAATGAGTCCAGTTTTGATGCAGCTGTTACGGCTGGGTTATAAAGTGATATCAGTTCCCAAGGACGTGTGGTATCTGGACCACGGCTTCTGGGGTCAGACTAAATACTCCAATTGGAGAAGGATGTACGCCCACAACTTGCCAAGAGATGCCAACGTGCTGGGAGGAGAAGTCGCCATGTGGAGCGAATATGTAGATGCTCAGGATTTAGGTACGAAATCTTTATATAAAAACAACTTTCTTTTATCTGAACTTTCGTATTATATCAGGGTCGTCATTGATGAATAATAATCATGAGATAAACACACATTGCTGGAGCTCGAGCCATCGCGCTTGTTGTTTGTAAAAAAATGTTTTTTTTTTACGTTTTTTAAACAGTGATCACAAAAAAAAAATATTGGGCTGAGTTTTTTGTGTGGTTCTTCTCAGACTAGGTCGCGTTTGGAACCACCGTAGCCTTAACTCTTAAGTCGGAGAGTATCCAGAAGGGCTTATTTCGATAAGTATCAATACGGGCCCTTTTAACTCAAATTGACGTACTCAAGTGATCACTGATATAGATTCAACGTAGAAAGTTATAAATAAATAAATAAATAGTAAATATAAATGTCCACGCCGGTGATATGCCTCTTCCAGCAGTATGCGTGTGTGTGTGTGTGTGTGTGTGTGTGTGTGTGTGTGTGTGTGTGTGTGTAGAGTCCCGCGTTGATATGCCTCCTCGAGTAGTGTACGTGCTGCCACTACACGTAGTGATGTGTGTGTGTAGAATCCCGGGTTGATATGCCTCCTCGAGTAGTGTGCGTGCTGCCACTACAGTTAGTGGTGTGTGTGTGTGCGTAGAGTCCCGCGTGTTCCCCCGCGCGGCGGCAGTGTCGGAGCGCCTGTGGTCGGACCCGTCCAGCGGCGCGGGCGCTGCGGAGGCGCGGCTCCAGCGCGTGCGCGCGCGGCTCGTGCGGCGCGGACTGAGGCCAGACGTGCTGGCGCCTGCCTGGTGCGGACAACACGACACACACTGCCTGTGACGGACCACTATGAACTGGACGAGCAAGTGGTAGGTTTGGACTAAAAAATTGGAAAGACATTTAGATATGTTTCGATTCCCGATTGCATTTAGTAGCTTATATTTAATCCTTTGCACTCGAGGCCTTTTTGGGTTTTTTGGTTTCGGCCAAATTCGAGGAAAACTTTACAAATACTTTAAGAACATTTATAAGTTAACAGACGTTTACAAATAATAAAATTTTACCAATTCATACATTTATATGTCGAAAACATCCATCTCTGTAATTCATTTTAGCGTAATATTTTATGAAACAATTTCCTAGATACACGCTAGGTTTATCGGGTCACGTATCGCAGTAATATGTAATTTCTCGCCTACCTCCAGAACAAACTTTGCAATCCCCCTTTGGCGCTTTGAGCATTATATGGAGCTTCACATTGAGTCGAATTTCTTCAAAATGTGGCATAATACTTTAAATGTATCCTGTTGTTGAGTCAGCTAGAGCATACACTCTGATCCCCCATTTTGTCAACTTCTTCGGATTACATATTATCAATGAAACTCGTTTCGACTCATTGTCTAAAGTACCAAAATCAATTCGTCCGAACTCGAACTGAAGCGATCTTCCTCCATATTTTTAGGGCTCAAATAGCTTTCGATTGCTATATTTGCTGTTAAGACTATTTCAACCAAATGCTACACTGAGACTAACAAAGCTGAGTTGTAATATTTGGCCAAAAGTCCCCGAAAATACTTCCGACTAAATCCTTATCGCATATCGTAAATAATTAGATCGAATTACAAAAGACCATATCGTCGTAGCAGCACCGCTCTCATTTACACTTCAAATCAGCTGGCGCTGTATCAGCACCGCTCGAGTGCAAAGGATTAATAGCTTCAGCTTTAGCTTTAAATGATTGTATTTAATAGCTGTTCTTTTTCAGATGTCAAGGCTCTCCGGCCGTACCTCCACTGATTACGCACGTCGACTCCAATTGAATAATTTAACTTGTATCTCTGGTCATACCTCTAACATAACTTTATAAAAGACGTCATTGACAGTATTTGTACATTGTTTTATGTATTTTAAATGATGTAATGATTTTAGGAATCATTAGTGTATATACGCTCGGTGATATATCCGAGGAATGATTGATGATTTATTTAAGATATTATTATTGAAATTAAACATTATTTTAGGATCTTATCAAAAAAGACGTTAATTTTTAGGTCACGCCGAGAGAGATCTCTTACTTTAGGACAAAATAAATAAACGTATTGTATTTTTTATTTTCAGTAGCTATGAAACAAATCAGGAGACGAATAAATTTGTTAAAAGTAATTTATTATTGTTATAATTGTTACTTTGTCGACGACGTCGTTTGCGTATATTAATAATGTACAGGCTTGCGACGCCGTCGAACACATACTAGAATTGAGAACTGAAGAAATAAAATATACCTCCTAACCTGTATATTGTTACATATCCAATTGACAGACATCTAAAACTGATTAAAAACAATCTAAAAATTACATTACATTACATTAAGCTATCTACGATAGCCATCTAAATTAACAAAATAAACATGAACGGTAATCTACACCCTATGACTTATATATGACTTCAAATAACATACAAATTACATAGATACGTGTCTGCCGAGGTTTCTGTCACTATTCTTCACGCCCATACTTAGGTCATTAGGTAACAAATCATGTAAAATAGTGTCGCTTCTGAATATATTAGTCGCTATCCTCTTCGCGAGTCTTTCCGATTCTCGTAGATCGTCGTCCTTAGAGTGAGAGGTGAGATCGATTTCGGTATCGCTTTCGCTGTCGCTCTCCTCGTGGTTTCGTTTGCGGTACGCCAAATTTTCCGGTTCGTCGATTTCTTCTCCGGTGCAATGGCATGGATTATTCTTTGCGATCACTCGCAAATCTGTTGGAACTACTTCGGAGTTGTCGATTTGCTGTGACATTAATAATGGCGGAAACGGAAAGGGGGGTTGTTGTAACATTCTATCTTCATTACCATATGTTATGGGAGGGATGTCATGGGGGGGCATTGAAGGTAAATTGTCTGATATATTCCCGTTATGGTGGTAGGTTTCTGGATGAGGGGACTTCATTCCTGTGTTGTTGTCCAGTGTGGGCGGTTGGTCGATCGAATCTTTTGGCGTCGGTGACTCGCCTTCTTCGGGCGAGGACTCTGGTGGTTTTGTATGACCTGTAACAAAAATATCTGGTTTACTATCTCCTCTTTCTGCTTTAATATCTATAATGTGACGTCAATGTTACTAAAATGATTTTAAATGTAACAATTTTAATAATACTTCGATATCTTCCTTGCCGAATTAAATATCTCACGAGAGAAAGACTAAAATTTACAACAAACGTCGTTAAAACGAAGTTTACTTTAAAATAGGATATTTATTTAAAGTATGTTTTGAAGAATTTTAATAATTAATTGAATTTGAAATAAAAGTAATACGGAAATTAAAACCATTATTATTAATGTATATGTTTATAAGACTAAATTTAAAAAATATTTTTTTTTTATTAGCTGGAACTGCATTTCTTTTCGTCACAGTTAAATACAAACTGTTTCACATATAATGACGTACTATTAATAAGTTCAAAGCTAGCTATGTAACAATAAATATATATATTTTATATTTTTTTAATATATCTAATAGGTACGATTCTTAAACTCAAATTTAGAAATTAAAATATTCTAATCAATTAACGACAATCAAAGAAGAAAGACACAAAAAGGGCTCAATATGTAGGGTGGAATGATATAATAGACATTCATTTGAACTCCATCCCCAGAATTAAGTTTATTATAATCGTAAAAAGATCAGTTAATATCTACTCTTTTATTATAATTACAAAGAAATGTTAGAAAATGTTTTATTACAGAATATAATGAGAAATTGAGTTGAACGCATGCTTTTTTAAAGTTTTACTAATTTTAAATACTTAGTATAGAAATAGTTTAATAACATATTCATATCAGATTTTTGTAGATTAAATTGACTACATAGAACATTTCACGTATTGTTTTTAGAATTAAAGGTCAATGAACTTTAATTTAAAATGATTCAAACAAATGCCTCTTAATAACCAAATGCACTTCGATTTAAGAACAGATGTTATTTCTATGCTTACAAATCATTTTATAATTTGTTGAAGTTAAATTATAAAGAAGAGTATTTGGCAGCTTTAAGATATAAAAGTTATAAAGCATTTAATATATTTAATAAAATTATAATTAACGTCACTTCGATAAGATCTTTGCAGTAAGTACCTACATATTTATATACGAAATTACATATTGTATTCCTGGCCAGATTCTCGTATGAAAGAAGTTTTATCGCAAGGTATACTGACCTGGTAAACCTAGCGGAGGAGTCCCAAGTCCTAAGCACCTCATTCTCCAGGCATCTTGCAGGAGCTGCAGGCGAGCCTGCTTACGCCATTTAGCTCGTCGATTTTGAAACCATACCTTAAATTAGATTATTTATTATAACAATTGATATACAGCAGGACTAAGATAATATTGACTGGTGGACAATATTATATTGATTCTATATATAGGCTTATATTTTTTTATAAACATCGCAAGAGCAATAGAAATAAAAGATATAATAATTGACAAAATAAATAATTTTGAAAACAATATTATAACAAATAATTTTATACTAAACATTGCAACAACGCGATAAAGATTAAATAATTATTAATAAATTATAAAACATCTGAATTAATTATATTTTTATTTATCAGTACCTAATTAAACGCAAAATACCTACTTGCACTCGTGCTTCTGATAAGCTGATTCTTAGCGCTACCTCTTCTCGGAGGAAGACGTCAGGGTAATGAGTCTTCTGGAACAGGGACTCCAGCTCGCTCAACTGCTGAGGAGTGAAGGTAGTGCGGTTCCGTCTCTGCCGTCGTCTACCAAACATGTACTCAGTCAAAAGATCACCCGGTAACGGAGACAAATAAGGTCCGGCCATTTTAACTTTACGTTATTTATAAAAACATTATAAAAGTTATCTAAATCAAGTTCTAAAGAACATTGCCACTAAGAAAGTTCGATTACGCGCAACACCAAAGAACTTTTACCCTTAAGGCTTGCACGGGGGTAAACGACACTACACTGGTTTGAATTCGCGAAATTACTGTGATATAAACTACCCTAGCTCCACCCCTTCGCAATATAATGGGGGAGTGTGATTGGCCGAACGCCCTAGGGGATGGAGGTTCCAGCCAATCGGGAACCGCTCTTGGGGGTTGTTTAAAATAGGTGTAGATTGAGTTATGGCGTATCCATAAATATAAATTTTCTATAAATGTGGTTAATTTCGCGAAAATGTTAATGAGATATTGAAAGTTGTAGAGTTGTTTATTTTGTATTTTATGCTTGCATTCTGGGAATTCTTTGGAAATATGTTAATTATTCTATACTATTATTTGTTAATAATAAATGACTATATAAATGTATTTTAATGTTTATGTAATAATGCATAGGCGAGTTTTATTTCTTTTGTTTTAATTATTATAACGTTTATATCAATTGAAATATATAACATGCTAAAATTACGTTCTAATCATAAAAAGTAACTGAAATAAAATTTAAACAAACTTTGTTTATCTGTAAATTTAGTTTATTGTGTCAGTAAAACACACATTTTTATATATTTTTTCGAGATAATATTAGCGATTCCATCCGCGGACGAACTACTTTATTTACTATAAATATAGTGTATATTACTCTGGTATGATTTAATATTATAATGATTAGTTTCTTCATTACAAACTTTATATTAACAATATTAGTACAAATAATACGATGGGCTCAGCATGCAAATAACTTAAAACATTATCTTTTGACTCATGAGGACGTGTTCAATTATAAGACCAATGTTATATAAAAATTAACACAATATGTATATATACAAATAAACGTAACGATTAAATATATAATATTTCACGAAAAAGTTACAAAATTAATTTTCTTTTGATAAAAAGTTAAATATTTTATATATAATCCGTATGATATAAATAATTGAAATACAACTATTACATAGCGCAAAACTCCCGCCCGGGGGCACTATCTTAATAAAGTAGAAGCAAAATATAATTGGCAAAGGAACGAAACAAACAGCTTTACTAAGTGGGTTGCAGATAACGGAAACTGCGATTACGAGGAGCAAATGAATGTTACCCGCACCCCTCACACCCGCCAGGGGTGACAAAACTACTATATGTATCCTTTTTTCAAGATAAACTATTTTATTTACTTCCGGTTTAGTCCGCTAACTATAAAACAATAAATATGAGTTTTTTGTTCATTTATTTTTGAATTATAAACTATGGTATCAAAATAGGCCCTCCTGACATTTTCATTTGACGTAAGTATACGTGTAATAACTGATAATGTTTCAGAGTGGAAAAGATATCATTCAAAAAATTTCAGGTTCAATTACTTTATATGAAATTGTAATTATTATTGTTAAATATTTAACTTTTAAAGTTTTGTTGCATTTATCTTATTATACTAATGATATAATTAATTCGTTGAAAAATAAAATACTCTTAGAACAATATCATTACGTTCAGGGTTGACACTAATGTCAAGACAAAAGAAATACTTAAATATAATAAAAGTTAGGCCCTTATTATAAAAGTAATTAAGTGCAGCCCTGGAAGGAGGGCGGCGCGACTACCGCAGCGGCGCTAAACGAGTTTCCGCAAACATTTTAATGAATAACACCTCCCCCTCCCCCACCGACACCCCCCACAACCCACCCCACACCCTGCAATGCGCTAATTAAACATTCGAGCCATATTGTTTCAAATACGATGCTGAATTTCGTTGCCTTATAATACGCTGATTAAATTTGGCTTTAATTAAAAATGGATTAAAACTAATGAGAATTCATATAAAGTTTAATATTATTGGTATATGTGTTATGTATGTTTGTTTATTATTTGTTTCAAAGACAAAATGGTGTTCTTAATGAGATTTAAGCTTGATCTACTTTAATTAATAACTTTTTAATTTTAATCATCTTAACTGAAAATGAGGAAAACAACTTTTATTTAACGAAGGAAAGTTAATTTTATTAATCAAGTACAAAATTAATTTGAAGAAGAAAAAGTAATAAATAAAATCAAAATCTTTTTATAGTATTCATTAAATATCAATTAAAAGTTTAAACAGACTAAATAGTTTAACAGAATTTGATTTAAATAAATATATTTTATTTTATAAATATATAAATAAATATTGTTTATGACAAGTGTTATATTTATTTTATTTGTAATAATTATCAAAAATTTAGTTTCTACATGTTCAAGTAAAACCAGGCTTCTTATAAAGTCTAAAAATTTTTAAATACGGTACACTAAAATTAACATACAAAAATACAAATGATATCTTATTAATTTTAAATTACTAATATCAAAGCAATTTAATATATTACTTTGTATATATTTAGTTTTTATATCTTATATGAGAACATATTACATAAAGTGAGTTTAAATATAATAGTTATACAAATGTTCTAAAACAATGTTTGATATTAGTTTAATGTTATTCTGTATGTTTGTAGTTATCTGTCATGTGTCTAAGTGTCATTAGCCCAGACACAATCAAGTACAGCTGAGAGTGCAGGGTACGTCGGGTATCTCAATTAGTTAATTAATCTTTTTTCCCGCGTTAAAATAGCATTTATAAGCGAGACGTAAACCAGTGGGAACCACCCCTGTTACAAGCTCCTTTAGGGTTGCCATTTTTTATTTATTTATTTTTATTATCTTTTTAATAACTTATCATGAAAATTAATCGATAAATCTAAATACACGTAATATAATAAATATTAAAATTCCAGAATAAACATATAAATAAAAGTAAAGTTATAAAAACAACAAGGGTAAGAAGAAAAAATAGTAAAGTGTCAACCCTAGCCACTAACAGTGTTTAGTTATCTGCTGCAGAGCGGACAGACAATAGGTCTCGCGGACCGAGTCGCGCGGCAAGTTGCTGCTAATCAACTCTAGTCGTACCTAGCGTGGCGTTTCAATGTGGCTTGTGTATTGATTGAGCTGAACGGCTTTTTACTTTGATATTATAATAAATTACATAAACAATATACACTTTCACCATATTTAGTCAAAGTTGTCAGTTAATACAAAATGTCATTATTGTCTTTACATCATGTAACATAAAACAAATTCTTTGAATCAACAAAGCTCTTTGTATATAAGATGACTTTCATTAATCAAAATATGTTATGTACGATAGAGTTCTAAGTCTCGTAATCGCACGCGTTGCTTCCTTTGTCCGGATTCATTCGTTTTGTTTTAACACCCTCTTTTAACATCCACACGCCCATGTGCACCTTCTTCAGGCTTCTTAAGCTACTTGCACACTTAGAGCCCATCCTACAAACTAATCTCATACAAACATTTGTTTGAACAGATAAGAATTATTAGTTCATACACCAAATAATATGATAATTATCTTCATCCATTTGGATGCAGCTAGATCAATCTTAGCAAGGTGCTTGTTAAAGCTGTATAAACGTGCTGAAGGACACGTACGTTACGTAATATTCGCAAGATCTCTCAGTAATGTCAATATTATATCTTTGAACCAAATAAAATCCAATGATACATTAGTTAAGTTAGTATGTATGTGTGAAGTGTGCTCGGAGCCTGAACGTCTCCGCTTGATATATTTATGATTAAGCAGCGCTTCCAAAGCGGCATTGTCTTTGCGAGGCCCCTCTGTGGCGCCCCATCCGTCTTGCTTCGCGCCACTTCCCCCTTTCTTTGCAGGCACGAGATTTTTTTAATTATGACGTTGGGCCTTTTTGTCTCCGCTATAACAAGGGAGTTTAGGATCGTTGGTTGGCTGTGGCGGTGGTTGCGGGTTCGATTTTGGTTGATGTCATTTTTTCAAATATTTTTAAATACTTTATAATTAAATATAATATAATAATATGAATACATATTAAAGAACAACAGTTAGCATTAAATAAAGTGGCAATTTAAATTTTATTATACATTTAGTGTCAACACCATTTTGAACATTGAATTATACATTTTTTTTATGAAGATTTAATTTATTTTGTATTTAAACTAAGTACCTCGTCCATGTTTACTATTATTTATAAAATTCGAATTGTACCTGTTTCTGCCGAAATTCCGTCATGAATAAGGACCTCAAAAAGGGTCAAAAGTAGTTAATCCAATTCTGATAATATTGACACGAGTACAGCCGGATAGTTATATATAATAATTCATTTATTGTTACAAAAAATATTAAATTTATAAAAAATATATTTCTTAATAAAGTTGTATTAGATAAACATACAAACAAAAATATCCGTCGGTGGATGAAACTAAAATATAACTCAAGATATATATTGAACTTAGCAAAAAAGTCATGAAGCTACAAACGGGCTTCGCTCACGGAACTTTTGATTATGTAGAGGAATTAATTTTCAAGCGCGACGAAACTGTACTGTAGACTGTGGGGGGGAGGGGGGTGGAACAACTACGTCCACACCTGCAACGTAATAACTACGAGAAAATCCGTTTGAGCTACGTCAAAGAATAAATTAGTTCACAACTACGATGCTGCTTTGGCTTCTGAATCCATGTTTAAGTTTCATATATTTTTGTTTTATTTGTTTTTGTGATGTTTTAAAGATATCTATTTTTTTTAATTGTTTTTTTAAGAACGTCATCTTTTCATATCTTTTTCAGTTTTAAATTAAAAAAACAGTATTATTTTGTATTACCGGATTTTGGTTGATAAAATCATAAATATACTTAAATAAAAGGAAATTTAAAAAAAAATGTAAAAACAAAATCCTTACCTATTGTGTAGTGATATTCATATTTGAATATCACTACACAACCACTTCTCAAAAATATCTTAAATATAATAAAATGACAAGTTACATAAATATGACATGATTAAATGGTCATAAACAACATGTTACCTAGAGGGGCCGGTTCTTGCCTTTGTGAACACATCTCGACATGCTATTAATATGAAAACAATTCGTCCCTCGCCAGTTACGCGCTTTACACACCCTCACGTACTAAGGGCACACATACATCATATGATAGTTTGTTGTTTGTCTGTACAGTTATAGATTTGATATTTGTAACCTTCACATGCGTTCACATCTTATAAAAATTGTGTAAAAATCATATTCCAAGGGGATTGTTTTTTTCCGATATAGATCGGAATAAACACGTTTAAACTATTATAAGTAAACTTTATACGCGTAAATTAAACGTGTTTCGTTAAGTTTCGTTAAAAGTTTGGTTAAACGTTTTACTTGTAAGTTAACGTATCAAAGGCGAGATAGGCCTGTAATGGGTAAGAAACTTCTAAAACATCAATTGTTAAAATAAGAGTGTAGAAAGATATTATATTATTAATGATATACTTTTCTCGTCCCGCGGTGTACACAAAGCGATCCCCAAAGACTATGCATATGCGCGCTGACTGCAATCAGCGATTGCTCCCATTGTGGCTCAGATTAAAATTTTAGGGTTCACCCGCTAATGTGATTGCACTCTTTTCTCGCTACGGAACCAACTCTCATGCTATTAATCGCAGCTATTATAGGGGCGGTGTGTTATTTTTAATCACATTGCAAAATTGACGTTTAATCACAGCCCTACAATGGTTTCTGTTTGAGATTTTGAAAAACATTATGGCTTTATTAGTTCAGAATGCTATATATAATTAAATTAAGAATAACTTCAGATTCAATGAATAATTAGTATCACTATTAGTGTTTACAACCCTAAACGAGTGATATTTAATAATATAAAACGTGTTCTAATAATCTGCAAAGTCAGAACAAGGTCACAGCGAGATCAAATATCTTAAACATTGTTTATCATTTCTGAAATAACAAAAGACGTCTCACACAATAATAAATGAAAATATCCTGCACAAACCTGAGTAAACTTTTTAATTTAAATCCATTTTTCAATAGCGGAGAGATGATTGAATACACAAATTGATTGCACGGCGCTGTATTGTCGGCGCCATCGGCTCGCAAAGTTGATTAAAATGGCCGCTCCCTCCCCCCCTTGCCACTACAACTTCCCTTCATTAATCCGATTTGTTTATCAACTGTTCTATTTGTATTTATTGTTGAGATTCTATTATTGTATTTATAAATAAATAAATAATCTATAGTAATAATTGTGATAATCTTTGTATGTATTGCCTTGCCTCTTTAATAAGTTATATCTACATTCATATATATCATATTTATGTTGAATTATCTAAAATTACATTCATATATCTATAAGTAATCAACTAAATTTCCCATAAAATTTCCAGTTTTGAACTGTTGATTCAGCTTAAGACACTTTTTGTCATAGAAAGAATCATTATATATGAAAATCAATCAATCAAAGATTATTCGAAATCTTGCAAACATTTAAAGTTTTATTGTAATTGTAAACACACAGTCAGTCAACGCGTGGTAAAGAATACTTAGAGAAGTGATAACATTCTTCTGACAACAACTTAAACAACACGTGACACAAGCCACAATCAACTGTCTTTAAAAGTTTCATGTTGATTTTGTTTGAAACTCACAATGATGGAAATTATTGTTATAGAATTTGCCAATTGAGCTCTTAAACCATGTTGAAGATAACTTCGTTTTTTTGAATTTTCATCTCTTAAATCCTTAAGCTATTTTTTATAATAATAAAATATATGTTTTTCTATAGAAGAATAAGTTTTAAACTAAAATTATTATATTGGTTTGTCTGTAAAAAGGACATTGTAATCAAATAATAATTTATTATATTTCAATGAAAAGAATAACAGGCATGTTCCGAGATTACACAAAATGCTCCAAAGCAGATTATCAATAACTGTTAATGCGAACATCTCATTTTAAATAAAATCTCCGGGGAATATCACTTGATTTCCATTCGGCTCACATTTTGCAGGCATTCATTCAATATTTCAGTATAAAATAAATATCGAATATTAATGTATTCAGCGGCGCCGGGCCGCAATTTTCATTTTGTAATTTTTGCCAAATACGAAGCCGGTGCCGTCTACGTTATAGATAAGTCTATGACGCCGATATGACATTAGGTGTTTAGTTATTTTTATGTTTTACTAATAATATAAATTATAATATCGCAATACTTTTGATTTTTAGAACAATAAAGAAATGAATTCAATAATTAAAGTTTAAGTTAAATCTATCGAAAAAACATTAATTCAAATCAAAACAGTAATAACAAAACTAACAAAAAAATGTCACATTTCTTACACCGATGAAAAGAGGTTTTATAAAAGACATATTTTTGCAGCTATATTCAGATATGTGTTTTTCAAAAGGTATTTTTCGTTAAGCATTGTGTTGAGACTACACTATGACACCGTTAATTAGTAGGTGTTCCGTACATGTCCCGCCACCAGCGAAGTAATCAATCTTGCACCTGCTTACACAGAGTTGTACAAAATAGATCTACCATGGATATATTAAGACAAAGATCAATGTATTTGCTTTTATCATGGATAAATAATGGTAAACACCTTTTTTTAGTAGAAAAAGAATTTTCTTAAATTAAAATAATAATAAATGAACTTAGAAAAAATATAAAATTACAAATTTATGTAGTACATTCGATATAAATGTCGATTTAAAACATACAAAAAAAAATATAATCGTAATAGTCATAATAGAGTCATAATTGGGTCATATCCAGAGCTCCTATATAGTGATGACGGAGCCAAGGCGGGCTCACCTGCGACAATCATGTAGTGCATTAGTTGATGACGTCACGGGCTGCCGCTCGCTATGGCGTCACATTGTCACGTGGTAATTTGCCTTAAAAGATTGAAGTACCATTTTAAAATCGTGGACCAAGAAATTGTCTGTCATAAATAAAGCTTTTCGTATATTTGTGTTTTGATTGTATTAGCTAAACTTTGATATGATATTTTTGCATCTTTTCTAGTAGCATTCAGAACTGTCCGTTTTATGACTAAAAAGTTGAAACTGTTTACATCTCATACTGAGTTAAGATGAGATTTTAAAAGGTATCTTCAAACCAAATACGTGACGGTAAGTCACCATTAATAACATCTACTGATTCTGAATTAATACGAAAATACTTATTGATTTCCGAAATTAATAAGCGATCTTAATCTAATTTTAGTTATTGAGAGTTAAACAGATAAATGATTAATGTAATTCATTTTTTATCATTAACAATAATACAATTAGAATTATTTTAAAGCACAGAACGTAAGATTAATATCAAAGTCATTAATTTATGACGTCTGAAGATGCTGTTATTTCAAATGAAAATAGTCAACGGTATTAGAAATTTCACTACTGAAATTTTCAGATAGATACCTACGTACCTATGAGATTTCTGTCTGAAAATATTGTTATTGCAAATGGAAACATAAGTCGACAGTATATTTAATTATTAATTTATTTAATAAGAAGCCAATATGATATACAATGAAAAAAACATATTATAACATTTGGTTGAATAAAAGTTACAAAGTATATCTCATTTAAAGGCTAATTTAACATGCAATAAGACGGTATAATTTTGTCATTGTTAAAAAATATTTATAATATCATCCAAAACTAATAACAATGATTTTTTATTATATTATTTATTTTTTATTATATTTATTTTTTATTATATTTATTTTTTATTATATTAAATATAAAATAAATAAATAGACAAAATGACACAAGACATTTTAAGGATTTATATAAACAAATGTAACTGATGTAGTGTTAGTGTTATGACAGTTGTAATAAAATAAAATAATAATATATATAATTGCAAGTAAATTAATTAAATATAAAACAATTTATAAAGGCCTAGGTATTACTTATTCTTAGTTAATACGAAAACAAAGAGACTACATGATATAAAAGGCTTAATAAAGCTTTGAGGTGAACAAACAAACACACAGCCCCCGCTCCTTGTTTGTGTGAAAACGTCCATTGATAATGTGCTATAAAATATTATAACAACTCTTTTGACAAATTAAAGTTACAAATATTTGATTTTAGGACATTGACGTTGACGTCAAACATGACATTTGAATGTCAAATTTTATTTATTATCTGTAGAGCATTGACAAGAAAGAATTCTAAAAGAAGAAATTATTGATATTCGAAAACAGTTCTAAATATTTATATAAATTATAAAAGAAATATATAAAATGTATAAATCTTATAACACAATTCGCTTTAATTTTCCAAGTAGAATGTAGCTTCTTAAGATTCTAACATAACAAAGGCAGGTAAGTACATTATGATGAAAAATTCAAAAGGACTAAGCAATCACTAAGCGAAAAAAAGAATAAAACTCGGCGGTTAGCATTGTGGCGGAGAATGGAAATTTTATAATACCTAAAACGAATGAATGTGCAAGTCCATTGTGTTCAGAATATCCCAATTATGTAGCGGTGGAGAGAATATAATCAAAGTGATCCTCCCGTAAGGACAGAGGGAATGAACATTTTTAATTTCGAATGCAGTTTGTTAAAGCACAATACGCCTCGGGTTTAAAGTAGATAATGTACAAAAAGGTTTTGTTTGCTGATCATTATTACTTGTTTTTTTTTTTGTTTTACCCCAAATGTCATTTTGTAAGGCTTATGTATTGTACCAAAAAATGGTCATAATAGCCACGATAAAATAATTATTTGGTTACACATACGAAAAATCGCTACAGATTTTCATCAAAAAAAAATGGTTTCCAAATTTATATAAAATATATCTTGAAATCCAGCACTCGTAGATATTAAAATCACCCTTTACAAATATTTTATTAAATCCTAAAGTTATTAAACATGAAATACGTAAAACATTCAATTCACTCAAACATCACTGAAGATTCAATTTATAGTTAAAATCGATCCTTTTCATTCGTATTTTCAGACGGATTGACCAAAGATTTCGTGTTTCAGTGATGGGGAAAAAAAATGAAACCACCACCTGGAGTTAACAGGTCAGAACGTGTTTTATAAATGCATACAAAAGCTAGTGGATTCAAGTTTTTGCTTCGGATCCCTTTGGACGTATCCAATAGATTAAATGAATGTGTATCTATCACTAACGATATTAGAAAACTTAAAAACATCACACAAGTACCTATATGTTTTATGTTTTATTTTATATCATTTTAGAAATACTTTATAATACTATGCTAAAGATTTTTTAAATTATCATTATCCTTATCATTATTAATATTATTATTTTCATTACCTGACGGCTCGTCGTGAACTCTTGGACTATCATAGTTTAAAAACATTTCGTTCAATATTATAATAAAATTTATTTTTCTCCTTTCACGACAAATATAAAACATTATGGTTTTATCTCTGACTTCTTTAACATCAATAATTAATGCTTTCATACAAAAAAAAATCGTGGTATGAGTTAATATCGTTTTCTATGTATAGTAAATAAATTAATTACTATGACGTCAGCAAAACGTCTTGTCAAAACAATAATAAAGTAATCTTATTTCAGGGATGTTACTCAATTGTTATTATTATAATATAGCTATAAGAGGCGGTGCTAAGACTCCTGTTATCAAACAAACCGTATAAAATAAACAAATGATCCTTCCGTCAGAGATGATTGTTAACTAAATATAATTAATCGTGCGCTGTCTGTATACACAGAAATCATTACTTTATATAAAATATATCTTTACTAACAATTCATTTATGATTATGAAGTATATTTTTAACAATACCTAGGCTTGTTTAATTTATATATGAAAATATAAACATTATTTGTTGAACTCTGTCTTTCCAGAGTACCCTCCCGTTTACCGCCGGGGCGTCACGGTGAGTGTTAACGCGATCCCGTGACGTCCCACTATGGCGATGAGGGCAACCGTTGGTTTTTTAGTGGGTAGCCTTAAAAATGGCAGCGTCCTCTATGCTGCCGGGTAGTCCCACATAACCCCCCGGCCATCACCTTCTTGGCCGGTGGGGTACCCGTAACGGGTTTTTCCAACGGGAAAAAAAAAAAAAAAAAAAAAAAAAAAAAAAGTACCCTCCCGTTACACTCGTTACTTGTTACACTAATTACACTAATTTCCTTCGCCACAGTTCATTTCAAGTAATCACTTTAAATTCTACTTTAGCTAATTTTCCGTCGTTTTATCGTACGCCGGTGAAAGCTATCTTGCATTTCTCGTTTATCTTAATTAATAGCACTCTGTATTATCGTTTTGTCGTTTAATGGAGCATTTACTTATTTACTTATTTGAGTATTATTAACTTTTATTTAGGACTCATACTGAAGATTTTATTTAGGACTTTTACTGAAGATGACTTAGTCTTTCTAAAATATTTTGATTAATTACAATTTTGAATATTCTTATCTTTAATAGTTAAAAATAACATTTTAAAATTAATACTTAATTAAATAAATTATATTAAATAAAATTATAAATAATCATAAAAATAAAAATAAATATAGATGTGTTTAACTCACTTCAATACTTTTGTAACTATAAATTGAACGCGTATCGTTCAAAGTAAAATAATAAATAATGTGTTAAGATAGTAAATAATAATGTATATATATATATATAAGTTAATTCGTAAATGTACATCAGTTTATCCTAATCAAGTCCTAATGAATTAGGCAGACCGCAGACTCCGCAAATCTACTAAACTGATGTAAATCCCCTTTGGCCAAACGACGTTAATTAGTACCCTGTTAAATTACAGCGGGGAGGTTTTTAAATACATTACACTAAAATATTATGATCTTTGAACAATTTAAATGTTGGTTTTAATCTCTGATTAGATAAACTTTAGTTAAATTTATACCTGACTTAGTTATAGTGAAATATAACACAATAAAGTTGAATTGTAATCATGTTAAACGAAAGATTTTTTGTAAATAAAACTTAAGATATTATTGTAGTAGAGTACCACAGTACTGTAATAGGTAGAGTACAGGAACAAGTATGTAAGATATAAGTTTTGCCAGTAATTGTGCTCTACATGGCGGGAGTCCGGGTGGCAATTATTGAGCAAATGTAATAGCGGTATTGTGTGGGCTCAGACGCACTGATTACTGCGGAGTAGAGCCAATGCTTTGTTATTGGCTTGTTAAGCCATTTGTACTCTATCTGGTTATAGAGATTAATTAATTTCTTCTACTATAATAATACGGTATATTCTGAGATATAAGATATATATTAAAAGTTATTTTAAATTTTATCTGTATTTTGTAGAACTCCTATTAATTCTCTATGAAACATTTCCATAACATACTAAAAAAATGTTAAATAAGTCTATTGAAATAAAATTTAATTTATAAATAAATAATCATAATATCACAGTAACATTCAATAGTAATTCGAACCTTGATTATATTTGCGTTCAGAACACGCCCCTTCCATCCCCTATTATATTAACTAAAGATATTGAAACGTTATATGTACTTGTGTGGTTTTTAGGATTTCTAGCCTTATTACTAAAACATTAAGGTTTCAAATCCAAGTATATGTGTTATGTAAGTACAATCTGATATTTGATTTGTCCATAATATAATACACTTTGAGCTTTGTCTGAGAGTCATTGGAAAGAAGTTTGTTCCATGGATTTAATTAATAGCGAGGAAATAACAATTATTATATGTTGTTTAATAAAATAATCATATCAAATATACATTAAATTATTGGTCTTATTTTAATTTGTATAATACATTGTACGCACTCGTATGTATATTATATAGTTACTAAGAAATCTCACATTCTTCAGAAATATAAATATCCAAAAATCATAACTCATAAATCACAAATATTTCCATTAAAACTCTCATCTATACTTGGTTCGTGTTTCTGAAAAGAGTTCCAAACAATTTCTCGCAAAATTTGTATTCTTTGAATGTGCAACATGAATCGTTTGTGTACAAATGCACAATGGCCGCGCGTTACTTGCATTGCTAAGAGGTTCTATTGTTTAATGCCACAATTAGTTGTGAATTCTACTCCGAATGAAAGAAGCTGCCCAAGTCGCCGGCTGGACACCACACCTGTAGCTGGACGGACAGTCTTGATACTTTCAGCATTATTCAGAGATATATAAAATAACATGGCAAAAATATATATTTCGATTAAAATATTATAATGTATTATGTGTTTAATAAGTAATATTATTCAAATTAATCTTTTTTATTCAATATATCCTTTCGTATACATAAATAAGTATTTGCTCGACCAATCACGAGATGAAGAAATGAAATAATAAAAACGAATAGAAAAAAGAAAGTTTAATAAAAGATATGTACAAAAATACAAATTACACAGAACAGAATACAGAATATTTAAATATAATATAATGTGATTTAAATTTATTTCTTCATGAAAATGTTCACATACAGTATCAAGCCTTTCTGGTTGCTGTATGGTATTTTTGGGCGGACGGCCAGCGACCGGTGGACGTTGTCCGAGCTCATGAGGTACTGATACGAAACCTTAACATGGATACATCTATAAAAAAATATTATAAAACATATATTGTTTTATTGTATTTTGGAAGATGTAACATTTATTAAAAAAACACATAAATGTGTGAAAATTTTAATCGGAAAAAAATAATTTTTGATATTTAACTTTCATTCAAATGTGTGAATAAAATTTGTTTAATATTAGAAAAAAATCTGTTAATAGTTTCTTTATTTAGTGGTCAAGTCCATTCTAAGCCTTTCTTCTGTAGTCAGGTCGTTTTTATGACGCCCAAAAAATGATCAATTAGACAATCATGGAGTTGTATCCTTTGTATCTGAATTATTTTTAGGGTTGCCATTTAATAATGTACATAAAGTTTATTAAAATTTAGTATTTTATTAAAATTAATTGATTTAAAAATATTACTAAAACAAAATAATTCATTACTAATTTGATTTCTAGCCTTAATTTGAAACTTAAAAATAGATATTTTTTAAAGATGTTGAATAAATTATTGTTACGGCCTACCTTCATATTATTAAATGTCATTTAAATATCTTGTATATATAGAAAGTAAGCCGTTCTTTAAAAAAATATCATAGAAATAATAGATAGACAGCCAATAATAATTGATAAGCAACCCCCGGGACCAGAACATGTCTATTTCACGTTCACCTAGACTCCATTGTTATTAAGCCAAAAAAGTTTCCATTTTACCATTGTGATGGTCTTTTGTTTTATAGAATGCATAGGCTTTAGATACAAGGTTTTTGTACAAATTGGGGAAGAGTTATACGGCACATAAATTCTGTGTATTCAATATATACACCGCACAATGCAACTACGCAACTGTTGTGTTGTTTTATTCTTGTCTCAACGGTTGCATGAATTTTGAATATTGTTAATCGTATTAATATATTTTTAATATTGGTATATTTGTATTAAAATGTATATATTGTAAAACTAATTGAGTAGCCTATATATAATATACTAGATGATCCCATGAATTCTTATTACTTACAAATTGTATATTTTTGATATATAATTAATTATTAAACTAATGAATAATCATTAAAAATTGATTATTTATAATTGAAATGAATATGATTTTTGAATATTTATAATTAATAAATTTATTTTACTTTCTCTGTGCCTTTATAATTATAAACAGATAAACCCAAAGAGGTTTTTGAAGCATTTATCTTGTATTTTTTTCTAAAATGTATAAATTTTTAAAATGTATAACTTTTTAAATTTTAAATAATTGAAAAAAATGATAATTAAAAACCACAATTAATGAAATCGTTAAAATTTTTCTTGACTATTAAAGACAATAACAAACAACAATTGACTTTTAAATACATAGATTTAATTAAAATCTACTTCTTTGTAATTATAAAATGCGTCTGTCGTTCATTACTTTAAGGCATAGGTGACGTCATCAAGTAATGCACACTGCAGCTTCACCGCCAGCTATACCTGGGAATGAGAAGTAATTACCGTCTCTAAGACGAGATGTGACTTCTCGTTATTTAAGGTCGTGTTCGTACAAGATAAAGGTGTGCCAAGAGATATCTTGGTAGATTTTCTTTTGTGAATGCTATGCTTTGTTTTATATGTGCTTGTGTATGTGTGTGTGTGTGTGTGTGTGTGTGTGTACGATATGTGCTATTTAACTTTTACTTTAAGTACATTGCTACATATAAATTAATATATTCTTTTTGTATTTAAACATTCGAGATCCATACTATCATATTTAATTTCCTGGCTGTACTCTCTTTACTACCATTGGAGTTTTCCGACTAGTTTCGTGAATCTAATAATTCACGGCGTGATTCCAGCGTGATCTGAGCTCATTAATAAAGGCTCTGAATGGTACGAGCAAATTGCGGTAATTTTCAGCCAAATATTTATATAACTAATATACTTATAGTTAATATTTATAATTGTAGTATTAAAATGATTAATTTATCAAACTTTGAAATTAAAATATTCCGTTAAAAATGAGTTCAACAAAACTAATGATTTTATAAAACTATGTTAATGCTTTTATAATTGTTTAAATATATCGATTTATTACAATTTATTTTAAATTAAATTCGGCACTAAATTAAAATCTTCATCTTAAGATTAATAAAATAGTCGGATGTTTTCAAAGAGTCCAATACAACACTTGATTTGGTTTAAAACTGTCTCTTTTTTTTGTTTTATTGAAATTAATTACAACTTAATCAATTTGGGTTTTCTTATTAAAAGTTAAACAATTTTCTTATTGTCCTACATAATTTTATCAAAATCTGTTAAGTAGTTTTTCCTATAACCTCACAATCAAACAGAAACACAGAAAATAACATCTTTTGTTTACTATTGTCCTGTACTGTATCAAAAGTTTTCTTGTACAAATTTTGCGTAATCACTTTTATATATATATACTAATTTAAAGTTGAAGAGTTTGTTTGGTTGAACGCTGTAATCTTCAAAGCTAGCAGATGGATTTGGAAGAATCTTTATGCTTGAAATAGGCAGATTGAACTGCTACTGCTTTTAGTTCACTTAATATTAGAATATATGTATATATTGAATTGATAATTCGGTGACCAAAAATAGAATGTTATTGTTATGCTTCTTATGAAATTTATTTTAATAAAACCATTCTCTTCTTATTAGCGGCGCTGTTTGTAGAGTTCATGTGTTGGATGTGAATTTCAACGAGCTGTCTCACTAGATTCGTTGCATCAACATTTGTATGAACTATTAATTCAAATATCTTCAGCTGTTCCAGCGCTTTCCAATCATCCCGATGCTTGACAGCTACATTGAAGAGTTCATTCAAAACATCCTTCGATTTCTTTATCATGCTCAATATGAAGCCTGCCCTGTACGGTGCTTCCTCTCTGTGCTGATCTTTTAGATGTTGTACAGATTTTATTTTAGTATCTGTGTCATGTAAGGTTTGCTCTACAAGAGTTGTTATTTTGCTCTTTAGTCTATCGTCTTTTTCATCATCTTCAGCTTGCTGTTTTTCTGAGTTTAAATTTAGATCTGAGGACACCAGCCAATGCCTCCTACCTTCTGTTGTGCTCTTTCTAGTTACTTTATCGTGACTATCTCTATCTTTACGAACTACTTTTGTATCTTCTTCTATATCTATATCTATAAACTTGATACCTAAACAAACCTCAATTGTGTAAAACATACCTGCAAAATATTACCAAATAATGTTGTATCTTTTATTACGGGACAAACGTAACAAATTGTGGAATTTTACTCACCAAAAATAAAAACAAATGAAAACAACATGATATTAAAAGTAATCGAACATTTTCATTTATTTTATGGTTTTTGATAGGTTTTTAATTTATTCGCAAATAGCTGTTACAGCAATAACGTGTTATTAAATTTTAAAATCGCCTGATAAGCGCTTAACTAACAACAATAATGACTAGATTGAATCATTTGATTTTGAATAAGTAACTGAATTCGAGCGACTACTGCCGCACTAAATAAGTATTAACCCCTGTCACAACACAACACACACACACAGGTTTCACGTGCATAATGTTAATTATAGATTATTGATTATATAGTATTAAAGTAACGTTTAGAAAACGTATGTTTATAAGTGAAAATGTTTTTAAAACATGATAAATATCATCTGTCAGATAGTAACTATAACTCATGAGTATTTTTTCAACAAAGTTCAATATACCCTTTTAGTTTTTTTAAGTTATCAGAACTAATATATAAAACGGCTTAATAAATTTCAACATTTGTGAATTCTATTAAAAAACTCTTAATTATTAAATTACCTTTTTTTAAATATACTAGAACATCACAGAGGCGTTCTTTCGTTTTGTTTTCGTTTCGTTTTCGTTTCGTTGTTCTTTGTGATATTTTTGTTAGATTTAAGTTTCTTATACTTCTTATATATTTTATTACTTATTTTGCTATTTTTATATATCTAAATATATAAAATCTAATTTGTTTTAATTAATGTTTTCTACAACAACAGTGATGTGAAAGCATGTTACTTTCTAATTTGATGACCCATCACGAACAAGGTTGATTCCTTCTGTCGCATCGTCTTCGCTGTTGGTGAAGTAAACCCAAGTCTCCGTATGACGCGACATAGTTACGACTGCATGGGTCGCGGTCGTGATCTTTCATTTTACTCCTGGTGTTTGTAAGAATCCGCGAATCTTCACCTGATCCATAATCCCCATTAGACAATGTTGGCTTTTCTTCTTGGGTATACAGATAATAGTAATTTATGTATTCTTATTTATTTATTTATTATATTTTGTATATGTATATTATGTTTTATATAGTTATATAAATATGTATATTATTCTAAACTTTTAAATTTATGTACCTACCGCAACTTCAAGGGTTGACTGGTGGAAAATGCCAATAGGCATTAAGTTCGCCCTTTGTACCCTAGTTTGTAGGATTACAATAAAGTTTTAAATAAATAAATAAATACAGATAAATTTATTTATTTATTCTATTAAAAATGAAAAGTACTATGAAATAAAGAAAATAACTGTTTTTTGAATTGTAATCCGTCAATAGAGATTGCGATTCATACAAACAAAAGTAACAAATAGTTTTATTGTATATACTTCAAACTAAATTTACAATAATCTTATATAATACTCTGTCATATGTCTGTCATTCAACTTGTCAAGAAGTGATAAATTTTAAGTTTTATTTAATTAACGGAATTCATAAATTTAAAATATAAAATGTTAGTTCAAAGACGGGTCGTAGCGCAGGTTTCAAAAGTGTTTCATTTATATTTAAGAAGATGTCATAGTTTATTTGGAATCAAAGATCTTATACGACCAGAACAGGTATACTCTCTACTCGTCTAAAAGTATTATAAACATGTTATTTTATAAATAGGCGTTCATTGCACTAATGATGTATCTAGTTTCGATTTTAAAAGTTGCAGGTCCATGAAAGATATATATGAATGTTATTTAAATTAGATTTACAAAGTAGTAGTAATAAACCAATTTCTTTTGATCTAGCCTGAAGCATTTTCTATTCAATTAGTGAAAAAAGAAGACCACGAGATGGCAGTGGACATGATAAAGACGTACTATCTCTCGCACCACGTGTTTGTCCGCACCCGCAGCATGGACCTCGCTGACGACCATTCTATTGATGAATATCTCATCGGTCTTATTAAACAGGGTTGGATATAGTTTACTTAAGTACTTGCCTGTTAATGCCAACGCATCAAAAATTCTGCTAATGCTTCATTTTTAGCACTAATTCAAGTGCTACTAAAATCGGTATTTAAGATTTGAAAAAAATAGAATAGGTGAAATTTTATTTTTTAATCGAAATATTTTACTTAAAAAAAATGGACCTAACTTAATCAAAAAATGTGATAATTATTTTTATTGAGTTCAAAATAATTGTGTTATTCAATCTGTCAGGATAATTGTCAGAAATCTAACCCAGATTAGGTTGTTTTAGGTCCAATTTAATGGTTTAGCCAAAATATTTCGATCTTTAATTAAATTGCATCTTATACTTTTGGCAGAACCCAAATACACATTTAACAGAGATTTTGCTACTTTGACGTTATCAGATCAATACCTAAATTTATTTATTATCTGTTGAAAACTGTTGGTGTCGGTTTTTTCTTAGTCTCGAGATCTTTTCGCTATGTATTTCAAAGAAACAGATCGACGTTGATAATAATTTGTTAATTTTGGATTCAGGAAATTCACTTTTTGCAAAAGTGGATGACGGTAGAGTCGCTGGCATCTGTATCAACTTCGCCTCTAGTCCAGTCGACTCACAGAACCTCAGAAATTATGCCTTTTACAGACAAGTAATATCTAATATTAATTAAGAAATAAGTAATTAATAATCATGATATATTAATTATTTATTTCATTTTAACAGGATCCTAACACTAAAGATTTTCTTTACTTTATTGCGAAACTTCAAGAAACTCCGAACCTTTGGAACCTATACAAGCAACCCAAAGTTTTTGAAGTAAAATCATTATTAAAGTTGAACTCTGGTCAATGGGTTTTTGTTTGTAACGCTTATTTTTAAATATAATTTTGTAGATAAAAATGCTAGCAGTGGCACCAGATTTTCAAAGGCAAGGTCTGGCTACCAAACTCGCTGAGAAGTCCAAGGCTCAAGCACAGGACCAAGGATACAATGTCATCCGAATGGACTGCATGAATCCATACGAGTACTTACTTATTATTTGATTAAATATGTTACATAAAAGCAATTGTTCAGATATAAAAGGTAAAAAACATATTTAACCATATGAAATAAAACTTTTTTTTACGGATTGAAAGTCGCGTTTAATTTGGTTACATTTTAATTTTAACCCGACGTTTCGAATGCTTTGCAGCAATCCAGTTCAAATAATACGCGAGTTTTAATCCGTAAAAAATTGTTTTATTTCAAATGTGTACTCCTCAAAATCAATAATATATTTAAACATAGTTTAAACATTTATAACCTGTTAGTTAAATAAAGAAATTTTATTATAATAATAGACTCTTGTGTTACACTCGTGAACGGAGACTGCTTGGTTATTTTGCACGAGTTTGCAATATTTATTTTACTATAAACATTGGCACTTTACGTCGGATTGATTTGTTGAGTTGTTGTTATTCGCAAATTGTTTATTAAATATTTTGACTTTTGTGAAATAGTGATTAAAATAAAAAATACTTGCCCTAGTTCTTTGTGTAGGTTTTATAAGACCAGGGCGCTTTTGGAACCCTCGTATCCTAACTTTAAGTTGGAAAATGTCGCGTAGGAAAGAGTTCGACGAGTATGGTGTCAAAATACGCCCTTCTGTCATTTACATTTGACATACATAAGTGATCACTGGTATTAATTCAAATTGGAAAAGAAACTAAATATATTAGTATGTAGGATATATCAATAAAACTATTTTACGGATATAACTCGCGTTTATTTTTACATTTTAACCCGACGTTTCGAAAGCTTTGCAGCAAGCCTGTTCGCGGTAAGACGAGATGATGGTGTCAACCATTCGAAACGTCGGGTTAAAATGTAAAAATAAACGCAAGTTATATCCGTAAAAAAGTTTTATTGAAATGCGTACTCGTGTAAATCTTATAAAACATTATGTAGAATATATTTCTCTATGTGTAATAAATAAAATCTACAAATAATATCAAACATTTACTGTTTTCAGTTACAAAATAGCAGAACACTGTATGCTGTCATGTCTAGTGAAGTTTCCTCTGCACAAACTTAGAGGAACTCATGCACCATTTATCAAGCGCAGCTCAGAACACAACCAGTACATCCGAGTGTATGTCGAGGCTCGCGTGCAGCGAGACAGACCAGACGTAGACCTGAGGCGTGAGGACTTGGAGAGCATGTTTGAATGACTGTACAATTAATAACATTAATTTTCTAAAAACTTGTTTTTTTTTTATTTAGTTAATATTTATGGTGAAATGAGAAATGTGAATTATTTTACGATGTTTTAAGCCTTCTATTGTCGTCGAGATTTAATTGAACTATTTTTCTTTTTTATTTTTTGTTTATTAATAATCATACAGTACAATTTCTAAGAATTATAACTTAATACAATTTTTTTTTAAGAATATTTTCTTATGTATCCTTCACTTCTATCAACACAATATGCATTAAATATTGTCACGCCTTGGATCGAACCCGACACTAAAAACAATAAATACAAAAAAAACAGTATAAATAGTATATTTAAAATAAAACACAGCAGTAAACAACCTTTTATAATTAAATATATTTCTTGTAATCTCATCTCTTAATAGCGTCGTAAACATTTTTTAATCATAATAATTTAAAGTAGATACGGTTTAATGATGTTTTTAATAAACCAGTCTTGAGAAAATCGCAAATGGTCTCCAGGTTGTGACAGGAAAACTAATTTGCCAGCTTCGTCCATTTTTTTCAAGCCCAGGCGATCCTGAAGAATTATTATTAATATTACCGAAAATATAAATTTTCTTATACAAAATTATACTAATATATATAAAATTTAATTATTAATTTTTTTTGTACATTTTTTAAGGGTGTCTATTCGCATGTATTTCTTTAAGGTGTTAGAAAATGTATTTATTTATGTACACAATAAGTTGCAAGTAATATGAAATTAAAAATATGCTCCAGGTTTAATGATATAAAGTAAATAGCAGGCAGTTATCTGTAATTACACAAAAGCTAAGGAACGAATGCTTATAAATTAAATTTCTTTATCAAGTATATAATTCAGTGTATTCTATTAATTTGCCTCTTATAGCAAGGTATTATAATTATATTATATTTATATACGTCAATATAATTAAATTACTAATATTTTGCTTACGTAAATGAAGATATATATCTTACTAACTATGAAAGTAACTTCTTTATAAAGACGTCCATAAAATAAGTTAATAATATATCGAACGCAACGACATCTACTCTGTTTTAAAATATTTAAAAATTAATTATTTTTAATGTAGTCTTGATTTTCATTAATACTTGTGATATATTGTTATTTTAATGACATTAACAATACGTAATGTAAAGCTATTTTTATTAGTTACCTGTGTGTATAGATCTGATTGTTGTAAGCTGATGACCTCCGTGGCCTGTCCCGGAGCGTAGAACCCAAACCACTCAGTGTCTCTGGGCTGCACGATGCTGTCGTTTTCGAATTTCACCATCACGAAATGTTCCAATTTATTTAAATTGTCAATGTATGTATTGTTAATATTCCTCTCATTATTGATGTCTCCTAGAAACTCGCTGTTTTGTTTGTATTTTAAATCATCCAGCGGGTCGTGCCAGTAGGTCGCCTGCACGAGGGCCTTCTGGACCCAGCTGTAAGATGACGATCAAATAAAACTGTTATCGACGGTTAAAATACAATTGACAATGTACTTAGCTTCTTTCACTATTGAAAATACTATCAAAATCTATAATAATATTATAAAAAATAAAAGCCTTTATAATAATATATAAGAGTGTAAGAAGCGCGTTTTTGTTGGTGTTTTCATGTGGTGTGACTCCTCCGACAGGAACGAAAATAAAACGATAAAACGATAAAACGAAACGAGACAAATGAACTATTGCAGTTTAATCCTTAAGAAATTTTTCCTTTATATATAATATATTAAGTAAATGGTGTTTGTACGTCAACCAGTTTGTGGTTCGTTTGATCAATTGGGATCAAGGCTCGAACACTCCAACAAATCATCATAGACATTAAATATACAAAACATTAATAATCTTGTGCATTTACAATGCCTCATACAAACAAGTTAATGTTTTAAATGGTCCATAAATTATGATTACTTTAAGTCCATACTTTATGATTACTTTGAATATAAACTGATAACAGAGCAAAGAGGTCGCAAGTTCGAATAAATATCGAACATCTATCGTCTTATATTTAAAAATGTATGTTGTCTTGTAGAGCATATAGTAGATACAAATTTGGATGAATAAATACCGTACCGATTCAAAAGATTTTTCGTTTATTGAATTTTAATTAATATTTAATTATATTATACATATCATCTCTTACATATAATTATTACAAATTATTTTCTCAATTGATGTCGTTACAAATTGTTTGTTTCATAATAACTAAGTTTTATTACGCGTGTTACTTAACGCAAAAACTATATTTAACTCAATATCATATTGATGGCCCATGACATGTAGTAAAAACAAACTGGAATATATGCTTTAATAATAAAATTAATTTGATAAATATTTGGCACGCCATAACTCATAAGTAAAATTAACTTTAACGACGATAATATAAGGATATTAAACATTAAACAATGTTGCTCATGTTAAACAAAGTACAAAACTAATTATTTCTATCAATGTTGACGAGGTGCTGTTGAAATAATGTTTTTTTTTGGTGGTCCTCGTGCGTATCATCGTATACATCTTTGATTTCATATTCTATAGATCTTTAACAATTAATATATTAAAAAGGCTACTTTATAAGCATCCTTTTATTTAGACAATTCAATAATTACTATCTTTTAATGCATTTTTTAATTACTTGAAATGTATTCAGTGTATATCAGACACGTATAGAACCAATACCTGCTATAATTAAAATAATTGGTATTTTATTAACATACGCTCATTATATCAATCAATTACATATATTATTTATTATTATATAAAGAATTCCTATATAGTAGGTAGAATGCGGAATTAACACTCAATTATAATAAGATATAATACGTAATGATATAAGTGTATGTGTGTCAGTTGGAAGCCTTACTTCAATATATACAATATATACATCAATATATACACCAACAGACAGCCTTCATCTCAAATTTAAAAGATTTATCTATTTTGTTAATTTAAGTGATTTGACTTATGAAAATTTTGTCCCTAAAAAATAACTCAGTGGCAAGAGTTAGACACAATTCTTGGTTATATATTTATAATATAGTGATAAATTTTGGAGCCTGAAAAATGAGGCATTAATGCTGTTGCTTAAAATGTGCAATCTAGTAACCCAATTTTGGACCCTCACGTATCCGACAAAATTTAGTATAGCCTGATATCAGAAGGTAAAATTCTAATCTTAGTCAAGACAAACCCACAATTCTCATTTTAGCCGCATAAGAGACAGAGAAATAGTCATGATAGAGATAGAATAGCATATTCTAACTTCACTCAACTCGAAAAGTGACTCAATAATTCTTCAACCCGGGAAGATCTGTTAACGGAATGGCGTCCGTACACCAGTTCCATCAACTAGTCCACAACAAATCAAATATCGTAATAAAGAAGAGTAGCCTAATGAAGAAATAGAAGTCAAAGAGCAACAGCCGCTCACAGTGGTATGTTGTTAGAGCGTTTTGTCTAAGGATATAAAACCTTATTTATTTATTTATTGATATAATCTACAGTTTGAATCAATATCTGAAGACTTTTAAAATTATTTTGTGCAAAATATTAATATACTTCAAAGATAGTTTTATTTACTTTCAATGATAACAGAAAACGATGTCCTTACAAATACTTTTAGTTTTTATCTTTGATTTTTTAGAAGAGGAATCGTAAGACGTACAAATGTGAGTCTAACAATATTCTCTTATAGTTGTACGTACGATAAAGGAAAGTAAGATTGTTGTAATAATTCTTTAAGATATCTTGGAAAGACCTCTGCCTGTTTACATAACCAGTAATCTATTGACAACAATTATAATTTCTGAGACTTAACAATATCTATTTAAACTACAGTCTTGTTTCCAAGCAACGTCAAATCTTTAAATTTTAAATTTTTTATTTTTACGTCTCTTTTAAAACATACATCAATCGGCTGACATAATACAGTTACATATGTCAGTATTTAGTACTCAGAACTAATTACAATCACGATATATAAATATTACGTGTTTGATCTCGTAACTTCATCCGTTAGCATTGCATAATGTTAGTTTTGGTACAATCTAAACATAAAAAAAATTACTTGACAAGTAGATATGCTATTTGACGTAAAATTAATATTTATTTAGGTACGAGTGTATCTGAATATTTGTCACTTTATATTTTCTTAAACAGCAATTTATTTGGCATTTATTTCTTTCTGTCCAAGACACACTCATGAACAAATATACACACGTACATATTACGTAAAAGAAAACACACGAACCGACTCTTCAAATTTCTTACCTATAGTAAGCAGCATAGTTAAGCAGTTTCCTCATATAATCACAGGTCTTATGCTGAAGAGCAAAACAATGGGGTAGTCCATACACCCCCTGATGCTGCCCTCCAAGGGTTATTAGGTTTTTAATCGGGGCTAGTCTATGTCCACATCTTTGTACTACAGCTCTCCTGTTTTAGTTGAAATATATATGAATCAAGTGTGTCGACATAGCTCAGAAGAAAAAGAAGAAAATTAGTTATAAAATAATATTAGAACATACGAAATAAAACTTTTATTACTTTAAATTGTATGACAAACCGTTTTGCAGCGTTGAATAAAGACGAGTCGCATTAAAATTTGAGTTACATTAAGATCTAAGAAATTGGCAAACTTTTCTTCTCAATTCCAAATTTACACAAAGTGCATTATTAATGCATTTTTAGTGCTCGCATCCGTACACACTAAGACAATTATTTATTTTTATACATAGCTACATTTCTACTAATATTATCAAGCGAGAGATTGTTTTTTTGTCTATACGGTCTAATTTTCGAAACACGAAATGGATATGAAAAATTCATTCTAATTACCTAAGGTGGATCATGAGCAAGCCAGTTTTTCTCCATAGGTATCGTATACACATTATTCTTTATTTATTAGTTAAATGGTATTAGATTATTATTTTTTTTGATTAATGAAAAAAAAGTAAACACACAAATGTGTGTGTTGACAAGAACAAATTTCGAAAGAGCAAGTGAAAACAACACATTTTGAGACATTAAAAGTTTGGTTTGAAACTTGGGAGGTGTATCTACAGATGATATGTGATAAGTAATACTTTTTAAAAACTTTTTGTTATAATACTAATATATTTCATTAAAATATTACATCTGATACTTGCTTAAAAGATTATCAGAATCTTCTAGAATCATTAAATGCCAAAATTATAAAACAAGAGCTTTGAAAAAGTTAATTATCCAATTACCTGAACTATTGCTCCAAGATCCCTCGGGAGTCATCTAATGAACTTTTTATTCCCATCAATATTTCATACCAATTATTCAGTAGTAATTCAAAACAAAGTTATAAAAATTTAACGACAATATTTATATATTCTTTAAAGGGCAGTGTTAAGTCACTCTTCTAATTAACATACAATGATAAACTTAATTGAACTATGGGACAATGAGCTATAATATAGTTTACAATATCAATATTTATTATAGATATTTTCAAACATATACTTACAAAAATTGACTGCCTTGTGAGAACCCAATTGCATTAAAACCATTTGTAAGTTTAGGATCAGTTGCAAGTTCTTTACATACAATTTCAACTTGTTTGTTTGGATACATGAAGTAACCATTTTCGAAATCTTCAACAGTCGAGTTACCAAGCTTTAATGACAAGACATATACTCCAGGAATTTGGCGCTCTAGAAATATTTTAAAAAAGCCAAGGCTGTATGGCATGCAGCAAGTGTCCCCTAATAAAAAAAATACAAATAAATATTATATGTTTTTTAATTTACCTAACAAGTTACCAATGATAATAAATAATTTAATAATTTTTCGTGATTTTTACGGCACATAAAACTTTAGTTATCTCTTATTTAAAATCGCTATAAGTTTAATTATAATACAAGACTTACCCATTCCATGCCACAGCACTATTGGAATTGGATCAGCAGATGAACATTTAAACAAAAATAATAACGCCAACCACAATTTCATGTTGAAGATAGATCTATTAACACACTAGCAATATAGTTTTCAAAACAAAGTAAACAATATTTTCGAAATTAAATTAATTAAAGTTATCTTACAATTGGAATTTCCACTGCCTATATTTAATTTTTTTTTATGTATATATCTATTTACAGCCTGTATTTTAATATATCTGTTAAATATAAACAAAGTTTTAATACCATCTGAAACCGGCGGCTAATATTTATAAATGACAAAAATTACAAGTGATGAATGAGTATTTACAAACTCCGAACTTTCATGTCAGCTGTCAATTTACTTACTTGTAGAGCCATCTAGCGACAATCTGTAAAAGTATTAAAAGTCCGACATGGATTCGAAATATTATAGTAAGCAACTTATAACATAGATGACGCTACAAGTATTTAGTCGTATAATATAAATAAACTGTACATACACTCATTTTTTTAAATATTTTTACCATGTTAATAAATATTTTTCATTTGAAAAATTAAACCCTTCAAAGGACATACTCCAAAACATTTAAATTCTAGAATAAAATAATGCTTATACGAATGTCATTACACAAATAATACGTAGTTTTTATTCATTTAAAAAACATTTAAATAGTACAAACCATTTTTAGATATGTAAAATAATTTAAATATTCACCATATTACCAAACAAAGAAAATGTTACAATTTACAAACCGAATTTAAATACATAAAGGTAATTTAAGGAGAATTGCGTAACAAGAAATTAAAGAATATGGTTCGTATTTTGTACATATATTATTTTCATATTCACTTATCTTCATATTTAGCCGATAGAGATTTCTTTTACCTGATAATTTTTATTTATCTGAAAAAATACAGTGTTATGAAAGTTTTTAAAATGCTTGAAGCTACCATTAGCGAATATTATTTCTTTAATTAAAAACAAAAGTGCTCAAAAACAAAAAAAATATAACTCTAAATTTTCTTTTCTTTCATTAAAAGGAACATATAGGTTAGTTGTCCGAACAAAGCCCTTGGATATAATTCAATGGATTCTTATTTGTCATTTATTAGATCTGATGAACTTTAAAACTGAGTACGTCTAATAAATTGACGAGTGTACAGCTGACTACTAAGATACTTGTTTTTATTATTTAATTGTCTTAAATTTACTCAATTCGTTTATTTAAAACTTATTAAGAACAATTCAATGACAACTACTGATTATAAACAAAATGAAATAAAAAACCGGTTTACTGTTTTATAGACAATTTATTATTCAGGGTTTCAGACATGTTTCGCAGATTTCGCTCTTTTTACATTAATTTGTGTTCAGTTGACGATATTAAATTTATTCAAAATTCAATAATTTCTTAACATTTAAATACAGAAAAACATATATTGGTCGTATTTTTTATAATCAAATAGTTATTATTATTTAATAAAATACATAAGGCATTTATTTTAATTATTTATCAGTCAACGAGGTGTGATATATATTTTTTCTGTACATTTATATTTACCCAATAATGGGTAAACGTCAAACACAATTTTTTTTATAACTACACATGAAAAAATATTATCTCTGCTTAACTTATAATACAAATATCTTAAAATCTAGATCACTTTTATCATAAATATATTAAAACTAAACTCAATCACAGTCTCGTTCACAAAATGTAACATCACGTTGGGATCATATAACTAGCTAACATCTAACGTACACAGTACATAATTACAATTGTAATACGGTCAAAGACGCATTGAACTAGAATAGACTCAAATTAAGATTATTTCTCTCAGAGTATTCTTATTGAATCCGAATTTTTGAGAATGTTAAGATGTTTATTATCGATGTCACTTGAGTCGGATGAGTCTTGGTATTTCTGTCGGTGAGACGCCATCTTTCTCGTCCGTGTGTCGGAGTCGTATGTGAGTGTGTGAGTGAGTCCTTTTCTAGATCTGAATAGTACTCGATAAGGAGTACTACTTTGTACATCAGACATAGATCTAATGTGTCGTCTCGATTTAGACTCCTTTGTCAAAGGTTGAAACATGAACGGCCCTTGTGATTTGTTTTCAACAGATCTGGAAAAAAAAATATCTTTAATATATTTGAAATCATATATAATATGCCTAATAATAAAATGAAACTTTCGGTTTTCTTTTCATTCTATAATCAATTCGACATATTACGTAATCAAACACGTGTCGAGGACGTCCTTGATCTTTAAACATTGACTTATTAAAATATTACCTATAAATATTATTATAATTTATTGTTCTGTTCTCTAGACTGCATAAATAACAGTTACGTTATGTCTGTAGATAAAAGGAGATTACGTCATTAAATATTGACTAAATTCATCTGTAAATATAATTTATAAATAGATATTCAAACACGAGAAAAATAAATAATTGCCAGCTGATAAATCTCTTTTACCGCCTAAAGTAATTACTAGTGATACGTCAGACGTGACAGTTATTTTCCATTCATAACCTAGTTAATTTTACACATGGAATAGAAAGAGTTATTTGTTTAATTAAAAACAGTACCCATTACTTCAATTTACACGCACACTACATCAAAACAAAGGAAGTACTATTGTGCGTTATTTATGAGTTTATTTTACGCCAAACCATCAAAAACATCACAACAAACTGTAACAAAGAGATATTTAGATAATCGCAAACATAAACAATTTTAGATAATGACAACTAATGTGTTTGTTTTGTCTGTGCCATTGAAATTAACCCTTGTATTATCTGTGCATTTATTGTTTATTTACAGAAATATTTTTAATGATGAGTGATAGATCATCTGCAATTCTCACAATTTGTTATTAATATTGTATAAGCTAGGGAAGGAATTTGTTGAGAATTATATCGATGTATTAATGTAATTAAACACCAAAATTTTGTTTTTTATTGTACCAAGATTTTTAATTAATTTATTTATTTAACCCCGAATTAATATTTAATTAATTGAACCCCGAATTAGTATTCGATATACAATCCGAGATTGTAATCAAATTTAGACCATAAAACGGATTGTATTCTTAAACAATCAGAAATTGGATCCTTATCTCAATTTCTTAAAGTAATATTACAACAATCTTACTTTCCTTTTCCGTACAACATTTATAAAACAATACTGTTACTAAAATTACTACGACTCACATTTTAAAATGAAACTATTTTTTACGGATTAAAACTCGCGTATAATTTTGTTACATTTTTATTTTAACCCGACGTTTCGAATGCTTTGCAGTAATCGTGTTCACGGGTAGACGAGATGTAAGTGTCTGTCAGTAAGTCAGTTAATTCACATTTTGTTTGAGGTATTACTAGCAATGACTTCTCTAAAAACTCAACTCTCAAATACTTTTTAAACTCTCATAGTTTTAATATTTCATGGATCTATAATTCATTCATTTAGTTTTTTTCTTTGCATTGTATTAATTATATTAAGGCATGTTGGATATTATGAGGTAAACTTTGTTAACATATTGTTTGTTCTTGAACATAATTTGCATGTTAGAAACGTAATGACATCGTATTATATATATGTATATATATATCAACATATAAGACCTTGGATCTCTACATATAAAATAACGTCTGTCTGTCAGTATGTACGTGATAAACTCACAAACAGTGTGAATATGTTTAGGTAAGTATATAATTTATTATAACTTCAAGAGGAAGTCTCATTTCTTTCATTCATTTCTCAATTATCAATTATTATTTTTCTGAATATTTTCCCTTTTACACAATTATATATTTTTTAATGTTTGCAAGTAGGTATAGCGTGTTTCATCGAGCTCAATTTAAACAAATAAACTTAATATTTTATTTTGCTATTAAATAACCTATTACCAAACATTTCGGTGTCGTTTTCGTTAATAGCTGTTTTATTTGACATTTTAAAGCAGTTTGCTATAAAATTTATTATATAATAAAAAGCTTCGTATTTTAATATAAACGTATCCATCAATACGTTTGGCTCAACATCGTTTACGTATATTTAAATAAACCCAATGACAATGTTTTATGAAGGTCGTGAACTCAAGGAGATTTGTTACAGCGACATCTAGTGGCAAAAACATGAAAAAGTTTTAAAATAGCTGGTTAGATTTAGATTTGTTACGTCAGCTACTTCAAATATGTATATCCATTGTAGATAGGTATATATTTATAACACAATTATTACGTATATCAAAAAACGTAACACCGACAAAAAAAAAGAGTTTTTTGGGGCTTTAACAACATTTCTTATGGATTATTACATTAATCTTACTTTACCTGTACCAAAATATCTATAAAATAATTTTGTTTTTTCTAAAATTGTTGCGTTTACTATTTTAAGGTGTTACTAGTTCATTGCTTTTTTCTAAAAACGTTTTAAAAAAATATGTAATGTTGAACAAATATTTTAAACCATGTAAGTTTTTAAGCTAGGTCATCAATATTATATAACTATTAATCAACTAAGCGCCAATGTCCTAGTTAGTTATAACGTCCAGTGACTGGTGACAGCGTCTGTTGCAATATAACTTGCCCAAATATGAAATGGATACAAATGTCGCAATCAAATCCAATAGCATTGAAACATATTACAAGATACCTCACGTTTAAGCAAAATGTACAAAGAATTAAGGAAAAACATAAAAAACAAAAAAAAAATATCACAGAAGAATCTATTTCTTTATCACTTACAATATTATTTCGTCCGAGAATCGAACTCCGTATCTTTGGCTTTACAGTCAGGTTCTCAAACACTAGACCAGCTTTCGCAGAAAAATAAATATTGAAGAATTATTAAAATTTGATATTTTCTTACTAGAATTTTATTACGCTGTCATTTTTAACATCAAGGATTCGGTTAAACTTAATTGTAATATATATTTTTATTACTATTTCATTAATTATTTTAATAAGTATAAATAAATCCAGATTATTTAATCTTCAATTAATAAATACTATATTAAATAACAAATTTTTATCATTTTATTGTGTCACTCATTTTATTTACTATTAGGATAACAAAGGTGTACTGAATTTTTAAAATGTAGAAATAAAATTTGGTAGTGCATTACTGGAATAACTAAATAATAATAAGTCTAAAAATAATAGTAATAAGTCTTGATACTTTTTAGTTTTTATTTAGGTCTTCAGTATTAATGAACATAGAGTATATTAGTAATGTGTTACAGTAGACTAATGCTAGCTAGCATATATTCTTTATAAACAAAAATATTTCTTTCATTACATGAGGTGCTTTTCAAGACTAACCCGATGACAAAGAAACTTGTATGCTTCAGAAAATTAGTATATATTAAAAATATCGTAACTGTAATGATCCGTTCTTGAAATATTTTGTAATAAGTATATTAAAAATAACATAATCTGTCAACTTTATTTAGGTTTTATTGTGATATAAAGGTTACTTAAATATTATATCACGACAAGATAATATTTTATATATCAAAGTTTTTTTCGTAATACGTAGTCATAGATATATTTAGTTCGTTCATTCGTCTCTAACAGGGATGGCGAATCAATGGCACGCGTTTGAAAGTGTTGATGGCGCGCACATTTTTTTAAATATAATTTTTGTTTATAGAAATGAATTAAAAATTATAAATTTAAAATTAATTCATATAAATATGTTCTTTAAAAAAAAATTTAACGTATTGTTTCATCAAGTTAACATTTTGAATGAAACTTTTTCGTGGCAGGTATTCGATTTAAAAAATATTTTTTTACTTTGTGGCACATCAGAAAAGGTTCGCAATCCATGATGTATAAGTTGGATGTCAATAATTTTTATAAATTGTTGTTAATGTAGATAATAAATTACGAATTTATAATATAAATGTCTTGAAAGATGTTTTCTCAGTTATAACCAGATTCTTAATAGTTATATGTACTTACGTATCTTTGTTAAAATAACTCCAAATAAATGGTTTTAATTGATTGTTTTATATTTTTTAATTTCTTTCATAAAACTAATATTTTAAAAGTCACAATACCTAAATTAAAAATATTCGTATGTTTATAGTAAAATATTCCTTTTATTTACATAGAGATATATTACACTTATTAAACGTCATACTCTTTTGATCAACAAAAATTAGTGAAGGAAGAACCGACAAACAGTTCAACAAAGATTAGTCTAAGAAAACTCTTTCAACTTATTTATAAAATTTATATAAAGTCTTTTCTTAAGCAATAATTATTATATTTTTATTATTGTTTGGCACATGCCACCGTGGCTGAATGCCAAGAGTACATTCAAACTTTTATTAAGAATAGATTATAGAATGAGGTGTTATGGTAATAAATTATTGTTAATTGTTTTTGTCATCTACTTGTAATTCTTAATATAATATTACTACAGTACTTATTAATATAAGGATAAAACTATACATTAAGAATTGTCAATTAAAGGAACCATGTTCACAAAAACGAATATTTGTACCATTATAAATAAACTTATATTATTATAATTAATTCAATATTGTTTTTTTATTCACTCATGTGATGTAATTTAAAAAAAGGTATAAAATCCGCAATCAAATAAGATAAACTATTAAAGAGGTGAAGTTCAACAAACTGTCTGTGAGATAATACAATTTATTATAATATATATTATTTAGAGTAAATGGAAAAAGTACCTATTTCATAAAACTACTGCACTACTTAGTTGCATAAGCAAACTTCAAAAACAACTTTTCAAACTACATGCAAGTATTCTTTACATAATATATTCAGTTTAAAATAATTCGTTTTAAAAAGAAAATTGTATTAAGAATCACATACCTTAATACAGAAGTGTTATGTGTATTTTTTTTTTAAATATACTTATTTCAGTTCGGCTGAACAGTTTCAGTGTTTGCCTTGAACTGAAATTGCTTTTAAAAATAAATCGTACAATGAATTAGTCCACGCTAGGTACATATAGCGAGCATCTATTTATGTGACATTTGTGACTTGTTTTGATTCTTCATGTCCGATTAGTATTAAAGAAAAATATTGTTAGAAAAGTTTTGTTTTAAACTTATCGCCGTTTTGTTTAAGTTGTTGTCTTAGTTTAAATCTTTTTGATTGCGTATTGTATTCCATTCTTGCATGTCATATCTGCTAATATGTAAATGACATTTTATTGCGGCGTCAATTTTTTATTAATAACAATGTTAATTATATATTACTGTATTGTCATCGAAACTAAAGGTTAATTCTAAATTTCAGATCAGTTGAGGTTAACTGGTTCAAAATTCAGTAAAATGTGTACCTCACTAACAAACAAACAGATGGTTTAAGTCAAATAAAAGCTTGTTAAATAAATAATATTATATCTAACTTGCAGCTTTAAAGGCACTGAGAATGTATATTGATTTGTATATATATAAAGAGAACTATGAACTACCTCCATATAAAGTGAAAAGGAAGCAAATACACGGAACTGTATGTAATTAAATGATTTTTGTGCTTTTGATCAAATAGGAAACGATACAACTATTTCCTGAGAAGTAAATTTTAATATTCACTCGATAAGTTTATTTTTTTATTATAAATTTTAAAAAACTTTGTATTTGTTGTTCAAACTATATTTATTAAAAAAAAAAGTAATTTGTTTTTATTTAAACAAGCAGTAGTCTTTAAGTGCCTGATTAAGAAAAGTGTTATGTAAGTTATTATTTACTTATATTTTTTATTTTAATTTTCTGTTTTCATTAAATCCATCCCATAATTTGAGTTTTACATAGTATTAAACTATAAATTGGGCGAAGCGAGCGAAGCTCTCTATGAGAGACTTTTCTTACATCCTTTATGAAAGCATCAAACAAAAACGGTATATCCGAAAATTTCTAAAAAAACATTAAATTAAAAAAAAAATCAAATATTCGATGTCGTTGAGGAATGATCACGGAAAATTTAAAATCACATGGACTTCAATGGAAAAATTATTTCGCGCCATAATTTAGCTTTACATGACATGACATGCTTTACATGACCTGCTCGTGACGAATTATTGCTAATGTGCTAATGTGCTAAGGTGCTATTTGCACCTCGCTTCACTCAATATGCTAACATATACCGAGATTTTGCGAGCGAATCTAGACAAAATTGAGATCTGGTTCGCGATCCTGGTTTTTTTATATTTTCTTAAAAAACTCGATATTTTTTTACAATTGTGATTACTTTTTACTCACATGCTGACACTTGCGTCGCTAAGACCACTGCAATCTCGCGAGTCGTTCTGTACAATCGCTAATAAATAATCAGTTTTAAGTTAAAAAAAAATACATATCATGGTCAATTCCACTGGAAAACTAATCAACTCTATACACATCGATTGGTACCAAATCAAAGTAAATTGCGTAATAAGGTCGCGTGAAAATGAAGTAGAAAAATACCCTTACATACATACACACACACACACACACACACACACACACACACACACACACACACACGCGTGTTTTTAAAAAGTGTCTAAAATTACTCAGAACAACTCAAAACGTCACCTACAAAAGATATATATATATATATATATATATATATATATATATATATATATATATAATCATTTCCTTAAACAGTAAGTTAGAAAGTACATAATTTAAATATATTATTTAATAACTGTACTACACCGCCACCTGTTGAACAGAATAGAAACATAATATCAATAATACTATAGATATAACACAATTATAGAGAAGGAATATTCTATTTACATTAATGAAGAGTATCGATTACAACGTCTGTGTAGTTCCAACTCCATACTTGTACATTAATCGACTCGGAAGTTTGTAAAACCTTCACAAACCGGTTATTTTTAGATATACCTTTATTAGAATCCATTACTAATACATATAAACCTTAATATAGACTATATTTTTATTTTATTTATAACTTCCTATAAATCTGAAGAATAATTAATAGCCTAATGAAACAAACTTCTTATATATTTTTTTGTAATAGGAAACAAACTTTCTTAAAAGTGTATTGAAAAAATTTGATTTTAAATTATAATTCGATGTTTGTTTTCATTTATTTATTAGAATTATGTTCTTCTAGCCTTGAGGACTTGGTTTTGGCAACACCTATTAATAATTTTAAAAGCATTTCGACTAGGAAATGCGGTAAACGTCATTACCAATTGAAATATTCAAGTCTATTCCTGTAAAAAGTTCTAATTTTAACATCAATCAGAAAGCAGGAGCTGGCACGCTAATATTTTTATAAAACATTGTTTTAAATACATAAAACTTATATTTTAAACACATTTGTTTAAACACAAATAACTTTCAGTACATAAATAGCTTTTTGGCATTTTAGTTAAAAACTTTTTCTCCGGATATCGTCTGATAGTTGTGTAAAACATATTATATAATTATATATGACATGAATTCATTAATTTCACAATATATGTGAATAATTTTTCAATTTTAAGAATAAAACCTCATAAACAAGTAACTTTTTAGGACAACATATATTTTTTCTTGTTGAAACTGAAATGCACAAATCAAAAGAACTAACAAAGAAACAAGTGGATTTTCATTAATCATTAAAATGTATGATAATACTTTGAAATGTATGAAACAGTAAGTATTTTATTATGTATGTAAAAAAAACTGTATAGTTTTTGTAAATATTATGTCTATATACTAATTTTAAAAATAACAAAATAATCATGAATTGGCAACGACGAAATGCATAATATATTTATATACAGAACAGATAAGGCTAGTTAGATGCCAAAAGGAACCCGTTACCTCACTAACATCTGTCAGACTTGACATATTGACAATATTGACATATTATCAAAGTCAAAGATTTATTTTATTTCATATATAAACATTGCTCTTTTGAAACGTCATACTCGTTTTGTACGTCTCCTACAGATAGGACCATGTAAGAAGAACCGACAAGAATTTCCAACAAAACCAACACAGCTGTCAAGAGCGAAAAAGACAATGTCCTTTCTTAGATATACATAATATATTGACATTTGTGTGAATGTGATCGTTTATTCTCACTATCTTACTAATTGTAACAATAGCTCTTCACAATAACATCATAATTAGTTCAGTCAAAAACTTATTTATATGTAAAACTAGCTGTCACTCGCGGTTTCACCCGTGCGGATCAAAGGTTCTGTTTTCTATAAGGATAACTAAGAGTTATGAGTAATATCTCATAACTTATATCAGGGGTGGTCAACTCAATCGGACTCGAAATCTACTGTGTGCCTTCCTAATTCTTTGCGATCTACCGACTAGGAATTATTAATTATACTTCAATTATTTCCTTAATATCTAGGACGGGAATAGGTAGGTACCGATAATTCTTTTCTTGCCAGCGATCGACTGACCCGGGAGCGGTCGAGGGGTTTGCCTCCCCTGGTCTACAACCTTCCTTATGAACCTGCCGATCATACCCAAAAATATGTTTTTAATGTAACGGATTCATTTAAAGATTAGTGAGTTTGAACAAACAATCAAACTTATTCGCTTTATAATGCGAAGTATACATATATATATATATATATATATATATATATATATATATATATGTCTATATTTCAGAATATTTTTGTAACTTGTTAATTAAATTAATATTACGTAACGTAGACCCAAAGTTTTAGAAGCGCTGTTGATTATAATACGTTATATAAAGATACATATACATGTAAAGTATATGTTCGTAAATCTGATAAAACGACACACCTATCATAATTATCTGCGGTATTGTATTGTCACGACACACGACATTAAATATATAATATATAAAACCATAATTAATACTCTAATAACCACTCTTTTCTCTGGCAATACGATTCCTTTTGCAATACTCATAATATAAGTTTGCATAATTTATTTAAGTATGAGACGGTGAGTTCTCCGTTTTTAATATCTAATCTACTATAACTACAAACATGAACTAATTTAGTATACATGTTGTAATAGACCACATCTGTACATTACACTGTATATAAAATGTAACGGAACGATTTTAATGTAAATTGATGTGATGCTACAGTCAGCTTCATAACTCGATTAACACATTTTAAGTTTCAAAATAGCTATATACTATATTACATCAAAACTGCTGAACGTGACAAACGCCAATATTGAATGAACTAATGAAGTTCAAATTATAATTGACACAAATTTATAATCTTGTCATTGTCACGGAATGAAAGTTGAGACAAAGAATATAGCGTCTCTTTCTTTGCATTTCAGTTTTAAAACACAGATGACACATTAGAAAAAGAATATATTAATGATTTAAAAAAATATATAATACGGTCTTCGAATTTTGAAGCTAACTGTAACTTATTTGGCATATTATCTCATATGTATGTGGAAACAAAAAAAAAATTGTTTATAGTAATATAAATAAATGTAAGGAGTTCGACAAATTTGTTTGATTCTACATGGATAATTTACTTCAAAAGAAGTCAGCGGCAACTATTAGTAAAAAATGAATTTCATGTAATATTTATAATTTGAATCAAATTACAAAAAATAACATTAAATGTATAGTTAACTGACGTGCAATCAGTAACCACTAGGAACCCGTTTACAAAAGTATGTGGATTACTGTTTTTAATAGAAATTGATTCTAAATCTTCTATAATGTAATGATGTTAATTTAATCTATGATAATACTATGTTATTTATATCTCATATTAATTACATATATCGTATACTAGCTACGTCCCGCAGATTCACCCGTGTGTAATCCTACTACTATAGTTTATTGCCGTCCTTTCATAAGGACATACCAGCATACCATAATCGAATATATTTTTTTAAATCCATCCGACAGTCCTGAAAAATAGGTTTTTTAATCAAACAAATAAACTTGAAATAAAACTATTTTTACGGATTAAAGTCGCGTATAATTTGGTTACATTTTAACTTTATTCCGACGTTTCGAATGCTTTGCAGCAATCGTGTTCACGGGTAGACGAGATGTAAGTGTCTGTCAGTAAGTCAGTTAATTTGTCATCTACCTACAAATTACTTATCATCGATCATGTCTATAAAACAGTTTCTATCTTTATATTTATTTCTATCTTTTTTGTATTAGATTTTAATATACCAGTGCTATAAAACCTCTCAGACGTTAGAAAGCTGTAATGATAGGTCCGTTTAGTGAGTTATTAACTATATTATGTACGAACATTATCTTATTCAGTATAGTCAAAAAACAGGTTGAATGAGACGAGGTCTTTTCATAATGTATAACAGTTTAAAGAAATTAGGTCTGTATATTTCTTGTGTATATTTTATATATATAGTTATGTATGTAAATATATTTATTAATTTTTTTTGTTTAGCACTTTATTTTATATATAGGACTTTTTTAAATATATTAATAATGATGAAATGAACACAAACGGAGAATATATCTCTAATAGTCTTCTTTCAGCAAACCCTTGAGAGATAATGCTTAGAAGAATTATTAAAATCTCAGTGCACATATAATAAATATTGAATAAGGAAAAATAAGTAGATAAAATGAAAAACAAAATATAAACAAACTTTAATCTATTATTTGTATGAATTAAGTCATGACTATAGTTAATACCAAGACTTGTACTGAAAATTATCAAACATTGACTAATTCGAAAGGAGTAGAGAAGAGAATTCTAAAAGTATGCTATGCGAAATATCACGAACATTTGGTATCGATCAAAGATTCCTAGTATTTGTCGACGTCTAATACAAGAAGTTAAATCGTTCATAGAGTTCACATATTAGGAAAACTTAAAAAAAGTTTAATGTCCTTGAATGTTAAACGAATCGTGTATTCGTGTTCCAAAAAGATTACTTTTATTACTGCAGTCAATAAATCACAAACTTTAAAACTATAAAATATAGATATTATAATTAATTATTAAAATGTACAGAGGTGAGAAACTTATATACAAACTTTATTATGAATATTAACTCGACATAAATTGTTTTTTTTTAGTGACACAATATTAATAAACAAAATGGCGCTTGTTTTCAAACATGAATGAAATTAAATAATCTTGTTTGTTAAAACGAGAAAATTACAAACAAAAACAGTTTAAAGAGATCAAACAACTTCAAGGAATTTATTGTATAAAGTACATTAGTTATTGTTTATCTTTAATACGGAAATGACCTCAAACTGATGTTATTTTAATAAAATATATATGAAATCTATACTTAAATTTATTTATTTTATAATTGAAAATCAAAATGTCAAAATAATATCTCGAAAACGTTTTGTTAAAACATCATCAAATAATAAGTTTTTGTCGCCTTTCTTATACCCACCCAAGTTTTTTTAAACTAATATAAATATGATTTAATAAAAAAAAAAGTTAAATTTATAATTGAATAGGTTACAATTTTTTTTTAATTTTTTTATTCAGCTACAATATTTATGTTCGCAAAATTAAAAGGGTAATCAAAAATTTTTTTAAATTTTAACTCAACTTTGCATTTCAATGTTTATATTCTGTAGTTCCCACGGGAACTAGCAAAGACAAGTATTCAAAGCGGGCGATAATTATAACCTAACACTACTTTTCTCTACAGCACACTATTTTTGCTAATTTAAAGTACTTCAAGACTGCCTTAAAAGTAACATTTATTATGATAACCTATAAATAAGAACTTTCTAAACATAACAATTGTTTATTAAGATTAAACAATAGTTTAAAATATATCAAGTTCATTTTTAAATTAGAAGTATTGAACTAATGGGATTTCCTCGTTCGGGAATCCCTCGCCATGGCATTAAAAATTTACCGAATGTTTCTACTTTATCGGCATTTTAACCTTCTTTTAAAAATTATAATTTATAATTTAATGCATATAATATAATTATCAAGAGTATGTTTGTTCAAACGTCCTCTAGAACGTTCTTAAATTAACCTCAATAGTATATGTTATTAATATAAAAATGTACGACTACAAAAACTAATGTATAGCATATTTACAATTTACAATTTAATATTAATATTAGAAACTTAAGTTTTTGTTTGTTAAAAACACAACTTAAAAACGCGCTCATATCTGAAACTAACCATGATTTTTTTTTTAATTTTATTGCTTTATACTTTGAGAGGCCTATAATAAGTTGATGACATCATGTGCGACCTCTAGAATCAAATTCAAGAAGTGCCTTCTCCAGAAATATAGCAAATATGCAAATAAATATAATAAAATGCTCTTTTTTAGTCTATGTAGAAGAAAGTATTAATATGAAAAAAAATTGGTAACTTTAGGTTGACAAAGCAACATTATATGTGTAATATAAATGCTTATGTTTTGAATAAACTAATGGTATTTCAATAATTTTTATGACTTCTTTGTTATATTCTTATCGAAGGCTATTAACATTGTTTGTTTTAGTGACATTATTAACATTAAGATATATATTATTAAACTCGCATATTAATTGATAATAAAAATCTGCATAACAACTGCAGTTCAGAAAACTTTACGAGGCAAACTAAAGAGATGGAAGCGAGAAAAGTTTTATAAGATAATGTATTACTATATATTAATTATTTCTCAGTCGTTAGCAAATTGCAATGACTAAATATTGTTATGGAACCGGTTTTTTTTAGTTTATTTCAATAAGAGACGACTATTTATAGTTTTAGAGGGAGACATTGAATATTTATAATAGCTCTTACCTCCAGATACACGATTAAGCATTATTAAAAATAGAATCAAAATACGTTATTACCGTCCGTTTACGCATTATATAAAACAATTGTCAATCTGAATCTGTTTAGAAATAAAGTTATAAGATAGGAAACTTACTTATGTTTAAAATAATCCGATATTTGGCTGACTTTCCAGAACATTTGCACCAATAGCATTAGCAAAGTATGGTTAATCCATGTGTACAGTTTATAACAGCTCTCCATGGCACCTCTTTCACGGACCCAAAAAAATTTTAAAGAAACCTCAGTCATTCGTCAATTATCAATTAACACAAGCAGAAAAACGAAAACGATATATTTAATTTTACAACTATAAAAGAATCACTTTAAACTGGCCGGAGCACGGATTTCGAAACGTGTTGCGCGTACAATGTACTTAAGATGATTGTTGCTTATCAGTGGAGTGCCTTGAACGAAAATAGATATGCTCAAACCGCGCACAAGTTTGACCACACTCGGGCGCTGGTGCACGCGAACTGATGGCTGAGGCCTGAACAACGTAAGTACTCGCTGCTCGCTCGCTGTGATGACGACGGATGACTCACACTTCGTATCGACTGTTTGATATCTCTGCAAATGAATTACTGAGCATTCTTATAAGCTCAATGTCAAAACAATAATATTCAGCATTTTTGACAAAAGAGGTTAGTTATTTATTTAGATACGGGTGATTTGAAGGTAGGAATTTACTTATAAACCAAAGTTTTACGATCACGTTTATTAATATTTAAATTAAATAAGAATTATGTTGGTATATCTACATTTTTAGAGCTAAGAGCTAGCTATCATTAAATACTTGTCATTATTATTATTATATACGTACCAAATAAAATAATTTTTGTATCTACATAGTTTTTAAACTGCTACATCAAGCACAAGTTACTGTACAGTAGGTAGGGAGGTAGGTTGATAGGTAGGTACCACTAGCCATTAGCGTTTAGGTGTAACCGACCGTGAAAGCTATCGACGCTATATAATCTAGTTTTCGTTGTTTTCATTATTATAAAGAACCCATTAGATTATATTAGTTTAAGAAATTTTTACTAAATTGATGTCATAACTGTAAAAGATTAGACAGGATAGATAAGCGTAATCTGAGTTTGATGAAAATATTTTATTACACGGCTGTAGAAAACAAATAATATACGTAGGTACAAAGAAGTTCGTATTGCATAATAAATAATAACACAGCACAGACACACCTCCAATACATTTATAATACTAAAACCTAGGTGTAGCTCGTCCATTACTGACAAGGTCGCGATATTTATAGTATTTTAGCTGAACCAGTTTGAAACCTCTACCTTTTTTGTCTTAGAAATAATTTAAAAAACGAACTAACTTAATTATGTATAATATCTACTTTTATCTATAACTCGTTTACTTGTACAAAGTCCAAATTCATAATATGGGTTCAGAATTATATTAGGTTATTAATTTTTAACTAAATTCGATGTAATATAAATTCTTATCCAACAAAACCAGCTTTAGGTGTATTATAGGTTATTCTGTTAAGTTAACGTTTAGTCTTTTCTTCAACATATTTAAATAATCTGTGTAGTATTATCAGTAAACAAAAATATGTATATATAACCTCTTTCATTTGAAATAAAGAAAACAATAGTAATATATATATAAATATATATAAATATATATATATATATATATATATATATATTTATTTTAATATTTTATTGCATTTTTTTATAAATTGTACAAAAGGCGAGCTTTGTGCTAAAAAAGTGTTCTCTTCCAACCGCCAGCCAATCTTAAGAATCACAGGAGAAAATCTGTGGTGGTGGGCAAAAGAATTATGCTATGTATAAAAATAAATATATATATATTAAATAAAGATATATCTTCTTTAACTATTACCGTCGTCGAGCTATTACTTGACGTTTGAACGGGTCACCTTTGTCATGTCATCAGATAAAAACAAGAATTTACATTTAAGATATGAAGGAGTAAATAGATTGTATAAGATATAAGATAGATATCTAAATGATGTTCTTTGTATGTGAAACTGGGAGTTTATCTTTACAGTTACATTCTCTACCTTCTAAACATATTTCTAAGGATCTTTGACATGAGTCTGTGAAGCATTACAGCTCATCCTGACGCTGTTTTCGTCAATATGACGTCGACAATTGAAACATTTAAGATCAACCTTGAGAGCTAAGTTTGATCTGCACAGATTATATAATATCTATATATAGAAAATATAACAGGTAACACCGATTTATATATAGGATGTATTTTTAATCACAATTTTTTAACTTATTGATCAAGGAAGTTATTGTAATCAGATCTTCGAAATAGGAATTTTTTGTAATACGTTTGAGGCTGAGTAATTCTAGACCGTTTAAAAACAAATAAGTATGTATGTGTTTGTATACATAGGTGTTTATGTAAGATTTTGTTTCGAGTCCATTTTCTCGCGACCTGATTATGCAATTGACTTCGTTTTGGTACCAATCGATGTGTAGTCATGTAACTTAGAGCTGATTAGTTTTCCACCGAAATCAACCAAGCGTTTTTTTAATATTCTTTTTAAAACTAAATATCACGTGTTTGCGCTTTGTATAAAACTAGAGACGAGGTTGTTGTGATTGTGGTGACAATGGACGCGAGACCTTACATTTAGCAAAAAGTGATCACAATTAGATAAAAAAATTTATAAAAAACATAGTTTTTTTAGAAAATGTAAAAGTGCTATCAAAATTTATTGTTAATTTTTTAAATACATGAAATGTGCTATATCTGTTATAAGTTGTTTTAATGACTTTAGTGAAAGTAATTTTTAAAAGGATTTTATTTATAATAAACATGGTAACAATATGACGTTTAACCAGGAAGTTAAAATGATGGCTCCCACAACCATTATCGCTTGTTTTTTACTCTATTTAGGACATTTCTAATATATAAACCTCCACATTATAGTATTGAAAATCCTAAGTTTCAGCCCTGAACTAGTACGGTCTCGGAGTTACATCTCACATTACATCATATCACATCACATCACACAACATCACATCATCACATCACATCACATTACAAACATCTAAAGCAGTCTTATAAAGTAACTTTCACTTCTTAATAATTAACTTATATAAGCTGTAATGCACTATATGAATTATTTATCAAGTAAAGTCGTAATGCGCGTCTTTTATTACACATTAATTGGCATTTGAAGGACTCCTTAATAACTATTAATAATTATAATTCAATAAAACAAAGGATTATAGATTACTGTTTAAAGAAAACATCATTTTGAAGGAATATTATAATATAATCATATTAAAAATATGTACCAATATGACATTGTTAGTGATTTGAAAGCGTTAAATTAACACTTTTATTGGTAATTTTAAAATGATCACAAACGAGCACACTGGTCACCTGATGGTAGGTGATCACCGCCGCCCATGGTCTTTTATGTTATCCTGGAACGCATAGGAGTCATCGGTCTTTGAGGAAGAAGTAGCTCCTAACATCATGTCAAAAAGCTATTAGTGTGTCATAAATAAATTAGATTTTCTCAGTCTGAGCTCAAATATGTTTATTAAATTGTATAGTGTTGAAGGTGCATTAGTGATCTGTAATCTATCACAAAGCTTTGTATTGCGTACTTCAGAAGCAAAACCTATTTAAAGCTGCTCACAAATATTTGTTTTGGAGTGAGCACAAGAGACCGCCACAATGACTTTAAAACATTACTCCACTGACAGTTAACACAATAACTCAATGTATTTTTTACACTTTTATTTTAAATTTTGGACCGCGCTCAAAATACTGTTGATGTTAATATAGTGACAAAAATAATTTAATAACACTAACACTTGCTCAGTAATAATTAGATTTAATTATTGTTCAATATAGTTTATCAAACTAGGTTCATCTGATGGTTTGGCATTTCCATGAACATCTGTAATTATAAAAAGTTGCAGATGCCATACCACCCTTATGGAATGCAGAACTAGGATGCATGAAAAGAAAGGGAGAGAATTTGGCATTCGGCTATATATCATCAGAAGTGGAGCAGCTTTAAAGCTACTAAACGTCTTTCTGTGAAGGTTAGTTAAGCCAGCTGGTATAACCGTATACGAGCTGCAAGTTAGCACATTATTTATTCAAGGAAAGCCTTACCATAATGGAACATGAAGGCTATATGTTACATTTATGAATCCGTTTCTAATCACGCGAGTGCCTCACGAATATTATATGATTGAGTGACTAAAGTATATTTACACAAATCATTCGAGCTATAGCGATGACTTTAATTCTACTTTTAACACCAAATATTAACTCTGAAAATTTACTTATCAAGCGCCATTAATATAAAATTGAAACCTTAACCTAAAATTATAGAATCAACAACAACCATGGTTTGTAAATAAAACAATACATTCTCCTACTCATTCCTTATCTTTGTTCTTATCTACTTGTACATGGAAATGCGTGATAAGATAATAGAGAACCAGATATATTTTAGCCAAAAATATTTTTTGTGATAACTATGAGAAGTTGATCATAACTCAAAGTTTTGAAAGGATCTTTTTAAGTATAATTTGTTTGTAATATCGATTATAAATCTGTTTATTAAATCGTCCTCTGAAGGTCAATGGCCTCTATCGACGGAACATGGAAACTTTACGACCGAACTTATTTATTAACCTTATTGGACAAGGTCACTGGGGACATTTTGGGCATTATAGTTCTATGGTGTACCATCAGCAGAACTATAAAAAAGTATAGTAAAATTTATTGAATTTTTTTATAGAATACTTTAATCAATAAGACAGATTTTGTTGACATATAGTAATTTTTAGTTCTATCTTAAACATGAACTGAAACTGTTAAATGAAAAATTAAAAAAATATATTCTTTTTTTGCAATAGTCGATAATTATATGTAATTTAATTCAGTCAATATATTTTTTTATTCATAACCCTTATTTGGAGTTTAGAAACCTAAAACGAAGTTTAATTGAAATTATATGTCATTGGAGTCAAAATAAACAACAGAAGATGCCTAGCAAGTCTAGGCTTCATGAGGGTTTATTATGATGTATGCTGTTTTTTTTTTTTTATTTTTTTTTAAATTTTTTTAAGCACCAGAATGTTTTATGTTTTTTTACTGCATTCTCAGGTTGACTGATGGAGAATGTTTTTTAGCGTTAAGTCCGCCTATTGTGCCCGTTTTGGGCAATAAAGAATTAGTAAATAAATAAATTTATTTACGCACTAAAGAATTATTTAGTTTTAAGTTAAAATATTCAAATACAAACATAATTTGCAACATATTCATAATCTGAAGTATTTTTTTTTTAATAAGTAAGAATAAAAAGACTATCGTAACAGGCAGGACTCGAATTTGTCGTCACGGTGTGTGCTAACGCGATCCCGTGACGTCCCATTACGGCAAAGAGGGCAACCGTTGGTTTTTTAGTGGGTAGCCTTAAAAATGGCAGCATCCTCTATGCTGCCGGGTAGTCCCACATAACCCCCCGGCCGTCACCCCCCTGGGCCGACGGGGTACCCGTAACGGGTTTTTCCAACGGAAAAAAAAAAAAAAAAAAAAAAAAAAAAAAAAGGACTCGAATTTGTAGGACTAGGATTTCATTCCGTCGCAGTTTCTCCACCAAATGAGTTGCTTTCCTCCAGACGTCTCTGTGAATCTATTATTTTATAAATATATTTTTTTTGACTGACAGTGAAGTTATATTAAAAAATAAAAACATATCTTGTTTATAATTCTAAAAAACCTTGAGACCTATTAGGAAGCAGTTTCTTAAGCCAAGTATTATTTTATGGAGGTCAACGTCCTTATTACGATAGTGCATTGTATTCAGATGTCAACTGAATGCATGAATAATATTATGTTGAATGTGAGAAAGTATTTAACATATAAATACTTTATGGTTATTTTTTAAATGTTGAGTTTTATAATTTATAATTTGTATATTTTGTCAATAATCATGGCTTCTCTGTTGTAGTCAACATTCATATTATAAAGTTTGAGTGGAATGGACATAAACAAAAAAAAACTAATATAGACCGATTTTTTAAATTGTGTAATAATAAGAATGATATATTAGCCTTAAGTGATATAGGTTATATTTGTGTATGTATATACTAAATAAAATCGATTGTCCGTAACTAACACCTAGGAGTAAGATAAAATTATCATTTTAACTTACACAGTATATTTAGGTTGGTTACATTTTTATTTTTATTGTCTGTGGCAGACACGTAACTCGTCTACCCGTGAACACGACTGCTGCAAAGCATTCGAAATTTCGGGTTAAAATAAAAATGTAACCAAATTATACGCGACTTTTAATCCGTAAAAATAGTTTTATTTGAAATGTGTACTCGTGAAAATCATACAGTGACTTGATAAAACATTTTAAATAAATGTAAAATAAAATCTCATTCAGGATTCTAACTCTATCACATGAGCTACGGTGTTATATGTTCTAATATAATTTTTAATAGAAGTCGTCCATCCGTCCGTTAATAAGTCTCACTCCTCTTGATAAAAATTACTTATAAGACGGGTAGCGACATATAGCTCAATTAGGGTCGCAGCTACGAACATCCTCGACTTGATAAATTATTTATTCTATATGTATTTAAAAATGTATATGATAAGAAATGTTTAAACGTCATTACAAATAATATGTAGCAGACGTAATTATCTCATTAAATATTTATCCAGAAGGCTGGTTGGCGCGTCATGTGATGATCAGATGGAAAATTTTCACATCACATTTATTTCTGGTTTTCTTATCACTAATGAGTTTTAAATCGTTTTCCTAAATATTTATTTAAACCTACAAAGAGTCATTGGATTAAGCTTATGAAACTAAACAAATCTTATATATATATAAGGAAAATTTTTTGTTTATTTTAAGATTATATTTATATTTTAAAATGATATAAGCTATTGCAATTATATTTCAAATAGACATAGACTGCACTTATGACAGGTCTTTCTCTATTATATATAACTTAAAAATGTCGAAGTGTCATACAAGCTTTCAACCCCTATTTCACCCCCTTAGGAATTAAATTTCTAAAAAAAACCTTTCTAAGCGGACGTCTCCTGGTTACAAATTGCCTTTTTGCCATCTTTATTGGATCAGTAGTATTCGAGATTTTGAGGTGAGTGAGTTATTGTTTTTCGCTTTTACATGTATATATATGATCTGGCTCTACTCATGTTATTTCTATCGTATTTTTGAACCCCATCACCTGGACAACCATCGCACTGCACGGAGGTGTAGTTGGAGCATGTGGAACACGCCACGCTTCTGCCAATGAATTTAAAAATAATCGGGCAAATTCCGATACTAATAACGTGAGTACAGACGGATAATTATATATAATAATAATCGTGAATCACGAAAGTTTTACTACGTTATACTCTAGTTGCACGGCTCCAACGCATGGAGAGGAACCGACAAGAAACAACAACATAGTAGGTATGTGAGAACATATTATAATTCAAGTCAAGAGTAGTGAGAACAAGATCAGAATAACTAACCAATTATATACCATATCCAAGAACGGTTACACTACACCTGCGAGGGAGTTACATGTGGCGAGTAGTCAACAATTAGATTATAACTGGACCTTCCATATATTGCTTAGTATTATATGCAGTTTATTATTGTCCCTGCTGGCGCTTTCGACATCCTCGGGAGGATATGAATTTTAAGCAGGAATTAAATAGACATATAGTTTAAAGATATATAGGGTTGACAGCATATGCAAGGTGAATTTTTTTTTTTCGATAATGTGAAAGGAGAAGGGAAACTAGGGCAATGTCACTAAAAACAAGGTTTCATAGCAAAAAAAATTAGTGATAGTATTTTTTGTTAGATCAAACTAAAATTTGTAGTTTAGTTTTGAAATTGGGCAAGATCCATAAAGTTCTTCTATTTTTTTTAGTTTTTTCAAAGTTGAAAAAAATGTATTCATGTTAATTCGGTTAATTTTGAAAATAGTTTTTTGTTTTATCGCTTCATTATGATAAAAGACGTAATAGTAGCGTATAGTAAGTGAAAATAATAGCTATCTAACATTATTTTGTAAAACATGTTTAAACTAGCTGTATATATCAACAGTATTCTGACTTCCTTCGACAGGTGATGAGCCAGGATAATTTTACAACCACCAATTTAACGGAGCTTTGGAAATTAAGTGAAAATCACTTTCGTTTTCGCCGCATTCCAGATACATTCACACAGAATACGATACACATCTTCAAGCGATATATATATAACAAATTAGATTCTTGTAGGTAAATAATATAAGTGTTTGACACTACCACGTGTGCTTGTAGCATATATGTTTGACGTTCAATCAATATACATCGCGTGACTTCATTCAAATATTACAAGTTTGTATGATGTTTTATATTTAATATCAGATACGAGTCTTAAAAGTTTATAGCTAGGTTGTTTATATCTAACTTAAAGATCATATTTAGTATACATTCAAAACCAGTTCATATCTAAATGTGAAAAACAGACAAACTGTACCTACAAAAGATAGAAAACATAGATTTCAATGAAACGGGATGGAAATACATTTTTTGAAATGTTTTACAATAACCAATCTATACATAATATGAAATGTCCCTGGCTACGTCCGTCTGTCTGTACGCAATAAATTTAAAAACTACCAAACTTAAGCTTTTGATAAATACGTAATTCATTATTATTTTATGTCGTTTGAGTTAATTAAAACGATTATTGCTCAAAAGATCGGGAAAAATTTGACAATTAATAAACAATTAAAAACAAAACAAACAAACAAATAGAAACAAATATAAACAAACAAAACAATTTAAAAAAGTTTCACTGTTATCACAATCCACGCAGGTTACGCTGTTGACAACAAGATAATAAGAATGATAGGATGATAAGAGATATTTAAATGAAAAGTATTTTGTTCGTTATTGTTTTTTGTTCGTCACTCGTCGAACAAAATGTTAAACGTAATGTCTTTAGTAATTTATAGTTAACTTATTTTATCTGCGGTAATATTTAACGGTCGTATAAAGATTATTAATTACATTGTGATTAAATTTTTCCTTTTGATACTCTCATTAGTTATCAGTTCAGATAACTCCTAAATTGAATTTGTAGGAAAACATCGATCATAGTATTTAATCTCAGATTGCAGTAAGATTATTATTTCGGTATGAAGTTTCCTTGTCAACAGTTCTCTCTTCTTAAAAATACATTGTTACCTACTGTTTGAATTTTTTGTTTCATTCCAGTATTAACCCTTTTTTCCGAAACAAAAGTAGTTATTTTGATTGGTTGAGGTTAACTTTAATAGTCACTTTTACTGATTAATTTATGAGCCAAATATAAATAATATATAAATAATAAATAATATACACCTATACGTATAAAGAAGTAACATCATAAAATTTATACACATTAAATTGTGAATAAATTAACAATAATATAATTTTATGGATAACTTATATAAACAATATTGCTTTACAAAGAATAATTTACTGAACAAATAAAAAGTTTACTATTATATATAATTATTCGACTGTACTCACGTTATTACTATCGGAACTTGCCCAAATAATGTCTAACCCATTCGGAGTCCTTATTCATGAACTCGAAATATGGCGGAATCCGCCGGATAATAAAAAATATAATTTTAATTATAAGCTTACACATACAAAAAAATATAAGTTTACTTATAAGCTTACACATACAAAAAAATATAAGTTTACTTATAAGCTTACAAATACAAAAAATTATAAGTATACTTATAAGTTTAATAATCTGTTGAATTAGCGAGTATTCAACGAGTAAAAGTAACGTCAAAAATAAGATTTCGTTAATAAGCAGCGCGATCGCGTCAATGTGGCTTTAGGCTAATCCACATTCAACACAGAATAAGCAGATATGAAGTCATCTCTGCTTGTGACATTACGTCATTTGAATAAATATTGAACTACTTACACACATCGTATTATTCAAACCAATAAATAGGTATATTAAATATGATTTTTATTAGACATTTATATTTATTATTGAGATGATTTCTTATAAATATAAATTTAATCGGTTTTAATATTGCCTTAATTTTTTTGGTATCTTTATAATATCTTTAGATAAAAAAAATTGTTATTTTTATTTATGTCACTATATGCTTTCATCCCATTACTTTAAAAGTAGGTAATCTGATTGTAGGTTGGTATATTATTTACAAACACATTTAGTAATAATTAACTCCGGAAAAGAACAGTAATATCCTCATTTAGAATATCTTTATAAAGCACTTCCACGAAACGAATACATTTTAAAACCTTATTAAACTGATTATTTGGTTAGAGAGTTAATGGATCGATTAAATCGATTTTACTCTCGATAAATACAAAAAACACCGAATCTGACTTTTAATTCCAAATATTATAACCTCGTCCAACCAAATAAAAAAGTGTTTAGAAATATAACACTTTTTTTTTATTTTCAAACCACCCGTTTTAAATGATTTTATACAGTTTATAAATATCGGCTTTTGAAAAACTTAAAGAATTGTTGACGTAATTGAGAAAGATTAATGAACGGATGAAACCACAATCAGAATAATTAACAAAATAAACTTCGATTAGAAATCGTATGGGAGCTGAAATTTGCAACAGTTTGAGCAAAACTTCATATGTAAGAGGATAATGGAAAATATGGTAAGAGCACTGATGTTGGTTAGATTGAAGATCAGAAGTAAAAAAGGATCCCAATACCTATGCTGTTACAAAAAAGTCTTTAAAGAATTATTAAACACTTCAAAAACAGGTACTATCTACTTTTTCTGATAAAAAGAAGGTATTGCTTTCTGCAAGTCATGGACAGTTCAACAGATTTAAAAGGAGACATTTATATAATATAAAGATGAAAAGTGAAAGTTTATATGTCGTTTCAGTAGTAGATTAACAATATACATAATTTGTTGTGATAATTCCCGAAGACTCGTAAACTTCTGATTAATTCTGACGATTCAGGATTGTTCTTAGAAAAAATGAATGCTAGAACATATTTAGTTAAAGCTCACAAATCAGCCACTGGACATCAGAATAATAGTCGTATAACATTTTTTTTCTGTTGCAATGCTTCAGCTTCTGCTGCTGGTGTATGGTGAAACCGTTCTGTTTCTGCTGTATGGTGAAGCCATTAGTTATACATAAATTAAAAATACCACGTTCATTTAACGGTTCAAGTACACGTTAAAAACTTTCCTGCTTATTGGATGACTAATAAGAAAGCGTGTGTCACTTCTGTAGTCTTCAATAAATGATATTTTTTGTCACAGATGTTAAAAATATTTGGGCAAAAAAGTATTACTTTCTATTAATGGATAATTCTGCAAGTCATTCTCCAGATAAACAACAAACGATATGGCTACTCAGGTTTAAAATGGAAACGAAAAACTTCTATTAGAGCACGAATATTCCAAGATCTACTCTGATAGTATTGGAGAAAGTTTTGAAGATTTTGGACAGACTTTGACGATTGATATTAGATGATAATGAATTAAATAAAGATGATTTAGCTAATATGAAGAAACCCACATGAAACCCACAAACCAAATAAAGTCACAAGCCATCAGTATAAGGCTTGAGTTGGAAAGAAAACTGGGAAATCATTTTCTACTATGTGACACACATGTGAAATGAGCTCTTCATCACCAGCGACATATTAAGAGATTCTTACGTCGGTTTGGGGAGGTCTATAAAAATGTAGCGAAAAAACTTAAGCAACTGTTAATTACAGATTTTATAAAGAAATCATGTCAATCTGTGATCTATCCAAATTCGTCGGTTTTTGATCCAAGATTCCGTCAGAAAAGCTTTAGTGAAGAGAGGTTCTTCATGTCAATTTGGAAAAAAGACTGGTAAATTTTGAAAGTTATGGCACTGAATAAAATTATTAAATGTATCTTAAAGATTTCTTTTTTATTATATAACGATTTCAATAGGTAGGGTTTTTTAGTTGTTTTACATAAATAAGCAAATAAATAGAACACGTATTGGAAGTTTATTTCGTTTAAAGCAACACATAGCAAAATATGAGATTTCATAATACACTGTTTGTTGGGAAACTATTTTCAGAGTGAAATGAGGGTTAGTGTATAAATAGTATAAAAAGTGTCAATGACACAAATAAATGTCGAACGATACCGGTGTTTAATAAATCATTTTTTTTTATTTTTTTAGTCTGTGGCATGTATTACAACAACTTGAATTATGCTGAACATATTTCAGCATAATTCAAGTTGTTGTACTAATTGATTTAAAAATAAATAGAAAATATCATCTGTCCTCTATATTAATATAAGTTAAAAATACTGCACTATATTATGAAGAAGTCCTAAGATAAATGTTTTCGAAAAACTTCGTTGTTTTTTCCTCAATTTAAAATAAGGATATTTAACGAGATTTTGTAATCTTACTTTTAAAGAAAAAGGTGCAAATGATTTCAAACATGTGACGACGTTAAATTAAGTAAATATTTAATATAATGTGTTAAGTAATTAAAAGACAGTTAAAATTATCGAAACAGTTAACCTCAATACTAATGATAATGTATTCGAATATTGCTTTGAACTGTTCACTTATTGTTGTATTTTAATACGAAATTTAAGCATTAATTTTAATTTCAGTGTTTAAATTAAAAACTAGTAAGGTTGTTGAGTTTCACATTTTATATATAAATTCATATTTTGTCACGCTAAAACAGTCGAAACACATTTTTTAATGGTTATTTTATTTAGGTTGAAGTATTTTATTTTGTCCATTGCAATTAGTTGACTATGCTTTGAGGTTATTATGAACTGACCTCTTATTTAAACTTGGTAATAATCTGAAAAAAAGTATAATCATTGTACTCCAAATACCGAGACGCGTCAATAAGGAAACAATTGACTCCCGGTCAGTTGACCTCTCGATTGGAGTGATTCAACAACATTGACTTTTTAAATCAAAACGCGATATACAACTGCTACTTACATATTAAAATTAAATCTTTATTTTGGTTTAAAATTATACTTTAAAGAGTTTTTATTGCGTCAGTTTTGTAAAAATCTGCTGTATCATTAATTATTTAAAATTAAATATTTTTTTTTTGTTTTGTTTTCTTTTTTTGCAAGCAACGTCTATTCCTGTACTTTCTGACGTTGACTGATACAAAATGCCTCTTAGAATTAAGCCCGCCTTTTAAACATTTATTTTCTTAATTTTGCAAAATAAATAATTAAATAATAATAATAATTATTATAAAAAATAACGTTCATATTTTTTCTGTTCGCCTTCAGATCTAGACAGAAGTATAAGCATTGACAATAGTTTAATGTTTTTATATGGCGGTGCCAAACCTTGGACTGTTCTAGACACTTGCGTGTTTAATGAAGTATTCAGGAAACTGATACAACATTTAATCATAAAATTCGTGCCAAGCAATTAATTCGACAACAAACGAAAAACTGACGACTGCACAAATATCGTTATTATTATATAGTCTCATACAAATTCTTTACATGTTGACCTGTCAAATTTGACGTCTTAATTTTGTGTTTTAATTTTCGTTCAAAATTATCACTATTTTTTTTTAAACGGATTTATTTAGCTCACCCCTTTTGTTTTTTCATATTTCCTTATCTGTGGTATCTAATGCTTCTTATGATATTATTATTTACTTATTTTTTATTCCGAAATCTCGGTAACAAGCATTTAATGGCATGGCCAAGGCTTGACTACACTACGTAAATAGACGTAGATGGAATAAATAATTAATCATACACAATAAAACACTTAAAATTATGATTCAGAATAATTACAAAAAAAATATATATTGTAAAAAAGTATCACATTTTGAAATAAACATCAAAAGAGTATTTCAGATTAAATTGATTTGGTGACTGATATATTAGTACGTTTCTGTCTCGAACAAAGACAGCGGCAATTTCACTAGCCGTACTCACGCACACTTTATAATCGCTACGTTATGATTAGTTTTAGTATTATTAAAATATATCTAACTGTATTCAAATGACCCTAAATCATTTGTTAAGTTGGGTGTGTGTGGGGTAGAACCATCGGAAAACTTGCAACATATGTGGGAAGACAACAGGAACTTCGAAGCACATGTTGGTACATATGGGTGCACGGTGCTTCTAAATAGAGTTCAATACTTGTGTCGGAAAGATATTGTAATCGAAAGCACACAGGAAGCTGTTAGTCTTTCAATAGATCACAGAAGGGTAAAACAACCACAGAACGATCTGTAGAAGTATCGTAACAATATTGAAACCAAAGCCTTAGTCCGTCCTAGAAGCGGCTCCTAATCTTTCATGTAGGACACCAATGAAAAATAATACAAAATATCTGAAAATATTAATTTTTCATCATCCAGACCGGATATATTACTGTTTTCTAGACAGCTAAAGTGCGTGATATTATTGTAGCTTCGTTTCTATGCGTAGGCCACTATGAAGGTGTTCCAAAAAAATTATGAATCGAATTCTGAAGGTGGATCACTTAAAATTGACCTGAACCAAGAACATTTAGCTTAAAATAAAACTTTGTATAGACGCTGTGGGAGAGTTCTTTAATAAAGAAACTTTAATAAGGTTTTATAAAAATAAAAGAACTCTAACTAATAAATATAGATAGAAAACTTGTTGACGCAATCATTTCCAAGACCAAACTGATACCAGATTGTACCAAAAAAGAAAAGTCGAGGAAATACTATAAAAAACATTAATTACAGAAGAAAATCATCGGTCCCTATTTAAAAAAAAAAATAGATTAGAGTTAATGTAATTTATATTTTAGACTGATTGCTTACAGTTTCAAGACACCCTTCAGTACATATGGTCCTTAATACATGGGTGAACTAATTTAGGTACATACTGTAATTTTGGTTTATTAAAATATTATATACGAATTTTCAAATGCTTTATTAAACATTGAAAGATGATTAAGTCAAAAGAAAAGAATTTATTATTCTTTGTCTTAAAATAATATTAAATATTTGTCATCTTTGGCTCGAGAAATGATTATTTTCAAGTACAAATTATTTCCTATAAATCATCGCCTTTAAGTTGTTTTTTCTCGAGAAAAATACTTCTATATTCTAAAATCCTTTAGTTTAAGTCCCAAATTATATTTGCAAATGTCTTTAAATATATATCTGTGAAGCTGTCTGTTAAATATATATTTGTGAAGCTGTCTATATATATATCTGTGAAACTTATTAAATTTTAAATACCAATATATTAAAAAAAGATATTGCAACCGCTGGGAAACCTTCAAAAATTCATCGGAACAAGTAGCGACACAATAGCTCAATTGGTAAAGCGACTGGAGGAACAAACAAACACAGTTACTTTCATATTTATAATATTAAACCATTCTATCATCGATTTGTGAAAATATTATAATTATTAGTAGATTAGCACTGAAATATAAATAAATGTTTCGTCATCGTAATCCTTACTGCTATTTTATATGCAAACGTGTGTTTGTTACGCTTTCACGCCTTAACTACTAAACTGATCATATTTATATTTTTCTCACACGTTGTCGGAGTACAGGAGTTATATCGTTTCGTATCAAATATTCTTACCTTGGGATAGAAAAATAACTACTAGATTCTTCTTCTAGGGATAGAACAATTCATAAATATATATATAATTTCGATTGTATGCTTCAGAATATAATATAAATTGGGATCATTTTTTTGGCAGAAACCTATACTAGGCCGTAATAATTTCAATCGATCTCTACTTTTATATGAAAATAAAAACGGATTGCTTCAATACTGACTGTACCCCAATGACAGAAAAAATAATGAATTTAATATTAATTAATTAAAGAAATAAATATCATTAAAGACATGTTTATTGTGTTATGTTCATATATAATACTATATGTTAATTTTATATAATAATAAAATAATATTATTGTTAAGTGCGTCTTTGGTGCACCTGTACTTGGATAAAACAAAAGAAAAACATCGTGCCTTAATTCTTAGGTCAATTAAATCTCTAGTAAATTGATTATCATTTATTAGACACTCTATTATAATTAAGAACTAAGGTCATTTTGATGTGTCGTGTTTACGATTCAATTTGTACATATAAGGAGACATAATCTGCACATTGGTGTTATAAAAAATATTAACACATATTCAGTGAGGACACAGAACTCAAAAATAATAATTTTCAAAATATATTTGCCTTAAATTCGGTTTTTTTGTAGTGTCTATTCCATGCAAAAAATATTCAATACAATTTCAGTATTGAATAACTGATTGAAAATATCATTAAATGTCTCTTAGAAATATGATCACACGTCTTTAAAAAAGTAAAAAGGTATAAAACATAACCACCACGTGTCCCCCCCACTGTTGAACATTTTCATTTCGAATCTTAACGTTATAGTAAAATTATTTTATAAAACATAAATTCTCATTAATATCAGCTACAATAAATTTAACACCAGAACAATTTATTAGTAATAAGTATAATAAATGTGATAGTGTTATGTTGTAGGTGATTTCATATAGAGGACAGGTTTCTCTGCAAGTCCTGGCCAGTAGAGGTAGCTGTCTCAACATTACAACGCAACAATATTTTGGCAGACTGTTTCTTTGTGTCTATACATTTTTAAATACCTGCAAGAGACGCCGCAGCCGAAGGTTAAGATTACATAAGTATAAATGTTACCGGTTATCGAATTTCATATTCAATATCCGGTTTCTCGAAGGTTCTATTGTGGAGTATTATATAATTAATAACTTCCTTTCACTAAATGCTAGTGAGAGCTAAAGGATTACGGTTAGACAAATAAAATAACATCTAATACTTATTTATTCAATTATTTTTCTTAAAGTATTTTTATTACGTTTTACTTATAAAATATTCCAGAATTAAGATTCCTATCACTACCAATTAGTTTTAGGTTATTCATTTGTCACTTAATGAGATGTTGCTTTTACATAACTTAATTAAAACAGAGACTTGAGAAATTATTTTACAATTAACTCGTGTAGGTTAGGTTTTATTTCATAGTCAAGAATTTTTATCTATAGTTGTTCTTATTACGTTCATAAAAAATGTATTGTCTATGCTATGTTGACAGTGACATTGAAAAAAAAATGTACTGACAAAACCGAAACAACTTAAAGTTTCATATTTCCGAACTCAAAGATAATTTTAATTGTATATAGAAAAGATTGTAGGATCCATTCTGCAGTAAGTTTTATATTGTAACAAAAACTATTGTCTTAGTTTTTGTTGAGTGAATTGTTATTTAGTTTTTGCTAATAACTTGAATGCTACATTGAATACCATAACACTTAAGGTACATAAAGAGATAAAAGATCATATTTTTCATATCAGTATCATATAATTAATCTAAAATCATATAGGAAGACATCTAAGCTTTATATTTATAAATAAATAATTTATATATAAAAACATAAACAATCTTTACAAGGTTGCTGATATCAGAAAAAATACTGTTTTGAGACGCATTTTATTAGCCTACATGCAAATTGTCAGAGTTTAGAGCAAGATAATAAAAAACGTGTTATTTTAATTGATTTTTCAACATTGCGACGCCATCGTAAAGTGAAGGATGACGGGTGCACGCGCACTGAGCTCTGACCGCACCTCATCATTATACGACTGAGGAATGATTTAGAAATGTTAATGAATAAAGAAATCATTGTACAGTAAATACGATATTAGAATATATGTACTTATTTAATTTGAATGTATTATTTTTATTAATTGATTTTTGATAAAACGGACCTACTTACTAACGTAAAATGAATTTAGAACTGCCTATTTTAACAAACTGCTAAAATACAGATAAATTAATATCACTATATATTCGGCTTTTGTTTTTTACAAAACAAATCGTGAGAATACGAGAATTTTTGTTTTCGTTAAGAAACCTTATATGATTATTGATTTCATTTAATATAAATACATATAATATATTATAGCTATCAGTTTCATTTTAATTATAATTCACGCTTTACGGTTACTAACTGGTTTAACAAGTTGAAGCGTGTTCATAACAACCTCGGTACAGTACAAGGACGTTCTTCAAACGCACCCACCAATGCTGTGTTGTTACATATCTTATTTAAATTTGTCAATGCTGCCATAAAGACTGTATAAATATTTATCACTCTATATTATGATCTTAAACAGACCTTCAAACCATCTGAAGAATTGTCTACAGTTAAATTAAGGAGAAGAGAGTAGAAGGTTATGTTGTTATATACAGACCAAAACGCCACGAAAAAATTTCTATAAAAAGAGTGAAAAGTGATGCTACTTTTTTTTATCAATTGCTGTCAATAAAGTTAAGGAAAGAATAGTTTTCCTTAGTCATGAGGACAACGCCATTTTTAAATAGAAAACTACAAAGACGCAATGACAAGGCGGTATTTGAAAAGTTCATTGACAGTAGCCAATGAAATGACTTTTTATAAGCAGTATTGTTCCGTGTTTAACTTTCATATTATAAAAACTTTGAGTGACTGAAGTCTTCTCTATTTAAAATAAATAGTTATAAAAAAAATACCTAATTATTGTTGTTTTTTTTAGTACATACCAGCTATTGCCCGAGAGCTTTTAACAACAACGACTTACAAATTATTTATTTGCTCCTGACGTGTTATAATAATAAAGTTTATATGTTGTAAATACTGAACTAAATAATTAATAACATATTATTTTCAACCAATCAAAACACATATACATTATAGGTAACTTTAAAATTATGGAAATATTCCATTCGATACCCTTGAAATTGAAAACATGTATTTTGGTAATTGAATTATAGTATATGTGGTCATCGTAAACAATGATGCATAGTGAGATGAATCACAGCCGATAATAGAATAAATTAATTTATTACTCGTGTGCCTTACCCTATATGGTTTCTTTTTAAGAAACCACAACCAGAAAAGCAGTTATATTCTCTATTTTATTGGAAAAATAGAAGGTGGCGGCTGCCAAAAGCTGCCAGAAGCATATTAATTTTGATTTAATTCGTTTTAAAGAATAAAAAAATGTTGTAGTTTCTTTGGCAAAGTCTGAAATATCTGGGGAGTGAATGACTGTGTAACTGTGAATACGCAGAGTAAAGTTGCTAATGAGCCAAGGAAGTAAGGACAACAAGGCTCTTCCCATCGTCGGGTATCCATTTCCGGACAGAGTTCGGATTGGATGAAGTTTTTGAAACTTATCCTAGACAATAAGTGGCTTCGGTGTCCATATTTCCTCGGTGGCCCGAAGCTCTACACCACTGCAGCAGAAACAGGAAGGCCCAATGTTGGAGTGCCGAGCGCTTCGTGCCGATGTTTACATCCTGGCATCGTGCACAACGTAGCCTCTACTGTGCCTCCATATGGTCGGGAGCCCCCAGTTGCCAGTCAAAGGTCCTATTGCGGTAGTCGCAGAGGACTATTGCGTGAGGGTGATCAGGGGCTACCGTTACGGTATCATTTAATACAGTGACACTGTTGGTAAGCGACCCCCTTCGGAGATATAGGTCCAGGTCCTTAAGGTCCTTGACGTAGTACCTTGGGATCAGAGTGTGACCCAAGCCAGAGGCAAAACGCTCGAGACATCTAAAATCAAATCCAGAGATCCAGAGCATATAGCACGAATAAGAGTCCCCCGCTGCCGGTTTGTTAACTGTTGAGTTGAGTTAACAGTGTGTCCACACCTACAACAGGAGATAGAGAAGATTCTAACATCCATCTTGTGCAGATACTTTCGAGGCACGAGCTGCTTAGGCGAGCTTAGCAGAAGTTTACATCCTAGAGGAATGTGCGGCATAGAACCATCAGTGTGATGAACTGGCTGTCGTGGTGGGACAGGATGTCGCTGGCTATTGTCATATCCTACGAGATCTCACTTAGTCTGCAATACCTTGGTGGGAGGGGAGGGCCTATACAAGGTGACCTTACTCACCTTGTATAGGCCTGTGTCGTGCTCTTAGTTTGCTCGGAGCACCATGACACGGTTGGTAACGCCGGGGCGTCATGCTCAGTGTTAAAGCAATCTCGTAGCCTTTTAAGTGGCAGCGTCCTCTGTGCTAGCAGTACCATATAACTCCCCGGCCAACACCTTGGCCAACGGGAAATCCGTAACGGAATTTTTCCAACTAGAAACAAAAGGACATAAAGGCTTAGCATTTCCTAACTATATATATATATATATATATGTAGTCAGAAAAAACACATTGTTATTCAGGAGATATATAGAATATATTCTCTCTGTTTTATCAATACAATACAATACGTTTATGTTCATCTATATTTTATGTTTTGGTGTTTCTTAACTGGACATTCATAAACTTTGTAATAATATGAAGGTTTACATTATAATATAAGGATAAACACAATGTTACTAGTAAATAATGTAGTAGAGTAGTAATAAAGTGTTTTTATTATGCAAATGGGCAAAGATGTGATAGTTGATACAGTAAAATAGCTTGTAAGTATATATGTATATAACATATTTGTTATTCTTGTTATTTCAAGTCTAGGCAAATTTTATTTCTTTTATTCATATATAAAACGAGCTATTACACGCGGTTTCACCCGCGGACGAAAGATTTTATAACTAAGTATAGTAGCAACATGACATTTGTCAAAATTCTTGACATTTCAAAGAATTCTAGACATAAACTTCTCAAGCTGTTATAGTATTCGTAACAGCTTGAGAAGTTTCATACTTAAAAAAATAATATTAGAACAAATTAATAAGAAATAATAACATCTGTGTGTATTATATTTTTCTTGTAACGTGGTTGAGATCACGCGTCCGTCAAACGAATATTAAAGAAATATATGCTTGTATGTTTTATATTTCTATTTGTAATTTGAAGGTTTATCCGACTTGATTTTCTGAGGATTTTACATGTATATGCACATTATATTATAGAATACAGACAGTCTTCATATATATATATACATATTTATAGCAATTACGATCATTATACTACCTGTATAAGGTAGTATAGTACTGTAATTGCTATACATGTATTAATTAAACCCGTACATATAAATAATCTGCTTTCCTTCATCAACATTGTCTTCTTACTATAGTAGTTAATAGTTGTGTCTAACAAGATAAATTATTTATAAGCGTAAATTAATTTTTACCAACTTTAAAGATACATAACATCTTAAATGACTATTGATTCTGAATCATTCGTTTCGTTGAAATAGCTGTGACTTAACCGTCTTACGTATTTATATATCTTAATAAAACCGCAGTTCATATTATGTATAAATATTCCTTCAATCTTCTATATATACATATTATAAAATAAGGTCCCTCTGTCTGTATCAAAGCGATAAAGAAAAAATTACTGAACAGATTTTTGTACGGTTTTCACAAATAGATAGTGTTTATAGTATCATGTAAATTAAATGCAATATGACGACTATTGTTGAATATATTGAAAAATTAAAAAAAATTGATATTGCAGTAAACTGAGAATACTCTAAGTAGAACACAAATGCAGGCGAGCGGCGGCTAGTTTAATATAAAGAGACTTGCCTACTGACCACTGACCACTGACGGTAAAGCGGATTGAATAACGCCTTTGATATAAAAGTATATCATAATAATAATATTTTCGATTATTATATAATATACATCGACAAACACTTAGATCTTATCTTCGTGTAAACACGATTGCTGCAAAGTATTTGAAACTTCGGGTTAAAGTTAAAATATAACCAAAATTATACGCGAGTTAAATCCGTAAAAAATAGTTTTATTTCAAGTAAAAATCTAAGAACATAATATACATCGACATAGCCTTGTTTTGAATATGTATATTAATATTAAAACAATGCAATTTCTAATGCAATTTTACAATTACTGTATGTCCTGCACGAGCCTGTGCGTCCCAAAATAATCTGGAATTAACAGAGTAAGCATTAAAGAAAGTCGTTATGAAGAAATTTGAAGAGAAGTAATTTTATTATCCGTTTTCATAATACATTGAATAATTCACAAATACGGAAGTCGAGTATGTCTGCTGTCGCTCCTCCCACGGGTCGTGGGAATATTAATTGAACTGCCATATTGTACCCCGAATATGTTTTTCATAATAATTATTATTTACGTATATCACACGTTTCGTTGCTTACATCGGATTACCTCTTTATGTTCCCGCCAAAAGTTTATTGACGCCATTTTACTTTTGACGTTCCAAATGTTTGAAACTTCTATGATTTATTTTAATTCATTGAACTTCACGTTAGGAATTTTTAAAATAAAAAAAATATGTAAGACGCAAGTTACATTTATTTTAATATGTAATCAGTATTTTTTAATAAAATAAGCTACGTTACCTTGCTTCTATAATACGTATCGATGCCAGAAAGGAATCTTGTGGAATTTCGAAGAATGCAACTTCACATCAGAGCCAAAATACTATAAATATAAAAAAAACCAAATGTCAACAACTTGCAGGATCTAACAGTCACAAATCATTGTTTACGAACAGCATATTAATTAAATTTATAGTCTATTCTGATGTCTATAAGGTTTAAAATCATGTATATCTAAATGTCACAGAGTATGGAGTGGACGAGACGAATTATATCGTTAACTCTGAGATATCATCCGGTACAAACTGAGTGTACGAGCACCTGAAACAATAAACTCATTTTTTAATAAAATAACTGGGTTGAGAACATTATGACTACAGACTCAGGCTCAGAACTCACTTGAGATAAGAGATAAAGTTCTAGATCTAACAAAATATAAACTAACAGAATATTGATTGATTCGTATTTCTTTGGTTGTCTCTTATACTTAATTTATACCACCTTTTATTTTATGAACAACTCTGTTATCTCCGAACGAATATTAACCATTTTGTTTAATTACGATAATTAGCTCTTAACAAATAAATTGCAAAGTTTTTAAATGTCTAAAATGATAATGAAACATGAGTCAGCATGTTTTTGTGAGCACGAGGTCCTTATTTGCAGTAGGTATGATGTCAGATTGCTGTAGCTAAACTATGAGTAATTATTACTTACAGAAGTAATATTGTTCTAATGAAGAATACGAGAAAGAACAACTTATATTCAATAATTTCTTTTTTCTCAGCTAATAAATTTAATTAAGTAGTTTTTATTTTGTTTATATAAGTGGCTACTACTTCAAACGAAGGTCATTGTTGATGTCGGAAATCACGACAATGCTGACGAGTTGTTATACGTGCATACATTTTTTTAGTTTCGTTTTTTTAAAAATTAAATAATAACTATGTACATTATGAAGTTTTAATAAGTTCTAAAATAATTATCACTCTATACGATACAATATCCATTATTCCTTTGTTGTAAAAGCAAAATCGTGATTCTAATACTAAGTTGTATGCAACAATAATAAATTTTAATTACACTCCATTTTGTTTTTCTCTCTCTTAAATGGTAGTTCATTACGTTATATACGTATGTAAATATTATTTTTAGTGTTTATTTATTTAAGAGTTTCTCAAAAAACTTTTTAAAATTGCAAATTAATTATTATTTCTGTTCAATAGACAACTAAAGAATGAATAAATGTTATGATTTTATAGTGTCATCTATTAGCAAATCCTCAAACTAAAATGATGTCATGTATGCTATATTGGTGTTGTTGTTTCTTTTTGTATATAGATGGCGTTGACAATTTTGTAAAAATGTCAGTGTTAAATTTATTAAAATAATAACAGCTATTTTAATTATCGGCCATAGTACTTTGTACTATCGGTCTTCGCGTTACATCATAGAAATGTTCTTTCATTTAATAATTTCATAGATCTTGTATTTCTTATATAAGGATTAAGATTAGCCGTAATCTCGTTTGCAGAATCAAATTTTGACAAAGAACTTTAATAAAAAAATTAAGTTTCAATCATTACTTTTTTATTGTTATGAATACATAGATATGATGTTTGTATATTTAATTATTTTATTATCATTAATTAAAAATACTTTAATAAATATGAAATAATCTAATTATAAAAACGCTGATTTATTTGTATTATTTTATAAGAGACATTTAATTTTACATAAAAAGTGTTTGAGTCATTAGGAAACGTAAACTTTGAACATTGCTCAATTGCTTATAAATATGAATCATTATAATATCCGGTTCCCGTTTTTTTAAATTACTAAACACACACAAACAGAAAGGCAAAAGATACTTTCTATGCATGTTTACATGAATATAAACTTTTAAAACCATTTTTGTGTAATGAAATTCTGCCGCAACAAAGAGTTATAATTATTTTACTAACTGATACAAGCAATATATACCAACCTGAACATTCTTGGTCCGGGAACGAAGAACAAGTCAGATAGACATTCAGAGGACAATTTTGAATATTTGTAGGTATATATAAAATAAAAAAATTAAAATAATGAGTCATTTATTTTTCTATTACATAGTTAATAGCTATTTCACATAGATCTATGATCAATCTATAAGAAACAAGACCAGAGACAATATATTATATCAATTTCAATATTTAATTTAATTAACATTTAATACTGGGTACTTATATTATTTTCTATATTACATTTATGTGAATAGATAAAAGTTAAGGTGAATTTAAAATAGTAACAAGTATGGAATGATAATAATATAAAGGTTCTCTATTTCATAGTTTAAAACAAATGCATCGCTGCCGCTAACATAGTATAATGTAATTACAGAAAGAAAATACTTAATTGTTTATTTTAAAGACACATGTATGCCGGGAAAGCAATTAATGATAATGTTGAAATAACTATAATAAACATACAGATTCTATAAAAAAAATATCAGAATGATTAGCGGCAGCTTGTGCTAGCTACGAACGGTTTAAAACTTAGAAATTGTAAATATCAAAAATATCACATAGTCTTTATAAATTAAACTACGTATGTAGCGCTGCAGTCAGCAGGCCAGGCTCCCCCCCTCGTTGCGCTCGAGCTCGCGACGAACGTACTCAGCTTGCTTCTCGCTCAGTCCCAGCCGAGAGACCTCTTGTTCGAACTGCGTCTTCCCGCCCATACCAACGAGGTACCCGTTAAGTCTCGCGGCCAGGTGTGACGTCTGCAGCTTTGAGGAGTCCAAGCCTAGACTGCGGCACAGGTCCTTGTGACCTTGCAATCTATATTTTTGATGGTAACTGAAAAAAAAAAACAAGTTGAAAGTGTTAGGTATTTTTGGGAAGATTTAGTTTTAATGATATTGTTTTTAATTAAATAATATTTTTTTTGTATATCTTCTAAATATGTTAAAGTAGAAATTTTTTTCTGATATTTCCATTTTTATATGTCAAAATTCAGTCAAAATTTTACTAGCATAATAAGCTAAATTTTACATTCTTTACCCATCCTACTTCGATTATTTTGTTGCATCAGGTGTAATGAAATACTAACAGTACATGTTATTAAAGTCACAATGCTTAAGTGATGGGGTTTTCAAATTTGAAATCAATAATTTTTGGCAAGAGATTTTTCTTGGTCTTATTATTTAATGTAAACAATTTGATTCTAAATCAATATATGTCAAATTATTATTGATTATCTTATCATTACAATGTTCAATAAAAGCAGCCTATTTAGCCAAACTCTTGGCTATCATGGTAAAACTATGTGATAGCGATACAGCTACCTGTCTTTTAATATAATAGGATTGTCAATATTATGAAATTTACTGTTGAAATTTATTACACAAATAATATATAAGTACACATAAATTAATAAATCTAAATTATATAGATTTTTATTTTTAGTAAGCTGTTATTATTACTAAATAAGAGATATAAATAAATTGTGGAAATGAACTTATTGAAGTGCAATATTTTCTTTAAATTTTTATCAAAACTATGTTATCTTAAACCATCTTTTTCTGTCTGTTCTTGATTACATAAACTTGAGCGATTTCAAAACATACATTGTTGTAAGGTTCATATGACCACGTGTTCCAGTGTGCTTACGTAAATGGCTCCTAATGGCTACCTATTCACCAACGCTGGGATTAACACTCTCTTTCCCTTTTGTACTGTACGATATTTCGCCCAAATTCACCTTTATACTTAAAGGACACAATTCAGTTTCTGGGATCACCCCCTGACTTACATCCATAACGATATCTTACCATACTTTAAAAACTGTCCATAAGTGAACATCTTATTCGCATAAGTTATGGCGTAAATTGCCCCTTCATATTTGCAATTTAAAATCTATATATATATTTATAAAATCTGTCAAAGATAATTAATTATTTTTACATATTAATTAGTAATTTTAAAATATTGTTTAGTTTATTAATTTGTTACTATTTGTATGTATGTTTATATCATAACTTTCCATCACCTGTCTGGAATAAATCGCAATTTAGGCCATACGGCCGCGACTTGTATTTGTGTTTTTTGTTTCTTTCTTGTTGTTTCTTATATGTACATTGATAACACATTTATTATTTTTATTTATTGTGACTTATAGATATCAACTAGTAGAAAACGGTAATTAATTAAAACTTTTTATGTAATGTCAATATTATAATATACGCCGCTTGTATATTAACATATAAAAAGTGTTAACATAATTTTATTTCTTTGATATACACATACTTGCCGCAACAGACTTACTTAAGAGTCAATTAATATTGATTACTCATAAGTATCAGACAATCAAAAACAATTGAGTTTATATCAATATAAAGTACTTTTACTTACACATATACTTATCAATTTAAAAATAGAAATAATATTAAGCAAACTATTTATGTACATTTAAAATCATCGAAATTTTTTTTTTTCTGTATTTCAATGACTATAACAGCAATTTTAATTGTTTAAAAATATTTATAATCTGTAAATATGTTATTCTATTAAATAAAGCACCCGGCTGCATGGTGTAAAAGCCTTTGCCTGTTCTTTGAAGAACTAAAAATTAAAAAAAAAGAAAAATAAGAAGTATGGATTTAGTTCGTTTCCATGTTATGATATCATGGAAATTATAAAGATATATGTCTTATTCAAATGTCAATATGTTGAACATTGCGAAACAAATAGAACAGGACAATCAAAGAAATGTAAGTGGAGGTCAATGAACACAATTGACAATCAGACCAAACTGAAGAGGGCTGGCCGTGACATGATTGCACCGACACATTGTAATGCATGCATTTGACAGACTGTTGCTATGTTTGTATCTGGATCATGGGTCAATTCCTAATATACTAATAAATCATATACATATGTATCTTTAAAATTATTATTATTTATACTCTTTCATTATTATTTATCTTTAAAAAAAAATAGTTTTTTAGCTTCACTACATTGCCACTGAAATTAGTGCACTCACGTACTTTGAAAAAGCTGATTTTTACTCCATTTTGAATTCCATTTGTTATTCTATTTTTTTTGCTCTCTGCGTTATCGTTATTTTTTTAATTATATACAAAACTCTTTCTTTTTTATTGAAATTTGTGACGTTAAAATATATATATCTTAATTTAATTTAATTTTAATGTGTAAAATCTTTTAATAATATAGACTCACTCTTCAGCAGCATAGAAAGGACCTGCGGAGGCGATGTCAGTTCTCAGTTGTTCGTTGCACCTCGCCTGCACCGCCTGGTAGGACAGCTCAGCTGAACTGCGCTGCTCCTCATCATGGCAGAGGATCATAGATTGGTACTGGAAGTCAAGAGCACGGTTTTCAATTTGTTATGTTGGTAACCTTTTTGTTTTTATATATAAGAATCGGTAATATTTTCCTTTGTACTTTATTGCAATGATGAATAATTATGTGTCAATCGAAATATATCACACAATTAACTATAATTTTCAACATATTCCTGTGATTACTTACTGTATTGTTACTTGTAAGAGGATAAACTAAGATAAGAAGAAATAACTCAAATCAATCAAATACATTTTTTAATTTGTTGTTTTTTTTTTTAGTTCCCCTATATATTAGAAATGATCTGTTTAATGATACATAATAGCTATGGTAATTAAGGATTAATGTATAATAGTTTGTTTCAATGACTCTTTATCTGTTTGTCTTCTAAAGATAATCCATCATCGAGATTATATTAATAACTTAATAATATCATTTATTAAAAGCTAACAAAATAAACATAAAATAACATTTTCTATTCTGTTACATAAATTTTATTATTCTCTTATTGCCATATATAAAAAAATTAGCTTTGTTTGTAAAATATCTTTTATGTATGACATAAGTCTGTCTGTCATTAAGTTATTTTAGTAAATAATGAGCGACTGAAAAACATAATTGGAAGTTTTATGCTTATAGGTTTGTGACCAATGCAAATTATATTTCAGATTATAGATTGTTTATAAAATTCGGCATTAGATGGCATTATTATTAGGAAGTGATGAATTGTAATTGATAACAACTAGGTTAGATGTTACTAATAACTAATAAGATTACCTGTCTCTTCAGTTTGGTGGTGAGTCCATACTCGTGGTTTGCCCAAAATATGTTAAGCAGTTCCTCGAAGGTGATTGTTTTAGGGTCATAATCCAGCTCTATAACCTCCGTGTGGTCTCCTCTGTTGATTATAACATATTTATAAAGTTTTATCTAACCTTCTCTATGAACCTGATTATCATAATCACAAAGAAATATTCAATATATATATATATATATATATATATATATATATAATTTTAGTCCCTTACGTATTCATTGCAATAGTTTTATTTTGTATATTCATGTGTATATGTAGTTTTTCTGATTGAATGTGTGTGGGGCTGGCGTCTAAACCAGTCATCCGATCAAGATGAACTTTTGCTCACATGTTAAACACGGTGGTTTTAAAAAAAAACTGTGGCGTTGAGGTATAATGATTATATAAAAAATCCACATAGGCCAACATGTTAAAAATATTTTGAATATTTAAAACAGAAATAACACGACTGGAAACCTATTTAAAATAAATATTTCTCGATGACCGCATTTACATAAGTTTTTACATTTAAAGAGCGCTTCAATAAATGATTTCTTCGTCCACTGCTGGCATCGATCAATATGTAAACGGCACCCGAGATTTCGCAAATGCAGCGAGTGTTTCGACTTTTCTTTCCCTATACTTCTAGAGGGTTTGGTTGTGTCCCTAGTTATTTATATTGGTGGTTTATAACATTATATATGAATCGATTAATTAATAATAAATGGGGTTAGCATCATTTTCCTTAATAATAAATTAAAAAAGTATACTTCCATAAAGACTAAAATCCAGTTTGCTTAATTTTTCACTAATTTATTTATAAAAATTTATAAAGCAAACGAGGTTTTGTACTTATTATAATTTTTTGATTGGGTGTACAGTAGTTTTCGATCAAAGAAGGAGCAGGCACGTGAACCAAATAAAAAGAAATGGTTAATATCTAATCCTAATATCTACTTCACACACAAATAGTATAATTTATAATAACTTCAAGTTTATATCATGTTGTTTTTGATTTTGAAAACTGATTCCAATTTCATTCGAAAAAGTTTAAGACTGTCACGGTGTAAAACAAAAATTAATCCGGTATTTGGTTTTAGTCAATAGAATATGAATTTCTCGCATTATAAGTATTGTTCATCAGTGAAAAAGTTCAACTTTAAATTGAATTTCAAGGAGCGATGATCAGTTTATCAGCAATGTATAGAATGTATTTTGTGAATATAATTTCGATGTAAGTATTTAATTTGAGTTAAATATTATAAGCAAAATAATTGTAATAAAACAAATAATGTGTTGAGACTTGAGTTGCCAGTTCTGTTATATGTAATTGTATAACAATGGCGGGATCACGGCGTGACGTAATGTTTTCTGATTGGTGTTTACTGTCACGTGACCAAGTCTTTACGTTTTATTTGTTAAAAATTATAATAATCTTTTATTCTTATAGTTAATACTAAGGTATTTTTTTATCTTCACATCCCGCTCTTGTGTAAAATAATTATTTTACGTTTTATTTTTAGTGTAAGCTAGCCTAGTGTTTATTCTGAGTCGTTAAATCTGTAATTCGGAGGTCGATGCCACGGCCTTGACTAGACTAGATTACCTTGACGAAAAAACAACGCCGAAGATATTATTAGTAGATAACTATGTAAAGAATGATTTCCTTAAATTAAAATGAAATGAAACAAAATGATATAGATATTATCAAAACATTTAGCATTGTAATAAAGTAGAAATAAGTTTTATTATATTCGATAAGATGAAAAATAATAAAATAGGTTTTTACAAAGTATATAATATCTTAAAATATAAATGATAATTATAGAATCAAGTAAGTCACAGTGTTGGTACCATTCTTTTGAATAAAAATAATTGAATTCGTTCTTTCTGATTATTATAGACATGTTTATAATCAAACTTATAAGCTATCTTTCGAGTAAAAACTAATACCAATACATCCTTAAATTAATATTATAATGTGATTTTAAACGAATTCTATTAGCGAATGTTTTGAATTGAAATTGAAGATTAGATTTTTTAATACGATGAGTTTTATAAGTCATCGTAGGAATTTCCAAAAAAATATAAAAAAGTTGCTTTTTCTTTTAAACAAAAATAATTTTATCATTCAAGGAAGATATATATTTTTTTATTAAACATTATAGACAAGTATATGGATGATCTTGTCTGAAATAATTATTTATTATTATTATTATTATAATGTGGTTAAAAGACGTTAGTTGATATTCTCAAGGAATAGCTCGATATTTCTGAAAGCAATTTGGGACTTTACTAGTATTTCTTAAAGTAATATTACAACAAACTTAATATTTTTGTACCATAACATCTATATTTAGCCGCGCTGGGACCGGCAGAGTAGAATAGCCCCGACCTCAACACACTCACTGAGGTGTCGTAAAAGGCGACTAAGGTGATGAAGACATGTCATACCACCAAAAAATGATACATGTCAACCGATCCATGGCGGTATAACCATACAAAATACGCATAACTTCCAAATGAGATTGGCTGGTGATGGGCAGCAGCATCACCAGTGCGAAGAAGTTAGGCCCTGCGCTCGCCAACCCGTCTGCCAAGCGTGGCGAGTATAGGCAACCCCCCCCCCCCCCCCCTATGAAGTACAAAGTATGGACCAGCCCCCAGTACCCGGCGGCCCCACTGTTCCTGACCATGGTAGCGGTCGGGGTGGCGGTGGGGCAGGGGGTGCTAAGAATCCCCGGAAGCGAATCGGCTACCATTCATTAAAACGACCACTGGCCCTGGTAACACACAATATACGCACTTTGAGGACTGACGAAAAGATCATCGAGCTGGAAGAAGAGATGTGTAGGTTCCACTGGAGTGTAGTAGGGCTATCTGAAGTCCGAAGAGAGGGTGAGGATACGATAACCCTAAAATCCGGGAACTTACTCTACTACCGGGAGGGCGAAAATCAATCCCAAGGTGGTGTCGGGTTTCTCGTCCACAAATCCCTCATTAACAACGTTGTGACCATCGAAAGTGTGTCGAACAGGGTTGCGTACTTGATACTTAAAGTATCCAAGAGGTACTCGCTGAAAATCATACAAGTCTACGCACCGACCTCTGCACACCCTGATGACGAAGTGGACGCTATGTATGAAGACATCAGTAGAGCCATACATACTACTAAGACTTACTTTAACATTGTTATGGGGGACTTCAATGCGAAGCTGGGCAAGAGGGGCGATGGTGAGCTGAGAGTGGGGCAATTTGGATATGGGCAACGGAACCAGAGAGGACAAAGGCTGGCCGAATTTCTGGAGAAAGAGGGACTCTTCATGATGAACTCTTTCTTCCAGAAGCCACCTCACAGGAAGTGGACCTGGATGAGCCCCAACGGTTCCACTAGAAATGAGATCGATTTCATCATGACCACAAGACGACAAATATTCAATGATGTTTCCGTGATCCACAGGGTGAAAACCGGAAGTTATCACCGAATGGTAAGAGGAACATTGAATATTAATGTCCGATTGGAACGGTCCCGCTTAATGAAGTCCACTCTCCGACCCACTAGAGCGCATATCCAAAACCCCGAGAGCTTTCAACTCGAGCTGTCGAATCGCTTTGCTTGTCTAGCGAACAGCATGGATGTGGACGAGTTAAATAACAGGTTGGTGAATATTGTGCATACAGTCGGACAAAAGTTTTACAGACACGGCCGTGAAAACAAACCACGTAAGCTCTCAGACCAAACTCTTAAACTCATGGCAGAAAGACGCTCATTAGGGCTCCAGTCTTCCGTTGACAGTGAGGCATATAGGCAGCTCAATAGAAAAGTGTGGAGGTCCCTGCGGCACGACATACGTGTTTTTAACACAAACCGTATTAAGGATACGATAGAGCGGAACCAAGGCTCCAAAGTGTTCGCGAGGGACTTGTCTATTGGGCAAAGCCGTTTATCAAAGCTCAGAACGGATAATGGGAGCATAGTATCGACCAGAGCTGAGATATTGAAGGAGGTCGAGAGTTTCTACGAGAAATTATACACCTCGGTCGCCAAACCTGTCAGCATGGCCCAAGATCCTAGAGCCATGCTTACTCGACACTACTCCGAAGATATCCCGGACATCAGTTTGCACGAGATTAGCGTGGCCCTCCGACAGCTTAAAAACAACAAGGCACCGGGCGAGGATGGCATCACTTCAGAGGTTCTGAAAGCCGGTGGTGAACCGGTACTTTTAGTCCTTAAGAGGCTCTTTAATGCCGTCCTGCTAGAAGGAACAACGCCAAAGGCATGGAGCAGAAGCGAGGTGGCCTTATTCTTCAAAAAGGGGGATAACACCTTATTGAAGAATTACAGACCCATCTCGCTTCTGACACATGTTTACAAGTTGTTCTCGAGGATCATCACGAACCGTCTCACGAGCAAGCTTGATGACTTTCAGCCTCCTGAACAAGCCGGTTTTCGAAAAGGCTTCAGCACCATAGACCACATCCATACGCTGCGGCAGATTATACAGAAGACCGAGGAGTATAATCTGCCATTATGCTTAGCGTTTGTGGACTATGAGAAAGCCTTCGACTCCATCGAAACTTGGGCTGCGCTACAGTCCCTCCAACGGTGCCATATCGATTATCGATACGTTGAAGTGTTGGAGTGCCTATATAAAAACACCACGATGTCGGTTCGAGTACAGGAGCAGTGCACGAGGGCAATTCCGGTGCAGCGAGGTGTGAGACAGGGAGATGTCATGTCTCCGAAGCTGTTTACCGCTGCACTGGAAGATGCTTTCAAACTCCTGGAATGGGAAGGATTTGGCATCAACATAAACGGCGAATACATCACTCACCTTCGTTTTGCTGATGATATTGTAGTCGTGGCAGAATCCATGGAGGACCTCAGCTCAATGTTGAATGACCTTAATCGAGTTTCCAGTCAGGTTGGCCTTAGGATGAATATGGACAAGACAAAAGTCATGTCCAATGCCCAGGTTAGGTCCACCTCAGTGCTAGTGGGAAGCTCGACTCTCGAAGTTGTCGATGAATATAATTACCTGGGACAAAAAGTCCGAGTAGGTAGATCCAACTACGACAGCGAGGTCAATCGGCGCATCCAATTGGGTTGGGCAATGTTTCGGAAACTAAGAGACATCTTTTCGTCCAAAATACCTCAGTGCCTGAAGACAAAGGTATTTAATAAGTGTGTGTTACCAGTGATGACATACGGAACGGAGACGTGGCCTCTAACTAAGGGTCTCATAAGAAGGCTCGCCGTCACTCAGCGAGCTATGGAGAGAGCTATGCTTGGTGTCTCTCTGCGAGATCGTTTACAAAACGATGAGATTCGTAGACGAACCAAAGTGACCGACATAGCTCATCGCATTAGCAAGCTGAAGTGGCAATGGGCTGGGCACATAGTTCGAGTAACTGATGGCCGTTGGAGCAGAAAGGTTCTCGAGTGGAGGCCACGTACAAGTAAACGCAGTATTGGTCGACCACCCACAAGGTGGGCGGACGACATTCGAAAAGTGGCAGGAAGCCGCTGGATGCAGACCGCCATGGATCGGTCTCTCTGGAGGTCGAAGGGGGAGGCCTATGTTCAGCAGTGGACAACCGTAGGCTGAAATGATGATGATGATGATGAACATCTATAAAACAACATCTTTTTACTGAAATTCTTATTTTTCCTCGTGTTACAAATTAATTGGTTTTCGAGAAATTCAAAGGTCTTATAGAGTAATATTATTTTAATATTGAAACAAAACTTTTTAAACTGTGATAGTTTTTCTTTAAAATATGTTTATCCGTCCTAAATGTGTTTTCGTGAAGTATGCTTTCAATACAAAGACTAAATTTTTGCAAATACCTTTGTTATTATACTGTGTGTAATTTCTATAGACAATACATTTACCTAAGTATTTTATTACATAATCTAGTAATAATCTTACAAACCATAATTGGCTCCAACTTATCCGTAGTATTATGTATATGATCATTTATATAATACTACGTATAGGTATTTTAAAATAAAACAATTTTTTACGGATTGAAACTCGCGTTAAATTTAGTTACATTTTTATTTTAACCCAACGTTTCAAATGCTTTGCAGCAATCGTGTTCACGGGTAGACGAAATTACGTGTCTGTCAGTAAGTCAGTTAATTAGTCATCCAACTTTCTTCATGAAAATAAAATTTCTTTTTAAAAATAGTTTTATTTGAAATGAGTACTCGTGAAAATCTAAGAAAATACTACATATATATTATACTACGGGTGCAATATGGAATATTTCAAGAAAGTATGACGAGTAATTTTCGATATCTTTGACAGTTGAAGTGCAAGTAATAATTATTTTATTAGATCATTCAATTACAATGACATGCGTATTTCATCAATCATTCACTGACACGTGCAGATAAAACAGAGTAGAAACAACTAACACATTTATAAAACGTTAATATCAAAAATAATCTTAACCTTGACTCATATTTATCGGACGACGGACATACAAGGTTGTCTAATATTTTCCTGATGGTGATTGATATACATATATTGTGGATTATAATATCATTTTAATAATCACTTTTTTGTTATTTATATTTAAAAACATAAAATAATACTCTTATCACAGAATCCGCCATGTTTATAATAAGCAAAAGAAACAAGAATGTTCAAAATGTTCGATGGCATAAACATTACGTATATAAACAGGATAAAATCAATTATAGATATATCTAGAATGCTATGCAAAAAAGATTATGCAATAAACGGATAAAGGTTATGTACAGACGAGTAAATAAAAACAAAGGACTGGAGCTGTGAAACCACAATTGTGTTCCATTATTTATATAACATCAAATCTATAAAAATTAGTAGGAGCGCCAACCAGACTTCTATTTTGACTCACGATATTGAGCGAAGCGAGGTGCAAACAGCATCGAAGTTGCATTTACAAAACGTCGACGCATTCTGTTCTCAACTATTTTTCAAGATGTAAAAAAGAAAATAAAACAAAAAAAAAAAAGCTGTTCAAAAATTTGACACACTCATTATAAAGCTAAATTTTCGCATGAAATATTTTTTCCATTGAAGTCTATGGGATTTTAGTTTTTCCGTGATTATTCCTCAACGACATCGAATGTTTAAATATTTTATCTTTTATTTAAACCACCACCCTACTGATGACTGTATTCATATTGATAAAGTGCAAAATTTGGAAATTATCAGATGTACAGTTTTTGAGTGTTGCTTGCACAAAGGATGAAGAAGTCTCATAGAGAGCTTCGCTTCGCTCAATTATACATATATATTAAGGATATATAAGGAATGTATAAAATCATATTTTTTTGTGTGATGTGGGGGGGGGGGGTCGGTAGACGAATACGCGGTAACAAATAAATAGTAAAACTTTTTAATTTTTGCTTTAGTATGAAGTGCCTATACTGTTATACTAATAATATTGATGTACATTATTACAATATGACTATTGTCTTCTATGAATGAAAATAATATAAAAGATATTAAAAACCAGGAAAAACTAAAGTTTACTTATAAGAACAGTATTGGAGTAATAACTATTGATCAGGTAAAATAAATAAATAAATAAATAAATCACTTCCACAAGAGGTACATTTTATTAAAAGATTCAACAAATAACAAAAGATAAATTAATATTTTCTAAGATTTACACGAGTACTACACATTCCAATAAAACTATTTTACGGATATAACTCGCGTTTATTATTACATTTTTAAATTTAGCTCGACGTTTCGAATGGTTTGCATCAAACGTGTTCGCGATAAGATGAGGGTGTCTGTCAGTCAATCAGTTTATTTGTCACCTACCTCCAACGGTTCCTGACTTTACAGGCATAGAGTTCAGAATGCACAAAAAACGCACTAACTGTGTCTTTGGGCTTGGCAGTCTGTTCACAGACATGGGATTTAATATTTTTCATAATAGGATCCCAGGTATTCGATAGATTCCAACCATCTTCTCTATTAAAAATGTAATAATAAACGCGAGTTATATCCGTAAAATAGTTTTATTGAAAAGATAAAATATCATAAATAGGGAATCAATCTGTATCGCAAGGGTTAAACCACTACATCTAAGTTATACTGCATAATAATCTTTGCTTCAATAAATGTAAATCTTATATTTGTAACATATAATGGTATTTATTATAATATGTATAAAAAGATAATAACGAGGGAAAATTTGTAAGTACTTTTTTAAATAATTGCTACTCACTGTATAGTACACAGCACTCGAAAGTAGTGGATGAATTTTGACGAAAATTGGTGTGGAGAAATTTGGTTATATATCATTTGCTTGTTAAGTATTACCTACACTTATTATAAATTATAATAAATCTAAAAATGTATGTTGTTAAGTGTTGGTACATGGCGTATAATTGGACTCTGAAGTGAGGATCTCCCCCTCCCCTCAACCCCAGTTGAGGACAGGAAAGTTGTTTTTCAACAACTAATTTCGTATATAGGTATAGGACACGTGTTCAAAATCTACTAGAACTAAGTACATGTTTATGATCAATGAACTACTCGTATAAAATATTAATATGAAAAGATTGATTAATCAATGACCCTTGTGTTTTACTTGTTAAAGGGTGCTGTTTGCAGCACCTGGTTATTTTGCAGGTTGAGTTTGCTATATTTTTTTACTAGAAACTTTGGAACTTTACGTCGGATTGATTACGAGGGTTCTTGTTGTTAATTATTCATATATGAGAAATTGAAAATCTAATAACTTACATATTTCTATAATTAGGATTTTTGGTTGTACCACCAGAGTAGCCAACTCGAGTGCGAATGATGCCCAGGGTGGCGCCGAAGAGTGAGTCGTTGGACCAAAAGCAGCCCATTCCGAAGGTAGCCTTTTTTGTCGGTATGTCCACATCATGGAGAAGTGCTGACTGGTAAGGAAATAATTAAATTAAAATGGGTTAAAAAAATATATAAAACCTAGGATTGAAATACTGTTTATTTTCTTTTAATATATGTATCAAATCTGAATACACAAAATAGTGTTTCATGATGATGATATATACATATGTAGTATTTACGTACAGCCAAAAAATTATATGTAATAAAGAAATCATAGATCACGAAAGTTTAAATAAAAAAATATTTCAAGTTCTAAAAACAAGACCGTTGTACAAAAATAATAGAATTAATTGTTGACGTTATCTGCAACCAGAGGTCAAAGATTAAAGACAGCTGTATCATCTATATCGGATCTTCAGTACACTATTGTTTGACAAATAATTTTGATGAACTGTCTTTCGATAACTTTCAATGGACCTTTGTTAATTTTATATCATTGACGATTGTCACGTTAGTGTTCGGGGAAGTGTTAACTTCATAATAAACAGTTAGGAGCTTATTAGGCGAGTTGTCGACTATGAGGAATGTCTATACACTTGCCCCCTTTCTTTTACAATTAAGTAGAATAGACAACGAACGTTCATAATTTGGCTGCAGGCTCAGATTAAATGATAATTATAAATACTAGGAGCGCGAACCAGACATCAATTTTGACTCGCTGCGCTCGTAACATCTCGGTATGTGTTAGCATAGTGAGCCAAGCGAGGTGCAAACAGCACTGAAGTTGCATTTACAAAACGTAAACGCATTCTGTCAACTATTATTATTATTTTAGTTTTCGAATATTTCATTTTTTTTAAATCACCACCAGACTGATGTCTATCACTGTGCAAAATTTGGAAATTTTTGGATATACCATTTTTGATTGATGGTTGCACAAAGGACGCAGAAAAGTCTCATAGAGGACTTCGCTAAGTTAAGAAAATGAAGTATGTTAATATTTACAAGGATTTTAGTTTAACAATAGTTTTTGAACCTAAATGAGCGCATTGTCAGCCAATATCAGTTGACAGTTCCTCCCGTCAGTGCTTCCGTCGAGTCTCGTGGTCAAGCTATTTGTGTCCAAATTATTCTCTTCCCTTGAGTTGACAATTGTTGAAAAATTAATCAAAAAAATTTAATCATACATTTTTAATTATCTATTTTTTTCACAGGAATTTTATATATCGTACACATAAGCATTGTACATTACTATGAGCGCGAACCAGACCTCAATTTCGACTCGCCGCGCTTGCAATATCTCGGTATGTGTTAGCATACTGAGCGAAGCTAGATGCAAACAGCATCGAAGTTACATTTACAAAACGTCGATGCATTCTGTTTTGGACTATTTTTAAATATTTTTTTTATTGTAAAACTAATTTTACGGGAAAAAAAATCCGTGATTATTCCACAACGATATCGAATATTTGAACAAAAATTTTCAATTTTTTGAAAGCCTCGACCACACTGATGTCTATGAGTATGCAAAATTTGGAAATTATACCGTTTTTGATTGATGCTTGCACAAAAGATGAAGAAAAGTCTCTCATAATATATATATAATGAGAGCTTCGCTCAATACAAAAGGGAAAAACAAATCTTAAAAAAGTCTCGATGTTAGCATAAGATTTAAGTTCTAAATTAAATTTTTAAAAATAGTGGACAAGCTGCTTTATTTCAAGTAAATGGGAGTCGGACATTTAAGAGCCGAACAAGACAATATTCGCAACCCAAAAGGGGCGTCCATCTTAATAAGATAGGATTTTTTTTTGTAATTTTTAAGAATGCAAGTAGTTTATATTGCTTTTTGGTGTTAAAACTTTCGTGACCAATGATGACTTTTATATATATCTATATAAGTACTATTATATAATATTCTTATATATTTATGAAGCGTGAATCAGTTCACGTCGCGATTCCGTCTTACAAGTTCATGAATAAGGGACGGGTTCTAAACCACGCCGGCAAATAAAAAAAAATTGTGCATATAATACGGATAATTTGATATACTAGTTATATGGCTGTCATACACATATAGGTTATTTAAAGTTTAATAAAATTTTTGAATATCTAGTTTAAATAAATATAAAGGCATTTTTTTCTTTTAAGAAACAAAAGAAACTAAACCAAAATTATGACTTCATTGTCTACTAAGAGTTTTAAATGTTCATTACATCTAAAGACTAAACATTTTATCTCTTTTTTTCATAATGATAGCAGTTTCATATACCTATCTAATAATTTTCTTAAATTTTCAAAAACTGTATAACTGTAGTAAAACTTTCGATATATATTTAAGTTAAAGACATAATTTTAAGCAAAATACTTATCGATGTTCTTTAAAAAAAAATAGTATAAATGTATCAGTTACAAATAAGACCTACCAAAATCATAAATAATATTGATAGATGTTCTATAAACACAAAAAGGATAATAAAACTGGGCCGTCAGCTACAAGCAATGAAACAAGCAATGAAAGTTTCTGGCAATTATGAACGACGACAGACAAGAGACAGATGACAGATCCGATGTTCTACTTTCTCATGCAAAATCTTTAATGTTCATCCAGTAATTGACAATTAAAAATAAATAAATATTCGCAAGAATTTATAAATTGCAACTTAATACCGTTTTTATAGGGATAATCAATAAATAATATATATGTCATTATTAAATTCTAATGAATGAATAAGGTCATAAAGTCTCATGTTTATATTGCAATATAAGATTTTTAAATAGTTTAATTATTAATTTTGTATGCCTGATTTTAAAAGCAAAGAAGAAAAAGATTTTATAATAAGTTTAAAAGTACTTACATTTGTTGGGGGCTTCATTGTACAAAATTTTCTTATATGACCCAGCATGCGCGGGAATGAAAGAGTTGTCTTTAATTTTGTTACCGGCTCAAAATTAATTATTTTGAGCACGTGTTAAATGCTGATAAAAACTATGACTATCTAACGTCTCTATCGTCTCGCGGTCCGGCGCACACTGAGCATGTACGTCATACGGTTTACGTATATAGTGTCAATGCCGCAATATAGGTTTCAAGATACGCAACTTCGAATCGCTTCAATAGTCATTCAACGGGTACAGTATTACAGGTTGATGCGAGACATTGACACTGAATACCTACGTAAATAAATCTTGCGGCTTCCCAAAAAGTTAAGACATTACGAGTTATATATCTAAATGAATGAATCTACATTGTTGTAAACTGTTTCCACTAATTACTTTGTTTAATATTGTATTACTTATAAGTATTAATGTTGATTTCTAATTTAAAGTATGGATATTTTTGAATCTTTGGCCTAATGAAAATACGATATTATTTTTGAAAATTGTGAAAAATTAGAGGCAACTTTTAAATAATATTACCACTGCCACAAGACTAGAAAAAGTCAAGTACCTACATCTTTACACGCTTTTCTCTCAATATCTCGTTAATGGCTGCCAGTAAGATGACGCAATCTTTATTCTCTTCGTGATAGCCGTTAATTTGAATATTTTGAATGTAATAAAAATAACGAATTTTAAAAATGCAGTAGGACTGGTTTCTTAAACGGACGTAATATTCTAAAAAGATGAAACCTAACCTGCATTAAAGTCGTAATAAAGAATTACTAATCAAAAATTTCGATAAAATACAAAATAATTTCAACAATCATATAATAATTAGAAAATTAGGAATCGTCAGTATATAACATTACTGTTTAAAAGTCAGTCACTAAATATTATATAAATAATTATAATACAATTTTGTTATGATCTCAATATACATGTAAGAGCATAAAATACAACAGACAGTTTGCATTTTATATTATGTAACATTTAATTTAAATTTTGTACATCTATTCATGATTTAAACAGCAGTGTAGAGAATATAAGAACAATTCTGATATTTATACAATTAATTAACTTATATCATTAGGCCTACACCTAATAATAATGGTTGTACTTATTATTCATTAAATATTTTGAGGTTTGTGAAACAATGACTACAATAAAATAATACCCCGTTGAGTTTCTTTTGTCATCATTCTAAGATCAGGGTGTGTTTGATACCCTCGTGGCCTTAACTTTTAAGTTGAGGAGTGTCTTTACAGAAGGATTTAGTTCGATAAGTATATTATCAAAATAGGCCCTCTTCTATTTGCATTTCACGTACACAATTTATACTGCTACTCATATAAAGGTGAAAACTATATACAAATAAATAAATAAATATAATTCACATTTTTTTAATACACATATTGATTTTTTTTTTATTTTATTGTATTTTATTTACAATTTTTTTTAATTTATGATGTCAATGTCAATATTTTTATTTTACATGGGCATAAAACTATGAAACGTCATACTCTAGTTGCAACGTTCAGAAAGGTAGGTTCATAAAAAAAGAAACGACATGTATATCCATGGAACTGTTAAAACAAAACTCGTAAAAGAAAATAAAATGTTAATGCTTATTTACAAAAGGTCATATATATATAGCTCTAGTTGTTTTATATATATGATCTATATTTTGGCGCAATTTTTAAATTTAAAATTTAACTAAAAATTTTAAAACTGTAATACATACTTACAAATGTGGCTTTAATTTAAAGTATGTAAGTTTTAAGTCTTTCGTATAATGAAAATGAATTACAATTTATGAAAATTATCTATTTCATAATTACAGGCAAATTTAATATTACCTCCGTCATAATACTACAAAATGTTAATTGCGTACAACTTTATCTTTAGGCGCATTTCTCTTAGTATCTCGTCATTGGCAGTCAGTAAGATGACTCAATCTTCTGTCGCCTCGTGTTAGCCGTTACATATAAAATATTTTTAAATGTGTATCTTTTTAAATAAAAATAATAAATTTCTTAAAATGCAATATGAACGGTTTCTTAAATTATGATATTCTTAACCGATAAAACCTCACCTCGTTTCAATTTACAAAAGAATTACTAATGAAAATATAAATAAAAGACAAAATAATTTAAACAATCGATTTATTCATATAATAATAAGAAAATTAGTAATCATCTTAGTATATAACACTACTGTTTAAAAGTCAGTCACTAAGTATGATATAAATAATTATAATACACTTTTATTATGATCTCAATTTACATGTAAGTGCATAAAATACAACAGACAGTTTGCATTTTATATTATGTAACAATTAATTAAATTTTGTACATCCATTCATGATTTAAACAGCAGTGTGAATATAAGTACAATTCTGATATTTATAAATCACAAAGTTTTTTTTATAACTATTTCAACACATACTAAATGTTTGATAAACAATTTAATATAATTTTCATTGTTCATTTATATTGTATTACTTGATGTGCGCTTTAAATAACTGTGATAGGAACAGTATTTAGTGTTATAGGACAAAACCGTAATAAGCTTTAGTAACAGGCAAGAATATATATGGCAATACATATTTCTTTTGAAATTTTGGGAATATTTTGCAATACGTATACTAGTTTCGAATTACGTATATATTTACATTAAAATCGAATTTTTATATTAAAATAATTTATTTTTAGGAATATATATTTGTAAGGCAAGACGAAAAGAGGCACTGTTTAGGATATTATAAACGTTATAAGGACAAAACATGTACCTTAATTTTATAATTATAATTACTGTATAATAAATAAATTGTTCTTTTAAGATATGCACTATCTGAAAAGATATTCCTAAGATTCTAATGCAAGCTGACATTTTAAAATTCAATAATATTGATTATTTAATTTTCTTAATATATATTAATTTGATATAATTTTTGAAATACATTTATCACAAAATTCAATCTGTAAAATGCTTATAATACTGTGAAAAACAAAACTATAAAAAGAAGGTTTGTGCTTAATTCTATAAGGCCATTTGTATATTGCTCTGCTTGTTTCCTTTAAATTCTTTATATTTTTGCGACATTTTTATATCTTAAACAGACATAAGTACTTTTAAATACTAAAGATACTACACTACACTAAACTACACTAATGACTATAGTATGGACGTAAGAATTACAAATGGATGGGAACTAATGACTTCTAATTATATATTATTTACATTATATATTTATGGAATGTTAGCTGCCTTTACAATATCACCATTTAGAACACTGGATTTCTTTTATAAATTCTAAATAAATATATATAAAGATTATACAAAATCAGTTCGAACAGCATCAAAAGATTGGCACAAAAGAGTATTCAGCATGTATGTAAAACGTATGTAAAGGAAGTTTATAGTGTCTTGGTAAAGATCAACTTCGATTTTTATATACTTAGCGCAAAAAATGATTACTTTGTATATTACAAAATCACAACACATCAGTATATATGAAAAACAAACTTCACCCTTTAATATATAGAAATTACTAGAAATTACCATTAATAAACACCAATATGAAAAAAAGTATGGAAAGGCACATGACATATATAACAAGACATACTGTATATTTCTCGATACTTCTGTATTTTTTGAAGTTTACTCTTTCGTTTGTTTGTCACATTACTGTAATATATCATATGAATGCCTGGCCCCTCACATCGTCAACCATCAGCTGTTCATCATTTAAAAAACGAAAAGTTGAATCAAACATTGTATGTATCAAATAATATTTGACGAAAAAACAATATGTCTTAATTAATAAACATTATCAAAATCTGTTCTTCCGTTTAATTGATATTACAATATTTGATTTACTTTTTACAAAGTTACTAAATAACAGATTCAGTATAACAATAACAATAGTTCAGTTTCTATAGTTTCAAAATATACACAATAGAAAATGTAAAATCTAATAATAAATAAAATCACTTGGTTGCTTTTTTTAGTATAACGTATTAAAACTTAGCTGTCGTCATTTCAGTTTAATACATATTTTATTATATAAAGAAAATACAAATTATTTCGACTTATCATTGAAACAAGTGAAAAATTCAATAATAATATATTAGAAAATGCGATATTATTTTTAAGAAGAAATAATTGCATTCTAATTTTGAAAGAAAAATATTTAAATGAAAAAAAATATATATAAAGAAAATTAAAATATTTAAATAAGTAATATATATTAAAAATACAAATAACAATGGGAATGATTAACATCTAGCGTTTTGATTCTGCATTAAAATTTTACATGGGAATGTTTTATGATAATTACAATTGAATATTAAAATTAATCTCCTGTACATTAATAGATAACGAAACGGCAATCGTATATAAACCATTGAGCTATAACATTTAATACATCTCTAGTTGGCAAGCCCTTGCTTCCTGAGCAAAAATGGCAATATCGTTCTCTCAATCTTAAATGTTAGACGTCACATTTGCGGTTTTGTAATTTAATTAACAGTTAGTACAGATGACATATATTTAATGAACGAACCGACATTTTGTACTTCTTGTTCTAACATCACAAAAATACCGTCTAACACTTCCATCCGTAACCCTAGCCCATAAATACATTTTTGGAAATACGATCAGACTTCGATCGAATGGTTATATATCGATATTTACATTATAATGCAGCACCGATGTGATTTACTATCGCTGACCACATCACTAGTGTTCCCGGAGAACCTCGGCACGGCTAGTGCGGGCGCGCCTTGGGGGGCGCCCGGAGGAGGGAGGGGGGCAGCCTTGGCTTCCGGGATGGAGTTCAGGCTGTGGTTGGCCGTCGAGCTGACGCTGTTCTCGACCGGACTGCCGTTTGTTCGTATCTGTGCTCGCTGCTTCTTTAAGTCCGCTAACGTTCCTGAAATATTCATGGACATTTTAATTGATTCATCAGATTTAATTTATCAAAAATAGAGAAATAAAAGAAGGGTGCAATAAATAAAAACTTAATAACATTATAAAATAAAGCAGACATTATAACAAAATAACTTCGTAAATATTGTTCTCATTAATTTCCACATAAGTAAGATAGGCGTGTCTATAAGGAATGTGATGTTATAAATATCACAGACATGACTATATAGCAACTATGTTATGTTATATTATATACATATGAGTTAAATTATCAACTTCATGCAATATTAATGAAAACAGATATAAAAAGAAAAGTGTCAAAAACATAAGCTGAGTGGTCGACCAATTTGGACAACATTATTAAAATATATATATAATAAGGACAAACTTTATCATTTTATTTTTAAGTTCAGTCCAATTTACTGTTTTTATTTATATTCTTTTCCTGTTAGTTATAAATGTGTTTATATTAAATTTCTTTTATTTTGTATGTAGCGTAATCTGTTGTGTTGTCCCAATAAATTTGATTTGATATGAAAAAAATTGATAAGAGTGAAAAGTAGGAAAGAGTAAAAATGGTAAATATTAAAAAATTTAAAATAGCGAAAAATTAAAATTAGTGTAAAATAGAAGAATCTAGAGATACAAAGTTAACATGCATGCATAACCCGAGGCCTGGCCTCACACACGTCCTCCGTGATCCTGTCGGTCCCACTCCCACCACCACAAGTGTACAATGTTAGAAGTCGTGCCTTACCCTATGTTACAGTGCTAATGGAGATCGGTAAGAAGGCACATAATTACCTGCGTTAATCATGACGGTGACATGAACATTGATTTTACCGTTACTGTCGGTGGAGTAGGTGGCGGTACCGCCGTCCGCTAGTATGTTGTCGTGGGTCCCCTGCGCGGGAGTCCTACCGTCCGCAACGTCCTCTGCCCTGAAGGCCTCGTTGTCCCTCCCCTCGGGCGCTCGCCGCACTCCGTTAGGTATCGGCCGGTCGTATTGTTTGTCCGTGTCGTGTGGGACTCCTGGCGAGTAGTGTTCCGCCGCGTCCACTCCGAACAGAGGGTTGGTGATCTTGGGCGGGAAGGTGAGGTTGTCGTTGGAGTCGATGGCATCGCTCCTGTGCTTAGGGTGGGGGTGTTTCGGTACAGCGTAGTCTACGTTTCCGGAGTCGTAGCTCTGATTGGAGGCCGTGGAGCTGATCGACAGCCTAGTATGGGAGAGATCCGCCGGAATGTTGGCCGTGTTCTGATCGTTCTCGAGGCCGTTCGTGAGTCCCTGAAATGAATAAAAATTATGATTATAATCATAATACTTACAATTAATTTAATATTTTTATATATAATATTTGGTAGTCCTGTTAATTTATTAAAAAGCTCACAAAAAAAACACTAAACAGGAAATGAAGTTTTAATAGAAATGTCATTTAATATTTAGACGAAATGTAAATTTATTAAAGTAAAAGCAACACTATATGTTAATTAAATCATTTTACATTATTTATTACCTTTTTAAATATACATAAAATTCTATCATGAATAAAAAAAAATTATTATAAAAAAATGCAGAAATGTATGTTTTCAATAAAACTATTTTACGAATACAACCCGCGTCTATTTTTACATTTTTTAATTTAAGCCCGACGTTTCGAATGCTTTGCATCAAACATGTTCGCGGTAAGACGAGATGATGGTGTCTGTCAGTCAGTCAGTTTATTTGTCACCTTCCTCCAACGGTTCGTGTAAATCTTAGAAAACATTATTTATGTTATCGTTAAATACATTTTAGTTGTATATATGGAGAAGTATACTGAAGGCTATCTTTACTAATATTATAAGACGAAAATATTTGTTTTTTAATGGTCATTCGAAATAACTGGAGAGATGAGTCTAGCTTTAGTTTAAAATTTTAAATTAACTAATTTGCAACTATTCTAATATATTGTTGAGTTTCTGTTATAAAAAAAAAAAACAAAATAATAAAAAAATCAGTGATCACAACAGTTGAGTGATCACTGCCGTGACCACACGATATTGCGTTACATCTTATTAAATATAATTTCCAAAGACATAAACCTTTTTTAGGTTATAGAGTTTTTTAATTTAAATCACTTGGGACATGAATATTTATGGATTTAAAAAAAAACTATTTAATTTATTTTTTTTGTGATTTTAAAACTAATTAATAAAAAAGATATTATATAAAATATTGTTATCAATTTCCAATATTTATTAAGCTTTGACGTTTTCGTTCTTGTAAGACGAAAATTCAATATGACACAATAAATATTATCAAATATTCGTTGAAAGTAAGCATGATAAGTTTTATCATATCACAAATATAAGATGAAAGATTATCCAAATCATATGAGACAACTCTAGATAAATAATATTGACTATGTATGACACATACACATATTATGAAATGAAATCTCCCGGCCCCATTTATTCGTATCAATGCGACAAACACAAAAATTACAGAACTAAATTTTTACGGTTTTTTCCTAAAGATAAAAGGTTTAAGTTTTAATTAAATTGTTTTACGTAATTTCACTGAAATATAAATTATTTTTAAAGAGGTTCCAAAAGACTTGCCAAAATTAATATATAATATAGTTTTGAATTTAGAATATTCTAATAAGAATTAACTCATTTTATTTTAAATTTTTATGTATATATTATTTTAAACGTACCCGATACCGAAGCCCTAGCACCTGTTGCTCCCGGCGCATACGATTCAGGTTGTCATTGGTCAAAAACATTATATCCAACGACATTATTATGAAGTCACTTTAATATCACTACACACAATATTTACACGAGATGAGAACATCGAGATGAACATTTGTACATCGTAATGCATTATCAGATGTTAAGTGCGTGCAGGCGGCGGCCGCCGACTGACGCGTGCGCACCAAACCGTCCGCGACGAGGGAAATCAGAGGAAAACTATGTGTTGTAAATACTACATATTTATGTATTAAGACTTTCTTGATGTTTGCTATTATATATAACTATGCGGCTATATTTACCTTCATTTTATACGAAATTTGAATAAATAGCTTACTTCATCCAAGGGTTTCATTTAGCTCCTGTATATATTTAGCTCGTTTCGTTATACTAAGAGTAATTCAGAGAATATATTAAAATATTTATGTATGTATGAATTGTATATATTATTGTAATCGTTTTTGTGTAATTGTTTTGTAATGTCATTTTTGTAATTTTTATATTTACTGTTTTATTAAGTTAAGTTTTATAGTTAAATAAATAAATAAATTTTTCATATAATTGTTTTAAGTAATGGCAACTTTTTAGACATGTAGGTCACATCTGTGGAGCCTGGACTTATATTTAAGTCCAATTACAATTTGTCAGTTGAAATACTTTGCTATCGGTATTCAGGTGTGTCAAGGATAATGTATAGAGAATTGAGACTTAGCAATCTACTTTAAGACATTCTGTAGGTACAGAATCTACTGTACAAAGTTTGATAAGATAATATAATATATATTCTACATTTAAACAGGGAATATTTTAAAATTGAGTAAAACATAATATTGTCTTAGATTTTCACGAGTACACATTTCAAATAACTATTTTTTACAGATTAAACTCCCGTATAATTTTGGTTACATTTAAATTTTAAGTACCACACTTACTCGTCTCTTGAATACGATTGCTGCAAAGCTTTCGAAACGTCGGGTTAAAATAAAAATGTAACCAAATTATACGCGATTTTTAATCCGTAAAAAATAGTTTTATTGAGTAAAACATGTCTACCGTAAACCATAGTATGTGTACAGTGAACAATTAATTAACTAAGTCCGTCTAATTGCTATCCGCCGCGTTGAAAGTAGAGAAAGTAAGCATAAAAACTGCCCACTTGATAAATAATGTTGAATACCTGTGCTGTCTTATTAGTGTTAGTTTGTAGAGTAATCATCGCATTCATACATAACATTACAGAAGCAGGGGGGGGGGAAATAACATATAGTCAAAAAAATAGTAAAACTGATCAGATAGTATTTTCTTAGATTTTCTATTAAGTTTATATATCAGGGCATATTGTTAAGGAATATTACTTTTAATAGATCTCAAGAATTGACTCACGTTTCTATGAGGTTTGTAAATAGTTTTAATAGAAACCTTAAGATATTACCAATTCTGTCAGTAACTCCCTTAACATATGGAAGTAGGACCGGTTGTCTTTCGATTGTGAGTGGCTTGATGTGGCGTCTGCGACGCTGGCGAGGGACAGGCAAATTATACGCGAGTTTTAATCCGTAAAAAGTAGTTTTATTGAGCTGAGCTAAGCGAAGCTCTATACTACCCAAATTTTCAACTCATTGTTACCATACTCCTCCTTCAATTTACGAGCTATACGCACAAAATTTTACACACATGCGCATAATGAGCACAACTCGTTCTGGATTGAAAATCAGTCGAATTGTAATTGTAGTTTTCGAGATAATTGATAAAATGTGTCCCATATAGTTAACATATAGAACGTTTTTGTTTTGTCGCGAGGCTAACCCCGCTTGCGTGGACCTAGTTTAAAACTGATCAGTCTTGATGTATTAAATTTCGTCTAAACTATTATTATTATATTATTGCCAGTTACAAATCCGTTTATCAGATAACCGTTAGATAAAAACAATATAATTCAGATATAATTAAACTCAATAACATACTTTCAGGCAATTAGTTTTATGGACGATCTCGATACTTGCTCGCGCTTCACGTCCGTCTATTAAAAACAATATCAACGGAAATTGAACAATAAATTATTGTATCATATTATAATCAATCTGTATATTATAATTAACCAAAATTAAATAGTTTCAAAATGTTGTGTAACTTTAACAAGGGAGAACTTTTATTACATTTAATTATCTTTGATTCTATACATAGTATAGTATAATAATATCATGTGTTTGTGTGACTCGCAATTTGTCGGTTTTAAACAAAGTAAATTATAATTTAAAAAGAGTTTAGAATAAAAAGATCGCATATCAATTTTGTCGTCATCCCCTTTGTATAACTTTTAAATTTTTTTTTCATGTATTTAAAATTTAAAAGTATATATTTTAGAAAAAGTACACGATAAATGCCTCGAAAACCTCTTTGGGTTTATTTGGACAAGTTGTCGTTCACAAACATGGTGCCACGTATTTATATATCAATAATTACATACTAGAAACCGAAAAAAAAAACAAACACATATTGAATGCGTTTATATATATTTATAAATATATATATAAGCATTCAATACTTACACACATACACACGCATGTGTATATGAGTATATATGTATACACACACACACACACACACATATATATATATATACATGCATATATTACTAAATTTCTAATTACATATAATAGTTAACTAAAGCTTTAATATATACTTTTTATTTATTTAAAGATGGTTGATCTAACTAGTGTTTTTGAAAGCAATGTATTTATTATTTAGTGTGACCTTACAAGGAATAAAGGTTTAATCTATCACAAATTAATTTTAAATCTGATGTTTAATATATACAAGTGAATATTATTTGAGCGGAGGCCACCTAGTCTCATACGATCATCTACTATAAGATAATAAACAACTCGCACTCGTACTCGTTACGAAATCGCGTAAACAGTTTCATTTAAATTTCCCTTTCATATGTATATATTTTTAATCATTTTTAAAATATGATAAAAAAACAGATCGTAAAGCTGTTGTGTAACATATGTATGCATTGAATGCAACCAGAGGCGTGACATGAATAAAACATCTTAAATCTCTCTATATTTCTATGTTAATTAGTTTAAAATACGCGATCATGTAATGTTTTGATACTGTATAATACACCTTGTACAAGAGAAGCTCTCTTGAACAAGTCCATGTAGTGGTTACGTGGACTGTTTTTTGATAATTTTGGCTTAGTACGAGTTTTCTAAGTTATTCGATGACGTCAGACTTAAGTTTTAACTTCGCTCTGTATGTAATAAAATCGACGCTATCTTACCAACAGATGGCGTTGTTCTCATTTTACACAAACTAAAGTTCACGCTAACGCAAGTGAGTTGATAAAAAGTCGCACTCACCACTGTCCTCAAACATTTTAATTTTTAATATGAAATAACATATCCGGGATTTTTGTAATAATCAAATAGACTGAAAAATATGTACTCCATTAGGAATAACTATATTATTCTATAACTTTTGTTTCTAGTATTGACAGTTTGACAACGGCTGTGATATTAATAGTATTAGAAGAGATAAATATATATTTTACATTGTAACGAAACTTTACGCGAAGGAAAGTTTGGTAGTACTATTGTATAAAAATGCAAATTATAATAAAATATATCACCATTTATATTTTAGTTTAATATGTTCAAAATAGATGTGACAAATTATGCCTTAGTCTTGGTAAATATTACTGAAGCTACAGCGTGTTTTTTAGTACCATTATTTACAATTGGTCTGCTCCATACCAAAAGGTATGGTCTAGTTATGAAATATCATTCTTTAGATTGTTAACAAAAAGATTTGATACCATAACTTTTTAGAATTAAAAAAAATCTATTAAATGTTATTAATTTTCGAATAAGGAAGTCTAGTGTATTAAAAAGTTACTAGTATGCTAAGACCAGCTAGTCACAATAGATAATACAAAAAATTTGAAAGCGCGCGCAAAATTTCCCCATGCAAAGTCTATGGGAAAAATTAATTTTTTGACTAATTACTGCAATTAGGCTAATGAGATTTGAGAGTTGTCACTATTTTTCAGCAGTGTAGCATAATGAGACCTTTGATTTGAGCCATCAACGATATTTTTCCCTTTAGTGGTTCTCGAGCTACAGTGTACCAACCAAATTGCTTCCTGCATTAATATATAAGATTTGCAAAAATATATAATATTTTTTTAAATCGTAATTATAAGTTTAACAGTATTGTTATGTTGCTTATCATGAACCTTATCTTACGTTAGAAAGAGGCAACTCGTACTCGTGATAGCTCGACGGGAAAGATATTAGGATCCTTACAGATCTAGTGGCCTACTATGAACTCTCAAACTAAAACTTAAAATGCTTATACCTAAAAATGCTAAAACTTAAAATTAAACAATATTAAAATAATTTTACTTTTGACTTTTTAGAAGAAAAACAATTAACTATTGTAAATAAAAAAAATATCGCTGAATTTTTTGTAAAACTACTCTATTTTAATATTACTCTAAGAGATGGTGGTGACGCCATAGCATAATGTGCCCTGTATGGATGCACTTCATGGTTTAACTCTTCCACGGTTCTTTTTGGTCTCTATTGTACTTTAAGGTTGGCAGTATGAATTTGTAACTACCCACATTTGTTTTTTATAGACAACTGACAAGACACAATATCCGCTATTTTATTTTTTTTGTTTTCATATTAAATTTCTATTATCTATTTGTAAATAAAAAGAAATTTCACAGCTCGGCCAGTACATGTGATGTCGTGCTTGATGTAATTCTATCCATAGCCATTATAACCACTTTCCATCGCCAATAAACATACATTAAAAAATCCCACCATTCCTATGGATGCATAGCCACCATGTGAGCTCTTGGTTCGTCCATTAAAATACGAGAAGAAAAGTGTTAATAAGCATCGTCTCATACCGTGTCGTCTCCTGCATCGAAGGTCTCCCGCAGTCTCGCCTCCCCGCGTGCGTCCGCCTTGGCCGCCAGCTGCTTCTCACGAAGAGACGTGCGACGGACGGACCGCACTCTGCACGGTAATATACACTTTAACCACTTGGATACAGGATGTGTTCATAGGTAGCGTTTATGAGAACTAAAAGGGGTTTCAGATACGTTTGTCAAAAAAAAGTTAGGACGTTGTGATGGTTTAGAAAATGTTAATAATAAAGCTAAATGTGACGTCATAATGGTCAAATTTTCACGCATTGATAAAAACCTGTTAATTACTCGCTCGTCTGAGGTGTTTTGAAAATTTAAAATGTTCACTTCAACAATGTGGTGCGTGGAAAAATATTGTTATTTGTTTGTCATTGATTTTAAAAAGTAATTGTTATATAATGTATAATATTCAGTAATGAGTTCTAGTGAAGATTTTAGTTCAACATCACATGAAATTCAAGTGGACGAAAGAACACTAATAGAAAAGTTGTTGCTATATAAGATATGGAATTTCATACAAATTTTGCCGGCCGCTGTTTTACAGTACAGCAATTTAGATATATCTCGTAGAAGACTGTTAAATGAATGGTATGTATCTTGCCGCTTTGTATGTGTGCGTGTGCATGCGTGTGTGTGTGTACCTGGTGGCGGAGGCGGTGGAGGAGGAGCGTCTGGCGGCCCGCAGTCTCTCTCCAGCGCGACGACGTGTTTCCTCCTGTTCTGCGCCTAGTCGTACGATGCGGCCGCGGATTTCACCCTCCTCGCAAATATCTGGAACAATCGACAAGATCATATTGCCGTTTTTTTACCCCTGCATAACCCGTTACACGGCTGACTACCCTATGGTGCTTTTCTACTGAAATTTTTGTTAACTTTTGGGTGCGTTTTCTCTTTTATACTACTAAGATGACAAACAAGCATACGGCCTTCCTCATGGTAAGCGGTCACCGTCGCCTATAGAGGCCTGACCCCGTAAAACCTCTTCACGCCGTATCGAGGAGTTCATTCAACAAATTAAACATCAAGGGCAGAAAACTTCTTTGGAACCGAATAAGTGCAAAACTGCAGTGGTTCAAAGGCATGTAGATAATATCCCCACCACCCCTCCCCCGCCGCAAATTATTGTAATACTTCTCATTATACTGCTAAAATGAGCAAAAGCAGGCATAATCCCCTCGCAGACTGAGTGGCCTCAATACTATTTTTGAAATCGCTGTCGTCGACTAGATTTACAGAATGCCTTAGTGCAGAATCAAAAGGAAGACCTTGAACATTGCATCACATAGCGAGAGGTTATAGCTATAAGTCTATAATTCGATGGGTTTGATCTGTTGCAAGGGGCATATTGTTATTTTTGTTTTGCAATCGATATTTTATATACTTAACATTTTGCAGTTGTATTTTATATGGATGGTAATCGCTTCGTGGAGTCTCTTACTCCATCTCACTTTTAACATGGCTCATTGGAAAAGGACAATTTTTGTAACGCTATGGACCAAATTAAATGACTGACAAAACCTTCTTTTGACGGCTTTGGCGAACGGTACGTGGTTGGTACTTGATTATTATTCCGACGAATTTGAATCTAGGTTTAGGTTAGCGCCCTAGAAACAATAGAACCAAAAGTTGGCGATTTCTTGAAAATATTTGCAACAAGAAAATTCCAGCTTATTAGTTGCTGTTGGAAATATAAAATTTGTCAACAATTTCAGTGAAAACACACTTCAATAATACGTTCTGTATCTAAAGGATGCCCGGCGCAGACATTTCTATAGTCATGACATATTACAGCACTTGATCTTTATTTAAAGAAATGACGTTTTGGTCTTTATCTTTGTTGTTTTGTCACAGCTACACTCAAATAGTCAATATTATTACTAATTATAATTATTATAAATAATTTAAAAGTATCCATGCAGTTACCAGGACGTGTTTGTCTATGATCTAAAACCGTGCAATTTGTCTTTGACATTTCAGTGCAATTTATGCTTATTTTTAATAAAAAATAGACTTTCACAATAAAGAGTAATTTCGTACCAGATGATTACATGTGATTCATGATAAGCGCAGGTATATTATAGCTTAGTTTACTATCATATACATATATCTATACGCATCTTAGTATATTATAGAATCTGTCTATGTCTTTCTTGGCCTGCCGTGGAGTCCAGGGTTTTGTGATTAAAGTTATTTTATTATCTATTGCATATATAGAAGAATGTATTAATATGTTTTATTTTGATAGAAGTCTTACCTGCCGGCGTCTCATCGTGCTTATTTCTGACGTTGAGATCAGCGCCATATTGTACTAATAGCTCTAATACTTCTAACTGTGGAAGAATAATTTATTTATAATAAACATTAACAACACACTACTCTCGACGTATCTCATACGAATTTTAATGAACACTATGTAATAAATATTTTTACAATAACTTCTACATCTTTAAGTATTAATCGGAAATAGTTTTACGTCTCTAACTACAATGCTATCGATATGGTATGTATATCTCACGTGTCCCCAGCAGGCGGCTGCGTGTACGGGCTGCCACATGTCGTGGTCCAGTACGTCGGCGGAGGCGCGGTGCTCCAGGAGGAACTCCACCACCTTCAGGTAACCGTTCGCTGAGGCTATGTGCAGCTGCGGAGGGTTAGACTCTTAATATCATTCTTATGTAAGTTTTATGGCTTTCAAATTATTGTTTAATATATGAAAAAAATATAGAAATTATCATTAGGTAATCGCAGGTCTTAGAATTGCGACTCCTGGTATCGGCCCGTGTCAATGTCATTTCTAGCCTTTATAAATATATCATTTAATGTACTAGCCGTGCCCGCGACTTCGTTGGCGTAACGTATTGATTCAATAACGGTAAAAAGTTGACAAAGTAATTTTTGTTTGTATAATTGACGACTCTCTTTTAAATTTTCTTTATTGTGTTGAACTTGCACCAATTAGGATACGGAGCTGTAATCATTTCAGGAAAATTTTTATTCAACTAAAATATTGAGTTACTCAAATGAAAAATTCTCTATTTTAAAACAGAAACTGTATATAGTTCTTTTTGATAGTCGAAAATTTACAGTGTGGACTTTCTGAGTATTTGCGTGAAAACTTAAACCGGCAAGAAACTCCGAGAAATACGACCTATTCCTTACTATTTTTTGTTATCATTATAATAATACAAAATTATTTTTTAATATACCGCTTAATGTTCAGTGTGAGCAAAGCCGTCACAAGAAAGCTTGTAGGTATTAATTAAACGTTTTACTTAATATAGCTTAGTTCTTAGTAATTTAGTGTTAGCAAATATAATGGGTTCAAATTGTGATTTGTAAAAACGCGGGCGAAATCATTTCCTTATACATGTCGAAAAAAACAGAACGACAGTCCGTATTTCCAAAATCAACACTAATATGTAGCATGTACGCGTTATGAATTTTTTTCTGTGGTACATTTGATCTAATGTTCAAAAAATATCACAAAGCATATATATTAATAGAATTAAATTGTAATAAATTTATTAGACATTTTCCTACAGTAAAAGTTCTCCTAAATGTAGACCAGGACATTCACCATACCGAATATCATCAAAATACATGGCGTAGGTTTTATATGACAGACAAAATGTTCAAAAATTTAGGATTTGTTATCTGTATTGATTTCTTACTACACTTAACATATAATCCATGTACAGATTTTAACCTATTTGGGATATTTACAGTTTTATTATATGTAAAGATATTCGTCTTTATCAGGTTTTAGGCGAATAAGTACAGGTTTATAGAAAATTAAAAAAAAATTGAAAACAGATAAGTCCAATGATTCTTCACTTATATGAACACTACGTAACTATCCGCTGCAGTTAATTGCCACTTTAATATTTATCATTTTGTATTTTTTTGGTGTTTTTTTTCTGTTAATGAATGTGAATTTAAAAAGGTTCTCACATTCTCCTCTTAGACCTTGAAGATTTAGAAAATCATACGAAAACATAAAAGATAAAGAAATAATTGTTTTAAAGAATTATTATTCATTTTAAAGCTATTTTTGCATCATCATTGGTAAAAGGTGAAAAAAATAGATATTTCTATTAGAACGGTAATTTAAAGACGTTGCGAATATAATTATAATTAACAAACACAATAGCATACTTTAAGAGACTGCGGCAATTAACATAAAGTGACAGTTGAATAAATAGTAATATGCTGTCTTAACGTAGTCATTTGATATTATAGTCTGAGCTACAGAGACACTATATCATTGTCTGAATTTATTAAAAGTAATAGAAATGCACTCATTGCTAATATATGAGCTCAAGCAAATTGTCAAGCGAGTTATGTAAAAACACATGTATGTATAATTTTTGTTATTGTTATATTATTGCATAAAATCACAATCCGAATTAATTAATTTACTGATTTGCCGCGCATATGTCCTCTGACCAAAGGTTGTCTCGAAAAGATCGCTATTAGCGATAAGGCCGTGTTCACTTAAATGCTTATTAATTAAAAGTTTTATTTTTATGTTTTCTCTGTTTATAGATGTACCGTGCAATAAAGTATTTTATTATTATTATTATTATTATTATTGTCTATAAACACTTATGAATGATAATATACTGAGTATTAGTATAGAAACGTAATTTATCTATATATTATTATTAATGTAATTAGAATAATATTCTATTTTATCAGTTTATGTTTGTTTTATTACTTACCAATGTCGCTCCTTGACTATCTCTGGGCTCATCCAAATCCATTCCTTGTTTGACCATTTCCGCTACATCCAACAACATCTGCATCTCAGTAGCAGCCCTAGTTTCATCTATCAGTCTTTGTGTGACACCCCTAGCTGCCATCTCGCTCTCTATCGCATCTAGCGTTCTCTCTTCCTCACATATATCGTATGGCATATTTCCGTCTCCGTTGACGGCAAGAAGATTGGCTCCGCATTGTATCAGTATCCTGACCAAGTTGAGGTTCCCGCAGGTGGCCGCAGCGTGCAACGGCGTCCACTTCTCGCTGTCCTCGGCGTTCACGTTGGCTCCGTGGTCCAACAGCAACCTCATCATGGCTTCATTATTGTCTATGCAGCACTGGTGTAAGGCTGTTAAACCGTCTTCGTTCGTGGCGTCCGGTGTTACGCCACGTGCGAGTAATCTTCGGACTGAAAATATGTTACATTTTATATAGATAAAATAACATTAAAGCTAAAACTATACAAATTAAATAAAAAATTACTACATGTTAAGCATTTTTGTCTTTATATTTACTATTTTTTATCTTTATTTTTGTCTTTATGTTCGCGCATCAAGCAAAAATGACTAAGTCTAAGTCAATATAAAGAATATTTAATAGTATAAAAGTTTTCTCAAGAAAACAAACATTGGTTAAACGCTTATATCTAACAAGTTTAACTAAGTCGTTGAATTCTTGTACTGTCTTTCATCTCAGTTCATTTGAATTAGTATTCTCTTAGATGTTCACGAGTACACATTGAAATAAAACTATTTTTACAGATTAAGCTCGCGTATAATTCAGCTACATTTTAATTTTATAGTCATTTCAAATGACTAATTAACACACTTACTGACAGACACTTACATCTCGTCTACCCGTGAACACGATTGCTGCAAAGCATTCGAAACGTCGGGTTAAAATTAAAATGTTACCAAATAATACGCGAGTTTAATCCGTAAAGCGAGTTTTATTTCATACATTTGAACTTTTTGATGAGTTGTTCCAGTGGCACAAAAAGACGAATTGCCTATTTATTATATATTTTTGTTATACAACTTGCACTGTACTTTACAATTGAAACGTCTTCTATATAATATTATGTAGTCATCGATGTTTTTAGCGATATTATTCTACATTACTTATATTGTTAATAATTGCCGCTGAATTTTTTATATTCTTTATCGTTTTCAAAGTATACTTGAAGTCATAAAGATTAAGTATTTTCAATTGCTTAGTTGATAACGACGGCTTATACTGGATCATGTTTGTACATCGTCTTTACCGACGCAGCGGCGGTCCTGATACACGTAAGTCGTCCCGGCTTGTTCCCTCGGGAGATATTACTGTCAGTTTATCCCGCACTTCCGTAACTTATTAATAGAATTACAAAACGTCGTCCGGCCTTGAGACGGACGGACGGACGGACGTCCTTGAGTCGGACGTCTCCAGTCCGTTGGGTTATAAATACTTGCCCACCAACCCCGGGGACAATGTCAAAGCCATTATCAGGGCTTAAAGACATCAAAAAAACTGTCATCTTTTAACATTAGAAAGTGTAATATTAGTAGCATCTTAGTTTTTTTTATATTCTTTATAATATTTACAGCATCGATAACTTATGTCACTGTGAAATTCCAGTCTTAAACTTTTGAAGGCATAAATACAAAATTGTAATTATTTGAAAATATTAAATATGAACCTACTTTTTATGAAATTAATTTATGAATTAATTAATATGTATTTGTATTATGAATAGAACATCATTAAACAACTCATTTAAACTATTACGAAATATTTTTAAACAAATATAGAATGTAAAAATTATTGATACGAGCAGAATTCGAAACCGCGACCTCTGGAAACCCGACTCTATAACAATTGAGCTATCGCATCGCTGCTCGCTTATATGAATTTAGCATTATATATAAACAGATACAAATAGGGACGGAGGTGACATCTATTAGACTTGTTTAGAAAACGATAACCAATGTTTATAATTTTTATGTTTAAACTTCCGTGATATATGATTACTTATCTTATCTTTCACTCACGTAAATAATATCGGAATTTACCAGACTAGTTTCGTACCCATTCGGGATCTTTATTTGTTAACGTACTTACATGCGTAGAGCCGGTAAATTATATATAAATACAAATATTGTTCAAACGGTGCATATATTGTATGTTTTATTTCTTGGTCTGCGGGGAAGGAATATATGAAGTATTTTAAACTTAATAATATTAGAAACATATGAGATTATATTCTTAGATCTGACACACTACATTACAGAATAATAATGACAAAACTAGCTGACACTGGTGGCTCCACTCGCTGATTACTATAATATATATATATAATATTCTTATGGAAGATCGGAGTCTTCTGGCAGAGAGATAATTATATTATTCTTAAAAGAAGACTTCTAATTTCTTGATATGTATGTCTGTTTGAAGTTGAAATAAATTATTATTATTATTATTATATATAAAAAGCCTCAAAAATTTTAAAATCGGTGGAGTTCTTTTTGCGTTTATAAGTTGTAAACATACAGACACACTTATTTTCCTACTTAATATTAGTAAAGATATGCGAATTTAAAGTACATTGTATATGGCTAGAGTAATTTAACTAACACAGGCATTTTCATTCGGTAAGCACCTTGCATACAAAAGTAGGTGAGATCACCAACAGCCGTCTTAAACGACTAATCTATATAATCTTAGATTTACTAACAGATATTAAGCCTGTCAGTGTGCGTGTATTCTGATTATTTTTGTAAATATTTGAAATAAAACTATTTTTTACGAATTAAACTCGCGTATAATTTGGTTAGTATCTGCGGAGACGAGATGTAAGTGTGGACAGACACTTACATCTTGTCTACCCGTGAACACGATTGCTGCAAAGCATTCGAAACGTCGGGTTATAATAAAAATGTAACCAAATTATACGCGAGTTTTAATTCGTAATTTTTTTTTTAAATCATAAATCTAAGGAAATACTTTGTAAATATTACCTCTCAATTTTTTTTATTTATTTAATGTTAAAATAACATCCGTCTTGAGTTATCGATTGTCAGAATGTGGATTTAATTTGTAGGAAGCCAAATAGGTTTGATTTCATTTCTAGAATTGTGGATCAATATGTATTTTCCAGCCATTTAGTTACGTTACGTTATTTAGTACTTTTATAGTATATATATATATATATATATATAATAATGAAGTATGTTATATGTTGTGGCACTTCAAATGCCATGGTGTTATCTGACTATGGCCACGGTTATTTATCTAAGATTATAGTGAGTGTAAATTGATATAATATTCAAAAGGATAAATATTTAAAACGCACGTACAGAACATTATAAACATTAATAGAAATATATAACAGGTCAATGAACTTTACAGCACGTTTGAGCGGTGGAGTAGAATTATACCTTCCACTCCCCCTAATTTGAACGCTGGTACACCTAACTTATAATTTACTTAGTAAATGTATTACAAAACGTTAGATTTAGACGTCGATATTAACTGCAAAAAATATATATAATATGAAGCAAGATTTTGCTATATTTGTCAGTTCTTTATTTATCATTGTCTACCTCTTAACGACAGCTGACATCTTGGCAAGTAAAACAATAAGATATATTATAAAAATTACCTTCATCAATATCATTCCTCGCAGCTGCTTCCAGCAGCATGACACTGTCATTGAAATATATGTTCCTCTTGTTGCTTTTCTCTCGTTTCGTCTTCGTACGCGCCCACTCTTTCTCTCTCTGCTGCCATAATTTTAGCTGCTGCATTCGGCGTCTGTAAGCCAATATTTATATATAAATATATACAGTTTGGATTGTAACAGAGAACAGGCTGTTGTACCCTTTATAACAAACTGACTGCATGTTTTCTGTACGAGCGGTCGTGACCTACTTTTAAACTCCGATGTATTCAACTTATTCTCTGTGACATGTAATATTTTTGCATCAGTCTAGCTTACGTCATGTTTTAATATACACTTTAAAATTGATGCTTATTAGTAATATGATCCAAATCATCGCTGTGGCACCAACGCCTTCATATTATTAAAGGTCAATGATATAATATATTTTCATGTTCCTACTATTCTAGGACTAACTTCCGCCCGCGGCTATGCCCACGTGGAGTTAGGTGTTATACTTAGTATATTCTCAATTTATTGTATTAGCTAATAAGTTATTCAGGCACCAATTTTTTGTTATCTCTACAAAATTAATCTTTGTATTTCAGATAATTTACATGGGATATTAATGATTTGTGCACATAAACTTTTCTCAAAAATTATACTATTTTGATGTTGAAAATCGTACAAAAATCGGTTCAGTAATTTTTAAGTTTATCGCGTTCGCACAGTTAATCACGATTGGAGGACTTTGTTTTATAAAAAGTATACATCTGTATTCTGAATTTTAAACATTCATCTTATTACATTAAAAGCAGAAAATGCTCTCATATATAGAAGAAATTAAAAAAAATTACAAATTTTAAAAGATAATTATAATAAATAATTATATTATACAAAGTTGGAACAGTTTCAAAGGAATGATAAAGCTACAAGGCTTGTAATATATAAAATCTATACGTATGTACGTATGTACGTATGTCGCACCAGTTCAATCCGGTTTACGGTATGGACATACCAGGATACAAGTGTAACAAACTTTTATTCAAAAGTAGGGCACTTAAAGCGGGGCCTTACCACCATCTTGAGATAATATAACAACAATCTCACTTTCCCTTTTTAACACATCTAGAAAATATTGTTTTACTTAAATTTAAACGATTTTATTTACTAGATTGCTCTTCTAAAAAAGGTTAAATTATTGTAATATATTTTTTTTTTACTATGACGGTGTTAATGGTTCATTTTAGGCTACCTGTACACGAATTATAACATTATATTACCTTATAAGTCAATCCGCAAAAACAGTAATCTTAGGACTGAACATGATAATATTTTGTGAGGTTTCGTCGTGTTTCGTCTATTAGCATATAGTTGATACAAACAAACAGCTCTTATTTATTGTTACAATTGAAACTCAATTGACGATGTGTGCTAAGTCATTTATTATTACGACCCTGACTTGTAACCAATTAAACATATTACGTATGTTTATATATCACGGAAATATTATTGATTTTAGAATTTTCTTAGATTTTCACGAGTACACATTTGAATTAATGCTATTAGCTTATAATTTGTTTACATTTTAATTTTAATTTCACACTTACATCCCGTCTACCCGTGAACATGATTGCTGCAAAGCATTCGAAACGTCGGGTTATAATTAAAATGTAACCAAAGTATACGCGAGTAATCCGTAAAAAATATTTATTATTGATTTTTCCTGAAAAGTTTCAAACCCTTGGCGTTGTTATTCATGAGCTTATAGTATTGCGGATTCGCGGCGTGAAGTCAATAGATACGAAGATAGTTGGAACAATTCTGATAATATTTACGTGAGTACAGCCGAACAATTATATTAAATAGTAATCATGGATCACGAAATTTTAAATGCAAAAATATAACGTATACATATAAAAATATTAATATTTATACGACATTTAATTTGAAAGTTTTGTAACCGCAGTAACACGTAGAGCAATTACAAATTAAATTTCCTTAACAGCTCATATTTTACGGTTATTCAAGAAATAGTACCGCGGCATGCGATCGTAAAAAAAGTGAAAACAATATTACATTATATATCACAGTCATTACCTTAATTGCTCTTTCTTGATATTATTACGTTTATACATATTTAAAATTTACCAAATTCACACACTTATATAATATTTACGTATTGAAGCACGTATCATCACGACCAAATGAAACAAAATGACAAAAAATTGCGTGCTATTCAAAACAAAAAGTATATTATATTTATAAATTGATATCTCATCTCAATTCCCTATCTGTAAGACAAATTTAAATAAAAGCTATCATTGAATCGAGATGCATTTTAAGATTGATTCAATATAAATCATTCAATATTGGTATAATACGTCAACTATCGCTGCTATTTACAACGGACTCAATATCGTTATCAGATACAACAACTAGATTATAGAATGAAACTTTTGTCAAGGATTATCTTAATTTATAATAAACTGGCTGTTACACGTGGTTCCACTCGCGGAGAAACGATTTTATTTATTATAAGAATACGACAGACACTTACATCTCGTCTGCCCGTGAACACGATTGCTGCAATGCATTCGAAACATCGGGTTAAAATTAAAATGTAACCAAATTATTCGTGAGTTTTAATCCGTAAAAATGGTTTTATTTGAAATGTGTACACGTAAAAATCTAAGAAAATACTAAGTAATAGCGTCATGTTAGATAAGAGACCTAGTACAAAAAAAAGAATTTGTCAAATCCATCCAGAAGTTAGGAAGATTAGTACAATTAAACAAACTTATCCGCTTTATAATATTAGTATAAAAGTGTAGATACCAAAGATCGTTAACATGTGATTAATGTTATGTTGTTAATGTTTTAATGTAGTTATTAAAAAATTTTTTAATTACGTGTTTGTTTAATAAGTATTATTAGATTATAAGGTAATTAGCCTAAAGATTACTCTAATACATATATATGTTAGTAGATTAAATAAATATATTTTTTTCAGTTGCGTTACTGTGTGGGGCCGGTGACAAAATCATCGGATGGGGCCTTTACTTGACCTAAGCTCGCAGTATTTTCAAATGGAGGGCCCCTTTTGGCTTAGGGCCCGGGGCATTTAGCCGCTTTGCCCCTGACTTTTCTCATCATCATAGAGCAAATAAACAGAATGCATTTGATGATAAATTGTTATTCAGTTCTGCATCGTCAAAACGCAGAAATAAATGATGTCACAGAAAAATGGAAGAATAAACACAAGGACAAACCGGACATTTATTTTAAATTACCTTTCGGTAAATTTATTTAGTGATTTGTTGAACAAGTAGCTTGTTAATCAGATGTGAGTTAATTTAACGTCAACTCCGATATGATATGATAGCAGGGTGTTCGACAACCGCTTCAATACATCAATACATCAATTTTATCTAACATCTTGATAATTTGATACGTATTATATATATATGTACTTGTAATTTTTTAATACGTTTGTTATATATCTATTACAAACATATTAAAAATTACAAGTGTCATTGTATTTCTCTCTTCCGATTGAAGCACACTTTCAAGACAAACTTCTAGTGCCTAAAGAGACTCTTATTACATACTGTAAATAACTCAGTAGTAAAATATTTTGATTAGTAATTGCTTAGTGAGTTTCGAGATCTAGAATAAAGTAAAAGTTATTTTTTTTTGTTAAATCTCAGGACAGGATGATGTTGGATTCATTGAAAATCAATTAGAAAGTTAATTAAACAAGGGTAAAACAATGTAAAAAGTTTTAGACTAACCTGAGGAAATCAAACGCTATGAAATGTTCAGACCAAAACAAAAATGTTCAGACCAATGTTCAGATCCAAAACAAAAATGTTCAGACCAATGTTCAGACCATAACAAAAAAGTTTCGTCAGAGTAACGACAAAGTCACGACAAGAATTCAATTGTTACAATTACAAAATAATGTGGTCAAGTGTTTTACTGAAATTTTACTTTACATTACTCAAGAGTCCTTGCTTTTAACTGTGAGAATTCTTTCAATATTTTATCAACTTACTTAACTATTACCACATTATTTTTGTTATCTTCATCAGTTTTTACAATTATCTTAAACAATCTTTTTAATATCTAACTAAACTGACAGTAATTGTAAAATTTAAATACACATAATTTTGTTTTAATTTCATTTTCTTAAAAATAAAGATATTTGATATTTCTGGAAATGTCAGAGAATCCGTTGCGTTAATAGGCGATGTAGTTTTACTTTGTTTATACAAGTCCTCTAATTCATTCCATGGTTGTTGCACTTTCATGTCATATTCAGTGACTTTGAAAATTTAACATAGAGAGATTGTTATTACGAAGAGTACTAACTTGATAGGGAAAGTAGAAACTATTATAATATATATCTATTAATAAAGAAAAAATTGTATTGATTTAGTTTCATAAAATTTAATAATAATAAAATAATTTTACTATTAGATCTACTATTCTGTAGTCAAAATACAATAATTCTGAAATATGTGATAAAATTTTTTTGTCCAGTACAAGTGAAAAGTGAAAGTTTATAAAAGTAACAATCATGAATAACTCCGCATTTCATACAATTTCTTAAGATGCGTCTTTGTGTTTAGATTTATAGTTTCAAATATAATATTTCGTAGTGTTTTATACAGTATACTATACTAGTGTACTACTTGCACAGGTAATGTATTGGCTTACTAAGCTGAATTGTTTGAAAAACATAAAATAATATAAATGTATAATATACAATAACTTGTATTTTGTAATCGAAGTATATTATGCAAAATCTTGCAACATATTATAAGTATTACGACATCTCGCTCAGCGAAAGATAACAGTGCGTGAGTATAACTAGTTGTTCCTTGCGACTTTGTCTACATGGACTACACATTTGCAATTAACAATACCACTGTTTGTATATTCAAGACACTGCAATACTGGTATATCTAAAATATATTAAATCTTAATTGTAATTTCAGCCTAATAATTAATTAAATAAAACGAACAAACGATTTGTCTATATTGTTATAAATTAATCAATTGTTTATCATCACTCAACTTTAAAAATAATTATTACGAACACAGATAATTTGTAAATTAAATGCAGATAAAGATTAAGTCATTGCGTTAAGATCCGGGTCACTGGGTAAAGTAAAAAAAAAAGTTAATAACTGATATTGATTTCTTAGTATTGTGACTTTGTGATCAAAAAGTTTGAAACCTAAAGAAATACAAATCTTTTTTAAGATTTAACACAACACTTTATAATTAGTTTTTCTTAAAAATTTTATTTTAAAGAACTAGCTGGTTATATCAACAACCTATTATTTAACCGTAGTTTTAAATGCTTTGCAGCAATACTGTTCACGGTAGATATGTCTGCCTTACAATTATAATAATATGTACAACTAAAAAAATATATAAGTATATAAATTTTAAAAGAGCCTTTCACAAAAATAAAACTTTAATACGTCTATATAACCTTACAATTTAAAACTTTTTAATACTTGAACGTCATTGAAATCCTTTCTAAGATCTGGACATTACGTGGGTGAATGATATTTTAAATACTAGCTCTTAAGCACGGTTCCAGTCGCGGACATACTATTCTATTTACTATATAAAGATAAAAAGCCTGTTACTCAAAGGTAGGCTTACCATACGTCCCGGTTTGACCGGGATAGTCCCGGTTTGAGATCCCTTTCCCGGCGTCCCGGTTAATACTAATAAATTATAATAAAAAATATATTCATATTTATTAATATGTTTTCAATTCATAATAATTTTGATTGCATTTCAAATATGAAAATCACAAATTAAGCGAAAAGCAAAATCAAAATGAGCCTCTTTCTCTTCTGCGTCCCGGTTTGGCTCTTCGTAATTATGGTAAGCCTACTCATAGGCAATGTTGACAATGTTGAATGAAATATTCATTCATTCATTCATTCAAATCGTTCCTTTAGCTCTTGAGTGTATTCGTAACAAACACAAAAATACAAACCTTTCCTCTTTATAATATTAGTAAGAATAATGTAATTCTTTAATAATTACATATTGTTATAAACTTTCGTTTTTTTAAGGTAAAAAATTGTTATGATTATATTTTTGGTTTCTGCAATGTACCGGTTATATCTATTTTTTTAATATCTGTACTAATATAAAGCACGATAAAACCTAATTATTACAAGTCCGTTGGTATTTTTTTTTAATCATTAAAAAAAATAAACATAATAATTACTGTTTAATAATTAGGACACAAAATATAAATTCATAGTTGTACACTTGTGGACAGCAACTATAAAATGATGGTATTGTCTTTTGTGACATTTAAAATGTAGTTCAATGTACGAAATACACGAACGACAACAGAATAATTCCCATACAATGTTATAAATTAAACAACAAACCTATTTAATTTCCCTAAAACAAACTTTGATTTGGTGTAAAAGAACTAACTTCGTGGATTAAAACAATTTACCCGAGACATTATAAGAAGAAAAAGTATATATATTCAAGGACGGCAAATTAAATTAACATTGTGCCATTCAATAAAAACTTTTACAAATGCAATCTATAGTAAGTAATAAAATATTGAATATAAAAATAAAAGTTTGTTTGGTTGTATCTCATAAAATAAGGTTTTATTGATATTATATTTGGAATATTGAAGTATTGAAAATTGTATTGAAAAATATGTTTGCAAAAAAAAAAAAAAATTATAATAGTACAGGTTATCTCTACTAGCCATTAAATAAACAATAAAAAAATACAGTTTTAAAAAAAAAAAAAAAATATCAAAAATCTTTTTAGATTTGACATAAATAAATAAAAATTATATAAAATATCATAAAATTTAATATGCATATTAATTAAAAATAATTAATTGTACATATGAAACTAGGAAGGTCATATAATATCAATGAATGTAATAAATGTGTTTTATTTATTTCTACCCCATCTGTATAACCAATAGTAATGATTCATTATGCAGGTGGCATTGTGAGTTATTACCACACAATGCCATCAAAGCTAACAATGCATTTAATCAATGCCATTAGAAGGAGAAATAATTATTAAAAATATAATTTCATACAACATAAGTAGCCGATTATACAATCCGAGTTCAAGAAATAACTCACTAACAGTCTTTTCACAGTGCACTATTAGTACTTTAATTGATTGTCTGATTGATAAATTGAATAATAAAATGACTGCTAAACTAATAACGCTATTTTATTAGAAAAAGTAATAAACGGAGCACTGGAGTTTTACATTTAATGTAAAGTAAGTATAATATATCTGTGATATTAGACAACTATTTTGTTAAATATATCTTACCGCCTTGCTAGGTGAAGTCTCTCCTGGGTGGTCAGATGCTCCACCTGAGCCATCTCGGCCACCAGATCAGAATGCTCCATCCTTAGCTATAATAAATGAAATATATTAGCATAGTGTCAATATAACACAAAATTATGTTGTATTTGTATAATATTTTACTTTACATACAGTTTATTTTGGTATTATCTGAAAGATTATTTATCTTAATAATAAACATCTTTATTGTTTTGGACCTTCAGTTTCATATTAACACCTTAGTGTTGATACAACCAAAAACAATTTACATTTAAAATATATAACCTGATGCTGGTGATGATGTGAAGTAGATTTAATTAAAAATTTATTAATTTTTACTTGATGAAACAGGGTTAAACTCATGTAAGATATGGCGAGTGCTTAATATAGTAGTGTGTAATATTATTAGTGCTAAAACATGGAAATGGAACTTAGTTTTTTAATTTCACAACAATAGTTACAAAAGTAATGACAATATGTGTAAACCAGTGCTATCTATTTTAAAACTTATATTTTTAAGTATTATTTAAGAAGTTATAAACATTACTATCAAAAATTATAATTAATTAAAATAATAATAGCTTAAAAAAAACTTTTTATATTTAGACACAAGTATTTTGAGCATGACAATATATAAAATAATTTATTTAAAATAAGTACAACTGTTTTTAAAATCATATAATACTTTTCTAATATTAACACTCACAATGAAAAATTAAAACTATTTACATTTTTATCACCTATAAACTAAGCGACAAAATATCTTATAACAATAATAATACATAATCAATATATAATTTAAACATAATTAACATATTTTTTTGAAACATGAGAAAACTCCAATTATTGGGATAACTACTAGGTAAATTTTTTATTTATTACCTTAACTACTATTTAAATACTGTAAACCTCCTTCAATGTTTTAGATATCTATTAGAATATGTGATTGATTTAGAATCAAAAAACAAAACAGACAATTTAATTCTTATTCTTATCTTATTTTGTATTTGAATTTTCTATATGTTGACCTAAAGAGAAATATTTAGAGTTGACTTTTACAACTAATGTATCAAAATAAGAGTATGAACTAGTAATTAATGTTTTCCTTTGGTAAATTAATTATAGACATAAGTTTCAATACTTTTAAAATTCTAAGAATCTATGAAATAGTTGCTTATTGATAGCTCACTGATAAGATAACAGAAACAGATAATATGATCAATTTTGACAACTGTATTTATCTTGTTTTTTTAAATAGAAATTATACAATTTTTGAAATATTATTCTATTATTCTAAATATAAAATATTATTGTGGGTAAAATTATAATCTTTCTGTATTATAAAAAGATAATATTAAAAAAGAGAAATTTAAAACGAACAGTTGTTTAATTTCCTAGTGTAAATAGAACATATACAATGTAAAATAATTGTTTATAAATTGTGATGGCACTTACCGTTTTAAATTATTTACTAGATTGCAAAAGTATGTTTCATTCTCGTCTTCATAGATTTAAAACACATATCACACATCAACAAACACTTTTTACGGTCAAAGTGAAAAATTATTGAACATTAAATGAACTTAACATAAAGTTTTACAGTTACGAGACATTTTCCGTTATTTTTCATGAAAATTATAAACAGGAAGAAAAACTACAAGACACCAAGCAATAAGCATACGGGCTAACGAGCGAACTACAGATAAATAATAAATTATTATATATTTGATTAATGTCTTTACAGTCATGTGACAGCAACAATTAAATAATATAAACATTAGAATAATTAATATTCTAAATTTTCCTGATTTTTTTCGATTAAAACAGATGTTATATATATATTATACTTTTATTTAATCTTAAATTCTTTAAAAAATTTATGAATGGAGCGACATCTAGTTACAAGAAAAAAAAGTAAACATTGCGTAGAATGTATCGTTCCATGTAAAAGCGGGAATTTTAAATTTATAAATTTTATTTATACCTTAGTAAAATTTTTTATAAAATTTTCAAATCTATGTAAATGAGATAAAAAAATATTTTTATGTATGATACAAGTCAAAGAAAAACGGTCTTTTAATTTCATAGTATTTAATTAAAGTAATGCTTTACATTCTATTATTTCCTAGGATATAATAGTTAGTTATAACAAGATTTAACACAATGAGTTGTGGAACTCTAAAGCTAGGCACTATTTTTTTTTCAATTGACACTCCATAGTTTATAGAAAGCTTACATATATCTGTACCGGCAGAATAAAAACATCATAAGCATTTTGAATATTGCATTGTTACATAAATATGTTGATTATAATAAATAATTATTAAGCAGTATTTTTTATTATTTACGAGAATTTGACAATAATAACAAGACTATCAGTGTCCGTCTAAATACTGGCTCCAATTAGGAAGCTTTCATTGTCTATTTAACTGTTAAAAATATTAAAGCATTTTATATTAAATATTTAGATAATTATTACGATATAATCCAATATTCTCTAATATTGTTGCTTGAAAATTTTTTTTAGCGCCTGTCTTTTATAATAGAGAAGTGAGCATGTAAGATTTTGCTACCGAGGCGTGCGCTGATTATAAAACTTTTTATTGAGCTTTTTTCATCACGATAACTATAATAAACGTTGAACTTACGTATATGCTTTTCTTTTTTTTTCTCTTTTAGTGCATTGACAAGTAGCTTAATATAAAATATGAAGCTTCCTAATTGCTACAATACTTGCCATTATATGTACACATGTCTGTTTCAATATATATTAGTTTTTTATTTGAAAGTTCTTGATGCTAAAAGTGTATATAAATAATATTTGTTGTTGTAAAATAGAAGGTATATCCATCTAAGTCTAATACAAGTTTGTATGATATTGCTGAATGCCGCCATTATTAAATGCCTATTCTGAAAAGCCATTTTTATATTAATCAAATGCTTAATAAAATAATAAGGGCTACTCTATTGTCAAATTTCTATTTTCATTTCTTTAAACTTTATGGTCTATACTACACAGTAACATTTTATTATTATATATAAATACACAATTTTACAGACATATTTACATTATCACAACTCCCCGTGATCATAAAAAATAAGAATATTTAACCAGGAAGAATAACTATGAATGTATATTTATTTTGTAATGATCGGATGCTATCTATCACAAACAAACAGGAAATGAAAAGAAAGTACAGATTACAAAAAATAAAGGTAAACTTTTGTATAGTAGGTAATAACAAAAATAATGTAATTGTAAATAAAAGTGTCATTAAATATTTAGAAAATCCTGTTGTGCTCAGAATCTCGGACAAAGTAGGCCATGTTTTTTATTACATACATTAGGAGGAACATTATTAACAGATTAACCACACATTGTTAACAAACTTTGTGAACAAACACATTATTGTACTAAATTATATTAATTTATCTATTTGTCTTAATTTAACTACTTTACAAACCATTTTACTAGTAACAATAAAATTTTGCGTAACTACTTTTATGATTATAGCATTTAATTGAGGTAATTTATAACTAATTCTTATTATTTATACAATGTCATGTTATGACCGCATATTGCCAGTAACACACTAAAATAATAAAAAATAAATTATATTTTTCTATTAAACCACAAACCTGTATGAAGGTGACATATTCTTTTAATAAAAAAAAATGCATTTTATTATTGTATCTGTTATACGTACTCAAGACTAGGCTACATGGTGTAAAAGCCTGTCCTCAAAAGGACTAAAAATTAAAAAAAAATATATATCGGTTATCTGACAGATTCATGAGAAAAAACCAGTACATATTATTATCGGAAAGAAATCCAAATAAATGAACCACGAACTTTAGATTGAGTTAAATATTTAAATATAGCACAGAAATTTAGTAAATGCTCCATGTTGTAATTTGTATCGAAGTTGTTTTATAAATGAAATGCAGTGTCGGTAATAGCTCTCTAATATTAGGTCGTTACTATTTCAGAGCTTACATTACAATAGACAAACATAACATCTGATGTAAGACATCTCTTTCTCTCTTTTTCTCTTTCTTCTACACCATTGACTGATAATTTTACAACGCAGGTTTCTGTATTATTTTTATTACAGTAACATCATTTATGTATTAAATAAAAACTATCACATATTTTAAACAATAATCTCTTTAATCTTTGTATTTAAATTGAGTGATCTATGATAATTTGTAACTATTTTTATATTCCAATAAAAAAACTGTTGATTGTATTTGACATTATTAAATATAATTCGTCATATTTATTGGAATTTAGCCATCGCGGCGTGAACATTTTAAGACACGCCATCGCTATAAACTCCGAAAGAATTGATCTCAGTACAGACGAATAATCTAATAGGTTCGAATCTTATTTTAAAAATTATTAAAAAATTTGTTGTTTTTTAATTAAAGAGTACTAAATTAACAAATTGAAAGTATTCTGAATAAATAATAAAAAAAAATTTTTCTTTGAAATTTTGATTTCAAATCTATTGTAAATAAAATATGGAGCATATAATAGGTTAGTACACATCTAAAGCCAATCCCATAAAAGACTTATAAATTGATAGCACTGCCATTATCAACCAATGATATTTGCCAAAAACGCTTTTCCTTACAAAAATATCAGTTAGTGCGTGTCTAACTATTCTAAAGTCTTATAACTAAGCAGTGGCAACCTATCGCGGTTACCACGGCGGGGCACTCAGGTGTATTCGTCCGAGGAGTCGTCTGATGAAGAGCTGGTGAGGAGGTTGGATGCCATAGTGAGTTGGCGATTAAAAGGCTCCCTGGGCAAACTTTGCTGGCCCAGAGCAAGACGCCGGACTCCCATACGCTCACTTTCTGGAAGTGATTTGCTGCATTTCTCTTCTGTAATTGCGTCGCGAGATAGAGATCTGCAAACAATTACAAGTAATATATCATAATTGATATGAAAATTTATTGTATCAATATTATTGTTATAAAACGGACCCAGTGAGTTCCAGCATCGATCCCCTTCTGCATTGTCCTCGATGCGGACCTTGCATGATACTGGCCGGCCGAGAGGAAGCACCCAGAGGGTCTGAATGAGCGACATCTTCCATCAACAATACTGACGGCCCTCCAAGACTTGTACTCCTTTTAGACATCAAACTTGGACCCTGCCTGGCCTGTGCTAGCAAGGACTCGCCTCTCGTAGAGGAACACATGGACGAACATTCACCTTTCAGTGAATCAGCTTTGCTTTCTGAATCTGACAATACTGGTAAATCTGCTGCCTGTTGTGAACTAGAACTCTCTCTTCGGAATAGACCTATGATAGATTTTGGGTGTTTTGGCTTCTCTATACCACCTAATGGAATGATGGAGATGAAATGTGAAAGAAAAAGGAATATCAATAGAAGTGTTCTTAAGAAGATATATTTAAAGAAAATTAGGATATATTATAAATAAAAGCGCAGGTTAAAAGCTATGGGGTGCTTTATTTTTGAACTTTGAAATTTGTTGGAACAATGAATATGCAACTATTTTACAAAAAAAGGTCGTATGCGGCTGTTGTGCTCGGCTCATGGAATAATCAGTACACTAAAAGTTATTAAGGGATGCTATTAATAGGATATTTTATAGAATAAAATTACCATGAGTCGCATGCATTAAATACAAATGATAGCAATTTTAATTCCAGTATATGGTGAGGAACGAAATAAGTTGAAACAAGTAAGAATTATCTATAATTTTTTAAAAGAAATGATTTTGCGTATCAACAATTAAAAGACTATATTTTTTATTATAAAATTTATATTAATTTAAAATCAACAGTTCCTTATTTTTGTGCTATTTAATTATAACATCTAAATCAATTAACTTGAGCATTAACTAGTATGCTAAGACCAGCTAGTCACAATAGATAATACAAAAAATTTGAAAGCGCGCGCAAAATTTCCCCATGCAAAGTCTATGGGAAAAAATATTTTTTTGACTAATTACTGCAATTAGGCTAATGAGATTTGAGAGTTGTCACTATTTTTCAGCAGTGTAGCATAATGAGACCTTTGATTTGAGCCATCAACGATATTTTTCCCTTTAGTGGTTCTCGAGCTACAGTGTGCCAACGAAATCGCTTCCTGCATTAATATATAAGATAATTAATAAAGGGAATAATTTAAGCATTGATTACCTAGAAAAGTGGCCGATGGTGAACTGTAAGCTAAGTACTCCTTGTTAGAAGCCCAGGAGGGGAACTCTGATTGTTTGAGAGCCATCGTTCCCTCTGCCTCCTCTCGTTTCCATGGCAACATGGTCTCAGTGGCCGTGGGGGTGGCGACGCGCGCCTGCTCAGCTATCGTCATGTATGTGTCTGGAAACAAAATATTTTTGAAATTCAAAATATTCAATATAAATATTAGATTATGTCTCTTACCGTTGTCGTCTGACATTCTTCTCTCGTCTTCTTCGAGAATATCTTCATTGGGAACTAAAAAAATATTAAATATTAATTTTCTATATATTTATATATATAATTTCATGCGTCTAATATTTGGCAATAGTCGTAAAATGCATTGCTATTTCTGATGTTGGCAAAAATTCAAAATGGAAGTGATATTTGTATCAAAATTTTGATATGAAATCGTAAATGAATGATCTTTCTGGATTTTATAAAATATCTAATAATTAAATATATTACGTTACAATCATGCCTAATTCATGTTAACGGTAATTACATGACATATAATATATCTATTAACTTAAAAGACAGACGGCATTATTGATGAAATTAACATAGTTATTTACACCGATACTATTAGAAGATGAAACATTAAAAATCTACCGATATAATAAATAATCGATATATAATACTTATAATATTATATATAAATATCCATTTGTACAAGCGTAAATACTGTCGGAATTTTCCCGATAATTTCGAAACCATTCGGGGTCCTATTCATGAATTCGGAATATGGTTCAATTGCGACATGAACGCGATTTTGCCATGTTAACTTTTACCATGTTGACTCGAGTACAGACAGGTACTTATATATAACAGTGACAAAACAACATATAATAAGATCAATTATTGTTCCACTGTTTAGATATCAAAAATGTTTCCATTGTAAGATGTGCTTAATTAATATGTTGAGATAAAACCAATTTGTCTGTAAACATAAATATTTGATAGTTCATCACGCAGTGGAACAAGTCATATATAAAGCATGCAATACACGACATACTGTGACGTAATGAATACCAATAATAAGCATAAGATTTAACGAAATAAGAACATTGCCCTTCCATCCACAAGCGATAGTGTTTATACTTAGTTGACATACCAAAGTTGTATGTGGACCTGTCTCTTCTCCAGGGCAAGGATTTCTCAACAGCCGTTGGCAAAATCTCCTCTGGTGTTTTAGCGTACTGCTTAACGATTCTCGCTTTCAGAGGATTGAAGCCAGGCAGGTTAGCCAATTGATTAAGAAGAGAACTACTATTCTCCTTATGTGAGGATGTCGGGCTGACTTCATTATATCCAGCTGTATTATTTACCAGCAGTCGGTATTGTTTAATTTGCGGTGCCACATGAAGTTGCCAGAAGGGAAGAAAACGACAATCAAACACAAACAATGATAAAAAGCGTAGAGCAAGTTAACAATACTCGTAAAGGATCTATACAAAATGACATTAGCAAACTGAGCGGTAAATACACAGACATATTTTGAGGTTATAAAAAACTTTTTATTGTATGTAACCAAATATATATTATGTAAAAGTTTTAAGATTAATTAAACTCTTTTATAAAGTCAATAAAACCAATTAAATACTCGAAATGCCATATGAAGTCATGAATACCATATCTCTAAATATGTCCTTGAGTTTTTACAATTTAAATGAAGAAAACCATACGCAGTGGTTAACACAAGCGACCAAGCGACTTAAATTATTTTCATTATAAATAATTTATAAAATAAGACAAGAAAAACAAAACTTAATTATAAAATAAGTTTTACTCGAAATGCATGTAAAACATTTGTACCCGGGGAAATGAAATGCTTTAAAATTATTAATTAGACAGATGTTGTAAGAAGTACGTACCAAATTAATATACCATATTGAAAACAAATTTGTTAAAATCGTATAAAATTAAATTTTGAATAGTTGCAAACAATATTTGAAAACAACATCAAGAGTATCTGAACTTGAACATTTTATTTTTTTTTATAAAGTTAAATCAGGTATGTTCAAATTCAAAAAAAGGAATTCCTGTCATGCAAATACCTACGCGGGGTTTTGGCAGTAAAAGTAATACCGCCATCGTCGTTTTCGCGGCGCGGTTCCTCGTCCTCTTGTAATACTTCATCGATGTAGTCTGTTAACAAAGCAAACCGCGGTTTAATAACAATTTCAATTTAATACACTGATATCTGAGTAAAATATTTAATCAACTATTTTTTTTTTATTTAACATTGATAAATTAATATCTATTTAATAGAAGTAAATAGAGTGAGACATGACGGGTGTTTTTTTTTTTTTTAATATTTTATTTATTTCTAAATAATATAAATATATTTTTTAGTTTTGCTTAGTAAATATCGGATAATTTACAACATTAAAAAAAAATATTCCTCCTGTCTATTGGGTAATAATACTGAACACTGAAACAAATTATATTTTAATAAAGCAATTGTAATGATGCTATTATAAACTGTGGGAAGTATCATGTGTTCAAACAACACAAAAAAAAAATCTGATACTATCTGAGCTACAGTTTTTAATAAATGTACGCAAAATAATATCGAAGCCAAAATATGTACGTACATGTAATTTTATATACAATGCAAAATTTTTTTTTTTATTTTAAAACTGAAGGCCAAGTGCTGCAAATAAAGTATAACAATAGTCAAAATAAAATATAAATAAAATAAATAAAATAACCCACACGTGCATGCGACTGACACTCGTGATAATATTTAAAAATCATTAAGTACCTAATCTATAATATTTTTTTTTACCGTGCGTGAACTGTTTTGCCGAACCGTTTTGCTGGAATTCGGGAAAAGATACATGATTTTTTCCATCCTGTAATAAAATAAACATTAATTCACTAAAATATAAAGGTACATTTATATTGCAGCGAAAAATTAACAACTATCCACGAAACTTATAAAGAAAAACTAGACATAAAGACAGAGAAGGCAACATCCTACGAGACAGATCATGACCTATGTGAAAACAAACATTCAAAAGGGTCGTCACTAGAACAACAGGCACATTCCGTTTGACTCACTTGCTTCCCTCGTTTACTGCGTTTGTGATGGTGCTTCCGGTCGCCCACCAGCCTCCGTATGTTCATATGAGTCTTGTAATTAACCTGCATACCCAGATCACGATCATTTACAGCGTGTCTACTGTAGCTTAGGCGACGGTGCTGGCGACAAGAGAAACATTTTTTTTACTTGTTAAAAGATATTTCTCTTTCAGTCTTCTACTGGCCTTCTTTATAGTCTATGATATTATGCCTTTTTTTGGCAAATAAGTATTTATGTAATTTATGGAGTTCCAGAGTGTGCAAAATATTTTAAAGGGAAACCAGGTAATGCTAAAACTTAATAAAATATGAATTACTTACTCGTCGATATGGCTTGCAGAGTTCTTCGGCGAGAAGGTGGTGAATTCTAGCATCAGTTAAATCCTTTTTGGACGGATTGTATTCCAATTCCTGCATATCTATGTTCCAAGTTGAAGAGTCTAGCTGACTAAAACTTGGACTAAAAAAATTAAATTAGTAATTAATAAAATATTTAATTAGTAACGTTAAAAAATTTAAATAAGTAGACATATTTAAGACTACAATCTTTGAAATGTGTCTGTGTATAAATAAGTCAACCATCAGCTTTGGATTTCATTACTACTGACCTGCCATTAAAATTAGCGTTGGTGTAATTCTTAAAGATAGCCGACATTGACTCAGCTCCAGATATATTCCCGATTGTCGAAGCATTCCTCTGCATATACTCTATAGCGTCTCTCATGGCTAGTTTCGAGTAGGTTTCTAATATTTTTGGCTCTTGGCCCTGGAACATAAAATTTATTTATGAATATAAAATTTATTTTAATGCCTACGAGATACGTACAAAGCTATTACAAATTATTACCTGGTAGTTTCTTAACAAAAACGGTCTTATAAATTTATTGTCAAATCTTTTAAATTTATCTCTCATATGGTGATTTCCATGTTTACCTAAAATGTCTTCAACACCAGCCATCAGATGGTCCATAAACTAAAAAAAAACATTGATTTTATAACAATTAAGGACGGGTTTATAATATGTGAATTATAATTTACCCTTTCATGTATTCTTTCGTTCATAGTAGGCTTTCTCTTTTCTACAGTTTTGACGTTTAATATCTTTACTAAGGGTTTAATTGTGATCCCCTGAATGAAAACTGTGAAGTATATAACAGCTATTGTTGTTGTAACAAACATTGGCTGAAGCTTCACCACCTCCGGGTCTATTAATAGCACCAATGCAAAGGCGACCGCGCCTCGAAGACCTGGTAGATATAAATTGCAAATATAGGTCATGGTGTTAGTTTCCCATAAAATCATTTACGCTTGCTCACAAAAATAATTGAAGCATATAGCGAGATTGATCATTCGATTTTAAAGTCTAACATTTTTTGTTAAATGTTACTTAAAAAATGATATCTTTATTCTAATCTTTTTATTCATTTGGACCAGAAATATCTTACCTCCATAAGACATTACAAACTTTTCAACCGTATTTAATTTGTGCAGTCGGAATTTATTAGCTACAGCACTAAATATGTACACTCCTGAAATAATAGGACGGATTTAGTTATTAATTTTATACAATAACAATTTCAAGATATGAAAATCTTACCTATGATACGAAACACTGAGCAGAATACAATAGTCAACAAGACAAACCAAGTGTTCCAGTCATGATTATTATTAACAGTAGCAACTCCTAAGAACATAAATATAATCGTTTCTGAAGAAGACGATAACATTTTCATTGTATACTTTATTGTTGTGTGTGATTTGTGCGATATGTTGCCTTCTACGTAGTTTTTCATTGTAATTCCGCAGAAAGTTATCCTAGAAAGGAAAAATAATGTATTATAGGTTAGGTTTGTCGGTAGGTGTGTCTAGCAAAAATATCAATAGTGTGTATCTTACGCTAATATTCCACTCATATGAAACATCTCTGCATTGAGGTATGCCAAATATGCCATCACAAATATGAAGATGGGTTCTATAACCCTGACTTCATTAGTGAAGCGAGTTACAAGACCTGTTCCAAATCCCCAAACTACACCAATACAGGTACCACCAACTGCTACCACCAAGAAAGATGCGAAACCCGCCAAAAAGTCTGTATACATTAGCCGAGATGGACCCATCTCTCTGTAAATAGATTATTACGTGCATATTCAATAAAAATACATGGTATTGAAAGCATTATCTTTAGAAAAAAAGAATATGTTAAATACTCACGTATAAGCCTCAAACATATGGTAAAGTACAACAGTAACAGCGTCATTAAGTAAGGACTCTCCAAACACAACAATATAAAGAACTTCGTCAACATGAATTTCTTCAAAAACTGCAAGTACAGCTACAGGGTCTACTGCTGATATAAGTGCTCCGAATAACAACATGTCCAATAATGGTGTTGTACACCCAAACATACCAGTTTGTCCACACGCCCACAGCGACGCACCTGGCATAAAAACATATAAAAATAGTAGTAAAAAATTAATATTGAAGATTTTAGAACAAAAACATTCATTCAGTTAATTTTTACTCGTATCTTAACTTACCAATCGTTAGAGTGTTAAAGACAGTGCCTACAACTGCGAAGAGAAGAATAGTTCCTAGATGATCAAAGAACAGTCGATTAGGCATAAAGTATCCAGCGTCTAGTATTATCGGTGGCAGCATGTATAGAAAAAACGTATCAGGCGTCAATGGTTGCACGTGCACGCTGTGGGTACTCAGCAGAAGAGCGCCAATCAAGACTCCGACAAATATAAGGAGACAGGACTCCGGAAACATCTTGGATAGTTTTGGCGCCATATGAAAGCCTAAAAAAATTTTTTATATTCAGTGACTATGAATTCTTATATTCACAACATTTTTATATTTTTTTTGGAAAAAAACTCTTAAAAAAATAAAAAGACATTATAAAATAAGTAGGCTTTCTTAATCGCCACACAAATAATTTTTAAATTTAAGAGATGTAAGATCTACAAAAAAAGTATACAAAATTTTCTTTAAAAAGGATAAATATCATTAATTATTCTGTCATAATATTGAAGAAAACTGACACCACTAAGTCAGTTTACTTTGTAACGATATAGTGCGTCGATAAAAATTATAAAAATAGCAAAATCTACAAGTACCTTGATGTAGTTTCTAAAATAATAAATACAAAGTGTCCAAGATAGTTTCTTAGAATGAGTGATCTACCTATAATTACTAAAAGATATAAAACCCGATCATTCACTAGTATTTACGATATTTTATCCCCCACGCCGTTGAAAGATGTTTATCGATTAGGTTCACAGAATATCAGAAATACTGTGCCAGTTTTCCAAGTAAGTTGTAACTCTAAATATAAAAATTCTTGCGACTTCCAAGAATCAATAAGATTTAATGAAACACCTTATGTAACAAGTGAAAATTATCATGATTTAAATAAAAATAAAAGTAATAAATCCTTAGCAAGATCAACAAGTACATTATTTTATGATCTAGATAAGATAGCAAAAAGACATTCTTATCACTCTATGCCTGAAGGTCCAACTGTAAAAAATAAGAAACTAAAAACAAAGGGTGATAAACCGTGTAAAAGTGGATTTGGAGCAAATTCAGAAGCTATAGTTCAAGAATGCGAAACTCAAATGTTGCCTAAACTGAAGGTACGTGATAGTATACAAACAAATGCCAAAAAAGTTAAAAGAGCATGCGTTTACGAGCCAATTTTATCTTCAGATATTTTTCTTAAAGATGATTACCTTAATAGAAGGTCCAATTCTTACGAAATAGAAAAAGATCCTCGACAGCAAAAATTTTGGTCATATGCTAAATACCAGACTGAGTTTACTAATCCTTTATCAGAAAAAAAGAAGTGTAGCAAAAAAGATCGCGGTAAGCGTACTGAAGATCCCTGTCCATGTCAATTGTTTTCGTACGCTTGTCCATGTACAAACAAAAAGTCACTAACAGAATTGGCTAAAAGCAGTAAAACATTAACAGTAGCAGAACAAATTACAGGTACCTCGAAACTTTTCCTCGCCGAAGATCAGGTGCATATACATAACAAGCAAAAACAATCAAGAGGTAATGATTATTACGACGATAAACTAACGAATACTGATATTATAGAATATACAAATAAATATGAGATTGTCGCTGCCTCTGAAGGTCCAATAATTGAAATAACAGAAAAAAATGAGTCTCCAAAAGTTATTGATAACAATTCATATGTAAAAAATAGTACTAAAAGTACGTCGAAGTCTAGAAAAAAGTCTAAACAGATAGTGTGTCCACATTGCAACGAAAGACTTGACGTTTCGAGCACTACCGAAGAAGAAGATAGTTTAAGGTCAAGAATTTCTCCACCTGCTCGTAGCAATGGATTCTCATCTCCCGTAGATATTAAATTTAATAACAATATTCCAAATGATATAGATACATGCAATCATAACCCTCCATGTGAATTGGTACCGGTTTGTCAAGTTTTACCAATGGATCATGTCTGTTACAACTCTAAATGTACAAATAAATTTGGCAAACACAATCAAAAATCAATAAGAGTAACAAAAGCATGTAGACACCACCCGCCATGTACGGTTGTGCCTTCATGCCAAAGAATAAATGTGTTAAATAATAATTGTGAATTCATTCCGCCATGCTTGCACCGTCCTCGTTGTGTAAATCTGCCTTTATGTGTACCTTTTTCAAAAAGCTTAAACTATGAGGACCTCCTCAGCAAAAATGTTGAGGAAATTGATAATTCAGAATGTTCTCATGCTCCTCGATACAAATATTTTCCAGGATATCAGCATGACTCATTGAATAATAGTATCGAACAGCAATTTCACACAACACAAAACACATGTGAGTATGTTAGTGAATATACTCCAAGATTCATTTTAAATCCTAAATTAGCAGGTGTCATACCAGCAACATTTTCGCCTTGTAAATTACCTGCCCCGATGCCATGTCAATGCTGCAAGTCAAATAAATCTTGCCAATATGATTGTATAGATTGTAAATGTACATCGACGCTTAAACAGAAGATCAAAAGAAGTGCAAGTAGTGATGCCGTTATATACATAAGAGATGTTGGTTGTCAATTCAGATATAAAAACTTCTTCCCGAGAGACTCGCTGATTAATTTCAAACATTCCAGTGCAACCTTTGAATTGAATAACACCAAGGCCTCCAATTACTATACAAATTTTCATACTCTGAGATATGAAGATAAATATACAAATCCCTTATCTGGTGAGGAGCTTTCAATGTCAACCTTCACAACTTCCTCTTTAGAAATTGATGTTGACTGCCCATCGCACGGAAAACAGGCTAAAAGGAAGTGTAATTCTGGATTTAGTCCTATTCCAACGACTTCACCGTTTGTAGCCGCATTTACAACACAAGCTAATACATATTACGATGAAAACGAAAACAATAGCAAATCAAACACACGAACACGCCTCAACACATACCCGACAAAATCTCGTAGAAGCTTTTTGCAAAACAAATACAAGAAAGTGTTTTCTGTAAGACGACGAAGAAAGTCTAGAGCGAACCATGTCTCATACTCGACTTCAAGGAGAGCACCACTCAACAAGAAGACTTTGTAACATGTTTTAACCAACTTCTTTTATTGTGCCTTGACTTATAAACTTCTTGTTATAATACTGTACATTGTGTTTTTTTTAAACTATTATTTCCAATTTAAGCTTAATTAACATTTTTTTATTATTTTAAAGCATACCGAAAAATATATATATAATAATAGTGTTGTATGTTTAGATTACTAACATCCTTTTCAAAATGCGATATACTAGTTTCCTAATATATAGTATCCTAGTGTACGTAGGGCTTAGTAAGTAATACTAGGTCCACGCAAGCGGGGTTAGCCTCGCGACGCAGTCGAGCGCATCAATGCCTAGAGTAAAATATTGATATTTATTTATGGATAAAAATTAGGATTTAATGTGGTGTGGGACGCCTCTGAAGTAGTGGAGTAGGAATGGTCGCGCGCGCGAAGCAAAAAGGTTCTATATGTTAACTCTATGGGACATATTTTATCAATTATCTTGAAAACTACAATTACGATTCGGCTGATTTTCAATCCAGATAGAGTTTTGCTCATTATGTGCATGTGTGCAAAAAAAAATTCGTGCGTGTAGCTCGTAAATTGAAGGAGGAGTAGGGTAACAAAGAGTTGAAAATTTGAGTAGTAAAGAGCTTCGCTTCGCTCAGCTCAATAATGTATTGCTGCTTAAAACATTTCTCATGTGTTTTTGTTAATACAAACAAATAACGTAACCGGTTATGAAAGCGTAATAAATCTATTTTTACTTCGTAAACAACTGCGTGTATATGCAAATAATAGTAACACCCATATTATACACGTGCGGATGACTATAAACTTAATGGAGTCGTTAATATATTTATTTATTTGAAGCTTTCAACGAAGTAGTAAGGAATTAATCTATAATGTGAATGACGTTAATCTTAAAGAATTATTAAGAACATTTTTGTAAGATCTTTAATAATTATAAATATATATTTAGTCCTCAGAAGAAAGTATAATCAAAATTTTAAATCTAAATTATTTCACTGACCATTAGTATGTTATTTAATATTTTTTTATTATACTATATTATATTAGATTGGTTCTGTTTTATATATATTACGTCACTATCTACCTATTTATTCTCTATTTTACATTATGTGTAAAATTAATATAAATTGAAAAAAAATAATAAGAAATACTAAGAGTCATTAATTACTCGCATACATAAGGACATCGCGTATTATTTATATCCAAAGTTTCCAGAACATACCTATGATACAACGTTTCGGTATTAAAAGAACATATTACCTATTTTCGCAATGCTAGCGAAGAAAATCCATACTCCTATAAGAAAGGGGGTCTCAACTCTGTGAAACTCAACCGCTGCGATCACGAAGGTTCGTTCTTTCTTCGGTTTTGTGGTCGTGGTTACTTCTAGTGTGGTAGTTTCTTGCTGCTGGCGCAGCTGGGTGCCGGGTGGCTCTCCCGGCAGCGGTGCCACAGGCCCCATAGGCCCAAAGCCGAGCCCTGGGTAAGTAGAGATTCCATCGGCGATTATGGACGGATTCTGTTTCGTAGTACTCTAGAAATAAACAATAAAGAAAATCAATGTGTCGTAACTTTTGTGTTTTAAAACCGTTTATTCTATTTTAAAGAATGTTTGGTAAGTTATTTTGTTCATACGCTGGTTAATGTTAGTTAAATTTGCAATTGTTGGCGGCCAATTCAAAGGTTCTCTGTTTCAATACATGGTTGTGATAGTCAATGGCTAAAACACAGTTCCATCAAATACATATCTGTAAAAGATTTGAATCAAATACCATACATTGTGGGTTAGTATATTATGAAATTCTATAAATTCATAAGAATTTACGTGTCTTATTTAAAATGTCGCAAAATGTCCTATATAAAACGCATTGTTTGCAGTTCGAGTACATGTAGCTCGTCAAACACTATTTATTAACTTGAGGTCTAACGTCTTATTTCAATATATAAGTTAAATATATTAGATGTGTATTCTTTCTGTTATTTGTTATTTGCTAGAAAAAAAACATGAAAAATTAATTTTTCATCTTATTTTGTAAATTCTTTTTTATAAGTAAGGCAAGGTTAATTTTTTATTTTTATTTTCATAAAATAACTAAATTTAAAAAAAAGTGTTACCCTTTCACGTTCAAATCGATTACGATAAATATATTTAGGTGTGTTTGTGATATAGAAAGATCGTAGGTAGAGACATGACAATCTAACCCGATGCTAGTAAAATGGTAGTAAAGTCATCTACCCTCTGGTTAAGTCGAGGAAAAAATTAGTGAACCGTGGATGTTAACAATTATATTAGATAACATCTTAAAAGATATTCACGGCTTTCTATTCTTCTACTAGAGCTAATCCGATAAGTCTAGCACCAAGTAAACACTTAGTATTTTCTTAGATTTTCACGAGTACACATTAGAAATAAAACAATTTTTTTACGGATTAAAACTCGCGTATGATTTGGTTACAATTAATTTTAACTCGACGTTTCGTATGCTTTGCAGCAAAAGTGTTCGCGGGTAGATAGGATGTGTCTGTCAGTAAGTCAGTTATTTAGAAGCATTTTGAGGAATGGCTGCCCATGTGTTTTTTATCAGTCTCTTCTATTCTGTTTTCACAAGTCAAAAAGTAGTTATGCAGTATTCACGATATCTATACTCGGCAGAGGTTTTCTTTGAAGAATGCGTGCTCAATTGGATCGGGGTCTGTAGATTGAGCAGACCAAAGTAACTTTGCAAGATTGTGGAGTGAAGATTGTGGAGTGAAGTGGAGTGCATCGTCGTGCATTAGTTTTAATAAGTCACCCGACTGACATCGCAAAGAAATGATTACATCGAAAACAATCCTCTTCGCGTAAATTTGAGCATTGAGGTTGCCCCTAATCCAAATGAGATCAGTTTTTCTACCGATCCAAATACCAGCCCATAACATTACTGTTCCATATGGATGAACTTCTTGACAATATTTCGTTAACGTTGTTGACGTCCAAATGTCCAAATCCAAATACACCCATGCTGAAACGAGATTATTCGGTAAATCACACATAACGTCAGTCTTCTTCCTCTCAATCTCTGTTTGTGAGCCCATTTTGAACAGGCCCTAGGATTGCAGCATGCTATAACTCTCAGCGGCCTTCGCGGACGCAAACTCACTTCACGTAAACGATTTCAGATAGTTTGATTGCTTATTAGCAGTCCTGAGTACCAGTTGACCATAACAAACATCGTGGCGGTCATGGTAGGATTCCGTCAAACAGTATTTTGGACGTCCCGGATAATCAAATTTATTTTGATTAAGGAATTTTAAACAATATTTTTTATTTAAATATTAAATCTCACTAAAAAGAATCCACAGCAATCCAAAAAAAAATTATATAATAAACCTCATTTGCAGCAATACTGTAAGATGTACTTGATCCCTAGACAATATAGATAAATGCATTTTGTTAAAAATAAAAAAGGGATGCGTTATAAATAACTTTTTATTAAATTAAAATACATATTTCACTACTGTTACTATTCTAGATAATAAAAGCGTAGGTTGTTATAAGTTTAACTTGTGTATTTGTGTATTAGTCTGTGGGTTTATCTGTGTCATAGCTCCTAACCACCAAATCGGAGGCGATTTTTCCGTATTCAGTTACTAATAAAAGGAACTAATAAAAAGATCTGTATTTTTTTTATTAGGTTATTTTCTGTAATCTCGAACTATGAATTTTTTATTTATTTATATTAGGAAAAAATATAATTTTGATAATCCTCTTTATTCACATTTTTAGGATTTAATCTAATGTTTTAAAGGAAAGGGAAATGAACAAATAAAATAAAAAATTCAAACTATCTGCGATATATTTTTATGTAACTATCTTAATGTAAGCGAATTTTAGTGGAACGTTTTGAAATATTTTGCTAAAAACGGTTCTGCATGTGGGTTTGAGTAAAATAATAATTAGGTATCCTATCCACTTGAAGCATCCGTACAACGAACGATGGAATCTTTTTCTTCATTACTTCCTCTATTTATTTCTTCTATTTACTCTACCCTTTTATTCAGTGAGGATATAAATAAATCTTATTCATTTAAACAGTATTCAAATTAAAGACTTATTTTAAAGATAGTCAGTCATTAAATTTGAGAATATAACTATCTTATACTCATTTTTTTTAAAATTTAGATGCATTTACAGTTAAAGTTTAATTTTTATCTATATATTCTGCTGACACTTGTTCTAAAATTAGATACTATGCTAATATCTGTTTAGTCGTTCGATAAAAGCACATTTACGAAAGTGGCTTGCATCAGCAGTTAGGGCTTCGTGGGCGTCATAGTTCGTTACTACTCCTAAAAGGGAAGAAACTCTGAAAGTGGTTTGACAATTTATATTTCTAATGCTTCCAATATGTGTTAATAAAAAAAAATAAAAATTATTATTAATGTTAAATGTTTGTTGTTTTGATATAATTATTTTACAACAACAAAATTATCTTATAATTTCAAATTATTTTAAAAATTAGGTTTTGGAGTTTTAAGTTTTAAGCACTAAATCTCTCGTATGTTTGAAATCTTGGCAACTGCGGATGATATCTCGATTCTTGACCTTTATGCGGACACTTTGTCACTTCTTACGACCTTCAAATCTTAACTCCACCATAACAATAAAAATCATTAAACGTTAAATAAATCGATATCGATAAACAAGTTCACGTTTAACTCATTACCTACTAATTAATAAGGCAAAATTGGTAATAGTCTCAAGAGCGTAGTAATTACAGAGTGTAGTTAGTTTGAAACATAGTGGCTCTAATAAGACTCGGTTCTAGTGGTGGGTGGCCCTGCGGAGACATAGGTAGTTTGTTCATTCCTACACTGGAGAGTTCTTTCCTCGATTGGTATGTTCTTTCCTCGACAGGAGAGTTTTTTCTTTGATTCACTGATTGCTGTTTCGAATCTTGGTGTTTGTATAATTCGGGATTATGTTTTATAACAAAAAAAAAATCGTTCCTTACAGAAAAATCTTACAAATGGAACTGACTAGAATGAACAATAATTGCTAAAAATAGATATCTATATATTGAAATATGCTTGCAAATGATCCCTAAAAATACTAATAATAAATTATTATAAACTCCGCCCTCCCACCTCCGTAACACATGATAATAATAAATTATCATGTAAACGCATTTAAATGTTTAGACAATTTGATACAAACAATATATCATTTAGTGTTAAGAATATATTATTAATTATTTATAACTATTTATTTTTTCTATTTTTTTAATTTATGATTCAAGCAACCCTCAAGTAAGGTACAAGTAATCCTAAAGATTAGAAGAAAAATAAACCGCATTCGTCTTGAATAAATTTTATTTAAAAAATGCGCTTGTTTCTTATCGGTGTAACTTCTCGCAGGTGATAGAAATTGATTATTATAATGTGCCATATCTATCTGAAATAGTATTTACTTAAAGAAAATAAAATAAAATATTATCACACAAATGTATGTTTTGTTTCAAATAGATAAACAAACTTATATTTAATAATCTAAGCGTCAGAATAATAATATCATTTCTTTGTTTTTAAAACAATTTAACAAGAAAACTGCTTGATAAAGATAAAATGGTATAATTTTTGTATACAATTTTATATATTAAACAACAAGTTATCTTGCCAACATTCATGCAAATTTTGAAATGAGAGACGTGAAATAAATAAAAAATAATTTTTTAAAAAATGTTTTTATACTTACTTCGATAGGGTTTGCCGATGCGACACTCAGAAGAACAGCAAAGGCCAGCAGGCTGATGCTGTGCCTACACGCACGCCGACTTAAATTTACACCATGCTTCAGGGACGTCATCCTACTACATGGATTCACCTCGGACACATTAAACACTCCGATCTCTTGATAATTTGTACATACTAATTTTATATTACTTCACATTTGTTAATATAAGTGTTTTAAGTTGAGAAACTGAGAACGATTTATCATTAAGTGTTTCAAATTTAACATTCGTAATGCTGATAACTACAATAGCTGCCAATGGCGGGTTCTTTGGCAAGGTCAGGGTGCCTACCATGAACTATTAAAACTATAACAAAATTGTTTCAATATTATAATAATTTTAATTTAAATTTTTGGAGAAGAACAACAAACTATTGAAAACTTAAAAAAAAGTAAATCGCAGAAAATTTAGTAAAACAAAATTGTTTTAAAGATGTCTTGGTTATAAAAAAGAAATTAAGATTGTTGTAATATTACTTTAAGAGTCGGTGGTAAGGCCCTAATGAACTTTTTACTCCATTAATCATAAATTATTTTTAAGGTTATTTTGTTAGTCAATTTACTTTCGATCTCAGAGCGCTCTTTCACTGATACTCGTATGTGTAATGCAAGTAGAACGAAAATATTAAACAATATTATTGATTACTTTTGAATTTTCATTAAATTAATTGTCGAGAGTAGATTACAGTAATTATTTTAGTTTAATGATAACGCAGGAGACATCAAAATACATCAATAATTTTATAAATATTTAGTGTCTATCAATGTAACGAGGCCAAGTATTCGTAGTAGCGACATAATGGCGTCAAGGCGCCACGGAGGCTCGCCTTAAAGATGTTAAGTCTATAGAAATGTCAGGATATTACTAGGTATATTGACCTTCTTTATCCTAATTGATATATAAAGATTAAAGATAGATAGGCAAAGAATGCAAAATATTTTCAAACTTAGTTACGTAATAAACAATGTTTGATTGTATCAGACGTTAAAAATAAATACGAAATGTTTTATTATAATAAAATTGTAAAGACAATTTCTAGTATTCTGTCCACATATTACAGTTACATGTCTTTATATACAAACTATTGCTTTTAATTCGACTCAACTAAAAAAAAGATTAAGTTCTTATTTCTTTAGAATGCATTTTAAATTCTTAAAATCGTGTTCATAGACGTCCAAAGATTTTGTACTTGTCTGTTATTTCTTTGTTGTCTATGCTACGAGCTCCAGCACGTGCAGGCAGCCATGTTTTACGTCAAACGACATAGACACGCAATGCAATAGGTAAAACAAAAATAATATTGAATTCTCAGTAAATGCTACCATGTAATATTGGAAATTCACTTTCCTGAATTTTCATGAAAAAGAATATTGCCAGGAAATTTTAATCAACTATATGAATAAAATCATGAAGCTGAAAATGTGCGGTTATTTAATCTTTTTGCATCGAGATTAATTTAAAAATTTCGTGACCCTTGAACTCTTCTTTCAAAACGTAATTATAAAATGTTACATAATTCTCATATTCGTTTAATAAAACTTAAAAATAACAGCTTATTTTCGATCTTAAAACAAAGTATTTAAAATGATAAATCTAAATCTTTTGAAGAATGTCCTCAAATTGCATATATTGTGTTTAAATAAATAATGAAAAGTATTTTCACGATAATATTTACATCGAAAACGAAATTGTGTTTTTTTAGACCGAAAGAAAAAATTAAAAACGAAAGGCAATTATAATGTACACGTCAAGTTTGATGATACCTTAATGGTCAGAAGATAAAAAAAATTGTGATTGTGTTTCAGAACATAATTTGTATCAAACTATTGACTTAAAAACAGTAATCGGTCTATAAATACTTTAGTAGACGGCATCCAGGAGGGTTGTAAGAACACGTGACACTAGACACACGTTGAATCTCGTTTCACCTAAACGTTTAATATCTTTATAACTGCAGGAAAAATAAAATATTTGTGATAAACACGTTTTGAGACTGGATTTAATACACTATATTTACCTATATATATATATACATATATAGTATTTTCTGTATACCAATAAGTATAATTGATTAAGTGGATTACAATAAAAGTAACAACCCCATTTCTAAACTACACTCGTATGTTAGTAATTTATGTAATACATATCACAAATTGTTATTACTCGTTGCTTACAACTTCAGTGGGTCGATACCACTTTTGCTATACTTATAGTTGGTCATTCGTCAAGTATTCTTATGAAGGCAATCGCTTAATAAGAAAAATAGGATATATTTGTAATGGCTGACTTTTAACGACTTCAGCTGTCACTTGAGTTCTATGAAACGAAGAGAAGACGTGAAGTTAACAATCTTGCTCCAACTTTCTGACAGACTCGTTATTAAACTTTAATAGCTTTTTTTATATAGATATAATTTATTTATTTTCAGTTTTTATGTTTTCATACTTTTCTATAAACAAAATATTATTATAGATGCCATAGACTGCATTTCACGTAGATATGTATTACGTTTTATAATTAAAACTGTATAAATTTTAAAAGTCTAAAGGTTTACTTAATAAATTAATTTCTTGTAATTATAACTTACTAACATAAAACATGCAAATATTTTTGATATAAATAATGTAATTAAAAATAATTTCGGTAGTAATATGTCCTTGGACGAGGTACGAAAAAAACAAAATTTACATACATGACAAATAAAATAGAAGAAGGACGACAGATAAACTTTTCAATATAGAAATAGGAAATAGAGAAGGTAGAGTGAAGTGAAAGAAGGTAGTATGGAAAAAAAGATTAAAAGAAAGTAAGGATTGAATGTTATTGTATACTCGATTGATATAATTAAAAGCTGTCCTGCCACGAACTTTTAAAACTTAAAAAAATTGTTTCGATAATATAATAATTTTACTTTTGAACTACTTTTTTAAGAGAAGAGCAATCAACTAAAGCGATTAGCAGAAATTTTAGTATAACAATAACATTTAATGAAGAAAGTAAGATTGTTATAATATTACATTAACAAATGATGGCAAAACTCAAGGTCTAAATGGTTAAAATACGTGACTGTTATCAAAATAATTATTTTATTACGATAATAGTGTAATATAATTATCTCAATTTCAAAAACTGGTAAGTATTTTCTTGTTTAAATTATAACAAAACGTATTGTTGAAAACATTTTTCATACAATCAAAGACCTTGAACTTCAAATAATAACACAACGGTACTTTGTTTGTATGTATGTCTTTATTCGAGGTCATATGAAATGAAGCGAACACGGTAATGTCCTGTGGATTGCATAACAAGTGCTGTTTTAAATAAACATAAGCTTTAGTTTTATTACATGTAATGTAAAAAGACTAGATAATTTAAATCCAATAAACGGAACCGCTTTTCTAAACTTTTAGTTTGTAGCAATAAGTTCAAGGGAGGCTGGGTATTTGGAGATCATTTTTGTCTCGCCTGTTAGGAGGGGGAGGATACACAGAGGAACGAGAGCAGGCCACCGGGTCGGAAGGAGGGACTGACAACAAAACCATAGACTATTGATCTATATTTTTTAATGAGAATATTAAATTACAGCGAAACGGAACATTTAAATGAGAGTTGTTTGAATAAAGACGGGACAGAATGTTCATTTCAACTTATTAAGAAACTGTAAGATATTTCATATAATAAACAAAATATATACCAATTTTTTTTCTCTATTTCGTCTTGCCTCTATAAACATTCGAAAAAGACTATATTTGATAAAAAGTTCGTTCAAAAATTTGTACCTTATATCTTTAATGTACAAAGTCTAGTAAACGACCTCATTAGCGGTGTACTAAATTCTATTGAACATTAACTAGAAGTAGTAATAAGAAGGCGGGGTCTTTCTCTAGAGTCATTTGTGTAGTTTTTAATAACGTAACTTGAGAGTCCAGCTTTATTAATGGAACTACCAACATTACTGGAGACCCGACACAATGAAAGTGCATTTCTGTGTTTAAAAATAGCATTGAATGCACAAGTATACCTGCTATCCATTTGCCCAACCAACTGTGCCTGATTGTTACCAGACAGACATATAACAAATATATACCATCACGTACAACCATTGAGATTTTTAATTTATTTATAGAATTACAAAACAAACAAAATAATAGACAAGACCTACCATAGACTCTTAAGGCTATCTTAGTTTAAAAAATAATTGTTTCATTATTAGAATAATTCTGATTTTTTTTTACAAATGCGACCTCAAAAACAAAATAATGACAAAAAATTTAACAAGAAAGGAAAGTATGATTGTTGTAAGATTACTTTACTGGATGTTCATTTAAAACAAAAAGTGTTTGAAATATATCTAATATTCCATATGCGTTATGAAAGTCCCTAGAGTGTAGTATTAATATTCAGATCATTTAAATTCATACGTCAAGTGTCCAAAAGCGCATTAATGCTGTCTAGTTATTTCATTTAATCTGATATAAAATATTCAAATGAAATAACTTCTTTTGAATAAAACTATTTTACAGATTTAAATCGCGTTAATTATTACTTTTTTATGTAGTTGTATTTAAATGTATACTATCATACAATAAGAACTGCGTACCAATATCAAATTAATAAACGAATAAAACACAAATTTAAAGCTTTTATAATAAGAGTTTTAAATTAGTACCGTGTATAATGCAACGTCATATTTATAAATTAATGTATACTTAGAAATAAATAAACCAATATACACTGGTATTAACTACACATGTATTAATACACTGCTCGTACGAAATGTGGTGGCGAGATCTCCGAAGAGCAAAATTAACTTAATCGCAAAAAAAAATTATTAAAATTTGCCTAATTACGCTAAAATACAAAAAAACATATATATAGCTACAATAAGTTCAAGATTTATAATTATTGAATTGTTATATTAATGTTACCATCAATACTGTCCTAACAAACATAAATAAAAACAGTTTTTTTTTTTTTGTCTTTGGATAAATAATTCCCAAAATGGCTGCCACAATGTTTATACTATAATTTATTAGACGTAATTTAAAAGGGCTGTTTTAAAAAGTGATATAAATAAAAATGTATTTACTTGTATAATAAAGTACTATAATTATTAAATATTAAATAAAAGCTAGTATGCGATTGTTAATATCGACCTTGCATTAACGCTGGTGAAGTAAACAAAACAAATTGTTAGTAAACGTTTGTGAAAGGTTTATTTATATTTCAGTCGCCACGAGGCGGTTCAAACCTGCCTGTAGTTTTCCTTACTTTCGTGGTGATGGCGGTTGGTTGTAAGAAGCAAATATTGGCTATATTAGACAAAGTAATAGATATTTACAAAAGGAGTATATAATATATAAAAGTATATATTATAGTATATAAGTATTATGATGAAATATGGTCTCTTCACGAAAATATAAAGTTCAAAAGGCCATTAACGTTCAAATATTAGCGACGACCCTCAATGTGACATGATTTTGCACAAAATATAATTTTACTCACGCCAGACGCTCCAGAAGACCTACATTTCAGTAGACAGCAGATTGAGATACAATATATGTAGTATATTTACTATTGGAGTATGAATAAAATAAATTTAAAAGGAAGAAATTATGAAATATGTTCGAGAGAGGAGCATAGGGTGGTTGATAGTGGAGTTTCGGACTTTGGTCATTTTAGAAAAAAAAAATTTGAGTATTATTTATAGATATAATTTTGAATATCTTGTTTCATTTGAATATTCTGTACTAAGATTTATTTTAGACCAGATATTAATACTATTATTATTAAATGTAACGGCATAAGATTAACTGTTTATGAAGAGGCATTTGAAAAAAAAATTATTTCATAAAATTATAAATACTGACCGCCCGCTACATCCCGTTATTGCCGCGATTCTTTTTAATATTAAAAAAAAAATAGATGTCAGTAAATATATTATCTGTTTCGTGACAACAAAGGTATCACTACACTTACATGTAACATGTCTAAAGTTGAAGGTTATAAATGCCGCAGGATATCGAATATTTTATTTTAAAGAATATATCGATTGATTACATATCGATATATTATATATCGCCGTCCTGGTCGATATATGATATACTGTTTTAGCCGACCATATCGCCCTGGACCTGCTTACGTAAACAAAACAGTATATATATGTATAAAAATACCACCTTTTTACTGTTACAATTAAATGAATAACTTGTCCTTATTAGGATACAGAAAAAGCAAATTATAATAATAGGAACATAATCATACAATTACGTCACTTGAATTGCGTTATACAATGTATGTACAAGTATATATGTAACACATTCTGATATTAGAGCTGTATATATACAATAAATTAGGTAAAATTAATAATAAATAATGTCCTATATATATTAAATTCATAAATATAAATTAAACAACAAAGCAAATTGATATATATTTATATATATAAATTTCCTTTGTTGTTATACTAAAGCTATCATAAGAGCCCTCTTAGATATATGCCGGTAATATTTTTTTTATAGATTGACTTTGGGACGCCACTGCGTGCCATTTACGTAACGCTACTACCGAATAAATCATACAAACGCACAGACATAAACTGTTCAACCAGGAATAACTCACAACTACTGTGTTCGTAACTGTCGGCGATCATGTGTTTGCTATGGGAGCCATATTTATGGTGTCAGCATGTCGAACTTAAATTTGAAACACCGAAAAATCTGAGCGTTTAAGAAATGATAATTTGATATTAATGGTTGTTGATGATAATTGATATATTTTAATTATAACTGCATTTATGGTATTGATCGCGTCAGGGCGCGTGGATCGCGCGAGACAGCCAGTGCCGCGACTGGACCGCCCGCCCTCCGCAGAACAAGCCCTTCACGACTGCGCGCCGGCTCTTGTTTTGCCCCCTTCCCTCCCCCTTCACAGGGATTTTTGAATACAGATCCACGTGAAACGTTGTCAATAAACCAGCCAGTATTTATCTCGAGCTTAAAATAGTTTTCTATACAGCTATTAATCATTAAAAGCAACTAAAATAATATAATTTCAATTGTTACAGGAATATCTTTTAAAAATTGTGTGAAATTAAATACTAAAAAAAGTATATCAAATATTAGGCTAACAGGATGGTTTTAAAATAAAAAAATAATGATAGAAAGATTGAAGGTTATTCTCCGTGAACCTACTTTAGGAACTGTCAAACATTGGTTGCATTTATGCCTATTTTAGTGCCGAATTTTGAATTTTTTTTGAGTATTTAATACAGTAGTTTCAAATCCGCTCCCGTTGCTTAACTACCAACAAGGGGTATCTTATGTACATATATATATATATATAAATATCCAGCTGTACGCATAATTACTATTGACCTTTGTCCGACTACTTTCAAACCTATTCAATGTCCTTATTCATTTGCTCTGATCATGACAGGTTCGCGGCGTGAACTCAAAGGTCTCAACTGTTATTAATTTTATATAAAGAAACATTTTTTTTATCTTATTAGCTTTATAGAATATTTTCAAATCTGATTAAGGAACTTGTTGTAATACCTCGAATTGCGTTATAGGATTTTTGTAATACCTTTAGGTTTCACGGTATCTTGAGTAATTCTAGACACTTTAATAATGTATTTAAAATTAGGTTCATATTGCTATAATTGCGTTCAATTATAGCACTGGCAAAGTGTTACACTTATTTTTAAGAGTGTGAGCAACTTTATTTTATATTAATTTTTTGTACTAATTAATTATTTTATTTCAACGTGCATAATGTAATTAATGTACAATTTTATTTTAAAATTAGAAAGAGAGAAGACCAATTTTCTAAATATATAGCATTGCTGGTAGTGGGTAGGGGGGATAAAATCAAGATCACCTATCATACAGGATTAATGTATTTATGTTCATATGATCAGTATATTTCGTTTTTAATTAATCAATTTACAATTTTATTTTTCTTATCTGAATTGGGTGCTTTTTTGTGTAAGCTTTTAGCTGATATATATAATATTTCATATATATGTATATACATATTATGGCATATTTCGGTATTAACATCCTTGATGACTGTGTTATCGCTTATAATAGGCTCTTAATGTTCCAATCTACAATGGTGGGAATATCTGCAACTGGTCTCATTTTAGGAGGTCGGTTTAAAATTAAGTATTATTTCTCAGTAAAGTAATACACACACATACACACGTTAACGAAATATACAACTAAGATTTTTGAACGCGCAAATTAAAAGTAAAAAGGGTTTAGCATTTATATAAATGAGATTAAATAAAGTTTTTCAGTTGAGGTAGTGTTCAGTATAAAAAACTAAAATATGTAGTTTTTAAAATTATGTCATTTTTTTCTTTTTTTTTTTTTGCACACCTACATTTAGAGTGGGATTTTAAGTTGTAAACCATATATATATTTTTTTAAATTCTTTATTTTTATGGGACTTTTATCCGAAAAACCATATTAAAAAAATAATAATATATTCTAGTAAAGTTTTGGTTTTGGTTTTTGGTTTGTTTGAACAAGATACACAAAAAATGTTGTAATTGTAATCATAAAAGAATTTAAAATATTTTATTTGTATAAAATATTAAGAGACAAATGATAAGCTAAATGATTGGTTTATGATGTGAGTTACAAGGTTAGAAGAATTAACTGGCAATGCATAGTTAAAATAAGTATATATTTTTAGAATATTTGTGGATAATCACTAATTTATTTTGAAAATGTTGACGTGTTTATTTGCTTAAATACCATTATATTATTTATTTTTGTTTTGTAATAAGTTTAGATCTAATAAATGATAGGTGAAGTGCTTCAAACGTGTCTGTTGACATCGCTCCCGGCAGCACGTTGTCGTACTTAACGACGTGCTTACTCATTTTATGTAGTGCCTTTTAGTGTTATTAAGCTATTCAAAAAGAAGTGTCCTTTTTCGAAGTCTTTTCTGGTTTTGATCAAAAGGTTAATGTCATATTAATTGGTATGTCATCAGTATAAAACATTACTTCCTTCGATTATTTTAATAGTTTACGAAATGTTCATTCAATAACTTCCTGATTAAGGAAGTTATTTTTTTGTAATATCTTAACGTTTTTAGGTGTCCTGAGTAATTCTAAACATTAATAACAATATATATTGTGTGTATGTGTGTGTTTGTGTGTATGAATATGTAAATGTATCTATTTTTTAATATAAACAATACTAAAACTTCTTATTCACGCTTTCTCAAATAATAACTGAGGTGGTTGTACTATAAACCGACACGTGTCAGTCTCGGTAAAAAGTGATCACAACTGTTTCTCATTGCTTTTTAGTTAATAAATGCAAAATATATATAGTAACAAATATTTATATATAATAAAAATAAATAGAATACATGCATTATAATAGATAAATAAAACATAATATAACATTTTTCTTTATCAGGAAGATAATGTGCTGGGTCTCTCTCGCACCCACTGCCGATTGTTTAAAAAATAACACACTTTTTATTAATAAAAAATTCTGGTTATTGATGTGATTGATAAAGGAGTTACTTCAAAAGCCAAAAAAGGTAAAAGTAAAAGGCAAAATTATTGTTAAGAATGCTTTCTAAGATAAACAAATGTATAATTATTACATAATTATTGATTAATACATACACTAATAATATTTTAAATCATTTATATTATAGACAATTTAAATAATGTTATCTTTAAGAATAGGATATTACTGATAGAATACCATTTTTCCTGAAATCGTACATACCCTTGAAGATTCTCAGTAATAAGCTATATTATATAGCAAAATTTGTTCGTGTATTAAATACAATACCAATAACCGAAGTACACCTTCAGGGTATGTCATCAAATCAATACGAATTGATATTCCTTGCAGCAAAATAAAATATAGGTATTCTTTTTGGCACCTTGTTTGTCTAAAATAAAAAAAATACAAACTTTTTTTTAAACGCAATTTGACTTCGTAATAAGTCTTCACGTCAATCTATGTCAATTTACGTCACTTCTTCGCGTCATAGCTACATGTAAAATTTAAAAGATTTGAGGTCTGTATGTATTTTTTCTTATTTCAATTACATATTTTTATTTTTGTTTCGGAAAAGCTTTATGAACTTTGAATTCTTTTAGGATTAGAAGTTACACATGTAGCGAGGTATTACCAATTATTATTAAACATTTCTACTCAGACGCAACCGCGGCTAAAAGCTAGTATAAAATATTTAAAGATATGTTTACTCTTGACCTAAATCTTGGCTCGGGCAAAGATCGAGTACAATTTGGGAGACCTTCTTACTCCGAATACAGAGGATTCTCGATAACCTTTTACTTACCGAGTCATCAAATATCTGAATATGATTTGAAGTAACTATGTGATACTGTTGTTGTTGTATGTATATGTATATGTATATGTATATGTATATGTATATGTATATGTATATGTATATGTATATGTATATGTATATGTATATGTATATGTATATGTATATGTATATGTATATGTATATGTATATGTATATGTATATGTATATGTATATGTATATGTATATGTATATGTATATGTATATGTATATGTATATGTATATGTATATGTATATGTATATGTATATGTATATGTATATGTATATGTATATGTATATGTATATGTGTTAACATTTTCTGTGCGTTGCAGCTGGTTGTATTTTATTTTCTTAACACTTACTAAGCACTAAGTCTACAGTACTAATACGCATAGTGTTAAGACTGTTAGTGTTCTAAATGTCATAAACAACATTTAACTCACAATTTACTCACACGGATAATGCAATAATGGCATAAAAACAATATCGTTAAAATTGGTAAAATCGATGAGTCATCCTGTTGTGTTGTCGGTGCCTAGTTGCCAATTTGCTGGACCAAACGGGACGAGTAGACGACGAGTAGACGAGACGCTGAATTCAAGGCTTGAAAGTAACAAAAAAAATATTTTAAAATACCTTAACTTTTGTTTACATTTAAATTCCATTTATTTTAAATGTTCAGTTGAAAAGTAATCCGTGAATTAACCGAAATTATTTAACTGAAGCGATCGGGGCTAGTGAAACTCTCTATGAGAGACTTTTCTGCATTCTTTTTGCAAGCATCAACCAAAAACGGTTTATCCGAAAATTTCCACACTGATAAAAATCAGTCTGGTGGTGGTTGTAAAATAAAAATTATTCAAAAACAAAAACACAAGAAATGTACTAATGTGTCTCATCTTGAAAAATAGTTGAAGACAGAATGCGTCGACGTTTTGTAAATACAACTCCGGTGCTGTTTGCACGTCGCTTCGCTCAATATGCTAACACATACCGAGATTATGTGAGCGTAGCGAGTCAAAATTAAGGTCTGGTTCGCGCTCCTAGTACTTTTTATTTACTTAATACTTATTAAAGATTATTACATATTTTAACAAAACCAGCACGGCCCTACCTTCTTTAGGGGTTTACACTAATAGAAACTAAAAAAAAACAATGTTCTAGTCGCCTAGTAGGCCAAAGTCATAGTCGGCTCATCTCATTTTTTCATCCTTTCATTGCGATGCTTAATCAACAAAGTTTAAAAATGCTACACGATTTTATTATTGTCTTTTAGTAAGTTTTATATCGAACGAAAAAAATAATTACAACAGATCAGACAGAACAGATCCTGTCCTCCGAGAACTATCATAGCATGCGCTGCCTTTAACGTCATACTTACATGAATATAATGTAATGATTGTCTTAAATAGTAGAAACAAAAGTTCGCTGCAGCATTTGTTTACCTTTTATGTGGAAGCTATGATACCATAAATAAGACACACTATTAAACTTAATAAATTTTTAAAATACACATTTTAGATTCTTTTTTTTTACACAGTCTACGTTAATTCTTGACGACATTCCACCTGATGTAAAGTGGAAATGTAGTCATAGGTGGTAAGAAGCATTATCTTAGCAACCTATTCACTCTTCTCTTAAAGACACCCAAATGGTATCCAGACGGTAATACTGACTTAGGCAAGCAGTTCCAATTCTTCGCCGTGCGAATCGGGAAAGACAAAGCAAAGCGTTGCATTCGGACATTTCGAATGTCCACAATGTAAGGATGGATACTCGCCATGCCCCGGCATGTCCGTTGGTGGAAGGAGGATGGGGGAATTACATAAGTAATTCCTGTGCACACTCTACAAAATGTATCCTTTTTTTTTTTTTTTTCCGTTGGAAAAACCCGTTACGGGTATCCCGTCGGCCCAGGGGGTGACGGCCAGGGGGTTATGTGGGACTACCCGGCAGCATAGAGGATGCTGCCATTTTTAAGGCTACCCACTAAAAAACCAACGGTTGCCCTCTTCGCCGTAATGGGACGTCACGGGATCGCGTTAGCACACACCGTGACGCCCCGGCGAACAAAATGTATCCTAAACAGAATACTGAGAGGCCGATAATTTTGCGTCTGTGTTCAAAACATTTGAAGGTTGGTTTCAACCAATTTTTACAATATTCTTATGAAAATTGATACATTTTTCGGTTTTAGTATTTAATGTATTTTGTCTTTTACACCTTATTTTGTTTTAAATTGAACAGCGAGGGGCATAATTAAGCATCTACTATAAGTCGGCGCGGCGTGAAGCGGACGCGAAGACGCAATTCAACTTGCCATTTGGTATTTTTATGAAAATACCACTCGGACGGAGTTGTAGGCAAAAGCTAGTAGAAATAAATTTTAGTGATAAGTTTTATTAAGATTACATTGATAACCAATTTTTATTTATTTATTTATTTACCCTTTATTGTTAAATTAACAAAAGGCGAACTTAATATCTAGTGGCATTCTCTACCAGTCAACCTTTGTGAAGGAGAAAAATTGTGGTAGGTAAGGTAAAAAAAAAAAAAAAAAAAAAATACAATACGAAAAACAATACCAATTTTCGTATGTATCAGGACTTTAGAGTAACTAGAGTTATCTTAATAAATAATCGAATAGAAAGCTAAAGTAACAACATGCTTTATGTAACAAAGCACAATGTTTAACTACAGTATACGTAGTATGTAGGTTGGATTCTTTATTCATTAGTGCATGACACCAATCCACTGTTAGCGTGCTCCAACGAATCCAATTACTATGATGATTAAGAACACGTCGGGGTATAGAACTAGTTTTAACTTGTTTTAACATCCGTCAATCATTTTAAGTTGTTTACACCCGTATTAGTATAAATAAAAATAACGTAAATCCCTTTATACATAGAGAGTATTTATAAGTAAAAATAATTATTATACGCTCGCTTATATCACGCTTGTTTACAGAGAATATAGCTTTTATATTAATAACACTTAGTGACGTCATTTAGAAAATAAAATGACGTCATTGGAGCAGGAGGTGGTTTATCTAAAAATATCGCAACTAGACGCTGTACTTGTTCAAATAATTAAACATTAATATTTAATACAAATTTCTGTTTATATCCGATTATCAATTCAAAGGCAGTGACTTATATATATAAATATATTTTTCAAGATTTTATATTGATATTATAACATTTTACGTTTTATAACTACCAACAGGTTATAAGTTTTATTACAGCTCATACAACGTACTTTTCTAAAAATGAAATGCATCGAAGAAAATAAATAATTATAAAAAGAATAATAATTGCAAATGAAATAAAACAACGGCTGGTTAAAATCAACAAGAACGTTATAATTTATTAACAGTCTCATCATAATGCTTTCAATTAGCAATTATATTATCGTTGTCCCATTAAATGTTTTAGACATTGAGGTTCTATCCAGCATCCTGTTAGGATCTATCCAGCGTCTTTAGATGAAGTTAAAATGCCTTCTGGTGTCATATTCGTGGTGTACATACCATCAAGTAACTTCGAACATATTTTAACATTTAGTAAGCCCCAGGATCTGATAGCGATTGATGAGGCGGAGAAGGGATTGCGTTTGGAAGTTGAATTACGTAATAAGAAAGTAAAAAATATACCGATACAACTAACGCAGCATCAGTATGATGGATTCAATCCTACTTTGGAAAATATAAGTGAAAGTGACGAGTTTTTTACTATGGAAAGCGTATGTATTATTTCTACCCCTTTTTAATAGCTTTTAGTCGCAGTTTCTCAGGACGAACTAATTCTTTTACTGTGTTATATATAGCTGGAACAGTCCATGTTACTCAAATGTTGTGTAGGATTCCAATGCTGAAAATAATTTTGAAATCGTTCTAACAGTTTTTGTTTTTGGTTATTTCAACCACACCTTTCTCTTTACTAGTATGCTAAGACCAGCTAGTCACAATAGATAATACAAAAAATTTGAAAGCGCGCGCAAAATTTCCCCATGCAAAGTCTATGGGAAAAATTAATTTTTTGACTAATTACTGCAATTAGGCTAATGAGATTTGAGAGTTGTCCCTATTTTTCAGCAGTGTAGCATAATGAGACCTTTGATTTGAGCCATCAACGATATTTTTCCCTTTAGTGGTTCTCGAGCTACAGTGTGCCAACGAAATCGCTTCCTGCATTAATATATAAGATAATTTTAGTATAGATTTTTAGTATGATTTTTTTTTTACGTTGACTATTAAGAAGAAGAAATGAAAAAGAAGAAATGCTATTGCAAAGCTGTTTGTGTTTTAACGTCCCAATCTCAAAAAATGAGACATATTAAAAAAATCCAATTAACTAGAAAGGCTGTATGTTCTATGACATCAACTCTTATATGGTTATTAAAAAGTGCACTCAATATAATTTATTTCCTCTTTTGGACAGTAGTTCTAAACTAATGTTTTTGTAAAATGCCTGCATCGGTAGTCACCCTAAGGTCTTACGAATTCAAATGTCAAAATATTTAAATTTTATTTCTAAATATTCTCTAAAGATTTTGCAGGAGTTGCTAAGAAAATTAGATGTGCAGCATGCAATATGGGCCAGTGATAAACTGGGTAACTACCACGAGGTCGTGTTTCCTTTGCCGACGGGAGACCAATGCGAGACGATGTTACATTGCCTTACCCAGCTGGGCATTGGTGTTAAAAACAAATCAATTGTTAAGTGAGTTGATCAGACAATATTAAATACAATAAAAATATTGAATTTCAATGTTGTACAGGTCTTGTTTTAAAGCATGTACTTTCTTAACGTCATTTTTAATTAAAATGATATAAGAAAAAGCTTTTTTGAAGTCTACTAACGTATACTAATGATATTACGTTATAGATAAAAGAATTTGTTTTAACTTCAAAAATGATTAATAAGTATGAACTTTTTAAATTGGAAAAGTCGGAAGTCTAATTCATGAATGGTTTGATTCTGCTTATTTATGTTCTAAAACCATTTTCATATTACTCTTCTTTCAAATTAAATCAGTTTGTGGCACATTAGTTCGTTGCTTTCAAAATCTATAACTATACCTATGTCAGGTGAAAACAACTTCGTTTTATTTAAATAGATTAATATTATTAACTAGAGCATTATAATTCCTAATTTAATTAAACAAAACCATAAAAATATAATATGATTGTTCCAGCGTACTTCCGTGCAATGTAGTGCATGCGGCTATCGATTATGATATAGAAGATGATGACTCTATTCTGTAAGTTATTGTATTGTATTGAACCATTATAGTCTGAGATTGTCTAGTTTACAATATAGGAATTTAAATTATAATTGAGTAATCTACATTCATGTTTCAAATAAAACTATTTTTACGGATTAAAACTCGCGTATAATTTGGTTACATTTTTATTTTAACCCGACATTTCGAATGCTTTGCAGCAATCGTGTTCACGGATAGAGGAGATGTAAGTGTATGTCAGTAAGTCGGTTAATTAGTCATCTACCTCCAACGGTTCCTAAGTTTGCGGGCAAAATAGTTTTTTTTCTATTATTTATTCTAAATATGAATGTCAACCGATTTAGAGATAAGGTTTTGGAAAAAAAAATTTTCGACATCATATCCAACACAACAGAAACTAGTCGGACAAATTTCGATAGTAATAACGTAAAGTCAGCCGGGTAAATTAAATATTAATTATATATATTATTAGCCGGGTAATATTTAATAGTAATTATGGATCACGAAAGTTTACATACAAAAAAAAAACATATTCAACATATTTCTGAAAATATTCTACTTTTTGTTGTTACAAATTTGTATAGCTACATACTTACATTTGCACAATGCATCAAAAATATTAATTCTTTTAAAGGTTTACTAACACACTATTTTTTATGTATGTTACAAAAGTTTCAGTCTAAGTTTCAGGGGCAAAAAAAATTAAGTTAATTTTATAAAACTTTCCGGGAAACCTTGTGCTTATTATTTCATATTAATTATTAATATTAAAATGCAAATCTAAAATGTAGCAGAAAGAATGAGGAGGCAAAACGATGGCGCAGTTTCGTAGAGTCTATTAGATCAAAACTGACAGTAAAGCAAGTGGTGGATGGAGTGCGAGGCGGCGGAGAGCTCTCCTTTGACTACCTCACACTCATCATAACAGCAGAGTAAGTATCCAATTGTGCTGCTGGGTACAATTGGACTATATTTACTACAAGTAGATTGTTAATGGGATACAAAAAGAAAAAAAAATCGTGTTAAATTCTTAATAAAATTGAACTGAAAATTCTAATATTTGTTTGCGATAAGAGCTAATTTTAAATGACGTTTTCTTTATTTTGCGTTTTCTATATTTCTAAATTTATTTCAACATGTATAACAAAATAATATTCCACCTTTACGCTATTATAATAAAAAGAAATTATACAATTAAGGCCTAATAAGTAATAAGGATAATTTTAGTTCCTTAGCTGCCCTGGGTCTTGTTGAAAACAACGCATCGAATATTGTAGCAGCCATGTTGGTTTCCCCGCTAATGGGTCCAGTGATGTCAATTACATTTGGTACAATTATCGCGGATCGAAGCCTCGTCCGAAGTGGCTTCGAGAGCCTTATATTGGGCATGTTCCTATCTCTTTTATTTGGTTTTATATTTGGCCTTATCTTGGGAACGACGGCAATGCCCTGGGGTTTTGGAGATTGGCCCACTGAGGAAATGAAGTCAAGGTATCTAAGAATACAATTTACTAAAGTAGATAAAACTATATCTATATGTTATTTAGTGGAGAACAAAACTAAAAGTTTCGCAAAGTATCCATTATCCCTTATATTTAATACGAGACTATTTTTCTTGTGTCAGACCTCCTGCTCCAGTCTTAATCCGTGCAATTTTTCAGAGGAAATGTCCGCTCATTATGGATGGGTGTGTTGTGGGCCTTGACCTCGGGGACGGGAGTGGCTCTCGCCCTGCTGCAGGGTAGCGCTGGACCTCTGATTGGCATCGCTATATCTGCGTCTTTATTGCCGCCTGTTGTTAATTGTGTTAGTATTATTAAGTATACACTTATTCCCATAAAATTATAAAAGTTTATACCATTTGCAATTACGTTGCTTAGTTAGTATTTTAAATTGATTTAATGATCCAAACGTACAGTTATATAAAAGTAAATATAAATAATTAATAATTTATTATAATAAATTATTTTCATATCCTTTTCATCTCCATCCCGGTGCGTAGTAGATATTTATAATTCAGTGGTCATTACATCTTCAATAGGGTTTATACTGGGCGCTGGCTTGTATATGGCTGTTATATCCGGGTGTTAAAATACCACACATTAAAGGAGAACCTTACTCTGGTAATACGTCATACGTCCCGCTTTACCACACCTACCTACCTATAGAATTTGCCATTAACGGTAAGTGTTTTACATAAAATACAGATTCCTTTGTAGCATTAGATCTACAATTAATACTAACTTTACCAGCGACTTCGCCCATGCTGCTAAATATGTCGAACGGGCGTCTATATTTAATCACAATATAAGCTATCCTATATCCTTTTCTTCATCCTTGAAAACATTTCTTGATGATTACTTTCGTAGTTGAAGATAAATAAATTTGTTTAGAATAACAAATAAAACAAAAAACTCATGTTACCAATTGTACGATGAGGTAAAATAATTAAATTAATCAAAATAAACGTTTCGAATAAAATAAAGTGTCAGACACTTGCAATCTCGTCTACCCGTGAACACGATTGCTGCAAAGTATTCGAAACGTCGAGTTCAAATAAATACGCTATTTTTAATCCATAAAATATAGTTTTATTTGAAATGTGTACTCCTGAAAATCTAAGAAAATATTAAAATAAACGTTTTTCAGGAATAGTAAGCTGTTGTCTCACCATCGTAAACGTGATTTGTATATTCATCACTGCCATAATATTCCTGAAGATAAAGGAAGTCGCAGCGCCATATACTTCGACACCAGACTTGAGACGGTTCTGGGGACAAGACATCAGGGTAGCGCGGGAAGCCAACCGTGCCAACTTACAACGAGCTGAAGATGAAGAACGCGCTGAGTAAGAAGTTATTATTTTAATTATTATTTTCCGTTCTAAATTAGTTAAAAAGAAGTATTTATTAAATATGCCATTAAAATACTTTAGAATATTAAATTTATTAGAACCTCATACTTTTACAACTGCTCTGGTCTTTGATTAATTAGAAATTTGATTATTCTTTTACACTTTGTAGAAGGAACGGATTCCCTTTTTTTATATCTTTTATAAGTATGGTTATAATAGTACTAGAAATTATAAGCATTATTAAATAACAAGATATTTCCTAACTATTTTATTTGTGTGCATAAAATTAATAATGCTAAGTTTTTATCAGACAAAATATCTTTACAAAAATTAAATATATAGCACATGTTTGTACTTTCAAATAATAATTTAAACTTAAACTTAATAATAAATTAAAACAAATATTAGATCGTTTTCAAAAACTCTCTATTAGAATACTACATTATCCTCATATAACTTGAATCATATTTATGTAAGTGTAGTAAATGAAATCGATCGTTCGCAGGTTATATATAAAAGATATATTTTAAAGTTATAAAATTATTATGTACTTTTCAGATTCATAATATTTGCGAATACAATTTTAAAATACTTTTGAAATCGTATAAAAAAATATTCATTCGTAAAAGAGCTCTATAGTATATGGAATATATAGAGATAACTCAGACATTACCGTTATTTTATCCATGTAGTTGAAAGAAAATATGTTAATGGGAAATGGGAATCAATTTTGTAGATAGTTTGGTAACGTTCAGTCAAAAACGCCGATTTCTAAAAAACAAGAGGATACACTTAGTATTTAATATAGCTATAACAATTTAGAACCTTTTTTAGATTGGTATTAGAAGATTTAAGTCACACTAACGATGAAGAAGTAAGAGACAAACTTGAAGCGGCCGTACAAGAAGCACTCGACGACGAAACTTATAGAAAGGTTAAAAGGATGAGCTACCAGAGCCACAACGCTGACGAGGTTTGCTCTTTGATGTTTGTCTTTTTTAATTCCAATAAAAATTTTAAATATTTGTAAAATATTCTATCGACGTAGTGCAAAATGTAGGATTTTCTCTACGCACTATGAAGTAATTTGCATGGATTCCTTTGCACTATATATCTTGAATAATTGTATATATACTTCAATAGACACTATAACAAATTTATATTATTATTTAATATTATAAATATGATACTAAGGTTCTAGGATGTATCTATATTGTCAACTTTATAATTTGAAAAATAAGTTGAGAAGAATTCAAGCTAAACATAGATAACATCTTATTATAAATAAAAGTTTTTCTTTTAAATGAGGAAAAAGTGAATAAAAAATGAGTTAAGCTAGTGACCTTTTTTTAATAAACAAGGATTTTTACTTGACATATAAAATATTCATGACCTTTCTGTACACACCTACACATGGGGTATTGTTTTTTCAGTTGACACTATTTTTACAATATAAAGAAAGTAGGTTGTATGCAGACATAAAAACAAAATTTAATCACATGATGTAACTAAATTAATGTTGTTTATTTTTCGTGCATCCACTAAGCTTTGCCTTTTTTTAGATCTTGTACAACAATATTTAATTAAGCAATTTTTAACTATAGGAATCGTGCTCGTCATCATGAGCACATTAAATGAGCACAAAGACATTAATTGATGAAAACATTTAAAAATATCAAATATACATATAATGCTAGGACTTTAAACCGCTAATTTTTCATATATTTTATTTAGACTGTCACTTTTAAACAGTTCCTTTTCATAATAAGATAATAATCATAATTTTTTGAACATTCAGAATATATTAGCAGTTCCAAAAAAACAATAAATTAAAAATATTTTACTATAAATACCTACTATTATAAATATTTTGGACTAATCTTTCAATACTTGTACCGAACAAAATTCTGAGTAACTAAGCCATGTCTTGTAACATTATAATATCCTGTAGTTTATTTTTCATTTCCTTTCATAAAAAGATATTGTCTCTTTCTGTAGGTAATTCGAACAATTGGCCTGCACCCCCGATCCCAAACATCGATCCGCTCAAGTGTAATTGCTTCCGGTGTAACCACCCCTCGAAATAAAGGTTCCAGTGTCAATGACATCGCCACCTTGGACAAACTTCTCACATCCTTGCTAGGTCTTCAGAGTAGGAGGACAAGGTCATTCAGGTCTCATTTTGGAACACCAAGAGCAAGCAGATTAGCAACATTAGAAGAATTTGGGCCAAATAGACGCACCGGTTCGTGGCCGGAAAAAATTTTCGAAGATTCTGTTGTCAGAAATGTTATCAGCAATTTGAGAATGAGCAAGCGAAATTCGAAAGTATCAGCAACTGATGAACTCTTTTTAACACCAAAATGATTTTTAAATGTGTATGTGTAAAACATAAAACAAAAAATAGAATACATACATTATAGTATAATAGAAGAAATGGACTGTGGTTAGATATTAGAGTAGCTACAAAATGTTAAATATAATTCGCCAAAATGAGAAAACATTTTCAAACAAATAAATTTTAGTCAGCGATGTTTCTTATCAATCCATGTATTTACCGTGCGGGGGACGAGGCCATCACGGTGCAAGTAGAAGAGTGTCGGGGACTTGCGATCCAGGTTTAGGATTAAGGGGCCCTTTTAAAAATGCGCATACACTTATGTGTAATGTAAAAATAAGATATTTACGTTTTTTTTCCTTCTTTTGATACATACCAATACTTACTCCTACTTCTACAATAAACAAAATAGAACAGGAATAGGTTTATAGTCAATTTGAGACTATAAACATATTCCTGGTCAGTTCAAAACACTTGTTTATCTAATGTGTGCTCTTTGGAACTGTTTGTTTCTCAGGAAACAGTACGCACTAGCAATATTTTGTATAATATAATATGAAGAATTTGTTTTTTTATTACCCAGAATTATTATCATATTAATGCAAGTACTTCGATTTCAAATAATCTATTAACGAATCAGGAATATTTGACATGAACCACAACATGCTTTCTTTCAATACAAATAATTATTTATTCATATATTTTTTTTAATTATAGATAATAAATTTCATAAACATTAAATCGGTACAGACTACTCTTATTTCAATAAAACTATTTTACGGATATAACGCGCGTTTTATTTTTACTTTTTTTTTAAATTTAAATCCGACGTTTCGAATGCTATGCAGCAAATGTGTTTGCGGTAAAACGAGATGATGGTGTCTGTCAGTCAGTCAGAGTACTCTTATTTTTTTCACTTATTGTTAATATTTAGGTGTTTCATTCTGTATATTTACAAATTTTTTCAGTTATCAATAAAAATATCCAAGAGGTATATTGCAAACTTTAAAATAAGGCTTATTTTTTATGATTCTCAATTTATAGCAAATTGGATTATTACTGGATAAGGGTACACATAATAAATAAATAAATATATTAAAATTATAGTTGTTCTTAAATATTGTGTTTATTTAAAACTTACAAAAAAAAATTGAATTAAAAATAAAAAAATACAGTGTATACGTATGATATGATAAGTACTACCAATTGGTTTTAATACATTTGTAAAAATTACTAATTTAATTGACTATTTTTCACATACATATTAAATATTTACAGTAATCACAGTCAAGCTTTATAAATCTGTGAGAATGTATTTATAATTATTACAATAGCACCTACTTCTGTAATCATATTACAGTACTATACATGATGTTTTTACAAAAATATAAACATAAATGTCCTCAACAAGCCTCATAATTCTATTTAAATAAAAAAAAAACAGACTACAGTCATCATTAAAAGGTGAGACAATAATATGACTGATATTTATAAAACATTTTTATTTTGATTTAGACTCATGAGGTACTTTTTTAAGCGACTTATTGTGTTTTACTTGAGACGTGTAAACATCATACCCTAATGATATTGTATTGTCATATAAAACTCTAAATCTGGTTGGTAAAAAATAAAAGTTAATAATTTGTGCTGGAGGCCACACCATCCACTCGGCTTGATATAATGTTACAAACTTGTCTCTTACTTCTTCTTTAAAATTAGCTACAGGATCTTTTTCTAATAGCGCTAAGCTACCAAAGAATGTTACAATCATTATTGGCGAAAATATTAATTGGTCAAGAAGTAGTTTTTTGGTTACCATGTCAAATGATTTACCTATTATAAACTTATCTAACACTTTGTACCAATGATGGCATAAAACACCCAATGCTGCACCAGAAAAGCCCATGTTTCTCGTCCGTTTATAATCATAACTGTTTTGTTCCCCTTTATATATCTCATAAGTCTGTTCCATTAAATCTCCTATGCAGGAGAGACTTAGAGAAATGGTAACATTTGTATACAATAAATATTTATCACTAAATGACACTTTCACTACTCTTCTTAAGTGAGTTGCCGTGTTGGAGGTTCGAAGATTGTCTGTTATTTGCCTCCAAGTCAGTCGTATTGCTTGCATTCTAGCTACACCTGAAAATATATATATACAGATAGATAAAAACACTTGACTTATTTAAATAATATTTTTATTTATTCACAAAATATTATTTAATAGAAAAGTTTTAATATTTTATTGGTGTTCCAATTCCTTATGTTTCTTGGGGTTGCTGTGTTTTATATGAGATGTATATATATCATAGCCCAAGGATATTGTGTTATCATACAATACTCTATATTTAGTGGGCAAGAAATAAAAATTAATAATTTGTGCCGGAGGCCAAACAACCCATTCTGCTTTATATAATTGCCAAAATTTGTCATTAACTTCATCAGTAAAGTCTTCTATAGGATTATCTTCAAATATTGCTACAGTAGCAAAAAATGATAATATAATAATCGGAGAGCAAATAAATTGATCAAGCAGAAGTTTTTTGATAACCATGTCTAAAGTTCGACCAGTAATGACTTTATCTAAAAATTGATACCAATGATGGCACAAGACACCAGCTGTGCAGCCTGAAAATGCCATGTGGATGGTCCTTTTAATATCAATGTTATTAATTTCTTTGAAATATAATTCATAACTTTGCTCCAACATATCGCCTGTGGCTGATATGCCTATTGACAGGAGTACATTCGTGTAAAACAAATGTTTTGGACTAAAAGCTTTAATTACAAATTCTTGGTATGTTTTACTTGCTTTATAGAAAAACCTTCTTAAATTGTTAGCTACCATATGGCAATTGTTGCTCTAGAACAAATTAATAAATCTATATTTAACATATTATGCGCAGTTTTATTTGGCAACTATACCCTACCCTATATATTATATATACATATATTACAGAACAATAAGAACTTAAAATAAAAATTACTTCTAACATTTATACAAATTATCTGAGTTAAAATTAATATTGGAATTAAGAATAAATATCAGAATTTAACCGAGTAAACTTAGGTATTTCCGATAACTAAATTTATATAATATATATATATATATATATGTAAGTTACTTATGTAATATTATAACCTATAAATAACAAAACCACCAAAAATTTTGTATTTATAACAGTTATACATTTAAGATAATATTTTAAAAGAAAACATCAGAAGGAATATATAAGAGGATGTATATATAAATTATAAAATGGTTGCAATTATTTTACTTTTATCAAATTACTCTTACCTTTTATCGTTTGTCAAGATACTTTTTGAAATTAAATATTTTTGTTTGACAACTCTCTTTTTAGAGATATTATTATACATTAAATAATAGACTATAGTCTATATTTTCTTTTTTTAAGTTCTATTTATATATAAATGTTTTTAATTCTAACCTAAAAAATAAATAAATATATTTACATGACAGCCTAATGGCTGTGTCATATGATTGAGAGCTGTCAAACTTCAGAATCATCAAATGTCATTAGTCAAGCTCACTCACTCTAATTTGTCATCAAATTTAAAAACATCGAATTTATTAGTCTTGTTTCTCAACAAACCTTTATACTGTATTCTATTCATATTTTTTTTACTGAAATCTTTGCATTAAGTTTTAATAGAATAAAAAAACTAGAAAAATAAAGAATGAAGATAAGAAGTATAAGGAGATAAGGAGTAGAAGGAGTTAAAAAAAATCAAGCATAAAGCACTTAATAACAATTAAATAAGTCACTGTAACGCTGCAAGCATTAATATTAAAAATATAGTTCATGTTGTATTTTCTTTGAAACTTTATATTTTTGTTCAGAGTTAATTAAGAATATTTAAAGTTTCAGAAAATTTGTTTCTTTTGAATTTTAGATTTCTTATATATCACCTTTAATCTAATGGTAAAGCAGGGCTAAAAATTGACCTTTTTTTTAAAGGAAATTTTATATATTTCTTATCCCTACTGTCTATAATGTTGACACTTGACAGTAGTTGTTGGATATTTTGGCTTCCTAATTCAGTCTACCAATTACTGTCACTTGCTAGTAATTAAACAATATCTATGATTTTATATATGATTATTATTATTTAAATATCTTGTAATTCTAAGTATTCTACGAATAACTAATTATGTCTGGTAATTGAATTTTTTTAATTTACTTTTTAGATTACGGCTTATACATATAGCACATCATTATGAAATAATAAATAATACTGTTTTTGTAATTTTTAACTTAGTTTTCTTATTATAGACAAATTAACTCTTGATAAAGTGGCTATGAAGGATCGTGCCACGGCCCATCTACGAATATACGTTGGCGGGTTACCAGATGACGCCAATGTTGATGAACTTTACAACCACTTTATAGACTATGGCCAGATCGATGGTATTATAATAAATAGAATATTCGGATTTGTTCAGTTCCAGCAGGAATCAAGTGCTCATGACGCAATAGCTAAGGCAAATGGAAGTGTATTCCAAGGGAAAAAGATTACTGTCAGAGCTGCGTTAAGAAATAGTGCTCCTAAATCGTGAGTGTGCCAAGATTATTTTATAATATTTAGTATATTCGTTATAATAATAAATCTTAATTTTAGACGAGAAGTAGAAGTAGTGGTTGTCAAACCCGAATTGCCACCTGCTGTTGCATTGAATGATACTAAAATTCCATTAGAAGAATCTTTTGAAGACCAATATGACAATTATGGGAACTATGATCAAAGTAAGCAAGCATAAGCCTAGCCATAAGCTTATTTTGCAATCTTTGAATTTTTAGTGGTAGATAAGTTCATCTACTATTAAAAATACATGCAATTCCAATGTTGAGCTACAAATAATTATTTTTTACATTTTCACTCACTTATTCAAGTATATATATATTAAACCAGCAAAATGTTACTATCTTTATGCATAAGAATAATGATACCTATTTTTATCAATAAAATATATGAGAATAAGCGGATTCATAAAAACTTACATCATTTACGTTTTATTCAGCGGGATACATACAAGCAGTAGTAAAACATTTTTTAAAACATATCAGATATGTGTTTAATGGAATGACTGCCTGAATGGCTTATTTATTCGATATTTAGTCAGCTAGTGATTATATTCTTTATTTTCTTCTGTTGATCAATAACCAGTTGTAATTAATACAATATATATTTTGTAGAGAAAGGATTATACTTGTGCAACAAATTTAATTATTGTCGGTTTTTTCCAACAGATTATAAGGAAGAAGAATTTGAAGAGGGTTACAAAGGCTGGAATGACAGGGAGAGGGATTTAAGTCGCGGGGGAGTGAGAGGAAGGGGCCGCGGGAGAGGAAGGGGAAGAGGAGCTTTACAAGCCCCAGATAGGGGATTTAGGGAGCGATCCCCTGTAAGAGGTATTATCATTAATAATTTAAATAAAATATCAAAAATAAAACATTTTAACCGTTACTTGAATAGTAATAACTAAAAACTCAGAGGTTTTTTTTTTAATATCAAAAATGTGCTTTCTTTATAATTAAAAATTTTATAATTGTTGCAAACCCATGAATAATGTGAGATTATTATTTATAGATGGTTATAACCTAAGAATAAGGATTTATAAAATTTTATTTCAATATTTTTTTTATGTAATCATTAAATGTATTTACTTGTAGGAGATTGGCCCGAAAGAAACTTCGAACGTTACTCGCAGCCCGAATACCCCAGAGCCTTACCCGTTCCGGAGAGAAATGATTGCGAAATTATTGTCGTTTCAAAAATGTTGACGTGAGTTTATCTATTACAAGATAAAATTCGATTTTATAACTTAGTATATTATAATTTTGTAATGGATATCACATTATACATCACAGGGAATACGCCGAGTATATAGAAGAACGTCTGAAGAGGCTGGGCATCGTCGTAGACCTTCTATTTCCTATGGAGGACGTGCCCATAGGTAAAGTGCTGGGAAACATTGCGTCCCGAGGATGTCTGTACGCTATACTAGTCATGCCCACGAATCTCGAACACAGATCCCTCACGCTGACTATATTGCACGGGCTACCACAAGGTATTTCATAAACATTATTATTGCACACATTTATTTATTTCATGTAACACAGTATGTTACATAAAAAAAAAAAAAAAACAAAAAAGCATACATAGGATGAGCTTATCTCTACAGAGAGATCTCTTCTAGCTACCTACGAGTGTTGGACAGGGTGTTTCAGAGGGCAGAGATAGGTACATAGATATTTCTATAAAATTCTACAGATTAATAATAACACTGTATATAATATACTACTACATATTTATTTCTATGTAAACACAAGTAATAAATAAACATTTTATTACATAACATTCCTAATATCTGATAATATCTGATATTCCCCCAGAGCACCGCAACATGCCGCTGGAGGACGCGCTGTCGCTGATGTCGCGCAACTTCCAGGAGGTGCAGCGCGGCGGCGCGCGCGGGCGCGAGGCGGTGTACGCGCTGCTGGGGCAGCTGGCGGACGGACGCGCGCTCACCGCGCTGCAGTACGACAAGGTCATCGACTACCTGCAGGTGGGGCTCGCTAGGGACCTCTTGGGCTGACTCCACAAATTTGTTCCCTTCTTGTTACTCTATGACCGTGAAGTTTTAGTTCTACACGTCCCTCTATAGTTTTGACCCTTACTTCGTAATCATCCTGTCGCTCTGCGTGTTTCTGTTCTGTGTTTTATGAACAAATTTTAGGGTAATATTGTAGTTATTGCTTTTATCTAAGTAATCAACTAAGACAATTTATCACCGATGCATAAAAAATTATTTTTGCTAGCTATCAAGACTCGGTTTCACTTGTTCACAGGAGCGGAGAGAGCATCAAGTCAAAATAGAATTAGGAGAATCTGCAGCACCCGCAAATACTAAAACACAAGTAGATTTACAACAGAGAATTCTAAGTATACTCAATGATAAGAAATCTTTGCCGAAACCGGAGTCCCCTCCCGTCCAGGCTCCGCCGAAACCGGAAGAAAATAAACTTTTAAACGATCCTACTGTCAGGAAAGCTTTGGATTCGATCCTGCAGAAATTCATTTGATATTTAAATGATTAAACACTTATTTTGTAAGGATTATTTTTAATATAGTTTAGTTTAACTAGTTAATTTTATACTTATTACTTCTAACGTTCTCTAAGAAGGCTCCACGGCATCTTTTTTCTTTTCTTTTCTTTTTACACAGTCTAAGTTGATGCTTGACTACATTCCACCTGATGGAGTCATAGGTGGCAAGATACATTAACTTAGCAACCTATTCGCTCTTCTCTTAAAGACACCCACATTGTATCCAGACGGAAATACCGATGCAAGCAAGCTGTTCCAATCCTTTACGGTGCAAATCAAGAAGGACGAAGCAAAGCGTTTCAATCGGACAAGTGGAATATCTACAACGTAAGGATGGATACCCGCCGTGTGTTGGGATGTCCGTTGGTGAAAGGAGGATGGGGGAATTACATCATGTAATTCCTGTGCACACTCCAAAATTTATCCTGTACAATTCTGAGAAACTGGCGATCCTACGCCTTTGCTCAAAGTTTTGGAGGTTGGCTTCAAACAATTCACGGTCACCAATGAGCCTTTTGCACGCCCCTCAATTGAGTCCAGAACCGCTAGATGAGACTGCAGCACCAGCGAATATGTGACCACAGTACTCTACACACGACCGGATCTGTGCTTTGTATACTACAAGTAGCTGTCCCGGTGTAAAATAATATCGGGGCTTCGCAAGAATGGCAAGTTTTCCTGCAGCTGCTCTAACTTTGAACTCTATACTCAAAGTTGAGGTTCGACGAAATCTTTAAGTCTAACAACTGAAGTGTAGACCATTGTTTTCCAATGATACATTCTAAAAAGTAGGAACTGAAAGGGCTTCTCATGGCGGTGAACAGACACGTCTGCGTTTTGGTGGCGTTGAATTTGACAAGATTGGCATTGCCTCATGCGGAGACTGCCTGAACTTTGTGATCCAAACGTGGCACCATGGCTTCTCTTTCTGACTGTACTTGATCTCTACTAGCCAGAGTGCTTGGCAGATATCTTTCTACAACTGTGCTATATCTTCGTACCCATAGATACCGGCCTTTGCACGGCGTTTATATGCAGTGGAAAGAGTTGCAGAAAGAACGGACTCCTGAGGGACTCCGGCATTTATTGTTAAGGACTCATTATTGTAATGTGTAATTTTTAGCGCAGTGAGAAGTGAGAATGCGGCTGGCCCACGACTGTTACTTAAAAAATATTTATAGAAGACTGTGACATGACATACCGGTGTTTTGTTTGGCGTAACTTGAACGAAACACTTATAGTAACTTAAACGAAAACCCGGTCGGAAAGTAGCTAATAAATATAAAACCTATTTATTATATCGATTTTTATGAGAACATATTCATTATCTCATATCTTTAAAAAAATATATATTTATGATAAACAAATAATATTGCAACTAAATCGTCCCATAATTCTAAGCATTGTTAAAGCTTAGTGTATGCATTTTATTTTATTACTGGTAAACGCGGTTCTATTATAGCGGTTGGTAAGCTTTTTCCGTAACACTTGAACAATGAAAATAAAATCTGCTCTCACCTATTATTATCTTATTTTTTTTCTCTAATGATCAGTCTTTTAATATTATACTCATATTGTATTATATTTTTATTTGTAAAAACTGTTGATTTGATATATTCAACAGACGTTTTTATTACGTAAATATTCTCAGAAGTGGGCATCAAAATCATAATCGAAATAATAAATAGGTTTGGTATCTTCTTAAATTTTTTATATATGTTTTTAAATATTTATGCACTAAATGGTTATTATTATTATTATTAGGTTGTAAAATCGAAATTAATAAAATGTACCTGTTCTAAAACGATAATAAAAATTACACAAATGTAACGAACGCCAGCAGTCTTTGTAAAGAATTTTATCGACTTGACAAGACTGCGGCTCCACACTCATATGTATGTAGAAATGACATTTGTTTTAGAGCCGTAGTACATAATACCTAGTATAATGACCGTAGACAAAGAGAAAGAACAAGTAATTTTCAGATTAGAAATGAACTTGCAAAGAAAAATAAATCGATACAGATCGAAAATTTGCTATATTAGTAGAAAGATTTGTATACCCCGATTGATATATCAGAAGTAATAAACATTTTTCATTATTATGTGGTTTTCATTACTCTTTTACAAATAAAACTCAATCTAGTTTAATATTATTTTTATAGTTCACATATATCAGTGTGTACAATGTCTTTACAGGGCTAGCAGTTGAGTGGTGAAACAAAGACAAACAGGTGTTTTTTTTAATTTACAGACAACACGAAATAATTTTATAATCATACTATGAACTAAGTTTTGTTATACTGTACATATTTCAGAATTAAATTAACTGTCTACATATATATTACGGTACTGCAGAGATACAGAACATCAAGTATTACAGCTTATCTCTTGTTACAAATAAAATTTTGCATGCATATAATCGATTTGTATTCAAATGTATACATAATATAAATGAATTTTATATTACAAAATTGATTACTAATATAATAATGAAACACCGCCAGCGGTTCTCGTGAACTTTTTTCCAGCAAATATTAATTTTTATGTAGGAAACCATGTATCACGGATCCATCATATAAATAATTTTGAATAGCAATATAATAATTGCAAGTCAGAGATTTTAAATGTTTCGATAAATAATTAATTTCAAACGAGATCAAGACCTCCGTTTTAGGTCTCAAAAGCATAATTTTTTGTAGTTACATCCTAAAAGTTATTTTGCTATACAAGATATTCAATATACTAGGATAACATTAGGAATCCACATCTTACTCTATATAAACAAGTCCACATACGCCCTTACCACTACATCAACTAAATGCGACCACACACCATTCGATCTCCTTAAAACTATATTTGGAAGATTTGGTGTCAATTCGGAGCTCGAACGGTGAACGCGTTATTTACAAGGGATATCAGTCAAATGTGACTCCAACGCCGACAGGTATAGGTTATTCTAACTTAAAATTGTTCGTCAGGTTATTTATGTCGGTCTTTCTGGCGGATCTTCCTGCTTGGATGGGTCAAATCCTTCTTTTATATGTCCCCCGGTGCCTTTAGGATCTAAATCTGTAGCCCAACTGAAGTGCATGAGGGCTAGGTGAGAATTCCCAAGTTTGTTGTGCACCTTACCAAGTAAATAATAAACTAGCGACTCCCTTGGCGCAATGTCTTTCAAATGATGTAAATCGGTCAAGGCATCTTGAGGTCTACCGGCACGTAGTAAGACTGACGCTCGATGAAACCGACACAGTGGATTTTCTGTATCTAACGCAACAGCTCTTTCAAGAGTGGCTAGTGCTCGATCCATTTTACCTAATGCCGCTTGAGCCAACCCTAATTGACATCGGAGCACGCCAGAATGAGGATGAACAGCCAAGGCTCGACGAATATGAACCTCTGATGCTTTCCAACGTTCTTGACGAGCGTACACTGTGGCTATTCCAAACCAGGCGACGTAATTTCGCGGATCGATACTAACTGCTGCACGAAAACTAGATAACGCTTTATCAGTTTCCTCAGCTACGGCATATTCGTGACCTAACAGTGCGTGTGCATAAGCAGCTTCAGGGTTTATTTGAACGGCTCGTTTGAAAAACTTTAAAGCTGTTTCACGTTCTTTGTGCAGGGAGAAGCAGTTGCCAGCTGCTAACCATGCAATTGAATCATTTTTGTCTAATTCAACTAATTCTTGTGCTAGGGCAGATAGTTGTGCTTCGCGTTGAAGATGCCATAGACAAGTACTATAAATATCCATCCCATCAGTTCTATTAGGGTTATGTTTTCTTATTTCCGAAAATATTTTAGAAGCTGCCTCATATTGTGCTAATTCATAGTGAGCTCGGGCAATCATGGTTTGAACCCAAGGAGATGCTAATTGTTTGGGTGGTATTTCTTGAAATAATTTAATTGCATTCTTACAATCTAATAAGGATAGAGATTTATAAGCCTCCCCTAAATCTTTAAGTAAGTTTAACAATGCTACACCATTGGTATTCTTTGGCGTTATTGAAGGAGTTAGTGTTTCTATACTTTTAGTTCTCTCATTGGAGTCGGGGTTGGTCTTAATATTTTTGGCTGTTCGCTGCTTATTTTTTCTAGGACTTTTTGGTGCTACGAATTTTCTACTTGGCGATTTATTGTTTTCTTTTACGGAATAACTACTATTGTTATTACTAAACAACCTAGATGATCTTCGAGGTGCTGGTCCAAGAGTGCATCTTGGTCCTGGGCTAAACACAGCATCTTTAAGTTGGCCAACATGAGCTCTTAATGAATTAACTATTTTTGGGATTGCCTTCTGTTCATTTGAGTCTGTAAGTGTAGGAGTGTATAACACGGGAGATTCTTCCATAGGCAGCATTCCAAATGATGGAGAGAATGGTATTGGAGCCATGCCACTAAAAACACTGTGCATTCTTTTTACAGGTGCCTGAGTTTCTGGCGTGATGCTAGTTGACATTGTCATTGGAGTACGAGCTGACACATTATTTGGAGTAACATTGGTATTCATATTAGCATTATTAGGAATGTTACTATTAACAAATGATATATTTTCAGAATTGCTGACTAGATTCACTAATGTGGACACACCAAATGTAAATTCAGCATTATTTATTTGAAATATATGATGTGGATCTACTTTTTCACCCATGTTGCAAAGTTGGGTGAAACATTTCCACATAAAGGGGTTTAAGGCTAATGCTCTCCTGAGGGCATCTCCAGCTTTCCCTCTTCTCTCTGATGTATTAAATATTTTAGCAAGTAAAGTCAGCGCATAGGGTGCCTGTTCCCCAAACTCTGAAGCAACAATGTCTAAATTGGTTCCTATAGTAATTTCGGCATCTTTATACCTGCAAGAATGGTTTATAAAAATATTACTAAAACAGTTATTTAGCCACTTCAGATATTGTTTTTATTTTAGGCAATGTATATATTTAATATTAGGTATGTACATGTCTATATATATGTATTTAAGACCAAAAGGTCGGTAATTATTATTGAATACTTTCAACATCGAAAAGTCATATTCTAATAAGTATATCAGAAAGTCTATATAATTATTACCTTAGATAATATTCATTCTTATTAGACATTAGGATGTAAAAAACTTTTTTCAAGTTATGTACTGCATTAAGGCTATTTTATGGAATTGAATATAAATGATAGGAAAATAATAAAATATATATTGGACATAGTCAACACTGACATTAACTAAAATCTATCAAGTCAGATTTCTTAATGAGTATAACTTTTTATACTGAACATCATTTTTGCAATCATATAGTGTAAAAATAAAAAAATAACATTTTGTTAAAACTTACAATTTAAGTTCTACTGAACATTTAGCTAGAAGAAATCGTGCTTGTGGCAATGTAAGAGATATATTTTGTAGCAAATGATGAGCTTCATTCACACGTCCAGCTCTATAATAACAAGTTCCTAATAAAAATGCTGTTTCTTCCGATGCAACTACAATAAAAAAAGAAAACATTATATTATTCTTATGAATAATTGTGCATAACAAAAATCGATATAATTCAAAGTTTTCGGAATGGAAACTGATAGAAACAATGTGAATTTAAAAAATTACCTTCAGCGTGTAATCTCTCTGCCAGGAAAATAGCATTGTCATATTCATAATTATTAAGACAATCCCAAACGATAACCTGTAGAAATTAAAATGGATTATTCTAAATTCGTAGTAGTACGAATTATGACAGGTTTAGAAATATATTCAGACACCCACCTGTATGGGCTCTTGAACGATCATTTTTCTAGATTATTGTACACTTTGATGGGAGTAAATACTATAAAATATTTCACATAGCTAACCACAATCGTTACACAGTCACAAAGTAAAATAAAAACGTTTCTTTTACGACGGACATTTTCATTTAAGTTTGTTGATTGTCTATGGGCGGATGATTGTTGTTGCGAAAGCTAGGGCTCGCTCGATAGTGTTTGAATTATATAAATTGCCATTTCAATACATACATACATACTCACTGCTTAGCATAGATAAATAATATTGTAATTTTCATATAATTTGAAGTTTATATCACTTTTATTTGTAAGTGAATTCCGAAAATTTCATCGTCATATCATTCAACATTTTTATTCATACATAAAAATATTATGCAAGTTCACATTACAGAACAAAATTGAGTCTTATGCTACACCAGTATTAACCATTCCTAAAAACTATAAGAAAATGATTTAGTCTCGCTCTCTAGACCGAGAGATTATAAGAGTAAACCATTTTATTCATGTATAATAGTCGATTACATTTTTGTAATAATAGGGTTAATTAAAATAAAAGAAAGACCTCATATTTTTTAAAGTTAGTTGATAAGTTATAATATATTGAATTTATGCGCCTAAACATTAAATGAATTTTGATAGTTTTATGTAGCGTGTATACATTAAAAGTAACTATCGTTTATCAATATGTTAATAGAAAATCAAGTTTATTATTTTACATTGTTTTTCTATTTTTAATTATTACAAACCCAACCATTCACTTAAATATATTTTTTTATTTTTACTCTGTGTTGAAGATTGGCAAATAGGTACCTACCTTTATTCCAGTTTCTCAACTGAAAATGAAATGGCAATAGTGAACGAATCGTCACCAAAGAGACGAGTACGAGTGAAGTGAAAATAAAAATAAAAGGAAAAAGGTATAAAACAGACACTTGGAAACATTAAATTTTTGCATACCTGGATTGTACGAGTGATTGTTTACATTTAATGTTTATTGTTATTGTTTCGTTACTAATGTAGGCAAAATCGATGAGATTGTGTGTACAGTAAATTCAGACAATATGTGCTGTGTTGATTACGATTGACATCTACGTGAAACAAAAGGAAATATCTCAAGAAACTTCGCAAGCAAAAAGGTAAACCCTGATAATGACTCAACGATTATATTGACGCAAATAGACAGATTTTGTAAATCTGTCAAGCACTTAATGTTCTTCATTCAGTCGTAGTTATCCATAACAGCTCCTAAACATAAAATTATCGTGACCTCCACATAAGATCCGTCTCAATATGAGTGGTTTTATGTATATAAATTATTTTTGCCGTTACGTGGTATCGCAAATGATGCATTAATGCTTGGATTGTTCTACTTATGATGTAGGTGAAATGAAATGGTGCTTGCACATCTTAATAATATGTGATTAACTGAAGGCACTTTTACATTCATATTACATTTTAGAAAACTATCTTCAAGTAGTAACAGTTGACAAGATGTTACATGTTTTCATTTATTTAGCTGTTGTTGTGTAAATAAAATACCACCAAAATGTGTGTAATAAAATACCACCAAACCATTCTCTCAAAAAATATTTTTAATATTCCATCTATTTTATTAATATAAAAATCAACAGTTTTTAAATTTAAAAAAACACAGAAATAGTACCTGGACATGTGACTACACTATACCTTTAATTAGAAAGACCAGGAAATAAGTATTTTTAAAAAACTAAAAAATATAAATGACCTCATTGTAGACCTTGAGATTAATATCAACAGAAGGGGACACAATTATTTCATATTGATTCAATATATACGTTTTAAGTTAATTTATTATTCATGAAAGATTATAGTGAAACTTTATCAGTTTTCTTTTAAACTCTTAGATCTTTACATGTCTTTAGTATATTGAAATTATTTTGTTATTAGATACTATTCAAGTTTTATATACAGTAAAAACACAAATTTAAACAACTTTAAGGAACAACATTTAATATATGTTATTGAATCATACATAACTGAAGATTGCATCATTATGTGATCACTGAATTACAACATTGCTTTGATCATTTATATATAAACAAATTGAGCTTAATTAAAACTGTCATTTACTGTATATAATTAGAGAAATTAGTTAGAATATTCTTAATATTAATACTGCTACTTTACTTTTGCTGTTGGAATAGTTTATGGTTTAAAAATCCAGTATCAGTTACTCTAATTATGACTTTTTGAAATTCTTTCTTTTTGGAAAAAAATACTTCTGCTCCTACCTTCATTGCACTTCAATCATAGCCTTGCAGTGAATGAAGGGTAGGAGCAGAAGCTAGTATTAATAACATATATTTTTTATATCTTTTAAAAATTAAATCATGACAAAATCGTAAAGAGGACAATTTTGACAAGGATGATATTCTAGATGTAGTTTCTTTAACGACTGATTTATTTTCAATAAATTTTCCATTTAAAATAGATAAAACTACATCACACATTGTTACAGAATGAGTTCGACAGAGACAATCAATGTAACGGCTCAGCCACTCTCAAAAGCAGTTGAAGAGATCCTGAAGCCGCTACAGGAGCCGGTATTCCTTCAAACCCGCAGTGCACAAGTCATTGCAGGGATTTTTGTGTGGACGGCGTTATTCATAACATGCCAACAGGTAAATTATATTAAACTAAACACCTTTCATGTCAATGCTATGCTTGCACGGCAACATGTCCCTTGTGTAATAATAATATTAGTAATCCATGAGTGTGCTAGTTTTATATTGTTATCTATTTTTTTACCATTCACCATAATTAGAATCTTTGAAATAAAGAAGTATTATTTGACATATAATTTTTATCAACTTATTCTGGAAGTGACTAATAAGCTTTATATACAATTGTTTTGTTCCTTTGATCAACACACCCAGTTACAATATATGAGCCATACTTGATATATATTAAGATTTATTCTACACGCAATCTAGAAAAACTTTAAAAGTTTGATTAATCAGAAATATATTTTATTTCTATTTGTTGAATATGATATGATAATAAAAAATATATAAATTTTTAAATTACTCATTTGATTGGTGTTTGTTGATAACCTATCTCTGTTTGTAAAGGAATCTATCTTTATCTATAATGATACCTATTTGTAATAAAGCTCATATTAAGGAAATGATTTGTATATTTCTTATCTAACAAAAATCTTGCTATTTACCAATATTTAGGATGCATTTGCAATAAAACTATTTTTACGGATTTAAAGTGACTTACTCACAGACACTTGCATCTCGTCTATCCGTGAACACGATTACTGCAAAGCATTCGAAACGTCGTGTTAAAATTAAAATGTAACCAAATTATACGCGAGTTTTAATCCGTAAAAAATAGTTTTATTTGAAATGTGTACTCGTGAAAATCTAAGAAAATACTATTTAGGATGCATTATAGAAATAGTAAAATGTAGTCACTAAATTATTATCTTATGAACATAATGTTTTTGGCGCTCCAATTGTTAAATTCAATTTTAATAATATTTAATCGCTATAAATAGTTAAAGATAATTTCAAACATCAATTTTGCATGTGTATTATATACTGCTGATTTAGAAGCATTGATTAGAATTTTCGATAGAAGTCTAGTAGAAGTCAATTCTGATATAGATGGTCTTACTAGAAGGCTGAATTCATTTAAGCAGGGAGCGATATGTTAGCTCAATTGGAAGAACGACGGGACGGTTTTCCACAGGTTGTGGGTTCGAACATGCTCGTGTTCATAAATTTTTCAGTCTATTTATTTAATAATATACGTTACTTTAGATTAATATCGAATAACCGGGATGATATATAGATATCTAATATAAGTAAACATAATATGAAATAAATAGCAGTTGCCAACAATGTCTTGACCCCTAGCCACGTGTCATATCTAATTATCATCATATATTTTAATTATAGTTATAGCTTTACTAAAGTTAAACATAAAAGCTTATCTGAGCAATGTTTAAAATAAAATGTATTAAAATATTTATAAAATCAATAATGTGTCATTTTACATTATGTGGACGCAGACAATACTAAGTATCATAAACACAGATATACTTTTAATTAAAAATTACTATAACCTTAAAAACACGGGATTCTATTTTATTATAAAAAGTAAATAATAATTTGAATTTCAATAAGACCAAATACAATATACTATTGTTTTATTGGTTAAATTCGTGAGAGCATTGATTCGTCACTTAGTACCTCGTATAAAACTCTTGTAAAAGTAAAATGAAGTAAAGCTAATTGTGTTACGTTCAAATAATCTTTTAATCTTATTAAAGAGTATAAAGAAGTGTGTACACAGAGTAAGTAATAAATACCTGTGATATAAAAATAACAAAAAACTTGAGGCCTTACCTTTTACATTTACGACAATTTTACTTTTGCTTTTCGTACCCAAAATATCTTAAAAACGATATTGTTTACTCAAATATCTTCGATTTACTTTTTATTTGACGTGTAAAAGTATCTTAAAAAGTAAAAATGTTATAATAATGAAATAAAACTGCAATATACAAATTTGCAGTTTAAAAAAAATACAATATATGAATATATGTGAAAATTGCTTTGAAAGCAGTCAAAGTTATTTTCAAGACAACAAACCATTATTGATACGTGTTAATAGAATATCTCGATTTTCTGTGTTTAGTATTTTTCTTGGTAACAGCTGTTAGTGTCGCCATCACAGGTGAAAGTTATTCTCCTTAATGGCGTCAATGACTATCTCAATTATGTCTATTTTATTTACAAATTTTACGATTTAACAATTAATAATTATTTTATACTCTACTTAGCATTTTGAACTAAAATATATATACTGAAATTGTTATTTTTACGTTTTTTTTGTTCAAAGAGGTCTATTAATATATGTAAAATGTTAGTATATGAGATTGGTAAATTCTTGTAGAACATACGAGTTTCCAACTAGCCGCTAGAATTGAATCAAGGCCGTCTTAAGACTAATACATTTTGCAGAGATCATATCTAAGAGATTTTTAAGAAATAAATAGTTTATTTATACATGACTTTAATAATAATATTAATTTGAGTATTATCTTACGTGTTGATGAAAGTGTTATCAAGATAAGATTTAAAAGTAAAAAAATTTTAGATTTTAAAACGTTTTGGAAATGATATAAAATGTATCATTTAATAAAGAATATATTAAACTATGAATGTTAAACATTAAATAGCTCAAGATATATTTAAAATTACATTCTCCAGGAACATTATCGCTACAGCCTTGATAAAAAGAAACAAGATTTAACTTCAAATTGCTAAACTGGTTCAAGAAGTCTTGATTTAGTCGAATAAAAATACTCACGACTGTTTAAATTTATCTATTTATGTATTACTGATATTCTTATTGAACATTAAAGTAATATATTTTATTCTTATATCTATATAGCTTCTGTGGTCTTTAAATTTTTATTATTATGTAAAGAAAACAATCATTTTATATAATTATTATCTTTACTCGCGTTCCATCCGTGAACGAACCACTTTATTTTCCATTAGGATAAATAAGAGTAGTAGACTAATGCCAGACAGCCTGTTATAGCCTTCCTTATGAACACGTCGATAAACAGAAAGAATTTTTCAAATCGAAGATTAACGCGTTTAAAAAAACTTTTTCGCTTTATAATATTGATGATTTTATAGTTTGATTTATAGATAAAGTTATTAAAAGCATTATTAACAAGAAAATATGTTTATATGTAAATTACTTATTATTTATTCAGCAATAATTGACAAATCTATTTCTAAAATGAAAATAAGGTTTAAATTGATATATGCTCTATAAAAGTATGTTATCAACAAGTACCGTTCCGGGTTTACCTTCTGATAATTGAAAACGATGTTTATGTCGAAGATATACACATTACATTGTTCTATTTACCTATGCCTTGACGTAACGGACACGCGGGCTGTCACACAGACGCACCTAGTGTTGTATATTGCTATAGTGTTGTACACTCCCTATTGTTTACACAACTTGGTAGTAATAATATTTTTGTTACCGTACTTTCATACTTATACATTTTATAAAATTAATATGCAATTAATGTTGGAGATATTCAGTTGATTAAAATTAAAATGTCTCTAATCATTGTAATTAATTATAGGTATCAATAATTCATTGTATTTATATGAAGTATATAATTATTGGTTTAAATCGATTGATATCAAGATAAAAATGATAATTAATACATTGCCCACAATTCGTAGATATGTATATTATAATTTTTAACCCAATACATTACAGATTTATCAACACTTGCGCTGGTACACTAACCCTTCAGAGCAGCGATGGATAGTACGCATTCTCTTCATCGTGCCCATCTATGGATGTTACAGCTGGATATCTCTGCTCTTCTTCAATGGCGACTCCTACTATGTTTACTTCTTTACCGTTAGAGACTGTTACGAAGGTAATATTTTAAAGATCTCTGATATCTAAGAACACAAATTTTATTAAACTCTCTTAAAAATAACAATATAATTAAATTATGTTAACTTATTATAAGTATGGTCAATATTTTGGAACTTTTTTAACATTATAATTAAGAATAAACTAGTTTAACATTATCTGTACAAGATATGAAAGACACTGATAAGTGAACCAACTAGCTATGCTATGTCAGTACTTAATATAACTAGGAGCACGAACCAGGCCTCAATTTTAACTCGCTGTGCTTGCAAAATCTCGGTATGTGTTAGTATTTTGAGCCGAGCGAGGATCAAACAGCATTGAAGTTACATACAGAACAGCAAGATTATTAGTTTCACTTTTTCCGTGATTATTTCACGACATTGAATTTTTTTTTTAAATCCTTCACCAGACTGATGTCTATCAATATGCAATATTTGGAAATTTTTGGATATAACGGTTTTGATTGATGCTTGCACAAAGGATGCAGAAAAGTCTTTCATAGGTAACTTCGCTTAATGATTGCAAAGTCGTTATAATTCTACTTACAATATTTTTATATATATTAAGCTAAAAAATCTATGAAGATATCGAACTTTAAGCCTTAATAGCCAGTAAAATATTTATTTATATCTTTACCTCTTTAAATCAATATCAATGCTCTTATGTACGTTAAATGCTATAAAAATTAAACTATTTTTATACGATACTTATTGAAATAAGCCCGTCTAGTAGACACTTTCTAAATGGTAAAGTTACAAGGATTCCAAAAGCGCCCTGGTCTGAGAAAAACCATAAATTGAGTAAAATCATCACAAGGTAATAAATAGTTTATTGGTAAATCAACTTACAAATATAGGTTGCATAGGAAATGACATTTATTATTGTTATAACATATTTAAAAGATTATCTTTATAGTAAAATAACATTATCAATAATAAAAAATATGTAACGTTTATCCAAAAATTATATCGTTAATACGATATATATTTATTCTAAGTTAAATATAGGGAAAGTTCCTAATTAATTTAATTGGCTTATTATTTATATACGTTCTAAGATTGTAATATTATGTTTGACAGTTACCTATTGTATTGTCAGCAAACTCTATTTTTAGATGTATTGATATTTATTGTCTATGGTCAATGAACTGTCACAACAAAAAGTGACATTTATTGATTGATATCTCCTTAGTTAATATAAATGAAGACTTTATCTCATCTCTCTTATTATTTCCAGCGTTCGTGATCTACAGCTTCCTATCCCTGTGCTATGAGTACCTGGGTGGTGAGGGGAACATCATGTCTGAACTGCGAGGGCGGCCAGTGCGAGCTTCATGCGTCAATGGCACCTGCTGTCTCTCAGGAGCCACTTACACCATCGGCTTCCTACGGTTCTGCAAGCAGGCCACCCTGCAGTTCTGCTTGATCAAACCTGTTTGCGCGTTTATTATCATTTTCTTGCAGGTATGTTTAGGAAATCATAAAAAATTATAATTTAAGCATTTGGTTAATGGTTTAGTATACTACTAAACAGAACTCTTGAAAAAAAGTCGAATTAATTTTACAACCCACCATAAGCAGTCGAACTTCTATTTAATTTATATTTGAGTTTAGGTAATGATAAAAAAATAATATTTGATGAAAAAAGTTTTCTTTTCAACATTTTTGATAAATTCTCATGTTAATATTATGATGATATTTTAATAGTGGCAAGTTTATTAACATGCATTATAATTTAACATATTATAAAATGAAGTCGCATGGTTGCAATTCTATATATTTATAAACATGATAAACTCAAAAAGGTACCTTTTTTTTTTTAATTGAACAGATTTTTTTTTTTGATTTCGAACAGATTTTTGAACAGCTTTCATCAATAGATTCCTGTGATGTTATGTAAATAGACTGAAATATAACGATTATTGTTGAAGATGTCGCAAAAAATCTTGCATCATAATAAAAACCGTTTTGGCTTTAAATATAGTGTTTAAATTAATAAATTGCTATTATAGTTGCAAATATATTATATAAAAACTTTCCACTTATATAATATTACAGAAAACCTTACATCATTGAATTAATTCTGTTCATGATTGATTTCATTCAAATTTGGGTATTATAGATAACAAAGTTTACATAACTTAGTGGTGAATTACTGTTATATATATATATATATATACACTTTTATATAATACCAATATATATGTATATCCTCTTTATTGTACACCAATAACAGTATAAATTTACAAAAAACACAATACAATGGGCGGCCTTATAGCTTTATGCGATTTCTTCCAGGCAAACATAAGGGAATAATTCTTTTTGAAGACAGGTGGTGCAGAGTTATAAATAAGCAATAGAAATACATGCAAATAATTCCATCCTTACGTATACATATATACTTTATACTATATATATAAAGTGATTTATGTTTGCATATCAGAAATAATTTTAAAAAATTTGTTACATATTTCGATGAGTATGTAGATAAAATAGAATTGAAGAAAGAAATATGAAAATATAAAAGGAAAACTGTGTGCATTTTATATTTCGTAATTATTTTCTATGTAATTGAAAGTCTTAAAAATCTAAAACAAACTCATGACTTAAATGGACATGCAAAAGTTTTCATATTAATAACAATTAACAATTCTTTCAGATAAAATATAATAATTTAAATTCTTAAAATCCTATTCTTTAGTCCTCAGGTCATTACCATGACGGTGATTGGACTCCAAATGGAGGTTACCTCTACATCACCATTGTGTACAACTTCTCTGTCAGTCTGGCGCTATACGGCCTGTTCCTGTTCCTGGGTGCCACCAGGGAGATGCTGAAACCTTTCGACCCGGTCCTGAAGTTCTTCACCGTTAAGTCGGTTATTTTCTTGTCGTTCTGGCAAGGTAAGTCTTTTGTTTTTTATTTTATAAATTATTTTAAGGATGCTTAAACATTGTTCCTTTTTTCAATTTTAAACAATTTTTCAACAATCTAAAATTCATCACAGGTGTAGCGCTAGCTATAATGGAGAAAGCCGAAGTAATATCCCCGATATTTGACGAGAATGGCGTCCCCACGACAGCGGGTACAGTCTCCGCGGGCTACCAGAACTTTCTTATCTGCATCGAGATGCTGGCGGCGGCCGTGGCGTTGCGCTACGCCTTCCCAGCCGCCGTGTACCGCGCGCACAGGGACCCACACCGCTCCGTCACCATGCAGTCCATCTCCAGCAGCCTTAAGGTGCCTACACTTACAGATACACACAGACACGCGCACAAGGACCCACAACAATCATGTCATCATGTATTCAACCATGCACCGATCATTCTCACTTATACACGTACGCAGACACACACATACACGTACTCACATACATGCGCATGTGCAACCACAAAACGTACACGCGCCACATATTTTACTGTATACCGTATATAAATTCTTTCTGAAAACTTGTATGATATCCTACTTTTTATTTTGAAATTTATATTTGTGTTTTATGCATTTCAGGAGACAATGAACCCGAAAGACATAATGACGGACGCGTTCCACAATTTCCACCCACAGTACCAACAGTACACGCAGTATAGCTCTGGTGAGTGACGTCATTGTTGTTGCATGACGCCGCCTGCTCGTTTTATTTGCTCATATAACGTCATTTTACTTATACGATAGAAAGTAGAAGTGATTACATAATAGTTCTAGGAGTTCGTAGACTGATTCTTTTCTGCTCGTCTGTAGAGTTATTTTTAAGCAATATTTAACTTCCTATTATTTATTGCTCGGAAAAAATATTTAATAACAAATGTAAGGTTGATTAATTCTTTCACTGATATAGAAAGACTTTCTGTATTTGATTACTTTTTTATTATATAAGCTACAGTTTAAATTTCATTTGAAATAATATTTCGTTATGAAGCATGACAGAAGATCGCGGAAGAAATTAACGTGTTACGCCGGTCCTATATAATAGGAATAGGAGAAGGGAAGGGGGGATATAACAATGATTATTAATATTGGTTATTATCATTTATACGGGTAATAAAAATGTTAATTATATATTTATCTTATTTTTTGTTCTAAACGTGTCAAAGGTTCATTTGTTTTTATTTATTATTTTTTCGGTTTTACTCTCTTTCAGATGTCACTTCTCACCTGCCTTATGAGAAACTATAAACCGCTGTGCTCTGCATGAAGTGCATTGCTGTCTGATCATTGTTTAATTAACTCCCATTATCACAACATGATACCACAAATAAAATAAAAATGTCTGTGGTATCACGTTGTCTTCCGCCGAGCATGGAAACCTTTAACTGCATTTAAAAATTATAATTGTGAGCTACTATAAAGAATGCTAGCTCTAACTATTGCCTGTATTACATAAACTATGGTAAATTCACCACGCGGCCTTATTATAGAAATGTAAGCCATAATAAAATAATCAAAATTTTATCATGTTATTTTATTCGTCTATGGTATGTTATTTTTCTTGCGCTGAGATTATGTTTAATAAATAAACAATAAGATAGTTTTAAAATAAATACAGCGTGGCGTCATATTGGATTTCGGTGCTCGGTTCTAAAGTTAAGTGTATATTAGTATATTGATTGTTGAGGTCACTGGCTAGTCCGAGATGCATTAGGTCGGTTCCACTCACATGCATGATATATTTATCATTCATTGATATAGCTTTAGTAAAAAAATATAAAACCCCGTGTAGAACCGGCTTAACTTGCAAAATAATTGATTAAACTATAAACTAAAAAAAAACGAATAATTTAAGTTTATTTTTATAGATTCATAATAGTTATAGATTTAGTTCGGACTAATCATTGCCATTTTAATAACATAACCTTCTTTTGTACTTGATGTCTACATTATGTGTTATAGTTTATTTTTCTGTGATTTTTTCTTTTTTTTTATCTTAGAGGATTAAATCCGGTAGTTTAGACTTTTAAATATTCAGTACAGGTATTTGTTTGGCTCGCAATACTGGTTTGCCACAGGTAAGTCACTCTTGGTTTTTGCCTGAGCAAATAACTAATGAAGCAAATTGAAATAACAAAATAATATGCAGGCGAAAATGTAATTAGCTTTGTATCTATGCGCCCTGTAAATGTTTTGTTTTAAATGGTCTTATTTAAAGTTAAAGCTACATAGTTTAATAAGTTTTTTTTTGTATTTCGTAAACATTGAGATTGCTCTAAAGTGTTATCAATATTTTTTTCTTTACATAGTCATAAGGATTTAGATAATTAATATAAAACTGTAAACTTTGTTCTTGGCATCTCATTAATAAACGATTTTACCTTAAATTGTAGATTTTATTTTTAATAATATATATGTATATTAAATTTATAGAAAACGGTACTGAAAAGGGTAAGTATGCGCAATTTAATTATTGCTTCTTATACTTGGTTGCTAGCATGTTGCTATGAGTGTTGTCAGTTAAAAAAGTGTTGTTTTGTTTAATATAACCCCATTTTGTTTCAATCCATAAACCCATTAATAGCGTTTTAATCGATACTTTAAATTCAAAACTCACCTCAAACTAATTCAATAATTAACTTTCACTAACATCTTTCTACTTTGTATTTTTTTTAGATACAATTAATTATCTGTTATGAATACAAATATATAGACTAGCATTTTTATTTTTCCCTAATATATATCAACTATATAACTTTTTTATATTGATAAGATGATTATAATTATTTTTCTTGATTTTCATCCGAGAATCGTTATAAAGATCAAAAATGATTGTTATACTAATAAAATAATAACTGTTAATATTGAATTATTATAATCATGTCGTTAACTGTTGTAGAATTATAATAATCTTATTATTGAAACCAATAATAATGTATTATAATATACACGTTTGCCTTTACTTCCACGCAGTGTCCACTAACTTATTACATCACACAGACAATATACACAGTAGAAACACAGAAATTATAAAAAATATACAAAACAATAATTCAATTGTAAACTTTTTAAATTTACTGTAGTGATGAGGGGCGCGGGAATCGGTAACCGTGGCTCCGAAGAGGGCGCTGCCTTGGCGCCGAGACCACCGCCGCAACGAGTGTCTACCATCAGTCACGCTAACAACTATCATGAAAAAACAACGCTTCTAAGTTCTGATGATGAATTCCAGTGAATTTTCTACAAATCATTGTTTTATCTTTGGATATAAATTATTTTTAGGTTATAAAGAATTTGTATTAAGTTACCTATATTATTATTATTTTTTAATTAACCAAACTTGCTTCTACATGTTTCGATCATTTCCAAATTAGATATTTAAGGTAGCGTTGATGTGATAAAGTGCTCGTGCATCGTGCTGCATCGGTGATGGAAGTGTCTGCTCACATTTCCAACTACGAATTTAAAACGCTTGCCTTTTATATATGAGCAGACATTAGATTAGTAATTGTAGATTTCTTTAAGTTTCTTTGTTTTTGAAATGTATATTTTATTGTTATTTGTTAAATAAGAGCTGTAGAAGTGCAAAATTTTAAATAAATTCCATTAAATACGACGACTATGGCGCACTGAGGAACGAGATACTTATACTGTATAGTAATATTAAGAATCATTTGGTTGACACTTAGATCAGTGTACACAATGTATTACAAACCTAAGTTTACATTTATCTATTATTTATGTTCATAATCTTGCTATATGAAAAATATAGTTTCCTAGCGTATTTACAAAGAAAGAAAAATAAATAACTTTTATCTTTATGTAAAATAGTGCCCTATTTTAGATGAGTAATGTCACCTATGTATAGATATATTATATGGATATTTAGTAAGTAACCATTTTATCTAACCGAATAAATAAATAACTAGGTTATTTTTTAAATCTGAGTCTAATCAAATTATTTTTGCTTAATGCTCGAATGATCTTTTAAATTTTTATTTTTTACTGCTTGAAATGTCAAATCTGCCACTGCCTGAATCTTGTACAGAAAAAAAGTAGATAGTCACGTCAATAGATAAATAAAATTTACAATTACTATTCACGTTTAAATATAAAGTGGAAAGTGCATAATGTGAAGCCGAGAGTTTTGTACATATTAGTCTTCAGATATAAAATTATATAGAAACACTGCATTTAACTTTATATAGATAGCTAAATGTCAATACTAAGACAATCTGGGGCCCGCTTTAATTACAAAACTGCGTTGCTTCGCCGTCCAATAAAACAATTCTGTGAACTTCCGTTATGCCGATGTCTTAGTTAAAAAACATAAACTAACAAAATATTAATGATAAATGCGTTCCCAGAAGGAATATTATTTACAAAATATAATTGATAAAAAATTGTGTGAATTGTTTAAGTTAATCATTGACTTCTATTTTAATTGTTGGTCAATACAGCTTCTTTCTTTTACTTTTTTATTTATAAGAATGTTTACTTTAATCTGTCGGACCAAATCAGGTATTCGGCTCCTATCGTCTTTTGTTCATATATATACGTAAATAATAAGGTCACTAAGAAGCAGAGTTCGCTTAGAGCGCATTTATTTTTAACATTTATGCAGTTTAAATATAACTTTTTGAATATTGACGTTTTATAACAGTTTTTTATAATTTAACACCAAGATTTTTAACTTCACCTTTGTGGATTTACTTTTTACGTAGATGATATGACAATAGAAGGTTTTGCATCAAATGCATTTAGAAACAATTTGATAAGCATTTTTTTATTTCCATCTCTTTCTGTAATATAAATACATAATGTGAATTTTTTTCTTGTTATACAAATAAAAATAATTGAATAAGAAGTTTAATATATTACTGTAATATTCTAATTAATTTATTAACGTGCGTCGTAACTTATTTTAATCAAATGTACTTTAAACTTAAGACGTAAAAGATCTCTCTCTTCAATATGAAAAGCTATTTCTTTGTAATTTCGAATTTTTTAAACTTATAATATGTAAACTTTTTGTCAATTAACTTACCCCTTACCCAACACCAAAAAGGGGAATGTATGACAATTATCTTAACTATAGATTTTAAGAATTTATTCTTTGTTTACTATCAATTATAAATAAAATTATTTTTGTAACTGAAATAAAAAAAGCATAGCCATCAGGAACGTTGTTGAAAAATAAACAAATTAACGTTAGAAATATAAATTAAAATGTTTTAGCTCCAAGTTTTTAAGAATATAAATACATAATATTTAAACAATTAGTCTTGTTTTATTTTTAACCTAACTTACTATGGGAAAGGAAGCCTTCGCATAAATTTTATTTTTAAAAACTCGCAGAAAACAAAAAACAGATAATTAAAAACCTTATCTTTATGGGAATTTAATAAATAATACAAAATATCAATCTGTATTTCTTTTATTAAAAATATATACAGGTACCATATACCTAATTATCTTCTTTAGAATCGTATAATATACTTATTGCTTCATTCTTGATAATATTTCGAAGCTCAACAAAATATGTCTTAAAAAACAACAGAATACACTAAACTTTTCAGAAATATCAACATGAAACGTGACCGTATAAAATACAACAAACAAAATACGTAACCATTCTTACATTATGGGTATAACTTAGACGTTCCGTAAAATTTATAAAATGGACAAAAAATAGTGCTCGTAAATGTTTATTAAAATATTGTCGTATTTGATCGTGAACTGCGTTTTTACGTTATCTTTTGTGCATGATTTCATATACTTTCATAATCTTTAGACAATTTTAGCATTGGTATTAATCACGCATTTAACAATGAAAGTTCTCCCTTCTTTAAAAACAATTCGATGTTCTGTGTGCCGAGAGCGAGTTTTTTAATCACCTCCATAGATGGCGTTGCTCTTATTTCATACAAATCGAAGTGCACGCTATCGCGATAAAAGTGGCTAAAAAATCACACTAGACGCATCGATTCCTATCTGTATAAAACTATAAACGAACGAACTTTACTGGTTTACAACATGGTATTCGATCTAGTAACTCTACTGGCCACCGCGCTAAAGGCATCTAAATCACAATTTCTATCTGGCTAAGCCCTAGTGAGAAGAGAGAAAGATATGCAAAATTTCATAACTTATCATTATTTTATAGTATTAAGAGAAGATTAAACTTAGCTTAGGTGATAGGGCTTTGTAATAGAAAATACATAGTTATATTTGAGCGTAACATAAGTTAGGAATCATCGTTGCACTTTAGTTATTTTAGTACAGCACAACCCAGTGTCCTAAAATTAGATTTACTAATTGTTGTTTTTTATCGCATATATACCAACAAAACAACCACTACATTATACAATTTACTAAACATATACAGTTTTTAAATCGTTTTTTTTTTTCAAACAGTGCTTAGTAAATCAGCTAATGTAATGGCAGCATTGAATGTTTGAAATATAGCTTATAGCTTCGCGATATACAGCTAATGTGAAAGAGGTTTTATAGACTTAATATTTATATCAAAGAGAGAGATAAAGATAATTTAAAGCTAAGTTATGTGCAGTATTTCCTAGAAGTTTAAAATAATCATAAAAGTTCATTTTTGTAGACATAACTTAATATTTGTACAAAACGCAGGTAAATTTTGTACTAAAAGGCATTTTACACTAGCCAACCGTGGAACAAATAAAACAAAAAAAAAGTAAAATTTCCGAATGTCCTGTCAGGTGCGAACCGAGCGCGATCATAGGGGTTGTGACACCCCATAATCTTAAACGTCAAATTGGCAAAAATTGTATATATAGATTTACAAAAAAGAGTAGTACAAGAGAAAGAGTGTGAGAGAAGGGGAGAGAGAGAGATAGAGGGGGGGGACAGAAAAAAGATATGGAGAGAAAGGCACAGGATCTCGAAACAGAAACCTCCAAATGTGTTGCCATATAGTGTTTAAAATAATTAGAAAGGAAATGACAGAAGGCCATATTTATGAGCCCTCCGTCAAAACTTTTATGCGACATCGGCTGTATAATGTGATCTATTAAGGCTACAAATGATTTAAAAAAGATCATAAACATAATTTGAAATTTTCAGATTTAAGGTAGGTTAATGTATTATTTCTCGTCGGGGCGTCACGGTGTGTGCTAACGCGATCCCGTGACGTCCCATTACGGCGCAGAGGGCAACCGTTGGTTTTTTAGTGGGTAGCCTTAAAAATGGCAGCATCCTCTATGCTGCCGGGTAGTCCCACATCACCCCCCGGCCGTCACCCCCATGGGCCGACGGGGTACCCGTAACGGGTTTTTCCAACGGAAAAAAAAAAAGAAAAGGTTAATGTATTATTTACTACATCTCTAATTAGGGGAAAGAGAGAAAGTGTTTTATTAATATACAAATTACAATATAAAATATATCACTGGACCGGCCAGACGACTTGCTCTCAACAAGTCAGAATCACAATTTTAAAACATTTTAATATTTTACTTGTACTTTTTATAAACATTATTATCGTATTAAAATATTTTTCGTTATTTCGCTCAGATGTGAAAAAGTATTTATTTTATATTATTCTTAGGATTATGCGTTGTATGTACGTATCTCACTTATATTAATTATAAAATATAATATAAATAGAAGTGTTATCTTTATTTAGAATATTGAAGGATGAAAATATATTTATATATTTAGGAGAAGTGTACAATACTAAATATATATATTTCAAATTAAGAATGTTCGCTTTATTGTTTCCATTCTTCGAGGATATTTTTTTATAAATGTTGATCTATGTGAAGTTTAAAATCTTCAGACTAACAGTTCTATGCCGTCCATAAATCTTGTTTTTTATACCAAAAGCATTATCGCAAGCGATATTTATTATTAAATGTACGTTGTAAAGAAGACATTAATATCCATAATCCCTTGTTGCGTTAAAACCCATACATTCATATCAGGCATAAGCTCAATTCCAATTAATGAACACAGTACAAGGGACAGTAGGTAAGGCGGACGAGTATCAATGTAGAGGGCGAAGCGTCGTGGCTGGCTGCTAAGAACAGCGCTGCAGCGCCCGGGACCTGGAATGTAGAGTTATTGTAGCAGCTGGAAATAAAAATATTTTATCTTCTACAGATATATAAGACAGATTAAAGATGTGGGTATATAATAATTACTCCAAACAATCTATTCTAAGTACAAATATAAAAATAATTTAAGTTTTTAAATTATATTAATTAATATTATATACAGCATAATAATATCTTGTAGAATTTTATATATTTTTTCTAGCTAGTTCTAGCTATTTTTATAAGTAATAGATATATAATACTACCGCTATTGTCAACGAAACTATCATTTGGTATCTAATCTATAACGAAATACAAAATCGAAATACTTTAATCTACACAAAACTCCGCCTACGCTATACACTCCACTTTCAAAGCAAGGTGAAATGATATTCAATAAAGGGGTTACACACTCGAGACACTCGGTCAAGCCTCTTACCTCCCTCGTAAGAACACAAGCCTTTGGCAGTCGACGCTTCTGTTATGACAAAGTTCTTTTTATAAAAAAAGTTATGAATAAGAAATAATCTATCATTGTATATAGTAAAACCTCGACCTAATTTTTTAAAACAGAATGAGGTTTAATATGACTGTACCTTCGCTTAAAAAAAGTATTGTTGCAGTGAATAAAAGCGCGAAAACCAAGCCACGGCTTTTTATCTGTGTACAATGGAATGAATAGCGTGCCTGAAGCTGTTTAAACTAGGATAAAAGATTAGATAGCGGTGACAATGGATTTAATCGGGCAAGCTCCACAGAATATAAAACAAACAAAACAAAAGATAGAATGGAGTGTAACCTTGTGCGGGCATCACACTGGAGTCAGAGTAATGACGTAATCACAAAGACTCGGGATCCCAGTTCACTGAAGGTATGACCCATGAACAACCGCCGCTAAATGAAAATAAATAAAGACAAATGTGAATAGAATCGTAAATAAATATAAAGTTGCAAATTGACAAATGCATTAGAAGTTGAAAGATGCGCGGTACATGTGTAGCGTTGTTAGTGGGTACGTTAAATGAGTTTCATTGTTTAAAAGAACAGAAATACTTGAAAATAATCGTATGGGTTTCTTAATCATGAAACACTTTGAAATAATATTGTTGTTGTCTTGTGATATTTTAATCTAAGTTCGTGTATGCCTTTGTCGTCAAAATTCTATATAATGAAGATTTCTTTTTAATTCGTAGTGGGTTTGTCTTTGGAAGTGAAGTAACTTAAATTTCAATAACATGAAGTTTGATAAGATCTATAACGCGAAGTTCCTGACCGAAGCTGGTGTAATTTTTGCGTTATCCATTAGTCTCTTTCTTGCACTAAGTGTAATGAATATTCTCACTCATGATACTTAATTCATTATAGCTTCATAAAACAATGGATGGTTTTATTTTCATCCAAAATTTAGTCTTAAATCAAGTGACGATTCCATTCGTGTTTCTACCCTCAATAGTATTTCATCCCTCATTCGTGTTTCTTTCCCCGAAACAACTTCATTGTCTACATTTTGATACAAATGAATTACTGTATTATTATTCAACACTGTTATTTAAAATAAATTATTTTACTATACATGTTGTTGGCTACAGTTGGTGGATTTCAATTCCTATTACTGACAATTATATTTTCAGAACGAAAGCGATCTTACCAAAATGTTCTGTTCACTTATGTTTATATCAAGTCTCTCTGTCTAGTCTACACGTCTTTGGTGAGTTGATATTAGAGAATAATATCACCTGGACAAACATTCTCAAGGAAAACATATAGCCATTTTGAAGAATCTTCTCCTTGTATCCCATTATGAGTAATTGTGCTGGGGTCCAGGCTATATCTAACCGCCGTTCCATACAAAGAAAGGGCAAACTATTTTCTCTTAAATTGTAATTCGGTATGCTTCATATTACCAAGTATAAAAATCCACAGATAAAAACCTAATAATAGAGTGATATTCCTTAACAGGATGCCTTGTGATGTGTTCTTGTGTCCAAGTTCAAGCAGTTAGAGGAAGAAGTGACAAGCAGTTGGATGCTTACCTATGAGGTGTCCGGTGTGGCGAGGTGGGTGGCGAGGCAGCGGGGGTGGCGGGTGCAGAGGCAGCGCGCCGGCGGGAGTACTCGCTGCCCCCCACCGCAACTGCTGACCCCCCCGGGTCAGACACGCGGGTCATCGACAGCCCGGATGCGGACCGCACGGGTCGGGACGGCACTGGTGAAGTATATAAGTAGTCTTTACATTAGAGAATTTACTAAGTACTAGGTCAAGTAGGGTGCTGATGTCGCTTTGTGATAAGACTATTAGCGCCCTACTTGTCTTATATAGTTTTTAACTTGGTATAGTTTGGTTCAGATTTTAAGTTATCAATAAAACATGATTTTGGGAACTGATATCTTCAAATATAGAGGTATTTCGGGATTACACGTAATCAGAACACAATGTTACGTTCATTATATTAAAATTAAATAATTTATTTTAGTCTTTATTATCCTTATTTCATTACAGGTAAAAAATTAATGTCCCAATTGCAGTACTGTATAAAACCACGGAATTCTTGAAGTATGAAATATTTGTAACTTTGAAATAGAATTAGAAAACCAAAAACGCACACAGAAGTCACAATTCAGTTATAAATAAATATATGTGTAGTAAAACCTACAAAAATATGTATATAAATACAAAATATCTCTTAATATTCTTAAATATATAAAGAGAATCCTGGAAAGAAAAGTAAAAATGTATTTAGATTTCTTAAAAGCTTCTCTGCTGTCTGAACCCCTAATTTGTTTGAGTTGCACTCAAAGCTGTTATAGCAGCAAACATCAGCACAGTGAATGAGAAGATAGGAAAGAAGATAAAAAAGAAGTTTGATGTATTTTAGATTTTCCACGAGTATATTAAAATAACTATACTAAAACTATTTTTACAGGATTTAATTCTTTTTGATGTCTGTCAGTCAGGTCAGTTAGGTAGTGATTAGAGGTCAGATAAAAAGTAGTTAGTGTATAGTACTACTGGGGTATTGGTGTATAGGTACTATATACTTAGTCTTTGTTACTGAACAGGATTTGAAACGTCACGTTTTATTAAATTATAAGCGAATTAAATTCATTAAAAATAATTTTATTACATGGAGATTTATGTTGGTAAGAGACGGTGACCTAATGATTTCAATTTAACTGTCGGCTGTTATTGACTGACATTGCAAAGAGTTTATATTAAATACAAATTTTGATAACATATCGTATATAGGTTTCAAATTTGGAGTTGGTTTTCAAGAGTGGAGAAAGTATACTTCCTTGTGGTACACCAGCACTCAGAGTATACAATTCTGACAAAATATTGTCGATACAAATTGAGAAGGTTAGCAAAATCAAAGTCATGAACAACTGCTTTAAAAACGTTGGAGAAGTGGAGAAGAAGTAACACTGTTATCTGAGCTCCCTCTATTGCTTCTCAGGTATATACAACAACCTTATGAAGAATAACGCTTGTGGTACTACCAGGACGAAATTCATACTGAAACTTGGAACAGCTTTTGTTTTTAATAACCAGGTAGAAAGTTGTTCATATCGTGTTACTTCCAGGTTATAGGTATTCTGAATAAGATATAGGTCTTAATTCGTGGAGAAGTTAAACTGTTTCGAGAATAGGGAGTTTGTAATATCTAATTTTAGGAAGGGGGGGGCATTTGAAGGTAGAAAACGAAGAAGTCTCACTGTCTTGTTAATTTCTAAAGACTAAGGATAATGTTAAGAGTGCGTAGTTACGTAAATGAAGGTTGAGTAGATATAAAAGAATTTGCGACTTTAACATCAAAAGTGGCAATATTAAAAAAATATCTGTATATTATCCACTACTTTTGATAAAGTTATAGATATTAATAACTATTAAAATAAAATCAACTGTTAATATTGTTTACAACGCTGATCCTATTAAACGTATTAGTTTCAATACGTTTCTTAAATAGTTACAAGTCTGTCGCTTTAATTACTTTGTATTAACTTTAGTTATAAGAAATAAACCGTATTATTTTCCTTTTGTGTTAGTAGCTTCTCATCTCAAAATGAAATGAGATAGGTTAAAGAAAATTAAAATTTTTTCTCATTGCAATATTTTTATTATATTAAAAAAAAAATTAAGAATTTATTTACTAGTTGTTTATCATTATCAATATTTCAAGCTAACTTAACTCACCTCCAGTATAACTATAAAGGCCAGCCGGCGATGACCGCGGCCGGTAGCCAGAGACGGTAGAGGTAGTGGATAAGGTAGACGGCGACCTCTTTAATCCGGTCGGTTCCTCAGGGGCTGCTGTTGATGGTCTTCGAGGTCTCGGCTGCCGTTTTGATCCAGTCCTGCACACACCTATCAGAAATACAACCATAGAGTAAAGAATTTTTGTTTAAAAAAATCTGGTGCTATAATGTAGCCACATGTTTATAGTGACATCTATCGGTGCTTTGTCTAGCGATTGTTTAATTAAAAAAAGCTAACTTTAATTTTGTTTGTTATGAAAGGATGTGTATTCTATTGTGTATAAAACTAAAAAAACGAAGCAGAATTAGCTAAGAGTTAGGTTATATATGTTTATTTATTCATAGTTACGTATATTATTTAAATTATATATAAAATTTTAAGTTTTTTATTTAATGATAGCGTGCACGTGTAAATTAAAATGATACCTATTTATATATATTTTAAGTATCTAGACAATTTTTCACACATTTCTATTTTAATCTACCAAAATATTTAATTTGGAAAAATATTTACCATTTAGAATTTAGAATGTAGGTCTGTCCAAATTATACTCATCTTCAATGCTATTTTTAATTTAATAATAGGGCAGATTAATGCTCTTTGCCACTGTGTTGTTATGATCTGTCGTTGTTCGTTCGTTCGTTCGTATGTACGTACGTATTAAGAACGCGCTTCTTGAAACACCGTCAATGTAAAAAAGTGTTTAAATTTCAATGATTATACTAAAGTTTTAAAACATTGTAGATTTTCTTAAATTTAAGTATTTAAAGTAAATTTAAAAATGACCAAATAATAAAGCATTTTTATACTGTGATAGATTATTAATAATCTGTGTTTACAACAATATAATGATCAGATATTAGCAGAGTACCGTTATATAAATATACAGCTTATGTACAGCTCGACAAACTCCATTATAGTAAAATAGATAAGCATAATTTAATAATTTAATTCATTCAAACTCACCGGTTTTCATCTAATAAGAAAAAAAAAATAATTTCAAAACATCTTCCTTTCATTTTCAGAATTTTAATATGTAATAAAGGATTTCGAGACAATAACAAAACTGAATAAATATGATTTCTTTATTAAATAAATAAAATACACACAAACATTTTGTTTATTAAAGTATTATTTCAATAAAAAAAGTTTTAAAGTACATAAAACATACACAGAGTAGAAAATAAAAGAAGGTTCAATGTTAGTATTATCCCCCCCCCACCCCCTACCTAGTATGATATGAATATACCTACGTTTATGTTTCATAATTTTTATTTGTATGAACCTTAATAAAAGTGCAATTTTTAAGAACCACACAATATTTTTATGTATAGAAAAATCTATAATTTATTATCTATATACGATAACACGACTATTTATAATTTATATAAAACCTACTTCGTATCATTCATAGACAAAAAATCTACATTAGTTTTTCAAATCCTATGAAGAAAAATACAAGATTAATTATAAAAAAAGGAATTCAAATTCCTTTTTTAAATCTATATATTAATCCTATAAGAACACAGCAAAATAATTGTAAAATCAAAACTCGTTCCTTACGTACCGGTGGGACACTGGCGCCCCATGGAGCACTTGCCCTCGCAGATAGTTCGCTGGTTGAGCATCGTCTGATATGAGTCGAGCATCACTCGGCACTCGGAGAGGTCGCTGTCGGCGAGCGCTAGAGATGGGTAGCGCTCTTTAAGACGTCTTCGTTCCTATAATTGTATATTTTAATTCACCAGGTACTTTGACAATGTTTTTACTAATTGATTTTATTAGCTGTATTTATATAAAGTTATTTTTTTTTATATCCTCAAATTCTGTGTACTTTTACTAAACGAACTGAACTAATAAGCGATTACAAGTAGCTAAGGTCCTTGTTCACGTTTTGCTCATTCAAAGTTTTCGATAGGAAATCAGCAGTGTCAGGTGTCAGATCAGCAATCTCTAGGAAACCATCTCGTTGATCTTCCAAGTATGATACCTGTCTCGATGATTTTGAATTCTCAGTTTAAATAAAAAAAAATAAGTTGAAATTGTCTACTTTAGATTTATATAAATGTGACATCACCTAACTTACGATCTCGCGTTTTAAGTGTGACGTCATCAACGGGGCGAGGTGGAAGCTTTTTTACATTTAAAAAAACACAAAATTTGTCATTTACTACATTCATATCGAATTGATTATGATGATATTGAATATTTTGACGTTTGTTTTTATTTTAATTATTTTAATTTTATTTTTCTTTTGTTTGTTAATTAATTTGCGAGTTATAAATTGCCGATTAGGAGTTTTTCATAGCGGCAAGCTCGATTGCCGCCTGTCAGATGTTTTTACAGTCTCATTGGGATAACTATGTTATCAAAATAGGACTTCCTGACACAACCATTTAATGTACACACGTTATCACTGATATTCAAAATAGAAAAGATATAAATAAATAAATAAATAAATAAATTACATATATCAGACGCTGTCAGGGGACCTGATCTCATTCTACAAAATTTTTAGACAAAGTACAATATTTAACAGAAATATGTAGTATATATAACAGAAATGAATTTCAATTCCATCTGAAAAATTAGCTTCGGTGAGGTAAAAATGAATGTGTCTCAAAATCAATATACTTACTTCCATGAGCTTATAAGTTTCAAAGTCTTGCAGCTGTCTTTGAAACCCCAGATTAGGGTTGGCAACAGCTCGTCCCGCTCTGACGACTTTCAAAGCTTCGCGCCAAGCGAGAGGCGTCACTGACATGATGTACGCCACAGCCACAGTCACGCTGCGTGACATACCCGCCAGACTAGAACAGATAGATATTATATATTATGAACAATAATAAATGGAGTCACTTATGGACACAGACAAAGAATTCTCTAATAATTTTTTTATTCGATTAGTTAGTATTTTTCAAATCTACCCTCTTTTAGGATTATTAGGTAAATTTGAAAACGCTAAAGTGGCAGATATACTAAAATATAATATAGTTTTTTTATCCATCATAAAATAATTTCCTTATTTAACTTGGGTGAAAGCTTGGAAATAATGTAGAAAACAAAATATAAGAGCGGGACAAAAAAAGCACATCTAATTCAATTAAATATTATTAATAGTTTCATGGAAATTGCTAATCAATACACTTTTATTTTTAGCGCTGAATTCTAATCAAGTCTAGACAATCACTATACTATCTATAACCTATTTATAATTATGAGAGCAAGACTTTACAGATTAAGCAGAAAACTTCTGTAAAAACATATATTGATACTAAGTCAAGTCGATTCTACGAAACTAATTATGTACTATAATCTTTCGTTTAGTGAGGTCTGTAATAGCGTTATACTCTAAATATCTAAAAGTGAACTTATATTTCAATTTCTTGCTAATAGTAGCAACTAGATTTTTATTAATTTTATTTAAAATTTAGCTTAATAGTAAGTTGTATTTACCCCTTGCTTAATACCGGCGCAGCAGCGTTCGGGAAATATTACAATATCTTTTAATAAGTTTTGATCTATTTTATAGTTATAGAACAAGCTGCTAGCCACAGCTTCTCTCTCCTAAATAGAATTTAGAATATATAAGCTTATAGAATTACTGCTGTTATCATGAAATATGATTTTGATTCAACTATTTGTTTTTTGTGAGAATTTGTAAATTAACGTGACAATCCAAATTCAATCTTATACAGTTTATAATAAAAAAGTGGCTTTGCCTTTATAACATTTAAATGAATTAGATTACAAATTACTTAATACCTAATTAGATTACTCCGATCATATAAATTTACCAGCCTGAACTTATTATTGAAAAAACCTAGTCATTTATTTAGAAACATAACAAAACTACTTGAATTAATTAAATAATGTATACAGTATCATACTTTACAGTAACATATTGATAAAAATATCATTGAAATTTATTTTAAGTTTTTATAATTTGCTTACTTTTTAAGCTTCCTTATTAAAGAAGATATTATAATTACTTCGATTTTATAAACTGGAATTTTTTGTAATATCTGAACGTTTTAAGGTGTTCTGAGTAAATAGTACTCGTATCAATTTTATTGTTAATTTTTTAAAGTTATGAAATGTCCTATATCTATAATAATAGAATGGATTTTATAAAAAATATAATAATAATATATCTTTTTCCTTAACCTGAACTGAACTTGTAATGGAAGTCGAACCTAGTACCGGTTTTTTTTCTGTATATAACTTTTATTTTAATATAATTTATCTATTTAATTACGTTAAAACTATTTTTGGATTTAATTATTGTGTAATTTATAAATTAACTTCTAAATTTACAATTATATTATATTTTTAAGCTTTCTTCAATCTTCGTAAAGTCACATAAAATAGTTTTGTTCAATATCATCGGTTCTTTCTCTCATGTAATCTTGTTTCATTCCCATTAGGCTGAGATTGTTTCATCGATAAGAGCTAACTTATTTAGCATCCCTTCAGTGTGTTATAATATAGAAAGAACAAGGAATAGTAGAGTTTTTAAATAAATAAATGAAGTTAAGAAATTATTTATTTATTTATTGTTTAATTAACAAAAGTCGAACTTATCTTAGGGCATTCCCTACCAGTTAACCTTTGTGAAGGTGAAAAATTGTGGTAGGATTTATAAAAAAAAAAATCTTTTAACGGAAATATTTAAAATGCGTATCATTTAGTAACCTCGGATTTTAAGAATTTCTTATGACCTTAAAAAATTCAAGACAGGTTTCATGAATTCAAGGGAGTTAATTATGTATATAAAGTTTTTCTCCGAAATATCCCTAAAAGCTTTTCTTGTTGTTTTCGCTGATTGTTCATACTGTTTATTTATTCAGTACATACGCCTTAAACGCAACATTTCTATACATTTAAAGGTCAATTGAAATAAACCTTATTAGTTCTCTTTTTTTCAAAAGTTAAAACATATTGCATGAAAACCTTAAATTATGTTTAACATCGTCTTCTATAGTTTTTTCGAGTGTTTTAAAAAGTCCCGTATTAAAAATTCAATAACTCTTCAATAAAATCACAAATTAAATTGAGGTTGTATAAGCAAATAATGTTAAGATATAAACCTTGCAAGAATAATTTTGTAGAACAATAAAATTTGAAATAATATCATAAATCAAGATCAAATAAAAAAAAAAACATATGTGAAGACAGAGTAAAAAGACGAACAAATATCGGATGAACCAATAAAGTCCCCAAAAATATGACCGAATATGTATTATGAAAAAGAAATTGGCACACTGCCACGACAGGCACGAGGGGCACATGTGTTCAGGGGTGGGTTTACAAACACGATCGTAAAACCTCCCACCGTACCGTACTGTACCGTACTGTACCGTACTGTACCGTAGGTGCAAACACAATTAAGAATAGGACCGATTTACTTTTATTCGTTAATTACGTTTTACGTTTTCTCGTTTATACAGACAATGGTATCACGTTATAGATGTAATTTAAAATTGCTGATCATTTTGGGTGCTGATTGCGATGGCTGGAAGTCTTGCAGCCAAATTGCAATATTTATTGATTAACATTAGTTCATATGGAATTGATTGCGATGATTCTTGTTGTTCGTAAAAAAATGTTCCATTTTTTGCCGTTTGTGAAACAGTGATCTTAATAAAAAAAAATATCCGGCTGAGTTTGTTGTTTGTTCTTCTCAGACCAGGGTGCGTTTGGAACACTCGTAACTCTTAAGTTGGAGAGTGTCCAGAAGGTCTTATTTCAATAAGTATGTTATCAATACGGGCCCTCCTGACTCTTCAAATTGACGTACACAAGTGATCACTGATATGGATTCAAAGTGGAAAAGTTATAAATAAATAAAATAAAATAAATTATATTGAATACAATAGAAATATCTTCATTTTATTCATATTACTACTAGTTACAGTGTGTTTTAGATAAAATGTCTTAGCGTTTAAAAGAAATAAAGTCTGTTTATCAAAATATATTATTGTGTGTTTCATATTGAAATTCGTAAACTAGGAATGTTCTAATCACAAGAGCTTAACAAACCAACTTCAAAGAGGCTGAGAATTGTCCTAGGGTATTAAAACTAAAAACTTAACGTCATAGAACTATTTCTTGAATGATTAAATAATGAAACGTTATATATATCAAAAGATATTTATTTCGTTTTATATTGTTTTATACAAAATATTTGTAAAATTATTATACAAAGCGTTTTATAGTATTAAGAAACCACTTATTTTAATATTAAATTTAATGTGTTTAGTTAAATTTAGAAACGTAAAACTTTTTAAATTTTAATTTCGTTTTTGCCTACTTCCGCTGGCATTTGCTTTGAAGTTAACATTACTTGGTTTGTAATATGATGGATGTTCTAAATTACATAATTATATTTTAAATAAAATAACAACCAAAATCACAAGTATCTAATACTAGCTTAAAGAAGTTAAAATATTTATAATAAGTACAAGACATTTTGACATTGATACTTATCATTCATTCATATTCGATGAGTTCATTCATTCATTCAATGAATAATTGATTATGAATTTATCATTTCCGCAATACGTGTGACAAATATACATTGGTACATATTTGTAAACATTGGTACATATTGGTAGACATTGGTACTGGTATTGGTCGTTTGAAGAACATTAACATCAATAAACGTTGCAGATCACTTCATTAACCTACATGAGTAATTATTGCTGCGGTAGACTTGATTGTGACCGCAACTGGTTATAAAAAAAATGTTTTAACTTGTCTTATGTCATAGATAATATATTGCAATTCTATATCATTTCTTTGTACATTATATAGTTGTGATATTAATTAAATGTATATGTATATAAAGAACGACATAGTCAAATCTGAGTCACACTTATAATGTTTTTATATCTGTAGATCAGAATCAAAACTGTTGATAAACTGCCATTGATTTGGAAATCAATTTTGCTAAGTGTTGTGAACAGACATCATGTAATCAATACGTTTTAGTGGATTTTTTAATCAGAGAATACTTTTAGCAATGTTTTTCATTTCGTCTTCATGAATATTCAAAGTGATTTAGTTAAGCTCAACTCTAGGACATTAATAGACACTTGTCCGTGGAGACCGAAATATCTTCTCTCAAACCTTAATATCACGTAAAATTTAAACCTATTGTTTAATATAGTTCAAATTTGTAGTTATTAATGTTTTCTAAGATTTACACGAGTACTACACATTTCAATAAAATTATTTTACGGATATAACTCGCGTTTATTATTACATTTTTCAAATTTAACTCGACGTTTCGAATGCTTTGCAGCAAACATGTTCGCGGTAAGACGAGATGATGGCAAAGCATTCGAAACGTCGGGTTAAATTTAAAAATGTAATAATAAAAGCGAATTATATCCGTAAAAAAGTTTTATTGAAATTTGTAGTTATTGTTTAATGATTAAATTTAAGTCATTAACACTAAAAGACCTCACCATTTCAATGACTTTTTGCACACTGTAAGACATCCGTTTGACTTAAAAAAAAAATTCAAATTAAAAAAAAAATCAAAAAATGTAATAAAATGTCTCATCTTGAATAATAGTTGAGGTCAGAATCTGTTGAAGTTTTGTAAAAGCAAATTCGGTGCTGTTCGCAGAATATGCTTTCACATACCGAGATTATGTGAGCGCTGCGAGTCAAAATTGAGGTCTGGTTTGCGCTCCTAGTATTTAGTAATTGTTTACAATTATTCAGTACTCACATGAAACTAGACGGTGATATTTTATAGTTTACAGAATAATACCGACTAGTTTCTTTAAATTCTTATTCATGAGGTTAGATCACAGCGGCATCGCGGCATGAACTGTTGTCGAATGGGTTCGAATCTAATCGCGCGAATTCCTATAGTTTTTACGTGAGTACGAATAATTATATAAATTGTAATCATGGAAAACGAAAGTTTAAATACACAAATACTATTAAATAGTTTTAAAATACTCACCAATGAATTAATACGTTGCCGTCTCGTAGTCGTGCCGCGTGAATAAAGTCGTTACACAGACTGAAGTATTGCGTCAAGTTCTGGTCAGGAGAGTCGGAGGCCATGATGCAGAGATAGTGTTTATCCTGTTAAACAATTAAATTATTACTAGAATATAAGATTAAATCAAACTTTCACTATAATTGAAAATGTAATAAAAAAATTAATTTAATCCGTAAATTATTTTTATTTAAATGTATATTCCTTAAAAGTCTTAGAGAAAATAAATTGTTTTTAACTAAATTATAAATAAATATATGTATTATGATCATTACATTCACTTACAAACTTAACTTCCATATTACATAGTTCATATCAAATGTAACGAATATTTTTTGCAGAATGGAAACAAAAAATTAAATTTTTATTTAAAAGCAGAAAAATTTCCATCATCAAATATTTTATGAATGAGAAATGTTGCTGTGGGCGGACGCTAATTGCTGACTTAGCGTACTCCAATCAAGTAAGAGTTGCACACGTTATGAAGTCTCTCGGTTGAAAAGTCACTCGTTCAATGCATAAAAACTAGTAAAATTTAGAAGATATAGTTTTATATCTTTTATTTTCTTTAATCAAGGCAAATGCTGATAGCTCAGTTGCTAGAGTAACTCCCACGAACTTAAAGAGGTTCTAAGTTTGATTCACGATCCTATTGATTGTTAATTTTACAAATTATATGGTGGGGCCAACTTAATATATTAAATAAAACATATATGTAAAATTTAGTAAATATAATGTTTCTCAAGCTTACTTATATTAAATATATATAAATTAAAAAAAAACACTACCAGGATAATAAAAATAAATACACAAGTGTTTATTTTTTAATTACTTTAGTCTATTTATTTTGATAATTTATAAATAAGATTAAATCTAAGTAAGATTTTTTTAAGAATTACAGAACTCTGCTTAAGACATGAAGAAGGCTTCTTAAAAGGCATTCAATTTCAGGTTGTTCTACAAATGTATTGACTAGAAAATTGTTTGGCTTTGACGGGACCGTTCTTATCAATATACTTGATTTTATTAAATCTAAACTGTATGTCATAAATTAATTTAACAAAACAGATGGCTATCTAAAGTTTTTTTTATAGGCCGATGCATTTTTAAATAGTAATCATTCATTCCAATAAAACTATTTTATGGATAGAACTCGCGTTTATTATTAATAATAAACTCGAGTTTTATTGAAATGTGTAGTACTCGTGTAAATCTTAGAAAACATTAACCATTCATTCATTAATTTATTCATACACTAACAGTTTCGTTCATTCATTAATTATTCAATTTCTTCATTCAGTAGTTTAATAAAGTAATAAATTTCCATTATTTCACAAGTAGTTGAACTTATCCAGATTCCAGTTATCTATCTCAAGGGACTCATAACAGCGGAACAGTTTGGTATGTGATATTACTTCTACATGGTGCACCAAAACTACAAAATAAGTTTAAATATTTAAAACACTGGATTTTCATACTATATCTGCATTACATTATTACATATAAAATTATTTAAAAATATCTTTCATAACTTAGTGATGAATTGATGGAATTTGAACACAAAATTTCTTTGTCCTTCCTATTTCTTTCCTTTTTATTTATTTCCTTTATTCTTATTTATTTATATATTTTTATTTATTTATTTATTTTCTACAGAATACGATAAAGACGATAAAAATAATCATTTTTCATTTATGAAATAGACAGAAACTTCTTGTCTAATATACCTAGGTGTACTTCTCTCAATACGAATAATAAAGCAACTCCAAAGAACATCATAAATCCAAAAATCTACATAACATCAAAATCAAATCGTCAAAGAACATGAAATGTTTACGAGGTACTTTCATCCATTATATTTTCGAGTTGTAAAACGTGTTTGAATAAACAAATACAATTCTATATTCAGTCATTATTTCTCTTTAATATATTAAACAAATAATGTGCGTGTTACGAGCAATCCTTTGGAAAGAAACGTTTCTACTAAATTATGTAACACATTTGTCAGTTACGTTTTCAGTTCTTATCTCTCTTGTTTTTTTTAGTTCTCTGCTATTGTTCCGAACCGGTTGTTAAACTAATTTATTCTTTTAAGAAATGAATATTAAACTACGGCATATGAAAAATAAGGTTGAACATGAATCATGACGATTATAAATCAGAGATAATTAATCATTTAAGAAGAGTAAAGGTTTTAATAGTTTTAAAAATGTATCTTTATGATGAAAAACAAATCTGATCCTGATGATTGTTCTTCTATACGGATCTAAGGAAAGGAAAGAATTGAAGAAAAGAGAACACCATTTTGTCCAAAAGAGATTATCCTCTCTAATAGATATATAATATTATTATTGTTAAAGCTGATAGATCTTATGGATGAAATATAGTTCTTGAAAGGATAGGAGAAGACTAAGACATGCTTCTGCTTAGAACTGAACACAGAAGCTAATGTTAGTGTTGATGTCATAATAGAATTATTATATATCATGTGATATGTCATAATAAAAGAGATAAAAGAACTTAATTCTATACCAAAATAATAAAGCTGAAGTTTGTCTGTCGCACTGAACTGTCGAGGACACACAAGTGCATAGTTATAACTACGCCTTCTGAATAATATACAGTACGACAACTCGTATTGAATAAAATATTTTAATTTATGTTTATGTAAACATAAAACTTCTGTTGTTGTATAAAAAAATATGTAAATATCACAAAATACTTATCGTATATATCGTTTTGAAAAACATTTTTTTTTTGTATATAATCTGCTTGTTTATTACCACATCTCTAAACCAATTTTATTAAGTTTCGTAATGTTATAGTTTATTGTTTCGGCCAACTAATAGGATACTTATTAAGTAAGAAAAATCATTTTTAACCGGAAAACTAATGCTAAATTTAATGCAATTCAAATGGTTATAGATAGCTTATGATCTGAAAGAGATTGAATTAGATTAATAGGAGGCGGCCTAGGGAGAGAAAGAGAGGCATTCGATAATTGAGACAACTATAACAAACTGTGATACTTGAAAATAAAAAAAAGTAAACTTATTGTTGCTTAGTTTTATGTCATCTACTAAGCAAATACTCAAGGTTTTGCACAATTTTATACAATTGTCCCGAAGGCATTGAGATCTCTTGAATACGTAACAGAGTGCGAAGCTGAAACTCCGTAACGGCTGTCCGTTACGTTGCCAAAAGTTTAGGGCAACTTTTGAATATTAATGTCAAATAAGGGTATCATTTCTAGCATACAAATACAAGGGATTTACCTAAATATGTAAATAAAAATATATATATAATTTTATAAATTGTTTATTAAGGTGGCATTTTTTCAAAGATATCCCTATCAGATATAATATTATTATGAAATTATAATTATTTATAAAAAAAGCAATTCTTAAAGCTAGCTGCCTAATTATCTCAAAATCTATATCTCTATATATGGCACTCAAATGTATATACAATATTAACTACTATGTCGATAAAAATATTACACCAAAATATGTTCGTTTTGTTTCATTAATTATTTCGTCGGGTTCAGTTTAAACTTTTAAAAACACTGATAAAAATCCAACTCTTCATCCTCTCAGCACGTGTTTGTTCTGTAGTAACGCCTGTCCCTTGGTAACTATTACAAAGTTTGTATCTGTACCAGTTCTACCATGAACTATCAAACTATCATAGTTTTAAAAAGCTGAACTTTAATATTATAATTATTAATATTTTTGGGACATTTGAACTTGTAGAAGAGCAATCAACAAGTAAAATCTTAAAAGAGAAATCGCAGAAAATTGAGCAGCACAATACTGTTTAAGACGTTTTGGTACGAAAATGAAAGCAAGATTGGTAAATAAGAATGTTCGTAAGGTCCCAGATTGTGTATTCAATGTATCAATAGTTCTCCTGCTATAGACATGCAAAGTTCACTCAAACACTTCTTAAATTTGTGACGTAAATATTATATATGTATATTATATAGGAGTAATAACAATATATCGTACAATAATCTTATTGTACATTTGTTGTTTATTTTAGTCTGAATTTTTTCTCGCATTCAAATATCATAAAATATTTCCCACAAATAAACGAACATAAAAAACAAATTTTCGCAAAACGAACTCTATCCCATTCCGGGGAAATGTTGAATATTCATAAATCTAGTTGGAATATCGGGACGTTGGATCTTTTATTATGTGCTGTGGTTCACTATTTAGTTTATGATAAAAGGGAAAATAACTCATAAAATATAAACATGTGTAAACTGTACTACTTATAATTAATATATTTTGAGAATATTAATAAATTTCGACGTAATTTGTAATGACTTGAAACATATATAATAAGGAATAAAGTATCCCAAACTTTGGTGACAGTTTCAGACAAATAGACAGATTATAGTATTAAAGTAATACTAAATTTGCATTCGATTCCGTCTGCGTATAGCGGCGCGTTGTATTCGGAAAATTTGATTAGTGTTATTAAACCCGAGAAAAGACTAGAAATATCCGCATTATCCGCACCTTATTCTTTTTTTTTTTCATCTTTTTTTCAAGTATATAGCTTTCAAATATATAGCTGTCAAATATATGTCAAAATAGTTTAATAACAGTAGGTACACAATTTAAAAACAAACTTGAGCATTTATGAGTATAGATGTTCAGTTATAAGAAAGCGAACATAAAATTAATTAATTTGTACAATCGACCATCTTTGTCTGCAGGTGAAGCAATTAGTCTTCTTCCTTAGATATTACGGCTTCCGTAGTAAAAAGTTCAATGATAAACACATCGTTTTTCGTAATACGGCTTGTAGATTTATCATAGTTCACGAAAAAACAAACGGTCTAATTAATAACCAAGGAAATATATTTATAAATAAAGATAAAGAAATAAAATTAGCGGCACGTAGGAAAAACTTTTTAAATATTGTACGGATAAGGACATATTAATATTTCTTTTATTATTTACATACATAACCTGCTGCAAATGGAATTGTCTCAAATTTCAACTGAACAATGTGCATACACATTAGCTTAGTTAAAATAATTTTCAAATTATTAGTAATGTTGAATAAAGATTATAGTACATACAACAAATATTAAATCATGAAATTTTAATTAACAATTGATTTACAGGGCATATCATGGGAAACTGGTCAGTTATACTTGTTTAGAGTGGAGCCTGTCTCTCTCCTTCTGAAATCTATCCGTCATTTCACGTCATCTTATATTAATATTGTAAGCAGATTTTTTTCCAGTACCGATAGCTGCACATCAAAAATTGATTTTGGCTTCATTTTGCAGAATAATAAAGAAACAGAAAAAAATAAAAAATAAAAATATTTAATCATTTTGATTAACAAAACCGTCCTCGGTTTCAAAATTCTTAAAATATCTGTTGAATAAACGTTAATTTTCTTGGGCACATTAGTTTTTAATAAGGTCATACAAAATGTAAATATAAAAATGTGTTACAAGTTACAATTCATTCTTAATGGGTGCTTCTATTGTTAGTTTTTTTTCCCTAAGGCCTTTTTTTGCAGAGGGCGCTCTCTTGAACATACAGTATTGTAACGAATAAGAATCTTCACCATTTCTCTTACTTTTTATATTTGTTATAATACAGCTTTTTACGTCAACGATAATGTAAATAAGAAACTTCAACGTATTTTTAGATTATTTATATATTTGTTAGATTAGTCGACAATATATTAAAGAGTAGACTTTCTCTATAAGTTTATATTAAGAAGTTGCTATATTTATCATAATAATGTTAAAGCAGCAAATAATTACTACGGAAAAGATTCGGGGAATATTCAGTCACCGTAGGTGAATGATGCTCAACATTTTTAAAAAACGGTGTATCGATTTTTTATTAATTTTATATTTGTTAATAACGTCGCTGCAAGCAAGAAGCTGATGTCCGGAGCAGTTCTGTGGGAATACCGAATGCAATAAAGAAGGCTGCTCCTTGAAAGACTAAAAACCTCAATAAAAACGACCGTTTCCTCAGTCGCTTAAGTGCTAACACCGGATTACACTTGACTGTCACTACGTATACTAACTACAAAATAAAAGAATTAGTTATTAGTAATGTAACTAAATTATATTTGTAGAAGAAATAACGGTGTTATGTTATATGATAAAACAGCTAACGGTGTAATAAGTTTAAATTCCACAATACTTCCTACAATAATTATTTCTGCAATACTATGTAATTATTATTAATATCTCCGTCAGAGAAAACGGAAAACGTCAAGAAAATAACATCTCAATTTGCGTTTATCTCCGCTCTTTATTGAAAACTTCAACGAAGCTTGGCTCTAAAATGAAGTTGGCAATAACTTTGTACTTTTTATTAAAAATAAGTTTATTTTTAATATAAACTACTCTATAATTTTATTTTATTTTATTTATAACTATCTGTTACTTGCAATTCTACCCACGAACGAACAATTGCCTATCACAATCAGATAGAATTTATCAAATCCATTTTTTACTTTAAACATTCAAACCTTTGTAGGTTTATAATATTAGTACAGAATTCAATAAAACCTACGCAATCCCTGTTATAACAAATTTAAATAAATGTTGTCATAACCTTTCAACAGTAAGATAAAACAAAGATATTTTAATAAAACGCCTCTTCATCTATTTACTTGTTATATTTTGAGTAAGTTCAGACTTGACTCTTTTGCCCTTTAGTCTTCATAACTAAATTAATCCGAGCTTATCTCGCAGTTAATTATTTATCTAGGTAACTTTAGTTAGTCCGTAACTCATTAATTATTGTCGGCAGAATGTCTTAAGATTTTTTTACAAATGTTTTATAGATAACGCTTCTCAACATTTTTGTGCATCACTCACGTAATTATAATCATAACTTAGTGACGTTTCACTTAATATCCAAAGTTTTTAAGGGACGATTTACTATTATTCATTGGATTTAGAAAAAAAATGGCGACTCACAGCGTGTAGTCTTCTAGCTGCATCGTGAATAGACAGGATATGAGTGATCTTGTACTTGTCCAGCTGTACAGGATCTTTGGAATCCCTGTAGTTACCCACGTAGAGCCCAGGCAACACCTGGAACAAAAGTCAAGAGTGATGTTAGTTTTTTAACCTTTTGTACAGTATAATGGATTATAATTGATAAAAAACAACTTAAAAAGTCTTTAATTTTTCTTTTTTTAATTGACAAGCTGTGTCGCGCGGGTTTACCTGCGTTTAATTCTACTATTATAACCTATAACCTCACGAACTGCCTGTCATAATCAGAAATATTTTTTTTAATTCCGTACTTTCAAAGATGAGTTTTTAAACAAACAAGCTATTCCGCTTCATAATATTAGTATAAATTAGCTGTTGCAGAAGTATACTTGTTTAGACTACTAACAATTTTCTCTACAATATCTTGTTAAGTTGTAATATCTTATTTGAACCTGTGACTTGGTTTTTCTGTTTTTGCGGTAGATTTTAAAAAGTATAGCAACAGTTTCTTATTTTGTATTAGTCTTAATGTCAAAATAAGCTGTTATAACGTTAGAATGTGTAGTAATAAATTTACAAAGTTATTGTTGAAAATACGAAATGTTTCAACCTGTACAGACATTGAGATAAGGTTTATGTTCTATGAATAGTAAAATCTTTTTAGAGTGTGTACTAAAAACAGTGCCAAAAAACTTAGTTCGCATTAGTTAGCATTTCGCTATTTACTCAGAATTTTAGGTAAAAAGCGATGGCAATGAAAGATGATTTGATTAAACGAATAAAATTTGTAAAAAAAAATGCTAAGTCGTCTATTTTTCGTTTACCTATCGATAGTTGGTGCTTTGCAAAAAAATAGTACTTTTTTAATATATCTGTATATAAGACCATATTAGTGACAGTTTATATATAACATTCTTTTCAAATAAAACTATTTTTTACAGATTAAAACTCGCGCATAATTTGGTTACCACTGGTACTATTTGATTACGACTAAATTAGTAAAAACTAATTAACTGACTAAATTAGTAAAAACTAATTAACTGACTTACTGACAGACACTTACATCTCGTCTACCCGTGAACACGATTGCTGCAAAACGTCAGCAAATTCGAAACGTCGGTTTGAAATAAAAATGTAACCAAATTATACGCGTGTTTTAATCCGTAAAAAATAGTTTTATTTGAAATGTGTACTCGTGAAAATCTAAGAAAATACTATAACATTTTTTTTATTTACTAGGTACTAATACAATGAGAATTATTATAATTATATAATTTAGATACATTTTGAGGTGAAACAATGCTTAATAAAGTAGACAGTTCTTGTCCCCTTAAAATATGAGTGATAAATAGTACTTAAGAAATAAAAACAAAAATTTTTTTTTGTAATTTATCAAGTATTTGTAAAAGCTCTTAAATATAACAATATGCGACAGCCACAAGAGGTCCATTAAAGTCAACGCCACCTCGTGGTTGAGTCTAAGACTACAAGTGTCAAGTCAAATGCGCTAATGATGATAGAATATTCACAGCTTGTATTCGTAATAATGCACCATTTACTAACAGGTAAGGAGGCCTATTTGTATTCTATGCGACATTTTAGAGTTTAATTGATGAAAATAACTGACTACTTTAATAAAAATGTATATAATTTTAAAATAAATTAAATAAAATATGAAAATAATTTATTATCTAGTATCTAGCTAGTACTAATGGTTTGAAGGTAAGTCTTTAAGCTTACACATACTACAAGCAAACACAAGACTACTTAACTTAATCTATATTATCTATACTTTAAAATAAATTGTATCGCAATATAATTTAGAGCCTTATTCGTAAACATAATATTAAAATCTGTTTAGCATTTTTTATCTTGTTGCGTGAATGTACAGATTGTTATGACAATAATGTAGACTTTTCAAAGTTTCTGGTTTTATTATATAATAATCTCTGCCTATTTTTAACGTGAAACGTGTATTATTTGCTATTGTACAAATAAAACAGTTTTCATTTATGTTTGTGGTCAGAGGTCATTAATTTGCTAGACAACGACTCTTGTAAACCCTCGAACTGCTTCAAAGTATAATGAGCATTGCTCTATCATCACGCTACCATTACTCATGTATAGCAGTGCTTATAACGAACTAAATGACTCACTCAGTACGTAATGAGCAAGTCACTGCAAAGTGCGTACAAGACAATAGAGCCTACTAACATAATGAGAATAAATTATGTCTAAATATGTCTGGCAGTAAATATTTCTAAAATATTATACCAATCCAGTTTTAAATTATGAGAAGGGTTGTTGAGGGGTAGATTGTCGGCGTCGATAAGTTCAACCTTCAACTTACTTTTTAAAAACAAAATGAACTCTTTACCTCTCTTACTTTTACAGAAAAATACTAATCTAATGAATATTTAGTTTAGTCTACTAAGTCAGTTAAACATTAGCTTCAATTTGCCAGTAGCCAATATTTGTTATAATAATCTATTACAAATTTAATAAATCATCAATGTTTAGGTATGAGAAAAATTTTTCTCGTTATAAGCTGATGAATCAGACAATAATATTTCTCCATATTTAATTCTTTCAAAATTCGTATATTACTTTTTGTGAAACAAACAAACAATCACAAAATAACTTCTGTATCGTAGGTACGTACGTGTACGTAGTTTTTTATTTATTTATTTATTTAAAACTTTATTGCACTCCTACAAACTAGGGTACAAAGGGCGAACGATATACGACACAAAGCAAAATATTTGTAAAAGGTAATATTAAATACTATTTTATGTAAATCGTATAATAAATCTAATATTATTGAGTTTTTAATCGGAAGAGAATAATTATTTGTAAAGACAGGATCATGGATTATAAATATTTAGGTTTTTATCAATTTAGCAACTTTATAGAGATTTCTTTTTTAACCTATCTGAGGTTCAAGAGTCTGTTTTTAATTAACATTTCAATATTAATATGAAATGTTAATTAAATATATATATATATATATATATATATATATATATATATATATATATAAATAGTGATAAATATCAAACTGTTATATTAACGTCTTTAATTTTTAGAAAATAGTCGTTTTAACGAGAAATAGAAAATTCTAATTCTATTGCTTAATTTTAATGAGGGCTTAATTATATGATAATATTATTATTTATTTGTTTTTAGTCACTCTTTATCAATTGGTTAAATAATATTACAAAATATAAATCCTTCTTTAACAATATTTAGCTATGAGACTAGTACTTGAAATAATATAAGATGTAGTAACATTATGTATTTATGGGTTACAATGTGTCAATGTCAATATTGTTTACTGACGTTGGTTTGAGATAAGCTATCATTTAATTTGTTTATATCAACATACATTTACAGTAGCTGTGTAAGTTATTATTGACTCAATTATTTCATACTATATTATATTAAACAATAATTATATGGAGTAAAACAGATATAACATTACGCAATGCATAATCAACTAGGACACTAATATCGCTTTGTATAAATATTGTTAGTGTGCTATCATAGTTTTAACTCACACTTTTTGGACTCAATAGTTATTAGTCTATTGGCTGGAGAATGACAATTAAGTATACAGATACGAAGCTTTACATAACAAGACAAACAAAAATAATATTGCATACGTTTCTGTATTTGAATTGTAAATAAAAGAAATCATGGAGATTTCAGACTCATTATAGTCACTAGAATATCATTTATGATATATTTTTTATTTTTCTATTCTTATGCTTGCTTGATCTTATAATAGAATATCCATACATACAGCCAAGTAAATGAGGTTGCAAATTTGGTACTTTATAGCTTTGATTTAATATATATTTTCCGTAAAGATCTTTTTTGATAATATCGAATTCTAGTGTTTCAAAGAAAATATATGAAACATTTTTCATGATTAATATGTCATATAGACTTTAATTATAAATAAAAAACATTATACATAGAAAAGAATATGAATAGTAAAAATATGAATAGTATATAATAGACTTAAATTTGTATATTGCAGTGATTATTAAAATACTGTTAATTCCGTTAGGTTAAAAAGTATATACACTAGGTATATACATTATATTAATAACAAAAATTTAAAATTTCAAGTATATTTTTGTTTTAATTATATTTAATTATGTTGATATCCATTACACGGACATGGAATTGTTTTAATTTATTTTATTTTTATCTCTAACTCCAAAATAGTTAAACCATTACATTTATTTTCCCGCCAGTCTAAGAACACGACAATAAAACTATTTTTTAGTGTCTCAACACTTACATCTCGTCTACCACGATTGCCGCAAAGCATTCGAAACGTCGGGTTAAAATTAAAATGTAACCAAAATTATACGCGAGTTTAATCCGTAAAAAATAGTTTTATTTACGACATTAACTTTTAAAAAAATAAAAGTTGAAACATAAGTATAGGTAAATTGGTCCTTTTTTTTATAGTATGTAGAAATCTATAAACTCTGCATTATACTTTGTATACAAGACTATACTAAACTAAAAGAAAAAGTAAGAAACGTAACATAATGTAACTATTGCAGTGAATATTGAACAAGCGGATACAACGATCGTACTTCATTTCCTACTTAGCGTGTAACAAGCCATAGCGTACTTAATGCTTTAACGAGGATGTCAACAAAATGGCGGGAATTGTTCGTTTTATGACATTTAATTGACAGGTGTAACTTACGTATTTATTATTTAAAATTGTGTTATTAACAGAAAAAATATATACTTTCCTTCTTCTTCTTTAATCTTTAAATGTAATCTTTTGTTCATTATATTCTTTAAATGTCATAATTTGAATTTATTTATAGAGGAGAAGGATACAACATATAATCTATTGTATGTATGTTATTGACAGTTGTAATATTTTTTACAATGTCGGTATAAATGATTAATGCCATTATTACGTAAACTGTGACGTTCATGTTGCTTATTTACTGCATTGCAGTCGTGGGTTACATGCCAAAGAAATAGTTTTTTGGGATTTTGCCTTTTATTCTAAATTTTATAGCAAAGTATAAACACTATCACTTAAATACTATAATTATGCATTATCAGTCATTATGCAAACGTCAAAAAAATTACAGAAATATATTTCAACGAGGTACAGGTAGTGTGTAAACTTTTTTAATTAGTATAAGAGAAAATAGAAATGTTCGCTAACAAAAAAAAAATTTCAATTTATAAGACTTCTTATTTGTGAGTAACTTAATCGCAGTTCTAACCATGAAGAATGTAAGTATGTTTATTACATTTCGTTTTTAACTATTGAGCATTCATGAAATATCGTTCATACATTGCCAAGGAAACAAAAAAAAATTGAGTATGTTTCTATAATACATATTTTTTTTTAAAAATGAAAAAATTACCTAAACAGGTTTCCAAAATAACCAACAGCTTTACCGATCTAGCGCAAAACTGCTGGAAAAAGTTAGTATTGTAAAATCAAGAATCTGAAATATAAGACAGTTTTTATTAGAGCTTGTCGGTATTAAAATAACAGGTCTTAGGTTACAGTCCATTATTATATGAAGAGGCGGCGCTCCTTCATTAAGTCAACATCAATAAAGGTAAGACAAACTGGCGAGGACTTTTGACTGTCATCACGAACATTGACTAATAATATTATATAAAGACACCGTTTTCTGCACTCACTACAATACTTCAAAATAAATTAAATAGTAATCAGTGTTGCTAGTAGACAAAGCTGTTCAATATATATTTTAGATAAAGTTATTTTAAAAATATTTCTGTTTTTAGTTAAATAACAAAATTAGAATAAATCTTTGTTATGTTATACGTTTCTGGACTGATAGAGGCCTTACTAGACAATTAATCATCCTGTCACTTTTCCCGACAAGGCCACAGCTCATAATAAAATATATTTGTGGTAATTGTAAGATACACCGCATCGAGGTCGAGGATCAATAGACAATATATGCCATTTATGACTGAAGATTCGTGTTATTGTATAATGAATTATATATGCATTTTGCCAAGTTTTTTACGTAAGTTTTTGGTACCGACATACGCACGAACCTATGAATTCACACACACACACACACACACAAATTACCAATTATGAGTCACTAATAAAAAACTCAACTAAATAAGGTACAAATCCAAAATTCATATGAACCTACATCATATTAGCGTCACTTCATTTGATATTCATGTAGCTTTTGTGTATGATAAGCTTAAAATAACAAACAACCTCTAAACGACTCCCCAACGACGTCGAGCATCAAACCTAAAACAACGAAACCAACAATTATTCATACTAGTATGCTAAGACCAGCTAGTCACAATAGATAATACAAAAAATTTTAAAGCGCGCGCAAAATTTCCCCATGCAAAGTCTATGGGAAAAATTAATTTTTTGACTAATTACTGCAATTAGGCTAATGAGATTTGAGAGTTGTCACTATTTTTCAGCAGTGTAGCATAATGAGACCTTTGATTTGAGCCATCAACGATATTTTTCCCTTTAGTGGTTCTCGAGCTACAGTGTGCCAACGAAATCGCTTCCTGCATTAATATATAAGATTATACCCACGTACGTGACTTTTGGGAAACTTCTCCCATTTGTTTATACCATTTATTTACAATAAAAAATAATAATATGACCGTGCCAACTTGCAAATGGTGGGTTATCTTTAGCTATCAGAGAAAATCTGTCCTACCTGTGTCCTGCCTTTGTCCTACGTGTATTCTATCTATTTCCTCCTCCCTTTCATTTCTCCCTATATTTCAAATGCGAATGCTTCACAAGTCTTGATATGGAGCAGATGTTCAGGCCATTTACTTAAAGTATACCGTGTTCTCGTTTGCCGCAGTATAAATAAAAACATAACGAAATCTTAATAATGAAATAATAATCAATATATTTTAAGCTACTATATACTGAATTTCTTACCTGATAATGTTGGATATTTTAAAGTTAACAAATTATATGTTTTACAGATTAATAAAGGCGATAGCTGTTTTCATACAATAACAAAACAACATCACCATTAACGGTTTAGTGCATATTTAATATTTTTATGAAACTATATTTTTTGGCTTTCGCAGTGAAACATTTTGTGGCACATGCGGTTGTATGGATTGAGTGAGTTCATTGAGACGAATTGTAGAGTTATCAGATATGTTTTAAATAATAAGCCTTTACTCAATTATATACATTTGTTTTTTATAAAAAAATGCTTGTTAGAAAGAAACTGATGCATGTAAAAAATGATTTACATGAAAGAAAAGGTTGTCAAGAGCAACACGACTGTGGATAACACTAACCAAGTGTATGATCTCATATGATAAAACCACGGATAGACTGTCTAGGGGATAGCAAACACCATTGGTGGCGTAAATAAAAAACACACCTCAGGATTATGAGGATATAAAGTTTTCTTGCATAAGGTGAATACTTGAGTTTTCAGGGTCAAAGAATTACTAAAGTTTAAAACTTTAAAAAAGCATAGAACTGTGTAGAGCTACATGGACATAACAAAAAAAGATAATACATCTGTACATCCATTTTTGATTCTTGGTTCGCCAACAAATTTTACATTCAAACATTGTTTTAAAAAAAATATGATTTACTCCGTTTCCCTTCGAAAAATACAATAAAGTTGGAATCAATGTATTCTTATCATATCATATATTACGGGATTTATAAAAATACTATTGCTTTATAAATTAAAATTAATACAAGTCTGTATTTATTGTTTACAAATTGCAATTGTTTGTTTTCAAATCTTGGGCACACATAGATCATCGTGAGCATTTAAAATATAATGTATACAAGATAATTCAAAGGCGATTACTAGTGGAATTTTTGATTGGTATAATGGTGATGAATACAATTAATTTTATAATGGTATTATTTAAAATCAACTAAATATTTACCTACGTCATGTCCTGTACATCCTATGGTTGCCTGGTACAGCCCGTTTTTTAATGAATTATTTGATATAAAGTGCAATAGAGAATTATATAAATGAAGTTAAAATCATTTCTGATTGATTTTGTGCACTCATTAAAGATTCTATTTCTTATATAAAATTTTTGTCTTGTATTAAAACTTTCTGTAAATTCATGATGAAAGCGTTATCAGACAGAACGTACATTCTTAATAAAATATAGACTTTTGAACATTCAACATAATGCTTCAATGCCTTTGTTACTTCAATGAACAACATTCTTTTGTGATATTTCAAATTTTTGCTTTCTAAGCTTTTAGAGACTTGAAAGAAAATTTTGAAGATGTTCACGAAATTATTTCTCAAGAAGCAAAAAGTAAAGATCGTAATGATATGGCACGGTGGCAACATTTTAATGTAATATTTAAAATGAATAAGTTAAAACTTTTAATGTCATAAAAAATTGGCTCTCAAAAAACTTGACATTTTTCATGAAGGAAAAACGAACCTGAAAGAACAGACTTCTCTTGAAATTCTTAAGTTAAAATATTTTAATAATCTAAATTCAAAACGAAAAAATATATAGTTTACAAAAGCATTTCTATTAAAGGAACACAGAGAACGATAGATAGATTATAATAACATAGTATCCTAAGGAAGTAAGGGCAGATAGGGTCGTAAATTTGTTAATAATTTCTGCTAAAGTATAATAATTTTAATGCGAACCTAATTAGGTTATATTATATTAATGTATTGTGACAACGCAAGCCACGTTTCAACAATAATTTGTGAGTTAGGTCTTACCTAATTTTGTACATAATTTTATTTTTAAGTTATTTAGTTAAAAACAGTCTTGTTTTGAAGAACGGGAATTTTAGTTTTCTATGCCTTGACAAAAGTCTTTTTTTTTTTAAATTTCGCAATCTTTTCTGAGAGTTTGTAAACAAACATGTATGTCTGTGTCTATTTCTTTATTTCAAGTTAAACTTGAAAATTTTACCACCAACAAACTGATCCATTCATAAAATTATATAAGATTTAAATGTTTTTTAAAATTTTTTTATTGTACCGTTTTGTAATTTTTTATACTAATATACGAATATTACGATTTCCAATTCAAGTACATAATAATTTCGGCATACAAAATTACCTCTTCTTTATCAACTAGTTCACAGTAAGAAACAACGGAGCCGTTTAATAGATAAATAGATCAATTGTTAATTCATTATTATATAATGGTTGAAATTCCCTTTGTTTGATAAAAATACTAAATTTTCTTAAGAATCGGCCGGCAACACTCTAGTGTGTCTTTGGACATTTGACCTATGACCCGCACGGTCATTTGCCCTCCTTTTTCATAAAAAAATAGTGTATTTTAGCGAATTTTATTCAAATATTTAGACTATAAATTTCGCCCAATAGCTGTCAAATAAGGAATCTCTTGGCAGTCGCAAATATAATAACAAAAACTTGCGTAGTGTTTCTTGTTTCAGTAAAAATCTTTAAATAATATGTAATAGTTATATTATGTTACTAGAAATAACTTCAATCAAATGTAGTTGTCAGACTGAAATAAAAGTTTTTTATTAAATACGAGGAGTAAACATTATCATTTTTGAATATTATTGAAAATTTAACAATATATGTATTTCATAATTAATGTTATTGGTTTATTTTAGAAAACATCGATCAAACATTTTTATAAATATCCTTTTTTTGTCCAAATCCGAACCGAAAATCTTAATATAAAATGTCAAGTCGATCCAAGTTAGATGCGAGTAGGTAAATTATATTATATTTGCGTTAAACTAATTTATTTTGATGATATTTTCGTACAACATAATTATATTCGCCATATAATAATCCCTGATTTCTCTGAGAGGGTCATCCTTGCAAATTCTACGAGATAACTTGTAAGGAGTCCAGGATAAAATATACCATTATTTTTATACTTTTAAGAACAAGAAAGTAATATTGAGATTTATATATAAATTCAACTCTGAGATATAAAGAATTTAGATCGTAAGCTTCTACATACGTTTAAAATAAAATAATTATGCATAGAGCTTGTTTATTTATGTGGTATAAATAGAATGAAACCTCACTTGACCTTTGCACTGTGACACTGAACATCTAGAATATTATGAAATGCACTAATCACGATCTTATCATGTATGAAGCCATAATCAAAAACCCACACAAAAATACGTGTAGCTCACACACACAGATGCACACAGCAATAGTATCGGTTATATAGTGTGGCATGGGTCCCGAGGGACTTCCTCTTACTTAAAGGCAAAAATCTATAACCGCAATAGGGGTGAGGGTAAAATGGAATATTTTTCAGAATATATATTTTTATTCTCAGAAAAATAATATGGAAAAAAGTAATTTGACAAGAAACTATTTTTTCTAATGTAGTTTTATTTTACAACTACATTTGGTAGTTCTAATTCAGAAATAACGTTTTAAAATAAAATCAATATTCGATCGTTATTGAAAGTAAGTACATTTTTCACGTCACAGGCCACAGATTTCAGTAAATGGCTGAAGAAGCTCAGCACTTTCTTATTTATTTTAAAACCAAACCTTACTTTATTAGGTAAAAGAAAAATGTTATCGAAAAAACGTTTCAAGAAGTTTTCCAAGATTCCAGTATATTATTTAATAATCTTATAAATTTAATATATGCTTTTATAATAATAAGGACTCAAAAATCTTTTTTATAATATTATATACACTAAATGTTACTCGCGGTTCCACTCGCCGACGAACAGTCTTATTTACTATTACAAAAACTGAAGGCAGTAGAGTAATGCCAGATAGCCTATATCCTTATGAACCTGCCTATCATTTTTAGAATATTTTTGTAACTCCATCCAGTATTTTTGAAGATTAGTGCGATTTAATAAATAAATAAAAACAAACAGTTTTACAATCGGTGTCTGAAGATAAAATAATATAATTACTATTAACATTGTTCTATAATTTTGTATTTTTTTATATGGCAATAACATAACTATAGACGTGCAGACGTGTGAGTAAGTCACCATTTTCGTTATCAAGATCGAAGTACAGTTAAAACTATTTGGGTTAGTAGAATTATGGTAAGTTATTTAGAATATACCTTTATTTGAGGTTATATTTAGTGTGTTATCGGAGTTAAATTATGTATATCAAAATAATCTAGGGTACATTTATAACAGAAGCAATTTACAAATTGTTATAATAATAAAAAAAAATTGAGTAGAGAATTTATATTCACACACATCACTTTTATATTTGTTGTTTTTTATAAAAAAAGAAAAAGAAAAAGTTCTGCAATTACTCGGTATATTTAGAGCATTGTAAACTGTGACTTTTACCATTCGCTTAAAATACCTATATATTTTATTATTAACCAAAAATACATAATATATATATCATGACAAAAGATCGTGAATAAGTACGTACTATCTTTTGCAACCAATTTCAAACCTCAAAACAACTTATTACCTTGTTACCTTTAACTTAAAATAATGTGTATAGTATAGTTTAATACTAATATATATCGATACGATAATCTACTGCAGCACTTTTAAATGCTTTTACAGTTATTACCAATTGTATGATTCGGGATGTTACTATAAATATAATTGGTTGCGTTCTCGACGGTATTGAGAGGGGAATGGCGGATATTTTTATTAACTATTGGTATGTGTATGTAATTTTTGTTATATTTAAGGAATCCTATTCTAGAAATGTAATTGGTAATCATAATAAGTATTCTATTCTACAATTCCTTTGACTATAAATCGGAAAGTACAAAAATAAGAAGGAAGTAAAATAATTATTTTAAATACTTTTCATTATTAAATTATATATTTTAGTAAAATACAAATAGAGTTCAGTTTGTTATATATCAAAAAAGACAAATAATTATTTTTATAAATGTCAATTTTAAGTTTACACTAAAGTTTAATCATTGTTTAATATCTCTCTTATACTACGTATAATATCTACAAAGATATCGAACCTATTGTTCAAGATAAGAGACATTTTCCAATATAATTTCAATTTCGTATTGTTAGCCATTGAAATGAGAATTTAATCTAAGTCTTTTGTTACATTTTAGCCCAATAAGTAACGGTTACGAATCAACAATAACCTGAAAAGATTCCTTTGTGAACGCAAACTAGCCCCCTTTTATGAGGGACCAAAGTTCTTTTTATATTATTCGTGACCTTTTGAGAAGGAATTTATTGGTTTTTATTGCTTTTTCATTAATTAAATTATTATTTTTTATATAATATGAGAAATATTTAAATATTTGTAATAAAAATATTTTTTACGGATTATTGTTCACGGGTAGACGAGATGACGAGATGCTGCAAAGCATTCGAAACGTCGGGTTAAAATTAAAATGTAACCAAATTATACACGAGTTTTAATCCGTAAAAAATAGTTTTATTTCAAAAGTGTACTCGTGAAAATCTAAGAAAATACTATATTGAAATATTACTGTATTATATAGATTTGCTTTTTGTGTCTTTTGACAAAAGCATTTGTCATACAGAACCAGAGAATAATTTGAAACAAAATTACAATAGCAAAGAATAGCAATAGCATAATAAGAATTGAATTTGAAGGAATAATAAAAATATATAAAAATTATATTATATCAAACGCGAAACTTTGAGTTCATTCAACATATATTTTATGTATTATGAAACCTATGACAGGTTTTGTTTCGATTTCCTTTCATTGTTAAGTCAAGTCAACAAGTCACCCATTTACGATTTTAACTCTTTAAAATAATACCATAAATTATTTTTATTTGTATCTATCGTCCCATAATCACTGAGACAATCTTAAGCTATTAATAAACAAGATTTTTAAACATTTATGGTTATAAAAATGTTTTCTTCTGGCATTTTTGGAAATTAAATATGTAATATATTAAATTCGTATCCTACTTTGTTTAGTATAACTTAAGTTCTCGTTCTTGTTATACGCTTTAAGTTAATAAAACCTTTTTCATTGACGCCTTCATGATTTGAGGTTGGATTTATTACCGCGTGCTTTTAATGATATTACGAATCACTGCAAGTGCCTTTGTACATAATATGTGCTATAAAATAAATTATATATTATACAAACAAATAAGATAATTAAATACTTAACTATTAGTTTTATAAACCCTTTTTTATATAGGTAATAGTTTTTCTATGAAAGAAGCTATATTTTGTAGTTACATTAAAACTGTGAAGGTGTTATAAAGTAATTAATTTATATCTGAAAATTGACATTTCATTTCTGATAATACAAATAACAAAGATATAGATTTGAAAATATAAGACATTTATAAAAGATTTTATTAGATTAAATCTCATTTAATTTTATTATTTTGAAATGATTATTTTATAAAAAACCGTATTTTTTTAAAATAGAAAAATTTATAAACAATTATTTTCAACTTGAACCCAAACTAAATAACTTTCCGGTAAATATTGGCAACAAAAAAGTCTATAGTTAAGATCTTCATTCTTTTATTCAAATTGAATTAATATTACTTTCAACAAGATTTTTAATACTGACTTTTTGTGACTTCAATTTCATCCTTCATACATGTTTTAATAAATATCTTTTGACTTGTATCACTATATACGAATAGTTTGGTTTTTAAAACGAGCACCCAATATTGGGTTTTTCATTTTAAAATTGATTGCAATACGCTTTACGTGTTCTATTTTCGGTTTTAATTAATATTTACAAGTTATAAAATATTGCTTGGAACATTTCATGTTTAAGAATAATTTAGTTTATTATTTTATATAACAGAATTGTTATTTTTAAACAATATTCATTCAAAAAAAATATTTGTCAAAAGTATAATCATTATAGATAAAAACCAAAATAATAAAAAAATTAATACAAATTAAAAAGAAATGACTTTATAAGAAAAATAATAATAAACTTAAGGAAAAAGAAATGCCTTTTTTAAGAATTATTATTATGTTGATATAATAACTTCAAAAAAGGAACATACACACTTAGTTGTTCTGTGAATTATGAATAATTGTATAAATTGTGTTTTGTTGATAACTAAAGTGACAGAAGTTGAACCTACGTAGCGCTGATGCTACGAGCTACGAGAGTTCGTAGCCGCTACGTTAGCATTACGTAACTTGACGCGATGCCACCAACCGCAGCATTGTGTAAAAATATTTAAATATTATTGTACTTACCTTATTCATACCATTCCCCATTCTGGCTGGTTCTTATATATTTAATAACAATTACAATTATTGTATATATATTTTGTTAAAACAAACAATGTGCAAATTTAACATATTCATTAAAATAAGTTGACATTGTAACAATCGTATGGAAGTAAATCCATCAAACTGTCAACAGAGCGCGTCTCTATGGCTACATTGTTGACACCGGTTGACACGCGAAATCATCGATAACTTAATCCACACATGGAATATTTTCGATGAATTTGGGACGCACGCAAAAGCGTTTTTAAGAATAAAGCTATCGTTTTTATTTAACACGCGGCTTTGTGTTATCGATCGTGATTATTTCGCGGTGTAGACGTAACGCGATATAATACACGCGACGTGCAGCTGCCGTGGCAAGCTCCGCGCTACTGGCGTGGCGGCCGGGCGTCACTGCGTCTATAAACCTTCGAGGCATGGGTGCCGCTGTTTAGTGGTACCGATATCGATATTTGCTTCATAATTTTTGTTTGTTTTACATTAGCTTTAATGATGTAAAAGTTATGTCAATAAATATTAAAATAATAAAAAAAAAAATCATACTCTCAGTTGTCTCTTTTTAAAAATAATAATCTATAAATAAAAGAATACCATTCAGTTTTATTTTCCAATGCGCTATACATTTAAAATAATATACTAAAAAAATAGATAACTTTTTTAACATTAAAAATATTTTAATACGACATTTAAAAATATTTAAAAAATTTTTGTTCAGATTTTATTAATTAAACAATAAGCATTAAACATTAAATTATCTTTCAAAATCATCGACACAATTACAGCCCTAAGACACCATCGCATATTATAAAGCTGTGCGACGCGGCGCCAGGACGCACGTGCTTTTTACAATATATATAGTACATTACAAAATATATATAACTATATTATTCTTTTCTATTTATTGTTCATCATATCGGCATATTATTATAATCATTGTCACACTGCAAACCTGACACTAATTACTTTTATATATTTTTTTAAAACTTTAAAGTGTGAAACGAGTCAAAATAGGTATTTTATTACAAGTATAAATAAATGTATGATTAACTAACTTTAAAACTTTCGCGTTGCATAATGTATTATTATTTTATCTATCTGTATGTGTGAGTTTACTATAAACAGGGTGTCCTAGTGTATTGTCAGGGTTCTTGATGATAAGAAATGCGCACAGTCGAAAGACAACCGGTCTTACTTAAATATGTTAAGGGAGTTACTGACAGAATTTCTAAAATCTTAAAAAAGGTTTCTATTAAAACTATTTACAAAGCTCATAGAAACGTGAGTCAATTCTTTAGATCTATTAAAAGTAATATTCCTTTACAATGTGCCCTGATATATAAACTTGGCTGTGATTGTGGTTTGTCATACATTGGTCAAACGAAGAGGAGCATCGGTACAAGAGTTAGGGAACACATATTGGATATCAAGAATAGGCGTACATCGAAGTCTGCAGTGTGTGAACATACCACAGACAAGCCCGACCATTATATTAGATTCGATAACCCTCAAATCCTCGCTAGGGAACCCCGCTACATACCAAGTCTGATTCGCGAGACTATTGCAATTAAAAAATATTCTAATTTCAATAGAGAAGATGGTTGGAGCTTTTCTAATACCTGGGACCCACTCATAAATACTTTAAAATCTCACATCTGTTACCGCACTGTCAGACCTCAAGATACTGTTAGTGCGTTTTGTTTACATCCGAAACTTTATGCCCGCAAATTAAGGAACCCTTGGAGGTAGATGACTAATTAACTGACTTAGTGACAGACACTTGCATCTCGTCTACCTGTGAACACGATTACTGCAAAGCAGCCGAAACGTCGGGTTAAATTTAAAATGTAACCAAATTATACGCGAGTTTAATAAGTAAAAAATAGTTTTATTTCAAATATATCTATGATTTACTATTCCGTTTCGGTAGTTTTTACTCCACATTCATCATTGACACTAGTAACGGCGATGAGGATTTTAAAAAACCTCAAAATCTGTGGAGACGGATATATATTCTCTGTCCACCGAAATTATATAATAACATATTCTGGTCTATCAATGTCTTGAGTTAAGTGTACCAATAATAGGCATGTCAATTTGTATGAAGTCATCTTACGTTGATTTCAATCTGTAATTTTAGATCAGTAATAAATTTTGGCCATAGATTTGGTCGTGCAATATGTATTAAGAGGATTAGGTTTTCATTATACACTTGATTTGCCCCACGACAAAAGTCAAGCTAAATAATACTGTTTAAAATACAAGTTGTTAGTTGTTTTTTTAAGAAAATCTTAAACTAATCGGTACACATTTTTAGTGGTGTATGAGACATGTACCCTATATTTAAAATTATTATTGTCGATAATGGGATGGTGACTGCAGCCATATCCTGTCACCATAAAAAATTATAAAGTACAGATAGTCTTTGAGAAAAAATATAATTCATAGTACAAAAAAGAATGTATAGGTGTAATCCATATACTAAAGTAACAGTTAAGACTAACTATTGTTAGCGATTTTGTCTGTCCACTATCCCCTCTTTTCCCTACTCAAACTTATCTATCATTACCTAAAATTTATTAGATATTATTAGGAATTAACACATTTATAAATATTAATAATAATAAAGCAAAGGTGTAGTTTCAAAGCTCATATAATTACATTTCATGTTGTTAGAGATCACACAGATTTGATTAGTTAAGTACTATAACACACACACACTCACATAATTACATTTATATCTGTGTGAGTTCATATAAGAACTATTACAAAGACAAAGTAGAGACTAATGAAGCTTGTAGGTTTGATATTTTAGGTTAATGAACATGCATCATGGCGTATTATTTAAAATCCAAGCGTAAAGCTGATAAAAAGCTCCATTAGCTAATTAAAAGTTATATAACAAGTCTATGGTTTATTATGTAAAAGTATTGCAAAATTTGTTCCTCTGTGGCATTAATAGAAATTTCGTATTAGGTTAAATGACTGCATATCCTAAAAATAATGACACTTCAATTTTTTTTTTCTGGGAATTTATATTTTAATGATATGAAAAGATTATTTTATGTCCATTGGCTGACGTAAACTTTCATATTTAATTGGATAGGGATATATATCGGTCAAAAGAGTTGCAAATTATGACACTTAGCTTAGGTATAATGTACCTGTGCCATAATATTTTTTCATGTCGACATTTTTAGAACCATCCAGTATTAGTGGAACTTGCGTTACATGTGGAAAGGATAGAATTAAGTAAGCTTGCCATTTAAAATGAATTAAGCTTTTTTTTTTTTTACTAACCATTAGGGATCTTTTGTTATCCGAATTAATAAACATTTTTATTTATTTTTTTTCAAAGATATATGATTAAAGACTATTTCAAATTTCATAATAATTTTAATTGATGCTATTCTATACTAAAAAGTTTGAACCATTTGTTAGGACCTTCGAAAAAAGTCAATAATTTTCTGCCTGAGCAAGCACACCATTGACCATTAGACCATAGAACAGGTTATGAAATGAAATGAAATTAAAATGTGTATTGGACATAAGTTTATATTAAAATATTTTTTATAGTCAAAGGTAACACGGGTTCAGTCCTTACAAGAGTTGACGACAGAAATACAGCGGGAATATCTTTAAAAAAAAAAATACGTAAACACTATTACAATTTGTTATAATAGATACTAAGTCAATATTCTTCATAAATTGAAAGGGACATTTGCCAGATACCTTACGTTACCCACGTATCCGATTCGAATGCGATAAAAATCTACTTTAACCGAATTCGGACCTCGCATGCTCATTTTATTTCGAACTGATTCCGAGAACATGTGGATGATAAAATCATTCTCAAATCAATCTCATAAAATGATGTTAGGTTCTTAGAATCGCCGTCAACTTCTAAATTATACGAAAAGGTAAGAGAAAAATAAAAATTCTGGATACACATAAATTAGATCTATAGTTAAGAGGAGTACCCTATAAAGATGACGATAAAATTTGCCCTTTTCGTTACTAAATTTGGTTGAGTTTATACTTATCTAGATTGTAAAATATTATAAAATGAAAGTAAGGAATATAAGTAAAGTAACTAAAATTCTTTATTAGACCTGATAAAAACAGAAAATAGGTTAATAGGTATATAGGATATTTCTTTAAGCGATTCGTATTTTTAAATTTAAGTGAAACGAATTGTATGTGAGCTTTTGTTTTCATTTCATATGTCTAACAATGTCATTAAGTCTTGAATATAATATCAAGCAAATGTCAGTTTCGGCTTCTTGGGTTATGTTGGTTTTGATGGCTGCTATGATTTATAGTTTTGTCGAATAAACTTTAATAAAAGCCCACAATAAAGAGTCCAAAGGGTTCGAAAGGTAGTCAGATCTAACCTCTAAGTGAGATGACTATGCCCTTAAATGACTCGTGCAATATATACATTGAGGCACGTAACACCGTCCTGTTGCAACAACACATATTTATTTATTTTTATCTTATGCATTTTGAATCAATATCTGTGATCACTTATGTACGTCAAATGGTAAAGTCAGAAGGGCCTATTTTGATACCATAATTATCGAAATTACGATATCTGTCGAGACACTCTGCAAACTTAAGATTTATACGTCGTTGGGTTACAAACGCCCCTATTCTGTGAAGAACTACACAGCAAACTCTGACTGGTATTTTTTTATTTTGATCACTGTTTCACAAACGTCAAAATATTTAATTGACAATTTGCGAGTAACTAGAACTATCGCCATCAATTCGATATAAGAGCCTAATGATTTTAGCCAATTAATATTGTAATCTCGGCCTGGAAGACAACCAATCACCGCAAGCAAGGCCCTTTGACGAGTATAATGGCGAGGGGCAGCCGTTACCCCCTCGCCATATTTGAGGGAGGAGGGCAATCCGACCCCTAACGCCACCGCAAGTAACGACTTCTAACGGAAAGTAATGCAGTCAGGAATTTAAATAATAACAACAAACAGGTGCGTATTCGCTAAAATATAAATCATATCCGAATCCCATTCATTTCATTGTAAATGTAATCCTTTACACTGAGATATGATTTTGTTATCAAATTCCCTTTAATGTATAATTTAAATATATTACATGACAAATCTAAGATTTTAGAGAGTTTATTGTAAAAACATTTACAATTCAATTTGAACGAATAACTTATTATTTACCGGTGGGCCTAGATATTAATGCCAGTAACAACCACTCGAGGCCAAAGACACTTATATCCCGTCTACCCGTGAACACGATTACTGCAAAGTATTCGAAACGTCGGATTAAATTAAAAAATGTAACCAAATTATACGCGAGTTTTAATCCGTAAAAATAGTTTTATTTTAAGTAAGTAATCATCAACTTTGTTCAACATCAAGGAACCACTTATATCAAAAGAAATTGGTAGTTTTTTGAGATGATTTTGATATGAACAATGCACCAGGTATCGGACATTAAATTAGAACAGAAGGAATGGTTAAAAAAATATAAAGAAGGAAAGCGAAGTTGTCGTAATCGGCTACCGTAGGTAAAATATTTCTATTAGAATAGAAATATATTACGGTAGCCGATCTTACGGCCAAAAATATTTTTTTCCATTTCCACATTACTATTAATAAATAATATATTGTAAAATGGAATAATTATTTCCATTTTACAATTAGGTGTTGGTCCTTAACTTACAGTATTTCATTTAATATGGTGTTACAATAATCACTTATTTAATAAACATATTGAATGACACGAATTTCCTATAAAATGTCTAATTACTGAACTAATATTTTGAATCGGAAATGATTTATCGTTTTTTTTTAATTAATACAAGAGAAAAATATAAATTGCTTCCTTTTAATGTTCCGAATTAAAGAAACTCGGAATTCAGATGAACCCAACCCTTGAATGCACTAGTGTAAAGACAATTATGAATTTGTACTGCTGCTTTTTTAAATCAGATTTGGTGCTACAGTGCCTTAAGCGCTCTAAGAAATCACAAGAGTGACTCAAAAACTTATATATGTATAATTTTTTTAAGTTCTATTTCGGTGCATTTGCAGGGGAGAAACACGTACGTCACGATGGTGTCTAACTGTGGCTATGAAGGCAGCCGTTGGTTTTTTGTGGGTAGCCTTAAAAGTGACAGCTTCCTCTATGCTGCCGAGAAGTCTCACATAACCCCCCCGTCATCACTTACTTGACTGTAAGATTTTCCAAAAGCAAAAAAAAATAGGAAGGGAGTGCATGTTAAGATAACTATACACAGCAAAAAACTGAAATTCATAATTTATAATATGGAGGCAACCTAATTTCCGAGAGTAATACAGCCGCATTACTCAGTATTTTCAATGGTTTAGTGTTATGGCATAACTGTCTTTTTTTTTTTTTTTTTTTTTTTTTTTTTTTTCTTTCCGTTGGAAAAACCCGTTACGGGTACCCCGTCGGCCCAGGGGGGTGACGGCCGGGGGGTTATGTGGGACTACCCGGCAGCATAGAGGATGCTGCCATTTTTAAGGCTACCCACTAAAAAACCAACGGTTGCCCTCTTTGCCGTAATGGGACGTCACGGGATCGCGTTAGCACACACCGTGACGCCCCGGATGGCATAACTGTCTTGGGTATCTGGTGGTACCATATTTTTACCAAATCAAGTATCAATTTCAAAGCCTGGGTGTGAGAGAGTTACTTTCTTTGATATGTTTATGGATGGTAATAGAAAATATTAAGAAAAACCTGTCCTACCTCAAAAATATGAACTAAACTTTGCAATATATAAGGGGTAATACCTATACCTTCAATTTGAAATTTTAAGGGTGCAAATTAAAAATATATTATCAATATTTTAAATCTTTATTAAATGACTAGATTAAAAAAAATATATAGAGTAGATAATTCATAATCACCTTGTCTCATGCACTAAGAAATAAAGTCTTATTTTCCATACACAGTATATCTTATATTTGTATACATCAACATAACTTTTAGCTATTAGATGTAAAAAGTGATTCCTAATATTCAATATTATTTTCGTGACCGTGCCACTAATCCTAATCCTTGTAAAATAAATGCTGTCCCAAGCCACCATTTAAAAGAAGATGCTTCATTAAATAATGTGACTCCAATTATTCCCTGCAAATAATTAATAATATTTTTCTTATATATTATGATTATAGTACAAAAGTATTGCTGCCAAAAACCAAAAGTTTGAAAATCATAATAATGTGATACACATACAGACAATATATAACTTGAAGCAGAAGATATGACTGTTGGAGCAACGGAGTTTGATGATGCATCAAGAGACCGCAAATAACATCGGCAACCCCAAGTGTTTACTAAAACCATTAATACTAACAAAACTGCCCAAATAATGTAACTGTCACCCTGAAATATTAAAAAATTATTTCATAAAATGATTTTTTGTACGTCACATTATATATACAATGTTGACAATAAATGTTATAGAGGGGAAACGAATTTTTAAAGTTTTAAAAAACCAAAATAGATGTTATAATCTTAACTTATGAAAATTAGTGCCATTTATATTGTACACACTATTATGGCAGCAGTTCCTGACAGCTTTCCTAATGTGCTGCCTACTGAAGACCAGAGACCAGCCATAAGGGCTTCTTGTAACATTTCACAATTTTTGTTTGAAACTTTTACAGTTTATAAACATAACAATCTAGCATTAGTGCAAAACGATATAATGATAATAAACTTTTAAAGAATAGACATGTAGCCTCTTTCCTTTTTTAGTAAACTATGAAAAACTAAAATCAGAATCAAAGTTTCAAAACAACTATTAATATTAAGTATACCAAATGGGAAAATATGACAGCTTTATTTTTGACAGAACATTATTCAGCTGTTATACGCTTTTTGCTTGCTCTATGGTAGTTTAAAAGTATACATGCTTTTCATAAAGTATGTAAATTATCTTGATATTAATATGTTCTTTAAATAATATTAATTTTAAATTCAATGTAAATTAAATAATTTAATTGCAATCGATCCTCTTATAGATTATAAACTTAAAAATCTTTAAATAATAAAAACTTCATGGAATAATTTACATAAAGATTACAGGTATAATTTTGTCTTTTTTTGTTTTTTCGGTCAAGCTTGTACAACAATAAAAGAATTTTATATATTAAAGTTAGAGTGAGGGCGAGAAAAACCAAAAACATAAGAAATTGCGCTATTGTACTTACAGTATAAAACAGTTTAATTACGTTATTATAGAGATTAGTATATTTCGTTATATTTGCTAAGTTTACTTTTAGTTTTACTTTTTAGAACTTCCAGGTAAATAATAATGATCGTAATAAGTTGATAAATAAATAATTTTGTGGTTTTTTTTTTGCCCACAATGCACGGTATGCTACTTCACAATTGAATTACAGCAAATTATTTTTAATTAGTATCTAACAACTGAAATATATATTTATATTTAGCAATTTATTCAAATTGTCTTCCCATTACTTCCACCTTTAGTATTACTTCCACCTAGTATTACTTCCACCTTTCTTTAAATATACAGACTTCGGTCTGACATATATACTCACAGTGCAGAGAGCCGAGGCAGAACTGTTGGAATTAGAAATAAATAAATAATAACATATCATAGATAGGACTTAACATTAGGACTTAGTTAAATTTTTTTTTATTTTAACTAATAAATAATTTACGTAATTTTTTTTAACACACACAAATTTTAGCGTCCATATAAATTTTATTTAGTGCTACGACTACTTTTCGCCGTCAATTTTTTGAGTCGGACCGGATTTCGTACTTAAATATGTTGAAGCTTTCTAACTTTTGGTCTTTACTCTATGCCATTCTGACTCTGCTAAGTATTGTTGCTGAGTTTCTTTCTATAATAATTGTACATTTGAGTTTGACGTTTTTAAATTATACACTTCAGTTCTGACGTCTGCTTGTCTCTGTGACTCCTACTTGATAGTAAAAGTTTTCGCAATTTTCTGACCAAGCAATAAAACAATTTAAGAAGCGAATGAGTTTTAAGTGTTAATGAAAAATTAAACAAAACTGCAATCTGACAAAATACTTGAGTATTTTTTTTTGCCTGCGAGATTACATCGGGTATTAGAAGTTAATATTGAATTTCATAAACGTAAAAAAGATGAATATCATTAAAAGTGGAGATAACATTTTATTAATTTGGAATAGCAGTGAACCAAGTGAAATTAGTAATTTTGTGAAAGAAATTCAGAGCTCACAAAATGTCTCAATAGCATTAGAAAATTCCAGCATGATTACAGAAGGTAAGCAAATTGTATTCTTCTATTGCGTATCATATATTCTTTAAGTAACAATAGCAATTTTTAATATTTCCATAAAAAAATATTTTATTATTTCCTAGTGGCGTAGCTATTCAAAACTAAATATTTTTGAAAGTTAACTCTTTAAATTTCTTGTCATGAAATTTCCAGAGTCAAGACCTCTATCATCGTTTGATGTGATACTATCAAATTGGTTGACACCACATTTGGTTCAACACACCGATGGTCTACTTGCAATTCTCATCAAACTTCTCAAACCCAGTGGTAAACTTATACTCAAAGACGTAATGGATATTAGCTCTGCACTCAAACTTAATGGATTTCTAAATGTTACAAAGGAGGGAAATGAATTCACAGCTGAGAAACCTAAATTTGAGGTAGGACAAATAATAATCTGCATCCACGAATAATAGTGTTGCTTTTGTTTAAGACATAAGATTGTTTTTAAAAATTTTATATATCTATTCTATTATCAGTCCCTTTCATAGATAGGGAAATATGGAAAAATAAATATTGACACTAAAAGTGAATGCTTCTAGTTATAGAAGTAGAACTGCTTCGTTAATAAAGTTAATAAGAATTTCTTTCTTGTTCTTTATTGTCCTAATATTTTATTGCAGGTGGGATCTAAAGCATCCCTCAAACTTAAGCCAGCAGTTTGGAAATTAGATGATACAGTGGAAGAAGCTTGGACTGGTAAAGATGATGATGAAATCATTGATTCTGATATGCTGCTTGATGAAAACGACTTGAAGAAACCTGATCAGCAATCGTTAAGAGGTCAGTTAATATATATATTGTGTGTAATATGTATATATATATAATAAGTTTCATAATACAATAATTATCATCAAAACAAAAAATTATAGAAAGAGAATGACAGTGTTTAGGATATTTACTAATTTATTTCTTTTCCACTTTGAATCAATACCAATGATCACTTGTGTAACAGGGCCTATTTTGATACCACACTTATCAAAATAAGCCTGTCTGTTGAGACACTCTTCAATATAAAGTTACGAGGGTTCCAAACGCACCCTGGTGTGAGAATAACTACACAATAAATTCTTTGGGATTTTTTATTTTGTGATCACTGTTTCACAAAGGTCAAAACATTTTATAAACATTTAGAACCATCATAATCAATCCAACATGAAGTCCCAATGGTTCTTGTATAATTATTATTGCAAATTTGGTCTGCAAGACAAGTAGTCACTGCAAACAGGCTTGTTCACAAGTATAATGCAAGTGTCAGCCATAACTTTCCTTGAATTATTTGAGGAAAGAGGAGGAGGATAAGCTTTAACATCATTGAATGCTTGTCATTACTATATAAATAATGCATTTCTTTTAAATTTTTACCAATAACGGTACAATTATCATTTAAAATAATGAATTACATTAAATGCCTAAATTAACACTTTTACCTCCAATCTACTTTTATATATGTAATATATACTGTTTTAAATTTATTGAAATTTATGACAAAATGGATTTGGGACATGATATAACCATATTGTTAAATCTTATCAGTTCAAATACATTTTCTAGTTATCTTGATAAGTATTGAGGTTTTGTGTTGCAAATTACATTAGTCGTTATGAGGTGACATTGAGTAATTGTGCCATTTTGTACACAAAGGATGTTGATTTAAAAGGAAAATTGCCACAGAGTTTTGTTATGAATGGAAATTGTTTTGTAGAATAGATAACATAGTCTTATCATACTAATTTAATAGTTTAATACTTACCTATATCTAAATAACTTGTAATAAAATTGTTCTTACAATCATACATCAGTAAAATGACTTATATATTGAAAATACTTAAACAATACACAATAAATTCAATTTTGATATTTACTTTATATTTTGATATTTACTGTGAATGAGTATAATTCTTACCTCTTATTTATCATCCTATTATCTATATTCAATTTTTAATATTATTTCAGTATGTGCAACAACTGGCAAGAGAAAGGCCTGTGCTGATTGTTCCTGTGGCTTAGCTGAAGAGCTGAATGGAGAGACTAAACAAACACCAAAGTCATCTTGTGGCAGTGTATGTATTTTAATATATTATATTTATAAATTAATTAATAATTAACACTATAAATAAGTCACTTTAAACAAAGTATTTCTTTAAATATTAATAAAATATTAGTTAATAGTAAATCATAATACTACTGGAAGTTAGAAGTAAACATTCCTACAATATTTATATATATTATATATTGTTTTTTGTCTGAAAATAATTATTTAATTAAATTTTATTACATTTAATTAGTTCTTATTTAGTTCTAAGGCCTTTAAATTATACTAAAACTATTTATTTTAATGAAATGCTATGGAGTGTCAAGTTTTATCTTGTGTAATTTTAAATAAAAAAAGAAAAAACCTGTTTGGGCAACAATTTTAATAGAGCTAGATGTGTATTAGGAGCGGATGTATTGGCCTTGGTTAATAATTTATTAACTTTGTTTCAGTGTTATCTGGGTGATGCGTTCCGTTGTGCTACTTGTCCGTATCTAGGAATGCCAGCCTTCAAGCCCGGGGAGAAAGTTGTATTAGATCTTAAATCTGATATATAGTTCTTTATTTAGAATTATTATTTACCCATTGCGGTATTCCTGTTGTGATCCTTATTTTAATAAACTTTATTAACTGACATTTTATATTATTGAAGTAATGGTATATTTTACAGTGAATAAATAGTTATCTAGCGCCTTAAAGTAGCGCGATCTAGCACTGAATAGGATATTTCTTTTATGCTGTAATTTTATTTTTAAAAATGATTTTTTTACTTATTTCAATCTCATAAAACTAAAGGAGGATTAAATCAAACAACTAGATAGCAAATATTCAATTATACATATTCTCTCTTTCTTTTTACAAACAGTTAACTTATTTTAAACATCTCCCTCTATAACATTTTCATTTACATTATCTGAATAGTACTCATCTCGCTATACAATAAAATATATATTTTGCCATATTTGTCATATAACGATTTATATTTATCTAATATTAAAATGACACATTTCCCACTCTGTGACATCGTTAACAATAATAATGAACTTAAATATTCATGTTCAGTTTGTGAAATAATGGTTTATTCAATATTAAGTATTATTGAGGCTTCCACTTTGGTCAATATACCGGAAACTGTTTTTGTCGAATCAAACTTTGCTATTAAACAAAACATTTATTACTTTTTATTGTCGCTTCCCAAAACGACAGGATACAAAAATAATAGCGAAGTGCGATCCGAGCTGATGGCACAAACGTTTGTGTCAAATCTATTTTGTAGGTTGCTAAATATTACTATGAAAACAGTAATCTTAGAGAAATATTTCCCTAAGATCTTTACTGACCGTACATTATATTGGCAACAAAGTTACAAAAAATCTTTCATTCACCATTATATTGTAATTATTCTTAAAACACCTAATTATTCATCCACACAAATAACATCCAAACAACACGCACCCTAACATTTATAAAAACAATTTAATTGAATAGTTACAAATATTTGGGCAATGAAAATGAACCAGTGTAAAAATTTGATAAACACGTGAAAAATACATACTATTGAAAACTTATCTATATTTTAAAATAAGTAACATAATGCTTCGTTTTTTTTAAATATGAATGGATTAGAAATGAAGATGTTAAGGTTATAATTAAAATTATTAAACCTCAAAACGATAGATGTCAAATGTCATTGAAGACATTATGTTACATAGTTTATACAAACAGTTAATTACAAATCATGATATTCCTATATTATGAATTATTTGTAAAAGGTATATTTAGTTGCAGTTGACCTAAATTTGTAAAATTTGATCTAAGGAGAAGAAAGCAAAACTATCCCTAACCAGAGAAGGAATGACTTACTTAACGGGTGCTCAAGCATAAATAAAACTGACCACATGGGATCATACAATATCAGTTTTATAAATAATAATTGACGCACTAAATATACCTACAAACGGCGCGGAAGAACATCGATTGTCTATAACCAGCCAAAAAGGGGCAAAGGGTTTAACTCCCTCGCGACACTAAGGGCGCCAATCCGGCACCTTCACTATTTTTCTATTATAGATAATAAGGCTTGTACATTAACTTACTTCATCTCTAACATTTCAACCAACCCTGAACTTTGAAACTTTTTAATATGTTGTGGCTTTTAAACATTTAAAGATTGATATGGAAATATACTCCACCAGGCTATGTAAATATAGAATAGCTGATCAGATAGAAACAGAAGTTGTTCAGAACTCTGCAAGTATAAATGTATTTTAAATTGCGGAATTCAATTGATTGTCAAAGAAATGAGGGAACCCTCTATAACTGTCTGTCTGTAACTGGAATGTACACATACAGACAGACCTTGTTTTCATAAATGTTTATTTTTAATACGGCCCTGCCAATAACTGTTGGTGTTTAATAAAAAAACTTTACAAACAGAGTTTCGTACCATTCTCGAACCTCTAGCACCCTTCAGCGAAATATATTTTTAATACTTTTGAATTTAGATTTTAGGAAATAATACTTTTTGTAACGAATTTTGTACTAAACGATCGTCTATTCCGATACTGAAGCGTCGCGCGCCCCTTTAAAATAAATGCTACTATTTTCATAATTTAAGTAATATCTTCGAAGAAACTACTAACCCACAACATTCAGTAAAGCGTCCCAGTCTTTTTAAAAGTTTTATTTTCATCAAATTGAGATCTTGTCTAGACTTGCTAGCGACCGCCCGACGTGACTCGTGCCGAGGGCCGTCGCGAGGAACGAGTCTTAGTTTGTGAGGTAGGCTTAGTCATGTTCTAATGATAGCGCCTTGTTAGAAAATACCGATTAATAAAATGAGATCTTTCATTACATTTACAAATAATAATAATAATAATAATAATAAAGACGATAAAACTAGAATTACATACATTATACAACAAATTATTACATTTCAGAACACCTCTCGTCGCCAACAATGCTTACCGTACACTAATATGTCAGTTAATATTTAATAATCAACAGACAATACAAGTAACAAGCGTGTAACATCTAACAACCAAACTGTTCATATCCAAACTTATTTACTGGATGGGTAAATGTGTGACATGAATAGTGGCAACACCGAAGTCTTGTGGTAATGTGCAAAGGTTATTGAAGTCTGTTATCCATTATATTATTTAAAATATCGTTTATCTGTGAGTTAGAATATGTTTTAATTGTCAATATTATGCAAATTATAAAATAACAGTTAATATATATACTTAATACGTAAAATCAATTTGATAATGATATGGCCATGCTTTGTGGTTATAATATAATATATGTATTTAAATCACAGACTACTTGTTTTATATAAGATTTAGTTTATCTGCGTATTTTCGAGTATACAATAACTATACATTTCTTACCAATAACGCGCTTAATATTCTAAAACATATATTTTTTTGATCAAGCAATACTTCATGTCTACTCTGACCAATAACTACAAAATATCACAGTCAGTGCGTTTATTATGTATACATCATCTCATAGAAAATTTATGTGTATCACATATGGACGACTCCAACAGAGATGGCGTTTAAAAACCATGACCGTTGGACATATTTCTTTATAATATATAATTGTTATAATATTATATGATCCAATTATTTGTCGGAAAAAATTGTTTACATATATAAGCGATAATTCGGCGTCGAAATTTCTAACTACAGAAAAGTAATATTAAAATTTTAATGGATATTTTTTTTTAATTGCTCGAGGATACAAAAATAATGACAATGCATCTTGGATATGTGCAGTCACAACCTTTAAAACGAACAAAACCAGCTAAACAGCCCGATAGGTCAGATCAGGTTATACATAGGTCATAAAACCGAACTAACAGTCAAGAAAACACGACTAACTAACATTCATTGTACATTCAAGTTGTGTATGCATGCCGTGAAGACAGATTATAAATCTCATAAATTATCACAATATCTAACCTAGTTAAGATCTTGAAGTTAACATATTTTTGTGCTCATTAATCCTTTACGTCTTTAAGACGGATGTTTAAAAAAAAGGTTTTGTTATTTAGTCTATCCAGCCACTATTGCAAGATAACTTTAACTTTGGTTGTAAATACGACTTTTTAAAAACATTACTATAAGAAACTTTTTTCACACTACGCTTAAATGTAGGTAGGTATTCTGTAGCACCTATTGAGCATAATCGAGAGCTTTCCAGAAGAGAAGAGAAGCGTAATGTGTTGCGTTTTAATATACGAACAAGCAGTAACTGGCAACAACCTACGATCACTTTCTGAGTACTTCTACTTTATATATTCTTAATTTAAAGTATAATACAATAGCTATTTGAAAAAATATGGCTTCAGGTTATATTGAGTAATTTGTCAGTTACGTAAATTTTTTGTGTAAAATAAACTTAAAACACATTACGCTATACAAAGAGTGTATGTTCGTTTTACCTTAGAAGTTACATATTTACAATATTGTACACGAACGCGTATAGAAGCACCCGACAGAAAAAAGCACCTAGTTTCCGAATAGAATATAAGCGTACGATTGTGAATGCCGACCGCTACGGAAACTTTAAATAACCGTTTACACCATACAAAAAAATATGTCATAACTCACTGGGCGATCAATCTACTATAATTTTCACCACAATAGTCAACGTACAATAATCGCAGCCACAGTTCCGACTCCCAAGTCTCAAATTCTGTTCAAATTAATCGGTTACGACCGTGTAAAACCAACAACAACGGCATGATAGATTTCACTCTGTTTCGTAGCGAGACAAGAAAGTTTAACGTTTCTTGAGAGGCGGTCCGTCATCGACGACGTCGGAGGCGGACCAGCGCCGCTTGCGAGCGTCCTCCTTGACACTGAGGTTCTCGGGGTGCGTCTGCGGTGGCGCGGGCGCGGGGGCGGCGGCGGGGGCGGCGTGCCGGCGCGCCACCAGCGACACGCACAGGTCGCCCACCTGCAGGCGGTGCACATGCAGCCCGTACCGCGCCAGCGTGCGCTCCGGCTTGCACGACGCCCAGCCCTGCCCGTACACGAAGAACGGGTGTTCCACCGTCGACTCCAGCTCCACCTGCGAACCGAATATTCAATATTAATAAAGGCTTTGTGTGTACGGTAAGTTGTAGGACGTGTACAGAGATATAAAAAGATATAGATAAAATGTTTTGTCGTGATGTATCGCAATTTTTGATAAGGGTACTATTTGGCTTATCTACAAGATACCTAGAGCAAAGACAATTTACATATGTACAAAAATAAGGAAGTGTTATGCGACGGCGATGAGCGACCAACGAACCTGCGAGCGGTTCCTGTCGTACGTGAGAGTGAGTGCGAGGCGGTCACCGCGTTCGTCCAGCCGCAGCAGCGTGCACTGCGTGAGCGCGAGGTCCCCGCTACGCTCGGCACTCATCACGAAGTCCTCCGTGCGCATCTCCTCCACCCTCCGTAGCGACCCGTCCTCTAGACGTATCAGGGCGCCTCGACAGAAGTAGGGAGCCGGCGCTCCTCGCTCCGGAGAAGTTGGGGGGGGCTCCTGGAATATTACAATGTTTTATAGGACTTATTTTGCACAGTAAAGGTTATAATAATTATAATTATACAAATGGTGATTCCGACATGGTATCGCGTGAGCGATATCATGTAGAGTTCGTGGCATAATATTAATTAGTATTCGAATGGATTATGCCATGTAGTATATGTCGGAATAGGTATCTACCTCTCTCGGAGTCGGCTGCGGCGCCGGCGCAGACACGGGCGGCGAGTGCGGCGAGTGGGGCGCCGGGGCCGGGGGCACGAAGCCCGATGTGGGGCGCGGCCGCAGGGGGTAAGTGGGGGGCCTCGCGCGTGCGCCGTATGACAGGTAGGAGGCGTAGGTGGGGTGTGGCAGGAAGGAGTAAGCGGGCGGCGCGGGCGCGAAGGGCGCGGGCGCGGGCGGTGCAGGCATGGCGTCGCGACGCCGCGGAGGGTAGCGCGGATAGGGCCGCGGCGGCGGCGCGAGGAACTCCGGCGTCATGCTGGGCGGCGGGTACAGGTGGCCTAGACCCTGCAGCTGCCCGAGCTGGACCAGCGCCTCGCCGGGGAGGCTCGCCGAGATCATTGGACGAGCTGGAAGGATACGTTTTAATTATAATACTTTTCTATGTCATGACAAAGTTTGTACATCATATTATGAACTAGTTACTTTTAATTTATTATAGTATTATTATTTATTATTTTAATTTATTATACTATGCTTAACGTTCCATCTGTATGATCCCTGCTCACCCGCGTTTGGTGATGAGATAAGAATGTGGAGCGGACGACGTCAACATTATAAATAGCTTTTATTTGTATGCATAATATAACTTAAACGTGATACGTGATACAAAGTTTCTATTGTTTGATGTACCGAAACAGAACCGTCTTTGAATTTCTTAATATACCGACATTGCCGACATATTCGGCATTTACCGACGTCACCACCTACCCGAAGCTTTTATAAATGTATTTAAACGTTAAAAAGAGGGGAGGATAAAAAGCGATTAAGAGTCAACATTCTTCTGCGTATCGGCCTGAAGCGATAATTTGTGAAACAAAGAGTTGAGCGCACCTGCGCAAACAATGTTCATGTCAGCACGATTGAGCCGGGACACCATGTGAGTACCTCATTTAAGAGTATGGAGAATTTAACTTAATGATTTCTAAGATTTACACGAGTACTACACATTTCAATAAAACTATTTTACGGATATAACTCGCGTTTATTTTTACAATTTTTAATTTAACCCGACGTTTCGAATGCAGCAAACGTGTTCGCGGTAAGACGAGATGATGGTGTCAGACAGACGAGTTATATCCATAAAATAGTTTTATTGAGAATTTCACTTATTTAGGAATTAGGTATAACATAAATTAGTATATATGCAATACCTCTCATAATAATAATAAAAAAATGTTTTGGATAATTTTTGAACCTGGCAATTTTTTTATCTACGAAATACTTTACCACTATTACAGTTCTTTGTGTCCGATTTAATATATCTCAATTCTTTAAATAAACATTGTTTCTTAGTTTTTAAAATATGAATATCTCATGCACTATGAGATCATGTTTATTAAAACTTGTGAAGCAAAATAATTTACCAGATAATTACTAAAGAACGAAGCATTTAACATTTTTGGCAATCATTATGATATTGAAAATCACCTTTCTAGATTCGAGCAATCGTTAGAAGCTGACCTTGGCACTTACAAAAACTATTTTACTAAATAATTCTGCACAATTTATATAAATATTGTTAAACATAAACTTGAAGTGGAGCATATCATATGTTATCAATGAAAATACCAGCCACGTATTTTAATCTCACACCTTTGATTTTACAATATTATTGGGTTGAAAAGTAATGGAATTTAAATTTTTATTACGCATATCAATAGACGATGAGAATAAAAAATTGTAAAGCTTACTTTAAGTAAGTTTGTAAGTTATCAGAAAACAGAAAATGAAAATGACAAAATTACTTCCATAACATAATCTATAGTTAATTATTAGTTGTCAGAGACAGCGACTGATTATTTTAAAAGACAATAAAAACTTTTGAATATAAAAATATCCATTAACAAATCGAGTGTTGGAATATAAATATACGTACATCGCGCGCTTGCATAGAATTTAGCTATTCACCAAAACAAAACATTTTAACACAGACAACGAGAAAATATCTCGCCATCTTTCCTCAGTAAGTGAGTCACATTGTCGTGACTAAGTCGTTAAAAATTCAAGCCAATTAGCCACTTCCAACCACGTATAGCCTCTATTTCTGACATTTCACAGGGGTTCAGACTCGTTATAAACTGGATCTATTTAGAGCTGCTGTCCAGAACTAAAATTATTCTATTATCGATTTTATTATTATAGAAATTAGTTTATGATACTGTTGAAGTTAATTTTTAGATTCTTGTTATAAGGAAAATGTATAGTTTTAAAGTAATATTGTTCAAATGACACAAATTATGAGGTTAGCTTGTCAATTTAATTAAATAGTTTTAACACCTATTTTATATCTAAATGTAATAAATACGCATTGAAAAGAATATACACAGAACGTTAAAATAAAATATTAACATACACTGTTCTTGTTTAATAATAATGTTTTTTATGTATTGTTATACAATTTCATTATTAGTTTTACATCCGGAACAAATATTGGATAGTTACTATGTAGGCGCAAGGTCGCCGGTTCGCTGCTCGCGTGGAAAAAAGTTGCAATTATTGATAATATAATATAATTACACGTGGTCGTTTGATTGTCTGTACGTGATTAATCATTATAAAAAGAATGTATCTTAATCTAAAATAAGATTTAACATGCTAGGCTTTTATTAACTTTCCTACTAGTTTCAGAATAACTTTTTATTATGATCGTTGAACCTAATTACATATAATGGGTTTTACATTTTATTAAAACGGCCTAATTATATTTTTTCTTCTAACATTTTATTACTTTACGTGTTAATGTTATTCGGTTTCATTTATAAAAAGGCTTTCATATTAATAACACGGAATTATTGTGTAACCTTTAATAGAAAATAATTTGGAAAACTTAGTATTGCTTGAAAATTTGTAAAACATAAAACTAAAAACATTTTAAGACATATTAGGTTTTCTTTCTGTATTTATTTTAATAAAATTTCTTTATTAAAAATCTTCATTTTAAAATTTAACACCCGAAAGTTACTACGAGTAACCTGACACCGTCGAGACAAATTCAGAAGAATAGTCTCTTTCAGTAAAATTTTTGTTACCAACTTATAACCAATAAAAAAACATTTTACACAACTTTAGTATAAATAATATCAATCAACATAAAAAAAAATCTATTTAACAATCCCACCAATAAAAAACCAAATCCAAAAATCTAATTCCAACTTCCATATATCCAGGACACTATTCCATCCAGTCAATCGGCAGTTCCAGTGGTAAATAATAACAGCCATGGAGGCGGTCGATAGCGCACGCGTAACCCACTTCCGACGTCCGTGACCTTGCGGCCGCCATTCACGTCTTACCCAACCCCCACCCCTCACACCCCTCACCACCCCTCGCCACCCGCAGGGTTGTAACATACTTTGATAGTTTTGCGAAATTATACAAACAAGACTGTCTGGAACTCTAAATAGATAGAAATTAGGTCTAAGAGATATTTTTTATATGTTTTCTATATTTTTAGGATAATTATAAATTTTGTACGACCTCCAAATAAATAATTAATTTAATTAAATATACAGAACGAAAGAACAACAGAAAACATCGGAGCTCTTAAAAACATTAATTATAATAATGACTGTCTAAAATAGAAAAGTATTTCATATATATATTGATCAATGTTATTATAAAAATTTCTAATATTTATCTGTAATATAATAAAATACATATTTTTAGTAAATAATATATGTATAAACCAGACTATAAATTTAGTCAGTAAAAAACTAATAACATTATACATATTACAAATTACTAAAAGTTATTAAGAGTTGGTTAGAAACATTTTACTAAAATGTTGAAAAATAGACAAAGTTTTTTAATTAATTTACAGTGAAAACTGGTACCAAGAACGAACTAATAAGCTAGTACACTAAAACTTGCCAAATACTAATAAAATATGAGCTTCATAATTATACCTACTATGCTATAAACAAAGTTTTTTAATCGTATTTTCTAGATTTTCACGAGTACACAGTTGAAATAAAACTATTTGGTTACATTTTAATTTTAACCCAATGTTTCGAATGCTTTGCAGCAATCGTGTTCACGGGTAGACGAGATGTAACTTTTTTAAATTTGTTGTTAAATCATTCTCTAACTTTTCCTTCTCTTAGTGGGACACATTCTCTTTCTTATGTCATCATCAAAACAGTCACATTTATTTCAGTCTTCTTTATATCTTATATCTTTCAACATTCATATTCATGATGCTCCTAGTCACGTGTGTTTTATATCTCCTCATTTAGATTTGTAATTATTATAATAAAAAAACGCCAGAAGCCGCCATTAAACTACAAAATTTAAACAAACGTCAAGTCAAAGCTTTAAAACTCCGGCAAGTATCAATAAAAGAGTTTAATTTTAGACTTTAGAAGTTCCTGGTCCTCTTTTTCTCCTGTTACCTCTTTATAGTATCTAATATAATTTATAGAAAATATTTAAAACAGTATTAAGGTTACAAATCTGTATCAAATATCACGGCTGGTGGAACCAACAATAATATCTTAAAAATATACTATTCTTTATTTGTAAAACAATATAAACGACCTCTCCTTTTACAAAAGAAGAGTCATCAATTAGTTACCATTAAAAAAATCACAGAAATTTAAGTAAAACAATATAGTTTAATGGATGTCTGGGTACGAATAAATATAGTGAGTTTGTTCTTATATTACTGTAAGAAATGGTAAGTCTCCTGGACAGTAGGTAACAAATATATCGAGTATTGGCAAGAGTCTCAGACAGGCGTCGTGTTCAAATGTTAGTTATATATTTAAGTACTCGATACCTAGTTGTCAGTTTGATGCCACGCTGCACCTGTCACAACCAGCTGTCGATGTCGTTAAAACAGTCACACAGTTGTCAGTTGTCACAGTCTGGACTCTACCCTTATAATGTTTTATGTTTCGCATAAAATAAAACAAATAAATCATTTAAAAACTTTTGAAGTTCTATTTCGTTTATTTGTGTATATATTTTCTGTCATATATAATTTCCTAGAACAGTATAATAGGTTTATTACGACGAGTAGCGCGGCTAATTGAACTCGTACACCACTTATGTGTGTCATGTTGATGCATTTTGTATAACACAAGTATACATCGTTGTGTGTATATAAAAATGTACCAAATAAGATAATTTATATTATTGTTTCAGTTAGTATTGAAATATATTAGACAGTATAAAATTTGGTTAAAGATACATTTGTATACATAGAAATATAAGGTTAGCTCAGTCCGCGAGGCTGAATGAACGTGGAGTCACGCGACTCCAATTACGTAAACCCGAGTTGCCAACGAGCGACGCGACGTACCTCGACTTACTCGTTTGCAGCAAAAACACGGCTGACGTCTTAATTGTATTGCAATAATGTAAATTATAATTACCTATTTATTTTATACTACAATGTTTTATTAACTGGTTTCTCAGGAAAATCGCTTTTACATTTAAAGGTTTTAATTCGATTGACAGATAGGTAGGATTACTACGAGGAAAAACTGACAGTGGAGAGTTTTTAACGCTTATAAATATAAGATTTGTAGCCTAAAACAGTTATATTGTAAGGATCAAGCAATAGAAGTCGAGGCAAACCACAACGCCTACATTATTACGACGTCCGTTGGCCACACCGACGTTATTATATTAAGTATTTACATACTTACCACTGTGCGGAATCGTGGAGGGAGCGCCCACACATGTCACGTGGTGACAATAGCCACCATCACCGTGCAATCATTTATGATATTCAATCTAACTATACTAATAAATATAAAAAATTACATTTCTGACATTTTAACTAGTTATGCACACCCAAAATTGCACACAAAAGGAAGAAAATAGTAAATTTTACGCCTGATTTGAAATTTAAAAATGGCCGACTAAAAACGAATCGAATTGCCACATTGACATTAATTAGGGAGTTCGATGACCCACAGCTATTAGCTAATTATGTTTCAGACCTAGTTATTAGATTTGTAGTGACTCTGCAGCTTTGTGTCATTTGTCAACCGGTCAATGTACGATGCTACTCGTGTTAATAGTTCTAGATACTGTGATAGAAATAATTATTTCTTAAGTATCGAGACTGGTTATAAATTGATGTTTATTACATATGAAGTATAGATTTATTAATATAGAGCCACATTTAGTTTGATATTTGCACCCACGCGCCTCAACTATTGGTCTCTCCATTAAATAAAGAGATGACAAAATTGTAATGTTATAATATATAATTACAATTACAAAATATTACATAACCAATAATGTAACAATGTAACAATATTATTTAAGTTCTAACCTTAAGACGAAACGTCTATCATTATATTTATATAATAGAATTTCATCATAAAAATACTTAATGCCGCTGTAATAGCACTTTAGAGAAATACACATCTCTGAAATCCATATATTTGTGAGTGAAGCAACTAAAAGCGTTCGTTGAAAGCGTAACGGGAAATATTTCAGTTCACTTCAAGAAAACATTTCTTAATGCAAACAGAGCTAATTGTGTTTGTAAAAATGTGTATTCTAGCTGTCAAAGTCCGCCCACGTCCACCCCCACTTAAATAACTCTATTTTAGAGCATTTCTAGATTAGAAACGAGGTCGCTTCTGTCATCCCTAATCCATTAAAGTTTGGTATTTTTGTCTAATTGGGTCAGAATATTTGAGGAATACAGATATGGATGTTGAAATAAAGTTTAGGGGCACAGATTATAAATGACGTGAATTTTAAATGTCAAGTTAAATTGTCAATCACCCGTACAAACCATATTAAAGTAAGGCTTGTGTTCTTGTATGGTTCGCATGTTGCTCGCTCAGGTGTTCAGACGAAATTAGGTGGGAACAGAAATAGATCTTTTATAATTAAAATAAAAGGTTTGATATATATATATACTTCAAAGTTCTTTATTTTGTTTTGAACAAAGCGGATGTATATACAAATAATACAACCGTATTACTGAAAGTAACAACTCTTGCCAAAAAATTGTAAAAACAAAAAGATAGTGAAATTGTTCAACTAACATTGCCAAAAGCTTTCATATTATTTTATTTGACTTCGTGTAAACATCTTATTGGTATAAGTTGTGGTGCTATTCTAGCAGTTACATGCGTAGGCGACTCTTGCGCATCTTGAATGTAAAGTGCTGATCTGACGCATGAATAAAACACCTGCAGGTATAGTTAAGAATTATCTATAATAGATTATATTAACAGTACAGTGGAAACTTATACCATAGACAATATAACTGTTGTTTATTATTACAAATAGATAAAAAAAAAAATCTGCATTATGCTTCATATTTTAATTTATATATTGTTGAATTTATCATATCATACTATCTTTAATTATAAAATTGTTTATTAAATAAATTATTAATAAATAATCTGATAAGTTTTATTCCGTGTTTTGATTGAGACGCTGGTCACCTGACAGGTCAGAAATCAACTCATTATATATTTTGATATCATAATATAGATACCACAAATGTTCTTACTTTAATAACATTTTAATCTGTCACGAACATTTAAATACGAAAACAAATATAGTATAATCTGTGGAAAACTAAATGCTTTCTTTAATAACATTATGCTTTCAATGACACGTGTAAGGAAAATTAACAATAATTTACTTATTAATTTATATTAATATCACGTGACATAACATTTAAGTCGGTGGGTGAACCATAGCTTGAACGACCAACTTGACGACCAGTTTGAAGATTTTATTTATGATTTCGATCTGAGAAAATTTGAGATTTTTTTTTAAAAAGAGAAAAAAGAAATTAGTGGGTATTATTTGGATAGTGTTAACTTATTATCTGTGGTAACTTTTTGGAACGCTTTTCACTGTTTAAAATTGTTTACTTTTCGTCAAAATTTTGGCTTTAAATATATAAAACTAAAAAGATATGGATTAGTATAAATTAGTTTATGATTTTAGTTAGTTTAAATGAGACGATGTCGGAGGCAACAGCCAGTACATATAGTGTGTTATCTATATTTTAAAACAGTCGATACAATATCATTTAATCAATTGACGTCATTTTGTGATACGTGACGGTGTTTCAATGTAGATGTAGAAACAGATACCATTATTGAAAATAACGCAAATAATGATAGGCAACTTTTATAAAGATAAGGCTAAAGTAATGTTATTAAAGATATATGTAAGTGTTTGTAAAGCTGATACTATCGAGCTCGTGCAAGGGTCAATACTGTATATTTTAGACTTTGTTCTCTATTTTTTTAAAAGAGCCGCTGTATTGATAAGTATTTTTTCAACTTAATGTATATCTTATAATAATAAATTTGTGTACAAAATTGCCTAACGAAGTTTTATGAAATTCGCTGTGATGATAGCCTATAGTCTAAGTTCAGAATGTATGATTAAGAACTTGGATGGATTTGATACAAAAATATAGGTGAAAAATGTACTATTTCTACTTGCAAAAAAACTATTGGTTTCTATAATTATATAAAAAGTATAAATGTAAAAAAGTAATAAATATCATGTAAAAGTAGGTGGTATGTTACTCGTCATACTAAGATATTTAGAGGGGGGAGAGGGGTGTGTCAGATAAAGCAGGTGGCAACTGATAATAAACAACAAAACTTAAGTTTTACAATATATGTATTTAAAAAGCCATATTAAATTAAATTTGAATCCCACTTGGCAACTGTGAATCTTAATAATTAGTTTTAAAGCCCAAGGTTTATAATGTTGTTTTAAACATATATTTATTATAATAAATAACTTTACAATAGCAGAACCAAACATATTGAGATAAACTTGACGTCTTATCTTGCTCGGACGACCTGATTTGTATTATAATAACAATATTACTAAAAACAATTTTATCCACACATTAAAACTATAAAAACTGTTTTCATAAAAATAATTTTAAAAAAACCCTTCCTACTTGATTTCAGGATGTAAATTCGCTTGAAAATTTAATTATATTGTAACATAGATATTAAAAAATATATTAGAGATGTGAATGATTCACCTACAGGTTGTTTTTATTATAGCTAGATCTAATTCAAAACTTAACAGTGGTAATAACTACATGAGAGCTAGTTAGAGTATTACAAAAGGCATAAAACTCCGCCACTCTATATTTAGGCAGAGCATAAAAACTACTAACTGACTCTAACCAGAACTATAAAAAACATTATACGCTCTGTATCTAAGTGTATTGACTCTAGATAGAGGGTTAAATAAGAATCCTTACTAATTATTTGTATAATATTGTTATCATAAATACAATTATGATATAGATTTCATTATATATGTTACATCATCTTTATAGCAAAATCAAGGTCACTTCTACATATAGATATGACAATTAATAATGACGTGTTTACATTCACGTGTTGATATCTGCGCACGCGCATTTCAAGGAAGTATTCGTCAATGAGACGGGAAAGACGTAGTCTCGTGTTTTCATAACGTATCTTTCATAGAAAGTTACAGGAAAGATAGTAACAACATCCTCTTTCAGTAATATTTATTAATTATACCTCAATGTTAAGTCTAAGACAGTACAAAAAATAAAAGTTAATAAAAACAGACAAAGAATATTCGAAATAACATTAGCTCGAAACAGTCTTGATATTTTAAAAAATTTTATGTTGGAGTCTTTAAGTTCATTCCAATTGGATACTTATAAAACAGTGATAAAGAATATATTATTGTAAGTATATATAAACCTAAAATGTGTTGTTACTTTGTAAATAGGCAACATTGAACTTGATCGTGCGTGTGTGACGTCACACGATGGCAAGGCCGCGCCTATCAACTGAACGAAACCTGACGATTAATAATATATTGATTTGGAGCAGAATAATGATTTTATGAATGGCTGTTTAAATATATTGCTTTTATGAATTGACGCAATGGATTTATAATTACGAGGACATTAATGAGGAGTACATTTCTACCATTTATACAAATAAAGTTACTGTTAACAAAATAAATTAAAATATTGTATAATTAAATAAAAAAAAAAGTCGTAAAGTAAAAATAAATAATGTTAGTTGTATATTTATAAGACAATGTTCCGTCGCGAGAAAGTTATATCTAAGAAAAGTTTTGGTAAAATTGAAACACCATTACAAGGATTTTGTATAAGCTTTTTGTATTGATTTTACCTAAAAGCCTAGACTAGCCTACGCTTATAGACAAATAAAGAGGAAAATTCCACCTCTATACTTTGCGAATATTTTCCTCAATTCAGAGCAAAATGTAAGAGTTTATATACATTGAAAGCCTATTTTACTGTTGGCTTTTTAAACATATTTTTAGACTTTAAAAGTACAGTGTTATAAATTTATTCAGTTGTATATTACAGTACATTTAGAAAGTAATTTCATAAAACATAGTTAACTTGTTAGAATACACAAATGTAAACACAAAAGTATGTTTACGGCTTCAATAGACGCCATTTTAGTTTATTAGATTTAGCTACTATATGTTCAGTTCATTTTCTTTTCACATACAGGTGAATATAATTTTTATTGCATATTTACGAAACAATACAAAATTAACCTATAATCATTAAAAAAACGAATGATATAATGAAATGAACGTCTCTCAAAAACGAATGAATGAACGAATAAAGAAACGTAAATATTCTAAGTAATAATGTAATAAACAACAATAAAAAAAGTAATTTATATAACTTATTTCCTCTTTATGTTATCTGTCGTTTTTTTTTTATTCTGAGCGTCCTGAAAATTTATTTTTACGATATTTCATAGTGTACTTTGAATTAATATCAATTACGATAAGCCTCAGATTTTGGACTTTTCCTATAAACTTGGGCGGAAATGCCATTCAAACGTCATTATCAAATAATTGAAAATTCTTAAAATTAAAAGAAAAATGGTTACTTGTTCTTTTTATTACAAATTATACTCTCCGTTAAATTAGAGGTTTCCATTAATGATAATTCAATTGTACAAATACTGATCATATGCGTAAATTTAAAGAAGCTCCTAGACTTTTAATAGACTAGGATATAAGTTAGATAAATGAAATTTGTATATAAGAAAAGTATTTCCTAGAATTTTACCTTTTATTTAAATTATTAGATATCATTCATTGTCTTGATAAAAATGATAAAAATCTTATATTGTAAGAATATATATTTTGAAGATTATATCATTTCTTTTAGTATTTACAACATAGAGATTACACACATAATATATATTGGAAATGGCAGCCTTTTTAGTATCTGTTGACCATTTTAAGTTGACTTCTTGCATAAGTGGCATTTCGCAAGCTGACTACTACGATGGAGCGTCGAAAGTTATGATGCAACAGCCATTGATTAGAGTCGTGAATGTAAGTAGTTATCTAATATAAGTAATTTTATTTCCTAAACATTTGTCGGTTCGATTGCATCTATTTGCAATTTGAATGCCACAGATGCAATTCGATTAAGTTTGATTTGAAGTTAAATGAATGCCAAAACGCAATCCGTTTAATTAAGTTCCGGAGAACTGTAACAAAATATTGTAGTGTTGTAAGTTTATATAAGGGCTAGTTTGCTAAAATGTTTGTCAACAAACAAAACAGAGCAAAGGTAATAAACATACGCGTAGGGCCAGTTGACAAACAAACACCGAAATACATTGTTTAACAACAATGTGTTATGAATATTATTTAAATGCATATGGCTTTGTTTTAACCATTGTTAAACTCGCAGAAGAGACGTCCGCGACAAAAATAAAGACTAATGTATTGTATACTATGTTGAAACATATAGGAATTGTTCTATAATCATTATTTAAGATCTTTACGGAATTGCTTTTTACTCCTCTTTATCGTGGTCTCGTTTACATTTCTACAGACACTTCATTTAAATTGTCATAATATAAGTTATTGATTTACGTCTTATATTATTTCTTAATCGGTTACTGACAAATAACAATAATCTTAATTAACACATTCATATTTAAATAACTATAGAAATTAATAATTATAATAGAAGTTAATGGTTACTGGATTTATAACAATATTTTTGAGGCAAATTACATGTACATAATGCTTCTTAAAACAGACAAATAAATTTAAGTATTCAAATTTAGAAACGACAAAGTATTTTTTTTTATTCTCATTGCAGGATAAGATCTTATTGCCAACGTCTAAAATTTATTTTTAAATGTCTGTTTGGTAAAGTAGTTTTGTTAAAAATTAAAAGTAATTAAATATAACTTCAGCTTCCTTAAACCTCAGTTAGGGAGGTCATACGATAACGAAGTGCAAAATATTGTAATAAGAAACAGTAGCACCGTACGTACTTTCAATGTTGACACATTGAAATAAGATACCGTTCTTTCGGTCGTGAGAATATTATTCTTTACAATATCGTACCTCAAGATCTTATTACATTTTCTTTTGTCTTGCTGTTCACAGATCTTGTAATTTAAATTTAATTAACTTCGTACCGTACAGTTCTGTACTTTATATGCGTTTAAAATTAATAATGCATTAAACCTGCTTTTATCAAACTGGCAAGTGTTACCAAAACACGTTTTTTACAATTTGGAGTTATAATTGAGAGATTCGTATCACAAATACTTATAATAAAAACCATTTTCTTTAAATTAAAATACTTTTAAAAAACATATCTTTTTATAAAAACGTTTACGATAAAACTGTTTACTAATATTGGGTCTTTATTCAGACGAGTATTATTATTAGGTCCTAACTAATACTGTATAACTAGTAGCTATGGTATAAAGAGTATCAACAGCTGATTCACATAAAATAACACATTCAAAGTGCAGGTATTCGAGTTATCGAGGCTAATGCAGTTGATAGTGCGATATCGCGTAGGCGGTAGTTCGCTTCTTGATAATAACTAGCTGTGTTTATGCGTGTGAAGTGTATGTGTATGTATGTTTGAGTGTGTGTGTGTGACACAAGTTGATAACTCTTTGTTTTCTTTGCAACCGCCGCTCGTTATCTGAGGACTGGTCGTTTATTTAATTAAATATCATATAACATATTGGTGTCCCTTGATAGTGGGACAGGTTAGTACCTACCTACCTGGATAATATATTATCAATTAATTTCCCTTTAAATAATCGTTTATATCATTTCCTTTTCTTTCTCCTTTTTTTCCTTTCCTTTTTTAACCATTATAATAATATAGTATAATCAATAATATTAGTGTATAATTTTTGTGTTCAATCTATAAAAAACACATGTATTTAGTTATAATGAATTGTTAATAAATATGTACTTGTGTTTGTTTTCTTAGTCACTATCTTTACGAGGCTAATGGTTTGCATTTATGTTTTAATTGGATATCATAATAACATAGGCAATTAGTAGTGAAACATGTTTTATATCTCGCTCAGGGCAGTGTTATAAAATACCTACTCGTGTGTTGGTAGTATGAAAAACTACTTAAACATACGTGACCTAAGTTATGGGGGAAAAAAATGCTGAGAACCTATTTATTAAGAAAATATAATAATACTATAATATTAAATAATTATTTAATAGTAACTACTAACTGGTACTACAAAAAAGTTTACTATTATGTTCTGACTCAAATATATAAACAGAGTACTGAAACTTGAGAGAATTTCTAAATAGATTGCGCTAGACAGCTCCCCATTGTTCTAGTGAATGTGAATGAACGAATGAACGGATACGTCACGAGTGTCAAATTTTGTGAGTACGTCTTACACACATCCGTACATTCAAAGAATTGATAAATCGCATCTGCGAAATAAAAATTGAATTTATATTACGAATGGAATATGTTGATATTAAAAAGTCACAGATTAAAAATAAATAATGTTATCTAAAACAAATGTAGTTTACGTATAAAAATGTTATAATTTTTGTAATAAGTTACATAAATCTCGTATCGGAGCGAGGTCGTGTGATATTAGGCGTTACGTAACACAGTTTAGTGTGTATAGTGTAACGTGTAAACATATTTGAAGAAAATAAGCGATAAATACACTTTGTAAGAAATTATAATATATCATATTTTTTTATAGATAATATTTTTAAAAATAAATTTAATTTTAATAAGACATATTTTTAATTGGTAATAATTTGAAAGCACAAAGTATATTTCTTCGTTTATTGGCTGTATGTATGTTGATCCTCGTGTCCAGGTCGTCGTTTATCCGAGGGTCAACTGACAGTCTGCGAGTACTTTTCCTCTTTGTTCTAATTTTAAATCATTAATTACTATTGGTGTTTGTAGTAAATGATAAGAGTGGCTCGTGACTCCTCTGACATGTTATTTATAGGCCTTAATAAAGAGTATATGTTTATTAAAAAATAATACTATTTAGTGAAGAACTGAAAACAGAGTCAATGCTTTGTTATGTTTAAAAATATAAATGATAAAATGACTTTAGTTTTTGGATCTTAAGAAAATATTTCTTCTATAATTATGTTTTATTGCTCTGAAGGGGAAAGAAACTCATTTAATGTTTCATTGAAATATTCTTATTTCTCAAATAGTTTCGAAGGTTACTAACTAAAACAGGTTTAGTAACAGTGGAGCTACAATCTATCAGGTTAAGGTAAAGTCATCGACCATCACGCAAGGCCGGTTGAATAATATATGTATCTCTACAGTGACTACAAGTTTTTACGTTAAACATGATAAGTTTGAAATTTTGCATTTTAAAAGTAATTAATTATGTATTAAGATAGAAGAGCAAGACCCAAGCAGGTAAAGAGCATGAAATTTAGGGCGGGCGACATCAGGAGTGTAGCCGACACGCACAGAAACAACCTAAATAAAACAGGGGGGCAGGGAGCCGCACACACGCGGCCGCACTCCGACACACACACACTATCTCGCCTCACACACACATCGCTTCTTAGACGAAAATAAAATCCACTCGCTATGCGCCATGCAAATAGTTAGACGACGGGACATAACAGCGTGAACCGACCGAATGAACGAGGAGTTCCTTACGTTTCGTGGCACTGTCGCAAGACGGTCACGGACGCAGCATCTCAGGCCGCGGGTCACGACGGTCAGTCGGAGATCTCATCCGAAGGCGCCGTCCTCTCCGAACTGGTTCCGGGCACGCTAGTATTCCAGTGGAAAAGTACACGGGCGTTACGTCTACGCACATTCGACACTCGCGATATCGCCGTTTCACTGCGGTCACTCGGCAGGAAAATCAACGGGCGGAGATTAGCATGAATGATATCATAAGGTCGTCGGTAAAGCGAGACGGACGAGATGCGACGTTGACGCGGGTCGCGGCGCGACTGGCGGCGGCACTACGTAGCGCCCGTGCGTAGTGAGTGGCCGTGAGGCGCGGGGACGAGGAAACCCGCTGCGAGTACGGCGCGCCCGACCGCGGTAGGGGGGGGGAGGGAGCGCGCGGGGGGCGGGGGTGGATTAATCACGTAGTAAGTATGCCCCCCGGGCCGAGCCACCCGCGCCTCCCCGCGCATAAAACCTGCGCGGCCGATACATGAATAAATAGTAAATGCAATACTCATCGCGCCAGACTGAAACCGGACACTTATCGAAGTTAAATGAATTCCTGGTGAACGTTGCCACCGAATGTTGGGTCGGCGGCCATGAGGCGCCACATCAACTCGTGATGCAACTCTGTAGGCACATAAAGAAAGTTATCAATCGACTCATGGTACTTCACTGATACGTGAACTTGCACACACTCTTGCTCCTATTCATTAATTAATAATAATAAAGATTTGTTACATTAAATTATTTAACAGCACTTTCTACATTCTTACAATTATCCATAGCTTAATATTCATAATACAAAGCTGTCCATTCCTGCAACTCGGTAGTCGGTAAGTAGACATAACCGTCTCATATTGTTCACAGAATACCTCTCGATAACCCTTAAAAAGGTATGAGGAGGTCTCTTGAAACAAACTAACTATTAGCTTTCTTTAGGACTTTTCCATTTACATTTACAAAGTGTTTTGTCCAGCTTTAATAAGCTTTGTGTGAAATATTTTTCCGTGACCATTAAATATATTATATAATAATTTATTTATTGTATATGTTGATAATTTTACATCATTTAAATGGTACCTTTTAAGGTGACATTGGTAATAATTAAATTTATACTGACTTTAATTGATTACTCGAAATTATTTTATTTTTATATTAATAAAATATTAATACTGATAATATGAGGGTTAAATTTTAAAGTAACACAGTCTTACGCGTTGAAGTCTTAAATAGGGGCCATCGATCGATTTGTAATGCTCTAAGCGAGAGATCTCAACTTAATTCAGTTGAAATATTAACATGTGATGAAGAAGGTTTAAGGTTTTTATATTATTAATTTATTGGTCTAGATTTATAAAATGTGCTATCATTATAATTTTGTGTCCCTGTGTTCGTAATTTAGATCCTAAATGATGTTTTATTTCTACTAGAGTAGTTAAAATGCCTTTAAGGTTTAGAAGGGTTTGTTATCGAAATTAAAAAAATTATTCAAAAGTAAGCACTTTTTTTGGATACAGTTTATTTTGGATAACGCTATAGAATGTTCTGGAATGTACCTATATTTATTATGGTAGGGTTTTCTACAGCCATGTATAAGTATTCCACTGGACCCACTTTATTTTTGTAACGTAAATAAGCAACTCGAAAAACGAGTTCGGACCCGACGTGCTTAGGAAAGTATACTTGATTTGACTTGGCGATAGAATGTAGCCAACTAAGGTTATGTTGTTTTAGAAAATGGTCAAAGCAAATCATTACAATCTTGAATATTCAATGAAACTTCACATTAAATACAATTGTACAAATTGAGGATCAATAATATTTAAATGTATATATATATATTAGAGAAGAAAATAATTACTAAGTACTTCATTACTGGTATTATAATAATTATAAAACATGTTTATACAAGGCGATATACCGACATGGTAGATCACAGTGGACGCACCTGCCGTCACGGAGTGCGCCTGCGCAGCCACGCGGAACTTAAACATCTCTGGACGACCGATGACCTGCGTCATGTGCTGGGTGGTACCAACTTTAATTGTTTAATGTATAATTCTCACTTAGTGAGTGAAAATATAAAAAGTATTTTTTAAATTTTAGACTTTTTTTATATAAAAAATTTATACTGTTTAACAGTTTAAAGATAAATAGGTATTATGTATTTGTTTATTTTATTAGCAGTATTATTTCTAAAATATAGTAAAAAAATAATTAAGATGTTACTAAACATTACTTTTATTATTTGTGTGTGATGTACGAGTACCTCCTTATAAGGATGAACAAGGATGTTTAAACGTTAATCCGAGAAGACCCGGCAGCCATTAACCTCTTTTAAATAGCTTTTTAGTAATATATTATTTATCATCTTGTTAGAGAAGGTTAAGACGTCAAAGCCGGCGGTAGATTTTCCTTACAGTTACATCAGATAAATAAAACATTGAAACCTTGAATTGCTTTACCAAATCGGGCAACTCCAACGCAATCAATACTTACATATAAACAAAATATATAATAAAACTATTTTACGGATATAATTCGCGTTTATTATAACATTTTTATTAAATTTTTAAATTTAACCCGACGTTTCGATAATCAAAGATCCTCGCTCGTGGACACAGATATATACCAAGAATGATTCGCGACAGACAGATATATACCAAAAATATTAAATCCCATGTCTGTGAACAGACTCCCAAGCCCATAGACACAGTTAGTGCGTTTTGTGTGCATCCTGAACTCTATGCCTGTAAACTCAGGAACTGTTGGAGGTAACAAATAAACTGACTGACTGACAGACACCAGCATCTCGTCTTACCGCGAACACGTTTGCTGCAAAGCATTTGAAACGTCGGGTTAAATTTAAAAATGTAATAATAAACGCAAGTTATATCCGTAAAATGGTTTCATTGAAATGTGTAGTAATCGTGTAAATCTCAGAAAACAAAATATATATCACTAGCTTTTACCCGCGGTTTCACCTGCGGACGTGTTTATTTACTATAAGATTAACTGAGAGTAGTATTGTAGATTAGACTAGATTCACTATAGATTCCTCATGAACCTATCTATGATAATTTTTTGAATTCCATCCGGTATTTTTGAAGATTAAATCGCTTAAACAACCAAAAATTTTTTTCTTAGATTTTCAAATAAACCTATTTTTACGGATTAAACTCTCGTAAAGTTTGGTTACATTTTCGTTATAACCCGACGTTTCGAATGATTTGCAACAATCGTGGTGACAGGTAGACGAGATGTCAATATGATCATTTAATTGACGTGCATCCCATCTACTCGTCCAAATTATGCAAAATTTATAATCCGTCAAAAAATGTTTTTTTTTTAAATATTTATAGTTATTCCATCGTTTTCCTGGAAATTAGATATTTCTAAAAATATGAAAACTTATTCAATGACTTAAAATTGAACTGAGAATATTTGTGTCACCTCAAAGACGGCTTAGGAAATGACAGCTTCTTCAAAAAAGCTTTTTATTTTTATATAACAATTGTAATTTCAGCCACGATCTATTTAATGAAATTTACAGGATGGAAAATTCATTATAAGTCATTCCATCTGAAGGATATCAGAGTGCATTTTTTTTAAATATAAACTTGTAGTTATTAAATGAAGCTCAGTGTACAATATTGCATATAACCTATAGTTGCACTCAGTAGTTTATTCACTCGTAGACCGTCACGTCATCTGAGACGTCTGCCCGCCCACGCTTATCTAATTACTTCAGACGCATATCTTTTATATAATGTTATATCAATTTTGATATTTTTGATATAATTATACAGCTGTACACACGTAATTATCGTCGAAATTTGTTCAAACCCATTCGAGGTTCTTATTCATGAGCTCTGAGCATGGCGTACTCGATACGTAACCTCAAAGGATTTCTTATAGTCTAAATATCTAATGTACAAATTTAGAAGTGATCTATTCAAATGCGAGTGATTCTGAAATAATATTGTAATACTTGCTTTAACATAAATATATAATTTTTTTAAAACCACAAATAAAAAGCCCAATCATATCCCAAATTATAAAAGATGAAGAGGAAAATTGGTGATTGGTTAATCATGATCGTAACACTGACCACAAACTAAGATTGGGCAAAACCAGATAATATTACGAACATTGAAAACAGATATAATGCATGAACAGGTAGGATGAACTCATACATACATGTCATATTGAAGGATAAAAAAATAAACATAACACTATTGGTTACCTTTTCGAACTTTTCGAAAAACTCAGTTTTTCCTTCCGATCTGTCTGTCTGTATGTGTGTCTGTGTGTCTGTCGAATTTTATTTTTAGAATTTTGAAAAACTAAAGATATATTTGGAATCAACATCTAAATGTAAGATTCACTTTTCAAAATTATGTTGATTGTCCAACGGGAAGGTGGTCAGATCGGCCGCCGAAGTTACCGAAAAATGGAAAAAAAAATTCGAATTTTTAAATTTTTTAAAATTTAAAAATTAATTAATTAATTAATTAATTTAATTATTTTAATTTTTTTTTTTTTCTTTTGTTTGTTAATTAATTTCCGAGTTATAATTTGCCGATTAGGAGTTTTTCATAGCGGCAAGCTCGATTGCCGCGTGTCAGATGTTTTAAATATAAGTTCGGAAATTTAAAAATGCATCAAATCTATCAACAGCTTCGATAAATAGTTTTGACAAGTGTGTAGGGGGGGGGGGGGGGGGAAGCTACTTTTATGAGCTAAAAAAAGTTTGTTTAAATTTGACAATTAATGATTTCTTAAAAAGAAAACAATCAATAAGTCCATACATTAAAATATCACCAACATGGAATCTCTCTACATATTAATGAATTATTGTTACAAAGTTATATTATAATGTATTTCATACAGACTTCTTGACAATTGTATTATAATCTGTATTCATGTTGTTGATCAATTATCATATATTAATAAAATTAATTATAGTGGAAATAAATTATTTGACTCAACATTTTCTTATGTTCGATGACATCATTTGATTCCAACTAATTTAAGCTTATTAATTTATTTCAAATCCAGCTAGGTAATTATATTTAATTATATATTATTAAGATACTGTTTCCGCATCATTTTATGATATATGTCCTATGTGTGCGCGTATTTTTCCAGTTACAACAACTATTAAAGCAAAGTTTCTCATAAATTAGGCTCAAAAATGCACTTAGTGCAAGTAGAGTAAATGAATACTACAATCCAAGTACAAATACGTTGCGTAGTTATTCTCGTCTGCCATTTCGTTTATTCCTGTCCGTTGCCAGACGTACGGACGGACATGTCTACGATCATATGCAACTGTATTATTTATATCTCTCTATATGCGACGTAACAGACTACAAGTTATGTAGTATTCTATACTAATATTATAAAGCTGAAAAGTATGTTTGTTTAAAAGCGCTAATTTCAAAAGTAACGTATGGTTTTGAAAAATTCTTTCAGATTATGATAAACAGATTCATGAGAAAGGCTATTTATTATTGCACTTATATTTTTACTTGCCCTAGCAGTAAATAAAATCGTTCGTCTGCGGGTGGGACCGCGAGACACAGCTAGTTGTACGAGTATTGACAATAGAATCTATTTTTTTTTTTTTTTTTTTTTTATAATGTAAACAATTACACATAATATTTTGCCAAACTCGAGAGTTTGAACACTTGAGATACTATTATGTGATATTTATGGTTCTCACAAATATTTTTTTTTTAATTTTATTTATTTATTTATTATATAACATACACTTACAATATAATTCTTCATATTTTGTAAGTCAAGAAGGATGGTTTGAACATTTTTGAATTATAGTCTTTTATTAACTTTGAGATATATTTATTTTAAAATAATGAAGACAACGTAAACAATATTAACAAGCTTTTAAAATCAACTGAAACGATCCCGGAATTTAAAAATAATATAATTTAAACTACAAGTGTGTTTATAAACATTTTTTAAGTCTAATAATATGTTCAAAGAGATATATTCATATAGAGGGGATATTTATTATAACACTAGAATAATTTTAATGTTATAATATTTCAACAATCATATTCAACTAAATTCTAAAATATATTCTTAGTTCCATTTGTGTATGTCATTTTTACTCCACATATACAAGTTGTTATATTAATTTATTAGACTTTTTGAACTAATATGTATTAACTTTACGATTTATAACGATATTTATCAATTTAACAAGATGATGTGAGATGTCTCTAGCCCTCAGTGCCGTGTGCTCTAACGTGTGTAAGCGCTAGTGAGTCTATTTCAAACCGATGTAACGCATTTTATCTATTTGGTATTTATACACAGAATAACATTCTAACCTCCTGTTTATATACTTTTTAAAATTGGCAGTATCTAGTAAAGATTTTGGACGTCAGCCAAAATAGGTATAGTATGAACAAGAACGTACTTCAATGTAAATATCTATTATACTAGATACATCAACTTTTGTCTGTGTGTAAACTCGATATTTACTAAACAATTTTTTATATTTACAACAAGAGACGTGTGATTCCTGAAAAGGTTTATTATTAATTACGGTTTTATGTAAATTGACTGAAATATAACAACTATTCTTTAATATAATTATACAGTAAATTAAAAATATCCTAAGCTGTAATAAATATTTTTTTATATTTAAAAAGAAGTTTCAGATAAACACAGACAAAACTAGGGACAGAAGACAATATACTATAATCATTTAAAAACTAAAAATCTTAAGATACAACCCTATCTAGAAGCAAAAGCTTAAACTAAATACAACTTCAAAAACATTTTCTTAAAGAAACAAGGTTGTTGGTTGAAATAAACCAGCTTATTAACATCGGGCTAGATTTATATTACAACAACTTCCTCTAGAAATATCTGTACTGTGTACACAGATTAGGTTACAATAGTACGGTTTGTGTAATAAGACCTCGGAAATAAACATTATATAGTTTAAAAGGAGAACATTGTAAATAATAGTAACATTTATATTAATACTATAAAGCGGAAAGATTGTTTATTTGTTTACAATATGCAGATTTCTTTTCTTTCTGATTACGATATGCAGGTTTACAAATGTGGAGCCACAAATGACAACAAGTTAGGTGATGTCGGACTATGCCTTGTAAATGACATGATATACTGAGCACAGTTTCAAACCAACTTTCATCTTCATTATCTCCTTGAATTTAAACATATATAATAAACTGTTTCTTTGAAGATTACATTAAAAAATAAACAATATTAGAATTTCTTTACTCTAGTACAACCAAAATATTTTCAGTCATGGTTTTACGTTAAAAAACAATGATAAGACTTTAGTATAAATATAATGAGAGCAATAAAAACAACTTATATTACATAGTTATTAAAGGCGCCGAACACAAGCATTAGCGTTTCTTTACACCACTAATTTGCAGCTTCTTCGAGGAACACATACTCTTCAAACATCGTTCATCGTTTTTAGAGTACATCGAGTTTTTCTAATTGATATACTAATTGTGTGGCATCAAACAATGAGGTTTGATATATGTATAGACACGAGTAAAGCAGCCAATACATTATAAGAACTTAGTCAAATAGGATATTAATATCGCCCGATTTCTCTCGGTTGTAAGGTTCAAAATAGTCGTTTTCGCGGCGCGAAGTGTTCCCACCGCGATAACGCAGTACAGACGGATATCACACTGTGAAAAGGCTTTAGTCATATATTTAAGTCACTATTTTTTGTGATGAATGCTTCTTAAAATTGACAGTTGACTATTCCTAACGACGTTGAAGATTTATATCGTTTATACGTGAAACAATATATATCTTAACTGATTTGTATATAAAAGTAGGTTAGTTTTATTAAACTAAAAACAGATGTTAAAATTAACACAAAAGGCCATTTTAGAAATAGAATATTCTTTATATAATTATGTATTGATTGTCCAAAAATATTGTCATAGTGTATTATATTATAGTTGCTAAGTTTTAACTTATTATTATAAGGTAGTCTTGCTCAATGCAAGATCAAGATGAGACTTCATCCATTCTTGTCGTTACAGGGTCAAGGCCCTGATAAAATTAGGCGTTCTCTGTCTAACTTTTTCGTATAGGTTTTTCGCAATATTATGTAATAAGTAACAATAGGAAAATAACTTATAAGTTACTATTTTTCTTAATTTTAAAAAATCTTGTTTCAATTTTCTAAGATTAAGTTAATATTTTAAATTACTACTTAAAAATAATCATATTTTATATTATATTTTTATATTGAAAGTATTTTTCTGATATAACCAAAAATTACTTTAAAAATTTAAACTTTTGTCACCTGTAGAGGATATATAATTATTCCTGTTATATAACTGGCTGTCACTAAATTTATTCGGAATTTTCCAGACAAGTTTTGAACCCGACCTCGTATTCATAATCTCGCAGCATGGCGAATAGAAAATTCTTTAAATGTTTGGTTTTTTATTAATTAGTTCCAATTACCAAAATTCTTTGAAGTATAAAAATTTTATAAACTCTATAACATTAGTATTAATTATTACAACATATTTGAGATTATCATTCTGAAATTGAATAATAAAATATATTATTTACAATAAATAGCTTTAGAGCTTTGTTATTCAAAAACAATATTTCACAGTGAAGTAACCTTTATTAATATTTTTTGCAAAACTATGAAACTTACAACATTATATAATAATTGTATAAACCGTACTTAAAAAAGAAATGAATATAAAGTTCATATTTCGTCGTTCATTTATTTTTATATTTTTTAATTAACCCCGACGTTTTGAAAGCTTTGCAGCAAACTTGTTCGCGGTAAGACGAGATGATGGTGACAAAATCAACGCGAGTTATCCGTAAAATAGTTTTATTTAAATGTGTAGTACTTGTGTAAATCTTAGAAAACATTAAAGTTTATATTTGTTTACAAACAAGGATATCATCCTCAAGTAGAAGGATTCCGTAAAGAGAGGCGTACAGCGGGCGCTACGGAGAGAGGGGTGTCATTCACACCCGAAATTAGGTCAAAGAATGACATAACACTAGAGACTGTACAGACTGAAATTAAAAACTAAAATTAAAATGAAAATTTTAGATAATTATGACTAAATGTTTATTGGTAAAAATGTCTTACTACTTGAACAAGAAAAAATGTTAAAAACCATTTAACATCGACGCAATAATTAACTAGATTAATGTTTAAAATCTTCTTTATAATTGAAAACGAAAATAATTTTATATACAATTAAAAAAAGATGATTTTATAAGATAATTTTTATAAATTAACAAGTTCTGCTTTGATAATAAGCTTCAAATCACAGATAAAAATCGTTCATCGTTAATGAGGTCACGTCGGTAATGACACAAATTAAAACTTTCCTGACCTACTACATTAACATATACAAATATATTATATATTAATATATGTTATACGTAACTAATGCATTCACAGAATACTAACTATTCATTACTATGCCTTTGGAAGCATTATATATTAATAATTAAAAGGCCTATTACGTAAACCAGTTTTTTGTCTTTATATATATCAACTCTATTAATATTACGTACTTTAATTAAACTATAAAATGTCTAAATAGGTCAGATCTTGACTGCGGGATGCAGCCGCCCCGGTAACCCACTTGCACAAGGGCAAAGCCTACCCCATTATTACATGACCCCTGGGAATTCCGTATGAACGCTAGTTAATAAGAGATAAAAGCAATTATAAACTATAAAGCAGCTCTAAATTTAGTGGTTGTTTTATTCAATTATGTTATATACAATGGCAGGTATAGTAGAAATTATCTATATTAAAAATCTGTTTGTTTTAAAAATCTCTTTCCCTTGACAAACTTTTCCTATAACATTGAAATTTTAAAACCATGTTTTTATTTGGTATAAGCTTATTTGTAATATTAATAATATAATTTTAAATGAGGTTAAAGATTCAGTTTGTTCCGTTTAAAGATAGCTTAATTTGCAAAACCAGTTGTACTGTATGTGCGGAAACACCCACACTTCAGTACTTTAGCCACTTAGCAGGATCTTAGCTATTATTTCGCAAAACTGATAAACTATACTATCTTTACGTTTAAAAATATTGATATAAATAATAAAATATCATCTGTACATCTATTTTCAGTTATCTCTAATTTAGTAAAAATTTTAATATGTTTAAAGAAGTTTTATATTTAGAAATTATTCACTAAACAAGTTACGAAGCCAGATAACCATATACAAACACATGTAATGCCACTCACACATGTGCAGTGCAGTAACAACATATAGCGCTGAAGCCTGGTTACGACATGTTCGTACTTGTCATGCACACACACGCTGATATTTGAATGTGTGGGAGCTCGGTGTAAGCGTAGGCGGTACACGGAGCTTTCGAGATGCAGCCTTGGCCGCGAGACACGTGCGTCACTAGGGATGCCTGTAGTGCCTTATCATATCATAAGATTATTTATTACATTACAATTTAGTATAGATAAAAACATTAAAAATGATACATCTTATACTATTGAATTTGTTGTATATTTTGTATTCTAAATTAAAAATATAACAATTTATACAATTACATAAAACATATCATACACTGAATGCGCATAAGTAGTGATAAAAAATTATCGACAAAAAATATCGATATTGTTTTGTCAGCTCTATAGAGGGGGTATAGTTCACCCCGCTCTCATCTGAGCTACACGTGTGCTGTCTAGTGTAGCTGTAGTAATGTGTACTATAAGTCTTTGTTACGATGTATTTGCCATACTCTGGCCAATAGACTAATAAAATTACACTCGTATATTTCTTGGTATCTCATATATTAATTTATTTAGCAACTTAAAGTTGTAATATTATACGTTTAAAAAGAACAAAATTACGCTTTTTAATTTTTTAAAAGTCGAACATAAATTAAAAAAAAAACAAGTACATTTTCAATAATAAATTACAAAAACACTTAGCAACTGCAAAAGTATACATTATACTTCCCGTAAGAGTGCGCATATCCGTCTTAAATATACATTGAATTTATAAGTAATGAAAACAAGTTACAATGTAAGACTTATTCATTCTCTTACAGATTCGGCCGTCACTTTGTTTTGTAACTGCATCGATCGATCTGATATGCGCGCGCGCATGAATGCATTCGCGCTGTGACGGCTTACCCATATGGCCAAGGCTAGTCCTTTTATGGCTCACATAAGTGGCCACTCACCCACCGACTGAACGAGCCAGCAATATCAATGAACCGACCATCAATAAAACATGTGGCAGTACGCCAGGAAAGGAGAAATGAGAAAAAGAAATATTTGAAAAAGCAAGCAATGCGTATACTCAGTTGCAAATGTTTGTGTTATTGGAAGACTTTCAATGTAAGGTTCTGCGTACACGTTATGAATTATTCGAGATTATTATGTTTTTTTTATTTCCAGCACGCTATGTATTCGTCGTGATTGATTCCGGTATATAACTGGTATTGCAGTGTGGGCGATCTTGTGGAGGAAAAGTTTGTCATTTCATTGAACGACCGCGGGAAGGTTCCTGACAGATTTAACCTCTGAACTCTGGCGAGATATTTATCGATGGTTACGAGGAGACGGATAAAGTAACAAGACGTATAAAAAGAGGTCCGTGGGAAGTGTTCGGACCGGCTACGGAATACATTCCGCTGTAAACAATAAACTTAATACGATAATTGTAAATAACAATTTTTGTAACCTAACCGCAAAACCAATTTATTCGCAATACATATTTAGACGCTATCATTGTTTGTTTGTACGTCTGGTTGAAGGTCAATATAATATTATTTCTACAAGATAACACAAGCTATTACATTTTAATAAAATGTCCCAAATATATCTCGTATTTATCTGGTACGTGTTAATTGGTTCACCGCGAGACCAGCGGGTCTCCGAAGCAGGTTTGTGCAGCTGCATTCCAGCCACGCATTTTCTGGGAACCAACTTTTTTAAGAGGGAGATGGAATGTCAGTTTTTAGAGTCGGTGCGTATGATTTTTCATTGAAATTAAAAAGAAAACGCATTGCGCTCGTAGAGACGTAATAAAAGCAACTCAGCATGCAGTCGGCGTTTATAGTCTTCTTTTTGTCGTCTGCGATCCTTGACTTGTTTTAGTATACGCTGACAAATACTGGTTCATCTAAGGATATACGATAGTTTTATATGGAGTGAGAGAGGAACTGGTATGAATTTTTGTGGTCAATTTTGTCTATATAAAGCTAACTCGACTCGTGCAGAATTGCTTGATGATTTGAAAACATCATAGAAATTCAGTTGCTATAAAAAAAAAAATTCAAATTATACAGATACAAGTTTTGAAGTATTATTAAAATAGGGCCAATAGAAGTTAAAAATTACAATGCGGTATTAATAAATTGCTTATTAAAACCGCAACACGAATATTTTTGAAACTTAATTTTACGTGAAACAAAATTTCCCATGGGAGGGGTTGAAGCCGGACATCTACTCACGCAAGCGGACGAACGCACGAAACGCGTGAGAATTTTTGCAAGTGTACCGCCTGCCCGCCTGGAGAGACTTGATTTTTTTAATTATATTAAATTGACGTCATTGACATACCTAACTATGTTATCTATATCATATGTAATAAAATAGTAACGAGGGCCAGTCTGTTCGTTTATTATTTAAAAAGTACATATTAAATATTTTATAGTAATTTGGTCGTCTATCTGTTTATTTATTTGTTGTAAGCATGACAAATTAATATCGGGGGTGGTTGTAGTGTTATTTATACATTTTTTTTTTATTAAAGCACGAATTTAGTTTTTTATTGCGAGTTAAAAACTACCAGAAACCTTTAATTATATTATAAATGTCTAATTTTATTTTTTTTAGGCGAAACTGCCTTACAATGGTTATTATTTAAAACTCGATAAAACGTAAATTACGAACGATAAAGAAATAAAATAATTGCCTAGAGTACTCTTAATAAAGTCAAGCTGAAACTTTCTTCGGAATTTGTCACACATTTAATACATAAGCCTGCCTGGGTAGCTCCATCTATAGAAATGTTGAACTAAACTTTAATAAAAACATTAATAAATGAATTATCATTACAGAAAAATTTACACCGTTGTCTAAATATACGCATATCTCATTTACTGACCAAAAATTTAATTAAGTCCTGTACTTTACATATATAATTGTATAGGTTTATTTTTAACGCCATCTAGCGTTTAAAAGTCTCGTCACAGTGGTTTGCATATAGATTTTTTTGCGTCCTAGTTAGTACCTCTAATTCCAAATTGTGAAAAGTAAATATATAAACTAAATAATATGTAATTTAATAACGTAATATTTTTTGAGTTTGTTAAAAATATTATCATAATAAAAATATTATAATACTAATACTTCTTTTAATCTATATTTATCTTCTTCTTTAGTGGGCTAGTTTTTCTGAAGTTTTACTTCTGTCGTGTGTGAATTGCATATACACCTTTTTTCAGATTTAAACAGAGAATATTTATTTTTTAACATTAAAGATTGATTATTGCGGTAGTTCATAAAATTTCTGGAACCTTAAACATTCAGTTATATACTAATTTTTAAGATTTTCTCCTAAAAATTAACAAACTCATAAATACTTTTTATGTATCAATAACAGCTTACCAAATTAAATAGTTATAAATAGTTTTAAAGTAAATTCAGTGGAGAAATAAGCGTTAAATATATGTATTTTATGTACAGTATAATAATAATTCTGCATATTCCAAATAACCTACTATGCTTTTTTAATACATTTTTCTAAAACCAATAAATCGAAAAATATGAGAACATATTATTTTTTTTAATCCTTTTTAAGAACTCATTCACAAAATGAGAATTCTTTTATATATTTACATATTGTCTTAATTTGTTGAAGGGAGCCATTATCAATAAAAATATGTCACCTCTATAGTACCTTACAACTGAAATTCATATTTATTAAGTATATTAAAAATATTGTAACTATTTAAAAAATCATAATCTGTATGATAAAACATTGAAAAGAATGAATGTTATTGATAAATAGATACAAAAAGTTCTTTAGTGTCGGTACCAAAGATCAAACTTTTTGTCCAACTTATTTCTTATTACTTCATTAAATGAACTGAAATAGAAAATTATATTACATAACATTTTAGGAAATAATTTATTTACGTAAAAAGAAACGTATTGTCAAGTTGTCACGGATTTGGTGATATGTATGTTTGTAATCCTGGCATTCAGCCACTATTTAAACAATGATGCAGACTTTGTCTTACATTTTAAACAAAACATACATAAATATATAATGATATATAACTTCAAGATCTATATTATAATTTTATTTTTTAAATATCTTTTAAACATGTAGGTATATTAATAAGAAAACCGGTAGGATATATTATTGACAAATGAAATACAAAACCTAACTATATCTGATGGTATCGATTTTCCGTTTTAAAACACTATTATTATCACATCTCTTGAGCTGCAACATTGTAAATAACTGACTACTATCTTGCAATCTAAATCTGTTAATAAAGTTTATATCTCGGATTGCGGATCAAGTATTAATATCGACATGAATCTGAACTGGTGTTGCATACATAGAACAAAGAGATTATTACTCCACTGTATAAAAATGGTTTATAAAACTGCCACTTAAGCATTTTATTAAGTTTAATTATAATCATCTAGACCCTAATAGCCGCTTGTTAACTCTACTATAATAGCTGCAAAGTGGGGCAATGTGTCTTAAAATAGACACGAGTGCGAATTGTTAGCTATATTTATTAAATACGCGGCTAAAGTCACAAAACAAATGATTGTCCACAATTAGTCAATTATCGCGAGGCTGCCGGCTGCGCGGGCGCACGGCTCGCGTAGCGCGGTAGCTATAGTGTTGAGATAAATACTATAAAATATATTACTTATAAAATTTGGTGTACATTATATATTATTAAGTATTTATATAAATGTCATTCATATATACTCCAAATTCGTCAAGTCAAAGAAACGTTAACAAAACAAGAAGTTTTTATATATATTAAAACTATACCACACATTCGAAAGTCCGTAATATATATATTTAGTTTACTATACAGTTTTATTTATCTTGCATATGTAATTTATATCATCGAACTAAAACATACATATAGATAAAGTGATGTATGAAAGTTTGTAAATTTTTTTGATTCAAACTAAATCACCAGTATTATATCGATATTAAGTTCGTATTCCCTCACTACGGCATGGTTAGGTACAGTTGCTGCGTTTGTGTAAAGACAAGGACGTCGACCCCGACAACCTTGAGCTCGCAATTAATTACAGTCAACTTTAAAACCACAAACTATTTAATTTTGTAAGAGTATAAAGAAAATCATGTCTTATTTTAAAATTAAAAACATTCCATAGTTAATTTAAAGTTTACAATTGTGAATAGTTTTAAGATCGTGAATAGTTTTAAGATCGAAACATGAAAACTTAATGTTATTGATTGATGTAAAACAAAGTACTATAATTGCAACATGAACTCACCTCTAACACGAAGAGGATCTTACAAGCCACAGCGCAGGCGTTCGAAGAACGCGCTCACAAACACAAAAGCAAGTACTTTACTACTATTTTACTACACACGCCAGTCGGAGCTGACCAAATATCCGCGTCTGCTGTTTAAGATATAATTCACTGTTTGATTTACATCGAACGTTTCCAAATATCGAATACTTTGATCTCGCCATAAAAACAGCAATGTGTTATACAATGCCAGTGAGTCGGTCGTTCGTTTAATCTGTTCGTGTCAGGATAATGACCTGAACGCGACTGCGCCCGCGCTCCCCGGGCGTTGCGTACTACGAACAACGTTCTTTATTATAAACCATTGTTATGGCTATGTAGAGCTCTGCCAGATATACTTAAAATATAAGTATAGCTTACACAATGTATAATACGAGTGCTAGGCGTGGACGATGTACTTTATTTGCAATGATACTATATGTTACATCATTACATACTTCTTCATTATATTTTACAATATAATTCAAGTTATTGTTTAAATATCTAGCTCTAGAATGATACAAACAAAATATTGTGCCTCTTGTATTAAATACATTAAATTTATATTCAGTACAAAAGATATTATTGACTAAGTTTTTTAAGAAATCAAGTATAAATAATGAATTTTATTCGCCTTAAGATTGGTATATGACTTTTATTTATTTATTTTTTATATTTTATCTCCCATTTCTTCAATAGTGAGGCGGTGGTACACAGTGTGGTAAGTACATATACTTGCATATGATAAATCTTCACATGATCTTGACCTGGTGATGTAAATATTTAATAGGAATTACACAACACCATTGAGGTCATTTTAATATATAATGAACGAACAATATATTGATATATACCGCATCTTGTACCTAATAAGCCAAAGTCACTCCTTATAACCTATATTCGATATAGTATTTGTAATTATTATAATACCGTATTTTTTCAATAGAATGTTGTTTTTATGTTTCGGATAACTCTTATAAACTAACATCCGTTTCCAGCTTGAAGTGATATTACGGGACAGCCTATATATATTAATAATTGACTAAAATAAAGCATTATTTCATACTAAAAAAGTGAATAAATTAGTATATGTGCTCAAAAATTATTGGGCTGATATGAAAGACATTTTTATTAGATACAATTTATCGTATGTATCTATCAATTATTATAAAGTATGTAGTATGTATGTGTATTAAATATTATATTCAATATTTATTCAACCTGTTTTTCGTATGTGGATAATAAAATAAAAATTATTAAACGATTGTGTGTGTTTAGTATATAAAACCAAACATACAAGGAAAAACTAAATAATAAAAAATAAGTTCAACATTTTATAAATATTTATGTTTTGATCTCAGAAAACAATATGACACTAGTGTCACTTATATTTTAAACATGTCACTCTTTTACATATAATACACTAGTGCCTGCGACTTCGTTCCCATGGTCGATATACACTATGATCCATGGCTTTAAGTGACACTCAAATATATCCTTAAGGTTTTTATCTAGGCTTAATTTAATATAAATTTAATTATTGCTATAATTATTGAAACTCTTTAATAAATTTAATAATTATTATATATTTCAGTGGAATATAAAAAAGTAATAAAATATGTACAAAAAAAAAAGATTTATATTTACTTTTTTTTTGCTTAAAAGACGCATAGACAAATATACTGACATTGTAAGTTTTTTTATGATAAAAAGCTAGGTTAATTCTCCTTGGAATGGACATTGTCTATCGGTAAAATTAAATTTATAACATATATGATATTATTATATATATATTACAGACGAGATAATAGTATGTTTATTATGAATCATTTCTATACACACCAGGAATACGTGAATGAGGATAAAGTGGTGTTTATTTTATATTCTCAAACTAAAATAAAACACGCACGCAGTACGTCTGTGTTTAAATATAAACGTATGTAAATGTTTAAACTTTGCAAAGATGTTGTAATTTTTGGCACATGGAAGGTGAAAGATATTTCATTTATTTCCTGTCGAGTTCTCAGACTTGACGTCAAGATATAATATAGTTATTCTATTTCATTACATATTTCACTAGCTTCTGTCCCCAGCTTTGTCTGCATTGGTAACCGTCATTCTGTTGCTAATATTAAAAATTGCGTAAAAAAATTAATAACTGTTGTATTACAATTAATTTACAGAATATTCCCTCAGGGTTAACACTATCTATTTATGAAAACCTTACCAAATCCGTTTGTTAGTTTTTGATTCTATCGCGTTCATACACACAGATATACGAAGCCGGGGAATATTCTTTTTTAATATGTACTTATAGATTATTGTTATGTCTAAATCTTGGTATCTCTATAATTTATTATAATTGATTCTATCCTGTTATTGTTTTCAGAAGATTATAATTTTAATCAATATTACAATTACTTCCAGTGTGTGAGCACGTCACTCAGTGACTCGTCTCATCCTCTTTACAGACAATCGTTAAGATAAGTCACAATAATATTAACAAAAAAATAAAATTTCGAAAAAAAAATATTTCGATAGCATCAAAGATATGAATGGAGAATTACTCTGCCCACTTAGTGACCTGAATGATTTCGACATTCTTGGCCCAGCTCCGATAATCCGAGAAAAAATAAACCTGCAACGTAAATAAGTGTAGTGTCAGTGCTGGGCGCAGCACGCAGCAAACAACACGCAGCAAGCAGCACGCAGCACGCAGCATGCAGCACGCGGCGGCACTGAGAGTAAATCACGTTCATCGCCGGATCGGTTGCTATAGCGTATTTTTACGCAACGCTCTTTGTTTATATATAGTTAATGACGCTGGCACAGAGGCGGCTGGTTATTCAACCGGCCACATTCCACGACGGCTCCACTTTTTGCTCGTCCGTCCTCCGTCCATAGAAAACAACCAATTAGAGCTTTTACGGCCGGAATTACCGTCCGCGCTTACGCCTGCGCCCGCGCACCTCAAACATACTGATACCACTCGCCCTCGGATTCCATTTGTAACTGTTTGTTTTGTTTTCATTAGGAAAAGATTCGTTTCAATAATCTTTGCTATGCTTTTAGACACAAAGATACACAAACATTAATTTTATTTATCTTCAGACGGTCCTACCTTTTCACGAAATGATAAATTCCAAATGATCAGGTTCACGTCTCGCCTTATGTAACAGCAGTCGCGCCGGAGAGATTGAAAAACATTTTTTATAGAAAGTGACCATCTCCTTGTCTTGCCTAATACCTATGAGTATCTCGTTTTTTTTTTTTACCATAGATTAATTATTTTTTCTTTAAGGAAAATACACTTTTAATATTTTCTAATATAATCTATGTTAACAAAAGATAACTTACAAGTCGGATATATAGGTACAAAAAAGTTATTGATATTGAACAATTATTAAACTACAAAATGTTAGGATCTAGAGTTCAAAATAATTATTTAATCTTGCTTCTTGATTATTAATATCAACTTAATCTCCAACGAAAAGACTGACTAAATAAAAAAAAAAACTTTTACGAGCGTACGATAAAAGCGATCACGGAACAGACGCAACAAAAACTTGACTCTGGTCCCGCGGCGACGGACATATTATTTACCTTTTTTCACATTCTCGATATCAAATTACTTATAGGAATGTGAGGTTTAGTTAAGTAGCCAAAAATACGTGTTACTGTTAGAAACTCCATAGACATATATATTTTATTGTAGTAATGGGTTTAATATGAAAGTTGAAACCAAAATTAGATGTGTCGAGATTAGTTTGAATTTTAATTTTTTTATACCTCCTTAATTTTTAAACGTCAAAACGAATGTTTATATCAAAATGCCAAAAAATTTTGGGCAATATTATTATCAGTATATTTTAGAACATTGCAAGCTTTTATAAATAAGTAAATTTTTAAACTTATATTTTAAATATATTTTTTTTATATCTTAGCGAAACAAAATGCTCTGGTCTATTATATGTGATTTAACACTTATTTCATGATAATAACTCTTCAGAGACGTATTTGGGGAAGACCCTTTTTTTTTCAATAAAAAAAAATATACCTGAATTTGTAATATGGCGACGTCGAACCTGTTCTGTCGGTTTTACTACGAATTTACGTTAGAAAAAAAAGCTACAAGTATGGCGCTAAGTAAGAAGAAGTATTTGTGAGGTATGACACTCTATTGTATAGTTTAAGTGCCTATAGATAATTCATACCGGCGCTTGCCTTCGATATTACTTACCTGTAGTCTATGGTGTATCCATTGTACGCGACAGTTAGGGGCATGGCACTATTTAAAAAAAAATTACCTTCAGCCTCAATTAAAAATAATAACATGTAGGAAAAAATATATTCTAAAAATATTTAAATGTCACAATTGAATTTAAGTAATTTTCATTATTTCACGTCAAGAGTTAGGTTTCCGTTCCCTTATTGTTAATTAAACTGACTGCTAACTAATAAAATTTATTATTATTGATAAAAGTCAGAATTTAATAGAATGACAGTATAAAATACTTTGTTATTTTGGTTAATTATTTATTATCTACTTAAACTATTTAAATGTATTAATAAGTACTAGATTTATACAAAGTCCCTGCATTAAACACATTTTCAAAATAGTAACTAAAATTTATTAACTCTATCAAAAAGTGAGGACTATTCTCACAGTAAAGTCATTAGGCGTGGTTCACAATCACAATGGGTACAGTTCACAACACATTGGGACCATGTGTGCAAATCTTCGATTGTCACGTTTCGACCAGATTGTTTAAAAAAAATAAACGTCAAAGGACCGAGATCGACTTTTGCACTTCATCAAATATATATTTAGTTTCAAATAATACAAACCCAACCTGCTCGTCCTTTGTCATTTCCACACAATAGATTAAAAAAAAATCCTAAGATGTATTGTGCTTCGAAACACAATTTGAATTATTGTTTTTAGGTTAACTTTTTGTATTCTCGAGTGGTCTATTGAAAGATACCTTTATATTATACTCTAATCTCTACAAGTGCAATTTAAGCTTACTATTTCTTGACAATATCTAAAGAGCTTGTAAGTGCAGTTAAATGAGGCAGCCGTCCATTGTTTAGCAGTATTAATTTTTTCTAACCCGTAATTTTATTCATACTGATTGTATAACAGAACTTTAAAATGGATTTATCGAAAATATTATCTGTTATTTTCATATTTTGATTAATAAGCAAAAATACCAACATAAGAAGAATACGTTGTTTTGGTTGTTTTGATTGTAATTCTATGTGCTTCTATGTACCCTCGTTATATAAAATATTCGGTGGTAGACATTTAACTCAAATAAATATTTTAAAAAATATATTAAAATGCAATTACAAAAAAATACAACATATATTTCAAATTAAATATAAAACTAATTGCTTTTAACTAAATATGTATATATATATATATATATATATATATATATATATCTCAGGAGATTCCAAATTGTATATATATATCATATCATCTTACTTCATTTTATTAAACTATAAAACTTGTAAAACTAATTATGTATTTTTCATCAAAAAACTCTCAGAATAAGAGCATGAACCAAAGATATAAAGAAATAGGCATAGTGATGGAGCAAAAAAAGAACGATGTCCCAATGTCCCAACGATGTACCAAATGATATTTTACCTTTGATGTATGACTACTGTGAATCCCATTGCCCCTCTTGATTTAAGGAAACTTCTTCGTTTCTTAATTGTTTCTTAATAGTAAATTGAATATTATGAACATACTTTTAGTAATGACGTTATTATTATAAAAAGATTGAAAACTTACTTACATAATACTTTTAAGTTTGCTATGTAGATATATTAAATATTAATCATTAACACTCGAATTTATTAATTTACTTTTAGTCGAAGTTATAACTCCAATGAAATAAATAAACTTAAACATCATTAAATAATATAATGTTATATAAATTAATGAAGCCGGTCAACACAAATACCAAGAAAAGGGCGGGTAAAAAATACAAACATGAAAGAAAGTTTTTTATTTTTTAACTTTGAATTAATATTTTACACAAATAACTTCAACTTTATCAAAGAAAGTTAAAGTTAAGATACATTGTATGTATACATATCCATTCAATATAAAATTATTTTGCTGCCATCTAGTTGCAGCTTTTTAAAGTAATCAGCAGTTTGATTTCTTTCGTTGACACTACTAAACAAATAGTACTTTGAGTTGCCGATAGATGGCGATGACACCACGTATATAAAATATATTAAATACCGAGTTTAAAACTATTATAGATCTGTAACTGCTAGATCTTGTTAAATATTACCAATTAAGTATATAGAAAAAAAATATAAATTTAGTCTTTTATATAAAAAGGTATTAGTTTTTATAATCATATAAGATTCCTCATATTTCTACTTATACTCCTAGCAAGGACTATTTTTCAGACAGATGTCACAAACACAAAAATGTGTCAGTTTCCTAGAGATAATTATGGGTATGTCAGGGCTCCATATTATTTATTTTTAAATTATGACCTAACTTACTATTTATGATTAGTAATCAGGATACAATATGATCTAAAAATATATCAGAAGTAAATTAAAATGTCTGAATTATTTCACAAAAGCTGTTACACGTCACGTAGCACAGGATACAAATATCGTACTCTATCAACTAACACCGGAGAAAAGAAGAGACGAGGGAGCAAAGAGGACTCTACCTTTGATAGGAAATTTAAGGATTTAAAGAACGAAATAACTTCAAGGATACATAATGAGGTTGAAGAAACTCAAACTGCTCGAAAATCAATACAAGAGAAATTTGAAAAAATCGAAACAAAAATTAATAGCATGCTCGAAGTTCAGAGCAATATATCTGAGTTGAGGAAGGTGTTGCTGACGGCTGAGAACAAGTTAGTTGATATGATGGAAAAAGTAGAAAAAATCGAAAATTTTATTGGAATCAGCGAAACGGGGAGTCTGCAATCTCGTAAAAGCTCGTTTTGTAAGCCACGGCCCATTTTTGAAACTAAAGAATGCCTTAAATAATTTAAATCTCAACCAATATATTAATTAAAGTAACATACTCTGTTTTTTATTAACATACTTTGAAATCAAATACAGAAAAGAACAGAATCAAATACAGAACAAAAAAAAACAAATTGTATAATGGTTTTAAAAAAATCATGCTGAAAAAAATTGCAAGTAAATACAAAATTATAATGACACAAGTCATTTCTTCTAACGAATGGATTTTACGTAAACATATTTAAAAATAACTATATTTTTTATAACCATTTAATATAAAAAATAAAGAGTAGTATATCTTTCTCATTATATGCTAGAGTTGTAAATTTAATTAGTTGTAATTATCATACGAAGGGTGTGAAATAGGGGTACATAAATGCATAAATATGAACAATTATTTTTATTTAATTTAAATTACATAAATGCAGCTCGCAGCTGAACACATTAATATCGCTACGATAAACAATTGATTATAACATTTAATTTAAACAATTATTTAATCTTAAAGAATCGTTTAAAACGATACACATATATTTTCTATAATTTCAACATAATTACTGAAGTTTTATGCGTACAGTGTGCGAGTGCAAGTTTCCTAAATTACTCGATCGAGATAGAGTTAAACTGTATTTGTATGAAATAAGAGTAGTGATATCTTATTTCCGCTAGATGGCGTTGACCTTATTCATTAAAATCTACATTTACTTTAACGCAATCGAGTAGGTTAAAAACTCGCACTAACACAAAACCACAAGTATAGTCTAAAGGGTATAAAAAGGTCATATTTACAAAGATAATGTATACAATATAAGTTACATTAATACAAAAAGAAAGAATTCGAAAATTTTATAAGATCAGTTCAAGTCAGATAGTTTTAAGAAAAATTTTAAGAAAATACATTTAATCTATTTTTTGCTATTAATAATATGTACGTCTTATATTATCATTATAATGGCAGACTGTACAATATTTTAATACTAGAAATTAATTACAATATATATGGCACAGTACAAAATAAGCTGAAAAAATAAGATCATGTCTAAGACTATGCTTGGAACGGGCAGTGTTCTGAGAACAATTAAATAATAAATAGAGATTACATACAAACAAAAATATGTACTTAAAATAAGACTAGTATACAATTATAAGCTAAATATAACATTTTAAGCTTCTACAACACCCATTCCTTAAATTCTTCCTTTAATTGATAAATTTCATTCTAAATTATCAGCTAAATAACTACGGTGATACCGCATTAACATACACTTTACTAATATTATTATAGTGTGTGTGTGCGAGTTTTCATTCAATTCGATCGCGTAAAGATCAACGCCATCTAGCGTGAATGAGATGGTACTGCTCTTATTTCGTACAAATTGATGTTAGAAAGAGATGAGAAAAACTGCACTCGGCACACTGTAATATCTTAAGCAGTTGTATAAATTAATAATAATATTGAACACAATAATAATGTATAATATAAGCAATTTGATTGTATCTAATATTCGAGAGAATTTTAAATGCCTCTCCTTAAATAAATAAGTCGATATTTAATTCCCATTTTGTGCGCCACTTGCAATGCATCTAATTTATTTTAGGAACCGTGTAGTACGAATGGAATTTAATACACTTTGAAGACTAAGAATTTTTATCACAATAATGAAAGGCAACCTAAAATAATTGAAAATAACAGCTGAGCTGCAACAGAGCTGCTGCAAATTAGACCTACTTAATATCGATTACTTTAGTTAATTATTTTACATCTACTTCATTGCACTGATCCAGCACATATGTGGTGGTTCTTCGTTTCGAAGTACTCTCTAATCACTTTATTTATAAATATTTCTAGGTACTTATAATTTTTGCCACAATTATTGTAACTTAACACAAAACTTTTTTATGACATCTATTAATAAATGCAAATAATATATCATCACATATAATAACACCAAATTTAAATTAATTTAGTCGAATAGACAGACGAAAGCATGAATAAGACCGTGGAAACAGTCAGAGCAGCAGTTGTTCTTGGGCGTTCTTCGACTGTCTTCGGGTTCGAAGCATGGTTGTTTCAATTTCTTTGGACGACGTCCACACAGCTTGCTAGGTTTCGGTTCTTCTACAGGTTCAGATCTCGGGCTTAAGCAGACAGGTGCTGCTGCAGGCTCAGTGGGTCGAGGATGCGCCCAGCGTCGCAGCATGGCTTCTTGTTCTGCTCCCACAGGTACGGGGGCCAACAACTTTCTAGCTCGAGCAACTACCAAAGTTCGTTCTATTGGTTCTAAAAGCTCCAGTGCCAGGGCTCGCTCTAATTCCTCTCCAGCAAGTAGTAGGTAACGCGGACAGTATGCCAGTTCTCCGAGCGCAACACGTTTGTTGCTTGGTGTAAGCTCCCTTTTAGTTCGTTTGCAAGCTGCAGTGCTCCAACGAGCAAGTGCCTCAGCCAACACCAGCTCACTGGACACACGTAGTGTGTCACGTTTCACGATCAACACAAGATCTTCGTACGTAAGATCTTCCAGTTTTTCATGTGTGAGGGCTGCATCCGCATTTTCATCAATGACAAGCAATGTGTTATGAGCTAAGGAGTCGCACCACATTGCGCAATGTGAAAGGGTTCTAGCTGCAGCATCATTCTCTAGCGCAGGTAGTGGCGGTGCTGAAGCAGCTCCTGGTAATCTCGCACATAAAAATCGCAAATCACGCAATATTTCCAGTGCAACTTCAGCATCTAACATTTCATCCAGCCGCCGAGCGCATCGCTCTGCTAGTTGCGGACACAAAAATTTATATGCAGCATTGAGGGTTGCTCTTGCCGTAAAAACAGTAGTCAACTGTGTCGGCTCGCAGTAATGATAACGGAGCAGCTGTTCAAAGCCTCGTCTGTCGATATAATCCACGACAATCACATTTGCTTTGGTGGCGAGTAATCCTGCAAACACGGGGCTTGTGGCAGCTAGAACCCGTCGGTGACCAGGGAAACGGAAAGTATCTCCGTTAATGCCTGCCACAAATACTATGTCACTTTGTTTTTCATTGTCATAAAGGCGGGAGTTCTCATCAATTCGCAGTTCGCCATACTGCCCATACTCAGGTGTGGTGGCAATTGGCTGTGTACCAGATGTCGATGCTTGAGTAATTTGGCCTTCAAGGCAAATGTCAGTGCAGGCAGGGTTTGTTACGATTGTCATGGTGATCCAATACTTTGAACACTGCAACAAAGAAAAATGTCAGTTAATTCATAAAATCAAAACATACTATTTGCATGTTACTGAGGTGTTGCAAATAATAAAATTACAGTATATCGTTGCTCGCTAATAAGTTTTCTTAGCACCCTTTTTACCTCTGATATCAAGCCATATAAAGAATAATTATTACCTCGGTTCCTATTAGGATACTAGGTGTTAAACAGACACTCAAGGAGACTCAATACTATTGTATAGTGTAGCTATAATTGTACATAATGAATAATCACTCTTCTAATGATAAATCCATCTTTGTAAGGTCAATAAAGTCCCGTAAATGCTCGTTTGGTTAAATATAGGAAATCCATCCGAATATCTGGTTGGTAGTCAACTAAGCTATATATTACAAAGAAACCAGTACAAAGCATGTAAAAGTCCCAATTATTATTATTAATGTCTGATAATCAATATATTTAAATCATTGATTAGCTTAATTATATATTTATTTAAATTTTAAGAAATCCAAAAACTATTCTAAATCTTATTTCTGGCTCCTAATAATAAACCTTTACTTAATAAAATTCTCAAATTTAGACCCCGGAGATGATATATGTTTTTTTAATATTAGATATGTGACCTATATATGGATAGGCTATACATAATTATAATATAACTTTCATATGCAGACAAGTTTATAAGAATATAAAAGAAATTCCACTGAATGCATTGCGTCCAGGAATTGCTTACATGATCAGAATACGTCATAGTTATGTGACGCGTTTGATTCTCTCTCACATCAACAAAATTATTCGCGGAGCTCTCGCTTCAAAACACTCTTCAGCTGCAATAACAAACTATACTAAAACATTGTTTATTTTAAGCTCTTCGATTCAAAGTAACATTGAAAAGTAATTTGCATTAACTCCAGCGAATACTAACGAGAATTAATTGCCATTTTTAAGTTTTTTAAACATTATTCAGACGTAAATACAAAAACACTCATATATATTGTGATATTTATCAGATTTCTATAATTTAAAATGTTAAATAATTTTATCTCGATCTCTGGAAAAAAGCCTCTTCGCTCTTCTACTCGTAAGATATCTTGGTGCCTCAATCGAATACGTATTTTATATATACTCTTTATCAGACCTCAGACATTACGATCACATTTTGTAGACTTCTGAAAATCCTAACTTTGCAATACAGAGGCCAAAATGAAATTTAATCTGTTTGTTTGGAGTTTTATTTTTATTTTCATAAAATGTTGCAATATCATCTCTTCCCTATATATTTATAGTAGATCCAGGAATGCATGTCGAAACTGCAGGGACATTACTATCCAAGATAGTCCCACATGACCCACATACATTCGCATAGCTTGGTCTGAAATTGCCCTATATTTAGACACTGAAATCTGACCAAGCTTACGAAATTACTTCAAGCAATAACTGTAAGAGAAAAGTTATTTTGGTCAATGTTATTAGTCCTGTATTAAATTGCATTACATTCATAAAAACTAGTATGCTAAGACCAGCTAGTCACAATAGATAATACAAAAAATTTGAAAGCGCGCGCAAAATTTCCCCATGCAAAGTCTATTGAGACTTGAGAGTTGTCACTATTTTTCAGCAGTGTAGCATAATGAGAACTTTGATTTGAGCCATCAACGATATTTTTCCCTTTAGTGGTTCTCGAGCAACAGTGTGCCAACGAAATCGCTTCCTGCATTAATATATAAGATAATTTCACTATGAACTATAATTTAAACTCACAATTCAGACTGCAATGACTTTGAAGACGCCATACTTTTTAGTCTAACGTCCTAGGTCAAGGGCTTATCGTTCGTTGGCACATCATGGATGGGGCTTCAATGTCTATGAAACAACAGTCTATGATCATCCCTAGATGTATTTACTTATTAATATAAGTACTAGATGTATTTACTTCTTTATATAATTTTACTTATTGACATAATTGTTATAAATATGAACAGCCTAAGGTTCTTTAAATGTAAATATCTAATTTACCAAAATGAAATAAATAAAACAAATATCTCGTAAATAAAATATTTATGAATAAAACTAATTTTAAAGGATTTAGATTTAAAGTTTTAAAATTATCGGTTACATTTTAATTTGAACCCGATATTTCGAAATCTATGCAGCTATCCCTTCACGGAAAGCCGAGTAGTAAATATATGTGAAATCTAAGAAAATATTATAGATGAAGTTTTGTGATAGAGCACCGATTTTAATTAAAAGTGTGAAGGAAGCCCCAAGTTAATCTTCATTATATAAATCATATTAAAATGTACATTAATACACAAAAGCGAGCGATGCGTGTATCCCGAGTTGCGAAACGAAACAACCTTGTACAGAACCAAGGCACTTATTAATTAGATTCAACTCAATAACACGTGATGTAATATTATCATAATAATTGAGCACTAACTTAATTAACTAACAACAATTATATTACATATATCATAAAATACTAACTGTATTTTGAATACAAACAAAATTTTGTGAGAAATATAAAATCTTAATATAATAATAAAAATATTAAATTTGCAATAAAATCAAATAAGCTAGATTTTTTATCCCGTTTGAAGCTATCTTAATAAATGCAAGCTTTAGTATTTTTATTTATTGAAAAAAACCCAATTCAGTATTTTCAATACATACAATCCAGGTGCTTTTAAAAATGAATGAGATAGAGTTTTACAGGGGCGATCGTCTGAGCTGACTCAGAGGTGTCAATGATCTTTCAATTTGATTTTATCCAGGGGCGACTACCTTAAGAATGCTTTGTTCCTCATTGCTTGAAATTCATACTTATTTTTCCAGTTAATCATGATTAGTGACAGGTGGAATAATTGATTGAAGTATATTCAGGTGCTTGAGCCCCGGAGCAACAGAGTTGGTGCCCCTGATAGTATTCTCATTTGGACTTTTCCCATAACAGTAACTTTTACTCCGTCCTGTTTTACTCATTAAAGTTAAGACAAAATATTAAATATCTCAAAAGAATATTAGTAATTAAATAACTTTCATAGTTTTAATCCTTTTTGAAAAAATATTGTATGTAAACAATTTTGTAAACAATTTTAATTAATAATATACTCATATTATGGTTAATTATAAATTCATAAGATAATTAACTTAATAGAAGCCAATATTTAACTTTTAATAGCTATTACATAAGGGTCGTGAGAATAAAAGGGGGTTGAATAATTCTATATAACCTCATCTTAGCGGGGGTTAATGCTTATACGTTATTTTTTATGATTAATGTGCGTCCATAAAGAGTGACGGACAGACCTTTTAGAGCAAAGGGCTTTAGGCAAAGCGGCTATAAAATATATTGAGATCACTAAATAAAATCTACGTCAGAAGGTAGAGGGAAGAGAAATATTCTTTTTTATGCGTTACATAAACTGAAGGGCGTTAAAAAATTACAAAATGGCACCTAGCAAAATTTTTAATAACCAATAAATGTATTACTAGCCGTGGCTTGCGGTTCTATTCTCGGTTGAACCATTTATTGATCTATTAGGATAACAGCATGCTGGATGACAGCTTTCTTCATGAACTTGGCTATCATCATCAAAAAGTATGTTGTGCTCGATGTTTAGCGAGGTTAAATAAAAAAAAATTTTTGGCTTTGTAATGTTAAAATATATTGTAAATATTGATTTGTTTATAACAAATCAAATATTTAAACTCCATGGTACTCACGTATATTTGAATAAACAGATTTGTTGTGAAGCAAAATCACACACAGAGCAACGGAAATAGATCGGTGCGACACGCGGAAATGAATGCAACTGTAAATGACCTGTGTTCGCTAATTTATATCAATATTATAAACAGGGTTTTACCTTTAAGATATACAAACATACTACATATTACATTTCTCTATCTTAAACTTGGTATTATCTATATTATCCTTATAATAAAATATTATAAACGTAAAAGTTTGTTTAATTAAAAGCGATAGTAATTCGAAAATACTGAATAGATTTGAAAAATTCTTTCTGATTTTAATAGGCTTGTTCATAAGAGCTAAGGGCGAGTATATACGCGAGTGAAACCGCGGGGCACAGCTAAAGTAAATATATATAATATCGAATATATTATCAACAACAACATGTGAGTATTTATGTAATATTGTGTAATATTGTGGGTAAAGAACAAAGTATTTCGTTCTTAAACTACAAACACGACTTAGTCATAGAACCGCAACTTAAAATAACTATGAACTTACGCGGAAAAAATAATGTCATTTGGGGTTATCTTTTAAAACATTTAGTGCACTTAATTTACATATTTTGTTATTTCCTATAATTAATATATTTTTTAAATAAAACTATTTATTACGGATTAAAACTCGCGTATAATTTGGTTACATTTTTAATCCGACGTTTCGAATGCTTTGCATCAATCGTGTTCACGGGAGACGAGATGTAAGTGTGACAAAATAAAAACGTAACCAAATTATACGCGAGTTTTAATCCGTATAAAATAGTTTTATTTGAAATGTGTACTCTAAGAAAATATATTTTCTGTATTCAGACTTTCATCGGCTATGATTACTATTATTATACTATACGAATTTGCCTTACAATTTTGGAACTAATTCGGGGTCCTTAATCATGAGTTTTGAGTAAAGCGGGATCGCGGCGTGAACTGAGTTGAAGTCAAGATTCCGTCGTATTTTTTCGATAGTGTTTATGTCATTACAGCTGGATAATGATATACAATACAAAATCTAAAATATAACATATAATCTATACTAATATTATAAAGCGGAATAGTTTGTTAGTGAGTTCGTTTGAAAGCGCTAATCTTTGAAATTATCAAATCGATTCGAAAAATTGTTTCTGATTATGACAGGCAGGTTCTTGAAGAAGATATCTTTATTATTATTTTCTTCCGCGTTTTGGAATCGCAAGTATTAGCTACTTATTACAATAAAATCAACAGACAAAGTCGCGTAAAACATGTATTAAATAAATGGTTATCAATTAAGTAATGAGAAACACTTGTGTGTTTTGAAGCCACTGAGGAAGCTATTTGCGTTGGAGAAACAATTATAACAAGGCAGGTTTCAGCTTCACAAATATTTGTTAAAACTGTAAGTATATTTCGTAAGAATTCCTTTTATAGCACGACATTGGATACGAATAGGTTACAATATATTATTTGTAAAGCATTATTTGTATTATAGAAGCCTTTAATAGACATGTCGCAATAATAAATAGCCTGTTTGAGTGTTATATTAGAACATATTATATATTCTCGGTGATTATATTTGACATTACCTAATTTTGAAGGCAAGCCTTGAGCTTATAGCAACTGGTATTCACTAAAATACACGAAAAAATATATGTCAATGATGTAAAATAGATTGCAAAGAACCTTTTAACGAAAACGTTTAATCTTCAGAAATTATTTGTTTATTTACCAATTTTTTATTTTTACATATAATATATATATATATTATATGTAAATATATTATATGTAAATATATTGACCTATTTTAGGATATTGGATATCATGAGTCACTGTGAATGATAATTATGTGATTATATATTACTATATTATTTAAAAAGAAAACATTTTCCTTGTATTTAATAAGGTATCATAATTTTACATAACATTAATATAATTGTTTCCGTTTCACTTTTAAGATGCAGAGAAACCTTTCAAATACTTTTCTTATTTACAATTGTGAACTTCTACTCAGAGGGCAGAGTTCAAACAAGAGGAAAATTATACCACAAAACTTAAAATTAAAAAAAAACTTTTGAATAAAAGATGTTAATTAGTTAGTTTCAGATTTTTTATTTTTTTACATGAAATATAAAAAATAAAGACGCCGGTATTGAATTCCTTTCGATACTAGCTAACATCAAAGCTAAAAAAACGAATAATCTATTATAAAAGGCTATGGATAAAATATGAGACATGGTGTTCTAATAAATTAATTTCAATTTAAACTTAAAAAATATATATATTATTATCTTATATAATTAAATTTTGTATTAATATTATATAATTGGCAATAAGAGCAAGTATTCCAATTAAAAATATTTATAAGTTACCAAATGCGTGTGATGGCGGAGCGCCCGCCGGCCGCGCGTGTCCTATATTTCGGTAACTAGGTCAAGAGTATGGGTTATAACTGATGGTTATTACTTGACTTAAATACTAACTATATAACGAAACTACTAACGAAAACTAACATTATTTGTACATAAGTATATAGCTCTTAGTCAATATGTTTACACATAATATATTTGTCCGTTATTACACTTTTAAGAGTGCCATAAAGTGTCTATCTATCTATCTGAAATTATTTTTTTACGGATTAAAACTCGCGTATAATTTGGTTACATTTTTATTTTAACCTAAGTTTCGAATGCTTTGCAGCAATCGTGTTCACGTAGACGCGATGTAAGTGTCTGTCAGTAAGTCAGTTAATTAGTCATCTATCGATATATCTATCAATCTATCTATCTATCTATATATCTAAACGTGGTTTGAAAACTACATAAAAAATATATTATTCATGTCACGTTTGAATCTTTGGTATATTTTATGTGAGATATAAATTGTTGTCACGGAAAATAAAAACCATAAATCGTTAAGGTCAAAATCCTTACCGATGGGTGATAAAGATATTATAATTAAATCAGTCTAGATGATTCATAGTTGCACCTTCTTGTAAATATACCTACATTAAATTTCAATGTATCTATTATTTCAAATACTTAATGAGCAAAGCTCTGTATGAGAAACTTTTCTGCTTTATGCAAGCTTCAATCAAAATCGGTATATCTGAACATTTCCAAATTTTGCACATTGATAGCCATCAAACTGGTGGTGGTTTTTAAAAATAAAAAAAATGTAATAAATTCTCAATTTGAAAAATAGTTGATGACAAAATGTGTCGACGTTTTGTTTGTTTCGCTTAGCTCAATATGCTAACACATACCGAGATTCAGCGAGCGCTGCGAGTCCCAATTGAGGTCTGGTTTGCGCTCCAGGTAGTATTTGCAGGTTGTTAAGCTTTTGTCTGACTTTAATTGGTCAATTGTAATATATTGAACGGATTTTAAGAGGACTTTCACCTCAAAATAGAAAAATTTTACGGCTATATTATATGCTAGAAACAATTACGGTTCTTAAGTTATAAAACATTGTCAATTTTTTTAAACAATGTATGCATTGTTAAATAAAATTGATATAATATATCGCCAAGAACAAATCTCAAATATTTTAACAATTTTCTTGGATACTCTGCTGGAAACACATGTGTTTAACATATAGTACAGTATAAGCTGCAGTCTGAAGCTAGTCTAAATTAAAACATATATCAATGTGATATTCCCAGAAACTCTTACAAAGATATATAACAACAGTTAGGGCTCTCTGAAGTACTAGAATGTAACATTATTTATTAATAGAGATAAAATGCGACTTGTATGAAACACGCGTATGGATGTAGATTTAGAACATCCTATGAAATATAATGTGTTTATAAATAATTAAAATATTCTTCTATAAACAGTACTAGCTGTTAATCTTGGTTAATCCCGCAGACGGACGATTTTATTTACTATTAGATTAAGTAAGAACAGTAGGATAATGTACAAAGAATCCTCATAAACCTGATTATTATAATAATAAAGAATATTTCAAAGCAGTCCGGTTGTTTTGAAGATTAGCGCATTTAAACAAACAAAGTTTTCTGCTTTATAATATTAGTATAAATTTTAGTAAAGATTATACACTAGGTGTTGCCAACGACTTTGTTTGCGAATTTAGAACAGCCATAAAAAATAACGTATTTATATTATAGCACTAACAGTTGTTACAGCTGATATTATTTACAGATATAGTGCTATGTTAACACTTTTAAGTACGAGTGTGTTGACAATGATTCAAATACATAATTTTCATTCAATGTACACAATTTCTTTCATTTAATGTATATAATTTCTTTAAAATGAAAAACCCCTGATACAAATGGTTTTGTCTGAAGCAAGTTCAGACTAAGTCGCTATAATCAGCTAGTCTATTAATATAGCACGAAATTAAACATATTCAACCATAATTGTCTAAACGCCTGCTACTATCTTTGTCTGTCTGTGAATTATGGTTTTAATGCAGGTTTAATGTATTTGAATCACCTGATTTTATTTGAAAAAATATAGCTAGGAACCATCGAGAAACAAATTTGGTCTGAATGCTATGATGAAGACAGACACACAAACGGACAAATACATAGATACACACGAAAGATTATAAATGCTCTTGTTATGCGTTATGGTTTAAAAAAAGAATAATTGTTTACAAATTTCTCATATAAAGCACGTAATTTAGAACAGTACGTGTATGGGGTGACTTGTTAAGGGTTGTTAATTTTCCATGAGGTTCCTAATCCTATAATAAGCTTGTTTCACGCTATTGCATAACAGAAGGGTACATACCCTCTATATACGTGTCATTGGCTTTTTGTTTTAATGTTGGAATTAATTTTAAATTCTAGTTATTTAGTCAAATTAATTATTGTTTATTTCTGATAAATATTAATAATTATAATAATATTAAAATTATAAGGAATAAATAGAGATTTATATATTATATATATTAAATTCGGAAGAAAGTTGTTATTGCAATTTTTTTATTGAACGTACCCTAATTTCACGAACCTTAATACGTCCGTAGTTTTATATAAAATAAATTATTTTATCTTTACTTACATGTTTTGTCAAACTTATTTAATAAAACACCAACACACACTGCACTAAGTGACACTCAACTAACTGACAACATCAAAGAGGTTTTATTATATTAACTATTATTCATATTAGGAATAATTTGGAGACAAAATTTGCCATTACAGCTAATATTACTACATACACATACATTTGTCAGTTTGCGTGTAACTATTATTATGAGTAATAATTTAATAGTATTATTATAGTACGTCATCAGAACCAGTCATGAGGAAAGTTGAAGAACTAATTGTCACATCAAATATAGGATAATTAACATATATATTTATATAAGTATATTATGTATGATTTTTTTATCATAGAGCAAATGCAAAAGTAAAAATATTTTTTATAAATATAATAAAATATAAAGAAAAAAAAATTATACTTTTATAATACAAGTGAAAACAATACTTTTAAAATGTTCGTCTACTTGTTGATGCATTAAGATAAAACAACTGGACAGATTTTATATATGTGACGGTTGTAGGATGTGCATTCAGTAAGAAAATGGATTTTCTTAGTCAAGAAATTTTTTACATTTTTAAGCTAAATCATTTTATCTATAATAAAAAACTACTAGACGGTTTTGGTATAAAATTTGGTGTATTATTAGTATATTTGGTTATATTAAAAACTTAACTTGCACTATATTAAAAAAATATATCAGTTATTAAAAAAAAAAAACATATTTTAATTTAGTTTAATTTCGTTTTATAACCGCAAGTCAGTAATTGATAATTACAATATATATATATTTATTGTTTGTTGTTTTGCTCGACTTCTGAGATTGTACCGACTGACTTCCAAACCACTAGCGCTGGCGATGAGCCAAATGTTATAAAAAATATTACAAATAAAGTGACTAATGGATATGACTCCACCACCACATCTTAATATTGCTAATGGTACGATTCCATCCACCAGTTATCAACAATCCACCCACATATTAAAATAAAAAATGAAACATCTGAAGTTGAAGCTGAAGCCTCTCTTGGACTTCATCTGCATGGTATAAAGTATAAATTGAAATTTAATTTTTAAGACGCATCAGTCGCTTTCGCCTTATTCTTTTTAAATAGATTATTACTCGTATATTTAAATATAATACAATTATCTTGTACACGGGTCGCATGGCTGTCTTAAATTAAAAATAAATTAAAATATTTTGATAATAAACTGGTATTGGATTTACAGTCATTACGTTTTTTTTATATTTAAACTCATGTTTGATAAGACATTGAACCGTATTAATATTTTCATAAAGACAATTAAACAATAAAACGCAGTTTCATCCAACAGCTAGTTACATACAACATCAGCGTGTTAATAAAAATCGAATTAATTAATAAATCACAATTACCTGTAACAAAACCAAGCTTACATTTCACCAAGTATGTCACACACAGACACTATTTTTATAATATTGTTTCGATCACAAAATAGCACAATATTGTTCTCTGGTACTGGGCTGTGATGCGCGCGCCGCCCGCCCTGGAAAAACCGGCACAGACGCAGTGCGCTTTCCCGCGCTAAAATTAGCAACGGTTTTTGCGTTCACTCGCGCCAAGCTTCGCTTCGCAAGTGCTCTGAAGGGATCTGCAGCGCGCATGCGCGAACCAGCTATCTACAGGTAGGTATTGACCAAGCTGATCAGTGTTTCACGCAGTCTGTTGTGATCAACAACTTTCTATTTATAAAATACCTGCTTTAATTTAATATTAACATGAACCTTAATGACGTTATACATAAAGAATACACATATTTTATTATAAAACTTGATACTTCTAGTTTTGAAAATTTAAAAGAAGGTTTTTTAGTTTGTTTCTGTTATAATTATTTCATTATTATTTCTTCTTAAGTGTAAAGTAATGTACAGTAAATGTTTTGACGTTAAAGTTTTGAATTTAATAAAATCATTATAGTTTGTAAATTACTAAATCAAAAAAAAATATGATTTTCAAATTTCAAATCTAAAAAAAATATTATGATTATATAATTTATATTGTCGTTATAGCCCTATACTTTTATATACTATTTTGGCGACGATAATTTGAAGATATCTAGTCTATCCGATCCTCAGACTGCCTTAAGAATGAAAGTACTATTGATTGCTCATTTTACTAGTCTAGACTCTAGACTTCGTCGGGGAAAAGCGAATTACGACGTCGAGACGACTCTGCAAAAAATATAAAAATTAAAATCGATTTTCTACTACATTTAATTAATAAGCAAGATGTATTAGTTATTTTTACTTTAAAATTAAAAATCTTAAGTTTAATTCTTCACTCATTTTAAAACATTATTTTTTTCTAAATGTACTTACAGCGTGTTGAATGAGAGGTTGCTCATTTTCAGTTTCTCTCCCCTCCTGGGAACATAAACGAGGGTATTTAGGTATCTTTTTGCGTTCAAAAACAAGACAAGAACTATTGTTTAGCAAACTATATCTTGTTACATGTATATAACATGCAAAAAAAATACTATTAACAAATTTATTTTTAGATTTTTAAATATTTTTAACGAATATTTAGAGTACTAGATAATATTTTAGTCATATTTGTGAAAATTCTTAAATTTTATATGTACTTTGTATCTAAATTCAGTTTATAATTAGGTTTTAGATTTTATTATCTTTTTTTAACCTTAATTTATATCAATACCTATATATTAAATTTTTTTAAAGCCATTTTACTAATTAATAATCTGCCTTTACTATAAAAAATATATTTATATATATGGAAAATCTATTTTTTAATAACAGCGGTATATATATCTGATTGTATATATTTTTCGTATATATACTATATTATTTGAATTTAATTTTTCCTAGAGCATATAAAGAGATCGGCAATTTATAGACTATAAATCTAATTTTAAATGAAAAATTGTATAATTTGTAAACTATTGTTCGAGCGGGAAATGACACTCAAGGGCAAAGCGTTGGTAATTTTAATAATAATAAGATAACAATAATTGAAATTATATATCTAAGTAGGTTTTAAACAATTTTTATTAAATGTAGAACAGAGTTTCTTGCTGTTTTTTTTTTGGCTATCCTGTGGAACCAAAATATGACGTATAATAAGTACAATCTATGCCTATGAGAAATTAAAAAATATATATTTATAATAAATAGACGTTAACGTTGACTATTATGAAAAAATTTAATAAAAAAACACAAAAAAACACACATTCATAAGGCCCATACATTGAAAATATCCAATAATCTTACAAAACAATAAGTTTGTTCATATTCATTGCTTTAATAGTAACCAAAGTGACTCACGCGCAGTCCTCTCAATAACACATTGTATTCGAGTTTTTAATCTTTTGCTTATTAAGCATTATTTATTTATCATAAAAAAAATGTTATGGACAAATTGGTTTTGACTGACCGCCAAATATTTCCTATCACTCCGGAAGAGAAACGTATTTATTTTACTTAATAATGTAACATTATTATTAAGATTTCGATTTAACAAACAAACTACCAAATAATTTTTTAACTGACATTGACTTTTGCTTGTTATGTCTGAACAAGTAAACAAGGCAATTAAGCTAGATTCTATAAAATTTTTAGACGCAAGCGTGTATGTCAAACCCATAAATATATTATACTATTCTATTATTTGTAACGTCACTTGTCTATTCCCTCTGAAACGAATCTAGGAATTTGAGTTGTCTTGCAATGGAGAACAACCTTATGATAAAAACCAAAATATCGGTACTTCCATTAATGAACATGAATCTCCAGACTCAGTGGATAATACTATCTTATTTGCTGTGTTCGTACTTTTATTGACTTGATCTTAATCTTATCTTTATCTGATATAGAATGTGTAATTAGATTACCTTAGGCTTTATGTATTTATGTACTACAAAAATGGTTGCCGACTTATAAATTGGGTCACATGTTAGGGGTGGGGGGAGTTAGATAGTATGTCAATGTCAGTTTAACATAAAGGGCGGTAATTTTTTTAACATATGATTTGTGTATCCTTTCTTTAAGATTGTGATGTTTTGAGAGTAAAATATGAGATTAAAAATTACACTAAGAATAAGTTTATTAATAAGTTATCATTTTTTTAAACAAAAAAGGTAATTTTAATTTAACCGTCCTTCTGCTTATGTGATTAATAATATCTAATCTCCATCAACTTTTGATTTTCGTAAAAAACATGATACTAAAAACATAATTATGACTATAAACAGATTTGTATATGTATACGTATTAGGGTGTAATTATTTGCATGTATAGCTAATTTATAACTTTGCACCACCTGCCTTCGGTTCGAAAACTTAAATATACATATAATTAATGTAATAACTAAAATTAATTGTGTATTAAAACAAATGCGTATAAATATAAAAACGACCACTTGTACGTAAATAATACACAAACACAGTTTATAGATTGGCCATGGTATCTTACCTTGAAATAATTGATTCACGTAGACTACTGTCATAGCTTTTTACATTATACAAAACTAAATAAGTCAAAAACAAAAATATATAATGCGATAATTAGGTAAGCTTTTTCGTAAGATTTTTCAAAAACTTTTGAAAATCACAGTTTATAAAACATGAAATATGTATTTTTGAGTGAAAATAAATATAAAATCTCTTTAACAGTTCAAGATGTACGGAATACATCAAAGGAACTTAAAAAAATATATCCCAAAATGGCAGAGTTTTTACATGTTATGAAGTAGACTTAATATGCTTTAATTTGTAGAAGTTCTACAAATTAAAGCATATTATTTATAATTTTAAGTCTAATTAGAGTTCTATATAGGGCGAGTCGAATTCTTGTTGGAATCCAATACAATCATTACATCATCATAGTATTTTCTTCGATTTTCACGAGTACACATTTCAAATAAAACTATTTTTGACTAATTAACTGACTTACTGAAAGACACTAACATGTCGTCTACCCGTGCATACGATTGCTGCCAAGCATTCGAAACGTCGGGTTAAAATAAAAATGTAACCAAATTATACGAGAGTTTTAATCCGTAAAAAATATTTTTATTTGAAATTACATCATCATCATCCATCATCATCAACTGCGCATGATATCAAAATAACTTTGTAGTAAATTGTTTTATTTGTATTTCGTACAATCGGATCAATATTTTCATGAAAGGTTCGTTGCATTGCACCAGTTATTATGTTTTCATCAGCCCCTTTTCTCTTCCATCATGAAAAACGATAATGGTATTAATTCCAAAACATAGAAACTAAATCATAGTAGGTAAATTTTATGGTAACAGTCGTCGATCTTGACAATCTACTTTTACTTGTAATCTTAAAATTACCTTAAGAAGATTCCCTAAGAAGTTAAAAATATAGAGAAAATCTATAACATATTATACTTTGATTTATCAGAATTTAACTATTTAGACACAGACAAAGCAAAATCAATACTGTAAATTTTATTTAGCTAAAGTAGCAATCGAAAAAATACAACTAATTTAAAATTCTCATTATAACTTTTAAGAAGTAAAATAAATTAATGAATGCTCTACTTATCTGAGCTATCTTTGAGTATATTATTGCATAAAATGTTTGATTTTTTACGGTAAATAGATACTAAAATTATTCTTATATTATTTAGATGTAATTTTCATGTTCATGTTTACAAAACAAATTTAAACGGATTGACAGTACAAATCTAGTACTCTAGTGTTTGATGTTCAAAGTCATATTCAATTAAAAATACTTTCAAGAGGACACGTTCAAAAAGGTGAGTTGGCTTTTTAAGTGTTACTTAGGGTGAGGTACCTGGTTTAGAGCTACACTGTGCCATTTTGCTTGTTTTAATGCTCTTCAATTGTGAATATTTTTGCTTCAGTAAAAAAGATATATTTTTGTAGCTTTATCTAAGTATCAAAGAGAAGGCGTTTTTATCGATTATTGTCTTTATCTGCAGAGATTAATTTTGGGCATATTCTGTATATCGACGATGTGCTCCAAACTTCTAGTCCTGTTGAAGTAACATCTTTTTATTGGAGGGAAAACCGCTCCATTACGTAACGCTTGATGGCGCCAGTCTATCTGGCCTCCCTTTTTCTCACTCATACAACAACGACAGGCACGATCCTATTTCTCCCACAATGCTAGCCTTAATTCGGTATACAGTATATTACAGTATTGCCATTTCTTGTATGATTAACTAATGACACTAATAATAACATAAACAAAATTCATTATTAAGCTTAATTATAAGTAAAAAGTAAAAATATTTGATAACCAATACACGAATTTACTAATAAATAACATTTTCTTACAATATACTATTGAAATTCAAGTATATTCTAAGTTTTTCTTAAGTTAAACAATTTTAATGGTTAATAGTGGAACTTTATAGATTCTTTATTAGTTTAAGTTATCACTTTTGTTAGGTTTCCCGAGACGCACAAGTTTTTTTATTTTATGTACCGCACGTGGCCGCCCCGAGCTTTGATGATCTTCGACAGAGGAAGTATTCATATATCTGTTGACAGCAAGATATACGAACATACGGGTAATACTAAGCTTTGAAGAGTCCTAAAAATGGGCGACGGCTCCATAGTAACTTTGCAAGGTAATCACTGCAGTCCTGTTTCCTTTATTTCCAGATTCCATAGTATAAAATAATAATATATAAACCACGATAAAAAAAAGGGAAATATTGGGAAATTTATTGTAGTTTTCAGAAATAATAAACGCATATGAAATTTAAATGCAGAAAAAATAAATAAATGCAAGGGTTTGTATTGTAAGAACATTTAGTTTTTATTAGACTACTTTTATCGAGTATAAGTTGTTTATATATTTTTAATGAGTGTGTATCACAATAATCCCGCGGAATTACAATAAAAACTGTTATTACAAATGTCTATCTAAATAACATGTTCATAAAATTAAAAAGTAGTACAACAATTGAAACTGGAATTTTCATAGCGTAGTACATCTTTCAGTAGTTATTATAAACGCTTACATTGTGACAGTGACATAGATGACATACCTGACGTATATGAGGTATTGTAAGGTGTTACATGACAAAAAGTAACAAATCTAAAAAAGTTCGATCATTCAAAAAGATATAATTTAAATGAAACTAAACTTATACTAAGAATTAAACATTTCTCCAATTTTTGTAATTTTCAAACAAAAATTTGTGAAAAATAGCGTTCACAACGTTTCGAAATTTTATGTTTGGAATTAACTTAAGTTTACTACATTTAAGTTAAATAAAATTGTCCGGTTGTACTCACGTTATTACTTTTGAAATTTACCCGACTAGTTTCGAACCCATTCGGGGTCCTTATTCATGAGCAATGACCATGGCGGAATCGTTGCGTGAACTGTCATATCCTTTCCAATTCTACTTTAGTTATTTTTATATTATATAGATATCTGTAATATAAAGGAAATCGATTAGGCCATGTGAAAATTTAGTCCTAATCTCTTTGTTAACTTCCGTCCTGCTTCTTATTAATAAATCGAATTCATATATCTAATTCTCTTAAATCCGCTGCTAATAATAGTTATTTTTTATAGGATGGGTTATAGAGGACAAATAAAATAGTGTTAATTCCCTGTGTTGTACAAGTTTACTTAAAATGTAATAACTACACATACCATCACAGTATAAATTTGAAAAGACTAGGAATTCTTAACATTACTTCTAAATTAAGAAAAAGTGAATTTTAAAAATAAAAGTATTAAACTTGAATATGCATGAACTTTTTTTGGGTTATTATTATTAAGAACTTCTTTATTCTTGTTAAGATTTTATTTATTTTCAGTATTTAGTGCAAGTTTTTTAATCAACTCGATCACGGTAGCTATGACTTAGTATATTTCAGTGACACCTTATTTCTACCAGATGGCGTTGTCCTTCATGATACCCACAAATCGAAATTTATGCTAAACCCCTGAAATTGGTTATAAAATGGCTCAAGGGCTATTTGTCTACAACATGGAGCAATACTAGTATAATGTGGAGGCTTATTTAATTACATCAGTAATTTTTGCCTTTTAAACCACTTTTTCACTCTGTTCTACGGGATTGGGTATTAAATAGCTTAATAATTATTATTTTATAGGTAAAAAGTGGTAATTTTATAATGTAAAAACGATAACAGTATAAATAAATGTAGCCCATGAGCAGCCATTCAGTAGACTGCTAACAATTCAAAATAGAAATCTTTGCCACAGAGTGTGATCTAGAGGAGTAAACAGATAATTCTATTGTTTACAATCATGTCAATTGACATCTGTCATAGTTCTGGTTCTTTATTAAAAAAAAAAGTATGTTAAAAATTGACATTTGTCAATTATATCAAAATAGTTGAAACTTGAAAGTGTATAGTTTTGTGTACACATGATTGCCTAGTATAAACATTTTAGGTAATTATAATATTTTTTAGCTCCCTATGATAAATGAAGCAGCTTTCTAATAAATTCTATGGATTTATTTTAGCGAAGTTTTTAAAAGTACATCATGTCATCTTTCCTGGAGAGACAAAAAAACCTATTTAACACTTTGAAAGTTGCAGAAGAACAGTGTGGGTATTCGACCGTGGTTACTATAGCAGAAGAAACAGGTTGTGGTGAGATTGACAAACGTACGTATAGAAAATTAAAACATGAAATGAAACAATTCCGTGGCAAAGAGAGCATCTTTAAAAGGCAGGAAGCAAGCATTCGTCAATGTTTACGTGCTAAAACTAAACCGGACTATATGAAACATCCAAATAAGTGGGTATACTACTCGTTATCAGATGTCACACCAGATCAAATGTCTGATAAAGCAAATACAGAGACTGCCCTGGCATTTATACGTCAAATGGAAGAGCAAGAAAATAAAAATAAAATTACTGAAGTTACCGATGAAACAGGAGCCGTATTCAAAAAACCTATGTTTAATTTTTCCAAAACAATAAAAAGCCAGCCTGAGGAAATGCAACAACCAGTTTTCAAAAGTAATAAAATAATTATGCCCGAATATGTAGTTGGAGTATCAGGCAAAAAAACAAACAAAAATTTACTTAAAAAAGATAAAAGTAATTTGGAAGCAAGAAAAGTAGAACTCAAGCTTAATCATCTTTATAATGATGATGATGATGATGAAACTACATAATAAATAATAACTATGTTATTAAGATTATTGTTGCCTGTTTATTTTATTTATATAAATCTTTTTACATTGATGATTTGTAAAACGTTTGATAAATATAGTATTAAGCCTGCCACTCTTGTGTACACAAGCTCATCATCTTGGTATCACATTGCCTATTGCAATGTGTAATAAATAAAGAATATAATATTGTAGTTGGTTATTCTATAATATACATATTCTTGCGGTCCCTGATGAAATTTTAAAAAATGACAAAAATTATAAGAATAATGACTGCCCCATCTTTTTACCAGATTCTATGCAGTCTTAAATGTGTAAAATAGGCTCTAAGATAAGGTTTCTGTTAAAATTTTATTACTATTAAAAAGTGAGATAAAAAGAAATAACTATGCCTTAATACAAAACTTCCAAGCACCTCTTATTAAGACGACAGCATAAATAAAAAAAAATTGGTATAAATTAGTTTATTGGCTTAAATTTTTAAGCTTTTAGCACAGTGAAACAACAACTGAGTCAGACTTGATAACTTCTAAGACTACATTTCCTTCTGCAGTCTTGTCTGCAGCAAAAGCACTAAGATCCCTCATCATAGAATAAGCATCTTCACCATCGGCATAGTATTTGGGCTCAATTTCTAAAATCTTAAATCCCAAGGAATTTGTGTAAAGGTTAAGAGCAGCTCTATTGCTTTTTCTTACATGCAATGAAACATATTTTGCCTGTAAATAAATAATAAAAGATAGTAAATGACCATAATAACAAAAATCAATCAGTAATATTTTATGTAAACTATCAGTGTCATACTTGGAAACACTCCACCATAGCTAAGGAAGCTTGGTTCATAAGTTTCTGTGCTAGTCCAAGGCGTCTATGGGACCTCTTTACTGCCAGAGATGTTATGTGACCATGACGATTGTCTTCACCATCTTCCTCCATTTTAGCCAAAACATACCCTGAAATATAAAGAATAAAGCACTAAATCAGATATATCAGATAATAATTCAATTTTATAAAAAACCACACATATATTGCTCAAGAAACAAAGGATTAGAATAGTCATTAATCTGTAAATAAATACAACTAGAAAATAAATAACATGTGTTCTTACCTACAATATGTCCTTTTTCATCTTCAGCAACATAGCTAAGTTGTGGCCAAGATAACCCATGGTAGAAATAATATTTCATTTGATAATTCTCTGGTAGACACAGCAAGTTGCAGTGCTGCATATTCATGAGGTCACTCGGACGCGCACATCGAATATTCATTTTTTTAACGTACTTAGAGAGACTTGTACGGAGTAATTGCACCAAGTGCTTTATTCACGTCTAGTTTTCCTTGCTTTCGGTTGCCGTGTTTCTGAAGCCGGAGGAGTATCGGACATACCCCCGATGAGCTCGCGAACAAAGCGAAATTTAGACAAACAACACTTCCAAACGATGTACCAACCTGAAATAAAGACAATGGAATAGATTAAGACAAATATTGTATGGACGTAACTAATACCATTTATGAGTGATAAACAAACAATGGGCTACTTACAAAATAGCACAAATGCTAATACTAAGAAAATGCTACAGAAGAAAGCTATTATAGCCAATATCACTTCCTTCATATTATCTTACTACGTATTATTATTAGTTACAAAGGATTATGGAACACGAGATTATTGTGGAATGCATTTACCCGGTATAATAATATTAGTTAGGTTTTCACATCTATATTAAGAAAGCTTATATCATCAAAACAATCATATTTAGACTACACTAAATTGATTCCCTTGCGGTCTGCAAAGTGATACAAAACCAATTTATCCGCCATTTTGAATGAAATGTGAATTGTAATCCCAAAAAATTAAACATACCTTTAACAAATTGAAACGCAAGTAATGAAATATATTTACGTGGTAGATGAAACTTTATGTATTTAAGTTCTGTACTTATTATATTAATCCATACATCAATACTTCATGGAAATGCATGTATTCATATAAATTATTCTGTAAAAAAATAACCTAAAACGATTTGTCACGATTTTGACATATTTTTTTATGGTGTCAAAAGTCGTGCGTTAATTATTTTAGCCCCGGAAAATAGTTTTTTTTTAAATCAATTGTCAAATTTTAAAAATAAAAATACTAACTAATATGATTAAAAATACATTAAAATAAAAACAATGTACGGATTTAAATGAAGCATTTTGTTAACTTTTCCCTTTAATTTTTTCTTATATTTCATACTTGGAAAAAATTTGCGGAAAAAAAAATTAAAGTTTAATTTTATTTAATAAATGGAATTCAGTAAGGTATACATATAATATAGAAAGTAGGTCTAGAGACTTTAAAGAAATAAATTCTATAATCTAATTATTTTTAACCGACAGTATATAAAAAATATGTAATTGACGTCGATTAATATTATTTCGTTGTGTTATAGTCATTTATTTAGTTCGGTAATAAGCCTGCGAAGAAGTAACTTCACATCAGTTATTGTATTATTATTTATGTGATTGACTTGAACTAACCTATTTGTTATGGAGTTTAGTGATGGTGGTAAAAAAAATAAGGAATCTTTAAGTTGCCTATTATATATATTTGTATTGATGATATCTACAATCGTGTTTTTTTTTTATTTTCATTTAAATTTAAATAACCTTACCTTCTTTACATTAAATATTAATTAAAGGTTAAATAAAGTTAAATTATTTATCTTTGAACAAAAAATAAATAAATAAATGTGGTTTGGTAATATGGTCTAAGATAAATGTACAAAAGAAGTGTACTTATTTTTAAAAAATAGGAAACTATAAGTATATTAAATTACATCATAAACTTATCTTTATTATTAAACATCAAATATATGCTTATGACTTCTATCGGCTTTTTTAAATTGTATAACGTAATAAGCTTTATTACGTATAAAAGGCAAAATGTGTTAAGAATCTATTTTTAACAGTTGGGAAAATTAGATTCACTTTTTGGGACCGTAACTAGTAGATATATTGTTATCCATTTTACTTATTACTTCGGCGTTTTCTATGCTTGTCTATGGTTTTGTTTGTTTACTATTTTTGGAAGGTATAATATATATAATATAATAGTATAATATTTTTAGTTATAAAAGTATAATATTTCTTTAATTTTGAAATACTGACTTAAAAATTTCAATGGTATACTTTCAAAATCCAGAACATTACACCGTTTTATATTTGTAAAGGTATTTCTTCTGTTAATTTATTGAATCTCGCTTGCTTAGGGAAAAGAAAACGTTACTATGTAATTAATTTAAAGTAATTTTTGTACCAATTATTACAACTCTTACATAGAACTAAAATAATTATGTTCTTATAGATTCGAAATCGTAACTTAAATGATTTATATATTACTTAATAGATAAAATATATTGGATTGATAAAAATACCAGATTTCATATTGGGTTTTTATTTATATATAAAACTAAATTATTACCTTCCAGAAAATCATCTAAATATTAAATATGGATGAAGAAATCCAAGAAGAAAACCCTGCAACACATGTTATTTCGTAAGTACTAATATAAGTATTTAAATTTTTATTGACAAAAAATAGTATAATGTTATTTTGAAATAGTTATCGAAGTCCTGCATTTACAAGAGAGGAGGTAAAGGTTTTGGTCCAACAGATTGAGATATATAAACATGTTATCCTGAACAAGTGTACCAATTCTACAACTAATCACGCAAAGGAGGTTGCTTGGCTTAAAATATCAAAAGAAATTAACAAACAAGGCTTTAAACATTTAAGAAGTGTGGACAGCTTGAAAACTAAATGGGAGAACCTTAAAAAAGATGCACGAAAGTTGACAAAAAATATACTTGATGTGAAAAGTACTGAGTTCAATGACATCCTTAGCCAAATAGTTACGATGATAAGTGAAACTGATAAAAACACAAACATAAATGCTGATGGTATACTTCAAGAAGTTAATGGTAAAATAATGAAAACTTTCGTTATAAAGATTTTTAAGCATATTTTATAGTTGATTTATTTCTTACAGACTTAGATGATCGGAACGATAATGTTGAACCAAAATTTTGGGAAGATAATTACGAAAAATCTGATGAGTCTGTTGGTAAGACAAATTTTTAATACATACTTTTGTTAAGGGTAATGTTATATTGATAACTCATTTAATCTTGGATCTTTACAGATGAAGATGAAAATGAAAGGTAAACATTTTTTGTGCTATATCCCTTTAAAATTCTATATTATAAGAATTTAAAATTCTACATTAGAAATATAAAATAGAGACTCAGAAACATTACAGTTAATAAATTTAAAGTCCACCTCTTAGAGGAAAATTGGTTACATTTTTTTATAATAATTTTTTAAACAATAAAATCTAATAGGTACTGTTACAATGTGATGCTTTTTATTTTCAGGTTTAGTAGATCCCTTAATTTTTCACCACAGGAATGCAGTCTTTTATTAAAATGCGTTAGAGATGAAAAAAAGCACATTTTCTCTAAAGTTGGTACAGGGAAGGCTATTAAACTTAAAAATAATGCTTGGTCTAGGGTAATTATACACTTACTTTGATTTTCATATAATTTGGTTAATATTCTTATTTGTATTTTGGTTTTAGATAACATATTCTTTTAACAAAAATAGTCCTCAAAAAAGAACAACTAAAGTTTTGAGAACAAAGTTTAACAATATGAAGAGAATGGCAAAATGCATTGGTTTCAAAGGATATTTTAGTAAAAATGTACATGAAAAATTAGAAGAAGATCATAAGGTACTATAAATGTTACAATAAACATTAGAAGCTAAGATTAGCTATAATTGTTAATTATTATAGATCATTAAGACGGAACCCCACTTTCAATATAAAGATGGTGACACTGGTGATGAAGAGAGCAATGAGGATGACATTAATGTGACCACAGACAAACAAAATGATAATATTTTGGATCCACTGAGTTTAGTTTTAAATGGAGATTCTGGAATAGGTATTAGAATGTTTTTAAACTCCCTAGAACTTTCATGCAATGCAATGCACAATTATGTATTTTTTATTTTTTAATATATGTAAAATAGATTTAAACTTTGAAACTGCATTATCTTGTCTTTTTTTCTTACATGTTCTTTTTCCAGATTCAGTTAGCCACTTAGGAACTTGTAATGAAAATAAAGAAGTCGTGAAATTAAAGTTGGAATTACTCAATTATCAACTGGAAACTGCCAAAGTACATAATATTTAATTAAATACTGATATTTAAAATATTACATTTTAATATTTATATAATTTTTTTTTGTTATAATACTTTTTAAAAAGCCAAAATTTTATCTTACAGTTAGAAAGACAAAGAATACAAGAGGCAGCAACAGCCGAGACAATAGAACGGCAATCAAAGACAATAGAAAATTCCCTCCGGTTGCGGGCAGTGCGACTGGCAGCCGTGGCAGCTGAACTCAAGCTACCACCAAACCATCCTGCACTACAGTTCACTAATGAAGAAATAGACGCTCAGCAATACATGCAACAGTTTCAATAAATATTATATAATTAATTAAAAAAATAATAAATTGTTTTGCATTCACATTTTTTGTATTATCGGCCGTCCTATAAATAAGCTTTTATATTTTTTTGACGAATTCATAGCTCTAACTGCTGTAAAAACTAAAATTATCATAAATTTGGTATAACCAAAATTTGAAATGATTTATAAAGGTTGAATAAAACAAAATATTTTAAATACGAAACATTATATTTAGTTGATTGCGTTTTACAAGATGATTAAATTATAAATCATTAATAAAATTATTATTTGTACAATTTTATCTATACCTAGCTAATCTACCACATCTACAAAGTATATTACACATTGCTAATATACAACATGTTTATACATTGATACATTAGTTATTAGCGAAACTACCGCAAAATATATTTGTAAAATACAAATCATTGATACGTACAGAAGTACAGGTGATTAATCACCCCCAGTACATTAGAGGCATGTCCTTACTAGGATACTTTAAATGCATAACAGTTAATTATTAGCTTATATTTGACGTTTCCAAACTATATATCTTTTTAATTTCAATAAATTTCCCGAAATTTAAGGAGAATTTACCCACATTTTGCAGAGCACACGGGCAAAAATCCAAAATTTTTTTCTTATAATAAGAATTTGTATTAACTGTCTGTGTTATTTTGTTGCAGCGAAAATTAATAGACGATTTTGATCTAATTTAATTAAATCAATTTTTTGATCTAATTTAATTAATTAAATCTTAAGTTATCAATACATGGATTGATTTCGTACGAAGCAAACTAACATCAATTAAAATATCTGCTTGTAGATCCATTATTATTGGTCGATAAATATTGATGTAATTATCATATTTCCGTTTACAAATTTAGGTTAATGCTCTCATATGTTCTCGTGAGGCAGTGTTGTTGACGGTTATGCCATAGACATTTTTTTTTCATGGTATTTGTATTCGCCTATAATTACGAAATACTTAAGTAAAAGGTCCAAAACAATTTTGGTCAATAAAATTCATAAGATATCAATTTCTTCTAAAAGAAACCAAACCCTTTCATAAATAAACATTTTGATTTATATAATCAAATTGTACATAAAGTCAAATTCATATTTAATAATTGAGCCCAATGATAATATTCCAAAATCAGTCACAATAATTGAACATCTAACACAACTTACAATTTATTTATCAAAGTAACCTAAAAATATTTTTAGTTACATTAGTACAGAACGATGAGGAACATTACGATTAAATCACATTTTAAATATCGAACTTCGCGTTCTAATACAAAATACATTGCAAATTATCTTTACAAATTAATATTTTCGTCGCTCACGCGTCGAGGTCGTCGAACCCAAAACATCGATATGTCAATGGTATTTACAAGCTTTTTTTCTACGATAGTAATTTGTACCGTTTCGAACATATTAATGCAACATCATTCGACGCTTCATATAAAATACACATTAAACGCTAGGATATCAATGCGATCGTGCGATACTGTATAAACTGGACGGACAACTCAACTCACTACGGCATATGAGCATCCACATATTAGATCCGTTACAAAAACACCAAATAAAACTAATGGCAGCCTCGTATATATTGTATCATTGTAAACTTTAGAAACTTTGAACGCAGCGGTTTAACGGCAGTCTACTAGCGAGTACTGGATCCATTTCTGGATTTCTTTGGTAATTTAATTTTTCTGTCCGCCGGGAGCCTCGGCTCGTCGTCGACCGATTTCTGGCGTCCGGCGACACTGTCGAGATTTTATCTTTCGCGGTCGACGTCGACATTAAGTACATATATCACGGGTGACAATAGATCACCCTCCCCGGCCGACCGGCTAACCGACGGCTACAATAACGTATCATTACGATCCTCCGAGCGAGGAACATACACATTGCTCTTTATCGTGGAGCCCCGGCTCCTCGGCGCAGCCTCTTATAAGACGGGGAGCGAGGCGGTGGCGTGCGGCGTGAGGGGTGCGAGGGGCGCGAGCGGTGTGAGCGGGGTGAGGGGCGTGGCGCCAGCGGAGGGCGTCAGCGTGTCTGCGGCGGGCGGCGCGCTGTCGTGCGGCGGCGGCTCAGCGGCGAGCACGAGTGCGCGGCGCAGGTCGTGCGCGCGCGCGGCCAGCGAGCGAGCCGCCGCCGCCATGTCCGACACAGCGCCCGCGCACGGGAACTGCAGCGCCGCCGCCTTCGTCTTGGTCACCGTGGCGGCCAGCGCGTCCGACAGCGCGTCCGAGCACCGCAGGATTTTGGATTTCAGCCCGGAGTGTTGGGCGCTCCTGGAAGGAAAGAAGTATAAAATTAAACCGCTCGAATCGGAACCCCAGGGGACTCTCCCACTTTTATTTAAAACGCAAATAATTTATTATATTTATTAACTCGACCAAAGACTCACCTGTGAACGGTGTCACCGACGTGGACGATCCGGTGGGCGCTGAGGACGACGAACTTCCCGTGTGCGAGGAAGACGTCCGGAGGCTGTCCCATCTCTATGGTCCTCAGGAATGCCTCGACGGCGGTGGCGAGGTGCGCGCCGTACGTGGCAGTCTGCGCCGCGTAAAAGGCGGCCAGCTGACGGTCGTCGGGCGGCAGACGCGCGGTGGCGGCCAGGGCGCTCACCTGATGAGGACACTTATTAGTCTCTGGTGAAAAAATAGACCATCTTTGCTGAAGACTTGAGTAGACGAGTCCACAGATCGTTCTCTAAGAATATACAACGTCGTATCTAACATTCTAGATTCTTTATATAATTTCTTATTAAACATTTTCATATTGAAAAATGATCAGGATTGTGCTCTTTTGATCTTTAGTTGATAACTTGATCTGGTTTAAAACTCAGGTTTTAGACCAGACTTCATGGACTTTTTAATAAAATTACCTCGCCCGCATGATCTGCGTCGCGAACGAGGGCGTCGAAGGATGCCCGCAGTTTATCCGGAAGTGCAGCTCGGATCTCAGCATTCCGTCGTCCCACGGCCGTCCTCGACTCTAATCTCACGTAATCGTACTCCTCGGTCCACTCGTGTTCCGGAACTGCCGCCGAGCGTCTAGAATCGCAAAAATATTGTAAATATTAAAATATAGTATTGTGACTATATATTTTAAATTATAAAAAGGAGTTATTTTGAAATAATACTATTTTTTTCGGATTGAATTCGCGTTGATATGTTTACATTTTAATTTTAACCCGACGTTTCGAATGCATTGCATTAAAATGTAACCACCAAATTATACGCCAGTTTAATCCGTAAAAAATAGTTTTATTTTAAATGTGTACTCGTGAAAATCTAAGAAATACTAGAAAATACTGACCTGAACAGTAGCGACGCATTCCCGTGTATGAAGGAGGCGGCCCGTCGCACGTCTTCTGTGAGCGAGCGCGCGCACGCCACCAGCTGGTCGAGCGCGTCGAGCGAGCCGTCCGTCGGGTCGCGCTCGCGCTCCAGCCGCTCCGGCGCCCAGTCGCCCGCGTCCAGCGCGCTCGAGGCCTCGTGCGTGATGCGCTCCGCGTCCTTCAGCGCCTTCACCAGCGGACGCAGCTTCACTGCGATGCCTGCAACACACACAATATTTAAGAACACATACTCGCCTGTCATGTGTAGACTTGCGACTATTTTTACGAGCAAACGAGCAGGCGAGCCACCTGATGGGAAGTGATCATCGCTGCCCATGAGCACTTGCAGGCCCGGACTGATGGGTCTAATGAGTGTTGCCGTTATTTTAAAATTTGTAAGCGCATTTCTTGAAAGTGTAAGTTTTATTTGTTCAGAAACAAACAAGGTGGTGGTGCGTGGCGAGAAGTGACTTCTAAAGCGCACTGCAGTATAAGCCTAGGTACCTTTATCTTGTGCATCGTGTGCGTTGGCCAGCGTGGCGTCAGCGAAGACGGCGAGGTCGTGCAGCGCGGCGCGCAGCCTGGCGCCGGCCACGCGCACGTCCAGCACGCGGGGCCGCAGCGCGCCGCGCCGCCGCCAGCCCGGCGTCACGTACGACAGCAGCCGGGACACCGCCGTCGACGCCTCCTCCTTACTCACCAAACGAGGACTTGTTAATATTGCGTTATGTATTATTTAATCAATTTATATAATTTTGTATCCCTACCTGTAGCCGCTCGAGCGCCTCCATGGCCGCATCGCAGGGCAGCGGCAGGGCGCGCGACCGCGGCACGTCGTACGCGCTGGAGGCGGAGGCGGCCGAGTGCGCGGAACCCCCGGAGGTGGCGGAGGCGCTGGAGGTGGCGGAGGCGAGCGAGCCCGTGCCGCTGCAGGCGGAGTCCGCGCTGGCGGGCCGCGGCGCGCGTGGGGCGTCGTACCAGTCCGCGCCCGCCCGGGGACAGTCGTACGTGCCCAGCATGCGCTGGACGGGCATGGGGGCTCGGGGCACGTCATAGTGGGAGCACTCCTCGATCTGATCGATACAAATATTGTTGACTTTACCAATGTACTACGAGATAGGCGCAAATAATATTTTGTAGCTTTAAGGAAAAGGTATTTTATTTATATTTAGATGTTTCGGCTTACACGTTATGACACTGCAATAACTGCTGTAATACCCCACGACGATAATACCATGTTATTCTATTGTTATTAAGTAGATCACGTATATCGTACGAGACTTGTGGCTCAATTAGTGAACATGATAATAGTATTATAAATATTTCCCAAACACTTACTTTTGTGAAAGCGGGCGACTGCTGTGCCGGAAGGGGTTGATGCGCCACGGGGGCGGGGGTGCGCGTGCGCCGCCTCTGCAGAGCGGAACTTGCATCGAACACCCCAGCCACTATACGCAATCGGTTGCCGGGACATATTCCCTACAAAAAATTATATCATTTCTAAATCTGATTACCACCGTTTAGAGAGACTAACAAATTAAATTTAACAGCGCCAATTGTAAGTTATTTGTTACTCTTAGTAACATAAATGCGGTACCTGTCTTCCTCTTAGCGAGCAGAGCCACCAGCCCTCGCTGCCGCCGGTATTCTGCTCCAGCACGGTGAGCAGGTCTCCTCGTCTGAAGGCAAGCTCGTCTGGTGACTCAGCGATATTGTCGTACAGCGCTCGGGCCATGCACTGCAATGTGATATTCAAAAATTAAATAAATTTATTGTTATATTAATTTAATTTTAATTTTTTATCCAGAGATAAAAAATCTATAATATAAAAATTTTATTTTTGCATTTATTTTATTGTATGACAATTTGTCAACAATAATCGATTTACTTGCTAACCAAATCCTTAAAGTTACTAGATAAATAAATATTTTAACAATTAGATAACTTAACATCAGATATAACTAAATATTATCGAATTAACAAACCGAGTTCACGGTTAAGTCTTCACATAAATTATTAACAATTGAAATGACAGCAAAACAAATTGTAACAAAACGATATTATATCAAAGTTGTTTGTGGTTCATATTCAATTGTAATGTAGCAATTAATTTTGATCTACTATACGCAAACGATATCAAGTAATGTATAGTTTTCGCATTAATCCAATTGGGCACAATTGTCCGTCGGCCATACTCTCAATCAGTGATAATTAACTAGTAGCCTCATTCATGTCAACATTTTTATTAAGGAGTCGGCCTTAATAAAAGTGATGAATGAGAAATAGCGAAAACAATTTTAAAACATTTCGTGGCCTACTTCGTACATTATAAACGATAATAATGAGAGGAAATATAAGAGAAAAGTTTTTCGTACCCCTTTTATGTGCAACGTTATTTAAATTTGACACCTTTCGGCAAAATATAATTTGTTTCTGAATAACAAGAAGCTTTGATACTGGATACAGCACAGCTGCAGAACTTGGATTGTGATTTACATTTTAAAAGAAAATATCTTTACGTTATGTTACAAATAATATCATACAATTTTATTACACTATTGTATTCACTTTAAATATGCCATCATATTTATTTATATAAGTGTATTTCAATACGTGTGAAATAATTTAATTCAATTTACTTCAAGAATTGTCTCGTTGTCGCAGAGGTGTCACTATAAATCCAACAAAACGTGAATTGCACATCGACAAGCCGTCGCACACAACAGCTGCAACGGAACGATGCGTCCCAAATATACTGATAGTGACAGATTGAATGATGCAATTCATTGTGCAGGGCAAAGTGGGCGAAGTCATTGATGTGGGGGAAGTGGGCGAAGTATTGGGGCAGGCCGTGTCCGTTTCCGATAAACGCAATCGTTTATGCAATCAATATAACTCAGAACAATCACAAAACATTCACATTTAAATACTCTTTCTTGCTTCATTATAATTAAGTTTGTAAAGGTTTTAATGAAAAAGTTTTAATTCAACTCCAGTAGCACACAAAAGATACTCCACGGTAATAGAGTAACGTTCCATTCAATTGAAACAATGTAAATTTTATTAAAAAATATGAATGTAATTAAAATCTAAAAATTTTTGTTTTATAGACTGAGTGAGTTGAGTACACTAACCGTATTTTTTGATCCATTTTTAATATTTTTTATGTCATCTTTAGAGCAAATAATACATCGCGTCCTTTTAATTTTTCTTAAGAGCGTGAATAAGTATATTTTGTTCACCATTTCAATATCACAATAACTCACAACAACTGACCGCAGAACACTGAGAGCACTGAGCTCTAAATAATATATGATTGATTTTAAAAGCCAAATTATTAGAACAGACCTCAAATGAGTCAGAGGTGAACCACAGATTACGTCACGTGAGTACGTGCATTATGGATTCTGTTTATAAATTTTCTGTCAAATTCTGAAATCTTCCCACAGTATTGTGTTTTGGTCATTATATTAATTTAAGAAATGTGTCATTAATTTACAAAAACAGATTCTAAATAACATACAATTTATTAAGAATTGTTCTTTAATAAACCAATAACATTTGTAAGTTTTGCATTATTTTATATTGTTTTTTTATATCCGACAGAGTTTTAAATTATTATTTAAAATGTATTTAAATAATCATATTAAACAAAAAGAACATGTACATCAATAGTAGTAATTAATCTCGATTCACAAATATAGAAGTAAATATTTTTTAAATTATAAAACACAAATTTATGAAGAAATAATAGTTTAAAATTTATGTAAAATAGTTTAAAACTAAAGAAAACTTTCCCGATATTATAAGACTTGGTTGGAATTGGGTAAACCTTATCTCTCTTAATAAAACACAAACGACGGGTAATAACTCAGAAACCGATTTTATATGCCTTAAACTTAATAAATCTTCAAATTTTAAGATCTTACTGTGGGGTATTTATTATTATCTTTCAAGAAGATAATTTAAATGTCATATTGGATATTAAGGGCTTGAAAGCGCTTAACGCTTATAACTTGTCATTTATTACGTGTATTGTTCTGTGCGTGTGTTTGTCACTGAATTCCGCCTAAACACAGATACGAATTGATTTTTTTTTGTGTACTTGGATCCAGTAGATTGAGCTGCAGTCGGATTCCAAGTTTATTTTTTATTTTCAGCGGCTAACAACGTCTACAGTGTGAGTACTAAAAAATTATATATTATTATTGCATATTATGGTCTTGCTGATTTTTTTTTATTTAAATTTTATTTTTATTTAAATATCTGTGTTCTTACACATTCAGAATACTAGCAACACGTTAAATATCAAATATTTAGCATAATAATAAATATTTGCTAAACCACATCAATGGTTCGTTTCTGCCTAACTATTATAGTCAAATATCAAGAATGTCCGTTATTTTTTGATGCACACAGATCTTAAGTATGACAAGGATGCTGCTAGCGGATTCGAGTGATTCACGCTGATATTCGCAGAAGCGTACCCATGGACACGCATTCCCGTATCTCGCTTGTAATGATGAGGTCACTGACCTGTTATTACATAGATAAAGTTTCAAATACATTATCTACAAATTATATGACGTAGAAATATCAATGCTACCTTTTATTTACGTATATTAAAGATCAATGACCTAACAAATATTTTTATAGTAAATTATATTTGGTGTGATAAGAAAAATACTGTAAGTAAAGCTGAATTTCTTTTCAATTATTTTATAACATATAATCAGCAACCTGCTGTGAACCAGTGTGGTGGGTTAAGATCCGATTTCTTAAATAATGAAAATCATACCTTACATTTTTTAAAGAAAAGTTACAACAACCTTAATTTCTCTTTTGGTATAACGAACAATATTTTACTCAAAATATTCACCATCTTTTCATAAGTTACTAGTAAAACCTCGAACCTTAAAAAGTAAAATTATTGTAGTATTAATAACACTCAATTATGGTCCTACTATTGAATGTAGTATAGTAGTCGTTGAATTAACAAAACAAGTCCAAAACTCCACACTACGCTCCAAAACACGAATAGCCGATGTAGCTCATAAAAGCGGCAGACTGAAGTAGGACTGTCTGTCGTATGTCAGACAAAGCGTAGGCACGGAAAACCAAGAAGAAAATGGAGGACGAGATCGATGCCTTTAAAAAAAAATAACCCAATACAGCATGAGACCTTTGTATGCGGAAAAGTTGGAAAGAGGCCTTTGCCCAGCTGTGGGATGATACAACGTATATTTTTGAAACAATTATAGTTAAGAGTTCACGGTCATTGCGACCTGGCCCAGCAAGGATACATACTTTTCCAAGTAAAGATTATATATCAGAATGACTAATATCGCCAAATAAACAATACTCTGCCTACACCGACTGATCCTTACCATTATCAAGTAAGTCAGCATACATACACCCACAGAGGAAACAAACACAAAACATTTGAATTTGTTTAAATAATATTTTCTGAGAAAGTTCATTGCTCTGTAAATACAAGACTATACACGATGATAAAATGACCTTATATTTTCTTCCTTTCTTAGAACAAAATATAATAAAGGAAAATAATTAGTATTATTGTTATTGTGTAGTCATGACCTTATGAATGAATTAAAATAAACATATTTTAACCACAGATAATGTTTGTTTCTCTTGAGGTTCTCGTGGTCACAGAGTAGGTAATAAATAAAAATAAATATTAACTACTTGTAGATTAAAATTAATTAAATTTTAATAAATAAATATGACCGGTTGTTTTTTTATTGAAAATTAATCATATTTGTTAAAAAAAGGTGAAAATACAGTAAAATGGGACAGTTCGAGTATTGATCAAAATATTAAACAATGAAAAACAACATTAAACTCAATAATAAATATAAATATATGTACATACAGAAACCACAATGTACCTATAAATCATAAAATTTGTAATAAATATCATATACCTTCACAAACATATAATATATAAATAAAAACTAAAAAGATTGAAATGTTTACAATGGCAATGCTGTCGCAATACTATTAATAACTAGTCGGTCGTCCGTGCGACTTTGCGTTTATACAATAGATATATTAGGAATTTCCAAACCTATGACAGGTTCTGTTTTGATTGCATTATTGTATTGTATGTTGCAAGTCACTTATACATTTGGCGCCAAAATGGTAAAACCTTTTTAATTTTAATTTTTTTAAATTCTTTTTTGTTCTCTTTATTTTCTGCACATTTGCGGCTGGAGCACTTCAAAATGAAACCATAAACAATTTTAAATGTGTAGCCATCATCCCATAATTATAGGTATAATCGGCTTACGCTATAATATAAAAGATTAATAGGGTTTTAGGGCAGATTTCTCTCTTGATTGGTTCCCCACATGTCCCCACATAAATCAATGAAGAACTTAGTTTGAATGGACGTTGCCTGCGACTTTTGAAGGCCGTACTCGTGTAGTACGACCACGTTACGGATGCGCAAAAAAATATTTTTTCATAAAAAATGTATTTAAATTAAGATCTATTTAGTATTAGCTTCATTCATGAATAGACGTGAATTATATTTTGTGAGGGAAAATACCTTTTCAGGAGATTTACACAAAATTATTTAGTCTTTATATAATGCTAAGTCATTATTTTATATAACATATTCGTTTCACTAAATATACGTAATAACATGGTTTTAGTTAAACAGAGTAATCTATCAAAACTGTGTCAAATATTTTTTTTTACCTTTTTTTTTTTTCACATTCATATATATAAATAGTTTTCCGGATGGGCAAGTGCTTCAGAATTGAAATTTTTTTAAGAGATTCGATAACAAGTGCAACCTACATATTGGTTACTAACTTAATTAATATATATTAATATATAATTCTAATCTAACACGAAGTTTAATGTCATTAATATAAATAGGCAGTGATTTTAATAAAATAAAGAAATCATTATTACATTGTGGTAACTTATTTGTCATTATTTAAAAGAAACTAACAGGAAAATTAATTCTTAATGAAATATTTTTTTATAAAAAAACAAAAAAAAGTGGGTGATAAATTACCTTAAAATATTTTATATTACCAAAATGGTTAATACTTAAAACTAAAATTGTAAATAAATAAATATTTAGAATATAATCATATTATAATTAACCATTTAAAAAAGTAAGTCTCGACGTAGGCACGTAGAGTCGTCGCCCTGGCGCCTGTCGCGACCACATATTTTTTTTAATTACCCGTTTCTTAGTAATGTTATTAATGTATTTAATAGGACACGATGTAATACCTACTGGTGTTTTAAAGTTTTTGCAATATTTATATTAATATATTCAACAGTTTAGAAATCTTTGTTTATATTTCTTAGAAATTCTAATTAGATAATTTTTATATTTAAACATTCGTAAGCTATGTTTACTATATATATGTATTTTTGCTGTAATCATATAAATTTGTTTGGGTCTGAGTTTTGAACCCATTCGGAGAGTTCACGCCGTGATTTTGCCATGCTTTTAGCTCATCAACACGTACGCCGAATCAGTTCGAAAGTAGTTCTACAGATTCCGATATCATTTACTTGAGCATAGATGAATAAATATATAATAGTAATATAATTGTTAAGATAATATTTATAAGACGTAATTTGTTATACTTAATTCAGAGAGAAATACCTTTCCTCTACATAAACATGCAGACATAAAAAACAAGATCACGAGGCAAATGATAACATCAATACATTAAGAACTCGACTTCAGTAGCAAAATATATTTAAATAAAACTTACGAAACCATTATACGAGAGTATGTCGAGTGTCAGACACAGATATAAAAGACACACATAAGTGAGACATAAGTTGATGCAAAAACACTCCACTTGTAGGAATCCAGTGAGATAATAAAGATAAGAACTGTATATGAAAAATGAATATTCTTATCAAGTGCTTCACGAATAGCTTTTTAAAATAACATATGTATTTATTTCGACGGAAATCATTTTAGTCTTTAGATAATTTCATAAATATTCAGATTTTTGTTCAATTAGCATCCAATTAGAAAAAAAAAAAAAAAAAAAAAAAAAAAAAAAAAAAATGTGGTCGACGATTTCGTCGTATTACAAAATCAATAGACAAATAAAAGATGATTCTTGTATCGTGAGAGAAAAGTTTTATCTCCAAGGCGTTTATTTCCCAGAGGTGAGCGACTTGTTATATGATATCCGACGAAAGTAAACATTGCTCAGATACTTTGTAGTAGATGTCAGTTACTGCTTCGCTCTTTGCTTTATATATCAATAATTTTTATATTTATTGTAACTTAAATGGATAAAATCTTTTTATTTTAATTATATTTTTTGTAAACGTAGACTGGTATAAACAAATATAAAAATAATAATGATAGTATTATTTTACCAATGAACTAAAGTATATATTATTTTTTAAAGATATGTAGTACTTTATGGCATATTATTAAACAAGTATTATTAAAAAACTATATGCAATTAAATTTTTTTATACGTACGACATATAAAAAAAGAGTTCAATAGAAATTAATAATATCTAATATATTGTGTCTAGATAGACATGATATATACAATTATAGCGACCGAAATTTCAATTTCAAATTAACTAATATTAAAAAAAGTATTTAATTTAATTATTTTATCACAAACTACATATATAATATATGTTCAAATTAGAGTTCAATAGTTATTAATATCTATAAATATGATATATATATACCGAAATTTCAATTTCAAATTAACTAATATATTCATTAAGTGAATTGAATAAAAACATGACGAGAAACCCGTATAGAATTACGAGAGGGGAGGTTGAAAGACATTCAATGGCAAAAGGGGGGTTGGGTTGAGGAGGCAGAGGCGTTCCAAAGATAAACGGCAGAAGTTTTACATTTCTGCCACAGTTATAATTCTGGCGCGGAATTAAACAAAAAGTAACTGCTTAACAATGAACTGTGAATGACAGTCTGGTTGTTCTTTTTTATTCTCGCTACGAATAATTATGAACGTTTTGCTGCGCACTCATTTTGTAGGTCTGTTACCCAATTTGTGTGAGCAGTGATGCCAACCTCTAGATGCCACTTGTAGCTGGTGGCCGGTTGATTTGGCGCTGCTCCAACTTTGAACAGATGCATATTAAACGTATTCTAGTTAGATGCATGCGGGCCATAATATCAATAAAATTATTGTCTTATTGTACTTTATCTCTACTAATATTAAAGAAAGCATAGGTTTGTACGTTTGTACCGAAATATATAATAAACTTAAAAACTACTGAACTAATTTCCAAACTATAATTATGTTAATCTATATAACCACTGAACATAGGCTATATTTATCTTAATATAATAAAAAAAATCATTCGTCCGTTGGTGAAGCAGCGAGTAACTATATATAAAATAATAAAAATATTTTGAAATATATATTTCATATGATTGTAATAACCAAACGCTAGTTATTTTAAAGATAGAACACGTATCAAGATAGTTCGAGACCTCTACAATTTTACCCGACAGTGCAAAGTTGAACGACAAGCCTCGACGCTTGAAACAATTTCGTCGGCAACCACTCCACAACTCCACGTCTGATTAAAACTCACCCGCGCTGCCTTCTCTTTTATTTGCACTCACTATTATGCTAATTCAAGCCTTTAATTTCAGAATTTGTATGCTTATTTTAAATCCTTTCAGAAAATAGGAATCCCTTCATTTTACTCGAATAAAATATTACAATCTTAAACTTTCGTCGTAACCCTATTTGTAAGTTACGGGAAGGGTGGTCATATATTTGACAGCGCCAGGCCAAGTGGGCAGACTCCATAATGCACAAGATGTCACCCTCGCCAGCCACCCCGCGCTGCTCAAACCGTACTCGAGAATATATTATTCTAATGTCAACTTCGATTCTGCTATTTGCAGCGAATGAAAATTTATCATTGGGCATACATTTAAATATACGTTTTGTATTTAAATATTTACATTTGAAATTCCATCTTTCGTGATCCATAATTAGTATTATATTTAATAGTAATGTCGAAAATTTTTACAAGTATAGCTGGATAATTATAATATATATTTTTCATAAAAAAAAATGTATTTATATTGATAATAATCTATGGTCTACACTTTAAAAACTTAGTTCATTCAATTTTCAACTCATTTTATGAATATTCTATAAGATAGCTATATTTATACGGTATGAGATCTTCAGATTGTCTGGTAGAACAAAGTCTGGGCAAAGTTTAGCAACTGTCCACCAGCAGTAACGACTCTCTAGAGACAAAGTAGGGTACTTTCTTTTCGAACTTGTTACCCCTGCTCTAACTCCACACTAACTTAATTCAATTTTAAATGGCGTCTTTCTCATATTATAAAAAACTGCAAATATAAATGTATTCAAATTATATCTTTCTTTATATTTATTTCAGTTCAATACAACTAAAGCCAGAAATATTGGTATTAAAATAAAATTTAACATGGAATATCTTCTAAAGGACATTTTTCCAAAATGTTACAATGCAGCAAATCTTGTCGCTTTCCCCCAGGCCGTGTCTCTTGACAGGGATAAATTCTGTGGCACCCTCTTTTTATACATTATATAGCTCCAACTCATTACTGTACAATATTACCCTCGCTAGACAAACAATGGTAAAATCGTACGTTATAAACAGACGTCCATTACAATAGACATATATAACATTATTTTCAGTCCAGTCTTTGTTCTTCCCTAAAACTATAGTAATTAGAATCAATCCAAACAAAAAGAACCCAATTAATGTACCAGCTCCGCCACGATCACTAATGAACTTACGCGTGAATTAACATTTTATTGAAACTTTTGTATCCATCTTCCTAATTACGTAAATTACTACTTAAGTAAGTTTCGTACACACACACACACACATATGTTTTATAGTACATATGTATTTTAATACTGCCTTATTAATAAAAGTATTTATACTCATTAAAACTTATTCTCTGTTTTGTCACTTTTTCACTAACGATTTACGTCAAAGGTGTAAAAGTAACAGAACAGCATACTTTTTTTATAATTTTTGTAAATTTACAAGAAACAGTGTAAGTAAATAAGTAACAAAAGTGTTTGCAAAACAATGTGTATAATCTATTTATTAAATTTTAAAAACTATAATTTAAGTGTACCACTTACGTCCACCCGTGAACACGATTGCTGCAAAGTAATCGACACGTCGGGTTAAAATCATAATGTAACCAAATTATACGCGAGTTATAATCCGTAAAAATAGTTTTATTTCAAATGTGTACTCGTGAAAATCTATGAAAATACTAAAAACTCTGTCCAACCAGTAAGACCTTAACTACATTAACAGTAATTCATTTGAAGATATATATAATATATTATATAATATATTAGTTACAGACAGATTAAAAGTTAGATAAAATAAGTAGTTTGCGTGTTAAGACATTTTGATGAATTGTCTGTCGTGTTGTCGCTTCTGTCTGTCCATCTGACACTTTGTTGTTATTACTTGATATAGATTAATTCCTGGAATTGTAGATATCATAATTCATTATTATTTAGCTTAGCATATAAACTTAAGACAAATATAATTGTTAATAAGTCAATGGAAAATTTGGGTAAAGCCTGAAAACCATGAGTAGAAAAAAAATCAAAACATCCTGTGTATTATCGTTTTTTTATGTTAATAAAACTGTTAATTCAACAACGGTACATTTATGGATCACAAATATGTTGTTTTACATTCAGGGTCGCGTGTTCATTACCAGATTTAACAACGGTAGCTTGATTCAACCATTTTATTTATGTTAAAAAAAGTTTTTCAATTTAACTGTACAATATATAATATTATAATATTAACTTGTATGGATTGTAAGAATGAGTAGACCTTGTAAGCTATACAAGTTTAATACTTAGAATATGTTCTAGCTTATATTTATGTAATTAAAATATTACAATACAATGTTTAAGTGAGTGAGTGAAAATTGCTTTACGAATTTTCAATTATATTTTAGAAAAAAGATTGATGAATTGTGTGATGGACATCAGAAAGAAATGAGTTGAGGAAGCGCTGACGTATGACATTAGCGCTGACGTATGACATTAGCGATGACGTATGACAGGAGTAAGACAGAAGTAAGTAGAAGAAAAAAACGTTTTGTCTAAATAGAGTGGCTTATTACATATACGAAGAATAATGATATTGGGAAAGAAATAATTCAAGATACATTTTGAAATATCATCCAAACTAAATTATATTGATAAATTGTTAAATAATAAATAGGTTAATGACCCTATAAGTTATTAAAATGTATTTCAAGTTTAAGTTAATCTCAAAAGGGCAAAGTCATGTATTTTAACCTTTATTTATCACACGGCACTTGAACTTTAGTGTTAAGTGAAGTCTAGTATCAAGTATTACCTACATTAGGCTTATACAGGCACGTGACCCCACACGTGACCTGGGGGGTTGTAAAAGAGCAAATGGTTGATTGTACTTTTTTTAATCAAAATCCTTCCAGATCATTGAACCTGTTATTTTTTAAACATGTGAATAAATTCGGTTAGTTTTCTTTTAAATTGATTTTATAAACTATTTGTTCTAAAATATAGGAATATCAATTTATTTTATTGAAATCAATATTTTAGTTTAATAAACCATTTGTCTGATTACATCGCCGCCATTGCCACTCCACTTCTATATGCAATGTGCCCTCCAGTGACTAACCATTCGACTGTTTTTGACGTAACGCAAAATTTTTCCATTTATCAGCGATAACTAAACGGTTTTATTATGATTTTATACGAATTTATTATTATATATATTTTATTATTATATAGCTATACATGTTTGTTGTTTAGGATTTTCGAACGAAACCTAATAGATGTGACCTCCGGCTAGATAAAGGCAATCATATTTACAATTCTAAATTCATCGCAGCGAGTAGCGATACAGTAGCTTAATTTACCAATTGAGCTACCTCGCGACTACACGAGCGGATTTCCAGTGGTTCCAGGTTTGAATCCCGCTCATATATATATCACGTAATGCTTTTATATTAATGAATATTATTTTTATGTCAGTATTTATTCGTATTTATGTATCTATATTAACAAATATTTATATGTATTTATTTACGTGTGTAATATTAGTATTTAGAAATAACTTTAATGTAGTTTTAATTTAAATTTAGTTTATTTTCAAGCTTTTTCATTTTATTGTTTTTACCGCCTAATTGTTTTTTTCTCTCTATGGGTTGACTGGTAGAAAATGCTCTTTAGCATTAAGTCCACCTGTTGTACTTTTGTTTTATGTTACAATAAAGATTTAATTAAATAAAATAAATAAATAAATATCGGCACATTACAAACACAAAAAATATGTATGCTTAACAAGATAAATAAATCTTTATAAACAGTCATAAAATATCAATATTATGTCTAATACGAGTATATATTGTTAGTTAATTAAGCACCTGGAACATTGATATATGTTTTTAACATTCGTACACTACATGCCGCTAAATGACGCCTCACCATAGACCTTACAAAGACTATCAACACTCAGACGGACTAGAATACAGTTCCTTATTACAAAAACAATAAGGATTATAATTGTTTAAAATACCTCAGACATGTGTCACAAGTACGTAGTACGTACAAGTACGTGAACGTATAGTAAAGATTGTAAACACCCTACTGGAATAGATATAGCTTTACGAATAGACGAATTCTCTTTGTCTTTTTATAAACTATTAATCTTTTAAATCTTATTAAATATATTAGCAATTCAATGTATCACCATCTTTACTTGGTAGCTTTATGTGTAAATAAAGCTTAAAAATCACTTTGTCACCACACTCGAAGATCCCTTCTTATAAGTGGTTTTAAGGCAATTTGAAGAGAGGGTGAACGTTATTTCCAGAAGACGATCTATATGTATGTATGAAGACTGAGGGTGTTATTGACAACCCTTCATTATTACACGTACTAGCTACACGCGCAAAAATGTACGTAAAAAATGTTATTTTGTAGGAAAAAAGTTTCATAACGCAATTTATATTGATTTTATCTTTAAATACCATCACATAAATGGAAAAAATATATAGCTACCACAGATACAGAAATAAAGATATAAACATTTATTTTTATGGTAAATTTTACCGATATTATATACAGCATATCATTTGCGCAATCACATGCTCTCGCTGTATATTCGTATCAAGATTGAACGATCTTGATAAAAACTTTTTGAGTTATAGGACAACAAACAAAAATGATAAAGATATGGGTCACAGAAATATTTATCACAATATTTGTCATACTATTAACGTACAAACGTAACTTACAAATTAAAATATGTGTTTTTATTCTGTGAAGCATTACGAGTTTTCAATAAATAAAAAAAGATAAGATAAAATAAATTTTAATCGAATTTATCTGAAATTTAAAATAAAATTGATATATTAAAAAAATAGAGCAATGAGCTACACAGAGCTCTCGTAAACACATTCGTTTTCAAACACGCACATTATGGGTGGAATTCAGATATCACATTATTACCCATAAAATTAATAGACCTCCCAGGTAGTTATAGATATAAAACTATAAAAATAATAAAAAATACCTGTGTAATATATAGAGCCATGTAGATATATGTAGAACTGTTTAGAGCTAGTAATAACTAGTTTTTTATTGCCGTCTAATATTATTTTTTTATACAACTGTTTTTATGGTACAATAGTGGTAAATCTTTTAATATATTACCAGAAAATTCATAATAAAAATTTAACTTTGTCTCCTCGTATTGTATTAAGTAAAAACCATTATGAAGTTATTAACAACGTGTTGTTATATTAATTATTTCTTACAGACTGTTTATTTAATATGAAGCCAGACTGAGGTTTATTAGATGGCTGATTCGCCCAATTCAAACCCGCATGTTATCAAATTAAATCAATGAACATATCCTGTTCGCATTTTTACCTCTGCAAATTTACTGTCAAATATAAAAAAAACTTTGAGAAAATATCGCTTCCGAAATTGCCATTATGTATCGAAAAAGAATAATACGAAAAAGAAAAAAAGTCGCAACAAAAAAACAGACAAAACAACCAGACTTGGTAGCAAAAAGAAACAATTATTTATAAAAATTATCTCTACAAGGCTTGAGTCGGTTTGTGTGTCTCATCCAGACATAATAAAATTATCATTATAAATCCGTTTACATTATTAGGAATACAAAAAAATATGTGACTAACAAAAAAAAACAACTTTTTGATATACGATGCAAGTGAAGCCGTGGTCTAAAGCTAGTTAGTAATAAATAATAACATACATTTATGTGTATTGTATACAGAATGTCGTTCAGTAATTGCCTTTGTACTGTCCACGTGAATGTATAATAAACGGAGAAAGATATGTGGTCTATCCTATTTAAGAAACGAATGGCTCACAATACATCTTCATTTTATAACTAACAACTTATTTATCGTGTCGCGTGAATTAAACATACATTATTAAATGATTCTTTTAACTAATTAACAGAATGTCGATGAGATTTAATCTAGGGGATAAAATTGTGGTCCAAGTGGGTCAATTTTTATTGAAGGGATAGACTAAAAAATAAAATTATACCAAAATAAAATAGCAATTTCATTTTCGCATTAATAATTATCGAAACATTATATCGATAATATATCGTAAAATTATGCAAATATTTTTTTTGTATAAGTTGATTAAGTCAGGGAAATTATACCACCCTTGCACCCCGTAGATAGCGACGTAAACAAAAATGTTTTATTTTTAAAAATATATTCAGAACAGAAACAGCTTTTCACCCTAAAAGTCGATTTGTTTTTCATCATAACTGAATCGTGTGAATGAAACATTATGCTCAGAGACCTGTGTCTGTGTGTGTATCTGTAATCACAGTGCACACTCGTGACGTCACAAGCAGGATAATCACCCTTCGTCTAGTCAGAGCACGGTTTGACAGACACCCCATTGAGGGTGCACACTGCATGCTATGATATCGGGATAATAGCTAATATTTTACTTGGGATTGATTTTAAAACTTATTGAATTCTAGAATAAAAACAGGTATTTATTGTAATAAAACTGACACAAACGAATATATATATAACTAAAGAATATATATGTATATTCTTCATAAAATACATGTTAAAACATATAACTTGTATATCCTTTCATCCAAAGTTTAAAGAAGTCATTAATTAAATATATTAAATATCTTAAATACTTAATAAACGTGAGAACATGAACTAAAAAGTAATAATGAACAAAGACAAAGAAAACAACAAAGAACTTCAAAACTCGCTGGCAATAACGTTTATTACATCTCAATAAAGAGATACAATTAGACATCTATTCACTGAGGATCTAACAAATGAACGTATAATAGCGGCCAATATATTACACTATTTACTAGGCACTACATCTGTTAGTGCACTAATTGTCACTTAGTGCACTAACTCACTATTCTCACTATCACTTGCATTGCTTGATTGATTTTGGGAAACTTATCAATACTTCGGTAATAACTTAGAACTAACTTTTGATCACAAGCGGATATAGAGAAAGTAGGGTGGGGCCGGAATTAATATGTAATATAGAGTAAATGTTGTTAATATTAAAATCATATAAATGTATATATAGCAATATAAGTAATATTATTTTGTATATATATAAAGTTTAATGACTTTAACTTCAAAAGTCCATATAATTATGCACCGAGTGCTATTTGAAAACAACAAACTATTCGTACGAATACATTTACATTAAAAAGTTAAATAACTTTACACACTCACACGACGAAAAAATATTAAGCTCACGTCTATTTCATTTAATTGAAATGGTTTTACACTAAAGCTTTTTTAATTACAGGATTTTTAGAGTTCACTAATTATTTATAACGTATAGTTACGGTTATGAAGTGATTGCATGCATATGTGTGAATTTGTCAGCGTCATTTTGTGTGTGTATGTATGTGTATGTACATGTGTGCATATGTGTGTATGTGTGTGTATGTGTGTGCGTAGACTTAATTACACAGTTTATTTCAAATAAATTTAAATTATTATTCCGATATAAAAATTTAACAATACTGCAAGAAAAATATCATTTAACGATACTTTCCCAATTACTTTAATTTAACATACTACGTACTTCCTTTACATAATAAAATCTAAATATATTTACATAGTTATTCATCTATTTACATTAACACAAATTAGCTATAATTGCTTCACAGTGGCGCTTCTGCAACCGTTAAGACATGTTTGTATTATTATCTAAACACACAGGAATGTACTCTGTGAGATACACTTGTCTTTATCAACTGATGACACAACAGACATTAACACATTCATAAACATATTGATTGTAACTTATCTATAAATACGTTTAGCCCTATACTATTTATTTAAATTATAAATAAATAATAGTAATATAATTAAATATTATGAGTCGAAAATGCGACCTCTGTGACCGCTCTTTCCCTTTGGAAATTTGAGCTACCGTGTCGCTACCGGCTTTGATAAATCTATCATTCTATATGTAATTATCATAATCATGCGACATTATTTATTCTTTTGAAAATCCTAAGCAATATTTCTAATTTTGTAATGCAGTATATTATGAAAAAGAGGCAACACGCGAAATTATTTTTTGAAATTTTCTTAAAGCGAAACGGCTCATTCGACAGAGCGACGGGACGGTATCCGAATGGTCGCACGTTTTACCTGCCTGGGTAAAATTTTTAAATATTATTTAAAATTATTGTTGTTTTAAATTAATACAAATATTTTTATAGTATAGTTGTTATAATATTGACAGCAATAATTATACTATAGTATAAATTAATATAATGAATAAAAATATAGGTCGTATAAATGCAGTTCATTGTCACTTTGACCTCAAGTGATCCCATTCGGTTCCATTCATTATTACACTTTAACAACTGTCTACCTCACTATACTACTTTCATCTCACACACACACATACACACACAACACAACACACATACATACACACAAACACTATATGTCAGTTTAGGATATTAAATTGATATTAATAATAAAATCAAAAACTTGAAACTTCTTTCGATTGCCTGTTGCTATAGTAAATTTAAAATAAAGTAAATTTTATTTATTCTTATATATTACAAATACTCACTAAAAATACTTAAATGACAAGTAATCAAAACCATAAAATATATTTAAATTAAAAGAAAAAAATATACGGCCATTATTAAAATAAAATATACCGATTGGATCACATACTATATTACTATGTAGAAACATAAATTAAAAAAACCACAACACCTTATCATACACAATCTCTCAAGGTTAAGTTGGTGAAGACTAATTTACATCATATTACAAATGATATCATGTATTTTGATACACGTAAACACATGTAAACACACCTAGACACACACACGTAAACAAGTCAAACAATGGAATGTTACGTAATGATATACTGTTTTGCAAATGTACACAATTGACGCATTTGATGTACATCGTTGATGGCCTGTTAGTTATAGGATTCCAATTATAGATGTCTAAAATGGGACGTTACTTGAAAGCAAAGCGTCGACACACGATTTATTACAATCGAGAACAAACATTAGACAACAAAGGGTTGTTAAAGGAATATGAGTTTAATACATGGGTGTGAAGGATAGTTATTGCTTGTCACGAGAAGGGCCTGCAGGCGCCGTCGGTGATAAAGGAGCACCCGACGACCTTGCGCATGCGCCGCTCGACTCCGACAGGGCTCCACGATGACCACTGACCCGGATGAAGAGTCACTGTGTCAACTATGTCTATTTTTACTCTATGCAAAATATAATAAAAAAAATATTAAATGTTTTATTTATAATTTGCATGAAACGTTTCAACATCCAAAATTTTTTTTTTATTACAGACTATAATTAATTAAATAATGTTAATCATTATTATAAAAAATAATTAAACCTATTGTTATCATTAAACTGAACAAATGTGACGGCAGCCCTGGCTGATTATGGCCATCACACGCAGAATGCAAAAACACAGGCGCCTGCGCCGGCGCCACTCAGATGCACTAACAGAGCTTTCTAAGCACTAAGCCCTTAGGCTTTTGAAAGTTACTGTTAGAACGAACGATAATCTATCTTCAGATATTGATAGCATATATTATATTATGCATGCACTGGGATTAGTTCATTATCGTTCCTTGACCCCGAGTTCAATTCAGAACATAAAGACTAGATAAAGATTCTAATCACAAAGTAAAAACACTTGTGACCCTGTGCTAACAAAAATAACTAAACAAGTAAGTATCATATTAGCCATGACATAAAATCAATAACATCGAAGTAAGAGGCTTATACTTTGATATCACGAAACATACTATTTGCTATTACTAAGATACAAACACGCTTAAACAACACCTAATCGATATAGTACTAAATATCATAGGATATTGAATCTTCCATTACGTACATAAGGTCTAAAGAAATTAGTTCTTTGAGAGAAACTGATTCAGTCTCAAAAAGCTGCAACTGCAGGCGCCGTGCCGTAATACGCAGACAGGATTATTTTTAACTCCAGTCTAAGTTTCTACAAAGTAAACAACGAAACAGGAGATATTCTTAGATTAAAGATATACTGTAAAATATTATAGTCTGATATTATTTTGCTAAATGATATAATATAATCTTACAGACATTTTGTTTTGGATTTTTTTCTTTATCACTTCGTTAATCATTAATCTTGGAATATATATAAATTTGGAAAGTATAAAAGGCACAAAATTCTTTATATATATATATTTAAAGCTTATTTAAATACTAGCATAAGAGTACCAAAAAAGAAATTAAATTAAGAAACAAAATTTTAGCGAACATATTTCCTGATATTTATACTTCGCTCAAGAATACAAAATTTCCATTAATTGTAATTCAAATGACACATTCTTAAATATAATAACATAACATGACATACGCGACATACAGTTAAGTCTAACTTGTCCTTTTAGACATCTTACAAGGATAATATTGGATTTTATGCGATTAGAAACAAGGTAAGTGACAGTTATAATAAAATATAAATATAAAAACAGAATTCAATATTCTTAATATTATTGACATTTGACAATAATCATGATTTTATTGGACTGGAAGTATTCTTTTTAAATTTAACAGAAAACAATTTTTGTTATTTATTAATATTAATAACTAGCTTTCGCTCGCCGCTTCGTCCGCCTGGATATCGGCAAGATTATTATTTTAGAAAGATTTCTAAGACATTTTAAACAATAATAATATTTTAGTCTATTTAAAATAAACAATAATGAATGGTACACCTAAATCAAGAACAACACTATCTCGTGAAAATCGTAAGAAAATTCGATAAACAATTTTTGAATTCATCGCGTTCGTACAGACAAAGAAAATTTATATATAGATAATATTTAATTTATATATAGATATGTATATCTGTCAAGTTATTTAATTATTCTTAATAATATTACCCTAATTACTATATGTATATTTATTTGGCATTATTATTCAATAAAATAAAATATAACCTATAAAATTGACGATGAGAAATACAGTAACAATAGTTCAGTGAGATCTAGGTCACCAGTTTTCAAATTATCAACTTTACTGTGGTTTTATTATAGAGAGGTGTCCTGCATATTTATAACTTTTAATTACAAATAAAACTTAGAAGGTAAAAAGCGACAAAGTCTATAAGAGACAACTTCTCTATCTCAGCGTTCATTAAATTATCCGACTCTCTCGTTTATATCCTGGCACGAGGCCAATTTAAACTTTGTACAATTAATTTCACCTTTCCAATGAATATTTAGATTATTTATTAGATAACATAAATGTTTATCATTTATATAATATCGGTTAATTGCATATTAAATTAGTTGGTAGGTTGTCTGGAAGAAATCGCTGCTTAGCGATAAGGCCGCCTCGTTGTACAACATGCATTGCATTCTATGTACTTGTATATTGTTATGTGGTGTACAATAAGTATTAAATAAATAAATGTTACTTTTTTTAATCGAATTACAGCAGCTCTTAAGTAATTTTCTAAAAGGTAACAAAAACAGATCGATAGATAAACTTTTGTGACATAAGAATACTATTATATATAATTATCCGTCTATACGCACGTTAATACTATCGATATTTGAACAAGTGTCCTCATTCGGTGTCCTTATTCATGAGCTCTCAACATGGTAGAATCGCGGCGTGAACGGCAGTTAAGATAGACTTCTCTATATTTAATCATAAAAAGATAAAAAAAATAATACTATAACTAATTATCTTAAAACAGAGCATATTTACTCTGTATAATATACCTGGAATTCAAATACCGAGTATTAAGTTATACAGGAGTAAGCAAGCATAAAAGCGTAGAAACTTATCTGAAATTAAAACTTTTCTGCTTTCAGTTTCAGTATACTAACTACTATTAAAATAAACAGAATAAGGAGTTACCTAAAATTATTCAGAACCTTAACGTTTTGGGTCAAATTTAATATTTTTTTCGTATCTTATCATGCCAAGGACATGATTATCTAAGGAACCTGTCTTATGTGATAAGAAAAAACATTATACAATAAATTATTTGCTTGAATATTCAGTGTTTTTTAATAAAATTATATTTCAATTGTCAATAACTTCACACACAATTTCGTCGACTTCAATTAAAATTGATAATAACAGAAAACAAGGGTCGGAGTGTCAATAATTAAATTAAAATAACAGGGTAGTGTTAGGGTGTGAATGATCAATGTTAAGGATGGTATACACAACGCAATTTATTTTTACTGAATATACCATTAAACAGAAAAAGGTTTTTTATAACGTCATAACAAAATTTGTTTCGAGTATAAAAAATGTACACATTTATTATTGATATAAAGCCAGTATACATGTTATATGTTACAGTGTAAACGTGCCTTAATGTAGAATTGGGCGCAGTATGTTACGGAGGGCTAACGAGATGAGAGCTCACGCACCGCTGTCCGATGTTGATAACGTTTTATAACAGCGCTTTAACTCAACCCGACCTTACAACAAGAATATATATAATAGAATTTTTAGCTCATACAATTCCCAAGGCACGTTCACGTACAAAGTCAGTTTACACACTCGGATTTTAGTCTACAGTTGATATACTTTTATATTTCTTATTTATTTCTATTAAAGTTTGTTAGCTGAATTCCAAAATGGCACGTGGTAAAACAGAAAATATATAAGACAAATATAATATAAATATAAAAAAACGAAATCTGATTTACACACAAACATACACACTCATATAAAAAAGTAAGCAATGAAATAACTAACAATAAGGTCGCAAATAAATGAACCCTATAAAAGGGTTAGCATTTCCAATCACGGATATTAACAAGGGATCGAAACGACCCAGCGTCTATATTTTATTACTAACGGCGTTCAAACAATCATGTACCACGAGAGCAGCAGGTTTTATCAACATATCATACATTAGTTATTTAAATACTTTAGTGGAGATAACGCAGGTTTCTTGTATTTCTCTTTGTTTGTATGTGCTTCTAAATATTAACTAAACGTTCTTGAGACTTGCTTTTAACTTAGAAAAACAACATTATTTTAATATAAATATTTTTGAAGTCAAAGACTAGACAGACAACTTATAAAAAAAAACAAATTATTATAGCTTTGTGTACAAAATTTGGCATTGTAAATTTAAGGTGTGGTAAAATTATTATTCGAAAATATTCAATGCTTATTGAGTTAAACAGACTAAAAACAAAATAATTGTGACTAAACTAAAGTACTCGAGATATGTTATGCATGATGTTAAGTAAGAGGCAACAAAAAGTAAAAAAATGCAACCTAAATAACTTTATATGACGCAATAATAATCAAAAAGCATTCATATGTTTGTAGACATAATAAAAGCACAGGCCGCACGTCATATCCGCAGAAAACGAACAAACCAACGAACGTCACATGCTATTTGCTAGTTTTATTGCCACCATACGGTCATAGGAGCCCCACGTGCGTTACATAACACTTATAGGGTTTATTTTAGTTACATTCAATAACTTCCGGAATATATACTTCTGTAAGTTATAAAGAAACTTTGTATTTTTGAATCTTTGTTACGAATAAACTCAAAAACTTTTAAGTCTCTCACCAATGCTATATAATCTCTAAGTAACATGGACCATTTTTTTGTTTTAAACTTTCGTGTTCCCTGATTGAGATAAAAGTTGTCCGGCTGTACTTACGTAAATAATATCGGATCTTGCCCGACTTGTTTCGAACCCAAGTGACCAATTCACGCCGTGATTCCGCCATGCTTCGAGCACATGAATAAGGACCCTGAATGGATTCAAAAATCGTCTGGCAAATATAACTACATTGTATTAACTATTATCTATAGATATCCCGCTGTCTGGGGGAAAATATTGGAATTTGCCCAAATAATTAACGTGAGAACAGTCGGATATCTATGAACAATAGTAATTATTGATCACGACAGTCTGAATACAAAAATATATTATATTTCATATATCATAGATAAAATCGTTTGTATAAAGAACCGTAGTAAGAGCTAATGTTAAAAAATATCAAAACATAAATGTTAGTAATTAAAAATGTAATAATTTAAAGGAAAATCATACAAGATGGGACAAAGTGACTCATAGTATACAGTTAGAAAGAACCGTTTAAGATGATACACACATTTATCATAACTTTCAAATTGGCGACCTCTATCGCTAAAATCAATAAGGAGAAAATCGATTTGTCACTTCTTACAATCAATTCTAACTCGATTAACAGTGATTACAGATTTTACGACTTTGGGCATTCGATTCCGTAACGAATGCTCGCTCGTGTGACGAATCGCTTTCTTGATTTACGCTCGTTTCAAGTAAGTATTAAGTGCGTTATATTTGTATTGTAACTCAACTTCTCAGTAAAATTAAAATAGAACAGCTGTTTATATAGCAAATATTTATTTTATCTTTCAAAATCAAATCATTCATTTTATTCTTTTTGGAATTAGATTTTGTTTCAATGAAAAATACTAAAAAGTGTCAAATAAATTAACATATTTTCCTCATACGATTTCTAATCCGTCAAATAGGTTCACAAGACATAATATATCAGTTCATGAATCACAAAAGTGTTGCGCAATTGTTTCTAACCCAATAAAATAAACCAATAACTGTTTGTACGTTGTTGTTTATTGTTTTGTGTTCTGCACAATTCATATTTATTAAATACAGACTTAGATATGTTCGAAAATACTTTTTATTACCTCAATGTCATGAATTTCAACCAAAATATTTATTTTGATTGTTTTATTTCACAAAAGATGAATTTAATATCTAGTGGTATTTTGTATTCATTTAAGTTTGTGTGTGGTAAAAAATTATGGTAGGATTAAAAAATATATGATATATCTTGACACACAAATTCTTGATTGAAACTGTTTATGAACACATAAATCATGCTATAATTATTGATTTATTTTTATTATGTACAAAATCATCAGATTGAACTGGATTTGAAAAATGAGCCTATTAACTCTGATCCTTTTCTAATGATATTCAATGACATTAATATTTAATTCCAACTAGAAGCATTAGTAAATGTCTCTATCAGCGGAACCCACAGTGTATATTCTTATGGTAGAAATCAATACTAAAGGCACGTATTGTCGAGACACAGCTGTTATCGATTGCTTCCTAATTACTTAAACTGGGGTTATTACCCCAATTACAGGTCAAATACCACCTTTAATAAATGATAGCCTATCCTTAGCTAAATAAAATGTCTTCATCCATGGACAAAAAAAAATATTTTCCACCATTTTTCTTTAACTATGACTATAATATATTTAATTTGCACAATAGATTTTTCTAAGCAACCGTAATTGTTCTCAAAATAAGTTGATTTAAAATAATCTCAATTATTCATTTGAAAAATATTTAATTATCTATAATTCATATACGTATTACTTTGAATTAATGGGCGTTATAATAAAAGTGTCTCCGTAAAGTTTTAATAACGCGGGTGGGCCCGGGGTTATAGACAGTTTATGTCCACAGCTCTTTCTCAAGAAACGCGTTAAAAGATCAATAATAGTATTAATGAAGGGCGGCGCCGGACGACCATTTTTTATTTTTGTCACTTTTACGAAAGTCACAAAAAATAACTTAATGAATGCTACCCTTAACCCCGAATGGGTGGTCAAAACAAACATATTGGTTTTTGGTAAGTACTTGCGGTGGGGCGAGCTGGTAGAGTGCTAGGTTATTTTTTTTTATTAAGCTTTGGCTATATATACTTTCTATGCGCTATTTGAATAGAGAGCTGTGGTCTAGTGATTGGTAACTCTTAATGCTAACCCAAGGGCCATGGGTTTATTTTGAATGATAGTATAGATTGAGTGAAACTCGCTATGAGAGACTCTTCTGCATCCTTTGTGCAAGCATTAATGAAAAGGGTATATCAGACAATTTCCAAATTTTGCACACTAATAGACATCAGCCTGGTAGTGGTTTTAAAAAAATTCAAGTATTCGATGTCGTTGAGGAATAATCACGGAAAAATTAAAATTCCATCGACTTCAATGGGAAATTTTTTCAAGCTAAAATTTAGCTTTACAATGAAACTAAAAATATATAACAAAAAAAAAATAGTTGAAGACAAAATGCGTCGACGTTTTGTAAATGCAACTTCGATTCTGTTTGCACCTCTCTTCGTTCAATATGCTGACACATACCGAGTTTTTATGAGCTCAGCGAGTCAAAATTGAGATCTGGTTCGCGCTCCTAGTTATATAAAAGTTAATTATAGCGGCAACTGTTTAAAAATAGTACGAAATCTTTGTAAATTTAGTATTTTGATCGAACCATGTATGAAATAAAAAATAAAAGAAACCAAATAAATTTAAGTAATTTAATTGTTAAGGAGTATTGGATACAGCATTCTACAAGTGCAGGGTGCATAAAGTTTTTATAGAAATACCAAACTTCGCTTTATTTGGTTTCAAAACACATGGCATCCAGAGACGCTTCTTGTCGGTCACTTAAAGCAAATATTTGCACAAAAACCTAAAAATACTTGCATCCAGAAATGTGACCATTAAATCTGAATTTAAAATACGTCGGGACGTCCTCGAACGTCCTTACATTCCGAGAATGCAACTACCTGCTTTTTATAGACATGTTTTACAATTAAGAGTAACCCGACCTGATTCGATTATCGATCGATTTACTGCGAACTATGGGATTGGAGCGACCTCTCTAAGCCGACTGGATAATGCCGCCAGTGACCTACTACTCGAATAAGTTACATGTGGATGGCCATATGGCTTTTTACGCACTGGTGCCTGAGGCTAATGCAGCTATGAATTGCGTTAGACAAATATTTATCTCAATAAAGATAAATGTTATATTTTTTAGATCCATTCTGTTTATTAATTATATATTACTTAGCACAAGTTGACAGTGAATAATTCAAAAACAACGGACACTTAAAAAAATGATTAATGGATTTGTCTTTGTGACATAAAGAATTTGACATGTGCTGTCAGGGCCGCAAAGCGCTCAGAACAAAGGGTGAGTTAGATTGTCGCAACTAATTCGATTGTCCGCTTTGACGCGCTTTGTCGGCGAGATAAGATGCCACACATCCCATTCTGAGAATTTAAGAAATATTGTACTCAAATGTGTCGGCCTAATGGTCAAGTGGTCCTGACTTCTGTGCCCAAGATTGTGGGTTCACTATCCAAGGTACCTTTTTGTGTGATACACAGATTGTTGTTCCGTGTCTTTTTGAAATTTGTGTCTGTTATTGATATGTTTTTGAAACCTGAGACACATTATTTTTTTATATGTTGGTGTTTTTTTTTAAAACTAAACTCAAAAAGTCAATTAAAGGGTGATTATTAACTATTGCACAGCTTTTTTTTTTAAATATTTAAAAAAATATATAAAAAAACTTAGACTCTGGTTATCTTTTATCTAAAATTTGAAAAATCATAAGTTTTAATATGCTTTCTCACTTGAGAACCATATCCTTTATAACTTGAGAACCATATCCAATTTGAAGCAGACCCCAGACGTCTAGAGTGAACCATCAGTTAAATTTTGGCTACCAAGCTTACAAATTGAGAAGTTTTCAGTAATATATTCTTAGCATCTTATTGCTTATATTAAGCTAGTTTTACTTACTTTAAAAATCAATAAAAGTAATTATAATTTCCGTTACTCTCTAAGCTTATTAAATAAATAAAATTTGATTGCGGTCATTGTGTATACACTTTGTCTACTGTTTATATTAATTACTTACAATTTTAAAGACGATATAAAATCATGAAGCACACACCTGTAACAAAAAAAAACAATATTTAGTATTGAATATTTGATATATCTTCGTAAGTCGTTTACATTTATCACTACGCCCATCTACTGCATTGTACACTATACAAAAGGTGTAGGGATTGAGAGGAAATAAAAAGGATCAATTTTCTCTTTTTTTTTGACAGCTCAAGCATTAAGCTATAGACTACAGGCTAATAGATGACAGATGAGAAACTCTATGCTTTATTAAGGCGGGATTTATAGAACGTGACTTCAAAAGGTCGTTAACCCCGCTACTGGTTCCTAGAGGAACGATAACTTTCCATCGTGACATTGTTTACGATCTCTAGTTAGACAAATAGGGATATTTAGTGAGTTAATCTCATTAGTGCACGGAAATACACTATATATAAAAATAGTTCGTTTGTTTTGTAGCACACAATAATTAAAAGAGCGATTAGAAACTCTGAATTCTAATAAATCAGTAAAACGATAGCAATAAATAAACTCGTCTGGTTAGTGTGTGTAATAAACAACGTGTCGTGAAATTTGCATATGGCAATACGTCTGAGAGGATGTGAGCGAATTGGGTTCACGAGTATAACCAGAACGCGGTCACTTTCAGAAAAAAAACAATAAAGATGCTTCCACACTACACTTAAAATTTTGTTATATTTTTTGTAACGTAAAACGGATTTATGTTCTTGAAGCTTTGTTCATAAAAATCGTCTGACAACACCATAACATTTAAGTTACTTATAAAATTATTATTTTAGTTTTATAAAATATTATCGATATTGACTGTTTGTAAATTTTATTTTAATATTACGTAGCGCTTGAACCGCTTTATTATATTACGAGAACTAAAGATATAATCTTAAACCAATTGCCAAATATTTACATTTTTATGACACGGTATTTAGGTATGAGTTCTTTTACCTTTCAATAATCCTTTTTAAATTCATAAACTTGAATTTTATTATCGACTTTCCCAGTGTTATTTATAAAAATAAGCTTTTAAATTAATATATATTAAAAGAATACGTTACTCATTTGTCTGAATATTCATAACTTAGATAGAAGAGCAATATTTTTTTGAGCTGTAGTATAGATTAAAAAAATAACGGTAGGTCAAAAGTTTATTAGATTATTATTATTTAAATAATATTCAACTTTAAACTCGTAGATCTCTATCATATCGACTTGGGAGGGCTGGAGTCACGAGCATTTTAAAAGACACTCATGTGGTGACGTTTCATCCATTATCCTCCACAGAATTCTTTATAAAGGCACAACCTCACAGTCTATAATTAACTGAGTTTGTTGCGAAACGAAACGTTAAGTTTTAATTCGTTTTACATGTAACAATAAATCTTATCTCCAGTGGTATGTTGACTTTATCTTGAGTTTAACTAAATTTAACTGTTGTTTTGTTTTATTCTTCTTTTATCGTTACATTAAAAACCAGATACATTTAATTAATTAATTTGAATGTTAAACTCAAAATTATGATAAATTATTCACAGGTTACAACTATTCGGTAAAAGATTTACATGAGGTAAATTTTGTTTACAGGACACGAATTATGTGAACAAAATTGTTCATATAAATATAGAATAATGATATGAGCAGGATTCGAATCCGCGACCTCTGGGAAACACACCCGTCGCTCTACCAATTGAGCTATCGTATAGCGTATATAAGCAATCAAGGATCACGAAAGTAAGCTCTTGCTATTGTGTATGTATGTCTGTTGTGTATATATACATACACAACAGACATACAGACGTTGTATTGTTGTATTTAAAACAAGTTGTCTAACTAGACCACTTTATATAAATTTCCAAATATATTATTTTTAAACCTATCCAAAATATAATTATATATATAGAATAAAGTTTATAATATGTATTAAAACGATAATATTTTATGAAGGAAATATAAATTTAAACACATTGCAAAGTAGATATCGGGTATTTGACAGCAATATGAGCTAACCTAACAAATATATGATCACAGGACGAAGTACGTCATAGGAACATGTGCGACCATCGAGATAAATACTGGCGCCACATGCTCTTAAATATTACCGTAATCATTGTCTGTCTAGATTAATATTAATAATTAGTATTATATTATATGATATATTATATTCTAATTGAATTAAATGTTTAGTTTATTTTTAATAATATAATATGTAATGCTATATGACTTTACTCAATTTAATGTATTCAATGCATCTTAATGTAATTTAATTCACTTTCATTGTATGGTCATATTATTTTACTATTTTGATTTTTTTTTATTTTTTATTTTGTTTTTTTAGTTGTAATTTTGTTTCTGTTTGTGAATTGTGAATTGTTATAGAATGTATGTTCTGGCAATTAAGAATTATTATGATTATTATTATTATTACACCAGGTCTAGATAGAATTTACGTAAATATACACCATATCATATATACTAGTATTATAAAAAAAGGTTTGACTGTTTGTAACGAATTCAAAAATTATTGGACCGGCTTCCAGTTCTTTCAGCATTAGAATGCTACGTTCGTACAAACGTATTAGACCTGCGCAACATAAGCTATATAATATATAACAAGGTACAGTTTGTGAGTTTTTATGTTCGGAGTTATCTCCGGTACTACTGATCCGATTTTGAAGATTCTTTTACTTTTAGAAAGATATATCCCTCAGTGCTATTAGCCACTATACTTCTGTTTATATTTTAAACAAAACATGTAACTATGGAATTTTAAAGATATATAAAGTCGCGGACAACAGCTAGTTTATAAAAAATAAATTTCTTTTTTCTTGTTTATAAATGTTGTATAAATAATATTAATAATTTCCTTTAATTTATGCGGAGAAAGTTTTTTTCGCTCCGGCAAATTCCATATCCGCTCAATTAGCTGTTAAAATGACATCGTTAATATGACAAAATATTGACGTACCTGTGAGGCGTATATAATCATCATGTCACTTTAATAACAATACAGATAAAATAAACATACTTCATTTAATTACTAGCTGGTACACGCGGTTTCTCCCGCGGACGAATGATTGTTTTTGCAATATATACTAATATAGTTAGCTATGGTACGCAGACATAATGAAGTATTCTTATTGTACAAGTTTTTTTAATCTCAGTCCAATAGTTTTGGAGTTTATTTATACAAGCATACAAAATTACAAAAAAGTCCTCGTTAAAATATTCGTATGGGTTATTTAACATGCAGCAAGTTACTAGTAAAATTATTGTTAATGTTGCAATATAGCAATATACAACATATTCTATAATTACAAAGTACCCACTGCTGGGCAAAGCTTTTCAACTATTACTAATATGAAAGTATACTATTCTCTACCCAACAGCTGGTATTTGAGATGGATGAAACCGATTCTTCCTCAGCCAGCCCCTTATAGTTTTAAATTGTTATATTTCTCCATATTCATCAAAGGTTTATATTTAAAAATCGGGTTGGCCATATGTATGTCTATGAGAGAAGAGTATCTTAAAACGTATATATATTTAATGTGACAGTTCTCCCACGGTCATATAATTTAAATGACATCCGGATACATATAAAAATCAATAAAATAAATAATTTGAAACTAACTTTGCATCTGTCAACACACAGACAGATAGTGACAGCTAATACAGACAATAAAAATGTCTCAAGAAAAGACTCGCTTGATAATGCAGAAAAAAATAGACATTATGGATCATACATCATCAGAAAAAGAAAGTTCAGACGCAAGATCTCTTCGACTAACAAGCTATTGATGGCCCTTTGAAAACGAGAGCCATTCATTGAAGACTGATGAAACGTCACTTTAAAAACTTAAGATATCTGCTTTGTTACAGTCCCTAACTGAATATATGCAAATAATATGAAAAGAAAAATACAAATTTGAGCAGAATTCGAACCTGTGACCTGCTGTGTGTGAATGTAGGATGGCACCTAAATTGTCACATGTGCAATAAGGAGAGGTTTATATATATAAATAATAAATTTAGTTTTCATTATTTCTTTTTTTTTTACTTTGTCTAAAACTCTTTTCTAAGTAAATAATGATGTAATAAAAGCTAGAAGAAGAAAAGAAAATTATATATTAAAGTCTCATACCACAAATACAAGCGCTTTTGAAATAAGCACAAAAAATCACAAAAAATGTTACAATGGGACATAATTAGGACAAGCCTAGTTTGAATCAAAAATATGAAAAGAGAAGGCCTGAATTACAGAAAGAAAGAAATACAGTTAGATTTATATATAATTAACTTGTTTCATTTAATTAATACGTTTTCGTAAGTGCTTTTAATAACGCCAATATTTTATCACCCTATTAACATTTTCATTTTAATTGTTAAATTCAATCAAATGACTTATTAATTAATATGTATACATTTCGCAATTAGACTGAAGTATTGCTTTTATTGAGAACAAAAATTTAATATGAAAAATAAGCATAATACCTACTGTTTGTTCATTTTTTTTTGCTAATGCGATTGAATTTTGTCTTTATACATAGATCATAGTATTCAATTACTTAGCACTATTTGACACAAAAAAAATGTTATCAAAAACTATATATGACGGCTTTTATAATGCGATATCAGTATTACTTGACCTAGTGCTGGTAAATTGTATAATGAAAAGGTTGCTTATGACACTATAATATTCGTTTTTGCATATCAGTAATGTTTTGAGGTCTGTCTTTGTGTGCATTTTGTTGTCGATCAAAGTCGTACAATGATCGCTGACGGTGACTGCGACCTGCGAGAACAATGTTCGCACCAGACACTTTTATAACAAGGCAATATTGAACTGAACTGAACGATATAATGACATGACAATGAATTAATATTATAAAAATATATATCGGGACTTTATCGCGTAAATACGTGGTCACGATCGGTGAAATTTGATCGAAACGTCGGATAAATAAAAAGATATCGTACCGTAAAAACAAATTTACGCAAAAAAGTCCCGATATATATTTCTATAAAGTGTAAGAATCTTGAAATTTTAAAAACAATAATGAATTAATATTTAACATTCAATCACAGCTCTTATTATTGCACTTTTCATCATCGTAGGTGCTGCAGGTAAATATAAATAGTTGAAAACTTGTTCACACTATTGCGTTGAATGGGGAGAGATGAACGACTAAGATGAGAAGAGAGGGTGTTTAGGCTTCCGGCTCCTCATCATGCGTACCTACATATACTGGCCACACAACTTTCTGTATCAGGAATGTACTACCCTGGTTGAAACAGCTCTTAAACATTCTTAGGGCAGGTGAATACAACTTTATTATTTTCAATTAAATATTTGTATTGTTTTAATCTTTTAGTCATGATTTGTATCAAGTTATTAAAATTGTAAGTACAGGTATATACAGATTCGAATCTCTCAACAATATTGAGGAGCCGAGATGGAAGATGTGACCTTGGGGATCCGTTTCTATCGCTCTGAAAAATTGATCACTCTGTATTCTTCTTAACGAATTTACGTTGAATTGCGTCACAAAGGTATAGCTTGTTATTCTCGACAAGTAAGAAGTAAAGTCATTTGTCCCCAGATTTCTTAATAAAATAATTCAGAAGCTCGTTTTATTGTGTAAAGTCACGATCACGACTGTCCCTACACTAGACGCGTCCTATCAGACGATATCTCAGCACGAACTCCTAAAATGACCGTTTTTGGTTCGCATACACTACTATATTCAAAATTCTACCTGTTTTTGAGAGGAATGAACTGACGAATGCTGCAGCCGATACCTTTTGTGATGTAATTACTGTAATTCCACCATAATGTATAGTCCATCCAAGAATCAAGAACTGGTCGTCTCCATATGTGGTAAGGAACTTTTTATTTTATTTATTTACAGACAAAATGAAGTTGTAACACTTGTTTTTTGGTGAAAGAGGAAAAATAGTAATTTAAACAACAAGGAAATGTATTTTCTAAGATTTTAAACATTTACATGAATATTATTTTTAACAAATATGGTTATTGTATATTGCACTATTATAATATTTCTAAATGAGGACTGAGAATCTCAGACAGACGTGTTATAATTAAGTGTAATTGTTGGCTTTAATTAATTCTGTACTAATTAGAGTTCGAATTACACACAGACTGCACTGACAGTATTCTTAAACTAAAAATACAATCAACCCTTTTTTATATGTTTATAAAAAGTATATCCTCATCTAAAAAACATACACATATTAACTATCTGTTCACATTCACCATTAGACAAATTAATACAGATACATGAATCACATATATCATTAACAGTTTTATTTGAATAGTTAAACGATTACATATACCTAATGATGAAATACAATATCTCAAAGTTATAATGGCGTCTCTGATGTGTTTTACACACGTCGTTTCTTAAAATCGTGAGCTGATATCAATTTATTCAGGGCGTGTGTTGAATTCAAAAGGGTTCATAATAAGAACCGCTCGCGAGTACGTGTGTCACTAAATATCCCTACAGGGTACTGCCGGAATATTCTATAGACTTACTGAATATATTTAAAGTAATAATATTAGTGACTAGCTGTTACACGCGGTTTCAAACGCGCACGAGCGATTTTATTATTATTAAGAAAACAAAATCAGTAGAGTAATGCTAGATAGCCTTCCTCACAAACTTGCCTAATCTGATTTTTTTAAATCCATTAGATTAGTCATGTAAACAAATTATTCCGCTTTATAATATTAAAAAAATATATTATAAACTGAATAATTTTTGTGTTTTATTCTGTACCTATTGTTGATTTTAGTGATAATGATAATAACTCAAATAATGTCAAATAATAACTAAAATAATGTCGTATTATTAAAACTAAATAAATAATTATCTTTTTTGTGCATATCATTAAAATATAAGAATTAATATAAGCTTTGAACACTATTAAAAGTTTTAATGATAAAATTACCTCAAAGTAACTACATTCAAAGAATTAATAAAGAACAATACACAGACTGCCATTAAGACGCTCATTACATTAAATCTTGCTTCTGTATTTTTAAAAGCAAGTTTAGCTTTGATATATATTTTTTTATTTCTATGATTTAGTATAAGTTATATATTATTTAAGTAAAAAGATATTCAAATGCTAAGTATCCTTCCGGGAATAAAATATGCAAATGAATTATTAATATACACAAGTCTCTCCTAACTATTGTTGTCCGCTACTATATATAAAGCCACCACTAGACCGACCACTTTCGCAAAACGTGGACCGGCTTTTAGTAAAAAATTTGATCAGTGAAAGTCAACGTTACCTGAGCCTGAAGGGAACTCGATTAAATTAATCGATTCTACTTCTCGAATAGATAAAAACAGAGTGCAAAAGCTTTGATAAAGAGAAATCTAGTGCTTCATGAACGAATACTGCTATTTGTTTCAAAGAACTCTGCGAGTACACTTTGTCACTGAATAGGTTAAACATTATCAGTTTAATCGATGATCGTTTTATCGAGTACTCGTTACGTTTATCTCTTTTATATTTTACCGCGAGATATTTTTACGATGTACATAAAAACTTTCATTGTAAACAATAATCGAACGGTTTTCATTATACCAACCATCGTAGTATTGGACCACCCAAATGTTATTTTAAATATTTTAGATCAAAATTTATAATGGTCAAAGAAAATCTGTCAAGGGGATATAGGAAACGAATTGTATAAAACCGCTCTGGATATTTATATTAATATGTCGATATATATTGATTTAGTGATCGATGTGGAATTGCTAATAATGAAGATCGTATATAAGACTTAATGGATTTATTATGCGATGAGACAAGCACTTACAAAGTCTCGCAAGTATTGGCGACGGCTGATATGGAGTCAATTTGCAGTAATGCGGCGGACAGCTTCGAGTTACTTTTTATAACATAAGGTCGTTGACCCGACACTAAACAACACTGGATATTAAATGTCAATGCACTTGGAGTTGATCCGAGATTTACTAATGTACTAATAATAATTAGCAACTTATTATTAAATATCGTTTTCATAGTTATTACGAAAACCAAACACATGACAACAAATAGAACATTCCTCAAAAGCGATTTTAACTGAACTAAATTAATAAATACCTAATATTAATAAAACTATTTTAAAATATAATAAATCGTTCAGAAATACTGAAGGCAATATAAAATTTAAAAAAAATCGAATGCATGGTTTAGAAATAATTATAAGGGCTTAGTTTTTTTTTAAATAAAGTAGGTAAGTGCAAAAATAATAATAAAAATATAAATTTGAGAGACTATTCAATTAAGCTATAGTCTTGTACGACTCTTACAATTATAACTATTAAAGTGAACTTCAGTCGTATAGTTGGCTCTACTAATGAAGTACAGCCTTCAGTCACTTAACCTGCTTTGCCTCGTGTTATTATGACATTATTTATTTTGCTTGATTTATATTATATTATATCATCAGGACAAAGATGACAACCATTGAAAATGTTACTTTATTTATTTGTTTTTTTTATATTTCTTTTGAACTTATTACATTACAGAAAAGAAGGTTCTACGTGTATTTGCCTAGTTACTCTAGGAATTAGCAACTTTTGAAATAGCTAAAACTAAAATTTACCTGAATTTAACCTTTACTTTTAAAAGTTTATAGTTACATCGAATTTAATTAATTTAAAACAATAACAATTAAATAAATTTGAATTATAAATGGACCCCTACATAAGTACACTTTTATAAAAAAACGACATCAATTTTAGTCAAGTCAAACAAATGTGTGTTAACCGAATTCAAAAATAAAAAAAAATATATTATATTTTTTTAATATTTTTTTAAAATAAATTATTATTACATAAAAAACCAGATATTGGAAGTTAGGACAATAACTTCATCAGTAGCTTGAAAAAAATAAAATCTCCATGATCAAAACATATAACCCTATAAATTAAGTACGCTTTTTTTATTGTTAATTTGTTGTAATTAATTATTTTGTTATTATTTGATGAAGTAAAGAAAACTTTCTGGTATCAGATCTTATCCTAACTAATATACAATTTTAAAACTTTGTTCTAACTGAATAAATACAATAAACTTCTAATTAAAAGCTTAAAACTAGAAATATATTATTAATTTAAGATAAAAGATTTTTTTCTCAACATTCTTTGTTTAAAAAATACAGCCTATAACTCACAAGATAACAACACTGTTTATTTTCGAAAATAAACCTTGAAATGTTCTATTTACAAAACAAATTAACATTAAAAAGGTGACACGTTTTACAAATCTAAGTAAAATCTAAGCGTGACTAATGACGCTAACAGCCTACTAATGACTAGTTAGAACTAAATCACTGTACTAGTATGTATAACCTACATACCGGAGTCCATAGCCAAATGGCAAGTGTACGTTGCAGTTTCTATTCAAATGTATGGACGCAAGAGATAGTACAGCGTGATCTTATGTCAAACCAATACATTTGTCATTCTATTCGACAAACGTCAACGCCACTTGTCTAACTGCTCATATGTCATAAATGACAGATCTTAGGCTGTATTCCACAATCCTTTTTTATTATAAAATCAAGTATATATTCGTTTACTATCTATCTTATTGTTATTTTTTAGTAATAAAATTAAAAATGTCACATTCACTCATTTAGCAGATAAATTAATATATTAATAAAAATATCCGTTTCTTCCAAAAGCTTTCAAACAAGTCAAGTACTATCGTATAATAAGCCTGTGTATAAAATGGACTAACAATGAAATGTGTGAAACGTGACTTCACGTTGCCTCACATCTAAGCGACGCCGCACTTGCCTTCCTGCAAATGTAATTTCATCTTTTTCTCTGATCTTGGCTTAAGAGATTAAAATTCACAACGCAAAAGCTTTCGTTAAGCCCGTTTTTGTGCGCTTTGAAACACAACCAAAGTATAAACATAACCTATCAACGTTTTACGAGAAGGCTTTTAACGTAAATTTAAATTAAATTCAGGCTTTTAATTCATATGTAAAACATTTTTAACAGGTTTTGATATACAGTCAATCAGTATTTTAACTGATTGGGTATTGTTTACTTTTTGCATAACATATTGATTATAAACTAAAACACACTTTGTATTGCATTAACATTCAAATTGAATTATATGTGACATACATTGTAACTATGTCATAAGTATGATTTTTTTTTTAATTGTATTACATTAACAAGTCTTATCATCAATACCTATCATCTATCATTAATAACTCTGTCACAATTGTTTTTATAATTTTTTTTTTGTTAATTATTCACAACACATTTCTGTGCCTAAAGTACACACTATTTTTTATGGTGAGCCGCCTGCACTTAACTTAACTTATTGCTATTAAAAATTGTTAACAAAATTCTTCGCAAACTGTTAAGTGTGTCATATATATAATAAATAAAATAAATAAACAAGTAGATCAACGCAATCCGTCTCAAACGGTATCTCTTGACTTCGACTAGTTCTTTGACATACCAATGTTACTATAAGGCGAGAAGAAACTGCAAGAGACTTAGAATCTCTTAATAACGTGAAGAATCAGAGCCGGTATTAGCTCATAGAGAGATTTGACGAGCTGTTTTAGAGCGTGTATTGTCAAATATCTACAAAATGAATTAATCCCCAAAGATCTAGACAATTAGGTTGTATTTAGTATTTGCGCCAGTTTTTCCATCGTGTCTTATCGTTGCCCCATTGGCTATCATCTCATGAGTTAATTGATTCCAGATATAGATCACAGATGGCAGATTATATTGTTCTCTTTTAAGAGCACTTTTTAAGCTTAAGAATTTGAGTTTTTTATATTATTTGCATCTATAAATAAAATTTGTAATTAGAGGGAGGAGAATAAGATTTTTCATATCTTACCTTGAATTGACAAAGTAAAATATGAAGAAAATTTTTGTCCGACTGAAGATATTAGTTGTAAAGTGTAATGTAAAAAAAATAAATAAATTTCATTTGTCTATATTGTCATTGCAATTAACAATTTCACGTTTTAAAGGTTAACAGCTCTGACACATTATTTTCTGAAATGCTGCTATTAGTTTTGGCTTCACGTCCGTATCCAAGGTGTTTCCTTTAATGAATGAAAGAAACAAGATAAATTAAATAATGACTAATATGTATGACTCATGTCTGATATTGTATATAAGTATATTCGGCTTCATTAAGCAATGAAGAATTATATATATTTAAAAAAATATTAACGTATTACGACCACAAAATTAAGCACTCATATGCTAGAATCTAGGTTAGAGTCCTGTCCGTTTTGTCATTGTATGTTATATATAAATTTCACAGCCAATTGGTCTAGTGGTTTGTGGGTGGTAGCCCGACCTGCTGAGCCAAAGGATGACAAGCCAATGTGGTTTCGGTTCCTACAAGACACATTAGTTCATGTGATCCACAGATTCCTCTTTACAGTTTGGGTGTTATTTGTGTCTGTTATTTCTATATTTATGAATTCGCGACAAAGATATTATTTCTGGTTTCATTGAAACTTAAAATTAAAATACTAAGATTTTATGAATAATGAAATTTAATGAAAATTCTTAAAGCTCTCTCTTACATAACATAACTATTTGCTTCCTTCCTTAAAGAGATGATAATATCCTTGTGAAAGAACTAGAAAAGGGCACAGGTCCGCCTAGGCCTCGGCCAGCAGGAGAACACGGCCTCGTTGTGCCACCGTATATGGTTGCTGACGGCCAACGAGCTTGCGACACCCCGCATTTAGGCTTAAGCCCAGAAATGTTTATGTGCAACTTGCATACGCACAATTGTGTTTTAAATGTCAGCTGTAAGTTTTGCTTTTTGTTTATATTAAACAATTTACCAGTCTGAATGTTCTATATATATGTTTTAAATATCTGTGTTTCTATATCAAAACGCATTTATACACGATAGAGGCTATAAATAACTTCTAAATGAATGTGAAGCTAACAAAAATTCTCCCAACTTCCAAACTGGGGCGAACAATCGCCTCTGAAGATACGGGAGCGATAGGTCATTATGTAGCCAAATATGGGAAGTTGAGAGCATTCTCCAAAAGTGGACCAAAGGACGCCGCAGAGGACGGCTGGCAAGAAGTCGAATTACCGGCTTCAGGGTTATTTAAGGAACTGATAGTTCTCAGAAACGCATGCGATGCCTACTTTTATCGTGATGATGCATTGGTTTTTTATTAATTGACCAAATGAAAACGCATTTTACTCCGAAAAAATTACTACTGTTATTGGGACTTAAAATATGAGAAATAGTAAATTTATTAATAAGTTAAAAGGTAAACACTACAGGAAAGGTACTTTTTCTTATCAGCTTCGATAGCCAATATACTTATCACCGTATCTAAATCTAACCATATTGATAGAACTATAGGAACTGTGACTTCACACGCGTTCTTAATATCAAAAGATTAAAACAAATTCAAACCCTACTTATACTAGTCAATGACAAGTCAACAATAACAAGTTTAATATAACAAGTGACTTAATTTAAGTGGAACAATGATAATAGTTAAATTACAATCATATGATCACGTTGCTTGTATCTTTATTGTACATACTCGCAGGTAAACGACCGTGCAAATGAAGCTATGCATCCACATAAGGTTCTAGAGCCCTTCATTGTAACGTGAAAGCATCCACGCATCAAGTCCAGTTAGCAATGTGGCGCGGCGATTGAAGTCGTCTGATACAGAAATAGGTTTACGCGCCGCAAATAAATGATAAAGAACGAGAGCTATTCATTTTGCTTTAGAAATAGAATAATTAATGGTAAAAGCTGATTTCTTTTAACACTTTAAGAGGTATCAATTATAACGGTGTAAGCTAAAACAAATGCGCTGAAAACGAGGTTAATTGAAGCACTAATGAAAAACCGACACCCTTTAATTTTCAGTCAATTAACGTTCTACAATCATGACATGTCGACTCATAATACTATATTAAATTGATAATATCTATTAAGAAATAATAAAGTATTCATTTTGACTATTATTGTTATTACAGAGTTCCAAATGCAATTTGCACAATAATACTTACAATTTAATATCTTTTAAAGCTCCTTCCATTACCACAATAAGGCCACCGACCACTAAGACGAATACAATGTAAAGATAAGGATATATTTAGATGCTGGAGCACAATCTCCCATTATACATTTCATATCACTTAAAGCTTTTGCCGACATTTTGTGATTCTTACTGTATCTGTGTGTATCGAGTTTGATCTTTTAAAACAATGTATTGACAATTTATTATTTTGTATTGTATTCTCATAAGATAATTTGTCTTATAAGCCACTTTCTAAACGTGAATTAGACGACACTTTGTCTCACGCTTGCGATATTTTACGTCGTAAGTATAACCTATAACAATTAAATAAATACTATATATAATATCCGGCTGTACGTCACGTCAATTCTATCGGAATTTGCCGCGCTAGTTTCATATCTACTTATGAGCTGAGAGCGGAATCAAGGCATCAGTAGCGGAATCAGTTCAAACTGATTGAATTGACGCGAGTGCACGGATAATTATATTTAACAGTTAACATGGATCACGAAAACATACATACAAAAATTGAATCTAAATATTATATACCTATTTGCGATGTGAGATAAAAATGATTTTTAATTGAAAACACTATATTTCGACAATATTATAGTTTTTTCTTTGTTATATTTAAATGTAATCTATTATCTAATCTAAAGATAGCATTCTATATAAGTATGTGTTTCAAGAGGTCAAGTAAACATACGAGTTTGTATTATGATATTTCATTTCCGTTGTTCGATATTACTTTAAATTTGTTTTTAACAGTTTTATATACTTAGGTATTTTGTATATTAGGTATATATACTTAATATGTATTATATACTAAAGTACTGCCAACATTATTTGAGAAGACATAATATTCTTATCAAAATGTAAAACTAGAATTATCTGTAGAAATATTGTTTAACTTGTAATTAAGATAAAATTACTCAAAGAAAAAAACTCACTTTAACTAGTCCCTAATAATAATTAATATTATAAATTTTGAATCATATACTAAAAATATACAAGCCATTATTCAATAACACATAAACAAACATACATGCTACTATAATAATATTACGAAAATTCTGATACATCCGTAAATTTAATAAAATATATCAAATTCTAAAGAAACCGTAAATAGAATCCAACCTTGCCCGAGGAGATCGATAGAGCCTTGAACTACCGGAAGAGATCCCAAACTCCGTGCCGTTACATACAACTAAATTACATACATTTTCAGCGTGTTTCTTTATATACGTGAAGATACTTTTAATGATTTATTATATATATAAAACATCAACATATATTGCAACCTTCTTGATTCACTTTCAAAATGTTAAACAGTTACGTGGTGTTATCGTAATCTGTAGTATTGAGGTCAATACATATTTTAGACGAATTATTTAATTTTAATATATTTACTGACAACCCTTAGATTATTAGCATTATTCAAGGGTTGTTGTAATTATTAAGAATTTTTTTTTAGCTTTCTATTATCGCTATCGCTAATGAGCGTATCTAAATAACGTTAACTCTTAGTGTCGTTGTGTTGAATTTTAAGTTATTTCCACAAAATTATCACAGATATCTATTATTTTAACAAATATTACGTATAAATTGGGAAAAGTACCTATGTTTATTTAAAAGAGCTAAACGTAGAAAATACAGCATGGATTTTATAAATTCTTTCTGATTATGACATCAAGTTCATGAGGAATACCAAAGGCTAGCATTACGCTATTTCTACTATTATTGTAATAGTAAATAAAACTGTTCCAGGACCACCTAATACTAAGATGTACTTGAAAAATATTCAGTTTTTATATATTTTTAATGCTTATTATTTTATAATAAGATTGAATTTTCCGCGAAACACTTCTGAAGCTGATAAGCGATTGGTCAACCTATTTACTCGTTTCTTTCGCAGTACATATAACTATATCTGATAACAGAAGTAGATTAAATAATTATATCAAATAACCAATCTACTAGAAATACTGATATTACTTCAATTTTAATAATCGCAAAATTTTTGCTTAATTACGTAATCATACCATCATATTACAATTACGTTGAATATCTTATTACAATAGCTGAACATTTTAAATTAAACATGGACTTTTCAAATTATATGTACAACAAAAAACATGCATATACCTACAAAATCTTTCTACAAATACCTTAAAGAAAATCTTCAAAAAAGAGGTATTAAAATTACATACAATATGTTTTATTGGTATCTAAGTAACATAAAGGAAATGATTGTTCTTACAGAAGCAGCGTCGTGTGATGGCGTGTGTTCTGTGACTACAGTTAACGGGATAGCAAGGAAACCTCTTACTCACCTGCGTGGGTAGAACAGTCTCCCGGCCTAGGGGTATCGACATTTTGCTAGCGGCGCCGCCGGCCGCGCCCCGGCGCCCGCCCGCTTCGCCCCATCCACCGACTCGACACTACGGACCCGCGCCCGCTCGCTACAGACGCGCCCAGGGAAAACACTTTTCCAATTGCGCCTTTAAAACACCCCACGATAATCAATGCAATAGGCACTTCACAGAAAAATTATCATTTCAGTCATGCGGTCTAAAAAAAATAAATAAAATCCGATAGTACGAACGGCGTACGGTAACACCGGATTGACGCCCGCTCCAATAAGCGCGAACGTACGACTGACTACGACACGGCCGCGCAAGCTCACCCCGCGCCTTCGCTGTCGAGTCACGAGCGGGCCCACTACGTTCGCAACCGCATGGGGCAGATCAGCCTCCTTCATCTCGCAGTCCCGATCACATGGGCACGTGCCTCCACCACGGACGTAGTGCGATTATCGAGCGCGCGTACACATGCGCACTTTGAACCACTATTTGTGGCTCATTCATTTAAAGGTATCGCATCGCTCAGTACACCTGAGTAAATATTATGCACCTGACAATAGGTTCCTTGTTTCCTGACGTTCGTGGTCTCGCATATTGCTGTGATGATAATACGCATTTAGCGTTATTATATATATCATAAGATCTTTTTTATAAACAATGTTGTAATACAGTTACAGCATACACGATATGGAAAAAAGGGAATCATTTTTTAAAAATAGAGTAGAGTATGGTCTCGCGAAAAAATAATTAAAACATTTGAATAAGTGGTATATGTTTCGAGTTTCCCATTGCAGTTCCGGAACAAATACATAAATAATACTTTCATGAAATATGAAAAAATTTAGAGAATACATATATTTATATATGAAAAGTCAATTATACGTCCATATTTGTTATGACTATATACATTATAAATTATATAAATCTTATATGTTAGAACTAAGATAATTCGCAGGGAGGGTGAACACTATGGTATGATCATGCGTAGGCGTCTCTCGAGGCAAACCTAAGTTCAGGTAGTTCGCCCACTTTTCCTTTCCGCTACGTTCACCGATCCAGATTACGTCACTTGCAAAATATCGTAGTTTATCATATACTTGTAGGTGGATAGATTAAACTGACCGTTACCGCACTGCACTTAGGTTAATGTGTTAATGACACAAGTAGAGACACCTTAAAATATAAGATTAATAAAGTAGTGTCAATAAGACCTCTTTATTTGTTTAATTTAATAAAAAGAGAGGTTTATCAGATATTTTTTGTTAAAGACTTACAAAAAAATAAATCTTAAAATGCAAGCCATAAGGACGATGCATAATATTAAATATATTTTGCGTTTCATACGAAAACAACTACTTAAATTAAAATGTACCTTTGTCAGGACTGTCAGACCGACGCGGGACTGTCCTCTGTATTAAATCCCTGTATATTAAAGGTGTTGCCGAATATTTTTTAATCTAACACAAATACTTAGAGATTTATCTGTCACATAAGTTATAAGCACGTAAATGTGAAAGCTTAATTCTTAGAAGGAATTCGTATAATAAATATGCAGGTGAATGTCATTAGACACTTTCGTTTTCATCTGTTTTATTTCTTGGAATGAGTTAAAAATACTAGACATTTTGATAAAACTATGTAACTATTTGATTTTTTTGATAAAACATATCACAAAAATCAAAACTAATTTTGGCTATAATGTATAATCTGAATCTGACATAATTTTTAAAATGCTTTTTCTTCATGTATATTATATGTTGTATGTATGTATATTATATGTTGTTGGACCATGTATTTCGAGTTTTAGGTTTGTTACATATTCCGATGACGACACAACGTAGTTACCCTAATGCTGTTAAGGGAGGCGAAAGATTTTAGAAATTTCATTGGTCTTAACTTCAAAACTGTTTTAAAATTAAATCAGTTATAGCACTTACAGTAACGTAACCAAATACCGATTATTTCCTCATCGTGTTTACAAGTTCATTTTATTTTGAATAAACTATTCTATATTGTTAAGAAACTGCGCAAACACCTAAATAACAAGGCCGTAAGTACAAGAAGAGACAAAAGAGCAGATAGAAAAAGTACTACAGATGATTTAACAACATTAAGACCTATTAAATATTTAAATGTAAGATAAATTATTCTCCATGACAACATTGAATCTAAAAAATCAAAGATTTAAAGGGAATAGTAACTGAGTTGAAGTTTGTATAAACTTACCTGAACTCCGTTGATAGAACCCTCGAATATACTCCATCTTCCATAACCCGACATTTTAATTAGTTTTTTTTTATTCTGTCTTTTCTAGACATTAGCAAATATTATCCTGACATTGTTATTATCGCATAAGCACAGACTAAAAAAATATTATAATTTTTTAATAATACCGATTTAGGCGTCAGAAAGTTTCAAAAGCAAGTTCACTACTGTCACACAGACCGCAAATAGATCGTTTAGTGCTTGATTAGCACGAAGTGTGCAAATCGGACGGTTGAATAACGTTTGTAACTTGCAATCCGCAGATTGAAATTGATTGCCGCAAGTATTCATTGACGTGATTGAGTCCAATGGATGAAATGGACCTTGCGAGGTTGTTATGGAGGTTATGTGTAGTGCATATGTTAAATTAATATCTCCGGAGACTGTGGGAAATTTTTTCATGTTACATGTCACCCAATGTTTTATTGTTGAACTCTAAAAACTATCATTTAAAAAGTTGAACCCTTAAACTATAATTTAAAAATGTGTCAAAAAACTATAATTTTTTTCTATATTTATCGTTTCGAAGTTTTTGGGAACAATAATCAACAAGTAATACCTCAAAAAATAATCGCCAAAAAATTGTGCAAACTAATTGTTTTTGATACGATAAGCGAAAATAAGATTATTATAATATTACTTAAAAACACGGTGGTAAGGATCTGATTCCGAAATTAACAATCAAATTTTTGTATCAACTTTCAAGGATCTCGTCATTTAATAATATTATACTTAAAATTTAAATTAAAAATATATCCCAAGTTTACGCCTTATTACCAAAATTACGTACGCGAGGATTTTAGCGGTATGACAAGTTTTACCAATCTTCTTATATTGGATATGGTTATTATGGTTATACTGTTTATATCGAAGATATATTGATACGAAGGTTTGGAAGGCCGTTGACCCTCATTAGGGCCTACGTCCTTTACATTTATTATTTAATTCAACCGTATGATTAACAACATTATGTAACATTAATGTAAAAAAAAAAAAATTATTTAGTAAACAAAATTTTTAGAAGTTTAATATTTACAAATAAATTTATCCTCAAAATTTATTTGTTAATGTGAAATCTCTTTAGATTTTGTTTTAATATAAATGTGTATGGCTAAATTGTGGTCAATTAATATTAATACATATCTTTTTTTATGCATCATAGATGTTTTTTTTTATTTTAAAGGTGTATGCAAAAGACCTTTTGCAGTATTATAATACAAAGTAATAAAATAATCTATGAATAAAAAAAAACAAAAAATCTGAACAAAAAGTAGGTATATCATCATAAAGTATATTACCATATCGCTTTGCTTCTACTTTTATATCACAATTAGTTTGACATTTCTATTTTTTTGGTTTGGAATGTTTAAGAAGCGTAATTACATTTCTGTACAGATGCATTAAGCCTTAAATTATTAATATTAAGATTAAAACCAATTACATATATTCAAGAGTAATTAAGTTGATAAGGAAGCTGGAATATAACTGTAAGAATATAAATACAACCCTGATAACCTTGTAAAGAGATCTTAGCAATTCTAACTGGATATTTATAGTATAACTAATTGATTTGGAATAAAATTTATATTTCTTTTTTACATTTAAAGACTTTAAAATAATTTTCAGAAAAAGCTATAATAACAATATAAATGTATTTGAATAAATTAAGAGTAAATTAATTTATACAAACATTTTTCTTTTTTGATTCAATTTTTGACTTGCATCCGTGACCTCTTTAAGCTATCCCATCATTTTGCCTATTGAGCTACCGCACCACTATTTGTATTTGTTATAGTTTATGTGTCACTTAAAAACTACTGAAGCCATCGTATCTACTTCCACTTTAAGTAGTTTTAAACTCTAGATTAAGATATATAACTTCTAAATTTAAGAAGTTTTATTAATATTATTATTAAAAACTATTTTGAATATATAACATGCGGGTTTTCAATAAGACAATGAAAACTACGAAGTAGATTTATTAAAATGAAATAGCATCGGAAACAAAAAATTATTTTCGCGAATAAAGTCATAGTTTGGTTGTTAGTGTTAACAATCGTATGATTTACGCTTATTTTCTTAAATATCTCAGAAATTAAGCACATTTAGAACGTTCTACATACAATAACACAAAAATTTGGATGTTGGAAATTGTACTTATTGTATGTAAGTAGAGTTATTGTGCTACTTTAATATTGTAATAATTAACATTTAACCTTCAAAAATACACAATCAAAACCGATAGGAAACTAATATATTTATTATATAGATTAGAAGACCATTTGTTCTTAATTTTATGAATATATTAATATCTCGGGATTTAGATAGATTAAATGTCCCAAATTTATTGTATAATATTTTATTTAAGAAAGGGTAGCATGAATATCATATTTTTAAGTCATTTTAAATATAAATATAAAATTGTTAAAGTTAAAAATTTGTGAAACATCTTGATAAAAAATCATATACCTACGCATATGACGTTTCTTCGAAATTAAAGCAACGCCATCTAGTGGAAGTAAGATGTCTTAGTACAAAGTGAAGTTTACGCTAAAGCATATATAATGTAAGTGTTTTAATGTTTGCTGATTAAAAGTTCAATCAGAAATATTTAGTACCTATAATTTCTATCGGTAGTCCATGCGGACGAAGTCGCGGAAAACAACTAATAGCAAATACTTATATAATAATCGAGCGATATTATTTTGATATTAAACAAATGTCAAAAAACAGTAAAATGACCCAATAAAAATAATCTTAATATTCTTTCGATGAATAAAACGCAAATGTATAGGTATGTTTTAATTAAGTTAATGCTACAAAAAAACATCACAAGATCACATTTCTTCCAGTTGTTCTGTTTTGTAAATTGTCCTGTTAATTAACATAAACATGGTTATAGCTTGAGGTATTTATAATGTCTGTTTATCTATTACTACGTTTACTCATTCGCAGATCTCTTTCAATCTCATATTGTCTGGCATCCGTTCTCTCCAAGAAGTCGCGTCGATCTAAAAACCTAAAATAACAAAATCTAATTTTTTTTTTCCAATTAAAATTTCAGATGAACTTAGCAGATTACATAGACCAAATAGGGGTCATGTAGTATTTTAATATAAATTATAAAATCTATATAACATTTAGATCAGTGTGCTAGATTATTGAAATAACTATAACTGTTAAAACAATGTTTTAGCTAACAAAAATAGATTACAATAATTAAGGTAATTTTCAATTCAAATATGCATACATCTTGAAACTTATTGAAATAATCCAAATCTTTCCCTATAAAATATAATATTAAAAGTTTTCCCATCATATAAAGGTTTATTTTTAATGTTAAGTAAAACAAACAATAAAAAGATTATACCCAGCTTTCCCTTTATTATGACTGAGGATTTCGTCTTCAATGCCCTCCTCTCTTTTATATGTATTCCAATCAAGTTTAGATTTCTCTAGAGTAGATAGATTGTTCTTCTTGTTCAACTGACCGAGTACGTTGGACAGCCCGCCGCCACTACGAGACGGTGCTTCCAACTTGCTGACTAAAAAGACAATTATTTAATTACTTAATCTATAATCTGCCATTTAGTTTTTCCATGAGGATCAAACAAACAAGCAAAATTTAATAATTCCTTTTGAGTGTCCTGAACTGAACATGAATGAAGTGGAGCAATTAGTTTTGTTTTTTATAATATAAGGAAATGTCTGTCGAGTTACTATTTTATAGATAAAGGTTGTTAATTGGCTTTTGAAAGTTTTTAAGTAAGTGGTGAAGAAGAAAACTATTAGTGATAGTTAAACCTTTTGGAGAACTGTCGGTGGTTTTAACTCTTTCCTTTATAACATTATTTTCGACCACAATAGTTTCGCCTGCAAATTCAAAAATTCTCTTCTCTCGTTCTTTGTCGTCTTGTGTTGTGTCATTTTTACGCGTTGCAGTGGTGGCATCATTGGTTGTTTCAAGTTTTGTGTTATTTATTTTTTTTACTTCAACAGGTTTAGGTTTGGTATCTGTTCCTTCTAAGAATTTAGCCCATAAATCATCCTCTCGTTTCTTTTCCTCTTCAGGATTTGAGTTAACTGGCTCCTCTGTTTTTTCTAGTTCGTCACCACTTAAAGTCTCTTTGCCTTTTTTCGGTTTCTTTTTTCCCCTAGCTGGTAGCTTTGATTTTCTTTTCTTTGCCTTATGCTCCGGTTCGTCTTCAACCTGTTCTTCAGTCTCCTCATTACCAGATTCCTCTTCTGAAACTTTTTCAGGTTCACCGGGTACATAATCATCATCGCTTTCACTCCCAGAAGACATCTGTAATATATATTATTAGTGTTATGCATATTTGGTTTATATTTGAATTCAAACTCAAATGTTTTTACACTAAAATTAGTATGTAATAACTTTTACTGATTTGTTATTTTAACATTACTGAAATAAAATCATTCTTATTGCAATTAACAAATTATATATATAAGAATGCTATTTAATATATTAGAAATGTGTAAAAACATAAAAAAAATTAAGACCCATTTTATAGAGTAATACTAGATTTATAAGTAACTGATAATCTGATAACAAAAGTGCTCGTAATAAATATTGATATATTGATGGCAAATGAAAGAAATAAAAAATTTGAAGTCATAATTTTTAATTTATTATATTTTCGAGTTACATAAACAAGTGAATGTTAAACAGGTTTTTTCCTATTTCTATTTTTGTTCTTAACATTCGACACTTCGTAAAAGTTGCTTCCAGTTTTTGTTCGTTTCTGAGCTCTATCAATAGCTCTTCTTTGTTTAGCTGTCAAATTATTCTTAACTGGTGCATTAGCATTTGAATTTTCTTTCTTCTTCTTTTTAGATACTTCTTCTACTATAAATGTACCACTAGCAACTTCTAGTCTCTTTCTTTTTATTTCTTTAACAGTTTCTGGGTCATTTGTTAAGTGATCCTCAACATCACTACATACATCTTCATCATTGCTATAGAAACTACTTATATCTGAGTCACTGTCATTGTGAACTTCAGAATTGTCTTCGTGTTTATTCTCTTGAACCTCACTTTCATTATGTTCTTCATCGATACCTTTTAATTCTTCAGGAATGGACACATCCTCAAGAGGTTTTACATCATCTTCATTGTCAAATTGTAAGCCTACTCGAATCTTGGCAAAGTCTTGAGCTATTACTAACTTATTTATAACTAGATTTGCTTTTTCAGATGTTTCATCTTTAGATTCTGTAGGAGGCTCCTCTAAAGTTTCCTCCGATTTGTTTTCAACTGGTTTTTCTGATGTTTCTTTTGTCACAACCTCTGATTTTTTAGATAGAGGAACTTCAAAACCTTCAGGGGCCACATAAAATGGAAGCTTTCCTCTTTGCCAGTCATTAAGCACCATTTTGGCAACCTGAGCAATGTCAGGTTCTCCTTTTTTTAATAATTTTCCTGTCCTTGCAGCAAGTTTTTCCAAAAACTCTGTAGATGTCTCAAAACCTTCTACCTTATAAGTTTTAACTAAATACTCTTTTCGAACTCTCTTTAGAACTTCTTCTATATAATCTTCAGGGTTCTGGACAAGTTCAACTCTAACAACACCTTTCAGAACCTTTTCTGTATCAGTTTCAGCTGAAGGATATACAATTCCTGGGCAATCTATCAAAAATATTCTTCTCATTAGAGTAATGTATTGCCACACTTTAGTTTCGCCTGCAATAGGTGCAACTTTACAAACTTTTTTAGCTCGTAATGTATTTATTACAGATGACTTTCCAACATTTGGATAACCAATGAGCCCAACACTGATTTGTTTTTTATCTATGTGTAACTTGGCAAACTGTCTTAATAAGTTAATCAAGGAACCTTTACCAAATGGATGTGTCATAGAGGCATGAAATGCTACAGTAGGATATTCTGCACTAAGTATAGCCACCCACCTCTGTGTAACCCAATTTGGAACCAAGTCAACTTTATTTAATATAAATATCAAGTGTTTATGCGGTTTCTCTTCTCGGAGGAATTTTTCAACGTAAGGACATCTGGTCCCCAAGGGGTCTCTGGCATCAAGAATTTGCAACAAAACATCTGAAGAATCAATTACTTTGTATAGTTCATTCCAAATCCGTCTACTCATGCCAGCTCCAAATATCCACTCTCTTTGTCCTTCTCTTACCCCATCATCTTCACGAACCCTATCTATGTCTTTAGTTTCATCATATTTTTCTGCATTTTCTTCCACAGCCTGAGATAAAGTGTGCAAATCATTAAATTTTAAGTTAACCCTTTTTCTTTGCTTTTTAGGACCAAATGTTTTATCGAAACCTTCAGTGTCCAGCAAGTGAACTCTGGCATGTTTAGCCTTTTCATTGAGCAGTGTAATTGGTAAGTTGGTTGGTTTCATAACAACTTGATAAGGATTTTTAACTGCAGCTCCAAACTCATCTTGGAATTTTTGTAAGGCGTTTTGTGATATTACACGTGAATTACCAAACCATTTTTGGTTCGGTTCAACGCGAGCTTGACTGCCTGAAGGTAACCAGCCTTGAAATGGTGCAGGTGTCAGAATCTTACCGGTTTTATCTCTTTTGGCCTTAAAATTACGGTACATTTGAAGCCTCTTGATAGTGCCCTTTGTTCGGGGTTTTCCGACTCCTTTAAGTCCTTCTGTAGGTCGCTCAGGGTTCATAGAGTGGCCGGATTTATTGAATCCTTGCTTCCGGGGGGCACCCGGGGCTGATCTCACTTTCCCCATCTTTACTTTATTTGTCAGACGATGTCTCTAAAAATTCACTACTTAATCCTACTTTTAAACTGATTGAAAAGGATTTATAGGTTATGAATTATAAAAACATGGACACCATTAATGACATTAACCGATACACTTTGACAGAAACAAGCGCGCAAACTTCACATTCTTGTTAAATATTACAAAGCATCGTTACAATTTTTACAACAAATTTTACATACCTTACGTTTTTTACTATTGCAGTTCACAGTGTTTAAACAAACTTTTTACAGCTGCAGAAACAACAGTGACAACAATATTAATAACGTCAAATTACAACAATTTTGTAAATCAATACTTTTGCTAACTTCACGTTATTTCTTATTCGTAAATCGCCGAGAAACAAGAATTGTCAGTTTAATGTTAATATTGCCATAGTATCAATTAACAATGACCTATCAGCCTTAATAGTAATAAGTAAATACAATAATTAAAACAAGATATTTACTTATTAAATATATACGAAATTTAGGGGTAAATAAAAAAACTTTTGTATTATATACTAGGTCCAACTCTACGCACGGCGGATGGAGCTGAGCGAAGCATTTTTGCTGAATGATTTTCGCATAATTGTAAAATTAGGAGAGTAGCTAGTGGCTATAATCTTTAACCTAATAAGAACTTGCTTGTACGATTTCAAAACGTTCCACATGTTAACTCTATGGGACGCACTTTGACCATTTAATAAAAAAATACAATCTTAAAATTCACCAAAAACTTCAGCACCTACAAGTGACTGTCCTCGACAACTCTGCCAATTTGCGACATCCTACCACTATTCGTCTAGGAGTAGCTTTAGTAACGAATTACACTGTTAACCATTAAACTCCATAATTATTCGACAATACTCACTTAATTACTACCGGAGTTTGCAAGTATAGTTTCCACCATATGGAGTTCTTATTCATGAGTTCGAATAGTGGCGGAATCGCGGCGTTAATAGTTCGCGCAAAATTTGGGCAAATATCAATAGCAATTTAGAAAGTGCAGCCGAATAATTTTATATTACAATAATAATGGATCACAAATGTTGAAATACCAGATAACTTTGTTTATTTGAAATTATTTATATATTCAATAACTTGATATTTATTGTTGTATGACTATTTGTTATTATTTTTGTTTCCAAAGAAGATCTTTACACGTAATATAACTTTTAGTCTATGCCGATATATCAGTACGGTCGTAAGTGTAATTGCCTGATAAAGGGAAAAAATAACACAATGTATTCACTCCCTATTTATATATTTACAGAGAAATATATTCTATGTTAAACATTAGTCATATTACTTTTACTAAACTCTATTACTGTCATCATGACAGTAATCATCAGTGTCAGTTGTCTAACAAAAAAAAAAAAACGATAGATTTACTTCCAAATTATATTATGAGAAACTATTCACAAACAATAAATAAGTCACAACATTAAAATACTTATACGAAAAAGATTTTAATCAGTATATATGGTTTTGTGAATTTAATCAAAGTTCATCGAATAATTACGACTCCGAAAACGACCTTAGTGTTGTTTCTTTTTGTGTTATTGGAATTTTTATAATTATAACTAGCCCGATGCATGCAGGCATCAAGCTTGATGGGGCAACATGTATGACATGTTGTCAGAATTTCGAGTTTCAGAATTTGATTCATTTGTGAATATATTAAGATTGACTCCAGTAGACCCTCTGGATACGTTCGGTGAAATGTGGTACCCAGTGTTTTTGTGGTCTTTGTGTTCTTCAGTGGTTGTACACACTTGTGCTGCCCTCGTTGCTTTTGGTACTCTTAGAAAGCATAAATATGGAAAGTTTTTTCCAGTGTTACTAATAGTAATGGGCGTTGTGAGTCCTGTAACCTCAGGAGTAGCTAGTAGTGCTGCTATAGCTTTTATTTATCGCGCCGCCAATCTTGCTATGCCTCCTATACATGCCATGATATGGGGCATAGGACAAACTATTCTAGGTGCTGGTATAGGCTTTACTAGGATTTTAGCTACCTTGTAATAATAACACAATACTTAAACTTTTGTACATAATATTATAATGTTTGAAATTTTTCAAACCTACAGTTATGTCAATTATCAAAAAATGTTAAGGCAAAATGTAATCTTTGTGGGTTGGTGCTGACTTTTGCATGATATCATAAGGTGTTTGTAGTTAGATTTATTCATATAAATACTCATTAGGATTACACAAAAATTTAGTCACTGTTCAAGGTGACATTATTGGATATTATGAATATGTATATAATGTGCATAGTCTTAATGTGTTGTTAATAAAATGTATAAAACTGAAATATAAAAATCATTTTTTGAATATTTGTTCATCTATTGTCAAATAACCATTTTTGTTGTAAATATGACTGGATTGGATATGTATTATTTTTTCACAAACATGGCCATTTCAAATACAAGTATCTTTTTCATGTCATTGCATTCCAATATAATGTTATGTAGCATAAGTGTAACATGACACTAAGGGTGTAAGAATGTAATTAGAATAGAAAGGGAAGCAAATATGTAATTAATTAAGTTTATATGTATAGACCTTGATCAAAATTTAACTCAATGTGCAACAAAATGTACTATTGTATGTCTGTTTTCATAATCCCAATTTGTTAAACAGCATCTGTCATTTGAACTGTATAAACATTTTTTAAAGAAATGCCTAGAAATTATTGCTTAATATAACTATTGATATGTAGTTCTTATAAGGCCCACCGATGTAGCCAGGAAATGCACATGGTCTACGCATGATGTAGCTTTAATAAGTGCAATGTCCTATTTCATAAAATTGTAAATATTAGTCAAAATTTATTAGACTTGTGTATTTATCTGAATCATTATTTTAAGTTTGTGTTATGTTAAATTTAGTACTTATATTAGAGTGCATAGAGTTGTAATTTGTATGTTTTGAATATTGACAGTATGTGGTTAATGTATACAAAGTTAAAATATTCAAGTTCAAAGTTTGGCATGTTTGAAAAAAAACAAAAATTAATATATATATACAACTGATAGTCAGGTTTGCCTCAAGTTCTTCAAATTTCCCTTTATATTTTTGTTATTGTAAATAACTGGTGATTCATTTAAAACAAATATATAAACTCTTTCTAATGAAAAGGTAAATAAAAGTTTTCATAAATACACAACTTTTTAAAAATATAATTTATATACATAAATTTTGTTTGAATTACTCCATTAACAATTTCATTACAGTAATCAATTAATATTTTTTTATAAATTTTCCACAATAACAATCAATCTTACCTTGGCAAACAAGGTACCATTAACACAAGACTAAGATAGAAACTACAGAATGCATAGCAAATATATTTTTAAATATTACAAAATAGGTTTTAATTATAGAATTGTAATAATAAAAATGCATAATTTCCCTTTTTGTTATTGGAATGTTTTCAAATTTATGTACAAGGTCCAATTATGGTCCATAAATAAAATAAAAGTACATCAACAGATCAAACAAAACAGTGAAGACACTATATGTAGTAATGGCATAAACTGACTCATCAATTATCCTCATATATTAAAAGTTTTAACATTCCAAATATATGATTTAAAATTCAGATTTGTCTTTAATGTCTTAAATGTTACCATTTAACTGTAAGACTACTGTTATGGTAACATTTGAGTACTGTAATTTTTAATCTTCGATGTCTACAGAGTACTGCCATGTGTGTAATTGGAAATACTCTTAGGCACATTTGAAATGTATCTGTCGCTGTCATCATCTTCATGGCTAAGTTCTTGAATTGTATCTTCCATCATTAATGGAAGATGTAACTCTTCAGTAGATAACACATTCTGCAAGATATAAATAATTATTACTTACACAAACTTATAACAATAGTAGCCATGACACAATCAATAGATTACCTGCTCAATATTTGTTTTCCTCAGGTTGTTAATACGCTCTTGTAATAACTTTGTTTCTGATGTAGCATCCTGTAATGCCAATTTTAACTCTATACATTCTCTCCTTGTATTAGACAATAATTGTTCTGATGTCCTTAAATGTTCCTTCATTTCCTCTTTCTCAGATTCCAATTTAGCTTTTGCACTTGAGAGATTTTTAATTTTATTTTCATACAGTTTGACTCCTAAATTATCATCACCCACACCACCACCATTAGTTTTTTTGGTAGATTGTAAATTATTACACATTTGTTTAAGACAATTAACATTTTGTTCTAGAATATTCTTTTCTTCTGTAATAAGTTTTATCTCATTTTCTAGTGAACTTATCTTGCAAGTCATTGATGCAATTCTTGCTGATTGATTATCAATTATGTGGTCTTTATCAATAAGTTTTTCTTCTAAATTTTGTATTTTACTGACATATGATTGTAGTTGCATTGACTTTGAAGCAGACTCACTCTCCAAAGAGTGATTTGTATTTTCTAAAATATTAGCTTCAACAGATAAACTCGCAAAGTGCTCCAACATATCTGATCTCTCAGCTTCTTTTTGAGATAAAAGTTCCTCTATTCTTCTTATTTCCGATACATAATGTTGTAGTTGTTGTTTTAAACCATCTACATCCTTTTTAGATTTTTCTAGTTCAATTTTAGTAAGTTTTAAATGACCATTGGCATCTGCTAAACTATTTTGCAAATGTTTGTTTTCAATTATTGCTGTATCAAACTGCTGTGTTAATCTTAGTATTTCTCCATTTAGGAATGATATTTGGGATTCATAATCAACTACTTTATGTTCACTTACTTTATTGAGGTTCAGTTTTCTTTTAAGATCTCCAATTTCATTTTCAAGCTTATTCACTTCATATGATTGAGATTTAAGTTTGTGTTCTAATATACTAATGTTTTCAGTTTTATGATCTAAATCTATTACTAATTTGTCCCGTTCTTTGTCAATTACTTTAATGTTATCTAATAAATTCATATTATCATTTCTTAGATTAATTATTTCTGATTGTAAATCTTTACATTTATTCTCTAATGTCACATTGCTATCTTTCATTAAACTAAGTTTCTTTTGAAGAGATAAAACTTCATTTTGAATTTCTGCACTACTTCTTTCAGTTTCAAGTTGTATATTCTTAATTTGGTTAGCCAATGTTTTCTCTTTAATGTAATCAGATTGCATTTTTTTTATTTGCTCCCTTAAGAAGTTACATTCCTCTTTCATTTGATCTGCAGATGCTTTTCCAGTTCTATTTGTCATTTTGTAAGAACAATTTTCTTCTTCTAAATGTTCAATTTCTTTCTGCTTATACGCTAAATCTCTTTTTAACTTATCTACTAAATCTATTGCCTCTTTGTAACGACTATGATATTCCTGTTTATCTTTTTTTAATAATTGTATATCTTTTGCCATCTGTTCAGTTCTTTCAGTTAACCTTTGAACATCTTTATCACAATAATCACCTTTACTTGTAACTGCATTTATAGATTTATATTGACTTATCTGTCTGCTAAGAGAAATATTTTCTTTAGACAACTCAGAGTTTTCAGCATTCAGTTGACTTATAACATCACGATAATTGTGTCTATTTCCATCTTCAGTATTATATATTTTTGTTTTTAACTCATCAATTTCTTTTTTTAACATAAGATTTTTTTGTTCACTTTCACATAATTTACCATGTAAATCTCTCATAAAATTATTATCACTAGAAACATTTCTGATAGAACTGTTATCCTTTTCTTTAGTGGTATGTTTGTTAAAGAGATTTATAGTTTCACTCAATTTTTCTTGTAGATTCACAATATACACTTCATATTTTTTTCGTTCATCTTGAAATAGTTTTTTTAGTTCATCTTTGACTAGATATGAACTACTCTTAGAATCTTCAGGTAAGACCCTATAGTTGAAGTTATTATTTACCTCTGATAATGACATAATTTTCTCTTGTAAGGTCTTATTGAGATCTACTAAATCCTTTATTTCTTTGTGTAAAGAATCTTTCTCCTTCAATGCTATTGTTAAAGATTCTTGAATCTTTTGAGTACTTATTGAATATCTTTCAGATACTTCTTTTTCTAGCTCAGATTTTTTTAAATTTAAACCTTCTAATCTTGTTTGCAAAAAATTTACCTCATTCATCATAGATGCTAATCTCTTGTTACAATCATCTTCAAGTTTTAAAGCTAATTTATCAACTTTCTGTAGTTCTTCTTGCAATTTTTTATTTTTATCAGCTAGAGATAGAGCACGCAGCATAGCTTCATGTTGCTTTGCTAAACTATTCTCAACTTCCTTTTTTAATGATTCATTAGCTCTTTCCAATTCCTTTACTTTTTTCATCATGTTTTGTATTTTACTATCAGGTTGGTTATTATAAAAATCTTTACTCACAGCTGTAACAGGTCTACCACCATCCAAAAGTGTGTTTAACCTAAATATTTCATTATCCCTTTGTTCCACCTGGTTTTGTAGCAAAGCAATGTCATCATTATATTCATTAACTTTTTCTTGTAAAGTCTGCATTGCCTTATTCATTTCTGTTAAATCTTTATCATGGTGCACGGTGTCATGACAAATACACAATTTAGATGGATAATAATCACCTCCATCTTTCCTTCTGCTTTTATTACGACTGCTCTGTGTTTCTGCACATAAACCTCTTAAACTGAGATCTCTTATATCATGCTGTAATTTACTTGTCAATATCTCTTTTTTAGATAAATCCTCAGTTAAGGTCTTAATTTTTCTTTTGCTCTCTCTACTTACTTTTAAGAGTTCTTCTCTAACAAGCATAATTTCTTTATGTAATTGATTATTTTCTTGAATAAGTTTAATATTATCACATTTAAAGGGCTCTGCCTCCATCATCAGTGCATCTCGTTGCATTAAGGCCTCTTTGGAGAGGTCCATATAATGTTGTAAGCTACGAGTAGTTTGCAACAAATCCGCAACTATACATTCAACTAGTGGTACAGAATCTAACGATAATGTACTGTTGTAACCTAGATCCTCCAGTTTTCTTTTTAAATGGAAATAAGCCTCGCTCATCCTTGCGATAGTTATATAAACAAATAAGTTAAAAATATATATTCTTTGTTAACATATATTTCACGTTAGTTTAACACATTTTATTTATTAATATAATAAATAACAACAGAAAAAACTATCAACAAAATATACTGACAGTAGACAACTTGATTCAAGTAGGTAAACTGGCTAATCAATTTTTTTTTTGTGGAGTGTATACTTTAAAGGACTGCGGTACGGAGTTTAGTACCGAGTACTAAATAAAGCAATTGGTTTATTTTAACACAAAAAAATATATATTTATCTCATTGTCGATATCATTCCATTTATTTATATATATCTTCATATTATTATTATAGGTATATTTAATATTATTATCTTTCATTCCAAATTTCAATGAAACTTTTTAAACTAACTATATTAATGTTATTAATTTTATCTCAAAAAATATAATACAACGATTGTTCAAATTATGTGCTTATTTTTAGTTTTACAATTTGTTTTTAAAACTATTATGTAGATTCTATTTTAATAATATTCTGTTATGTCTATATCTGTATTTTTATCTATTTGTCAATTGATTTTGACTTTGAGTATTGACAAAAGTATAGGTATTTTTTTTTCAAAATAAATATATATATTTTTTAATATTGTTAAATAATGTGGTTAGATTTTCAAATAATTTATTAAAGTGACATGCTACATTGAAATTTTTAGAATTTTAAGTGTTAGTAAACAAATTTCTTAGAATGTGATGTCTTCACAGTTTCCTTGAGTCGATACTTTTATTTTTTCCTAACATTAAAGATGAATCCATACAAAGATGTAGAAGAGAACTCGTTCGTAGCGGCGTCCCATCTTACATATGAGGATATGGCCACGAAATTGCTAAAAGATAATTTATTTTTAACTGCATTGGAACTTCATACGGAACTTGTTGAAAGTGGCAAAGAGTTACCCCAACTTAGAGAATTCTTTTCAAATCCTGGTAACTTTGAGCAGCATGTTTTGCGTGCATCTGAAATAGGAGCTATGCGTAAGTTACATATACTACTACTGTATATCATAGGGTATTGTTGTTTTATTATATATATATTTCAGATCGAACTCCGAGTTTGGCGACCCTAGATTCTTTAGATACGGCTAGGTATTCTGAAGATGGAGGCGGAGACCGCGCTGGTAGTGGTTGTGATGTTGCTGTACTGGAGTTTGAACTTAGAAAAGCTCGGGAAACAATAAACTCTTTAAGAGCTAATTTAACACAATTTGCTGGTAATATTTAAAAACCTTAAGGTTTTCATTGTATAGTTTTTACATTTAACAAAACAATTATTTTACAATTTGATATACCACTATATTTAAAAAAAATATTTTGTGTAATTGTAATATTAACATAAAAAAAATGTTTGTAATAAATTTTATTTGCAGATGACTCAACTCTTGATAAAAACACTAAAAATGTAAACAATCAGAGAACTCTTAAACCACATGAAAAAAGAGCCCTTAATTTTTTAATAAATGAATATCTACTTCTTCAGAACTATAAACTAACAAGTATTACATTTTCTGATGAAAATCCTGATCAGGTAATATTTTACCCTTAGTTATGTTTATTATTAATTAAACCACATTTAAACCTACAAAATTTTTCAAGGAATTTGAGGATTGGGATGATGTCGGTTTAAATGTGCCACGTCCAGCAAATCTGATATCTTTATACTGGGGAAGTACAGGCAGTATGAGTGCACTCAAGACCGACATGTCAACATGCACTGATTATACAGCTGTTAATATGGAATGCCAAACAGAATTGGATGAAAATGTTTGTGTGAGTTGTCAGACATTAAATGATGAGACAGATTGGAGCCATGAGGTGATTTTACTAACATTGCTTTACTAACATTACATACATATAATAACTGTTATTTTTTCATATAATCACAAGAAATATTTTTCAATAGTAAACAAATAGTAATTTTACAATCTTTCTATAAAATATCATCTGGTTATTTTAAATGTTTACTAAAAATATTTAAGAGTTTCCTCTAAATCAATTAAGAGAAATGTTTAAAGAATACCATTTTGTATTTTCATAAAATTTCAACTTGTTAAATGATCTTCACATACTTTCTGTCATACTCAAGCATTAACACATCCTATTAGTGTAATGTGGTTCAAGTAAATAACAATTGCGGTTGGTTGGTATGTTAATGATAAAAGTAACTATGAATGACAATTTGATAAATAAATAATTGAATCAAATGTGAATAATATATTTTATAAAAAAAGAAAACGGTTTCGCTATCTCTGTGTCTTTGTTTATTATATTGTTTAATGTAACAACATAAAAAATATATATTTTATGCATCAAATTAAATTTTGAAGTCCAATCTTATACCATCTTTAGCTTCTAATTCAGACGGAAGAAATAGAATTATTAAAACAGAAAATAATTGCACTGGAAACAGAAAAATTGAACTTTCAAAAGCTATATGATGCAGCTATAGTGAGCCTAAACAATCTAACAAGTCCAATATCAGAAAGTAAAACAGTGGAACTACAATTATCTGGAGAAAAACTTTCAAGTGCTCACTCAAAGAATCAATTAGAAGAAATCAAACCTCTTACAAGCACAGCTCTGGAAAATCATTATGGCAGTGGTAACTCAACTCACAGCGCCACACCGGAGCAATTTGAAATGATTTACAGTGATAAGAATAATGGCACGTAAGTATTGTGTATTTTTTTTATAACTTCTAAAATTATCTTCACTGATTGTGTCATTATTCATTCATTAAATAATTGCCATTATATTATAGTATTTAACTTAACATAACACTTTTTTTATTAATTTTATTTGATATGTTTAATTGTTATTTTATTTATTAATTTATTTCTTGTTAAAGTTTAAGAATAGAATAACACTCATACGGATTTTAAATTAATGTAACAAAATATATTTTAGTGGAAAAAAATAATAATGAAATCTTAAAGATATTAAGAACTATTGTTATTATTACAGATTAAAAAAAGAGGGTTCAAACACAAGTTCCTTTGAACCAGCCTTACTGGACAGTGTTCGAGGGTCGCCAGCAAGGCGCGTCAGTGTGACCACACTGGATGAAACATTGAGTATAAATGATGGTGGCGAATGGACCAGGGTGCAATATGAGTACAACACTATTGAGAATAGCAAGGAAATGTGGATTGATAGGTAACAATAATTTATATTTTTTACTAGGTTTCACTCGCAACGAACGATCGATTTTATTTAATATTGAATTGAATAAGAATTTTTTAAATCCATTGGTTAGTTATCAAGATTAACGCGTTTAAACAAAAACTCTTCTGCTTTATACTATTAGTAGCAATATGTAATCAAAACCAATTATTAATAAAAAAAAAAATCAAAGTAAATGACAAATTTCAGACTAAAACTGAATAGAACTGTCTAAACTGACTAAACAGTCCTGAATGATTTTTCTTTACAGTAGTATACCGAGTACCCTGAAGGAGTCAATATTGAGCTGGTGCAATGAGGCGTTGGGTGTGAATGAGCCTTTAAATAATGATTTGCTATTAGACCTAGTGAATAATGATAAACCAATTACTCTATCTGGACTCCTGCCTTTAGTTGCTGATACTTTACCTAGGGTAAGAGACATTTTGCCATGTTATATTTTATTTTTAATTAAAAAAAACAACCTATAATAAATAAATAATGCCCTTCCTCGATAGGTTCTCCCCCACACTTTGGTGTCTCGTCGTAGTGAAGCCGCAGCACTACTTGCGTGCTCGGCCGCACTGCTATCACCAGGGGATGCTAGACGGTCAAGACTATTGCATTCACTACTTACCCTGTACAAGAAGCCTGATCCCCCGGATGCGAAGACTATATGTGAAGGTAGGATATTCTTCATGGCTAGTGCCTTGTTATTTCCTTTTTTTTTCACTACTATACTACATTATGGTACTAATAAAATTATGGGTCGATTTTATTAAATTATTTAATTGTTTAAACAAAAATAATAGTTTGATGTTGATTTAAATTTAATGCAATTTAATTTCAGCAACGCGTCTTGTAGTCAAATGGGGTGGTAGTGGTGAGGTCTTATCTTCAATAGCGGAACTACTCGGTTCAAGGTCATCAGAACGAAGAATCCTGGCCAGTCAGATTTGTCTAGCAATAGCACCGTATGTTCCCATAGAGTTATGTTCCTCCCTACTACTGAGTTTAGTGATGTTAATGAGTGAGTCAAGTGAGGTAGAGGTCAGATGTATAGGGCTTAGGACAGCCTGTCTCATTTGTCCCGTGGCGGAACATAAGTATGGACAACTTGAGAATTGTATGTTTAACTTCTTAAGAGATAAAGAGGATAAGATCGTGAAGGACACTGTGAGTGTCTTTGTACCTGTTTTAGCTAGAAGTGCTATTATTTCTGGTGATTTTATATTATATTACTATAAACGAAACTTAGTATTAAGACAACAACATTTGTTATGAAAATATTATAAAAGATATGGTAACAACACAAAGAAAAACAATTTTTTTTGTTTCAGGACAATTCTCAACTGGTTTATACAACAAAGTCATGACGAATTTAATTAAAGCAAGCACTGATAATGAGTGGAAGACAGTGATATTATACCTGGATATCGTACAAGCTTTAGTGATGGCTAAACTGGCCTATGTGATAAATGTACAAGTAGTTAGGGATGTGAACTGTGATATAGTGATGTCAGATGTATCGCTGAGTGATAAGTTAGATGTACAGTGTTATCTGAGTGATGAGGATAAGGTGTTAAGTGTAGCTGCTAATAGATTGTTAAAGGATCACCCGGACGTCAGATGGCCTGAACTTAAGTGGTTTATAGATGTGTAAGTTATTTTATTTATTTAATATTAGACTGAAATCTTACTAGGAATTTTTAACAACTTATGTAATGTAATGAAACCAATTATTATCTTGTTGTATAGAACAAAAAAGATGTTGAATTTTATTGTTTTGTATACTTTTGTAAGGTTTAAATTAATAATTGGTATTGTAATTTTCAGTGTTAATAATTTACTAATTATAAAAATAAATTTTAAGTATTTCCAACTGCAATAATAATAATTGAATATAATAAAAACATTTTCTTTATATTACAGGACAAAACAAATAATTGACACAGCAACAAAATGCAAAGTGCTGAACCATTCTGCAGTGTATGAATCACTAATAACATTATTCAATACATATAAAAACCACTTCGGCCATGACTTCACAGCAACAATATTAAACAATATCTTCACAGAGATTATATTAGATTTAGAGAATAAATTAGAGAAATTACATGCTATTAATGTTGACAGTGTTGTGATTGTTGGTATATATTTAGTTACTATTTTAATTGAAATCGAGGGAAAGACTCCACAATCAGAGTTTTTGCAGAAGTAAGTTTGTACTACTGTATCTATATTGTGTATATAGCAAATAGATTTTATGGATATTTAAGGCCACAAATTTTACTGGTTATAAAATTAATTTATCTCAAACTTTTATCAATATTAATAGGTTGTATAGTTGTATTGTATCTTATTGCAGTTATGAAGCTACACATATAATTTATATTTCTAAATATCTTATTAAAATTCTAATTCATTAACATATAAAGTCTAAATAATAATAACATTTAATAAAGTATCTTATATTACTTAAGTAATATTATATATATTCTTTATATTTTAAGTTCTTAAGATCTTACAATATAAAAAATATATAAAATATTTTGGGTGTTGTTCTGATCTTTAATTTTATATATAAGAAAAACTTACGAGTAATTTCTTTTATGTTGTTATTTTCAGATGGATCATGTACAGTAGTATAAGAGGACTTCCAACTAAAATATTTTCTATACCATTCAAATGGCTGTCGTGTCATAGATTGGAGGCCCTCGACTTTTACTTGCAACATTTACGAGAATGTAAGATAAAAAAGAATTGTTTGGTTAATATTTTATAAGACCTAGTGCTATAATATCTATTATATTGAAAATATAAATAAATTATTATAGAATAGAATAGTGTAGTGCAGTGTAGTATGTTAAATATGGTTTTTAATTTATTTATATATTAATATTAATATGAGTATATGACATGTGACATTCAGATACTGCTACATATATTAGTGTCTTAAAATTGAATAAACTTAGTATGATGAATAGATAACACATAAAAATAAAATAGTAATAATAATGTAGTAAAAAATGGTTAAAAATAAAATTAAATATGTAGTTGCAGCCAGCAGCTGTGGGTCTGCGAGTGGTGTCGCAATACGCATGTACATCGCGAACCTCATAGCAGAGTTCGTAAACATCACCGACGCCACCGAGGACTGCATCGAGAGGCAACTGCTACCAGCGGTGGTGGCGCTGCTGTATGATGATGACGTGTGAGAATTTACATTATAATTTACAGTCGCTGTTCTATACCAAACATATAAATAAACTCTGTAAACCTAACATCTAAATGTAAATCAGAACTATTTAGGAACTTAAACAAAAAAAATGGTCCTGACATTTATGGAACTCAATTTAAAAATTTAAAAATTGAGTTCCATAAATGTCTATCAAATGGTTACTGGTGGGATTTAAAGATATTGTAGTAAGAATTTGAAAATATATGTATTCATTTCTCTCTATTTCTCATCTTTTGCATCTATATTTGAAATGTCTATGACACCACATATCATCAAATGATCCGTCTCCTGTCGGTCATCCCATCTCTACCTTTACCACTTTTTTTACTTCCTTGATTGAAAAATCTCTGTATGTAGACCGTGTGTTATTAAATTAAACATACTTTTAACCTTTGAAAGAAACAAACATGAATTTTCACCCCTAAAAGAAAAACCCCTAAAACAAGTCTTGTTAAGAAAATATATGGTAATTGAACGAAGTTTAATAGAAGCATTATAACTCTAGGTCAGTGCGTGAAGCGGCCATCTCGTCGTGGGGCAGCGTGGCGCGCTCGTGCGTGTCGCGCGCGCTGCCCGCAGAGAGTCAGTGCTGGCCGCCCTTCGAGGACATACTGGGGGGGCGCGCGCTCAGCGGACGAGAGGGGGCGCGAGCGGCGGAGGCACTGGCGCTGCTGGTGCTGCCCACCGTCGACACACACAGCGTGTCGGAGAGAGGTACGAGGGAGAGGGCGGTGGCGGTGCTGGTGCTGTTTTCGTTGCTTGCTGTCGATATTAAGATAACGCGCATATCGATTTTCAATGCTGGAGCCGACGTCACCGAAGTACTGAATTAGTTGATTAATTGATAAAAGTTTGGTAATCAATAGTATGATTTTTCTAATGATTTCATTTAATATTATTAATCATTTATAATAATAAATCAGGAAGCAATCGCCACTTAAAAAAATATTAAGATGTATTGGAGAAATTATATTTTCATTATTATTTTCTCAATTTTTTTTTAATACCCAATATGTTATTGCCCAGCGGTGTCCGTGCTGTGCTCGCTGTGCTCCAGCATGGCGTCCAGCGGCTGCGTGTCCTCACTTGCGCCCGCGCTGCAGCTAGCGGCACACCACTGTCCACACCACCCCGCGCTGCTGCCTGCGCTCAGGTGACAACAGACACACTCCCAAACACACACACACACAGACATACATATTTACTCACACAATCGCAAACTACATTTGTATATTTCAATTTTATAATTGTTTATTCCATTCACCAGAAAACTGGAAGAAAGCGTCCAATCGCCATCTCTATCGCAGTACAAGCCGGCAGTTGAGGCCCTCCTACACGTTGCCGGTACTGAGGCCCCGGATCCTTCTCCTCGACCATCCAACCTTCAAACTGCCCAGGAAGTAGGTAGACGTGTAACTCAGATCTTCCAACAGTCCAAAACTAATATAAACCTTCAAAATATATTTAGGAAGAAGACTTAGTATAAAAGATATATTTTTGCACTGTTATTGTTAAATTCAAAATATATTTCTTGTTATTTCACAATCCACCAAAGCTTCCAAAATGCTTTATCTATTTATATTATATGTTTTTAATAATGGATAAGCTATATATTAAATTTAATTAAATATCATGACGATTCCTGACAAATCATCACATGCTAAAATATATAAAAGTGCATTCTTCCTCTTAGTTATTCTATTATGTGTTTTCAATCTAACAATACTGAATAGTTCTTAGAAATAAATGTGAATTATTATGTGATTTCAACGAAATTATTAAACTAAAAATATGACATTAACATTATTATATTTTTGTTTATCTTTAATTGTTTTAATGTAAATTAGCACTATGATTAACTTTATTGGGTGACAAAATGACTATGGTTCTTATGATTTTAGTTTTCGGTAGAAAAATCTTTGTTTTTAATGTGTTTATATTGTAATTAATTCTGATTTTATTCCATCCAAATTTAAAAACTATTAGTTTAAATGTTTAAATAATGTATTAAATGGGCTTAATGTACTTATTCTGTATAGATAACAATCAACACACATTCCTATTTAGTTGTAACATTGCAATAAGAATATACAGCTTTTACATTATATTTAGCACAGTACAAAATTATAAAGTAGTGTAAGTTTAGTTTATTATAGTACGAGAGGGACAATTATTTTAATATACATGCAATTGAAAACTAACTAACATATAATATTTAAGATGCTTATTTTACTCCTGCTGTTCTATTTCTCTTTATTTTGCCTTGTTTTAAAACTATAAGTTTATTTTAATAAGTCGATTCTTAATCTCCAATAAAAAAGAAAGGAAATAAATATAAAAGGCCTACAGAAAATAACGAAATTGATTCTTGTGGATTAATTTGTTAATGTTAATAATAATATGTATTTTATTCTTGTTATGTTTTAAAGATTTCAATTATATTTTTAAGAATGGCAATATTAAAATAAATATTTGAGATTAATTAGATAATCTCTGAATCTCCTTAGTTATTAATTTAAACTCATCACATAAATATGTAAGTTTTATTTGATATTGTGATATATCTTATATATAACTTGTTGTATCTGGCAACTGTTTGCGAACATTGAGCTTGACTTAATTTGAATTCTTAAAATCATAATTTTTCAAGAATCATTTTATGTTATCTTTTTGTCAAGATTAACTATGGATATTTCTGACGCATGAAAATATAGGTTGTGTATTATAAATAGTTAAATATATTATTTTCAAACTAAATTTAGTTTAATTTTCCTCATAGAGACTTTTATCAGTTTCATGTTCGAAAATTGTTTTCTATTTACTATAATAGGCGGCTAATTAAAAGTAACCGTAACTTGTTTTAGGAGTAAAATCTTTGAACATTTTTTTGAGAATCTCAATCAAAGAATAATGTAAATCTGATTCGTTATTTAAAGAAAATCAAATGATATGTCAATGTGTCAATTACGATTGTTGAAGTATGTAATATGTCAAAATAATAACTAATTCAGTAAATTTTAAATTTAATTTAATTTACAGGTATATGATATTTTCAGTAGGGCAATGGTTATAACACAATTTTTTATTTAAAAATAACGTCGACAACATGAAATATCAGTTATAAATTCTGTCCTCAAGTTGTTTTTTTTTTTTAAACTATATTTTTGGGCGAAAAAATTTTCCACTTGTTTATGACTACTTGTTTTTTCTTAAACCACCACCAGACTGAGTCTATCAGTGTGCTAAATTTGGTAATTTTTCGCATATACCGTTTTTTGATTGATACTTGCACAAAGGATGTAGAAAAGTCTCATAGAGCGCTTCGCTCAATTGAATATCGAACAATAACAGAAATTTCTAAATTATTTTCATTATACGAATATAAATAAATTGTAATTAAAATGGTATGATTATTTTTAATAATAGAAAAATGATATGAAAATTTCCATTTTTAAAACATCAAATATTTTTTTTACATTTTGAATTTTTACAAATAGAACATTTTTAGTTATGACAAATGGCAACATATTTCTGGATCGTCATTCTCTAAAGTTGCAATTCGTCGTTTGCAAAAGTGAAAAGATTATTCCTGTTTTAGTTGGAAGATAATTGAAGTGTTAATCAGTCTTCTTCACTTGTTTTGTAAAAATAATTCTTACACAATGTCTGAAAAACATTTAAAGAGTGGTAAATAATATGACAAAATCTTAATAAAAAACAATTCATTTCACTTCCTAAGTTTTTTGTTTTTTCACAATATATTTTTTCTTTGACAGGAGATTCCATTCCACCGTTTACCGGCAAGTTGCGATTATTCGCAATGAGATTTTGTCCTTACGCTGAAAGAAGCGTTCTCGTACTTAACGCAAAGAAATTGCAGTACGATTTAGTTTTTATAAATTTAGATCACAAACCAGAATGGATTTTCAAGTACAGTCCAAAAGGTATGTTCGACAGGTTTATCTCGTAATTTTATCAATATATTCGTACTTATTATTCACAAGATAGTAAATCTTTTTTACATTCAATTTTTCAATTTTTAGATAAAATTATAACATGGAAATAAAACTATTATTTTGTTTTATTTTGAATGTTTTGTTTATAATTTGATGAAATACTTCAGATCCATCTTAATATCAACTATATTCTGCAATCAATTATAACTTTTGAGTTTTTAAAAGTCATCTTTAAGGCAAATTTTCTTTAAACAATGTATTATTCTATGTATGTACTCATTCTATGTAGGCACAGTACCAGCATTAGAGTATGAGGAAGGAAAAGGCATATTTGATAGCAATGTTATCAATGTTTACCTTGATGAGAAATACCCTGAAGTGCCTTTACAGCCTTCAGATCCTCTGAGAAGAGCCCAGGATAAATTGCTTGTTGAACAATTTGCAGGGGTATGAATATGTGTTGTTCACTAATTGCTTGTATAAATATGTAATGTAAATGAGTTTGCCTTATAACTAATTTACTGTTAAATAGTGCATTTACTGTTGTTATCATAACCATTCACAGTTTATAAAATTAAACTGAAACTGGCTTCAGCTTCTAGAACAACTACATCATAAATTATGAAGTGTTCATAAAAAATTATAAATGGTTTCTAAGACGTTGACTCACTTTATTGTTTTCAGGCCCAATCAGCTTACTACACTGCTGCATTTAATGCCCAAGGTTTGGAACCAAGCATGGTTGAAAATTACCATAAAGGTTTAGAACTATTGCAAAAAGAAATTGAAAATCGGGGTACTAAATTCTTAAATGGTGATGAACCTGGTTTAGTTGATTACACAATCTGGCCTTTCTTGGAGCGCTTTGAAGCCCTGCCATTGTTAGGCAAGAATGAATTTGCTATTGAGAAATCTAAATATGAGATATTGGTAAGGTTCATTTATTTATTTTTTCTTTAAATGACAAATTACTTAATAGGAAAATATAAAATGAAAATATTATTTTCTATACTTCTCGGAATATAAATTATTTATATATTCTTTTTTTTAGTGTAACTATATTGCTGCGATGAAAGATTCTGCAGCTGTAAAAGCATATGCCCTGGCTCCAGCCACACATGCTAAGTTTACTGAGTCCCGAGTAAAAGGTGATGCTAATTACAACATGTTGGACACAAGTGCCGTATGCTGTATGAGACCCAGAAAGAAGAAGGAATAAACACTTTAAATTCCATTTTAATATGTAGAACATATTATGATTTTCTTCCAAAACAATACAGTACATAATTTACTTAAATAAAATTGTTGTTTACATATATTTTTCATTACAAAGCATTAAAAATGAGTTATTTTAATCACATCCTACCAATTATCCTTACTTCATAAATAAATTTATAGTGCAATAATTGGATATAATTAAAATATAATTATCAGTTAATTTCCCTACTAGTTTTTAACCTACTGGACATAGGATCAATGCTCATTGGCTTAAATTATTGTGGAATCGCGGCGTGAACATTATGTATTATATTATACGAAATGTGAGGCTGAGTTTGCGTGACCTCTTGCAACATACTAGCAATCCAGAGTAATCCTTTATGAATAATTTGTTGGCTTTTATGTAAAAAGTAAGTGCTTCATTTAAAATTACCCTTTTTTTAACTTGATAACTTGAAAAAATACATCAAATATTAATCCACTACGCTATGAATCTTAATAAAAAACTACATTTAATAACTAATTATTTCTCCTGCCTCTTTCAAATTGTAGAATCAACACCATTTATTGATGAATATAAACAACATCGTTTTCATGAGCGCTATACTTATAACGCTATAATTCATTGAAAAGTGTTTTTTAAAATATTATATCCAATTCTGCTAGGTTATTATAAAGTTGAGGTGTTTTACAAATTATCTGCTACTTTGTATCGATAATAATTGGTTTATAAAATTATCTTAAGAATAAGCTTCGCTTCACTATAACACTAACTTGGTGAATAAACTTTATAAATTATTATAGAGATAGATGTTATTAATTAATTATACCAATCAGTAAGTTCATTTCTACCAATAATTGCCGTATTAATATTTTTTATATAGAAAAAAGTAACAAAGAGATCATAAATCAAAAAATGGAAACAATATTAACTCTATGGTTTTGCTTTCTTAGTCATTACGAAATCAGAACTGCATCCCAAATTGCAATTGGAAAATCTATTACAAGATAAGAAATAAAAAAAAACACTTGATGCGTTAATTATCGAACACTAATTAATATCAGCATTGGATTCACATATTTTTATGACAATACCTATTTTACATCTTTCAACGTATAAGAATTGACGTTTTCTAAGAAAACTGGTTGTCATTTTTAGGTACAGTATCTATACCAATTAAGAAGTAAACAAAACTTTTATAAACGAGTATATATTAATACGAATAAACATTGAATATGTACCTACAAGGAGAATAAATAAAGACGATATTACATAAACGTTTTATTTTAATATAAATATTAACCTTGAATAATTAGTGATATTATTTTTAAAAGATAAAGACGTGATAAACAAAATAAACTAATAATGATAACGTCTACTTTGACTTTTGCTATGCATATTATTGTATCATCATATAAAATATTGAGACCAGTCGGTCAACTTTTAGAGTACGTATTACCTTATAGAAACATGGCTTCGAAAGCTATCACGGGAAAAATAAACTTCAATACAAAGCATTTGAAGCGAGGTAAGTATCTTTTTTACTTGTAATATCTTTAGCTAATAAATACATTTCTTTAGATCTTATCAGGTTTGTGTTTATAAATATATTTAAGCTCGCTTTTTATCTATTCGCAAGTTGTTATGTTAATACATAATAACACAACATTAAGTTATAGTGTTATGTTGATAGATATATACGCTAGTTAATTATTATAGACATTGAGTATTATAACATATATATATTATATGTGTTATTGTGTGTATTAAAAATGTAATTGTATGTTAAAATAATGTAATTTTATGTAAATAAAATAGTAAAATGTAATGTAATTGTAGGTTACAACGAATATAATAATATGAATAGGTAATATAATTAAAACCTCTAGCCGTGCTTTAGACGACTATCTTATAAATAATAATAAATAGCAAAAGATTATTTTTTTTCATTTAGATTGGAACTAACGGATTATTTTGAGTACATATTTTAATGTTAAATATATATTCTCTCTTAAATTATTCATTTTGAAGAGTTCCTCGGCATATACGTATATAAATGTTTTCGTGATAGTCTTAATAGTCTAATACATTTGAATTTGAAAAATTATATATATAAATGTATATAAATGTTTTCGTGATAGTCTTAATAATCTAATACATTTGAATTTGAAAAATTTTAAAGATAGAAATTAAAAGTGTTATAATTCCCTTGTCTACAATGTTTTGACCGTCTGTAATGTTTTATTATTTAGAATAATAATGAGCTTTGTGTTCTATATTTAAAAATTGTTTCAAGTTCTCCGCATTCGGTTTAGAAAACCTGTAGACTAAAGTTCGTATGCCTTTTTTGTAAGATTTCTTGTTCGGGCCAAATATTTACATATATTTTTCTAAATATCAGATACCTACTCGACCAGGTTACTTTTCTACAATCTCAAATATTAGTACTATGCTGTAGATAGTTACAAAATTTATTTACTTACGTGGATATGGTTTGATAGTCCAAACAAAAATAATATGAATATTTCATAAATATATTCGAAACTGCGACGTATGGAAGCCCTTTCGTGTTTTGAACGAGAGAATTCATAGAGATCGCGGGTTCAAATATTCGTCGCGATTACTTCTTTTTTCTTAAGCTTGACAATGCCTTGCCTATTAATTAAATATTTATTATTCAGGAGATCCACTGCCGCCCTACAATGGAAAACTACGTGTCTACAACATGCGGTACTGTCCTTTCGCTCAGCGAACTATTTTGGCGCTGAACGCAAAACAAATCGATTATGAAATAGTTAATATTAATCTGGCAGATAAACCAGAATGGCTAACAAGGAAAAGTGCTTTTGGTAATTATGAGGACCTAAATTTATTAATAGTATGCTTCTATTGCTTCTTTATATTTAAATTTTTTAAAAATGTGAATCAATGTTTAGAGATAAATCCTACCAATTTGTGAAAGTATTGTTATTTTAATGTTACGTAACATGTTGCAGCTAAAGTACCGTCTATAGAAATTAAAGAAGACGTATGTATTTACGAAAGTTTGATAACTGTGGAATATCTGGACGAAGTGTATCCTCAAAGACCATTGTTGCCGAAAGATCCAGTGAGGAAGGCTTTTGATAAAATATTAATAGAAGCCTCTATGCCTGTAAGTAATTTGGACATTTATGTATTTACGGATAGCAGTATATATTCAGTTAAAAATAGAACAATTTGAAATGTAATCTCTGTTCCATCAGAATAATTATTTTGTTCAATTTTTTGTGTGTTTTGTTTCATTAAATACCTTTTTTTTTACAGATCCATACGTTGCTTATGAGAATAGTTAAAACACCGGAGTTATTAAGTGAAGAAACTTTTGAATCCTACCGGAAATCACTTGAGTTTCTACAGAATGAAATAAAAAGTCGCGGCACAAAATTCTTAGGTGGTAACGAACCAGGGTATGTGGACTACATGATCTGGCCCTGGATTGAAAGAATTAACTCTCTCAAGATGCTTGATCAGCGTGCGGAAATAGATCAAAGCAAATTTCAGTTATTGGTTTGTACTTATGAATTATTTTTATTGAACGAAGCGAGTGGAGCGAGCAAAGCGTCTATGAGAGACTTTTTTGCATCCTTTGTGCAAGCATCAATCAAAAACAGTATATCCGAAAATTTCCAAATTTTGCACACTGATCAGCCTGGTGGTGGTTTAAAAAAAAACAAAAATGTAATACTGTCTCATCTTGAAAAATAGTTGAGGACGGAATGCGTCGACGTTTTGTAAATGCAACTTTGGTGCTGTTTGCACCTCGCTTCGCTCAATATGCTAACACATACCGAGATTTTGCGAGCGCAGCGAGTCAAAATTGAGTTAAAGTATTTTTTCATTTAAACATTATTTTATATTTTTCTTTGCAGTTGGAGTATATCGGTAATATGCTTAAAGACCCGGCTGTTAGCGTATATCTGGTGCCCGATGAAATCATGTACAACTTCTTCTATAGTTTTAAAATAGGCGCTCCTGACTACGGGATGCTTCCTGAAGAGTAATTTACCAATAACATGTTAAAAATGCTGTATATATTAATATATTTTTATAGTTTTGTATCTATTTCTTAGTCGTCATTTCAACGAATATCAATTTCTAAAACATAAAAATATATTTAAACTTCGATTCACTATTTATAATATTGCTTAACAAAATTATTAAAAGTTCTACTTGCTCTCTTATAGATAGAGGATAAACTCTATTTGTAACTTTCCTTAACTTGTCGAAATAAAAACTAAAAAATGTTTCCTGGGCTATATCAAATTTGGGAAATTAATAAAATTTTTTAAAGAAATTTCGAAATGTTTAATAGTTTCATTTCAATCGAACTTATTTGATTAAAAACTTCATTTCAAATCCTTTTAAACATTTTGTTAAATTGTGACCAATTATTTTAATTATTTCTATCATCGAGTTCTATTTCTGTCTAAACTAAGAAATAAATTTAGGGAATGCAAGCTAACTACCTGCTAAGTAACATTACGTTTAAAAATTAACTTCTGAATATACTTAAAAATGTATTTTAACATATATGATTGCGGATGTAACGTATTTACAGCCGCCATCCGCCTGCAGTTGAATCAGTTTAATAGCACAATCTCTTTAACATTGTGGTGAATGACAATCTAATGTTTTTTATTTGACAATCTAATGTTTTTTTATTATTTACCAAAGTTTATATGAATTTATTGAAGCCGATTTTAATAAGTTTCTGACTTTAATTGCATTAAAAGACCGTAACTGAAATAAAACATCATTTATTAATTCACAAAAATTTAATTCTAAACACATGTTCACAAAAAAATATATAAGAGTTTCAGGAAAAAAAAAGAATCTTTGGTGAAACCCGTCCAAGTACATGTAAGAAACAGAAAATAATAGTAAGAAAAGAAACTATAAATAATACTTAAAATTAAAAATAATAAAACATATGTCAAAATACATTATATCCCAAATATTGTTCTTAACATTAGAAGAACAATACAATGTTTTTTTTATTAGAAATGTCATAATGGATATTTGAAATTTCATGTCAATTTCTTTATATATAACTAATGATTATCTGAAAAGTCAAAACATGATCTAACACTACTATATATCTATTTAATACATTTTGTACTTTTAAGTAATAAATTAATATGAAATCAGTCTTCAACTATTTAATCTTTATATTTCTGTGCCGCAGCTTCCAATTTTGATGTTATTGTCTTTAAGTCAGTGTTTTTATCTAGTTTCAAGTAAGTAGTATTTCTTATTTCATGCAGTTTTATCCAATCTGGAACCTCTTCAGTGAGCAATTTGATGTCTTTCTGCAATTCATTAGCAGACACGTTAGATTTAAAACTGCTGTCAAGTTTAGATAGCACTACATTGAGAGCTAGGACATTTTTTCTCTCTGTAACAAATATATTCCTCAAAGTCCTTGCCAGATCTGGCAAGCGAGAGTACATGAGGTACTTCTGTTCATTTTCTGATGATCTAGTCATTGCTTCAAAAGCCTTTGCTGCTTGTTTAGCTTTAACCTTTTCTAGCAGAGAAGCTGGCAAGTTTCGAAGTGCAGGATTCAGAATATGCACTCCACTGGTAGAAGGCTGAGTTGTTTGAGTTGATATGTTATTTATTTTAGGTGAATCACTTATACCAGTTATGGCCTTCTCTTTTTCAGTCAACCCTCTAGCTTTAGCCTGTGAAAGCTTTTCAAGTGCTCTTTCCATCTTAGTATTACATTTGAACAACTCCCTGGCTTTAGCGAGAACATCTTGGGCAGATGAAAACTTCTCAGCATTAGGCATTTCCGGCAATTTAGCTCCATCTATGTCAGGAATCTTTTCAAGTTCAAATTCTGGATGCCAGCGAACTAATTTGTTGTCAGAAATCTCAATTGGAGGATCCAATGTCCCAAGAAATTGAGAATGATGTTTTTTAACCAATTGCAGGAGGGTGTCATAGAAATATCGTCGTCTTTCTAGCAGTACACTTGGATTCATAATTTTAATATCATTAGGGAAATTTGGAGATATCATAAGTTCAAATGATTCTTTGTGGTTTGATGAGCTGAAACTTTTTATTTTCTGTACTTCAAAATTGTAAAAGTCTGGCACCAATTGTTTTATTTGAGAGAGATGCTTTTCTGAGAAATTTCTTTTCAACATTTCTTGAATGGATGGCTTCAGTTTGTTGAAAGTAATTTTCTCATTTCTATTATAAAGTAATGCAACTACTGTCTCCATTCCGCGGAACAGTTCAGCAAGGAATCTGTAATGATGAGGCAGCTGCAGAGTGGATGAAGAAGCCAAAGAGGCATGTCTAATATATGCTGGTACCTGTAATTTATAACAAGTTTATATTATATTACAAGTTGACTATGCCATGAATATATTATTAACAACATTAAATTAAAATAGATTACACAAAAATATTTTTTAAGTTACTTGATAATTTTTTGGAGATACTTATCTAAAAAAAATAATAATACACTAAACTGTATTCACTAACAAATTGAAAGTGTTGTTTACAAATCTGTAATGTCACTAACATACTGGATCAATAATTACTTTTTTATCATTTCATTTTAAACCATAATCATTTAAAGCATACCCTAAATCTTTAATAGGTTTTTAATAGTATCAGTTTAGAATATTGAGTTTGATTTCCATTTGGTAGTTATTCATTATAATAATGAAATAAATAGTTTTACCAGAGTACTACTTACTTTGTTGGGACTTTTGACAGGACTCACTACAACTTTTCTTGGAGAAATCAAAGACGGGTGTTGAGGGGTACAAGCACTGCCTTTTGTAGGTGACAAAAACTCATTGCGGGTTGCAGATATCTTGCTTGGACTACAATTGAATTATTTATTGAATACATTGAAAGATGATTAAGTTTTTATTTATTCTAAATTACTGTGCCTATATAGGAAATACATATAACATACCTTTGGGGTACATCCACATCAATAGATTTAAATTCTTTGAGATTCTTTTTTTCGCTTGATTCTTTGAGCTGTTGTATACCTTTACTAAGACGATCAGCTGTAGCCCTTAGTTCAGCCAATCGATTACTACCAGCTAACTTCTTTCTGATATCGCCTAGGCTTAATTCTTTGCGAGCTTGTATAACGTTTTCCGTTTTGGAGGGTTCACCATTTCTCACTATATTTGAAGCATTGGCTTTTTTACCAAAAGCTATATTCTTTTGTTGCTCTGGTAAACTTTCACCTTTAATTGAAGATTTAGGTACTAATTCTTGTTTCTTGCCAATTTCTACCTTGCCAGCAATAGTCAATTCTTTGGTAGGATTAAATATTAAATCATTTTTAGGAAAAGGAGACTTTCTTCCGGGTTTAGTGACTGACTCTATTCGTTCTAGGTTTGCAATTTTATTTTTTGAACTTACGATATCTTCAGTTGCTGGTCTTTTTCTGCTATTAAAAAAAGTTGTCAGTGTCGTTTGAGACATTTTATTTATCTATTTTTCAAGCTAATTTAGTTATTTTCCTATAATTGTAATATTTTTGCTTATTGAGCTTGTCTACTGATTACTGGTTTCCCTCCAAAATCTGTTACGAATACAAATTGGAATCGTTGAAGTTTGTAATGTCAAATTACTTGTCAGGCATCAGCGTCAGTTTCTTAATTGTCATTTAATTAGGAAGGATATTCACAAGCCGTCATTTAAATGATTATAAAATGGGTGAAGCTGTTATTTAAATTTTCTATTTATAATTATTGCAGTAGGACTAAAATTTATTTTAAAACATATTACCAATATTATTACTAATAGTAAGATAACCAAGAAGTTAAAAATTTCAAATGTATACATTGTGTTTAATTTATAGTAAAAAATCTTTTAATTAAATAATATATACAATAAACCAAAAAAAAAATTAAACCGTAAAATCGTATTAACCGTATTAAATAAAAGAGGCTCTCTTTCTTTCTTTAAAAAGGAATACTTGTGTTATTGTTTTATTGCAATGTTTTGACAATAGTTTATAATGAATCGAATTATAAATTATTTTTTAAGTACAAAATGAACCCTTTTTTTATTACATTACTCTGGTAACAAGCTTTAATAATAAAAGAATGTATAAAAATCGAACCTGTAGTTTTTATATGTGCGAATAAATACATAAGTAGACAATAAAAATAATGGTGCTTTGTATAGATTATGTTAAATGTGTATTGATTACTTAAAAAAAATTGTAATGGACAGACCGGATTTGGAATGACTCAACCGATCACATATTTCATAATTTTTTTTTCAGATTTTTTATTTCAATAGGGAATTCGATGAAGATGGTGAAAGGTTATTTTTCATTACAATACGATCATTATTATCAGTATTAAGACAGTGTTCTTAAAAAAAAGGAAAGCATATGTAATGCTTATCTGCCTTGGATATTTATTTCACAAATGTAATCAATAATTCTGAATTTATTATTCGAGCTTCTCACAGAAGCAGTCTTAAGAGATCAATACACCATTTATTCTAGAGTAGTAAAAACTTCTACTTTGATTTTCTCTTTATAACAGAAGATGTCTTTAATGACAATAGCAATCAAAAATATAAAAAAAATATGTATAATCTTTATTTACTAATTTCTGATTACTTTTATTCACTTGATTGACAATTATTAATACTTAAAAATGATTATAAAAGAAAATTAAAGTAAGACTCTTAAAGTAGATATTTTTAAATATGGCACCAAAGCCAATTCTCGTAAAGAATGAAGCTAGAAAAAGTATAATACCTGCTCCTAGCAGAATTGTCAGCAGACCTGACAATCTGGAAGGCGGAGAAGAAACCGAAATTACTGCACAAATACTGGTTCCTCAAGATGGTGGTTGGGGTTGGGTTGTGGTGGCTTCAGCTTTTATTTGTGTTTTCGTTCTAGACGGCATAAGTTTTACATTTGGCAGCTTGCTGAAAGACATTGCCAGTGATCTAAGTGAATCGGAATCATTGATTGCTTTTGTAAACTCCTTAGCAATCGCTATCTATTTTATTGCAGGCCCTTTGGCATCTGCTTTTATAAATCGTTTTGGGTTTAGAGCTTGTATCATGTCCGGATCTATTTTAAGCTCTATCGGCTTATTCATTTCGTATTTTGCTACTAATTTCACATCTTTATGTTTATTTTATGGTGCTTTTGCGGGTTTTGGCTACTGTTTAATTAACATGTCAGCTGGGCTAGTAGTTGGTTTCTACTTTGAGAGGCTTCGATCTTTAGCTTTATCTATATCTGCTTGCGGTTCTAGCCTCGGTATAATGGTATTTTTTCCACTTAATACTTATTTAGTACAACTGGCAGGTTGGCGTACCACAACATTGTTACATTCTGGTCTGATTGGAATGACCTATTTTTTAGGAATGACTTTTCAACCATTGTTATCTTTTACTGTAGTGAAAACTACAGAAGATCCTACGCGGACGGTAACTTACTTACCAAATGTGTCAACTGCAGCTATTCGAGTCCCACCAATCCGTACCAAAGCTGATGGTTTGGTGCCTACTACTACTGAAAGATTGTTTTGCGCCGTGTCAAATTTAAATTTCCCTACCGCTGCCGCAGTTGTTGATGACAATACAGGTACAACAAGCGCACAACCTGGTCCATCTACTGCAGGAGTGTCCAAACTTACATTAACAGCTAACGCTCCTCAAGGTGGTATAAGTCAACGACAGCTAAAGCAAGTAAAATCTATAATTTCAAAAACTAGTGTTCAAGATAAAGTAAAGAAAGCCATCGAAATCACGGTGAATGTGGAACAACCAAAAAAAACTAGCTGCTGGGGGCGTTTATGCCACTGGGAAGAACATATACAACAATCTCGTCCAATGTATCGAGATGATGCTTTTTATGACGGTAAATTAGAGAAACTCCCTGCCTATCAAAAAAGTAAAATTAATGCTGTTCAATCTAAGACCGGTCTCGAATACCAACTAGCCGTATCCAGAGCTGCAACTGCTGTAGATTTGAGTGAAAAAAGAGGTGTTTTTACGACAGCTGCCCGAAGAGTACTTGCTACTATGATGGATCCTAAACTTTTAAAGAAAAATTCATTTTTATGTTTATGCTTAGCGGGTTTGTTGATTTATGTAGGTTATTTAATTCCATATGTTTTCATTAAAGATAGAAATGTAAAGGCGGGATTAGATTCAAATCATTGTACATTATTTGTCAGCGTTATAGGGTTTGCAAATGCTGTTGGAAGATTAATTCTAGGAGGTATCGCATGTAGAGTGGAGCCTCTAAAGGTATATGTTGTCGCAATGTTAGTATCAGGCGTTATAACGATTCTCTCAGATTTATCATTTAGTTTATACTACCAATACTTTTATTGCTTCGTCTTTGGATTTTTTGTGTCGAGTGTCGCTTCTTTAAGGAGTATGGTGATAGTGTCTCTATATGGATTGGACAATTTGACAAATGCAACAGGGATTATTTTGTTATTTCAAGGATTAGGTAGCTTAGTTAGTACTCCTGTTGCAAGTATTCTTATTGCGGCATATGGGTTTTCCATGGCTTTCTATATGTCCGGGATATTTATAACAATCGGTAGTCTTATACTTGTTCCCATTCAACGAATGGCAAATAGAGAAAACAAAGTAGGACATCCTTTAGAAGCACCACCTGCTAAGTGATAAAAAATAAATTTATAATAAAATATTTGTTTAGTATTATATCTAAGGATATTTTTGAATAGTCAGATAAGTTTTTGATAGTTGTTAACCGTAATAAATTAATAAAACAAATATTTATTCCAATTTATTGATTTTTATTGTATTTCTTTCTTTTATCTAAATATATATTTATATATATATATATATATATATATATTTCTTGTCTTACTTTTATATCAGTTGTACTACAATTTTTAAAACTTCAAAGATATTTTAAAACGTCATGTAATAATAAATATTATGAAACAACAACTAAATATAAATTATACAAAAATAATAAATAAAACAGACTTATTACATTTTACCTATTTAGGACTCCTAACATGTTTATATGTTGATAAACGTCTCCGAGTATAATAAATAGGTATGATGTATGTACTAAAAACAGTTTTGTTTAATTATCATTTTGTACAATCATTTTAGTCTGTTCTTTTTATTTTTTTATAATAGGTAACCCTGAAACGGTTTATGTTCGAGCGCATTTTGTTCTGTCTGAAACCGGCCGCCATACTCAAACAAAAAGATTGAGATGAAAAGATAAATTTATTTTTATTGGAACTTGTTGAAAGTGTTTTAATTTGCTAAATGAGTTCTAAATCAGATGTAAACAGAAGAGTACTCGCCATCCAGGCGAAAAAGAAAAGGCACAAACTCGGAAAGAAGAAAAATCGTGAGGAAGATCACGGCGCTGGTGGACAAGGAAACGGGCTGCGCAATCAAAACCAGAATCGCCTCGAACCTACACATAGTTCATCTAATGAAACGATCGAGGAAGATGAGGATGAGCAATATGCGTGCAGCGACGACGAGGAGCAGGAAGACAGCGCCGACTATTGTAAGGGTGGTTACCATCCTGTCAAAATCGGAGACCTATTCCTGAATCGCTACCACGTCACTAGGAAGTTGGGTTGGGGTCACTTTTCAACTGTATGGCTGTGTTGGGATCTAGTGGATAAGCGATTCGTCGCTTTAAAGGTTGTTAAATCCGCACCTCATTTTACTGAAACGGCGTTGGATGAAATAAAAATACTGAGAGCTGTTCGCGACAGCGACCCCGCGGATCCCAAGAGAAATAAAACTGTTCAACTTCTCAATGACTTCAAAATCACAGGAGTTAATGGAACTCACGTGTGTATGGTGTTTGAAGTCCTAGGGCATCATTTACTAAAATTGATTTTGAAATCTAATTATAGAGGAATTCCGCGAGAAAATGTAAAAACCATTATTCAGCAGGTCCTGGAAGGCTTAGATTACCTTCATACTAAATGTAAAATAATTCATACTGATATTAAACCCGAAAATGTGTTAGTGTGTGTTAATGAAGCATATATTCGCAAGTTGGCAGCTGAAGCTACAGAGTTACATTCCTTGGGTCTTAGGTTACCCCACTCCCTCATTAGCACTGCACCTAAAGAATTTCAGGAACAAGTTGTAACTGGTAAAATGAGTAGAAATAAAAAGAAAAAATTAAAGAAAAAAGCAAAACGGCAGTCTATGTTACTTAAGAAACAAATGGAACAAATTGAAGAAATTGAAGAACAAAAAAAGGGTACTAATAGTGAAACAGCTCCTATGTCTCAGGACAATGATGATTCTCCTCAAACTCCTGAGGAAGTCAGTGTGATAGAGAATACTCGGTCTGAAAATGATTCTAATATTAATGGATGTAATGATATGCAAAGACCTGATGATGATGTTTTTGACACAGATGCTGAATCAGTTCAAGTGAGAAACAAGCAGTATGGTTGTGGTGATGATACTGGCACCCCAATGTCTGAAGGAGAAATGACTGATACTCCACCTTCTTTTAACTCCCAAAACAAAGGTATAACTGAAAAAAGACCAGACCCTGCATTTGATATTTGTGATGTGGAGGTTAAGATTGCTGATCTTGGCAATGCATGTTGGGTTCATAGACATTTTACAGAAGATATTCAGACAAGACAGTATCGCTCACTAGAAGTGTTGCTGAGTGCAGGTTATGGCACTTCTGCAGATATCTGGAGCACTGCTTGCATGGCCTTTGAGCTGGCAACTGGAGATTATTTATTTGAACCACATTCTGGTGATGGATACAGCCGAGATGAAGATCATTTAGCTCACATTATTGAGTTACTTGGAGACATTCCTAAAAGAATTGCAGGTTCAGGAAAATATTCAAAAATATTTTTTAACAAAAAAGGTGAGTTGAGAAATATAACAGGATTAAAACCATGGGGCCTAGTTTCTGTTCTTACTGAAAAGTATGAGTGGAGTCAGAAGGATGCAGAGGAGTTTGCTGATTTTTTGAAGCCAATGTTGGATTTTGATCCAAATCGGCGAGCCACTGCATATGAATGTCTTCAGCACACATGGCTGCGGCCTGCTGAGCCAGAACAAGATGAGGCTGAGGAACAACTGCTCTCTGTGGAGTGAATGTTTACACATTCTAGAAATCAGTAGTGTCAATATTCTATGTATTTCTGTGTTTTATGTTTTAATCAAAGTTTATTTATGGATTTGTTTGTGAATAGTTTAATTTGTATCTAGATTGTTTTGTTAGCAGTCCTTGATTTGAGAATTAAATTGTGTGCAAATAGAGATGATGTTGAATATTAACAACTTAGTCAACCATATTTTGGGGTAGCAATGTATATAATGCATTTGCCACTCAAACTGTAGTATCTAATTACATTGGCAATTAAAAATCTCGAAATTCTCAAAATTGTACAGATAGCTGTAGTAAAAATTGTGATGTATGATGACATATAGACAATATAGGTTTTGTCACATTAAACATTAGAATTTAATAGTTGACATAGTATTGCACTATACCACCTAGAATGTGAGAGCTATGCAATTCTTGAATGCATACGGTAGCCATTCAGGTAGTAAATACATTCACATAGTTTAAGTTTGTCTTTTATCACTATCACAATAAAAATCTCATAATGTAAACTTAGAGATAAGACAGTATTTGTAATGCCACTTTTCCGAGACTGCCTTTTTATATATTTGAATGAGTCATAAACTAGGAATGGTTGCAATCATCTGTAAATGAGAGGCAGTGAGACAGTGTCCTTAACCAGTTAATAGTTATATTATTTACCATAGATCCCAATTTACATGACCATAATTTGTATTAATTATATCTGCAAATTTACATAAATAAAATTACGAAACGAGCTTGTTATCATGGATTTTTTTCTAAATATCCTCAGATTACAAAATTTCAACATAATAAACTAAATAAATAATATATCAAAGTTATAATAATGGATTATGTACACTTATTATATTGTTAATTTCATGATCTTATTAGAGAAAAGTATCTCAATGGTAAACAGATATATGGTTTCCAGTTGGGTAGGGCAGGAAGTAATGTTACTCCCACTGAGGTTATTGTACACTAGGGAACAATTGTGCTATTATGCTGGAAACTCAATGTTTGGTAACATGCTTCTATTTTGGTGTACCGTCATTTCAAAATGCATGTTATTGAATTTGAATTAACATTTTTTGTAACATTTATTTGTTCTAGACTGTTAATTCTCTTAGCGTTTTGGGATTCAGATAGTTTTGTTTTTCAAGGTCTTTGTATCATTAAAAGCAGACTGAACTAGTTGATAACCAAGGCCTAGTGTGTGAGGACAAAACTGCAATGCATTTTTTTTTATTAATATAGTTTAACTTGTCACAATAAAAATTATTTGTATATATACAGATGAGAGAATAACTAATTGGTATATTTCTCTGAATACTTCCCCTTGAACTGTGAAAGGGTATGTATTGTTTTGTAGTGTTGATAACTGATTTTAGTCGTTAATGTGGTTAAGGGTTCTGTATAAAACAATGCACATTTTATAAATAAATATATATTTTCAATTAAATAACTTACACGTTTTTTAAAATAGCTATTTACAAACATTAAGGTCAGATTGGAAAACGCCAGCTTGAAGTTGCTTACGCACCACATCCGGAGTAACAATTTGGAGCCCGATCAAGAAATAGATGAAAGTTTTTTTTATTATTGACACTTCGAAAGTTGAATATGCGAGAACTAGGAATCGTAAATTATAAATGTAAAGTCCGTTCATCTGTTTATCATTGTCTTTTTTTCTAAAGTGGTGCATTCTATTGGCCTAATTCTTAGAACTGAAATGACCTGTAGTAGCAGCAGAAGGGATATCAAAGAATAAAATAAGGTTTGACTGTAATTATAAAAAAAATATGTATTCAGCCAAGGGTTTTTGTATATGTAAGTTATTACCCGTAAGAAAAAAAATCGGTATATTCAACTTTAGTAGTTTTTGAATCGGTTAGTAGATGGCGTTATTCAACTGGCTATGAAAAGAGAACCGCAAATATTGTTATTACATACCTGAACAAAAATACGAATATTTTCTAATTGTCCACTTATATGAAAAACACTTAAGGCAATTATTATTTAAAACAAATATACTTTTCCTTTTTAAACTTATGTTGTCTCTGTTTATCCATAGATGTCACTTGAATAAATATACAATACATTTTTAACATTTATTTAATTTGTATCAAATTCAAATATATTAAACATTATTTTTTTATCAATTTTAACTTCACCTTCGCTTTAGTTTTGCATTTTAATGTTTATGTTTTTATTATAGAAACGCGGATGACGAGAATAACTAATAACGATTCTATTTTTATGATATATATATTGTTTGGGAGATATAAATATTAGAATATACATCACACCGACCACTTGCTAGTTACTATCTTTAATATAGTATAATAGGTATGCGTTTGCCTACAGTCTACTTGATGTTATGCATGACTAATTTCCACATTTAATTTACAAAAATTTCACAGTTTTAAAACATTGTTTAAAAAATAAAAGCTATAAAGTCATCATTTAATATTTTAATTTAAACAAATGAATTATAAGAACTCATTCATAAAGTCATAATATTTGTGGACTCTCTAAATCAGTATTATGCTATTATATTAATATTAAAATTAATAAAATATATTGTTAGTAATATCTCTTATGAATAATATATTATTTCTGGGAAGTATATGTCACCAATGACCGATTAGGTTTCTTACAAATTAATAGCCAAGGAATCAAGATTTTGCTATTACATATTTAAATATTTAATAACATAATAAAAAAAATTATATTCATTAAATTAATATATGATACTATCAAAAACATTGTAAATTTTTAATATCATATAGTTTAGAACGTCAAATTATATTGAAATTCCAAGTTATTGTCATTTCGTGTCTTAATTTAAAAACACATTTTCGAAAAACTCAATTTTTCCTTCCGATCTGTCTGTCTGTATGTGTGCCTGTGTGTCTGTCGAATTTTATTTTTCGAATTTTGAAAAACTAAAGATATATTTGGAATCAGCATCTAAATGTAAGATTCACTTTTCAAAATTATGTTGATTGTCCAGCGGGAAGGTGGTCAGATCGGCCGCCGAAGTTACCGAAAAATGGAAAAAATTTTCGAATTTTTAATTTTTTTTAAATTTAAAAATTAATTAATTAATTAATTAATTTAATTATTTTAATTTATTATTTTTTCTTTTGTTTGTTAATTAATTTGCGAGTTATAATTTGCCGATTAGGAGTTTTTCATAGCGGCAAGCTCGATTGCCGCGTGTCAGATGTTTTAATATTACCTCCCTATTAAGTCTACAACCTCCTCCTAATTTACAAATATAAACATTTATATACAATAAACATCTATTTCAAAATTGGTATTTTTATAATCCGACACATCAAATACGAGTGCAAAATTACACCAAAAAACATTTTGATAAAAATAACTCATAAAAAAAGATTATAAATTTTAGCAAATGTTTTTAAAAAGAATTATCACCAAATAGAATTTTGTTATAAAAAAATTACTTCAAGACACAAAATACTTATGATTTAATTTTTTTAAATATTGTATTACATAGTTTGCTTATTAATCTTCACGCTGTTATTATGATAAAAACAGAATGATGTACTTATATTTATATAATTTAGTATATAAATGAAATAAAAAAAATGCTGCGGCTTCCCTTACATCTTATGTTCACGGATTTGTCAGACGAACTTCACCGAATTTCAGTTATAGCACATAGTAGGACCTCACAGGTCTCGGCACATCGCAACGGACTGAATATTAGTATTCAGTACATTTAGATGTAGGAGAATTCTTATTGCTTATACTCCTATTAAATGTTAATTAATAGTTTTTTAGCACTGAAAGAGGAATTTTTATAAAGTCAGTTGTGCCTTTTTTATCTTCATATCAGACGGCGAATTTGCGGAAATTAATAGAGATCCTTCTGTTATAACCGGTTTGCAAGTCTTCTCAGATTCTGCGTTCTATATCGGAATATTTATAGAATACCTAAACGATGATCTATGGCTGTTTACTTTTATCACATAAAAACAAACGAACTTTAATCATATCAATATATCATACTTTTTACTCCGCATTTTTTTTCTCATTTTGAACAAATTTTCTTATATTCACTTGGCTTGAGCTTTTATTACAATAAAACAAAATTTATTAAATTTTATAAATATAAAGAGGTTCCTTATAATATAAGTCGATAGAGTGTGAAGGGGTCTTCCTTGTCCATTCCAGATTATGTCGCTGGCAATGGCTTCGCTCTTGATACAATACTAACAAAAAGTACGTATGTTTATAAATGGAAAAAAGTTTATCCAAGTGCCAAAAGAAATTTACAACAACAAATTCATCTTAAGTAGGATATTTAAGCTTAATTTAACAGTTCGGAATTTAGCGATAATTTAAAAAACCACCAATTTTACCCAAAAAAAAAAATATATTAATAAAAATTGTTATCCCCTCTAGCCCGGTTAAAAGCTGGATACCGATTTTTCATAGATTATCATGTTTGATGCAGTCTTGTGGCATATCATTCTTTTCCTTTCTCCGCAATGAGTCCTCGCTTCGAGTGAAATTCCTCCCCAGGACACACAGGATAAACCTTACCGCATCTATCATTGCTACATAGAAATATCCTGGACTAATCTGAAGAAGGACTAGTCTCCATTGTTCGAATGGCCACTGTACATGATCTTCCTCGTCCATTTGTCACACCTCTTGAGATAATGTACAAGTTCAATGGTGTTCAGACGACGATTTCGCATTGCTGTCATTACGAGAAATAGTTTGTCGCGCTGTGTTGTAGCTCTGGCTCGAGCACATCCACGTCACCATTCATAACCACCAGTCTCCAGATAGCATTGGCACACACGACGAACTGAATATCGACTCATATTCAGGGGTCGAACGAAAGTACTCTAGTACTAAAGTACACTTGAAGTAGAGCAACGACTTCAGCTGTTTTATCTGTAGCAGTATCAATTTTCTTCAGATTATTGCATCTGTAATCACTTGACATCCTTTCGGGTTCAGTCTCATCTTGTATTATTGCAAACGTATTGAAATAATCTTTAATATCATTTTTAAAATACATTTGTATCATTTAAAAAAAAAAAAAATAATCATTTTTTTGAATGTGCGATTTCATTGCACCCAAGTATATATTACCCTGAAAAAATACGATATAAAATATATTTTTGTTAGTTTTTGTTTTAATTATAAAGAAGTTAGTAAAATTGCGAATGCAATGTTCTGAAGGAACGCATTCGCTAGAATGTTTCGACTCACTACGCAAGAAAAACCCTTTTATTTGAACTTTATTTCTTTTTCTTTATGTAAGGGTATTCTAAATGTAGGTGTAACAATATTTTAAAACGAATGCTAGGTTGTTACACGCTCACCTAGAAAAAACTTATTTACAGTGGATTTGAAGACCATTTTAATTCTCAGGAAACAGCGACCTCTGTCTGTACCGAGGTCAGTGTTTCTCTCTCTATTTCTACTTTGTATGGAACTTCCACTGTGAATTGGTGTCTTCCCTTACCCTTCTGGTTGTTCTAAGATAGAAAGAAACGGTAGCACTCAGGATGTAAATGTTAATTACACAATCTCCGAAATGTATCCGATAAAAAACCGACAAACCTGCCACCTAGTGACAATATTCCAAATTCGTAAGTTTCGCCTTAGTAAAGTTTTTAGGAGCCTTCTGCTTTTTATTCGAGTCTTTTGACTTTTAAACGATTCTACGGTGTCTAGCTAGTATTTTGCCAAACCATCCCAAACATGAAAGCAGTTATCACAGCATGACCCAATTTCTGCTTTACATTCTGCTTTATTTGTACGTCACAATTTGGATAGATATGTAAAAAACAGTGACAGACACGCTATAAATACTAGAAATAAAAATAAACTTTCAACGCAGATATTTCGTCTGCAAAAAGTTAAAAAATCCTTCATGGGCATGAGTGTTCGCATATATAATAAGCTTCCACAAGATATCTTAGACCTTCCTTTACTTGCTTTTAAATCTAAAATTAAAAGTATACTGTTAAATAAAGCTTATTATAGCATACAAGAATTCTTAGTTGATCGTATTTCGATCAAGTAAAAGGTTAGGTTGTGGAGCTTTGGTTGTTGACTCATTTGCAGGATATTCTAATCTGTACATCAAACATTGTTCATATATTTTAAAAAGAGCAACTGTTGAGTTTCTGGCCAGCTCTTCTCAACAGAACAGCATTCCGAGCTGGTGGTGACGATTCAAAAGTGCGTGTAAATGCCTATTTGAATAAAGATATTTTGAATTTGAATTTGAATATACAAAAGCAAAGTAAGTGATTGTTCCCGCTCGAGAAAGAGTAAGCTTTTGACTCAATATAGGTACTGAAATGAATAATTTTGACAAATAGAAGGATTAGGTTTACATTCCAGAAAGTATGGTACAGTTCGAATCGGCTGTTTTTGGCAGAGAACTAACACGCATGTGCCTTCGCTGTATTAACTTAATCAGGATGAAAACACCCCAATCGAAAAATTTTATCTTATAAAAGAAACCTAATAGATGTCACCTACATAAATAAGATATAGAATAGTAATTTCATCGAAAAGAGTAGGGATACTGTTGCTCAGTTGGAAAAAAGACGGGGTGGTTTCTCAGATGTCATGGGTTCGAATCCTGCTCATATCGAAAAACTTTTCGTATTTTTAAATTGAATCAACATGAGCAGGATTCCAACATGCGAATTTTGGAATAACATACCATCGACATCTGACAATTGACAATTCACAAAAAGCTACAACATCGCACCTGCCTTGATGAAAATTATTTAAGATTTTCGAATATACACTGAGATGCAGTGTTGCATTATTTATTTTAACCTCCTCTTAGCGTCTAAACCACAACATGCGTTCTTTAAAAATATAAGTATTGTCTATTGAAAAATGGTATTTGTATTTAATGTGGCATTACTATCGTTTTAATATATTTACTAAACAATAAAAGTATATACATACTTTAGTTATAAAATAGCGAAAAAATCAAATGTACTAGTATATTATGGTATTTCAATCCAGTTGATAAGTATTTAAATAGGCATTTATATTAAAATATTTAGCGTAACAGATTATTTTTGAATTTTTTTAGCTAGAAAAAAATTAAGGCATTTTATGAACTAAAAATGTTAGAGACGAAGATTATTATTATCCTAAATGTATGACCTTTTTTGTATATTTATTTTCTATGAACAGTCTACATATATTTTGCGCTTTAACTGTCCGAACAGGAATAGGTGCTATCTAAATAATAAAACCCTTAGAGATATTTTATTAACCATTATTTTAAATTATATATTTACAATAATATTAAAATATTACAATATGTATTAGTAAATATAGAGTAATATAAGACGTATAGCTATAAATTAAAGTAGTTCTAAATAGAGATAACGCAAGATATCACCTTGTTATATACACGTCTATAACAAACCTATAAATAAATAGATAAAGAGTGAATAATAGTTTGCTAGATATAAAAAAACGATTTAAAAATGTCTATTTTAATATTAATTTCAGAACAATATTATTAAGATGAAGATGTTGGCAGCGTTGGTGTTATACGACGCATGCGCAATGCAACACACCACGCGACCTTCTCGCGCCCTTACTACTCGTAGTCGCCGGCACACTCTGTGTTGTCGCACATGTAAATATAATATAACTTTCGCTTTCAATACTTTCTGCCTCCAATTCGCGTGTGTGATGTGGTTCGGAATATCTAGTGTTGGAAAATATAAGCTATTAGCTTGACAAAAGGTTCGTATGTTTAATATATTATTAAGTATAACTTTATGTTTACTTCATCTGGTTTTGTACATTTCTATGCGCTTTATCGTTACATGTTCGTGATTTCATGCTGCAATGTTTACTGTAAACTTGAATGGACAACATGACCTTCACCTTTGACCTAGTTTAAATGTCATTGAGTTCAAAGACCTTTGGATCAGGGTCAGGTTTGAAAATACTGAAAATTGCTGAAAAACTGATGCTTTGAAGTGTATCTCGATAAGTTTAGTAGCAACCCAAAAATGTAAAACAATTTACTGCATTAAATATAAATGTTTATTTTTAAGTATATTTAAATAATATAGCTTTAAACTGAGTTTGAAATATATATAAGTCGTAAGTAAAAAATATAACTACACTAAAAATAATATATAATTTATTGATTACGAGAGTGAACCTGCCGATGTCTATTTTTAGCTGTCCTTATATAATTGTACAAATGGTTGTTATTAATATTTTTTGTACAGCAAGCGTTAATATTTAAACAATTAAAAAAATAATTAAGTTCTCCGTTCTATATATAAAAATATTTTCTTATTCCTGAATTATTTCTGCTTATATGAAATTGTTCGGGAATAATATAATTTCCAATTGATTTATCTGCATCTTATTTTTAAAGCCTCTAGGAAGGTTCTACTTACTGACTTTTTTTTAGTATTCCATGATACTTTATGGCACTATATTATTATTATGGCACTTATCATTATTATTCTCATTACTCATTTGTTCTTTTGCCAACTAGGTACTTGAGGTCGGTACTAGACGTAATATGTTCATCTCTTTCATTCTTTGTTAAACTTTACGAAACTTAAACACCTGAAATGTAGATTGGGGTCTTAACACCATCTCATAAAACAATACTAGAACAATATTATTTTAAATTTTCGTACTAAAATATAAATAATACAATATTGTTTTACCAAAATATTTGCGATTCACGTTTTTTGGTGTAAGAGCACCATGTGATAATAAAACTATTGTTGAATTTATCTAAATATTAGGCCAAATGGTACAGTGATAAAATGCTGCTTCACTAACGCATCCCAGATATATATATCAAACTTAACTTAACTACGTCAAAAAAACTAAAACATCTAAAAAATTTTTTTGCTGACAGAAAACAATTTCTGTCATTAAGTTATATCTGTAATTTTGAGGTTACGTTGTAACCAGAGTTGTTAAAAGTACCTGCATTTTTTTTTGTTGCACCAATAACTTAATTAAAATAATAATATTTATAATTAATGCTTTATTGTTAATCATAATCTTAATTGTATATTTCTGTGCAATTAAAATGATCATCTTCAAATGAATACATTCCAGATGTGACAGGTGTTCACTTTAAACAGACAACAGACGAAAATTCCAACACATGTCTCGAGTACGTCTAGAGGCGTTTAAATTTTATGGTTATTGCTATCATAAAGCTGATATTGACATGCTCGTAAAGCAAGCGACAGGTTACTACCTCCTGGAAAGCCTGTAAAAGGTTTTTTATTTTTCTGTTAGCGTAGACGGATGTAATGTTACCATCAGAAGCTAAAAAAAATAACCAAAATATAATTGTATAAATGAATCGATGACAAGAATTTTTTATATATTTTTAATGTCAATGTAGTTTCGGTTTAGCCTTATTTTAATATAAACAATTTGCTTGCGAAATTATTGCGGCCCAGAACACGTCCCTATGGCGCTCAATGGGGGAGGTCTATGTCTATGTCTAGCAGTGGACGACTCCCGACTGAAATGATGACGATGTCGATATATCAACAAAAGGCAGATTGTTTTGAAACTAAATTTTAATCATGTTCCAAAAAAATAATTAAATAAAGAATTTGCATTTCTAAGTTTTGTTAAGCTTCATATAGAAAACGAGGTTGGGGAGATGACATTTTATAATCAATAATTTTCTTTGAAAGCGATATCATTTTCAACGAGATCTTAAAAAGTTAAATCTTTTCATAGAAAAAAATAAACTCAACTCTGTCTTTATGTCAAAATATATATTTTGAAAACAATTTTTAGGTATAAGTTTTAAAAAAAGGTCTGAAAATATTTTAAAAATTCTAAATAAAACAAAAAAGAGTATATTTTACCTCATAAACATATACAAACCTTACAAATATGTACTTGAAAATTTTATTTACTATAAAATGTATGTAGGTACTCTCATTAATAATATAGATCATGTCCCACAAATGTAAAGACAAAATGGGAACTTGCCTTTTACTATCACTTCTGAATCCTAAAAATTATGCTACATTAAAAAAATATGCGTTGAACCACTTTATATTTGAACTTCTTTAATTTTAAAACCACAATGTATATAAAAGTTACTGATTTCACAAGGCATTCGGTTTTATCACAAGCTAAAGACGACTTCCAAAACGACTCTTGCGTTATACTCGTGAACGGGTGCTGCTTGCGGTGACTGGTCGTCTTGCTGGCTCAGTTTCATAATTATAGTTTTATTTTATTTGCTTAATTGGTTTTTATAATTTAGCCTCCACAAGGAATTGACTGCGATGGTTCTAGTTGTTCGTAAATTGTTTACTATATATGGACGTTTGTGAAGCAGTGATCACAATACAAAAAAAGAAAAACCGGGCTGAGTTTGTTGTGTGGTTCTTCTCAGACCAAGGCGCGCTTGGAACCCTCGTTGCTTTAGTTATAAGTTGGACAGTGATTCTACAGAAGGTCTTATTTCGATATGTAAGGCATCGAAATAGGCCCTCCTGGCACTTCCATTTGACGTACACAAGTGATCATTGATATTGATTGAAAGTGGAAAATATAAAAAAAAATAAATAAATAAAACAAATATCAGATTCGAGTCTATTTAGCTTACTTTTTGTCCTCAAACAAAAATTCAAGCAAAAATGACAAGAGCGCTTCCTCTTCTAGACAGCAGTTGATAGCCTAATGATGTTTGTCGCATACACGTTTATAAGATGTCGATAAATTTATCCCACATATACATTTAAAATAGAATCACGTGGCTTTAGACTTGTGATATGATCTGAATATAATACAGTTCAAGTTTACAGTGTTTATTCGAATCGTGTTTCAAAATTAAAAAACTAATAGATGTGTATATTAATTTTATTGTTGTATTAAAAACTAAATAGAAAAATATAGTAATTTATTGTCTGCGTGTTTTCATAAGTACTAGTTGGAATGGTAAATACTCACCATTGAGCTCAAGTCAACTGGGTATTTAAATATTTAATTTAGTTACTAGAACAGCTATTTCTGAATTAAATAACTTTTAAAGTTTTATAGTTTTACAAAACATAAAACATTTTATTATTTAGTTTGTGCATCAAGTCACCTTTTTTTTTACATTTATGTTTTTTAAGGGCAATGTAGACCAATGTTGTATTAAACTCAACAAAAAAAAAATATGCTGCTAACTATTCAGACAACTAGTTCATCAACAAATCAACCAAATAGTTGACAAACTAGTTCACCAAATTTTCGAGCAACTAGTTGACCATCTAATCCACCAACTAGTCGAGCAACTAGTTGACCAACTAGTCGAGCAACTAGTCTACCAACTAGTCGAGCAAGTAGTCTACCAACTAGTCGAGCAAGTAGTTTACCAACTAGTTGACGATGTTGACACAGGAAAAAATAATTAAGTTTTTGCTAGACAAAACAAAAATCGAATAAGTTAACCAACTATCAAAAACTTTGTGTCAAAAACTTGGCCATAGTATTATTTTCATGTAATTAAGAAACCTATTTAAGGTCATAATTGTAAAGTGCAATATTATAAATATAATCTTTTACTACAACCAGGGATGAAACACAAATAAAGACGATAAGAATTTTTTTAAATAAAATAAATATGTAATGTATGTATAAATTTGTACAATTTTGTGTTAATATGATATGGAAATATCATATGGCTCAGGGACCAGTTCTCTCGTCCATCGCCCTTTCCACCTACCCTAGATATATTGATCTAAATGAAATAAAAAAGCAAAACCGAAGAAAACGCTAAAAATAATAAAAAACACTTTTACTATCAACTAAACTAGTATGCTAAGACCAGCTAGTCACAATAGATAATACAAAAAATTTGAAAGCGCGCGCAAAATTTCCCCATGCAAAGTCTATGGGAAAAAAAAATTTTTTGACTAATTACTGCCATTAGGCTAATGAGATTTGAGAGTGCTCACTATTTTTCAGCAGTGTAGCATAATGAGACCTTTGATTTGAGCCATCAACGATATTTTTCCCTTTAGTGGTTCTCGAGCTACAGTGTGCCAACGAAATCGCTTCCTGCATTAATATATAAGATTCGGCCATACATCATTTATATAATAAATTTTAAATTTTATTTATTATAAAAATAAAAATAAAAATAATTATTCCAATTATCAACTTTTTTCATTTATTTCGCTTGTACTACAAAAGCATTAATTTAACTACATATGTCTGTGGCGGTGTCGTGTCGGCGTCGTGTCGGAGTCGTGTTGTTGTCGTTTTGGTGTTGTGATTTTTTGGTACCTGTCGTAGCGGTGTTGTGTTACTTTTAAGTTTTACTCGCATTTGTATTCTCATCAAGTCATTTCATTCGATACCTACACTGTAACTTTTTATATTTATATTTATATCTTATATTTGATATAGAATTGAGTTCTAATTTTGGCAATTTACATTTATACCAAAAAATCAATGACTACATTTTAAGTATGATGAATTCTCTATATTCATTTAATTCTCTTATAAGTTCCTTTTTTTTCAGTTTCTTCTTTGGTGTATATATTACACAAAAATATTTTTTGTTTGTCAATTTACATATTTTTTTTGGAGTTATTTTTCTCTTAAATAGAGTCAATGATACTTTTGCTTTATGTGTATGTGTAGCTCTTTCAATGCTAATTCTAAAACTATTTTTGTGAAGTTTAGTATAGTTTTCGTTAATGAATGATTTATCTATATAATAAGGGTTTAGTGTAATGGGAAATTCTAGAAGTAAGATATTTTCGAGCTTATTTACTAAAATAATAGCATAGAATTAATATTGCCCCTTCACGGGTTCCTCGAACCTGCTTCCTCTTGAAAATAGTCCCGCGCTTTATTCCATGGTGTCGCTGCTCGCCATGATGATTTTAACATTACCGACAATAAAGATATACCCTCTAGTTTTCCAAGCGAGTATAAATTAAGTTCTTCAGAGAAGTTTAAAAACAATTGTTTCGCGACTTCATAGTTGTCTACAAACAAATAATAATCAATGATCTGAATTTAAATATATAATTAAGATAATGATCGAAATACCAAAAATATACGAAGTTATTTTTATAAACAAAAATATATCACTTTAGTTACTCTACATAAGAATTAGATATTTATTTAATTCCAATATCAATGTAAATATATTTTATTAAACAATATTTAATACATAATATTGTTTAATAGATGAAATGTTCGATTAGATTAATAAGAATGTTCAAAAACCATAATAATATTAAAATTGCAACTTAGAGTTACAGATTAAATAAAATATCTTAATATTTCTTAAGGTAATCTTTTTGATTATGGTTGCGTTTTAACGATTAAGTTGGAAGAAGGACGGCAGAAGAAGACCTGGATGCATTGCATGAAAAATGATATAGCAAGGAAAGCTTGAAAGATATTGACATATCAGTTCCTTAGCTATTCGATCGTGTTAGCATAAACTTCAATTTGTATGAAATAAGAACAGTGTCAACTTACCTCTGATAGATGGCGTTGCTCTTATTTCATAGAAACCTAAGTTCTTTAAAAAACTATAAAACGTGTAACTATAAAACTGAAAATGAAACATGGAAGGGTCTGAGTGTAATATATATTTTTGAAAATTATAATTAAAAAATGGATTAGTAATTTATTACTCACATGCAGGAGATGATATTTGCACAATGTTTACTTTGAAATCTTAATTTATTATTTTTTTATTATATAATGATATCATTACGTAAGGAATAGTTATGTTTAAGTGCTCTTAATTATAAGAATAGAAAATAAATGACGGTAATAGTAATATTTGTTACCTAGAGACAGTTAAATATTCTAAAAGTTAAAGAGATTCAAAATATTAATAGCATCAAACATTACCTCATGTGAACATAGACACTATACATCTTCAATATTAACTTATACTTTAATATAGATATACTATATAGTATGTCTACAGAACAGACATCTTCAATCACGCTTAAACAAAGTATAACGACTTACCAATGACAACGTTTATATAATTTAAAAAATAAATATATCTCCTTCAGTTGTCTAATCTTCTTAGAGGATAAAAATAGTTTTAAATAGGTCCTAGTAGCAATCTGAGTTGCTACCCTCATTTTTATTTTACAATTTACATAATATTGATTTGGTTCCTTATTACTCTGACAAATCTTAAAATTATAATATAAAAACGGGTAGACTTCATAGATTTGTGCTTGCAACACTGAATACTAAATAATGATGTAATTTTTTGAATAGTTTTTATAATATTTGCAATGATTTTAACATGTATATAATAAATTTACACGTGAAAAGCAATTACCCATTTATATTTATTTAAGATCGAAATTGTTGTTTTATCACATTTCAGCCATTTTGTTTAAACCTAGTAAAAGTCGAAACGGTTTTGGCCAAAATATTAATGAAAATAAAAAATATACTAGATTTTAATCTAATATTATTTTTACACATTTATATACCTAGTTACATAATGTCAAATAAAATAAAAAGATGTTTACCAAAGTATTTTTTAGTTTTTTATGAAATTAATATATAAAAAATAAATTCTAAAACAACTCTTCGAAAGACATTTTTAGAAAATTATAATATTACGAACTCATGTACAAATTCACATCTACCCGAAAAAATCGGTTATTTTTTTAGTTGAAAAACAAAACTACGGCCGATTTTTTTGGCCGAAACCGAAACGTAACTTTCGGTCGGTCATTAATTATTATAAAGTCCTTATATAATTACTGTAGATTATTTAATATTCTTCAATGACGTACAAGTATCACTATTAAAGTGTATAGGTGTGGTCGTCACGGCTCAGTTGGCAGCTAAATACTCAAACCTGCCAAATATGTCGCATGATATTAAATGTTATTTTGGTATTTTAGTGTTCCAAAATAACACTCCATAAATATTGTGTTGAAGTTGTGAGACCGTAAACAATTTATGTGTGGTGACAAGAAAGTAAGGAGTTTTTGGGTAACTCAAATAACTAGAAATGGTAAAATATATACGGTTTTTCTGTTATATATCCCACAATACAATATATATTTATAGATGTTCAATTAAAAGCAGTACTAATTAACATGTTAAGTAATTTATTGTCATTCTCTCTCGCCAATTCATCACGGTCTTATACAAAGCTTCTGAATGATTGAGTGACAACAAAATATTTCAAACATGCTTTCTATTAATATTCTTATAAATATTATTTGTTATACTTATCACGAGACTATATGGCTGCCGGCTTAGATATAACGAAAGTCAATTTAATTGTTTACATTTATTGGACTCATTTATTAATAGAACAGCTGTTGTAATATAAAATTTACAATAATTGAACTTTAAAAAATAAAACAGGTTTTTCAGCATACACCCAAACTTACTTAAACATATTTAATTTTATATTGTATACTTTAATATACATCAATATAAAATATACACTAAATTTCCATATTGTGTAATTTTTGAGACCGAAATTAAATATTTTTTGCCGATACTGAATTTTCGTCGGTCACTTAAATTTGTTTCGAAAGTTGACACTAGATGGCGCTTAAAATAAAACTTATTATTTTTTGTTTCATAAATATTTGCTTAAATAAAGCCTAGTGACAATGATATTTGGCAATTACATTCAAATTAGCTACTAACGTATGAACATACTCGCATTCTTGAGTATTATTTGTATATATCAAATTTAATAGCTTATCTTTTGGAAAAATACTAAGTAACCGCCTTATTACAATAATGTTTGTCGGTGATATACATATCAAATAGCAACTAGTTAATACTCAAGATATCTTAATTGTTAACTTGTTAACCTTAAATTTTAACTAGATTAAAATATATAGATTTAACTCTTTAAACTAGTTACATTTTAGGGTACTTTTAAAATCTTATATTATTTATTTGTGTTTTTTGAGTGCCTTTTTGTTTATAAAATACAGGAATATTATTAAATGGGTTTAATAAGATTTTATATCCTCGTTCAATTTTATTATAAAACAATAACTCTTAACTTTATATGATGCAATATATTATTGAATTGATAATAAACATAATGATGTAAAAAATAATTAATATAGTATCATTTCACCTCTATCTTACCTTTTATATATCTATTTTTTAAATTGTTATTGACTTCACTAGAAACGACTTTTTTAAACCATATTTTTATTTTAGTGCTACTACTTAAATACGCTATAATGACGAGAGCGGCTTCGAAAAGCACCTCCTCATACCATCTCCAGGGTGGCTTAAGAATATTCTAAGACCGAAAAAATAAAAGTTGATACCATCTTACATAACTTATCCTACAGCTGGTGGAATTTCTACCAACACTCATTCAAAAAAAGGAACGAATATTAAAACATCTGACACGCGGCAATCGAGCTTGCCGCTATGAAAAACTCCTAATCGGCTAATTATAACTCGCAAATTCATTAACAAACAAAAGAAAAAAAAAAAAAATTAAAATAATTAAATTAATTAATTAATTAATTAATTTTTAAATTTAAAAAATTTAAAAATTCGAAATTTTTTTTCCATTTTTCGGTAACTTCGGCGGCCGATCTGACCACCTTCCCGTTGGACAATCAACATAATTTTGAAAAGTGAATCTTACATTTAGATGCTGATTCCAAATATATCTTTAGTTTTTCAAAATTCGAAAAATAAAATTCGACACACACAGACACACAGACACACATACAGACAGACAGATCGGAAGGAAAAACTGAGTTTTTCGAAAAAAAGCATATCCTAAAGAAAAAGACCAAATCCCTAAAAAAATACCACAAATAATAAGGGCAGGGTTATTTCATTTTGAGGATACGCTCAAAGTTAAAGTCTTCGAAGATGATATAAGTCATAATTAAAACCCATGAAACACTATAATCTAATACCTTCAAGCGATGGTGGTTGAAATAGAAATTGAGACCTGCGGCTAACCGCGACTCTCCGGCGTCGCATTTAGAACAACGGTTTGTCATCTCACCTATATAAGTATATAAGTATATTAGTATAAATATTTTACAACAATAGATTTGAAAAGAGCAGATCTTAACTCTACAAAAACAGCACTGTACAGCTGAAAGAACATTTAAAATGAGCGTTTGTTACTATAGAATAAAAAAAAATTATCGATACGACCGGTATTCGAATCTATGACATCCGGGACACTGACTCGTTGCTCTAACAATTGAGCTACAGTGTCGCTAGCTGCGTCAATGAATTTAACATTTTTGGATTAATATTTTTGTGATCCATGATAATATATATAATTACTGGCTCACGTAATTATTATAGGTTTGAAGGACAAGCTTCGCAACCATTTGTGGTTCTTATTCATGAGCTCTGAATATGTCTGAATATTGTGGAGTCGCGGCGTGAACTGATTTCATTCCATATATATATATATACATCGGTCCGAAATCGTTAAAAGTATGTTTAATAAATTTCATATGTTGTCATTGCTTGTCCTCTATGCAGTATTTTCTTTATTTACATGCGAATGTTCAATAAGACGTGTATGTTTGTTCGCTGTATATAAAAGCACTTACACTAAAATTTACTTTGAATATTTGTTTGCAAGCCAATGTAGGGTTTTCTTTATTATTTATTATTTATGCGGTCTCGTTTAATATGCATATTATTGTAAACTAAGTAAATACGAAAATATTTGAAAGTTTTTTGTACACTTCAGAGTTCATTGACACAAAAAAAAACTGAGTTTTTAGTTGTAAAAACTTCTTTAATGTAAAAAGCTTTTAAAAATCCAATTTTTTATATTATAAAAATATATATTATAGATTTGGTGTAAATAAATATTTTTATTGAATAATAATAGTTTTGAAAATATAAATAATTTTAATTCCGTTTTTCAAAACTGAAATAGAGAAATAGAGGGACTTGTTTTATAAATATGTAGAAAAATGCTGTTCAACCAATGTTAAAGTAAGTGGGCACAAATATGGCCTCCTAGATTGTCTGTGGACCACACAGTACCGATGTCTTTAATGTCATATTTAAAATAAAATGATTTCTAAGATTTAGACGACTACTACATATTTCAATAAAACTATTTTAAGGAAATAACTCGCGTTTATTTTTAATTTTTTCAATTTAACTCGACGTTTCGAATGCTTTGCAGCAAAGGTGTTCGCGGTAAGACGACACCATCATCTCGTCTTACCGCGAGCACGTTACATCCGTAAAATAGTTTATTGTATTATTTAAAATATTTCAAGCTTAAATCACAATTTCATTAAATTAGTGACAATGTCTGTGAGACCTCTATAGAGATTTTTAAATCAACAATTTGCGTTTGTTTGACGCGAAATCTGAGATAGAAAGTAAAATTAAATCGGAAATGTGTTTTGGGGTCAAAGAAGTACGGTGTTTGTTTTTACCAAGATGAGAGTAAAACACATGTTGAGCCCAATTTATTTAAAAGCAGCAATGATATCGAAAGAAAATCTTTTTTTGCAACTGATTCATAAAACCATCTGTAGACTGTTACCAAAAAACGGCTTCAGAAAATACCTTTTTTAGAAAATGTCATTTTAGTTTTCAATTCTATATAATTATCCTGATGTACTCAAAAATAATTTTGTCGTAATTCGGACTTGTTAGAAATTAATCAGGCAAATTAGTGCTTTCTCATCTGACTCTGTTTTTTTTCTTCTAAAACTTCTAAAAAGTGCAAAACCGGTTCTCCCGAAAAAAGAATATGTTGCCTGTATATAATAATATAGAACAAAATTGGATCATTCACCTCTAACCTCATTTCTTTGACGCATAAAGTTTTTTGGTGAACGATATAGTGATATGAAAACAAGTCTCGATCTGAAGCTTTTCTCAACACACTTCTTTATTTTCATAAATATATCCATCCTGGTGCTAAATATCAGAACTCTATTAAATCTTTAAATATGTTGAATCGATACACCACATAAAGATGGCTAACTGAGACACATTAAATAACAAGTTTTAGCTAACCCAAGTGAAAATTATTTGCGTTTTTTGTTACAGTAACTTAATTGTTAATATCATAATATAGTATTAGTGCTATGATTTTAACTTTTTTATCGTTATTGTTTTTAGCTAAGAGATAAAATATTTCACGTTGTGTCTTAACCATAGATTCCAGTTAGTCATTTTGTTTTTAAATTAAATTCTGTTGTTCAAATATTTGACTTTTCTTTCTTTTAAAGTCATCACTAAATGCACAACCTTCCGGACAATCGTGACCAATTTTTGCAAGTTTCTAACTATATTTTTATTTTTAAATTTTTATTCAATTATATTTTTTGGTGACAGCTACAGTGTAGAGTATGTGAGACGTGTGTATGTGTACTTCAGTGTTTAGTTCATCTCCCATTTTTAGTGAAAAGTTCAAGAACGGTTTTTTAGATTTGATCTAAGTACACAGTTGGGTAAGTGCTTTTTTACCAATAATAATGCAATTATTGAGTACTCTCTAATAATTTTCTATACAGGTAGTGTAGAAACACTAACCTTAAATCTTAGTGTTTCTACACTAACAGAAAAAAATGCCACAACCCTAATTATTGTTTTTAAGAATTCTGCATTATATATATTTTAATTTACAATAAGCATAACATGTCTAAGTATTTTCATAGCTTGTTCAAACATCGAATAAGTAATTGAAGTAAGGATACGAAATTTTGCAAGAATGTAAGCTCGTGGTCATCACTCTTTTGATTGGCTGGCGTTCCACAAAATGAAATTATAAACAGAAAAAATATGTTTGACATACGTCATTTCCTCCGTTTATTCCTTTTATATGTTATCGCTTCAAAACAATAAATCACTAAACAATTGATAGGAAAATGTAAAGTTATTTGCAAATTGATTACAACTCGCTGAAGGCACGTTCCAGAGTTTGTTTTGTCTCGTATTTTATTATTGTATGGTTCAGTCAAACAGCTTTGATACTTGAGGTTAGGTTAGTTAAAAATGTGTTAATTGAAATATATTATGCTTTAACTATATTTAAATCATGATGTTTAAAAAAAAAATATTTAATTTTATTTTAAATTTGAAATAAATATATAATGATAAATTCATCATCTACGGCTTTTCCAATTTGTAAATTGTTGATTCTATATTTATTTATAGTTATTTTGTATCTTGTTAAATTTATGAATATTATTTTTATTCTGGACACACGGTACCATTTTTTTATTATAAAAATATTTGTAGGTAGCCTAAATTGATAAAATAGTCATATGTAAAAAAGTCATTCGTTCGGAACATCGTATTTGGTGACTGTGTATTTAGTGTGAGTTTTTTCAACCATCTTGATAAAAATAAACTTCGATTTGTATGAAATCAGGACAACGCCATCTGTTGGAAGAAAGGTGACACTGCTCTTAATTCATACAAGTCATGTATGCTAACGAGTTGAACACACTATATATATATAAATGAGTTTAGGATATTAGCAGTATAAATTAGAAGATAGACGACTATTCAATTATGAAAATTAAAATGGTACTGTTAAGTTCAACAAGTAAAGCCGCTTACAAACGATTGTATCTATAAACCTGTAATCCTGAAAACCCATTGGTGTCAGATAAGTTTAGATGCATCCAACGCAGCTGTTTATGAACATTTATTTTCGTGCCAATTTTTCGCTCGACGCCGCTGCACTCTCTTAGCGTTATTTATAGATAATTGGTACTTTTCCACAGGAAAACCGTTAACCCCTCGTGATAAGGAGAAAGTTCCTTTATAAATTATAATTTTAATTGTTTTCATATAAAACACACACATACTTATATGTATACTTGCTGTTACTCGTGGCTGCACTCGCGTATATATGATTCTTTTTACTATTAGAACACCAAAGTTCTAACAGTAAAAAGAATCTACTGATCAGTAGCAGAATTCTAGATCCTTCTTCATGAACCTGTCTATCATAATAAGAAAAAATTTCAAATAATCTGGTACTTTCAAAGATTAGACCTCTTAAACAAACAAACTTTGCCGCTTTATATTATTAGTATAGATATGTTTGTAATATTTTTTAAATCGTATCATGTGATATCAAAGTTTAATAAGAAGTAATGAATGCACTGTAATATATGTCATGAGATCCTGAACACTGATAGCTAATTGTAAATATAAGTTACATGTGATTATGAAATAAGGGTCAATGGTCATAATAGAAACTAGTTTCTGGATCTTTGCCTGAAATGCGCGGGAGTGCACAGTATTCAAGTTGTCTCCTGACGGATGCGCACGCGCATTGTGCATACACTCTGTTTGTTTATAAATATATATAAATAATATATATACGTGTTGGTGAAGTGCCTAATATGCTATGGATTTGCGGGTAAGTATTATGTTTGTTTTTATTTTTTTTATATCAGACATAAAATTATTTGTACAATTGTATTTAATTATTCATTTATTATATTAAATATATTTTCAATTTAAACTCTATTGTTTGGAATTTTATTTAAAAATATGAGGTTATAGTAAGTGGAAAATTTTAAAGATATTAACCCACTATTACATTTATTATTTACGCAGTATGACTTGAAAATATTAGGGTAATTAGAAATATAACTTATACATATGTATTTATTTAATACTAGCTTTTATTCACGGTTCCACCTGCGGACGAACGATTTTATTTACTATTAGAATAGCTAAGGCTAGAAGCTGCATGAGACTGTCTAACATAATCAGAGAGAAATTGTCAATATTAAATCCATACTTTAGTGTCGAAGTTTACACGTTTAAACAAACAAATTTATACATTTTATTAAAATATAAGTTTAGATTGAAATTAAATCTTTAAATATAATATAAAAACAAGTGACATAACGAAACAATTATACCTCGTTATAATGACACGGTTTGTTTAAATAATATAGGCTAGATAATATATATAAATATTCACTATCGCCTCGCTGTAACTTGTTAACATTATTATAAATATCATTTAATGATCACTGCCTTGCATGATATATATTATATATAATTAACAATCACGTGATCGATGCGGCGAAAGTATGTATTTTTATTGATGTCAGGCCGTGTTATCTTATTGTTACTCTATATTTCATTCTCTTTGACCTGATTTCTTTATAAATAGGAAATAAGTTGAGATTGTAACAATAATGAAAATACTTTTTGTATATTATATCAAAATTATTAATAATAGATATTAATATTATTGAGCGAAGCTCTCTATGAGAGACTTTTCTGCATTATTTGTGCAAGCATCAATCAAAAACGGTATATCCGAAAATTTCCAAATTTCGCATCCTGACATCGGTCTGGTGGTGGTTTAAAAATAATTTAAAAAAAAACAATAAATGTAATAATCTGTCTCATCTTTAAAAAAATAGCTGAGGACAGAATGCGTCGACGTTTTGTAAATGCAGCTTCGGGGCTATTTGCATCTTTTTTTCGCTCAAGATGCTACACACATACTGAGATTTTGAGAGCGCAGCGACTCAAAATTGAGATCTGGTTCGCGCTCCTAGTTTATATTAATATTAATTACAATACGTATTATTATATTAAAGTTAATTACAATACATACAAATGGTGAGCTCTATAAAATCTCTACCAAACAAGCTATGACGTTTGATATGCGCATGCGCATCGACTTGGGAATAAATAACTTCCTTTTTATATCTTACTACGTAGTTTACATAAATAACTCACGAAATGAGTATATTATATTATATTCTTTTATATGTCTTGATTTCAAGTAAAACTATTACATTATACAATTTACTAAGTACTTAGTCAAATAGGGTACTAATAACGTATAGTGTAAAGACTGTTAGTGCACTAAAATTGTAAATTAGTTTTTGATACACTTTTTGGAGTCAAATAGTGCTTAATACATTGCATAGTATATGAGTGCCTTTAGATGTTGAATGTTAAAATTTTTATTTACTATAAAAATTTGAAAAAACCGGTCTAGTGGTTGTAGTTGGTGTCTCTGCATCATGAGCTAAAGGTTATGGGTTCGTTTCTCATAAAGGACAGGTTTTTGTGTGATCCATGGATTGCTATTTGGTTGTTTATGTGCGTTACTATATTTGTAGATATCTTTGCGACACTGATTATGTATGTATTTATTTATTTAAATTCATTAAAAAAAAAAATAAAAAAAAAACATATTCAAAATATTAAAAAAAACAACATATAAAAACTTAAAAACAAATAAAAATATATAACAATAATAAACCGAAAATGATGGAGATACAAAAGATATGTATGTATGTATTGAATGTGGAAGTTGATAAAAAAAAAGATATGGATCACCCATGATCGATCTAAATAAACTATCTCTGTTTGTGATCTCTATATTAGAAATTTTTGGAAGGGTGTCTCTATATTATGTTATAAATAAAGCGACAAGGAAAAAAATATTTATATTAAAGTAGTTTTTATCCTATAACTACAGTATCTAATGTAACCATTTAGATAATCTATTGATATCTATTGTAATAAAAATGATATGATAATATGTTTATATATAACATAGTAAACAGTTATTACGTCTGTATACAGTGCATGGTACCCTGGTGACATAAAATGAAACTTAAAACTATCATAAAAAAGTTTTGTTTCAATATTCAAATAATGTTACTTTTTTGAGTATTTCAACTTGTACAAAAGTAAATAACTGGTATATTTATTTTATATATATATAATTTAAAGTATACATTATTTCATAAATGCAGTTACTGTCGTAGCTATAATGTACGAGACACGTGGCAAATTCACCAGATAAGCTCCTTACTTAATCTAGGCTTGGGGCCTTTTCAGATCGGGGGCCCTTTTGGCTGGGGGCCCGTGGCAATGATCCGTTTTGTTGTATTTTTACTCTACTGAATGCCACAAAAAACTCTTAAGGTTTATTTGGGTTGTCGTGTACAAACATAGTGCCATTTATATGATAAAAATAAAATATGTGCTATGAATTACATAGGCGCATAGCAAAGATAAAAATAAAAAATATATATAATGTATATTAACTATATATATACATATACACAGTATAAAACAATAAGTTTTATAGATTTTATTTCGAAAAGGGTAAGATTAAAATAATGTTGAATGTGAGTTAAGATGAGTGAGTTAAGATGAGTCTATCTTTATTAAATAATAAAAACATCAATCTTTATTATAGCAACTATACTGTTGGTAGTGTTGTGTGTCTGTGATTTATTTATTGAATAGAAACAGTATTTGTTGAATGATAACTTATCTTATTGAAGTATATTTTATTATAGTTTTTAATTGTAGAAGTTTCTGGATTTATGCTAATAGATTTGTACCTTGTCTTTTTACAAAAAAATAAAAAAAATAAATAATAATCTTTAAAATTTGCCGCCTTATTTTGTCTAGATAACCTATTTAAAAATATTTCACTGCGTCTTGATTTTTTTTTCAAATTTTAATAGTTTTTTCTTAGATTTTCACGAGTACACATTTGAAATAAAACTATTTTTTTTTTGGATTAAACTCGCTTATAATTCTGGTTAAATCTTAATTTTATCCCGACGTTTCGAATGGATTAAAATTAAAATGTAACCAAAATTATACGCGAATTTAATCAGCAAAAAAATAGTTTTATTTCTGATAAGTCTTTTCCAAAAATTATAATAACTAGTGATGTTTATGATTACTATTTAAAACTATTGTAATTGTGCAAAAAGCATCCGGATTGCGCGGATGTTTGCTGCTGTTATGAACGACAGCGTGCTCCATGTCGTAGACCTGACCTGACCTCGTGTGAGTGGATTTGATTGAAGATAAACTCTTGTTATTGCCTCAGATATAACTAAACCATGCTCGGGGCGGGGTTATCGTCTAACTATAGTATCTGGTTTTATTTAAATATAACATGACATATGTGACGTTTGATATATTTTTGAATTTTACCATAAACAATAATTATATTTTAAGAAAAATATGAATTGAAAATATATTATTATTTTAGTTTGATCTTTTAATTTTACGATATGATTTACTAGAAGAAAGGAAGGATTAATTTTTGTTTTAATATATTACAAATATTAAATAAAATATACAGAAATTAGTCTAGTAAACAATATATTTATTAGCAATAAAGTGCTTATATTATTAAGAGACAGCAAAAAAATATTTTTATAAAAGAATCGACAAATGGACATCACTAGTGTGACAAAGATAAGAATTTGTTCAAAAATGATATAAATAAATCTAATCGTGTAAATAGTGCATCTCTAGTTAGTGCAGTCCTAATTAGTAAAGGTTTATTCCAAGAAATGCTAAAGTAATATTATATACCAAGATTACACAAACAAAGGTTATCTTGGCAATGAGCGTGTCCCCGCTGGAATGCAAATAACTGTCTGAGGATCATTCTAGACTATTCTTCATTCATTTTTATGCGCTTATATTTATAATTTGAATTCAAATTTCGAATTTGAATGACCTGCCTTATTTTATTTCGAATTACATTTATTACTTTTTTATGTTACGTGCATTACTTTTTTAAATGATGGCCAGTACAAAGTCAATTCAAATTTAGAATTCGAATTCTCTAAATTGTTTGAAATTCGACTTTTGTTTATTTTTTTTCTACATTGATTTTTTTCTCATGATTGAAAGTGCAACATTATTTTTCTGTAATATTATAAGTTAGTTATAGATATTTATTATACATTATTAATTGATAACACTTATAATGTAATATATAAAATTAAATGTAGTGGATACTTTAAGCCAGTTGTATCGCTGAAGAGAAATCTGATTCCTTTCTAGAGCATTTTGAAGGGTACATTTATTTGAAATTGTCAGTTGTAGGTGTAGATAAGTTTCTAAACAACGTTTAAGAATAAAAGGATACTAGTAAAAAAAAAAAGTAACTGTTTTATGTAAATCAGAAATTCCAGGATGTGAATGATAGCTTGTAGTCTGGAACATAATTAAAAAAAATAATTTGAAAAACGAATAAGACAAGTAATGACAATTAATTGAATAAAAATAAATCCATAGACCAGGATATTGATATATTAGAATGTGTATGTGTGTGTGTGTGTGTGTGTGTTTGTACAGGATGAATATTCTTTATTGTTTTTTAAGTGTGTGTATGTACACGATTGACATTCTGTATTGTTATGTTTGTGTGTGTGTGTATTGTCACGCTGCGTGCTCGTCACGGTGGCTCGCGCCGCGTCACGTCAGATGCATCCTCAGTCCTACGCAGTTACATACTAAATAGATCTGACGTTGACCTGTAAATGTGACATTGAATATATTCCAGAACATTCTCCCGATAATATTACTATAGAGATCCTCAACTGAGTCATTTTACTATATTTTTACAATTATCTCACAAAAAATAATAGAGAGACACATGATTGTATAGTTTTCGTATTTATGGACATTTTTGTATGTATCCCAAAACAAGATATAAAGGTTTGAAAAAACTATTCGTTATTTTAAAAACAGTTATATTTTCAATTGAGTTCCGTGATTTTTTATTCTTATTATCAAATGAGATTGATATATATTTGTCCCGTTATAATAAATTAAAGTTATTTCCTCAGATAATTACATATAATTAGTAAAATGATTAGTATAATATATATATACAATAGAAAAAAAAAAGTTAATTCTGATTTTAGTGGAAAACTAGGAACTATATAATTAATATATATAATTTTTAAAATAACATATATAATAATATATAATTACTTCGAGCTATGCACAATCTATTTTTTGCTTGTCGTTGAAGGTCGCGTGATCCGCCCGCCCTCCACAAACAACTGAGCTAGGTCGATGACCCCTGCACCAATATATTAATATCTTCTGAATTGATACACGATCCAGATACTGATTCAAAATTATACTTTAGTGCTACAGAGTATTTGTATTGATATGATTGAATTAAAATCATTTAAATGCTTGGAAAGTGCCATCTGTGCCGAAGTTTATTTATTTAAGACTAAAAAAAAGCATCGATCAAAAATAGAATAGGATCGAATTTAGAATAAAGAATAATATCAGTCATAATATCTTGAATTATGGACGAAACCAGTATTGGAACGTCACACATATATCACTGGTTCTAACTTTGATATATTTTTAAATTATTGGATTTCTATAAATTATTTAAAAATCGTCTTATAATTATTATCCACCCTCCCTTATCGCAATTATCTATGGTCAGCGCAGTGACTACTTCCATGCTCTTTTCTGTGATCTCTTCTCTCTCTTTCAATCTCTCTCTCTCTTTTATCATACTTCATCTCAGTGCAGAATTATTTCTGTGCTTCATTATATTTTATTCACTCCATCCATATCTTATTTGGTGGCTTTCTTATATAAATTCCACAATCAATTCAAGACGGTTTTCATAACATGCTTTCTGTCTGTTCTCACACGTCACCATACTCACATTACTTCTCTTTTTATATAAGCGGTGCTATTTTTAATGTGCGTCTTAATTTCATCTTAATTTGGTTTAATGTTACATTTCAATCATTCAATCAGTCAGTCAATATGAGGTGCAAACAGCACCGAAGTTGCAATTACAAAACGTTGAAGCATTCTGTCTTCAACTATTTTTAAAACCACCACCAGACTGATGTCTACCAATGTGCAAAATTTGGAAATTTTCAGATATACCGTTTTTGATTGATGCTTGCACAAAGGATGCAGAAAAGTCTCTCATAGAGAGATTTTGTTCTTATCCGAAGCCATATAGATTATTCTTGTCCAATTTAGTTTCCTATTTGTAAAAATATACAGCGAATAGAAAATATTCAGAAAGATTCTAAAGACTTGTTTTTACCAATCGTTGTAATATGGCTTCCAGTTATGAAGAAAGATTGGACTGCTTTAATATAAAAACATTGGAGCAACAAAATAAATATTTGAGAGTCATGTTCATTTTTAAGTTAATTAATAACCATATTGATTATTACTTCTTACTAACATAGATAAATATAAACGTGATGCGTTATATGCGCTGTATGCACCGCAACGAAAAATTAAATACGGTTCTAATTAGCCAATTTTACAAAGTTTTAGATTATATAATTCACTCTTTTAAAAATACTTTCCTACATTTAAAAATATGTATATTAAAATATTTGAGATTCAATTAGTAGTTTAATGTGTTCGAAAATTTTGATATTTTGTTACATGGAACAAAATACCAAAATTTGTAAGCTAAAAACTTGTAAGCTAAATTTATATAGAGTTAATATAGTATATAGTGTAAATAGTTAAAGATATTTTTGTTGTGTCTTGCTATATTAATTTATATTATTATTATTTTATTATTAGGTCTTTAAAAAAAAAATATCTCTAAAAAATATGATTAAATTGTTGTTGTATATAAATAAAGTTTTGTGTTTTTTTTGTGAACCAACTAAAGTAAGTTTTAAAATAGAGATTTATTAAAATATAAAATATTAAGTAACGGTTGACTTTCTATATTATTTATTACATTTTTTATTCGATTTTCTTTAAAAAAACAAACCACATATTTAAGTAAAATACAAGGAAATCTTAGGCGCGTATCTAATTTATAATTCACCTGCTGCAAGCTCTAGAAACATTGACCTGTGACCGTGAAATGTTTGATTAAAGATCGTATATCCATCACGAATAACAGTAACATACGATAAATAGGTTATGAACACCAAAAACTCGTGAGTTTTCGAATTATATGTTTTGAGAAAACTGACTGCTTGTATCTATGTGTATGTGTGTGTTTATTTGTGTGTGTGTGTGTGTGTGTGTGTGTGTGTGTGTACGTGTATTATTTTTGACAGTTTATATAAACGACTGTAGACGTTAATGGCAAGGGAATTGGGAGTGGTTGTACAAAACGGGAACTCTAGAGAAACAAGATCTTGGAATCTGCTCTATCTCTATGTATACAGCCAGTGTGCTGACACGCGACCGGTCCTGCTACAGCATTCCTTATGAACAGGGCTCCCACTTACTAACAATAAACTTTAGGACCGTATTCAGAAGAGCTGTAATTATAATTACAATATCATTCGAGACTTTTATAAAAAATTTTGATTGTCATCGAAAAATTTTCTTTAACATGCATTTTAATATGTAATCAGCTAAGCAAAGAAGCCTTCATAGGTTCTGTTGTATTGAAGCAAAAAATGTTATTTATTATTTAAAAAAAACACATATAAATTAAATTATTGCTATATATAGAAGCAATCAAAAATTTTGATTTTTTTAACGATATCAATTTTAAAAAAATATATAAATGACGTCACAATAAATACAAATTTACTAAATATTATAAAGATAATATTTTCAAAATTATTGTTAGTTACCGGTGGTAGGTACCCTACGCACAGACACCCACTCTTACCTAATAGCAATACAATATTATTAGGTATCCAGTGTCAACTGCAGTTCCTAATGCAATGTACACCACTACAAAGAGATATCCTTCTTAATTTACATTTTAAGATTGTGAAATCCATTGCTAGAGATAAATACAGTAATTTGAAGTTAACTTTGTTTTAATCAAAAATATTACTAATGTTATATAAACATATAATAAAACGGTCTATGTGTTATATATTCAAAAAAATGATTTCTTCTTTAGTACATGAGAGACCAAAAAGTTATTTGTAAAATGTTAGTCTGTTTGATTGTGCATCAGATTTTTATGAAATTTTATATACTTTTATAATCAGTTCCATTGTATACGTTACGGTACGAAATTTGTTAAAATTAAAATTCAAAAATACCTATTTGTAAAAATAAATGGTTTTTGCATGTCAGAAGAGAATCTTGAAGACTTTTTTTCATGTAACTAGAAGCTAGATAAAAAAGATTATCAATCATTTGATTGAGTATATAAACATATTGTATCTATGGCATGTTGCAACAACAAAGCACAGCTACACTGCGTCTGCTGAACCAGCTGGTCTAGTCTCCAGTGTCATTTAAATGTACTAAAATAAACATGACCATTTCTTATGTCACTTTCAAAGATTGAGTATATTTTGCAAGAATAATCCTGTTCTTATATAGCACTATAGTAACTAGCTGTTATCCGCGGTTCCCCTCGAGAACGATTTTATTTCCTATTAACTAAGAATAGTAGAGTAAGAAGGCCTATAGCCGTCCTTATGAACTTGCCTCTCATACTCAAACAGAATTTTTCAAATCCATTCGGTACTATCGAATATTAGCGCATTTAAACCCACAAACTTTTTAGTTTTTATAATATTAGTATAGATTGGCTTAGTCTGTACAAACTATATATTTTAATTATTTGACTTTTAATATTACGTTATTATTTTTAGAAGAGGCATTGATTTTAATTACTATGACATATTTTCATTTTCTCAAATTTTTAAACACTACATTGAATTTACATGAATTAATCAATCAATCAATCAATCAGTCTGTTTATTCATACCAGTAAAGTTTCATAATCTTCTATGCTAAGGTTTCTTTTTATCAAGTAGTTATTTGGTAAGATGTTATCAAAGCACTTATGCTTATGCTGAATATTCAATTTCCAGCGCTTTGTCAACTAATGCGTGTTTGTTTGTTGACATGTTCACTGGTTTAAGTTAGAGTTTTATACTAATATTTATTTAAAACACGCGTACTTGTACATCATTTTGACTATTGCTTATATCGTAAGCATTAAATTTTAGAAATAATATTTACCGAAGTCTGTGGTAGGTACAGTACATATCAGACTTGAAATTGGATCTTAATTTCACATAACACTAATACGAACGTGATAACAACTAACTTATTAATAATTAGTACTGACTTACTTAATAATAGGATAATAGTGAAACCATTTATTGTTATAAGACCTTATTTTCTCTAGAATTTTCAAGAGTACCATACATTTAAATAAAACTGTTTTCGCGATTTCACTCGCGCTTATTAGATATTTAATATATATAACCCGATTTTTCGACTTTGCATCAAGCGTGTTCACGAGAAGTTGAAATGTAGGTGGAATATGCAAGTTCGTAAACAAATTTTATTTAAATTATAAGACATTAGTTTTTAATCATAATAAGTTAATAATTGGTCTTATTAAAGGGCACAATAAATTAGGGTTGGTTGAGCAAGGCTGCTGTCTCGGTAAATAGTGTTTGAATAGAACTAATTTTTGTCCTAAATGCTGAAGCAACAAGCATTCGTGTTCGTTTCTGTACGGAATTGTAGTTTAAATTAGAATAATTTATAACTGTGATAGTTACATCACATACAGTTCATTCATCATTCATTCAGAATGAAGGCAAATATTGCTGTATAAATTTTATGATTTCGACACATACTGTATATTTTAACATATATTTTATATAAGAGAAATTATTATCATATATTACAATATTACGATAATTTATGAATTAATGTCTTAGAAGCATTTAAAAATATTTTATGAAGATGTTTTATATATAATAATATAACTTTCGACCGCAGTTTCAGACGCGTGGATTTCGGTATTCGGGATTCTTTTTGTAAATATTGAAAGCATGTTATACTGACGAAGATTATTTTCAAATTACTTATTTCTTCCAATAAAAAAAATTTTTTTTCAACCTCAACAGTAATTTTTATATTTTAGTGAATTTACCTAAAATACCTGTTTAGGTCGTTTGTCAGGAATGATACTACTTTTTGGTGAAAACTCAACAAAAATACGTGTAGTGATTTTAACATACGGACGCGGTCGAGGGACTGCTCTGTATAATATCTATAGATGATTTGATGTTTTGATTTTATTAAAGATGTTAGTTCTTGTTCCTTACATTAAAAAGTCACCTGATATTATAGTTTATTTATTTATATTCAATAATCTAACGATATCATTGACCAATTATTATTAAGAGAATTAATTAAATTGCCTTTTAACCTCTAAAGTCTAAACTAATAAGTAAATAAGAGAAGGTGTTGTTTACTAAAGTTATTAATTAATTATTTAATTAATGTTAATAAGAGGTTGGTAATTAATATCTAACAAAATAATGATGCTGCATTTTGCTCTGGTATGTTATCTTGTCAACGTCAGTAAACAAGTGCATAAGAGTATCTGCAATTAAAACAAATTTTTAAGGTAAGAGAGAGTTTAAAATATCTAAAGAATACCGACTAATAACCACAAAAGCTTTAATATAAAATATATAAATAATGCATATATTTAACAGTAACTACTTCATGCCCATGTGTTCAAGATTTAGTTTGGGGTTTAAAATTAAAAATTTGTCTATACTATAATATAGCTTTCCAAATTCTTTATTATATGGATTTCTTAACCAAAGGTCGTTATGGTTTGTTATGGTGGTTATAGAGATAAGGTTTTTTCCCTGATAATTCTATGTATGTAGGCTTTGTCGTTCCATAATTTAATCTGTTTCTATACCATTAATATTTGTAAGACAAACTCAAGTCAGTAAAAGTTAAGCAAGAATAAAACAACAAACTAAGTTGCTAACAATAAGCCAGAAGGTGAAACTTTCAAGACACCGTTTAACAAATAAGATGTAATATTAAAACTTGATTTTTTCGTAATACCACTCGACGAACCGACCGCCTCTCTATGGCGACGAGAGCTTCGAGGGCGCCATCGTATCACGCACCGGAGCGTGCGCATCACGCAACAACTGCGTGAAATTTATATACGTTTTAATATACGTTGTCAATAAGTTGGTAAATATCAACGGGATCTAAGGATTATCTGTTTGTGACATATTAAATGTAAACAAAAGTAAATAATTGACATTAATATTGATTAGATGTCTACAATTGGTATTGTATGCTGCGCGGGCGCAGCGGCCGACGTGCGTCTCCGAACTCTTGATAGCTGAGCGCTCATTCGTCTCGAGCGCCGGCAGCGGGCAGCCGTGCACGCTTGTCGCGCTAAAATTAAATCTACCCGCAATATATGTTATTTATAGGTTTCAATGATTATTTAAAAGTTTAATAAAACATTACGTATCCCAAAAAATAATACTGTTAATGTAGTATTAGTAAATAAAATATGAAATAATAAATCTTGTTTATGTGTAACAGTAAAAAAAATTGTGGTGTTATAATAGAAAGTTTGTGAACTGTGAGCGACTCATGAATTCTCCTGAACTTGCTATGTCTTGTGAACATCAAATGCCGGTACTAATTAAAAAGGTAAAAGAATAGATATATAACTTATTATATAAATAAATTATATATTAATACTTTTGTCCCGATGGTATTTTATAATTTTTATTCTTATATAATAATAAGGAAAGAAAAATACAGAAACTTGAACATGGATATGTTTTTTGGTGATATTTATGACTTTGCCAATATAAATATAAATATCAAGATACTCCAAAGCCTTGGTTTTTATCTCTACAAGGTTTTAGGAAATAAACTGCACAATATTTAGATTTGTTATTTGTGACAAATTTATACAAGAACGGGTTTATAATTTAATGTTGTAACATACGAGTATTATGAATAAAATTATTTTTTATTACAATGCAACGACAACATTTACTTGAGATTTATATATATAAATGTTTTTAATATCTCACATATATATTAAATCAACCTCTCTGAGTAAATATGATAAACTTAATAGCCTTAAATTTCTTTTAGTATGTACATAAATATATTTATATTGATAAATAGGCTCCACTTTTATATCGATATATAGTTTTATCGATATTAAATTGTGACGCCTTTATGACCAAAATATATTTTTACATACTAAGAATACTCTGCCATTATAAAGTAATTAATTTTATATATAAAAGCGGTTCTTTTGACTGTTATAGACGATCAGATCCAAGTTATTAATATCAAGATGCTGCTATAATTTATGTAGATTGCACAGAGAAATCAAACCATCTATAATCTATGGTCAGTACAGCGTAGAAACAACCCAGTTAATAAAAAGTTAACTATCTTTGCCGGTGGCTGAATAACCAGTATATATCATTAAAGATTACTACCACCTAAGAAGCTTGTTTTCTGAGTTGAGCCCCTTTTGATTACGTTGAAAACAAGATGGGAGCCGCGTTATTATTAATAAACATTTAACGCACTTTTTATAGGATTATTATAATCTATTAAGCCATTACATAATATATATATGCTTTCGAAGCTTGTTTACTATTATGTTAGTAAAACTAACTGTATATTCTACATCTTTATCAGTTTGAACTGCATTAATTTATCTGATAGATATTATTTAATTCCTGAAGTTTATTTATAACTAGCATTTTCAAAACAACTAATTAAACAGAACAAATTGACATGTTATTATCGCCGTTACTCCACACATTTAGGAGAGAATATGTCAATTTTGACATATTGCTAGGTCAAGAAAGTTTTTTTTTTTAGATATACAGACCAAGGCTTTTTATAGACATTTTGATTGAACTAATCACCTGTATGGAAATTATAAAGTTATAAAATACTTCTTGCAGAATTTTCTTTCATTATCTTACCGTGTGGTCGAGAGCGCTTTTTCATTCAATATACTTTTCTTATTGCTTGTCTAAAGATGTTATTATAATGTCGCGTGTTATAAATGCAAGAAGAGCTTGCATTTCAAGTTTTATTTTAACACGGATGCCGCTGGTAAATATAGTTCTTTCATTATTGTCTTAAACATTTTTTTATTTAATCAATAACATTTCGTTTTAAATAAAATCAGATAACGTATTTCTGAGGGAATAAAAAGGTAAAAAAGGTAACAGGGTAAAAATTTCTTATCCTCTATTATATCTTAATGTGCAATACATCAATAAAATTTTATTACATAGAATTGACTAAATTACTAAATCAACACGGTTCCTGTTTGATTATAATTTTAAAAATCATTTAATCAAGAAGTTTAGATTTCAAATATGGTTATTTTTTTATATGTTAAAATAAGTTAGTTTGTTTATAATTTTTCGTATCTCAAAGACGCTCGTTTGATGTTCACAATGGGTTACATTTGTTATTAAGTACTATATTATTTATTTTGGGTGTAAATACTCAAATCCTGCTGACATTTATAACATTTATATCCTTAAGAGAATATGAGTTATGCAAAACCAAGTTTGGTCACAAGATATTTTCCCTAAGGGAAACTACATACGAAGTTAGACTAGAGTTAATTGTTTATTAAAACAAGACTTATTAAACGTTTTAATCTTCTAACTTGTTATTCTGAGAAAATATGAAGATATATAATATTTGTCATTGACCTCACATTGGATAGTTATTTCTGTATGAAGGTCGATTTAAAATATTTTTTTATAACAGTTTTGTTTTGTTTCTTTACTATAGATACTGTCTATCAGTTGAATTTATTAACACAATCCAGCAGATTTGTATGTTATTTCGGACGAGCTGTTACCAGCAGTTCACGCAGTTCAATTATACTAATATAATTAAAAAAGTATCGTAATGATAGAAAGCCTAGAAGCCTTGAAAACTGGCCTAAGATATAGATAGAAAGATAAAGATAAGGCCTAAGATACAGATACAGATAAAATTTTTATAACTATTTGGTAGTTTCCAAGAGTGCTTTTAATTTTCGTTTTATAATAAGTATAAAATAGAATTTTAATATATTTTAAATATTTTTTAAATAAAACAGTATATGCAGATTTTTTTAATTAAATAATTGCTATGTGAAGCTTATTTAAGTCTTAAATAAATATTGTAAAATGAATTTACAACAAGGACAGGACTTGAATCTGCTACCACTGGAATATTGTTTTCGTCGCTTTGTTAATTAAGCTACGGTGTCACTACCGCTTTTGATAAATATATCAATTTTATGAAAATATCGTCTGTACTACAAAGTTAGAACTATTGGTTCGGATTTTCGAATGAAGTCTATAACGTCCCGATAAAATATATACAAATATATATATATGATATATCATTATACATTTTCATTTAGTTACAGTACAGCTACGAGTCTCTAAGTCACGAAAACCTTTTAACTAGATTATATAACAGAGTTGCTCTTAGAATACTGATAATAGTTAATTTGTCTGTTTTAACTGAATATGAAATAAAGATCTACTCACGACTCCATTATACTACTTATTATAACTTACTATTTCAAGTTACTTGAGTGTAAGTGTAAATTATTTCAAGGAATAACATAATTATAGATCTCCCACAGCCGAAGAAAGGTTCTCACGCAGATATGTTTAAATTAAATGTGTTTGAAGACAGTTATTACTTATTCGTGGAGATGAACTAGCTCTAGCAAATTACTGTTACGAAGTTCAGGCATAAACATTGTTGTAAAAAAAGCAAGTGACTTTGCTAGCAAATAAGTTAATCTATTTTCTTTGTGTTTAAACTTTCGTGATCCATGATTACTATTATATATAATTAGCCGGTTCTACTTAAGTCATTAGAATTGAAGTTTGTCCGAATGTTCAAGCTGCGATTCCGCCGTGCTTCGAGCTCTTAAATAAGGACTTCAAATGGTTTCCTAACCATTCCTATAGTATTTTAGTGAGTACAGCCTTACAATTAAATGTAATAGTTAACTTTTAATTTCAATTAGTATTTTAGTATAAAGATGATATTTGTAGGATTTGTTTTGTTTAAAAGTTATTTTATGTAAAACTGAATAGTTATTCACGTGTAAGATATTTGATCATATTTGATCATATTTGTTATCAAAATAAAATTAAAATGAGGTCTGTCTCGTCTACTAAGATAAGAGGAACCAGTTTTTGTAGATAAACATTTGTCTACGTAATTACAATGAAACATTCGCAAAACAATCAGCTTGTTGTATATTGATTTATATTTTCAGCATCGTATGAGGGTAGAGGCCTCTTGATGATCGACCGGAATTTGGAGAGCAGGGCATGCCATTGGTTAAACTCAGTTTTGAACTCTCCGTCACTGACAAGAAATTAAATTTTTAAAATAAATACTCAATGAACGTGAAGTCACTTTTTTTATAGTTTATCTCAGTGAAAATAAATACATTAAAACCCATAATTCAAATTAAAATATATATATTAATTTAATGGAATCCCAGGCTTAAACTTACGTATTTTTTTGACAGGAATCAAAAAAATTATAATCAACTGTCACTTTATTACTGACTTTATAGGCTTATTGTTTAAAATTTATGAGATAAAGACAAGTTTATACACAAATAGAAGAATTAATAAATTTAAATTCGTTTAAGTATATGTGTTTTGTATGTAATAATGTTACATGTTCCGTGTGGTATTGACGTAGTTTCACTCGGAAATGGTGCATAAAATGTAAAATAAAAATAGATTTTCTTCGGACAAGTATTAAAGCCAAATTTTATGACGACACGAACTACCAGCGTGCAGCTTTAATCTGTAATTAAATGATGTAATTTCAATATCTATTGAAACAGAAAAATATACTAATAAAAATAACTAATTAAAAATATTATATGTTCTTATAAAAGTAATTATTTCATTATTTTTTATTTGAAAAAGTTATTTTTTGTCATTCTAAAAAATTGTTAAAGGTAAATTTACTATTGTTTTATTTTGAATTTTGTAAGCATAAGTATAAATACTTTTTATTGCATTAAACACGTTTTAGAAATTACCGGTTTTTACGTTTACATCTCTAACGGTCAGTGATTACAGTCACATTCTTTTTAAACACATTATGACATTAATGACAATGTTGCCACCTGCGAAAATGAAACTAGGATTCAGAAGGCAATGGTCCAAAACATACATAATACGTTTTTGCCATTTCTTTAGATTGTGCTAGTCTTAAAAATCTGAAGCTTAAGTCTTAATGGTGTTTGCTCGCCTTTGGTGTTTTTTTTAAAAATATTATATCATATTAAAAATCTTTTTCTCTCTAACAGGTTAATTATCTTTGATAAGGGTATTTTTTACATTCTTAATGTGATTACGTCCGCGATAATGTTTATCAGTTATGTAGGTACAGAACAAGCATTAAAATAGGTCATGAAAATTTTAATATAAAACTAATAAAATGTTTTTATGTAACCTCTCCTCAGCCTTTTGTATTAAATGACATTAAGATATTTGACAATTTATTTATTTATTTGTCACTTGTGTACGTCAAATGTAAGGCCTATTTTGATAACATACTTATCGAAAGAAGCCTGTAAAAATACACATACCTAAAAGTTAAGGATATGAGAGTTCCAAACAAGTCCTGGTCCTGGGAAGAACCATTCAACAAACTTGGCCGGGTATATTTTATTGCGATCTCTGTTTCACAAACGTCAAAACATTGAATAAACAATTTGCGAACAAGAACCATCGCAATCAATTAGATACGAGGCCCTTATGATTTTAGTACATAAATATTGCAAACTCGGCCTGCAAGACAACCAGTCACCGCAAACAGCACCCTGTACACGAGGGTCAGCCATCACGCTATATTATCATCATAATACTTATATTTTAATTTATTTAAGTCAATGGTAATTTATGTTATATACAGTTTGTGACTGACATTCAGACGTCCGAAAACAAAGCATTCTTTGATAATACCTAAAAATGTTAAACAAACACAAAATTGAAAGATTATTTAAAACAATTTTAATTCGACTGCTTTGCATTACATTATTGTACTGTACTGTATTGCATTAAATAATATTTCTTCATACAAAAAGTACATATTTCTTTTTTAATTTTTAATATATATACAATGTTATTGGTATGATAAAATAAGTTTCTAAAAATTAACATATATATATATAAATTTTAAATGCACCAAATAGTGTTTCAATATCAGAGGGCAACTCAGAGGGCAGTTAGCGGTCATGTTCGTCAAGATCGCTTATATATAGGTAATTCTCTCAATTACATTGCCAAGGTTCTAGTATCATTCTCAAGTGATAATCTAATTCATGACATCGCTGTCAGATAAAATTCGTGATATATTTGACGCTAATTTAGCCGCGAAATATTGTTTAGTCTAACGTCATCGTCAATGGCGGAATAATAAAATTTTTAATTAGCGTTTTAATTAATTTAAGAAAATGAGGCTGACCATCAATTTAAGAATTTTTTTCTTTCATCGTAAAGTTTATAATATTTTCTGTGTAATGTTGATATTTTAAATCCTGTTTCTGAAAACGTGTTCATTAAAATTCCAGTGAAAATAATGATGTAATGAAGATTTGATATCATGACGTCTAATATGGTCTGACATACTGTTTATACATGATCCATTTATATCTTTCTCTATAAAATGATTCATAGCCGATTTATTACTAATCATTATGATAAATTAGGTTGATTTTAGAAACAGTACTTTTTTTTTACATAGTTCTGTACTTACGTATTCTGTTTTTAAGCTATTCATAAAAGTATATAAAAATTTCAATGTCTAACGCGAGATTTACAGTTATTGTTTTCTGAACGTCAAATAATATTTGATTTAATTTATAATTTGAGCCCGATTGACAATACGACAATTATATTAATCTCTCATAATGTATAAACACCTGAGCACCAAGGTGTCAATATTTTTCTTATATGAAGAGGGAGGTAAAGTCTACATTTAGAAATGGTGTATGAGTTTTTATTTGTGGTTAACTTATTTGTATGTTGTGGAATTAGACAGGGTTTTATTTCTTCCCAAAAGAGTATCTTGGTGTCTTGGCCTATGTTGATATTAGCAAATTTAAGATGACGACTGCAGTAACAAATAGGAAATATTTTCACATTCTTTTATCTTCGAGCATGGAAAAGTTAAGCTGTAATATATATTTTTTTAAAACAAGTATTTTATAAATAAGCTCTTAATGTTTTAAGTAATCGTATTAGGAATACTAACATGACTTGTCGCTTAAGAACGTCGGGAGACAGTTTGAACTATTTTGAGATACAAATATCTTCAAAAATAGTTTAAGACGCATCCAGACGGTGAAATCAAAAATAGCTGATGACCACGTGCTTGGCACTGACTGCGCCTCTTTCCTTCTTCCTTCCCACTTGGATCTTAAGATGACAAGAATGCTATAACAATTCATTTCAATCTTACGTCAGGTCATTAGAGTCAAGATACAGAAACGTCAGTATTACCAAATTTTTACTTATGGCAATATTTCTTTTAAACAATAAAAACCTGAAAAGAAATATAATTTTATAATTAAAATATAATATTTACAAAGATTGGTTTTGATGAAAACAAAAACTATTATTAAACAAGAACATCGATAAGATCTTGCCATAAGGTCAACATTTCTCCAGTACAATTAAAAACAATAACACGTAGTTGTATAACAACAAACTGCATTGACTCTCCATTATGTGTCATCTGTTAAACGACAAATAGGCCCGTCGTGTATGCAATAAATTTGTCAATATCTCATTCGTAAATGTCTTATCTGAGGGTTCAATGACCGCCTTATCGACGTTTTTCATTGAGCTTCTTATAATACTTAAGTCTATTATCATATCCTAATCTATTGTTACGTATCGTAAGCTGTTATTACTGTTATTTACAAGTAAATAAAACAGAATAAAAAGAACTTTAAGTACCGATAATATAAAAAATAATCAAAGAGAGACATTTTAAAAGTTATTAGACGGATGGCTATTTTACAAATGATTTGACATCACCATCAAGACTTGTGATTGGATGAAATATACACCAATCAGAAACTATATATCAAATTAGTTTGATATGAAGTAACTATCAAGAAAGCCGGTGTTAATTATTACTAATGTTTACTATTTATTAATTATTAATATCGTCAAAAGCCCTTTTTTTTAATTGCGTCTCCATGTATAAAATGTCTGTCAAATAGTTAATACAAAAAATAATACGCCGGTTCCTAAATATTCGTATGTTTAAGATAATGTTTGTAAATACAGTAGAGTTTAACAACCTCTTTAATATTGTTAGAGCTGACTTTGAGGTTATTGTATATTATTCATAATAACTATATTTATAAATAAATTAACTAACTTTTTGATATTTTCATTTAACATAATTATTAAAAATCTTCATGATTTGTGTTGATCACAAAAATTATTATAATTATTTAATTAAATAAGTTATCTACATCTTATTTACTTACAATAATAATAACATTACGAGTTTTAGAATTGCTACAATTATTACCGTATGATTGTTATATCGTTTGTATGTAAACTGACTTGTACTAACTAACTGTAATAACATATAATAATACTAATAAATATATAATTATACTATCTATAACCATAATGTATATGTTGCTATGTTAAATTTATTAAAAAAAAAAATAATTAGAAAACTAATGACATTTGTTGATTATATTTTATGATTTTATTAAAAAAGTGGTTTTTATTAGTAGTTTTAAAAATTATTCAAATCTTATGTATGTATATTTGTTTTATACTTAAAAAAAAATGAAATCAATATAAAAAAAAACAAATACGTTTAAATGTTAACCTGTTAACATTGAAATTAATATAAAGATGTATATTTATACACTAATATAGTATGTCTAATACATACTTACATATATGATACTATTATATTTTGAATTCTTATACTAATATTTTTTAATAGATTTTGTCTGCACCTCCGTCCGTCCAGGGTCTGGAAAAAACACCAAAACTACGGTTCCATGGAAATGAATGCTATGAAACGCTACTGGGATAATAAAGTAACCTCACCCATTCAAAATAAAAAAACCACCCATGTGAACTAAAGTGTTGCCTCATGTAAAAAAAAATCCAAAATGTTTGTAAAACTAACTTTTTCCAATATAACCTGTTGCATAAACATTATGTATTCTTATAGTTTAGTTGTATGTTATACTTATCATATGTATATATGTATTATATATGTAGTCAGGTAAAACCACATGAATAATATACAATTAAACATCACATTCCTTTGAAGTTATTAACATATATAACAATATAGTAAAAAGACGCTACCATGAGAGACCTATATTAATAAAACAAACTGCATATATGGATAAGATAAGTATATTATAATTGCAACTACATATCTACTGATTAGAGACGAGACGAAGCCTCTCAGCATTCTATGGATTCTCAATGGATCCCCTTAAAATTACCACTTTAATACTCTTACACGCTCATTATAAAGAAAATAAGTTAATAAATCAGTATAGATTCATCATTATATGTATTTTATAAGAATTTGTAAATATATGTCCTTGACTTTGGTTCCTATCAAATCAAAATATATATTTTCAATTAATCATATTTGTTAAGATAGTCGTAATCTATATTATATATCTGATTATATATATATATATGCGAATAGAAAATATAATATATAGATTTGAGTTAATTTAATAAGAAATGTTTGATTTATAATTTGTACAATTATAGTAGGTTTTATTATTTAAAGTAGAGTTTCACGTTTTATAAGTGCAATGTTGAACATAAAAAAAAAAACTTATTATTAGTGAATTTTCACAAATAATAAGTTATCAAAATATCACTAATAATAAAAAACTTTTGCAACAAAAAAAATGTAATCAAATTAACGAAGACATAGGTTTAAACGTACCACTTTATTCATTTTATTAATTTAATTTATTTGGCAATAATTTAGGGAGTCTCTTAACAATGCAGTTGCAACACCAGAAAAAAATTATGTCCGGTATGATGGCAATTACAAAGGTTCAAGCACAAGGCTTGAACTTTTCTATGTAAATAAATGGAATATTGAGATATCTCTTCTATAAAGCCACAAAATTTCAAACTAAATATTTTCCAACACTGAATAATTTTGAAAAAATCTAGTTCAAGATTTTTTAAACATAAACAAAATATTAATTAATAAAATATTATAGATCATTAAATTTATATCCGCAGGAAGTCTGTTACAAATCAGTCATCTGACTCCGCTCAGTTATTTCTGTGACGTATTTCTTTTGGCAGTGGTCTCAGCACGTGACGCTGACACGACCGTGGGTAGACAGTGCAATTATATAGCTGCTCCATTTAGATTTGAGGTCTTGATGCATTCACTTGGACATGTTTATGGTCCAGAACCGCCAAAAGCATCTTCATATATGAAACGTCAATATGGCGGCAATACGAAGCGTATTTAAATATGGTGGCCAAAAAAAACTATAGCAACTATGTCACCAATATTTATTAAGCACTGGATCAATTATAATATTAAAATTGTGTTGTGGAAAGGCTGTTAGCCCTTTTCGGGTTATGTATAGTAAATGGGATAGCGCCTTTACTTTCCATATATATAAGTAACAATTTACTGACAGGAAAACACTTAACCTTAAAAAAACTTAATATTCTACAAATATTAACCAATACAGTATGAAAGAACGATATAAGTGCAACTTTATTTTTAGTTAAAATTTTTTTTTAAATACCTAATGGCTGATGGCCAACATGAACGTCCTCGATTGCCTTGGTAACAACGTATAGCAAATAACGTATAAAAGAAAAAAATTTAATAGAAAACTATATTTTCGCAAACGATTCATAATACGATTGCATAAATTTAATCATATCCAAGATGTACAGAAGTCGAGTTCTCTTTAATTAATTATTAAAACACCGTAAGGAAATTAAAATTAAATTAACATAATATATTGATAGATATGTAGATTATGTACTGACCGTATTCAAATATAAATAACCTCTTTAATAAATGGCTTAAATTACGTGTAAAAACTTCAATGTTGCTATGTTGTGTAATTGAACTTGATTCTCTGCAATTTATATTTATTAGCGAGGTCATGGTCCCAGTCATTGTGTCCCAATAAGTCATAATTAGGTCATTTTATTCCGAAAGTATACAACACGATTTTTAACTAATCTCTAGACGTGTGTTATAAAACGATAAATGTAATCTTTTGACACAAATTTCAAAGATTCCAAGAATCAAAAATCGCATTTATATTGAACAAATATAGTATTATATTTAAGTTGATTGTATTTCTGTAAACATCCTCCGATATATGCATGAGGAATACTGATGCTAAGTGGCATGTTTGATATCTTATCGAGGTCATTCACATTTGACATTCAGTTGTCATGCTATGATAGTCACGAGCCAGCACTTTCTATGTGTTATATAGATTAAATGTAGTAAACAATTAAATGCATTTCGTAATATTAAGGAATATTTAATAAATTTATTAGTTCGATAATATTCGATACAATATTTAATTATTTTGTTTCAATTTCAGACGCAGATGAGTGGAGATCGCGCGGGATCGCAGTGTGGTTTGACATCACTGCTGCCGATGTCCTGCCGCGGACGAGCCGCAGCGTTTGCGCGCGACTTGCACTCACGACTACGCAACTTGGGCGCAGCGCATGAAGGCGAATGTGAAAACAGCTGGCTAACGAGGGATCCGTCCACAATCAGACCAACCAACACTAATCTACAACACACGCAACGAGATCTTGATACGTTTTATGATTTTGAACTCGAATGTGAAAGTCCGTGCAGTCCAGCGGATGAATATGTTCCACCTTTTACAGAAACGCAAAATGAGGAACCAGATCCCCCGTTTTATGATGTGGACTCTGATCCGGAACCTAAGGAGCAAAGTAAATTGATGCTTAAACAACCTGATGCGGGAAGAAATGGTTTTAAATTTTCTACGGCATTCTACACAGAATCACCCGTGAAACTGCAACCGACGCCAAGGGAAAATGGACATGTTGATAAACCACTTTATACTCCTATAACCTTCGAAGGCTGTGCTCGGCAAAACAGTTACGATGAAATAGACTGCGCCTTACCTCTGAGATCACACATAGATACAGAACGATTGCTCCCACAGTTCTCTTTAACAACGGATAGCGACTCAGAATTCGAATCGGCAAAGAGCGACCCCTCAGATGGAATCGATGACTTTTCACAAACTGAGTCCATTTTAGAACAGAATTTAACGGACATTATTGAATTGTCAATTACCGATACCGAAACTTCTAAAGATGAAGAAATTAGTACAGATAGCATAGAGAAACAGATTATTATAGCAAATGAGACGGATAGCATTTTAAGAATCGAAGAAACGGAAATTGTTACCAGTGAAGTTTCTACCGAAAATAATACATCTACAACACCAGTAATTGATCCCACTTTACTTAGCGCAGAAACTAAATCTGAAGATGATGGTGAAGATGACAAACCACAACGAGTCCGAAGATGTTCTTCATTGAAAACTGGCAAAACGCCGCCCGGTACTCCAGGTCGTAAGAAAATTGTTCGATTTGCCGATGTGCTTGGACTTGATTTAGCCGATGTGAAAACATTTATGGATGAAATACCAGTAATTCCAAAATCTGCTTACGACGATCTCACCGGTTGCGACGTACAAAACTCTCCGCCCATCCGACCTTCACCACGTTTAGGTGCATTAACCCTAGTTCCTTTATTTCAAGTTCCTCGCGATGTAACGGGAAAATTAGAAAGTAAAAATGTGTGCTTAGAGAGTTCGCGTGTGTGTGACGGTGTCCATGTTACTATATGTGGTTCAGTTCGAGTAAGGAACTTAGATTTCCACAAAACTGTGCACATACGCTACACAATGAACCGCTGGAAAACGTACACAGATCTACAAGCGACGTACGTGCAGGGCTCCTGCGATGGTTTCTCAGATCGTTTTCAATTTATTCTGTACGCACCATGTATTTCTTCCGGTCAGCGATTAGAGGTGGCAGTGAGATTCCAATGTAAAGGTCAGCAATTTTGGGACAATAATAGTGGAGCTAATTACTGTTTTGATTGTTTGGCTCTCGGCGCTGTAAACGGACCCTCGTCACCGGCAGCGCTACATCCAACCGTAGACTGGCACCCATCTTTCTACTGAGTAATTGTGATGTTATTGATTGATGAAGTGTTTATTTTGAGGGATGGTAACGAGCGATTGAAAGCCAGGAGCCCGGCAGGTCCCACCCCGGCTGTGTCCACAGTGATCGGGAGTGTCCCCTGCTAGAGAGATTCCTGCGACCATATTAATTGTGCAGTCACTTTGAAGAGTGAACGTATAAACTAAATTCTCGAGGTTTCAATTAAAACATTTTTGTGATATGCAGTAGACTGTAGAGTGTGAAGAGAGGAGCTATAGTAGTTACAAGTTCGTCGGAGTGCCATTTGATATAATGACTTATGTTTTGAATGTGTTTTACTATTAGTACATAGTACTCGCCCTAGCAGATAAAGCCATAGTTCTACTGAGTAGTGAGTAGTCCGACGGCGCGACCTGCCCGTACTGTTCCTTTGTATATTATAGTCTGAGAGATAAATTCTGAATGATATTAATATTTTAATACAATTTATTTCATATCTAGACCGAATCAATTTAACTATATATTAGATAAAGAAAATATATAATAATAAAATTTATATCAAAAGAGTTAACGTGTTAGAGTTTTATGTTATATAAATCTGTTAAAGTAGAAAAAATAATACATTTTTGAACTGTTTAATGTTATGGGTTCACAACAATATATTTTTTTACAAAATGACAATTAATAATTAATTAAAAGCCATATTACTTCCGGTTCGAGATAATTAACTGGAGGCTTAGAAATTACGAAATTAAATTATTATATTATAAGCGATCAGAAATATTTATTACGATTTTTTTTTTAATTTGTACCTGAATTTTTATAATGTGGCCATATTTAATTATTGCTATGGAATTTGGAGACGCTTCTCTGTTTTATATTTGTTACTTTTGACTCCTATTTTAGCAAAACAACCTACGAATAAATGTATAATATTATAATCTTGATGTTTTATTTTTCCTTAGATTGTTAGAAGAATAAGTTGAGTTTAACAAGCAATTAATAAACGTCTGTAATCTGTAAAGAGCATTTTCGAATAATTTTTAAAAGATGAGGTCGGTATGAAGCTCATGAGAAAACTTTCCGAAAACATTGTAGCTTTAGTTTAAATAATTGTCGGAAACATATTTTATCACAAACACATTTAAAATTGCAATGAAAAAATAATAATAACATAGAGTTCTTTGAGCATTACAATAATGATAGCATAGTATAATAAAATGCAAAAATGAAAAGCAAAAAGCCAACATCACGTGGTGTTCCCAGGCGGTCACCCATCCAAGTACTGACCACGCCCGACGTTGCTTAACTTCGGTGATCGGACGAGAACCGGTGTATTCAACGTGGTATGGACGTTGGCGATAGCTGTGCCGAACATTATCACTTTTATGAGAAATGATATATTTTTGTGATTGAAAAATCTTTTAAAATCTGTAAATATTAAATTTTCTTTTTTTTCACAAGTTTACAAAATTTTTAATTTAACTTTTACTTTATGGTAAAATAAACAATACATCTAAAAAACAGTCACGAAATGAAACTATTTAATTTCGCGTTTTCTGACAATAGTTCTACTACAAATATATAAGTACAGTAGCAAAATATAAAATTATCTAACTAAATGAATTATTATGTATTTATTTACCTGAATTATAAATTGGGAATCGATCAGATTTAGTTTCATTTATAGATTTTAAAAACATTTTAACTCTAGAGGTATTTTTAAATAATAAATACAAGTATTCAATAACATGTTTATATTTAATTAAACTAACTACGACTAATCATATCACAATTATTAGATGATATTGTTAATAAATATTACATAAAGTAACAGCGATACAGGGCTTGTTAACTTGAAAAATATCATACAAAAGATCTATTCTACAGATAGCATACATTTATAGGAAAATCAATGCCTTTTAAATTGTATAGGTACTTATAATCTAATTAATAATGTACAACTTATAATTATGATAAACAGACAAGCTTATAATAACACTTGGAATCAAGGAGTATTTAATAATATGTATATAATTTAAAATGATCCGTCTTTTTATATATTGTTAATGTTCTTAAAACGTGAACGTTATTATTATTATGTATGATATTTAAAAACAAAATTGTTGACAAAAGACAGAACTGTTAATAAAATACAAGAAATTATGCTCAAAAACACGGCTTTTATGGAATATCTAATGATGTATTTTAAATTTAATTTCATATATTCCGTATCAAGTTACTAAGACCACTATAAAATAACGTTAGTATTAACGCGAGAGCCGTTCCAAGCGGTAACTTTACAATTACTACTGATTATAAGAGAGGGCGCTGTTAGCTGTACTCATACAGTAAACCTAATTACATAGGTTACCTACATCACGCGTCTTTACAATTAGGTCTTAAGGCCAGACGGCTGAACATATATTTGAATGTGAATGAACTATATTAAACTACGAGCATATTGTGTAGGGAACGATTCATGTGAATGATATTGAAGTGTATGCACTGTTAAGGTTAAGTAAATATACGAATGAACGGCTATGTTCATGTGAATGAATGATATTAAACTATATACCTATTGTTTTGGGAAGGTTTATGTCCATTTGTTCACTTCTTTTAGATTTTTGTAGTCATCCACTTTATTACAATTTAACTGTGAATATTACTGACAGTGATATTAATATTTTTATATAAATATATATTTAACTAAGGATACTTTTATTTCATACAGTCTTTTTTAAATTATTTTATTATAGCATATTATAATTAGAACGAGTTGCTCGAGTGTGTCTGTGTGTTGTAGGTAATGTGATCGAAGAGTCCCTGAGCGCCTTCAGTTGTAGATGAAGTCTCTGTTTACAGAAATCATAGAACTCAATCTCTCTCGTGAAGTTTGCTCGGACGATTTGCTTTACCGCTTCAGAAACGGGAAGTTTGAAATGGTTTCGATTAATACGGTTGAAGGTATTTAGTTCTTCTGAAAAATAAATTGAACATACTTTAAAATACATTAACATTTCTCCTCCCATCAAAGTTCTATTACAGAATATAACAAAATTTAGTTGCGGTTAAATAAATTATTAACTAAATAACTCCAAAATTTATTTCCTACAGTTCAAGATGTTCCAAATCGTAATTTGCATTGATCATTTATTTATTTGTTAAATACTTACTGTTACTATTTAGTAACGTCTGAAAAGTATTTAAATGAATGAATGAATCTTTCTTCAAATGAAGAAAGATAAAAATTATCAGATTATCTTTCAAAGAATTTGAGACTACTAAGTTACAAAGACAAATATATGATATAAGGAAATAAAACAGCATTTATTTATAAATATATAGCAATTGTAAATAAGTCGAATGGAGCCGCAAATAATATCTAGTATTATAAAAGAAATTAAAATATTGAGGCTAAGTGCGTGATAATTGCCACGAGACTCACCCCAGTACATCTTGAGAGCGCCTTGGAAGAACCGTGGTATGTATCTCTCGAAGGCCAGTAGAGTTGAGTTGAGGTCCTCGAGCACGCCCACCACCGCGTACTGCTGTTCCACCACCCGCTTAGCGCGCTGGAGGGCCTCTATGCTGTTGAATGGTCTGTGGAAAGTACAATATGTCATGTATTGACATTTTTGACACTGGCATCTTACTAAGTACAGGATAATGGTTTTTGTTCGTTTTTGGCCACGAATTACAATCGGTTTAGATATTTTTTCGCCGCTGATATTTAGAATAGAATATATTTCATGTCTGTCTCCTGTTTTGGTGCAATGAACCATTGATCTTTTTAAGCACAAACAAACAATTTCATATATACTAAATGAAAACATTTTGTTTGGTAATTCGTTCGAAATTACTGAAACTAATTATTAATTTTTTAGGATTATGACAGGCAGGCCCATGAGGAAGCTTATAGTTCTCCTAATAGTAATTAAAATCATTCGTCCACATGTGGAACCGCGAGTAAAAAGTTAGTAAGTTATAAATATTAACGACTTGTGACTTGAGAAATACGATTAATAAAAATATTTAAATATTTCTTATTAATCTGTTTATTTATATGCTGTACTTGATAATGCGCTATTTGCAATTCATGAGGTAATCAATAGACATAAAACATGTCAGTGTCAACAATTACATGTGATAGTACAGCCTCCAGCGACGGAGTGATGAGAGTGAAACCTATTGTAAATCTTATACACCATGACAGGCAGTCTGTTATAGTAATAGTTTGACGGGCAATTTCATTTATCTTAAACTTTGCTTACTGGAATTCTTTATATAAGAAAACTATATAAAAGTTTTAAATGTCTTATTGCTTCATCTGATAAGAATGGCTTTTATTAAGAAAGGTTGTTATGAAATGCAAAACAATAAATTTTGTAAAAACTTACTAATAATGTAAATTTATAGTTTATAAAAATAAAATAAATATCTAAAAAATATTTCGATTAATTCTTGGTTCAGTGTCCACTAAAGCACGTGAGTTTTAAAAAATAACGCATGGTCTGTGTTGTTTTGACTTTTTACATCAAGATCTTTTACATGAATATACAAATACTTACGTGCACTGAGGCTCGTGGCCGCAGAAGAACAGCGTCTGTCTGCGATGGTCTCCGATACCCTCGTGTGTCTCACCCTCCAAGTAGCGACACTCGCGGTCACCACTCAGCACGCAAGTTTCAAAGTCCTGAAAATAAAAAAACTCATACAGCCTTGTAACATAACAAGTGCAGGAGTACTCAAACATCCAATACCTTATGACTAAGTTATATAGAAAAAGGAAATAATTATATTCAATAGTTATCCGACATTTTTTATTTATTTTAAGGAATGAAAAGGGTTCAATCCTAGTCATATAAAATGAATTCTTAACAAAAAGAAAGAACGACATCTACCGAAATGACCGGAACTTCGAAAGTTTTAGAAGTGTATGATAAGTTGATATATACGGATTTGGATGGAAGTCCTCAATCAGTAAATCATTGCTAACTTTTACTCTTTACATAAAAACAGATTGTTAACGTTTTCTATTGTTACACACACCGGAAGAGCATGTTAGAGTCAATTAAATCCTTTTTTGTTTTTTGTTCTTGTCTTGATTTCATGTTCATGAAGTTGAAGTGTAATGTATGTAAATAGGTTAGTAGATTTATAATACAAATAAAGACGTATGTATGAATCTTTGTTATTTAAATTATTTATAAAAATATACCAAAAATTATATGAGATAAATGAGAAGTAACATGTTTTTGTTAGAGATTAATATTACAAAATATTCTGGAACGAAAGAAGTTTTTTAGTTTATTAGCAGTTTAATTTTTAGTTTAGTTCCGTTTTTTATCTGTTTTTCAGTTTACAATGAGTTTATTATTAATATTTAGTGCGTGACAAATGTTATAATGTACCAATGACTTGTAATATTAATACAACGAATAGTTGTTCGTTGTACAAAGTTGTTACAAATCTTAAAACCGTTTTAAATTGTAATATTACCGTAGTACGTTACTCCCATCCAGAAAAGACTGAGTCGTTAAACCTTAATTAATACATCAGTTTTTGTTCGCTCAAAACTAATTTATTTTTTATATCTTGCGCTGTGTCCTGTCTATCTTAAACTTGATATTTGCACTTTATTTGACAATAGCAGAATAATTAACATGGAAAAATTGGCTCAACGCATTTAACTCATTCAATTCTTATGATTATCTGTATCGTAATAAATGTTACTTATAATAAATAGTAAATAATTATAATATTTAATTGTAACTATATGGCAGTACTCGCTCTAGTAATAGTGCTAGTATTCAGTACTTAAGTGTACTTAAGGTATTGTTATTTTTTTTTCAACGTTTTTTTCTGTGTTTTTTTAGAATATATTTTTTATATATTTAATTAATTTTTGCTTGTGTAGTATAACTTTCCGTGTAATTTTATTGGCATATCTGTTCTATACTGCTGATATTTTCAAAAAAAAATTAAAAATTTAAAAATTAAAATTAGTAATACTGTTATTGTCACTGATGTCGCAACTCTTATAATTATCTATAATATTACATATAATAATTATAATTAGCTATAAGGTTTTAATTATTATTATAATAATATTTGGGAGTCAAATAATATTTAATTACTATTTGTGAATACATCCATTATTATACTTATAATCTCTTTTCATAAATCAACTGCACACTACACGCCTTCCAACGAATAATTAGCTTTACTGACCGTACCTCCTAAAGTAATATTACAATAATCTTACTCTCCTTTTTCGTAATAAAACATCTATAAAAAAATATCGTTTTACTCATATTTCTACTATTTGATTTCTCTTCTTCTAAAAAGATAAAGGTCTCAAAAAGTGAAATAATTGTAATATTTAATTTTTTTTTTTTATATTTTAAGAATTTTATCTTCCCATGAAATATTCAGCACTGATAAATAATAAATTAAAAGATTAAAGCGACAAAAATTTACCAACATTTAATTAATTTATAATTTTTTAAATATTTTTAACTTTTAATTTAATGGGAACATGACAATAATTTTAAACAGACACTTAACGATTTTATTTAAAAAAAATACAAGAAGTCAATACAAGCACTCATTTTAATAATAAACAACACAAAAATTAAAACAATCCGGAAAGACATTATTATTTATAATGTCTGAAAACTAATTAAATTCGTGTATCAAATTGAGTGATATTTGTTTTTACGCTGATAAAAATAACAATAACAATAAAATATTTATTTAGAGAAATACTATAATGTACCATTTAATTTGTTTTAGGAGGTGTATTGATTCTTCGAAATAATCATTTTCTATCGCTTGTTAATAATCCAATATGGCGAAGCGTGTTTTAATTGCATGACTGTCTGTACTATTTACATTAATGTGGTTTTTATTATTCGATCATTTATTATACGAATTATTGAATAGAAAAAAATGTGAATTTTATGTTTGTATTTATTTTTTCTAATTTACATTCGTTAATTGTGTTTAATATTAAATTTTATATTAGAATACAAAATAATATTTAAAAATTCTAAATAAATATAGTGTATTCATCGATACGAGCAGGATTCAAACCCGCGATTTCTTGGTAACTCTTCCATCGCTGTTCCAATTGCTGTCCATATCGCTGCAACTTTTGATAAGTTTTTCATTCTATATAATATCGGGACGAAGGTGACAAGTATTAGGATTTTTTGTATTAAAAAAAGTTTTTTTAAACTAAAACAGATCAGCAACAATGACAGAAATAGTGCTGTGACATCTTTTTGCAAATTTATTCATAAATATTAATTATTTTTCATCATCTTTTATAAAGGTTTATATATGAACTGCTTTGATCTATTACTTCAAGTTTATTAAACGATCAATAAAACCAATTTGTCGTTTAAAATTGAAATATCCTCGCTAGTTTTTATAGGATATAAAAAATAACAAACGCTAAGGGTCGCTGCTCTCGGGCTTATAAAAAGATGGATCTTTAATTTAAACTGGCCTCTTAACTAATAAATAACTTGAACTATATTAACATCGTTAAGAAATAAATTTATTATTTCTGATTACACATAATTATATAAACATTTGATTATTTATTATTAAGATTATGATGATATTTATTTTTCTGCATGAAAAATCGATTTATATTTTGAACTTACTTTGAACTTCTCTTTATTTTGCTAAGATTTACACCCATAGACAAAATATTTCATTAAAAAAAAAAAACAACACACCATTTGTGTCTTAAACTACCAATGAGTTTATAGAAAATAAATTTTAAGGTAAATATATTATTGTAAAAAAATATAATTTTTTGTCATTATTATATATGTCATATCCATTATTTCACTATTTTAAGGTTATTCTAGTTATAAACAATTGTGACCTCAATTTGCGCCACCATTTTTAAAGAGGCTACAGAACCTTAAGATATAATTACACTGAACATTAAACTGTTAAATCCTGGTACGTGATTAATCGTTGTTCTATTGATCAGCAAATTGACTCCCATCAGTCGCACAGTGGGGAAGAAACACAGCGTGTGTGTAATGACTACCTCAGTTTAATTATACTTTAAATGCTGCTAATGTGTACATTGCTTTATTAACCAGATGCATGGATTCCATTTTGTAATATCTATATATATGTTTAAGTCTTCAAGAACACAGGATGAAGTATGATAATTTAAATGTAATTAATTATGTATTACAATTATTTAAAGGAATTAAAATAAATGTATGTCACGTTTCCTATTAGAATAATTAAATAAATAAATAAGTAATCATTAATGTTCTTAATGTATGAAGAAAAGAAATAACATTTTTGAGATAGCATAGTAATTACCTTTTTTAACCAAGCTGGGTCCGGTAGGGGGAGGTCGGGGAAGGCCTGCTTCCTCTCCACGTAGTACCAGGGGGCTCGTACATAGTAATACCACGAGATGACTCGCTCTACGGGATCCCGGACCACGTTCACGTAAATGGGGGACGGGTAACCGTATCTGTAATATTATGTGGGACCTGCCATTGATGAACCAATAAAAAATACATAAATACGTTATTTATACGTCATTCTTATTATATATACATTTTTTAAATTAACTGTTGATTCATTTTTAAATGTTCATTTGTTCATTTAATATATGTAATTTGGTTCACTTTAAATAAATGTGAATAAAAAATATAGTTTATCAATTAAAAACTCATATATCACGCGTATTTGTAGGAGCTAATATAATCTGTGGTATGATTATGTACAGCGTTCCTTGTCTCCGGTTGTATATGATTGATGTTTATATGTTTTTTGTTTGTCTGACTGTCCGTGTTCCTAATATCAGTCAATGCAATTTTGCGCTAAAGAGAAAGCAAGTAATGGTGATGTGTTTATTAGTTTTAAGATGAATCAGATTTCTTTTTATCATAGATACTTGTAATGTTTCTTTTTTATATACGAACCACAAACACAGTTGTATTTATACTTTGTGAAAATTATTTTATATGAAAGTATTTGACTACAAGTATAGGATTTTTTTAAAAGATAATTTATTTATTTTTTGAGCAGTAATAAGCATAATGATTAGCAAATAAATTATACTAAAAATATACATTATATTATAAAATTACTTAAATACTATAGCATTAACATATAGCTTCAGGGACTCGTACTATATTATAACTGATATTAAATTAAACAACTGACTTTAGTTCAACTAATCAGGGAAGTAAGGACGCGAAGACAAGGCAAGACAGGTTTTATATTTGTATTAGATTATTATTAAATATTATTATCGCTAGTAGATACTCACATGCTATCGAAATCTGCCCGATAAGAATCCCATTGAGGAATCACCACGACTCCACAATATTCCGAATTATAAATATGAGTTTATAAATAAGGTCCCAAAATGGGTTCGAAACTAGTCGAAATTCCGATAGTATAAACGTGAGTACAGACAAGTTATTATATATAACAATAATCATAGATCACCAAAATTTTTTCAAATTATTTACTCTTTTTCTATTATTTTGAATATGTCTATTATTTCTTTAACACAATTTTTGTATCTTTGTATCGACGTGATCAGAAATAATTACTGTAATATATTATGAAACCATTTTTTTTTAGATATTTTGTTGTTCTTGAGATATTTTGATTTTTAAGTGTTAATTAATTGAATTGTAATTGTTTTGTGGAAATCAAAAGCAAAACAAAAATTCTTTTTACCAATCTCGCACGATTATTCAACATTAATCATTATTTTTATGACAATACTACTAAGCACTAACCTAGTAAAGTTGGTGTAGCAGACGTGCTTGATGTAGGAGGCGGGCGGCGCGTGCGCAGTCACCACGCTGGCGAGGGCCTGCTGGTTGGCCGGCGCCAGGCGGATGGTCTCCACCCGCTGTACCGCATCACGATGGAAACCTGGTAAAAATACTTTTTAATACACCTCATTGGTCGAAATTCAAATTTACTTTTACTGAAATTCATCAATACCTTAATTATAATGAGTGTATAGGTTATCTAAAATTCATTTCAATCTTGGATTGTAGATTCATTCATTTCAGTATTCATTTCAATATTCATATTCATTTCAATTTTGGCTACACGATGACAATTTTCCGTTAATTTTCATTGTAATAGCAGTTTAAAATAAAGAAAAAATTAAATATCATCTGAATAAACCTTGGCTCCATCTTGTTAGCAAAATAATGTTATTAAAAACAAAATAACAAACATAATAGCAGCGGCTAGACATCATTCACGAAACCACAAAGACAGCACCGGAATTATGTGATTATTCAACGAAAATTTCATAGTGCCTTAAACAGAAAATATAATGAAGCAGCAATTTAAAGAATTCAAGATAACCGACTGATATTATTGTTGAATACTTCACGGTACTTATACTAATATTTTAGGCGGAAATTTTGTTTGTTTAAACTCGCTAATGTTAGAAACTATTAGAAGGAATAAAACTATTTTTTACGGTTTAAAACTCGCGTATAATTTGGTTACATTTTAATTTTAATTCGACGTTTCGAATGCTTTGCAGCAATCGTGTTCACGGGTAGACGAGATGTACACTGCACTTACATCTCGTCGGGTTAAAATTAAAATGTAACCAAATTATACACGAATTTTAATTCGTAAAAAATAGTTTTATTCAAATGTGTACTCTTGGAAATCTTAGCAAGGATTTGAAAAAATCTGTCGGATTATAATTGGAAAGTTCATGAGAAGGGTATACATATCTTTACGATACTGTTCTAGTGGACCAAATAGTAAATAAAATTATTTGTACGCGGGTGGAGCAGCGAGTAACAGCTAGTACATAATAAGTTATACATATAATAAAAGTTAAATACATTGCATAGTAAAGCTTTAATAAATTTGAATAAAACTGGATGAGCAAATTTAAATTGTTAGATATTACAATTGTGAGTTTTGGCAAACAATGTTGGCATCCAAACGACAATTTTACGACTTTACCTCCATAAAGTAAAAAGATAAGATAAACATCACTTTTTACTTATTTCTTTTTTACTTTATTTCCATGAATAGTACAAATATAAATGGTGCAAGCATTCATTCTAATCGACTAGAAAATTAATTATATACTTTTTGGCACTTGTAATTAAAATTAAACTACATTTTTGAGAACAACAACAAATTAATATTTTTTTAATTAACGTATTTGGAACAAAAAAGTTAGTATTGTATTTGTTTGTCATAAACAAATTAAAATGGTAGCTCTTTATATTAGTATATTGCCAACGTACTTACTACTTGTACGTACAACTTCTATTAGAGGGAACTACCAATGAACGATCGAGACTGCCTATAAGCCTCCAAGCTACTCAATTATTTACTAGATTCTTCCATCTTTTATGATTAAGTGTGAAAGCGATCCCGTGTCTACAATATGATGGTGAGGGTAAGCGTTGGTCTCATGGGTCTTATCACGTTTTCTAAGCTGGTTAGTCCCAAACACCAAATGTCCTCTCTTCCTGATAACCATCTTAATGTTTATGGTTAAATCGCCTGAAATACATGATTTATTCTTACCAAACTGGTTTTTGATGGACAATCTTCTGAGCAGTTCCATGAAGGTCTGACTGCCGACCTTGGGTACGCGGTTAAAGAACAGCAGCTCAATATCAGCCCGCGCGGTGTTGTTCAGTTCCCAAGGTTCTGGCAAAACTTCTTCTTGTACCTCTTGATATTCTTCTGACCTGTCAGTTTCTTCTAGGGTGCGTCGAGGCTTGCTGCGTTCCTGTTTAAGAAGAAGAAGAAGAAGAAGAGGGTTATCAGTGGTTAAGTTCAACGTCGTATATTTTGGCATATATCTAAGTGTCTCATAGTAATGTCTATTTTAAAGTGTGATTTAGTGTTAAATACCTTTATAATATGAGAGTGTTCAGAGTGCCTAGTGAGACTTTTCTAATCTACTCCAACGCTTAAAAGTAAACTTAAATTGCAATGAAATAAGAGCAACGCCATCTAGTGGGAATAAAGTGGAATTGCTCTTATTTCATAAAAATAAAACTTACTAAAGAGTAGGAAAGAAAAACTTGGACACGGCACAGCACCCTGATGTTATAGTATCTTTTTAATCTCTTAATAGGCCTAATACTAATATGAATTTTTGGACTGATATTCGTATTTCTGAATCTTTTCTTGTGATTAATTAATTTAATATTGTTCGTTCAGGAAGTTATTAATACTTTCTATTATTAATTTATATTTTAATTGTTTCTTTAGTAATGGTCACGTTATGTTTTAATGTTTCTTGAGTAATAATCATTAACTTACAGCTCCGGTGTTTCTTCGTATCGCTTCTAAAGCCTCTTTGTACTCTTGCGCAGACGCGTACGCATGTTCTAGACGATCTGTTTGGATCTCTGTAACAAAAACATATTTATATATAATTTCTTTATACAAAGTTATTGGATTTAATTATTTTTTATTTGTAATAAAATTTCCATGATTACTATTATATATAATTATCCAGCTGGGCTATATAAATTCTATCGAAATTTTCCCGACAAATTTCGAACTCAATCGGAGTCCTTATTCATGAGTTCACGCCGTGATTCCGCCAGCTGCGAGCTTGTGAACAAGGAACCCTATTACAAATTTCGATAGCATTCATTCACGTAAATACTATAGTGTTTTATATGGTGGTATTAAATATAGTATTGAAGTTTTTATTACTATTTCAATCTGAAACTTAGTTCTCACTCTATTAAATACATAAAATCCAATAGCAGTTATTAAGTTCACAAAGCCCTAAGTAGTAAAAAGCTGTAATACAGAGAAAAGCAATAGACCCTATAATTACATAATAATACCAATGAAGTCGGATGATGCATTCACAAATTAGGTGGCTGATTTATGTATGAACCAATGATTTGAATCAATGTAGAATTAGGAGTTATGATGTATGGAACTGTATCATAATAAAAAATTGAGTGCTGTTTTTGGACATTGACCCCAAGTTTTATGAACTTAAGATACCTCTGAGTAAACATAATCTTAATAATTATATGAAGATGAAATTATTTGCTTAGAATTATATTATAATGGAATTATTGCTATGTTATCGTTATTATTGATTTTTTTATTTAATAAATTACTTATAATAACAGCCCGAAAGTTTGGTTTCGATCAGTGTCGGCCTTAGTTTTGATTTCGGTCAAAAAAACGGCATCTTTAGGCCGAAATTCGAATATTCGTGAATTATCATACATTATCCGTTGACCGTTATTTTAAATATGTTGGACATTAATTACTCACATACACTTCTACGTGTATTTTAGAAAAAATATACGTTAAAATAAATGATTTTGCTAAGTTATATGTTTATTCTTAATTGCAAAATATACAAAATATCGCACAAAGGGGGTTCTAATGGCATAAAGACATTCCCTAAAAGCATACCTTATAATGTACAGAAGGCACTGCTAGGCGAGCCAAAAAACAAAAGAAAAAAAAGCCAAAAAAAAAAACGAATATTCATATGAAAATGCAAATATATTATATACTATATATATAATATGTAATACGGACTTAAGACTGTATTACATTATTCTAATATTCTACCAATGTTTTATGTGAAGGTTCCTTGTTCGCCATTCCACAGCTCTTCTAGTTGTAATTCTAGTATATATAACGGTAGTGTCGGTCATAAACTGTCTCTATTTGAATCATGTTCTATACTCGTGATGTCAAAGGAAATTGTCTTTCACAAATCGATAATGTATCGAATGAAACAGAGCTTCCTCGATCAATAGCGAATATAATTTAATGATATTAATCGATAAATATGTGGCAATAAAATCGATTTTATAACGCAATATAAAATATATTTGATTCAAGTATTTATAGTGTATTATTGTGAGAGAATAGTTTAACTATAATAAAGACGATTTTGTTCTAAAGCTTATTTTATATGTATGTATTATTATAAATCTTATTTACCATAAACTCAAAACAACTATACCTATCATATTTTTAAAATATTTGTTAAATATTACAATAATTATTTAAAACTTGAGCATTCAACCTAAAAAAAATGAATTGCATCGAAATTTTAGAAAAACAATATTATTTTATAGATGTTGATTAAGAAAAAGGAAAGAAATATTGTTGTAATATTACTTTAAGGCTTCAAGTTCAAAAATAAAAATTAAACAGACTATTAGTTTATGTAATTCCTGGAAGTTTCTATTATATCTTTAATTCTTTATCTGATATTACTGTAATTAGCAACGAGATCTGAATACAATTGAAGTCAGGATATTTGAACAAATCGTATATTTTAACAATAATACGTTGCTATGCCTTGTATTTTTACAAAGATTTAATAAGATTAAATAAAAAAAATTTGAAGACACAATAATATATATTTTTAATAGGATGATAAAACAACAAATTTTAATTACCAATTTTAATAACTAAAGTCTTATGAATACGATGTCGAAGACGTGTATCAGACATTGTATAAAAACATTTAGATATTGCAAAACAACAAGAAAACTTCAAAACCTTTTTAAAAGAAAAAAGAATTATAAGAATTTGCAAAAGAATTATAAGAACTAAAAAACCCATTTCACTATCATTATAGTAACACTAATAAGATACTCGGAAGTGAGTCCGCAAAAACTATACTTTGAATAATAACAGCGAGAGAATTTGGCTTTGATGGTGAGTATGAAAAAAGAAATGAATCAATCGATCAGTACTTCCGGACCACATGTTTCTAGTTCAAAAAGTAATGAAGACACGGTACATATTTCACGCTCCACTTAATAAATCATAAAACTCAATTTTTATTAAACTATTTTGTAAACTTATTTATTTATACATTTCTTTTATATTTTACAAACAATTTTAAAAGGTAAATTACACTCAAACTCTAACCTTAAATTAAATTTTAATAAGATAATATTTTTTGTTTCTATAATTGTTATTTATTTTATATATTTTATATTAAACAGATAAAAGCTAGACATACGTAAAAATGGGAAGGGATTTGGTAAATAAATTAGGTACGCATTTGGAATAATTTTGGCAATCATTCAACGTCTAAGTCGAAGTCTTATTTAAAGTAAAATCAAAATAAAAACAAAAAATTTTAAACTCTAATAGCACTGATCCATACGCCGCAGGTATTTTGCGGTAAGGAAATGAAGACATATCTAACTGTGGCGGTGTCCATGACAGACCTCGCGTGTTGTCCGCCTCCTAATGAACGACATTTACTGTTAAATGATAACTTCTCGACGGATTCATCTTAATCTAAAAACCCCAGCAATGATACTTAGGTTGATGACACACATGATACTATTTTGTCTAACTCATTCGCAAATAGAAATTCGATGCATTTTCAAGTGCAAATTAAAACAAAAACCAGAACATTTTAAATAATTAAAATTTAAACAAAGCAACTGAACCCCATGTTGGATATAATCTAACTTTTCGAAAGTATTAATCAAATAAGATTCGTGGTTATATAATAATTTTACGCTGAATAAATATCAACAATAATCTTGTGTGTATTTAGCTTTAATGGCGCATTTAATCGCCACAGTGGGCAAAATTTACCAAAACTGAATTTAACCATAAACTTCAATTATAATAATTACATGTTCACGGTGAAGACGATTTATTATATAAGAACATGAACATACTAGCGTATACTATATTTCTGTATGTCCATTATATTTTTTGTTTCTCTGATCTTCTCTGCTACATTTAGATCTATTAGCGTTTTGAGACGATAGAGCATTATATAATTACTATCATATTGAATTTTTGGAGTTCTTTAAGATCATGTGAGAGGGACGTAGAGCTAATAGAGCGTTAGTTATCTCTCTCTTCTTTCTCTACCACGGTCTACTTCAATTTTAAGTTGTTTTACATATTGACTATGATGATAATGTTATAAGTGAATAGACTATTAAGTTCTAGCTGATTTTTTTCAATGGACCTACATTTACGAAAGTTGCAAGTATAGTCCAGTTTCTAAGGAGGTTTACACACACGAAATAAAATAGCTTTGACTTTGTCACATATATACTGTGGCCTGTGGATTTATAGGATTACAATTAAAAATTAATATTTTTTTAAATAAATATTTCGTTTATAATAAGTAGAAATTAAAGCACTTTTTGTAAACGCATTCTGCATGTAAAGGTTCTATCAAAATAGATACAGCCATTTTCAAAACTAACCGCAATCAAATATTTAATTTTAAAAAACTTCATTTTTATTTCTTTACTTTAAAATTGTCCAGGCATCAATAGTTCTGAGATTAAATGAAAATTAATGCTATTGTCATATATATGATATAACAATATACATATCTAGTAATACATACGCTGGACCTGTGCCCAGTTAAATGCCATATTACATTCCACTTTTGGTAAGGTTTAACCGCAACTGAGTTCGCGTACTTCAGTCGGTGGAGCATTGAACTCTCCCTGTCTTAAAACCTATTATTTAGTGCCAGATAAGATTAATAATGAAAACATCTGAGAACTCAGGAGCACCTTATTAACATAACTATAAGAGCTTGTTGTACATTATAATTAACATGCAGACTTAATTAACTTTGGCAAATTAGTTGAGTGATAGACTCAGTGATGTAGAGATGTTAACAATGTTACTGAACAATAATTGTTACTAACCTATTGTAAATATAATACCGATATAAACATATATACTTTTTAAATATGGAACATAATAGGTCGGGGAAATTTATTTTTTTTCTTTGACAACTAAGGTAAGATTCGAAAAGACTTTTGCACCGACCTATTAAATGACTTTTAAAAATAGAACATATATTTGTTCATATATATATATAGGTATATATAGAAACTTTTTCCTCGACCTATTGTATAACTTTTTAAAAACAGAACATATATTTGTTCAGAGTTCAAAGTAAAATATATAGAAACTTTTTCCTCGACCTATTATTGACTTTTTTTTAAAAATAGAACATTCTTTGACTCTATAAGCTTAAATTGTAAAAAGTCTATCTTTTCTGATCATTAGTTAATGTGAGAAAAGAGAGCTGCTGTATTAAGTTTGTACGTTTTTTGTATTCATTAACGAGGTTTACAAAGTCTTAGGAATTCGTATTATCTGTTATTTATATTTACTTTCAAAGATTTGCAATAAATGTTTGGGAAGTTTTTTAATTTAACTTTATAAGATCTGTTCAATGTTTCGGATTTCCGGATCCCTAAATTCTCGTTGGGTAAAATCAAATAACTTTTATTACGAATTTAAAAGATGTTTCTAGATAAAATTGAACATAGGCTACAGGTTTTTTTTTTAATTAAAAAATACCAGTACGTTTGTATTAATTGGTGTTTAGTTCCTTGAACGATTAATATGTTAACAAGCAATGCAGCCATGAGAAAAAGTTACCCTGTACTCAGAAGTTATTAGTAGCTCGAGGGATACAGATAATATATACAGATAGAATTGTATATAACGTATTGATTGAGATAAGAGTTAAGTATATTAATGAATTAAGGATAATTAAAAAAAAAATATTAAAGATTAATATTGCATATATAAAATTTGTTAATGCCAAAAAAAAATTATAAATGTATACTAACTTTTGATCTATGTTTTTGATACATAGAATATACGAGAAAAGTTACAAACTTATCTGTACAACAAAATTTGACATAATCTACCTTATTGCTATGGAATAAGAAAAATGATATGTCATTTTAGTAAGTTTGCCATTAACTGTCAAATTTAATAACAAGCAGAACTCTTATTTAAAAAAAAGTGTCTATCAACAGTATTTTATGAGTCGTTGAAGTTACTCTTATTTTTTTATTCTTATAATATTAACTCCACTTCAATAAACATAGAAATAAGCAACACGAAAGACACGAACATTTGAAACCGCAATCTGATGAAGATTATATATATAATTCTTCTGTGTGAGAAGCAGTTCTGTATTCGGGGTCAGTAACCAACACACCAGCATCCAACAACATGAATAGAAGATTAACAATAAAAGATGTATAAGAAGTAAATATACTTTTTAAAACATTTTTAAATATAAATACTGTAGTCAATGTAGAGATTACCATAAATTAATTATTATTATATCCCTATCACAGGAACTTGTTTATATACACTATATAATAGTTATATAATATATGATAATAGTTCTAAGAGGGCTGGTTTTATACGTCTTGAATAATAAGCATTGCAGGGGACCTTTTTATACACAACACATTATAATATTACATCGACGAATATATACATTTTCATTTTCTAATTATTAGGACTGGTTTAGTTACGAGCATTTTAAACTTGTATAGCTAATATATATAATAAGTTTGTAATATGTTTGTTTTGTATCATCCAGGCTAAATTAAAACATTGATAAAGTGCCATAATTATATAATATATTAAAGTGAAAATTATTTTATTTATGTAATTATACATTTGTATGATGTACGTACTGATTTTAATATTGCTGAGAAGACGGCTTTGTTCGTTACCCATATATTCTATTGAAATATATTTAAGGCAATTGTTTTTACTATTAAGTTATATACACTAACAGTCACAACGAATGGTATCTAATTTAAAGCTTAACTTTGTGATTTACTCAATAAATTTTGACAAGACAAATCCTATTAACTCTTCCAACTCAACTGTATTAATACTTTAAGCCACGTGACATTCTTTCACAAAAAACATTAGATAAATACATCTCGTCTCCAAGCGAACACGCTGTCAAAGCATTTGAAACATCGGGTTTAATAAAAAATAAAAATATAATAATAAACACGACTTAAATCCTTTAAATAGTTTTATTCAAAATTTAGTTTAAATTACTAGAAAGCTCATAAATGTACTAAATAGATAGTAAACTAGGAAACGTGAGACGTTAATGTTTCTCATCTAATTCGTAGTCCATGGTGAGGGTTCATGAAGCTCCAGCTAACACCGTGAACTATTGAACTTGCCCTTAACTAATGACATTTACAAAGCGTGACTAAGCGGTACTTTTAAACAGATCATATAGTTTTTGTAATTTGAATCTTATTCCACAAATATAAGGATAAAACTCTTTTGGTCCTTTAATCGTGAGATAGGCGCCAGGATAATATGGGATTGTAAATGTTTAAGAACGACCCACGTGTGGAAATTTCAAGAGCTGATGTCTGAGGTTATTTTTACAAATTAATACATTATTGTAATTTTTCATTTTATTTATTTAATTTTAAATAGTTAGCGACAAAGAATATCTTTAAAAAAATACATATATTGGATATGCTTATTACAAAGAGAATTCTTGCTCACAAAGAGATTTCTTGCAGATTACGTCTCTCTTCAAACCATGGGTTTTAGAGGGCAGAAATAAGTACATAGATATTTCTATAATATTCAACAGATACATATTAATAAAACTATTTTTCGTATATAACTCGCGTTTATTATTACATTTTTATATTTAACCCGACGTTTCGATGATGGACAGACACCATCATCTCGTCTTACCGCGAACACGTTTGCTGCAAAGCTTCCGAAACGTCGGGTTAAATATAAAAATGTAATAATAAACGCGAGTTATATACGAAAAATAGTTTTACTAATATGTATTAATAATACTATATAGCCTTATATCATAGCCTTCACTTTTAAGATAGTGTTCAAAAGAACTTATTTTGATAAGAATAGTATCAAAATGGGACCCCTGACTCTGCAAATTGACGTGCAAGTGATCACTGACATGAATTGAAGTGGAAAAGTTTTAAACAAATAAATACATATATAATACAGAATATAATTACTATATTTATATCTATTCAAACAAAAATAAATATTTAAACAGTAGTTAAGTACTGTTAAATTAATTGAATTAAACTGTCGCGTTGATAACGGTTGTCAACAAAATAAATAACGGGTTGAATAAATTAATATAGTAGCAAACTGTTTAATGATGTTAATTTTATTAACATCACTCAGAATTAGGACAACTAAATGTTAATTTAATGATAATTACTGTGACAACTATTAATATCACTAATAAATTATCAAATGAAGTAAAAAATATCTTTCTATATATCTATTACGGGTAAAACTTCTGCTATTCAGAGGTATGGCCATAGCGAGCTGATGTAACAATGGTTGTGTCATTGAGGGTGAGGAATACAGTCTTCCGGGTCCCTGGAGCAAGGATAGCGGGCTCAATGACCTGAGTATGGACAATAGGACTCGTTTGGAAATGATCTTCTAATGCACTTTACAGATATTTAGCCAAATTGCATATTATTGTTTTAATTTATAAAATAATATTATTTCGTTTTTTGTAAAGTTCGTTTCGGTCTAAATAAAAATTTACAAAATTAGATATGGTCAGTTTAGTTTCATCTTTCATAGTTTTATTGTTTTTATCTGTGAAATATTTGAGTAACTTTCTCTGTCCAAATATGAAAAAACTTTATTGCTTGCACTAAGTATGGTAGCGAAGATCCATGCTGAGTGGTTATTATTTGGAAACAAATGTAGAAATTGTAATAAAAGAGCTTGGATGTCCATTCACTTGAAAGTAATGTTTCATTCAGTACTTTCCACCCATCTAGTTATTATATGGATTAATTGTACAATCTAAGATCAAGACATAATACTTCGAAATAAATATAATGTGTACAATATTTTACATAAGTATTGAAAAAAATAAAACTTCAACATGACAGCTAAAACCGCGGCATTTTACTAACAGTAGTTTTTTAATCACCAAAGATTGTGAAACTAATCTAATTAAATAAATTATATTATATATAAGATATTGTTAATTGGATTAATATGTTAAATGTGTAAAATATGTTTTTGCATATATCTAAATCTCATAAATAAAATGCTAATGCAAGATATATTTCTAAAATCTAATTTTTTATGTCACAGATAAAAAAGTTGTTATAGCTTAAATCTAACATGTTATATGTACACTATTCCTAATGCCATAGACACTAGTGTAAACACAGCCTGAGGCAAGAAATAAAACTAAAATAGATATTGCAGCTCTGACTTCAGTGCAGCTCGGTGCCTGAGGCTTATGGCTTATCTCGTATAATAAAACAAAATTTAAATTGTTTTATTATGATTACACAATAATACCCTTTGAAAGATTTTTACATGTGATTTAACAACCATTATATATTTGTAACTTTATATCTTAACCATTATTATTTAAAATATTTATTTATCTGTACGAGATAATTATATAAGTGCTCTAAAGTCGAGCCTAGAGCCCTGTTGTAGGTTTGTGCACGAGCCAATCTCTCACAGAACATCGATCAGAAGTTTTTATAAAAACTAAGTTCCTTTCATTCTCCTAATGATGCTCACATCTCAAAACTACAGTCAATATATATTATTATTATATATCAAATATCATTACTTGTACAATTCTATGCTATCTCTGCCTTTGAGAAAGCCGCCTGCAACTAGGGCGGACAATCATTCGTGACCTGTCAGAATGATCTAGATCTAAGATGTATTCTGAATTTAATAAATATAAACAATACTATATTATTCAGTACAGATACTATTTCAGTTGATTTCTGACTTTTATCTATAAATACCTGTACTTCTTCTAAAGAAAATAAATGTTAGCGACTTTTGTCAAAAGTAGAATAAATAAACTACTCTTATAAGGAAATAAAAACAGTACAGATAGTATGTTATTTCATTTCAGTCTTATGTCATAAGTGTCTGTAATACTTATATTTCTGGTAGAGAAAATGAAACTTTTTAAACTATGCTTAAAGGGTAAGGAACAAAGTCTAAATAAATGTTTTTTTTTTGTCTAAAAAGGTTTTATACAACAATTTTGAAAAAGAATCTCAAAAACGCTATTTATTCCTGAGTTAGGTTAGGTTAGTGATCTTCACGGTGAATGTTTTATAAATTCTTTTAATATATTAAATCATTACAGTCTCGTAACGTCAGATCATCATTATCTGAACGCGATGCATCAATTTAACAGTAAGCCTCAATTTGCCGTCAATCAAATTAAATACTAACTGTTTTTAACACTTTTCTCCTCTTAGTGTTGTATGTCAATCATACAGCCATTAGTTATGTCAGAAATGAGAACTGACCTACAAGTATATGTTAGAAGATTGTGCTACATTATATTTATGATTAAAACAGATAATATATTAAAATAACAAAAAAACAATATTATTAACTTTTTCCGTACTAATAGACTCAAGAAATTGTTTAACAGATAAACAATGTTTGTCACAGCACCTCTTGGTGTTAGACCTCCTCGCTTCTCATAAAATATGTTCAATCTATTTTTGGCTTTCAAGACGTCAAGCCGTCATTATCATTAAGTTTATTTATCAGAAAGATGTTAGTAGATTCAACATTTACTTAAAGATTCAGTTTATTGTGTATTTTTAGAAACATTCAATTACAAAGTTGATTTGAATAATTAAGATGCAGAAAATTAGTAATTACGAAACAATTTATAATAACAATGTGGTATCAAAGCGTGGGTGGAAATTAAATGGTTTTTTCTTTTACGACTAATACATCTCAATTATCCATTATGGAACATAAAGTTTCTATAATTATAGACTATAGATTATTTTTTAATAAAACATCACGTTATGTAATGATTATAAAAAGTAATTGTATTTTTTTTTATTTTATTGTATATTTATGCAAATGTTAATAGTCTAATGACTGATATATTCGAGTGAAAACTCAGTAGCATTATATTTATATATATATATATATATATATATATATATATATATATATATATATATATGTTGTAGTAGTACATCACTAACGTGTGCGATGTAGATCAAGCAATAAGGAAATGGTATGCGAGCCCTACGTGCGGTAACATGCGGTCTAATGGACGCATAGTTTAGCACATGCCTTATTAGTCTGTGGTGGAAAAAGCGCGCCAATTTAAGATGGCATCTGTATACAAAATGGCATCATTAATGCTTTTAATGCTAAAAGTATAGAATTTCTTTTTATTTAAAGGTGCGTAAATTCAATAATAAAAAGTTATTTCGTATTTTATCGCAATTTCGATATATTCACATGCCCATTAACATTTTTAATTTTAAAAAGTTTTTGTCATAATTTTCTCACGTAACAGAAATGCTGGTGCTTTCTATATAGCCAGTTACAAAGACAAAAGTGTCTTTCTGTGTATACCTTTTTAATGTTCAAAGGTTTTGGAGCGTATTTTGCGCTGCTCTACTTAGAGTTGTCAAAATAATTAGGTCATAGAAAGCCGTATTAGTGTATAATAAGTTGAAACAAAAGAGTTAACAAATGTAAATAAATTTCTTGTATAAATTCATAAAATTTACAAAATATATACAGCCTTAAGAGTTCATTGAACGAATAAATTGGTTCGAATATTATCTGAAGTATGAAAAGTGATTGAAAACCTGTGACCAACATAAAAGTTGCTGCAATAAAACTCTTTTAAAGAAAGTGAAAGCTAAGGCATCTGATATCTCATGTGCATACAATAGCCCATCATTTTAAAACACTTTGCATTATCAGTATCTTTCTCTCTCGAAATAATAGGAACTATATTATTTTCTTTATCTTTTTTAATCTATATTTATAACTAGCTTTTGCTTGCCGCTTTACCCGCGGAGCACCTACTACACTAAAAATCTATTTTAAATGTAAGAATATTTGTTCTTACGAAGTGAAGATTTTTGTGAATTACACAGAAACAAACCGAATTAAAAAATATATATTAATTTAATAAAATTAATATTTATCATATTTATCTTTAAGTAAGCTGGTTAGCTTACTTAAAGATAACTATGATAAATATTAAATGACGAACCACATGTATAAAATAATATAAAAGAATGTCTAGAAAAGGTGACAGGTATGTGACATAAGTGCACATCCTTAATTATAACTTCATTTTTAAAACCACCTAGTTTTTAATTATTATAATAATGTATTAAAAAACTTTCCATATAACAGGACTCGAATCCGCGACCTTTGGAAAACCATCACGTCGCTGTACCAATTGAACTACTGTATCGCCGCTTGCTGATGAGATCTGTTCTACCAGCGCATATAAAAGTAATACATTCCTCAAAATGTTTTGTCCTGTTTAAACTTCATCCTAATACTCAACTTCATCTAAAACATTTTTAGAAGGTCTATACTATTGTTTAGAAGATAATAAAAAATTTAAAATAATTTTAATCACAATTAAAGTTTTACAAAACTTTTTATTTATATTATATTTATAAAAGACACTTTCTCAGGAATAGGATATTAAGAGGTCATTGCTTGATGATATTTATTTGATTTATTATTTAATAATGTACAGAGATAGCAATCATTAAATGTTAATTACGGTCAATGATGCAAATTAATTTAAAATCTGATGTTAGTGGGTCTCCGCCATTTTAGTGACACACTTAACGAATTATGGAAATTCAGATAATTATAATGTCATCAGTATTTTTTTATATTCATTAGTTACACTTAATTGGTGTCATTGACTCCATTAAAATAAATCTACTTTCTTCAACAATGAGGTTGCAAAATTACTAATTGTACGGATACATTTGACTAGTTGCGATCTGTTACAGCGCTCTGGTGGACTTTTTTAAAACACAGCGTGGGAAAGAAACGCATTAGCTTGATTATTACTAGACTTTTGCATTGGTCTTTCTAAAAAGTCTATTGACGGTTTTGGGATAATGGTCTATGTCCATATAACTCTCGTGGGCCATTCTGTAGCAAAATTGGAAGACTTTGGCTCGACTATTATTTCGACGACTTAGATACTTTAGCAAAATTGGTCTTCGCGAAATTCTATCCATTTTCAGGAATAGTCTATTACCAGAAGTCTTTTGTAAGCCATTCTATATCAAAATATCTGTAAAAAAGGTAAGCACTCGACCATTATTTTTATGACTTACTATTTCTACACAGATATTGTGAAAAGTCCAATGATATTTTCGAGTTAATCATTTATTTTCACTTCTCTCTCTTGGGATTTTATTTTTTTTTTTTTTTTTTTTTTTTTGTTTAGTGTCTCATGCTGTTAGCCCTAATGGCTGTTACAGCGTCACCGGGGGTGGCGGGCGATGGCTTAGATGCCTCCGCCCTTGAAAATCCGAGCCTGAGGGGCCCGGGGGAGAACGTCCGTCTCAAGGGTGCCTGTAAGAGGCCGGACCTCGGCTTGAGACGGCGTTTATACTGAAGATGCTATTTGGGATTATTGACACTAACGTTCCTCGACGGCAGAACGCCGAGGCAACGTATGTTTTTGGTTCTTCGCCTTCGCCGGCGAAGGCGGTGTGTGTATGTTTGTGTTGTGTGCCCTACTCGTCTGTTACGTCCGATGAACGTACAGGTATAATCATCCGGGTCGGTGAGAATCGACCTGGGGCGTCTCCTTCTCGGGGGAGCTTCGGGGTTTGGTTCGTAACTGGTCGCCTCAAGTACCAGAGGGTTGGGGTGGTCTTTAGTTTTATCAAAGTAGCCCTTTGAGAGCTCCTTGAAATATTGGGCGATGGTGGGCATGCCTAGATCCCTATGGAGGTCTATGTTACGTACGTACCAGGGGGCTCCCGTGGCAATACGCAGAAATTTGTTCTGAATCACCTGAAGGGGTTTCAGATTAGTGTGGGCAAAAGCGACACTCGCATAGGACATTACTGATCGTATACAGGCTTTGTAAAGTGTGCACTTATTTCTAAGCGACATTTTACTCCGCTTGCATATGAGTGGATACAGGCGACCTTGTATGAGGGCTGCTCTGTTTCTAACAATTTGGATGTGCTGTTTAAAAGATAGGTTACTCTCAAGCGTTACACCTAGATATTTGGCTTTATTGCACCAATTTATCGGATTGTTAAAGATCTTTAGTCTCTCTAGCCGACTGGTTTTCTCAAGTTTCCCCCTTTGAAAGAGTACCGCGGTACTTTTCTCCGGGTTTAGCTCGATTCTCCATTTCCTAAACCAATCCCCTAAGGTATTGGCGTAGGACTGAAGACGAGCGATGATCAATCCAGTCGAGTAGGAGGAGGAGTATATTGCGGTATCATCCGCGAACAAAGCTAATTTTGTATTTAGACCCGGACTAGGTATATCGCTTGTGTAGATCGAATATAAGATGGGCGAGAGGACTGAACCCTGTGGAACCCCTGCCCTGATGGGGCGGGGGGAAGAGAGAACACCCTCCACTCTGTAGCGAAACGAGCGTTTCGACAAGTAGTCTCGTATTAATAATACGAGTCTGTCCGACACGCCGAACTGATACAACTTGTATACCAGTCCCGCATGCCAAACCCTGTCGAACGCCTTCGCCACATCGAAGAGGATAGCGCCCGTTTTATGTTTATTACGACTGCGGGTGAAGCCCTTGAGAATGTGCTCCGTTAGGCGTTGCACTAAGTGGGTGCTTGAATGACTGGCTCGAAAGCCGAACTGCTCGTTGGGGATTAGTTTGAGCCTCTCTAATTCTGATTTTAATCTATTTTGGACTATTTTCTCATAAAGTTTACCTATTGAGTTAAGCAAACTAATGGGACGATAACTATTGGGGAGGTTACGGGGTTTACCCGGTTTGGAGATCCCTATCACAATGGCCTCTTTCCACTGATCCGGGAATGAGCACCCGGCCAGTAGAGCGTTAAAAATTAGTACCAGTAGGTAAATCAATTGAGGCGGAAGGAGTTTGAGCACCTTGTAAGTGATCATGTCTGGACCCGGAGCCTTTTTGGAGTTAAAGGACTTTATTATAGTCTTTACCTCCTCCAAGTTCGTGTCCTCTAAAAGGGGTGATGTTGGAGGTTGAGACGACCTTTCACGAACGGATGATTCTACTGAATTTACATGTTCTATGTCGCAGTGTTGTGTACTTAAGGTACATTGCGACTCGAGACTATCGGCCAAGCATTCGGCCTTCTCCCTATCATCGAAGGCGGGTGTGTCGTTCGGTCTGTCGAGCGGAGGCATTGCCGAGACGGTGTCTGCTGCCAGGGAACGCTCCAGCGCCCAGAAAGCCTGGTGCGTTGGAGCGAGCCCTCCCAGCAGCGTGTCCCAGTTGCCGTCCCTAAAGGTTTTGAGAGCTTCTCTCGTTTTCCTTTGGAGACGGCGTAGCTTCCGTTTGTTGTCGGCTGTCGGATAAGAGTCATGGGCCCTAGTCGCGGCATTTTTTCTGTTTATTAGAAATCTAATGTCCGGAGGGAGAGCTTGGCGGCCCTCGAAGGTCACCGGGATCTCCCTCGTGGACGCGCCTAGACTATCTGTTATAAATGAAGTTAAGTGGGCTGAAGCTGATTTGGCTACCTCGACCGTATCAATTGAGTCAGGTATTAAGTCGAGGTGCGCCGAAACGGGTGACTTGAACAGCTCCTCTAGCTTGTTCCAGTCGGTTATCTTTTTCCGCGCGGGTGCCGCTAAGGGGGGGGATCCTAGCTGGATTAGTACTGGTCTGTGGTCGGAGTCGAGCTCGGATAGCGTCTCGATGGAGCGTAACTGTAGGGTCACGTTCCTCAAGAGCGCTATGTCAAGTACGTCGGGTCTTCTGTTGGTTATGTCGGGAAAGTGTGTCGGGTCTCGTGGTGCGATAATCTCAAAGTTGAGATCACGCTTGTCCATCAGTCTGTTTAGTGTCCGTCCTTTGTCATTTGTCCTTCGTGAGTTCCAGCGAGGATGCTTACTATTGAAATCGCCAGCCAGAATGGTGGCGTTTTTTAGATTAAAAAGTGACTTAAGGTCGCTCTCTAATAGCTGTTTGGAGGGTGGAAGATAAATGGATGCTAGCACCACCGGCTGATGGCCGGTCATGCTCACCTGACATACTGACGCCTCTATATTTACTAACGTGGGGGTATCGATGGGGGTGCAATGAAGAGACCTTCTGTAATAAATGGCGGTGCCGCCGCCCCTAACATTTGCCCTGTCATTACGTATGATGTTAAAGTTCGCGATTTTCGGATCTCTATTACTAGGTTTGAGGAAGGTCTCTTGTACTAACAGAATGTCTACTTGATGCGTAACTACGAAGTCGCGTACTAGTGATATTTGTTTGAGAAGGCCGAAGGCATTGAACATTACTATTTTTAAGTGACGCGGTTTGTCCCTACCTATACTAGTCATTTAGGATGACATTGGGGGGAGATTATAGATGTTATTGAGCAACTCCGCGTGCTCCAATAATGCGGCGAGACGCGCGTTCGGATCGCGTTCCGCTGCTTTAAGTTTCCTCGACAGAGCTAGGAGCTCTGGAGGATTTATGGCGCCTATAATACTGGTGAGGTAACTCACCGTGGAGATGAGGGATGCGCCCTCGCCTGCTGCCGGTTTGGCAACGCCGACCGGCTTGGAGGGCCGTTGCGGCGGTGCTGGATTGACTGCTGCGCTGGGTGGATTAACCCAGGCTGCGGTTGGTGCCTTAGGGGCGGTGGGTGTTCTTGCCTTAAGGGCGGGGAAAGCTCCGGGGCTCATAGGAGTCCACGGAGGTATGACAGATTTGGGCGGGATTCTCGCCGGCTGCGTCCTGCGCGGGGCTTTGGGGCACCCGCGATAGTTCGCGGGGTGGCCCTTCTGCTGGCACAACACGCAGCTGGGAGGATCCTCCGGGACGGGGGCCTTGCGCTGGCACTCGGCCGTTGCATGGTCCCCCAGACATTTCACGCACCTAGGGCGTGCATGACAGAAACGGGCTGAGTGCCCATAGAGCTGGCAGCGATGACACTGCCCTGGGAAACCGCGACCGCGCGGTATTTCTACTTTAATGCCAGACAACTGGCATATCGACTTTATGTCGAAAACCTTTTTTCCTTCTGGAGAGTGCTCCAGATGGACAAGGACAAGCTCGTAGGGAGTCTTGTCCCGGGAACGGTACATGCGGTGGACCGCATGTACGGGGAGTTGCTGGGACTTAAGGTCCTCTAATATGCGGTCGCATGGGAATGCGACCGGGACTCCTCGGATGACCACCGTGAGGCGGCGTTCATCCTCAAGTGCGTAAGTGTGGTATTCTAAACCACGACTTGAGAGGTATTTTGTCAGACCCCGGTGGTCTGACGAAGATCCCGCCTGAATTTTAATGCCCACGGCGGTCGAGCGGGCGGAGGTGAAATGGAGCTTGCGCTCCGCCATGGCGGCTGAGACAGAGTCCCATTGGGACTTGTCTCGAAGGAACAAAGGCGGCGGCGCCTTTGTTTTAACGACCGCCGCGCCTGCGGATGGAGCCGGCGCGGCGGTTGCGCGAGCTACGGTCGCGGTGGGGGTGGGGGTAGGGATGGGCGCAGGCGAGGCGCGTGTGACCGTTGTAGCCGGAGCTACCGCGGTCACCCTTTTGGGCGGGGGAGAGGTGGCGGGGGAAGGCGGTTTCGCCGCCCGCTTCCTCTTTGTGCGTTTAGACACTACGGTCTGGAAGCCGTCATCGCTTTCCGATGCCGACGACGCCGCAGTGTCCATGCTCTGATCATCTTCAGAGACAGTATCGACTGTCCCTGGAGACTCGGGGGGGGAGCTCGCCTCTGACGACGAGCTGGCCTGTTCATTATATTTATCTAAGATGTGGGGGAAAAAAGTCCTCAGGAACTGTAGTAGCTCCGGAGGACTGGGACTCTTTGAACTTGGCTCCATGACGGAGCCGGGGTCGGAAAAAATGGACCTCCCTGCCTAGACAGGGAGGTGTGTACTTACTGTGTTTTCGCTATCTGGGCCCTGTTTTCGGCAACAGGGGTGTAACCTACACTTACGACTGTGTTTTGATTTTTTACCAACGACGGCTAGCGACGTAGGCCGCAATCGCTGGGTGCAATGGAATGACCCTACACAACACAACACTACACGACACTACACTAATATGATGAGGGTGCGCAAGACGATCGTCAACGACTATATAATTATCTATCGGGCGTTCACTGTTCAGAGATCTCGAGACGGGCATGGGCTCGCTCCGAGAGTCCGATCGTGAATGTTTTTGTTTTGGGATTTTATGTAGCATTCATCTTCCTGTTAATTGACGACTAATTTTGCTAAAATTAGTCTTTTCGACGAGGTCTTTGATTTTATCGTGTTATTATGTAGCCTATGGCACTCTATAGTTAATTGAACACTAAACACGAAGCAACTAGGAACTAGAAAATAATGTATGTAAATTTACTGGCAGAGTCGTTAATAGTAGAACATAAAGATGAGTCGTTCTTCACTCCTCTGGCAATATGAATACAAATTATCCACCGACTGAACATTCTAAGTAACTAATTAATACTTCCTGGTGGTGTCTGCAGTGCTAGTAGATTTGACTAACTATTAACAACATTACGTTATATATATTTATCAATGTTTATGAATTATATATATGTATATGGACTATAATAATTTAATAATTATTAATTATTTTAACCATATTATAATGTACATATGTTAAAAGTATAAAAATAAATAATTAAAATAGATTAAAAATGCATTACAGACAAAATCTGAAGCTGCGATCAAATAATTTACAAATACGATTTTCTATTAATTTACATAAAATACCTAACAATATATAATAATAGACAACTTTAATAAATTATATTGTAATCCTTTCAAATGTTTAATTTAAAAATAGATTTGGTTTTTAGAAAGTGTTGCTTCATCAAGAGACTTATGCAAGAAATTATTAAATACATATATAATTGAGCTGAGCCAAGCGGAGCTCATTACTATCCAAATTTTAAACTCTTTTTTACCCTACTCCTCCTTCAATTTACGAGCTACACGCACGAAATTTTGCACAAATGCGCATAATGAGCAAAACCCGGTCTGGATGAAAATCAGCCGAATCGTAATGGTAGTTTTCGAGATAATTGATAAAATGTGTCGGATAGAATTAACTTATAGAACGTTTTTGTTTCGCGCGCGCTGCGTCGCGAGGTCAACCCCGCTTGCGTGGACCTAATTATAATAATACTCACTGTCAGTCAGGTGGTTGAAGGCGGTGATGTCATTGAGGCGCTCCATATTCCTCAATTTGGTACTGAGGTCCCTCGTGTGGAGAAACAGGAACAGAGTGCAGGAGACAGCCACCAGCGCCACCAGCTGACTCGTCCTGTCAAAAATTACATGAATAACAAATTAAAAATTAAAAATAATATTATATACTTTTTGTTTTTTTTTTTAACAATTTATTTTCTTTCTACCTGGTACGATCATACTACGTTATCAATAATACCTAAACCCTACCATTATAAGTTAAAGTAATATTACAAAAATCTTACTTTCCCTTTTTATACCACGAATACTATAAAGTATTATCGTTTTACTATAATTTCTACTTTTAACTTTTTTTTTTGAGGTACTACTTGTAAATAGTTGATGGCTCTTTTTCTAGAAACTTTTCTAGAAATTATTATTAATGAAAAAAAAACTTTTAAACCTATGATTGTTTTACTAATATAATACCTAAAAACAAACTAAAGATTTTGTTTGTTTGTAACACTTTCGAGGCCTGAATTATTCAATCGATCATCAAGTTGTCATGGGTACCGAAAAGGGCATATATTTCCGGAAAAAATACTATAACATAATTATTTTATACAAAATAGGCAAAGTCGCTGGCAAATACTAGAATTGCAATGAATGTTACACTAACAGTAATGTATAGGGAAGTGTTTGATTCCATCTCGGTACGTCGTAACACATAATGCCTTCCTGTCACTACATTCAGTTGAATTTTTGTTGATTGTTTTGTATTCTTTATTGAGAGAACAACAGCAAATTACCAATTATATTACAACTATTCCACATATATAGACATAATAATAGTGTTATTCTTATTTATATAATACTTAATAATAATACTATACACTAATAAATGTTTATAGACCCGGGAAACAATGACATAATAAAAAACTAAAAAGAGATTATGCAAACAAAGAAAAAGAAATATAAAAATATTTTAGTATCTAAATATAATATACTATACAGTAATATGATATAATATAAAACAATTTATTAGTGTATGTGTTTTTGTATGTTGAGTTATATAATATCATGAGGTACAGAATTGAGATATGAAAATTTGTTTTTTTGAAAGCATTTTGTAGGAAAGAGGAACGGGTTAATGTGGGATTTTTTTTATTATGTGTGTGTGATATAAGTGTATATAATAAATTGGAATTCATGTATGTTTTAACTGTGCGTTGACAAAGAATCGTGTCAGCTGCGAAACAGCAGCGTTGTTTCACAAAAGATCATGAAGTATCATGTCCAGCAGTTGGTTGCAGACGCTTAATAAAGACTTACTGTTGTTACAACTTTTATTATAGGATTTCGTATCTCTATACGTTTGAATGTTTACAAGATTAATATTTTTCTTACACCTGCCATATACCAAGATAGTTCCCACTATTTGTAAATTCTTATTAAACAATTTATGTTTGAAAAGGAATGCATACTGGTATTAAACCCATCATCTTAAACTTATCGTCATCGGCTTTATTGATGATAAAATTTATATGGTCATTTATCAAGAGTTTACTATCAAGTAATATACCTTAATCTATAATTAAATTATTTTCTCTTATAGGAAAACTATTTGTCGTATATTTAGTGTTGACGAGTTTATTTATACGAAACAATATATTTTTGAGTGCACTTCCTTATTATTAACATTGATGATTAATTCATTATTACTGATATCTTATTTAGGTCACTTTGAATCAATAAACAATCTTGGATTTTATTAACTTAGTAACTTAGAGTATATAAACAGTTATCTATATCATAATGTTAAATATTATAGAGTAATGGTCCTAAAGTTAATCTTTGCGGTACACCTGAGGATGTATCAACGTGATCAGATAAAGATACACCTAATCTCACTGCTTTTTAAAACTGATTTCTCCATTAAGGCCAATTTAGTATGTATATATGTATGTATGTATTTCAAAGTAAATATTAAGAAAGTAATATAATTTTCTTGCTTCTATTAGTGTATGATTTAAAATATTAATTACAATATACTTAGACATAGTTTTAGATATGTAGCTTTATTTTTCAATAAAATTAGACGTTTTGGTCCTTTTTCAAATTATTAATAAACAACAAAAATACGTTTTTTTAACTTCACGATTTTCCACTGTTTCTTTTTAATGATTTTAATAAAACAAAGGAATGTCTTACAAATAATATAATAGTATAAAAAATAAATCTATAAAAACTATTTTAGTAACTTAAAAGTTTCTATCTGTCAGCGCGGAACTGACCTCTGGTGGATGTTTGTTTTTATTTTGTTTTCTTACTTTATTTAAACTTTCTCTTTAACCTTCTTACTAAGATAGTCACGAGGAGATGAAGTCATTTGCACATACAATGACAAAATGGCCTTAATTCTAAGATTATCTATTTAAATTTATTAAATGTCACTGCTTTTAACTATATTTCATGTGATTGATAATTGTGAAGAAATTTCTTTATCAGCCATTATATTACAATATTTAATTTACTAAACACCTTTTGACATACAGAAATAAGGAGTAAAACTATATATGACAGCTAGCGCACTAACAGTCTTTAGACTATGCTAAATTAGTCCCCCACTTGACTTAGTGTTTAGTAAACTAAATAGCGTGGGTCCATTAATTATTTCAACTTTTAAATCTCATAGTAATTTTGTTTTCATGTAAACTCTATGACCTCTCTTCATCAGTAATGGCGAATAGGATTTATATTGACATACATAATTAATGAATGGCTGCAGTCCTCACGGCCGGCTCTCACATCTGCGCTAATTTCCCCTTTCCCTTTTGAGCGTATCAAATACATGGTACAAGAGATCCTTTCACCATGCTCAGATGTACAGCAACACAAGTATCACAAGGGATTGATACTTCACCTTTTCTCACAGCAACAGATAATAACAATTATTATATTTATAAAACCTCTTTATAGGCTATATAAATATTAACGAGTTAATCAATTCATAACAATATTATTTCAATTTGTTTTTTTTTTATATTGTTTTTTTTTTTTTTTTTTTTTTAATGCCATTAAATACAAATTGCACATTTCATTTAATTAACGATTTGTTTCTACTTTCAAAAGTTATATATTTTTTATTTTTTTATAATGTGTATTTTTTTGTTATGAAATCGAAATAGTTTTAGCTATTTTGCATAAAACTACATAGGTATGAGTGTGATATGTGCAATATAACTTATCACACTCACACGTATGTAGTTTTATGCAAAGAAAGAAATCCCAGACCGATTAATTATAATGTAATGATTTTACATTTTTTCGAAGATAGTTAAATTATCGCCAAATGCCATGTTATAATGAGAATCCTAAACAAAACGATTCAAATTAAAAAAAATAATGTCAAGTGAAGGGAATTAATTATACTTTCGTTGCGAGTGAAAACTTCAATGATAAAACTTTTCCATGTCCGTTGAAGTAATTACTTTACATTTGAATTCTCTGTCGTGATGTTGAATGTAAGTCGTCACGAGTATAAAAGCTTTACGTGCAGCCTCGTATTCATTAACCTTCTATCGGAACTACAACTAGATGTCAGTGCTACTGGCAGTGCGGCCATTTTGGTCGTAACCATGACAACGATCTATAAAAGACAATTGATATACTATTATTTGTATTTATATGGTATAATTAAATTAAATAGTTTAATATATTATGGAATAAATTTACTTCAATTTATTTAAATTGAAGTAAATTTATATGAAGAAATGTAAAATCAGCCACTTTCAAGTTTTATTGCAGCGAGCGCATTTTTCTTTTTTTTTTTAAACAGTCATCGCAAGGGATTCCCAGCATGATAGAATGTTTAAAAAACTATACATTATAGAACTCTTTAGGGTTCTGTATCTAATAATAACTAAATAAGGAACCTAAAAAGGCTTTCTTGTTCAAGAAAAATATATTTCGAAGTACAGAACCTTCGTGAGCGTTTGATTTATTTACTTTACAATGTTATGTTGTTTTCTATTAATATATAGAAATAAAAAAAATGTTCTTTAAATGGTATCTTCGGCTTTTGCTCTTACATTTTATTTATAGCGCGACTCTGTGCGGGATTGTCTAGTTTATTCAGAGAACCTCATGCATATTTACCAAACGATTGAGAGTGAAACGAAAGGCGGCGTCCACCATCTTTTAAAATAATATTAACACAATATTACTTTTCCTTTTCGTATAATCCTTTCTATAAATTTTTGCTATAAAACAATATTGTTGGACTAAAATTTCTACTACTTACTAAATGATTGCTCTTCTAAAATTGTAAGTCTCAAAAAGTTCTTGTAATAATGAAATAAAAGTTTTTGTAACAGCTTTAAAAGTTCATATACCAACTCATTGAGGTTCATTTACAACCTCTTTGTTTACAAAGTAAGAAAAATTATATTTTTTAAATATTATTAGTATTTTTATAAAACAAGATAGATTCCAGGTACACTGATGCTTATTAAATTAAGAACTAGTTAAATAATTATATAAGAAAAACATACTTTAAATAACATAGTAAAATTTATGACTTTCTATTTATGATATAAGTATATTATACTTGTTTAATTTGGAAAAAGACAACATATAACTATCTAAAGTTTAAAACAAATTCAATTACAAAAATCACAATTTTCTTTTAATACATAGATATATACAAAGCATAATATATAATAAAAAGCTTTATTGTTTTTTTTATTGTTCTATTGTTTTTTTTATTGTTTTATTAATTTATTATTGTTTTATAGTTTAATTATTTCTTTATTAAAGTAATTATTAAAATCACATCGTGACAACGAATTAGATCATAAATACCGGAAGAAAGTAAATTATTAAATCTTCATTGTATTAGATAAATAATATTGAATAAAAAATCATATTTCTATTCTATCGATTAATTTTGCTATTAAATTTTACAAGATGTATCTCCTGACCTCTCATAGATTGTTTTGATCCCATATTATGTAATATTTGATAACTTGAGACTCCATAGAGTTATAAGATAATTCGCGTGTAATAGTTTCGAAATTTCTTATAAACACATATTATCGCTTTAATATATAATATACTAACTTTTGCCAGCAGCTTTGAATGTCTCGCTTTCTGTTAATGTTAAAAAGTGACTTGTACTTATGATATTTTTAGGTATTATTTATTTGCTAATTTACGCAAGGTTTGAAATAAAACTTTTTTTTTACGGATTAAATTCGCGTATAATTTGGTTACATCATAATTTTAACCCGACGTTTCTAATGCTTTGCAGCAATCGTGTTCACGGGTAGACAAGATGTAAGTGTCTTTCAGTAAGTCAGTTAATTAGTCATTTTTTTTTTCAAATGTGTACTCGTGATATCTAAGAAAGTATTATGCAAAGTGATTCGCTCTTAAACAATAATCGTTATATTTCAGTAAATTTACGTAGAATTAAAATGAATTATACACCTAAAACTACCTCATGCCTGTTTGTGAAAATCATACAAAAATCCGTTGAGTAGTTTATCATAGCCAAGGGACTTAATTTTATAATATTTATATTAATATTAATCTTCAACAAGGTATATTCGCAATATATTCAAGTTATTTTAATATTTAACGGATTGACAGACGGTGACGGATGAAGTCGGACGACATTGTAAAGCGTCGTATGAATGACGTAACATATGTTATATATACTTTCCGTATTGTGATGATTATTATTAAGGCATTTGAATTCAAAGTGCATAAACTACAAACTGCTTTTAAACAGCATATAAAATGACGGATTAAAAAAGGAAAGTGGTGTTTGTTGATCATGTATCAATGTGAAAGTATGTTTTATATTTTAGGGACTGGAAATCGCCATTTTGAAATCAAAACAAATATGGCCGATTTATAAAATTGATGTTAAGTGGTGTTTGATTGTAATATCGTAAAGTTTAATTGTACATATAAAAATGTAGATAAATATATTTTTTAACAAGCTTCACGAAATTTATACAGATTGTTAAAGGATGGATTATTTTAATATTATTGTTTATTTATGTTTCTTTGTTCGTTACCTAAAAACTTCTAGACTTCTATGCAAAATCTACTTCACACATTTTATAAAAATTTGTGTCTTCATAAAATAATTTCAAGAAAAAAAAAAAAAAAATTATAAATACTACTAATACTTTGTCAAAATATATAATAGTAGGAAATATGTATATGTTATAAACCTGTCTAACATAAACCACATTGAAGTCTAGAAAGTTCAGATTAATAGCAATCCTAAACTGTGGGCGAATGGAAAGCTGGGTGCAGCCGGACCAGACGACTTTCCATGAGATGCGCTTTCTGATATCTGACGTGAAACAAACAAAACAAAACACACAAATGAACAAAGAAAAAAATAAAAATTAATTTACATACAAAAAACTAAAAGACCAAAAAATATATGAAGAAGTAACAAGAATAGCAACAACAGTTTAAATATAAAAAAATTAAAAGACATCATCCCAGTCAAAGCTATACTATAATATATAGCTTCAATAAATTAATAAGTATGTAAAATAACAATTATTTATAAAACAAGATGCGATGTGATAAAACCCTCTCGACCCAGTAATTACAAGTGCATGTAATTTGTTTCTTCAATTTATTCTGGATGTATTAATTATTTATACCTGTTTTTATAATTTAAAGGCTCAAGACATTTATTAAATAATGAATTAAAATACATATTTTACTCTATACTACATAACATATAGTATTTTCTTAGATTTTCACGAGTACACATTTCAAATAAAAATATTTTTTACGGATTAAAACTCGCGTAGATCAGACACTTACATCTCGTCTACCCGTGAACACAATTGCTGCAAAGCATTCGAAACGTACGGTTAAAATAAAAATGTAACCAAATTATACGCGAGTTTTAATCCGTAAAAGTTAGTTTTATTTGATACATAACATATAGTTTATATATTTATAATATTATTGTAAAGCGGAAAATTTTTGAAAATATCTTTATGATTTTGATACATTTCATGAGGAAGGTTATTTTTCTTTACGCTGTTGTTCTTAATTATCCTAAAAGTAAATAAAAAGGCGAGTGGAATCGCGAGTAACAGCTTGTTATTAAAAAATATTGATATTTCTTTAAATAATGTATAATAATATATGTAATTCCCTTATTTTAGTATTCTTGTAACCGCCATGATCTTCGAGGAGAATGCCGAAAATATAAAAAAAAAAAACAAAATAGATATCTTTCTGTTTAAATAATTAAAACTCACGTGTTTTAATTATAACATTATGTAATCAATTAAATTAATTGTAAAATATTTTTTAATCAAATTTAATTATTGAAAGACATAACACAAAAATTGAAATGTATGATTGGCACAAGCTTTGTATGTTGGATTAATTAAAACGTGTATTATTTAATATATTTGATTGTATAATAAAACTACTTTCTAAGACTAGATCGTAAATTATATATCCTAAGTCATGTGATTATAAGGATTGTTGCACACTGTCATATATTTATTTGACTTTTATTTGTTTAATATTCTTCTTTATATTTCAAGATTTATTCTAAGTGAAATGTCTTTATGTATGTTTATAAAAAGCCTGCTGGGTTTCTTTCGCTAGTTCTTCTCAAAACTTACACAATACTTCTAGCAGTATTGTAATAATCTTACTTTTTGGTTTCGTACCACGAATTCTTTACCACTAGCTGGTTGAGTTTCTGTTGCCTTCTCTTCTCAGGCTTTACCACCATCTGTTTTAGTAATATTACAATAATCTTACTTTCTATTTCCTTTTACACCCCTAAGACTTTAGATTTCTTTAATAAAGTTTCAACAAGAAGGTTTGATAATAGTTTCCTGAATCATTCCTGCTTTTATTAAAACAACATCATGAAGTGTTTTTAGCATTCAGAACATTAATGAATTTTACTTTTATGTCATTTAAAAACCAGCCACAGATTGTTGACCAAAAATATTGTTAAATAATATTAGAGATGAATCTTAACGCACTCTCACTTTCAGAGCCAAAGCGTGGGATTAGCCGAAGCTTTTATGATGTATTCTATTATGAATAACCTCCAATCTAACTTTTACTTTCATCTCGAGATGAGAGTTTAGATAAACAATGACGTCACCAACACTCCTGAACGTTTAGTATTGAGTGGACAAGTTTTAAAACAAACTAGTTTTGTAAATGTTCAACTTTCTCATACGATTTAAGTTTTGTTTTCACGAATACTATTGGCTCTTTGTATTCTATTAATATGTGACATGAATGAATACTTTGACAGGAATATTGTATTTTAATACATAGATGTTATATAATAAAGGTCAACGGCCGCATCTGTCTATCTGTACATGATAAACTCAAAACTCAAAACAAAAGAACGGATTTTCTACGGTTCTTACTATTAGACAGTGTGATGTCTGAGGAAGGTTTAGATAAATAATTAATTATGATTTTATATAAATTGACTAAAATACAAAAATTATTGATGAAGGTCACAACAAATGTTGACTAAATAAATAAATAATACACTAAATTGAGAATATCCTAAAAACAAATAACTCATTTTTAATATACCAATACCAAAAAAATATTGAAGTTACGGAAATAAACGCAGGGCAACCCGGGGTAAAAGCTAGTCTATTATATAAGTCAGTTTCATCTCGAGCATTAGCCAAAGAAATGTGCAGCATACCTCGCATGCTCCGTTGAAGCTGTGAGAGAATGCTGTACATGTATGACGATTTCACCCAACATTTTATTGCAACTGAATTGATGACACAAATACTAACAATCTTGAACTGCGACGTCATAACAGAATAATAAAAAAAACTAATATCTATTCTAAAGTATTAACTTATCAACAGTTTTCTACACATGTCAAGATGAGACAGCTTGTCGTATTTACTCTCATAAGCAGCTTATCTAAAATCATCTGTGAGCAGAAATAACAAAACTAATACATAGATATTCTTAACGAAACTAAAGTAAGCTATAGTTTAGTCTATAATTATATATATATATATTATTATTCTGTTGTATGTATACTTTCAGTTGTTTGTTATCATAATACTTGGTATTTAATTTAATGTCCCATATATATATATATTACTAAATCTATGAATTTTGCTTCTTGATGTCGACATTCCGGAAGTAAGATCTAGAAATTGTTGGACGTAAATTCTAGAAACGCGCTATTAATTTTGCGTTTTACTAATCAGTTATTAGCCATTATGAAACTAATTTATTAGAATTACTATAACTTAGTGTTTTAAGATAATTAAAATATAATATGTTTAATACATATTTCAAAAGACGCCTAAAAAGTGTCACCTTCGTCCCAGTAAATAATATATATAGATTCATAAAAGCGGGTTCATTCAAAGCGACACGGTAGCTCAGTTGACAGAGCAACAATGGTTTCCAAGGGGCCGCAGGTTCGAACTCTATTCGTGTTTATTTTTCATATTTTTTTTGTCATATTTAACATGAGAATAGTGTCTCTGATTTAACAAAAATGAAAGTAAAAAAAATGCCGTTTTATATTGCGTTTGTTTTAATACACAAACAAACATATTTAAAACAAATTACAAGTGTAATAACTTTCCGTTATCAAAATTGAACTCAAATTGGTTTATAATAATGAAACAAATATAGGTGTTCTTTTGTAACCTACATTTTTTATTAGAGGCTGCGGTTCTGAATTGAGTTAGTTCTTTTAAAGTTTTTGTTCAGTTTCTTTACATCATTAACTCACGATATAACTAGATATCTTATTAAGTATATCCAATGAGTTTTTATATCTTAATTATATATTTTAATATAACTGTTGTATATTGATTATATTCAAATCTGATGTTTTAAATTGCTTATATAATGTGATATATTTTCAAAATCCGAAGATTATTGTAATAATTAGGCTGCATGGTGTTAAAGCGTTTGCCTGTCCTCTGAAGGACTAAAAATTAAAAAAATAATTATAAGAGACGATGCTTGAACATTCCATGGATTCACCATGCGGGTGTAGGATCCATGGCGTTGCAGGATGAGGAGTACAGTGTTTGCGGCTTGCGATTCAGGTGTTGGTTGAAGGATCCAGATGTAGGGTCAATGTATATACTCGTCGCCCTACCTAACAAAATTTGAAACAAACCTAATAATGCCGCCTTTAAAGTACGTTCTAAAAATGAACTGATGATTACTATGATGACTGTATAAATATGAAAATATATTAAAAATTAAGATACCTTGATACTTTTGCTATATTCTACAAACATGTTTATAGATAATTAATAAATTAAAAGATATTTCAAACTATTTTGATCAATGGTATTTTAAATATATCAAAATTAAAGCACTCCTAAAAAATTTTTTTAACATCTTTTTAAAAATAGTTTAACATACTCGTTACTCGCTATTGCCACAGGCTGGCCCAAGCTGCACCAACATTAACCAATTTACAGCCAATTAAAATCTAATCACAACTAGATCATTGTACTGATATCTTACCATCTCGACTCAATTGGTCCTCATTTTAAATTAATTGTTTATATTATTCGAGATTCTCTTATTTTTTTATTATTTTAACGAAGAAAATAAAAAAATGTCATTACTTTTTACGATAAAACGTTTGAGATATCAACGTTTCTAAAATATTTGTTCGCCGCAGATTTTTATCTTAAATGACTCCAAGCGGCCTGTAACTGTGATAAGTGGTAATTTCTTCAACATTTTATGAGCACAAGATTGCACACGATAGTTTTATCATAAAAAGCTCGTATAGGTACCTACTTAACCAATGAATTATAAACCAGATTAAACAAGAATTACAACGTGCAAAAAAATCAAAAATATATTTAATAATTATAGCATATACCATTTGCTTACTTAAAAAAAATCATTGTCAGTATGTGATAGTTCTTTTTCCTATTAGAGTTTATAAAAATTCAAAAAAAAAAGTTCTTATGAACTAATCTGACATAAGCTCCGTTATCTTATATTAAGTTATGTCAATCCATCATGTCGGTGTTCTTTATTTATTATAATAAATATGTAGCAACATTAGACAAATTTATCGTCTGTTTAGTTTTGAAGATAATATATTAATAGTAGGTTTTGTATTGACGAAGCCTACTAATGTTTATTCAATATTGATTTATTAAGGCTAGATTTGTTTTTTCGTAAAGCGTGTATATAGTTTTATTATTTTAAATAAAATAATGTATGTATAGAAAAGTCTTGAACATGTCGGTCATATTATTACCTAAACGTCAAACAATTATAGAATAAGAGTTAATAAACATAAGGACATGTGGGAACGGGACAGTCCGCAAAAAACCCATACAAGATATAAATTATACAATATTACATTAAAAGTTAAATATTCATACGTAAATAGAAATTTCAATTGCAAAAAAAAAAAAACAAAAAAAAACATTAAAAAATGCACACAGAAATATCAGATATATCTCATACAGAAACATTAATCCTATCTTCTAAACAGCGAGCAAAATCGTTTAGTGCGAGTAAATCCATTAGTTTTTTTTCGTTCTGACAGGTGACAAGCCGAAAACAAGTGCTCCGTGTGTCAAAACATAACATTTATATTAACGCTTCTTCATAACTGTTAGTTACAAGTGTTAAAAAGCATGAGGCTAGCAAATTAACATTTTCATACTTCATTAGTAAAGCCTTCAAACACTTTACTTCTTGAACTTCACTTGTTGTTAATGAGTTGAAGTCAAGATTATAATGGGACACTGATTACATAGATAATGACTAAAATGCAAATTAATATTAATGGATTATTAATAAATATTGTAGAAAGTAGATAAAACTAAATAACTTTTAAAATTACATTTTTGAAGCCTCATTGGTGCACACATTAAAGAAAATGTCAAAAACTTTCATTTTACAATATATGTGTTATTATGTACATTAAAGAGTATAATTAGTCTATATTGTATGTAAGTTGTCTAATATACATAGTTCATTGATATTTTCGTTTCGTTCATTGAGCGTTTCGTATAAATGTACAAATGTATTTATTTATGTCATCTTATAACTGACAAGAGTGAGACTTCAATATATTTATAATGGATAACGGATGGTTTAGTGTGTTTGCTATTACTACTTGAAATGTTATTCATTTAGATTCAAAGCTTTATTACTTTGTATTTATCAAGTATGCATAAAATAATTAGAGATGCATATTACAACAAAATAATTATAGTTGTATAACATAATGTTTTGATTTATGGTGTCCGTATTCAATTCTCGGCCGTGAATATATTTTTTTTCTTGATCTCTAAACAATTAGTTAAGGTATTGTCAATAAGAGGTAAGTAACATTTTAACCTAGTTATTTACAGAATACGATAACTATGTCCTTAATAGTCCTACTATCGTTTATGACTCCTTTCTTTACAAGCTGTCAAAAGTAAAAGTATAAATAACACATCACATCATCTTCTATTATAGTTCCATCTGGGTTACCTCAGAGATCTCATCTTGGTCATTTTTAACCTATTTAACATTTATCTTAATGACATTGGGGCAGTATTTGAGCACTCAGGGTTTTTGTTGTATGCCGACGATAATTTTTTTTTTAAGATAATAAAAAATCCGATTATTGTGTAGGTTTCAAAAAAATTTTGTGATTATTGCATTGAAAATTCTTTATTTCTAAACTTACAGAAGTGTAATGTAATCACTTTTACTAGAAAGCATTCAGTTATTAATTATTTGTATAATTTAAATGGTGTAACAATACCTAAAAATAATGTAGTAAAGGATCTTGGAGTTATCATTGACTCAAAATGACTCTTTGATGAGCACGTCGATTTTGTCTAAAGCCTATGTTAGATCCATTTTAGAGTATGCTTCTTCTGTTTGGAATCCCCAGTACAATATCCATATTAATAAAATCGAACGTATACACAATCGGTTTTGTAAAAATCTTAGAGCAGTTCTCTCCGAAAGTATTGAAAATTCATCAGTATCTCTATCACCCGTGGACCGAAGTCCTCAACGGGGTCAAGTTCTGCTATATAAAATCATTAACGATAAAATTGACTCGCCATATTTAGTTTCTAAATTAAATTTTAAATGTAATAATAAATTAAGACAAAGTCACCTTTGGCGTCCAAGCCACTAAAAATAAATTTGCCAAAAATTCTTTTATTAATAGAAGTTGTGCCCAGTACTATATATAGTACTATATATCTATGTGAATATATGGCAATATACTATGTATGTATGTTTATAGTATATATAGGAGTATGTATGTAAGCAGGAGTATATGTATGTTTACCTTCTATCTATCTATGTTCTTATGTACACACACCCACACACCGTCTCATATATACTTTCTTTCCAACCTAACTGGTTGCCTGGCAGAGATCGCTCTTAAGCGATAAGGCCGCCAAATTTGTACCATTTTTTTTTTGTTAACATTTTTAATTCCATTTGTAATTGATTCGTGTGTACAATAAAGATTATTATTATTATTATAAAGTATTTATTAATTTTGACATATTTCACCTCTCTCTTGATAAATTTAAATGGAATGTTAGTAATACGCTAATGAATTTGTGATTGAATTTGTTATTGTGAAATTGTGTTTGTAATTTGTAAAAATTAATTTAATTTTATTGTTATTTTGTAGTAGTCTTTCCAATATTTAATTGTCACTCAAATTATGTTTATTTAATAGTTACCTATCATTTGTTTGTTTTTAATATTTTCCTCAACGCTTTGCATCTTTTCTCCTAATTTTATTATGTTTCATTGTAATATTCGAAACTATTATTGGTTAAGTGTTTTTAATGTTTCCTATTTTATTCATTATTATAACACCATTTGTTTCCAAAATAAATAAATAAATAAAATCGAAATACATCCGGTGTGTCTTTAAGATACTTCATTGATTCATTCTTCTTTGTACTTCACGTTATTAAAAAGTATGTACCTATATTAGTAAACAATTTGACCAATGTATTTATTTTAATTTAAAGCGGAGAACTACCAATGAAGCAACAGCTAATAGCTCAACTATGGTTGCATCTTTTTTTATATTTGTCATTATAAATATGACATTATTACGTCAAATTTGAAACGTCAACCTTCCACAAGTATATACTTAAATTAATATAATGATTTAATTAGACATGTATCGTGTGTCGGTGTAGATGTGATCAGTTCTGGGACAACGGGAAATACCCTATATTTTTTTTTTAAATATGAGTTTCTGCAGAATAATTATGAATCTTTTTTTTTACGTTATTTAGAAGTTTTTTTTCAGTTTCAAGGGGTTGCAGATAGTTAAAAGCAGAAGTATATGCTTTTAATTTCGATATCTCTACGAAGGCTCAAAATTGAGGGAGGGTCTTGAAAGCAGAAGAACAGCAAAGAACATAATTAAATTAAACGTATATACTATTAATATAATTCATTCATTTTTTCAGTCCTCTTTAGTACGATTTTATAATTCGAAAAAATGTAATAAAATATATATATATATTTATATTTGAAACGGGCGTTTTAGCATCAAGATATTATTTTTAGCCTCTTTTAAGGTCTTTCCAATTCTTGAAAGCGCATCAGATAAAATACAGGTTGGTTTAAATTCATTTCCATACAATGCGCGGTTTGAGTTAACTGTCACCTGTCAGATTAGAAATCTCAAGTTGTAGGTCACGTCACAATATTTGAATAAACTATTGTTTAAAACTTTATATTCTCTTAAAGATAACGAATGTGACAATTAAACTTAAACGTGACTAGATCAAAAGTGTCTATTGTCTCGTCTTTGATTGAGCTGAGCGAAGCGAAGCTCTTACTGTTCAAAAGTGTGTTTCGTTACTAATTCTACTCCTTGGCATTGGCAGAGTTGTCGAGGACAGTGACTTATAGGTTCTGAAATTTTTTGGCGATATTTGTGATTGTAGTTTTTTATTAAATGTTTCCTACAGAGTTAACTTGTGGAATGTTTTGAAATCGCATTCGCGAGTTTTTATAAGGCTTAAGATTATAGCCACTATTTCATTCATTCAGCAAAAATGCTTTGCTCAGCTCCAACTGCCCTGCACTGTGGCGGACCTAGTACAATATATTATTGTATATATAATATTATTTATACTTGTCATATTATTCTTCATTTTGTTCATATTTTAGTTATCGTAGAACCAAGCGCTTCGCTTAGTTTCTTCGTATCTTAAATTAAACTACATGGTGTATTATTTTTATCTCAATTTAAGATAAAATGTACGTGTCTAGTGTCGGTTAAAAAAAGATAGAACTGTGAAGTCCCGGACACATTTTATTCTTTTGAAATATTGTCCGAATATATTTTTTACATTTCTACATTATTTAAATATATTAATATATTTTTATTACCACATATCGTACAGCTTCATTTTGTAAATGTAGAAAAAAAATGTTCAAGTTTGAGATAGCGTCTTTTCGTTTTTTCTAGTCTTATCTTATACATAATTATTAAATATTTCAATAGACAAGATTAATTATGTAACATCTCAGGTTGTACCTCAGTATTAAAAACCAATCAACGATATTTCATTGAACAGGATATTTCCTGCGTTTATTACATTAAACATAATACGAGTAAATAAAATTCTTCTTAAATATGGCAAAATTTTATAATATAAAACAAATAATAATAACATTGTTACAAAGCAGCCAGACTGCAATTTAATTACGAACATTTAGATGTAGAGTTAAAGTAATTAACCAACATATTACAGCCTTTAAAAAGTAGGTACAGTCAGCTTCAATTACCATATTTAGTTTCAAAATAGCTATACACCATATTATACCAAAAACTGCTTTTGAAGCTGACTGTACAACCAGGCAAAAACCATAAAACAGATTTTTTCTTGTATTACAAAAATACTTACTTATAACTTATTACAATAATAAATGAAAGATCGCTCTTTAAATAAAATATTGATATGAATTTTCTGTATAAGAAAGAAGTAAATACCAATATATATATATTTTAGGATTGTTTAAACCGAAAGGTATTCAGTGTACTTCTTCCTATTTTTTTTTAATCCAATATAAAAAATCCAACTTGACATTTCAAGAAAAGAATGAATGTGTCTATTCCAATTCAATAAAATCTCACCGTACCTGTGACAATGGCCTCAATTCTTTTCTCATCGTTTTTATTCTTCCATATTTACATTAATTTTCATATAAATAAATATTCAATCACTGGAATTAACAATTTTATTTTTAAATATTTTTTATAAATGTCAAAATACGAAGATTTGAAGCGGTATACATACTTACATATCATCACGTACTACGTAGCCAACAACAAAAGATTTCAACGCTCTCTAATATCAAGCGTACCAACTTTAAAATATTTTTAGCCCATCACACCTTAATAGAAATATTAAAAGAAGGTTTAGTTTTTTTAAGTAGTTTAGTTGTGATACGCACAGGAATGCAGCAGCGGACAGTTGAGTTATAATTAATGTGTAACTTATTCTTGTAACGGATTTTTACAACATATTAGTTACAAGAAAAAGTATAGCTTTGAATATTTTATATTTCATAGAAAATTCAAGCGCTTCAACCTTGTCCGTGTCTTAAAGAAAATTAAAAAAAAATAGCCCTTAAAGTTTGAATACAAAAATATATATTTATATATAATGTCATTATTAAACGAACAGGTGTACAATATTTTTAGTTGCACATCACTCACAGTGACAGCTGCATTGTCGAGTTATTTCCTAATCACCGTTACTTGCAGAATGCCTTAATCCTTACGCTCTGATTAGCAGATACAAAAGATCTTAGCGGACATTGCAATGACCAAATTAGAACTGTTTTACACCATACGATACGACATATCGTATTGATTAAATTGAACATATTGACAGATGTCAAAAGTAGATAATATACATATATATTTTAATTTTTTAATCCATTTCTATTATTGCTATATGTAATAAACCGACTGCATTCACGTATTACGAAATCGCACCGTGACAAACACGCCACGATTCCGCTTTTTTCCGAGCCCAAAAATAAGGGCACGAATGGGTTCAAACCTAATCTGGCAAAGTCCAACTGTAATTACGCGAATACAGCCCGATAATTACATATTATTATTAAGTTTTTTCATATATTTATTGCAATTTTTGTAATGTATGTGAGATCGTAATAAATGAAGAAGTCTGTCTGTACTTCTCATATGGAAACAAGTCAATTGTACACAAGACAATCAGCTTCCTATCTAGAACTTTACGCGCTCCTTTGTCTTGTTATAAAATATCACTGAAGCACATATTTTTAAGAATAATTACAAAAATGACAATACCATATGAGTGCAAAGTGTTATGTCGTTAATCTTACGCGACATACGACAGTTATTAAATTATATTAAAAGAAGCGCCTTTGTTGGATGTAATTGCGAAAATAATTCATTTTGTTTCAATATTACAATAGGTTTTTTTTTTATTGAATTTTTAAAAGCAATCGTCTAGTAACATCAAAGAGAAACTGAGTGGTAGATATTTAAATAAAACGATAATGTTTTAGAAGTTACAAAAATATAGTATTAGTAATATCATATTTATTAAAAATAGCACTTTTAATTTACAAATGTATTCCTCCATTTATCTTTTTACTGATAAGTGTTTTTATTATTATCAATGTTGACTTTAATAATACATTTAAACGAAAAAAAAGGAATTTGGTAGTTTGTTTCGGTTGCACTTTCTTTTTAGAAAGAAAAATCATTTATTTTTTGGTGTTTATTATCTTGTTTATGGTTACATAATATATAATTAATACTAATGTTTAATCCATATAAAAATTCTCGGTAATATTATTATATACTAAGACATATATGGCTCCTTATTTGAATAATTAACTAAGAGATTAATTGAAGTACTAAGTATTTTTTTTAAGTTGCGCCTCTCCGGCGGCAGCAGGAACCCTCTGATACTCTGTCTGACCAGTGTTACAATGTTGAGATAAAAACAATAAACTATAGTAGACAAGAAGTTTCTAAACAAAATTGATTAATTTTAATACGTTTTAAGTGATGGATCACTAAATTTTTCAGTTACAATTGAGCACATATTAAAGTGGATTAATAAATTACATCATTATATAATATATCCATATTTCCATATAACAATGGAAATAATTCTTTTATATCAAACACAATACATTCATTACTAAGAGCAACGAGCGGTAAATAACAAAATCTTCATTCTATTTTCTAAGCCCAACTTGTAAAATACGAATAAAACATCAAAATCCATTTTCGTTGCGATTTATTCCGTTATTTATAACACGCACAAAATTAATTCCTAATCCGTTAAATCAATGCGTTAAAATCAAACCGTTAAATCACGCGGAACTTTTAACCTGTAATTATTTCCGTTGTTCAAAACTGTCAATGGAATTGCCGTTTTAAAATATCTTGATCATCATACAATTGACAATAAAACTTCTTTTGAACTGGCAATTATAATTTACACAATCTTAAAAAAATGTGTCATCAATAAGAGAGCCGGAAGTCATAAACCCCTTCGTCTTCCTCTTTTATCACCCATTTTTAAAAAAACATTGAAAAATTTAATTGCAACGTCAATGACGGCATCACTCACCACCAAGTCAAAAAAGGTTAATTACCTTATGTATTATATGTATGTAGTGACTTGTAAACATGTCAGTCTGTACTCAGAACCACCATGACCTGTTGCCACACTTCGCCACGCGCCTCGCATCCCTAAGATGTTTGTCATTGGGCCGCCATTAACGCGAATTAAACTTAGAAAGCCAACATTGTCTATATCAAATGACCAACTTTCTTCTACTCTAAAATTACATTGTGTTTTTGATTGTATTGTTTTTTATAACTTGACAAGACAAAGGTATTTTATAATACAGATAACATAGATAGATAAATTAATATTTAATATTATTTCTTAACATTTTTATTTTTAAATATTTATTGTAATATTTATCGATGCGAACAGGATTGGAACCTGCGACCTTTGGGAAATTATCACGTTTTATATATTTTTTATATAAACGTTAAAAGCATTTTAAGCCATATTAGAATTTTAAATAAATATAATAAAAATTCATCGACACGCACAGACAGTCGTGATTTCAATTACTGCCCGTGTCCATGAATTTTGCATTGAACATTTGTTTAAATAAATTAATTGTTTTATATTCAATGTTTTGTCACAGTTTAATGTTTATTTTAGTGAAAGTTCAATACACATTCGTGTAATTAGAACTAATTAAATCTATAATTCGTACTACATCTTATTAAATATAAAACCTATTGAGATTGTGGCGAAAATTATCAAACACAATAAATTTAAACAAATATGGCGACTACGATTTTGACAATTAGTAATACAATTGACGTTATAATACAAGTTATTTCATCTAAAACAACCGCTGGTCAAAGAGAACAAATGAATGAACGGTAACTGAATGATAACAAAAACATCTCATCTCACGTATTGACCCCAGGTTCGTTATAATCTAACTGTTCAATGCATATCCAATCCCGGGCCCATTGAATGCAATCTGTATCAAAGCCTTTGATGTAAATTAATTCTGTGACTCTTATAACAATAAGAGATTGAGATCAGGGCATACTGTTTCTAGGTTGATTTCTAGTTTCCCCTCTTGAGTGCAGTTTCTTTGTAGATGCAGTTTAGTGGATCATTCAAGTGTTTGGAATTATATCGTACGACTACAATATTTATTTCTTTCAGTGAATAAATAATTTCTTGAAACGGTATTACGTTTTTATGATCAATTATGTTAATTTAAAGACAATTAAAATGTAATTCAGCGTATCACTTTCACAATGATTCGATTAATCAAGGTATATTAACAATTTTATTTATATAACTTACAGTATGTATGTAAAAACCATTGTATCCGTTTACTTAGAAAAAAAGTCAAATTATGACAGTTGGTCTAATTATGACAGTTGATACCGCCATAATTGTCAACAAATTTTTTGACACAAATCTAAAATTATAGGTCATAAAATGCCAATATTATTATAAGAGATGTTATTATGACCAGCTGTGATACACAGTTATGAGAGATAATTATTGTATGAAGTTGTGGCGGGGAGTAATTGAATCGTGGCTGGTCAGCCACAGATGACTGAATTAACTGTTGACAGCGAGCGACGACCCGCGTTCAGTGACACTGACATTGATTACGACATGTATTGTTTATATAACAATTACTCAATAGACAGTATAACTTAATGTAAATCAAAAAATTATTTAAGTTTCAGTAGTTTTATGTCGATTCTTTTTTATTAAATTGTGTAATGTAATTGTTTTTTAACAATTACGTTAAACAATTTAATAAGCACTCGATCAACTGAAGTACTAATATCGCATTGTGAAAAGGCTGCTAGTGCATTAATTGTCAAATATATTTTAAAAATACTGTTTTGGGGTCAAATAGAACTTACTAAATTGTATATTGAATTGTCTGCAGTATTCTTCAGCCCGGTGCAACTGACGCCTAAAGTTACATAAGTTCAATATATTTGAAAAACTTCGATTTCGATTTTGAATGATTTAGATTTACCTAAATCATTTGAAAAGGCACGTCAAATAATAAAAATGTATGTAATTGAACCGGTTAAATAAAATACCTGTCGGTAATATTTAGGTAAGTGTAAAATACGACAAAACTTTAAAAATTCGAATTTTTTATGTATAGAATAAATTGTAATTACACAAAGAGTGAAAAATTATAATAATTAGAGTGAAAATGAATTAATTATTGAAAAATTTTTGTATTGCATTGTATAGATCAAATCATTGTACGATACAATTGTTATACTATTCTGTATTTTTCTATTACAGTAGTAGGTAATAAAATTAAAAACAGTATTATCAAAAAACACAATAAAACCAAAAATAAAATGAAAGTACCTCTTCATTTTTTAAGATACATTACAACAACTAACAAACATGTCAGATATATAATTCACTGTAACATTATGTAACCAATACCGAAACGAAAGTAAAAAGTACATTTTCGTACAACACATTAGAAGATGATTGCGACGAAATCAACGCGTCAACTAGACCGTGAACTGACTCTGCTTATTATATTTATTATCTGTTTTACTCGATACTTTATATACGTTAAAAAAATAAAATAATGGTACCAACAAGGTTACATATTCAAAATGGCGACGCTAAAAAGGAATTAGCAAAACTTGCTTTAAGTCTAGACTAAAAGTTAAGTTTTATAAGTCAATGTATTTCTCACACACGGAAATTACAAAGGTTCTGTGACATCAGCAAGAAAGTGGCGCCAAGATTATTCAGTGTTAATGAACGGTGACAATAACATGGCTTTTTGTACCTTATAAAGATAGGTGTACATTAAGTGCGCGATCTTTTAAGTACAGGTATACAAGTTACTGGAGGAGGTTGGACGCTATAGAAGCGTAAGCAAAATGGACATCTTGTTTTAGAGTTTCTTGTTGTTCACTTCCTGTCCCACATATAACAGTGATGACATAATATTAGTCATTATTACATTGACGACCATTCTAAGTTCTATGGATATATATAAAATATATTACCATACATTTCCATTCTGTATTCATTCATTCATTTTCACTTTATATTTATACAAAATAGTATTACCAACGTTTTTACCATATGATAGAGCATAGACAAGAATGTTATGTATATAAAATATATTACCATTCATTTCCATTCTGTATTCATTCATTCATTTTCACTTTATATTTATACAAAATAGTATTACCAACGTTTTTATTATATGATAAAGCATAGAGAAGAATATTATTTCTAAAAGTAACATCTTAACCATAAAGATTAAGGAGTCTTGCGTTTCAAGTTATTTCAAGAATAGTTACTAATCTAATTAGATAATAAATATACTCATTAAATAAATCGTTCAGTTCCAGCAGTGTTTTGTTATTTGTTTAAGTTGATAATAATTCTAACATTAAACCTATATAAAAGCTTACTTAAATAGAAAAAGGCATTTAATTCATTTCTTTTTGCATGATTGCATGCAGAAGAAGAATTATGCTAGTAAATGGTTCCTGTCCATAAATGTCAGTTTCCACCACAATAAATACGAGAAGGGAAAATAAGTAATATGATAAAAGGAAAGAAAGGAAATCGTTGAAGGGTCTTGTCGCACCGTATGGAACAACTTTATAAATTACTATTTACTACTTTGTATAGTATAATACTAAGGTTTATACCCACTACACCCCATTTTTAAGGGGGTACGTACCATCCTTATAAAGACAGGGTCATTCATAAAAAAATTTGGTTCTATTTTTGCACGAAGTAGTTTTATATATCATTTATTATTTGTTATATTTGATATTTGTTGGTTTATACATGTATGACGGCTGCTAAGTGAAAACAAAGTACTGAAAATAATGTATCTAAATAACAAACAATATTTTTTTAATAAATTCAAACCCAAATACTTAACATAACTTTTTTTTTTTTTATCATTTTGGCTTTTACACAACATAACTTTTATCTTTACATAGTGTAAAAGCAAAATTCAACCTTACGAATAAGCGTTTAAAAATAATTTATCACTAAAAAGTATTGTTAAGTTAAAATAAACAAGTTGAAGAGAGTAACAATTTTTATTAATTTAAAATGTACGCTGGCGTGTCTCCAAGCTATAAAATATCGTTGTAGTATTTTAAGAAAAATTATATTCACAGTGCGTGGTTGGACATTATCAAAATTTATGGTTTCTGAACTGCAATGGTAAATTATAGAAGCTCTATGTTATCTAGTGTCACGTCTGTTATTTTGGTATGAAATATGGATGTTCATTTTAATTACCGTATACTGTTTGTATTATTAAATAGTTATTCTTTGAATATCATAAGCTTAGTAATACTAGTGTGGCTCTAGTGTGTTTTCTATTTGAAACTTACTTTATAATATAATGTTTATAAACGTGCAACAATAATTCGACGCCAGAAAGCAATCTTGTCGTTACTCTAAAAATTCAAATATTTGCTATATACGCTATTCTAATCCCAAAAATTACTGCATCGAATGTTTCGTGTTTATTTTTTTTACAAAATTCTTTTGCTTAAATACGCTGTTGATGTTTTTTTGTAAATATTACAAAATGTATAGTTTTTAGGCTGTAGTGTTAACTTGCATTTTTTGATATACGAAAAGATTGCTTTCTAGCGTTAATATATAAACGATTGTCGATTTTTACTACTCCATTCTGTATATTTATTTTTCTATATATTATATTTGAACTTGTTTTTAAAACAAAAAATATGGTCGGTGTATGTAAAGACCTCTTCTATAAGCTGTATTAATTTGAAAGTGTTCAACATCAACAGCGCATGCGCGAATCTTTAAACGACAAAAAACTTCACGATCATCTTCGCTGTGTCACTCACCTTACAGGAATTATAATTTGCTACATTTAAACTTAAATTTCTTATTTGATTCACACCTAAACGCTGTTAATTTCAATTGTAGTCTAGTTTACAAACTAAAAATATTATATTGACATTTGGCATTTGACATTTTTATTTTTTTAAATCTATCAAAGGTTTATTGTCAACTTATTATTGCTTACTTCTACTTAGTGTCGCGTTAAGATCCTTATTGGTCACTTATTTTCTCAGTTATTTCGTTCAAGTCGTGCGCGTTTGGAGCGAAATCAGTTTGTTTCCGCGACTTGGCGGGAAATCTGAGCAGATTCGCTCACGTTCACATTAATTGCCGTGCCACGATTTTGCTTTGGCATAATTTAGAACATATTTTTTATATACATATATTTTTTTTATTTATAACGTAAAACTGATTTATTTGTACAAAATATAAGAATCTTGCTTCGGTTTTGAGTGCAAACTGGCAAATAAAAAAGTAAAAAACCGTTATTTAGGCAGATGCATTATAAGTATTTAATTTTTAAAATTACGTTTAAATCACAGGTTTTAAACCAGCACAGCTTTAGTTAAACATACTACATTATCAAGAAAAAATATTTTTTCATTTTTGTTTCTTATTAAACATAATAATAATGAAAAAAAAAAGCGAAACAAATTGTCTATGGAACTGCTTTATTATATATATATATATATATATATATATATATAATATATATATATATATTTTACTCACCGTTTCGGCACGCTTATCCTCCTTTGCCGCAAAATGTTTTCCATTGTTTAAATTTTTTCACTTTTACCGACTGTCCCACAGAAATTATAACGAACTTTCACTCAGTTTTGAGAGAGTTGCACCCACTTGATCCCTAAGCACAGAATATTTTCACGTTATCCGCACTATTGGAGGTTCACTTAATAATTCAATAATCAATGGAGTGTTGCGTGCCGCCCGAGTGCCCTCGTATCTTCTGTAACAAAACAATTATCTTTGTTATAGAATAACGAATAAAAGAAATATTTTTGCAAATACTGGAATTGCTTTCCGACAAAAAGTCGTTTAAACTTTAATAGATCATACCTAACAAGTTCGCTGTCTTCCTAATAAATGTAACAAAAAATATCTATTAAACGTCTTTAACAAAAGATTACCGGCTCTTTTTCATGTTATGATTCAAGCTTGTTTTCATTCAATTTCGTCAAAAATCAATTGATTATAATAAAGTTATTTAAACTAAGTTCCATAACGAATTTTAACAATTATTGAATGATCAAAAAATAATTTAAAACTAAAAGAATAATACTGGTATTAGTATTAATAAGTATTTCTAAAAAAATAAAAGTTCTTATATTAAATACAATATAAAATCTCACCATATATGTATTATTTTAAATTAGATATATTTTTGGTAAGCCGCATTCGCGTGCATTCGATCGCTTACAAAGCTCTCAGCAACTCGAGACGTGCTTCCGCTTAGACGCTTTACAAAACACTGGTAAGCGGCGATCCCCGACTGGCGACCGACAGTAAAGAATGGGGATAGTTTAGACACGATCAGAGAAATGTTTCCCCGTTCAATTTATTTTCGATTTATAGATATGTATGTGAAACAGATTTTAGACATTATAATATTAATATTAAATTATTACTTTATAATAAAATAACTCTGTTTCGTGTGTATTAAATTCAGAAAAATGTATTTGTAAGTAATTAGTGTTAAAGACGATCTATTAGAATTTTTTTTTTATTGTATGTCTACAATGCGAAGGTTTAATACTTATGCCTGTATAAAATTCGATGAGATTGAATTTTTTTTCACCAAATTAACTATATAGTATTGTTTTTTTGAATGGCTTAACTTATTGTGAAAGATAGATTGGTTTATGTTGATATTTATAAGTTTTTTTTTTAATTTAGCTTAATTTTTTTACGTACTCTGTAACGAAACCCCTACCCTTCTTTAAGTATTCTGCTGTCAGTAGTTGTTGTCAGCGCAATATAATATAATACAACTAACATAAAATATAATTATATGCTTGATATCGCATTAAAAAATACTTCAAAATAATACTTTGATAATGTTTATTAATATATTTACTAAGTACATCCTACGTTTCATCTCTACTGGGACCACCGTCCTGAATGTCCTAGTCAACATTTAGGATAATTGTTAACGCAGGAAAATGTCTGATTTCTACGGAAAAATACAAAACACCATTTCTTCCACTTAATTCTTAAGATATATGGAGACGCATTGTCGTTTTATTTGAACACAAATAATGTACCATAGAAAAAATACATAAAATTCATACTTCTTTGTCTTTAAATTAGTTTAGGTGTCATACCGTAGATGGTGCCACAGGGATTATAAAACTCGCTGTCATTATGTTTTTTTGAAACTTTATAACATAATGACTTCGCTTGAACTATTTTAAGTAATTTGAGATTCGTATATTTTATATTTGGTGTCAGTAGGAAACTACTACGATTTCCACCTCTTAGCACAAGTCCAACACAATAAACAAAATTAAAAAAAAAGCTGTTTTAATGATACAAGCAATAAGTAATAATCTTGTAAAAATCTTGTCAATTTTTTATAGCGTTAAATCAATACACAACGCGAACAACGTCGCGGGCACAGCTAGTTAATTAATAAAACAAAGAGATCACAAAATCCCTAGTTTTAATACAATATTTAATCAAATAAATTAATATATTTCCCAGTGAAAATCAAACAGGAAAATTGGACAAAATACAAATTCCTGTATCGACATGTGCGTCATGTTCGTAACGTATAGCTATTACTTATATATATATATATATATATATATATATATATGTACTATATTATCTATACGCATTATAATAGGATGTGCCCCTGCGGCGTGTGTCTGTCTATATTACCGCGATTAACTTGAAAACTAAACGGATTCTTATAACATTTTCAACAATATATAGTGTCATACTATAAAAGGTATAGTTCCATATGGTTTAATGTTTATTGACTAAAATATAATGATTGTTGTTAAGGAATGCGCAATATTAATTGATAATATGCTAATTAGAAATATTATTCCAGGCAAGGAAAGCTGCGGCCGGAGGCTAGTTATGTGTAATACTCATATAGTTACCTAGTTATAAAATATTTATTCTTTCAAAAATAAACGAGGCCAAATCGATGTGTATCGAGATGAATATTAAAATCTCTATTATAGTCATGCGATGCGATTTTTCTCATGATCACGACACCGTTTTAGCTTTCTTCAACTGATGCAAAATTAGTACAAAACATTGAGTATCATGCCACACGCATCTCAGATATAACAAGCAGCAAGAACTAAGCCTACAGCCGTTATACCACCGTTGTCTGCACTAGATTATTTACGCCATGACGTTGGATGTGAATTGCTCGCATCAGCGCGTTATTGGTGTCTTAATGTTTGTTTAAGATTTCTGATTTACATTTAGTTTATAAAGCATTGAAATATGTAATACTAGCTCTTATATTATTAATCCAACTCCTATATAATAATAAATGAGAAAATTTGTGTTTGTTTTTGCAAGCAAGAATTACTAAATGAAATTTGATGAGACTGTACAGTAATATAGCTTATAGTATCAGAATAAAACATAACCAACAATATATGAAGATTCTGTGTAAATTGGTCATAAAATAACTGTTATTATCGACTATAAAATATGAGATTATGCGCTGTCTAAATCGATGAAGTTACACGAATTAATAATTAGAAGTTTATAATTATGAACAAAATTTCACGACAGAAAATTAAAAAAATACTGTTTATGCTGCCACAATTAATTTTGATACTTTTTTAAAATACACATACTCTTCATAAAAAACCCACAGCTGAAGTCACCAGCAGAAATTAGTTATTTATAACAGCTGTTTTTATATTTTTTGGATTTAGCTACATTTTCAATGAATGAAACGAATGTATGATTGAAGTTAGGCTTGTAATATAACATTAAAAGAAGTCCCCATATATATCGTTTATTAAACACAAATATATTTCACTTTCATATATTGACAATTAAATATATCACACACCCGAGACAACATGAGAGGTGACTAGTTACAGATTACTGTTAAAACTAACATTCACGTTTACACATTGTTGCTTTACAAAGTTTATTATCCTCTTATTACACTATGTCATTAAAACTGTAATACCTGAATAATTTAAAGGTTTTAATAAAGTATTATATTATATTGAAGCACTAATATAATTACCCTTTCTTAATATACAATGATATATAATTAAAAAAGATCATCTAAGAGTATTTTTTTTTACCTATTTATATATTTCCAAGAAACAAAGTACAATTTTGTTTTTGATGAGAATAGAAATGTATGCTTAAAACTTAATGACAATTTCTCAGACATGAAAAGAAATGTGGCATTATTTTGACAACCTTGTATGAATAAATGAATAAACACCATCATCTCGTCTTACCGTGAACACGTTTGTTGCAAAGCATTCGAAACGTCGGGTTTAATTTAAAAATGTAATAATAAACGCGAGTTATATCCGTAAAATAGTTTTATTGAAATGTGTATTACCCGTTTAAATCTTAGAAAACATTAAATGAATTACAAATAAACTCATAATTGTCACTTAACGTAAAAATGAAACGACCTTTTTCTGCACAGCATAACAACAAATTTAGCAAAGGTTTTATATAAATTTCGCGCTTGCAAATAAAAAGCTGTTTATTGCTCGCTCTTCTGAGGTTTATAAAAAAAAAACAACCTGGGAAAAATTATTGTTTTACGTTGTTCGTTTATTGATTGATTAAATTATTAGTACTTAATTTTTTCGAGCATTATTTGAGAAAAGTGCTATACAAGTCTTGGCCGCAACTGGATATTAAAGGGCTGACGTATGTATGAGGCCCACATTTATACATTGACACTTAACTAATGTACTATTTACAACCTTTGATCATATGGTGACATATAATATTAATAAATAATTAATAATGTTGCAAGGTCTAAAAATATAAAAATGACAATAATTTTATACTATAATATTCACGTAAATACATATTAAATGCTTATTTAATAATGTACCACTTATATTAAAATCTAAAAATGTAAAACACGAATAATCACTATTTATTTAAATAGAAACTTACTTAAAAAAATTGTAGCATCTAAATTCTAATAAGCACTTGAATAAGTTATCAAAATACCTCCTTAGTATTTTGTATTATAAAATTCACCGTAATGAGCCAGAGCCGTGAGCATTATAAAAAGCATTTTTAAACTTGTACCACTACTGGTGATGTTATTTTGCCCCATCCCATGTAAACAAATACTGTAGAATAAGAATACATCAATCCAAACTGAGGGCCAGGGTCTCGACGGTGTCTCTTTGCACTCGGCATATCTGGTGGTGGTTTTTCAGGATGATTGATTCCCAATTCCCCATTACCATAACAACCAACAATTACTGTGTTAGGGAACACTGCTCGGAAACATTCTTGTTCCCACTTGTGCTTCTGATCTCGACCCACACAAGACAGTTTGATGACTGCACTGTGTTCAAAGTGTGGGACTTTTTTAGCAAACTGTAAGAATAATATATTTATCATTTATCTTAAAAGTATATTTTAATATCAATTATTAATTTTTGGCATAAAATTAAAGTTCACTTAATTTGATATAACATAATATTGTTTTTAACATGGAAATATGTATAGGGTAGTAGAAATTTTAAAAGATACCACAAACCTCGTTTATGGATTGTTGTATCTTAGCCTTCGTCCAGTCAGATGATTCCAAGATTAATGAAAACATATCAAAGTTAAACTCATTGCTACCGTCTTTAGGAACTGTAAATAAGCCAATTGAGATCAAATTGTCACTAATAAAGTCATTGCTTTCATTTATTCCATCAACTAAGCCAACAAGGTCTCTCTGTTCAAATACTGTGTCCTCGATGATGCAGCCACCCAAAGCATATGGGATGTCGGGTTGCCTGAAATTGAATATTTAATTTCACTCTCATTTATATTAAAATAAAAGAATTAGAAATAATTACACAATAAGTATTTACTAGTTATTTGTATAAAGTTTCTCTGTTAATTTTTAATTTGTAATATTGTTATTAAGAATTTTATATTACTTACACTTTTTTAAAATAATTTAAAAATACAATATCTTCAACAGAGTGTAGGAGATATTTATCAGTTACATAGACAAGAACACCCTTAATGATCCTATCCTCAACGAGAGAATCCACAACCCTAGAGATATTTTCTTCATATGATTTCATATTTATTGTATGAAATTTGACATTTGGTATGCATGGTATATAAATTCCGCCTATAAAAGGCTGTGACTTTAATTGAGTTATGGTGTCTTGGTATGTAACTGAACGAGAAAGTGGCATAAATGTGAGATAATCAGATCTGACAACTGTCATACAGTCCTTTGGAGCACTGCTGTACTTGTGGACAAGATCTAGCACTGGAATATATAAAATATTTATATTAGTATTAAATGATTAATTAGAAGCATATTTTGGTCATAATGTTACACAAACACATACATGAGTGAGCTTTTTTACATGGTTCTTGACATGGACTAGGTTCAATTGCCTTGCATTTACATGTCATTCCAAATCCTGCTGGATTGGCAAAAGTCATCACAACTAAGGGTTCATTGTAAAAGTTCCCAGATTTCTTATAAACAGTTCCACATGTTAGAGATCGAGAAGAAAAATCAATAACAAAATCTTCTGGCCCCAATTGTTCCTTTCTTAATGTTTGTAGTGCAGAGTGCCAAGTACTACAAACTTGTGCGCTCAGTAACTTATCTTGCCATGGCAAGTTCCATAGTATCTCCTTAACTATTATGTAGTTTAAAATAACACTCTCCAACAAATTGTTGCTACATTGTATAACTTCTACCTGATTTTCTAATGTTTCTTTCTTTTCAATATAAGCCTTTATATGATCATCTAAACATAATTTAACACATCGTAAATCCTTTGCAGGGACCTTGGTAGTTTCAACATTCTCCTCCTCACTGTCCGCCTGCACCCCCAAGTATATAGCGTTCGGGGACTTGTCGGACATGTCTGTTTTGTTATATTTCAGTCACAATATCATCATCACTGCCCCGGCGAATAGGATCTCCTTTCAGGAGTGACAATATGAAGCAGTATACGTAGATAAAGAAAAATATCAAGTAATAAATGATGTAAATTACTACCTGCCTCATATGCTTCTTAAGTTGGCCGCGATTGTAAATTTCAGCAGGATCATATACACCAGTATTGCCTCTAGGTATTGTGAAATACTCAAATGTTAACCAGATAAACATAGGCAGGTTGATTAAAAAAAGCAAAACTTGACCATTGATGAGTAATAAAAATGTTACCAAACAATGTGCAATATACTTTGGTAATAGCCAATAATTGAGGTTGTCGCAGCACTCTTGAGCATTTAAATAATCACATTCTAAGTCAGACAAAGTAATAATATAGTAAACCAAAACAAACAAAATTCCACAGATATCGATCAGAGCTAGAGAAAACAACAATGATTCACCAAATATCATAACTGTTTTGGGAAAACTGCTGCTTTTAATTCAAATTAACATTTGAAATACAAGTCTATTTTTATCGACTTAACCCTCGCAATTAATACTTATTGCAAATTATTATTACTTCAGGGTTAGAATATAAAGATATTTTATATTCAATACACAATTATTGTCACTTTGCAATCAATCCAATTCCTGTTTCATTTTTTTGGGATTAAACAATGTAAAGAGTAATTTTCTGTTTTTTTTTGTGTTTCAATCTACCGAGTACACTTCTATGGTCACTTCAGAATTGTCATTTGTGATTTCTGACAATTGATGTGAGATCCCATATCATTGTTTCAACTCTATGAACAAGAATCTTTGAAATGATCGTACTTGTTGCAATTCCTGAATGAAATTGAAATTATTCATTTTGACTATATGTGTTTCTCTCTTTTTCACAAATTTGAACTAAGACCTTTCTTAAGGGTAAAAGAGATAGCGAATATCAATCTTAACATCGCGTTGACTGTAGAATTCGTGTAAGCCGTTGACCGACTAATAGGCCCTAACAAAGTGTATTTTTAATTATGATTAGAAAAAATATTTAAATAAATTCTAGTGCAGTTTTTTTAATTTAAGACATTCGTGGTCCATAATTATTAATATTTATTACACGATTATATTTATTACACGATATTGCCTTTATTCACGAGCTTGGAGTATGGCAGAATAGCTGCGTGAACTGATTCACTGATTAAATCAATCTGTTATTTAATTACCATCCATAAAAGGTGGACTCAGAGATTTGTATTGATCTTTTTACATGTGATCTTGTTACTACTAAGCCATTTTAAAACTAAATAGATGGAGTATAAACCATACATTTCCGGGACTGACAGTGTTCACTATCTAATAATCGGAAACCACTAACCATTTGAAGAAATTAAACGTTCCTCCTGTCATTTCTATTGACGTCCTGAATTTCAAAAGTACTTGTTTTTGTTTTGTAGAACCGTTTCCATAATTACACAAGTGTTACTGTTATCATAAAACTATAATAAGATGTAATCCTCCATTGTGTTTCTTTATCAAAATAACTTTTTTAATTTTATTAATTTGAATATGAAATTATTATCACTTTGGCAATAATATTGTGGTAATGCTTTCCAAATATTAAAAATTTCATACTTGATTTATTGTTGTTGTTTAGGTGCGATTGATTTTTTTCATCGCTTGTCGGCCTTTTGGCTAAGATCAAAGTGTAGGTGTGATTGATTTTGTTTTTGAAGCAATATATACAATATCGTTATATCTCGTAGAAAAAATGGCTAACCATTTTTTTCCTAGACCTAAGTCTATTTGATAAGATTTATATCACTAATAGATAGAAGTTAGCCGATAATCATTGTTTATCTTAAAGATAATAAGTATTGGCGTGAGGCGCGTACGTTGCGACAGCGTACCGTGTTGCTGACGCGAGCCTATAGATTTTTCCCTGCAAAACGCGGCTATAGAAGTTTTCACTTAAAACATTCATTTAATTATTTCTAATGCCTTTTCTAATAAAAATTACGCAACGCCACTTCCATCGCCGTCGTCTAAGTCCTTAATTTTTTCGATAACTTTATAGTTATGAAAACTAAGAATAAAAAAATAATAATTATATCGAAATAATATCTGTCTACAAATCTAAGGTACGGTATCGACAAACTTATTTGTTATTTAAAGCACAACCACTACTTCAACATTATATTATTGGACCGCAAAAAATAAATAGTTGTATTGCATTTTACGAAATAGCGTTAATATGTAAAAATGATCGCGCTATATTTTCAATATATACCTTTTTTGGCAAATTGTAATATGTGACTATTAAAATATTCTATGATACCAACATTGTGTTTGAACCAGTCAACCATCTAGTGATGTACTAGGATCATAGTAATTAAAAAGTAAAAAACCTTCCGTCCATAAGCAGAATTAAAAAAAAAAACAATAAAAAAAGATGAACAAAGAAATGAAAATAAAACAACATTTATGTCAAAAAATTTTGTTTCAACAATTCCTTACACTAGTAAAGGCTTGGTAATTATTTACAAGGCTTCATTATACGGCAAGGTAAAAAAACTATTTATTATACAGTATCAATACTAATAATTATCAAACGTTATCACATTAATGTTATGAATACTTGGCTCATGTGAGACCTTTAATATTTAACTTGAAGATTTGGATATGTTGTTCAATTAGATTACATACATTACAGCAATATAACGAAGCCAAATATTTTATCACCTATGATGTAAAACAGCTAAAATTATTAAAATTCAGCACTGTATCACTTCGGACAAACTATTAAAACAATGTTAAAAACTCTCCTACAATAATTACAACAATAATAACAAATATGCAGATATTACATACATTTTTATCAAAACTTTAATCTCACTTATTATTCCTTGTTATACATTTATACTAGCCCTTATCAATAACAGAGTACATCACTCGGTAAGCAAATAACTCACTATATAAAGTATGGTACAGTCAGCGTCCAAAGTCGATGACCAAATTAAAGTTTCAAATTAGCTTAATTATAATTTGAACTATAATGATGTTCATTCAATATTTGTTTGTCATGTTCAGCAGTTTTGATGTAATATAATGTGTAGCTATTTTTTAATTTTAAATATGGTCATCAACTTTTGAAGCTGACTGTACACCAAGGCAAATAATTGGCTAGAGTGTATAGGTACAATTTAGATGAGCAATAAGTAATAAATATCATGTTACAATAGTTAGTTTACCTTACTTACATAATGGAATAAAACTTAATTTTAGTAAAGCAAACACAAAACATGTTTAATGATTTTAGTTAACTTTTCAAAATATTTTTCTTTTACATTAAAGATAATTATTTTATCCTCTGTTACGGCTGAAAGGTTTAATCATCTATAGTATTTAAAACATACCTCCAAAATAAGTTTAATATATATTTAATATAACTTACATTTTTATAGCACCGAACCCTATGTGAGTGTACTTACATTGCAAAGTACCATCACATATAACCACCAACATAGTAAACATACAGACCATATGCACAAGGAAACTTATAAATTACATATATATAAAAATAATCTACATGTGGAAAAACGTATTTTAAATTTGTAGTATTTTTAATATTGGCACAATGGGACAGCAAAAGCCACTTTCGTTGTCGTAATCAGTATTTAATAATAAAAATATAAATGCAAATAATGGCTTTAAATTCACTCCGATTAACAAATTTCGCTTCATCATCAATGGTTTCTGAGAAAGCTAAAGTGAACACAAAAAAAAACGCCTCGTAATACTAACACACATGACTAATCATTAAATCAGAATAAAATCAGAGGATAATCTAAAAATGATAAATAACAAAAAATTATGCAAACAATCCTACATTGTTAAATAAAAATTATCGATAAGGGTGCACTATACTAAGCTTTAGACAATACACTGGAATGATACATTTTCAAGAATGTTGCGTTCATACAATATTTATATTTTTTTAAAATAATAATTCGTTGCATCATTTACACCACACTAACACCAAACTTTAAGGGTCTATACTTAACAATAAGTGGAAGATGTAGGTACAATTTACAAACAATGTATAAAGAATGCTTGCATAATATTTTGTTCGGAGTCGGCTCCCTACGTTTAACTAAATGAATTCATATCTAATATTGTTCCCGAGCTGGTCCCACCCATGACGATGGCTTGTGAAAATGCAGTTTGCTTTCCCTTCTATTAATTAAATAATTAGTATCTAGTATTGTTCGATGTTTTGCAACATAAGCGTTTAACATAAGAGAGATTTAGGAAGCTCATAGCAATTTGCATTTCAACAAGATTGGAATGTCACATATGGATTTGGGAATTAAGCAAAATTTGCCGAGTAGATGGAAATTGAACAATTAAGTGTTTGAATATGTCATAATGACATTAAACATTTCGAATGACAGTTCCATTTCATCAATTTGTCTATAATTTTTTCCCTCAGTTTTAGTCATCGGGCGGAATGCAGTTAACCCACAACTATGTCGAGTATTATAATTATTTAAGTTCATTATATACATAAGTAGATATGCCTCAGTAAATAATACGGATCTATAATAAATATATGAGCCAAGGAGGTCCCTACGCACGTGGTGGTGACGGACGATTCACTCACTAATAAATAAAACACAAAACTCTTACCTAAAAAATTTACCACTAGCGTCACAAGCATCCGTATCAAACATTAAGTACCGAGCACCGCCCGTCCGATTGTCTCATCACCGATAACACTTCGTGTTTAAAAGATTAACCTAATCAATGTCCCAAATTATAATGGAAGAACATGCCGCCGCCGGACTAGAGGACGCCACCACAACGACCACCTGGTGGTCACCACGACTCCCGGCGACCACATCTAACACACGACGATCGGCTCGTCACGAGATCATGGCTAGAGAGCGTCAGTGCGGAGGAGAGGCGGGGGGGGTCAGGTGGCGTCGTACTCGATCCTGTCCCAGGAGTAGTGTTTGTCCGCGGGGCGCGGCGCGGCGGGGCGCAGCACGCCGCCAAGCACGGGGTCGCACTGCGGCACGTGGCCGCGACCGAACACGTTGGGGATCAGCTCGGCCGTGAGGTACTCGTAGGCGTCGCCGTCCAGCGCCATGCCGCCGCTGAGGTCGTAGTCGTTGAAGTCGAAGACGCAGGGGCGCGTCTCGAGGCCGGCGGGGCGGGTGTCCTCGCCGGGGAAGCACGGCAGCGACAGGTCGCTCATGTCGTCGAAGCCGCCGCGGGTGTGGTCCAGGATGTCCCCGTTGGCGAGCGGCGTCGTCGCCATCCTCTCCGGCACGTCGTCGTCGACGTCCATCGCGACGTCCGCCGTCTCGAAGCCCCCCAGGAAGTCGTCGTGGCCGCTGGAGATGGAGTCGGAGTTGCAGAAATTTGCATTGAACTCGTTACTCGCCAGTTGATCGACGTTTAATTCCGCGTCGATATCCCCGCCGGCCGCGTCCATGTCGCACCTGCCGCCGATGACGTTTAAGTCGGCGTGACTCATGATGTCGTGAAGCTCCCTCTGCAGCTCGTCTGCCGTGAGCGAGTCTCGAACTTGAGAATCTCCGAGAATATCGTCGCCGAGGACGTCCGTCGGGGTGTAATCGCCGGAGCCCGCCGTGAGATAGCCGGCGTCGATAGATCTGTTCGGGGTCACGTCCCCGACGGCCGAGGGCGGGAGCTCGCCGTTTTCGACCAGAATTTCTAAAACGTCGTTCATAATCTGGCTGTCCTCCGCGCTGTCGTGCAGGCCGGTGTTCGGGGGCGGAAGGGGGGGCGGCGGAGGGGGAGGGGGCGGCGGCGCGCGCTCGGGCTCGTAGTGCGCCGTCGGAAGAATGGCGATCGGCACCACCTTGACACCGTTGAGAATGTACGCCGGATTGGCTGACTTCGCGGCGGCGGCGTCCGAGGCGTCCCCCGCGGCCGGCGAGGTGACGGTGAAGACGAGCCTGTCGGGTGCGGCGTCGGGCGCGGCCAGCACGTACCGCGGCGGCGGCGGCGGCGCGGGCGCGGCGGGCTGCTGCAGCGCGTCCAGCCTCGCGCGCAGCTTGGTGACGCAGACGTACGCGTGCAGCAGCCGGCGGCTGTGGTCGCTGGCGGCCGCGCCCGCTGCCTCGCGCCGCACCGCCTCCAGCTGCCGCCGCGACTCCTCCAGCTGCCGCTCCAGCTCCTCTATGAGGCGTCTTTGCGACTGCACGATGTCTTCCGAGGGCTCGGACTCGGCTCTCGACTCGGGCGAGGCCACCGACGAGGGCGACCGCGGCGTCTCCTCCTGCATTTCCCGGTGGAAGGCCTGCAGGCGGTCTATGAGTTGCGGCTTGGGGCCGGACACGCGCAGGTTCCTCCTCTTGCACTCGGCTCGCAGGTCGGACACTTTCATCTCGTCGAAGCGCGCGGCGAGCGGTACGGGGGCGGGCGGCGCGTGGGCGGGCGGCGCCAGGGCGGGCGGCGGCGGCGGCGGCGCGTCGGACGCGTCCGAAGTCGCGGACGCACACGACGGCGCGGGCGACGCGGGCAGCATAAGCTGCAGCAGCAGCTGTTGCTGCTGTAGGAGGAGCTCGTACGGGGTCTCCGTGGAGCCCGACGGTGAAGGCGCCGTCTGGGCGTTCGTTGGACCCTTGTACTCGTGGAATTTGTATCGGGGTTTGATCTGCTGTTTTAGTTTGGGTTTTCTTTTCTTCGGCTCCTTGCCGGGTGCGGCGTGTTGCAGCGGCGCGCTCTCGCTGGCGAGCGTCACGCTGGCGGGGGATAGAGTGGAGGGCGGGGAAGGTGACGGTGATATCTCCTCCGGAATACCGTAGTATGATGAAGGAAGTTGCGGGCGGCCCGAGGCCCCCTCGCTTGTTGCTTTAAACGGTAGAAAACCACTCTTTACTGCGGTTTCGATATTCTCCTCCGTATGTAATATGTTCTTTTTGATCAGCTCTAGCGGCCCGGGTCGGTGAGAAATTTGGTTGTTCAACTGATCCGCTAGGCGCGCCTTTTTCAGCATTCGCTGCTTTTCAGCCAAACTTGGATCTACATGGCTTTCCTTAAAATAAAAAAAATATTAGTCAATATTGCACTAAATAAATTAAAAATAAAAAGTTTATGATACACACTTGTTCTAAGATATGTCTGCGTTCCAGTTCTTGGCGATCTGGTCTACTTTGAATCTTAGACTTCAGGAAATCGCCCGTTTTAGCTCTCTCTAATTGCTTTCTCCGCTCAAAAAATGCCGGCGGTGTTTTCAGCGCTGCAAAAAAAAAACAAAATATGCTAAAGATCATTAATACTCTAAAGTAGCGTTCAAAGTTAATTTTTGCTAAAAGTTTATAATAACAACAAAATAAATAAGTACATTTCTTTGCCAATCGTTTAGAAAATCTCATTAGCCGCGGCATTTAGCTCGTAAATAAAATTCCTTCGTCCCACGCTTTGCGACGGAAGGTGCGCAGGCGTTTGGGCGCCTCACCAACTCGTCAGACGCGATTAGTTCATTAGTAATTGTTCTGTATATATCCTTTAAACCAAAATAGACAGAGAGATAAATACTTACGCGGCATAATTCCCTGTTCCACCAGCTGGTTGAACGAACGCCGGTTCATCAGCTTCACTTTAAGCGCTGAAATGCCAAAACTTAAGTTACTTGTGGATGTTGACATTCAAACACGTAACGTGACATTAGCGTATGGACATTTCTGTTCAAATGTTTCCTTAACGTGTAATCAATTAATTTATTTTCCGTTTATTGTCATCATATTTGATACCTTATAAGTTGGCATGCCTTTTACAATACAACAATGAGTACAGTTTGAATAGCAAGGATGTAAAGGAATTCCAAGTGACGCCTGGTGACGAATATTGACGTCACATCCATCCCATGGTGGTGACGACGTGATCGTGATACGTCGAGTGATACATTTCAATAATATCGATAGGTACATGGGCGTAGGCGATTTCCAGCTATATTCTTGTTTGCAGTAGACCAGCGGAGCTACGGGCGGACAGCGCTGGCTGAACGCCAACATAAATAAACACTGCACAAGGAAACTAATGTTATGCCGCGACCGTATTACAGACCAAACATTGACTACCACTGGGCCGAGCACTGTAGGTTACTGGGCGCTTCGAATTTGCGTCAATTCTCCTCTGTTATAACTATAATTTATTTGAACGACCAATCTAATTTAAAATAAGTGTTCGAAACGTGTCCGCAACTTAGAGACGTGGGCAGACATCAAATATATATTCAGAAAAAAGTTTAACGATGTCGTTTGTATATGTACGAGCTAGTATATTTTCCTGTTGTCTCGTGATGTAATTTACTATCATTTTAATGACTAGTAAAAAGACTAACGTTAGGAGTGAGAGATATTATTTCAAGAACACTATGGCTTTGGCATTTTACAATAATGTTAATACTACTTCAGCCGTGTACAAGTCTGTCCAGCGCCGAATTCTGTCGTATCGCATATTCGATAATAGACATGAAGATAACCATAATTAGTTGTATACTTCTTCCCTATCCACAATAAACATGTTTGTCACGTATTTGACGATAGGACCGAAATGAATCACATTCTGTTTCTGTTTAACGCAGCATCTCATCGATTTAGTTCGACATCTTGTTTCACTCTTTATGATAATCAAAGTAACTCTTAGACAGTTCTTCTACGGCCGAAATTAATAACCAAATCTAATCAAATTTTTAATATCACCAGAAAAACGAGCTCAGCAGACTGAAACCTGATTGTAACAATGAAATTCTATGTCCAAGACACAAAACCTATAATGATAAAGTATCTTACACTCTTTATGTTTGTCCATGGCGGGCTGCAGCGGGCTGTCGTCGACGACCACCTTGGGCGGGGAGCCTCTCGGCGGCGAGGCGGGCTCGCTGGTGCCGCTGCCGCTCGCCGGCCGACCCGCCATCTCCTCCGCGCACGAACTGCACACAGCGAGGATACACTAACTGACACCATTTCTTTTTTGTCGTTATTATTTATTATTCTATCACCCATACTATGTTGGGTAACAATTGCACTGTTTACAACTACTTTTCACTGATTATTGTCCGTAAGTGATATTATCACTAAGCCGGACACAATTCTTAAAAACACAAACATTGCCAGATTAGGATTTTTACATATTTCACTATTATCATCACACGCTTTAAAAGAATAATCCTTGGATCGCGATGTCTTCTAATGTTTGCTTCAACAGTCAGGGTCAAAAATGCACCAAACATCAGATCAACACTAACTTTTAGACAAAAGCTTAAGGTTCTACAAACGTGTTACCTGAAGGTGTCGTCTTCAGGGGGGGTGCAAGGGGTGCAGGGGGTGCAGGGCGAGGCTGGCGAGAGGGGCGCGGCGCGCTCCCGCCGGGGCTGCTTGAACCACTCCGGGTAGATGGCGCTCAGGGTCTCCACGAGGTCGTGGTCGAGCGTCACGCGCCACGACGCGCGCCCCTCAGACCCCTCCGACCCACCGCCTCCGCCGCACGACGAACGGCTCTCTGGAGCAACACAATAATATTCTTAGCTAAACAATACATGTCAATTAGATTTTTAGATCTTAATATATTTACAAACAATTTTGTTTTGGATTGGAGGTTACTTCCGACAGAGGATGAAGCGAATGTAATACCGTATGGTTGTTGATGTCACATAGAATAACGTGAGGTGTGTCTAGGTGAGGCAGTTCAATGAACCGTTCTAAATAGTATAGTCATATATTTTCCTTATCAATACACATACCTTATTTGAATATAATACATTAGTGAAAAAAACTTCCATTACGAGTTTAAATACGCATACGCTTAGATGTCTTTTGCGTATGCATTCCATCAACCTTGATGCAGCGTATGGCTGAACGGCAAATTGGCATTAACGCTTAGGTACACGAGAGCTGCATTCCTCGCTCGTATACCCCAATTTATTACACATCAATACAGTTGGTATAAACAAGACTATAAAAATTACAAAGAAGGCACCTACATCATCGTTCAATTTCATTTTATACAGAACCCAAGGCCGGTGCGACTTCAGCAACAACTGCAAGGAATAAAAATCTTACAGTTGTGCTGGAGATAAACAGCTGGCAACTGACATAAAAAATTTGATTGTTATTAGAAAAAATATAAAATTATTTTTTCTTTTTATATTCATAATATTCGATATTATTATGAAAATCATAATAAAAGACAGCGTAAATAAGTTACGCTGTCTCTGTCTCTTTACTGATGTACTTTTAAAAGTTATATTTTTCACGTTATTTAGGTTATAAGCAATTTATTTATTTATACATAAGTTATATACAATATATATATATTCGATATTATGATGAACATAATAAAAGACAGCGTAAATAAGTTACGCTGTCTATGTCTCTTTACTGATGTACTTTAAAAAAGTTATATTTTTCACGATATTTAGGTTTTAAGCACTTTAGTTATTTATACATAAGTTATATACAATATATATATTCGATATTATTATGAACATGATAATAAAAGACAGCGTAAATAAGTTACGCTGTCTCTGTCTCTTTACTGATGTACTTTAAAAAAGTTATATTTTTCACGATATTTAGGTTTTAAGCAATTTAGTTATTTATACATATGTATCTTATTTATATAAATATTTTGGCACACTTGCGGATTACTTAATGCCAATCAATTATTATTCAATTAATCACCGATACGACCCTGAATGAATTATTACTATTGTTAAAATATATTAATATCTATCTTATCAGATTTAATTTCATCAAAGTTCAAACAAATTGCAAACTGTCACTTTTAGTACATTCGTATAGTAATATAATATTTGTACTTCAAATATTTCTTAAAGATAACAAAAATATTATTGTTTGAATTATTTTTATGAAGCGTTCTTTAATAATTTATAGAACATTAATCACAAAGCTACATTGGCTCTTCGCCAGTTACTTTTAATTGTTTCTGTAACGATAACAATATTAATCCAATGCATTATTTCCTATTTATAACCGGATTAATTCAATATTTCGCTATATTCTACGCCATAACTCAAAAGTATAATAAAAGCGGTTTATGATATGAGTTCATGTAACAATTACACAAATATTACTTATTTATTACGGAATACAATTTTGTAAACAAACCAGTAGCGCACGTGTTCGCTGAGTCACTGTGAAGTCAGTCTCGTACTCTTAAACGTACTCCACCTTAAGGCCAATTTCAATAAAACAATGTCTTGTTAAAATTATAAATTTGTATGCATTATAATAATAAGTTCTCAAACCAGGAATTTAAAAAAATCAATGGTATACATTTTATTCCTTAATATAGTTCTTAAATAATAACATAATTATCAAAGTTAAATTTTTTTAGTATTTAATGAAATTCATAATTAAGTAATTTATTTTTATTTTAAATTTTAATTTTCGGGGTTTTGTCGATATGCAAAAATTTCTAATTTTTATGTACAATATAAATAAATAAATAATGTAATAAGTATATAATCCCTACATTGAGTCAATATTTTAAAAATATATATTTTTTTTAAATATATATTGGTACAGGATTTAGTACTAATTGATTTTTTCTTAAACGTTTGGCAAAACTAGTTTTCATACTTGTCAAAACAAAATATATTTGGCAAATGTTTAATGAATGCACTCACAATTACTCACAAAGGGTGTAAGGTATATTTATATTAATTTATTTCTGTCTCACTATTATGTCTAAGACAAACATATTTCTCACGTACTTGGACGTATTACGTGGCTGAGATTTGTCATACGCTGTTCACTCCTACACCCGTGTTATATTAATTTTGGGACTCATGCACTATTTATACGTGAGTTAAATCTATTGTTAGTAAAGCTACCAGTACATTATATAATTTACATAGTCTAGGGTAGTAATATCGCATTGTAACAGCGCTCTTGTACTCTTATAGTTAACTCATTATTTTTGGGGCCAAAACTATTTGGCCAGAATTTACGTACTAACGTAAATTGTATATTTATATAAATGAATAACAGTTTAATTAATAATAAAACAAAGTTTAATAGTCAACTGAAGTAAGTTGTACGTAACTGGAATTTCATTAATAAAGTACATATACGGAACGACCTTCAGAGGAATACTACATAGGAAAACCAATACACGATGCCAAATCTATTTACGTTTCTACAGATGCAGAAAATATTGCATTTCCATACCTTTGGCGGTACGTGTATTTAACTTACTTTATAAAAAAATTTAAATATATCATTAGTTTTAAACGTATTTTGTATTTTTATTTATTTATTATAATATATGAGATATGACAAACAGCTTTGTAGAGCAGTTTGTATGTAGCAATGACCGAACAGGTTTTTCATTCGAAATAGAAACGGAATTTTTCGGCTTTCCTCTCAGTTTCAACGAAAACCGAAATTCTCTTAAACTTTATTAAAATACTTTAGATTTCAATTAAGTATATATATTTTTTTAATTTTAGCAAATTCAAATGAAGCTTTTTAAGTTCATTTACATATGCTAAAATACTTCATTTAAATTAAATTGCCTGAACTAAAATATTTAATTAAAATTTATTACCTTACATATTTTACTTCAAAATATTATCTATGTCGGCAGCACTTTGCACTATGGTCCATTCTAGAAATTCAACATGTTTCTGTCTTTGTACAATAAAAAGTTAATATAATATTAAAAAACTTTAATTAAAATAAGTATTACGGTGCTTTATATTTACTTCTGACTATATATATTTTTTATTTTGGAAGTATAGACGAAAGATCAACCAACACCATTTTTTTTTCTAGTCTATTCCCATTTCCAAAAGTTGGCAATGTCATTTGTAAAAGTCTATGGACGGTAGGTTACTACCCTCTATATGTATTTCCATATTAGAACGATTATCAAATAAAACTCTCATTTTTTTAAATTTGAAAATGCTAGCAAGATAGTTTAACAAAAACCAAGCAACTATTGGTAAATTAGTCAAATAATGCATTACAAATTACTAGCTCTAACTCGCGGTTGTACCCGCGGACGAACAATTTTATTTATTATTAGATAATTAGAAGCAGTAGTATAATGATAGATAGCTTTACTCATGAACCTGCCTATCATATACATCCAGTTATTTCGAATATTAGCGCATTCAACCAACCAAACAAACGAACAAACTCTTCAGCTTTATAATATTAGTATAAAAGAATAGATAATATTTTAACAAATTAATGATTTCACAGCTTTAAAAAATTATCTATAAATATATAATATCATAGCACAATCATATTTAACTTAAATTATCCAAAATTCCGATTCTTAAATTCGATTGGATTCCAACCTATTACCTTTAGGATACCGTCCAGTCCCTTTTTCTAAACTACTCTACCCGCCTCGATGAATATAGCATTCAATATAATGTTATAATCCTATACATATATATATACTTTAAATGTATATAACTCTATTTCGCAATTGTATAATAAAAAATCGCCACAACTTAAGTCAATTATTAAAATTATCTATAAACACATTTAGTTATGTCAAATATTCAATAGAACAAAAATATTAATATAGTTTTCTTCGTTTTATCTGAAGATTGAAAACACTGAATTAAACAATTAACAAAAATACTGTAACATTATATCTCACTACTTGAATTAAAATTAATAATTAGTGTACAAAGTAAGAATAATAGAAGTACACGAAAACGGCATATCCAATTATTTAACTTTAAACATATATTTGATTGTAATCTCTAGAGTTGTAACAAAATATATTTAATTAATTCATGGTCTGAATACCCACGCAAGCGAAGCCGCGGTCTACTTCATGTATACAGAGATTCAGAAGCTAATTTGTCTAAATTCACAACATGTAGGACAAAGAATATTAATTATAACACCGTTATATTTAAAAATATATAGTTTTACATTTTTAAAATAAAATGTTAACATCAAGAGTTGTCAATCAAAATGTCAGCATCCAGACCATCTCGCTAGACATGCATTTAGTTGCAAAATATATATGACTTTATATTATATTAAAAACAAAAAACGAAACAACACTCCCAGAGATATCTCTGCGTTGGGATTTTTCAAACATATAAATTACAAATACAAGGTACTTCCAGATATAAAACAACAATTCGTTCATCACAAAAAATCGTCAAATGTGGATATCGAACCCAAGAACTTTGCATCAGTAGACAGCGCATCTAACAACTAGACCAGTCAGCCTATTTTTTATTATATAATATTATTTAGGGTAATTCAGGTGAGACGTGACCCACTTATGACGTATATCAACGACTTGTTTACGCGTTCTTCAACTCTGCAACCGAATATGTTGGATATGAAATTGAAGAATACTATTTATAAAATCTTGGGAAATAAGTTTTTAGTTTATACAAACATATATTGTATATAGTAGCTGTGCCCCGCGACTCCTTGTGTACTATAGACATTCAGAACTAGGTCAGCAAATAATGTTAATAAAAAATGAAAAATTTTACATCTTCTGATTGTTGTTGAAAGAATATCAGTGCTGTTATTTTTATATATTACCTTCCTCATTAAACATATACTATATATATTATTGATATCTGAGTACAATGATAAGAACGATAAACCAAACAGAAATCTTTTAAACCTTATTATATTTAAAAAATAAACAAAATGGGGAAATGACTTTTTTCATTTTGTAACCAAAATCCTCGTTGTTATGAGAATATTTTTCTTTAAGATTTTTAAACCGTATCTAAAACTTCATAATTTTGAACATTTCTCACAAGAGATTACTTCTCTTTACTGTAAATTATTTTTTATATTTCACTAATATAATGGTTAGATCAGAGTCAATAAGAAATCTCGATCTAAGTTCCACAAGTTAACTTGAGAAGGCTGTATCCATAACGTCACGTGTGCACGCGGCACTGGCCACGTGGGCGCCCGCCCACGACCACGCTACATCACTTGTCTCAATTATCATAATATCCTACTCACCTAGTCACCTACAATACGTCACTTTAGAGAATGAGGAAGGTTATATAGTTCCGTAAAATAAAAGTTAATAGGTGTATTGTTATAGTTAAAAATGTATGTTAATTTAGTCGGAATTTTCCGGAATAGTTTACGGCACGATGCCGCCATGCCCCAAACTCATAAATAAGGGCTCCAGAGGGATTCGAAACGAGTCGGAAAATTTTTAATGAAGATGAGGGATGAACATAAGTTTAAAAAATGTAAAAAGTATATTTATTAGTCCGAATGCATTATTATAAAGTGAACATAAAATTTTGAAATTTTACAAAAAAATTCTTATTAATATTATTACTATTATTGTAATTATTTTTTTCTTCTTTTGTGCATAATATTTTTCATATTACTTATGTTTACATATTTTTAGAAATATAAAATACTTTCTACAAGCTTTTTCTAAATTTTCGCTCTTTATTGCACCGCTTTTAAAATCTCTTCACATGCCCAAGGTTGTTAGAGAATGCTATTTATCATTAAGTCCACCCATTGTAACATTTTTTTTTGGACCAATAAATAACTTAATAAATAAATCATGTTTAACCATGTTAAGCTCATTTTATCAAATCTCTGGAACACCGTCCTGGGACGAAAAATACTTGAAAAAATAAAAAAAACAACAATAGTGTCTTTCATCACGTTAATTATATTTTTTGGTACAAATATAGTTCAAATGACCCACTTACATCCCATCCCCAGTACCACGTCAACTGAAGTAAAAACAGAATCCTTCTACGAAAATTATACGTACTTTTAAAAATTATTTCAGATTAAATAAACAGATGAGTGACCTACTTTAACTTCTGTGGTGTGTTTAAGAAACTTCTAGCAGCTTTGATTAAGTACATTCTTAGTTAAAATGCAAGCACATGCTCATGAAGCAATAAATTATTCTAAATTACATATATCGACATTTGGAACGATTTACGGTTCAGAGGCAAGATGCCCATTGCACAACCATCTTACATATTATATATATTATATACTTATAAATGTTTGGCTTTCTGCTCTAGGCTAAATTCGGATCTCAATTGACTTTGTACGCCGATGAATGAATCGCCGGCACCGGTGATTATACCGTACATTTTATCCATCATTTTATGGTGACGACAATGTATATATATACTGTATTAATAAATCTGATTCCTAAAATATCTCGACCATTGAGTAATATATTTCTGCAAATTTAAGCTTATAAATAGGGTAAATTAATTGCAGGAAAGATTTTTTACTACAAAAGTTTTATATTTGTAAATATGCTTAATATATGTACGGAACCCTAAGGCGATGACGTAGAAGGATGTTTTCAGCGAGTCGGTAACAGCGGCGTCTGTTTATCGTCGGAGCACAGTTAGAGCTATACCCAGATTTGCCTACAGAATTGCAGCTGTAAAAACACTCGGAATTACTACACTTCTAGCATTCGCAATAAACTTACATTCTATGATAGCTGGTACCTACTGCGAGCAAGACGCGCCCACGTTAATGGAATATATAAACAAAGAAAAAATAAAACATATTTTAATTATTTATCATACAAGAATGATTCATGTGATTTATTATTTCATAATATTATTTAAGATAAGCTAAACGAATACGACAATTTGATATTATAACAATATAATTTTCTTATAAAAAGAATTTAAAAAAAACAACAATTGTGAGTGTCATTGCGTTTAAAAAAACATCTTAAAGAAGATTCTTCGTTATTGATAAATGTAAAATGCATCTTAAAATAAATGTAATTTGTGTAAAATAAGTGTTTGAAGATGAGAATTACGTCATAACTAGTAAGTAGTTTTAACTTAACACAAATATAGAAACAGATGTACAAACAAACAGTGGCAGGCTTTGTTGTATTATTTCAAGCATATATATTTTAATCATTAAAATTATTAATCTATTTATAATAAAATCCTTGTATAGTTTTCAAATGTTCACTTTGTTCTTTAGTAAAATATTCCAAACTATAAAAAGCTTAACATAAATAACGTCGCAATTTCTCTACGTTTTAATTCGATATTGAATGCCAACAATGTAACAAAAAAAAGTCTTGGATGCTCCATGAAAAAATTTCTTACATAATATCAAAGAGAATGTCAAAAATAACTTTGATATCGTACGATTTTTATAATACACAATTTTATAAACAATAAGTTCGTGTATTGCTGTATTCTTAAATGAATCACTACTGTTTGCTAATGCAGAGCATTACTTACTGTCTGTTCAAAACTCTCAACACATAAACATAGATGATATATTCAATATTGGTTTCAACAAACGTATGTTTTAAAACCACTTTATATAGCTGAAATGTCGACCTTCAAACATTTTCTAAACATTCACTGAAATATTTTTTCCTGGTCGAACATTAGTCTATTTTAAGTTATTGATGTGTGTGTGCAATAAAAGTTATTTATGATTTGAATACAATGTATCGTGAAAAGTTTTTTTTACTGACAAAAAGTTTTTTTATATATTTATATTAATATTTTTATATTTTGTTTATTTACAATAAAAGAAATAAATAAAAAAGCAACAGTAAAAATTAAAATATAATTTAATATAATTTAATATAATTTAACAGTTTACTGTGCTTATTTTAAGTTTCACCTATGAGACAATCGGACAGTAATAAAGTATCACGCCAGAAAATTTACATTATACAGTATATTTTCCGTAAGATAGAAAAATTGTTGACAAAAAACTTGGGATGTTTGGCAGCAAAATGCAATTAATGTAACAATTTGTATAGTGGATACAATTATATTCTAAATTGTTTTCTGTAAATGTATTGTCATAGAAACTTGAAAAAATATATTTTGTTAATTTTAGGTTCATAAAAATATGTTACCAAAGAACTTTAAACTGTAGTCTTATATACATCCATACTGTATGTTCTTTATTAGAGTTTATGATTAAATATGTTTGAAGTAATTTCCGGCGATGCTGGTCCGATTTTGATAATTTTTTCACTGTTACAACATTCACATAATCACAATAGATGCAAATGCAATCATATAAAATATAATGCGGCGTGTACTGCCTGTACTGTTTGAAATAAATTCATACAACTTATAAATCCCGCGAAACCATAATATATCTAAGTTTATTAAAAATAAACTTAATAAGCACAAGTTAGTTAAGTATACTTTACAAATTGCTATATAAATACCGCTGAATTAATATGCAAATTTCATGAAGAAGTTTATTTATTAAATCGTGTTCATTAAAAGAGCTGGTCCGGTGGTAATACAAAATAAAACAATAAGTCGGAAGAATAATCGTATTGTTACTGTATCGGGCTGTGCGAGAATGGTGTACCTACGTACCATGTGTATGAATGTGACAGTCGCAGGACCAACTATGTACTATATTCTGACGATTTGAACCACCTACAACAAAGGTCTATTGAGAAGGAAGTAAAGTCGCGGGCAGAAGGCACTCATATGGCAACTGGTTTAAAAAAAAAACTAAAAAAAATGTGTAAATTTAAAATTTTAATTTATGAAAAACGTATCATCTAATGTCTTTAAAAAAAAATTTTTACGTGTTTATTTTTACCCAGGCCTCGGGACATAGCTATAATTGTATGTTGTATGTTAATAAAAAGCAGTCAACACTGCAATTAATTCTATAGTTAATATAGATGATATTGGCAACCCAATCAAAATATATACAACTGTACGATTGTTTAAATTTTCTCTCGACAGTTCAAAATCACTTGTTCGCAATCGCATTTATAATTCATCTCCTTGGCAACAAATAAAATCTTGTTGCTAGAAAACAAATGGCAAAATATAACGTCACAGAGAAATTTAACATTTTTTAGTTTTATTTTTTTTTTCAGTTACAAGTAGAGGACGATTATTTTCGTGTGAATAATTAGTCTAAACTAATCCCATCTTATTTTCAGGAACACACAAAAACGAATTGTAACAATAAAAATGTATTTTAAAAATTAGAAACAATATAAAAAATAATCTATTATATATACTTTCTGTAATATTATAAATAACCTCCTAATTTTTGGCTCAAGATTGAAAAGTATAAAAACATGTAACAATTACATTTTTAATAATTTTTAATATACAGACATGTAATTACTACTTTATTATAATGTCAACGACCATAGCAATTTTAGTTAAAACTAGTTTTGTCTAGTTATTCCTAGACGAGACAGGATAGGTTGGGCCGATAACATTATGTTACATAACATAACCCAATAAAAATGTTTTTTTTTCCAATTTCCAAACACAGCATTTAAAAAGTAAGCTAGACTAACTGGTATGTCCGGAAATTAGTTTTGGCCAATAACATATACATATAATCAGTAAATGGGTTGTTTATATGTATTGTCTTATGATATAATATTCTAACATCTTTCATCATCATCGCTCACGGCATACTTAGTGTATGGTAAAGCGCCAGTTTTCTACATATTATATACATTATATAAGCAAGCCAAGAGAGTAATCGCATATTATGTACGTACGTCACCACATTACCATGCAGGCGCCCTTATCTAACCAATATGTATTTCTTTCCTGTCACCAGTACAAGACAATGAGATATATATTATTGAGAAATTACTGAAAACCTTGTTTAAACGACCCCATCAAAGACAAACTCAAGCTAGATCTAATAACTGTATTTTCAGAGTATATAGGCATCAATCTGTATTTCAGGCATGTTTTAGTGTACTGAAAAGTAACAACTAATTCACTCACGGACAAACGTTTTCATTTACTATTAACTAAGAGTTGTATCGTATACTTTTCCCCATGATCATAAAAAAAAAATTCAAATCCATTCTGAGGTTTCGAACATCAATTTAAACAAACAAAATTTTCCGAATTATTTTAGTATGGATAAATAATACGAAAATAATAAGTACAAAAAATTGTTATCTGTACCACGAGTGATCAGCGGAAAAATGTTATAAAACTAAGACAAAAAAAGTGATTGTTCTGAAAGTGCGCTTGCGCAGACAGATGGTTCCGTAAGCTGCGGTTTTGCTGATATTGTGGCATTCCACTGCTAGTGACCGCACGTGATGTCTTCCATTCATCGGTGATATTTTACGTGTGCCCACGATCCTTCACGCTTTGGCATTGTGCCTGCGATACGATACAACGGAAAACTATTAACATTTTGTATTGACACAACTAAGTATACACTGAGATCTATATTTATGATCCAATTTTATTATCTGCCCTTCAATGCAACATTTTATTTGCTATCCCGTGATTTATGACTCCATTATCCAGAGAAGACAGACTACTTCATTTCATAACCATAATAAACTAATCCAAACGTACCACCAATTAATACAACAATACCACCATATTAATACCAGGAACCACGAGAATTGTACGCAAATATAAAAAAAAATTCAATGTGTGTGCTTGTGTGCCTGTGTGTGTGTGTTCCTGTGTGTATGCGTCTAGTCGGGACACGCGAATAAGAAACGAGCAAAGCGAGTTCTGTTTTAGGTCAACGTTGAACAAATACCAAACGGGTCGTTCGGACGCTTCCGGGGGACTATTTCTGGTCTCGGTCTAAACGACGCGGAGTACCTATTGCTGAGTTCAGTTTTGCGATTTGGGCAAACATCAAACATGCTTATTCATTTCATACATATTATAACGAGGGCCTTGTTATGAATAAACAAATTTAAAAAAGATTATGTATGGACTCCTATTCCTGCCCTGGGGTCGGCACATGTTTTTTTTTTCTCTCACCACTACTTGCACAATTCCTCTCCTCCGTGTTCATACAAATCTGTATTGGCCTTCCATTCTAGTTGAATATTCTTACACTTGTCAATTCCAGACATGGATAGTTAATCAAGTTTTTAATCCATCATACAGGTTTTTGCGAAAACAAGAACACTGCAGGTTGCTGACTGAAAGTGTGTTCATTATTATTATTCAAACATTTATTCTAAATAAGGATCAAAAGTTCGTCGTTTTAGACCAGGAAGAAAGTATTCAATATCATATATAAATTGGTTACAAAATCAAATAAAAAACTGACAGAAAAAATCTATATATAACAATATTAAAGTTCATCAAAACACTAATTAGAAAAGGTATAGCAAATTAGTTGTCTAACACGTGACAAAATAAGTAAAAAAAATAGGTCAGTGATGTTGTATTCTGATAATTTCTTAGAAACAATATAAATATTAAGGAATACTTTCTAGTGAAGGATGGTGGTGACGTAGCCGCTTGGCAGCAGCGTGCCTGGATACGCAAAGGTGTCTTGAAGTTATGTTTCAGAAGTTTTAATGACATCGATAATACAGAAATATCATCGTCTGTCAGCGACGTCCGGATTAGCTCGGATTCATTCAAAACATGGTCATTATCATACAAACATACATCATGTATCTAGAATGTTCAATCCGTTCCAACCGTTAATTTGGAGTATTGGTATCAACATATATGTAAAATAAAAAATATATTTCAACAGCTCGAAGGCGACAGGCTTGTCGAATTATTAGACTAAACTAAGAAACCTAAACGTGGAAAAAATCTTGGACTCCTTCCAAGCAGCTGATTGATGAGGATGGTCAGGTCGCACGCGGCCAATCCACGGCTTTTTCATATTATTTAGCAAAGTAGCGACGTGTCTATTTTTGAGATGCGAAAAACAAGCGCTATGCTATTCTATTATGTATTAAAAATATTTAGAAAGAAGACTACGATATTACAAAAAATGTGACCGCGCTCGCAATGTTTGACGCATTTTTTGATATTTATTGACGAAAATTATCAGACATTTTGAATAAAGTTAAAATTATATAAATACTGAAGTTTATATGATTTTAATAAATTATTCTTCCGCATGTATTACACAAAAAATATAAAAAAATATACTTATTTATTAATATTTTGTAAGAAGACAAGAAGGATGGTTGGAACATTTAATTAAGCTGGATATCTCACTAGGATACCCTGTGCTGAAACATCCAGTGAACTCCGTCCGTGCTACTACTGCACCTGCGTTTTTCTTTTATTAACTTTAAATTATAACAATTAGAAGCATATACGTCTTATATTCTTATAAGACGTATTGTCTCGTGCAGGAACATAAATATACTCGTTAAATATATTAACTGCCTCGACACCGATACTAAAACCACAAAGAATATCAAAAAAGTTCAAAATAATAGAGCTCATAAAATTACAGATAATTTAAAAACTAAACATAGGTTGAATATTTAAACTGTTTTAAAATGTGCAATAAATTTTTAGTTTGTTGGTGTAGAAGCGTAGGCGAATATAATATTACGAATCTTTCATAGCAACTATATAAATAAAACAAAGTGCTGAATCTGAGATTGAAAATCTGATTCCATTATTATTTATAATACTCGAAAATAAAATATCAAATTATTTCGTATTTTAAACAGCCATTGAAACTATAGCTCTAAGATAGGTTTTTTTACAAGCATAGTTTAATATTATTAAATTTATCCTCATCCTTTCTATTCGAAAAGTGACACTTTTTTTTTCTTTAAGTGGGGAGAAAATAGTTCTCTCCCGATAGGAACTTTTTAGCGGGCAGTAAAGTGATTTGAATTTGGAACATACATACAGATTCATATAAATTGAACGCAAATTATATGAACTGGCTGTACGTGATGGGTGCACGGCGCTCGCGCTAACTAAAAAAAAACAAAAGCGCGCCAAAGACGTCTCTGTTTTTGCAATCAGTACATATTTTCTTATAGAAAAGGGATGATAGAGTGTATGACTCGAAAGCAAAATTATTTTTCCCTCGAACGATTTACTTTTAAGCCCTAGTTTAAAGTATTGTCCTCGGTGTAAAACTACTACTTTGCTCCCTTGTAATACAATTTGATATTGTTTAAATGATTTAATCTTTGAAAGCACGGGATCAATTTCAAAAATTCTTTCCGATTTTGACAGCAGTTCTATCAGTAAGATAATAGTCTATCATTACACTACAGCACTTAGTTATTTGAATAGTAAATAAAACCATTCGGTTAAACGGGACCGTAAGTAATAGCTAGTATTATATACCATTTATTATCTATTTATCGAGATATTAATTAGTCTGTACAGTATCAAAATTTATATATCAAAGTGTAACATGTTAATAAGACTCATAAGATATAGCTGTATTAATCACGCGACGTACACACACATACACATACACACACATATAAACAAATAGCCGGTTACCTAATGAGTCTCGTCTCTGAACTCACCAAACTATTGTTGCCAAGCATTTAGCTATAAAGAACGTGAAGGTTAATTACCTGAAAATATAAAACAATCAATTAATACATTTGTACCACATTGAAAGTAAAGTACAACTCAAATTACTTTAATAATATTGAATTTTCTTAGATTTTTACGAGTACACATTTCAAATAAAACTATTTTCTAAGGATTAAAACTCGCGTATAATTTGGTTACATTTTAATTTTAAACCGACGTTTCGAATGCTTTGCAGTAATCGTGTTCACGGGTAGACGAGATGTGAGTGTCTGTCAGTAATCACTTTAATAATATATTGTAATAATAATTGTATTAATATTTTAACAAAACATAATATTGTTTCAATGGATCTGCTTATATTTAACTAGTTGTTACTCGCGGTTTCGCCCGCCACCCGAGAATAAATGATTTTATTTAGTATTAAGATAACTCAGATCAGTACCGTCATGTAGACCTGCCTATCATAATCAGTCTGATTTCTTCAAAACCATCAGTTATTTATGAACAAACAAATATGAACCCGTTTATACAAACAAATATTCCCGCTTTATAATTGAGCGAAGCGAGGGGAGCGAGCGAAGCACTCTATGAGAGACTTTTCTGCATCTTTTGTGCAAGCATCAAAAACGGTATATCCAAAAATTTAATTTTATACACTGATCTGATCTGTCTGATGGTCGCTTTAAAAGAAAATTTTTCAAAAACAAACATACAAAAAATCTAATTTAAGACACATTAGATTTTTTGTATGTGTGTTTCTTAATCTTGAAAAATAGTTGAGGACTGAATGCCTCGACGTTTTGTAAATGCAGCTTCGGTGCTGTTTGCACCTTGTTTCGCTTGAGCGACTTATGCTAACACATACCGAGATTATGCGAGCGTAGCGAGTCAAAATTGAGGGCTGGTTTGCGCTCCTAGTAGTATAGATAACACAATAATCTGTGTATTATTATTACATATATGGTACTTACTATGTGTTATAACGTAATCCCTACAAATGAGTGTAATAAATATAATCAAGTACAACACTACCGTGTAGTGAATTATCACATAGTATGTAAACAAGTTTGACAGGCGCGTCCAATACATCACTAGCAGATACACCCGCCCACGCGCCCACGCGATACACTCGTAACATAACATTCTTACAACAAAAAATAGGAATGCGTTGTCTGGATTGATCCAGGGTTTTTGTTTTTGTTGATGGAGCGGTTATACTTCAGGAGCTGACGCTCCAGAACCTTAGAACTAAAATTAATATTAAGTGAAGTATTGTAACTATTTAAGAATTATATAAAGATTGAAAAATATTGATTGCTTATCATTAAAATACTACATTTTTGGCTGACTTATGATTTAATAAACTAGATGTTATAATACCTATACCAAGTAAACTTAAAAAAATTCATGAGGGTATCCGTGCAATGATAGACAAAGCATGATGCAGTCACTAGTATACAGAAGTAAGCTAACATACGAGTACAAGGCTGACTTTTACCATTGGAGACTTAATAGATTTATATTATAAAAAAAACAATAAAATACATTTTAAATCGATTTTTTTTAATTTCAGAGAATAATATTTATTAACTGTGCTAATTATATATTTTTTTTGTGTTATCGTCTAATTACTATTCTTTGCAGGTGTGTTAACTGTAAAAATATTTTAATGTCTTATATAACACAGACAAACCATGTGACAAACAGGGTAACACTTTACCATTGAAGCATTTTTAACAATTATAAGTTTTAAGTATATCACGAGTGAGCCTTGGAGAAAAAACTAGATTTAATTTATAACGTATATATGAAGTTGGAGAGAGCAGTTATAATCTAATTAGCAACGAAATAAATTTTAAAACTTCTAATAAAAAACCTAATTATAATTTGGAGTGCATATATTTTTGACTTACAACAATATTAATTATAAACTCAAAGATATATTTAGTTCGCTTTGACTATACAGATTAGAATAAGAAATAATAATCTTAGAAAATAGGATAATATTATCAAAGTGATAATCATTTGGATAAGATTAAGAAAATATAATGTATTATAAACCTAATTTTAGAATTTGGTTGAGATTTATTGCATATCCTGGATCTAGAATCTACTGATGAAATCTAGTTAAGATGAGACCATACATGACTGAAATGAAGATTTTTTTTTAATTCAACCTGTAAAGGAGCAAAAATTTTATAGAAGTTATCAAATTTTACATTTTACAAGTACCTTAAGAAATTTTCACAGGATTTGGAGAAGTGAAGAATTAAAATTAATCGTACTTTTCTATATCTTTAGATTAACTAAATTCAATTTAAACAGAAATAGTTAACTATCAGATTTTAAGACATTAGGACAACTATGATATATTAGAAGACTCAAGTGTGGAAACACACCAAAATATCACGGAATTTACGTACATTTATTTAATAGGTCATGCGACTCAAGTTCGTTAATCTCTGAACTGACATTATTTTGAACGGTTCGCTGTGACCAGCGTATCGACAAGCCAAAAGGATCGGTCATTCTGGCGGAGTACCAAGGAACGTGAACTCAGCCCTAGCTAATGGCATTACGAGACCCAACTTGGCATTTTGAACAATGTCTAGACAAGCGTGCCACAAACTTTGTGGCTTGCCACCAGTCTGCATACATTGTTGCTGAATATTATCAATACTTATAAATTTGAGCTGTTATTAATATCTTAATTATTTCTCTTTAATTTAAGTCGTATGATGGTTTTAAATACTATTCTTCACTTGTATATGATATTACAATAATATTTGGTGTTATAAATGTAATCGAGCCGTAAAACTGTTGATCTTGGACGTGCACGAGTGACAGGTGCATGAAATAACTGTTTATTCAGAGCACTAATCTTTTCACGCTTTCATAGTTTCAAACATATCAGAATAGTTCAAGAAGCTTAACTAGAATCTTCATTAAAATTTCTGGCATCATTACTGTTATAATTAAACAACACAAAAAATATAATTAATATTATCAAAATGATGATAATATATCAAAAATATGCAATAAAAAATAACTGCATTACGAAACTCGCGTAACGAAATGCAAAACGTCGGGGCGTTCAGATCTCAGCGCGAGGATGACGCCTCCATATTACACATTAAAGACAGAAATAAATTTGCATAACTAAACAAAACTCAGAATTTCCGGCAGAAACTCTCGCGAACAATAAAAAATATCCCTAAAAGCGAATACATATTCAGTACTAACAAGATGCATCTGAACAGACGCTATTGACCTACTTCCAAACAATATATATATTTCATTTGAACATATTTATATTATTATTATGACGTACAAACAGTTAGGTTATTTAACTGAGTCACATGTCCAATATTAGTGTCTCTATTGGCAAGTATTCTCACACCTGCTTGTATCCCACATTCTATACATATTTTAAGATATTGTTACTAATAATCGTCTGCATTTCAATATTTTTCGTCTATAACGTTTTAATAAGTTCATAGATTTTTTTATTTTGAAAATAATTTGGTTATAAATTTCTTCACTATAATTAAACTCCAAAATTATTCAAATCTTAAACAAACTTCAAATTATAACATTACCAAATTAATGACAAAGATATATTTTAACCTTTCTTTCAAGATATATATTTTGATTTATTACAAGGTTTAGTTCAGTTTCCTTAAAACAGTGACGAAGTATTTACTATCTATCGTAATAGTTATCGATAAAATTATTATTTTTATGTGCGGATATAATCACGTAAGTATCAAATGGGTTGTTTATTATCTTATAGATTATTGACTGATATCTGAAAAAAACTGAAGGATTACAGCTCGTTACGATATCTTACTCACATTTACTATTGATTTTATTACATTATTGAAGGCCATTTTAGAAAACATTAATATCAGCTGTAACATTTTAATCACCAAAGACACATCGATATGTCTGTCAAAACTTCAGTCGAATCAAACATCGTTCATTATATATACTAGCTTTCGCCCAGTTTTACTCGCGTAAGTCATTTCTACTTAGGATATATTCTCAGTTTATTTGTTTAGTTATGAAAGATTTTTTGTGATCTCTTCAATAATAATCGTTATATTTCAATAAGTTTTCATAAAAAAATTAATTATATAGCTAAAGCTTTTTCAGGGATCATATTATCCATTGATGAAAACCATAAAAAAACTGTTACGTCGTTTTTACGTTTTTTACGTTCTTCAGACATCATTTTATAGTTATATGTATTACCTTTACGAGACGTAATCCCTATACCAGTGTGTTTCAATGTCACAGCTTCAGTGACGCTGTTTATTTAAAAACAAGAATAGAAAACATAAATTAAGTTCTCATACAACTTTTATTTCTTTATATATTTACTAGTAAACCTCCCGTTAATTCTTAATCGTCTAGACGGAAAGATAGCTCTTAACAGAATTTAAATTAATTACCTTAGAAACAAATTGTGGTAAATTATAAGAAATTCCATTTAAAAGACATATGTTGTAGTATCTTAGGGCTTAAACTACAACATAGTAGTTTTCTATAACATCTTAAACTACAACATATGCCAAAACTGCAAGGAATAAAAGTTACAGATATATAAACCTATAAACCTACTTTTTCATGTGCATATATATTAGATTGCCTTGAAGTTGTAAAGTAGAAAATTTTACAGAAGTTATCCAATTGTACATTTTACAAGTGCCTTTGAAATTTTTCACTGGATTTGAAGAAGTGAAAAATTAAAATGAATCGTACTTTTCAGTATCTTTAGATTAACTATATTCAATTTAAATGGTTTCGAGACGTAATCCCTATACCAGTTTATTTCAATGTCACAGCATCAGTGACGCTGTTAATTTAAAAATAAGAATAGACAACATAAATTAAGTTCCCATATAACATTTATTTGTTTATATAATTTTAATTTATCACATAGTCTCGTCTAGTTTATTGAGCTGAGCGAAGCGAAGCTCTTTAGTACTCAAAATTTCAACTTTTTGCTACTCTTCTCCTCATTCATTAGCGCGTTAAAACAAACAAAAAAAAATACTTATTATAAATGAATTATCATGTTTATGCTTTTTTTCTGTCTATTTTCAATTATATGAAGAATTACAAATATCTCTGTAAAACATATTTATAGTTATTGTATCATATATGTAATATAAAACTGTCAACATAATAAAAAATAACACATAATAAAAAGTATCATGCGTGTTTCGTATATTATAAATAATATATATTTATAACGAATGCAGTGTTGAAACATTACTATTTTAGTTTTAATGGCGACTGAGTGGTCGCGTCTAACATTGTTAATGGATGTCATAACAAAACTGTCCTAATTATATGTATTCATTTATTTAAATGAAAATTATTTATTGTTTTTAATTTAAGTTCTGAAACAATATATATCATTTAAACTTTTAACTTCTTTTTAATTATTTTTTTTGTTATTCATTTAGTACAATGTTTTTTTTTACTGCAGAGACGGTTCATATCAAGATAATGTATTCTTCAGGGCCTGGGATATTTATCTGCTATATTCGTGTAACGGCTTGATGTATTACAAATGTGCTTTATTAGAAGTTAATATTTGAAGGATTTTCTTTACTATAATGTTTTATCATCAGTATTATGAAATATGAAGTTATATGGAATCAAAATTTTTAAAAGTATTTTTTTGATAACACGGCATCAAACAACAAACAAATCGATATGTTTTGATTAATAATATAATAAATAAATTGCATAATATTTACAACTAGCAGATACATATTAAATTATTGTATGTCATTAAATCATGTCAGCGATGCAAAATAAATTAATAATTCCTTGTCTTTTACTCACAGCGGTGCAAAAACAACCATTAACTATGTCCCAACACAAATGTTAAGGGGTTGAGAATATCTTCTGGTATTGCATAATACTTGCTAAAACTATTATACTATACGTAGTATTAAAAACAAACAAGATAATGCAAGAAACGGCATCGAACCCACGACTGATTGCTCTAAACTGGCACATTGCAACCACTGGACTAATCCATCAAATATAAGAATTCAATTAATGAGTTATAACTGTAATGTAGTCACACAGAGGGTTAAACTAGACATGGCTAGAAATTGAGAGTGGTTTGTCCACAGCTTGTTGACACAGCTCCAAGATGCTGTCCGAGATAACAGCAATACGGTCTATGTGATCGCACCTCGCGTTAATCGCGTTCGACGACACCCGCCGTTTATCATAATATTATACGCACCCAGTCAATAGACACATACCATCTTATTACTTTATGTCATTATCGGTAATGCATTTGGCACTAAACTATGAACAACACTATTTTTGGAATATCTATTCTAAATTCAAATATTCGATTGCATATTCTGCTTAATTTTCTAATTGTTACGCATTTCTTTATAAATATTTGTTTTCTAAATTTAAATATTCGAAGCAAAATATGAGTTTGTTTTTTTTATTGTTATGTATTTGTTTATAAAGATTTATGATTTCTCAATTTAAATTTTCGAAGCAAAAAAGACTAGTTTATTCAATTGTTACGCATTTTCTTTATGAAGATTTATTATCTAGCGCCCGAACTTACCACCTGCCGTTTTACGAGATGTGTTTAGAAAGAAAAGTATAAAACTGTGTACAACATCGTAAAGCAACAACGAGGTCAAGGTGGATATAGAATGAGGACAACTTCACTAATTACTCTTCCACGTCAATAATTTTAAAATTATAACACTATGACATATTATAAGTGGTTTGATGTTTCATTTTAATATCATAACTCAACCACTAAAAATTGTTTTCGTGTAGCTTTCTTTATTGTTTATTATTATTTAGTGGATTTAGTTCTAAGAATTTTTGTTTTCTAGAAATACTATAAAATTACTAAAATGAAAACCTGAAAGCTACATTACAAACCAATTTTACAAATAAGGAAATAGAAAGTTAACAATAAAAAATGAAACAATTTTAAAGATACACGGCTCCGGAAATAGTTAACACAGTTTCTTAATACCGAGAACATGACATTTTTTATAAAGTGATGCAACGCTGTTGTTTTCACGACAAAAACAATGTTTAAATTATACATATGAATTACACAACCAGAGACAGTCAGTGCCAAAATTCTATTTGTAACAACAAACCGAGCCGGTATATTTAACTGCAACCCATAAAGTGATGGACGCACCGACAACGGGACATTGATAATACATTATGATAACAACAAAGGAAAAACAAAGCCATCTTTGACAACAACAAAGGAAAAACAAAGCCATCTTTGATTAGTTAAAATGGATTTTAAATTTGAATTTTTAATATTAATTATTTTTTTTGTAACCCCCAAATCAGACACGAAGGGTATTCTACCTTTGTTGTATGTATTTGCTCGTGCCATTATAGCTTTCAAACGGATTAATTAATTTCAGTGCGTTTTTATTAAGCCTTATTTGTAGATATTGGTTTAAGTTATATTTGGTAAAAATAAAAATACTTCGAAAATATAAAAAATAATCACCTCTTGTTGAAAGCAGTGACAAAATCATATATACATATATATATGGTAATGTTATCAGTTTTTTTGATATTAGATAACACTGGTACGCGAAGCTATCGTCAGTTGATGTAAACCAAAACGAGGGATAGTAAGTAATCGTATTTCTTAAACATCGGCGGTTTAATAACACAATATGTAGCTGAATCAGTTCTACGAATAATAATGAGTTTGTTTGCGATTCCTCAAAACAACCATACCGTTCTGTTATGTGCGACAGAATTACCTACAACCCATACGCCAACGCTTGAGGCATAAATAGAAACATTTTCTTGGATGGAAATTGACGACTTTTATACTAAGGCCGTCATCAAATGAACAAATGCGAGACACGCCCTATTTACAAAACAAGTAAATCACTAAATATATAACACATATTGTAAGATATTTCTATGTGAGAAGATAAACATATAACAACCATTATTCGTGTCGATATAAGAGCTCAAAACATTTCTAATTTTTGAATTCATAATAAAAAAATAATATTTTCATTAATCAGAATATTTTTGTAACTTACAAAACTTAAATATGTATTAAAAATAAAATGATAATAAACATTTTTCTTTTCATTATTCAAGCTCAAAAATTTATAATTAAATTCATTATAAAAAAATGATATTTTCATTCATTAGACTAATTATTTTGTTCGTACAAAACTAAAACTTAGGATGTATTCAAATATTTATTGGATATTAATAAATATTCTGAATTTTTATATAATATATAACACGTATGTTGTAACTAATAGGACTAAGCCGACTTTACCAAGATGTATAAAAGTCTTCTTCAAGAGTTAATTGTCATAATGCTATAGCCTAATCTGGGATTATAATATAAAATAGACTTAAGCGTGTTATTCATCACTCCGGTGGTTTTCAGGGAATACAATAAATAAACCTGGTTAAAGTTTATATATAAAATATAAAACGTCGATTTAAATTAATTTAGGTTATACTTCAATATTTAATCTCCGGGCATGTTACACTATACAAATTTAAAAAAATAGTACACTTATATGTATTCTATCATAACACCAGGGCGTCAGTAGTTTTGGCAATTACTCTGAATTAATTGAAATACATAGTTAATTAACAAAATTACTATTACGTCTCATTTATTTGGCGAGACATTAACCAAATTGTCTAAGAATAAAAATATTACTTTAGGCAATGCCTGGTGTAGTTATTCTGCAGAAAAATGAAGTTTTGGTGAAATAAAAAATTTCATACAACCCACCCTTATCCGCACTTTTATAGTAAATCTGTCACATTTGCTTCTCTTTCATGTCGTATGTCTCACATTCTATCCAGGTTTTTCAGTCGTTCTCTTTTCTTATAGCCATCCACATAAAGTTAACGTGAGGATCATTACATCCTTTAGTAATACATGACCATGCCATTACTCTTTATCTTTATTTTAATGGTGCTGCTTTCATATTATCTCTTTAAAATATTTCTTGCTTTACTCACTCTCGTCACGCCACACAACCATCTCTACAATTATAATTAAATTATTATATATAATTAAAACCGGCTCTACTCATGTTAACACTAGCGAAATGAAGTGAGCCGCCGTGCTCTGTTCTAATAGATTCTGAATTGGTTTGAAATTAATCGGGTAAATTTCGATATTACTGTGGTGAGTACAGCCGAACAACATATAATAATCAGTTTTTTTCTTTTGTAAGAGAATTGCAAACGAGTACGGATCATAGATGCAATGTGATCACAATTGCCCACGAAATCTTGTAATATCTGAAGACTCACAAAGGATTTGATGGACTTGGAGGTAGGACTAAACGCCTTTTTTGGAGGTACCTATTTCTTATCGATCTGGAAACACCGTCGAAGGAAGTTCATACCACATCTTTGTGGTACGTGGAAGAAAGGTTCTTGAAAACCGCACAGTAGAAGTTCGCCACGAATCCAGGTGATAGAAAAGATATATCAACAAAACCAAACTATAAATGATACCATTGACAATGGTATCATTTATAGTTTGTTTGTTGAATGCAACACAGGAAGAAAATAGAAGAGTATAATTAGCAAGTATGATTCAATTATTATATATGAATAAAATACAAGTTTAACATTGAGGAGCACACTCGTTCAGGTCAGTGTGGCCAGTGACAGTTGTTCATTGGCACCGCCGCCTGCGCCGTCACAACACAGGGTACGCCACACTTAATAATTTGTGCGTACAACGTGACTAATTCAATACGAGAACGAGATATCGATTTGTATTATTAAATATTGATCATCAATGAAATATTGCACGGACACTAAGTGGTTAAGTATTGAGACTACAATTTATTGATATTAAATATTATATTTTTTAAATGAAAGACACCATTTTGAAATAAAACTATTTTTACGGATTAAAATTAGCGTATAATTTGGTTACATTTTCATTTTAACCCGACGTTTCGAATGCTTTGCAGCAATCGTTTTCACGGGTAGACGAGATGTAAGTGTCTGTCAGCAAGTCAGTTAATTAGTCGTCTACCTCCAACGGTTCCTTAGTTTGCGGGCATAGTGTTCAGGATGTAGACAAAACGTACTAACTGTATCTTGAGGTCTGACCGTGCGGTCACAGACGTGAGACTTTACAGTATTACACCATTTTATATCGTGACGAGGTTTTATCGAACCCGACTTCCACAGCTCCCGGACCAATCCTGTAAGATTAAAAGTCTGAACGGTTCCCACGTATGAGCGACATTTCTGTCTCTCTTGTAAGATGTAACTTATCGCAATAATACCGTTATTACTCAAAGAGCTGGTCTGATGATGCAGCTTGATAATAGATACAGTGTCTATAAAAAACTCCCGCATTAAAGAAATAGTCTCTCGTATGTGGATATCACAAACATAGAAGTAACGAATACGAATAATATCCATACTGGAAACATCAATCATACAAAAAAGTATCCCACGTCGGGACTCGAACCCACGAAATTTTTCTCAGCAACTAGGACCACTAATCACTAACTCCTAAACCAATTTGATGTTATCGATATTATATTATGTTTATGAAGTATATTGTATACTCTGGGCAGCAACACCCACGGATATCTACAACATGGAGTCGTGGATGAGTTGCAGAACTTACAGGAAGCTTCAATAATTTAAACAGTATACTGTTATTTACAAAAAAACAATAAAAAAAAAAAGTATGTGAGTAAGTAAGTTTTTGATTACGTGAAAGAAATGATCGACCCTCGTGAGGTCTTGGGTTAATTCCAGGTTAAGTGGGTGATTGAGTCCTATGACGAAGGTAGATATTGGTAATGTAGACCTGTATAATGAATAAGAACTTGCACTTCTTCAACATTTAATACAGTTAAATAATATACCGGTGGTGATACAATTTGGCAGCGTTAAAATGAAAGATGAAATGTACTTTAATTGAATCTGTTTAATTATATGACATTTATTGACATAGCATTTTAATTAAAATACTCAACATTTTATTTTCTTACTAATTATAAAGTTATGATTTGTCATAACAAGAACATAGAAAAGTTTTTACGACACTAGGTTATCCCCATGACTTCGGTCGTAAAATTTTCAAATATCCTGAAATAATTTATCATTCTAAATTAAAGTATTTTAAACCGGTATGTCCAAAGATACACCAAAGAGATGAGTTCTGTCCTAATTATGAAGGAAGTTATGCGAAGTGGCGGCGCATGCGCAGTGCTCTCGTTCGAGTAAGTAGTAACATTTCTCCACGAGGCCTCAGTTACATAAGACGTCCCGGCGGTCCTTCGTGCACTATTTATACAACGAACTTTACCGATTCCTCGTGACACATATTCACTCCAATGACTAAGGACGCGCTAAAGATAATTTTCCTTAAAAAACCAATTAGAGAATTCAAATTAATTTTTTATCGTACTCTCAAATTATCTTTTTATTGTACATTTCACGCTTTGCATATCACTTTTAAATGGAGTACCGTAATGTAATTATAATGAGTGTAATTCTTTCAGAATGCTATTTAATACGAGATATTAAGCCTTTTTAAGGTAATCCAATTATCTCTGCATAGCTGCAATTCTATAGCAAGTGTTTAATGTAAATTTATCAATTTATTTCCTTTACACAAAACTAAGCATATATTTGCAATAATAAAAAAATATTTTACCGATACTTTTATTAACTTTTTTTTATACATAACCAAAGTTAAAACTGAAGTTAAAATCTAAAGTTTGATATCTACTTAGGCAAATATTAAATTCAATCTACATTGACACATACAAAAATATGTTATACAGAAAATCTCGAAATATAGAACCAAGGATCTCCCAACTCGGTAATCATAACAAATGGGCAATATTATTAATTAATTCGAATGTTTTTAATGGCCATTAGTAAATGCAACAAATTTGTCAACTTCAAAGTTTTTGATTTATTATCTCTAGTTTACTCACGTCACCTAATTCTCGACAGGCCTAGTATCAAAATTACACTAGCATTTAATATAACATTTTAATGAAGTTTACTTATATCATACAAAAAGCCCATGTTGACAATGTTAATACTGATATATATAATTAAGTGAGCCGTGAGGTTTAACTGGTAACCGGTGGTGACGAAAAATAAGCCACGTGGCTTAACTAAATATAAAAAAAAATTGAGATTTGTATTAAACAAATTGTTAAAAGTATTTATATGTTATGATTATAACACATAAGCCTTCAGAATACTGATGTATAACGTATATTAGAATACAAAATGAGGTAGAGTGCGCTTTGCCTACCGTCGCAGTGCTTGCAGCGCTTGGGCTCTGGGGGAGCGAGGTCGTCGCCCAGGTCTTGGTGTCGCACCGGCATGGCGGCGCATCCCGCGCCGGCGCCGCCACCCGTGTCAAGCGGGGTCGCGCGGTACGTGGACCGCTCCTCTAGCGGCTCGGTAGCCACTGAGCCTGATTAATCCGCCCGCCCCAGCTGGTAGGCGGCGCCCATTTGCAAAGTTATTTTTGGTGCGCGTGAGTCACAGCTCGAGCTGCAATGTTCGCGGTGAGCGGCGCCCGCGCATCTCCAGGCTCTTCTATCCCACCCTGACTAGTTCGACGTCAGATACGAATTTTGATTTTTCACAGTTTAAAAATTATTGTTTGCCCTTGACATATTTTGTATATTCTTAAAACCTATTCTTATTGATCCAAAACATTTATTAATTTATATCTTATCATTAATTTGGTATATTTCCTACAAATGATAAAATTTTCTAAATAATTTCTTTCATTATCAAAGATTAAGATGAATTTGATTCATTTTCACAACGCATTAATGAGAAAATATTGCAAGAATATAGCACTACCCATTTTTTAAATTGGGTGTAAATGTTAAAATGTTTGGAACAACAACAACAATATTCCTGTAAGATCAATCTTAAATAATTCTTATTCTGATGAAATTACCTTTTTATTATTATGTTACTTTTAGATATGTCCTTTATATGTAAACAAGACAATTAAGCGAAGGCAAAGTTTATATTGCTCTGAACTGTACAGGTTTCATGAATATTTGTGTTCAAAATAATTCTACATTAACCTATATTAGTATTAATTATTAAGATTCTTATCAGAATATTGACAATTAAAAAAATAAATAAGATTTAAGGCACTCGCATTTCCACACTAAGTATTTCAGTTTAAAGTGTATTTTTGGTATTAAAAAAATCTATTTCCTTTAGAATGCTTACAGATCTCATAAATTAATTCTTTCTCTTAAGTTATGTGACAGTGAAAATAAGTAGAATATTTAGTTTAAATTCGGTAACTATTGGTATTGATGGAAAAGTTAATCAAGACCGGTAATTTTATATGTTTTAATACAACATTGTAGCCAGTTATGCAAACGAAGCTAAGGTTTTCGTGTTTAATAAATGGCTGACTGTGTAACAATAGCATAGCATTTCAAAATAAATATGTTGCAAAAAAAAATTAATTACAACACATTTCTTACCCATTTACACTAAATTAATAATATAACTATATCTACCAAAATATTTATCAATTAGAAGTGTTTTTTTAATGTTGATTAAAGTAATTATGGATTTGGGATTAAGTTGTCTTACAATGATATCAGCCGGCAAATACTTCGTATAAAGATATTATAACTGTATTGATTGTCATGTTAAAAAAAAGCGAAAAAGTTTACTGCAACCCATAATTTCATCATTATAAGTTCATTAAAACTTGCTAGTGAGACGTAGTACTTGGTTGCCGACAAAACTGTCAGTTTAATTAAATTTTCTTACAAACCAATGTTTTAAACAAATATTTTTAAAATGTGTACTAATACATCAAAACTGCATTCTATGACATACGTACGGTACAAAAATATTTAGATAAATTGGAGCAGATTGTTGTAGTGGGCGGCTTAGTAAAATAATAAACTCACCTGTTTACAGTGTATTTATTGACTTTTCTTGTTCTGGATAATAACATGGAGAATCGTATTACTCTGTATGGAAATACACTAAAATTCCGTTACACCACGTCACTCATTATTATATTGTCACAAGGTAGAATAGAGAGATATTCTCTTTCTTTACAGCTTTCTGCTGTCTGCCATATTGAATTTTAGAGTAGTGTTACCAGAATCACAAAAAAAATATTTAAATGTTGCAATTAAATAAAATATAGATCATAGAGTACATACACTAAACAGAAATTTGTTATGCCATCATCATCTTAAGTATGAAAAATTACAAAACAGTATTATACTGCTTTTCTTAGCTTACGAGGTTATAATATAACCCTTGTTCAGGGTTTAAAATGGATAACCTTTTCTCAATATTACTTGTTGAAAAATATAATAAATAAAAATATTTTTTTTTATAACATATTTTTTGTATATAACTTTTGTGATCCATCTCCTATAAACACTCAGATGCTCAAATGTTTTGAATGAGTTAAAAAATTATCGAAAAGCATAACAAGAATAAATTTTCTATTCCTTTCAAAAGGCGACTATAAAAATAAAACAAGCCTTATAATGTATTCTTATTTAAATATAATTTATTTAGTACCTATAAAAAGTCTTTGAATAAATTTATATTTCATGGGTAAATATGTTTGCTGAATTCACAATCATATACATTTACAACATTAGGTATTCCTTCTTACAACTCGTTGCTTTTACTTTGACTCTATTCCCAGCCCTTTGCTTGTCCTTGGTATTAATAAAACTGAACCAAAAAAGTAAATTTATAGCACTTTGGAAGTAAACAATAGAAAGCCAAGTCATTAAACACTTGACAGACTAAAGGATTGTCCAATTTCAATCAATTATGAATAAACTTGTAACTTACAAGCCTTGTCTAAAGATTAGATATTTTCAATTCTCCATCATCTTTTTCGTTAAAGTTATATGAATGAATATTTATTTTCTCGAATTACTTCATAATAGACATAATGGTCCTCAGGATGTTGCTTTTGAAAAAAAAAGTAGAGCAAAATAATAATAAAACACAATATTCTGTCTATATTAAAATGGATTAAATATTTATTAGAAGTAGATAGGCAATGTTTAATTTTTTTACACAATTCAGATAACATAAATATTCGTTAATATAAAAACATCTAAAATAAATAAAGTATGTAAACTTTTACACATAAAACTACACAATAATTTATTTATTTTACTGCACAATATTATGTACATTAAAAATAACAAATTAATTCAAAAAGTTGATAAAAATGATTGAAAAATCAATTCATTTTCTATACATAAATATTACGTGAACAACGAATTAATTTATATATATTTTATACATTATTCACTTTTTTTTGTAAATACAATATACCATTTTTTTTGGAACGAGCTGTGTTTAAAATGCGTGTTTTAAATAATCATAATACATTAATAACATCTATAATAACTACAAGATTCGCTTTAATTATAATATTCTATAAAGTAGCCATATACCCGTATATGACAGATAGTAATAAAAACAATTATTATAAACTTCACAGATTAATTGTATGTCATGACATTATGTACTATGTACCCGAAATATTATTTATTATTATAGATAATTGATTAGATTGCGTAGCCTTTAACCGGTTCACAGTTGCCGTTTTGTTTTAAATGTTCTTTTTGTATCGTCTTCATGACAGCTATTTCTTTTTGTTCTTTACGGGAATTTCGTTCTTCAAATTCTAGTCTGTGGCGAATTATTCTCTGTACGATATCCTCAGTTGTCATTGTGTTGCCGGAATTCAATGTCTGCAAAAAAAATATAAAAAATAAATTAAATAATGTTACTGTGAAAATGTAGTGACGAAGCATAAGAATATTAGTATTTTCTTAGATTTTGACGAGTACACATTTCAAATAAAATTATTTTTTACGGATTAAAACTCGATAATTTGGTTACTTAGTCATCTCAGAGAGCACTAATTAACTATCTTACTGACAGACACTTACATCTCGTCTACCCGTGAACACGATTGCTGCAAACCATTCGAAACGTCGGGTTAAAAAAAAATGTAACCAAATTATACGCGAGTTGAATCCTTAAAAAATATTTTCATAAGAATATTATTCTAAAAGTTCAATTAAGTGGTCTCACTTCATCCTTATTGTTCATTTATTATTGAAGCATATTCTATAAATATTTATAGAATATGCTTCAATAATAATATAATAGTTTAAAATACTCTTCCCAAATTCTTAACCAGCTCCTGGGCTATAAAATTGTTCTATACATGAAATATTTCGATATAATAATTCATAATAGTACCTTGAAGCAGTTCCTTCTCTTGGGCACGTGGTAGGGGTCCGCCCCGTCGGCGTCGCTGGCGATGGGCGTCAGTCCGTGACACACGACGCTGACGCCGAAGTGCTCCATGAGCTCTGACGTCACGCTGTACGGGGCTCCGATCACCACCTCGTGCACGTACTGGGGTAGAATTACATATTAATATTACATCTCTAGCATGGTTTTGACCTAGTAGGAGTCAGAGCGAATTAAAACACATCATTATCCACATATATATATATATATATATATAGCGGCAAATTAATTGACATATTGAATCGATCAATCCGTTATTCTGTCATACGTCACCTTAAAAGTAAAGCGACGACTTGCTTCTGTATCATATCTATTATACACGCGTCATCCATGTGTTTTCCAATCGCCCACTTCACTTATACTATAATATTAGCTGTCCACATTCAAACGAGACAATCGTTAAATTCTTTCCATAGCTGATCATTACTGGTACACCTTTCAAAATACAAATTTAGACCGCAATGTTTTTATATTTCTCTGTATTCACGTCAATACTATAAAAATTTGAAAGCTAGGTTTGAACCCACTCGAGGTCGAGGTCCCGATTCTAAGACCTTTCGGTTATGACTGAGTCATTTTGAGAAAAGCCTCAGTAATAACGGATACACGTCAGGAATTGTTTACGCTACGAAAAATCGTCCGCATTAGCTCGGGAGAAATTTTGATTACTGCGAAAAGTTCGTAAAGCTATTGAAATCAGTCGTCTGCCAAATCTCAAAAGGGATAATGGTTTAGTATTAGCACCGGCTTAAAAATACACCATATTTTATTAATTGCCGAATTATTACTATTATGCTCAAAAATACTCGGAACACTACAAAGCTGACACAGTAAGTTCAGTATGTATCCAATATGAAAGACCTGCACGAGACCTCACACCACTTCATGCTCCCTCATGAATAAGCGTCCCAAATTAGTTAGAAAACAGTCGCGTAAATATATAACATATCATGAATCAAGAAAGATTAAATACAAAAATATGTCTTAATATCTTCATTTTTACTCAAGACTTAAGATCACATTTGTTAAATTAAAATTGGATTGAATTTCATATCTATCTTATCTTATATACTTTAAAAAAGACGGAAATGTACAACTTGTTGAGTATTTTATCAGATAATTAATAGTAAACCACAAACTTACGATACTATATGTTATGACTTAACGAATGACTAATACATATATGTGAATGTAGATTATATCTCATAATAAACACCACTGTATATTTCGTTAAATAACTTGTAGAAAACACTGTAATGGCGGTAGAGAATAACTATACAAAACTAGCTGCTAACCGCGGTGCCACTCGATTATTTTTACTAATAAGATAACTTAGCACAGTAGCGTAATACTAGATAGCTTCCTCGTGACCCAGTCTATTAAAATCAGACAGAAATTTTCAAATCATACGGTACTTAGCGAAATACTCTACGAAAGATTAGGGGTTTGTAATAAACATTTCCGCTTTATGATATATCGAAGATGGCAGATATATTACTATATATATGTAGATATATTTTTGGAAGCAGAAGTTTTGGTAAAAGCTTATCTTAAAATTACATCTTAAGATAAGTTACTTATCCAAAAATATATCTTAAAATTATTGTAACAAGATACAATTTATGAAAACAAAAAGTATATGAACTTACTTTACAAGCCAGTACTGAGAGCACCCTCTCGTGCAAGTTCATAATGGGGTAGTTGGAGCCCTTGTATCTGTTGACTTCGAGGTCAGTGTGGAGTCCTACGATGAGGAAGTCGCCCTGCGCGTGCGCAGCCTCCAGGAAATCTAGGTGACCCACGTGGAATAAGTCGAATGCACCCGCCACGTATACTACCTGCAATTAATATATATTATGTAAATAACAACACAACAATATTTTAGAAAAATTAATCGTATATTAATTCAGACATTTAGTTATTTGATTTAAAATACTATGCACTGTATTATATATATTTCTTTAATAGGTATATGTTATTAATTATATTGAAAATGTAAGTCTAAATAAATCATCCTCTAATTAGACTTTAGACATACAATAATATATATAAATGAAAAATAAATAATTGGATTGGGGTCCTTACTCATAAATTAGTGAGAAAATGTAATTGATGTAAGTGCAGGGTGATAATATAATAGTATGTTTATCACAGTTTAAATACAAAAATATATAGGACTGTAGTATTATAATAAAAAAAAAAATTAAATTAATCATTTTATAAGGTATGAATACCTGTTTATACAACACTAATAACTCAGGAATTATAGTAATAAAAAAAAGTTCTTGATGTAAATATGGTCGTTATTTTATAAATGTATTAGATTTACATACAGGTCTATGACGTTATATCTATGTATGTCTATTATTATTATTTCATCTACCTGTTTCAAACAGACTAGTTTTTTAACTTAACATTGTCTAGAAGAAATTGCCATCTGGCAATAAGGTCGTTTTTTGTATGTTTCTCATTGTTTTGATTTTAACTTTTATCTATATATTTATATATTATATCTTGTGTAGAATAAGGTATATAAATAAAAATAAATATAAAAAGTATCATGTCATCTATCATATTATATTTCATTCAACTGAATATATATATTATGAAATACTATAATTTATATTATGAGAATACACAGAAATAATCCGATCTTTTAGTCAGTGAACATGAGGGTTACATCGAGTAATATAAAAGAAACTCATTCATGACATATAACTCATACATTAACATATAATATTAAAAATCTACCCAATAGATATTGTTCACACATTATTTTCTTAGATTTTCATGAGTACACATTTGAAATAAAACTATTTTTTTATCGACAGACACATCTTGTCTACCCGTGAACACGATTGCTGCAAAGCATTCGAAACTTCGGGTTAAAATTAAAATGTAACCAAATTATACGCGAATTTTAATCCGTAAAAAATGGTTTATTTCAATTGCTCACATATTTAAATAATAAAATACGTGAACTATCAGTATTTGTAAATAGATAATATATTTTCGGTAATTGTAACCTTCAGCCATTAAATTCAAGGTAAAACGTGTTTGATCTCACGACGTAGTTATAATAATGAAGAATTGGTTTTTATACTAAAATGTTGAACTTCTATTTACTTATTAGTAATTTGAACATACAAATGTAATATAACTGGTTTTTAATAACAGCACACTTTGTAATTGAATCAGTAAAGATTTTTATTCTTATCAAAGAAAAAAAATGTACTGACGACTATTACCTTAATAAATATATATAACTAACTAGCTGTTACTAGCAGTTCCACCCTTGTACGAACGGTTTTATTTACTATTAGACTAAAAGCAGTTGAGTAATGCCAGATAGCCGAAAGCCTTCCTCATGAAATTGACTATCAAAATCTGAATTTTTCAAATCCAACATCTAGTTTCGAAGATTAGCGCGTTTAAACAAACAAACCTTTCCGCAATATAATATTAGTATATTTTTACAATTTTTTTGGAGATACACTAGTATTTAATAGCATATCTCCAAAAAAAAAAAAAAAAATATATATATATACATATAACCTTGGAACATAATCGCATTTATAAAACAAAGATAATACTGATTGATATATTGTATTGTAATCGTTACGTCTAACAAATTTCGACAGAGGATTTTTTTTTACGAAAAAAATTGTTACTGTGTTCTTCATTATAAAATCTGTAATAAAAAAAAGACCTCAAAAAGTCACATTTTTAAAATCCGGTTTGTAGTAATTTACATAACTATTTTTTAATTAAATATCCGTTGATGTATCTATTTATGTAAATCTAAAGGATGTTTTGTAGATAATTGCACTTCCCTATCAAGCGTCCCTATTTACATAACAATACTATAATTATTATGTGTGTTTGGTTTGTTATATAATAAATTACATTTAATTCAATGTCACGGTCATTGATAATGTTTAAGAACATAAAATATATATTAAAAATATTTATTAATTGAACTAGTTAAAATACAATAATTATAATAAATTAAAAAAAAAAATCGATATTTTGACTATTTATTTATAAATAAATCCAAAGACAACTAAAAACCGATTTCCTTTTGTCAAAAAATCATTTTTTTTAAATAGTACATTTAGTAAACTAAAAAAATATACTATACTTATATTCTAATTTTTTTAAATAAGACTGAGAGTTTAAATATTAATTTTAACAAACAAATAATTTTTCTGATCTAGATAAAAGATTAATTAAATGACTTACTCTATCTGTGGGCTTAGGTGATAGACCACTGCTAAACTGTATTATCTTCTGTGTAGTGGGCAGAAATTGTGAACAGCCAGTGTAAGGTGATCTCGCTGTGGAGTCAGTGCCAAGATTTGAGGAGTGTTCCAACTCTACTGAGTATTCTTTGTCACCTCTCCTGAAAGTTATAATACCTTAAGTGCCACCATACATTGTATAATGTTTAATAGTTAATAAGACCATTGTAATAAAATATATATACATATATATTATAATATAATAAATAACAATGACCCTCACTAACATGACTTAAATAAATTATAAAATTACTGAATTTGTAAGTAACTTTAGTTAATGTAATAATTCTACTAATAAGAAAAATAAATTTATTCTTATAAATTCATTTACATAATACTAATAACAATATATACCTACTAGGAATAAGAAGCATTAAATATATTTTTTTAATATAAATATATTGGCACTAATAAATAATAAATTAAATAATGTATTAAATAACAGTTTATCTAAATCTAATTTAATAGAGCACAATAAAAAAATATTCAGTTGATTTCTGGACTTTTTAAAAATTCTTTATGATAACAATAAATGATAAAGAAAAAATATTTTAGAAATGAAATTACTTAAAATGTTCTCGCGTCAGCAACAACATCCTTCCCACTAAATCTGTGGTTGATACACCTGCAGTTCTCATCACCTCTCTATAAAGATATTAATATAATAATTAATTTTAAGACCTGATTAAAATAAATTACATAAACAATTCAAAATAATATTATTAAGTAAGTCATAGGAATATTTGTAATAAATTATGTCCTAAAAATGTTTGTAATAAGTAAATTTTTTACCTGTATCTCCCAGCTTCTTTGACTAAATGATATGTATCAATTCCGTCTGCTGTTACAGTTATATCATCTGAAATAACAACTCAGGTTTTTAAGACTGAACATGCAATCCTTATAACATTATGCTAACTATACATAAAGTATAAACATTGAAAACTTATCCAAACAGGTTTTTTTTTTTGTGTTATACCAATTTTCAGACTTGTACTTATTTTATAATTTTAAGAATAATGCATTAAACTAAGTTTAAAATAATATATTTTTTGTTATACAGTTAAGAGAGTATTAGGTTAATATGGATCTAAAAAAAAACTTAATAAAATTACAAAGCATTAACTATGTAAAAGCATATTTCACCTCCATGCACACAGAAATCACATTGATATTTGTCTAATGTTTCTAAGGTTGTAACATAAGGTGCACCCTCCACCACTTGGTCGACCCATTTGATTGCACCAACCATTTTATATCTCTCCTGCTGTGTAAACACAGGAGGGCCTTTATGTTTAGATATCTCTTCATCTGTGTGGACTCCCACTATTAACACATCTCCTAAGGCCTTGGCTTGTCGTAGAGAGTTTGCATGACCAAAATGTACCATATCATAGCTGTAATTTGTAAAATAATAAAACAAAATTATTATTATTATATATTTAAACAAATATATATTTCATGATATACTTTTTATTAATTAAAATGTTTTAAATTAAAATTGTTCAGTAAAAAATAATGATATGTTTGTAACTGACTAAACTGACTTGTTAATGTGACTTCATACTTTAATTTTTTTTTTAAATAACAAGATTCTTATAATTCAGTATTCAACGTTTGTATAAAATTTACATTTATTTAATGAAATTATCGCTCACACGATGTAACAGCTTAATAAAAAAATCTATTAAAAGTCAGTATTTAGTTATACCAATTATAAAAATAATTCAATAAATATTAAATATAACAATTTAAAACAAACATTAATTTATTAAAGCATGTGTAAAAGTAAAAAACTCGTTGAGTTACATACCAGCCATCACACCACACGCGAATTTCTTTTTTATCTTCCTTATTATCACTCATATTTATTTTTGTAGTTATATAAATTAATTAGTTTGTAAAAAATGAAAACTATTGGGTTTATAAATAATTGCAATATAAATAATTTGAAACCAGAACGCAATGAAAAATACTTTGACAATAGCACTGTCAATTTTACTAACACTCTGAAGACTGATTGACGATTGTTGACTGGGGAGTGGAGCGGCCACCGGCTAGGCCAGGCGAAAGACCGGCAGAGATTGAAATATTGAACGATAAAATGACGAACGATTGACTAATAATGATTCGTCATTACAATCTGCGTATGTTTGTTGTATTTAAATATCAGACGCAATTGTTAAATTATCGGTACAGATAAAACAGTCACTATTTTATAGATATATGATCTAGAACGTAAGAAAAAAATGCTTTAAATAGTTTTCGCCTATGATATAATAGAATTGTTCTTCGGCTGGTTGATTAACACAATAGGGCCATTGTTATTTAAATCAAAACTAGCTAATGTCTTGAAATGAAAATTCTAATTTTTTTTAGAATTAGTGATTAAAATGTCTTTCAGAGTTGTAAAATTGATTGTAGTAATAATCAATAAATTCTAAAATGTACTTTAGAATATATTTTTTTTAAATAATTATATAATAGGTAGAATATACATTTTTATATTTAAAAAAATCTTGTCTAGTACAATGACAGATAGCGCGCGTTCAATATTTGAATTTAATATTAATATAAGTTCGTTATCACTGTTTGATTTCATTGCATAATATGTTATTTATTAATATAATACGTTCAGACATGTCTCCTTTATCTAATCGAATACGCGAATTTAATTGGTTACCGCGAGTCACGCCATAATATTCGTTTTAGTAAAGGATCGGGCGATGGACTTTGTAGTCTCGTTCTTCGCTATAATTAATTTATGAATTACAATTTCATCTAAGAACTATGCTTTATTAAACGGGTTAATATATTTTTTGCAGTTTATGGAATCTAATAAAAGTTAATGAAACATTTTGAGTTTTTTGTTTTGTTTTAGAAACAACATGCAAGAGGTTTTTTTCCAGTTTAAAAATTCTTATTAAATATAGTTAGAATTCAATTTATTAAACGAGAATTATGAATTACGCAATCATAGATAATAATCAGAACTTTATTAAAATAAAAAAGGCAAGGAAACTTTAGTCCTTAGAGTCAGCTACACCTCCATTAGTGATGGCAAAAGTGGCCTCACTTTCAGGTAAATCTGGAGAGTCATAAATCTTTGCGATTCTATTTTCTCCCCTCCCTTTTCTGAGATATAGCCTTGTAGTCGACGCGTGGGCTAGAATATTCCCACCGATGGGTTTCTTTGGGTCGGCTTGGAAAGATAGAGTAGCTCCTGGATCAGCCGTCATTTGATTTGTTATAAAAACAGCAACATTGTATTCTTCGGATATCTGTTATATAGGAATATTATTTTTTAACTTGCTTTACGTTGGCTGATACACAAATATTTGATTTATATATTTTTAAATTTACCAAGTATTTAAGCAACTGAAAAACGCATTTTTTTAAAATATATTAAGAAAGGATCTGTTTCTCTCATGTGATTCATGTTATCAGAGTTCATTACCTATCATATTACCTACGAGAATTAATCGTAGGTATAATTATTTAAAAACATATCTTTGACCCGCCGCTTCTTGGAGATAAATTAATAAAAGCCGAATATTTATCTTATCCGCGCGTCGTGTTGAAACAGACTAACAAACACACCCGGATGCTGTTTATCTATTAACCTAATGAACTTGCATGAGGACTTACAGCCGGACATTGAACATCTGTCTATAAAAAGTGTAGCTAGATACTGGAAACTGATTGTTTTTTTATTTAATGTTATTATAATGCTACAATTAAACACCTTCTGCAACCGCGACAGTACTTGCGCGAGCTTCTGCTGCCTGTCAGCGAGCTCGCCGCGACCGGAAAAGTCAACTCTGAACAGCGCCATCACAGAGTCGATGATCAGCAACTTGAACACACCTGCTTCTTCGTGAAACTTGGCCGCTACGAAGTCTAGCAGCTCTGCCTGAGATTAGCTGGAGTGCTTGACTTTTTTGGACATTTGTGGAGTACATAGTCTAATTTTCAAATAACTAATAGATTCCGACTTTTGTAATGAGTATGGATAGTGTTTTTTCTCGCCATTTAGATTTGATACGTCGTCATAAAACAACGTCGTAAAAGAATATTAATAACTTAGTAAGCGTTCAAGTTACAAGGTTCCTTACAATGTATAAGTATGTATGTAACAAACATAGTATTTTGTATAGACGCAAAAATGCAAAAACCTTGAAGACCATGTGATGTACCAATAGGTATATATTGGTGCAAATATGCCAACGAACTCCATTGACCAATTTATTATTGAATAGAGATAGCGATAAAATAAATATCATAATTATCTTATTCCTTTCATTGTAGACATATCTTATATATTTTTTATATTAGTCATATTCGATACGTGAATATCTTAAGTTAGAAAAAAATTGGAACTATGAAAATAATATATAATCTCTAATATCTACCTGGTGTTCCGAAGTATAGGCTCTTGCGTATAAAACATTGTCCAATACAGCATTCTGCTCTAAATTAAATCTATCTGCAATAGGTCTCAATCGATCTGGTCGACTGTATGAAATGTTAAAAAAAGTTATATATATTTTTATAAATATGTTTCATAATTTTTATTTATTTGTTCAATTAAAGTATTATCTTAAAACTAATTATTAATAAAATAAGTTTAATTTTAATTACCTAACTGTTATACAATGAAATGGTCATATAAATTATCAGCATTCTTGTTTTAATTCGATGTTATTGACCTTGATAATTAAAGACTTGAGATATGTTATAAGCTATAAATAGAATGACTTCAATACGTTAACTTTTTTAAGTTATCAAAACAAAACTAAGTGACTAGTTATTAGATAATACCTTACTAATATTTATATTAAACAGTATATCTAATAAGTAATTAAAGTCCACTAAAGGATACAAAGTGTGTTCAGTGTCAAGAAACATGACCTTGCCGCCGCTGAAGCCCGATGAATTAGGGATTTGTGTTGTAACACACAACGTGTGAGATAATTGAGTTTTACCTGTCCGGAACTCACCGAACACTTCCGTTATAGCCATTGACTCTATACCGCCTGCGAGAAGTTTACTAGAAAGAGTGAATGAATATGAATGATTATGGTTTATTCAAATGAGATTTATTTCAAATGAGGTTTATTCAAATCGTTTATTCAACTGAGGTTTATTCGGAGGTGAAGATAAAAAAATAATAATACGCGGAATACCTATAACGACTATTCAGTACAACTGTAACGCAAACCATATTTTTATGTTGCAGGTTATTTTTAGTATATTTCAAAACCAAATTATTTGCCTAAAGTTACTATCTGTGTAAAACGTATAAGCCAAAATATCTTAGTTAATTCAACGAAGGGACGAGTTCCAGTTTTGTTGGGTTCGGGATGCACCGGGTGGTGATTTATCAGTCGCTCCGAGTCTATTGTGGATCACAAGACTGTTGTCGATCTTTAGAGGAGAGTAGGCGCTTTATGATGGTATAGTTACGGAAACATGGCCGCATGAGGCTCATTAAAAACCCTACTGTTGACAACAGCTTCTCGGAACACTGCCGTTGTGAATGCAGTAGAAAGCGTACAGAGATGTGACGTTTCTTCGCAACGCAGTGGGAGAGGTTTTTTTTTAAAAAGAAATTGTATTTTGTTCTTTTCATATCTATATCTTATCCTTGTAATGTATAGATTGGAGAATATTAACTAATAGTAATTCATTAAACAATAGTGTTCTTTGCATTTGAAGTAGTGGCAGCATGTCTAGTAAGACGTCAAAGATTTAAACAATATATTAAAATATAAACCTACTAGCTACGATGTCAAGCATAACTATAAATTTTGGTCATCCTATTAGTAGTACAAAAAAGTTACATAATATACTTACTCAAACTCACTACTACCCGTGCTGATCTTAAAAACTTGCTTGCGTCTATCGCTGACTTCAAGTGCAGTCATAAAGCCTGAAGAAATAACTTTTAGACAAGCTTCTTTTATTTTTTCAACTTTTGTATCAGAAAATCCTTTGATATTGCAAAGCTTTTTTTTTGTGGACATCTGGATTCCTTTGATTGTGCAGATTCCAGCACCTTTTAATTTTTTTATATCTGCTACGTTAATACCATGCTTTTGTAAAATATCTACATCTTGAAAGAAACTTTCCTCTTCATCATTTTCTGAAATATTATCATCTAGGGCTTGTTCTAACATTAGTAATAAGGTTAATATTTATAGCGGTCACTTTATATTAATTTACTGTTGTGTTTTGTTCAGTGTTAAAATTCCCGCGATTACTTTCTTGTTTTTTTTAAAGTTCCTAAAAAATAGGCATAGATAAAAAGCCAAACAGCTTTGTCTTATTTAAGGCAAAAAATTGTCACAGATGAATTAGCCATTAATATTAATAGAAATTGAGTAAATTTAATTTTATTATAAAAATGTTGATATTTTTGATTTTTGTTTTTTGCAATACAATTAATATTTTTTTAATGTGTATTTTCCTTAAAACTGTTAGAGAAGATGAAGTAGCTTTATTTAAGTACGTTAGAATTACCGATGACGATGGTAACCATGAACTATAATTTTCATACAATTTTACGTTTTTACGTTTTTAAAGAAATCAAATAAAGACTTCTGGTCTATCTGAAGTACAATTTTCTATCTAGCGTGCACTAAGCATATAGTGATAAAAATGTTTGTAGTAACTGATAAATCGACATTTATGTATATAAAACCTTTAAGTTAAACAAAAAAAGTATTAGCTGCGTTTAAGTCCATTTGCTCGTACGTCTCGGAACCCTCTAAGATTTAATGTCATTTATCCTTGTCTATGGTCGCTTAATTGTTTGTAGATATGACGTACAACATTTTTAGTCTATGAGTTTAATTTCTGCGATCGGAGGAAAAAAGGCTTGATGCGGCGCAAATTGAAGAATTTTTTAATAAACATTTATTAATTCATCGAGAATTTATCGTCTTATTCAGCTCAGTTAAGGTAAGGGAGTAAGTTAACCCTACGGCCGTACTAAAAAGTGATTATTTATTATGTTCTTATATATTTCCTCCTATATCACAGCCATGTTGAAGTAGTGTTGATTTTACTAAGTTTTCGTCGGTTTATTGTTTATATAGAAAGTTTAAACTTCACAAGTAATGTGACAGACCCAGTTTTGTTTGTGTTGTGATTACAAAGTTAAAAGTCTTTACAAAATGAAAAGTGTTATAAAGTGCTTCCAATTTTGGCGTCGAGGCGTCATCATTAAGGTAAGGCTGGATGTGTCTTCAATATCCATCAGAACGTAGTTATACTAAACAGTTCAGTCAATGGCCCAAAGCCCATAGCCTAATTTACTGTCGAAATTTTCTAAAGGCTATTGTTAGGGACAGTATTTTTGTATAAGTTAGGAGCCAACAGAATAATTTAGAAATCTTTCAGATGTCTTAATAACATGTGTAACCTTATATATACTTTTTTTTTATATGATATACAGGTATTATAATTATTACATTTATTTAATATTTTCTTTTTTTTTGAAGGTAAGACTTACATTATCATTTAAAAGTTAACAATATTGTTGGCAACATATTTTTTTAATATAGATACCTTTTTTGGAGTTTTTTGTTTATATGAGTGTTCATATTAATATACCATTTTAGGGATGGATTCAGAAGATTCCCGTGATGCTACTAGAGATGCCCGATCATCATCAAGCAGTAGTAGCTCGAGTTCAAGGAGTCGGCGCAGTTCATCATCAGATAGTTTTAAAAAGAATCCAAAATCTCCACCTCGTTCACCACAAGCACCAATATCTCCACAATCTAATGGCCCCCGCTCTCCTTCCCCTGAAAGTCGTTCCCAATCACCTCAAAGAACTATTGAGTCTAAACCACCACAGTCCCCAGATAACTTAAGTGGGGCACATTCAGATATAAATTCACCTGAAAACTCAATGCCAGCTTCACCATTAGGACCAAAATCCCCTGTTGCTCCTAAATCGCCAAGTGATGTGGGTTCAAATATTGGATCTCCAGAAGTGTATTCACCAAACAGACATGTTACTGGCGATGGTCCTAAAACTCCTCAGTCTCCAGGTAGTTCAGTCAAATCAGCACGAGGTTCACCTCCCACTAGGTCCCAACCATTATCACCTGACTCGGCATCCCAAATTGCTAGTCCTAGAAATCGTGATCCATGGACACCATCTTATGATAGAAGCTCTCCTCAATCCTCTCCTACTAGATCTCCTAAGAAAAATGACTGGAGTCCTAAAGACAAATGGAGGCGGCATACTAAAGCTGAACAGAAAATGGTTCCAACTCCACGAAACCGAAGTAGATCAGAATCAAGTCAATCTAGCCAAAGTTCATCTTACAATAAAAGAGCCACTACTAAAGATCCTGCTACTGAAGAAATATCTGATGGTAGGTATTTAAAATATAAAAAAAAAACAAATCCAAATGCATTAATACTTTCTATTTACTTCAAATATGTCCGGAATTAACCACTGGTCGACTGACCATACCATCCCATGCTATCCATATCAGTTGGCCCGTGACATCTGTTGTTGTAAATAAAAGGTTTTGGTCATATTTATAAATTGTTCCAAGTGATTAAGTCCTAATATATTTCTGATATGTGAATGTTTAAATGTTCAAAAACAATATTTGCAAAATGTAAAGGTGAGATGGAATCAGACCAAGAGGACAATAAGTCCAGAGGCAAATCCCCAGGAAGTGAGAAACATGAAAAAGAACACAATATTAGCCATGAGGACTTATCTGATGTATCAGATGAAGACTCGGATGCGCCTGATGTTAAAGAAACAAAGGTATGAACAGTTATTATATTTTTATCTACTTGTGTAGTATGCTAGCTTTATCCTATGACTTGGTCTGTAATTAAAACCTTTTTTTTCCATTTAAATAAGTTTATTGTTCACAAAGAAAAGCATGATTTATGTTGACGATAGCTCAGTGACATTGATGTATTCGAATGTTAGTGTAAATGTGGTTTTGTTTTATAAAAATTATAGGATTATTAAGGGTCCTATATATTGACTGGAGGAATATATTATAACTTTTCATAAAAACAGTTTTTGCATGATGTTTGAACATATATAGTAATAGATAAACAAAATTGTTTAATCTATCATTTTGATATTTGTGTTAGATACTCATCCCTTTGCAATTTTTTAAACCAATACTTAATGTCCAGATTAGTATTTTTACTATTTTATTATTAGAATAGATGCTTTTTACCAGCACATTTTATTTTTATAAATTTTATTTTGGCTGTGTTCTTAAATCCCAATAGTAGTGGAAACCTTACCTGTAGTATTTTTTTTTATAGAGTAAACCAAAACCCCAGTCTCCCGATAAGAAAAAAGAAATTTTTAATGGTAATGATGGTGCTATTTCACAATTATCTCCTAAATCAGACACCGGAAAAGATAAACTTAAAGTAGACAAAGTAAGTAATAGACGCTTGGAAAAATTGTAAAACAATCTTTTTTATATATTATGTCAACATTTATTTAAATTTTAAAGGCCCCACAAGAAAAAACTAACAGTACCGAAGATGGCGAGGAGCAGCTAGATTTTGAAGCGGAGGAGGGAGAATGTATCGAACCCATAAAATCCAAAGATCAATCGAACGGCGACATCGAGACTCAGAGTCACGAGAAAGGTGAATACTTGTCTAAATTGTCGTACAAGCCGAGTCCTGGTATGTAGTATGTGTGTAATGGCTCCACCCCGCTGTCCAGCGCCCCCCCGTGCAGCTCGTCGGTCGCGCGGCTCGTCGCTGGAGGAGGGCGAGGTGTCGGACGAGGCGGAGCGCCGCCCCGAGGAGAGCGAGCCGAGGCCCGTCTGCAGGTTCTTCTCGCGAGGAGCCTGCACCTGGGGCGTCAGCTGCAGGTGCACTATATAGTAGTGTTAGACTGAACGGAAACCTACAGCTATGCCACTACAGCCGATTATAAAATGAGGCCATATAAATTGCTCAGTAACGATATGAAAACTATTTTTCATTCAAAATAGTTACCAATTATTTGATAATTACTTTGTGTGGGGCGAATGAATAGGTATCTAAAACTTTTCTTTCACTCACAATCTTCTTATGATAAAATTTTTGGCCTTTAAAAAGAATAAGTTCGAACTTATTCTTTTTAATTAATAATTATAATTTAATGATATGAATGATATGAACATTTTATATTAAAAGTCTTTTAAAAAATGAAATTTAACGATGTTATTGTTGGTTATCTAGTATTTATATTATAAAAAGATATATTTAGAACTAGTAGTTAATAAGTATAACTTATTTGAAGTTAAAAGATTAGATTATCTTGTTAATGTTATGTTACGCTTTTTAAATATATAAAAACGAGTTTATTATGTTAAACATATAAAAATCTCTTTCAGGTTCTTGCACCCGGGGGTAACAGATAAAGGCAATTACAACATGTTCGACGTGGTGCGCGGGGTTCCGCCCGGAGCCCTACCCGCGCCGAGGGACTCCGCCCCGCCGGAATCCGCCTGGGAGCGAGGATTGCGTACCGCCAAAGAAGTGAGTGAGATACATTAAATACTACAAAAACTACGCCTTCCACAAGTTAACATTCTAAATGATTGATAAAAGCTATTTAAACAATATATTCAATTAAATAATTCAATAAACCTCACTAAACAAGTATTGAGGGCGAGAAACTACACAAATACCAATTTCTTATAAAATTTTTACAATAACATTAGATGCTGAGAATAGCAAACAAGCGAAAGGAACAAGATATGGATTTCGAGGAGAAGAAGCTCCACCTGTCGGTGGGCGGGGTCGTGCACGACCCCGACGCGGAGCTCGCCTACGCCGCCGCCGCCGTGGGGGCCTCGCCGCCCAGGGACCTGCCACCGCCGCACAGGGACCCTGAAATGTACAGGTATATATATACTACAATCCTAATATTTACTTCAAACTTTAGAAATAATTATTAAAATAACGAAAATAGTTTTAGTGTTGTTCTTTGTTATTTCGACGCCCAATGTAATACCTCATTATATTGCGAAGTGCAATCACGTGTATCTATCCAATACAAATAATCCAGACAATTTTTCATAGTCTAGGACTTTTTTAAGAGTAGTGTACATGAGCACCTGTCCCCAGTCGCTCGTCTTACGGCGCGCTGTACCGCGGCGGTCGCTTCCCTCGTCCGCTGGACGAGCGCTACTTCGAACGCGAGCGAGGCGCCGCCTTCGAGCGTGAGCGCGCCTACGAGCGACCGCCCTACTACGACGAGCTGCCCGCCGCAGACGACATGGCCTTTCATAAGGTATACATGGTTTATTGTTTTACGCTATGAGCCCTCTCGGCTATAACGGTGGCATTTATTGTAACTGTCTTGTAATATTATTTTCCGATATTTCAAGAGGATCTTATGAAAAGAAACTGTTTATATAAATGTATGTTCATTTCTCGAACATTTGAAGGAAATATATTTTTAATGTAATCCTAAAAAATTACTATTCATTTACATTTACTTATATATTTTCATTTCATTTCATAGAGGCGCGTCCGTTCATCCCGTGAGGTAATAGTCCAACGGGCAGAAGTGGAACGCCGCGAGGGACGGGAGGGACGAGAAGGACGACCTCGAGAGCCTCGGGACGGTCGGGAGGGGCGAGGGGAGGGGCGCGACGGACGAGGGGACGAGTGGGCCGACCCCTGGATGAGGGCGGAGCCGGCCGCCAGACGACGGAGACCACCGTCCTCCGAAGATTCGTACTCCTCATCCAGGTACACTTTGTGTATAGTTTTGTATGGAAGTGAATGTGAAGCTTATAAGTATTGTAGTTTGTGTAAACGGATCAAGATTTTGTTCATCGTTATTGGTATGTCTTTTCTATTGATTAGAATCTTTCGATACATTTCAACTCAGTCCTTAGATAGATTTGTACTGTAGTCATATATTTTAATTAGAGATCCATTCTTTTCCAATTTAAAATTTTTTATAAGTTCCAGTAACTATATCATTGGCAAGAACGATTTTTAAGAAATATTAATTAAAACTTTATGTCCTGCTTCGTCCTTTTATCCCGGCTGGGTTATGCTTTCATAACTAATGTCGTGGTGTTTTGGTTCTCACTTACGAATCTCATCTTCTCGTTAAACTTCTGCATGTATCACTGGGGTTCGCCGCTCTGAATGTGTGTACGTATGTACGTGTGTATTATGCATGAGTGCATACGTTTCTTTCGACGAGTGCGATGTTTGCACGTGTGTTTGTGTCCCCCACATACCTTCTCCCGGCTTCCTCTTGAGCCCACAGCTCTTCAAATTCCAGTTCGCGTAGTTCAGGCAGCCCTGGCGCGAGGCGTAAGAGAAGAGCGTCATCTTCGTCACGACAAAGGTGAGGCATTACATTATTTGCATGGACGTGATATGCATTTAGAAACATTTATTTTTAAAATAAACGATAAGTTAACAAATAATTTAATAACAAAAGATCGTTTTAAGAGTATTATATAACATAGTTATATTTATAATAACATATGTTTAAGGTACATAATAACTCGTGACTCATGAAATATAACCCATGCACATTGCTAACCGCCATGTTAACTGGAGTATAGACAAAGGTATATACTGTTTTCTCTTTCCCACGCAGGCTGTCGCCTTCGGTAATAGTTCGTGAGCGTCGTCTGGCCACAGCTCGCGCGACCGCCATGAACCCGCCGGCGCCGCGCAGGCGGGCGCCCTCGCCGGCCGCCGCGAGACAACTGGCGGCCAACCCGCCTCCACCCGCCCCGCACAGACATAAGGTACAGAACATTTTAATATATTAAAAAAAAACAAGATAAAAATACCTATAATGTAAACATTAATAAATACTTTACAGGACGAGCTCGATCCATACGGACGCACTAAACAATCAAGTCGCAGTAGGAATAGAAAAAAATATTCAAGGTCATCATCGTCGGGTTCGGGTAAATATATTCTTACGTTATAAATTTTTAAACAGTGGTACCTAAAATTGAGTACAATAAACTTATACTTCTGACATGCAGAATCGTCTTCCTCGTCCAGCGAGTCGGAGAGCGAGTCTCGCTCGTCGTCCACGTCGGGCAGCTCGGGTACGCGGCGCGCGAGACACGCTCGGCTGCTCAATGCTGCCGCCAGACCCAGGTACTACACTACATCTACACTGAATTTTATTGCAGTATTGAAAGAATGACATATTTTTCTATAATCTACTATTTTAATTGGCTATTATTCTATGTAAGTAAATAACACAAGTTCTTAAAAATAATGATCAATACAAAATTAGATTAAAGAAAAATTATAATATCTAAGCATTAAACATAATTAACATTTTTAGGATGAATGCTAAGCCTAATTCAGGCCTAGCTGCTGCGGTATCAACTGTCACAAGTAAAAAAGAAGTTTCAAGTGATAAAGGTATAATATCTGTTTTTTAACCTTTTTCTGATATTTAAAAATATTTGCTTTTAATAATCATAATTTTTCAGAATTGGCTGGTAAGAAGCGTTCGGCCACATCACCAGTAAGTGGAGGAGCGCCGGCCAAGAAATCTGTTTCCAGAAGAGAAGAATTACTAAAACAATTAAAGGCTGTAGAAGATGCAATTGCTAGAAAGAGATCCAAGATATAGTAATAAGGATGTATAGATAGGGACATGTAATGATGCTCACTTGATATTTCTTTTTAGGCATTCACGGGCATTTATTATTAGCAGGTTTCTGGGTGATTGTTGTTTTTGCATTTGAGATACAGTATATTTGTTTATACACCTTCAGACATAGTGTACGTATTAAATATTTTTGTCTTAAAAATTTAGAATCGATAGACTTAGACTAAGTTATGTAAGTTACACAGGTGTTGCTGTATAAATTAATTTTATTTTTCATAGTGACAGTAGTTAACTTGGTGTTATCTTGTATTTGCATCACAAGAAAAGCAACCTATTTATAGGTTTTAGATGTGACATTTGTGAGCAAAAGATAAAAATCATTATTTTGAATTTTTTTTTTTTTATTTATTGATTCATTTAATCATAGTTTTTACTAAAACAAATATGTTTTAGGGAAAACGTTTATAAGATTGGAAAAGCTAAAATGAAGAATATAGAAAACATTAAATAATTGTTTGTCTAAATATTGGTGTTTAAAGATTTCAAAAAGATGATAACTGAAAATTAATTTTGATTTGATCAAAAAATGTATTAAAAAAATAAAAAGTTTATTAAAAATTTAAAGTCAATTAAAAATAAGAAAAACAAGCTCTTTAATTAAGGCGACTTTATTATTTGAATATTTGCTAATCTATATCTCCTGGTAGTAGTATTGCGGATGAGAACTTGATTCAATCCAAGTTCAAGAAGTTTTGCAAGTCCATTATAAGCCACATAACCAATTCCACAACACCGAGCTTCAGAAAAACTGAATGCTGCTTGAGATACATATCCCATGACCTCTCTAGTGCCAACATTTCTAACAGCTTGAATATTAGATGGTAGCCACAACTCTCTCATACTTTTTATATAGTCTGATGGGTCACATTTTTTTTGCTTTATATTTTTATTGGACTCCTGAAATAATACAAGTTATAAAGACATTTTTTTATACTAATTATTAACACTTTATTTTAAAATAAATGTCTGTTACGCAATAAATAAACTGAGGAAAGTATATTAATACACTTATAAGAGGATTTAGAGGATTTGAATGAGAAAATATAATGCATGTACCTAAATTTGTCTTTAGTGTGTGTACATTTGGGTTAACTCAACTTACTTGGTTTACAAAATTTGGTTTCTTTTTTAACTTGATCTGTTGTTTTCTCTTTTGCTTCAGTAATTTTTTATGTTCTGATCTCTTTTGTTGTCTTAATTTTAGATTGCTATCTTCATGGTGAGGTTCCATGATAACTGACTTTGAGGATATGTCTTGTAAATCAGGTAAACATATCATGGCATGCTTTGTTAAATTGCCCTTCCCCAGTAATCGTAAATAAACAGGAACTAAGCACGCTTCACAAGACTTAATAGATGGGACCATCTTTTTTCCATTTATACAAACCTGTAAAGATGTTAAATGTATAGAATGAAGTACAAGCACAACTAATACCATATGATTTTTTGAAACCTACCTGTAATTCTTCTAATTTAGTTTTTTCTCTTAAAACATAAAATCTTTCCTGTATTTTGCTGCTCCAATCTTTTAATAATACCTTCCAAGGACATACAAAAGGACTAGGAACTGCCAGCTTAATAAAATTAACTCTCTTGCTGGGCGGTTTTCGAAAATATTTGTCTTTTAATTCGGATTCTATTCTTATTTCTTCTAAACACCCAGCTTCAGAATCAGGTGGTATGTAAGTTTGTCCCATTTCAAATGCAAGGCTCTCAGTTTCTCTTAAACCACCTGCTCTAGCTCCAAACATAACAAATGTTAACCAAAAGGCAAGACCATGTTCTGAAGGTACTATTATGTCCCAACCGCTACCATAACCTGTAAAATAATAATATTAGAAATGACCCATACATATACTGTTATAAATTATTTGTCATAAAGACATTACCAACTTTCTTATAATCAGAATCTTGAGAACCAGGTCTTTGTAGTAATACAACAGGCAAGCTTTGGAGGTAAGGATCATCTTCATTTATTTCACCTGGTATTAGTTGTGTATTTGTTATATGTTGTGTGTATTGGGGGTTGGTTACTTTATTTTTTTTAATTATGTCACAGACTTCTTCATTCCATAATGGGGATGTTGATGTATATGGAGGTATATTCAGTAATAATTCAACATTACTTTGTTTATTAGTCTTGATTTGAGCTTTAGTTCTTTTTGTAGGTCTACTTAAGCGAGGATCCTTTACTACTAAACCAATTATTGCTGCTGGTGACATTTGTGATGGTGAACTTAAAAGACTTGCATTATCCCAGTAATCAGACTTTTCTTTTAAGAATAAATTTATATTTTTGGTTGTGATATGTTCTATCCATTTATTTGTTTCAATTATTTCTAATTCCTTCACACATTTAAGTGTCTCAACTAAAACTGCATGACTTTTTGGACCAGTCAGGCGGAACCTATTTAGTTGACCAGATTTTATATTAATTTCAATATCAGTATATTTGTTACTTATTTTCATTTTTTTATTAGCATATTTTTCACTGTCTTTGGAGGTGATCGTTTCTGTTTTTGATTTAATAATTTCATTTAATACTAACTCTACTTGTTTGACTTGTGATGGATGAACAAACAACCAGAGTTCTTTGATAGAGTTGTTCATGCATACCCATAAAAATTCAACCTTACCTATAAATTCAAATGGATAACTATTCTGCATATATAAGTTAATACTTCCTTTTCTGTTGCCATTTAGGAAAGCTTTGGCACAGATACCAAGACCACAATTGCTATTAGTGATAGAACTAAAAAGGTCTCTGATGCCTTCTATTTCCCCTCTTATTTGAATAGGAGTATGATAAGAAATATCTTGTAAAAGGCAGTGAGCTGAACTAGCTCGATAACAGGCTCTAAAGGCTTTGTCACAAGGTCTATAAGCTATTCGATGCCCCCACCGCTCAATCATGTGGAAACGCTTGGCATGCCAAATGTGTGTTTCAAGCCATATATTATTTTTCTGACGTCTAGTGTAATCTACTAAAAGGTTAGTAGGGCGTCGTCTATATTTACGTGAGGGCCGCTTTTGTTTTGGAGCCAATCCGCTTTTCTTAAGTTGTTTTAAGTGACCATCGCGTAGTCGTTTCGGCAAACGTTTACAGTTATGGCTCATTACTCTGCGCCGCATATGAACAGGTAAACATTGAAAAATTAACTTAGTTTTACTTGGACGAAGTATACTTTCAGTCATTGTTGCAATTTCAATGCTTCTAGAGGCAGCAAATTTCAAGCTGTTTGCCGAATGTGGGAGGTGTTCAGTCCCACCTAAAGCAGCATCAAATTCAATAGACTCCATGATGTATATCTTGCTTTTATGTAGCTTTTATTATACCTTATTTATTATAAGCAAACATGTTCGCATTTCTCACACTTTGTAGATCAGTTTATAACCTCCTGTATATATATTTAAAATCTGTCAAATTTTAAAATCAAAGCAAAACTGTCACCTGTCAATTCTTCAAAAAAATCTGCTGTTATCGGTGTGTTTACAAAAAGAATTGTTTCGTAAGAAGATTACTAATTATAATTTTAGTATGTATTTAAATAAAATAAATACTACTACGTGCTATTACTACTACAATTGTAGTTATTATTTTATTTATTGTTATATTTTAGTACATAAATCTTAGTTTTGTTATTCTCTAATGGTTATCTTGTTGCTGAGCCCATCATGGAGGTTTTTATATCTCCAAACAACCATTTCTATCATTGCCATAGACAAGCACTCGGAGATATGTTGTTGTTGTAGTTAAATAAAATTTTATAATCGTATAGTCACATGTATCCGAAGCTGATATACTCCATTCCCTTGAGTCTACGCTACCGATCCCTGGCAATGTGGTTCTTGTCATTAAGAAAAATAATAATACCATGTCCTATCTAAAATGATATTATTAGAATACTTATTTCCATCAAGCACACTTTAATAACAAATACAAAATCTTTTTATTATCTAAAGATCCCACAAACCTTTTCCAATTATTCATTGTTCCTAACAATTTCCAACAACAATTTTCAATTAAACTATTTAGTTTGTCTTAACCAAGTAATATGACATCGTATTGTTTCGCATATAAGCCATGGTCTTTGATCTTTACAAGAAAACCCTTTTTTCAGATCATCTTGTGTTTTTTTTGGAAATAATTAAGTTCATAAGACAAGAAATGGCTTTTGAGATAGTACACAATGCTAATAGGAGATATTCAAGACAGAGAATAGATCAATGCGCAATGCCTGCAGGGTTATCTGTCCAGTCCGAGTTGTCTGCATCGGTACAGTTTCTCAACATTGTGTCATTCAAGGCAGAAATTAAGTCGAATGTATTGCTGAGCTGATGTTGTACGATGAATGAGAAATATTTTCGATTCGATAGGTATTTTGATTTCTTGCGATTCTATTGATAGGTGTTCTCTTAAAAGAGAGGCCTGTTATCATATTAATACCTGTAAAATCTATACGATGAAGCTTTTATTTCCACACTCTTTATAAGTTGTACGGAACTTTTGTTTGTATTAAATATAAGTCAATTTTAGTATTTAGTCCATGTTGTATATATCTTTGCTAATACATTAAAATCTAATTTTTTGTTGTTTGTCGTGTTCTATGTCTACATTTTAAATTTTTGTTTGCTTACATGAGACGTAAGAATCAGCTGAATAATCTCCTTCGTGTCTTCTCGATTTTACAATGGTGCTGATGTGGTCGCAATTTATAGTAATTAAATTAATGTAACTCACTAATTTGCTAATTTAGTTCACTAAAAAGCTCAAAGGAATTTATAAGTTATAGTCTATGGTCTTGTTATGTGGTTGGATACAGTATGGTGTGGGTATTGTAGTTTTCTGTGTGTCATGGTATGAAATTAGTTAGATGACAAATTAACTGACTTACTGACAGACAAATCTCAACTACCCTTGAACACAATTGCTGCAAAGCATCGAAACCTCGGGTTAAAATAAAAATGTAACCAAATTTTTATTTCAAATGTGTATTTTTTTATATATATATATATATATATATATAGCCTACTATAATGACTCCACTGTGCCTGATGTTATGCAGTCAGTGGAATCCAAAGGTGGAGGTCAACATTCCTATTGGAGAACTACCAATTGACTTGTTGACCTCCACTATGTCTGCTTCATAAGATGCCCTTTCACGGCCCGCTTAAAGGACCCAAGGTGGTATGAAGAAGGAAACATATGCGCTGGTAGAGAATTCCAGGCTTTAGCCGTTCAGCTTATGAACGAGGTGCCGAAGCGTTTAGTTCGTATTCCTTTGATGTCAACGGTAAAGGGGTGACACCTTAGCCCTGCACGTTTTGTTCGGGATAGGAAAGGTGAGGGTGGGATCAGGTCAAAGAGCATACTTGTGAAAATCTAAGAAAATATTATGTCATGGTATGGTATACTATACCATATTATAGTAAAATAAGTAGGTATACATATTTTTATATATTAAAATTGAATGAAACCAGTTTTGACTAAGTGTAGAAAAATATTTCTTCTACATTGAAGGGCTTATAGAAATGGTTACTAAAATTATCATCATACTTTTTATGTAACAGTAAAGATATTCATGACAAATTTAAAACAACGGTGTACAAAGAGAAACATTAAATTTACTGTTTTCTGGGAGTTCCGTTTCCATTTTGCAATTTCTAGTTGACACTCTGTGAACATAGTGGAAGTAGAAACGCCTAAAAATTAAGAATAAATATTTAAACATTTTTGACATCATGAAGATCCACTTCTGATTTTTTAGTTATTGGCATAAATATGCTAACTCGTAAATGTTTATGGTATTTGTTGAAAGTCGGTCTTTCCATTTTCAGTGGTTCTGCCGTCTGTCCGTCTGTGTAACAGAAACGAAGCACAGATCCGAAAATATTCCTCGACAATTTCTTGACAATTTTTGCGAAGATTGTCACGACACGTTATGACGTTTTTATTCGATCCAAGTTTTTCAGTTCAATCTTGTGCTTCGATAAGTTTCTTGTAAGTAGTTAATTATTTATAAAGTTTTTAAATTTGATGTGTACGAATTTCAGGCTTTTGACCCTTTTGACACTCCGCTTGGACTGCTCCTGTATTGGTGAAGTATTTCGATAGAATCTCTATCATAAGAATAATTATTATAAAATTTAATTTCCCCAATATTAGAATACATTATTGTAAATTTAAAAATGTATTCTAATTCCTTAATCAGAATACATTTTGAGTAATAATTATTATCAAAGCATACGCAGTGAGCAACCATACAGTAGTCACGTCTAAAACACTCATAACTAAACACACATCAATAACCATTACATTAATTTTAATAATTACTTCTTTAAAACAAAATATCTCAAGATGGAAATTAATTACCTAATATATCCTGGACTTTATTAAGAGTTGACACGGTTCAAGCAGTTTGCTTAAAATATGGGCTATTACTTATAATATGTATTGTATACACTTGTACGGATGTTGTGATTAGAAATTGTCTCTAATCTACCAATCAGGGGGTATTGAGAAATTCTATGTAAAAAAACGCACTTTAGTCAAAGTTTGTAAGACTGTTTAAAATAATTATTTATGCTTTGTACTTGAATATCGGATCTGGGTGTGAAAGAGGGAAAAGAAGACCCCCTATTTTCTTTTTGCCTTCTCCCTCCTCCTTTAAATCTACTGGGTATTCACCTGAAGATGATTTGATGCAATTCCGACTTCCATTTCTATTACAAAGAATCTCTTAGACTGCAAGTAAAGACGAGCTATAGTAATACATAATATATGTTGTGAGATCTGTTTTTGCAATCGGACATTATATTTTATGGGACAATTGACGTTACACAAGCCATAAAACATGTTGTTTGAAAGATGCACTGTTTGTATTTGCGATTAATTAAATAACATTAAGTTTTACGTACTTTTTCCATTCTATACTTTTAGTTTAATGAGCACTTCACCTCTATTCTCTTTCATGAGAATTGTGATCTCATTATTTTTATTATAGGTTAACTAGTTGTTGTAAACAGCCAGTTTTTGTCGCAAAAATATTATATATATGTACTTTGGAAGGTGTGGATAGAAGTCAGCGGAAAAATCTGCAGCTATGGTTAATGAAGATTAAAAAGCTTTTTGGTTCGAAGATTTTATATACTTTTGAAGATTTGCTACTACAAGATATTTTCCATTTTTTATGTATAATTATCGAATTAGATTTATGATCATTATAATAATATATTTCAATAAAACTATTTTACGGATATAACTCGCGTTTATTAATACATTTTTAAATTTATCCCGACGTTTCGAATGCAGCAAACATGTTCGCGGTAAGACGAGATGATGGTGTCTGTCAGTCAGTCAGTTTATTTGTCATCTACCTCCAACGGTTCCTGAGTTTACGGGCATAGGGTTTATGCCTGACAGACACCATCATCTCGTCTTGCTGCGAACACGTTTGCTGCAAAGCATTCGAAACGTCGGGTTAAATTTAAATATGTATTAATAAACGCGAGTTATATCCGTAAAATATTTTATTGAAATTCGTAGTACTCGTGTAAATCTTAGAAACAATATATAATAATATAAAAAACATTAATCCCGAATCTAAAGTTTCGATGTGAAGTTATTATCAGTGTATATAACTAGGATCATTTAATCATCTATGATTTTCATTATCTCTAAAGAATGAGCAACATAACCAACGGTTGTGTTACTGTGGGTTAGAGGTTTCTATATCCTGAAATTTCGTACTGACTGAACTAAACAGACTTACTGAAAGCATTCGTAATATCCAAAGCAATGACATTACCTAAAAACAAATTTAGTCGAAGCAAATTTTTGTTTAATCGTCCTATTGATTCTAAATAAATATACTATTATTGATGGAATTTTTATTCTTTTAATTATCTTCATATTGTATATTGAATTAGTATGGAAATGGTAGTTTATAACACCAGTGATAAGTATGTTGGTAAGGCTATGTTGATCTGCGTGATGACAGGGATGTCACGAGTTTTTTTTTTTTTTGCAGGACATGGGAGCAGCAGCCTGGGGTATGTGGGACTCGACCGAGGTAATACCCACTAAAACCTGACAGTGGTCCGTCTTCAGCGGGAAGTAGGAGGGTCCGCGGAACTGCTTGCGGAACGTCACAGGGCCCCTACCGGGATGTAACGAGACGTGTTTTAAGTATGAATGTGAAAGGTTATAAGAGAAAAGAAGAACCGAAGAAGATTAAGAGGGAGTGTAAATGATATTTCAAATCTCTTCACAGAGATGATGTATGATAGAACACGGTGGAAGGAATTGAGATATTGCGATGTTAAAAATAGGGATAAGGCCAGGCGATGACTGACCTTAAGAGTTTAATAAAAAATAAAACGTATGTCAGTTTGTATTAACTTGAGTATCAGGTAAAAACGTGATACGACTAGGAACTTCCTATAGCTCTCTTCATTTGGTGTAAGCTCACTTTTATTTCCTTACAAAATATTTATTCCTTATCTCTGTTATTATTATAGCTTAGCTCTGATTGATCCTATTTACATCAATCCTAATATTTCCAAGATTTTATTTATTTCTAAATTAAAGTAGTTTCAATGAACGTAGAACAAAATAGTACTATTAAAATAATATTTATTTAAAAACACTTGTGGTGTATCTATATCCTTTTTGATACACAGAAAAATCTAAGGAAACATTATTATATGAAGTATAAATATATGTCAAAATAAAAAATGCATATCTGGTACATTTTTACAGAAAAAATAACCATAATCAATTAATAGTACACACTTCACTATGTATATTATAATCCATTTATTATGTAAAATTAACATAATTTGACATTTCATTTATATGATGTCATAATAATGACTTTCTAGTGACGTACTTCGTATTTATTTTATATCTTATATTCTTATAACGACTATTTTAAATATTTTTGACTTATAGGTGATACATTTTACTGAACCAATGTAGATTTTTCTAAATAAATATAGTTTGATTTATAGTATATTTTAAACTTTCGTGATCCATGATAACTATTATTTTAATTATTTGGCTGTAATTACGTTAATACCATCGTACTCCGCTGTGCTCATGAGTAAGGACACAGAATTGGTCAAATGTGTCGATTCAGAATAAGTTCAATAGTAATTACATGAGTACAGTCGGATAATTATATAAAATAGTATGAAAATATTAGGAATAATAGCTTTACATGGTTAAAAAATTTAGGAAGTTATCTATAACATTTTTAAGTTAAATATTATAAACAATTATTAACAGATATAATATTGGATGCTGCAACAATCTACTAGGTTGATGTAACAAAATAATATCTATATCATTGCTGTGAACAACACTGAGCAATAATGAATTCTGACACAAATAAATACGTAGATAAAATACTTTAATATATGTAATATTATATAAAAACCTGAATTATAACTGTAGTCAGTACTGTCTATCTAAAAAGTGTAAAGAAACGTACACACGTCAATTTTATGACATTCTTATATCATATTAATAGTTTTATAATATGTATTATAATTATGGTTACGTCATAATTTCATCATATTATGAAAAGGTATGACATAACCACAAAAGATTCAATTATAACAATGTAATACATGACAGTACTTGATGTCAGACGGATGTAACAATGACATAAAAATGTTTCCATCGTCGTCATTATTTTTAACCTGAAAACAAAACTATTTCATATCTTTCTATAAAATTAACTCTGACTTTCCTTTCTATAAAAAATGAGAGGTGGTACATTTTACAAGTTTAATTTTGTTTGTAATTGCATATTAAACAGAAGTCCAATATTATTGACAATACTTATTAAAGCTCATATTTAATTATTAACGATCTTGAAGAAATATAATTATTACGAAATCAAAGCATGAATAATAATAACCTTAAACCAAGAAACAAGCGCCCGATAAATGATTTTGTACTTTTTTAAAAACAATACAAAAAAAATACAACCTGTATTACTATTATAAACGAATGATTAAGAACTTCATGAAAATCAAAAATTGTTTAGTAAACGATAAAAAAGTTCGGTAGTCCAGTCAAAATAACACAGCGGTACAATTTAATATTGGCTCAATCATAGACAGTTTAGAAATATACAAATTCCTTCAATCTTCATCTTCATAGTTTTCATTCAGCGTTTTCTTTCACCTTAGGAACAAAATCAGCTTTCACAATGATCTCAGAACACATAAACAATCTGTCAAATCATTATGAAAACCAGTTTCGTAATTCCTTTTCATCTTCAGCGTCTTCAGTTATTGAGTCTTCTTATTTTCGCTTTTCACAAATATGTATTTCAGTGTTTCAGCACAAATGGCGAGGATGATCAATGCCTATCTAAGTCTAAACAACATCGCACAATACAGTATGTAATATGAATGGATTTGTCATCGCTCGATTGGATGAAGTATGCGGCGGGAATGGGATGTGAGTAGTGACGTGCGCCTGCGCAGGGACGCTCCCATTCGCCGCCTGGGACATGACATCATGCTCTCCAGCGTCATCTCCTCGCCGTAACATCCGTCCTTGTATCTGAAACATAACACCGTGCATTTAATCGCCTATAATTTAATTAGTCAATAAATATATTCGTCATATTCTGTTATCGAAGTGTTTTGTACTAATATAGATATAACGGAGGCGCACAGCACAGTGAAGCAATGCGGGCTCACCCACACCAGCGAGCACTAATTAGGCGAGGCGATGTGCGCCTGCGCTGGCCACAAATGGTGAGAATACGCTACGGCCTTGTCGCAGTGGTTGCGCGGGAGTCGCGGCGCCGATACAATTATTTTGCTAATTCATAGACCTGTTTTCATTAATTGAAACAAAGACATTTGTAATAAATAAATCATTCAAATATAAAATTATAAGATTATGAAATTTCAATTTAGTAATATAAACGAGTAAAAGCGTATCAGTCATTGTGTTCAAAGTATGAGGCGGTGGATCCCGTATCATCAAGGGGTAGCTCTATATGGGCCACACGTGTCCGTTCCCTCGGCCTCCCTCGGCCTTGTACAGCCGACAGTACCAGCCGCACCCGCAGCAACTCTTCTAATAACTATGGGAAATAGAGTAATTGTTAATTGAAGAACTATAGCTTCGATGATGAATGTCTTTTAAACCTTAATTAAGTTTAATGTTAGTATCAGTCACGTGAGCCAATAAAGACAATGAGTTAGTTATTTCTTGTAAGACCATAAATCGAACGGGATGTGACATGAGTTTTGTGAATTGGGTCAACAATTAAAGCTAAGCCGGAAAGAGGATGCGGTTAAATAATTATATTTTTTATCAAACGACCGTATATAGGTCAGTAGGTATACGACCTCATTTAGTATTCAAATGAGGACAGACATATGAGAAAGACAATAACTTTGAAAATGGAATGCTTGTTAATGACGAAATATAAGCTGGTGGAAGTGTCTCGACTATGTAGGACGAGCATTGACAGTGCGGTGCGCGAGGGACACACGCGCCTGCGAGCGCGCACTTTCGCGGACTTATTTCAGCATTATTGACAATATCAATTCACAAGCCATGATTTGCCAACGCTTTTAATTAATTAAATTAATTTAACAGTAACGTTCACTAATATGAAACTAATAAGAAAATAAAAGAGCGGTATTCCTCAAAACAATAAAAGAAAATTTATTAGAAATTCTTTTTAAAGAGAAAGGCGTCGAAAGGTCCACAAAGTTTAAACTAGAAAGTAATTTATAACACAAAGGATTACAGTTTTATTTGATGAAGACGTACTAAAATGGTTAAAACTTAACGTTTTAATTCTGGTATGTAATAAATAAATAAAGAACTGTGGTCGTCGGTATTAAGATCTCTCGTTATCAGTAGATCCAAGACGGCGTGCGGGCGGGCCGCGCTGTTGTAGGAATGTAGAGTTCGAGCACGCGGCGGCAGGGCGTGCAGGTATAGAGATAGAGCGAGCATTCCGCGGCTCTAACGGTTAGTTATTTTGCGGAGCATACGGAGGCTGGCGTGAATGGCCGGGAGATGCAGCGCAGGCTGCAGCGCCCCCTCTCCCCTTCCGCCCTCCCCCCGCTTTTCTCGCCGCATTCCTGGTCGCTCGGGCTGCTCGCCGCTAGCGCTTGCGCAACCTCCGTCGCTGCATTCCATTCATAGCGGCGCGCGACTCATTAAACTGCGCGTTTGTCCGCTATCATACCTCTCAGCCTGCCGGCGTCCTCTTCATCCAGAAACGACACGAGCGGAGTTTTTGAAATTTTAGAGCGTTACGCCGCATTTTTGTATAAAGTTCACAGCGGCCGGTCGCAGTGATTCCACCGGACGTTGACCTGCGAGCCGCGGCTTTCTCCGGCTAGCTGTTTGCTATTGGAACGAATCTATTAATTGCAGAAACTTAGTTCACACATGAGCGTGGAAAGTAGACCAAATTAAGCTTAGTTGCACGATTTCAGGAAAAAAGAGATATCTATAAATCTATCAAACTAAAGCTAGTCTTAAAAAGCCTTTATTTTAAAAATTTATTTTGGATATACATGTATAATAATATATGAAATAAACATAAAAATATTATTACAGCAATAACAGTAAGTAAATACTCTGAGATATTACAATTCCTATGAGATCGATAATGTGTTATGAGAAGTAATTCAGATATAAAAAGCTGACGGCGTGTGAATTTCACACGGGGATTTCCCGATATCAGATATATATAAATAAATCGCACGGTCTCGAGAGACCGGCGGGCGGGGGCTCCCAGCAGCACTACGGCTTCGTTTCAGGAGTTGAGCGAGGCTTCCGAGACGAGCGCCGAGCGCCAGAGGCATGCCACTGCGCTCGGCGGTGAAATGTCACCAGGCAGCATTCCAAAATATTTGAAACGACCTTTATGGCGCGAAAGAAAGTGTGAGGGGTGAGAGGCGCGGGGCCGCGCGACCGTGGGACAGCAGCGCGCGCGCCAGTCGCACGGCGCCCTCCCCCGCCCCCCTCCCGCTCCCCCGCCGTCTCCCCGCACACCGCCTCCCGCATTCCAGCGTGCCTCCCTCCGAAATAATTCAGCCGCAACTAGCTCGGCTTAGCCCCGTCATTATTATTTACATTTGGCAGGTGAAACAATTACATTGATATCTTTCTATAGATATTACCAAAAATATCGAATTTAAGAGACATTTGCTTTTTAACTAGAAATTAGTTTTCGGTATAACTGATAGGGTGTAATTAATGCGATGTTAAACAACGCTACATTGTTAAATTTCTTGTTTGAGATTCCATCAATTAATACAAAGAAACCAAAAAGGCGTCAGTCTTTCTGGTAATAAATATGTACAATGACTTTTTGCAATAGAATTTTATTTAGCACAATACTGTATTGTATTATAACTTTTTGTTCATGTTTATACATCATGTTTACTTTCTGCAGATTGAAATTTTATAACGCTTTTAGGATTTAAGGTGAGACTTTTGTGTTGTGTTCCTACTACTAGTATACCTTCTGCATTACACTCATTGAGATAAATGTCGTTATACAAATATTTTTGAACATCTTTCCCGAGCTTCGGACAAGTAACTTTGGAAAGCGATAAAAGCAGACTACTCTGCATAGATATTGAACCTATGTAGTATATTATTGCTATCTCTGACCTAGACGCAGACTATCTAAAAGTTTGTAAGTATGAGAAGGGAGAGTTATAATGGCATCCGTATCGTCTTGTGGTAGGAGAGCGAGCGCGTGGTCGGAGGCGGCGACAGGCGACCGCGCGCTGTCGCAAATAGCCCGTGACGCGACAGCGGCCGCTGCACTTTCGCGCGGTCATGCGCCCGGCGCGGCCAGACGCTCGTAATCGCTCCTCTATTTAAAAACGAGCGGCGCGGCGGGGAATGTGCCGGCGACAATGCACGCGCGTCAACGACCGAGCACAGCGGAAGCGGCACACTTCCAGCCCGGAAACTTGCGCCCGTCTTGAGGGACCGAGGAGCTATTTATAATGGTCGCAGGGCGCGGATGTAACAAGCCCTGCGACGGTTACGGCCATTATATCTCTTAAATTATATTTGTTGTAAGACATTACACTGAGCGGGCGGAGGTAGGGGACAGATGACGCGAGAACAGTGCTGACGTCACGTAGCCCTTCTTCACCGCGCAACGCAAGACAGATAATTGTTGTTTTTGTAATAACCCCCGCTAATTGCCAGCGTTTAAACATTAGCGTCGCGCTGGTAGTACTCATGTACTGTACGAAGGTATCAGTGTGAAATTATTTCACTGGAATTAAGCACGTTTTATAATTTGGTCGAAATCACAAGGAACCGTCCTAACCCTAATATACTGTCTCGGGTACATCGTGCGAGGAGCGGTGGTTAGTCGGAGCCACGAGCTCGTTCCGGCGTCGCGCTCGGACACACCGAGAAAGCCCCGAAGGTCTACCGGAGATAAGCTTAATAAATACGTAGGTTTGAAGCTCATAATTAATAAGAGATGCGACGATAAGGCAACCATAACCCGAAAAAATACACGGCGCTTGAAAACTCATTAACTATTTAATTATATTCGAGCCCTTTACCAGAAAATACAATAATTATATGTATTTTGGTTAGCAAATTAGTAACTACATAAGATTGTATCGAGAACTGTTTCAGTAGACTTTTAAATTGATATTATTTTATAAGTCTGGTACAACTCTGGTTCGGTGTTTATTAATTTTGGAAGTTTAGTTGCCACTTTAAAGTGTAGCGAGAAGTAATTCGGTGACACGAGCTTCTTCAAGCTAATAGCGACTACGTGCTCGAGCCCGCGCCTACAGAATATTAATTTATTTATTATAATCTGACTACAGCCAGCAATTTAAAGAATATTATATTTATTTATAGAAGTTTATCAAATTGTATTCATTTATATTTGTATGAAGATATTTGTACTTATTGTCATATCTTGCTATAGCGGCCCAGAGAGAATGGTTTTGTTAATTTGAAGTTAAAAATAGATGTAAGTTGGTATTTTGTTGGTAATTTTTCGAAACACATCTTTTACTGATTTATCAAGAGTAAAGTCACGATCATGAACTAGTTTTAAGTTAATTTTATTGCTCTTATTAAAACGTATAATTTTTAATATTTCAGATAAATAGTACTTTTATGGTATTGGGTTGAAAGCTGCGATGTGCTACGAAACTGCTACGAATATTGCTACGAAGTATTTAAATTAATTACAGAGTCCAAAAATATTTTTTGTAATATCAGTGTATTTTTAAATCCTATTACAACCGCGGACGTAAATCAAACATTATAATTAAATCAAACTCAGCATTTCCTCAAACAAATATAATATTCAAAGCACATATTTTGCAGACATCTCGCATTCCTGTGGATTGCGTACCGAGTTGTGAATTTACAAAGGAAAATATTCCACCGGCAGATCATATATCCGAAAGAGTATCGCTTACAAAAAATAAACCGTCGGCACGATCCAACCGCTCTATACTGAATGTTAATATTCTGGGAAATAGTTGAGTAATAATTTTCGCATTGCCTGCTAGATGGCGTCAGTGGTTTCAGCGACGCGTCTCAGACCTAGATTCTGTATTGTTAAGTGTAGCGTCAGGTACGTCGGTGGCGCCAGGTCGCTTCGTACTCTGCATGTTTTATTCAAAGCGCCGCCCCCCAATTTAGTTAGCCTTGTACAAACCGACGATTCTAATTACTTAGTACTCGCTTTAACGTGACGTCGGTTATTAGTGTTAGTAACATTAGCTAAAACAATGTAGTTTATATATGACAATGAGTTACTAATTTGATACATAATATTATTATAAGATTGTTTTTATTTTAAAGGGGGTATGAAGGCGGAGGTTGTTTTGTATGTCACCCCCCCTCCTCCTGGCCCCGCTCGTCGGCCGACTGCGTCCACCGGGTAAAGGGGTCAAGGTATCCTTGGCGCCTACCTGGCGTCCAGATACTACGTATACAATAAAATGGTGGCGCATTTGTCTGTTGTCTTGATACTATAAACCTAATTTTGTTGACAATGTAGGTCAAAATGTAGGTAATCACAAGCTTTCAAGTTAAAATTTTCAGTAGCGAGTTGAGGTCAACTAAAATATTTGTTATCAAAGTAGTAAAATTGCACGCAACGAGCGAGATGTGAGGCTCGGTTTAGGTGTGAAGGTCGATGACCGATAAGGTTTGCGTAACTACGACCTCCGGTTTCAGTTTCTGTCTGTACTCTTGTCAACGATCAATTAAAAAACTTTTAATTTATGCATTAAAAAAATTATTAAAAGATTATTAGAATTTGTATAGAGAATAAAACTTAATATTAACTAAACATTAGTGGTACGCGTGCACGTGCCCAGGTATGGGGGGAGGGGGAAGGGGGGGGTGTAACAGGGGGCCACACTATCGCGGACGTAAGGTGCTCCTTATCGCGCCATTGTTCGCACCGACAGACTTATAACTTCCCTTTGCCCCCAATAAGGGCCCGTGACCTCACTCTACAACTCTGCGACGCAAATATTTCGATTCATGTTTACTATAACAACACACACATACATACACCACACGCAAACATGTGTACGTATACGAGGCTTATGTAAACTTATATAAATATATACAATTTAGTTAATAATTATATACTTTATAGTATTATTAAAGTTTTGAATATTTTTTCAAAATTAAAATCATCTAATCGCTTTTATTTGCTTAAAAGTTACCACCAAAGCTAGAGTCCAATTAAAAATGGCTAACTGTGAGGTGAAATGAAAACAGAGTAACCCTACTCTACGAGCCTACCTATCTACCCCTAAGATCACTTTTCTAATAAAGATAGTAATAAAAAAAATAGTAAAAAAAATTCTAATAAAGATAGTAATAAAGAAAATAGTAAAAAAAAAAGTAATAAAAAAAAATTCTAATAAAAAAAATATTTATTAGAAATATCTGAAAGAGATTGGCATAAAAAAATATTGCTTAAAATATTTAAAAATAAAAAGTTTGTCATACTTACCCCATAATCTTCAACAATTATGTGATCCCAAAATGTCTTATTCACTCGTTAGCCTCTTTCAGAATGTTCACCTTCGCCATATAAACTCAACACCGCTCCTGAAAATATATTAAATTGGTCTTAAATATGCATATTCATATATAGTTTTTTGAAACAATAATAAATATATCTAACGGAAATTTTACATCTCCATAGAATTTTTTATTTTAAATAATCGGTCACCCATCACGCACCCTATATGGGTCACTGTTGCTTCACCAGCGTTATCTAGTTTGATACGCTGGCGCAACTAGGCCACGTGACCCTCCTTAACCCAAAAAACAAAAATATTGAGCAAATATTAACAAATTGTAAAGCATCATTACACTGGGCGATACTATCGCGGCGATATCGCTGTACAATCGTCGTTTCAAACAGCTATATACATATCAAGTTACTGTTTTCTAAACGTGACAACAGGCGGACAGACAGACTATCGATCTCTCAATCTGAATGTGATTAAGGAGCGAATTACTAATTATGACTAATAACAATAGTATCACGACGGGCACACTACGTTTAATATTATTATGATCTGACAGTTGCTTTCATATCAACTAATACTCGCCGCGATAAATAGCAATAGAAAAACGCAGCGTTCAGCGGTCTAATCGCTGCGATTAAACCGCCCGTTCTTTAGACGTCGACGCTTAATACTGATAATATTAAAGATATATGTGAAATGGGCATCGTTTCTTATGAAAGTTGTTATCAATGTTGTTTATTATGGAAATAAGGCTAACATTATGTTCCCAGCGCCTCAACTATCGGTGGGAAACGCCGTGACACGTCACTGTGACAAAAATAACATCGTACTTAGGCAATTATCAATTTTTCGTGCTAATTTGTCGATTGTTATAAAAAAATAATAATTGACGTTTCTTCTTTATATTAAATTAAATATTATTTTGTATTTACATTTATTAACTACTTGGACATATATAGTTGTATATTATACTTCGTAAAAAAAATATTTACTTTAAAAAAATAAAACAACATTTTTTTCATTATTTACGAAATATATTAAGTTAATTTAATTGAATATATACCATATTAAAAATACTATATTTATAACCTTATAAGTTAAACTTTTTCTAGGAGGCAAGTATTTAAAAAAAATTACCTAAATATCCGTGGTACGTATGAGCGACTGACGTCACAATGTAATGGCGGGCGGTGACATGTAGATGCATAGGAATGCGGCGCTCAAGTAACGGTGCGAGCTCGACTCGTGAGAGATTCATTCCCAGGCTGGATGCCGATCGCTCTCCTCAGATAAGTCCGGCTCCTATACGAAACCCAATAAGCCATTTCCTTGAAGCTCTCACAAGAGCACCGCTCCCGTCAAAAAAACACCAAAGACGAACAAAAAAAACCCGTGAATAAGGCGGGAGCGCGAAATAAGAATGGTCTCAGTTCTGGGAAGGCTCGGCGCCGCTGCAGTCTTTACAACCATTATAATGATGACTTTTTGTGAAGCGACCCTTATTGGCTTATCGGGGGCTGAGGAGTTGTACGGACGTGCGATACCTATACCTGAGAGCGATGCGCTTTGCTCCGACGGAAATTGACAATCACGATTGACAATCACAGGTCCAGATTATGCGTGGACGGAAATATTGCGTCGCTAGAATTGATACGATCATGAATGACGAAACTTATTTATACAATGTTACGGATATAACTGACGGACCAATTTTGTAATGATATTTGCATATCATAATCGTCCTACACGCACACACTCGCAGTTTTATAAAGGCGACTGTGGTGAAGCGTCCGTCGGTGGGAGGAAGCGCGGCAAAGGAAGTGCTTATGAAATGTGCGCCCACGCAGCACTGCTGCAGCGGAAGCGGAGGCGCACTCGGCCGCAGTAGGCGTCGCAACCTAGATGTCCCATATCCATTTGTCGGTCTAGGTGTACACTATAGGTATGAAGGAGCAAAGGGCGCGTGGATGTACGTCAGATGTGAGTCATGAACACACGTGTCGCTGACGTAGCACTTCACTTATCATTAAGTATTTCTCAGAGGGAGGTATCGTTTACTAGTTCACAGAATAGCAAAAAAAACAAGTATATATTATTATAATTATTGAATGGAAATTCAAACTAATTATTATATATTCATTTAATATTAAAAATAAATACTCAATTATTTAAAAACAAATAAAAAATGGTATTTTTTATAAATAATTATTAAAGAACGTTGAAGCGTCTTGTTTTATATTATCTATAACATAAATAAAAATATATATTAAAATTACTAACGATATATAATATATTTTTGTATGTTAAATAATAAACAATGTGAAGCAGACCGTCAGGCATGCAGCGTAGTAAACGGTATAAAATGTGTACGAGGGATAGTAAGGGGGCAATGAACAGGCGGGGGTGAGTGTAAGAAGTGCAGCTAACATGCGCAGGCGCAGGCGCAGGCGAGCGCAGACGTCATGCTCCGGTGACGTGTGTCCTGTCGATAACGCTCACTACACCTTATTGTTTCAGTTTATTACGGACGTACGAACAGACCGCTATCGTAACTTCATTAACTTATCACTTACGATATCCCGGGGTGGGGGGTTGAGAATATTACATAAATCATTTAAAACCACCCTAATATTTATTTTAATTTTATCGTTATTATTATTATTTTTTTTCTTTCGGAATTCGAAATATTATATTAATATTATAGTTTTTCTATTTCTCGTAATGATTATTACGAGAATAAAAGTATAAAATAAATAAATTCTAATCTTACGATAGTAGATGTACAATTCCATCATCAACGACTGATAGTCATCACTTTCAAGTTTCATCACTTTGCACTCATACATATATTCACAGTTAACGAATATCGTCCAGCGGTTGATACGTCACTGGCTTTCAGCACTAAGCACCGAGTCTGGCGAGTGGCGGTGCTCACTGAACGACGCGATAATACAAAAAGAAGTCAGAGGTTACGATGTTATCGATGGAGACATGAATATTCGAAGACGCGAGGGTCACGAGTGAGCGGTCGGCGTAGCATCGCCCCGCGGCGTGAATGGGACGACCGACATTTTATGAATCGAGAGCCGTCGCTCATTGACCTGAGCGGCGAGCAGCGGCGTCGTCGGCGCCCGCCGGCCCGGGCCCGCCGCGAGCGCACAGTCGACTGACGTTCCCACCGAACATGGCGGCCGCAGGAAGTGCGCAGCTTACCTATCGGGACGTCTCCACCGCCGGTTGGACCCGCATGCGCCGATACCGACATCCGCAAAAGTGCGCGCGATCACTAACTTACGAATAAATTATTCGCACTGTTATCTAAAAATATTCGTTTGCGACGCAGAGAGTTCGGAGGCCGCGGAGCGAGCCGACGCGGAATCGCACACGCGAACTGCTTCCCCGCCGCGGGGAGACTGATGAGGGCAGGCCGCGCCGGCGCCGGCGGAGGCTCCGGCGCACGCGCGCACCTCGGGCCGTCCCTCTCGGCAGGCGCGCGGGCCGGCATGAGCGAGCGGGACGGCGACACTTCATTATCACAGTACCGACTCGTGAACACCAATAGACCGAAGAGTAGGGACAAAATATTCGACCTTCACTACGTGCACGCACACCAGCGCACATCGGTCTCGACGGACGCACACATGCGCACGCGCCTCGCGAATTGCTTGCTCGTCGCAGCGCACCGCTGTGCTACTTTTGACAATTTTTCCAGAACTGACATGCAGCGTCGCCGTGGACGAGACGCGCCTGGCCACGTGGCTGCGAGACAGCCCTCAGTACAGTACAATACAGTACAGTATACTACAGTACAGTACTGTAGTACTAACACACCTACCTACTGCACAGACATTAAACATAACATTAAATGTTCAAAGAATATTACAAGTAAATTATTGATCGAACAAATCTTATGTCTGCTAACTAAGAGTTGGATAACTATTAATATTTAGTAATTAACTAAAAGAGGCGACAGACATCTTAATAAAGTGCAAACATATTGATTTGATAGTAATTTTAGATATATATATCACAATAAAAATAACAAAACTAGTGCATTTATAAACAATATATCTTTGATATATCATACTAATAGTAATACAATCATTAGGACACTAACTTCACTCTAAATAATTTCAAAACTACCCACATTTATCAATGATGTATAAAGGAGGGGCGAGGCACCGCGTGGCTTCAGATTTCAATTTACCTACCTTACTGTTAGATAAAGTTATTGAGATTTTGTACTATTTTATAAGGCTTTTGAGAAAATTTAAATAGTATAAAAAATATTTTTTTATTCACAAGATTTTGCGAGTAATAAGTGTATTTCAATAATATGCTTCTTTTCTTTGGTTTAACTCATAAATAAATAAAATTAATACCTATATAAATAAAATTAAAACTTAATTATGATGTATTATTATAATATATATGAGGTTTAATTATAACACTTTGATAGTTTTCAAATTGTTTTCTACCTACCCTACATGTGTTTATTTTGAATTTTTCAAACTTAAATAATTTATACTAAATCTAACGTAACAAAATATGGTATTTTAAATTTTTTATTTTTTAACTTTTATATTTTTTTTTAGTTTAAAAAAAATAATGTTTTTGAAAATATTTAAAAAAAACATATTTTTGCTTTTTATCATTCAAATAAATTATTTAGAGTTAATAGTATTTTTTAAAATCTACTTTTAATTATATAAATTATTTGTAAAAACCATTTAAAATTAAAATAAGTTAATTTTTTGTTCATATTTTGTATTTAGACTGACAACACTGGTTTGTAGATGTCAAAACAAATCTCTTTATCAACTACTTGCAAAATTTACCAAAATATATTAATCAATTTGTAATTACTAAAAACCATTGTAACATAATATATATATGTACACTTATTAGTTAATTAAAACTATATAAATACATAAAAATAATAATAAATAAATAGAATAATTGTTTACAATAATTATTATATTAAATACATAAAATATTATTAATGTCTTTATTTTATTAATATACCTAATATAAGAATATGTATAATAAAATTATAATTAAAGACAGGTAGATCAATTGAAATATATAGGTATATATATATTTAGATATTAAGTTTAATTAAAATTAAAAAAAATTAAAAAAAAATCTAACTAGTTTTTTGTTATAAATATTAAACGAAACTAAAAATCAATAAGATTTAGTCATGTCTTGAACATCAAATACATTTTTTCTTATATTTCACAAAAAATTGTAAATATTCGTAATTTTTTTTTTAATTTTAATAAAAAATAATCAACCCCACATTAAACACAACGATTATAAATTATTAAAATAATATTTAAAAACAAAATGTGGGAACTAAACATGAAAATTCATGAAAATATTATTTATTTCATATGGTGTCTATATATGGGCTGTTTTTCGTAAAAATTGTGTTAAAATGTTGAATTTTTTTATGAGTACATATAGGCGCTGAGTTGTACGGGGGGTTAATTATAAAAAAATCCTGTGTTAGTGTGTGTGAGTGTCGCCACACGGCGTTACTGTGCGCGTGAGCGACCCCGCCGTACTAAACAACAAAATATATAATATATAATATTTTTAATTCACTTAATCAATTGTATTTAAATAATAAAACATATTAAATCATACTTTGTAAAATATGATATATACATAAAACTTTTAAATCTAGGTCAATGACATCTATCTAACCTAATTTGACATTTATTAATTAATTCTGTTTGTTAAAGAATGGTTATATTTAAAAGATTTTTAATTCTAAACATAGTTAATGCTGGGCGTGCTTGTCGGAATACCACAGTCTTATCAGTAAGGGCCCAGCCTATCTAATCTTGGTCTCATCCTCAGATAAAAGTCACTTTTATAACATTCTCAAAAAATACACACATGCAGACAACATGGACGACCTTAAAAATATTTAAAAATATTTAAAGAAACAATAAATTATATTTAAGTTATAATTTTTTTGTTTAAAATTGTTTTTTTTAATACCCTCTTTTGATTGTCATTCAGTGTTGCCATTTAAAGACTTAAAATAAGAAATTCGTTTGTATTAGTTATTATTTTTTAACAAAATACAGGAACTAAGTATTAATAAAAGTATATATTTATTATAAATTTCAATAATTTTATATTTCTAAAACCAGGTTTTATAGTAAGCTCTTTTTATCTTAAATAATTTTACTAATTATAGTACACTGTTATAGTATAGTTTTAGCAATTACAGTACACATCTGTTGCAACGACACAATTAAAATAATATTATAAGTATCTTTTGCAAAAAAAAAATATATATTTTTATATAAGTATATACCGAAACTATCATTTGGTAAATAAAATTATTCCTGGCAACACTTTATGAAGCTGTCAAATAAATCGTTAAGTTTAAAACATGACCATACTTTGAAATATTGAATTATATTTGCTGTAACAAAAACTAAAAAATTTCGATATTTTTTATTCAACTTTTTTTATAATACACTACTAAATATTCAATCACATTATAATTAATATTATCAAAAATCATTGTAACTATGAAAAATATATACAACGGTTTGAGTTTTAAAACTATTGTATTAGCCATAGTTTAAGAATTTGTGTTTCGTTGAATGTAATTTCTATATTATTAAGTTCCATACATACTCATGTCTTCAAGTCTGTACCAAGTAATATTTGGCAAGCATGTGACAAGTGGCAGCAGTGTGGCTAGTGCTGTGTGGCTTGTGGCGAATAGCGTGCAGCAGTCGTCTTCTCTCAGCCGTGACTTCCGGCCGGGGTCAGCGAACGCAGGGCCGGTCACTTTCTTACACTCGCCCGACCCTACGAGATGTCATTGTGATCTATCACGTATCACAGATGTCACATGTCAAAGTTCACACTCACACAGATACATAATAGTAATTAATAATTGCATGTATCGTGCGCAGGCGCAGCCATCAGCGCTAACAGATTGATCATGGCTATGTATCACACGTGCAGTTCGCTAGCGGCCCTTCTATTTGTAAACCGGCGCCGAGGGCCGCGCATTCCTGTCGTGCCTCGTGCCCTGAGCACCGCCGCCGAGACACCACTGGCTCGGACTTCAACCGAGCACCGACACCGACACCAGTACATTGCGGTTGGGTCAGGCGTCTCGGAACCGAGCCTCGTACACCGCAGGCAGTGGAGTGCGTACAACGCAGCTCGCTCGTCTAATGTCCTACCAGCAGTCCAAGTATTTGACTCGATTCTCAACTTCTATTAAAGGCAATGCTTCTGTAACTGTCAAATGCGCTATATTGTTGGGAAGATCTCGTTAAATACTTTACCCATATTTGGGGACTGTGTATTATAAGAAAATTTCAGTACCCAAGAAAATTACAAGTAGCTAACACAATCATGATTTTCAGCTGATGCACCAGAAACTACATAAAGAAAAATATGATTGAAATATGAAACAAATAAAAAATATACCTACTCAATGCATTTGTCTAGCTACCCACGAATTTTATATGCCATATTATTAATAAAAGTATCTCGTAGCTTGCAGTGTGGTGTATACTTTATATCCTGCCCGAGATGAATGGCTGTTAAATTGGATTACGACGCTTATTAAAACATCATTTTTTCATTCACTTAATAGTTATCATTAATTATTCATAAAATAGGTTAATATGTGTATATGAAAATATGTTTTTGAAACATTTATTGCTGAAAAAAGTTGACTTTCTGCTTTTGGTACTTTTCAGTAAATTATCATACATAATTGAATGACATACAGTAACTCAAAACGTAAATAATTACCAAATACAACAGGTAATAAAACTACAATCACTAGAATATAGAACGTAAAATTAATAAAAAAAAAAGAAAGAATTGTCCCAATTTTTTACTAAACTTTTCAATGTAATCCTCAAATAAGACTAAATGGTGAGCATTGATAATGAGTACCGAAGTACAGTTCCCGCATTCCGATGAATGGTGAGCGGGCGCCGGGGGGGAGGGGGCGCCGAGGGGGGGCAAGGCGCGGGGGGGGCGCTCGCATGCCTGCGCGTGCGCCACTACGACACTACTAACAATCGTTACAACAATTTCTAACAGGTGTCCACTTCACAATTTTCGTCTTAGCTGACGGTGGCATGTTAAGTAGCCCGTCTACTGATCCATAGGAACCCATGACGATAGCTTCAACAGTAACTGTGATAACGGTATCTCAATTTATAAGGATATCATAAATGACATAAAACATGTATTACAATTGAATTATTCATTATGCTTCATATGAAAACAGCCGGAATTTAATCTAAGGTATAGAAGTGACTTCTTGTAACATTTGAAAATACCAAGAATTTTGCACAGGCCATTAATTCATCTATCTGATGTATACTCAGCCTAAATTTCGAATTTTGGAATACTGAAGGATCAAGAAGTAGAATTGCCTGAGTAATTTAGAATAGATCAAGACTTGTTTGTCAAGTAGTGAGTAGTCAGCGAGTACTCAGCGAGCTAGTACTAGTATTTACTGGAATGTTAATTTGCGGTGCAGTGTCATATATGAGTCATGTCAGCGGTCAGCGCTGGATATTAGAACATGTATCGGAATGCGGATGCTTCCGAGAAATAACAGCTACGCGGTCTATTTGATCGATTTCTTCCTATCATTGTGTCATTACCAGATCCTTTTGGGACTTAGATTTGACACGATTTTGATAATCATTACTATAATCAGTTTTTAATTCCTTATAATGCTCGAAAATGGCATAAAATATTCCATGTTTCAGATGTTTTCTGAGCATATTTAATTATATAAGTAATTGGTGGCGCGAGCTGAAGCGAAGACTAATTGTTAGTCTTAGTGCGAGTACATTGACACTGATAATGTCATAAATGGTATTAACTGCAATATCAATGAAGACATTCCTCCGTAATAAGGTACCGGTAGAACAACATTGTAGGTTGCGTTAGAGCAGCTTGTGGGTCGCGTGCGGCGGCAGGTGCGCCCGCGCAGCCGGCTCCTCGTTACCCTCCCAGACAATCCCGCCTCGTTCAAATTGCTGCTTATTTAGGGTTGTACGGGTGTTACTCTGAATACACGCTCCTACGATCGACCGATTACCTCGATTTTATTCCTCTTTTTAACTAATTACTGAGTCGAAAGCATAAATTTGTGAGACAGGTGCGGTTTTGAGGCTAATACACATAACTTATACGAATGAATAATATATAAATGAATTTCCCGCTATTTCTCAAGTGAAACAAAACATTTTATGGATAAATTTATTATTTTAGGTATTATACTTTAATTATACTGTTGGAATAATCTTGTCTAACACTTCAGTCAGTTTCTTGTAGCAGAAGAATCTCTACAACAACAACTGTCAACTTAAATTCTTCGGAAATTACAAATCACAGCTCAGAAGTTCATTGATATCTAATACAACCATTCCCATATGATATGACTGAACCGATTTGGATCAAACATATTTGAATAAAACAACATATTGGATCAAACATATTTGAATAAAAAAACAATTTTACTTCAATGAATTTTTGGCAAAAACAAAGAGAGAAAGAAAAAGAACCATGTCTTTTTTTGAAAAATGAAAAGTCATCAAGTGGTTATGTGCTGGTGAGTACTATGAGTACTAGTGGCCTCTTCACAATAACAATGGATCCACAAGAGCGTTGTCCGTTTTTTCTAGACTGACACCAACTGACTGACAAATAATATAAAATAAATTATTGTATCATAAATTTTACGAATTTATCAATTATCTTAAAATAATTAATGAAGAATTGTCAAATATCCAAGTTTATTTTTCTAAGGAAGATTTAGAAGGAACTATTTTACAAGGTAAAATATTAATTAATAAATTAAATATTTGAATTAACTTTAATTAATTTAACATTTGAATTACAGATTATTTAAGGGTTCGAAATGAACATAAATTATGAGATCTAACAATCATGAAGGAACTGCGGCGAACTGGCAGGTGTTACGACTTAGATTCTTTCGGTTTCTCTGTCTCATACATGATACATGATAAATGTATTAACAGACCTTAAAAAGCATTAAAATTATAATATATAATATAAATATATTCACGCTCTCATAATTAAACAAAAATATATTAAACAATTGTATTTTCTTAGACTTTCACGAGTACACATTTGAAATAAAACTATTTTTACGGATTAAAACTCGCGTATAATTTGGTCAGAAAGTCAGTACTGACTTTCTGACAGACACTTAATCTCGTCAACCCGTGAACACGATTGCAAAGTAATCGAAACGTCGGGTTAAAATTAAAATGTAACCAAATTATAACCGAGTTTTAATCCGTAAAAATAGTTTTATTTCATAAAAAATATTTTTTGCACAATTACCAAAACAATTGTCTCAATAGTTTGTTAAGACAATTTTCATCTGATATATATTTCGACAAGAAACTGTATGGATATTACAAGCACCTTAAAAAGAATCAAATATTGGTCAATAATATCATATTGTAAATAAAAAATGTGTGAAAATAATTACTTTAAATGTCCATCAATTGTATTTTACAAAATATAGATTTTAAGGCGAAGTCTCCAAATAAATAAATAAAAAAAAGTTGAGTTTAACAAAGATTAATTTATAAAATCTAATATATTTATAATAATACATTACATTGAGCCTAAATACTAATAAGAAACAATATAATAAATAATTTATAACAATATTTGGCCTATGTACCTAATTAGTGTGTTTTCATAAAGACTATGACGTCTGGAGTGATGATAAAGCTAGGTCGGTACAAAACGAAAGTGGAACAGGGTTTGTCAACATGCACCGTCAGCTGGCCCCGCGGACGATAGCTCTTATCGAGGGACAGAGTCCGCTCATTCACAAGCTGCTTCATTCATGCTCCCGCTGCTCTCACACACTCACTAATACAGATCTTAGGACATGAACAGAAGGTTCAGATTTGATTACGGAGTGTGGTTTACTTGGGGGGGTAGCGGGGGGAGGGGGGGGGTGTGGATCGAGGATATCGCGGGGTCAGCGCGGATTGCAGGCGCCCGATAAACGCCATTACCAATAAACCACTAACAATACACAATTGGATATATACGTATAACTAACTAGATAGCATTACTATTACAAATAATATATAAGTTTTTTAAATGTTTCGGTGTAAACCCCAATACTCGGTGTAAATCCCATTTTTCGGTGTAAATCCCATTTTTCGGTGTAAATCCCATTTTTCGGTGTAAGCACGATAAATTTATACCAAATGTACTGTTTTATAAATACTCTTAGTTATTACACCCTGAGGTATATGGTGTGCCATTTTGATGTTCTTACAAAGATGTGATTTTATCACAATTAGTCATCTCGCAAAATAATGGTACTGTTAAATTGAATCATTGCTGATTTGTATTCATGACACATGAATATTCCGGATCTGGATCTTGCAGCCACCATGAGTTATACCCATGGAGCTCATTAACCATAAATCCCAAGAAACGATGATAAGACGCATGACTCACATTTGAAAACACATTTCACAACATTTTGCAAAATCTTTAACATTGCAATCTGCGGATTATCCTTAGGTTAGTATTTCAAGAGTTATAGACAAGGGAAATTCAATCATATTTAATTAACAATAAGACAGCTTTTCAATTGATTGTTATGATCATAATAATCCTGTACAATATATATATAATTGTGAGCTGCGCTGCGCACTCACATGTACGTTATACTTTTATCTTATTTATTACATAAATCCAGACTTCTGCGATAGTCCTGGATTCACATAAACTCAATTTACCCCCCCTACCCCCTCTTTTCCAGACTGAAGCAATGAATAATATCGATTGTAGGCGCAGGCGCCATCGCAGATACTCCACCGTTATCAATGTAAACGATTTGTTTACACAGTTAAAGTAATCTTATCCAACGACCTCTTTATAGTCTCCCGTTTCGAAATTGAATGGTGATGCACATGACTCCACCACGATACCACGACACCACGACACCACGATAGTGGTACCAAAACATTGCTCCACTTCTGGTGTTTGATACCGAGTGTATTTAAATAGACGCAATATTTTATAGTTTATCTGTTACGTTAATTATTGTATCCTGTGACAACATCAATGTTGTGTTGTTCTTTAACTTCTTATAAATGATACAAAACACATATACGAGTGGGAAAAAGTGTTTTTATTTGATTTTTTTTCTTATGAACTTAATAAATAATAGAAAAGTTCTATAACCTACGTCCGCTGAAAAAATAACATCCAGAAAACAAACTATATGTTAAGAAAATGCTTGTTTTGTGACATTTTATCAATAATAAAATAATAAGATACATAAATTTAATTCAGCGGTGAGTTTGTATGTGCAGTCGTCTTATCAGTGTCCTTAATACAAGTCGACGGAAGTTCGTCCGATCATTTCATTCATGTTACGTTTTTATTTAAAACTACCTACAGATTATATGAAGTTATTTATGTATCTCTTAATCAATAATTTAGGTGTAAAATAAGGATAAATTATAGAATTTAATTCACGAGAAAAGTCGCAGTATATCTTATGTTTAATAAAAAACGTTACTTTTAATAGTATTATGTTAGTTTCCGTTTACTGACTTGTTGTTCAGATAAGATGGTTGTTTGCTTCCAACCGTCTGGAGGTAAAGAACGGAAGTGGCGGGGAGGGTGGGGGCTGAAGTTTCTAATTGCTGGGTTTCGGGAGGTCACACGATAACCCGCGCCGGAAGCCGATAGCACTTTGATGTGGCGACGCCGACTATCCCATACACACCCTCCGCATCCAAAGACACCCTTATCTCCTACGACATAAGGACCACAATGCTCCCTAATATTGCGCCAGAATACTTTTATTACGGTCAATGGAATTTTTTTTGATAGCGAGCTCTCAAATTCGAGCTACAAATTTGTTTTTAGATAATTTTATTTTATTTGGTAAATCTAACCATAGTATTTTGATATTTTTTTTATATAGAGCATTATATAAAAACGTTAAATGGGATGTATAGTCTATGATTTGTTTTTTTTTAATATGTGCGTCATATGCAGATTAATATATTTTTTCTTATATATTGTTAAGTATGTAAATCTATTATTCCATTACAGGATGTAAGTTTATATTTTTCCATGTTATGTATTCGATAAGTTATGGGAAAAAACCTATCGATATCCAGTATTCCTCATGACGTCATTCGAATACCCATGGGCTCTTTGTTCCTTATTTTAGATCTACTTTTGAGCGCGTTTTGAAATTATATATATTAAAAAAGGTAAAGAAACTGTCACTGGCGAATGACAGATTAATTTATCCAATTCAACACTTTGTTTACTAGAAATGAACGAACATATATTTTGCTGTTTACTATAATACTTAGGATTATAGCTCTTATTTATTATTTATATTATTATATTATTTTTTTATATTTCAATTATGTATTTGAGGTTTTTAAGTTATTGAAGTGTTTTTTAATTATGTCATCCGATACACATTGGTTATACCAACGATAAAAAAGTACCACAAAATAACTATTGATGTTGAAGAATATTAAAAAAACATAATAAATTAATAAAAAAGATATTATTGTTATGAATCCGCGCTCTGGAATTCGAGAGGCGATTATAAATTGAGTTCATCTGTTGACGTTATTTGGAGATAAGTGAATGAATTCTTTGCCTTGTCGCTTATTAAAAAAAAATCAATTTGTGTCAACGAAAGTCAGGAGGACAAAGGTTTCACTATCGGCCCGTTACCGTTCTGTTTTATTATTAAATATGATTCGTAAAACATATGTTAGTTAAAAACTAAAATTAACACCTTCACTGCTATAAGTAGTTAAACTAGACTTCAGATAATAGTATACAATTTATGGTAGTTGGTTTTCTATTACTATTTGTAAATTAATAATAATATTAAAATTAACCAAAATATGTAATTTATAACTCACTAACTACATTATAACAATTTAGTATACAATAGCTATAATCCTTTTTTTTTTAAATTTTAAACATTAAAAACCAAAATAATAAAAAGACAGTTTGAATGATTCACAGTAAAAGCTATTAATCTATTTAATTTTCCGTGTACTAGAAAGATAAATGTAACAAAGAAATAGAAATTTCATATCAATAAAAAGATCCGCCATGTTGTTTTTAGGTGACGTAAAATAATGGCGCCAAGACGAAAACAACTTGATCTTTGGTTTGTATTTTGTCCTTAGATAATTGTATGTTTAAAAATATGCAAAACTTTATGATATTGCCTAATAAAATATATATATTTTAGAAGAAAAAGTATATATATATTTTAGAAATTGGGTTAATATCTTTGAAATTTCCATAATCGAGCAATAACGATTACAATTGAGATATTATTGAAATCCTAAAATAAAGAAATTATATGTCGAACGTTGTTGTTATCAGAATTGGGAAATTTTAGAATACATATTGTTGCTCATTATTGCAACATAAAAAAAATGACAATATATATAATATTTTATATAAAATAAGTTAATATGTTTTATTCATAGCTAGAATCATCTTAGTATATCCAACTTGAATTTTGTCAATAATACTTGGAGAAGCACAGACAGACATGTATTTTAAAAAAATGATTGTTCTTAGCTCTTAGTTTTTGTATAATTATTAAAATATTCGCGAAACTTGTAGTATTTTTATTTAATTCATAATATTTGCATTTATTATGTAAAATATGCGATTTTTTTAAATCAATTTGATTTTACTATCCATATATGGTGACTGCAATAAGAAATACTGAGCTGAGCTGAGTTTGTTATCGATGTTTAAATTTATGTAATTCTTATTACCTTAAAATCCCAATTCTTTATACAGTTAATAATATTTACACAACAAAATGGTATCATTATAAAATCATAATCATTATATAATAAAATGAAATGTTTATAGTAGCATTTCGTAAAGAACTACTAATTATTATTTTATTTTACTTTTAGTTAATGTTATGTTTTTGTAAATGTAGTAATGATTTTAATGAGTACAACACACGTGTGTGACGCAGCTGTGCGTATCGCAGGTGCTGTGTTTGACCAAATCAGAAGCAATGGATTTAGCTACAATAGCAAAATGATATTGTTAATAAATTATACGGTTTCATGCTGTTCAGGAGATATATTGATTATTTAAATGTTTGTTTTGTTAGTAATTGGGTATGTTCATTGGAGTCAACATAGGTTTAACTGATTTTTAAGAATTATTGGTATTTTTCGATGTATATATTTTAGTTACAGTCGATATATAGATAAAATTGTGATTTTTTAAAAATTATTTATAAATTGTATATAATTCATCACATTGTTTTTTTAAGAATTAGAATATGGCAATCGACTAAAAATTCAATAATTACAGTGAAATTTTAATAAAGAAGTGTATATTTATTAAATTTGTACAAAAAATATCTACAGATAACATTTTTTAGTTTGTGTGTAAAAAAAAACAAAAGTCTTATCTGAAAAATACAAAAACTGAGAATTCAAAAATACCTATTTCTTTTTAGGTGTTTATTAAACCAGTAAAAAAATATAAAAACCTGTAAATATACTTTCTTAATTCGAATTAGAGATTAACTATAAATAATTACATGAAAAATCTTAACACTAACAATAATACTAATATCCTAACAGACTATTATAACGAAATTATATGTAAATAATTAATATTAGTATTATAGTTAAATAATTCAAAATTAATTCTGATTGTTATTTCCCAGAATATTTTGATAACAATACACTTATCAAACAAACTTGAAGTGGCTTCCTTTTAAGGGTGGAGACACCTGCCTCACTACAACCAAACTAATTCACACCAAATGGGGATTAACGCACATGTGTGTGTGCATGAGTGTGTCTTAACTTTGAGTGTGTGCGTGTTAAAATATAAAATGTATTAGTTTCATTATGAAATTGATTACATTTAATTTATATTAACACTTTGACCTCTTAATTAGACTAGATAAAGTTTTTCTATATATTATCAATCTGTTTAATGTGGTCCTTTCATATTTTTTATATTTTACTTAACAAGGTTTAAAGTATGTATGTATGTGTTGTTATAATACATTAGATATACTCTTACTATTTATATTAATTCTTTCTTATACTAAACATTTTTTGATTGAACAAAAATTTTATATTTTTTGTCACCCTAGCAATGGGCCTAGTTGAGTAGGTATTTATAGGTATGAACCTATGAATACCTACCTACTACCTGCTTGTGTATTGGTTTGTTTTACCTACTTACTAATTAGTAGACACTAGTTTCAGACACAGAACTAATTGGGAACTTCACAAAATAGTCACTTGGTCAATATATATGTCAATATATACTTACCAGTTAAATATATAGGTGTATACATATAATAACATATTATGATCTTTTGGTAATCTAACTTAGAAATATATATGCCTCTGAGCAGTGCAACTTGTTTAATACAAATAACATATATTATTAAAAATATAATGCATTATCTAAAAAATATTTAAAAAATATTAATAAATAATAAAAATTACTTTAATATTAATATATAAAAAAAAATAATCTTTTGATTATTAAAGTAATTTTTAATATTATATTAATATAAATATATTAATTATAAAGAACGTGCTGTAGTCGGCGGCAGGCGGGCGGCGCGGGCGCAGGCGGCGGCCAATGGGCGTGCGGCGCGCCTCCGCCTCGTGCGCGCCTCGAGCCCTACGAGAGGACTTTTTGTGAGCGTTTAGCACACGAGCACCCTCGCGCACCCCCTCGCTAACCCCCACAGCAACCCCTACCTGCCCACGAACACACAGCGACCCCCAAAAAATTACTGAATCCGCGCACCCACCACTGCGCCCTCGGAACTTTAATTAATTTTAAAAATTTTATTTATCATAATATTTTTTTTATTTCTTCATATTCGTAATCCTTATTACAGGCGCCTTCGATTAAGATCATTCTGATCAACTTTATTTCAAGAGACATCCTGGGAGCATCCTCTGTATGTAGGTCACTGCGGTCGTCAAGTATGCCAAACTAAATAAAATATTTTGATTTTTTATTTTTTGTACAGAAAACCAAGGGGTCACAGAATAAATATAATTAAAATAAAAAAATTCAAAGTCTCATATAGCCCGCGCGGGGCCCCGGGCGGCTGCGCGTGCGCAGGCGGCCGCTGGCGCGACCCTCGCTGCACCGAGCTGTGTACGAAAAAAATCTCGCACCCTCAACATTTCAGTATCATCGGACAGGCGCAAGCATGGGGCTCGTCCTTAATAATTAAAAGTTATTATAAATATCTTCATATTGTGAGGAAAATTGTTATAAATTTTCCATCGGCGCTGCATCTCTGACGTCAAGAGACCAGACGAGACTCTCATCAAAGTACTTACTAACTATAATACTTCATTTTAGCTATTTGTGCGAGGTTCCCATCCCTCGAATAAAAAAAACCCCCGGCTGAGCGGGCGCCCGGGGGAGGAAGGGCGCGGGCGCGAGGGGGGGTAAGCTCATCATAGAAAGACCCCTTGATTCCGAGAATCCTTATAATCGTAACTCTAAATGTGTTTCGTAGATAACGTGTAACTGTTAAAATATGTTAAATCCAGTGCGTCCGTCACCACTATAATATATACAATATATACATTTATATTATTCTTAATTTACAGACAGACATACATTTAAAACACCTACCCACCTACCATACCTACCCGTGTGTGTGTGTTTATTATCTTATTTTGTATACTTATTTTTAAAACATTTTTTTTTAAATGTACTTTTAATATTTATGAAATCTTTGATATCTTTTATTTATTTACAGTTTAAATAAAAACAACCATTTAATTTAACTATATGTAATAGATACTGTCGTGTGAGTAGAAACAAAAGTATATGAAATGATTTGAACTAAACATATAAAATTATGTGATTAAAATTATTCTTTTTATAATTTACTTGCTACTATGCATTATGCTTCAAAATAAAAAATAATTTTATTCCCTATATATAAAATTTATATAATAGTAACAATATATAAATGAAATGACTGAGAAATTTTAATGAAAAATTGTAATGATTTAAATTGAGAAATGTAATGTTTTTATATTATTAAGAATCTATAATGCCTTGGGGGTTAATAATTTTAAAATATCTTTTAAAAGTAACATTTATACTTTCAAATACATTTATTAATAAAATTTTATTTAATTTTTAGTTATTATTCAAATAAAAAAATTGTAAATTTTTCATAATAACTTTATGCTTTCATTAATTGATTATATTATCTAACTAACTGATCACTAAGTCTGAGGCACTAATATCATATAGTTTTAGTTGTTAGTGCACTAACTAACTAACTCTTCGCTATAGTAATTAGTATAATACCTGCATTAGGTTAGAATTTCCCGCTTTGTTATACATTTCAGACCCTTAAATTGCTGAAGTTCATGAATACCTTAATAATATATACTTAAAATGGTATAAACTTATCGTTTTATAAGTTACAATAAAACATAATTAAATGATCAAAATAATAATTTAACAATAGTTTTTATTACTATTAAAAAACGTATTAAATAGTACATTAATTAAATTATTATATTTACAATAAATTACAAAAAATACTTTTTATACTATACACTAATGTAAAAAGTCTATTAAGGAATATTTTTAAGAGTCAAATTATTTAAAATTTTGTAAATTTTGTAAGACTATATAAAAAATATTTACTTTAAGGGTACAGATTCAATTATAGATATAGTAAGATATAGATTACATTAGATATATACAAATAATACAAACAATGCTTTAATGTATACTAATATTATAAAATAAAAAATTGTTTTTTTTGGGAAACTGGCAATGAAATTGGAAATTCTGATTTCATGCTTCATGAAGCCTGCTACTCTTAGTAGTAAATACAATCGTCCGTCCGTCCGTGAGTAGAACAGCGAGTAACTTATAAACGTTGAATGTAATTAAATAATAAAATAATTAAACAATACTTTACTTATAAAAATATTTATAAACTGTATAATATACTATATTTTTTGTCACTTTCTCATTAACGATTTACGTGAACAGTGTAAGTGACAAAACAGTTATAGTATATGTTTGTATATTATAGCTTTAGTAATCACTACTATATATTAAGTTGTTATTTAATTAACATATAATATGATAATTAGAGTACAGTTAATTAGGTAAAAGTTTTACGACTGTCCTTGGCTTCCCGAGGAAACGTAGGGCGGAAACAGAACACGTGTGCCACAGACGATAAGATACACAAGATATATACAAAAAATACCTTAAAACATACATTATAGAGTATATTATTGTATAAACATATTTAAAAGAAACATATAGTTATAGTAATATATATATTTTACTCTAAATGTACAGGAAAATGACAGTAGCAGCGCTGCGAGTGGAGCGAAGTTTGAAATACTGACTCTGACGCACTTTGAACAACTATACTTAGTATATTGAATTATCCTTATTATACTGTTACTGTCAAATATTACTAGATATTACTATATACTTAAAAATGTACATTTTTATGGAGTTAAGTTACTAATAATTATATAGTATGTAATAACGGACAAATTGATCTTTAGTATTTTTTAAGAAACAAAATGGCGCCAGATTTTATTATTTATAAATATAATAATGTTTAAAAAAGTTAGTAGAATATCAGATAGATACAACATATATTATACAAAAAACCTCTTTGATTTAGTAATAGTATATAACAGTCATATATGATTAAAATTAAAATTATTTTTTATAATTAGACTTATTTTTAATATAAGAACATAGAACTAAATTACTTAGAATATATTAAATATAATCTATACTAATATAAAGAGGAAATGTTTGTATTTTTGTATGTTTATAACGAATAAACCCAAAACTACTGTATTTATGAATTTCTTGCATCATTAAAATGCTATATAATTTCCAAGTAAGATAGGCTGTAATTATATTTATTTATAATAAAAAAAATTGTTTGATAGCGGAAGAAACCGCGAGTAACAACTAGTTTAATATGAAATTAATGATTTATACGTTATATTTATATTATATTCCATACCTACCTATAATGTAATCAGACAGACAAAATCTATATTTATAGTTTAAAAGAATTTTATTGGTAAATGATAATATAGATAATATAGATAAGAAATAATATTTAGATATACCTATGATAAATATATATATATATATATATATATATATATATATATATATATGTCTTTGTTATATTATTGTTAAATATATTTATGATATATTTTTTTTTATTATTACTTCATAAAAATATAATAAGTTCATTTATTTTTAGATTTTGATTATTTCCTGGTTAAAACTATTGTATTAGAAAAAATGGTATCATTGTTTTTATTGTAATATTATGTTATAAGTATATATATAATGAATTAACCAAATAAAATAACATATCTTCACTAGAATTAAATATATTAAATAGTAACGGTTCAATAAATAATTCAGTCCATATTCGCTGATACATTGAACAGTTATTTTTTTCTAATCGTTTGTCAAGTGGCTCCTAGGGGCCGCTGGGGGCCGCCGGGGGCCGCTCGGACACGCCCCCCCACCTAACCTTACCAGTAACCTCAGCCTCCCAGTTATAAAAACATACAACCAAATTTAATGAGAAAAATGCTTTTCTTTACTCGACGCACACATATAACATATATATATGGTACATACATTGCGTAGTGTGAGTGGGACCGTGTTACCGAGCAGTGTATGCAAGAATGTAGATAATGGCGTATCGCGGCGGTGTGCGCGTGCGCATGTAAGTACGTGCTAGTGTGAGTGTTGCGCGTGTGTGAGTGCGGCCCACCAACGAGGTTATCAATCTTTAATGACTCGCTTATTATTAATATTTAAAAATGCGACTTTACATACCTCGTTTGTAAATCTTTATATATTAGGTAAACTGTTATATGTTGTTGAATATATATATATATATATATATATATATATATATATATATATATATAAAATAATATAATGGTCTCCGCGTCGCTGGTAACCGCTCATAAAGTTGATTATTTTCGTAATCACTTGAGGTTTGTTCGTATTAATTAACAAGTTTATTTAATTGTATGTAAGTAGTAGAGTTTATAAAATATAGCGCAGTTAATATTAACATGAAGTTCATTTGTCACGGTTTACTACTTAATGTACCAGCGATCTTACAAACATACTAAATATTACGATATATTTATATTAGAAACAATTTTAATTATTATTGTATCTACATATATTGCTAAGCAAAGTATTTTTTTTTTCATTTGAAGCTTAGTTATAGCTGATATAACAAATACTCTGATATTAATCAGAGGTCCAGTTACATTGGTTGAGGGTCTGATGTGTTGGTAAGTACAGTAGGTGGTACGTAAGAAATCGTTGTAAACACCATTTTTCATAATAAATATTCCTAGATATTCATATTTAAAACAATTTTAAATATCTGAGCTATGCACCCTTCCTCCAGAATAACAAAACAAAGTAGTGAGTTTTCGAAAACTAATTCGCAACACAATGGCATGGTGCAGGCTGGCGGTGCATCGGTCGCTGCGGCCGGCGGTGGAATGCAACAGGTAACCGATTCCAGGAAGGCCGCGGCCCGTTACCGTGCCGAATATCTCCGGCAGTCAAAAGCGCCGACAAGTGCGCCGGCCACTTGCGACAACACCGTGCGATGCACCGCTCCCTCCCCGTACACCCCTCCCCCCCACAACCCTCCCGCCCGCCGCTGCATTCCAAACGACATTGAGTTAGAAACCAGTCGACCAATCCCGCCGCATTCTATCTCCACCACCCGGACCTTCTTCACCTAAAATTCATGTACACGATATGGATTCCACGAACGTCTACGAAGATTTTTTTTCCAATTCCTCATTTTGGTACCCGAGAGCGAAGTATGCATACATCTCAAAATATCTGTTGGTACCAATTAGTCAGAATTTATGACTCACCGACTTCTATTTATGATGTAGTTATTGCAATTACACAGCCCCCTACCCCCCATCCCCAAAACCTCCCCCCAAACAATAATATTACTACCATTACGCCTATTTTTATGGTTCCTCGGTTTTAAGATTGTTATATCCCAAGCCCCTATATCACGTTGACAGCACAATTGCTAGAGTCTCATGTGAAGTAACCAGTGTAGTATAGGGCGCACCCTCACCCTCTGCGCGCGCGCACGCTGCCGCATCTAAAAATAAATAGCTTCATTCAAACTATGATCCTATGCAACTGGAGTGCAACTTATTTTACCGACTTCCTGTCTCTATATCCTCACAATTTAAATTTTATTTTATTAAAATGTCAAGACATTACAAAATGGGATGTTACTCGCGGTTCCATCCGCGGATGAAGAATTTTATTTATTATTAAAATAATTTCGAGCAGTAGTCTAATGCTAGATAGTCTTATAATCTTCCCCATTAATCTGCCTATCATAATCAGAAATAAATTTTCAAATCCAACCAGTGATTTGGAAGATTAGAGCGTTCAGACTCTTTACACTTTAAAACTAATAATATATTAGTATATGTTAAATAAGAAATTGTGAAAGTTCTATAAACTAAGGATTATTAATTAAACATAAGAACTGTGTTTTTTTGATAGCAAAACTTCTTGAGAGTTCTCTATATTAATAGAGAACAAAATTGATTTAATTCATAAAATGTAAGATAGACTATCATTCATAATGTCGACGGAGTTAAGTCATTCATAAATAGTTCACGGAGGAAGCAAAAAATGGAGGTCGCCCTTAGAAGTGGCCTAATAGTTACCAGAGTACACATGAGTCCCGAACCACCAGATGTGTCTGTACGGACAGACAAATAACTTAATATAATAATAAGACATTAAAATAGATATGAATGCAGTCCATCAGGTTTTTAGTAAACAAATTTAATTTTAACTAATCGTGTTTGCTTGTTCTAAGAAGTTTGGAATAATTTCGTTCAGACTTTAATATTCATTAGAACGAATGTATTCAGTGTTTCGGATTATAATTATAAATAATATCCTCTGTTTTGTTAATCTGCTAATAGTACCAAAGAACTTAATTTCATTGTCTCCGGGGAACTAGTGTATAGTAGTACACGCGGTACACAAACATATTGCCAGCTTACGAATTACTACAGTAAATATTAAATATTACGAAGTATTCATTCAATATTTTTGTACATTAATCAAAAATCACTTCTGAAACAAATACAAGAAAAGATAGCAAGACTAAGAGTGTTAAAGTTATTTCTTTAAAGTTGTATATCCACAAAAAGAAGCCAGTGTCGTCAAATATACAGGAACGGTTTACGATTTTAGATTCTCTTATTAAAGAAGTGGAACAAAAACACCCCAACACGTGACATCGGATGTCTAACCGGATGTATCGTGAGATATATTTAAGGCAGGCGCCCCCCGCGACGCGTCTTCTCCAATAATAAGCAGGAAAGTAATCAAGACAAAAGTTTAATTTTAGATTGCTAGGAATAGATCGAAAGGTGAGCTTGAGCGCGGCGGCCCCACGGGTTAAAAATAGAGCGCCGTGCCGCCGGGCGCGGCCATCGCACCGGCGCCCTAGCGCCCTACCACCCAGCACTCCTCCTCCCCCCACAGCAACAACCACAGACCGTACGTAACTCTAACTGTCCTTTATTTTCAATTAAAAACATTGGATTATAGTTGAAAGTTATACGAATCGCACAAAAACAGATAAATCTCACGCTGTCAGTCCAACTCAGTCTTCTATCCGGAGACAGTCTTGTGCTGTGTCGCTCAGAACAGAAAGGAGGACGCGTCCGGCTCCGGTTTGTTTGCTTACAAGTAAGGAGAAAAACCGTCAAATATAAGGGCCATTACTGACTGTTGCATAAATGAGGAAACTTCCAATCAGTACTGGCCCTTATTACACATAAATAAGCTCTGTCTGTCCGTGACAGTGATATGTCAATAAAATCTATAATAGTGAAATTATAGAAAATAATGTTTGATCGCAATAAATTATATTGTCCTTATATGAGAGTATATAAAATAAAGAAATCAAGATAATTTAGAACTCATGAAAGTATTATATATGATTTCAAACTATGCGGGTAGATTAAAATATATTTGAAATATATCTGTATATGAAACAATAAAAATTGGAACCATATTCCAAAAAGTATAGTATAGTATATAATAAATATATATAAATAAATATTTTTGTTACCCAAAAACTACATACATAATTAATATTGAAATAAAATAACAAATGATTTTGTTCGAAGGTATCCAGTTCCTCTGTTGGACACCAAGTTCCGGACTACCATCGGATGCCAAGTGCGCGTGCGCACGACTTTCCATACTTTCTAGAATTCGCACTAACTAATTATAATACATACCTGAATAATATGGTAACGATGGCAACAGTATTATGGAGCTTAGTTAACAATGAAATATATAATTTGAGAATTTTATTTAGTTTAAACTGAAATAAACCCTTTACATATTACTTTAAGGGCTATTTTAATTTAAAATGTAGTTTCATAAAAATCGTAAATGTAAAGCATTTTATTTACAACTCATCCCAGTTTAAATTAGTAACTGGTTCGTACAAAAACCCACCATATTCTTCTTAGGAATTGCCCCAGAGGCTAACCAGTTCCACTCCTACTTAGCGAGTGGACACGTCTTAGATTATCTACAGTATAGCGATAGTTCCCACGTTTTATTCCCGGCCCGTACAAGGAAATAATTAAAAACTATCTATTGACTACTTGTCACATATCAGAAAATGTGTTAAATAAAAGACAAAAAAAATAAATCTGACAATTTAAAAAGATTTTGTATAAAAAATGCAAGGATTTTCGTAAAAATCTATAATTTTTAGCATAAAAAATTGAATTATTTAATATATAATATATATAATAATGAATTGCATTTAATGTATCCGAGGTCTGGACGAATTGCAATTGCAAGCAGCGGTGTTAGATGTCACTCCGCAGCGCTGCGACACTTCTGAGAAGCGTCGGTGTCGCCTTGCAGCGGGACTTTGACACACGAACGTGACATATACATCCTATAATATATATAATAGATATATAATATATATTTTTTAAGTTTAAATTATATAAAATCCATGTTTTTTTCGGTGTTTTTTTTTGGGTTGTTTGTTCTAGCAAAATTATTTTTTAACTAACTTTAAGTCCTATATCTGGGTTGATAAAGTATGTTTTCGCTTGCAATGCTGTTGCAATTATTTAAACATTTTGGAGGTAATTTGCTAATAAAACCTACTCCAATAATTGTCTGTATTAAGAATAATTTCTATAAATTTATAATAGTAATTATATGTTTAAATAAACAAAGTAATTGTATTTAAAGAAAAACTATGCCAATAATTTTTTTTTTGGTTGATTTTAATTTAATAGATTTTTTAAAAATAATAACTATAAATATATACACTTTTTTTATATTTACACTAGCTTTCGCTAGATACTGCGCCCGCGCAGTACTTTGTATATAACAATACTTTTTGCCTTGTATACATGTTTTTTAGGTATACATGCTATTTTTTATCAATATCAAGCTATTTTTCAGCTATAGAAGGACATACAGACCGACATAACAAATACAAATTAATATATATATATATATTTTAAAGAACAGTAGTTATAAATGTATATTATGTCAGTCGACAGTACAGATATCTAATTAAGCATGATTGTTCCTGAAAATGTAATAATTATATATAAATACTAACATATTTTCAATAAATTTCAGAGGCCACAGAAAACGTTTTAACAAAAAGATCATTGAATATTGAACAAAAAATATATGTCTTTTGTTCAATAGAATTTTAATATATTCAGTGTAAGAAGTATTTCGTTCTCACGGAAATCGTACAAAAGGTATGATATTGTAAATGTAAGTCAAGGATGTTCAGCGACGTACCGTGGGAGTCCTGAAACACAGCCACTGGCGCTGAAATAACACTATATTGTGACTGTTTTTTACAATTATTACAAATATTAATTTATTATTTTTTTAATTGTCTGTCTGAGTGTTTTTATATGTCTGAGCTAAATTAAATCAAATTATTTAACTGATGTATTTATATATAAATCAATAATGTCCCAAACACCACATTGAAGGGTTATATTATATAATATATATTATATATTTCAGTTCAAGTATGTAGAAGCGACTGAATATAAATATTGATAAGCAGTGTGACCGGCGCGAGGGTCGCGGATGTAAACATTGTTAGTGAGGTTCATTCAATTACAGGGACAGTGTGGTGGGAGTCGGGGACGTCATTGAAGGGCCGCTGGTGGCGAGGGACGGGGGCGAAGGGCGAGGGCCGCGAGGAGCCGCCGGGAGCAGGAATATTCAAAGCGTGAGAACGCCGCGCGACCCGCATGCCGCATGCCGCGACTCCACATATCTCACGCGCAACCTCTATCAAGCGCGCGGATCTCAAATATACTCTATCTATTGAGTTTAGAGCTGCTATTCGTTTGTATCGCAATTGTGGTTATCGCTGAGAACATTCGAGGACAATAGTTTTCTAGTTTAGGTACGTAGTAGGCTGGCATTGGCCCGGATACTACCGACGAGCGCGCACGGCCACTGGCTACATGATGATACTATTTAGACACTACTGATATGCCAGAACACCGCTACAGCCAGCCGACACAGCCTTATCTCAGATTCGCAATCTGCTTTCAAGTCTGTTCTCCGCAGACGTACTCAAAACAACACTACATCAGTGTAGGGAGCAATTTGTTTATACTTTACATAAATTAGAAATTCACCTCAAATTCTCAGTTTCTAATAAGAATGGAGACTAGTACTGACATATCTCGTGGAGCCCCATCACACAGAGATCATGTGATTAAGATGATATTATTGGTGTTTTTACAGTCAGTCTGTACGTTGTACGCAGGTCCGTATAGTGGGCGTGTCGTAAAATGAGTTCTTTTCAACGGTATGACTACAGGTCATTCGCCGATCTTATTTTTGCGTGAACTCATTCTCGGAAAGACATTTATTTCAGAGGACGGGAACGGGACGGGAACGGAATCGAATCAGGACCGCTGCACTCGCGTCTCACCTTGAGCGGCCGCGCAACCTAAATATAGACGTGTCATTACGTAGGTGACAATGCGACACCGCTTACGGTGCAGACGATGGCTCTAGCCACGATGTTTTCTCGGTGCGCCGGCGGCAGTAAAATTGGGAAAATTTAGGGGGGTCAGGGGTAGGACAGGCGGGGGCCGGGGTCGTTTCGGCGGGGCCCCGGCGGGCGTCGACCTCGTGAAAGGAGCGCGGCGGATCCGCGCCCGCTCGCCTTTTTACGCGCTCTTTCCCGCGCCGCCAACCCCGCGGGCCCCCGGCGGTCGCCGCCCGCAGATAGCGAGCCAGCCGCCGCCAACCGACGTACCGTCTGCGCCGCTCCTAATTAAACATTTATTTTTCCTTATATATTTTATGTTTTTACCCAAATCATTGTCGGCTTTAGTTGTTATCGTTTTGTTTCGAGGATTTGAAATCAACTGTAGAATCTAAAGAAGTATTATTTATACAACTTTTTTGGAAATAATTTTGAATTATAAAACAATTTTTTTCGTCACTATATTAGATGTACAACTACAAAATTTATTTAATTATATCATTCTACATAATTTGTAGTCATATTGTACAATTGAAATGCTCACAGATTGTATATAATAAATTAATCCAACATAAAATTTAATTAATAGATGATTAATTGGAAAAGCGGGCCGCGCGTTGACGTCCCCTGGCCGCCGCTCCGCCGCCGCTTCGCCCTAATTAAACAATAATCGAAAAACTACAATGAACGGGCGCGCGGCTCCGTCCTCGGTGTCCCGCGCCTCCCCCCCCTCGTCCCGCCCCTCCACCTCCCCCGCACCGCGCCGGCAGCGCCCCCCCCCGCCGCACACCCGCGCCCACCCGCACGCCACGTGACGTCACCATTGCACTCCTCATTATCGCCTCTCGACTGCTAGAGCGCTCTCACACTGCGCTACAATTATAACAGACATGTGGCTCTCTTCAACTCTACGTACAAACATGGCGCAGTGCGGTGTCTCCACATTGTGTTATGAAGGAAGGCTCCTAATTGCTTGTCCGATAAAAGCGCTAATAAATATTTTCTCATGCTTCTTTATCGTCAGCGCAGTCTTTTAATATTATATATCATGCTGCCTTAGTCTTCGTCTGAGAAGTCGACACATCCAGTCCACTGTTGACTTCTTCGATCCGAGACCGACATAAAATTTAATGTGTATTTATTGACGTGAACTATTCGATGTATCACAATTAAGAGCCACAATACATTTAATATCCTTAATGGTGTTGCCATATGTATTATTGGTTAATATAAATGGATCAATGTTTGTTAACACCGCTGAGATGTGGTGGTAGCCTGGTGGTGGTGACGCGTACTCGTGGTGCGTCATCACCTGCTCGCGACGTCATCGCCGGTTCTAACCGCGGCTATTTTTCGACCGTTCTAATAAGCCGCGTCCAGTCAGTTAATTTACGAAACGGTTTCTCATGGAGTTAAAATAGGTATTGTATACTTTCAGATATTATAATATATTATTGGTTCTTGAAACAATAAAATTATCGAACATTATTTTTGTAATTGATCGTAAACTGATGCAAGTGTTTTTTATATAAATTAATAATGTCATTAATATAATAGAAGTTAAACAAGTCATCATAATTAAATATATTTATTTTAAATAACAATATCAGACATGAGCGACAGGAGTTCATAATTTCGGTCAGCAATCGTCAAAAGAAACTGAGTCGAGCGTGAGCTTAGTACTACTAAAAACAACGTTTCTTTTGCTTTAATATGATTGATCTGGCGCAAGCGCATATACTGTGGCACTCATGCGTATAACTAAAAAACATTCTAAAATAAATCTTATACCCTTGAAATATAGTTCGTTTTGAAATGTATATCTCTTTGATAAGAATACCTACCGTTGGTTGGGGCCTGTCTTAAATTGAACTAATTGGGGAGGGCTGCATGGTGTGCCTCGCTGGTACTAGTGTGCTGCTAAATAAATTAATATTATAAGAATAGTCTCCGTTTTATTAGTTTATTTAATATATGTGATGATTTCAAAGTATTAATAATATATATTCATACTTAGAATTAATTTTATACTATACAATCTTTTACAATCCTTGGTTATAGGATCAAAATTGTCCGAAAATATTAATTATTTATATTATTTATGAAATGCTTATAAAGAAGTAGTTTCTGTAAGTCTACAATCTTTATCAATACCTTTTTTTATAATTGGCACGACTGTTCTTTTATTGCTTTCCAGGTGATGGTTTGAGGTGGTCATGGGACTCCCTATGTGCCAACGCTGACACACGCAGTGAATCACCTCGGGTTTCCGTCATCAGCTCAGTAACTTCCAGAAACTATAAATGACCGATAAGTTTATTTTAAACCAGAAGTCCAGTAGATTGGGCAAAATACCTTTTAGTTTCTTTGAACTTCTGTAAAAGTTTAAAAGTTATAAAATATAAATTATTTTTACTCTTGTTGTTTTTAACCTAACCTATCAGTTTTTACTTTAGTTCTTCCCTATTCCTGTTAATACGAGGTGTTATTGCCTAAGTGAGAGGTGACATTTTGGTATTATCTAAGATTCAATTACGAGAGCGCAGTATATAATTATTATTACAGCTTCGAGCTTTTTCCTTATACAGTTTTAAAAAATACAGCTTAATACTTTTTCATTTATAAATGCACAAACAACCAGACGTTAATTTCATAAGTAAAGATAAGATAAAAACGATATCTATATTAATAATGGTAACAATGTATTTCATTTTCTTATATAATTCTGTATTATAAAATATATTAAGTAAGAATCGTGTCTAATGGTTATATAACATCGTCTCGTCACAACATTCGCGGATTTAGACATGCTAGTTTTTCAGCAACATCCGTTACAGTCTAGAAAATAATCATATTTATTCACCATTTCTAGTTTTTTCTAAACTTGGAGCTAATTAACAAGAACTTTATGTATATTGATGTCAATTCTGGGTTACCTTTCTTATAGTTTGATGAGGTAATTGACAATTAGGATAAAGTCCTGTCAAATCAGTTTTTTTTGTATAGACATTCAGAAACCGACTGATACAAATATCCGTGGGAAACAACTGACCTAACTTAACAATAATATATCCAATATTTTCATTATTAATACATATTATATTTGATAAAGCATGAACAATTAAAAAAATCCGTTTAAGTATTTGTTTCTTAAGGATTCGTTATTTTTGTAGTTACTGTGTTTAATATTGTTTAATATTGTAAAAGGTGTACAGGTCTATTTAATAGAAGTAAAATATCAAATACTGTATTAGCAGTAATCAATTCGTTCAAAAATATTTGACAAAAATGTATTAAATGTATATAAAGGTATGTTTTTCTTAGTACTGTGGATATACTTCTGTGATAGTTACACATTGGAATTTAGAGCATATTTCTTCGTATTTTTGGTATCAATTAAGTCTGTTCGAACTCAGCTGTCCATTGTTACTCCTTCATAATAAGTATTGTTGTGAGATAACAGCGCAATTATTATTTATATATCTTGTATCCCCTACTTTATGAGTAAAATGAAAGATCACAAATTATGTTACTTTTAAAACTATGTAACTATATTAGTATATATATATGAATAATGTATAATGTATAATCATTAGAAACAATATGATGTTAAGACAATTCAAAATATATCTCAATAAGTTAATGTAAAAAGATAATAGACAATGCGAGTGTGATCTCAAGCGCGGCGTGACGGTACCGCGGCAGGTGCGCAGGCGCAGGCGGCCGTTGCGCTCCCACTTCCGACCGCGTCTGGACACCGCAAATTGCAATTCACTATCCCGTAGTATATAATAAAGTAAAAATCACAATACTCTGTTCATCTGCAAATATCACCCTCACCCGTATTTCAATATTGCAGCGATGAAATAAATTGAAATGAAATCGACGCTCTCAGAATGCAACCATTAAATGTGACGTTTAGTCGACGTCATGCGCGTAAATAAACAAACGTCGGATCTGCATCGTGCATACAGGACATGCATAACTTACTGTGCAGGCGTCGCTCCCCGGCGGCGCGTGGGGGGGAGCAGGGGGGAGGGGGCGCGGACGACTGCAGCGACCTCTGACCGCACGGTAGATTGTCAACAAACAATGAATGGAAATGAGGTCGCGCCTCACATTACGAGCACCATCGACTGCGTGGACTCCATCTTGTTATTGATTCCGTCGAGGTTTGACTACTTAACTATGCAATTGTGTATAAACAATATATACGTATAGTTTTGTTTTTATTTAGTAATTAATAATCCGTCCCTCTTATTATGACGTATGATAGTAACAATATATTTATGAATACTGCACTTTCCATCATCGTGAATGCGTAATAAAGAGGACATCGCAAACAAGCGGAGAGTTGTGCGACGTACAGAAAAATGCAATCAAGGAGGTTTTATGTCGGATGCCCAAGAATTCGTATATTTGGGTGCGCGCGCGCATCGTCCGGGGTCAACCACCGCCTAACACCGCGCACCCTTCTTTAAATTACAGTACTGACGCCCCCTCCCCTGTCACATCATAATAATGTAGCAAACTGACTGACGTATCGTAAGTCGTAAACAAATAAATATTGAAATTAAAGACAAGTTATATTTCAATTATATTTTAATAAAAATTAATATTGTAATTAACATTTCTTTATTAATTTTTTGAATTTTGACCAAGTTAAATAATAATAGATAATATCATACATCTCGTGTCTCGACTAAACATGAGGCTATTTTATAATAAAAATGTTGACCTTATATGAATACTTAATATACTAACAATAATATACTTATTTGGCCAAATTAAAACTTAAATTACTTGAAATTATAAGATTCATATTACAGTTATTTTACAATTATTTTATTAACAATAACATCAATATTGTCTTTATTCGTCAATTCAATTAATTTTACAAAAAAAAATTATATATTTATAAAATTATCACGGAGTCAAAACAATAAAACAAAAAGTCATATTTGAGCATTTGTATAAAGAAATAATATTACAGTATTGTAATAAAATATAATACTTTGTACTAAATTATAAAAATTAATTTAATAAACTAATAATTAATTTAATTAAACCAGTAATCAGAGCCAGGTCGGTACAACTCGCCTTCACTAACTATTGTGCAAAGGAACTATTAAAATGCATCGTTGTCTAATACTTATTGTCTAGTCTATATTTACATGATTTCAGCTTCATTTACAGCAGGTTTCAGCCAAGATAATGAAACATATTGCATACAACATGTAGGCAACCTTTGAAACAACAAAAAAGTTGAAAAAATCTCACGTGAAAAAAATTATTTCATTATCTCGGACGATTGAATACAAATTTGGGAAAATACATTTAAAATGCTTATGCTATTATTGCACCATATCTAGTATATGAAGGCACGGTGTGGGAGTGGTGTTACCCCAGCCCCACATCCAAACTCATCATCACCACGAAGCCCACTATGCAGCCCCATGTCGCCAGTTTTCCATTGCCACTGTTTACATAAAGTTATTAAAATCTGATACAGAAAGCGTTACTTAAACTCGCTTTACTCGTTAGGGGTTTGTGAATTAATTATACCAGTAATATACTATCGTGTATTACCAGCTTAAATTGTCAAGTCAATCTTTCTTTACACTAATTTGTATCTATAATAACACAAGCTTCGATTGAAACTCAATTCAAACGAGTATTTCAGTTAGATTTAATAATATTTTTCTACTATAGAGTCAAAAAATATGTACTTCCTAGAAAGCCAATATATTTTATCCAAAAAATATAAAAATAATAATCAAGGCACGTAGTGTAAGCTTTATTAATGACATTCGCAAATGTCTCGCTCAGGGCAGATTTAATGCTTCCGTCACCAAAATGATATACGACGGACCTCAATAGGACATAGACAATAGACGGCTCCATATTATTAGAGATCCGTTATACTGTCGTCACTGAACCAGCGACCAGACGCTATTTGAATTATAGTAGCTTATTATATATCGTAAGGACTCACGCGCTCGGGTTTAAAGAAACAATCGTCACTCACTATCCTCAGAACTCGCTAAGTATTACAATAAAACGTTTCCACGTACACTCGCACATGTACACTAACTTATTATAACTATACATACATACATCTATTCATTGAGCAAAGTTTGAAAAATAGTTGAGGACAGAATGCGTCGACGTTTTGTAAATGCAACTTCGGTGCTGTTTGCACCTCGCTTCGCTCAATATGCTAACACATACCGAGATTTTGTGTGCGCAGCGAGTCAAAATTGAGTTCTGGTTCGCACTCCTAGTTACGTATTTAGACCCATTTGTACTAGACAATTGTAATTTAATTTATATATGTACATAAAACTTTAAAATTTAGGTTAGCTGGCTTTTTGTATTCAAATTTGTTTACATTAAACTGTGATTTATGGTGTAACAACTTCCTGAACTCCATAAATAGAAAGTAAACAAAAAACTTTCATTTACATAATGTAAACAAGTGATATGTTTACACAAATTATCATTACCAGTCATCACGTTCTGTCACAAATATACCACCTTTCTCATATTAGTACGGCACCAATAACACTGACGTACTGAGCTGAACGTAATCATACACGCTTCTAGTAACAACGGATTTTGGATGATTCAAAATTAACCCTTTTTGGTGATGGCACTACATATTCTACTAATTTATACTAAAAATGCCAGTAAAATGTACATTTTTATAGATAATTTATATGAACAAGACAAATATTCACCATTTCCGTTACAATATACCAATATTCATAATTTGTTCAACATTCTCTTCAGATATTCTTCTACTTTCATAATAAAAAAAAAGAATTTATTTACAAGAAAATTACAGAAACAGAGTGTACTGTAAAAAGGAGCGCTATCGCGATGCTCGTATTTTTCACAACTAGCGAAAGCAGCGCGACGGCGCTCCTTTGCACTAAAAGAGTTAAATCAAAATTAGAAAATAGTACTGCAAAGAATACGTCAAGAAGGCTTATTATGGTCATCTCTCAAAAAATATCTCAATGTGTATTAAATTCCTTAAATAAGAAAGGATTTTAGTTTAGAAATATGAAGATTTAAATGTATTTTATAAGCAGTGTATAGAGACTATGGATATATGACATCTACCTACATATCTCTGTTATATTATACAAATTAGCACAGAGGGTTGAACACATCGTATAAGTTACGAAACAAGCAGTTACATTTACCGATGTCTCACATCGTACGTGAGTACGAGACGTGATAACGACTGCGACAATGGACGAGACTAAAGGACAGATGTGCTAAGATATACATACAACATTATAGACAAATAATTATTATATATATCTTATTTTTAAATACATAGGATTTAAAATAGAAAAAATGTGCAGATTATGATTATATATAATAAAATAGTTGCCTTTAGGAATGTATGTACTAAGTGGTGCAGTAGATCTGATAGTTCTGTCCTGATATTCTTTGATGGTGGATGGTAATCGGATCACGTATCTGATGGGGAACACCGACTGGACTCACGAAAACCATCTAAATACTAACTGACATCACGCATACGTACAGGAATATAAAATCAATGGGTAAAGATAAATTAGAAGAATGGAAGCATTGTCTTATTGTTTGTGTTAGAAATTTTTTTTTTGTTATTTAAGGCAACCTTTTAATACGTTAATATCATTTATTTATTTGCTTTTTTTTAAACGAGATTCCGAAAAATTTATGATAAGAAAATTATTTAATTAATTGAAAAAAAATATTTAAAATGTAGAGCCAACTTTTAACAAATAGAATAGATTGTCTGTGCTGACTAGTATAGTAGATAATATAGCTAGTATCTCTCTCATCCTCCTCTCATATTCCCTTATACTCCTCCATGTTCCTCATGGTGTTGTATTATTCATATACATGAGCACGAGTAACCACTCACTATTAAATATACTTTATGTTTTGATATAAAAGGCTAGAAAACATTTTTTTAAGTGAAGATTGGTTTTTCAAGATCATTTTGTTTGGTGTAACAGCTCAATAGCTTTAGTTATTTTAGGTATTTTGTAGCCGCCAGTGATCACTAACACAGTAGATAGAGTGCGTACATGTGCACTGCAATGGAAGGTAGGTCAGGACGCCATGCTGTGGATTCCCAGACGGCGACGTCAGCGTTTCGTTTATTCAAGCCCGGTGTATCCCGGTAACAAGGTTTATTCCATATTATTTATCATTGACAACGGCGAGACGGTGACAATCCCACGCACGCACCGAATTTACTTCATAACGTCTCCCTCCGCTACAAATAGCTGCGACACCCAGTCCTGCATTCGCAGACGAATACATGTCTGCATGTCTGCATGTCTCACGTGCATCGGTACCCACGCCGCATCAGAAACAAGATAAAAACTATTACATAACCGTTATTATATACAAATGGAGCGTAAAGTTGCGGAATTATAATAAACGGTTATTTATATTATAGCACGGTGGTGTGAGGCAGACATTTTTAATTTTATTTATATTTACTGGTTATAAAAACTAAAGCTTGGATATAAATTGTCGAATAAAATAGTTAATTCTTGATAGAACTTATTTGGACATAAAAGTCAATAATGATATATTAATAATAATATAAAACAATAAGACAATTATTACTTGAAATGTTAGGATATATACAAATGAGACCTTTTTTTCGTGTGTTATAATATTTTTCAGTAACAAAAATAAATCAGATAGGATGTCGTAATACATATGAAGGATTGCAGCGGGCCATTTTAAAGTGGTCGAGAGCGTGGTGTCAGACGGCGTGCTATTTCTGTCTAAGTATTTGCGTCCCGACGACAGCCGCTGCAGCGCAGGCGCAGGCGCATGCTGCGTGTCTTGACTAACTATTGATTATTGATCAACCATGCTAAGGGTTGGTGGACTCGATCTTTGTGAGTAATGTTTAAGTTTTAAACTAAAATTAACTATAGTTTTAGTTTTTAGAAAAGTTTTAACTTTCTTCTTTTGATATGGTATAGAAATATCAAATCTTTTCTCTGGTCAAATCTATGCCGAGTGAATAGTCAATCTCTCAGATAACAGTGTATATCTTAAAACGCATTAATTTCCGGTTGTTACGTGTGAAGAGTCGATACACAGCAATAGATATGATACATGCAATTAAATTACAACAATTCACATTGGTATGTGTGAATCCATTACGTAATAAAATTCGTAATATTGTGGGTACTTCTAAACGTATTTTAACACCAACTTTCAGTGTTACGTAACACCACCGGCCGGTGAGTGAAACCGTGGGAAAATATGAAAGGAATTCCAATGAGATCAATAAGTTTGGAGATTATTTACAGTAACAAATATGTTGTGCATTTTAGATGAACACCAACGGTACATCTTCTATCGGTTTAACAGACAATATAGTAAACGATGTCTCCGGAGGGGCAAGACACATGGACAGAAACGAGGACCGGTTATGGACAGACGGACAAAAGTAACGTCGCTAAGGGGAAGTGTCCGAAAAATACAATAGATATCCGAGCCCTAACGGGATCAAGACATTGTGTCTAACAAGCGAACTTCAAACATCTATCAGCCGAAAGGCCAATATGAATCAGAACAATTAGACGACGTCGGGACCCTCGTCAATCCAATTATGACAGGAGCCTGTATTCCGTACCTCCAGATTTGCGTCGTAGATAACGAACCGTCTCGAAATATCTTTTACCACCTATCTGTTGAACCTTCCGATGTGTCTATGAAAACACATTATCGTGTATTTATTAGGCGACTACTACGTTTGAAATGAATATGCTCTGGTTCTGAGACGTAATAAAGGATTATTATCTCGAATTGACATTGAAAGCCGGCTCGAGGGCCGCGTCTCGCAAGGGTCAGAACAAAGACCAGAGATTCTCGTATTTTTTGGGTCAATTTCAAGGTCAATTTAAGTTGCTATTTTATAATGTGAAATCTTACAAACCAAATTATACTTGTAAACATAACCAACAGCACCCTTATCTGTGAAGTACACATTTACAATTACGACGAATATAAACCTTTTACTGAGTTGTTTACAAACTATTTGGAGTAACAGGATTTGATAAAAAGATGTACTTGACAATTCTTGGTTTTTTAAATTACTTTCCAAATCGGGTTATGCATGTTCTTAATACAAAACAGATTGAAGATAAGGATATGAGAGTACTCACGATGCATTGGCTTCAGGAATGATATCATCAGCGACGACGTATATCATCGCGCCAGCCGCGAAAGCAAGCGCGTAGGGCAGCGCGGGCTGAGCGGCCGCCACAGCCACCGCCCCCAGCACACCGAACACCGGCTCAACCATACCCGACAGTTGACCATACCTATGTTAAAGAAACTTCATTAAATAAATATCATAGATAATATTCTTTTCTAATTTTGTTGCTGAATACAATGCTGACCAGACCAATGGCCAAACAATGGCCAGCAAGGGCCTTGTAAGATATTTAGGCACCGACCACACAAACACACTGTGAATCTGTCCTCTAATGAACTGAATCGTCTTTAATGGAAAATTCCATTTAGAATTTAGTATGGCAGTGCGCTTGTAAATTGTGTTATAGAGTACGGGGTATAACGCTGCTTTTGCCTGGTGTTGTTACAAATAATAATAAAAAAGGAGTTAAAGTTCGATAGGCTAATATTTCTCTCGTATCCGGGTAGGTAGCTAGGTAGGTAGGTGGTGTTGAAGGTATCGGGGTAGCGGTGCAGCGCGGTGGCGAAAGAGGCCGCTAACGAATTGTTTTGGTGAAAGTGCGGGCCGGTGCCGCGACCACATTCCTACGAACTGGTCGACGGGCCGCTTGTGGGAAATGCCGCCATCACAGCCACTCGGTACGCCAATCCGTACTATCCAATGTTGACAGCTCATCATCAACCATTTAGGCTCAATCAAATGGTTGATAGGATACAATCGTGTTTCGTACTTATATATCGACGTGTCCGACTTCCCTTCTAAATAAAAGATTGAGACAACTTACAATGAAAAGCATTCTCGTAACACATATCATACTTGTCAACTTATAATTTAATGTTATTTTATGTACAAGTTTAATGGATAGTGCTGGCTGGCACGAGGCGGGTAGCAGTCCAGCCGTGCGACGTGATGCTATGCTATCGCATGCATTATTCAACGAGTGGCGAAAGCGGCAATTTGCGACAATATCCACTGATTCGCAGAATCGACCGACTGTTGAGTCGCCGACAACCTATAAAACAGGACGCCCGTCACTCAATAACTATGTTGAATTTAAATAAAACCGTACATTATTTGTTTTGGCCCTTAACGAGTAAAACGAAGGTAAATAAGATTTTTAAAGTTTTGTGGGAGGAGTCTTTGTTTTTGCGTATGCGTGTTATTTACATCTCAAAGTGATTTAAAAAGTATCGTAGAACCGTTATAGCTATAAGATTATATAAAAACACAATGTAATCAAACAGTAATTATTCGCATTATATTGCCAATATGTTACGACTAAGTACCTAAAACCGAGCCTTGTTTGTTTCCCACGCATAAGTAGTTCGTTAACAGAACGTCATCGATCAAAAAACAAGGCGATCGAGCAGTCTAGAACGACATTCGAGAAGATTAGGCGCGGCCGCGACGCAATACACCACAAACCGGCCGCTATTGCGCAGATCAGCGCCAACAAGGCTTCCGCGACCGCGTCTTCGGCGGCGGCCGGAGGTTGGTCGCTCGATTTAATTATTAAACTCCGAAGGCCAAGCGCCCGAGGCAGCGGGCGGTGCGCTGCGACTGGTCGGACGGGTGCAGACAGCGCGCCGCCGCATGGGCCAGACTCAGCGGCACCGCAGCGACACGTCGCACATCATACACGCAACACTCAAATTTCGACATAGATAACTCCACCTCACAGTCACAGCGGTCACTCGCTAACCCCGTGCCGGCGCTGGGGTCGAGGACGACCTCCACTGGCCTGCTAATCGTTTACCAATCAACACATCGCGCTTGTACTATTGCATTTGTAACATTCGTGACATTTTTGGATGAGTTTTAAGCAGTTTCATCTGCATTTCACAAAACTATTTAAATGAAGACATTTATATGAGAAACAATGATCTACGAAACATTCAAATGCGCTATGCTGCAGCAGCCTAATATGTCAATAGACAGCATTAAACAGATTGACTAATTAAAAGGACAAGTGGCCCATCCTATATGGTCCGTCAGCGTGGTGTCAGCTCTACGTCATCGTGAGTCATAAGAGTCGCATGCGGTGAGAAACGTTGACTAGACGCATTGTCTACAACAATGGTTAAACACATCTCTTAATTTGATTATGTCGTAATTAATAAAAAAACTAACAGAACCACAATATAGTAAAATTACACATATCAGCACTGTCCCTGGCTTTAAAACCGCAGAATTATAAAGGAATCTATCATCAATTATATCAAAAAATATAACAACATCTGGATTCGGAAACTGTACTTCCTATAAATTTTCTGCGAATCCAATGAAACTAAACTACTCTATGTTCTACACACACACTGCACAAGAACCTCGTCTACTATACTAGACTTTTAACTAACTGTACCTTTAGCAACCCAAACACCCAGAAACATTACAAGTAATAGAACCAGCATAAAACATTCAAAAAACAAATTAATATGAACTAGATGTTAATTTAAAACATCTGACACGCGGCAATCGAGCTTGCCGCTATGAAAAACTCCTAATCGGCAAATTATAACTCGCAAATTAATTAACAAACAAAACAACTTCTATTGCTTTTTTTATTTTTTTTATGTAGTTTATGATAGGATTTTAAAAAATTTAAAAATTTGAAATTTTTTTCCATTTTTCGGTAACTTCGGCGGCCGATCTGACCACCTTCCCGTTGGACAATCATCATAATTTTGAAAAGTGAATCTTACATTTAGATGCTGATTCCAAATATACCTTTAGTTTTTCAAAATTCGAAAAATAAAATTCGACAGACACACACACACACATACAGACAGATCGGAAGGAAAAACTGAGTTTTTCGAAAATCAGATATATATATTACCCCGAAAATAAAGTTGATATTTTCACTTATTCTACACATTAATGTTATCTGAGTATTAAAGAGTCTCTCTAAGTTGGTACAAACAAATCTACGCTAGTCAGTGGTGGTGCCGCGTGCGAACTTTTTCCTCGTCGGGATCAAGCGACTGGCATTTCTTGCCCGAGCTGCATTCCTTACCCCTGCATACCGTCCCACGAGCTCTACTTATACCAGCCTTACTTCAGCGCAATCAACCTTCAGATTTTATACATTTTGGGAATCACTTAACCTTATATTATGCTGTTAAATTAATATTTTTTTATTAATCGTTTTTGACTTGAAATCTAACATGACTGAAATAATTCACGAAATATAAAACTAAATGGTTTCAAAATACTGAAAAAATGTGTTTGTTTAAATACTGCTTCAGAATGCTCAATATTATTTAGGTAATTATAAAAGACATAAAACATTTTAAACCCAATTTCAAGTGATGTATATTGTGTTGTTATTGGTATAGCGTAGGGCAGCGTGTCAAAGCAATTAAAAATAATGCTAAGGGATAGTCGCACTGTGGCGGGGTCGACGCACGCGATCCCCTCCGACAGCATTCCTCGCTCCTGAACAACCGCTTCCATCAAAAGAGTAGGATATAGCGGACTGTACGAAACTTAGACAATGCCAATATTAATATTCATCTCAAATTAACTCAGTATAAAGAAGATTCTTACTGAGTTTTTAAACATCAAAAGCATTTTTTTCTGTAGATAGATATACAAATTAAAAAAGAAACGTTGCGGTATATTTAGTGGTCATTATCAGTATGAATGAACGTCGAGCGTGAGTATAAAATGTATTGTCACATCCAGAATGCGAGGGGGTCGTTTCGTAGCTCCTGGAGGCGGCCGCGCGGCGCCAGTAGTTCCGAGAACTCGATGGAATGCGACTATTTACAACTTTTACCTATTTGGTAACATTTACAATGCGTACACGTACAACATACACGAGCAGATGTAACCTCCTGCTCCGGTAATTTGAACATTCTTGGAGTTACGTATGTTTAATTAATGAGGGGTTAGACATTGTATGTCGTCCACACAAATGTATAGCATTATAGCAATATTATAAAAGAATTGAATATTCGTCGAGTTTCACCTTTCCAGGTTTTGCTTAAATTTGAACACGCAACAGCAAATGTAGTTTTAGACGTTGGTTGAAAAATTTAAGAATAATGAAGTAACTTTGAAATAATAATAATAAAATTTGAGAATTATTATAAAACAATAAATTCAATCCAAAGTTAACAAGTTTTCGTCAGATGAGCTCAGAACAGTCGCAAAATGTATTAGCCTGTAGAGGAATGGGGTCGGCCAGTCTGGCTGTGTTGGCATCTGGCCTAACGACGCGGGCGCATTCCCCACCATCTAGCCACCAAGCTATCAATTAGTGCGCTCCACTAATGTAACTGTATATTACATGTGCTGTTAGGAATCAGCTGCAATATGTATTTTGTTATAAATATAATACGTACCAGAAGGATCGCCACACGGAGAACCCAGCGGAGTGCAGCGGCAAGCTGACTGCGAGGCCTTCTGGGAAGTTCTGGATGCCAATTCCCAGCGCCAAATTTCTAAACAAATAATACATGTTATTAACTAACTCATCACTTTTCTGCTCTATAACTAAACTTTGTGTGGTAAAATTTATTAAAGATTTCATTAGATTTCATACTCAAAAGAATTATAATGGTTAATTACAAAACTGTAAGTTTATTTAAGTACCTCAAAAACATTCAGATAACCAATTAAGTTATTGACATTTACAACAATGTACTTGAAATACACAAGATTTCGCCCACGTATCTGAAGATCACTTATAGTGAAATACAGAATTCGCCCACGTATCTGGAGATCACTTATAGCATTTGCGCCACCGGCTCAATGATTCGAACGATAGCATCTGACTAGATAATTGATTGACTCATACGATGACTCAGGCAATTGTAATGTTAGTTTTGCATATGGTTCAATATAGGAATGACTTTAATCTATTGTTATGCAAGAGCGTAATATACCTGGGTGGTAAGGTACAACCTCTTAAAGTAATATTATAATAATCTTACTTTTCATTCCATTTTTCGTACCTAACTTAAAATGTATAAAAATAACTAAACTAAATTCTATGAAAATTTTTGACATTAACTTTTTTATGTTGTTACTATTTAATTGCTCTTTAAAAACTTAAAAATCTCCAAAGTAATATTATAGTAAAATTTTAAATTATGAGTGTATCAAGAGCTCAAAGAAGTCCACCTGTTATACAAAATAAAATAAAATGAAGTTATTAAAACGGAACTGAGCTGAACGCAACAATGTATATACACGCGGTGCTAAGGCCGGAGGAAGAAGCTGCATTCCACTTGAGGACGTTCCCTCCCACCTGTGATCCCCGGCGCTAGGAATGCGGCTAACTGTACAGCCTCCTAACCGTTAAACTCAACTGTTCCAACATCTAGAGGTCATAGCCGGTCTTACGTAATGCAATACACTACTTATTTACACATCATTTGTTTCACAAATCATTAATTTCAACAATTATTAATGATAAATAAATAATAAATATAAAGTTATAGTATAGTCTACGAGACGTAAAAACATGAATTCAATAAGGCACTAATAGACGTAAACGGAAGAGTCCGGAATTCTTGTTAAAAGGGTTAACTTAATAAACATGCGTCGGAGCCTTTGAGCTCGGTGAAAGCTGTCCGCGTCGGGTGGCGCACGCGCATGCTACCGGTCAACTTGAGCCACTCGCAACTCACATTCTTCTTGTTTATACACTAAAACTTACAAATGTACTTCGCTTTATAATACTATTGATAAATAACATGTGATACTTTTATTTATCATTGTGAAAGGATACAGTTGTTATTTTTTGTTAAAAAGTTTTGAGCTGAACTATTGCTAAAGAACAAGCATACAAAAATAAAATGTCTCAAAAGACTATGTATGTTTAGGGACTTGGCTTACATAATCCTATCTTTTAATCTTCACCCTCCTCTCATCATGAGGAAATTTAACAACTTAAACATAGTTTAAGTTATTAAATTTCCTCATGACTCAGAAACGAGACTTACAGACTTACTTTACATTAATAAAAGCACTAAGACATGTATATGTATATACACCTTAGAGATCAGGTAAGTAACAATATAAATATTTATGACAATTTTTTTTTCATCTTAAAGCTGTTTTTAAATTTATCAAAAACATTATATATATATCTTTTTTAATACTTTTTCAGCAGTCTTATTATGTAAAAAATAATGAAAAAACTGTATATTATTCTGTCTCTGTTGATAACCTGTCAAAGCCATGTACTTGTAAGAGTACATCATGGTCTCAGCAGATGCGTCTTCAGCTGTCGATCATATTTAAAGACACCATAATATAGACATTATTAAAATTAATTACAATTAATTAATTATGGAAATATGTCATATAACTTTCGTTTTTTAGCCCTCTATATATTAAAAAAAAAACAGAAAAAATGCATATTTAAAATCAACACAAATGTTTAAAGAAATGACAAAAAGTTTGATAATATCAAAAGACGAAAATAGCAAATTCCACAGACGAGTCAATGGCACATTGGTCACGCTCAGTTATGAATTCCTAGTTTTTTTATAACATCTTCACGGTTATACTAAAATATGTATAAATGTATTTTCAATGGCCATTACAGTTCGCGGTACGTACAGACGAGATTGTTACGAGTTTCGACATCCAAAAGTCAATCCAACTCAGTATTATGTCAACTTGGTATAGAAATTTTATAAGTGAACTGTGTAACGAGCTGACTCCGGATACATCCGAATTCCAATTACATAACAGACGAGACCATTTCACTTTCCGACCTACCCGGAAGTGAATTCCTAAGCACGATCATACAGCGCGGTCGATATTTTCATTGCTCATGCCAAAACAAGCCTTATGATTAAGGCGATACAGTCTTCTCAGAGCTACGCATCAGAAAGCGTCAGAGGCGAGCACAAAACGCCAAAACGGATGTGAATGTTCGACAACGCTACTCAAAAAGGAACTTAATTTTCGAGAGTTAGAGTATAAATTGTGTTATAATGAGAACGATCGCGAAAGTAGTGGCAACTTTCACGACACGTGACGATGGGGGCGCCGGCGCGCTCATTGACGACACCGTGACCCACATAGCGCGCTCCATTCATGCGGCGGCCTCGCGCAGGCGCAGGACTCGTACTTGCTATACTGCGACATTGGAATTTCCATCAAACACTTGCATAACCTCGTACCAGCGACTGTCGCAATCCAAGCTAAGCACGCGGGCCGAGGCCGAGTCGCCATCGCTACACTTGTACAATTAGAACCTTCTAATAATATGCGCACTTACCTAAAAAACCAAATCTCTTTAAAACAACCTTAAAACCAAATATCCAAATTCAATCAATACAAAATTATATATATATTTTGCTTTCCAACTCAAGTTTTTAAATTCGTTAGAATTTTGGAAATATCAAGAACCCAGGTCTACAATGGTTAATGGAAGTCAAACTTTTAAAACGTCAAGCTTCAAGTAGTTTAGGTTTAATTTGTGTAATGACAGCAGATTTGTATAACACCTTGGGGGTTCTGAAGTTAAGGAGTTTTTTTCAATTCGTACTAAGATTGACATACACAGACTTACTGCTGTTGTCTGGAGTCATACTCATTGTGGATAAGTCAAGTCAAGTCAAGTAAAATTTTACGAAAACATACTATTTATGAGTACTTTAGATTTGTACACTAAATATTAAAAATATTCCTGAAAATTAATATGATACAATGCTCTAATATCATAGACTTCTGTAAAAATTTCTTCATTGTGGAAACAATTAAATTTTTTTGTTACACGTATAAAGAACTCATAATTTTTCTAGGAACTTTATTATATATATATTATATTTAAGCTCTTAAAAGCCTGTTAAGTTCGAGGTCAAAATATAAACAAAAAACGGCTCCATTCGATCTATAATATCCGAATGTAATTAGATGTAGAAACATATTATAATTTCGAGGTTTTTGCGCTAGGCATCGTATGCGAAAGTGCAAGCCCGGGCAGGGGGGTGGGACGAGGGGGAGGGGGAGCCGGCCAGACAGCGGGGCTCCGCTGGGAGGCTAACACCAGCCTCTCGCCTCCGCATAGCTGAGAGCGACATAGCGCGAAAGCTGCCCTACTTGCACGTACATTTTATAACCAATCATTAATATAAGGAAATAATAACAACTAAATATAGTACGAAGATATATTATATACATATAGCTTAGATATTTTAGCTAATTAATTAACGGGAACTCAAGGATTAACATTAACGGATAAACATTAGTTACGATTTTAAATTGAAATATTTCATACTGTAATGCAATTTAAATGCAATTATAATTAATAAGGAAGAATAATAATATTAATAATTCATATACGTATAAAACAACATACGAGTCATTACAAACAATAAATTAATATAATACCATGAACCGATGTTACGGTAACGTACCGCCCGTTACTTGAGAACTATGTTTAGGAGACGAGATTCTGATCGCGGTATAGGTAATTAATACTATCATAAAATACAGACGAGACGGGGGCGCGGAGCGTTGAGGTAGGGGGGAGGGGGGGGAGAGGGGCCAACAAAAACACTAGTCTATCTCCTCAGTGTCTGCAAACCGCGCAGACAATTCGCAAAATCGAGATACGCTCTGTTCGTTATTAACTTGTCCAATTATGCAATTCAATTAGGTAATATTATGATAAAAAAATATATTGTCCGTTTGTATATATTTAAAAAAGTATGTTTGATGTGAATTTATGATGAAGATTATACGCGACAACAAAATAAATTACAGGATAATCAATTCGTTATATATACTTCTAGAATATCCTAGAAGTAATGTCTAGTCTAACAAATTCATCACATGTGTCATTCTTAGTTGAGGTAAAAATTATAATTAATACTAGCTAATAGCCGTGGTTTTACCCACGAACGAAAGATTTCAATTACTACTGAGGTAACTAAGAGTAGGTAATACTATATCTAGTAGTACCTAGACTACAGCCTATAGCTTTCCTCATGAACCTGCCTATAATCATCAAGACCCATTCAGTAGTTTCAAAGATTGAATTTAAAAAACTTTATATTATAAGTTTTTCCAATTTCTAATATTAATCCAACTCTACTACAATATCTCAGTAATATTAATACTATTAATGTTACAAGTTAGGTACGAAACTAATACTAGGTACTATTTCTCGTTAGCAGTCTAAGATAACATTTTCCTCGGTATTACCACTCGAATAATATAAAATCATATTATTATATTATTACATAGGTTAATACAATTGTTTTGTTAACTAGCGATCGTCTTGATTACTTTAAGACTTTAACTGACACTTAACAATAGTTTATTGTTAATCAATGTCTTTATTAGAACCTCCGTGGTAGAACTAGCCCTATGTTAAAGTGCATAAGTTCGGCGTCGGCGCCGCACACGTCACGCGGCCGCATTCCATGGCGCCTTCATTCATGTTGCGCGAGCGAGAGGCGACCATGAGGCCTCTAGTTAGAGCGAGAGAGCGAAACGAGCGCCGTTACCCTGTATGGGAATGCAATTCGTAAGCGCAAGCGCACTGATTTGATGCCGGACTTGCTGCGTTCCATCTTACGTCCGTCATTCGACATAGAGGCATCCCGCTCGCTCGCGGTGAAGCGTTCCTTTCGTCGCAGCATATCTGCGATGTATGTTTGCATACTGGCTGTGATTTGATCGATCGCTGGTTTCCTGTGAGAAACGCAGGTTGTTTGTCGAGGCCGGTGGCGGTGAGATACCGTTAGACCTTTGTGTATGCACTATCATTTCTATATCAATTAAAACAACAATAGAATTAAATATGAAAGTAATATATAAATCATCAAACAGCTAGCGTCTTTAAAACAAAGCGAACCGCTACATAGAGCAAGTACAAAGTTCTATTACCTAGTGGAATGTGGTCAGGCACGACCGACTCAGCCAGCTCTAAACAGGTTAATATTATTCAACCTCATGCTTAAGTACTAATGATAATACATCGACTCGTTAACATATTTTGTACATAAATGTCCCTATTGACGCGTCTACTAAAAATTTGTACTTGGTTATCTATTGAGACGTACTTGTTCTGTAGCAATACGAGAATAGAGCATTGTACTTCGTTCCGATACAGTTACACTTATGACTTACATCCGTCTTTAACATAACAAAATGTATAATAAATTTTAATTGAATTACCTCTAAGTTTCGACAACTTAATTGGAGCTTCGGAAAGAAATAGCGAACTCATTACTGTATGTAGAAAGTATGTAGAAAGACTAGCAGAAGAAAAACAAAAACAAATTGATATTTTGAAAAATAGTCATTATAATTTCGATTATTGAAACATAAATATGTTATTGGACTGTCTGCGTAATAATTTTGAAGGAAAAATCTGAACGATTCTAGGCGAATTATCACACAGACAGTCAAATGGCAGATACTTAAGTTGTCAGTGATATCGCAGCCACAAATTAATATGATGGGCAATTTGCTCAGTGTCGCTGGCTGGAGTCGGGCCAAAAATGTCACAATAAAGAGAAAGATGTAAACATAACCGCATTCTAATTAAAAAATAAGGCCGAAGCGCTAAGGTCGTCTGTCTGCTCTCAACATGTCTCGCCAAAACTGACTCATAGCAGTCTGCGGTTTTGTTATTTTTGAAAATGAAGAGCGAACTCCTAGCATCGGAATTTTATATTTTCTTTAAATATATATTATTTCTAGCGTCTCATCGTGTGCAAACTAGATATTATGATATATAAACGTTTTCAGCCTTTATAATATTAATTATTTCAAACATTATATAAGCGGCTGTACTCGCGTACTACCAAAGATGGGTTCGGGCATGGCTGAATCAAGACGTAATTCTACCATACTCCTAAGGACCCCGAATAGTTTCGAAACTATTCGGTCAGATGTCGATAGTAATTACGTGAGTACAGAGGGATAATTATATGATATATGACGAAGTTAAAATACAAACATATATGATATACAATACATATATGTAGCAAGAAGTGTTACCGTTGCTCTATTGATAGAAACAGTGAATCAGGGGCTGAAGACGTGGTAAGTACAGTGAGGCATTCTAGGCGCCATTGCGGATTTCCTTCGACAAATGCAGCATTCTCAGAGAATTATTATCATTACTCAGCCATCGATGATTATCACTGCTCAGTAGGTACGTGTGTTGAATGGGTCACATTACGCCCACGTGGCACATTACTCATATACTTACATACTCGCATCGTACAACTTAATATTAAAAATATTTAATTATACTAAAGTAATAATTAAATTTGTTTGATTATTATTTGAGAATAAAACTATAGTAAAATTTATCAAAAATTAGATTAGATTAATTAAAGATTTATACCATATTGGTATACAAAATACCAATATGGTATAAGCTAATTGTACTGAAATATCCCCATCATAGCATACAGCATCTCAGTATGGGGAATTTCCCACACCTGTACCTCTCATAGTATATGCAGGCAGTGCCTTCATTTTCCTTCGACGTTACCTTCGACGTCAACCCAAATCAAGGGCAGTTTAAACTGAATATTAATATCACAATTCTTACGGAAACTGTGCAATTAACTAGAACTGCTCCAAACTTACAATGGCTTACGTGTTCAATAAATCAAACTATTTACGTACATATTTTATTGTTATTTAATTCTTTTGTTAATTATTATGTTAAAAATTATTAATTACGATTACGCAAATAATATTTTAAAATTATTAATTACGATTACGCAAATAATATTTTCCCTGAAAAATCTCGTTTTTCGTCTTAATAGACGTGTAATGGCCAATTAGAGAGTGACGTCAGTGTCGCTCTGACGTCTAGATTGTACGTATGACGGTGAATTGATTGTTATTGTTATGCAATGAAAAACTATTATTTATATTTTAATATATATTTTTTATTTAAATATTAAACTAGGTTTTAGTGCATTAACTTGCCTTTAAACTAGCACATAGACATAATTATTTCATGTTTGAAACAATATAGTCTTAAATGACTCAAAATTATTAGTTTTGACTCATTGTAGTATGTTTCATAGTATGAATGAAAATAATCGGTAAGCAATGACTCATTAGCGAGCGAGTGTCCGCACTCGCTGCGCCTGCGCACAGGAAATCGTAAAAGCGCATCTAGAGCACGCGCATCTTCCGCTACGATTTCCGGCACCGTGGCTCGCTATCGCCAAATATTCTTAGCTTTATAGTTAGTTAATGTTTACTCAACTATTTCTATCTAAGTCTGATAACTAACACTTATATGTTTATGTTAAATTCTATCGAATATTTATAAATAATTCGTGTAATAAATTTAAGAAACACTGTAACATGATACCTGATTATTTTGTAACATGTTAGAGAAGACCAATGGGGCCCGTTATCATACCGGTCCCCTAAATTAAACTAATTAAATACTGTATATATTCTATTTCAGAGGCAAGTCTATTAAACATTAATAATTATCTACTTAATTATAATTAAATTAAAATAAAGTCATTAATTCTTTAATATTAAGCTAATTAAATATATATAGATTAATATCTCTCATCACAGTCATATTTTTATATCATTTTAAATCATTATATATATTGATATTAATTAATTTCGAGTAATACTATTTTTGTGTATGTACTAAAATTATAGGCCATTACGATATTTAAATAAATATTACTAAATCGGCCTTTTAGTAATTAATAATCGATCCAATATCTGCCAATAAAGATTGAATTATCAAATCGTTTCCGACATGAGCCGGCCTACAACCTAGCTATGGACAAACTAAAACTAAAATATATATAAAAATATTATTAAAATCGAGCAATAAGACAATATTTTTATTATTAAATTAAATCAAAGTCAATTCTGCAGGTCTCCATTCATGAAACCAATCAACACTCAAAGAGGTCAACGAGAGCTGGTGTAGAAAGTAGGTAAGCCGAAGAATTCGTTATGAAATACCATGAAAGGGTATTGTTTGTGGTGGAAGGAGAAAAAAATTAAAAAGTAAACAGTTGCGCATTCCACTGGCTAGTGCACGTGGTACATTCCGTGGGGGTCATGCACCACACATGCACCATACAGTGTGCGCGTGCGTGAAAACAAGAGCAATGCTCGTGAATCCGGCGACCATGCGCCTGCGCAGCCTACTCCTCGCTAGCTTAACATATACATATTTCGCGACAAATGCAACATTTGCTCAATAAATGACTATTAATATTAATAATAATAAAACGATTTCAAATCATTTTTCCATATATGGTATATGGTATATCTACTAATATTATAAAAAGTTCGTTTGTTTATACGCGCTAATCTTCTAGACTACTGGATGGATTTGAAAAATTCTTTCTGATCACGATAGCTAGGTTCATGAGGAAGACTACAGGCTATCTAGATTTACACTACTTCTGTTAGATATGTAAATAGTACTAAAAATCAATCGTCCAAGGTTGAAACCATGAATAACTGCTAGTAAATTATAAATTAATAATTGTTAATCAACTTTATCAAATAATTATCATACCATATTCAAATAAAACTATTTTTTACGTATTAAAACTCGCGTATAATTTGGTTACATTTTAATTTTAACCCGACGTTTCGAACGCTTTGCAGCAATTGTATTCACGGGTAGACGAGATATAAGTGTCAAGTAACGTCGGGTTAAAATTAAAATATAATCAAATTATACACAAGTTTTAAACCGTGGCAAATAGTTTCGTTTCAAATGTGTTCTCGTGAAAATCTAAGAAAATACTATAGCATATTCAGTCTAATATTTTTATTAATGAAACTTTAAACCAATATAAAAGGTTTGGACGACTAGATTCCAATCTAATCAGGTCCCAATTCATGAGAATCGCGACAATTCCACCGTGGCAGAGTTCATGAAGGAAACCCGATGAGGTTTGAAACTACTCTGGCAAACTCCGATACTATTTACGTGTATATATGATAATTATAATATTATAAGTGTTCAATGCTATCTCTTCTGTATGATTTTGTAAACCAGCTCTGGGTATTGCTTAATTGTCTATATTGCATATTCAAACGATTTTATACTTTTTGCATTGTATATAAGGTTGATATTGACTCGAATGTATTGTTCCAAAATATATATCTCACTTCATATTTTAAAGAAATTATATAATTTTTAAGCAAACTTTTTAATTGTATGTAATAATTTTATTTTGTCACGCCACGGTTATTATCCAACTTATTAATATTGTGTTGCATTTAAGATTTTTCAATCATTGAATGCGACATTACAATCAAATATATATATGTATATAATATGAAATCACCACCTCCCACAATTTAACAAAATTGTACTTATATATTTTTTTGGACTTTTTTTTTTTGTTAAATGTAATGTTAATTGACAGTAAACCTATCTTAGATCATCTAGTTTCAGTATTCAAAACCTCAACCGTTCCTGAAGTTTTTCCTGAAATTAACAACAGACGAAAATACAAATATAATATTTTTAATTTATTAATACAACTATTATTCTAGTCCTTTCTTAATATATGTAAAAGAAAGCAATTACGTATCATATCTCTATTTTGTGAAACTGAAACTTTGTTTTATTTGCTAAAATTTCAAATATTGAAAATTACTAAATAACTACGAATACTTACATAATTGATAAGAATACAAGACACGTAAAATTTTCTAGAGTATCAACTTTATATTAGACCACAACGAAATTTATTTTTAATGCCTTTTATAAATTAAAGGTTATTTTCAGTAATTTGATAAGTGTCTGCAAATATTCAAACTTTATATTTCAGACAGAAACTTAAAATTTCTCCTTTTTAAGTGAATTTTATCGCTCCAAAGAAATTTTCAAAATTGTCGTTCCTATATGTAATCATAAAATACACTTGTCAGAAATAACAAAAATTCTAATTAAAATAATGAAAACTTAAAACAAATCGCATTGTTATCAAGCACAGTAGCTTTAGGAACCAACATCATTCAAAAGAGGTTCAATGTTAGATGTGTAACATTAGGCTGGGAAAGCGGCAGAAAGTTCGGCATGCGAGGGTCGGAGGCTTCGGAGGAATGCGGCCGGACCTGCCCCCCACCACCCCCGCCCCTGCTTGCTGTACCCATGTCTAAATGTGCGCGGATTTTCAGACGCCATGCTTTATTGAGGTGGCTTCTGCCATTCCTTCCCTCACGTTACCAAATATGATACATACTATAGTCAAGTATTTTTATATTTTTATCCTCAAATTTATAATCTAATATCTAATATCTAACTAAGTAGTAACAAGTAGTTAAATATTGTATTTAGAATTTATATAAACTATTTTAGGATTAATCTTACAATACTAGCTTTCAAACGATTCCAATGAAAATAACAAAAAAAAAATAAAGTCAAAACATAATTGTACATTTTAAGAAGCAAATTATATTACAATATTAAACATAACATTATATTATATATTATACTTAGCTCATTAGTTTGCGAATCCAATTTCAAAACTACGCTACGATCAGAAATACAACAACAAAAAAAAAAAATCAATGCCGCACGAGGCCTGATACAAAACGTATAAAACACCTCCAAAATCCGTGGAAGGAGCGAACGCCGACACATTCCCGAGCTCGGCTCGTAAATGAGTCGGGCGCCGGCGCCGGAGGACCGCTGGTTATATTTGAACAAATTCCCGCCGGTGTTAATCTGCATAATAACAGCGGCAGATACAAAGAGACTGCTGACTTCCATTATGTACAGCCGCCTCCGCTATAAGGCCTCCAGCACCCGAGCCACGGGCCACTTAGGATCTAACCATGAGATACATGTACAACATCTAATTTATAATGTATTATCTATAGAAGGTTTAAATAAATTTAATATTTAAATATTAATAAAAGGCCCTAATAAGACATTATACAGATTAAAGCTAAAGTCTGTATTTATAGAAAAGCTTATTTCGATAAGTTTTATCAAAATAAGCTCACCTTACACATACATTTCACTGATCCATTTAAATATTGAAAAAAAAAAACATTTAAATTAGAACATATTCTAATTACCAGTATTTTCTTAAATATAAAATACATTAAACAAAGTTAACAATTAGAAATTATTAATAAATGTATCAATTTCATTTCAACTTAACTTTTGTATAAAAAAAAATAATTTATTATACGCTTGAAGTAACTATTATAGAATTCCAAGGGAAAACCACAGGGGGCTGCCGTCCCATACCGTTCTAGGAATACATTGTTAAGCGACAGGCGACGGGGTGTTTTATTAGTCTAGCTGCCTCGAAATATATATGTATTGATAGTGTGATTTGCATAAGTTTTAACAAATTTTCATTATTTAATATTGACAATAATATTATCTTAAGACAGACGGGCAAAATAAACTAAATATATATATGAGGGTTTCAGTTATTTCAACTTTTATAGCTTCTGCAAAGGAACATTATTTCATCGTGAATAACAGACAAAAATATTTTTCACACTATTCAATTAGAAATATAATATCACTAGCTCCTCCCTCAGCTTCGCCCGCATGGATGTCAATAACCGTCATCCTTTTAATTAATATTTAATTATAAGTTATTTTTACTAAGAAATTTCTCAATTTCATGATTATTTATTTATTTGTTTAGACCTTTTGCGATTTTCACAAATCGTCAAATATTTCAGTCAATTTACGTAATATCATAATGAATTATACACCTAAAACTTCGTCAGTACTTACACTGTATATTATCGAAAATCGTACCAAAATCGATTAAGCTGTTTTTGAATTTATCGTGCACATACAGACAGACATCATCTCTCATATATTCTATTCGTTGAAATCTTACTGTGTACTTGAAGCATACAGAAATATTTCTCGATGGCAAGATTTTTTCCTATAACTTATTTATCATTATATTTTAGCTTACATACACTATATATTCATTAGTTTTAAGTTCATTATAATTATGTATTAGATATATTCCCCTGAAGTTTCATCTAAAACTGTCCAGTTGTTTCTACGTGAAAAAGTAGAAACAAATAATCAATCTCGTGCGTCTTTATAAAATTACGAGTTTATTAGAGACTAGCGGTTACTCGCGGTTTCACTCACCGACGAATGATTTTATGTATTAAATATATTTAGACTATAGGCTAAGTTACTCAGAATAATGTAACATTCTCATGGTGAATATTTTTTTCTAATCAGTTCAGTAGTTTGAGTTTATTCGTTACAAACAGTCAAACACAGAAATATTTCCTCTTTAGTATTAACCATAGATATAAAAAACATGTTACATAGTCCATATTGGTAAAGTCATGTACTTTGGATCAACTCATCGATCGATATTAAAAGTAAGTGAAATAATTTAAACCAGCAACGTGTGAAGATCTAATGTATTATAAACATTGCATACTTCTTAATATTTCTTTAGGAAATAAAGCCAACAGTTAATTGCCAAAGAAAAGAATAATACTCTATTAATAAATACTTGTATATTTTTCCGGCTGTACCCATATAGTAATATCGGAATTTTACCGACTAGTTCCGAACCCATTCGGGGTCCTTATTCACGAATTCTGAGCATGGCCAAATCGCCTGAACTTCGCATGCTGCGAGCTCATGGGTCGCTGCAGCCGGATAATTATATACATATAAAATAATTTACTGTTTTTAATGTATCTATAAGTTTAAACGCCACAGCTTTTGGCTGGTAATTTTGTCTATAGATTCCAAAAATCAAGCAATCTATTACAAAGAGTGACACACGGCGGATCTGTCTATATGAAGCTTGAATAGATCTACCATCAGGAAATGCCAAGTGTGCGTAACACTGACACGGCTCTAGGAATGTCGTCTGAGAATAGTACACAACCAAATTAAGACGTATGAAAATTAGGAGCGCACAAGATTTAGAAAAACGTCAGCCAGTGTTTGTGTGGTGCCAATGTTTAACGGTTAGGAATATATTCGGGGCACCCACGCGGTACAGACGACGCGACAAATCGTCAAGGTTGACTTCAATGATACGACGAGGCGGCGAATTTTTCAGTGAAATAGTTTCACCGAGCGGCGTCAGTGACGGCAACGTCTGCGCCGGCGCAGGTCGATGCCCCCGCCCGCCACGCGATTTGGCTTCTCTCGCGCCACTAATGTACCCTCGCTCCGTGCCAATAGACCAGCTACTCCTCGATATCTGAGAACCGCAAATGTGTACCGTTTCTGCAATTGTATGCACACTCAACCCCTCAGGCCTCGGGAAACTGCGTCTACATTTTGCCTATGAAATATATAAAATATATCCAAACAACGTATTGTATCTATTGTTTCTCTGCTTTTAGTATTAAACTAGCTATTTCCTTTAGTTTGAATACCTATTCATATTGTTCGTAAAACTAACTTTCTGCGGTACAAAACCTTCTGAAATTGTCATAGAACAGACAGAAAGGTCTATTATATTAAAAACAACAAAATATCCAAAGTGAATGAAGTGACAGAACTCATTCATTTACTTTTTTGGGATTCACTTTACAATTTATTTATATAACATCTTGGCAATGGGAGCAATCGTTAAATTATTGTTGACTTTTATTATTTAAGAAGCCATTTATCATCTGTAACATCGAAACGTCTTTCTAAACGATTCGTTAGGTAATATGTCAAATTAAATCAGTTCAGAAATTTTGTTTTAAACGTTTCATTATCACGTATTGACGAAATTAACTTCACAGTTGGGCGTTTAGCACTAAGTGGGCGTGATGGCTCCTCTATGCCAAACGTTCAGAAACCATTTTCTTGTCTGTGCAACTTCTATAAACATTTTTATAGTTTGCCAAATGGCCGCTGTCGCGACAGTTATGATCCTCTGCGTTATAAAATACATTTTTAACAAACGCACTGGAATTACACTCTAGAGTTATAACTATTTTATTTTGATGATTGTTTCAAAATGATACAAGTATATAAAATTTTGACAATGGGGGGTGGTGGGGGGATAATAAAATAAAAATGAGAACAGAACATACATTATTAGTACATATACAAATAGTTTGATATTTTCGTCTATGTGCTTGTTGAGTATATTAATATTTTATGAAATTTGATGTCATGATAATTAACTCTTTCAGCCCATTGGAATTTTCTTATATATTCATGGAAAACTCTTAAAACTTTGTGTGATAATTTACTATAAAATATAATATATTTTCCAAAAACTGTATGTTATATTTTAAGGATAGGGTCAAAAATGAAATCTCGGGCAACATCTAGTAGTTATAAATCTGCACATACAATAAAAAGGAATACTCAGCATTTTTTAACTTTATTACAACTTAACTTAATAAAAATTAATACAATCAGACTGCCGTCTGCCGTTTTGTGCCACAAAAGAATTATTACCTACATAATATATATATATAATAAAAATAATATTCAAATTTTAAATATATTTTGCTTCCAAGTAAATAAAACCTACATTATATAAAACTCGTTATAAACCTAATCTCATTGGATCCAGCGAGCGCGGGTCCATAGTGCAACTACTTTTATCCCGCTCACGCAAAGTTATCAATGAAATTCCTGCAACGGCGCCCTACGGTGCCTCGCGCTCTGACGTAACAAAATGGCGACTGTACTTTAAATCGCGCGCAATAGATTTTACCGTATTTGGTCGTTTTCCGTTGATGTTTTAATTGTAATCTTAGTAGAATATTAATAATAAAAATAATAAAAGTAAATAAGAATTAATAATATAGTATGTATTTATCTTTGTAATAGATGGATATAAATTTATATATAGATTATTAGATATTCATATTAAATGTGTATATAGATATAAAAGGCATAATAAATGTTACGGATTTTTTTTATATTTAACATATTCTGTATAATTAATGTGGTACAATAAATCAAATCGAAAATTTCTTTTCATTAATACAACCAACAACGCCACCTATGATAAAAAATAATATAACTGCAGGCTTGTGCTTTACAAGGCAAACTACAAGTTATACATGGTTTCTACAGATGGCAGCACTTATTTTTGTAAGAAATTCAATATCGAGTTGCAATAAAAATAGACAGATGGCCCTGGTAGTAGGACAATACGCATTTTCATAATATAAAATTTAGGTTGTCAATTCCAAATAAAAGTACAAGAAAAATTTATTATTGATTTATGCAAGCACTGATATTATATTTAATAATATACTGATAAATGGACGAACAAATAGAAATAATGGACACAAAAAATCAAGACATAATCCAACAATTTTGTGTGAAACAAAATGTCATGCCTGGGAACCGACCCGACAATCCGACCGAACAATCAATTAGATAAATAAAAAGAAAAAAAAACTTGACCGAAATCGTTAGTGAGAAAAGATAAGTAATAAAAACTATATAAAATGGAATTTAGTCATTAATTAATATTTTGTTATTATGTAAATATACTTCTAAATATTTCAATGTTTATGGCATTTGAACTAGCACTGTAAGTATATATTTTTTTAAATTTCGATACTGTGATGATTTGTATATAGCTGTTACATTAAAATAAAAATGTTATTTTGATGGTATCGGTTATTCCATCTCTAAGAGAGAATTGTCAATAAGTTTGTTACTGTCAAATTATATATTTATAAAATTGTCATTTGAGCTCACAGTTGATAAAATAATAAATATTAGTTTCAAGTTTTTTTTGCCTAAAATAGAGGGATTTTTTTCAAATCCCACTTCCAAAACCAGTGAAGATACGACTAAGAGTAACAATTGTTTTCAGTCTTCGCTGCGGATTTCAGTTAATATTTTAAGATGTAGTCTAATACATGTTCATAAATAGCTAAATAAACAATATTTAGAATTTATCTATATTCTTTTTATTATTATAAAATAATAAAAAGAATATCAATCATCCTAAAATCTAATTTTTAAGTAGTTAGCTTAGTTGGTTCATTGTGTATGTTTCTTGCTGACCAATTTGTTATTATTTTCAAATATTAAATAAAAGGGTTATCAATTGAATATATAACATATTTCTGTAGACGAGGGTGGAGTCTCGAGTAGCAGACAGTTAAAAATAATTATATATAAAGGCTGATGTTATTTTATGCCATTCTTTTACTTTTGATTTTAATTTTTTTTTTTTGGAGCCTGCCTGATGTTAATCATTAATGTAGTGTATGACGTCACACGCTGACTGAGAAGCCACTATTTAGGAGAAATAAGAATCTAATATATAAATAAATATTTCAAAATGTATAATATGACAAAACTATCTTTACCATAAGTACCATTTATGTCAATTCGCTCGCTTGTTTCAATCGGTCTTTCTTTTTTTATTTACCTATATAACTATAAAATCAATAATTACTATAATAATATTTATTGACTTCGTGAGTTAAAACTAATAATGGCCCATCACAGATAGTGAGGTCAAACCGCGATACGATCGTGCAAAAGTTATTTGATTGCACAATTTAGCACAACATTGCACTGTGCTCTACGAGTACATCCTTAAGGTCATCTTTTAAGAACTTGTCTATTTAATTCATATTTTGTATGTTAATTCTAGATGTTCTTTTATATTCTCGCCGGGACGTCACGGTGTGTGCTAACGCGATCCCGTGACGTCCCATTACGGCGCAGAGGGCCACCGTTGGTTTTTTAGTGGGTAGCCTTAAAAATGGCAGCATCCTCTATGCTGCCGGGTAGTCCCACATAACCCCCCGGCCGTCACCCCCCTGGGCCGATGGGGTACCCGTAACGGATTTTTCCAACGGAAAAAAAAAAAAAAAAAAAAAAAATGTTCTTTTATATAACTTTTTTTTTAAATCTTAGTATTAGCCCAAATGGCTTGAACAGCGTCAGGGGGGATCGTGGGCGAAAAATTTAACCCAGCCTTGAAATTCAGGGCTAAATGGCCAGAGGGGCACGGCCGACTTAAGGGTGTCTATAGGAGTCTGGGCCTTGGTTTGTTACAGCGTATTAATAGCTAAAGAAATAAATAAATAAATATTTTAAAGTCAATAAAAGTTACAATGAATTTACATTTCAATAGTTTTTATATATTTATGTTATCGTATCAGTAATTTTATTTACTAACATTTATATAGATGAAGTTATTTCTTATACCAAGTAATGTATGATCTTTCTATATATAGTTTATTAAAAACACCTTGACTATAGTGCAAAGGTTAGATCCCGGCTACTCGATTATTAAGTAAAATACTGAAATACCTTTGACTTAAATAAATTATACATTCTTCATTACGTGTCATATATATATGACTATCTATCAGGAATTATATATATTAACGACATACACAGACTTGCCAATATATTGCTGAGAAAGTAATAACATTTGACAAGAAAATCCGTTTATGATAAGACAAATATAACTAAAATAAATTTTTACAATAGACTATCAAATACCTTGAGAACACTTTTATGCGGAGATTTAATCACAATTAAGAACTTATCTAGAATATAATGAACTAACTAACCTGGCACTGTGGAAGGAGGCTGTGGCTGATGATGCAGCGGCTCCGAAGCCCACTCCCACTGCGAGACCCTCTGGTATGTTGTGTACTGTGATAGCCACGACCAGCAGCATGATTCTCTTCCACTGTGACTGGCGAGCCTCCAGCGCGCGCATCACACTGTCGCGACGGTCACCCTCGCCGTTCTCAGACTTCTAGAATTTATTATAAAATATATTTATTGTGTATCCGTCTATCATGTCTACTAAAAGTTATTGAAAGTTCATATTAATTATATTTTGTAGACTTGAATATAAATTAAAGAATATAATTACAGATATATATTAAAGTTTTGCAATTTATTTAAAGACTAATTTGTAATTTGTGTTTATTATAAATAGGGTCTCCACCGGTGTTATATATATTTTATATATTTTTATTTGTAAATGATTTGTTAGAGGTATTTTAAATGCCATTAAAACTTTTATTTTATTATACTTAATTTTCAAAAAACTCCAAGGATTTTTCGAAAAAAAAAATTGTCGCCATTTGTTTTGAAATCATAGCAATAATGGTTATTAAAACACAAAAAAACAACTTCTCGAACTCACGATCTTCGGCTCAGGTGGCAAGGCCTCTAACCACTAAACCATCGACAAAAATTTTACAAAAAAACACAAACATTGAAACTTTCCCCCTTAGTTATAAAAAATTGTACCCAGTACAATATATATACCTTGTTTTGTCACTTTCACACCTTTGACATAAATCGTTAGTAAGACAGTGACAAAACATAGAATAAGTTGTAATGGGTACAAATATTATAAGAAAGGTTGTTAATTTTATGAGTTTCTTTAACTATCGTGACATTAATTATAATGTCCTTGTATACATTAATCCAGGGAAATACACAGGGAAATTACCAGTTATGAAAGTGTCTTTACAGAGGAGCATACGTCAGATAGTACGGTATAAGTCCTTCTTTCACTTATATTTGTACACAAGTAAAAAAAAAATTAAATAAATAAAAAGGTTAAATACAGAAAAACTGTCAATTACTAACATTGAAAACGGGATGTTATTAAGGATATCCGGTAGTTGATAGGATACCAATAAGTAAGATGGCTACTTGTTGGTTAAACAGGAAGAAACGAGAACAGAGGTTAAAAGAACTCAAGGTTAAATTTCCTCTAGTTAACTGCAATAACTTAATATTAGAACGAATTGTATAATTATTCATATTACGTTTTAGAGTAGTCTAGACAAAATTAGTTTTATTACAATATTTATACACACGCATGTATGTACGCACGCCTGCACGCACGCATGCAAGCACGCACGCACGTACGTACACGAACACGCACTCATACACACATTGTCAGGCCTGGGGCCTTATTTCAGATGCTATTGTCCCACCTACGATACGTAAATTTCGTGATAAGTTTGTCTACGGCATTCTGTACGCCATTTTCAATTTTCGTAACAGCAGTGACGCAAGCAGACTTAAGAAATTTTACGTTCAATTTGTCTAGAGCAAAGATCCCGCGTAACGAGCCAAGACTACAAAATATTCATAGTAACTTTTCAGTAGTCTGTGGCAATAATTGAGGAAAGTTGATTTTAGTTTCTATTTGTCTTTTAAAGTTAATTTGTGTAAAGGATTATTATAATTGTTAGTTTTAAAGCACCTTACTTTAAGATATAATATGTTGGTGCTGCCAAAAATACACAAAGTGAATTTGTATTTTTTTTGTTTTATTATGAAGTTAAGAGTGGTTTATAATTTTATAAATGTAGTGTATGGTGAATGATGTAGTAAATTTTATGAATATGAACCTACTAATGAACTTTTACTTGCTTTTCTAAAGGATTTGTCAGTTATTCCTAATCTCGAAGTAAATCGATGCGATAACCCATCGTATGACGTACAGAATTCCATTTTCATCATCTTGTCCGCGACAAGAACGAAATATGTTTCAAAGTTGTGTGACGTCAAACGAGACAAGACAAGTTAAGCAAAAAATTATGGCATAAGGCCCCTGTTCAGATATTGGAACATCAAACACACCTCTTTCTTATTCTTTTCATGCTTTATTTGGTCCTTCTTCAGCAATATGCCAATTTGCTGGAAAACAGACGATCCTGGACCAGATTAGTCATAGCTAAAGCGCGCTTAAGTTTTACGTAATTTTGAACTAACCAAAGAATGTTGTGAGTTGTGGTGGCCTCTCCGCCGCTGAGCGGTGTGCTGGTTGCTGATGCAGTCTGCGAACTCTACAGGCTGAGTTTCCATGGTAACCACTGTTGGGTTCGACGGCCGCCTGTTGAGCGCTGTCATCATTTCTAAATCTTCTAACTTCTCTTTTGACTCTTTGCTCTTTGTTATTGCTGAAAATTTAAAATATGCAACTGAATAATAAGAACTTTTAAATAGTATAGCAGTCTTTGGTTAAGAATGGTTTGTAAAAGAATTATATGCGTTCTTATAGTATAACTTAACAAGGTCCCCCAGCCTCGTCTGTTTGTCTGTATGAATGCGATAAACTCAAAAACTACTGAACAGATTTTGAAATGATTTCCACCAATAGATAGTTTTATTCCTGAGGAAGCTTTAAGTGTATAATTGTTTGTACTTTAATGTATATTGACTAAAATATAATTGTGGTCATATGTTAAAATATTCTCTATAAAAATATATAAAAACACAGTGAATTGAATACATCTCAAGAGTTAAGACATTTTTTAATATTAATAAAATGGATCACGGCTATTGAATCCCACGCGGGCGAATTTATATATTAGTATATATAATTAGTAGGTACTCTAGCACATTTACAGTTACATAATGCAATTGAATAGTATCTTCATAAAAAATAATTTATAAAAAATATAAAGACTTAGAGATTATAATTTATAATCTATACTTATACTATAAAGTTAAGGAATTTGTTTGTTTAGTTGAATCTTTGAAATTACTGGATAGAATTGAAATAATATTTCTGTATACTATGGACAGGTTCGTGAGAATGGCTATCCTATGTAACATTGAGCTACTGCTTTTAATTCTAATAATAAAGTCGTTCGTCCGTGGGTGGAACCGCGAGCAATAACTAGTATACTATATATAATAGTATACTATATATAATAAAAAGTTATCTATTGAAGAATGCACATTATTCTCGTACATCTCATGATAGCGGGGATATTCAACGAACGTAACAGTAAATATATGATACTCAGAATATTATAAGATACTCAGAATTACTAGATTGAATCTGTCGGTAAGTTAAATGTTTTAAACAAATTGTGTCTACAGTTCAATGACCTTATTGAATGACAAAACTAAATTACACAAATGAAAAATTCTTACCTAAATTATGTGTATATATATATATAACTAGCTGTGACTCGTGGTTTTACCCGTGAACGAACGATTTTATTTACTATTAAGATAATTAAGATTAGTTGAGTTTTGCTAAATAGCCTCATGGACCCGCCTATCATAATCAGATGTTTTCAAATCCATCTGGTGGTTTCGAAGATTAGCTCGTTTCAATAAACAAATTTTCGCACTTTATAATATTACTATATATAATATAAATTAAAATCAAGGTAATATGTTTGTGTGTGTGTATATCTATTCATAGTTTGTTCACCTACATACGTGTCTTATCACTAACAATAGGCACTATTTGTATGTTTTGTCTAACAAAGATATTAAAAATGTTTACATATAATATTTCATCAGGAAATATTTTAACTAATTAAAATACCTTAAAGTATATATTGTATGTACTCATATATATACTATTGGTGTAGTCCGATTAGAGGGTTCTTAATTATGAGCTGGTCTCCGCCAGGGTCCGATATTATTTACGTGAGTACAGAGAGATATATAATAGTAATCATGAATCAAGAAAGTTTATATATTTATAATAAATAAGTTTATAAAACGATTTGACTGAGAGTCAATAAATTAATTTTGATATTTTTACATTTGAAGTAAGTCAATTTAATTGTGATTTTGTTTATTTATTAGTTTCAAAATTATAATATGTCTGTCCCTCTATATAAAGGATTGAATATCCAAAAATGTCATGTTCTTACCATAAAGAAAAGCTTAAGTCAAAAGAGAAGCTTGTTGGTGTAGTGGTTAATGATCCTGACGGTTGAGCCATGGGTTATGGGTTTGATTCCTATACATAACAAGTCTGCATTTTACAGACATTTTTACAGATATTTATTATATAAAATTACATTTAATTGACAAACTCTTTCACTGTTTCTTATAAAAATTGATTATAGATTATAGATATATATATATTATATGAATGTCATGTCAATTTTGTCATTAGTTATAATGATATTATTTTCTTATATTTTCAAGAGTACACATTTGAAATAAAACTATTTTAACGGATTTGACTCGCGTATAATTTGGTTATATTTTAATTTTAACGCAACGTTTCGAATGCTTTGCAGCAATCGTGTTTGCGAAATAAATGCAATTTATACCCGTAAAACAGTTTTATTGAAATGAGTAGTACTTGTGTAATTTTTAGAAAACATTAAAATATATATATATACTTTGATTAGGTCAATGGTTAGTTATATCAAACTTAAATTAGGGTTAAAGTCTTAATAACGTTGATATAAATTTTGTTAATAGTCTATAACAGAGACGAAGAACCTTTTTCCGTCCGTTCCGACGTCCGTACCACAAATTAAAAAAAAATTGTTTAAAATTTAAAACTTTACGTGCCACAATAAAATTACACTCAAAATAGCGTGGTGAAATTATACGTAAGTATAATTAAACAAATAAAAGCAATGATTCTTTAAATATTTTTAATCAATCAATGTTTTACAAATAGTTTGGGTTTGTGCTTTCAAACTTTCAAACGTGCCACTTGTGACACGCGTGCTAATGGGTCACCATCCCTGTTATATAGTAAGAGTATGACAGTTTTAAGTTAGACCGAGGTTATTAATTGACATTTTGATTATTTCAAGTTTATTTATATAAATGGTTACTAAGTAAGGTTTAATATGAAAGATAAGGAAAATTAAACATTATAAAATCTGAATTGAAGAAACCAAATAAAAAGAAATTATTATAGAGTAGTTTGTAAAAAAAAGGTTATATTAATCGGGAATTCCCCAAGCCATCTTTTTCCCCTGAGACAAACAAGGAAAATGAATGTCATATTGTCAAATGTTACTTGCAATGGAGGCCTACATGGTTGATCGTTATACATAATAAATATATTACTAACTATACATAATAAATATATTACTATCTTTATATAATAATATAAAGAGGTAAAGTTTGTTAGTTTATCTGTGGTAGTATTCTGTACTATTGATCAGTTTTTTTTATTTTTTCACTAATAGAGAGGTATATTACTTGAGCCTTATAAGGTAACGTTATGTTTAATTACAATTTAAATATTATTACGGTTGGCAAAAAAATATATAATACACAGTGCGCTTCCTGAATGAAAAATAAAATCTACATCAAAAATATTCATACTTTTACAAACAACTCTACACTAATATATTTTTGTTTAATATCTTAGATAAACAGTTTTATATGTTAAAAGTAAAATTTATAAGATTAAGTATCGATCAGATAATGGAGATAACGTTCACATTTCATTTGATGGAGTCGGTCAGAAGATAATGCTAAAGTAACAGTAAATGGGTCAAATTAGTATTATTGTTGACAATGGCCGTGAAGGGATACCAATGGGCAAAGCGCGGTGGTGAGGGGGGCAGGAGCAAGTATACCTATGTACCAGGGGAGGCCAACCCGTAGATCGCAGCCCCTAGGTCAGTACCTATTACCATCCGAAATATTACGATAATTATTGGAGTACAGTTAAAAGTCCCTAGTCGTTACATCGCAAAGAATTAGAAAGGCAGACAGTAGATCTCGAGTCCGATTGAGTTGGCCACCCCTGCTATATACAAATATACTTTCTATACAATATGAATTAGGCTAGCTTCTGTCCACGGCTTGGCCCTCGTGAAAAACACCGCCTTTTCACCTGAGGCCAGTTAGATACATACATACATCCTCACAAACTATCACAAGTAAAAAAGTTTAATAACAAAGTTTTACTGAGGGAGAGCAGACAAAGTCGCCCGCAGCAGCTTGTATTTTATAATTTGCCATCGTTTGAAGATAGCAAGTTTTAAATATTTGGTGTATGTTAGACACAAGGACAAATTATAAAAATAATCTACTTAAATGATGTAAGAAAACGTGAACTTCAAATGACGAATACATACTAACTAGTCTATACGTACTACTGTCTCAGTGTGCGTTAATTAAAGAACCCGTTGTATATTAATGTCATTTCTATACTATACTACGGCTTGCGCTGGATTTTAAGACAATATTATAAACCAGATTTCCATCCCGAGATTTTACATGATATTAAACTGATAGACAGACAATATTTATGAACAAACCTTGGTAACTTTAATATATTTAATAGCTTTTTAATGATATTTGAATATGACATACATATATTTGATCCTCATAACACATCACCCCATTTTTTTATATCTTTATCCATATATATTTATCTCAATATAATAAAGATAAAAAGTAAAATAACAACTGGAACCTACAACAAATTTAAAATACTGTATAAATTTGTTCAAAACATTTACAAAACTTCGACTGGCTGTTCGTAATTCAAACATTGTTATTAGCATCAACTGCAGAATATATGTATATATAAATGCTAATATTATAAAGCAAACAAATTGTGTGTTTAAAAGCGCTAATCTTCGAAACTTCTTCGATTTAAAAAAATCTTTCTGTTCATGATAGACAGGTTCATGAGGGAGGCTTTTTAGCATTACGCTATTGCTTTTATTTACCTTAATAATAAATAACATCTCAATAAAACTATTTTACGGATATAACTCGCGTTTATTATTACATTTTTAAATTTAACCCGACGTTTCGAATGCTTTGTAGCAAACGTGTTCGCGGTAAGACACCATCATCTCGTCGAGTTATATCCGTAAAATAGTTTTATTGAAATGTGTAGTACTCGTGTAAATCTTAGAAAACATTATAAATAACATCGTTCGCCCAAGAGTAGAACCGCGAGTAACATCTAGTATTTAAATAAAAGAAGCCTCGTTGACTACTTTCAATTTCATTTGAAAGCAATAAAATAACTTCGAATATCGATTTCATAACAATTCTAACAACTCAACTGTCTACAGTTATATTATAATAAAACTTAAAACAAGGTACAATGCAATTCATTGTAAATATAAGATAACGTCACTTGAACACATGTCACTCAGTTAGTTGATAACATTTCAATCTCATATATCTTACTATTACTAAACCAATACATTATATTAAAATATAATAAAGGTTAAAAATCTTGTTAAACCTGTTCTTGCCCGCACACACGAATATTTAAAGGTATTTCTATGAATATTTAAGCTAACGAATAAATATTTTGATACTTGACAGGTTAGGCACAGGTTGGATTCCCGGTTGATATAGAATTGGTTGGCGGGTTTATTAATAGTTGGCTATTTTCCGTCACTACAGATTAAAATAAATTTTCATCATTCAAATATATTTGTACCTAGAATCGATTGCAAGACCTGTCAATTCGAAGGTCACATCAACCACTGAACTATAAGGTCATCTAATAAGAAATTCATTACAAATATATTGTTACGACAATAAAAAATTGTCGAAATTTATAAGTATGTCAGCAAAGAACTAGACTTACGATTCAAATAAATGCAATTTTTATAAACATTTTGACATAACTATATCAAATATATATAGAATATCAAAATCATTATAATATAAAAATAAATGATGTAAATAAAAATTCTTAAGTAATATGATCATAAAACCGATGCGACCTTGACATTGCTAAAAATCTCGTTTAATAACAACAAAAATAAAATAAAACATTGATTTCATCACATTATTAATATAATATAATTAAAACAATTATATTCGGAAGTTAATTTACAGTACCATGAATATTAAATAATTGATAAATATTCCTAGAACTATCTTGAATTTAATAGCTGTTATATTAACTAACAAAAAATAAATAAAAATAATTATATGAAAAATTAAGAAAAGTAACAATAGTCTTGGGGTAAATGTTTTATGAAAAAAGTATTTTTCTTAAAAGAAAAAACTAGTTTTCAATAATAAATTTAATTGTTAATTCAGTAAATCAACTTTACTTATTTATTTTGTTATAAAATACAAAATATAGTCTGTCATTATGAACACGAGTCTATATTCCAATGTTATTAATTTAATGTTATAATTAATCTCTTTAGTCAAGAAACATCACAACAACCGACCCTGAAGTACACGGACTAGTATTTTGCAGCTTGCAATTAAACCAGAACTCTCACTTTTATTTATGATTATTAAGTTCCAATTATAAATAATGCAGAAGTTATGTTATTTAAAGACTTGTTCTAAAAAGCTGCCCATATATAGAAGTACAATAATCATTTGCTGTCAATATATGATATAACTATTTCATATATTTATTGACAACTTGCCATTTAAACATTACAACATAAAAAAAAAATTAAAAAAAATGATGTTTTGAAATGCAGTCCGAAAAATAATTATTAAAAATTCCTTTGTGCAAATATTTTAATGAGAAAAATTAATAATTTAGTAAATTTTTAGGTTTTGAATTTAAATTGATTCTAATTTTTTAATGAAGTATCATTAAATCCACTTAGCAGAGAATGTTAAAAGTTTTTAATGTATTATTTAGCTTTTAATTATTTACAAATTCAATTTACTTTTTTATTTATAATTTAAAGTAATTATGAGAGTTAATATAATTTAAAATATTAAGCTTTATCAAACTTTTACATATATAAAATATATTAAAAGGTTATATATTATTATCTCAATATTACTTCATTATTTATAGTTTTGTTATTAAACATTAAATATTTACGAAACTGAAAGCTCAAAGAATTACTGTTTAAATATTATTAGAGAAACAAATAAATTTTTTGAACGCTGAAAAGTCAAAAAGTAAGAATGCCAACATTATAAAACTCATTCGTAAGTAGACACAGGCGATGCATTAAACACTTTGCTGGCATCTGTGTTGTTTACAGTCGCTTCACACGCATGTGATGTGTTTGTTTAAGATTACAGTCAACTTAATTGTGAGCTAAAGTCGACTTTATTAATTATACAGCACTGATTGTGTTGCATCTCATTGCAACAGAAGTTTCCTAAACTCAAGGTCACTATGAACTTGCCAATTAAATCTGAATATTAAAACATTTTATAGCAATTAGACGAGCAATTGTTTTGAATTTTTTGCCTCATTATTTTGTTTCCATGCATTCATTGACCAATAAAAATAATTAAATTATATGACTTAAAGAAACCAAGAAGAATACTTGTTTTCTATAAACTCCTATAAAAATACAATAGACTATGTTAAGCTATAGTTAAATAATTTACATTAGACATATTGGTGTAATAGACAAATAACATTCAAGCTTTTTAAAAAAAAAACTAATGTATATTAAGTATTTTGGAAAGATCTGAATAACATGATACTATTAATGAGACATGATCATGATCTGATGTCATGAAATAATATTATAAAATATTTAAATAACATAAAACAAGATAACATGTAACAGCACAGTTAACTACATTTAAGAAAAATAGATCTCTTTTTTTTTACCAAAAATAGTTTTAGTATTAAGAGTTTAAGTATAAGCTTAAATTAATATCTCATAAATTTTATAAAAGTAAATTAAATATATAGATATTCTTCTAAAATCTGAACAACAATTATTAATTATTTATTAATATTAATATTTAATAATTATTAAATAATTAATTATTAATATTTAAACTGTTTAAGCTATTTATAAATTAACTAGTTACAAATTAACTTATTAAAACTGATATTAGATTCCGGAAGGCTGGATGAGTGATATTAAACTATTCACCATTACAATGTTACTAATAGTAAAATGTTTGTGTTTAATCTCATATGATTTAAACATTAATAACCATAACCATAACCACAAATCTTGTTATTTTTTAAAAGTAATTAATTGAGGAAAACCAATAATTTTTGGCTTTAAAATGATAATCAGTCAACGAAATAAAACAAACAAAACAAACAAAAACACAAACTGTGTTTTTCAAAAAAGAAAATAATATAATAACATCATGAATAGCATAATCGTTAAAATAAATTAAAAAATGTTCAGTAAAGTATATAAGAATTAAACTAAGAATGACGAAAATGAATGCTAAACCTATATGAAAATCTATTTAATTATTATCAAAAGATTTGTGTTTTAACTGTTAAAAAATGTAAACATGTCAAAATAACTAAATAATAAAAGCAAAAAACAATATAAAAGTCAAGAATTAATAATGTGTTCATATATCAAAATAAAGTACTTACATATCATCATGTTTGTAGAGTTGATTCCAAGGTAATCCAGAAACCGATCAGTTCCAAAAACAAACACAGCACCAAATAGGAAACCCACTGCCACTGGTACGAATGCATATTGTCCTTTTTCACCATATAACCCTGACTCAACACACATCTCAATGGCTGGCTCCAACAATGACCAGTATGACGCCGCAGTCATGACTCCAGCCGCAAAACCCAATGATACATCTAGTAATTTTCTCTGAAAGAAATATACTTTTCATTTTTAAATATTCTCCAGAAAAATAAAATCACAAGTGAAGAAGGTTCCATTACTTGTTTTCCTCTGATAAAGAATACACAACCGGCCCCAGCTGCAGTGAGACCCCACGTCAGTAGGGTACCAAGAAGGGCCTGAGTCACAGGACCGTAGCCGGGAATCATTTTGATTTTTCTTTTTTAAGTAACTACTTTGAAAATTAAGTACTATTTACAACACATATTTCAAGTTATGTTTTTATAGTAAGTCACTTTTATCTATCGCGATCTTTTTATACCAACACTCCACATGTTTATCGGTCTGGCTTTTGACATAACTGCTGACATCAGACATTTCTGATCGTTCTTGCGACAAATGACAGATGTAAACGTCAAATTCCTAAACATCAATGACATTACTTTTTTCAGTACACTATCAACATATTTGTATTTAAAATTAAAATTAGGTACTTACATTAACATACAACGACTTGATGAAATAAGTAAATTATATTAACTAAACCTATTAGCAAAACGTCTATTTTATGTACAAAAGGCTATTTTATTTCCTTCTCATTTTCTTTTTTTTTTCAACGCGGTAGATATTTTGAGCAAAATTTATCGAACCAAAATGAGCATTACGTGCAAATGTATCGAAAACTATTTGCTTTGCTGCTATTTGTAGGTCTAGACTCCATTTTACAGATTTTTAATATTTTTTTCACTTAGCGTGTGGGTACTTTGGTTTATAATTTTTACTCATGATTGCCTTAGACCAAGTACAGGTATATTTTTCATATAATTACTTTAACATGTCGATCACTTATGTCAAAATATATGTTTCTACTATGTCTGGTATGTTTTTAAGTCACAAACCTTATTCATTTCTTATATACTAAACGTTGTCCGAGTCTTTACTCGCTTGTATTAGTTTCGACAGTCATATGTTTATAAAATTAGTTCATTCAGAATTAATTACTATTTATTAAAGCTATTTAAGAATTATCCTTTGTGATACAGATTCTACCGGAAATAAAATAAAATCAATATTGATTATTCAAAATTAAACCACTTTTAATTAGACATAACCACAATAAATAACTTAATTCCTTTTTAAATTTCCTTGTTTTAACTCCATTGCTGTGAGAGCTGAGACAGCATTATAGTAATATATAACAGGGATTAGATGTAAAATAGATTACAGGTACTATCTAGTGTAATAAGGAATCTATATACAATTTTATACAAACATTGTAAAATTGACGCAAACTACCGCGTCCTCGGTGAATAAGATAATTCTTTATTATTTAAGCTACTGTACGTGAGAAGTTAAACGTCTAGTTAATTTAATATATTCCTGCTATGTTATCTTATTTTTATAAGACAAATTAATACTTGCGTTCTAAAGTACTTAAAGCAATTACAAGTATAATAAAAACGGTGTTTTACAAATAAATGTTTAAGTTAGTAGAGCGACGTAATATCATATATTTCAATAGAAGATAAAGAAGTTTGTCTTTCTTGCTCATATATAGTCTTGGGTTATAAAATAAGTAATCCAGGACTACTCGTTTAAGTATTTATATCTTTGTAACAACATAATGTGTTTTTTTTTTTTAGATTTTCTGTTGGTGACAAAAGAGCAACACCGACAGTCACGAATATTTTAAAAATGGATTAAAATGTAATTAAATGCAAATCAAGCATTGTTATGTAGGAGTCACGGAGAAGAATGGAAAGGCTGAATTACTCATAGTATCAGACTAAAGCTATATTACCATAGTTACCCAGTTCCTTCCTTGAAAAGGTAGGTATTACCTTTCGTATTTTTTTTATTGTGTTCACTTTAATAATTATACCCATGTATCTAGTCTATGATGATCTTTATGAGCTACAAGTTCTTAAATATTATTAGGTTTTAGTATACAATTGACTAAGCATAGTTTGACCTCAAAAAATAAGCAGTGAAAAGTTTTATAAAAATTATCTTTAGATTATTAACAGCTTTTTGATAATGTGATATTAGTAGCCTAGGTGGTCAACTAGGTTTAGTACTTAATAAATATAATGTAATCAATGGCTACTTTAACATAGTATCTTATTGTTTGGTGTGATATACTTATGCTTATATTATACTAGTAAACCCCCCGTTAATTCTTAACGGTCTTTATAAGAAATTCCATTTAAAAGACATATGTTGTGGTATATTAGGGCTTAAACTACAACATAGTAGTTTTCTATAACATCTTAAACTACAACATATGCCAAAACTACAAGGAATAAAAGTTGCAGATATATAAACCTATGAACCTACTTTTTCATGTGCATATATATTAGATTACGAGATAAAAACATTTTTAGATATAAAATAAAATTCTAAAAACAGATCTGTATTTGTGAGAACAACTCTAAGCTACTTAACAAAAGAGCTTCGAAAAAAATTTGTTTACAATGAAGTAGCTTCTAATTATTTGGTTGATTAACATGCTTCGATGGATATTTCTAACCGTTAAGATTTAACTAAATAACAAGATAAACGAAATATCTAGGTTAGTTTTAAATAATATCTGTTTTCAGAGTTAATAATTTAGTTTTCAATGGTTAGGTACTATTTTTATCTATATGAAATAAATGAGCATTCATACCCACATTCCTTTGAAATGCGACTCGACTTGACTCGATGATGTTCGTCCCTCAACTTTGAATGCATTTAAATTTAACGGTCACAGTTTAAATATAAAGAGCAGGTTATTGGTGAAATGTTCAAAGACATTAAGCTACTTTCTGAGAAATAATAAATAACACAAACATACAAACAAATTAAGGCAAGAATATTGCAATGCTGAATACATATAAAAAAATAATTTAAAATATAAGAAAGAATCCTGAAGTGTTGATATAAATATGTGTGTAATGTATATATACACATGAAAGGTATTACTATATGTTCTTAATACAATTGTGATTTAATTATAGATTTTTATAATCTATGGAGCAATTTTAATAAAAATATTTAAAAACAAAATGGCGCCTCCCTCCTTGATTAAACCCAAACCTGATCAATTCCGATATCCGCTTCTGCTTCTGAATCCTACGCCAGACCAAACATATTCAAAATCGAGGATGACTTTAAACATTACCTGACTTTAATACGCATTTGGATTCAAGACGGTGTTGATATTTGTCACTAATTGGCCCAACTATCATTAAAATAAACCTAATTAAAAGTATTTTAATTTAATTTCTATCCTTTTTTATTATAACTCAGACAACCAAGAACTTTTAAATAAAATATATTAATATAATAAAAAAACAGTAAGCATTTTTAAGCTCGTTAAACACCCAATTGACCTTATTATTACGATTGTTTCCAAATTTCTGATTTATTAGTGTTTAATTGTGACCTCCTTTTCATTATTTGTGCCATTGTAAGTAGGCACCGTTAGGTGTACGATGATGATATGCAATACCGTAACATGTAAAACTATTGCATACAATTCTCGGGATCTATCGTTAATTAAAAAAAAACAAACCTATAAACCTTATTCGTTGTTATAATCTATATTTTATTTTCCGCTAAAATTAAGATGTAGATTATGTTTATATTTCTTAAACTGTGTTCGTATTTTAATCTGTTTTGTTTTATAGCCATCATTAACATAAATAGATTATAAGATTTTTGAGGACAGATTAAAATTGTAATCCTTTTTGATTTGAAAACCGATTTTGTAGATTGGTTATTAATACCACCTAAAATATTTAATGATGTAAATTTTTAAAAATATTTTAATTTTCTCAAGAATAACAACATAGAGAAGAACATTATTTTCATGATTGAAAAAAGAATTATTGTCAATAATCAATTATCCACTACTTTTACAGTTAAGGGAACGCCACAATACTAAGCACATTTAGCCATTAGACTAAACACTGGGTGGACAAACCTACATGCATGCACTAAAAGCAGTAGGTATAATTAGTCGTTACAAAGTAACAAATAGTGCATAGAAGTCACACGTACGTCACCTAAGAATTCATATGTGTTAAGTTATTTTTTACTGGCAAACTCCAGCTGGATTGAATTTTTCATCCCTGGATTACCAAATTATGAACGAATATTCATTCAAGGTTAATATTTACATGTAACAACGCGTAAATACTCAAAAGTACTCGTTAATACGTTACTGATATTATAAAAAATCTAATAGTCAATTTATAAATGAGATTTTCATTACTAAATATATATTAGATACCATGACATGTTAACTACTAATGAATTTGTCAAAAATGACAAAAGTGAATCTTTGACATCTAAATTAAAACCGGAAATGTATAACATACTGTACTGGTCTTTCACATCACTACAAAACAATCAAGCCAGAAAAAAACTGTATTACTGTAAAAGCTGTTAATAATTTAAAACTAACAATGATTTTAAAATGGCTGCGCTTTTCTCTCCATCGCACACGATAGTTCACAGTCTTCACTTATCGTGTACATTCTTTGATCTTTTAACTACCATTGGGTGGCTTAATTGTAATTGACATGATAGATTTGTAGCTGCAATACCAGACTGTTTTTATTAGTTGAGTCGACTCTTTATGGAATCAAGACAAGCGGGGATAGAAACATACTAGAAGTGCCAGATCAAAGATTAGCATTATGTTCCCGAAACTGCTATTGCATGTTACTAACCTTATACAAAAAACTTTCAGATATAACTAAAAGTCTTCCAGTATATCAATAAAAAAAAAATAGTTTGAATACTTAATTAATGAATGTTTATATAATGTCAACAATTTTCTTAATAATCTATTTTTTGTTAAAATATATGATGTGTATTTTAGTTTTGTTATAGATTATTATTAATTATTATTACATATTATTATCTCACATAGCTAAATAAATTGTAAATTTATAGTTTTGTTAAACTTAGTAATTTAAAAATATTTATTTTAAAAAGTCAAAATATTGTGATGTCATGATATTTAATCTTGCACGCCATACATATGGCAAAACGTGAACCTATTTTATTATAATCAGATGTCATGTTTATACGATGTACTCACATTTAGCAAAAATAAACGAATTTGAATTTGAATATTAAAGACAGTAGTAAAGAAAAGGAGGGTGGGTCCGTAGCTACTAAGTAAGCCGATGACGGCAGGGAGGCGGTCTAAATTCCCGTCATCAGATATGTTGAAGCATATATGGTACACGAATACCAAATATGTCAAGAAATATATATATACATGTCAAGAAAACAGGAATAAAGAAAAACTACTTCTGCGTTACTATGTTTAATTAGGAATTGTTAAAGGCGGAATTAATAAAAAATATTAAGTGCATTGTTAAGAGCATGAGGGCGCCAAAACATTCAATCCGAATTATAAATATCTCTCTCTTTATTTTGTGAATACTTTCTCAGTCTATTTATATTATAATAATATGTATCAATTTATTAGTGAACTGAACTTTGTACTTTGCTCTGAGTTTCGATAGAAACAGAAACTTACTGAAACGTATTTAACAATTATTTTGTGTAACATATAATAATATGTTGTATGTGTGTTTGAAACATATTTTTTTTTATACATAAAGCAAGTTATATAGTTGTAATAGAAGATTAGAATTTTTATTGCGAGATCGCTACTTTGAAACACGAGCGAAGCGAAAGATTCAAAGTACATTGCCCGAGGGAAAAATAATTTTGCTCTCGAGTCATATACTCTACTTTTCATCCCCTTTCTATGAGAAAATATGTACCTACTGATTACTAGAACAGAGACGTCATTGGCGCGCTTTTGTTTTTTTTTTTTAGTTAGCGCGAGTGCCGTGCAACCAACACGTACAGCCAGTTTATTCAATTTGCGTTTGATTTCTACGAATGTTTTTTTTTTTTTTTATCATTTTGGCTTTTACACAGATTAGCCAATGTCAAGTAAACTTTCTATGAATGTTTATACGTATATGTATGTTCCAAATTCAAATCCCTTTTCAGCCCGATAAAAAGTTCCTATCGGAAAGAAGCTGTTTTGCTCCCACTGACAGAAAGCCAAAGCGACACTTTTCGAATAGAAGGGATGAAAGACAATTACTAAACTATTACGTACTTTATTTATTGTTTTGTCATTATTATATTAATAAAATATTGGCAAAAACCAAAAACAAAACCAAACTTTCGGTCTATTACTACTTATTGTTTATTTAAAAATATATAACACGACAATAACATACATTTGTATTTTAATTCCACATGTCTCTTTATCATGCACGTAAATAGTCACTGATAAGATTGTTATCTTCTCACAAGGAATGTCAATGAAGACGCAGCCACCGTATCAAAGAATCAAATAATCCGCTATATCATTATTCAAATTTTCGCTGTACTAGTTGTTTTGTTCCGCTCCTCGCCTCTGTCCCATTTTCATCTAGTTTGAAATTACGATTGGTTCAGTCAAAATTACAAGCGGTCATCCGTAATGGATCCGTGTGAACAGACCGTCATCATCACTGATTATAATATAAACATTTGTATATTTTATAAACATACAATAGATATAAAGAAAATACGATTAATCTTTGCAAATTAAAAACAAAAATTGGGACTAATTGTTGTCGATAGTTTAAATAATTGAAAGTATGAAGAGAAGCGGTTTTATATACAATGTTATATAAGAAAATTATGTAATTATTAAAAATAACAAAATAAAACCTATTAATAAAAATCTATATTTCTTTAAACATATTTTCATAAAACACTAAAATTAAATAATATAATGTTTTCTAAGATTTACACGAGTACTACACATTTCAATAAAACAATTTTTCGGATATAACTCGCGTTTATTATTACATTTTTATATTTAACCCGACGTTTCGATGATGATGGTCATCATCTCGTCTTACCGCGAACACGTTTGCTGCAAAGCATCCGAAACGTCGGGTTAAATATAAAAATGTAATAATAAACGTGAGTTATATCCGAAAAATAGTTTTATTAAATAATATACTTATGAATTTTGGTAAATTCCAGTTTATTTTTTAATAATATTTGTTTAATTTAGGTTAAGCCGGTTAATTGTTAATCCGTGAAACTAAGAGCCAGATCATCGAATTTCTAATTATCATCACTCAAAGATCAAGTAAACTTGGCGATGTCAAGAAAACATACAACAAACCTATAGAAACTGTCTATTCGTCTGTCTATGGATATTTCAAGTATAGGCCTAGCGTTAAGACCATTCTTTTATATCCTGAGCGTATCCACCATAAAATATTATCGCTCTTTACCAGAGACAAACAACGCGATTAATGAGACGACGGCTATGATACCTCGAGCCGAGTTTTATTGTATGTGGCGTATCGATTAATAATTTTCATGCACTTCGAGATTGTGTAACGGGTTCAATTTACTGTTGATATCCATTTCGGAGTCCAGACGTGGTGTCACGAGCACGCGGAAGGTTTTAAGACCTTCAATCATAGCATTCGACGCGCACCACGTCGTAATGGTTGCAAAAACACGTAGATGGCACGCGCTCGTCGCTTTTACCTAATGATTTCAATCGCAATACTTGTCATACAAGAAGAATGTTCAATAAATTGCAAATAAACATACATACACACATACATACATACATACATACTTATATATAGATTATATATATATATATTCTACATACTACAAAGTGGTATACCAGAGCATTAGATATCTGCGATACAAAAGGTGATATTATTTAATAATAAATTAAAACCAATATTGCCTTAAGTTTTTAATAAATTATTTGTAATAGTTGTTGTAGTGTGTATTAAGCTTAATATTTAAATACAGAATCCTTATTATGCTCCTTAACTTTTGATACATAAAAAATAACGATGTTGACTAAGCAAATTAAAATATATAAAATATATTATATACAGCACACATAGTGTGTGTATGTGTATGTATTTTTTGCGTGAAAGCGGTCGTGTGTCTATATGTGCAAGTATCGTAAAACTTAAAAGCAACTGCACTTCCTTATATTTTAGGCGAAGAAGCTTTTTGTTAATGTTTCTTTACAAACATGTGTTTAAGAATAGATCTGCAACTTCCTATTAACATTATGAAATGGCTTGATAATATACTAAATTGATTTCTGGCAAAAATGTTCTAGTACTCCTCAGAGGAGCAACAAGATCTTTTTTTCCGATTAACTCTCATAATATTATCGTCTATAAGCTAAATATCACAAACTTTATGAGTAATTTTATTTCTTTAATGTAATCATACACTTCTAGAAAATTATTATGATAACCTTATTTAGTTCATTTATAGTTCATTCTAATTTTAGACAAATATGAGCAGGTCTATTTTTTTAAAAAATCTGTAGATTATTTCTATAAAATACTTGTTTCACAGGTTGAATTTAACCGAGTACCACAAATTTCTTTAATATCCATTTTGTATTTTTGTGTCGAAATTATTATGCAAACAGATTTATCTATATTTTATCCTAAAAATTATATCAAAATCTGTCAAGTAGTTACATCTGAAGAGTGTTCCAATATTGTGTTAGCTTCTGATTTTATGAAAGTTGTATATATAGTATAGGATACTATATATACAATGTTTATTTTTTAGTTTAACTAAAACCATAACAAACAAGTTAAATATTGCTAAACTTTAGTCTTTTATTTTATAAAAATAAATCCTAACTCCTTACGGAATTTTTGTATTTAAGCAGTTTGGTGGTTAATCGAAAAAAAAAGCTTAACAAAAAGAAACATTTTTTAATAAATAAATGTTATAACATTGTGTTTAATTTTCATAAAGAATTACAATAAAATACGAAAAATATGTTTCAGTCATTGTGAGTAGAGAACACAGTACATACATCGACTAAAGCTAATACACACATTAGAAGACGATTAATTTTATTTTTAAAATATATAAATATATTATTTTATAACTGTACGTTCAAGTATAATAAAGGGAAAGGACGAGAGTACATTGGCCCAGAAACGGAAAGTGTCACAACAAAAATTTGCAGAAATTTAAAATATTTTAGTATATATTTAATACATAAACCCTTAAAATATTGTATTTATTACAAATCCTTTCATATTTTAGTGCTTTTAAACGTACTCAAAGTAATGTTTAACACATTTTCTTGTCTTGACCGACATGCACCGCTACTCTCAGCTGTCAGGCACCTGCCGGCAAAACATTAATTTATCTGTGATTACTGAACATTGATGACAGTGATCTGTCAAAAAGTGAGATCTACTGACCACAGTAACGTTTATTATTTACTGTAATCATATATATATTTATTTAAATTAATATTGGACCTAAATAAGTAAAAACTGCACAGTATATGACATCTGTTCCCCATTGTACAAGGCATTGTTTGTTTCTCCCAAAGTATGTTCCAAAGTATGCAGGTTAATAAATCAAAAGCTTATCTAAGTTCATCTCAGAGATGATTGACTTTCTATAAAGATTATAATTACAAAGCACAGTCTCCGTGAGTTAACAAATAGCATATTTAGTGATCTTATCTCGCCATCTCACTCGCTGAACCGATCGCGAAGCATTCGCTCTGCTCACTGTCACTCAAAGAGATTTCTCCTCCCAAATGTCACGCAGACGCATCTGCGGTCAGCGATACTACCTAATTCCCTATAATCCGAGGCCAATCAGCTTTGTAGATCACGAGATTGTCTATTTGCAAGTTCTGTGAGAACTGTCTAAGGCAGGTGGTTGTAAGCCCTCCCCAGCTTCTGCGGGCTAACTGTTCGTCGGGCGAGCCAGTCGATCCGCGCAGTTCCATACTGAGACGTCGCAGGCGCACAACGCACTCCCCCAGTCAAGTCGCGCGGGAAAGCTCCACTATTTACAACTTGCGCGTGCGCATCGCTGAATTAAACCAATAGTGCTAGTGTTATTAAAATAATTTAAACTGTTTGTGCTGTTGTATTTTATTAATAGTCCAGTCTATTTTGTATTTGTTTTTTTTTGTGGTAGCATTAGGAAGGTAATCGGGGCAGATAGTATTAACGGTAGGCTCCGCGCTCGAGTGTGGCAGACCGCAAGCATGACGAGCGCCAGCAACTGCGCTCTAGTGCTGCTCCTCCTGGTATGTTATTTTCGAATTTCAATATTCTAATAAATATACATACAATAAACATACATATATATATTTTTGTTCAGATAACAGTCAAGAGAATTAGAGAGATAAATAATAATTAAACCATCAACAGCATCTCGTAACATAAATATAATATATGAATATATAACAAAATTGCTTACAGATATCAATATTTTATAAAAACAATAAGCTATGTAATATTGATTATATCTACTTAAAAACACACACACACATACACAGCTTCCTCAATTTATCCATACAGTGTGACAAGTTGCTATACTATGTATTTATGATTTATCTCATATTAAAAGCAGTACTAAAGAGAATTTAATGAATTCTTGACAATTTCTTGCAAAAATCATGATTTAAGAATTATAATTTTTGGAAGGTAGTTAGTAAAAATATGAAATATATATTATTATGTAATATTTAAAATAAAAGAAATAGCGTAAACAGTAATAAATGAATTAATTGTTTATTTTACTTTTTTTTCATGATCTTGTTTGATTTTATTTTTCGGATATATTCTTGCCTTAATAATAAAATTACTGAAAAATTTTTTTTTTTACAATATTCTTGTTTAATATTTTTCCGATATTAAGAACAATGACGAAGGAATTTAAAATACCGGAATGCACGAAACTGTGAAATATATATCATTAATTCATATTTGAAACAAAAGAAACCTAAACAGATTTATAAATTAAATAATAATTATATTATCAAAAAAAAAAAACATCATCGCGACAACAATAACCTTTTTTAAGTACATTCAAAAAAAGACGTTAAAAGTATAACGGGTCTTGATATAATTACGAGAGTACAGGCAAATGAAAAGGCTTGAAGACGTGATCGAAACCATTAACAATATTGAATTTCACGGTTTGTGAATTTGTGTGGATTTATAAAAGATACAAATTAGTAAGCTGTAACGACTATTACATTTAGGAACCATTGTGCTTCATGAGAGCACAATATCAGGTTACGCGTAATATTTTTTAACAATGAAAATTTTTATGAAGGATAATTCGTCTCGTACATGTATAATTTTATATATATCCGTCCTTATCTTGTGTATGTCCGTCCTTTTCTCTCTGTAATCTTTAATTTTACTTACCAAGTAGTAATAAGAAATACTAAATTAATCTTTTTAAAATGTAAATCAGTTCTTCTATAATGTAACAAGAAAGCAAGGGGTATTGGGTATGGTATATTAATAAAAAATTGCTTTATAAACCTGTAATAACATTTCCTTATAAAGAGTTAAAAGCGTCGGTGATGTGAGTAATGCATGCGCGTGCGCAAGCGAGCCATAGCGCTTTTCAATTGTACCTGCACTATCATCGTCAATGATCCGTCTTTAATGATTTTTAATGATTTTTATAGATTGTTCTTGTTTTAAACGAATTTAGTTCTATAAAAAAATGTGATTTCGAATATATATTTTTTACACCCTTATAATAAAAAGATTTAAATTATATTTTTTAATTTATCATTTTATGCCTTGTATTTAGAGCTCTTATTTTTTTATGTCAGTTGCCTGTTTTTTACTCCTTTACAATAAGAATATCTTCCTAATAGTATTATTAAATAACTTATACTTTATAAATAACCTTTTTTTTATATTAAATATTTTCTAATAAATAAGGATAATAAACTTGACATTAAAACCGGTCGCCATATTGAAGTTATGACAATTGCAGTAGTTCAAAATAAGTGAAATAATATTCAACCAATTCCCAACTAAATTTTAAAATCCTTATTTTCAACCTAAATACATACAGATTGACGCTAAAACTTGTTTATAAGATTATCGCATTGATATGAACATGTGAATTTTATGTAAATTTTCATTTTTGCTGCAGAAATATTTGCAATTTATTTATAAAATTCAACCCAAAAGTGCAAAAGATGTGAAATACGGTTTAATTTAAATTTATTATTGCTATAAATTTTAAACATTTACTAAAGGAATGTTTATTTTTTTATAAGCTAGCTGCTACTCGCAGTTCTACACGCGGTCTAACGATTTTTTTTCTATTACCATAACCAAGAACAGTAGCATAATACAAGATAGTCTAGAACCTTCCTTATGAATCTGTCTACAATAATCGAAAACTTTTTTTTAAATCCATTCAGTAGTTTAGAAAATAAGCGTTGAAACAAACCAACAAACCTCTTTATAATATTATTGGAGAATCTCGCATTTAATTTACCTATGTTATATGATGTAAATATATATTTTAATAGCAAATAATACATTTAATCACACCCTTAACTATAAAAAACTATGAGGTCAATGCACTTTACTAGTTTATAATAAATAAATAAAAATGCATAAATTTCCAATCGAATGAATTTGCTGTTATAATGAATGAATACGAAAATAATAATTTATATTCAATTAAGAAAAATCCAATTATAACTGCAATAAATTATTGTTCTTGTTATCATTTAAAAGTTACGTAAATATGAATTTCATGAGCTTTTAATGTTTTTAAGTTAAAGTCTTGTGATAAAATACTTTTAGATATTTTAGTTATAATATAATGAACTAAACAATTCTCCTGAGAAAAAGATAAACCGTGAGACGCAAACACAAAGTTAGGAAGTGAAATAAATTATACCTTTTTCTTTGTCACAATCGGTTAATCTTGAAAAAGATTAAAGGAGAATTTAGTTACGGAAATACTGTTAATATATATTTAATATTTACGATGCAATGGAGCTGGCGTGTTTCAAAACCAAAACTAAACATAGAAATTTTTTAATCTTCGCTTTTAGGTATTTGTAATATACATATAAAAAATTATTTGTATGTGACTGTCAGATAAGAAGTTATGAATTACAGTTCATTGAAGAGGAAAGATACTTAAGACATTTTAGAGGAATTAGAGAATTGGAGTACTTAATACCAGATTGCATGGTGGAAAAGTCTGTTTTCTGAAAGACTAAAAACTTTTAAATGAAAAAAGTTATGAATTTGAAAACTCAACAAGTTTAAAACTACTAAAAGTTATTTCTATTATTTATGGTTTTAGATAATTGTAATATATCTTTTGTTATATGTTCTATGACATCTTAAATATTTTCAAGACTCAGAATTTAGGACAGCCTACACACGAACCTTTCATACTATCATTAGGTTATCTCCAGCTCATGTGAAAGGTGGAGCAATGGTTTGGGCTCAATTTTGATATCTCAGTACCATCTGAGGCACGTTTAATTTAATGGGAGTAACCATCTAGGTAGCTTTTAGTATTAGTTTAACGAGCTTTTTAATTGCCTTACCTAGAATGCCATCTGGGCAAATTGCACAAAACATTTCAAGTGTTATTAATATCCTAAAGAAAACCGAAAAAAAAAAATATTACCCAAAATAATTTAACTTTTTACTACAGAGCTTTTATTTTCACTCAAAAAAAACTACTAAAATACTAAAATTAAATTGATTTTTTTCTTCAGTTTGGATTATTATATAAATGACTAAAGTACTTTTTATTTAGGAGAAATACTAATTGGTTTTGACTATAATTACAATAAAATTAAAAATATTTATATAATTTAATAATATATTTTTTATTCGTGAGGAGAGGGCAGACGAAGTCGCTGTCGATAGCTTGTATGTATTCTTATTACAAAAGGCGAGAGCCAGTTGTACAAAATACAGTAATTTGAAGGCAATACCAAGCAAATTTTTTTATTTTTCATCTCCGAAACTAAACGATCATCTGGTATCGATTTGCTTTAGCGGTTTAACAAACTATAGTTAACTTTAACCGTAATATTGAAACAGAACCATATCGTGCTTTGACCGTGACAAGTGGGTACAAAGAAAATTGATGAAAGTTTTATAGATATTTACTTAATATAATGATATATATTGGAACAATGTCATATATTATTAGTTCCAATCGTGCTTATATTCGAGATAATTGTTATAGTTTTATTTCTACTATTTGGCGTCAACAAAGTTTTTAATCCGAATGCGGTAATAACTTTCTTATTATTTCTCGTATCATTGTACAGAGCAGCCTCATACAAAAATAAACATAAGATTGCCCACGTCTCCACGTACTACGTGATATACTATCTACGTTCTATTACGGAACGTAGTAAAAAAGTAATAATGTCAAATTAGGAACAGGAAATGTCATGTTAAAATGATATGAAATAAAATGAATTAAAATGAAAATAATGGAATGATAAAGTCATGTCTAACTAGACTATTGTTAAGAGAATTCTCTTCTACAATTACAATTCTAACTCTCAAGATCACATAAAATAAGATAGCAGCTTGCGAAAGATCAATTAATTTGAACTCTTCACGCTGTAACCAGAGCGGAACTGTTTTAGGAGAGTCCCGTTGGGTTGGATAGTAATTTGCATACAGGCACAAGGCATTTACGATGAACATATAACTTACATACAATATTTCAATCTTAACCATTATGTATCAGATTTATTACCTTATTAACTTATAGGGTAATTATCTTTTTTGAAGTATAACTTTCAAAGTTGTCGCAATTTATTAATCAAAGAAGCTATTTTCAATGTACCTTTGTCTTTTAAACTACTCAATATAAAAGTAAGGTCAAGTTCTATGAAATTATGCCATCTAGTTGTAGTAAAATAGCGCTGCTTTTCTTGTATACAAATAACAAATCGTAGTTTACTCTAACGCGATCGAGAAGGGAAGAAGATCACATTTAACTCACTGGTGGACTAAAAGTTTAGAAAAACTTTTCAAAAATGTAACCGTGACTATATTAAATAAAAACTTAAAAGCTCTGGAATATTTTTTGTACGATTTCAGTAAACAATAGTTATTTTCATAAAAAGCACAAAAATATTGGAAACCTTACTCATTCTTTTAAATATACATCATCATCAACATCATTGGTTTGTTTAACTCTTATGCGTTCGTAAATCGTTGATTGTATTGTAATATTATTAAACAATTTATTCCTTTTGAGATAAATTAATAAATAATAAATTGCAACATAAAAACAAATTTGGTTTTATTTTATAATAATAGCGCTTGTAATATAACAAATTCAAATTTTGTGTAATCGATTTTCTGACGAACTATTAAATTTTGATTTTCTGGTCATGTACATTATTCTAATCAAAAGGTCAGTTGAACCTTCTCCGTTTCTCTAAGTCGATATTAAATTTTGTGGTTTATTCTCACGATTGGTTGGGTTAAAAGTTATTTTAAGACATCTGTGTTATATTGCTTCATATCCTTATTTTTTAATTCCATTTGATAATAATAGACATTGTCTATCTACATTTTTTATAAGATGAAAATATATGGATTTCTATATTAATCTATTATAACATATTAAAAGAAACTAAAAATAATCATAGTATTTTTTAGACATGTCCGACTTACAATGTGTACTTCTAATAACAAAATAAAAACGGATTTAACTGACACTTACATCTCGTTTTCCGAGAACACAATTGCTGCAAAACATTTGAAACGTCAGATTGAGATTAAAATATTGCCAATAAATATAATATAACGAAGCAGATAAACATAAGTATTAAAATAAAAATATATATATAAAGCAATATAACACATAGATATCTTAAAATAATGGTAATAACTTTTAACCGATACAAATCGTGACAGTAAACCACAAAGTTTAATGTCAACTAGTGCAGTGGTGTAGAGAAATGGAGAAGGTTCAACTGACCTTTTTATTTGCGTAATGAACATGATGAGAAACGAAAATATTAGTTCGTCAAGAAATTGTAATAAAATATGTGTAAATTCTATAAAATACTAGCTGTATTGTAAGATAAGACTAAGTGTTTGTAAAATATTGCCCTGAATTATTGAGTTGAGCGAAGCAAAGTTCTTTACCGGTCAATTCGATTAATTTTTGTCCGCTATCTCCTCCTACCCCGTTCAAGCTATACTTATCAAATTTGGACCAATTATCACATGCCTTTTTTTTTTTTTTTTTTTTTTTTTTCCGTTGGAAAAACCCGTTACGGGTACCCCGTCGGCCCATGGGGGTGACGGCCGGGGGGTGATGTGGGACTACCCGGCAGCATAGAGGATGCTGCCATTTTTAAGGCTACCCACTAAAAAACCAACGGTTGCCCTCTGCGCCGTAATGGGACGTCACGGGATCGCGTTAGCACACACCGTGACGCCCCGGCGAGACCCCCCAAATGAGGGTGCCCCGAGCAACGTAGAGCACCCTCTCATCGTAGGCCTATGTTAGGTAAGGGGGGTCACCCTCCCCCCTCACCAGGCCTACAACTGGGGAAGGAAGCGACGGGCGTATTCCCGCCTCCTTCTACCCAGGATTATCACATGCCTATCTTTCTATAGATTTTGAAAAAAAAAAAAAGTAGATTAAGAGTAATTTGCAATTAACTTTATTTCTAACGAAAACGTTACACGCGCAGATGGTAATATCTTACTTATGGCTGTTATATGTATAGTTTTTTGTTAATTGCAGACATTGGGAATCTCATATCAAGCTAAAGTTTTGTATATTTTTTATTTCGTTTAGCATCCCCAGTTTGGGTGCTGGCGTCCCCAGTTATAATCTATCATTTTACTCGAAGTTATCACTGACCAAACTTAACTTAAATATCCTTTCTCTTATTTCCATCTCACAATAACCACACAAGTTAGTTTCGCAATATTTATAACGATGATTCCTAACAATAAGTGATACAAAGTGTTTAATTGTACCTCAATGTTCACTTGCTCATTGTTCCAGGTTCCGGCTGCGCTCACACAAGATTACGACGGTGAGTACAATACCAATTAAATAACCATTCTGATGCCCACTGATATTTAAAACTGCATATATTTGTAATTTGTACTACTACTGTCCGTGTGTCTGTAGACAATAGTAACGATCTGTGTTTTAGAATAAACTAATAATGTTTTAAGAACCAGAAAATTCCATCTTAATACTAAATTATTAATATTCCAATTCACTAATAAGTTCCAACGGTAATTTAGAACTTACTAGTTCCTTAATAACCAATAGAATCATGTTATGTATCTTTCTTATAGAAGTAAGATATAATTTATTTCACAGTAACGGATATTCAATGCACGTTCGCCACCGCCGGGTCTGGTGTGAGGGACTCCGTGTCGGCACTGCTGAGGAAGCCGGAAGGGTTCCGCGGCGCTCCGTTGTTCGCTGATGACCGAGCGACAGACCCCATCGCGGACCCTCTGTGCCAGATACGACCAGAATCTGACGACCCCACCGTCTTGTTGTACAGATTACGTATTACCGATTTCACGAAATGCGGTGTTTTAAAACGAAATGTACGTTGCAATAATCAATTTTAATAACCAATCTTTATATTTTTTTTTTCTTCATCCATATTATGCTATTACATATAGATAGATAGATAGAGTATAATATACGAATAAACGAACGAATGATCGAAAAAAAGTATTTTTATAGTTTTAAGCTTCGAATGATATTTCGGTAACTGTACGGAACACGAAAGTGAAATAATGAGTTTTTCATTACAAGATAACGATGTGACAATTTAAGATAAAAAAATGTTTCGTCATTCAGCTTATTCTAGTAACATTGACATATAATAGAAATTCCGTTATAATAACAGTATGAAGTGCTTAGTGGGGTATAGACAACGAGCACCTCTCTACCATGCTATTATCTGAGCTGGGGACCGGTATCGAGGTGGTTTGTGGAAACTAAGACGTGGCCAACACTGTACACTAATAGCAGCTGTACTATATACATAAATACTTGGCATCAATATGTCATTTGTAAAACGGCAAAATATTATCATTACGAACATGTTACTTTTTTCTAGGCTTCGCTATATATCTATCATATTGTCTAGGATATAACTTCATTACTTTGATACCGCAAGTTATTAAGGTTAAAGACTTTATTTAACGCCTGTCTATTTTACTTAAAAATATATCTTATAAATATTATGGCAAAATAGACTAAATTTACCACAATTTATGTCTAAACTAGCTTCTTCCAGAAGCAACGAACGTGTCAATTTCGGTAATCTTGTTAGTTTTTGTTTATGTTAAAAATTGGGTTATTTCTAATTTGGATATTTACAATTTAGTATTTTATTATAATCTAAAATAAGGACTTCATCTTAAAATATGTCTATACATAAATAAATTCTTATGATCAAGACTTAAATACAAAGAAGTTATAAATATTAATGTATTCCCGTACGTATCAATATTTTGGAAAAAAAATTTTTTATAGCAAGTAAATGTAAAATGCTCTGCAGGGTTTCGTGCACGTGCGCATCTGGTTCCCGCAATTCCCTGGTGTTGTGATGCAGTCAGACCAAGAACTGATCATTATGTGCAAACCACCGGAGCCCACCATCATCGAGAATAAAGCCGCAGGTTTTGCCGGTAGCTTGTGAGTACGTTATACATTAGCAAAGTCGGTATTCACTTTGGTGACCGCTTGTCAAAGACAAGATGAATTTCAGTTAAGGTCAAAGTCAACTGCTTACTGAACTATCTAACTCAAATTAACTTTTAGCCCACATGGCGCCCGTGTATCGGGAGTGGTGGAAGAGACCCCAGGGCGTCTCGAGTATGAAGTAGCGTTATACAAGGAAGCGCCTCCCGTGTCTCGGCACTCCAACCACTCCGTAGATATGCCTGTCGACCAGGTAAATACTGTACGTAAGCACAGTCCATTACACTTTGCTTTACAGCACAACTACACAGTAGTTTATATTAATTTACGAAAAAAAATATTATTAGCTTATTCAAATTAAAATTATAAAGTTCATGATGTAAAACCATTTGCTATTATGTGACAGGCTGTACCAATCGGAACAAAATTGCAACTGCGCGCGCGAATCAATCCTGACTCAGCGTGGCGACACATCAAACTACTTGAAGTAGCCGTGTCCCCGGACCCGGACCGGCCTCACGCCAGTGGTGCAGTACTGCTGGTAAAAGATGGGTGAGTTTTTGGTTTTTGAAAGCATTCACTTTATAACCTCTTGTTTTAAAATCAAATATTTTGAGATGTTATATGTATTTTTTAAAAACTATTTTTAAGAAGATGGTAAATTAATATCCGTTTTAAAATGTTCTGTGCAGCTGCCGGAACAGAGACTTCGCATCAATCATCCCACACCAGCCGGCCCGCTACCGGGAGCGACACAACGAAGTTTTTTTAGACTTCGAAGCATTTCTTCTAGCTTCGATGAAAGAACGTTCCACTCTATGGATCCACTCGCAGATCAAGGCTTGCATGGACGCTGCGGACTGTCAGCCCGACTATTGCCTCGATCTATTCGAACCGTCTGGTTAGTTACAATGAAAATTAATTGTGTACAAAAACGATTACAGTTATTTAAGTTTACGGTTAATATCTTAATTTATGGCCACGATAGAAAACAGTAACGATCATAATTTAACGCGAACACGCTCACGAGGCGAGGTGTGCCTTAACTATTATGTTTTTTTATTAAGTTTACAATTTGTTACAGCGAGATTAAGAATTTATTTATTAGCCACAACTTTAACATTCAATAAGAAACTCAATAAGAACTTGTTGTTATAGTTGAATATTTACGTTCATTCAAGGTCACGGGCGACGCAGAAGGTCATTGCCCGAGAATGCGACCGGAGTCGCCATTGACAACAGCACCCAGTACACGCGCTTTAAAGAAAACCTGGAGTACACAGTGGTGATGCCGGGAGAGCTGTTCCATCGCAAAGCTCTGGACGGCACGTGCGCCACTACCATGATGGTCGCAGTCGCGCTCGGGGCATTGCTGTTCATGTCGGCTTTATTGGTAAGATTTACTTCTTACTATAATGTTTTTATGACCTGTGGCAGCGACATTTTACTTGTCAGCCTTTTTAATGATATATCACTATTCTAATTTACAGTTTCGTTAACAGTAAAATATTGCTCGCTCACCATTAATAAAAAAAAATATATTACCGACCTATACAATATATATTTACGATACGGTAATAACGACCATGGTGATTTCAGATGTGCTACCTCGCAACTAAACTTAACTCTACGATGCTTAAAAACAGCAGTCTCCAAACTCCAACAGGAAAAGGATTTGAACAAATTTTGAGAGAATTAGCGCATCATTCGCTCCCTGACACGGGATACACAGGTCGCCCCACCGTACAATAATAATTTAGGTTTAAGAAATTGTACAATTTAGCTTTTACTCTTAGATATTTATGAGATAATACATTATACATTGCACTTTTTATTTGATAAGATATATTTCATCGTGAGCAATAAAACTACTTAATAACTTAAATTTAAAAACTATACTTTGCTAAAGTAAATTTAAAATTGTATGGTTCAATTTTAAAATAATTAAGTGTACTATAATGTCAAATGTCGAGGAATTAATATAATGAGTTTAGTAATTTTTAGAATATTGTCATAATCGTATTTTTTTATATTAATCTATCTCACATACCGGTTAATAGTGAAATGACAGGTGCCGGTTTTCGCTGTGCAAACTAAAACAACAAAAACATTATTAAATGTTTGTTTATTTATTAAAACTTAAACTGTAAAGAAGTAATTTATTTTTAAAATTAATATATTTATTTTGTTTTGAATACTAAGTTTGATTTAGTTAGATGCATAGTTATATAAAATCTGAATTTTAGAAATTAGATTTCATGTTACAATTGTCTAACCTAGTTAGTTAAAAACATGCAATATATTAATATTTTAGAGATTCAGAGAATACCTCGACTACGTAATCATATAAGAAGTATTTTAGTAAAAAAATGATCTTATGACTGAAAAATATGAAGTTATCTGATAACTTAAAACTTTTTCAGTCATGACAGTCACGCTAAATTATTTATTTATTTTCATTACAAACTTATTTTTCTTAATTGGACAGTGATAAAATAATTTTAATTAATTTATTACATATAAAATAATACCCATGTAAGTGTATGCTATATAAATTTAAAATTTGTTTTTGTGAATGAATTAAATATTTATGGAAAAAAAAATGTTTTATTGTTTGAACCTACCAAAAAAACTACGTTTTCTTTGAGATGGTTTTTGGTTTAATTTCGTCATCACATCGTGATGGTGTCTTTACGAAACACAAAATCATTTGATTTTTAAACTTCTGAGCATATCCAAATTTTAGCGTTAATTACAAGCTCAAAGTTTTATATACAACAAACATGTTAAAAGTAAACAAATACAAACAAAAACAGTTAGAGACCGACTAGGACATGATAATTAATTTTGTATAAGCTTTCAATAGGCTTCTTGTTAGTAATACAATAATTATTAATTTTCTTTATACTTATTTTAATTTTCTTGCAAATGATCGTTATTTTATTGTGCTTTCGATATCATTTTTATTTCACAAACATAGTTTTGATTCCGTACAAGCCATACTCTTCAATTTCACCAGGGCCCAGGGCAAGAACCCTATACTGCCGCATCCCCTCCCTTAAATATCATTGTAATAATAAACAAACATTTAAAAATCCAAATCGGCTAAGCCTATCTCATGAGATGACCTTATGTGTAACAAAAACTAAATCATTGTCTCATCTTAGGGTTATCTAGTAACAAAGGAGGTAAATAGGTTTAATGGTTTCTATAGGTACGAGTTTTTGAACGGTTAAACTTCTGTGTTATAGACATTATATTTTTAGATATCTAATTGGCATTGATTGCATAAGCTAGTAATGGAAATACGATGCGTTTAAAACCAGTAACCTAATGGCAATTTTTTTTGTATTCTAACCAAATGTGTAAATTATATAAAATATTATGCAAATAGAAAATTTGAGTGACAAGAATGATAAGAATTTCTTAAGAATCGAGAATTCTTTAAATATCTTTTTGTCTCTTATAAAACAATTCAGTGTTTCAGCGTTTTTATTCTAAATGCATACCTTGGTAAAACAATAGCGCCATCTATTTCATAATATTTGACAGAAAACATAGATAAGTGATATTGCCTGTTGACTTCACTAACTGCACCGAGTACTATATAACTAACTGTCCTAACTGATGTTGTGAAAGACATGTAAACTGTCAAAACTTAGAATTTTGAAATTTAAAATTACTTATTCATACGTATTATTTGATATTGCCTTTAGTCGAACGAATTACATGTATTTTTATCGATTAAAACAATTGTTATAAGGTTTAATTATATTTTTAAAGAATATGAGCAAACGGACATTGAAAACTTCAGAAATATTGCCTAAAGCCTCAAAAATGGCTAAAGGACATTGGTCTCTGGGTTTATTAGATTCAATGAAAGACCCCAAATATATCTACAAAGAAACAGAAAATATCGTTGTAATAAAAGATAAATATCCTAAGGCTAAAATTCATTACCTCGTTTTGCCTCGTGAAGAAATAAGTAGTATTTTTAAGTTGAATAAATCTCACATAAGCCTTCTGGAGGAATTTGGTTCTATATTTGATAATATCAAAAAGGATCATATTGATTTAGAATTACGTGCAGGTTTTCATGCAATTCCCAGCATGCAGAGACTTCATATGCATGTTATTAGTACTGATATGATTTCTGATTGCCTTAAAACCAAAGTACACTGGAATACTTTTACTACTAGCTTTTTCATACCATATAATGGTAAGCAAATTACTTAATATATTTTACTATTTATTTATTAAGAACTAACATATATTTATTACAGATTTATTAGAAAGACTTAAAGAAGATGGTGTTATACAAAGAATATCAAGTGAAACTCATGAGTCATTAATAACTCAACCACTAAAATGCAACCAATGTGAGTGCCAACAAAAAAATATGCCTCAGTTGAAACAACATTTATTAACTCATGCTAAACAAAATAATGATTAACCTGAAGAGAGCAACATTACTTTTATTATTTATTAAGTGAAAATTTTATTATCGTTACTTAGCCTTATGATATTTTATTGCATCTTTTGAACAATTTTATGGAAAACTTTTAATTGCACTAATTTTATTGCCAAAATGCGTTAACATAATATGTAACAATTTTGATAATTTGTGATTCCATTGGAACATTGTGATATAGTTCCAGAACCAATTGTCTATTAAACTAATTTTAATAAAATTGTTAATCATGAATTATCACAATTTAAATTATATTGTATTACAAGAATAAATTCATTTAGACAGTTAAAAATCAAAAACAATATAATTTTTTATGTACTATCATTATTCCTATACTTTTAATTGATCTATTTATATTATATAGCATAATATACTGCATAAAAACCTGTACTATAAATTATTTTTACAAAGTTGTTTGGAGCGTGGACTTTGAGAATCAGTGATTGAATCACTTGAATAGCTGTTGTCCTCTTCCTCTGGTGTGTAGATAGCGAGATTACGCCTTTTAAATATTTTTTTAGTTGCACTTGGAGGTGTTAAACAGTCTGATGTGTTACTAATAGATAAACTATTTTCTGGTGTATAAACTGAGGATTCCCGAGTTAAATCTTCAGTGTTCTCACTGGGTGTAATGGGTGCTGGCAGAGAGAGCTTCGAACATTTCATTGGTGTCTGTTCAATTTCATTATCATTTTCCACTTCAATTTCACTGCTATTATACTGAACTTGTTTGATAGTCCTACCAGAACGAGCCATTACAACTTGTATTGGATCATCAATGCCTAACTTTTCACACAGATATGTAGTCTGTGGATTAATTACAGGATCCCTTGGTATACATTTTGGTGCTTCTGGTTTATAAACAGGTACAGTTTTAACAAATGTCTCCTTATGTATTGTTAACTGTTCTAATACATTAATTATTGCCTTTTTTTCTTCTTCACTAGGAGTAAAATCATACCTGTAAAGAATTCAGGTTTTAATAAAATGATTCACTAACCGGAATTACTTTAAATATATATATTACCAGCTAGTATACAGAACTATATGTAGGTTACAAAATTAAAATAAATTTTATTATGAATTTTTAATAACTGTTATAATATGTAAATTAATAAATATAAAAAACAATATTCACCTCTCATTACCCCCGGGACCAGGTAAGTGACAATTAATATTCTTCACAGATAAAAGATGATTTGTATTCTTCAAAACAGCTAACCACTCAGGGTCAAACTTCAAAGTTTTATCACCATCATACTCTGAAGCCATATCTAATACTTGTAAGTGTTTCCTTCTTGGCAAGCACTTGTCTAATGCAAGAAATTTAGTTTCTGCATTATCATCATGTTTAATTATTGCCGCAAACTGGCAATGTAAATGAGCAGCAAACCAGTATTGTGGTTTTAATGTTAAAAGCAGCTTTTCTGCTGGGGGACTACCTAGTTTGTTTGATTCTACATCTTCCCTAAAAATAATAATTTGATATAATAGTATATAAGTGAAATAATAATAGTATGCATGTGTACCCAGTGGTACAAGTGAATACTATTTGAAATTGTTACTAGTTTTAAACTCCTTTTGTTCTTTTTCATGAGTTCAGAGCATAGTGGAATGACATTCTAGTCTGGCAAATTCCCATAGTACTGATTTAAGTATAGTTAAATATAAGTAATAACAATCATAATATAAGTAATGGATCATGAAAGACTAAATACAAAAATATTTAAACTCAGACTTTATTTACTAAGAATAGAGCAGACACAATATTACAAATAGGTTTGAGTTTACAAATTCCATACCTTAAAAATGGCTTTCTTCTCAATAAATTCTCTTTATCTCCATAATTTGTTATACCCCTTGGCCAGTCATGGGACAACATAATTTGGATCTTCTCTTTCATTTGACTCAAGCGGAAAACATCAAGAGCTCTTATGTGGTACACTGATCTTAATGAACTAGGGGTGTATGGGGGACACTCCCATAAACCTTGTAAATAATCATGGCCTTTAAATATTCCTGATAATCCTGGAAAATATAAAAATTTTATAAATATTAACTCTGGACATATAAATATGTTAAATTAGTTTAATTAGTCAGTTTCATTAGGGACTCTCAATTAATTATTTTAATCCAAATAGAAATATCCCGAAAAATATAACAAAATATACCTCCAATGCGTAAATTGCCAAACTGTATAACACCAGCTCTTCCTAAGTAATAAATATTAGGTGCAACCCAACCCCCATATGGAAGCTCTTGTAAATAATTTGAGGCTTCATGATTACCACCAATAAATATAGTTAGTATTGGAGCTACCTTTTCACCACTGTAATATCTGAAAATAATAAAATTATTAATCGTTCTTTTATAGATATAGTATAAACTAAATAAAAGGTACTTACTTGTGAAAAGTACATATATTTTGATATTTTTCTGGTACAGCCATAGCTCTAAGATCATCATTATTGCGAACTGACTGAAAATCTCCACAACATATTAGTAAATCAACCTTTATACCCTCCCTTTCTTGTAAAGTTTCTACACAATCATAAATCTTATCCAGTTCACCGTGTGCACATCCTTCTATTGCGATTTTCATTTTACTTTAAGACTAGAAATTAGTTACTATACTAAATACTAGTTTATTAATTGTAAAACAAGCTTAGAGTTTTTAAATATTTAAACTTTTTACATGTAAACTTTACCGGATCTATAAATAAAAGACGCCAATCTCGACATTGACAATTGACAGTGACATAAACATCTGACACGCGGCAATCGAGCTTGACTCTATGAAAAACTCCTAATCGGCAAATTATAATTCGCAAACTAATTAACAAACAAAAGAAAAAAATAATTAAATTAATTAATTAATTTTTAAATTTTAAAAAATTTAAAAATTCGAATTTTTTTTTCCATTTTTCGGTAACTTCGGCGGCCGATCTGACCACCTTCCCGTTGGACAATCAACATAATTTTGAAAAGTGAATCTTACATTTAGATGCTGATTCCAAATATATCTTTAGTTTTTCAAAATTCGACACACACACAGACACACAGACACACAGGCACACAGACACACACACAGACAGACAGATCGGAAGGAAAAACTGAGTTTTTCCAAAATATAATGTAAGTTACAACGGGCGACGTGTAATAAAAATTTAAAAAAAGCCCAAATCAATTGTATATACATATTAAAAAACGAAACAAACAATATGATGAATACTTGTCTGTTAACGCCAAAGGAGCAAAAATTCTGCTAATGCAGCATTTTTAAATGTTAATGCAACTACATTGTGTATTTGGGATTTGTAAAAAAAACAGAGCAAGATGCAATTCAACTTTTTGAGGAGCGAAATAAACAAAGAATAAAAAAAGTGAACCTAACTTACCAAACAATGTGTTTAAAAATCAGCAAACAATATGGCGTACGTTGTTATGGTAACTCGTTTTATATCAATCGTAGGACCAATCGTCGTGTTTAAAAGTTGTTTTTGCTGTCAATCTGTTAGGATAATGGTCTAATTTTGATCAAAAAGCGGAAAAAAGTTACTAATTTAGGCTGACAAAAACAACAACTTTTTATTGCTAACTCACAAAGCAGGACTTGCGCTTCAAAAATTATAATAAGACAAACTGTAATGTACTTCTAGTTTATTTTTGAAAACTTAAACTATCAATTTTTTAAATATATTTTTTTATTTATAGACAATTCAGATTTCACATGAAGTTTTATTTTTTACATTTTACCTAACTATATAACATCAAACACTTGCATATTTGCTGGGGCCACTGATGTGGTATGTCGAGCTCTAAACTGAAAAGCCCCAAAAGTGGACAATCCACAGCCCATAGACCGGTAGCTCACTGTCAGCTACAAACTCATTTTATGTGAAATAGGGCATTCTTGGTTTTGGAGTAGTGCTTAATAAATAAAAATGCGACGAAAGCCAACTCGTCTCGGTTCCTATCGCTTAGAAATCTGCGCAGTATTAGAAAGTTAAAACCTGGTCTGTTAAAACTGATTTTAATAAAGTGTGTAGTTATGGACTCACCCTTGATTAGGTAATCCTATTTAAAATCAAACTTTAATTTCCACATGATATTAGGCTCAAATGTTGTTATGAAATTGTATGAAAATCATATGAAATATGAAAATGTTGTGATGAATTAAAATTAAATTAAGAAAGTAGTTATGAATTAAAAATTATGAATTAGTTATGAATTAAAATCACAGGTAATAAATAAATAAATTATAAACTGTGGTAATAGAATTTCAAACCTTATGTCTTTCAAATTAATCGCACTTGCCTTAATATAAAACACTGATGATTTATAATTATATCTTCAAAAGATGATTTGTACTTACTAACTACACGAAAACTATATTATTTACAAGCTGAACCTATATTATAGTTTCTTGCAGTTGGGTCATCGACCTTGGGCTACGTATCTTGATCGGTAGTAGAATAAAGAGACTCACTGGATTTTAAGTCTTTTTTGAAGAAGAAGAAAGAGATAGAGAGAAAGAGAGAGCCGAAAGGAGAAATATACCTAAAAATTTTTTTTTTCATTACAACCTTTAACCTTTTTTCCATTATTATCAAAATAAATTAATTTAATATGTCGAAAAACGATATATTAAACAACTCAGCAATATACTTATTGATTTTGTAAATAAAATTATTGATTATAAAGATCGGAATAAGAGTTAAATGTATTCAGCTAGTTGAAGGAAACGATAACTTTAACAACTTCGTTGAACGGTAAGTTGAAAGTGTGAAAATGTTTTGTATATCTGAATTCCTTTAGATTATAAGGCTGTCTAGTGAATGTTCTTTCGGCTTTATTTTTATATTTTATTACAAAAATAATGAAGTTTTGTGTTTCTAGTTATACTTATATGGCAGAATAAAATATTTGAACAATTTTTGTATGTATATGTTTCGTGATCCATGGTAACTATTAAATATAATTATCCGTCTGTACTCACGTTATTATTATCGAAATATGCCAGACTAGTTTCGAACTCATTCGGGGTCCTTATTCATGAGCTCTGAACAAGGCGGAATCAATTTGAACAATTTTTATAATATGTAGTATTCTGGTAAGAAAAATGATCTTTACCATTTTTTGTCAATGTAAGTTGTGGTGATTCGTTTCGTTTGTTTACAATTTCGTTTGTTTACATTTATTCTTCGTGGTACTTGGCTATATTTTAGTTACCTCGTTGATCGACCTACTTCATTCCTAGGTAGGAGTGACTCTAGGCTAAACGAGTTAAACTATTAGCACTTAGTATTTTCTTAGATTTTCACGAGTACATATGTGAAATAAAACTATTTTTTACGGATTAAAACTCGCGTATAATTTGGACAGCCACTTACATCTCATCTACCCGTGAAAACGATTGCTGCAAAGCATTCGAAACGTCGGGTTAGAATTAAAATGTAACCAAGTTATACGCGAGTTTTAATCCGTAAAAAATAGTTTTATTTCAGTTATTAGCACTATTTAATCTATACTAATATTAATTAATGGAAAGGTTTGCATTTGAATGTTTGAAACAAATAAAGTCAAGAACTACTGTGTCGAATTTATTTTTTCACAATGAGAATTTTATATTATAACATAGGCTATACCATGGGTGGCGAATGGCACTCATGTCACTAGTGGCATGTTTGAAAGTTTTAATGGCACGCACAATTTTATTGTGTCACGTTACCTTTTCAAAAAAAAGTTTTTTTCTGACTTTGTGGCACGGACATCAAAAAAGATTCACCATCCCTGGGCCTATCGATACCTATCTATATTATTCTTAAAATTGGTTATTACTCAGCGCCCCATGTGGCTACGGGAGGAACTACGAGTAACAGCTAGTGTGAAATATGTTTAATTCCACAAAAATACACTTTACAAAACAGATGAGATTTTTTCTTAGATATACTCATTTGGTACATTCCTATACACCTTGACAAATCAATTAACAGATTCTGGCGTGAATTGAGAAAAAAAATTAGATCGCGTTAATTGACCAACTGGTTTTGATAAAACAGTTAATTTAGCAGTTTCAACTAAGTAGTAATAATTGAGTATAACTTTTTAAAAATCATCTCATATACTTATAATGTATTTATATTATAAAAAAGGTATATTCACAATTCTCTATCGCTAAAAATATTTTCTAAAAATATTTAGTTTTAATTGTACAAAATTGTGAAAATAAGGCAATAATTAGTCAACAAAAATTGTTGATAATAGTTGTCCCATATTATTATTATTACTCCCATGGTGTTCACATCAGTGCAATCTCCAGTAGGCACGGACCAAAGATAAGTGCGCGGGCGCAGTGACGTCAGAGCGGCCGCGCCAATGGCATAGAAGGCGTTGCTACCTCCCCATTACCGCCCACTCGTATGTCTCATGTCAGGAAAATTAGGAAAAACTTAATTAATAAATAAATATATGTCATAATATTAAAACGTCCACAATTAAATGAATATACTTGCGTAGAAAAACGTTATAATTTTTATAAACAATTATTTTAAAAATAAATTAATAACAAACTTAAAAATGATATATTTATTTATTAATATATATATACATAGTAATAAGTATAATGATAATTAAAAAATATATAACAAGTTCGTAGTAAACAAACGCGGGCTTGCTTACATACAATATCTAGGCTCGGAGCACAAGGAGAGCTTTATAGTCGGAGCGCGCGAGTCGAGCGCACGCGCACGAGCACGTCCCGCGTCTTACACAATATAAATACACGTCTGGTCTGTGCATCATGAGCTGGAGTCAAGATCACGACAAACCAGCGAAGCTGGAGATCAACGAGGCGGTTGGCAAACTGCTGCAGTCCTTCAACTATGACACAATAGTACCGCAACCGAGCAAGTATGTTAAATACGTTTTATTTCCGGTGTTTTGTATTTAGTAACATGTGTTTATCATTTATTTGGTTTGTATTTATATTGCAAATTTTCGGTAATTGTCATATGATCCTGGAAGTTAAAACATGGATCTTATTAGATATTTCTAAATGTCTATGCAATAACGTCATTATTAATCTTGAAAAACAAACAGGATATTATATAATATGACGAGTTAAATTATAATGAAAAGGTTTATTTTAATAATTAACAAAATATTATATTATAATACAGCTTCATCAAAAGCTAACAAAATGAGTTGGTTCCTGTTTAAAGTCAAAACACTTAAGTCTGAAGTGCGCAACACACAGACATACGGAACGGAGGGATGTTGTGTTTGCATTTCTCATATACAACTATAATTATTCTTTGAATGTAATATAGTAAATTTATGAAATCTGACACGTTTCTATATATACTAGGAATATTCAAAATTGTAATATATTTATGCTTTCCTTTTTTTGTTTTCAGAGTAACATTGTCAAGTAAGATTTCGTAATATTTTTTAAATTGTCAATCAATCAATCAAAAGTTTTGTGAGATAATTCTATGACTATATTAGTATGTTGACAGAAAAACTAACTGAACACTTGCAAACAAAGAGGATACTATAAGAGATAATAGAGGATAAACTTTGTATTTTCTTAGATTTTCACGAGTACTTATTTGAAATAAAACTATTTTTAAGGATTAAATTCGCGTATAATTTTGGTTACATTTTAATTTTAACCCGACGTTTCGAATGCTTAGCAGCAATCGTGTTCACAAGTAGATATTATGTGTCTGGATAAGGATAAATTAAATTGAAAATACTAAAGCTCAAAATAATCTTTAACTAATCCAAACTATATAACTAAAATCAAAGTAATAAGTAGTAGAGGTAGTAGTAAGTTTGTGATTGATGTCGTTGTCTACACGAAAAAATTGATAGTATTCTTAAGAATTCATAAAAATTTAATCATAGAGGAGATAACGTTACAGAAATACTAAAGTGTAATAAACTAAGGTTGGTTATATAATATATACATTATAACAACTCGCTAAAGTGCGAAATCCTAATGTAGCGAAAGATTGTCAATTATGAGTTTCACTAAAAATTGGGCCAAGCGCAAAAAGAATTATAATTCGTACATCTAAAACTAACTGCAACAGCTGTTTTTGCACGTATGCAGTGCATGCATGCACTAGAAGACATTCTAGCTGTCTTCTAGTGCATGCATGCACTGCCAAAATTTCTAATATATAATCCTTTACACTAGAGGATTAAAGATACTAAATTTCAGCGCTGAACTATGTTCCGTCTTGGAAGTATCGTGGACGGACGGACAGACGGATAAACATCCCAGTTAATCTTATAAAGAAGCTGTTGCTACTATATAAAAAAGCAAGCAATTGAAAGCTCAAAAAAAAACTATCCTTTTATCGGTAAAAATGGGCCGCACGTGGGAATGTTTATTGTCAGATAAGAAACTATTACTAAAAAAAATAATATGCGAATTAATAAGCATATAACATTTTGAATTTTATAAATGGTTAGTGATCTGAAACAAAAAAAACCGAAAAGTCATCCGTTAAGAGTTAAAAAATAAATTGATATTGAAATAAAAATTCCATTATTATAGTATTTTTTTGGCAAAAAACAATTTGTATAACATACAAATATAATAAATTATTTTAATATATTTTAATTTAAAGTATGGTCATATCTAGAAACTTTACTTCTTTTATTTCTTTTTTTCTTTTTTTATATTTATATATAATAGAAATAAGTATAAGATGAACAGGTATGAACAGGTTTTGAAATTTGTATTTGTAGTGAGATGCACAAAAACTATCTACTGTCCAATTTTAATTTATATTTCATGTTTATTTGTCCCAGTCAAAATATATGATACTTTAGTATTAAAAATTATTTCAGTTTTATGGCAGAAAAATAATATTTAGTTATAATATAAATTAAAAATAGTTATGAATATAATTTCGGTTATAGAATGCTTGTTTTTTCAACAGAGAAGGAGAACAGGGTGATAGATTTTCAAGAGAAAATATGAAATATTTTTTATAATATAATATTTGACTAAAAAAGATATTAATCCTATTTAGTTCAATTGTTAAACAGAACAAGAAAAGACAAAATCATATAGTAACAAAATATGACTTTTTCAAAAAACCATTCTTTGTACCCAAAAGATAGAAAATTATATTTATCTAGTATATTTATATCTATTAGAGTATATTTTGCGTATATTTTTGACTATCTTTCGATTATAATGTCTATGTTTAAATAAGTTTTTGCTTGTGTTATCGTAAATTTTAAAAAGGCAACATATGTATACCTATATAACTATTTTTTAAATAATTTAATATCTTTTATAATAAATAAATAAGAGACATTATATTTCTTGCTAAAAATTTAATTGCGCCTTAAGGCTATAATTTACAGTACACATGAAATAAATAGGTATGACAGTGCTCAGTTTCTTTGTTGTATTTATTTATTACATTTCATAACTTTCAGCTCATAAAAAAATCGATTAATTAATTTATTTATGAACTGTCTCCTGTAATCCTTAACTTACCAATATTTCATTTGTTTCTCCAAATAATAATTAAATTATGAAGACATAAATTTGAGTGAACTTTATATCTGCTGTCATTAGCCAATAATACGCTCCTTGTTTCTCATTATAATTATATCTACCAAATAACTTAGATAAATAAATTCTTCGGAATAGTTGAGATTAGTAATAAGTCTTGAAGTATCGGAAAATTATTCCCAATTACTTGGACATATCTCGTAATTACAGTTTAAGATAAAGTCGACCCCGGGTCGCGACGTCTTCGTAACGCCGACATGTAATGTGCAGGCTTATTGAATAGCTTTCATCTCTTATCAGCTCCTTGTTTCTTAATCGATTGTCGGTTTTTTTGAAGATCTCTAGAGGACTTAAACAAGTGAAAATTATGATATTCGAATAGAATAAATGTATTTTTTTGCGGTAAACGTTTTACTTCAGTCCGCCTACGAAACTTACCTAGTATATTGAAATTCATTGATTGGAGTCAAATACCCTGGCAAAAAGTTCCAAAGTAGCCTTGCTCACAATAATATTGGAAGCGAAACGCTTTATAAGAGACTGAAACTTCCACCCTAATTCGATGTTTTCCTGTAAACCTTTTGGTTAAACGGCGGTGATGGAAAGGAATTAGCGGAATCAAATTGTGCATCTCCACTGCATTCTAAAATGAACATAACAATAGACCGAAAAATTTACCATCTTTCTACAATGGGTTTGACATAAAGCGATGCTATCGTTCGCGTCCGTTTAAATAGAATAGAAAAGTAAAAGCAAATTTTTAACTCGTTTAATTTTTCGCTAATAATGATTGTATTTTAAATGAATCTTGATTATAAATTTTTCTAAATGATGTAGGATGTTAGAGAGGGTGCGATCGTGTGACGGTTTTTATCTTCTTCCTGTTCTACCGATTTATTTCCGCGAGGAGCGATAATGCGCCAGCACAAACATTCTTCTTGAAGGGCGCTTATCTTATAGAGGGAGTCCCCGACAAATAATTATCCGTAAACTTCAACTTTAATCTATATTTCTTCTTAGATTAAATGAGCTGAGCGAAGCGAAGCTCTTTACTACTCAAATTTTCAACTCTTTGTGACCCTACTCCTCCTTCAATTTACGAGCTACACGCACGAAATTTTGCACGCATGCGCATAATGAGCAAATTTTCGAGATAATTGATAAAATGTGTCCCATATAGTTAATATATACGCGAGGCTAACCCCGCTTACGTGGACCTAGTTAATAATAACCTTAATGCTTTTAAATTGTCATTAAATAAAAATAGTTCTGATACTAATAATAACTTGTAGCTGAATACTTCCCGGCGAGCGAGCACCTCACCGCTGGAAGTAAACAATCATAGTTTACGCACCTATTCGAGCCTGCCCTGTAAGTAGGGGTGCAAACATGTTCACAGGTACCGCTCACACTCAAACAAACACACACACATACCTCTATGTTTGTTGCTCATGACATTTGAACTTCCACTTAACGTTGTTTTCGTTTGAAAGATGAAATTTGATGATTGTTCAATTTTACAGATTAAGTCTCTCAAACCTATTTGTTTATGGAGGTTTAAAGTTTTTGCCCGCAGTGCTACTAAATGTATGAAAACATATTTAAAAATAAATATGTTTGTACTTAAAATTAATAAATATCTTTTAACATTCAGATATTATAAAGCTTATGTAATACATGGACAATGATGTTATTAAAATATTTGAAGAAAATAACAAAGCCCAGGAACTATTCAAAAAATTTTATTTGAATGAATGAAAGAATGAAAGAATGAATGTCAAATTATTTTAACTAGAAACTAGCTAACAAACAAATTTCTAATACTCATGTAACCAAATACAGTTCTGATTAAAAAAAAAGTATATCAATATTTGAACGAATGAACGAACGAATAATTGAATGAATATTTAATTATAATTTGCTTCAAATACATATGTAACTTAATAAAAATGCTTTACATTTGATATATAAATTTACACGGGTATATAGACTCTAATTAGTCGGCGTATTTCTAATATTGACATAATGTAATCTGCCAGTGCGTTGAGCTGTTAGCGAGGCCGCGATAACTCAAGCAGTTAACACCACCCGTTCTCCATTACCCCCATGTACTTGTAAGATACCTCGCTAAATGTTATTCGCGATCTGTTACCACTCTAACTTTACCTATTTTGAGATATCCCACGGTTAACGTTGGTAACATTGTTATTACGATCAAACGCACTGCACATAGTTTGACAGTTTGTGCGTTTTGTGTGCATCCTGAAATCTATGCCCATAAACTCAGGAACCGTTGGAGGTGGGTGACAAATAAACTGACTGACTAACAGACAGTTACATCTCGTCTTACCACGAACACGTTAGCTGAAAAGCACTTGAAACGTCAGGTTTTAGTTAAAAAATGTAATAATAAACGCGAGTTATATCCGTAAAAGTAGTTTTATGGAAATGTGTAGTACTCGTGTAAATCATAAACGCGAGTTATATCCGTAAAATAGTTTTATGGAAATGTGTAGTACTCGTATAAATCATAAACGCGAGTTATATCCGTAAAATAGTTTTATAGAAATGTGTAGTACTCGTGTAAATCATGGAAAAAATTGTTAGTAGTTTTGTCTTTGCCAATTTCTTACTTGGGTGGCTCTCTAACGAATGATTCATAATTACGAAAATAGAAACAATTAATGTACGAGTAAATGAAAGCTAGAAGCATTTTTAAAACAGATTTAGATTTCGTATTCTGTATTAAATTTTTTATATTATTTTTTTAATATTATCTATCTTTTTTAAATAATTACTTCTGAAATCTCAACTAATCTTTTTGAAAATCATTGCGATAGAAATAGGTTTTTTCTCTGTATATAATTTCGCAATTCAGTAATGTTATGTTAATATTATTTATATGCAGGTACATAATAGTTTTACTAGTTTCAATATTTATAGAAGTCCAAGACCATCAAGAAAAAGATAGCCCAAGTGGACTGTGGTCGTTATCAGCTAATGTGGACACAGATGTGTTCCCATGCTTCAGTATTAGGGTGCAAGGCATATACAATATATTAAAACAAAATACAATGAAATACATACAATATAATATATACTCGTATATCAAAATCAGTGTAATTGAAAATATTTGTATTCGATAATAAGAATTATAAATATCTATATGTTTTTTATTATTTACACAATATTTGTGATAATATCCGGGATGGAGTGGCCAATCGTATTGCATTCGCAGAAGCGGCTTGGTTTATCAACGCAAATAGGATGCATGTGTGAACAAATATGGCGGCGTTTATGCCTATTGTATATTAGTCTGGTATGAAGATACAAGCCGAGCTTTAAAGATACTTAAATCTATCTTTATAACTAACTTTTTTTGTAATAACCATTATTTTTATTCTATTTTAATTTATTAATCATTCACTCGTTCATTCGTTGTCAAACATATGTTATATTGTCTGTATCTAGAGTTTTCCCAACAATTTCAAACCCTTTCAAATTTAAAGCAAATAAATGATAACACCATATCACTGGAGAAATTATTTTTTCCCAGGGGTGGGTTGCCCAGGTGTTCTTGAATCGAGTACTGAATACTAATCCGTTATGATAAAGAATTCAAGTGCCGGGGTATGATAATTGTAAAGACACGGCTACTGTCCTGTTTAAGAGCGCCATTAATTGTTTTATGGTGGCTGTTAAAATGAGATAAACGATGATCTGACTTCTGGGGGATGTTTGGAAAGTTTCAGTGAGTGGTGACAGAGTTCTGCAGTTAACAATTGTAAAATTTTGTGGTTAAATTTTATTGGTTTAAACATTATTAAAAAATTTAAATGTTAATTATATTATTTTCTGCCCTATTCTTTTGTTAGGTATTATTATGTAAATGCATAAAGATTACTAAATTTTATCTTATCGGAATTTATTTTATATATTAGCACGAAATATTCAGTATTATTGAAAACAAGCTAAATTTATCTGAAAAATTATTGAAGAACGACAACTTAATATTGATATAAATATTTATAAGAACTTCATCTAAATTAGGACTAGTTATTATATTAATAACAAAATGTTAATAAACAAAACTAAATTAATAGTAATCGCGAGTAGGTGTAAGATTTAGGGGCTGCGCCGGCGCATCGTTGGAAGCAGAAATAGCGTGGGCGGGCTCGTCATGGACGACAGCTATCTACATTCTGCACTGTTTATGACTTCCTCAGCCAATGGCCTCCGAAAGAGATTCTCATCGTCATAGCTTTAAAAGTAACCAAAATATTAATAAAATAGGCAAGGTCTTGTCTTATAAAAACATTAAAGTTAAGCATTCGTCTCAATCTCTTTTATATATATTCTACAAATGCGACAGAAAAACAGTCCTTAAAAAGTCTATACATATTAAAGTTTAGAATTTTCTAACTATTTGAATTCCTCATGTCTGGAACTACAGAACCTCACACAAATTATCAGATTTTTTTTAATCTTAAAGAATATATAACATTAAACACAACCTGCCTTTTACATATTTGCAATTGTATATGAAATTTCAGAATTCAAACCCTGACTGCAGTTCAGCTGAAGGGAGTCGAGGGCACCAACTCATACCTAGTACAATAAAAAAACCGTTATATTCTTAAAAAATAATCAAAAATCCAAAAAATTCTAAACAACTTCTAAAAACCTATATATACTTGTATAGTTAATCTATAAAATGTATTGAAACGTAAATAACTCGTAGTTTTTATATCATATTATAATAGGAGCCTGTTTGAACTATTATTGGTTAGCTACTGGTATATAGTTTATCAAGATTTCATAACATCGACTCATATTATGTCGACAAACCGCTACGATGTATTGTACGTGACACGTGTACAATATTTTGGTAAGCCTTGAAATACGATATTATTTACGATATTTGTTATAATTGATTGTTAACAGGTTGACAGTATGTTATTAAAATAATAATAAATGTAACAACTGACTTCTTAATTTATATATGATGTTTTATGCGCATATTGGTCACTTGATGGAAATTGATCCCAACCCAGTCTCTTGAATAATTAGGGGTCGCACAATAATATTATTTTCTTCTTCAAAAAGTGTTCAGCATTCAATATTATTTGACTTTTTTGGCATTAAAAATAATTATAAATATATTTCATAGATCTAAAGATTTTAAGTTTTAATTAGATACGGATAATAATTACATAATAAATGAATATATCTTCAAATGTCGACATCAAGTGTTGTAATCAACACGTGCCTATATTTCTTTTTATTTAAAGCAAAACATATTCATGTCGTTTTCGTTGTAAACACAGATGTAAGTCGTAGATGACTGAAATCTGGCGTAGTAAATCATTATGTACAACTATAAAACTTTTTGTCAAGGACCGGAGACGGCACGTTTGGTAATGAAATTAAAATTTAAGCCTTTAAAAATATTTTTATTTAACGACAGAACTAATTCTTTTCGATTATTTCAGAATACCTTTCGAATTTTCAAGCATAGAGTAGACATTTAACTTTTTATCATTTAAATATGTAATTTACAAATACATTTATTTATTTTTAATTCTTGCTTTCACTAGAGCGAAGAGAATAAGTTAATATTTGACATATAATCATACATAACATATAGGACACAAGTATCTGTGATTGTCAGATGTTACTAACCAGATGTCGTCGCGCGGTAGGTCTCATCCTACAAAAACTAATCAAATGCTCGCTATATTGTCTCCAGGCATCTTGATTCTGATTTCTACACAAAAGAAACGTCATGCTATTTATAATAATTGTAAAGTGTTTTTGATGTGCTGACGCGGCACGGGCAATAAAATTCACTTAATTTATTTAACTGGAACTCGTTCTAATAAACAAGGAAACCGCTGGTAGTTCGGCGAAGCAGTAGGTGATTATAGTTTCATATCGGTTCCCGCGAGTGATCCGTTGGAAATCAATCGACTTTTAGTGGCGTGTCAGTATTTGAAAAAATTATAATTTATTGTCAGCATTGAGATCGCGAGGAAACCCGAACGTTATTGGAAAATAAAAAAGTAATAAAATGAGAGATGTTTACGAGCGTAAAATGACGTGAGGGACTTGGCTCGAATAAAGATTTACATGCGCCGGCACACTATACTGAAATACTCGTAAGAGGTAAACACAAAACACATAAAGGGTTTTGGTAATTTAATTTTTTTGTCGCTTTGTTACTTCGTCTAGTAATTATTATCGGTCGCTCGCCGAAAGTTGAAACTTTTAAGTGCTATCGACACTCGAGTGTGTATATCATATTGGAAATGTCAACATTAGCTTAACTCTGTGTAAAGCTGTGATGCAAGTACCTACGTGTAGTTGAAGTTTAATGACAAAATGTAGGGTTTAAACTGATTATTGTCATTTTACGAGTATATTATAAGCTACCTATTGAATGCATGTATTTTATTAGAAGTTATGTGTTATACCTAAGTCATTAAAAATATTTAGTTATATATTTTATTACAGATATAACTACATTGCATAGCGGACAAGAATTTTCAAGTAGATGCGTAGAGTTTAAATCGAAGGCTTATTACACAAATGTAAAAACTTGGATATTTACCCGTTTGTCTTCATTAATACTATGAAATAAAAATTTGTTTTGGAATTTGACCTTCTAACTCAAACTAACGAATTAAGTCACTTTAACCAGCCTGTATTATTGACAATAAAAGTAAAGAGAAATTAATATTTAACATTCTTCCATCCATCCAGAGGCGGCGGCTGCATGAGGAGGGTTCACGTGAAGCGTCCAATGAATGCATTCATGGTGTTCGCGCAGGCGATGCGCAGGCGCCTGTCCGAGCAGCGACCCTCGTTGCATAACGCTGAGCTTAGCAAGTCGCTGGGGTCTATGTGGAAGTGAGTAGAACACAAATATTTTACAATACTCTATATTTATTTTATAACGTTTTCTTTATTTTTTTTTAGAATGTGGTTTAAAACTCGAAACAGAAATTTTAAACGACAAAGAAACAAATATATTGTTTACAGTTATATATATAAAAAGAAAAATATAAAGCTTCTTTAGAACGAATCATCAACATTCAACTTTTTCTCTCGTAGAATTCTTTTCTGAAGTTCACTGCTGCCGTTTGAGAATTTCACACAAAAAAAATTTGACATTTTATATTTACGTGCTGTTATCATCATAATATATAACCTGAACTTAGGGTAGTTTAGGAATCTATTATACCCCCATGACTGTTTAAGAGAAAGGTAATCTTTATTATCTTAAAATGATCTGGGATTTGAAACCAGGATCTTTTGCATACAATAATCACAGTCTAGCCACTCAAACAACAAGGTGACAATCGTTTAATAAGTTTCTTTAGATTTGAATTCAAAAATAATTCTCTCTAATCACTTTAATATTCGTAACTGAATGAAAAGTTTATATATCATATAAATAAGAACTAATGAAGTTTTAACTATATACAGAAATGAAAAATATTTTATGATTTATCAAAATGGCACTGAGATTTAACACAGCATATTCTGCAGCTATCTAAATGAGGACATCGGCAATGAAATGACTAACACAAGTACTGCGGGGTTGAGAAAGTGGAGGATGGAGTTCCAAGCTTTGTTATTATGTGTTCTATTAGCTTGTATTAAAGCTGCTTTCGTAAGCTGTATCCAGACGAGCGTGCGGCGCCCAGCGGAGCGGCGTGCATCGATTGTTTACTCATTAAAATACTATCACCGCTAAGTGATATGATAACATCTCTAACTGTCTCGACCGCAGTTTGGCCGATTTTAAAAATATTTGGATGTTGGTTCGTTCGTTTTCAGATATATTTTTAGTCCAACATTGTTTTCTAAGATTTACACGAGTACACATTTCTATAATACTATTTTAAGTTTAAATTTGCGTTTATTATTACATTTTTAAATAAAACCCCACGTTTCGAATGCTTTGCAGCAAGCGTGTTCGCGGTAAGACGACATGTTGGATTCTGCAACATTGCACAATTTATGACAAAGCTTGTAAATATCTATTTAAATGGAATCTGAAATTTATATTATTTTTCAAATTGTTCAAGTTATTTGTAGTACGAACCATTAATACTAGTTTATTTTAATTTTTAATTATTTAAGTAGTTATTGTTAATATGTTTGTGTATATCAACTATTACATATATCTCGGCCACCCGCGATGATTTATCGTACCACAAGAATGACATGACTATTCAGAGCAACTCTCGAATCTTCAAAGAAAACAGTCGGTGAAGAGATGCTGATTGCTTTCTTATGATAATCTCTCACGAACTGTCAACGAATATCAGAATAAGGATTTTCTATGAACTTTTGCAATGCTGTCTTGACCATAAAATGCATATAACGTACAAAAAATACACATCTTAATATTATTTCCAATTAATTACCAAATTATTATCATAAATGTAAAGAACATATATAATTATTAAAATAATTAACATAATAAATTTTCATTCGATAATTGAAACAAGTTTCTAGATTTTTGTTATTACTAATCACAAATGTTTTATGACGGTACAATAAAGATGGCGGACGCACAGACAACTCATCTGGAAATAGTCCGCTGATACGATTTTATGCCACTGTTGCATTCCTCAGACTGTCGTCTCATTAATGTAATAACATTATGCATGCCATAACTCATAAATGTGTAAAAGTTGCAACCCAGCCATATGATTTCTTCTCTCCCACAGAAGTCTAAGTGAATTGCAAAAACTACCATTTGTGAAGGAAGCAGAAAAACTTCGAACTCAGCACAAACTTGAATATCCAGACTACAAGTATCAACCTAGACGTCGTAAGCCTCCACCGGCATCTTCCACCAGGCTTAAACGGGAACCCACTCCAGAAAGGTCACAAATTGACTTCTCAGGAATCGAAGTTGATTCAGCAATTCTTGATGGTCCACCCGACGGCGCTGAGCTAGATCAGTACTTGAAACCCGTGCCGGTACCAGATTACCACGAAATGCAACCACCTTACACCCACACACTCTCACACCACCCACCTGGGCTTTACACACCTGTGCCATCCCACTTACATCCACCCTGTGACTGGCACCACTATCCGCATCCTTAACTTTGAGATATTGTGTTATAAGCTGTGCTTATAAAACAAACTCACCAAAATCTAATCACCAAACTCTAATCTTATTTAAAATAGGTCATACGAATGTCTTGTGTAAATATAATATGGCCACAAGGGACTATAAGCCCGCTCATCCGCACGTGCGTTTAATCACAGAACAAACTTGAAAAATAACTGCGAAAACATACTAAGAATCTCATATCATTACTGTTTAAAACTAGACACACATGTCAACATGGCAATACTAACATCTTTTCCGTCACTAACCTTGTCAAATCTGTCTGTCAATCGCCATTTTTTAATTGTTCATAGCACTATAATAAGGGTAAGTTTCTATTAAGTGTAGACTATATATAATTAAGGAAGTTATTTTAATAATATGCTACGAAAGCCTCAGTTTCCAAAGCTTAAATTATATTCCTATACCTATAAATATTAAGTAATTAGTTATAATATAATTGCTTTATAAACTAAGTTATTATTGTGATTAGTTAGTTTATAAATTGTGAATGTTACTTTTAAAATAAAACCATGAAAAATACTTATTTTTTTTTATATAAAACCCATTAATTAGTAGTTTATTAATAAAGATTATTCATGTATTATCTTATATCTAATAACAAGTCAAAGGCATCGTGGCATCGAAGACGCGACCCTTGCTTACCCTGCTTCCGGCCGGGTCGTGCTCAACAATGACAGCCTGTTCAGATATCTTATCCACATTTTAGCGACGATTAATGAGGCCACAAGCAGTAAATTAAATTATTCATATTGAGAATTTATGTTAAGGTCTATTACAGAAAATATTATGTTTGCTGAATTGGTTATAATAATTTCTATTTTATATAAAATAATATGTCTTCCTTCTTAGAGAATTAAGAATACGAATCCATATATACGAAAGATTTTAATTCTAATTGAAATGTAAATAATCTATGAGGTGAAAATATAACGATAATTAGTTTATTATTTTGCTTATTATGTTTATTGAGCCCTATTATTATAGGTAAGATATTTTTTTAATTCACTATCGTTGTATGTTTATCAAAACTAGCTTCTCCCCCTGACTCCTAGTTCGTAACTACTGATAGAACTAGGAAAAATAACAATAGTAGAAACTCAATTCCAATACATTTATATATATTTTTTTAAAAGACACCTTTCTATTATTGTTAGTGGAATTTTGATGTGATATAGCACATAATTATCCTCATTAAAAGTGATAAGATAGAAAATATTTTATACACCTAGTCAGTTATCAATAGTAGATCAGTTTACAATTAAATAAACAATACAACTATTCTTTATAATATAGATGAATATACCACAACACTCTGTAACCAAATAATTCAAAATAACAAAATTTGGTCGTTCTAAGAACAAAAACAACAAGAGATGGTGTTATTAATACGTAATGGTGCATCTTAGCTAAGATTTACTGCAAATGGTGCGAGTGAGCGCGTGCGGCGGCGGCTTGAGTTACACAAATGCAAGCCATGAGGCAAGCCGAAAGACATCCTATCCGCTGACTTGGACTTTTTGCATCCCACATGAGATGTTAATTAAATGGGCGGAGGGTATCATGCTCAATTTTATGCTTTAATGTCTTCTGTTCACATGTCAATCATATTCCTAATTTTGACAGGTTTTCTCAGTTTTTATTCATGTCACAAATTCAAAGTATGTGTAATCTTATTAGGTTATTCGACAAGCATAATTTGAAGTAAGCGATGAAACACCAAAACGATTAAATTCATAATTTTGCTTCTCATTTTTTATTCAAAATAATATACAATTACAATAACATAACAGAGCCTTCCGTATTATTTAGCAGTTATTCTACAATAAGTATTAAAACGTCTCTCCGTGTGAAGACGGTCCAGTTACCAGATACTGTAAGGCGATACCTCAGCGTCTGGTGAACATCGTTTAAAAATCAAATCCAACAATGTGAAAGTACCACAAGTGCCAACATGTGTACAATATAGATGAATCATTACGCAGTTACATCAGAATTGCTGCGGGGGCAATGAACATTCAACTTACTGTGCTTTTTAATTGTATTTAAAAGTCACAGCTTCATTTGTTCTTAAATACCATAGAGTTATAACTTATTTCACTTATTTCACTTATTTCACTTATTTCATGTATAATAGAAATATATCAGAACTTAATGGCGTAAATATTTTTTATAACTACGATATCTTTTTTTTTACTCGACGGTTCGGTTATTTCATTACATTAATAGATAATAATAATGTTTTTTAACGCATACTAAACAATTAATGGCAACCATTTTAAAATCAGTTTACTATAAAAATAATTAGACGCTTCAAGTGATGATGCTAAGTCTCTTGAGTAATTTAATTTAATTTAATGTTATAAAATTGCAATTTACAATTTTATAGCAATTTATTAAAATGAATAGCAAGGACTTTATAAACAACTCCGCGCCACGCCAAGTAAAAATCAATCTGTCATTATATAACACAAAATTTGTACTTTATTCTTATATTATAGGATTATTGTAAAAATTTGCTTTCAACATTGATTGATTGTTTTTTTGTCCATTCAAACAGCCTTTACTAAGACGATAAGCTAACTTTGTACTAGATTTCATTAAAACCCGACCAAATTGATGTATATAAAATGAAAAAAATTTTAAGTTAAAAGTAACCTGCAAAGTTATAACCATAACAAAAAAATATTCCAAGAAAGAAAAAGGAGAAGCAACCATTTCTCTTGAATAAGGTTTTAAAAATGATATATTTTAACGCAAATCTATATTAGCTACTTATAAAAATGAAAAAGCAAAAAAAAAAATGTTTTAAAATAAAAACTTCTAGGTATTTGTAATATTTTTCTTTATTAAGTTCAGTGATTTCGGAGGTCTGTTCGGTTTTGCACCTATAGCGATTGATTGTACTTCTTTTCCAGTTTGTTAATTCTTTTATTCCAACCTTGGCTTAGTCGTTCAAGATGATGGTAAAATAGATCGAACTGTCAAACAGAGGATCAACGCAGTGTGGATGAAATGGCGACAGGTAACATGAATTATAAGCGAATCCCATTTATCTTTACCCTTATATTCCCCTAAGTGTCTCTTCTCTGTCCCTAATTTATAAAACCGTAACACATGCCATGCTGTACAAATGCTAGTGGAATTAGAAAAATGTTAACATTAGTAATTTGTATAGAAGAAGTAGTTTTACAATAGATATAGTATGGAACAGATGCGAAGTAATCGTTTGTCGTATGTTGTATGTCGTAAGTCGTCGTTAATACGTGGTCAAATAACGACGAAGGATGAAAAACATGTAACGAGAAGAGTCTTAAGTTTGAATGTAGATGTTTTTAAAATTAAATATTAGAAGATGCGAGTTGTGAATTATTCATCAAAACTGAAGATTCTATTCAGCTGAGGTATAATAGAAGAGCATGAAAAAATTTGATATGTTGCACCACATCCAAGGGTCTTTGAATCGATATGTTAAATGGGACTCGGAAAGTCACTTGAAAATTCATGGCAACGATAATCTCAAACTCTTATCTTTAAAGGATTAAACATCTAATTTGTCTCCTTGTCTAGGGTCTTAGGATTTCTAAATAGAAGATACTTGTTTAGGGTCTCGTCGATTTTTCCTCAAAACAAGTGAAATCAAAATAAGCAATTGTTACTTACTGTGCGCTAGAAACAATCTGTTTCATTCGACCTGTGAAAATCTGATGATTAAATTCATATTTTAATTTAATTATGTTCATAATTTAATTTTAATTTTTAACAAATTAACGATACACATTATATGATAACTGTCATACCTGTCCATTTGTCAAAGTTAATAGAACACTAGAACCCATTGTATTGAAACAAATATCGTTATCAAGAAATAAGAATTATATAATAAGAATAATAAAAGCAAAATAGTAAAACCAGTAAAAAATGGTCTCAAGATTTAATTTCTTTTTCTCAAACATGCTTGCAAATTAGAACTTTTTTTGACTACCTTCTTCTAGATAAATAGAAATTACTGTAAATACCAAAATTCATAAAAGCATTGGTTCGGAAAACTTATTTAGAAATCCATATATGTCGTGTTTTAGAGGCCGAGTAAATAACAATATATTTTAAAAATATAACTATCTTTTACCCCAAACAAAGGCAATCAAACAAAGATAATTTATCGAAGGTTTTATTTTAGAGATTTATTGAAAAAAAAAAAAGAAATGAACACTTTGGATCGCAAAAAGTTACTGTTGAGAACCAATACCTATGAATTTTTATGCGTCTGCGTCTGTTTTTTTTTTATTCATTTATTTAATTTTTGTTAAAAAAGACATATATTTTGAATACAAGCTTAAAGGGTGTTTGAATAGGTATTGACCTATTTAATGATACCAAATGGGAATAAAGTCTCTCGGACTTCCAAAAAAAATTCATAACAAATTCATTTTAATTCGCATATTTCCGCTTAATTAAACAGTTAAGAAGTTGAGAGTTCATTTAAAAACCATACATTTTACTGGAAAAAAAATATGAATAAATATTAATAAGAAGTGTTCCTCTCTCTGATCTCTATCAAGTTTTTTATGAAGTCTTATGACATATGAATTCCACTCTTACTTAAGTGCATTTTTTAGTTCCTGAAAGTTGGCTGGATCAAAATACCGTCCTCTTAATTTTTTTTTGAGTTGTTACAAGTGCTGAATCGAACTAAGGTCCGGGCTGCGGCCGAATTATCGCGCTGATATCCACCTCTTGCAAGTATTATTTTGCTATGGCAGCGATTGGGGGTCTTTGTCATGCATAAACCGAAAGGTTTCCCAATTGAAATCCCCAAATGATACAACATGGTATTAAACTTCTCCTTTATAACACTGAGATGTTAATCCTTTTGCAAAAAAAAAAATGTAATAAATGTTGTTTTACAGAGTAATCGTGTATTCAGTGTATAGTTTTTGTGTCAGTCTTGGGTGTTTTCGAGGTATGAAATGTAATTTTAATGCACAAAATGCTTTGGTTTGATAATTTGAAAATAATATTTTTGTGTTAAACATTTGTAAATATTAAGGATATATTTATTTTCAGTTTTAATTTTTTTTTATAGTGTAAAGGATAAAAAAAAATATTAAATAAATATAAGTCAAGATAAAGTTACATTTTAAAATCTTAATTCCATGCATAATAATATTTATACTCTTCTTGTAAATTTTATTACTGTCTTCTTAGGAGATTTAGACGATCAAAATTACAACAGCAATAACAGTACCTAAGACGATCGTTTGTTATCTGTAATAGTTTATAGTATTATTATAATGTCAAACTGTCATGTCAAATAACCCACATTTGACAATTGACATTTCAGTATTTACATCAATGTACTTGTCAAACTCAAAACTACAATAAATGAGAATTTAATATCTTTAAATTTTATGAATAATCTTAGATATAAATTGTATTAATTGTTGATTATTGCAATGATGATAAGATTAACAGAGATGAGTCTTTAGATTTTGTTTTAATGGCCAAATTGCCGAATGGCTGGATTCAGCTGGTAAGTACATTTTAATTAAAGTTATTGAAGACTAATTGATTTCGTTTATTTAATGTTTCATGCCCGGTGCCCCAATAGTTCCCTCTTTAATTTCCAAGGTTTAACAGATGTTAATATGACTTGCAAAAACTATTATTAGAGTGCAAAGTTTTTATCAATTGTATCAGTTGATTAGATTATTAAAGTGTTTCTGTTTACAGGTATCTCTCTGAAGGCTTCCAGGTAATTATTGAGAAGTCCAAAGAAGCAAAATGTTCATTAAAAGATGTACAGTTGCGCTTTTTGTGTCCTGATGACTTGGAAGAGGTAGTTTATTTATTTATAAAAAATGCAAATATTTATTTACAATACAGAATGCCCAACACTTAGTCTATATATTGATTATATATAAAATTATTTCAGGTCAGATGTCTCTGTAGAGATTGGTTTCCAATAGAGTATCCACAATCATGGTATGAGGACATAACTTCTTCGGAGAGGTTTTTTGCTCTAGCTGCAGTTTATAAAAGCCAAATAATTGCATTAATTGTTGCCGAGATAAAGCCATATTTAAAACTAAATGCTGAGGACCGTGGAATACTTTCTAGATGGTTTGCCTCAAAAGACACACTTGTTGCATATATTCTATCATTAGGTAAATATATATTTATATATATTTTATTCAATACAAAGTACTTACATATAATGTTATTTTATGATTGTAATTATCATATGATAACAAATGATAAAAGGTGAGCATAACATTATGTTATGAATAACATATAAGATTATAATTTATATTGTATAAACAAAGTAACAGTTGAGGGTTGAAAATGAGGACATTTCAAAAAGTTCAAGGTGTCTAAGCTCTGAAATGTGACAGCAAGTGTGACATTGCAGTGTTAAACTCAGAGACACATTTTTTCTCATTATAGACTAAGATAATTCATAACTACATTTCACTCAATAATGCTAAGTGTTAATGTATAATGGGTGATAATGGCAAGGTATTCCAGTGTCCTGGCGTCAAACGATTAGGATATATAACAAAGCATTGTTCGGACATAGAAATTCAAAGATTCAAGGTTGCATACTTGCCATGTATTAGAATATCAGATGGTTGAAAGGGGATAAAGGAATTAATTTCTGTGCACACTCACCAAAATGTATCCTATAAAACACAGAGGCTGGCAATTCTACACCTGTATTCCAGGCAGTAGACATTGGAATCAACCAAATCAAGGATGGAAATTAGTCTTTTTTTTTTTATGGAAAAGGAGGGCAAACGAGCATGCGGGTCACTGATAAAATGTGATCACCACCGCCCATGAACTCTTGCAACATCCGAAGACTCACAAGAGCGTTGCCGGCCTTGGAGATAGGGCCTTAATGTGAATGACTCTCAAATAAGTCCAAAATTGCACAATGACATTTTGCATTATGTTACAAAAGTACTCCACGCACGCGCGGTTGTGTGTATTGTATAATGTTAACAATTTTCCGGGTGTTATTTTCTAGTCACCGTCCCAATTTAAAAATATTGACTTGACCCTATTATTGAATCACTGCCTCAAGTTTATCACTCAAACTCGCCAGATCATAAGTCAGATATCTAGAACTGTGCTGTCGTGCTTTCGGGCTGTGTGTTTCAGCAAGAAAGGACCTCTTAGGAACTCCGACATTTATTATCAATAGGCAACAACAACTATTCAAAGGGATCTCTGGTTCAGAAAGCTGACTAATTAGACCAACTATTCTAAGAATTTGCTTATAAGGCTTGCATGTGAGATCTTGCTAAATGCTATTATGACGTTTAGAGAGACAGTGAATGCTTCTCCGTTCTTCTCGATGACCTTGCCTAAAATGTATGTAGCTTTCAAAAAAAGTCCCCAGTTGATCTATTTCGGCGTAACCCTTTTTGTCGGTCACTGAGGAGATCTTTCTGTGGCTGTGCTAAAAAGCGTGAGTAATACAAGCTCCATAATTTTGCAGACTATCGAAGTTATTTATTTAATTATTCATTTATTTTGGAAACAAACGATATTATAATAATAAATATAAAATAGCAATAGTTCAAAAAAAAATTGAAAAATTTTAATTTTAATTGGCGAGATTGGCACAGCTGCCTTTTTTAAAAAGTTTTGCACTTTCTCAAAATTCTAGGATATCGGTCATATTCAAGTCTTGAAAGACGGGCGATGTAATTTGTCAAGATAGGAGATAACACGACTACGGAGGTCTTTAATACAATGAACGGTATGTTGTCAGGATCAGCTGATTTTATTCACATCCAGGCGATAAGAAATTTTCTATACCTCCTTGTTGGCCGCGTAAGCCAGCCAGTTTTAGAATATTAGGCAGTAAGAGTGGCAGAAGTTCGATTCCATCGCTTCGAAAAGAGACCAGAAAGCCCGGCTGTCAGATGGTTGGACAGACAGCTTTTGACCAATCTAAACTATTCGTTTGAGACTAGTTCTTCGTAATGCCTCTGTTCTGACGTTCTCTTCTTAGACCTTACATCCGGAGCTCTGCAGTTTCAATTATTATCTCCTTTTTGTTTTGGTACGTGAGCCTCTCATCCGCAAAAATGAATTCCATGTATATCGGATTCTTCTGCCATCTGATTTTAACATCTCGGACTACTTTACTTCACTTTTTGAACCCGTCTTCTATTATGATTACACCGAATCTCAAATCAGAAAACGGTGGCTTTACGATTGGATCATTGGGTTGGTTACGTTCTGTGACTAAGTTGCCATACTATGTTCAATTATTTTCATAAAATACAGGCGAGGTTCACTTGATATTATATACCGAAGTGGGTACAAGTAAAATATATAAAATACCAGTGACGAGTAAAATTGTATGTAACTCGAGATGGGCACGTTCATTGTCTAGATAGAATATTAAATGAATATAAGCCTACCTCGACTCATTTCTCTGCAGGCCAGATGCAGGCAGGTCTGGCTTGACAGATGAAGTCGCTCTCTCTCACAGAACATTAGTATAAAGAAACTATTATAACTCCGGCTCGTACGGTGAGTGAAAGATCTAAAAGCCGGAACACCCTTTCCTAGCTCACATTAATTTGTCAAGGTTGGTAAGGCATTTGTGTCCTATAAAAAAAGAACAAAACTACGTTATCAGAAAAGTCGAAAAGTCGTATCATTCACATTCATAATGTGAGGCTATACTTTTTTCTTTTTAGAAAACAAAAGAAAAACACATGCCCTGTGTAATAGAGGTTGCTGTTATTTTTAAATACCAAAATATCTGTAAAAGAAATTATAAAAACAAATTATAAATTATTTCAGGTGTAGTCCGAGCCTACCGCCGGTCTGGGGTAGCGACAATGCTTCTAGACGTCCTCATCAACCATCTCTCCGGGCCAATACCGCAACCGCCTCATGAGCACAGAGTAAAAGCTATATTTCTTCATGTCCTGACTACTAACAATGAAGCTATACTATTTTATGAAAAAAGAAGGTAGGTTATTAAGATAAGTGAGATTATTGTTATTTACTGGTTCATAAACAAAAGATACGATGTGAATAGGTTTACCATCATACATAATTACTCAGTACAACTTTTCTAAGGGCTGTGTTAGAATTTTGAAATATTCACAATAATATCTTTTTCTTTTTGTATGCAAACTTTCGTCATCCATGATTACTATTTAATATAATTATGCGTCTGTACTCACGTTTTATAATTATCGGAATATGCCTGACTAGTTTCGAACTCATTTGGGGTCCTTATTCATTAGCTCTGAGCATGGAGGAATCAGGACGGGAACTGATTCTAATTCTGATCTAATTCTATTGAATAGTAATAATATTCTAGAGAACTTGTGGTTAACTATGGAACCATTATAAAAACGCTATATAAGCTAGTAGTTGTAAATGAGCCTTCTTAAAGACAATTTCAGAAAATATTATAAATTAAAATACCTTTTACTTAGTAATCACAGTTTCATTGATTTAATATTGAAAAATACTTATTTCAGATTCAGGTTGCACTCATTCCTTCCATACTACTATTCAATAAAAGGTCGTTGTAAAGACGGCTTCACATACGTGTATTACGTGAACGGTGGCCACGCCCCCTGGGGGCTGTACGACTACGTGAAGTACGTGGCTCGAGCCGCGTGGCGGGGAGGGGGCCTGTACCCCTGGCTGTGGGGGAAGCTCACCGCGCTCACTATAACCTGGCACAGGTAGTGTATACACAGCTTTATATCGTGCATTCGGAGTCGATATGCGCCTGTGGACTGAGACGTTGGTGATATGTTAACTACGGTTTATTATATAGGTACTATACAAGGACTGCGGCTGAATATGAAAAAGGTGGTAAATGTTTTAATTTATGAATATCTTGTGATGTCGTATGTGTTACACCTCATCGCATGTACTGTGTATTGTAAATTGTTGAAGAGGTTTTTTATAAGTAATTTACTAAGTGTTAGTGGCCTATTGAATGTTGGCGATTGTAATTTTATGAGTATGAAGGTTTCAGACGAGTTTCGTTGTTGATGGACTAAAGCATAGACATAGACTATAGACAAAAAAGTTATATTTGACGGAATTGTAACTGACCATAGAGATATTTCATAATTATATTAAATCATAATTATCTCTTATACAGATATCATAATGAAATATTTATATTGACCTCCACGACCTTATTATATTTAGCTTTGCTGCATGCAATCAAAAGTTCATTATTCTTAAACATTACCCATTAACACGATCGAATTTAACAATTTGACAATTATATCTAATATTTTACAAACATTTTATATTTAAGGAAAATCTGTTCGTGTATTGGATGAGTTTTTTAACAACTCACCTTTGAAAATTTTAGTTGGCTTACAATCGCGTAATAACTATATTTGACATAACACATTTTTTATAACTGACATTTTAAAATTTTAAACACAACCATAAACAAGAAATCTACTAATAAGATAGAAGTAGAAGATACGTATGTATGTTTTAAGATACTATTATAATATTTTATTTTCGAAAGGTGCATCTTTGAAACTAAAATTATGGGCGATGTCCGCTACCATTTTAAACTCCAAACATGTTTTCACTATAATTAACTCACTCACACACATTAACAGGATTTGTTTTTATGAAACCGTTCTCTACAAATGTACAGATAAACTAGATTTCTTTTATAATACTGTTCTGTACAGATAAAATAAAATTGTGTACTAAATTAAATAGTAGTACCAAGCAAAAAGAAGTACACTATAGTTTTCAAAATCTAATTTTGCCTTATTCTATTTCTAATGTTTCTATAGTAAAGGACATAGTAAAGTACAGATTTTTAATACTATTTGTCAAGAAATTAGGAAAATTTTATACCATATATTTTTTTTTATTAAAAAATATGACATTATACAAGCATTTGAATTAATTAATTACATCTTAATTAGTTTAACTTTTAAACTCGTTTATCGAAGTCCTCAAAGACTTCAATCTCAGATTGGAGATCGATTATTAATTTTGACCAAACAATTAAAAAGTTAAGTATTTTAATATTCATATACCTGAAATAAGTATGCAATCACCTCTTTATTTGGCTTTCTATGTAATATAACCAGTGATGTTTTTATTGTTTGTGAGTTTTAGTAACACCATGTATATACCACCATCACTACCACCACCATGTCAGCTCTGTGTTACGTTTATTATTTATATGTAACAAAATTAAATAATTTAAAGCATATGCTTTAACTTATCTATATATATAGATTTTTAAGAAAAAAGCAATCATTATTGGAAAATTAAAAAAAATACATTTGGTTATAAAATTCGTAGAATGAGTTATGGTGATACCATCATTGAAATATCTTTCACATTCTGCAATTAAAATAAGTATTATTTATAAAAATACTCAGAAAATGCCAGGAACTAATAGAAAAATATGAAACAATTTGCCTTGGAATTGTATACTTTTCATTTCATTGAAGTGTTGAAAAAAATCTGAACGAGACCTAACTGGGTGTAAATATCAAATGAAATTATATGAAAATATCCCGGCATTTGGTTTTAATATAATATTGCATTTTATAATCACAAATAGTGCTTCATATATACATAATATCTGAGCGGCTAAAAATATAACCTTAACATACTTCTGTGACACCAAAATATTCAATATTAATTATAATCTATCGATATTTGTATTTTTTTATCTGTGACGTGACTAAATCGAATCCAACTTTCAATTGTCACAAAAACATTGTTTATGATCTCAATGACGTGACAACACAGATGTCATAAATTTTTGTATTAGTTTTCTGTGTGCTTTCTTTTTCAGCTACACTTAATCTATCTTCACTGTAGTCACAAAATAAATGGTTATCAGTTAGTTGTCTATATATTTTATGTCAATTATAACTATAAGAATATTAACATATTATTTAATGACAGCTTATTTCTAGAATGTTTTACAAACTGCTGTATTAATCGGTATATGTTTGAGTAAACATAATTTTTAATATATACCCAACATTTTGTGTAAACTATACAAATAACAAATGTCATATTATATTTTTAACAAGTTTAAGCTTATAGTTTTGGGACATGATATAACCATTACTCATAAAAATAATTCTAAAACTGTATAAAATAATTAATGTACTATTTGTAATAATACGGTGTGCTATTGGGTGTCAGTGCCATGGTCTATGCCAAGATAAGAGTAAGGTGCCTGTGTGTTCACTTAACAAGATATAATGTAACAAATAAATTAATCAGATTACCTTGTTCTATTATACAGATAAGATTTTTAATTAATTTTTAATTCCTATGCTCGTATCATTTAAATATATTAATTTATTTTTAAAACTCAGAACCAAAGTATGTTTTTTTTTTTGTTATTTATTGTACTGAATGTTAAGTATTATAAAATATGTGTATTATTTTTAATGCTTCGTAAAATTGTGAGTTTCTTTGATGTGATATTATTGGATTTAGATACAAAATTTTATTTTAATGTAGTTTTCTATAAAAGTAACATTCACGTACGAGTTTGTATTGTTGATAGCAATTTTATTTATTAAAAATATTTGCTTTTAAAATAAAATATAATTGTTGACTACTATTATATGTTTTAATTATTTTACCTGACCAGTACTGTATAATCTATGGCATAAATATATACAATATCAGTAATCAATTGAGGGTGGCAACACATGAACTAACCTAAAATTAAAACTGCAAACATTATTGGTTATTAATACACACAGACGCTTATAGAACCAGATATAGAAACATGATTATATGTGTATTATTTTAAGGGAAGTCAAGTATAATTATTTTATATTAATTAGCCAAATTTACAGAAAACAATTACACTGGAATTAAAATAAACCAAAGGCAAAAGCCAACAAATGATAAGGCTTTAAAATAATACAGAATGATCGCAAAGAAAAATGGTTTGGTTTCAATGAAAATCTTACGAACAGTAAATTTTTATTGAAACTTCATTTCCATTGAATTTTCATTGACTACAAGAAGGAAGTAATAAAGTTATGATGATTAAGAATAAGACAGTTTTACTTAATAGTTTTAGGATTGTTTTAAGCCTTAACAAAATATTGAAGACAAAAATTCTTATAAAGATGCTAAATACAAAGTTGCGAAGGTTTATGAAAGCCTAAGAGTTTTACCATCTTGATTTCGGAAAAATATATATTTTTATTTTTTATATCTAAATGATAAAACTATCCAATATTAAGCAAAGCTATAATAAAATTTTGTGGGTCAAATTGAATACTTTGAATTTTCTAAACATAATACACATTATTATCATAATTTGCATCTTGAAGATTAGGATTATAAACAGATTCTTGAGCTTTCATTAGTTAAAAATAAATATCTATCGAATTTCTCTTTTGTTAATTTGATAAAAAAGTGAATACAAATATTATATGAAAATTCTCTACATAAAAATATTATCGTTGATATAAAAGGAACAACAAGCAAAAGATTCGTTATTACTTCGCCACAGGTCTCAAAATAAAACAATGACAAACAATTTCCCAAAATTTTTAATTTTAATAATTGCTTTTTTTTCATCAACTATGCTGTAAAAACTATATTTGCTTAAATTAGAATTAGCAATTAATAATTGCACGTAAAAAAACTTAACAAATAGGTACTTTCAACTTTTCGATTGGAATGAACGTTTATTACATTAAGTAATATATATATTTTTACAATACTTAAACTACTAAATGAGAATCTATCAACAAGCAGTCACAATCGCCCAATGATATGTTAAAATTATTTGTGTTATTGCACTAATTATTAATGTATGAAAGTGCGTACGCAACTACGGGGCGTGGCGCTACGTGTCGCGGGTAAGGCGTCCGTACTATATTAGGATACGAGATTGCTTCTATCTGTCGCACCACTTTTATGATTCTGGGCCTTGAAGTCTTTGAGGCGAATGGGTGAGGACTCGCTGCCAGAGTCGCCCTGAAATATCATATTTCTTTTATTTGCTTTTTAGAATTTCTATTGCCTATGATTAAATGTTTAAGGTTCAAGAGGGTTTTGCAACGGGGACGGACAATCAGATATCGCAGTTTGGAGTGTTGGATATGTTGAGGAATTTTTCACTTCAATAAAATTTAAAATTTTAAAATACAAAAAAGAAGACTTTTCCACTTCTACAATACAAAAAAGAAGACTTCTTTTTCGTATTTTAGATTTTTCATACATTGGCACCAAGAGAAGTAGTCTCTTGCAAGAGCAGTTCACTGTCGGTGCCGCGTGCTTCTTTGTTCTTTAGGATGGACCGAGACCTCGAATCGCTCTCTAAAGGCCAGCCGGCTCCTCCACGCTTATTGCCATTCTTACCTGAAAACAAATCCTACATATATCAGGAGGTCTAAATTGAAATTAAAATGTACCTATTTATAATGATAATACCGAAGAGAATGTGATGATTGATAATCCTCGTTGCTATTCCTCTCGGTGGCCTCTTCTCCTCCTCGGACCATTCCTATAAATAAAATGATTTATTACCACTATCTACGCAAAACAATCCTACTTTCATCAGTCTTTAGTATAATTCACTGCAATAGCGACGTTAAACCTACCTCCTGAAGCATGTCTTTACAAGGAAAATGCAGGTATTACTTACTATATCTACCATGTACTATTCAGCATTAGATAAGAATTTATTATACATATATAACATCAAACATGCACGTAACAGAGGAAGATTATTTTATTTAAATGAAACGCGCTTGCAACGGCCTGCGTGTACTCGTTAACTAAATGTGTACGCAGACTGACCTGTTGAAAGCGCGCTTTTCTGTGTTTTGGCTTGGCGTCGTCGGTGGCGGCGGGCGAGTCGTCCGGCGTGCGGGGCGCGTCCGCCATCAGCTCGCCCGCCCCCGCTGCCCCCCCCACGCCCGAGAGGCTGCCCTTCGACCCGCGCGGCGAGCCCTCGCCCTGCGAACCTTTCGCACACAATACGCTCCCGTCCCCTGACGCGCTCTTGCGCACACCGTTAAATTCTCCCGAAACCCCTCCCGCCTCGCCCCCGGTCTCCCCCGCACCGCCACCACCGCTACCATCCAAAGGATTCACATACAAGTTTGACGAGTCGTTCTCGCCCGTGATGTCGCCCTCTGAAGGAAAAGGGTGCGTAAGGCATGATGCAAATGTATCTGCAATGTAAGACAGACGCATGTGGAGTCGCACGCCCTGCTTGTTCGATGGCGTGGATTAAACATGAGGGCTAAGTACACGTGCTAGCTTGCATTAGGTTGTCACACACTGACAAAAATTCGTCGACTGTTAACTAATCTACAGATGCATTATACTCAAGAAATACAAAAAGGGAAAAATTTAATACAATTATGAAGGATGACAAAACAATTTAACACTTTGAAGGATGTGAAAGGCAAGAGGATTTTTTATGCTTTTCTCAGAGGTTTATAGATTGTTCATACAGTGTAGACTTACAATTCTTTAACACGATATAGGTTATAGCACCGTAGAAAATACATGTACCAGGGCTATCAAGGCTGTTGGGCGTCGCTTCTGGCAGAGCACGTGGCGCCGGGTGACGCTGTAGGCAAGCCAGCTCTACGCACACAGGCTGCCGCAGGTCCGAGGTCGACATAGGCATTAGCTGCTCGGCGTCTATGAACTCTTTGTAACCCTACATAATATAATAATCACGTAAATATCTCATTGTCTTGTTGATTTAGGACTAAAAGATACTTAATCGGTCGCTTTTTATATTAACTAGTTAAATTCTAATTCTAAGTAAAAACTAAAAACTGCATCTAAGAACGAAACTAAAAAAAAATTGCTTATTTCACTTGTGCCCCATTATTTCTATTAAAATTATTAACTGACCCAACTAATTAAAACGTATATTCTATAAGCACATATCTACTTAACATATATAACATTTATATTTTTTTAATCTGTACAATAAAGTTATATAAAATACATATATTTTTTTAAATATGCCAAAGTATCTCACCTTTTTGAATAGTATACAAATTTATATAAATTAAAATATGAAGCAGCATGTACTTACGGATTAAGCTGATAGAAAAAATAATTTGATTAAAATAAGATTAACACGGTCATGTTAAGCAAAACCCCAGTCTGTTAGCAATATAAACTCCCAAGTTAGTACTTAGTACCTTGAACGTGCAAAAACAACATTCAAACTCAGAAGGCAGCTGATCCAAGTCAAGCTGTTTTTCAGCCATCTTCTTTTCCTAAAAAAGAGAAAATATTAGAGGTTATATTCTAAATAAGGATATTAGTCAACATCACCTCAGACAGAACAGTTATCAGTTACCTATTAACTGCAAATTAAATGTATATATTAATTTTCTTTTTATCTCGTTAGCTATGCTTTGAATCACCAGTAAACTTTACAGTTATAATGATTAATACATGAAGCTCTGTTATTTCTAAACATGTGTCATCACAAAACTACTTATAACTAATCAGCGGTAGCTATGGATGATCGTTTTTGTGAAATGTCTTACTGGAGTTGGTTCTGGATTAATAAGCAAGCGTTTCTCCGGCGTGCCCAAGCCCTCTGTTGAATAGCGACGGTCCTTACTAGGGCTGGTCTGAAACTACGACTAAATGAGTTAGTGGCTACTAGTTATATAGTTACTGTACCGACAAATTACTTAGATATGATAGCAGTGATATTTCTGATTTAATATATAATATTATAAATATACTGGTACATACATACATTTTACTTTAAATATATAAATTATTTATTCAAAAAAAAGTCTTGGATAATTAAGCATCTTAAGCATCCTGATCTACGATGTGTTAAAGGTACTCTTCTAAATTATTCATGGCTTTTAAAGATACAAAAGCTGTAGTGTTTGATTTTAAAAATTATAATTGTGCGCAGGATTAATATTTAATTGTAAATAGTTGCAAAAATAATTATGTCTCGGGTGTTTTAGATAGCATCTGATGTCTTCATGTAGACGCAAAGAGTTACTTTCCAACTTACCTGATTAGGATCAGTAGCTTGAGGTATCTTATTGGCTAGTGCATGTTCATATTGCTTGTAGCAACCTGTGGTGGCCGGTGCTTCGCCCTCCAGGCTAGTCGCGTCCGCTTGTGACAGGTTATGTCCTGGAGACACATACCATCTTAAGTAGCAACGCTTTCGTTCCTTTCTTCCTATTATTTTCATTAAGCGTTCGCGTCACCTATGTATCGTATATAATAATCTCATGCGAATTAAACGACATTTAGAACAAATGAAGCGGCGTGAACTACACAACACATTTACACACGAACAGTCTAAGAAAATCCAGCGTTCTCCGGATACACACAACGTACAGTCCACAGAGTAAATGAATGTTAGTTTTATGAAGCGTTAGGCTTACGCTGACAATGTAATCGACCTTAGAGAAAGTGTCTTCGTCGCACATCGCAAGCTACACGCGACGCGAACCCGACCCCAAGCTACGGAAATAATAATAAGGGGTCGAGTATGACGAGTGTGCGATAGTAGTAAGTAGCTCATCTGGCGTCGTCTCTCGCCTCTATGAGGACGCATTTGTCACCTGAAGACAAGGAATAAAACACTCTGATACACCTCTTTGGAACGAACGGGTGAATATAGCTGTAGCTGCGATGTAACGTGAACTGTTCTGAGTTTGAGTATGCCTGCGAGTCCGGAGAGCTAAACGATGCGCCGTGCACTCAATAACAATAACATCCACCGCATTCATTAACACTGATCGAACATTGAAACACAAAGCATGCGTGCGATACGGTAATTAATGTTACGAACACGAGCATAGATCACATGACATGGAGAAGCAGTAGGCGTGAGGAAACTTGCAACTACTGACCTGTGTCGACGATGACGTCAATGAGGTCCATGCTCTTGGCGAACGCGTCGCGCAAGTTAATGTGGTGGAAGGAGACTATGGAGCCCTCGCGCTTGGCGCGCTCGAGCGCCTCACGTCGCTTGAGAGCTTTCTCTCGCCGCATCTGATTCTTGTAAAACTCGGCGAAATTGTTGACAATAATGGGAATGGGTAACGCAATTACCAACACGCCGCAAATACAGCAAACTGAGCCGATGACCTTGCCCAACGGGGTCGTGGGGTAAATGTCACCGTATCCGACTGTGGTCATCGTGATGCCGGCCCACCAGAACGTTTCCGGAATAGAAATAAATTTAGTCCCCGGTTCTTCCTTTTCGGCAAAGTATGCCAGTGAAGAAAATATGAGCACTCCCATCGCAAGAAACAACATGAGTAGTCCCAGTTCTTTGTACGAATTTCTGAGAGTAAAGCCGAGCGATTGCAGGCCGGTCGAGTGTCGAGCGAGTTTTAGAATACGCAATATTCGCATGATACGAAAGATTTGCACAACACGACGCACGTCTTGAAACTGGTCTGTCGCGTTTTTATTGGTTTCGAGTAGGAAGAGAGACACGAAATAAGGCAATATTGCCAACAAATCAATTACATTCAGTCCACCCTTGAAGAATTTCCATTTATCCGGTGAAGCACTAAACCGCAGCACGTACTCGAGGGTGAACCATGTGATGCACACGGCCTCGACCATGGCCAGCTGCGGGTTGTCCATGGGGGTGCCCTTCTCGTCGTACATTTGCATTTGAGGAATGGTGTTGAGAGTGAGCCCTATCGTGGACAGCACGATGAAGAGGATCGAGATAACCGCGATCACCTGCAAGCATGTACTGAGTGAGCGACGTGCGCTCCCCGCCACCGTACTGTCACACAGAAAATACCAGATTTTGTAAGTATCGATAAGTAGGAAGTATGAACAGTATAATAGAGGTGTACTTAACCAATAACGAGGTGTTTATACAGATTTTAAGAACCAATATTTGTATGTACAAAAGTAATGTTACAAATAAAATTTTAAATAAATGTTATATATGATGTATGAATAGATTTGTAAGTAAGGTAGGTAAGTAGTATTTACAGATTTCAGAATAAACTGCTATAGCTAATATGTCGGTAGCTGCAACAATAACACCCTTCATATTATTCCCCAATTTTGGTGTAAAAATAACATCTATTTGTGTCGATATCATGTAAGTAGTGTTGTGTGGTCGAAGTGTAGGTAAGTAGGAAAAATTACATGTAATTAAATGAACGGACGAGCGTTTATAAAGTTTAGATGTCTAACGACACTAACGCACGTCCGTCCATGCATCTGCGTCGCTTGTTAGTAGGGTTAGTACGACGAAGCGGAAGCGCTGGTGGGTTAAGTGGGCACAGGGAGGAGTGGGGATGGGGGAGAAGAGCGGGTGCGAGACGCCGGTGGAGCGAGGCTCAGCCGTGATGCGGTGCGGCGCGGGCGCGGTGCGCGCACTGCGCACGGGCGGCGGCCGGTCCGCAGGGCGCGCGCTCCGTCCCGTGCCGCACCGCACGCGGGCCGCAGAGCAACGCCGGCAGCGGCTGGTCACATCGCGTAAGCCCATCCCATATTTGCAACTTTTGCGACAACAATTAAGCTTTGTTTTTTTAAGTGATCTCTTTCTGAGAATTATCCACGCTGCTGTGAACATTTAAAAATATTTGTAAAAAGATATTATACGGCACCCAGTGCCCCCTCCGACATATGAAATACAGATTACACATTGATATTTACAAAAATAATCAACTAATTTTACTATAAAAAAAGTAGCTTTAACATATGTATTGGTATGCGTTATACAAGACTAAAATCAGCATTAGGTTTAACTTTAAACCATTAGGTATTAAAAGAATTTATATAATATGAATAAAATAATAAAATGTTAATATGAAAGTCAGATACACTATAATTAATTTGAGGACAACATAATCGTAAATCAGTGTAGTAAATATTTGACCTGCACTCTTTAAATATGAAACCTTCCAAAAAAGACAGTATACCTAAATATTTGTTTAAGCGCCCCTGTCTGTCAAGTCTATTTAGTTTGTCATTGCTTGTACCCCGCGCCAGTAGTAGGCAGTAGTCACTATTGAATATGAATAAAGTTGAGTGTATATTTAACCAGGCGGCATCCAACTCGATCAATAGACTCTTGGGGCGTTTTTCAATACCCATCCATTCCCATAATCATGTACATACAGTTAAACTCAAAAAAGATTTATCAGTAACATAACATAATTAAATAAAAAAAGAAATAAATATTAAATAGGACTGAATGGTATGTTTGGGAAATGAAAAGTTACAAAAAAATATATAATTATTGCTAATAATACTTACTATTTGTCGGAGTTGTAGAAACCAAAGAACACACAAACATACTATTAGACACAAGTTACAAAGGATTAGCGAGGGCTCGAACGACAGAATGACAGAAGCATCACAATACAACATCGGGACACAACACCACGTAAAAGAAGTACCACAATCTACTGAAGACGGTATCCAGGTGGGACAGATGTTATTCATGCACCAAGTAACACGTACAGCCTTAACAACGTATCATATCATGCCCAAGTCTTTAAATTTAAAAATTTCATACAAACTACTTATTTACTTTTTATATCCATGACAAATTTCTTTTATCGCTACACATATACAAAAGAGCTCTGGTTGTAACGTTTCAGTCTGAATGCCAACGTTTTAATATTTAAGCCGTAAAGATGGTGCTGACCTTTTTAAATTGTATAATTATAATTTGTAGAAGTATTTATAATCTGTTGATCACACAGACAGTGCAATAACGTAGTAATTATTGTGAATAAATTGTAGCTTGCGAGGTAAAGCATCTAACTCTACAAAATTGAATGTAACTTATATATACTGAGGTAATAAAAAAGTTTATGATACCTTTGATCAGTCTAATTTATAATTCCTTGGCAGCTTGCTAAGTCGGCAATATTAATTTCAATTATTGACATTGTTATTTATAATCATACAATACATTACCCGAGCCGCGATACTCGTTGTAGGTTTTTCAAGAAGATCCCACAGCCATTTCTGATACTGAGCACAGGTGCCTTGTCCGAATTCTTCTTCTTCTCGTTGCCGCAAGCTTTCAGCTTCTTTTCTCATTTCTTCGTGCACGTGCTCTTTTCTTTGGTGGTATTTATGCTGACAACAGGACTCCAGATAAAGTTCGTCAACACCCCAGTACTCAAGATCATCACTGAACGCCAACACGCACATCTCATCCACTAAATGTAGTTTTCCAGTTCGATAAAAGTTTAAGATTGAGCTAAAACTCTTCGGATGTCTGAAAATAATATTAGAGAGTAGCTTAGATAATTTAATTTAAAAAGTAAGAAACATTATGTAAACTAGTCATATACATAAAATAACTAAGTCTCTTTTGATAAAAATGCAGCGCCACGTCTCTAAATAAACCATAAATCTAAAGAATACCAATACGTTTATTTTAAGGTGACGTACTAAGGACTATCTAGATTAAAACTAGCCATTAATTTGTTACTTACCGTAATATCACCACGCCATTCACGTACCTGTCAAAGAAATACTCGTTGTCCTGCAATGAATAGTCATCACAGAGTTCTGTGATCGCCTCGTGCGTGTTGCAATCTCGTAGTCTCCCGAGACGTGTGTGAGGAAGCCGCTCGAGGGTCCGCCACAGCACTTCATGTCTAACTCCACCGACGTTTATTATTACTCTTTTGCTCAGAGCTTTCGCCCGGAGCATCATAAAAGGCTCAGGTGGTAATGACGACATCGACCTAAACGAATAATAAAATATTATATAAAAGTGTTTAGTATTAAGAATGTTTTTAAACTTTTGGAATCTATTATTAACTAATTATATGTGATTTCCTAGAGAAACTCAGGTAAATACTATCGAAATTTACTGAACAAATTTCGAATCTATTCATATGAGGTAAACCCTTGCTCCGAGATCATGAATGAGTTCAAAACAGTAAGTATTGAAAGTATTATTAGTGTAATATATTCCATCTCTGTACCTCGAGTGCGCCCGCTGCAGCGCGGCGGCAGCAGCCGCGGCGGGCTGAGCGGGCGGCGGCGCGGGCGCGAGTCCTCGGTCGAGCGCGGCATCCTGCGCAGGCGCCGCGTAGCCCATGGGCGCGCGCGGGGGCGAGTCGCCCACTTGCCAGCGCGCGGCACCGCGGCCCGCCCCCTCGCCCCCCATTCCGCTAGCTCATCGTGCCACCCGCCGCCTCCCCATCGGCCTCTTAACGCAATTCGCACTGAAAGAAGATAAGAGATCTTATTAGTAATGAAAATAGAAAACAAGGAGAAAATAAATATATATCTTTTAGCGATAAGTAAAATTCCCAAATAACATGAACGAGTTACTATCATGAAAGAATACTCATAATCTTAATGATAATAATATTCAACTACTTATCAAGTAACTAAATTAACCTATAAGTTATACAATAATTGCAACTCAATTAATTACTTATGTTAAACATGAAAATTAAAAACAAAGCCTTATATTTTTCAGCGTTATATTTAACAGGAGTATTTACACTGAGCAAGTCACGTAAGAGGAAGCAGTAAAAGGAACAAAACAAGAATGGAATGACATACAAATAAGTGGACAGTATTTGTTGGGACTAGATAGAGAGTGGGCGGAGGTAATCGATTACCAGATCGCGTGGCGCGCCCTGTATCAAGCCTTCGGATTGACCTAATCTATTTATAGCATTCGTTGCATTCCCCCCTCCCCGATATATTACCTACTGTTCAATAGAAAATCTTTGTCTTTTTTAGAAGCAATGAAAGCTCTATTATTTAAAACAATGTCCAAATTATAAAGCTGTGACAATGTGAGAGAAGCAGGTGTGTTTATAACATGATTATTGATACTAACAATACATTTAGTATATTGATTAGTGTAGACGTACTCGTTATTATTTACAAGATGTTGATACGACTCTTATAGTTCGGCATTGGGCCAATAAACAAAATAATTCCAAGTATATATGACTATTCATATACCTATTGTTCGACAGATATAACAAACATATTTGTCAGAACAAAATATATAACTTTATAACATAGTCTATTTTAAATTAAATAAATAAATTATGTTTAAATATAAAACTTTTAACGAAAAAGTTCTATTAACGGAACTTTCACTTAAATCCGACAAATTGAACATATATTTCAATTAGGTTCTTAAATTAGTATAATTTAATACATAGTATGAGTAAAAATAGATATTTGAATATCTCAGTATTTAGCTAAATAGGTCTTTGGGCAATATGGTAAGCGTAAACTGCCAGCGCACCATGCTCGTAGATCTAACGACAGCTTTTAATATGTTCAACATTTTAGAAGGTCATTAGTATCCTTAAAGCTTGGTTTCGATTAAAAATAATAAAAGGAATTCTGTGAGCACATTATGTCCTAAGCTTAAAAATAGTACTATGTTCATTTAACATATTACACAAATTGAAGTTTAAGTAAGAGCCGCCTGTCTGAAGTATACTCCCCTGGGAATAATTTTTTGTCATTATTTCTCCCTACATCCACTTGTTTCCTGAACCGGCCTTTAAAGGTTCAGCAAGATATGGCGCTTTATTCTACACCGCACATTTCGGCATAAAAATCATTTATAGATATTAACTTCATGTAACAGTAGTAAAAAACAAAGGTATATCCGTCCATATGTAAAACAAACCATAAAATATCGCTTAAATATTTTATGTTATAATAAAAGTCTATAAGAATTTGTGAAGATAAATTAATTTACCACACAAATGAGAAAATTTTATGAGAAAACTGTTGATTGTTAATTATATCAATATTTTTTTATTTTAGACCAATAAATAGACATTACATAGAAATAACAACAACAAAACAATACTGAAAAAATACAGTATTACGAAGTTAATAAATAATATTTAATTTAAAATAAAAAATTATCTTTAAAAAGCAATCTTTATCAAATTAGTTAAATAAATGTTCAAGAAATATACACACTTGAAGAAGCTTGTAACTGTGCCAATTATAAGGGATTTTATCGTTGTATATTAAATATACATATATAAATAGAAGTAAAATAACGAAAAATAAACTGTAAGGTTAATATCAAATTCATTAACAATTTATCACGTATCTTGTGTCTTATTATTTATGTACTTTATACATTCAAACTTAAATATAAATAATAACACAAAATTCCCTTAATCCGCATAATTATAATATCAAAATTCACTTTTATATTAATTGAATAATTATAATTAATAATTATTATATTAAAAATAATTCATTGAATTATAATAAACACCTGAGTTCTCATCCAAATGTCTTTGTATTCCACTAATTAAAAAAAGCGACAGCTTAACAAAAATGTTAGTTAAAAAACCGTCTATTAAGTCACTCTTGAACAAAGAGGCTTTTGTTCTTCTAACTTAATTGCGAGGCGAGACTTTGAGGGTGGCAGGGAATGTGATAAATACTACAATACAATACACATAGACACATTATAACTCATCGCATATGACAGATGACACACATATGACACACGTATGACTTTGAATTTACCGGTCTATTTTAATATATTATTTAAAGTAACATATTAGTTATTAATAAACTTTATTAATGAATAAATCTCCACTATAACTCAATAAGTCAAAAAAAATAGTTTTATTGAAAACACAACAGAAACGGTAAGAAATTAATTATAAAACAATCTCATACTTATAAGTATCAAAATTAATTGTATAGAAAATTATTATATAAAAATATAAAAAGCACATAAGATTTGCAACCATCGTCTTTCAGTACTTTTAGAAATTTAAAAAATTAATATCAGTTTCAACAAAAGATATAAATCGATGCATTTACTATTGGGGAGATGATATAAGAAAAAAAAATATATAGCCTTATGCCATAGAAAGAACTAATGCCCGACTGAAATAAGTTTTTCAGTGGAAACCGAAATTTTTGACTTATTCTGTATTGGATGAAACTAAAACCGAATCTTCGTAACTTAGTTACGTAACGAATAAAGATACACAATTTCTCATCAGTTATCTAATATTAGATAAAATATAAAGACTATTTAGGTACGTAACAAATATATATATATATATATATATATTTTTTTTTTTTTTTTGTGAATTTTGTTAATATAGAAACGAATAATTATTTTAAAGTTACTCTTCGAACTTTAAAAAAGTGGGTGAGTACGAGTTAGTGGTGAAGGACTCACGAGAATTCATTATATTATTCGGCGCGCCCGAGATTTTTTGTTAATATTTGGCAGAAACCATAATTAAAGTTTTTGGCCGATACTGATGAAAACCGAAACCAAACTTTCAAAGTCACTAAAAAGAATGTATTTTACGTACATTATTATTCTATAAAATGATTATGATGATTACATTGATAAATATTAATGTAGACCTTATATTTATAACAAAGCTGACCAAGATGTGATTATGAACAATTTTAAGTTTCAAAGGATTGCTTCTAATAAATAAAAGTTACTGAAAAATTTAAATTCTGAAATTACGAAAATATTTTACATTATGAAGGGATGACATAGACTATTTATATTACAAACAAATATGTTAAATGAATGTTTATTTGTATAATAATTAATTTAACTAATAATAATGAATTAAAATTAATTATTATGAGTTGAACTCTCAAATATATATATGATAAATGAAATTTGACTTCTATTAAGATTATACTCACACGGATTATTCATTGAATGTAATTAAAAATAACTTATTTAATTATTACCAAATTCATCTGTATAATTAATTGGTTCTACTTCGCCCATGCTTGCTGAATATCAGTTCCTATTAATAGTAAATATTTATTACCATTTTGCAGACTTATTAGGACATGATATCTCATAACCAATTTAGATGTTAAGTATCCAAGTTGTGTAATCAAAGAGTTAGTGTTCTATTGGCAACTTACCATGACAAAGCTCTTGGCAAGTTATTCTCTATGCTTAATTTTGGTTGTCTTCCATAAAATATCCAGCTATACATCCAAGACATAGGAAGGGGGGTAACGATATCTGACGTCAGTGTGGAGACAGCCTCCGTATTGATCTGAGATGCGGGACAGGCGTGGAGGCGCCGTCGGTATTAAATAATCTGATAGCCTAACTGTCAAGCAACTTACTGTCAAGCAACTTACAGTCGGCCTTGGGCCATCGTTTATTAGCGTTATTAGCATTTGTTATATCAAGGGCCAACTCTTTTCTTAAATAATATTGATATTGCATTCCTTAAACGTTTTAAATTTTGTATTAATATCATATTACATAAGTAGAAAAGAGACAATATCTTTGAAACAATATCGAAGTTATCTTTGACTGTAACGAGTTATTTGAGATATATCAAACAAACAGCGATTCCATTTACCTCTACTCAAAAAATTAATATTCTTTATTAAATGTAAAATCTTAAGGATATTTTTTAAGTATAGCTTATTATAATTCATATATACCATTAATCTACGAACTTTAAAACCTTGGGCCTTGATTGCTTTAGTAAGTTCCAAAGGCCAAAACAGTGTTCAATGTTTATCTTTAACTACGTTTACCTATAAACGTAAAAATAGTTTTATTCGTTTATTATAATATATACCATTTATTATATATTGTATATACAGTGTGGAATGTCCTATCATCAATCACTTGGACTCGGGTGCATACTTAGCTTATAAATATATTTCAATACAAAGTGTTCGTAAACATTAAATCGATAAAGTAAATATAGATATCTTGTTTCCTCCCGAAAGTTAAAGTCTAAAAATACTCAAAAAAAAAATTATACAGTTTAAATAAATGACATAATATTTAAAGATAGAATAGCAAATCTCTGTACACATACACTTAATCTTAAGCAGACACTTCCAACAGACAGGGAGACGTCAGACAAGCTTGGCTGAACTAATCTTTATCTTGAAGACGGGTCGAGTCTTCTACTACTACTACTTTACTACTTTTAAAGTATTTTTACTTTAGTATTTTATTTATTTTATCTTAGATTTTCACGCGTACACATTTCAAATAAAACTATTTTTACGGATTAAACTCGCGTGTAATTTGGTTACATCTCACATCTCGTCTACCCGTGAACACGATTACTGCAAAGCATTCGAAACGTCGGGTTAAAATCAAAAATGTAACCAAATTATACGCGAGTTTTAATCCGTAAAAATAGTTTTATTATTTTTTGTTTATTTTAACATTTCTATCTCAATATTAATATGCAATACAAATATAAACAAATATTATTGTTAAAAACCAAATTAATATTTAGATAATCTGGAACATTGGCAAAGCCAAGGTTGATAAGTAATTACTAAAAAGGTTTTATTATTGCTTGAAATTGTAAGTAACAGGCTACTTATTAGTGTAATATTCGTCTGAAATGGTAAAAAAAATCAATATACCCAGTACAACAAGGTTATTGCACTGGGTTTATCGATTTTTTGACGTTGAATCGTAAGAAAAGTAATTCTCTGAAACTAAAAGCTAACTCTTAATCTTGTATGTACTTAGCTGGCGCTGTAAATATATAAATCAAATAGCTTGATAACTGGCCTAATACACCATAATACACCATAATACACCATAATTCAACCAGACCCATTATCGAAATTGTTTTGGTGAAACTTGTGATTTGCTATACACGATTTTAATCTGAGATTTTAACACAATATTTTTGTGAATAAAATCAAATTCAAAGATTTATATTTAACATTTACTCATGTGTTTAGATTATATTATTTGCTGTTTTTTTTTATTTATATTAATTTAAAGTATCTTTCTGTCAAAACGTATTTATTTCCAAACTATACCATGACTTTCAACAATGATTTCTGAAGTATTTATCATCCTTACGGTTGATGGCGCTTCCGGTACTTTGCTATGCATTAACTTAAAAAACATTTTTTCCTGTGACTAGAAACTTTTAGAAAAGAAAATTATTGTACTCGAATATATCAAATCTGACAATAACCTGGCACAGTACTAAATTCAATTTCATTTTATTGTAGGTTTTATATAAAATCAAAATTTCTATGAGACATATTTTCTGCAAAAAAAAAAAAAAAAATTAATTAATAAAAACAGTAATGACATAAAAGTTAAGATGTATTTTATCAAAATCTATCTATTTTCTTCTACTACATTTATAGCACAAATCCTTTTTTTTTTTGTGATATAGAAATGCGAGAACTTTTTGCAATAAAATCTATATTATAATGGAGAGTAATAACTAAAACATTGTTTATCATTTGCTCAAGTAATTTCTGTAATAGACGAAAAAAACAAACAGATAAAGAGACAAAAAACAGATACCACAATAAAACGTAATTATAAAAATATATTTAATAGAATGTATTAAAATGTATACATGTTATTTTTAATATGAACTCTAAATATATTTAACTGAATGAATTGTTATCGTTTTTTAAAGTCAGCGAACAATGGAGTTCACGATAGATGTCAAACTTTGACATTTAACAAATTTGAGGGAATACAGCACTTCATGAAGTTGGCAAATAATCAAAAGATAAACGAGTATTCGCTTATAAAGTTAAACGTCAACTTAATGTAATAAATATAATATATAATGTTTTCTAAGATTTACAGGAGTACTACACATTTCAATCAAACTATTTTACGTTAGTTTTATCCGTAAAATAGTTTTATTTAAATATATTATATAACAAATATATAGCAAATAATAAATTAGTTTTCGCTTCGATATTTTATAAATGAAACTGACGGTAGAATTAAAATTTTATCTCCGTTAAAATTTAAAGTTCATCCGATTATAAATGAATTGTGTCCAAAATCTTTATTCATTTTTGAAGCCTGTGTACATCCCTATTATATTATACACGAATAATGTATAGTAATTTCTTATATATTTAAATGTGTAACAAAAAACTGAAAACTATTGGAGTGATGTAAAATTTCATTCACAATTAGAATGCTTAAACCCTGAGTAGACTATTTATAATAATAATAATATTTATGGTAATTATAATTATTGTGAAACTGCGAGTGACAGCTGGTATTTATTAAACCCACAAAAGTACCATACAAACAATAAACCACTGATTACAAACTCCACAATGCAATTAATTATGTGCATTACAGGCTTTTATTAGGTGCTACGATCTGTAGAGTGGATGTTCGTAGCTCGGCTCGTAGCTCGGCTCGTAGCTCGGCTCGTAGCTATATACGTAACCTCTGAACTTTGATCGTTCTTGTTATTGGCTATACAAGTTGTAATTGAATCAGCGCCTCTGCATCAATAATCTATTACAAAGGTATTTCTCAGTAACAAAGCCAAACCTTTTCATCAGAACGCTGACTCATAATTATGTTTCCTGATTCAGCACGTGGCTTCAGGCTACGGACCCTTGTTGAGGAATGATATTCAGCACACTTATAAATAATTTAAATCATGTATATTCTTGCAATAATGGGATATTTTATCTTATTCAGCTTAAATTATGTTAATTAGCTTTCGCCCGCAGTTTTGCCCTCGTAGATTTGGGAAACATTTTGATTTTAATTTAAAAAAAATATTTCTACAGGAATATTCTCAATTTATATTATTTATTTAGTCAAGATTATCTAAAACCTCTTCAACAATAAAGATTTTATGTAGGTAAATTTAAATTTAAATTTCAAACCTAAACTTTCCTCAGGAGTCATACTATCTATTCTTGACGTACAAAAGTTCATTCAGTAATTTTTGAGTTAATCGTGTTCAGACAGTCGCGGCAGAAAGACTTCATTTTATAATTTGTATATTAAATATGTATATAGCCAAATGTTCAAAGTTAAGTCTTAAGTCAAAATGTACGGAATTAGCGATCAAATTAATTTATTTGTTATTAAAATAGGGGTTGCCATTTGCATACAACGATAAGCTGTCGAACGCCAATTAGCAATATATATTATAGGTAAATCAGGCTGACATTTAAATATTACCTCCCCGGGGCTGTTAATCCCTTTAATATAGAGTTATAAATTACCCTACACTTAACACTATATTATTTTATTAGAGTATAATTTATATACTTCAATAATAAGTTAAATGATGATGAAATATACATATATATATATTATCTGGTGAATTTCATATTATTTGTAATTTTATGTTGGCTATGTCTTATATTGTTTTAAGGTTCTTATGTTAAACTTGCCCATTAAAATTAATATAATTTATATATTTGATTGTTTTTATAAATTTTACCCACAAAATTTTACTATATTTTCTTACATAACTTTCACTGGACTTTTAGATATTCAAAACACAAATTAAATAAATCATATTGTTAGTTCAGTTTCAGTGACACAAGTACAAGCAGAAGCAAACCAAAATTGTTTATTATTATATATTATATATGTCTCGACTGACGCCACCCGACATACGCGAACCCGAACTTACGCGATTTCCAAATCTCGCCCATTCGTTTTTGTTTCGTTATAATTCGAATAAATGTAATGTGATGGTTTTAATGATGATGGTTTTCAGGAACTGTTGGATGGGAATCCAATAGGAGCTGATGACTTATGAGCTCACAGAAATGCATAAGCAAAGAGAGACATTAAAGACCTTGAATTTTGACATCCATTTAGAAGACGGAACGTCGAGCAGTTTACAATTTTTAGAAAAGATCAACTTGCAAGGAAATTCAAAATTTCTACAACTTTTTTTTGGAAATTATAAGAGAAAATTTTTTACTTGTCACACTACTGTTAGGTTTTATAAAGCCTTTTATATAAATATAATTTAGTTGTTACGTTTATTTAATCCAAAATTTTAATAAACATTTCTGTCTAAATTGCTATTTTCTTCGGCTTCTGACCTCAATTAGAAATAATTCATATATATTTATATGGAAAATTATTATCCGACTTACGCGGATTCAACTTACGCGGTTATAACACGGCCGCACCTATCACGTAAGTGAGATATTTTTGACCATTTTCGCTACTCAAAAGTGGAATATATTTTAATATATTTTCTGAACGATTAAACTAAAGCAAATTAAAGCGAATGGCTCGCAGCTAATGGCAGTCATTATGGCATTGTTTATCTGCCCTTTTACGACGCCATTTACATTTAACATTATACCTAATTTAATCTAATAAGTAATACTAATAACAATGTATAGTCATAATTTATTTATAATCAATAGCCGAATAAGACATAAAATGTTTTATGTTTCTATTGATCTGTGTGGTTGGTTTCTGTTTACATTAAAAGAACATTTTTATGGATCATTACTGCTTGTTTGTTTTCATGAATGTCAGACTTGATATATACTGCGTTAGTATCTTGTTGAGTATTAAGCAGTATTCAGACATATTCGTTTCAAATTAGACGGTTAGTTGTTATATTTAAATGTTATAATACTTAAATCAAGTCTTTTTATTTGGTTAAGTATATTATATTTTTCACATTCAATCAATATTACTTGTGGTCATCAAATTTAAGTGTGAAGAGGGTCTATTTTAATACTCTTCTGACAAGACACTTTCCAATATAAAGTTCAAAGTTTCTAACGCACCCTGGTCTGAAAACAATCACTCAAAAAACTCTGTCGAATGTTTCTTTGTTGTGGTTGTGTCACACATGTCAATATTTAATTAAATATTTTCGAACAACTAGAACCATCACAATTAATTCGAAATGGGGAATTTATTTTACTATTTGTTTAATAGTTTTAATTCTTGTTAAGTCACTAATATCAACTAGTGTATACTCTGTTTAATTTGATAATTAGGCACATTATTTGCTCGACAGAACAATGAAGTTTATAAATACTGAAGCAATTAGGATAGTTCGGGCGATGTGGGCCAGTTTCTTGCCCGATCGTGACAGAGCAAGTGACGTGTCATCCGCTTTTAGACCAGAAGTGTTGTTGGCATGCCTCCCGGGTTCTTCCCGTTTTCAGTTGCCGCTAAACATTTTTTATGAAATCGAATCGCATTAGCAGTTATTCCCTCAGAAATTATTTCTATTTTAAAATCTGATTTAAAGGATTACTACACATTTTAATAAAACTATTTTACGAATATAACTCGCTTTATTATTACATTTTTAACTAAAACCCGACATTTCGAATGCTTTGCAGCAAATGTGTTCGCGGTAAGACGAGATGTTGGTGTCAGTCAGTCTATTTGTCACCTACCTCCAATGGTTTCTGAGTTAACGAGCATAGAGTTTAGGATGCACACAAAACGCATAACTGTCTATGGATCTGGTATTGCGGCTTTATTCACAAGCTCGTAAAGTATAATCTTACAGAGAATAAATTAATAAATACATGTAATGCATTATTTATTAGTGTTGTAGTGTGTTCTTTTACACCTCACAAATCTTATGAGTCATGTGGACGAAAACATCTTGTACAAAGCGTAATCATGTTTTACTGTGTCATCCACGTTCTACTTTTACTCACAATTACAACACTACAGATATGTACGACTTCTTAAAATTATCTTTTACTCATACATTTCGTGAGGTTAGGTTATAACTTCTTTTTTTTTTTTTTTTTTTTTTTTTTTTTCCGTTGGAAAAGGTTATAACTTCTTAAAAATATATACATGACATACAAAAATAATCTTCTCATGTTCATAATAAAAGGGATTCCAAGTTTTATAAAAAAATATTAAACTTATAGTTTTGAAAAAAAAGGAAAAAGAGATTTTAAAACTACTCTCTACATAATACTGTTACACGTAAAAAATATATAGACATAAAAGTAAAAGTATTCATATATTAATATTTGAATTTACTTACTTAGATTTTGTAGTTTTATTATTATTTTGTTCTTATTTAAAACAATTTAAAACAAAAGAGAAACGGCTATTATTGGTAATGAGAAAATATTACTAATTACGCGTGTAGATAAAGAGGAAGGGGGCAGATAAATCAGATAGTGGGAGGAAAAGGAAGGAATGTCTTTTGTTCTCTTTCACTCATCAACCATAGATACATCAATCCTAACCCACAACACGTAACAATTAAAGGTTTCTAGTTGGCTTGATACTTCAATTTACTGAGATGTTACAGTTCGGATAAATTTGTATAATTTGTATAATTTGTATAATTTGTATAATTTGTATAATTTGTTCAATTTCGGCCTTTAAAGATCTTAAAATTAAATTAAGACACCTGGTAATTTGATAAATTGTTTATTCTTACGCCATGAATGTCCTAATTATTTTATAGATATGTGATGTCCGTAAAGTTATTAAGTTTATTTCATCTAAAAACTTTATAAGCGTTGTCAGGATGAAATGAGTGATAGAAGAAATAAAAAAAATACCGTAAATAGTTTTTATATTTGAGTAACATCTAAAATCAAATCTGTGTACTTTTTGGATTCCGTCATCTGGACTAATAAAGGGTAGACTATTTCTTGTTTTAAATAACACACTGTCTCGACATTCAAGAGATTATTTTAGTCCTCTCCTTGATACAGGGCCACGGCACATAATAGTTTAATAAAAACTCTTCCGTCAGTCATCAACTGTAACATATGAGACGCGAGATAATTACGTGACTATTACGTGGCTATCACACTGAGGTATAAGATGAAGGCATAAAAGTTACAGCAACATTAATTATAATTAGCATTTCTTTAAAATATTTTCCAATAATTTAAATTGTTTAGAGCATTCGCTTCAAAAACATTCCGAAGCTGACAAGGAATTCGGTCTACTTCCCTGGACTTACGTCACAACTTATAAGAGTATAGATCGGGATGCTAATCTGGTCCAAGACATTGACCTATCTACATGTCGGTTAGGACCGTGCCCGAAACACCGCGTGTAAATAGATATCGTATGATATTTACGACGCAGCTGCTATCGCTACGCTGTGCTACGTGGGGTCATGGCCTAAATGCATCTACTGGATTATGAAATACTAAGAGAAATTTCGCATTATATCAGATAAGAAGCTTTGAATTCTTTGCTTGACAGATTAATGAACAGAAATAAAACTGGAATAAATGTTTCATTAGTGTTTGCGTCATGTGGTTCGATGACCTCAGTTTCAATTCAATACAAACAATAATACATTGCGGTGATTTTTATATAAGCATGATTTACGTAAGATGAAATGAATTGAAGAGAAGAAGTTCTAAAATTATATTCTTTATAAAAAGATTGCAGGTTTATAGAAGTTATAATTCTTTCAACAAAAAAAAGCGCTTTTGTTACATGTTTTATTTCAAAAAATAACTTCCTTTAATTTAATTAAAATAATATATGCTACTATAATATACATAAATGAATACAAAGGTATTGATTTTTGTTATTATTACTCTTCAGTGGTTATCCAGAAACCACTGAAATATTTATACTGTTATTTTCAGTAACACAGTTCTTTATATTTATATTTGACTGTGTATATCAAATGTGTGCTGAAAAAGTGATTAATTATAGATATGCTGTTTTATATTGTAGCTCTAACTTCAGTAATAATAAATACTATATAGATTTTATGAAGCTATATATATATATATATTAAAGATTAAAGATTTATTTTGATCTCCTTAACACACACTCTTAACGTTCAGCTCAACAAGTGCTATAGGAAACTCTAATGGTTTCTGAGATAAGGAGAAGCTCTTGAGAAATTCTTTTGTAACGTGTTGCGACAAAACAAATATAATGGACCTTTAAGATACGCCAAAGACCAAAGGACCAAAGAGAAGTTCTCATACTTAGTATTATTACTAGTATTATATTACTGATGGTAAACTTAAATATGGAGTATTTAAGAATTAAATATTTTATTATCTTATTAGTATTATCCTACGTCATTCTGCTCTGGAGATCAGGGACAGATGTAGAATCTATTTATATCGAGAGCAATTCGTTGTATATATAACATGAATCCTCAGAAGTCCCTTAAAACTCTTTTCAAAGAGGCTTCAATACTTATTTTTAATACTGTCGAGAATATATTCTGAAAAAATATAAATATTTAACGTAAAAACTAGCTTATATAATATAAAAAATAACATAAGTATGACATCGAGTTAGGCCCTCCTGACAGTTCTAGATATGAACATAAGTGATCAATGATATAGATTAATTTGATTTAACACATACCGAAATTTCGCTAGCGCAGCGAGTCAAGATAGAAGTCTGGTTCGCGCTCCTAGTGTACATAAGACTATTATAAACAACAAACATTACTCTCAATGAAGCTAATATCTGATTATTTTGAGCAAGAAACTGATGATGAACGTACTGAAAATCATGTGGCTGTTAAATGTAAGAGAACAGACTCTGCGCGAACTCAAAGTGTCTAATGTAATGACTATCAATAATGGTCACATTTATGAGCAATTCTGCCATTTTACGATGTATTGGCGAGCGGCCGTCCAGCGACGACCTAAGCACGAGTCAATGTCATGCTATTAAAATATCTTTCTTCTATTTTATCTATCTTTTACTGTAATATCTCCTTTGCTTGTGAGATCAATTCTGTATACATAATAATATTGAAAAAGCGGAAACTTTTATTTGTTTGTTTAAGCGTGCTAATCGAATCTACTGGATGGACTTGAAAAATCTTTTTGATTATGAAAGGCAGACTCATGAGTTTTGGCATTGCAGCATCTCTTAGTTATCCTAATAGTAAATAAAACAGTTCACCCTGAGTAATAGCTATTATTTTATAAATGGTTTAATTAATAATATTATAACATTTATATTTTAAATGACAAGTCTGTGAACTTTTAAAAGCTAATATGTTCTGTCAAAGTAGATAATTCGTGCATCATCTTAGACTACAGTCATGCTGAACATGTATGTAAGTAATATAATAAGTTAATAATATTCATTTATTCGGACGTGCTATTCTTAATTCTCCATCTTTTTAAAATAGATATCTACCAAGTTGATATCTCATATATTAGGTGTATATAATGGATTTTAAACCGACAAAGATAATCATCAAACTAGAAATAATGCTAAGATCTAAACGGAATAATTATTTATAAACACATCTGTATATCCGGATATAAACGAAGTTTACAAATAAGGAACCGTGAGTAAACAATCTTGAATAAACTAATTTACCTGCAACCTCTAATTCAATAGATTTAGAATTTACACGAACATCACGTGGCACTAATATCATATATACGTTACGAGACTAGTATTGAGTTATTTGCTATTCAGTTTAGTCGTAAAACAATGAGATTCAATACTAAATCCCATTACATAAAATATATCTTAAATATAAATTATTAGTAATAATAAGTTTATGTTTTACTCTACTCGCCTAGTAATCACTAGATAATGGTATTTCATTGCTGTAAGCATCCATTTTGTTTTACAATAACACGAACATTATTATAGCGCGGCCTGATCAGTCTTGCAAGTTTATGTCAGATTTGCAAACTTTTTATTGTTGTTAAAGTTATTTTTTTATAGACAGCTATTTTTATATTTTACAGCAATCGTTGATCGTCAGTCTAACATTTCAGCTAGCAATTTAGAAGTTGTAATTTAAGTATTACTTTGTAATTCTCCGGTTTCAATGAAACAGGAACTCTATTTTCGAAAGAGAAAAGAAAAGAAAAAAGAGAAGAGAAAAAAACAGTCCTTGTTTTGGATATAAAATATAATTGCAAGAATTCTGATTGGGGATGAACAACTAAAGAACCGTGAAGAGGATACTTCAAAAGGTATTGACAACGATAATAAAGAAGTAAATTTTGGATATGGTGAAAAGATTTTAAGACGAAGTAGAAGGAATCTAGTTGGCCAGGATGACGAGTGGGAAAAGTGGAATACAAGTATGAAAGCTTCTTGGAGAAGATGGATATAAAAGGTTTTGTTCTTTAATAGGTTGTTGCAAGATGAAGTGATCCCACAGTAATCGTAGTTGCCAACTTCTTCATCTTGAAACATCAGCTTGTTGCTTCGTCTTGTATGCTATTTGCTGACAAAATTGAGGCAGGACAAATTAGCCCATAACGTATAGTATAAAAATATCCTAAAACTCTAATAATTTAATAACTATAATTTAAATTGTATTTAGTATTATATAAATATTAAAGTAAACAACGAATACTCTCCGCCTCCTCTTGAACAGATATCATTTGATATCATCACTCAAAACGTATTTCATCGGATCCGACGTAGGAGAACAACCTTGACAATCATATTTATTTCCAGAAGGCCGAAGTGTCCGGAAACAAAAATTGTTTATTTAATTAATTCAAATATAAAAATATTTTGACCTATAAAATTAACGCGTCAAATCGTTGAACGTTCTGCCGGCGCCCGTTTTAAAAGCATTATGTGTGTCATATTTTCGCATCTAAAAATAAACCTCGTTTAATTAAGCTCTCAGCTAACTAAAACTCTCTAACATTTCCTAACATTTGTCTTAACATCTGGACTAAAAACTGATAGTAATTAGTACATTAGAATATTTCACCAAAAATTTTTGTTCTTAAAATATTTATTTACATTTTTACGTCGATAAAACCAATAATAATATCAAAAACAATTTCTTCATTTTTTAAGTAGCTTTGTATCTTTTTAAATATTGTATATATATATTTATACTATGCAAGTAATATTCAAATTATAATCTGTAATTCCTCACCAATAATAGACAAAAAGAAAAAAAAATAAGTTTCTTGTTTGTACCACAAACGATACATAACAATCAGTTATTTTTTTTCTGTATACCTCAACGGATGTAAGCAGTTATCATAATTTATAGACTCAAGCACGTCACGTACAGCACTCACTCAAATTAGTAACATTTACTGTTATAGACGTCGTAATTATCGAATTTGAACAGTTTTGAACAGCCGTAAGTATTGCTGGGACCGGATATGCTAGTGTTGTATATTGCTTATCGTTTGTTATCGTCTCGTTGACAATTATTTCTATATATATTATTGAGCTGAGCGAATCGAAGCTTTTTTCTACTCATTGAGCTGAGCGAAGCGAAGCTCTTTACTACTCAAATTTTCAACTCTTTGTTACCCTACTCCTCCTATAATTTACGAGCTACATTCACGAAATTTTGCACACATGCGCATAATGAACAAAACTCGTTCTGGATTGAAAATCAGCGGAATCGTAATTGTAGTTTTCGAGATAATTGAAAAAAGTGTCCCATATAATTAACATATAGAACGTTTTTGTTTTGCGCGCTGCTTCACGATGCTAACCCCGCTGGCGTGGACCTTTCGCTTTCGTGGACCTAGTAAAATTAAGTCTTGCGACTGCGTCTGTATGTTTGTATACAGTGACGTCAAAAACTACTTAACAGATTTTGTTATAATTTTCACTAATAGAAATTTTACGAATAGTAATAACATCCTGAAGGAAATTATGCTATGAAAATTGACGGAAGTGATGTTTATAAAGAGGTCGCAATAAATCTTTCCAAAATAAATAAACAAATAATATACTATATTATTATATCACTTTTTATTATTAACGACGATTTATACAAAAAAAAACCTGTGATATTATGTGTTTATATCAGACAACATATTATTTCATAAAAATTTAAAAGATCTAAATGTAAACATTTGTTTTATGAGCAGTAAATCGAAGAGAAACCACTTACCGAAGAAATGCACATTGAATGATGAGTATAAATATAGAAATTGCAAACAAAAACAAGACAAAAAAAACATATTATATAATATATTAATTAACCATCTTAAAAAACAACATTTTGATTTGAAACATATATTGAGTTAATAGCAATATTAAGATTAAAACGGAAACATTCTGAAATTCAAAGTTTTATATTTTTATAATGCTGATATTTAAAAAAATATATAATAAAACACAATTCTTATATCTAGCATAAGCCCATTTTAGCACAGTTGCACGAATTAAACTTTCAGTATGGCCAGCTAAATTATGTGTATGTGTGTGTATACATGTATCTTTAACCCTAGAATCTCTGTTCATATAAACATTTTTCAAAAACACGATTAAAATATAATAATATTTTATGTCTTACGAGAGGGAGCCACCCGATTTCATTTTCTGGTTGAGTGACTTTCGAACTGTTCACAGCTATAAAATAACTTTGTATTAAGATAAAGCAATTTGTCTAAGTGGTTGAAGATACAAGCTACCAGGACCCACTCAACTTATTTTTTACCGCCCAAAGGAAAGCGTGAATCTTATTTTTCTAGTAGACCACGAAAACAAAATATTTTCGATATTTTGTTTTCGTGGACGCTGAAATTTTAGTAATACATTTTTATTAATTTTGCAAATAATATATTATATATACTTATCCGGCTGTACTCACTGAATAATCGATACTATCAGAAGTCGCCCATCTAGTTACGAACCCATTCGGGGTCCTTATTCATAAGATAAGAGCATCGCGGCGCGAACTGCGCGAACAATTCCGATAATATCGGCGTAATTGCAAAAGTACAATTATATGTAATAGTAATCTGGGAACATCTTTAAATGAAGTTTTAACACAAAAATTCTACGAAATCGTCTTAATTTTTAATAAATCTCGGTTTTAAATAGATATTTATATGGAAAATAAGTATGATTGATGTCAATGTTTTAAGTCTAGACAAATGTCTAGAAAATAACATAACAATTTACTAAAAACAATATTTTATAGATTATACGATATGAGACAAGTTTATCTATTACTATATCAACTGTGATATAGATATATTAATAAATTGATAATTCATAAGGCTTTTATCTTCCCGCAAAAAATACCCTAAACTAGAAGCATGGTAACAAACTACTTATAATACTAGGTAAAAATCAAAACGATAAAAACATGACAATAATATTGGTATATTTGATTACAATCGTCTCAAGAAACTGCTACACTCAAGTTCTTTAATAAATAACTTCACTGGCATCATGCCAACGACTAGCGGCTGCCCGCGACTTCACTGCTTCCGTGTACGTTAATACATACTTAGAATATATGCCTAATAGCACCCATTGACAGTATACCTTTTTAACTGTGAAAGAATTTCAAAATCTGATCAGTACGGAAGATTTCAATACAACAATTTTACGGATATAACTCGCGTTTATTATTACATTTTTTTATATTTAACCCGGCGTTTCGAATACTTTGCAGCAAACGTGTTCGCGGTAAGACCAGATAATGGTGTCTGTCAGTCAGTCAGTTTATTTGTCACCTACCTCCAACGGTTCCTGAGTTTACGGGCATAGAGTTCAGGATGGACACAAAACGCACTAACTGTGTCTACTCGGAAAAAATAAAATAACAAAACTTACCTCATTTTGTTTATTTATTAGTTTATCTCTTTTCCACTTTAAATCAATAGCAGTGATCACTTGTGTACGTCAAACGTAAGTGACAAAAAGGCTTATATCGACACAATACTTATCGAAATAATCCTTCTGTTGAAATACTCTCCAACTTAAAGCAAAAGCGACAAGAGTTCCGAAAGCACCTTGCTCTGAGAAGAACCACACAACAAACTCAGACGGGTATTTCATTTATGATAACCGTTTCAAAATTCAAAATGTTTAATAAACAATTTGCGATCAGCTAGACCCACCGCAATTAATCAGACCTGATATTCTAATTTTTGTAGTAAAATAAATATTGATAACTTTATATATTAGACTATGTTAAGAGTAACGTGTCATTGTCATAGAGAAATATTTAGTTTTTGCGTTTAACAAACATTCGAACCTTTCTTCTTTATAATAATATTTACAGTACAGTACACAGACAGACAGTACAGTTTATTAAAATATGTTATTTACAAACTGATCTAAATAAGAACTAAATCTAAAGATAATGTAATCAATGTTGTTAACTTGTTTTTTTTAATAATCAAATAATGATAAAGATACTAAAGCATATATTGGGAGAATAATTTATGTTTCTTTGTTTTCCATTTAGACACAAAGCCAGACTGTATTTCTTATTCAAACCCGGAAGAACTCGCAGATGTTTAGTGTTACCGCTTTAAAGAAGCTTTCACAAGACAAATGTAAGAAATCAAAATAATGTGAAAATGTTGTTTGTTTGTTTTGACTCCGAAACAAATTGAATTTCCGAGCTGTGGGCCGTAAAATTAAATTTAATAATTGTGCTGATGATTGAATAAATAATACCTTTACCAAATATGTTGATGAAATTTACAGGCCATATTATAAAAGTTCTTATTATAAAATCTTTTATAACTTTGTTATCAATGTCTGATAATACATCAAAATAATTTAAAAAATCAATTTAGATATTTTAAGAGAATTCTCAATATTTTGGTTTCAATCGAAAAATCTGCATGTCACTGTGGCTTCCTACAATGTAAAAATTCTCCGAAGATACGTTATCTATTAAAATTCTGCATTCAAATGAGATTATAAAACCTTAGTATAATGAAACAAAATATGTATATTAAATATGTATTTTTTATTGTCTTAGTATATAAAAGAAAACTAAAAACAATCTTTATCTCACAAAAAAAAATATTGTACGCTTTAGAAGTAGCTGTAGAGGTAGACGTAGAAGGGAGCGTGAGGTGTAGCAGCGTAATCTCTATAGCCTACTTAAGATCTTGGCTTCTTAGATGAATCGTCAGTTCATTTCTAAAACGTTCTTCAAATGCAGCATTAGTACGAATAGGTTCGTTTCAAATTTGATTAAATAGGGAGAAGAACGTATAAGCTAAAGCTGAAGCTGATCCCATTAAACCTATACCTGGGTCCAAGTCCCAGGAATTATAACAATTCCTCTCTTTGCTAGGAGTAGACCCAGCACCCACACGGTGACTCCATATAATTCTAAGAAGATTTGTCTTTGGGATAAGTTTTTGATCCAAGTCAATATATAATAGATCTTTATAACAAAAATTTTAATTTCTAATAAGTTAAATTAAAATAAAATGATTGAGCAATAATTGTTTTCCTTATTATCTGAACCAGTTGTAGTTGACGAAGTCCCTAGAGTCGTGACTTCCTGGTAATATTAGAGCTGGTGTGACCGATGCTGTAATGATAGTTATTGATAATATAAATAATAGAAGTCGTCATCATCATAAAGAATGCTGATGCATCTGCATTACTATAATAGCCTAGCAGGTGACACCTTAGATATAGTGGGGTCGACGTAGGCGTCTGGGGGACTGCCAGCCCCGCTTGCCAATTTGGTGAACTGGGACACCAAAATTGCAATACATATAAAACACTATGGATAATTATTCTATAAAATTCCTTCGCACTTCTTCCTCGATGCAATCGTAAATCGATTGTACAGCAGGCTATCAGTATCGGTATCGGTATCGATATTTTGAATTCCATCGATAGTAGCAAAATTATCGATAAGGAAAAAACTAACACTAGTAAGGACTTTCATATATCAATAGTACATTAATAGTTTATATTGGTAATATGGAAATAGTTCTATGTTTCTTATTTGTTTGGTATATTTATACCAAATAACATTTTGGATTTCACCTTTTATTTTTTGTTATGTATAATAATATTAACATTTATCCATAGTCCAAAACTTGAGATAGTGTTGTCCTTCAATATTATCGATAATATCATAAAATATTATTCTTCATAATTATCAGAAAATTGTACTTGAATAAATTTTGTTCTAAGTTTTATTTAACCGGCTCGTACTTGGTACTTTTTAGTTTATACTGTATTGAATTAAAAACTTGTTTAAGAATCGGAATAAGATAAACATATTTTCCACAATTATAAGGACTTCACTTTCATTTCATAATCATGACCCGACAGTGCTTCGAAGTTCTTACGAATTCTCCTATATCTTAGTAACTACCAAAACTTTTCCTAACATCTTTTGTTTCATAAGCTTCACCCTTTTCATAATTAGTCCAATTTTCTAGAAGTTAGTTGTAATTAGCTACACTATCATCGTAAAGATCAGTGAGTAAGTGAGTGAGTGAATGAGACAGAGCTATTTTTACAGAGTTAAAAGTTTTCGTATCATTATGTATTGATGAAATATTTATTAAAAGAATATGAGTACCTGCGACCATGAGGAGTCAGTAATCGTGACTCTGACAAATGAGTAAATTTATTATGTCTTTTTTGAATGCATCAACTTCTACCTCATTTTATATAAACGAACAAAATATATTATCTTTTCAAAAAGAATAAAGGTATATGGTTCTGGCAGTTAGCTATTCAAGCTAGACTGACTTTGAAAATAGGTCAGAAGCCAGGGCACATGCATAAAATATTCGTTTTGGCAAGAATTTCTAATATTACGTTCCTTTAGTCATAAGAAAAATATATAAAACGAAATAAAATTTTGTAAAGAATAAGAGGAACACGGCTACTTACAGTTGGCATTTTTAAAGTCAGTGAACTTCATAATTATCGTTTATTTATTTTTAGTAATTAGAGCTTACATTAAAAATATATTTATTAACTTGTTTATTCTTAGTTCAGTTTGATATTTAATGTTAATATTTCATTATTAGATTGTGAGATGTATTTTATATAGAAATATATACATTTTTAAATGTATCAAAAAAAAAAAAATTAAAAAACTTAACCGTTACATTTCTGTTAAAAAGTTATATTTATTTTTAAAATATAATTTCATTGAACGAACTTCAGGCTAGTGAGGTAACATACAAGCATTTCCGACAGATGTCTCTATTTTATTACATCTTTGATATTGAAGAATATTCATCTGTTTGAACGTGCTTTGGAACTACCACTTTGATTTGATGAAAAAATGTAAATTAAGTGAAATTGTGTGACAACTTTTAAAATTAATGCTCTCCTTACAAAATATATTAACAAATATATATATGGATAGAGCAAATAATAATGTTTGATGCGTTTCTAGTTTTTTCAAGAATTGTTCCTGGAGTGTGGCGCCCATCTTGTCATCGACACGGACAGAGTCGCAGAAACAACTAGTACAACGTATAACAATAATCAAATTACTTTATTTGAAAATGTCTGATGCAAATACTTCGACAAGACAAACACAAGTTTGATGAATGCTGCAATCGATTAGTCTCTTTGTAGACTGAGATTCTGTTATCTTTTTTAATAGTCTGATAACCGGTGATAACTATTTGCTATACCAATTCTACGCTATCAGCTCTAACGAGACTTTTAACGTTAAACATATCGCATCTGCGTCATTGGTCGATGGTTATATAAGTACTCTTAAGGCTTAAAAATATCATAATTTTAGTAAATAATTATTAATATTTTTAAATTATTGCGAGTAAATAAAACCTTAGCTTTCTAAGTATCGCGACTTATAGCTATTTTAAACTAAAATGTCACATCTATTTCGCTATAAATAAAAGATTGGATACCTTTTTTTATTTCCTAACTATTTTGGCCGAACTTCACCAGTCGCGGTCACGGAATGGCTGTCAGTTATCGGCCGAATGCGGCGGTACGTGGAAATAAAAAAAGTAATTTAAAACTTTATTTTTAACTATAAATACAAAAAAAAATAAAAAAACAGCTTTGTTATATAAAGCGGTCAATATGTATTTTTATATCCCTCGTGAAATTCAGTACTTTTTTCGTTTTTTCTTCTGAAAACCTTTTCTAAAAGACTGTACAAAACTTCATATGATGAGTACAGTTATATCGCTAAAGTGTAACAAAAAACAAACTAACATCCCAATTGATATATTTTTAGTTGCTCTTATCCAAGTGTTGTAAATAATCATCATTTTGAAATTAAAATATAAATATAGTACGTACATAGCTAGAGTATCAATGAGTGCATTTCATAATCCTCCATTTGTCAGCCAAAACATTTCACAGACAAATCTAAAACGAGGTTATCCTAGAATCTTAGGAACTAACTAACTAATGGTTATACTTCCATGCAAACTGTATGAACGAATCATTAACTAATTACCCAGAACGTAAGCATGGTCTATATCAGAGGGTGTGTACTCCACCATATGGCGCTTACTAGCCTATAGAATCTACATTGCTACTGCTCTATGCGCTAATCCATAGGAGACACCTGCTATAAAAAATGATAGTTGATCTCCAAAACAGTGATTTTTTATGATTTCAAAATTAAAAAAAGAGAGATGAGTGGATGAATCTTTGCGCCCTTATAACTAACCCCACATCTGCTACTGGTCAACTCATTGACAAGGATTTCAAAACTTTTACAGATTCAAATTGATACTAATAATGCTATGAAAAAATGTACCATCGACAAATTCGTACAAAATAGTCGTTTTTTTGCAAGCATTTTATAATGAAAGATTGAAAAGACCATTAATTTACCTATTTTATACAAGTAATCGTTTAGTAATTTAAAATCCAGCCTTGATGACCAGCTGTAAACAGCTCAAGCTTTAGAGTTGGCAAGTCTCGTTCGGAATGCTAACGAGATTGGACCATTACATACACGCTCGTTACCGCTTTTATGAAGGTAACAGAATAAATATAATTTTGATGTCATTAATATATATATTCATATATTTTCGGGGTATATATTTAAATGAAGACATTGATTACTGGAGAATTATTAAACATAAAGTCATTGTTTCTATTGTTTAAAATAAGAATTAGTTATGATTCCACTTAAGAGTACTGGGTAAGTTGAACATAGGGTTGTTGTATAAGATTGTTAATATTGTTGAAAAGAAAGTTAATTTATGACTATTGGATAAACATTACACTTTAAACTATTAGAACAAACGGACATTATATAAATCTGGTCCAATTCATAATTCCAGTTCCTGGTTGTGAACCGGTATAAAAGCTAAGAAATACTGTGTATCTGTAGTTATTTTCCAAATATTGAAGTGTGACAGTAATAGTGAAAAGTGTCAGAGAAACAAGTGGGAGTTCTGTTGAGGGAATGTCGGCTCTCTAATATTAATTTATGAGATATATGATACAAGATATGATTATGCAAATAAAATAATAATTATTATATAAATAAATGTAATATAAAGTTAATTTTGTGTTATTTATCAAACTTAAATAAATGATTTTTAAACCTACCTATTGCGTTATATTTTGTTTTTGATAGAATATTGACAAATAATAATATGTACATAAGGCATGTACATATTTATTTATTAACATATCATATCATAGCGACTCTAACAAAGGCATATACTGCTAAAATTAATACATACTTCGACGAATTTCATAATATTTAGAAGGTAATTATAGCATATTTCATACAAAATGCTAAATAACTAGACGTTAATAAAAATATTGTTTATAATAAGATAGTCTTAAAATAAACGTGAAACTTGATGGATATAAGAATCATAAATCAGGAAATGAAACAGTTATCACAATTGAACAATAACAAGTTGATTGAGAGAAGAATATGTGTAAAAAAACAAAGTAATTAAATATTATTATTCAATATTATATACAAAATAAATATACGAAAATGTTCAGACCAAGTGTTTGTTTTTTTAATAAACAAAACTTAAATAGATAATACATCATTTGCTTTATTTTTAAATTTTTACTTGCGTTTTGACATTCGGTTTGCAAACATTAAGTTTCCTAAACAGCGTAACAAACTTACTTTCTTATTTATTATATAGTTATATATAGATTATTAGTATAGTATCAGATAAATTTCAATTATACAATACTAGCTATTACCAGCAACTTCTGTCTTATTCTCCAAAATACTCTGTGCTCAAGTGATCTGTCATCACTTTAAATGTATTTATAACCTAAACTAATCTGTGTGCAATTTTCCATGAAAATGAGAGTATTATTCGTGAAAAGCATTGCATATGTTGACTTTGAATAAACCAAGAGCACTCCAAATGTTTAAACATTAAAATCCGTCCAGTGTTATAACACAGATAGGTTCTGTATTTACACGTGAATATTAAGGATGTTTCCAGAATGTAGGTATCATTTTTTAACCGGGGCAGCCACCACTTTTCACACTAATTTTCACGAAAATCTGTCAAGTATATTTTTGCCATGAGCCGACAAACAAATAAACATAGAATATAAATGCAAACAAGGAAGCAATCAAAATTTTTGGCCTGTTGTTTTGGGTTAATGTACTTACTAAACATCGCTGAACTATTTCATTTCATTTATTAAATTAGGTGCAGATTTGCCTCTTTTTGTTATATATATAAGCGTTTTCTAATTAAAATAGTTTTTACATTGGGAATTTAATTAACTGAATGCAGCACAGGGTTCTCAGGCCAATTATTCACTTTTCATCATGAATATAAAATTAGAAGATAACGTCAATTAAGTTATAGGAATTTAATAAACGTGACGTATTCAAAGATAAGTTTATAAGGAAAATGGAGTGGATATTCTTAAGGACTTTATCCTTAAAACGATTCTCTAAGGCTTAAGCCTAAGAGTCTAGGGCGAAAGCTAAGCTTCTTTTTTTGTGAACTATCATATTATTTTGATGAGTAATGTTTGATCAAAGTCTGATTATTATTAGAGACTTATTAGTATATTAGAAATAATGAACTATAAATAAATATATGATAATTCAATCTCTCAAATCGCATTTTAGCAACTCTTAGCTTAATTTCAACAGCCTTTGCGTAGTTTTTCGTTTGTTTTTTTCAAATAACCCCCTGTCCAAAGTGTAGCTGTGTATGCATGTGTATGTATGTGTGTGTGTAAATAACGGACACAGAGTATACACCAATTCGATGTAACGATCTATAAACCACACATTACTTTATGGGAAGCAAAGACACGATTTTTGGCTTCGATATTTCGTCTTGACTGCCAACAAACTTGTGACTAACACTTCGACAATTAGATATGCGAGGTTTTTCCTGTTAGAACCTTAACAATATATTAATCACTCTTCAATATTAGAATATTCTATGAAATAACAACATAAATTATTTTGCCGAAGTATAACTTAAGAATTTAGTGGGTCAAGATGTTTAGACTTAATCTATATAACGTTTTTAACTATGAATCATTATAATGATCATGAAGGTTTTATGAACAACATAAAAATAGGATCCCACAATTTGGAACAATAAAAAGGATACAGTTAAGCTCTACACAGATAATATACATAGTTCTATGAACTTTTAAAAAAAAATTATAATACATGGAAAACTAACACGCAAAACTAAACCTCACACCAGAACAACTGGTAATTACTAGTCCAGCTGTCTTAACACTATTTTCATTTATATATTATTTTTAATATTTGTAGATATATAATAAACTAGTCGGTCAAATTCAAACAGCATTTACGTCAGTATAGCCGGATAATTATTATAATATTATATATATAATAATTAATAATATAACAAAAATAAATTTATTAACTTTCTTTAATATTACAAATAAACGAAACTGAATTGTTAATTCGTCTAATTTCGATGAATCGATATGTTCAATGTTTCGTTAAAATCGATATTTTCAATGTTTTAGCGAATAATATAGGTCATGGGTTTGAATATTTAAAATAATCGAAGTGATTTTACATGAGATTGGATTTATAAAATGTAAATTGTATTGTAATTGCACAGCAATTAAATGATTGTCAATACATGTGGTAATAGACTAAAAAGTAGTAAATAGGGGGATGACACAAATTGACACTATCTTTACTGTGATTTCGTTGAAAATTTTATTATCTGTGGAAAATTATTACAGAAAAATAATGCAAGCTTAATTTTTTTTATTAAAGAAGTAAATATTTAATATATAACTTTATCTTAATATTAAGACAATTTACGTGATAACATATTATTATATTTGTCTATGTATCTCTTATATATATTTCAAGAACTCTTGTTTATGGGTCTGTATAGTCTATCTTTTCTTGCGTGTAAAAAATAAAAAATAATAAATAACAAAATATAATCTTTAATAATCTACGTTACTTAAGTCACGAATATTAATATATATTTGTTTGTTTGTGTTAAATAAATGATTCACCGAACAAACACTAATGGACCCCATACATTCGAATGAAGGGAAGCCGGTCGATTCGCACGAGGTAGACGATATTTACTTACAACTCTTTGTGACTCAAAGCTGCCGCGGTCGAATATAATTGACACACTTTAATATATTAGCTACTAATTGCACTGTTCTAACAGTTTTTAAATTTTAATTTATTATGTGTTCGATTATTAGATATATTTTATCTGTATGTTTGCAATGTTTAAATAATCGTCTTAGTGCTGTATTTTTCTTTGAAAAGGTTTTATATTTATATTATTATATAATAAATATGTTTATGTGCAAAAAATATTAAAAAGATTTTTTTTTTGTAATTTTTCGATACAACCGAGCAATTTTTTACAGGGAGTGTCTTTAACTTTGCAACCTAATATACGTGTCTAATAACTACATATTCAGCGCGTTTTTAATTATTTAGATTAATTATATAAAAATAGTTTAAGTTATATAAATAAGACAGATGAAAATATTAGATACTATCTCCACATAACATTTTAAATGTGTCTTGTGTATTTTATAAATAGTTAATTGTGTAACTGAAAACTGTTACTAAATTATTAAAATTGCATTACATACCACCTTCACCGCCGCTACAAAGAAACTTCGAGCTGCTGAGTTTTGGAAATACAGTATTATCTTGTCTCATACAAGAAGGACTTGATATAAATTTCTAGTAAACAATGACATTATATCTGTAAGTGCCTAGAAAGTATTTTTGTAGCTTTTGCAAAATGTGCAACATTTGTATCGAATGGTGCCTAAAGTTTTTCTTAAAATATCTCTGAGTAGACTCTATACCAGCCAAATTTGTTACACATAACTATTGCCAACCGGTGAGCGTAGCTTTCGAGTGTCTTAGTTGCGAAAATGGGTCACTAACTGTCATGCACTTAAACCAATCGATGCAAAATTCTACATGAATTACGCCCAACTAAGACACTATCAATATATTACTTAACTTTATCTGAAACTTATAATAAAGCTGAATATTTTGTTAACTAAAAACATCAAATAAAGATAACCGCAAGCATCTTGTCGCTTTGTGAAACGGTGACGCTTACCTTCTTAACAATGAATGGGTATATTGTTTACCTTCTCTTTTGACCTTGAAGAAGAGATTACAGAGAGATGAACACGTCCACTATTGATTCAAATCTCACCTGTACGTATCGACAGAGCAAATTCTAATAACTAAATTGTTTGTGTCACTAATTTAATTCACTATCACAGAAATTAATAAGCGAGAAAGTCCCGGATAGAATATCGAGCGAGTATCGGGGTAGCACGCGACCTGATACTCAGAGGACACACAGCCAGTCGGACAGGCGAGAACCGAGGCGGCCGACTGCTCACTGCGTTGTTACTCGCCGCCCGCCCCGCGTACAGACACCCAAAGCTTTCTCTGCGCAACTCTAATTTTCTTTCTTTGCAGGACGCTTTCGTTAACGCTTTCGTTTAAATAACGCGGTCGAAGGTGTTTTATTTAATATTACATATTCCTTATATAAATATTCTTTACTGTTTTCTTACTTTGTCTTATATCAAAGCTTGTGTTATATTTCAACGCGTATAACAAAACATCCTGTACTTCAAGAAATTAGAATTAGTACTTAATATTGAGCTACAATTCACATGGTGCTGGTTTTTAACTAAAATCTTTAAAGCAAACTTTATCTTATACTATATTAAATATCTAAATACTCTTAGGGTTCACCGGCGTTATTAAAAAGTTACTCGTTTCTTGTCGCTTGAAATGTCCATTTTCAGTCAAGTAGCTATCCTATTTTTATTATTCATTTAAAAACTTTTTATATGTCATCTGGAAATAGAATGTTTCTTTATTCGAATGTACGACCGTATAATTTCGTATAATAATGTAATTTCACACACACATTAATAATAATAGTTAATAGAGCATAATTTATTATAGAATACTTTTTACCATGGAAGAAAATGGCGGTGATCACATTTTATCAGTGACCCGCATGCTCGTTTGCCCTCCTTTTCCATAAAAAAAAAAAAAAAAAAAAAGAAGCTTTCATTTCATTAATTACATAAATTATATTTAAACAGGCAATTTATAATGAACCCAAACTACATTAATGAGTTGTGTAAAGTAGTAAAACTAGGGATAAATTGATGATAAAAATGTTTGATTATTTATTCAATAACTAAATTGTAAATTTGGCTTTACAACAGATATCACAACTTTTGATAACTTTATATATTTACGGAATCCTAACGGTGTGCAAGACTTGGCATATCTTAACATAAAATCTTTAGAACTGTGTTTTTAAACCCAACAGCAAAAAATATTGGACTAATATGTTTGTACATGTGACGTCATACTACAATACTAAAATATTTTATTTTATTGTCAATAGTGAAATAAACAGCAGTTATATTACATGTATAAAAGTATAGGTAATAATAATAATATATTTGCCAACAAAGTGTCCCCTGGTGTTTATACATGGAGTGAAATTACAATCGAAGTAAGTTAAAAAGTAAAAAAATAGTAATATATAAAAAAAAAACTTCATCTCAATTGAAAAATCTATATCAAAAATATTTATATGTTCTTAAAATTATTTTTAATTAATAATATTTTTAAAAATAAAGATAAACAACGGTAAAAAATAAAACAAAATATTACATTCAAAAATTCAGGTCTTTTCTTTTAAACTTTAATAAACTTTGAGACATTATCACTAAAAATATTGAGTTGGTTATTTAATTTATTAAAATTTATACATTTTCTTGCTGAAAATTGGTTTTTATTATGATTAGTTCTACAGTACGGAACAGAAAAGGTATTTCTTAAACGTGTAGAAGAACGAGGACAATTTATTAAAATATTACTGAGAAGATATTTGGAATCCGTCAAGTTATTCAAAATTTTGTACTAAAAGAAGAGGTCCCTATGCTCCCTGCGCGTTTCCAAGGACAAAAGGTTAAGGCTATTGACACAACTTAAAAACCAATATTTTTAGAAATTTATGTTGGACACTCAATTTCTTTAAAGCACTTAGAGTATTGAGCGTTCCAAACACAAGACGCGAATTCTCACATATAGGATATTAAAAGTTTTAATATCTTTAAAATCCCTTCCTTGCCTAAAAATGAAGCCCAACATTCTATAAGCCTTGGCAGTTATGTTTTATATATGTCTACTAAATAATACACCCTACCCCAAGATCCCTGAATTCGGACACTACTAAGCGGGTTGTTGAAATTTTTATATTGAAATAATATGTTTTTTTTTTGGAAAAAATTATAACACAACATTTATTAGAATCTAGATGAATACCATTTAAAAGACAGTACTTCTCTAGCGCATTTATATCATTCTGTAAATTCATACAATCACCGTAATTTTTAACAATTTTAAATATCTTTATATCATCAGCATTTAATAAAATATTGGAGTGTTGAAAACAATTGTAAATGTCGTTAATAAATACATTAAATAAAAGAGGACCGAGATAGGATCCTTGGGGAACTCCAGATGAAATTGGAACAAAACTGGATGTGTATCCCGTGACAGCTACAGCTTGAGTTCTATCTCGTAGATAATATATACCTCAAAAAAAAATACAAGTTTTCATCCTCAACTAATGAATTTCTAACTATAAGCTCCTTCTATAACTTGAGAAACATGACAGTATAATTGATTATAATATTTACTGGAAAATATCCTTCGTGTCTTCTCCGCCCAATGTTTCATTGGTGAAATATACCGTAGCATCGAACATGGATGAAGCCATAATTGAAAATTGAATTGAACTCATGTCTAGTGTAACTCCTTTACACAATGACGTTGGTAGCACACGCAATGATTGTTTTTATTGCTTGTTGCTGTAAACATGTCTCAAGGCAAACGGGTAAGTACATCATTTTCTTCATAAATTTTTGAATTATAATGGTTATTTTTTGTATTTAAACTTTCGTGATTCTTAACTACAATTGTTCGGTTTTATCACGTAAATACTGTTGTTATTTGACCAGCCAGGATTGAACCCGTTCGGGGCTCTTATTCATAAGCTCGAAGTAGGGCAGAATCACCGCCATGGGTTCGAAAATAGTCGGGCAAATTGTATTGGTCGATTTAAAAAAAAAAAGAATCTTAGTATATTTATAAAGCTTAAAAAGGACACTTAGTTTCACATAACAATATTGACGTCTTTGTGTTTTGATTGTATTTATATCAATATGATCATGAGTCTAAATTTCTTATGAACATATTTGAACTTAATAAAAAGTAAAAAAAAAACAAATCAGATTCAAATCGAAATTATCAGAAATCCAACGTATACAACCAAAATTTGTTTATGAATCGCGTGTTAGATAAATTAGTCATTAAATTAAAAGAATGTAAAATAATAATAAAAATATTGATGATATATTGTAAGATTATGTAGGAGGCATAATAAAAATAGAGAAGTAATAAATAATAAATATTTTTATATTAGATGAGGGTCGACTTGGGACGTCTCCTCCTATGGGGAACGTTGGGGGATGGTTTGTAATCGGTCGCCTCAACTACCAGTGGGTTGGGATGGTCTTTGGCTCTATCAAAATAGCTCTTAGAGAGCTCCTTGAAATATTGAGCGATGGTGGGTATGCATAGGTCTCTATGGAGGTCTGTGTTTCGTACGTACCACGGGGCCCCCGTGGCAATACGAAGAAATTTGTTCTGAATCACCTGAAGGGGTTTCAGATTTCTGTGAGCAAAAGCGATACTCGCATAGGACATAACTGAACGAATACAAGTTTTGTAAATTGTGCACTTATTTCTAAGTGACATTTTACTTCACTTGCATATGAGGGGATATAGGCAACCTAAAATAAAGGCTGCTCTATCTTTGATTATTTTGATGTGTGGGATGAAGGATAATCTGCTATCAAGCGTTACACCTAGGTATTTGGTTCTATCACACCAATTTATACGACTATTAAAAAGCGTTACCTTCTGCAGCCGACTGGTTTTGTCATCTGTCCTCCTTCGAAAGAGTACCGCGGTACTTTTCTCCGGGTTTAGCTCGAAACCAATTTCCTAAACCAATTCCCTAAGGTATTGGCGTAGGACTGAAGGCGAGTGGTGATTAATCCAGTCGAGTGAGAGGATGTATAGATGGCGGTATCATCTGCTAACAAGGCTAATTTAATTTTAGGACGTGATCTAGGTATATCGCTTATGTAGATTGAATATAAGAAAGGCGAGAGAACTGAACCCTGTGGGACCCCCGCCCTGATGGGGCGAGGGGAGGAGAGCACACCTTCCACTCTGTAGCGGAACGAGCGATTCGTCGGATAGTCCCGTATTAGTAATACGAGTCTATCCGACACGCCGAACTGGTACAACTTGTATACCAGTCCCGCGTGCCAGACCCTCTCGAACGCCCTCGCCACATCGAAGAGGATAGCACCCGTTTTTAGTGTTCTACGTCTACGAGCGACGCTCCCTAGTATGTGCTTCGTTAAACGTTGCACTAAATGGGTGCTTGAATGGTTGGCTCGAAAGCCGAACTGTTCGTTTGGAATTAATTTGAGCCTCTCTAGCTCTGATTTTAATCTAGTGAGAACTATTTTCTCGTATAGTTTGCCTAATGTGTTAAGTAAACTAATGGGACGATAACTAGAGGGGCAGGTTTACCCGGTTAAAAGATCCCTATCACGATGGCCTCTTTCTACTGGTCCGGGAACGAACACCCGGCCAGTAGAGCGTTAAAAATGAGAACCAATAGGTAAATTAATTGAGGCGGAAGGTGTTTGAGTACCTTGTAGGTGATCTTATCGGGACCCGGAGACTTTTTGGAGTTAAAGGACTTTACCTCCTCCAAGTTCGTGTCCTCCAAGATGGGCGATACCGGCGGTTGAGACGACCTTTCACAAACGAAAGATTCTACTGACGCGATGTGATCTTTGTCGCAATGTTGCGTTCTTAAGGTACATTGCGACTCAAAGCTGTCCGCTAAGCATTCGGCCTTCTCCCTATCGTCAAAGGCGGGCGTGTCGTTTGGTCTGGCGAGCGGAGGCATCACCGTGACAATGTCAGCTGCCAGGGATCGCTCCAACGCCCAGAAAGCCTGATGCGTTGGAGCGAGCCCCCCCCAGTAACGTGTCCCAGTTGCCGTCCCTAAAAGGTCTTGAGAGCTTCTCTCGTTTTCCTTTAAAGACGGCATAGCCTCCGTTTGTTGTCGTCGGTCGGATATGGTGTCCAGAGCACAAACATGTATCACTTTTATACCATACTATTCGGTTGGTTCTATTTATTATCTACCCTACTAATAATTTTTACAAACAATAGTCACATAATATTGTTTTTAGTTATTATCTGAATTATTATTCAGATTGTTATTATTTATTAATAATAACAACACTTAAAATCTTTCTTAAATTAAATATCAAATTGTATTTATAAATTTATCAATCTTAAATCTTAAATAATTATAGTCAATAGAACTTCTCTTTATGGTATATTTTATATATTTATCACGCGCATAAATTTAGAGTGTGTCTTGACGCCACTCGTTATTTGCAAGGAATTTCGTATGTCATAGTGAATAAGGCGCCTACTCGTAGCACCACACTACATTCGTCAAGATAACAGATGATATTCGAGAAGGCATCAATAAGTTAGTATCTATTAATAATGTACTGACTTTGATATCCTAACTATTCTAAATTTTCTTAGCACATCTTCTGCCAACGTCCAACCACGTTCAAGCCAACGTCTTCTGCCAACGTCCAAGCCAACGTCCATACCACGTTGAATGCACCGGTTCTCGTCCGTTCACCGAAGTTAAGCAACGTCGAGCGTGGTCAGTACTTGGATGGGTGACCGCCTGGGAACACCACGTGATGTTGGCTTCTTGTCACGGTGAGTGTTAACGCGATCCCGTGATGTCCAACTATGGCGATGAGGGCAAGCGTTGGTTTTTTAGTGGGTAGCCTTAAAAATATCAGCGTCCTCTATGATGCCGGGTAGTCCCACATAACCCCCTGGCCATCACCTTCTTGGCCGACGACCCGTAACGGATTTTTCCAACGAACAAAAAAAAAAAAAGCACATCTTCTGAGCCAAATGATTTGCTTACTTTACTTACATGGAATTTAGAACTCCAACTGACCTCAAGTTTAGGCCGAAGTTTTTAAGGTGGTGTGTTATATCCTTTGCTGTTTATTTTTTTATTAGTCCAATAAGTACGTTAATCAAAACATTATCGTCACCCTACCAGTTATATTCCGACAATCTGGAAATATCTACACATACTTATGTAACAGAATTTTCACTTGCTTCAGTCGGATTACATCAGGACCTAGGATAGCCGGTGCAAAAATTTTTAAGATTATAATACTCATAATAATGATTTGTAGTAGCCGACTCTTAAATAATATTGATCTTATATAACTACATGCTTTAGTATTTATTAATATTGTAGTATTGCTTATAGTAAAACATTTAACTGCAATTTATGGCATGGTCAACAAAAGACTAAGGTTTGTATCTTCGGCGCCTTTTATTTGTTTTATTGTAATTCCCTTATCTCTCCTTCAAACTCTGTCCGACAAATGATTTTTTCAAAATATATTTATTGAAATATTATGATTTTGTAGATACTCTTGCTACTTTGAAATATTATGATGTCATATTATAAAATTAAATTAAGGTAAATAGGCCCAAGTGTCATTAAACAATATTAGGATTTTTAAAGCTTACTTATGAAACATAGAAATGGTTTTAAAAATATTTTTAAATAAAGTCATCCTGAACGTGGTCATCATTCACTACCGGCTAAATGTTATCATTTCTTTGTTTTGAATTTTGAAGTTTCGAAATGTCAGATTCCATATTTACTTGTTGTAGTATAAATCTATATACTTAATATTAATCATTTTATTTAAAACCTGGAAAGATGGATTATTCCTAACAGTGCCTTAAATATTTTGTTTCTAAATATAAACATTGGTTATTGTTATTAATATGGCAAAGTGGAAACTAAGTCGTCAAGAGTATGGAAATGAAGAGTTTGAATTATCTGAAGGGGAAATTAAAGTCGGAAGAGGTCTCAACAACTTAATAAAACTTTCAAGTATAGTGATATCTAGAAACCATTGCTGTATTCATGTTAAAGCAGATGAAGTAGTTATCACTGATTTAAAGGTATTTCTCACATAAACTTTAATAAAATATTAAATAAAATATCAATAAAATTAACTTTCTACATTTTATATATGTGATTAAAATTATAATTTGCTATTGCTTCGATGTAAATAATCAAGAGAAAGATAACCTTTCAAAAACATCAAAAATGTTAGTTTTCTGTTTCTACATAAGTTTTTGACTTTTTTGTAGTTTCTAAATAAATGTAAGAAGCAATAGATAATTGATATTATATGTCGCATATGTATCATTCTATTGCTCACACGGACTAAATACTATTTAAATATATTTTGAGTTTTAATTTATTTTTTTGCATTGAATTTAGTGTGATATTCACTTCAGGTAGGTAATATAGGTAGAAATTATATAGGTAGAAAGAAAGAATAAAACACTTTAAATATCACTAAAAAGATAGAGACAAATACATTATTATATATATAAAATTGTTAAAATAGACTCTAAAATCATTTTGGTCCACATTCTATTTAGAAAAGAATGTTGAACGTTCTTGCATCTATTTTTGTTGGCATTCTGTTTATGCCATTCTTTTTTGTTTACTTACCAATTAATTTATTCAAACAGTTATACAACATTCAGAGTTATACAATAAAAATATCTTTATTATCTTTAAAAATATTTGTACATATGTAATTTAATACACATTTGCACTTTAATTGTGATATTATCTTTGAAACTTATAATTTAAACCTATTAACCTTCTAGAACCAAAATATTTTATATTAGTATTGTTTATACTCAAACTTTTTATGTATTTTTGTATGCAAATACTTTGTTGTAGAGTTCTAATGGTGTATATGTTGGACGGAAGAAAATACCACCTAATATTCCGTATAAGCTGACCAATAACGACGTTATAGGCTTTGGATGGGCAATTGAAGCTTCACTAGGAAATATAAAAGACAGTGAAAAACACATCTATAAACTGATTAAATATGACAACTTACAAGAAACAGGACTGAAACGTAAAATTTCAAAGATCACTTTGACTCCCGAAATAGAAATTGAAAAAAATGACAACAAACAAAATAATTTAGATAATATCGTAACAATTGAAAGTTCGGGAGCAAAAGAAGATGATATTTCCAATGCAAAAAAGCCTAAACTGGACCCTGTATTGATAGATCTTACCGAAGAGGATATTGAAGATTTGGAATATAAGGCCTTTAAAGATAAACAAGATTATATTATGATTAATGATGAACCAGAACTTGTTTTTAGTGACAGTGATTTTGAATCGGAACATTTGTTTGAAAGGCTATCCCAAAACTCACCAGGTAGACCATTAAAAAAACTTGAAGTAAACGTTGAAAAATCAAGAACATCTGAAGAAAATACTTCTTATAGTCAAATAGAGGATGACATACCCATTGATATAGATGAAATTTATGATGTTCATGAAATGAATGATCAAGAACTGTGTAAATCTCCGCAAACTTTACCAAGCTATAATCCGTCTGATACTGTGCCAATATCGAAAGAGATTGCAAAAGACTTAAGTGACGATGGAAGCGATTCTGATAAAAATCACAAAGATTCCGACCACCCACCTCCTATTATTCAAGCAGAAAATACATGTATTAAATCTTTAAAAATGAAATTAATTATAGAAGAACCAGTTATCATACCCTCTAGAAAGGCATCTCCTAAAAAAGATATAGAAAGTAAGTTAAATTTAATATATGATATATTAATATTCAAAAACTGTATGTATCTATTTTATAAAATCTTTATACATATTTTCTTTTCTTTTAGTTAAATATAAAATTCCCAAAAAAACCACAAGGTCCAGTAAAAAAAAATCTACCACTTCCACAAAAACTTTACTAACTAATTCTCAAAAAGAAGAAAGAAGAATCAAACTTAAAGAAATATCTCTCAAAGAAAAAGAAAAAAAAACAACTAGTACAAAATTAAACACTGCAATACAAGAACTAAATCAAAATAGCGTTAATGGAAACACAAACCCGGATTCTGAAGCAGTTAATACAAATAAACAGCAAGATTTACAAAATTCTAAAACTAAATATCATCCCCGGCCACGAAGAACTCTCAAAATTATTGAACCCTTACACCAAATTCCAACCAAAACCAGGATCGCACACAATAAGAAACCACTGCTTGAAAAAACAAAGTCTAATGTGACTTTACCTTCAAGGAAACTAGAGAAAAAAGTTCGTTTCAGTGAAGCTCCCGCAGAAGTTCGTGAGTTTATTATTGAACCAGGAAAGAATTTGAAGAGTCTTGACTTAATAAAAAAAGAGTATAGGCATTTCTTAATAGATGGTCCAAAGAGACATAATGTTTCACAAAAAAAAAAAGCTCTCATGAAAATTCTTCGTTGGAACACTCGATGGTTAGAAGAGCAGATGAACAGCGATCAACCGCCTCCTATAATAGAGAAAGAAAATCTATCAATATTGTTCTTAACTTTTAGAGACATCGAACAATATATGAGGTACGTTGGAATATATTTTTTTATAAACATCATACAACAACGTTAAATAATTTTTTTTTTCTTAAAAACAAGTTTTTGAAAGATTTTTATCCGCCTTTAACTTGTCGATTAATGTTTCATGATATATTTATTTCAAATTTAAGACGCTTAACAGCCATGTTAAAAGAACAGTTTGAGGCCGGCAACGCTTTTGTGAGTCTTCGGATGTTGCAAGAGTTCATGGGCGGCGGTGATCACATTTGATCAGTGACCCGAATGCTCGTTTACCCTCCTTTCACATAAAAAAAAAAAAAAAAAAGTTCAGTCTAAAAAGTAATTTTAATTTTTATAAACTTGTTTTAACGATCAAAAATATAATGAAAAACAACTGAAATCTTGAGTCACTGTGAAAAGAAGCTTGAAACGTAATTGCCACCAAGAAGCACAACCAAAACATATTAGCTAAAAAAAATATTATCATTTTTAAACTTATAAGTACTCGTCGCTATTGGGAGTGTTATTCGTTTCAATCCTTTTTCTCTCATTACATAACTATGCATACTTCTTTTGTAGACAAGTCGGAAGTTTGCTTCTCCTAGAAATTTGGGAGTATATCACACAAGGGTACAAAGGAAATAAAAGAAAAGATTTTTATCTTAAGATAGAGTCTCTATCTCCAAAACCTCCTCGAGAGCGATATCATGAGTTGTTTACAGTTCGTGTTAAATGTAAGTAATCTTAGTATCTTTATTGAACACCCTCATTGTAACAACACATACAGGCAAGATAAATCTACAGCGGGTTACCTTATCGCTAATAAGCGGTCTCTTACAGATAACTCTGCTATAGATTATATAATTATATAATATATGTACAAAAAACTTATAATAACATATGTATATAGTATTTTCTTGGATTTTCACGAGTACATATTTGAATTAAAACTATCTTATATTACGGATTTAACTCGCGTATAATTTAGTTATATTTTAATTTTAATACACAGAGGACGGCTTTGTATAGGGCACGGTTAATATTAAGTTTTACTAAGTTCAAAGTGAAATCGATATATTTTACTTATACGTAGTTGTTGTAGTATATTTTATAACATTACTATAATTTTGTTATCATTTAATGATTACACAGGGAAGATATTATATTTGATTACAAATAAAATTTATTGTTGTAGATAGCTTTATAATTTATTACGTTGTTACTTTGAGTATATTCAATTATCATTAAATTTATTAAACAAAATAGTAGGGTGCTATTATTTGTTGCGATTTCTTTATTGCCGTGATCAGATGACAAATTTGAATAAACACAAAATCGTTTTCTTGAGCGCAGATTTCTACCAATAATTTGTATTAAAAAGGACCATCAGATTGATAATTTTCCTTACTCAAATAATAATTATTAACATGTTCCATTTTAATATTTAATATAATAATCGTATACATAGGCATTGTATAATAAGGGGCCCAATATGGTACCCTGGGGAATACCAGATGTAGTGAAAAGATTAAGACTACGAGCATTTCCCAAAACAACAGCTTGTCTTCTCTTTAACATATTAATAGAACGAACTTTGAAATCGTCACAAATACCGAGAGCCTGTAGTTTTTGCCATAGGATGGTGTGTTCCACAAGATCGAAGGCATTTTCAATATCACTGTAAATAACATCGATCTGCTTCTCTTCGCTCCATTGACATATAAATTTTGTTTCTGTACTACTTATAAGTTTGTACCTGGTTAACGAGTTTTTATAAAATCGTGTTGTTCAGGTGGTATAGATTTATAAATACAAGTAAATGGTGTTATTCGATTACTGATTGCTTTTAAATAATATTGTATTTAAAATTGAAATAGGACTGTATTTATTAATTGTGCTCTTTGAACCCTTCTCATGAAGCGGACCGATTAAGACTTCTTTCCATTTCTAGTAAAATAGTATAATGATTTATTAAAAATTACAAATAATGGTTTAATAAAATAAGAATGTCCAAACACCGAGTGTAAAAAAAAATACTTGTATATTTTTTGCAGTGTCAATTTCAACATCAGACCTTAAACTGTTACCTAGAGACGGTGACATAATGATAATAAAATCTGAATCAGAGAATTCAAATAAGTGGAGGTTTTGCTTCGTTTACAATGTCACATATCTATCTTCGTCCGCCAGTGAGTACTTTTAATACCTTAAAATAATGTATGTTATAGTCACAGGGTGGAAAAATATCATTACAATAAAAAACAATAAATGTAATAAAAAATGCATTCGATAATCAAATAAATCATTGCACTGTAAATGTTAATAAATTTAATCTCCTTGTAAGAATGAATAAATGCGTTCTTTGTAACGCGTTACTGGGAATTGTTTTCATTCGTTTTTACTCTTTATTCTTTATTAAGTACATACTGTATTATAAAAAAGGTTTATCTTGTGGCTAACCCACTAGAAAAATGTGTTCGAAATGTATCGCAAACTGTAATTGGAAAATTCTGATTTTCTATATTATATCATAAGTATATATTTTTTTACAGATCATAAAACTTACAGCTTATCATTCTACGTAAAATATTCAGATCAAATTGAGGAGTTCAATCTAGGAGAGGTTATATTAGGACGCAATATAGCCAATATAAATAATGAATTATTATTATTGGAAGCTATGGAACATTTGGCTAAGTCTCCTCTCAGAGACATAATCCTGAAACCCGACCCATCTCAATATCCAAATATTAAACACGATACCGCCAAGATGAATTCAAAGGTATGTACAAAATTGTCAACCATTTACTAAGTAAAAAGTTCCCTGAGATAGAATTTCGCTGTATATAATTCACTGCTGCTGGTAAGAGCCGACTGTGATAGTACCATTTTCTTATAGCAAATAGAGTATAGGACGCGAATAAAATTTTATTGATGGAAAAAATTTAATTGATGGACGCCAATAAAACTTATAAATTGTAGGCTTCGCAGTCATCTCAAACTGTGCGATCGTATATATCTATCTGCAGATAGTAGATAGATATATATAGTGTTGTCTCACCTGATAGTAGATAGATATATAGTGTTGTCTCACCTGTGTCAGTGGACGGCGACGCTGAACACCAGTCAGCTGGTGGCGGTGCGTGAGGCGGTGAGCGCCGCCCTGGACACGGCGCCCGCCCTGCGCCTGGTGCAGGGCCCGCCCGGGACAGGTACGCTGCGACACACCATTCGCTTATCAGATCCAGCTCACTTTATTCATTGGTTTTGCTCTAATAGGAAAATCGAGTGTTATTTGCGCCATAGTCATGTCATATTTTTATGATGGACATACGGAGAGGAAGCACAGCAATAGAGGGAAGATACTTATTTGCGCGACGAGCAACGCCGCAGTGGACGAGTTGGTTATTAGATTACTCAACATGCGCGAGAAATTACCTACAGGTAATTTAAAGTTTTCAATTAAAGCACTTATTTTCGGTCACAAAATTTCAAATGCATTTTTTTGTTTCATTTTTTGTCAATTTTCATTATTTTTTAAACAGATTTTAAAAACCTAACATTTTCAACACACACTATCATATGACACTTTATTTTTCTGAACCCTATATTATTTTACTGCAAGTATTTTGACAACCGGTACTTTAATTTTGAGACAACTGTTAGGAGCACGAGGAAGAAAATCATATAGACTGAACTCTATTCTTATGTGTGGGTTATTTCTATCAGTCAACTCTTTTTTTTTCGTCGGAAGCTTTCTTTGCTAAACGGCCCCTCTAGCCATACCACTCGTCTATTCTGGGAGCAGCAAGTGGCATCCTCGACCGTCCCCAAACTTCCCGCAACCGAGTGCGCCCCAACACTGCAGCCAGAGCATGCAGCCCGGCCTTCTCACCCCACAAACCCCCCAACTGACAGCCACGGGATACCGCCCGGCGATGTTGGATACCTGAGAAGGCCCTTATGACTGTCCCCGAAACCCAGACCAACGCGCACATCCCAAGACGCGCGGCAGTCCGAGATCCGGGCTGTTGTACGCCTCTGGCGGTCCCCCAGAGAGGCCACGACGACATACAGGGCCGGAAGAGGCGGGATCCACCACCTCGACTTACCCCCACCTCGCTGCGGAAGCCCTCCGTCATAGCGACACATTTGCTCAGGAAAGGCTCCGTAGTAGGGAGCAGACTCAGCAAGACTACTGAAAGAGGGGCGACTCCGGTCCCTCGCTGCGCCGGGCATTAGCTAACGGCTAACGCGAACCCGAAGAAACTCATTAACCGTTGCCCAGGGAGCACCAACCCATACCGCTTCCCATACCACCGGACATATCCGACAGTATTGATAATGGACACTCACACGAGGAGGTGCCCGGCGCGTAGCCCCCCATCAGTCAACTCTTACCACAACCCACTCTAAGTAACTTTGTTTCAAAAGCGAGAGTCATTTCTTCACTTGTCGACATCTACCTACATAAATTAAAGAATGTAACACATTCGGTATCACTACAGAGGAACGCTTCCGAATGGTGCGCGTGGGTCGGCTGGAGGCCATGCACGGGCGCGCCAGAGACATCAGCTCACAGGCACTGGCGATGAGGGATCAAGGACGAGGACGAGGGGACGGGGACCCAGCGGTGCAGCAGGAGGTATACACACTAATACACTGACTAGAAAAGTGCACCTTGAACAATTAAGATGTTCTTTGATAAAATTATGTACGTAATTTCATTGAAACAAATTTCCAGATCGCTCTATATCAAGCCAAGATGAACAGGTGGAAAACAGAAAAGACAGAGGATCCAGCCAGAGCAGCTTACTGTGAGGACCGCGCCCAGTACTGCGCTCGACAAATAGAACTGGTACATAATATATTCATAGGATGATGTGTGACTTCGGTGGAGTGGTGTAACGCTGGTGTTGCAGCTACGCGGCGGCGAGGCGTCTCCTCGCCAGCTGCTGGCGGAGGAGTACCGCCTGGTGGAGTGCGCGGACATCATCGCCACCACGCTCTCCAGCGCCGTCAACCATAAGATGCAGCGGTGAGGATGATCTATTAAAGAGTGTACTGTAAGTCTAACCTACGGTAGTAATTAAAGTCCGGTATTCTTCAGCGTGAAAGGCATCGAGCTGTGTATAGTGGACGAGGCCGGGCAAGCTATCGAGCCGGAAGCTCTATTGCCACTCACGCTTGGCGTTACCAAGCTCACGCTGGTGGGTGACCCGCAACAGCTTCCCGGCTTTATTTGCTCACAGGTAACTCTCATCATTATATTCGCTTGGCAAATGAACCGAATTAATTAGTGAAATTCGAATTCTTCATTGTTGCACCATTCACCAACAAACAAAACGCATTGCAAAAATAACATAACCAGTAAGACGAGCCTCAAACCTGAAGGGAAGATCTTATTGAAGATCAAGTTTATCACGCATTCAGTTTCTAGGTTAACTTCTCAATGGCTTTTTTTACTTTTGGCGGCAAAAACCAGAAAAATAAATATAAATAAAACAAATAACGACGGATAATAGAAATGGAAGATATTTTTGTATTCTCACTTTCATGATCCATTATTACTATTAGATATATGTATATATTAGGCTGTACTTATTCAGAGTAAAGATCACACCATGCTCAGATCTCATGAATAAGGACCTCGAATGGACCTCAAAATCACCAAGGGCAAAATTACAGTTAGCAGCAAATAACCGACTAGACTCCAATATCATTATCAACTATAAATTTTTTTTTTTTTTGAAACGCTTTTATAAACTAAGAATAATGTAAAAATACGTTTTATTATTTTAATTGAGAAATATAACAAATACTTCACATTAAAGCCAAAAGTTATATCAAAGATATATAACATATTTGGAATTTGCCACCATGGTTATTTTGACCCAGCAGTTAAAAAAAATACAAGAAATATAACGCTACGACTGAAAATATAAAGGGAAAAGAGGGAAAAATCTTTTTGTCGCTTTTTTGCTCTTTTCGCTCGTTGGTAACGTGTATTTTAATTTAATACAGCTTATAAATATTATATTTAGCATATTTTTTTATTTTCCAAGCTATTTCAAGGTATTATTAATACATCGATACGCTTATCGTGATTCCAAGCGCGCCAAGAAATACGGATTGGACAAGAGCTTATTCGCGCGCCTCTCGTCGTGTTCGGAGGAGTGGGAGCGGCGGCCCGTGGTGCTGCTGGACCGCCAGTACCGCATGCAGCCCGCCATCGCGGACTATCCCAACCGAGCCTTCTATGCGGGAAGAGTGCAGTCCGTACCCCCGGCACCCGTGCACCTGGACCTGCCGCCGTACTGCATCGTCGCCATCACAGAAAATAAAAGAAAAGGTGATATACGGTCGAACTTCCATCTCGCTCTCGTGCGGTACAAGTGATGTGACGTCATGTCTGTCTCAGGCCCGTCGTGCGAGGCGCGCGGGGCGTCGCTGGTGGCGCAGGCGCTGGCGCTGGCGGCGCGCGAGCACCGGCCGCCGCTGTCGGTGGCCGTCATCACGCCATACGTCGCGCACAGAGACCGCATGAGGACCTACCTCGCAGATCTCATGCAAGAGTAAGTGGCACGCCACCTCGTGCTGTGCTGTCGTGCTGTAGTTATCTGATCACCGTGTGATGACGCCTTTCGTGTTGCAGATCGGGGAGCCCGGTGGAAGTGAATACGGTGGACAGCTTCCAGGGTCAGGAGCGCGATGTGGTGGTGGTGTCAGTCGGGCGGCGGCGGGGGGTTGGATTCCTGGCTGACGCGGGTCGCATGAACGTGCTGCTGACGCGCGCACGACACGTGCTGGTGGTGTGTCTCGACCCACATGCCGTCGAGGTACGCCTTCTGATATATGATACTTGGTCAGGTCAGGTCAGGCGGTATTCAGGGATTACACAGCTTTAAGTTACTTCAAAATCCCCTCTTCTGTCCTCCATTATCTCGAAAATATACAACCTTAGTATTTTTAACGCAGTCGCCAATATCTCGAACAAGCGAACGAGCGTACCTATCATTCTTCAGGTAGAAACTAACATCACTTGGGGTATGTGTTTGTATAAGAGACGATATAAGAGATGTTGACCCTTAGCAATTTTGAAGTGAAGGCTTTGTCCACACGCTGATTATGCGTAGACAGGCAGAGCTTACGTGTGCCTTTACACATCTCATAGTAGTAATATAGAGACAAATCATCTCATCTACTTCCTAAGATCTCAAGATCATATCGAAGCCCAGAGAACTTTGTCAAAAATATACAATAGAATTAATGGAACCTAACCTCCTTTCGTATTCCAGGAACACGACCAGTGGAGAACCTTAGTCCAGGATGCAAAAAGTAAAAAACTCTTCAAGACGCTTCCACATAAAATGAGCCAAACTTCATCGAGACGAGTCTCTCCCAAAGAAGTGTTAGAATTCTTGAAGAACTAATATTTTTTATACGTATAATTTCATTTTTGCGGGAATGAATCCCTTTGATATGAAGTGATTCTAGTTAAAAACTGAAAATAAGACTCAAGATATATAACCGTGGGATTGAAATAATAATATACTATAAATATAATGTTATTTGGATGACATAATGAACTCCATATATAGTTTTAAAATTAATTTTTCATTGGTTGTGCACAATGTAGTCTACCACATTTTGTGCCTATAAAGTGGATTTTAGCTTGTGAAGTACAACTATAGTTAAGACATAAGATTTTTTTACAGTTTTTATTTTACATTGTAGTTACAATGCAAACTCAAGTTATAATACGTTTATTTGTAATGAATTCATGAAATATTAAAATAAACAATAAAAAAACTATATGTAATCTGTACAAATAGTAATAAGTTTACAGTACCAAAAAATCTAAACTTGTCTATGATCAAAAGCTTTATTTAAATAGTAACTTTTGTCAGTTACTTACTCTGTCCTGTTCCAGAAGGTGGAGCTCTCACTCAATTTATAAACCAGTTGTAATAAGTTAATATATATATATATACATTTTAGACCAAAGATAGCAAAAATTTGTTTCCAAAATGAAATATTTTTTTAAATAATAATTTTCGTATATGTATGAAAATAACAGTTTTGAGGTAAAAGTTTTTGCTTATATAACGGTGGCGAATTATTATTTAATTTAAATATTTTATTGACTATCTTAAATAAAAATTTGTTGACTATCTTATAGTAAAAATATTTCAATTGGTAAAGAGAGCTACGGAACGAGTTACCAGTGTTCGCAGGAAGGAATCCTGCTCGTATCAATATATTTTCGTTCTATATTTCTTGTTTGTTTTAATGCTGAAATATCAATTACAACTACAAATATATAATAAAAATAAATTGGGAACGTTTTTGTGAAAATTTTTTTATGACTTTCAAGTCCATCTCATAACCTGACGAATAGTTTACAGAAAATATTGTAAACATTCGTATTAGTATGAACGCAAGAATGACAATCTACTGTTTTATACAACTACATAGATCTAATATAACCCTGCTTTGCGTTTTGTTATAAAAATTATATCCCCTTTTCCGTATGAAACAATTGCTACTAAATAATATCAGAATCCTGGGACTCAACATTTCGAGCGACTGGCAGTTTCGCGGTCACTTGGAGAGCAAGGCCAAGTTGACCTCGATGAAATTGGATATGATCAATAGAGCAAGGCAGTATTTCAATCCCGGCCAAAGAGTTGCCCTTTATAAGGGCAAGTCTTCATTATTATCCCTACCACCTGGATGCGTGGCAATCTTCTACTGTGCAGTTTTCAAGGACTTTTCTTCAACTTACAACTAAAATGTGGAATGAACTTCGTTGGACGGTGTTTTCAGATCGATACGATATGGGTACCTTCAAAAAAGCGTATACTCCTACCCCCAAGGCCGGCAACACTTGTGAGTATTCGGATGTTTCAAAAGTTCGTTGGGTGATCATATTTTATCTGTGACCCGCACGCTCTATTGCCCTCCTTTTTTATAAAATAAAATCTATGTCAACGAAACATATTCTATAGGTTTTTCTCTAGGTTTGGATTCTCCTATAAGTCTTCGCAAACAGACAGGCAAAAGAAACCTAAGTTTTCTGCCATGTTAAGAAAATTTGTCGATGATACAGTTTTCTTATAAAATCGAAAACATAGAAGGGTTTTAAATAAAACAAAAACATGATAGTAAGATGTTTTTATCCATTTTCGCAAAAAACTTGCATTCGTTATCACTTTAAAAAAATGTTTAGAAGTGATGGGTATTTCATTTACCTCCTTAACCTGTTATGGCAATCAACAAAAATATTTAACAGTACCTTTCACAACAAACTAAGAAGTAATATATAAACTTTAAACAAATGCGACATTCATATAAGTGGATGAGAAATAAATATAAATGCTAAATAATTATTAAAAAAAACGTCTCGACATCATGTCTATATTATATATATATAGCAATACATATACATATATATATATGCCTTCAGCTCATAGTTACTATACCAGATAATTAAACCGAATAACATCCGGTCTGAAAAACGAACTGATAAACAATGTTTGAACATACATTTAATAAACAAAATAATTCTTAATCCTTCAAGATCCAAACATTTGAATTGGTTATGATACAAAAATATACGCAAATGTCACTATTTACAATTATCGTAATTTGCTCAAGTCTGCATTATTTACAAACTAAAATGTTATTAATGTCAACATATTATGAAAGTCATTATTATAATAACAAAATGAAAATATTTAAAATTTATTATTAAAGAGTACTAAGGTTCTCTACATTAATACCTTTAATGGAAAAAGTAAGACAACAAAATTATTTGTGGAATAGATGAAAATAAAAAAGTTTTTAAATTTGTAAACCGATAGCTTATTGAGCTGCTATTGTAATTTTTTTATACAAAAAACGTACTTTTATGCTATGTTTGATTATTTAAGACTTATCTCATAATGTTATTATTTTCTAAGTATATGAAACAAAGTTCCTATAATACAAATTCACATTCAACTCAAGAACACAATATAGTATATATTATAGTTCACAATCATTGTTGTGATCACTAATTCAATTTACAAGGAGCGAAGTTATTTATTGCTATACCTAATAACAGACTATTATCTAACTATATCGAAAATATTACTATTATATATGTAAAAGCATTTTTTTGCCATTAAAGCGCCACTCAAAGGCAGAACTTACGTTTTTTCTGTTCTATTAAAAAACTGAGGTAGTGTTAAATATCTGACAAGCGAATGAAGTCGCTTTCAAAAGCTATTACCCAGATTAATCCACTTTTATTTTTTATCTTTCTATAACATACTATTAATTATTAAATTGACTATATATGTAACACAAAAAACTACGTAAGTTATGTATTTAAGGCAATTATTTTTTATATATGAAAAACCAAAGTAGGTTTTATGTTTAGATTAGAATCATCTATATTTTCAAATAACACATTCTCAGTCAGACTATATCGTAGTTATACATAATGTTATACAAAGTTTCAATTACACTATGTATTATTATTTTACAAAGGCTGACACTGGCAGTACATAATTTAGGACACAGCTACATTCTACTATAACAATACTAAATGGACTTCATGGCGTTAGCGGGTTATTTTCGAAATACCGTTCCACTAAATCGTCAACCACCTTAACTAATTACTATTAGCTTAAGAAATGTTCTAACTATAAACTTGAGTGAGTCGACGTCACACACTTCACACTGACAAACAGGCGTTGACCGGCCAGGGTCAATGGTGCCGAGGGTAGTGGTGGCTGTTGCTGTACCTTTAACAAGATTACATTTTAAAATAGTTCCTTAAAATAAGTAATATTCTTAAAATCTTGTATTACCTGTTGAAACGCTTGTACTTGTTAGTGTGGTGTTTGTTAAAATGGTGTCCCTGACGTCGGTCGCCGCGATACTTGAAGTTGTTGCCCCAGTGTAGTTTATTCTGTTTCTCCTGAATTATATATAATTGTTAATTTTATACTCACATTATTTTTACGTCTACTGTTAAAGGCGACAGCCGAATTACCTGAAATGGATTGTATCCATTCCTGTTATTGTTAAATCGGTTGTAATGGTGAAATTTTTTAATTTTCTTACTGCGACCGCGGTCCATGTCGTCCGCGGCGTCCAGGGCGCGCTTGCGCTCCTCGCGCCTCTCATCGAACACCTGATCATACAAATAAATGTTATAGTAAGTAATAATAATAACTGATAAGAATCTATCAATATGATAGTTCACTGAGTGTAAAACTACCTGTCTAGACATCGCACTGTGCGTGCCGTTCCAGGAGCTCACGGGCGCGCCGTAGCCGCGGTGCGACAGACCGTGCAGGAGGCGCGTCGTCTCGATGGCGGAGTGCGGCGGGTGGGAGGTGTGCGGGGGGTTAGAGGTGTGCGGGGGGTGGGGGCTGTGCGTGTCGTGTGTCGCGGGCGCGGAGGCAGCGGAGGCGGCAGGGAGGGGCGCGGGGGGCGCGGTGGCGGCGGGCGGAGGAGCGGGCGCGGCCGCCGCGGGCTCGCCGAGGTCGCTGACAGGGGACATGCTGCTCACACTTGTGTTGGTACTCTCCTCGTCACCTCGTCTCTCGTCCTTATCCTTAACCCTGAATTTAAAGTAACATTAAATGTACATAATTTCCAATAACATTATTAATATATTATTGAAGCGGCTATAAGAGATTGGATGATATAAATACGAGCTTGATGCTAAAAAGTGGACAAGTGGAAGTCGTATAACAATTATATAAGATTAATTTATCCCAAAATAGAAGTGTAAAGTGACATATCATACTTTTTGTTTGTATCCCCGTTTAGGCTGGGGCTCAGCAGTGGGCCGCTCTTCTCTTTTGACACGGTCCAGGCGTGATGCATGGCCTTCGTGGTCACGATGAGACCCTGCGGTGAGTCACACCTGCTCGGTTTGGGTTTTCGAGTCGGATCTTTTGGATCCTCTTTTTTCGTTTTATCATCTCCTATTCTTTCACAGCGCTCGTCGCCGCTGGACTCGGAATCGTAGGGCACCAGCTTAGAGCCTATATTACCATTTTTTTTACCACCATTGGAGGCATCACTTTTATTCATTTGTTCTTCTAATTTTTCTAGGGGAGACTTAGGTAACTTTACTAACTTACTGGTTGATGCGCATTTCTCTGGTATTTTCATCACATTAGAAATAGATCTGAGATCTGAATCACTTTTTGATACTTTTGGCTTAATCTGACACTCCTCACCGTTCTGTTTCTTCACAACAAAACTTATTTTCGAATCATCATTGATTTTCTGTGTAATTTTATCAATACCATTTAGAATTTTGGGACCTTGTGAAACTTTTACTACTTCACCATTTTGTTTGACGACCCATGGTTCCAAATTCGAATTATTAGAGTCCAAAGATTTGCTTAAAGTTGAATTTAATAAAACTGGTTTCATATCTTGTTTGGATGTCTCCATGGAGGTCGAATTTAATGTTATTGGTCTCCTTTCATCATTTCTGAAAAATGTTAATTTTAGGGGGCTCTTTTCTCTATTAAGTATATTGTCGGGAAGTTGGGGGCCATAGACAACATTAGAAGTTGAGGCGGTAGGTACTACAGAATCATCGATTGTGTTATCTTTTTCAAAAAACATAATATAGGCATTGGTTCCAAGAACAGCAGACAGAGGAATAGGTCTAACACAGCTGTCATCAAATTGGTAGTAGTTGCCATTTGGAGCTTGGCCTATTGCAGTGTAATGGCCAGAATTCTGTGATGGGCCAAGATGTGTCACCAAACTCACTAATTTGTAAGACTGTAACAATAATATTATTTATAGTTAATTTATTTTTTTACTTTTTGTTAAAATATATATATATATATATATATATATTAACAAACATTTTGTTAAAATATATATATATATATATATATATATATATATATATATTTTAAACATATATATATATATATATATATATATATATATATATATATTTTAAACATATATATATATATATATATATATATATATATATATATATATATATGTTTAAAATATATCAACAATACACATACCAGCTGTTGGGGATTGTTCTTATTATAAATATATTTGTTGAGATTAATTTTTTTCCTAAACTGCACATGCTTTGATAGCTTTCCACCCGCAAGCGAAAATCTTTTAAATGCAATACAAAGCACCATTGGTGCTCTTTCAACAAAGAATTGTTTTGTTGCAGATACCTTAAATATAAAACAAAACATGAATTAGACATTTAAACCTTAATTTTAAAATTATTCCATAAATAATATCATATTATTACTTTCTTATTACATGCTTCACATTTATAACCTAAGTCTTCTAATCGTTCTCTAGAAAAAAAGGAATCTAATGCTTCATCCAGTGTCGAGTGTTTTCTGATATCCAAAAGAAGATCCTGAAATATGTAAATGTTATTTTAAATTTTATATTAAATATTACATAAAATAAAAAGGTAAAGGTAGAAATTATGGTTACCTGAAAATGTTGATAAGTTGTAGATAAATGATGGCAAGCAAGACACCGAACAGTGGATCGAAGGTAGCCACCGAGAATTTGGTTCAATGGAGTGGTTTCTTTGCTATATTGGTCTAATTTATCTGCATTTATAAGCCTAGATAGGTAACACTTTTCCATAGCCTCAACAAGATATCTGAAATAATAAAAGCAAAATTAAGAAGTATGCAATATGGAAATGTCTAAATAAACGAAAATTAGTTTAGTTATTAAGAATTGTTGCCTCACCTTAGAAACTCATGGCCATCTTCTTGTCTCCCTGGTGTTAGATGTTTACAGATAAGTCGAAGCTTGGAGTACACTTGCCAAGGCTTAATTGCTGCACCACCAGTCTTTTGAGTAGCCATAAGGGTTGCTCGCATACCACAAATAACACAAGCTTCTGCAATTAATAATTTCTTTTTTTATTTATATATATAATTTGGTGATTTTTACATGTGGAATGTTACATGTGGAACATTACCTTCTTGATTACATTTCTCAGCATGTGTGGAATCAGATACTAGCCAGTTAGCAAATGCAGGAACATGAAATAAGGCTTGCAAAGTAGAGTTGAGGTAGCAGGTGTTTCCAACATTCTGCATGCCGGCTCCTGCTGCCCAGGCACTTTGCCATCCCAGCTGTACTTTCTCAACCGGAAAGAAAACTCTTTTCGGTTTTGGCAAACCTTCTTCACCATTTTTAATGCTCTCTGTAAATCATTATTGTGGCAGTTTAGTGAAATTATTGACTAACATGATTTGTTTACAAAATAATAATTGAAGACCTTCAATTAAGTATACCGTTAAACAATAAAATAGATGCATGAATTACGCATAGCAAAGATAAAAGTACAAAGATTATTTAAACTTTTAATTTACTTATAAAAAAGAAATATTAAAATCAATTGTAATATTTAAGAATTTACACTTGACGTTAAAGGTTATGTATATCTCCCCATACTTAGTACAAAATTCGTGCAAAGTTTTTTACGGAAGTAAATATTGACATCATGTAAAGATAACCTCATGCAAAACTTTCATGATGATTGTTTCTTGATCTAAATCTATCGCGTTTGAAATAATACATATTTTGTTACCTGTGCTCTGATTTACTGAATTGACTTCTTTTTTAAGTAATTTACTATCAAGCACGGGTTTTTTACGAATAACCACGTACTTAGATTTCAAACCATCGAGAACATTGCTTTGGTAGTCACCAGATTCTTCGAATTCAATTTTGGAGAGTAAAACACTCTTCGCTGAAGAATATAGTCTTCTATCTAATAACGAAGAGTTTGAAGATTCTTCTGCAGTAAGAGATAAACGCAATGCGCTGGATACTGGGTCACAAATTGAAGCGGGCATTTTACCTCCAAAACTGCACTATCACTCCGAAATATTAGTTAAATTTCAAAATAACACATGATATTTGTTATAATTGCAAACTATATAACAAAGAAAAGGAGTTATATTATTCAATCTTCAATACAACCATGTGTATATACCTAAAATACAAGTTCACGATACGAAAAAGAGAAAACGCACACAGTCCAACCATACGCGGAGGTAAAATCCATAGACATCACAGATTAATAATATCAAAGTATCTAAACTTGTAATTTAGATACACAGACAAAACGAACACTAATTGTAAGTAGCTCGAACAAAAGTTTATTAAATTTGTTTTAAACCAGACAGACCCCTACCCAGAAACAAATATTCCAAAAATGTAGCCAACGTATGAATTATGTCCGATATTTTCATTCCAATATTTTAATTAATTAATTCTCTTTAATTTTAGAGGCATTTGCAACATACTTTAGATAACGATCATAATAATAAATATATAGCTTCAGTTGATCACATATTATAATTAGTGACATTGGTGTGAACACGAAGACCCCTGTTCCAAAAGGAATTTTTCGCTACAACTCGTTCGCCTCTGTCATTTATGACCTACCTCTAACAATAGTCACAAATACTTTCCTTTTTCGTCTTTATAGTAATTTACTCATATTGACCGTTCTCGCTGTTTTATTGTCATCCACATCTAGAGAATACTTTTTATGGTATATGTTACATTCAAGCACCAGACTTCGCAACATTCTGCCAGTGGCAAAACTTTTAGATTCTTACTTATTCCGGAATATAGATATTATCTCTCTTCTTTTTTTCAAAATACCATTATCGGTTGCATTCATTCTTTGTATTAGCCCTTCCCATACTCCTTTCTTCCGCAATAATCAGACATGCATCATGGCAAGTTTTATGATTGTGTTGTATATTTTTATTAATAAAATAATTTTAAATGTCTTCAAAGGCAGCATTAAAACGTTTATATCAGATTTGGTTAAGTAAAGTAAGGAACGCATGTAATGAAGATGGAGCGTGAATACGCGTTCTGAAAGGACCTCTTAAACCTATACCGGGGTTGCACAATCCCAAGATCCCAAGCATTGTTTTGCATTCCTTCGACATGGAATCCTTGGAATGATAAGAAGTATGGTTTCGTTATTTAAATCAAATCAAATCAACCTATACATTTATATTTAGTTTTAATTAAAACTTTTTTTAAAACTAAAAGCCACTCAAATGATTCTGCTATAGTTGTCACGGGTTTGTCGATTCCATGCATACTATAAATGCAATTAAATATTATTTTAAAAATATATTATTTCAAAAAGGGGTAACAAAAAATACAATTTAAACCTTCTAAAATGAAACAAATGAATTTATATTCCTCAAACGCAATTATATGGTATGCGGCGTTTTAACAAATAAATTTCAGTAATCACCATTTAATGATTTAACTCGAATTTATTAAATGTCTATAAGTTTACATTTTAAATTTCAAGATTAATGGCCATAGTACAATAAAGTTTGAACATTTACTGACGTAAGAAACGAAAACTGGCTTTAATTGGTGACATTTGTCAAAGTCAGCATAAAAAGTGCTAACCTGGTCTTTGAGCAATGAGTGAAAGAATTTTATAGATTAAATATAGCGTCATTTCTAATACATATTAGTAATTTAACGATCTCATGTAAAAATAACACAGTTACAATAGAGATTAAACTTTTAAATAAATACATTTGCAAGTAGATATTGACTAGTGAGCGCCGGTGAAATTGTGATCATGGCGAATCCGTCATCAGGCGTTGGTAAGATTTTATTTCTGTATCTTGTCAAATAATTTGTTATTAAAAACGATTGTGTATAATATTTTTTGTTTTATTTTATTCTCATTACTTTCCATATTCGCTTGACAAGTGGTGCCGAGAAATTTTCGTCTTCTAGAAGAACTTGAGCAAGGTCAGAAGGGAGTGGGCGATGGAACGATCTCTTGGGGTCTCGAAAGCGATGATGATATGACCCTTACTCATTGGACTGGAATGATAATTGGACCCCCTAGAGTAATTTCTTAATTTGTATTATGACTTAATATATGCATTATTGGTTATATTTAATATTATTTAAAAACAAACAAATCTATTTTCGAATTCAACACACCATTATTTTTATCTCATTCTATATAGTTATGTAGATGTAATAAGTGACATTTCTAAATTAGATTAGGTATAAATATACATTATTGATTATTCTTTATTTAACTTTAAAAGTGATCAATCTCTTTTACATTTATATAATATTTATAGTAATTCAAAAAAGGTATATTATAAAACATTGTCTTTTTTAGACTCCATATGAAAATAGGATGTATTCTCTTAAAGTAGAATGTGGTACTCGATACCCTGATGAGCCTCCTACTGCTAGATTTATTTCTAGAATCAATATGAACTGTGTGAACAGCCAAACTGGTCTTGTGAGTATTTAATAATTATGCTGTATTTATTTATCACATATATTGAATTATAAAATATGAGTCGGTGTTTATAAAGTCATATTTAATATTTGTCCTTCTTTCTAGGTGGATAACAGGCAAGTGCCAATTCTAGCAAGATGGCAGCGTGACTATACTATCAAGACAGTTCTGCAAGAACTGAGACGTCTTATGACTCTTAAAGAAAATATGAAGCTTTCTCAGCCACCTGAGGGTAGCACTTTTTAATTCTTTTATCCTCAATCATGTCTCAATAACCCAATCTACTCCAGAATCTGCAAAATAATAGCAGTATAATTAAAATTTCTTTAACTGTTTGTTATAATGTTTATTTTCCACAAATATTGTCATAACATCACATAATGCTTTTGTATTAAGATGATTCCATGCATTTATTGTATTTTAATATTTCTATATCAAAAAGCAAATTGTATGCTTTGACTATTTTTTGTGGATTGGGTAATATATGTAATATGTAAGATTCACTTCTAAATGGCTCCTTATTGCCCACTTAGAGGGTAACACCCAATTATTTATCATTACCTAAATTATTGTGGCCTTTGAAAAGTCAAACTTGCTTTTGTATAATTAGGGCTAGAGTTACTGATGTCTTGTTTTAGGAACGACATGCCTGTAGTCATGAACAAATATGTTAAACTGACTTCCTAGTTTATTAACATATTTGCCTCTGAATACAATCCTTGAACTAAACTACATTAAACAAGTCACCTAAAATATAAGGGTTAAAGTTATTTCTATAAAAGTATAATCACAGATTTATTTTAACGGAAAATATTTTTTTTTACTTCAACTTCAAGTGTAAAATAATTAAGGTTTTCTTAGGTACATAAGATAAAGTACTGCATTTCAATAAGGCTTTTGCATTACAAAGTTTAAAAACTGCAATGGGTTATAAAACTGTCATAGCTTCATAATACTATTACAGTATCTTAAAAACTATATACAATTTGCGTGAATTTTGTTAATAGAAACCAAAATGGCAAGTCTAATCGTTTCATAGCATTATATTATTTTTACCAATGTATAACTAGCAAAGGTAAATAAATCAAATGATACTGTCTCTGGATTTTTTATTGTAAAACCTTGCGTTTCAAATTATAAATTACAAAAACAATTTACATGAAACATAAAAAAAATGTTACAACAATACAAAACCACTAATTTTGACGGAAAAATAATATTTATTTAGTCTATATTTTTATATATTTTTTTCATAATAGATGCATTATACTATAGTCATTTTGAAAGACCTTTGGAAAAACAGAAAATAATAGTTCGACTAAAAATTTATTAAGACCTTATTTCGTGGACCTTTTTTTTTTTTTTTTCCGTTGGAAAAACCCGTTACGGGGGTGATGTGGGACTACCCAGCATAGAGGATGTTGCCATTTTTAAGGCTTCCCACCAAAACACCAACGGTTGCTCTCTTCGCCATAATGGGACGTCTCGGGATCGCGTTAGCACGCACCGTGACGGCCCGGCGAGACACCCCGAATGAGGGTGCCCCGAGCAAAGTAGAGCACCCTCCCATCGTAGGCCTATGTTAGGTAAGAGGGGTCACCCTCCCCCCTCACCAGGCCTACATTATATCGTGGACCTGTACCAAGTTATTATTTTAATAAAATTAGAAATATATTAATTGCTCTACTAGTGATGATAGAGATGACTTCTAGTTGGAGCCTTATAATACTTTGTTAAATAATAATTTTATTAACATTAAAAAACCTACCAGATGATATTTATGTGAGGGGTCGGGAGAGGACTGACGAAGTAACCGACGACAGGTAGTGTACAATTATACGAAATTAAACATTTAACTAAAATTCGGAGCTATTATTCGCTTGAATATTTTCTAAGATTCTGTCCATGGAAGATACATCTTAGAGGCCACTTTTTTTTAACAAAACAACTTTAAGAATCATCTTGAGAGAAAAGGTTTTTGACAAAATAAAGCATTAATAAAATCGTTTCAAGCTTTGATATCACAGAAACACACTTGGATTATTCAGTTTAACCTACCTCTCGTTTTTACGTCGAGGTTTATAAAAAAAGTGTAACGGTCAGACTACTTTTTTTTAAATAGCGTCTACATAAAAAAATATCTAGTAAAAAAAAGTTCAGGTAAAAAAGATAATAAAAGAACATTAATTTTAAGGTTATTTATTGAAGTGATTAACATTATTACAGGCAGATATTTCCAACATTAATTTCACAACTTTATTTGGACAACGTCTAGAAGCTTAGTACGCGCTAACTTATGGCCGCCAGGTACACATTTATTAGAATATCAGTTTATTACACCAACTACCTAATATAAACATCAAGTCAGAATCATAGATGCAGAAAGTCTAAAAAATTATAGTCCGTCCTTTTTGCGTCCTTTACCTCGTGATCCTTATTATAATTGCACTGAAATTAAACAATTAATTTATGAAAGATACCCGCCAACGTAATATGAGACGAAGTTTTATAGGATCGACCTAACATTAATTAAAATACTCAGTTACTTTAACATTTAATTATTACTCAATATGACTTACACTATTACAACTGTACAGAGTAAGAAAATATACAAAAATAGTAAATGAGGTGTGTTTAATAAACTAATAAAATTTATAATCACTTTAAAATAGTTATAAATACAATTATCCTATAGCGGAGGGAAGAGAGTATTAAAATGATGCTTCAAACAAAGCTCCAAGCTCTATGACTCAAGTCAAATTTTTCTTAAATTATCGGCTACAAGATTAAAATAGCATGAAAGATATGGGTAAAAATATATCTAACACCTACACGAGTAAAGCTAATCCAATTTTCTAAGTATATTTAATTTTAATATTATTTAAAACAATAAAATTGGAACAATGAAAATTAAAAAAAATATATCAACGTTTTATTATAGATACACCAAATTTAATGCATTGTCAATGAGAGACGTATTTTATGTACGTAAATTAAAAAAAACAATATTATTTTATATTTTCTATAAATTATAGACAAATTTACTGTTTATTTTTAGATACAATTGTTTTTCGCATGCATTCAATGTTATTATAGTCATAATCTTTATTATTCCATTATTGAACATTCCTTGTCCCTACTTCATTTTATTATCTATTCTCCAAATCCATATAAATTTAACGGTATGTAAATTATTGTTACTTAAAATCAATATTAGAATGTAGTCTTCACTTTACCACTGTCTATTATAAACAATAATTTATGAGAAAAATATTACTTATAAGATAAAAAAAAAGTTACCTTACTTAGAAGGATTACATTTTTTTGTTTACATACAAGGATTGAATACAGTTGTAGGTGACTTGTCAAAAATAAAAACACCAACAAAAAATATTTGTACATTATATGAATATTTTCGAGATTTCAATATTTTAGTAATATGAACGATGGAATTTGTGAAAAATAAATAAACCTAAATGATACTAATACACCATTGTTTGTACTCATGGCATTATGCGATTAACAAACTGTCTAATAAAATAATATCTACCCTTAATGGTAATTCAAGATTAGTCAAAATATATAGCATCTGATCCGAATATGCTAAAATATGATCCGAGTTAACTCAGTACGATCTTAATAGTTGGGGTCAATTCGAGCCTTTTTCCGGTTAATAGTATTTTCTAAATCAATTATTTTATATATCAATAAAATTAAAATAAATACAACACAACATTAGCAAGAGATTTCTTGAGATAAGATTTATTATTTTTTTATTTATTGCAGAGAAAATTACACTAATTTTTTTTCAGTTTTTTTCGGATGCCTAGCGTAATTAGGAATCTAAATTTTGTAGAAACAAGGACGGAAAAATATAACAAAATGTGATTATATATAACAGAGAAAACATTTTTAAACATAGTGGTTATAGATATATTATGTTGGCTTATAAAATAAAACAGTAACCTCTGTTTCTAAATAACAGTAAAATAACTATGTGTTTTTTCATAATGCAAAACTATATTAAATAAACGACTTCAGGAGCACCCAGTGTTATCAATATTCAAATATGCATCGATTTAAAATACTGGAGTCCACGCAAGCGTCTAATATAAAAAAAAAACTAATCTTTGGTCTACATTTTGCAAAGATATAACATTTACATCATATGTCAATATGTAAATTAACACACAAAAATGACAAAACCAACTTAGATGTAAGTTTTATGATAAACTATTATTTACAATTAAAATAGTTATGTACATAAATATTTTATTACACAACATGTAACTTGTTAACAATAAATTTATAATTGAATATCACTACTATTCATAATTAAATAATGTCAATACATCTTACACTGAGAGATAAATGTTAATTGAATATGCAATTTATTATAACGGTTGCTTCTACATATAGCCATTTGTGTTTACAAATTTTAAAAGTACTGATTCTTGACTAGCTACATATTAAAGGTATAATGATACTAAAATTTAAACAGTAATTTATAAATTTAAATGTATGCTTAAGCACCAAATATGGACAATGATTATTTACAAGTATGTTGTAAGTTTTCAAGTATATAACACAAGTAAATACATAATATACAAACTTCTTTCAGAATGTACCAGTAAAAATGATATTAAAAAAAACTTATTGCTTTTAATTCCAAATTTATCGTGTCTGTTCAAACAATCGCAACTCTTGATTTTTTCATTATTCCTTCAGAAAATGATTTTTATTCTTCAGATAACTTATAAAATAATTTTACTCATTTGATAGAAAATTGTCAAAACATAAAATTTTAATCTTATTTAAGTGATAAAATATTTTTTCAAAAACTTACAGTTTGTAATAACTTCTGTCTCATATATTAGTTATACATGATAAGACTGACTATTCACAATAAAATTGCACATCACTGAAACAAAAAGAGTAGAGTTCATTGATCTGACTCCTTGAGACTGCCGTTGCCTCTTTGTGTAATGATTTGAATAAAGCGTTAAGGCACCAATTAGTTTCGCTAATGAAAACACTAAAAAGAATTTATGAATAACAAATAAAACAGATCTATGGTACATATTAAATAACTATCCTATATAATCAGATAAGTATATAATATTACACACTAACATCAAATTTCACAAAACGTATCTCTAGTTATATATATAAATATTTATATTACAAAATTTTAGGTGCTATTATGTATAAGAGGTCTGGAACTTTTGTTGGCATTTTCAGTAAATTTAGCTTTTAAGTCCATTTTTTGTATAAAATTCAGTTCTTATTTACCATCAAACCTATAAAATCTTTTAGGTCATTGAAAATGAGTACTCACGAACTGAATTCTGACCCTGTTGACCTAATATTAAACATTATAAATGCTTTACATTGATCAAATGAAAATATAGTAAAGATAGAATGGCCCCATGTATATTACAAAATTCATTTTTTATACAAAGGTGTGAAAGTAATAGATATTTCAATAAAATGTCTCTAAAACTACCAGTATAATTATTTGGCGATGTCGGGGGCGATCACATTATACTTACATTTACAATGACTTAAAGAAATGTTTACGTCTATCAATAACATGAATTAGTCTAGGAGGAAACGGTATTACCTCTAGATATTGCTATTTTTTTAAAGTGTCTCAGTTTCGTAATTAGCATACATATCATTTTTAAGACGTGTATGTATATATTTATTTTTTACGTAACATATAAGTCGTAACGGAGGGTGTACAACGTTCTCTTATAACAACTTAAGACTAAATCCTCACACCGAAATTTATGTGTTAATTTCTTTTTTACTAAAATTGCTCGGAACACGTATTTCGTCCGTGCAAAAAGAAGCGGAAAACCTTCCATCATATACTGCCTTTGAAAAAGTCGATGTCAACGATTCAGAGATAACGAAAAAATGTCAAATTGACTCCGGGCCAAAGCGGAGGTCGATCTTCTATCGTCGTGAACCGACGAGTCATCTCCGGTCCCCGGGCCGCGCTCAGCACAGCCCGTGCAGGCGGCGCGCGGGCGGCGGCGGGCGCGCGGCCGCCAGCAGGCGCATCAGCGGCCGACCGCACAGCGCCGCCAGCCCGCCGCCCACCCAACGCGCGGAGCTCGCCTCCTCCACCTGCGGACGGCGGACACGTCAGCGAGCCGCCCGACGGAGGATGACCGTCCGCGAGCGGACATCGTCTCACCTCTGCGATGCGGTTGAGAGAGCGCGATTCTCGCAGCCTGCTCTCCTTGCGCGCGGCGCGACGGCGGCGTCCGCCCGCGCAGCCCGCACTCCCCGCGCCCCCTGCACAGCTCGCGCCCCCCGACGCGCCGCGAGCGTCTCCCGCCGCGCCGCCGCCGCCGCCCGTGCCGCCGCCGCCGCCGCTCGCCCCGGACGACCCACCTCCTGTAATAATAAAAGATATATAAGACTTTGCATTCCCACTCGAAACCGTATCGAAAGATTACTAGTATTTTTAAAAAACGTGAGTGATACCGTGCGCGGCGGGCGCGGGCGGCGGGGGCGCGGGCGGCTGTCGGCGGGCGGCGCCCCGCTCCTGGCTGTCGCTGGAGTCGTCGTGCGAGTCCCGTCGCGCGCGCTCTCCCGGGGCGGCCGCCTGCTCGCCGGCGCGCTTCTTCTTCTCGGAGTCGTCGTCCGAGAGGTCGGAGGACGAGCAGGAGCCCGCGCGGGCCCGACGACGCCGGCAGTCGAGCCGCTGTCTCCGCGCGGGCGCGGGGGCCGCCGGCGCGCGCCTGGCGCCGTCCGGGACCGCCGGGGCGGCCTCGCTCGCGCCTCCGCCTCCGCCCTCGTCGAGGTTAACCTACGAAAAACATATAAAAACGTTGCACTATTACCAAAACGATATACACACTGTCTCCGCCCCCCCCGTCCGCCGAGCCCTCACCTTGGCTCGGTTGTCGGGTCGCAGCGCGGGTCGTGCGAGGTGCAGGCGTCCCTCGGAGCGCGAGCCGCGCCGCGCGTCCCCGGCCCGCGCCGCCGCCGCGCCGCCGCCCTCCTCGTCGTCCTCCTCCTCGCGCACGATGCTGCACTTGCGGGAGCGCTGGGGCAATTTAGATTTTTTTTTAATTTTACATTCTGTGGTACGCATTCATTTAGGCCGAACGAAATGTAGACGCTCTTACGGGCGGGACGTCCTGCGGCGTCCGCGGTGCGCTAGGAACCTGCGGCGGCGCGAGTGAACCTTTGGTGGTTCTGGACACACCTAGCACCTCGGGTCTCCGGGCGGTCTGCCTCGCCTCTTGCCTTTAAAGATAATGTAAAATATATGTCGATCGGCAAGAATAGATTACATCAAAAAATTTTAAATGAGTAAAACGTACCTTTTTGATCTTAGCTTTCTCTCCGCTAGTAAGTAATATGTTGCCGTAATGTGGTTATATTCATTTTTTTCTAGTTGTTCTATAATATGTTCCTTTGTGCCGATAGCACCGTTTACCATTTTCTGCAAGATGGCAGTGCGATCTTCTTCAGTCAAATCCTGTTTGGCAACTAGAGGAGTATCAAAGTCCTGTACGGTCACACCTTCTCCTGCGGTGACCCATGGATCATTAGCTATTTCAAATAATGTTGAGCGCTTCTCAGGTTCCCTTATTAACATTTTACCTATAAGCCTAAAAATTGCAGCAAAATAAACAAAAAAATTCACTTTTCATTATATTATGATTTTCAATGAATTCACCTTTTACATGAATCTGACACATGATTTGGCATTGTGTATTTACAATCCATAATCATTGTCAGAGTTTCACTGTCATTGGCCTCTTGAAAGGGAGCTTGCCCACACACTAACATATATAATATAACACCCAGTGACCACACATCAACTGCAGGAGCATCATAGGAATCACCCAATAAAATTTCTGGAGCCGAGTAAGCCAATGATCCACATGAAGTCTCTAACTTTTGTCCAGGACAAAATTTATTACTAAAACCAAAGTCAGTCAGTTTTACTTTTCCTAATTTTTCAAAAAAAACAACGTTTTCCGGTTTCAGATCTCGGTGAACAACATGTAACCTAAAATAAAACAAGAATTGAATTTGGAAGGACTTGTTTAACACACTTTTAAATTATATATCTAAATTACCTATGACAGTATGAGATTGCACGGACTATCTGTCGAAAATAATCACGAGCTAGAGATTCTGATAAGCCAGATTCATGTCTCATGATATAATCATACAAATCACCTCCATCTCCTAATTCTAAAATTAGGTATAGCTTAGTTTGTGTATCAATGACTTCATAAAGGCGTACCACATTTGGATGTTGAACTAATTTCATGCATCGAACCTATAAAATAATTAAATGATTTATAATAATAAAATATCATACATTAGTTACAAACTTAATACACTAATAAATAAAAATATAACAAAACTTACCTCCTGAAATAAATGTGATTTAGATACATCATCTAACTTGCTTTTGTCAATAACTTTCACTGCTACTTTTTCCCCAGTAAATACATGCCTAGCTAGTTTTACCACAGCAAAGTGTCCTGAACCAAGAGTATCCAGCAAATCATAAAGTCCTGCTATTTTTGTTTCATAGGCCCCACCACCAGTAGCGACGCCACCGCCGACACCACCCCCGCAATTATTCATTCTTTGGGCTACCTGGTGAAGAACATATTAATAGTTTTTTATAAGAAAGTATAATATTTGCTGTCATAGCTATGATGTTAAGTGCACAAAATAAACAATAAGCATACGCATAGCCAAAGAGATATAGCACAAATTTTCCAGAATAAAAACACAAAGTTTCTGAATAACAAATATGACCTAAATGATAATTCTGAATTAACTTGTATACTTAGATCAGTAGTATTACATTCCATTGACTATTTATTTTTAATTATAAGTCTAACAGGTCTTTAATAATAATTGTGTACTTACGTGGATAAGCTTATAATTTTAAAACAGCTCATGAAATCCCAACACTGAAAATTAATATTACCCAGTTTCATTGATATCAATACAATTGTACTACTTGTCCTACAATAAATGCCTATAAAAGTTGTAAGAATACTTTCAATATTGCATTATTTTAGTTACAAAACGGATAATATCGAACGCAAAATAGATGTATCAAGTTCTACAATTTCGCCATTTCTCTAAATTCTGTTCAGAAACGATTACGACCTACCAAGATATGTTTCCGATTCGACACAATACGCAGTGTTCTACATTGTATTAAGAGCTCATGATCCAGATTTTTTTTTTTAGTTTCTTAAAATTTATTTCAAATATCTCTTTTTATGAAATTAATATTAATATAAAATATGTACATGTTCAAACTTTTTAGTTATTAAAGTTTAATATATCATTTTTTTTTTGGAAATACTAAACGGAATCTTTAACGCTAAGCTGGCTCTAGACTCGAGGATGGAATGTCTGTTGAGTGTAAACACGCTTATTCACAGATATAAGCTTGTTTAGTTAATTAATTTTTTAAAGTTATGATAACATAACAAGATAAAATATTTCATATCCTATGTATTAAATTAATCAACTAAAACCTGCAACGTCTGATTTTAGACATTAACTACTGGTATGTACACACCTCTTTACAAACCATAAATATTATGAGTTATTTGCGTTATACAGTTCCGTATAGCTCACGGAGGAAATGTAAATCTGGCATATTAAGAATTAACGCTTTGAATAAATTTAGGTACTTATATATATATATTTAACAGTATTTTAAAAATCGAATCACTATTTTAATGTGCATTAGGAAATGCTTACTATACCATATATAACTATATTTATCCTTTTCTGATATATCTTGTAAATAATAATGTTGAATAATGATGCATTAAGAACATTATTGTATGAATATACAAATATGAGACCGGCATTTGAAGTTGAACCATAGCCATTTAAGCCTAAATTCTAAAACCTTGATAGAGGGTGCCCGTGACAGTTGACGTTTAAATAAATTAAGATATTTATTTTTAAATTCATCTTTTATCGTTTATTTTAATGACATTTGTTAAATAGTGGTTAACTTTTCTTACTCAGTCATTAAATTTTCTTTAATTACCATGGTTTTAGCCCACAGCTTTAATGACAATATTAGGACAGCAGATGTACAAATATCGCCAGATATTACGTTCGAGACTATGCTTCTGTCTTCAGACACTTTAAAAGGTTTAAAAGTTTCTGGTTTTCTTAAACCGTCTCCTATTCAGTTACATGGTATTCCTCTAGGAAAATGTGGTTTCGGTAAGCTTTTTTCTATTTGTAAAAAGATAACTATTTTAACGTATTACAATGATTTATCTGTAATACAGGTACATTTAAAAAATTATATATTTAATTAAATATTCAAAATTATAATTTCGTTTTTATATTGTACTTATAAAATGCCATATGTTTAGATTTGTTGTTGGAAGCAAAGTCAGGAACTGGAAAAACAGCAGTATTCACTGTTATAGCATTAGAACAATTAGAACTAAGAAAGGGTCTCCAAGTAGTGGTGCTTGCTCCTACTCGCGAAATAGCAGCACAGATTTGTGATGTGTTTAGGCAAATAGGATCAAAACATAAAGGTAATATATTTAAATATTTATGTTTTTTATAAACAATGCAATAAATAACATTATTATTGTTCACTTTCTTAGGTTTAAACATTGAAGTTGTAATGGGAGGGTTACCAATACAAAATGACATAGAAAAATTTAAAGATAATAAGGTTAATATTGTAGTTGGTAGCCCAGGACGACTCAAACACCTTATTCAAGATAAGTATATAAATATTTCAGCAGTCCGGCTTTTTGTTCTTGATGAGGCTGATAAATTAATGGAGAAAAGTTTTCTATCAGATATTAAGTTTATACACACGGCTTTACCAAAGCACAAACAAGTTATTTTAAGTAGTGCTACATATCCAGAGGGCATAAAGGAAAGTATAAGTCAATTTGTGCATGATCCTCAACATCTATGTCCTGATAGTAATTGTATTTTATTGGGAGTTGCCCAAAGGATCACAATTGTTAAATATAACAGCAATATTGTAAGACAAACACAGTTTAGATTCAAAGAACTTTTGAAAATATTAACAATGAAACAGTTTAAACAATGTCTTGTGTTCTGTAATTATCAAGCAAGAGTTGGTGAAGTACATAAATTGTTAATAAGGGAAAAGTGGCCCGCTGAACAGTTGTATGGCCAACAAGATCAAACAGATCGGCTTGATGCACTAAAAACATTACAAGAATATAAATGTAGAATTTTGATATCAACCGATTTAGCTGCTAGGGGTATAGATGCATCAAATGTAGATTTAGTTATAAATTTTGAGCCTCCATTTGAATGGCAAACTTATTTGCATAGAATTGGAAGGGCTGGAAGATTTGGGTCTTATGGTATGGCGGTAACTATACTTAGTGAAGGCACTGAACAAAAAAAGTTCATGAGTTTACTTGGTTCTTTAGAACTTAGTTATCTTACTAATTTATGGAGTGACAATGACATGAGTGAAATCACAGATGAAAAATCTGATACTTCAAACAGTAAATCAGCTAATAACATAAAACATAATGATGATGCTTACAAAGAGTTATGGAATATTATATGTGGTGATAACAATATTTGTGAAGATAAAAATCAAGTAGAAAGTTTTGATGAACTTGTGGATTCTTTACAAGGTCCTGAGGTGGAATCATTTTCCAATTTGCTTGCTTCTTTCAATGATGTTAAGTTGTCTGTTGATGAATTAGATGTTCAATATAAAAAAGTTACAATACCAAACAAATATGCCAACGATTTGAATGTACTTGTAACCATAAATGGAGATTCTTCTAACAAATGTGATGAAAACAATGATGGCAATGTTGTTAAAGATGGGTCTAAGGATGCTATACTAACAAATAACATGAATTATGAAATAAGCCACATAAATGAATCACAATTAAGTGACTCGGAGTGTAAACAAGAATCTAAGGGAAATTGTGATCTTAATTCCAATTTAATTGACAAGTATAAAGAAAGTAACAATGACAATTTAGAAAACAGAAAATTAATTGTAGATGAAAAACAACAATTAGAAAATTTACAACTACCCACAACTTTTGGCAATTCAAAAAAATGGAAAATGGATAAGATAAATAAGACTAAAGCTTTTCAAAAGAAAAAAACTTATGAGAATCTAACAAATAAAAGTGAAAAAAAAAATTGTTCTAAAAAGAAATTACCAACTATAATGAAATCAGAAGAAGAAAAGAAACACAGCTCATATGTGAATTATAATAAGCCCCATATTAGTTCGAAAAATAAAAGTACTGAAATACATCCATCGCAATATTCAAATCAAAATAAAATAAATAGGCAAAATCTGACTTACAATCAGTGGTATAATCAATTAAAATTAAGAGTTAAATATGTTGAACTAGCGTTATATATAGAGGAACTAAGTAAAATGTAAAACACTGTGATATTTATATTAAATATAATTAAAAATTATTTGAGTGACCAAATTTTTCATTATTAAATGCTTAACATACTATAGTATAAATCAATTTATATAGGGAATTAAGAAATGGATTCCAAATAAACAACAAAATGTTTGAAATAAACAATGTATATTTTACCGACTAGAAAGCAAACAATACAGATTCTATATACTTACTATATATTTAGTTCTTGCCTATAGAGTATACATCACTTAACACTTGGTATCAAATTTTGATTCTGATTGTTTTTTCTAAGATCAAGCCTTGAATAAAACTTTCTTGTTTATTTATCTGTATTTCAACTAAATCATATCAAAACTTGATTAAGATTTTCATAGAAAAATCGAAGTATTTTCATATTGAATATAAGACAACAAGTTTAGTCACAATATAACTAACCCATTATTGTCTATGACCCGTAGAGGCTCATTTTCAATCCAAGAATACAAACGTGACAGAGTTTTGCTAAAACATCTGACAAAGTATTAAAATGTAGCTTAGAATAGAAAACCCTTATCATAATACAAATTATGTAGTCATAAAGAATGTTCTTGTACTTAAAAAGTTGAATTTCCTTTAACAAATTTATTTTAACTTTGATTGGAGTTCACACAACAAACAGCAAACTGTTTATCAATTATAGGTGTACCAGAATCTTATCTAATTTAATAAAAAACCACCACACATTTGTGTATTTTTTTTGTTTAACGCAAATGCGGTTCTCACGTTACTTCATCACACGACGTTTGTGTGAAGCCGCCCGAGATATATCTGTATATCGCACTTTCAAGAATCTGTTAATTTTATTTATATATTTTATTTTAATTTTTTTTTTAAGTTGTAATAATGATTGAAGTAGATAATCTTATAATTTTCTTTCTTAAATCTATTTCATATTGTTTATGTTTTTTGATTAAGAAAATCAAGTGTAGGTACAATTTGATTTTTTATATATATCAGTATAAAAACTTATATTTTATTTGCAATACTTGCCTAAATTATTATAAGTAGTTCTTTTTTACTTCATCCTTGACTTTTACAGTTTATAAGACTTGCACTGATCATGTAGATTTAGTAGATATATAAAAAAAAAATAGCCGCTTCTGATTCTTATGATGATAAAAGAAAAATTACCATTGCAATAAGACTTTTTTTTTTATATTGACATATCCATTTTAATTAATTTATTTATTTTATCTTTTCTCTTTGTGACAAGATTCTGGTTTATCTATACACATTAGCATCCATATTATTATTAAGAATTAGAAAACATGTCATAGATGTTACCATTCTTAACTTAATTTATAATATTATATTACTAATTCTTATTTATTTTTAAAAAAGTGACCGACATGAATTATCTAATAAAAATTGAGAATACAAAAACTATTGTAATAGATTTTATTTCAATATTCGTTATGATTACTATTATATATACTTACAGTAAATCGAAGAACTGTTCGTTCGATTCCATGCTCTGAGCTCATGAGAGTAAGAGCAATTGTAATTATAAATCATATATAGCATGAAGTAGTTTGAAATTGCACTTGATTTTAACACTATAATATTATTAGCTAGACAAATTTTTGGACCTTATCTTTATTTTTAACATACTAGTTAATAAAATCGTACGAACAACATACCAAATAACCTTATTTACCTAATTAGAGATTAAAGTATGTTGAAATAAATAAATTAAAAATACTTAAAAAAACCCCTTAAAATGATTATTACAGGAACAAATAAATACACTCTAACGAAATTAGTTCTTAATCCTTCTTCTCATGAGTTTCTGAAAATAAAATGTATAGATTAAAATTAGGTTAATAGTTTTGCTGCATATTTCTATTAAAAATATAAAAATTACCATTACTTTCTTCTTCATCAGCGTCGAGGATATCAGCACAGCATATAGAATAGCATATAAGTGAAAGGAATCCGAGAGGCAATCCAAACACAAGCGCAGTTAGGACTGGATTCCCTCGCCACATATTTATAAGAGTTGTTCTAGCTTCAAAGAACCCTCGATAAAGTCTCACCATCCAGCTATTACCTCCGTATATCTAAAAAGTATCATGAATAATAAAAATTAAAATTTGTTAAAGAATTGTTAAGACAAATATCCATTTATTATATATCCACAAACAAATTGAAATCCACAAATAAAACAAAATCAACAAATTGACAGGTAAGAGTTAGTAAGTTAATGATTTTGGACACTTGTTGGTTTAGTATGTAAGCTAGATATCTTTTGAAGATTACTTACAGGTGCCATTTCTTTGTGGATCTGATCCAGGAACAGAGTTACAGCTTCTGGTGTCATGAGAACTGGGTCATCATCGGGTATGTGGTGATGGCTGGTGGTTGAGTTAAGTACTATCAGATGTGGTACTGCTAACTCTGACATTGCTATAGAGTTTGCTAGCTCTGGATTTCCCATCCAACCAAATTGGAAACGATGGTGCAATTCATGTTTTTTTGATCTGAAAACGTTTTAGGATGTAACTTCCACATAGTTATTATCTAAAAGTTTTACCACAAAAAATGTGCATAATACGTTTAGATAACCGGTACCACTTTTTAATTATATTATTTCCATTATAATCTATATTAAAATTAGAAAGCGGTAAAGTTTAAACGAGCTAACTTTCGAAATTGCCAGATGGATTAGAAAAAATATTTTGGACTACTATAGACAAGTTTATGAGGAAGACAAATATGGATAATAGCCATAATTGTTCCAACGAAAAAAAAATGCCATCCTTTCACAGTAAATGGGAGTAAAGTAGTTATTATAGTTACATTTAAGTCAGTTTTTGAAAGTCGGATGCACAGACTCTTTCCCCTCCATAATTGCAAGAATTTACAATTAAGTGTAAAATGAACTTGCTTGTCCTCACATTCATAAAAAAAATCCGCCATCTTTAATGTACATAATTAAAACAGCCCCTAGTCACTTGTTTGTCGGATATAGTAACGTTTACAGTAAAGTTTAATTATTTATATATTTTTTAAAAAGCCGCACGTCCGAATTGCACGTTCAGTGCAGATATTTTCTGTTTTGGTTTTCATCACGATTGGAATGTCAAATGATAATTCCATTTTAACAGCTAGATTGAATTTCCCTTTTTTAACCTACTCAAATTCCTTTGATAGTTTAGATTAATAATTGAACCATTCGAAATTTAAAAAAATGCATATTGCTACCCACTCTACCCTCTTTTTTTATTATATTTGTGGCGTATTTTAGCATCGACGAACGATCAAGTTTAATTATTACCTGTTCCAAGAGAACCGCTGACATGCAAATTATGTATATTTTTTCGAGTGAATTTCGTGAATCTGTTCCAGGACAAGTATGTGAATTTTGTCAGGTGTGGATATCGTCATCGTGATAAAATGCCAAATTAAATTTTTATAATACTATAAATGGCCAATAATTTTATTTTTAAATCATAATAATAATAATTTGATCTTACATCGAGTAAGTTCATTCTTGTAATAGTTCATCAGTTCATAGTTTTAATTAAAGTTAGTTTAGAGTTGTTTTTGTTTTTTTTTTCAACCTTCTGACGGTAGCTAACGTAATTCACCACAGGACTTGAATAAAAATAAATTTCATCTACCCGCATTCAGATGTACTTGTAAATCGCTTTGGGAAAACGTTTTATACGCCATTTAACTAAGCGCTATGATAAAAAGAAATAATATAAAGTTTTATATTATTTTGGAAACAAACGGTGTTATAATAATAAATAAAATAGCAATGTTAAAATACCAAAAATAGGTTCCAATATTAAAATGAAACATCTAATAAAATTAGGAGAAAAGATGCACAGTATCAACAATAATTTGGGTAAAAATAATAATAAAAATTGAACAATTGATAGGCAACTATTGAATAAACAATGGGTAAAATTTGATTAAATAAAATTATTTTTTAAAGATTACATTCGCGTATAATTTTGGTTATATTTTAATTTTAACCCGACGTTTCGAATGCTTTGCAGCAATCGTGTTCACGGGTAGACGAATTATAAGTGTGTGTGTGTGTGTGTGTGTGTATGTGTGTCAGTAAGTCAGTTAATTAGCCATCTACTTGCAACGGTTCCTTAGTTACGTGTGTGTGTGTGTGTGTGTGTGTGTGTGTGTGTGTGTGTGTGTGTGTGTGTGTGTGTGTGTATGTGTGTGTGTGTGTGTGTATGTGTGTGTGTGTGTGTGTACGTGGGTGTTTAGTTCAAATGTGTTCTTTGAAAATCTAAGAAAATACTATTTGATTAAATAAGTTTGAGTAACGTTAAAAAATATATAAGCTACAGGTATAAACAAAAAAAAAACCAATTATTTTCACATCTACAGTGAATCCTAAACATAAGCCATAAATGGATTAAAATGAAGCCATACCTAATAATACTTTCAATCATATCCTTGAAGTCACGTTCAGTCTGTGTGATCTCATTTAATCTATTTTCTGATACAACTGCTATCACAATGAATTTTTCAGTGTCCATCAAATCATTAATATTGGATCTTGTTATCTTTGGAAAGAAACCAAATCTCTCGGAATTAATCCACTTATTAAGAGTAGAATTTAATGTGTCTTTATTTTGCATCATTTCGGGGGTAGCTGAAACAAATATATGTTGTGTATGATCTATTGAAAAAACAGTGATCACTTAAAATTAAAGAGTGATCACTGGTGTAAGTCAATTTGAAGAGTCAGGAGCAGGGGCGGCTCTAGTTCGTGTTGCGCCCGTGTGCAATGAAACCCTGGCGTTTCCTAGGCCTGACCTCCCCCCCCGCGGCTATTAACTATTAACTTTGCCGTCGTAACAAGATACATTTTTCATATTCCAACAAGCTATTTTATAAGTAGGTATAGCTTACAGTATGGTTTGGTACAGACGGCGCCGCGCTGTCTGGCCGATTCTAAACTTTAAATTCGTGAAATAAGGTTTATTTCGAGTTGAAACCAAATTTTCGAAAAAGAAGCCGCCCAAAGGGCGCTAACGTTTGATAACTGCCGCCACCGCGCTGGCTGCTCGCTTCTGTCATATAATTGTTGTACCATGATGGTTCTAGACGATGCTCTTAGCTGTCTCAGGGAGTGCTGCGGCACCCCCTGAGACGCGACCTGGTCTTAGAAGAACCACACAAAAAACTAAGCCAGGTATTTTTTTATTGCGGTCACTGTGTCACAAACATCAAAACATTGAAAATTTTTTTATGAACAAAAAATATTTTACCTGTAAAAAAGAATACTTCTTCTTCCTTATGTACAAACACAGCGGTATCGTTAGGAGGCTTTAAATCGCTTTTGACAGTTTCATGAGACAAACCATAAAACCAACTATTTGCTTGATACTTCTCTGCATGAATCGTGAACATTTCCTACAAAATATACATTTTTGTAATTAAAAACTATCATGTTCCATGATTTTTAATTTATATATACCTTTAGGGTTACACTAATGCCATTATTTATTTTTATTTATTTATTTCTTTTCCACTTTGAATCCATATCAGTCATTATTTGTGTACATTAATTTGAAGAGTCGAGAAGTGCCTATTTTTAGATATTCATAGTTATTGAAATAAGCCCTTCTGGACACTCTCGAACTATAAAGTTAAGGTTTCCAAACAGTCCCTGGTCTAAGAAGAACCAGGTATTTTTTAATGTGACCACTGTTTCACAAATGTAAAAACATTTAATATTTTTTTTACAAACAACAAGAGCGACTGCAATCAATTTGATATATGAGACTTTATAATGTAATTAGCCTGATTATTGGGGGAAACACAGCTATATTCAAAGTTTGTGACACCAAATTTATTTGAAATTAGATGGTAATTTTTTTATTTAATTAATGTAAGAATATAAGAAATATTTAAAAAAAGATATTACAGAATATTAGACATATTCAGTAATATATAAGATAATCAACCTAATTGAGGAAATGCCAGCTCAATTTCTTTAGCTTTTTATTGTAGCATAATTTCCATTCTATATTAAGATTTACTTACTAGGTAGTAATTATCAAATATTAAAATAATCTACCCATAATAGTCCATTCTGCTTTCCAATATATCCAAAGAAGATATCATGTGTCTCTTTCAAAAATCCATAGCTATCAGCATGAGATACTATTTGCACAGCTGGCTGAGCCATTCTCAAAGCATAATTAACCATTTCATCTTTCTCTCTTTCTCCTAAATATTCATGCCAGAAATTTCCTTTAATACTGAAATATATTATTTATTCATTAAAATAAGAAATATAAATATATTTTCTAATCAAATATTGTAACTTACAACATAATGGTTGGGTAGGCTCTCACTTTAAAGTGTACCCCTACAGCTGTAAATCTAGTACAGTCCACTTTAGCTACTTTTATTGGAGTATTGTATAAAGATTGAGCCACATGAGCCCAAATTGGTTCTATCCTCCGACAATGAGCACACCACGGAGCATAAAACTTGACAAACCATACACCATCCTTGCCAATATCAATAAATTTATCACTTAGTTCCAAAACTCGGGATGATGAACTTTGAACGCCAGTAAGCCCTCAAATATGAAAAAAAGATTAGTATTCCCTTTTACACAATGTAGTTCATAACTTTAAAAATATAATAGTAAACAATGTATAAAATTTTAAATTAACTATTAAAATTTATTAATTAATCACTTACCTATAAATAACACACAAATCGATCTAAAAATGAAGTTCATTTTATCAGTTTCACTTGTCATGTAAATCAATTATTTATTTAATAGTCAGACAACTGCTCTTGAATTTGATGTTTATCAAATATTATGACCTCAGTCTTTTACAGATATTTAAATAAATAAAAAGATTCAGCGGCGTTTTACTGTGGAAACCGTAATTTGGAAAACGGCGACCCCCCATGCAACTTCTTTCAATATAGAGAATACAAAATAAATTCTGTGGTCACTAGGGCTAGATAGAACTTCCTGAAGGCTTAAAGAGCAAAGAATGAAAGTTGTATTATTTAATGGTTGACATATTTAATACTGAAATATAATTTCAGCGTTTAAAACCATTGAAACAGCAAACTGACTTTGACATTCATTGTCATTTGTCAGTCGCAGTACGTTCAAAAATGATGTGAAAAAGTACAACACAGGCATTCATTAAAAATCAATAATATTTTGATATAAAAAATGTTTATTGTCTTTATATATAAAATATTTAATTGTTTAAAAGGAAAAGTTCAAATAAAAGAATTGTAAAATTTTCACTAAATAAGCAATATTAAATAAGCGCACGTGATGTTTTGAAAAACATATATTCCAAAACACATCATAACTCATAGTACACATACGAGGAAGAATATTTAAAAAAGGGTTTTGGTTACAGTATTTTAATGATATTTACGTTTTTTTCTTTAGTCAAAGAATATTTATAACGTAAAATTCACTTCTCCAAACATTTGTTTTACTTCAATTTAAAAATGAAATTAAAAAGTACAATGGGAAATAACCTTATTTAGGAGACTTATTATACCTATATTCAGATCCCATCTACTGTTAATGTCATAACTTTCACTGAAGAGCGTTATTTAAATCACGTTCCATGACGCTGCAACTCCTACGTGTTGTGCATAATTTATTTTCATTTCGTTTTCAAAATTGTAGTAGTCATCGTAATCTAAGTCGCCATTGCAAGTTATTACGTAGCGAATACCGTTATTCGAAGTGGGGACCCGGACGTGCGAGGGGGGTGCCTATCAACGGTGCGGGTGCGGTTGTAGAGCGAGTTTACTCTGTCAGTCGGTCATTACGGTATTTCTCAGTAGTGCGTCCCACATTTACGATCTTGAAAGAAAAAGTGACAATGCCAGAACACAAACCGTTCCAACGTTTACCAAAAAATGTTGTGCCTCAACATTATGAACTGCATTTGGTGCCAAATCTTGAAAAGTTTACATTTACAGGGAAGACTACGGTGAAAGTATCGGTAAGTGGAAATTTCAACATATAGTTGTTATTTGCAAGCATTTAGTTACATGTGACGTTTTATTTCAACGTATACCTTTTTTAGATTGTTAATACTACCAAAGAAATAGTGCTTAACAGTTTAGATTTGGAATTAAAAAGTGTTAAACTTCAATATAATGAAGGTGGTTCTATTTCAACACTTAAACCGGTGGAAGTACGATTGGAGCCGGCTGATGAAACTGCAGTAATAACATTTGACAAGGCGCTTCCCGTTGGTGAAGCAACTTTGTTCTGCGATTTTGTTGGCGAGATAAATGATAAAATGAAAGGTCTCTATCGTAGCAAATATCTCACTCCAGGAGGAGAAGAGCGCTATGCTGCCGTAACTCAATTTGAAGCAACTGATGCTCGCCGATGTTTTCCCTGTTGGGACGAACCTGCTATAAAAGCTACATTTGATATTACTCTTGAAGTACCAACTGATAGAGTAGCCTTGTCAAATATGCCTGTTCAAAAGGAAAAAATTAATGGTGACAAAAAAATTATGCAGTTCAATACAACCCCAATAATGTCTACTTACCTTGTAGCGGTTGTTGTGGGAGAGTATGACTATGTTGAAAAAACCTCTCGTGATGGAGTAGTAGTCAGAGTCTATACCCCAGTTGGCAAGAGTAAGCAAGGCATGTTTGCTCTAGAGGTAGCAGTAAAAGTATTGCCTTATTACAAAGAGTACTTTGATATTGCCTATCCACTACCTAAAATAGATTTAATAGCAATAGCTGACTTCTCTGCTGGTGCCATGGAAAATTGGGGTCTTGTCACTTATAGGGAGACCTGCTTGCTTGTGGACGAAGAACACACATCAGCAGTTCGAAGGCAGTGGATTGCACTAGTAGTAGGGCATGAGCTGGCGCACCAGTGGTTTGGCAACTTGGTCACAATGGAATGGTGGACACATCTATGGTTGAATGAGGGTTATGCATCATTTGTTGAATTCCTTTGTGTCAATCATCTGTTTCCTGAATATGATATTTGGACACAATTTGTTACTGAAACTTACATAAGGTAGAAACTTTGTCAGTTAATATTTTTATGGTAAAATCTTTTTGGATTTTTCTTATAATTTGTTAATATTATTAGTCTTTATCACAACTTTGTAATGTAAACAATGTAACACTGTAAATATCTGTTAAATTTGGAAAATCATCATAAATGGAAAAATGCCAAATATAAATTTTATTTTAATGAATTATATTTTTGGCAAGATTACAAGTATTTTTTTCACATAAATCTGCAATTAAACTGCAAGTTTAATATAATTTATATAATTTCTTAATACTTTTACAGAGCACTAGAATTAGATTGTTTGAAAAATTCTCATCCTATTGAAGTACCGGTGGGTCATCCCTCTGAAATAGATGAAATTTTTGATGATATATCATACAACAAAGGAGCATCAGTTATTCGTATGTTACACAAATACATTGGTGATGATGATTTTCGTAAAGGCATGAATATATATCTTACAAGGCACCAGGTAATAGCCATTAACTAATATTTAATAATAGACACTTGGAATAATATGGAACAACATCTATGTATTATTTAGGACATTAATAAACATATTATTTTTACAATTCTAGTATAAAAATACTTTTACTGAGGATCTTTGGGCAGCATTGGAAGAAGCATCTAAGAAACCAGTAGGAGCTGTGATGTCCACATGGACTAAGCAGATGGGATTCCCTATGGTTGAAGTAAGTAGAAAACAAAGTATTTGCTATATATTTATATAACAGTATAAATTTGTAGGGTTTGTTTTCACATTATTATTGTTTATTAACATTTTGTGCTAAATATTTGATTTAGAACTTATTGATTCTAATTTACAACTTTATTTCACTTACTTATATACTCACTGTACTTCCTTAAGGAAGTATGTAAAGTGTGTATAAAGTAATGTATTCTATCTACATTGCATGATTTAAAACCTACATACAAAAATGTAATAAGTGCTTTTATTGGATGTTCATTACTTATCTTACTTATAACGTTATCATATACATTTCATTATAAAACATTAAAAGTTGATACAATAAACTAAAAATACACATTTACATAGTCATATTCATGTTTATTCAAGAGCATTTTGTTGTTTAAATATTACATACAAGTAGTAAGTAATTTATTCAAGTAATATTTAATTAACTTGTATGATATATATATATTTTTTAATTATAATATATTTTTATTAGAAGAGATAAACAACTGCTTATCAAAACACATATTATACTGGGGAAATTCTAAACCGCATAACAAAAATTTTATTATATATTTAACTGACCTCTCATAAATCAATTGCATCAATACAGTGACAACATATTCAAAATTCCTTGAATGTCTTTTTCGGTTTTGAAAAAAATTTAAAAAAAGTAACTGAGCCTTATATGCAGAATTTTTAAATATGTTTTTTGGACAATTTACTTAACAGATCAAAAAGTTTCAGAGTATTTAAATTGAAATTTAATTAAATTACCTATTAAATTCATAAATTTATATTCTTTTTCTACATGTTCAAACTTTATATATTACCCTATGTTATACACTTTCTGATAAAAGACATTATTTGTTTAAGGCAAGTTATCTTATTAGTAGTGAAAAAGGAATAGTCCAAACTATACTTCATTTTTTATTTGTAGAGAGGACATATAACTTGTTCCAGATAAATATTTTTGTAATTATATAGTTATTGTTTAATTGTCATGAGAAAATAATTATTCAAATGTGAATAAAACTTATTACTGAAGTGTTCTTTCAGGTGAGTTCTGAACAAAGAGGTTCTGATCGTGTGTTGAAGTTAACACAGCAAAAGTTCTGTGCTGATGGCAGTCAAAGTGATGATGCATTGTGGATGGTCCCCATAACTATATCTACTCAGGAACAACCTTCAAAGGTAATTAAAATTTATCTAATATTGATTAGCAAAATAATTCAAGGTTACTAATATCTATATCATAAATTGTTATTAACATTGACCCACATTTCACCTATCTGATAGTGTTTAGATTGTCTTATCTATTTATCATAACCTTATTTCTATGATTTTCAATCTCTGATTATCTGATTTATTTAAATATTTATCATTATTAAAAACATATATCTGTATTGCTGTAATTTTATAAATAATAAGACCAAGGAACGAAGGTTCAGCCAGACCGCCCAAAAAAATATTACTTAGAGATTTGACCTGGTTTGCAGTCGCAGTCAATACCTTTGCCTCAGTAATCAGGTTTACCAACTATTATAAGATAGAAAACAATTTTCATTTACATTCTTTTCTTTATTACTATACACGGATATAAGATAAAAATACATAATAGATCTGATATCAAAAGATAAGAAATATATGGGGAAGGATAGATGTTATTGTGAATAATAAAATGATAATTATAAGCATCAAGTACTCATTTTATCATTTGTTGTAAACAAGGCATTATTTATGTGTTTTTGTAATACTGTACTTTATACAGTGTCTGTTTGCATGACCAAAATATCAATATATAAACAACAGAAATACAATGCTTACTAAAGAGCATAAATGCTTCTGAGATAACAAATTGAGTTCATAACTATTTAAAAATCTTAAAGTCTTTAACAATGAAAAAACAATTATCATATATGATATTATGGCATATATGGTATAAATATAATTATGTAACATTTTATTGAAGGTATATGTATCTTAATACAGTATTATTCTTTAACAAATAATTAATATATCATATTTATTAAATGAAATATGAGACTTTATTGAATTGTGTATATTTTTACTCAATTTTTTTTTAAATGATATTTTTATTTTTTTGAAATTCAATAACAAAGGGACAAACTCCAATGAAATTGGGTGAACAAAGTGAGCCACAGGATTGTAAATGTGAAGTTATTAAATCTTGGAAACAATCTGCTTCCCTTTTTACAGTTGAAGTTGGAAAAGCAACGGCGAATGTTAAGCTTGATAATGTAAAAGTTTATTGTTTAATTGATGTTTTGTAGATGTCTGTATGTTGAAATAATGTTTGATATCTATACCCATATTTATTATTATTAATTGTTTTTAATGTATATAGTGTCTTAATATATTTTTCCCATGTATACTTATCTATAGTTACTTTGCTAACTTTCATAGTTATTTATTTTATTAATAAAGATCATATTTTTTCCTGTTTAGGTTGCACTGTCTACAGTACTGGAGAAGCGCACACAGGAAGTAATATTGGAAAATGTGGCAGAGGATTCCTGGGTCAAGCTCAATCCTGGCACTGTGAGCATTATTTTTGTTATTTGTATAGTAATAAATATTACAAATAAAAATGTAGTACCATATGTCAGAATAAGTATTAGGTTTTAAATGTGGCTATTAAATTATTGGTTATATAAATGATTAAATTATAATAAATAAATATTTGTGTACTGTTTGTGTACAGGTGGGCTACTACCGCACGCGCTACCCGGCGGCCATGCTGGAGCAGCTGGTGCGCGCGGTGCGGGACGGCTCCCTGCCGCCACTCGACCGCCTCGGCCTGCTCGACGACTGCTTCGCGCTCGTACAGGCCGGACACGCACACACCACCGAGGTACGACACACACACGCACATTACCGACGTACGATACACACACGCACATTACCGACGTACTCGCCATAAATATTCACACATATGCACATAACCCAGGTACTTACTTGCACTCACACTATGGTATACTCACATACTGATAGGCACACATTATCTATCCTCGTATCTATAGAATTGAGCTCATTCAATTTCATAAAATCACATACAACATTTACCTTCAATAAGGCCTAATCCACGATTATTTGGTTTCAGTCATTGAAATTGATGGAGGCATTCAACAACGAAACGAACTTTACCGTTTGGTCGTCCATATCTAACTGTTTAGCCAAATTGAGTGCCCTATTCTCACACACCGCTCTCGATAAACCTTTGAAGAACTACGGACGAAGGTTATTTTCTAACGTTACACGTCGATTAGGATGGGATGCGGAAGAAAAAGAAAGCCATCTCGATACTCTTCTCAGAAGTTTAGTTTTAAATAAGATGATTAGCTTTGAAGATCCCGATACAATCAAGGAGGCTAAAAACCGGTAAGTGGTTGTAGAATTTAATTGATCTAAAAAAACGACGTCGACGCCTGAGTGGTAACGACGCTTATTTAAAATTTATCGCTTCTTTCCACCCGGTTCGGTTCTTATCGGGTGTCTACTCGCCGGTGATAGGTCATAAGCAAATGCGCAGACTAGCACTGGACGTATAAGCACTACTCTTAGTATAAAAATTAATATAACATGAATTTTTTTTTCTTTAAATTTTTCATTTCCTAATTCGTGACAGTCGTGACTAGCTTAACATATAAGAGAAGTCTGAATCGGAGGTGCCGTAGTCCTAGTGAATAGTCAACATTTCTCCCCAGTTTCGAAAAGCACCTGTCGGGCGAGTGCAGCCTGCCGGCCGACCTGCGCTCGGCGTGCTACCGCGCCGTGCTGGCCGGCGCAGACGAGGCCACCTTCGCGCGCTTCCTGCAGCTGTACCGCGCCGCCGACCTGCACGAGGAGAAGGACCGCGTCAGCCGCGCTCTGGGGGCCGTCAAGGACCCCGCCCTGCTGAAGCGCGTGCTCGACTTCGCTATTTCCGTAAGTACGATAACGATTGATTCGTTTCTATGGTGTAGTCGCATTTTTTATAACGTGTCCTTTGCAGGATGAAGTCCGAGCGCAGGACACCGTGTTTGTTATTGTATCCGTCGCTCTCAGCCGCAACGGGCGCGACCTGGCCTGGCAGTTCTTTAAGGACCACTGGCAAGAATTTATGGATCGCTATCAGGTGTGCATTACTATAATCGATGAAATTGTTTAGAATCCCGATACATTTTTCAAAATAGGAAATCAAATAAAAATGTTTTTGCTCTCCCAGGGCGGTTTCCTTCTGGCACGGCTGGTGAAGTCGACGACCGAGAACTTCGCATCGGAGGCGTGCGCGCAAGAGATCGAGGAATTCTTCCGCACGCACCACTCGCCGGGGACGGAGCGCTCCGTCCAGCAAGCGCTGGAGACCGTGCGCCTCAACGCGGCCTGGCTGCGGCGCGACCTGGCCGCCACCACGCACCACCTGCAGCCCTACCACTGAGGCACGACCTACAAATACATCATACATTTCTTAATATGAAATCATATAAAATAAATCATCAAAACGAGATGCCGGCTTTAGCTTGCGATCCATTTTTATTACCGAAGATTTTGACTTACAATTCTCTCTTGCAGGACCAAATATTAAAAGACTGAACATCGACGACACCCGAAAATTATTAGCGAGCTATAGCTAGTGAAAATTGGCCTTACGTATATCATTTGACGTTATTTCTGATCATTTATTAAGGTTCTAGATTATTTTATAACCAACTTATCATCAATACTTTCAACTTTTTGTTAAGTAAGTAGTTATATAAAGTTATTGTATTCAATATTTAAAGGTACTACATTTAACACTTATTTTTGTTTTCTGCACACATGTTATGTAATTGTAAAATATTTCTCGTAGTACTTATTAAAAAGCTCGCCGCTTTTACACCTACATTTTGAGTTATTCTGAAATAAATGATTTTGTTGCATTTTCGCATATATATAAATAGTCCTACCAAATAGGCCAATTGTGTATATGTGTAAAAACTTTAATTTAAACTTAGAGTTGTTATTTTAGTATCTATGGTGCTCTGTGCATTATATATTGTTTCCATTAAGAATTAAATATATACCACAGTATAATTAGTTGCATCAATATTGTTATAAATAGTCCTCAACATTATTGTTTTCTCTTTTTGCTTTTTAATGTATTTTTAAAGATGTTATTTACGTTAACAAGGAGAAGTGCAAATTGTGATGTATAAATTATAATCAAAGTTACCATCACTTAGTGTCTCATTTGTTGTCATGATTTATTTGTAAGATTGTTATTGCAATAAATCATACAAAGGATATGCGTTTTTATTCCAAATTACCCGTTTTTTTTACTAATTTAAGCTAGCAACCTCAATCTAATTATTGTGATTTGAAAAAGAAGTCTCAAGTTCATATATCAAAAAACAATTTTAAAACAGATATGTAATATAAAAAGTGACTTTTAGACTAAACAATTGCTATCTATAGTATTAGTATGGATATAGGAAATAAAAAGGAATTCTGATGTAAAAATGGAAAAAACGCTCGAGTCCTTGTCACCGTAACCGTACTTTAATACTAATATCGTATTAGCACAAGGCATTAGCGAATGATTCTTTTTAGGACACGAAACCTGCAGTTTGCGAAACATATATGAAACGAGGTTTTGAGTAATCCTTACTAAATTCCAAATAGTAAGAAAATATCAAGAAATGCTTAAATTAAGTAGTTAATATATTAAATGTTTTTTTTAAAAGATTATTCGTGATACAGCAATTTTACTTTAATAAATATAAATTATTCAGCATAGGTATAATAACATACGGCTAAAAATTTCTCAAGTGATGTTCCTCTCTCAAGTGTCCACGAAATAGCTGCATAGTATGTGGTAATAATTATATATTGTTCTCTAATTGAGCTTTGGGATGGAGGTAAAATTCAAAGAAAACTAAGGCGGGTATTTGAAATAAATGTCGAATTGTATAATGAAAACAATGGAGCTGCTACTTTAGTTAAGCTTTGTTATATTTAGGGAAGTGTGCTCAGATAAAAAAATAATAATTCGTGAACAGTATACACATACCTTATTTAGGCAAATAGGTTAAAGAATATCTTGAGCTTTTTTTTTGTTTCCGACTATATATTGTTTACAAAGTATACAATTTAACGCAGAAATGCAGAATCGCTTCTTTTCCAACTTATCGTACTGCGCCGCAATACGGGTAAAGTTTACTGTTAATGTTCCACCCTTTATGTTTGGACGGACTATTATACAAATAGATGTTTTTCCTCACCTTTAATAAAATACAAATACTAAGAATTAACTTCATATTACCTTCAATTCTAGTGACTAATGGGAATTCTATTTAGCCATTTATGAATGTTACCTTTTATGTTCCATATACGATTTGGTATTTGTAATCATACCCTTGTTATTTCAAAAAATATGAAACTTTTATTTAGGAGGAGACGGGCTAGTCAATATAATTATTGTGTTAAATAAAAAGGATCTCTCACTTTTTTCTAGTAATAAGACATTCTTCAGTTACATCTTAATATTTGAACATTACGTGAAATTTGAAATAATTATATGCAAAGCGGTTAAAAAAATATAAGATAGTAAATTTAATATTGTTAATAAAGTATATGATACTTTGTTATGAAAAGTATGTAAAAAAGTAATTACGATTTCTGTTAAGGTACTATTTGTTACTGAGAAATTGAAGTTACTTTTTGTTGTTTTTTAATTTTATTTATTTGAAGCTTTTTTTTACCAACAATATACTTACGGAGCCTTTTATATTTTTCTCTTAGCTCTGTATTTCATAGATACAAGTTTAAATTGAAAGCCTGTTATACTTTAATTTAATCTATGCTGACAGTCACACAGAATACAAAGTTAAGATAAAGTATATACAATTGACAGCGTCATTCTTCAGTTTTCGTAATATTGCTTTTATGAGCGATTTGTGCTTTTTAGTTTTAATTTACTAATACTGAAACAATTGATATGTCCTCAATGAATAATTGAGAAAGTTATTATAAGTGAAAAGTTTCATTAATAAAATTATGACGGATTTAAGACAGGAATTACATTTATAGGTTTGTATGAAAAGTCATCGATTTTTATATTTATGTCTTAGACATATTCAAAGAAAAACGTATTATTTTGGTTAAAATAAATAAATATATTTATATTTTATAAAATATATAAAAATTACGCTTTATTATTTTTTAGTTTATCATTTTAATTCCTCATTTGATTTACGTAAGCCTAATGATTCTCACCAAACTTGTCGCGTATCGTAAATTTAAAAAGATATTTTACGATTTCTTAACTGAACTATTATTAATTTAAACACTATTATATAAAACATATATTTTATTATTTTTACTTTGGAATATATTTTACTTATTTTGCACAAAGGTTTTTATACCAACATCTAATTGTTATGTTGCAAGAATTTTACAAGATAGGTTCTAAAATTATATATTAAACTGTATTTCTGGCTACTATTATTTAAAAATATTGTATATTATATTAAACTCAAAAGCGACTATTGACTAATTCTTTGAAAAAATAATTCAATGAAGCATGTGGTAACCTCACATGTCATAAACACCATCCTAAAAATATAAATAGTTTTAATATATATTTTTTGGACATTATGATGAAAAAAACAAGAATTTAATAAAAAATATAGTTTCATTTAGTAAGAGAGACGTTTGTTAAGAATCCAAATATAATAAGTATATATGTATTTATATATTAGTTTAGTAGTCATCGTATCTGTAAGTTGATTCTCGATCGAATGTAACAGCGCGGTGGCGGGTTGCGAGCACGGAGCGGGCGGCGCGAGCTCGGGCGGCGGGCGGCCTGCGGACACCATTCGTCGCGTGAAGGTGAAAATGTCGTCGGTGTCGGCGCAGGGCGTGGTAGAGCGCGCGTCCGCCGAGCTGTCGCGGCGCATCACGGGGCTGGGCCTGCGCGGCCGCAAGCGCTCCCCCGGCGTGGTGGAGCGCGTCGCCAGCGCGCTGTGCGGGCCCGCCGCCGCCGCACCGCGCGTGCCGCGGCGGAGGCGCCCCTCGCCGCGCCCGCTGCAGTGGGGCCAGTTTATATTGGAGGACAGATTTTTGGAGAAGTTTTTCCTATATTTCAATGGGAGCGATAGGAGAAACCTGGCCCAAGTCTGTACGAAGTGGCGCGACGTGCTGTACTCGTCGCCCCGGTGGTGGTCCGGTCTCGTTGCGGTTTTGGATTGTCGGGAGCTCAGATCCGAGACGGGCTGTTGTATGCAAAGATTTTACAATTCGGTGGTCCGACGGGGCATTCGAGGATTCGTCCTCATTTCTGCCACCGATGACGACATTCACGAGTTAATAAAACAGTTTCCTATGTCTGCTCATCACATACATGCTATCGGTTTAAAAGGATGTACGATAACCGATAGAGGGTTAGAAGCAATACTAGATCATTTACAGGTTTGTTGTTTCTATATATTCCATGTTCATTTATTAACAATAACATAATACTCACTCATTATCATAATATTCTTTTAGGTTCTATTTGAGCTAGAACTAACGGGCTGCAATGAAATAACAGAGGCCGGTCTCTGGGCTTGTCTAACTCCTCGGATTGTGTCACTTACGCTTACTGATTGTATTAATATTGCCGATGAAGCCGTAAGTGCTTATAATTATTTAACATTTATTCTGTATAAGATTAATATATTAACAAATAACAATGCTGCAGGTGGGTGCAGTCGCGCAACTATTGCCATCTCTATACGAGTTTTCGTTGCAAGCGTACCACGTGACGGACGCAGCACTAGGTTATTTTTCACCAAAACAAAGTGCCTCCCTCAGCATTTTGCGGTTACATAGCTGCTGGGAGCTTACTAACCACGGAGTTGTTAATATAGGTATAAACTCATTACTCATATTCATTTTAGATTTAACATGTTAACAAACCAGTTCAGACAAAACAATTTTATCAATTAGAGTCCAATCTCTATTAATTTTTTTTTTCTAGCACAAAATAGGTTTTTGTTGTATTAGTAAAATCAAACCTTGCTCACTTTATATACAAAAAGATTTAAGGCTAAGTAATTCAAAAAGCTATCTATATATAATTGCTCAAATACCCCTGTGGTCTGAATTCTAGTGCACTCACTGCCCAACCTGACGGTGCTCTCTCTGAGCGGCTGTAGCAAGGTGACTGACGAGGGTGTGGAGTTGCTGGCGGAGAACCTGCCACGACTGCGTAGTCTCGACCTCAGCTGGTGTCCGCGGGTCACCGACAACGCGCTCGAGTACATCGCCTGCGACCTTAACCAGCTGGAGGAACTCACACTCGACCGGTGGGTTTCTGTATGCAATTCGGTTAATTTACTGATAAAAAAATAGGAGTTAAATAATTTTTGAACAAAATATTAAAAGTGCATTAGCAATAATTATTGATATAATAAATCGATTATTAGAGTTTTTCGCCAATAAGGACCAAGGCTTCTACGAAACGGGCATTATGAAATTACCTTTGAAATGGCGACAAATTGTAGCAAAAAACGGTGCTTATTTGACCCAAATCGGACAATCCGAAGCATCTTAAATAGAGTCCCGAATTTCACGCAAAAATAATGGTTTTCTTTTTCCCCAACTCATTATAAATTTTTATTAACAAATAAAATTGCATAATGTTTAGTATATTTACTATATGTACATTTTTTTTATCAAATTAACTACTAATTCCATTATAAGCAAGTTCAAGGGAGTAATACAATAACCTGAGCTCACTCTATTTCAGTTGCGTGCACATAACGGATATAGGCGTGGGCTACATCAGCACGATGCAGTCTCTGGCGGCGCTGTTCCTGCGCTGGTGCTCGCAGGTGCGCGACTTCGGCGTACAGCACCTGTGCGGCATGAGAGGACTGCAGCTGCTGTCACTGGCCGGTACGACTCACTGAAACACTAACCTAATATATCCAAAATAATTTCATATTCATTATTTGTTAGTCTTATCAAAATTAATTTAAAAGTTTTATTTAACAAGGTTTAATTCAACATTAATATCAACGATTTCGAAAATGGCGAAGACAAAAATAAAACAAAAAATAATAATAATGCTTGAAATTTTCATGTTTGAAATAACATTAATACAAACAAACAATATTTTTATATTTAAAAGGATGTCCGCTGTTGACGTCGGGAGGACTGTCGAGCTTGATTCAGCTGAGACAGTTAAGGGAACTGGAGTTGACCAACTGCCCCGGAGCTTCTCCAGAGTTATTTGACTACCTTCATGAGCATCTGCCGCGTTGCCTCATCATAGAATAAGGTACTACTTGACTATAGAACCGAACGTACAATGTGTACAAAGATATACCGTAAAGCCAGTTTGTATGTAATGTATTAAATTGATTTGTCAATTCTTAAAGTTTGTGCATATTGCAACTGCTCTACTGTTCCGATGCCTTTAAGCAAGTTCAATTTTTTATAAGACATTACTATATTTCTATATAAATAATGTAATATACTTTAGCAACTTTTGTAATAACTAACCACTTGAGAAGCTTGATATTTATGAATTTTATATATATTTTTTTGTTGAATATTTACAACTAGCATGTTTTGTGTACAGTTTAAGAATAATTAACATTCAAAATTGTTGTAATTGTATTTGTGGTACACATTAGGAGTTTTTCTTACATCTTTTTTGTATATAATATGTGTGTATTACTTTTTTTTTTAAATTAATCAGTTTTTGTATTATCCTTCTTGGTAAGATATTTGTTTAATTAAGGTATAATCCATATTACTTGCTCAATTTGTTTTATATTTAATTAATAATTTGAATTGTTAATATAGGTAAAGTAAAATTCATCACTAATAACCTTTTTTTTTTACAAAAAGATAATAATATATTTATAATAAACATAGATATATACAAACTATAATAACTCTTAAAGTAATAAATTCGTTTATAACTTTAAATTATGTTTGAATGGCCAAATCATTTTTCATCTGAATCAAAAACTAAACTTAATATTTGTATGTTTATGAGATACATGTATAGTAAATAACAAATAAAAATATGTGACATCTTCCACTAATACACAATAAATATTAAAAGCTAGTCATTCTGGTCACAAGCTTTTACAGTTAGATATTTAGTGGTTGCTGCATTTGAAACTTGTAATCCTAATAAACTGGCTTTAATATATAGAATGATATGTCATTCTAAGTATATAGATAGAAAATTTGGCTTGATTTTAGTATTATCTATGGTGCATTAAATAAGGTCAATGACAGTAGCACTACAAATTGTTCTAGTCAAATTTTGATGATTTTTATAGCATTTATATTGATTTATTGTATTTCTTTTATGATTATGTAATTATTATAATTTTTAAATGATATTATTTTATATATTTATGATCTTATTCTCTATGTATCCTAAGTGGGTCCATGCAGTTAATTATACTATCAATGTGTATTTATATTTTATCATTACTATACCGTCCGAAATTATCTGCATATGCGTGTGTTTGAAATTTGTAGTCATATATTCTAGATGTTATAAAAATTATTATTTTTAAATATTTAACTTGAAATTGAGTGTAATAGCAGAAATTATAAAGAGATATCCACAGTGAAGATATTTGTATAATATACCTATGTTTATTTTTAGTGGTATGGCTTTGGATGAAACATTACAAATAATACTGTTATTATTTTTTTCAAAACATTACATTATAATCATTAACTATATGTAATTTGTTTACTAATTTAATGATTTATAAAATGTATTTTTTTAGCATCCTGAGCCATACTATCAGTATTTTAAATTTTATTCCTAATTTGTATTATTAGACTGCCTAGAAATAAGTGAAATATGTTTAGACTAAAGTTGAATCTCATCTGAGAGACTAGTGGCAGTTAGTATTAGATCCTTGAAGTACATAAAATATAGTATTTAAATCCTAGTCGTAGTATAGCACACTTGAAATGCAATAACAAAGAAATGGTCATGTAAGGAGGTTATAATTTATAACAAAGACTTGACAACTCTTGTTGTGTATTTATATTATCTATGTAACTTGTTTTTGCTTTGTTTTTTTTTTTTTTGAGACTTACTGATAAATATTGAAATATTGATTTGTATTTTATTTAAACATTTTTTTATCACATCATAGTTCTGACTTCAATGAAATATTTAATGTACATACTCATACTAAAATATGTATAAATAATTAGTAATAAATGATAGATTTAATCTTGTTGAAAATGTGACTTATTCATACCTTTATCGAGATGGTTGTAACTAAAACAATAAAACAATACAATTATAATGTTTATTTGAGTTATTTTAAGAACTGAAAGTATTATATGAAGCTTGTTAATTGTGATCACGAATATAAGTGAGTTTTAAAATAACATTTACCATTTTTATTTATTTAATTTGATTTTTAACACTAAATGAATCTTAATGTGTCTTTTAGATATATTTTTATAAATGTATGTGTACTGACTTCAAATCTCTAGAATTTTCCAGACTTTGTTATTATACGTGTTCCTTTAAAATATGTTTATGTGACTTGTAAATTACTGCACTCCTTAGATTAGTGTTGTGTGATGTTTGTGTTATAGTATTCAATATTTTGAGTCAAATACACTTTATTTGTATCATACTAATTGAGATGTTATAGTGCAATATAGATGTACTGTTTTGATTGAAGTTTTTTATTCAGCCATTTTTGTATTTTAAATTATAAAATTATCAATATGTCTACATTCTAATCATGTGGGGTCCGCGCATTATATGAATTTCTATCACGTTCTTCTAAATCCATCTTACTGGAGGCTTCCCTTATGGAATTACATAAATTTTTATGCACTCCATGTATATTTTCTTTGGTCGTTCTCTTAAGATAGTATACAAGTGGTATGGTACAGTATATACCCCTTCAACTGGCGTCTATCATTTTCAAGTTTTAAGTGCGATATCTTTAAATAATCTTTTACATAATGTAGTCATCCGCACCTAACGTGTGTTATTTTTACAATCTACACTCATTTAATACGATTTTTGAATTTCTGTAATTTCGTATTTAATCCCTTTAATGTAAGAATAATAATGTGTAGTTCAAAAAACGACGTCCGCACAATCCGAAATCCACGATGTTTTGCTTTGGTAGATCTAATTATAAGGCAACTATTTTTAAAAGAATAACAATTTGTTTCCTGATGAAATTTAAAAAAAAATGTATTTTTAATTGCATGGTTTTCACAATATATAAATATATTTTTGACAGTAATTTCTTAATACATATTTAAACGAAACACGAAATACCTGTACTAACCGTATAGGAGTTGCAATGCTTTTTTTAATTTCTAAGTAACTACAACATCATCCTCGTGGGAAAGTATGTATGTGTGTGTTTGTCATTTTTTTTCTAAGTAAAAAACAAAGCTCATAAATGTGGTCTTTCACTATAACCGAGGCTGTTTGGTCGACGATCCTTCATTTATTCTAGCAGGATGAAATTGAAAATTAAATATCTGTGGCCAAGTCAAATGTCATTGTGACAACATCATGTCGTTAAACATTATTGTTGTCAATTTATAGGAAATTGAGAACCGCGCGGTTTACTAATTTCTTTTCGTACATCTTTCTTGTAATATCTCTTAAAATATTGTAAAACAGAAAAAATAATAACTTTAAAGAGTGTAGTGCAGTTAGTTAAATATTTTATTTTCTTTATTGCTTGTCGGTTACTATTATGGAGTTTGTCGACGCGATACCGGTTACTTTTAAAGAAATAACTCCAAATTATAATATTCCTGAGAAATGGAAGGAAGTCGTTTTAAATACAGGTTATTTTATCGAGTTATAATTTACATAGTTTTGGATATTATATCATAAAATATCATAAATAATAATCTATTTTCAGGTGGAACTCACAGTACATTACAAGATATTAAATTACCTCATAAAGCCGGCGGGTACTGGTACAGGGATTCAAAAAAAGCTAATACAAGAAACAGATTTATATACTGGTAAGTTTAGACAAAAATCCATGTCCTACATGTATTTATAATTATAAAATAAATATAAATATATATTCCGTTATATTTTCATTTTAGGCAAACTACTTCAGATTCCATTGAATTATCTGAAGCTTCCCTAGATGTGAACCTATCTGGAGCTAATTTAAGATGTAAAGTTGCAGCGGGAACTCCACCATTAAATAATTTAGAGTTTTATGAAAGAAGTGCCTCACAACAAATGGTTATTTTAGTTGCAACAGTGTCCTCAGTGCATAGATTGGTGTTTCCTCATCCTGATCTCCTTGACAGAAAGGTTAGATATACAATTTAAAATATTTAAAGAAAAACATTTTTTAAAAACCCTGGAGGGGATAAAGAAAATAATAGTACTTTCAACTGTGTTATATATATTTATATTTATTACTTTCAGGCTACATTTGGATCCATGTGCAGTGTTTGCCCTTCCATATTTCATGAAACAAGTTCACTTAATAATCCAAACAACTATTACATTCTTAATCAGTATTCAAATACAAGTAAGTACATGGGTGTGTGCACGTGTGTTTTTCATAAATAAATATTTGATTCAACAAATTGTTTTGTATATTTGTATTCAAAATATTATATAATTATGTTTTCTAAGATTTACATAAGTACTACACGAGTTATATCCGAAAAATAGTTTTACTGAAATATTATACAATTATATTTACACAGGTGTAGCTCACTCCTGTGCTTCCCTGTTGCGTGATAGCGGTGAGGCAGTGTTTGCTCTTGCATATGGATATGGGGGTGAAGGTGGACTACTGCTAGTCAAGTTACCAGTTGCTGGTTCAGCTGTAACTATATCACTTAAACGAGAATCAACTGTTCCAAGGTTCTTATCTGGAATCACAGGAGCCTTAAGGTAAAAAAAAGAACTGCAAGGATTATCTATTATTTCTCTCTTCTTATTGTTAAAGATGTGTTTTTAAAATATATTTTTTTAATTAAGTTAAATCAACATTTTAAATTATATTTGTTAACCATCAACCATCAATGTTTATAAATAGGTATTTGGAATTTTGAATTTTTTTAATATCATTTAGGGGAAAGAGTGATGGAGTAGACACATATGGAGTAGTGCTCACAAATGGCTTGGCGGTGGCAGTGTGCGGTGATTCGTGTTTACGAGCGTGGCTCATAGATGAGGGTGGAGCTCCTACGGCTGTGTCCTCGCCACTGTCTCAGACATTGGAAAAACCAAAACCTCCCCGTAAGTTTTTAGTTTAGTTTTAAGTTTATCTTTCTTTTTTATCTTTTTTTTCATGATATATTTTATTTCTTATATTTAATACATGTATACATTAGCATTAATTATATTAGTAATATTATTACAATTAAAAATGAATTTTCAATCTTTTTCAGCACATGGCCACATGCTACAGTATACTACGGGATTAGACGGCGGTATTGTACTGGTGGCTTATCTGTCATTCCCCAACGAATGCGAATTTGTTATCATGAAAATGCACGACGGAGGTGCCGGAGCAGTTAGATTTTCGCAAATGTGTCATATTTTTGGACCCCAGGTACCGATCGATAAAACTAATCGATTCTCATTAGAATGATCGGATAGTTTTGAATACTTATATCGATCTCGTCATATTATATTTTCAGTTGGATCTTCTCGATTATGCGATCGGGTATGGAGATGGAAATCATGCAATCTGGGCACTGTGGACTCAGCCGGACGGAGAGGCCGTCGTGACAAGTAAGGAATAACGACAGCAGTACCGTGAAGTGTGAGGTGTGTGAGCGAGTGGTGTGTCCGCAGCCAGCGGCGCGGGCGCGGCGGCGGGCTGGCGCGCAGTGGCGGCGCGCGAGGCGGCGCCGGCGCTGCCGCAGCTCTCCTCGCAGAAGCACTACCGGGACCGCCTGCTGGCGCCGGGACTCTTCCCTCCCGCCGTCGTGAGGAAGGCTTTGGTCGTGAGTTCACTGGAACGACTGATGAAAGCTTGGAAATATTAACATGGCATTTTAATAACCGATACTTACATACATGAGAGGACGACGATACCATTCCTACTTCATTTTTTTTTTTCACTTAAAATTTTTACTTCTTCTGAGGCTGTGGAGCCTAAATATACAGTTTTCGTCGATTTTAACTCTTTGCACTCGAGGCCTTTTTCGCTCGCGCGAACCGGCACCTCGGGACGGTTTCGACCAAATTCGGGGAAGACTTTACGAATATTTTAAGAACATTTATATGTAAACAAATAATAAACTTTTATCAGTTCATACATTTATATATTGAAAACGACAAACTTTGTTACATACTACTGTATGTACATCTGTAATTCGTTTTGTCGTAATATTTTATGAAATAATATCCTAGGATGCACCTAGGTCTGTCACGACACGTATCGCAGTAATATAATTTCTCGCCTACCTTCAAGCATGGTACGGTCAAAACAAATTTTACAATCCCTTTTTGGCGCTTTGAGCATTATATGGTACTTCCCATTGAATCGAATTTTGACAAAATGTGGCACAATACCTTGCTTCAGATGTATCCTGTTATTGAGTCAGCTAAAGCATACCCTCTGATACCCCATTTTGTCGGTTTTTTCGGATTATATGTTATGAATGAAATTCAATTCGACTATTTCCTAAAGAGCCAAAATCAAATTTGACGGAATTGGAGCTGAAGCGATCTTCCTCCATATTTTTAGGGCTCAAATAGTTTTCGATTGCTACATTTGCTGTCAAGTCTAAACGGAATGCTACTCTGAGACTAACTAAACTGTAGTCGTAAGATTTGGCCACAATGACATCGGAGACGATTTCCCGAAAGTATTTCCGAGTAAGGGACCTCATCGCACATCGTAAATGATCAGATCGAATTACAAAAGACCATAGCGTCGTAGCAGCGGTGCTCGAGTCGACACTTCAAATCGGCCGAGCGCTGTATCGGCGTCGCTCGAGTGCAAAGGATTAAATCAAGTACAATGTCTTGAACCTCAGATCTACCGCCGCACGTGGGGCGGCGCGGAGGGCGGCGGCGAGGGCGAGCTGGGCGAGGCGTGCGCCGCGGCCGTGCAGGCGCGCATGCGCTCTCTGGCCGCCAGACACCAACCCGCTGACCACTCGCAGCTCATGCACAAGTTAGTGTTATAAACGACTCACAGCATGTCTAAATAACTATAGATGTAAGCACATATCAATATGATAGATACAGATGAATAGATACATACATTCATCATTGTAAGGTAAATATATATATAAGTAGGCTTACCATAATTACGACGAGCCAAACTGGGAAGCAGAAGAGAAAGAGGCTCATTTTCATTTTGCTTTTCGCTTAATTTGTGTTTTTCATATTTGAAATGCAATCGAAATTATTATGAATTGAAAACATATTAATAAATGTGAATATATTTTTTATTAAAATTTATTATTATTGACCGGGATGCCGGGACAGGGATCTCAAACCGAGACTATCCCGGTCAAACCGGGACGTATGGTAAGCCTATATATAAGTCTTGCGGAGCACACGTTTGTTTAAATAAAATAATCCTAGCAAAGAAAAATCAACCTTATTGCTATTAATACAGCACCAGAACATTGTTTGAATACTCTTTACTATAAACCGGCGATAGTAATTGTTTTGACCGTGTTTTAAACATTTACGATCCACAGATGCTGGTCGGATTTATACAGCTGGTGCATGCAATATATGGAAGGGCTGCAAAAACCGCTAGGTCTCATGGTGTCCAAACACGTAAGAAAAATTAATTGAAAACTGAAAATTAAAAATTGTACACTTTATATTTGTATATCTCTTTCATATGCTTGTAGCACAAGGAGGCGGAGGCGGGCTGGTGGTGCGGCGTGGTGCGTCGCGCTGGAGTGTCGCTCGTGAGGCAGCTGGAGCCCTTCGAGCGCATCATGCTTTCTCCTGAGGACACGCTGCCCGACGCCGCCTCCAGTGAGACTTACATAATTTAAACTCTTAGTCTACTTTTAAAAATGTAATATGAGATATAGTGCCTTCATAGCAGTCAATATGCAAATGGTCCTCAATAATATGCTCATTTTCACAAGTTACTAATATAAATGTGTTTCTTGAAGTCAACGTTATAAAAATCGGAGGGCAACGGATTTTGCTAATATAGTGAATATAATCTTCAGAATATGTTGAGATTTGTTTATATTTTAATCTTAACCACAGATTGTCGTGTGATCCATAATCCGTTCCCACGGTACAGCACTTTGGCAAAAATGAATGTAAAACACAAATAGAGAACAGTAATAGCAATATAACTTGTACATAGATTTTTATTGAAGAAATAGCTAACCTTAATGTCTGCAAAAAGGAAGAGGTGTAGAGTGAGGTGGTGTCCGCAGGCGAGGCGGGGTGGCTGGGCGGCGTGTCGGCGGGCGCGGTGCTGGTGGTGCGTGCGGGCGCGCGCTGGGAGCGCTCCGCCAGCGCGTCGCGAGCGGCCGAGCTCGAGCGCCGGCTGTTCGCGTGCGCCGCGCCGCAGCACCGCCTGCTGCCGCGACTGCTGCACCTGCTGCTGCAGCCCAGCCCGACCGCCGCGCCCGTCCGTACCGACCGCTACGGCTCTCATGGAGCGATTCGGTCTCGGGCTCTACTATTGATGAGTTGTACTCTCATTTCAGACGCTGTCGCCGGAGCAGATCGACGAGATTACATCTATTTTGGAACCCATCGACGATTTGCAGAGCGCAGTTCTGGAGTTAAACGATGCATTGAGATTGGACGTGCCGGAGATTGACACAAGTAAAAGTATAATTAATCGGTGTCGTCGCTCGTGTCCCGCGATGAGTGCGGTCGCTAATCGTTATGATGTCCCCAAGGTGAAGATGACGAATCGGGCGAGTACGATAATCTTTTCGCCAGCGACCTCGGCGTCGCCATAGTGACCGAGGCGATCCGTCAAATGGCCGAGATGAGGTATGCGCCTGTTACGGTAATGTCGAATAAACAAAACGAATAAAATCGAACCGAGCTACTTAATGTAGATTAAGTAGTCGTACAAAATTAAATTTCCTAACATTTATCTAATAATAAATATATAAAAATGAATAAAAAACAGTAAGATGATAAAGATTTGAAAAAATGTGCTTATATATATATGTTAGATGGTGCGTCAGTGTGTGTGTGTTCGCAGAGCGCGCGTGGTCCGCGGCGCGCTGTGTGCGCTGGGCGGCGCGCGCGGCGCGGGCGGCGTGCCGGGCGCCGGCCACTGCGCCGTGCACTGGCAGGCGTACCGCGCGCTGCTGTGGCTGCGGGCGGCTCACTACCGACCGGCTGACGAGTGAGGATTATTGCGCGAACAGAACTATCACACACTTTTCTGCATTTTTTGTGCCAGCATTTATCAATATCGATATTCGAAAAGTTACAAATTTGGCACACCGATAGACTGGTAGTGCTTTTAAACCAAAATTAAAACAAAAATGTAGTAATGTATAAAAACAAAACATGTTACGAAACACATAGTATACATAGTCCTAATATTATCCCGACAGCGCCGGCTCATCGGAGCTGTTCCGCCTGAAGCTGAGTGCGCTGGGCGGCGAGGGCGGCCTCGGCGGGTCCGCGGGCGAGGCGGGGCGGGGCGCGGGGGAGGCGGGGTGGGGCGCGGGCGGCGCGGTGGCGGCGTACGCGGGCGCGGCGGGCGGGCGGCGCGCGCGCAGGCACCTGGCGGCCGCGCGCGCGCCGCTGCACTGGCACCAGGCGCTGCCGCTCATGGCCTACCATCTCGCACACCAGCTGTATCCTTTAGACTAAAACATATTGTTTTTGACGACTAATTTTTCTCGAGGGACTCGCGAAGCTTGAACTCATTTTACACCGATGACGTTCCTGCCTATGACTAGGCGTGATGAGCCGGTCCCCATGCCGGGTATTGTTCTTGTCTCCTTTGATTGGTTTTCAAAAACCTACATTTACATAAAATCATTACGTTTTGTCAATTCTGTACAATAAATAATTTCCTTAGCATACATTAGCTGGGCCGTAAGCGGTGGTTTTGAATTCGGTTGGTGGCTGGCATCCATTAATCAACCTCGTCTCGTGCAGAGCTACGTCGCGCTGCTGGAGCCTTGGTGCGAGTGGAACGCCTGCTCACGTAATATATCCCTTACTTACATACTTTTGTATCTCTTGTATGGTATATCGCTATTTATTTACGTGATTTACATTTACAAATAACCTACAAGCAAACTGATAATTTTTTTTTCAGAAATGAAGTTGCCTTAAATTGCCACAATGAAAATAAATTCAGCATTCAAATATATTTGGTTACTGCTTAAAATTAATAAACCACGACAAGAAAATTTAGTTTAACAATATTAAATGGTGTTAAATGTTGTTAATAGTTACTATTTGTGTGGTTGCAGGTCAGTTTACGCTGGGGCTAGCACTGCTGGAGCTAGGTGAGACCGAGGCTGCGTACACGGCGTTCTGTCGTGCCGCCAAGGGCGTCAGCACAGAGCCCTTCTTACGCGCGCTGGCGGCGCCGCCTGCGCCTCTCACACAGCATCAGGCACTCGTGCTCTACTACATGAAGGTATACCGACTGACTATTAGACCTAGAAGTGAGAAATATTAAAATAAAATTATGGAAGATAAAGATAAAAATATTTGAAAATTTATTCTAATACTGAAATACGATAATCAAAACAAAATGAACATCATATTATTAAGTTGAGCAAAGCGAATCTCTATATCGATCAATTTGATCAAATTCTGTCTTCTATATCATCCTACACCGTTTAAGCTGTACTAACCAAATTTGGACCAGTTGATTATCAAATATATAGATTTAAAAAAAGTTATAATAGATTAAGAGTAATTTGTAAATAACTTTATTTTTAATTGAAACGTTTTATTGTACGCGTAGATGGTAAATTTGTACTATGACTGACATATGTATCATTATTTTGTTAATTACAGACATAATATCAAGTTAAAGTTTTTGTAATATATTTTTCGTTTCGCTCAACTTTCCCCGCTTGCTTGCTGGCGGCCCTAGCGGTAGATGTCATACAATATCACCAAATTAAAAATATATTAGGTGATATATTAATTAATTAGAAAACGGAGGAGACTCTTTATTTCTTGACATAGATATTCAGTATAGGAAGCTTTAATTAATTTTTTAATGTTAAAGGTCATCAAATTGTTCGAGATACATGATGCCGGCGCCTGCGTGGTGCGCTTAGCCGAGACCGCCATCAGTATAGCCGACAAGGACGACCCCAATCTGGTGAGTGACGAGACTTTTTTTTATTATATAATTTAGTCGAGTCCAAAGAGTCATATAAAGGATGTCGGTGGTGTGTCAGGGCATGTTCCAGTGGGTGGTGTTCAAGTGGCACCTGTCGGGCGGGCGCGTGTCCCGCGCGCTCAGCGCCGCCGCCGCCAACAGCGCGCCGCCCGCGCGCGCCGCCGCCGCCGCCGCGCTGCTCACTGCGCTGGGTCCGTCATACGTCTTATGTGGAACTAAAATATATTTGATTCCTGTATTTTAATATTATTCGCTAGTAATTCCAATGTCCATGTCCATATGGCCTAATGTTACGAGATGATTACTCTGATATATGTGTATATATGTGTGGTGATGTGCGGGTTGTAGCGGAGCGCAAGCAGCTGAGCGCGTTGGTGTCGTGCGGTGCGCTGGCTCCGGAGGCGGAGCGTGCTGCGGCCGCGCGCGCCAAGCTGCACGACGCGTACCCACACAACCCCTACTACGACTTCCTGTACGCCCTGCACGTCTCGAGACATCACTACCGGAAAGGTAAACTCGAGGAGCCAATTTAAGGAATTTTGACGAAAAGAATATTATAATCCAAAATACTACGATTTAAAATCTAAAATATCTTATCTGTCCTTTCCTAAAAGGGGTTATAAAAGGGTTTAGGGGCAAAAGCGGTTATTTGAAATAAAGTGAAGAGCAAGTGTAATAATGTGTGTGGTGCTTAGCGGCGGCGGTGCTGTACGAGCGCGCGGCGCGATGCGGGACGGCAGCGGGCGGGGGCGGCGCGGAGGGCGGGGGCGGGAGCGCGGCAGACGGCAGTGCGGCGCGACGGCGCTTCCTCGGCGCAGCGCTCACGTGCCTACGCCTGGCGAGCCCACAGCACGCCTTCCTCGCGCGACCGGACGCACGCGCCGCGGGAGACACGCTGCAGGTACACGACACGACCACTAGCTACCGACGTTGCTATGAGCCCGCAGCACATTTTCCTCGCGCGATAATAATGTATAACATTTCAATCCTACGAAAAAACTTTGCGTAGACAATGAGACAACAAGAAAGTTTGTAGGTATTATTAAATGTTTTAATTACTAATAGCAAATATAATGTCTTCGAATTTCAAATTATTTAAGCACAACGGCGGATGAAGTCATTTTATTATACAGAATATTTAAAAAAAAAAACCTGTAATGCCATCTAGTTTTGTACATCAAAACTAATTTATAGCACGTACGCATGTTGTGTATTTTTTCTGACGTACTTTTAATAATCTAATGTCAAAAAATATTGTTTTATTTTTTTTATACAATCTTATATATTAATGCAGGAAGCAATTTCGTTGGCACACTGTAGCTCGAGAACCACTAAAGGGAAAAATATCGTTGATGGCTCAAATCAAAGGTCTCATTATGCTACACTGCTGAAAAATAGTGACAACTCTCAAATCTCATTAGACTAATTGCAGTAATTAGTCAAAAAATTAATTTTTCCCATAGACTTTGCATGGGAAAATTTTGCGCGCGCTTTCAAACTTTTTGTATTATCTATTGTGACTAGCTGGTCTTAGCATACTAGTTAAGTTTTAAAACTCGTATTTTACTCTACATTATCGTGTAGAAAAAATGTGGACCAGGGGGCATTTAGGTATCACCATACCAATTTTTATTAAAATCTTTCGCATAAGTTTTGTGTGATGCGTGCACAAACATACTGTCTGTATGACAGTCAAATTGTTGAAAAGTGTTGATTCGGTATACCTATATATATACATATATAGGTGTATATATATATATATATATATATTTTATATATATATATTTTATATTCACATCCTTATGTAAATTATAAACATGAAGCTTATAAAAAATATATAACAACATAAAATTCCTTATATACACATATGTAATAATTATCAAAACCTTCTTAAACGTAATTAAGTAATTAGAGATTACATCGGTGATACTGTGTTTTGTTATAAAAAAATTAATTAATTTATAGATTTTAGCAACACAAAATATTTTTTTTGAGGATTCTGCTATCCGATCTTACAAAACAGGTATATATAATGTTTTATCATTGAAGCTATTATATATAATTATTCTTTTCTTATGTAAATACGATTGTTTTGCTAGTTCCGAATCCATTCGGGGTCATTATTTCATTATCTTGAAGCATGACGAAATCGCAGTCTGAGGTAATCTAGTCGCAAAAATTCCGATGCTATTTACGTGCGTTTACGATGAAATTCCGACAATATTCGTAATAATAATCGAAAGTTTCAATAAATTTAAAGTTATTCATAATAAAATATTATTAAAATATATTGTTTATAGGAATAATGACGTCACAAAACCTTGAGATAACTGCAAACCCTTAATCATAATCTTCCGATAATTCATTGATTTTTAATTATATAATTCAGATAAAGTAATGAATTATCTTTAATTGAAACATTTTTATTATTTAATAAAAAGCGTACATTTACATGTTTTGTGATATCTTTATAAATATTTCTATACATAGGGTAAACAGGTCAGTTTACAACCATTTAGTGTACTTAAAATTTTTGGAATTTAATTTATATGTACTAAATTACGCTGTAATTATTAAAATCAAATTTGAAGAATAGATAAAGAATTAAAATTTCTAACGATATTAAGTTATGATTTGATATTAAAATATGTATCAGAAAATATGAAATATATATGAATTTTTGCAAATCAGCTGTTTTTCAAGTTATCGACCACTTCTCATTAGTATACGTCTAGTAATTTCTCAGTTGTCGATAATACAATAACAAAGTATCATAAAATGTGTTTTCCTAAACCTCAAAATACTGTGCCCATATTATATCCGGAAATATAAAATTTTGAGGTATTACTAGATGTGGCTGATGCTATATAAGATCAATACTTTAAAATAGTACACTTCGAGTGAAGTAAAAGATATTTTTTTCCGGTTCATGTTCCACGTCGTTTATCAATTCTTCGTAACATTTACTACAATCTAATTCTGTCTTTTTAGAAGTACTGTTCTTCTTCTTCTTCTTAGCTTTTTTTTCTTTTACCTCAGCTCTTAACAGTTCATTTCGTTTTTTTTTTCGTATACCAAGTTTTCTTTTTCTTCTTTCTTTTTTTTCTTAATATTTTCTTCAACCTGTAGCTGTTATTGCACTTTGCGATTTAGGGACATTTTTATTATTTATTTTTGGTGGAAGCCATTTGTTATTGATGATAGACATTTTGTGTTTGCAGCAGCAGCACCAAACATTAGCAGCGGCATTTTAATTTATTGAAGTGTTAGGATATTAGCCATTTTAGGACGACAAATTTTGCAATTTTTTAAAGATTTTTGTATGCAATTAGATTTATGGTCGGTAAATAATCAGTTGCTGACTACCAAAACAATACTTAGTAAGACGTGTCTGCATTTTTAATATATAAATATATCTTGCTAGTCGCAAACTAACGCGTAGATAGTCGATATCTTCAATAACAAAATATTGAATTTATATAGTACCGTTAGTTCATAGTTTAATTTACAGAGAAAACAAAATTCGAATTCAGTCATTTACCGACCATACAGTTGAGAAACGACGAAACTTATTTTCGATAGGTTAGTTTGGCGACCACCTATAATTTTTATTAAAAATGCATTTTTTTCATTCAAATAACACTTTTAAGACAAGTATAAACCTTTTTTGATATCTCAAGCCACATTTTAATGCATATCTATGAATAAAAAGTTGTATAACTGACGTTTGAAAAAGTATTTTAGAGCTATTTTTTTTCTAATTTTATTGCAAAAAGCTGTGTCCACTATACGTATATTTTTGTTGATTACTGACAGGACATCGTTTGCTCTAGATAACTAATAATTATAGCATTGAAAGCTGGATAGGCTGAGGCTTAATTAATACACAAAATAACATTAAACGCATTAATATTTGACTTATTTTAAGAAATTAAAGAAAAAGTGGTCGTCAACAGGAAGTGGTCGGCTAACTGGCCTATTGACCCTACGCCTACTACAAGTTTTTACCATACTCAAAGGCTTAATTTAGCGAGAATGACACATTATTTAGATCGTGTTATAAATTTAGAAACAATAATAGTTAATAGAAAAAAATACATAAATAAATAATATGTATATTATTTATTTATTTATTTATTTATATATGCACAATGTACAATGGCAGACTTAATGCCTTAGGCATTCTCTACCAGTCGACGAAGGGTGATGCAGAGATAAAAGAAGTAGGTACATGAGGAAAACAGAAGAAAAGAGATAAAATAAAAAGTTATATAATAAACATTTAAAGTTTATAATAATCATAATTTAAATAAATACATGTAAATTAGACAAAACTTTACACTTTGCAGATTTCTTTCACCTGCTCATTCATTTTCTTGTTTCACGTTTAATTCTGATCTAGTGGGTACTATTCCCCCCGATATATATTTCACACACTTACATAAGACAATTTAAAAGTTATTTGTGTTATAGTATTATGTAAATAACTATAAGCCTTTGAGAAAACAAAATTACTTTAAAATCACAGACAAACCCTGAAATTTTCTAAATATGTATAAATTAATGATTTCTAAGATTTACACGAGTATTACACTTTCAATAAAACTATTTTACGGCATACCCATAGACACAGTTAGTGCGTTTTGTGTGCATCCTGAACTCTATGCCCGTAAACTCAGGAATCGTTGGAGGTAGGTGACAAATAAACTGACTGACTGACAGACTAAATAAACTCGTCTTACCGCGAACACGTTTGGTGCAAAGCATTCGAAACGTCGGGTTAAATTTAAAAAAAAAAATAAAAAAAACGCGAGTTATATCCGTAAAATAGTTTTATTGAAATGTATAGATTATTATGTACTTATTGTGTCTATTTTATGTAATAAAACCTTTTACGGCCTTATTGTGCCGTGTTTGTTACCGTTTGAAAGAAAACTTACATTTTATCTATTATTGTATATTTTTGAACTTTTTACACATCTTTATGTAAATATATTTAAATGTAATGCAAATAAGTATTACGAATTATATATAATAGAAAAATGTTATTCAAATAATAACTACACAATTTAAGATTTCAATAGAGAATAAATACATAATGATTTATTTGTTTCTGTATGTATAGTTGGAATTGAACAATATTTGTCCTATATGTGTAGGCAAAAATTTTATTAGTGTGTGAATGTTTTTCTTCATATCTTTAAGACTGTTTGACCGATTGTACTGATTGTTTTTTTAATCGGATTACGATTCTTTTGTCATAGTTTTATCAATGTTTATTATAAATACTTTCGTATGTAGATGTATTTATTATGTATAATAATGTAACTTTGATGTTATTTAAAAAGACTTTTTCACGTAGGCTTACTTTTTCAGAAGTTGTAGCTAAATTGCATATACGTCCATTTTAAAATGTATGGATAAAGGAAGAAATTTTAATGTTACAGATATATTTTGACATTATGAGTTATGTTGCATAAAATATTTAATTTTTATGTCGAATGATTTTATTGAACTCTTATGTAACTTGAGTTTTTTTTAAATAAAGTCGTTTTAAATAAATATAATTTGAGATAAGTATAATTTATTTCAAGTTCGCGAAGTCCAATGAATTTAAATTATATTTTATTTATTACTTGTAGGTAATCGGTCCCGAAGAATTAGCCGCCGAGCTACGCGAAGAGGTTCCTGAATCTTTGGATCCAGTGCAACAAGCTTTACTCAGTTAGTATTTTCACAGTATACATATTTATTATATTATACGGTTAGAATTAATCCGATTTATTATTATTTCAGAAACCGACAACATCGATTTCGACTATTTATATCCCAAGCTAAAGGAAGCGGACACGGAGACCTTACTCGCAGTAACGAGGAGGGCGATCAGCACCGGCCAGTTTATGCCGCACTGGTTTCTTCAGAGATTCTTGGTATGCTGTTTTCTTAATCACACATTAGATGAAACGTTTAAAATAAATATTTACTATGTTAAAAATTAAAAAAAGAAACCGGTAAATATTTTTAAAATCATAAAATTTTATAAATATAAGGGTAATGTGTGCAGGAGTTAGAGCCGAACTCGTGTATCCGCTCGTTGTTGCTGGGCGGGCGCGCGCTGGAGGCGGCGGAGCTGTGCTGCGCGGCGCTGCGGCGCGACGCGCGCGCGCTGCTCCCGCCCGCCGCGCCCCGCCCCGCCCCGCCCCCCGCCGCGCCCCTCGCGCTCGCAGACCTGCTGCTGCACGAGCTCTCACACCACCAAAGAGACCCCAGCGTCAAAGAGGTACACTTTATATACTTACAATATACTACCGAGATTCGATTTCACATATTCCTTTCGCGGTATAATTCTAATTTCAATAATCCTTGGTATTTCAATTTTACTCGTAGTTTTACAATTTTCAGTCATATTTTGGTTAAGTTTTTTTGGTGATCGAAAATGTATTTTTTTAGGTCTACGACGAGTTGAAGTCCCTAGTTGAAGAATATACCAAACTTGTTATTCGAACGTCGGAAGACATAAAACTTTTGCAATTTTGTAATTAATTTTAATACCGAGAAGTTTTTTAGCTTAAAAACTATTTTAATAAAAAAACGTGTTTACATTCCAAGTTTCTTTATTTCATAAAAGTCCTTCCACACAAAAACTACCGTAACCGTTAAAATAACACAAGCGGTTACAATATATTCCATATCCAAATATATTGTCTGTTAATAAAAAAATCATTGGTTCTCAAAGAAAACAATATTTTTACTAAATAACTTGTCATAATTTATAATCTAATATTTGGTTATTTTCACATTGTCAAGGTTTATAAATATTATTATAACATAATATACACTTTATAAATTAGTATTATGGAATGCTCCTGATAAATAAAATTTAATTCATAAATTAAAATAACCTCGAGACATCTATTCTACCATTTACCTTATTATCTAACCACAAAATATCTTAAAAATGCCCATGATATGTTATGAATAACTATAAACTCATTATCATGACAAAAAAAATACCTGAACCACTTGGTAAATTAATTAATATTTGGTAAAAATAATAACAAAATAAATAATTTAATGTTTTGCTATTTTGACTCTCATGATGGCTAGAACTATTCGAACTACTTTTTCATAAATTAAAAACATTAATGCGGCAGTCATAACTGTCTGTAACAACTTAGTTTCTAAGCCTCTGAATAGTGTTGCCGGTTTGTCTTTAATATCCTTAAACAAGGGTTTAAGACTTGCACCGGCGCGCAATCTGGATTGAACAAGTTGTAAAGGATAAGTTAAAGTTGTAGCTATTGCTTTAGCAATTGCCCCGACCAAGAATGCTGAGTATGTTCCAAATTGACCTCTTGCAGATAATTTTCTTTTTAATAATTCATAGACCATAAACTGGATAGCTGGATTTGATACTAACAATAATGATGGCAAAGTACCAGACCACAAGCCCTTAACCCCTTCTTTTTTAAAAATAATAGCGAGCCCTTCCCAAAGACTGGGATATGAATTCTTTTCTATCTTCATTCTAGTGTTAACTACCCATAATGGTGATGTAACCAGTACGTTAACACTGCCAGCCAACATACCAAATATTAAATCTCTCATAGCCGAAGTACTCATTGAACTGACTCTACGTAATGAATGAAATGCATAAAAGTACACAAAATTGGATACAGAAAGTGACTGCAATACAGGACCCAGACCACGATATAAAGCTTCAAAACCCTCTTCATTTGTTAACTTCACAAGAAGTTCTAATGTTGTCCCGTGAAGTTTTTTAGAATCATCAACTGTAATAATATTATTTATTAATTTTAAATAATGCTGAAATGTTGCTCTTGTGTTAAACAAACAAATATCGTAAAGTACTAGTCATGTTTATATTCATATTAGTCATTATTCGTCGTATTAATGAATACTTAAATAATATATTATTTACCTTGTATTCTCGAGCGTATTGTGTCTAAAGGATAAAATGCAGCCATTCCCATGACACTGCCCTGTAAAAAAAATGTAATGTTAATTATGATTAATTACTACACAAGACTGTCATTAAATTCTTGCAGAAAAAATATATATATATACGAACCGTAGCTCCGGCTATCGCATGAATAAGAGTCTCATAACTCAATAATGATGAAGCCATTTTAATTAATTCGAAATCTAATACGAATATGAAATAAAGTTATAATTAAATATTTAAAATCAAACACAATCAATAAAAAAATATTTTATAAAATTTAATTATTTCACTGAAACAGCCTATACTCCTGCCTTCATCATTTTTGTTACTGATCTAAATTCCGTAGACTAAAATAAATTAATAGAGTAGACGTAGTAGAGACAATTACCTCTTAAAGAATATTTTATAATATAGTGAGATATATTTATTATACAAGATATTGTTTTTATAAAAATATGGAGAAGTCTCTGTAAATTCTAATGAGACAATTAGATAACCTATGAAACTATTAATTATTTTTTTGTTGATACATGATTTATTTTTCGTTTCAATTAATTAATTCATCAGTAAACAAAGATATATTAACATCTATACCGAAAAAGGAAGAAGGCTAAGCATGTCCTGTAATGTTTAATTGTTTAATTTCCCTTTTTGTTTCTTCTAATATGAAATTGTCTAAATGAATATATTTGGGCTATACAAAAATTTAATTTGACCAACGGGACAATTTTTTGTGATTTAATGTTCACATGTTTGATGAGTAAACAAACGCACCGAATGTGTTACATGTATTTAAAGCGAACGAAATCACAAAACAGTTAATTATAAAAATAAAATATGTATTAGGGTATAGGTCCGTTAATCACACTAAGGGTACCAAATAGACTTGTATAGTTTTAACATACAGTCCTGGAAAAAGATATACGCTTCTTTTTTTCGCAAAAAATATATGGTAAGATCGGATTCTCCCTAATTCTCACAAAGGGAAACTCATTACCGGAAATTATTACTTAACTTAAATTACTTATTCACTTATTAATATTAAGTATTACATATTACAATAAAAAAAAATATAAATTATTTTGCTCAATAGGATAAATTAACTGTTTATGTTCTGGAATAGCATGACTTTGTTTTGCTAAATTAAATCAAGTTAAATTTCCTTTATTTGCCTGATCGTATTGAATAGCTGATGTTAATTTACGTAAATATAATATGAAGTTTTAACTTTTGAAATTTGACATATTTTTGACTTTGATGTATGATTGTTATTTTATCGTCTTGTTGTTAAAGTAAAACGATTGTTTTGTTTTTCATTACAACTTTCTTAATAGATATTACAATGAGAGTATTTCTAGCTGAGGATAATCTCTGTGCACAAAATTTATTGAAATTAGTTTCGCATGGAAACGCTATATTAGCTGAAATTTTAAGACTTAAAGATCACATTCCGAAAGTGTTTTTGTAAGTTATATTTTTCCCAATTGTTAAAATATATTTTTTTATTATAATTGCTATGAAAACGTTTTTAAAGTTTAAAACTTTAAATAATGGAATCGTTTTCTAATTTATTTTATCAAAACTCACGAAAAGACATTTTCTTTTTATTGATTCTTCATTCAATTAGACTAATTTTGCTTGAGAAGAATCTTTGAAGGTATATTTATATTTGATAGACAATTATTTTTTAGATTAGAAACTAAAGAAACCCAACAAAATTATCAAGATGTCATCATGGATTTTAGTTATTTCAAAATTTCAGAAATTCAAGAAAAAAAAGTTAATATTAATTCAGTAAGTATAGTTTCTGTTAATACAGTGAGTCCTTAAAATTTAATTTAATTTCTCTTGTTGATATATAAGTTAATAATATAACATTAATGGTGCAGTGGTACAAATCTTTGATATATTTTAGAGATTCTGGGTTTTATCCTCTATCTGCTCTACACAAAAATATATGTATTTTGATTCAAATTTTGAATCAAAATACATATAATATTTTTTACATGCAGTGAACAGACAACTGGAATATAAATATTATTTTTTCAGAAACTTCAAGACTTGGATGATGATTTAAAAGAAAAATACTTGGAATTAATTACTCGATTTTACCTTCTTTTTGAGAATATCTATCAGTATATTATAGACCTTAATGCTTTTGTGGAACAACTACATGATGGAGCATTCATACAACAGAGTATTGAGACTGTCATGAAAGATGTGGAAGGCAAACAATTATTGGTAGGAATTTACAAATAACAGCTTTAATATAAATGAGACATTATCTCTTAACCTTTTTTACTTTTAGTGTGAATCTTTATATTTATATGGAGCAATGCTCCTGTTATGTGATTTATATATTCCGGGAAGTGTTAGGGAAAGACTGTTGGTGGCATTTTATCGCTACAGTACCAGTCAGTCTCAATCCAATGTTGATGATGTTTGCAAATTATTAAGAGACACAGGCTATAACCAGCAGAACGGAAAAAGACCTTCTGACTATCCAGTGGAATACTTTAGGTTTGCTAATAGTTTTTATTAGTGAGTGGTTCTTGAAGCTAGTTACCTATCAGCAGATCTGTAGAGTTGTGTTCTAAGACAACATCCTAACTTTTAATTTTCATTTTATATCTATGTTTAAACTTAAATTTTACAATATTTTAAATGATAATATAATTAATTTATTAAGTTTTTATATTTCACTAACTTATTGAAAAATATTTATTTTCAGTCGGGTACCCATTCACCCAGATTTCTTAGAGAAGATTGTAGGAAAGTTGAGATCAGAGGACATTTACAACCAGCTTGCTGTATTTACAATCCCTGAGCACCAGTCATCCGCTCTTGCCACACAAGCAAGCATGCTAGTAGTGTGCCTATTTTTTACACCACATTACTTACACACAGACACAACCAAAATGAGAGAAATAGTTGACAAGTTCTTCCCTTGTAATTGGATCATACCTATATATATGGGAGTTACGATGAATGTAATTGACTACTGGGATGGTTTTAAGGCCGCCAAGAATTCTCTAAACAATACATGTAACACAAAAATCATCAAAGAAATATATTCAAAAAGGGGCAGTTCAGTCCAACTACTTATAAATAAAACACAGCTGTTGTTAAAAGAGGGGACATTAACCGATGAATTTGTTTTGGACAACATCAACAAAATAATTAATGTTATTTTAAATTCGAATCATGTCTTACGTTGGTTGCTTTTACACAACAGTGATGTTATATTTTATGACAATAATAAGAAAAGTAAACAGATGAAAGATTTGGTTATCAAAGAGTCTGGGTATGACCCAGTAAAACTACTTGAACTACTTGTATGTACAGCAGAGTTGGAACTGAAAATACGAGAATTCTTAAAGAAATTACTAGATTCTAGAAGTGAAGCATGGAACAAAAATAAAACTGTAGCATTAGATGCAATTAATAATTTATCGGAACTATTTTCTGGAGCTATACCAAAATTTACTAAAGTCGCTGAAAACGAACAACTTAAATTATGGTTTGAGAATATTGCAAAGCAGATCTCGTCATTAAACGAGCCAATAACATCGAAGACAATCAAGAAAGTAACTCAGCTTTTACAAGTTCTTGATAACGTTGAAGAGTTTCATAGTATAAAAAGTACATCAACCGTTGTCCAATTACTCTCAGAGAGCAAGGACGCATTGAAGAATGTTTTAAGAGCTGCATCTTTGAAGGAAGATTCTTTAGTAACTCTGGAGACGGTGGCAGATTTTAGTTACGCCTGGTGTACCATAGACCTGTACACAGTGTACATGCAAGATAGTATAAAAACGAATCCTGCAGTCACCAGTCGACTCAGAGCATTGTTTTTGAAACTGGCAAGTGCGATGGAAATACCTCTTTTACGAATTAATCAAGCCCAAAGCGACGACTTGGTGTCGGTTTCGCAATATTATAGCAGTGAGTTAATTAAATATATTCAGAAAGTACTTCAAATTATTCCAGAAATGGTTTTTAAGATTGTTGAAAAGATTGTCGATCTCCAAACGTGGACTATCAAGGAAGTGCCCACCAGAATAGATAAAGAGAAACTTAGGGATTACGCTCAACTTGAAGACAGGATGGAGGTGGCGAGGTTGACACATTCCGCTTCTATGTTTACAACTGGTAAGGGTGAAATAGTTTAAATTTATAATTATATATTTAACAATAGGACCAAGACTTGAACCTACATCCTCTAGGACACCATGAACGTTGCTGTCATCACTGAGCTATCGTGTATCATATGATCACCTAATAATAATAGTATTCTTCTTGATGTTCGTAATTTTATTGACATACATCAGAAATTCATGTTAGAGACATAAAATTTCATAATACAATTAAAGTTTCATATTGTTCTTACAGGAATTCTAGATATGAGGTCTACCCTAGTAGGTGTTATAAGAGTCGACCCAGCCGAGTTATTGGAAGAAGGTTTATTGAGGGAATTAGATGGCCATATAAATAAGAAATTCTTTGAATTCATTGAGCCTCAAGTGAAAAAACCCAATAGTTTGCTGCCTCGACTACAGAAACTGGCAGAGAGTATGGAGGGTTATAAAAGGTCACTGGAGTACATTCAAGACTATATCAACATACACGGACTGAGAATTTGGCAAAAGCAGGTAAGCGCTACATATTGATTGGTGTCTCTCTTTTGCATCATAGCGCCATAATGGATGGATCGATTTGGATAAGGTTTTTTTATGCTTAAGTTGATTGTCGTGAAAATAGGAGCAGTTATATCCAAGATTCCATTGGCAAGAAGCTTCCATTGGCTTGTACTTCCAGTGGCAATTTCTCACTTTAATTTCGTACTATATTCATAGACTAGTTCTTACCAACGTTTGTCTGTTCTCCCCCATCGAATACCAGACTAAAATCATTTTTATCAGGCTTTTAGTATAATTATTTGTTGTATTATATATTTCAGGTATCTACTATTATAAATCACAGTGTTACGAAGGAGATCAGCATCCGCAAAGGAGTCAGTCTGTGTGGACCGTCAGCTGGGTTCATGGGCAGTCTCGCTAGACAAGTCGCTCAACTTACAGATGCAAGGTGATAGCATATTCTTAAATTTACCACACTTTTTGTTATTTCTGCAAATAAATATCATAATAGGGAGTGATTATCAAATATATATTGGACTTGATAATGTATATTGAAAAATATAGTACCATTTCAATAAAACTATTTTACGGATATAACTTCCGTATTTTTACATTTTTTTAATTTAACTCGACGTTTCGAATGCTTTGCAGCAAACGTGTTCGCGGTAAGACGAGATGATGGTGTCTGTCAGTCACAGATATAGTCACTTAAAGCAAATTAATTGTTTCGTACGTAAAGAATGTAAAAATGTGTTGAAACTTGTTCCCTCTATCTATTTATATTAGCTATATACAGTTGGTTAGTTTTATATTGTTACACGCGGTTCTAGTAGCGTAATTCTAGATAGCCTTATGAAGTTTTGAAATTCATCCGGTAGTTTCAAATAATAGCCCGTTTAAACAACTAATGTTTTCGCATAATAATATTACTATAGATATATATAATTTAATTACAGAGTCTGTACGTATATAAATATATGCGCTTCATGGTTTGACATCAAGAGCCATAACGAGGTGGTGACAACCAAAACCTTTGCCAAATTAAATGAAGCCATCGGTGTGGTTGGTCTTCACGGCTTGGACACATTGTACGGGTACATGATAAAGAACCAGATACAGCATGTTCAGAATATATTTAGAAATCATCTGGACAAAATAGCAGTTAATATAGACTTGAAGGATTTAGAGCAGGTTATAGTGAAGGGACATAAAATGTACCAGCAGTTATCAGATTTAATAGTACAGATTGGTACATTACAACTATTGAGGAAACATATCGCTTATCAGCTGAACACGACCTGCAAATTTGATTCAGCACATTTGGAAGCCTCTTTAAGAACTATGAATGAGTAAGTAGATATAGCAAAATGTAATATATATGAAAGATATATTTGAGAATAAGAAAGAGTTTATATTATATATATTTATTAAAATCTCTTAAATTTGTTTTGTTTGAAATTTTATAGTATTTTCTTTTTATGATTTGTTTGATTTTGTAAGTTAGTTAGTTTTTTTAGTTAATGAATGTTAAGGTCCAATTATTTTTATATTACACTGTTTTGCTTTAGGGTGACTGGCAGATAATAATTTCAAAATTAAGTAGACCTTTTTGTATCTTTTGAAAGTATGAAGATGAAAATAAATAAAATATATCATTAAATATTATCAGCCATCTGCCCTAAATATTTGGGGTCAACGAATTATCAAATTTGTTATGTGCAAAGAAATTGGAAAAAGTTTAGAAACCAATTGCTTAGCTCAACCTTCCTTGGATGTGCGTTTGTCTTATATTTTCGGCATTCAGAGAAGTGGTGAAGCATTCCTTTTATTAACATTATATCCACTTGTAATTTTTTTCACTCTCCGGCTGTTACAGTGGAGTAAATCCCTTCCTACCCTAAGCGGCAAGTCGAGGAAAATAAATAAAACATTTATTTTATATATTTTAGGTCTGTTTTAAATGAAATCAAAAAGAGTAGTAAGACAGGATTAAACACGGTACCGCTGGCCTTAATGAAAAATCTAGAGGAGTACTTGAGTCGATGTGGAATTTCCGAGCCGTTTGAGAAAATCTACCTCAAGAATGCTAATGAGTTCGTCAATTCGGACATGGGACGACTGATGGGTGTAGCTTTGATATATCAGTTACCAAAATTACAATTATGCCATACAACAGGTACGATAATAATATTTAATTTAATTATATATAATAAAATAAAATTATATTATATTTAATTTAATAAAATTAGAATTAATATAATAAAAAAAAAAATAGAATTAATATAATTAATCCGGTATACTCACATTATTACAATAGAAATTTGCCGACTATTTTTGATACCATTCAGAGTCTTTATTCATGACTGAGCAACGCGAAGTCGCTGAGCGAACTGACTTCACGTCGTTCTATACACTACTAGTCGAAACAAAGCTCAACTTCTGTAGAATATTCTAGATGTTTTCTACTTTATCTGTATTTTTAATGTATTTACGATTGTATACTACATGGTAACATAAATATATATTATATATGCAATTTCTGGAAAAGTGTCCTATCAATAGAGCTACAGTATCGCTGCTCGCTCCGATACATTTAGCTTGTATTTGACTGTCTTTATATTTATATAAACTAAACATAACTATACATTTTTACGGAGAATTTCAAAATATATAAATATATGTTAAAGAGTTTAGACTTTTTGTGTGCAGATATGATATACAAATGTATGTTTAGGTGATTTAATAACAAGAAAACCAGGAGACAATACCGACGGGTACCCTCTTCTGATCGGTGTTTACACTTTACTGCGACAATCTAAGACTGAGAGCGTGGAAACGTTTGTTGATTTCTTGTGTCAGTATTGCAAGATGGTGTCGATGAACAGGTGAGTCAGAAAGTACTCAAAATAACATAAAAACATAAAAATAATCCCTTAATAGTTTATACAAATATAATAAAGAGAATATGTTCATTTGAATCTTATATATTAATGCAGGAAGCGATTTCGTTGGCACACTGTAGCTCGAGAACCACTAAAGGGAAAAATATCGTTGATGGCTCAAATCAAAGGTCTCATTATGCTACACTGCTGAAAAATAGTGACAACTCTCAAATCTCATTAGCCTAATTGCAGTAATTAGTCAAAAAATTATTTTTTCCCATAGACTTTGCATGGGGAAATTTTGCGCGCGCTTTCAAATTTTTTGTATTATCTATTGTGACTAGCTGGTCTTAGCATACTAGTGTACTCTTGAAGTACTAGGTCCGCTGTGCACGGCGTGTAGAGCTGAGCAAAGCTTTGTTAGAAACCGCATAAATGTAAAATTAGAAGAGTAAATAGTGAAAATAATCTTAGGCCTAATAAGAACTCGCGTGTGCGATTTCAAAACGATCCACATGTTAACTCTACGACATACTTTGACCATTTAATAAAAAACTGCCATCAAAAATGTCACCAAAAAAAAATGTGACCATTTTCGACATCCTACCATTATTCGTCTAGGTGTAGCATTAGTAACGAAACACACTTAACGGCCAGCTCAACTATTTAGTTGGGTATAGAAGCACTTTTGATATTTTTATATTCTAATAAAATAAGTATTCAAAAATCGCTCTTAAAACATACTAGTATGCTAAGACCAGCTAGTCACAATAGATAATACAAAAAATTTGAAAGCGCGCGCAAAATTTCCCCATGCAAAGTCTATGGGAAAAATTAATTTTTTGACTAATTACTGCAATTAGGCTATTGAGATTTGAGAGTTGTCACTATTTTTCAGCAGTGTAGCATAATGAGACCTTTGATTTGAGACATCAACGATATTTTTCCCTTTAGTGGTTCTCGAGCTACAGTGTGCCTACGAAATCGCTTCCTGCATTAATATATAAGATGACGAATTTGAAATATCCGTTTCGGAGGATGGGAGGCGGGGAGGGGGGGGGGTCTTATAAATTTAATATTCTAATCGTGCAAGGCCTGTCCATTCAAACGGAGTCGCGGTTAACAATTAGTGTTAATATATTTTGATACAATGAAGTAATGTGTATTGTTACAGACACAAAGGAGCAGAGACTGCAAACGAAGGAATACTAATTATACAAATATTGAGACTGTTTTGTGAAACATTTAATTATTCGTTTAGCAAATTAGAAGATAAGCTACCATTGGCGTTACTTTCACAAACTCCTCAGAAATAGGAATAACATATTTTGTATATTGAAAAATATTATATATATTATAGTCATATCGAATTTATTAAATTTCAAAGAAATATAGAATGGTAATCTCATTTGGTAGAGCGACGAGACGGTTTCTCAGAGGTCGCGGGTACGAATCCCTCTCGTATCGATGAGTTTTACATTCGATATTTCTTTAAAAAGTCTTATTTACAATCAAGTTAATGTCTAGTAAAATAAAAATAATAAAATTATATTATATTTGTATTTATTTATATACATTTATATCATTATTTTTAATGTATATAATTACGTTATAGATGTTAATATATGACGTCGACCGTAAAACAAGTTCTTGGACTTCTATTTATCTTTTCTTTGTTCAACAAACAAACAAATCAAACAAACACCAGTCTACCCGTAAACACGATTGCTGCAAAGCATTCGAAACGTCGGGTTAAAATTAAAATGTAACCAAATTATACGCGAGTATTAATCCGTAAAAAATAGTTTTATTTCAAATGTGTACTCGTGAAAATCTAAGAAAATACTAAATCAAACAAATTTTCATAAGGTTTAGTGTAATCTTAAACAACAAAACTAGGTTTTCAGTAGATATAACATGCGATTGCTCTTAAGTGTCAAGGTCTGTTTTATTTGGAGACTTTAAAACCTTTTTATTATAAAAAATTATAAAAATACTAATGTATATAATATCTATACTTAATTTTAATTCTTATAACGGATTTATCTCTCAAATGGTACTCAATGTTTTCGATAAAAATGGTCATTGAAAAAGGATCCCCTCCCTACTGTTCCGGATCTTCCGGACCGGACCACTTCACCAATGGAGTTTTCACGTCTACAATTTATCCAATCAAAGTCAAAGCATCGTATTGGTACGGATGATGATTTTAGTCCCTATCATCTAACCAATTAATGTATACTCATCCATCTCTCGTCATTACACCGACATATACAGCAGGACAAGCACCCTTACATGGTCCACGTCTCACGGATTGAATCAGAAGTTTTATCCTTTACTACGAGTACAATGCCGGCGATTAATTCTGGCAGAATCTTTGTGACTAATAAAATCCCTGGTAGTAAAATGGACGTTGTTAAAAAGATTTTCCGTAATCGATTGACTGTGCCAAATTCGTATGGGTTTCGTAATAGATATTCATAGACGGGTTATGGATGAATGCTTATAGTCACTACCTTTTCGGAAGGTTATAGTTTTTTGTTTCCATACCTCAATTCCAGTTGAGACATAGGTACCAGCTGCCCAAGATACAAGATATGCTTGAGCTGGTTTTCTGGTTTGGGAAAATCAAATCTCTGTGCAGATTGGAACCCTAATGCTATCGGTTTCTTCAACCTCATTCAGGCGATATTAGCAATATAATGAATGACCTTCCTCAATTTTCTACTTCACTTACTTGACTATTCTACTTCTCAATTCGCTCCCAATAAATCTTTCCTAGATAGTATACAAAAGTCAATTAAAAAAACAATGCTTCGCGATAATGCTTGTTTGTTAAATCTTCCGGTTCATCCGGTTCAGCATTCCATCGGACCTTCTGCTGACATGGTAAAGTCCTTGCCCTCCCCCAAACTACCTCAGTTCTTTAAACACAAAGCAAAAAAAGGGTCCTGCCCTCTTTCCTCCTCCACTAAAGAGGCCCTCTTTTTCAAACAATTCCGTTCTACGTCTTAATTTCTTAATTACTTGATGAATTGATTTCAGATCAGAATCCTAAATGCTGTTCAAATTAGGATCCTAAATGCTGTTAAGTAAAGGTAAAAATTTACCTGAACATATTTGACTCTGAACATTGATATAAAGTAAGGAAGCGACTCCATCCCGGTATTCAATAGATACATTTTTAGGTCTTGTACTAATATTTATTCTGATGATAGGTCCCCATTTTAATATTGTTACTACATTATTGAAAAAAAATTCAATTATGTGATATGACTTCATTTTGTTTTATTTTCTATATTTAATTGTATTTGTAAGCTAAAATCAGCACATTACATTGACGGTACACACATTCTTATATGTTTAACACAATATAAGTTATATATGTTGTTACTCAAAAATCTCAATTGTACCTTAAATGCCAAATAAAAGAAAATGCATTTTTTAACTTAGTTCAGTGTATTTTATTTATCTATAATTTTGTCTTGCTATATCAGGGTTAAATTGAGAATTGTATTTAGGTACAATTTTCTTAGGTGTCACTTCTTTTGTTTCAGTCGGCTTAGTGCCGCTTAGGTTACATAGAAACAAGTCTGCCTTAACCTTTTCCTCTAACTCTCTTTTAAGTCTTGCTTCCCTTAATTTCATCAATTTCATTTGGCTTTCATTTTTGGAGTTATTAGATTTACTTTTGTGTTTACTGGCAGTTTCTAATTTAAATGACTCAGTTTTTGTTTTGTTTGACCTTTTGCTTATTGATGTACCATGGCAGAATTTCTTAAAAACATTTATGGGGTCTAAATTCTGTTTTGACTTCCATGAAACTTCTCCATATTTTTCATCAGATGCTTTTCTTTTTGGTTTTCCATCAACATCTTTTAAAACGAGTTTATCATATGTGTCTTTAATATCTCCTGAGCGAGAGAACCGTGATGATTCTGGGGGTACATCATACCAATTTTTCTTGCCAAGTGCTTCATTTGTATCTTGCCCTAAATATGTTAAATAGCCAATTTTCTTTTCATATTCTTCTTGCTTGTCCTTTATTTCCTTGTCATGAGCCTTATTTGTAGTTTGTACAGCATGTTCAAGGTCTGAAAATAAATTGATATGTTCCTCAGCCCTTGGCACTTCTTCAGTTCGTTGTAAGGGAATGTCAAGTTCTGATAATTTAAGTTTGCTTTTTTGTTTTAATACATTGAGGCGAGCTTCGCGATCTGCGGCTTCAATTCTTAAATTCTCTTGTCTTTCCTTTTCTGCAGCTTCTGCTTCATCTTTTCTCACTCTAGCTATATTTTCTTTCGTTCTTACGTGCCATCTGTATTAAAATGGAAGGAAATATAATTAACACAGGAAATAAAATTATTATTAATAGTAGTTGTTATGAATTCAATAAAATGGTGATATCTAGTATATATAAAAATTACCTTTTCTTGGGCAAAATATTCATTTTTTTACTATATTAAGCAACAGATATCTTAGTAGGAATTTCTAAATTATCAACTTTATAATCAAATGTTAAATTAAAGTCAACAAAGATCGATTAATGTCAAATGTCAAAATACCGTTCATGTTTGACAGTTGTAAGAGGCTATTAAGAACATGTAACAAAAGTAGTATATTAAAATTAAACTTAAAAAATATATATTACAGATATTTTAAAGTGTTTTCAACATTGCTTAACAAATTAATAAAAATAAGATTTAAGTAATAACATTAAACGGGTTCGTGGGTTTTCTGTTAGGAACTTTATGATTTCGAACATTATATCAAACTACAATTATTCGATACAATTATACTAACCAGACTAAAAATTGCAGAAAATATGATTCAATACTGAAAAACACATTTTTTAATTAGCCAATGACCAGATATAATGATTTAATGAATAATAAATATAAATTAAAATTATAATTGTTTTGTTTTATGGTAACTAAATAGTAGATTGATAAAATTATTTTACGAAAATATTTAAAGTAAGATACTTTTATACATGTTCTCATGTGTCATGAACCTATACAATTAAAATAGTTTTTGGTTGCATATTAATAATAAATTATAATGAAAACGGTGTAATTAATAAAGAAATAAATATATTTGGACTATAGACCATAGATAACAAAAATTATACGGGTTTAGTTTTTGTACTTACTAATAAGTTACAGATTAAAAAACTGCGCATAACTATTCCACGTATATATGGCGACTCTTTTTTCTCGCTTAGGAATGAAATGCACCGACGCTTGATAAATAGATTAAGTGTTATAAATCGAATATAACGTGTGTAATATTCGTGTAAGACGATTACGAGTTTTTGACACTTTTGTGATGTTCCGTATATTTAAAATGTGATTCAAAAAGTATATACCTGATTGCGTTTGTTTGATTTATTTATCAACAATTTAGGTTATATTCAGTTCAGTTAAAGAGAAATCAAATAAGGTTCATCATACATCCTAAAATGGAAGCTATAGAAGAAATTCCTGTTCTTGAATCAGCTCCGAGTATTTCAAAGTCTGAAGACACAGATGTGATATCAAAGGAATCTAATGAGGTTTGCGATTCTAATGGTGTAGAATGCGACTCGAGTAGCGAAGAAGCGAATACAAATGTGAATAATATTGAAGAGATTACTATTAAAACTCTGAATGAGAACGATAAACAAGAAATAAAAGTCAATGAAGAACACTGTGATAATGACACTTCTGTCCCAGAAATCATTCCAGTCAACAAATCGGACTTAACAGTTGAAGAAGATGTTGCTGGCAAAGAAATAATTATTCAAGACGCTGAAGTCGCTGTAACTGTTGTTTCTACTGAAATTATTGTTGACAATACAGAGGTAGAGTCAGAATGTTCTAATAAAGACGAAATCGTGACAGAAACTGCGGAAGAAATTATTTGTCCAACAAATTCTTCAATAGTTACTGACGAAGTGAAGTTTGAAACCGAAATACTTATAGAAGAAAATGATGTTAATGAAAATGTGTTGACTAATGAAGAAATTGATTCTTCAAACTATATTTTAAGTGACTTAGCACCAAATATTGAGTTAAGTGAAGTGCTCCGGTCATCAGATGTCGCTGATAATAGTGAAAATAATAATAGCATGGACAAACATGAAGTATTTAATAAAGAAGAATTACTTGATATATTGGAAGGAAATGATGTCAATGAAAATAATGATAATATTGAGACCGTTAAAAGTATTCCAAATAAGTTGACTGAAGCTGAAATAGCTTTAAAGCAGCTTTCAAAACTTAAAGTGAATAAACAGAAAAGAAGATCCAGAGTAATGGACAAAGACAAGACTGCAAAGACCAATGTAAATAGTAAAACCGTTAAAGTTGTACCTGAAAATGACTCTGACAATAAACCGCAGCCATCTGAATTAAAAAAAAGCATAGTCAATGTATTAGTCATGGACTGGGAAGATGATGAAGGAACTGAAGCCAATCAATCAAATGATATTGCTGTAGAGGGTGAGGAGTTATCAAAAGATTCAGAAAAGGTTAAAGAAAACCAGGAAGAAAGAGACAGCCAAGTAGAGACAGACGAACACACAACAACAGATTCATTAATAACGGAGGATCCATCACAGACATCAAACAAAAGTGAGGATGAATGCCCACCACGTAGGCTTAGCAGAGTTATAAAGAAAAAGGTTATTTTTGACCCTGACAACCCGGACACTTTTACTAAAGGTAAAACTCCAACAAAGAATAAAGATGTTACAGTTAATAAAGATCAAACTCCATCAAAAAAGATAAAAACTGAACAAAATGTCCAAAGGTCTAAATCAAAATCACCATTATCAAAGATGCAATGGAAGAAACCATCTCCTAAAAACAGTAAACAATATAAAAGATTATCGGAGGTCGACAAGTTACTAATGGATGAGGGAGCAGTGAATATGATGTATCAACTAGCTCCCGAAGCACCAAAAGGTAGAAAGAATATGAGAACAAAAGCAGAATTCATTAAAAAACTTCAGAGTTCTACACCAGAGGGCAAAGAGATGAAGTTTAGGGAACGAAAAAAGGAAATGATTAAATATGAAGATGGAGAACCAAAGAAAATACTCAGTGGTAAACAGAGAGCATCATTGAGTAGCTCGGTCAAGTCCCCGGCGAGTGAAGATTTTGAAACACATAGCGCTGACGATTCTATAATATATAGACGTCACTCGTCTAGTTCATATTCTAGTAGTTGCATGAGCCCTCGTCGCCTCAGTGATGTAGAAGGGGGCAGTACACACAGCAATGCTAGAATATCACAACAATCAATTTCAGCAGAGAACCAAGATGATACAAAAAAGAACAGTAACATAGAAGCCGAGGGTCAACATTCAAATGCGTTTAATCCTGAGTCGGAAAATAAATCTGGTAGTGAGGTAATAAATAAGAGCGACTGCTTGTCTATTAAAGAAAAATTAAATTCCAAACTGAGTATAGCGCTCAATAAAAGAAAACGAGAAGCATCTAAAACTGAGAAGCCAGCGAAGCAAAAGAGGGTGTCAAAATCTATCGAACAGAAAACAGAAAATGAGGTAGTGCCCAAGGAGGAGATCGATAAGTTCAACTTCGTCTCGATCACTCTCGATCAAAGATTAGCCATTATATGTATTCAGAACACATGTGAAAAATTGGGAGTCGAGGTGAGTCAAAATATATTGTGTCAATATAGTGCATATAGATGAGATTTGTAATTATTATATTTATTTCCAGGTTTTAAAGGAACTAGAATTGGCACTCAACTATATCGACAAAAGAAAGGACATATCGATCACCATGTTTTCATCTCAGTGTGGAACCATATGCTCAAACCTCGACCTGGCGCTCCTGCTGAACGAAAACAAAGAAATAAGAGTCCACCACGCTTTCGAGCTAGCCGAAGCGATCAGGTGAGGTCCTGCTCGATATCAATGACTCATATATTTAGTCGTGCGCCCCTGACGGCCTCGTCGCTCCCCCGCAGGTGTCTGCTGGTGTCCGTGTCGCGGCACAGCAAGCTGGTGTGCAGCGGCGTGCAGGGCGCGTGCTCAGGCGTGTCGCTGGCGCTGGCGGCGCTGAGCGACGTGTGTCTGTGCGCGGACGACGCCGCCTTCACGCTGGGCGCGCCGCCGCTGCCCGCCGCCGCCGCGCTCACCGACAGATGCACCCCGCTGCCCCGCCCGCTGGTAGGCCGGACTTACTCCTCGCGTTTTATGATTTTGAAGTTAAAATTTATTACTATGAAACGGTTTAATCTATTAAAATTATGGCTAATGTCAGGAAGCTCTTTTTCATCATTTCTATTTTATATAATATAAGGGATGATTTGAATGAAAAACATAAAATAATTTAATATTTTTTAGGTGAACGATCTGGTCATATTTGGCCGTCGCGTCACGGCGTCGGAGGCGCTGCGAGGCGGTCTCGTCACTCGCACCCTGTATCCCGAACGATTCGACGAGCAAGTTCTTAATATTGCCAAAGACGTCGCCGCCCAGCCGCTGCGGGTGAGTTCTAATAGTCCTCGTAGCCGTAGTCGTCTGTTAGGGGCCGGCAGCGAGCTCGCCATCCCCTCCCTCGATACAACAACTCGGATATCCGAATTTTTGGAATCCCACCGTCGTGAACACAGATGTGATTCTTGGGACATAGACAGGATTGATAAAGAGATAGCAGGTCGTAGTCCACGTTACCGCAAAAATCGCTACTTTTACACAGAGGCAGCGATGTGCATCGATATGTAAGATTAGTCTCGCTATCTTCGGAGCTCAGTTTCCAGTAGTTGGGTTGTGGGCATCGGCATTTCAAATTTATTTTAGGGGGCGTTAGTTGTATATTTTGGTGGTGCAATTCCTCTAACTCGTCGGGGTTCATCCGATCGTACGTCGTCTCAACGGTGAGAGAGGCCTCATTCAGGGTACACTCGGGCCAGTCGGTGACCGACTTACAAAACTAGAAATAAAATTAAAAAAATTATTGTTTATTATAATAAACATCATCGATCTCGTATTCTTAAAAAGAGACGAAAAGAGACCTCTGGTCTTGTCTGTCGAGTATCGACAGCGATAAAAAGAATGAGCAACTGATGATTCTGTAAGGTCAAAAGTTTTTTAAAAGTAAACGTGTCTACCTGCAAGTGAGCGCGGTTGTTGAGGTCGATAATTCGCTCGCCGGGCGCGCTCTCGTCGCATCGCAGTCGTCTCTCGCAGCGACACAGCCGCAGCAGCGCGGTCGCGCGCCAGTAGCGGTGCGCCAGCACGGAGCAGGCCTGCCGCGGGAGACAGCGGGGCAGGCTGCGCTCGCTCTCCTCCTGCACCATACCATCAATACACTGTACCATCGACAGACCCACCGAAGAACATTGAAGCTTTTCGTGAACGGAACATAAATTAGGCCTCCAATAGAATCCCTTCAATTATCAAGAGATGATTATTCGTACATCAGACGAATAGTGTTGAAAACGCATCTCAATCATAGTCTCGTAAACTTAATATCTTTATAATATAGTTGCTCATAACTGTTAGCAGACATTTACCCCTACAATATTTTATCAAAATCGGTCAAGTCCTTTGAGCGTGCTTATTAAAAGCTGTCCTTTGGCATCTATATCATGTACCTATGTGTTTTAATATATATGAACATTTTCTATAATAGCACTGAATAGGATTCTGATAGATATTGGAACCTCAATTAATTCTGGACTTTAGGTGTTACAATTATAGAATAAAAAAATTACTTACTAATCCATAATAATATAAAATCGGTTCATCACTCTCGCTATCGGATTCTGCATAATTACATAATAAAATACAATATAATAGACATATAAAACGAAATGTATACATTTGTATGTCAAAGTAAACTAAACACACACGCGGCTGTTGCTTTAAGATTGTCTTAATAGGTCACAACCCGAATTGATAAGATATATATGTATAAAAGAGTGAATGGATGACAAATATACATATAATTGTCATTGGTTCCAAATCTAAATATAAAAAAAATAATAAGTAAAAACTCCAATGATGTAAAAATATGACTAATAAACTTTTTTTTTTCTTGTTACAGACAGTGTTGCTGAAAAAAAGACTTTTAAATTTAAAGAATAGCAGTGAATCCCAAATCGCATTCCTCTCTTGTTTGGAAACAGAGCGTGATCTCTTCGTAGAGCATTGGACCTCCGCAGAAGAACAGGAGGTGCTTCGAGCCTCTCTCAACGACTCCTAAAGCATATACACTTTTTGATACTGGTTTACATCATTTAACACCAACAGAAATAATATCTTCTGTCTCACAACACTCTAATAAATTTGTTGTATTCTTTTAAAATTGTAAAAGGTTCAAGTGTTGATTATCATGTACTGTAAATAATGAAATTTTATATCAGATTGCATTATTAAATGTTAGATATTGACTATTGAATTTACAAAATATAGTGTTAGAGGTGTAAGGGATTAGTAATCACTTTATTATACTTGTTAGGCGGCTTGACCAACTCTCAAGGACTGTTAGTTAAATTGTTAGTTTTAGGTTGTCGAATTTGAACTGAAATTGTTTTTTGCAAAAATAGATTTGGTTTTAGAAATTAAGGTGCATTTAAGAGTTAATGTTTACATTACGTTTGATGTAATTTAATCTCACCCTTAATTGTTACTAAAAACTGAATTTAATAATTGACTTTATTATAGTTGATTAATGGTATAATATGTATGATATTTTAAGTTGAAAGACTGTTATTTGGTTTTTTTTATTTCAAAAGATGACTCAATATTGTTAGCTGCAGATGAAATTAAAAATGTTGCAGATTAAATTGTTTATGTCTTTGTTTTGGATGTTTTTAGTTTATCTAATAATTTAGATTATATTATATGTATTTTCAGCCAAAGTTCAACATTGATTCGTTATTTGATTTGTGGAGATGAATGTGCTTTCATAGCAATGTTTCAAGTAGGTGCGTTTCATTCCTTTTTTGTAAAAAATGTCCTAATTATAATACAAATAAATTGTATTATATTTCGAATCAGTAAAGATTTTACCTAGTTGTAAATTAAACTAAGCTGTTTACTTTTAAGTATAGCAATACCTAATTGTTTATTAAGAAAATAAAGTGCCTTTAATAGTACTCGTATCATTGTAATTTAAACATCTATTTTAACCCAAACAAATATCGGGTCACACTATACTTTTAGATACCAATTCATAGTTATTTCAATTTAATTGAACAAATAATAATGACTCCCAAAGCAGTTATAGTATTTTAGTAATCTTATAGAAGGGTGTATGGCTGTCAAAAATGTTGCTCAGGTTTTGTTATGCATAAGACTGGGGAAATTATTTTATTGTGTATTTATAAAAAATAGGTGATTGACTAAGCTTGGCGATTGGTTGAATTTTTTGACTCAAATGAAAAAAAATATCTTATAGTAAATTTCTGATTTATCATTGATTTTATACAAGTTTATGTATATATTTACAAATATACTCATATAAATATATATTACATAATAAAATGTTAATATATATATATATTATTTCAGTTATCATTTTTCTGTCTTTTGAAATGACAAAACCATGTTTTGCAGTAACATAGTTTTGTGCCCAATAGTGTAATCTCAAACTTTTAGCTGATATGACTTATAAAATAAAATAGTATATATTTATTAAATACACCCACTGACTGTTTTCACTCTGAATTCTTTTTTCTTTATATTTTACTTTCCTTTGGAGCTTTAATAGACTTTTTATACTTCATAATAATGATGTGGATTGTGTATACTTTAATATAGTTTTAAAATAACATGTTGTAGAAGTTTGTTTGTAAACAGATAAACATAACTTTAAATATATATATAGTTGCTTGTGACATCGGAGCTAATTGAAGGTTTTTTTAAAATTAAATAACATGAAATATAGGGTTTAAAAATTTTGAAAATTTGATACTTTAATATGACTCAATAAACAATTTAAAATAATTTCCCAACTGTCAAATAATGCCTTAAAAAATGATCATGTGTAAAGTGTCTCGCCAGTCGATCCGGGAAATATTTCAAGATAAGTAACATTTGATAAACAAGAGCACAATATACACATATGTCAATATTTTATACGATGAAATAAAAAACTTTTATATATATCAATAGCTTGTTTTATTTAACATTTACACTTTATCACTAACATTTGAAATAATAGGTTTTGGTCTAGATTTAAAGAGCAGCTTCTTTTTGACGACCGCTGTAACTTGATAGGTTATTTTATTTCCGTCGACAATTTTCTCCATGACGGCCATGGGCTGCTCCAGTTTGACTTCCTTGCCGTTGAGCACGTGATGACCCAGCACGAGCACGGGATGGCGGTTTCTTTTGAAGTAGTGGAGATCACCGACCACTGTCGGTCCGTTCTCGTTTTCTTTCTTTATCTGTACGAGACCTTGGAGCTCCACTAACGCCCACTCCGGCACTCCTCCCCCTGCATCGTTTTTGCTAAAAATAATATAATATTTTAATTATTATGAAAAATAACAAAAAGAATTTGGGAAAAAAATAAAACAAAAACATAATAAATCATTTATTAACTATTTAAATTAAACCAATATATGTTCATGAACATAATAATTATTTCCTCGGATGGGCTACAATTGAGGATAATCATCTTTACCATGTACAGAAAAATTTGTGTATTTTCTGAACCTGAAACAATAGTTTTTAAACGGAACGGTTTACGAACATTATAAACTGGTGCATGGCAACCTGCAGTTCACCTAGTGGTTCACTTGAGGGTATAATAAATGAATATTTATAAAAGAGGTAAGAGCCGCTACGATTCTCCCACCCACATCAATATCTGAACTTCTTGAAGAGCGGGTGTTTGTTGTGTTGCGCTGTTCGTCTGTGCTCGAGGTACAGCGCGTCGTCGGCGCCGGCCAGCGACGCCAGCGAGGCGCCCGCGCGCCGCGCCCCGCCCCCCGCGCCGCCCGACACGCCCCCCGACACGCCCTCGCGCTCCTCCTCGCAGTCCGTCTCCGACGCGGCCAACACCTGCGGGCATTCATGTATTATGGTCACTCTGTTTTATGGCGAGCTTACGTTTATTTAATATTATAGTTCTGGTGAGGTACTCACTTGTTGCAGTAGCATGCCCTGTTCCTCGCGAGTTCCGTAGAGAAGATCCGGCTCCTGATCCATGCCCTTTAATTCTGTAATAACCTTAAAATAGACATTACAATATTTAATTTAGGAATATGACATATATACATTATAATAGTAATGTATGACTTTATGTACCTTGTAGCTGTACCCCTGATTGACGAGGAACCTTTGTCTTTTCCGACTGTAGGCCATCTCTAAAGTGTCCTGTGACACCAGTGTATAGAAAAATGCATTATATTCTTCCGCTAGAGCTCCCTTTTTTGCTCTTAAAATACGACCTGTAATAATTTTATATATTTTAAATTTGCAATTAGAGCTACCTTTCCTGTTCTAAATTGATATATCCGTTCTAAGTTGAATAGAACATTAAATTTGAATGACTTATTCAACTTATCATTACCTAAACGCTGAGCTTCTTGTCTTCGAGATCCACCGTGTGAAGAAATTTGTATGAGAACATTAGCCTCCGGGAGATCGAAGCTTGTATCGGCGACCTTACTCACGAATATTGTATTTACTTTTGGATTAAACTTGAAATTTTGCAAAATTTGAATCCTTTCATTTTGTGAAGTCGGTCCATAGATGTATGGTTTATTCATTTTGACAGCATAATGTCTCAATGCGAACACGTTGTCGGAGAACACAATGGTTTTATCCCCACGTCGCTCGTGGTATCGCACCAGGAACTGACATGCTCGGAACTTGGACGGGTTCATGACATACAGCAACATTTTCTTGTTTATCCTAAAATAAAATATTAGTTGTAGTTATAGGAAATTGACTGTATTATAATAATTAGGGAAGACTTTACTTATAATTAAAATATTTTCTGTCATTTCCTAATATGGAAATATTCAGGATGAATATAAATACAGACTCAGATGTTATAGATTTTGACATAGTGTTATATCTAATATTTTGGTTATATTCCTCAAAGTGATATTGATTATCCAAAGCAAAATCAACACAAGATGTTAGTTACTTCTGCACGAGGTACTCCCGGTAGAACTCTGGCGTCATGGGACACCACACCTCTGCGCACTGCACGCGCGCGATGTAGCCGTTGGCTTGCAGCTCCAGCCAGTTGGCCTCGTACAGCTTTGGACCAATCAGGAAGTTCAGGTCGGCTATCTTGTCGTCTTCGCGGAGAAGCGTCGCTGTCAGACCTGAGGTTTCGATGTGGTATTAGTTATCAATTGTCAGGATGCAGGTTAAGTAATTAAAAAAGAAATAAATATTTTTTTATGTTTTAATTAAAGCCAAGATTTGATGTAAAGTTTATGAAACTCAATGATACCACTACTCACCGAGCTTGGCGTGTGAGTGCACGATGGTGAGCACTCGCCGGAACATCTTGGCGGGTATGGTGTGCACCTCGTCCAGCACCACGAGCCCCCACTCCTGGGCCTGAAGCCACTTCATGGTCTGCTCGGCCTCCCACGACCGACGCTGGCCATGCGTGATCATGGAGTAAGTCGTGATGAGGATGCCGGCACCCATCGGCTTATCTTTCGCTTCGGATGTAAACCTAAAGATTTTTATTGAATTTATAAAATATATCAAGCTTCATTGGTAAACTTGAAAAAAATCTTTCCAGAATTTACACAAGACATATTAAGAGAGAGAAAGCCCTCACCGGCAGATCATACTGTCGTCTGCGGTAGACCAGCATTTGAACTGCTGCTTCCACTGCTCCACGGACACGCCCGAGTTGCACAGCACGAGCGCTCGCTTGCGCACCGTGCACACTGCCGTCACACCCACCAGGGACTTGCCCGCGCCGCATGGCAACACGATCACACCTGACCTGCACACCACGAGCTTGTATTGCCTTCGTCTTGTACTACTTCTTTATGTCTGTACATTCGACTGACCTCGCTCTGCCGTTTCCGAACATTTTCCGTAGACTCTTCTCCTGGTAGGGTCGCAGCACTGCCGTCGGCTTCAAGTCGATATTGATGTCGGGGTTCACTGCGTCGTTCCGGAAGTCGTACTCCGCCAGTAATGGGTACTCTAGTTCGATGCAACGCTTCTGTATCACCTACATTTTAAATTAAACTTATTTAAAATCTTTATTTATTAATTAACTTAAATATTCATAAATTACTACAGTTAGATAGATACTTCAATCTTGTCCGGATCGACTTCGAAGGCGACGGCTGTGTTTTTTGCAGTAATGTCGGTCGTTTCATCCTCATCGTCGTCCTTGTCCAGCTGCTGGTAGAACTGACTGATATCTTCCGGTACGGCTCCATTCGCAGCAGGTTTCTCTTCGGCTCCTATAAATTGGATGATTAAATAGATTATACATTTATTTTAAATTTATCTAGAGTATTGTCATGACATAGAGACGGATTAATTAATATAAGTAAATAAAGTCATGTCTGAAAAAAGGTCATCAGTATTCGCATTCGGAAACGGTAAAAGCAGAGTACACGCTGAACTGAGGCTCCCAGAGACTGGATACCTCAAGAATACTGCACAGTACACAGTAAACGAACAGGTGTTATTAGCTACGAAAGTGCCACTGACCGCTCCTGGCGGCAGCAGTCAGCGGCGCAGCAGCAGCAGGCAGCGCGGAGGGGAGCAGCTCCTCGTCTCCGTCGCGGCGCAGGCGGCACTGCTGCACCACCGGGTCGCGCAGCAGCTTCTGCAGCACGTCCACGTGCTTGCTCTCCACTAGGTACCTAAATTTACAATAAAATGGGTTTTAATCAGATTTTCAACCAAAAATTTATTTGTATTGCAATCCAAGAAACTATTAAATAATTACGACGGCCCAATTTTGTATGTGATCTCACCTGTTATGTTTTAAAACGAGTTTCACTTTTCCGTAGGACAGAGTACAGAGCGTTATGAACTCGATGATACCGGCGGGAACGTTACATTTGCTCAGGCGTTGTAGGTACTCTATGATGTCGTTTGTTTGGAGACCGACCGACACGGCTGCGTACAAACTGTATGCCGTTAGCTTGTACTCGTGAATGTGTTGGGGCCTATCGTTAAAATGGGACAAATTATTATAAAAGTATGTAATATATTACGAAAAAATTGCTAATTATATGACTCATACCTCGATACTGGTTCCGCTATGGCAATTAAAAAATCATGAGCATGCTTATAAACTGGTGAAAATGACTCCAAAAATATATGACCATTGGGAGCCACCCACAGGGGACGACTGGCATTATCAGGTTTGAGTTCCATTTGGCTCCTGTAACACAAAAAACAAAACAATTACTAATAATATTTCTAAATATTCAAAATGTAGAACAAATTTTCCATATCTGAAATATTTATTACTTTCAAATTGCAGAATGAATTTGTATTGTTAAGTAAATAATAAGACAGATTAGTCAACCAATAATCATTATGGCTGGTCCATTTTTGTCTAGTGTTTAGTTTGAATATTATGTTGATACATTGTTAACCAAATAAATATTAACATTTTAAGTAAATTAAATATACCTAATATATATATATATAATTAGTCATACTATCGCTCTGTGTATAATGTAACATTATTATTGACAACCTATAATATATTTTGAGAACACTTTAGAACTTCTTTTGCAATTTGCTCCCAATATAATACTAAAAATACACTGAAAGTAATTAAATTACTATTTTTGTTTTTGTTTTTCATTATTATATATTATATATTTGAGTTGGTTCTGTGATTGATTAACTTTGACCATGGCAAAATTGCTGTGAAATCTGCCATGGAAATAGGTCATAAAAAGAAGTCCAAATAGGTTTGAAAGTAGTCAGTCAAATTTCTACAATATTTATGAGTACTCACATAAATAGTTGTACTCAACTAGATAATAATATATAATACTTATAAATCACACCTATCACAAAAAAAACTTCATAAGCCTGTAACTATGCTTCTTATTATGAAAGATTTTTATAAATCATTTCTTGAGAGAGATGTTTTTTATAGGGTAAAATGATGAATTCTATCTCACAACTAAATATCAATCTATATAAAAACATTTTAGTAAACTGATACACAACAAATTATTAAGTTCTTTTGCCAAATAATTCATCCTGACAGTAATAATTAATAGTTGTAGTAAAAAAATCAATGATAAAATAAATTTACTTTCTTATTTTTGTAACATTTAGTTCTGCAATTGTATTAAATTTCTGGGGCAAATCTGTCTTATACAAAGAACTTTTACTATTTACATAAATATTAAATTGTACAAAAACCTGTAATCTTTTGCTCCAAATTCATCTTCTGGAACCTGGTCATTCTTTTCAGCATCTTGTAAGGCTGCTCCCGGTACACCTGAGCTCTCTGGGTTATCATCATCCACCAAGTCTATTGTGACATCTTCATCAACTTTTTTCTTTTTGCCTTAAATATTTCATTAGTGCTTATAGTATTAATGTAACATCTCAAAAAAATATAGTATTGATAAAGATATTTATCAATACCATATTTTTTTGAGTATTAACTATAAATATTGTTTTACTACTTTTTACATATGTAGTAACAACATTAAATCTAAATTAAAATAACAAATACTCACTAGATCTGTCACTTCCACCTTTTGAATCATATTTTCTGAACTTTTTAGGAGGACCCATATCTTATTGCTTTTATAATTTTTCTGCAAAACATATATTTTTTTTAGAAACAAATTTCATAATAATAAATATTTAATCTATAAAAATACTTACCTTAACTTTTAACGTTGCTGTTTTTGGTTAAAGTTTTACACACTGCACTTTAAAAATGATATAATAACATGTAAAAGCGTAAATTATAACATATATGCAAAATATAGATTTTTTTGCCTTTTAGAAATGTGATATTATAAAAAAATATATTATGAAGATTGTTTTGTGTTCTGTCAATTAGTCATCCGTCAATATGAAGTTAGTTGTCATTAATTTTTTTTAATGTCTTTTACACAGGTTAGCCAATGTAAGGCGTTGTCATCTTATTATCATTAATCAATAACACACAAGAGGCAATTTTATTCGAACATTATAAAAGACCGGTACATACATCAAATTAATTACATTAAACTTTTATATAATATTGTAAATAACCAATACATTTATAAAATCACCGTAAAGAAAATTACAAGTACAACCTCGAAATAAAACTTAAAACGAAAATATGTAATTGTATTCTCAGAAAATAAAATTAGCATGTTTCTAAATTTTTTCATATTCAACATATAAAAAGTAAATTATTTGATACTAATGCAAGAGGCCTACTTAGAACAGTGTTTTATAGTAGATACTAAAAAATACCGGTAACACGAAAGCCCTTCCCTACAAATCACTAAAGTAATGTCACTAAAATTTGCCGCCAAATAAACGCCAAATAAAGTAGGATTGAATTTTTTTCCTATTATTTTACATTTAGTAAGTTTTTCGAAATAATGTGAAATGTTTCATTTCAAATTAAATCTTGTGTAACTTTAGGAAGTTCAATATACTGTATGTATACTCTAGTAATAAAAACAAAAGTATTTACCTTTCTACATAAATCTGCATGTTAGTTTTTTCTTAGCTTTTTTTATAAATTTAAACACGAAATATGAAGTTCTTATTCATAATAAACAATACTATTTTTCTTGTACTTATTTGTTAATTTAATACTACTTAATAGGTTATTCTTATTGACAAGTATTTTGGTAGTTTATTTACTAACGTACTGATGCGTTTCGTTACATGCAAGACTCGAGACATAGTTCTACTAAAATAAAAAGATAATAACAATCATACATATTCCTCACTTGTATTTTGACTTCCTATTTTTGGAAATAAAGTAAGTTACTTTAAACGATTATAATTTTTTGTTTTCAAGTAACTATTGTGAAAATATTATTTTTGTTCTTCAATATACAAAATATATTAGGATATATAATAGGACGTTCCACCAGGTGTTTCTTGATGCTCTCGCCTAGAGACATCTGTAAAAATGAAGTAGTGCAAAGTAAATGCATCGCTATCCATAAGGGAAAAGGAAAGTTGGACGAAATTAGGACATACCGAAAAAAATAAAGGGGATTGTGGGCATCTGGCTCTCCCACTCACCGGACGAAACGTAATAGTCATTGCTACTTTACTCCGATTTTTTGTGAGAAATATACCATCTTCACTTATGTAAGTACATCGATAATCTACCAAATATGAACGATTTTTAAAATAAGGTTTCACCAACATTTTTTTTTATTTAAAACTTACCTATTTCATTATTTATCCTCTTTCCACCATAAATTTACCTAACTATACTAATGTGAGTGCTTATCCATTATAAGCTATCTATACATATGTATTTATATTACATATTAATTTCACAAGAATTATGTATTTTGTTTGTATAATGTATTAAATCTTGTCGCTTATTACTCGTATTTTGTTTTGTCTATTGTACCCCTATCGATTCATCTATCGATGGAAAATTAATTGCTGTATGATATGGGAGAATATGTAACTGATGTAAAGACAAAAAGAAAAGATGATTTATGTGAGAAGACTTCAAAGTCTTTTATATTCACATACAATCAATTGTATGTGAATATATATGCACCACGCTGAGTATCGTTTGACGATTAGGACATGGAAATTCCAAACAACAAAAAGATGTAGAAATTTTAGTGGCAAAGTGTAATAATAATAATAATACTAATGGCTACGGAAACAACATTAAAGACGTGAATTCATGTTGAAAACTGTTTAACAGCTGATTCTTATTCTATTCACTCCATGATTTTTATATAAATATAAAAAAGGAAGATAAAAGATGAAATGTTATATAGTGGTGGCGCTCTTCTTAACTCTTAGTGCAACTTAATAATATATAATAACTTTCACCTGCCCATTACCATCTTGAGAAAATGTAACTGCACTTGCTCTTTTTAGGTAGATGTAAATACAATGTCCTTTCAGCGTCTTGCACGAGGATTTTCCTGGATAAACGTTGGAGCATAACTTTTGATCTCAGGCCGGGGATTTTGTTTATACATGGAACGGCCTGTCTGAAACGTCTTCGCTAACTTCAAAATTCTTTTCTTTCTACATTATGGATTGTATCACTTTTAGTAGACACAGGAAACCAAAAAATCCTGTTTTCCTGTATTTACCTCTCCATAGCGGTGATCGGGAGACAACTTGATGATTTGAGTATCTCATTGAGGTTTCTGCTATAGTTCTGAATCGGTACCTATTAGCTTAGTGCAGCTCGTCTTTCTGGGGAACTTCAAAGTCTGTCATACGGACTGTTTGTTTCCGTACTAGAAAACCGAACATGCGAAAAAGAAGCACAAGATTTTGCCATGTTATGGATGTTTGAAAAGAACTGGGTATCGTGCAGACGTTACCTCCACCTTAGGAACTTTTGACCACTGTGTTGTGAAATTTGTCTTGCCATATCCTACCTCTCGATATACAATGCAAGTCAGCAGGTAGAATTGCATGAATTGATAGCAAGTAAATATATATAGGCTATACATGTGGTAAGTATAAACAAGCAGTATGCTTTATCTTTTTTAATCGCACTTCCAGGGATGGAAACAGTTGTTCCGGCGGTATTTATTTATTTAAATCTATATTATACAAAAAAAAGTACATCGGAAGGACCTTTGAGGTATTTCTATCCGTTTTTAATATTGGTGGGGTTTTAAAATGACAGTGAATAGTTTATATCTATTATACATATGTTACTACTTACCATCATGGTTAATCAAGACGAAACTTTTTAGGTTATAAAATTATTTAATTCATTTATGTACCCTAAATTATGTTATAAATGTATGGATTTAAAAAAATATTTCAAACTGATATTTTACTTCAATAATCGGATATAATGAATTTATATTTTAATTTATTATTATTATATACCTTAATTTAATATGACATTCTGTATTGTAATGTTTAAAATATCTCGTATATGTATATTAAAAAAACGCTTAAGAAAGTTTTGTACCCAATAGAATAACGGAGAATGCATCAGCGAGTTTTAATAATAAAGGAAAATGTAATAAAAATAAAAATCCTTTGTTCATTATTGGTAGGTCATAATTTAATGTTTTTTTTTATAATTCAAATTTTCTTCTGCTTTTTACTTATTAAATGACAAATGGAATATTGTTTGATATCTAGATTAAATATCTATTCTGTGATACTATTTTAAACAACTTTTATATTTTACCAGCATTTTGTACAAGGACAGCTTTACTACCACCTCTTAAAATTTAAAACTATTACAATAGTAAGGTACAATAAATTGGAGACACACATAAACATAACTCGCTCATTTTAGCTTACATATAATGTATGTTATGGCCTAAGAATCAGATTAATACATTTGCAAATTGAAAATAATAAATTGGCCAATTCAATAAAATTCTAGTAGTTAATAACACATTTCTTCTCCTACAGATGAACACATTAGAACATTTTACCTAAAGATCACATCATTTCGATCATAGGTATTAACTATAAATGTAATTATTAATTTTACAATAATACCATTTCTCAAAAATATATTATTGTTGTTGTAATGCACTGCAATGCTTATTAATGATGCGTCAATCGTAAAAATAGACAACAAAATTTACATAAATAATTGTTTTAATTGCTAATCTAATTAAAGATATAACAAATTTTACTTATGTTATATTATTATTAGCAGCATTTATTAACTCCCAATTTATTTAATATATTACTGGTAATATTCAACTAGCTATTTTTTGTAGGATACACTATATATATAGACCTACATCTTATAGAACCTCAAGTTTTAAATAGTAGAAATCTAGGATTATGAAACTATAATTCATTGATTATAAAATACTGTTCTGTTTACAGCATAACAAGCTTTTAACATAATATGGTTGAATAAAGAACTTCATGTTGCATTGAAATCTCTTGTTGAAGCCTATCAGCGGATGGTAAAATTTTATTTGTCTGTCAGTGTTTCAAATAACATATGTACAAACAAAATATATAAGGAAGAAAATGATTTATATAATTAGCTAGATGTTTGATCATAGAGATGAACTACGCATATAAGAATAATGCTTATTTTGTTTTCACATCATTGAGCTTATAATGTACTATTGCTTGAATACAAAGGCTTCAGTTTTAAGTTGATTAATTTTAATAGAAATATGACTAAAGATTTCTTTATATATATATATAGTTATTATAAAACCTGCAAGCAGGTGAATAACTCTTATTATACAAGTAATAAATACATTTATAACTAATTCAACCAATTTCTTATACATTGACTATTCTCTATTGAGATTTATTTGTATTCACTATTTAATTATTGTCAGCTTGACAGAACTATTTTATTGAACAGCTGGAAGAGTGTACTGTGAGTGTAATGGATAGATAGTAGACAAATGAAGGCAGATACAGTAAGTATTTAAAATATTTCAACATAAATATGGAATGTAGCAAACACTCAAATCATAACGACCATCATATTTTGGCTTTTGGTCATCACATAATCTAATATTAAATTAGAGACAATATTTACAATAAAATAGTAACTATGCTTTGTAAATTAATATTCCTTGCGATTACTGTACTGATATGCATTATTATCTATTATATATTTAAATAAATATAAAAGTTGTTTAAACACAGATGTTAGCAGCTGGATAGAAAGTAAACTTTAACATAGGTTACTTAAGAGTGAACTGTACACTGCGAGACATTCATAGCATACTATTGACTGACCTCTTTCACAATATACAATATCATCAAAGGTTACAATCGAAAGATTTGTTAAATATTATATATTTTAATTGTTTCTATTTGAATTAATTTTACCTAAGACAACATATTCAATGTAAACTTTATAGTGTTATCTTTTTTATTTATTTCAGTCTTAGTTTTCAAAAACTCAAAGACAGTGCGAGGAACACGGACGCACTCTACGCAACGCCATACACACCTATAACAGATACGGCGGGCGGTGAAACCTCGTCTCGTTTCATAAAATATCAATAGAAACAATTACCTCTACGTCTAAACCGATTAAAGTATCAAGACTAGTAACGCTCGCGGCGTCGGCGTCGCTCGCTCGATCGGTCCGCACTGTCGCACCGCGACCCCGTCGCACATATCACAGGCACGCGCCGGCCGGGAGGCGAGTCCCAAATAAATAAATCACCAAGTCTATAATACTCCGGGACGCGGACGCGTGCACTCCGGCGAGCCTGATCGTCCCGATAATGGAATGTAAGCGTGATACGGTGGAGGGGCGGCGCGGTCACGCGTCGGGCGGCGCGGCCCGGCGCGGCACCATCACGCAGGGCGGCGGCGCGCTGGCCGGCAGGAAGGCGGGCGGCGGCCGCGCGCCCATGCGCACCCACCAGCGCGTGGCCTTCTGCAGCAGGCCGTCCTTCTTGCCGCCCGCGCCCGCCCCGCCCGCGCCCCCGCCGCCGCCCGCCCGCCGGCCCGGCGGCGCGTCCGCCGCGCCCGCCCACTCGGGCACGTCGCTCACGCACTTGTTCGGTGGAGGTTGAAAACTGCTTCTCGTCAGCTCGTCTTGCTGTGGAGTTACAAATTAAATATGTTAATACCTTCGATTTATAGGATCTATATAATTAGTGACTCGTTGCCGATGAGATGTCTCTCGTGACCAACTTTTAATTATAAAAATTAAACATCTGAGCTCAATCATTGTCGTTATTGATGATAAGTTGCTTAAGATAATATTCTTTTATAATTCCAAGGGGTCTTTTATAATTCCAGTCATGGATAAATTGCATGTTTTCGCGTGAATAAAAACTTTCACCCGGGTTTGGAACCCCAGAACTAGTTGCCGACGGACAGTACTTTTACCTCTCGATTGTTGACAATTTTTTTTAAGGACGTGAAATAAATACTCAACATTTTTATTTAACAATATTAAAAATAAAATACTTACGGACCTGATAAGGGACTCGTATCTGCAGATGTGCGTCCCGCCCGTACTCTCCGTCGGGCAGCTGTATGCTGGGTGGCAGGCCCAGTCGCTCGGCCGCTGCGGCGGAGCGCGCGCGCGTCTCCTGTTCCACCATCTCCTGCAGGCGCCCCACCATCGCCTGCAACCTCTGCTGCTTCTCCCATTCCCTACAAATTACATATTGACATACATTTATTAACATTTTATCATTGTAGCCTATTCTAAAGAACTTCTGGTCTATATTGACTATAGACTTATTCGTTTTATTGCCATGGCCTAGATAGAGGACTTTAGTCTACAAGCAGCAATCACTCCATCCTATCTATGTAAACATAGACTGTGATTCAATAGGTCATATTATGTTACAGTACAGCTGACGTCACAGAAATTAATTAATTGTATATCGATTGTAACATTATTTAGTACATGTTTATTTTAATTACCTTATAAGCCTCTCGTTTAAAATTTTAACACACTACCGATTACAAAAAATTACAATTAGGAGGTTAAACTGTTTCCACTAAGGGTATAACATAATACTCATTATCTTTCGTGATCCATGACTGCTATTGTTTATAATTACCTAGCTGTACTCACATTAATATTATCAGTATTTGCTTGGTATCGTGCAGAGCTGCTGCACGCAGTTCGCGCCGCGATTCCGCCATGAATAACGACCGTGAATGGGTACGAATCTAGTTAGTCAAATATCGATATTATGTACGTGAGTACAGTCGGATAATTACATATAATAATACTAATATATTTCTAAGGAGCAAAGTCCAATGTAGCAATGTTTCGCGTTTGAATCGATGCACATCGAGGCAACAACTGATGTTAAAAATTATAACGTCTTGATTTAGGAAATAAATTATAAATCTACACCAATGCATTTTGAATACAAGGACTGCAGATAAATAATCTACTAAGCTCTGGAATTATATTTTCTCAAATGACATGCATATCTTAACATTATCTCGTCTACATGTTGTTTGAAGTGGATTTGTCTCAAAATGTCTTTATCTTTTTATGTTTCACGCATCTTTAAACGTTACGCATTGTCGATTTAGTTTCTAATTGATTATGAAAAATAGCAATAACAATATAATGTACATACATTAGCGATCAAACTACTACAAGAAGTGTCAGTCTGTTATTCGAAATAACTTTTCTTCGTAAGTTATTGTATTTTTAAGTTATTTTTTACAATTTGACAGATGTTTTCCATAAATATATAAAGAATATTGTAAATTTTATTTATGAAGCAATATTTATCAATAATATAAGTAATGATACCTTTCCCTATATTTGTAGTATAAATATTTTGATTTAGCTGAGTGCAAAATTTTATATGGATTCTTTTAAAGCAAGAAATTTGAAGAAATACTAATAATAAAGTTTGTAAAACATTCTTTAATATTTCTAAGTAACTCTCCAAGTCGAAATTATATATATCCAGGTATCACAGTAACCAACCGACTTGCAGATAAATTTTGAAAGAAGCAATTTTAGTATCAATCGGTTCAATCAATTCTAGATCGATTATTAATTTCGACCGTCCGATGAATAAGATATCCAGGATATCAGATTAGCCACCAGCTGGTGGTGGTACTCACAGTGTTGAATGGTGGTGCCTGTGGTCGTGACGCAGGCGCGTTCCCCCCGGCGCGCCGAGCCGCTCCATGCCCGCGCACCCCGGCACTTGCACCGAGAGCATCTGTAAATCACAACACACTGCTCTCACTTATGTGGCCCTCCTCGTCATTAGCCCTATGTCCTACACAGCAACTGGACACAACTATTCTTTTTAATAATAATAAAGAACGATGTTATACTTTTGTACCATGTAATGTGTTTGTCAATATACATTCAAATATTACCAAAGGGTTTTCCAATTCATTGATCTAAACTCTTACAAATTTCATATTCATAATAATAATATTTAAAAATACAAATGGAAATCCACCCCTAAATATGGTAGGTGGTGTCAGTAGGAAGGTAAACTATGTATATTTGTTGGTGGTATTACTAACATTGATCATGTTAATGGATTAGATGGTATTAGGTTATGTTAAATGGAAAGGTTTCATTAAAAAAATATTAATATTTTCAGGGAGATGTTTTATACATAAATATAAAACAAATGTTATTTGACAATATATAAACTACATATACATATATAAACAACAATCATGAGATTTCATTATATTTTTAATAATTTTAAGTTTTTAAGAGGTATGAATAGAATTTAATTATATAAAAAACTATTTTTTTTACTTTGTGTAAAATTGTGTATGTAGCAATATTTTCTTTAGATGTATGTTATTGTTAGGACAATACATGGTTAAATTGTGAGATATTATTAAAAATTTAGTTAAAAGTTAGCCTTAGATAATATTATAGGTTTGGTGTTGCCGAGGAAATATAGATACTGGTAATACGAAAAAAAAATGGTATAAATAAGTAAAAGTAAAGAAACTTTAACAACAACTCAGTTTTAATTAATTTATTGGTTTTAATGCTTTTACAGTAACCAATTTTTTCATCTTTAAAATAATAATTTAGTAATGATTTTGATTGATGAATTTTATGAAACTAATTGACTTGTATCTGCATTGACGAAGGTGCATTTATTGAAATAGTGATCAAAAAATTGTATCCTGTTGTTTTTTTTTTTGAGTCATTATTATTTACTTATAAAATGATATTTATATGTTCAGGTACTATATATAAGATAGATAAATGCTTTTTTTAAATGTACTACTTTTAAAGAACACAATGTTACAATAGATGGTTTGTTGTATATTTGTATCTTTTTTATAACCTTCTTCAAATATAGAATTTATTTTAGATAGAAATCTAAATAAAGATAAAAAGTATATAGCAACAAAAATTTCGAGTGTATATATATATTATTAAAATACTGACTTCAACATACACTCGAAATTTTTGTTGCTATCTAAAATTATATCAAAAATCTCTTTCTTGATAGATATTTTTGTTAAAAAAAAAAAAAAATATCAAACACAACAATATACTATTTAACTGTTTTGTGGAATAAGTACTTCTAGATTTTAGAAAAAATGTGTTAATGTAATCAGTTTGTAATGTGTCATTGTTATAAAAACTAAAGTTGTAAAGACAATAGGAATTTTGTTTTATCATATTTTCACCCTTTAGTGTTGTCTTTTATCAAGTGTCAGATATGTCAACTAAAACTATATATACAGTCTGATTATATGACCAAAAAATTATTGATGATTTTTATATATTTTTTATAAGAATTAACATTCTGTTTTTTAATTTTAGTCATGAATGTCTCTAAAGATATTAACTTTTATACATATACAGAATGTTTCTTATTATTTATTTGCAGTTCTTTAGTGTTATATTGACAAGCTTTTTGTTAATATGTCATAATCGATATTTAGAAGTTTTTGATATTTTAAAGTATTGTTACTAGTACTTGAATTATTAGAAATCATTCAAAAGTGTTGTGCAGATATTATTGAGTTGGCATGTCACGACTATCGCGAGAGGTGATTACGGAACTGTCTGTCATGAAAATTTATTTAAATTCACACAAACAACGTCTGGCCGTGACGTCGCTATCGGCGCGGCTCTTATCACTTGGCACGCTCCCGCCGTCTCACGATCGTCCGAATCTCAGCTCTCGATTCTACTTCTAGTTTTTCGTTCTAACATAAATTTCAACTTTTATCCACTTTATTCACTAAAATAATATAAAATTCAGCCGTTCTTTCAATTATAGCTGTTAGAATATTATCTAAAAAGTTGTCTCAATTTCAATTGTTTATGAAACTTATCGCTATCTTTATGGAGATGTTTAGAGATTAAAGTATGTTTGGACTTACTATTTGAATCAGTGTTGGCCACAATGGTGTATGTTTCCACAGGTTACAGAACTGTTTATTTCAATTCCGTCGACACGCCGTTGGATTCACTTGTAGACAAATCGATTACACTATCATGGTTTTAACGAGCTTGCTTTTTAAATCACTACCACTCATCTTTCCTTTTGCTTGTAAAAGCTTTAAATATTTAAAACAAAACAATCACAGGGCAAAACACGGAGACTACAACACTCGTAAAGCGCTTTTACTATAATTAACTATCATTCACTAATAATTAAAATATGGTTTATATGTAATAACACTATAAAAATAAATAATTTATAAAACAAAGATAACATATAAATTCCACTATCGCGAATTTTGCAGAGTTACTTAGCACTCTTTTTTTCATATTGGCAGGAAGACGCCTGCCATCGAACGAGTCTTGTTGTTCAATGACGCGGACGCGGCCGCGCCGCGTCGCGGTGTTCGCAGTGGCGTAGCGGGGAGAACGGGCGGGTGACGGTGCACCGGCTGCCCCGATGTCGCCGCACACAAAGTAACATTGTGTAATGATCACGCACACTATGAAGAAGTCTGTCTAGTTGCATTTGTGTGCTTTATCGAAAACGCGATGATATTATGATGATCTATGAGTGTGTGAGTTTCACTAGCGATAGTGAGCGTAGACATGTGTACATGTAGAGAGCACACATAGAGGACTCTCGATTGCTGCCACCGCCTCGTTTATGTATGCGCACCTATAATTGTAATAGTAAGCGATGACGCGTTTTGTCGGCTCGTGAGACGAGACGGTTGGCATTGCTCAATGATTGAGCTATACTCAAGTTGTACGTAACAACGAACACAACAAAAAATTATATTGTATTAAAAAGATTCTAAATATAAACAATTAATTTATATTAACCTAGAAGAATTCATAAATAGTAAAAGTTACTTCTTTTCAACATACATTGTGAAATTGTGAAATTAAAAAAATTGGTTTATATTTTCGGATCATGTATCAAAATGACAACTTTTTTTTTTTGTATTACATATATAATAACCTATTAAAGTAACAGTTTTTTTGTTTAATAATTAAAAATATGAATGTATAATACATATTTATTACTTTTTTATAACCTACTAAGATGTCAGTTTTATTAAAGTGTAAACGTTAACATCTATTAGATTTTGAAAAATATCTCGGTAGGCACTACAGGTACCAATGATTACGTAGGAATGTACTTGTAGTTAGTAGTCTGATGGTAGATGTCAATGACAATATTTCTAGTATACTTCAATGTCGGTCACCTTGGATTGAGGTTATTTAATCCTCAAATACGCTGATACAACTGGGTCAAATGATTATTCTTTACGTTTAGTTTTTATATTTTTAGGCTTTTCTTATACAGATGGGACTTAAGATGTTTATATTAAATGTACTTTTATTTATTAATGGTTAAGATGTTTGTATTAAATGTACTTATATTTATGGTAATATAAGTATTGTTAAGTAGAGTTAAATATTATTAATTTCTGTATATACCATCGAAAGTAATTATTCAATTTATATTTTTAATTAAAAAGAATATATTACAGACAAACAGACAACTACAATTAAAGCTTACAATATAACAGAAACATTTAATTGTTATTTAATGTTATAATGTTTAAAGAAGCTTACTCTTGTGTGAGTCGTTATTACAATCAATTGTGTTACGAATACCTAAGTTTTAAGACATGTATATTTATAATGTAACTTCTGTTACGGGAACGCTGGGTAAGATTTTGTTTTTTTGAAGAAAGTAAATAAAAAAATTTAGTATATCATTATTTTTTATATAAATATTAGTGTAATTAAGTTTAAAATACACTTTAGGGCAATAGTAACCTATCATAATTGTCTTACGGGGTTGGCGGCGGAGGCGGCGCGCCGGCGCAGGTGCGGGCGGGCCAGCGCGCCCGCCGTGCAGAACAGTATGGCGGCAACGCATGCGCCTGCCCACCACCAACCTGCAACATTTGTAACAATTATACTGACTTTTTAATATTATCAATACAAGAACTTGAAGGGTTAAAAATATATTAATTTTACAATATTTAAGGAATCTCAAATATCTGGTAAGAGGTACTTTGATTAAATTCTAGATCATCTAGCGACACAGATTTCGTAATGAACAACACTGTTATGCTGTGTTTCTTTTTATTACAAGTTGTGAAGAATAATTTTAATAATTTGCTACAGTTGATAAGACTTCCATAAAATATTTGAAAACATTTGCCATTAAGAAAAAGACTTGGCAAAAATTATATCTAACTTGGTTTTAGAAGTTTTTTAGTTTTTGTGATTGTTTGTTTGCTTTATATCCCTTATATTATAAAATTAGACTTAATAGGTGATTATACGTCACTTCATTTGCACGTTAAGACCGTAAATAAACCTTTTTTTATCAAATAATCCATCTAATACTTTCTATACGTCGACACAAACAGTGAGCTATGTCCAACTTATTAAATTTCATTTTAATAAAACTATTTTACGCGTTTATTTTTACATTTTTTAATTTAACCCGACGTTTCGAATGGTTTGGAGCAGATGTGTTCCTTGATTCCAGTACCGATGCTCCTCTTCGTTTGACCAATGTATGATAAGCCACAATCACAATCAAGTTTGTATACACCGGCACACTGCAAGGGATTGTTAATCTTAAGTGGTCTCAAGAATTGGAACACTTTTTTATGTGGTTTGTAAATTGTCCTTATAGAAACCTTCTATCAGTAATCCTCTTCGCATATGGCAGAAGTGCTGGTTACCGCTCATCTGTGAGTGGCTTCGTATGGCGAGGCACGGGCAGCTTGTTGTTGTTGATCAAAACGTCGAGTCTTGTTAAAAATTTAAAAAAAAACGCGAGTTATATCCGTAACTTAGTTTTATTAAAATGTGTACTCGTGTAAATCTTAGAAAACATTATCAAATTTCAACAAAATCCATAAAAAAAATATCTATATGTATATTCAAGTATATATATATATATTTATATATATATATATATATATATATATATATATATAAAAAAAGAAATATATATGCATGTACAGTTTTGCGTTATTTCCTTATATATGTATATTTTTTTGACCATTTTCAGAGGACAACCAAACACATATTTTCAAAAAAACGCATGCAAAGATTTTCAAAGGTTTGAATAATTTATATATATATTAAAATAATTAAGTGTAGCCTAATTTAGATAGCCTACATCATAAAACTGCCTCCAATAATGAGAAAGAATTTTTCAAATGCATGCGGTAGCTTAGAATTTAAATGCGTTTAACAAATAAAGTTTTCCGATTTATAATATATAAAAAATTTAAATGAAGACTTAGAGGCCAACGATTTTCAATTCTAACATTTATATATAAATAGTTTTGATCATAATTGTACTTTATTCAGATTACATTCATAATTTATGGAAAATATTGTCATTAAAAAAACTACACGTGTATATGACATTCAACTTTGAGTATGAGTTATTGAAGCTTAACGAATTTTAACATCTCTGATTGTAGTTGATCTGAAATATTATAAAAAAATTATATCTGTATGTATCATATTTTATTTTTTGTTTATTATAATAATCTGTAATATGAATTTTAAATTGTCATTAATATTAAAATATTTTTACTGAAACGATTTTTTAATTCTTGTTATATTTTACGTTATTTATGATATAATAAAGTTTTTGTTTCGTTTTTATAAACGCATATTATTTGTATTTTCATAATTATGAGTTTGAATTTTACCTAAATAAAACTATTAAAAATATAGATGTTTTTATAGAGTAAATTGTCGGTTTAAGAATTTGTTATCTAATAGAATCCTTTACTTCCTTAATATCACAAAAGGAAAGTGTAAAGCCAAGCTAAACGCAACATAGGTTTACGTTTGACGACAATCTGGTGTTAAGCTGTCGTCTGACATATAGCACGCTTACCTAGAAGGTACTTATTTGAGGTTTTAAGATTGTAATTCTACGGAGACATCGGCCCAGGTAGAGTTCCAAAGTTTTTCTATCCTTATAATAATATATTTATGAAGGTATTAACATATATTACCAGAGAAACTAACAAAAATAATGAGTGTCTGAAGAACTGGTTTATAATGTCAGAGATAATATGGTATAATTTATGTTTTATTGCATTCTGACTAACCTGGCACATGATTAGGATGAAAGGAGACGAATGAAATCTGTATATTATCTGTCAATTGAATCAGACAAATAATGCCGACTATTTTTTTATTATTAGATCAATGAAAAATAACGTACTCTATATATATTTTTATCCGTTTATAAATACGTAAAGACTATCTGGATTTGCCTGAATAGTGTCGAACTCATTCGTTATTATTCATGAGCTCGGAGCATGTTGGAATCGTTGGAACTAACCACGAAATAGCCCCTGAAAGGATCGGGGTTCTAGTCCTGGGTTCGTTAGTAGTCGGACAAAATCCGATAGTATTAATATGAGTACAGACGGATAATTATATACTGTAGTAATCAAGAGTCACGAAAGTTTAAATAAAAAGTAAATTTAGTGATTTAATCAATATATTATATTCTATGTCAAATAAACACGCAACTCTAAAAAAATATTTTTTAACGTATAGTTTTATATATAAAAACGTCAATTATATTTTAAAAATGTATTTAGTTAGGTTACAAAAACACGAGGTTTAGTTTATTACGAATATATATTGTTTTTAATTCTGAGATGACGAGTTAAGAACATTATAATATGTAAATGTGATGTAAACAGCAGAGTTATTTAAAACGCAATAACTATAAAATGCAAAATCTATGAAATCTGAACTGAACCGTATGACAAATGAGACCAGTAGCTACTCGTATGGTGTAGCGGTCGAAGGTTGCGGTCGTTCTCTCTGGCCAAAACAAATCGCATTTGGATGCTCGTACTCGACAAAAATTCGACATCGTTCGCCCAAGAATGCACAGTGCGGCTATTTTTAGAGGTTAGAGGAGAGCGGGGGCGGCGGCGACGTCTGGTGTCGGTCTGCCGGGGCCTGCCACCGATCACTGAAATAGCTTCTCCAGCTGGCAATACCTGGCCACGTGGTGAGCCTACTGCCTACCTGTTCTCTTCAACTCTCTGACAAACGTTACAGCTCTATCTCTTACAGAACATCTGGTTTAGACTAGCTGTATATACAAAAAATATAATATAGACAGTATTTATTCATCTCATATAGATGAGCGTAAAGATAACGTATTTGGGAGAAATTTTTGATTGATATCTTCATTTATTACAGGCAATTATTTTTTTCAATGGACGGAGTTTGGGACTTATTAAATAGAGTCAGAATATTGTTTTGGTAGCAGAAAAAATCCCTACATACAAATTGTAACTAGATTTTAACAAATTTATGATCGGTGAGTACAAGGTCACAACAAAGTAAATACCAAGATATTTCAGTGCCACTATATGATAGCAATAAAAAAACCTATAATTCTTTAGGAAACAAAATTCGCCATAAGTTTCAGGGTAAATCAAAATATTTCGCAAATAATAATGGACGACTGGAAAAAAACAAGATAAATTTTAATATTGAATTTTAATTGCTTTAATAAATATTTTTACAAATAATCTTATAATAAAGGTATAGCTTACAACTACTAAGAAAAGAATTATTGACTTGCAAGGATACTCACAAAATCAAATAATTAAAACAACATATAAATTGGACAGTTTTAATGTATTTAGTATAACTTTTAACTTGAATCGAGAAATATGTAATAACTGAGCTTAAAGGAGAGGATCTTTGACTTAAATAGGGAACGACGTGAAGGCAGAAATACGGTGCACGTGGCAATAAGTTTATCAAATAATATGGGGTGGTCAGAGGGGTAGGAGGAGCCAGGCGGGACGCTGCGAATTCTGTCTAGACGGAGTGTAATTAGGAAGGTAAGCGTAGGCAGCGGTGGCCAGCTAAGCGCCCCACTTGCGTCATACTCTAATTACTAGAGTAACAGGTAAATTGTTCCTTCTTTATCTACACTACGTGTGTAAGCATTTGGCTGAAGGAAGTCGGTGACATAAGCCCACTTAAAGCTATTGTTAGTATATACCTTAACATCCAAAACAGCTCGTTTGTTTAGCTTCCTTACCGTGGCTTATTATACTATAAATTACTGAAGAAATATTATTATAACTAGATCTTGTCATAAATATAATAAATATAACACGCTATTGAGTTATACAATAATAGTTTGAAAATATGTAGAATAATGTTAGGTTTTTTACATCATTGATTTTTATTTTTTTTTTACATTTCTTTTAGTTTATTATTTTTTTCCTTTGTGTTACTTTACTGGCATGTTGATTTATATTGTGAATATTAGTAGAACATGATGCTGTTTTCCCAATAAATAAAATAAAATAAATATAATGAGTAAGCAATAATAAACAAAATAATAAGAAAATAAGTTTGATACTAATAAATTGTTTATTTATTTAAGATATCTATAAAGTATAGATATTGTAGTTGTTATTTAAAAAGATCTATTTTTACATTGTCCTGAAAAAAAACAGAAAAATAAAAAAAAAAAAATGAATAATTGACATGTGGGAAATGAGTAATATCCCCTCGTAAGAATTAGTTTGGGATAGTATATATATTAATTTATTAAGGAAGCTTGAAGGCTTTTTATTAGCAACTACAAAATACCTATATTGGTTACGTCACTATGAACATTTAGAGCTAATGAGACATTTTGTTTAACATCTAATTAGCGAGTAATCTGTCAATGATGGGTGTGTCTGAGGTAAGCGTAAGTGTGGAAGTTTGTGTTAATATTAGGGTTGTTTGTCAACGTCGTGTGTTAGTGATGTACGTTACTCGGCTTCTATAAATAAGTGACAGTAGCAGCGCTGCGTCAGCTCACGAAACCAAATGAAATGCACTTACTGCAGCTGTGCTCTGAACAATCACATCAATGCACTGCTAGACCGCTCAGACGGCCCTCATTCAATGTCATTACAAGTATTGATTGACGCATATCGGAATATTTTATATAAATAACAAGAATTATCTCGAGACAGATATACAAAGTATAAATTTAAATCATTTTTATTTATGTTAATTATATTCAATATATATATAAATAATACAATCACATTTTTGAGTATGTATTCACACTTTTAATTTACAACTATACGTCAAGTTAAAAGTGTAACTTGTGTAGATAAAATAGACCTGGATCTCAAAGAAGTCTGTCATTTCAGTGCAATGCAGTCAGTAGCGGACTAGCCTGTAAGAATAACCGAGGTTATTTCCATCAGACGCGTCCAACAACACCCTCCGTACGACAACATTGTTGTACGATACACGCTACACTGATAAATTACGGATAAAATTATAAATGTCTGTTTGTTTTGTTCCACCACTAACATGGCTTGCGTTTAATGTTATTCCAAGACAGTTCCGGTAATAAAAAGTAGTATATTACTTAACTTTATCACTCCAGTTGCTAAATGAATTGTTTTTATTAGGTTATAATAACCATATTCTTTTTTTTTTAAAGCGAAAATAACATAAATGTTAGTCTTTTTAAAATAAATTTATAAGTCAATAGCGTTACTATTGCAACATTAAATAGTTGTGTAAAAACAAGTAAATGTATGTTTCATATCACCTGGGTATATTAAAGTTTGTGCGTGAGTTCTATTTTAAAGAAAGCTTTACTTAGCCTGCCACGGAACTTGCATACCAGACATTCATTGAACGAATACATGTTTACGAACTGTTTACGATGTCGGTCTTCAAGATAATACTCACTCACTCACTATTGTAAACGAAATATTCTGTAGCAATTATCCAATTATAAATTTTAGGATTTAATTTAAAATGTTTTTGGCACGTAACTCAAAAACGATAACGAAACAATAGAATTAATATAAATTTAAAATGTATTGAATATATTTTTTACTTTTAAGGAGGAAGAAAAGAAAAAATTGTGTCAAACATGTGTACGAAAGTAATTTGCAAAAAGGTTTTTTTTTGTACGAGAAGTGTGTTCAGAAATTAATTATTTTAAGTATTCAGTCCTTATATAAATAATAAAGCAACAAAATTGTATATTCTAATTACTGAACTGCGATTAGTATTAGACATACTAAAATACCTTGCGCACAAACAACTTGTAAGATACATTAATAGATCTCACAGTGAAGCGAGAAATATAAATAAGGCATTCGTTGTAAACAAAATTTTTAGTCTCTTTACAGTAACATGATATGTTTGTAACCTGGAATGCAGTGAAAATCTTTTAAGATCATGTATAACTAGAAAATAATGACAGCGCAGCCATATTTGGATTCACTTTCGCTTCATTAGAAGGTAACCAAGTTTGCATATTTCTCTGTCATTTTTGCGCGTGCGTGAGGACGCAAGCGCGGTCTCAATTGTTTTCGTTGTGTTTTGCGGTTTATTTTTGGCGTTCGGCGGCGCGGTGCAAGCCAGTCGCGTAGGTCCTATCCACTACACCTTGATATCCGAGCACTATTGACACTCAAATTCCATATAAAATATTTTTGTTAGAATGTCCTAACGGTATAGGCCGTTTGGTAACGGATTTATTATCGTTTTAAAATCGTTTAAGAATATGCCTGTTATATTTTCTATAGTTATATAAGTTTAAATTTTATAAATTTTGTGATGAATATTTATACTAGCTACATATAATTAAGTCTATACTTCTTTAAAATTTGATTTAATTAAATAGTATATTACATGTTAGTTATTTATAGGAATAATTCTTCATAGATAACCTCCAACATCATACACTCAAGTGATGCATAACGTCAAGCAGACTGTAACCAAACTTCAATCTATTTAGCGTAAAAAAAGAGGCCATTTTGATGCTTCCCGCCATATTTATTGTTTTCAATTCGTCCAATAAATAATTGAATATTGAATTTTATTATAAATATTACAGATTAGTTTATATATTATGATGAAAGATAAATTGTTAAAAATATTTTATTATTAATATTTTTGTCACACAGCTAACACGAGTAAATAAGATATCTCATTCTTGATAATTGTACATACCTCAGGTTTTTGTGCTCTGATCTAAAGCGATAAATGAATATGCCCGCCCTTTTCCATGACATGACACGAGCCAATTTAAATTAATTCTTTTTATTGGGCTTCTCAATTCATCACATTGAGATGTTCGTCACTGGTATAATCCGCATCAGACTATTTATGCTTGTTGTTTACTTCGCATTTGAGTGTCACTGGATAAAATATTTAATAGGTATTATTTGATGTTTCTTATCAAAAATCATTTAGAAAGTCACCAGACAGCCCACCTACGTTTTATCATATCTGGATTTCACGTGATATCGCTTTTGTTGTGTTTTTGGCATTTACCGATTTGAGAAGATTATTGACTGTATATACTATATTGTATTGTATTGACTATATTGTACTTTTAACATAGGTTTAGTACTTAGAGTATATTTTTTTGGTTGTATTGGTTGATTTGCATGTAGAGATTCAGTGCGATAACGATTGATAACTGGATTACCAGCTTGGACTCGAATCGAATATAATGTGTAACAGAGTCCGAGAAATATTGATCTGAGAAGTATTCGAAGAACAATTTAAGGAAAACCCATACCTACGAACCTTCCGATTAAAAACCTTGGATACACCGAGTTTTTTAACCGGAAGTCTAAATTCCTTGAAATTGGAACATATACTCACGTCATAACAATAAATAGTAAAATTTAATAAAAATATTTAGTAAGTAAATAGTAAATATTTACTAAATAGAAAGAAACATGAAAAATTTTAATATTTCTTTAGTATTAACATCATTAGGTGTACTTTCTTATTGAAATTTTAGTAATTTTAATAATTTTAAATAGAAATACCTATATTTAAAAGCTTATATTGTTTTTTCTCACTAATAATATAAGTATACAAATAATCTATTACGATTATCTGTATACCGTAAAAGACAAATTACACAATCATAAATCTAAGTCATCGGTTTTAAAATAGTATTTCCCGATTTTCTTCGTCTGCGCCTAAGACATATAATTCAGATGTTACCGATTCAAAGAAGTTATAACGTGAATGACGTAACGCAATAACGTTCGGTGAGAAAGTTTTAATATCATTTCTCGGTTCCGGATGCGGTGTACTCCGGAAGCACCAACCGAATTCAACGGAACCTAGTCTTTTTTATCGGATTTGGATCGGATTGTGAATAATTGCCCTTACTCTAACGATACTACTCTGTTACTTCATATTTCGAGACCGTTCTCTTATGATTGAACCGACAAAACATGTTTACTTTTTAATAATATACTTACTACCAAAAATATTTAAATAATTCAAAGAATACTTGCTTACAGCTAATATATTGTGGTTCATTATAATGTTTAATTAATTATGTAGATGATAAGTTAATCGTTTTTACTTTCCATTTGGATTTAAGTGAGGTTATTGTAAATACGTTTTAACTAATTTACAGAAAAAATTAACAGCTCGTCAATGAGTAACAAACAAATTTTCTATTTGTATTTTTTATATGTATATATGTTTACTAATCTTGAATCTTTTATTATCTGTGATAGAATATCTATGGAATAATTGTTAAAGAATTTTATTGTTCTGGTTACAATTGACATGTTAATGTCAGTGTAGTTCAAAATTTTATTAAAGATTACGCAAGTTTCGTCATCTTACTAGATCTGATGTAAAAGAAGACAATACTGTATAAACGTGTATAGTTTGAAAGTGTTTGCGATACAGCATTGACAAAAATAATGCTAAAATCCTAATTGGATCCGAAGAATGAGGCAGACAATTGCCGCGCCTTGATTTGGAACGAAACGTCTTAGTTATATAAGAATAAGAGTGATATTTTCAAGTGTGCGGAATTGGCGCAGGGGTAGCGAGGCGGTATATAGTCTGTTGAGGCCGAGCCCGGCCGATGGCCCCGCGACCTATTTCCCCCGCCCCCTCGTAGGCCTGCCCTCCCTCATCCTTTATCAGCCCGATAATAACAAGACGGTCGATACCTTACCTACATAACTATAGCAATGTATGAATATATATTTTTTGCAATACTATGTAATATTTTGGTGTTTCTTAGATGTAGGTAATTTCGCAAGGACCTCGTATTGTGACGTCACATGGAATAATGCACTGCTGATGACCCTCATGCCCCAAGACTTGTGTAAAGCTATTCGTATTTATTTAAATCCTAATACATGGACGTATTAATGTTTGTTTAAATGTTAGTCAATGATATAAAAATAACAAATGGCTGGTTTGACCTTTGACAAAGTGCAAACTACCAAAAAACTGGTCTGTAAGCTGTACGCAGTGATATGAAAAGATCGCGCGTCTATAGAAATTGTTTGGGATTACTAACGTGTAATAAATGCTGGGTGTTCGGGACAAAGGCTGCGGTGTTAAGTCCGCGGGCCGGCTGTCCCCCGGGAGCCAAGCGGCGGGCGGCGACAGGCGCTCGTAGCTGCGTCTGCCGCACCGCGTTCGTCGACCTGCCGTCTCAAGGCCGCTCTTACACGTGCCACCGGCTGCTTCCTGCCGCCGCCATAACAAACCTCTCCCCCCTCCCCTCCACACCACCCCGTCCCCCAGCCCGAGACACTAAAATGTTCCTAATTCTAGGTATCCGCTATCTGAGGATTCGTCGATTTTAATTTACATGCAATAGACGGGATTAAATGAGATTCGGTTTTGTTTTTTTTTCATAAATTCTTTGGTACCTGTTCCACTGAGTTTACTTATGAATAAATTGATTTTAAACTATGGTAGGCATGTTATATAACGCTCGTATGGGCGGTTATTGTATTGATTTTTATGAATTTTCCGTCTTAAAATTATTTAATTAAACGTTATATTGAATTATCACATTATAAAGAAAAGATGAAATTATAACTCAAATATGTTCAAAATAATGTATCGTATTAAAATGGCGGTAAATTGTTGTATATAAAAACACTTAGATTTATCTATTTTGTAAATTTAAGGAATGTTATCATAATTAAATATGCTACTAAATATACAATCTGTTATCAGTACCAATAACTGATCTCTGCTTTAAGTTTCTAAGACGATTATTTCAATCCCGGGTTGAAGATCGCTTCTTATTGATTTCGACCGTTACAGGACATAGTTTTTATTTAAAAAAGCAAAATTATTTAAAATTTTTAATATTTTATTTCTTTACCATTTAAATATAATAGTTTTTTTTGAATATCTAATTAGGTAGAACTAGTTTCAGCGTGAATTTTTAATTCAAACGGCCTACGAAATAGCTTTCTTATTTTTTATGGGGTTTTTGTGTTCATAATTATCATTAAATAATCGTTTAGTGTTATAATTATAATATTGGCGTTTAAAAAAGCGCTAATTTTTGGCATTAAATAATAATTTTAGCCTCAAACATTTTTTTTAATAAAATTTATGAAAACTCTTTGCATTAACACGTCAATGTCACATGTTCTAAACAATGTCACATGTTTAGAAAAGTATTAAAATGAAGTATTGAATATATACGTCCAGAATGTAGTTATATAACCTTTTTTTAATACGAGGCCGGGAGTTAGCCATTCATCAAGTCATTATGATTATGCAAATTTTACAATATCTTTATTGAGATAACTGATAATAGACGAACGCCACAAGTTATATTTTTGTTTATAAAAAATTATGTACAAAAAATTAAAGTGTTCTTTAGATAAAAAAAATATTTTTTCTTTTATTTATTTTATACTTCTAACATGTATTAGTATTTTTTTAAAGAATCATTTTACTATTTAATTTAACCAGAATTATAATCGGAGGGGTGGTTTTTTAAAATTAAATAAAATATAAAATATTTAATTCATTTACTCTGTATGGTTAGATAATAAGTACTATCACTGAATATCAAAGTTACGTATTAAGTAATGTAATATATTGATAAATTTATTCATACATATTATTGAAGCTAAATTATATTTTTTATACTATCTGTATATTTACAGACAAAAACTTGTAGACTAAATAAATTCGCGAACTCTGATAAGACAGAGACGAAAAGTGATTACTGACTACCACGGAGTTATATCTGATAAAATTAATTGTTTTATTAAAAAGTTATGAATGGACTTGAACCTTCGACCTTTGGAATAGTATCAAAAAAATTATTATAGACAATTCCATCTGTTTTTTTATTATTTATAATTTATAAAATTTTTGCTTATCATAGACAATTTCAAATAACGTTTCTTACAACGACGTTAAATATTTTTGTTTCCCTATTAAAAAAATATATATATTATATCTATGCGACATATCGTTATCTAGTTATGTAATAATAATAATTTTACTTATTACAAAAATTTTATCAAGTAATTAAAATTAAATATTTATATAAAATAGTATGATATCATGATAAAGTGGAATTAAATCGATAATGTTTTAATTTTATTAATATTAATCAATTGTATTACTATTTTTATAATATATAGTTTTTTTTATATTAAAGAAATGTCATCTCTGTCAATGTCGAACTTCTGATTTTTTTTCTTGACACACCACGGATTCGTCAGCGGTACTCTTTTAATTCTTAATTATGATTGATAGGTTTTCATGATTTATGCTGAGAGAAAAAATGTACAAAAGAGGAATTCGTTATAAGCCCTTAAAATTTGGTTAGTGCGTTTTTTGACATAGTTTTAATATATACCAAAAATTACTAAGCTACATATATTTTATTTTAGTATCTAATTTATTTTTAAAAATTGTTTATCAAAAATGGTGGCAAGATGTTTATTAATTGGTATCAAAAGTTAAAAATATATAAAAAAGAAAAAAAATGTATGAACTTAAGTTATAAAACTATAAGTGATAAGACAAAACATACTTTATTAGCTATTGGGATGATGCAAGAATGATGTATAGTTCATACATTTTTACAAAGAATACGATAAAAATATAAGTTATAACATTATTAATTAGCAGGGTTAATACTTTAGTAAATAGATATTTTCATTAAATATTAACATGACTTGAATATTATAATAACAAGTATAATTCGAACATTCAGACAGAACTAATGAACATGTGCTCGGTATACATTGTTTCCTCTTATCAAAGCAGAATGGTTATCAACTACTGTCACTGTGACCTGTCTGCTTGATAATGTAAGTATTGGAGTTCCAAGCCTTACGCAGCAAAATTCAGTCTAAGTATAAAATAAGATCCTTGTCTTAGTGGAGACTCTCTCGGGTCTCGTTACGCAAATTTCGTGGGGTGTTGGGTTGGGAGGGTAATGGGGGTTTGAGGGCTGTCTGTGGAACCTTCGCTCTGATAACCCACATCCGTCGCCCTCCGGCGTCGTATTCTCGCCATTCTTTGCGCCCTCAAATAACTTTTATCTTTAAATATAATATTTATATTATCTTTGTACGGACTATAGTTGTTTTGTCTACCGGCATTCGTTATGACCTTATCTGTTCTCTGTTGTATACTAGTTTTAGATAGCGACTCCGTTCGTCAATAATGATGTGACCATGGTTTAACTATAGTTGTATCTTGAAATATATCAGAATTCTTTGATGTATAATAATTTTTTTTGAAACTCGGTTTTTATACTCTAAATTTAATCGTTGTTTTATATATCTATAATGTAACGGAAAAAAAAAGAAACTAAATTTAGTAGATAATCATTATCATCGAAAATTACACAACCACGAAATACAAAATAATGGAGAGTATGTACAATTCACACATTCCTTAGTTTATATACAACATTGTAGATATATGTTAGATTTTTTTAAATCTATGAGCCTCATAAATAATGAATTTAACTACATTGATTATTTTCATGGAATTCAATGCTTAAACCTAATGAACCTAAGGTAGAATTTCAATATGGCTTCCGTATTGACAACTGTTTTTAGCATTGATTGACATTTCATACAAAGTTCGCGGCAAAACCATTTTTGATATATTGACATTACTTACTTGACTGTAGCGGTTAGAGTAAATTGATAAGTTTTCAACGGGTTTTGAAATATAATTATAATAATAGTAATTAAGTATGAAATAACTCCAAGTTAAAACTTTAATATTTCATTCGGATCGAACAATAAAGCGTAAAAAGAGGGCGTTAGAAATAGTAAGAAGTTAGAGACAGGTAGACAATTATATTATTTTTTCGTAATTTGGTAAGCGTGTTCGTATATACTAAGTTAGCTGAGAATAAAAATGGTATGTTATTTAATACCTCTAGTAAATATTTTATGCGCTTTCTTCATATTGGTGCTAAATATCTTTGGAGATGGAGGAATCTTTTTATTTTTTATAATAATACTTGATAATGAAGTTAATATTTTGTATAGAACGTCGGTCAATATATAAAAATTATTACGCGATTACTAGTTATATATTTAAATGCAATATTGTTTACATATATCATAAAATAATATAAATTAAAGTTTCTTAATGTAAAAGAGAATAAAGGAACTTTACTTTCTTCTAAGAGAAAAGTCTTTTTGATAATCTTTAAAAAGATAAAATATTCTATGAAAATTTGGGGCGTAGAGAGAAAAAGTTGTTATTAAAATAAATCACGATTGACCATAAATTAAAGGATTATAAATCGAATGAGGTTAAGAGAATGAATGACTGAAATTTCGTTAAGAAAATTCCTTATAATATACGAAACGTTCGAAATTAAGTAGGTATGTTTCTTATAACTTAATATTATATAAATTGTTATAGAGATGAGACACAAGTGTGTGACACATTTGAATGAGATTGTTAGAGAATTAAATGTTTGATAAAAATGAATGATTATGTTCTGTTTCTAAACCAATTTCAGAGTGAGGTTAATGTAATACATTAATAGGATCTTAAGTTGTTCACAACAAATATTTAGTTTCACCATCCTACGCGGGTATTAGAATAATACTCCAAATCTTGAGATTATGTTAACATAACTATATAATACTCCAATCAAGATAAGTATGTATCAATGTATGGCGTGTATCAGAATGAAAGGAATTTTTGACTTATAATCACCGTTACTTTGATAAATTAACATTATTACTGTACTGTAATAAATTATTAGTTTTTATATTTATGTAATATGTGGTCGTGATAAAGTTATCTATTGTTTTTCTAACATGTGGTTATTTCTGTCATTAGTATTTTTGTTAATGATACTAAATCTTACTATTAAGCCGGTTATAATTCTTTTTTCTTGTCTTTATTATTGGTTGTTTCATTGTATTCGCATCTCTCAAACATGTAGGTTTTCAACTATTTGTTAGATTCGTAGAGGTTGAAAATGTATAGTATATAATCAAGATATACTGTCTGTAATCCACGAGGTACTTAGTACGTACATATATGAATACACAATAATCATATGTAAGTGTAAAGAAATATATTTTGCAGTTAATTATTTTAGTACTAGTATGCCTAGCAGGCTGTTTTCTGATTGTAATAAAAAATGGTGGTGCGTTTTTACGTACATATGTATGCAAGACAAACACTTTATTCAATTAGCACACAACCATATGAATGGAGCGACAAGCTGGTCAGTACAAGTGGGCCATCGGCGTCGCCTGCGTGGGTAGTTTGAACGGAGCGGTACTGACCAGTGTGCGGGGACGAGTCGGCCGCGGGCGGCGGCGTCGTCGGCGGCGCGTCGGTAACGTTGGAGGGCGCGCTCGCGCAGGCCGCGCAGGCCAGCGCCGAGGGAGCATCTTCCGCGGCGCGCGCGGGGGGCGGCGGCGACGGGCCGGGGGGGGCGCAGAGCGCGACCAGCCGCAGCAGCGCCACGCACCACCACCAGAGCACGGCGGCCAGCGCGCGGGCAGCGCGCCCGACGCGGCCCGGGGCCTCCTCGCGACCGAAATACGCGCACCGTGGAGTCGTGCAGTGAGCTCGTGCCCTCGCTGCGACGGGCGCGTGTACGGAGACGGCGCTATTGGCGGTCAGAAGGCGACGCGGGAGCGCGCGCGCTGCCACACGGCGACTGCGGCGCCGCTTCCGACGGCGCACGACCGCGGCCGAACACTATTTCGGGAGCGACGCTCCTCGCCGCCGCCGCCCGCCCGCCGCGCGCTGCCAATTTTACGCGAAATTGCGGGCGGGCGGTGATCCGATATGTACCGCGATCGCTTGCATCGGCGTCTAAACCGCGGACGTCGATGTACTCTTTGGTTACGAAACTTTTTTCATTGAGAGGGCCGCAGCCGAGGCCGGGAGCCGAGAGACCCGCGACGTACCGCGCCTCCTCCGCGCGACGCTTGCGCCTCTCCTCCACTCGAAATAGTCCTCGACAAACGTGATGCGGCTCGTGTCAATAGACACAATGTCGCAGCAATTGGCAAGGAAACAGAGACTCGCACTATCTCACTGTCTCGCGCACTGTGTTGTGAATTCTTATGCACGGTTTATATTTAGATGTAAAATTATTTCTGATATAGATAGGTGTTTGACATTACGTTGAACTCTCATACGTCGGGAACTTCCACCTGTGTAAATATTCTTACCAGTTTAGAAATCACACCAGAAATTAATCCAGGAATGAAACCACCGGTTTCTCTCTTTGTCGCTGTTGTTCCTGTCTACTCCCATACAGTACTACATTTTATTTTTAATTAACTTGGTAACGATTAACATATTACAGTAATTGATTAAGCTTGACCTTTCAGATGAAATACATGAAAATTCCAAGTTCCTCGTAAATAGGGAAAACAAAATGTGATTGCAAAAAAAACAACTTGATTTAACAATATTATAAAATTATTTTATTTATTTTATTTATTTACAGAAACTAGTAATGAGTTTCTTGTAAGCCTCACATTTTAACTGCACAATACGAATTAAACTACAATTATATGTTATAAATATATATTTTGTGTCGTTGAATCTATAAATTAAAATATAATGTAATACTCTAAATTATATTATAAATTTGGTTTTGATATAATCTTAATAATTTTTTACATAAAAAAAATCTTTCCTCCCACACAGACTTACTAATTGTACAAAATACGACACCCAGCCTTAACTACTACAGCTAGGCTCATGTAATTTGAACAGTCCTTTTGTAATGTTAAGACTCATTAAGACAAATTTTCATCCAAAGATTGATGAACTGGTTCAAAGTCTATAAATAAACCTTATATCGTGGGTCTAAAATTTAATAATATTCTATTTAACAAAGCCAGAGATCATATATAAATGATTTACGTTTTCAGTATATTTGCACTTAACTTCTTATCTTTTGTTTAATTTTTTTGCTTTAATCTATCAAAGACCGAAATCAAAGCACTAAACATTTCAAAATTTAAAAAGTATATATTTTTTTTAAATTGAAATAACCAGGGCTGAATTTATTTTTATCTCAGAGGGGAGGGAGTACAAACGATGTCTCCAGCAACAGGTAGTCTCTTAATATGATATGAAATAAAACGAACTTTAATGACTCTAATTTGCATCTTAAGTACCATCTTAACAAACAATGCTTTAGAATAAAAATCCATCATAATCGGTCCATTCATTTCGAAGCTACAATGCTACAGAGGCCTGTGCTTATGCCTGTGATGCATAGACATATTTTTTGCGTTCATAATAATAATAATAATAATATTATCCGGTTATCAAACCAGAATATATCACACATAGACTAAATAATAGATGATCAAAGTAAGAGTAAAATAAGCCTTACTTCCCTCCTTATTGATTAAGTTACTCAATCTTTATAGTCCGAAATAAGTACATTTAGCGGTTACCAGCTTTTTAGGAAGAACAGGTATATATAATAAAATATACTAAATTGCTCATCGTAGCTCATTTTATGGCGCTTATTTTTATAGACAGAAGAAACATAGACTAGAATATACCAAATTATTATATAATAATTAAATAAAAGTTGCTTCGGTGATGAAAAAGTTGAGGATCAGTAGGACAGTTTGGTGTGGGCGTGTAATTGAGATATGAAAGTAACATAGACAAAAATACTCCATATGAACGTAGAAAAGGAGTCGAAATCCGAAGAATGTAGAAGAAAGTATATTTTCAAAAAGAATAGAATTTAGCACTAAGATGAATGATTAGAATGAAAGAGTCATGGACCTCACATAGTAGGCATTTGATTGAATGATAAATCCTGCTTTTTTTAATTAGTCCACAAATTGAAAAAGTTCTTAAAGGTTAAAATAAAACTTTTTATAAATACAATAATTACTACTCAGAAGGTCTCGGACCCATTCGTTTCGATTTCCTGTAGTGCATTCAAATTTACAAAGGCTCTTTGGCGATTGAACTTATAGAATGGAAGTAAACTATCGTTTAGCTTAGAATTATGTCAAATAGATACTTATAATTCTATTCGACAAGCGTTAATGCTTCTCGTCTAGGTCCTCGGGCGGCAATGAGATCCGGTGAATTCGCGAGCACGTTGACGATGGTTTGATAAAATCAACGTTTAATGATTTTTAATTTGTATTGACCTCTTAATAGACATTACCGACAGCATATTAATTATGAAAGGGGCCATTCATTATTCATTACGGTAATTTAGCCTTGAATGTAATTAAGTTGTTTTAATTATTTATTGTACTTATATATTTTTATTATTTAAGCAATATTATTTATTTATATCTTATCCACGAATATCTATCATTAACAATTTGTCCAAGTCAATTTGAAGAGTCAGGAGTCTATTTGGATACAATACCTATTAAAATAAGCTTCTGGATACTCTCCAACTTAAAAATTAAGGCTACGAGGATTCCAAACGCCCTGGTCTAAGAAGAATCACTCAACAAAGTCAAACAGGTTTTTTATTGTGACAGTGTTTCACAAACGTCCAAATATTGAATATTTTACTTATAAATGATTTTACTTATGAATGGATTTTTAGGGTTACTTAAAAAATTAACTCCGATAGAAATACAAACAATAATCAGACGATAACTTTTATATATTATATATGCTGAATTCGTAAGTTTTTATTTAAAAAATGTTATTCGGTATGACGATTAAGTATAAAGTGTCATTCATTCATTTAATTATTCATTAATTTATAGTGATGTCACATGCTACCTTGAATGAAAAATCTCCTTTCCTTCAAAATACTTAGTTCGAATAATGTTCACTGAAAACCAAAAAACTGATTACAATTTTCATATTTAGTTGCAAAAATTGTACCACGATCAAATATTAATTTCAGACTAAAAACAATATGTAATTCAACCCTATGCCATTGGACTAAGGCTCATTATTAATGGTATAAAGAGGCCAGCTTTGTATGAGAGCTTACGGTATATAATTACTTTATCTTTTTTATTTACTAAACTGCAGTTAAGATAATAGAAGAGTTAAAGTTAGTTCACGTATTATAAGAGTGTATATAAGAATGCGGGCTGTGACAGGCTGCAGGCTGCAGGCTGCCGGCTAGGTCACTGCACCGGAGCCGCGGTGAACAGCGCATGTGGCCACTGTCCCCCGCCGCCTCCACGTCACGGGAAATAGTTGAAACGAGAGAGCGATTTCAAATATACTTATTATTTAAATAAATATTATAAATAAAATAAATATAATAAATATGTAAATATTATCGGAGAAAAAGCCTCACAAGGGCCTGGCAAGGACCCCGATAGACTTCGATACCAGTTGGGAAATTCTAATAATGTACGTATATTTAAAAAAGAAAGTTCTTAATCAGGTTAAAAGTAGACCGACTTGTAACTGAAATATAATAGTAATTATAATATAAAATTTTTAGTACTTAATTTTTTTTCGGATTAAACTCCAGTTGATGGGATCTGATTGCTATAAACAATTTGAAATGTAAGATTATCATTTAAATGTGTTGCATTTAGTTCAGTTCTTATAACTTGGGTCACAGCGGTGCCCTCACCGGTTACTTTAAATTTTCATTAGCCTCTCTCAGCGCCGCTCGCTGCCGGCAATTACATTTTGCAATTTACGAATTGTCTTTTTATTTACGACGCTTTTACTGATATTCGTATTTTCGACGACAGTTCCAGTATTTTAGAAATATAATTCATAGTAAAAATAATGTTATTCTTGTTATTTTATTTGGCTCAGCATCTTAATACGAATATTCAATAAAAACAATTTAAGAATATCTCTTTTAGACCATTAATAGTGAAATATTTTCATTAAAAATAACATCTAAGACAGTTTTAAGTTACGAAAACAGTATTTGTGATCCAGATCTAATGTCAACTCGTTGATGTCTTTTGTACGACATGGAATTTTCAGACGATTTCTCTAGTTATTGTTGTTTTAAAACTGGAATGTATAAAAAATAATAAACAACTTAAAATGTTCTTATCTCTAAATACCAGTGGCCAGACGTTTGTGAATTACAAAGAGTAAGAGCATAAACATTGCCTTGGGTCGGCGCTGTCGAGATAAGATTGAATTAATTCTTAGTAATTAAATGCAAAGATAACAAATGCCTATCCTGATGGGTGTGAATGTCATGAATATATTTTTAATTAGTTTTTCTATTTATAGTAGAAAAAAAAGTCAAGTAAATACAATTTATAATTCTTCATATTTTAAACTATAGTTGGCAGTTTAAAAATTATCTCGAAATATATTGTGATTCATTTGTCAATGGAATATGAAAAATATTTTACCGAATCTTAGGAAAACTTTGTTTTAAGGACCATTATCAATTTTGTAGAATAATTATTTTTAAAAATACTTATACAATATTTAAAATTAGTACTATTAGATGTGGTTCATTTATAATATTAAATAATCGCGTCTCCATCCGCGGTTCAACGATGAAGGACAGTAGCGTAAAGCTAGATAGCCTGTAAATTTCTCATGAACCAGCATATCAACATCAGAAATAATTTTTCAAATCCATCCTATAAGCAAATAAATTATTCTGTTTTATATATATATATTTTTTTTATTTTTTTTTTATTTTAAAGATACAAAAGTTTTCTTTCTTGGTGTCCTAAAACTCTCAAGAGTTTATTCGAACACTGCACATTCCTCTTAATATTAAAATATATATTAGTATAGATAGGATAGTCATTTGCATTTTTCATCCTGGGTATTTATTTGTATACTAGGTCCATAATATTGTTTAAATAACTGTTTATTTGTTGTATTAAAGCCGTGTTGACTGTACCGTACGTGCCAGTGACCTCGCTGATCCCGACGTCAAATATATATAGAGAATGCATTTTATATTACTCTCCTTTTATATAAGTGCTTGTAAAAATTATTTTGAAGTAATGATATGTTGGTTTTAAAATCTTTTTAAATGGTTATTCTTTATATATCTTTTTATATTGCACTGCGGAAAATTTTATTTATTTAAAACTAATCTTCGAAACTACTTGATTATGATAGCTAGGTTCATGAGAAATGCTATGAGGTATTTAGAATTACGTTGATATGAATAGTAAATTAAATTGTTTGGCTTCGAGTGAAACCGCGAGTAATAGCTTGTATTGGTATGATAGTAATATAACAAAGTAATCAGCTGCTTAAGTGAAAGAAAAATTTAATATCCATTCTATAAACTTTTTTGATATACACTCACATGAAGTTTTTAAATTTTTATTAGCAGTATAATAATTATACATTATTTTTAACATATAAATAAATTTATATATTTTTGAGACTTAAAACAATAAAAAGAATGGCCATTTTATTGTCGAATAACTCTTGAACATGTGCATTTTAATAAAAGCCACATTTCAATATATATATTTTAAATTATATTCACAAAGTGTTTCTTTGTTGTATTTTTTGTTATAATTCCGTTATTAACCACACAGTTATCACCAGAGCGATGACCTGTCGTGTTATCATTGTTTACGCTTTGTTCTTTGTGTTCTGGACCCAGCCTGGTACCACGTTGGCTTTTCTTTTATCTTTTTGATGGTACCTTTTTGGATGCAAACTTTTGTGATTTATATAAAAATAATTATCCAGCTGTACTCACTACTGTTATTATTATTGAAATTTGCCAGACTAGTTGCAGTCCACGCTGAGATTCTTACAACTCATGAATAAGGACCCCGAATAGTCGGGGAAATTCCGATGGTAATCCACGTTACAACTGATAATTATATATAATATATTATTTTAGTTATATTTGTAATCGATACACAGTTTAGGCGCAAATAACTTTTGTGTAGCAACCAGAGTTAATTAAATTGTATATTTTAGCAAATTGCTGACTAAGCATACTTATTATATATAAGAAAAATATCAAAGAATCTTGATATGAAAAAGTTAATATCGAAAATATGCAACCACGTTTTCGGAAAATATTTAGAATAAATTTTTAATTTACAACATCGTTATTAAATACGTTATTAAAATCTTTTATATACACAAAAAAAAAATATAGATTTTTTTCCGAAATTTAATTCTACACTTTAAAAATAGATATTTTTTTTTATATTTTTTTTTTTATAATTATAGAAAACAAATCCAAATTGTCTATTTTTAGATTACCATTACAATGATTTAATGTTTCATTCTTTTATTATTTTATCCATTAAATTGCTGAAACATTGTATGTTCAAATACCCCGTTATTCATATTCAACAAATTCATAATACAGAATAATGCACTGCTACTACAGATGTAATTGAATCCTTTGGTATTTTTTAATCGAGTATACCTTGAGTGGTAGAGGTCAACAGTGTGTCTGTGTGCTGTAGAGTCGCTGCATTTTGTGAATGTGTGCGTGCGGGCGCGGCGCAGCCTCCGTTCGTCTGCGGCCTGTCTAGACGACCCTCGTCCCCCCCACCGCCGCACCGTTGCACTCCCCGCATACTAACCTCTGTACCCCCCCCCCCAGCAACGGCTTGCACTCCCCGGCAGAGCTCCTTTCACTGCACCGGCCACCTGCTTTTAGCACTCACCACCACCTTCAGTCGCAGATACGCAAGATGCGGTATTGATGTTTATTTATTATTATAATATCAATTTCGCTAATAACATCAATATAAAACTTTTTAAAAAACATGCAAAATGAAAACCATTCAAATAACTCATAGTTCGGGTCTCGTTATTTAATAAAAACAAAAATATCCTTTCACACTTCTAATAAGCCTACTCGTATAAAAGACTATACACTTTTATAAAATATAAATTGTATTCATCTTCAGGCTGACTTAAAGCCTTTGTTAAAGTTACGAGACATTGTCGATTTATACAGCAATATAATAAAATAAACGATGTACTGTACGGAATATAAATGAAGCAGGTACCAGGAGACACCTGCTGAAGTCATTAATGGGAGATTATTTTTTAAATGATGTTCTGTGGTAATAAAAATGGTGAGATATATTTTTTCTGTGTGAAAAAAGGTTTGACCTTAAAAAAGTTTTATAAAGACTAACTAACTGAATAAGTTACAAATAAATACTATCATGAAAAAAATGCTGATAAAGCAAATGGAATAAATATTTTACTGTGTATATAAATTACGAATCGAAAATTATAAAAAATTCTCCGAATTTGTTATATTAAGTATTTAAAATAATTCAGATTCGTAATCAAAAATATTTATTTAATTTCATATTCGTTGAAATAAGATTTGAAAAGTAATAATAAAATATAATAAAAACATATGCGATCTCGCGATCTCCACCGCTAGTTTTCAATGGCCGCCGTGAAATTATAATTTTATGTCAACTCTAATGTAGATTTAAGTTTGTACATAAATAATTGTGGACTGTTACAAGAATTGAATAATAAATATTTATTTTAAAGACTCCAGACCAAAAACAAATAAAAAATTCCGATAAGGCGATTGTTTTGTCTGTTTTTTTTCATAATGACGCACTCACGTACGAAAACATATGCAAATTTTCGAAAATCACAAACATGGCGTATTTAACAGACTAAAAGGTTTAGAATGGTAGTGATGGTCTTGAATATGACTGTTTATAGATAATAAGATAACATCGATATGTTTGATTTTGTTGTTTAGTAACAGATTCTCGTTCTATAAATACTGTCATCACTATTGAGGCGTAATACGTGAATAACATCTGAATAAGCATGTGAAAGCGTTTGTTTTATGACCTCCAGGAACCGTCGTCTAGACACATAGTCATAGTCTAGAAACGCTGCCGGTAAATAGGCGGGCTTTCCCTGCCGACTATAAACTCCGATCATTGTAGTCAGCGGACGTCATCATAATTTAAACAACCAATTGTTAGTGTGTGTGATGTCAATCAATGACGCCATTTTGTAATAATAAAGTGTCAGATGATTTATTTAATTGGTTTTGATACTTAATAAGTGGATTGGAAAAATATATATATATTTATTTTCGTTTTATATTTACCACTCTGTATTCAAATATTTAATTAATTAAGATGATCCCAATTTTATAATATAATTTACATTTCTCTTAAGAAGATATAGGTACAGAATTAAATTATCATTAATTTTGCACAATATTTATAATGATTAACACGATATTATTATATCTAATGAAGTGCATGCAGTTTGAACTTGAGTATCTTCACATCATTTGCTCGTGTTTTTGCGTAACTCGCTGATTCATACGATATAAAATTATTATGTTGTTAAATAGGCGCGACGACTGAATCACATAAATCACACGTTCTATCTCGATTTAAATCTTTAATTATGTACCACTAATAACAAGTCATCATTAATTTGATGAGGATAATTGATTCAAAGATAACGTGAGTGTTTGTTTGTTTGTTTTTATCACATTACCTGGAAGCTGCGAGTGCTAGTTATATACATTTATAGCTTAAAGCAAGGAAACACATAAAATAAAACATGTATAAAAAGACCAGTTAATATTTTTACGATTATTTTACAATGTGTTTGAAACGTTTACATTTTAATGATGTTGTAATGGTTAAAACATGGTAGTTATATCAAAACATATGCAAGTATTGCGTGGTTTAGTCGCGGCTGAGTCCTTATAAAAATTTGTCTGCAAGCCGTCTAGACATGTGACGCATCTAACCACAAAACTTATTACGTATAATGTGTAATTATTTGGAAATAGTCTGTACATTTAAATGTACAGACAGATTGATTGAGTGTTATTGTACTGTTTTATATATCAGCATCATCCGGCAGATATAGGTATTATTTTATTAACCGGATAATATAATAATAATTTATGTATTTTAATCGTATTTTATATACATTGTATTACAAAGCAGCGTTATCTTGTGAGTTCCAGCGAAATGGATGATGCTAATATATATTATTCTTCGTATTTGTCTGTCTTCGTGTTAGTCTGTGGTTGGTTGATTTGGAATGCGCTCTAGTGCTATCTAATGGAGAGTTATTACAAAATTTATAGCCAGAGAACCTCCAAGACATCTTTCACCTATCATAATGATAAGATTGTGTCAAAGTTTATCAATATTATATTTATGTTATATTACTTAATTTGAAGCATTTAGGTTTATTTATTTAGTATATTTATTTAGTATATAGATATATACAGATAGATATTTGATCACTTTTAAAAATGAAAATCATTCGATAACAATTTCAACCATTGCTTTAAAGTCGAAAAACATGAAAATTCGTGCCTAAATTTATAAATTGATTTAAATGAATAAAAAATTGTGGTAGCTCGAAATCGACAACTCTTGATCATAAATGAGAATATAGTTTTTGCTCAATTTGTATTATATAACTTCTCAGACCATAGATGCTCAGGATCCGAAGACGGTGATGAGAAGACTTAGCCAAGTGGTATTGCGCTAGTCCAATAGCATGATAGCATACATTTAAATAGATATTATAACTAACATAAAAAATAGACTCAAACACAGTATTGAATACAAATCTATATATAGACGCCTATAAAGAACCAATACAACAATACAATAATATAGCTAGAAATACTCAAACTGTTCCATAGTGTAACATTTTATTTTTCTTCTATTATGTTTTTATTATAGTAGAATGAAGAAGAGTAGACATAATCAAACTGTAACATAGTCTATGGTCTTTGTTTGTATAATTTAGTGAGAAGCGTCGGGTTTAAAGTATTTGTAGAATGTAGTTGTAATGAAATGTTCATGTCTACGCGAGGCCACGCCGTCAGTAGATGTGGCTGGTAATAGTCTCTAGAGCCGTCTGCAGTCGCTCTCCACTCGCCACTGCAAGCCTTAATATTATATTGTAAAAACATATACTTGTTGCATTATTAAAAACTACCAAAATACTTTGTATAATCAATAAAATCTTAATCATAAAATGTAAAAAACTATTGTATAAAAATTAATCAAAATTGATTATATTTTTCTTTACATTTATTTGAAGTTTTAAAATTAATTCCTTATCATAAGAGGGGTTATTGAACTTTATATGCACATGTTTAAACAATCATTTTTGTGTTTGTCTTAATTCACACGTACCTATGTATAGTAATAGAGTTTTTGCATGTCTGCATATTTCAATAACATTATTTTATTATAGCTCTTATAATAATATGTGTCTTCACTCCGTCTGTGGGTATAATGATGGTTATCGTAATTTATGTTGGTAGTATTGTTTTGAAATTTTAATGTTTAAAATAAAGGCAATATATTTAAAAAAAGTCTAACTGAAAAATAAGGCTGGTGTTCATCGATTAAAATTCTTACTTCTATTTATCCTTTTTTAAACTTTTCTAATTACTATTTAGAAATTTTGATCTGAACCATAAGTTGAGTTTGATTTCCATATGTTATCAACAGATGTTTATTATGAAGCTTAATGATTTCTTTTTGTTATTTTTATGTTTGGGAAAACCCAATAGGTCTTATTCAGTAAAGTGCATTTAAAAAAACTGATAAGTTCTCAAACTTTACTAGACTACTAAAAGGATTACTTTTTTATTTTTCCTTTCTTCTTAATCTTGCCTTTCGTTTTGTGGGTTTTGACACAAGTAAATAAAAACGTTCAAAAACATTATAATTTTCATTTTTATGCAGTCAGTTGCACCAAATTTAAATTTAGTGTGTATGTTAAATAAAATAAGATAATTGAAGCAAATTATACTCTAATTATTTATTTAAAATATAGCAAACACGTGAATAATTAAAAATAATATTTAAATTATACTTAGCACCTCTCATAAATAATGCTTAGACTCGCCCTCTAGATATTTGTTACAAACTCTGTAAGATGCAGATGTTTATAACAATAGAATGGCCATAGTTAGTTTTGGGTAAATTGTTTTACAATTACTATTTGTTTGTCTTTCAATTGCTTAAGTTATGATTTTATTATTTTGTTACAAATAAGAAATGTATACTTTCCGACCAATATCGTTTCTTTGTTTTACTGCTTGTATTCAATATCTTTACGTCTTAATATCCATCCATATGTGGCGTTCCCACATTTGGATGGATATTAAGACTTGGATTATTGGATTATTGGATTACTACTAACAGCCTTTCAGTTTTAGAGCATCAATAGTTTTGACTTTTGACCAATGTTGGTTTGAAAGAACTTAAAAAAATACATTTAACTCCAAGTTGAGACTCTAAGATTCTGTACAAAGCCTGAAGGAGACTGTTTTCGGAGCTTATGTTTTTATTTACAAACATATTGGTCGATAATTTTGGTTTTCAAACCTAAAACACTTTTGAACACAATACCTTTTTTTTTGTTTCTCTAAAGATTTATACTGGTAATATATATAATCAATCAAAATAACTACTAAGCTGTGGTTAATTTGTGTCTAAAAGATATATGTTTTATATTTTGTTAAATTTTGATTTCATAGAGTTGTACATAAAGTTGCAGTTGATATGATTTTCGGATTCATACTAACTTATATTAAATGGCTTTATATTACAAACAATGTTAAAATGTTTAATGTAACCTCATTATTATTCACTAAACTTAAATATAATTATTAACTGAACTATAAAAAAAAAGTAAGAGGAAGCTTATTGTTCAGTCGTTTTATATTAAGAGTTCTTTCACATTTGATTTTTTAGTCGAATTTCATGAAAATGAAGTTAATGATATAAATGTGATTACAATACGTGGCCTATTAAACACTTCATTAAATTACGATCAGTATGTCTACTTACGTCATTTCAAAAGTGAATTCAATTTGGATCAATTAAAAACAAATTATCAGTTGTTATCTACGTTAATAAATGATAGAGATGATAATAATATTATTAATTATCATTTTTAAAATTTGGTTACAATACAATATACGTATAAACGTTAGAAATAGATTTTCATTTTGTATGTACCCTAAATATTAAATAAAATTAATATTCTCAGTTACAATAAAAAAAAATATCCAAAAACCGATCAGCACAGTAACAGCTTTTTGTAAAAGTATCTTATCTCTTTGTTCGAGCGATTTCCTGTAGATCTGAGGTTCTGAGGTTTCATATGATATACTTACAGTGTCTGGCAGGTGGTATGTACGTATAGTTAGCGGCTGCGGGCGCTGCACCTTGTGGTGAAACTGGTCGCGAGGGTTGGAGGGGGGCTCGGTCTTCGCTCAGGGCTCATCGACCTCACCGCGGCGCCCGCGCAGAAAAAAGCGCCTAACCCAAATTTCGGTAGCCGTCTGGCACTCTCCCGTCCCAGGTCGCTGATTCGTATGTATGTAATCGGCACGTGTGCAGATTTAATAGCGCTAATGAAGTGGCTATCCGTCTGTGTATAAATTTTTTGATGAAACGAATTGCAATCAATCAATGAACATTATACCACTGGTTTATTTGTTCATCTCGCAGTTATTTGGGATATAACGATTTATAGTGTTATGGGTATCAGTTTATTGCTGTTAAATGGAAGTCGCATTAAAATGTGTGAAATAAAACAAAAATCAAAAAACACATATAACTTTATGATGGATAATTTTGTTGAATAAAGTAAAGATGTTGTTAACATTTAATTTATCCTTGACATTACGAAATTGATATTTTGATTGCGGGTTTATTACGCGCCAGAGTACTGAGTTATTTTCAAATAGGACGGCCATTACCAACCTTGAACTCGCATTGAACTGAAGTTTTGTTGAACCTATACAGTATAGGTATAATTTACAAGTGTCCATTATGCTAGGCAGAGCTAGTCTAGACGCAGGCAACATTTAGCGGCTAGACTGGTGCGGCCGCGTCATCAGAAGATACACCAGATATCATAATTCGTATACAGTGGCCTTCGCCTCTATCTGTCTGTCTATTGTATATTATACTTTTATCTGTTAGTGTTGTTATTAGTTAAATTTTATATATTAATAATATGTACCCACCTATTGTTCTTGTATACTTATTTACTTTCACTGTAATGGCTAACTGGAAGAGATTTCTTAATAGAGATAAGTTATCAAATGTACAAAATTATTATTTTATAAAGTGTATATTGTAGAAGTTTCTGGTACATAAATAAATAAATAAATAAATAAATAAATAAAATAAATAAATATATACAGACATCCACGTTTGGTAATAATAATCTTTGTTGATGTTACATAAAAATGTCAAGTCATATGGGACACGTGTAACGTGGACATGGAACAGGATTTTTTATATTCCAATATTATATACAAAATTTGATGTTTTGTTTCGTCATTCATTATTGCAATAAAATATAATTAGCGGTATTTTTTTTTATCTACCTTAGACAGTAGATTGCAATTTACAGAGACAATAAACAGTGTCTGGTGACGACACATAACAAATAATAATATGCAATTTTGATATTTAAATTTACCTTTAAATCAGAATATATTCTAGATATATTTGATACTTTATGCCAGGTTTACTTAATTAATAAATTTAAAAAAAACAATAAATTATACAATTTTTTTGTCTGAAATTAAATTAAAAATACTATTACTTTCTGTAACCGACGCATAAACGATTTTGTTTACTATATACTGAATATAGCTTATATTATATACTATATAAATACTATAAACTTAATATAGGCTATTTTACTCAGAGATTCTCATTTTAAAGGTGAAAGAATTGTTTAAATCAGTCCAGTACATTTTGAGTTTAATTCGTTACAAACATACCTTTCCTCCTATAATATTAGTATATGTGCTTGATATACTATGTCATCGAATGAGTCGCTAGTCGAAAGCGGATAGTTTAATTACTTAGAACACAATTATGCCCCAGACAGACGTGATAACTAACTGACTAGGTCATTTGTTTCTGCCTCACGCAATGAGGATAACAGCTCATATTTTCAAAGAATTCTTTTATTTATATTACAAATATTATAATTTCAATGTTTTTTTATAAATATAATTATATTAATCTGGTTACAGCGTTTGGAACTATCATTTTAAAATAATAATACCGCTTCATATCTATCATATAATCTGTGACAGATTAAAATTGATTATATCCAAATGACAATGTCATATACAATTTCAAAATGAAATGCGTGGATATAATAAGAAAGTTATAATTCCTAACATAGTGTAGACAGACTTGAGAATTGAATATACATATATATATATTTAAAATAGTTTAAATATATTTGGAGGCCATTATTTTTGCCTTGGTTGCGGTTTGTTAAAGATATAGGCGGTGCAGCCGACTGTGACAAGAGACTTTCTGACAAAATATTATAAACTTATAGCAAGCAGTTCATATTCTAAATATTTTTTCATTACTAGTACATTGTCTATTCAATTTATTGTAAAAATTATTTCATTTTGTTTTATTTTATGATAACTTTATTATTAATATATTTTATATATTATAACAACGTTCAGTAATGGCGTGACCAATTTAATTCTCTGCTTCAAATTTAACACAAATATATAAAGATGGATTTCAAACTAATTAATTGATTTCTCTAACGAAAATAAAAATTGAATGACCTATACCTAATAAAATAAATAAGAAAAGAGAAAATGTTAATTGAATAAAATATTGATTTTAAATAATTTGAACATTTATACAGTTTTTATAGTTTTAATAGACCAGAATGATTTATAAGTGGAATATTTATTTGAAAGGATCTCTAAACAAAATGTTGCTTTGAGACGCGTAACAGATCTCATTGTGGTGTGTTTAAGGTCCTTCATAAATAACTGTTGTGGTCTAGACGTCTGCCTTCAAAAGGCATTAAAAACTTTGTGTGCTTAGTGTTAAATAAAGTTATACACACATACACAGACACACACACACGCGCACACACATACACACACACATAGCCAAACACACGTACATATAATAATGATACTTAGTGCATATTTTTTTCACTTGTCGCAATTTTTTTGTCATTTTCATGACATTTGATTGGTGCAGTGATGAGTAGTTGCTTGCTTGCTTAGCTGTGGGTTCGATTCCCATACGAAAAAAATGTTTATATCATCTAGAGATTTCTGTTTCGAGTGTATTATTTTTACTATTTATTATTATTATATTTTTAGACATTAAAAATATAATAATAATAAAATACTGGTTAAGCCATTTCAGTGTCAATTCACTTTAAAATAAGATGAAATAATCAGCTCTGTTTTTGTGTTAATGACTTTTTAAAACAACGACCGACTGTTTAACAACAGTAAAATTAATAATAAAATAATATTATATATATTAAATAAAAATAGCATATTTAGTTTTATACGTTTTAATAAATTATGATTTAAATTTATATAATTAATTATGATTTAAATTTATATAAGTAAAAACGGTGTGAATGTTATCCTATAAGTTATAATGTTAATTGTATAAGACTCTAACATTATATTGTAGCAATACTAGCTGTTACTCGCGGTGTTACCTGTATTACGTAGCGTATCGAGTCAGTCTATAACCTTGCTCACGTCTATTATAATTATAAAAAAATTTTCGAATGTACCCAGTAGTTTAGAAGATTATTCAGTTTAACTAAACTTTTCTGCTTTATAATATATAAAAACCTATAAAATGAATAAATCGTCATACGAGTTCAGACTAGTTAGAAGTCATTAAATGATTGTAAATAACAAACTACTTAGGTATAGAATATAGTTTCTAGTAGAGAATAGGAAATAGGGTGCCATGGATTCATAGAAGGGTTCCTCTGGTCTCGCAAGGCGCCCCCTATCAATACTAATATGGTATTTACAGTTCAACCCTGTTAATAGTTAACAGGGTTGAACTGTAAATATAAGTAAAATTTTTATTCGATAACAAAATGTAATAGAAATAGTATTGTTATATAAGTAAATCCAGTAAATATGACATAATGTAGAGACTATATTATGGCCGAGAGAAAATAAATTAGTTATAGTATTTATGATATTTTTGGTTAATTGTTAAGCAGTTAAAATTCCTCCTGGCGTCTGTGCCGGATGCAAACCCGCCGTCCCTGATAACTGATAACTAGCTCGTATATATTTCCAAAATATCGTAATATTTATGTTATAATGCCTCATTGTAATTGTTAAGAATAAATTCAAATTGTAAAGAAAAGTCTTCTTAAGCGTTTACATTAGTGAATACTAGTCATTTGCCCGACAACTCTCGAGCTCATTCGGGGTCCTTATTCATGAGCTCGGAGCATATCGGAATCGCGGCGTGAACAGCAGCAGTTCAGTATAAATACTAAGTCCACGCAAGCGGGATTAGCCTCGCCACGCAGTCGAGCGCATCAATTTCTAGAATTAAATATTGATATATATTTATGGATAAAAATTATGATTTGATGTCAATATTTGTTTTGAGAAAATTTTTTGCTGAATTGCTGAATTCTTCCTTTTTATCACGAGTATATGTTAACTCACACACATTTTATCAATTATCTCGAAAAATACAATTACGATTCGGCTGATTTTCAATCCAGATAGAGTTTTGCTCACTATGCGCATTTGTGCAAAATTTCTTGCATGTAGCTCGTAAATTGAAGGAGGAGTAGGGTAACAAAGAGTTGAAAAATTGAGTAGTTTACTACTCAATAGAGCTGAGCGAAGCGAAGCTCAATTAACGGGAAAAAATATGTTAAATATCATTTGAGTAAATAATACGTGTGATGGACGTATTAATTGTATAAACTATTGTAACATTTTGGTGAATCATATAGGATTTACTTAAAATTCCTATTCAGAGGGAAAACCAGACAATGGGTTTGAATAATATAAAAGTTAAAGTACTATACTGCTTAAAAAAAAGCTATGTAGGTTTTGTCAACTTACATACAGCATAGAATATAGCTGGTAAAAACATGTCAACTATGTCTTCTATTATATTATACAGAGGAAAGTTTTATATTTTTAAATATTTCTAACAATTTAATAAAAAACTAGTGGACCGATCTCAATAATTTTTTGACTGTTACAATGCTATTACTTGGATTAGCTCTCCCACAGACATACGTATGAGTGAGTATGAGCGAGTCCTTTTAAAAATCTTATACATATAAAATGACGGTTTGTTTGTTTGTCACTTAAATTCATGTAATTTTATGTATCGTTATTGTTCGCCACAATGATAATTAAATTGTGGAAACTAAAAAAAAATGACATATATCTATCGATTTAAAAAAAATCAGGGATTTTAATATTTAACAATATATCTATATTATTCTTAATATTTTTTTTTAGCTTCGATTGCTGTATTTGTATTTTTTTATATTTTCGAAATATTTTGTTCTTTATAAGTCATGTGCTTGTATTTACGGACAGACATTTGTATAAATTAAAATTTATTAACATGATGAAAAGGAAAAAAAATAAAAAAAAACATTGAACAAAAAATATTTAGATAAGGACAAGAAAAAACAGTAATTTTGAATATAATACTAATCCTTTTATAATTTAGTGAAAAGAAACCGTTTGAAGATTACGTTAATATTGGATAAATTTCTATCGAGATTGGACTACAACAGCTTTATTTTCCGTTTTAAATAAATATAAATAGCCATATTAGAATAATATAATTATCACAAGAAAGACATTTCCTGAGATAAATTAATTATTTATGTTAATTTGCAACTTTTATACAGATACAATATTATTTTAAAATGCCAAAAATGGTTAAAACGAGAGATGGAAATGACTAATACTAATAAAAACCTATACAGACACCGCAATATACAGATTTCTATTGTTAAGATATATTAAAATCATCAACCAGACGTTTGGTCCATTATTAGGATACCTGACTGTTTTTGGGTGATTTTGGGTGTGGTGCAAATGATGTGGAGTTTTAAATATGGTAATTGAATTTACTACAGTTGGTTATGACTGCTCATCCTTTCCAGCCTTGGATAATCTGGATTGGCGTTTGATTTCGTAGAAGAGAAATCTTATTGAGCTGAGCGAAGCGAAGCTCTTTACTACCCAAATTTTCAACTCTTTGTTACCCTACTCCTCCTTCGATTTACGAGCTACACGCACGAAATTTTGCACACATGCGCATAATGAGCAAAACCCGGTCTGGATTGAAAATCAGCCGAATCGTAATTGTAGTTTTCGAGATAATTAATAAGATGTGTCCGATATAGTTAACATATAGAACGTTTTTGTTTCACGCGTGCTGCGTCGCGAGGCCAACCCCGCTTGCGTGGACCTAGTCATGATACCTTCAGAGTTTATCAATATCTAAAAAGAAAATCCTAGCTGATATCAATATGAGTGATGTTTTTTTGTTTTCTACCCACTGTCGTTAATATGCTACGCTAATATTAAAGCGGAAAAGTTTGTTTGTTGAAACGCGCTAATCTCTGAAACTAATGGATGGATTTGATTAATTCTTTCTGGTTATGAGAGGCAGGTTCATGAGGACATTGGTTAGCTTTACATTACTGATCTGAGTTATTCTAATACTAAATAAAATGGTTTTTCCGTGAGTGGAACCGCCGGTAACAACTAGTACATACCTTCCAAATATTATCGTATAATACTTATACCTAAAAAAACAATTTTAATATAATCACTGTCGTAGCTTAAGATCATGTTTCATACATTTTATAATTAATGTAATTCAATTCACAAATGATTTGATTTGCGACAGAAATAACTCTTATCTAATAAATACAACGCAATTAGATGTACTGGCTTTCAAATAAAATACAATATGTATTGTATGAGTCGTATGAATTATATTTACTCGTGTTATCAGCTTATCACACCATACATATGAGTAATCTTTGAGTCATGATATTTTCCACATATTTTATTATATTATATATTTTAATTTTTTTTTATAATTGTCATACACATGTTATGAGTTATCTGAATTTTTTGCTATATATATATATATATTAGTATTAATTTTTCGTTTTTTTTTTCCTTATGATAATATTCAAATGATACATCGGACGTCAGTCGATTAGATAAGGTATGAACGTCTCGTGACTCGTCAACGTGACCTGGTGGTGCATGTCTCTACCTGATCGGTGTCTAGGCCGGCGATGCAACCGAGGCTTTATATTGCAGCATTACCGTTTCAAAAGATAAACCGGTGTTGGAGTGCATGGCGGGTGGAGGGGGCGGGGGCGTGGGGCGAGGTGGGGGGGGGGGCAGGCGGTCGTCTAGACGCTACGTCACGCGGCCTCGCGATACCGCGTCGGTAAACAGTGTGCACTGACCGAATATGGCACCCGGTATCCGCGACTGCTGTCACCCTACGGCCTGCACGCCCTACTAACTGCCCTCTGGTCACCATAAAACCCAAACGCACTCCACACATAAATACAGACACAGACAGACAGACAGCTTAGTAATAATACTATTAATTTAACCTTCACTGGTATCTTCATAATCCTCAAAAACGGCGCGAGGTTATTTGTTAAGTAAAATTTCATTGATTTAAACAGTCAAGTATTAACGCAATTATAAATTCGGTCTTTTAAATATAACTCTAATACGCTACAATGGTTTCACTCGATGTTGAATGAAATTTTCCACGATTGTATTTACGAGTTACAGCAGTTCTAATATTTTATAATTTTCTTATTCACCTAGCATGTCTACGGGATTACGGGATTACGAGTCTTTTGTTATATTTTGCTGCTAGTTTTAATTTATATGAATATAATATATTTTTGTATGTTTACTTTCGTGTTCCATGATTACTATAATATATAATTATCCGGCTGTACTCGCGTTATTATTTTCGGAATTTGCCAGACTAGTTTCGAACCCATTCTCGATTCTTATTTATGAGCTCTGAGTATGGCGGCGTCGCGGCGTGAAAAAAGACCCCGAATTTCTTCGTAACTAGTCGTTTATATCCCGATAGTAATTACGTGAGTACAGCCGGATTATCGTGTTAGAAGACCTCATATAAATAGCCAGATAAATATATATATATATATATATATATATATATATATATATATATATATATATTTTTGAATCCATTCGGGATCCTTATGTCTGAGTTCGGAGCATGGCGGAGAACAGCCGGATAATTATATATAATTGAATACAACAAAAACAAATATAGTCTTAACTAGAAACTATATTATTGTAGTTTCTAGGACGACGGTATGATACATATTTATGTAAAACACTTGAAGTAAGTGTTAGCACAGACCGTCCTTTATTATTTTTATCTAAATTGACGTTTTATTATAGTCCTTATCATAAAATCTGGTTAAAGCCAGTTTTATTTGGATTTATATACTATTTAAGTACATATAATATTTATAATTATTGCAAAGAATGTATATACTTCATCTTTTACCTTCTTTATACCTTCCTTTTGTGTGAATGTTGATTTTTTTAGAGTTTCTAGGGCTGAGTATCTATGGCTGTCACTTTTCCTTCCAAATATGTTTATAATACGCGCTCTGTTGGAAGAAACATAAAAAAATAACTTATTTTACTTTTAATAATAAATTATATAGTTTTTGTAATATTTTGTAACCAATACAATAATTCACTCGTTAATCTGGTATGCGTTTTCAATAATTCATGACCCAATTGATATTCGATATAGTACACTTGAAAACCAACACACACACACACACACACACACACATAACACCCATGAGGTATGATTCACATCAAAGAGTTGATTTCCAGTAATATAGATACTGAATGCGGTTCAGTGAATGTGATCATCTCCTAATGTTCTCGAGAGAGCTCATTGAGCTCAATGCGCTTTGAAATTAAGTTTAAACTTCGCTTAGAATGCTCGTGACATTATTGCACTATGAATTAAATAAATAAGAACTTTCTATATATAAATAAGTATATTTGATTATAATAATGTAGACATAAAATAGGAGATTATATTTTAAAAGAACGAATGATTTCATTCGTACGTTCACTGACTCTAAAGTACATTTAATGAGTAAAGAGACTATTCCGTGATCTACATTCAAAAAATAAAGTAGAGTAGGTCTTGTCTACGTTTCTTGCAGATTATATTTGGTTTGGAGCCAGCTTTATAGCTAGTACACGAGGGTTTCCGTTTGAAATCATGTTGTTTTCAAATGTGCAGTCATGTTATGAAACGGAAACTGGGAATACGGGATGTAATTAATGTTTGAATTTCTAATTTGCTATACCAAATACGAAATTCAAACTTAAGTCAACCAACCATCGACCAGTCAAGTTAATTTTAGTGAAATATAAATGGTATTTGAAAATTATTAATATCTATGATATAAATAATAAATGATAAAAATAACCTTAAAAGTTATCTTTGTTTCAAATACTTGAAAGATCAGAATTATGCAAATTAAATTTTAAAGAATATAGAATATAATAAATTTTTCACATAGAAAACTATTTGTAAAAATTATAAAATAAAATATTTTTATTAAAATATTTACGAGAAAAAGTATCATCATCATTTCAGCCACAAGACGTCCACTGCTGAACATAGGCCTCCCCCATAGACTTCCAAAGTGACCGATCTTCGGCAGCTTGCATCCAGCGGCTTCCTGCAGCCCTTTTCAGGTCATCCGTCCATCTAGTGGGGGGACGTCCTACGCTACGCTTTCCGGTACGCGGTCGCCACTCGTGGACTTTTCGGCCCCATCGGCCATCGGTTCTTCGCGCTATGTGCCCCGCCCACTGCCACTTCAACTTGCTAATCCGCTGGGCGATATCGGCGACTTTAGTTCGTCTACGGATCTCCTCATTCCTGATTTGATCGCGTAGAGAAACACCAAGCATCGCCCTCTCCATAGCTCGCTGAGCGACCTTGAGCCTTCTTATGAGGCCCATAGTAAAGGACCACGTTTCTGCACCATAAGTCATCACTGGTAACACACACTGGTTATAAACCTTCGTCTTTAAGCACTGAGGTATTTTGGACGAGAAGACTTCACGCAGTTTCCCGAACGCTGCCCAGCCGAGTTGGATTCGTCGACTAACCTCTTTCTCGAAATTGGACCTACCCAACCGGACTACTTGTCCAAGGTAGATGTATTCGTCAACAACTTCGAGAATGGAGCTCCCAACAGAGAGTGCGGTGGGTGTAACATGGACATTTGACATGATCTTCGTCTTGTCCATGTTCATTTTTAGACCCACTTGCTGAGAAACTTCGTTGAGGTTAGTGAGCATACAACAACATAGAACAACATACAACGCACGCACGCTGAGGACTGACGAGAAGCTTGTTGAGCTGGAAGAAGAAATGAACAAATTGCAATGGAGCATTATGGGTTTATCGGAAGTCCGAAGAGAGGGCGAGGACACGATAACCCTCAACTCCGGCAATTTGTTCTTCTACCGGGAGGGTGACCAACTATCCCAAGGTGGTGTCGGGTTCATCGTCCACAAGTCCCTCATCAACAACATTGTGACCATCGATAGTGTTTCGAGCAGGGTGGCGTACCTTATACTCAGAATATCTAAGAGGTATTCGCTGAAGGTCATACAGGTCTACGCTCCGACCACTACACACTCAGACGATGAGGTGGAAGCTATGTATGAGGACATTAGTAGAGCCATACATACTTCCAAAACCAACTACAGTGTTGTTATGGGGGACTTTAACGCAAAGCTGGGCAAAAGAAACGTTGATGAGCTGAGAGTGGGGCAATTTGGATATGGGCAACGGAACTATCGCGGACAGAGGCTGGCTGACTTTTTGGAGGAAGAGGGACTCTTTGCGATGAACTCTTTCTTTCAGAAGCCGCCTCAGAGGAAATGGACTTGGATGAGTCCCGATGGTTCCACGAAAAATGAGATTGACTTCATCATGTCTACTAGGAGACAAATATTCAGCGATGTCTCGGTGATCAACAGGGTGAAAACCGGGAGCGATCATAGGATGGTGAGAGGCATACTGAATATTAATATAAACATCGAGCGATCTCGACTGATGAAGTCTACGCTCCGACCCGCACATGCTCATATCCATAACCCCGAGAGCTTTCAACTCGAACTGAAAAATCGCTTCGATTGTCTAGAGAGCTGTATATCTGTGGACGATATTAACAACGGGCTGGTAAAAACTGTCCAAACGGTTGGGACAAAATTCTTTAAACCCGGCCGAAAATTTAGACCTCAAAAACTTTCCGATCATACCCGAAACCTCATGGCAAGTCGACGCTCCATGTCACTGCATACAACCGAAGATGCGATGTCCTATAGGCAGCTCAATAGACAAATTTTGGGGTCGCTGCGACGCGATATCCGTTCTTTTAATTCTGATAGGATTAAGGAAACGATAGAGCAAAACAGGGGCACCAAAATCTTCGCAAGAGACAGGTCTATTGGGCAAAGCCAGTTGACAAAGCTGAAAACGGAAGATGGCAATGTGAAGTCGACAAAAGCAGAGGTATTAAGGGAGATCGAGAGGTTCTACGGACAGTTATATACCTCAACAGCGGCGCCCGTTAGCAACATGACCATAGACCCAAGGTCCAAACTTACCCGACACTATACCGAAGATATCCCGGACATCAGCGTAAACGAGATTAGGATGGCCCTAAAACAGCTAAAAAACAACAAGGCGCCGGGCGAAGATGGAATCACAACCGAGCTTCTGAAAGCGGGTGGAACACCAGTACTGAAAGTCCTTCAGAAGCTCTTTAATTCCGTCTTGCTCGAGGGCAAAACGCCAGAAACGTGGAACAGCAGCGTGGTGATCCTGTTCTTCAAGAAAGGTGACAAAACCTTATTGAAGAACTACAGGCCCATCTCGTTGCTGAGCCATATTTATAAGCTGTTTTCGCGGGTCATCACGAATCGTCTCGAACGCAAACTCGATGACTTCCAGCCTCCTGAACAAGCCGGTTTCCGAAAAGGCTATAGTACCATAGACCACATACATACGCTGCGGCAGGTCATACAGAAGATTGAGGAGTATAACCTGCCTATGAGAAAGCCTTCGATTCGATCGAAATTTGGGCGGTCCTACGGTCTCTCCAACGTTGCCGCATTGACTACAGGTACATCAAGGTGCTTAAACATCTATACCAAAACGCCACCATATCGGTCCGAGTACAGGATCAATGTACGGAGGCGATTCCACTGCAGCGAGGAGTGAGACAGGGAGATGTAATATCTCCGAAACTGTTCACCGCCGCTTTGGAAGACGCCTTCAAACTCCTGGAATGGCAAGGACTCGGTATAAACATCAACGGCGAGTACATTACCCACCTCCGATTTGCCGATGACATTGTGGTTATGGCGGAGTCAATGGAAGACCTAGGTGAAATGCTCACTAGAAAAAGTATATTTAAGTTAAAATTTAATATTAAGTTTAATCTAAATATTCTTATTAAAATGTTAATTTTAAATTATAATTTTAAAGTAGAGTTACTTCTCTTTATGCATCATTCTAGTTTAAAAAGAAAAATATATCTAAATATTAAGTATTCGGTAATTTCTAGAACAAATGAACAAAACTTTCCTGAAATATTATCAATATGTTACAATTCGTTAAATACATATCATGAAAAGAACATCAATTTATTTAGTAATTAATTGATTAAATGTATATATTGTATGTTAATTCAATTAATAACACTTCTCTCAAATCTAGTTAATTTGTATATATTTTTGTTCCAAGTTCTGGATCATTTTCTAATTAGTAAGATTTGAAGTATTAATATAACTTAATATATATATTTAGTAATCTCATATATTATTGAGGGGCAATTTGTGTTCTTCGTTACGGCTCTTTAGTTTGCTTGAACAAATATAAATAACTATAGCAGTAACGATCAGAGCTCTCAATAGTATCTCACACTCAGTTTAACATACTTAATAACTACAATTATATATATTACATTAAACACAATTTTATTTACCTTTAAGACTAGCTGCAGCAAACATTTTTTTATGATTATGATAGGCAGATTCATGAAGAACGCTATATTTATTTATATATTTATTAATATCTTTTCCATTTTGAATCCATATCATTGATCAATTGTGTTCATCAAATTAAAGAGTTAGAAATAAGACCTTATTAATACATTCTAACTTAAAAGTTAAGGCTATGAGGATACAGGCTTTGTAGGGTTTCGCAACTTTTAGTTATAATAATATAATAATAGTAAATAAAATCGTTCATCCGCGGTTGGAGCCGCGAGTAACAGCTAGTCTTAAAATTATGAACACTCTAGTATAGTTAATATATCTCATAGCACTGTTATTAATTTGTGTGTAGACGATACGCTCCGGCGCCTGGGAAAAAATGTGGCTAGCCGTGAAGTGAATCAATAGACATAGGCTAGTACAAACCTATTTCGTGTATCGAGAGTTCATTCACTGCCATTGTTATGTTGCAGATCTGCTTAAAATCACTTGGAAATCGTTGGAGTGAAATAATTGGGTGCTGTTCTATTCAGAGGATGAAGTAACCTGTTATATTTGGTCTTCAAATTATTGTCTGTTCTGTGAATATACGAGTATGACGATAATTTATTATGTTTGATTATAAAATACAATTCCGATGTTTTTTTTTTTTTAAGTTTAATATTAGAATGAGATTATGAAATACTCGTTAACAAGCAGATAAAAGAAATAACTAAAGAAAAAATTAATAAAAATATAAAAGCTTATATATTATATGTGTTTGGTACATGTTTATGTAAACCCTAATTACTATTAATGATCGTTTCAATGTGATAAAATGATCCTAATATAGAGTTAAAAAACAGAGGCAATTTTCTATCTGTAAGCTGTTATATTTTACCAATTTGGATGCCAATGCTAAGAAATAAAAAGAGTTCTTTGCACCCTCGCCAAGGAATTTCTGAATTGGTGGAATCGTTTTAACATAAAGCCTATATAGGAATATAGGCTTTGTAGACATTTTCAGGAGAAAATGTCTACAAAGGAATATACTCGAAAATGTCGCTTGGAAGTTCTTATTAAAAAATATCAGTACCATTACAACGTATATTGTCAGACCCGTATCTATACATGTAAATAAAATTAATGTGTCTGTTTGCGATCTCAAGATAACTAACTATATTATCTCAAGTGGTTAGAGATATTTATGTATCAAGATATAAACAAAATACTTTAAAATGTTTTTTTGTCTTCCTGCTTGTCTAATGACAAATTTAACATTTAAGTAAAGAAGGCAAAAGCACTGGCAATAGCTAGTCTATTATGAGACGGAAATATGGTGTTTGATGAAAAAAACTATAATAATTGATGTATTGTATGTTTGTATGTACGTCGGCGCCAGCTGTCTAGACTGTCGCGTCACCTGAAGGCTGAAGGCTCTTCAGAGCGAGTCCAACTTTCTAACTTTATTACGATTGCGATTTCTCTTTAAAATATCAAGGTAATTTAAAATCGCCTTTTTGTAAGTATTAAAAAATGTTTTAGGTATGTTAAAAACAATATTCTTATATATAATTATCCTGCTGTAGTCACGTAAATCACGCCGCTCACCAGCTCCGAGCACATGAGCACCCCTAACTCGAAACTATTCGTTTAGTTTAAATACAAACAAAAAACAAGTTCGAACGAAACATAATTAAATATTGTTTATTAAATAAATGAATATAAATTAAACAGTTTGTCATATCAAATCAATATCAGACAGCGATTGCTTTGAATTTCTTAGAATTTCTAAATTAAACTAGAAAACCAAGATTTATCAGTGAATTTTAGACGTGAAACTTTTTTCTGTTTAAATGAACTTTATTATTCGTATATGGGTCAACCGCAGTTTGAAACATAAATACAGTTATTACCCATCCCCGTCTGTGTGAAGTCTACTAATTGGACAGATTAATAATTTTAATTACACTTCTCTGTCTATGTCTTCTCGTTTCGAGTGTAGTTATAATAAGAAGCGTATAACAAAGTTATTAAACATAAATTCGCATATATTAAAGTTTTTAGTCTCATTATATTTTATTATCTGCCAAAATTTCTTACGCTTAAAGATGCGTTAAGTATTTTTATAGCATTCTCGAAAAAAAAATTAAACTTAACAAAAAACGCAGATTTTTTTATTTTAAAAGTATAAGTTATAAATATTATATGTTGTAGTCAATTTATAGGGAAATATAACATCATTAATCAATCATAAATTAATAGAAATCTATTTGTTTTTCATTACATTAATATTAAAATGAGTGTTTTATTGGTTCCAAACCAATAGGAAACTACTATTCTATAACTACTAATGAAACAAACAACGAAAAAAATATGAATCTTTTTTTAAAAGGAGAAGCTTGAAAGTTGCGCCGCTAATAGAAGAGATGAGGTGTTGAAAGTAACGTGACTATCCAAATGACGGATACGAATGTGAATGAATCTAGAACTTCCCCGAAAAAAAAAGATAGATGGACCGAATGAGTGATGATATGTATGCAAAATTTTCGGATGATAAAAACGAATGAACGAAGAATGGAAGAAAATAACATGTTGTACGTTCAGTATAGTCACTTCAATCATTTGCTTGAAGAAAATGACGTGCTGTATCATTTGGGAAGTGTCCCGTAAATACGAGTAGTGACTCGTAAAATAAAGGAAGTAAAAATAAGTAATTTACTTTAGCGTTTGATAGCTAATATTTCTTTTATTTTATTCTTCTCATGATTCTGCATTTATAGGTAAATAGCAAAAACGAGAAATATGGCTAAAGTGTGCAAGTTGGAATGTCGGGATGATGATTGGAAAAGAAGATCTATCAAAGGGAAGGGCCCTGAAGGCGATGATGAATGATTTGTGAAGATTGATTATTTTAAAGGCGATAAAATATATAAATGAATATGGATAAAATAGTAAAAGATGAAGGGAGTAGCAATATACATTTTTATGGACATACGTAAGGCTGAATTAAGTAAGAAAAGGAAGGACGCATGGAACATAGTAAGAAGAATGAAAGTTAATTCTAGAGGATGTTAAAATGTTAGAAAAGAGGATTTCGCAGTATGGAGCAAAACTCGCCCTTTACTATTATGGAGCAGATTCTTTTTATTGACGGGCAGTGGTAATGCCTATGTCATGGGTTTCGGTGAAACCGACAGGTCTAGTTCTAGTCGGCCGAAATCATGGGAGTAAGTTTTAAAACTTTACCTCATCTTGTTGATAATGAATGTCTAGAAATCGGACATAAAAACAGGCATCATGAGGTATTATTTTTGTTGATGACATCGTTCTTATTGATGAGGACGCTTTTAAGTTTTCGGCAAATGGAACTTAACGGTGCTATGTGACCAGCTCTCTCCGACTTTCAATACCTACCTCAGCTCAGTTTAAGATACAAGGCTCCACTGAGATGGCAAATGATAGAAGAGCATAAAGACAATTGACAAAGAAGTTGACATAGTATATATTAAGACTTAAAAATATATATGCATATATGATATGTTTCTGTCACTCCCGCTTCATACTCTAAACCTTGTAATCTTGGTACAGCGTTAGGAAGCAATTTTTAATTACCATTAAACACTCTTTGTTCTGTTCCTTCATTACAATTATTTAATAATTTACACTAATTGGTATTCATTAGGTATACAAACAAAAGAAAAGTAACCCTTTGATAAAATACGAGAAAAAAAAATACAAATATTTATTACATTGTAGGAAAACCCATTCATTAGTCATAATTGTTTCCGCCATCCTCTTAGCAGATGTAAACAGATTTACCTCGGGGATACCTCTTTGTTCTTTTGTTATAAAAAGAAAATCAGTGGGGAGTGAAAATAATTATTTATTTAATTAGGAGTAACATGACATGCAGGCGCGGGCGTCATGGACTCGAATCATAGACATGTAGTTTAATTGAAAAGAAACCCCGCTGTGTACCGACGGTTCTTTATACTCGGGGATGTATGCACATATGTTTATATACATGTAATTATTGTTACTAACCCTTTATGTACATATCTTTTATCATATTTTCACAATATACAATGTAACTCGTTGACCCTGTTACGGTCAGACAGTGCTCTACAAATATTGAGCCAGACACGCTGGAGCTGTCTGCAAACTGATATCAAGTGTTATCAGTGTTGATAACAATATTGACACTGCTGATAACAGGCGAGACCTACCGACATTCTTTGTATATGGCAGAGGGTCACCCTGTGAATTTCGTTGAAATCAAGATATGAACAGCTGTTTTGGATTTTTCTAAATCATGACATTTTAATTACTTGCAAAAAGAAGTATAATTTTCATTATTAATTAATATTTCCGACAGAAATAACCTTAATTCATAGCTAATTTTGTTCGTCATTTAACATTATTGGTATCTAACTTCACCCATATTTCAAATGAAATTTAGCATAAGCTGACGTAATGGATTGATAGTGACAAATTTGTTAATCTGTGAGGAATTAAATCGCTTATCAGTTTATGTTACCACTTGTCATATTAAAGAAATTAAATATAAAGATTGTAGTTCCCAAGGTCGGATTTTGCAATAAGCAAAATATCAGCATTTTATACAAATTGTATCCACTTAATGCAAATCATGTGCATTGAAATCAAATTTATGTAAATAAGACAAAATATGTGTTTTCAGATAGAATTTGCTTATGAATAATTTTGTAAGAATTATTTTTTACTTTTAAGTAATTTTAAAATATTATTTAAATAGATGTTACAAATATGAATTATTTATTAACAATTTTGTAAGAATTATTTTTGTCATTTAATTTAAGTTTACAAATATTTTTATAGATTGATTCCTTTTTTACGTTATGATGTTATGATATCATGATGTTATGTTAAGTTAAAGACTTCCCTTTAACCATATATATTTTTTGTAATATTAATTGTTTGTTTATTTCGTCATGACAGTAGACGAGAATTTTATCAAATGTATAGTCTGAACTCATACCATATTTTATGAAACCCATATTTTTTTTTGATGGAAAGGCTTGACAGACATGATATAATTTAATTCTTTAATAAATTATTTTTATCATGTAATAAATTTAATATTATCATTATATATACATTATATTTTAAATTAATATATAACATTTTAAACGGATGTCTTATATAATTTAATTTCTAGGACTTCTTACATTTATCAATATATTTATGTACTGGTATAAATACGTTTTTACTTAATATTAGAAATACGTTATTCCTAATATTAGTATTACGTATTTTTTATACTTAATATTAGTATTAAGTTATTTCAAAATATTAAATACAATTTGTAACAACACAATTAGACTCTTGTGAAATAATAAAACTTTAAATTATATTCACATTAACTTAATATTAATAATATTTTAATTGTTATTTGTTGAATTAGTAAGTTAGTTCTGGAGATGTAAATAATTAAAGTATCTTCAAACGGACATGAATGAGATTAAAAATGATCTCGCAACCGAAATCAATAATCGATGCTGATTGATTTGTTTATATAAATTGAAATAATTAATTAATTTTATAGAGAGAAATGATTGATTTCAATGTCGCCTCTAAATGACTAGGAGATTGAACCAGACCTCAATTTTGACTCGCTGCACTGGCAAAATCTCGGTATGTGTTAGCATATTGAGTGAAGCGAGGTGCAAATAGCACCGAAGTTGCATTTACAAAACGTCCACGCATTTCCTCACCAATTTTTTTTAAAGCTACATTGTCGCTTGAAAAATTTTTCTCATTAAAGTCTATGGGATTTTAGTTATTCCGTGATTATTCCTGATTGACACCGAATATTTGAATTATTTTTTACACCATCAGACTGAAGTCTATCAGTGTGCAAAATTATGAAATTTTCGGATATACAGTTTTAGATTGATGCTTGCACAAAGGATTCAGAAAAGTCTCTCATAGAGCTTTGCTCAACTATTAATTTCTACAGATAATTGTTAAATAAATATATTTTTATAATTCGTAGAAGCAGACAGGTGAATGCGAATACTGATCGTAAGAGCAGTGCAGACGCGCTGACTCACGCCTGTCTAACAATGTTTAGCAATGTGAGGGGCTTTCACATACACTGGTGTCAAGAGTATGTATCATTGATTTTACACATATATTTATCATTTTTAGATAATGTAATTTAGGTTTTAGCTTATTATTCCTAAAATTTGGTCGTTTAATTGATAATAATGACAACTCTATATGTAATTCTGTATATGGGAAATTAAAAAATATATCTTCAAAAAAAATGTTTTCCTAGAAGTTATTAGCGAAAAACTACAAAATAAAATTTTAATTTTTTTTTTCTGATTTTAAATCACATATTGTATCAATAGTTATTAAATTTAATGAAATTTGTTTATAATCTTACCATAATAACAATGTTTCATTATATATATTTATGCGGTTGTATTTACGTTTGCCCGACTAGTTTCAAACAAATTCGGGGTCCTTATTAATGAGCTCATCATGGCGGCATCGCGGCGTGAACCCATACAATGTTCCAATGACCGTGTATGTGAGAGATCCCGCGCTACGTGAACTAGGCCCGCGCCCTCGCGTCGACCTTGTCGTGTATCAGTGCGTCACCACGGACTCGCACCGCTCACTCGAGGCTGGGATTATGTTAATAACACTTTTTATCTTATATTTTATTGATTTTAAATGTACATTTATATCTTATCTACTTTTACATATAATTATCTGGATATACGTAAATATAAACGAAATTGGTTCTATTACTTTCGAATCATTCGGGGTTCTTACTCATGAGCTCTAAGTATGGCGGAATCTAGGCGTGAATTGTTGCGAAACTTAGAAATTTCGATAGTAATTACATAAGTAAAAGATAATTATATATATAAAAATTAAGTTTTGTGTATAAATAAATAAATAAAAATGATAAAAAATTAATTAATTATAGATATATTAATCTACTTTGTCTTTAATAAACGTATAATATTAATATTCAAAGGATTCCATTTACAGTATACTTAACCTTTAGGCCAAATAGTCAATGTTATTTGAGGGGTTGAAAGCAAACAGTCTAGTCAATTAACAAACACATGACTAGTCATTAGAGCAGAAAATAGTAATTATAACATATATATTTATATATCTATTAGTAAAGAGCATTAATGACTTTGAAGTATATGTTAATTGACATACAATACAAACAAAACTAAATTTAATTATTATATAAGTAAAAAGAAATAGACGGCGTAGTTCAAATGACATGAATTTTATAATGTGCGCTACACACAGTAGCTGCCAGACGTCTAGACGGTCGGACGCGTCGGCTGAAGGCTCTTCAGGAAGGCCGAAATACCTCCCTCCACCTCCTTTCGATACGGCCGTTCCCTACTCTCATAACGCACTTGCAATTTAGGACAGAAGGTTTTAACCACTTTTAAATGCCATATTTAATTAATTAAACGTTCAAAATTACTACAGATTCGAAAAAAATTTCTAAAAAATATTAAAGTAACAATAAAATATATGCTTATAATATATAATGGAAAATGAATGGAGAATTTCGTTTCTTGTATATGCTTATGCTTTTTTTATAATAAAAATAAAAAAATCTCTAAAAGCGGTTTCAAGTTTTTAAAACAAAACCATTAGTCAAATTTTTAATGAATACCAGAGTAGAGAAGATAAAAAACATTTTCTTTTGTATAACTTAAATTAATAAATAAGATTAAATTAGTATTTTCTTAGATTTTCACGAGTACACATTTAAAATAAAACAATTTTTACGGATTAAAAGTCGCGTATAATCTGGTTATATTTTGATTTTAACCCGACGTTTCGAATACTTTGCAGTAATCGTCTTCACGGGTAGACGAGATGTAAATGTCTGTACAGACACATCTCAAAACCAAAATGTAACCAAATTATACTTGAGTTTTAATCCGTAAAAATAGTTTTATTTCAAGATTAAATAATTAAACATATTCGATTATTATATATAAATTATGATTTGTAATGAATGATTTAAAGAAATATTATATTTTTTGTTATATGATTAAAAAAACATATTTATGTAATGTTGAAGATCATTATATTTCCATATTTTCATTACGAAGTCTGCAATCTGATATAGTTACATTATTATTATAATCTTAATAATATATTGTCAACATACACATATTTTTAAATAAGTCAGCGAATATAAAGCGCTTTAATAAAGTGTTAAATTGCAACATGGCTTTCATTTTGCCATTTTATTTTGTTGGTTTATTTTTTAATGTTCTCTAAAATATGCAATTATAATAAAATATGAGTATATTTTTTGTTGCAAAACAGGTTAAATTGTGATCGTATTTGTAACTGTCTGTCTCACGTCTAGACTTGTATTTTTTTACAGCCTTGATTTTTTACAGTTTTGATTTATTGTAAATAACCATCTAGTTACCGTTTTGAAGTTGCTTCATATAAAACCAATATAAAACCTACTTTGAAATTAATACAATGAAGGATTTGTATTCATTTTAATAATTGAATAGTGCTAAATAGATATGTAATGTAAAACAATAAAATAGTAATATTATAAGTAACAACAGCGCATATTGCAAATGGCCGGCGGTGTCAGCGACGGCGCCCACCGCGATTACAGCTGCACTCGTGACGTCATTGCACGGATTATTCGAGAAGAACGAATTGATGTATCGGTAGGTTTGTCTTTCGGATTGCCTTCATTCGCTTATTGCATAACATTAGTTTTCGTTTTTAATTATTATTAATTTTATCTAATAATACAAAACTGTAAAGAATTATTTTTTATTACAAGGAATTCTAAACGATATAGATTTGATATAAAGGCTTAATTGTAAAGTATTATACTTGAAAACATCTTTGAATCTCGGGACGCCATACTCCGAGATCATACATGAAAGTGGTTATGGGTATAAAACATGTAAACCTTATATGGTTATAATAGATAATATAATATTTTTAAATTGCACTCTGGCTATAAGTATGTATATTTAATGTGATGGAGTATAATCGATATATTACATTGAATATTTTATTATAAATTACTATTAATAAAACATTGTCAAAACCTGTAAGTAACCAAGGGTTAAAATACATGTGGGTGATGGGGTGTCAGCGGGTTGTGGGGGAGAGAGTTGGGGGGGGGGTCGGTGCATTCGCTGCAGCGTGTGCAATGCACTCACCCCCACTGGCCATTGCCACCGATTTCGTTAACATTTACAAAATTTTATCCACATACCCAGCTGCATAACAAAAGAATGCCTTGCAAAGAACATGTATGAAACTGAATTTCAGTTAAAATGCTCGCATTCATTAGTGATGATTGCATATACTTACGTAAATTGTATTTTCTTTATATTATTGTTTATAAAACTATATATACTTTTTATTATCAAATTATATCAAATAACAAATGTATTCTTATGTTATTTAAAACGTCATGTCAACAAAAATAAGTAATTGCCATATTAAAAAAACACCATCAAAGATACGGCCTACGTAGCCATAAAAAATCACGAGGAAGTCCGTTAGTGGACCGGTAAGAACGAAGTCCTGTTTGGGCAGTGTGGCGTGAAATTGCGGTGAGAGGCCGGACGTCGGCTAAAACTCAAGCCGTGTTGCCACTTTATCCTTGTCCATATGTAGTTTTATCGACTTGTGTCTACAACTACACTTTATATGATAAACTACTTTTAGGTAGACATAATAAATGAACCTTTCCTTACCTCCCACTTTTTATATTAAGCTTGAATGTGTCAAACGGCGAAGTATCAGTCTGTTAATGTTTCATTAATTGGAATAGGCCTCCTTTCAAATTATTACTACCCCGCTGTCACAACGACGGGCAGCACGTTATATATAATAGAATTTCTTTAAGATATATAGGTTCATTTAAAGAGTTTTCCTTCACTAACTGTTCCCTCACTAAATGTTCCGGGATAAATTGGAAACTTAATGTTAACGAAATTAGCAGCAAAAGCAATTATTAACACTGCGCTTAAGGGGCCTTATGATGTAAATTAAAAAGAAAAGTACAATTTCTTTAATAATTTTCAGTTCTATATTGATTGTACCAAGAAAATAATTAACGTATACTAATCCAAGTCAAGTAGATTATTTAAAACATATAAACATATATTTAAATATTTCTTTGATCCTTTAATTGATTTTCAATACTTATATGCGCAAACTTATTTATAAACATTTAATTGTTACAATCATTATCGGTCCAATCGATTCTACATACAACACATGTGTTGCTAAAATTTTTTACTTTAGCTATAACGAAACATTTGTCAGTCATATTTTCTTTGTTGTAAAATATAATATCTTGTATTTTCATAAACAAGTGACTCAAAATACTAATTACCTACGATTACCGGCGCAAAAGCGAAGTAATTTTGTTCAATTATCCGTGCAATTAATATCTTCTAAAAATGTACGAGTACGTCAGGTAGAAGGTTGAATTTCTTTCGTCTGTTCGTTGACATTAAACGGACACGTTTCGTCTTTGTAGAGTGAATCAAGTTCGTGTGATACGAGTAACAATGGAAAGTCGATTCTTTCTTCAGAAACGAGGTTAATACACGCTAACCATATTTTGATACCCTTAACGAGACTGTATTCGAAAGTTGAACAATATCATTATACTTTTAAATCTATTAAAGCAACTATTGTAGATATTATGTTACGTTCTAACTTAAAAGTATCGTTTTTATTTTTGACGTTTCTTTCAAAACCTAAAGGAAAAGAAGAATAGGTGTAATCATTGATCATATTAAAACTAGACAATGCATGATATGGCGCATGTGTATAAAACGACCTCTCAGAGTTGGCAACGGCGCCGGTCTCACTAGTAGTCGCGACTTCATCGTATTTCATTGATATCTACCCGCTTTTAACCGCATCCATTATCCACTACACAACAGGTATATTATTTAACTGCACCCGACAAGGGAATATTGGATTCTGGCCAATACTGTCAATATCTACTAAAACATTAACAAACTTTTCACTGTATGTAATAGTGTAAATAGTAGAGTATAACACCAAGATAAGACACAGGAGCTGGACATTGTTCGTGATGAGTCTTCAAGATAAAAGTATGCCTGTACAGCAGTATTTTTGTAGATAACAATAATTGAGATTTTAATAAAAAGAATTAATAAATGTGAATTAACTGTGCAAGGATTCTCTAACATAGTTTGTAAGATTCCTACTAACAAACTCCTCTTTTTTGATGACTTTATATCTCAAATTAGACACTTAATATAACAAAAATATCTGATCAGAAAGTGCAGGAGCGAAGCGTCTCTGATGTGTTAATTAGTCGTTAAAAAAACGTGTAGATGAAGTATACAATAAAGAGCAAATTTAAAATAAGATGCAAAGCATATTCGTACCCAAATCAAATAATTTGGTAGGTTGTTAAGTGTGATAAAAAAGGACAAGCTTGGCTAAACAAGTGATATGACGGTGACCTGCCGTCCTTGCGATGACACTGCGGTCTACAGGTACGCTCTCAAACTTGTGTTAGTTATGAATATTTTACAACAATAACATTCATATCTTAATAAAACGAACTGTAGTAAATAATTGCTTTCATCAGAAAATACTGTTTATAGTAAGACTAGCTGTTACCCTGATTCCACTCATGTTCATACTATTTTATTTAAATAATTAAGAGTGCTAGAGTAATGTTATGTTTATATGTGTGCATATAGACGAATCTGCAAAGTGTAAACAAACAAACTGTTCTTTTTAATATGAGTATAGATATATTAGAAGGTATTACGCATTCAACTCTAATATATTATGTAATGATGTAATCGATTTCAGGTCGCCTAGTGTCCGACTGAGGTCGTCCGAGGTCGAAGCGGTCGCTGCAAGGCCCGTGTGCCCTTGAGACAGACAGTGCATGCACCCTGCACCCTTCACCCACCCACTCACCCTACTGCATTTGAATGTCAAAACAGGATGATTTAATAATTCAATGTTATTTTATATCATTTTATCGATTTAAAACAAACTTAAAATACTTATATATATATTATAAAACGAAATAGATTGTATGTTTGATTAAACAAGCTAATTCTTAAATGTGATCAATTTTAATTATACTGATTATGTAAGGCAGGTTCGTGATGAAGGTTACAGATGAAACTGCATGCCACAGCCAGTTAGAGCCCAATAATAAAATACAATTCAGATCAATAAAGAGAGAAGCATAAAATTTGAGTGTTTCTTAATGCAAGTCTTGTCTGGAAAGCAGTTGCCATTTTGCTCTGAGGCCTTCATAAAAGTTCAATTTCCAATTCGTGTCTGGCAGACCGGATGAATTTATCGTTTTGTACATTTTCGGCGGTTACGACTCGTCATGAGTTATTTAAAGTTTTGGTGACTATCGAAATCACTGTATAATATTGTTAATAATGTCTAATATGTCATTATTTATATATTGTACAAAAACAACTCCTGTACTACTGAACTAATCTCTGTGTCATGAGAGGTTTCACAAACAGACGTAACTGACAAAAATAATACCCAGACGCTAAACAGTAATCTGTAGATAACACAAACAACTGCCCCGTGCAAGAACCAAACCCACGACCTTTGGCTCAGCAGACACATCAGCTACACAAATGAGCGCATATTTCTTTTTCATTAAGTAAATTTTATATTTGCTAATAATAAAACACAGTGTTATTATGTTTTTAAATTTGTTAAAATGTAATAACGCTAAATTCTGTACTAATATTACACATAAGTTTAAACAACTTCTATAATATTAATAAATAATCGAAAAGTGTTAAATGCTCATTTGTCAAACACCGCACGTCCTGCAAATTGATGTCAACGGCTCCTTGAACCTTCACTTCACAAATTTAATTCACAATAAGCAACAACACTTTTGTATGCGCCCGCGCACAATACCTATTCAGATTTATTGAGGAGCGCTGAATCGGTAATCGGCTATCCAGCCGGTCGATCACCCCTCATTACAACGCCGGGGTACTTTAAAGACATTTATTGTTATAATAAAATAAAACAATACCAATTATACACAATATATTAATACAAAAACTGAACATAATACTTTGATTATTTCTTTAAATGTGATATCATATCGTCAATAATATTTAGGAGGTTTTGTGACAACGAAGCTAGATCAGTTAATTTCTTCAGAGAGTCCTGAGGCGCGATGCTCTTTAATGACTCTAGCTGCTGTCTTTCGATGTTTTCAGCTTCCACTATTTCTTTTTGTATTACTTTAAGATTATTGAAAAACATTTCTTTCCATTCTGAGTCATTAATTATTTTATTTAAATCCTTGAAAGTTTCTTGTATGATTTCATTTATTTTGCTTTCTGATTCATTATACTTTTGCGCTATTAGATCATCTACTATAGAAGCCTTGGACTTCATATCTAAGTTTGTCTGTCGCACCAAACGTTTAACCGGTCCTAAGAACAAAACAATAAAAATAATAATTACTTAACATACTTAAAATTATTTTCTTTTCCCCAAACAAGAGGAAATTATAAATATTAAATAAAATTTACTCATACTGAGATAAAATCAATTTTATAAATATAATAGAGTGAAAGTGTGTATTTTTTTCTAATTAATGTAATTATGTCACGGACTTTTTATGTTTTAAATATACATTTCCTGTGACTTTTAAGAGATTCTTTTGTGTATTTTTCACGCAACAAAGAATTAATGGATTAAAGATTTTGCCAGGAAATTACAAATACAAAAATTACGAATACACTCAAGCTCGTTTACTAACAGACATGATAAACTTATGACCTAGACTAATATATGTAGTATATCGTATGTGTTTAAAAGTGGCGGGAACCAATTAATATATAGTAATTATATATACTTATTCGTCTGTACTGACATAAATACTATCGCAATTTTCCCGACTAGGCTGAGCATGCCGGAATCGCCGGGTGAAATGCAGTTCACCAATCTTGTCGGGCAAAGTCCGATAGTATTTACGTGAGTAGAGCCTGATCATTATAATAATAGTATGAAAGGAAAGTTAAAATTTAAAAAAAACTCGTAAATTAATAAATTTGTTACCCTTATTGCAGCTTCTGCAATAATCCCCATAGGCTTCAACCAATCTGTGCAGCTCTAAAAGTTTCGAATCTATCTGTAGTCCTACGTCTTTTACAGTATACATGAGGACTTGTGCTTTTGTAGCGTTCATATCGTTGACAAAGTGGTGATATTCATCTTCTAAGGTCAAAACATCGTACATGGTGCGACCGAAATCTTTTAAAGCTTTTTCTTTTAATTCAGTTTTAACATTTTCTATTTCCTTTGTCAGTGTTGTTTCCACTGTGGCTAGATTATCTTTTGTTTTATTAAGAAATACCTCAAAATTTTTTGTCAACCCAGTCGTTATCTGATTATATAAATCCGCTATCGAACTACACAACTGTTCCTCTGGAACACTCCTTTTAACTACTTTATGCGGTTCTATAAAATAACATTTAATTAATATTGTTATATTAGTAACAAACATATAATAAAATAAGTTTATTAAAATTGAGAAATACCTAAATCTTGGTCTTCACAATTATATTTACATAAGTTCTCATATTTATTTAGCCTTTTACTTAATTGACTAAGTTTAGATTTTTTTTCATCTATCTGTCCCTTGACTTCAGGATAGTCTTTTAATATAGCAGCCATTTTCTGTGCCTCGGGCTCTATTTGTTGTTTTCTCACTTTAGACAGACCCTGCAGCACATGTTTAAGATGTTCCGGTTGACTTTTGAACCAAGTTTCAAATTGGTTCAAGTCATCTGATAGAATTTGTTTTATAGTAGTGGCTTGAGGCACAATTTGATTTATGGTAGCCTCATCTAAGCCGAGACCAGCATACACGAAGTCAATGATATCTTGTATATCCTTTTTGCTATACAAACTTTTGTCTTTCGGACACACAGGACTTTCTGTAAAGAGTTTCAGTTAAATTAAACTATCTAATTTATCTAATTTATCTCGTTTAGATGAGATGCTGAGACATCATCATCGTCTTACCGAGAACACTTTTGCTGCAAAGCATTCAAACGTCGGGTTAAATTTAAAAATGTAATAATAAACGCGAGTTATATCCGTAAAATAGTTTTATTGAAATGTGTAGTACTCGTGTAAATCTTAGAAAACATAAAATTAAACTTTTATAATATATATTTATATATTAAAAATATCTGTGTAATAACATGAAAAAAATACTTTTGATCAATAATAGTTTATAATGATCTGTTGTAACAAGAGTTATTTTATAAGATACATATTGTATAAAGATCATGTAAACTGAAATATAGAAACATGTTTTATATTAAAATAAACCGCGAAATTAAACGAAAAATGTTATTTTTATTAATAAATCTACTGATTAATTCGATTTCAAATCGACACACAGAGTATATTTTTTGTTTTTTCTGGAACAATTATTAGATATAATTATGTTTGTTACTTTGTTTTTGTTATACTTTTTATTATTATTTGTAATATTGAAAAAATTACCTGTTGTTGTAATTTCGTCAGGCTTGGTTGTTATTTTACCTGTACCTGGAGTATGTAAAGGTAAAAATAATGTTAAAAATCATATAACCACATTAATTGACTATTATATCATTTAAATTTGTTTTTAAATTATTATACCAAATTTAATAAACTATATTTTAGCTTTTCATTCATAATATACATTTTTTACTTCTCTAGGCCATACTTATCTAAACCAATTGTTACCTATATCTTAAATTTACCTGTAGTTTCAATCTCATCAGGCTTTGTTGTGAAAACACCATCTATAACATTAGTGTAAATAAAGTAACAAATTAATTAAATTAATTAAATTCGAAATGTTTTATCCGTTTTAATTCATAAAAACTATAATAATTCAAATCGTTTAATTTATAAACATATATACTGTATTTCAATAAAACTATTTTTCGGATATAACTCGCGTTTATTATTACATTTTGGTGTCGAGACACCATCATCTCGTCTTACCGCGAACACGTTTGCTGCAAAGCATCCGAAACGTCGGGTTAAATATAAAAATGTAATAATAAACGCGAGTTATATCCGAAAAATAGTTTTATTGAAATGTGTAGTACTCGTGTAAATCTTAGAAAAAATTATATATACTATATCTCAAAATTACCTCTAAAATTATAAAACTAATTTATCTGTTAATTGTTACTATAACTTCGTTGGTTAATTGATAATTGAAAGGATTTTTAAGATGCTACCAGATTAGTGCAATAAATTTTTATTTAAATATATAGATATATTTTAAATTTACCAGTTGTTTCCACTTCCTCAGGCTGTACAGAGAATAAGTTATTCTGTTGGATATAATTACCAACACAATATTTTTGATATAAAAACAGAGACAAGATCACTTTGAACAGGAGCATTCTGAAAGGTTTTTTTTTGTAAAAGAACGAATTTTTTTTCCAACTTGAACGTTTATATGAAGCGCAGGAATTTAAAAATGCTTATTATCTTTTTAGTACCGACGCAAATTGTTAGCTATTCAAATATTTTTACGGTTAATATTTGTATTGTTTTTCCGCAAACCACCTATTAAAAATATTAATGTATGCATTTTTTAAAATCTTTTGATATAATTAGTAGATAGACGCGTCAGTGTTTTTAATATTTGGTATATTATCTACGTTTACTTATGTTAATAAATAATTTTATTACACCGTCCTTTTCTTTCAGTTGTACAAAGCGTAAAGTTTTGTGCAGTAGTAGTAGATGTCTCCAGTATAACAAGAAAAACAAAAAACATACATATACATATACATATAGATATACATATACATATACATATACATATACATATACATATACATATACATATACATATACATATACATATACATATACATATACATATACATATACATATACATATACATATACATATACATATACATATACATATACATATACATATACATATACATATATTATTTAATCATCTCTTCAGTTCCGGGACCGACCGGGATCAACTCTAACAAAGATAGGATTAGCTGAACCTGAAAATAAACCACCGCCACATCAGAGCACCATCTGCATAATAAAGTATATGTATCATAATTTTATATACTACTAACATTCAATCATAAAACTAAGCATGGATTACAATTGTACACATTCTGATTAAAATTATATAATCTATTACGAGAATGTATACTCGAAAAACATAAAGTACATTTTTTTTCCGGCTATACTCACGTTATTATTGTTGGAATTTGACAGACTAGTTTTGAACCCATTCGGGGTTCTTATTAATGAGTATGGCGGAATCGCGGCGTGAACTAACGTGATTCCGCCGGCACTAGTCGGGCAAATGCGGATAGAAATAAATAAAATAAGTACATCCGGATAATTATATTCAATCTGGTACATCTTTCCTTAAAATCTACACCAGAAAATGCGAGCGAAGTCGCTAGTAAAATCTAGTTATAATCGCAATGGTCTGAATATATTATTTTCAGTCTTAATTTCGGATAGACATTGCATTTTCTTTTAATAGTTTGTTAAAATAAAGATACGAATTTATGCAATATTATCTTTGGCATAGAATATATATATAAAAATATATTCAGTGATTAAATTGTTTGGAGCATACTTTTGAACTAGGACCGCTTAATTAGGCTTTGTTAGGCCGATCTTAATTTTGACTCGCTACGCTCACAAAATCTCGGTATGCGAGGTACAAACAATACTGAAGTAGCATTTACAAAACTCCGGTGCCGTCTGTCCTCAACAATTTTTCAAGATAAAACAAATTTTTTTTTAAAATCTAGAGAAAAACAAATTCTATAATCTGTTAAAAGAATTTGGCAGGCGCATGTCATTGTAAAGCTAAATTTTCGCACGAAAAATTCTTCTTATTGAAGTCTATGGGATTTTAGTTTTTCCATGATTATTCCTCAACGATATCGAATATTCGAAAAAAAAGTTTAAAACTTTCACCCGACTGATGACTATCAGTGTGCAAAATTTGTAAATTTTCGGATATACCGTTTTTGATTGATGCTTGCACAAAGGATGCAGAAAAGTCTCTCATTGAGAGCTTCGCCCAATTAGTTATATTTTATAAAATCTGCAGTAGATTGAACAATGTATAATTTGTTCATAAATAGATATTCTACTCTTAATAAAAGTTACATGGCAATTTTTTGTAAGTGCGCTTGCAAGATAGACATAAACAGTTTGTAGAATCAATTATAATGCACTTCACAATTCCTTAGAAGTACTCAGTTATAAGAATTGCAGTTTATACTTTGTACGTTATTGTTGATAAGACATTTACAGTCATTTAAGATAATTATTACAAAAGTAATTAGGTTTAAGTATTTGTGTATAAAGAAAATAATGTTAATCTATTCGCGTCGCTTGTTAAAAACAAACAAAGAAAAGTTTAAAGATGAATAATGTGAATTTTTTTGTAAGATCTTTTTTTTATGTCACAAAAAACCGCTTGATTATTATCAACTCTGAGCAGTTTGTTAAATAACCTATTATATATGTTATGTAATGTTTATGTTTTATTAAATACACAATATTAATAAAATATTTACCCAATATACATTTTAATAAATATAAATTTTATTAAGAAAAATTGATCAAGAAAAATTGATTTCAAAAATAAGTTGAATGAAGAGTTTTTTTACAAAACCCAGCTGTTATTTAAAAAAAAATTAAAAACTTCCCTCTTATACAACTATCATCTCATTCATTATACAATGTATTCATCATACAAGTTATATTATACAAGAATAATATAGTAAGCCTCGCGACTCTCTTTGTTACAGTGTACCTAAACGTACTTTAAAATATATAAATATATAACATATATAACATATATGTTATTTCAGAAAAAAAAATCTGTACGAGTAGGAGTATTTGTTTCGTGCATTGTCGTGTATTGTCGTATCGTGTCGTGTCGTGCTGTGTGATGCCGCGTCGTGTCCGGTCGTGCTGTGCACATCAATTTTTATGTTTTCCTTAAAAATAAAAGGATTTTACAACATCGACATCTAACGCGTAGATGAAGTAATTATATTAACGATTTTAGTTTAACTTCTACCTTTTTATTATATTTAGGGAATGTGTATAATATTACAAGCGTACCCAGGTCATGGTGGTGATTGAACTTGGTCGGTGAAATAAAGACTAATTAGTTTACCTCTGATTGATAGAGCACTTTGTGTGATGTACAGACAAACAGCAAACAGAAAAGTTTTAAACATATTTTAAATATATCTTCAATGTATCAACTGTATATAAGCTCTAAATACATGATATAAGTTAAAATTTGTCATTAAAATTATTTCTCGTGTCTGGTTATGGCAACAAACTACTTGCTGCTGGGTGCAGTAAACTGTGCTATCAGCAGCAAGACATTTATGGTTTGCCTTGGTTTTCTTCAGTGGAGGACAGATGCCGTTCTTTAGGAAGGACTTAAGACAGTATAAAGAGCCAGAAATACCGCCGCTTCATTTCCTAGCCTCTTCTTGGTGGCAGAGGTGGGTTATTCTTCTTTTATCTCATATTGGCCTATAGTAAAGGTTCATTAAATTTCCTATAACAACTCATAGGGTGTGGCGATTGCGTTGAATAGCGGAACTGAAGTGCTTAAGCGAGCTGATCGACCATAGCCAACTACTAACATTATAAACATTATAGCTGTAATCTATTATTATAATATTCTATACATTATTAAATTTATGATATATTTCTGTATATCTTTATCATTACATAATGTTAAGTATACAAAAATATATATCGTTAAAAAAAGTTAAAATATACATATATCCATCATATATTTTATGTATAACTCTGTTATTATTTATTTCTAATTTTAATTTTGAACATTATTAAAAATATACTTATTATATTAGGTTGTTATAATTTATACAAAATATAATCTCATATGTAATAAACAGATAACGTGCGAGTAACATGCCGTGTATTAAATGTTATTAGGGCTCATTTTAAGGGGGTGGTAGTGGTGCAGGGAGTCAGGGTGGCGATGGGGTCAGACGGCGACGTTCAAGGTTAAGGCCAGCTATACATACTATATGTACGTCTGTAATGCAGATTTGCTCCACCTAGACTAGACTGGATTAGTAGCTACTGAATATTTTATTAAAATACATTAATTTTGAAAGTCGTGTGATGTCATGTTTATTTTTTTAGTAATAGTCATAATGTTAGTTCATTTGTTAATAATTGAACAATATGTATTAAAATATATTTAAGTTACAAATTTATGTTTTTAAATTCTTTAACAAAAAGGTATTAATGAATTTATGATTTATTTTAAAAAAAACTTAACCTTACCATAATATGTAAATGAGTGCATGTCCATAGATGAAGTCAGCAACCACCCTGTTATTGCATGTTAAGTCAGCTTTAATTGGGATATATTTTGTAACATTTATTCAACCAAATGTTATAATATGAACGGTTTCTTTTCATTGTATACACGTTGGCCTCTTATCAAATAAATACATAAATTAGATACTTTAAATCTTCTTAAAACTTAAATATTAAAAAGAGAAATAAAAATAAAAGTAACATTAATATTTAATGTATTAAGGCAGTGAAAGGAGAGCTCTGTGAATAAAATATTAAGGGTAATGTCAGTCAAAGATATTTAGGTTAATGACTAAATAATATTCCACAATTAAGGAATATTCCGGCCAAATATTCGTATTTTGTCGGTCATTCAAGAATGGATTAGCCGAACTAAGCGTGAAGGGCGCTTGAAGCGCAGCGTTCACCTCTCTATAGCAGACTTCATTTCTGTTCTCGACGCAGTTACATTTCAATCGTACAGTCTGAGCTCAAATCATATTTCAGTACACTTTTTTGTCAGCCCTCGGGACCGTCTGACCTCTGTGAAACAATAATAAAGGTCAATTTATTAAATAACTCTTATAAAGTATTATTTATTTTTTGCTTTTATCAAAGTCGTATATAAATATAGTATAAATATTATTACTTTACAATATCTATAAAATACGTAGACAGGAAACAGATATATTAAAATGGTACTGCATATATCATTTGCAAAATGATATTTAGAAACAATTTATTTTGGAGTATACATTTCTATATTTTCCAATCAAGTTGCAGAATAAAATTATGAAACAAAATATTAAAAAGTAAATCAATAAATAAAATATTCTATATGACCTGATAACTTAATATTCAGATAAGATATAACCAAGAAATAAATATGATATTCAACAATTTCATTGCACAATATCTCTGCTTAGTTCTCTGTCAAAAAATCAATTTTCTTAAATTATCATTATTTGGGGATTGAAAAGTATGTTCTTAATCAAATGAAACTTGAATTATTTGGTCAGAATTTGAATTGAGTTGACGTAATATCTGGTTAGTTTCAATGTGATTCCTAGCCTTCAGAAGTATTGTATGACGGAGGTGCATGCAGGCGTGCAGAGCGTGCAGAGCGGGAAGAGCATGCAGAGCGGGCAGAGCATCCAAAGCGTGCAAAACGGGCAGACTGTTCGTCGTCGCAGATGCTATTACGTGACGTCGTATACTTGCATAAGGGGACACGGTGAGGAAAGACATTATGCAACTTGTATCCAGTAACAATTAGACGATTCACTGATATAATGTGTGCAACAGTCGTCGAACAACGAATTTAAAATGACTGTTAGTAACATAGAGTATACTTGAGGTCTACTTTATATTTGGATACTAACTCCTACGTTTAGTTTTTTATTATAGTATTTAAGTATTTGTAAGAATTGTTTTGTCCAAATATTTTTCTTTTCTTTCTTTCTTTATTCGGATAAGACGCGAGATAATATGACATTTTTTTTATAACAATTGATTTTTTTTGGACAATTTTGTGTGCTTTGCTTTGTTTATTAGAAATGATTTGTAGATGTCTAGATGTTTCTAGATTTTTTTTGAAACAGTAATTAAGAGTTTGGTTCTAATCCTATTTCAGATAAACTGGTAAATGTTTCAGTACAAGTATGTTTAATTCCTGGCAATAATCTTGGGCTTTCCATGAGAGCGTGATGGGGAATGCCGGCTTGATTTTAGCAGGTCTCTGGGCGCGCGTGAGTCACTCAGACAGACAGCGGCCGACGGAAATGAGTCCTTCCTCCGCGCTATCGGCCGGCACTTTTGTTAAATTAAAATGGATGAGGTTTAAAGTGGAGCGCTCGTAACTAACGGTTGTCGCGTCGTCTGTCAGCGATTACAGCAATCTACTGCAGCAAAAAATAGGACACTGAGCGACGCGTGGGGTCGCGCTCCCTCCGGCGACCTTAGCTCAACCTATTAAGGAACACAGCCCAAATAATGACCAACATACAGTGCGATATATCTCCTAAAAATATACAATACACTTTATAGTCGTATCAAAATATCAGCTTTAAATAACTTATTTCGGTTTAAAATAGAACAGTGAGTAATTCATTATGTAATAAAACAAAACATTGCACCTAAAGAGTTGTAGTTTCGCTCTTGGTATCATAAAAGTGTCATAAAATTGTTTTAGTGCCATGAAAGTTTATGTAGATTATTATAATTTTAAAATTGCAATACTATTTGCAGTTATGAAAACTATATATGTTTATTTTATATATCTAATATAACATATGAATATTGTAACAAAGTAAAGGTGCATATTTATATATTTTACTTAATTTGCATAAATTATTTAACTTAATGAAATTTTTATGTATGGATTACGCCAAATATAATATTTATTTTGCACTATAGTATTTGTTCCTTTAACAAAAGACAAAAAATGAATGTAAATTAATTTCATACAGTTTTATTAAATTTGAAAGTATATTTGAATGACAATCATTAATAATAGAACTTATAAACATCACACTCATTTTGTAATAAAAATGTATTTGTTTTTATTACTTATTATTACTACAAATATTAAATAATATTCATTCAATTATTATTTTTATTCTGAATACATTCTGAAAACATTTTAATATTTCTTGTACTAAAAGGAGGTAAGGACAAAATAAGGTGAATATTTAAAGAAAATAAGAAAACAATATTAACGATATTAACACAATTATGTTGTTACTATTTTAAAGGTCACACACCTCTATGAAGAAAGCAAAAAGTATCATAATTGTATGACGTCATTTTTTTCGTTTTTTTGAAGTGTTTTGTAGAATATTAATTTAAGTACAATTAAAAATCTACGGCAATTAGTAGTATAGAGTAATTTATTCATTAATTTATCCTCAACAAGCTTATAAATATTATAAAATGAAGTCCCCCGGCTGCGTCCGTCTGTCGGTATAAACTGTAATAAACTCAAAACTACCGAACACGTTTTTGTACGCGTTTCACTAATCGATAGTAGTATTCCTGGAAAGATTTAGGTGTAGTTATAATTGATTAAGGTTTGTGAAAATTTACTAAGATATAACGATTATTGTCGAAAAGGCCACTAAAAAAATCTTGCCTAATAAAATAATAATACCGAAATCCAAACAGGTTAAACTGCCAGCGGAAGTTGGTAGTTTTATAAAACTAAGAGCGCGAACCAGACCTAAATTTTGACTCGCTGCGCTCGCAAAATCTCGGTATATGGTAGTACATAGAGGGAAACGAGGTGCAAACAGCGCCGAAGTAGAATTTAGAAAAAATCGACGCATTCTGTCCTCAACTATTTTTTTTTTTTCATTGTAAAGCTAAATTTTCGGACGAAAATTTTTTCCCATTGAGGTCTACGAGATTTTAGTTTTTCGGTGATTATTCCTCAACGATATTGAATATTTGAAAAAAACCATCACCAGACTGATGTCTATCAGTGTGCAAAATTTGGAAATTTTCGGATATTCCGTTTTTGATTGATGCTTGCACAAAGGATGCAGAGAAGTCTTTCATAGAGAGCTTCACTCGCTTCGCTCGATTAAATGTTCTATATTTTTTTGTTATTTATAATTATTTGAACTAGCAAAATATATCACGTAAGAAAACTACAAATATTGCAAGTATATATTGATTCAAAACATATTCCAATTCCATTTAGCGTATTTCAATTTCATAAACAAAACTATTCAACATAAAGGTAGTTTAATACAGTATTAGAGTATTCGTATTTGTAGGTATATATTAACATAATGCAATTCGTCTAGACTCTAGACTTAACAGAGAGCGGGTTAGAACAGTCTGAAGGTGAACTGAGAAAAACATAGCTGCAGTGCACTGCACTTATTGCACTTTTTGTTCTATTCAGACTGGAATGGCAGTCGTACCTTTTTATTACAGTTTAGAAAAGTATTGGAATTATAAGCCTAGCTTTTTTAATATTACCTTATAAACACTAATTTAATGTACAGTCTACAATGTTGTTAAACATTAATTGTTTTTTATATTGTTAAGAAGTAACTAAATATGCTGCAATTCCATACAAAAACAGTATAGCGTATAATGTCTGTTACAAAGTCAGCTGGTTCGTAGTTGTTTGCGTAGACAGCGCTCGGGTGCCTGAGGACATTAAACGAGGCGTGGAAATCGTCTGGAGGTGAGCTGAAGGCCTCTGCTGCTTCTAAAATGCAACGTCATTGTCTGCGCTTAGCAACTAGCTAGCGAATTGGATTTACATTATTTAAATTTGTACTTTGTACTTCGGAATGGTAATAAACAAAAATTGCTTTAATATAGAAGAGAACGTTGGTTTTAATAAGAAAGAAGCTCTAACTTTCAATCCGATTTTAAAATCTATTGTTATTTGTTTATTATATATATTGGTGGTGGGTCATCTATATAAAGTCTAGTTAATTGTAGTATCTATAGATTTACACTAAGATCACTGGCACTTACAAAATGATCGTAAAATACAATATATGAACCATACCCTACTTCCGCGCGGGGAGCATGCGCGAGCTCGTTTCACGTGACCTATATTGCAGAAACCATTTAAGAACCTTAGACCTATTTTTTTTTTCAAAAGACCTCTGGGTCCTAGTTGTCGATCCTAGTTATTAATAATATTATATACATGAGAAAGTTTTAATGTCTGGATGCTTGTCCTTCCGACAAAACTGAATCCATTGGAAGATAGCTTGTTAAAAACTATATATATATATTAATTACGTGAAGATATAAAAGTTAAAAAAACGTACAGACACCATTTTTTACTATAGAATCAGAAAACCTTACTTTTGTCTGTTACTATAGTTATTAGTTTTTTAGTAATATTTTTTTTATTTAAACAAAGTCGCAAACAAAAGACCATATAACGTCAAACTAAAATAATAAATGCTTCTTTATTCATATATACAACAAATTACATATATTTTAATACGCATAGACGCAGCTTGTACGGTTAATAATATTTTATACAAAAGGGTAAATCAGTAGACCGTATGAAGTTTAAAAGTGTGTCGAATGCGTTTGCGTACATCGATTGTGTATAATATGTACCTGTCTAGACGCGGAGGGGGGGTGTGGGGGGGCGAGGTGGCGGGCACGGGGGTGTTTCACGACCTAATACCTATTCGCTTTGTCGACTTCTGCAGAACTGGGTCACGCAGTATTATCTTGATTATATATCTACATTCTGTCCTCAACTTTGAGGGTTTGAGGTTTTTTGGCAGTTGATTAAAATTACTTTTTAAATAACGAACTTAGGCAATATTTATTACTTATAATTTTGATTACTTAAGTTTTTGTAACCTGATATTTAAAAAGTTCTTTGAAATATTCGGCTTTTTAAAAATAGATTAAAATATGTAATTCATAAAATAAAGATAACAATTTGTCTTTTATAAAGTGAAGAGCTAAAATCAATGTTCTTCAATACGTTTTAAGTTTGCACTAATTCTTACAATAAAATCACAAAAAGATTTACTAAAACAAATTGATCAAAGTTTAACGTAAAAGACATTTAATTTTCTTCAAATAATCATAACGACGATGAACTTACTACTGCATATTAAAAGTATATATGAAAATTAGTTTGTAAAAGACAAGTTTCAAAGACTGGTAGAGGACAATCTGATCGAAAGAACATTTGACATACGTATAGTATACGTACAGTGCACAGACAGACCTGCGCAGTTACCGCATATTACGCCCAAGTATTCTGCTTGCGTCATCGCTACAGAAAATTATATTTAAATTACATTCAGATTTTGTTTGTAAAATTCCAAATAGGTTAATTAAACGTTTATTTTATAAAATATGTTATTTTGTTATCACCTGTCCTACCTTATCGTTATATCTTTGGTAAGCTTTGACATGTTTTTGTATATAACAAAAGCAGAATAAGGTTTGATCAATTTCTGAATACCATTCGTAACCTTAGAGATACTCACAGTTTTAATGGTTTGTTTGTTTGAATTTTTGATGGCAATTTGTTTTAGAATTTTAAACTAGACAAAAGTTTAGGAGCTTATTAATGGAGAATACAACGCAACCTCCAGGCGTCGGCATCAGAGGGGAGCCCTCTACGGACCCTGTAAAGGCACAAGGCATATTGTACGGTTTTGTGTAAAAATATCCGTAATTATGTATCCCGATAAACTATATTAGATATTGACGTATTATTAATTTATTTTATTTTTTATTTAGGACCTCGCTCACCAAAAAAGAGAAATATGCCTCCAATCTGTGGCAACAGCGTTGGGGTTTTCTTACACGTGTTCAAGAAATGCAAGAAGAAGAAGCGCAAAGAATAGGTAGGCTTTAGGTTACACTTCTACAAAATCGAGAAAAGAAGATATTTAATACACTAGTACAAGGAAAGTATTTTGAATAACTTGGAGATAACAAAAAACTATCGAAAAATTTAGATAATTCTTATAAATATGATAAAAGACCAAAATGAATAATGCAGTCATGACACTATTAAATTTAATTACAATATTGCTTAAAAAAATTATTGATTAAAAAAAAATTACACCATGATAATTACTTACTAAAAGTCTTCTCATAAAGCATTATGTTCTAAGTGATTTCAATGTTTTTTGTAGGCATGTCTCTTAACGAGTACCGCGCAGCAGTCCGATCAGTAAGTTGCAAGCCTGAACAAGAAATTTCAGTGGAAGTTGATCCGTCCCCTAGCCCGTTGCCGCAAACTAGCTCTGGTAGTTTTGAATGCTTTTAACCTAAATGTAATACATAAATATTATGTATCTGTTTTAAAAACCTCTTTAATAAAAACATTTGTACAAAGCGAACCATTTTTAACTCACAATCGGTTGGCGAGATGACAATTACGTTTAAATATATTTTGTATACAATTTCAGCAATGATTGGTAGACGAGCCCGATGTGGCCTGGAGAAATATGGTCCGGTAGTACAAACAACGAGAAACTATCCTATTAGACCCCCGCTGTCTCCAGGACAAATATATGATCCTTACAAACAAAGTATCTTGTTTTTGGGGTAAGTTATAAAGTTATAATTGTCTTGTCTACTCAAATATACAAAAACCTTAAACACAAAGGAGTTAAACTATTTTTTTTTTTTCGTAAATCCAGACGGATGGAACCGCCGTGTACGTAATAATGTTGTTGTCTGATTCTAACTAACCAAATCCCAACATGGTTCTACTGGCACTTGTCTAGTATAACTAAGGCATTGATTCATAGCGAAAGCATTTACGGCTTTCCGAACCTATCTTGTTTTCTACATATTTTTTCTGTTGCACATTCAATTGATTTTATAAAAAAACAACATTAAATAGTGAGGTGCCAAATTATGTCTTACATTAAAAAATTTTAATATTATTAACATTATGTTTTAATTTTAGCCTAAAACAAGAAATTATATTTAATTAATATCAATAGTAATTCAACTTTCTCTGTAGAAATCATTTTCATATTTTTTTTCTACATTATGCACCGTTCTAATATAAAAAAATAATAATTTCAGAAGCGTCGAAGGTGATCCCATATCGTACAACCTTCCTCAGTCAAGATGCGAGGTGACAGACGAGATGTGGGCGCGAACTCAACAACTCACTATTACGCAATTTCAATTAGATCGCCTTTAATGAACTACCATAATTTAAAATATTTCATGATTTCATGACTTTATTATAATTTTTTATGCCGATTTCATTTATATTTAAACTTTTTATACTTTTACAAAATAAAGTTATTAGAAATATATATTTTACGAGGTAAGGTATCTTATATTTTAATTTAAAAATTACAAGTGTTTCTAATCCTAATGGGTCATAATATTTTTGATTATTTTGGAGATACATTGTTCATATCATTTTGACGATTATAGTAGTACTATATAATATATAACTAGCTGTTATTGAGGAAATTTTTGTAATTAATCTCGCTTCGGTAATTATGAAAAATATTCTATTTTGATATGAATTAACGTACATTATGAATGAATTACACGCAGTAGTAGAAATTTTAGTCTTTGGGGCTCCTGCTGTAGGTATAGATCAGCGCCATTAGCATTGTCGCATAGAATGAGAAGTGTATATTTTATTATTTATATAATAAAATATACACTTCTATAAGCTCTTCTGAACAGTCTTCAACTTAAAAGTTAAACCTACGAGGCTTCCAAATGCGCCCTGGTCTGAGAAGAACCAACCAACAAACTCAGCCGGGTTTTTTTGTGATCACTTTTTCAAACGTCAAAACATTGAAAATTTTTTTACGAACAATTAGAGACTGCCATCCGACTCATTGTGGCTTACCTCCATACTTTGAAGTAGCATTTACGAATTTTGCACTTTTAGACATTACACTAGAAAGCTTTCGGCCATTAGAAATTTTGAAATCAAAAATATACTTAATGACTCTAACGAAACTTACCACAGCCAAAGACGCAGTGATATAATATTATTCAAAATTCGTATTAATCTTTACTGATATTCTGCATAAATTTCTGCGCTTTGGGAAGTCATCGTGTCACTCACTTTTATTTAAATAAAATTATTTATTTGTAATGATAATAATTATGGAGTAAAAGAAAACAGACATGTATATTTCTTTATTAATTATAATATATCACGAGTGTCTCTTAGTCGCCAGTACAGGCGGGAGCTGCGATATTATGTTTTCAGGTAAAATCTCTAACGAGACCGCTTCATCGCTGTCCAACCAGTGGAATCCCGCCAAATACTGAAAAAAATACCATAAAATTCAGACATCTAAGATGCGTAAAAATATTAGACAACTCGCGTCTTATCTCTGTCTACAATTGCAAACGCCTAGCAAAAGAGCTTTCCCATAAACATCAAAACACATGAAATGTCTGTTAGCGTCCGTCAATAATTCATATTGGCTACAATTTATCTATTCGTTTTGGTTTAACCACATACATTATTTATCATTCCCATATAATTCCAGGCTTGAGACGATAACGATTATAGAAAACCTTGGCTAAGGTGACTAAGCGCAACATTAATTTATTTACAGTTGCTATAATTTTATTACCTTGATTGGAATAACTTTAACACCATGACTCTTGTTGCCTTTTTTGTTCTTCTTTTTCGGAACAGGTTCTTCAAATCCGTTCTGAAATATTTTATTATTTATTCCAAAAATGTGATTCAAATTAGACAAATAAATTAAGTAGAATTTAAACTATATTTATGGAAAATAATTAATTTCATTACAACACACGCAGATTGAAAACAGCGCCATCTATTGTCGAATCAGAGTATCAGAGATCAGTTACTTGTAAACGTATTTCAAATCCAACTATCGTATTCTAAATACGTTTAAAATTAAACAGTCATGCTAATTTGACGATTGTCGTCGCAGAAGTCGCCATATTCATTAGGATTCTTTAAAACACAGATTCCCAATATAAAAGCCTTTTTTTATAAATGTATGTATAAAAATATATGTATATTAACTCTAAGTTAACTGCTCTTTAGCTTTTGGGTTTGGGTTCTTAGAAAACATAAGCAATATTATTAAGGACTTCATTTTGAAACTGTTATGTAGGTAGTCAATCTCTACCTTAGACAATACAAAGTTCGCAAACAGAAATTGCACCATCGAATGACAAACGATTTTATGTATTGAAAATCTAACCTGTACATTATCCTCCACAACCCAAATCGAAGTATCGTCATAGAAAAGTCGCGCCGGGCGCGAGGGGTGCGCCGACATCCCCGTAATAGAACACGTCCGAGTACCCCAGTCTGGGGTATCAAACGAAGTGCTGCTTACTTTTTTATTGTTTAGCTCATATTCTATTATCTGAAAAAAATGGCAGTTACATATCTGACTCCAAGTACCGTTAACTAAAATATATTTTAAAATAAACCTTTTGATCCACATAAGAAATAACGAGAAGGTCTCGTTTATCATCTATCATCAGCGCTGAAGGTAGACAGCTATATTTAGGTAAGGATGCGTGAAATTCAAACTTCTTAGCCTTCTTCACCCAAACTGCCATATTCCCTTCTGTGTCTGATACTACTAGGAATGTAGGCTTTGCACCGTCTTTTGAAACTTCTAAATGAAGTATTGATTTTTTTTTGAGATCTATAATAAATTAATTAACATGTTAATAAATCCAGTTTCTTTATAATATATAAATTTTTGATAGAAATATTATAGTTTGACATTCTTCATTTATTTTAATTATAATAATCTTATATTATTAATATTTTATTTATAAATTGACATTATTTATGTTTTACTACTAACATTTATCACAATTTATAGTCTGCACAACAGTGGCACCAGCCTCGGGATCCACTTGCAGTGTGAATAGTTCACCGGCTCTATATGCCACCATAGTTCTAGAGTCAGCGGTGAATGCAACTCTCTCACAGTATGGTATCCCACTGATGTAAACTTTGGTCAGTGATATGTTATTTTGATCATCCTCCTGTAATGTTGTAAGTTTTTCTTAATTTCATAACAAAATCAAATTGTTTCGACTAGTAAAGTTAGTTATGTCATTATAAAATATATATAATCTTTAATATATATTGTAAAAAGGAAAAAAACTCACTCACTAATCATAAAATCTTGAAAACTATTAAGCAATAAAATATGAAATTAGGCAGGAAGATAAATTGTAACTAGGAGTTGTCAGTAAGACAGGATTTCTAGAAATTGCACTTCTAAGGAGTTGCAAGTTTGTACCAAAACTTCGTCGTTTTTAATGTTATACACAAGACATTTAGATTTAAATTTGTTGTTAGTAGAAATAAGAAAATCATAATGCATTAATTTTATTTTGGAAGTTACATTTCTGTAAATGTGTGGTTTTTTTTGTGTTGGGCAAGCTGTCAATAGATGGCGCTAGCAATTATTTAAAATAGTAATTGTTTGTCCTTCGCATTGTACATTCTGTGTAGCAGTTGTTATTTCAATATTTAAAAATGATTGTAATGCTTTGTGTACTTTTATTCACACACCATGCAGGCGAAGTCACGTGCAAAAGCCACTTTTCCGCATTATAATATTAGCCAATCTTAGAAAATACCTGATGGATTTAAAAATCCTTTTTGATTATAATAGGCATGTACATATGAGGAAGGCTATCTAGCATTACGTTATTGCTCTTCATTATCTTAATAGTAAATAAAATCATTTGTCAGGAAGCAGAACCATAACAGCTATTATGGATAGTATGTTGACTTAATTTACTTACACAATCCAACTTCAGCATCCTTATATTACTGTCAGTAGAGTACACTATCAATTCCCCACTAGGAGACATATCACAGCATTTAATTTGCTTCTTTCCTTTAGTCTGTAAAGAGACTAACTTCACAGGCTGCTCGGTCAATTTCAGAGTTTGTTTCTGGGTCTGTTTTTTAACTTTATTAATTATATATAAATCTGAGTCCTCTTCTAACTCGTGCCCACTTGATTTAATGCTTGGTATCACATTTACGTTATTGATTGTAACATTTCCACTTTTGTTAACAGCATATGAACCTAGTTTCCAAATTTCTAAAAAATTGCTATGCCTGCAATATTAATTATGATATTATTAAAAATATATATTTACAAGCCTTCATCACTTTTTAAAAAATACACATTTATCTATAAAATCTAGTTTTTTCGCATTGTTATTATCAATGAGTTTACCTTAGAAGTAACAACTTCTTGTGAGCACTGACAGAAGACCTTGGAGCCGGCACCATTGGAGGAATTCTCATCACCCACTTTGGTGGATAACTAGACAATGTCAAATATCCATCTGCACCAACTGATACTAATTTATTACCATTTAAAATCAGAGCTCTGAAATTTATAGTTTCAATTATGGTTTCAACTACATGTATACAATCTTTATAACTTAAAATAACATTAGTATATTAAATAGTTTCTGTATTGTTTGTATCTATATAATAGATATAAGACACTGTCTCACGTACTCAAAGTGGGGGGGGGGGGGGGCGACTGTAAATCTGTCCGATATCTTTAAATCTGACAGGATTGACAGTCATTTTTCACGTAGTATTCGATGCTCAGCGTTAAGAGTTATAATAAAGTGATATACACGTGGCGACGGGGTGAAAGGTCAGATTAAAAAATTATATTTTATTTTTATTTCTGAAAATATGAACCTTATCATTCTAAGTGGTGAAATTAATAACAGTGTCAACTTATTTGCCATAAAACTTATGAAGTTGAGTGATAAGGAAATAGTTTTTGGAATATTTTTAATGGTTTTTAACTACCCACAAAAAAAAATGAATAATAAATAATAATAGTAATAATTAAACATATTGAAATATTGAAAATTGTGACAGGTAAAAGTAAATAATAATATTTCTTAACAAATTTAAAGGTGATATTTTCTTTTGCAGTGTGGAAAGTTAAAAACTACCCACTAATAAATTGGTAAATTAAATCTTCTATTTCTGCAAATTTATTGCATTTAAAAGTGACTAATAGGTGGTAAGTAGCTTAAAGGCAATATTGAAGTTTGATTTCCATTAAATTGGAGATACTTTACCGTTTTTATGTCCATCACAATGGAAATGACTTCATATATAATGGAGGTAAACTGATATAAGTTACATTCAATTGGAAAGGACTTCCACAAAATTGGAGGTGAATTTAAATATGATATCCATTAAATTGGAAGAGAGTTCCATTAAATTCGTGGTAAACTCGGTTATGTCCATTAAATTGGAAGCGACTTTCATTAAATTGGAGGTGTGTTTAGATATAGTTTCCCTTAAATTGGAAGAGACGTCCATTCAATTGGAGGTAGATTGAGGTGAGATTTCCATTTAATCGGAGTTGGTATTTAAAGATGATTTCCATTTAATTAGAAGTGTTTTATAATCTTGGTTTTAGATAACCCTTACCACAATGTCGGATGTATTACCACTTCCAGAAAAAATCGATCTTGCAGGAGACACCACTTCCGTGGGTTTGCGATGGAAAAGGTGGAAAAGGTCACTACGTATTTATTTCGATGCAGCAATAATTACATCTTCAACAAAAAAAATAGCAATATTATTATTATTACGAGGACCGAGACTGCAAGAAATATTTTATAATTTACCAGGGTCAAGTTTTGAACAAACTACAGGAGTTGACAATTTTGAAGTAGCTATCAAAAATCTTGACAAAAATTTTCTTCCTGAACAGAATAAGACATATGAGAAGCATATTTTTCGTCTAATTAAACAAGATATCGATCAAATAGTGGAAAAAAGCACTTCATTGGGGTTACGGAAAGAAATTTTGATTATGGGGGATGGAGTAACTATAGATAAAGTTATAATCGAAGCGAATAAATTAGAATTTAAAAATAACCAACTAGCAAGTTATGAGCAAAAGAAAAGAAATAAATTTAGTGACGAACCGGAAGAAATATAATAAATATAATTTAAATAAGAAAAAGATGGAAAGTGAATTGCAAGATTTAAATGTAACGAAATGCAGCCGATGTGGAAGCGCTGTCCACCAGCAACAAGACCCTAAATGTCCAGCAAAAAACAGGAAATGTCATAGTTGTGGCAAATTAGGTTATTAAAGGTGCTGTAAGACAAAACTCATAGCTCATCTAAAACGAAAACCAGAAAATAAAAAAGGATCCACAAATATTAAAAGACCAAGAACAGAAACAACAGACAACTCTATAGAAGATCTGAAGAAAGTTGGAACTATTTAAAGAAAAACAAAGTCATTTGTTATAACAAGTAAAAAAACCCAGTAAAACTTTATTAGCCTATGGAAGTACAATACCTCTTGAATTCATTTCCAGCAGAAATAAAATTAAAAGGAAAAAAAAAAACAAGAAATATTTTATGTTATAAAGAATGGGTCTAAGAACTTTTTAGGTAAGAACAGCGTTGTTTCTTGGTGTTTTAAAACTAGGGATGGGAATAAATCAGATAAAATATGATTTCATGAAACCATTTCCAAAATTTAAGAATGTCTTGGTAGAAATCCAAATAGATACATTGATTAAACCTGTGGCACAGCCTTTTAGAAGAATACCAATATCAAGAAGAAGAATAGAGGAAATATCAACAATAAAATCCAAGAAGTTTTGAGAAAAAATTGGGAAAAAAAAATAGTTTAAGAGACTATTGGAAAGAGTCAAGAAGAAGCATATGAAAAATTAAGAGAAAAGATTATGACAATAGAAACTTTAGGATACTATGTGCATAAAGACAAAACTCAAGTAAAAGCAGATGCTAGCCCGGTAGGCCTTGGTGCAGTAGTGGTGCAAATAGATAGCAATGGACCTAGAATATTAGCATTCAGAAATAGGACACTGACAGACAGAAAAAAAAGCTCTTGCTTTTGTATGGGCCATTGAACATTTTAAAACATTTCTTTTCGGTAAGAAAATTGATTTAATAACCGATCATAAGCCACTAGAATTCTCATTTAGATCGATATCAAGACCATGTGCTCGTGTCAAAAGATGGGTCCTAAAATTACAGACATATCAATATACTATCAAATATAAGCCTGGTAATACTAACATTGCTAACCCATTATCAAGTCTCTGTAAAGAATTCATTACGAAGTCAAACAAAGATTATGTGTGTAAAATTGTACAATAAGCACGACCCCAGGCAGTTTCAATGAAAGCAATTGTAGCAAATTCTGAAAATGACTAAATAATTAACGTTACAAAAGGTAATTACGAAAATCAATGGGATGATTGGATTAGAAATTTCAGAGTTTTCTCTGAAGAATTGTTTTTATGAAAATATTTTACTTAGAGGTAATAGAATAGTCATTCCACAAAAGCTTCGAAAGTAGGTATGAGACGCAGCTCACGAAGGACGCCCAGGTATTGTGGCTATGAAAGGAAGATTAAGGAGTAAAGTTTGGTGCCAAAAATTGACAAGGATGTGGAAAACTTAATAAAAAGTTGTTAAGGCTGTACCCTAGTGGGATTACCTAATCTTCCTACAAGACTTCCTGCAGAATCATGGATTGATATTGCAATGGGTCTTTTAGGGCCACTTCGGAACAGTGAATACATTTTAGTACCAATATAAAGAAATTAAAATGACTAAATTAATAACTAGTTTGCAGATCATTAAACCTCTAAAGGAGATATTTAGTCAACTTGGTTTTCCAGTTTCTATCACCATAGATAATGGACGACAGTGTGTGAGTGAAGAATTTAAGAGAAAAAGGACATAAAAGATTCCATTTATGAGCACCTTATGATGTATAATTCCACTCCACACTCTATTTTTTTAGGGTAGCTGGCAGGATTGACAGTCAGTTCGCATCAGGTATTTGGTTTAGCAGTGAGCCAGTGAATCCTCAGTTAGTTTAGACGTGATGAAGATGTGTAGTTTAAAAAATAATTACATATACATTGCAATATTGTACAGATAACATATGAATACCCAAAACCCATGAACTTTTTTGTTTTAGGCATATTTTGAAAAGAAACTAAGATTTTGATTTTAGTACCTGACATCATGTTCATGAATATTCCTTTGCACATTCTTTACCCACTGTGCACTATTCTGTTTTCCGACACTACTGTTAACTCTAACAAAGTTCATGATAACTGGATCTACTCCACTGCAGTAAAGACTTTTCTCATCATCAGAGACAACTATTGAGAGAATGTCGGCCTTGTGTGTTGTGTATGACTCAATCTGTAAAAAAAACATATTTATATCCAGCATTATTTAACTGTTAGACACAATTTTATTCAAAACAATACAATAGGGTTGTTCTCGAAATATATTACAGGGTAAGGGTATTTCTAATAATATTACTTGATCTCCGAGAGTGCCATCCCAGAACGTTAGCTTTCCATGACTGTCACCGGAGACAACTGTGTTATCAGAGAGCACAGCAAGGGACCATACAATAGTCTCTTTACCTCTTCTACTCACAGAAATTCTGCAAGTTGCATGTCCTGTCTCCGCATTCCAAACTCTGATAGTATCCACAGAACCTTAATAAAACAGATATCAAATAAACAACCTAAATCAATTAGGTCTAAATGAAAGTAGGCCTAGCTGTTTCTATTTCAGTACTTCTTAGGTTGTTGTTTGGGATCAATAACAAAAACAATAACAAAAACAAAAACAAATTGCATTCTACAATTTTCATTTTTGATTGTCATTGATGGATAGAAAAAACATTTTTACATACATCCCTAAGATGCAAATGAAATAAAAATTAATATTTTATTTTTGAACTTCAATAAATTTATAATTAACATCATTAACCTGAATATTTAAGAAAAAATTGAGAATAAGATTTTTGAAAAAGTGTTATAGATATCACATCCATCCCAATCCCAATCCCATCTATATAGGTCATATATAGAAAAATTAATTCATTAAGCTAATAGCTTGATATTAGCTCCATTGGTAGAGTAATTGTGCAGTTTTCCTGAAGTCTTATATTGACTAATTTTTCATACTAGATTTATTTTTAAAAAATGCCTAAGATACAACATGTTTGTATAGATTATTACCTGTTACTAAAACATTGCCTGTTTTGTCAAATTTGCAACACATTATTCTACCTTCTTGCTTATCAAAGAGTTTCTTGTAAATTACTTCACCATTCTCTACAGAGTACAAATTAATGTATCCCTGTTCAGTGCCAACAGCTACAACTGTATTGGCTGAGTTGATATCAAGACACCATGCAGCATACCCTGTCAGAATTGTGGTAGATTTTACTGTAAGGGTCTCTAAATCCCATTCTAAGAGAGCCCCACCAAGTCCAGTGGATAATAGTCTATTGTTCACCCACCCAAGGGCTTCCACTGAAGTGTTTTCAGCGCCAGGTATTTGTTGTACTAGTAAAGGCGCAAAATTTAAATCCCATATTTCAATAGATGCATCTTGCCTGTAATAAAAGCATTTGAGTTTGTAAGTAAGGTATTAGAATAATAAATAAAAAATGCAACTGCAACCTCCATACCTAGCTAATGCGATACGTTTACTGTTTTTGTTGAATGAAACGCAGTTAATTTGTTCAGGCTTTGGGTTGTAATATCTTACCCGGTGAAGTTTACAAGCCATATTGTTTAAGCTTACAAAAAAATTAAATTAAAAACACAAACACATGGTCTGCAACTTTAAAATCTCTTGACATAAATATAAACGTCAAATGTCAAGACTCGATAATTAGATGTCACTTTTGGAGATAATATATAATAGTGGTCTATTGATTAATCCGCGCCTAAAAAGAAGTTGAGTCTGCATCAAATGACTCCGAAATTTCTCAATATTCTAAATAGATACATATGACATGTATAGAACTTTAGATGTTAGAATAGTTTGATATTAGTAACAATGAGTCCTTAAAACTAGCCTAAACCGATTATCTCGTTACTGGATACCAAGTAAACTAGGATATTAATATCAAATCGTGAAAAAGCTCTGAGGTATCGAATGATCATATTTAGTATTAAACAATGTTTTTGGAACACTACTGTAATATACTATAGGTACTAATGTACGGACCTCAGTTTCTAATTCAGGTATTTAATTTAATAATACAAACTGTACTTTTTTTTTTATGGGAGAGGAGGACTAACGAGCGTGCTTGTCACAGATGGAATGTGATCACCCCCACCAACGAACTTTTGCAACATCCGAATACTTACAAAACTGTTTCCAGCCTTGGGGGTAAGAGTATATGCCATTTTTGAAGGTACCCATATCGTATCGAACTGGAAACACCGCCGAAGGAAGTTCATTCTACATCGTAGTGGAACGTAGAAGAAAGGTCCCTGAAAACCGCACAATGGAAGAGCGCCTCGCATTCAGGCGGTAGGGATGGTAATACAGGTGGTGACGTGCTGTGTGGTGATGAAATTCGGCGGCAGGCATCAGATCAAATAGCTCTTCAGAACATTCCCTGTTGTAAATGCGATAGTAGACGCACAAGGAAGCCACGTCTCTACGCAATGTTAAAGAGTCCAGCCGTTCACAGAGCACTGGGTCCCCGACAATACATACGGCTCTCTGTTGTACGCGGTCAAAAGGTAGAAGCTGATATTGGGATGATCTGGACCAGAGATGAGAGCAGTACTCCATATGTGGCCGGACCTGCGCCTTATAGAGCGCAAGTCGTTGGCCAGGATTGAAATATTGTCTCGCTCTATTGATCACACCTAATCTCATTGAAGCCAACTTGGCCTTGCTCTCCAAATGAACACGAAACTGACTATCCTGATACTTGGCGAGGCATTAAGGGGTGTGCCTTCTAAGAACGGTGATATGACAAATGGGGTTTTTTTTAGTGGTAAACGCGCAAACTTGTGTCTTCTGGGGATTAAACTGAACGAGGTTCAGTTCACCCTATTCTGAGATCATCCCCAGGGAAGTCTCTATAGAAGACACAAATTCCTTTCGGCACTCGTCGACGTTTTCCCGAGAGTTATATACCGCACGGCCGGTATATACCGCATCCCCAGTGCTGTCATCTGCAATAAATATCCAACATATCATTGATATGCAGGAAAAACAGGGTTGGGTATATCACGCAGCCTTGGGGTATACCAGCGTTCACGGGCTTGGGGTCCATCCCGTGAGGAAGCTGGTGATCCTCTTGCATAAACGCTCAGGAAGCCCATAGGCAGGAAGTTTCGAAAGATGCCCCTTATGCCATACACGATCGAAGGCTTTCGCTATATCCAGACTAACTGCCAGATCCTCGACCTTGCTTTCAATAACCGCAGCCCAACAATGTATATAATACAACAGAAGATCACCGGCCAATCAACCATGGTGGAAGCCATATTATATAACGGTCATTGATCAACTGGCGATCCTCGAGGTACGCGAGGAGCTGTCGGTTAACGATATTCTGCATTATTTAGAGAGAAGAAAGGTGATGGTGACGGTCTGTAGTTAGCTGGGTCCGAGCTATCACCTTTTTTAGAGATCGGACGGACAAGGGCACACTTCAATGAGACCGGGACTATGCTTTTGAGATAGGAGTACCGAAATAGAAGCGTTAGCACTGGATTCAACTCACACTGTACAAACAACTTAAAAAGTTCGTTGAGAAAATCCTATAAATATTAATAATAATTACAGGATGTATAATTATATACAGTATACACGCAAATATTGTATAATTTTCTTAATAGGAATTTAAAGTTACATTTATTATATTTTCGTACTTTTTTACCTATCTTGTCACTACAACAGATTAAAACAAAATTGAAGTAAAACAATAACTATTCTATTTACATATTTTAAAATAGTAATTAAGATATAGTAATTAAAATACAATATAATATAACCAGAAAGACCATTTGTAATGACTTTTTCTTGGTTTGTAAAGTGTCGATCTTTGACTTAGACAAGAAGTGTATGAAAATAATTATTGACATAACTATGTTCTATATATACACAATTTGAATTAGGAATCTGTGGTGTAGTTTTTCTGCGGTTGTTAAAGAATAGTTGGTATGTTAATTTACGTCGGAAGAATTTGTGATTAATATCAAGTTTTTACGAATTGTGATACCAAATCATTTTTCAAAACAATGGGTGATGGACAAAGTGAAAATCAACCATTGTTAAGAGATGGTAATTACTTTTTTATTTTTTTGACAGCTGATGATTCAACTAAAATTATTTTTATTATTGTTGCTAAACAATGTTTATGAGATAATATGATCGGTGATTAGTTTATGACCGATTAATAAAGATTGTAAATGTAAAGTTTGTATTTTACCTATTATAATTATGCCTTATCACCATGTAAATTTGTTATATCGGTAGAGGAAGAAAATGTCAGCACAATCTCTCCGATCGGACCTGATGAGCTGCCTCCGCCGTACCAACAAGCAGGGATGCCCATGGTGACATGTCGGGTTTGCCAGGCTATGATTGATATATCAGGCAAGAGGGAACAGCATGTTGTGAAGTGCTCAGAGTGTAATGAAGCTACGGTAAGTTTTGTTTTGTTATTATTAAAACGAATTGTATTAAAAAACAACACAAATACCAACCTTATTATATAAGTGGATTTTCTAGTATAGGTATCTTTTTATTACATTATTATTAATTACCTACTAATTTATACACAAATATAACTTAAAAAACTTTTAAAAGTTTTCAATAATAGCTAAATAACTTGTAAATTGGAACTGGTAACTGAATTTCTTTATTCATAATATTATTCATCTGTGTTATGTAAAGGTATACTTATAATAGCTTTCTAGACCAGTTTGAAGGAGTTATGTAGTCTTGTATTATATGTTTGAAGTAATTCATTCTTAATTGTAGTCATTTATTTATGTTTAATATCATTTATTGAATGACTATAACGTAGTTGAGTCATCATAGTTAAAATGGCTGAAAAATTATAATAGTTTCAAGTTTTAAATAACAAAAAAGTACAAGCCTGAGTTAAGTTAAACCATAATTTTCAAATCAGTCCTAATATTGATTATCTTTAATTTACACCAGGGGCCCTTTACACTGAAAACCCCCTCCTGGCATTTTGTCAACTTGTGACATTTTGCAGTCATACCACTGTATTGTTGACAATGTTAGAAAACTTAAACTGTTCATGAAGAGTTAATATTTTCTATTAGAATTAAAGACACTTGATATCTTTGTCATTGGGAATAATTTGATAACATATAATATGTAATTTAAATATATGTATTGAACACTAAATGGTTTGGAATGGAATACCTACAATTCATTAATTAGATTAATATAGTTTTCATTCCATCATTACAAAATAGCTATTGTAGTCTGTATATTAATAGTAAGATTTAGTAATTATTCATATCTATTGTTATTTCTCTTGTGGTTTGAAAAAAATATTATTTAGTATAAAATTTGTTCCAATCAAAACAAAAAAGTCCTCCTTAGACAAATAAATTATTAGGGTATACAATAATAAATTGTTTTTTTTTTATTGTTAATCTTTTCAACACCAAATTGATAATTAATGTTATTCCAGCCAATCTGTAATTTTCAACATAATTTCAGCCAATCAGAAACGCTCCTCCAGGAAAAAAATATGTTCGATGTCCGTGCAACTGCCTGCTGATCTGCAAGTCGTCATCGCAGCGGATTGCCTGCCCGAGGGCGGATTGTAAGCGAATCATCAACCTTGCGCCATCGCCCGTCACACCGCCTGTGCCTACATTGCCCGGGATGTGCCGGGTCATTTGTGCCCATTGTCAGGATACCTTCTTGGTGAGTAGCTTTATGTAAGTGGGATTAAAATGCTACCTTACAGTGGATATAGAGGTTCTATTAAACTACTTAATAACTCAAAGTTGTCAATATGATAAAAAAGTAATAAATACTGTCTATTTCTCCTAAAACAACATATATTTTTAAAACTAATAATCCCTTTATCGTCATTGATTTTAGCGTAATATTGTCTTATTGGATTTCATGGAATTGTGTCGTCTGTGGTAACCTCTTGTGATAATCCTTGACATTAATACACTTTATAACAGTACAAGCCGGTCTGAGTGACTAATATTAAAATAATACAACAAATACTTTGATTCTAAATTCTAAATAAAAACTATTTAAATGAGAGAGTATATTAAATGTATAATATGTAATATTTCAGTATCAACAGCTAAAGAACGCGCCAGTCAGATGTCCGCACTGTCGCAAGGTATCATCTGTAGGGGCCCGGATGGCTCGTGTTCGCGGTACAATATTCGCGTTGCTAGCTCTGTTGTCGTTCGCGATCGCGCTCGGTGTGACGCTCGGCACGCTCTCCGCGGCCCGTACACACGGCGGCGGAGTGTACGTGGCGTATGTAGGCGCATTCATTGTAGCGTTAGTGCTCGCGAGTCGCGCGGTGTACTACTTCGCGATGAAGGTTAGTATGATAGAGGGACCCATGTAAAATTGTGATACTATTTTATCTTGACTTATTACTGTTGTAGAAACATTGTATTGCATTCCGATGTTTGTATCACACGGTTATATTTTTGTTGTAAATTGATGTTCTGTGATATAAAAGTATTTAATAAAGTGTATTTTATATGAAAATTAACATCAAATTGGATACTTTTATATTTCTGCAGAACGTTTGACAATTGTTCTAGTATGGTATAGTTCATCTATTTACTTGTATTGGACTTTAAGAATAATTGTATTTAATATGAGATTGGTTTAATAATTAATTATATATAGCTTCATTTAAACTTTGACCTACAATAAGTATATTGAAAAATATGTTAATGTTTTTTGGTCAGAATATTTTATTGTTCTAAACGGGAGATTAGATTGAATTTCATTAATAATTGTACCAAATCAAGTTCTTTATATTGAGGTTGTTAAAAAATATTTTTCTTAAATTCGTAATTTTGAAGTTATTTCGTCGTCGCCATATTGTAGCAGCTATATCTAAATTGGCTTATATTTCATTTTAAAATGCATTTCATTATTTCCTCAAATTGCCTAAAGATGTTAAAATATGCATGATAAGAAAATAATTCAGGCAAATATTAACTCAGCAAACAATATGCTGAACTAAATGGATGATTACTTTTAGTTTAACGACTGCATATAAGTAAACAGTCTGAAAAAGTAATTGCTTCTTTATATAAATTCCAGATATTAAAAATATTTGAAAAACGATAATGTTTAATACTGGATATTATAATAGTTTAATTTAAGAAATTTCAATTATATTTAAGTAAATTCTGACTTAAAATAAAAATTTTGACAGTGGGAGGAATTCGAATGTTTTTCTTACTCAAGCGCGGAACGAGAGGGGGAGAGGGTGCAATCCCCCCTTTTTTAACTGGTTAAAATTTATTCTCGCTTATTATAACATATATTTTGTTTGAGTGATATAACAATATAGTCTTTTTTTTTTAATAGAAAGAATATAAAATTGTTTATAAATAGTATATGTGTATGTATGTATGAAATTATAAATAATATCAATCGTATTTTGATACGCTCCGTTTCTTGAAGCAAAACCAATAAGTAATATAATATTGCGTCGCGTGCAACTCATAATTTAATTATATTATTTCTATATAACATATTGATTGTAATAACATACTATATAAGCATATAATATTATATAAAAACAAGGTATTCAGTAAGTAACCATTATTGTTTTTGATTTAAAATTATTCTAAAGCTTAAGTATCATAAAAAAATTGTCTAAAATTTCATATAACGACTATATTATTGTATTTGGAAATTAAAAAATTAGTAATACATTTGTGAACTTTGATATATGTATGTATGTATATAAGTTTGTCTTTAGCATTATCTTTTAAATGAATGAATCTTTAAGGTTTGGTAAAAAAAATCTTAAAAACAATGGGTCTTTGCTGTTGGAGATAAGACCAAATTATTATTTAACATTTTAATTAATTAATGAAAAGCAATTAAATTTTTTGATTGCTGAAAAAAAAACCTTGTAATAATTGAAAAAAAGCCTGAAAATATATGTTCCAATATCTATAAAAAAAACCATTAAAATATATATCGTCTGTATGTATGTATGTATGTATGTATATATAACTACCATTATAGTGCAACTTTTTTCTTATTTTTTATTTAAATTAATGTTTTCAATAAGATATTTATAACCTTGTTTTTACATAAGATCTGCTAAAAGTGACGGATTATAAATAATTATAGAATAAAAACTATTTTTTTTTATAGTAATCAATCTTTGTATGTTATTTAAAACAGCTAGTCAAATTTTCATTATTGCTATAAAGAATGTCCAATTGAATATTATTAGTAAAGCGCTAAAATATATTAATATTTTTGTATGTAAACTTTCGTGATCTTTGTTTACTATTATATATAATTATCTTCTGTACTCATGTCAATACTATTCGTTGGATGAGAATTCATGAGTGGCATGGCGGAATCGCGACGTCAACTGTTCACGCATTATAGTATTCACGTGAATAACGGATAATTGTGTAAAAATTAATATTATTTTATATATTTCCTGTAATTACTCATGATATCGTACTCTTAGTGCATTGTAGTCACAATTAATAATAAAATATAAGCATTTGAGAAAATAGTGAAGTTACGTAATAACTAAATATATTACCAATATTACTATATTAATATTCGCAGCCTGTTTTAGAAAATAATATTTATGTTGGAATATTTTCTGCAGGTTTTAAATATATAACAAATGTTAACAGCAGCTTTTGAATATTTGAAAATCTATTATATGAGAACGCCATTTTTTTATATATCGAATTATTATTAATTTTTGGTTCATTCAAGTTCCATGTACCTTAAATGTATATTATTTATATTTTTTGTGATGTATAAATAAATTATCTTTTATTATTATTAATGTTTTCAAAATTGTTACGACTTTACGCATATATTTAGTTTTAAGACAAATAAATGGTAACTATATCAATGTTTATTTTATTTCTTCATTTTATTACTTTATTATAATAAATTTTGTTTGGATTTGTTGTTGGTCTAATTTTATTCAAACTATCTACATTTGGTTTGACTTTATTACTAATATAAAGACAAAATTTTTTTAACTAATTAAAAATAATGTTTTTTTAAGGTTTTCACAATTATTTGAATTTAATTATTTTAAGGATTGAACTGAATGAACTTTATTATAACAATAACTCCATTTCTAATAGATATATTTATGATACCCAGCAAGTAACAACTACTCTTTGTTTTGTCGCTGTCCCACTGAAGATTTATTTCAAAATGTGAAAGTGATGTAACAGAAAATATGTTATCAATGATATAAATATATTTTTATTATATATAAACTAAAATAAAAATGCTCGTTTTTGGTATAGTAATTATTTAATTTATAAATTAGGTGTGAATTAATCGTTACATTAAAAGTAAAATGTACCAACAATAATACTTATTTTTTTTATATTATTAGCTAGCGGACTTTAAATTACTATAATTACAGGGACAAGTGAAGTATTACTTATTATATGTAAAAAATATTAAAATCTATTTACTCATTGTACTTAATACGTATGTTATTTCAAGTTGTACTTTTGGAATTTACTCTCTTTGTTTTAAATTTTATACCATTTTAATATTAGGTCGTAAGAAAATAGGCTATAAATATAAAGTACCATAAAAAGTTAATATTTAGAAATATAGTGGAAATATTCTGAATCTAAGCTACGAAAGACTAGACATTAAAAGACAAAAATGACACTACACAATACGTCAGAGCTTAAGTTCTAAATATAAAAAACGGAATGTCACTGCTGTCAAAATAAAAAGGCACAGAACATACAGACTTGATAGTAATACAAATTCATTTGAATCTAAAATCATATTTTAACATTATACTTAGTGTGATTTATTGTAAGTGTCCTTATGTTGGTAACCACTGACGTATCCTGAGGCGTCGACCAAATCCTTCCTGCCAGCGATACCTTTGCCTTTGCCAGTCTCGTCGAAGCGTTGTCTGTGGGAGCCAGTGTATTTGCTGGTGTCAGTGAGTCGGTCCACCGCAGCCGCTGCTGCTGGAGACTTGGGCAGCTGTAATACATGAAATATTTCTTAACCTTTTTTATTTAACAATAAATCTAATATTAAGAAAATAGTTTAATGTCTTGCCTACAAAAAAAAAATATCTCTTATGAATATATTTTAAGTATTGAAATAATCTCTGTTTACAAAGACGAAATGGTGGTCTATTGTATTATAATTGATATACATAATCAAGAGGTGGCTTGGCTTTATCATGTTCAAGTAATTTTAACATAGTTGAGACAAGACGGTATATTAAAAGTATTGATAATAATATGCGGTTAGAAAAAGCGCTGGTCCTTAAGGTTCACTAACAAAATACAGATAATGATGAAGCTTAACATATTTTTAAAAGTACATACAATTTCGTTGATTTAACTATTATTATATACTTTATAAACACTCCTAGTCAGTGCAACAAAATGTGAAACGCACTCACTTAACAAATCTAAATCTTTTTGTAATAATTCGTCCGTCTGTCAAGAATGTTCATTTATCGGAAGAATACTGGGACTACTTACTCAATAAAAATTATACAATTTATTATATAATCTATTATAGTAAAATGTATACAAATTATAAGTATAAGTGTATGGTATAGCGAAATTTTTATTTTAATGTGTCTTTGTATATACAGGTAATTTATAAATTCAAACCTTTTATTGGCCGAAGTGTTACAGGCTTTGTTAGGTGATGTACCAACTCATTCTACTTTACATCTAGTAAAAGAAGCAACGTTGTCAAATCCATTAAATATATATTTATATAATTGGTAAGTGAAATAATTATTAATAAATTTTACCGATTTAAAAAAGGTAATGATTTTCGTATATTTTATTTTACTTGAAGTCTTAGTAAAAAAAATTTCTTCAATCTAATATTTTTGATTATTTGTATTTTCTGAAGTTAATTTTACCATTAAAAGATTGGAATGGATCATGATACCAAAATACAAATCAGAGCTTAAAATGCCGGAATTATATTGCTGCAATAATAAATCACTTCTAAACATTAAACCATATTTACTAAAACAACTAAGGAATTTTGTAAATATATATTTAGTTCCAGGTATGACATTTCACAGATGGCACTAACACGTAACTCCAGCTCTGAATAGCCTATTATAAGAATATGTATATCACCTTCATTGTGATAGCACGTGACTGACAACAATAGACACTAACTCTACCTACATAATAGACACTAACTTTACTTACATAATAGGCATGAACTCTACTTACATGGGTAGACACGCCGGGCTGGCCACAAGTTGTCAATTTTCGTTTTATATCCTCAACCTCAACTTTCTTACTTTTCGAGAAATCTTCTAGGAATTTCTGGTAATCGTCAATACCAAGTTTGACCAGTTTTAGCTTTTTGAAATGAATAGCAGTATCTGTGGTCGTGATTTTCTTTCCATCAATGACCTTTGCTTGCTTCATCCACTTGTCGCTTTGTGATAATGTGATCTGCTTGCCATCTGACTTCGGATCTCCGAATTTCGAAAACATTTTGAAGGCATCCTGAAATGAACGTAAATAAAATAAAAAGTTGTATCATCAAAAAAATAATACATATCATTTTAAACATATAAAATACTAGATTTTCTGTTATCTTAAAAAAAAAAACAAATAACTTCATATAATAAATTTAATAGCCAAACAGAAATCTTAATCTTTGGTCTAGAACCTATTCGTGTTTACAAACACCGTGTTTCTGAAGTCGCATGTCTAAAGAAGATCAGATAAAAGCTAAGGGCGGTTCTATACACCGCTAATGACTTACAAAGCTTTGCAGTTTTCATACAAGTTTTTTGCGGTCTATGCATTGAACGGAAAACTTAGTGATTTGTTAACAGGCAAAATACTGGGATGCGATAAACAATCTTAATTACCAAGCAATAGGTTCGTATTTACCATGTTACTGTTTAGGTAACTACATGACCTGAGTATGACCTAATTATCTCCAGTACATTGGTGGTTTATTTGTTGGCTTCCATTTTTAATTTCCACCCACAGTTGTTCCGTTATCAAGAATATTAGTCTGGATAAAATATTATACAGCAAAAAATCTTAGAAAGACTACAGTAGCCATAGACAATATATTCTATTAGATAGAGTTTTTTTTTTTAATAAAAGCAACAATAAATTTAGGAGAGACAATTTCTAAGTTACTGGCTGCTATACATTTTAAATACTAGGGCCGCCAGCACGCAAACGGAGAAAGCTGAGCAAATAAAATATATCACGAAAACTTGAGCTTGATACCATTTACCCATTGCCTACATTTTACAAAAAAAATATATATATGTCAGTTTAAGTAATAATTTACCATCTATGCGTGTAAAAGAACGTTTCAATTAAAAATAAACTAATTGCAAATTACTCTTAATCTACAATTAATTTTTTTTTCAAAATTTATAGATAGGCATGTGATAACTGGTCCACATTTGGTAAGTATAACTTGAACGGTGTAAGAGGCAATAGCGGCCAAATTTGATCGAATTGACCGGTAAAGACTTCACTTCGCTTAGCTCAATAAGACAAAGTATAATTTAAAAGACTACATTTCGTAGTACAGATAAAATATTATTTTTTATTTATTTTATTTTATTTATTCTCAAAAATGTCAGCCCTTTGATACCATATTTATCGAAATAAACCTTCTAATGAAATCCTGAAGTAAAATTTATATCCTACATTTGTATTAAATACCTTAAATGGTATGGCATTGTCTTCATTCTTGCTCGGTGTTCCGTTGGCTGGCGCTCCATTCTCAAGCTTGACGCCCTTCACCTCCTGCGTCACCTGTTCCACAGCTGCAGCATGATCTGACATGTTTACAACTGTAAAATTTGATTAATTTCTATGTTAAGTAATTATATGTATCCATAAATAACGAGCCTTAAGTAAATAGTTTTTAAAGATATTTTAACGTCAAAATTACTTGTTTGAACTTTTTTAATCTTTAAAACAAAAATATCAATTAAAATTCATGGCTATTTATGATATTAAACAATCTAAAAAAACCGATCATTATATATTTAAAAAAAACACCAATCATTAATAACCTTTATAAATCACGTAATCATTTTATGTTCAGAAATTGATCTTCTTGACCTCAAGGTATATGATGTCATAAAAGAATCACCGAAGAGCTGATATAAGTATAATATCCAAATACTTTTTCGCGCTAAAATCAGGAATTACATCACCGACCTTGACGGCTAAAGTTTACTCGGTATCCGTAAATATAACGTTTAGAAATGATACTACAAAACAACCCGGTGTTGATTAAGATTTTGTATTATTATATTAAAATCTTAAAGGATAGACTTGCGCCGAATTTATTGTTTTACTTCTTTAGTATATTGTAAAGATTTTGGTTAAATTAAAATTATAAATGTATCAATTGTTACGATAGGACTGCCATGTAAATTAGTATAAAAGTCCTGAAAAAAATAGACAATAAAAAAAATACTACAAAAGAGTTAAAATAACAAAATAGTTTCTTTCAACAATAAAAAATATAATAGGAAAAATTTCTATAGGTTCGAAATTTGTTAAATAATTGTTATGGCTACAAACATTTGTTATCGGAAATTAAAAGATAATTCAGATTTGACTAATTTTTATATACTTTAGATATATGTTCTCTTCAAATTTAAATATATGTATCTCGGCATTTAAGTTTATATACAACTAATGCAATCTAAATGTATTTATAGTAACCTTAGTGTAGGACGAGGAGATACGTGCATAGCATATTAAAAATAGTAATTCTAAATATAATAACGTTTCAGTAGATACAGAAAACTATTAAATATATCTATATTATCACTTAAATGCCCTCTCATAATTTATTGTTATATCGTAATGTTATCAATATAAGTTTTTCGAAGAAATAGATAACTGAAATTTCTTTATTTTTAAAAGTAATGAAAGCATTAAGGATATTATCAATTTCGGCTAACCTTGAATTCTAATATAAATGTTAAAACTGTTAAATTATTTGATGCGACTCTACCGTGGGAGTTTGTGCTATTACACCCCCGCAGAAAAACTCCTGTAGGTGCCATGATTATTATGTCTTTATAATCTAGACGTGAAGGCCATACAACTTTGTTTTATAGAAGGCGCGCGTACATTTTGATACAACATTCAAGATGGCAGCAGTCGCAATCGAAAATGTCCTGAAATAAAATAGCGATTGAATACATCCAATACAATACACAGTCGATTGTTGTGTTCGGATTGTTTACGACACATTATTAAAATTAACTAAAATATAAACTTTTGTTCATTTGCTGATTGATTTAAGTAGATACATATTAAGTATTTTTTTTTATATTGAAATTTTACAAAATATTAAATTACCTACTTAAGTAATTGTACCTAATGAAATGAAGCTACTATATATAAAATATATTAAAAAAATGATAATTATCACACCTTGTTACGTAATCGCTCTATTATTGGTAAAATATCAATTTTCATTTAACCCTCTATTGGCTAACAGCTAATTATTTTTAATGGGAGGGTGTGTAGTGTCGACGGCTCATTTCTTGGCATACATCCCTAAAATATTCACATAAAAAAGGCCGACATTTTTTAAAAGCGAGCAACTCTTTGACATCCTCTCATATTGCAAGAGACCATGGACGACAGTGATCACTTACCATCAAATGACCTATATTTTCCCTTCTTTTTATATTCACAGTCAATGTATGACAATATTTTAAATAACTTTACATTGACTACGTGACTACATTGTTCATTAACTTTACTCAATGCAGTATAATAAATTAGCACATTTACATAATTCTAGCATCAACATGTATAATATATAGTCGTTACTTTATATATTATTGTTGTTGTATATTGACTAAATATATATATACAAACTTTGATTATACTCCTACCTCTTGTGTCAATTAGCAAAGGTCGTAAGGTGAATTTCAATTATACGAAGAAGGGACCAGATTATACAAATATATCTGATATAATAAATTCAGCTATTGTCAGCTTTTCTACATAAGAAGAATTACTTATTCTTAATACTTCTAGAACTGTGTACTACCTTGACATTTTGTAAGCCCGAAGGATTTTTGTTAATAATAATTTTATTGAAGTAATATATCAACAATAGATTTCATTTCTACGTATATCATTGTAGACGCCTACGAATTCAACTACGTATATTACTGCACGAGTATATTCTTAAAAATAGTTTATATATGCCACTTGTTTAAGATTGCATTAGCTAGTAGTCAAACACCTATAACAATCAAGCAACAAGGAGGCGACATAGACAGACAAGGTAAATGACAAATTACAAGATGTATATACATATATATATATATATATATATATATATATATATATATACTAGCTGATCCGGCAAGCATTGTTTTGCCTCGTAAAAAAATAAAAAAGGGAAGAACCTACTTATATAACTATTAGACTATACATATATGAATATTATATTTCATATATATTTTGGTATTCTTTGCACACCTACAAACTTGCCCTCCTGTATATATCCTGCAATATATTAAGATTGGTTGGCAGAGAATACTTAACATTAAACTCGTCTTTTGAACAATAATTTTTAAGTTGTGTATTAAAGTTTTAATATAAATAAATATAATAATGTTTATGGAAATAGTTAGTCTTTTTAAAATAGAACATAAGATGGCGCGTGACCCATTCACAGGTTGACGTCACTTTGTATGCACAGATATAAAACAATGAGTCAACATAGCAATATAACATTAAGCATATATGTTTAAAAACTTTGTGTTTGAGAAAATTAATTAAACTTGCAAACAAATAAGTTTAATAATCCTTAAAAATGTAAAACCATGTCTTTATAAATCTATAATCTATAACAAGTTTCATAATCATACAATAACTGGAATAGAACATAAATAATATATAAAATAAAATAAATTAATTAAAGTTAATTTTTATTAATATTTTTTTTATTTAACACATTTTTAAAAAAGTTTACAGCTTTTTACAAAACAATTTTTTTACAACCTTTAAACGATTCTTTTCTATTATTTTCTGTATCTCGTTTATTTGTAACATTATGATTTCTATTGTAACGTTAAAATCATTTAAAACAAATGACATCATTTCTAAACTGTTGCTTGGTAGAGTCGTCACTAGTTACGAATAACAATTCTGCAATCAGATCAAAACATTACAATGTAATATTGTTTTAATCTTAAATGTCTAGGCTCATCTTGTTATATACTAGATTTTTAATATTATAGATTAAGATACATTTAGATACTAAACTCAATATAAATTTAGTTAAATAGCACGAATATTATATTGATTGATAAGGCACGTAATATTCAAAGACGAAATCAAGTTGGTAGATGATATATGCATGTTAATAATATATTTAAACTTACCAGGAAACTGGTTCTGAGCAACGACTATTCAAAATATAAACATAGTTTCATAAACTATATGATTATATATGTTTTATGTCATAACATATAACGTAGTAAGCAATTTATCTATCAATATTTGTATTTAAACTTTCGTGATCCATGATTACTATTATATATAATTATTCGGTTGTAATTCGGTTACACGTAAATTTTATCAGAATTTACCCGAGTAGTTTCAAACCCATTCTCGTAGACAGATTTCGGCGTGATTCCGTCATGCTAGTCGGTAAAATTCTGTATTTACGTAAGTTCATCCGAATGGGACCCCGAATGGGTTCGAAAGTAGTGAGGCAAATACTAATAGTATTTACGTGGGTACAGCCGGATAATTATTTATTAAGTTCAATAAACAGGGTGTTTCCTCAAAGGGTGTGTGTAAAAAGATATTCTATAGCTGTGAAAGTGAAATTACTGTGTGAAGAATTCTAGTGTTAATGGCCTCGGGATTGTAACGTCAGATTCGATCGCAATTAGTCTTTTTCCCATAACAGATTTTTACTTTATCTGCAGACAGTAAAAATATTCGATACTTACGTATATTTCAATGATATTCAATAATATGAATTTTGGTGCTTAACAGGCCTTTGTTAATCTGTATTTATAAATCAGTCTTTAAAATAAAGAAAGATTAATGGTTTTTTATTTATATAATTGCTATATTATTTTCCTTTTATGTCTAATTTAGTGTTTTTATTTTTATAATTATTGTTTCCATTTGTCTATATTTTTTTTAAATTCTTGCTAAACGATAATATATTTTTAATATATTTTTATTAATATAAACTTCTTAGTTCGTACACGATACTTCATGTTGAATACAAATTGATACCTTATACATATACTTATATGTATATTAGTTTAATTGTTAGTTTGATATATATTAGTTTAATTGATAGTTTGATGTTTAGTTTGCAGGTAAAAAGGATGAAGATAAGTATATTATTGGTAAAATAAATTTGCTATCGTATGTTGTGTTTCAGTGGAAGGTCAGTGCAGCCACTGTGACTGTCTTATCATTGAATTGCATAAATTGCTTTTATCAAAAGGAAATTTCATGCTATCTCTTTAATAATCGTTCTGTTGCGTTTATCTTTTCGATAAACTAATCTAAGTCGAAAATAATTATAAATATAATGAAATCGACCTGAATATATGTTTAATGTTTTCTAAAATATACTTAATGTAGGACATGGGGCGTCGTTAACCAGCGCTGGTGAGCGTTATGTGTTATATGTTATGAGGAGATTGGCAATTAGCCTCGCGGGAAATTAATATGTATATATATTTTAATAAAGTTAACCAACACATTTATATTTTTTTCTGATAATTTAAATTATATTTGAATTCTTTATCATCTGGGTTCGTTCAGGTAGATTCTTAATTATTATTTTAAAATAAAACTATTATAATAATGCATCAACGATAAATTAGGATAAAATAATAAAAATTATTTACAAATAGCTATATTTTCAAGAGCTTAAATAAAATAACTAAATGCGCCCTCTTTGTTAACCAAAAATTTTTGTCAAGATTCATCTCAATGAATGCAGAGTGGTTCACGAATGGCGCTTTGTTTTTCACGACGCAATAACAAATGTACATAAAAGTCATAGAAAAATAGACATTGACTCACATGAATATATTCGCTAATAAATGATATCACTAGCACTGAAGCGGCGCGCGTCTCTCGCGGCTGCACTGAAACTGCCGCAAATATCTATTATATCTTCAAGTGTTGACTCTAGACTGCTGTCATAATGCCAGAGTGCCAGATTGAGCGCTAAAATGCCATCACAGCGCATGCGTTTTCCGCTCCCTCACATTTCCCAGTTTCAATAACCACTGACCGTCTGCTATATGCGGAGACGGTTTAAAATTTTAAATTCTAAACACGCATCTTTACATCATACCCAGAATTAATATTTATGACACAATACCTTGATAATATTAATATCATTATTATAGGTATAACATAATGATTTTAAGGCAATCAAGCAAGTAGGAAATATGACTTAAAGTTTAATATTTTTAACTAGTATAGTTATAAATAAAGGTCTAATATAACATCAAAGGTTTAAGGATAACAAATCCTATTTCGATTAATATCTAATTTAATATATTTATAAATAAGGATATATTTACACACACCTAAAAGTTTAATAAATCTTCTATCAAACGGTCAGACTACCAGACGAGAAGCACATCTGTTTCGAGGTACTGGAACCACTCACTTTATTGAACGACCTCGTTTTTACTCATCATCTCGTAGTTATATCTTTTGCATTTGCTCTATTTTCCAAATGGAACGCATCGATATATATTTCTGGAATGCTATTTTATTCGTCTCAGAAGCAAGTACTGAAAAAATCACTAATGTATCATGTAAAATTGAATTCTGACAATGATATATCCAAAATAATAGTGTTCAAAATGTTCGTCTTTTATCATTTGTTAATATCTAGAAGATTCTACTGAACGAATTTACCGAAATACAAATTATTTATTGTTCTCAACATATGTATATATATTACTAAGTTTTTTTGACTCTAGGTTTGAGACTATTGACATCTGCAGTAACTTTCATAGCACTGCCTACTGTTTTTATTTATATTTTTACATCTATGATGTAATCTGAAGCACCTATTTGTGGTTTTGATACATACATGTAACTTATTAGCATCAGTAGTGAATGTATTGTTATGGATAGATTTTATAATAATTCGGTTGAATAATATAAATCTCTCTTGGAATTTAATAAAACCGCCATCTTCTGGGCTAAAGTGAAGTTCATGTAATTATCTAACTTTCTTGTATATAATTAAAGGTAATAAACCTCAAGAACATTTAATGAAATTTAGTTAAAGAACATCATTATTTAAATCCGGCACTACACCCATTATTAGTAGAAGAAACAATACTCTCTAATGTTTTACAAAGGTTTTAACTTTGACGCTAATAATCTTTTATCAACTAAAAAAAGACAAAATGTATTAAAGTTTATTTAGAAAACATGTTAAATGTCGGAACCAATTTACAATTATATATAAGATTTGGTTAACTTTTCATTTGTTTTGGACACTAAATAAGATGCAAAATTGCAATGGGCCTCTCGTGATTTTTATAATTCGTCGAACAGATGTAATTCAGCCGCAAATACATTTCAAAGAATGTTCCGGTAGTAAACGGAAAAAAAAAAAGTTATTATATACCTATCATGTAATGCGTCGTTATATTATGGGGTAACTAATGTAGTAGATATTGATACTACATTTAGACTGCAAAAGAAGGCTGTTCCAATCTATAACAAGAGGCCAGAGAACTCCTTAGAAATAAATTCAAAGAAATTAAAAATAAGATATATTATTAATATATTTATGAAAAATGTATTTAAAAACATAAAAATAATATTATTAATAAATTACAGACTAAATGTGATTTACATAAAATTAACACTAGAAATAAAAAGAAACTTGCTGGAGGGCAAGTGGAGACTAGGCTTCATCAAATAGGCAATTCTTTCAAAGATAATTTTACATGTGTGCCGCGAACCATTTGTAATAAATTTAAAATGTTTATTCTTGTATTTTGAACATATTTTTAATGTAAAATTATTTATTTAATAGTTCATTTTATTGTTAATTATGTTACGTGATATGACGGTAATTGTGGAGCTTTTTAACATTTATTTAAGTCTGTTCGCTTCCGTAGCTGGTTGATTATCATTTGATCTGTTCTCTAAAGTGTTACGCTGCTTATGTAATCGAATAAGTGATTCTTTTACTTAAATAGTTTCTATGAAACAAAATAAGTGTGATGATGGAACCACGCTAACATATACGGTTTTACAATAAACACCCTAGAGAAGCCTTTACATTCTCATTAGATTAATGAAAACATTTTATAAAAGAATTCTAAGCATAAAAATCTTATTATAGTGCCAATGATTACATATTCAACCTTATAGCCTGGAAACTAATTATATTATAGCGAGTAACGAGCATCTAATCTACGTAATTTGCTTAACGTTGTAATTTCTCTTATCTTATCTTATCTTCTGTCTGCATCTTTAGAAGTCATTACTTGGGAGGTTGGTTTGGCCTCTTCCTCTGAATAAGACGAAAGTAGTTGTGGCTGGCCCTTGTCTGCGGGTACTGTTCGCGGTGACTGTCTCGCTGCCCAAGTTTTAATAATGTTATTATTTTACAAAATCAAATCAAATTCATTGTGATAGTTTCAGTTTATTGGTTGTGAAACAGAGATCACAATAAAGAAATACCCGGTTCATATCTTCTTTACTTCTTCTTAAACTAAGCCACATTTGAAACTCTCCTAGTTTATTTTAAGTCGGAGTCTTCTCAGGGCTTATTTCGATGATTATGGTATTAAAGTAGGCCTTCATGACACTTTCATATCGTTTCAAAATGGAAGAGAAAAAATCTTTTAGTTTAGGATTATGATAAAAAAAATTAGTAAGAAAATGATAATAATAAAAGAAATTTTGAACGCACCTCACAAAATAATATTGCAAATATGCAGATAAGGGGAATATTTATAGAGCATCGACCGCAATAGCAAGTTTGAAATATCTGAATTTGTTATAAATTATTTTATAGAAAGGTTTGTAAATGAACAATGAAATAAAACACCAAAGAGTTTAAATTCTGTATTTATGACATACATAATATTGTGTAAAGTATTATTGTCTATAAATAATAAAAAAACTATTTCCCTGTGAACTGAAATATATATTTAGTTAAACAGTAACATGTTATTTGTACATTGTCTATAAGGCAACCTTTATTAAAGTACACAACATTAAACAATAATCATAAAAAACTTCAAAATGTAGTTATATATATTATAGCCATGATTGAATTTTCATCCCCTAATTGCCACTAGGGATGTAATTTTTTCTTTTATTTATTCATCCAACCTATCAAAGCAGCTAGTATGGAAAAAACTTATAAACAAAAAAAACTAGAGGCGCAACCAGACCGTTTACATATTGAGCGAAGCGAGCAGTGGAAGAAGAAATCATTTATTGAAGCGCTCTTTAACACTAATGTAGATGCGGTCATTGAGAAATATTTATTAAATTTTTTTTTTCACGCGCTTTTTACTGTGACTAAAAATTTTCGCTCAAAATATTCTTAACATTGCGGCCTACGGGGATTTTATGTACAATCATTATACCACAGATTTTTTTTACGAATTTTTCTTTTAAACCACCGGACATGCTTAACATGTATGCAAAATTTCGTCTTGATCGGATGAGTCGTTTAGACGCCACCTCCGACATTCAATCAGAAATTCTCACATAGAGCGTTCCGCTCGCTTCCCTTAAAAAAATATATAATCGGTTCTATATAAGATGCAAAAAAATATATATTAAATAATAATAAAAAAAAACTTGTCCGAAAGAGTAATCAATGTTTTAAGCATATTTTTATAACATCTTAAGTAAATATACATTTAAAATGCAATAATTATTTTAAAAGCTTAAGTTAATTGTCTATCCCTTGTACTGTTACTAACAATAACTTTATTATACTGTATTTAGGCCCACATCATAATCTCTAAGAGAGCATTTTTATTACAATTCAAATAACATTTGTTCTGTGACTTAACACAATAACAATTATATACTTAAAAATTATTCCAACATATAAATGTACATTTTGTTATATAACATAACATATAAAATATACAATTGATCTACTCTATATATCATTTTATTATGATGTTAGGTTCAGTATATCTCCGAGCTTGGAAAGAACCACATCTGGTAGAGGGGGCTTCTTTTCATTTCGCATCTTTTCTAAATCTTTTGCTGATGTGACTCCCGTCATAACAAGTAGAGTTTGGAAACCGCATCGGACACCAAGTTCAATATCTGTGTTGCATCTGAATTACAAAATATAAAGTTGGAAACTTCATAAATATAAGCCATTAATAGGTAAGAATTGAATAAAATTTACCTGTCGCCAATCATCAGAGTCCTCGCAGGATCAAGGCCAAACGATTCTAGGAACTTCCTCACATAGTCATTAGGTTTACCAAGTACCAAAGCTTTTCGTTCAGAACATGTTTCCACAGCCCTCACAAGGGTGCCCGTCCCTGGTATAATAATGGAGCTAGATTTAGGGAATCTTTCATCTGTATTTGTCGCTACAAACAGGCATTGCTCATTCGCGAGATAAGAAGCAGCCTTCATGAACTTAGGATAGCTCACATGTTCATCAAAACCAACCACCACTGCTCCCACTTCTGGGTCCAAATCTGACGCATTCATTGATTTAAAGTCTGTTTTAACTTGGTCTGGCTGAAATATAACATATTTATATAATATACTGCTATTTGTGATGTTTAAATCAAAAGAGGAGATTTTTTTTAATATTTTGTATCCCAATTATTATTAGTATTGTTGTTATTATATTATGACAAATATTAACATTACAATATTAAATTACATTGTACATAAATCTGAATAACATTTAAAAATTAATAATTAATAAACATAGCATACTAGCTATTTCAAACAGTTTGTTTCTGTGAATGTTTGGAAGCAATAAATACGAACCAACGATTTACACTTATTTCTAAAGGTAGAGGTTGTATGTGAGAATTGAAGTGTTATTTAAATATATAATCAAACTTAACCCTTTCCAACTAATGCCAAAATCAATTTTCAAGTTTAACATGTTGTTCAAAATAATGAAATTATTTTTTTTTTAATTTTATTACATTGTAATAACTATTGATGTTGTTATTATATTATAGCTTCAATAGACCTCAAAGATGCTTAAAAAGTTAGAACTTACAGTAAACCAATAAACAGTAATATTTATTAACTAACAAGGTAAGATAAAAATATTAATTCACCCCCAGTCCAGTGTGTCTTATTCCAACGGCTTTTAATTCATCACCAATACCGCTGGAACCAATCAGATACACTTTTTTCCTGAATCCAATTCCTTTTAGATAATGGGCTACTAAATATGCTGTTGAGAGAACTTCTGCCTGTTAAAAAATATAGACATAATCAGTAAATTATATCAATAAACTGTGAAAATTAGTTATGTCAAAACACATTTTTTGCTTTTAATATAAAAAAATATATATATTCTGTAAATATTTTCTATATCTTTATATATGAAATAATGAGATAATTAAAATAATCCAAATAAAATATGCACATGAAAAAAATATTAATGTTATAAAATATTGAAATAATTAATAGTTACAATTGCACTCTTACCGGCTCTGCAATAAATCCTAGTTGTTGTGCTTTAACAGCAAAATCACTTCTAATTTTCGTAGAATTGTTTGTTACATAAAAGATTCTTTTACCTAACTTTCTAAAATAATTCATAGCTTCAGCGGAACCAGGTATAGCAGTGTTATTTATCCACAGCACGCCTGAAAAATATTAATGTTCATGTAATGACCTAAATCTTCTCTAGTTCTCAAATTAAATTCTATATATATGTACCCACACTTCTGCTTATAATATTTTTAACATACCATCACAGTCACTTAGAACGGTATCAAAGGAATTTAAAAACTCCTTAACCTGATCTCCAGTGGCGTCTTGAAGGTTGAACACTGATGACTTGAACATCGTTGGGGTGATTAATACTGGTCTGCTTACTTTGCTGCTACAATTTATCCTACTAATATGACATACAGTATTTATTATGATTCCTTGAACGTATCGAAACATTTTAATAACCTTTTTCCGTCGTAACAATTCCAATGTATTTTTAATAAAATATCATTTTCATTAAAAACCTACCTCTGTGCTTGGCGCTTGATTTTGAGATAATTTTAAAGACATTATTAATTATTTGACAGCAGACAGGTAAGGTCAAACTAATGTCAAGTAAGAGAGAAGTTCATTCAAAATCGACAGTCGATATTTCTTTTAAGTTGTTATCAACACAACCCAAATAAATAACTTTAATGAAAACACATTAACTAGAAAAATAGAAAAAGATATTATAAGTTTTGAGTTTCTGGGAGCCATTATGATAATCTGTATCATAATTTTAAAAATATAATTACAAATATAAGATTGTTGACAATATAATAATTTTATAATATAATATTATAGCTTTAATTATTATGAAGCGTCTTTACGCTTTACAATTTTATAAGGACGTGGAAGTTGCAACGTAGACACGCATGTGGTGTGTGTTTTAACTGTAATGGGTACTAATTTAATATTATTATAAAGAACCAAACATAGATTCCCGGGTTCGCACGAGTTTAATTTATTAACAACAAATATGAAAAATGCGTTAAGCAAAATCTAACAAGTGTGATAAATTTATCGTATAGATCTTTATTAAGTCACTAGTGGTTTTAGTTTTAGCCTGTGTATTAACGAAGTGTCGAAGTGCTGTCAAACTGAACGTCATTTTTATTATTCATATTTCAGGCTTACACTGAAAAATAACATCACTAATAGTACTCGGAAAATTATATAGGAAATTATCCGAGTTTTTGATTAAATCTTCCTAAAAATTTCATACTAACTCTAAATGTAACCCTAGCCTAAAATAACATATTACAAAAAACACATTGAAATGATATTTCATACAAGCAACAATTATTTTTTGTTTTTTTAGGTAGATAAGATATTCCAATTTTCCTTATAACACAAAAATGTTAATCATTGCTATTACTTCTTGGTATTATTGCATTTATAAAATAAGTTTTACGTCATCAACAGCTGCCGTATTACCATAGTAGGTGATAAGTAATAAGTTATTTAGAAAATTTATTGTAGTGTCGGTGTTATAAATACTCGACGATCCTTGTTGATCACCTCAGAAAATAATAATACCGTATAGGTAATAATTTAGTGACATCTTGGCAATCCTGTATAGGTAATAATTTTGTGACATATTGGCAGTATTTAGCGACAGATTACTTGCTATCATTTTACAAAAGGTAGGAGATATTTTAATGTTAATTATTTTGTATTCTCTTGTTATAACTTGTGACTGACTCTATTTATCCTTTTTCCGTAACTAAAGTAAAGATGAAGAATACCTTAAGAATAAGATATTAGAATCCTATTACTATTTAAATAGGCTTTAATAACAAACTTAATAGAATTGTTAAAAAGATATAGAGAGTTTTTACTGTTTGATAAATTCGAGCACTTAATTATTTCGAAATCCTGATAAAGATTTATCAAGTGGCCTTGAAGATTAGCAAAAGCTTCAATTGACTATTAGACTAGTTTTTGTATAAGACAAGGAAAATAACATCTTTTAATTTTAAAAATATATTTATTAAGCGTTGAGGTTGTAGAGCAAATTTTTAGCGGTGATTTTTTTATAAGTTATTAATTATATAACTTCTAACATAAGATATTATATTTCAGAACATACAATAAAACGGTTCCGAAATGTCGATTGAGACAGTTGTATCAACAATGCATGAGAGCATTTTAATTCTAAGATTCAATAAACCTAATAAAAAAAATGCAATAGATTTTGATATGTGTGTTCATATCACTAATGTGCTAAATGATGCAGCCGTTAATGAGAAAATTTCAATGGTTGTATTTACCGGCACCGGTGACTATTACAGCAGTGGATTCGATGTGTCTTATAGAAATCTTCCAGCAGGGAAGTTATACATTATATTGGAAGCATACATCAAAGCCTTGATAACATTCCCAAAGTTAATTATTGCGCTGGTAAATGGTCCTGCTATCGGAATAGCAGCCACGACTCTAGCATTATGTGATTTCGTTTTTGCTTCTGATAACGTAAGTTATTTCGGTAATTTATTGTTGATTTTTAAGTATTAATTTCTAAAATAAACCTATTTTTTCAGGCTTACTTTTATACTCCATTTACAAAACTTGGTGTAGTGGCTGAAGGGTGCTCTTCTGTTACATTTCCAAGATTAATGGGTGAAAGAAAGGTAATATATTTATTAAAGCAGATGTTTTCGAAAATTTATGAAAAAAAAAACCAAAGATTTAGTTTAATATAAAAGATATAAAAACTAAAACAAAAGTTTTACGTTAGACAAATTTATTTATTTCTAACAATGTATTATATACATTTTTTATTTTATTTTAGGCAATGAATATGCTACTTTTAAATTATAAAATGCCAGCTACAGAAGCTTTAGAATGTGGGTTGATAAGTAATCTATACAAGCATGAAGACTTTATACAAAAATCATGGGATCAAATAAAAGAAATTACAAACCTGAATCAAAATTCAGTGCTTTTTACTAAAAAATTAATAAACAGAAACAAAATCGAATTATTATTAAGAACAAATGAGATCGAAATGAAGGCATTACTGAAACTTCATGAACTGAGAAGTAAACTATAACAATCATGAAATATATTTTATTAATTTTATTTTAATAAATTCTATTACTATGGTGTATTGTTTTTGTTGAACCATCCTGATTATAAAAAAAATACGTCAGCTCAATCTATATAGCAATTAAGTTTTGTCGTAAAATATTGATATGTATTCCAGATCTTCTAGTCTTTCTTCTATATCTGACTTGTTTCGTCCAAACAATCCAAGGGGGCTGAGATCTCGAGACCTAAGTTCTACTAGATTGAGTGTTCTTAAGAAAGAAATACAAACGGATACACATCTTATTCCGCTAAGTAAACATTTAAAAACTGTTTAGTATTTCAATAAAACTATTTTACGGATTAAACTCGCGTTTATTATTACATTTTTTTTATTAAAACCCGACGTTTCGAGTGCTTTGCAGCAAACGTGTTCGGGGTAAGACGAGATGTTGGTGTCAGACACCAAAATTTACCACCATACACCAAAATGACAATCTTAGAAAATATTATTGTTCAGTATTTAATGGTTTAAGTTAATATTAAGCTATTTCCTTAAGTCGATAGCAAACAGATAATATTAATAAATTTTAGAAGAACTTTACCTGTTACTGGGAGCTGATCCTGTAAATGGACTAACTAGTGACAAAGCAAAGGAATTGTTAGAGTATTATGGACCTAACATACTCACTCCTTCCTCACATTTTAAATGGCCTATTTTATTGTTTAAATCCTTGTGCACTGGTACGTCCACTTAATATTACTCTGATTTTAATCTATTTCATAAAAATAAATAAATATAGAAGTTCTTTAATTTGCAATACGATGTTTTTTGCTTAGATTACATTTGTTTTACTAAAATATAAAGAAACAATTAATATTACAGGATTTTCTATTTTAATTTGGGTTGGTGCAGTATTGTGTTTTGGCGCATATTTGATTGAATTATCTGCGAAGCCAGATCCGAGTCACGACAATCTTTACTTAGGATGTGTGCTCATTGGAATTGACGTAATTTGTGGACTTTTCAGCTTTTTCCAGAATTACAAAAGTTGTAAGGTTAGGTTTGGAAAAAGTTTAAAAAAATTTCAAGCATTTTTTATAAATGACAATTAAAATTAAGATAGAAATTACGTTTTTTTTATCAAGAATATGTGCAAAACTTTCAGATAATGAAAACCTTCAACAGTTTGATACCAATGCATACAAACTGTCTACGGGATGGGGTTTTAAGAAGGGATATTCCAGTCCACGATCTGGTGAAAGGAGACATTGTTTTCGTTGAACTCGGTGACGTCATACCAGCAGATATTAGGATCATTGATAGTAAAGGATTTAAAGTAAGCTGAAACTTGAAAACCTTATAAATTTGCTGTTGATTATTCAAAAAGGGTTTAAAATCATTTCTATTAAGGTTGATAACTCTTCACTAACTGGCGAGAGCGTGGCCGTCCCGCGTCGTGACACTGAGGGCACTGCTAATATATTGGAGTCACAGAACGTAGCTTTCTTCTCCGCACTCTGTGTCGAGGGATGGGCAAGGGGTTAGATATTAAATCATTAACGGCGAAATGTTTCATTTTGTTTTAAATATAAAAAACATTCACGTTAGGACTATGTCGTATTTTCAAATAAAAAAAGGAATATAACTGATGTGCCCTCAACACCGATATACGATTATAAATATATACTAAATTCATTTAACGACACGGTAGCTCAATCGACAGAGCGAGGGAGACTTTATTTCAGAGAGGACAGGTTCGAGTTTTGCCCTTTAATGAATTTTCAAATGATATTTATTTATAATTTAGTTAAGTTTCAGATACCGCTCATATTTATAGTTAAAGGGGATTTAATTTATTTACAATGTGACTTAGGCGTTGTCATCTGCTGTGGTGACCTGACGGCTCTAGGACGTGTAGCTGGTCTAGCTGCTAGATTACAACCTGCACCCTCACCACTCTCCAGAGAAATACAGCGGTTTATGCGATGTATGTCTGCTTGGGCGCTCGGTTTAGGTGTCGTTGTGGCAGCTGCAAGCTTCAGTCTGGGATATCCCTTTATACAAACCACCATATTTGTCATTGGGATCATTGTTGCAAATATACCTGAAGGTTTGGATGGTTTTAAATATTATGTGACAATTATACTCCGGAATCAATATTCCATATACTAGGATATTTTCAGGATTGCAGCCGACAGTTACAGCCTCTTTAACATTAACGGCTAAAAGGATGGTTGCCAAAAAATGTCTCGTGAAAAATCTAGACGCCATTGAAGCTCTTGGAGCTTGTACCACGATTTGTTCTGATAAAACTGGAACATTGACGGAGAATAAAATGTGCGTCAGACATATCTGGATGTGGAATAAAAAGTATTTTGTTGTAGATCCGGATTTTAAATGTATGACGGTCTTTTTTTTTGTATATATTATTGGTGAATTTTAATCTAATTAAATAAAATATTTCAGCAACACTACAACACAACCAGGGTATGTATATTTTTAGTTTACAAAATTAAATTTTATTTTAAATGTTTTTTAATTTCAATTATTCAAATAAGACAGTTTCCACACGATAATTTTTTCAGGATTTGTTCCTTTAAAAATGTGTGGGGCTCTATGTAGTAACGCAACTGTTTCTAAGACTGGGGATGTGCGAGGCGACGCATCAGAGAAGGCGATTTTAAACTTTTTGCTTGGCTTTGATGAACCTATGGCTTTAAGAGAACAATTTCCAAAAGTAGCCGAAATTCCATTCAACTCTGTTAACAAGTTCCAGGTGGATAGTCTTATAATAAAAAAATAATATTTAGATACAATAATTATCTTAAAGCTAAGGATTGCTTTAATTGAAGTGGGAATAAAGAGTAATAAAAAAATATTACAATTAATTAAGTGAAAATTAAAACAATGGGAGACTTAGAAATGAAAGGCTAATACGGGGAACTCGCGGGGCGGTCGCCTAGGAAGCTGCCATCAGTTAGGTCCGTCAGCATATTCGTAAGATTAGGGTTCCGTAACTAATACTCAAACATTGACAAACAACAACAAATTATACACAAAATTTTACAAACGATAACATTGTCAATAACAATAATCAATAACATAGTCACAGTCAAATGGACTTCTTTAATATATATTATCGATGTTTGTTTATCTTGGAGACATAGGATTTTTATAATTAGTAGAATTATATTTCAGTTATTTTAATTATTATTATTTTATAATTTTATTCATAGTACTAATAGTGATAGTGGTATTGCGCGACAACCGTGCTCAACCACGTTTTAGCCACGTCTAACAGTCGACTCGACCCAACTGGCGCACACTGCCATAGTGGCATGGAGTCGAGATATTGCTCACGAGGCAAGCCGTATCATGTAACTCGGACCCTCTATAGTAGATCCTATGATTATATATTTATGTTGGTAGTTATTATGCTTTCACTTTCTATTTAATATTATTATAATTTTTTCTTTTTTACTTGATATATTTAATTATGTAAGTTAGTATAAGATAGTATATATATGTTTAGATATTGAGGTATATCTAATTAAGCGGTCATCAACGTGGGTTCACTTCACGGCGCGGAGGCCACTGAAAATCAACGCTGGGGTCACGTTTTCCAGCAACAGCTGAGTGGTTTAGCGTTTTAGATATCACAGTTCTATTTGATTTATTCTTTGTCAATTCTTTAGTTTTGTTTTCTTTCGTTCTTTTGATTATATTTATATTCGTCTTTCTTTATGTACATTTGGGTGTTATCTAAATAGTTTTTTGAATTTGAATTATATTGATATAATTGTTTCATTTTAGATCAGTGTTCATCTTGATACGTCTTGTTCCAAATATTACTTGGCAATGAAGGGTGCTCCTGAGTGCATTTTAAATCGATGCACTACTCTCACTCACAAAAACCAAAACATTAATATGACAAACGAAATCAAAGAGGCTGCTTATAAAGCGACGGAAGATTTGGCGAATACTGGTTTGAAGTTTTTTTATTTGACGCCATCTTTGACGATATTTATTTAACATGTGTATTCTATATTCTTCCAGGTGAAAGAGTTTTAGCTTTCGCTGATTTGATTTTGGATTCAAATGAATATCCTATAAATTACGAATTCAATACAGACGATATCAATTTTCCTCAAGAAAACCTACGCTTCCTTGGTCTTATGGGACTGATAGATCCACCACGAGAACAGGTATTTCTTTCTATATTGAATGTTTGCCTAAAGATTACTACATTTCGGACCTGAATCACCCAAGGTAAAATCGGCAATCGAGCGTGTGCGCGCAGCTGGCGTGCGGGTGATGATGGTGACTGGAGACCACCCCGCCACGGCACGGGCGGTGGCGCTAGAGGTGGGCATCGCCACTAACACTTGCCACGTGATCACTGGCAACGAACTGAGGAACATGACACAGGATTTGCTGTCTCTGACCCTCCAAAAACATTACGAAATAGGTAAGACAACTTTGTTCTTATCATTTTTAATGTTAAAATTTTAATTCTCTTTAATATGTTAAAATTCAAGAAATCTAAAATTAGCTAAAAAATACTTACAAATGTACATTTCCGTTAATATTTATACCGTCCAATGTTCCAGTGTTTGCACGAACATCTCCTACGCAGAAATTGCAAATAGTGGAAGCCTGTCAAAGACAAGGAAACGTGGTGGCTGTTACTGGAGATGGGGTAAACGACGCACCAGCGCTGAGGCGAGCAGACATCGGCATCTCAATGGGAATTACTGGATCACAGGTGTGAATATTCTAAAACGAATTATAAATTAATAAAATATAATACAATAACTAATTTCATTAGGTATCCAAACAAACGGCAGATATAATTCTAATGGATGATAACTTTGCAACCATCGTGACTGGGATAGAAGAGGGTCGAAAAATATTTGACAATTTGAAGAAATCTGTATGCTATATCCTTATATCGAATGTACCAGAAATCCTACCAGTTTTTATGTTTATCCTGTTTTCAATACCACTACCACTCGGTTGGTATAGGTCCGGTACTAAAAATCGTAATCCTAGGTTAAAATCAACCTGTAGCTTCCTGACACATCAATCAGTCAGTTAATTACTGAAACTTCAAACAAACTCTGATAATTCATACAAAGATTGGATCCATTATTCATTGAGGGCTATATATAATTATATTTATTTGCAAAATTGCAAGAGCATTTATTACATAAAACAACTCCACCAGGGGTAATGACCATCCTTTGCGTGGATCTGGGAACAGATATGTGGCCGGCTGTATCTTTATCTCACGAGCAAGCAGAACAGGATGTGATGGCACGGCCCCCTCGAGCGTCCGAGGCACTGGTGTCACCGTGTATGTTGATCCTAGTGTATGGACACTTAGGCTTGATAGAGTTCGCGGCGGGCATGTTTGCTTACTTCGTTGTAATGTCCGAACATGGGTTTTATCCCACTGATTTATTTGGTAGGTAACAACTATTCTCACCAAATAAAAAAAAACGTACTTTCTTTACCTCACTCGTGTTCATATTTAAAATAGTATATTTTAATGCAAAGATATACAATAATGAAAAAGTATATATTAAAGGTATTCGTGAAAAATGGGACAATGCAGCAATTAGTGACGTCACAGACTCCCTGGGGCAGGAGTGGACGTATAGCGAACGCAAGGAGCTAGAACGCATCTGTCAGGCCGCGTACTTCGTAGCTGTGGTTATCACGCAAATGACTAATGGCATTATTTGTAAAACTAGATACAATTCCTTCTTTCAAGTTGGTAGGTCCTGCGTTCTTTATTTGAATAAATTTATAAATCGAACGCTATTATATAATTCCCAGTTTCAAATCAGTAGGTAATGCGTTCTTTATTTAAATAAATTCATAAATCGAACGGTATGATTATTTTGCAGGTATGAAAAATAAGGTTCTGAATGTTGGTTTAGTATTCGAACTAGGGTTGGCTTGCCTGGTGTGTTATGCTCCTGGTGTTAATGCTTTCTTGAGGACTTATCCTCTTCGATTGCGATGGTAATGATGGCGAGATTTCATTATTTTAATTTTTTTATTTATAGTTTTAGCATTTTTGATTTTAAAAATAATTTCTTATATATTGCAGGTGGTTTTTAGCTCTACCATTTGCAGCTTTAATGTTTATGTTTGATGAGTTTAGAAAACACTGTATCCGAAATCAAAAGTTTAACGGATGGTTTAATAGATTGACATATTACTAATTGGAATAAAACTATCAATTAAATATAAGGTACGGGTTTTTCATATTTTTTTTGTTCATAATGTAAGTTTAGATAATTAAAAGAATTGTCCATGAAATAGTATTATTTATTTTACACATCTCACACATTAAAACATGTAAATTTCAATAAGTAAAATAAGTTAAAGTACATTATTTATAATGAGCAATAACCTACACCAGTAACAATATATATATATTTTACAATAATTAAAATTAAAAACAATTGGTAACAAAGAAACGGTTTATAAAATAATTTTATGATTTATAGTATTTTTCTTTGGATATGTAAATATTTTTAATAAGGCACAAGAGGGAGCTTTTTAATAAATTATTAATTATAGATAGAAATAATATTGAAATAGAACAGCTAAAATTGTAAATTAGAATTATAGTTTTAAAACGAACAGAGGTTTTTTTCATTCAAGGAACTTAATGTTAAAAATATTTCTTATCTATGGTATGACTTTTACTAAACACAGCCAAAACTAATTAACTAATGGTTAAAATACTACAAAACAATAATTATGTACAATAAAATCAACACACACTTATCAAATAACATATATTAATCCATTTTGTTATAAACTAAACCATATTATTATGCAATTAAAATAAAACAAAATAACAGGAACATAAACAAAATTAAGTAACGATATGTAATGGCTATTGATTCTCAATTATTTATTCTAAATAGAAAAAAGATCGGTTTCTGGAAGATTAAAATTAAAATCATTTGACAACACTATCAAGAGTCGTGATTGGTTGTTTATTAACCAATCAGAAACGAAAACTCGAGATTTGACAGCAATTAGTATTTTTTAAAATAGGCGTCCAGAAACCGGGTGTCTCATATTTATACAGAATTTGTTTAATATTTATATTGAAAACCTTTTTTGTCATTACGATTTTTTTCGTTCAAAACCTTATTTCTTTACGTAAAAATTATTATCACACTGGCAGTTTTGATTGAAGTACATATTTTAAGTACAAGTAATTTTTCAGTCTGTTTTTATGTATTGCAGTTGTAAATTCTTTGATTTTTGTTTAGTGAATTTAAATATAAAGTTCAATAGAAGTGCTTTAAAAACATGACGTTAAAATAACCATGAGCCGAGTAATTTGCCAGATAAACCAAAAGTAAGGCTATTTCATAGTATTTGCCTCAATTATATACATTGTTTGTTTACAAAAACTTCATATAAAAACAATAATGAAATTTTAATATATTATTTCTATAAATCTATAACAATATAAAGATTCAAAAAGTACTTAAAAATATCTAATATATAAGAAGGAGATATATATTTTTATAATTAATTATGTAATAAAAATAACAAATTTAAGATATATAAAACTTTAAAGATTTTTTTAGAATTCAATATTTAATTAAGTAAGATTAAGTCACGAAACTATTTGGTACAGTTTAAGTTAATAAAATCACTTAAGATTAGTTTAGTTAGTTACAGATTTGTATAATTTGATATATTTTAGGTCCAAGATGGTAAAAAAATATATCGTTAAAATGTAGAATAGTAGTTAAGTAAAAAACAATATAATAATATAAGTATTTGTTATAAAATTCTTCTAATCTAACTTTAATTTTGTTTTTTTTAGACAGACGATATTCAATCATTTTTAGTAATTATTTTTGAAGAATCTACAAAGATAACGAAACTTGTTTAAGTACGTTTATTATATGTCTCCAACGAAATGATATTTCTAAAGTCGATACTTCATCATAGTCTTTAGTCTATGGTCAATAAATTGATTAGTATAGTGCATAAATAAAATCTAAATCATCGAAGATTATTAACTAAAGGTGCCAAGGAGCCAAGGAGCGCCGTCGCGCTCGCTAATTGTGAAAAATGCCAGCGTCGCGATAGCGCTCTTTTTCACATTTCACTCTGTTTCTGTAATTTTCTTGACGATAAATATGTATGTAATATTCAATTTCTTTGAAGAAAATGTTGAAAAAATTATAAATATTGATATATGGTAACAAATGGTGAATATTTGTCTTGTTCATATAAATTATGTATAAAAATGCACTTTTTTACCGGCATTTTGATCATATATTGGTAAGATGGGCACTAAAAGGTTTAAAAAACGATACTATTAAAGGAAAAAATATGGCGGCTACTAAAATAAATCAAGTGGACTTCAATCGTGACTTCAACTGTGCTTGTATCACTCCGGCGGTGCGCATGTCTGCTATCGAGTGGCGCGTCTTGGCGAGAGCCTCCTCGCGGGACGCGTCCTCGTGAAGAATGCACTCCATGATCTTAGCTACAATTGTCGACGGTGGAACATGAGGATTCCCTGAAATTATTTTAGGTGATATCTTTGTTTTAATTTACTTGATTAACTATATTTTTCTACTACTACCTTTGAGACATAATCAACTATTAACGATATATTTCTGATAATTAAATTAAACTAATCTAAACATTATTGATTATAAAATCTATATAAAACTATAAATAATTATTTTACTGTATATTTTTAATCCATAAGTTTTTATTTATAATACAAACATAGTTTTTTCTAATACCTTACATTTTTATAAAATCGTTATTTACCAAACATCTTTGTTTTTTTCACACTTACACACGAGTATTAGAAAATAACACGTTAAAAAAATAAAGAAAATTGGTTAAATATAGCTTAACAATAGATATTAATTAATAAAATTTATTAAAAACACATAATAGCCCCACATGCAAGTTAGTAATATTATATACTTACTGCACAGCGATCTCTGGCACTTGATATGATCTGTTACAACTGGATGCCAATGGTCTCATAAAACGGCAAACTGGCGTACAGTGTTCTGTTAGTGGGTTAATATACCATGAATATAGGCCGAAATTAATAATAATAATTATAATTTATCCTCAATTTTACTAAGATATACTTTAGTTTAGTTTATAATACAATATGGTTTCATTTAAAAATAACGACTTAAGTGGAATAGAATAATAGGTTTGACAGAAAACGCTGCACTTCATCTTACAATACATTAGAATAGTATTAATTCTATCGACCGCTTGTCTATTCGCTACAGGCTCTAATTGGCAATATCCAATATTAATTTCGGCCATTTCACCACACATGCATAAAAATAAATAAAAATAATACAGTTTAGTTTCTTTTATGTTTTATTGTATTCAAAACAAATTGGCGAAACTGATTTCTTAATTTCAGTTTGAATATTTTCCTTCATATATCAATATGACTTTGTTTTTGGAGGTTTTTTTAATATTTTGATAAATCTTTTTAAAATATATATTGGGATTAGTTATCTTATATATTATAAACCTTTTATCTATATATACTATTTGTCTATTTACTATGATGATAACTAAGAGTAGTAGCGTAGATAGCTTAGACCAGGGGTGGCCAACTCAATCGGACTCGAGATCTACTGTCTGCCTTTCTAATACTTTGTGATTATTTATTTATTTATTTATGTTCCTTATTGCACACCATACATTTTGAAAATATTAAAAAAACAAAATATAAAAACAAGTAAAAATTTATAACAACAAAAACGAAATAATAAAAAACCGTAAATGTAGGAGATACAAAAGGCGGTCTTATCGCCTAAAGGTGATCTAACGAATAGGGATTTTTAACCATACATCAAACATTATCGTAATATTTAGGATGGTAGTAGGTAGGTACTGTTAATTTTTTCTTTGTCCACGATCGACCGACTTAGAGGCCGCGGTTGACTGGTCGACCGCGCCGACGGTTTGACCTCCCCTGGCTTATGACCTTCCTCATAAACCTACCTATCATAATCAGAAGGAATTAATCAAATCTATCCGGTACTTTAAAAGATTAGCGTTTGAACAAACTTTTGTGTGAAGTTACGTGTTAAGGCTTCTTAAAGTTTTTAGGAATGCGACGCTTTAAAGTTCACTCTGTTTAGACGAAATCGAGTGCAACAGCTAGTTTACACGCTCATTAATCAAGCTAAAAATTGTCTTTAAAATTAAACAATATATATATATTTTTAACGTCTTGCTAACAATTGCAAGAGTTTCCAAAACAATTTTCCTTATGATCTGTCTAAATCAGTAAAACCATATATTTAATTTTCAAGGTTTATTAGATGACTTCATATTTCCTGATACAACAAATTTCCCGTTTCATTTTAATGAGACAAAATAACATTCTTCATTACGATATACATACAAATATAATTGCATTTATTTCAATAAAATATACATATATAAAATTAGATTGTTGTTAGTAAGCAAGAAATATATATCAAACAACTCACCCGTGAGTCCTCTATATCCGAACACCCCGCAGTCATGCATGCGCATAGAATGCTGTTCGTCCTTTATAAACTGTTCCGTACTAATTCCTTTTAACTGAAATACACAAACACACAAAATAATCATCTATATAATAAACTAGCTGTAATTCGCGATTTCGATGAACGATTTTATTTACTATTAAGACAACCAACGCACATTTGGAATAAAATTTTATTGTGGCTCGTTACCTATTTATTTATTTTTTTTTAATTTGGTAAAGATTTAAAAAGGTTCACCGTCCCTGGCCTAGTGCTTTCCTCATTAATCTGTCTATCAAAATCAGAAAGAATTTCTTAAATCCATCCAGTGATTTCGAAGATTAGCCTAGATAGATAAATAATAAATAGATAAATATAGATAAATAATAACAATTTAGCAACATTAATATATTTCTTTATTTTTTTTACCATTAATATTTTTTTTTTTCTTTTCTAATTATAATTATTCATGTATACTCAAAATATAGAATAATTTATTAATACAATATATTAAGTAGCTAGATTTTATCAGCGGTTTTGCAAGCGTAGTTGAAGTTCATGGTTTTGAAATAATTTCCACACGGGACAGTTTTTTATGAAATCCATAGACTTTTGTTTCGTGTCTGGGTGTTATTTGAGTTATTTATTTCTATGTTTGTAAAACCCTCCGCAACACAGAGTATTTTTATAGTGCGGATATCGTTTTTTTAAATATATAATTAATTATAAAAAAAAAACATTTAATATTTGATGTCCTGTAGCTATAATCACGGACAAACTTAAATCCCTTAGACTTTAAAGAGAACATTTTTAAGTGAAAATTGAACTTTACAATGAAAAAAATATATATAAAAAAAATAGTTGAAGACATAATGCGTCGACGTTTTTTAACAGCGGCTTCGGTGCTGTTTGCTTTTCGCTTCGCTCAATATGATAAAACATACCGAGATTTTGTGAGCGCATCGAGTCAAAAGTGAGGTATGGTTCGCGCTCCTAGTTATTACCATTTAATTTCAGAAAGTATCGTTTTGAGATCTTGAAAAGACACATATTTCATGTGTAACTTATTGTGTTTCTTAGCTAACAACAGTTGCAACTCCACGAAGACTATAAAAGAGAGTTTAGAACTGAACGAAGATGTTTTTATTTATACATATATTATATTATATATATATATATATTTTGTATTATATACTACTATTTTATCTATATTATATGTTAATAATACTTTTTTAAAAAAACAAAACAAACCAAAACACATATAGTGTGATTAAATGTATATAAATGAAAATTCTTACTTTGGATGGTATTAAGAACCTGTCGGGTATTCTCTGCAGTTTCTGTTGTTTTTCACTGGGGCCAAACCCAAGTGCAAGAAGAACAGACTCCGCATCAACTTTCCTGGCTCCCAGCACATTTAAAACTGAACTTCCACTTGAACCACTGCCATCTGACTATAAGATTAATTTTATTTTAATATAAAACATTCTTTTTTACAACTGGCTGTTAGGAAAACTTCATAGAACTTTTCAAATTTGTTAGTTTAATTTTTATATAAAATAACAATCGATTTAATATCTTATAAGAACTATAATTGTACAGTGCAAAAATATATATATATTTTTTATAAATACCTGTAAGGAATGATCTCTCAGTAACGGATTCTTAACTCTTGGTGAATATCCCTCTGATTGAACAGAATGATCTCTTTGAAGTTTCTTTTTGACATTCCGTGCTTGACATGTATTTATCAATAATCCACTTTCTAACGACTTCCTTTTCCATACTTCTCTTTGTCCAGGAACATCCAAGTTTGAGATTTCATGATTTTCTATTACTGTATTTTCAGATATTGTTTCATTGGCTTTATTTTCATTAGATTTTGATTCTGAATCAACTTCTTTCTCATAGCTTACATCATTGATGTCAGATTCAGACTTCTCATTGTCTGGTTCCGGAGGCAAGGAATCCAACCACTGTTGGACCGGACTGCTTCGACGCATGTCGTCTATTACACCGCTCAGCCACCCACGAACTTTACGCTCTAATATAGAAGACACTGACTCATTAAAGGTATCTGAAAATATACAATTAAATAAATGTTTTGTTTATAATTTTATTACGTATGATGTTTTTTGTTAGTATTTGTGGTAATTGTATTTGTTTGGTATATTTCACACTAACTGTTGTCCATGTGACCACTGCAGGGTTAATCTTTGGAACATTTTAGCATTGCTAAAAATCTGTGAAATCTCTGTATACCTTTTTGTTTGTAGTAAAAAAATATTACTGTTTAAGTTTAAGATATCAAAAGAAGTACTTAAATCTGATCATACAAAACAATAGTCATAAGATCCGGTGACGTTTTCAAGGTGGGTATTTTATATTAAGTAGTGTAAATGAACATGTAGGAAAGTGACTCCATGGACATTATTAGGTATATTTATTGAGAGCTCTAAAACTTTTCTAGGTATAACTGTCAAGATTTTGTATTGACTTTAAAACTTGTTTCTTAAAGCCATTGCATATGGAACTGTGCCCCCTTATACAATTTACGTCCTGAATTGTTTGAAATACATGTTTAATATATTAGTTGCATAATGAAGTATTTTGTCATAAAAAATGTTGTGAGAAGTAGTGTCTTCATAAGACAGCATGAGGCTGGAGCCTATGACTTGACTAAGGATCTATGTAACCAGTAAGTTGTTATAAATGATATTAGTACCATATCATAAGTCTAAAAAACCTATCCTGTTGTGATTTTATCATTTATACGCAGTTCTTTTTGTTACCATTACTGGGTTCAAAAATTTAAGTTTAGTTTAGGTTTAGGTATCAATAAACTAAAAAAAATCATTCAAATTTTAGATAAACCATTTTTTTCATAAAAAATAAGACATTCTTATCAACTTTGGTGGTTATGTGTATATAATATGGTGAAATGGTTACATAGATATAGAACATAATCTTAACTAAATGTATTATAAATTTTATAGATATGTTGAGACAACAAATTTCCCTTAGACTTTTGTAAAATCTAAATCTTCTTCTCACTGACAAAGACTTTATTGCAAATGTAGTGATAAATTGAAAACAAACACTGTTAAACAAACATGATTATTATGTGTTTACTGGAAATAGAAGTAATAGAAATGTGACATCTATATAATTGTTTACATATATATCAAACCTTGTCTAGAATCCATTTCCTTTTCATAGGAAGGCTGCATGCAAGAGAGGAAATATGAGATGTTGGTTGAGGAGTCAATGGCTGACATCGTATATTAATAATAAACTTTTATGTGTCACTTAACTTACCGATTTTAGTTAGCTTCTTTATACGACTTAAAACGCAAATTTAACATATTTATAAATTACAAAACAATTCTTGATATTGACGTATTTTGATCACATTCTATAGTTTGACATTCTGTAACAATTTGATACTTTAATATAAGATTTACATTATTTTTATCTACGCAATGAACTGTGTAGTACTTTAGCGATTTCAAAAGTATATTTGCTTTGTACTTTTGGAGAATATTCAATTGTAAGTTCTATAAGAAAAATCTTCCTTCAAATTCCTAGTCATAGTGACATCTGACATATTACATCTGTATTTTTTTCTTTTGTAAAATAGAAATTCTCAATAGCAAATATTTATGATCATAAAGCCTATACAATATAAATTAAAAGTTAACATTCTTGATATATCATGGGTTTGGATGGCAAACGTATTCGATTTTATTTTTTGTCAGCGATAATTCAAAACTAAGGAATAATCCTTAGTTTTGGACGATAACGATAACGCTGAACATACAAGGGCATATTTTTTATCTAAGAATCCGTCTAGTACATAAATAATTTGGTAACCGACCCCGAGTTCGGTTTCGTTTTCAGCCATAATCAACCAAAAAATCTAGTTTCGGCTATGACGAAACTTAATTATCCTGGATTCGCATAATAACTCCTTTGTCAAACTTATAACAATAAATTAACAAATGTAGATTTTAGGAATCTGTTAGGTGTAAAAGTGGAAGAGTTGCTATTCCTGGCGTACAATATAAGACTTTTTAATTATGAATACTTAATTTACTAAAATACTTGCAACATTTGAAATAAGTAATTTTTCTTTTTATTTGATTTTATATCTACTTTAAATTTAACTGAAAGTCTATAATTTTGTAGTGTATGTCTATATCTTTCTTTTGTTTTTTCAAATGTTTACGTACCCTTTTCTTAATACTACTTTATTTGAATATTTTATAAAAAATATTTACATATTTATTAATTTAACTTATATACTTATGACATAAAAATGTATCTGTAAATCTATCCACGTCTTTCTTTCAAATAATCGCGAAACAAGAGTCTGTAAATCGTTAACATTGTAAAAGACATATATAGCAAAGTTAAGTAATGAGATGATACAAGTGTATCTGTATTTAATGTGTTATCTATCACTACACACTCAAACTAGAAGATTAATGGGAGAAATATCTTTAAAAAATCTAGTTTTAACGTAGAACATTTAGTAAGCACTGCAGTGTTAACAATTTATACAGACTACTTTAGGTTTTGTACTGTGTTTATTAAAATACAATGAACATGACCGAAACCCTTTTGATCAATTCCTTATTCTCTAGTCTTTTAAAAAAAGATAGGTTATCTTATTATACGATGTATGATATATATGAGTACATAGATCGTAGCATATTTGCTTGTATATTTGAGTTATTACTCACATAAGGATTATAGTAAATTTCTATGAAAAATAACAACAGTAACATATGTTAAACAAAAATTTATTTAAAAATATTATTAAAAAATGTTAAAGAATCCTTTTGGAGTCCACTTGCGGTATTATTATGAGGTAACAATTATTATAAAATAAAAACTAGGTTTCAATTAATATTTAAAATTATACTAAAATGTTTGTCAATTCGATTATTAATTATGTATATACAGAGACCGCTAACTAATATCACATAAAATTGACAATAGATTATAAAGCTTGCAAAGCTTATAAACGAGACAAATTTACAAAATGTACAATAGAGTATTCAGATAATTGTAATATTATAACTATACTAGGAGCGTGAACCAGACTTTTTGACTAGCTACCCTCACAAAATCTCGGTATATGTCGAAATGGTAAACGTCGACGCATTTTGTTTTCAACTATTTTTCAAGATGAGACATTATTACATTTTTTGTATTTTTGTTTGAAAACCACCACCACACTGACGTCTATCAGTGTGCAAAATTTGTAAATTTTCAGATATACCGTTTTTGATTGATGCCTGCACACAGAATGCAGAAAAGTCTATCATAGTCTCAAAAAAATCATTTGCTGCATTAAGTTATGCTGAACTTATAGTAAACTATAATAAAAACCTTAATTATATCTTAGTCTGTTAGATACAATTTAATATATTTAAAAACGTTATCTACGCCAAAAATTGTCAGTAATGCAAGTTGCTTAGTTATACAATGAAATGGTGCCAATTATTGTTTTCTAATATATATGAAGTAAATTTTATGTCAATACATTGGATAATGATGGTAAAATATCTATGTTTTATCATTTTAGATAATTGAGCGAAGCGAGCGTAGCGGTCTACTGGAGAGAATTTGCATTGGTTTTACAAAGTTGGCATTAAAACGGCTTCGGTTTAAAATTTTGCACACATACCATGCTGATATGTGTGGTGGTTTGTAAAGATTAAAAAAAGAAATCATTGTTGTTGAGGAATAATGTCCAAAAAACATTACTACCATAAACTTCAATGTAAAAAAATTTGCGCGAAAAATTGAAGTATCATTGTGGATGCGCGTGCCGAATTTTTTTAATCGAATTGTACTGTCCCCAAGTTCAATTTTTTTTCCCGCACCAAGACGAAGCCTTCGGCTTGGCTCGCTTCGCTCAACATGCAAACGGCACCCGAGATTTCGCGATCGCATCGAGTCGAAATTGATGGTCTGGTGGCGTTCCTAGTTTTTAAATAAAATTGTGTCAATAGTCAGAATGAGAACGAATGGCATTCAACACCCTTAGTGTGTTTGACCGACCGTATTGTACGGTTCATTGTCTAGCAATGTTGGGATCTTATTTTAAACATAAAGGCGTATCTACACATTAAGGCGTATTTACAAATTAAGAAAAATAAGTCAAAATATATGAACATATGTCAAATGGAACTTCGTAATAAGAATAGAATATATTATTTAAAAAAAAACGATCGTAGGTATGTTCTTCATTTCCATCTTCCTTTGGGGAGAATTAAGAAGAATCAACTAAAACCGCATACCAGGCCGCGGCATAGGCATGACTCCTGCAAATAAAGACAATTATTATAACTATTAAATATTTGAATTTATATTATTAAATCGCTTAACTTATACTCGCTTAAGTTATATAATAAAATTTCAGTATTTTTAAAGCGATTATTTGTTTAGTTAGTTTATTTTTTATTACTTTTATTTAATAATTAATAAATCAAATATACCTATAGATGAGGTGGAGGCACCGTTTTTAATCGCCGTTGCCGCCTTATTATCCTTCTTCTTGTATCTGTTACAAATAAATTTCGTTATGAATTAAATACACAAAGAAATAATAAAATTTGGATATAAACTAACTTTTCCCAGCGACTTCGATAGTTTGATTAAATGTAGTTTACGTAAATATAAAATGTTTTGAACAACTTTAATTTCACAATAATCTAAATAAATACAAAATGTATGGTGCCAGTAAATTGTCAAAAGGCATTAAGGGGAATACTTTCCATTTACGTCAATTTTTTTTGTTATTAAAACTAGTTATTCTCTGTAGGACAATGATTTCATCAGATAAGAGTTTTTGACCTCCCAGTTGTTTTTAGTTAGGTTTTGTCGTGTTCCTAGTAGTCTGTCTTGAATTCTTACTTGAAAACGCAGAAAAGTGCCTATTTATGGGTGTGCGTACCTTTTATTATATGTATGTAAGTTAGTATAATTCAAGGTAGTGAGTTGTGAAAATAAAATCTCTTATTCACTCCTCATTTGTCTTTGCTAAATATTCGTTATTTGATCCAATACTAGGAGAGCTATTGGACAATAGAATTTTGGTTTTGATTTTATCATTTTAAGTTTAATTGAATTTATCATTGTTATAGGCACGAAATAATAAAATCCGATAAATCTCCTGCTAAAAGTGGAAGTTCGCAATTTGTAGTTTATACTTGATACTACATTGAGTTTAATCAGGTGTGTCAAGTGTTTACTTACTGTTTTCTGACTCCACCCTTACTCGTTTTCTGTCCTTGGAAAGGATTCCGTGGTGCGCGAGGCGCTTTTGGGGCGCGAGGCTTCTTAGGAGGGGCGCGAGCGCGCGAGGGCCCGGGGGCGGCGCCCGACCCGCCGGGGGAGGGACCCGCGGGGCTCCCGGGTCTGGAGGGACACGACATCTCCTCGTCTTGTAACGTCATTTCAATACCTAGCAACAATAAAAGGACAGATATTAAAGTCTCGTGCAACCAATGCACTGAAACGAAAAATTTGGTATCCTCTTACGTTATACTGATGTAGTAAATTTAATATAGTCCATACACGACTGATATTTATAATTTTATGTGAACACAATTATTGTTAGTTTGTCGAACGACGGAAGCCACTCACATAACCTCTCGTGGGAGTATTTGGTGGTGATGGGCAGCAGGCGCTTGCCGTACTTCTCGTAGTTTGCAGTGGTGACGTGGGGTAGCTTGAGCATTTCTTCGACTGTTTCTGGGAGTCTCTCGGCCATAGCTCGAAGCGCCGCCTGCGGGTAAAGTGTCCACAGCGCCATGCCCAGCTCGCTAGCCATGCGCCTGAGGATACACAAGGACTTTTTCTAACACACTGGGGAGAGGTTAAGTGCGATGTATACATACGCACCGACTTTTTCTAACACACTAAACAGACAAGTCTGGTGTGATATTGTCTCACCGGCACAACTCCACCAGTTCGTCGTAGGCCTTGTCTTCTATCTGTCTGAGCTGGTCGCTGTGAGCTGTGGTGACGGGCGCGCTCGCATTCACACTCGTGTTTTGTCGGTTGCTGGACGTTGAGGCACGCATATCGAAATATATATGCTCAGAGCTCGACGTTAGCCTGCATACAATAATTAATATTAATAAAATATTAAGAATAAGGCACTTGATTTCTTCTCTTTCTAATAGCATGCAGTGAGTTGAGGCTAATGGGTAAAGATCTACTAGAATTCCAAATGATATGGGACACCCAAGGCTCAATATTAAACCCTCTTCTCTTCTTTAGCTAAGTAAATGATCTTTCTTTGACTTTGAAGAAATATAAAGATATAACATTGTTGCTTGATACAAGATTTTCATAGTCAAAAGCCATGAGATAATCTATGGCGATGTTTTGATGAAATACACGATATCACATAAAATACGCATTCCATTTAAAGTAAAAGATTAGATATTTCCATGAACACAAACCTTCCAGACTCAGGACCAGGAGTGAGATAGTAGAAGTACATATCGTTAACGACACGGGACTCTTCTGCCAGTAGTTTCTTCGTCAGCATAAGTTGCAAGAGTCGCCCTGAATCACCCGTCGGCCAGGACTTACACCTATTATGACAGTTTGTTATATTATATAAATATGAGATAAGATTTACCGATATTAATCCTCACACATATTTTCACCTTATTTCCACTTCTACATAGCGTTTTTTTTTCATGTACAACGTACGTAAAAACAAACCGACAAAAAATTTCCTTTACCATAAGTACTCCTCCGAATTTGTAACCCGGTTATATGGATTATAATTTCTTGTTAAACATATATTATTGTAGATTAAAACTTCTCTGACGAACACCTTATAATTAGGACCCCAATCTTTTCCCAAAAAAAATTACAGTACCTCGCGAATACAGGACTCTCGAAAAGCTCTTGCAATCGACGTTGCTTGGAACCGCGAAGCACATCCGCAAGTTGCACCCTCGTGAAGCGACCCTTGTATTTTCCTACGCACTCCACGATCACTCGGCACAAGTCCGTCACGTCCTGGGTCTAGAGACAGACTAAACAGTAGCGAGCAGTAGCAAGAGGGGGCGGCCAGGTGTGTGCGTGCGCACCTTAAACTCGTTAGTGGGCCGACGGCGGCAGTTGTCGCAGAGACTCGGGCCGCAGCGGTCGCTCGGGAAGCGCTCCCCGAGGTAGCTCAGCACAAGCGTGCGACGACATTCAGACACGTTCTCGCAAAACTCATGTACTCGGTGCAAGTTGTCGTCGTGCATTTCCTTGGAATACTTAGTCATATTTCTGTCACCTGAAAAAAATTTTAAATATTTAAAATTATGTGGAAGATAGAAACGAACCTACTAGTGCCACCTGCATAGTACGTTTTAGAAATGAACTTGTGATAATTTTGAAAAGAATTAGGCTAATTTTATAGTGTGTCCCTATTTACAATAAAATAAAATAAAAAAATGATCGTGTCTTACAGGGTCGTGTCGATGGCTGATACGTCGGTCAATGTGTTATGTAGGTTATAAAGAGACATCGCTGTAACGTGCAAATTAACTATAAACCTATTCTTGGTTAGTTTGTTCGTCGTGTCGTGATACTCATTTATCTTAAATGTCCGATAGCCTTTGGGATATTGTAAGACTACCCAATTTAAAGTTTAAAATACTGTTAACAAGAATTACTCACGTTTATAAAGGTTGCGCTGTCGTACGATGTCACCGTAGCTGTAGTAAAGCAGGCAGTCCGCAGGATTTCCATCTCGCCCCGCCCTTCCCGTCTCCTGGTAGTAAGCCTCCACGGACTTTGGCACGCTGTGGTGGATCACGAACCGCACGTCTGCTTTGTCCACGCCCATCCCGAAGGCGAGGGTGGCGCAGATCTATATTATAATGTTGGTTAAAACTGTATCTTATCGTGCAGGTTAAGAAAATTGTATATTCAGAACGGACCACTTTTATTTCATCCGTCAGCCACCGCGTCTGTACATCGAGTCGAACGTTGTCAGAGAGCTTGCCGTTGTATGCTGCAGCGGACACGCCTATTCCCCGCAGCTGCGCCGCCATGTCCTCGCAGTCCTTACAGGACAGGCAGTATACTATTCCGGAGCACCTATGCCATTATTTTCCAATAGTTTATACTAGTTTCGAACCAATTCGGGGTTCCTATTCATGAGCTCTGAACATAAAGGAATCGATTTTACCAAGAGTATTAATATTAAAACACTAGCTGAGCCGGAGAACTTCGTCCACCATATTTTATTTCTCTGAGAAAATATAGCCCTTCAAGTCAGAACAAATAAGCTAGATTTTCAATAAATTTAAAAAATATTGACATAAAAATTATTTATTATTTATTAACAAAAAATTAGAAAAATTCTTCTGTTTACAATACGACCATATAATAATGAAATAAAAATATAATGAAGTAATTTGACCATAATTATTGTAATGCCTTGTAATTTACAACATTTTTCGATTTTCGTTCTGGAGAAAAAACAAATAGCGCCGATGATTGGCCAACTCTAAAGCACGCAACGTACAACTGTCCATGCGAAAAGATGACAATTCAAGATTCCACACACCTCTAAAGAATAGATTTTTTTTATATGAAAACCTTGTCCTGACAATAAGGAACATATAAAAAAAAGAATCATCCAATTTGGTGCAGTCGTTCTGAAGATATGCATCTCGGTGATTCAATTTTATTTTTGTAGATCTACAAAGTTCTTTACAGATTTTTTCAAAAACGGAATTATAAATATTGGACCAAGACCAAGACAAGGTCTCAATACCAGGTCTCAAGGGAAGAAAAGTATATGAAACCATTAAAAAGTAGCGTATTTTTTTATGTAAGAAAGAGAAGAATACATACTTTAAGTTTTTTTAATGCTCGTTTGACATAGGACAGTTATTTGTATTATACAAAGCACAGATCCGGTCGTGTGTAGAGTACTGTGGTCAATCTAGCGCAGGGATGGCGAACCATTTTATAACCGTGCCACAAAGTCATTTTTTTTTAAATAGGTAACGTGCCATAATAAAATATCATTCGAAATTATATGTAAGTATAATTAAATAAACAAATAAAAACAATTCTTCTTTAAAATATTTTTTATCAATCAATGTTTTCCAATTATTTTGTTTTTGTGCGTACCATCGAAACGTTCAAACGGCAACTCGTGGCACGCCATTGATTAGCTATCCCTAACCTAGCGTATACATCATAATAACAACGGGCCACCATTGCAGTTGTTACATAACGTTACTGTATGGAAAGCGCCTAAGTTGAATTCCTATTATTTTGTATTTAATATTATATTCTGTCGATGCAGCATTTGCGTAATGTTCCCATAAGTTTTATTGTATAAGATATTTTGTAAGAATGACCATTCCTTATTCCCACATCGAAGGGGAATCATCATTCATAGGTTTAATTTGTTTTAATTCGATAAAAGTTAATTTTTAAAATCATTTCGGTTTTTTTTAATCTTCTGTCTGTCGCAAACGTATTAAGTATAAAAATAATAATAATAAATCATAAACAATAGCCACATACCCGAAATATTTTTGGCGAATTAACTCTGCGATTTGTTTATTAACAAGCTTGGGTTTCTTATCCATTATCAATTTGTAAATGAGGTTGGGGCGGTTGAAACTGCTCAGAAACCATTTGCAGTTTGTCACCTATTTTGGAAATTCATGTATTTATTATTGAACGTATATGTACGTGCGTGTGCGTGTGCAGGAGCGTGTGTTAACCTTTAGCTGATGCAGAATGTCCTTGCGCACGCGCGGCGTGGCGGTGGCTGTGAGTGCCATCACAGTCACCTCGGGGAAGCTCTCCCGCAGCTCGCCCAGCCGCTTGTAGTCCTGACGGAAGTCGTGCCCCCATTGCGACACGCAGTGGGCCTCGTCCACCACGAACCTGAGTGGTGACAAAACTCTGATAAAATATATGATACTATTTTTTACTATTCATATTACTAATCTTGGCTACAAAAAATAATGGTAACTACGAAGAGGTCATTAATACGCGGAATCTGAATTTTTATCTATGAATTTTATCTACACGACTTCAGTTTAATACTTTTTCGTAATCAATAAATAAAAACAATCGCATCTCATGAAATAATCATCCTTTCAGATAGTTGCAGAATTTTAACAGCGACAAAACGTTTAAAGATCGCAAATCGCAATTATAGCGTTTTAAAATATAATATGACGACAAAAGCAAAGAATTTTGAAATCTGAAATTCTGCTGAGATGGAATGAGCGTTTTGAAGAGAACTTTCCTTATCATTTTGTGGGGGATGTGGATACGCTAACCTGGAGATTTTTCCTCTTACGTAAAGACTCGTAAGTGTTTTCCGAAATTTGTCTGAACTGCCGATCTTCTCAGGCGTAACGTACAGTAGTTTCAACGAGGGCTCCTTCTGCTCCAGGTCGTTGTAGATCTCGTGGCTCTTTTCAAGTGACAGGTCACCAGACATATGTGTGGCTGGAATCTGAGAAAATCTTTATGTGACGTCAGCGCCGACTAGGTAGTCGTTGAGAACTAAACGTTCATAACATCTCGTTTAATAACCGTGAGCGCGAAACACAAAATTTCGGTATGGTTTATCATATTGAGCGAAGCGAGGTGCAAACAGCACCGAAGTTGCTTTTACAAAACGTCGACGCATTCTGTCCTCAACTATTTTCTTTTTTAATTTCTTTTTTTTTAAAAACCTCGACCAGGCTGATGTCTATCAATGAAAAAAATTTGGAAATTTTCGGATATTCCGTTTTTGATTGATGTTTGCACAAAGGATGCAGAAAAGTTCCTCATAGAGAGCTTCGCTCGCTCCGCTGCCGTTGTTCAACAAAATAATTAGTAAAATAATGAGTTAAAGATAATTGCATGCATTCATTTTCATATATGTTAATGCAGATTACATTATATATGTTAATGCAGTATACATATAGTCTATTTATATCGTATTTATTATATTTATGTGTATGGTATGTATTATAATTGTTTTTATTATTTATTTATATATATTATATATTTTTGTGCAGGCATATAACATTTATTACAAATATGTATGTGTGATTTACAAGTACCGTGTGACTTCTTATTGTACACATGTTTTATATTTATAGTTGAGTGTTATGTTGTTTTTTTTATTGTTTAATATTTTGTTCAATACTTTTAAGAGACAACGTTTTATAAGTTACTGTATTCTCAGGTTGATTGGTACAGAATGCTTGTTATCGTTAAGTCGGCCTATTGCACTTGTTTTTGGGCAATAAAGAATTAATAACTAAATTGTATATACTCACATCCAGTGATATCAACTTATTGACTTGGTCTAATATAAGAGACTTTAGCGGCGATATGACTATTGTTACTCCGGGTGTCAATATTGCTGGGAGCTGATAACACAATGATTTTCCTGAAATTAAAAAAAAATGTTTTATTATATCAAAGTTTGTAAATAAAAATAAAACATTTAAGCAAATAAAATTATCAGCAGATGGAATCTTCTAGAAATTTTCAAAAAGCGGAATCAACATAATAGTAGAAATTGTAGGGGGTGTGGAGATAGACAACTTACCCCCGCCTGTAGGCATAAGAACAAAACAATCGTGTCCCAAAAGCGTAGCATTAATAACTTGCAATTGATTTGGCCTAAAGGACTTCAAACCAAATTTATCTTGAAACATTTCCATCATAGGACCAGAATGTGGATAGTCATACCCGTCAAATTCTCCTGAAATATACCGTTTATTGAAAATCGAGAAATACCAAACGTTTGTTGAACGTCAAATAAACCAAAGAGTAAGCAAAAAATAACACGCTTTATAAATTTTATCTTTTAGTGTTCATTTTCACTATTAAATATAAATTTAGTTTTATTATTTATTCGCGGAGTTGGCGAACGTTTTCTTGCACTGAAAAACCCTACTAGATTCAAATGAGAACCTAGAGAGCAGGGGAGGCCAACAAGGAAAAAGTTTAAAAATTAAGGATTAATAGTTTTATTGCTCGCTCGCTCGCCAGTATAGTTCCAAAATTCCTAGTCGGTAGATCGCAAAGAATCAGAAAGGCAGAAAGTAGATCTCGGGTCTGAGTGAGTTCGCCATCCCTGATCTAGAGCATGGTAGACCCAAAAATGGGCGAAATTAGTACAGCCACTAAGTCACAAATACACGTAAAGAATAATAATATATATTTGAAGAAAAGTAAATTTTAATAAAATATAAAAACTTTTTTCTATTTTTTTTATTTTAATAAACAGGTTTATCTAATTTAAACACTAGAAGCAAATATAAAAGGTATTAACATACCTGTGATTCCATCATTTTTCGTATTTCCATCAAAATCACCCATCCCTTTGTGAATACGATTTTGTGTCACTGTTGCTGGATTAAATTTATTTTTGTAGGATACGTCCGATTTAGAATGGTCAAAATTCTTTGTTTCTATTACAATATTTGAGTTCTCTTGTATATCTTCAATATAATCTTGGTCTTCAAACATTTTCTTATTATATATTTGCCAGCCGTCACTATCAGTAGCATAATAGTTTGTCTCATTTTCTCTACTTAAAATACTATCGTCTATATCAAGAATATCATCATCGTCGAAATCATCACGATTGGTATTGTTAAAGGCATTATCGCTAGTATCATTCTTACTGTCATTTGTCATAGAACTCATACTTGGCCCAGCTTGAACATTTATTGAAGTACCTGCTAGTATTGGAGTCTTAGCTTTTTCTACCACCTGTGATGGCTGTTTTTCTGGAGCACTTTTTATTGAGTTAAAAGAGAAAAAATCATCTTTAAGAACACTGGGGTGTGAGGGAGTTCTAAATACAAAATTACTTTTAACTTGTTCTTTGTTTTCAACGGAGTTTAAATCCATACTGTTAGAGGAATTAGATGGAGGAGTGTCCATTGGCAGGTCCTTACATATTGATTGGGATATTGGGGGAGTAGTTACACGTATATCATTGTCATATTTTGATTTTTCAACATTTTCTGGTGTACCAGAACCTACCATACTATCTATTGAGTTTAAAATCTCAATGCTCTCAGGGGACATCTCATCTTGAATTCCAATTCGTACATTGTCAGAAATATTTTTTAACTTATCTTTTAAAGTATAAAACCGAATATAAAACATTTTTTCCTTTTCAGGAAGTTTATTAATCAATATATAAAATACATCACAAATCTTTTCTAACACTTTTATATATACGCTCTTAAATTCCTCTTTTTCTTTCGAAGTATAATTATTTTGTTCCTGAAAAATAAATATAAGTCTTATAATATACTTAATAGTTATATATCATACTACCCGTTAACATAAAATGTTACACAAAACTGGACAAAACAGAATAGACGAGACTGGAAAAATATTTAGTGCGTAAAAAGAGAGAAGAAACCATAGTCAATCGGAGTCGATTGACTATGGTTTCTTCTCTCTTTTTATGTGAGGAATGACTCTTGTGAGCCATTGCTCACTACTGTATCACAGCCTCCGTTTGTGATGCAACAATCATAGAGAGTGGGAGTAATGACCAGAAATAACGAGATTCTGACTAGGGTTGGACTGTAGGCCCGATGACTTGAGGAAAAAGAGAACTAGTGGATGTAAAAATAAACTTAGCATGAGACAGAGTGCTAAAGGAAAGAAATTAGTCAAAGAAACAAGATTCATTAAAACTATGGATAACAAATTAGTGAGAGAATAATATTAGCTGTGATATGAAAGAATGTGTTACAACTGTTTCTAACAGTTGTTACACAGTTGTTGATGTACAGCGATAGAATAATTGGTCACTACCATGTGTCAAAGTTTTTTTTTTTATGGAAAAGGAAGGTGGATTAATGAGTACAAGTAGTCTTGTAGTACAATATTTGAATGTGACAGAATGTTGAAATTCGCCATCACAAAATGATCGCTCGGAAATAGATTATCAAAATATTATAGACCCAATACCCATTATTGGGATAACTTATTTTTAAGTATCGTTGTCTTGTTAAGGAATGCCGTGTCTCTGTGAGTGGTCCAGTCACAGTCTAAATAAGGTAACCAAGGTTACATGTATACAGCTAGGTTTGAAGGATTTGAAGTCGCCTTTACAACATTATTTTATATTTCGTTTCTAAATTTTCTTAAATTTCTAAATTCATAAATTCCATAAAAAATCAATGCTACTTACCTTTACTAAACAAAGCAGAGGATTTGTGTCCATCTCACTTAAATAATTCGAAAATTCCTTGACTTGAGCATCAGAAAAATTAAAGATCTGAAAATCCATTTTTCATTTCAGCTTAAATTGACTAAATTCAGCTTGTCATCTACTTTCTTGGTTTCCCTTAAATATATAATTTCTTATAATAAGTAGTCACACTTGAATCAACTCTGGTAATATTGAATGTACCTAAAATATAATCTGATCACCCATCTAGTTCATATTGACTACTCCCTTATGAACTAGATTATTATTATTAATTTGATAACAAAACTAACAAAACTATCTAACATTATTTCTTACCTATGAACCAGTCTAAACCTAAAACTTCTCAACTTCTCAAGTATGTAATGATATAAAAATACAAAAGAAATTAAGGTTTTTGGCAAAGTGCCAATTTATACTCTACAATATAATTATGTAAATAGTAGCTCATAAAATCTGCAATTTTTTTTATTATAACATTTCATGTAAAGAATAGTATAATTTAAATAATCACCAGACAAATCTGACACAAAACTTATACTTATTTATATTACAAGCTATTATATTTTATTCCTCCGGAAAAACAATTTTATTTACTATTGAGATTACTAAGAGTAGTGACATAATGCTAAATAGAATTCCTTATGATACTGAAATGAATGAATGAAATGATAAATACCTATCATAATCTTAAAGTTTTTTCAATACCATCCAGTAGTTTAAAACGTCAGCATGTTTTAAAAATCTTTTCCACTTTATAATAAAAGCATATATGACTGTTATTAAATCATCAATAGTATAAAAGAAAATGATATAAACAGGTAAGTTAAGAATATTTGTGAAGCTTCTAGAAAGTTATTCTTCATTGATCAACTATATGTAAATGTACTAATAGAATCCAATGTTACAATGTGAGCCTTTCCAAAATATGAATACTTATTTTTTATTTGACAATATATGTACGAAATTACAACCTTATAGCCTAGTTCTTTTAGACTTTTCAAACTGGCAATAGATATGTTTCTTCTGATGATATTTTTAAATATTTAAAAATATTATTAAACTAGTAGTATTAACTTAGTTGAAATGTATTTTGTTTGTGTTATAAAATCGATAATTGAATTATTTGTCAAACACAATTTATACAATTGGAATATTAATAAAAATATGTATATTATGTGACACCTGGTATCCATTCAGAAACTTGATAGCAAAACAGATGTAAGAATCTTTTTTTCTCTTTTGTTTCAAATGAATACCCGAGCTCACATAACTCACATATTTCACGACAAAATGTTATAATGTAACAGTCAGCTGAAGATTACATTAAAAGATAAATAAAACTAATACTGTTTCTAAAAGTAGGGATAAAACCACTTACCGATTTGACAAAAAAAAATGATAATTCAAAATGATTCAATACATTTTTTTTGCAATCATAATTAATTGATAACAAATATTATTGCATATAAATCACTATAATCATATTTTGTTTCGTAAATTATCGTAAAGATCATAAAATATTTCTTATTAAAAATACCGCTTATTATTATCATATACAGTATTCTTATAATTTTCAGATATAAAATGTTTATTTTAAAGTTTATCATATACTTTATAAGTGTATCTCAAGATATTGTATCAATAAAGTTGTTGTTTTTAATTTTGCAATGTGTCAAATAGCAATTGAAATCAGGCAAAGACCCGTGATCATACAGCCTATTCTAACGTATTTCTTTAATTTGTTATTCTCACTTCCTTCATTTTAAATAAAACTATTAATTTGTTTGTTTCTATATTTTTTTAATATACATATTGTATCTTACTTGTTTTGTTTTTCTTGTATAAATTTTTTTAAGTTCAAGAAACATGAGACATTTCAGAATATACGCTAATATTGCGAATGTATCTTTTTTATTTTTTTATAACATCAGTGTAAGGAATTATATTAAATAATACATTTTAGAGGTATTATATTAAAAGGACATGACGGGGATACGGTTCCTCGGATGCTGTGTAGTTAGGTTGAGTTACCTGAGGCTTCGTTTCAAAGCAAATGTAGTAAATGTGTTATGCACGTGTTTAAAGACGGTGAATATCACATAATAGTTATAAAGATGAAACACGTGATTTCCTAATACAAAAATAATAATAACAATATTAAAATTTTTGTATATTTATGACATTACTGTTTGTTAGCACTTTTTTTTTAAATTTTAAACTCGACGTAGCAGAGGCGCCATCAGTTTTGATGTGTTTTTAGAGAGTTACTTTTGATACATGAGTTGGTATGCCTCACCTCAACGTTCCGTTTTACACAATAAATTTAGTATATTTGTATGTATTGTTGTTTTTATTTTTTTTTTTATTTTCTATAAGTTGACTGGTACAGAATGCTCTTTCCTTCCCCAGTTGTAGGCCTGGTAAGGGGGGAGGGTGACCCCTCTTACCTAACATAGGCCTACGATTGGAGGGTGCTCTACGTTGCTCGGGGCACCCTCATTCGGGGGGTCTCGCCGGGGCGTCACGGTGTGTGCTAACGCGATCCCGTGACGTCCCATTACGGCGAAGAGGGCAACCGTTGGTTTTTTAGTGGGTACAGAATGCTCTATAGCATTAAGTCAACAAAGATTTAAATAAATAAATAAATATAAACAATGGATGTGGATTATGTTAACAAAATTGTATCCGAACTATGTCGCTAAACTAAAAAGGGTAATTAACGTTGCCCATTGCTCAACGGACAGCTTTTAGGATTACTTTGTTGTCTGTCTCTCCATCTGTTTTTCACAACTCTTAATTTTTTGATTGCGTGGAGATATCGAATTTAAATTAAAATCATACACTTTTGATTCTATATTACTATATAACCATAACTAAATCAGATTCTTTTGAAGCTGTGAAATTATAAAACTGCTAAATTAACTTTAAAAAAATTTTTAGTTTTCTGCAGCATATTTCGACAGTCAAAAATATAAAAATTAATGGGTATTTCCCTTTAATGAATTAAGAATTTTAGTAAGTAACAACATTTAAAAAAATAAGTTTAAGAACAAATGAAAACTTTATATTTGTAATTAAATAATAATAAGTTCTGGGGGTAGACATTTAAAAATTGAAGCTACCAGTTTAAGTAAGATGTCATGTGAAAGGGCTTGATGCTCCTATTTTAAAAAATATATTATTTATTTATAACGACTCATCAATTCATATTTATAATAAAAAAAAATATATAGAAATAAGAGATACAGCCAAAGCTAAACGATTAAAAATTGCTTAATTGGTGGAGCTGTTATTTGTAATAAACAAACTTGTAAGGAATCCTCGTTGGGATAATCCGATTCGCACTTGTCCGATTTTGTGTATGACAGGAACCAATGTGTTTACGCAAATAGTAAATCCTATAAACCACTTTCTAATCATGTAATACAAGGTAGTGTTCTATCATCTCTTCTATTCTCTTATTTTTATTAATATCGTAACTTGTCTTATTTCATTTTCATTCCTCCTCCATGCTTGATACAGTTTATGATGTAGATAACGGTTTTAAGTCTAACCAATGACATATGTCAATAGGGATGGTGAAGCATTGGCACGCATGCCACAATGGGCACGTTAAAAAGCTTTGTTGGCACACACAAAAACAAAAATATTTTTTTATAAGTAACCTTTTTTAAGAAATGAATTACGAATTATTAATTTATAAATTATGGTATACATTTGAAAAACATTGATTTTAATAAAAATTTTGATTTGAGTGAAAAATGTAAAGAATAATTGTTTGTTTTTTTACGTAATTATACTTATAGTTTCATCACGTTAACATTTCGAATAAAATTTTATTGTAGCATGTTACCCATTTATAAAAGTTTTTTTCGACTTTGTAGCACGGACATCAAAAAAGGTTCGCCATCCCTGACCCCCAAAATTAGTATATGCAGCTGGTGCAGAGCGTGGCAAGATGTTAACACTGTGAATTAGAAGTAATATTGGTCGGCAGTCTTAAATTTCTTGCCAAAATTGATTACAAGGCTTTACTATTCTAAGAAATCATAATCCATTCATCATATACTATTCAGTTTGACAACTGTATCTAATTCTTCGTAATACTATGAAAAATCTTGCGGACGTAAGTAAAATCTGTGCAACTGTAGTGTTATTAAAATGCTGGATATAGCAATTTACATAATATGTTTTAGTTTCTTTACCAAATTATATATAATGTTTGAAAACCATGCTATTTCAAAGAAAGTTTCATTTTTGCGGTAAAGCATATGACATGACTTCAATTAGAACTTCGATCACATCTCAGATATATCAGATATAGAGAGATATAATATATCAGGTAGATATTCTATCTTCTGATTTACTTGGCTAAAATCGTTACGTTTATCTAATTAAATAAAAAAGTAAGGTTCTTAGTTTAAATTAAGTTATTTATTTATATTTAATTTGTAATGGCTCTGACGTCACTCGGGTCACAGCTGAAAATCAGCGCTGTGTACTGTGTCCGCATTTGGGCTACATACACAGCATAAAGCTGAGCTGTACACCCATTCTGGGCGGTGTAACAGGCAAACTTTATAGAGTAAGTTATTTTAAAGGTTTGCTTGTGACACCAGTACTGAATAAATGTATTTTCTAATTATTATGTATAATTATTCTTATCAAATCTATCGGAATTGTACCAACTATCGCCTCAATTCCGCCATGCTTATAAACAAGGGATTGTATTCGTGTATATTATAGTAATCATGGACCACGTGTGTAAATATAAAAAAAGTTTATCTAATTATTGTTTCCTTAAAATAAATTAAGTACATAGAATATTGTCTTCATTTATTAGTAAAAGTTAAGACTCCTGGTATATGTAGTTGTACACAGTTTGCAAAAAACGCATAAGCATAATAAATTATTGAGCGAAGGTCTCTATGAGAGACCTTTTTGCATCCTTTGTAGAAGCATCAATCAAAAACGTTATATCCAAATACTTCAAAATTTTGCACAATGATAAACATAAGTCTAGTGGTGGTTTTAAAAAAAAATCGATGTCTTTAAGGAATAATCAAGGAAAAACTAAAATCCCATAGAATTCAATGAGAAAAATTTTTCGCGCGAAAATTTAGCTTGAAAAAGAAAATGGTCAAGGACAGAATGCGTCGGCGTTATGTAAATACAACTTCGGTGCTGTTTGCTCCTCGCTTCGCTCAATATGCTAAACCATACCGAGATTTCGCGATCGCAGTCAAAATTGAGGTCTGGGCGCGCTCCTATATTTTACAAGAGCGACACAAAAAATGTGAAGATAATAATAATTATATTTATATTTGTACATTGACACCTATTTATTTACACATTGACACCTATCTATATGAGATATATCTATTCTCATTTTTTATTTTATACTATGATAATAAAAACAAAGAAATTGTATACTACATATTTATTGAAAATAAAATTACAGAAACAGAGTGAACTGTGAAAAGGAGCGCTATCGCGACGCTGGCCTCTTACACAACTAGCGGGAGCAGCGCGACAGCGCTCCGTGGGTTAATATATATATATATATATATATACGTATTTTATCTTAGATACTTACTTTATATTTATAATTTATTAGTAAGTTTAACTTAACTTTATTTTCTTTTATCTCGTAAATTTTACTCAAATCTTTTCACCTACATTTTGTCTGTCAAAGTCTTATTTTTTAGCATTTAACCATTTTTATTAATGTTTGTTTATTAGTGCTCGTTTATGTTTATTTTTCTTTAAGTATATACTTTTAATATTTATATAATTATATACATAAATATTACTTTTTTAAGTCTTCAACTTCTTTAACTACACTTAATAGAGTTATTTGCTCAAAATTTTCTAAATTTGTGCAATTAACTGTTAAATATTGCACTTTCTGACTCATTTCGACGTTGAAACCATTTTTTTTATTATTTATTGTTCTAAGTTTCCTCTACAATTTCCAAGACTGGAGACTCAGTGGTGACCTTGAGTATTACAGAACTCGAAGACCAAATGACATGTTAAAGTATAATGATAAATAAGATAAGAAAAATGCACTATACAATATACAGAATATAATATATATACAATATCTAACTATACCTTAGATTATTTTTTTTCATAATTAATTGAATTATTAAAACCTAAAAATCCAAGGATTGTCATAAGTATTTTTTTTTAATTTTTTATTAAACTGCCAAAGGTTTCACAACTTTCAGATTTCTAACGAATTTTTTAAATTCGTTTTAGATAAACAATAAAAGTATTAAAGTACTTTTTATACCAAACTAATTATATTGTAGTCAGATGTAATGACATTAATATTTTTTAAATAAAAACAATATTTGTGTTTTAGTTTTGGCGCGCAGTTCCTGCAAGATGGAGGTCAAGGCTGTTCCTTTTGCTAGCGGGTTTTCCCTTACGTCAATGTGATGAAGATACGTTTAATAAATCTCATTTAAAAACTGAGCCCTAGCCCTGTTTAGGTAAAACATCAGTTTTATGAAATATAACCAACAATATCTTTTGAGTTAATTTCTATTAGGATTTAAGAATCTTTGTACCTTTTGTAAATATGCATGTTTCTCTGAATAAAAAAACATAATTATAAATAAAGAATATTTATTTTTCTATAAACACATTATTCCTTTTATATTCTTTTATTAAATCTTGACTCACTTCATATAAATCGCGAATCGCGTTGGGCTTTCGTCAACGAAGTCGTGTGCGTGGATGGAGAAGAGTTGAGCGGCGGGGCCGCGGGCCGACGTCGAGACGAAGCACCCAGCACGCGCAGCTTCTTAGCTAAACAATTTGTGCATCGAGGTCAGGTAAAGATTATTTTAATCTCTAAATCACATTTGGACACTAATATACATGTATAACTACGATCAACAAGTGTCAATATTGAGCAGTACGAGGAGGGCCGCGGAAGCGCGCGGCTCGCAGCCTGCGTCACGCGGTCCCGTACACGCACTCGCCGCGTCGCACACCGGCTGTCTCTTCACCTGGAAGAACGGCAGCACGCTTCCATTGATCTCGAACACGCTCAACATGCTGCAATACGCGGACCACATTCATACCAGCCAATTTACGAACATCCTCCTCGCTCCAATCTGGATCACGCAGTAACTCGGCTAGTAAATGCGGGTAACGAGATACATCCTCTAAACCCTCGGGGGGTGCGTCGATTCCATCATATCCCGCACCGAGCCCAACGTGTTCCACACCTGCCACTCTTCGCACGTGATTAATATGTGCAACGACATCTTCTACTGTAGCGCGCTCGCTGCATGTTACGAGTTTTGCATAGAAATTAATCATCACTACGCCTCCATTGGCTGCTATCATGCGAAGCAGTTCATCTGGCACATTTCTAGAAGAATTACAAATAGCAGCAGCGCCAGAATGAGAAAAAACTACCGGCGCCTGTGACGTTTCAAGAGCATCGCGAGCCGTTTCTTCGCCTGCATGCGAGAGGTCAACTATCATACCAAGACGATTCATTTCTCGAACTACGGCGCGTCCGAACTCCGTGAGTCCACCAGAAGTGCCAGCGGCACGCGCCCAACGCGTATCACATGTATGAGTAACAGTAAGATATCGAGCACCTAGATGATAGAATGCTCTAAGCACCGCTAGAGAATCACCGAGAGCATGGCCGCCCTCAACTCCTATCAGAGAAGCAATGCGACCGTCCCGATGAGCATCTAATAGTTCTGTTGCATCAGTAACTAAAGCGAGATGCGCTGCGTTCATTTCAACTATTCTTTTAATGACATCCATCTGTTCAATTCCCAATTGCACAGCATCCTTATCTCGAGCTCCACATGGCACATACGCTGACCAAAACTGTGCGCCGACCATGCCGAGTCGTAGCCGTGGTATGTCCGTGTGCGACCAGCGCGATCGGGCCCACGGCTCTAAACCATCCAAGCCGGCACTCAAATTAAACTCTCCTATTTTATTATGAAGAAACTTCCTAACATTCCACGCTAGATCATTGTGACCGTCTATGAGCGGAGAATCACGTAACATTCTTCTAATGGTAGTTAGCCGCTGTTCTGGAGTAGCACGACCACCACCACCGAGGGCTAGAGGAAGTGCTAGGGCAGCGCCAAGTGCAGCCAGCACCACCAGGGCAGCGAGAGCAATACGCCAGCGCGGTCTACGCGGCGTTGGCTTTTCGTCAGAGCTTCCAGACGCGGATGCTGATAATGAATCCGGCGCCCACCGACCACACCTTTCCGCTACATCTGGCAATGAACCTGGGAATGTCATGCCCTCTGGTACAGCAGCCTGAAAATAAAAAAATATTTTTATAATAAAAACCAATAATATTTTTTAAAATATCCAAAACCTTCTGTAATATTAGTCCATGATTTAAGTCTATATATAACTCAGTTTAAAAGTATTTTAATATATTGCCTAAGGGCTTTTTATATAAAAATATATATAATAGATATTCATCAAATATAACTTTGATATTGACTAGCATGTGTTCGAGGAATATGACGTGTGAAAATTGTTCTGGTCAACTAATAGTATAAATATTCTTAGTATGGATATTACCAAATTCATTTTAACTTCTAACTATGTTATTGCAATACGTGCTATATAAATATTTCAGTATTCATTGAAGTTTATTTTTAATAAAACAAAATATTTTTCTAAAACGTAGAAGTGAAATTGCTTTTTGGCGAAACAATATACCAGCAAAAAGATTTTTAAAAGGCAACAATATTTATTTTAACAGTTTATATGAACAAATACTCTTTTATGTTTTTATTGGAAAGAGAAATTAACACGTGTCAATCTTTTACAGATGTTATTAATTATTATGTTTTTTTTTGTATGATTTTTTTGGTAAAAGTAAAAAATTCTTAAGTTAATAATAAAAAACATCATTCTTTTTCTTAATTAAATGTACAAACTTTTAGCAGCCAGCAACTAAATAAATAAATATATCGAATTTTCACCTCCCGTAGAAGGTTCTAGTAGACATATCATTAATATAGCCGCAGGTTTAAGGTACCGCACATTGTTCGTGTAACCTGTTGGTCACACGAACAATGTTCACGGACTCCTTACTGCTGATGTGAACAACAGTTCAGATCAGCAGTAAGTATCCTCTAAGACAGGACCAACACGTTTGTTTACCAAAAATTTTCTGCCTTCCATTGCAACTACAATAATTAAGATTACGATCACGCAACGCTTACAATTTTTAAGGATTGTATTATTTATTGTATGAAGTAAATACGACATTCCTTAAAAAATATAAATATAACATATCAATATAAATAGTACATAACTATATCTTTTTTAAGTCCAAATAGTTCGGAAAGATACATGTGTCAGTCCTGAGAAGACCCAAAACAGAAACTCAGCGGCTTGTCCTTTTAAAAAAATAACCCACTAATCTACATATATACTTCTATCTCTAATATATGTATAAGAAAATCCGCCAATCAAAATCTACCAATCAGTAATTTATCACGAGGGCTTGTATATTTAATGAAGCTTTATTGTGGTTTTATTCCATAATCGTTAATCTTTATTAGTGTTATAATTACAGGAATAAAAGATAATAAATTTATTAATTCGTATTTTGTTACAATATCATTCACAATTAAATCAAGATAATAAAAATATGTTATAATTTTAACAAAATAAGGTCAACCTTATAACAAAATTTATAAGTAAATTATAATTTTTATCTTATACAATTTATAACAAAATAACCTTTTCAAAATTAAAAGAGATTAAGGGATCACTTAATATTGTATTATATTTTCAACCGTAAAACAGACAGACTTAATTCATCAGATTCCAATTACTTTGGCTCAAAAGTAGGTGACACAGTTACAGATTACACCAGACGTTGACGCTCAAGAAATAAGAAACACACGAGCTTCGAATAATTGAGCTTTTAATAATAAAAACTTTCATATTTACTTAATGTGTTAGATATTAAAAGTATGACTATTTTTGATATATTATAAATATATATAAATCATATTTTTTTAATAAATGAAATGATATATATATTTTCATAGCAATGAATCAAAACATTTTGATATATTTACACTAAAATATTTGATATAATATATCAAATTCGTGGATCCACTCGCAAAGGATCATAACGTAATTATAGATAAACTATATAATTCCTCTCGAATCTGTCTGTCAAAATCAGAAATAATCATTGTATAATTCGGTATTTTAAACAAACTTTTCTTCTTTATAATATTAGTATAAATAAATACCTACTGAATTTCAAAAGCTACTTAAAGAGCATATGTTATTAGTGACAAATTAATATTTTGATATCGCAAAGTGAGACTTACTCAGCTAGTTTCCGAATAGTATTCAATTTGTAAGCTAGAAGCTGACTGAATTCTAGAGTACAATCTAGACATGACAATAATTTGCCGCGTGTTCAATTATGCAAGGGGCACACATAATATGGGCAGAAGCAGGGACCTGAATAGCCTGTGACCCATTTACAGAACTGGAGCTATAGCCTCCGCCCGGATATCACTTTAATTATTTTTACACCACAATTAAGATTTTATTACTTAATTATACTTTCAATATGTTAATAGTATTATATTTATATTAATATTATGAAGTGGAAAAAGTTTTGTTTGTTTAAATACAACGATCCGAAAGTATGGATTTGACAAATTCTGTCTGTATTTTATAAGCTGATTCGTGAAACTATAGGCAATAGTAATAGGATTATACACAAGTACAACCACGTAGCATGGCTAGTTTTATAATATACAATTACAAACAAAATAAACGTATAAAACGAATAAAACTGAATAGTTAAACTGTCCAATTACAATGCAAATTGTGAATAAATTCAATATTTCGATTGCATTCAGCAGAAAACATATTCTGCCAATTATCACAATAGCTGTGATTTATTAAAATATACGTTTATTAAAAAAATAATTGGTCTAATTCCTGTTTTACACTATTTTCTTTTCGAAATATCAAATTGATATAAAAACTAATATACTTTTATTAATAAAAATATCGATCTTTTATATTATTCTAGAAAGTAACAGTCACTGGGTTCATTACTTGTATGTTTCCGTAACTGGTAAACGTCTGAAAGTATTCGGTCGAATGAACCTTGTAAATAACTTGTAATAAATGTATCTATAGACAAAAGCCTCGCAGCGGCGTTTTCCTTTGATCAGGAAGCCTTCGTGCCGTTCTAATTGCTAACAATAATTTGTTTGGACTTAGCGGATTGTACTACTGACGTAATGTAACTATAAATAAGTTACTTGCTAAGTGTGAGGCATTTGTTAAGAATTTACCGTCAAAATGGTTCAACAAAATACCACATGGACACACGAATGATAACTGTTCGTTTGTAAGATATGTATATATTTAATTACAAATATTGTTAACATGTACATAATAATATAGCATGAAGATGGAAGTTGAAATCTGTATAGGCAAATTCTGTGGTGAATTCTACCATTTCATAAAAAGGTTTTTTTAATTATAAATAATCATTTTGTTGCAGATTATTTAAAAACCTTAATTCTTGTATTCAAACAACTTTAACTTTAAAATAAAAAAATAGTGGATTAGTGAATGTTTATTATAAATCTACAATAAAACATCATGTTTCTAACCCAAATATTAACGAATATCAACAAAAAATATTTATATAACATTAGATAAGCCGTTTTCTTTTCCAACCCAATCTGATGAACATTCGAAATAAAAGTAAAAAACCATATCACCTCTGTGAAGGGATAAGTATAATTTATGAGTTGCAAAGTTTGCGGCATGTTGCGGAAAGCTAACAGGAAAGTTGTGAAAACATTTCGCGAGTAGGCGAGCGAGGGCGGAGCTGCATCGATTCGTTGCAAGGCAGACGGCGGTCGCCAGGTCGCTAGCGCTACCCCACGGGCCACGGCTGACATAATGTTGCGTGAAAATTGCGCCCCCATTGTTACCTTACAACTAGCCAGCCGTCCGCACCGCTACTTTGTATCAGACCTGGATGCTCTCTCAACCGTCCTTTCAAACGTAATCCGAATGCGTAATAAAACTTGTTTTGTATTTTCGGTATTGCCAATTAAAAAAGTGATTTGAATTCGTACTCTCAATTTTGTATTAGAAACGCAAAAAAAACTCAAAATTTGGTTGTGTTATTAAATATTGAGATACTTTAAACCAAATAAAATGTAATCCAAAATCCTAGTCTCAATCTCAATTTCGGAAAGATTGAATTGCATTACAAATGTATGAATGTTCTTTCGACTTCCTCAGGGCAGTTGTTTATATACGTTTCACCCAACGGGATACTTTTACCTAAGCACAATGGAAGCAGAGTTACCTAACTCTTTCTACCGGCCCGGCCCGGCCCGGCCGACCATGAAGCCTCTTACATTTTTAGCGGTAAAGCTTTTGGGTGACCGATTATTAAACTGGGTCGTTTTTAAAATTAGCTTCATGAGACAGATGGTAATGTTTGATAAATATAGAGCAAATCAATACTTTAGAATATACAATATATTAAAAAATAACCTTTTTATCAGTAAAATAAAATTCAATATTTTATAAAAAAGTTACATAGAGTACAAACTCTAATTAGATTTATTTCACATGTGCATATGAAACATATCCCATCGCTTTTTAATGCCATATCCAAAACAGTGCACAAAAAGAATAATAAATGGGATATCCTTTCCCGATTTCTGACCCTTACTTCCCTTGTGGCTGTGAAACATACGTTTTAAATATTAATTGGATGCCATTTAAATAATTTACACTTATTAATTTCAAGGGGTCCAGTCGAATATTATTATAAACTACTTTATAAGAATAGAACAGTTCATTTAATGATGAAGCACAACAAGTCGCGGTTGAATAAATTCCTTATTTTTATTCTGATACACGATGTTCCAGCTTGTTAAGATAAAATATGTTAAGTACATGTTTGTTGGGAGAACGTGTGGCATTGAGCGAAAAATATAAATAGTGTTAACTGTATGTTTATTTTATACAGAAAACAACTGATTTATTTATCTACCTGAACTATTGTGAAATTTATTTCTTATATAAACATAATAAAGTACTTCAGTTAATTTTATTACTTTGGTAAAAAGAATATGGTAATACAAAAAAATATCGTTGCGTAAGAACGCACTTAAAACAAATATGTATATTGCTTATGGATAAAAGTGCTGGCTCTGACATTAATACTCCATTTATTTAACTGCTGAATTCGCTTAACAAAAGACGACATCGCGATATTCCAATTCAAAAGGCTCAAGAATTACAGCGTAAAATACAATACGAAAAAATAGCTTCTTGCCCTATATTTATTGAGCTCGAGATTAAAAATAAAGTTTAATACACAAAGAAACAGAGTATACAGAAAATGTTTGAGCTTTTACTCATACCGTCTTTATTAAGATTGTTTTTTTTTTTGAGACAATTAGGTATCATGTATAATGACAGTATTTTTTTTAAACTTTAATGCGGCAAAGATGTTTATTCAGCTTCTTCATGTTTTTTGTTGTGACACTTAGGCGTCATGTATAAATGACTGTATTTTTTAAACATGAATACTGCAAAGATTTGGATTAAACTTCTTCGTGTTTTTATGTTGTGACAATTAGGTATCATATATAAATGACAAACTTTTATTAAACGTGAATGCTTCAAAGATATTTATTAAGCTTGTTCGTTTTAATTCGTTGTGATAATTACGTATCATGTATAAATTACAGTTTTTTTTTTAACTTGAACGCTGCAAAAATGTTTATTAAGCTTCTTCGTGTTTTTATGTTGTGACAATTAGGTATCATATATAAATGATAGTATTTTTTTAAAACTCGAATGCTTCCCAGATTTTTTTATAAATATTTGAATGATTGACTTCCTGCAATGTTTAGATATAAATTTTTCATTGTTTTCACTCTTTTCCTAAATTTCTAGAACAGGAAGTAAACAATATCCTAATGGATTGGGCGGTAAAGTTTACCGTTTGTACCTGTTCAATAAAATAATATAATAAAATAAAACGATGCATTAGTTTGTATATTGTTGATCTTGGAATCGGTAGAACTTTTTATCTGCATAACTTTGTTCATTCCATTGCAAAGAAGAAACTCGAATTCATTTAACTGTTATCCGTGAAAGTTTTTTATCGTATTTGGAGACAATGATGTATACCTACCTTAGACTATCACCTTTATCTTTAAAATACGTGTACTATATAATTTTAATTATATGTTAGTTTAAATAATTCAAAATAAATGTATACGCATTTTCTTAAATCTTAAACTACGTGTTATTAAAAAGATGCTTTTTAATATATAGATGAAGTATTTAAAAAATATATATGTACCTACTCGTTACTCTGATTTTTCAAGTGGCTGACATTTGCTTTAAGCAAATTTATTATTAATTGTCATAAAAAAATTTATCAAGTAATTTGAGACTGAAAATTTAATTTATATGATATTTTGTGTAAGAAATAATGTCTTGGTGGGTGGCCATAGCACCAATATATAAAGATATAAAGCCAACACAACAGCAACTATTCCATTCTATTCAGGAAAACTAAATTATTTTTTAATATAATGTATCATCACCAATAATATCACCATCATATCGTTTTACCGCGAACACGTTTGCTGCAAAGCATTCAAAACGTTGGGTTAACTTAAAAAATGTAAAAATACACGCGAGTTATATCCGTAAAAAAGTTTTATTGAAATATCTTTCAATATATAATTAAATAAGGAAGTAAATTTTCATATCAGGGCTTTCGTGATCCATGATTTCTGATATATATAATTATTAGGCTACTAAAAATTTCCGACAAGTTTCGTAGTTCATGAAATGTTCACGCCGCGATTCCAAAATGCTCTAAACTATTGAATAAGCTCCGGACGTGTTCAAAAATAGCCAAATTACAATATAATTAACGTCAGCACAGACAGATAAATAAGTAAGTATACAGATAAATAAATAAGTAAGTATAAATAAATAAGTTATTCTATTCTGAGTAATCAAAATATGATATTAGAACCTAAATGTTGTTTGCAGTAGAGTGTAAAGAGCCGCGCTTGCTCACTTGACCCGGTCGCGCGTGCTCCGGCTCAGAGCGAACCAATTTTATTATTTAACTTTCATATTTTCATTTAACTACCACTCAATTTTTACTTTTATTTTTAAATTTCACTATTGTTCGTCAGTTGTTTGGAGAAAAACGGAATTTAGTTTCGGCGTTCTATGATTTTTAACGTTTAAAAATTTAAGTGCAGTTTTAAAAAATGTGCATTTTTTTAAAATTTAGCATAGCACTAACGGTACTCGCGGTTAAACCCATTCACAAACAAATTATTCAGATACTAAGAATAGTAGATTCATTATAGATAGCCTATAGTCATCTTCATGGACCTGTCTATAATAATCAGAAAGATTTCTCAAATCCAAACAGTAATTTCAGAGGTTAAAAAAAAATCCGCTTAGTATATATATTAGTATCGATTTTTGACTCGTTAGAACTTAATAAAAGTAAAGATATTGTATTAAATATTCATTTAAATTAATATATTATTATATATGACCTGTTTCGTTATTCTGAGTTAAAATATATACATAACTCTCATGCACTACATTCAGAGAACTGTCAAATTATAAAAGTAATTATCACAAAGGCCTCACACAGCGCTTTCAATAGCTTTAAGCGCTGAAAGTTACAAAAATATGAAAAGGTATTATTTTAAAGGCCGTATATGGCTATATTAAATTGACCTTCATTGGTATGGAAATAATTATATTATGTCATTTACCATTTTATTATACACTAGATGTTGCTCTGACATTCAAAAATGTTTTTATATATATCTAGAATATTTTTTTTACATTTTTATTTTTCTATCATTCCCGCAGTAAAATAAAGAAAAACTTTGGCTTAAACAAAAGCCATATTAATCAAATTTATTTAAATATTTATTTAAAAGTAATTAAAATAACATTCATAACTACAATACCTAATATTGATAGATTTTTATCCCAGAAATATATATTAAATATGACTTGGCCTCATGGCTATTTTGTGTATATATTTCTACGGTTTTCTTAACAATTTAAGAATATCAATAGCATACGTATTCGTATTATTGTATTATTATTTATTATTATTAATTTTTCATAACTCTGTAAAAAAAAATCAAATGACTTTCTTTTAAATTTAGCTCTACTTTTTTCTCACATATATATCACTATAAAAAGAAAGTCAATGCTTTATACACATTGTCTATATTTTTAAATTTTTATGAGTATATACAATTTTATAAGGTTCTTCTTCACGTGGCCTTTTTTTCATCAATAGCCAGCCTGACATTTAATAAATGTAGGTTTGAAATAAATAAAAATACTCGTGACTTTGCAATTAAACAAAAAAAAAATAATAATATATATACTTATATATAGAAATACTAAGTATTTATAATGTGAACCAAATAAACTTTGAGTATTCCAATGAACTACCAAGCGTGGTTACTCGTTCGTGAGAGTTACGGACAGCTTCAAGTACTTCTTTGAAGGCACCATGGGTTTAGACTTGTCTGATACGAATTCAGTATTACTGACTTATAATTGTTTTACAAACAGTTTAATTATTTTATATGTATTATGTTAATTGCATAGTGATTTATTTTAGTATTTATATTATGACAAAAGGTTCATATATTTAAATGTTTGTATATAACCTTACGAACTTAAAACTTCAAAATTCTTTCACCATTAGAATATGTTTTTCTTGTGTAAAATATGTCAAATTATATTTATCTAAAGGTATATATATACTAACATGATATAATTTTTAAACTATGGAATGGATTTGAAAATGTCTTTCTGTTTAAGATAGCCTTCCATATGAACCTGCCGCATATATTAATAGAATTATAGGCGAGTGAAACCGCAGAACAAAGCAAGTAGTCAATATTATAATATATAGCATGTTTCCCTTTTTTTACTTATCACGAAGAATATATTATTTTAATTACACCATAGAATAAAATTGATATATTTTTTTTATATCTATTTAATATTTTAAATTATATCTATAAATATACTGTTAATTGTGTGTATGATAATTTTAGTTCTTGTTATGTTTGAATGTTTTTAAATATTAATAATTTTTTTTTAGATTTTATAAGGAAAATATGGAATATAATACTTATTTAATTGACAACTTATGCATCAATGTAAAGAAAAAATTCGGTTTGTTGGAGAATTTTTTTTTATTAAGGTATTTTAAGGTTCTGGTTTCAAGACTTTTTGAGATAGTCGTAAATTGATTACACAAGGTTAAAATCGAAAATAAAAATATCATAGAAACTAATTATATTTTTTTTAACAGAGAAAATAAATAAACGAATAATTGGAAAATATTTAAATCACTTTTATAATTAGTTTTAAATATCAAAGCATGAAAATGTTAAATTAAAACGTATAGTATAAACGATCTAATTCGTATGTTTTTTTAATTACAAATGGTAGTAATATTTGGGAGATTTATATAGATAAGATAGATATAGGGCATAGATTTTCAGTATTTCAATTCAAAATTTTCAACAACCTTATGACTTGTGATGTTAGAAAAATTTTTTCTATTTTTTGTTTCGTTTATTATTATTTTTAAACTGTCAACAATTTAATGATAATAATATAATAAAATTGTAAGAAAACTTTCATTTAAAAGTTTTATCATATATGTAAAGTTTGTGTAAATTTAATGTTAAGTTTTAATATGTTTGAAATTATAAAGAAAAAGAACAAATAATGCAACTAATACTAAACTATTGTTTGCTTAAAATTGTCTTTTTAATAATAGGTTATCTGTGAGAGATCACTACAAGTTATAAGGCCTCCTTTGTACCAAAAGTTTAATGTATTGTTTTTTTTTGTTTTATCATTTGTTTTGTTGTAATTTTTTTTTGTGTGAAATAAAGTGTATAAATAAAAAAAAATACACTGGTTACTCTCGTTTTGTTTTTATATTTTTGACTTAATATAATAGTAAATAATCTATGTTGTTTTGTTCTTTGTAGTGTGTAATTGTAAAAAGTTTGAATAATTTAACAAATTTTAATAAGTCATCGTAATCGCTGTTTCGTTTAAGTGAATTATAATATTTTATCCAATAAGGTGGAAAATGCACTCAGAGGAATATTGTCCATCGAGTCCTTAACTTTCCACTTAACTTAGTTACGGCTTAATATTCAAAGCCCGAGCTAAGTCAATAAAATAGACGTAATTTATACTATCTGTATCGTGGTTTTACCCGCATTTTATCCTAATACCACAGCCTATCATAATTAGAAATAAATTTTTTTAAATCCATCAAATAGTTTCAAAGACTAGCACATTTAAACAAACAAACTTTTCCGCTTTATAAAACTGGTATAGATTAAAAAATGAAGCCTAGCAGTAAGACTAAAAAAAATTGACAACTTTCGTTATTGTAAATATTTTTACGTTATTTTTACAAGATTAATATTATTGTATAGAAAATATACTAAGCGTCAATCATATTAATATAAGTATTCTTTAGTCTGTCTGCTTGTGAGATTCATTATATTTAATCTAGTGAATACATTTCAATAGTATTGTTTTGCAGTGTCGCTATCCACTAGTTGTAGGTATGCGTTTGACCTAAAAACAGCCGTGGTTCATCAAAATATTGTTTCTAAAGTCAACAGTATTCTTTTATGAGAATACGAAAGCGTCTAGAGTATTAAATTTTATTTACTTGTGCAAGCTTTAAAATGTAATAATTTAGGCAAATGAAATATTTTAATTGAAATATTTAATGAATGATATCCATGATTAAATTGAAGTTTCAGTTAGAATACTATTAACATATGAATTTATTATTACGCAAATGATTTCGAATTATGTATGACTCATTCAACTCAGTCCTTAACCTACTAAGGAATGAGACATCTTGACAGTTCTACAGAGCACAATGGGCTTCGTTTTTTTTACAGGTCATTAGAACTATTGACGAGTGTAGATTATAAATTGCATTTGTTACATTTAAAAAGTTCATATATTATTTTGAAGTTCCATTATAACTAAGTTTGGATTTCATATTAATGAGAGGATTATTTAATAACAAAAACAATTTTTTGTTATTTTCATGATTAAAACGTTGAATTATAGTGATTGTGACGACTTATTAATTACTTGTGCCAGAAGGATGTTTTTAAAATAAACGCTATAACACAGTCAGAAACAAACAAGGAATAAGAAATTATACGAAAATGGAGTGTTTAATGAAATTTTAATATCACTCGCACACTGTACGATATCATCGCGACATTCAGAAAACAACAACACACCTACACATACACAATGGATGACATGTGGGCACTACAAACAGATCAGCGTGGACTGGCCCCTAGCGAGCCGGACAACATGCGGGATGAGACACATACGTGGGCGTGAGGCGACGTGATCGCGCGGCAGAGGCAGGCGTGAGCGGGGGCCACCTGGTAGTCCATGTAGTTCCCGTAACCCATGTGATCGCACGTGCAGGCACAGGTCTCGATGTGCCTTCTCAGCTCGAGCTCGAGCTCCCAGGGCGGCTCCATGAGCGCGAGCAGGCGGGCTCCGCGCGCTGCTACTGCGGGCCCCGGCCGTGCGCGGGCCGCACCTGCGCGAGTCCACCTGCCGCCCCGCCCCCCGAGCGGCTCCCTGCGGCATGCAGCTCGCAGCGCAGCGGGGCGCCGGCTGCGGTCGAGCGAGGCTCTCGCTAGCCCGGGACGCTGGCCGCCGGGCGAGTGGCCGCGGAGGGCGCAGAGAGACGCGCGGCGACACGCATAGCGATGCGGCCGGCTGCCGGCAGGGGAATGCCGCGGCCGGGTCGCCGGGCGAGCGCCCGGGCGGCCCGGCCGCGCCGGCGCCCCGAGCTCCACGTGACATCCTGCTCTCCGCCCCGGCCTCCGCACCCTGCAGCGTCGGCCGTCCGACAAATCTTTCGGATGCACAATCCTCGACTTGAATTTATGCTTAACAGGTAGATACTTATCTGCATTGTGTGTATCATCTTCTAGCAACTGACAGTTTTATATGCAAATTTTATTTCAGCAAGATATTAAAAATATTACAAAACCGAAATCGCTTTAACGTTTTATAAATTTTTATTTTTGGTAAATGTACAGAAAAAATACTTCACAAATAAATACTAACGAATTTTTTTTTTATACTATTTACGTAATTGGAAGTAGATTAAATGTAAAATTTAAAAATTTAAAACAAAATGACCTCATTCATGTATGAAATATAAGAAAATTAATAATTTATAATAAATAATAATAAAACTGGGTTTGACTCATTTATGAAAAAATATGTATATTAAACATTGCTTTATGATATTTCTTTGTTTTTTCAAATATATACATATATTATGAGTACTTATATATATCGTACTTATATTATAATTCGAAGTTTTTTAAGAAACAAATTTAAGATGAATTAAGATTCCAATGTTTTTTAGTTTCTCCAGCATTTCGTTGGTTCCGTTCCGTCCGAGGCAGGGAGGTGGGGGGGGGGAGGATTTAGTCGTTCTGACCTCCGTATCTTCCTTTCATTGCGGCCTTGTGATTAGTTTGTTTACTGTAAAGATACGTTAAATATGACTTACAGCTCGTCTACCCGTGAACACGATTGCTGCAAAGCATTCGAAACTTCGGGTTAAAATTAAAATGTAACCAAATTATACGCGAGTTTATCCTTTAAAAATAGTTTTATTTCATACGTAAAATATGTCTTGACCTGGATTAATATGACTTTTTTTTAATCATATTTTACTAACTTATAAGAAAGGTTAAGCTTTAGGTATATAAAGAAAATTACGTAAATATTTTTCTTACTATCTATTTTATATCTTTATATAGTTTCTGTACAAAACAAATACATGAATAAGTAAAATGTTATGTAAAAATTTTGTGCAATTTTAAATTTCTTTACTGTTAAATACGATGCTATATTCGCTGTTACCTAATACTAAAAATTACATATATATATATATAGTTTATATTCTGAAGAATGTTCACTTATAATTATTAATATAAAAAATGTTGTATATTGTTCAGATAAATTATAGTAAATTACTTCTAAATATAACTGTAGATGGCGCTGTCTTAAATAAACAATAATCAACACCGCATCATTATATGATCATTTCTATCCGTAAATAATGAGATGAAAAAAGTAATGTTGAAAATATAATCATACAATAATATGTATAATCTTATAAAATTTATCTTATCAACTTGAAACTAGATGGTCTGTCATAAAACTATCATAGTTTAAAAAGTTTTGTTATAATGTTACAATAATTTTGCTAAAGATATCCTTGAGTTGTAAGAATACGAGCTGACAAATAGTAAAACCTCAAAATAACTAGTATTATTAATTTTAAGAAAATCTATTGAAGATAATATTGATCTAGATGTTATATATAATTAGTCATTTAAAAATAGTTTTGACGATAAATCTCAATAAAACATATTAAATAACAAAAATCTAAAGAAATTAAAAATATTAAAGGATTATATTTAAATGCGTAACTCCAGTGGCAGGGCACATGGCTCGTAGCAAGTTAAGGCATAAAAGTTCTGGAGTGGCGACCACGAACCGGGAGACAGCATAGCCATCGTAGCGTACCGACACAGGGTAAGCAGGCCCTCACGAGATGGACCGATGACCTGGTGAGGGTCGCTGGAGTCCGATGGACGAGGTTGGCCCAGAAACGGTCCTTGCTTTGCTCAATGGGGGAGGCCTATGTCCAGCAGTGGACGATCCCGGCTAAATGATGATGAAGATATTTCAATGTCATAATGGCAGATGATGTTTAAAATTATGTTTACAGGTATATACTATACTATTTTATTTATATAATATACTATTTTATTTATATAATATACTATTTTATTGAACACATATTTTTAGTGACGATAAATTTAACCCTGTAAACAATTTCTTAAAAGGGGAAACTTAATATTAAATATTGAATATTTTTATACATTGATATTTTTTCAAATATATATTTGTATATTTCCAAAAACTCAGTTGAATTGAATGACCTGTTAATGATATGTTATAATATATCATTAACAAATAATTTCAAGAATACCACTTTGAAATTAAAATTCCCCATACAATAATACGTCATCTAATTGTCTCGGCTACTTTTAATTTTTACAACACCAAGACATAACAAAATCTTTATTTTATTTTAATATTGTTTCATTTCATTTTATTCATTTCATTTCATGTTAACAGCCTGCTATTTTAAATATTTCAAAACTTTATTTTACTATGTAACAAAGTTGTGTAGAATAAGGTTAATTAATTGGAGTGGTTCTTGAATCTAGAACTACCGCTGTGCTTCTCTAAACATTTTAAAAACTACATAATTACTTTTTTCTAGTTGTTAGTTTATTATATTGAACAAATATTACATTGTAAATTGTAATTTTAACATCCTTATTTTTTTATAATACTAGCTGTTACTGGCGGTTTCACCCGCGGATTAATAACTTTATTAACTATTAAGATAACTAAGAATAGTAGCGTAAAGATAGATATTCTACAGCCTTCTTCTAGTGACGTAACTATATTGTGAGGCCTTTAGCAAATTTTGGTAATGGGGGCGCTGCCTTATTTATAAAGCTTATTTATATGTATTAGGGAATACATATAAATAAGCTTTACTAATGATGTAACATTTTTTTTTATTTTAAACCTAAAGTTTAAACGGGGCCTTTCCGCTGGGGCCCGTGGTATTTTGCCGTCATGGCACCCTATTAATGCCGTCTTCATGCTTTCTTCATAAACCTGCTAGTCATAATCAGAGAGAATTATTATTATTATTATTTTTAAAATCCATCCACGTAAATAAATTATAAAAATTGTCATTGAAACCCTATATATTTTAAAATCTGTATAAATATTCTGAAAATCTAGTTTCCTTTCCAATTTTGCTTTAAAGTCTAGTGATTTTCAAGGATATCTTGTGCAATTTAGGCAACATAAAATACACAAATTTTATAATGCCTAAACAATTTTTAAAGATCCTATCTAGTTAATTAAATATTATCCTACATAATTTAAAAATAGTAATTTATACATACACATATATAAAACACATATATAAAATATACATATTCCATTACAAAATAGTAACTATGTCAAAACTATACATTTTTGAACATCTAATTTGATATTCGTTAAATATTTACATGATAAGTTCTGACTTCATGACTGAAGTTTTTAAATTGATTGTCTATTTAGTTATTAGTTTTTTTTTTGTCTATTTGTTTATTTTCTTCATGATGCCTGATTATTTATTAGTTCACGCATCATGAAAAACCACTGAAATTTTGATAATAGCTTGATATACAATGATAAAGAAATAAGAGATTAATATGAAGCTTAAATTGTACAATATAAATCAAATCGATTATTGACATTAATAAAATTGAAAATTTATTGGTTAAAAACTGAGTATCGATTAGTTATTAGTTTTTGCTATGATTTAAATTACATTGATATGATAAAGCACAAGTTTGCATTATATCGTATTACATATACTCGAATATATATGTTTGACATAGATATAAATATATGTTTACCGACATTTAGCAAAACGATAAAGATCAATGGTTTAATTTTACATTAGTAAAATATCTTCAAAATATTTATTTTAATATATATATTTATATTTGCAAAGCAACTGGGGTGCATACAATGCGATGCAATTTTGGGAGCTGAATTTAACCGTTTTAGAGTTTGAGATACGATGTATGTTCGGAACCTGCAAATAAATGCAACTGCCTACGAAAACATCGCTAAAGTTCACAAAATGGCGTTAGACGCCCGTCTAATTGAAGTCAGAGAGATAGTAGAGGTTATGAACATCTCAAAAGAACTTATTTGTCACATATTAAATCAACATTCAGGCATGAGGGCTGACTACATGTGGGTTGTCGCAATTGCTCACGTTAAAAACATTTCCGATTCCCTGTTCGTGTACTTTAAACGCAATAAGTTATAGTTTTGACGCCGATTATTTACTGTATGAAATTCGGATACACCATTATACACCCAAAAAAAGAATATAAAATGCGGAACCGGATTTATAAAAGATGTTTTTAATGTTGGTCACTTGTTTTAGGGATAGTCGTGGATTTATTTTAATCAGTTATCTTCAAAAAAGAAAAACCATTACAGGTTCATAATACATGTTATTATTTGAAGGCAGAAATTGTTGAAAAATGACCACATTTGCAGAAAAACTATTGTCTTTTTTTTTCTATTAGTTTTTCTGTGTGCTATAAAAAATTTTTACTTTTTCTCTTACTTGGGACCATGATGAAAATCCAAGTGCTACAGATTGAACTACTTGGCCAGATCTAGCTCCAAGCGTCCTTTTTTCCTTTATCTAAAGATAGCGCTCGAAGAATAAAGATTTTCGTAAAATGAAGAGGCCTCACCTATGTTAATAATTATTTCGCAGAGAAAAACACAGAGCGCAATTTTGACGGATTACGGAGATGAGAGCAACGCTGGTTGAAGTGTGTCGAGTTACGAGGACGTGTTGAAAATAATATAAAATCTGAAAAAAATGTGTTATACATTTGTTAGGTCGGAAAATTTTCAGATCACCATTTTAGCTTGCGTTTTTAGCGTGTTTACGCAAAATTACGCGAAATTAGTAGGATTGTTTGTTTTAAATATTTCTTAATAAAAGTCCGCGACGTGATATATATGCCTTTTATGTACTGTTGTTGACACCTCGCTTCTCTCAATATGCTCAATATGCTAACACATAGCGAGATCGTGCGAGCGCAGCGAGTCAAAATGGAGGTCTGGTTTGCGCTGCGAGTTGTAACATGATCGTTTTCGACAATTATAACTGGAAAATCGGATACCGTCTGCATTAGAAGCCTATTGTTATAATATATTTGTAGCCACACTGTACTACGATATTTAAGTTGTATTTTCAACACAATTTCTTATATGTAGTTATAAAGTCATCGTTTTAAAGTTATTAAGACCTTTTTGGAAGTGAACCGTTTCTAACAAATCTGTAAAATCTTTAAAAGTTCTGGAACGATCTGGAATTTAAATCTGTTAGTTCTATCTGAATAGTTCAACGTTTAAACTAGTGGAACTTTTTATTCCCAGTAGTTCTACATTGGAATTATTTTATGAATTGAGCTAATGTAATAAAAGATTTGAGGCCTTACCAACATCTCTTACAATAATATTACAATTAAGTCACTTTCTCTTTTCGTACTCAGACATATGACAACATATAACAATATGGTTTTACTAAAATATCTCAGATTCTTTTTTTTTTTGTAGTGTTAGTAATTGATAGCTCTTCTTTTAAAAACTCAAAGGTTCTTCTAAAAAAAATATTAAAATAAGATTTTTTAAACTATGATAGTTCTAAGTGCTCGGATTAGGTCACCCGTTTAAGTAAGTATTTTATACATTATAGAAATGTATATCGGGACTTTATCGCGTAAATATTTTTTAAGGTACGATACCTTTTTATTTATCCGACGTTTCGATCGAATTGCATCGATCGTGGTCACTCTCAGTCGACCCGTGCGCACGAACGTTGATAAGATTAGTTTTCTATAACAAACTCTACAATCACTTGATGGTTATTATACCCTTCTCTTGCTCTTCTTATTGAGATACTAACTGCTACATGTATAATTTCAAACACTTTATCGTGGTCAGTATTCAGCCGATCCTACAGCCTCCCAACAGATGTTACAATACTTCTGGATGGCCTCACCCGATCTTACTAAATTATTTTAATCTTTTTAAAGAGAATATTGTAAAATATTATAAATTAAAAAGAAAAAAAAATCCAAATATTAAATATTATAATTTAAAAAATTCTGTTACGAGTTTTAAGTGATTCTAAAATTATAAACAACCCAATAAAAAAATATGATGAAACAATTATGCACTGTGACATTAAAAGATTTAATTCATATTGCCAATTAAAAAAAAGCTTATATTCTAGAATATGAATGATATTTTCTTTTAACATAGGAAGTTCACTTAAAATATACCTAAGTACCTACTGAATAGAGGTTCATGTAGTATATTTTAGGATAGATATTGCCCTATGCTTAATACGTCTATATAAACACGATATACATAAGTAATTAATATCAACCTATAATTCAATATCTTATATTTATAATAAATAATATTTTTTTAGTTTTCACGATCTCTCAATATTTATTTCAACGGATATAACTTAATTTTTAACATTTAATTCAGTCGAGTTTTCGAATGCTTTTCAGGAATCGTGTTCACGAGAACGACGACAAGTGGGACTTGAAGTATTATGAAATTTAAATTAAATTTTGCACGTTTTTTATTAAATATATTTTTAAAGTGATTTTTAATGATACTGTTTCTTATAAATATATTTTAAATTATAAAAACATAAGCCAGAAAGTTCTTTCATAGTACATTATCGAGACATGATGCGACAAGAACATCTGCTGCTTAAGTGCGGTAGAAGTTATACAAACAATGTTTTCAGAATGTATAAATTTAACAAAGTTTTTAATGCGTTTAACGCGAACAACCGCAGGCGGCTGAAACACGTCTTATTTATAATTTCTTCGAAGCTCCTACAAATTATAGCGCTGCTAAGTACCATACACTTAGCAACGCTATAAGTCGTGTGTCTGTGTGTGTGTGTGTATATTAATAAAGTCTAGTATTCAAGACTTGCCTTTTTTATACATAATAAAATATATGTCTGTTAACTACACGTTACTAACAGTAGCTTAGCTCTTCAAGTTTATACTTGAGCGAAGCACCTTCTAATTTTGATTTTACTATGATTCATTGTAAGCTTAAGAAGCGGTTAGACTACACAAATATTGACATTTAGGAAATTTATTAAAATTAAATTATTGTATACACTGTATTAGTAATCTATAAAAAATATTTAAATTCACAAAATTCCACCCTAATTAAAATTTTGTGTTGTGGGAATTAATAAATAAATATATTGGTTATTTTTTTTTTCAACCTATACAATTTTAAACGGCATAAGTCTTGTCATACCATATATTACTTTTTAAAGTCTACAAGGATAAAACTTTAAAGCTTCAGCTAAGTGAAAGTATTAAAAAAAATAAGTGGTTTACTTACAAACTATAAGTGCTTACTGAATGTAAGTAATGATATAAATTGTGACTTATTGACTCGACTTATATAAAGTTGCGTTATATTCGTCAACGGATACTGCTTGTGATGACTGCTTGTAGGCGCAGGCCGAATTGCAATATTAATTGAAAAAAATTTTGATATCAAACAAATTGGTTGCGATGACTCTCGTTGTTAGTAAAAAGTATCAATGTTTTTGAAACAGTGATCACAATAAAAAATATACGATTGAGTTTGTTCTGTGGTTCTTCTGAGATCAGCGCGTTTGAACCCTCGTAGCCTGAAATTTTACGTTTTGAGTCCAGAAGGGGTTATTTCGATAATTATTTTATAATAGACCCTTTTGACTCTTCAAATTGACATACGCAATCACTGATACGGATTAAAAGTGTAAAAGATATAAACAAATAGAAAAATATGACAGATTCTTACTATTTTAACTATACAAAAAAATAACTTAACATGAAAAGAGATCACGTTTAAATATCAAATGATATACTAATTTAAATAGACTTTATATATGTGCGTCAAAAGATTATTTAAGTAAAAAAAAATTATTAAGTTGTCTACATAGGCTTGAACCTTCGATTTCAAACAGACGAGGTGAGGAGAAACATTGCTATAATTCAATTAATCGGCAAACTATTTTGGTTGATTTTACTTTGTTTTTCTAAAAGTAATTTTTCTTCTTAAGCAATCTTAATTTTAATATTTCTTACAACAATAATATTTTACAAGTAACCTGAACATAAAATGTTAAATATATGTTGGTACATACAAATATGACATGTATATTAAACTTATAATATAAGTCAGTTGAGTTAAAGTAGATCGCTTACTTACATTAACATCTCCCATATCATGTAATGTATATATTTGTGAGGTTCAACGATTGTATGAACCAGTTCGATTTTGTTTGTTGAATTGGGCCGGCTGGAGCAAGGAGGCTGTATGCGTGCGCAGCCGCGAGGTGGCTGGCAGCGAGCGCGGCAGTCGGTATGAGGCGCGCGCGAAGTGTCACGGGGCCCTTGCGGCGTGCCCACCCCGCCTCGGGGGCCACCTGGAACGTCCAGGTACACCTTCACTTCTAACCCTTACTTACTATATCCTTATCAAGTCGTAGATTCATATTGCATGTATCCAGGAGAACAGGTATCTTAGTTCTTTTCAGTGGTGTAAAGTGATAGCATGTATTTGTTTAACCACAAATCATGATGAGGATGCTATGAGTACAGAAGACAGACTCAACAGTTGGCTTAAGACTTGTTGCGCACTACTCATTTTTATGAATATATTACAAAGTAACTATTCACAAAAAAAGCTATTAGCTTATAGGATGTATCTTATTAAGTTCTGTAACTACATCTCCTTTGTGCGAGAGATAAAAGCATTCTTTGTCTGAAACTAGAAAAGTCATGTAATAGACTTAAAGAGGCAACCAGGCTTAAGGCAGTTTACATTACAGGAAGCGAGCACTAAACATCACTGAAATATAAAACATTTTACGTGAACAAACTCGTGTACAATAGAACGCTTTGAAACGCAAGTGCATTCTGAATACTTGATGTTTACATCGCGACGTTGTCTTCTCCGTCTGTTGTCTGTTATCTTTAAACAAAGGAATGTTGAAGATACGATTTCATATACATATTTTATTGCATGCGTTTACTGTACAGGATTTAGGAAGCGTCTGGATATTTTAAATCTGTGAAAGATCAATGTAAACATTGTTGTTTGAGCATCAAATATAATGCAGTATATTGTATGAGCATTAGTATATTCTCATTAACTGTAAATATTCAAATTTTATTTATTGAAAATAAGTTTTTATAAATCATCTTTTCATTTTCAAAGTTACTACCAGCTCGGTAATATATTGACCTCAGAAGACCTAGCTACAGAAACTCAGAGGGTCAGTCCTTTATCATTATTTTGAAAGCAATACAAAAAGAATACCGTGGCAAAATATACATTTATTTTTTTGAAATATATACGGTTTATTCATATGATAATTTTCATTACTTAATTCAAAATGAACTTATAAGTTGATTATTAAATTAAATTAAGGTTCAGTACCTATTTTTCACATAAAATCCTTAGGATATTGTTGAAATTACTCGAACAAACAGGCCTTATTATTTCTTAAAATTATTCTTTAGTAGATATTTATATATAATTAATAAATAAACTAATGTCACACAAAAAATCATGAAATAAACTAAAATGTATTATAAATTTAAATAAAAAAAAATATATATTTCGGTCCACAACTCATACTCGTGATATTTAAATGTTATTTAAGTAAAACGATGTTAAAATTGAGGTCAACAGATTCTTCGTGATATCCAATTTAACTATTTATTAAAAAGAACTGTAAGGCGACATTGATGAGCATATAATTTCGCTCAACTCCAGCACCTTTTATAACACCACATTGCGATTTTGAATTAATATTATTAAACTGTTTAACTTTGTGTAAAAATAAAGCACATTTTTGCTAATATATTTTAAATATTTCAATAAAACTATTTTACGGATATAACTCGCGTTTATTATTACATTTTTAAATTTAACCCGACGTTTCGAATGCTTTGCAGCAAACGTGTTCGCGGTAAGACGAGATGATGGTGTCTGTCAGTCAGTTTATTTATTTATTTGAAACGTCGGGTTAAATTTAAAAATGTAATAATAAACGCTAGTTATATCCGTAAAATAGTTTTATTGAAATGTGTAGTACTCGTGTAAATCTTAGAAAACATAATATTTAAAAATTTAGATAATTTATCATATCTTTTAAACTATTGTATAACAGAACAATTTAAAAACCCGGAAGAATAAATAGATTAAGAATATATTTGAAGGAAATATAACGGTAACGTAAGACCGTATAACGTGTGTACGTAAAAACCTACAAGCTTTATTATAAACGTAAGAAAGGTTTTGGCTGCACGTAATTATAAAATCAAAAGCTTTTACTCTTGAAAGCAATGTAAAGTGGAGAACGAATAAGAAGAAAAAGAAATTATTTTAGTATTTCCAGAAAAACGAGAAATACGTTGAACGATGAGTGGTTCAACTCAAACATTTTTAAATGCTCTGACGAAAGAACTTTTGTTACTCAAAGCATTAGACAAGCATTCTAATAAACTCTAAGCCTTATGCTTTTTATTTTTTAAGTTCTTTTTAGTTTTTTAATTTTTTTTTTTTAATTTTTTTATATTTGTTCTCTCTTAAATGTGAAGCTAAATTATTTTTTAGCTTATGATATAGTATTACAGCTTTTTATACGTTTTATATATAATATAGTATTATAGCTTTTTATACGTTTATTGATAATCTATGAAAGTTGAATGAATCCTATATAATTTATAAAATAATGATCAAAGAAATTATAAATATATATAGTAGTAACAAAAAAAAACATATTGAAATGACTAATTCATGAGACATGTAATCCTCATGCTGGATTAAATATTAAAAATAAAACATATTTTTATTTTCATTTATTTTTAATGTTTAATGCGACAACTGTAATTATTGTTTTAAATTGTATATATTTATAAATATATGTTAGCCATGGTCATATTATATTTTCTTCTCACTAACTAGGCAGCATACTACCTGATTAGAATAATGTTTTTAGAGAATGTTAATTTAATCAGTTTTGAAACGAAGTTTTGGCGATATAAGTCATGGTTGTATTGAGCTGAGTGAAGCGAAGATCTTACTTGCCAAAAGTGTGTTTCGTTACTAATGGTACTCCTCCTAGACGAATAATGGTAAGACGTCGAAAATTGGCGGAGTTGTCGAGGACAATGACTTATAGGTCCTGAAGTTTTTTGGTAACATTTGTAATTGTAGTTCTTTATTAAATGGTCAAAATGCGTCAAAACGTTTTGAAATTGAATGCGCGAGTTCTTATTAAGCTTACTATAGCCACTAATTACTCTGCTATTCTTACAAGTATACCAAACTCATTCAGCAACAATGCTTCAATTAGATCCACCGTGCAGTGGTGGACCTAGTGTATATGTATATAAAAAAAAATATATAAATTACAATTATTTCTTTCCAGGTGGTTCGCGGTAAAATGAGTTCTCAGTGTCTGTGGCATGCGTGCAGAGCTCTCTCAGCTGGTCTGCTTCTTATGCTTCTTGGTGCAGCTATGGCAGTTATAGGTAATTGTTATTTTGTACTAGCTGTTGGTAGTGACTATTATGTTCCTACTCCCTTCCACCTCTTCAAACTATGAGTCATTTATCACTTAAACCCATACATTTTTTTTTTAGATATTTTTCGGTGAAAATTAGATATATTTTCGAAGTGTTTTATAGGATGACTCAGATAGTAGACTAAAACCAAATTTTGTCTAAAAGTTTTTTTGGAGTTGTATATTATATAATTTTTCAATAATCTTTCTGATTATGGTAAGCAGGTCCATAAGCCAGCCTATAGGCTAGGGCTGGCGAATCTTTTTTGATGTTCGTGCCAGAATGTAAAAAAAAAAAATAGGTAATGTGCCACAATAAAATTTTATTCGATATGTTAGCGTGGTGAAAATATACGTTAGTATAATTTCGCCGTCCCTGCTACAGGTTGTTCAGCATTACTCTACTGCTGTCAATTATGTTAATAAAAGATAAACCTATTCATAAACGGGTGACAATAAATAAAGTTGGTAATGTGTTGTGCTCTTAAGAAACTCTTGACTTGTGATTTGAACTCATACTATCTCAGTCTTCACATACTTTAGTATATAATCATAATTTCAATGAGGCTTCTTAAACAACAACTTGAATTCTTGGAAAACTTTATCAAAGAAAATGTTTTAAGCAATATTACGTCGCAATTATATTCAAAAATATATATATGTAGTGAGAACTATAATTGCATTCTTTTCAAAATATTGAATAGTTCATGAACTAAATCCTACTATTCTACTAATTTTTTAAACGCCAAAGTTTGTGAGGATATCTATAAGTTTTTAATTCTGGTACTTTTCATTAATACACGTTGGTGCAGCTGCTGACAGAAGCTTGTTATTAATATATTATAATATTCTAAGTTGAAAATACTGTTGTTAGTGAAATATGCGATTTAATAAGTACATATGCAACTCTAGGTATATATACCGCAATGGCTGACAGTAACCGCTTAATACAATGGCTGACAGTAACCCTGTGAAAGGGAAGGCACTTTTTTTATTTGCTTTCTCGCTTGCTCACGATTAGTGCAACAGATCGTATCATAAAAAATTACCTTAAGGCACTAAAACGTAATCGTTATAAGTAGGTTTGCATTTTTAATCCTATTAGTTACATATTTTACCAATATATGCTAAAATGGCAGTCAAAAGTGCATTTTTATAGATAATTATTCAACAACACAAATATTCACCATTTCCGTTACAATATAGCAATATTCATAATTTTGACAACATTATCTTCAGAAGACTTTCAAATACGACAATAAAAACAACGAAATTAAATACTACATATATATCGACAAAAAATTACAGAAACAGAGTGAACTGTAAAAATGAGCACTATCGCGACGACATTTTTCACAACTAGCGAGAGCAGCGCTACGGCGCTCCTTGGAATTTAAAGGATTAATTTCCGTAGGTAGTGTTTCAGGTTATATACTCGTATGATATTATTTAACTTCCTTCATAAATTTAATATAATAAATGAATATTTTTATCAGCTCAATAAACAAAAACTTTACATTATATAAGCATAGCTTTAATTTCAACATAAATCAATTGTAATAATGATCGGAAATCAGTTTATCTTGTAATTGGTTTCAGTTGTTCCACTAAATACTAAATTCCTTCAGATAAAGATGACATTTGAAATATGTAGTTCCGAAACTTCATCCGAACTCGGACGTCTTCAGATAAGACCGTTTTAACCCACTTTGGAGTTAAACAACGAACTAGGGCGAGGGATATTAAAGTGGTAGTAATGACATCGCAAATATCGATAGTTTTAACGTCAATGTTGGTAGTACGATATTTCCGCACTCCGACACATCCGGATTCAGATCCGGTGCTCTTGTTTTGCCAGTTATGTCACAAGAACAATTTCATAGGCTTTCACATACTTTCCACACATGAATTCTGTATCATCTATTGTTCTATATTAAAACTCAATTCTGTTAGTATTCTTGTGTATGTATTTAAACATTGTAAAATACACACACTGTATTGTATTTACACAAACGCAAGAATACTTGTGTGAAAATACATACATTTTCAAACTTGTATACTTACGTATAAACAAACATACACACAGACTAAAGCATCTTACAATAAATATGTATAGTCTGATAATTTATCCTTATTATTGAGTTTGTATTTTGAACCAAACGTAGACCCTTCAACAGGAAAAGTTAAGATAGTATTTTCCACAGACTTTCGAAAAATGAATAAATTAGAATTTATAATGTTATTTCTTATCTAGTAAGATTTTTTTTAAATTAAAATAAACAAACTTCTGACATAATATACGTATGCTAAGTCGACAAAATAACATATTACTCAGATTACGATTGTAAAAAGTTTTACTTTGTTTCAATTAAATATACGTATTTTTGATTATCCTCTTCTAATAATATAACAAGAAAAACATTTGCAATAAAGTTTGTTAGTAAAAAAGAAACCTAACGGTCGTCAGAAAAATCTCTAGATTACAATTAAAAACTTAAGCCACGTTCAAAATTGAAAAAATCAAGCAAGATTCAATTTAACATCTATATATTAAATAGTTATATAATAGCGATATTTTCTTTTAATTCAAATACCAAAATGTTGAATTTTACCTTCATTCTTCATACTTTTATTTATTAATTTTATTATTGTTATACTTCAAACAATAAGAAAAACACAGGTGCAGTAATAAAAGAAAAACGCAGGTGCAGCAGTAGCACGATCAGAGTTCACTGGATGTCTCAGCACCGGGTATCCTAGTGAGATATCCAGGGTATTTAAGTGTTCAAACCATCCTTTTTGACTTCTACAAAATATTGATAAATTGTATTGTAAGTATGTGTATGTATGTAGTAAATAAAAAAATAAAATAAATAAATAAATCCGTTGCTTATTCCTGTTCCATAAGTATCATTGTAAATTGTTTTGAGAGTATAGAATATTAAATTAACTGATTTTAAACTCAACATTGAAACAGGAATTTGTTTAATGAAAATTTAAATTTTAAATTGCAATGCGGTATTGACTCAGTTAAATTACAAACACTCATATTCCAGTGAATTAATATCTCCGTGTTTACAACCAAATTTATTCACTTGTGGAAACCGCAAAATTAAGTGTATTTTACTTCCTCAATGGGACTCATTATACATTTTTTATTGACACAAGTGTCTATTCGGTGTTTTTTAAAATGTAATTACTGCTATAATTTATATTATGAGTTTTCATCATTTGCATTTGAGTATTTTAGAGAAAATATTCTTATATAATTATTAAGAGATGATATTATTCGAAGAATAAGTAATCCCTGTGTCGCGGGTAGCAAAAAAAATCTAAATAACAGACACAAATAACACAAAATCTATGAACAACTGAACTTTACTAATAGCATGAAAATGTTCTTATATAATTATTAAGAGATGATATTATTCGAAGAATAAGTAATCCCTGTGTCGCGGGTAGCAAAAAAATCTAAATAACAGACACAATGAACACAAAAGCTATGAACAACTGAACTTTACTAATAGCATGAAAATATTCTTATATAATTATTAAGAGATGATATTATTCGAAGAATAAGTAATCCCTGTGTCGCGGGTAGCAAAAAAATCTAAATAACAGACACAATGAACACAAAAGCTATGAACAACTGAACTTTACTAATAGCATGAAAATATTCTTATATAATTATTAAGAGATGATATTATTCGAAGAATAAGTAATCCCTGTGTCGCGGGTAGCAAAAAAAATCTAAATAACAGACACAAAGAACACAAAAGCTATGAACAACTTAACTTAACTAATAGCATGAAAATATTCTTATATAATTATTAAGAGATGATATTATTCGAAGAATAAGTAATCCCTGTGTCGCGGGTAGCAAAAAAAATCTAAATAACAGACACAAAGAACACAAAAACTATGAACAACTGAACTTAACTAATAGCATGAAAATATTCTTATATAATTATTAAGAGATGATATTATTCGAAAAATAAGTAATCCCTGTGTCGCGCGTAGCAAAAAATCTAAATAACAGACACAAAGAACACAAAAACTATGAACAACTGAACTTAACTAATAGCATGAAAATATTCTTATATAATTATTAGGAGATGATATTATTCGAAGAATAAGTAATCCCTGTGTCGCGGGTAGCAACAAAATCTAAATAACAGACACAAAGAATACAAAAACTATGAACAACTGAACTTAACTAATAGCATGAAAATATTCTTATATAATTATTAAGAGATGATATTATTCGAAGAATAAGTAATCCCTGTGTCGCGGGTAGCAAAAAAATCTAAATAACAGACACAAAGAACACAAAAGCTATGAACAACTGAACTTAACTAATATCAGTAAATAACACGAAAGTTTAACGAATCCAAAACCTTCAAACTAAATGCTAATTAAATATTAGTATAACGAATAATATGTATAATAGGAATGTTTTACTATAAGCAACTCCGGTACTACAGTAAGTTTTCGTAGACATGGCAAAAACATAAATAAATAACTTAATTGTCTTCAAAATTAGTTATAAAGTTTTATATTTACTTAAATATTACTTTTAACTTAAGATTTTTTGTTACAAAATATTAGTAACCTAATTTTATATCTAATTATGATGACGCAATAAGATAGAAATAAAGTTTTTTTTTGTCTTAATACAAAATGTACATATTAAAAAACCAATACACCATATCTTCAAGTAGATGTCGTAAAAGCGGTAAAAATCCTAAATGAAAGCGGAGACTCTGATTCGCCAATTAACCGAAAAGAGGCAGAAATCTTACTCAGTTAAAATAAATGGGGTAAGAGCAGATATAAATAACAAACTGAACGCTAAGTACAAAAAGAGCTCAATTAACTAAACATCGTGACATCTTTTAGGTTAGCTAATACTTCATGATATTATTGTCATAACCACTTCAAAATAACGAGAATATAGCTATTCTGTAAGAGTATAGCACTCTGTGGAGTTTCAGTCGGTACGTTAATTATCTATTGTTGTAGAAGAATACAACTGACATGGATGGCTTTTACAAAAATAATTTGTAATACCCACCGATAGATTTCGAAATATTTAAAGGATTAAATATATTTATTTTATTTATTTATTTATTTATTTATTTATTTATAAAATATTTTATGTTTAGTTTAAAATTTTAATTGTTGATTTGGTATTTCTCTTTGTAGTATACAAATGTAACTAACATTAGATTCAGGCGTTTAGCTTCAAATCTGGTCAAAATGGCGGTTTGGCCCAAAATGGCGGATACAAAAAACAAGTTAACTTATTTTTGATGACAACCAGAATCATCTCATATGTTAAGCAATCTGATATGATTGCAATCTTTCTAGATGTTCGTAAATTGTTAACTAAATAATTAATTTGTGAAACAGAGTTCTTAAGGGTAAAAACATCCTTAGTAACCGAGACAATGAATGAATGAATTTCATAAATTCAACAATATTTAAAAAAATAAGAAAGTCACAACTTCTTTTATTAACAAAAAATTTTTAAACCCACTCGGGGCCCCCGTTCATGTACACGGCCGAATCGCGACGTGCTGCTATCGTCTCATCGCTCCGCGACGGCGATGCGGGGAGGGCGGAGAGTAGTTAAAAAATAATAAAAAATACGATTTATATACAAAAATATGTAATATTCATCTATTTAAATCATGCAACTTAGAATAAATAAATATAATTTTTACGCATTTAAATATTTAAAAATTCAAGAGTTATTCAACAGTTTAAAAATCCTGCATTGTTGAAATATGAATGACTTTGACGCCACAAATTGTCGTTTCATTATCGTTGTTCACTTAAACCACTTCACAGATGCAAAGGCTTCTACGTTTTCATTTTCCAATTGTTCCCTTAAGAATCGTTTCGTAACAGTTTTTATAAATTCCTCTTTCAAAGCTTCTTGAAGCTTTATTTTTATACAGCAAGTGCTTAACAGTAGGCTTTTATGAAAGACTATTATGATAAGATTGTTATTGAGGCCTGGATGCGATACCGACCTTACTCTATTCGTTTTAAATTAAATAAATGACATGAAGGTATTATGAAATTTGATATATATTACAGAACGGTGCAGATTTGAACTGTGAGTTCACATCGAGGTTCCACTGTGCTCCGAGATTTTTAATTTTTGACCTGGATGGGTAAAGCTATGACGTTATTTTGATTTTTTTTCCCAAAAAATATGGCTGTCACTCTGTGTATTCTGTTTATCATTCGACTCCATTTTAATATAACAAAACACAATAAATATTCATGTAAGAATAACAGATTTCAAATTCTTATGTTACATTATGTTTTTTTTTTTTGTAACTTTTTCGTATATTTTTGTGTTTTTAGGACCTGACTAAGTATATTATTTTTATTAAAAATCCTTAATTTCAGGGTACTACGCAGACTCATTATCAGTTGCTGAGGAAGTGCGCGGCAACTCTACTATATCAGTGAAAGATGAAGCACGAGGTTTTCATCTCAATAATTTGTCTTATGCTGGACCCATTGTGATGGGATTTGGAGGTTAGTTTCATTTTCTATTCATAAATATTTCAAGATAACTGTGATTCCAAACCAAATACAAAAATGTTAACAGGATTCATAGTAGTAGCAGCATGTGTGATGACATTCGAGGCGCGTGATAGTGCAGCGAAGGTGACACCAGCGCGGCCGGCAACTGTTCCACGTCCAATACCACGGCGTGGTCCTTGCGCTCCCGCGCGCCTCGACACGCTCGGGGTGTACCGTCTTCCGCACGTGCTGCCGCTGCCGCATGCACTGCCGCTAGCACCAGTCCGGATACGACCGCCACATTTACACAGGTAAAACTCCTGTTTTTAGATTATATGACATGCAATATTTTTTTTATATTATAGTAATATTTTCTTTTGCCTTCAAAATATTTGATATTAAATAATTAAACAACTGATGTGAATAATAAAGTTTTATATTATGTTTTAAAAATATTGCATTTCATATTACAAGATCATTAAAGCTAGCTAGTCTAGTCCCTAGTAGAAAACTGGAAATGTGGCTTCCTAAGCGCTGGTATCATTTTCAAAACAAGTATCCCCGTAGATATCACTAGTACCATTCATGATTATGTATAAAGCCGCCCGCAGTCCTGGTATGGAATGGCAGGCGCGGAGAGATAGGACAGACAGTGTATGTACAGAGTCAGCGGAGAGAAAGCTAAAGACCGTGCGCGTTTCGGCTCCGCTCCGGACTTGCGGAGCGGTAGCACGCGTGCTACGCCTTCCGTAACTGCACTACGCCGTCCGCTACGACGCTACGCGCTCTCTGTAGACGAGCCACCACACTCTGCAGTCAGGTAACCTACGAACATACATTATTCCATAAGCTTCTAGAATTGTTAATTAAAGTGCAGTGTTTGCAATACGTATGCTTGTGACCTGTCCTATGGCTTATTAATAAAAAAAATCAATTTACCACATCATATATTAAAATGTATGCACATACCTACAAACTTTTCTGACTTCTTATGATTTTATTTCTATTTTCGTACTCATTCTACTACTATTTACCGTGAACTATCTTTATTATTCGTGTTCTATGTTCGTGTATTATCTTTATATCATTGAAAAAATTTGGAAACTCTATCTTATATTCGTAAAATTTCAGTACTATTTTTACGAGTTTTTAATGTAACTGTGTTCAAAAAAATATATATTTTTATAATAATTTGCAAAACAGGTAAAGTTTTATACCAGTACAAAGTCCAAGCAACTTAACAATGAATGTTTCACACAGCGCCAGCGCAGTAGAGTCTGAGTGTGGGTCTCAGTCGTCGCTGGCGCTGGACCTGCACGCCAGCGGCGCCTGCGCGGGCGTCACACTGCGCGTGCGCGACAACACGCGCCGCCGCCCGCTCGCGCGACAACAGCGCCTCCTCGAGGATACTATACACCGTAATTACAAATACATTTAATAGTATTTATTTTTATTTCATATTCACTTTTAAAAAAACCATATACAAAAAATATTGTCATAAAATAAAAAAAAATTAACAAAACAATCCTAGAACAGGGAATTCCTACTATAGTTGTTTTTTATATACATCGTTGTCATTCTAGTTTTAGCTAAGTCTTCAGCGCGCTATCTTTCTTAACCTATATACCTCCTAAAATTAACTTCGGATTTTTCCAGCATCCGGGGAAAGCGTCACTAACATAAGTAATATAGAAGAAATAACTCTGAGGTAATTATAATTGTAAAAACAATGGACTGAAACTAATTCACTATCTATACTGACTGTAGTGATATTATTTTTAGGAATAACGAAGAGAATAAAAAAAAAGCAACTGTAGAAATGGCTCAATTAACTATTGAACAGGAGGCGCGTGCGCGTAGTGCGCCACCTCCCTCACACACCTCCCCGCCTCCCTCCCCTCTCCCAGTCCTAACACCCCCTGTCTCACCCAAACAAGATACTAATATTATCATCGAACAATCAGAGATCGAAGTTCCCGACGAGCCTCCGGCACCTGACGAATAAAAGAATCGAGTCTCCAAATCCTGAGACTGATTCTGAAACCATTGGTATTGTTTAATGAAACCCTTTGTAAACGTTTTTACAAATATACAGTTCTACTTTGTAAATTGTATTTGTGTATTTTATAATAAATCGGTATTGTTTATTGTTGCTAAAATTGCTATTGTTTACTATGTATAAATATGTGTGAGTTGGTGTGTAGTTAATGTTTGAAGTCAAGTTCTTTACGAGGTTCGTCCGGTTTCTTTGTGATGCGGTTCAGTAGAAGTGGATCTTCGAGTATTTAACTAGATTTTAACAACTTCTCTTAGTACTTTACAACCCCTTAAGGTAAAAGACTGATAAAAGCGAATTTGTAAAAAAAATTAAACACGTATTTCTTAACAATAAAGACTAACATACCAACTAATAGAACGTGAAGAAAACTATAAATAAAGAATAATAGTTAATGTATCTAATTTCTAATAGTCTTTATTAAGGAAAGAATAATTATTTTTATTATGCATCTACATAACTTAATGCTAAAGTCTTGAAGCAAGTCTTGTCCATTCTCGTTGCTATTTTCTTCAATATAAATATAAATATTTCTCATCACAAATCTATTAAAACAAAAAATATATAAAAAGGATTTCTAGAAAAAAAGTAATGTGATACGGAAGTAGTAACTACTTTTACTTTTTACTGAAAAAAATATACCATATTTCCCTTCTTCAATTCCATCTTCAAAAATCCCCAAATTGGAATAAATATATTTTGTAATGTTCTCTAAAGCACATTTAAATTAAACTATTTAATGCGTTTATATCACGTGTATAGGATTATATTTTTCAATTTCAATTCAAAGTTTCAAATTCTGTGAAACATTTATAAAATTTAATAAAAAATGTTATTCACAGTTTATTTCAAGTGTATTTTGTAAAATTTTTGTAAGATTCTGAATAATTCTGATTTTGTAATTTTTAAAAATACAGACTTACGTTTATAATATGTATTATAAATATAAAAGCAATTCAGAGTCATATATCAGTAGTCAATTTTATAATAATAACATATATCCATTAATTATTCTATATATATTGAATAATTAAGACGTTTAGTTTTTTGTAATAAAACTAGGTATAATCTTTTGTAATGTCTTGAATAAAATGGTAAAGCAGGTACAACTTATGCAGCGACATTAGATTTTAATTTAAAGTGAAAAAGTTATAGTTATAGTTTAGTGCCAAACTAGATGTATGTAAGTAGTTTTGAATACTTTTAGAATAAATATAAGAAGAATAAAATAAATAAATATGGCGTTCACCTAAAATCTGTATTTTATAACCCGTATTGTCAACTTATTTTTAACTTATACTATTTATAAAAAACATGATTATTCTAACGAAACGCACTGCAATATGTCACATATAAAACGCACATGTCATGTATGGAAACATGGACAAAATGCAAAAAACATTCATTATTCTAACAGAAACGCACGGCAAGATATCACTGATATACTCGCACACATCTATAATCTATGGATTCATAGACAAAAATTTTCTCACTTAAACTAAGGACTTTTGACAACTGAACCGCAATTTTGTAAATAACTTTATACATTCCGTTTTATATTGATGGTAATTATACGATTTTTCTTAGTTCTAAAAATGTCAATGTAACATTGTGTAGATTTGGTCAAAATGGTTGTTGTGATGTCTATTAAAATTGTTGATGATGTTTTGGGGTTTTCTTTTATTGTCTTATTTTAGCTTTAAAATGATAATTTATTTTTTTATTCTAAAATAATATGGAAACTGTTGGAACTGAAGCTTTTCATGCGTTTCTCGTGAAATTTAGTTCTTTAATTCCAGAATCGGACTTTTTACTGTCATTTATTTTTTTCTAATAAGTTTGTTGTATCTTTAATCATAGGCCAAAAATTTTTTTTTAATATAATAATTTTATGAACTAAGAAGTATCCTTTATTATGAATGATGTCAAAAGGCTACAATCATTGAGGTTGTAAATTATGTTTTCGAACTTTAATGTAAACCCTTCTAAACATCATATATGTATGAACCAAATGTCAGTACATTAAAGATATCTTTATATCATATTTTTGTTGTCTGTGTATAGTTTTATGTTGTTTTAGTTGTTAATTTTGTCGTACAGATTAGTACCTTCTTAGGCTTTCATGACGAGAAGAAAAAACTATATAAAAAAAGAATATCTACTATATAAAAAACTTTAACTGGCTTTTGAATAGTTTTTTATTAAATAAGTTTTATTGCTAAGTTTTTAACTCTTTTTACTAAATTACTAGCGATTACCCACATCTCTGCAGTTTACTCTTTTAATTTCGGGTTCGAGTTCAGTTTCAGTTTAAAAGTGTTATTACTTCTGATAGATAGATAGATATAAAGAAGAACACATTACCTTATTTAAATTCATTACCTGTTATTAAAGGCAAAGCCTTTATTTTGAACACCTTTAATTTACTTTAATGTAATCATTTATATTTAAATTTTAATTACTTTTATTTTACAGGAATATTTAAATATCGAAATTGATTGTCTCGACCCGCTTGATTATCCTCTTCTAAAAGATCCTATAAGTGGAATACCTTTATCCTCATCCATTTTATAGTAGATTCTAGTCTCACCCATCCTTTCTCGTTTTCAACAAGCAACAACACATTAGCAACACTTAATTTTTGCATCTCCGCAGATGACGGCACCTTACAAATAGTTACAATCTTGCAAAATAAATGATGAATTTGTTTGGAATTTTGCACAGGGGGTTATTACACGGAAAATCATTTTATCCTCAGAATTTCATTCTAAGTATAAAAAAACTATTCTACTAACTATTATTTCCTGTTCCTATAAGAGGTTCTATTGTTTATTATTTCACCAAAAGGAAAGATATTCTTAAAGCGTTTTAAGAAAAACAAAGGGTTAAAAATTATCAAGATTGGACATTCATACATTTATTCATATCTATAAAGATAAAATTCCTATTTACTGAGTGTCAAATAGTCGATGTTTTTTGTGATTTTTCGTAAAACTAAAATGATTTCTATATAACTTTCAAAGATTTTTGTAGATTGTTAACAGCTGGCAAAAACAAAGTTATAAACATATGCTGTTAAAATTTGTCATAGGTAAATATCAAGTGGTATTATTACCTATTGCACCTATATTTAATATATATATACAAAGTTGTACCCGAATATATTAAGTACACTTCGACCCGAAAAATTTAAAGATTTGTGTACTTTTGATATTTATGTTAAGAGCTATATATTTTAACTGCTTTAAACTCTCTTTGAAAGTATCAATGGTATTTACCTATTATATATAAACCAGTTGGACTAAAATGGGATATTCATTTTTGTCAGTGTTCAGATCTTTCCAGGTACTTTCTTTTATTACATTTTTTACACTAGGGGCGCAACCAGACCCTCAATTTCGACTCGCCTAGCTCGCGAAATCTCGGGTTCCGTTTAATATATTGAGCGAAGTGAGCAGTGCAAGAAGAAATCATTTATTGAACCTCTCTAGAAAACTAATGTAGATGCGGTCATCGAGAAATATTTATTTTATATAGGTTTCCAGTCGTGTTACGTCGGTCTGGTTGCGCCCTATGGGAATTTTTTATACAATTATTATTCCTCAACGCCACAAATTTTTATTACGGATTTTTTAAAAACACCGTGTAGACATTCAATTAGAAAAGTCTCACATAGAGCTCAAAAAAAAGAGCGTAAAGGAGCATGAGCCGAACTTGTAATAAGTGATTGTCCCTTCCACCGTCTCTTGCAATATCAAGGTATACGCAACAATCTTGTCGGCTTTTTCGTTTGATTGTCGTTAAAGAAAACGAACTGGAAGAGACTTTTCCAAAAGAAGAAATTCTATTGAGAATCTCTTTTTTAACTCAACGGAAACCAACTCTAATATGGCAGGATCTTTCTTCAAATTAAAAAGTATAAAAATATGAATGATAAGAAACCTCATTTTCCAAATATAATGTTGTAATTACTATTTATAAAATAAGATCAAAGAAAAATTAATACCACTTGAATAACAGTCCAGTTTAATTACTACTCTTTTTTTCCTGTTTTAAGCTTCAATAGAAAATAAAACAGCCTGGGATAAAACAGTAGTTGTCTCAAAAATCAAATACAAATACAGCGTAGTCCAATTGTAGCGTATTCTTTAACTAACGTGAGACTCAAGCTTTTCCGTATTTCACTTTAAAATCACCAAGGACTATGTGGACAGTGGAGTGTGGGTACAGAGGAGGAGATGCATGCAATGGAGCTGGTTTTCCATACTTACCTTTGCGTGCCACTTAGTCATTGCCCAATTTTCTTTGTGAATGTAAACCTAAGTATTTGTTATACTGTCATAAACACAAAAAATATTTAGCACATAACTACATTTTGTTTACCTTTTTTTTTTAAGAAAAATAGACTTAAATTACGTATTTATGTAGGCCTTCAGAACACAACTTTTGTTTACCTCAAACAAAACTAAATAAATCCATTTATTTATTGTAAGGTTTCCTTTAATTTTAACGCCCGTAACCATCTTTGCTGATGGCGCGTAAATCTGCACAGATATATGTCACTGTAATCACTAATCCTATCAGGGCCGAGGGATTATCTTTATCCGTGGAATCTCGTTAGAGGTTTGATTATATATAAAGAAAGATTTATGAAGCAAACCAGCAGTCAGTCAGTGGTATGGACCTTGCACACTACCGAGGACTGCTCACAAGATGATCCCAGCGATTACAATGGACAATGAAACGGACAATTTCAACATTTATGGCGCCTACTTCGCGCCGCTTAGGTATAATAGGAATTCCATAACGAAAAAGTTTTCTTAATATATTTTTAACTTTTAATAACTCTTTATTTAATTTTTTTAACATAATATATATTTTTAATTTACCTAATCCTCTTTATCCGGCTGTTAATTACTATCGGATTTGGTCCGATTAGTTTCAAAAACATCAATATCACGCGATTCCGCCATGTTCGAGCTTATGAATAGGAGCCCCGAAAGAGTACAATGTAATAATTAAATAAGTATATTCATACACAATTCTGCAATGATTTTGGTTCTTTCTAGGTCTAGCGAAGGCGCTAAGATGCTGACGGACGGCCTAGTCGGCGAGGACCTGGCAGCGGTTCCAGACCACTGGCATTCCTTCGCAGCACCTCCCACCAGCGCACACACTGCGCTTGCTCTACTCTACTTTTTTTTTACAGTAGCATCACTCATTGGAAATGGAATGGTTATATTTATTTTTGCTACGTAAGTATACGTAATACATGATAGAGTTATTTCAAATTTAATATAAGAATATCGGTAATAAAAAAAAATATATTTTTACAGAACGAAAAGCTTGAGGACATCTAGCAATTTATTGATATTAAATCTTGCAATTATGGACTTCATTATGATGGCCAAATCTCCAATTTTTATATATAACAGTGCTTTGCGTGGCTTTGCTACGGGAGCAATCGGATGCCAAATATTTTCTCTAATGGGCTCATATAGTGGTATAGGCGCTAGTATGACTAACGCTTGTATCGCATACGATAGGTACCATATATTTCTATAATGACTATGTCAAAAGTTTGTTTTGGACATAGTCTGCATCTTAAACAAACTTTATAATTACAGACATTCGACAATCACTAGACCTCTCGATGGGCGACTGTCGCAAGGAAAAGCGTTGTTGATGATAGTCTGCGTATGGGTCTACGCCACGCCCTGGTCACTTCTACCACTCTTTAAAATATGGGGCAGATTTGTACCAGGTAATTCCCTAAAATTTTGCCTACTTTTACAATTGTAATGTATTTTATTATGAAAATAATCTTAAATCTATTTCAGAGGGCTACTTAACATCATGCACTTTTGATTACCTGACAAATACATTTGATACCAAGCTCTTCGTCGCCTGTATATTCACTTGCAGTTACTTATTTCCGATGCTGTTTATCATTTATTTCTATAGCGGTATCGTCAAACAAGTATTTGCACATGAGGCTGCATTAAGGTACAAATACAATAACCCCATTTAATTGTAATTATTATTTGATAAATTAATATAATCATGTTTAGCCATGTTAAGCTCATTCAAATTTTGAATAAATATAGAAACCGTCAAATCATTGCTAATTGAGCCACCATGCCTATAGACGTCTTGATGAATTTAACATTCTATATCTGTTTTAAATTATTCTTATTATTTATTGAAACCTGTCTAGAGAACAAGCGAAAAAAATGAACGTAGAATCGCTTCGGTCAAATCAAAATGCATCTGCGGAGTCAGCAGAGATTCGTATTGCCAAGGCAGCGCTTACGGTTTGCTTCTTGTTCGTGGCGTCTTGGACACCGTACGGTGTGATGGCACTTATAGGAGCATTTGGTGATCAACGACTGCTCACACCAGGGGTGAGGCTTCTTGGTTTATAGGAAATATCGGAAAAATCCTTCTTTTTTAAATTATAGCTTCTTCCCCATGCAAACTATCCTTTAATCTTACAAATAGTATTTTCCTAAACATTAATAAATTAAGAATATTTTAGAAGCGTTAAGGAAAATAATGTCACTGAGTTTTCAGACATATTTCTTTTATTTGATTATATGAACACTATTCCTGAAACAGTAAAGATTATTTCAGGAATGAAAACAATACTTTGTTGTAAATTATTAATATTTTACAGGTAACGATGATTCCAGCTGTAGCATGCAAAACTGTGGCTTGTATTGATCCTTGGATTTACGCCATCAGTCATCCAAAATACAGGTCAGCTTAGATAAAAAATGAATTCTGCGTATGTGTACTATAACATAATATATTAACCTATACTTAATTGTATTAGGAAAATATATAGATAATAAAATATGGTTTCCAACTTATATATTTTAAAACACTAATTAATATTTTTTTTTTATTCAGACAAGAACTTCAACGGCGAATGCCTTGGCTTCAAATAACCGAGCCAGATGACAACGCCTCGAACACAACTAGTGGTACTACCAACTCTAACGCGGCGACTACAGCATAACGATATATTAATGAACCAATATGACCATGACTTAAGCAATAACGTGGACAGAGAATATATATAATATAGGAATAAATAAAAAAGCAATTAAAAAAAATAAAAAAAAAAACAACCGACTACAGATAATTGTAGTCGGTTTTAAAATGTTAATATCAAATATTAATTTCTGGTTAGATTTTTTTTAATTATTTTAAGCTCATAATGAGGACCTAATTTTAGACGAACAGACAATGCAACGAAACGGCTATGAAAAAGGACTTGGATTAGATTACTCTAAAAATTGTAAATGCGTGCTAATAAAATATAATAATAAATTTCTTGATGAAGATAAAATTTTTGCAATAATTTACCTACTTAAATCCTTACTCCTATCTTATATTATGAATCATATAAGTAACATTATGTATATTTATGATGAAGGTATAATTTTTTCTTGATATTATAAATTAATATTTTTTAATAAAACTTTGGTAGAACGGCAATAAGGAAAACTTAACTAGAACAACCTCTAAATTGATCGACTCAATAGAGTTGATTAATTTTATTAAAAAACTATAAAATACTCGGTCCTCACAACGACATCGACATAATACTAATCTACAGTATTATAATAGTTTAAGTTATTGTAATCACATCGAATTTCCAAATCGTATTATTTATACTATTTTACGCGTCTTGAGTAATTCTAGACACTTATGAAAATATTTTACATGCGTGTGTGTGTGTGTTAGCATTTTTTTCTCATCATCTTATGAAATGGACTTCGTTTTGATTCGAATCGATGCGTATTGACGTAACTTATAATTAATTACTTTTTGTTTGAAATTGTTTTTGGACATTTATAGCCATGTTAAACTAATTAATTTTTGAAATAAATAAAAAATTAAAAAAGGTTCTCGATACGAGCAGGATTCGAATCCGTCGAATATCTGGAAAACGACTCCCGACGACTAATAGAGCTATCGGTTTAATAATTTTAAATTTAATAAGCTTAATATGGCTTTATATGTTTAAAAAACAATTAAAACACAAGTTATATTATTATATACTGCAAAGTTAGAAATATTAGTTAGGATTTTTGAAAAAAACAATGTCTCGACAAAGACGGTCCTACGTAGAATGCTAAATTCATCAAAACAAATCATTAATCAGCTTTTCAAATAACCATCCAAAGGTGTATCTATTAAGACATGGCATGATTTAGTCCACTTTGTTTTACCTCTATGCATAGGTATATATAGCTAAAGACAGACATGAAACAGAACACTTGGTTTAAACGATTGTCACCTGAGTTCATTTCTTTCCTCATCCTCGTCCTCGAGTCCTGACTATGAGCTAATCAAAATGTTATTTTTACGAAAAATACATACAAGAAATTGTATTTAATATTTGTACAGTTTATGTAAGATTTAAAACGAAACAAAAATAATCAATTTTATCAACAGCCGCTTATTATTTTTATGAAATTTCTTTTTTTAAAGCTTTAGTATTTTCAGAGACTTTGGCTTATACTTTGAGATTGGTTTTGTGAGTTTGATCTCCTGTAAAAGTATGTTGATACACTATTTATTTATTATGTATGACTATGCAGCCATAACTTAAGAGGTTTTACTTTTCTATAAAAATAGTAATCTCTGCATAAAATGGTTGTAAGATATCAAATGTATATTTACTTTTTAAGAAAAAATGTTTTACCTACTGCACGATCTTATAAAAAGCAAACTTACATGATTGGTCATCCGTTTTGATTGAGCTGAGCGAAGTGAAGCTCTTTACTACTCAAATTTTCTTTGTTACCCTACTCCTCCTTCAATTTACGAGCTACACAAACGAAATTTTGCACACATGTGCATCATGAGCAAAATTCGGTCTGGATTGTAAATCAGCCGAATCGTAATTGTAGTTTTTGAGATAATTGATAAAATGTGTCCCATAAAGTTAACATATAGAACGTTTTTGTTTCGCAAGGGCTGCGTGGCAAGGCTACCCCGCTTGCGTGGACCTAGTTATCAACTCCTTAACCTTCATGCACTATCTAATACCCTCCATTCGATCTACCTATATGCCCTTTAAAAATATTGTTATATTAATTTTATTTATTTTTATTTGTTATTTAAAAATTTTATTATTTTGAATAATGAAATAATTTATTTAAGTGTCAGTTTACTTTATTTTTATATATTATGTACATAAATTAATTATCTAACTATTCCATATTGTATGTCTTATAATAAAGCCGGTCCTAGTCTTACAAAGTGTATTTCCTTTTACTGTTTTGTTTATACATACAACCTCAAAAATAATATTCGATTTTGGTCATAACAAGAAGCAAGCATTTATTGAATTTTAAAACTAAAGTATCGATTTTTATAAATTTTAGGACGACTGCAGTAATAAGTTTTCAATTTGTCATTTGACATATGTCAATTGTCAGCCTCTTAAATGTTAAAACTCAAAATATATTATGTGTAAATCAGACGTATATACATAAAGTATTTACATATTTAATTACTGGATATTATCAAGGTTTTTGTGGAAAATACTTGCTAAATAACGCTACATAATTTTATAGCAACCTTCATATAATAGCAATGACAATAAAGTGAATCAAGCATTAAGAATCTCTATTAAAATATGGATAAACTTACTTTAATTTCTGGAACACTATTTATGACTGCAGATGTTTTTGCTATAGTCAGCCTTGCTATGCCAGATTGGATAATAACTGACGTTGGAGGTAAATACCTATCAATTCTTTGCTCTTTATTTTCTAATTAGAATATAACAAATATCAAAATTATTTGAATAATACATAATGTCTAAGATGTTTAGGATTAATATATATTTCTATAATATTTGATATCTGAGATAATTTATTCTAAAAGGTCTTCAACATTATTACTTTTTTAGTATAAAAGGTTTACTAAATGTAAAATCTTTCCAGGTGATACTCGTCTTGGACTAATGTGGTCTTGTATAACTCTGTACAACCGCCCACAAGTATGTTTCACCCCAGATCTTCAGCCTGAATGGTTATTAGCTTTGATCTGTATATTTATAGGATGTATATGTATAACAACAACAGTTATACTTTTAGCATCAAGTCATTTTGATCGCAATGTGATCCCTTATGCTCGTTGGGTTGGATTTGCAGCCAGTAAGTTAAAATTCTTAATCTATAATATACGCAATAATATTAAGCAGAAAAGTTTGTTTGTTTCACTTGCTAATCTTCAAAACTACCTGATGGATTTCAAAAATTCCTTTTAATTGTTATAGGCATGTTCATAAGGAAAGCTAAAGCATTATGCATCTGCTCTTAGTCACTTTAAAAGTGAATAAATATTAGTTATCTGCATGTAAAGCTAGTTATTCATATACCAATATGTTTAGGATAATATAAAATATGACAATTTCTTTTTCCTTTTTTCAGTGGTTGTCTTCTGCTTGGCTGCTGTAATATTTCCAATGGGCTTTCATGTTGATGAGATAGGAGGACAACCCTACCAACTGCCAAATAGTCATCAAGTTGGTATTTCATACATATTGTTTGTGCTTTCATTATGGATAACTGTTATATCGGAGCTTTTTGCAGGGAAGGTTTGTCTCCCACATTTTTAGTTTAATACACTTTATAGTTAAGTAAACATATGAAGATAGTGTTATTGACATAGAACATGAATGTTTTTATTTTTAAACAGTATTAATACATTAAATAATTTGTTTCAAACCCTTGTCTTGTGTATATTTTGGTGCAGGAAGAATACTTTAGAACATGTGAAAATTAGTTATATTCTAAATTGTACTGAAAGATAGATCTGATTATGGCTAAATTTTAAGTCAAGTAATTATAATAAAATAATATAATTTGTATAAAGTTTAATTTTTAAGCATATAAATGGATATATGATTACTTCTAAGGATTAACAGCTGTTATATATAACTTATTTTATATTATTATAAGTTTAATTGAGGAGTATTAAACATTTTAAAATAAGTCTCTCATTCAGTAAGTTGGTTTGTTAAATATGTTTAAATTTTGCTCAAATTTTGTATTACTGAAAATTTTAATAAACATATGTACGTAATATTTTTATAAATGTATATATTTATTATAAGTGAATTTGACAACATTTGTTAGTAATTTTATTTGTTTTTTTTTATTTTAAACAATAACTAATCAATGTTTTATTTTTTACCTTATTTCTTATTATTATTGAATATATCTTACACTGCAAAGAAAATAAACTTTCATTTTTTTAAATACAAAATTTATAAATTATAGTTGTATTTGATTATTAAAATTTTATTAGTGGTAAGGAAAAAGCTCAGCTGTATATATTGGTATAATAATTGATAGTCAAAATTCCAAATCATTTTGAATAACGTACTTTCTGTGTGGAGTATGTCATCTTTACTTTCTCGCTCTTCAAGGTTGTAATTTGTAAAACTATACAGTCATTCTATAAATGTCAGCTGCTTTTTATCTTAACTCGAAACGTCTGCTTGTAGACAGAGCCGGGTGGACTTTGTATGAACTTGCATACTAACCCTGGTCCTTCTTTTTATATAAAAAACACATTACAATGAAGCCCCTATTATTGAAAAACTGAACACCCCTACGTGGCTGCGACTACAAGTGCTCAGAACATAAGCGGGCTATCACTTTTATCTGAGGCCGGTCAAGGTTCAGAAATTAAAGTTTTTTTGAAAAAAGTTCTGCAGGTTTAGCCTTCTCAAATAATAAGACTGCCAAACAGTGACGTTCTCTAGTAGGTAGATGTGCCACATCGAATAAAGGTAACCAACCATTGGCTGAGTACATAATTGAGTCGTCCGTATAAGATTGTATCAATTTTTTGCTAATTGTTTCAATCAGAAGTTCAATTCTAATATATAGAATCATGTTCGTGAATAAAAAGTATAAAATGGATGTAGATTAATAAGCTGCTTACTACTACTCTTTCTTGTGCTAACGTGTAAAAAGATGAGATATATTTTGAAGATGAAGGCTGTATGTTCTATACTAAGAGGTTTATATTTTTTCTGTAGTCAAACTGGGGTAGTATCAGAGTAGGTAGGTATGAATTTAATTTAAAGATAATTGGAATAAAATATGGAAGCTAGTAGCCTAAAACAAATTGCCTCCCTTTCTTAATTTCCTTCATTTTCTAAGGTGCGTTTGCAATGCATTTTGTTTGCACTTTGGTTTGGATAATTTGAAAAGAAAAAGTAAAAATAACCTATTCCTAATTAATAGGTTTTTTGGCCTTATAAACCCCCGACGTTTGACGAATGTTTAATTTGGTGCATCTACGATAGATAACCTATTCAAGAGCAGATACTGATGGCGATACTGGGCAACTTATTGTTACTACTGATGTAGGAATAAATGTGATCGAATCAATAATATATACCAGGGTCCGCCAATCAATCGGACTCGAAATCTGTCTACCTTTTAAATTGTTGGCGATCTACCGACTAGGAATTTTTAAACTATAACGGCGAGTATTAACTTTTATTCCAGAATTTTAAACATTAAAACGGGAGTTGAATCTTAGTTGCTCGCGAAGATCGTTGCATGATTGCTAGCAATCCCATAATTTTCGCAATATTTAGGACGGGAATAAGTAGGTACCAATAATTTTTACGGTTGACTGACATAGAGACCGCGATCAACGGGTTGCTTCATCTGATATATACCATATTGGTAGTGGGGGTAATAAAGTACTTCAGACAATAAAGAAAACACAATTGTATAAAATGGTTGATTTACTATTTTTTAAAACATTATAACGTTTCTATACTTGGATCATTTTCATTATTCATATTAGTATGCTCCTAATAAATAGTTCATATATACATGACTAAAAATTATTTTTAAAAGTTCACTTATTATTAAAAATACACATTAATTTACTGTAATGTCTTGTTTCACTGATAAAGTGTCTTTGCAGCGAGTCGGTCAACAACACAATGGCGGCCTCGATGTATCCTTTGTGCTGCACATCCTCATGACACTGAGAATCACAATTTTTAGCCAACACACTGATTTTGATGACCTTGTAAAGACTCCTGTGCCTAGTAAAAGTTAAACAATATTATGCGCCTCCTGATGGGTCATACGAACTGCGAGTGTGTATGGTGTTTACAAAACCACACAGAAAAAATATCGCATTCTTTTAACCACATCAAGTATTATGGCTACTTTCTTATGTTATATTTGTTGAGAAACAACTGGTAGACTGGCTTTGCAATCAATTTGACTTTGATCAGGGCCAGTGTAAGACAGAGAAAATGGTCTGAGAAAATCATAAGTCTTAGAACTTGATTCGAATGCCAACTCCTGAGTGATGAAGTCCACAGGAACACTTTGTCTGTAGCTGAACATACAAAAAAATTATTAATAAAACAACACCAATCTATGGGATTGGCCATTTTAACAATAATACTGAAAACATCTTAATCAAATAAATTTTTATACTTATTTCAACACACATTTCATTGGTTAAACCATTCTTCTTCATAAGAGATAAAAACTATATATTATATTAAAATGCAGTTCTATTATTAATAATGTGGAAAATATAGATGAAATGTTAAAAAGTAATAAAATATTGTTAATGTTTTTCTACTAGGAAGAAACAAGAATATAAAAGAATTTAAGAAAAAAACACACTTTCATAACAAAGTTGTTAGTTAAAATAATAAAAATCATAACTAATATATTATTAGTTTAGAAGAGTTAATTATGTTGAATTAATTGTTGTACTAATTTCAATAAGCAATATTTCATAGTCTGATATTTTTATCAGATACTGAAGTATAAAGCAAAATGAAACAGTTAATTTGGACCCATTCAATTATTAGTGATATTCTTTAAAGAGGTAAGCTAAATAGATGAAATTTATTAGTTAGGATATCAATATAACATACGACTTTATGATGTATTTGAGATAGTTTTTCCTTTCTCGATCCACAATCCAATCAATAAGGTATCCAGCCATCATTGGAGCAGTTTTATATAAAACAAAGAATTTGTGTAAATTTCCCGTTGCCCAAGCACATCTTGTATTTAATGCATGCCTTATGCACTCATTTTCTCTATCCTCCTTTGAAAGAAATTTGAATATGGTAGTCAGATCTGCAAAAAACAAAAATTTTAATTATGAGATTTCATAATTGTAAAAAAAAAAAAGAAAATAAAGATATACAAACCCAATGTGTTGTTAGTAAATATATAATACAGAATTCTATAAGCCTTGAATTCAGCTTCATTTGCTGTGCACTCTGGTAGCTCGGAATAAAGCATTTTCAGTTGAGTTTGACATTGGTTGAATTCCTCATGGTCTCCTTTTTCTAAAGCAATTCTTGCATGTGTCTCATATACTTCTACTGTAAAACCATCTCTTATACCTTGTACCTATAAAAAATGAGTAAGTGTAATAAAGATATAAACGAAAAAATAAAAGCACATTTTGAAATTTTAAACATACTGTTAGATCTTGTCTGATTGATTTTAGCTGATCACAAGCATATCTGTAATCCTGCTTGATAATCCATCGCTCTTTTACATTCCGTAGAGAAGTTCTCAATATGGAGACAGGCCGCACCTCACATGCTTCTGGTGCTTTTGTCAAACGCAAAAACGATTTTTCAATATCTGTACATGTTCCAACAATGTGCATGTTGTTTAGCTCATAGTCCCCTTCATTGTCAATGATTATGGGTCTTTTAAGACAAGGTTCCAATTTTTTATCATACCCTTGTATGGCACTGGCTACCGTGGGAATGCATGCATTACCAAATCGTTGGGCTCTCTTTTGTAACTTTTCAGCATTACCATGTACTTCCTCAACTGAGAAATGATTGAGTGGTTTCTTTTTGGTACTTTTCTGGTATTTATTAGGTTTCTTTTGGTCCAATGACAGCCTGTCTTTAACTTTTTGACGAGTTTTAGTTTTGGCAATTTTTCTATCCTCAACTTCATCACTAGATACAGATGAAGAGCTAAAATTACAATAAAGTAATTAGTACCTTAGTATTACTATGTGAAAATTTAACATTGTAGAATAGTGAAAAAATTAACTGAGAACAGTTTAAAGATTTCTGACAGTTAATTATAAATATATATGAAGATGTCTGCAAAAAATAAATGTGCAAATGTTTTACCTGTATCTCTTACGAGGAGGACTTCTCGACTTGGAGCGGCTTTTGGAGTGCAATTTGTGTCTTCTTTGAGGAGAGTTTTTGTGTGCATTATAACCTTTTTGACCCAATGCAGGTTTGCTTTTATTTAATTCTGAAACAGCCTCAGACTTTTGATACAACGCTAATGTGCCACGTACTGGTTTCACTGCTAAATTGTTTCTTTCACTATGTACACTAGGGATAGGTTCTTCTTCCCAATTTCTTGTCCAAATCTCATCTTTGTTGGCAGCTGCTGTAATGCGCCCTTTTAAACATATATCAATTTGATCACGGTCAAATGCAGTTCTACACTTTTCATAGCATCTCTTAATGTATCTCTCTAAACTTTCAGGCCAAGTTCCTGCAGAGGTTTGTATTGAAGTAGACTTTAAAAAATTTGAAGAAATATCATTTGAACTATTAGAGATTATCTCTAATTGTTTTTGTATGGATACATCATCTTTGGGCTCGTCCAATGGTTCAGGAATGTCTTCAGTGGCTAAAGGGGGAGGCAGTGGAACATCAAGTGGAGGAGGGGGTGGTTTAGGGAGATCTGGCGGAGGACACGGAGGCAGCGGCGGCGGGTGGTCAGGCAGAGGTGGTAACATGGTGCCTGTGTCATCGCTAGCTTTATTTCCCTTCTTACGCTTTTTCTTTGCATTATTATTAAACAAGAGTGGATTTTCGTTAGGGGGCAGAGGAGCTGATTTTCGATTACCATTAAGGTTAAACCTAATCGGTGACTGGTTGTTAAACGGACGACTTGTGTCGAGAGGGGACATTCCTAACAAAGAAGGTGGAGGTTTGGAAAATTGTGGATGAACAAATTCGGTTTTGGCATCCTTATGATGTTGAAAATGTTGACCGTCGTTATGAAATCCTCCATTATTGCCCATTTGATTGAAATATTGGTGATTGTAAAACTGCGGGAACATGCCACCATGATACCCATTGTATTGGTGATAAAGACCGTACATCCATGGATTGTGATTTGGTGGCATGCCACTCATAGTTTGTAACGGGGGTTCTTTAGAAGTAGTATTTTCAGCCATGATGATAATACTCTTATATAAACTATTGCATTACAAAATTCTAAAACGTAGATTTTCCGAAAATAATACCTTAAAACAAAATGGCGACCCACTGCACTGCACAAAATCTTGCCACACCTTTATACGTAATTACCTGTGTATACTAAATACTAAATCAGTTCAGTTATCAGATATTATTAATAAAGTACAATCACAACATATAACTGCAATTCAATTGAAAAAATTGCAATTAACAAATCTAAAAGGCGATCGGCGATTAACAAACTGCGTACCGTTAGCCGAATGCAATAATCGATTCTTAATTTCCGGATATGAAAAGAGTCAGTGTTGCTGTTTTTAAATTTATTTTAACCAACTACGACTGAAATGATTGTAGAAATAAATACAAAATATTTAAAAACTATCGACGTTCATATTATTTGGCCCATATATTTACAAATTACAATTAAACAAATTAATGACAAGAAAGCTATTAACTTTGAAATAAAAAAAGTGGTGAAAAAGATTTCGTCCCAAGGAGAGAAAATTATTGTAAAACTATAATAAATATAATAAAGAAGGTTTAAAATCATAACTTATTAACATAATAATAACGATAAATAATTAATACTAATTATTAATTTATTACTATTTATAGTTTGGAAGATGATTGATGAGATTTGATGATGAGCAATATGAAAAACAATAAACAAGTAATTGTTTTTAAATCTGCCTTATTATCCTTTATCACTTAGACACAAAACCACTTATGACAAAGTTATACTGTAATGTGTATTTTAAAGTATCAAATTACAGTTTAGAGATTTTGGAATTTACGGATTGGAACTAGAGATTACACCTAACATAAAAAAGTATTCTTAAATCTATAGTAATATCGGAATCAATTGCATTTACCTGAAATTAGTATCTTTGCTTTTTTAGATTTCATTATTAATGACGATTTTGCTTTGTCATTGCTATAATAACCGGTAATATGTTTTTAATAACAATGATTTCTCAGTTGGTCAGAAACCTTTTAAAAATACATCCGATGTGGATTAATGTCCTCTCATACAAAATTAATATTTTTTCACGTTTAGATTGTTATTTATTATTGTTCAAGTATATAATATATATAATATTATTGTTCAAGTTATTTCTTCTATCTACCATCTGTATGTAGATGATTTACAGCTATACCGACACGCGCCTTTTAAGTACTTTGTTGACGCTATTGAATTTTTTTTATTGTGATTTCACAGTACGATGAGTTCCACATCCTTATCAACAAGTTAAAATCACAAGTCTTGGAATTAGGTATTTATGACAGGTTTTCGGTTTTTTTGGGTACCGCAAATGGAACGAGAACACTATTTCTTTATTTCTTTTAGATTTTTTTCAGAATTTTCTTTTATTCCAAACTCAACAAATAATAGCACAAAACTTCTGCTTCAGCTTCTAAACTATGCTGGCGCTTTGTTAATTAGATGCATCTAAAGAGCTATTTGATAAGCTTGATGGAATTCAATATAAATTCATTTACGGATTGAGCAATATTGCCATATATCGGAACATTAATCCGCTTACATAGCTTATTTTTAATATTTTAAATAACTTTTCTCGTCTTCAAATGCATGATCAATTTCATGCACCACAATCAAGGACAAAATCATCTCGTTTACGATTCCTTTCAAAATATCTGGTAGTGCCTCATTTCGACTCTATATTTTTTAATTTTTATTTTTAATTATCATTTTAATAACACACATATATATATATATATATATATATATGTGTGTGTGTATCATTATAGAATAGAACTCATTATTAAAAACTACTTCAAACAAGGTAAACATCTACATATATATATATATATATTTTTTTTGTATAAGTACACTAAAGAGATAAACAAACCTAAATTATTTATATTTTTAACAGTAAATGAGCAATATCTCCGTCAATCGACAAAAATATTGTATTATCGAAAAAATAAAAATTGTTAAAAAGGTATACATTCGCAAAGGTTCAGTAAACCTATTCTAGGCACTCCATGACATTGCCGTTACAGTGTACGTCCCTAGCGACAAATGACAATTTAGTATCAGTAATCACTAATCAGTTTCAGTTTTAATTGACATTTGACATAAAATGTACCCTGTACAGTGTAAACTGTTTTCTGTAGTCCGAATTCTTAAAAATATTTTTATTAATACTTATAGCTCTTAAAAACACCAAATTTTCTACAATATTTTGTAGATACTAATCGTACAGACTAACTACTTTACATGGATATCTATACTGACTAATTTACATGGATATTTTGTGACTATTCTAGAAGGTGTAACTACATTTACAATGGATTTATTAAAAACACCGTCAACGCAATCTTTATTAGATTCAGACTTAGAATCAGTTGAAAGTCTTCACTATGTAGATTTTGAAGAGGTAAGACAATATACTTTAATTTTCACACAAGTGATAAAATATAATTTAAATTTTTTAAGTTATTATTATAAAGACTTAAAATCATTTTTATTTAATAACAAACATCGCCCGTTTTTAGTTGGATGAGGTTGAATATGCCCTGCCCACCAGTGAAGCTCCAAGTTTAGCAGAAATTCTGTCATCACAAGATTTAGAAATTGATAATCAAATACCAATAAAAAATGTTGAGGAACCTACTTGTTCTGCATTACAAGTTGATTTTTTACAAGCTATTTCACAACAGTTATTTCAGGCTGAAGTAAGTCTTATTATTTTTTTCATTATCATCAAGAGTAGAGAAATAAATTCTTAATAAACATTAATTATGGAAAACTCCATAACTCACTTGATTTAGATAAAAAGCAATGATTCACAAATAAAATGTTTTTCTTTGTAATTCATTTGATCATGAATCTAAAATGAATATAGACACTTAAGATATGCTATAATACTATAACTTCTGCAAATAATTCACATTAAATTTGTTTGATGAATCTTTTCATTACAGAAAACTTCGGAAAAAAACCTTTTTTTTAACATTTCTATCATACTATCTAAAGTATAACTTTCAATATAAAAGTATCAAAACTCTAGTTTCATATTTGATATGAATTTGTTGAAAATTGTGTGTAATGAAAATTATTATTGTTTATGTACAGATTAACTAAAAAATCTTGTATAATATGACTTCTCAGTTTACTAAAGGATGCATAGTTCTATTATTGATACTAATAAATAATTAAAAAGTAATTATTATTTATTATAGGAATTTAAATTTTCACACCATAGTAGAGATAAATAAAATTGAGATTAGGTAATTATTATAAATAATAAAAAAATATATACTTATTAATAGAATTATATATTGTATATGACATATCATAAAATAATAACGTATTTGAAATAAAACTATGTTTTACAGATTGAACTTGCATATAACTTTGGTAACATTTGTTTAATTAGTAATTAATCAGATGACTAATTAACCGACTTACTAACAGACACTTACATCTCGTCTACCCGTGAACACAATTGCTGTAAAGCATTTGAAACGTCGGGTTAAAATTAAAATGTAACCAAAATTATATGCAAGTTAAATCTGTAAAAGATAATATTTCAATAGTGTATTAGTGAAATTCTAAGAAAAATACTATAATGATACATATGTACTAATTTTATTTCTTTAAAATATTTCTATTACTTTTGTTGGGTTTGTAGTCTGATTTATTTTAAATCAATAATTGAGTAATTGCCTAATGCATAAAATAATAATAATATAATTATCTTATTTTATCAATAATTAATTAATTAATTATTATTTATTGTATGAAAAAAGTGGCAATTAATGGTTTTGTTTAAACATAAATGTTTTTAAACACTCACTATCATGAGTTGTTTATTTTTATCTTTATAACTTAATTAAGTGCGGCAGCGAAGGATGAAAAAAAATAAATCTATTTCATAAAATATATTTAAAACTAAGTTAGTTTATAACTTAATTAAATGCGGCAGTGAAGGATGAAAAAAAATCAATCTATTTCATAAAATATATTTAAAACTAAGTTACAACTTATTATTACTAAAGAGGATTGCTTGTAAGTCAGCGATTGACCCAAGACTGAATGTAGTCTTCTCCTCGATTCCCATCGATGGTGAGGACGCAAGGCTTGCGGTGTCGTCTTCAGCTTACACCGAAGCTGTGCGACAGCATTTAGTTGTGTGAAACTAAGTTAATTCTTACTATAACAATTACCCTTGCCTATGCTTACGAAACAATTTTATATTTGTCTTGTTTAGTTTATTATAATGTTGTTGATATGAAATCTGTAATCACTATTCTCTACATAAAAGTCCACTTAAACAAAAGGTTCAATAATTTATTTTTGTTATCAATATATATATTTCAATTTTGAATAAATCTTCTATCTAATATGGAACTAGATGGGAGGTTGGAATGTTAGTTATACTGACTGCTCCTTGGTAAAACAGTACTATTTAAATATACACAATAAGTAAAAAAATATATAGTTTTGAATATTTTTTCTATTTATAGGAAAGATCGTCAGCGGGAGCAGCTACTACATTAAGTATAGGAACAAATGGGAGGCTGACAGTAGGGACAGCACATGGACATCTTTTATCATTTCATGATCAGACGTTGAGATGGGTGTGCGATGCTAATGGAGACAATGGTGCTGTAACATGTTTGTCTTATAACCCCGACAGCACACGCCTATTAGCGGGTTTTGCGCGAGGGCTGGTGTATCAATATGAAAGTGTACGTGGGGTTATTTTAAGACGTGTCACACTAGGAGGAGATATATGGGGCACTTTGAGAGTTACATGGGCTGGTACTTCAGGTCTCGCACTTGATACTGGAGGATCCGTTTGGCTTATAAAATTTTCTAGACCACTGGGAGTGCGTTCTGCTCGAGTTTCATGTTTATTTTCTGGTGCTCGGGGCGAAGTCGTGGCTATGATGGCCCGCGATGCTCGTATTTTAGCTCTAGCTACTCTATCTCGAGTTATTATTGTTGCCGGAGGTCGAGCCGCCGGAGTACGATTGGACGGTCCTCCAGATGTTCTTCCGGTGTTGGAATGGTATGAAATGGACAATAAGCTGCTAGTGTGTGCTAGAGCCAACATTATGCAATGGATAAGTGTAGTCATAAATGGTCCTACAATTAGCCTGAGATCCATTCAACGAGTAGAGTTAAAGTCTACTCCTATTTGGCTCGGTTGGCTCGGCGGCACTCTTGCTATATTTGATTCTGATGAGAGTCTACGTTTATGGGGCGATGACTATGATAAACCATTAGACCTGTCCCAGATTGAACCTGTATACGCTTCCGCATTTTTTAAGGTGAGTTACTTATTAATTATAAGCTGTAATTAGATAGTTTTATTGTGCTCACAAATTGTAAAAATACAAATATTTGTAAATCTATATAGTCTTTTTATAGATACACACGTGAACATTGAAATATTTTTTTTTTTCCCCGGTCTTTAACACGATAGCTGCAAGGCTGCGAATTAAATTTGTTAAATAGATTAAATTAAAGTTTAAAATAAAAAATATTTTTATTTTGAAATAATAAATATCCTTTGATATTAATTAGATAAGCTCAGGAGTTAAGGTTTTTTACAGGGACACTGGACAGATGGTCGCGTGTCACGAGCTATGTGCAAAGCAGGAGAGAGCGCATTAGGTGGAGCATGCATTTCTGAAGGCACTTTGGCACTTCTGGGCCGTCGTGGTGTTGTTAGAGTGAAGCCTCGTGATCTTCTGGCTCGATCACAGGCATTCCTATCATCTGGGCGATACTTGCAAGCACTAAGATTACTAAGTTCAGCTCAAGGTCCAGAAGCCAAGAAGGTAGCTAATGAATTTATAGAAAATCTAGCGGATAGACCACATATATTGAGTAATAAAAACGTTGCTGTGCAAGTAGTGAAATTATGTTTGAAATTTAATATGAGGTAAGAAATATATATAGTTTTTCTTAAATGTAATATCTATTTTAGACATAAATAAATAATGAATGAAATAAATAAATGAATAAATAGATAATAAATAAATGTTGGTAGCTGTTAGATATATATATTTGAAATAGACTTTTAACATATATAACTATGTTGAGCTTATTACATTTTAAAGAAATGTGTCTTTACTCTGGCTGCGCGTGGACATGGACGATCATGTCAGAGTCTACAGGTGCCTCTACAGGTCCCATAGTGGTAGTGCAGAAACGGAGCAACTCTTGGGCCATGCGGTTTTTTTTTTGCGTCCTAACCATGGGGGCCGATTTGTTTTATTCCGATGATCCCAGTGATTGCTCTGCGGCTGTAGCTGATGTGATACTACAGGACATGAAACTATTTGTACCAAGCTTTGTGGTACCACTTGGTGGCAGATCGCGGCCTTGGTTTGATGCGTCCATCATGGCTGCAGCAGCCGGCAAACGTCAGGCGTATTGCTTGGGTTAAAGTGTTAGTCACCAAGGATCCGAACTCTAGAGTTCTGAAGAGGAAATAAAATCGTGCCTCCACATTCTTCAAACAGCAAATCGCTGGAGCAATGTTTAAGCATGTCGTCAAAATTGGAGATCAGTTGGCAAAGTAAACACCAGGCACACGCAAGTTCTGGGCGCTTTCTAAAGCCACTTTGGTAACTTTTGCCAGCCATATCTACCGCCACTGCACACGGGAAATGATTCTCTGGCCCATACGGCAAAGTAGAAAGCTGATCTCTTGGCACTCTTTTTGCCTGTAACACGACTTGCTGGTAACTCTTTTTGTCTGTAACTCAACTTTGAACGACCAAGGGAAAACACCGCCTACCATCCAGTAGTGTTAGAGTTGAATGCCGGAAAATTATTTCAAAATACCATTTCAAGGTCTCTACTTTCCTTGGATGTTCATAAGTCGAGTGGGCCCGATGTCATTTCCCCACTCCTATCTCAAAGTCCCGATCTTATGGAAGTGTGCTTTTGTCCATTCGATCCCTAAAAAAGGTGATAGCTCGGACCCAGCTAACTACAGACCTATTGCCATCACCTCTCTTCTCTCCAAAATAATGGAGAACATCATAAACTGACAGCTCCTCGCGTATCTCGAGAATCGCCAGTTGATCAATGATCGGTAATATGGCTTTCGCCATGGTTGATCGTCTGGTGATCTCTTGTTATATCTCACACACCGTTGGGCTGCGGTTAATGAAAACAAGGGAGAGGGGTCTGGCAGTTAGTCTGGATATAACGAAAGCCTTCGATCGTTTATGGCACAAGGGGCTTCTTTCTAAGCTTCCTTCCCGAGAGTTTATGCAAGTGGATCACGAGCTTCCTCACTAGGCGGAGCACACAGGTCGTTCTCGACGGTTCTTGCTCGGACCCCAAGCCCGTACATGCTAGTGTACCCCAAAGCTGCGTGCTATTCCCAACCCTGTCCTCCTGCACATCAATGATATGTTGGATAGTTCTAACATACATTGTTATGCGGATATCAGCACTGGGGATGCGGTATATTTCGACTGTGCAGGTCTCTCTCGGGAAAACGTCGTCGAATGCCGAAAGAAATTGGGATCTTCTATAGAGACCTCCCTGGGGATGGTCTCAGAATGGGGTAAACTGAACCTTGTTCAATTTGATCCCTATAAGACACAAGTTTGCGCGTTTACTAACTACCACCACTAAGAAAACCCTATTTGTCGTATCACCACTCGTCGAGAGCACACCCCTCGACGCCTCGCCAAATATCAGAGTACTGGAACTCGACGTTCCGAGCGACTGTCAGTTTCGTGGTCACTTGGAAAGCCAAGTTGGCCTCGACTGAATTGGGTGTGATCAAAAGAGCGAGGCAGTATTTCAATTCCGGCCAAAGACTTGCGCTTTATAAGCCGCAGGTACGGCCACATATAGAGTACTGTTGTCATCTCTGGTCCGGATCAGCCCAAAACCAGCTTTTGCCTTTTGACCGCTTACAACGGAGAGTCGTTCGAGTTGTCGGGGATCCGGTACTCTGGAACGGCTAGACTCTTTGGCATTGCGCAGAGACATGGCACGTTTGTGCGTTTTCTATCGCATTTACAACGGGGATTATTCCGAAGAGCTATTTGGTCTGATGCTTGCCGCCGAATTTTTTATCACTGCACAGCACGTCACCGCCTGCATTTGACATTTGACCTGTGAACTGCACGCTCGTTGGCCATCTTTTTTCATAAATATAAAATATTGAAAGAAAAATTTATTGATAAACTTTTCATTCTAATTTTTTTTTCAAATATATATATATATTTGTGATATTTCAAAGCTAATTATAAGATATATCATATAAAAACCGTGTGATACAGAGGATCCAATTATTTTAGTGACGAATTATGGAATGTCCTCTGGGAGAATTGTTCAGGAGAGGATGCGTTCGTGGAGGCGCTCGGCGACGCCGTGGTACGAGGAGAACTCGCCAACTTCGCCCCCTCGCCTGATTTTACACAGGTTATATGACGTTAGAATATCAACTTGTTTTTTTTTTCAGTAATATTAATAGATCCATAACTAGAGTATTCGAGACAATTCAACTTATACAAAATAATATTTTGGATTTTTAAAAATTCTGGTAATAAACAATAACTTTTGGTCTCACAAGTGACACATTCCTCGTCACCTCCCAGGCGCTGATCGAGCGTCTGGCGGAGTTCGAGCCGGAGCTGGTGGAGCGCGTGGTGGCGAGCGTGCCGCTGACGTCGCTGGACCCCCACCGCGCCAGCGTGTTCACTCGCGCGCGCGGCCTGTGGCGGGGCGCGGGGGCCATCGCCGCCGCGCTCGGTCGGTCCCGGGCTCCGTCTATACAGTCGCTGCGGTATCGAGGTCGCGTCATCTAAGTGTGTGCTCGGTGTCGCAGACGGCTGCAGCGGCGCGATGCGGTCGCTGGTGTCGTTCGTGGACTGGTCGTGCTGCGGCGGCGGCGGCTGCCGCTGCGCGGGCGGGGCGCTGCTGCTGGCGGCCGCGGACGCGCTGGCGGGGCGCGGGGCGGGGGGGCGCGCGCTGCCGCCGCACAAGAGACCCTCGGCCAGGCACGACGCACTGCACGCTTTGCTCGCCGAGGAGGTCGGTTATCGCCGTATTTTGTTATATTTATAATAAATTTATTCATAATAATTGTTTTAAGTCACCGACGTATGTATTTTTTTTAAATTATAAATAGAGTCTAGCGCTTGATCAGAGATCGCCTGATGGTAAGCAAGTCAGTGGTCTAAGATGGAACGCGCTTGCCTAGAAGGAACCGATATACTCTTAACTTAAAGAAACCCCGGTCGTAATTCTCTAAAACCAGACTCCGGAAGCGAATTCCACAGCTCAGCAGTATTAATGAGTAAAGTGTTAGAGAAACGATGTGTACGTTTGGGTCATTTCCACAGTAAAGCGAAAATGAGATTGATAAATGAAGTAATTAAGCGTGTGTCCAGGGCGCGGTGAGTCCTTTGCGTGCGCTGGTGCGTCACGACGCGTGTTCGTGCGTACGCCTCCTGGAGCAATGCGCCCGCGAGGCTCCCTTCGCCGGCCCACTCGCCAAGCAGAACAGGCTGCGCGTGGCGAGGGCGCTGCTGGCCGGCCTCGCTGACCTGCAGGTACAGCGACAACAATCAATTTCACGTATCTATTAATTGTCCATGCATATTTCATTCCCGTGCGCGTTTATTCAAATTTTCTAATTGAGTAATTGTTAGAAAATTTACAAACTATTTGAGTTAGTCTGTTAGCTTAATGTGCGTAAAATAGACATAAGTGGCAAATCGGATTTACTAATTATACTTATCGATGTATCAAAGAAATAACTACTATAATCGGTACTTCGGTATGAGTCTTACTTTCATACCATACTATCCTAATTAAAATATGTTTTCCAAAATATTCAAAACTAACGTCACGTGTTGATGTGATGAAACATCCCTTTGTTGCCACAACGTACGATGTTCAATCCAACCAATTAACAATACATTTCAAAATTGTTACAAAATAAATAAATGTAACTTAAATATAATATATTTTAACAAACTGAAGTATTTTTAGATTTAATATATTTAAAATGATTAAAAAAACGATTAAAGAATTTTAGGATTTTTCATTACTTTTTTTTTTTTCAAATATACAATAGGGTCTAGGCGAAAGGGTAACTAAAGAATTGTAACGTTTACATGAAACAAATCAACGCTCATGACGGATTATAAACATATTATTTTTAAATCTCAGCCTCATTATTACTAGAATTATTCGGTTGTACTCACGTTATTATTATCGGAATTGGCCCGATTAGTTTCGATCCGAACTAAGTGTGAACAGCTCACGCCGCGATTCCGGCATGCTCAGAGCTCATGAATAATCCCGATTGGGTTTGAAACTAGTCGAGCAAATTCCGACAATAATAACGTGAGTACAGCCGGATAATTATATATAATAGTAATCATGGATTACGAAAGTTTACCATCTTTGTTTCATTTGTCAATTAACGAGACATTAGAAAATTATCATCTAACAGCTCGTTTCAAAACTACATGGTTTCAGCGCAATATGTCAAATCGTTAAACTTTTTATACCGTCTAAGTTAATGCATGACTGACATGACATTCCATGGTATATAATACTGATACTGATACTAATACTGATACTGTTATACTGATGGAAAGTGGAAATGTCATAGGTGGAAAGCCGCATTAACTTTGTAAGAGTCTACTTACTCTCGCTTGCAAGACACCCACATTATGCTTTAACGGAAATTCCAAGCAAATCAAGTTGATCCAATTCTTAGAGTAGTTCGGAAGGCACCCTCAATATACGAAAACAAAGCCGTCAGTCAAGCCGATCCAGTCCTTTGTGAAGGAAATACGACGAAAAAAGTTATTTTTTTTAGACTGGAGCATGTCCACAACGTAAGGTTATTCGTCGCTTGTCAGAATATCTTATGTTGGAGAGGGGTGGGAGAATTAACTCGTATATTCGTTGCACACACAATCCAAAGAACACTAAGAGGCAGACAATTCTAGGCTTGTGTTGTGATGATATATGTCCAATTCATTTATCCTCTTTGTTTTGAGTCTACAGCTTCAAGATGCATTTTGAGGCATCAGCCAATGTAGTCGCATGACTCCACACAGGATTGTATCTATGCTTTCTATGAAGTTCGTTCCGGTGTGAAGTACTGTTGGACCTTAGCACGAACGCTAACCTTTTTTGTAGCTGCTCATTCCTTGGATTCGATTAATCAATGCACACAAAATTTGAGGTTCGAGGAAATCTCTATCTCTAACAACTGAAGGTGATTACTGTATTCTGAAGAATTCTGGAAAGTATACAGGTGTCTGCCTGTTGTTTGCATTGAATTTAACAAGATTAGCGTTGCTCCATGCGGAGACTGTCTTACGTGTCTCTTATCCGCTGTACCATGACCTCTATCATAATTCCTATTGGTCCGAGTTCACTCCAAATGTCTGTCTACAACTGTTTTGTCATCTACGTACCCATTGGTTTGAGCAGATTATTAATGTGCAGTAGAAAAAGAGTTGCAGAAAGAAAGGACACCTAAGGCACACCGACATTTATTATTGGAACGTTGGAGAAACGAATATTTGAGTGAACTACAACAAAGACATAAGTGGCGTAGCCCTCAAAACGCACTACAAGAAGGCGACCTAGTCGTAATAAAAGAGACCTATTTGCCGCCCTTGAAATGGCGGATGGCACGCATACAACGTCTTTATCCAGGATCTGATAGAACGACTAGAGTTGCTGGTGTTTACAACTCAAAAGGCATCATACGCAGAGCAGTTCATAAACTCTGCCCTTTGCACAAGTCTACAAATTAACAAGGATTACCTTCTCAAACCCTGGATGATTTGAGAGGCCGAAGGTTCAGGCCTGCAACCGCCTGATCAATAATTAAGAGCAAAAATAGGTCATATCGACAACAGCGGCAATTACGCTCCGAGATTCGGACCTAGAAATGTCAACTTAAGAAAATAATGGTTAGTAAGAACTAACCGTTATTTTTCTAATAAGAGTTGTAAAACTTGAAGTAAAGTGATTAATAAAGAGTTTTGAGTCCCATTTCTCCATCACACCACATTGGCGCGATCATTTATTGTTAATAAATCTATACGTCAAATAATTTCAAAATTATTCTCTTTTAAAACTATATTTTTGTCTTATGTCAGGAAAAATAATATAAATATTATATATCAAGTTATTAACTCTTAATGTATATCAGTGTCAAGCATAGACTGGGTGTGTCTCCAATTTAATTATATTGTTGTGTATTTAAATAAATTATTTCGATATTAGCCTTATAATATTAAAACCCATGTAAACGCATCTCATGCATGTTTAGTCTATTGGAAAAGAACATAAGATCAGTTATCATGTCAAGAGGCACTCGTGTGCACTTATTCTTAATAAACTACATTTATAAATAGATTAAAATAAAAATTTTATTTTATTTTAGGTATCCGAAAGCATAGAGATATTAGAGTTTATATCTGGACAACTTCAATCCGGTGCGTTGCCGCTGGATCAGGAATTAATAAAGAAAATTCAGGAATTTGTAACAAATACTGACAACGAACGAGCGGACCTCGCGTGGCTGGCGATTTTATCACGAATACGAATGCAAAGAGATCAGATGATCACACAATACAAGGACGCCGTACCTCGGCCGCGAGTCTCGTGGAGGATAAGTGCAATGATCGAACGACACGACGAGGTTCTTGGAGAGTTTTTTAAAATAAATAATCCCTCGGAGCGCGATATAAACGAACTGTTTGAGTATTTACGATCGCGTATCGAAGCCGACGGCGAGGCGATCGAGACCCTGCGGGACCATCTTCCTGCGTTGATTCGGCTGCGACCGCGCTCGGCGGCGGCGCTCCTGGACGAGCGACGGACGGAGTCCATAGCGCCGGTATACGACTCGCTGGACGACGAATGCAAAATAGAATTCGGGGATTGTCTCCTGGACTCGGGGCACCTGCGGGGGGACGCCGCCGCGGCGCACCTGCGGGCCCTCTGCGTCGCGCGGCCGCACCTAGTCGAAGATTTTCTTAAGAAAAATTCGGGAATCGTGAGGCCCGAGGACGCACTGATGATAATAAAAGAGCTCGGGCCGGCGGACGCGGAGCCCGTCTGTCTGGAGGCGACCGGCGACTACGCGGGCGCCCTGGACTCCCTCCTGCGGGCGCTGGCGGCGGCCGACGACGAGGCGACCGCCGGCGAACTGATCGAGGAGGCCGGCGCGCTTTGCGTGCGAGTGGGGCGCGCCGTGCCGCACGCCGCGGCCGCCGACATGTGGGCTCGTCTGCTGCGGGGCGCCGACGCCGTCCCGGCGGCGCTGCTGTTCGAGGCCGTCGCCTTCCTGCCGCCGGAGGAGCTCGCCACTAAGACGTGCAGCTCTCCCCGCGTGGCGCGCGCCATGCTGGCGGGCGGCGCGGCCCGGCGCGGCGCCTGGCGGTGCGCGGCGCGACTCGTGCAGCGCGAGGCGCACGACGCGCTCGCCCGCGCACTGGCGGCGGCGCGCCACGGGCTGGCCGTCCGCGGGCCGTGTCGCCGCTGCGATCGGCCGCTGCACGCCGGCGAGGCCGCACGCACGAGTCACTGCGCGCGGGCCTTCCACGCAGACTGCGAGCCCGAGGCCACGTGTCCGTGCGGGCGGCGCGTGTCGGCCGCCGCCGTCCCGCTGGCCCCGCCCCCCGCGCGCCGCGCCCCGCCCCCCGCCACGACGCGACGGGAGCACGACGCCGAGCTATCGCTGGTGGCGCCGCCGAGACCAGATCTCGAGGGGGTCGTGTGATTCCGCGCCCGACGCCCTCGGTGCTCATATTTATACAATAGATGTACTGATACCCCGTTTCGGTGGAAGTTATGACTGTATGTAAAAAAACGTACGACAATCGTACGGACGTAAATGCGTGCGCACTTGTATGTACGTATGTAAAATTGTACGTCCGACATGGTAACCCATGCCACGCTTTTATTACCTATATGATTTTATTGAGCTAAGTATTATGATCAGCCGATATCATGAAAGACTTATTTATTTAAATTTTCATAAATGGCCCGTTTCCATTTATAATAATTTCCTTGTCTTCATTGTGTTAATCTTTGTAGCCATCAAAAATGTGATCGTTTTCAAAACGGTCAAATACCCTGATCAAGAATAAAAAATATTCTATAGTAGCTACAGGTAGGTGTGCTTTTAAATTTAATTTAAATTTTATCGTACACCGGTGCTTATTTTTTAAAAGCGTTAGCACTGACAATTATCATATTTTGGCGTAAAAATGATATTAGGATAACTTTATCCAAACAGAGATCTATTTAGATTGAACTTAATGACATTTTTTTTAAATACATTTAAAGAACGGAAAAAAATTGTTTACATAGTTTTCAATTTCGATTGGAATGGTCTATAGCCATTTGGTTATCTGGGTAGGATATTTAAAAATATATACGAAATGTAATTATATGTTTTAAGAGACTTGTTTATTTCAATGTTATCCAAAAATAAAACAATATGTTACAAAATCAAATATTTATTTTAGCTTATAAATAAAAAGAACAAAACCATTTTACCTATTGCGTACTTTGCTTCAATATAATAAAACAAACCGTCCTTTAGAAGTGCTAATGCAATTTTAAACTATGACATTTAAATATATTTATTTTCTCTAGCAATAAAATCAAATATAGTAGTACTCATAAGTACAAGTATTATTTTCTATATGTACCTTTTGGAGAATTCTGCTCTATATTATACAGCAATTCAACTTCAAATACAATTTTGAAATACTTTTCTAAATATATAAGTTCAATGAAAAAATATTTCGATTTTGTTAAAACAATTTTTAAAAAGGCTTTTTATCGCCCTGTCGATAAGAAATAATACAAAATTGTATTCTCAATTAGCAAAAAATATATATATTAAAATCTTTCATCATTGAATTATCTCTTAAAACTTTAAAGATCCTTTAAATTATTTATTTACACTCATAATTTTCTTAGTCTTAATAGATATGAATATAAAAAAATTCAAAATTGCACATATATTACATGCATTTTTGTTGAATTTTTCATGAATCAATTTATTATGGTCTAAGATACCCCGAGCCACAGGTCAATATAATTTTTATATGAAATACAGCCTTAAAAGACCAATGGAAACATCAATAGTTAATTTTGTTTTGTAAATCAGTTCTGAGCTGTGACTTCCACATGGTTAGTGTTGCCAACATTAGTCAAGAAAATCAAGAAGGAAGCCTTTTTAGTTTAGATCAGCCACAGAATCTAGTTTATTCAAAATGATATTCTGTTGGCGTAATAATATTGTAATTATTTTACACAAACTCTTATTGATTTCATAGTATCGATAACATATCCACTATTTATTAAACTAATTTAGATCTTTTAAACCATCGAAATTAGAATCTTCATAGTTTACTATAGTAGGTAAGATACCTAACTCATTAGTAATGAGTTTGCTTTGAAGCTAGATATCCAAAATGTACTTATGAATATTGAGTTTAATGTTTTTGTCTTCTATACTTTTCCAAAAACCATGTGATTCTTAGCTCGGGGCTCTTTTCCATGGAGTTTTGAGTGTTGCTATACATAGAGGGCACAGTTGTGCATCAACTGATATTAGTTTTTTTTTATTATTATTATTTCTTTAGTTTATATATTATTGCTTCACGGAAAACTATATACTATTGCTATATATTCACTTTTAACAAGTAAAATGACAAAATACATGTTTATCTAAAATATTTAAAATGTAAAGTGGTTCTATATAAAAAGAAAGCATATTTTAACTTCTATATGTAAAACACAAAAAAGTCAACACACTTAGAAATCATTCAGCATTGTCATACCGTACACTGAAACAATAACAGAAATAATTAGAAATATACAATATGTTGTGATTATTACTGTATATTAGAAATGATGTTATGTAATAATGTCAATCCCTATGATAATGGCAATAAAATTAAACTTTAAATAATTCAATTTAAATGACGCTATTGAATGGCATGTTGTGCCAAAGATATAGTTTTTACTGATGACATAAAGAAAATTAAGTTAATAACTAATATTACATTGAATTACTTTCAAACTAACACTTCTATAAAAGAAATTTATTTTTATATTACAACAAAAGAAAAAAATATATATTTATTTCTAGCATATTAAAACATTGTTGAGAAAATTGTAAGAATAGAATACTGATGATGGATAAGAATACGACACATAAAAACCAGTATTTTTTTATACATTTATTTACCTGGATCTAAATTGTTATTAACTAATTATGGTTAATGATTAGCTTATGTAATGTAGATTAAATTAAGAAAAACATATTTTCTTAAAGAAAATGAATTAGTGAGACAAAACTGGGGTATATAGTAAAGGATTTTAGTGCTCTGAATGAAAATTTGTTTCATTAAATTATAGTTTTATTTCACAAACACATGTTAAAATTATGAGTATCGAATTATTATCTCTGTTTATACTAGTGATACAAATGGAGTAGACAAAAATATGAAAAATTACCGTTGGCGTTGTCCTCTTCTTTTGCTAAGTCGACGTCCTGATGATGGATCTTGAAGTGTAAAGCGGTTTGTAGTCTCTGGTGCCACTCTTAAACTTCTAGACTCAGTACTTTTAGCAGTGTCCACCTGAAAAACAAATTTAGGTAGTTAAAGGATAATACATATTTCCATGCCTCTAATTACATGCATATTTGTAATAAACTCCTCAAATAATTACTTATATATTATTATAAAATCAATTTTCACCTTTTCCATGAATCTCTTTATCAATTCAGGACAATTTAAATTTGCCTCAGGTTCCCAGGAGTCAAATTTATTAGACCATCCTTTCCAGTGGATCAAGAAATCCCTGTTGCCATTTTTTTTGTGGTGAACTTCCAGAATACGGTCTACCTAAAATTTTTGAATAAAAGGAATAAAAAGCCTATGCACATGAGCAGAGCATAGATCTATAACCTTATGACAACAGTCTTATGACTTGAGTTGAGTTGAATTGAATTAACACTCCTTATACAATCATGGTCAGTAAATCAAATAAAACCTAAATCTTATCACCTCATATTCAGCATTTTCATCAGCAGATTTTGAATCCCAGTTGGTTTTAGTTTTCTTTGTTGGAGATTTGCTCTCTTTTTTACTTAATGGTTTCCCTTTCCTCTTAATGGTTTTTTTTGGTGTACTGTTTTTGGAATTTTCATTCTATGAAAACACAAAAAAAAATATTTTAAGGAAAATAATAAAAGTAATATCACAATAAATTGTCATCATGCAAACTGCACTCACATGAGAAAAGTAATTATGTTTGTTATTAATATTAATATTTTACTCACTTCATCGTTATATTTGCTGATTAAATCTGGACAAGACAAAGTGTTATGAGGTTCCCAAGTATCATTGTCGGCGGAGTACCCCTTCCAACGAATTAAATAATGCAGTTTTCCTTTAATTTTTTTTGAATCCATAATTTTTTCAACCTGAAAATAATGGTTTGTGTGCAGAAAAAATGCAAAAAAGTTGATTACTAAAATTAAAGTACAAACGCACCTCATATTCTCCTTCAGATTCTTCCTTCCTTACTCTATCGGATTTTCTTTTTTTCGTCTTTTTAGACTTGTTCTTTTTAGGTGGTTCCTTTTCTAGAGATACCTCAGATTCGTCTTCATTTTTATTTACACTATCATCATTTTCATTATCATCTTTATCATTGTGTTCTTCAACTTGCTCAGATTCTTGATGCTCGTCGTTCTTGAGAGAACCAGATCCATTGGTTGACGACACAACATCATCATCAGGACGATTTTTAGATATTTTTCGCATTCTAAATTTCAGAATGTAAACAATAATGATACTAGCGCATGAACTTTGTTTTTTTTTCTATAAATATAATATTTTAAAGTAACTTAGATGACTTTAAATGGAAACACAAATGTAAAGGAGGGAAAATGCTAACGCTACCAATAAGCTCGTTTGCTTCCCCATAAACAATATAGATATAATAATTAGCATCGTAAAAGTTAAACTAATAATTAACAGTTAATTATTCGATTAACATGTTAATCATACACAACAATGTAATTAAAATAATTTATTATTATTAATAAATTTGTTTTCAAAAATATATAAAACATTTTACCCAAAATAAATAACATGTTACCCAAAAATTTTGTATAATTACATTGTTATCTTAATAATAATATTAGTTCTTATGCACTTTCTGTTAAATTTCATTTATTATATTTCGAGCTCGTTCGTTTCCAGCGATGTGTGCTTATTTTTTTTAAAGACTTCTGTTGATTTTTTTATAATGGTCATTTATTGAAAGGATAATTCTCCTACTAATTCTTCTAATTAATAATATTTATAGTTTTAAGACAATTCTCCGTATATTGTACGAATTGTAAAAATAAGTCTTTATTTTTGCCAAGTTACCTGACTCTATAGTCTATACCTTATTGCCTAACATCTAATAGTGTCGTACAAACTTTAACGGATGTTCCGTTATGTTGGCAAAGGTTATGGTTAGGGGAGGTCATGTAGCTTTATCTGGCAACTGTTATGCTTAAGGCTACCCTCCAAAAACCAACTGTTGCCCTCATAGCCTTAATAAAACGATACGGTATAACTTTAGCACTCACCGTGATACCTCGTTCGTACCCCTCATGTGAGGGTGACCCTACTCTCTAGCCATATTTATATTTACTGCTGCAAGTGTCAATGTCAAATAATTGTAATATACTCTGTGATTAGAAGTGGAAAATGAGATTTATTAATTGACACTAAAGTGGCTAAAGGTCTATAATTTTCATCTAAATATAATCTAATGTAAGAAATAACAAAACATGACTAGCAGAGGCAATTATAAGAGTAATCGAATGAATTTTGAATCGCAAAATGACGCAACAGAGTCGAAAGGTACCAAACCTACACGCGAGGCTTCTTCAGTTTTAGAAATTATAATACTAATGATTGTGCACATTTGCAAGAAAGTACTATTCTATGACACCAATTTAAAAATAGCTATATATCTAGGAGCTCTCTTTTTATTATCTCTTATAGCAGATGTTATTACCTTTCCAAAATCCTATTTCTCAAGAAGTGATAACGTATTTAATCAGTATTTTGTGAAAATTGGATGGTTTTGGACATTATTTTTAACAATACCTTACGTTTTTTTGACATCTTACACCATATGTTGTGGGAAAAGAAAGCTTATAATTACTCATTTAGTAAGACTTTTTATAGCAACTCTGTTTTGGTATGTTTGGACAACGTTGTTTAATGTAATAGAAGTAAAGTATGGTAGATGCAATTCAAAGAATTTTACTGATAAAGTTACTTGTTTAAAAAACGGTCACTTCTGGAATGGGTTTGACATATCAGGACATTGTTTCATATTGATTTATTCAAGTTTAGTTTTAATAGAAGAAGCAAGAACTATAAATGGCTGGGAGAAAATAAAAGATTTTATAAGAGATGAAGTATACTCCAGAAGACTTAATGACAAGACACCTCGTGTTAATCCTTTAAAAAGTATAAATTCGCAAGAGTTAGACATACTGAAGAGATCATATGACAAATACACTCCATATGTGCGGGCATTACTTATATCTGTAGCTCTTCTACAACTATTGTGGGATGTTATGTTAGTCTCTACAATACTCTACTATCACATTATGGTTGAGAAGTTCATAAGTGGAGTAATAGCAATTCTAACATGGTTTGTTACTTATAGAGTTTGGTATACCATACCAAATTTATTACCAAATGTGCCTGGACATGGTCTATTTAAATATAATGTGGAGAAAAACACTTCACCTAATGTACCTCTAAGGAAAAGGTCATCAACTTTGAATAATGGAAAGCATTTTATGGGAATGCCTCTTAATAAAAACCAAGAATTAGGGGAGCCAGCAGAAGAAACAAAATAAGTAAAATAATTTATATGGTTGTTCTTATTTTTAATTGTTGTTTATTATGGTTAAAATTTAGCTCTAAGTCTCTTATCATCAAAATTCTTGGTATATTTTTAATATCAGAGTTAATTTTATTATTTTGTAAGTCAAGTGTCACAATGTATTTATTTATGCCTAGTGCCTTTAAAAAATAATATTTACGATTTGTATTGGTGTTTAAAAGATGTGGGCTGTGTAGGTAGTTTTAAATAAAGAATTGTTTTATATAATTTGTTGTATGATATTTATAGAAATCAAATCCAATGATACTGATAGTATAATATAAATTTATATGAATATATACATAATATTCTAAAATCTAAATACAGCTATTTAAAGGATATAATACTGATATGTTGATTATAAATACTTTTAGATTATTTTAATATTCATTGCACTTTCTTTTCACTTTTTCAAAAATAGTTTCATTTAAGAAATATTTATAATAAAAAGTTAAATTAAGTATGTATTAACTATGAAAGTGCAAAAGAAGCGCAATTTGAATACTATTTAATGAAATCAGGATTGATTTAGTTATCTTTTATCTTTTTTCTGATTTAGTTTCATGTTGATAAATGCTATTTTGCAAATTTATTTAATTACCAAATTAATTTTTTGAAAATATATGCCAGCGTTATAACAACAGCAATAGAAACAACTCCTGCAGAGGCGACATAAATAGGAGGTTGAGATGTTAAAATCATTTTGACATGAACAGATATACCAGGGATCGTCTTTTTAAACGAGTTTCTCTGTTTGACACGGCTAAAATAATTTTCAATATGGGGACGTTTGCCAGAAGCCCAAAAGCGTTCATCTAATCCTAATTCCCATAAGCGTTGCAACAGCACAGCCAGATTTATATCAGCAATACTGAATTTTTCACAGCATAACCATGCATCTGTAACATTAAATAAATGATATTTCTATGTTTTATAATAATAATAGTAATAATCTTTACTAAAAGAATCTAAGACTCAATTTGTTAGTATTACAGATTTAAAAACTATATTAGTAGCATTAAAAACAAAATTAAACATTAAATGACATTAAATTAACACTTGTCATAACTGTGCCATTTCCGTGGACATAGCATAGCAACGACTACGATGTGCAGTCTAGACGACCAGCAATCATTTCCAGAATGCTGCTGGTTCTGCCACGCAGTCTCGCACCTTTTACGGCATTGTGGCATAGAAACAGTCCACTTTAGCTGCCGCAAGCTACAGAAACGGGGCAGCCCCAACAACACTGAAAGAATTATTATACTGCATGCGTAAGGCATTATACGATTTCCTCGAAAACCTAGCCCACAAGCAGCAAGTGTAGAAATTTGTACAATAAACTTTGAATAATGTTACTTTTACTTTGTCAGTACAACGTGCAAATCGTCGAGGCAACATATTCGCCCTAATTGACAAGACGTTGGCCTCAAAGATCATTACGACACTTTTTTTGGTATTATATGTCAATCCACGTCTATCAGCATAAGACTCACACAAGTTTAACAGCCACAGATTGAAGCACTCAATAGCACCATGTCGTCGGTGAAGCTAATGTTATTTATGTAAATTCCGTCGATGTAACAGCCAACCCTGGTGCTACTGAGCTCCTCAAGCAACTCAATTACATAAAAGTTGAAAAGCGTTGGTGAACTCAATCTTCCCTGCCTCACCACGCATTCCAACCCCTACGACTGACAAAACGCCAGCCCGTCGAACTTAATTGACCTGATTTCCATATCAATATTTCAAAATACTGGCGAGTTTCTGTGGTACATTAATTTCTAGTTTTTTCTATAATATATAATAAGAAACCAGGTCAAAAGCCCTTGACAAGTCCCAAAAAACAGGCATAAATTGGCGTTTTCCGTTTAACGTAGTATGTGACAGCATGCTTAAGACCCAGACAACACTCTGTTGACAATCCGGGTTGAAATCCGAACTGGTTATATGTGGCCTATTATTAGTATTTATCGAGTTGTGGTACACTACTAAGGTACGCATCATTTCACTCAGCATGAAACTGTGGTTATTACACATATTGTACACAATTGCCAGAACTCTAGAAACCTGTGAACAGGCATAATGTATATGCTCAATGCTGAGACCATGATGACCTGCGGATTTACCTCTGGTCATACTCTTAATAGCACAAGAAACTTCTTAACTAAGCTAAAAACCCCAACCCCAACTCTCTGCTAGTCTTAACATTCAGCACCGACTCAGAAGGCCCTTTTGGCGACTTAATAATGTAGTGATCCCTAAAAAGATTTGCAATTTTATTAGTCTCACAAACACCTGACTGACACTCACGGGAAGAGATGGCACGCTGTTCATTCTATTTGTATGTTTCCAGAAACCTTTAAAATTATTTTTATAATGATATGAAGCCAGACGGTCCTTTCTGATCCGTTCTTCGTGGTTTTAACACCATTTCAACACCCTTCTAGCCTCACACATTTCTACACAAAGGCTACCCCCGGTTGATTTACTGTACAAGTGCCAAACCAAAAATTTCTGTTTAGAATTCCCGTGAGCCTCAGCTACATGACTATTCCATCCAATTACTTTTTTCTTTGGTACAGGCTTTTTATTGTTTCGTCTTAACAAGGAAGATTCCAAAAATATTTGTACAATTTTGTTGTATAATTTTACAATAATATTTCTATGCCCTAAGTCACTACAAGTACTATTGCAACACGCGTGAAGTTCATATGGCATGTCTATTGTACTTCACCTATTTTGACATTCTCTCTGGTAGTATTCATTTGCTCTAAGCTTCTCTCTCTCCAGAAAACCTCATTTAGATGTGTAGGTAAAAGTGATTTCTTCGGTAATACGATATCAATATTACATTCCATAACCAAAGGAAAATCATCTGACCAGAACACATCATACAATACAAAAATATTACGCACAGAGTCCTTAGCGGCTTCAGTAACTACACAATGATCAAGCCACTGCTTGGACCCGTGAGCTTCACTTATAGATGTATACGTATTACTTAAACAACCTAGCATTTTAGTGTCTATACAACTCCACTTTTGTTCCATGCAAAACTGACATAGTTCGTTATAAAACGGTTCAGACGGATGTGCGTTATAGTCTCCAAATATGTAAACACAGTACTCCTTGTAGGTATCAATAAACTCCACCAAGTTAACAATTGTATTTGTAGGCATATACATACTGAACACTGTTAATGACTTATCTTGTATCACTATTTTGACAGCACAAACACGCGGGTTATTGCACTCTACAATAGACACATTTATAAAAACACTACGCCTCTTATACCCTTAGACGTGTCCACTGCAGAGGCCCCGTGGGACTGAAGTCATCAGTCAAAGTATCAAGGAACTATAACTCCACCGGCAACAACCAAGTTTCTTGCAGAGCTATTAAATCTAATATTTTACACAGCTTCCGTATACATTGTGCAAAGCGCTTAAAGCTTTTGCATTTAAAGGTTACTCTGTACATACTCTTTTATCCATTAATAGGTGGAAGATTTTTCAGCGCAACCTTTGTTATAGATGTTTTATTTTAATGCCCTAAGTTTTATGTTTTGTTTGATGTTTTATTTGATGCTTCTGCTTCAAATTTATGAAGCGGCGGAAAGTTATGCTTTGTGGCCATACATTTTTGTCAATCTACAGCGGTAACACAAATAGTTTGTAGGCGTAATATTCACATTGTAGCTTAATATGCACTTTTTCTAAAATTACGCTGTCGTTGGACTTGTTCTTAATGTACTTAATGATGTCAACTGAACATTAGTAATAAATAAAGGAACTTTTCTATCTGCGGCCTTAAATTATTCCTTTGATTCTATGATAACATTACTCGTCTTGCCAAGAAGTCGGTTTTTTGATTTCCGTGATTTCTTTTGTACCACGCAGGAGCGGCTTCACCTATAGTGCAGGGTGTGCGATGCGCACGAACGCCGCGGCGCTCCCTGAGACAGCTAAGAGTATCGTCTTGGACCATCATGGTACAACAGTGATATGACAGAAGCGGCCAGCCAGCGCAGTCGCCGCAGTTATCAAATGCGAGCGCTCTATGGGAGGCTCACATTTAGTAACGACGGCAAAGTTAATAGTCATAGCCGGGGGGTGGGGGGACTCAGGCCTAGGGAGCGCCAGGGTTTCATTGTACATCGTCTAGAGCCGCCCCTGGTACCACGGTCCAGTCTTTCTTTGGAAATTGTACCTTAAGAGCGCCCGCATATTTTTTTTTTAATTTGGTTACAAGTGAATGTTGATTCACATATTCGCACCAACGTGTCTTCATCAACTATTGATATTTTATTTTACATGGAAGCTAATAGCTCATTGATAACTAAGTTACAATTATAACTCTTTAACATACTAGACATTTTCAAAAATGTTTTACACGACACCCGTCCGGTACTGTGGACCGCGCGTGCGCAACTGTATATTTATATCAAATATTTATATTATATTAAATATTTAAGGCAAATCTCCAAAGTCTGGAACACCTTTGCAAGGTGGCTAGTTTGTTGGTATTTTATCGGATAAATATTGGGGAGTGTGGAAACACTACACAATCTGATACACTCGGCAACTTACTACACAAGAAGCTCACCTAAAAACACCGAATTACGATTGAGATTCTAAAGTCCCGTATAAAGCGTTTTGCTTCTACTTTCTTTGTAAAAACGGCAAAAGTTCCAAACTCTCTGCTGGAGTCGGTGTTTTCCGATAATTAGGGGTTTACAAATCCAAAGTAAATAGGTACTTACCAGGTAAACATGCCACACCTCAAACTACTGTCTCTCCTTAGGTCAAGTGGGCTGTAGTCAAATGCTTACCTATTCAGATTTAAAAAAATCACATAATTATTTACATACCCTCACTCTGCTGTTGCAACTGATCCTCAATTTTAGAAAGGACTTCATCCACAATATTGATCACTTTTAGATATTCTTCTTCATTGGAGAGTATTTCATGTTTTCTCTCTTGTATCTCGGCTTTATATAGAAGAATACTTTTGGCTTTTGGATTTTCATCAGCTAATCTTCTTAAATTTTTTGAATTACCTAAATCACCAACTACAAAAAATATTATTAGTTCCATACCAACAATTATACAGAAATATAATAAATAGAAAGAATCATTACTTTTGAGAACTTCTCTCACTGGTAAAATAAAAGGTAATCTTGGGCTGCCACAAAGGTGTGGATGAAAAAATGATCCAACTGTAATCACTCCAGCAGGTAGAGCTTCAATAAGATCTCTAAACTTATTAATGTTCATCATAACTTTTGGATCTTGAGAAACCTCCAATAATGGAGTAGTCTCTGTAAGAAATATATATATATATATTGACAGTTATATTTATTGGTGTTTAAATAAATTAATCAAGTTAAAAATAAAAATAACCTTGATCCAAATACATTTCCAAGTAATCTAAAATTCTGGTAGAATCAGGAATGATAGAATTATTTACTTTAAGCACTGGAATTTCTCCACGGGGATTAAGTTCAAGAAACCAAGAAGAATACTGTTCACCCTTTGTTATGTCTATAACTAATGGTTCAAATTCAATATTTTTTTCGTAAAGTGCCATTAAAACCTGCAGCAAAAATTATAAGTTAGAGCAGAAAATAAATAAAATGGAATCTATCATCAATGTTTGAAAAATATTAAGGACTTTTTTGTAAAAGCATATAGTCTTACAAATAAACTTTTAATTAACCTTACCTTTTGAGAATAGAAGCTGTAGTAATTGCAGTACAATAATATATTTGTTTTATATCCATTGCTTGTAGGGGTATTAATTAATTTGGGCTGCATTTTATCCAGATATTTTTGTACATAATGCATCTTATCAAAATTATAACAAATTAAAAACAATACAAATTCTTTAGATAAGTTTATACTATTTGCTAAAACTATTATAGAATAGCTTAAACTAAATAAATCCAAACACAAGCTAAACTAACAAAAATTTGAAAACTAGTTTAAGTTTTCGTAACTTTTCACGATTCAAAACAAGTGTCACCAACTTTAAAAAAATAGATCAGGTGATAGGGACGATTTGTTTCATTTTACGCATTACTACTTTAGAAATTGACATATTTCAAATTATGAACTTAAACAAGTATAAAATTGCAAGCGGTAATTCATACTTATACTATGAGATAAATTTCGTCGAGACAGATACTTTTTATTTTGAATTTTATTCTGATAAAAAATTCATTGTCAAAGGTCATGTCTTCTATACTCAGTTAAATTTTCTAGGGACTCAAGGGTATGTACTTAGAATGAGTTTCTATTCTCTAAATCTGATTTTTTTACGCTTTACATCTCTATTGTAGTGAAGTAAAGATAACAGATTTCTAAGGTATGTGCTTAATACACATGGTGCACACTGACCATAATAAAAATGTAATAGTTTACGCTTGTGTACTAGGCAATAGTCTGTGGTTGTGTAGTCTATAATCTGTTGTTACTTGTTAGTTGTTGTTTCTTTAATCTGTAATTTGTATTCAATCGTATTTGTCAAATATATTTAATTTAATATTAAATTAATTGTCTTTGTACTAATATAAGTTTACATCTAATCCTTATCGCTCTTGAGTATAAATTAATATTTAGTTTGAAATGCTGCTCATAGTACATTTTTAATAATTCATTTTACATTTGATTAAGACATTCTAACTCAAAAGTTGAAAATGGAGGTGTCCAATAACACCGACGCTGTTAATCTTGGCGTTGGTGAAGTCGAAGCAGAAATCGGAGAAGAATTAAAACAGTTAGAGGAAGGGAAGGATTATGATACTCGTAGCGAAGTATCAAGTTCTTCTTCTAGTGATTCCAGCACTCCTAGCATAAGTTCTGTTAGTACTGAAAAGTCAAAACGCACCGTAAATCGTAAACGTACAAAGTCTGTAAGCCACTCTCCTGTACAAACAAAACGGCGATGCGTTACTTCTACTAATACTAAAATCAAGACATATGATTACATGACAAAACTAAATTATTTATTTAGAGATACCAGATTTTTCCTCATAAAATCTAATAATTCAGAAAACATTACGTTGTCAAAAGCGAAAGGGGTTTGGTCTACGTTGCCACAAAATGAAGCTAATTTAAACCAAGCATATAGAGAATCAAGAAATGTATTGTTAATATTTTCAGTAAAAGAAAGTGGCAAATTTGCTGGTTTTGCACGCCTTGCGAGTGAGTCCCGCAGGGATGTTCCTTCTATATCCTGGGTTTTACCACCTGGACTTTCAGCAAAAGTATTGGATGGAGTTTTTAAAGTTGATTGGATTTGTAGGAAAGAACTGTCTTTCAGTAGTACACTTCATCTTTATAATCCTTGGAATGAGGGAAAACCTGTAAAAATTGGGAGAGATGGTCAAGAAATAGAACCCAAGGTTGCTGAGGAATTGTGCAGGCTATTTCCTGAGGATGAGGGTATTGAAATGACTCCTATATTGAGGAAATCAAAGGAGGCCTCCAAAAAGGGTTATTTGAAAAGTGGTGGCAGCTACAGAACTTATAGGGCACCATTATCTGCAAGAGGATCAGGATTCAGAAACCGTATGAGTTCATCTGCTAGAAATAGAAGAAAGACCTTTACTTCTCCAAGAAATAGATTAGGATCAGCTGCATTCAAGCGTAGATCACCATCACCTTACATGCGAGATCGTTTACCTTCATGGTTTACTCGCAACAGAGAAAGTTATAACAACAGTGGATCAGCGGCAGCTGAAGCCTATGTGGCAGAATACATGCGATCCATGCATCACCAGCTTCCTCCATTGCCTTATGTACCACCCCCTGGTTTCAGTGGTGCTCTTGCAACATACGATGGTTTGCCACCACCACCGCCGTCACCACGGTACTATGATATGCCTGATTACCCTCGCTCGGTGTTAGTGTATGATAAAAGGTCATATGAACGTTCAGTAGATGAATTCCTATGGCGAACATCGGAGCGTTCACGTGGAAGAAGTCGTGAACGTGATTCACATAGATCCTACAGAGATCGCCGATAGAAGTAATTTTACCACCGATGTATTAATTATTTTATGAATGCTAATAAAAAAATTGTGTTTGAACTTTGAACTTTATTGCATCGTTAATCTGTATAAGTGTTGTGATAAACTTTTTAATCTGGAACATTTATGTTGCCTCTGGACAATTGTTTAAATAGTTATTGTACGGAATATAATGAAGACAGTTTAAAAAAATATATGAGAGTGAAGTAGGGTACCAGTGATGCAGGGTAAAAAAAGTTGTGAAACCACAATCATTGAAGGACTTGCTACATTAGTAGGTAAATTAGTTGATGAAATAATTTTCAACATTTTTATATCAAGATATAAAAGAACATACATATATTTAAAACGGTAGTGTTTTGATAATGAGATTTGTTTTCTCTTTATAATCTGCAATGGGGCTGTGAAAATCTGTGATATTTAATTATACAGTATTTATATGAATAATATATTTATAATCTGAAGCTATAAATATTTATTATAGAACAAAATTATGTCACATAGATTCCTATTTATACATTGCTGATTTTTCTACTTACAACTAATTAATTAAACTACTTAACAATAATAATAAGCATTTATCAAAACTACATTATTTACTAATAGTTATCATTATTCTAAATAGCAGGTGATGAAGAAGAGTCAAATTACTAAAAACTTGTTGGATCTACTTCAAATTATAATATATTTTTTTTAATTTATAGGAATATCTCAAACTTTTTGGTCCAGAAATATCATTACCTATTTTATAAAATCTATTCTAGTTAAGATGAATATTATAATATTCATCTTAGCTAGATTAGATTAATTTACAGTTTTAAGTTTGGGTTTTATAGGTTTGATGCAAACTAACAATAAAAATCATGATCAGCCTATGTCCCATCACTGGGCACAGGGTGCCATTCCAATTAAAAATAAAACAGTCTTTCTTCACCTTCCAGAGATGGCAAAAATTTTCTGGTCTTAGAAGGAATGCAGGATTCATAATTTCAAAGGCTCTTCATGTCACAAACCAACATTACACCTTCGTAAGTTACGTACAATACGAAAACAGAACTATTTAAACTTTAATTTATGCTAATATTATAAAACTAAGAGTTTGTTTCTTTGGTTTGACACGCCAATCTTCGAATTAAATGAATTTGAAAATGGAGTATGAGAAAGGCTATCTAGTGTTACACTACTGCTTTTAATTATCTTAATAATAAATAAAATCGTTCGTTTGTATGAGAATCTACGAGTAGTAGATAATATTATACTAAAAAGGGTGTACGGATTTTGTTTAAAGTTACTTTAGTTTAGCTTACTTTATAAATGTTATTTATGCTATACAAGCATTTGAAGTTGCGGCTAGTAACTACTATAAAATAAAAATATCTACATCATAACCGTAAGACCTAATATGTTTTCAAAGAGACTTCATTTATTTATTTTTTGTGTTCAATAAGAATATTAAAATTAAAAATAGACGTAATTAAAATTTAAAATAGAATATTAAAATTATAAATAGAAATTTCTAACATAACTTAAATTTTAAAAGGGTTCAATGCCAAGCGGTTAATGGGACCTTTATTAATTTTTTTATTGAGTCTGTATTTGGGTTTCATAACTTAAAAAATGTTTGGTGGGAACCTCGTCAGCTTAGGTGCCAATTAAAATGGAAATGTGAAGTGCTGAAATATTTACACCGTTGAATTTAATTTCATGTTATACAGCTTAGACGAAAACCTGTTTACATAAACATGACTATTACATATAAAAGTTAATTTTTATACCTATATAATTGCAAATTAGCAGTTTTTTAAAAAAGGCGAGCTTTAGGCTAAGTAAGCATATTCTCAGGTAATAATTTAATATTATTACCTACTCTATAGATCATTGTTTCCATTGAGTGTGGGAAATGATATTGCTGGCCAGATCTTGATAGTCTATGGCATTGGTTTTGCTTTTATTTTCAAATTAAGTTACACATACATAATTTCCTCTGCGTTTTTTCCCTTTGAGGTCGTTGTCAAGCGTAAAGACATACTGAGAGCGAATGAGAGCGTTATATTCCCATTATCGGTCCCACTCTATTGTACAGGCATCGTAATATGGCCGCCTTACAGAATCGACGCCTTAATCTCAATACGCACAGCTCATGTTCCAAGGACATCGAGGTGTGTGTACAACCTTTAAGGAGTTTAATTCTAATTTTATTATTAAAATACATTGGGGCTACAAAACATTAAGAAATACTTTATTTAATCCCATTTGCACAAATAAATATAGATATAAAGTGAGATAGTATAAAATTGTAATACTATTTTTTTGTAAGTTAGTTAAATATCGCCATTAGTCAGTAGTTCTGCGTTTAGGTAGAGAGTAGACTTAGGCTAACTTATCTTGATATTAAACTTACATGTTCTGAGATTACATAAATCAGTCAGTAAATAATATTTATATTCTGTAATTTCCGCCGCCACTCTAACAATGTTGTCTTGGTGTGTTCATACGTAACATACCAACAATGAGCATCACTAGAATAACGCCACACAACAAATATTTCCATTATGGTCGCTTATAATGGACATCTTTAAGTAGTAAGAAATTGAGTCATTTATAATAGTAACAATTTAAAAAGTAAATAAAACAATACCCATCAAAAATCGTGCAAATAAAAATATGTCAAGCCACCATCGCATCGCATCCACTTGGAATCTCGTAAAAACAATTGTAAAAATTTCATAAATTTTTAATAAAAGTATAAAAGTCGTAAATTTTTTATCATTGTAAAATCAATTAGTGCCATTTTAGTGTTAGAAAAACAATATTCTTTTGTAGATGTTACGGAAAAATAAAATTTTTATAATATTACTTTAAGAGATGCAAATAAAGACATTCGGGTGCAATGAAATACATGTGAACATTTAAAAAAATATATAAGTATATATTAATTTTTAATAAAACATATTTTTTTAATATGAGATTAAAGGTTAATTCATACCTATTTAATGATACTAGATGAGACGAACTAAGTTTATTGTACTGTCGAAAACAAACAACCCAACAACAAAACCGCAAAATTGCTCACTTATCCCGCTGCAGTTTGCGACAAAAACGCGTGTTTTAAATTAAACGAAATCATTTGCATCTCAGCGCTAAACCGCAAAGACGTCCATTGTTTAGAGTTGCATTAATCTGAAGAAAATAGATATTACTCCGGAAAAAGCAGGTCAAGTTGTTGTTCTAATTGAAAGGGACCAAAACCAGAGGTACTGTAGCTCGACAGCTGAATATTAGTCGATATTTTCGACCTGGTCGATCTGGTCGAGCCAGCGCTACAACGCAATGCACAAATGATTTTTTGTAAAGAAAGGGTTGTGAAATCGTCTGAAATACCGTCAAACTTGCATAGCATCTCCATAAATCTCCATAGGCCAATAAATGACCCTAAACTGAGGACCGAACACTGCCATGCTAATTTTCAATTTGCACAAGTTCGTGTACATTAGACAGTCGACCGATTGAGAGCAGTTCAATTCATAGTTTGAATCCAGGATTTTACTTTGATGATGAACGAGGAAAGCTCTATAGAAGACCCACAGAGAGATGTTGCCAGTATTACATTGCAAACTGAGATATTAATTAGAGCGGTGGATCGTGTATGTTCTAGGGAGGCATTTCACTCGTTTCAAATATTGTTCTAGCCAAACTGCAGTAGCTTCTAAATGCGCTCAAAGAAGAATTGAATGGTGTACCTTAAGACTTCATCAAATTTAGAGTCTATAACAAATCGGTGTCAAGCTGTTATTCGAGTTTAAAGGGAGTAACACTTCCTATTAATATTAAAACTAATTTATAAAAATGTTAAAGTAATTTATAAAAATGTTCATATATACATTTCGTCGCACCCGAGTGTATTATTATTTTTTTATAACATATATTAATATAAATTGTTTTAGTGACAGCACACTAGATGTAGTTCATAATAAATCATATATTATGTAGACATGGATTACGGGCGATGTAGAAATGGATCTTCATACACTGCTGATGTATGGTACTTATTTTTAATATTATTATTGTTCGTACTAATAAAGGTGACTAGAATCTAATAACATGAAAACTTTTAGAAAAAATGTAAGTCTGACTTAACGTCACTAAAATAACTTACAAAAGAAGAAGAATTTCATTTATCAAAGATTTCGCGATTTCAAGGTGAGATGCTAGACTAATAGGTGGAAATCAATGATGGAAAAATGTACCTCACCCCACATTTTTCGAGGTCAAAGATACGACACAGGCTAAATAAATAATTAATGAGCTTTATCTTTCGTTTCCTCTTTATAAAACTTTTTTCGTAGACCTGAAATAGACTTAAGTGACTAAAAGTTTAATTTAAAATGTTGTAATAGATTATCCAATTCTCAAAAAGTATCACTTATTTTGATTTCGAATGTTTGAACAGTTTTCAAATATTCATCTTAATTTTTTTAAAGTCATCTTAAATTAAAAAAGCTATTCTAATTTAAAAATTAAAGTTAAAAATATATATAAAAATGGTTATCGGTTTAGTTAATAACCAACTTACAAGATATAACCATTATGGAAGTGTTGAAGAATTTAAATAGTTTATTGAAAGATAATAATAATAATAATAATACTCTTTATTGCACACCAAATAAAAAAAAAATACAAAACTATGGAAAAAAAATAATAATACTAATAACAATATGGTAGTACAAACAGGCGGCCTTATCGCTAACAAGCGATCTCTGCCAGGCAACCAGTATTTAGAGGATAACTATAATGGAAGTAAAAGGGGTATGCGATGAAATGGACATATATTTTTGCAATATAATACATACAAATACCATAAAGTAATCATATTAAATAAATTATATTTTACGTTTTAATTAATTAAAATATATTTTAATAAATAAATAAACTATTGATCAAAAGGATTATAATACAAATATTTATAACAAAAGTGAAAAAAAATGAAATGAAAAAAATTAAAAATATTATTAAAAAAAAAAATATTATTATTATGAAATATATTTATAAATATTTAATGAAATTAATATGAATGAAGGTAATATTCCTTTACCATACTTTTAAAAACCGCTAGCGATTGAGCGCGTCTAGTTTGTAAGGGAAGGGAATTCCAAAGTTGGACAGCAAGGACAGTGAATGACTTAGAGTAAAAGGAAGAGTAAAAGAAAGATATGTATTTATTAAACATAGTCCCCCTTACTAATAAAAATGTTTATAGCCAGTAATAGTAATATATACTCCGTTGTGTCACTTTCAAACCTTTGACGTAAATCGCTAGTTAGAGAGTGACAAAAAAGAGATAGTAAGTTATAGTCTATATAAATATTTTTATAAGTATGGGGGAGTATGTTTGTGGGTTCAATGTACATACGGGTTGAGTTCAATTTTAAGAATTGAGTCCTTGGTCATATATAATCCAATGAAATATAAGTAATCATGAAACAGGTAACAAGTTTGTGAACAATTTAAAATAATAATCTTATTAGTTTAGTTTATTTTAGATATTATGTAGTTAATTAATTAAATTCGACAAAGTTATTCAATTCGTGATAATTTGACTAAATCATTTTATGGTCTAAAACAACTTACTTAGTCAAAATGAAAAATTTAGAAATGTTCTTGACGGAATTTTCGTTATACCCTGTAGCGTATAGATAGTATAAAAAAATGACTGGACTTTATAATATATATATATATATATATTATAAAGTCCAGTAATAATAATACGCCATTCATTAAATTTCTGTCGTAAAAATATCGGAAAGTAACATTTTTATTCTGTAACAAAAATACCGTTCTGTGAAATACTGTTTAATACATCGTTTGTTCAGCGTTTAAAGGATTATCTTTTAAATTCCTGCTGCAAAAACATGACTTTCCAGAACTGAGGTCTTTTTAATGAATAATTAATACATCACCGACTCGTCGCCAGTTCTCTTTGTGATCTTAGCTATGTTTGTTAGATGTTTTGTGAAATTAAAATATTAAAATATAACAAGTTTTAAAAAGTATATTAAAATATAACAAGTTTAAAAAAAATTAAGAACTTTTATGTGTTAACGAATATTATGCGTCCGAATATTTAAATCATAACGTTTCCTAGGAATGAGACCTTCGCTTTCAGGATATTTTAAGTTTATAATATATTGTAATACTCTATAAGTCGTTTAAAAAATGTTATAAAAACAAATATAGGACAAGTCCGCTGTGTTCCTGTCATCGACACTTCCCAGGACTTAGGCATTTACCTTGCGGAGCCGGTGATAGGTTGGACTACGAAAAAATGTTTTTATAAACATATATTCAATGAAGATTTTCATTTCATTTCATTTGCTTATAAACAATAAAAAAGAGGAGTTTGTTAGTAGGAATCTTAAAAACTATGTTAGAGAGTGCTTGCAGTTAAATCACATTAATTATTTTTTTTACTGGTGGCTAAATTAAAAGAATCGAGTTAAGATATACTATATATAGTGAAGCAAGGTGTGTTTATTTCCAAAATTTTATCAATTTGTACTTATTTTTAACATTGGTAAACAAGCGGCTCAAAAAACTGACCACAAGAGCAGATTATTAAATAAGCCAAACCCAATATGAACCCACCAAAAATAAATACTTATTTGTATTTATAAATCATAAGCAAGGTATTATTATTGAATTTGAATATTTAATAAAGATTATCGAATTTTCATGAGGGTAGGCAGAAAATAGGTAATTCATGAACTTCGGGTTCTAATGTTTTATCAATATATATTGGCCAGCTAACAAATAATGAAACAATCTTTTAACTGTTGTGTTTATTATCTATACCATTACTTATCATTTGATTTATTTGATTTAATTTTTACTGAATGATTTATGAAATCTCAGAACGTTTAAGTTTAATATACTAACTCATTATTAACTAGCTTCTGCTTGCGTCTTTTGTGTGAAATTCAAGTGAGATTACAACTAAGTTTAAGGATTATTGAATAACTTACAAGGAGGTAGGTTTACCAAATCAGTATACTTTAATTTTTACAAGTGTCTATATATTTTTTTTATATATTTTATGTATGCACACGTAAATTTATCAGAATTTGCCTGACTAGTAAACACATTCGCCATGATTGTACCATGCTTAGAGTTAATGAACAAGGGCTCCGAACGCGTTCAAAACTATTTCGATAAATTTCAACGAAACTAAAGTGAATAGAGACACATTTATGTATAATTAATATTAATAAAAAATAAATATTGTTATCACTATAAGATATTAAAAAAAGTGTGGGTCTATCAGTCAGCAATAACGAAAAGTCAACGACAGGATTCAGATCATTCAAATAAATATAATATACACATTTATAAATACACACTTGATTGTCAACAGTTACTAAACATTATGGGACGAAAACTATACTCAAAACTAAACATAATTTATAATTTAAATATAAATGTGGTTTTGCCAGTATCCCAAAATTTGTAAATATTCTAAAAAATAGCCTTTATGCTCGGTTCTAAAAGCTGTTAAAAAACGGGCATTGACACGCGCATGTCATTGTAATGCTAAATTTTCGGACAAAAAATTTTCCCATTGAAGTCTGAATGAAGAATGGGTTTTCAGTTTTTCTGTGATTATTCCTCAACGACATCGAATTTTTAATTTTTTTTAAACTTACCACACTGATGTCTATCAGTGGCAAAATTTGGAAATTTTCGGAAATGCCGTTTTTGAGTGATGTTTTCACAAAGGATGTAGAAAAATGTCTCATAGAGAGCTTCGCTCAATTATTATGACCTATTTTTTGAGTTTTATCGACTTATAAACTTGACTTAACCATAATAAGGTGATGCTTTTGGTAATATCGCCTATGGGCTAAGAGTTATGATCATATTCAAATTCTATTAGTGTGGATAAAGTTTTTAATTCTGTGAGTATTTAAGTAGACACTGTTTTATTCTGGGTTTATTTATATTTCTGATCATAGATTAATAATTAATAACACTACGTAATTGCTCCCGATAAATATAACATTCCGTGATAGTCGCTGTAAAGATGAGTGATTAACGAAAACATGGTATTTTGATTTAATATATTAGTCTTTTTTCTTTTCTTTTTAATTAAGAAAGACAGTAGCTTGTTTTGATATTCTTCTGTTATATATTTTTGAAGGACTTTTTAGTTGAAATGGCTAAATAAAACGATTAAAATAGCTAGCTACGTATATAGAATTCAGCAATCAGGTCACTAACCACAATGATTTATATAGTATTTAAGTATGTGAATATTGAGGTATACCTTAATATCTTTTACAAACATTCCTTTAGAAATAGTTATATGTCTCCATCTTTTCACTATCACAATGGATATTCACAAAATATGTAATTAAAACTGCCAATGGTTATACTCGTATTTGATTATTTCATTAAATAACTATTCATCTAACTACTTCCTTGTTATGTAAACATAGTGCAATATATATATTTTCTTTTAAATAAGATCCTACCTCCAATATTTTTCTTAGTACTAGATAATATTATTTTTTTGTGACATGAGAACGTTTGAGAAGCACGAAATCACAATATTTTTAGAGCATCTTTGCCTTTAGAAAAAAAGATAAAATATTTACTATAATATAGGAAATACCAGATTTATTTATTATTAGTGGCTACAGAAAAAATACATCCGGTATCCACAAGTACCTTAAAAGAATTTGTTTCAATAATGTCTTTCGGAAAAACAATCAACTAGTAACTCCTTTAAAAAGAGAATTGCTGAAATTTCAGTAAAACAATATTGATGATGTTATATATATATATATATATATATATATATATATATATATATATATATATATATATATATATATATATATATATATATGAAAAGGAAAACTTAGACTGTTTAAATATATATATATATTATTATAATATTTTTTATATTACTTAAGGAGATGGTGGTAAGGTCCTTTATCTTTTACGCGCTGAAAGCTGTTTTCTTTTAAGTACGGTCTTGCCCCTTGAGAAAGAAATATTCCAACAAAGAATAAACTCTTGATTTTTAATCCTTATATTGCAGAATCCGTTGAAATTACGTAAAAAACAAAATTTTAAATTGAAACACGTTCCAATAATTTAGAATATATTTCATAAGTATGAAGTATGATAAAAATATATATATTCTCAGAATTTTATAAAATTTCGAAAATTTTCGACTTTGTGAGATACCCTAAAGTCCCTTATTTGATGTCTCGACAGGTTCACACATGCTTAATTTAATATACTATCGCAGAGAAACGACGTATCATTGATTTTAGAGGAAAATCCAGTAATTATAATTATTAATTAAAGTTTGAAATACCCGCAAGTTCATAAGAAAAAGTGAATTGCGTGGAAACACTAAATGATTTAATTCTGGGATTACACGAGCGTAGAGAAAAATGTTTTGAAATAATTGTAATATTGACAGGACAAGAATGTGGTAATCGGAGTCTCAATTCTTAAGAAAAAGGCTCGTTATATTAGGATATTTAGAATTCTGTGCTAGAAATGGGTGATTTTAAAATAAAAAAAAGGATCGCGATTAAAGAAGAAACATATACTTATGGTGAAAGTTTTAGTGTCTACGAAGAAGTAAGTGTGCGAGGAGTGGAGAGACAAAATTGCAGCGCATACTGAGAAATATGAACCTAAAAGAAATTTGAACAAACGATGAAACTTTTTTATGCTTAAATATTTACTTGATAAGACATTTTAATCCGAAAACTATAACTGTCGTTGTAGGTAAAACTGCCAGTTTCGTTTAACAGTATTGGTAGGAACTAATTGTGCTTGGACAAAGGTACAACCTTAAGCCTCTTATATGTAAACTATAAGAAAGCATGACGATAAAAAAAAACTAATTCTTTCAAGAAATTGTTCCTCAAATATCAAGACTTGGGTAACCCGTGATGTTTTAGCGATTCGCTTAAAAACTTGGACAAAAAGAAGTGTACTTTAGTATAAGTTCAAAGCTTTAAAATGGGCTTCTATGAGAAGATAGCACAAGGTGCTATTCAAGAGCTTTCGGAATCTCCAAACATCAAAATAGGTAAATTAATAATCAACCTGATAAGTTCAGCTTTTAATAAATGGTTGTTTTCTAAAGAAATTGGGTTAAATAATTATAATTTTTAAAATGTAACGTATTTTTTTTTTTTTAAATACATGGCAGAAATTAAAATTTTATTATATTTTTTTTTTTTTTAAATGTAAATTTTGGTGATTCCTTATTACTATTAACGTGAATATCAATTCAATCACTTCAATTCAATCACTAAGAACGTTCACAACGTGAAACAAGTCGGGCAAATTCAGATAGTAATACCATGAGTACTGCCGGTAATTATGTTTAATTTTTATAAATCTGTCAGCAGTTTATAAACAAAATGAAATATTAAGACAGGGGATGAATAAAGAAACGTACTTATTAAATTACCAATGAGATCCGTTTGTTTCTTATAATAAAAACCTACGTGGGAAATTTCTTGTAAATTTAAATAATCATGCATAAATTAGCATTTCATCTTTATCCCAAAATGTTGGAAAATCTTAATAAGTTACGTAAATGTGATAAGAGAGCTTACCTATAACTAAAATTTCTTATAATTCATATATATATATATATATATATATATATATATATATATATATATATATATAAAATTTTGATTATGCTAGTAGGGTAGACTAGGTAAGATTGTAACAGTGGTCAGTTGAAACAAAGCGAGGTACAAGTAGAGTGGCCAGGTCGCCAAACCTAATAGGGGGATAGACCAGCCAGTCTGACCGGACATTTCAGTTGAAAGGCCGGACACCCTACATTATTGATGATTTTGTTTTAGTGAAATAATAAATAAAATCGAAGCATAAATCAGTCTCAGGTAGATATTTTAGGTAGGTAAAATGCCGGACAAGCCGGATACCGTTTATTTTGGCCGGACACGAAATCAAAAGATCTACATAGGTAGGTTTTTTGATTGCCAGGAAGATCTTTTGATTGGCAACGCTAGGTACAGGGTACACAAGGTGCAAGGCAAAAATGAAGCGGATGACAAGTCGAAACCCGAATTTTAGTGTTGTCTCTTTTTGCACAATGTAGGGCCTCCTACATTGTGTTTTTTGAAGGAAAAGTAAATATTTTTATTCGTACACTTTCATAATTCTTACGATTTTGATTAATGACTAATGAGTTCTAATTGTTTTATATGGTTTGATTAGTTTTTAATTGAATTTATTATTTTATTTTTTTAACTGTGAGCGGTTTTATACCTGAAAGGGGTACAGGACGTTACAGTACAGTTGAAACTTTTTTGTGCGTATAATGAAATAGTTTAATTTTTCTTGTTTTTAGATACCAAGAGTACGCGAAAGAAGATTACGAGATTTCAGGTCGACTTATGAATATATAAACAAACCTATGAAGATATAAAAGTGGAATCTTAACCACAAAAATTATTATTTGTAAACACTGAGTATTACTTCAAATAACCTTTTAAAGTTTTACTCTTTGTTTCATTTACTGGAGTATTAAAATCTACTTTATATTGAATTAAATATAGCAAGTAGTAAACAAATAACACAAAATAATACCGTTTAAGTTATATTTACTTTTCCTTTTATTTCAAAGATTTGAATTTTAATAAAAATGCATTTGTGATGTTCAAAAGTGACTTAATAGTCATAAATGTTGATAAAGCATATATTTTTATTATTTTGCATTATTTGCATATGTTTCAATTGACCTCAAACACTGTTTTAAGCGACCCTGGCATGGGTAGAGATGAATTCCTTTTTTTAATTTAATTTTACACTTATATGGTTAACAATAATCTTAAATAATATGAAGATATACTGAATGATGAAGATATACTGCCCTTCATGTTATATATTTCCAACTTCGCTTTGACTAATGTCAATGCTATGAGCTATTAACGCGAAAATGTTTTAACCGCACCCTGTCTGCTGTACTCAATAAACATGTAATATGTTATATAGTGAAAACTAAATTCTAAACTAAATACATTAAATGTAACAAATTTCAATATTTTTTCTTATATTTCTATTAACATCTTTTATTAACTTAGCAATTAACAATATTATTTATTTATCACTACAGTTAACCAAGATGTATGTCTCAATAGTCAAAATGCTTAAAAAGAACTCTTAAAACAGAGTTAAACGCAATTTAGCATTAAATATTCGTACAATCGATAATTTTATGAGCAATAAGTAGTTTTAAGATCTCGTTTTTTGTAACCTCTTACTCAATCTTTTTGGTCCAATAAGTAAATTAGTGAAAAAATATTGATTTAGACCAGATGATTTAGATATTTACTCAAGATGTAAGTGGATAATTGTGTTTTTCAAGCTGTTAATAAAAAGATGTCTCTAATCGCCGCTTCTGGGTGCTCGAGCCGTTGGTGCTCAGTTTATCAAGGCTTTGTCGGCGCTTAGTCTTATTATGTAATAGGAGGCGTGGAGATTGTAAGTGACTGGCGCAAGCGTGTTAGAGATCTGCGCGAAAGGGATGAGGGTGCGTCAGTCGGCGCTCGGCGACCGGAGGTGCTTCGCGCTTTGCGCCGCGCCCCTCACCGCCGAAGCGTGGCTCGGGGCGTGGCGCTTACGTAAACACGCGTGGTACTCGCGCTGCGGTGGCCACTCCACTGTCCGTCCTAGAACGACCCCATGTCGGCCCGCCGCCCTCGCGATATATGTGGATAGCTCACAGCACGGTGCCGCGCCATCCGCGCCGCCGCTGCCGCGGCCAACACCGCTTACCGCGCTTATAGGTATGTCTTCAAATTCAAACAACCTCAGACACACTTTTCTGTGGGAAAAATAATTATCCTTAAACCGAAATTATATTATAACATACTCTTAATCACTTGTCATAGTAGCTGTCATGTGCAAGTCAATGTCTTAATTAGAGGGGCTGAAAAAAAGTAAAATTGGTCGATATTGTAGTATTGAATAATATCGATGATAATGTGATATTTATCGATATAAGAGTTGTCAAAGCTAGATAAAAGAGATTTAAAATATATTGTAAATTTTTTTTCATTCTATATTTCTTCAAAATTTAATAAGCCCAACATGGCTATATATGTTAAAAAGTCAATTTCAAATATATAATGTATAAAGCCTACATTGAACTAATATGGTCTGTGTGAAGTGTGTTACCACAGAGTGGTTAAAACTATAAAAGCGAATCATCTGCTGACTGGATACTCGACGTTTAACGACTCATTCGTTAGCTGGAATATTATTTCAGTACTACAATTTACAGAAAAAATCTACAAAAAAGTTTTTCAAATGAACTAACAACAATACACACTCGTAAAACAAATACGTATCATTAAAAAATCTTTTTAAAATAAACAATTTTCTTTTTAAAGTATCATTTATTATAATTATTATTATACAACAGTATTATTTTGTATTCCTCACTAAATATTTAAAATAATATAAATATTTATTATTTTATTAAATTTTATCGATTTCTAACTAATTAGGTACATATTTATTATTACAGTTATAAAAGTATTATTTTTTAATAAGGTTTAAACAATAAATATTTTAATGAAATCGTAATAACTACATCTTTTAATATTTAAGTATATATTTATTATCTAAGAAAATTCAGTTTAATATAAACTTATTAATATTGTAAATTTAAGCGTCCGATATTTCAGTTAGGTAGGGGAGTTGTGAGTTGAAGCTTTTACGCCGCACTTTACTTTCAAAAATATTTTACCATACTGTTTTCAATTTACGTACAAAACAAACATTATATTGTGTTTTTTAAATTTACTTTGTGAATCTTTTTTGTTATATTAAGTTGTAGTAATCTTTACGGCAATTTTTAATTACAATACAATTATTTAATAAATGTTATAATACAAAAATTATGGATATTACAATACCATATATTAAGGTTGTATATTAAGGTTAAGTAACCTTGTTACTATAAAGGTTCTGCTATTTAAATTGTCTCATGAATATTTGTTTAACTGTCTTGTATAATTTGCACATTATAACTGGATGTAACTTCCGCCTATAAAAAAATCTCAGCCCATTTTTTTAGTCCACTTAACTAAGCTTCTTTAGTATATTAAAACTATCATTGAGTATCTTATCGGTATTGTTATTTATAATAACTTTTAGGGCCTTTAACTAACTGTTACTTTGTTGTTTGTGACATTAATGTATATATTTATATTAATATAAACATGAAATGAAATAGAAATGAATAATAAAACATAATCTAATCATCAAAAGTTTTTAATACGACAGTATTAGTTTTACGCCCGCAAATTTTTTACTGCAGCGTCTAATGGGAGGGGAGATTGATCTCTCTGAAATACTATAGGTCTACTTAGTTAAGGTGAACAAGTTGCTCTGAGCACACACACATGGGGCGAGCGAGATCCGGGGCCTCTTACTCAGAAATGATGTCAGTCGTTAATTTTGTAGTGGGTAGATCAGCGTTAAGATAGTCGCTAAAACTATTTCAAAACGTTTATTGTTAGGTAAAAAAAAGTAGTCCATAAAGTGGACCGATGTTTTCATATTGTTCAAGCATCAAAGACGAGATGCATGCGCGAACCGCGCTGATGGCGCTGGCAGCGCTGGGGGCGCTGGCGGCGTCAGGCGCGGCGGCGGAACGCGGCGGCGGCATCAAGGTGGGCGGCGGCGCGCCGGGTGCGGGCGGGCGCGAGGCGGCGCGGGGTGGCGGGGTGCGGCTCGGCGGGGACGGGCTGCGGCGCCCGCGCACCTCCCCCGCCCCGCAGGCCCCGCGCGCTCCCTCCGTCATCACCGCCGCCCTCGTCGTGCCCCACAAGGCCTTCGGTGCACGCGATTATACTAGGGCCGAGAAGGCGGCTCTATCCAAGCTGCCGCGCAAACTCAAACTTTTTTCACAAGTGCGCCTAAACGTTACGCTTTCTATGCAAGGCCTTACGCCTAGTCCGATGTGTAAGTGCCTATTAGATTTATGCTTTCGACGATTTTAGTAGTGATTAAATTAGAGATAGGTTTGTACTTTTGTAGTGGCAACTGCAGTTGACTTGGCATGAAAGTCGTTTAGTTGTTTGGTAATGTCTACCCGAAACACCATGAATATGCTGTTATCCTAGTAAATATTTTAAAATCTTACCAGTGCACTCTCTCTTCTCCTGAAAACATTATTTCTTGCTCTTTCTCTCTCTTCTTCTTACAATTACTGTAGTCAGTATAGGATAAACGAAAAAAACTGATAACTTAAATATCAAATTAATAAAATTAAAAAACATAACAATAAAATCAACTAAACGAATGAAGAACGAATGGCATGAAATTAGGAAAACTAATTAGTAAACTAAATTCAACTGGCAGACCTAAATCAAAATATAATAAAATGTATTAAATGCTTTCAGCTATCTTGGACTCGCTATGTAAGGAATTTCTAGCAGTTAACGTATCTGCTATACTTTATCTTATGAATCATGAACAATACGGGCGGTCTACTGCCTCTGCACAATATTTTCTACAACTGGCCGGATATCTTGGCATACCGGTAACGCTTCATTATGACTGCGCTTTCTCTTTCTGTATTACCTATATTTGCTTTTTATAGTAGTATAAAGGGGTTTGTTGTTTTCCAAATTTGATTGATTCTCCAGGTCATTGCATGGAATGCTGACAATAGCGGTCTTGAAAAGCATGCGTCTCACGCGTCACTGCGGTTGCAATTAGCGCCAACTATCGAACACCAGACAGCTGCTATGCTCTCTATACTAGAGAGGTACAAATGGCATCAGTTTAGCGTCGTCACATCAGCTATTGCTGGTCACGACGACTTCATACAAGCCGTGAGGGAGAGAGTCTCAGCTCTTCAAGTACGACTACTTCATATTCATAAATATAAACAAACGATTGACACAATAACGAAACAAAAAAATAAAATAAAATAAAAAACTTAAATTCGAATTCTTAATTATTTAGTGATATAAATTAGATACTAAAGCTTGAGAAATATTTTTAAATATAAGTTTTCGATGTTAAAGTTCATGTATACAATTTTGTTTCAGGATCGGTTTAAATTCACGATTCTCAACGCAGTGGTTGTAAAAAAACCAGCAGATTTAAACGAACTGGTGACAAGTGAAGCGCGCGTGATGCTCCTGTACGCCACGCGGGAGGAGGCGGCCGATATATTGTCCTCGGCGGGAGACCTGCACCTCACGGGGGAGAATTTCGTATGGATTGTGACACAGAGTGTACTCGGGTCTATGCAGCAACCGAATAAATTTCCTGTCGGCATGCTTGGTAACTACTTGTTGTTTATAAAATTGTGCTTCGTTCCATGTTTTGCCTGTAAATCCTATTTCTTATTTAGGTGTACACTTTGACACATCGAGTTCATCAATTATATCCGAGATAGCCACAGCGGTTAAGGTTTTCGCATATGGCGTAGAATCATATGTCTCTGAAACAGAAAATATCAGATACCCACTTGGTACCAGGCTCTCTTGTAGTGGAGTAGGCACTGGAGAAGCTCGCTGGTCCACCGGTGAAAGGTTTTATCGACATCTTCGCAATGTTAGTGTAGAAGGTGAATCAGGCAGACCAAGCATAGAATTTACTCCAGATGGGGAACTACGGGCTGCTGAATTAAAAATAATGAACTTAAGGCCAACACTCGGCGAACAGGTGCTTGATAATATCCGCAATTGGTTTTATTGGTATCATAGACGTCTTTAAAAATAAATGAATATTAAATTGCAGCTCGTGTGGGAAGAGATTGGTACTTGGAATTCTTATCCTAAAGAACGTTTGGTTATTAAGGATATAGTGTGGCCTGGTGGGTTGCATACACCACCACAGGGTGTTCCAGAAAAGTTTCATATGCGTATAACGTTTCTCGAAGAACCACCTTACATTAATCTTGCTCCACCTGATCCGGTCAGTGGACGATGCTCTTTAGATCGTGGTGTGATTTGTAGGGTTGCTTCAGAAATTGAGGTCGCAGGGTAAGAAATCAATGTATATGTTGTCAATAGGTCCTTTTGAATATTGTGGTATATAAATTCCCATAAATTTTAGCCTAGAAGCAGGCACCGCACATAGAAACAGTTCGCTCTATCAATGTTGTAGTGGGTTTTGTATAGATTTATTGCAACAACTCGCGGAACATCTCGGTTTTACTTACGAACTTGTGCGCGTTGAGGATGGTCGTTGGGGCACTTTACATCATGGAAAATGGAATGGGTTAATTGCAGAACTCGTGAATAAAAAAACTGATATGGTAAGATTATAGAAAAAAAACTCACTAGATTGATTTTTTTCGATTTTAAAAGCAATGTGATTACGAACTGTACCTATAAAAATTTTCATTTTTCAGGTTTTAACATCATTAATAATAAATTCAGACCGAGAAGCTGTCGTAGATTTTAGCGTGCCGTTTATGGAGACGGGAGTGGCCATAGTTGTAGCCAAGAGAACCGGCATCATTTCACCTACAGCTTTTCTGGAACCGTTCGACACTGCTTCTTGGATGTTGGTCGGGGCGGTTGCTATTCAAGCCGCTACTTTCTCTATATTTTTTTTCGAGTGGCTATCACCTAGCGGGTTCGATTGTTCTACTGGTCACAACTCTAAACGAATCCCACAAAATAGGTTTTCTTTATGTCGGACCTACTGGATCGTATGGGCGGTGTTATTTCAGGTGACCCTCCTACCCGACCTAAGAAAAAAAAGAAAAGTAAAGTCTTTACCTACTAACCGAGCCGTCGTTTGCAGGCTTCGGTTCACGTGGACTCCCCCCGCGGTTTCACCGCACGGTTCATGACGAACATGTGGGCGATGTTCGCGGTGGTATTCCTTGCGATCTACACGGCCAACCTGGCGGCGTTCATGATTACCCGCGAGGAGTTTCACGAGCTGAGCGGCCTCGACGACCCGCGCATCGCTCGTCCTCTGACGCAGCGCCCCGCGCTCAAATTTGGAACCGTGCCGTGGTCGCACACCGACGCCACGCTCGCCAAATACTTCCCCGAGCCGCACGCTTATATGGCCGCGTAAGATTTCTCGTTGATGATAAAATATCGCGGTGTGAAAATAATAAAATGTTACCCTTGTATCCTTATTTGTAGATATAATAAGAGTACGGTTAGTGCAGGCGTGACGAGTGTTCTGACGGCGGATCTTGACGCTTTTATATACGATGGGACTGTGTTGGACTATCTTGTATCGCAAGTGAGTTGATACATCGCGGTTGTAAATTAATATATCTACTATCGAAGTAGGTTTATTAATTTACCACATCTATTGTGGCTTAGTCTTAGTGTACCAAATTTATTTCTTTAATGTTTTTTGTAGGACGAAGACTGTCGATTGTTGACCGTAGGCTCGTGGTACGCGATGTCGGGCTATGGATTAGCGTTTACCAGAAATTCCAAATACCTAAGCATGTTCAATAAAAGATTACTCGATCTCCGCTCCAATGGAGACCTAGAGCGCTTACGCAGGTAGAATTTTTAAACTTTTTAGATATTTCGAATTGTAGATATCGGTAGGTATTATTAAAAAAAAGATACAGAACCATTGGCCCTCAGTGAGCCAGTGGTTCTGCCACTGTCATTTTCAATTTTAGTTGAGCAAGGATTAAATTTAATATTTTCTTATTATTTATGTATATGCAAAACACAAAAGAAACACTTATTTTAATTTCAATTTATTTTTATTGTTTTTAAAGAAAATAACTTGACACTGTCTTTCACAGTCACTTCACTTTTTATTAAGTTTTATGGTTAACGTCTTCGCCAGTCTGGATCTCATTTTAAAAAAAGTGCCCCAGACATTGGTGCAGCGTCTTAAATACTACTATGCTAGACTAGCTTTTGCGCCAACCGCGCAAAAAGTCATTTTAGTACTATTTTTACAATTAATGATAGTAAACATCTCACTTAAAGTAAATTAATCGTTATTTACATTTATCCTATAATTAAACATACAAATTGCTTTCAATAAATAGTAGGACAAAAATATTTAAATATAATTTTACAATCATGAAATTTTAGTGCTGCCATCTGTCAGTTTACAGTTCAATTTTAATATTTATAAATTAAGTCAATTTGAATACTAATTTAATATTCATGGTAAAAATAATCAAGTATTATTTAGCAAAACAATAAAACTAGAATAAAAATTGTAATTAGACGTTTTTATTTTTAGCAAAGCACACGTTGCGACAGATATATCTCCTATCTCAGTTCAATATAATCATTAAAATATAAAATAATAGAAGATATGTATAAAAATAAATAAATATATAATAATTTCTAGTACGATATATATCCTTCACCATATTCTATCACTTTTTAAACCACACGCAGGTACTGGATGACAGGCACGTGTAAACCCAACAAGCAGGAGCATAAGTCTTCGGATCCACTCGCACTGGAGCAGTTTCTCTCGGCGTTTCTGTTACTGATGGCGGGCATCCTGCTGGCGGCGCTGCTGCTACTACTGGAGCACGTGTACTTCCGCTACATGAGGGAACACCTGGCGGCGTCCAGTGCCAGCGCGTGCTGTGCACTCGTGTCTCTGTCTATGGGTGATTTGCTGCTACTGCTATTTTACGCATTCAATATCTTTCTATATGGTTACCGACTTATATTAAGACATCAGATTTGACATTGTCGATTTACAATTTGGATTTTCCAGTATTGGCTCAACATCTACATGAATGTGTGTTCGTCTTATCAGGACAATCATTAACCTTCCACGGGGCAGTGGTGGAGGCGGCCGCGCGGGGCTTCGGTCCCGGCAAGCGAGGCCATTGCCGCTCCGCCGTCTGTGCCGCACAGGTTAAATAATTTTTTATAATTTTTCGAGTACTAGGTTAAAATACATCCTACATGACAGTCTCCTAATGCGCGTACAGGTATGGCGCGCTCGCCACGAGCGTGACGCGGCGGTGGCACGCGCGCGTCAGCTGGCGGCGGCGCTGGCGGCGCACGGGCTGCAGCCGCCGCCGCGGCGCCTCGCGTCCGCCGCCGCGCTGCTCGCCGCGGGCCGCGCGCACGACGCCACGCGCCCGCGCACGCTGCACGCGCCCGCCGACCTGCTGCCCGACCTCGAGCGACCGCTCTCCTGCGGCGACTTGCGCGCAAGGTCGAGCCTCCGCCTGTCCCATTTCACCTTCGCACCTCGTCCACTGCTCGTATTCATTTGGACCTGTTTTTATTTTGTAGAGAGCGGACGCGAGTAGAGATGGAAACAGTGCTGTGAGGTGCATATTGCACCACCCTATTTCAATTCCTGAAGGCTGTTCTTACACCAAGTTATACAAGACGAAGTTAGGTATATCTAATGTTAAAATAGGAGCAGATAAAAGAACCGTTGTAATTATTAAATAAAATATTCCAATTATTAAAACAGAGAGATGGACGTAGATAGCGAAGCGTTGTTGTGGGAAGCGCGCGCGGGGCGGGCTGGGCGCCGGGCGCGCATCCCTCGTGTTGTCTACTACAATAAAATATATTTTTTGGACAATACAGTGTAGTTTATTGATAAACCCGTCGGTGAACTTAGAAATAATGGTAATACTAATATACATCTATTGTCTATGTTACTATTGCCGCTATTCTAAGTTACTTCTAAAAGACTTTATTAAATTTATTAAACTCACCGGAAACAGGCATGTGGACTGCCGACGAAAGAAGTGAAAATTTTAAACTATACTTGTAACTTTTAAAATTATAATTATATTATAATTATATAAGGTTTCGTAAACACAGTACAAAATATAAATAAACGTTAATGTAAACAACAACTAAAATATCTTAATATTACTATTTATACATAATATTCGTATTTATATAATTTTACTAAAATTATTTTCAACATGATTTTATACTGATATTACTACAGCATATCGATGACCTCAATTCAACAGACTAAATCCATTTAAGAAGCGTCACATGCACACAATCACACACACATATTGTCGTGATGCGCGTACGTAGGCAGCTGAAGGCACATTAGCGTGTTGCTTTCGCCAACTCATAGAATTTTCTATAAATAATCAAATGATATACATATTAACCTATTACTAACCGATGTGATGTGAATCTACGGTAAGTATGTATTAGGTTCGCCACTGTGCATGGCGGGTGGAGCTGAGCGAATCATTGTTGCTGAATGAGGTTCACATACTTTTAAAATAAGCAGAGAAAATAGTGGCTATAATCTTAAACCTAATAAGAACTCGCGCGTGCGCTTTCAAAACGTTTCACATGTTAACCCTACGGGACACACTTTAACCATTTAATAAAAAACTACAATCACAAATGTTACCAAAAAACTTCAGGACCTATAAGTCACTGTCCTCGACAACTCTACCAATTTTCGACATCCTACCATTATTCGTCTGACAAGGACTACCATTAATAATGAAACACATTTTTGAACAGTAAGAGCTTCGCTTCGCTCAGCTCTACATAGGTTTTATGGATATAATCTTGCTCTCTACTTGTCCTAGTTCTTGTTTTTCTGATCCTGGTCTTGACAATTATAAAATTTCTTACTATCTTTACTCATATTTATAAAGGTTTGTATATATTAACATATGAGTTGAACGGGCTATACTCTATACCATAATGCCTCAAAATCCAAACAATACTTTTTTTTAAATAATAATAATCAGATAGAAAGACAAACAGACAATATTTATAAAGTTGTTACTTAAGCATAGCCAAGGGTAATCGTTATAGTAAGAATTAACTTAGTTTAAAACGACTAAATGCTGACGCCAAGCTTCGGTGTAAACTAAAGACGACACCGCTCGCCTGAAGACGACACCACACGCTTTGCGTTCTCGCCATCGATGGGAAACGAAGAGAAGACTACATTTCCTCTCTAGTAATAATTAGTTAAAACTTAGTTTTAAATATATTTTAAGAAATTTCGAGTATCCGAATACATCGTGGAGGCAAGCAGAAGGTGAATCCAAACATTGATTCGGTAAAAAAATCATGTTTATATAAGTAGTCTGAATCTTTTAGATCCTTACCCATCCTAATTTTTAACTTTAGTCCTTATCCATTTCAATTAAATTTATTTCGAATAAACTGCTTCCTCAAATAAGTTTTTAAGATACCTAGATTAAAAAAAATCATATAGGTGTTATAGATTAGATATCAAGATTCATTATACCATTCTAGAGAATCGATTAGCCGTAGATTGTTTCAGGGTAGGTTTAGCTGACTTCAGCCCTATATCTATGAAAGTCTTTAATTTAAACTCGATTAGAACAATACAAAGAAAGTTACAATATACTATTATATACAATATACTATTGTAGAAATAAAGTATTTGATACAGGAGTTCGAGAGTGTTGAGACGTAATAAAATTAGGGTCATATTATGTAGGTAATGAAATATTCATAGTATATAAAATCCCAATTATTCTATCCCAAACATATGATTTATTTAAGATATCCATAATCTTTAACAAAAATCATGAAATTCTTGTAACTTAAATTTCCTTGCAATCCATTTCAAACATTTCAAGTACATGAGGCAGAATGTCAGAAGTGCACTAAAGGGTATCTATGCGAAGAGATACACAACGTACATAGCCGAATTTCGCCCGATTGTATAACAGCTCTTGTTACTTCGCAGTGGAAACCAGTCACAGTATCCACTTTACATTAGCCTACGAGAAACTTGACGACCACCTTGACACTATCAGCTTCCCAGCTCCAACTAAAGTACGCCTGTCTTACGATCAAGATCTCTACAAGACGCTGCAAGGAATCTTGCTATAATTCCCTACAATTGTTTCATTCAAAGAATAGAATTTATCATTTCGAATCTCAACGATAGACTAAAGGGTCAAGCCTTGAAGATAATAGATGTTCCTAAAGAAAACTTACTCAGTACAGCTGCACAACCAGTATTTAAATTTAAATTGATTTTTTCAACCTTCGCTGCCACCAAATTAAATTAAGTGATTGATTTATTATTCTAAGTTATTTACTAAACAAGTAACAAACACCAATTATTATTATTCACAAAACAGAATGGAATCGAATTGCAGAATGATTGAAAGTCGTGTCAAGGTGCCGTAGCTCTCCAATAGATAAAAAAAAATTCAAATAACCTTAAGAAAGATATGATAAAAAGAGGAAAAATAGCGCCAGGAAAATGTTTCTTTTTGGGCTCCCTTGGCTAAATCAAAATTTGGTTTAGAGGTAAACAATATTTAATATTTTATAATATTTTTATCCTATTACTACTTAACGAACCTAAATTTACAAGATGTCAAGGCAACCAGAGACGTCATTGACGTGACAAATTTTTTTTAGTTCTGACAGCTTTAAATTTTGCAAATCAGCCGGGCTGATACATGAATTGTAAATACTAAATATCAAATCCTATAAATTAAATATAATAGTGCTATAATTATTTCGGTAATACAATAATAATGTCGAGAGACATAATTGTTTTAGTACCAAATGGAAGAAGAATGAAGGTTCATTGCACGGCAGATACCAATATTTTGCAGGTATCCCAAAGCTTTTTTTGTATTTTATATATTTTATTTAATAAACACCAGAATGAATTAGATAAGGTTTACACATGTTACAGGTTTTAGAAGACGTGTGCGCAAAACATGGCTTTGAAGCCACCAACTATGATTTAAAACACCACAATCACATTCTCGATTTAACTACAACTATACGATTCTGCAACTTACCGAACAAAGCCATGCTTGAAATGGTAGATGCTGAAAGAAAAAGAGTAGAATCAAATGTTACTGTTGGATTGATGTTGAATGATGGTAAATATATTATAACTTGCGCCTATTGGCCACAGACCTCACTTCAGATTATAGCATTGTGTATATACACCATGAAGCTCAAGTGCAGGTTACACATGTTATTACAGGTTTTATAAAATATATTCAATATGAATCAAAGTGCTTGAAATGCTCTATGATTGATATTGTTTTGTTTCATCAGGTCACAAAACTTGGAAGATAATGATTTAATTTAAATTTTTCGTATCAGGCTAGCCTAGACCTCACACCTATATAAGTATATTTTATTATATACCTTCTAATAAATGTATAATAAAAATAAATATATGCTTCTTTTTAGGTGAAAGAATGACTGGTGACTTTTCTCCAAACACATCTCTTTATGATTTAATAACATCACTGGCACCTAATCAGCTGCCATCATTAAAAAACCCAACAATTTTATATATGAGGCAGGAAGTAATAGGTTTACTAGCATTGAAAGAAAAAACCCTAAGGCAGCTAGGATTACTAACAGGCAGAGCTATACTTCGGCTGTTAGACAAAACTGAAGCTGTGTAAGTAGGAATTATTATTCAAAACTATCTGCTATGAATGTGAAGAGTACTTTAATACCAAAAAGTTATTTCTGTTACAATTAGATTTCCATGTAAGATTAGACAACACTAGCACACAAAATTAAAAAGTTCTGTATATGAAACCTGACTTACCTCCAGGTAAGTTTTTTAATGTCCTAAAAATAAATCTGAAATCAGAAGTTTCTCATCGCCCTTAGATTTTGCTCCAGATACCCCATTAACCCTCTAAGCCGCCCCAGAGGATGAAAATTTTACATTGTGCAAAATTTAAAAATAAAAGTGAAAGGGCCTTATAGGGTTGCTGGGGCAAAATCTAAGGGTGATGGGAAAAATCTGACTTCAGTTTCGTTTTTGGGACATCAATAAACTTACCTGTAAGTAGGTCAGGTTTCAGATACAAAACTTTTTTTTTTCATGTGCCAGTGTAATTCATTCATGGCTAAAAATTTAATTTGTTTCTTTTAGACAAGCAAATGTGTCATCAGTCTATAGGCGCGTACAACCAGAAATACCAGAGAAAAGAGTATCTAGAACCCTAGAAAATAATCCTCTAGACCTCGATAGCACTGCCAAGTCACCAGCAGGCCCATCAGGTTTAAATGCACATAATGATACTCACACAACTTTTGATCCCATTACATTAATAAAGAAGGAAAAAGATGAAAAAGAAAATAAGACTATCCTAACACAATCTCAACAAAAATCAAAGACTCAAGAAAGAGTCAGAATGAATTCAAGTGATTTAAAAGATGTTGAGCCAGAAGCAAGTAAAAATGTAAAACAGGAACCACTAAAATATATGCCAACACAAGAGACTCTAGAACGACGTCTAAAAATTGAAGAGGAAGTTACATTTGTATGTGGTACAGGTTTAGGCCGCTATTATTTATTTATAAGTTAAGTTTTATTCTAACTATGCTCTTAATACTTGTGCTTTTCAGGTAGGATCTCAAAAAGCTATAGCCTTTATGCAACCAGATTTAGCTGAAGATGAATTATCCGATCTACCTGATGACTTTTATGAATTATCAATTGAAGAAGTCCGTAAAATGTATCATGAATTACAACAACGTCGTTTAGAATTAGAAAATACTCCAATTCTTACTTCTACAAAGCGAGAGGAAATTAAAGAACAGGTAATATTGTAGATGCCTAATAATTTTAATATTATTGTCAATGTTTCTTTTAAAATTATTCCAAAACTTTTTATTTGTTTCAGACTTCACTTCAAAAACTAAATACTTATAAAAATGTTGTAGTTAGAATACAATTTCCTGATAATATTATATTGCAAGGGGTCTTTATTCCAAGCAACACAGTAATGGATGTTCAAAATTTTGTAAAAGAGCACCTTCATTATCCTGATAAACCTTTTCATATATGTAAGTACCAAAAAGTTGCCACCAACAATGGTGACACTATATTGTGTAAGACTTTTGCAAATTCAACAAAAGGGCAACTTTCTTTTCGAATATAAATAAGCTCAAATGATGAAGTATTTTTTTATTTTACATCTCTATCTTACAAGAGGTACTATAATTAAATTGCCACCCTAGTGTACCCATGCCACCCTATTGTACACCACTGGCCTCCAGTTTTTATTTCGTTTATTCAAAAAATAACTTAAATAATTGTCCTTAGTTACAACACCTATCAAAGAAACATTAGATCCCAAAATGACACTTCTAGAAGCAAAATTTGTTCCTTGTGTTCACATGCATTTTAAATGGCTAGAAGAAGGGGCCAGTGAACGATATTTGAAAGATGAAATTTACTTTAAGAAAACTACAAGCGATGCTGCAAGTATATTGGCTTCAAAATATCGGTATGTATAGAATTTTCAAATTATTAAATAAATTTTGATTATCTTCTTAGATAATCAAAATTTATTTAATTATCTAAGAAGAATTTTTTTAACATCTGGAAAATAGTTGCAAGTGGAAAATTGTTCTATAAAATGTTTCTGGTTTCAGTGCTCCTAACAGAAGGAAGTTAGAAGAACCATTGAATCCTCAAAATAATATTGCAGGCTCATCATCTTCAAAACAAAGCAAAATGCCAAAGTGGTTTAAAAAATGATATTTTTTCTAATTAGTGCACAAGAAAATAATTATATTAAAATTTGTGAAATTTATTTGGTCATCAAGTAGGTGCTAGTAATATTGTGCTTAAGTCTAAATAATTTCTATAATGAAATGGGCTAATTTAATAAATTACTATTCATATTCTATTACTTTATTTAAAATATCTTACAAATTTAGAATAACAGTAAAGAATGACTTTTTACCTAATTACAAAACATATTTATTTTAATTGTTAATATCATCTCACATATAAAAATAAATAACTTCTTTGAGAATAAGAACTATAACTGTATAAAGGAAGGCAGTGTACCTAATTTGCACCTAGTAGGCTTAATAATTTCGCAGCTGCTTTCATTGTTCATAGCATCATCATAATATCTACAATCACTCTCATTTTTGTCCTGTAATTCAGTTTTATTTTCATTTTTTTTATAAACCTTTTTATGATTTAATTTTATTTGCACATTTTTATTTTTAATTATTCTTTTCTGTTGACTTCTAGAGCTTGTATTTAATTGACTTTTTGTAACTTGTTTCTTAACATGTCTGAAAAGGCATTTATCTCCCTTTTCACAGTAACCTTTAATAAAGTCCACACATATCTTAGTTGTTTCACTATGTTTTATATGCAAATAGGGACACTGTTCTTTGGTGCACATTCCTTTTAAGTAGAAATAGCAAGTGGGCATTTTTGTTGCTGACAACTCATGAGATAGAGTACAATTTATGTCATGGCAAATGCCCTTCAAGAATTTGCGACAGAGTGAGACATGCTTCTTATCATGTAAATACTCACACTTTCCATAGTCTTTTCTCAAACATTTTCCAAACTTAGTAAACAATCTGCATGGTATGTTATTGATTTTGAAATTGGCTTTTACATTTATTTTTGATTTATTCAATGAGAGGTTTCTTTTAAGCTTCAGTGGACTTGTTTTAAAAACTGCTTTATTATCAGAAATAAGACCAACTAATGTCTTTGATTTTACAAACTTGAATCTATTTTTATTATAGGTAGCCAATAAAGTGGAATTTAATTTAACATTTCTCAATAAAACTTTGTTATATGGTTGTGTTGCAGAATTAGATGGCTTTATTTTATTAGGAACTGAAATTTGTAAATTAGATTTTAAATAACTAATTGGTATAGTTTTGTATTTACTGATCTTAATCTTAGTAATTTTCTGTGGGGTTATATTACACGATTTTATTTTCTGATTATTACAGACATTATTTTTATTAGATGTTGAGCTACCTGTACAAGAATAAGTGAAAATATTAACTTTATTCTGAGGTATGACCTGTACATTATTCAAACTTACTTTTGACATAGTTTGTGAAACTATACTTTTATTTCTTACTATGGAGTAGCGAGATTTAGATAAAGTTGTTTGTGGGAGATTATTAACGGGCTGTAAAATTACTTTGTTGTTAGTATAGTTTTGTTTGATCATACATCTAGTGTCAGGTTGTTCTAAAAATCCTACATGACTGTGAGTTGAGTTTTTATTTTGTAACATTCCATAGTTTAATGAATGTCTGATTTCTGTCTGATCTTCATTAACAAAACTATGATTTGTAGGCATAGCACTGTTATAATTTCTCATGTAATGATCTGATACATGTGCACCCTGACCATAATAAGTATTATTACCAGATATAAAATTAGGATTTACATATATTCTTCTGCTATTTGCATCATCTTGATGATACATTTGTTTTTTTGTTAATTCTTGAGGAAAATATTTATTAAAATAAGTTGTTTTACTCTCCTCCGATGAACCTGTGTTGATCTTAGAAACTCTTTTGAAATTGGGATTAATATATACTTTATTTTTAGTCTCCATATTTTAAATTAAGTTGATACTGAAATACCTTATTTCCAGATTTACAGATAACTTTTTCAATAGTAACAGTTTCCAAGACTATGTCGTCTTCGGTAATAAATATTCTATTTAATTCCTCTAATATATTCAAGATTTCTTTATTTTTATCTCCAATAACACTTAAAATGCTCATATGAAAAGATGGATCCTGTAAAGTAAAATCTTAGTATTAGCACTTGAAACATTGGGTTTTAATGAAAAAATAATAATAACAAGTGCGAATTATATCCATAAAATTGTTATTCTTAAATGTGTAGTACTCGTGTAAATCTTAGATAACATTATCTTAGTATTTGTTTTTCTAAACAATAATTACACATTTATTCTATCTTTTGTGATAAATTTGGATGGATAAGGGAAGAGACTGGCTGAAAGATATACATGTGACATTGGGTAAACAGTTTGATTTTTTTTTTATCAGCAAGTCTCGGCTGAGACGACTAAGATGGAAGGGCAAAGAAGGGTTAGGTTCTGAAGAACTAGGATAGGAAGCAGGTGAAGGCAGGTTTATTGTATATTATAAGAAAGTATGTTAATACATAAATAATTTACTTACATCATAGAATTTAGGTAGTTTATAATCATCCAATATATCATTTATTTTATTAGTTAAATTTGTTAACAACTTGTTGCTGGAATTGTTAGCTTTCAGGGCTATGAAAGTGCGAGTTTTATCTTCATTGCAATATACTTCTACAGCATCAAATCCTAATTCAAAGCTGAGCAATCATAACAACAAACATATTATAATACATTATTAGTAGTAAGTGATTCATTATTCCAGAAATTACTACCTCTCAATGTCTCCAAGAACTTCCTGCAGAGCAGTCGTTATAGGTTTTATCATGTGATATTTGATTGTAAAAGTTTTAGACAAACTTAAATGTATATCTTCACATCTATCACATGTAAGATTTATTGATTCAACTAAGCTTGATAGCTTGTTTATTATTTTATTAATATTATTTTTTGCTGGATCTAAGAAAAATATTTTAAACAAGAAATCATACTAAAAATATATGAAGTATAAAAATAAAGCATCAAATCCTTACATTCAATGTACACAAATGTTGCCCAATTTCCTCTTACATGAGGGAAAGCTCGAGATCTGCCTCCATGCAGATTTGGATTGTCAATATGTTGCTCTGCTGTTACTACAACTACTTTACTCAAATTGGGAGTAGGTAGTTTGATCCTTAAATGCGACATATATTCAAATTATAAATTTGATATTACCTTATAACTCGCATAAACAACATTTAAAAAAGGAATTTTAATGTAAGAATACCTTACTTCTGTAATTTAGGGTCATCGATATCGCTTTCATCCGATTGAGAGTCCTCTTCGTCACCGTATTCATTTATAAATAACAACCCTGACATTAGATCTAAGAAATAATAATAAAAGTTATGTCTCGTGCATAAGTTTATAATAATTGTTATACCAGTTTCTATAAGAACACTTCCAGTATGTGTAAAATACTGATACTATTAATTATAAACAATACAGCAATGTTGCATCATTATTCGGTATGAGGTGTTTGAATATAATAAAATTATGAAAAATAGATTCCGTGATTCAAGAATAAAGAAAAATACGCACTTTTATTTTTTTGTCAAACACTGTCAAGTTCACTTAAATACTCAGTCTTGCCAACCCTGAAATTTAGCGAAAGGTAGAATTCTTTATAAATACTGTAGATTTTACCAAATATTTAGTAGTTTTTTAATCTGTTTCAATTCTTTCTTCTAAAAAGAAGTGGAGGGTTAGCATAATTAAAGAAAACTTTTTCCATTTTTAGTATAAAATTTTTAAAAATTTCAGATCGGTATAATAATTATGTTTGTTACATAACTTTAGTTGGGATTATAAAGTTTTTCGAATATATCGGGACGAAGGTTGCATATAATAATTAGGCTTCTATAAAACATGTATAGCCATCAATAACGTGAGTCTGGATTGTCAGCTAGACTCGGTTCGTGCTGAGTATTATCTCTAACATCACCGATTAATAGTAAATATTATAGTAGAAACGCTGAAAATGTGTCGTTATTTCCTAATTGGACAAGCATTTAATTTGATCACAGATCATTATCATGCTTTTAGTGCTTGAGACGTAAGAATGTTCGCGTATGACATCGTATCGATCGCTCGTTGTTGAAGGAATTACTAGTTGTGAAGGATTTTACAACTAGTGATATATACGTTTTTTTCATTTTGATCCATTATGATCCACTTTTTTTGCAGTTCTCTTAAATTTTTTTTAACCATAAACCTCTACAGATATTTAGCAATTATTTTTGTCTTTTGTAGTAATTGTAAAATCCTTCCGACCGAAAGTAATTCCTTCACAACTAGTGATATATACGTTTTTTTCATTTTGACCAATTATGATCAACTTTTATAGCATTACTCTTGAAAATTCTTTCCCTAAAAACCTCTACAGATGTTTAGCAATCATTTTTATCATTTGTTGTAATTGTAAAATCCTTCCTACCTGAAGTTATTCTGTTAGAAATAGTGATGTCCCTGTTGTATGTAATTTTAACATTTATCATTAATTTTTGTTTTACTTTACTTGACTAGTCTATAACTACAAACCTTTCTTAATATTTTTCGGACATAATCCAGAGACAATAAGTACTTGATTTTTTTTTGTTTCTTAAAAAGAAGCTGGTCTTAGTATGTTAATACAGTTTAAATTTTATATATATTTGGTGTTTTATATATATATTTTTTTAAAAAGGTTATAATTATTTATAATTCTTTCAAAGTCGTACAATCTTATTAGCAATTGTAAAATTTAACTACATATTAAGGTTCCAAAGGTGATTTTCTTTAAATCTATACATGACGCAAGTCAAACGTCACGATTGATTTGATATGCCAAATGGAACGATAATCTGCAAATTCAGGACTCAAATGTAGAAGCGATATACCATTAATATTCTAAAATTATTATCTAAATAAATTAACATATAACAAAGATCAAACTAGTTTCATTAAAAAAAAAAAAAGAAAAATACCACAAGAAATAATTTATTTCATATTTATTACTTTTAGATTGTCAAATAAAAAATATAATTAAGATGCTCTGATATAATTTTCACAATATTTTTCTTTTTGGTATATTGGTTTTAAAAAGACATAATATATATTTTGTGAAAGTGAAAGTGAAAATTTATAGTTAAAGAATATTCTTTAATATATCCAACATTTAAATTATATTTATTACTATATAAATGACAATATAGGTATGGTTTATTATCTTAAAATATGTAATATATACCTAATTGCTTTATATAATTATCCAAGTCTTCGAATATATAACACATATGAAATTGATATTCAATATGATTCATCAGTTTGTCTTAACTGTTTAGTTTTGTGTGTGTGTGTGAATGTATGTATATACGTTAATATGTAAATGTATGTTTGTATGTTTGTATGTTTGTATGTTTGTATGTATGTATGTATGTATGTATATATGTATATATGTATGTATGTTTGGATACATGGAAGTATGTATGAATGTAAGTTGTATATAGACTTGTAAAATTTTTACAAGTCCGGCCTCGATCGCGTTTCGTTCATGTTTCTTTAGTTAATACTGAGTTGGTGTATGGAAATAATATACAAAAAAACGTAAACATATTAATATCGAAGTCATTTTAACAACATATTATTTTTATAAGTTTAAAATAGATATAAGAAAATAGTACAAGGTTCTGTGTATCTTTTATTGTTTACATAACATTATTTTAGTTTTGTAAAATAATTATAATAGGATATAACAATAGGATTATATATTGGATTAAAATCATAAATATATAAATTGGTGGGGACATTTCCTAATAAAAGTCGATATTATCTCAATTACTACATATACTACCCACTACTTATTCTTATATATACTAATAATGAAAAGGGTAAAGCGTAGTTAGAATTCTCCTCACGGTCTATTGACAAGTAACCGCTTGAATGGAGTCAGCCTTCATAGTACGTTGAGAATATTTGATTTTGGGACAAAAGGCAATGTTTATTATCGTACTATTTGCAACAAGCTCTCTTTTTGTATAATCATATGTACTTATATATTTTTTATTACACGTTTCGTTCTACGTGTTTTATTTTTCAATTATAACTGTTTTGAAAAAAGGTTTTCGATATTTAAATGATATTGAATTTATCTTTATATTTATAAAAAAAAATATTAAATTCTGATAGCTAATTGATTTTTTTATAAAACCAAAAAAAGGGTTTAACAAACTATATATTAATATAATATTTTATGAAGTAGGTATTCTCCACTATGACGGTTTCTTATTCCCAAAGGTGTATGAAATCTTAACATACTCTCAATAATAAATCTTCGGACCAGTTGTTTGGGTGATAATATATTTTGACAAAAATCGGGGACCTTAATCCCCTTAAAGTAATATTACAAGAGTCGTACTTTCCGGGTTCGTACCAAAACTATATAACTTTATGATCATATCTTGAGATTAACGTTTGTTTTTTTACATTAACGCAAGTGTCATATTTTTTTTATAAATATAAATAATCTTCATAAATTTATGGAAGGTAAATTATATTCTTCAATTAACATTGAACAAACTATGTATTGTATTGTAAATAATATTGTTTCTTATATAATAAAATGTTAAGAGTAGGCAATCTCAGAAGTTTAAACATGCTCCATTAAGTTTTGGAAAATACTGAAAAAGTTTCTTGCTCTAAAGGGAAATAGATTTCTCGTAAGTCATAAGTTGCGAAGGTTGACATTTCTTTTAAGTATCTTAGAGAAATGTTAATCTTTATAGAAAAATTATGAGACGATATTGATAGTTTTTGACTTAACTATAAATAAGTCAATATATGAAGAGAAAACTTTGCACTCCTTTTGAAGAATATTGAATGCAATCGATCGAAGTTTTGCTCAATCGAAGTTTCGTATAGTAAAAGTATATACTTAGAAGTCGGAAGTGAGATATTACTAATACTTTAAAAGAATAACTGTATTTTTAACTTTGTTAATATTAAACATTGGTTAGTCTGATATCCAATATGCTAGTGCAAATTGTCGAATGTCGTAATAGAATAAAGAAAAAATAAGGATGAAGTTTTAATTAAAGATTCGTATCGATTTGAGTTAAATTGACAGATCGTACAATTACGAAAGTATCTTTTTGTTCCAACCCTCGTGAATCTAATAAGGTCGAAATTTGGCAACGCAGCGATTCTACATCTTAAAACTTAATATATATATATAAAAAATATCTACAAAAGATTTGGAATCCCATAACAATAAAAGATTAAAAGTAACACAAGTAGTACAAGTGATTTTATCCTTTTAACATGAATCCGAAAGGCCCTCGGCCATAAGTTACGCTACAACATTTCGCGAAGTTATTTACGACTTTGGAGTCTTAGAAATTTTCCAATATTAGAACTATTCAGATATATCTCTCGCTCCTGGTATGTTAATAATTTATAAATATTGATGTCGGGAGATGTTTCCAGTTGTTGTGGACTTATTATTATGTCTTGTGTTTTCTTTAGGTAATATATATTTTATTATATTAAATTATATGGTTGTACTTACGAAAACACACAGTACGTTGTACTCAAGTAAAAACACAACACATTAGTTTATCCGGTTGTATAACTATAATATATTTTTTTATTATTTTGGTTGAAAAACAGAGACTGAAAATACACGGCTATGCAAAATCGACAAATCGTGATGTATGATATTTTAACGAAATTGATACACTGTGATATTACAAAAATGCTTATTCATCTAAGACAAAAGATGAAATTCTTTTTATCAAAGCGAAGTAAGGATCCAATTTATAATAAATACTAACTACTTAATTGTAACTGAACTTGAACCATAATTGTTCTAATTTATACTTAAAAATATCCAAGTATTGTTATTAACAACAATATAACTTTCTTTTTTATTAGCTTGATTTTAATTATTTTAAGATTATCTCTTATTTCTATAAACAGATATTTATTTGATATAAAAAATGGAACTAAACTGATATAATAAAATAACATAAATAAATATTAAACACACTCACACTTATTACGCATACAAACACTTTAATGCATTTCCGAGCTATTATAAATTATTTATTCATAATTCAAAAAGAATTATTTCATTCTTTACTTTTTTAGCGCAATTTATTTATGTTACATTTCATGTGTGTTACTAATTGGATGTTTCTTTCTTGAAATTCTAGCTTCAAGTCATTATGTTATTACTTTAATCATCTAAAATTTTCTAATAATTTAATTAATACTAATTATAAATATGACAATATAAATATATAAACTGATACTTTTCAAAATAATTATTATAGTTTTTAAAATAAAATATAAGAGCTCTTCCTCATTTTATTAACAAAAACATATTTTCAAACGCAAGAAACATTTCTGTAGCATTTTACATTTTTAAAATATGAAATGCTTTCGCTAGTTTCTAATTGCAGGAATACCATTAGAAACACTTCTAAACAAAAAATTAAAAATTCTAACGCACTGACTTTATAAAAGCTAGATTAAAATGAAATTATAATTAGTGGTTTCTTTTATTACGAGAACAAAATAACGACTGTAATTTTTAATATTCTGTGATTTGAATATTTTTCGCAATTTTTTTTATGAACATGCCTATTTTTTTAAGAGTTCAAATAAAATAGAGTAGTGTAAAATAAAGAAATGATAAACACTAATGGGAATATTAGCCATTTTTATATTTGACTAGCAGGCAAAGCCCCGGGGAGACCCGGAGCTTTGCCTGCATGATGTGTTGATGAAAATACCAAATAGTAAGATATAAAACCCTTCATCTTCATTTCTCGATGCGTCGACTCTTAGTATGGTGTACTCTTATTATGATAACTTCGATGATAACTATGATAAACTAGTCGGAATTACTAAGTGTAAAAGAAAGCTTGTCCACATTAAAGAGTAAATAAATATACAAACTGTTATATGAATTTATAAAATGTATAGGAATGCAGAACCACGTACTCCAACCAAGGGAAATCGAGGCTTTTTTAACCTAGCCCTTAAGCTGTAGATTTCTGCATTATGCAAAAAAACGTCTTTCTAGCCTAGTGTAGGCCCCATTGCTTTTAGCGTATCAACAAACCATGGTTTTTGTATAAGAGCAGCTGCTGTTGATAAACAATAAGTTTATCTTAATTACGTCGGTCACAACCGGAGGATCCAAAAAAATACAAATTTATTAACTTAAAATTTAATACTTATATTTAATTTACAAACTACGTGATCCCTGCTCAAAGTTGGAGACAAGAATGAATAAAATGAATTAAAATTAAAAGGAATACAGAAAGTGTAACAAACAAGGGTTTCAGATTTACATTCTGGGATTTTAACATGATACAATGCACCTGTGCTTAATCAGCGTTTCCACGGTTCGTGAGAATATAGTAAATGCTAATTTAACAATTTTATTATTAATAAGTATATATGAAATATCTAATAAATGATCACATAGTGTATGGGAATATAACATCTTTCCTGGGCAGAGGTGTTTATTGATAGTTGACACAAAGCAGCGTGAAACAACAACAATAACAAGAAGCAAAGGCTAAAGTTTTAGAAAGAAAATACCAAGGTTCTTCCAAATTCTTTAAACGGCAATTCACTAAAATGCTTGTGGACGTATAAGACCAATGTCTTCAAAATTGGAAAAAAGTTGTCAATCTATTCACCTGAGATTTATTTAGAATTTTCTGTAGCTCTTAAACACTGCACAATGCAAATTCCAATGAATTTAACTTGAGCAGAGATAGATAGCTATAGATAACGAAATAACGAATGATATTCTATAACGTGTTATTTAAAATTATTATATAAATTTTGAATATAAAAGAAAATAAAATAAAGTGAAGATATACAGAAAAAATAAATCAATACAGAAAGAATACACACGTATCTTAAATATATTTTTGCTTATATGTGAAATTCAGATTCAAAGCATTTCACTGCCTTAATTTTTTTATCATTTCTGAATTCATACGTGAATGGAATCCGTAAAACCATAACGTATATGACATTCCGATAAGTCAAGTCGTTTTCAGAACATTATCTTTTAAATATTTAAAAACCGACTTTTGTTTTATAAGTATTCTTATTGTACGCACATATTGGTCCTGAACTCGATTTGGAAACTTCCTCGTGATTTGTACTTAGTTAATAAAATGTATCTGAATCAATCACAGAAGCAGGAGAATATTGAAGCATTGTAGTATATAACAAAAATTATACACATTGCTACAAATACTTCCTTTTTATCCTTTCCTTCTTGGAAAAATCCTTTTTATTGATTGCTTAAAAGATTTGTGTCTGTAATGTGTGTTAGTTTATACATTTATATAATAAAATAAAAAATGTACGAAGCTCATTCAAAATACTCTCCTTCAATCATTGAGCCTACTTATCAGTAGAAAAGCACATCTATAACCATCCTTAGGCTTTTAAGGATTCTGAATCTTGCTGAAAGAAGTCTTGACTATGGAATATGGTGATTCGCATCATATTTAACTACTGTTAGCTTCTACAGAACTATGAATGTAAACACAAGCATCTGTGGGTTCAATCATTGCTCTATAGTAAAAATGTTCTCTGTAAATAAGTTTTTTTTCGGTGACTTCCCTTAGCAATTCTTTCCTACATTGCTTTTATTGCCGTTTTCGTATGAACACTACGCGGCCAAATCTTTTTTCATCACCAATAGAGGACGTTACCAATGAACGTGCTATTGCTGGCACAGTTACCAGCAATAGCACGATACAAATATTTGACTAATACTAACGGAGTTTCAAAAATTGCATTTATCTTCATTTCTACTCTGTGTAATACTATCACAGTAATTTCGCTGTCTTTATCACCACACTCTATTTTAATATCACAAAAATATTTAAGGACGATTCATGCGAACATAAGAAAACACAGATCATATTCATATAAGAAGGAAAACTTACAAGTAACAATGTTTTTTATAATTTATCTTGTTAATAATAATAATATGCTCATTATTGTACACCAATTAAAAAAAGGGAAAAAAGTACATTTACAATTTAAAATGAGGTAAAAACATAGGTTACCTTATCACTATAAAGCGATCTCTTCCAGGCAAACCTTGGGGTACGGAAATAAAGAAAAAATGATAAGAACAGGGAAGGAGATACTAATAAGCAAATATCAATTAATATAAAACTCTAATTAATTACATTGAAATTTTAAATAAACATACAAATAAATACAATATTAATAATAATATAAATATAAGCATAAAATATGAATATAAAGATGAGACGGACTTTATCCATTAGCAAGAAAGTATTCCCTCACGAGGTTTTTAAAACTATCTAAAGATTTGGTTTGTCGTATATATAACGGCAGTGTATTCGAACGTTAATTAACAAATTGATGTTATGGTGAAGGAATGTGTATAATATAAAGAATGAGAAGGCATCTTAAGGATAAGTTTTTCTTGGGAGCGTAAACTTCGGTTATGGGTATGAGATAGGTATTCAAATCTAGATTTCAAATAAATAGGAGCTGAAGGATTGAACAGTAACTAAGACTAGGTTGGACTACAGCAAAAAATAACAAGCTAAGTGTCATAGCATCTTTCGCATTTCCGCCTAATAAAAATAGCCTATAAGTCGTATTAGGGTTTAGGATACCTCTAATATTTTAAATATATTTTTGATTTTTAAGATATCTTTGCTTCTATATGCAAACCAAAATCTATCTAGTCTAACGAAATAGAAATTTAGTACTACCGGCACTTTAGATACAGCTAGTTTTTAATAAATGAATAACGTCGGTTCACTCTATAATTTCTATTTTGTAGTGACGGCAGATAATGGAGATGTAAATCCATAAACATCATGTTTTATTTTGATGTCATTTAATTTAATTTATAAGGGAATAGCCACTTTTATTAAATAATAAAAAAAAATAGTTTTTGTAAAAATTTCGTTTAAATTTTGTTATACTGCATTCTTTTCTTTTTTATCAATGCTTACGATAGTGGTTAGGCGCTTTGATTGGCTTGCTGACTTTCGGTAAACTATATTTACATCAGCCATCTCCCGCATATATTACACGTATTTTAATTTTCTAAATAACTTAAACATTACTCAATTTGACTCTTGAAATTTGGCATATCTATTAAGACTCGCGTAATTTATAAGTGTGCAAAATTTTATGCATTTAAAACTTTAAAATTTAAATTTATTTATAATCAAAAATACATAGCATTTTCATTCACTGATTCAACTATCAAAATTTTAAGGCACTTCCAGGTAACCTAGAAGTTTGAAATTTGGCATAAGGGGGAGGAATGGTATACATACAACGAGATAAATCTGAAAACAGTAAAAAGTTATTATTTTAAAGAAAATTAATTTTTTGTTGTTTTTTTTTCTAACTATTAACTATTATCGATGTAAATTAGGTTAAGAGTTTGAAATACCAAACAGAACAACACCAGAGAGAGTAAGAGCATTAATCAAATACTTTCCTTTTTATGGTTTACCTCTCAAAATTAGTGCCGACCCAGGTATTGAATTTAATAAAGCTTTATTAAAAGAATTCTTATCCCAATATTTTTTACTGCATTCTCAGGTTGACTGGTGGAGAATGCTTTTAGCGTTGTCTGTCTATTGTATGTTTTGGGCAATAAAGAATAAATAAATAAATAAATAAAAAAACATGAGATAAGATCTTTTCAAAATGAAACTAGGCAGTCGCCAACATGTCAATCCTTATCTCTGCAGTAGTTCAATTATTCAAGTCTTTGAAAATAACACTATGCTTTACATTTTCTCATTTCTGTTTGCATATCACAATTTTTTGTAAAGTTACCAACAAAACCATTTTATTATTTGTGTATCAAATCGACTTTTTTTTATGTTTTTGTTGGGATATTTCTATACTATAGAACTAAGAATAAAAAATAAGTATATTCTAGCATCATTAAAATTCACATACCGTATTGTAGAGTAAAGAATATTTATAAGATTCTATTTGAAATTATACTTCTTTAAATGTTATTTAAAAGAATAAAGTGATCATTGATCAAGTCTTTCGACTTTTTGAACAGTTTAAAAATTTCAATAGGCGGTAAACGAATTCTAGATACGAGTCAATTTGTTTAATTGAATTAATATGTGGATTGTATAGATATTATTTGTACCCATGTTTTTAGAAATTATATTTTCATACAAATTATTTATATAAATACTGTAAAGAACACAGCCCACATTTAGGTCAAGAGGCCTTTTCTGTCCGTTAATTAAAATGTAACTAGTTAATTAAAGCTCTTCTGAGCTTTTCTGAAAAGAACGTATTTTTCTTTTATAAACTTGACCTGGTCAAATTTAGTAACTGAAATTTTACCTCCTTGTAGTTGACTGATTGATCTTTTGATTTGAAATCTAAAATAACTGCAGCAACAAAATAGCGGATTATATTATTTTACATGACCCCCTCAATATTAATATCAAATAAATGAACTTGAACATAGTAGAACATAGTCCACTGTGAAAAAAATATTACATGATAACCAATAAAATGGCGGATCACTTATTGTTTTTACAACCGCATTAATATGTGTATCAAATGAAAGGGCTTGTCAATTAGATTTAACAATTTTTGTTACTTTTTTTTATCTTTGTTCTTTATATCTATATCTATTTGTTTTCTTCTATTACTGATTTTTTATTTCATCTAAATAAAAATTATATTCATTTTCGTCTAAAGAAAGTTTTATTTCATTTGATCTTCTGTTTTCGTCCTTTTATTTTTTATTACGTTTCTTTAAGAATAGTTTACTTATTACAAATCGTTTTTTTTTTCAATATATTTTTAATTATGGAACTGTTGTAAGTGGTATAATGTAATTTATAATATTTAGATGTCTAGAAAGAATATCAAAACTTTAGATCTTTCTACCCGAGTCTTTGGATCCCGACAATTACTCTCTAGGGGTGTTCAAATCTAGAGTAAATAGGCAGCTTCTAAGTTAGCTTAGACTACAGTCATGCTCTTAACATGAAGTAGGCTGTAGTCAAATTCAAACTTATTTTGCATAAAAAATTAATAGATTAATAAATGCAGTCAAGTCTCTAATTAATATTACCAATAACTGCAGTAGTCTAACTTAGGTGATAATTTAATTTTTATATCCATGAAAGGAAATATTATATTAATAAATGAATGTGACAAATTAATTAATTTTAATTTGAAAAAAAAAATGTTTTAAAATTTGACATCCTGAAAAGCAATAACTGTTTTTTTCTCAACTATACTACATTTAATTTAAGTCAAGCATTCATCATATTTTCTTAGATAAAAGTTCGCAATGCATACATAAATATAAAAAAAATTATTTCTTATGCAGATTCAAGATTCATATATTTTTCCATTAGAAAGATAATTCAATGTAGAAAAATATCAAATTGTAGGTCGGGGATTAACAATTTAAAGAAAAATAAAACACTAGCTATTTACATTAGTGAGGAACAAAAATCATAATTTTTTATTTTATTATATGTTCCACCAAAAGATTGTATCAGGTAATAAAAAATTGAAAGAACGTTTTATTATATATAACGAATGAATGTATCAAGCCGGTTGAATTCATTCGTGAAATATAATACTCAAAGCAATTTTAACATTTTGATAAAATTAAGTAAATATAGCTTCAGTTTAATAAAGAAATAATATCATTGATTAAAAGAAAACATAATTTATTTTAATGTTTTCTAAGATTTACACGAGTACTACACATTTCATTAAAACTATTTTTTTTACGCGTTGATTATTTTTATTATTTTTAGCGTTCGAAACGTCGGGCTTAAATTAAAAAATTAACAAAAAACACGAGTTATATCCCTAAAATAGTTTTATTGAAATAATTTATTTTGTTTAGATTGTCCATAGTATAATACCTTGAACCATAAATAAGGTAGGTTTAATTCACGGCAGTATTTTACAGTCCCTTGGTATGGGTTAGTAAGTCAGGCGTAACGAAAATCCTTGCCCTCAAATACATAAAGTGACTAAATAAAACAGTTCTCATTGATTTTTCAAAGTGCTTTAGGCTATAACTATTTTTTATCAAACGCTGAAAAGGTTTTTGCATTAAAAATAGTCTAGCATGCAAGCCTTAATTTCCTTATCCCCCTTTCACCAATGGACATCCCGATGCACGGCAAGTATCCGCCCTTACCCTGTGGATATTCCAACTGTCTTAACACAAAGCTTTGCTTCGTCCTTCTTGATTCGCACGGCGAAGTATTAGAACAGATTGCCTGCGTCGGTATTTGCGTCCGAATACAATGTGGGTGACTTCAAGAAAAGAGTGAATAGGTTGCTAAGTTAGTGGGCCTTACTATTCGCCTATGACTGTAGCCATTTCCACTTTCCATCAGGTGGAATGTAGTCAAGCATTAATTTAGACTGTACAAAAAAATGACTAGATATAATTCTTTTGTAAAATTCTTTTGTAAGGGTGAAAAAAATCAGATCAGGATAACAATTATATCGACCAGAGCAATGACCAGAAACTGTACCAAAATTCATCAAATCCCTTGAATACATGTTCCGTAATGTGCGAACATACCAACAAACAGATAAACAAATAAAAACGGTTAGCACTATTCTTTTGCATTCTTTGAACCCAACACGTAGTCTACCTCGTAACTATTTTATAATATGTTTAAATATGCGATGCGACCTAAGATAGGACTGCTATATATTTCCCAAAGGGTCGAATAAAAGTTGAGCCAAATAATTGAAATACAGGCAGGTTTTGTCCATTCATTAAGGACTTGTAGAGATTCATAATATTCTTCTTATTTCGAGCTTGTCAATTCAGTCCGGTAATAGAGTAATGTATTTTCATTGAGTAATGATTTGGCAATTTTTATTTCGGACTGAATTATTACAAATCTGTGGTTTGGTTTGCGTCTAGTAAATAAAGCTTGGACTAGATCTATAAAATTATATCGTATATTAAATGAAATTAATATGGTCTTATTAGAGTGATTATTAATATACTATGTAAATTGGCCGACATTCGTCTTTATGTGATATGATTCATTACTTATATAATATTAACTTTCTGATTAAGAAAGTTATTATAATTATCCCGATTTTTGAAATCGGATTTTATGTAATATTTTTACGTTTTGAGGTGTTTAAAAAACAATTATGGGTTTGTGTGTGTGTAAGGTAATTTATTTTAATTCTTTATTGTATAAAAAAAGTACAACGGGCGGATTTAATGCTATAAAGCACTCTGTATAGTATATACATAATCATTTTTTTGGGTCCATTTTCTTGTGACTTATGTCATTGACTTCGTTTTGGCACTAATTGCTGCGTATTCATTTATACCGAAATCGACTAAACGGCTTCTTGATTTTAAGATATAATGAAAACCGAGTATTCGTGATTTTAAAATATCGCACCACTGCTGGATTGGGGTGGTTTAGGTACCAATGTTGTTAATATTAGTAAAAAACACAATTAGAAAAAAAATTTCTCATAGATTTTTTATTTTTTAAGAAAATGTAAAAAAAATAGTATTAAATTTATTGTATAAGTTGTGAAAAATGTTGTTCTAAGCGATCCTTATAGTACGCTCTGTTTCTTAACCAGTTTTTCTGAATAATTTATGGGTATGTTCGTGCATACTATCATTTCAGTTTTACTAGGACTCGTCCGTGGGAGAGTACCCTATGGAAAAAGTAAATGTATATATATATAAATTATCTTAAGGAAAAAAACGTTAATAAACAATTTACCGACGCATACTTATTTGAAATAAAAAGGTTTCTTCATAACATATTTCGTTTCAAAAAGATTTCTATAGGAAGTACACACAGTTTAAAAAAACAAAAACTTAAGTTTTAAGGAATATAGCCTGTTAACTAAATCAATTTAATAGATATTTCAGAATTTTGAATATACCGTCTTTTTCCTCAAATTTATTATATGAAAACTTTATCCGATACTTTGAACAAGTATTAAGTAATTTATTACGAAGTAAAAACCAATTTATAATTTTCCAATATTGCTTATAATGTATGTATAAAATATAACGTTTAAAAATTGGCAGACTTGTCGAGGATAGTGACTCATAGGTCCTGTAGTTTTTTGATGACATTTGTAATTGTAATTTTTTAAAAAATGGTCAAAGTGTATCCTATAGAGTTAAAATGTAGAACATTTTGAAATCTCACGCGCGAATTCTTATTAGAATTCGAAACTCATTCAGCAACATTGCTGCGTAGTGGAGCTGACTCCACCCACCATGCACAGTGGCGGCCCTGGTTTATATTCTAACTAAAAATAACGTCGAACCCTTTCCATTGACATTCTAGAGTTTTGGGAAGAAGAGTTTCCAGATACTTTATTTTTCATTTTTAATGTAATCGTGTTTGTGGGTATACGAGATGTAAGTGTATGTCACAAAGTTAACGTTCTATATGTTAACTATATGGGACACATTTTATCAATTATCTCAAAAACTACAATTACGATTCGGCTGATTTTCAATCCAGAACGAGTTATGCTCATTATGCGCATGTGTGCAAAATTTCGTGCGTGTAGCTCGTAAATTGAAGAAGGAGTCGTGTAACAGAGAGTTGAAAATTTGAGTAGTAAAGACCTTCGCTTAGCTCAATTATAGAAAAAGTTTCACGTACGCCCATTAAAAGTTTCTTGAAACATTTTCTGAACAATTAATACTTATCCCGCTGAGACTAACATCGCTTGTTAGTAGGTGTACTTTTATGTAAATAGTTCTGCCTAAAAAGTTAAAGAGTATAATAGATTTAATATAAATGAATAATGCTCTTAAAAAAGGGCAAAGTTTATTTACAAATAAGTCATAAATCGATAAAATATTTCAAAGAATTTTCAAACATTCGAAGTCACAACGTTTGCGAAGCTTTTAAGTAAAGTTAAACCACTCGAGCGTTTGGAATCCACTTGAAAAGTTGTCAAACGAGTTGAGGAACATTTTGTGAAAAGCACATAGATATGTAAGTATTCATTTAAAATGTTAAAAGATTAAAATAAAGATATATTTAGAATGAAATAACTTTATAATAAGTTATTTGTACTTCGTTGCTGCGGTTGTTGTGGATATCGGTAACGGGGATCGTATTAATTGATGGATATGATGGAGTAAATAAATTTGGCAGTGAGTGGATGAATTTTATAGTGTGGTTTGTATACGGCTGTATAGAGCCGTGGGGAACCGCTGCGGCTACCACAACCCGCATGGCGTGAAAAAGCTCTGGCTTGTCGAGTAAATTTAAACTTTATATTTTGATGGTATAAAATTTAAATCCATCATATCTTGTAAGGTATTTAATTAATTCATATACTATAATGACAATTTAAATTTCCATTAAATGATGAATCTAATAATATTTGTTTACATGAGACTTTATATTGAAACGAGATTAAAAATAAAATAATATTCTAAACTCATATTTTAGTAGGTCATAAGAATCCTAAAAGTTCATAAGTTATATATCTATATCTAGCAAAGATATTAAGGTTCGGATTTTTAATTCTTAAATAATTTTCGATTTCATTGCTGTTTAGATATACTTTTGTTTTTAATATCTTAAAAGTATATATCGTTGTTTAAAGAAATGAGATGTTTTTAGTCGATCAAAGTTTTTTAAATTTAAATTTTATTTATCAACTCTGAAGGGAATGAAATATGTTCATTTTATTATAGCAATGTATTGTGTTGACTTTACGTAAATATACTTTTTAATTGTTTTGGAAAATATTAATATATGAAACCAAGCATATTTATGAGTATTATTTGATGTGAAAATGAATTAATAAAAATGATCATTCAGCGAAAACGAAACACATGTACCGTCCATTTTAAACTTGATTGTCAAAGTGGAACCAGAGATCTAATTCATAAATTCTAGAAACTCGCTCCGGCTTTGAACTCTTAATTATTTGAACGTTACAACTACAATTGTTTAGAAATTTATTCTCAATAAATACTTATGTTTAGTCTATGTCTCGATATATAAATATTTTTTTTAATCAGGACGTATTCATATATTAAAGAAAGTCATTCATAAACCAAATAAAATAATATGTTATCTAAAATAACATTGATAATTAAAATATTTTGTTAATTCCTTAAAGTATTCATACAAAACTCATTTCATTAAAAGTCTAAATAAACTAAGTGAGTACACAAAAAGTAATATCTGTAGGTAACATCTGAGCACTATGACTTATTTACATATTATTCGGAGAGACTCGTTTCAGTCGTTATGTTTTGTAAAAAAATTATTGCTTATTTCATATATTATAACTGGATATTCGTTGCTTATTTTAATAGAAAATATTTTTTACAACATTTCTTTATTTCTGTCTCAGATTATTTGTTATTGTTGTACTAATTATTATAATTACTTTATTTCTATATAAAAAAAATATAATAAATAAATAGCTTGATAATATTTGATAACAAATTTAAATTTAAGATATTACAAATATATATAAAGGAATGGTCTTAGTAGTTCCAATTATAGAAATATTCTCACCAAATCCTTGACTCTACAATAGAAAAACCAAACTGATATTTGACAGGGGTTTCTTTATATACGTAAATGAAAAATAAAGCAGTTTTTTTATATTTTAAATTTCTAATACTTATTTCAATATGTGCTTTTAGAAAACAAATATATAAGATGTAATTTTAATAAAGTATAAAGAAAAAAACTAAAATTTATTATTAATTACATACATTGAAAAATAGCTATTATTAGCGAAAGACGTGTCAGACTAGTTAGTGGAGGGGCTATCGTCTTATAAAAATGACTGTGCACCCGTTTTAAAACACAATTACCGTCAGATTTTGAGATATAGTGGAAGCTCTGCCCGTTTGTTCAGTGAAATACCTAAACTGTAAATTTATTCAGTTAACCCTAAGTTTTGATATTATTTAAATTGTTTCTGCTACTTATGATTGATTTCTTTTTGTTAATACAAAAATAGTTGTAGTAAAGTAAAAGTGTTTGATGTCTTTTTTTTGTAATTAACCACCTCTGGTCCCTACGACTATAATATAACTGCATATAATTTGTATATTCGGCATTTAGTTTGATGACCTTGTCACTAATTTTCTTATGGACTAATTGTGCCATGAAAATATATCTGAAGGTAAGTAAAGAAAATGTAACCTCTCACTGACTCCTGAACGCCCCTAACATGAATCTAATGAAGCTGAAACTTAAGATATGTATAATGGAAATAAATATTAAGGCTAAAATTTCGGAAATTTCACTCCTAAATATGTTAAATTTTTAAATAAGTGTCAAAAAAAAAAGTTATTATTTTTTTCTCGTTAAATTTTTTTTGAGAACTCAAGCCCCAATAGAAATTTTTTATAAAAGTTTTTTCTCTAAATCGATAGAAGATCGAATCGCCGGTTAAAACTACTTTAATTCTCAAAGCTGATTCTGGTGTTAACATGTTCGTGAGTTAGGTTTTGTCTCTAGGGAAATTTTGACCAGTTATTTCCTTTGAGCGTCGTCCTAATTTGAAATATCTCACAAGTGAAGTAGGTTATAATAATGTTAATTGTGAAAAATAAAATTATTTTTAAAATAAAACACAATTAAAAAAAAAATAGAATAAAATTGTAAATAAACTTAAATAATTTTAATAATTTTAATGTTAATAATTCAATTAATTTAAAATTACAACTCGGTACAATATAAATTAATATTTACTTATAAATAATTTGCTCTTTCTCCGTTTATTCAAAGAAGAAAGTAACATATATTGCTATATATTTACTATATGTAGTATATTCTGTTACCTTACAAAATTATAAAGTAGTTTTTTTTAAATCGATAGTATTTATACAATTTTTTTTTTTTTTTCTATTATAATGTAGTATTCCTTAAGATTAAATTTTTATTTTATAGTTAAATATCGAATTCAACATTTTATATTAAAATGTTCATTTTTATATTCATATGTAAATTTTTAATATCAACTATGCAGTTATTTAATAATCTATAAAAATTATTAATTAATTTAATGTATAAATGAAATGCATTCCAGTTAAATGAAGTCCTACACAATCGATCTTTTTATGCTTAGCTTGTTCATCTGATATATACTTATTTAGGTACAATGTAATTAAAGTAGAAAACTATATTAGAAATCTTAACTCGACGAATTCCATGAATATACAATTAGTACTGAGTTCATAACTTTGAAGACGTCTTCTTAGATATTTATAATCTCATATCATCCAACATTGAGGATACCCAAAACTTCTAAAGTTAAATTTATAAAACACTAGACTCTGTCCGCAGTTTCGCCCGCGAGATTTTCAGTAATCGTGACTCTTTTTGGTAATTATAAAAAGTAAGTTATTATTATTATTATTATTATTTGGCCTCCCCCCAAAGATTCAACCTCATTAAGTCAAGTCGGTTTTATCCAGCCTAATATTATATATTTGAACCAATATTGGTACGAGATTTGTCTCCAACTGCACACAGACAGACAAAAGGTTAGCTTTCTCCATCCTACTATTATATGTAGTAAAGATTTGATTACAATAACTTTTTTAAACAGTAAGTTATAGTTAATGAAACCAATTCAAGAATATCACAATACTCTAATGAAAATTGAAACTACATTTAGATACCAAAAATAGGCCAGCTCATTGATCTGTTTATTTTCATCTTATCAAAGTTAGTTCATTCTTCATACTGAAATTTATATGATTTACCATTGTAAATCTACTAAGTAAATTAATAAATACACTGTCTTTACATATCTTTACATTTGGAAGAGTTATAACAAAACAAAATAAATGTTTTTGCTTGAAATATGTTAGGTATTTTAAAACAATATGACAATATTATGTATGTGATCACTGATCTGTCAGCTGTGAAGAATGTTTGAGAGAATAGACGAAGTGGAATTATAATGTACTTATAATATATTTTAGCGTTAGATAGTGCTGTGATTTAGTTATAACAATTATTATAATAATAAGATAAAGTATTATTTATTAGTAAAAAAAATATTTATTTTTATAATTATAATCGCATAATTGTAGCTCAAATCATAATCTACCTATCTACTTCATTATATCGTTATTTCAGAACTAAAAATAAAAAGTGAAGTATTTTCAAAAGAGAATCTTTTTGTGAGTAGTAAGTTCTTTCAATAGAAAGGTCATTGTATGGATTCAAGACTAAAAATTGTGTAGTACCCTAGAGATCATCTTTATTTTATTTGACTAAAAGATTATTTCAGTTTTTTTTTTTATATATTAAAACTGACTGGATTCGATCACATTCAATAGAATTTTTTACAAATACAGTTTTTAAAGTTACAAACAGTTTAAATTGTGGAACATAAATTAGACTTTCACAAGAATAGCTTTCAGTTAAACAAATAATTAACATTGATAAATAATTAGGTCATAATAAATACTTTGACAAATTATCACTATTGCAGCTGTTATGAAGTAAGAAAAGCTTTCTATACAATATTTTCTATCAATAATACATCAAAATAAGGAGAATATTGTGACAGCAATCATTTATTGTCATGACATATTAAAGTGTTTCGTTTGTTATTATTTTAAATATATTGATTGGTTTTTATTAAATTTCTTTCAAAGTCAATAGATAATAAATGTATGTGTAAAAATTTGGATTATGTCAACCTATACTTATCTAAATTTACAAAACGAGATAGACATTGCTAAGTTGAAAGAAAGTTTAACAATGTTTGTTATGAAAACGTCATGTCAGATAATTGATTTAAAGTATTCATTGACTTCTCGATTTCATTGAAACTGGTTTGTTATTAGTAACTAAAATACAACTGATGTAACATTTTCATATTACATAAACAACATTTTTTTAAACTTTGTTAGTGTTAGTTTTATTTGATTTTGTGGACTGTCCCATTATGAAGCTTTAAGAAAAGAATAATTTTTTCTTATAATAGCTGCTAAAGAACTTCTCATTTATTAACACGTTGGAAATAGCTTCGTTTTACAACTTTTTTTGTGTTCATTATTTCGTAGTCATTAATACAAAGTGACCTACTTAGTGAGTGGTCGAGTATTTATAATACCTAAATGGGAGGTTTAAACCGAGTTAAGCAAAGCTATATTTTTTATGTCGTTGTGACATATACTTTTATATAAAGACCAAAAACTAGTTTTTATTCTTTTATAAATATGTTAAATATATATATTTTTATATTTTTATACTTTTCGTTTACTCTCAAGTTTTAATATGATTTAAGTGGTTTGGTATTTTTACAAGTGTCGTTTTATGTAAATAAAATGATTGAATAAATTTAAATCAGGTTAATTTTATTTACTTATTTGTTGATTAAAATTGCTTTATTAATTATTGGTGGTCACACAATACACAAAAATGTATGTAGCTTAGACACCCCCTTAGGGAACTAGCAATTAAGTAAAAATGTGACTCGCAAAAGATTGTAGAAATTGAAGATTGATAAAGATTGATGATTGTAGAACGCAACAATCCAACTAATCCAATGAGGTCGACGGTGTTTAACAGAAAACAGTTTATACATAGAGATCATTTCAATAAAAGTTCCGTAACACTCGCGATGTACCCCTTCATAGCATGGGACTATAATAATGTATCTTTATGATCTCGAAGTGCAGTCGGATAAGGTAGTAGTATCAGCTGCAATGAAATGAAAACGAATAGTTTTTAAATCGGACCCAATTTTAGTTCTTTGTCTGGAAGCCATCAATTTCATAATTTTAATAAAGCCTTTATAAAGTCTTAATCATTTCTATAGAAGTTACGAAAAGTTAATTAACGTTAAGCAACTTATGTTACATTTTCACTTGATATTGTAAACATAGACATTTTCTTTGTCACTATATAACTTCTGAGATAACGTTACGTTCGGTCTTCCTTATAATATATAAAAAAGTAATAATATAAATATATTGTATATTACATATACAGCAAATAATATTCCCACTAATATGAGTTAGCAAAATGTTTCCGAATGCCGACAATCACTTCTACACTACACACGATGCTATATATTTTATTATTATTTGTCATTAATATTGGCTATAGTTGATAAAAATTAAACAAGGAAAATAAAATAATTGTATATAACTTACATAAAGAAATACATTAACTCTTATCAGTCAACATTGATATTTCGTTCCAAATTAGCCTTAACAATGCACTCATCTCAGATGTCCTTCAATTTCACGGTAATGAAATGCGCATCCCTATTTACAATGATTCAAATATAAAACATTAAAGTAGTCAGCGTCAGAAAATGTAATTTTCTTTATTCTCAAACTTATTTTGTGTACTGCCCACTTTGAGGAAAAATATTTTTTTTCTCCACCATTTTTTCCCCTACTTAAAAAGAACTATAACTTCAAATTAAATTAATTTGTTATTATGAGCTATATTAGCGGAGAAGAAATATTAATTCTCAACGAGTCTTTTAATATAACTTGCAACAGTTATCTTGAAAGCTGAGCACAGTAGGTAATACACGACGGCGACTAATTAACCCTTAAGGGTTACAGCTGCCAATGAAAATGATTATTGAAACGTAACTTCATAGTATTCAAATAGAGTACTTTTTATTTAATATAAAACAAACATAATTGATTCTTGTATAAAAACTATAATAAAAATATGATAAGACCATTATTATAGAACCAAATCAAAAAACCTAAATAATATTTATACATCAAAGGTACAGTTTGTTTTATAAAAACAAATCCTACGAAAGTTCTTTCACCCTCGAACCAGTTTGTATTCTGTTGAGTAAGAAAAGGTTTGAACTTACGAATTACATACTGCATGCATTGCTTAAAGAGCGGATTCAAGAATATGACGATATCGCTGTAATACAATGTTTTTGAGTAATCAGTAAATAATTACTTTTAGTGTAGTGTGTATATTCAAAATCAATAATATTCGTGCATTACTATTTAAGAAAATAAACTAATTGCAAGTAGGAACTACAGTTACTGTATTTAATAAGTCAAATCAATGATTTGCATATTTTTTTGTAATAACAAAAATTACTTTTAAATGTTGAGAGTAGTAAGGACATTGTATGAGCTAATAGATTGTTTTCATACATCAAATTATATTATTTACAAAAAATAGATTTTTTATTCAATTGTAATTGTATAGAACAGTCACGTGAAATAAATGTTTTTTTTTCGTTGATTATATTTAAAATATGCAGATTATATATGTGTATATATATATATAGAATAAAAATGGCAAGAGTAAAATAATAATAATATTTATGAATATTTCAATTCATGTCTTAACATAGACTTATTATCGATATCAATATTAATTTGAATTAGAGTTTCTAAGAAGTTAAAAAATTATAGATTTTTGTATTTGATTAAAAGCATATATATATATACCTATATGTATATATATGTTTGTTTTATGAACTGAAATAAATTACTAAGTCCTGACTTCCCTCATTACTGTTTTACTGAAGTGAAGTGGGTTGTCATTAAACACACCTGGCACAGACAGAAATATAATGTATTGAGTTGAAAGATATTTATTGACATAATATAATAAACGAAATTGTATCTCTGTTATACTACCTTTACTCTTATTACTTGAACATTATGAGGAGTCATAGAATCTTATAACCTTGTAAAATAAAGTTTAGCGAAGTACTAATATTTACGCAGACCTACGGTATTAATATTAAATTTCAGTTATTTTAAACTGGACCTTGGTGTAATATTACTGACCGCCATATTTATAATTTCCCACAGGCGTGAGGTGGTCGCTGTATAAAATAATCTTATATATTAATGCAGGAAGCGATTTCGTTGGCACACTGTAGCTCGAGAACCACTAAAGGGAAAAATATCGTTGATGGCTCAAATCAAAGGTCTCATTATGCTACACTGCTGAAAAATAGTGACAACTCTCAAATCTCATTAGCCTAATTGCAGTAATTAGTCAAAAAAATAATTTTTCCCATAGACTTTGCATGGGGAAATTTTGCGCGCGCTTTCAAATTTTTTGTATTATCTATTGTGACTAGCTGGTCTTAGCATACTAGTTATTTATAATAATGTTACATCATCTCTGCACTTTGATATAACATATCTTTATGAGGTCTTATAATATTTTAAGAATGTTTATAAAATATTAAGTAAGTATTTAATTCAAGGTATTAATAGAAAGGCAGATTTTAATAAAAGTATTTTAATGCGTCTTTTTAATTAATTGCAGTGGAAGTTTTTCTTTATTCCTTTTTACCTGTTTTTAACTACAGTTACTTTTATATGTAATTTTATATTGGTTCCTATTTTTACTTGATACATTTTATTTGTGAAAGGTTTAGTAATTTAAGTAAGTATTATGTTATATGTGTGAGGTGAGGTGAGGTGAAATAAAAACTTTCGTTATCCATAATCATAATTAACCTGCTGTATTTACGTAATTACTATCGCAATTTTTGTTATCTGAGTAATGTAGTAATTTACAATAGTTTTATTATTACTCAAATTACTTTTATATATTTAGTATAACTTTTATGTTACTTATATAAATGAAGTAGGTAATATCATTAAGTTCTTTGTCAGAGTTCGTGGGTGGACAGAAAACTGACTTGACATTCTTCAACTTGACAACCTTCTGTATTGTGTAGTCTATGAACTGGATGCGACAAAATTGATATTGTTGACAACAAAATTGAATTAGTATTGTCTTAATATTTTTATATGTGGAAGACATATTTTTCTCTTTTTATTGAAATTAGCTTTCAGCTATTTTGAATTGCTTTTACATAGTAATTATGTTATAAATATTTATTACTCTTTTTATTTAAAATATTCCTTACGTAAAGATCTTTTTTCCTCTATTTTGTAACATGTTATTAGAGTAAATTTAAGATCAAGACAGGTAAGATAGTTAAGTCACGTCGTCTACAAAACTGAACAAAGTTGTTATTTTTTAATTATGCTATTACCTTACACTAAGTTTAGTTTTGCAATCTTAAAGTGAGATTGCAGTTTCTGCTAAAGTGGACGAGAGTAAAATATAAGACTTTGATAATATTTGTAATTTCCCAAAGGCACAGAGCATGTCGCCATCTAAGTGCTCGTGATATTTTTATACTACTATGACAGAAGTATAGATATTAAATAATTATTTATTAATTATTTTTATATTTGTGTACTTTTAGTAAACCTTTGAGGTGGAAATCTGAAATGAGGTCTTTTTAGTTTTATGAAACGCTAATTATAGGATAAACGAGATTTTTTTATTTTAGTTTGTTATGAAGGTTTTTAAAAAAAACATTAAAACTATATTGTCATGTCTTTTTTATTTTAATATCTTTATTTTTATCAGTAAATTTATTCTATTTAAAATAATAGGTAGTATTATCGATGCCCAGCCTAAACCTTCGGAAGTAAAAAGATAGTATTTTATATTTAATTTCTGTAGAAAGTTTCAACTTTGTATCCCTATTATATAAAATAAAAAGCCTCTTTAAAAGCTAGTGAAGTCCCCGTCCGCATTAATAACAACAGAATGTTAAATGGTCTGAATATTCGTTAAACTCTTCTAATCCTAGATAGCAAATACAATTGCTGAGAACAAACAATGTCTTGCAAGAAACAGATAAAAGATTTTTTTTTAAACGGGCTGCAAATTTTATAATCCATAAATGAGAAATCCATTATATTTAAAATTTTGATATACTACATACTGATCAGATTTTAGGTATTACTTTCAATCGAAAATAGTAATAGAATGGTAAATAAAATTAAGTAACTAATTGTTTTTGAAACATAATTTATTTACTATAAAAGATTTTATATCATTTATCATCTACAACGGATGAAGGCATGTAATGGTTTGAACTTTGAATTTTACTGAATAACTTTCGAACCACGTAATAGAAAGCAATGAAGCCATTTGAAAATGAATTTTAGCACAAACATTTTAGATATATTCCTAATAATTCCTTTATATATAATATTATTTTTCTTTATTTTCAGAAATTTATTTTTGTTTTTTTTTATTTTTTTTTTCTTTTTCATTATTTTATCTACAGAAAATGAGACAGGGATAGAAGTGCACATGTTTATAACTGCTCTTTTAATTTCTATAAAACTGTATACTTGCTTTATATTATTTATTTTAACGTAGAAAAAAGGCACATGTAACATTATTAGAAACGTACGAATTGTACTTAAATATATTTATGATACTAATTACAAACAACAACTACACTAATTGTATTATATTTTGATCAAATTATGAAGGTAAAAGTTTTGTTTAACCCTTGTCCTTGAGTGATAAAAGAATGTCGTTTTAATTTACTAATATGATTAAGTATGTTGTTTATTTTCATTGGCTTATATTTCAGGTATATTTTTAGTAATTCAGTCTTTACCAATATATAAGTAATATATATTTCATCTGAAAATGTATTGTTAAAAATTGCTTCCAGCAATAACACTGAATTGCATATTTACTTTTCCTATTTATTTTATCTTTTAATTATTTTTTTTACATTTTATATTTAAAAAATAAATATATATTAAATAAAAAATTTAATTATCAATTTACTTTCACGTCGCCTGATAAAATGCCACGTAACTCCGCGACTATTCGTCTTTGTAAATTGTGACCGTCTTGATGTGATACATAGCTCATATATTATTCATTCAAATACATTTCAGCCGTGAAATGTATAAAACCTAGTTTTAAAAAAAACTGGACTATAATATTTAGTGCGGTCTCTGATTTCTATAATTATTTAAGGTCTTTTAAAAGCTTTGAATGGGTATTTGTATAGTTATAAAAAATTTGAACAAATATATGTGTACGGAAAGTATATAACAAAGAATTTTTTTTTGTATATAAAGAACATGCATCTAATATATATCCTTGGGGGCTAATGATGTTTTTAGATTTAAATAACTGAATTTAAATAATAGTCTAGTATAGCATTGCAGGCTCTTAAATATATCACGCAAGAGTTCATTCACCCCTGACCCGAGCTACAGCCTTAACAATGGGTCTACGAGACTGCAGCCTGCATGCAATAACAAGGAAGCCAAAGCATTACTTCTTTGCATAAAATAACAATTTACTTCTTTCTTTGATACATTATTGTGCAATAATAATAATACTAGGTGAATAATATTTGTTTATTTTTATAGAAATTACAGCATTATTAAAAAAAATTATATTTTTTTTGTGGTGATTTAAATATGTATTAGTTTATTATTTGACTCATTTGAAGAGTGTAAGCTTGTTTGTTTTAATTTAAATTACATACGTAATGAAGCTACTCGTTAACTTCGTGTTCCAAGAAAATGCGACCTATCTAGTCTATATTGTTAGATTTTATAAAATAGATTAGCTATATTGTTAGGTTGTATAGCATAGATTACAAAAAAATGAATGAGAAATTAAAACATGTACAAAAAATATGCTTAAATTTCATATTAATATTAGTAGTAAAATATTATTGTATTCAAAGAACCCTTTCATAAAAAATGACAGAATTTTTTTGGTTAGCTGGAGCAATATTTTGCCCTTATTTTTCTTTTTAACTTGTCCCTTAAGTGCCCAATCGGATTAAGGTCTGCACTACTAGAGATATCCATCTTTTGCAAGTATTGTCAACTATGTCAGCGGTAAGAAATTTTACATTGCAGTGCATAAAGAAATATTTTTCTTCAATGAAACCCCCAATTTGTAGCATACAAATAAACAATATTTTAAAAAAATCATTACATATGGGATGTTATTACTGTTAATAACCAGTTGATGTTAATAACCAGATGTACCACAGTACATCTGTCCATAGTAAGGTTAGAAATTATTCAAAAACATTTAAATGTTTCTATACAAGTTAAGTCCCAAGCTGAATCCAAGGCTAAATTAATACAATTGCTTTTTTATATAATAAAATAAAAATTGTTGCCGCTATTATAAAGAACATCGATTTAAATAATGTATTTTGTTATCAATTATACTGAGATAAAAAAAAGTTAAAATTATACTTGTTAAGTATACTATTAATAAATATCAGCGTGTGGTGGATATTTCCTCGAACAGTAGGCCTCTTCACAAGTGAAAAGTAATAAAATATTAAATATATTTTGTAAGTAGATTTATTTTCCTCACTAGAAATATAAATATAACGTCGAATATTTTTATCGTAATACTATATTTTAACAATGTTTTCCTTTAGATGGTTGATCAAGAAAGTATGAGAATAAATAATTATGATTAAAATGTGAATATGACATTCCTTAATATAGTTGTAAATATTATATTTTCTCAAAACATGCTTGTTATACTTATATAAGTAATTATTATAATTGTTCACTTCCTGTTAATTTAGAATATGAAACTTTGTTGGAATTATTGTCTAAGTTAACTGTGAAAATTAATTGTTTGATATTATATGCTGTATGTTTTCCCATGTATAAATAAATAAATAAATAAATATATGTTTTCCTATAGGTAATACAACATTTCCCAAATATCAATTGTTATATAATAGACTGTTGCGCAACTAACAAAAAAATTTACAACAAGCTTTTTAGAAATAATTAAATTCAATGATTTCTTTAATATACATCAATATGTAGATGTATAATTACTTAATTAACATGTTATTACAATTCATTCGTTTTTTCGATAAAATGTAGTACCACTTAAATTGATGCCTCGACATTATTCAAAACGTTTGAAATTAATCACAGATCTAAAATATAACAAGCTCTTAAGCGATTACGTCTCGTGACATAATATAAATACAAATTATATTTAAATGACTAGTCAGTTTTGTGATAAACTACGTGACTGACTTCACCTTTATTATAGAAGTACCCTCATTGCATTATACAGTACAATTAATTATTAAAAATGAACATAAAATTTTCAAATATTTTTTTAAGTTTAAGATTGATTGAGAAACATTTATAATATTCATCATTTAAATTGATTACCTCTTCTTAAAGTCTTTTGATGTTAAATTTCTGACATTCTTTTTATAATAGTTGAAAGACGATATTTTATTCATAGTATTTCAGCTTTTCATCATCAATTGTCGTCACATAAATGTACTTTTCTCCATAAAAGTTTAAATAAAGTATTAACAATTTTATAGAAAATCTAAAAAAAACATGTAATTTTTTAAAACAACTTTTAAAAACATAAAAAACTTATAATAATTTCGTCTTTAAATTGCACTGAGCCGTTAATTTTTTTTATTATATATTAATTATTTGTTTTATTCCACACATATACTACCTCTTTTTACAACTCTCCTTTCACAGGTCTGCTGGAAGAGATTTCAATATGAAATAAGCAGTGCCTTTGTACGAATTAATCTTTATATTTTTTTACTTAGTTATATTCAGTGTGTACCTAAATTGATAAATAAATAAATAAATTTATACATATGGAGAATGAAATAGTTACTTAATGCAAACAATTTAACCCTCATACTTTCCCACAATACCTTGTTGTTGGATATTTATAAAGATGGCATTGAAAAATAAATCATATATAAGGGTACGTAAATATAAATTCCAATATCAATTTGGGAATCTTCTTTCTATATAATTATCTTGTATGTGGGTTTCTTATACATCTATATCAACTAATCTCAGTAAGATGTATCTGACAGCTGTCAAACTAATATTTGACAAATTTGTTCATTTCAATTATTTATTTTTTACTGACGTTATTTTTATTTAGTGTTCATTGATATTAATACTGTTTGTTATAATTTTTTTCTTGTATATTTTTTAAAACGCTATTAAGAAAAAAAATTATATTATTACTTTTGTATATACGTTTCTTACGTTATAGAATTTACATTTTAAATTAATATTAATGGGTTAAAATATATAAAATTTCAGTGTTTTTGTACGAACTAATTAATTTATAAATATTTCCCAAACTAATTTTCAGAAAAATAAAAACGAACGCTTCTAGGTTTTGTAACATTAATAAAAGTATGTTTTAATTCTTGATTATGTTTTATAGGAGAACATATATTTCATGATTAAAATAAATACTGCATTGTTAATAATAAAATAAATATGATTTTTATGTATATAAATATTGTTGCAGTAACCCTAATGCATTTTCTTCGAGTCATAATTGAAAAAGTCGTGTGTAGGCATGCAAATGCCTTTAGCAGTAGTGCCTACATACTAAATGTAGGTTAATGTATTAATATAGTATTTAGCACAAGTACTACATTCCGTTGACACAATAACTGTTTGATATATTATTGTAACAAGTGTTTCTAAGAATTTGTAATTATTTAGAACTATATTTCATTGTAATTTCTGATATATGTTATAGTTTTAGTTAATTTGGTTCCATTTTTTATTGTGTTTTCTTTCTTTAATTTCAGTTTTAATTTATGTGCACTGTGTATTCTACATTTCTTCATCTAATTCTATATTTTATGGGTTTGCTGTAAGAAATATCGAGTAGAAATAAGCTCGCTTTTTGTTTAATTTTCATTATTCATATATTTAAATATTTGCTATGTGACAAGTGTTAAATAAATATATTAATAAAAAAGTAAAACTTGTTGATTTGACTAGTTGTTATCTTTAACAAATTATTTTATTGTACATACTCAATTTTGTACACCACAAATATGTTATTTATTACGGTAACAAATTCATTTATGAAGAAGAATCTTAAAAACAATTAGATTGTTATTAAATATTGTTTATTATGCTCACAAATTAAAAATATAACAAAACTCCAGCAATGATCGTACGCGCTGTTGTCGCTTTTAATAATTATTATAAAAATTGCTTCAAGCTATTATAACGCATTGTTCGTAGTAGAGCTGACACAGGCGAATTAATTAATTTTAATAGCCACGTTGTTTGTAAAATATGTTTTAGATATTTATTTTTGTGTACGTTTTAATCAACTGAAGTGTTAATAATTCATATTGTTTTTAATATTAAGGAATTTTTCTTATTGATTATATTGGCTTATTGATCAATGCTTATTTACAGCTTTAAATATCAATGTAAAATATATTAACATAATATAATTAAAAAATAATAGAGTCTCTTACAAACTTCAATACCTTAAAACCTCCTACGAGCTGCCATTTTCTAAAATATTTCTTAGCGAATTCATACATTTAACAGACTTAAGTCTTAAATTTCAGTCTCCTTGCCTCGAATGGTTGACTCGACTTTTGACTAAACCTTAATAATCAGTGAGAAAAATTAGATAAAATTGGTTAGTGGCTATAAACCTGTTTACCAAAAAACTTTGTTACTACAACTATAATTATTATGTTTTTTTTATATTTAATAGTAAACGATAACAATTAAATTTATATTTTAAAGAAACTAAAATAGATTATTAATAAACTTATTAATATACGCAAAGGATTAATAAGAAACATTAGAAATAATAAAATAAATATAAAATATAAATTGTACGTCAACTACATAAAAGATAACAGTAACTCTTGTGTCCATCAACATTTGTATTTTGCTTTAAATTGGCCTTAATTTTAACAAAACATTGTAATATTCAAATTATTAATTTCACGTTAATGAAATTGGTATCCCTAATAACAATGCCTCGAATATAAAGCGTTAAATTATTGAGCATCACAATACTAATTAAACTAATTCTTATAGTATTTAAATATATTTTTTTAAAAACATCAGTAAATAGTAAAGTTATATAAATTTATAATAATAAAATTACTTTACTAACATGATTTATTTCCGTGTCACAAATATTATATAGGGCACTTCGAATTAAAAAAAAAATTGTATGTGACATCATCGAATCATTTTTATTAGTTTGAAAGCACTGTTAATACTATGTTTTGTGAAATATGACCTCGTACAAATGTCAATTACGGCTTTGCTCGGTGAAATGTACAATATTCCATGACGCTATCGCTTAAATCAAATTCAGATTGAATTTAAGCAAAGGCAAGTTTTTCTTTTATTCCTGGGTCAGTTGCATTTTGTACGGTACGGATACAGGTTCAAGTTCCGTGCAAAATTAAATAATTGTTGTTCATGGTTTGTTTATTCATTGCTTAAGGAGCAAGTGAACTCAACAGCAAGTGAACTTTGATATTACCAATAAAGATATAAGATAGTAAAATATAAGACTAGTAAAAGGTATAAAGATGTAAACAAGTACGGCCTCATTTGGAATACTACTCTCATCACTGGTCTGGAACACTTCAGTAACAATTTCGTCAATTTGATCGCGTCCAACATCGAGCAATTCGAATGGTTGATAATCGAGTTTTTAACGATCAGCTTGATCCCTGCGAAGAGATGTTTCATCTCTTTTCGTTTTCTATCGCATTTACTATGGGGAGTGCTCTGAAGAGCTGTTCGGATTACTACCCGCTGCTGAATTTTACCACCACACTGCGCGTCATAAGCTGCAACACCACCCGCACCATCTCGACAGCTGGCCGACACCCACAGTGCGCTTAAAAAGACACTTCTTTCCACGCAGCATCACCTTGTGGAATTAGTTTTCACATGCGGTGTTTCCGAACCAATACGACTTTAGGACTTTAGGATTTTTAAGAGGCCGGCAACACACTTCAGAGTCTTCAGGGCCTGCAAGTGCTCATGGGCGGCGATGACCACCTGCCATCAGGAGGCTCGCCTTCTCGTTTGCCTCCTATGGCATAAAAAAAACACATTTAATCTTTACGAATATAAATAATTGATAAAGATAGTTTATTAATACTAACTACAAACCTATCGCCATCACCTCTCTTCTCTCCAAAATAATGGAGAACATCATCAACCGACAGCTCCTCGCGTACCTTGAGGATCACCAGTTGATCAATGACCGACAATATGGCTTTCGCCATGGTGACCTCCTGTTATATCCTGTGGATCACCAGCTTCCTCACTGGGCGGAGCATACAGGTCGTTCTCGATGGTTTTTGCTCGGACCCCAAGCCCGTGAATGCTGGTGTACCCCAAGGCTGCGTGCTATCCCCAACCCTGTTCCTCTTGCACATCAATGATATGTTGGACATTTCCAACATACATTGTTATGCGGATGACAGCACTGGGGATGCGGTATATTCCGGCCGTGCAGGTCTCTCTCGGGAAAACGTCGACGAGTGCCGAAAGAAACTTGTGTCTTCTATAGAGACCTCCCTGAGGACGGTCTCAGAATGGGGTAAACTGAACCTCGTTCAGTTTAATCCCCAAAAGACACAGGTTTGCGCGTTTACCACTAAGAAAACCCCATTTGTCGTATCGCCGCTCTTCGATAGCACACCCCTCGATGCCTCGCCAAGTATCAGAGTACTGGGACTCGGCATTTCGAGAGACTGTCAGTTTCGTGGTCACTTGGAGAGCAAGGCCAAGTTGGCCTCGATGAAATTGGGTGTGATCAATAGAGCGAGACAGTATTTCAATCCTGGCCAAAGACTTGCGCTTTATAAGGCGCAGGTTCGGCCACATATGGAGTACTGCTCTCATCTCTGGTCCGGATCACCCCAATATCAGCTTCTACCTTTTGACCGCGTACAACGGAGAGCCGTACGGATTGTCGGGGACCCGGTGCTCTGTGAACGGCTGGACTCTTTGGCATTGCGTAGAGACGTGGCTTCTTTGTGCGTCTTCTATCGCATTTACAACGGGGAGTGTTCCGAAGAGCTATTTGATCTGATGCCTGCCGCCGAATTCCATCACCGCACAGCACGTCACCGCCTGCATTTCCATCCACACCACCTGGATGCATGGCGATCTTCTACTGTGCGGTTTTCAAGGACTTTTCTTCCACGTACCACTAAGATGTGGAATGAACTTCCTTCGGCGGTGTTTCCAGATCGATACGACATGGGTACCTTCAAAAAAGGCGTTTACTCTTATCTCCAAGGCCGGCAACGCTCTTGTGCGTCTTCGGATGTTGCAAGAGTTCATGGGCGGCGGTGATCACATTTGACCTGTGACCCGCACGCTCGTTTGCCCTCCTATATCATAAAAAAAAAAAAAAATCTATTAATTATATTGGTATAACTTAAATTCTGATTATAAAGCCTAAATTGCATTTATACACCAATAGTTAGTAATTATATCGGCCGGACATGCAAATGTTCTTCCACCCCTGACCTAGTCTGTATACTGTCATTCGAAGTTACCGTCGTACAATGTTATATTTGTAGGTGGTTAGAAAGACGATTTGTAGGTGGTTAGAAGTAAAGAAATGATGATATCTTTGTAATATAGTTGTTCGAAACGAATAGGTATGTTCCAAAGCTTATAGCAGATGTCTTACGCTTACGGCAATCGCTTGTGTATGCATTGTTTGCATCATGTTCACGATGGAAGAAACCACTAAAAAGAAGAAATAATAAACTTTCAACGAAAAAGTAAAACCGTCCTTAATAAAGTAATTTGATGAGAGAAACTGTTAATGAATTTTGCCAGGTTTTTTAATTGATCTGGACCTTTTCTCTTAGATATACTTTTATTGGACTTCTTTTTTATATTAGATTTATTTATCTTCCTTACTTTTTTATAACTTTAAAATAATTTTATATTACCCCTTCAAATATGTACCTATATTATTAAACATTATCCGGATCTAAATATTATTATTCCTGAAAAAATAAAATTAGAAAAAGTTTTTAAAAATAATATAAGCTCAAACAAAAATATTTTAAAAAACCACCATATAACATGACGAAAACTGTTAATAATTTCTCTTTTGTAATATTAAAGAAGTAGTTTTAGTATTGTAAATTAAATAATAACATCGCTTTTAGTATAAAACGTTTCACTAAATGGATTAACGGATAGCGAGGGAACAATTTGGTCGCATTACATTCTTAACAAAATGATTGTTATTGCATATTGGATAACACAAAAAAGTATATTGTATATTGAAAATATAAAATTTACGAGTTTCATATTGCAATTAATATTATATTCCAAGTACAAACGAATGTAAAACAAATTACTTGCATCAACTATTACTTGAAGTGAGTAATGATATAGACATTTATTAACTTTAGTAAAAGTTTAGTTAGCACCATTTTGTAATTATATCAGATGGTATTTGTGCTTCAATTAAAAGTCTTAAAGCAAACATTACAATTAAAGTTCGTTAAAAATTACGAACATTTTCCTCAACTAATATTTAAGTGCAGTTCTAGCAATCGTTTGCAGTAACGAACAAAGTTGATGTTGCTTTATAATTAAAGAAATATTTTCCTACAAACTTATCTTTATATTAACAATTGTATTATAGTTGCTACTGAACTGGACGTGGGTAAAATACAAAACCCGGATAGTATTTGTTATTTCCCACAGCCACAGAGCTCGTGGCTGTCTAAGAAGTGTTGGGAATATTTTGTACTTTTTTTTTTTTTTTTTTTTCAGAAAACACATAACAGAAATAAAATACAAATTTTATAACACTCGACAAAAAAATCAATAAACTTTACGAATATTGATTTCTTCCAGACAAAACTTTATCTTTATAAATTCCTTGTATACTCTTTTGAGTACTTAAATATATTAATTAATAAATAAATTTTCTTACAATAATCAGTATACTTTACTACAGAATAATATATAACAGCTCCATTGTTGGGCTGTGGTCTTTATCTTCTCTTTGATCACCATTCATGTTAATTTAAACACTCATTAATCAATTTAAGAATCACTTTAATGAATTTTACAGATACAGAAACACTTATTTTCCAAATTGCTCCTCTTAATTTTTTGTCACAGCATCTTCACGTATATTTCACTTTAGTTTCTACTCCTAGTTTTATTTTCACACATAAATTCCTCCAGAATTCCGTTGTACTAGACGCTGTATTTAACAATGCCCGAAGCACATTGAATTTAGTCCTTATATACGCTTAAGCAGCTAGCCATGACAGTACAGCCGACCGCATTATCAGTAATGAGGGTAGTCATAAAATAATTAATCCAGGGTAGGTGGTATTACTGCTGACATATAATAAACATATTTTAACAAATAAGGGAGAAGACATTTCGAAGTTATTTTCGAATAATAAGATAAGAAAAATCTTATAAAATCAAATAGTTTTTTCGAGCGATATAGCCAAGTAGCCATAATATGTGTTTTAATTTCCACAATATGAAAGAGAGATAAATAGAAACATATTTATAGCCTTTTCATATTTAAGTTGCTAAATTATGGAATGTACAGTTTTTTTTTTTTTTTTTTTTTGTACCACTGTATAAGTTAATGCTTGACTACATTCTACCTGATGGAAAGTGGTAATGTAGTCATAGATGGTAAGGCGCATTAACTCAGTAACCTATTCACTCTTCTCTTAAAGACACCCACATTATATTCAGATAGAAATACCGACGCAGGCAAGCTGTTCCAATCCTTCGCCGTGCGAATCAGGAAAGATGAAGCAAAGCGCTTCGTTCGGACAGGTGGAATGTCCACAACGTATGGATGGATACTCGAATGAAAAGAACGATCTTATATATTTGCGAAGATAACTTATAAAATACTAGTTGAACATTGACTCGGGTAGCGGCATGGTAGATAGCGAAGAAGTTATTTAAAGAAAAAAATTATATGGTTATGCACCGGTTCAAAAATTGTTTCGTATGTAGAATCTTTTTAATGTTATTCTATACTGAAAGGTAATAAACATTATAAGAAATTTTTATATGAGTTTAATAAATTTCGAGTTCAACTTGATATTGTTTGTTTATATATAGAGTATCAAAGCATAATACTTTTGAAACTTGTATGATTAAATTAGATTATTATCTTTAAGATAATTTTGATCAGAATTTCGCAAATACTTGTAAATTTTTTTGTTTTGAAAATGAAAATAAGATACCCTATAAATATGTTTTTATACTGAAGTAATCAACTGAGTAGCCTGTGGCTGCTTTGTCAGTAGCTACGATTATATAATAGTTTATTATTACAATCCATAATACAGATATAAAAAATATTTCTCCAACTTAGAATTAAAGCAAAACATTTTTATTACCGATAAAAATAAGGTTTTTTAATATACATAAAGAGGGTCAACATTGACATTTACTACATCGTGTTTCTGAATCTTGAAAAAGGCTTCGCACACGCTCTCTATATTAAAGAGCAGTCTTGTTAGGTCTGACGCCCATCTAAAATGTATTTTTATAGTCCTCTGGAGTATTATATTATTTGGAAAAAGGGGTACCCTATGTGTTTCTTTGTAATATTTACAACGCGTTTGCAAAATCATTACGTTTGGGTAGGTTGGGTAGTTAGCAGAGAAAAAATTATTAAACAAATTAAAAAACTTTTATAATAGTTATTATAAATCTTATATAAATAATTATAATAATTATCTATAATATTAGGTGAAAGTTCTTTTAACAAACGATTTAAAATTTCCTATTAAAATTTTAAATATAGTTTTGTTCAACTCAATCATTATTGGCTTTTCAAAAAATAAGAATAGAAAAAAAATAACTAGTCAAGCTAATAAAAGACTGACGAGGGTCAATTGATGACTACATATCCGAAATCTGATATTCAGATCTATTCCGATTTTCAGAGACGGAATTCAGATAACAATTTTTATGTTAAGATTAATGGATTTATTAAACGTAACGAGTGTACGAACATGATATTTATACTAACAAGCGATATTAATTTTTCAGAATATGAGTTATATAACTCTAACTGTATATTACAAACTGAGTAAAATAAATAGTGTAAATTTGATAGAAAAAGAGCTCTTGGACAAAGTTTCATATAATATCCGTGGGATATACGAAGGAAATAACGAACGAATAACGAATAATAAATTGCACTTTTCGTTTCATAGATACTGTTCTTCTAATTATAATTCACTTCTTTTATTTCATTTGGTGCTGCATTATTGCGGATTTGCTGTTGAGTTGGTGCTGCGCTTGTGCTGCCTTGATGCTGCATAGGTGCTGTGTTAGTGCTACGCTAGCGTTAGTAATCATAGCATATAAAATATGCAATACAACATTAATCACCGCATTTGTCTAATAAATTGAAATATAAATTTCATATTCACGTTATAATAATGTCGGTTAATTTCATTTAAGAATGAGAAACTTAATCACTTATTTTTTCCTTGGATCTTCAAATGAAAAATTCCTAAATAACTTAATTAAATTAAAATCTTTTCAATGCTTATATCTGTAAATAAGAAATATTATAATAAATTATTATGAAAAAAATTTAAATGTTAACAGGTGTATAATCGTCAAGAATATGCCTAAGATTAATCTATTATAATATCTTATGCATATATATATATATATATATATATATATATATATATATATATATAATTAACTAGACCACAAGTACATACGTACTTGTACATAAGCTCTAAAAAATTTTTTGTCAAAGTTGTCAAACTGGATTAAGGATTCCTAAATATACGCAGTTTTATAAATTGTATTGAAATATATTTGACATTTGTATTTTTCATTGTTATTAATATATTTTTGGAGGAACAAAATAAATTTGCAGAATTATACCCTATCAAGGACGGGAACCCGACAGACAGACAAATTGAAAGTATTGGTAAATAATCCCAGTCCAGTCCAGCCTGATCTCTCTGTAGGCTGGTTTTTAATCGCAGTTTGATCAAAACGTCGAAGAGTCAGTGATTGAGGATTTGTTTTCAATATTAATAATACGTATTTTTAAGGAGGGCATTTATTTATAATAATAATTATGATTTCCCTAAATTTTTTATTTTCCCTTACAAATTAATTAATGTAATTTGTGGCGGCCTCGTCTCATCCTACCCCATAGAGAAAGTGGGGTATTAGCTTACCAAATGCAATAAGTATGATGCAAAGTGAACTCCTTAAATCTCTTTAAGGAGTTCTTTTATGTAACGATATGTTATCTCTGTCTATATGTTACGACATTATAAGACATTTGTTCATTCATGCTTTTATTTATATTTTACGACATTAGTTCATTCATGATTTTTCTCTAAAAAATGAATATTATATAGATATCACGATTGAGTATAAATAACATTACACATACATGTGCAGTACATGTGAACATGTGAACATTCAAGTGTGGGAAATCAGAGCGAGTTTGTAGTATCTATTATTCATGAGAATCCATACTTTGCTTTAATAATCAAATGCCGAATAAGAGTTTCATATGTTTTCGTTTATGCTGAAGGAAAATTTTAGATTTTACTTTATCTCCATATTTTGTTAAAAATTCACTGGTGACAGTAATGCTTAGCGTCGCATTTTCGTATTTTTTATTTTGTAATTAAAAAAAAATATTAGGTACAATTAGCACATCACATTATAATAAAATAAAAAAAGTAATCAGTCAACAATAATCAAATAAGATTGAACATCTCAGAAGTATGTATTTAGAATACATGTATCTAAAATAAAGTAAATACTGTTAACAATATCTGAGGAGAGAAAGATACGTCTGAATAAGTCTGATACTAAAGATTTCTAAGAGGCCTTAGACATTATTGTTGAATTGTAATATTTGTGTTATTTCAAATTTTTTATAGTTATGTGATTTCCTATTCTATATAGTAATAGTATTTGGGGATTAAAAATAAATCTGTTTTTTAGATCAATCAATCAATCGATGCGGAATTTTATACTTGATCTAAAAAACCAACACTCATGACGAGCCAAAGTTTTTCCTTTTATTTTATTTTATTCATTTATTACTTTTCTAGAAGCTGACTTGATTTAAATCTTTAAATGTTTGGACAAAAAGAATCATGAAATTAGTATTTTTATTCTTAATCAATAGCTTAAGTATAAAAATATCTTAATCAATAAAAGAAAATAAGATAAAAATAAGAATATCTAGAGGAGTAGTAGAGTTCTCTTTTTTTTTTAAATAAGAATTTCACACGGACAGAATGCTATCTCTAAATAACTGGTTATCTTTTATTCCATTCAAACCAGAGTGTGAACAAAATATGCTTATAATATAAAATAAGGTATTATGAAAGTTCTATTTCGTTGATGTTTTTATTTGTTTTGCATTACAAAACAAATCTTGACAGTTTGTAAAGCGACTTAAGGTTTATTAGGTACATATGAAATGCTAAGAAGAGAAGAGTGGAGCAAATTAAAAAAAAAGTTGTAATTTTGAATAATATATTTATTTTCTGTAATTTATGATGTTTAAATATTTTAATACTTTTTACAAAAAAAACTTAATTGAAGTATGGATCGTGCTAATCTAAAATATTGATCCGATAAACTAAGTGGGTCAGGTTAAGCTGTTATTTCCGGAACCACTTTTTCATGGCCTCTTCAATTTATATTCGGTAGTTACAAGGGTTAACGAAAATACAAACAACGTATTTGCATATATTGTAAATTCAAATGTTCTAGATTGCTTATTAATTATATATTTTAGATGTTGACAAATGATATTATACTTTTAAATTCACTTTTATAAACTTGTTATCCAATCCCTTTTTCTTTACTATATAAATTATAAGTTTTTAATACAAACAATTTAGACCGTTTGTTTTTAAACCTGAATAGGTACGCCTTTGACTATAACTACAGCCGGCTTGATGTTTTGCATAACTGTAGTAAGTAATGGCATGCTTAACTAGAAAGTACCTATTTATTCTGTACTATTTTTTTTTAAACTGTGCGTTGATAGATTAGACAGTCAGCTAAATTTTGACATAGGTGTGAGGTGAATAGGAGTGTACGATGGACAATATCATTTTCTATGTCTTTATTTTCTTCCGTTTCTTCTCCCTTATTATTTTTTTTTATTATTTTTGTTGTTGTGACATTATTGTAGCTTCGGTTTTTGTTGCAATTATTATGGCAGGCTCCCCACAAGTTTCCGCAACAGCTCAATATGTTGTGACAGTTTTATTTTATTTTTGAAGGATCGGCCTGTAATAATACGCTTGAGGTCAAAAAATTAGTTCTTTAATGATTGTCTTCTTATTTTATTTAACATTACAACTGGCGATATGCTGTATTCAATGTTTAATGCAATTCATATTTAAGGTACAATTAGACGGTACAATTACTGGAATCTTACGACCATCTAAAAGAAATGTTACAGCAATCACACCTATAAAACCATATTTACATTCATTTGTGCATTATTATAATATTTAAACCAAAACTGTCAAACTAATTATGACATTTGAAATATTTCTAAGATACGATATTTTTTATTTACCCAACATTTAGATCAAATTGCACCGATCATGGTCACGGGTCGATTGTAGGTAAAACTATGTATGACAAGTTTAAAAGTCCATGGGAGCTCCTCATATAAAAATTTAAAATATATTTAAGTAAGTTTCGGTTTCGGCTGAAACTGAGAGCAAAGCTGAAAGATCGTTTTCGATTTTGGTTTTTGTTAAAAACGTAAGTCCGTTCGACACTTATATATACCTACAGAGTAGTCACTGTCCTTCTTTTGGATAACGTGGACTAAAGACTTAGTCAATCGATCAATAGATGAAAATATTTGATATTTTTTACGGATTAAACTTGCGAGTTTAATCCGTATAAAATAGTTTTATTTCAAATGTGTACTCGTGATAATCTACTCTGTTAAAATAGAAAAATATCCTCCTCCAGGAAGTACAATAAAGCAATCAGGACAATTTGGATAGTCACAATTTTAAAATTCGTATTCTTTTTCATGTTATAACAATTTATTTTTATACTAAAAATGTTGAAATAATAAAATTGTATTATTGAATTTTTATGGCAATATTAACTAACCCATAATTACTTTCACGAAACTCATTACGAATACATATTTCATAACTTTGTACATTTAATAATAATTTTAATACTATTTACTTTTTACATTTTCCCTAAAAACCAAAAAAAAAATGTGGATTAATTTTGTTCCAACGTTTGAAAACGAGGTTTTTAGGTTGAAAAAAAGTAAAACATAGTTGAGCCGCTTTTGTTGGAAAACGAATCACGTCAAAGTTACGAAAATGGGTATCGATTGGTACCAAAAAGAAGTCAAATTTGTAATCACGTTGCAAAAAGATAAAGGCGGATATGTACTTACATATATAGACACATCCACACAATAACACAAATACAATTATTTTACTTAATAAAACGTAACATGAATACGAAATCAAGTATAAATATATTTACAACAGGTTCTGAACACAACAATATAAGGTTGAAAGTAACACAAATAGTACAAGTGATTTGATCCTTTTAACATGAATCCCAAAGGCCCTCGGTCATAAGTTACACTGCAACATTTTGCGAAGTTATTTACGACTTTGGACTCTTTCCTTCCCTTTCTTTGTACATTTTTCAATATCAGAACTATTCACATAAATCTATATCTCCTGATATTTTAATAAAATAATATTATCACGTTGTTATAGAAAAATGTTTCTAATTGACTATTGTGAACTTTTCAGAACGATAATTCATTAACTAATTATTTTATTAAGTTATTGTTATGACCTCGTATTTCAAAATCGACTTTTTTTCTAATATTTTCACGTTTTGAGATGTCCTGAGTAATTCTAGATACTTTAAAAAATATATATGTGATATATTTTAACAAAAATAGGGAGGATATGAAATACTAACAATACTTATTCAGTTTATAAAAGTGGAAAAGATACTCTTATTTATAATAAATACCAGCTTTGACTTCGCACATTTGTGTAATTTTGATGCGTATATAAAAGCGTATTAACAAGAAATTATAAAATATGTAAGATATATATTTTATAATTTCTTTTTAAATGAACTAACAATAAAAAAGTAATTATATAATCTAACAAATAATAATAATCAGAATTACAAAGTCATAACTTACACTGCAATATTTGGTAAAGTTATTTATGTTACTGGTTTGGAATCTTAGAAATCTATAAATATTACCATCAGATGTAAAGTATATATCTACTGAGAAGTTAAATATTTTTTTATTCTTATTGTACATTTTGATTCTTATAATATATATTTTTTTATCAATGATGAAGAGATATAATGCTTTTACTTTATTATAATAATGTGTTGTGCTTAATATATATAATATCTTTTTCAAATTCAATTTCAAAAGATTTGGTATGAAAATATAAGAGTGAATGCTGAAAAGATGAATATGGGAAGCATTTCCTTTAGAGTCGTGATGTGTGATATTTTAACGAAATATGAGAGAATGATTTAGGGAAAAAGGTTCATTCAGCGTAAACGAAGACATATTTAACTCTTGTTTTGCATTTGCTTCTAAAATATGTATGAGTTCTGATTTATAATAAATATTAGCAACTTGCTCTGGTTTCACACTCTTGAAAGCGTGACCGCATCATGACGTGAATCATGACGTACGAGCCATAAGTGTGGTGTAATTAATACTCTCAAAAATGAATATTCATTTATATATAGACTGTGAACAAATCAATTATATATAGACTGATATCTATATAATATTATATAGATATCAGTCTATATATAATTGATTTGTTAGAAAAAAATCATGAACCAACTAATGTCGTAAAATATAATGGCTTGTCAAGCATATTGTTAAAATAACGTTATCTTTAAGAACATACTTTCTACCATACTTGTTACATTTTTTAAATATCTAATATACGGAGCTAAAATATTATGAGCAATAAGAAGAATATCTGTAACTTACATTTTTATAACTTATTTATTATATTATTCTAAAAGACTATATTATTTTGTTATATTTTAATAGACAATCATTCATAAGTTATATTAAATGTAATATTACCAATTAAATATAAGTTATATCTTAAAATTGTTCTATTTATTTTTGGAAACATTTCAAAACATTGAAATTGAACATAAAATATATGAAAATGTTAATTATGTTATAAACAAAAATATCTTAGCAAATTTTTAGAATATGTTAATAAAACAGTTTAAAAAGACACAACTAAAAATAATTTAAAAAGGACATACTGTTATTGTTGAAGATTTTTAAAATTGTTTACTAATCAAAAAACAAATCCTCAATCACTGCCTCTTCAACGTTTCGATCAAACTGCAATTAAAAACCAGGATGCAAAAAGGTCTGGCTGGAGTAGGCTGGGATTATTTACCAGTTTTTCAATCTGTCGCATGGATCCGTCTGATCTCCGTGGCAGGGGATAATCCTACAACGACCACAAATTGTTCATTGTTAGTTTGAAAAAATATATATTTTTTATTATGTAAGTTATGTTTTTTTCATGGATTTAAATTTATCTTATTATAAGTTTATTTTGTACTTCTTGTAACAATAATGAATGACTCTTATTACTTCAAATATATTTGTATAAAAATTCCACAACTGCGTATATTTATGTTTTCTTAATTCGATTTTACAACCTTGCTATGAGTTTCCTTTTTTGGGCCTTATATATTTGTGGTCTAAATTATTATATTTTTAACTTTGTCCAGGAACTCTTCTTCTATCAAATTTACACTATTTATTTTACTCAGTTTGTAATATACAGTTAGAGTTATATAACTCATATTCTAAAAAATGAATATCGCTTGTTAGTATAAATATCATGTTCGTACACTCGTTACGTTTAATAAATCCATTAATCTTAACATAAAAATTGTTATCTGAATTCCGTCTCTGAAAATCGGAATAAATTTGAATATCAGATTTCGGACATGTAGTCATCAATTGACCCTCGTCAGTCTTTTATTAGCTTGACTAGTTATTTTTTTTCTATTCTTATTTTTTAAAAAGCGAATAATGATTGAGTTGAACAAAACTATATTTAAAATTGTAATAGGAAACTATAACTCGTTTATTAAATATACTTTCACCTAATATTATAGATAATTATTATAATTATTTATATAAGATTTATAATAACTATTATGTAAGACTCAGGTGGGTTATAGAGGTTTATTTTTTGTTTAATAATTTTTTCTCTGCTAACTACCCGAAATACCCAAATGTCATGATTTTGCAAACGCGTTGTAAATATTACAAAGAAACACATAGGGTACCCCTTTTTCCAAAATAATATAATACTCCAGAGGGCTATAAAAATACATTTTAGATGGGCGTCAGACCTAACAAGACTGCTCTTTGATATAGAGAGCATGTGCAAAGCCATTCAAGATTCAGAGAGACGATGTATTGTAAATGTCAATGTTATTATTTGTACTTTGACCCTCGTTATATATGTTAAAGAACCTTATTTTTATCGTTAATAAAAATGTTTTGCTTTAATTCTAAGTAGGAGAAATGTCTTTTATATCTGTAGGATGGATTGTAACAATAAATTTTTATATACTCGTAGCTACTGGCAAAGCAGCCGCGGGCTATTAAGTTAATTACTTTAGTATGAAAACATATTTTTAGGGCATCTTACTTTTATTTCCAAAACATATTTTAGACATGTAATTGTGAAATTCTCATCAAAAGTTTGTTTTCAAATTACAAAATATTGTGTAAAGGGCAATTAACATTAAGCTTTAAACTTTATCAAGATTATGCTTAAAAAATATACGACTCAAAATGCAATAGTTTTTATAGAAAAAAATTTACAACCAAATAATGCGTGAAACTATCTAACTATGTTAAGCTAAGGTATTACTTTGTTCAACTATCATTTTAAATGACACTCTTACTTGAAAACTCTGAAAAACCGTCTCATACCACTGGAAATTGAATCTATACTTGAAGCTACCCAACTCGATGATCTCAAAGTATTCTATATATGAAGGTCTTTATCGGGATGTAGGCGCGATCTTTTACGAGAAAAGCATTAAAAACTGAGAGATTCTATAATATAATATAAGAAATTCTATAATTTCAAATTAATCCTGTGTCTTTCTATTTTTCACCCTTTAATGTTGCTATAATTAACAGAGAAATGTAGATGATAAGATGATTAGTTATAATACACTACACATTCTTTCGATAGATATACTTAATTTCCAAAATCACATCATTTTTAAATATTTAGTTCTTATCATAAATTATCGAAAAATAGTTTATTATATATTTCGGCTGCAGTATTGATTAAAAAAAAGTTGACCTTAAAGCAAGAAATGCTCTAATATTTGCATTGTAATAAAAAAATTGTTCTTTCTTATTTAAATTACAATATCTTTGTTGTAATTTCGCAGAAAAACAACACAAAATATTCGCAGTACTTGTTAGACGGCCACGAGCTCTGTGACTGTGGGAAATAACAAATACTATCCCGGGTTTTGTATTTTACACACGTCCAGTTCAGTATCAACTATAATACATTCGTTAAGTTTATAAGAAGAGATTCCATTAATCAAAAAGTAACATTTACTTTGTTAGTTTCAGTAAATAATTGCTGGAACTGAACTTAAATATTAGTTGAGGAAAATGTTCGTAATTTTTTACAAACTTTAATTAATAGTAATGTTTGATTTAATACTTCTAATTGAAGTAAAAATACCGGATGTAATTACAGAACTGCTGCTAGCTAAAGTTTTACTAAAGTTAATAAACTTCTACTTCATTAAAGTAGTAGTGGTAGAAGCATGTTCTTTGTTTGAAATTCGTTTATACTTAAATAATTATTCCAAATTTTTATATTAAATTTTAAATGCTTTTATTTTTTATATTCAATAAACTCTATTTGTGTTATAATATTCCATTTCTATTTCTAATTAACAATACTCACAAACTCTATACGTAAGCCAAATCAGATGATGAGCGTTTGAAAACAAAGCGTTGCCTAGCAATAACTGATAGGAATATATTAATAACCGTTTTATAAAAGACAACAGAATATATTTTTATATTGTTTAAATATGCAATAACCGTCATTTCATTTTTAATATAATACGACCAAATTGTGCCCTTGCTTTCAGTTAATCCATTTAGTAAAATGCTTTATATTAGTAGCGTATTAATATTTAATTTAAAATACTGTAACTTCTCTTGTAATATTACTAAAGAAAATTTAATAACAATTTTCGTCATGTTATATGCAATATATATGTGTGTAGATTAACATTTAAATTGCAAAATCCATGTATCCAAAAATTAGAAGTGTAATCTACTAGAAAGCCGATAAGTAACATAGATAAATAACATAGTTTTGCTATAAATCTGTTAATTAAAAATTTATAGTACATTTTGTTGTATTGTATGTAAACTTGAATTTTTTTAAATCCCAGATGAAGTTGCTAGCAATAGTCCGATAAAAATACACATATACCTTACATATTTTTCATATGAGGTTATTAAAAATAAGTTAAACAGTTTAGTTCTAATAGTTTAGATAGATAACTGGCAATTAGCCACAAAAATTAAAAAATATCTGTTAAGAATATCAGCAAAGTAAATAAAATAGATATAATTTAAAGTTTTGAAAATATTATGATTTGTTTGAAAGGAATATTATATTTCTTATAGGTACAAAATATCTTTGGAAATCTTAACAATTCACAGGGTTGAATATAAAAAAAAGAATGCAGTATAATGTATATATAATTTAATAAAGAATGATATTAAATCGTAATTAATGTTTAGGAAATCATTGATATTTACTAGATATAAAGTAAATTTACTTTGAAACAAACACACTAACATATTTTGAAAGCTTTTCCATTTGACATATATTTTTGGTATCTCTATTAAAGTAATTTTTTTCACCAATTTTAAACCATTTTTAGTATAAAGAGGTGCTTACACATTTGCTGTTCAATACTTACAAGTATATTATTATTACTTATGTTTTAAACGAATATCTATATAGTTTTTTCTAGTTGCATGAGTATGCATTAGCATGTCTTGCATTAATCTTTGCAGTCTAAAGTTTCATAATTGCATTATAGAGCGCTGCCATAAGGTCTCACAATAAAAAATTGAATTTCAAATTATATTGAACAATAACAACGATGATTGTATGTACTAAAATAAATATCTTGCAAATAATTTATAGATAACGAAATTTATTTTGTATCTGTACAATGAATTATACAAAACATACATGTCAAGTTTGGAAAAGTGAAATCATCTATCAACTAATAGTTAGTTTCGTTTACTGGAATCTGGACTATAAAATAAATGTTTGTGACTAAGAATGTGTATCAAAATTAGTATTTATTATAATTTATAACAAAACAAATGAAACAGGTATATAATAAATAAATAAAAATTGGAAAATTCAAAATTAACATTTTTAGTTGTTTTATAAGGGCATCAGCGGCGCTAGTATTATAGTTATAAAAAGGCGTGTTTGTTTGTTTTTTTATGTAATATGATCCTTGATTGAAGAGTAATATGTTCCGTGTTGGGATTATAACGGGTCATGTTTTATGTCAAATAAAAGGATTTGACATTGATATTATTAAAAATATATGTCAATAATTACAAACACATTTACTGGTGCAACATAAAATAGTCAGTTTTGTTAGTATATGCTTACTCAATAAAAATAGGAAGTTTATACTAATTTAAAGTGACTGATGTTCGAATTATAATAGAATAATAGAACCTGTGTCAATATGTTATATTATTAATGCAATGTTTGAAAAAAAATAAAAAATTTACTATTTATCTTCAAAAAGGGCGTTAAGATTAAATTTTTAAGGGCTTGAATTAGATGATCAAAGACATGGTTAGCTCAGGAATGCCACGTGCCACACACACATTGTTATCTTAAGCCTAAGAAATATGCTTATTGAGGAAATCTAACCATAGTAATCAAAGCCAATATAACCCATGCCATTGCTCCAATTCAATCAATCTGAATTTGATTTATGCGACAGTGTCATGGAATGTTGTACATTTCAGATGTTCACTGAGCGAAGCCGTAACAGACATTTGCATGAGGTTATATTTCATACAAAATGGCAGCGACAGACTTTTAGAACTAATAATAATGTTTTGATGATATCATATACAAAATTAATTTTATTGAAATTTAGAGATTAATGTTTAATGAAGTGCCCTCCATAATATTTGTGACAAGGAAATAAATCATAATCGTATATCGTAATCATAATCGTAATCGTAATCATAATCGTAATATAATTATAATTGAAAATAATTTAATAAATTGAATTACGAGAAGATTGGTTTAAGTTTTGTGATGCCCAATATTTTAACGTTTTACATTCACGCATTGTTATTAGGGTTGCAAATTACCATGACTCGGCTCGTCACACCTTGGCGGAGTGCGCCGCCTGGGACCACTAGCGCACTGAGCTGGTGGGTGTGATTGGCAGGGACCTCTCGCTGCCGCGCGTTATCAGCGCGATGGTCAGCAGCGAGAGGTGCTGGGTCGCAATGGCCTCCTTCTGCGAGCAAGTCATCGCCGCAAAGGAGGCCGCGGAGCGGGTCAGGGAGTCAGCCTCGTCCGCTGACCCGCTCCGTAGGGGGAGACTGGGTAGAAGAAGGCGGGAATACGCCCGTCGCATCCTTCCTCAGTTGTAGGCCTGGTGAGGGGGGAAGGGTGACCCCTCTTACCTAACATATGCCTACGATGGGAGGGTGTTCTATGTTGCTCGGGGCACCCTCATTTGGGGGATCTCGCCGGGGCGTCACGGTGTGTGCTAACGCGATCCCGTGACGTCCCATCACGGCGAAGAGGGCAACCGTTGGTTTTTTAGTGGGTAGCCTTAAAAATGGCAGCATCCTCTATGCTGCCGGGTAGTCCCACATAACCCCCCGGCCGTCACCCCTCTGGGCCGACGGGGTACCCGTAACGGGTTTTTCCAACGGAAAAAAAAAAGCAAAATATAAATGTTAATGGACACAAAAGTTACTGTTCTCTGTCGTGTACATAGTGACGTACAATTTATATTTTATTTTCAGTCAATAACATTTCTCGTTAAATGTAATATATTCATAATAATGATAACTTTTACTTATACTTTTTGGTAAACAGGTTTATAGCAACTCACTCACTTTTTAATTTTATTATTATTATTTATATATCTATTTATTTCTATTATTATCATTTGTACATATACTTCATGCAATAAGAAAAACGCAGGTGTAGTAGTAGTACGTTCAGAATTCACTGGATGTCTCAGCACAGGGTATCCTAGTGAGATATCCAGGATAATTAAATGTTCAAACCATCTTTCTTGACTTCTTACAAAATATAATAAATTGTATTGTAAGTTTATGTTATATAATAAATAAATAAATAAAATACTGGTTAAGGTAAGAAAGTAAACAATATCTATTTAATAAGTTGAAAATATTCTATAATATAAAAATACAATATGAACATAAATAGCTTCACATTTACTAATACTTTATTTAGTTAATGAAAATATACACAAAGGTATAAGATCTGAAACAAACAACGTTACTATTAAAATAATACTACGAACAATTGCTTTATAATATAATGTTTTCTAAGATTTACACGAGTACTACACATTTCAATAAAATTATTTTTCGGATATAACTCGCGTTTATTATTACATTTTTATATTTAACCCGACGTTTCGGATGCTTTGCAGCAAACGTGTTCGCGGTAAGACGAGATGATGGTGTCTCTGACAACGTCGAGTTAAATATTGTGTCTCTGACAACGTCGAGTTAAATAGTTTTATTGAAATGCTTTATAATAGCTTGAAGTCATTTTTATAATAATTATTAAAAGCGACAACAACCCTTTTGTAGGTCGCGGTTGGGTCGTAGGAAGTGCATTAGTACAATAAAGTTTAAATATAGAAAAACCTATTTTATTTTCAATACTGCAGTATTTAATTTAAATATCAAACATAAGTCCTCCTTTAAAGAATAATAAAGGCTTAAAACATTTTTATTAATGTTTCAAAATAAATACTGCTGGCAGGGTTCGTTTTTATTTTTCTTTTTGGAAATTTAGTTTGAGAACTAAATTGTATATGTTTGATTTTTTACATAAAAACATTGAAATTTGGTAAGTTGTATCTCATTCATAATAATTTGTAACGTATATTGTATAACGAGAAAGACAGTCATAATAAAATATTTTTTACCAGCCTTTTATAAAATAGACATAGAATATATTAATGAAAACTAAATAAAAATAACGTCAGTAAAATAAATGATTAAAGTGAATAAATTTGTCAAATATTAGTTTGACAGCTGTCACATACATACATCTTACTGAGATTAGTTGATATAGATATATAAGAAACCCTACATACAAGATACTTATATGAAAAGAAGATTCCCAATTTGATATTGGAATTTATATACCCTTATATTAGATGTATTTTTAATACAATCTTTATAAATATCTAATATCAAGGTATTGTGGAAAAGTATGTGGGTTAAATTATTTATGCATTAAATAACTATTTCATTAAATTCAAAATTAAATTTTTACATATGAATATGTATAAATTTATTTTTGTGGTGCATGACTAATAAACCAAATATTATTAAAACATTTTTATCTTTGTCATAATTCCAAACTAAAATTAGTTAGGCAACAAACTGTCATGTTTTCTATATAAATATTATTTAGAGATTTATATTGTATATAATATATATTTTTGGATTACTATAATTAAAATGGTCCTAAGGACTAAGAAATAAGTAAAGTGTATAACATAGGTAAAATTAATATGTTCACCGTTGACAAATAATTAAAAAAACACACAGGTAAACTTAATATGTTCACCGTTAACAAATAATTAAAGAAACACATAGGCAAACTTAATATGTTCACCGTTATCAAATAATTAAAAAAAACACATAGGTAAACTTAATATGTTCACCGTTAACAAATAATTAAAGAAACACATAGGCAAACTTAATATGTTCACCGTTAACAAATAATTAAAAAAACACATAGGTAAACTTAATATGTTCACCGTTAACAAATAATTAAAAAAACGTTTACGGCTCAGTACAATTTAAAGGCGTAATAAGGCGTTTAAGTTTTATATATGTTGTTTAATTTTATTTTTTTATATGTATTCTGTGAAATAAAGAAAATAAAATAATCAAAAAAAATTACATTTTCTTAAAAATTTTCTGTAAAACTGTTTTAATACTTAATTTAAACTTTTGTAGAGAAAAGTACTTTTTAGTGTCGACAATAGAGGATGAAAAGCCAAACTGCTTTGATCAAAATATCGTCTTTCAACTATTGTTAAAAATGTAAGAACTCATCTCTTACTTCCAAAGACTTGGCGATGTAATAAATTAAAAGGATAAGTTTTATAAATGATTTTCCATTAATCTTAAATTTAGAAATAAGTTCAGAATTTTATGTTCATTTTTAATAATTAATTGTACCGTATAATGCAGTGAGGGTATTTGTATAATAAAGGTGAAGTCAGTCACGTACTTTATCACAAAACTTACGAGTCATTTAAATATAATTTGTAATTTTATTATGTCACGACAAGTTATCGCTTACGAGCTTCTTATAATTTAGATCTGTGATTAATTTAATAGTCAAAAAGAGGTAAAATTTGATTAAAATCAAATTAATGTTTTCTAAGATTTACACGAGTACTACAAATTTCAATAAAACTATTTTACGGATATAACTCGCGTTTCTTATTGCATTTTTCAATTTAACCCGACGTTTCGAATGCTTTGCGTTGCGTTGGTGACGAGATGAGTTGAGTATAAAATAAGTATGTAAAAGATAGTTTGAAAGTATCAACGCTGGTAAAAGACATGAGAAGCAATCTTCTAGCGTGGTATCGTCACGTAATACAAAAGGTTAAAAAATGTAAAACGAATGCACATGAGCAAAAGAGAAGAGGACGAGGTATTTTGCAAAACAGGCAGTTCTAAATTAAGATGACTGATAATGTACAAGATATTAAATAGCTCATGATTACAAATCATTTAAATAAAGACAGTTGGATGATATGAAATATAAATTACAAAAGTGATAAAACTGTTTAGGTAAAGTAAGCTAGCATATGAATACACATAATACTATAGACAATCCTATTTTGTGTCTCTGTCATATATTGGATGTAAAAAATTACAACCCTTTTCCTTTGATATCAAAATGAAACTGATATCTACTATCCATTTTTCTTCTTTGCGAGTTTCTAAATATTCAAAATAATTGCTAAATTATCAACAAAACGTAAGATTTGTTTTTGGTAAGATAATAATTTATATCATCTAAATAAAGACATAGGGCGAGATATACACATATTAATAAAAAACATGTGTATCTCACACCTCTTTAAAAATTCTGAATAAATATTCATAATATAAATTCAAATATACATATTTTACTCTTTTTCATTATAATATTATTTAGAATAAAAAACAACACCGCCGATGTAAAAAGAGAATTAGAATAATTTGTTTTCTTCGTACTAATAGAATAAGGTCTTAAAACTTCAACTTGTTTATACGTTGTCTTTACTTCTTGTGATTAGGAACGCTGAATTTTATTAATAATATATTCATCATCACTGGGAGATAAGTATCTCATATACGTTTTTATAATGGATGCTGAAGTTTTTGGACTAAAACTCGAGTAATTACTAATAAAAAATACGTCCAATGAGGAAAGATTATGCTTAAATCATATATGGAAATGAGACTACGAAAAATTAGATTACAATTTTATAATTCTATAGGTTCCTCCTGCCATGTACTCATAAAGAAAGAAAAGAAACAGAGGCGCGATAGCAAGTTTTATATAAAAATACAAAACAAATTGATTCCTTTGGAATGTAAATTTTTATTTTCTACTTTACGGCCAAGGTAGCTTTTAGTACAGAACATTCTCAGTAAGCATTAACCACCTATTTTATTCATACGATTGAAATTGTTATTTGTTGTTACTTCGTACAATACAGTCATCTTGAATTCTCCTTTATAGGTGAACTTCTAAACTTCTAAAGCTATAATACTTATTTTTTTGGTATCGTAGCAATTTTGGATTACAATTTGTTTATACTCACATGAAAATATGATAGGATTTGTTAACATATATATGCTATTATGTTAAAGTTATGTTGATATTGAATAAGCAATATATATGTATCTAATCTTACCTCATCTATATCTTATTTTTTACTGTAATTTATAGATACTCTGAGTAAATGAAATAACGTGTTTCGAACTTTCGTTAATTCTTAAAACAATCAATCTGATCCACTTACTCACAGTTTATCAGATCAATATTTTATATTTACAGGTAATTAATAATATTGTAATAATTATTAATATTTAATATTGTAGTTAATACTACAGTTGTTTTTGCGCTACGCAAAACTTTAACCGGTATTAAAAATTTATTATAATTACTTTTAGTTTCTGTTTTTTCAAATTTAGTGATTATATGAAAAAAAACTTTACGCTAGCCACTATGAAAATACTTCTAGACGCTAGATGACGAGTCAAATAGATAACTAGGTTTTTGTGTAAGTAAAACCTATAAAGACTTTATTATGTGACACAAGATGGGGTTGAAAAATGTTAGCATACATTTGTAGACCACGGCTTTAAGATTTTACTGATATAATAAGTAATTATTATCAATTTAACATTTTTTAATATTAATTCAATTAAAAACCTAATATTTACATCAACACAAACAAAAATATGATTTTTCCTTTTAAATAATACAATAAATTCTATCAAAACAAAAAAAAAACTATTATTGACAAAATATGGTCATTGCGCAATAATGTATGCATGATAGAAGTAAATTGTAGATGTGTACAAAGAAGAAATGCTTTGGCTTCCTTGTTATTGCATGCAGGCTGCAGTCTCGTAGACCCATTGTTAAGGCTGTAACTCGGGTCAGGGGTGAATGAACTCTCGCGTGATAGTATTGTAGAGACTGCAATGCCATTGATTTATGGAACTTTTGCGGAATAAATAAAAACCTACATTCTAGTGCATTATTTAAATTTATTTATTTGTACTAAAACACCATAAACCCCAATGATCTAGATTAGATGAGTTTTTTTTAAAGTTTTTTTTGTTAAAAAATATCCATTGATATTTATTTATATATTTGTTCTAAATTCTCTATACCTAACAATTTAGACTATAACATCAAGATGGCATCAGAGACAGAAATTGGATCGTCCGGAAAGCTGTGCTCGTGACCGATCAACAAAAACAAAATGAATGTAGCGAGCCTTCACAGCATTGTGTTTATAGAAAAAAATAATTATATTTCCATAACACATACCATACTTAGAATATATGCATAAAATAAATTAAGTTAGACGTATAAATTTAGATATAATTAATAAAAAAAATTGAATACAAGTGACTTAACTGTGTCAGGACTCAATAACATACTTTTTAAGACTCCTACAAACAAACTCCATTTTTGTCATGTTTTTATGTCACAAATAAAAAATCTTACTATAACAAACATATCTAGCATTACAAAGAGCATAGATGCCGCGTATATTATATAAAAGAAATGAAATAAAGTACATATTTAGTATTAAAAGTATAAAAATATTTAGTTTTTAGTACACACTATTTTTATATCAATTTCAAAAAATTTAAATCTTTTTAATTCAATTCAATTCAATTTTAAATAATTTAAATCTTTTAAAGAAATCAGAGAGTGCTGTCTAAGCCAGCTGTTTAAAATTTGGTTTAATACTTTGAACATTTTATAGCTGAAATGTATTTAAATGAATAATATATGAGCTATGTATCACTTAGACGGTCACAATTTACAAAGACGAATAGTCGCGGAGTTACGTGGCATTTTATCAGGCAACGTGAAAGTACTTTGTTAATTAAATATATTCTTTAATATGTATTTCAATAAAATAAATAAAAAAAAAATGTGTAACATATATCGTATGTAATTATTATTATGATATTGCAAATAGGTGTCATAATAAGATTAATAAATATAATAAATTAAAAAAATATATATGCAATTCAGTCTTCTTATTAAAAGCAATCTCTGACAGACAGCTTCAAGGTAAAAAGATTTGATAAAAAATATGAAACAGTTTGAAAAAAATACTTAGAATATAAGAGAATAAAAATAAATAACATATCTTATGTAAATCGATTATAGAAAATTGTATAATCCCTAAATTGGTTCAGGTATAAACATAGTATATTAATAAATATATATTTTTATTCTTTATTGGTAAGTGGCTTATTATAATATAAAAGTAAGTATAAAACCTTGATTTACAAAGTTGTCAACCAAAGTTATTATAAACTACTATTTAATTCTTAAAAATGTTAAAAAGTCAACATAAGAAATAATAATTAATTAAAAATAAAAAAAAAAAACAAAAAAAGTAATATATGTAATAGCAGAGATACTATTTTAAAACAATTCGTCTCGTGGAGTAAGGATTAAACATTACAATGAAAAGTTATATACATGACAGAAATTATTCTGTGTAAAAACTTTAAAGATTTTAACATTACAATTATTTTGTGTAACTTTGTATTAGTATAAAATAAATACATTACCAATAAAACAAAAAACTAAAAAAAGTTTATAAAATTATAAAATAAATCCTAAAAATACGAGTCCACAAATATTTTAATTTCCAGCCGATTTTCGTTGTTTCTTCTCAACTGGGATATATATAGATAAAATGGCTTCCGTTATTTGGTGTATGTCTAAGTTATTCTAATCAAAAAGGTTTTCCGAAAATATTATAACCCATGTTAAGCTATTATGATAGAGTTAGTTTAATAAATAATTTTTGTATTTAATTAATACTAGAAAATAAGGGGTATATATATTCGCAGTGATATAACATAAATATAATTCAATGTTTATCACGAACAAAATGTCGGCTTCATAGAACGGTTATGTAAAGGAAAATCGTAAACATGCAAACAAAATCCGTCTGCTTCTGAAACAAAATAATATAATTATGAAACAAAATAATATAATTATGAAACAAAATAATATAATTATGAAACAAAATAATATAATTATGAAACAAAATAATATAATTATGAATAATAAGGATCAGCAGGATTTTAAAATTATCTACAGAATATTTCTAAAAACGTAATGTTTTTTAAATATATAATAAAAAAATATGACTTATATGTGAAAAGTTTGTAATAAAATGTATTCATAAATAGCCTCACCGCCTTTTCTTATTCGCTTCGAAAGGTATTCAGTAAAAATCAAATCTAACTTAATAAATTACGGTTTTACTGAATAACCGATTGTTGTGGAATATAAAAGAAAATTTAACAATGGTTTTACTATCAGTTAAAAAATTATCGTTACTTTTTTGTTGTCTGAAGATTGAATTTTCTATTTAAAAGGAAAATGTTATAACTTGCAAGCAACGTATTAAAAAATCCTTTTGTAATAACAAATCATTGTTCATCTTCATCAATGGTATTTTCTATACAGAATCAGAAGATTTCAACGAATATTCAGTTTAACAATCTGTTATTATTAACGCGGACGGGAACATAAGCACTTCATTAACTTTAAAAGCTACTTTATATTATAAATAGAAGGTATAGAAAGCTGAATCTTATTAATAGAAATAAAATAAAAAAAAAACATTTTTAAAATGCGATAAATAGGTTTGGCATTTATAAGAAGTTAATATAATCTATTTAAATACAATAAATTATCAGATATAAATAACAAGTATACGCTAATACAATTTATCTTTTGTTTTTAGGCTTGTTAACGAGCTTAATAAGAAAAAAACCGTTTCTCTTATAATTATCGTTTCATTAAACACAAACGATTTCGTTTCAGTTTTCTAAAACAAACTTTAAAACTACGCGAATGTTATAAAGGTAACGAGGTAGGATATATACTTCTTAAACCAAATCTAACGTCAAGGGGAAAAATAATTATAAGATGTTACGAAAATGAAATGAACATAGCTTTTCTAATAACATCTGTGTTGGGTAATATTTTGATAAATATTTAATATCTATATTTCTGGCACAGAAGTTATTTAAAAATCTTACGAGCACTTAGATGGCGACATGCTCTGTGCCTTTGGGAAATTAGAAAAATTTTCTAAGTTTTATATTTTACTCTCTTCCACTTTAAATACAACTGCAATCTCACTTTGAGATTGTAGAAAACTTAGTGTAAAGTAATTACTTTTTAATTAAGTAATTACTTAATTAAAAAGTAAATCTTCATTGTTTGGTTTTGTAGATGATTTCTAAAACTAAGTCAAACAAAAGGTTTGAGTTAGAGACAAATGATTTTTCACAAAAATAATATTTTCTTTTCAAATAAATTTCAATTAAAGTAGTTAAAAATATTTTCATAACAAAAATAATCTCTAATATGAATTCAAAACGGCTGATAACTAATGTCAATAAATAAGGTTTTCATTTCTTGTCAACAATATCTTTCCGCTGCATCCAACCTATGGACCCTCTTTATTGTGTCAAGTTGGCTTTGCGTCCACCTCCACATTTTGGACAGAGGTTAAAGAAATTCAGAAATTACTTACTTTTTCGTATACCTACGTGTTAAGTAACAAAATAAACAAATTTGATAAAAGTAATCTGAGTAATAATATAATCATTGTAAAATGGTCCTATTTATTTTATTTTTTTTAACCAGAGAGCGTTCGACTACAGCCCGTCTGATATTAGGCATGGGCTGTATTGATATTTCTTTTGTAGATTTTATAAGAAAAAAAATACTGTAACTGAACTAATTAAAATCAAAATTGATAAGAAATGAATGATAAAAGGATATAAATCTAACTGGCAGAGGTAAGGAAACAGCTTCCTCACGATCTTCATTTTTGTCGTAGATAAAATGTCGTTAAAAATGCTTTGTGTAGCTCTGGAAGTATGGGAGCCCTCCATTCTCAAAAATGGGTTTTGCCAATGGAGGCTGACCCTTGCGTCATACTCGAGTACGTGTTCTGGTTACGGTTACTGGTTGTCTTGCTGATTTCTTGTGTGGTTTTTCTCATACCAGGAAGTGTTCAGAACCGTAGCTTAATTTATATAAAACTAAAATTATCCTTTGTAAATATTTCGCGACAGTCATATTCGAGCTACTTAACTTACAAATGTCATCTAATAAACATCTATATAATATAATCGAGTATTTGTATATACGTATAAAAAGTCTTCAAAAATATGAATTAAAAATATTTATCAAATGAGCGTTTTTCATTTAATACTACCCATTTAGATAGATAATTAATAATAAGAGGGTACTTATAATAATTAGGACTGGGGTGTATTATGATCCTTCTAAAATTAATACTTCATCCTACCCTATTTTTAAAAAATATTTTTTTAACAGAATTAGTATTTTCATAGCTGTAATATAATAAGCTTTTATGAGTTATATATTTATTTAAGAAATATTATAAAATATGATAATATACAAAAATAAAACTTTATTTTAATTTATACAAATTATGCTTTTAGAGCTTTTAACAAATGTATCATATTAAATTAGAGGTTGCAGTTCACTGAAGACCTTTTATAGTACTTATCTTTTCATTTCACACTACAAATAAAATAATATTATAATTTATTTATCTTACGATAAAATAGTTAATATTAAAAATTATAGTTTAAAAATTATAGTTAAATTCAAACTTCTTTTTGAAATATTTATTATTAAAGTTATTTTTAAATAAGTTAGGTTTAAATTTAGTTTGCAAATTGTATCGTAACGAGTAAACTCAATTCACTAGACCCCGGTAGGTAACATCATTTGATTTACAATAATTGTATTTATATGTGTTAAACTATCCCCAATTCATGAATATTTTCTAATATTTTATTGTATATACGTTTTAAATAAGATTTTCATCTATATAAAAACATAAGTTTCTTATATTTTCATAAAACGATTGTTATTTATAAATATATATATATATAGCTTACCTTTTCTGGTTACAACTACAATGGAGCGCGAAACCATTTTCATGAAATATGTATGTACGTACACATTTAACGTTCTAAATGCGTAATAGAAAGCCTCTTGATGACTTATCACATTAAGAATTATTAGGATGTTGGTATATTTTTAGACAGGAAATAAAAAGAAAATTATAGGTAATGTTATTTAGGCGTATCTACATTTGGCAAGGGGAAGGGAAGTATGAACTGCAGTTTGGGATCGTAAGGGGACTGTCTTGTCTTGTCTTGTCTTGTCTTGTCTTGTCTTGTCTTGTCTTGTCTTGTCTTGTCTTGTCTTGTCTTGTCTTGTCTTGTCTTGTCTTGTCTTGTCTTGTCTTGTCTTGTCTTGTCTTGTCTTGTCTTGTCTTGTCTTGTCTTGTCTTGTCTTGTCTTGTCTTGTCTTGTCTTGTCTTGTCTTGTCTTGTCTTGTCTTGTCTTGTCTTGTCTTGTCTTGTCTTGTCTTGTCTTGTCTTGTCTTGTCTTGTCTTGTCTTGTCTTGTCTTGTCTTGTCTTGTCTTGTCTTGTCTTGTCTTGTCTTGTCTTGTCTTGTCTTGTCTTGTCTTGTCTTGTCTTGTCTTGTCTTGTCTTGTCTTGTCTTGTCTTGTCTTGTCTTGTCTTGTCTTGTCTTGTCTTGTCTTGTCTTGTCTTGTCTTGTCTTGTCTTGTCTTGTCTTGTCTTGTCTTGTCTTGTCTTGTCTTGTCTTGTCTTGTCTTGTCTTGTCTTAAACCATTTTAATTAAAAAATAAATAAATAAAATTGAGCTGGTTTTAGTTTAATTAAATTTTAATTAAAAAAATATATATTAACGTACCATAATTTAATAAAAAAAAAATTAAATTTAAAACTTAATGTTAGAAATAAATTTGAAAATAAAAAATATACTTCCAAAATTCATCATACAATTTAATTATATTTATATAATATTACAAAACAAAATATTTCTAGTTTTTTGGCCCGTATTGGAAATCATATTTATCATTTGACTTTGTGACTTTGTTGTTGTAGGTACTATAAAATACTCGAGCACTCACTAAGTAGGACACTTTATATTAATGACTACAGAACACGAAAAAAGTTGTAAGACGAAGCTATTTCCAACGTGTTAATAAATGAGAAGTACTTAAGCAATTATTGTAAGAAAAACTGTTTCTTATTATAAAACTACATAATGCATCAGTTTATAAATTAAATAAAACAAACATTAGCAAAGTTTAATGAAATTTGTTTAATGTAATATGAAAGAGTAATATATTTTTGTTAGTTGCACTATTTGGGCACTAATAATAGACCAGTGACAATGAAGTCAGGTCAGTCTAAATGTTGGTCAGTCAGTCAGTCAGTCAACCTTTAGGCCTTGGACACGATAACAGCTGTATAAGTGGTATAGGAGCGATGGAAAGAGTAAATAGATTTACTTAGGAAATAATTCCTGCTCCGCGAGGTTTTAGAAACATAAAAAACGAATTCAGAACAACAATTTCTTCATCACACAAAAAATTTTGCAGTCGTTTGCTAAAATATTTGTTAAGCATAAAAATTATATGGTATTTTTTCCAATGTCAGCAACGCAGTGAGCGAGATTTCATGCGGTTTTGAAGTTTAGGAGATGGATATATTATTATTATTGTATTTGGAGATGGGTATATAATTATTATTGTATACAAAAATATATATTAATGATTTTTATTTTTTAATAAAATTATAAAGATTTTATTTGGTATATCATATATTAGTCTACGTTATTCCTGTTTCGTATGACCAATTTAGATGAAAATATATTTTTATCCTAATTCTAATATTTAATTTGATCATTTTTGAAGATATTTAAAACAAAGAAAAACATTAAAACAATCACAATATTTAATTAAACATTTAGGAAAACACTTTCTGACTTCATGACTACCAAAATAGTAATCAATTATCAGTACATTTACTTTATGAACGAATTTATTATCCATATTTATTATTTATTGGACTGAAAGCTATTCTTGTGAAAGCGAAATTTCTGTTCCAAAAATTAAACTGCTTGAAACTTTAAACTGTGTTCGCTAAATATTCTGTTACAGTTAAAAAACATTTCTGTTAAATGGCTTGCAATTGCTTGAAACTTTAAAAAATATTCGTAAAAATCCTATTGAATGTTTGTGAAGCAAGCTAGAAATATTTAATATTTATATTTCTGGCACAGAAGTTATTTAAAAATCTTACGAGCACTTAGATGGCGACATGCTCTGTGCCTTTGGGAAATTAGAAAAATTTTCTAAGTTTTATATTTTACTCTCTTCCACTTTAAATACAACTGCAATCTCACTTTGAGATTGTAGAAAACTTAGTGTAAAGTAATTACTTTTTAATTAAGTAATTACTTAATTAAAAAGTAAATCTTCATTGTTCAGTTTTGTAGATGATTTCTAAAACTAAGTCAAACAAAAGGTTTGAGTTAGAGACAAATGATTTTTCACAAAAATAATATTTTCTTTTCAAATAAATTTCAATTAAAGTAGTTAAAAATATTTTCATAACAAAAATAATCTCTAATATGAATTCAAAACGGCTGATAACTAATGTCAATAAATAAGGTTTTCATTTCTTGTCAACAATATCTTTCCGCTGCATCCAACCTATGGACCCTCTTTATTGTGTCAAGTTGGCTTTGCGTCCACCTCCACATTTTGGACAGAGGTTAAAGAAATTCAGAAATTACTTACTTTTTCGTATACCTACGTGTTAAGTAACAAAATAAACAAATTTGATAAAAGTAATCTGAGTAATAATATAACCATTGTAAGTTCTTATCTAAAGTGAGCTACTGTACATATATAGTCACAAAAAAATACAACATGGTCCTATTAATTTTATTTTTTTTAACCAGAAAGCGTTCGACTACAGCCCGTCTGATATTAGGCATGGACTGTATTGATATTTCTTTTGTAGATTTTATAAGAAAAAAAATACTGTAACTGAACTAATTAAAATCAAAATTGATAAGAAATGAATGATAAAAGAATATAAATCTAATTGGCAGAGGTAAGGAAACAGCTTCCTCACGATCTTAATTTTTGTCGTAGATAAAATGTCGTTAAAAATGCTTTGTGTAGCTCTGGAAGTATGGGAGCCCTCCATTTTCAAAAATGGCTTTTGCCAATAGAGGCTGACCCTTGCGTCATACTCGAGTACGTGTTCTCGTTACGGTTACTGGTTGTTTTGCTTATTTCTTGTGTGGTTTTTCTCATACCAGGAAGTGTTCAGAACCGTAGCTTAATTTATGTAAAACTAAAATTATCCTTTGTAAATATTTCGCGACAGTCATATTCGAGCTACTTAACTTACTAATTTCATCTACTAAACATCTATATAATATAATCGAGTATTTGTATATACGTATAAAAAGTCTTAAAATATATTAATTTAAAATATTTATCAATTGAGCGTTTTTCATTTAATACTACCCAATTAGATAAGAAATTAATAATAAGAGGGTAATTATAATAATTAAGACGGGTGTATTATGATCCTTCTAACATTAAGACTTCATCCTACCCTATTTTTAATCAATAATTTTCAACAGAATTAGTATTTTTATAGCTGTAATATAATAAACTTTTATGAGTTATATATTTATTGAAGAATTATAATAAAATATGATAATATACAAAAATAAAACTCTATTTTAATTTATACAAATTATGCTTTCAGAGCTTTTAACAAATGTATCATATTAAATTAGTGGTTGCAGTTCGCTGAAGACCTTTTGTAGTACTTATCTTTTCATTTCACACTAAAAATAAAATAATATTATAATTTATTTATCTTACAATAAAATAGTTAATATTAAAAATTATAGTTTAAAAGATTCAAACTTCTATTTGAAATATTGGTTATTAAAGTTATTTTTAAATTGTATATATGTATAATTGTATGTATGTATAATTGTATGTATGTATAATTGTATGTATGTATGTAATAATATAAATAAGTTAGGTTTAAATTTAGTTTGCAAATTGTATCGTAACGAGTTAACTCAATTCACTAGACCCCGGTAGGTAACATCATTTGATTTATAATAATTGTATTTATATGTGTTAAACTATCCCCAATTCATGAATATTTTCTAATATTTTATTGTATATACGTTTTAAATAAGATTTTCATCTATATAAAAACATGAGTTTCTTATATTTTCATAAAACGATTGTTATTTATAAAGCGTTTTATATATATATATTTGTTTGTAAATAGCTTACCTTTTCTGGTTACAACTACAATGCAGCGCGAAACCATTTTCATGAAATATATATACGTACACAATTTTTTTTTTAATTCTAGAAAATCTATCATTTTTCAAACTTAACTTGTTATTTATAATATTCGTTCTATTAGTGAAAAGTGTGTATTTCTCGTATATATTTTAGGAAGACATAATTTAAAATAAAAAAATCGATTTCCTGAAAATACCATTTCAACGTTTCATCAACGTTAATGTGTTGACTTCTTTTTGTAATATAGAAAATCGAAATAATATTTTGCTAATTCTTAAATAATCTTATTATGGAAAAAAAATAACGTTAAACAAATATTTTTCTGAATCTTTTATCACTTATTATTAAATAAAAAAAATAATTGTATGTGTTCATATTAATTTTTCTGTTCGTACGAATCAGTTTATATTCGATTTCTAATACATGAATTATTTAAAAATGTAATGATTTTTATAAAATATTTACACAATTAAATTGTCATACCATTCAATCAAGCTTCAATATCATGTTTTATTTTTTTGCGTGCTCTTTTAATGCTCACTTATAATAATTCACCCATGACCATAGTTTTGCTATAAGGGTGATTAACAGTAATTATGAAACTAAAATGCAAGTTCATAATGCTTAACATATGTGGTCTAATACATTTCGTGTTGTCTCGTGTGTGTTGTTAGAAGTCTATTAAATACACTGAAATGTTATTATATTGTTTAACTTAAAATTCAAAGATAATTAATAAATGTTTATTCCAAAAAAGTAATACTTATTTAATTCAGTTGTAATGATGGTTCCTGTATATATGATGAGTCATCCAGGATAGCTAGATCTGAAATAAAAGCTAATTTAAATATTAGTAAATGTGTCAGAAATAAATTAAAAAAAGGAATGGAATAAATATGTCATTATTCGATTCAGTCTTTTCTTTTGATATTATAAATTTTAAAACAGAGTTGGTTAAATAGTATACCAATTTGATATTTTATATAAACATCAAAGTACACAGATGGTGTAACATTATTATAAATAATTACTTTATACAGCGACCAGCTCATGCCTGTGGGAAATTACAAATATGGCGGTCAGTAATATTACACCAAGGTCCAATTTAAAATAACTGAAATTTAATATTAATACAGTAGGTCTGAGTAAATATTAGTACTTCTCTAATCTTTATAACATTCTATGACTCCTCATAATGTTCAAGTAATAAAAGTAAAGGTAGTATAACAGAGATACATTTTCGTTTATTATATTATGTCAATGAATATCTTCCAACTCAATACATTATATTTCTGCCTGTGCCAGGTGTGTTTAATGACAACCCATTTCACTTCAGTAAAACAGTAATGAGGGAAGTCACAACTTAGTAATTTATTTCAGTTCATAAAACAAACATATATACATACATATAAGTATAGGTATATATCGGATTTTCGTCAAAAATATAGACGTTATTATTTTGCAACTTCTTCAAAAGTCAGAGTCTAATTAATATTGCTAATAATAATAGGTCTATGTTGATATTTTAATTACAATATTTATAAACATTTTTTATTATTATTTTACACATTAGTTTATTTGGTTTAAAAATTGTCAAAAAAAGGAAAAATTAACGATAATTTAGAGTTTCAATAAATAAACTATGTAAATAACTATGTATATTAAAATATCTTATTATATATATTTCTACTTATAAAATATTAAGTTTATCATATTTAACAATGTTTGATGCTATTTCTATTTTTCATTTTTCTGTAAAAACAAAAGACTACGGTATTAATTATTTATAAATCGCGAATACGCGTTATATATTTAAAAAAAAAACGTTGAGTCCAATTCCGTAAAACACTAATCTGTTCTAAGTTACGGTTGCTTTAATAGTTATTTAAAAATAACGAATAAGGGATTTCTAGTTTTATTTTTAAAGTAAAAGATCGCTTTCTCGATTTTACCGAAAAACTAATAGTTAAAAACTTAAATTAAAAGCTTTTTCATCGAACAACTATTACATTGAATGTTTTTACAATTTTGTTACATTATTTTCCGACATAAAACATTTGCAAAACAGACAAATGTTCAAACGCAGAAAAGAATTTCAAAGTGTCTCTTTCTCGAGCAGAATGCAATGAACCAGCATTGATCACTATCTTCTTCTCACTAAGTGTTCTTCAATTCTTCTCTTCTCCCCCAAATTTATCATATTTTCTCCAACTTAAAAATTGTATATAATAGTAAAAATACAAATTGTATATAATAGTAAAAATTAAAATCTTCATATGTATATTAAAAGTAAGCAAAATAAATAACACTTATTCCGAATAACTGAATTATAAATCAAAAAAGGAATAGGAACTATGTTATCTGTTAATAATATGATTCGATATTCGAAAAAAAGCATTTTGATAAAAATCGTTAAAATGATCATTCAATAAAATTTTAACTTTAAGCTTATTTTATGAGCTCACTGCTCTCAAAATTTCAAAGCAAGATAAAAAATGACACTTGGTACAAAAATATGCAAATCAATAAGTTGTCTTACTAAATTCAACAAGCGTAATTTCGACTTCTGATCTTAAATAAAATGTATAATTAATAATGAATTATTGGGTTTGAATATATAGACTACTCCTCAATAGTGTTACATAGATAGCGTCATACTTATATTTCATTTAAATCCAATCTTTAAACAATACATGCACTATGCAATTCGTAAGTTTAAACAATTTCTTACCCGACAGAATAAAGACTGTGTCAGGGGTGAAGGAACTCTTGCATGATCTCCGGTTATAACACGAACTACACCATTTTTATTTTCGAAGAGCGGTTTATGTATTTTGATTGGATTGTATAACAAAACAATATGGTTTCAAAATAACAAATAACCAGAATCTAAATCATGAAAAAGTTGAGACATCATATCAAAGACCTAGATTTGCCACAGCTGTACTGGATTAAAATACCAAAACTGCAAAAATAGAAACAAGACTGAAACCCTTTGCTTTTAGAGCTTAGTATTTATTCTATTGGAATTGTCTAATGTATAAAGGATTGAAAACTAAAAATACAATCATCACTTATTCGTGTTGCTAGTAAAATAAGAATACTTAAAAGTTACATTATTACATTATTTTATTGTATTTTGGGCGGTGAACTTTTTTTAAAACTTTTTAATTACTTAATTAATTAAATTAATTACTGTTATCTTACAATTAATTTAATACTTTATTAGATTTTCACGAGTACACATTTCAAATAAAACTATTTTTTACAGATTGCAACTCGCGTATAATTTGGTTACTTTTGCTTAGCAGCAATCGTGTTCACGGGGAGACGAGATGTAAGTGTACTTATTGCTGCTAAGGGTTAAAATAAAAAATGTAACCAAATTATTCGCGAGTTTTAATCCGTAAAAAATTGTTTTTTTTTTTTAAATAATACTCTTTACTCTATACACGTTTCATTCTCTAATAAGCCACATTTCTGAAGTTGTACTTCTTCCACGACGTGTATTATTTTGCAAACACTACTTTTATTTTAATACAATTTTTTTTATTGAAAAGGAGGGCAAACGAGCATACGGGTCACTGATCAAATATGATCACCGCGCCCATGAACTCTTGCAACATCCGAAGACTCACAAGAGCGTTGCCGGCCTTGATAACAATATAACAACAATACAACAACATAATTTAAAATTTGTGATAAATATATGACAGAAATAAATAATTGCATTATTATTCTGTAAGTAATATGAATGGATATAATTGTTCTTCCAACCGAAGGTTACTAAAAACACAAATTTAATTACGAGGACAAAAGCAGAATTAACGATTTAATTACATTTTATGATGTTGATTAATTTAATGATAAGGTTTCGAGTCATTGATAAAAGGAATGCGGATTTCATTACCGTGAAATTTAATGATATCCGAGATGATTACAATTTTATGATCAATGATAAAACCAATTTGGAACGAAACACAAATGTTGACTGATAAAAGAGTTACTGTTCTTCTATACGTAGATGATATAAAATTTATATTATTTATTTATTTTATTTTATATTTTAACCTTCGTAATCCTTCTTTATTATATATAATTATCCAGCTTACTCACGTTATTACTATCGAATTTGACCGAATAGTTTTGAACCCATTCGGGGTCCTTATTCCTTTGCTCTGAGCATGGCAAAATTGCGGCGTGAAACATATTATTTTTCTTGTATCTTAATACGATAATATAAAATAAAAATAAATATAAAAAAAAATGTATATATTGTAGGGTGCAGTGTAGATGTATGGAAATTAAATATAAGATTTTCGAGACTCACATCCATTATGATACTTATATTAGTAATATTATATTACAGTACGTCAAATATTTTACAAGGTATTTATATAAAAAAAGATTCAGCGTTTATTATTGGAATTCACATTTACATAAACGGTGAAGACACTGTTAGCGGTGCAGATTAGTTTCTTGAATATCAAGTGAAAATGTAACAGTAATTACTATCTCAGTTTTTAATGTTAACTAGAAAAATTATATTCGAGAATTTTATGTTTATTCACTTTTCGCAACATCTCTAAAAAGTATGAAGACTGTATTAAAGCTTTAAACTTTTTAAAAATTATCAAATTGTTGACTTAATAAAATGTAAAATTGCCTCCAATGTGAAAACAGACTTAGAATAACTTAATTTGGTTCCTTCGTTATAAGATATAGAGTGAGGCTTAAAGCTTCAACTTGTTTGATCATTGCTTTGAAATAATACACAATTCATTTATGCTCACTGTAGGAGAAAAATTAGTGGACCATATCTTTTTCTATAATATAAGGTTCAAAATTCGATTAATAAAAAGATATAAAATATAACATACTGTAATAAAATCTCCTTCCTCCTTAAATCGTGTTTGGGAATACACTAATAACATTTTTTCACACACAGTATGTGACGTTTCACTTTCTTTCTATTACGCATTTAACGTTTTAAATGCGTAATAGAAAGCCTCTTGATGACTTATCATCATTATCTTGTCTTGTCTTGTCTTGTCTTGTCTTGTCTTGTCTTGTCTTGTCTTGTCTTGTCTTGTCTTGTCTTGTCTTGTCTTGTCTTGTCTTGTCTTGTCTTGTCTTGTCTTGTCTTGTCTTGTCTTGTCTTGTCTTGTCTTGTCTTGTCTTGTCTTGTCTTGTCTTGTCTTGTCTTGTCTTGTCTTGTCTTGTCTTGTCTTGTCGTGTCTTGTCGTGTCTTGTCGTGTCTTGTCGTGTCTTGTCGTGTCTTGTCGTGTCTTGTCGTGTCTTGTCGTGTCTTGTCGTGTCTTGTCGTGTCTTGTCGTGTCTTGTCGTGTCTTGTCGTGTCTTGTCGTGTCTTGTCGTGTCTTGTCGTGTCTTGTCGTGTCTTGTCGTGTCTTGTCGTGTCTTGTCGTGTCTTGTCGTGTCTTGTCGTGTCTTGTCGTGTCTTGTCGTGTCTTGTCGTGTCTTGTCTTGTCTTGTCTTGTCTTGAGCTGGTTTTAGTTTATTTAAATTTTTATTAAAAAAATATATATTAACGTACCATAATTTAATAAAAAAAAATATTTAAATTTAAAACTTAATGTTAGAAATAAATTTGAAAATAAAAAATATACTTCCGAAATTCATCATACAATTTAATTATATTTATATAATATTACATAACAAAATATTTCTAGTTTTTTGGCCCGTATTGGAAATCATATTTATCATCGATAAAAAAAACATAGTTTTATAGTGGTGACTTTGTAGGTACTATAAAATGCTCGAGCACTCACTAAGTAGGTCACTTTATATTAATGACTACAGAACACGAAAAAAGTTGTAAGACGAAGCTATTTCCAACGTGTTAATAAATGAGAAGTACTTTAGCAATGATTGTAAGAAAAACTGTTTCTTATTATAAAACTACATCATGCATCAGTTTATAAATTATATAAAATTAACATTAACAAAGTTTAATCAAATTATATGAAAGAGTAATATATTTTTGTTAGTTGCCCTATTTGGGCACTAATAATAGACCAGTTACAATGAAGTCAGGTCAGTCTTAATGTTAGTTAGTCAGTCAGTCAGTCAGTCAGTCAGTCAACCTTTAGGCCTTGGACACGATAACAGCTGTTTAAGTGATATAGGAGCGATGGAAAGAGTAAATAGATTTACTTAGGAAATAATTCCTGCTCCGCGAGGTTTTAGAAACATAAAAAACGAATTCAGAACAACAATTTCTTCATCACACAAAAAATTTTGCAGTCGTTTGCTAAAATGTTTAAGCATAAAAATTATATGGTATTTTTTCCAATGTCAGCAACGCAGTGAGCGAGATTTCATGCGGTTTTGAAGTTTAGGAGATGGATATATTATTATTATTGTATTTGGAGATTTGTATACAAACATACATATGAATGATTTTTATTTTTTAATAAAATTATAAAGATTTTATATGGTATATCATATATTAGTCTGCGTTATTCCTGTTTCGTATGACCAATTTAGATGAAAATATATTTTTATCCTAATTCTAATATTTAATTTGATCATTTTTGAAGATATTTGAAACAAAGAAAAACATTAAAACAATCACAATATTTAATTAAACATTTAGGAAAACACTTTCTGGCTTCATGACTACCAAAATAGTAATCAATTATCAGTACATTTACTTTATGAACGAATTTATTATCCATATTTATCATTTGTTGGACTGAAAGCTATTCTTGTGAAAGCGACAATTTCTGTTCATAAAAATTAAACTGCTTGAAACTTTAAACTGTTCGCTAAATATTTTGTTACTGTTAAAAAACATTTCTGTTAAATGGCTTGCAATTGCTTGAAACTTTAAAAAATATTCGTATAAATCCTATTGAATGTTTGTGAAGCAAGCTAGAAATATTTAATATCTATATTTCTGGCACAGAAGTTATTTAAAAATCTTACGAGCACTTAGATGGCGACATGCTCTGTGCCTTTGGGAAATTAGAAAAAATTTCTAAGTTTTATATTTTACTCTCTTCCACTTTAAATGCAACTGCAATCTCACTTTCAGATTGTAGAAAACTTAGTGTAAAGTAATTACTTTTTAATTAAGTAATTACATAATTAAAAAGTAAATCTTCATTGTTCAGTTTTGTAGATGATTTCTAAAACTAAGTCAAACAAAAGGTTTGAGTTAGAGACAAATGATTTTTCACAAAAATAATATTTTCTTTTCAAATAAATTTCAATTAAAGTAGTTAAAAATATTTACATAACAAAAATATTCGCTAATATGAATTCAAAACGGCTGATAATTAATGTCAATAAATAAGGTTTTCATTTCTTGTCAACATGTCTTTCCGCTGCATCCAACCTATGAACCCTCTTTATTTTGTCAAGTCGGCCTTGCGTCCACCTCCACATTTTGGACAGAGGTTAAAGAAATTCAGAAATTACTTACTTTTTCGTATACCTACGTGTTATGTAACAAAGTAAACAAATTTGATAAAAGTAATCTGAGTAATAATATAACCATTGTAAGTTCTTATCTAAAGTGAGCTACTGTACATATATAGTCACAAAAAAATACAACATGGTCCTATTTATTTTATTTCTTTTAACCAGAAAGCGTTCGACTACAGCCCGTGTGATATTAGGCATGGGCTGTATTGATATTTCTTTTGTAGATTTTATAAGAAAAAAAATACTGTAACTGAACTAATTAAAATCAAAATTGATAAGAAATGAATGATAAAAGGATATAAATCTAACTGGCAGAGGTAAGGAAACAGCTTCCTCACGATCTTAATTTTTGTCGTAGATATAATGTCGTTAAAAATGCTTTGTGTAGCTCTGGAATGGCTTTTGCCAATGGAGGCTGACCCTTGCGTCATACTCGAGTACGTGTTCTGGTTACGGTTACTGGTTGTCTTGCTGATTTCTTGTGTGGTTTTTCTCATACCAGGAAGTGTTCAGAACCGTAGCTTAATTTATGTAAAACTAAAATTATCCTTTGTAAATATTTCGCGACAGTCATATTCGAGCTACTTAACTTACTAATTTCATCTACTAAACATCTATATAATATAATCGAGTATTTGTACGTATAAAAAGTCTTAAAATATATTAATTAAAAATATTTATCAATTGAGCGTTTTTCATTTAATACTACCCAATTAGATAGGTAATTAATAATAAGAGGGTAATTATAATAATTAAGACTGGGGTGTATTATGATCTTTCTAAAATTAATACTTCATCCTACCCTATTTTTCATAAATAATTTTCAACAGAATTAGTATTTTTATAGCTGTAATATAATAAACTTTTATGTGTTATATATTTATTTAAGAAATATTATAAAATATGATAATATATAAAAATAAAACTCTATTTTAATTTATACAAATTATGCTTTTAGAGCTTTTAAGATGTATCATATTAAATTAGAGGTTGCAGTTCGCTGAAGACCTTTTGTAGTACTTATCTTTTCATTTAACACTAAAAATAAAATAATATTATATATATCTTACAATAAAATAGTTAATATTAAAAATTATAGTTTAAAAGATTCAAACTTCTTTTTGAAATATTGGTTATTAAAGTTATTTTTAAATTGTATATATGTATAATTGTATGTATGTATGTAATAATATAAATAAGTTAGGTTTAAATTTAGTTTGCAAATTGTATCGTAACGAGTTAACTCAATTCACTAGACCCCGGTAGGTAACATAATTTGATTTATAATAATTGTATTTAAATGTGTTAAACTATCCTCAATTCAAGAATATTTTTTAATATTGTATTGTATATAAGATTTTGATCTATATAGAAACATGAGTTTCTTATATTTTCATAAAACAATTGTGTTTTATAAAGCGTTTCATATATATATTTTTTGTAAACCGCTTACCTTTTTTGGTTACAACTACAATGCAGCGCGAAACGATTTTCATGAAATATGTATGTACGTACACAATTTTTTTTTAATTCTAGAAAATCTATCATTTTTCAAACTTAACTTGTTATTTATAATATTCATTCTATTTGTGAAAAGTGTGTATTTCTCGTATATTTTTTAGGAAGACATAATTGAAAATAAAAAAATCAATTTCCTGAAAATACCATTTCAACGTTTCATCAACGTTAATGTATTGACTTCTTTTTGTAATATAGAAAATCGAAATAATATTTTGCTAATTCTGAAATAATCTTATTATGGAAAAAAAATGACGTTAAACAAATATTTTTCTGAATCTTTTATAACTTATTATTAAATAAAAAAAATAATTGTATGTGTTCATATTAATTTTTCTGTTCGTACGAATCAGTTTATATTCGATTTCTAATACATGAATTATTTAAAAATGTAACGATTTTTATAAAATATTTACACAATTAAATTGTCATATCATTCATTCAAGCTTCAATATCAGGATTTATTTTTTTAACGTGCTCTTTTAATGCTCACTTATGATAATTCACCCATGACCATAGTTTTGCTATAAGGGTGATTAACAGTAATTATGAAACTAAAATGAAAGTTCATAATGCTTAACATATGTGGTCTAGTACTTCTCGTGTTGTCTCGTGTGTGTTGTTAGAGATCTATTAAATACACTGAAATGTTATTATAATGTTTAACTTAAAATTCAAAGATAATTAATAAATATTTATTCCAAAAAAGTAATACATATTTAATTCAGTTGTAAAGAGGGTTCCTGTATATATAATGAGTCATCCAGGATAGCTAGATCTGAAATAAAAGCTAATTTAAATATTAGTAAATGTGTCAGAAATAAATTACAAAAAGGAATGGAATAAATATGTCATTATTCGCTTCGGTCTTTTCTTTTGATATTATAAATTTTAAAACAGAGTTGTTCAAATAGTATACCAATTTGATATTTTATATAAACATGAAAGTACACAGATGGTGTAACATTATTATAAATAATTACTTTATACAGCGACCAGCTCACGCCTGTGGGAAATTACAAATATGGCGGTCAGTAATATTACACCAAGGTCCAGTTTAAAATAACTGAAATTTAATATTAATACAGTAGGTCTGAGTAAATATTAGTACTTCTCTAAACTTTATTCTACAAGGGTATAAGATTCTATGACTCCTCATAATGTTCAAGTAATAAAAGTAAGTAAGTATAACAGAGATACAATTTCATTTATTATATTATGTCAATAAATATCTTTCAACTCAATACATTATATTTCTGTCTGTGCCAGGTGTGTTTAATGACAACCCACTTCACTTCAGTAAAACAGTAATGAGGGAAGTCAGAACTTAGTAATTTATTTCAGTTCATAAAACAAACATATATACATACATATAAGTATAGGTATATATCAGATTTTCGTCAAAAACATAGACGTTATTATTTTGTAACTTCTTCTTTAAAAGTCAGAGTCTAATTAATATTGCTAATAATAATAGGTCTATGTTGATATATTAATTACAATATTTATAAACATTTTTTATTATTATTTTACACATTAGTTTTTTTGGTTTAAAAATTTTCAAAAAAAGGAAAATTAACGATAATTTAAAGTTTCAATAAATAAACTATGTATATTAAAACATCTTATTATATATATTTCAACTTATAAAATATTAAGTTTATAATATTTAACAATGTTTGATGCTATTTCTATTTTTCATTTTTCTGTAAAAACAAAAGACAACGGTATTAATTATTTATAAATCGCGAATACGCGGTATATATTTAAAAAAAACGTTGAGTCCAATTCCGTAAAAAACTAATCTGTTCTAAGTTACGGTTGCTTTATTAGTTATTTAAAAATTACGAATAAGGGATTTCCACCTTTTTTTAAAGTAAAAGATCGCTTTCTCGATTTTACCGAAAAACTAATCTTTAAAAACTTAAATTAAAAGCTTTTTCATCTAACAACTATAACATCGGATGCTTTGACAATTTTGTTACATCATTTTCCGACATAAAACAGTTGCAAAACAGACAAATGTTCAGACGCAGAACAGAATTTCAAAGTGTCTCTTTCTCGAGCAGAATCCAATGAACCAGCATTGATCACTATCTTCTTCTCACTAAGTGTTCTTCAATTCTTCTCTTATCCCCCAAATTTATCATATTTTTTTCCAACTTAAAAATTGTATATAACAGTAAAAATACAAATGAAATAAAACTTAGACATTAAAATCTTCATATGTATATTAAAAGTAAGCAAAATAAATAACACTTATTCCGAATAACTGAACTATAAATCAACAAAAGAATAGGAAATATGTTATCTGTAAATAATATAATTCGATATCCGAAAAAAGCATTTTGATAAAAATCTTTAAAATGATCAGTCAATAAAATTTTAACTTTAAGCTTATTCTATGAGCTCACTGCTTTCAAAATTTCAAAGTAAGATAAAAAATGACACTTGGTACAAAAATATGCAAATCAATAAGTTGTCTTACTAAATTCAACAAGCGTAATTTCGACTTCTGATCTTAAATAAAATGTATAATTAATAATGAATTATTGGGTTTGAATATATAGACTACTCCTCAATAGTGTTACATAGATAGCGTCATACTTATATTTCATTTAAATCCAATCTTTAAACAATACATGCACTATGCAATTCGTAAGTTTAAACAATTTCTTACCCGACAGAATAAAGACTGGGTCAGGGGTGAAGGAACTCTTGCATGATCTCCAGTTATAACACGAACTACACCATTTTTATTTTCGAAGAGCGGTTTATGTATTTTGATTGGATTGTATAACAAATCAATATGGTTTCAAAATAACAAATAACCAGAATCTAAATCATGAAAAAGTTGAGACATCATATCAAAGACCTAGATTTGCCACAGCTGTACTGGATTAAAATACCAAAACTGCAAAAATAGAAACAAGAGTGAAACCCTTTGCTTTTAGAGCTTAGTATTTATTCTATTGGAATTGTCTAATGTATAAAGGATTGAAAACTAAAAATACAATCATCACTTATTCGTGTTGCTAGTAAAATAAGAACACTTAAAAGTTACATTGTTACATTATTTTATTGTATTTTGGGCGGTGACCTTTTTTGAAAACTTTTTAATTACTTAATTAATTAAATTAATTACTGTTATCTTACAATTAATTTAATACTTTATTAGATTTTCACGAGTACACATTCAAATAAAACTATTTTTTACGGATTGCAACTCGCGTAAAATTTGGTTACTTTTGCTTAGCAGCAATCGTGTTCACGGGGAGACGAGATGTAAGTGTACTTATTGCTGCTAAGCAAATGGGTTAAAATAAAAAATGTAACCAAATTATACGCGAGTTTTAATCCGCAATTTTTTTTTTTTTTTAAATAATACTCTTTACTCCATATACGTTTCATTCTCTAGTAAGCTACATTTCTGAATTTGTACTTCTTCCACGTCGTGTATTATTTTGCAAACAATACTTTTATTTTAATACAATTTTTTTTATGGAAAAGGGGGGCAAACGAGCATGCGGGTCACTGATCAAATATGATCACCGCCGCCCGAGAACTCTTGCAACATCCGAAGACTCACAAGAGCGTTGCCGGCCTTGATAACAATATAATAACAACACAAAAACATATAATTTAAAATTTGTGATAAATATATGACAGAAATAAATAATTGCATTATTATTCTGTAAGTATTGTGAATTGATATAATTGTTTTACCAACTGAAGTTTACTAAAAACAAAAATTTAATTACGAGGACAAAAGCAGAATTAACGATTTAATTACATTTTATGATGTTGATTAATTTAATGATAAGGTTTCGAGTCATTGATAAAAGAAATGCGGATTTCATTACCGTGAAATTGAATGATATCCGAGATGATTACAATTTTATGATCAATGATAAAACCAATTTGGAACGAAACACAAATGTTGACTGATAAAAGAGTTACTGTTCTTCTATACGTAGATGATATAGAATTTATATTATTTATTTATTTTATTTTATATTTTAACCTTCGTAATCCTTCTTTATTATATATAATTATCCAGCTTTACTCACGTTATTACTATCGGATTTGACCGAATAGTTTTGAACCCATTCGGGGTCCTTATTCCTGAGCTCTGAGCATGGCAAAATTGCGGCGTGAAACATATTATTTTTCTTGTATCTTAATACGATAATATAAAATAAAAATAAATATAAAAAAAAATGTATATAATGTAGGGTGCAGTGTAGATGTATGGAAATTAAATATAAGATTTTCGAGACTCACATCCATTATGATACTTATATTAGTAATATTATATTACAGTACGTCAAATATTTTACAAGGTATTTATATAAAAAAAGATTCAGCGTTTATTATTGGAATTCACATTTACATACACGGTGAAGACACTGTAAGCGGTGCAGATTAGTTTCTAGGATATCAAGTGAAAATGTAACAGTAATTACTATCTCAGTTTTTAATGTTAACTAGAAAAATTATGTTCGAGAATTTTATGTTTATTCACTTTTCGCAACTTCTCTAGAAAGTATGAAGACTGTATTAAAGATTTAAACTTTATAAAAATTATCAAATTGTTGACTTAATAAAATGTAAAATTGCCTCCGATGTGAAAACAGACTTAGAATAACTTAATTCGGTTCCTTCGTTATAATAGAGTGAGGCTTAAAGCTTCAACTTGTTTGATCATTGATTTGAAATAATACACAATTCATTTATGCTCACTGTAGGAGAAAAATTAGTGGACCATATCTTTTTCTATAATATAAGGTTCAAAATTCGATTAATAAAAAGCATTAATCATTGTACTATAATAAAATCTCCTTCTTCCTTAAATCGTGTTTGGGAATACACTAATAACATTTTACCACACACAGTATGTGACGTTTCACTTTCTTTCTATTACGCATTTAACGTTTTAAATGCGTAATAGAAAGCCCCTTGATGACTTATCACATTAGGAATTATTAGGATGTTGGTATATTTTTAGACAGGAAATAAAAAGAAAATTATAGGTAATGTTGTCTTGTCTTGTCTTGTCGTGTCGTGTCGTGTCGTGTCGTGTGTCGTGTGTCGTGTGTCGTGTGTCGTGTCGTGTCGTGTCGTGTCGTGTCGTGTCGTGTCGTGTCGTGTCGTGTCGTGTCGTGTCGTGTGTCGTGTCGTGTCGTGTCGTGTCGTGTCGTGTCGTGTCGTGTCGTGTCGTGTCGTGTCGTGTCGTGTCGTGTCGTGTCGTGTCGTGTCGTGTCGTGTCGTGTCGTGTCGTGTCGTGTCGTGTCGTGTCGTGTCGTGTCGTGTCGTGTCGTGTCGTGTCGTGTCGTGTCGTGTCGTGTCGTGTCGTGTCGTGTCGTGTCGTGTCGTGTCGTGTCGTGTCGTGTCTTGTCTTGTCTTGTCTTGTCTTGTCTTGTCTTGTCTTGTCTTGTCTTGTCTTGTCTTGTCTTGTCTTGTCTTGCCATTTTCATTATAAAATAAATAAATAAAATTGAGCTGGTTTTAGTTTATTTAAATTTTTATTTAAAAAATATATATTAACGTACCATAATTTGATAAAAAAAAATATTTAAATTTAAAACTTAATGTTAGAAATAAATTTGAAAATAAAAAATATACTTCCAAAATTCATCATACAATTTAATTATATTTATATAATATTACATAACAAAATATTTCTAGTTTTTTGGCCCGTATTGGAAATCATATTTGTCATCGATAAAAAAAACATAGTTTTATAGTGGTGACTTTGTTGTTGTATGTAGGTACTCTAAAATGCTCGAGCACTCACTAAGTAGGTCACTTTATATTAATGACTACAGAACACGAAAAAAGTTGTAAGACGAAGCTATTTCCGACGTGTTAATAAATGAGAAGTACTTTAGCAATGATTGTAAGAAAAACTGTTTCTTATTATAAAACTACATAATGCATCAGTTTATAAATTATATAAAATTAACATTAACAAAGTTTAATCAAATTATATGAAAGAGTAATATATTTTTGTTAGTTGCACTATTTGGGCACTAATAATAGACCAGTTACAATGAAATCAGGTCAGTCTAAATGTTAGTCAGTCAGTCAGTCAGTCAACCTTTAGGCCTTGGACACGATAACAGCTGTATAAGTGATATAGGAGCGATGGAAAGAGTAAATAGATTTACTTAGGAAATAATTCCTGCTCCGCGAGGTTTTAGAAACATAAAAAACGAACTCAAAACAACAATTTCTTCATCACACAAAAAATTTTGCAGTCGTTTGCTAAAATGTTTAAGCATAAAAATTATATGGTATTTCTTCCAATGTCAGCAACGCAGTGAGCGAGATTTCATGCGGTTTTGAAGTTTAGGAGATGGATTATTATTATTGTATTTGGAGATTTGTATACAAACATACATATGAATGATTTTTATTTTTTAATAAAATTATAAAGATTTTATATGGTATATCATATATTAGTCTGCGTTATTCCTATTTCGTATGACCAATTTAGATGAAAATATATTTTTATCCTAATTCTAATATTTAATTTGATCATTTTTGAAGATATTTGAAACAAAGAAAAACATTAAAACAATCACAATATTTAATTAAACATTTAGGAAAACACTTTCGGACGTCATGACTACCAAAATAGTAATCAATTATCAGTACATTTACTTTATGAACGAATTTATTATCCATATTTATTATTTGTCGGACTGAAAGCTATTCTTGTGAAAGCGAAATTTCTGTTGTAAAAATCCTATTGAATGTTTGTGAAGCAAGCTAGAAATATTTAATATCTATATTTCTGGCACAGAAGTTATTTAAAAATCTTACGAGCACTTAGATGGCGACATGCTCTGTGCCTTTGGGAAATTAGAAATATTTTCTAAGTTTTATATTTTACTCTCTTTCTCTTTAAATGCAACTGCAATCTCACTTTCAGATTGTAGAAAACTTAGTGTAAAGTAATTACTTTTTAATTAAGTAATTACTTAATTAAAAAGTAAATCTTTATTGTTCAGTTTTGTAGATGATTTCTAAAACTAAGTCAAACAAAAGGTTTGAGTTAGAGACAAATGATTTTTCACAAAAATAATATTTTCTTTTCAAATAAATTTCAATTAAAGTAGTTAAAAATATTTTCATAACAAAAATAATCTCTAATATGAATTCAAAACGGCTGATAACTAATGTCAATAAATAAGGTTTTCATTTCTTGTCAACAATATCTTTCCGCTGCATCCAACCTATGGACCCTCTTTATTGTGTCAAGTTGGCTTTGCGTCCACCTCCACATTTTGGAAAGAGGTTAAAGAAATTCAGAAATTACTTACTTTTTCGTATACCTACGTGTTAAGTAACAAAATAAACAAATTTGATAAAAGTAATCGAGTAATAATATAACCATTGTAAGTTCTTATCTAAAGTGAGCTACTGTACATATATAGTCACAAAAAAATACAATATGGTCCTATTCATTTTATTTTTTTTAACCAGAAAGCGTTCGACTACAACCCGTCTGATATTAGGCATGGGCTGTATTGATATTTCTTTTGTAGATTTTATAAGAAAAAAAATACTGTAACTGAACTAATTAAAATCAAAATTGATAAGAAATGAATGATAAAAGAATATAAATCTAATTGGCAGAGGTAAGGAAACAGCTTCCTCACGATCTTAATTTTTGTCGTAGATAAAATGTCGTTAAAAATGCTTTGTGTAGCTCTGGAAGTATGGGAGCCCTCCATTTTCAAAAATGGCTTTTGCCAATAGAGGCTGACCCTTGCGTCATACTCGAATACGTGTTCTCGTTACGGTTACTGGTTGTTTTGCTTATTTCTTGTGTGGTTTTTCTCATACCAGGAAGTGTTCAGAACCGTAGCTTAATTTATGTAAAACTAAAATTATCCTTTGTAAATATTTCGCGACAGTCATATTCGAGCTACTTAACTTACTAATTTCATCTACTAAACATCTATATAATATAATCGAGTATTTGTATATACGTATAAAAAGTCTTAAAATATATTAATTTAAAATATTTATCAATTGAGCGTTTTTCATTTAATACTACCCAATTAGATAAGTAATTAATAATAAGAGGGTAATTATAATAATTAAGACTGGGGTGTATTATGATCCTTCTAACATTAAGACTTCATCCTACCCTATTTTTAATCAATAATTTTCAACAGAATTAGTATTTTTATAGCTGTAATATAATAAACTTTTATGAGTTATATATTTATTGAAGAATTATAATAAAATATGATAATATACAAAAATAAAACTCTATTTTAATTTATACAAATTATGCTTTCAGAGCTTTTAACAAATGTATCATATTAAATTAGTGGTTGCAGTTCGCTGAAGACCTTTTGTAGTACTTATCTTTTCATTTCACACTAAAAATAAAATAATATTATAATTTATTTATCTTACAATAAAATAGTTAATATTAAAAATTATAGTTTAAAAGATTCAAACTTCTATTTGAAATATTGGTTATTAAAGTTATTTTTAAATTGTATATATGTATAATTGTATGTATGTATAATTGTATGTATGTATAATTGTATGTATGTATGTAATAATATAAATAAGTTAGGTTTAAATTTAGTTTGCAAATTGTATCGTAACGAGTTAACTCAATTCACTAGACCCCGGTAGGTAACATCATTTGATTTATAATAATTGTATTTATATGTGTTAAACTATCCCCAATTCATGAATATTTTCTAATATTTTATTGTATATACGTTTTAAATAAGATTTTCATCTATATAAAAACATGAGTTTCTTATATTTTCATAAAACGATTGTTATTTATAAAGCGTTTTATATATATATATTTGTTTGTAAATAGCTTACCTTTTCTGGTTACAACTACAATGCAGCGCGAAACCATTTTCATGAAATATATATACGTACACAATTTTTTTTTTAATTCTAGAAAATCTATCATTTTTCAAACTTAACTTGTTATTTATAATATTCGTTCTATTAGTGAAAAGAGTGTATTCTCGTATATATTTTAGGAAGACATAATTTAAAATAAAAAAATCGATTTCCTGAAAATACCATTTCAACGTTTCATCAACGTTAATGTATTGACTTCTTTTTGTAATATAGAAAATCGAAATAATATTTTGCTAATTCTTAAATAATCTTATTATGGAAAAAAAATGACGTTAAACAAATATTTTTCTGAATCTTTTATCACTTATTATTAAATAAAAAAAATAATTGTATGTGTTCATATTAATTTTTCTGTTCGTACGAATCAGTTTATATTCGATTTCTTAAACATGAATAATTTAAAAATATAATGATTTTTATAAAATATTTACACAATTAAATTGTCATACCATTCAATCAAGCTTCAATATCATGTTTTATTTTTTTGCGTGCTCTTTTAATGCTCATTTATAATAATTCATCCATGGCCATAGTTTTGCTATAAGGGTGATTAACAGTAATTATGAAACTAAAATGAAAGTTCATAATGCTTAACATATGTGGTCTAGTACTTCTCGTGTTGTCTCGTGTGTGTTGTTAGAAGTCTATTAAATACACTGAAATGTTATTATATTGTTTAACTTAAAATTCAAAGATAATTAATAAATGTTTATTCAAAAAAAGTAATACTTATTTAATTCAGTTGTAATGATGGTTCCTGTATATATGATGAGTCATCCAGGATAGCTAGATCTGAAATAAAAGCTAATTACAATATTAGTAAATGTGTCAGAAATAAATTAAAAAAAGGAATGGAATAAATATGTCATTATTCGATTCGGTCTTTTCTTTTGATATTATAAATTTTAAAACAGAGTTGGTTAAATAGTATACCAATTTGATATTTTATATAAACATCAAAGTACACAGATGGTGTAACATTATTATAAATAATTACTTTATACAGCGACCAGCTCATGCCTGTGGGAAATTACAAATATGGCGGTCAGTAATATTACACCAAGGTCCAGTTTAAAATAACTGAAATTTAATATTAATACCGTAGGTCTGAGTAAATATTAGTACTTCTCTAATCTTTATAACATTCTATGACTCCTCATAATGTTCAAGTAATAAAAGTAAAGGTAGTATAACAGAGATACAATTTCGTTTATTATATTATGTCAATAAATATCTTTCAACTCAATACATTATATTTCTTTCTGTGCCAGGTGTGTTTAATAGCAACCCACTTCACTTCAGTAAAACAGTAATGAGGGAAGTCAGAATTTAGTAATTTATTTCAGTTTATAAAACAAACATATATACATACATATACGTATAGGTATATATAGGATTTTCGTCAGTAAGTCGTAATTAATATTGCTAATAATAATAAGTCTATGTTGATATATTAATTACAATATTTATAAACATTTTTTATTATTATTTTACACATCAGTTTTTTTGGTTTAAAAATTGTCAAAAAAAGGAAAAATTAACGATAATTTAGAGTTTCAATAAATAAACTATGTAAATAACTATGTATATTAAAATATCTTATTATATATATTTCTACTTATAAAATATTAAGTTTATCATATTTAACAATGTTTGATGCTATTTCTATTTTTCATTTTTCTGTAAAAACAAAAGACTACGGTATTAATTATTTATAAATCGCGAATACGCGTTATATATTTAAAAAAAAAACGTTGAGTCCAATTCCGTAAAACACTAATCTGTTCTAAGTTACGGTTGCTTTAATAGTTATTTAAAAATAACGAATAAGGGATTTCTAGTTTTATTTTTAAAGTAAAAGATCGCTTTCTCGATTTTACCGAAAAATTAATAGTTAAAAACTTAAATTAAAAGCTTTTTCATCGAACAACTATTACATTGAATGCTTTTACAATTTTGTTACATTATTTTCCGACATAAAACATTTGCAAAACAGACAAATGTTCAAACGCAGAAAAGAATTTCATAGTTTCTGTTTCTCGAGGAGAATGCAATGAACCAGCATTGATCACTATCTTTTTCTCACTAAGTGTTCTTCGATTCTTCTCTTATCCCCCAAATTTATCATATTTTTTTCCAACTTAAAAATTGTATATAACAGTAAAAATACAAATGAAACAAAACTTAGACATTAAAATCTTCATATGTATATTAAAAGTAAGCAAAATAAATAACACTTATTCCGAATAACTGAACTATAAATCAACAAAAGAATAGGAAATATGTTATCTGTAAATAATATAATTCGATATCCGTAAAAAAGCATTTTGATAAAAATCTTTAAAATGATCAGTCAATAAAATTTTAACTTTAAGCTTATTCTATGAGCTCACTGCTTTCAAAATTTCAAAGTAAGATAAAAAATGACACTTGGTACAAAAATATGCAAATCAATAAGTTGTCTTACTAAATTCAACAAGCGTAATTTCGACTTCTGATCTTAAATAAAATGTATAATTAATAATGAATTATTGGTTTTGAATATATAGACTACTCCTAAATAGTGTTACATAGATAGCGTCATACTTATATTTCATTTAGATCCAATCTTTAAACAATACATGCACTATGCAATTCGTAAGTTTAAACAATTTCTTACCCGACAGAATAAAGACTGGGTCAGGGGTGAAGGAACTCTTGCATGATCTCCGGTTATAACACGAACTACACCATTTTTATTGTCGAAGAGCGGTTTATGTATTTTGATTGATTGTATAACAAATCAATATGGTTTCAAAATAACAAATAACCAGAATCTTAATCATGAAAAAGTTGAGACATCATATCAAAACTGCAAAAATAGAAACAAGACTGAAACCCTTTGCTTTTAGAGCTTAGTATTTATTCTATTAGAATTGTCTAATGTATAAAGGATTGAAAACTAAAAATACAATCATCACTTATTCGTGTTGCTAGTAAAATAAGAACACTTAAAAGTTACATTGTTACATTATTTTATTGTATTTTGGGCGGTGACCTTTTTTTAAAACTTTTTAATTACTTAATTAATTAAATTAATTAACTCTGGACACCGTTACTTACTTTATTAGACCGTTAATACTTTATTAGATTTTCACGAGTACACATTTCAAATAAAACTATTTTTTATGGATTGCAAGTCGCGTAAAATTTGGTTACTTTTGCTTAGCAGCAATCGTGTTCACGGGGAGACGAGATGTAAGTGTACTTATTGCTGCTAAGCAAATGGGTTAAAATAAAAAATGTAACCAAATTATACGCGAGTTTTAATCCGCATAATTTTTTATTTTTTTTAATAATACTCTTTACTCTATATACGTTTCATTCTCTAGTAAGATACATTTCTGAATTTATACTTCTTCCACGACGTGTATTATTTTGCAAACACTACTTTTATTTTAATACAATTTTTTTTATAGAAAATGAGCATGCGGGTCACTGATCAAATATGATCACCGCCGCCCAAGAACTCTTGTAACATCCGAAGACTCACAAGAGCGTTGCCGGCCTTGATAACAATATAATAACAACACAAAAACATATAATTTAAAATTTGTGATAAATATATGTAAGGTATACTTTTTATTTAATATTATTTATTATCATTTTAATATTAATATTTCAGATTCTTCAATCTTTAAAGTATTCGGTATTTTGTATTTTGTGTTTAAAGTTGATGATTTGACTAAGATTGTTAATTATTTGAGAAGGGGAGTTAGTGAGGGTATATAAACATCATGTTCAGGAGTTATTGGACAGTTAATCTATTGTATTCAAACGAAGAAGAAGTACTTATTACGAGTAAAATATAGTGAAGTGTTCATGTGTCTTAGTGCCACTCGACGGTGTCTAACATATATGACAGAAATCAATAATTGCATTATTATTCTGTAAGTAATGTGAATTGATATAATTGTTCTACCAACCGAAGGTTACTAAAAACACAAATTTAATTACGAGGACAAAAGCAGAATTAACGATTTAATTACATTTTATGATGTTGATTAATTTAATGATAAGGTTTCGAGTCATTGATAAAAGGAATGCGGATTTCATTACCGTGAAATTTAATGATATCCGAGATGATTACAATTTTATGATCAATGATAAAACCAATTTGGAACGAAACACAAATGTTGACTGATAAAAGAGTTACTGTTCTTCTATACGTAGATGATATAGAATTTATATTATTTATTTATTTTATTTTATATTTTAACCTTCGTAATCCTTCTTTATTATATATAATTATCCAGCTTTACTCACGTTATTACTATCGAATTTGACCGAATAGTTTTGAACTCATTCGGGGTCCTTATTCCTAAGCTCTGAGCATGGCAAAATTGCGGCGTGAAACATATTATTTTTCTTGTATCTTAATACGATAATATAAAATAAAAATAAATATCAAAAAATAAGTATATAATGTAGGGTGCAGTGTAGATGTATGGAAATTAAATATAAGATTTTCGAGACTCACATCCATTATGATACTTATATTAGTAATATTATATTACAGTACGTCAAATATTTTATAAGGTATTTATATAAAAAAAGATTCAGCGTTTATTATTGGAATTCACATTTACATAAACGGTGAAGACACTGTAAGCGGTGCAGATTCGTTTCTAGAATATCAAGTGAAAATGTAACAGTAATTACTATCTCAGTTTTTAATGTTAACTAGAAAAATTATATTCGAGAATTTTATGTTTATTCACTTTTAGCAACTTCTCTAGAAAGTATGAAGACTGTATTAAAGCTTTAAACTTTATAAAAATTATCAAATTGTTGACTTAATAAAATGTAAAATTGCCTCCGATGTGAAAACAGACTTAGAATAACTTAATTTGGTTCCTTCGTTATAATAGAGTGAGGCTTAAAGCTTAAACTTGTTTGATCATTGCTTTGAAATAATACACAATTCATTTATGCTCACTGTAGGAGAAAAATTAGTGGACCATATCTTTTTCTATAATATAAGGTTCAAAATTCGATTAATAAAAAGCATTAATCATTGTACTATAATAAAATCTCCTTCCTCCTTAAATCGTGTTTGAGAATACACTAATAACATTTTTCCACACACAGTACGTGACGTTTCACTTTCTTTCTATTACGCATTTGTTTTAAATGCGTAATAGAAAGCCTCTTGATGACTTATCACATTAAGAATTATTAGGATGTTGGTATATTTTTAGACAGGAAATAAAAAGAAAATTATAGGCAATGTTATTTAGGCCTATCTACATTTGGCAAGGGGAAGGGAAGTACGAACTGCAGTTTGGGATCGTAAGGGGACTGTCTTGTCTTGTCTCGTCTCGTCTCGTGTCGTCTCGTCTCGTCTCGTCTCGTCTCGTCTCGTCTCGTCTTGTCTTGTCTTAAACCATTTTAATTAAAAAATAAATAATTAAATTGAGCTGGTTTTAGTTTATTTAAATTTTAATTAAAAAAATATATATTAACGTACCATAATTTAATAAAAAAAAATATTTAAATTTAAAACTTGAAAATAAAAAATATACTTCCAAAATTCATCATACAATTTATTTCGATATAAAAACATAGTTTTATAGTGGTGACTTTGTTGTTGTATGTAGATACTATAAAATACTCGAGCACTCACTAAGTAGGTCACTTTATATTAATGACTACAGAACACGAAAAAAGTTGTAAGACGAAGCTATTTCCAACGTGTTAATAAATGAGAAGTACTTTAGCAATTATTGTAAGAAAAATTGTTTCTTATTATAAAACTACATAATGCATAAGTTTATAAATTAAATAAAACAAACATTAATAAAGTTTAATGAAATTTGTTTAACGTAATATGAAAGAGTAATTTATTTTTGTTAGTTGCACTATTTGGGCACTAATAATAGACCAGTTACAATGAAGTCAGGTCAGTGTACATGTTGGTCAGTCAGTCAGTCAGTCAGTCAACCTTTAGGCCTTGGACACGATAACAGCTGTTTAAGCGATATAGGAGCGATGGAAAGAGTAAATAGATTTACTTAGGAAATAATTCCTGCTCCGCGAAGTTTTAGAAACATAAAAAACGAACTCAGAACAACAATTTCTTCATCACACAAAAAATTTTGCCGTCGTTTGCTAAAATGTTTGTTAAGCATAAAAATTATACGGAATTTTTTCAAATGTCAGCAACGCAGTGAGCGAGATTTCATGCGGATTTGAAGTTTAGGAGATGGATATATTATTATTATTGTATTTGGAGATTTGTATACAAACATACATATTAATGATTTTTATTTTTTAATACAATTATAAAGAATTTATTTGGTATATCATATATTATTCCTGTTTCGTATGACCAATTTAGATGAAAATATATTTTTATCCTAATTCTAATATTTAATTTGATTATTTTTGAAGATATTTGAATATAGACAAACATTAAAACAATCACAATATTTAATTAAACATTTAGGAAAACACTTTCTGACTTCATGACTACCAAAATACATTTACTTTATGAACGAATTTATTATCCATATTTATTATTTGTCGAACTGAAAGCTATTCTTGTCAAAGCGAAATTTCTGTTCCAAAAATTAAAGTGCTTGAAACTTTAAACTGTGTTCGCTAAAAATTTTGTTACAGTTAAAAAACATTTCTGTTAAATGGCTTGCAATTGCTTGAAACTTTAAACTATATTCGTAAAAATCCTATTGAATGTTTGTGAAGCAAGCCGTGATTTAAAACTTTCTTAATACGAAATAATTGAGTTTTAATAAATAGAAAAAAATACAGTGTAGTAACTTATAAGTAAAATAAAATAAAGATGAGAACAAGAATACTATGCACGCTTTTTATAATCTTGAAGTCCATTGAATGAGCCAATGGACTTTTCTCATGAAAGAAGTTACTCCTCTCAAATCCCTCATGAAAAGGCTCTATTATAAAAATACTTCACTTTTTCCTTTCGGTACTAAAATCATCATAATGTGAAGAAGATATTTTAATTTTTTGAGATTTAAAATTAGATCACAGCGACTCCTATCATGATAATATATAAAAACTATATTGTATGGATAACATTATAATTTTAATATACTTAATAACTGACAGATTGACAAAAATTTAATGTATGTACATAATTTTATCTTGTTGTTTACAATGATAATCTACTTACCAATTTTGAAACAATAAAAATCTCAGTAAATCATATAAATTTCAGTGTGAAGACTGATCCAACTTGGATAGGATGAAAATAAACAGATCAATGAGTCGGCTTATTTTTGGTAGTAAATGTAGTTTCGAGTTTACATTCCAGAAATTTATAATGTGGTGATATTCTTACTTATATTCATAAGCTATAACAATGTTTAAGTAATTTATTAAAAGCCGGTAACGCTCTTGCTCAGGGATGGCACTGGCAAAAGACCGTGGGTGACGCTGATCACTTACCATCATTTACCATTTACCACAATCTGGTTTGACCTCATTTTAATATAGATAAGGTTGCAATCATACTTTTAAGATATAAAATAAAAGTTGTCAAGAGGAGGGTAATATATTTATTAAATATTTTATACATCAATTAAATGTTAGCGACCTTGTTTCATAGTATGTTTTATTAGTTACGAATTATCTAGTCGAAGTGTAATTAATAACTTTACGATAAATATACGAACATATGTATGGATATAATACAAAACGATTACAGATGGTATAGATATAAGAATACTAATTTTATTGCCATCTAACTTCCATACAGTTTTAATAAAAGTTATTAATTCTAAATAATTTAGGTACATATCTGACTTCTCTAAACATAGGTCAGTCTGTGGTATATATAGAAAAGTTGTATCTGTTATCAAGATAAGAGGTATTTTTAGTTTCAAAAACTATTTGTAAAGCCAAGAACACAAAAAAAAGTTAGGGGTGAATTTGCTCGCTTATATTACGAGTATGGCACCACGCAATTGCAATTGTTTATTTTCAGAAATAGTATTTATATAATTACATTTTAAATCAACCATTATAATAATAATAATTAATCGGATTTTATTAATCAAGAAATTAGCATAATATACATGAAAAAAAAATTAACAAAAATTAAGTTTAGTGTAGTAAGAAATTAAATAACAAATTAACGTAAATTACCTCTTTAATATGGATATTTAAATACTATATATAATACACTTTTCTACACCTAATTTTATGACCTGAAAAGATAAAAGTGTATTGCTTGTATCTTGTAATTAAATATTTTATACATTTAACTCTGACACGCTTTAGAAGTTTTGGGTATCCTCAATGTTGGATGATAAGAGATTATAAATATCTAAGAAGACGTCTTCAAAGTTATGAACACAGTACTAATTGTAAATTCATGACATTCGTCAAGTTAAGATTATATATATAATATTTCCTATTTATTTTACATTGTAACTAAATAAATATATGAACTAAATAAATTAAAAAATATCGTCTTAAAAGACTTCTGTTATTTGGAATGTTAAGAATATTTCATTAATACTAGATATTATTTAAATTTACTCAAAACTTTCATACAGTTTTAAGTTATTGAATAATGTTAAAAATAGACACATTGAAATAACATGTTAGATGTGGTTCGGTTATAAATGGGAAAAAAAACTATAAAATATATTAATACGTTATATTTTTATTTTTTTTTAATATAGTGCTTGTTATTTTGTTGTATTCATATATTTTCTAGTAACTATCATTAGAACAACTGTAATATACGTTGTGTCTTATTAGCTAAAGATTTTGAGATACAATTTAGTATAATAATTAGGATTCCTATAAAGAATGCATCAAATCTAAAATTATTCAATTTAAAAAAATATAAATTATTAATTAAGTAATTTTGCCTTTCTATTAGTATATTTAGAATAATAAAAAGTATAAATTGTTTTAAATATCAGTAGGAATATATTAGGTTACCTTTTATTAAAAAAATCATACGATAAAGATATCTGTGTTCGTCTGTATCAGTTGAATACATAATATTATTTTTTGCCCTTGCTGTTAGTACTTACTTCTAAGCTCATACCTTGTATTGTAACCTCAAGCATGGGGTAAAATTTACCATATGACTTAAAAAATATTTGGTTTATTTTTAAAATATAATTTATAATTTCGGAACAACGATATTATTTTAAAGTAGCCCCGCTCCCTTCTACCCAAAAATTTACATTAAAATATAATAATTAGAAATACTGCTGCTGTATATATAAATGCTGTATTTTTATTTTATTTTATTTTATTATATTAATCATAAAATTTTAGAAACTGTGTATTCATTAGGAAGTTCTTATCCAAGTTATAATTTCAATCTAGTCTTGTTTGCGTTCCATTAAAACTGCAAATAACATAAAAGCAGACATTGTTGAATATGTTTAGCATTTAAGAATTAATTTCAAACTGCTGAATTATCGAAATATCTTATACGGTAGGTTTAAATAATGCCATTCAAATGATTTACAAACGATAAGTAAAATATTGAGGCAATAAAATATTTTGATCCTGATTTACACCTAAAAGATCAAAGGTTTTTAATATAATTACACGTTTAAGACTTACGTTTTCTGTGTTTTATCTTTACGTCAGCGCTTGTATTTCATCTTTAAAGAAAAATATGATTGATGTATGAATCATTAGTGATATGGTACGACTTAGTAATCAGGATGTGTCGACCCAATTATTTTCTTCTTCTATTCGATTCAGTATTCCATTTATTCCATTCCATTGTTCTCTGCTTCTTTTCATACTCATGCCATTATTGAAACGATCGAACCATCACTTTTTTTAGGATTTTTTAAGTCATAAATCTATCCATTTTCATATTTAAGACTTGCCCTAAAGTAAAAAACGAGGCATATATTTCGAAATAATACGACATTGTGCATCTCTATATTTACATAATTTATTAATTAGTATTAATTAAATGTTTTTTATTTTTATTTACTTATTTGTTTATTGTTACTATTTTTATCGTATATTTAATATGATTTCATTTTTGATAATGAACGTTACTTTTACATAACTTTATTTTTTAATAAAATCATCCACTAGGGAGTTATTTCAAATTATGGTGGCGGTCAAAGGAAATGACTGGTCAAAGAAGTCCCTTGAGATAACATCTAATTCACAAACATGTCAACGCCAGAAGCAGCATTGAAAACTAGAGTTGTTTTTGTCCGCGGATTCGATAGTTTTCGTAAGAAAATCTTTTTAAAATTCCTCTATTGGGACTTGTGTTGACAAAAGAAAATTGTGATTTTTTAAATTTTTAACTAGATAGACAGACAACCATCAAATTTTATACAAACTTTTTAAAAATTACTCAATAAATTAACATATTAAGGAGTAAAATTTTTAAATTGTATAAACAATTTCAGTTTTAATCCATCATATATATGAATATCTTAAGTTTCAGCTTTATTAGAGACATTTGCGGCAGTCGCTGACGAGTCAGTGAGATATGACATTTTATCTTTATGTTTAATCTCATAGATGTTATATCTTGATAAAATTAGTCACCATTTTAAAATAATTAACAAGGTTTTCAAATGTAATTCAGTATAAGCAAATTATATACAAATGTATAATAAGTTCTCAACATATGTAATTAATAATATGTTACTGTTTTTCAGCTTCGCTTTGTTAAAAGTACTTCCTAATAATTCAAACATTGTGTAAGTAATGGAAATGTAAGTTTTAAAAAACAATTTCTTTTTCTGGTTTTTGTAATAAAAGAAAAATTTCCTCTCTATTTGTTTTACAGTTCAAGTAATGAAAGACACATTTACATTCAACCTGATGGAAATGTAGTCATTGATGGTAAGACGATTAACCTTAGTAAGCTGTTTAAATTGTTAGCAGTGCAAATTATAAAATAAGAAGAAAATCGCTTCATTCGAACTGTAGAGATGTCCACGATTTAGGGTTAATACTCGGGTAAAGAATTTTTTAAAGGTATTTCAGAAATATAAAATTCTTTCGAAAAGACATTTCTTATTTTAATCTAAAAAACTAAAAAATAATATTTCTTTGTAGTATCTTTCTTGGTGTCCGAAATTAATTATGAATTTGAATATATTATTAAATATTATGAAGATATTATTTGTTTTTCCTCAAAAAAGCGGGCACCTTTTTTGCGTCTTGTCTTCATATATTTAATTTTTTTTTTAGAAATTTAATTATTTGTAACATTTAAGATACACCATACCATACCATGTACTATAGTACAACAAAAACAAAGTAGTATCATGTCTGTTTCTAAGTAAAAAGTTAAAAAAAAAAAAAAAAAAAATTTAATAAACACACATTCAGTTAATAGATAATATTTAATCTAATAAAAGTAATAAATTCCTAACAAAACATAACGACTGAAACGAGTCTCTCCGGATAATAAGTAAAGAAGTCATAGCGCTCAGATGTTACCTACATATATTACTTCTTGTTTGTGTACTCGATTCGTATATTAGGTGGTGAGGTGGTACTGTACACTACAAACTTAAAACAAAATTAAGTAGTAATGATACATATTTAAATATACCCCCAAATTTTACATAATAAATATATGCATCTAAATAAATATATAAATATTTTTTAATAAACAAGAGAGTGATGGTACTACGTTACTTTATATTTAATAGACTTTTTTATGGATAATTTTGCAATTTATTAATGAGTAATTTTTAAAGCCACATGAATTTAAATGAACCTGAATATAAAGTTATTTTAAAGGGGGGTGTAGATGGGTTTTTAAGGCACACAAGAACGTGATGATCTGTTATTATAGCTTGACCATTTGAATCGCTCGAGTAAATATCCTTGGGTAGAGTCAGAGTCATCTAAGATTTTAATAGGATTGATGAGAGTATACCTGTTTCATCAAAAAGGAATGTGGAGACACTTTAATTGATGTCGATATTCAGATATGTGATCGTATTTACGCAATCCATTGATAAATCTTATAAACAAATTTTGTAAACAATTAGTTTTTGAAGAAGTTCTTATGTTCCATTACAGAAGCAGATGTTCGCATATCCGAAAAAAGAAATAAAGGATGGGGAGAACATTATTTTTGTTTTGAAGGGAAGTAAATTTTTCAAACGTTTAAAGGGTGAAGAGAATAATGAAGTTGTTTACTTGCGTCATTTAGTTAAGCTGACCAAGATAAATGTCAGTTCATTATTTTACTTAAATTTTAAGCAGTTTTAGAAAATGGTACCAACACCATTTCCTAAAACTGCCTAAAATTTTTGTATGATTATAAACTGTTATTTGTTTTGATATGACTACAAAATCCTATCAAAACGAATTACCATGGAAATAAAAAAAGGGATTAAAAATCTTAAAGAAAGATGAGAATATATTCTGTACTTATATACAATATTTTTTCTAAATATTGTCCTGTTTTGTAAGGTTACCTTGTAGAAATCGCCCTTAGGCATTAAGGTCGTCACTTGTACCGATGTATATTTTTATTTTATTTTGTATATTATTTTTTTTTAGTATACATTAGGATAAAATTGTGAGTCTCACACGCCTTCAAGTTGTTAAGTTTGCGAAGTCAAAACGCCTTGCTAGTGTATATGATGAAATTCTTGTAATCAATCCGATTTTCAAAATCAAATTACTTTTTTATCTGAAAATATTTGTTTGTTCTAAGTAATGGGTTTATATAAATTGTCTGCAATATATATCAATAGTATATGCCCAGAACAATCTCAAAGGAAGTGTTCTCAATCGTACACCAGTTGTTACGACTATCAGAGACCTAAAACCTGCCGCTGTTGCGAAGTGAAAAATTTAGACATAGTTGCCTTGTTTTTATAATTATTATTTAAGATTATTAAATCCAAAAGAGGAACAATAATCGATATGACATTAAAAAGCCTTTTTTCATTTGAACATATAGATATTTTTGTGTTTGTTTCATCTATCAACCACTTAACATCCGTTTTGGTATATTTTTGGAAAGGGTTATTCAATAAAACATTGTAACAAAATAATAAAATTTTAAAATATTTCTCAAGAAACATATAACATATAACGTAATATGCGTACAATAGAACAACTATCATAGTTATATTGTTTCAGATCCAATTCTTGAAACTTCGCCATTTAACGTATTGAAAACAATGCAAGGAATAGTTTCAGTAGGGTCAACTTCAATAAGTTGAGTGGAAAATTGATACGATGAATTATAGAAATTCTTGAAACAGTATAGAAATTTATTTTATAGGAAATAGTAGAAGTCTAAGTATAAACATACATTTTAGTAACTAAATGCGATTAAACTAGTGTAATCTTATCAAATTTGTTTATTAAGCTTTCAACCTCAGATGTTAGGTTGAAAGCTAAATAAAAAAAAATAATAAGATATCTTAGTCTGAAGTTTGTTTACGTTAATTTTTTGTTGTCTCTCATCCATCTATTTAAGATGGTTAAGTAGTAAATCTTAATATTTATTTAAGATTTAGATACTATGTTTTATACATATATATAAATATATTTATTATTATCTCTATTTAAAGCTTAAAGCTTATCAGATCGCGAATAAAGTTCATTTTTAGGACGGGAAGCTGAGGTACTTCTTTTTTTACTATTAAACGTACATAGACTTAGAATTGTGTACAAAAAAATTGAGGACAATAATTAATTTTTTACATTAAATACTCCTGTTTTATAACCAATACAGATTATTTTTTTTTCATTGCCTTTAACATACAGTCATAAATATTTTATACCACAAACTGTAAAACCATATCCATAAAAACCTTTCACAGTTTTATTGTAATGACTATAAAATACTGAATAATTAAATCATTTCTATTTTCTTAAATACTTAGTAATCTTATAAAAATAGTTGCAGGAACACTCATTTAAAGTTTTTAGAATTATTTTGTACAATTTATACAGATCCCGCTGAGACTCCTTTAGCTTTTCAGAAGGTGTACTTTTATTAAATAAATAGTTCTACAAAACCAATAGAATATAATGTATTTATTATGAATTGACAACAACAGACAGGTCATAAATCGATGAAAAATTTAAAAGAAATTTTTAACATTCTGAGGACTGAGTTAAAAACTTTGCAAAGCTTTTAACTAAAGTTAAACCACTAGAGCGTTCAGAATAGAGTTAAAGCGCTATCGAACAAGTTGAGGCACAATTTGTGTACAATGTATAGATATATATATATATTCATAGAAAAAACTATTACGTTTGGAACTAAACATAAACTAGTATTGTGTGTATATAATTTTTTTTTAAACGTATTAAAAAGTACTGTAAACTGTAGTACTGAAAACAAATGATAATTATTTTAAGTAAATATGTTTTTGCGTTAAATTATGGATAAACTACAACTTTTTAGTTTTTCTTTATTTAATGGAACAATTTTAAAAATAATAAATTGAATACAACTTAAAAATTTAAAATAATAAAATATTTGTCAGCAGTTTTTATTTCATATTATTATAAATTAACGTCTTTAAATTTTGATAAATAATGTACAAAACAATAGATTTTGGACTTTCTTAATTATAATATTATATATATAACGAACAAAATAGAAGTGAATAATATTTAAGTTTTGCAATAACAAAGTACGTTCTTTTTTATTGTATTTAAAATGTACGAGGATGAAGAAAAAATCGTATATTTATAATCATTGATTATAATTATTTATTTAATTCACAAATTTAGGTCTAGAAATTGTTCTTATATTTTTAGAACAGAAAAACATATATTTTTATTTATACCGTTTGATTCGGTTAACGAAATTGTAATTGTATGTTTTTAAATAATAAAATATAATATGAACACGAGATAAACCCTCTCATTGTTATAGGAGATGAAATATCGTATTCATATTAAAATTTATCCTCTAAAACAATTAATAAGTAAAAATATGTAACGTATGCTAATTATCTATTGTGGAAGATGCCTTTCATCTGGTAAAGAATTTTAAAGAACTAGAAGATATTAGACAACAACAAAAAATATTATTTATTTATATATACCTTTGTGATTTGTAACGTTTTTTATGACGAGAATAACGAATCCGATTCAATATGCTGTGTGACGTCACACGATGTACCATTTAGTAATTTCGGTAGGAAAGCGACAAGGTCAGATCAATTAATTAATTGCATACACACAAAGACAAGAGGGATTCACATCGTATCTGTATTTTTATCACATCTGTCTGTGAGAGGTCATTGCTACAATTAAGTCACTTATCCAGTTAGTGTTATCAGGAAAGTATTAAGTCCCGAGAACCCACATATATAGTTCTGGAACTGGCACGCTCTTTTTAATTTTTTTTTGTAAAATATTGTTGAGTTGTTTTTATTTCTTGTTAATGAAAATAGAATGTATATTTTTTTCTCATATTTTATTAATATATTATATGTAAATAAGTCTATAAATAAATCTCAAAATCGGATACCAAAAAATAATCTCATTGTTAAATATTTTTTACTAGCATTAAATTAATTAAGGCAGATATATATCTAATAATTAATAATATTAAACTGTAATCTTTAATATACACTAGGAGCGCGAACCAAACCTCATTTCGCTGTGCTCGCAAAATCTCGGTATGTATTAGCATATTGAGCGAAGTGAGGTACAAATAGCACCGAAACTGCATTTACATAATATAGACGCATTCTTTCCTAAACTATTTGTCAAGATAAAAAAAAAGGAAAAAAAATCTACAATAAAAAAAAAAAATCTAAAAGTTGTAAATTTAAAAAAAATTGGGCATGCGCATGTAATTGTAAAGCTAAATTTTCGTTCGAAGAATTCTTCCCATTGAAGTCTATGGGATTTTAGTTTTTTCGTGATTATTCTTCAACGACATCAATATTTGAAAAAAAAAAATTTAATCCACCACCAGACTGAGGTCTATTAGAGTGCCAAATTGGAAAATTTTCGCATATACCATTCTTGATTGATGTTTGCCCAAAGGATGCAGTAAAGTATAGAGAGCTTCGCTTAATTAATGTTACGTTATTAAAATTAAAAGTTATTGTTTAAATATTTATAAAAATTCTTTAAATTTTTAATATTATTTATATTGACATGACGCATCTAGTAATTAAGCGTGCAGACTTTGAGGGGATTTTGACTTTACTAATGTACTTTCAACATGCAACAAGAATTTGGTAATACCCAGCTTTGTAATTACAAGTTTTTTCGAACAAAAAAAAATTAAAATTTAAAAGTAAGTATTACCTAAATTATCTCTAGCAATAATATCATGTAATAATTTCGGTGGAAGTGTTCGAGTCAGATCAGTTGGATTTGTAATTTTATAAGTTTATTGAACTGATAGACTATGTTAGTTTTGATATATTACAAAAAAAAAATCAATAACAATTGCTGATAATATATAAATATTTTTATGAAAGGTCCAAGTCACAAAAAAAAAGTTCTGTATCTGAAATATTTATTGTATTTTTTATTTTTTCCTTTTGCCCAAGTAAAATATTAGAACTCAAGGGCCGTTTAAACATACCACAGCTACCCAGCTGTGGTAGTTGGGGTAAAATCTAAGGGTGGCGGGTAAATTCTGACTTCAGATTCGTTTATAGACCATCAAAAAGCTTAACTGTTGGTAAGGCAGGTTTCAGATACAGAACTTCTTTTGTTTGCCAGTGTTACTTTTATATTTATTATTATATTCGTTTCTTAATTTTAAATATCATAGTTTAACATTGTTTTTCATAATTTGCCTTTATAATACATAATCACTATAGTTAAGGAATATAAATAATACTAACTTTATTCAATAACGTTACAAAAGAAAGTAATTATAATGAAATAAATAACAAAATAATATAAGTAATCGACTGAAGTTACAATATAAATATATGATGAGAGTATATTGTAATTATTAATTATAACATAAAGAAATAAGTTTAATGGAGTAATTACCTATCTGTGATAAAATTACGAGTGATCAATAGAGCGAGGAAGTGCAATAAAGTTGACAGTGATCAATAGAGGCGTTACTTCACGCTAGAATTGCGGCTGCTGTATGAAGACTAGTACTCCTTTGGAGTTACTCAGAGACATCTTTGTGTGTCTTTCGTGGGATATAATTTAAAATGGCCGGATTAACTTCACGCTGCAACCTTGATATCATATCCAGCATCTGGATTCGTTGTTTTCTGTTTTGATAATGGATAACTCAAGGAATTTTTTTTTCAAGAATCATTTAAATGTGGAATCAACTTTTTTTATGTATCCAGATAGCTACAATTTATTCATCTTTAGGAGTGTATTCGTATTTAAAAATCCTTTCCATAAATAAATAATAGGAAAGAGTACGTAAATGGAACTCTAAAAGATGCTGATTGAAGACTGAAAATCAATAATTGGCAACTAATAAGTTGGATTTTTAGAAGAGGTACATATTTTTACTACTTTACATATTATTGAGTGTAAATAATGGAAAAGTATCGAGTAGAGGAATTATAGAGGTGAGATACATATGCTATATCTAATAATGGCGACAAAGTAAATTTAAAAAAAAAAGCTTCTGAATAAAAATGTTATATCGACGTCAATAATAAAAAAATTTTCAATTGTCGTGAATATTGCCAATAAATGGGTTCGTTGGCAAGTTTGTATTCAAAACGTTTATTCCGGAATAAAAATTCACGCGTCTAGAACATACATTTTGTATGTAAAAATTTGAGTGCAATGGAATTACACTGTCATTCAATAAAAATATGTATATTTTTTCAGAATTCTGCTTCATAAGAATTTGAAGGCATTAAAACCTGAAAAATGTAACTCTTTGGTAAACAGGGAATCCATTCTGAAATAATATTTTGAATCGACAAAAGAACGCTATATTTTTTTTGCAAATTTTTTTTATGTTAACTTTTCGTTAAAAAAGGTTTATCATAACAATATTCTTTAGAAAAATATACATATTTTTTCAATGCTCAAATATATGTAAAATATATATACAGTATCATTCAAATCCAGTCGCTTGGTTTTGTCAAAAAAAATTAAGTATTTGGTTATGAAATAAAATATTTATTAAAAATCGACATTTAAAAATATCTTTTATAAATATTTTTCTTTTTATGCATAAGAACTGAAACTATAAATATAGTTTTTTGTAGCATAATATTAAATTAATTTAATACTTTAATCAATTTTGTTTCTTTTAAATCCCAATAAAAATTGTATAATATATAAAAAATCTAAAAGGGTAAACCATTCTAACAACCTAGATTGTGTGTTACAGAGGTCAAATATAAAGAGGGCCAAAAGAATTAACAAACATTTTAAGAAAATTTGTTTACTCTTAAGGATATCTACAATATCAGTTATTCCAGTTAAAATTCTTGCGGAACAGAAAGACTGATAAATATATTAAAGATATAAAATGAGAATGAATAAGTAAAGCACGAACATAATTGTATTTTCTTAGATTTTCACGAGTACACATTTGAAATAAAACTGTTTTTACGGATTAAAACTCGCGTAAAATTTGGTTACATTTTTGATTTTAGCCCGACGTTTTGAATACTTTGATGACACTTACATCTTGTCTACCCGTGAACACGATTACTGCAAAGTGTCCGAAACGTCGGGTTAAAATCAAAAATGTAACCAAATAATACAAGAACATAATTTTCAAATAATAAAGTTATAATTTACTAATGTTTTTAATTGCAAGGCAAAATGCATAATAAATTATATTCAAAACAATGCTTAAGAATTTTTATTTTAAGTGTGAAATTTTACAAACTTATTTAGTAAAATATTAATGTAAGTGACTTGAAAATCTGAATAGTTATTTCTACTTTAAATAACAAGTAGTTTTGAGCGGGACATGAATATTTATTTTTCAAATTAATTAAAGCAAAGAATATAAAATTATAACTCGGGATTCTATTGTAAGTATTACAATATTGTAATAATATCAACGTCCATGGAAAGGGTTCGACGATATTTTTAGTTAGGATATAAATATTATTATAAAATAAATAACTATGACGCACATATAATTTATATCTGTCTTATTATATACTTTCATTATAATAAGCAATATCGGAAAATTCTAAATTTGTTTTAAGTTCATAATAAATTTATAAGACTTGTCCAAAGTATCGGATAAAGTTTTCATATAATAAATTTTGAGAAGAAAGACGGAATATTCAAAATTCTGAAGTATCTATTGAATTGATTTAGTTTCCAGGCTATATTGTTTAATGGAAGAACCGAGAATACTTCAATATTTGTTTTTCAAGCTTTCTTTAGTACTTTCTTTAGTAATATTTTTGAATATAAATATGTTAAAAATTTTAAGATTAACTTTAAATAGCGGATAATATTGTTTTATAACAGAGTTAATGAGCACAATTTTGAACAATAACGAAACTTGAAATTAAAATAGGTTAGTTTATAGGTTTCTATAGCAGTGGTTACATGTTGACACCATTGACGTAGGAAAAATGAAATTAATTTTGATTGTTTTGATTTTAATTAATGAAAAATTTAAAGTTATTAAGTGAAGATCCGGAAATCTTTAAAAGAAATATTTTGATAGTCAATTAAAGTGTAACGCATTATAATAAACCTTCTGCTTTGAGTTATTTAAACATAATGAACGTGAGACGATCTGTTTCTGCATTATTACTATGGGTGCGATACTGTCGCTCGCGTAATCTTTGACATAATCGTTCACTTCTAACAAGACTGTTGACATCTTCCCTTACAAAGACAGATACCCCAGCAAGAGATAGGGAAAGTTATATAAAAGTTTATACCACGGTAATGATAAGTACATCGACCTGAGAAAAGTAGTGACGCAGATTTTCTTGAAGGACCGGTGTTATATTCTGGGAAGGGGTTATGGTTTTCGGACCTGGGGCATGGAACTGAACCTACTTCACCACGGTAATCTGTGCGACTGTGGTTTGTCGAGTCAGTCAATTTGCGCAGATATTAGATAACTCTTATTTCTTTGCTGCCTTTTACGTGACCTTAGAGTACATTTATAAAAGTGGTCATATTTGTCCCTGGATCACGCGGAACATTTAAGTGTATCTAGCACCTGACACCTGACTTAAATTTATTTGATTTTTTTTTACTTAATTTAGTTTCGAAAAGCTGCTTTTATTTATAATACTCACCTATAAAAATGTCGATGTCATACATGTGTTCATGATGTTGCACACTTTACTGGCCTTAAACCTTTGAAATAGGGTACTAAAATGTACCATTTCAAACAGTACATACTTTAAACTTCTCTCTACTTTGTCTATTGTAAAATACACTGTACTAAAAGTTTAATGTTTATTAGGAGTATAAAGTCAATCGTAAAAGAAAAAAGTAGTTGATGAAGATAAGACTTTTTCTTAAGTATCTCTTATACTTGTTATGTAGATAGATATTGTCGATATAAAGATAAGATAAGATAAAATTATTATGGTCCATGATGAAAAAGCTAAATTTTTATTATGGGTTGACTGTTAGAACACACCAAGTGTTTTTTAGTTAAAATATAGAATATATTTTAACAGTCGCTTCGCTGCATTATTAAAACTAATTGTCGGTTGTCTAAAGATTTAGACGTTTGGATCGATCGGATAGCATCACTCTCTTACAAAATATGGCTATTAAATATTAAATAGTATTGTAAGTTTCGTTTCGTTTATATATATATATATATATATATATATATATATATATATATATATATACACTTTTCTACTTCTTTTTAAAATTAATATTATATAAAAAAAAAAAAAATCTAATAATCTGAATAGATTTGTTATATATTATAAATGTAGTTTATTTTTAATTACTTTTTGATTTAAGTATTCGGAAATAACCTTTATTGACGACAAAATGAGGTTTTCTAACTTAAAAAACGAATTATTAGTAAGTTAAACGACTTGTTATCTAAATAAAGCAAAACATTAGTTGATGGTTATGGTTTTTAGATCTCCATAACATGTTAATTTAATTCATTAATTAATGTAATTGGAAATCGTTGAATAAACGTTATTCGTTTATTACAAATATATCTTTTATACTTTCATAAATTATTATTTTTTTGATTCATTTTGTGATTGTATTAGCTGCTTAATAAGATTGGTATTTTTATGTACTTATTTATTAGAATCTTTATTATACGCAGCACATAATACTCATACAACAAGTAGAAAAGGCACGTACAATATAAGAGCTTAGCTCAAGACTGAGTTTTCCTCCAGCAAATCCAGAAGTGATTGTAGTAAATGATAATGTAATCACGAAGTAAATGTAGTGGATATAAAAGTTTGTATAACCGAATACATACTATAAATAATAAATAAATATAATGATATTAATGAAAACGAATATTTTTAACATGATTCATGGACGACTTAAATCATAGGAATAATAAGTTATATGTAGTGTGTCTACGAATTAAATTATTGTACATATTATTGGTTTTGACATCTTGTAGTACATTTTAGAATAAAAGCACATTCATTACACTTTTTATATCGAAATTTTTTTTGTGAGGATTGGCCATATTTATATTTTTCTAACATTATTGTTATTGTTTGTTATGCTTTAACATTATTTTGTTGAAACAATAACCGTCGCAATAGCTTAAATATAAAAAATATTTCCTAAAAATATAAGATTTAAAAAAAAGACAAGTCATACAAAATTAATAATTATATCAATATTAAATAAATATATACTAATAATTATCTGTCAAACAGTTTATAAACGACAAATATTTAAATTCATTTATTAATCCTGAATGTATACAAAATAAACAAATTGATTTGACAAATTGAATTCACCTGTCAATTAATAGCTCCATCTATCGGGATTACATTTAATCATGTTTGATATTAATTAAATTAGTTCCAAACAAACATAACAAACATTAATCCAATAAACATTTGAAAGATAAAATAGTTAATAACTCAAATGCAATCCCGTAACATAGAATAAATGTTTATTAGTTTTGTTTATTTAATAATTTTAATAAAATCAAATTGTTAGAAGCGCCATAAATTCCCTTACTTTGTAGAACCGCTGAATAGACGGCGTCGCAATACATCCAGCTTACACATCAAAGTTCTTCAATATAATGTTGACTCCAACTTTGAGCAATTGGCACGTAGCTTTTTAAGTGAGCAAAATTTAATTATAATTGAATTGTAAGTCGCGACTTTGTATTTACTTTGTATTATAATTTTCCGTTTATTATCATTGTAATTAGCGCATTGATTTATATTAAATATTATGGTATACAAACAAATTCAGGTGTTTTTTTTTGGGATGACTTCCTTATATTTACTGTATTGTAATAAAAAATATAAAACAATATAATTTAATACATATTAACTCTAATTTAATACATATTAACTCAAGTGTGCATTTGACGCCAACTAGTAAGGCAAAGGTATATGAGGAAATATTCAAAAAGTCATTAATATTCGACAAATTGAATGCCAGTCCTGTTCAAAGCTAAATTTCAGTTCACAAATTACCGTTTTGCAATTCTGACATGTGTTGGAACATTGGCTATAGTGCAAGTATTCCAGTTGAGAAATTGTCAATAATTGGTCAAAGCTTGTGTTTTTAATAGTATAAAAGCCATTTATTTCATTTAATATAATTGATCAGATTCTATTTTATTCTGATTGTATTTGAAATATTCATATAAATATATAAATATAGTAGTTAAACGTTAGTTAGTTAGTTAATTGGGTCACTAAATAAAGACGCGTTCAGAAAGTATTCTAAAAATATTTGATTTCAAACATATCTGAAAAAATTCTAAGAACATTTAACATTGTTGTACAACAATTGAATAAAATTAAATAAAAGAGTAATTAAATTAAAATTATAAAAAGTCGACAAAAAAACGAACCATCAAGCTTAAATCTGTATATTTTAATTTAACATATAAAAGTTCACCATATTCTGAATACGCTCTATAGATTTGCGCGTGAATTTTATTTGAAATAACAATGCACAAAATATACATCTGACTGGATATTAAAACTTGAACAATAGAGCATGTAATAATGTCGTATATTAGAACAAGATACACAGTCATAAAAAATTTTTTTTAATCATTATCCCAAAAAGTGTCCCCTTGAACTCACTCAATGAACTTTTATATGAAAGAACTTACTGCTCTCAATATTTGAAAACTCTTCACCTTTTCTTTCACGAACTCAAACTAAGATAATATAGGCAGGTATATATTTGAGTGTCATGTCCTCCATTCTATAAATTTAATATATCTTTAGGAAATTATTTTAACCGACATAATTTTGTGACTTTAAATGATTATATTGTGATATATGAACGTGATATATATATTTCACGTATATACGTGAAATATAAATTTGATAACTTAATAAATTTGTATTAACAAATACTAAGTATAATAAGTATATATATAGAAATAAATAATTTGATAAAATTCACGTATATTTCTTGTATTGAATGTGAAACATAGAAATATATATGATCAATATGAATGAAAAATAAATCTTGAATATCTTATTTATTGCAAAAGACTAACATTTTTTTTAAAATAATGCGAAAAACTCTTTTTAAAATGTAGCAACTACAATTTAATGTTACAAATTCAATTGCACTTGTATTGGAATAGTTTCTATAAAACTTTTATATCTCGGCCAACCACATTTTAAAATATTCAACATCTTTCAAGTTTCGGAAATGACATTTTTGTAGCACGATGCTTTTACAAACAAACATAATCAGTACTTTGTACAAGGATCAATTTATATAATTAATACTAAAAATAAACATTTTTTTTTTGTTGCAATGTAAGCTTGACCTATTTTGTACGACTAGAATAAAGCTAGATTGCAATTTAAAATTGTTTTTTTTATTGAAACAATATCATTACAAAATAAATAATTTTGCAGTGTTTCAAAATAGCCTTAAAAAAACCATTTGGTTTTTGTTTTTTTTTTTACCTGAATAAGTGCTTCATATTTAAATGGTTTTAAATTTGACATTCATTATTCGATCAAGTAATCAAAGTTTAATAAAAAAAAACATTTCGGAAATCCTTTATACTTTATCTCGCATATTCAATTAGTTATCATTTATTTTGAAGATTTTACTTTCTTAATTATATAACTTTAATTATAAACAAAATTGTTTAAGAATTTTTATTTATTTCATTTAGTATACAAACCTCGCTAGTTTAAGAGTTAAGTTTGAAACAGATTTTGCAATTAATGAAGAATTCAAAGTTTAACATGAACAAAAATAGATTTGCAGGACTAGAAACATTACAATCTCGTAACACTGATAAATGATATCAGAATGTAAATACGTCCTTATATCATCTATGTATTGTATAAGTTAACAATTACTTTAATTGGTAACTTAAAAATAATGTGTTACTATTATTATATTTTTAATTTTACTGAAGTAATAGTGTGGTCATTACTTTATTTGTACTTTGAATTAAACGTAACGTAATGTAAGATAGCCATAATAAATTTAAAAAATAACAATCATAATTATAATTTTATCGATACTGAGTTTTTGAATGAACTGCTTAATTATATTAAATAATAGTAATAATAATAATAATGTTTCTTTGCATCATACTAAAGATGAAGATAAAAATTAAACAATTAACCTAATAATAACTTATATTAATTTTATTAACTAAAAACTGATCAGATGTACTCCACATAGACTTACGTGGGAAGTGATATCTAGTGGTACAACTTGGGACAAACCCAACGTATATGCAATGCCAATAAAATATTATTGGTACTAAGATGCACGATGCGCACGATGAAGTCTGTACGCTTTTTTATTATGTTTGAAAACCATTAACTTCTGCAACCAAAAACATCCCCGAAGCACTATAAAATACAGCAAAAAAGACGAGAAGTCATTCCACCTTGTATGTATTATCCCACATTCAAATTTATACATAAATGACAAGGTCATCGCCCGTTTTACTTAAATTATTCTGTATATTGAAACCTCCATATACAGTATCGAAAATAGTGGGTATCTCCTGGATATAGAAGTTTGGGCAAGGTTGATAAGTTAAACTGCATTAGTTGATATATATATATATATATATATATATATATTAATAAGGTTATAATTATTTGTAATTCTTTCAAAGTCGTACAATCTGAATAGAATTTTTTTATGTGAAAGCGAAGATTTTATTATAAGATAATTTTAGAAAGACAAAACTTTTTTATTTATCAGGAAATTAAAATAACTTTATTTTTCAAAACAAAAAAAAAAAAATTGCACAAGAAATAATTTATTTCATATTCATTAGTAAATATATAATAATTGGTATACTTATAACATATAAATACATGAAGTAGTTTTAAAAATTGAATCAGTACAAGGGATAACGCATTAAGCAACTTTTTTCATTTAAGTTTTTACCAAATAGTAGGTCTAGTCTTGAGGTACAAGGACAAAATTATATCTCATATACCCGAATACTCTTTAAATTATACAATTTTATATAGAATATTACGATGTTCAACAGTAACTTTGTACAAATGTGTCCCAGCAAGAGCAAAGATGGACGTGATAAAGTGGCAACTCCTCTCAAATTTTAAAAAATATTCACGTTTAGATTGTCACATAAAAAATATAATTAAGATGGTCTGATATAATTTTACTAATATTTTTTCATTTTAGTATATAATTGGTTTTGAAAAGACACAAAATATAGTTTGTGAAAGTAAAAAGTTTGTAGTTAAAGAATATTCTTTAACTTGATAGAATTAATAAGCATATTTTTATTTTTATTTTAATTCGGATCCGAACAATAAATGTTTCGATAAAATATTTGAAAAATATTATATACAGAAAAAGTATTTTAAAAAAAGTTTATGCAATTTTTTTACTGACTTCAATTAATTATTTTAATCAAATCTGATGTACAATTGCCTATATTTGTTTTATATGAGAATAATTATGGTGTTCATAAATCTTGAGGGTAGATTTATAAATTAATTAATATAATTTATAAATACTGTTATAAGAATATATATATAGTACTTTTTATATGTTTAATAGGTTTTGTGTTTTACTATTTATTTTAAAAAAATAAGTTTTTGTGTTATTTTCAAATTTTAAAATGTTATGATTTTATAAAAAATATCCGATGTCTCTTTTCTATTTAAAAATATAACAACGTTTATTTTATTATTTTCAAGCTTTTTTATTAAAAAAAATATTTTTGGTATTGGTTAAAAAAAACAATAATTTATTTGTTTATTTATTTTATTTACTACAGTTGTTACGTAAGCGTAGCCAAAAGTAATCTTTATAGTAAGAATTAACTTAGTTTCACACGAAGACGATACCGCACGCCTTGCGTTCTCACCATCGGTGGGAATCGAAGAGAAGACTACATTCAGTCTTGGGTCAATCGCACATCCTTCGCTGCCACCAAACTTAATTCAGTAAGTTATATAAGAAAAAGGTAAAAACAAAAACGTACACAATCATCAACTTATCTCTTCACGACAGGTTGTTTCAGATAATAAAAATCTCTTACAAACTCCTATAAAAAAACTATACTAACTAATTTATTCAGTGGTCAGCCTGTGGTCTTGCAAAAGATTGAGCCTCGAACTACTGCTTTCAAAGGGGAAGCCTTTTGCCGGACATGACGTCATGTTCTCAGGCAGTTGCCAATATTCGCTGCCAGCATCTAGTGTTACTAACACTTTTGAGATCAAACACATTCTTATCGTTTGGCTAACTGTAGAAACCAGTGTATTATTTATCAATATAGTTAAGTCGTAAAGATTAGTTGCTCTTGTTTGAATATAAACTTCTTTAGATATACATTTTTATTTGATTTGTTGACATATATATTTTAAAATAAAATGCCCTATATCCATGATATGTGAATCGCCAACATAAATAGATCTAGGAAGGTTATAATTTGAATAATGAATAAAACCAAATTTTTAATGATGCCCTCTAAGAAAAGCTAAAATTGTTAAATAAGTGTGTTTCTTAAATTATCTTATGAAATCTGTAATTTTTTTAATTTCCCAAAAAGGGTATTATATTAGTTTTTTAAATTTTATTCAGATAATTTTTTTTAACATATACTGGAATTAAAGTTGTATCATTTTTTTTTATATCTACTACCAAATTTGAAAGAAATTATTTAGATACATTACGAAAAATTAAGAGTTATGAAGCGTGAACCGTTTTTGTAATGTTTGCATTTTTGATATAGTGATTACAGAATAGAAACACTACATGGCTTTTATATACGTGTCTGATATTTTCAGAATATTGTTTCATTTTGCATATCAAAGCAATTATGACTATCACTCGTATCATGTGTAGTTATAGAGAATATCGAATATTATACTTTGTAGTCAATTATAATAAGATTTTTTATTGTTATTAACAAATAATAATTCTATGGAAGGTTGTTGCTTATATTGTTATCAAAAGCATCAGCAATTGCAAGATTTTATTGAAAGATACTTCTCTCAACCTTCAAACCAACTTAAAAAGCTAAATATATTTTTATATAAATATACAATTTATATCTTCCTAACGTATCTTATCGTCTGACCTTTGCTTTTGGACGAGAAAATTCTAAACAGATTCTTTGGCTTTGACAGATTGGTTATTAATTAACGTAATTAAATTTTAAATTTAATTAAGTTATTGCTGTCTGTAGTTTAAAAAAAAAAAGTTAATGTAAAAAACTAAATATATGTAATAACTTAATAGTAAATAATCTTAATGTGGATAAGCATAATTCTCTGCAGTTTCGCGAGGGACGAAATTAAACTGAATTATGGATCGAGTTACTCTAAAATATTGATCCAATAAGCTAAGTGGGTCATGTTATATTGTTATATATAAAGTGTATTTTTCATGACCTCTTCAATGAACTGACATTCAGTAACCACTAGAATTTCTAACAAAGGCACTAACAATGTATTTGCATATTGTTTTTTTTCATATTATTTTATATGTATTATAAAATATTACTTTAATATTGAAAAATTAAACAATATTTTCAAGTAAACAATAATTAATGTATTATCCTAATATGTGACGAAGTCAATGTAAAATCAATTTGAAATGCGATTAAATAAATAAAATTGAATTAAATTCTTAACTTTTCAATTAGTTCACATATAAAAGAGGAGAAGAAATCCTAAATTATTATTACTATTGGAATTAGAATTAGAATTTTAAATAATTATATACTTATTTAAATTATAATTTGCTAATATTTTTAAGGAAGTAAATGCTTTACGCTTTAGAGTAACAATAAACAGAAAACGTTAAATTTTTCCTCGTTATCGCGAACTTTGTGACCATATCATCAAGAATTTGTTTTATTCTTTATTCTTTTAAAGTAAACACGATATCCCACATGACCCTTTTAAATATATTTTTATTACAAAAGTCGAATGTATGTTTTGAGTGTTAAACACTAAAAAAATAATCCTAAAAAACTACGCTTGCTTTTAACAATGTTAGGTTTTGTTAAAGAAAACGTCTCTAGCGTCAGTAATAAATACAGGAAGGATTTGTTGAGACAAAAGAATTGCAGTTGCATCGTAAATGAAATATTCAAAGTATTTAATCTTCTATTGTAGACTGGCCTGGAGCTAACTTTGTTTTATTTTACACGGCATCTTTGAAAAAGAAATGAATCCGTTGGAAGGTCATCTGAGTTTTTGAAAAAATATATCTGAAATATTAATAAATCTAAAACAGTTTCAAATTTGTAGAAAGTGTTTATTTTAAATTAAATTCTTAGGAAAAAGTAAAAATTTTATGTACCAATCTAAATGTTTATGAACATTATACGTATTTCCAAAGCTTTGTAGTCAACTTACGTTTGTTACCAATTATATTTAATTACTAATGATAAAATCAGAAGTAGTATTTAGTTTACAGTTGAAATAAAAATATTTTTCCTTTTTTAACCCGCGTATAATTTTGGTTACATTTTAATTTTAACCCTAGTCGATGCTTTGCAGCAATCGTGTTCACGGGTAGACGAGATGTAAGTGTCTGTCAGTCAGTAAGTTAATTAGCCATCCACCTCCAACGGCTCCTTAGTTCCTTAATTGGTTAAATCCTTAGTTTTGAACTGAGTTCAAAACTTTATAGACATCTTGTGGGGTATTCATTTCACTTGTCATTCACATAACAACATTAAGGATATACAAAACTTCTAAGATGTGTCAAAAATATATTTATTTCAACAGTTAATTATAAAGTAATATCTGACTATTGGACATGTTAGTGATAAAAGATGTATAATGATCAGTTGTCTTGAAATGCTTCATTTCAGGTTTTTTTTTTACTATTTTAAAAGACAAAACGCGTTCTTATATTGATAAGCTAGATTCGCTGCGAGTGAATCAGTTACTATACCTTTTTTTTTTAAATAAATATAATTTGGTTATTATTGTTTCAGATGATCACGCACGAGGTGCTTCACCCCTGAACAGTAAATTAGGGCATTAAAATAGATTAAAAAAATATATTAATTAGAAGGCGAATCGTAAGAAAGGTAACTTTTATACTAGAATTGATTAAACAGAATAGACAACTTCTTCAAACACATAGTTATGGGACACAAATAACGTTGTCTATAGTTATATCTATGACATTTTACTTATTTTTGAGCTTTTATTCGCTTTGACACGCGAGATTTGTTGCACATAACGAGTGACGTCACAACATGCTTCACACTTAAACGCGTTTCATAGGAGCAGCATGGTGTGAAATTGAAAAAATGCATTCTGTATACCTCACAGTAACCTGTATAGAGAGTTTTTGATTTTACACAATTATATTATTTGTTTTTAATATTTGTTTTAGATGGATAAATTTCAAAAGTATTGAAAAATTTCTTATCTAATAGTGCTATCATATAATTCTAGAATTGTGGGCAAAAAATAAGCTCAAAATATTTCTAAATTTCGAATTACTTAGAATTAGAAACTCATAATTACATTAAATATTAATGAAATGTGGTTGATGTAAATATTACCATTAAACGGTATTATAGAAGACTCATCGCGATTGACTCACTAAGAATAGAGAAAAGCTAATTGTTAGACCATTCATTAGTGGTCTAACAATTAGCTTTTCTCTACCATTGTAGTCGAGATTTTTAATTCTTTACCGAAAACAGTTGAACTTCTGTCAACCCTCAATGCCTCCCTTGCTCAAGTCTGAGCGATTCCTAACCCATGCAGTGACGTAGATAGTAAATGTATACGATTCTTTTTTGCTAGTAATTCGCATCTACACACAGGCCAATCTATTCCAGAAAATCTTCTTAATTGCTGTATTTCAATGCCAGAAAAACGCACCACAAACTAAAAGGTATGGAAAGCATTGTGTTCTCCGGATGTGAATAAACCCAGTGGTCCTGGTGTTGTACTGGGAACTATACTTAAGACCTGTACCTCCAAGTTGTCCCATAAACTTTCACGTCTGTGACTTCTTTAAAACTGAAATGTGTCGAAATCTTGGAAGCTTGCTAACGTGCATTTTCTATCCAAATGAGGTAGCCGTACCGAACCTGCCAATTACAAACCGACTTCAACCGTCTCCATAATCTGCAAGATTAGAGTTGCAGATGTGGGGTACTGCGGTAGCATAATGCCTCATGTAGTTAAATATAATCTTATACCTCTTTATTTAATTAAGATGTGGGCGAAGAGACTTACCCTAAAAATATTTATTACGCTGGACTAAGTCTGTTTTCCTTTGCGCCAGAAGCGCTTTAAAACAAACTTGTATTGAAAAATGTTTAAGTGCTAAAGAACAAAGCTGAGTTTACTAAACAAAAGAAGGGCATGGCACTATTTATGTGATAAAATTCTTCGCTGTTGTTTTTTATATCCAAAAACAAAAATTCCTATATCTTAATTTAAAAACATGAAAAATTATATAGTTTACTAGCTGAGTGAAATCGAAACTACGTTTCGTTACAGCAGATAATCTCATTGATTTGTTTCTTTTCGGCCTATTTATTCTAGGTCTTTCTTTGTTCTGAAATTCATGGTACCCCTTTCTTTAAAAATAATTTTAAAGAGAATATTACGGCTCTTAATATCTACAAATTTAAATAAAATGTTAAACAATGTAATAGATAAAGTTGTTATCAGTTACAATAAATATAATTTTATATTATGTGTGATCTAAAGACAATCTGATCTAAATTATTTCGAGTTCGAGTTCGTTAAAAAATAAAGTATTTTAAAGATTGTGAGCAGTGTCTTTTTTCATATAAAGGTTTATTAAATAAGGTCAAAAATTAAGCATTTTGGCTGATTTAAAAGTTTGTAAGCTAATGTGCATTTAAATTTGATGTATACTCCATAAAATAATGAAGAATTAAGTTTTTAAAGTTGGGATTAATCGTATATAACATATACATTGTGATATGTTATGGATGTCACATTTATTAGTGCATTTTTATAAGCTTAATATTATAAATATTGATTGTTATTAGTGGACTATAGTACTATGAAAAAAAAACTCCGACTCAAACTCGGACTCTGTCAAAATAACAAGATGACATTTTCAATCATTTCTTCATTGTTATAAAACAGATAAATATTATAGTATTTTAATATATGTTGTCGAGAGAAAGAGGGTGAAGACAAATGTAATAACCCTTTGAAGTCGCTTATAACATATTTATTGCACACTTCAATAAACAAAAATGTAACAGTAAATACTTTGTGAATCGATTTCATTTGAAAGTTATACTTATGATAGATATCAATGGTATAATATAATAGTGGTATAACAATTTCTATTTTGAGTTTTACGTTTATATAAATTATAGAAGGAAACTTATAAGTGCTATAATTTTCAAAACGAAAAATACATGTATTATTTCTTTTTTGATATTAAATAACTTTTTATTATAAATAATTTTGGATAAGTTTTTATGTATAAGAGACTAAAGAATAAAGTTCATTCTGTTATGTTTCGGAAATGCCCAGCTGCGCGACCTAAAAACGTAGTTAAGGAAATAGTTCCAATTAAAAATTTACGGTTACCGACCATCGTGAAGCTTATGTAAGAACTTATTTATGATAGACTTATATATTTTTGTTTTACATTTATCTTTCGTTTTATAAATACTTGGATGGAATTTAAATATACTTATAAATAAATATGTAATTAGAAAAATTATATTTATATACGAATATTTCAAACACTGATTACTGATTTTTTTATTGAATGAATGACTTTTACACTATTGCATCGAATGCTTTGACAATTTATCGAGGCCAATTTCTGGTATGCAATAGTCGCAATATAGCCAAAAGCTGAAACACATGACAGAATTTCTTGCCTTAGTTTCTGATCAGCAATTTCACTTTGTATAGAACCATCATTTAATTTGTAGAGTGTTAAAGATATTAGTCTGAAAATTTTAATATGTAAATTCAAAAATTGTTTTAATTCATTAGGCATCAAATTACGTTAACGGTAACAAAAGTAACAAAATTGGATAGATTCTGTTTTTAGAATAATATTACTTCAATTTAGTTTAACTTTAGTATCTTATACTAAAAATAATACATTACAAATAAATTATAAGATAAAATTTAATTTAATTATACAAAATTAGAGTATATGATTGTTATTGTTTTACAATAAAAATGTTTTATTCTATTAAAAAGGGATTCGTATGTTCAAATTTAGTTTTTTAAGAAAACCACACTTTGCATTGAGATATCAAGTCTGACAAAGTAAAGATTATGTTGTAGATTGAATAAAATGTTGTTAGTTAACAACTTTATATGGGAACAAAACAAAAAAAAATGGTATCGTTTTTGTACAGATGTGTTAAATGTTTATATAAAAGGTCACACGATCAATAATATTATTTTTTAAACTCAATAAACGCTGGGAAAGTCTATATTACTCTTAAATATAAAAATAATGACACAAGCTTTTTAGACTCAGCGACTTAAATTATTCAATAAAAGTATGTCTAAAATCAAGGTATGAATAACTTATTGTGGAAAACACATTTTAGATCTTAAGCGTCTCGAGATAAACCCCGCTTGCGTGGACCTAACGCAAGCGGGGTTTGTCTCGCGACGCAGCGCGCGCGTAACAAAACCGTTCTAAATGTTTTCTATGTGGGACACATTTTATCAATTATCTCAAAAACTATAATTACGATTCGGCTGATTTTCAATCCAGACCGGGTTTTGCTTATTATGCGCATGTGTGCAAAAATTCGTGCGTGTAGCTCGTAAATTGACGGAGGAGTAGGGTAACAAAAAGTTGAAAATTTGAGTAGTAAAGAGCTTCGCTTCGCTCAGCTCAACTAGGTCCACACAAGCGGGGTTGGCCTCGCGACGCAGCGCGCGAAACAAAAACGTTCTATATGTTTACTATATGCGACACATTTTATCAATTGTCTCAAAACTACAATTACGATTCGGCTCATTTTCAATCCAGACCGAGTTTTGCTCATTATGCGCATTTGTGAAATTTTTCGTGCGTGTAGCTCGTAAATTGAAGGAGGAGTAGGATAACAAAGAGTTGAAAATTTGGGTAGTAAAGAGCCTCGCTTCGCTCATCTCAATAATATCAACTTTATTGTGTTATTTGATGGTTTTAGAATCGATTTTCGTGTTAGAAAAATAATATCAAAATAAATGTAAATAAAAAATGAATCGCTTTTAACATAACAATAATATATTTTATCTAAATATCACTGCCACGATGAAATTATATATTTTAACAAACTTGTTAAAAATGTACGAAGTGGCGAATAAATTGCAAGATATTTGACCTTTCATCAAAATGTAGCAAAACATGTTGATGTTTTAAATCTCCTTAATATACCGATTTATTAAGTAGGTCAAATGAATTTTCACTACGAAATTATTCAACCTAATATTTTTACTAATTAATTATTGAATAAAATCAGGCCAATATTTTCTTTCTTTGGCTTTTTGTTCAAGACGCCTAATGATTTATCAAAGAAAGCACATGTTAACATTAGATTTCTTAACTTTTAATGTATTGGGGAAATATTGTTAAAAATAAGCCTTTTCAGGTTTTCTCTATATAACGCTACTCTAATATTTTATTTTTATCATTTAAAGGTGTAAATTTTGAAAATATATTATGACGAGTAGGAAACAAATACCTGGAAATTAAAAAAAAAAAGAGGGTAGTTGAGGGTATATGTATTATGTTTTTGATCAGATAAAATCCTGTTAATAAGCTATAGTAACTAAAATATACGTTGTAATAATTATTAATATCTTATATTTATGAACAAAAAACATGTTTCATGATTCTTTTAATTTCAAAAACTTCACAATTACGAGTAAAATATAACGTATATTTTGAAAGTCACATCATTATAGTAGATTACAAAAACATGACACTCATTTTCACCGAACACTGATTTTCACAATTTTTCCTAAATACCTTGAAATTTACAATATTTTATTTAATAATGTGTGGGTGATAATGTCAACTAATTTAAGTTCATTAAAACTATAATTAGTCAATCTCAGAATTTATATTAGAGGTTATAAAACAAATAGATAAATAAAAGTTCTTTTTTTTTAACTGACTGATAACGGATTTACTAAAGGTTAATACAATATACAATATAATACATCTGTTTTAAATTGTAATGTTGTTTAATGATATAGTACGATGAGTAAAAGGATGTGTTATACTATCTATTTTATTAATTTTAAAATTTTTGCCTTTTTTTTATATGACTGCAAATAAAGTCGATAAAAACAAAAATATTAAATTAGGACTAAATATTTTATATTAAAAGATAACTAAAATAATTTAATTAATATTAGATTAAGTTATTTTAAATTTGTTCCTTGCTGTATATTACTGATCTCCGAATTTATAATTACTCACAGGCGTGAGCTGGTCGCCAGATAAATTAATTATTTTTATATAATAACAATCTACAATATGATCCTCAACATTCACATATATACTGTTATAAAACCGCATGAAATTGTAGAAATATATCTAAATACGTTTTATAAAGGTTTTAATCAATTATTTTTATAATTCAAAATATTAAAAGAATGGACTCAAGAGAATATTGACTATTGTACATTTTTTAATTATTGCAGTAGAACTTTTATTGAGGATTGTGAAAATATTTGCTATCTATCTTGAGTATCTAGCTATCTTGAGTAGATATATCTAGAACGGTCTAGAAAATAACACTAAGAGCTGAATTTAAAACTTATTTATTTATTAGAACCCTTAAAATCATGCCAATACGAGAGGAATAATAATAATAATAATAATAATAATACTCTTTATTGTACACCAATAACACTAGAAATTTAAAACAAAACAATACATATCTTATTAAATAATGTACAAGAGGCGGCCTTATCGCTAAGCAGCGATCTCTGCCAGGCAACCTTGACGTATACAATTGTACAGAAAAAAAAGATAGCGTATGAGTAGGGGTGCACAAGATGATAAATTATAATAAATAAGTTGGTGGAGAGTATTCTTATATAAATACATTAATTATATACTAAATACATGGACATATACACGTATAAAAACTATATACAAAATTAATAAATCTACAAACATACATATATATACACATACAAATATAAATATATACATATTATATGATTAAGATAACTAAAAGTAAATAAATATTATTGCAGCGTTAAATAAAAATCATTAACAAGTTTCTTAAAAACATTAAGAGATTGTGCTCGTCTCGCTTGTATAGGAAGAGCATTCCATAGTCGACAGGCTTTTACAGAGAATGATTTCGTGAAAAAACAAGTGGAATGCGAAGGAATTTTTAAAAGGAAATTATTTTCGGAACGTAAAGAAAGGGAATGAGCATTCGTTAAAAATTTAAACTTTTGTTTTAAATATAGAGGAGTAGATGGATTGAACAGCGTACAGTACAAAAGATTTAGAACATGAGCATTCCGACGAAGGCGAATTGGGAGCAGCTTGAGTTGTTTACGAAATTCAGAAACATGGTCATATTTACGTAGGCCAAATATGAACCTTATACAAAGATTTTGGAGTCTCTCAAGTTTATTTAAATGCTCCTCTTTTAAATCTAAATAACACACGTCAGCATAGTCAAGAATAGGAAAGAGAAGAGATTTAACAAGCAGAATCTTAGTGGAAACCGGAAGGAAATAACGTAATCTTCGAAGCGATCCGATCGTAGCAAAAATCTTTCTACTAACCTCAGCAATATGTGGGGTCCAAGATAAGAATTGGTCGAAAATAATGCCAAGGTTTTTAACTTTGCTGCAGTAAGGAACTTGAACACCATTTATACTAACCTCCGGAAGTTGAGACCAGATTATTTTGGATATAAGTCTTTGACTTCCTATAATAATCACTTGTGACTTGGATGGGTTAATATTTAGGCCATAGGAATTACACCACTCCTGAATAGCTGAAAGTTGGATATTTAACGTGTTTATAGCTTGTGGAAGTTGATCTAGCTTTGATTTCAAATAGATTTGCAAATCGTCAGCATACAAGTGATAAAGGGAAGAAATACTTTTACAGACTGTATTAATGAATATTGAGAATAGGAGAGGAGACAACACGCCACCTTGTGAAACACCAGCATTCATCAGACACCACTCAGAGCATGAGTCATTAATTCGAATGCGCTGCCGGCGTCCAAACAAGTAACTATGAAACCAGTCAATTAACTCAGGAGATATGTTAAGAGAACATAATATACCAAGTAAAATATCATAATCAACATTATTGAAAGCGTTGGAGAAATCTAGCAAGATCATAGTTGTAACCTGTTGATTATCCATCCCCTCTCGGATGTCATCAGTAATCTTAACTAAAGCAGTAGTCGTACTATGGCCCGATCGAAAGCCAGATTGCATAGGATTAAGGATTTTATTCTTGAATAGGAAACTATTTAATTGATTATAGACAAGACGTTCAAAGACTTTAGATAGATAAGGAAGGATAGATATTGGACGATAGTCAGAGAAAGATGAAGGGTTTGTTTTTTAGGAATCGGAATTATTAGGGCATCTTTCCAGATAGAAGGAAATTGGTTAAGACGAAGAGAGTTATTAAATATTTTCGTAATGGTAGGGATAAGGATATCAATAATAGGAATGACCATTTTTCGACTAATGCAGTCAGAACCAATGGCATCCGACTTAACGGACACTAGGCTCTTCTTAACATCACTTTCAGAAAATTGACTAAAAGAAAGGGAAATACCAGGAGTGGATAGGCCTGAGAGTTGATTTAAAGTATTGAATTTAGCCAGACCATCAATGGTAACAGTAGAGGAAAAATGCTGATTAAGCTCGTTTAAATTAACACTAGAGGAATTTATATGCTGCTGAGTACGCCCAATACCAAGTGAGTTAAGAAACATCCAAACCTTATCGGGGTCGTCTTCTTCTACTATGGATTTATGAATATGGCGTCGACGCGAGTCTCTACACACCTTATTACATTTATTGCGTGCTTTGTGGTACTTTTCTTTGTTAAGGTCAGTAGGAGATAATTTAAATTTTAATTTGGCACAGTTCTTTTTCCCTTGTAGGATTTTAATGTCACCACTGAGCCATGGAGCAGGAAAATGCCTCATACGAACTGGCCTTATAGGAGCATGTTTGTCATATAATTTTATAATTTCATAATTAAATATTGCTATCTGTTCGTCAATAGTTTGACAATGGTTTAGCTGTATCCAGTCTATTTTGGAAGCATCATGACGTAATTCCTCCAGATCCATTCCACGAAAATTTCGCTGTAGAAATATTCTTGATTTTGCTTTAGGGGGTTTAAGTTTATAAGACAAATAGATAAGATCATGGTATGAAAAAGGTGAATTAGAACATTGGCCATGTTTTTCAACATAATCAACGGACGATACAAGAATTAAATCTAGAAGTGAAGGGTTACAATTGGGAAAAACGTGTGTAGCAGATAAAGGAAGTATATGAAGGTTAGAAGAATTAACTAATGTACTGAGGCGGCGTGATCTATTATCATTTTTTAAAAGACATGTGTTGAAATCACCCATAATTAAAGTGTGTATATATAGGAGAGAAATTTTCTAAAAGGTTTTCAAATGTTGAAAAATAGTCTACTGTCATGGATGGGCTATAAAAGACGCCAAGAAGAATTTTGCTGTGGGAAAAATCTACCTCGACAAACAAATATTCAGCCTCACCTGGGGATAGCGTTAACGATTGACTGATAATTGAAAAAGGAATATGAGACCGAAGATAAATCGCAGAGGAAATAGGATACCATTTTAAATATTATGATTTTTCTCTCACCATAATTGTTAATCAACTCTTTTTTAATTCTAAAATTAATGTTGGTTTGTTGGTAAATTATTATAAGAAATGCCTTAAAGAAAATATAAAAATATATAAGATCATACTTCTAAAAAGGTATTAAATAGTAAAATGAATTAGCTTAAAAAGAAAATAATCCACAACGACAAGTTATTAATTTTTTCTTGAGGTTACAATAACAGCTTCAAAATGGAGACGCGTGAGTAATGTATGGGGTTGCATAACATAAAAAAAAAACTCTGTAAAGAAAATATCTGCGGGCTTTCTGTGTTAATACATATCCCAATACAAACGTCATCAGCACCCCGATTATAAAAAAAAACAAGTAATAATTTCAGAAAAGTTCAGAAAAGCTTTAATTAACTAGTTACATATTAATTTACAGTCAGAAAAGACCCCTTGACCTCAAGAATCAAGAATTCATTAATTTGTATGCAAATATTATAATATCATTGTGTATATAATGTTCTATGGATTTTGTGTTATTAACTTAACTTTTTCATAAACAAGAACACAAAAAACAGGGTTGTAGAAAAATTTAGTTAATTTAATGAAACATAATGAAGGTAAGAAAATGTTCAAAAAGTAATTAACATGGCTTTATAACTGATGGTGTTATTATCTTAAAAACATTTTAAGAAGTGCAAATTGAATTAATTGCATTATTACATAGAGTCAAATATGTTGGATTTTAGCTGTAATTTTCTGCAGCATATGCTTAATTTCATATAATAGCAATATAACTTGTTGTTTAAGAAACATCTTATCAAAATTATTCTTTTTATTAATTAAATAGCTTGCATTAAAGTCATCAAAACTACTTATACCAGATATATCACTTTTTATAACTTTAAAAAAAATTACTTTAATTAATTTTTTTACATTTTATTAATTATATTTCTTAAAAAGAAACCACTAGATATTTTTTTTTCAATTGTGATTAGTTTTTGATGAAAGATACTGCAATCACCATTGGAATTGTAAATACGCGTTTTTCAACAAAGTACGTTGGATAATCAAGTCGAGAGGAATTGGGGACGAAAAAAAAAACGGTTAAATACACAAACACACACACCCACAAACATATATTTTTTTTAAAAAGTGTCTTCAGTTACCGAGGAGTTCTCAAAACAAAAAGGTATAACAAAAAAATCAATTTTAAAAATCAGTAAAACAATAAACAACTTCCTTACTCAAGAAGTTAAAAATAAAATAAAATGCAAGATATGACAAAAAAAAAAACATGTTTTTAGATGTCAAATTTATATAAAATTCGTTAATAACCGAAAATATAAATTGTTGGACAGACGTTATTCCCTTATTGGAAATAAATCTTGCTTTACTTTTATATCTTTATTAAATAATTTATTGAATAAAGCGCATATTTTTTTCTTTTATTAAATTTGTTGTTGTATAAGTCAGGAAATGTATACAATTAAAAAAAAAAACTTTACTTGCTCGCTGGACACGGTTTGACGGTGGTGCATGCGGGGAGTATGCAATGTTTTCGGAGGTTTCGTGCAGGTCTCAGGTTCCATGAATAAGGACCCCGAACGGGTTCGAAACTAATCGGGCAAATGGTTATAATAATTACGTGAGTATAGCCGGATAATTATAATTAAGATTTCCTTATCAAGAACATTTGCCAGCTACACTGACCATCTATGCAACAATTTGGCAAACCGATAACAGTAAATTGAATATCAAAATTAATTTACAACAAAGCGTTACTATTTTGCAGACGTAAAGTATATTTACATTACACCTAAACAATAGAATAAAGACTAACTATCACATTTGAAACGTCTAAACAACCCAAGTTTATTAAAGGTTTTTAATTTAAAGTGACACTAATTGGCGATTGTTGTTCATATTTAATTTAATATCTTATACTATATAAATTAGGCTAAAACCACATTTTATATTATATCCAAAATATTTACTTGAGGAATGGTTTGTATTTTTATTTTTAAATCATCAATTTGTTAATTTTTAACTTAAAAACATTAACATTTATAAGAAATAATTCAATAAAGTATTAGGTCATACGAAATAAATCATTAAATATATCAGGATATCAAAAATATATCTGTCAAACAGTTTGTTACCAAACAAACAATTTGGTTCAGCAAATTGATATAACCTATCAATTAATAGTTGTGCCCGTTGGGATTACATTGAGTCGTGTTTGATATTAATTAATACAAACAAACATTAAATATTACTATTAGCTATTAAGATAAAATAGGTAATTACTATTTTGCAATCATGTTACATAAAATCAATGTTTATGGGCCCTGTTAGTTTTAACAATTGATATATTTACTAGCGCTTAATATTCACATACATTTTGAAATTGTCAAACAGTGGTGAAATATATTAAGCATATTGCTCCAAAATCCTACATTGTAATAATATAATTTTTTTAAACCTTTGTTGGTTCAACTTATATTTTTGTAATTGTTTAAAATATGATAAAAAATATTAAATAAATTTGAAGTAAATAGCACGTAGATATGAATAATAATTAAATTTGTATTATTTTGAATCTCTTGTTTATCAACATCGTAAGAAACACTTTGATTTATGGTGCATTTTTAGATAAAAATATAAAAAAAATTTCGGTAGTCAGCCCAGGGGTGAGATAGTAAATATTAACTTTTTTATATTGTTATCATTTTCTAATAGGGGTAAGCCGATTTTTCTGTTGTCCATCTGTCTTACAAAAGGTTTTTACTTCAAGAGAGTTTCAATAGCGATCAATTCAGATCAGTGCATTTGTATACTAAACTTTGAAACTAGCAACAATATCTTCAATATTCGACAAATTGAATGCCGGTTCTGTGCACAGCTAAATTTCTGTTCTGAAATTAACGATGTGGAATTCTGTCATGAGTTGGAGTATTTGGCTGTACTGAAACTATTCCATATGAGAAAATAACGTCACTAAATTTGTCAAAGTTTTCGTATGAATGTATTTGATGTAATTTATAATATTGCAAATAGTTTTATAATAAGATAAATATAAACATAATAGTTATAAATCACTAAATTAGCCTACAGAGAGTAATTTAAAAACAATAAAACATAAGAACATATTTATTTATACATACAACTAAAGTAATTCTCAGAGTGTAACATTATACTTCATAAGATAAGAGCAATAGTTATTATATTACAAAAATAAAAGTTCACAAAGAATTGAAACTTTACTATATTCTGATTTGTTGTCGTATTTTTTATATTGTGCGCTGTGAGCACAAAATATACGGCTAATTTAAAGTGAACTTCAAATGAAGTGAAGTGAACTTCAAATATTGAATAAAAGCATATGAATTATTCATATACGCTATCTGAAAGATACACATGTATAATTTATTAAATAAGTTCACTCTAAATTCAAAAAAGTTTCACCTTGAACTCATTCAATGAACTTTTATATGAAAGAACTTTCTACTCCCAAGCTCTGAAAACTCTTTACCTTTTCTTTCACGAACTCAAACCAAGATAATATAGGCAGGTATATATTTTAATTTCATGTCATCCATTCTATAATAAGAATATATTATATGAACTAAGTGCTATGATTTTGTGACAGTAACAGACTATTTATTAACTTTAAAACTATTTTAGTTCGTACGATATAAAACACGAATTTCATATTTGCAAAAATATGGGATAAATATTATTATAATAAACTTCACTAAAGACATTCTTTTACATGTTGGTGGCTCGTGTAGAAGGTTCATTAATAACCACACTACTGGAGAAAGCAAATCACTTAAAATTTATGGATGGTAATAAGGTGCAGTGCTGATACCATTTTAAGAATCAAATATAAATATCAGAATCAAATATATGTGTTCAAATGTAAGTGTTATTTCGTTAGAAGACATTCAAAGCAACGACAAACGTGACAGTCTAGAAATATTCGGGTGATCCGGGTGATCTGGGTCAAAGATGAGAGCAGTGTTTCATTTATGACGTCCTTACATAGTTTTGTTTGCACATGTATAAGCCACAGGTCTTATTTTATATTTATAGAGCTGCTAGTATAGCGTGGAGCTGCTAATTTTTATATTGATCACTTTCAATTTTATTAAAGCTAACTCATCGTTACGTTCAAAATACGGTTAATCCCATTACAGCTCGTTAAAAAATAAAAAAACAAGTTTCAAAATATATACATTATTTTGAAATTTGTTTTTTATCAAAAGAGTTTAATAAATCAAAAGAAAAATATCTTATAGTACATTTTTCAATATTACTTTCTATTCTATAAAGAAGTCTTTGTCGGAAAAATCCAGAGCTACTTTGAAACTTTGTTTTTGAATAAAGTTGTTATATTTCTAGACGGCTTTACATTTTTTCGGAAAATTTAATATTTTTAATGTATAGTGGGCTTGGTAGTTTCTGCGTGAGTACAGTTTCTTAATAAATGAATTAGTGATATACTAGTATATGTAATACAAACACTTTAAATTATAATTTAAAAACTGCTCCAATTTTTACCAAATAAATATTTAAATAAATATTTAAATATTTTGGGATCTCTAATTGATTACGAAACAACAATATATATTGCTAGTTTATATATTATAAATAACTATATCAAAATAAATGTAAAGAGTATAATTTATTTCAAAATAAATTATAAAAATGTCTTTAAAAATAAAGCTACAAGCTCAATTTTTAAAATGCTGCAAGTGCTATTTCATTAAAAGGCTCTTCCAGCATTTCAAAGATTGAGCTTCAGCTTCTTTTTAGAGATTGTATCATTATACAAATTCAATTGCAGTTGTATTGGAATAATTTCTATAAAACTTTTACATCTCGGCCAACCACATTTTAAAATATTCAATATCTTTCAAGTTTCGGAAAAGACATTTTTGTAGAACGATGCGTTTACCAAACAGTCTTATATAATATTTCATGCAAGAATTAATTTAAGCACAAAAGTATTAAAAATGAATGTAATTGTTAATTGCAATGAAAGCCTGACCTATTTCTTACGACTAGATCAAAGCTGGTAATTCGAAAAATTTGTTTATTGGAACAAATATTATTACAAAATGAAAAATATATAATTTTTAGTGTTTCAAAACAGCGTGTCAATTAAAAAAGATTTTGTCTGTAAACTATTTTGTATTCACTTGTTTCCGATTAAATTAATATTTTAATAAATTTAAATTCAACATTCATTCTTCAAGCAAAAAAAAAAGTAACATTTTAAAAAAAAATGTGCAAAATCTAAGTCTTAATTTATCTCGTATATCAATTTAATATTATACAACTATAATATTTTACTTTTTTATAGTTACTCAAATTATTCAAGACTTATTAATCATATTATTCAGTTAACAGACTAATCTAGTTGAAAAGTTTTAATAGTTTCAAGTTTGAAATTAATGAAGAATTCAAAGTTAATATTGAATTAAAATGTATTTTAAGAGTTAGAAGCAAAGTTGCAAAACTACATAAATGTAATAAGGATTTATCTAATTTAACTTGAAGATAATGTATTGTTACTCATATATTCTCATTTACATTAGTAAAAGTAAGTACTTTATTTTAAAACGTAAAATAAGATACCGATGCAGTATCGAAGACAATATCAATAAATTTTTTGGATTTCTCCTGGGTGTAGAAATTAAGGGGAAAGATGATAAGTTAAACTGAATTAGTTGAAGAGATAATATAGACATTAATATACAAGGATAAGCATTAGTAGAGAACTTGGGAATATTGGTGCATATTATAAAAGAATTTTAGCATTAAACTAATTTAATGTATTTGACAATATAATTTAAATCTCACATCCTAGGAGATCTTAGACTGAACTTTGTTTACCTTAATATAGATTATATCGATTTCCTTTTTCATTTTCATTCTGTTATAAGAAAGAACCCTAAAATAAAAGCAAAATAGGTTTTCATTTTATTACACTCAGCCTAACGTTAAGCTACTATTATTTAAGATGTGACACGCTTACTAGAAGAAAGTTACATTAGAAGGTATCTATTAACTCTAGGTTTGAAGATCTTTAGATTGTAATTCGGTCTAGAAACACAGACCGAGGAGAGTTCCAAAATTTTATTGTCCTTGCAATTAATATAGAAACAAACCGCTTTCTGGAAGATATTGAAACTTTCATTTTGAATCGGTCTCTCCCTGCCTAGTTTCTCATTCTTTAATGATGAAAGGATGATGATGGAATCAAGAACGAACTTCCATTGCATATTGACATTAAAATATTCTATAAAAGACATACACTGTGGCCTCCTTGCTGCGATGTTCCTAACTCTTGAATATGATGAACTTTGTAAAAGTAGAAAATGTCTTTTCGATGATCTGAGACCCAATATTAATAGATAAATAGAATAATTTATTTTATAAGATTTATATTTAATGTAAAATAAAATAACTATTAGTTAGTTGAAATGTAAAAACTGTTTTGCTCTGAACTCAATGCATTGAGACCAATAGCGGTTTTAAAAAATCGCTACCTCTTACAACTGAAGACGATTACTCCATTTCAAAGATGCATTCATGAAACTAATAGACTGAGGAAGTTGCCTGAAGTTTGTCACTCAAACGCTGCACAAAGGTCTCTCTTTCAATCTGTATCTGACGCCCAATGGTTTGAGCACACTTCAAATATCTTTATATAGCTGTGCTGTCATTTACGAAATATTTTAAAGTCATTAATGTTTCATACATTAATTACTTTGATAAATTAACTTAAAGTGTTTATTTACTTAAGGGATTAAATAACTTCTACTAAAACTAGTTTATAAGAATCAATACTAAATTATTGTTGTGTGATTTGAAAGCTTTTATTTTGCATTTAATTTGTGTTCTTTTGTTCCATGTGTTTCATGTTTACTATTAATATGAAAATAAAATATTCACAGATCAATATCTGTGACACCATAAGCGGTGGCTTGAAAGGCAGTAGTAATTATCTGATGGCCAAAAATGTAAGCGCTCGCTTCGCTTGCGTTCTAAAAGTCTTACAACACCGAAATAAAACTGTCGCTTAGCTCGCAATTTTACTTTATCTTAAACATCCAAAAGGCAAGCGGTTGTTTTGCTATCTAACATTTATCCCATTTACTGAAACGTAAACCTCAACTACTATAGCGAAGATCCGTGTAAAAACTAGTTATCTGATAAGGGTGATGTCGGTCACATCTTAAAATTAACTTTTCTTTGCAATCTAATCAAATTGAATAAAAAAAAAATTGTTGTTATAAAAAAAAGTTGCAGTTTCATGCAACGGGTTTCCGTTGAAAGAAATATATTTAATATGTTATCCATCAATTAGTAACCTTAGTTAAATAAACATAAAACGACAATCTAAAACACGGAATATTGAACTTGTGAATGATCAGTTTACTCACGCAACTAGGAAATATTTACATCATTCATGTTTCATGGCTAATAAAATCCTCTCTCTTATAAACATTCTACCGTTTCAAAAACATGCAATCGGCTACTACCACTTCCTTTAAATATCTATAAATAAGTTATAGTCAATAACTAATTTCACAAGCTAAATGTTCGAAAAAAGTTAAAAAAATAAAATCAAATGTAAGTACATGCATTTGATTATTTTGTTTTAATTGATTTGATAATTAAAAATATAACCAATAAAACTACACTGATATTTTATTAACATAAATCTAATTAAATGAACGTATGCACAAAAACATAAGGTTGTTTGAAAAATATTATAATATAATTTCCATTCCATTTTTTAAAAATAATAATTATTTTGTTTTCATACAGTTTAAACTAAGTAAAGTATTCAGTTAGGAGATTATATGTATTTCTTTTAAGCAGTGCCTGAGAATCGAGAATAATATTGTAATATTAGATAGATAGATTACTAATTACCGCTTTGAAGTGAAGCTTAAATTTATCTGCTTAATTCTATCAAACCAACTTGATTTTCACATTTCCTCTTATGTTGTGAAACAAATGTTAATTATGGAAATCACTGTCAATTAATATTTTGCTATATGATACACTAAAGTTCATGTTTAATATTTGATAAAAATATGTTAGCAATGAAATGCTTTGTTTTTATTTGTCAGATATTTATGTCCCACCTTTTCTTTCGCTAGTTCTACCTGCAAAACTAATTTTTTACCATCCACCACTGAATTTTCGACACAAAACACATCTATTTCAGTTTTCTTATTTAGCACAATGTTTATTATATTTTATTTCAAATTTAGTTTAAAATATTTCGTAATATTTAGGTACTAAAATGAATTTAATTTTAATATAAGAGTAGTTTACTTCAAAATACTTTTAGCAATATTTCTGTCTTGTTTTCTGCTAAATACTGACATCAGTAAGAGATTAGAGGTACCTATTAAAAACGTCCCTCATTAAGGTACAAGGACCAAATCATTTATTACATAGCCGAAGACTCACTTAAATTATAAAATTTTATGTAGCATTTTAGGAGGGTTGAGAGTAACTTTGTTAAAATATGTCCCAGGAAGAGCAAAGATGGACGTGATAAAGTGGAAACTCCTCTCAGATTTTATAAAATATTCATGTTTTGATTGGATATAAAAGATATAATAAAGGTGCTCTGATTTTAATTTACCAATTTTTTTTTCGTATATTTCTTTTAAAGAGAACAAATGATTCTTTATAAAAATTAGATAAGTTTACGTATTTTGATTTTTTACTCATTTCAGCGTTAATTTTAAAATAATAAACGTTGTTTTGTTAAAATATTTGATAAATTTTAAATGCAGCTTATAAAAATATTATAACTTCGCCTAGTCCTGGTATATCTGATATATCTGTAATTATTACATAGTCTATAAAAATATATTGTAATCAGATTTGAGGTTATATAATTGCCAACATTTGTTTATGTTATAATAATTAAACACACACATTAGGTTCCTTTGAGTTTAATTATGAAGTTTATAACGCATAAATTTATATAAATAAATTTGTATAATGTTAGTCAGTATTAAAAAACACATATTTTTTGAGCGAAGCGAGCGGAGCGCTCTATGTAAGACTTTTCTGATTGAATGTCCGGGGTTGGCGTCTAAACGACTCATCCGATCAAGATGAAATTTTGCACATATGTTAAGCATGTCCACACGGTGGTTTAAAAAAATCGTAAAAAAATCGATGGCGTTTAGGAATAAAGATTGTATAACAGTAGGCCGTCCTCACAGGCCGCAACCAGACTGATGCAATAACATGACTGGAAATCTATTTAAAATAAATATTTCTCGATGACCGCTTTTACATTAGTGTTAAAGAGCGCTTCAATAAATGATTTCTTCTTAAACTACTCGCGTCACTTAATATGTAAACGGCACTCGATATTTCGCGAGCACAGTGAGTCGAAATTGAGGGTCTGGATGAGCTCCTAGTTTACATAGGCATATTTGAAAAAGTATGTATAATTTTTTAAGGTTTTGTGTTTTTAAAATTTATAACATTTTTATAACCTTTTTTTATTTATTCCAAAAATTATTTTATTTAACAACTAATGTCTTAAAGTTTCTTTAATTTTAAAGTATCTTGTTACAATGGCGTTGCTTTTTAAGAATTAACTATATTCATTGCATTTTTGAAACCCTAAATATACGGAGCGAGAAATTTATAAACGGTAAGAAATAACATTGGTTGTCGTATCGTCTTTCTATGCTTTACGATCAAAAACGCAATACTGTCCTATTATGCCGAGTTCTTTTTGCCTCAATAGACATAATTTGGAAAAATAACAACAATTCTAACCTAGTATTATGATATATATACATTTTTATTTTACTCAGATGTAATTGAACACGCTGATAGCGTATTATAACTATATTTTTTTTCATGTTATCCTGCAAGTACTATAATTATTGTTATATCAAGTTATCTACTACTAAATCTGTAAATAAATTCTTTAGGTAAAATAACATTCAAAGACTTGACCCGACCTCATTTTATGTGCATTTATTCAGTAACAAAGATTAAAGTAAAGGAATATTATATAGCTTCTACATCCGAGCTATAATATTAGCTGGTTATTATTATTTCCCATATCAAGCGATCATGTCGATCGAATTGTATCATGTACAGCTTTAGAGATAAAAGCTTATTACACCATAATATATGAAATTAAGTTATAATCAAAAAACAAAACTCCTTATTGGAAAATAATAATTCTATGAAATTTGATAGACTATATTGTTATAGATAGAATAACTACTTTCAGTACTAAACATTTTATTAAGAGAACTACCGTCTATAAAGTTTAAAATAAAGTCGATACGTATATTATTTTCTAATAAATACGAAACTTAAGTCGTCTTAACGTATCTTATCGTCTGGCCTTTTATTTTAGTTGAGAAATTTCCAATTAGATTCTTTGTTTGGTTTTGACAAATTCGTTTTAATTAATACAGATTTTCTGTCATTTATTTTATAATTTGTAAAAATAAAACGATATTAAAATGATGTGGTGTCTATTACCCAATAATTAAAGTTTATCATAGACTTAAAATTAAATTAGATATAAGATTGCTTTATTGATACATAACTCATGCTTATGTAATTAAAAATGTGATGTTATTGATTCTAACACAAATGTTTGTAATTTTGTAGATTGACAAATGGTAGGTATCATCTTTATATATTAAGAGACAGATAGCTGTATTCTATAATAGATTTTTTATATTTATTATGACAGCCAATAACTTAGTTACACAAGTTTCTTCTATTGAGCATCTCTTAAAAAAGAGTAAAACTTTGTATTCTAAATCTTTAAAAGAATACAAAGTAATATAAATTGAAATTTTGTAAATTTTGTAAATAATAAATTGTTATTTTTTAAATTTCATTTTATTAGTATAAAAATAAGTAATAACAATAATAATATAACAATACAAACATAATGAAGGAGGCAATTGGAGGAGCGAATTTATATCCGTAAAATAGTTTTATTGAAATGTGTAATACTCGTGTAAATCTTAGGAAAAATTAGAGCTAAGAAGTTCGGTGTTTGGTATAGCGCAATATGCAGGCCTATCGATGTTCCTCAATGGAGTATGTATATAAAAAGATGTACAAATATAACAGCGCTATGTGAGGACATTAATATATATGCGATATACAAGTTATGCGATATATATATATATATATATATATTTTTGTATGTATACAAAATTCCCCGGTTTCCCACGATTCCGAAGTTAAATAAAAGTATTTCTTTAAAAAATCCACATTTCCGGATACTAATCTAAATTCATCCATTTTCAACATTTTGCAAAAAGGTTTGCGCATTCTAAATTAATGAAGAATTATATAATTTATATTTTTTATATTATATCATAGATATGTATTATTTATAAAAGACTTTAAATATATACAGAAAATGAACACATATCACAACTTAGACTAAACAAAATTTCTAAGGTGTGACGGTTAGTGATAACAATGATCAGTTGTCATGGAATGCTTCATTTCAGGTATTTTTATCTCACTATCATAATATATTAATAGAAAGAGTATATTTATAATCAAAATACGTTGAGAGTGAACCCGTAAGTATAGTGACTTTAGAATGAAATAATTTGCATATGGTCTCAAAAATATATTAGTATAATAAAAATCTAGTCTTACGGCCTTAATTGCATTAAACATCAAAAGTGGTGCAGTTCACGTAATGCCGGCTGATCACGCTAGAGTTGCTTCACCCCTGACCCAAGCATTAATGGTTGTACAAAATATTTTAGAAACTGTAAATTAAAACCTGAATAGATCACTTTTTTATTATTAGACCAAAATAACATTTTCTATCTTTATGTCTATTCTATTTTATCTATTACAACATATACCAAAAATAATAAATAATTAATTTACTAATTACACTTTTATAAAGAATACTTTAAAAAAATATAAAATAAAATATTCTTAACATGTAGCGGTTAACATTTTCGCTTCGGCGATAATTTTTTACTATTATTATTTTTGAAGAATCCTGCTTAATAAGAATTTTAAAAAATCGAAGGGGTCAACGTATAAACACAAAAGTAAGAAGAGAACAAAATAAACATTTTATTCAAAGCAAGTCGGAACTATATTTGGTTGCTAAGATTAGCAGGTTCATTGATCTGTTTATTTTCATCCTATGTGGGTTATCAGTCCTAATAATTCTTTGATATTTACTTACTTTATAGGTAAGGCTACAACATTTCTACAGTTTTTTTTTAATTTGTTTGGTTAATATTTCAAACACCATGATAATATTATATTAGTAATCTTTAGTTATCATGTAGTAGTCATGGAGTGACTTTGAAAAAATGTCTTCAAATTTTAAGGGAAAATTTTATCCAATTGTGTTAATTTCTTTATAATATTAAATACAGTTTTTTAAAAAAACTAAATAGCCGATTGGTCGATTTCATTGGAAAACTAATAAACTCCACGAGTTTTTCACTATCAAACTCTCTAAATAAAAAAATTGCCATTTTAATAATTTTTCATTAGTAATAAAAAAGAAAATATTATAATATTTTAGTAAATTCTGTCATAGAGAGAAAAGGGGTAAAGATAAATGTAATAACCCTTAGAAGTTGCTTATCATATATTTATGGCACACTTCAAAAAACAAAATATATCAGTAAATCTATATGATATTCAAACAGGTTTTGTTAAAGAGAATGATATAACAGTCGAGTAAACAATTCTATTTATAACATTGCTGTATCTATTGTCTATAAATGAATGAACCCTATATGTCTTTTAATAAAGACAAATAATATATATATGTCTCTTTTCTGGTATTAATTTCTTTGTTAATAAACGTTACCGTGTCATAACATAACTTATTACAGGCAATTTTCAGCGTGTATAAGACACTTAACATTCTGTTAAGTTAAAAACGTAGTTAAGAAATTAGTTCCAATTAAAAATTTACGGTTACCGACCATCGTGAAGCTTATGTAAAAACTTATTACCTTATTATGATATACTTATCATTTTACGCATCTTTTTGTTTTATAAACACTCGGATGTAATTTAACTAAATCATTGAATTAATATATTATTATAAGACTTAAAATATGTGTATATTTCAACCACTGATTATAATTTTCCGTTAGATAAATGAGTCTTACAGTACTTTTTAAATCTTGCTTTGATAATTTATAGAGGACATTTTCTGCTATAAAATAGTCGCAATACAGCCAATGCTCAAACACACGACAGAATTTCAAAGCTTTAGTCGCTGATTAGAATTTTCACTTTGCAGAGGAGTGTCACTCAGTTTGTTGAAATTTAAATAATAATAATGTTGTATTGAAAAAAATAATTAGATATATGTAACAGGTGACAAAAGATTATCTTATAAGGAATAGTTTCTGTTTATGGTAGAACATTATTTCAACTGAGCCTGAAACCTAAATTACCTTTAGTAAGTTATACCAGAAGTAATAAATTATTAAATACAATAAGAGTATTTTATTGTTTTAACAATAATATTATTTTATTTTAATAAAAATCGAATTTGTATGTCAAAACTTGGTTGCAATTTATTAAGAAATATTGAAGTTGAAGTTTTGCTAAAATAAATTAAAGAGGTGTTCTTCGTTAAAAACTGGAGGTGGGAATTAAAGTATTTGAAAAAAATATGAACGGAATTAAGAGAGCAAGCTTATCCAGGGTAAATTGGTTTAATGAACGATGTAACTATTAAAGTCACACATTCTATGGTGACAGAGTGCTGCATGCCTTACCACATTTATGGAGATAAATGTGGTAACTCCTTACCTACTATTCTTCGATTCTTCATGGCGACAGGATACATTCATCTATCCTTAGATGCTCTCTCTCCGTTTGGTCTATACAAACCGTGATTAAGTAGTCGATATTAAGATTTATTTATTCAGAACTAAGGATTTTATTTTACATGACACACAATTAATATCTTTTTCCAGCAAAATGAACTATTACCCGATGAATCTTTTCAAGTTAACAAATTTGCCATGTTTCGTATAAATAGTGAAACAAATAAAAAAAAAATGTTTTTTAAACAAATAAAACTTAAAAGTAACATTCTGAACGTAGCTGTTATTATAATTTATATTTTGTTATTATATTTTATTCGTTAAAACCAAATCTCTGTCTAATAATGTGTCTTATATAATAAGTTTTTTATTACATAAGTTTATAGATATACTAGATCTATATAATAGATATACCATAAATATATATACAAATTTAGTGATGTACCTGTACTTACTAATAAACATATTAATATCCAGTATAACATATTTTCTATTTTGTTACTTTCACACTTTTGACGTAAATTGCTAGTATGAAAGTAAAAACAGAGAATAAGTTCAACTTTATATATTAATTGTTATTTTAAGGCAGATAGAGTCAAGTAAATAGGTGTGATATTTGTATTAATATTTTGAATGTAAACTCACTTTATTCTGCATGCAAAATAAAAACATTTTGCTGAGCGTTAATTACGAAATTCAATATGGTGCTATCAGTTTGCAAAAGTGAGGCAATCAGTGTTTGGAAAAACGAACAAGGTCATGTTTTTAAAATCAATATCTTTAATAATTTGAAATGTGTTTTTTTCTTGTGAAACTATGAGTCATGAAACATGTTTCGTATTGAGCAATGCTTTGCTTTTTTAAATAAAATATATTTATGAGACTAATTTTAATTACATTTATTTGAGTAACTATAGCTTATAGACAGGCTCTTATCTTTTCCAGTGAAGCACATTATAACCACTATGGGAGACTATTCTTGATGCTACGGGGATGCCGGAGAATAAACCAAGAAAGTGTTCATTGCACCCTCTGATCCAGTAACTAAAGAATACTCATAAAGTTTTCTAAGATTTACACGAGTACTACACATTTCAATAAAACTATTTTATGGATATAACTCGCTTTTATTATTACATTGTAATAATAAAAGCCATGCAATGTAATAATAATGTCTGACAGACATCATCATCTCGTTTTACCGCGAACACGTTTGATGCAAAGCATTCGAAACGTCGGCTTAAATTAAAAAATGTAATAATAAACGCGAGTTATATCCGTAAAATGGTTTTATTATATAATACTCCCCGGATTTTTGACAGCGGGACAGGCTTTTGTAAGTAGAGAGTTAAGAAATGGATACTTAACATCGGGCTGGTAGCTATAGGCCACTGCTCAAGCCCAGTTGTGTGTTATATATGTGACTTACGTGTGAGGTATTAAGTAGTCTCCCACGAACAAGTTTGAAATTTTAATCTATTTTATTTATGATGCACAATAATAAATAAAAGGGCCCCAGAGACTAATCGAGGTTGTATTTTTTTAGTGTAGACCTTTTATTGGAATTTGTTATATATATGCATTATATTAATTTGAAAGACTTCAATAGCTGTTCTGCATTCATGAGTTGCTACTCCTGAGTTCAATAACCTACTGGTCGTTAAAGAATAATACAAAAAATAGGACTGCAAGCTGAATAAAATATTTATTTTTTAGTGTTTATATTTCTTAATAATGATAACTTGTTTATAATTTAAATTAATGTTCAAAGGTGAAGACGTAAATGTTAAGCATTAAGAGTTTTCATATTACCCTTGTCATAATTGTTAATCAACCCTCATTTCAGAAGTATACAGTTTTTTTAATAATTATTGTACGATATGCTATAAAAATAATGAGAATGTATACATATTACCTTCTATAAAACATTTTTTAATAAAGTGTTAAAAAAATTTTTTTTGTTAGAAAATAATATATAAGGACAAGTCACAATTATTTTTTTAAGTTTAAAAAGGGGTCTTAAAATTTCCAACAGTAATTATTAATTACCCTCATTAGGCTAAAAAAAATAAAAATAATATTTTGACATACTAATTGCGAAAAAAGCATAAAGAAAGCCATATTTATGGAATTTGTACATTTTATTTTGATAATAGTTAGGAACATAAAATTAATAATTAAGAGTATTTATTATAATAATTTTATACGCAACTAAGTACTTATATATTAATTTAGTCACTATTATATCTATTTGTTTGTATTATTTAAATTGGAGCGCAATATATAGTAAGCTACGTATTTGTTTAAAAAGATATTTAACGAAAACTAAAACGCGGTTAAAGCAAATGTAGTCAGAAATTTCTAAATTAGAGAAAGAAATTTCAATTTAATTAACAAATTTGTAATTCTATCCTTGTTGCTAGAATTTCAAATTTTTTATAATTATCGTTATTCGCTATAGTCCTAAATATAAACTAATTTGACGGAATAATTTCCGTGTTGAAGGTAATCCTTCAACACAGATTTAGACAGGTATATATATATATATATATATATATATATATATATAATCATTTGTAATGTTTCTTTTTACGTATATTTTTCATTTGGTATGGCAAAAACTCTATTATGTACATAGTAATAAAAAGATATAACCTATTAAAAATGTCATTCGGATGTACACAGTACACAGAATTGAATACAAGACCAACGGTTAGGGCCACTTATTAAATTCTAGAATACCTTAGCAGTATATGCCATACATAGACTTAAAATTAAAAAATGAAATTTATAAGTCAGAATTAAATAAATGTAAATTGAAATGATTGTCATACAATTCAATTTAATTGTGTTTATGTAAAAACAAACTAATTTAATATCAAATTGCAAGCGCAATTTTCTTGATTCAGACAGTGAAAGCTATTTACTTAAAACAGGGGCTTCCATTAGACACGAAACATGACTCGCAAAACTATATACAGTTCCCAGTTGGAGGATAATTTAATAATTTACAAGTTATTTCAGTATGCCTTGTTTGTTTATTGTTTTATTGTACAACTTTGTGTTAAATGGAATACTGTACTGTAAACATATATTTTGAAATGAAATGAAAACTCCTTATAAGACTTTTAGTTTTATTATCTTAGATAATTTCGTAAAATTCATCCCATAATAATATTCCCAGTTGTGTTTAACTTGTCACTTCTTATGATATAGCACCTGAGTGGCATCCTTGCATTCTTAAAGCAGCCCTACTTGCTTAGTTAGAAATAAAAGGACCTATTATCCACCAAAAAAAATTAAATTTAAGCCTCAATAAGAACCAGCTTCATTAAAAGAACTAGCTCCATAATTAATTATAATGTTTAAATATTGCTCGTATCTTAGAATAGCGCAGTGTAATACCCTCAATGAAAGAGTTATATAATGATTTTAATATTTCAAACACAGTAGACTGACCCAGTTTGGTTACTGCAAATGCAAGTTATTGTTCTAGTGGTCAAACGTTGCTTTGACTTGATAATTTAGTTTCTTTGGTTCCTATGGCACAAGATGTTTTGATGTTTAATTTGAAATATAGTTGACTTTAAAATATATAGTCTAAAATATTATCAGAAAAGCACAACCGCAGACGACTAAAATAATTTTGATATAAAACGCTTCATACCTGTATACTTAACTTTTGACAATTAAAAATCTTTATACATAGTTCATTATAACAAATTCAATTGTTAAGCAATATTGGAACAACCTTTCTTTGATTATTAATTTAGTTCTTCCTAACGTACGACTCATGCGTTAATTTTTATTTAGAAAAAAATAAGGTAATATTGAAATTAACAAAATTTTAAAACCTTTCTAACAAAAATGTTTAATAAAACAAAAACTATTATTATATGTCTGCTATATAACACTTTTAATATTAACTATCTATTTTTAAATTGGAATAACAATAAAAAAAAAAAAATTAATGATAATTAAACAAATAATGTCACTGTATTGTGTGTAATCTATTTCAGGTAATCCGTTTATAAACATAAATATTGAGATATCGAATTGGTATTAATTAGATATTAATCGCAATTATATGTTGATGAGATGAGAAGTTATAGATCAATCAACTCGTGTTGATGAGAAGTTATAGAACAGATTCCAAATTTTCAAAATACTGTACCGCGTGGAAGATAGCATTGATGTGTGATATGTATACATTAATTGATAACAGTCTCTAGAACAAAAATAAAAATGGATAACAAATACAAAATATTCGCTAATAAACCAACATGTGAACAAAACGTAAATTTCATTCAAATTTATCATCCTTAGTGTTTAAAAAGACAAAGAGTTTACTGGTGCAACATTGTAACCACGTCCAGTGTAGAACAGAAATTATTTATATTTAATAGTTTTTTAGTAAAAGTAAATTTTAAATTTATCTTCCTGATCATTATTAAAATAAATAGGTATATCATTTGTGCATTTGTAACTTCAAAAAAATAAATAAAGTTTTAGACGAAATCTAATTTAGACAATTCATTAAGAAACGAATTAGAATTAGGTTAATTTATTTATTATTTGTAAAGAAAATTATGTAACAATTATAAACTTGTAAACTGTTATGTAATATTATTATATCAGAAAACGATATAACTACGGCGATGTAAACAAAACGTCGCAACAATAGAATTATTGCTGAAAATTACATAATGTTACCAACAACACTCTATTAAGGTTACAGCAGTGAAGCATGAAGTTAGAGTTATGAAAGTTGATTGATGATTATTATAATGTTAAGGTTTATGTATATAATAATTTATAATAATTAAATTTGAAATCATTTCAATTAAAAAAATGAATTACCTAATTTTGTTAATGCCATTGGCAATAACTTGTGGGCATGTTGATAGGAATGACTCAAATGTATTTATTACATATGGTGACCATAGTGACTCTGAGAGAAAATATCTGTCAAAATCCAGTTTTCAAACAGAAAGGAGTATACAAGAATTAATCCCAACAGTATTATTTGACGAACAAACGGAAGGCATTGTTTTTGTGCCCAATGAAAAACCAGTCTTTCGAAATGAAGATATGTTTAATAAAGTAAGAGTGAGCGATGTTATTGATAAAACAAATATTGGTGAGCTGGTGCGGAACAAAAATATAAACATAGAAGATGAGGGTAAGCTAAAAGTTTATTTTATTCATACCATATTGTCCTTCTTTCTATATGTTGCAAACTAATAGAACAAGAAAAATACTTTTATTATGTTTTATAGTCTCACCCAAGGAAGATATATTATTTATATCGGGAAGAAACAATGAAAATGTCGAAAAACATTCTTCATTTGAAAAGAAATCAGAATTCAATAAAGACTCCACAATAATAAGATCCAAGCCTAAGGAATTTACAACTAAAAAATTAAATTGTATGAATCTCGATTGTAACAACACAGTCAGTTCTGTGTGTGGAGGCAAAGAAGAAAATAAACAATGGCGTTACAGATTGTTTCTTAACGACTGCTTTTTTAGAAAAGTTAATTGTGGATTCCAACATGCCATGAATAGTTTGTATTGTATTACAAATAAAAAGTTTAACGGACCATTTACTATACTATAATTTAATAATTTTAAGACGTTTCTTAATTTCGTAGGATATTCTATAGTACCGATAGATCTGTGCAAGAATGTTGCAACCCATGATTCTAAGCAACATGTATCTATCTCTTTAGGAATGCCATTTAGAAAGACCAAGGGCAAGAATATTGAGACCAGACGAAATTATGTGTCTAGAAGGTTTGATGCTTGTATTTTATGATTTTTTCATTTAATATGTCAATTATTTTTAATTATGATTAAAGAAAGATTTATCTTATTATTAAAGATCATTAAATAAGGGCATAGAAGGCAGGAATTGTGAACACGAGTGCCCCATATCCTGTACTGACGAGTACAAACCTTTATGTGCAATAAACGAAAACGGTCTGCGGAAAGTGTTCCTTAATCATTGCCAATTAGATTTAAACTCTTGTTTGCATAAACTTGGTAAGCTAATATTTGAAATTGAAGACTTTTTAAAAAAAATATTAGAGCATTAAAATTGTGTAGTGTTCATTTATAATTATTTATAAACATTTATCCATTTCACAAATAACACCCGGATATAATTTTTACTTAGATTAGAGTATATTTTTTTTGTTACTTTATAAATGAAGTTGTATTATTCCAGCATGGAGTTTGCGACCTTTGTCAGAGTGTGTGGGTGGACGTAAAGCGGATATGACACAAAACAGAGGGTTCATAGGCTGGATGCAGCGCGTGGGTATCGTTGATAAGAAAGGAAGATTAGTATTATCTTAGTATTTATATGCAAATGTAAGGGTTCACTCACGTTTCATTTTATTTTGAAGTAAAGGAACGAAAAAATACGGTCTAAATATAAATGTAACAAAAATGTTCTTTCAGCTTTTAGTTTTGAAGAAAAATAAGGAAAATTTGATATAATATATCGAATATAATCTATTGTCATCTGTTATTAACATTAATTATATATTTTAGGTTTCAGTACATTTTTTCTATCAATAAAATAACAAACTAGTTTATATCTCAAATTATAACAGTAATAAACTAGAAACTCAAACTATTGTGTGTCCCTTAACTTAAAGTTTTAGTAAAAAATAAAAGAATTTGGTTTACCGAATTTAGTAAACTTAGTTGATAAGCGTTTGTAAAATGATTTAAGATAATACTTGTGTTTCAAAGACTTTTAACTACATTAATTAGAAATAATGTAATTCTAATAAGATTTCTTAAAGATTTTATTTCGGTAAATCAGGTTGAATTTGATTAAATTTTATTTCAGCTAAGTCGTTTGTAAAACAAAGTTGATTTTACTTTTAATTAAACTAAGTTACATTTAGAAAGTTATTATTTCAAATGTCTAAGTTAGTTTGCAGCAGTCTCACTTAAACTGGGTGTTGCTGAAATACAAACCTTGGATAATATTTGTATTTTCCTATAGGCTTACGACCTGTATTGTCTAAGTTATGTTAACGTCTTCTTTATTACTGCTATGCCAGAAGTTATAAGATTTTAGGTTATATTAATCTGAATAAGAAAATAAAGATTATATTAATCTGAATACTTTCACAACATCTGAACAAGTAAGTAAATTTAAAAGCCTAGCCGCTTAATTTATGTTTCGCGTAACTTTTAAATTAAACATTGAGTTGAAAAGTTGAAACGAGGTCATATGAGTTTTTGAAACGCTAAATGAGAAACGAGGTTCTTTTTTGTTTTAGTTCGTTAATACGTCTAAAAAATATTTTTAAAATAGTGTAAGTAGGATGTACTTATTGTTTGAATGCTTGTTCATTACAAGTTATTCCAAAGTGGGTATTTCTAAGTAATTTATTTTCATATTCATTTATTTATGATTTAATCACATATTTATAATAACATATCACTCCACAATGTGGTATGCGTGATCACAACGTAGGGATCGATACTCGCCGTGTTTTTATGATGCGTTATGATGAAAGGGGGATGGGGGATTATGAAATTAATTCATATGATGCCTGCACTCACTTATTAAATTATATTTTATGGACAGTGAGAGGTTCGCAATAATACGCCGCTTGTCAGGGCTGTTCCAATTGGCATCAATTAATTCAGCTTAGGCAATCAGATTTTTTTTTGTTTTTGAATTGAGTCCCGAGATGCAAAATGATATTTCAAGGCACCGGCAAAAATGTGAGCATAGTACTCAAAAATTATAGGAGTTATCCGAGAGTGAACAACTATCGAAGCTCTTGGTCTAGGCTCAATGTATTGACCAAATTTGTAGTTCGAGGAAATCTCTATTCCTAATAACTAGAAACGGTTACTGTATAAAATATACTTCTTGAAAAGTAGGAGCAAAGATAAACAGAAAAGTCTGTGTTTTTGTAACTTTAAATTTAATAAGATTGGTATTAAACCATGTGGAGAGTGCCTACACTTTGTCTTGCCTGCATTTTATAATAATAATATTAATAATAATAATAATATTTATTTTTAAGATAATTACAGTCCACTTGTTAGTAATAATTGAACACTTATAACTATCTCAGTACTTATATGAACACAACAAAAACACTAAAATTATTTACTCAGCCTCACTTGTCTCACCGCCACACCAATAAAATGCTGAAGCATGGGCTCGGCAAGCTTGGCACTAAACATTTTTAGAATTTTGTTGGAGTTGAGCCTCGTTCTGTTTAATAAAGAAACTGTCCGCTTTCTCAAAATCGCGAAAAAGTTATCAGTACTCGATTTAGTGACGCACTACAGAAGCGTCTCAGTCCCAACAAAACCCTGAAATCATTATTATATTGCACTCTCAGTGCGTCCAGTGACTTTTTACTATACCTGGTCCACAGGGCACATGTATAAAAAGTTTGACAGTATGCCTTAAACAAGGTAATTTTAGCGTCATCGCTACAGCGGGAAAACCTGTGGGCCAGCATGTTACGTCTGGCGGCAAGCGCCCTTCGTTCACTTTTATTTTGTCATATTTATATTTTTTTTTTAATTAACGTTCTCGGTAATGTGGGGCTATTAAAAATCTTACTGCGATCACCAATCGATACGTCGGAAACAGGTAGCCTCGATAATTTTTACAGAACGACCTTAAGAACCTCCCTGAAACAGCATCAAAGAACACCTCGAGGCAGTTAGTAACTTCCACCGAAACCTAACTTAACTGCTGCCAGTAGCGCGGTTTCCTCTCCTCTTTGTCGGTGGAAATAGATCTTACTGTCCATTGTGTGCAGCTTTGAATGTGGATTCATTTGAATGTGGAGTGCAGGAACCGTAATAGGATGGTATCGTAGGATATCGCGCGGTAACCTCGCATAGCTCGAATGATCGTAATGGCTATTTTAAGTTGGACGTTAAGAATTAAAAAAAATCTTGAGTAAATAGTATATTATGAGCCATTTTGGATAGTCTTGTCCTCTACTGATGCTGGAATGATGCTCAGGTTCAGGTCACCTTGTGGTTTGTTGTAATGGTTTTGAACTGCTCTGCTTCTTGTACCTAAGGTGTGCGTATTCCCGTAACTATCTAAAGTAGCCCTTTAATTCTGACAACAAACGCACGCAAGTTTTTGACAACAGAAATGTCAGATATTGCTCCATACGATTCAAACAGCTTAAATCATCCAGGAATTCTCGGGATTTCAGTGAACTTAATTTTAAAAGATAAAAGTGTCAGAAAAGAGAACCACGTCAAAGGGGAATGTTCCTCATGTTCAATTGACTATCCAGTTTGTGCAAACTGCCAAATGGCGAAAATACAAAAGGTCGATCATTTCTAAAATATTATACTTTTGCAAAACATTCCACTATTTTTTCATAAAATTTCCTTAAATATTTATTAAGTGTAATTATGCAAGATTTTTGCGCCTCACAGACTTTTGGGAAAGAGCTAGAAAGAGATATATAAGAATATATGCTTTAAATAGTACTACGACTCCTGACATATAGGCGGAAAGACGAACAACGTGTATGAGGGTATATCCTATAAGGGTTCCGTTTTTTTTAATAGCACAATACTTTTTATAATATATTTTTTTAATCTGTTAGTAGGTTCAGCTAATTATTCCCATAAGTGAGATACTCGAGTTTAAAAATATTTATAAAATTCTACAAATCAGGTTGTACGGATTAATTAAAACTTTGAAACAAAATAAATAAACTCTTCAGCTTTAAAGTTAGTAAAGAATTAATAATTTAGTAACTAATAAAAACTTTTATTTTATATTATTTTCCACAACAAAAGATGTAATTTCTCATACAAAATTTAAATCATTTTATCACGAACAACGGATAAAGGTATCAAGTCGGTTGAGTTTTGCTGAATAGCGTTCGAACCACATATGGAAGTGGTGATTAAATTGTTTGTTAACAAATTTTACTGTTAACTTTTCCCATTTTATTTGTATATATTTGGTATTTGTTAAATAAAATGACATTTTACTAAACTAAAACATTATTCAGACATTTCTTGATTTTATGGTGTAGTAGAGAGCTAATTTTAAAAATTAATTATATATAATTTCTTAATGTTTTTGGGCGTCATAAATAAATAAAAAAAATATAAATATTAATTTTTTATTTTTTTTAAATGAATATCTTTATCAAATTTTTTAAGAATTTTATTGATATTATGGCAGGTTTAGATTCTTTGTATTATGTTTTTTCACAAGCCCATGTCATTATTAATCCAAACTAATTAGCACCCACTCAAACACCAAAATAAAATAAAACAGTCGGCCAGAGTTCAGCCTCCATAAGTTGGTTTGTTTAAAAATGAATACTATAAATTCGTATTGCAAATATAAATTCGATTGCAGCGCTTGTCAATTATGAATCTAAACTGATCCATCAGATACCAATTTAAATTCAAAAGCAAAGATCAACTTTATTGCGGCCGTTTATTCAATGATAAAGTAAATACACCTTCTCTTACACGGCAGTATAATATTCTTAATTGGACAGTATCAGTTCATTATCATATTTGCAATTTAGAATCTGGAGTTTAATATATTAAAACTAGACTGAGTTTCGGTTTGATATCTAATCAAATAAGTTTGAGTGAGATCTATAAATCTATATCAACAATATTATGTTTAGTTACTATATTTCGATAAATCTATTCAGTCCTTATATGTAATTTGCAAATTATTCTAACATTCTAAATATAATTATTTTGCCCAGATATTATTTCAGTTATTGAAATAAATCAATACTCTCTCTATTTTTAGTGTATTCAAATGATGGCCTGTTCAAATATATAGGTGGCTTTCTAGTAAATTCATATGTGTTTAGCTTGCTGTCTATCGGATTATATATCTATTCGACACATCACAATATTTATAACGTTATACTAAATGTTATTGTAATTATTAAAGTGAAGCTTAATTGTTTCATTTCATATACAAACACATTTGAAACCATAAATGAAATTAAAATTAATAACTGGTAAAAGGACATGTAATTTGGCTACCATTAGTTGCATAAATTTTGACAGGTTTGATCTGACAAGTTGCTTCTATCATATTCACATAAATAAGCTTGATCTCTAAGCTTCAATTTTAATAAATTATTTAGTAATTAAATATACTCAATTTTTCACAACTTTTTAATTTTGACAGCTTATTGGTATAGTAGGTAGTATTGTATCCACGGCCGAAAGGACGTGGATTCGATTCCCACAAGGAGCAATTCTTTGTACTATCCATATGTTATTTTGAAGTCTGGGTGTCATTTGTGTTTGTTATTTCTATGGCCATGAAACCTTTGTCTTAACTTAAAATTGCAAGTTTGCAAACCAATAAAACAACGTGGAGCAAAATTAAATAATTATTTGTAATTAAATTCTGTTTTATAAAATAATAAGAAAAAAGTATTAACTTAGTTTGTAGTTTACTTAATACAGTTATCAAAAAACTGGATTTAAATACTATTTTAACAAGATACTGAAACTATTTCCCACATCAAAGGCATTGCAGGCGATACTACCATCACGCGATAGGTCTTTGACCCCTGACCCGAGCTAGACCCATAACAATGGGCCTTCGAAACTACAGCCCATATTCATTATTAAGGAAAACAAAGTATTGCTTCCTTTTTGCGGTCTAAGTATAATATTTATTTTTTTATTCTTTCAACATTGAGTAAAAATTTTAAAAACTCTATATCTTAGAAATAATTATCTTTATACATTTGAATATGAACTATTAATAACCAATAATTATAACCACTTTGCAAATTAGATATCCAAATTAGAAATAACTAACCTATTATTAACAGAAACTGGTACTTTTATGAATCGTTTTATTAACTAAAAACAACAACAACAGTTGTTCAAAAAATCTGTCTATCAACCCTTTAATTAAGTTTAGTTTATATAGTAAAATACTAGAGGGCATCTATATGTGCTTGCGTAATTAATAAATAATGAAATTAATTAAAAAAATTAGTAAGCATTCGTTAAACTAAATTTACATTTTAAATAATCAAATGTAAACTGTTTTAAATTGAATCAATTTAATTAAATATTAAACACAAATTTTGACAGTAAATTATTTTGTTATATTAGTCATTATAAATTACTTTATAATTGATTTAATACACATAATTTATATAAAAAGTATAATTTAATCTTTATCGTCTGCTATTTTTCTTAAGTAATATAATGTAAAATTTTTAGAATCATGATTTGAGTCTCCGATTCATATACTTATATAAATATATATATCGTTAACGTGACCTTAAAAAATATTTTATATGGTAATTTAAAATGTTCGGCCGCATATCAAGTTTAAATTATGAGGCTTATATATTCAATCGATGTTTAATATATTTGATGTCATTCTGAAAAATTTCAGTCTTATCTGATAGCAATTGATGAATAAAAACTAGATCAAAATTAGCTTTATAATAATATTTTATATAGAGTAATAGTAAAGTATAGTTTAATTATTATCTTATGTTATTTCTTTGCAAAATAACACAAAATTTTATAACAGAGAGTAAACATAATGTGTTATTTTATATTGGAGAAGGAAATATAAAAAGAAAGTGTAGGTTTGAAGAAATGGACTAAGGGAAACAGTACCTTTTTCTAAGCGATATTCATATAAAACATTATCACACTTGTAATTTCCGTCTCTGTCAGGCTCGAGTTAAATAATGGTCCAAAATGTAGTCGACATAGAGTTGATCGAATATTACAGGATATTTATTTTTCTAGTAAAACGTGGACCTCTGGGAATGTTTAAATGCATTGGAATGCGTGAAAACATAAAACTATACTTTTAATTTTGTAATTAAACTTATTAAACATTAATTATATCTTATGTGTGTATGTGTGTATATTGTGAGATTAAGATAGTACACACGTTTTGAGTGTGATAAAATAAATTGATTTAGGGAATTAACTCGAAATGTTATGTTTCGTAACAAGAGGGCGATTGCAGACGATGGTATTTTTTCCTCTACACAAATTTTAGGAATAAATATTTATATTAGCAACAGAAAATATAAAATAATATTTTTAGGACAATAAAGTTCAATGGGAATTGACTGTATGACATTTGAATCATTTAAGCTATATGAATATGGAACTAACATATATTAATACTTAATCTGAGGAAACTTGGAGCGAGGAAAGAAGGTTATGCATCTTTATACATTAGGACTGTTTGTAAAAGCAGACTCCTTAATCACCTTTAAAAATTAATACTATAGACTATTATTTTAATATCATCATTAAATTTTCGGTTAAATCTTTTTGAATTCCTTTAAAATTTTAACATTATATAAAGGTCTCCCTGAGAAAGAGCGAAAACAAAAGAAAGTATTAGTGCATACGATCCTATCTATGGTTCCGTAAAAAAAAATAAAACTTTTTCGTTATTTTTATTTTAATGTCTTATTGACAATTAAATATTTCCATCGTAAAACAATTTCTGTTCAATGCTTTATCAATTCATGTAGAAAAATGTTTACCACAACTAATGGAAAAACGCTATATATATATATATATATATATATATATATATATATATATATATATATATATATATTTTTTTTTTTTTATTTATGTACCATGTGAAACATAAATTATAATAGGAAAGGGACAAAAAGAAAAACATTGGATAAGCTTATCTCTAATAAGAGATCTCTACCAGCTACCCATGAGTGTGACAAAGATGATTTCAAAGGGCAGAAATAGGTACTACAGACATATAAATACGTATATATACAAATATAAATAAATAAATATATACATACATATAGATATAAATTACATATAAAGTAAATATGATAACATATACTTCTATAATTGGGAGAGACAGTATAGCTTTAATCTTCGTTTGAAAGAGAAGAGAGATGGGCTGTTCATAATATGGCTAGGTAGTGAGTTCCACAGCCGCGCTGCATATATAGTGAAGGATTTGGAGAAAGAAAAAGAATTGTAATTAGGCACATTAAAGGTTTTTGCAGTAACACACGAACGTTTAGGACGGGTACTTGGTAAGGAGAAATGGAAACGTTCGTGCAAGTAAATGGGAGCGAAATTGTGGAGGACATTAAACAGAGTGGTTAAAACGTGCATATCCCGGCGAAGGCGAATAGGGAGCCACTTCAGTTGACGTCGAAAATCAGAAGTATGGTCAAACTTGCGCAAACTTGTCAACCTTGGTGTCTATTACATGAGATGAATACAAATTAGACCAATCAATTGATTGGGCATCACAGCTTAAGCGGTCCCAATTAACTGCTTTAAAATTGCGTCGCAGAATCACCTTATTCTTGCGTTTAGGAGGAGATAGATTATATCGTAGAAAAAGAAGATCATGGTAGGAGAAAGGAGCAGTGAGCTGTCCATGTGCTAGCACATTGGGGGAGTTTAATACCAAGATAAGATCAAGAAGAGATGGTTCAGCATTAGGTGCAAAATGAGTTTCAGAAAGGGGGAGAATAGACACATTATAGGAGTCGAGTAAAAATTTTAGTTGCTTAGACCTAGAAGAATTCTTCAATAGACACGTATTTAAATCTCCCATAAAAATGATATGGTCGTAAGAAGGTGAAAAAGAGTCGGGGAGGATATCGAAATTATTAAAATAGTCAACGGTAGGAGAAGGACTGTATAAGACGCCAAGAAGTAATCTGTTATGATGAATTATAATTTCAATTAGAAGATATTCCAAATTTCCGCAATTTGTAGGAGGCGAACGACAAATAATCTTAAAAGTTATGTCGTTTCTCAAATATATACACACTCCACCACCTCTTTTTTCAAGGCGGTCGTTGCGTACCAAAGTAAAATTAGGCAGACAGTAAAGCTGGGAAGGGAGGGATGGTTTTAGCCATGATTCAGAAACAAGGATGCAATCGACTTGGACGTTACTAAATGTTGCCAATATATCTGAGAAATGGGCCGGAATACTTTGTGCGTTTATATGGACAATATTTAAGCTATTGGATTTGTAAGGGAAAATAGATTTAAGCCTAGTATCTAATGGCATAAAATAATTAAGTGACGAAGAATTGCTAGAAGTACTTATAAAGTCGTCAAAAGAATTAAAAGAAGAGTAGAAACGAACATCTGAAGTAGAATCAGACATTAAAATGTGTTAATGTATATATATACATATATAAAATATAAAATTATAAAATTTAAATAAAAATATATTAAATGAATAAAATTTACAGACTTTAATAATCTACATTCACTGGCGTAGTGGGAAAGTATCTTAATAAATGGAATAAAATAATAAAAACGAATTAATACAAATAAAATCTGTAAAAATGAAAACGACTTGACCGGTTTATAAACGTTTACGATTTGACAATTCATGATTTGAAATAAACTCTAATGTATGTACTTGTCAAATTGACTTTTCAATAAACAAATTATAACAGAAAATAGTGGTTTAAAAGATTAAAACAGAATAATCTAACAATACAAAAACATTATATAAACAAGTTTAAAGATTAAAAAAAAAGAAATATGAATACCGGAAGTCATAACATCAAAAAGATAACCAATAAGAAACTATGATAAGAAAAAAAAAATAAGCAAATTAAAAATTACTTGGCTGCCGTCTTAGGAATGCGCCGTGGTCTTGTAGATCTCTGCTCTTGAGTATTATGTAATGATGGAAACATTTCCACTAGAACTTGCAGATCTTTCATGGTCACAACTTTTTTCCGGCTTTTATCAGGCAGAGCAACAACAATGGTCCCGTCTGTGGTCCAGGTATTTTTAATACCAAAGTGTCTTCTTGCTTCACTAAAAACTTCTTGTCTTGGTTTGGTTAAGAACTCTGATATAGTAACACCAGAGCCTTTTAAAGCAGTCTTAGCATTCCAGACTTCAGATCTTAACTTTAAAGTGGAGAAGCGTACTAATATTGGCCGGGGTCTGTCCTTCATTACACCTAAGCGATGACAGACATCAATTTGAGATAGGTCAATATTAGTCAAGTTAAGTTTACGTATGATATTAGTGATTGAAATATCAGCCTGCTCATTACCAGCTTCAGTAATTCCATGAAATAGAAGAATCTTCCTACGAGAAAGTACTTCATGCCGATCAAAACCTGAAGAGAGTAATTGTAGCTGTTGTTGAAGCATGGAAAGAGTTTTCCAGACAAGAAGTTCTTTGAAAACTGTATAATCGTTAGCCAGTGTAGACAAGTTGTTAAAAGTTTTATTTTGTGGTTGTTGTTTACTAGAAGAGATAGATTGAGAGAGTGCTTTATCAAAATTATCCATTCGGGACTCAAACATTTTGACAATGTCCTCCATGTTCTTTGTAACTTGACGGTGTAAATCCATAACAATAATAAAGATGAAGTTATGAGATGTTATTATGATGCCAGGTAATGTAGAAAACAATATTATTCAATAATAAAACATATAAACTTCTTTTGGAAATTTAATATACTTGAAAACTTAAATATATTGGCAGAGCAAAAATATTGAAGTTGTACTTACAACTACCCGACGTTTTTTTTTTTTCTTTTTTTTTTTTTTATGATTAAAAACGGACTTATTTAGTTATTGAGATACGAAGTGATTTATCAAATGCTTTCTGAGACGTAAAATATTTTGTAATTGAGCATTAAAATCTTTTTTACAAATAATTCGTTTTTTTTTTTTAGTATAACTCGTTTTTATTCAATAATAAACTAAGACTGAGTGTATAAACAAATATCTACCTAAATAGTTATAATATACTCTTATACGCCTACCTTCAAAGCCTGCAAAATTTTATGAGTCTTCGCATGTTGCAAAGGTTCGTTCGTTCGTGGGCGGCGGTGATCACATTTCATCAGTAACCCACACGCTCGTTTCTCCTCCTTACTCATGTAAAAGAAGAAAAAATTATAATAATAAATGTAATGTATTCAGACAATTATTTCAAATTATAAATTATCGATATAGCCTTTCAAAACTTAAAATAGACTTTTAAAAAGGACAGCCGCTGTACTGTGTGAACCAGTGCGGCGCCCCAGCCCAAGAAGCTAAACTGTTGAGCTAACGTGTCGAGGCCTGTGGAGGCCAAGCCGCATGCCGGGGACAGCGGATGTAGCATGAAGCGTTCCCGCACCCTCCGGTGTTGTAAGCGGCAGAGACAGTTCACCGCAGAGTTTTAGTGGGTTCGAGCCCCACATAACCACATCAGCGTCCCCGCGGTGGTGTGGTATGCATACAGGCATTTCTCTGAGAAAAAAAAAACCCTTTTAAAGAGGACCAGTTATAAATACTAAGTTCATAAAATAGGTAATAACATTTAAAAAGGAAATAACATATTTAAAATTTTAACACACGTAACTGTTATTAAGGTGAATTTAAAGAAAATGTAAGTTCCACTTCCATTCAGTTGTAATGTAAAACACTGTAGCAACAGAGTAAATTAAATTTTCATATCCAAAAGCTAGGCTTTATATCTTGTGGACTTTTTTGGCCCGGGATTTTGCTATCTTCTGGGAATAAACTCTTTGTATACGGGCATGCCAACGAACCGGCTAATAAAAAATATTGACGTCATAACTGTAGAAGTGTTTGTGTAAAACATTGTTATAAAATGTTTATGAAGCCGCAGCCACCAAATCTCAATTTTATTTGTATACCAACATGTTAATAAGCTAAAGTAACGGGTTGAAATTATAAATACATACTCAATATAAAATATAAATCTACTATTTTTATTAAAAGAATTTTTTAAATAATGTTTAAGAAAAAAATATTCAAAATTTTGTTTTAATTTCTAAATTTGTCAGCACTTTATAATTTTTAAATTTTTTATCTCTCCTTAATAAGATAACTTCAAATATTAATTAATATTGATAAAATATAATTTTAATAAATTGGTTAGTCTTAATTATGTTCTTAATATATTCTTAATTTTTATGACATTCATAAAGTATACGAGAAATCTGTATAATTTGAATTACATTTACCATAAAATTGAAATTTTTGGCTTCAGCCGTCATATCTGCAGTCCTGATGGTTCAATGTATCAATATACAACTTAGGTATATGGTGTCGCGAACTTGCAAAATTTAATAGTAACCAATATACCCGCTCATTTACCCGCTCATTTAGTTTTACCCGCTCAGGTAGATTACGCTACATTTGTTATGATTAATTATCTAAAATATACTATTAATAAAAAAAAAATGTAACAGTGAAAAAAAATCTACAATTTGCTTTAAGAGTAACGTAGATTATTTTATCATTTTATAATCATTAGTAGATTAAAAAATAAAACACTTTGAGATTTTAATGATCCTTTTTATGGTGTTTTAATAAAAAAATAGTAACTTGGTATAACTATTTTTGTCATTGTTATAAACACCAAAATAATAATCAAATCAGAATCTTATTCTTATCTCTGCTCACTATATGAAGGTTGTTAGCTCAAGTGTATCTTTAATACATTTCTATCATTAGTCATCTCAGTACACGTTCCAGTACTTCATATATTTCACACAGACATTCTTTTTGGCCCTACTCACCATTTGTTATACCTTTATATTAATATAGAGAACTTTTTTTGTAGTCTTATATTTATTTCTCTGCGTATTTAGTTATTGACTTCTAGATATTTTTTTAATACTTCTGTAAAAATTTTATTTCCTCATATATTTATTTATTTATTTATTTATTCTTTATTGCACAATTCACAACAAAATGTACAAAAGGCGGGCTTAATGCTAGTAAGACATTCTCTACCAGCCAACCAAAGTGCAAAAAAAAAATTAAAAAAAAGAGACAAAAAAAAAAAACAATTGTAAGCAAATATTTAAATAAAATAAAACTCATTTAAACTCATTTCTGATTGTAATCATTGTTAAAATGATTTACAAATGTAATAAACATTAAGAACGACTCTAAACAGAGTTCTACAACTTGACAGCCTCACAACACTGTGTGATGAGTCACAACAGATTCCTGACAGACAGATTGGCAACATTTGACGGCTTATAACTTAATAATAATGGGGCTTTAGGCATATACTGATATACCAGCAATCTAATATAAGACCACTTACGTGTCAGCAATTAGCTATGGTTGGCTGAACCTCAGTTACTCCTGATTGAAATTATATTAAATTTGCCTCCAGTAACCAAATTGCTGTTTATGAAAATAAATTTGTTTTGTTGATATCTATATATATATATATATATTTATATTTTAAAATGTAGGGTGATAATTATTTTTCATTAAGGAGTATTTTAATAAGAGAGCCTCATAAATATTTAATATCCACAGAACGTTTTGCTATGAAATATTCATATTTATACAAGTTGTTATCAGAATCATGGAGAAGTCGATTACGTAATGTTAAGACTGTAAAATTAGTAAGTAAATTAGAGGCTTATAAATATAAGCCTCTAATTTACTTATGCAAATGCATAAAGTTGTTGTCCATGGCTTTATGATAAAAATTAATTACTTACTTTTTAATCCAAAATTATTAAAATATTTTTTTAATAATTTTTACAAAACATATAAATTAGAATTTTGACATATTGTAAAATGTTGAAAAGTTTATATATATCTCATATTGAATTCAATTTACTATTATAATACTAATCATAGTAACAAATATACAATTATAATCTTGATTTGATGGTCTTAGTTAATAGTATAAAAAAAGATAAATTCTTAAATAATATTATAATAATATCGAAGCTGAAATAAACTATACCAAATGAAGTAACCTAATTAAAATTCTCAAATATATAATGCGAGCAGGTATACATATTTAAAAAAAAGTTTATTTCAAGAAAACGAAAAACAATTTACAAATTAGATTATCCGAATATTTGATAACTTATAGTTATTTTATTAAGAACACTAGATATTTTTTTTTATTAAATAACAATTAATAACCACATCTGAACAAAATATGCATAACAATTATTATAAAATATTGCTAGACATAAATATTTGTTAATATATATTTCCATTGCAAAAAAAAGTTTAAAGTATATTCCATTATCTAATCTAAAAAAAACATTTTTTCTTTGCAATATATACTGCAGTAGTATACGCGAATACCTAAGAATATCCAACGGGAAGTGATCTATCCATATGCAAATTTTCAACTCGATCGGTGAAATAGTTCAGTCAGTAGTTTAGTTCGCAAATAAACACAAAGAAATATATTTGTATATCTTGTTAAACGATATTTAAATAATTTACAAATTTCAAGTATTAAAAGTAATTTTTTAATGTATTAACAAACAAACAAACACTCAATTTTAAGGATAAGAATCAATAAGGATCAATCGATGCCAGTAGTATATATATAAAATTCATTTATTTTAAGCTAGAAAGTAATAATAACAATAATAATGTATAATAAAATAATATATAAACTATATGATGATAAGTATTCACGAATTTTTCAAGGTTAAGAATATAAGGAGGGAAACTTTTTCTGTTACTACTAGAGTTAACAATGGGGAAAGTTATGTTTTGCTATTATCATATTAATATTTGTCGAAATTTAATATACTGTGATTTCTCATGCAAACAGTGTACTAATCAAATGTACTTGATTCGTACTCTATGTGCATGATAAATGTAAAATACCTTTTAAAAAATAACAATTATTATATTAATTAAATTGCTAACAAGTTTTTGAAAGACTAACTTATTATGTTAAAGCAATCCTTATCTAATACGCGCATAATAGAAGCAGTTTCAGTTAGTTATATTGTTGCAGATCCAATTCTTGAAACTTCGCAACACAGTATCGAAACAATGGCAAGTAGTTTGGGTTCCTCCTGGGTTTAGAAGTTGAATGGAACGTTGTTACGTCAAAGTAAATTAGTTTTAGATATTATATTAAGATATCACTCTTAAAAAATAGAAGGGGATGTGAAGGTTATACTTATGTTTTACAACTAAGTACAAAAAGCGAGTACAAACCGATTCAATTTTCTTGTCACTTTAAGTTCAAGCTTACATCCCAAAGGAATCTTCGAGTAAAGTTAGTTTATTTAGAGCGTACTTGTATCAGTCTTTGTTGAATCTCATCCGCTCATGCTGATGTCTATCTTAGTAAAATAGTAGAAAAGCAATATCAAAGTTTTGTTTATAGTTTAAAAAATATTTTCTCACTACATTAAAAGTACTAAACAATACATTATTTTAACCTGTAAATACCGACGCGTGGTCTTATAGACACATAGAATGAAGAGTTCCTGATATTTAAATATGTACAACTCCTCAATATTTATTAATCTTTCGGTAATTTTAATTGATAGATTTTAATTGTTAAGATATAATTTAGTTTTCTGAAATATATAAAAGGTTTGATATACAAATATCAACAACTATAAAACGTTTCTTTTAATATAAAAAAAAAAACAAATTTTCATCACAATAGCTTCATAACATAGCTTAGCCTATCATTCCTTTATAGATATTGACTTTACTCGTTACGTAAAGTACAGGCTGTAGTATGTCAGAACATGCTGCATTAATTCAGTTATATAAATACTCTATGTAACTAACACAGCAAGTCGGTAATTAAAGGTTAATCATGAATACACTTAATAGCTTTTAATTAACAGCAAGGGCCTAATAAAATGCCCTAATGTATCTTTTATTATTACCCATTAAAGTTTTGCATTCCGTTTAACGAGAGTCAATCAGTAGTTTTATGTAGAGATAAAATTTGTATTACAAACTGGAAAACTTATATTTTTTTTAGTTTATTTATTTTTGAGTACAGACTACTGTCTGTAGTACCTACTGGTACTGTATAATTTAATGAATTTCTTTTTCAGCTCAGCGTTTATAGGTAAGTTACTATTCATTTAGTATTATACGGAAACTTAGTGTGATACGGAAAAATAAGGAAATATGTATCTTTTGATCTAATAATTATGTAAGTGACTATGTTATATTATTTTTTTAGATTCGCGCATAATTGTAACCACATTTTAATTTTAACCCGACGTTTCGAGTGCTTTGCAGCAATCGTGTTCACGGCTAGACGAGACACACTTACATCTCGTCTACCCGTTTATATGCGAGAGTTTAAATCCGTAAAAATAGTTTTATTTCGACTATGTTATATATTTAGGTTTCAGAGAAATAAAAAATGAAAAATTTGTCAAAACGGGCAGGACTAAAAGTTGCGATCGCTAATCTGAAGGTAGTTAAGACACCGTCTAGTACCAGCATGAATCTAGTAGACTATACATTAATGTCTTTATTTCTATTTTTTTTATTTTTTTATTTATAGAAGAAACCGAGTCAATATTTATAAGACTTCTTCGAAAAATGTAACAAAATTTCTTACTATTGAAAAAATGGATATTAACATGTTTGGCTATTTTAAGCTTAATTAAATTTTAAATGAATATAAAATGTTATTTTTTCATTTTTACATATTTATTCAGGACTGGATACAAATATATTAATATTAAAATTTAAGGAGTCGTCTAAAAATATAAAGAAAATTAGCTTTCTAGCTATTCCAAGCTCGGTGTTGTTAAATACCAAATAGTGGTAGACAGTCGTTCTGTTGTAAAGATTAGATAAAAGAACTTTGAATTTATACCTACCTCAGATCAGATCCGCTTAAATAAATGTAACGTTATTTATATAAAAATTATAATAACACAAATGAAAAACATTATTCAGTAAACATCCAGCTACGTTTTTGGCAGTTCAGAAATATATGATTAATTGTTAAATAAAACTTTTGATATTTTTTTTAATCTTTTACTTTATGTAAATTTGGTCATATTTCAATATTATTGTTATTTTATTATAATTCTTACATTTTATGTTTAAAAATTATTAAATGTTATAACATTGTTTAACGAGAGAAATAACAGAATATATTTTTTTCTGTATGACGATTTACTCATCCATAATTAATATTATCTTTACATATCCAGTTGTTCTCATGTTAAATTTATCGAAATTGGCCCGACTAGTTTCAAACCCGGCCCGGGCCCTTATTCATGAGCTCGGAGCGTGGCGGACTTGCGTTGTGAACTTGTTCGGCCAAATTCCGATAAATTTAACGTGAGTACAGCTGGATATCTAAACATAATAGTTTAATTATTTTCATCTACAATTTACATATTAATCATATTAATTATGAAAAAATTATAGCCACCGCTTTATCTCATCAGTTTAATAATTTTATTTTTCTACTCTATCTTTAGAAATAAATGGACCGGATATTAAATCAAGTATCCTTCAAAGTTCAAAGGGCAAAAGGTAAGTGCATTCAACAATCCTGTTACTTGAGAAAACATTATGTACTCGGAAAACAAAATGTACAAAACGTCTTTGGTATTGCATGAAATATTAAAATAAATAGTGAAAAAACAGCCCAGCTTTGAACCTGTTTGTCGCACTCTGAACTATCATGTTTAAACTGCCTAAGGCAAAACTTTAACTTCTTCTGTCTTTATTTAATAGGAAATATCGCTCCTTTATCAGTTTGATCCGAGTATTTTGTATCTTGAGCCACTTTCTTACGATGAAGACGATTAAACTAATCGTAATTAAAAAATATAATTGAATTTGCATAAGAACACTTCCATGTTTATAAACAATTTCAGATATGAAATATGGTATAGATGGTACATATATGTATCAAAATGTAAATGAGCTTGGATCTTGTCATTAACATTTATTTCATAAAGTAAGACGAAATGACATGAGCAAGCTGGTTTTATTGCATTAAGCAGATTAATGTAAGCGTAGCTTCGAAGCGTTCGTTATTCTTTATTTCTTATTTTCTAAAAATAAAATATTATTAAGAGTTGTTTTCTTAATTTTTTTATAAGGCTCTAAAAACTATGTCAGGAACTACTTAGCTTACAGATTATTTTCTTGTTCATCTATGTTTCACTACATTGTTTTTAATAAATTAAATTTTCAACAAAGCCACCGTAGTTAATTTTTCGACAATCTTTATAATCAGTTATGCTTACTTTGTTTTGAACGATAATTTGAGGATATGTAAAAGTATTTTGGCTCAAAATATGAATGAAATGAAAATCCATGTTAAAGAATATGCCATCTTATATCAAAAATCTTCTATATCTCATTTTGAACAAGCTTAATTAAGCATTGTGTTCGGTCAAAACGCTGTAGTAGGGGTTAAACCGCAAATAACAATTTTTATCCCCGGGTTAGATTCTAGAAAAACGTAATCATTCTTTTTCCTGAAATAGCAGTTTTTTTAGGCGAGTAAAATTAAACTCATCGCTGTGGAATTGGAACTCGGTCATAAAAATTATCACAGATATTTTGAATTTAGGAGAAGCAATCCAATGCATTTTGCATTTAATATACCAAAGTCAGTTAGATGACTGCATGTTTATTTTGATACTAACACCTTCGCATTTTCTTTGCATATTCACTAGCACAGCATGTTTTTAAAGACTTGACTTTAAAATAATGCTGTCCTCTTTACTCCTACGCATAAATCAACTAGCAGTAGTCAGCTTTATCACACAAGGAGCGACAATTTCAGAAGTGTATGAAAAGCTTTCAGTCCGCGCTCGTGCGGCACGGCGAACGGATGTGCGTATATCGTAAAAAAACGATTTATTCCGAAATATTTAAAACATCGCTAACCATATTGAGAGTCAAATATTTTTAATAAAATAACGGACGCCGCCGCCACGAGAATTACTTTCAAAAGTAAACCAAAAAAAACATTTGGACCAAATATAACCTGACATTATATCATAATCCAATATTATTAACTCTGACGCCTGTTCGTAAGTGGATGTGTTTGTGATGTTTTCGATATACTTATAAACTTTATACTTTCGTTGTATCAAAACTTTGTGTTTTTAGTACAAATCTATACCTTCTTATAAAATATTACCTCATGTTGTAGACATTATCTTTAAATTATTTTAAATCCAAATATCAAACTTAGCTTCATATCAGTACAGTTTTGGTGGAACAATTATCTGGTGCGAGGACCAAGTTTGGATGAATTGTATTATAAAAATTTTGTGTAAATATATGTAATTAGAGGTGTACAGTGTAAATTATAGACATATCTGTCCTAGTGTTAAGGGAAACGACGACAACGAAAATTATTAATATCGATTTTTCATATCAGGTAAGATATCTAAAACATTTTTAGATCTCGTAATATTATTATTATTTGCTATTATATACTTCGAATTTAATTCTAAGTTAGTTATCAATTTAAATAATATACTAACATCAAATGTTATTTTAAATCATTTCCTATTCATCATGATTGACAAAAAAATTTATATTCAAACAGATTCTTTGTAGTTGAAATGGCATAACAGTAGATAATATTTACATTATGTTGTATCATAAAAGCAAATAAAACAAATAAACGAAAGATTATTATGGGATATTACAAATTCATTATCTGAAAAGCTATGGTTACTATGGGTATGTTATTGAAAAAAAATATATAGACTGGTTAGGCTAGAAAGAGTTATATATTGAACCTTAATAATATGTGAACAGCTTGAAAGCACTCTGTGTTTTTTGTCGCTTACAATTTTTAAAAATATGATTACAAAAGAGTTTTCAAAGGTTTTTATTATTTAAGATATGTTTTATGTTACCTATAGCCTTCTGCAACATAAATGGTGTTTCTGACATGTAGCACCCTTGAGGAACAGGATGGATAAAGGTTAGTAGGACTTGAGAAGGGCTGGGCTTCCGGCTTTCTTATTGAACTTAGGAAACACATATACAAAAGCTATTCACGACAATCTTTTGTGGCAGTGGTCTGTAGAGCCACCTCTATTATATGTAGTCGCTTAAGAATACATATATTCTATTATTTAAAAAATCATACATATAAAATATATTGTTCATATTATAATCATATAATCACTATCAAATAAAACCACAATAAAAATTTTAAACGATGGATTTTTAATTGCATGTTTAAATTTTATTACATAATATTAGTATCCAAAATTATATATAAAATTTAATATGTTCTCAATATTCCGCATGTTATCAGTTATCAAACACAGGCTATTAACTAGAAGATAACTGGTAGCTCCGTGTTAATTGACAGTTAGATCGAAGCTTCGGAAAGTGGGGAATTGATTGTTTGCTCAGTTAAAAACAGCAAAAAATCAATAAGCGAATAGATTACAGTGACGACGCTAAATGAAAATTTTATTATCATTTTAAGTGGTTTCAAGTCAATAAATATGTGTGTATGTGTGTTATGTAGTCATACATAGAGTGCACCGACAAGGGACATGAATATGTCTGTTTTAATAACACAATCATTTAATTTGGCGTTTATTATATCAATTGTCATGTGTATATTCAAGTACTACTATGAAGTTGAAGATATGTTACTATCCTTTGCTAATTTCATTTGTCGTTTTATTTTGGGTATATAAAAACCGATAATGGAAATAAAATTTCCTATAAGAAAAGTCCTTAAGACTATTAACCCATTACTTCGTAGTGATTCAATCAGGGTTTTTCTACTTTCATTTACTTGAAAAAATACATAGCCGATCTTTTAAATGAAAATTTCTTTATCATTGTATAATTCATTTAAAAGAATCCTTTAGAACTTATTTCCCTAATATAGTTCGCGGGTCCATTGTGAAATGGATTATATTTAAGAAGATTGAAATCGGTTTCAGCGAACTTCGTGAATGATAATTAAAGAAGTTTAAGTCGGGATTGATATTAAAAGTTTTCTATTGAATAACTTAATAATAGAAATTCGCTATTTTGTTAAAAGAACGAGAGGGAATAATTCTTTTTTTAGTTTTTTTTGTTGAGGTTTTTGATTAAATTCGCGTCGCATTAGTAACTATTTTTAAGCAAATTATTTTAAAAATTCAATGTTTAATAAATGTAAAGATTATTCTTTATTAAAAGTATTTAATTAAAAATTAACCTTATATAACTTGCATTTAGTATTATACACCACAATGAAAATTAGAATTCAAAACTAAAATCTCCATTCAAAGAGAGTTTTTACAAAACATCTTTTCATTGTCAAAGCTACGACCAACTCGTAGAGATAATTGCCACGGACCAGAGAAGAACTGGCAATAGTAACACAGTGACCTTGTCTTTTATACAATTTTTAAACCTATACTTTAAACCAAATTTACATTTATAATAAAATTATGAAGTGTTCTGGCAGCGATTGCTCTATAACCACGGTGCATAGTAATCTGAATATTTGGAATGTAGTGTCCGTAAGCACACAAACCTTCCTTAAATAGCTTATTTCATATTATATATATAATTAATATAAATAACATAATTTTATTTTAAATTTACAATTTTCATTTCAATCCCACTGTCTAAAATATTTTAACTAATAAGCAGTACCTTTTTCATGTGAATTTTTTTATTTAATTTTATAGGATAACTACGGAACCCTTCATAATACGCGTTAGACGCATTCGACTGACCTTTTATAATATACGGTATTAACTTTGTTAAATAATAAAATTAAGGCGTCATTATTATCTTTTTTTATAAAAATGTGAATACTAGATAATCATTAACTACTTTGAATATATAAAAATAAACTAAAATTCATTTAAAAGTAAAATAAGATTAGTAAAGTAAATTAGTCGCTTTTATAAGAATATTAATATTTTTAGGAGATAACTTTATATTGACCTAAGATTTTTGTTCAAGAATTAATTTATTAATATTAATTAATTTTTTAGCCTTGAGACATAATTTCCAAATTTACTTGAATTCAAAAGATTCAAAGATGTCACCTTGGCTTTAAAATATGAATATTATGAAATGATCAAAGAACTACAGCCTTTATTAAGACTGTAGATAATTGGTAAACATTATTAACAAATATAAATATATCAGTTGATTTATATTTACATAAGTTACAAGTTACTTTATTGCAACGAAAAACTTTCTTATATCATTAATTCGTAATAAAAACAATTTTTAATGGACTTAACTCTCGTATATTTTTAGTAACATTTTAATTTTAACCCCACGTTACGAATGCGTTGCAGCAATTGTATTCACGGGTAGACGAGATGTGTTTGTCGGTAAGTTGGTTAATTAGTCATCTAATGACTAATTATACTCTAGTTAAATCCGTTAAAAATAGTTTTATTTCAAATGTGTACTCATGAAAATCTAAGAAAATATGATTAATTAACTTGCAATTTTATCGGTTGCCAAATCTATGTATTTGTGTAAATATTCAAAAAAAAGTTTTAAAATTATTCAAGTATGTAAAGAAATTCATATTATATTTACTTACGAGTATACTTAAGTAGCTATTTCCGTAATGACTACTTCAGACGCAGCGTAAATGGAAAATGGAAACCCAGTTTTTATTTAGCTTAGATACACCGTTCTACGTAACCGCAGTGTTGGTCTATTTCCGCCTTAATCTATCACATGAACATTCAACATGACCGATTTCTATTATGTATTGTGTGATCGAAAATACTACGTAAACGGAAAATGTATTTCAATTTTCAATATTTTCTTTTATGATTTTTATTCGTGGATAATAATAACAAATAACGTGGATCGGGAATTGAATACGTTTTTTTTATTTTTATTAAATATATTTAAGTAAATGAAGCAAGGAAAATAGCTTAAACTCTGATATATCTTATCAACATTACTTTTATATAAAATAATTAATATTTCATTCTCTCACTGATTGATCCTATTTTAGATATTCTCGAAACCTTCCAATTAATTATCTTAAATTGTAATTAAACAAAAATTCAATATATTTAGATATAGGTATTCCAAGACTTTAATATAACTTATTAATTATAACTCTCATATCGGATTCAGTACGATATTATAATATAAATTTATGAGATAAAATTAAATATTGAGTCGAAAATCTTGTAAGAAAATTCAGTGTTGTTATGAAGCGTTTTAGTACCCGTGAAACAGATTTGCATAACACGCCCAGTAATCTCATTTGCAATGATGAAGACAAATTGAGCGTGAAATAGCGGAACCATAAACGTTATGGTAACCTTCGAAGTCGTTGACGAGTAATTGTTTCTTAAGGAGTTTTTGAGTAAGGTTTTGGGTTTGGAGGGAGTAAAGCAATATGTTCTTAATAGATTGTATTCATTTTTAATTTACTTAATTTACCAATTCTATAATTCTGACTAACCGAAAAACTTTGACATTTAAATGTTCAACTTAAAATGAGATAAGTATTTAATTTCACGTAACTCATTAGTTAGTAATAAATTACCGTGCATAGTTGTCCTTCGTGGTTTGACTAAACACTGTAATAAATAACTTGAGTTACAATTAGCTCGCTTGCATTAACTCTAATGTTCCATTAGTATACTTGATGGAGATAACATTCCCAAACATATACCCCTGGCTAACCCCCATATGGTCATTATGGGAAGGAAGGCTTAAAGAAGTTGTAATTCACATTGCATTTTGCAATCCAAATTTCGTTTTACTCTTGCTATATATTTATTATAATTAGAAGAAGATAAATATTACTTTACTTTTTTTAGTGTCGGTCAAAATAGTTAATAGTGTCATTTAGGTTTGATTCTTTACTGAAACAGTTAATAACTCAATAGCCAATGTATTTTTTTTTTGTATCTAAACTTTTGTGATCCATGATTAATATTATATATTATTATCCGGCTGTATTTACGTTATTATTATCGGAATTTGCCCGACTAATTTTGAATCCATTCGGAGTCCTTATTCATGGGCTCAGAGCATGGCGGAATCACGGCGTGAATGTAGCTTTCTTTCAAGAATTAAATATGAAATATTTTAATTTAACTTAAAGTTATATTATTAAGGAGTACAATTAATCCGATTAATGGTAAAGTAAATCTGTATTTCAATAAAACTATTTTTCGGAAATAACTCGCGTTTATTATTACATTTTTAAATTTAACTCGACGTTTCGGATGCTTTGCAGCAAACGTGTTCGCGGTAAGACGAGATGATGGTGTCTGTCCTTCATACCGGTATAAGGTCGTGATCCCGGCATCTCTTAAGGAAGTTTAACGATGATAAGAGTCTTGCATGTTTAGTCTTGAGGTACTCCAACTGGCGGATTTTATTTGATGTTTCCAGTCCTCTCGTCTTACCGCGAACACGTTTGCGGCAAAGCATCCGAAACGTCGGGTTAAATATAGAAATGTAATAATAAACGCGAGTTATATCCGAAAAATAGTTTTATTGAAATTTGTAGTACTCGTGTAAATCTTAGAAAACATTAAATATGTATTTGTTACTTAAAAATTACAATATAAATTAAAAAATAGAAAAAGCAAAATAATAAATTCCAATTGAAATTGGTTCTATTCAAGGCCCTCAATGCCAAACCAGTATAATTTATATAAATTTATTAAAGCACTTTCCTAAGAAACTCTTTTTGCACATGATTTATTATCTTAGAGTAGTGTCAGATTCAGTTTAAAATATATCTTTAAGATTTTAAAAGTGATGTTCAATATGCTTTAAGCAAATATATATATTTTAAAGTGTGAAAGATAATGAAACGATTATTTTAATACGTAAACATGACGTGTTAATAAGATTTATAAATTCAAAAAACACATTCTCAGTAAAGTTAAAAAATACTGTTGTTATTATTAATTTAAAAATAAAAGGATATTTTTTCTTTTTACAAGATAATGGTTTAATACACATTAAAAAAAAAAGAAAAATGAACAATGTGTTATATAAAGGAAAGAACCTCAAAATATGCTTGAATCCACATATTTTATTCAATTTTATATGCACGAGAAACAAATGCAATAAATATTTCATTTGATTTTGCTTCTGGGTCTCGATGAACGCATACTGTATGGAAATGTTCTTCAAATACCTATTTCCTTACAATAAGCAATATTGAGTAAATCTATACTAGGATTGTTACATTACTTTGCTTTATTATAACCAACAATATTTTATAGAATAGGAAAGATACTAGTATATTTTTAGTTCTGTATTTGATATCAAGGGTGTTTAAATATACTTACAATAAGTTAACAGCGATATATATCCATATTTATATTGTTTTTAAATTTAAATCTGTAGGATTAAACTTTTAAATATCTTGCACATGTTTTCTCCAATGATATAAATAGTCCAGTAATACTCGTATCAAATTCATGTTAATAAAGAACCTACATATGTGTTACAGTTTTAATATAAGCCGTGGGTAGTTTATTTAGGCAATATGGTGGATTTCTTTAGCCTAACACTATAAATCTAAGTCCATCTTCGAGTTCACAAATAAATGTCTTAGTTTTATAGTTGAAATGTTATTGAACAAGATTTGTGTTTGTTTTAGATTGTTTATCGGCTCTGTACATTGAGTTTGAATGCAAATGTGTCCATGCAATAAATTATTGCTTTAGATTTTATTGTTGTACAAATAGCTTTTAAACATAATACGATTTTGAAATAATTATTGTACTCGCACTGCTTACTTTGTAACGTTATATATAACACGGTAACTTGATAAATAAATAATTAAATTTACGTTAATTTAATTTAATATAATAAAACTTTTTGTTTAAAAAATATAGTTAATTATTTACGTGAATAATATTAGAATTCTTTTACAATTATTCTTAAATTAGAGATTTATTTTACAAATTTGAATATCTAGAATTAGAAGCCAATAATTTACTAATGGTGGTAGATAAAATAATATTTTACTTGCTTTTCACTATTAAATTTTTAAAATTTACAAAGTTAAAAAGGGAGCAAACAACTGAACAGAGAAAAGAGTTCCACTGATTGAAAAAATAAAGGCTGCTAGGAAATCTGTTCGTATTATAAGATAATATCCGGCTTTATAAAAGACTTTCTATATTAATATTACAGTTGTTGGAATTTATTCAAGAGAAATGTATTTTAACCATTTTCAAATATATATATATTTTATTTTCTATTCACCAGTAAAATATATTAAGTAATTCTATAAAATTATATTAGATCACAATTGTCATTCTTGATAGGATTAAAGAAAATTTGAATAACACCGGGTGAATAACTTTAGCGCTGCAATGAAATTTAGTTCGTCTAGACAAAAGATAAGACACAACCTCCTAAAAGAAAAATAAAGCGCTGTGACAAATAAGATGCATTTGCTTGTTTACTTTTTATAGTATTAACCCTGAAAACTAATTTTCATTTAAAATATTTACTGTTTTTATTTAATAAAAAATAGTATAATTAAACATTTAAAAAGCCAACTCGCTTCTAAGAAATAAACAAAATATTTTAGGGATCTGTATAGGAACATTTCCTCACTAGTTACTATCATTTATTACTACTAACATACTACTATTTATTAAGATTATAACCTTCTTAGAAAGTATGTACAATAGTAATAAAAAACATATAGGATTCAGAAGATATTGATATTATTTCTTTATACAATTTGAGTATTGAATAGCTATTATTATAATCTATATCAGCTGCCTTGTTAGGACAATTTAGGGAAATATATTTTTATTATTACACATACTCTTCGAAAACATTGGTAATAAATTTCTTTTACAAGAGTTTTCAAATTATAAGAGTAGCTCGGGGATCCGTTCACGGCGTTAACGTGAAAATAAAAATATCTTCATTTGTTTGTGTTTCTTATTTGTTGAATAATATTTGCCAAATAAGTTACGCTTAGCCACGTGTTGCTGTAGACGTGCGTAGTTTGGTTGTATAATATTATTTTTATTCTCGTTTTACGAGTCGACCATGATGCGATCTTTTTTTTCTTAATTTGTACTAAGTCTGAAAAAGAGTTGCTGAGAATCTTAAATCTAACTTTGTATTATATCTTATGTTTAGAATAAATAGATAAAGTACGTAACTCGTCTTTTAATCGTATGGTCTTTACATATAATTATTTATACTTGCTTATTCAAGAATAGTTTCTAGAATTAAAACAAAATAAACATTATAATATAGAAAAATGGACTCATTTACACACCTACACATTTACCAAACTCCCACACACATTCAAACACAAAATAATAGCCTCTACCTTTTATTGTTTTCTCTTTTACTATCAATTAATGATAATTTGTTTCGATTTAAGGTATTGTTAATATGATATCCTATTTGGTCCCAATTAATATAACAGGTATGCAATATATATGCATTCTGCGGTAACGAAATATACGGAAACGAAATGAAACACGAAATATAACAAAAAATATATAAAACACCCATACACACCGACGCACACACACACACACACACACACACACACACACACACACACACACAAACACACACACACACACACACACACACACACACACACACACATACAAAAACATCATACGTCTTATTTATTATTAAAATTATAGGTATGTTAGGGCTCAAAGCCTAGGGAGAGAAGATGAAGCATGATCTCATGTCAGATTAGTGATGTTAGGTCAAATCGGAATACATAAATAAGCAGGCGACGTGTAAACAAAGGAACTAAATATGCATATTTGAGTGAAACCGAGTACGAATTAATATAAGAGAATCATTGCAATTCACTATTTATGTTGTAATTCTAATTTTACTAATATTATAAATGTATAAAGAGGTATGTTTATATGTTTGTTTTTTTTAGTCAATATTGCAAAATAACTGAATAGTTTTGAATATTTTTTAAACAAATAACTTTATAACTAGGAAATTGTAAAAAATTGTTATAACGGACGAAACGAGTAGCTATTATTCAGCTTTGGAGGGAGAGAGGACTTTGCCCTGTTCTGTTATTGTTTATTATTCTACATCTGGTTCCTATCCGCCTTTCTTGTAATCAGTTTCACCAATAATTTGTCGTGCAAAAATATAATTTATTGTTATATTTTTGCTTAAATTTTTTATTTATAATATCTAAGTTTTCTTCGCTAAAATGTCAAAGTAGTAATCAGATATACGTAAGATAGATAGATAAGTAAGATAGGTAAGTAATTTTAATTAATTCTAAAACTTCCAATTACCAAAGCATATTGAATTAAGGGAAATGTTGTATTGTTTAGTTCTTTGAAGTTTAGTAATTATATTCAAAGGGATCAAATATATCCCTATATTTGTCTATCCACAACCAAGTTTGTTAAAAGGATTCTATACATTTACAATAGGAATGAGAAGCGTAGTGATAATATAAGGCCTTTTTTACTTGTATCTTGTCTTTAAAACTTTATTAATCAAATTATACATCACATACTGTGTTTCAGACAAGTTTTAATTATCGGTAACTTGATGTCTGGAACATTACTTCTTAAGAACCAATTATTGTTATAATGAAGACGTTACGTTCAATACAAAAAATATATATTTAGGTATTATTTATATCTGTGTATCTGTAATGTATATATATTACTTTATTCATGATGTAAAATAAAATTATTGATATAATTTATATAAAATTTGATTTAAACTTTAAATTTTTTCATGATTAACGAAATATGAAAATAAAATTGAATGTTGCAGTAGAAATAAATACAGGCCAATCAGTTGTTGAAGTGCTTTGAAATAAAATAAATTATGCACTCTAAAACATGATAATGATGAATTATAAAAATATTTACTTTTTTATATCAATAATAACTTAAAAACTTATAAATTATAGTAGTGATTTCATTGTTTTTATTCTATGAAAATAATAAGTAATTCAAATAAAACAATAGTAATTTCATTAAAAGATTTATCGGACACAATATAACGTATTGTTCTGATATATTATTAAATAAAAGGTTCCTTGAAACAGTATTTTTGGAGTAGAAATCACTTTAATACAATTTTGTCTGTATATTATGATCAAAATAAGACTATAAAGATTAATAGTCGTATGAAAGAAAACACAAAATTATAATAATTAAAAATATAAATTACAAGATTTTCTGATTATTGTATTAATAATACTTAAATAACATTAGTGTTGATTATAAAAAAAGGACAATACCTTGAATTCTATAGCTGTACATAATTCATGACACCAATTTGGAGCGCTAGGAGGGAAATATTTCAACGTCTTAGAAACTTAACAAGAACCACTTGACCCCGTTATGTTAGTACGGTGCAGTTTTACTTGGAATAATGGTAAATAACTCGAGACAAGATGTTCGAAATTATAAGAAAATAACCTGGAAAGGTTTTCCATTATAGGTTTTTTTTTAAATAATGATGTCTGGAAGCTAATCTGTTTACGTGACTTTGGGTGCTGCAGGATTGTAAATAAAAAATGTTGAGCTATTGTTAAAAAATATATTTACAAATATGTGTATTATATACATATATTTATGTATATATTATTATTAGTATTTAGAATTAGTATTTAGAAACCACTTAGATTTAGTTTTATATGTGGCAAATTTTTCATTTTATTGTTTTATTATTTATACCGCCTTCTTGTCATATTTTTCTTTTTATTTTTCTATGTGTTGAAAGGTAGAAAATTATCCATAGCATTAAGTCTGCCCGTTGCACCTTTTTTGTACAAGAAATAACTAAATTTATATGATTATCATTTGTATCATTACATAGTATATTCGTGCAACAAAAATATATTAGATTTATATTTAAACTAGATATAGTTTCTGCTTTGGAGGACTTCATATAATTGAATAAGTACATTAATGAGGATCAAGGAAACTTGAAAGAGATTAAGAACATCAAAAAGACATTTAAGATGATGCGGCAACTGTCAATATACGTTAAAGATCAGCGTCCTTCTAATTTTAAGATTAATAATCTTTGAGCGACGTAAATTTAATAATTAATAATTTAAATCGAAGTTTTGAAATAAATATGAACCAAATATATAAATAAATCTATTTATTTCAAAAAAAATATTTTTCGGATATAACTCGCGTTTATTATTACATTTTTATATTTAACCCGACATTTCGGATGCTTGCAGCAAACGTGTTCGCGGTAAGACGAGATGATGGTGTCTGATGATGTAATAATAAACGCGAGTTATATTCGAAAAATAGTTTTATTGAAATGTGTAGTAATCGTGTAAATCTTAGAAAACATTTTATCTATCTACTTTTATTTAAGATAAAAAAAACAATATTTTTGAAAATAAATTAAGTGATGGTCACGAAATGTAAAGTAAAATCAGTTCGAATTACTAATATTATATAAAAAAATGTAATATCTTATGAAAGCAATACTGCTTTAAAATTCAAATATATTTAGGTCTGTAAATGAAGTAATAATAAAAATTTGATCGCCTTAAGCAGTTTTCGTTATTGCACATAAGAGTTCTTACATGATCATAACCAGAAATATCTAATAACTACTTTTATCGGTATTACATTTCATAGAATAGAGCTTGCTGGCGTCTCAAGGGCATACTTGAATTATATATATATATATTTAAGGGAAGGGAATTTGAAGTTGGGTAAGCAGAAAATTTTATTCGGAATTATATTAGTTTTTTTCTTTGGAAGTACAATAAGGTATTTTGTTAAAGGTTTATTGGTATTTTTGAGGGTGATGTCCCATTCTATAACAGAAAATCACCATACTCTTTCTAATCTCTTTCAGTATATTCAAAAAAATTATGTATTAATGTCAAACACAAGGCAACACAGGGTTCTGCTTACAACCAACAAGACCTTTGGAAAATTGAGTCAACAAAAATTTACAGTTAAGTGTCATACTAATAGAAAAATTGTAGAAGAAAAAGTAATAATTTATAGAAGAAATTCATAACGTATGGCAAGTATTTACAAGCTAATTACTATATAAAAACTAAACTGTATGATATTGTTGTATACTGATAAGTATCAGCAAGTGCTTAAGGATATCTAGTCACATATTTAGGTAATAAATTTTCAATTGTTTATGTGAGCCAGCAGATCTTGTTTATATCATACATTTATATATTTAATAAAATAATAATATTTTTAAAGTTTTCTCTATTAAAAAAATATTTTTATATTATAAGATTGACTGAAGTTCAAAGGATGGCTAATTTTTTAATTTAGGTATGTATTACCAGATTTCATCCCGACATGCTCCTGAAGATGAATAAAAGCCCCAAATGTGTTGATACTATTCTGGAATATTCCATCAGTCTGCCAATTTATATTACATCTAAAGTTTCCTATGAATCGAAAAATTTTATGAGAAAATTAAACAATCAACCCTTTTCTCATACCCAAAATTGTATTGAACCTTCTTTGCGCGTGCTTGCCTTTAACTTGAATGGATTAGAATTTTTCCATCAACCACTATTTTACTTATAATACTTGTATGTTGTTAATTCTAATCGGCGGCTTTGCCTTTCTCAACTGAATAAACAACCCTATAGCTTTGTGTTTATCCGGGTCATGACCTCCGTGTCACGTTTCATCGTGAATGACATTAGTTATTAGATTAGATTGTAACGTATGTTAGTATATTATTAATTTACTCTTGCCCATATTGAATTATTTTATACTAGAAAAATAATTTTTATTATATTATACGATTTTAAGCAAAACAGTTAGTTGAAACGTGTCCAGTGTATAATTTCCTTCTCCAGGGAGTTATGTTTAAAGCATTGACATAAAAATAGGTACGTTTTATGAGACTTTTATGTTTTGCCATTAGTCATGTGTAGTCACCTAATGTAATTGAACTTAACAAGCATGTTAAGTGAGTCTACACCGATCGATGGCCTGTTTGATCAATATGCTCATCACGTGCTCACTTCAATTAGTAAACCTTTTATTGCTGAAATCATCAATTAAATAGGAAAGGTCGATTATGTTATTATATGTATGTATATCATTGTATGTTCATCTTGATCTGTGTTAGATTCAATGGAATAATACTTTTGAAAAAGCATTTATTTTACATTATTTAGCACTTGGGAAGCTTGTTATTCTTTAATCACTATTTTCTCTTTCTTTTTCAATTTATTTTACAACGTAAATATGTGTACATCCCCCCTTAGTGAAGATGACATCGCTTCTAAATATTAATAAGAATCTAAAGTAAATTACTTATAAATAGATAATATGATTGATATGCAGGTTTCTGAAGGTCAATCGATCGCATGTTTGATCAATATGTTCGTCACCTTTTGGGCTCAATTAGGAAACCCTTCAGTGGCGCGCAGTGCGTAGGCAGCAGTCTTATTTTATATTATATTACGCAGGTTGCGTTCAGTCGTTAATTGTGTTTTAAAAACAATGAAAAACTTTTAAATATTATTACATAAAGAAGATCTTATAAAATAATTATAGGTGTACTATCAAATGACTATTATTTTATTATTATTTTTAAATAATTACCTTTTATTCTTATTAGTATTATCATTTTTTTTTCACGCCTACCAACAATCTTTCTTGTACTTCGTAAGGTTGGCTGGTAGAGAATGTTTTTGTAGCATTAAGCCCGCCTTTTGTGCATTTTTGTATTTTGTGCAATAAAAAATTAAATAATAAATAAATAAGTCAGATTTTAAGCAATAAGATATTTACGTCTTGGTGACCGTTTAGTAAAATTTTTAATTACAAATTTAAATTATATAGAGTTCACTGCTTCACGCATTAGCAGTGAGTATGTAATGCATATTACATTAATATCGCATTAAAATGATATTTATTCTGTAGGTATTTCCAAATCTGATAAAGTTAAAATTTTTGTTTCACAACATTGACTGACGTTTATGTAAAACGTCAGTCAATGTTGTGGAACAAACATGGACTGACGTTTTAAATAAACGTCAGTCAATAACGTTAAGATGTTATATTCATTGTAATTAATCATATCGTTGGCAAATAATTGATAATATCGTATCAAATTTATTGCGTTGTATTGTGTTAAATTGTGGGAATGTCTGAAATTTATAAATTACCCAAACAAAAGAAGAACGAAAGAAAATTCAGTAATAACCTCATTATATAGATCTGTTTTGTGGTTTTATCAGTAAAATAAGGAAATTTTTCTTTAATAAATCAACTTTTCTAAATATGCTTCAGAGGGATATAAGGTATATTTTTCCGACGCTTCAAATTCAATTCTCTTTCAATAACGATATTATAATTTCAACATATTAATTAATTCCTGAACCTTAATCTAAGTTTAAGAATTAGATAATAAGTATCACATTATGCTAAAAACTAGAAATTTATTAATAAAACAAATTGCGAACATTTTAATAATAGTTTAACAATGATTGTATTAAGACTTTGGTGTTTCATGATTACTATTGTATAAAATTATTCGGTTTACTCACTTCAACATTGTTGGAATTTGTCCGTCTAGCTTTAAACCCGTTCAGAGGGCGTATTCATGAGCTGAAAGCATGGACAAATTGCGACGTGAACTGAACAGTTCAATTCGAAATTACTCGGTCAAATTCCGATAAAATAAACGTTAGTATAATTTGATTAGCATAATATAGTTCTCGACATTTGTAATGTAAACTATATATCGGACTATTATAAAACAGTATTCGTCCATTTGTAAGTTTGTATGCAATATGATGTAATAATATGTTACGTAAAATTATACGTAATTTCTGTCTACGTAAATACATTCCATGATGAATCTTTTTGGGTTATTTATTTAGAATTAAGCTTAATAAGAAATAATGTAAAATGATTGCGTGTATCATCCATACTCTGTAGTTAAATATAGCGGTAACTAGTTCTCATATAGATCCGGCCTTTAAAAACTATTTATAATACTAAACTGGTATTTTATGGCAGCATAAATAAATACACGCAAATCCTACTTGTGTAAATATTTTTACTTCACTATTTATATTGAAAAGCTAAAGAAATGTATGCAAATGTTAGTTTTTTATAGAAACTTGTTTGTTCTAAAATATTTTGTAACCTTTCATAATACTATTATTGGTTTCAAGTGATATTTTAAACATTCAACATTGTAAAGACCATTCAATGTGGCGTCCATGTGTTGTATCTTTATAAACACATGATCTTTGTAGCGCAATTTCCGATATATCTTTAGTTCATGATTGCTTTTATCTAATTTTACTATACTCATAATCTTTGACAAAGTTAATGGAACTTTCACTGTGAAATAGAGAAGCTTCAAAAGCTAAATATAAATTACATTCATTAAACGTTTCGGTTGCCACCGAAAATATATCTTACAAAAATGAGAATTGTGTGTTCTAAATAATTAAACTCTCTGCATGAGGTGATTAAAGTACATGATATGAAGAGAAATAAACTTAGTTAAGTCTTTTTGTTTGTCCTGGGAATCACGTGAAACGGTGATTACAATTTTTAACGGACTTTCACTGAAATATTGATATTTTTATAAGGCTTATAATCACTAGTTATTGAGCGAAGCTCTATATGAAAGGCTTTTGTACATCTTTTGTGCACGCATCAATCAAAAACGGTTTATCCGAAAATTTCCAAATTTTGCACACTGATACAAATTAGTTTGATGGTAGTTTTAAATTTAAAAAAATGTCAAAACAAAACAAAAATATCTCATCTTTAAGAATAGTTGAAGACAGAATGCTTCGACGTTTTATAAATGGACTTTCGTTGTTGTTTGCACCTCGCTTCGCTCATTTTGCTACCACTCCTAGATAGAAATGTTTTTTTTTAGTATAACCAAGTACATTATCTGCATTTCCATAACTGGTGACTGTTAACATGTAAGGCTCGTCTGTAGTCGATGCGGTAAGAGTTGCGGTGAATAGCTATTAAGTCATAAAATGTTCAAAGGAATCTATAAATATAACACAACAAAAGGAATTAAACCATTGTGTTATAGAACCGTTAAGTTAAAATTTTAAATTGAGTATTTGCTTATTGGATTCAATCATAGCATATAAATCACAAAGACAAAGAGTTTAATTATTACTCATTGTTGCTGATAATTCAGTTAAATTAAAATTATCTGAATTTATTTATATTCATTACAATTCAACAGATATCTCATTCTTTCTACTATAAGAAATAGAAAATATTTTTAGTCAGAAGACGTTTAATACATAAAAAGGGGAAAAGACTAATAGTTTTCTGAGGATTAGGAAGAGGCATGTATCATAGAAGTTAATTGGTTTAATCATGTTTATACACGTATATGATTGCTGAATTACATTTTGTTTCTTTTGAACGTGCTGTAAATATCCCAGAGAAATGTAAACCAGAGCACGTGACTTGAAGATTGAATGACACTCCTTATTTTTGTCTTAACGTCGCAAAGATACAATTTGTGAGCGAGAAACAATAATGCAACTGTATATTTTGTAAACTGAAATTTACGAGATGTTATAATGAATTAATAGACATGTAACTCAAGTCAGTATTTGAAGATTTGTATTGATATTTATAAGTCACTTTTTGGTTAACATTTATTTAAAAGATATCTGTGTTGACCAAATGTCACTATTTCCAAAACTAAAGTTATTATAAGTTTAAATCTTCTTTACTAATAAGCAGTAAATACACTACAACTTGTGGTCTAGATATCTCTTAACTTTATTAAAACTATTTATATAGGTACCCTACTTAAACGAAGGACTGAATTAATTATATTAACCTTTAAATTGATAATGATAAAGCACATATATGATTAACCTTTTAGGGTAAAAGACAAATGTAACAAATTCATGATAAGCATTTCTTAAAAATAATGTTTTGTTAATACAGAACATTGTATATATATATATATATATATTTAATCTGCTGTTTTAAAATAGTTATTATTTTAAAATCAAGAAATTTAATTCAAATAAAGAAGTATTATTCGATGATACTTTTTTTTTTTTTTTTTTTTTTCCGTTGGAAAAACCCGTTACGGGTACCCCGTCGGCCCAGGGGGGTGACGGCCGGGGGGTTATGTGGGACTACCCGGCAGCATAGAGGATGCTGCCATTTTTAAGGCTACCCACTAAAAAACCAACGGTTGCCCTCTTTGCCGTAATGGGACGTCACGGGATCGCGTTAGCACACACCGTGACGCCCCGGCGAGACCCCCCGAATGAGGGTGCCCCGAGCAACGTAGAGCACCCTCCCATCGCAGGCCTATGTTAGGTAAGAGGGGTCACCCTCCCCCCTCACCAGGCCTACAACTGGGGAAGGAAGCGGCGGGCGTATTCCCGCCTCCTTCTACCCAGTCTTCCCCGACGGAGCGGGTCAGCGGACGAGGCTGACTCCCTGACCCGCTCCGCGGCCTCCTTTGCGGCGATGACTTGCTCGCAGAAGGAGGCCATTGCGACCCAGCACCTCTCGCTGCTGACCATCGCGCTGATAACGCGCGGCAGCGAGAGGTCCCTGCCAATCACGCCCACCAGCTCAGTGCGCTGGTGGTCCCAGGCGGCGCACTCCGCCAAGGTGTGACGAGCCGAGTCGACGGACTCGTCACAGTGATGGCAGGAGGGGGTCGCCTCCCTTCGTGCTATCCTGTGCAGGTACCCACCGAAGCAACCATGCCCGGTCAGCACCTGCACAAGACGGAACGTAAGCGTTCCGTGCCGCCGATTGATCCAGTGTTCGAAGTGAGGGCGGACCGCCTCCACTGTGATCATACCGGCGGCAGGGGACTCTAAGTCCCTGTTCCACCGTCGTTATTCGATGATACTAGAATAATTATTATATATACATAATTGTTGATAAGCATGACTTCTAAAAAATGTATGTATAATATAACACTACCGTATTTAAATTCGTTATTTAATCTGCTGTTTTAAAATAATTATTTTTTTATTATCAAGAAATTTCGTTACAATAACGCAGTACTAAAACTCGCGTATAATTTAGTTAAATTTTAATTTTAACCCGACGTTTCGAATAATTTCCAGCAATCGTGTTCACGAGTAGACGACATGTGTCTGTCAGAAAGTCAGTTAATTATACGCGAGTTTTAATCCGTAAAAATATTTTTGTTTCAAACGTGTTCTCGTGAAAATCTAAGAAAATACTAACGCAGTACTATCTGTTTAAGAATCCTGTAAACTTCCTACAAGAAATAATGTTAAAAGTGTATCTTGCTCAAAGTATTTTTTTACATAATCAAAAGCTATATTTTAAACTGTATGTATTTTTATAATACAAGCTTTGAACACAATAAATGAAGAATCCTATGAAGCTATGCTATAAATAATCTATTAGATATTCATGTTTAAAATATAAATTTGAACGTTAATTTTGTTTTGATTGAAACCATTATTAATACAAGTTTTCAAATGAATTGATATTTACGATACTTGAATTTAGTTCAAATTTGTAAATCTATTGTTATTATTAGCTTACCATGAAAAATATATGCCTATCGTGTAATTTACAATTAAATCGTGTGATGTTTTGGGATAAGCCAAAAGTGTGTGAAATAGTCTTAAAAGTGAAACCACTTCTTTTCTACTAAAAAGTAACTTCCACAATTATCTTATGAAAAGCAAATGAGCAATTAGTGTTTGTTAAATTATTTATATTATTGATAATTTACATGAAACCTTTTCAGGCTCAAGTTTATTCCTTCCATATAAAAATTAGTTATAATTTTAGGACTTTTCTGAAGTACACATATATGGTACAGTTTTAGAATGCTTTTTAGATATGACGAGAAAATATATGTTACTGAGTATAGCGATTGGATAAAAGTAAGTGTATTATACATAACAAAAACTAAACGACTATATCAATGAAACAGAGAGTAAAATTTATTTCAAAAATATTATTTTTCAATGATTGTTATATTCAAAAGTGCTTCATAAGTTTTGTAGAGAAATAATTTATAAAGCCTTATTAACATAACAATGACATCTATTTTTTATATTATAATAATAACAGAAAAACAACAAGTTGAAAAGCACTTCCGGAGACATCATTTTATTAACGATGTAGAAGTCAATGATGCTTATTTTAACGAACCGAAAAATAGGTTAATATAATGTTCAAAATATTTCCGTGGGTGTTAGTGATATTATCAGCGGTGACAGTTCAGAAAATGTCGTCACTGTGGGCCAGAATTTTGGGTCAGCCATTATAAGATATAAGTATAGTTCACTCAATTAATTTGAAAACTGTCTTATTATTACAGTATATGTAGTAGTGTGTAGTTGGATCATCTTAACACAATTTTAATATTTAAAGAGCTTGAAAATTTTAATTAGTTTGATACAACTGTCTCTTAAATTAATATTACTACTTTTATATTAATATTATCCTTTTTCGAACCCCAAATAAATAGTTTCTCGAAAATTTGTCACTGTTCTTTTAAGGTGAGCTGGTTGATTGCTTTTCTTCTAAAAATGCGCAAGTTTCAAAAAAATTAAATCATTAAAATATTGAAAAATTTTTACACTTTGATACTCGTAGTTTTAAGAGTACATGATCGTTGGACTTAAATATATAATTTTCTAATATATATAATTGTAATAACGTTATTTTTTAGAATACAGCTGTAATATTTCGAATAGCTCTTCAATAATAACTGTTTATTAAAAGTTTCAATTGAAATCCAAATGTATTGTAAAAATCTAAATATTTATATGAAGTGACGTTGATAAATAAATGTTAACGTACGTTGATTTTAGCATTTTGAATACGGAGAAATAATTTTCATATATTTTGCTATTTTACTTTCGATATTATTTGTTGAAATATGCTTTTAAATGTTTTATCATTTAAATGGTATTGATTGTTTTTTTTAATATTACTTAGTGAATGTTGAATTGCTTCATTATTATAATTATTAGTTCGAGGTTAAGTCGACTATTGATAAAAATTTATCATACGCATACTTTTTTCTTGTACATTTTAATACATTATTCGGAAAACGAACTTTATATAATTGAACAATTCGAACTTTATATAACATTTTACAACTTCCTGAGCTTGTAACTTACTAATTTTCTCATTTTCATTTTGATTTGGCTTCGTTTATTTAGGGAATATAGTAAATTATTGGAAAACGCATTTTAAAAGGTCATTGGTATTTAATAATGAATAATGAACGACATTATTATTTTACAGTCTATACAATTATCAAGCCTCATTTCAGCTTAAAAGCTTAATGTTGTAGCTATATCACTGTTTGTATTATTTTGCTACATTTTCTTATTCTGCTTGCGAGCAGTCTTAACAAGTGTAGTTATATACGTCCTTTGAGCTTTTTCTACCCAATTCGTTTTATGTTACGACACATACGTGTGAGAGCGGATGCTGATCGGAATACCACATAACAGTTGAACTCATTATTATTAGAACACTAAAATAAATATGTAATCACGAGGCCATGATAAATCTAATAAATATTTTACTGGCATATAAAGGTACAGCTTTTATACAAAGATAAAGATTTTATTATTTTTGGTGTAGTGTACGGTGAGAAGCAAGCGGCGATAACTATATTTGGTTCGCCGCTAAACCTATTAGGCTCTCGGAAAATAAGATTAATGGCGACCTTAAACGAAACAAGATTGATTTCGTAGGTTCATACATTATGTTTAATGGTAAGGCAGTTTTTAAGTGTTGATTTCAAAATGTTTGGGTGCTTCTTTAAATGTTTTCTTTTATTTTAAATATATTTTGTAAGAAAACTTTCAAGAATTCGATTTTCTAAATATTTTTTGATTAGAGATTTTTGTTTTTGACATTTAACAATTATTAATAATAATTTATTGTATTATATGTCATAAGTGAACATATGGAGTTAATATATTTGAATAAACATTTAAATGAACATTAATTTCATCAAACTCATTATAATTTTTTTTTATATACCCTATATATATTACCTCTCATATCTATTAAAAACTATGTAATAGATACTTTACTGAAGCGGCTTCGCTAAGATCATTTGATTTACTGAAGCCATATTAAATGCTCGTTTTTACAGGCCATTCTGTTCTAATTTATTGAGTTAATATAAGATTCAGAGTGGAATTTATACCTACAAAATTATTCACTCACGATAAATTTTGAATTAATAGTGACATAACTGTTTATGTTAACAGTAACATTAAGCTTACATTAAGATCCAGACTTGAAGCTAGTAAATTTATACGACCTATTTCGAATGGAAGCGATCTATTGTGAGCTTAAGTTTCAAATGCTTGATATTAATATTATATAAGGACAAAATATATAAAATAACAGGGTTTTGCAGTTAACATTATCTATACATATATGTCTTTTTTTTGTAAGAGAATATCACATTTTATTTTTATTAACGCACGAATGAATACAAGATTAGGCAAAGTTAAAATTTTAATTGAGAATGAGTGTAAAGGTATTTATAATAAATATTTTTTCTGATTCATTGCTTTTATTTACATTGTGAATATCAAATATAAATTAGACGAATATCAAATAAGAGCGAAGAAAATTATTGTTTGACAAAAAAAAAAAGTAACAAATTTATATGCAATGATTAGAGAAGGATTTGAATCACTAAATAAAATATATTCAAATTTAAAAATTGCGGCTTCGTGACACACATTTCTAATACTGACTATAAGAGATAAAAAAATAGCTCTTCAGCTATATTATACATAAGAAAATATCGAACTCAATATATAAGGGTTAAAAAAATCATTTAAACATAAGTTCTCAACAATTTCATACAGTAAAAGTATGAAGTTCCATATGTTAACATTATTAGAAATGAATTTAAAATCGTTCGTTTAATTTATATACGATATCCTTTCGCATCGCAGGCATTAAAACTGTTTAAATAAAGGTTTATTCGGCAAACATTTTGAGAACAAATTATACCAAAGCAAATGTCGTCAAATTAGAACATGTTGGGTGAATCATGTGATGTCACTGCTTAATTGTGTTTGGTGAAGACTAATTTGACACTGGCGACTCGACATTTGTTTAAGCGATATATGTATATATGATGTTATGTACATACATTATGCGTACTTTAGAGGCTTGTAATCATGGAGGCTAAGAAAATATTTTTACAACAGTTAAAATTTCCATGATCTATTATACTTAAGAATATATAATTTATTATTTGGCTTAAAAAATATATATATATATATACTATGAAATCAGGATGATAAAATTTAGGAAAATTGTCCGCTTGTTGTTGTTGTTGTCTGCATTACTCAGAGTAGTAAATAATAAACTTTTCATCAAAATACATATCAATGTAAAAATAATGATTGTCTCTCTGATAGATTCTAAAACAACAAACAACCACTGAACAAAAAGCTTTAAAATAATAATTAATAATTTTGTCATATTATATAGAACTCATTGCTTTGAATTGTACGTCTAACGAAGCCTAAAGGATTATAACATTAAAAGGATAAAGAGTATTATATTACCAACTAAACCAACATCCGTTTTAGTAGTATTTCATTTTTGTTTTCTCTACAGAACTTAATTAATTATAGTAGGTATATTAAATTTATTGTATATATTGTTTTTTCTAATGTATAAAAAACAATTTCTGTGTATCGTAATAAAACTTTATTAAATTATTGTAATGAAAACATTTCCATTACAATAATTTAAGAATGATTTTATTATAACCCTAACAATATAATTTCTGTAGAAAATAATAAAATGGACACATTAGATAGCAACCTAGCAATATGAAGACATTTTTATGTTATACTTTCTTTAGGTTATGTTTAGATAGCTAATTGTTTGACAATGAATAGCTATATTATTAAAATTAAATTAATTATTTAAAAAATATAAATATTATAAAAAATAACACTATTTTTTTAAACATATACATTTCATATAGTCTGGTCTTTAACTATTGCTTACGATACAATTGAGAAATTCAACAGTATTTGTGTTAGATATTCAAACAACGGCAGAAATTCTAATAATTATGATTATTTTCTGTTTGTTCAGCATAACATTGTAGAATGGTAGGATACTATTATATATTCTATATTGTTACATTCTATCATCTATTCGTTAAATTAGTAGTCTAAAGTAAAATAATTATATTATTAACTAACATTACTATTTCAAATTCTACATTAAAATATATTTCTATACGAAAATTCTTATATCATTTGTGCAATCTCTTTATAAGTTGATGGCTAGACGGGTTTTATGAGGCCCGAAGGGAAGCTTTTACATCTATTTTAGATTATAATAAAATATTTGCTTTATATTTTCATTTTATCATGTTTACTTTAATATCTATGTAGTGATAGTTATAAATTGTTAATTTTATTGACGTTATATTCTAGGGTTATACTAAAAAGCTGTTTTGTAGTTTGGTTATTTACTTAATTAATTAACAATTTCCTTTGTAAAGTTGGTCTTCACTAACGAACCACGTTTCTGATAGCTGTCATACTAAAATATCTTGAAGCGTCTTTTTATATATATGTAGACATCAATTACTCATTATATGTTTATTAGAGTTAAATAACTTATATTAATTAAGGTTTTTACACTATTTAAAAAAGATTTCCTAATTTATGAGAAATGAAGGAAAAATTTATATTACTTAATTATTAATTGTGTTTTTTACTTATTACTAAACAAGCATAAAGGAACTTATAATAAAAACGTTTTTATTACTAACTTTTTAAATACTTAAAATTTTAAAAAGTATCATTAACTCTATCCTAATAAACACTTAGGATTCGGAGAAATTTGGCGATTTTTTCCACATCTTTGTACGTACTCCATCAATGTATTTTCGATGGTCTATGTATTTCTCTTATAACTCTTATGCTTTTCATTTCTCTTGTCTTTTCGTGACTGGTAACCACTAACCACAATTCCAACTTTTCTTATCACCTGTGCTACTTTCAAACTCCCTACAAATTTCTTCATGCAACTGAATCTTAAAATTCGAATTTCAGAAGCAAGCACTTTGTTTTCATTTATACCTTTCATAATCCAGCATTTTAAACTATAGAACACTTCTCCATATAATTCTGTTAATGTTTTATAAGATAATGTTTTATACGCTGCTTTGATTCATAATCTTCTTTTTCTTTTTCGCTATAAAGTCCAAAGACTGAGTAAAGGTATTAAGTCAATACAGACTAGTATAGAATTACAGTTAATCAATATCAGCTAAATTAGACAGATTTTTTCAATAGAAAAACATGCTGAATTTGAAGAAATAAGGGTTAAATGTCAATTTGTAGTTTTTTTTCTTAAAAAAAGGGTAAAAGTAAATCAATGATTGATTTACTTGATATGGACACCTGTAATAATTTATGTATCGCATGAATTCTTTGGTGGAAGTTATAGCGAATATAAAATATTTAACAATTTTAAAATGGTTACTACTCTAGCTTCTCTTGTGTTTTTGTAACTAGACTTAGAAATTAATATTTATTAATAACGGCTTGTTTATCTTGTGGATTTGATTTAAGAAAAAACTTACCTTCGTGTACTGAATCAGAAAAACACGTTCATTAGGTAACTTTATACAACTTTCATTAAAAATCCAAAAAAAATATATACATTATTAATTTTCTTCTAGAATAAGTTAATTAGAAGTTTAAAAAAAAATCCAAGTATTGTCTGCAGCTAATGACGACATAGTTAGAAGCAAAGTTAACAAATGAATAAGTCAGTTCCTGAGGGATAACATATTACGCGGAATAAAAATATAAAAGTAAGTATTCTTTACAATTGTTCTAAACTAACCAGTTATTCTTTGTCCACGCGAATAAAGCTATGCAATGAAAACTCTAGTTAAGTATAAATTCTTTTCAGCATAAATAAAAGAAGTAGTAAAAACATTTATTTAAAACTAGCTACAATTCTGAATTGAAAGTTTGTAAATGTATGAAGTCTATTAAGATGCGACACAAGTAAATAAAATTTCATACATCAATGAATATATCATATAATACACATGTTTTTATACTAAGTTAATCCCATGTTGAAAATCCGCTTAGAAACCCTATGATATATTAATACATTTAGTTTTGTGCGATTTTTTGACGAGATTATGTCATAACAGAATGAACTTAGTAGCTAATCTTTAATGGTATGTTGTTTTCATAGTTTACACAATAGGTTTTTTTTGCAAGAACCTGAATAAATAATCTTTGAAATTGTCTTTTAATTATATAAAAGACATGAAATGGTAATTAAGTTTAAATAAATATAGAATTTAAAATATGCCTTCTACTTATTTCCTCTCGGGGTCAATGCAGCGGACATGTACTTCTATTAAAGAAAGCTTTACTTTGAATAAAACTATTTTATGGATAGAACTCGCGTTTATTATTACATTTTTTAAATTTAACCCGACGTTTCGAATGCTTTGCAGCAAACGTGTTCGCGGTAAGACGAGATGATGGTGTAAAGCATTCGAAACGTCTGGTTAAATATAAAATATGTAATAATAAAAGCGAGTTATATCCGTAAAATAGTTTTAATGAAATGTGTAGTACTCGTGTAAATCTTAGAAAACATTAAAGTGTTAATTGCTTACAAATAATAATGTTTTTTATAAACAACACAAAAGTACGACAAAATGTAGGTATTATTATTGTTCGATCACTGCATCTTTTCGAAAACTGTTAAATTAAAAGCAAGCATTTTGAAATTTTGTCAAATTGGCTAAAATGAAGGATAATCACTATTTAAAGATTTTCAAGATGCTTGAAGATTTGGCAAAAAATATTTTGGTATAAAAACTTTTGAATCACAAATAAGTTTTTTATAAACCAAAATATAATAGATTAAGGATAACTGAGGATAGATAGTTACTTTAGTACAAGTGAAATTGCATGAGGTGTTTTTAAATAAATTAACTACAACAGTTTTAACAAAGAATAGTTAAGAGGTCTAGGCTGTTTATATATTTCATTTATTTCAATTTCAAAAACAGAAAACTAGCTGATTTTATTCATTAGTCAATAATTTTTTGTATATAATATATAATCATTTAAGCTATTTTCTGATTTCTAAAAATATGAAGGAGAAAATTTTCCAAGTCCTTGGTATTCATAGTAAAAATACTATTTGAAAAGTTATGGAGTATAGGTATGTGGTATGAAATAACAGAGAACAGTTTTATTGACGTCCTTGGACAATGTTATTTAGTTGACCTTTCACGCGTTATAAGTTTGAGGTAACAAAGAAATCCATCGCTTAAGCTATAAAACGTAACCTTTACAATACTCATTCATAAGAAATGAAAATATGAAACAGGTATTTCAACATTATTTTTTAATTATTTTATTATATATATTTCTTAAATGATTGGTTTTAATCTATCAGAATGTTAATATTGATGTATAATAATATTAATTTCTTTTTCACTTTGAATCCATACCAGTGATCACTTGTGTACGTCAAATGTAATTGACAGACAGGCCTATTTCGATGCCATACTTATCGAAATGAGCCCTTTTGTTGAGACACTCTCCAACTTAAAGCTAAGGCTACGAGGATTCCAAACGCACCCTGATCTGAAAAGAACAACACTTAACTTATTCGGCAACTTTTGTTTTGTAATCACTGTTTCACAATACGATTTGATTCATCTATATATATATAAATATATTAATAATATTCAAACGATTTTCTAAAAAATAATTGGATTTCAAAACATCTAATATAATTTCTAAAAAAGTTTTAATAACAACAAAAAGTGCAATCGACCAAATAATCATTTTCTTCTGAAACCAACGCAATTACTATGAATATGGCAGGTCTCAGTACGTTCACTGAGACATGTTCGGGAAATTGAAACTGATTTTTTTTACGTTTTCCATTTCACTTAATCGTTTTAACGATGAAATGGATGTAATACATATGTTCATATGTACATGCATTTAATATATATTTCACTTTGTCGAATATATGTTATTCATATTCCACACTTCGTTTTTATGCACTTCTTATTTGTACATTTCTCATTTATTTATTATATATATAATCAAAAAAAAAATCATAAAAAAAATTATTAACATTTAGCATTCCACTGTCAGTTTTCTGAATCACTCAATTCACTGATTGTTTTATAAAAAACTGACAAAATGAACAGTTTTCTAAGTTATTAAAATTAATTATTTAATTTTAAAAATTTAAAATACAGTATTACATTATAACTTTATAATTAGTCACAGAGCTAAAAAAAATATCAACAAAAAACTAAAAATAATTTGTGTAGTGAAACAAATAAAAACATTTCAAAGATATACGAGTACTGGGTATTAAAACTAAGGAATCTACCTAGAAATTGATGACTCCCTTGTCAAAGAATATTACATATAATTCAGTAACTTCTTTTATATTATGAGTTATAACAACAATACTTTATTACAGTTTCGCATACAATCCTTAAAGGTAGATTCCACTATTGCACTTCTAACATAAGTCTTTGGACTACTCTAATAGATTTTCTTAGAGAATTTATTTGCTAATATAATTTAAGTTTGCATACATTATTTTAATTGATTTTGACAGTGTGGCGTCGGGAAAATACACTTAATATATTTTTTTTTCAATTTTTGCTTATGTTATCTTATACTCGTTACTCGGTTTTTTTTTGTAATTGGTTGACATCATCTTATTATAAACAATTGATAGAAATAATTGCAATTTACTTCGAATAAATTAATATATAATTATAGTAAAATATGTTAACTTTTTTCCTATCATTGCAATTATTTCATATATATCAGCAAAACATATATACAAAGCTTTAAACTATGTATATTAGCGTCCAAAAAGGAACTCATATCTTATCTGTGATATAACTATTACGTTAACATTTTAAAAATATTTAAAAGATAATTTTCTGTCCCTAACAGCTGTTCTAAAAGTGATTTATATATTTTTAATATTCGACCTTTAATGACTGGGGGTCTTAGTGATTGAGCTCTCAGAAAGTAACCACCCACTGGTAAATGCTTTTAAAATATTAAACGATGTGATGGAGTGTTTACATTTATTATGAATAAAAATGTTATATAATGATACAAAAACCTTGACAAGTAAATAAATTGCTTAATGTTTTAATAATCGTAGATATAATCAACCCTTTCGTGTATTTTTCATATTAAATAAGGATGTTTTCTGAAATAAGTTATGACGTTTCATGAACGATTGTCATTTTTTTTTAAACAATAGGAATGGGTAGTCCGAGGGACAGACCTGATGAAAAATGGTGGCGTTGTTATAACTACAAATATTTATCAGGAAATTTTCAACACGTTGCCACTTTAATGTAATGGGAATTGTTGAAGGATTATAAAAAGAGCTTAAGAAAAAGACGAAGAGGGTGGAAAATTAGACTATCGGCACTCTCACTCGAGGTACGAAATCATAGCGATAATTACTACTATATATTCATGTAAAGACGAAACAAAACTATAGTTATGTGTTCCAAAATATAAATATATTATTAAGTAGTGTAAATATTAACTTAAACTTGTAAAAAATTATAGATATTAGCAATAGATGATTTTTTTAAAATATCTTGCTTGCTTAAAATAATTTATGGTTTCGTATACAGTATTGGCATTTCCATATAAAATAAAAATCGAATATTTGAAAAGTACTATGAACTCTGTTCCTTGTAACATGAAATAACAAATCGATGCCCTAATAACATTGTGTAGCTACTGGGACAAAAGACATGAAGTATTAGTATCTGGGTTTTGTATGTTTGATTTTATAATATTAATCTGAAATACCCAATTTATTTAATAGTAAATTATATTCGTAAGTGTTTTTTGATTGTTGATCGTTGATCCATTTGTATCTTGGCATTGAACATAGTACACACACAAGCACATTAATATGAGAATTAGCCAAATAGCAATTAGCCAAAATTGTTTACGAAATGCCATTAATAGTTGATGGTTTCAAGTACTTTCTATTTCCGAACAAAAGAAGTTTACTGTAAGAAAACTTTGTTTTTTCTTGGTTAATGTATTTAATCATTATTTTCATAGAGTAGTGGCCTAAAAGCAATGCTTAAGCATTATTATAATTATAATATGTTAAATTATACATGAAATTCATGAGATATATAAGTAAAAAAACTTCATTTGTTTCAGGTAAAATAAGAGTGTTTTCTTTAATGCCGCTGGGAACATTTTATGAGACAGGTTTTATTTATAGTAGGATAACAACATAAAATAATGTTAGGTTATTTATTATCTAAAATAGAAGTGTCTATATCCTAAGTGTCTATAAAAATAAAACACCTTATAACTTATTCGTACATTAACTGTACAAAATATTTTAAATTGGTAACTTTAATTTATATAAATCCACGAAGTTCCTACTACTTATTCTCATAGTATTTGCTTTATAAAATTTCAATTTTTAATCACCAGTTAAAAAACGTGGTGTGTGTTTTAAAAAACTTTTGTTCTGAATAAATACTTTGGCCAACAACTCAAAAAGATTTGAATTATTTTTTTACGTTACTGAGTAAACGTTATAAAAACGTTAATAAAATAATACAGTTTATATATAAAAATATATATTTAACATAATATAAAGTATAATTAAAAAAATAATATGGCACCCATGAACGTCACGTTACGATATTATTATAAATTTGCAATCGATATAGCAATTTTCATGGAAACATTAAATTATTTATTGGGTTTTAGATTACGGTATACACAAAATAAAAACATAATATCATTTTATGAGCATGTGTTTAGATTAAAAATATGTTATCATTAATTATGTGCGTGTTTTTCAAATATTGTAGTTTATTATTGATAAAACTCTATGAAGTTTGTTAGAACTCGAAGGTTCCGTGCTCCTCTTATATATATAATTAATGAACCAAGAAAGGTAAGTATCAAATTGGGAGCTGTCTCGACGAGTACACGACTGTCTAATAAAATTAATAATAAACAAATGGACGTGTCCTTTTCTTTTGGTATGTTGGACTGGTATGAATTATTTATAGTTTGCTGTGAACGCGGCCAGATCGATAATGGGTTCACAGGTGATTTTGGTCGAGTTACTGTTTTACTATGGCCTATATTCATAGTTTATTTCTTTTAATATTTTATTTTTACCGATTAATATTTCATTTGCGAGAAAATTCTACAATTGGTCTTGCAGTTTAACAATTAATTCGGAGAAGCCACTTTTGAACCGATCTACATATATTTTCCCAGATTCGATTTTCAATTGAGCCAATTTAATAGGACTGAATATTTAAGGCCGAAAGTATTGTAATAAAAATTTATAAAGAAAACTTTAAAAATGTACCTATGTAATCTATTGTGTTAATTATTTTTAAATACCAGTGTAAAACTAAAAAAGTTATACATGTTATTTTAATTCTAGTTACAAGAGTATGAGATTGGCTTCATACTTGTTGTTAAGTGCAAGCTAAGGTTTCATATATAGAGGTTTGAGGTGAATCAAGTAACAAGGTTTATATGAGGTCTGTAATAATGCTTTTCAACTTGCTTAGTAGAGCTAATTTGCTAGGCATTTGTTAAAGTATATTGTGGGAATTCAAATAATATTGCGTTGGAAACCTTTCATTTCATTTGTGGCTAACCAGTCAGGTTTTTCATCCGAGGTTTAAAAAATATTTTACTTCATCTTTTTTGTATCGTTAAATCATGTATATATACACTCGATTTAAATCAACACAGTGAAAGATAAAACTGGTTTTGTGTGGATTCTTTGTCAAGAAGCCACCATATCAGTACAGGAATATCGGATATAAAATAATTTTCAAATATCGAAATAGATTTTTTTGGTTTTAATGTGATGAAGTCGACACAAAATTTATCGTTCGTCGATAAGTCATTAACTACAAAGTCATATTTACTCATTCCTAGTAGAACATTGTGGTATTGCTTGCGTATTTAACCACGGTACAGGTTTTATCGATAAAAAAACTATACATTTATTACTTTTACTTATTAAGCTTAATCAAAATTAATATTTATAAATTATAATGGATTGTTATGACAAAATATTGTTATTTAATTGCTTTTTTAGGATATATTCTAAAGGGTAATGTTTAAAAATAATAGTGATATATAAACGTGTATGTAGCTGCCATAACATTTTTTTGAAGGGTAAAATTATTGAAATGAAAAACATTAAATGCATTTTATGAAGTTTGAAGAAAAATGTGTTTGGTTTAATGTATATAAATAAATTTTATATAAATCAAAAAAATTTAAAATTCAATTATGTAATACAAAGATAATCCAAAATTATTTAAGTACGTTTATTTGTTTTTTTAAAAGTACTGATAACTACAATAAAGAAGGAATGATAGTATTTTTTTAGTTTGTACGCTAGTTTACTTCTATGATATCATATATATTAGTAATTGTTGTTATTTGTGTTAAAGAGTTTTATATTTTAATTTAATAAAAAAACATGACTTTTTTGTGATTTATTTTTTCAAGAAAATTCGTAGTATTTGCTAATGTTAAACTGCAAAGTCTTTATTAAAACGAGAGTTTTAAAGAAAAATATTAAGTTGAAAGGATTTCCTTGAACTTTTCCGTCTTTCAATATACAATATTATTCTTTTCTTAAAAGTTACACAAAAGTTATGCTTGTATTTCCTAACTGATTGCGTTCTAGTTTCTTGAAAAGTATGATCAGTAATAAAAATAAGTTAAGTAATGGAATAAATACATAGATATAACAAAAATAGGTTAAATACATAAACGATCATCATCATCATATATAATTATATTGTTTTCATAAATCTACGAAAATTGGAGATTATATTTATAGTGTAGTATATAGATGTTTTATATACATAGTTTATTAACAAATAAGAAATTTAATAGAAAAGTAATAGTCTTTTTAAATCTTAGTTTAATTATTTAAAGTTTGGAATTTTTATGACAATAATTAAAAACAAATATGATGACATGATAAACGTTATTTTTTAAAAAAATCGATGATACAACGAGTCTCAGCTTATAATACAATCTTTATTGATATCACTTTTAAATATCGACCTACGAATGGAAGCACGCACATTACGTAGTGTAAGAACTCAATATCAGTCATTGCATTAGGCCAAAAATCTTTACGACGATCACTCCTTTTCTTGGATATTTTTATTCCACCTTTAAGTGTTCCCGATAGTCGTAATCCGGACATTTGGGAATCCAAGAATTGAATTCTGTGCTATCGCGAATTTTAAGTATTCCTTTGACTGATAGGTTAGTCTGGATATTGTAAATACTTTTAATCTTGCAAGGCACAAGACATTTCTTTCAAAGCTAGCTTAGCTAGCTAAGCTTTTGGGTTTCCCGAAAGTTTATGGAAGAAGATCACCAGGTTTATAGATCATCGATCACTTCCTTCTTAACAAATTTTATTTTGGGTGACCGATCAAGGCACTACAAGATAGGAAAGGTGATGTGGTGTCTTGTTCTGTTATTTTTAAACCATTTTTCGCACGCAGATAAAAGTATATTCTATTGATGCGGCTTATATGCGGATGTAGAAGTCTTATAAAAAAAAAACCATTTATTAGTGCCAAAAGCAACTTGTGTTATCTATGAAGACCTGAAGAAAACGTTTCGAAATCGGGTAAATGAAGTCTTGTTTCGTTTGGTGCCCAGAAAACACAATTTTGTGCGTTTAACACTACAAAAATACCATCATTCATATAAACCTTCTTCGAAAGTAGTCTTGTAAGTACTTCACCAATTATTGGAGATTCTTCTCGAAGTCCTGCATATTTCGAGAGATGGTTAGTTTCGCAATGATCTGAAAACAAGGCATCGATAGAAAGATCGATGAAATTGATAATACTCTTTAGAGCAAGGTTGTTCTTCAAACTGGGCTAGCGGCTGGTTCTGAATAAAACATAGGTTAGGCCACATATCAAGTATTGCTCTCATATTACCAAGATCTGAAGAGAACTCTGGTGATGTAACAGGTGAACCTTATACTCCAACTCTTTTACTCGTTTCTTAATATAAAATGATGTCTTGAAGTAGTTGAATCAGTTTCTGAGGTAAATCGTTGTATTCGAAAACTAGTTACATGTTATTTGAGTGTGATGGAGGAGCTTTAACTTTCTGTATGTTATATCATATACATTATAATATAATTGAATTTCCTTTACTATATTTATTTGTTTATGAAAAATGGTATCCCTTTTTTTAATAACAGATTTGATCATTTTATATTCAATGGAGGTATTATTTGTATTGTAATAGTTTTAACATAATTTTAATGATTTAGAATGTATATTTTAAATATTTAAAAAGATTATATCGAGATAAAAAATTAAAGAAGCCAACACTGTTCTGTAATTTAATATGCAAAGGTATCTCTTAAAAATGTTCTTTTATTTTAAATTACACAGTGTAATTATCTTTTCTTAGAACACGATGAGGTATTTCTTTACATTCGTTTGTGCCTGATTATAAATTAGCTGTAAGAAAGTTTTTTGTTAAAAGATCGAAATAAGGAAAAACTCTGGTCATAATGATATTTTATTGAAATATCGTTTTTATTCATTTTGAATTTTTATTATAACGAATTCAATAAAAAAATATGGTAATAACTTGACCTCAAATTGCCACACAATTTTTTACATACAACATAAACTCTTAAATCTTTGTAACTCAAAATACGTATGGAATATTAATGTTAAATATTACCTAGTATTATTATTACCTATGAATCTAACTTACGAAATATCGTTTTATTGTTTTTTAGAATAAGCTGGATTGCGTACAATTTTATTATTCTCGCTTTTTTAAAATATATATATATATATATATATATATATATATATATATATATATATATATATATAAGTAATAATATGACATCAAACAGGTTTAGATAAATGTTAATACATAAAAGTAAAACAGCTATATATTTAGAAATCTTTTAAAATTATTAAACATTTTAATACACTAGATGTTGTTAACTCACAAATTACCTGTGAATGCAACTTTTTAGTTTGTTTTCCTATACATTTAAATAATATTTTTTTTAATTATTTTGTATATGATGGTAGAAGTTTAATAATGATCAACTTTCAGCCAGCCGGTCTGTGCAATAAGAGACAATTTGTCCGTAGCGTTAAAGCAGTGGCATTGTTGATTTCAATTTTGCAAGTCTGTTGCAATTTCCGCATTATTATATCGTATCGTATTTATATTTGATTTTCCAATAGCTTTTTTTGAATATCCGTACTTTTTCAATACTTATTATTTATAGGTATTTTTATTATTTTCGAAAATATTTTTTTAAAATACCAATCAACTATTTATTTATTATTTAATTAATTTTTTATTGAATATAATACAAAGTAATACACAAAAGGCGGACTTAATGCGACAAAAATATTTTCTACCAGCCAACCCTACGACGTACAGGAGGGATTGTTGGTAGGCGAGCAAAAAAAAAAAAAAAAAAAAATAAATAAAAAATATCTGCTAAAGAATTCTAAATATATAAAATAATACATAACTATAATATTAATTCTTTACATAAATATGAAAATATATATACATATAAACAAAATAACATATAAAAAATATTATATATCGAATATATACAAATAAGGTATCATACAAATACATACATTATTAAAGTAGATGAAAAATTGTCTTGTTACAATATATTTAATTAGGACTAAAGCGATTCGGATACTTACATAGAAAGTATTAAATATATTTTTAGGATATAAATAATTTTAAAACTGTGTTATATTGAAAAGGATATTTATTATATTAATTATTTAATATCCTCATTTAATGATATTTAAAATTCAACTTTCTAAATTTACTTGTCTTTTCATTATATAAATTGACCAAAATCAACAAGTTAAGACCAGCTGGCATCTGATTAATGTTCAGTAGACAGTTAAGACATTATTTTGTAAAACAAAGACGTTAAGAAATGAAATTAACCCTTCACAGCGGTTTGCGGGTAAAATTATATAAATATGCAAACGTTGATCGCGGTTTTGTGGCTTAAAGGATATTAATATGCAAAATGATATATGTTATATGTTAAAAGAATACGAATTGCAATTTTACATGATAAATAATAAACTCAACATAATAATATATATGAATAAAAATAAAGGTTACAATCAAAACAAAATACTTAGTAAAAACGTAAACGATACCGTTAATCAATTACCTTCTAACAAGGGTATTATAATAACGAATTAGCTAAAGGCGGTTTAAAAAAAAAATACTTTCCTTTTGTTCATTACCTATAATCAAAATGTAATTTATTATAAAAGTGGAGGAGTAAAGGCAATAAAAATATTACAAAAAATTAAATAAAATACACATACTAAATAATTAATAATAAAACAAAGTAAAGAATTGCAAGTGCCTTCCACAATACATTATGGCAAAAGTGGATAATCTTGTACCTTTCCCGGGAGAATTGGTAGTTTTGAGTAAATGTAGTTTCGAATATAAAATGCTTTTGTGTAGTCCACGCAAACAAATTCCCGGACAGCTGGTAATTTAATAATAACAGGTTTTATTTACTTCATAAGTGTGAAACAAGTGTTTACTTGTTGCATTGTAATAAGACAAAAAAAGTTAATTGTTTACGAAACAAAGTTAATTGTTTACCAAACTCATTTGTACAAAAACTAAAGTTAAACTTAAATTTCATCCAATATAATTAACCTATAAACCTTGGTGTAATCCACTAAGCCAGTGAAATAGTAGTAAGTTTTAATTAAATTACCAACATGTGTTAGGCTAAGTAAATTAAATAGTGCCACGTCGACGAATAGTTTGGCTTGGAAAATCCTTGAAATAAAGTATTGAATCATACATTTTAAGCAAATAAAGGGAACAAATAGCATGAAGTAAAAAAAACTACACATTTATTATAAAAGTAGCTGGTTATGTAATCTCAACAAGTGTGTTTTGAATTTTGGGATTTTGGGATTTTGGGATTTTGTGAAATTTCACGTCTAAGTGCTTGTTGTTTTTATTGTTGTTAAGTTTCATTAAGGGTTTGTGTCCTCCGCCACATTTGAAGTTAATTATTATTAAGTTTTTTGGTAAGCAAATAATTGCAAAAAAATATGTTAACGGCATCAATTTATATTTGTCTGCAAAATAGGAGAAAAATAAGCAAATGTATTACTAAATCAGAAAGTCTAAAAATATACAAAATTTACCTTTAATCTAATTGCCTATGGAAATAATCAAATCTGTTAAATTATTTAACTGCTTTGAAGCCTATTATATATAACTTATATACAGGGCAATTACCCAGGGGTAATTAACCTGCTGTGTGGCAGAATAGCGGCATACAGAGTTCACAATACAATTTCGCCATGCTCCAACCTAATAAATTAGGGCCCTGGACAGGTTGAAACTAGTGGGGCAAATTCAGATAAAATAGAACTGGATAAACATATGTATATATAAAAGTTAACATGGATCACGAAAGTCTTAATACAAAAATGTTGGAATCCAATACACGCCTGCCGGAAGCACGATTCATTGTTCTAAATATAGATATTTATTATTTAAAATTGTAATCTAAAAGAAGGGCTGGTAGATGTTATGTTATCTATGTTGGATGATATCTCCTACTTATCTTTTGAGAGGGTTATATTTCTTGTGAAGAACGAATTAAGGATAATCTGATAAACGGCAATATAAAGAATACTCCAAGGCATCAATCACGAACTTCGTTAAAAGTATCGATGTATTCCAAAGAGAGAGAATTGACTCAGGCTCTTCGTTGGTTCAATCAGAGTCTAATTAGTTCCAGTTCATCAACTCTAATAGAATTTTCCAGAATTATATGATAATCATCAAGCTAGTTACCAACTCCAATAAATTTATTGTTGTCTTTAAATAAATCAAGTTTTTGTTATATTTTGATGAAATCTAAAATAGCTTACTTCAAAAATAAAATATTGTATTTCAATATTCAGAGTCTTTAATAATAAAATGGAAACTCTGCTTATCCTTTTTATTACGTTGTCGGCGAATTGCGGCGCTTTTGATGACACTGCTGGATTCTGTTTAATTATGATGAACATGCGGACAAATTTATGTCGAAATTTTGCGAAATGAATTCATACGTCTAAGAAAGATTTTTTGTCACGTATTATTATATTAAATATTTAATACGACACAATGTTGTCATAAATTTCAATAAATGGAAGATTCAATTATCTTATTATTAATAAAAACATTGTTATCAAAAAATAATAATAATTGTTTAAATAAAAATTATAGGTATATCATTTATCAGAAATCTACAAAATTTCTGTTTAACTTTACATTTCTGTTTTCTTTGAATTATTCCTAAATTTTATTCTTTTTGTTTGAAATGATAATATTAAAAAAAATAGTTGCTATTTTGGAATACATTACGTAATATTAAATGTACCAACAAATTTATTGGATCTAACAATTTATTTTTCTTTCGTCTCTTAATATTTGGTTTTTACGCAAAGAAACGGACAATATCTGTTTTTCTTCTGTTACATTTAATTTAACCATAACATCGTAACACATTTTTCTCACTGTACACACGATATCATTTCTTAATTGTATTTATAGCACACTAGAAATAAATTCTTTTAATTTTAGACTCTTCCGCAACGCTTGCATTATATATTTTTACCGGCATGACTCAATCGTTTCTGCCTTTTCACAAAGTGCATCGCACTTGCTGTGGAAATAGACCGTAATTCGTGTATGAGATGTCACTCAAAATACACCTTGCGGTATTTGGTTTCCATAACGAAATATTATTAAAGTATAAGGGAAAAAAGCAGTTATTTATACATTAAAAATATGAAATCAGTTTATACTAACATAATAATTGTATTTCAAAAACAAAATTACCTCAAAAGTATTCATAAGCCAATACGCAGGTAGTTATTCTACTTGGGTATATAATGAAAGTAAGAAAAACTTAATAAACTGCTGAATATTTTAAAATGTATTATACTTACTAAGCCCTTGTCAAAATACAGTTATCTATAAATTTAGAAATGTAAATTTTATCAATTACGACATATCTGAGGTAACGCTCCATTTTATGCATAAGTTTATATGTATGTGACTTTTATCTAACATTATAATTAAAGCAAAGAATATTTTCTAAATATATATAAAAACAAAACTAACATTTTATTTCGAAAGCAGCATATTCACATAACATTAAAAAGAATTAGAATTGAATGCAGAGTTTCAAATAAAGACTCGTTTGTTATTATTTCTTGTTTTCATTCAGCAATTTTTTATAATGAGCATCTTTTAAAATATTTTGTACTTCGTTCAAATATTGAAGTGCAATATTAAAATATATTTCATGACTACAGCTTGTAGCTGTATAAGTTGATTTCATGATTCGAGCTTATACAGATAGCTGTAAGTTTTAGCCATGTATAATTAAGCAGTAATTTGAAGTTTGTGAGCTGGATATATATAGCATAATTAGGCGATAAACAGAATGGGTAATACAAGTAAAGATACAAAGTTATTTATACTATGTTTTCTTTAAATTTAGTGTGATAATTGTCATTTAAACCAATAAGATTATTACCTTACAAATAAATGAACAATAATTTTATCGCATATTATATTTATACCAATTTCTAGTATTTTCTTTGATAAAAACTTTGTTCTTCTAATGTAGTTTTAGTTTAAGCTATGCGGTACTTAGCACTTTTGCTAATTGGAAACTTTGAGGTTAATGAAAGCCCCATTAATGTTTTCTAAGACTTTCAAGATTTTAAGCACATTTACTAAAACTATTATTAGAGTTATTCTCTAAAACTGCTAGAATTAAGGAACTTTTAATATAAGTTAATAAATTTTATATAAATATTGACATTTTGACTTCTTATAAAAGCGTTAAATTGGAAGCCCCTATTACATCACTGTAGTACATGTTACGGTGTTATATTTAACTATTATAAAATCAATAGTCAGACATTTTTTTACTAATAGCTTTATATTTTTACCTACATATGTAATGTTACTCTAAATATCCCTTCCCACGTGAACATTTAGTAGTATTTTATAAAACTGTTATAAATTAAATTATATTATTATAATATATCAATGTATCTCTCTATATCTATTCTATTCTCAATTAGTATAGTTCCAAATATTTTTTTTTATAAGGAAGGCGATAGCGGTGCGATAAGGCTCTCATCATTTAGACTTGGTGGTACGGGGCCCACATTGTCAGTGTGTCAAAAGAATGACATTGACACTGTTGAACTTCTCTTTCGTTTTATAACATCAATCCCCCCAGTAACCAATTGACAAACTTTTATAAATATATACTTATTTAGAAATACACATACATTATTATTTTTTTCTAAAAAGTCTTTCAATTATTTACCTTAAAAATAAAGTAAAACGATCACATAGTAAAGTAGTGTACAACACAAACTATATCATATATTATTCACACATGAAGTATCTGAGGGTTAATATTTTATAACACAAGATAACTTTGGAAGTCCCTTTGGTAATTTCATAAATTTAACATTTAATATGGTAGTTACCTTAAGAGCATTTTTAAGTATGTTATTTATAAGCATCCCTAGCGGTAGTTTTAGTGTCTCTATTTGATAATTATAAAACAAGGTCTTAATTTATCTGGTGTAATAACTACTGTGTACTCTTTATACAAAAAAAAAAAAATATTTCGTGTCAGGGAATCGATTGTGAGACTCGTCATTTCAGAAAATCGATGCCGCTAACCCAGAGGTAGTGAACCAGTGCATTTTATGAGTGTACACTTAAATTTATGTTTCCACGTTCTATAATTATATAGTGATGTGAAATACTGAATAACATCTTCCATCTGGCAATGGTTTCTTGCAATATAGTATTTATGCGAAATTGTTATTATACTCATAACGGTTCGATACTACTATAAGATGCTATATTTATATAGCTGGAGAATCAGGATAAGATAATAATAAATGAATATAAATAAGAAAGTTTTAGAAGTTACGAGCGTTACAGATGGGAGGTGGCTTAGCGTGGTATTGACATGTGTTGAGAAGGAAAAATTATATGATTATTATTAAAATAAATGTGAATTTAATTTCGGTTAGAGAGAGATAAAAGAAAAGATGCATGATTTGTGTAAATGATGAGGAAAAGAGTTGATTTAAGGCTGACGTATACTCTCATGCTGAGTGAGTGAATGAAAAAATTTTCCACCTTTAATGGAATAAAGATAGGAGAAAGATGATAAAAATGATATACTCAAATAATAAAAACTTTTGTTAACCTACAACGACAACATTTTCTAAGTAATATTTAATAAAAAGATATTTATCGACTTAGTTGTTCAATTGAGGAATATTATAAATTGTAAATATGCTGTTATTTTAATCGTCACATCGCGTGGTCCTCGACATTATTACTGATCAAACATATTTGATGACGTAATAAGTGTTATATTCTATAAAAATATTAAGATCCTGTTAGATTCACTGATGTTATTAAAGTTTTAGGAATTTGAAATATAGATCAAAAGAATAACTAAAAAAATTATTTAAGTACCTTCTCTAAGTTAAATAATAAAAAGTAGACAAAGTTTCTCAAACCGTCAATAAAAACAAAACAGAACGTAAAATCAATTTGTTTTCTTTTTGCTGAAATCGAAAAACTTTTAAATGGAATTTATTCAAGAGAATTGAATGGTGAACAAACAAGCGAAACCATTTTTATTTTGACGTTTATAAGTTCATTTTTATAAGTTTATCTATAGTTATAACTGCTAAGTGTGTTTATAAAACTTTGTGGTAAGTTAATAATAATATTATGTGTCTTTTGTTTTACTACCCCTCTCAAAACATTTATTATATGGTTTTTGACATCTCCCTTTTTAAACAGCGGGAGGTTCTTCAGACGCATTAACTATTTCACTAAGTTGCTACATGACTTAACTAGAATTCCACTAAAAACTTGCTACATCGTGGTGAGTTTTATTTTTATCACTTTTCGGTCATGTAAATAAAAATGTTAGAATAGAATTATTTATAAAACTTGTTAAATGTTATATTATAATATAATATATATATATAATATATAAATATATATATATTTTTTAATGTTATATAAAATTAGAAAAATTATTTTATTACATTTTGTATTCATATTACTTCAGCTGATAACTACAAAAGAAGCTTCATGAATTTCAGAATCGGAGAGGGTTAAGAAAAAAAAAATTGATATTGTATTACTAAACAATCCTAAGGGTCGCAGAAAACCGTTGAAAATAATTCACATACCGGATTCAAGTATATAATGATTTGAAAAGGGTTAATGCGACCTCTGACATATATCGTAAAAATTGGAATAAAAAAATATTCATGGACCGTATCTAGAGTCCTTGACAAGTAATATAAGTCAGAATGATCAAAAAGTCATCAGTACAATACCTATATTAAGTCAACTGTACTGATTGTTAAATATTTTATATATAGTATGATAATTTATAACATTATTATGATTACAATAACAGAAAGGCGTAATTTTGAAATAAAATATTTAGTCCACTAATTATAAGATTTATAATATTAGAATTGGTCATGTTTATTATTAAATAAAAATTATTTTGGTAAATTATTACCTTCATAAAATCTGAAATCTTATTATATGTAATTTTTTATTTTTTTTTTATTGTTTTTTTCAATTTACTTATTAATTGGTGTTTATTGCTGATGTCTTAGTAATTAGTGACTGATTCAGATTTAGATAAAAAAAATGAAAAATTAATTCAACTGTATGCGGAATAATAATTTAGTACCAGTGAAATGTTTGGTAAATGTCAAACTATTTTCGAAATTTTTGAAAAGTGCATTTATTATAGCAAATTTATAACCTTGAGATATTAACAGCTTAAATTTTTACTTTATAGGTATTGTAGTGAGCACAACTAAATTTTTAAACTCTTAATTACTAATCAAGATGTAGATCTATATTATAGTTTTATTTTTTTTAAAGTGAATTCAAGATTGAGAAGTTTTATCAATAATAGACATTTCACAAGACTTACATTTAATAGTATTTTCTTGGATTTTCACGAGTACACATTTGAAATAAAACTATTTTTACGGATTAAAACTCGTATAAATTGGTTACATTTTGATTTTAACCCGAATACTTCGAATACTTTGCAGTAATCGTGTTCACGGGTAGACGAGATAAAAGTGTCATTACACACTTACATTTAACATTAAATAACTTTTGCGATTGTGGTCTATTTCCTGATCTAATAAAATATAGCAATGGTGATGATAGCTGAAAAATGCGTTATGATTTATGAAACAGTGAAAAATAATACCTGGTTTAATTTTCATTATATGTTGCGTGCTTTTTTTTAAACTAGGACGCGTTTGTCACCCTCGTAGTTTTAACTGTAAATTTAAGCGTCTTATTAGAAATGTTTATTTCCATAACTGTGGTATCAAATTAGACCCTCGTCTAACAATTCCAATTGACACATATAAATGATCAAATATATAAAGTTAACAAATAAATAAAAACGTGTTTTATTTTAGACAATAACAAAGTAATAAAGTTATCGTTTCGATATATTTTCGTAATAAATTATTAATAACGTTTTACTCGAAAATGGTATTTATTGTTGATGAGTTGTAAATATAAATGTTTTGCGCTTCTGCTAAACAGCGGCGTCACGAAAAATTGCCATTAAGCGTCCTCACTCTTTGCAAATAGATGTACCAATTTACTTTATTAGTGTTTCAATGATTACATTTTGTTATCCTTTTAACTTGTTCAAATATTGCTATTATATTTCTTTTGTGTCTACGTTACTTCAATTTATATACAAAACTAGGCTACGACGTTCTTATGGATCGATAATTGTAACACCAAACCTTCATTGAACAATTGTTACACCAAATATGTTCAATGAAGGCTTCAGAGCGGAAGAGATAATAAGCAGTTTCAGCTTCATCAGGTATAATTTAAAGATGAAATTTTTGTTTTTATTTAGATAAATTTATAATTAAAAAAACAATTATATCTGGATTCATCAGACATAATAGCTAATATTCGATTCTTGCTCCAATTAATCATTTTTTCAATTCTTATTTATACTTGGCAATGTATTTTTTTATTTTAAATTACTTTTTAAATACAATATTTACTTTAAATTACTTTTTTTTTCATTATAGTATTTCAATATGTTCTGTTTAAGTTTTGTTTGTGCCAGCTGGCATTGGTCAATCCTGTTAGTTGGTGAGAATAGCTTTATAGTAATTAGTAATTATAATTCAATATCTTTTCTGCAAAGCATTTTATTTAATACCCCAATAACCCTTGAAAATATTCCACAACTTATATTTTATACCTTATATCCACGATTTTGTTGGTACGTTGTTAAAGATTCGTATTTATGTTATTGACATTAGAATTTACCGACAAAGAGGTATTTATTATTATAATATTATAAATTTTATATATTATTCTAGTTATCGATATCAAAAGCATTTTCATAATGATTATATACATTTCGACTAAAATATTAGTTTTCTACCCGAACATAGCAGACATATTACGTTGATTGCTTGAACGACAAATATTAGATACAAACAATATGAGAGGTATATTACGTTAATATATACATTCCAGTATCTTGTAGGTACTTATAAGCATTTAATATTAATTTGCATAATTTAATGGTCGAGACATAAATGAACTTTCAATTAACGTTGTTCGATCAAACGGTTCAGAGTTTTTCAATTTGAAATATACCAGTAATAATATTTATATGTAAATATATTAATATATCTTAGACAGTATGTACAAGATCTCTTTAAGTTAAAGTATGACGTAATAAACAATCATGAACAAGAAGATATAAGATGGGAAGATAGCATGTGACTGATGAAAGCTTTAATAGACTTAATCTCTAAACCCTACAAGATAACTTTAGACTCAACATGATAACTTAATGATAGAGACAAATTTAGATTTTCATGAAAAGGATTTAAGTTGTAGCAATCATACGTTGGGCTTTACTATTTATAAAATAAGTCTTATATCAAATTTTACATAACATTATTATACATTTGTGAAATAAGGGCTTATTAAATATAATTATATTTAGAATGTCGGAATCACGGCGTAAAGTCACGCTGAATAATTATTCAGGGTTAGTTCACACCGTTATTCCGACATGCTCGGAGTTCGTGAATAAGGACCCCGACTGGTTTAAAAACTAGTCGGATCAATTCCGATAATAAAAACGCAAGTGTAGCTGGAGAATTTTATTAAATACTAATCATGGATCACGAAAGTTTATATACAAAAAAAAAGTTTACATATAAAACTCAATCTTATATATTTTAATGGTCTTTCTTTTCTCAGATGGCGTGTTTGGACAATTACACGAAACCCATCATGGGGCAGTATGAGGTTAATGTATAAATATTCAAATTCGTCTTGCCATCTTTGCTATGCAAATAACAATATTTTAACCTTCTACTTTGCTTGTTGCACTAAAAATACTGAAATTCATTCGTTTGTGAGTTTGCTATTAAAATATTTTTTCTTTTTCCATTACATAAAAAAGTTAATTTGATATAAACTAATATATCAGTTTATTTAATATATTTACCCTATTATTAGTAAGATGAATAGTTTCATAAGGTCAATATCCACATGGATATTTAATAATATTATTAATTAGTACAGTTTTACAAATCATAATATTTAACAATCAAACTTCTTCCCAGTCTTACTAAAATAATATCTTCAGTTTATACTGAACATACAAAACACTATAAAGCTAACTGAACTATTACCACACATTACCATATAAATTGCAAGTGTAAGTAATAAGATGCAAACTGAGCAAACTTAAGATGTTATGTGATGAGAGTGAATATACTTGGATAAGTATTTTTAGGTCCTTTGTACACATTACTAACCTATGGCTTAATTCCGATTAATCCAGGAATGTTAGGAAGTTGTTCTTTGTTTTAACAAAATCCGGTCCCTGAAGGTAAATAAACTTTTTAATTACACAAGAGAAAAATACACCGAGTAGACTGGTATTTTATATTGTTATTGTAAGCTTCTAATTCGGTTTGCAAATTAAAAACCTCAAGATCATTTTGAAAACAATTAGGTAATTGATTTTAGTGATTACTTCAACTTTTTCTTGGGATTAAGAAAGGCATATGAAATTCGCACGTGTTTTGAGTTTGTGCACGAGTGTTTTTTAATTTTAATTAGTAAGAGTGACCTTTATCAAAATAATTTGATTTTTAATGTCGTTCTTGATGATGACACTGTTCACAAAGTAGAAATATTGAAATATAGATGTAGATATAAACAATAATTAGATATGATATAGAAAACAACTGTTTTTGTTTATATTACTTTTAGATTGTAATATTTATGAAAACGTATATTTTACTTTAGTACTACTCCGTTTGGCACGCATTGAAATTACCTTGAGTGTATGTAGTAATAATGTTTATATAGTAGTTTGATTACTAGTCTATATTTGTACAGAAGATATTTTAAAGAATTAGAATGAAAGCGAATTTTAGAACGTAATTTCCAATTTTGCTTAAAAAATATATAATTTAACGAAACTAGTAATAAGATTTATTTTGATGATAAAATTCTTCTTAATAATTCAATATCATGATAATTTCAAAAACGAAGATGGTCGACTTTATTTACACAGGTGCAATATATAAAATATATTCAATTCTTTTGTTACCTACAGATCTTTTAAAGGTAATCCTCAAAGTGTATTAGAGTAGAAAGCAGTGCTCTTCAATCTTCAGTAATTAAGAATAGTTTTCTCAGATATATGTTATGAGCAAAAAACGTGTCGTATAAGTTACAGAAATATACCCTTATGAAAAAGTGTGTTCATGATATTTTTCAAATACATAGACAATTTAGTAAATCCCTTATTTGTAGTAAATTTTAAAAAATAACTTAAATTATTAATAGACTATAAGCGATAACAATTCATATTATATATTTTGTAGAAAGTAAGTTTATGAATATATATATATAGTTTAAATAACAGTAGCGTTCAAATAAAAAGCTTCGGCAAAATTGCATCTTTTTAGGTTCAAAGGTTTGGGATTTGTAGAATCAGTGAGTCATGACTTGCCCCTAATTTAACCATATTTTTGAGGCTATTCAGCGCTTTTGTATAACTTCTCCAACTCTTAGTTTATAATAGTTTATAATTAATGAAAGTAGATTTATTGAGGATTTAATTAAAATAGTTACTTTTATCTTATCTGATAGCTTTACTGCTTTAATTTCTTTAATTTAGCTCAGTTATTATTAAATTGTTCTTATTAATACTATTCAGTGCCTGTGTATAAATAAATAAACTATAATTTTACTTTACTATATTTTTTGTTTCAGATTATAAAACAAAATGTCCGTGCCAACAACTGACAGTACTGAAGCTATAACCAATTCAGGCTATGGAAGTAGCGACGAAACCGCAAGTCTTTTAGTATCAGGACCATCAGTTACAGTTATAGTTCCAACAGAAAATAGAGCAGTAAAACCAGTATTGCAAAGACAAGATTGCACTACACATTTAAGACCCCAACTATCAGGGGGTCCGGGTAGCGAAGAAAGTGCCGCTTCAATTAGGGTAGAAGAAGGAACTACAAGAAGCGTACCAGATATAGAATTACAATGTCGCGAACCCGCCGATCGCCCACAAACACTTGTATCGCCTTTTGCAACGTGTTCACATAGAGGGTCGGTGCCTGCATGTCAATTAGTTCCACATTCTTATAATAGATGTCGTGCTTGTGAAAGAAGACAATCAACGGCGCCAATGTCTGCCCTACAACTAGCGCGATCTGTGTCAAGGGAGAGTGTTCGCTCGGCGGTTCACTACCCTTGTGGATGTAGCCCGCTACACGCCGTAAGCACATGCCCTGTTATTCAACCACCAGCCTTATTATTACCTGCAACAAGTACGAGAATCATCCGACAGAGCTCACAGCCAGAGTCAAGCGCATGCGCGACTCACTGTGTTCATCATTCTCACCATCACCCTAGCGCCTCACTGCGACAATTAAGAGAACCTGGCGATGGAATTGCGGGTATAGCGGCGGATTCGTTGCGAATCAACGGAGGAATGCGGCCCTTCAAGCAGGTGAGTCGACAGAGCGATAGGTGGCGCTACCAATACTTTGTGTTGTAAAGGTTAGAACACAATTATCAAATATTAACTTATTTATATATGTATAATAAACTTGCTTATATTCGAAGCCAGAATAGTTTATACCCTCCTTACACTTAAATGTAATATTATTTTATTTTACATTACCATGATCTCATATCTTGTGAAATATAGGTTTAATTAAAAATATATATCTGTAGTATGATGCTAAAACATTATTTAAAAGTAATGTCGGCATTTTCGAAATGATGAAGTATAGAAAATTCAATATACATATATACACAAAGGTTTCAACAAACGCTTTGTAAAAAGAAGTTACCGCTGAACACGCAAACTGGCACTCTGCAATAAAGCTATCTAATTAGACCACTAAGTGAATTGCCGGAAGAAAGCAGCTGTATAATTGCTAAAGCGGCTTTATTTAACAAAATTCAAGTAATTGGTTCGCTTGATATCGCTTATCGACGATTTCTTTCTTAAAAACTAATCTTTTTTTATCTGTTTATCAGACAAAAAAATACGATTATACGAAGACAATTATTATGAATTAAAGAAAGATATTGGGTTTCATAATAAAATAAAAAAAAAACTTTTTTCATTATCAGTGTTAATTGTTTATTATTCTATTTCTTCTACAAAAGTCATTTAATTATTTTGGTGTATTTCAGTAATAGATTTATATTTAAAGGTAAAAATAAATAACGTTAATATTTTGTGCCTTTAAAGTCATGGCCTTAATTTTTAAAGTATGGCATATCTAAATTAATTTAGATATTTATAACTCCGATGTTATTTATTTATCAATTGTGTAAAGATACTTAATTTTGACTCTATTGTATTATAAGTATTTTAATTGCCGGTGACAGCCAATTAAATTGTTCTTGTTCACCTTCCCTGGTTCAAAGACTTTTGAAGCCTCAAAGGCAGTATTTCCAACCATGTATATCTCATTTCTAAAATAGATTAAATAAATATTGTAAATAAATTTAATTTACAGATTATTATAGACGGATGTACATAAGTGCTGTGTAAGGGTGTTAAAGGTTCCATAAAAATCAAATCAAATACAAATGTTTGATTTGATTTCTGTTCTAACCTGCAGGGGCTGCTACTCTGTCCGCAAACTCTGTCGCAGACACGCCGTGCCCGACTAAGACGCGCGTTCACTGAAGCCACAGGAGACACGGTCAACTACGTTAGAACGGTGGGCTTGTAACAACATTTTGCACCACCATGGCCATCGACTGTACAATCTCTCATACTTTGATACCTTTCGTTACTTCGCTATTTAACAAAAAAAAATCCATATTGATTATACTTCTGTATTTGTAATATAAACTAAACTAAAATAATTGCTAAATCATTTGCATGTGTTCTCGTTATCCCTTCGGTAAAACAATAAGAAAACTCCAATTTTCGAAATGTCAGGTTGTACAGTCGACAATTAGCCTTTTTTGTGCATTGTTCACAAAATTGATTTGTTAGTTGGCGAATGTGACGTCCCTGTAGCCTCGTTAAAAACCACGTCCCTTACACGAAATAGCACCCTTACGAGCTTTTCACAACACAAATTGTTTTAAGTATATCAATAGGTTATACTTAATCAAAAATCTTCATTATTAGATTTTTTTGATAATTTTAACGAATGACATGCATAAAGAGTGCTTTTTATTCAGGTATTTTTTAATTATTTAACAACATTAATGTGTTTATTGGGAAAGCTTTGATATAATGTTTTGTTATGCTTCGGGAACTCATCAATTCAGGTATATGCAGCACATACACATTCATTTAGTTGAGTTTCATGGTGGTAATAGAGCAATGCATTGCACGTTAGATCAGCGAATAGATTGCACAATATCAGCTAAGTAATCATTTAGAGTATACAGTTTAAATTGACTTTTAATTATTTAGACTACAGAAAAATTTGGTATATACTTATACACTTATATTAACATATATTTATAGAATAAAAATTTTGCTTGGAAATTCCAAATTGCCAAGCTTAAATCTGTGGCTTTTTCGAGGTATTCCGGTGGACGGATGTAATCAAAGGGATTATAAAGGGGAAATTTTTCTTCTTTTAAGCAGATAAATTGTAATACAATATAAATTATATAATATTATGTTAAGGAGAAGCTTATTACGTTTTATATTTTAGAAGTATTTTTTTCAAATAATTACAATAACGCTAGGTATACTACATATTCTTCGAAAACTTATTATATTATATTCTTAAAACTTTAAATAAATGTTTTTGAAATCTTTAAAAATGTCCGATAATAGAGTAGTAAAATAAGCTTCAATATACCTATGTTAGCGTATGCCACATTTTGTATTCGTGTTTTCGATGAAACACTTTCTTAGTTCAAAATGTGCTGTATGTTTTTAAATAAATGATATGTCGTAATAGAAACATTATAATGAAAACTCTTTGCAAAAAAAAAACATTTAAATTGTTAAGTCTATTTAGTCAGATAAGTTAGTACGTTTTTAAAATTGCTAAATCTACATATCTCGCTTTATTCTCGGAGATACGCTTTTATCAAATTAATAGTTTCAAAATTCAGATAATAATATTAGAGTCACGTCCTCTGTAGGATTTGCATGTAAATGATGGGTTAGATAACAAAGTAAGTAACCGTGATATTGGAAATTATTCTGCCCCAAATCATCTGATAGTTTATCATCTTCGACAGAAACAAAGTCTAGTAGACGTAACTAAAATAGTTATGACATTGTTGTATATTTTATCAGCAAGAAACATGACGATATAAATTAATCTTCTTATAAATAATAATATTGAGATTTAAAGTATTTTGGGGTGTGAATTGTTAATTTAAAATAATAAATATAAATTTGATATAAATGATTAATTTTTACACTTATTACTTTAGCAGTTCTAATAACCTACTTAGGTAAAAAAAAGCTACTTTTTTATTTTTTAATATAGGAATATTTTCTGTCTCTTTCAATTTTCACCTAGTTCTGATTTTATTTATTAGAATTTCCTTAACGCTACTGTATATTTTACAAAGTGTGACTGATGCCAGAACACAACTGATGGAAAGAAAACCAAAATTTTAATAGCTTAAATTATTGAATACATTTTCGTAGTATCCAACCTTAAATAAGTAACAGAGTTATGAAACCAAGCATCAGAAAATATTAAGCAATACGATTTATGCATTATAAAGCATATATATGCACACCAAATATTAAGAGTATGAATTATTAACTATTAAAATTTGTAATTTCAGTGCAAGAGAATTACTGATTACTCTGAAAATAGTGTAAAATCGGTAAATTTGGTTAGATAAATAAGCATAGCATGCCTAAATTATTAAAGAAGGAGAAGTTGCAAGCTAGACGAACTAATATATTAGTCTAGCGCTTATGGCTTAAGATAAATCCTAGCATTACCTCTTCCTGAGGCTTATTTACTTAACAGAGTAAGTCCAAATAACTTTTCGGATTTGTTACATTAAGAAGAAATATACTTAACATAACATCAACACTTGGATCTGTGCCCATCTTCAATGAAACAACATTATTTGCAAGATACGTAATTACCCGTAGCAAGTTATTACTTGCGAGTCAATCAAAATATTTCTTTTTGAAATGAAAATACTGATGTTATTAACCTTTCTTTATATGGAAGTGCAACAGTGATTTAAAATTACTTTAGTTTATTGATTTTAAACTGTGAAATAAGTTATTTTTTAAAATATTTTTTAAATATTAGATTTCATTTGTAAATTAATGTTTTTCTTTTTCCTGATAATTTCAAACTAAAATTTATTAATATTAAAACTAAAGGCCTTTTTAAAAATAAAAACTAATAATAAATAAGAATAACAAATCCAATTTGAATTTTAGTTAAATAAATATGTTTCAGTTTAAATCCGATATAATTGAAAAGTGTTTATGAGCAAGTTAATAAATAGATAATTATGCTTAACCGCAACTTACTGTGGAAAAATTAACACAGTAATTTCTGTTAGCACTGATTATAGTATCAAATAATTAATCCGTGGGGGGACGGAGAAAGAATACTAATCCCTCCCGCTGCCGGGTAGCGTATCGTAAGAGGCGATTAACCCGGTTTACCAACTGGTGGTAGGCGTTTTTGCCGTGGCTAGTGACCACCCGCCGAATAAAGCCGTGGCGCCAAGTGGCTTTGCCGTGTTCCGCCACGATGTTCGGTGACGCCGTTAGTGAGGTTAGTGTGAAGTAGTTGCTCCACAAACTGAAGCCGGTTTATGGCTTATACCATGGGAGTAACATCGGGTAACTGGTTCTGGAGGGTAGCGGGATCCGAGGCACGGTGCTCCGCTGGCCGACCGCAGTAAGTAGGGGGCCCAATTAGTGAGCCAGCCACTCACGAAAGGCTGCCCCGCCAACTTGCGAAAAATCCCGGAATGCGCCATCATGCCGGTTGGCGACCGGATGTGAGGGCCTGATGGACATCTCCGGGGGGGCTCGGGCGTCCCCGCGGTCTCCAAGTCAGTTCCCCATTGATGTTGCTCCATGGTGCTAGCCAACAGGGCGAGAATGTGGAGCCTCACTTTGCTGATAATCTTACTCCGAAACACTCCCATGAACATAATGAAAAGAAAAAGTAGGAAGGCTCAACAGCGGATGCACTCCCTCACTCTCAAAGTGCACCTCTCCAACATTAGAGGCTTGCACAGCAATCTCGTGCCGGTCCACCATCACCTGGAGACCGAAAAGCCGCAGCTTTTCTTTGTTACTGAGACGCAGATAGGCAGACCGTCGGACGTGGCTTACCTGTCATACCCTGGCTACATCTTGGAGCACAACTTCAAGCGGAAAGCCGGGGTGTGCCTTTACGTCCGCAACGACATTTGCTTTAGGCGTCTCCGTAATTTAGAGGATCCCATATTCTCTGTTCTTTGGGGTCTCGTTGACACAAGCAAAGAGAAGATACTCTACGCCTGTGTCTACCGTTCGCACACTGGAGATGCGGAGACAACCAGGCTACACAACTATCTGATTGAGGCGGCGGATGCTGCCCAGTCGACGTATCCGACAGCCCAACTTATGTTTCTGGGGGATTTTAACGCCTGCCATGAGACGTGGCTGTTCCCGCACCAGCAAACTGATCATGCTGGGAGAGAGACGCAGAAGCTTGCTTTAGCGTTAAATCTCACCCAGTTGGTACAATGCGCTACTCGAATACCTGACGTCGATGGGCACACACCTAAATGCTTGGACCTTCTGCTGACAACAGATCCTGACCGGTACTCCGTGTCGGTATCGGCTCCCTTAGGGAAGTCTGATCACTGCGTGGTTAAATCTGTGTCGACCTACAACCAGCCTAATCTCTGCCAAGGTGGCCAGCGACGGTTGTGGCGATACAAGTCAGCAGATTGGGATGAGATGCGATCGTTCTTTGCATCTTATCCTTGGCAGCCTGTTTGCTTCTCCTCTGGTGATCCGTCAATATGCGCGGCTGCTGTGACTGACGTGCTTCGGCAGGGCATGGAATACTTCATTCCGTTCTCCGATGTACCGTTGTCCAGCAAAGCTCAACTCTGGTTCAGTTCTGAATGCAAGCACGCGGAAGCGTTAAAACAAGAGGCTTACCTAACCTGGGTTGATGCTCGACACCGCAAGGCAACTGACGTGAGCAAGAGGAAGCGTTTATTTAACAGAGCTGCCAAGTCCTGCAAGAAGGTGTTACAGAGGGCTCGCTTGCGGGGACAAACTTGCTTCGTACCCGACTGGGAGTAAAGCGTTTTGGTCCCTGGCTAATTCGGTTGAGGCGAACTTCTGCCGTCCCTCATTACCGCCACTACAGAAGCCCGACGGCTCCCTAGCCCATACCGCCGAGGAGAAAGCAAACCTCTTTGCTTCTCTGTTTGCGGAAAGTTCGCGTCTTGATTCTGGTAGCACCCGACCTCCACCATATCCTCGCAGCACAACAGCAATGTCTGATATCAACATACGCCAGATGGAGGTTCGGCGAACGCTGCGTAATCTTGACGTGGATAAAGCTAGTGGACCTGATGGTATTCCAGCCATAGTTCTTAAAACCTGTGCGCCTGAGTTGTCTCCTGTCCTGACACGCCTGTTCAGACTCTCTCTTGCGACTGGTAAAGTGCCGAAATCGTGGAAGCTTGCTAATGTGCAGCCCGTGCCCAAAAAGGGCAGTCGTGCTGACCCTACGAACTACAGGCCCATTTCAGTCACCTCCATACTCTGTAAGAGCATGGAACGTGTCCTGAACAGCAGGCTTTTGGCGTACTTAGAGTCAAACGATCTCCTTAGCGACCGACAATATGGCTTTCGCCGCAATCGGTCTACAGGAGACCTCCTAGTGTACGCCACACACATCTGTAGTGAGGCCATCGAGAAATATGGGGAGGCACTTGCTGTCTCCCTGGATATTTCTAAGGCCTTTGATAAGGTTTGGCATGACGCCCTTATCAGTAAGCTTCCGTCGTATGGCCTGCCCGTTAGCCTTTGTAACTGGATATCGGACTTCCTGATGGACAGATCCTTACGAGTGGTCGTCGACGGCTGCTCGTCGGATCAAATGGCAATCAATGCCGGTGTCCCCCAGGGATCCGTGCTCTCCGCGACATTGTTCCTGCTGCATATTGACGACCTGCTGCGACCCGGAATCTTTGGGTATGCAGATGACAGCACTGTCGTTGAGAGGTACACATCCAGTGCGAGGGCGAGTGCGGCCGAAATCCAGTCCTGCAGAGAAGCAATGGTTGAGCGTCTGAACCTTACCCTCCGGGCAGTGGCCGAGTGGGGTGATGCCAATCTGGTAAGGTTCAACGCGAACAAGACTCAGGCGTGTCTATTCTCCGCGAAGAAGAGGCCATTCGATCTGGCCCCTGAATTCCGTAATGTAACCATTCCCATTTCTGACCACCTTGAGCTACTTGGTGTGACTTTGTCTTCTACGCTCAACTTTGGCTCCTACATTGAGTCAAAAGCTCAAATAGCAGCTATGAAACTCGGAATTCTCTCAAGGGTGCGAAAGTACTTCACGCCGGAACAGCTACTTACGTTGTACCAAGCACAAGTTCGGTCGTGCATGGAGTATTGCTCGCACCTTTGGGATGGATCTGCAAAGCAGCAGCTTGAGACGTTGGAGACCATTGAGAGGCGTGCCATGAGGCTCATAGGTGACGACGCCCTTTGTAAGAGGAGGTTACAAAAACTCGAGCATCGACGAAAAGTGGCTAGTCTCTCGGTCTTCTACCGGTTACATTTCGGTGAGTGTGCATCGGAATTACATGAACTGATTCCATCGTCCCCATTCCATCTAAGAACAACCCGAGGTTCCGGAAAGCGACACCGATTTACTGTGGAAATTCCACGAAAACGTACACAGCGTTTCGCCAACACATTTATAATTCGTACTGCTGAGATGTGGAATTCGCTTCCGGAATCTCTGTTTCCAGAGAACTACAACCTGGGTATCTTTAAATTAAGAGTGAATCGGTTTCTTCTAGGCAAGCGCGTTCCATCTTAGACCACAGATTTGCTTACCATCAGGCGATCTCTGGTCAAGCTCTGGCCTATTTATAATAAAAAAAAAAAAAAAAAAAAAAAAAAAAAATTAAATAATTATATTTATAATAATCTTTATTAATGCAAAATATATAAATCAATATTATATACTACATTTATTAATACAATACATAACCACGACTCCCTCTTTTAAACTGGAAGGTAAGGTGGAGGGTGGTGTCATGTGCTTTTCCTTTCGTTCTTACGTGTAAGTCTTAAAGACACCTGAGAGGTTGGACCTTGGATTAGGATATCTTTATATATGTCAGGGATTTGTAGGAGTAGTATTAAAGCGCCCTCTTGGGTTTGATGAGAAGAGTTATTGATTCTTACTAAAGCTATTGCATATTTATATTTGCAAATTGTTATAGGAAAATGTCAATATTCCGAAAAAATACAGAAATTAGACACGTAAGTCACTTTTTCATTATTTATTAATTTAAAAATGATTAATACTAATAATCACAAGCATGAAAAATATACAATGACTTAATAAATGAGTGTTGGAATATGACTATATATAAATCTTAAAAGATTTTTTTTAATTTGAATTAAATGGTGTTATTTCACTGTCTAGAAAATCTAACTTAAAATATGGTGTCTCAAAATAAAGAGACTCTCAATGTGAATCAGTGTACAAATAAAGTTTATAGTCGTAGATGAGAACGACAAAAATAACTGTTAAAACATCCTACTAAATTCATCTTTCACTATAAAATATATAGTCATTTACGGCTTGAGCGTGTTGAGTATTTCAATATCCAAATGCAGTGCTGCAATATAACGAAAAAAATATATATTGATTTTATTGATAGATTCAATTGAGATATTTATTGTGATTTATATGATTCTTTATTGAAATTTTTATATACGCTACGCCCCGTTTTGAGGTTCGATTGATATTAAAATTAAATTTATTAATATTATTTTAACACTTTTAAATATCTCTTCTATTCTTTATGGAATACCTCTTTAATATAAATAAAGTAAAGATTAAGTTAGGGTTATATTTTCATTTAAATATACACAAAAAATATTATTGTACTATTGAGAATTCGCACACATGACTAAAATTCTTTTTCACTTTAGAGTATTGAAATAAAGATCCAACATGATGCTTACCCTATTTCAAATAACTAAGATGTGGTTCTTACATTTATTATAACTCAAAATATTTGTAGTTTAAAGTGTAACGTATGATAAATTATCAAGGAACAAGTGTATTTAAAAAATTAATAATATCTTGAGTTATTATAATGAAATATATGTTTTATGACGAAACTTCTGAAAGTATTCCATTTTTTATAAAATCTGTAAAGTACTGGTTGGATTTATATTATATTTATTAATACAAATTTTGTACACAAATAAAGGTGCCAAACAGTTGCCGCTATTGTACTTTGAAATAGTCCTGTGATCTCTGTATATTTTCACTGAGTACTATCTCTAATAATTGACCGATCCCAATACAGATGGACTTTGTGGCATTACAGTACTAGCATCCGCATGTATTTATATTTGTAAACTCTCATAGCACACCCTCATCTAGAAAAATACATTCATAGATCAAGCTCTTGATCAAGGATGTTAGCCGTTTGGATCTGTTTGTAATCTTTATAATGGGCTAAAAATCACTGTTAGAAAGAGTAGAACAATTAAAAAGCACATGACTCAGCAACTTGACCGGATTGCGATAAAGTCAGCCAATATCATGGTTGCCATTCTTCAGAACGTACGTAGACGATTTCCCCGTTTTAGTCACTTAATCCTACCGTATATCGAAAGACAAATCCTTTCGGTTTCCACCAAAAAGTACAACCACTTTAGCCAAGTTTTTTGTTTCCATGTTATTAAAGACTTCAAAGAACCGTCCGTGCAAAATTATGTCTCAATTTTCAGATATACACAATGTCATCATCCTGCAGAGATTACTAAACTCAATTATTATGTTTAGTAATTTACGGTGGCAGTATTTCGTGCCAATAGTTTAACATTGTGCATGTATAATAGAGAGGCACTCTTGTCCCTCCTCTTCGAAATTGAGCTCACCTGGCAGCCCTCCAGCAGAGATCTACATTATTATGTTTTCTATTATTATTCTAAGAGCCTAACATATATTTTTTGTAGTAAAGTATTTTTATTTATCAATTTACATTGATAATTTTTTATTAGACTTAATAGATGTTAAATACAACATTGATTTGTTTTTATTTATATTAGGGTTTATAGTTATATGTAATTTTAACTTAAACAGAATCATTAAATCTGAATTTTCAGTTGTGGCAAGGGTCCAGTTGGCTGCGATTTGGACAAGCCTTGTCGAATAAATTACAGTTTGAATGCAACCGCGAAATGCCTATCTCTAATGTGGTTCAAATTTATAGGAAACTAAGCAAGTTTCAATTGCTTTCAATGGTAAATAGCAATGTACTTATATATTTTGTAACCAGAGACTGATATTTATTGTTTTATTCTAATAAAATTTTAACTCAATTGGTTTGAAGAGCATTTTATACGAAGTCAATTTCCTCCCTAATTAGATTCTATCATATTAGCCAATATTTTATTATTATTAAATATCAGTTTATTAAATATCAGATTTTCCAAGATTATTTTTTGTGCTCTTTTTCATTCACAAATATTAATGCCTAGTGGAAAATTTTATTTTTAACTTTACGGTTTTTAAGGTTTTTGTAATTTGTAAAATATAATATATTTTAATTGAATTAATGTTATATAATGAATACAAACAAAAGAAAATCAACCGAAAAATAATGGCGTATATTTTCTATGCCTACCACTTACAATAATTATGTAACAAAATAAGAAAACTGTTCCAAGCTATTGTTTCAGCCTAAAGTACTCCCATACAATGGGTAGTAATATACGACTGTAATAGCAATGGAATTCCAATACTTGTGTAAAGCATATCAAACTGCTTTATTATTACCCTTACAGATTATTTTTTGAATGAACAATACCTAATAATGTACGATTTCAAAATAGATGATATTACTATTTAGTAGTTGCAATCAGCGGCTTAATCGGGCTTGTAGGTAATATACAGTCTTGTTTTATTGGAAGCATTTTTTCCCCTGTATTTATTAAAAATTTCGTGATGATCGGTTTAGTAATAATAGACTAATACTACAATAATGAATTTTGATTCAATTAAAAAATAATTAGTGCAAGAAATATGTATGTATATTCGATTTACATAACGTATGATTTCATTTGATATTACTAGGTACATTTCATGAAAAAAGTCAAGCTAAATATAGAAAGAGGGACATACCAAAAAAAATAATAATTTACTGATAGAAACTAAAGATTAGTATAGTTCAGTATTAGTATTATTAGAATATAACCATATTTACAATTTTATAATTTGTAACCAACTAATTAAATTGTAATTGTAACAAGTTATTTTTAATTGTTAAATTTTCTTAAGTCGATTTTTGAAGCTGATAGTTTTCGAATCAAAATTTTCCTTCTTTTATTTTGAATAATAATCGACTATACATCAACCTTTGCTACGTAGTTCAGTTCAGATACATTTTTCATATGAAGTTGCTTAACTTACAGCTAACTTAAATAATGCTCTTGATATTATCACGTGTTTTTACTCTGGAAATTAATTTAAGTATGATTGATATTTTTATAATATTAAATATATTTAAAAGTGTTATAAATGAAACAATTAATCTCCTTTGATAATTGAAATTATTCGATATTGTATACATCTAAAGTAAAAATAAAAGTGTATATAAAATTAAATGTAATTTAAAACAGATAGAATGCTATGATATCCACAACAACAGTAAAACTAGATAAACGTTTTTAGCTTTAAATTTAAATAAAACTATTTTTACTTTTTGTTTTTCAAGATAATTTCGTTTTCTCGTGAACACAATTGGTTCAAAACATTTAAAAAAACAGGTTAAAATTAAAATGTAACAAATAAACATGAATTAAATCTTGAAAATAGTTTTATTCAAAGTTATACTCTATAATAAAAGCTTTACTTTTAAAAGTTGTAATACATTTGCTCTTTTGAACAGAAATGTTAACATAATGTTGAAATTATCATATAAGTATATGTTAATATTGTAAACTGATACACGTTAGTTTACGTTTAATGATATATAAAACATATTTTTATTTATTTATTTATTTATTTATTTTGATATTTTCCACTTTCAATCAATACCAATGATCACTTGTGTACGTCAAATGGAAGTGCCAGGAGGGCCTATTTCGACGCCTTACATATCGAAATAAGCCCTTCTGTAGAGTCCCTGTCCAACTTATAACTAAAGCAACGAGGGGTCCAAGCGCGCAAGGGAATGAACTGGTTTTAAATAAAAGCCAGTTCATTTTTAAAAGAATATCTACTTGTTTCTCCAATTTAAATGCAATATATTGTGAATTTACTCTGACAATACAGTTTGATTATTCATTAACAATATCACAAGTCGAACTCATTTCCCGTCCTTATTCATGGGTTTATAGTAGAGCCAAATCGCGTCCTGAACTCTTTACGAATGTTTGAACGTTATCAAGCAAATTGCGATAATATGACGTGAGTAACGCAGTATAATTATATATAGTACTATATATACTTATTAATTTTAATTTATTCAGTTTGTTCTCTATCCGTTTTCTACTTCCTTAAGAGTCATGAAAGTAAGCTATTGGTACTACAAATAAAAAGCCAACAATGAGTGTGAAGACATTAAATGAATGGGTAATTACTTGACAAATAGTAAACATAAAAATGGAAATGTTATTAACATCTATTGATACAGATTGAATTGTTTAAGACTTAAGACAGATTTTGGCAATAACTGAAAGCCATTCATATTCTTAATTGAACAACTTTTTAGTTTAATTACTGTTTTTTTTAATCTTTTGATACACATTGATTATTTTATCAGATTATAAACTGTCTGACAAACAAAAAATACTACAGCAACTGTCATTAATAATTTATACTGGGCAGATAACCAAAGGCATAGTTAACAAATAAAAAATCCACTCTATAGATAATACAAATTTTTTAGCTAGACACTAGGAAAATGTTTGCTCTAGGAAATAAATATTTGTTTGATTAAGTATTTCATACAATTTTTGTATGTTTGTATGAATTTGTGATTTATATTAAATAAAGTTTTAGTACAGGATGTTTTCATAAAAATAATCAAAAACTCATATTTATAGAGTGTTGAGCTTGGATTGAAACCAAAATATTTTAAGGCACTATCTTGGCTTCATTTATCTACTTTTCAAGTGGCTTCTACTTAAACTGGATTATGAAATATGACACCTATACTAATTTTCAATAACGTAAAAAACCTAAAACAAGTAAAAATGATATTTTCAAAATATGAAATATGAAATCGATAAATAAGGCGATCGTATAAATATTTATATTATACCAATTCCGTATATGTTACGTATCAATTGTCGAACTCTTCAACTGTTAACGATACGAATGTAACGACTGGAAGGTTATTCGTTCGATATAGCTTTGTAATAAAAATTTATTCCATGCGTTTTTTTATTAATGTACCGAACGTGTTATAACATGTTCCATTATTAAATACGCTTGTATGCTATTCCTTTTACAACTTATAATAAACAATTTGAGCTGTAAATCTCAAATACAAGATTATATAAATCAGAATTTGAATTGTAGAATTGTGTTTTGAGATGAAAGTATAGCACTGTCTTAACTTGAACAACTTATTGTTTGTTTGTAGTTTCATCAAGTTTATTATCCAAATACGTAAATAATAAACCATACACATTTGTTGCGTGTAACTTAGTTTATACAATTATGCAATAGCTGATAATAGCTTAGCTTATACGTCGTTTTTTATTTATATATTTTCTATATTTTTTAAAATAAAGAACTCCTTTAAAAATAAATTAAATATGTTTTGAAATACGCACATCTGTGTTTTTTACATGATATCTCACATGAACTAATTGCTTCTATTTTAAATTTCAATTTTCCACAACACTGTATTTTTTAATGTTTTTATTACAAGTTATTTTCCTTTGAGGTACGAAACCCTAAAAAAAGATAAACATATTACAATTAAAAGACTTATAATAAAAAATACAAAATGTTTTACCGGTATTAATGATAAAGCTAAACGAATATTTATAATTTAAATTGGTAAATGTCAAAACCTTTAAACGTCAAATTTTATTTTCTGCCCATTTATGGCAAAACTTTTGGCAGTTCTCCTATTTCGAGATCTTTGTCCTCATATTTTATATCTAGAATGTACCTCTAGTTTGTTATAATACTTTGTATATAAAATAATCTTTACTGAAATTGCAAATACTTCATTATATTTCTAGGGTGATGACATGTTATCATAAAGTTATCATTCATGAAGAAGCAACAAATTATATATTGGCTTAAATTCTTTGCCATGCGAGTTTGATGTTTGATGTTTGACTATTGATCTCGTGGTTAGAGACTAACTGCTGATCCAATTATAGCGAATTTGATTCTCTCACGGGACAAATCATGTGTTTTACAAATTGTTTATTCGATTCTGAGTTAATTTAAGTAAATTTTATGGTTCAGAATCATCGATTTATCACAGGAATTGTTTATTTAGTAATGTAAGAGTTGCCTAAAAATCATATAGAACATTACTTGGCGTTATTTATACTTCATACAATATAATAGCTCTTAAAAGCTAATACGCTATTGTAATTTATCTCATACTGGATTCAATATATATATATCTAAATAATTATTTAAATATCCCTAACATTTTGCTTATATTCAGTCATTTTATCTTATCTCCCGGTGATTACAATTATATTAACTCAAGGTAACAACGATACATAAAATCGTTTCATAATCTATGAAGTTTGCTTTTTGCAACTTCAGTGTCTTATTTCTTATCCAAATAATCTACTTGTAGGATAAACGACAATGAATAAGTCTAGTCCTTAGTATCAGTTTAATATTGAAATGATAACATTTCATAAATAATAATATTTTTTATAAAAATTTATGTACGAATTATTTTAAAGTATTATATTTCTATAATTATTTTTGTATATCAAAGAATGACTACATAAGCAGTTTTTCATCCTCCATCACTAACATAAAAAAATATGTAATTTTATCAGTTTTACTGTACATCCTTAACGTTCTTTTATCATATACGCTGAGCAAAACAAGTCTATGTAACTTTACTTACAAATTTTTAAAATAAAAATCATAAACTCTTCAATAGCAGTCCAACTTTAGTATCTGCTTCATAAATAACTTTATTACAAATTTTAGTTACTAATAAACAAGAAATTCTTATGAAACGTCTGGGAGCTGAGTCGTGCCATTCCCATTACTGACTTATTTCAGACTTATTTCGCTAAAAGGAAACAAATTTGTTTGCTGTCTGCCCAGAAAGTTGTAGTTGGAAATGTCCAGTAAGTAATGACTTAAGAAGAACTATGTTATATATTATATACACTGCATAGTAACACGCTATATCTTATTTCTTAAATATTCTGTGATGTTTATTATTAAGCTTCATAGCAATATAAAAAATATGTTGAGTATATAAAGGGTATAAAAGTCATTAGCGTTGTTTATATTTTTTATTTTTATTTTTTACATTAAATCATTTAAGTAAGGAATCATTTATTTTGTAAATATATACTAATAATATTATGATCTTATTTTTTTTAATGTAAGACTTGGTCAAATATTTTCTTTTCTATTTGAGCATTATAATTTAAAATGAATATTTATATTATTGAATTTAATAAATATGTTGATTTACTTATTTCATATTGTTATATTATAATTAGCAAATACATAACTTTAATAATTAAAGGTATTATAATATTTTATTTTAAAAAGATTGAGTTTCAGAATATAAACAATGTACAAAATACAAAGTGTGAGTCCACTTTGCGTGTATGAACACCTAAAGTTGTTTCTTATAGTATGAAAATTTAACTGTTGCTGTCAACATACATTTACGTGTTACAGAAAATTTTATGAGGTCATCATTTAAAATATTGTTTTATTTTCATATTCTATTATAAGATCTTTTGAGTTTAAAGTAATTGGATATTCTAGTCCTACTGTTGATAATTTGTCTCTCAAACATCCGTCTAGAGTTACACTGTATAAACATTCGTTGAAAATAAGCCAAAATAAATATTTGGTATTATACACTGCAGTCATACAAGCCCGGTTTTACAAACGAAGAAAAGTTTAAAGCATATAAAGGAAAGTCAAAGAGAATTTTTGACACATCACACACAAAAGTGCTTGAAAGAGACTTGAAAGACTTACTGTTCTTTTATTATTCCAAGATTTATATATCTACTATTTACGAGCTTCCATATAAGAATTTTATTTATATTTATTTTGTACCACGTACTTTGATTTTTTCTACTTTTTTTTGTTTAATATTGTTCTAACTAGACATTTCATGTTATTCTGGCCAACGAAAATATAAGTGATTAAATTATTTTCTTATTTTAAGTTGCATTTTTCTTTATTTATCATTCTTATAAATCAGGAACTGAAAATAAAATTCTTTGAAAACATGAAGTAGACCTAATGAATATTTATTTTTAATTAATAAAATAAAACGTATGTAATTGAAAAATCGGTTTACTCTCGAAACACTGCATTTAAATGTTATTTCAACAACAGCGGAAATAGTATGAACGGTTTATATTATGTAAACTGTATCTCGTTTCCATTTATTTAATTGACAATTATGGAATATGACTTATTGTTAAATTCCATTAATTAAATTATTTAAATTCCACAACAAAATAACAATTATACGAGTCTTATATTCAATAAATTTAAATGAAATTTTAAGATTACATAAAATAACAGCGATTAAGATATTTATTTCTATAAAGTTAGTTACTTTCTTACATATTATAAAATATATATTATTTTAGTTATAATCATTAATTTACAGTTTTAAGATAAAATCAATTGAATCAAACAGTTCCAAAGCAAAGCACTAAAACATTTTTTCTTAAAAGAATGTTTCTATTTTGTAGATGTGAGTAACTTTAACTTAAAGCGATTTCTTATATGTAAGAAAGTAAAAAGAGAATCTGTGTTAAAACGTTCAACTTTAGAACTCAGACATGATAAAATGCACATATATGATAAAAGTCTTTATGCACTGTTACATCTTGGCTCAATTCCAGAAAACATGCACCTTCAAATAAATTGACACCACGAATATTTGTCTGATATTATTTTTATAATTTCATCACAATTTTGGTCAGTATTTATAAAAGATAATGGAACCAAGATGATAATGAAACAACTTTAAAGAATATTTGGACTATTTACAGTTTCACAATTTTAAAACAAAATACTAAACTTTTTTAAATAAGTTTATTGACAAATGTATTGTATTAAAACTTTATGAGCTGTATGTTTACGAATCGTAAAACTAAAAGCGTAATTTAAAAGACTAAATCTAGCTTTTCATTGAATAAGTGACAGTATCTATTTTAAATAAACTTTTATTTGTTTGATAGAGAATTATAATAGTTAAACAAAAATTTATGAAACAATTATAAAGTTATTTTGACTCATTTCACTCAATTTTATAACAGATCATTATATTTTAGCCAAAAAATAAAAGTGACAAGCTCTAAACTTAGTCTGCTGCCAAAAAATGCATCAAGCAAGAAACATTTACTTTTAAACGGTCTTACCTTCTACGTTGATATAAAAGTTTAAAATTGCAATCGCAACAACTATAAAAATAACAATAGTTAAGTGTATTTTTAATTGTAAAAGTTTCAACCACAGCCAAACTTTACCGCAGTTTGGTTTAGCCATTAACGATCTCGTTACTTATTATTTTGAAAATCACTATTATAATAATACATTATAATAACACTAATATATTTATACTTTGGTTTTTTAAAAGATTTATTTATTTAGTCATATTTCGAACATCTATTATTGATTGTTTGTTAAATAATATTTTATATTCATTTAAAATATAATAAACTATTTTTATATTGATTATATTAATTCCATATATTTTTTAAAATCTGAAAAAATAAAGATTATTTATTATCATTTCCATACTTATAAAACCCCCATCCAAATTCTTTACTCCTCTATTCTTTCGTATTAATGTTTTGATATTTTAATTTCATTAAAAGATTACAGCAAGAGAAAATCTTTTCGCGAGAACATCGAAGATGGTAGTGTGTTTAATTTATGCATAATATAATTTTAAATGCTTTTTAACTTTTTTTTCTTTCATAAATATGTCGATTAATAAAATCCTTCATCTTATACACTGGATTTTATTAACAAGGTAATAATAAATTTCAGAAATTGGGGTTTAAAGTCAGAGTTAATTACTCGGAACCAATTGAAGTTACAGCTTAATCAAATTTGTGGCTGGATTTAAATTTTACTCTCTCCTCCCTACCTCTCATTTCTTTCTCAGATTTTTTATTCACCGCTCATCCAATATTATAAATTTTAAGACGTTACGACAGAATATTTTTGGCTCATTTGCAACACTTTCTCTGAAATAGTAGTTATATTTATTCTTCTTTTTATTAATTAGAATGTTAATTTGTATTAAATGGAACCACTAAAACTTATAGATACGCTTAAATAATGATTTGATAGTATGTTATATCTTTCTTTTAAGGTCATTTACAATTAAATATAATTATTGGAGAAAAATTATAGTACCTTTTTATCGAAATTATATACTCACTTGAATATGACTGACTTTTTTATAGGAAATAATTATAAAACATTGCATAAATGAAAAATATAAATAAAAATGAATAAAGAAAAATGAAAAATATAAATGAAAATTTTATTCTTCTTTTTCGTAATATGTGACGTGTCTAAAGTAATATACATTGAAACTTGAATTTAGTCCGCCATTTTTCATCTGCAGGGTTGTTTACAAACATCACCCCATTATTTTTTTGTACCTAAGCATATAACATTCTATGTCTACCCTTATCCCATTTATCCCTTATCGTAAATATATGTCAAGACGGAAAAGAAAGTAACCCTATTGGGTAATGACAAAAATAATTCATTTCTACTATTACTAGGATTTTATTTTATATTATTTTTGAAGTACGTATACAAGATTCCAATAAATAATTTAAAATGTAAAATATTTTTTAATTGACCTCTAATGTTTAAGATTTAGGAATCTCATAATTAGTCCTTAATAAAAATTGCCCGCTTGGGTTGTGACTTTATAATTACAAGACTGGCTCACTGACTTTGTGAGCTACCATTATTATTATTGGTGTCATATTATCCAGAAGTACCCAGAATTTATCCAGTATTAATACTAAATTTAAAAGTTGCTGTAATTATATGATAAATATTTATAAAAAAAATAAAAACAGTAATCTTTATTTCATTCATATTATTATATTTTATTCATTTATTTCAGTATCTTAAAGAATTACTAAAGTTACAAGAATATACAGGTTACATCTCGTGAAACTAGAAAATATTGGAGACGGTTGTAGAATACACAAGTTCTATAAAGTATGTTAGCAAGCACTGCGTATTTGGTCTCGACAGGAATACTATTCGGTTACGCCACGGACCACATACTTCAATTAGATTGAAAATACAGTCCATATTTTCAAATAACTATTTTCACAATTCCACACTCTCTAGATCTGTATTAAGTTAAACTTTCAATTTATGTACATTATCAAATGTATACTTCTATTTGTCTTTTCATATATATTTTTTAAATTATAGTGTAGAACATTAATGTTCAGATTGCAAACTCTCTGTTCAGAACAAATATTAAAAAGCGTTGAAAACTCATGGGTTTTATTTGTGCTACCGCTATTAACTTTGATGACTATGGCCCATTTTAGCTTGCATTTTTCTGCTCGTATAAATGAAGTAGGATAATAAACTAAATGTCAGTAGATGTTATGGATATTTATTTTTTTGGACGTATATTTCGTCATATCTTTTATCTTATTTAAAAGTACTAGTAGTCTCATTTAATTGAATATTAAATATTTAATGTTTACCATTCCTGTCACTAATAATGCAACCGACATGTATTGTGTAATTTTTTAGTTATAATTGATGAGTTTGGGATTAAATGGCCGGAACTTATAAGAATATTTAAACCAAAAATACCTTGATCCAAGTCCAAGAAACATATTATGTAAAAAGCAGTATTAAAAGAAAATGAAAGAAATTAAGAGTCAAAGCGATACTCAGTGTATCTATAGAAACTCGGTCTGTAATTGAAAGAGGAATTTAAACATCATAGAAGAAGAAAATATTATTTTTATAATAACTGTCAAAAATTTATAACTTTTGCATCACATTTACATCAAATATGTTACTAAAATCAATCATACTTTATAACTTTAATTTGTACAGTTTATGTAAGAGATAACAACACTACATATTCTCATCCTTGTGAGTGTTATAAGTAAATTAATGTATAAAGACAAGCATTCAACATTGAGTATGAAATTAGCAGGCAATTGAGATATTACCCGACTAATAGTTAACGATTGTTATTGATCGACATGAACACTTACGACAAATACGACACTTACGACAAATAATGCCCAAAAGTTAACGCCATTAAAAATGTGATGTTTTTCTAAATATTTTAAATAATATTTATGGTTTTATTGTTGATCATATACTATACATATATATATTGATTATTTAATAAGCTTACAAACTTTTAGACTCACAAAGAATACGTCAACTGTCATTAATAACTGACACTGAGCTGATAACAAAAGGCTTAATTGACAAACAAAATATCCACTCCACGTTTAGCATAAACTTTGCGCTAGACACTTTGGAAAACATTTTCTCTAGTAAATAAATTTTAGTTTTTTGTCGAATAAAAGGATTTTTATTTATTATGTCTGTTCGTGATCTACCTCTGATAATGTTTTTTTTTGTTTTTTGTAATGATAAAATTAATGTTTTATATACATTGCTTCTAATACCTAATTGTAATACATGAAATGGCATTTATGTTAAAGGTTTTAATAACAATAACCTAATATTCAAGCAATGAAGAGGTTGGACTAAAAACCAAAATATTTTTAGGCACTATCATGGCTTCACTTATCGACTTTTCAAGTGTCTTGTACTCGTGAAATGTAACACTTATACCGATTTTTATAACTCAAAAAACTAAAATAAAATATTTCATAAAAACAAGTCAACTTTAAAAGGCGCAATCGTATAAATATTTATATCACACCAATTCCGTATATGTTATGTGTATGCATAAACTGTCGAACTCTTCAACCGTTAACGACACGAATGTAACAACAGGAAAGTTATTTGCACCATATAGCTGTGTAATATCTTTTTTTTCATGCGTTTGTTTTTTATTACTGGAACGAAAGTTTTACAAATATATTCTATTTTAAATACACTTACTCTCTATGCAACTTATATAATACATAATATACATTTATAATAAATCAGAATTTGATATGTTAGGAATGGTATTTTGATATGAAAATATATCACTGTCCTTACTCATACAAAAAATATATTATTTGTTTGGAAGTTTCAGTAGGTTTAGTAAATAAATATTTGAACTTTCCCCTTATCATATTATTGGTAAAATGTTACTAAAAAAAATTTATCTTTTATCGAAACTTTTATCAGTTTCCAAATCAAAATACGAAGACCTGTACCGATTATGACAGTAAAGCACAAAAGTCAAGCTAAGCTAAGCGAACATATAATCAAATTGATCAATATCAAAACCTTTAAACTTCAAGTTTAATTTTCCGCCCATTTATTGTAAAACTTTTGGCAGTTCTCGTGTTTAGAGATCTTTATCCGCATATTTCCTTTCTAGAGCCATGTTTGTGATACTTTTTATATTAACGAGCTTTTAATGAAATTGTAATTTTATTTTATTATATTAAATGTATCAAGTACGTTATTAAGATTAAGTATTTTTTGTATTACTTTTAAATATTGCATGCAATGATAAGAAATAACGAAGGAAACCAACTTACTTAAACATATACTTCAAATCTCATGCATTGTGCCAATTGTTTAACGTATAACAGTTGATCCTGTGTTGGACCAAAGATTATGAATTGAGATTCCTCAGTTGACAAATAATGTGATCTACAAATCGTTGTTTCGAGTCTGGCTTTGTTTCAGTTAATTGTATATTCCAAAATCGTAATGCGACAGTTGTTTAATAAAACAATATGCAAGTAATTTATCTCATCAAATACGGCCAAGGCATTAGTGATTTTGTATAAAAAATATGTATATATAATATAATCAGTTTGAAATCTTTTATTGAGATATTTAAAGAATTTATGCAGTATACTTCGTAGCATATTAACATAAAGAAAGAGAGGCCAAGCTTCTTAGCATTCCACGGAATCACTGCGCACATGACGGGTCCATCGCGTTGCAGGTAGAGGAAAGCACAAAGTGCTTAGGACTTGATACCCAGATGTAAGTTAAAAGTTTCTTTTAAGAATCAGCATACACGCTCGTGTGGTTATTTTTATTTTTATTTTTAGACAAGCCTTTTTTAACAAAATCTCTAGATCGTTTAATGCTCTTTCTATTTAATAACAAACTGCTTCACGTATTTAATTCTAATAATTTATCGTATCGATGCAGGTTCATCTTTATGCAATAGTACCCTGCATATTACCAATAATTAGTGTTTAGTAGTTCCTACTACTTATTTACAGATGTTGCACGACTTTTCAGTGGTTTAACCCCCCCCCCCCCATCTTACCAAATTAAATTTATTCGGAATTGTCATTCGGAATGCGTTTAAATACAATTCTATAAACGCTGGTGACCAGTCATGGAGTAGGGTACGCCACCAGATTAAATACAAAAGTTATCTATCGTTACCCACTCGTTTCGTATTTCTAGGTTAAAAGCGTGCCTTTTTTTCTACTTTAATTGTTCCGAAATATAGTTTTTGTTACATCTATGTTCTGTTCTTTTCTACTCAATCTTAAACACTTTATTTCAACGCCTATCATAAACAGTTATGAGATTAAAGTTTGATTGGAGATCTAATAAACTTCTATCTTATGTAGGAAATAATACGGTATCATCATGAGATTTTCCTATGATGTCTTTTAGTGATTTTTGGTAGGTTTTTGATATCAGTGATCTATCTTCTTTGGATGAGTTAAAGAAGACGCATATAAATATATTTGAGGCAAGAGAAAGTAAGTGTTGCCATAAGTATGGCATATTTATTTTGGTATGACCAAAACAAATAATCAAACTTCAAGTAATAATATTTGAAATATCAAATCAAATACTTTCAAAAGAAAAGATTTATTTCACCACCTGCTTCAGAAATAAATTTATTACGAACTTAACCTTCTAATAAACAAGAAATTCTTATGAAACGTCAAGGACTTGAGTCGTGCGATTCCAATTACTGGCTTATTTAAGACTTATTTAGCTAAAAAGTTTTAAATTTGTTTGCTGTCTAGCGAGAAAACTGTAATTCGACATTTAGTTAAGAAGAACTGTGTTATGTATTATGTGCACTATACATTAAAACACTAGGTGTTATATCTTAAATATTTTGGTGATATTTATTATTATTTCGCTAAGCTTGATAACGGTATTGAAAAGAATTTATGATTTCTACATAATGGGTTTAACCCTCTTTTGTACTGTGCAGATTTTATAATTTTCGTCTCACATAAAACCGTTTAAGTAAATTATTAATTTGTAAATATCTACTAATATCTGATAATAATCGTATCTTTTCTATTATGTAACTAAATAATATATATTATCTTTTCTAGCATTACAGTTAAAAATGAAAATTCTAATAATATATTTGTAAATGTTTATAATTCTACAATAATTGCTGTACTTAAAATTTTAAGACCTTTTCTTTATGGGAGTTCAACATTTACGTAAATTTTGGTACTGTTTTTGAAACGAGCAATTACAAAACTTTGTAGGTATCACAGCAACATTGTTTTATAATGACTCAGTTTCGAAATACAAACAATGTAAAAAATAAAAGGTTGAGTTTACTTTGTATATATAAATGTTAATTTGTATATTATGATAATAAAATTGTTGTTTTCAACATGCATTTACGTGTGACTGGAAAATGTTAAGGGGTTGTTATTTTATATATATATTTTATTCAATATGCATGCATGAGTCGTCATGCCATCTATAGAGTTAAGAAGAATTTATTATTCTAATCGCAGTATTCTTAACTTTATACTTTTTCCCGCAGACAAATGTCTACACAAAATATACTGTAAATGACATATATATATATATATATAGATGTTCGTTGAAATAAGCCACGATAAATATTTGGTAGTACATAATGCAGTCTTGAAAGCTAGGCTTACAAATGTAGAGAGATTTACAGCGTACCAAGAAAAGTTCAATAATAAATTTTAATACAATTTTAATATTACATAAAAGGAATTATTGTTATAAATTTCTATAAAGTTAGTCACTCTTATACATATTATATTTTTAATTATAAGTTAATTTTAAAATATTAAATTCGGTGACTCACGGGTTCAAAAAAGCACTGTAATATCATGGCTGAATTCCAGGACAAATGCAAAACCCCTAAGTAATTTAAATAACTTCACACCATGAACATTTGCCTTATATTATATTTATAATTGATATCGTAAATGTCACACGTCTAAAAATTTGGTTCGTATTTATACAAGACAGAGTACTTTGATAAGTAGTAAATAGCTTTAGACAATTATTAGATCGTTTAGCGAATTAAAATATATAATAACATTTTTTTTTAAATATATTTAACTGAATTTTGTGTAATAGAAAAGTGTACATTTAAATAAAGCTTTAGTATTTGATACTGAACTGTAAAATCCTATAGGGTTTAAATGAAAATCCGAAACAATGAAAACATAATTTCTAACCGTATTTGACCCATTTAACACGATGTTATAAGAGGTTTTTATAGTTTCTCCAAAAACTAAAAGTCATTAGCTACCGCCACTTTAGTTTGCCACCAACACATCCATCGAGCAACAAAAATTTATTGTTATACGGGGTTACCTTCTAAGTTTTTGTAAATTTATAGCAATTTAGTTTTAGTTAGTAGTTTGCTTGGCTTCCAATAGTATTTTAAAAAGTTTATTGGCCCATTATAATTGCACCGCGCAACCGCGGAACTGTACTCTATGCTGTGATCTAATTAAATATTGTTTACGATCAGTTTGACGAGTTTTACAGATTATGTAGTGATTAGATATCAATAGAGGCATTGTTATCTTATATTTATTGTTAGGCTAAGGCTTCCCAAGGATTTTTTTTTATTTTCAGTTTTTTAGTATCTTTGGCTTTCTTTTGAAATTAGTAGAGTATAATTTTCTAGAATTTATGTTATATTATGGAATATGATATCAAAAAAAAAAACAAAAATATAATCGTACGTTTTTCTTATTATAACAATCCAATAAAATAAAAGACCCATATTTTCAGCTAATTTAAAAGTGTTTGAATATACCTTTGCTGATCACGTGAATATGAAAATTATTACTGATAATATTTAAAAATACCAGCTGGAAATATCTAAGTTGAATTCTTGTCAGCTGATGACCTGAAGACGTATCGTGTGAGCCGGTAGGAAACATCTACAGCTATCACCCCTTTTTTTTATTTAAACGTAACGTAAGAAAATTAAATTAAATTATGTGGAGTATTTTATGGATGACTTAAAATAATATAAAATAAAAAGTGAAATTTGTATGTTGGTAGCTGGTACATTTATATATAATATAATTTGGGAACGTCTACATTTATAACACAAATGTAAAAGCCAGTACATTGGCAAGCAAGTCTCCGAGTTTCTCTGCGTTGTACACCATACATTGGGGAATGTATTTACTCAAACAATAGTGCATGTATTGTTCCTTATCGATACCACAGACTTGTATTGGCAGAATTATGATATGGAGACTATATTTAATATATTTTGAGGATACTGTCTTGTATATATAATTTTTTTTTTGGTATCTAGTGTGTGTTTCCTTTAAAAATATATAAGTTAAATATGTATAATAAAAAAAAAACATGTTACTCGTGTGACAAAATGTGTGGGAATAAAGACTGAGACTTAAACTGGAATCCTTAATTCTTTAGCAGTCACGTTTTTTAATGAAAGCACAGTTTTTTTTTCTGATCTAAGTAAATATAAAAATATATATATTTAATATAATATACTACCACAACCCTTATTTATATCTTATCGTAAGTGTATGTCAAGGCCGAAATAAAAGTAACTTCATTGGGTAATAACAAAAATTATTTATTCTTTTATTACTCCGATTTGAAAGTATATTACATAAAGTACTAGAACATATACAAGTTTAAAAAATAATAATATTTAAAAATTAGAAAACTCATAATTATGAGTTTGCTATATTACTAACTACACAGTCTTGCCCTCATGTGTTGTGACTTTATAAATATACCTAGCTGTCATGACTGATTTTATCGGCCACCATTCTTATTATTTATGCTACAAAAAATATTAATAGTAAACTTATAAGGAATTGTAATTACTTAATAATAATACTATTATTAGAGTATAAAATAAATACAGAAATTATTCATATTATTATAATTAATTCATTTACTTCAATATCTTAATGAGTTAGAAGAATATAAAGGTAATATTTTGTGGAACCAGAAAATATTGAAGACGATAGTAGAATACACAAGTTTCTCCGTAAAGTATCTTTTCAAGCACTGCGTGTTGGGTCTCGGCAGGAATACTATTCGGTTAAACCACAGACTACAATACTTCAATTAAATTGAAAACTAAGTCTATATTTTCACATACCTGTTGCCACATTTTGTTATATAGATGAGATTGAGTTAAACTTCTAATTTATGTACATTATGAAATTAGTAATATTCCTCGACTATTGAATTTGTACAAATAAAAGTGTAGAACATTAACATTTGGCTTCGTTACTACTCTCTGTTCAAAACAAATATTAAAATGCGTTGAAAAGTCATGGGTTTTATTTGTGCTAACTTTGATGACTAAGGCCCATTTTAGCTTGCATTTTTTATTTTGCTCATATAAATAATAAGAAAATACATATTAGTATTCTGTACGTGGATATTCATTAATTTATTTGGTCTCATCCTACATTATATTAAGAAATGGTCAGTTTTCGGTTTTTTATTTATTTGAATATTAAATATGGTATTGATACTAACCATTGTAATGCAAACGTCTTTTCCTTAATTAAAGAGTCCAGGATTCATGGCTGGCAAGTGCCAGGGTTAGGTAAGCACCTAACTCTGGGTATCTTATAAGAAACCATAACAAAAAAAAATTAAGAAAGTGTAGAGTGATGATATGATTTTATTTAGAAATTCTGTTTGTGATTGAATGAGGCTTTAAATATATGCTGTATAGATCTTCATTTAATAATACTCGTCTAAAGTTATAAGTTGCAGTAAATGTGACGTTTACATCAGATATGTTCATAAAGTTATTCATAATTATAAATATTAATTTGCACAATCAGAATTCATATTTTTACATATCCTACTCCTGCGCTTTTAAGAATTTGGAAATTAAATTATTGTAGCAAGAAAATAAACAGAGACGATTGTGGAGATAGCAAACGATTGACAAAACTATCCGACTAACAGCTTAGTTTAACAATTGAAATTATTGAGAGACGCGAGCGGAGCGCTCTGCTGGAGAGACTTTGCATAGGTTTTACAAAGTTGGCATTAAAACGGCTTAACGGTTCGTTGTCAAATTTTGCACGCATACCATGCTGATATGTGTGGTGGTTTATAAAAAAAATATAAAAAAAATTCATTGTCGTTGAGGAATAATGTCCAAAAAACATCACTCCCATAGACTGCAATGTAAAAAAAATTGCGCGAACAATTGAAGTCTCATTGTGGAAGCGCGTGCCGAATTTTTTTAATAGAATTGTATTGATAAGTTTTGGATTAACGACATCCCACACCAAGACGAAGCCTTCGGCTTGGCTCACTTCGCTCAACATGCAAACGGCACCCGAGATTTCGCGATCGCAGCGAGTCGAAATTGTGGGTCTGGTGGCGTTCCTAGTTATTTACGAAAATTAATATTGGTGGACTTAAGGACTTAAGAAAGATTATTTGCAAAACGTTAACACCTTTCTTTTAATATGGATTGTTATGGAGCAACTTTTTATTTTTCTTTGATTCTTATAAATATTTGATAAATTGTTTTTAAATATATTTACTTACTTCTATGGTTTTTTATTGATCGTACACATAGATTGATGATTATAAGATAATGATAGATATAATTTACGTAGCATTACTATGCTTCTTATATAGCTAATAATACTCACATTTAATACAACATTTTATTAAAGTAATTAAATTTACAAATTGAAACCAAAATATTTTAAGACACTACCTTGGCTTCATCTATCGGCTTTTCAAATGGCTTATACTAAAACTCGATTATGAAATATGACACCTATAATGAATTTAAATAAGGTAAAAGAACCTTCAACATCATACAAAATATTATATCTTTAAATAAGGCTATCGTATTATATTTATATCATACCTATTGCGTATGTTTTATATATTTGTCTAAATTATCGAATTCTTCATTTGCATACGATACGAATATAACGACTGGAAGTTTGTTCACACGATTTAACTGTTAGTGAAACAAAAAATAATTATTAAGTATTAAGTATACGCTTATTTTTTATAATGAACCGAAAATATTATAATAAATACCATAATCAAATACGCTCGGCTGTTATTTTATATACATTAAAAATTTGTATAATATGTATGAAATATATATCTGACATACAAAATTTTGTTAAATCAGAATCTGAAATGTAACGAATTGTGTTTGGAGATTAAAATTTATCACTGTCTGTCACACGTTGTTAGTTTGGAAGTTTTGGTAAGTATGTTGTACAAATATTTAAACATTTCTCTAACCTGATTTAACTGGGTTTCCATATAAATTTGTAGGTTACTTAACCAATTATGCAATAGCTAATAAATAGTTTAGTTTTGGTAGTCCGTATTTTTTTATTTCCGAGTTTTTATATATTTTATTTAACACAATTTTATTTGCTGTTCACCCAGATGAAATGAGATGAAAAGATCTGTTAAATGCCGATACATTTATTCAAATGTCACTACGTCATTTTCTGTTGGTCTTTTAAATCAACATTTCTTAACTTCCCATTGTGCACTGCCTTACTTAAGGCTATGGATGTGTGTGTGTGTGTGTGTGTGTGGAAGACATCCGAGTTGCAATAGAGGATGGACGATTAACTGTGCAGTTATTATATATTCATCACGTGTAGTACCTATTCAAAGCGTTTTAATCAGTTTATTATGATATTCTAGTTCCTCTTTTGTCACAACTCAATATATTTCCCAAGGAAATAAATTAGTTTTATTGAGCTGAGCGAAGCGAAGATGTTCTACCCGTGAACACAAAGTATTCGAAACGTCGGGTTAAAATCACAAATGTAACCAAATTATACGCGAGTTTTAATCAGTAAAAATAGTTTTATTCGAAGCGAAGCTCTTTACTGCCCAAATTTTCAACTCTTTGTTACCCTACTCCTCCTTCAATGTACGAGCTACACGCACGAAATTTTGCACACATGCGCATAATGAGCAAAACTCGGTCTGGATTGAAAATCAGCCGAATCGTAATTGCAGTTTTCGAGATAATTGATAAAATATGTCCAATATAGTTAACATATAGAACGTTTTCGTTTCGCGCGCGTTGTGTCGCGAGGCTAACCCCGCTAGCGTGGACCTAGTGCTTTACCTCGTGGTTAAAAACAAGCCATACGCATGGAAAATAGATTAGGTAACTTGACTTGGCCGCAGGTATACCATAAGGCGATGTTCTTACTTCGTTTCTATTTTCATTATTTATGACTCATGTTGACAAAATTTCTAAAAATGCCATTTTCGTAGTTAATAAGAACTTACAGCAAATTTTGGACTTATAAATTTGGAATATGTATTAATTCGCTTAAATGTCAGATGTTCTTGGTAGGCATCTGTACTTGTGTAAATTGTATGATATGGATCTCTCTTTCTTAATTTTAACAATATGCTGATTCCGTTTGCACAGTTGGCCTATATTGACTCAACGCTCAATGAGATGGTTCATATTACCGATATATGCCGCAAAGTAAACATCTCATTATGATCCCTTTATCGCCACAATTTTTCACCCACTCGGACTAAAGCTCTACTAGTGCAATTTTTGATCCTTCAACCTATTTATTATTCTGATGTCGGCTGCTCTAATATATCGGAACTCTATCTTAATAAATTAGATTGCCTTCGAATAGCTGCCTCCCCTTAGTATTCTGTTTCCGTAACTATGACCTTGTGTCCCATTTAGATATTAATACCAATTTATCTTCAACATTTAAAACAAAAAATTACTATTTACTATTAGGAAATTCTCATCATTGTGTTTTTTCTTGTATATGATTTTTTTTATTTTGGTGTACAATAAAGAATATATATATATCATTTATATCTTCACTCCTCGTCCTTTCTTTTCGTTCCTTCTCATACTTCTCATTTTCGTACTAAAATCCTTCACATTATAGGTCATTAAACTCTGACATAGGTTACCAGAAAATATTTGATGTTGCTCAAGTTAGATGGCTTATAAAAAAAATATTCAAAAATATTTTATGAGTGTTTTAATATTAGTAACATACGAATAGTGCATATGTAAATTTTGTTTTTTTTTTCGTTACAAATGTACATATTTTAAAATTTATTATTTATGATATATATATTGTATGTATTTAAGTTTATATAGATATGTGTGTTCATAATTTTTAATATGGAATTATGGATTTAGTTTTTAATTTTTGATTTGTGAATTTTCTATTTATAATTTTGATTGTTGTTTTGTTAGAATTATGTGACATTATTCCTTATAATTGTGTGGATCAACCACACAATTTTTATTTATTTTTTATTTTTTTGAGTCTTTCTTTCATAAATGTTCTTTAATAAGGGCAATTTCAGCCTAAAATAAAGATTATTATTATTATTATTATTATTAAAATAGTCAATAGCTTACTGTTTTTGTTAAAGTAGTTATATAAACTTTAGTTATTTAATATAAATATTATTTATTTAATTTTGCAGCCTTAATGTTTCTTTCTCTTTTTATTATTTTTCTTCAGATTGACTGATAGTAATGCTTTGTAGCATTAAGTCCCCCATTGTACCTTGTTCTTGGACAACAAAGATTCAATAAATAAATAAAGTTGTAGTTGGATAGGATAGCATTAAAATTCACTAAGCTTGATAGCGATACTTGAAAATAGAATTTTTGTTAAATGCAAAGTGGGTGTAACCTTCATTTATAGTGTGGAAATGTCTAGTGAATTCAGACGTATTTAGACATATTTAGTATAATATAAAGCATTACAAATATACATCTGAATGACATTTTGAGTTTTCTTTGTTTCATCAAAACATTTAAGTAACAAATTATTAATTTGTTAATATTAACTAAAAATATGATATTAATCTTTTTAATATAAAATTAGTTCAGAACATTCTATTATCTATTAGAGCATTAAAATTAAAAATGAAATTTATATTTATGGAGATAAAATTCGAAAGTTTTATAATTCTACAATAATGATTATTGTACTCAAAATTTCAAGAGATACGTTTTATGTCAGTTCAGCATTAAACGAAATGTATATACTGTTTTAAAACAACCAATTACACAACTTTGTAGGTATTATTATTATTTTAAAATAATTCAGTTTCGAAATACAGACAATATACAAAATACTAAGTTTGAATATACTTTTCATTTAAACGCCGAATATTTATTCTTAAGTTATGATAATTGAATTATTTACTTTTAACAAGCATTTATGTGCGACAGGAAAAATTATGATAGTGCTTTTTGGAATATGATTCATATGATCTTTCGAGTTAAGGAAAGTATAATATTCTGGTCCCACTGTCCCATCTTTTTCCGTCAGACATCCGTATCGAGTTACACTATATAAATATTCATTGAAAATAAGTCAAAATAAATATTTGGTATTACATAGTGCAGTCACGCAAGTCAAGTTTTGAAACAAAGAAAGGTTTACAGCATACTAAGAAAAGACAAAAGAATTTTGGACACATCTCATACAAAAGTGCTTGAAAGAGACTTAAAAAATGTGCTTAACTGTGTCTTTATTATGCCAACATTTATGTACTCTTATGTAAGCGTTTTATCTTTTTTTTTCTTTTTATATTATTCTTTCTAACTAATGCAAGTTGTAACATTTTTGGCCATGCAATTTCAAACGAAAATAAAAATGTAAAACATAATTGCACAATTATTTTGACTAATGTTAAGCTATTATTTCCGTTATTTTACGTTGCATGAATTCTCTTTATTATCCACTCTCATAAATGGATAACTAAAGTTATTTTCTACAAAAAAATAACAATTCTTACAAAACATGAATAAACATGAATATACTTAAAGAATATTCATTTTTAATAAAAAAATAAAACGAATATAATTGAAAAACATTTTCGCTCTCGAAGCATTTCATCTAAATGACATATTAACAACAGCTGAAATAGGATGAAGGTTATTTATTATGTAAATTGTTTCTCGTTTTCATTTATTGCATTGACAATATCGGTATATGACTACTGAAATATAATATATTTTATTCAACATTTTAAGAACTATATTCTTATGTTTAACAATTTGTTTAAAAAAGATTATATTCTACAACATGAAGCGTTTAAAATTATTTATTTCTATAATGTAAGTACGCTTTTATACATATTATATAATATTTTTTTTTTAAATTGAAGTTACAATAATTTATCAGATAACTCAAACAGGTCTAAAAATCACTTTACCATAAGACGATTTTTTACATGTAACAAACTAAAAAGATAAGATTTTGTCGTAAATATCACATCTTCTAGAACTTTGATAAGCATATATTTAAAACAATTACATAGACAATAAAGCTGTTAGTGTAGCTTTTAATATAATAAGTGACGTTATCAACTTTTAATGGAATTTTCGGACTTTATCTATCTACAACGAAAGAAAATTTATTATACAATATAAATAAATTACTAACGTTATTTTGACTCATTAAATATTGTTCTATTAAATTTTCTCCAAAAAAAGGCACCAGTTGCCGCCACTAACTTTTAAACAAACATTTACTTTTAAAAGGTGTTACCTTCTTTGTTGTTGCAAAAGTTTATAAATTGCATCGGTTTTGCGATTTACACCATACCAGTTATATCGCTCGCAATACATTTATATCACAATTCTCTACTCCCCTGGCATATGGGGGTGAAACCAAATCTATTGACGTAATGTTTTTAAGACCAGATCTATATCACTATTGATAGGTTATATAGGGGTTTCTTCTAGAACGTTAAAGCTAGTCTCGATGAAAAAAAATTTTTTTTTGACGAAAATAACAATGATAGTAGTTTTATTAATTCATTTATAATAAATTTTAATTTATTTTTAATTTATTTTATTAATTTTAAATTCTTCTGAAGTTTCTTTATATAATATTATTTATTATTATATTATTTCAACCTTTATATTTATAAAGGTTGAAATATAATAATGCCATGCTCTACTAGGCATTCTTTTTTATGTATTTTACACACCGGCTTCCTTGGTCAGGATAATACTACTGCAGTCTATCAAAAATCGGAGATTATTGACAAAAATATTAATCGGAGCTAATTCGAGTTATAGCTTAATCAAATGTACAGCTGGTTTTAAATAGTCGCCTTACTACCCTTCCACTTTCTTTTCTTTGACTTCTTGGATACGCACTAATATATTGGACAAATTACGACAGTTATGGCTCGCAGTAAGATGTATTTAGTTACTAGCCAAGACTTTAGTTATATTCATTCTTTTTGTTAATGACATGGTTTTCTTTTACTAAATCCAGTATTAAAAACTTCTTATCAATTTTTACTTACAATAGTTAGAAATTCGGATTAAACTCAATTGTTCCAGTTTTTACCTGGTTAAGAATAAGTATTTAATAATTAACCTTCTATACTTTTGAAGTTCCATAATATCTCAAAAATGAGTATTTCCAAAGTCTAACAACTACTTCAGTTATAACACACCCAAAAATATTGCATTGCAAAAAACATCTATTTTGACTTGTCAATCAACTGAACTCGATGTAGTCTGAGTACGCAGTATAATATAATTGACATAGCAGTATAAATGGGTCATTCTAAATTGAGTTTGCTTATAATCCTGTGCTTTTTAAAAAATAAACATCGTGTTACTGTTAGCGCAAATTAAACTTGCCTCATGAACTTTCCCTCTTGGTCTACTCTAATCCGCTTAAAATTTATAGGTTTGGTTTGCTTCCAATAATATTTTTTTATTTTTATTTTTTTTTATTATGCTCCCTATTTTCACACATTTGATAATATTTTGACGTATAAAATTCAATGTTTGGAAACTATTTAGTGTATCTTTAATATAAGATATCAATAACCAGCCTAAAAACATGTATTTTTAACAGTTTCTTTGATTTTTTCCAATTAGTAAAATATAATTTTATAAAGAAATGTTATGTTATGGAACTAACAGAAGAAATTAAATATAAAAAATAACGTATTTTTTATGCCTACCACTTACTATAACAATGAAACAAAATAGGAAAACTGTACTGAGCTATTGTTTCAGCCTAAAGCACTGCCATACAATGGGTATAAATTTACGACATTAATAGCATTGGAATTCATATAGTTGTTTATAATGTATATAGTACGCCATTTCGAACTAAATGTATAATTATTAATTAGTAGTGACTTTGGTTACCGGCTTTGGTTACCGGCTGCTGTATAGAAAATAGTCTTATTTTAGAGGTCGTTTATTTTGTTCTCCAGGATTTGTTCAAAATTTTTTGATGATCACTTTAAGGTGTGATAACATTAGAAACAAAATACTTTTGGCAAACAGCTTGGTATTATGTTGTTTTTAAAACCGAAATATTTTTTTTAAGCTTCGAGGTAACTAATGACTACTAATAACAGACGGACACCACAATAATCAATTTTGATTTAGTTAATATACAAGCCGAAATGGGTGTTACAATAACTTCCTAAAAAAAATACTTATTTCAAATAATTTTTGTAATTTTTGTTTACTTATTATTTTCATAAAAAATACTATTTAAGCAAATATTATTTCAAAAGTCATTTCACGTATTTATGTTGGGCTTGGCCATCTCGGCTTCGGCAAGAATCGCGATAGGGTGTCTTATAACAACTGCTACCACAGCGACAGATTGAATTTGCAAGTGATCCAAAACATAGTATCGTTTGACAGAAGAAGGTCAAACGATTATTTTCGTGGACGTGGTAATAGTTCTGGAGTCAGGGGGTTGAAACTTTGCTCGAGTATTTGTGAATACTCTTTTCGTTGTTGGTGATATTGATTTCTTGTTGCTGCGGTTGTTGTTTCACTTTTTGATGAAGGTTTGATAACAGAATTTTTTAGTTCATTTATCTGGTTAATTAGTGTTAGTAGAATATTACTATATTTTACAATATTAGACTATAGTATTAATATCTACTTAATAATTAATTGTTTTGACATAGTTGTTGTAGCTTATGTACTATTTTTTTTGACGTGTTTAACTCTGCTTAGTTTGCTTAACCGAAAAATAGTTTCCGTATCAAAATTTTCCCATATCTTTTTCTATTTTATTAGATATTTTTATATAAATAATTATCGTTTATAATCACATTACCTAGAAAATATTACCTGTATCTTGGTACCTAAAGAAAAAAAGTTTAGTTCGTAAAAAAACCTATTTTGCTAGTTGAACTCGCTGATTTATATCTAGCATTAACTAATGCTCTCGTTAGTATTTAATCACGTTTTCGTATTATGGGTTATATATAGGTAGAAAATATTTACTTTTTTGATCGAAAAACATTATTAAAAGTATTATAAAATCAAATTTATTGAAAATTGTAAATAAATGAATAACATTTTCTCCTTTAACCTACTATTAAATTTAATATATATATTTTTTTGAAAAAACTTTTTAAAACTAGATAAATCTAACTTTTTAAATTTACATAAAACTATTTCATATTCTCAAGTGTCAAGATGCAATCTTTTTATATAAATAAAGTAAAAGTTCAAATCAAGATTGTATTTCTTTTTCATGAAGAAACGTTAATTTTAATTTATGTACTGTAAGCTGGTAAAATTAAATATAATATTAGGGTTAGGTAAGGATATACTCGTATAAAACGAATGTTAAACCAAAGCCAGTACATTATCAAACATGTCTACTAGTTTCCCTAAATTGTACGCCATATATTGGCAAATGTATTCACTCTGACAATAGTGCTTGTACTGTCCCTTAACAATACCACAGATTGGTGTTGATGAAATAATGATAGGGAAATTCTATTGAATATATTTTGGGAAGGTGTCTTATAAGTATAACTATTTTTGGTATCTATTATTTGTTTTAAAATATATAGGTTAAAAATTAAAAATCAAGTCATTTATATGACAAAGTATGTATTTGTTGTATGTTTTTTTAAACTTTATTGCAAACCCAAAAAAAAAAAAGGATTGCAATGAGCGAACTTAATGTTTGATGGCATTCCTTGCCGGTCAACCTTTGATGCTGGTGATAAGGCGGTGTAGGTCCATGCAGGATTACATTGGAATTATATATATATTAAAAGTTAAGAAATACTTATAATATATAACACTTTTAATAAAAAAAATAAAATATATATTTAGTGGTAATAAAGATTGAGACTTGGGTTTGGTTGAAGAATGGTGGAACCACACCCAAGTCTCAATGCTATTTTGTTTACCGATATCAAACATATTTTTTAATAAGTATACAACATAGTAAATCCACCCTTATCCCTTTTATCCCTTATCGTAAATATATGTCAAGGCCGAAATGACAGTAACTTTATTAGATAATAAAAAAAAAAATCATTTCTTATAGAGATTTCTTAGAGATTATTTTCAAAGTACATATACAAGTCTATAATAAATTATTTGTACAAACAATTATATTTTTAATTCTCTTCTAATATTTAGAATTTAGTAAACTCATAATTATTAGCTTGCCATTTTACTAAATACAAAATCTTGCCCCATGTTACTTTGTCTGCTACATTTCTTATAATTTATGAGATAATTTATCCAGTATAATGATGATTTATGAGTGATGATTTATCCAGGTATAACATTAATAGTATACTTAAAAGTAACTATAATTGTAAAGTAAATATCTTATGAAAATAAAATAGATAATTCTTTCATTTATATTATAATATTTATTTCAGCATATAAAGAGTCGGTTACGTTTTAAGAATATATAATTTATATTTCGTGGAACTACAATGTATTGACGACGACAGTAGAATTCACAAGTTCTTCAATAAAGTATGTTAGCAAGCACTGTATATTGGGTCTCTGCAGGAATATTATTCAGTTACGCCCCAGACCACAAAACCTCAATTGAATTGAAATTACAGTCCATATTTTCAAACAACTATTCCCGCAACTCCACTGCTATCAATCAACTAAATTGAGTCCAATTTCAATTTATACACATAATAATTGTATCGTTCTCTTAAACTTAGCTATTTTTTATCAAATAAAAACGTAGAATATTAACATTTGGAGTGTAGCCTCTCTGTTCAAAACAAATATTAAAAAGTGTTGAAAACTCATGGGTTTTATTTGTCCTACTGCTATTAAGTTTGATGACTGGTTAATTTTTTATTTCATTTTTCTGCCAATGTAAATGAAAAAAAACGTTAATTAAATGAGTATTAGTATTCTGTATTTGAATATGGATATTTATATTCTTCCTATATTTAGAAAAAGTAAGATATCGGTATTTAACCAAGCATATTGATTTATTCATAAAATATGTTGATATTACAATTTGTGTCACTATTAAAGCAATCGTCTTTTTAAAATTGACGAGACAAAAATATGTATACGATGATTAGCTTACTCTGGGTCATTCAGTTTTTTTTATTTTATAAGAAACGATATTAGAAAAAATCAAAGCAATGCTTACAGTTTATTAGCCAAAGTTGTTTTTAGAGTTTATTCAGACACTGTCTATGATTGAATGAGAGCTTTTGCATAGTAGAAAAAAATGTATAACGATTAGATTTTTTTTATAATATTCGTCTAAAGTCATAAGTTTTAAATCACATTAATATCAATAATGTTAACAAGTTCCGATTGCAGCTGGATAACATGCACTTTATTCATACTTATAAATGGTTATTTTGCTCAATTTTTGTTTGAGTTCACAATCTAACATATCTTTATCCTGCAATGATGTGACTTTACTAGTAGCTATGTTTGACAAATGAAATGGCTATTCAAGGCTTTATTATAAGTATTATTAATACAGTTCGATTGTTTACGACTTAAGAAATAATATTTGCTAAAGATTATTAAGTTAATTCCTTTCCTTGAAATGTGCATTGTAATTGGACAACTTTTATTTTTCTTTGATCCTCATCAACGGATATTTTTAAAAATTGATTCTAAATATCTTTACTTTAGTGGTTTTATTATTGACTATACACATCCATTTATTGATTATTTGATCTATTGAATACATTTTTTAAGTATAAAATATAAAACGGTAAATAAGACGCTGGTATAAATATTTTTGTCATACCAATTGCATATATGTTATGTGTATGTTTAAATTGTCAAACTCTTCAACTGTTAACGATACGAATTCAACGAGGGAAAGGTTGTTTGCACGATATAGCTGTGAGCGTAATAAAATTTTATTCCATACGTTTATTTTTTTATGAATGGAGCGAAAGTGTTATAATATGTTGCATTATTAAATACGCTTAGATGCTTTTTTTTATATAAATTGTAATGAATAAATTGAGTTTTAAATGTGACATAAAAGATTTTTATAAATCAGACTTTGAAATGCTATTAGTACGATTTTGTACGAATGATGTTAAAATGTTAATAAAACCAGATAAGTCCATATTCTCACCCACTGAAGGATCCGTAGAAATTTGTAGATTACAAGTATCATAACTTAGCCAATTATGCACTTATGCTAATAGCTTAGTTTTGAATCCTTGTTTTTTATTACCACATTTTTTTTCATATTTATTATAAACAAAAAGGAAATTATGTAATATTTATATATTAAATGCTATTAAGTGATGTAATTTATTTAATTTTATAGTTCTAGGTCAACAGAAAGTACCATATCAATTTTGTTTTCTTTGAGAGTTGAAGATCCATTTTTTTAGAGTTAACGTTCTCTTAAAAGTATTGTTTTTACAGCTTTAATATGATTTTAATTTCAACTGAATATCTCCACGCTTAAACTGAATTAAAGGTCTCGATAGGTATACGGACGGACAGATGGACAACAAAGTGATCCTCAAATTTAATATATAAAATTGAAATTGATCAATAACAAAACCTTCAAAACGTCAGTTGTAATTCTCCGCACTTATATGTTATAAGTTTTAACATGTCTTTATAAGCATATTTTCCTTGTTTAGCCACATTTATTAGAATAATGTAAACAAGTTTTTGATAAAATTTCAATTTATATTTTATTATATTCATTCTGCGAAAATTAAAATTGCGAATAGTCTGATGTTTGCAGGTTAGTCTGCTGGTTGGAGACCCTAACTGCTGATCCAATTATCGTGAATTTGATTCCCTCACTAGACAAATAATAGTTCCTCAAATGGTTGTTTTGAATGTATGTAAGCTTGTAAGTTAATTTTTTATATTCGTAACACTCTTGAATTACAGGAATTATTTATTTAGTATTACGAGAGTTGTTTAAAAAATCAGTAACATGGGAAGAAGTAACTACTTTCTGCTAACACGCTGCTGCTGCTATGATGTTAAAATAAAGTTAATATAACATATTAAGGAATATTTTCAAACTCCTTTTTCTAATATCACTAAAATCAGTCATAATAAAATCTTGATTATATTGAGTCAAATTATGTTTTTACTACAAGTATATATAAATTATACAAGTATATATAAATTATATAAGGTTAAGGTTCATCACCTATTAAATTTACTTTTTGCAACTTAAGCGTCTCATTTCTTATCTAAACAATTTATTTCTGAAACATATGAAAATGATTAAGTATAGTGTATCATATCGCTTTTATCTGAAAAGCTATTTATCATCGTAGAGTGACCACAGCGACAGTTGTCACATCCTTCAACACCAAGAGTAGAATATGTAGTTTTATAAGTAATATTTTACTTCCTAAATATTCTGTTATCTATGAAAAGAAAATACGCTACTACTAATATTTTACTAATAATGTTTTCAATAAAAATCAAAGACTTTCCAATAACATCCCAAGTTTAAACCGGCTTTATAAAGAACTTGCTTATAAATGCTAACTTCTTATAACCAAAATTTTTTTATAAAACATCGAGCTAAGTCCTATTCTCAATACTGACTATTAATATTTACAATAATATTAATATATTTAACTAAAAGGAAAGAAATTTGTTTTCTGCCTACCCAAAAAAGTTGTTATCTTTTAAAAAAATCTTTATCTTTTTTTATCTTCTTTATCTTTATATAGAAACACTTATAATTAAAATGAAAGTTTATATTTATGTAAATATAATTCTAAAGGTTTGTAATTTCACAATAATTATTTGCTCAAAATTTTAAGACTTACGTTTTATGTGACTTACGTTAATTTCTGTACTGTTTTACAACGAGCAAGTTACATGAGTTTGAAAGTACCATAGTTACATTGTTTTAAAATGATTCAGTTTCAAAATACACACAATATACAAAATACAAAGTTTGAATCTACTCTCCATGTACGAACGCGTAATTTTTATAAATATATTATGAGAATTGAATTGTTGCTTTCAACATGCATTTTCTTGTGACGGAAAAATTTATAGAGCTCTTTATTTAAAATCATTTATTGATACACTTCACTACCTTCAAAGTCATAACTCTAGAATATAAAAATATGTTTCTTAAAAAAAAATGTATATTCTTGCTGTACTATTGCCAATTTTTCCCTCAGACATCCGTTTAGAGTCACACTATAAATATTCGTTGAAAATAAGCCAAAATAAATATTTGGTTTCATATACTGCAGTCATGCAAGTCAGGTTTTCAAACGAAGAAAAGTTTACAGCGTACAAACTCAAAACGAATTTTGGACATATCTTACACATAAGTGCTAGAAAGAGTTATATTTATGTGCATTCATATAAGCATTTATTAATGTATGTATGTATACAGTATACAACCATAATTCAGTGATAATAAGGCGCTCCATTGATCTTATTATTGTATTGATATGGAGAGCGACGTGTCCTCACAAATCACGTGAGCGGAATTTTTTAAAGGCAAGCCTTAAGCCAGCCATTAAGGCAAGGCAAGCCGTAAGCAAGCACGGATCCTGAACCACAAAATTATTAATATTATGTTATTATATTTGTATACTTTGTTTTGTATACTCACTGTTGTTTTTCTATATTTTTTTTGCATTATATTATTCTACATGACCGTTATGTTTCTAGATCTGCAGTTAAAAAGAAAATCGAAAAGCATAACTGCTCAAGCATCTTGACAAACGTACCGATTAATTTATTTCCTATTTTTACGATGCATAAATTCTCTTTATTTTACACTCTTATAAAACGAGAACTGAAATTAATTTCCAACAGGAAAATAAAAAGCTTCTTCATAAGCTTGAAATAGACTCAAAGAATATTTATTTATAATTAAAAAAATAAAACGGATGTAATTGAAATATCTGTTTTCTCTCGAAACATTGCATTTAAATGTTATTTTAACAACAGTGGACATAGGATGAACGTTTTTTATTATGTACACTGTGTCTCGTATTCATTTATTTATTTAAACAATGTTGGCATATGACTTACCATGTAATGAAATATATATAATTTAAATTCCACAAAAATTTTAAAATAAATATACGAATCTTATGTTCAATAAATTTTAATAAAATATTCTATAAAATAAACGCAATTAAAATGTATGTCTATAATGTTAGTTACATTTTTACATATTATTCAAGATTAAATCAGATAACTCGAAAGACAAGAAAGCAATACACTGTAAAAAATATTACATTTTTTCTACAAAGACTGTTACTATTTTATATGTGAGTAACTTAAAGCGATTTCTTAAACTAAAAAGAGAATCTGTGTTAAAACGTTCAACTTTAGAACTCAGTCATGTATTCACATACATGATAAAAGTCTCCATGCATTGTCCCATCTTGGCTAAATTCCAGAATAAATGCAAAACACAACACTTTTAAATAAATTTACACGACGAACATTTGTCTGATATTACAATTATAATTTTTAGTTTAATATTTTTTTTCAGATAAAAATTTATGATAAATAAGAAAGAACTTTAAAGAATAATAAGTCCTTTCATGGTATTAATATATATCGAACACTAGATATACACTTTAGAATGACATATATTATATATGCAAGAATTATATATGCAAACTTTAAAACTACAATCAAATTCTAAAGTGTATATCTAGTGTTTGATTTATTAAAAGCCAGTATCGTCGTTAAATGAAGTTTTAAGGGTTTGATAGTAAACTAGGAAGTTTTTAAGAAAATACATAAAGCTATGAATATACAATTTCTAACGGTACTTAACCCATTCAACACAATGTTCTAAATGCTCAATATATTTTAAAAAAAAAATAACTGCCACTGAGTCTACCAACAAATGCATAGAGTGAGAAACATTTACTGTTTTACCTTCATTGTTCCAAAAAAAATATAGTATTCAATAGCACTAACTACCAAAATAACAATAGTTAAGTGTATTTGCAATTGTAAAAGTTTCAACTAATTTGATTTTTTTTAAGAATCATCTTTATAATAATAGGGTAAAACAGAAATAACTTTTTTATTTTCGGTCATTGAAAAGTTTTAGTTACGATTATGTTACACATAATAATTTAATTATGAGAGATTATATTTTAATTCTCCTTTAGATTTTATTAAACCTCTTTTTTATTCGATGCATTCAGCTCAAGGCTATTTTTTTAAATATAATGTAATATATATATCTCAATATGTAATACGAGTAAGGACTGTTAACTGTCTAAAATTACTCAAGTTCTAGACATTTTTTTAAATTATGTATACACACACATACATATGTGTGTAAGTATGTTAGCGTTTCCTTCGGCTTTTCTTTCAATCTGATTATGCAATTAACGTTTTATAGATTCTAATCAGTATTTACGTAACTTATAACTGATTAGTTTTCTAGCCAAATCAACCAAGTAGTTTAAAACTAGAAAACTAAAACTGAAAACTACGTATGCACGATTTTCAAAAAACTCATTTCGAAGTTGGGGTGTTTGTGGTAGCAATCGATGCGTATACACGTAAATTAGAACAGATTAGTTTATTAGCGAAATCGACTCAGCGATCATTTAGTTACTTTTTAAAGAGTGAACAACGCGTGCTAGCGATTTATAAATATCTAATTTCGCGATTGGGTTATTTGTAAAGAGAATCGTTGCCTATTAATCTTAGAAAAAATTGATCAAACTTATAAAAAAAAAAAAAAATAATAGTATTAAATTTATTGCTGCATTTATTGTTGTAAGTAGTTTAAATGATTCTAGTGCAAGTAATGATGAGATGGATCCAATGAAAAAAAGAATAGTATTTTAAAATTTTTTCTTAACCAGGAATTTAATGTTATCAGGGGTCAGCACCTATTACCGCGTGTTCAAAATTTAAAAAATCTGGTCTGTATTAATTGTGTACATTTTTGAAGTTGTTAATTTTTTAACATTGCCAAAGCACTTTTAGCACTCGTATCACAAATATAGGCATGAAACATACTTAGAGGCACTAATGTTTGACACTAATGTTTTTAAAACAAGATTTATCACAACAGGTTTCTGTTAGAGCGATAAAGATAGCAAAAGTGAGTGAAAATAATTCACCAGATGTGAATAGTATAGACTGTACTGTGTTCAATTATATATATATAAAAAAGGTGGCAAAACGGGTCATGTGATGGAAGGTGTACACCGTCTTCCACGGTCACGGTCACTTGCATTTTTAGGGGATGCAGATCTTATGCAAACGTTGCCGGCCTTCGAGGAAGGAAAAGAAACACTTATAATTTCGGCCTGGAAAAAACTCATACATCATATTGGTGGTTAGTTTGTGGAAGGAAGTTTTTTGATAACAGCACTGTAAAGGAGCGCCAGGCATTCGAGTAGTTGGGATGGTTCTGAAATTTGCGGCGTTCAGTGCCGTTATGAGACTCGGCTGCGGAAATCAGATACAATAATTCGTCGGGACATTCTCCGTCGTAAAAGCGGTAGAAACTCCTATGAAACGCATATTGGCTCTAGCCTTTTACATAGTACGTTTCAATAATTCGAATAGCTGTTCGTTGTATGCAGTCAAATGGTAGAAGCTGATACTGGAATGATCCAGCCCAGAGATGAAAGCAGTATACCATATATGTTGCGATTTATACATAGCTAACCCAGCGTGAAGTACCCCCGTGCTCTATTAAAAAGGTGGTGATCCACTAGCATATACTCTAAGAAAACCCTGCATTTGCGTAGAAAGCTTCGAAAGAAGCGTTTTGTACCACACACGATCGAAGACTTAAAATATCCAGCCCAACTGTTAGGCCTTGCTTTCTGGACATGCCACTCATAGTATGTTAAATACACAAGACGATTATCAGTTAATCAGCTTTTAAAACCATGTTGCCGGTAATTGATTACCTGGCAATCCTTGAAATAGGACAAGGTAATGATCTGGTGAGGGGGGAGGGTGACCCCTCTTACCTAACATAGGCCTACGATGGGAGGATGCTCTACGTTGCCCGGGGGCACCCTCATTCGGGGGATCTCGCCGGGGCGTCACGGTGTGTGCTAACGCGATCCCGTGGCATCCCACTAAGGCGAAGAGGGCAACCGTTGGTTTTTTAGTGGGTAGCCTTAAAAATGGCAGCATTCTCTATGCTGCCGGGTAGTCCCACATAACCCCCCGGCCGTCACCCCGCTGGGCCGACGGGGTACCCGTAACGGGTTTTTCCAACGGAAAAAAAAAGGACAAGGTAATGACAATAAGCCTAAGCCTAAGGCAGGTCTGTCTTTGTACCTTTTTAGTTGTTGGATGGATATAAGTATGTGTGGTAAGACTACCCAATCTTCTATGAGTCTGGACAACGCCTTTTAAATAGAAGAACTGCCATAAACGCATTAGCACAGGATTCAACTACAGAGCACGTGTTTGGAGCATAGTTGGGGATACGCCATTCGTGAAATAATCTGACTTATAGTTATGATTTAATCAGTTTTGTAGTTAGAATTATATTTTATTCTTTCCTCCGTACTTCTTCCTTCCTCCCCAATTTCTCCTTTCAAGTTTTTCTCCCTTCCATGTTTATACTTGTTGTCCCTAATTTCTGTTTCAATAATAGATCTGCATCATTTCTTGTGTTGGGTATTACTTATTATGGTACCATGGATACGACTTGCATCATTGTGTTTAAGACTCATTTTTGAAAGCTGTTAAAAAATATATTTTCAAATACTATACTATTTATAGACTATATATAAAGTATAGTAGGCTTTCTTATATTCAATTCAATAATTACATAATTATCTAAATAAAATTGCAAATGAGAAAAAGTTAAACGTCCAATGACTTAACGGTAATTGAGATAAAAATTCTGTTTCAATTAAAATGTTCATAGCTTTTTTATTAATTAAAGTTTATAATAGAATTAATTTCATCGGAAAAAAATAGTTATCTCTCTTACGTAGTTTTACAGTCTCAATACTTTGCATAAAGCTATTTAAAAATTCTTACTACAAGAATTACAATGCACCAGAAAATAGTGCATGAACTGTAATTATTACTAGATTGCAATTTTGACTTGTCAATCAACTAAGCCCGACATAGCCTCAGCAGGCAGTTTGATATAAATGGGTCATTCTAAATTGAGTTTGCCTATTATACTCCTGTGCTTTTTATAAAATAAACATTGTATTACTTTTAGCGCTCGTGAAACTTTAGCTCTTGGTCTACTCAATTATTCTGGCACAAGTCGGAAGGAAAATTAAATATCGATCCGTATTATTTATAAAACAAACTTTTAAAATTTGTTTTAGGCCTGTACGGGATCTCGGAACCACGTGCCCCAGGTAATCTAGATCAACTTATTAAATTCGGCATATTATTTTTATTTTATAATTTGATGCTTTTAGATGTATTTAAATAGAGTGGTGATGAACAGAATTAGCTTTTGGCGAGAGATGTTTTAAAGTTGAGTAATGTATTTTAAATTTGATGTATTTAATGATTAAAGTCATAATTTATTACTCTAAAATATTATTAATGATGAAATTTTGTAATAAATAACAGATCCTTAAAAATTTTAGGTTTCCATATTCGCAGTTCTTATATCTTAAATGCTTAAATTAGATACATTTTACAGTTTAATAATAGAAACATTAATGTTTTATTTCATTCTTAAACCAAAAATTGTCACAAATAATGTTCGCTTTCGGTTTGCTTTTTTAAAAGAATTTCAGTCTTTCATATCTGGTATTTCTAAAAAAATATTAGTTATATTAAATTCTTCTACTTAAATTTTAAATAAAAACAGTGTATAAGTTTTTATATAAAAGGTGATTTTACGGTGCCAATTATATTTAGTTTGGCATTCATTTTGCATTTGCCTCATAACTTACCTCTATGTATTTGTGAAAGCTTTTAGTGTCTAGTGTCAGAATTTTAGAAGGAATTCAGGTTGATTAGTAAATTGGTTTATAAACAGACGTGACCTTTCAACTGATTAATATCTATATATGTAAATCTTAGAAGTCACGTTTCAATAGTATTTTTACTTTTGTTTGGCTTCAAATCGCTGGTGACACTTTGTTCCTAATAAAGAAAACTGGATTACAAAATGTTCTTGTTACAAAATAGTCCATGTTGAGAAAAGAAAGGTTTGTACATAATACACTTCTTATTACCTGCAGCTTTACTCGCATTTTTACGCATAGGTACATTATTTATGTTTTCCGAGATGAAATTGTTTCGGAATATAAAGCTGGTGTGAAAATTCCTCGCCCTTCAACTGTCTCGATGGCATTACGTTGAGAACCGACAAGATTTATTAATAATGCTGCTACATTCAGTGGTTCCAAAATATTAACCATAAATTTTGTTTGTAAATAAAATTGTATAAAACTCTTGTATATTTTGTGATCCTAACCATTTTTTGTTAGTTTGCAACAATCTCGTAGAGATTTATGTCAATAATAAGTCTTTAAAAATAATAATAATTTAAAACCTGTAAATTTTTACAATCAAATAGTTTCTTAGATTTTTACAAGTCATGGATTTAACTTTTTTAAGTAATATATAATAATACAATAATATGAAAAATGCCTAAACATTTTATAGGAAAGATTTAGTTATACTCTTAAAACTTTTATTTTACATTTAGAAGTTTTTTTTTGCAACAATGAAAACAATTAAAAGACCCTACGACAAACACTGACATAAATCTAGCCTGTTTTATCATTGTTACTAGTTTACTATTAATTTTTATTGCAAGTACCAATTAAAAGTTGTTGAGAGAATTGCCATTTAACTGTTCTGGTAAAACAATAATAATTATAGTTATAGGTTATAACCATGCAATGAATACATAACAATCCTGTATACAGTATTATTGTGAAATATACAGTTATTCGAGACTTAAAATTTTATTTTCAGGGTACTAAAAATATTTTTGTCTTCAAACACAATGATACAGTGTGATCTAAACTAAACATGAAAGTGCATATTGTTAGAGTTAACATAAAATATATTTTTAATTATTTGACACTTGAATTGAGTCTTTATTTCGAATGTATCTATTAAAATAAGTAGAACCTTAGCCCAATTTTACGAAATGTTGGACGATATCGGTTGACCCATTAATTATTCGTTTGCGCTTGTAAAGCTACCACCGCGATACGGCATGCCAACAAAATCGATTCCCTATAGTTGTATGTTATGTAATGTAAATATATGTGCGTACTGTTCTCAAGAATTTCAATTCGTAAATATATTATATATATATAATAATATAAAATAAAATATGGTAAAGATATAAAACAAAATATTTTCTTACATATTTTTAACTTAAATTCTAGCAATATACATTAAAGTAAAAAAATATAAGAATAAATATAGCTACTATAGTAAAATAAGTTGTAATAATTCTTTGAACCCTTTGAAAATAAAAAATATTAATATACTTTAAAAGTGTGAAAAAACTAACAATTTAACAATAACTGAACATGTTTAATAGTAAAATCGTTTCATGAGCGTGCAATATTCGTAATTATGCTCATGAATACTATTCTTATTCTTGGTTAACGTGTTCTTTTGTCACGCCACACAATACGATTTAAAAAGTTTATAATACGTTACATTAAAGTTAATCTTTAAACTAATTATTCATGACTGACCCACTATATTTTTATACATGTAAAAAAGTTTTCGGGTTGAACAAAATATTTAGAGGGTGAGATTGTTAAAATATCCTCGTTAATTTATTACTCGATGCGGCCAGTTAGTAAATTGTGAAGGGGTGGCTACATTCAAAAATAGCTTTTATATATTTTTCTTCTCTGGATAAACTGATAAAAAAGATTATTTTTGTAACTAAAAACATATAACAATTTTTTTTAGATTTTTTAAATTTATTATCTTGAAACAAAGTGAGGTTATTTGTAGCTTGCAAATGATGTTGTTATGTTGTTTACTTTAGACACATATATTGTATGTAAAAAAAAAGTATCAGTGGAAAAGTTAGATCTGCTACAAATTAAACAACCATGCAGAATATTTTTTTCTGATATTTTTACCATTCACCGTTCATTTATATTTTTTTGAGCGTAACATAATAAATATATTTCTCCTTACTTAAAAAAGTACTGTCAGTATATTGAGAACATACTGTTTTAGGTTATAAAATAGATGACACGTTTTATATCAAAGATAAAGAAATAACACTGTCACCAGAAATACTGATAAACTAATCTTAAGACCAGAACTAATTGAAGTATTCTAACCTATCACGATTTTACACTTAAATTAAAAGCTTGTGAGAGTTAGAAAAACAATAGAGAGTCTCCAGACAAAAGACAAAGAATTGGAGCTATAGCAAGTATATTTTTCTATTACGTCATGGTTTCCAGTATATACGAAAATAATCTGCCACATAGTTACGAAAATAAAAATTTCTAACATTAAAAAAACTAGTAGATAAAAAACAGTTCGTATCAAGTACTCTCAACAAAAAATGATTCAATTTACGAAATGACTGAAACCCTACTTCGAGCGTATTCACACGTGTTTTTTTTCTATCGCGGATGAATATTCCACTTGGGCAAGGTTTTTGTTGTAATAAAACGTACGCTTTCCGGAACGGACGGATAACTCTTCGAAAATATTCGATTCAACCGTCACTTTATATTTTGCAACTTGATTGTTTTCCATGTCAGTTATTTTTTTTAACAATTTTATCGACGTATTTTGTTTAAAATTATAAAAATATTTTCTTTCTCATATACTTATGAAACTTCTCATACATGAGCATGAACTACAGATTATTCGCATATATAATATTGTAGGGCTCTCACGTACTTAATTAACTGAACGTTTTGTAAGCAGTGCAATGTCTGCTTAATTACACTTTACTAATTACAATAATATAAAGTTAACGTCAAAAGCACAAGGTTTTATTTAGAACTGTATCGTGTATTTTCGTTGCAAGCTTTAGTGGTTTTAGGAAAATAACATGCATGGTTGAGTTTACGTTATCACAAAATTTCCTTTATTAAACGAATTAATTTGGCTCTGTATATGTGAGGAATATTAATATCACGTTACTTCTTTATTGGATAGATAAAATAATATTAAATTTAGAGGTATACAATAAAATCTGTTAAAGTGATCACAAATTAATATTATTCGAGAAATTTTATATATAATTATGCGGCTGTACTCACGTAATTACATCGGATTTTGCTCGAGTAGTTTCCAAAGCATTCGGGGTCCTTATTCATGAGCACTGAACATGGCAGAATCGCGACGTGAACTATGCGCCTGTTCGTGATAATTATATATAAAAGTAATCATGGATCACTAAAGTTTACACAAAAAAAATAGTTGAGAAGTATGTTATTATTATCATCAAAGTATAAAAATCTTTTAATGTCAGTCATTTCGAGACTTTGGGCTCGTAATTTAATTACCATTTATACTAAAGTTTCACTCTAAAATTTGTAATCAATTCTCATTACTCACGTTTAGTTAATGATATGTAAATTTAGCATTTGATTATTTACAATATGAAAAGCTGTTTTGTGTGTCAATGCTGAGTTTTATACAAATTGACAGCTTATGAAACGTATTGGCTAATATTACTGTATTGATTAATAAACTCGTATTTACAGTACTACAATGAAAACTATTTTAATTAAATATTATAATAAAAAAAGTCAAATTACTTCTATCGTTAAAAAATAAACTTTTATGGTCTATACAAAACTAAAACTGAATACATATTCAAATCCCAGATTTTGAGACGAAACATGGTCCAGTGGTTTTCATCGTCCGCTGGCGGAATTAACTGTGGAAATGAGGAAGTCGGCTTTTCGAGTTTTTTGTGGCAAAGTGAGTTGGCACACCACAATGAGACCTGTCAACAATCCTCTTTTAAATATTCGATATAAAGCGGACACTTCGAATAAGATTGGAAATTTCATTTAAATGACTATTGGAAATGCATTTGAAAAATCACTTTTGTTATTGAGTTTGATCTTTTTCATTTAGTATTTACTTTATTTGAAACCTTCTTTTATACATTGTTTGTGAACGAATAGTACTTAATTTTAAAAAATTATAAGGGTATTATTTGAGTTCTCAAGTTTTACTTTTGCTCATACGCGTTTAAATAGACTATTTATTGTTTTGAAATAAAAAAAAATAAGACATATACCTCTCACATGTAGAGAAAGAGAGAGAATAAAATAGAATAAGTGAATTATCATTTACTTCAGAAAATGACAATTCACTTATTTAAATCAAATTTCGATGGTTATATAAATGACATACGGTATATATGTAATTTTTTAATTTAAAGCCAGATAATATTTCCAAATAAGCACCGGGCAAGCATTAATGTTCACTTATGACATTTAAAAGGGATACATAAACTTAGAAAATCTTATGGTTAAATTTTTAAAAAGAAGTTTTAGTAACTTTTAAATACGTCTTCGAAGAAAACACAATATTTAACAAAACCCATTCACTTATTCAACTTTCTGAACATTAGACCCAGCAAATGAGAACAATGTAATAAACCCCGAGGTTTTGTAAATTGGTAACATTTAGTAAATTAGAAACAATTTATTACATTTATATTTGTGGAAGATAATATTTCGAACAAAGACTTAATAATTCCTACACATCATGAAATGTGACAAAGGGAAGCTATACAATGCGTGCACTATCGTATAATCAAGCCTTGAGTAATGAGACAGCTTTAATATGCTCAATTATATAAAAATATAGACTTCTAATAATTAGCATTTGATATATTTTTGATACTTAATTTTTGAAATGAGAAATGTCTGCTAGTAATTCATTAATTATATATATTTTTGTTTAAAAGAAACCATGATTAGTAATGTGAATTTGATTGTTCTTTAATTAAGATTTTTAATGTTAATATTTCAATTTTAATTTGTAATATATATAAAATATTTGATGTGATAAGTTTTGATTAGAACTGAAATGACACACAGACTGAGAAAGGTATTTAGTAAACGCGTTACAAAAGGATATATTTGCATTGATAATGCCTTGTCTTGTCTGTATTGTAGATTAAGTCATAGGGCTCAGGTTTGCATAAATTTGTCGTTATGTATCCTTTACAGACAAGTCTTAAAACTAAGACTATTAAAACATTAGTCTTAATAGTCTTAGTAGACCATAGTCTGGCTCTGAAAACTATTAGAATGGAAAAATATTACGTAATAAATAAGTTGTTACATAATTGAGATAAGCAAGCGAAGCTGAGAGAGAGAGACTCGCATACTTTGTGCAAGAATCAATCAAAAACGGTAAATCCCGAAAATTTAAAAATTTTGTACACTTATAGACATTAGTTTGGTTTTAATTTTTTTTTCAAATATTCCATGTCGTTGAGGAATAAACACGAACAAACTGAATTACCATAAACTTCAATGGGAATTTTTTTTGGGCGAAAATTTAGCTTTACAATGAAAACTAAAATGAAAAAAAATATATAGTTGAGGAGAAAATGCATCTCACTTCGCTTAATATGTAAACATGGTTGGCGCTTTTTAGTATTTAAAAATAAAGAAAGTTAAACCGAAGATATTTTTAATTGAAAAAGAATAAAATTAAACATTAAACATTACAATAATACAATAATTTATATTTTCATATATACTTACAAAGGGTATTTTTTTAATAGGCCAGTTTTGCAAAAAAATGTATTACGTCATTTAAAGTAACGTGCGTGTTACAAAAGTCAATTTGCCACTTTGGTTTGAAACACGCATATAGGGAAGAAGCAAATAACACTAGCGTTATGAAAGAATACATTTAATCTATGCATGAGCTTTTAATATTGCAATAGAAGCTTAATCTGAACGAAATAAATACATTTTTGGAGAAGTTAAATATTACTTTATGGTTAGAATTATCATGACTATATTAATATAGTTTTAGTAGCCCGTTAGGTTTACATTTACAAGTAAATCTAACGGACAAACAAAAGATTTTCTTTTTTTGAAATTAATTTATAAATAACAACACTCCACGTGTAAACTACACGTAGAGTGTAGTTCTCTCACCATTAAATTTAAATACAATAAAATATTACCAATTTTAAAAATGTGTTATGATTGTACTAAAATAGATTGGCAGCTTTGAATATTGTTATTATTATAGTCCTACAGAAATTCGATAATTGAATAAATAGTTATGTCGAAAGCATATGACAGGTGTCAAAACCAGCTAGAATAGTATTTTGTTATATAAAATAGAATTATAATGAGTTATAAACTAAATTTAGTAAAACAATAGTTGTCATATGTAATTTTTTTAATTATTCTCAAATATTCCCTTAAAAACTTTAGATTTAATCATCATTCATTTATTTACAAATAGGATCAATAAATAATATTTGTTGGCATCAGCGATGGCGGAGAGATAAGGCCGTCATTAATTAGACTTGGTGGATCGGGGCTCATAATGTCAGTGTGTCAAACAAACGACATCAACACTGTTAAACTTTGCTTCCATACTTAACCACAATCTCACATCTTAATACACTTTCACCAACCGCGTCAAACAAACCAAATGACTAGATTTGCGCCTCTAGAAGAAGTGATCTATCCATACTTACAAAAACTATGTTATTTTGCTAGCAAAATCTCAACAGAAATAACTCTTTAATACCTCTCCTTACTAAAGAGATATTAGTACATTTAAAGTAAAATTAATACTTTAAATAATACTCTACTGAATTATTATCAAATTAGCAACTTAATTCGAAAAAAATGAAAATATTGTATTCATTTTTCCATAAGGAACTATTTCATAAGGGTGTGAAGCTAAAAATGGCATAATAAGAATAACTTTTTATGTATTACAAGATTGCCCGCTTTTGCAAGAAAATTCAAGTGTAATCCACAAACGGAAATGAATATATTTCCCATTCTGATCTTGAAGGTTATATGCGGACACACGAAAATTGCATTAATTTTGAATAAGCTATTCTGAAAGTAAAGAGTTTTGTAATCATGCAAGGTATATTAAGCGTATCTTTATTTAAAAATATATTACATTATTTTAAAAACAGTAAATAAAAAAAGATATATGTTTTTATTGCCAAATGTTTGGTACAATCACCATCAATACATAAATATGTTTCATGCTAAAAGTATCACATTTAAATTGTTATTAAACTGTATAAAAACCCGTGCTCATGAATTGTTTTTATAACCTAATTAGTATAAAAGGTGGACTCTCAGAGGCCATTGACATAAAACGAGTTCGTCTTTATAAGAAAACTACCATTGACTGAAATTCTGGACAAGACATGGTTTATTCATTTTAGTCTGTTATTATTTAAATATTAATCAAAACTTGATGTAACATATTATAAGAATAACATTATGTAATATTCGTTAAATATTAAAATTATTATAAAAATATCAACTTTTTGAACTGAATCTTTAAAGGCATGTATCGAAACTTTTACAGACACAATCAAGTCCTTGAACTCTGTAAAATCTAAATGTACAAGGAAACTATGCTGTCTATATTTTATTATATATATTATACAATGTCGTGGACATGCGTATTGGCCGCTTATAGACACTGAAGTACGAATCTTCAACTAAAACGAAAGGGTACGGGAAATAGGACCCTAAACTGAAAAAAATAAGTCTCATTGTTAATTTGGCAGGCAGTCGAGCAAGCGCTCTATGTTGGGCGGAGGCATCGAATTAAGGGTGATTCAGTTGAAACCTCGCCGCGCAAGGGGGTAGTGTTGCGTTTTGCACCCCGCTTTGTACATAGACTCTGAGTAAAATCCTTCGAAATGTCATTCTGTAATAAATTAAGTCGCCGTTTTAGATTAAAAATAGCAATTTTATAAAGTAGAAAATATGGAACAATATAAAAGAAATGTTTTATAACATTTTCCGGTTTAATTTAATAGTAACGTGTCATCTCAATTTACAAATAGTAGAATATAAATATAATCTGTTCCTTCAACGTGACTTGATCGTGAACCTTGTGTTACTTTAGATTGCTTAGTGATATATCCTGGTGTTAAACATTTTATATAAAAAGATATATCTAATGCCAAAGTGCATCTGTAATGGCTGTGATATAAACCATTGCTGGGTACATATATATTATTAATTTAATTATTTAATACAGTAAAATAATTGAAAAGCGCAATTAATCTAAAAAAGTATCCATTTGTGTTTCCAAATAAAAATGAAAAATAATATATATTGGTTAAATGAATTTAAAAAGGTATATTTATTCAATTAAATATATATATTTCATTAAAAAAGAATAAGTATTCCGCATTTAATATCGAAACGTTCCAGTACGATTTATGACTGTTAATACAAATGTGAGAATCAACCCAAATATTAAAATCATAGATATTCTCATTATTTATTTAATTCATAATACCAACTTCTAATTACTACGCGTTTTATTTCGGCTTCCGTAAAATATTTTCACCCTAGTGGTAGTTCTGGGTTTATAGCTGTAGTCTACACGAGAAAGAAATTACGAAATTTATGATTGTGGGTGTGATAAAAAATATATTGTTATATTCATTTCAGTTGGCTTAACCACTTTACATATTGGATTTACATTTATAATTATACCTTGATAAATCATAAAAACCGCTATTGTGTTACACTAATAATAAGTGTGGTAAATGTAAAATGCTATATAATTTCAACTGATACTTAAAAATTAACTTTGCACAATATGTTGCGTTGTGAATTTTAATGCTCCATCACGATATTAAATCGCAACAAAAAAAAAAAAACAACAAAAACCTTGAATTTGAGTTATTTAAACATTTTTGTAACTAATCCAATTATTATACTTTAAAATATATTACTTCTGATAGTGAATACATTTATTATTTAGTATTATTGAATAAATCCTAATTCCTTAAAACGAGAAAATATTTGACGTGATACAAGAATGAAATACATATTTATAATCGATATTAAAATGAAACCACTTTGGCGTTATTGAAAATACTGCGACAGATCTAAATTGTCCTCAATTCAATGACAAGTCAATATCATCCGTAAACTTTGTATTCTAAAAGGTAGGCAAGCATCGGAAATTCAATAATCGACATCGAAAACGCTTTTCCTATTCGTGGTTAACCTTATTGCTGAATTATATTGCATTAACAGACTTTCCTACAAAAAATGTATGGCCAATTATCATTTGTGAGTTTTAACTAAACTTTTATTAGATTTTCTAATATAAGCTCAATAAGTATTATGTTAAAGGTTAAAATTGTTATAGTTACTTTTTCAAGAACTTTTTTCATATGTAATCATTAAACATTTACCCTTCGACCTATATTTCGTGGTTATATCGACTTGAATAGGAAATTAGATTGTTGATGATAAACTGTCACACACTAATGATACCTGGTGTACATTACAAGAAGGTATTTGTTCTAAGTATTAGTTCTGTTTATGTTATAGGTAATTTTTAAATAGCTAACAAAGTTTATTTGTCTACTCTACAAAAAGCTTAGAAGGTTAGTTATTAATTATGAGACAAATTGTTTAGTTTAGTTCGATAATATAAATCAGAAATATTACTTCTTATTTAAAGATGCAGTTACGGATGATAATTTGAGCTTTAATAAAATGAAAATAAGTGAGACAGAACTATTTGAATTTTATCCAAATATTAAAATCATTGACTATCAAAAAACTATTATTTAACACTACAAGTGATGAAACAGAAAAGAAAGTATTTGATGTTTTTCTTAACTAACATACATTAAAATTACTAAGTATTCTAGAAAAATAATATATAATATAATGTATGTATGTGATGGACTAATTTATAGTTTATTTTATAAATAACATTTTGAAATTCTAAAGTTCAACGATCTGTCAATGACTTGATTGATTTTCCTATCCTTAGAAGATCCAGACTAATAAATTATTATGTCAACCATTTTACCAGTCGCGTGATTTCTACTATAAAGATAGGAGTAATTTCAGTTTTATTAAAATAAGTATACATTATAATTTCTTAATCTTTTATTTTGTATGTGAAAGTTAAATTTTACTTTATTGTACTATTCCAAATAATTCACGAAATTTTTTCATTTCTCAAAATTCAACAATTTTATCTACTAGAAAAAAATATGAAAAATATTCTATTCTTAATTACTAATTTATTTTATTTATACACATTATTGTATACTATATTTTTATTGTTTTTTTTTTTTTTTTAATAACGTTAAAAATATAATATTAAACACATCTTATAAAACCATAAGTGCTTAATAAGTAATGAAAACTGTTATTTACACAATGCACTTCGATCGAAACTTTATGTCAAGGGTAACACAATGAAAATTACATTGATATGTACTCAGCTTTAAATCTATAGGAAGGAGATTGTTCTCAAAATTTAGATGCGTACATCGACCGGTACCGACGCCGGCTAGTCTGGTAGGAATAAGAACCATAAAGCAGTGACGATTCAACATAACAGAGGTGTAACCTGAATTTTAACTTTTAGTTCTTATTAATATTTTCTATTAAAACACTTACGAGTATACAATAATTTTATAATAATATAAATAGAATGTATATATCATTTTAATATATAATATAATTTAATTTAAATATATGCTTTGAGATTCACATGAATGCAAGGATTTTAAGCTCAGAACATATTAAAATAGCTTTCATGCATATCATTGCACAATAACTTTGCAATTGTAATAATTACCTCATACATTATCTGCAACTCCATTTATAAATCCAGAATGTAATTCCGATATTATTGCATGAAATCTGTAGAACAAATGTAATTACGAATATTCAGTATTTAATAGGGTGTTTCATTTAAAAACGCATTTAAATTTATTAGCAAAAAGTTATTGCATAAATTATACATAGAGTGACTTGTACTTGAACTATAATAAATTATATACCTATTCACGTACGTAGGTGCCTTTTTACGTTCACGGAATCTAAAACACGGGGAATGAAGTAAGATTACAATATATTATTGCAACCCCGCAATTTCTCAGTTCTATGGATCAACTTGTGAATTTCTCTAAAAAAATGATTTTATTTTTTCTTAAATAGCAAGCTTTACTACTGCATCAGAGGAAAATATCTTTTCTCGAGGCTACTTTTTTTGCTTTCGTTAGAGATAAACTTTTCTTGGAGCCCAGTTTTTGCTATAAGGTGGATGATCAATGATATCAAAGCCCACCTTAAACAAAGCAGCCAATGCAACTTGTCTCTTGTGAATGCTCCTGGCATTGTCATGCAAGAACATGACACTTTTAGTTAATTTTCCTTCTCTTTTCTCTCTGATCTACAATTGCTTCCCTGCCTTGCTTAAATGGCATTTTCGACTTTTTTTAAATTTTTCCTGGAAAAATTCCCCGTAAACAAATGACATCTATTCCAATCTGGTTTGAAATTTTTTTCTCTATTTTTCTAAGGAACTTTATAAGAGCACGGAACTCAATTTTCTCCATAATTAACAATTTCTTCCAGATTGAGTTTCTTGATCGACAGTTATTCAAAACCTTCATTAGGTTTTGAATAAATGTCGATCATTATGATGAAACTTAATAAATATATTTATGATTAGTTACTGAACACAATAGACCTTAAAGGAGTTTCCCCTTCACCCTTAATCTCTTCCAATTCACGAACTTTAAAACGCGCACATATTTACCGAAAAGGAATTGTCATATTTATAAAAATCATATACCTGTGTATTTGTTTGTCTTGCCTCTCTACCTAAATTTTCATAGCAGCAAAGGGCTACCAAAGGTATTCCATTGGAACAATTTTACTGTATAAGAAATCATACATACTCGTTAGTAAAAATGGATGAAGATTAAAACTGCCTCATTGAATATTTATATTCCTTATTTTGAAAGATTGGTAGCGTCTAAGACATGTCAATTTAATTAGCTTTAGCTCCGTTGCTATTCGGTTCGCCGCAGATGCTATAGATAGCCACAGTATCGTGGGACTCAGTAAATTGCTTTCGATACAACAGTATATTGCATTCTGCTTGGAAGGAAAATAAAATCAATAAGTGATTGTTCTTATGAAGAACAGCTTGAAGAAATTCATATTAGATTTCCTTAACCGAATAGGGACTTTGATTTTTATGACTTAATATCGATCAGATTTGTTCTTAAAACCTTCAAATATATATTATATTGTTTATTTTTGTATAATTCCTAATTGATATATAACATTTTAATATACAAGTTCCAAATTTTGACTTCTTGGGAGTTCATTTTAGCACCGTGTGTGCTTTGTGCCTTATTTTATCTTACGACTGGCTTTTACGTTTCCAGTCTTAAATAAAACGTAAAGTTAATTATTAGTGCAGAAACTCATTAAAGTTAGAGTGGGATTGAACGTAAAGTAGTCACTTAGTTTAATTAATACACAAATAATATTCTAATTTTTAAATAAATCGGTACTATCATATTCAGAGAACAATTTTTGTATTTACATACACGATATCGATTTTTTAAAATATGCTTCAACTTACCAAAATATACCATAATAGAATCAAATATTCTTTATGATTGTGAAAATATGAATCACACTGTATACAGCTTTAAACGTTTAAAATATCTGCTTTTGAATTTAATTCTTCAATTAAAAATACAATTAAGTATGTCTCTACAAATATTTCAAAGTGTTATAGTGAAGTGAAAAAGACATAATATATGTTGCTGGTTGAGAATGAAGTCGTGAATGGACTTAGGATTGATGCGCTATCTTCCCCGTCACCTCCAACAGACTATGTGCTATCAACGGCATCGCCCACTAATTTATACGACGAGCTGATGCAGTAAAACAACACTGTCGATGATAGTCTGTTTTGTCGCTGAACTCTCGTCGTTTCAGGTACGTTGTAGGGTACCTTTCCATAAATTTATATTGATAGTATCTACTGAATATTTTATTTGTTTAAAGTCCACATTATAATAAAACGCTTTTGTTTATGGAAAGCTATAAAAGTTTAGGTAAAAATTTGAAAAACAAATGAGGTGACAAACCTTAGCAGTAAAAGTATTTGAAGGTTTTCGGGTAATTTAAATAATAGACAAGTCGTTGTACCTTTTATGGCAGAGTTTTGTTAAAAAGATAAGATAGTCCCTTCTTGACATTTTTACCAAAACCATAAAAATATCGAGTCAGTTCTTTGTGAAAAATAGCCATCGTTTCAAAGGGGTTATCAGAATCAACAATTTAAAGATTATCCTAGCGTAAAAGTTACTGCACCATTCTATTTGTTATTTATAACACAGTTATTTTGTTTACATGGTTAATTATATTATTAAATTTATTTAATTATATTGTTAAATTGTAAATTATAATATTAATTTACTCTAGTTACTTCATAAAAACAAAAATTTTCAAATATAAAATGTTCGGGACATCTTTATTTGTAAGTTAAATATGACTGATATTCAATGATCTATTATTCAATCTTTTGTTAACTAGAAATATATTATCTGAAAGTCACATACAATAATCGAACTCAACCGATCCCAAGAGGTTCATTTATTGTACTTAATGAAAGGGTTAAATAATAATCTATAACAGTTTCTGTGAATTAAATTATAAAACACTTATTTATATCAAACCATTGATATTGGTAATTATATTGATGGCCAAGATATAATTTATGTCCCAAAATATTTGAATAATGTAAGTTAAAGATAAAATAAATATATAACAGTATTGAGAGAGTCGGGGTTTGAGCCTACAGGCTTGGACCTCAGCTTAAAACTGAAATGAAAGGATTAAAGTTATTAGAGAATTAAAATAGTATATATTAGGTAATATTATTCAAACATTGATCTCATATAGTGAAGATTAAAAATAAATATTAATATTTTAAATATACTTTGAGTATTATAATCTATTTCTTCTTGTACAAAAATAATGGATATGTTCTTAATCGCCTTATCGTATTAATATCACCTCTTACAAGAACAAAAGATAATGTCCATTATCAAGGTATGGTGAAACGTTATTTGTTACTTATTTGTTCATATTCTTTATCACGATTTTTTTAGATCAGTACGTGATGTGAGAATGAATGAGTAAATGAGAGTTCTGAATATAAAAATTTAAGATGAAATAAATTAAGGCAGGACTGAAGGAACGGCTAGAATTTATAAATAATTATATATAATAACGTTCATGTTGGAATTTTGTCTTTCACGCGATAGCACCGTTAGTCATTAATTCGATGCAGGAAGATACACAAGGGATTTCGTCGTAAACTGTGGGGCTGGCGTTCGTGGTTCCTGTTTAATTAAAGAAATGTTTGTTTCGACCGATGTTGTTTAATGGCTTTTTTGTTTAAGCAAGTCTCAATAATATAAAAAATCTTCATTAAGTGAAACATATTAATCTTAACGCCATTTTGTGTAACTGATGATTGATGAGTGTTACCAATATACATACTATCACCATATTATTATAAAATGTTGTATTTTATGTTTCAAGTCTATTATTTGATACCCATATGGTGTGGTTTACACATGTGGCCATTTTGTTGCGGCAGCATTTATTATTGAAAACAAACAATATTGGTAATATATAAGTGAATTATCGTTGGAAGTAAAGGTGAATTCAAAATTTCAACTAAATCGACTTAGGTTAACTTCAAAACCTAGTCAAAATTCAGTCGTAAGATTTATTCGCCAACAACAAGTAAACAGATAGGTCAAATTAAATGAAAGATTGTAAAATATTCATATTCATTAAAATTCATGAGATCCAGTCAATTTTAAATATTAGTCAAAAGAAAGATATAACATTTAAATTTTAGTAATAATGTATATAATATATATGTATATATATTCTTTTGATGGTGCCTTGAACAATAACTTTATTTAAAATAGTCAAGGGTTCAACAATACTTGGTATTTTAATTCCAGCGAGAAGAACTCAATTCGAAAATCCCTCTTTCTTGATACCAGTTTTCGAGATCCAGTTGACGTTTTAAACGTAATAAAGCGTGAAACGTCTAGGGAATAAAGAATATACAGAAAACTCAAGGTCTGAAATGTTACACAAACTGAGGAATTATTTTTACAACATAACTACGTACAAACTTGCTCATGCTTCTAATATTCAGAGCAGGTTGGACGCACGAAAGCCAGTTATTAGTATTTGGGACAACGAAACACGCAATGATGGACAGCTTAAATATCTCACTAATTAAACGCATAATACATAATACATTTAATATTTATTCATGAGTATATACTGAATACCAATCGTAGAATATTTTAAATTTACTTCATTTTAAAGGTATATACTTATTAATTTTTTATTTTCTTATTGTAGATATAACAATAATTTACACATTGCGTGTTTATTTTCAACTACACTTTAGTGTAATATTTAATAGATTCTGAACATCAAGACTCGTCCTTGCTTTTCAAAATGATATTCTAAGCAATGTTTTTTTCATATAAATCTTCACAGATATAGTAGGCTTACTAAATGTTCATCCAACAAAATAACCATTTAATCTATGATCATTGTTTCAGATAGCTTTATTTTTGGGTTTGAGTAATTCACTAGGGAATTCAGTTTATTGGTCTAAGGATACCATTCTGAATGATTAACCTTTTATCACCGTTGTGTTAGCCGCATTGTATAAATCCCCTCTTTTTATAATACTAATTAAAGAAATAAAGGGGCGAGTTACTTTTATTTCTACTAAGATGGAATTGAAAATGAACTTTGATAGTCATGAAAGTTATAAAAGTAGGCACCAAGCCTGTCTATAATATAATAAATATTAAAAAGTCAATGTCGAGTTAATTCTAAACGTTTTGTTTACAAAGGCGTTCAAATCTAATGGTAAACTCGGCAGAGTTCATAGTATGATTTTGCGACTTACAGATCAGAGAGTGCAACGCTGATAATGCTACCGATAAAGTGTTATAAAATTGTGTCAGAGAAAATTTCAAAGAATAAGTAGTTACATCTCTCTAAATTCAAGTAGTTCAAAACGAACTTTTGAAAAAAACGTTTAACGTTTTAGAATGTTCTAATTTAATGGGAAATTGAAAAATATTTTTAAAAAACCATGAAAATCCCCTATCAATTTAAAAGTATTTTCCACGTTTGAAATTTCTAATATAAACAATAGTTTATATTATATATTTAGTAGTATAATATAATAATATTATACTACTAAATATATAATGTTAAATCTATGAATTATCTTTTACCTTTCTTGTACACGAAGTATTTGAAATTTAGGGAGTTGTAACAAACCTTTGTCATCAACATACCGATACGAGTATTTTGTTATAATTCAGCTTCCCTTTAAATAATTTAAATGTCACGAACCCTTCTCTGAAAGTGGCTTTTATATTAATATTTCAAGGGATCTTCGGTTAGGGTTTAAATTTTTGCGTATTAAATTATATTTCAAAATATTTTAACCAAACTAGTTTTTTAATGATACTATACAACTAATACTGTATACATGTAGGCAATACCTGGATAAGTATTCTTTTGTGGATACGTTAATAACACAACTCACTTAACTAATTAATGTTTTTAAGATTGAACGGTAATTTCTTTCTTGCGGAAATAGTTAAGCTCCTTTCAATGTGAAATAGAAGATGGAATGAGAATGATGTAGACATAAAATTTAAACTGTATATGTCTTCAGAAAAATTTAAAAATAATTATTACATACATAACATTCAACCGTTACTCACTGACCTTGTTTTATCAGCAATTAAAACAAATGAATAATAATTTTATAAATATCCGGTGTCGTATATTAAGCTAATTATGTAATGTTTGAAATACGGTTCGGCTAAAATATTTCATTTTAGTGACAATTAACGAACGAGCCCTCATCGAGTTTGTAGTCGGAGAGTCATTACTTGCTTCAATAAAGCGAGTACTTTCCATGAACTGAGTACTTAATAGAAATGGTTAGATAAATGGTTTAGCACTTTTCGAAAACAATTTTAATTTGTCGATTTTATTAAAGATATTACATAGAAATGTTATTATAAACGGTAAAACTCTTAAGAGATTTTTTATATTATAAAGTATTCAAATAAAATAATTATTTCAAACAAAAGAAAAACATCTTTAAATAGATTTTCGTATTAATTTATTAAAAAACAGTAGTTTTATAAACACATAAATAGCATTTTAAATTATATTTCCGTCTTTTCTTACTATATAATTAACTTTTTCTTTAAGGTGTTTCAAAGAAAATTTGTTGCTAAAGGTTATCATTCACAGTTTTTTAAAAATAATTTGACATTTCAAATTAAAAAAAAATGTTTCTATTCAAAAAAATTCCAAGGTTCTCTATATTTATATTTATATGTATGTTATTTATATAGTTATATGTTTTTCCAGATATTGGTTGCAATTTCCTGTCATATTTCATTATACAAATTGAAATTAAACTACAATGATTCCGTACTGTAGAATGACTTGTTATTGTTTCATTTTGGTCCTAAAACGTTTTGTAAGTGACGTCAGAGTAATTAGTTTGACCCCTATAAATACTTGTCCGACTCGATGTTGTTTAAAATTGCTATGTTGCTTCTTATGTGGCTGGTGTTTTGAAGATACTTTGGAAAAGGTTTGAGAACGTGGGCTTATTTTGATAAATCGTTATTAAATTTCATCAAGAATATGTTTTTGACGTGACGTAAATAAAATGATATACATTTAGTATTTTCTTGGATTTGCACAAGTGCACATTTGAAATAAATTTATTTTTTACGGATTAATACTCGCATATAATTTGGTAACATTTTTATTTTAACCCGACATTTCAAATGCTTTGCAGCAATCGTGTTCATAGATACTTAAAAAAAGTTTAGCCAAATTATACGCGGGTTTTAATCTGTAAAAAATAGTTTGATATACATTTATTTCAGTATCATCTTTAAGTTTTTGTAAATTAATTCAAAACAATAACATTTTTATAAGTACTTGACGTTGCTTTATAATTTTTTAATTGTCTATTGTGTATACAATGACTTTGCTGCTTTTAGTTTAACATTAGCAATATATTTTTTATATTTTATATAAATATAACCGATATTTTGTTATAACAAATGTCTTGGCTTTAAGCAGTAAAAAATTAACAAATTAGTTCATTTTTCATCTTCATTCACAGTCCATTTAAAATCCGAATAAGCTACAAAAAGTGTACAAAAGCGGCGCGAGGGATCTCGGTATACAGCTTACTCTGTAGAATTGTATAGCATTTATAAACATGAAATTGTAAAGAATAGTTTTATAATATCTCTCTTTTTTTTTGATAAAGCAACGTATTTCTGTTTCCATAATTTTATATTTATCGTACAAATATAGAGGTTTAAGCTATTGTATGATAGATGTGGGTATGATCAAGCCATTTTTACCACAAAAGTTATCATAAATTTATTCATTTTATTATATCATGTTTATATCAAACGTAATGTTCACTCAAAATGCAGGGGCTTCAGTAAATGAGTTTTTAACGTTTATCGGGTCTCTTCCAAAATGTTTTGGTTAAAGTTACGGTCAATTTAAACCAGCTGTTTCATATAAATAATATCTACTGGGTTCTGATAATTGTGATATGAATATTTAAAACAAATTTTTATATAAAATACTGATAAATATATACGTATTATCTATAAAATATATATATACCATTGTATATAAAATTTAAATATATTTGACTTTTATGTAGACAGCATTAATGTTTTTATATACTGATTTGAAAAACAACTAAAATATTTCGGTCAAAACATTTAACGATAACAATTTAACATATTTATTAAATATTATATAATAAACATGTAAACTTGGTATATATAAACAATAAGTTACTGGGTACCTAGTAACTTTTTTTTTACTTATGTATTGTGCGTGGAATAAAGATATAAATAAATAATAATAATAATTGAAAGACACTTCAACATTTTTATACTGCAGATATCTCTATAATTTTGCATTCGAAACAAAAATTTATTGTTCATGAATTAATAATTATTAAAATCACCTCTTAAAACGGCACCTCTAAATTGGCGGGTTTTTATCACCTCACTCAATATTTTAGGCTTAACGTCTCGTTTGAAAACATTAATTCCAGCGATGCCTGCATTAAAATAATTAAGCACTCTACTGAAAATTAATATTGTAAGCATTTCTGTTTTGAATTAAATTAAAAGTTTTAAATTTAATCTGAAGTATGGATAATAATTTTAATAAATATATGAACCATTTTAAAATATATTAAAAATTGTAATTATACAAAATGATTTTTGAGTTTCCAGATAATTAAATACTTAACCAAGTTAAAATCATTGATAATTCCGAAGCGAAATCAGATCATTTATTGTTCCTTTTTACAAGAATGATATGTTATTTCAATAAAACTATTTTACGGATATAACTAAATAAATAAACGCGATTTATATCCGTAAAATAGTTTTATGGAAATGTGTAGTGCTCGTGTAAATCTTAGAAATCATTATTGATGTGCAAAATTTAACAGAGAACTGCTGAGGTGAGAGGTGAGGGGTGAGGGCAAACTCTTTAAATAAAAGTTTACTGAGATCCAGCCACTCACACACACACACCATTCATTTATCACACAATCTCGACAGGGAAAATATAGGTACTCACCACATGAATATTTTGGCACGGATCGAACCCGAGACTCGTTAATCAAATGTTCAATTTAAAATTACGGATAACGCTACGCCACACGGTCGTCCGTAACATTACAGTTATGACGTTTTGAATAAAACTTTATTGTAGATATATAATTTATATTCATAATTAACTTAAAAGAATAATAACGTTTAAATTATATTATTAGTAGAACAAATTCTAGCTCATATTTTTTGACATAAATATTATCAGGAAGTGAATTAGAAGCACACTAAGAATAGTTTTTTGATAAGGAATGATAAGGAAATGTAAAATATTGCAACAAAAAAATGAAAGAAATCTGGTTGAGAAGTATATCCGAGATTGAAGCGTTGAAATATTAAGGAAAGCTGTTTTCGCCTTTCTTGTGCCAATGTAGCGTCAACAATATTTTTTCATATGAGAACCTTCAGTTATATCAAAATAATATTACACTTTACAAAAACAAAATTCCATGTATATTTTATCTTTGTGAAACCCATAATTTCGTATGATATTTAAATGTATATAATTGTAACATAATAAATATTGCCTTTTAAATGGATTTTGTGCAACTATATTGTACATATAAGTGTATATTAGAAGATGAAAGTTATCTACTAGACTTTGTTTGTCGCAATGCTGACTCTACTATGACGAATACACATTTGGCTTTTCTCCCGCTTTTCTTGAACCTTGTTTTCGTCACCCCATTTTGGATCTTCCACGGTAAAAGAGATACTTTCAAAATACGGTCCACCTTCGAAATTATGGCTTTGTTTTTGTTATCTCGACTTCATTGGTATTGCCACGTTAAGATGGCTTAGACTAATATAATTAACATAGTAGTGTGACCTCAATTCTACATACAATGAAAATATATTTTTAGTTTATTAAGAAAACAGTATTCATTCTAATATATCAAAATAATAAATAATTGTTTATTTCATTATAAATAAATATGTTTTATTTAAATAATATATTTTTGTAAAGTTTACTTATAAATACTAAAAAAGCGATATAAAATTTGGTTCGCTTTATTTTCCAATTTATAGCATGAGAGTATCGTAACTGGGTATTTTATTTAATAGCCAAAGCTTCTTCTCATATGTGCTTAATTTATCGCCACATGAATCGTTCTATATGAGATTACATGAATAATGTAAGAAAGTTGAAAACATGACTATAAGTCTATACAATGGATTATAAAGACCGTTTTATTCAGCGCCTTTAATGTGTTTTAATTTAAATTTAATCATAAAAATGATAAAATTATTATTAAATTTCAATAAAACTATTTTTCGGATATAACTCGCGTTTATTATTACATTTTTATATTTTACCCGACGTTTCGGATGCTTTGCAGCAAACGTGTTCGCGGTAAGGTAAAGGTTTAGTACTCGTGTGAAATGTGTAGTACTCGCGTAAATCTTAGAAAACATTATTATTAAATTTATTCACCATTCAAACAAGTTGTATTTATGTCTAATTAATACAGTATAGATCAATATATATGACTCGACACAATGTTTCTGCTGATTCAACTTTTAAATATTTACAAAATCTAGCCTAGCAGCTACAGAAATAAAAAATCAATCGTCGGCAACGACGTCAAGTGCAATACTTTATTAAAAATGTTTCATTTAAAAGCTATAATTTTATAAAAAATTAAGCTAATAATAGCTAATAATAGCAGGCACTTATTTATATATAATTATAGTTATTACATAAAATTAAGACCTATTTTGAGATTATATAAGAATGTTGCTTTAATTTCTTAAAATCTTAAGAAATTTATTCAATAATTTGTTAATGAAGTAATTTATTTTAAAAATATATATTATTGATTAAAATAAATTGGTGCCAAGAACACTTCTTACACTTGTATTAATTTAAATATTGAATGTTTTGATGTAAGCTTCGTTTGACTGTTTTAGTTATTCAAATTCAATTGCGCAAGTTTCTAAGAAAGCTTTTAACTCCATTTTATCTTATTAGTTATTAAAAATGGTTTATTTAATTGACAGCGGTTTTTTAAAAATGTAATGTAATTTCCTTTTTAATTATATTATATATTTTTACTTGGCTCATTCATTGGTTTCATTATATTATATTATATACATATATATATATATATATATATATATATATATATATATATATATATATTTCAAAAAAACTGCCAATGAGCCAATATGTTCAATTTATATAGTTGATATGATTTCTGTTTTTTTTTAACTTTAAACCTAATAAAAATATTCCACTTTTTCTTAAAAACTTGGTTACTTGACAACAGATTAACTTTACGTAGGATCAGACGTCCAATTATAGTATCTTGTTTTATACAGCCCTTATTTTAAGCAAGATTGATTTTGTCGGTGACAAGGGCTGAGAAGAGGCTAAACTGTATGACCCCTATGGCTTTTCTTTTCTTATCCAGTAAACTATTTGTCTTTGTAAATATTCATATTTAGTTCAAAACTCGTTATTATAATTGTCTTTAGAAGAGGGAATAAATAAAATTATTAATTATTTAAATTAATTTACATGAAGACGAAAATAACAAACCACATTTATTAATTTATTATATATTTTTTGTCAATATTATATTATTAATTCAGTTATATAAAGGGTTTTGTACTACTGACTAAATAAAGAAAAGTAATCTGTATTTCATGTTGGTTTAAATAGTATATATATAATGTTAATAATGAAATAATAAACGAGCATGATATTTGCGTGTAGAGCGTAAATATTGAAGTGTGTTCGTCACAAGCGCGACCCGCACCCCACTAGTGTGCAATTCAATATTTGAAATTATATTTTTCAGTGAATAAATTTAAAGTACACCTCCAGTGAAAGGTGGAATATTCCATAAAGTAATGTACCACAATTTAATGTTGTTAAAACCTAACATATCAGTTAAATACAAATATTATAAATTATAAATATAGCAACAGTTAAGTGTATTCAAAAAACTGAAATAAAATAATTAAACGTGTTATTTATTATTTTATGACGCCGTATGCTGACTTAAGTACATTTAAGTTCTAAATTTTCTCTAAGAATATCTAATAAGTGTTGTCGCAAAACGCAACACCTGCTTCGTGTTATTAATGTCACAAAAACAGGGTTGTTCAAGTTCAAGCTTAAGGGAAAAGCGGGAACTAAGCATTATATAAGAAATAGTAGTTTTTACTACTGTCATTTCTCCATAACAATATATCTGACTTCTTTGGTTATATTTTTATACAATATTTGTTCTTTCATACAAAGAAAATGTTTAATAATATTTATTACAATATACAGCTTTACGTCCACGTAGCAGCATAATACATAATGGAAGCAAAAAGCCTATGAAATGAGATATTGTTGCATAAACATGAACTTATAACTTATCAGGAAATGTAACCTGATTTTAAATGAAGCTTCACTCCATTTAGTTTTTCTATTAAAGAATATTATTTATTAATAATTAAAGACTTTTTTAGAAAGCATTATTGTTTAGAACACATTACATTAAAACAAGACAAATGCAAGGTCTGTTTTGTTTTTATTATTTCACTATTAATAAATTGACTAGATATATATGTGGTTGTAATTACAAAAATGTATATTTTATTTTAAATTAAACAATTAAAATCTGAATCTAAAATTCCGAACAAAATGGGTTATACCAACAATTTTATATTAAAATCCATTGAGAGCTCTGATTTTCTAACGCCTTAGAGTAGTGTTGCAAGTATTTCAAATTTTCTAACTGACGGTGCTCTGTGCTCAAACGATTTCTCTCCAGAGAATGTTCGGGATACTTCATGCTCCCGTTGAATTATAAATTCCTGTAGTTCGGTTTATTCTCTGTAGTATTAATTGGCTTGATTTATCATTTTCAACGGTAATATTTAATATTAACCAAGGATTCCTTTTTGGAAATCAAAAGAAATATACCTGACTAATAAATTAATTACATGCTGATGTGATGATATGTTTACAATTTGTATTTAAATGCATCCACAAATTTGGAAAAAAGTTTTGGTTTTGCAGCACAAATATGTAATATATAATTACATATTGGTATTCTTTTATATTCAGACGAGAGTAGTATGAAGCACAATTATTATTTTTAATTTTGAATTACTAATAATTTGTTTTTGACATTGTTGAACTGAATTTAATAAATTATTTTAAAATATAAATAAAAGACAGTTACATCTCGTCTACCCGTGAACACGATTACTGCAAAGTATTCGAAACGTCGGGTTAAAATCAAAATGTAACCAAATTATACGCGAGTTTTAATCCGTAAAAATAGTTTTATTTCAAATGTGTACTCGTGAACTTCAATAAAGAATATAATATAAATAGTATTAGAAATTGTATCAATAGTTTCAAATCTTAATTTTAATCCTGTATTTAAAATTATTTATTTTAATGTTGGTAATATTTAACTAAACTTAACATAAGAGACAGCATTTCTTTCATTCGAGGTGACAAGTTTTTCATTTATCTAACAGATATTAGTTTATCTGCTTATATTAAAACTTAGATATCATAGTTTGTCAAAAATCATTTAATGTTATTAGTAACTTGTTTTATAATAAAAATATTTAAAAGTTTTTAAGAAACCATAAGCACAAAAATTATTGTGTCTCAAAATCTTGACTTAATATTATCATAAATTCAAAGACTAATATGTTCTTCTGAAATAGACACAATATAAAAATGGGCACTTTGTGTGTTCCCCGGCTGAAATAATTACGTTGAGAAAGGGTTCTGTTCGTTTGTTACTGGCTTGTTAGTGAAGTGTCCTCGTTTGTAACAAAGTTTTGTCTTGAATTCAAGACATAGAACCCGCCTAACAGATTTTTTACTGGGTACTGCACGAATTGTTGAAAGATAATTATTAGGCTATTATTATCAAAGGATTAATTTTTTCAAAAGTTTAGTTTAGTTGGCAGCATCAATAAGAAGATCGCTTAAATAAAAATCTAATTATCTTTTAAAAGAAATTTCTATTACTATACCCTTAGATGGGATGATGGCTATGTCAAGCTGATTAAGATAAATTAGAAACTACAGTGGAACTTTATTATTGTGATAAGTTTTAAATAACTCCACGGATAATTAAGCGAAGGCTTCCAATTAACACAAAGTTGATTATTGAGTAAAGTTAAAGGAAGATAGTTAAGGAAGAAGTTAGTGTGTATAAAAAAGTGTTATAATCATACATATATAAAAAAACTGCAATGACAAAGTAATTAAAAGTATTGGTCGTTTTTGGAGAACTCCTAATAATTAGTTTTAAAAGTATACAAAGAAATATTGTAAATGAGCTGAGCGAAGCGAAACTCTTTACTACTCAAATTTTCAACTCCTTCAATTTACGAGTTACACGCACGAAATTTTGCACACATGCGCATAATGAGCATAACTTATTTTGGATTGAAAATCAGTCGAATCGTAATTGTAGTGTCTGAGATAATTGATAAAATGTATGCCATATAGTTAACATTTAGAACGGTTTCTTTTTCGCTCGCCCTGACTTATGCTTCTTTACGAAACTTATGCAATCATAATTTCTATTCATAAATAAATACACAAATCATAATTTTTATCCATAAATAAATAAACTCTAGACATTGATGCGCTCGACTGCGTCGCGAGGCTAACCCCGCTTGCGTGGACCTAGTTAATATATTTTAGCAGTCTATTAGGTAAATTGCATTGGCGTTGAAATAATATTTAAATTGCATTTGCACACACATACACAACGAATGTGTGTGGAAAATGTATTCCACGTTCTATCAATTCAAGGAAACAGATCTATGTATAAAAAATGAGATCGTGTACTCCGCTGGTTACCCGAATTTTGAAAAAAATCAATAGACCGTAGTGTTGTAAACACTAGATAAGATAAATTTGTGTCAAAACTATAAACGAAAAAAATTAAAAAAAAAAAAACAAAAGGTTAGAACTCTTGCTAGAGTTTTTGGATATAGAATCAAGAAATCTAGCTATTAGAGAAAACTTCATTCTTAAAAAGAGATTTTATTTAATATTAAGTGTAGGTTTCGAATTATTCGAAATATAAAAAATCTGGTTCAAAAATTTCTAGAAAGCAAAAATTAATTATGCAGATTTTGTTCCAAACGTAATCAACGACAGAAATAGTGAGGTTTACAAAATGTGAGAAAGCGTTTGAAAAATGCAAGAGATATAAAAAAATTCGTAATTTTTAATATCTTGCACTTTTCAATGACAGATATATTAAATAATATTTGAGTTTCGAAAGACAGGCTATGTTACAGTTATATATTTTTATTACTGTCGGGTATTGACTCCGGATCGCACCCGTTTGGTAATAATAATATTATGAATATTAAAAAGCGGTTTCCCAGATGTCGCAGTTCGTGGTGATGAATTTTTCATTTTTTTTTGTTTTAAAATTTATTGAGCATATTGTCAATATCATGTTTATAGACAAATTCATATATTAATTTTGGCTGTAATATTTTTATTGTTGTTATGTTCTACATATATTTTTTTAAATTATACAAAGTTTAACATTGGTTAAAACTTTTGTGAGACATCCGTGTTAGAAGAAAATGCAGTAATTTTAGTAGTTTTGAGATACATGATTAAGATAATGTTGCTTTTGTTAAAAATATCAAAACTAAGTTCAATATAGTTTTAAACAAAGACTACAATATTTACTTTCTTGTATTTTATTTGCACTTTTTGTACAGAAACACTTGCCATCAACAATTTATTTCGAAAAACCGGATGTCTCCGGAAACCCTTCGATAGAGGACAGTGTCCGGAAAAGAGGACAAATAGTTACATAAATGTTAAGATCAAGATAAGACTTTTATGTTACAAGTTTTAGTACCTATCTTTTAAGATTAGAAAGTAAATATTTATTTTTGTGAAATTGTATTTATTTTCTTATCTCAATAAATCAGCACCTGTATTAAATGAATGAAAACTTACAAATGAATTAACATTTTCAAGATATTTTTTATTTACTTATATGACTCTGATTTTAAATATTTGTACTTGATACTCCAATCATTGGCATTTGCAACCCTTTTCCAGGTCACCAAGTTTGTCCACTCAATCACACAGTTCACAGCTGGACAGTTGCTAATTCAAGTTTTTTCTTTTTCCAGCACACAAACTAAAAATAACATATTTGTTACACAAATTAAATCATGTTAATTAAACGAAAATGTTGATGTAGTTTTTTTATAACAGAGTATCTAATAAATATTATTTGATTGTATATACTTTTTACTTTATACATATTACATTTTTAATTTATATAAATCAGTGTCACGTCAAATCAATTCAATTGCTAGCCTTCGTGTAAACGTTTAAATTATATTTGATGAGACAAGCCTTTCTGGAAAGTAGTTATAAAGTTAGGTAGTGTCTAGAGTAATAGAAAATCATAAACCACGTGCACTCTTTGTATCCCGGGGCTCATTTGAGATGAAAGCCTCTTTCCACGCTATTTGCTATCTAAAGATAAACGAGTGAGATAAACACAATTTTTACTCCGATTCATTGTTAGGTGAAGCGGGATTGTTACTTTTTTGTGCAATTTCACTTTATGTGATACGTATGTTTAGCTCACTTTTTTTTGCTGAAACGCAAAACTTTGTTAAGCATTAATGTCGTGTGCGCTTTTATTGTTTAACTTTTATCTTTACAATGTGATATCGTTTTTTCCATTTAACTTTTCAAATCAATTTATTACTTTTGTGAATGAGTTTTTTTCATGTTATTGTTGCATTTGAAGCTACATAATATAAAACAATTGAAACATGTCTGACAATTTAATTAAGCACGGGAAATTTCTCTATTTATTTTTCATCGATTAACTGAGTCATTGCTATGCTGGAACGGGGCACTAATATATAAATAATAATTTATATATTAGTAAATATAGATAGCAAAATTTAAAAATATACTTATTATGACATAACACTTTTGTTTCTATATTATATTTATAAGTTTGTAAAACAAGTTTTTATTTTATTAAAAGAGACTTTTTAGTTAAATAAAAGTAAACGAGTACAGAATATAAATTTTGGTTGCTTTTTCTAGACAAAGAGTTTTTGCAGACAAAGTATGTATGACAATGGTCCAGCGAGGCGGAGATCAAAATTAGTGACCCTTGCATCTAGATGTTCCTAACCTATAACTTTACGATTATAAGACTTCCCAAACGAGGCACCAGACCTATTCTTCCATAAAATTTATTATTTTTTAAATATGAATACAAACTAAATTAAATGTGAAATTATGATATTAATACTTGACAAATTAATTATTATTTTGTATACCATTATAGTTCGAGAGGCTCTAGTCCATTAGGATAATTATGTGTTCAATTATGTCATTAAAATTGTGTGTTATAGCTTTATTAATTTTGTATGCAAAAAAAATATTCAGTTAAAATATTGTCTTCTATTTTCATAGCTACCTTGTACAACTAAGCTTCACAAACTAACGCCTCGACGGAACGGTACTTCATATTAATGCCTCTTTTTGCAAGATCTTAACATGCAAGAGTGAAAAACTTAACTCAATAATGTATGCATATAACAGATTAAAAGCTATATGTATTATATAAACAATAAAAGTAAATTGTAGTAAATAGTATTATGTAAAATTGAATAAATTTTATTCTTATTTTTTGCTTGGAGTCAGCGTCTGAGAAAATGAAGAAGAAAGCTCGGTGAGACGTGATAATATCAAATTGATTTATGGAACTTTGTACTGAATTCCATAAGAATATTGTTAAACCGTATATTTTATTCATTGAGAATCTTTTAGAAAATTATAAAATAATTATACTTTAATCATAACATAAGAAGCTGTATTTACATGAAGATATAGATGGCTTAACCATTGTCAATCGCCGTAAGGGTATCAATATAAAAATTTTCGAAAGTTGTGGTACATTCCAAAAAGATTATGTTCTAAACATTATTATGTTACACTTTCTACTTTCCTTGCTGTATAGAGCTCATTATTAGAAACCCTGTATGACGTTTTATAAGACGAAGTAGAATCACCGAGAGAATTTCTACTTAGTATTCCAGAAGTATCACCCCTGCAACCTACTTTGTCTTGAAACTTTTCCGTGTGGAGGCCGGGACTTATTAACTCTCTTGTTATCCACTGCATCTTAAGTGAAAACTTAAAGGACAGTATTTATAAAGTGAATTTAATAATAAGTTCATACTGCTTTGTTGTCGTTTAAGCTCTAATGTAAACAGAACTTAAAGATTTTATAACCAATTTCTTTAGTTAAATCTTGACAAATTTTGTTAGCATTGTGGTAATGGATGTCATATTCTAAATATATATTCAATACACGAAATAACTTCTAAATTTAATTTATTATTTTATTTTAATATGAAACAGTTCCATATAATACAAATATGTTTATTCGTGGGAGTCTAATATAGTATTATGACTAAATAGTATATAAAACACGCTTACTTAATAGATTTATATTATGTTTATAAAAACAATGATATTAAATAATTATTTTTTTTACTATTCATATTTCATTTGTTATGTTTTTAACTTGATTTATGATGTTTTAACACAGTGATATGTACGATAAGCCTATGTAAAATCATAAAAATAAAAATAATAATAGCTTTAAACTAATAGCACTTAAAAAAATGAAACAAACAATTTTTTAAACGAAAAAATTGAGAGTAAATACATGTCTCATCATATTTCTATTATACTTTCAGACATGCTATAAATTATATTCTTTAATTATCCTGTCAGGTGTTAATGTCCCAAATATGAGCAAATTGATACAGGGGTTGAGAAATTTCAGTTTAATATTAGCATTATAACAGGCGTACGGCTTATGTTGTCACTGGCACGAAATTCAATAAATACGGTAGAACAAAATTTAGTTTAGCCCAAGAATTCGTTAAATCGTCCGAAAATTCTTATTGTCGCGACTTTAGTCGAATACAAACTTCATTCAACGTTTATTTCAGTAACGAGTGGAAAATGTAGTTTTTTCTTCAAGAACATATTAACTACAAGAACAATAACTTTTATGTTTTCGTATTACTTTGCCTAATGAGGATTTTTATAGAAGTCGGTTATGCTTCCACATCGTAGTAATGAGTCTCGGGTTAGCTAGTTAGGTAACATTTTTTAGTAAAAGTAGTAATATCTAAATATACTGTAGTAATGTGTATCATTATTTATATTAGGCTTTTTACGGAAATTTAAACTGAAGGAATACAAAAGCAAATTCCACGCCTTAAAATCACATGGGTGTCTACTGGGTCACGCATGCTTTTACGTTTAACAGCAAAAATAAATCGTATTGTGAAGAATATAAAAGTTAATTTGCCATTGACATTTATAATATAATTTAATATAACAAATTAATAGTGTTTCTATATAATGTACAATTAATATATGCTATTGCTACTAATGTTGGAAATATGTTAAATAATACAAGAAACTATTATAGCATTTGCGCAATTCCGCTCCCAAATTTAATAATTTGTCCACAAGTGAGTTTTATGGCCTGGTTTTATATCTAGAACTGTGCTCATACAGCGGCTTGAAATATAGTGATATATTTTGCGGTTGTCTAAACCAGTCACGGATATTTTATAAAATTCCGTAACAGTTCTTTAATATTGTTTCTCATAAATACGTCTAAAATAAAATTAACTTTAAGTATCAGTTACCTTTTAAGAATATATAGAATATTAAAATGTACGAAATAATAAATAAAAATGTTGCAACAAACCATATTTTGAAAGTAATAAATGATATTTTATATAAATTGCCACTCTTTAAATATTTCGTCACAAAATTCGTAATTAAAACATCTCTTTTGATAAAATCTAAAAGGGAAGAAAAATATTTTCTTGTGCCTGTTTTTGAATGGAAAAGCGTGAATCTGTACTTTCACATATCAAGCTTTTGCAATGTTTCTTTAAAAATATTTCAGTATAGCGTTTTATTTTTAGAATTCTAAAAATATTTTTTTTAATACATTTTTGAATTTAATAATAAAAAGATATCGAATAATCTAAATTAAAATTGAGCTACTTTAATAAAGGGAGGGTTTCATCAAATTTTTATAAAAATTATCAAAATATGCGTTTCTATTATAATTATTTAGGTTTACCTTTCACAATAAAAACAACAACTTTAAAGGAAGACGATAAAATAAGTTAATTAAAGAGATGAGTTCTTTAAGACAAATACACTAACAGACTATAATTATAGAAGTTTATGAATTAGATGTCTGAAAGTAATAAAAACTAAGTGAACTTGAAGCGTTAATTCAGAGTTATACAACCCGACTGCAGTATTTGAGACATTAATCAAAATATCCGGTAGCTTATTGCTTGCTCGGTGAACCCGCAGGCATTTTTCAGACCATTGCTCTTTCAAACATTTATAAAATGACATTTCTTTCTTTAACGAGATAAGATAAAACAAAATATATGTTGAAAACAATTCAAGTTTGATATGAAAATAAAACATGAATAATTTTTTGGATCATAAAAGTAAATAAAATATTTTCAAAAAATTCTAAATAATAAATTAAACGATTTTCAAATAAAAACATTGTAAGGGTTTTCGAGATAAATATTTGTATTCAACAAAGAATTGTGTTAATTAATTTGAACGAATTCATATTTTATAAGTCAAATAGCCCTCACCGCTGACTAGCGTGAAGGTAAATTTGTTAACACAAGCCAAGGAACGTAGCTTTATCCCTAAAATATTAAAAACATGACACTACCGTATTTCGGTTATGTTCACTTGTCACGATATGAACGACTCTTTGTCAAGGTTAACTTTATTTCTGTATTCTATTTCTATGTTAATAAGAGTAATTTTAAAATCTACAAAAATTTATTACTAGGAAAAAAGAAAACATATTTATTAAAACTTTCTGATCGTTAATTAACCCTTATTATATCTATAACTTTTTTGTCTTTAAATAATTATTTCCTATTTCGTACTTCAAAGTTATTAAATGTTAGTTATTATTAAATATTTGGATAGAGATAAATTAAGTCTAATAGAATTGCCTTAATATCTTTTTCGACATTAAATAATATCAAAACATTTAATAGATGAAATCCTGAAATTGTAGGTTATTTCCTAAAAAGTTTACATTTTCTACGCACTTAACCCATTGTTACGGTATCATAAAATATAAATATTTATCTTAGCATATACGTGTTTTATACAATATTATGTAAATATCACAACCATATGATATATTAATATCTCTTTATTTTAAATATACGAATTTGTTTATCAAAAATTCTATTTCATAAACATAAAATTAATTCAAGTCAATATGTACATAATATATAAGTGACAAGTTTATTACTTCCTGTACATTGAACACAAATATGTTCAATCACAATCCCATTACAGTCACAGATATTGTTTTTGTATTATGAAGTTGTATAAAGAAAAGAGTAATCCATCATCTGATATGCTTCATATTTTGATCAATGTTACTTCATATTGGACGGAGATCGATGGCTATTCCATTAATAAGCTTACTAAGCACTTTAACGTAACTCTTCTGCCAGACTCAAAATCAACTCTCTTGTTTAAAACAATGGCTACTTTTTTTTATTTGTTGGAAAGTTGGTAATAACTCTTGTGTATTATAGCTGTACTCCCTTTCACGGATGAGTTACATTTTGATACCATATTGTTTGCAACTTTTCCTTTCTTAAAATTAGTTGGAGATAGGGAGAGAGAGATAGATAAAAAAGAGAGAGAATGAGGGAAAGCGAATTTAATATAGTTTTGGCGTTTCTGGCGTTTTTAATATAGTTTTATTGAGTACCAGTTTAATAAATAAAGTATCACTACTTATTAATTCTAATCATAATTTGCAAAGCCTTAAAAACAGATTTCTAAATGTCAAAGATATTAAAATGAAATCAGTGTTATACTGTGACCTAATCAAATATTTATAGTGACATTGATATAAATAAATTCTGATCGAATGTTGCAAGGTTTTTTATTACTATATTTCTTACTGTAAGTAAAAGTAATTTACGATGTTTTAGTTTTGTAAGAAAAAGTCACCAAATTTCGTTGCCAATAAAGTTTGTTTTTGTTAAAATCTTCCATAATATTCATAGACGATATAAAAGACGCGTTTGATGCTCGTTACAAAGAATTATCATAATCTAAATATTATCATAGTAACAAATATTATATTTTCTTATAATTTTGTTGAAGATAATACAAAATATTCATTATATATAATTGTGTTATTACAACAGTCTCAGATAAATTTAGTATTTCCCATAGAGATGGTATAATCTCCAACTTGACTTTTAAAAATAGATGTAGATTTTCTTTTTGTTAACGATATCATGTCCTATTCATTTTGATTTCAATTAAATGAAAAACACTTTCTTGTAGCATATTATAATGTTTCAAATGAACATTTTATTTGCTTTCATTATAAATTTAAGTTTTTTTATTTTTGAATAAAATTTGTATTTAAAAGTATTTTTATATATTCCTAGATTATCGTATAAAATAAATGAAGCGAAATCTCTTTATACACTCCTTCAACGCTTGGCTACTTCAAAGGCGGCATTAGTTTGTTTCAAATTTCGTTGGGTATAGAAAAGAGCGTATACCACGAAGGGGAGTATATATACGCAGTTTAAAAAGGGTCCCTTAAACCTACACCTGGGTCGCAAGTCCTCTCCCTGCACCATGGGGGGCTGGGCCCATCCATACATGAATGAACTTAACACGAATCCATGGAATGCTAAAAAGTTTCGTCTCAAACAGAGATAGTGAAAACATTCTCATGTAAGTCTGGTGAATTTAGAAATATGTTATACAATTAAAACGTCTTATATAAATGTATAATAACATCACGTACAACTATTACTGACTAGTAATTACATTGATCACTGATACTTTTTAAAAGCTGAATATATATATTTTGGGAAAGATTGCACGTTGAAAATAAAGATTTCAACTGTGTATGTCTCATCCAATACTATAAACGAATGACACTATTACAGCTTAAACGCCCAAGTTTAGCTGAAATGCCGACGTGATGTGGCAATTCTATTCTATATTACTGCGGAGCTCTAAAATTTTCTGAAGCTCAATCTCAAGCTTCTTATATTTTATTTTTTTTTCTATTTTATTATTATTTTGTGTTTAATTAAACAATTTTTACAAAAATATTTTTTTTGCCTTTTTAATGTTCCTTTTTTTAAAAATATATTACAATTATAAATTATTTGGCTGCTATTGTCTAATGTATGTAAGATTTTAAAAGAACTATTAATTATATCAGTAAGTATAGCATCTATTATTTTGTTACATATTTATTGAACTTAATAAATTTAAGAACTTGATCATAACTTCGGATTTAATAAAACAATTATAAGACTTCTCTTTGTGAAGTCTTTTACAGTTTTAGTTTGTTATAAATTTTATTTGAAAAAGATATAAACCATAATTCTCAAATCTATATTCTCGTATTTCTTAATTAAATACGAATTAGTTTTTTATCATCGCAATCATAATTATGTAGCGTTAACACAAGATGTTGCTTCAATCAGCCAAACTTGCACACCTCATAAAGGGTTTATTATTTCTATTCACCATATTAGAAATAATAACTAAATAATGATATTATTATAACGCTCTAACGTCCTAATCATTTAATTATTTCAGCTGCGGAAGCCGGTGTCGACGCTTTCGATCCCCGGCGCTATGAAGGCGTACTCCGGTGGGAGAGACGCGGCCGCCGAGGAAGCGGGAGTTGCGCTTGTTGGCGTACACAGCGAATACCCGCGCTACGGCGAAGAGAGGGCGCTGGGTGGTGGGACTTATAAGGGCGGGGGGGCCGCGAAACACAAACCAAATATAGGATATAGGTATTTTGTATTTTTATAACCTTAAGCGTTGGTCTAAGTGCAGATGATTGCATGAGACATGAAACACTGCTTATTTAGTATGAATAGTGCTCAATTCTCAAATTCTTTCATTTTCAAATTCAGTAGATGGATTGGTCTTTTTATTTATCTCAAATGTATCGTTATTACCATATTTACAACTAAAAAAATATTAAATAACTTATTTATAACTATTATTCGTATTTTAAAGGACTTTGGAGCGCTTAAACGGCTTCTGTTCTATACAATTAAAGTAATTAAAACGACATATAACCACAATAAGACCCGCATATTTTCTGGAACTTTGTAAAATTACTTATTAGATATTTTCTTTATATATTTAATACATGTTCGTTAATTACGTGACGAGGATAACAATGAACGCCGCACAACGTATAACAGAATCTGAAGTATGTTCAAAAGTTACGTTTAAACATACTACAAAAGTAAAATTAAAGTCTCGTTCATAATATTCATAACTTATAAAGATATCATATTTCATATAATCTAAGAAACAATTTCTAGAATTAAAAAGTGTCCAAAAATACCTTATATATTTCGACGCCAGTAAAAATTTAATTGTTATAGGAAAAATTTGATTAAAATTAGTTTTTAAACTAATCAATAGCATGTTCCAACTAAACTTACTCGAAACGTAATCTCGGTATATCCACATATAAATCGAATTATATTTTTCAACGTTGGGAACAATCGAGTTTCGCTGAGCGATTGATTTCTGATTGTCGCAATTCTTGCAAACTAGTAAGTTTGATCGGATAATTATTGTATTTAGGTCATTCGCTAATGTACAAAATAATAATTGAAATTAAGACCTCCGTTTATATTAGATCGCGTGACCCAACATTTAAAATAATAAAGAATGTATTATTTGGACTCACCATTGGTATCAATTCAACTGTATTGTTTATTTTGTCTAATAAATGAAAATAAAAAAAACCCAACCTTAAATCAGAGAACTTATAATTTTCTGAATAAGAACATGTGACAAGAAGTAAACGTCCTGAAATCTTGTTAGAAAAATATATTATACATTTATTGCTATAAATTTTATAAAATATGATTTTTAAAACTATAAAAAAATATAAAAATTCTAACATTGTCATTAATATATAAATATAATATAACTGTAGTATACAAAATTCTATCTATTACATTTTTGGTGTTATTTCTTAACTAAAAATTAGATGAAAATTTGTATAGAATAACTTCGCTGTAAACATTTGCATAGTGACCAATGACTACGTAAAGGTATATGGTGTTTTGTATTCTCTGTAAAACAGAAAACAATAGCTTTCATAATAGGCTAACTTCCTGAGTAACACAATGCAGTATGCACTGGTTCTAGATTTCTTATCACAGTAATTAACATCATAAAGCTTTAAAAAAGCCATGATTCTTTATCTGAATGTCAAATTTTTAATTATTAATTTATTTTTAAAAGTTCGCAATAAAATTATTTTATTTTTCAAACATAAAAATATAAATTAAAAGAGTTGAAACTGGCGAGTTCTGGGAACAAATAATTGCCTCCATTACTGTAAATACAATTATTTAATCGTTTTTATATACACAATACTATGAATAGATTATAATATATGAGTAAAAGGTTAATAGCTGAGACAAGGTAACGCCATTTATAGAACGGCGGGACGGTTGTACAAAAATTACACATAAGTCCTGCTGATAATGTGATAATGAGTTTTTCATTCCATATGTAAATAAAAAATAAAGTAAAATTCTCATGGCTATAGACATGGATGTAGAAAATATGTTTATTGACAATATTTAAATATTACTATGAAGAAATAAAATCCAATACATGTACTATATATTTATTGTAACGTACTTAAAGTAGACCGCCATTGCAATTATGAGTATGTATATAGAATTAAAAACAAAATGTAGTAAAAACAGTACAATTTCATATAAACAAAATAAAGTTACACAAAAATGATTTAGATAATTTTTGCTCACTCAGCATGCAATAATTATATAAAAATAATGTGCCAGAGGTTTAACACCGACTTAAATGATAGAAAGTGTACACTTAAACATTAAAAACATTAATAATCTAATATATCTGTACTATAAGTCTATTAAAAATAATAATAAAAAAAAAAGAAAACAATGATAGTAATAATAAAAAAATAAAGTAAAAATTAAAATAAAATTTACAGAATACGGAAGTATCTATGCTTTAAGTCGCATTACATTGACCTAAATAAAGAGGCAGACTGTGCGTTGATGTCCAAATTTTTACATATTTCATTACGAACTCGACACATTCTAAACACTGGATCAAATACAATAAATTTAATAAATTTAATACAATAATTAATAAAATAAACAGCATATTATATTTTTTAATAAATCAATTAATATGAATTCACTGAATCAGCTTAAAATAAATATTCTCTGAATGGGAACGTAGGTCAGGCTCGAATAATTAAATTTTCCAGAAATTTGGTTTATTTTGAATAATGTTACGCAAAATAAAAATATGTGTGTTGTTGACTGTATAATTTAAAAATATATTTAAAGGAATAACATTTTTATATCAATCTTGTATATATTCAAATAATTTGTCATATTCTTATCTTTTTTACTCTGTTATATACACACTTTTGATGGAATTGGAAAAACATTTGTAATACATATATGATATTACTATTACGTAGTTCAATATCAATATTATTAAGACGAAGTATAGTATTTCATTTAAAACATACTTGAAAATAATGCAAACAATTAAGATCAAATTCTAAAAAAAAACATAAATTATATAACATATGTGAAAGTAAGTAGCTCTGTTCTTAAATAATAACTCCCATATTATTATTAGTAGGTAGGCGTTGTATAGGCAGAGACGTTATATGTTTATTAATTATGCCTATTATTTAACATATTTTGCATTTTTTATGTGAAAAGAATTACGATAAACATTCTCACGAAATATGTAATAAAAATAAAAATTAATAATCTGTACTTAATATAGAAGAAATAATTTTATAATCTTTATCAAATCTGATATAATGTCTGTCCGTCATGATGGTCAGTTATCACACCCATAAAACCTCGATATCAAACGTTTGGTTGGCCTTGGGAAACGGAAATAGCCTGCATCGAGTCCGAATCGATTTTGTTCGTCTTCAGAATTTATAAGTGCATTTACTTTTTATTTATTTATCTGACTTTACGTCAATGGTTATTATATAATTTTCTGTGACATTTATGTTTGAGGCGTATTATTCTAGCCTTCATTAAAAACTATCTATTTTATTTTTACTGAATATTAATATAATGCTTAAATTTTAGTTTCGTTAGTCCATACTTACTGGTGTTGATAATAATCATTCAAAAGCTTCCTAGATTGTAAATGTAGAAGTCGTAAAGTAAAATTTATAAGGAAAACCCGAATTATGAAACTTACTACGCACTTCCAAAGTTATAAATCCAAGGGACAGCTCATTTATGAAAAACTTGGTTCTTTTAATGTAAGCACCGTGCCCTCATAAAATTCGGACAGTTAATCATGAATTAAGTCCCTTGACGTTAATTACTCAGTTAAAAAGTTTATTCTTAATTTACAAATATTATTTTAAATGGCAGTTATTAACGTTTATAGTATCCGTTCAATAGGGTTGACTCAGTCACACAGTCACTCAGTCAACTCAGTGACTGAATATTTGTGCTATCTCTAATATTATTGAGTGAATTTAAATCATTGCGGAGGTCCAAAAATATTACTTGGTATATCCAAGGATTTAATTATAATTTGTAAATGATATTTGATGACGCACTATCTTTTTTTTGCAAAAATAAAGAAATCAATGTTTTTGATTTATTTTTTGAAAGAAAGGGGTGATGAAAGATAGATATAAAACATATATTTTAAATCCAATTACTATATCCTATCATCTCGTGGAACGGATACATATATTGCTGCATTGTGAATAATTCCTGTGACATGCAATTTTGGTGATAGGGATTTTTAAATTATACAAACCATTGACCGACCAAAAATATAATTAAGGTATTTTTGACGTCCTATTTATAAAACCCTGTATAAGGCCGCAAATACAAATAATGGAGGTATCATTAACAGTTTTATTTTCGTTTTTATTTTCAACACAATTGTTCTAATTTTTAATTAAATTTTAATATTTTATATAAGCCAACCCCATTAAAAAGTTTTTGTAATTTTTTTTAAAACATATATTATTTGTTTTCCAGGTTAGGTAGGCGAAAGGCGTTATTTGAAAAAAGAAAAAGGATAAGTGATTATGCATTAGTGATGGGAATGTTTGGGATAATAATCATGGTTATAGAAAATGAACTTTCTAGCGCCGGAGTTTATACAAAGGTATGGCCAAACTATATATATATATATATATATATATATTGAATTTATGATCCAACTAAGCTATAGCCTATAAATTATTATACATTTAAATTCTAAATTTATGTAAATTCTTTTTAAAATAATTAATTTATTTATTGAAAAGCTTTGTGTACGAAAGTAAAAATATTCTTCTATAAAGTGGTATTAATAATGTACGTTCGTGCATAAGTAAAACGTTTGTTAACATACCAATGATTCGAATATAATGTTCTGATTTTATATATTTCAGGCATCAATATATTCACAAGCGTTGAAAACGCTAATATCAATGTCGACTGTGATCTTACTCGGCCTAATCGTGGCTTATCACGCTTTAGAAGTACAGGTACGTTATATCACCTGTAAACATGTTTTTTAGTCCTTATTTTAGATTGCTATTCTTAGTTATTTTGAATTTTTTAAACATTACAACATCTTCAAAAGATATTGACTAATCATGTAGTTAATAAAATAATACTTTACTTAGATATCATTTATAATAAGATACAATTTATATGAGAGTTACCCTTCAGTAAGTTACGAACTATATAAATTATTATGAAAATAAAATGAAAAAAGTCACATTGTCTATACTTAATATTAATGAATATTGATATCTATTAATATTTGTAGCTGTTATTTCATTAATATTTTATGATGCAATTCCAGACCTTGCTGTATACCTTTAACTTATTACGTGTACTATATTTTTAAATGCTTAATTCAGTGAGGTGACCACCCATATCACAAGTCTCTTTGCAATGTCCATCACATTTAGGGACGTTATAACAGTAGGTTCGACTTCTGCTCACGTTGATGATTTTGTATTAAGTGTAAACTAGCATGTCTGTTAAATTAACATTCAAACCTTATTTACATAAATAGTATATTAAACATAATGTATTATTAGACTCCCATACTAGTCTTGTATAAATGGCTAAAAATTGTTTAATACCTATTAAAGTTCTCTAAACCGATAAACAAATAATCATTACAGCTTTCCATGATGATATTGTGAACATATTTCATATTGTCTAAAAAAATCTTTAAAATTACAGTTATTTATGATAGACAACTGCGCCGACGACTGGCGCATCGCAATGACGTGGCAGCGGATAGCACAGATTGCTCTCGAGCTTGCCATATGCGCTGTCCATCCCATCCCGGGACAATACACCTTCACTTGGACAACTAAACTCGCAAACAAGGGTGGAGTAATTGGTGTTGAAGTCGTAAGTTTCTTATAAGCTACAATCATAATTGCCGTTAAAACAATATTCATATATCATATTCATTAGATCTAATAATAAAATTACTTATGCAATAAATAAAATTATATTTATTTGTAAATTGTTCCATAGGAAACAGTATATAAACAAATTCAGGTCTGTATACATATAAGAATTGCGTTTTAATAGCATGTGTTTTGTATGGATATTGTGTTGTCATTTAACATAACTGAGCTGAAATAAATACATTTATTTTGGTTAATTAGAATTTTTAACATGAAATTAAGAGTGTGTTTAGTAATTATTCCAATTTAATGGTTTAACAAACATTATGATTTAATTATAATCACATTACCTTTTTAGTGCAATTTTAAAATATTTCTAGATATTGTAAATAAAAAATTTATGAGATAAACATATAATTTATAATCATTTATTAACCAATCACTTCTTCATTAATTTCACTCACCTAATATTTATACAAAATATTATTTAAATAATAAGTGTTATATTAATTCAGTAATGTCATGTAGGATCTCATTTAATATTAATATAAACAATAAATAACATAATACATTTTTTATATTGATTTTTGATTATAGGTTCCATATGATGTGACGCTGTCCCTGCCGATGTTCTTTCGTCTATATTTAATATGCAGAGTCATGCTTCTTCACAGTAAGCTCTTCACAGATGCTTCCTCCAGGAGTATAGGCGCTCTGAATAGAATAAATTTTAATACTAGGTACAATTTATGCTATATTTATTGTTATAAAAACTGATCGAGTTATAGAAATGTTTAAATTTGAATATTTTTGATAGTTTCATTTGTAAAAACATATTTTTAATTTACTTTTACTAAACAGATAACTTTTTGAATAAAAAACCAAACCATAATAATTGGTCATTAAACATTTATGTCATTTGATCGATTACAACTGAACGTATACTGGTCTAATATTATAAATAAAAAATATAAATATCAACAAATATGATGAAATATTGATATTATACACATTATTTTACAGATTTGTATTAAAAACTCTTATGACTATATGTCCTGGGACTGTGTTACTTGTGTTTATGGTATCACTTTGGATAATCGCAAGCTGGACGTTAAGGCAGTGTGAAAGGTTAGTATTAACAGTTTATTAAAAGCTAAATTATGAAAGAACGTAAAGAAATATGTTTAGCTAATATATACTAAAATAATTATTGAGATTAGTATATGTGTATTAATGAGCTAATCATATCAGTATTGAGTCATCAGTATTGCTTTATTTTTATTTTTAACACTGTGTTTTTTATTTACACAAAATTATTATGAATATCGATGTACTGCCTAAATGGGCATGCTAAAGCTTATGTACTGTGGCGTTGTTCAAGTATTTGTTTCGCTTTTTACCCTCTGTGTTTTATGTTAAAGGATTTAATTTAACTTTAAAAAGAAATTGTAGTGGATTCGTTATTGTCACAATGATATAAGAGTTTGACTTTGAATTTTTTCGCTAAAGTAGCAATCAGAAAAGTATCAAAACACGACTGCTGTATATAATTATAAATTTATTAGAATATGTGTTAGACTTAGTCATATGTTGTTAATAAAAATGCTTGATGTGCTGTAAGTGTTAGTTACTATAAGATTAAAATAAAATGTGCACTTTAAGATCTACAGAATAAAGTGCCGTGAGGTAAAATTTACACCAAAAAAGGTTTGCTCAAATATTTTTATAATACAAATGGCGGCTTGCAATAAACTACTGCCGACATTATTTGTATGAAATAAAGACTATTCACGCACAAAATGGCTCTAGGTAACTTACACGTTTATCAGCTTACAACTATTGCTAAAACTGAATCCACACCAAAACCACTGCACTTTTGTCACATTCATCCATCAAATTACCTTTGCCTTCTGATACGCAGAAGGTTTCAATGTCTTCTTCTACTCCGTATCCCTCTTCTATTATCTTATTGCATTGTCTTTTAAATGTTCATTACATGTGTTCTCATATTTAGAAAACTGAGTAAGTAAATAATACTTCACAGCATGGCTATCAGTACATTATATTTGGTATTGACCCCAAATAAATGTTTAGTCTGCACGTTGTTTTGTCTAATCTGTTTAGTTCTAAGATTTATTTTATATCTTTCAAAAGGCATGTTAAATTATTATTTACAACAATGTTATATTTGGCTAAAATTTTCGAAATTTACAAAGTCATAATGAAATACATATAAAAGAAATGGCTTCGGCTTTTTTAAATGCAATATATTGTATTATACAATCGGTTATCTTGTGGTTCTTGTTGGGCGCTTTGGCTCTCAGGTTCCACGATGAAGACCATGCCAATTTGCTAAACTCAATGTGGCTGACAGCTATAACCTTCCTCTGTGTTGGCTACGGCGATATAGTTCCCAACACTTACTGCGGCCGTGGCATTACTCTTACCTGCGGTATGGTGGTATGTATGATAACTGGTAGGATGTTTGGGTACAATAAAGAAAGCTCTACGGATGATTTTATTATATACAAATTTAATAACGTCTAGATATAGCAAGAAAAATTTAAATTAAATACTTGCTATGTCTACATTAATTGCAATAGGTTGGTAAAGGTGAGCCATTTTATGTGTCATTATCAACTTCACAATTGACTGAAGCAATTTCAATTTCAATCACAATCAAAGTCAAACTCTTCAAAACGTACGATCTTTCTATTTCTTCTTTCTTTTTTTACAACAAATCCTTTCACTTTTGCGATGGATATGCTTGCGCGCAGTACTGGTAGGTAGGTGATACACATTACTTTGAATAAACTTCCAGTGTCCTAACACTGTAAGGTTGACTTACTCAGTTAAGCGATGACATTTATTTTCAAAAGGTTTCACGATGAAGAACATGCTAACCTACTCAATGCGATGTGGCTTATTGCAATTACATTTCTCTCCGTCGGTTTTGGTGACATTGTGCCAAACACATATTGCGGCAGAGGTATCGCCGTTAGCACCGGCATTATGGTAAGTTGCTTACGAACATTCATGTTTGTGTTGACTGACAACTTGAACTTTTAGCTTATATTGGCGTTGGTATTCTTTAAATTTGATTTAGAAATCATACAAAAAACACTTTATTTTATGTTTTACTATTTGTTATTATAATTTCATTAATAAACTGTTTTTTTTTGTCTAGTCAGTCAACACCAACATTTTATTGTTTTATACAAGTGACACTCTACACATAAATGTTTTACACAGAATATACATATGAAATAAATTCACTGTTTGGCTATTTATTTTTGTGATTGATATTTATGTTCACAGAAATTTTATTTAATATTGATATTATAGATTGGTGAAATTATTGATGCTGTATTTAAAACAAGATGATTCTCACAACCGCTTAGTGAATTCATATTGAATACACAATTATGAATCGACTGCCTATTTATTTACAACTTATTTTGAAATACTATATTATAGTAAAATATATCGTAAGATGTAACTTGTATTGTTAAGTATTTTATATAACTAACGTCCATTTCCCTGTTAAAACCAGCTATTAGACATATTTAGTAGAATGGAATGCTTCATTACTATCTCTAGTTCTACTCTTCACTTAACTATTTCACTGAATTGCACAATACGTTTGTTTTTAAAATGGCTCACTTTTCCTAAAATTGTTTTCTCTGATACATAAAAGAAATAAATCGTTTTTGCACCTTTGTTATTGTTTGTGTATAACAATAAAAATTATATAGTAAATAATTAAAATAAAAGTAAATAAAATGTAACATTTTGCACTCATAGATGAAATTAAACGCACGAAAGAATTGTTAATATCTCTAACTCTTGCTAAAAATATTAATAGTTTGAAGTGTGTTTTTTAAAGTATTAGAAGTCTAGTTGTAATTTTTTAACTATTTTAACTAATAAAATAAATTATTTATAGGTTTGGCTCAGTTAGAGTTTTAATAATAAAGCACTAGAAATAAAATAAAATGTTTTGTTAAAGATATGCTAAAATGATAGCTAATAACATTTTGAAATATTCAAGTATAATTAACATTTAATATATAACGAGGGTGATAGACAATGCTTGTATTTACTTTGATCTATATCTTCTTAGTTTAAAAATTCTTAACGCAGCTTTTAAGAGCATTTTATTCATAGATGTCTATTGTCCTCGGATTCTGTTAAATAATCTGAGACTGAAAAATATTTCACATAGTTGAAATTCGTTTTTCATTTCAATGCCTGAAAATGCATTTTAATTTATGGAATGAAAAACTTGAATGCTTCTACACGTTCGCTTGCATTTTACATAAGGTATTCACTTAACAGGGAGCTGGATGCACTGCGTTATTAGTCGCGGTTGTTTCAAGAAAATTAGAATTAACTAGAGCCGAGAAGCACGTTCATAACTTCATGATGGACACACAACTTACTAAAAGAGTAAGTATTCTATTGACACCAGTTCACCACAATTGTTGATCTAATTAACAGGGGGCGGGATGTACAGCATTATTAGTGACAGTTGCGTCGAGAAAGTTAGAATTAACTAGAGCGGAGAAGCATGTTCATAACTTCATGATGGAAACACAACTCACTAAAAAGGTAAGGTGACTGTTACATTAGTAACAGAAGGAATAGCAAGGTAAGAAAATTATGTACTAGAAGTGAAGTAGTGGATTTATTATATTTGAATTGAATAGCGGATTTAATTAGCAACATATTTTGCAGACATAAGTAGTTACAAATCAAATATTTTCTTAACATTTTACAATTTATAATTGATATTACAAAGGTTTAAGTAGATAAAAGTCTTTTTTGGTTATATTTTTTTTTCATTTAGCTTTAAACGAGGCTTTCTCTTTTTTTATTTATAAAGATCTATCTAATCCAAAAGCAATCAATCCGTAAATTTTATAACTGTGGTATGTATTAACTATTAAAAAAATAATATCTCACTTCAAGTTTTAAAATAAAACTATTTATTTTGAATATTTTATGAAAATAAGAAACAAATTTACTTTATTTATATGAATAGAATATACGATACCTATATTTAATATTGGGAATAGTTTTATTTTAAAATTAAGTATTTCAAGTTTTCCCATTTGTCAGGGCACAATTAATACGCATTTTAGTAAAATAACAACAATATAGAGTTCCCTAAAGTATGTTTAGTTAATTTTAAGTTAATAACCTTTAACCAATAATGTAAAAGAATATTTCAACCACGCTTGTTATGTGGCTCGAAGATTATTATAGTTTTTAGGCGTGGACTAATGTGACTTTATTAACCAAATTTTGGATTTGTGATATTTCAGCTGAAAAATGCTGCAGCCAATGTTTTAAGAGAAACTTGGTTAATATACAAACACACGCGTCTAGTGAAGAGAGTCCACCCAGGCCGCGTAAGAACTCATCAAAGAAAATTTTTGCTAGCCATATATGCGTAAGTAATTATGATTTTTTAATGATATATATCAAAAAGGTAGAAAAATGTTATGTTATAATAAAAGTAAGCCAGGCTAAAATATAACCTTTAATTTTGATATGTGGATTACTGAAGCTACTTACAAAAATCACGCCAAAGCTTTTAGATAATAAAGAAATTTTAAAAATTATGAGAGATATTTACAAAAACTTGGAATAATACTTGACGTGCAAAATTTATTGATTTTTTTTATACCTCGGACATACAAGGAATATTTTAGCTATTTTAGATATTTTTTTCTTCAAGTAAAAAGATATAAAATAATATTTCCATATCTATATCATATCTATAAAAAAAGTTTCTACAACAGAACATGAGCTTTTTGATAATTACTTTTAAGACTTCTGACTCATACCAGTACATAAAGAATTATACTTTCAGATTACGGAAAGTCAAGATGGATCAAAGAAAACTGATGGATAATGCTAATACGATAACAGATATGGCGAAGGTAATTAAAATTGATTTTCATAAATTAAAGCTAGTGCTACTTTCATACACAATTCCATTAGATATATTTTTAGAATAATATATGTGGAAGTTTTTTAGATTGTATTTATTAAAAAATAATATCTTATATTTGGAAAATTAAATTAGAAAGCATGATTTTTATCCATATTCATTTACTCATTGCTTAGATAATTAGTCGCCACTTAAATTAGTAGCAATAGAATTTAGCAAGCATGTATTAGAGATTATGTTCATATGGAACATTTTAATACATTACACATATTCACACCATACATATAAAACACAGACAAATCAAATATAAATAGTTATTATGACACACTTACAGAGATTACACACCACTTTTGTATGTGTAACCCGCAGTGCCCATTGAGCTGCAATGCGATTGATAGTAGGATCCCTTCCTTTTACAGACGCAGAATATGGTCCATGAGATAGTGTCAGACATGAGCACAAGGCAAGACACAATTGAAGAGAGGTTAACTAGTTTAGAGGAGAAATTAACTACTTTACAGGTATTCTCCTATATTAAATAATATTTGAAATAGGCTTATTATAATTTTATTATAACATGGTTATTATATTGACTTAAGGTTTGATGATTACAGAATTTGACTTCAAGGCCAATTTCACTTTCAGATCAATAACCTAATAATATCCACAAAGTAAATATAATATATAGTTTTAATTATTAAAACCTATGGTAACCATTTCCAGGAGCAAGTAAATAATTTACCAGATGTAATGGCGAGGTGCCTGCAACAGTGTTGGGAACGAGCAGAGCAGAGAAGAAACTTTCTTCATCCCGATACAGCAGCAGTGCCAACTCCACCTGCATCTTCTATTTCTCCTTATTCTAGGTATATAGAAAATCCTCTTTTTCTCCTTATGTACATGTAAATAATAATTATATTTGAAAATATAATTTACAGGACACTAGCAACTTCAACACATCCATGGCCACAGAGTCCTGTATTGCCAAACGCGCGGACACATTCAGCTCCCGAAAGTGCCTCTGCCCCATCTCCAGTCCCACAAATCTCGAGCCCCGCTCCCCACTCCTCGCGGCCTCCTCTACCCAGCTGAGTACCGCCTTCCAACTCCGAACTACTCTGCTGAACTCGACGAAACTCGGCGCCCGTCCTCTGACCCCCCCTATTACAACTACGCCCCAATGAGGCCATCGGGGAAATTGTTTCACGATAGATTTTGTATCTTACTTAATCTCGTTGCACTGTAAAGTTAAGTTGATTTTGACTATAATTTTATATTTTTTATGACTTTGCTGATGGTGTTCAAGTAGCAAGTGTTATAAAAGAATGAGGTGTCAGTGAAATAATTAACCCGGTTCGCCGATAGACCATGCCGCGGAGTGAGATAAGGTCAGCCGTAGTTTTTTTCGCTGTTCCCCAAAGTTTCGGAAGTGCCAGACTGTTTTTAGTGATATTGTTAAGGTAGCGAATGAAAATAGGCGGAAAGGACATGACGTTGTTTGTGATTACAAAATGCTTTATCAATAGACGCTTTAGCAAATACGTTAGACGATATTTTGACTACATTATCAGCATTTGAATTATTATTAACTAGATTGGCAATACACTTTGTTCAAAGTCTTGTCTATATTAATAATTTTTGTTTTAGGAAGCCACTGTTTTTTATCATTTATAATTGTAAATATCACATTTGTAAGACACAATAAAGAATATAATTAACGTTTAAACGTAATACATATTTTTTTTAAAATTTAATTTACTGTTAGTACATAAAAAATAAATCAGAAGTAAACGTACACATATAAATGTAATAATAGTTTGCAGACAATATTATTCATAACCCTAAAAATAAAATATAGTAAATGATTTTTTCCTGCATAGTTACCAGTATATCTCCATTTTTATTTTGAATAATTTAATTAGTTTAAGCTAAATTAAGGTTATCACAAGTTCTAAGCTGTATACACACTTTTTTAGGAAATAAACTGAATTGTTACTACCTGCCTATTGACATGTAGATTGTAAACGTTTTATAAGGTAGACGTTAAGAAAGCTTTTAAATAAGAAATTAAGATTGATGGCTGTCTAAATAGTGCCTAAAACACTACGAAAATTTCGATAATTCAGTTTTATTGTCCTAATTATAAACATGTACATAGAAAAATTAAGATTTGATAGAGTAATTTTAATATTTAATATATGATTTTGTAGCTTGTTTGTGTACGAGTGATGGGATCAATTTCTTTGTAAATTTGCTTTCTATAAACCCTACTATCCCTAAACCTTTTACAACTAATGTATTATGGATCTTACTTCTATTATAAAATATGACACCTATATAATGACCAAAAAAAACTATTTGCATTCAAAATATGTAAAAGTAATATTTATATGCATATATTGTTGAGATATATAACGTTTATCAAATTTTAAAATAGCATAAATAAATGCACAAATAAAAAATAATAATATGAAACCAGACACTTAATTTTGATTGTAAAATCATCATTTTCAAATCTTTATAACTATATAATATAGAAGTTCAAATTTACATCTATATGTTTGATAAACTAAACCGTTACTGTTAGTCTATTAAGTTATTAATCATCATATATCTGTAGGCTTGCATATTGTCTCAATATCAGACTACTATAGTTAATATATTGATTTTGTCGTTTAATCGTTTATTGTTAATAAATTATTTGAAATAAAATATATAATATGATATTTATTCTAATATTCTGGTATCAATCGAAAGGATCAAAGAATGGTTATTAAGTTTTAATTGTTATTAATTTATTGTTAATTGTAGTTTTTGGTATAGTTTAACCTTATATGCAGTGCATTTCTCAATCCTCAGATGAAATTTGATTGGAAATAATGTATTTAAAATTCTAATAAAACCTGTCAAAAAAGTAATGATGATATAAGTTAAGACTTTTCTTGAGATTGAAAAATTGTTTTATGATATTAATTGTGAAAGATTTATTTATTTCATTACCTTAAATCCATTAAATTAAGGCATTATTTTAAACATAAATCTGTATTAGTTGTTCGATACGAAACACCAATTAGATGTTTAGGGCTATAATAAATTTAGAAAGTTATTAAATTTGTAGTTTTTTGTTTGTTTTAATTGAAGTAGGTATGTTCTAAAAGTTGTTTTCATACATTAGACGGCTTGGTGCTTTAAGTAATTTTGTTTGAAAAGTCGTAGAAAATATATTCTTAATGATTAACAATATGTAGGTAGTTAATTTTAATATATAAATAATAATAATTTTTTAATTAATTTTACTGCTAATCGTTGCTTCATAAATGTAGTGTTACTGCGCCAGTGACTGTACATGTCTTAAACTTTTCATTTAAGTGATAGTGTTGCCAGATAAAATTTATATAATTTTGGTTAATATTTTTCTAGCCACCATTACTATAAATACATTTATTTGTAAGAAGAATTGACCAAAATTTTTTAAGATTGATTAACATAAAAATGTAAATACTAAGCGAATTGTAGGTAAGAAAGACATTATGTAAAAAGATTATGTAAAAAGTTGTATTTGCGAATTTTAATGTAAATAAATACATAATTGTTTCCAGTAAATAAATAGGTTCAGAAAATTATTTGGAAGTTTAAACTGTATGCGATTGGTATATTCTATGCGGTGCGTAAATAGAAGAAATGAAACTTTTGTGATCATTGTTAATGAAATGAAAGTGTAACTTCGATTATATGAGCTGTAGTATTTTTTTAAATGTCTTTTATTTCAATAAGGTCCTGGATAGTATGTTATTATTAAATATTACAACTAATCAACCACTGACAAACTCGTCATCCACACTCCTGTTCTTATATTAATTATTTTAAATTATTCATTATCAATATTATTTAAACGATAACATTCTTTTAACTTAGTTTATTTTTAAATCATTTATCTGAATGAAATTACAATTTTATAAATAAAACGCAAAGATTTTTATTTAGTTAAAACGTTTACAAGTTAAGGTACCGTAATTTTATAGATTATTTGATAGCTAGTGGTACCAACATATGCAAAAATTTGAAAATGCCTATCATAATAATAGTTAATAATGGAGAATAGTTGGAAATACTAAAAGTGTACTAGGACACTCAAATAAACTTCTGCAGTTCTGTATCTATGAATGTTAAAATAGCTTTTATGCCGATTCCGGTGAGGGTGGAAAATTTCAGTCGAGGCTATATATCGTATCGCCGGGGCTACACAGTAATTCCTAAAGTTATCCTATGACGAACCACTGAGCAACGAGGGCAACATTTGGTTTTTTTAAGGGGAGCCTTAAAAATGGCAGGGTATTCTATGCTACCGGGTAGTTCTACATAACCCCCGACCGTCTTGGCTAACGAGGTATTTATAACGGATTTTACTAAAGAAAATAAAAAGCTCATATATCGTACGAGCTACAGTTACATAAATACAGCAAGATTTTACCTATTTTTTTTTTTTTTTTTTTTTTTTTATGGAAAAGGAGGGCAAACGAGCATGCGGGTCACTGATAAAATGTGATCACCGCCCATGAACTCCTGCAACATCCGAAGACTCACAAGAGCGTTGCCGGCCTTGGAGATATGAATAGACGCCTTTTTTGAAGGTACCCATGTCGTATCGATCTGGAAACACCGCCGAAGGAAGTTCATTCCACATCTTAGTGGTACGTGGAAGAAAAGTCCTTGAAAACCGCACAGTAGAAGATCGCCACGCATCCAGGTGGTGTGGATGGAAATGCAGGCGGTGACGTGCTGTGCGGTGATGGAATTCGGCGGCAGGCATCAGATCAAATAGCTCTTCGGAACACTCCCCGTTGTAAATGCGATAGAAGACGCACAAAGAAGCCACGTCTCTACGCAATGCCAAAGAGTCCAGCCGTTCACAGAGCACCGGGTCCCCGACAATCCGTACGGCTCTCCGTTGTACGCGGTCAAAAGGTAGAAGCTGATATTGGGGTGATCCGGACCAGAGATGAGAGCAGTACTCCATATGTGGCCGAACCTGCGCCTTATAAAGCGCAAGTCTATGGCCAGGATTGAAATACTGTCTCGCTCTATTGATCACACCCAATTTCATCGAGGCCAACTTGGCCTTGCTCTCCAAGTGACCACGAAACTGACAGTCGCTCGAAATGTCGAGTCCCAGTACTTTGATACTTGGCGAGGCATCGAGAGGTGTGCTATCGAAGAGCGGCGATACGACAAATGGGGTTTTCTTAGTGGTAAACGCGCAAACCTGTGTCTTTTGGGGATTAAACTGAACGAGGTTCAGTTTACCCCATTCTGAGACCGTCCTCAGGGAGGTCTCTATAGAAGACACAAGTTTCTTTCGGCACTCGTCGACGTTTTCCCGAGAGAGACCTGCACGGCCGGAATATACCGCATCCCCAGTGCTGTCATCCGCATAACAATGTATGTTGGAAATGTCCAACATATCATTGATGTGCAAGAGGAACAGGGTTGGGGATAGCACGCAGCCTTGGGGTACACCAGCATTCACGGGCTTGGGGTCCGAGCAAAAACCATCGAGAACGACCTGTATGCTCCGCCCAGTGAGGAAGCTGGTGATCCACTTGCATAAACTCTCGGGAAGCCCATAGGAAGGAAGCTTCGAAAGAAGCCCCTTGTGCCATACACGATCGAAGGCTTTCGCTATATCCAGACTAACTGCCAGACCTTCTCCCTTGCTTTCAATAACCGCAGCCCAACGGTGTGTAAGATATAACAGGAGGTCACCAGCCGATCGACCATGGCGAAAGCCATATTGTCGGTCATTGATCAACTGGTGATCCTCAAGGTACGCGAGGAGCTGTCGGTTTATGATGTTCTCCATTATTTTGGAGAGAAGAGAGGTGATGGCGATAGGTCTGTAGTTAGCTGGGTCCGAGCTATCACCTTTTTTAGGGATCGGATGGACAAAAGCACACTTCCATGAGACCGGGACTACGCCTTTGAAATAGGAGTACCGAAATAGACGCGTTAGCACTGGAGTCAACTCAGGGGCACATGTTCGTAGCACGATTGGGGAAATGCCATCCGGCCCACTCGACTTATGAACATCCAAGGAAAGTAGAGACCGTCGAATGGTTTTTTGCCGGAAAATTATTTCCGGCATTGAACTCTGACACCGCTGGATGGTAGGCGGTGTTTTCCCTTGGTCGTTCAAGGTCGAGTTTGAGGCAAAAAGAGTGCCCAAGAGATCGGCTTTCTCTTTTGCCGTATGGGCCAGAGAATCATTCCCCGAGTGCAGTGGCGGTAGGGATGGCTGGCAAAAGTTACCCAAAGTGGCTTTAGAAAGCGCCCAGAACTTGCGCGTGCCTGGTGGGTACCTTGTCAACTGATCCCCAATTTTGACGACATGCCTAAACCTTGCTCTAGCAATTTGCCGTTTGAAGAATCTGGAGGCACGATTGTATTTCCTCTTCAGAACTCTAGAGTTCGGATCCTTGAAGACTAACGCATTAACCCAAGCCTGATACGCCTGACGTTTTCCGGCTGCTGCAGCCCTGACAGACGCATCAAACCAAGGCCGCGATCTGCCACCAAGTGGTACCACAGAGCTAGGTACAAATAGTTCCATGCCCTGTAGTATCACATCAGCAACAGCCGCAGCGCAGTCACTGGGATCATCGGAAGAGAAACAAATCGGCCCCCATGGGTAGGATGCAAAGAAAGACCGCATTCCATCCCAATCCGCTGACTTGTAGTGCCAAACGCGTCGGGTCGCAGGTCTTGTGCGAGCCGGACGTTGAATGGGCACTACACTCCGTACCAAGCAATGATCGGAGGACCCAAGGGGAGCCTCGACAATGACCTGGTACTTTCCGGGATGTGTAGTCAGCAGAAGATCCAACAAAGAGGGCATGTGGCTGTCCACGTCCGGTAGACGAGTGTGCGTCTGAACCAACTGGGACAGACCATTTGCCAGAGCAAATTCAAACACAGATCTCCCCGCGAAGTCAGTGGAACGCGACCCTAGCCACTCGGCATTGTGCGCGTTGAAGTCCCCAAGGACTATGACCTCAGCGGAGGGAATCTGTGATAGCAGGTCGTCAATCTTCGCCTGTACATGGCCCAAGAGTTGTTCCGTTTCTGCATTACCACTATGGGATCTGTATAGGCACACGTAGACTCTGACATGATCATCCATGTCCACGCGCAGCCAGAGGAGAGACAGATCCCGACCTTCAAAAATCTCGAGGCGACGGTAACAGATATCCTCCCTTACGAACACAGATACCCCGGCGTGGGGTATAAAATGATGCTCTAATTTATACCCGGGGTATGAAAGGTACGCTGTGTCGCTAGGTTTGGATATCTGCGTCTCCGTCAAAAACAACAAGGCCGGCTGCGCCGTCTCAAGATGATAATGGACGGCGTTTAAGTTGGAGTGAAGTCCCCGGATGTTGCAAAAGTCCACATTCAGGGTGGACCGGGGTGCCGCTGTGTTACCTCGTCGTTTGCCCTCAAAAAACACGAAGTGCGATTCTTTGCCCGCCCCAGATACGACGGGCGGCCCGAGCAAAATCGGAGAATCGTTTCCCCGATTTTGCTCGGGGAGGGATTCTCCGACTTCATTAAAGCCGGTACCCTCCTGGGGTATATTTATTGAAGTAACCGCATTCATGTTTGGCAGGGAGGAAGGGGGAGGGGGGGGTTGGGCTTCCGGAAACTCTCACTCACCGACGGAACATAACCAAATGAATTTGGTTACTATACGTCGATCTTCTGTGAGAGGGTGGTCCTTCCCCGGTCGAGCCAGCCCAATACAAGCTGCAGTCAAATGACAACAGCTAGGCTCTACCAAAAGTCAATTATATGACAAATTAATTGGCAGTAGTTTTTTTTTTTTGTAAATTAAAGTATTAGTAGTTCTATTCCACACCGTTGTCAATTAACAAATTTTAGTCAAAATAATTTTGAGATAAGACAGATCTGGGATACATATAAATCAGTTTTAGATTTCCTTTGATCTACAAAAAAAAAAAAAAAATATTTAAAAATATATGGACAGTTTGTATATTTCTCACCTGAACTCACTGGGACCAGAATTAATATTTCGAAATCAACATCATAGATAACATATGTATCAAACTTGATAAAAAATAAATGGTTTTCAGAGAATGAATAATGGATGTTCCCACTCTTGGTGATTTAAATTATTTATTACACTAAAAATACATTATATCAACAATAAAATATTCTTCGAATAATCAAAGATTATTGAATTATGTTATAACCGATATATTAGGAAATGCATATAAAATTAAATAAACTATTAGGAAATGTATATGTTACAGACAATGAGGTGAAATGGCAATTATATCATATTGTATCTGTATTATAATATATATTAAGTCAGGAGTACTCACATTTATTTTATAACAATTTGATTATAATATTATTCAGGGTTCTTATTCATGAGTTCGGAGCTTGATGGAATAGTTGCGTGAAGTAATCTTACAAATGGTCAAAACTAGTCAGGTAAATTCCCATTTAATTAACGTGAGTACATCCGGGTAAACATAAATATAATAATACCAAAGGGCTTATAACAAATAATATATAAAAGAGATGATAAATAATAATTACTTTTAAATTTAAAACCTACTCGGAAAGTTTTATAAATTATTGATAACAATCACCGTTAAAATAATGTTAATATTTAAAAACTTAAAAAATAATTATTATATTATTATACTAAAAATTATTTAGATATATACGATTTTGATTACATTTAAAACAACTTATCACTTTGTCTTAATTTTAAAGATATTATATATTATGGCAATTACTTAATACTTTAAAATATTTAAATTATTTATATCTTTTTAATATACATACGTAATACGAACATGAAAGGATTCGATGAAGAACTTCTAAAGAGTCCAGAAGACTAATAATGTATAAATAAAAAACGGAATTTTAACATATTTAAAATCCCACTAGTTTTCAGGAAACATTGGCTTGATAAAAAAAGTTTTGCTTGATAAAATAAACAAGGATATAAAGGAAATATCATAATAATCATATCTATATTATTTTAAATGAGATACTGTAAAGTCACATCGCTTCAACTCATTTTGAAGAATTGATAGGAAGAAGCTACCTCCCACATTATGCAATGAAATAACAATTGCTTTTTGTGCAAATATCTAGGTATACACTTAACCCAAACATTATCTGGGTCTTTCCATATTAAAGAGGTCAGTAAAAAATGTTTGTGGCATAGAATCTTTAAAGAGATTCAGCACTTCACATCTCACCTCAGAACATCTCATTTTCTTTTTGTTTTTGATTACGCTGATGCAAGCTATGCCTATTTGACCGAGGACTATTTAAATAAACTTGAACGGTTTCAAAACTTTGCTATACGGTTCATATTTGGCTTACGTAAATACAAATACGTTTCCTGTCTTCACTAACAACTCAAGTGGCTCGATGAGTGCCAACGCCGGGGTTTACCCTTTCTTTCTCTTTTAAAATGTGTGTTATTTCATCTTCTATCTCACCTTTTTTCTATTCTCTCTTACTTAACCCTCTGACGCGCATCTATCCCGACATCTTACTTTAAAAACACCTCTCAATAACTCGTATCTGTTTATATTTATCGTATACTTTATATATTCAGACGTAAGAATAGTGAGTTACTATTCATATGTATGTCTATTGCGATATAATAACTGGTAGTAACCTACCTTATAAAAATGTTGTCCTGTTGCGTATTGTTGCCTGCAAGAAATCCCTTAGGCGATAAGATCGTCTTTGGTACCTATATGTTTTTTATTATTATTATTTTTTGTATATTTATATATAATATCCATGTTACATTATAGTATGGGTTTACCTAATTATATGATTTTTTTTTAAATACATAAGTTATTAGTATAATATATAACTTTAGGGTAAGTCCCATGCAAAAAAAATTACAAAAAAATAAATAAAACCTGTCCTAATCTAACTATTGTATCGAAATGTAAATTTAAGTCACCATTTAAACACAAAAATAAATAAAATTAGTGAACATTTAGGATTTAAGTACAATTATACTTATAAAAAGAATAAAGAAACCTACCATTTTAATTATATATATTGTTTTCTCTGTACAAACTCGCAAATTAATTATAATTGACCCGTAGGCTTATTATGTTAGGGTAACGGAGTATTATAATAAATATTTAGTATTATCTTTGCACAGTAAACGTAATTTTTACGTAAGTTTTACGTAGTTTGAATGCTAGTTATATTATTAGTACTTGCTAAATGCATATACTTTAATGTTTTCTAAGATTTACACGAGTACTACACATTTCAATAAAACTATTTTTCTTATATAACTCGCGTTTTTATATTTAACCCGACGTTTTGGATGCTTTGCAGCAAACGAGTTCGCGGTAAGACCAAAAAATGTAATATGTAAAATATGTAAAAACGTAATATGTAAAAATTGAATAATAAACGCGAATTATATCCGAAAAATATTTTTATTGAAATGCATGTATTTTCTTAAAAAATGTGGACTGAAAAATTATTTTTAAAAAGACATAAAGAGTTATAGCGAAGAGAGAACATGAAGAGTAACAGGACTGACCTGGATTTGATAACACAATTCTCAGCATTCCTTTTTGTCTTCCAACTTTGGTTTCATCTCTTTAATGCACATACACATATATTTCCAAGTTTATTAGATTGGCAATTGATACGTGCTTCTCTTCTAATTACTTATCTGCGACTCATCAGCGATTATTGCCGACCCCAATTTACCCGAGGAAGGGTTTTTAATTTCGTCCTTTCGTATCTTGACGTTGGAGGGAAAAGGATAGAAATAGAATTAAGGAAGTAGTGAATGTAGAAAGGGTATAGATGTTTTATTAATTTTTGTTGACTATTTCCACAAATTATTATATGCGGTAAAGTAAAAGTCTGTACAAATCTTAAGTCGTAAAATTCGCTGCTTCACTAAAGAAAAAAAAATCTAAAATGTTTGCATCGCCGGACCTAACGAGACGTTAAATGAAATGATGTATTCATAATAAAAATATTTTATTTTACGGCTTAGAATCATAATTAAGAATCCTTGATTCAAATGCAAGTATTGTAAGCTATCCTAAACGATCAACAGAATTGTAATCCAGATTATTTCATGTAACAAATTATTATGTGCTCTATCATAAAATACTATCTTTGGTTCACAAATGAGTGCTTGCGTGTAATGAAGACAGAGAGCTTAACATTGCACTTAGTAAAAAATTTGTTCTTTTATCTATTTGATCTAGATCGTACTTTTTACGTGATTGATGATAATATATATTTTTTATAAATATATATTTTTTCCAACCTGTTATAACCTGTTATTTGTTATAACTAATTAGAATTCATAGAAAAATAACAGTTATTGAAAATAAAAAAAAGAGATACAAACATGCAAGAATGTGTCTGTCAAAATTTGAGTTTAGATAGCAAAAAGATTATCAAAATTTTCTACATATCTGGTAAGTTTTTCGCAAAATTGTCGATCGCCAAGCGTTACTTTTTTATTTTGATTTATCATAATTTTTTTTTCATATTTGAATATTTAAATCTTATAAAATATAATTTTTAATATAAATATAAATTCAACTAATATGACAACAATTTACCTTATAAAAAAAAATATCAGTCCTTAAACTTTTATCATTTAAATGTAATATGTTACATCAATTATAAATAACGAAGAACGACCAATTCCAACTGACTCTCCTTACCAATTATACTGCTATGTCAAAGGTAATCCCAAACTGTCTTTACCCTGCTCAAATAAATAATTTCCAGAAACGTGAAACAGAAATGAAGGTGTGGACATCGTTATGTGTAAAATATTTTTCTTTGCAAATATATCATATTTTCAAAAAAGGCACATTTAAATTTTGAAAAACTTTAATCTAATTTATGCTATTTTTACATTATTACGTTATTGACGTTAATGCGTCTCGGATGATTTTTGGCACATTCACAGTTATTTCGACAAGAATCTATTGATAACTTTAAGTAATATTTCTTTTTAATAAACTCTAAAATGAATTAATATTACTTAACTATATTATAAGCAGTAGCATATATATATATATATATATATATATATATATATATATATATATATATATATATATATTTATATTATTTGTTAAAAATATACCGGTTTATTATCCTGATGTTCTTGTGTCATTCGAATTTGCAAACATATCAGCTACGAGTATTCTTATTTGGGAATCAATGCTTAAGCTTAAAGGGTGCTGTATTATTTTTTGTTATAATGTTAAAGCAACAGTCAACTGTCTTTCCGTAAATGAAATAATCCTTCAACTGCAGATCTCAAACGCGAAGACTTTTTCCAGACATGACGTCATGTTTCAGGAATGTTGACTATTTTAAAAGGCACTCTAAATATTTTTGCCAACATGAGTGATATGTAAAGTAAAGTTTCTATTTTAAATTACACAAGTTAAAATTTCTTTAAACTCTTTGCTCATTTTAGTTGTTTGAAATCTTTGATCATGTAAGCTAACTATATCAATTGAGCTGACCTATCTAACTTATTTCACGAATATGAAGACTTCGAATCGAAAATGAAAAAGAAGTCTTCACTTGGTTACCAGCACAAACACTGTCAAGAAAACGGATACTGACACCGTCACTAGAAATTGCACTGGGATTGGCACTGGGACTAGCACCGACCCCGATACCATCAACTATACCGACCGACAACGACATCGATATCGCCACTGATACTGACATTGACACTGATATTGACACTAACATTGATAATGATATTGAACTAACACCAACCAACCAATTGACCAACAGTCGCAAAGCAGCGGAAAAAAAGAAGCAACGCAACAGCAATGCGGTAGCAACGACAACAATCCAGTAATATTAAAGTAGAAATGTATCACAAACACAGCACGAAGGTTTTTTTTAACGTTATGTCATTCTGAAAAATTAACATTATATCATAAAAGAGAAGGTGTAAAAACATAAATATCTGACCCTGATTTTTCGGGGTGAAAAATAACTCCTTAAACTTATATAATGTTTAGCGTTCAAAAGATAAACATCAAAATTTTGTATAAAGAACTTCGATACAAAAAGCAATTGAAAATTAAAACAATAACTTAGAAAGAAAAATGTTTGCAGGTTTATTGTAAAATCATTTTGAACATTCAAGATACATATCTGAAAATTTTATAGTAAGGAAAGAAACATTTTCTTCTGTTTTATTATATTACTAATAATTTTATGAATTAAGATAACATAACAATTCGAAATTCTAAACGGTTCGAAAACTTCATAAGTATTGTTGAACTCCCGATATTTACAAGTAACTAAGTAACATGATAGATCTATTAAAGCGGTTTATCGTACACATAACTTTGTATCATGCTTTACTATAAATAATTTAACGATTATTTTTGACACCAATTTAATTAAATTGTGACCAGGCTAAATATACTGAAAAAAAAAATTGTATTTGTATAAACATGACAAAAAAATGTAAGATTTTTCCACGCTTACATATGAGTGGATAAAGGCAGTGTAATATGAGTGAAATATATAAGTCTACTAAACAGTACTCAGGTTTTATATTCAAATTAATCAGGTCATTAAAAAGATTATTCCTCATTAATCTTCTGGTACCGAAAACCCGTGTAAAAAATCACCTTACTCTTCTCTAAATTAACAGTGGCGCAAAGCTTCATATAGCTTAATCGTAAATTTTAAGTTTTTAGAAACTTTCAGCCATTACAATTTACAGTCCGTAATATTATATAGTCAGTCTACGATTCATGTTTTTTGAATTTAACAGTTACTTATAGCATTTTTATTGATGGTAAACAAAGCATTTAAAATGAAGAGAGTTTTTTATTTATCAATCAATTTATATAAAACTAACACTAAACGTTGAAGAAACAAATAAAAAAAAACAAAAACCACAAACAAACAGACAAAAAATTATAAAAAAAAGATATAGTTTGCTCTAACTGGAAACACGTTTGCTGTAAAACATTCGAAACGTCGGGTTTAAATTAAAAAATGTGAAAATAAAAGCGAGTTACATCTGTAAAATAGTTTTATGGAAATTAATGAAATGGTTTTGAGTTCATATAGACCTCATATAAACAGCGTGCAGTTCTAGAGTTATTAAATGTCTATACTTATTAATTTATTCTTATATAAAGAAGAAGATACGTTTTTAAATAAAAAATAACTACTATTTATATGTAACAAATGAATACCTAATGAGAAAAGTTTCAACACTTGTCTATTTTTCACTTTGCTTTTTTTCAGTAATTATCTACACATGCTTCTTATTAGTCTCGTTTTTTTTTTAAGATAGTAGACAACTTATTTTTGCGTTAATAGAGCACAAATTGGTAAAAACTCTATACGTAATGACGTATAGAATTTTTACCAATAGCTTTCAAAGTTATGTATTTTTTAAATTTTAATTTTCCCAGAAAAATAAAATAAAAACAAAATGAAACACTGAAACTATGTAAAGTTAATTTTGATTTTTATTAATTTATAATGTTTATATACTAATTAATTGTTCAACTAATATCTTCTACTTTTAGTTTACTAAATCCTGAATACATTTATTTCTTTATTTTTAAAATGCTTTTGTTAATATAAAGCTGATGTTGAATATTTTATTATTTAATACAATAGGTCAAAACTTATATTAAATAACGGGACTGAATGTTAGAACCTGTCAGTTACATAATTTTCCATGAACTAACAAAGTTAACCGGTCAAGTTCTGTACACTAATACAATTTCAAAATTTCTCGTTCGTTTATAACTGTATTTTCAGTTTCAAGGATGTTTATTAACATAATTATAAATTATCATCAAGCAATTAATTTTAAATCATGTCCTAATCAATCACATTCATTAAACAAGAGATTAAAATGTACAGTTAAATGTTAAAATCGCCCTGCGCTTTTGAAATAAAAAATTAAAAAAAAATTACTATGTTTTTAATGTATTATTGATTATAAGAGCTATTTGATTGATTTTTCTTCATCTGATTTCTGAAAAATGTACATTATAAATTTTTTGTAGTCTATCTTATAAGTTTTATTAATTTTTAAAATAAAACACAGTTCCTTATTCATTAATAACATACCAAATTTATTATTGACAATTCATCATATTCTTTAATAATATAATATAATTTTGAAACTATCTACTACAAATTACTTAAAAAAATATTTGTACATTTTATGATAAAAAATGAATGTCGTAATCTGAAATATTATTGGGTCGCACAAACTTTTATGTGGTTGGAAGCGACTTTTTCCATGAAAAACTCGCTTCAAAGCAAAAGTTTTGTAATTCAATACATTAGTGAAGTTGTTCTTCATATTACTAATTGTACTTTATTCAAAAACAATACAATTGTTATATCCTAAAGTTAGTAGAATTCCAATTTGGAACAATTCGAAAAAAAAAAAAGCTTATGAAACAAATATAGTAATTAGTACTAACTAGTTTTTAATAGGCAATAGCGTGCATATTAATGGAAATAGTATGTAAAGTTTATAAAAGTAGTCGTCTTTTAATAGCATGGGTTCCTTATTATTTGAATTTTCAATCGCTAATATAGAACAAATACTTTTATAAGCTTTTATGTGACAAGAATAAATTAGGCTGCAATCCACTGTATGGTAAAACATGAAGAGTCTTTCTAAAATGTAAATTAATAGATGCGAGTATTTAATGAATAAAAAGGGACGACCGAGAGTATAAAATACTATGGGGAAACTACTCTCTTACTCACTGTAGCGAAATTTAACCTTAAAGTCTATTTTTACAGTTTGGGCACTTTTGTAAGACGGTACTACACGACTATGTAAAATAACTATATTTAGTTGTATAGACTACATCATTTAGATGTGTCCATAAAAGTTGGCGCAAAATCGTCTAGCATTTGTTTTCGGAAAATTTGTTAAAAGTTTAAGTTTAAAATGATAAAAAAATCAATAAAATTTATATACTATTTTAATATATATATGAATAGTCCAAAATAAAGATGATGACTTCCAATAAATAATAAACAACTAAAAAATAAATATTTTTGTTATCACAGGTTCTTTTATGGATTCCAGTTATGCGTTTCGAACTACAGTTACAGTAAATGAGATAAACCGCAAAAAAAAAACTGGTGCGATGGAGAGGATTACCTTTAAGTTGCTAAAAGTCATGTGATTTAGATAAAAACACAATTTACGTTTCGGATACGCAGGAGTTAAAGTATTAAAAAAAGAGGAAATTTGGCACAATATTCCTTACATTTTGGCGTGTAGAAGAAGAAGGTAGCCGTTTTAGTTTTAATCTACATTCGGAACCGCAGCTGATTTTGGACATTCCAAAAATAAACCTTTTGCTTGTAAAGGACGCGGTTTTATGCTAATACTAATAATCAAAAACGAATATTCGTGGAGAAAAATATTTTGTTATAAGGGTAACAACTATATACCTAAATTATTATATAATATATAAGAATATATAAACTTAAATATTGAATAAATATAGATTTATATACAGGAATCACTTACTGGGTATGCACTTCCTGTACTCTGGGATAATGCAACATATACGTTTTACTTCCAGTTGAACTAAAGTTTCTTTTGATAATTATTATTGATTAAAACTGCGTTACATAATAATCTAATTAGTATAGTTTATCGACATATTCATAAAATATTCATTACAACTTTCTTGAAGCGTACCAAAGGGTGAACTTTTTCGGCTAAACGAGCTTTTCACGGCAGTTCTCTTTTAACCACCGTGGGTGGTGGTCGTATTTAATATAACGTCGGTCTAACACTCATTCGAGATTGATAAAAAATATAGTAAGCTTCATATTATGTGAAATAATAAATACGGTGGAATAAATTTCAATACTTGTATGAGTACCATATAAGTTTTATTCTAAACAGTAAGAGAGAGAGGTGAGTAAAACATTCTTAATTTAATAAAAACACTGCCTTTAAGTCGACGAAACTGATTTTACAAATATTAATTCTTAAGTAGTAAGCAGATTGTTCTAAAAAGCCGAAAGTAGTTTTTATTAATATTTTTATATTATTATTATGGATGGAGATCATACATTTAAAAAATAATAATGTTTCGCAATTTCATTTAGCAAGAAAAAAAAGTGGAGTAAGAAAAATATCCTATAATTGCATTGTTGGATGAATATCTTTACAGAAGTCTATTTAGTATGCAATAATAATTCGCGATTTAGTTAGGGTGTCCTTTAAATTAGTTTATTATTATAAAAGTGTTTTGATTCCCAAAAAATATATTATATCAAATAAATTTAAGCAATTCTTTCAAACAAAACAAAACTATATTTCATGGCGATATGGGATCAATATAATTTGTAAAAGAGACTTTCAAATAATAACAATTTTACTAAATATTGGTTACTTTCTCATTTTTTATTTAACCCAAATTTTGAATTTTTTGAAAATTTGTATAAAAAAATATTCTATTTACCGGAAACAATCAAATGATATGGACATTACATGGACAATAAAAAATCAGTCGCTATTAATTGTAGGTACGACGGACACTGTATACATGATTTTGGACGCTGATTGAAGGTCATATTTGAGTTTTAATCAAGCCTTTAATTATTTAAAAATTAACTAATTGTGTTTTTTTACTTTTATGATCAAAGTAAAACACATTTATGATTTATGCAAAGCTTGTATATTTACTATTATTTTTAATGTTAATCGACCTATTATCACGTTAACATTATTTCAGCCTGCAACATTTTAAAATTATAACAAATATATTTATTAAACTAACATAAGTTTTTCAGTGAATAAGTAATAACATTACAATAACAATAATCCACTGATGATACGTATAGCAAAAAGTTATGAATATCTAAAAACATAAAATATACATGAGGGTCAGTCCGATGGGAAATGAGAAATAGTAAATAGACACATCTTCTGGGCCTTGATCCTTCAATCATCTGCTGAGATAGATTCGATATTGAGAAATGAAATGCATGACAGATATTTGTTCTTTCTTTTAAAAGTTAATCTTTAATCATTTAATAAGTATAGAGTTCAAATAAAATGAAGATAATTTTTCATTAATTTTCACATGAAAAATACTTAAAGCGTAATAATTTGATAAAATTTTATGTAATCGTAGGTTATTGTTGAAGTCTATATATTACTGTCTAATGTCAAACGAGACAATACAAAAAACGTCAGTGGCTTATCTTAAACATTAAAAATGTATAGATTTTACAAAATTATAAGTTAATGTATATAGGACAATATGAAATATCTGAAAAATAAGTTAAAAAATAAAATTAGTGATTAAGAACCACTCATATAAATCAAAATAAATTTGTTTTAAACCACACCTAAAAAAACAGAATAGTATCAGTATCATTCATATTATTACTTATTATAGAAGGTAAGTATAATGTTTAGGATTAAATTCATTATTGTCTATTTCAAAGATATTCTAGACTATTTAATTGAACACAATGTCGGTTTTGGTAAATAAATGAAGTATAATTTACTTTTGAATATTTTTATTTTAGGGCACAAAATAAAAAAAAATTACCCTTCAAAGTCATAGTGAAATTAATTTTTTATTTCCCAACAAAGGTTAGGTTAAAAACTCTTTATTATAAATATGATAAAGAGTTTTTTACCATATTATACATACCATATTATATATTATAAAACCATATCATATATTATAATTAAGACGTTAAAATAACAAATTATAAATGAAATTATTTTAACGTATTTTTTTATATTTTTTACTAAAAAAATCGATGTTTGAGGGAAACAATAAAATAAGCCTTAAATCTATTCTAATTTCAAATTCACTACACATTTCAACCCACATTGATTCCTCTGTTATCTGATGTAGGTACTGCTGGTGGGCGAATTTTATGAGGCCTAAATACGAATACTTGACTCCTACAAATTTTGGAGAATATTTTTTCTAAGCGATCTTTAAAAAATGCAGTAGCATGACATAACACTGAAATAAAATTAGCCATTTATTATTAATGTTATAAATTGAGACATCATAGAAATATATGCAAATATACTATTTTTAAACAATAAATGTCGTTCTTAATATTAAATTTTCGTTGAGAAAATTTTATGTTAATGTAGAGTTTCAGTGCAATGTCTTAAGGTTTCAATATGTGAAAAAGAAATATAATGTACAATTTGTATTATTTCTATTTTCATGAATAGATGACCTTTTATTGTATTATGACCTATAAGGTACATTTACTTTTAAATAACGAGAGCATTATTTTCTTTATATTATTCTAGTATTGAATGAATTATTCTAATACCGAATAAAATGTTACAAGGTAATTTTTCATTTTTATGCATAATTAACTATATGGTTTCAATAGTTTCTGATGCCATATAAAGATCAAACATGAGTAAAATATAGCAAGTAAAGCATTTTACCAAAAGATGACTACAGTTAATTAGCGAACTTGGTATTTAACAAACACGCTATTAGTTTTATGATACTTTTAGACTTACAATTGCTCAACAAATTATAACATTAAACACACATTTTTTTTTTACTCGTATTTAATACCTTTTTTTAAGTTCCTGATTAGGGAAGATATAGTAATCACTCCGATTTTTAAATCTTTTTTTTTTGTAATATTTTTATGTTTTGCGGGGCCTTAGTAATTCTAGATACTTTTGATATACATATGTTTATGTGTGTATGTGTGTGTGTATGTATGTCAAAAAATTTTTTCGGCTATATTTTCTCGACCTGATTATGCAATTGGTTTCGTTTTAGTACCAGTCGATGGGTTTTAACGTAACAGAGATGATAATTTTCAAACCGCTTATTCAAGATTTCTACAAACCTAAAAGCGTGATTGGGGTAGTTGCGATACCAATGCGATACAAAGGCAGTGATCACAGTCGGTAAAAAAATATCTCGTTGGTTTTTTGTTTTATTTTTTAATTAAAAAACAAATTGTTACACATAATTTAATATTTAAAACGAAAACAAATAATTAATATATATATATATATATATATCCGCATCCATTACCTCTTGGTAGTTTTTAAATTAGGGCAAACGAGAATGTGGGTCACCTGGTGGTGAGTCACCGCGGTTTCATGGTAAGTGATCAGCCTCCTGAGAATAGGAAGTATAAAAGAACTTCCTATGAGCAAGGAGTAGAAGCACTATTCATGATAATTACGTTAGACAAAGCATTAAGATTTTCTAACTCAACGCCATTGAATCTAGCCTTTCTCAGAGCACGAGATAATACATTGGAAATAGCACTAATCGTTAATAAGTAGATTATTTCCTAGACTCCTTATATACTCAGGTATAAATATATTTTAGCTTTGTATACAACGCTTTAATACGTTTGATTGGAGCTAAATAATTTTAGATAGTCCTTAGTTATGATGATGATGAAGATGATGATGATGATGATGATCCTTAGTCAAATAGAAAGAAACTAATAAATATTCATTAATATAATATAGAATAATACATACTACTAGAAACAAGTAATAATTTTAAAGATTTTAAAAAACATTTTTCGATTGGTTCTAAATAGTATTTTTTTGTTAGTACCTTCTTTAAAATAAACGGCAAATGAAGTGTTTTCTGAAGGTTGGTTATAAATTTACTCTTTTTAAATTCATACGATACACAAATAGGATTTGATAGCTTTAGGATTAGGAAAAATAATTATATATTTATTTTTAAAATAAATAAATCATTATTTTTCCTAACAAATTTGTTTAATGTTGAAAAATTAGAAACAAGTTTAGAACCATAATTCGTCCATATGTAATAAGTCCCTTAAATATTTCAGATAAACATTTCTCTAGTGACTTATGGTGTAATTATATACAACAAGTATAAAACCGCTTTAAAAAAATATTTAGTTTTGATCCTGAATTTATTAATCTTCAATATAATTATTTATATTTATTATATAATTTTTATCAAAATTTAGTATGAGTATTTAAAAAAACATGTTATAATTGCTAATAATTTCTAATAAAATTTTTCTTTATAATAGTAGTAAACCTCATTCTATACACTAATAATATTACTAAAGAATTAGAAGTAGTAATAATGTGGTGTTGTTAAGCTTATATTCCTTACTAGCAGTCGGTATACAACTATTAAATTTCTTAGATCCAAATGTTAAATCGGTACTTCTGAAATATGATTCCACTTAGTTAAATCCTTCCCAATCCATTACAGTATATCATTTAATGTAGTTATATAATCTTTGTTCCAGAATGTATTATAATTTACCAAAGGATTTAAGAAGTACGATAAATACAATTTTATTTCAAGGGCTTATGCTACTCTGGCAAAAAGCCTATTTTGCTTACAGAATTGGTTGACATATACTTTAATATAAGCAATATTTAGTTTTCTTACTCATTTACAAAAGTTCAGTAAGAAATAAAATATTAATATACTATACAAGTCGATTAACTTGAATTTTATAAATTTTATCGAAATGAAATTGTAGATATCCAATTTCATAAATAAATATAATTACAGCCAACAGAAGAGTGACATCCATGGATGGAATGTCCACTTCAGCATTGTAATCTAAATTGATATTGATTTATATGTAAACTACTCTGGGCGCTTAAATGTCATGTCAAGAACATAAAGATAAATTAAATTACTTTATTTTATGATAAAATTACAGTGTCGTTAAAATATAAAAATACTTATCTACTTCCAACTTTGTTGAACTAAATAAGAGTATTTTAACGGCCTCATGTTACAGCTTCTATATAAAAGTATATATTAATATTCACAAGATGCAAAAATGTATGTAAATGATATTAATACTGAAAATTAATTTTATATAATTTTTTTTTGTATTCGGAATATTTCTTTTCAGCAAGAAATTCTTGTACGTATTGATATTTTTGTAACACATTAGATGCAAGCGTTGTTTTTTTAAACTTTTTCCTTTGATGCTAATTTTATCAAGTACTACTAGAAACGTCTAAGTTTATTTTTGTAATCATCATTAAAAGTTTTATATCAAAGAAAAATATAATTTTCGATATTCAGTCCTCTATGGTCTAATTTACTAATTGCTCCTTACAAACTTTACAAATATATGATTCTCATATATCACACATTTTTTACTAATATACGATTTTCAATATTTGTCACCGCGTAACAAGCTTATTTGCACCGAAATTTTCGTAAGCATCTGTTCGGTGACCGGATGTTTCGGATTTCCGGACAAAGCTGAAAGCGAGGTCTTTTATCAGTTTTAACAAAAAAACGTATAAATATAAATGTTAAATTAATTTTACTTAAGATTCAATACGCTTTATATTTATAACAAGAACCACATTGTTAAACAATACGTATATATTATTTTTCTTAGATTTTCACGAGTACGCATTTGAAATAAAACTATTTTTTAAGGATTTAACTCACGTATAATCTTGGTTACATTTTAATTTCGACGTTTCGAATGCTTTGCAGCAATCGTGTTCACGGGTAGATGAGATGTGTCTGTCAGACACTTACGTTAAAATGTAACCAAAATATATCCGCGTGAGTTACAATATTGTTTTAATTAAAGTTCATCAAGTGATTACTAGTAGTCCGAGTAAGTTCGTCAAATGCAATGAAGTCAGATGATTTTTAATGGCGGCACTTGGTCTGACGTCTTGAAAAGTAAGGTTAGACTAACGGTCATTTCTTGTGGAGGCGCGTATCCGATAATTCTACGATATGAAACTGTCGGTTCCTTTAGCGTGATTGGTGAGTATGTTTTATACAGGTGAAATTGAAGTTCTGTGTAGTATAGAAACAAAGTGTAACAGTGTCGGTGTTACACCCTCATACATATATTATAACTTTGTCATTTTAAACACACAATTAGAAAAACCTTTAAAAAAGATATAAATAATTGCAAGAAAAATTTAATTTTAATTTATTATGTAGTGTATATAAAATATGTTAATGTCCAAACGCGAAGTAATACGGTAATGTATGCTAATAAAATTCATAGAAGATAACATTCATAGAGATTATAAAGTTATAAACTTAGTAAATAATTAATTTAACAAAATCAGTCATATTTCAAATGATTCGAATGATATGTATTCATCGTCATTAATATATAATAATAATATTATTATTTTTATTTATTTTAGTAAAGTATATAATATACATTAAAGATATGTATTAGTATAGTCAAACCTATGTTATCCCTTTAAAGAGAAGAGCTTTAAGATAATCTACCACAATACCAATGTAATTTTCAAATTTAAATGAATAGATTACGAGACGTGAGCTCAATAATAAATGGCGGATTATAAAATTGTTTATTCTTGGTAATTATTTAATTAAGACTAATTACAATTATAGATATATTGCTATGGACATATGTCCATGATATGTTGTGATTCTTTATATGTTTTATTGCATCCTTTTTTTTATCTTGAAGAGATAAATTTATACAAATATAATTTTATAAGATGACAAACGAACAGAAATTCCATCTTATAGTATGTGAAGTCATCTCTCACGGACTTTTGCAAATATAAATGCAAATGCATTTTCATTCTTGAGAAATGAGGAAGCGATAAATATGACTAGAAAAAAGAGGAGAAAGGCAGCTATTTGTCTTTCAGGTCACTCATTAATTATTACAATAGACACTAAACATAAACACAATAGGCACTTCACATCATTCTTCGTTAAGGACATGGCTGGTATATTCCTTAAAGCTGGACTTTAACCACCTCTTTTTATAATTAAATTAGACGATTTTGGATGGACGGAAGCGGTAGTCCGGCAATTAATTGTAAAAATAAAAAGATGATGCGCGATCACTGTCAAATCTTTCGCAAATGGGTGTTAAAGTATGCGAAAAGTGTAATTTATACGAAAAGCCGAACTAACAAGACAGTACAGAATAAATAAAAACCAAAATAAGGAAAAGGAAAAAAATATACAACTGAATAGTGGGAATAAACTAATTTGTAACAACATATCAGACAACTAACCAACCGTCCTTTTTGTAGTTTCCTCTATGTAAACTTACCACTACAACCAAAAATATAGTATACTGGTCTTTTATTAAGACCTTTATTTCTTTAAATTTAAATAAAATAAAAGCCGAAATAAAATGAACCGAAATATAGTATTGTGCAAATGTTTTGTTGAGTGGTCGCCTGTAAAGTATTAAATTTTTTTATTGACCTGAGGCATAGTACCTATACTATGTCATTCTATACCTACTATCTTAGTCCCAAATAAGATCGTTTAATAACAAATGTTGTCTTCATTTTTTGAACCGATGTGATTTGTTGTTGATTTCTATGCGAATATACGCAAAGAAGTGCTAAGTAAAAAATATATTATCCAATTTGGGCCAATAAACCGTGACTACAAAAAGTGACTTTTTCTAAGACGGTCTTGGAACTCTTGTGGATTGGTTCAAACATGTCCTCCCATTTACCAGAAAGAAGAGAAGTTTTTGATGAATGAAGTCAACTGTCAACTGTTTTATTGGATTGACCTCTCGACCGAATATCCGCCTATCATTTTGATTTGATCAGCTCCTGGATTAGATAAGTTTTCAACAAGTTGCGAATTTTAAAAAGTTATGATTTTCTGAGATATGTACAGTTCTTAGGATTTCTAAAATATAAAAACAATTTTGTTCTTTTCAATAAACACTAATATGGTTAATTAGTTTTCCGTTTATTGTAAATAGTTGTATTTGTTACTTAACTATTTTCATTTTAATTGCAATTTTAATATTTGATAAAACTACTTCGAAATGACATATTTCGAGTTAGTAATTTAGTATAATCGATATGTGAAACATTAGGCTGCTACTTGGTGAATTCACTTGACTTTGAGGAATTGCTCAGCAATTGTTACAACATTTGCAATTCCAATAATTGAGCAAGTTGTCTTAGAGTTTAACAATTAAAATTCAGTAAATAATAAAAAAATATTGTGTTCTTACTCGTATTTGTAATAAAAAACAACACGAACTAAAAAATTTTGAATGTAACAGAATGTAAAAAGAAAATACACATTAATTAGGTTTAATTTTTTATTGAATTTATTTAATAGAACCTAATAGCTCAACTCAAAAATTGTAGGATTTGAAATTGTTTGCAAGACTATATTTAATGATAAAATGTAGTTTATCACAAGCTGTCTAAAGTTTAACCCTTCTATAAACATGTTAGCCATACATTCTTGCTTAAATTCAAAATAAATATAATATTTTAATTAAAAACAAATATTTATTATGATATCAAAATTACAAATGAAAAATAATAGTTTTTAAAGAGTTCTTAATTTCAATACTAATTATTGGAATCAAGTACTCTTTTATTTTTAAAGGAGAACTATACGAATGTTATTGTTAACGTTTCTATAGTTTTCAACCTACAATTGCATTGTTCCGTTTAGTATCGACGATTGTTTTGTTTCTCTGACTTTTTTCAATCTTTTTTATTCTTAATTAATAATAATAAGTGTTATTTACAGGAAGTTATGTTATTATCTCATGTTAAATGTATAAGCTTATATTAAAAAGCTTAGCTTTTCTTCTGTCTTTCTCTTTTTTGTCCAATCGATGTTGTTTAAGAGGCTATGCGAAATATTATTAAAAGTGAACATGGTAACCTCCTTATCGACTTCGACGTAGAGATTTTTATATTTTATAGAATATATATACGAACAATGCCCTCAAAACTGTGCCATTGTTAGCAACGCTTCAGAATATTCGGCCAAAAACAAAAACGAAAAAACTTGAAAAGAACTGGTAGAAACGATTATTAAACTTATTTATAAGCTGATAAAACTTTTAAATAAAATATATAATTTAATTCGAAGCAGAAACGCTTTCATGTTGACTAGTGAGATAAAAATTATGAAAGAACACAATTTTACCTATATTTTATATGCAAAAATAGACCGATAGGATATTTACCAATTAATAAGATGAATGGAAAATGTACATAGAGTAAACTGATATGTACAATTATAATAGGCTTATTTATATGTCACGTTCTTATAAATAAATATTAAACTACAATATTAAAGTAATGAAGCAATAAATTCATTAAACTAAACTGGAAGACTAATTGGCGATAATACTTTTATGCAACTGACTCGAAACATTACAAAATCAGCTTCGGATTGTCAGATTGCTGTTTTTTTTATTTATTTTGGAGAGCGTGCTCAAGAATTATTCAATTAGATTTCTTCTTTGACTTTCTAACGTTGCATATTTAGTATGTTGTAAAAGTTTATAGGTACTTTAAGTTGATTAATTTAAACAATTTTAAATATTAAAATATTAGACATTATGTTGCGCTAAAGTGTTTAGAGATAGACTGCATCTAAGATAATAAAATAAACGTTAAGCTAAGCAATTAAAAAGAAACAAAGTAAGAAAAAAAAACAGACTTCAGGAAACGAGAACTGCAAATTTCTAACTAATATATATTTTTTATGTGAAATATCAAAAATTTAATAAATCGACGCGAACATAAATTTGAAAATATGAAGACCGAACACGAACGCGTGAGATAGATGACAAAAGAAGAATTCGACATTGATTTTTCGACGAACCTACATATTTTCTTTATTACTAAGAATAACATAGGAACCTTCTTCATTCAATAAGTGAATTAATGAAGAGATACTTATTAAGTTTTATTATTATACTTTGCATTTCTCGATTTTAGAAGTCTGTTTTTATTTTTTAAATATTTATGCAGCGTGATAATTCTTTGTATCTTATTTAATAAGACAGGATATAATAAATCCAGCAATTTTAAAGAAAGCAAAAGTATTTTTTTTAAATGCTCACTGAAATCTGAAGTAAAATGCCTGAACATTGTCTTGTATTAGCATTAATTACTTCGTTTATTTAAGTGTTACTTCAGTATAATATATATGAAATCATTCTTAAAAAAGAACTAAGATGAAAATATCGAAAATTCATAAAAATCGATTAAGTAGTTTTAGAGAAAATCACGGACATACAAAGGTTCATACAAACATAAAAGTGAAATAGAGAGCCATTCATCTTTTAGTCTGTTAGAGAAAATAACTCCTAAGCGGATAAATAATTATGTGTTATAACAAAATAACTAGATTAATTTGTAAAATAGATCGAAATACAATACAATAATTAAAATAGTTTCGTATTAATATAATTAATCAATAGGTATTTTATTTTTGTTTATACATAAATCCTCTTTTGCGGCTGGATATTAAATCCATGACGAAAATATTTATAAACAGCTTCCTACATGTCTTATATTTATAAATTATTTTCCTTTGATCATTTACCCAGATAACAATATTTATTTTTATTTTTAGATACTGCCTTTATATTACTTAAAAAATCTATATCTTCCATATACACTCCAAAATTCAAGCTTTTGTGTTCAACACTACATTCTGAACGTTACATTTTTTACGTTTTGGCATTTTGTGTGTGCTATAAATAAAAAAAATTTAAAGTTAGACGTTTAAAAAAATTTCAATAAAATTAGACATATTCTTTATCGTAGATCATTAAAAAGAAAATAAATATCTTTTTGCGTGTTCTGTAACTGACATAGAATTAATAGAAAATACATTTTGACATTTTTGAAATTTCTTTACTATATAGAAAATATATTCAATTTATTTTAATAATTGAATCAGAGACAATGATACTATATATTTTAACATATCGTATTGGGTGTACGTTAAAGCGCGTACTTCATCCAATTACATTAATATGTTTTTTTTTGTGTCATAAGTTATTGTAGTTTATTATCATTTATATAGTTTATATATGTTTATATCTTCCATTGTCAAAATATTTACTTTTCTTACATAATCTTTATTTATTTATCATGTGGACAGTGAACTTGTGTGTGAACTTTGTACTTAATATAAAGGTTTTATGTACATTGGGTTATAATATAGGAGAGACAATTGAGCCCAAGTATTTGTTTAGGTTTCTAGTATTAAACAAGTGTTCAGTCACAATGTCTAACAAATATATCAAACTAAAAAATATTTGGAAACTTAGTTTTATGTTCATTTTTTTTTTTTGAATAAATTACTTTTATTATTTACATGTTTTTAATAATAATTAAATTCAATAACATGAAGGTATAATAGTAATAGTATGTAAATTAGATTTTCATATCCTTAGTATATGTTTAATCAATAGGTTTAAAATTATAATGGACGACCAAATAACCATAATGTAATTGATACAAGATTATCCCTACGATCTATGAATATTAAAATATAGGACATATTATCATTTTCATGAATATTCATAAATTATAATTTTGTCATTTTTGATTGGATTTAAATCATAATCACATTTTGTTTGATTAAAGAAATAAAAATATACAATATGTATTAATTTCAAATTTAATATTTTATTATTGTCATAAATACTCAATCTCAGCTTCAGTATTTCCAGTTCCATTTGTATCTAAGTCTTACAGTATTGATAAATATGAAATAATGAAACAATGAAAAGTTTGGTCAAATTTATATTATTATACCTTTGCATTATATTCGGGCGCTGCTTGTGACGTCTGGTTATCTTGCAAGCCAAATTGCAATATTAGTTTTAAATCAACTATTATCGTTAGGAAATCATATCGAATTCATTGTGATGGCTCTAATTGTTCGTAAGAAAAATATTTAATGTTTTTTGAAACAGTGGTCACAATTAAAAATACTCAGCTAAGTTTATTGTGTGGTTCTTCTTAGATCAGGGCGCGTTTGGAACCAGCCTTAACTTTATAGTTGGAAAGCGTCCAGAAGAGCTTATCTCGTTAAGTTTGACATCAAAATAGATCCCTCTGATTCTTCAAATTGACATACACAAGTGATCAGTGAGTGAAGATATAGATTCAAGATGGAAAAGATAAATATAAATAAAAAAATAATTTAAAAATTGCTATTTACGAATACTAGATCTAATAATTAATTCACAAGTTAAGTTTTTGGCACACTAATAATCAATTTTGTCATTATAAAAAGTATACTGACTGATATGAGAAAAATATTTAGTCTATTTTTAGTCAACGAGTAATGTTCTTAAACAAGTTAAGACAATTTTTACATTTGTAGATAGATTGTATTTATTTTAAATTATTTAAAATTATCCATTACAACAAAATATAAAACAAATTATAAAACTTTATTTTAGAACACAGATTTAGATTTTTATTTACTTTAAATATGTTTACTAGATACTAACTTTAGAGAGGTAACACATATTACTAATTTAATTGATATTCTGATATGGTTATTATATTATATTATATTGTATATAACGTTTTTGTAATGCAAGAATAAAAAAGTTTTGAGAGTAGTACACCATCTTAAATTGCTGAGTTTTGAGTTATTATTTTTCCATTAAGAAAATCTTTTCCCAGGGTAGAAAAGAAAATTTACTAACCATTACCAGAGACTTTGTTTCCGGAAAGCGACAATTTTAAAAATATTAGTGTAAAATCCTGATAAAAAATGTATCCTGCTATAAAAGATCTAAAGCTTTAAATATGTTTATTTACAACCTTTTAAGAAATCACCATTTCTTATTTAAAAGTCTGTGCGCAAATATATAAAATGACTTAAATATAATTTGTAATTGGTCCCAAAACAAATACATCTCTCATTTATAATATAATTAACATATTGTTCTTGACCAGTGAATCTCTAAAAACTGTAAATATTCCAACTGAGCAGTAAAATTTGTTACAATTTGTAGAATACTGGATCAATTTCATTTATATTATATTCAAATGTACTAATTAGTCGTCTGTTCTTCTTTACGTTTTTTTTATTATGTCAACTTATGTCAGACAGAAATATTATTTAGATACTAAACATCACTCTCTTGTATTGTGAATTGTTTATACAGTGTACAAAAAAACATCTTAAATAATAAAACACCATTTTTATAAATCTTTTTCAAATATTAAGAGATCTTTTAAATATTTCTTCTAACTACGAGACGACTCCAGTTGCTACTGCGTAAGCGTGGGAGTGCCTACTCATAATAAATAAACAAATAATTGATTTGACATTAGTCTAGAGTATCATAATTCACTTCGGCTTCTATTAGATCATATTACACGCCAATTTAGTAGAGCACATTTCAACAACATAACCTTGTAATCATTAATATTAAAATATTTATTAATTTTTCGAAGTTACACTTGTAAACTTGCTTAACTTTTTTTATTACGATTATATTTTTATTGTAATGGGTAATGTAAATAATTTTAAGTTTTTTTCTTTTGTTAATAAAAAATCTTAATCTTATGAAAAATTTCGGTTCTTATGATCTGTCGTTATAATAATGCTAAATCATTGAACCCTTATTTTAAAGGCTAGGGTGTTTGCCAAAATTCAAAAAATTAAAAGAATTTTTCACTATTAATTTAGTATATAGTATCAAAGTAATGATGATAAAACATATTATTTCTTTCATTAACTACAAAAAAAAAAATAAGTAGAAAAATTATTGATGTTGGCAATGGTGAAGATTACAAAACATGTTTTAAGAGTTCAATTAAATATATGCATATTTTTGTTAAATTCTGTACTTTTTAACTTGCCTGATAATTTTTACAATATTGAATACAATTATTTGAAGTTCGTATCGATTCATTCACTATAATCGATGTTTCAAATCAATTTAGGCCTCATAGGTGAGGCGAATCTCACTTTTGAATTTAAAATTAATATACTACATCAGATGTGAACTATTAAATTGGTCTTATTTTAGTATCTTACTAAACTGGGTGTGCATTTGTTAGCATTTCCAAGCTACCTATCAAATATGTAGTTTCGTAAATTAATTATCATATTCTGAAGTTAGTAATAAGTTACCTACAGACTTATTGAATATATTGAATATATTTATTCTTGAACAAGAAAACAGTAGTTAAGATTTATATAACATATTGTTGAATATAAGACCGCAATTATACTATATTAATAGCTTTCTACACTTTCCCATGTTAATCTTAAGAAAATAGCGGATTTAATATTTTTCAATGTGCCAATAATTGATAACAAGTATATGAAATATTTTTAACAACTTTTAATACAATTAGTTTAACGGTACTTTCGATTTTGGTATTAAAAGTACTACTTTTAGGAAAGTACTTCTTCAATAAATTTAAAATAGTAATATTCTTCGCATATATACATGCCACGAGTACCTAATAAATTGTATTTTTTTTAATCAGATAGTAAAAAGACTTTAGTTGGAACTATATATATAAAAGACTTATACTAAAGACTTATAATTTATGAATAGAAATAGTGAATCGGTAAATACGGGAATGTTTAATAAATTTTTGTCTCAAGTTTATAATATTCAAAAGGGATTAAAGTTCTTTGAGGTAATATTTGTTTTCAATATTTATTAATTACGATTTTATTATAATAATACTTATTCATTTTTATTGTAGAACTTACCATTACTTTATAAAAGATTTACTGATATAAAAGTAAAATAAAAGAATAAATTAACAATATATAACAATTAAAAATATTTAATAAGAATTCCAAAGGAACTGACAAAGTTTGGCAGTCTTTCTCTAGTAACGGAACGAGTTGGTTGTACTCATATCCGAAAACACGGCTTGATGGACAATTTGATGAAAATAATTTAATAATGTGTAACTTAAGTGTATTAAAGTTAAAAATGTATTCGTGTAAGTATATTTAAACATAATTTTAAACAGGTAAAAATTGTTTTCAAATATGGTTTTATATTAAGTGAATATTTGTAAAATTGGTAAATATTTTTTTTTTCGGTTAACCACATATAAAAGAAAAATATAATTCAAATGAAACTTTTATAGTGATAACGTTCATAGAAATAGCTTCGTACGTTCAAAAGCAAAAGCCATCGCTTTTATTTCATTAACTATTTTATGAAATATTTGACTTAAAAATTTTTTTCAAAGGTTAAAAATTATATTTTATAAAATAAACAGGGTATTACTAAATATTATTACATATCTTTTTTAGTATTATAATAACTTTATTGTTAAATTTCATTTCTGTTACTACCAATAAATAATTTATTATTTTTGAAACTTCAGCTTCTTTGTATTTGGTAAGAATTGTTTTTGATTGTTATCATAATTACACTAATTTTGTTAGTGTAATTATGATAACAAGTGTCAGTCAGTGTTTCCGGTGGTTTTTAGATTTTTTATTTAGTAAGGTATTAATTAAAAAATGACCTTGTGTACAAATGTTTTAAAAACAAATTTCAAAAGCAATTATCTTACAAATATCATTTAGCTACAGGCGTGTAATTATTCAAATTATTCCAGTATCATTCTGTTTTTAAGATTTATTAAGAAAAATACGAAAAATAATTATAATTACTGTTTTTTTATGTTATTAGCAACTATAAGGTTTTTTCTCTCATATAATACTTTAGATAAAATATTTTACTATTCACAAATGACAGTATCTAGTTGCAATCTAACAACAATTGTTACGTAACAGTTGTCGGAGATCATGTCGGAAATACGTGTCTGCTGTAGCTAAATGATTTATGGTTGTTGCGTCTTAATGCTTCAAAGTACCTTCAAAGTACCTTAAAGTTATGAGGTTTGAAGCTATATCTTTTTTATTTATTTTTACTTATTTAAAGTTTATTGTAAAACCAAAAAAGAAAGGATTACAAAAGGCGGACTTAATGCCTGGTGGCTTTCTCTGCCAGTCAACACTTGTGCTGGTGAGAAGGTTGAGTAGGTCCATGCACAACATTACAACTAACTAAATACAAAAATATGTATATATTAAATTTAATTCCCACTTTACTGGTTTACTCAGAACAGGTTACGAAAACTAAAAGTAAACAACTAAGCAAGGAAACAACATAATATTACCAATATGTAGTTATCGTACCAACTCAGACGTTAACTATATTTGATTTTAATTAAATGAATACTTTGACACATTTGCATAAAAATAATCAACTCCTTTTTTACGGAATGGCAAGTTGTTTATAAAAATATACATTAAAAAATATTATATAGGCAAAAAGTATCTTGAAGGTTTTTACAAGATAATTTTTTAATATATCGCGATCAAAATTTTACCATAATTAAAATTTTTAAAGCAAAGCAATATATACAAAACATATGAGACTTCTCTACAATATCTTCCTTTTAAACGGTTTCATACAAATGGTATATATGATATTTGTAATTTGTCTTTTAGACTCAATAAAATATTTTTTTCGCCGTAAAACATTATGTCTTAAAACGCATTTATATTTTAATATTTTCATACTGATTTTACGTATTTTTATATAAAAGTTAAAATATTGTCACTATTGAAATGAATTCAAATAAAAATAATTGCCAAATTATTTGAAATTATCTATACATGTATACACCATGTGGAGCTTATTTAATTTTGAATAAATGTGAAGAAAAAATCATATGAACAGGGTTCGAAACCGCAAACTCTGGGAAATGTTCTTGTCGCTCTACCAATTGAGCTACGATATCGCATCCCGCTCCGGTGAATTTAATTTTATATTTACAACCTTTACATCAGAATGGAGGTGACATATAATACACTACAATGAAAGATTCTACTAACATACACAAACACAAATGCACAGACATATTATACACTTTTTTTAAACTAATTTATGTATATTCAAGTTAGGCACTTTTAGTGTGTTAACTTTTAAATTTTCTATTATGTAAATCATAAAAGTGTAATCCGGGTTGATCTTACTCATAAGCAAATAGTGTTTAGATTTATAATTTTGTAACACTGTTGGATTACCAAAGAAAATTAATTAAATAAATAAAGAAATCAAAATTATTGTAATAAATTGACTTTAAAATATTATAAGTATTGACACGATATAATCCTGCGAAATACATACAACTGTATTCCCTAGAATTACAACAAGAAACTAGAATTGTGCTCGAATCCACTTTTTTACTCCAAATGCATAAATTAATGCGTGAGCTGATCGAGAAAAAAACAGTTATTTATTATGTATTAAAAGCATTGCTGAATGGTTAGTATCAATTCAACATCTTATCTATTAATTTAATTGATATTGATAGAGGGTATATCTTAAAATGTAAAAAAAAGTTAAATTTATTTATATAAATTTACAACTTATGTTTCATGAAGATTAATTCAAATCGTGATTAACTAATATTCAAATGGAGGCTTAAAACATTAAAATATTTCCTGACACCACAACACACTGGGGATTTTATAAATAGTAGTAAAAATTGACACAAAGTTATGATAAAATTACGTTAAAAGTATCATCTGGAGAAGGGCTAATAGTCTTTATTATAATCACCTTGACATGGAGGTCAAAAGTTATTAGTCGAGTAATGTAGGAAATAAATTAAATAGACATTGAGAATATAAAAACTCTAGCTCTTCGTTATCATTTATTAATTCATTGGACATGACTGTCTAAACAATCGCTTAAAAGAGGTATTTAATTATTTTTTTAAAAATAAGTAAAGCAGTGATATTCTTTTAGTATTGCGACGTTATATGAAAGCGGAAAGTATGATATGCTAATGGACAATGGCGATACAAAAAATAATTATCATTGCCTCCAAAGCGCAAACATTTTACATAAAATGTTTTTATAACATAAGGGTATTTATTATGAATTGTACAAATAACGTTATTTTATCGCTTTCACCTACAAAGATACTGAGATAATGGTAACACTTGGATGGATAAAAAAAATAAGTATTATGTCAATGAATTTGTCGAAAATTTGATGCAACTGCTACGGAATCTAATAAATTTTTCTGAGTTCATAGACTCTCAAAAACCCTTCACATATTTCAAGCCCCCTTAAGTATTTATAAAATATATTTTTTAAACCGCAATAAAGTGATATATTTTTTCTAGAAAAGATTCCTAAAGAAATAAACCTTGCTTCGTCGATGTTCTCAAAATTTTGTAGACTAATTTTACATTTTTATAAGTTTGAATTTTTTTCATGAGTATTAGCTGAAAAAGAAAATTCCACTTCCAAGTGGTTATATATGGAGTTGAAGTTTCTACATTTTTATATTTAAAGTTTAAATTTTCAATAAATTTCATTAAAAGTAAATCAGACTTGTATTAACGTTTTTATATTAGCGGCATCGGAGGTTGCCTGTTACTATACACTCTAACGATATCTCCTAAATGTATAGGAAGGAAAGAATCCTACCTCATTTCTCCTTTAAGATATTTTATGCATACAATAACTAAATACCTTGAGAAATAATATAATCACGAGACAATGCAGTAAAGATAAATTTTTGTAGTCTAAAAAGTTAACGCATTGATAAAACTTACAAACTTATGAAAGACTTGGAAAAACTTTAGGTACTTTTAAGTTTTTACGATATTAAACGTGCTTGTGACTCCAAAGGAGATTAGATATGAAGTGTTACAGTATACAGATTATCTTATAAAATTAGAAAAGTTTATTATGAATATTTATTTTATTTTTAAATGAGTTCTCAAGATTATTTTATTTTTGTCTTAAAGGGATTTATTTTATAATTAAATTTAAGAATACTAATAAGTTAAAGACGATATAAACGATTTAAAGTTATTACTTTATTATATTCCTACTATAGAATATTTAATTGTTCTATTCTCATGTAACTTGAAATTGCTGATTAGACGATGATGATGATTCAATATATCGAATATGAATTAATCAGCACTCTACAATGTTATGAGAGGATTTCTGAATCCTTTGTTTATGGAATTTGTTATTTTGTTTTGGTTTAATTTATTAAATCCACTCTTGTTTTCAACTTTTTAGCTTTGTAAGTTATCAAAAATTTATTATTAATAAATTATAAGTCCAGAATTTATATTTTTAGATCCACTGATTCTGACCGTCTTAATTAACGAGACTAAAAGTTTGTATCGTTCTTACTTCACTTAACAGAGTTGAAAAGATTCTGATATTATTATTTCTAAGGCCGCAAGTGGTTTGAGCTGAGCGATACACTACATTTAAAAAAATATTTTACTACTGTAATAATGTTTTTTATTTTTTTTAGTAGACGGAGAATAAATGAAGAAAAAATAGAGTGATTTTAAGATTAATATATCTATTTATCAACATATAGCGTGAATCAGTAGAAACACGCCTCTGTACAGCAATTAGTAACAAGCGCGTGCAATAGAAAGTTCTAATTTTTATATTAATTATATGGGACAATAAATTATATATATTTTAAAATTTACAATAACAATGATTTTCAAAATTAAGTCCACGCTTATAGGACCTATAGCTCTTTACTCATGCAAAATTTCAAAGTTCTATCTCGAACTATCTAGGAGGAGTAGTGACACACAAAATTTCTGTTTCGTCGGTAAAGAGCTTCTTTTCGCTCAGCTCAATTATAATATAAAAGAAATATTCTGATTTGTATTATAAAGCACTTTCTCACATTATATTTATTATATAAAACAATAAATAAACTTATAATCTATGGAGTATTATGTACTCAATGTTTCATAGTAATCAAGTCGCCTATTGTTCTTTTTTTACCTTTTTTATTATCTGTCTTTTCTATTTTCGGCACATTTATTGTGTTTTATTTTCAATGAATTTAATTTGGAACGAGTAAGACAAATAAACTATATACTATATAACACTAAGGCTTTAAAAATATTTTTTCAATTATTTCATATAATTTATCAAATTTATCTCGATATTCACAAAAATTAAATCAATAAAAATACCGAAATATTCGTCACATTGATACATAAACAACAAGCGGTAATGGGTGCAAGCCCGATTTCAATAACTTTTTGGTTAAGAAATTTTTTTTATTGCATCAATACGTATGCTGCAAGTATAAATACTTACAGCTTAATTCTTGATTAAACGTATAGCTTAGATTAATTAAGTTATGATAAAAAGAAATAACTAATTAACACATACATACACACAAACATAGAGTACTAAAAATAAAAGGTAAAATAACAAAAATAAATAAATAATGAGATAATTAAAATAAATATATTGATTTTTGAGTGCTATATTTTCTTTCGTTTAAATTTCAAACGTGTTTCATTAAAAATATATTTAGGTAAATAATATTTTACAGACACATTTTCCCGATATTTAATGCGCTTCCAACTTATCAATTCTAAGTTACGTGAATACGTATCGACTGATGCCAAAACGAAGTCAAATGCTCTACAGATATTATTAAATTTCTTGTTGAATTCATAAATGTTTTGTAAGACAAACATTAAAATATAAAATGATGTTCATTTCATAAAAAATAATTAAATATTACTAATAATAATATATTACAAATACATGTAATAACTGTAGTGATTCAAAGTTATTTTTTATAATTTTTTTTATAGATTAAATCGATGTAAACTAATACTTAATAAAATAAGAAAATACTAAATCCAATTGTGTATCAAAATCTTTATTCGATCCGTCCACATTCATCGACCTGAATTTTGAATTCTATTTTAAAATAAAATTATTTACTGCTTGTTCTCCAAAAGATAAATTATGTTTTTTTTTTATGTATTTCATTTCGCCTAAAAGTAACAATAAAATATATATAAAAAAAAAGTTATTGTGCTATTCTCATATCATAGAGAAGTCACTTTAAAAGATGCCTTAGACTTATCAAAATTTATATACCTTGACACCTTTACACCGCAAATAAAAATTCATTTTTATTAGAATATAAACGATATAATCGAAACATTATGTAATATCAGCCCGTTAGCATTAATGAGAAAAATTAAAAGATATTCACGTACATTCAAAATAATTTTTAATTTACAGTTTTTGCGTTACGTTTACGTCTATTCAAGTTTCCTAGAAATCCCTTAGGTAGTAGTAGAAATTGCACAACCAGAACATCACATTTTTAATGTATCACCCAATTAAATAATTATATTAAAAATACTAAATAAGAAACATCTACGGTAAAAAATATAAAGAATACGAAAAACAACCATCGCTTTAGTAAATGTCTGTGTGACATAAGAATTTTCTCATACTCATGGGAAATATACAAAAACTTTGATTAATTACAATAAAACAGAAAAATGGACGGATTGATTGAATTGGGTTCTGTATTTTTGATAGCTTATTAACTGAGTTAACATATGAGACGCTTTTTATTGCGAAAAATTGTGTGACTTTTACACAAGTTTGGCTGAAAAACAAATTATGCTTTTTTTTAGAGTATTTGTTTTTTCAGTATTAATAAAATTTCTATAAAAATTAAACTAAGGTAATATTAGAAAAAAAATTTATTTCTAAAAATAAATAATTTTCATAAAATTTTTTAGTTTTCGAATTTTGCTACTTTATTTTGGTCCTTTTTTTAAAAAGATATTGACAATTCGATTTCAAACCCTATTCGTGAACAATCTCATTTTGTCCATTCTAAGAAAGGAATGGCCATAAAGACAAACATAGACATTTACGACTCGGACCAAGCATACCTGATATGATTATTGTAATGTCCAGGGATTCTTGATCTCTAAGGGTCAATATTTTACGTATTTATTACATTTGTAAAATAGGTAGTGTATTGGTAAACTAAATAAATACCAAAATTCTTGCTTTTCGAAATAAGGAGTTCTCATATATTCTCTAACTTATGTTATAAATTTTAAGTGGAGAGGTTATCTCGTATTACAAATTTTAAAATAATATTTTTTTTAACTATAACTCTTCTGGTTTTAATTTAATTAAAACTACACATTATGACGTAAGTTAAGAGGACTATTTAAGATATGAAGGTTTCTGTAAGAAAAGTGTGTCACAATGATGATAGTATTTATTATCTCTTATTTCAGAATTTTCCGTATAAATTTCTTTTTTATCTCTGAACGAAAACTTTTTATAAAATATAAACAAAATATTGCGAACTTATTCACTTATACACTTACAACACTCAGAAATTCGATTCAAATGTAAAACTCATAGCCATAAATATATATTCAGCAAATATTAATCCATTTTGATCAATCTGATATCACCTAATGTGTGTAAAAGCAAACATTTCCTGGTAATCCAATTTTGATAATGTATTTGAAAATCATTTACATAAGCCCAATTGGCCTTCCAATTAAAATATGTTACTGTATAATTATTTTAATATAAAAATGACTTTTGACAGTTGAAGGAAAGTGTGATAATTTCCTACCTTTTATATTTTAATGGTTTGAATTATGTTAGTTTTTATTAAAATCATATCATTCGATGATCGCAGAGTTGATAATCCAGTATTTTGTTACTGATACTGACGGTATATTAAGAGGAAAGCTCTGAGAGTGATACCACAAATTAAGTTATCATATTGGATGTGGTTTATACTGACATTTAATTTACCCCATTCAAAGATTTTTTAATTAAAAACAGAACTTTTTTTTCAGCACTTATCAACGTTTTCTGCATAATAATTCAAGAATGATTTTCCGAGAAATATTAAATATATAATTGAAAAGTAGTGGGAACAATAAAGATTTTAAATTCTACATTACAAATAAAAAGAAATTCTTTGAATTAAACTTGTACATTACAAATAAAAAGAAATTCTTTGTTTTGAAATCACAACCTCACACATTATCTAGTAAGAGATGTCGACCCTTTAAATATTGGAGGTCAACCGTGACAGGTTGTAAGGTAAACCCTTCTTTTCTCTTTTATTTTCTTGCTAGAAATTTTCGTTAGAATTGGAGTAAATTTGCTCACATGCGAGCAGAAACATTTCAAGCAATTTTAGATAGTTTATCTACAAATTGCAGAGTTCTAATTTATTTTACTTTGAAAACATTAGGAAAAACTGATTATATGTCTACTTTGAAATTTTTTTTTAGTAATCATTTTAAAAAAGTTTGACTATACTTAAAATAATAAATTTAATTAAATATAAGTAAGCTCGTAAATGCGAAGAACACCTTTAATAAAAAAAATGCTCTGTTCGTCTGAAAATGGTTTCAATTCCAGACTAAATATCGAATAATTTCTTAAAATATCAATTATATTTTTGAAATTCATTAAATTAAAAAAAATAAAGATCTGCAGTTGATTGCAATACCACGTCGAAAATCTTATTTATTGTGTATTATTTTAGAATGTGTTTTTTTAAATTAATGTTAACAAAGATACATAATAACCAAATTGAAAAAACGTTATATTTACGAGTCCACAGTAAAACCATGTAATGGCAAAATTTTTCGAAATCCATGTCATGATAATATGCTATTCATGATAGTGTTTATTTTATACATGGATTCGGTGTAAATATTAATTTATGAGTAGTTAAATAGTGTTGTAGGTAGATTTACAAGAGCCGACATTGCGTTGGTCAGTTTATTTCATCACATGCAGTGTGCAACCAACCATGTTCTAAATATAGCTAATTCTATAAACAATGCAAAAGCTATTAATTCAACGAACGTTCTAACGAATTTCATTGACTTTAAATAATGACTTGTAAAGTATATAAATAGAACATTTATATTATTGCTATTATTTATACAATTTATTACAATATAAATTGTAAAAGTAAAAAGTATAAATATATTTCGAGCTGCATTAATTTACTTTAAATCAATAATTTAACTTTTATAATATAAATATTGGTAAATGCTTTTTATTATAAATCTAAAGTAATTTTATTAACTTGTCTAATTGCTGTTTATAACTAGTAACCCTATGATTTTTTTATGTACTGTTGTCCTTCACATCCTCCCTTATAACTGCCCTTATTTGTACATCAATATGGTTGCAATTAATTTGTCATATTATTTACAAAAACAAACAAATAAGTAAGTCCATAACAGCGTTACAGAAATTATTAAACATTTATTACGTCAGGCGTCCAAGTTGGGATTGCAATTAAAATCATCACCTGTCATCCTTCACTGTCACTGTGTTCCATCTCAGTAAAAGGATTTTAAATATTAAGTTTATAATTTAATTCATAGCAAGTTAAGGTGGAATTTCAACATAAATTCATTTGTTGTCGAGTAAATGTTTGAAGTACTTTTTATTATTATCTGATCTGATATTTCTTTCAAGAATGCATTACATCCTATGTATATTTCTGAAGTTACCTTGTTAAACTAACTTGTTATACTTCATAATTAGTTGGGGCTAAGTTCAAGTCATGATCGATTTTATATATCCAATTTCCTAAGCAACATAGTATTAACACTTATACTCGTATCCATTTTCAACTTCGTTTCTCTCACCATCTTTTACTTAAAAAATTATAGATAAAATAAATGTTCCTTACGCTTGTTTTTACTTATTTCTCCCGTAAAAGAAATCAAACACCAAAATATTTTTAATTATCTGCTCCTAGTTTTTATACACTTGAAGTCATTAAAACTTACGGTGTTTCACTACTAAAGTTTCTCAAAATTTTTATTTTTAATATTTGAGGTTATTAACTAGTCATCGCTATTGCAGTCCTTGGCTTTCAATTTCATGGTAGTCCTAAATTATAGATGTATATATATATATATATATATATATATATATATATATATATATATATATTAAAAACCTTCACTTTAAATTGTAATCTGACTTCCGAACCGATTAGGGTAGCTATGAAAAGACAAAGCATATCGGAAATTGAAACTAAATCTGGTGTGAACATAAATGATCAAACTACGAAAAGTTAAAGAACAAATGCAATCAGATGATAAGCGATACATGTACAATCTTACAAGTCATTAAATCTTGAACGAAGTTACGTGGAAATTTTCAACGACGGTAAGTAAAAGTTTTGTAAAAATTACGGTCCTTCGCCTTTAAAGCTAACTAAAGGTGACGTTATTTTTGGTTGAAGCTTTAAATTAAAAATTTAGTAACTGTTCCTGCAGCCTTACTTCTATATCTTAAAGCAAGATTACAATAATCTTACTTTAATAATATATCGAAAAGAAGTTTTTATGATGTAATTCTTTTTCTTTAGTTATATTTCTTTAAAATACAATATTAACTCGTGAATAAGGTGTTTTTGACATTACAGACATTAATATAATTTAAAAAGATTACAGGTGTAAAACAATATTGTTTTACATATATGGTATAAAAAAATATTATTATGTTAATGTTGAATTTTTTTTTCTATGACAGTTTTAAGATTTGTGAGTACACCACTTACTCTGGACGTTTATACTTTACATCGCATCCATACTCTCTATACCACATCGTGCCTCCAACTTGTTTTCAGTTTCTATTGTGTATGCGCAAGAAATTATTATATTGGTGATGCCGTTTTACTCAAATGCTATTGGACTCTATAATATCTCAATTCAGCAAAATTACTAACTGACTTCCTACTATTCTAAAACTATTGTAAATCCCTCGCTTTCTATTGGCATCTTAATAATCTTATTTCCAATAGTCCTGGTCATAGTAGAAGCACTGCTCCTCTCAGGGTTATGTTAGATAAATGGAGAATAGACTGTATAATTTAAATTAGTCTTTTATTCGTGAGAGAATATATTTCAAATAATTGTGTCAAGAGTTCTAAAATTTGTATTAAGTCGCATAAAATTTCGTGTCTGCTTCGTGAGTTATTCAAGGACAACGGTCGAACAAATCAGCTTGTAGCGATTATCACGGTTTCTATTGTTCCAATGATGTTAACATTTATTATTAAATTGTAAAGAATAAATTTGTCACAAATTTTATTTGAAACAGATTTTCATGCACTTAACCATTTTGGCGATAAAGGGAGGTGCTAGCTCAACCGTAAATATAATGAATATTACCTTGAAATCTGTATAATTTGTATTATTAATGACTTAATACATTGTTCTTAATATCATGTTATATATTTTAATCTATTAATGTAATAACACTTATCACCTTTTCTAATTAAAATAAATATTTAATCTGAATACTTTGAAATAAGAGGTTGTAAGGTTGTAAGTAATTAAAATATTATTTATTTTATCTCAAAAATGTATAATTTAAGATATTGAAATATATTTATGTTTCTTTGTTGAAACTAAATTTTAAGTAGAAACTAAAAAGATATACATTCATATAATAATTATAATGCTGCCAGTTAAAATGTAAAGATATTTTTGTTTTATACATAATCAGTTATAAGTAAGAATAGCATGTTAGTATTCAAATATTTTTACATGCAAAATATTTATAGTTACTAAGAGATGTATTTCTATTCATAATATATTTAATATTATATAGTATATAAAATTCAAAGCTATAATAACATAAAAAAAATATACATTCTTAAACTTAATATTCAATAAATATTTTGGGAGAACATATAAATACAGACTCATTATTTTAGGATTTTATTATTAAATAATTTGTTTCCCTAAAAGGACCTAAAAATTTAAACAATACAAAAAAATAAAAATTCGTAGAAAAGTTCATGGATTCTGAGAATATTCATAATATTTAACTTTTTTTTACATATGATTTTTTCTTGTATTTAGTCTTTATTATAATAATATTAAAATACGGAACTAGACTTCTTAATTCATTAGTTAACATTATTGAGCTAAGATAATATTCCAGACTATATACCTATGCGAACAGAAATTGAATGTTTCGCAATGTTTTTCAACTAATGGAACAGATGGCCGAATTTTGGACGGAAAAATCTAATACAAAACAGTTTTTGTTAAAAAAATATACAAATTTGAAAATAATTTTTTGATACAAGTGCGTGTCATCTAGTTGAAGTAATATGTAAGTAATAATTATATTTTTGCTCTTTTATAGCTTCAACTTAATATTTATTTTGAAAGTTGAATAACCTTAACTGAGAATTATTTGAATCCGTATAACATTTAAATGCGTCTTTAAAGACATCAAAGAATATATGAGGAGCTAAATAAAGAAATTTGTAATTTTTTTTTTTTTTTTCATTCTTCTCTAAATCAGAATGTACAACATAAAAATATGTATCTCATTAATTAATTAAGTACAATGAAAGAAAGTCAAACAAACATTCAAATATCTAGTCAAAAATTCTCCGTTTTACACATAAGTAATATAAGTTATTATTATAGTATGTGTTTTTGTTCTTCTTTTACGTGATAAAGATAAAAGGTTATAGATTCTAATAGCGATAGAAACAAAGCGCATTTGATAGCCTTTGTATGAAATCAAATAATGGTGAGATAAAATACTTTTTATTCTAAAAATTAGGAAATAAACAGATATTGAAAACATTTTAAAACTCCTCAAAAACAGTAAGATATTAACCACTATCATTTATAATTTCACTACAATAGTACTTGTACATAATCTTCATTTATTCAAAAATTTGAAAATATACCACTACAATACCTTTCTGAATGTAGAAATTTGTTAACGAGATACAATAATTATATACGGCCATCAATAAACTAACATAATACCATAATAGCGTGTAATTGTTTCCATTTTTACATATGCTTTCAATAATTTATAGATGTAAAGAAAAAATGTATCAACTATAATAAATGTATACAACAAAATAATCACTAATATGACAATAAAACATAAATATAAAAAAATGTATGTTCAATTCATGTACAAGAAGAATAATTAATGAAAAAATCAAAAGATAGACTAATATTAAGTATTTTATTGTTTTTGAAATGTCTGCCTGTGCACGAAAATGTTAGCGTCCCAGCTGACATCTAGGATACTTTTTAGTCTGGAAACTTCACATATTTGTAAGAGAAGATACAAAAACTGATTTCAACAATACTTACAATACTACAAACTCGAACAAAGATATCTTTATTTAATAATTATTTTTGTAAAAAAAGTATGGTTTTTTCTATAAAAAAATATAAAATGAATTAAAAAAAAACAATATGTTTTTGAAGCGCTTTAAACATAACACACAATCGGTTGAGGTTAACGGCTTAAAATTTAATACTAAGATTACAAACTAAAAGACAGTTCAAGATAAATAAAAGCTTATAAAAAAGTATGGATTTGTATAAATTATAATCGAATTATTTATTTTTATTTTAGTCACAACGAAAGAGGATTATAAGCAGATGAAGTCGCTAGCATGATGAGAATCTAATATATACATATTTGGTATGTTGAGTAAAACGGTATTTTATAGCGTATTCAAACAATATTTATATCTTATATATATAAATGTAAAATAAGTAGGTATATATACAAAATACAACCATTATAGTGCTCATTACCTTTTTTACTGACGAAAACACGAAATACTGAGCAAAACTAAATGTATAAATAATAACTTTAATAAATCCCGTGGTCAAGGTATAATTTTTTTAATAAATATATTTTCATATTCAAAAAACATACCATAACTCTCAAAAATCTTAAGTCTCTAAAATATATTTCTTATAATTTTTTTTATACTTTAAAAACCAAAATATTTTAAAACTTATTTATGTTAATTACTTTTAGGATTACATATTTGTTTATAATTCTAATTCATTAACCATTAATTTAAATTGTTTAAGTGGTATAGGAATCTTTTGATTAAGACTAAGTTCGTTTTTGTTATTTCGGTTTTGTTACGTCAAATTATTGATTGCACCATTGAAAACATCAAAACAGAAACGAAAAGAAACGAACAAAGAAATGCAACTGTTTCTTATTTTCAGGGGAATAAAATTGTTTAATAGTAGAATCAGTTACAATCATTTAATCAGGATTCTTTGTCTGTAAATTCCTATTTATTTAAAGAATCCTGATTATCTGAGAAAAGTTTAATAAAATTGGTATATAAAGCACTCGTTTATATAAATATATAAATTGATTATATTTTATTTATTCCACTTTATTCTAAAATAAAATAGCCCTCATTCCTTGACGTACTTCATGAATATATCAGCAACAAAGGTTTACATTATCAACTTGAATCTACATTGTACCCCTAAATTATAAATTAAATTCATAAGAAATTCTCCGTTTAGCACATTAAAGGATTGTGCATAAATTATATTAACATTTTTAGCAAAAAAATGAGGTAATAAATAAATAAATAAATGAATTTAAAAAAAAATCTAAAATGTACTCTTTCTTGTAAGTACCGAGAAATATAAAAGTATGAGAGACACATTTATTAATAATATGTTTATTATACTGGTCGTTGACAAGACATTATTAGATTTTTTTTAACATACATTAAAAAAATTGGATTAATCGAGCACGAGAAGTATGGCAATATATTGTACATGACCTCAAACTACTCTTAACAACCCTTAAGAAAAGGTTCACAAAGTATTTATATATCTCAAACAGAAGTGGTCTATTTCTTAAAATTTAAGATATAATTTGTTTTCCAACGCAGATTTATTAAAGACTTTGGTTACCATACAACATTGATCAAACAAGTATCTTTTTCATCTCTTGATGAAAAGATATCAATAAATAATTTAATAAACATTTTTTATTCCCTTTCAAAATTGAATCTATTATAAATATACAGGACTTATAAATTCACAAAGATCTAATTAAATATACAATAAATTCTGCTGAGGCTTCTTGGCCTCTGTGAAAAATAACTTGAGTTTGAGGTTTATTAAATTATAACATTTGTATTCGACTCGCCCTTTTGACAAAAGAACAAACAATGGTTTTCAGATTTTAATTATGTATATTTCAATAAAAATAACTTATAAAGCTATATAATTTGTTTGGAATACAATAAGGAATCTATTTTAAAGTTATTTCAAAATATTTTATAAATATCAGAAAATCTTTGTATATATAGAGCTTAAAACCGCGAAATAATAATGGAAATTAGAACCAAAGCACAATGTTTTTGTAATGTTAGCATCTACTCATGAATATATCGTCAATTCTACCATGTGGAAAATCTACAAGGAAGAATCTCGAAGTAAGGCCAAAAAAGAGGCTGGGAATAATACACGTCAAATCATTATCAGAAAATAAAGAATGGTAAATTTAGCAGGATAACTCAAAATGTTCGTGCTATAAATATTGCTGCAATAATTATAATAACTTAATAATACTGTATAACTCTCGTCAGATAGAAATTAGTTTAACAGCATTAACTTACAGGTATAATTTTGCAAGTATAGTGTTTACAAGATGTAGATTAATATTCCACTATATAATAATGTTAATAATTTTGTCTGTATAAATTAAGGGTGCTGTATATTATTTTATCCACTAAATCAAATAAATTATAGGTAATAAGAAATAGGTATTACATAACTTTTAATGTTCTAAAATTTCGAACAGGTTACACAAGCCGTAGTCATAGACTGACTATCTTACGCTTACCACCGTTGAACCCCTGACATCGAAATTTCTTCATCCACCCGCACGTCCTCGATTTTATGTAAATTGTCTGTCGCCGGTGCCACCTAGTCGAAATTGATAGTTAGTAGACATTGTACTTCGCCAACGCACTATTATTTTATATCAAACATAGTAATATATTATTAGCATATAACTATATATGAAATATTAGTTTATGTAATGTAAGTTGATGAATCCTTCTTTACAACATTTTAATGTTTATAGATTAGAATATATATTGATATGGATTCTGTAGGTTTATTTTTAGTAGAAGGCATAAAATAGAGTAACGATGAAATATTATTTTGTCGGAAACTGTGATATGAATATTTATTACTGTTTTAAAAAAAATGTTTTATATATTAATGCTATCTAAAATATTTTATAAAAAATTTGAAACTTGATCAAAGAACATTCACAAACACATGATTTTATCAAAAATAATTATTTGGTAATTTTGATAGACAATAATGTGATAAAGGTCAAAATGAACAGCTATAATTTTATTTGCTGGATGTTTGCTGGATGTTTTGCATATCCATATTTTCAAATACATCGTTTCATTTTTTTTTTATATTCTCGGTCAACGATGATTTATACAAAGTTTCATTTCGTATTTATTATGCCTATAGTAGCATCTGAAATATTATTACAAAAAATATTTTTGCTGCTCACGACAAAAGAGTTGTTCACCAAGAGTTCAACTCACGTGAATATTTTTCCATACTACTAAACAATTTGGTTGTTGCTTTGATTTAGAATCTTTTACAGGTATAAAACGTCATCTATTAGAATGGTATAGTTAAAAGCATTTTTAACTAAAGATTTACATTTTCTTTAATTATGGTTGCTGTACAGTGTCTTGTTATTTAAAAATAATCCAATAAATAAAGAGAGACCATCCGGGATATAACGTGAGTTAGATACCAAAATTCACATCTTTTTTTTTTATATCTAACATATGGAGATAATCGGACAGGCAAATAGAAGTATAATTGTGCAAAAAAAAAACGAAAAAGACTTAGTATAACATGTAAACTCCTATAACATAAACAACATATCTTCTTAGTAATTGTTTGCTTAAATTATTAAATTTTGGAAGTAAAACCACCATTTTACCCGAAATCCATTAAACAAATTTAACTATAAACTAACAAATATAGATTGTTCGGAGGTGCTTTGAACTTTTGGCCTTTTATATTTTAGGATAGGTTCTTTTTACTTTTATAATAGAAAATAAAAGCCTTTGTGTAGAAAAATAAATGTATGGTTATAATGCTATTCATGCTGAGGACATTTTAATTAAACCATGAAAGTTGGGAATGATTTTTGTACAAATATTGTATGGTTAAAACAATAGTTATGATTAATTATACATTCTTAATAAGGTTTATTGTTTTTTAAATGTATATAGCTTTGTTGAGTAAATTTAAATATAAATAAATATAGAATAAAAAAATTCTCGATGCGGATGGTTATATATATAATTAAATCACCGAAGTGAGCAACTATGTGGCAGCTCAAATTGTAGAGTTACGGGACTTGATTCCAGAGGTCGCGGGTCACGGTATTGTATTTTTTTTTATACTATGTATATTTGATTTAAATTAAAGTTCCATTACCGTTTCTTTCCAACAAAATAAATCAAATCAATATCCTCATGATACTTCGTGAAGTCCTTGAAAGCTGAAATTTTAAATGTAAGTTAGTAGTAGCGTACAAGAAATATAAAAATTAAAACTTAAAACTTTTACCCCCAACTTTTTCAACTAATGGATGAAATTTTATACGATACTTTCGCAAAGTTTGATAAAAGATTTTAAAAAGAAAGAATGATTGAAATAAAAATACAACAACAACATCAAAAAATCGAAATCCCACAAAAATCAATTTATTGTAAAAATTCATGAAGACGACACCATATCTCTGACAGTGTAATAAGTTATCAACTCTTATCCGTAGACAGAGGTTTACAATTCCTAATTTCACAATATTCTATACGGTAGTCAGAATATTTTTGCTTCGCCCACCGTCACATGGGCGGTACATTAAATAATTATTAACTGGTGATCATTTTAATTTTATACATACATACATACCTACGTCACATTCTTTAAGAAAATCTTTTGTAAATTAAGAGTTTAAAATTAATATCCATACTCTTCACGTTAAAAATATAAACAAATATATGATTTAGTTTAAAACCGTAAAACATTAACCGAATAATTCCATTGACCTTGTTGTTCTGTGCCCCTCTTGTTGACCTCAGTCTTGAGTGTAGCTTAGTACTTTATTATTTCTATCTTTAGTTGGAAACCTCTAATGTGTTTATCTTTTTGGATAAACAGATATTAAAGCATATAAATAAACACATAAATTACCACACCTCTGGAAATCTGGACCGTGAACATGTTAAAATTGTTATATCTAAATATGTTGAATGCTGCTAATGTGGTGAAAAGTTATTACATTCGGCCAAACATATTGATGTTAGAATATATAACAGGAGCATACAACATATTATGGTTAATATTATCGTTAGTGGTGGCCTTCAATAAAGTCCTAAAACTAATGTAGTGTAATAGACTTTTGTTTCAACATCACAATAACTTGACTAGTTGAAACTAATTAATTTTTAGAAAAACACCAACCACTAATATCTCAAAAAAGAAAATAGCAGATTTTTGCAAAACAATATCGCTTTATAAGTCTTGGTACGTCTATAGACCTAGCAGTAATTTCTTCTCAAGGAGACTACGGCCAGCGTTGCTGGACCTAGGTCCCAGGTATTCTAATATTTGAGCCGAATAACTGAGTTTCCTAGCGGTCTGAATTAACTTCGCGTTATAACAAGCTTGTAACTCATATCGTGCGTAGCGTTGCCTCTTCATGGTGGGACCGTCGAAGCGCCACATTCGAGTGCGACAGAGATTCTGAGTTGTCCTACTGTGACAGCGGTGGCAGCCGTCTTTCTTATTGGGTACCCTTAAATAAAGCGGCATCTTGTATGTTACTGGTACCAATTAAAAGATTATGTAAAGACCCTGTAAAGATCCCTGGACTCTTTACTGAGAACTATATAAAAAAATAGTAGTACAATAAAGGGTCAAATTTAAATAATTATTTCTCTAAACAATTTAATTAATAGTTTACTAGTTTATACTCGGGGGTAGTGTACACTTTTAAAATACTTAATTTTTTACATTATTGCTTTTTTGGGGACCATGAAATAATATTAAGTTACTTAATCAAAGTTTATGAATATCAATTTTGCTGTAATTAAATGAAAACTCATTGAAGGTCGATTTAATCCATTATAATTACTTTTTGTAAGAAAAGTTTTGCTATAAAATATATTTAATACAAAACATCATGGTTGAATAATTTTAGATAGACTTTGAAAGATTTAATAAGGAATATACGGGGACCGTTTTCAAACTTCTTTTACAATTTATAAGGTATAACATTTTTGTTTTAAATAATATTCTATTAATTTTTATGCTTACCATAACATTTTTGTTAAAATTAAAATATCCATAATAATATATAAATTCCAAAGGAACTCCGTCTGTCTGTCTGTTACCCTTTCCCGCTTAAACCGCTGAAGCAATTTTGATATAATTTGGAATAAACATAGATAAAATGTTGGGAAAGGCCTACTGTTTATCTCGTGAAAATATCTCATTTCCACGGAAAACAAAGTAAATCAAAAAAAAGCACCGCTTCACCGTTTAATAAAATCTAAAAAAATCTTCTTTAGTGGATCTGAATAACAATTCAACACACCATATATCCATTTGTGGTAGGTAAGCCAAAATAAGATATTTTATGTAAAATAAAATTAATATATAAATATTTTCACCACATTATAATTTAGCAGGCAAATTATTATAAGTGCGGTTACCCAGACAGACAGATATATGAGGGCAGACGTCGTTGTTGTTGTTGAATAACAAAGAAATCGACCGCATCAATAAGGCCTGAATAAGATATTTTTATAATCTCCAGTTCTTCTCTTATTTGGGTTTTTTGTAGTAAATTAAAGTGTAAATAGTACTACTGTTTTAATAATTCAAAAATAAGCATTAGATATTAAATACATACCTACTTTTTGATTCTTATATGTTCGATAGAAAGTAAGTTTTATGTTATTAATTTTGTAGAAATGTTTCGGTAGTTTGATTCAATATAAATAGATTTATAAATGAAATAGGTACATTTGGATTTTGTATAGATTATATATAGAAGATATTTGCTCCATTATTCTAAGTAGATTTAATTACCTTTTTTTCTGTTACCATGAAATCATTACGTCATGTTAATTTTGTACTTAAAGGTGATTGGTAGATTTGTTTGTTGATTATTATTGTTCTTTTTAGGTTCCTAAACAGCATTATATACTTATATCAGATACACTTGGTCAGATAAAAATTAGATGATAAGTAGTTTTGTGAGCGTGAATTATGTTTTTGTAGGAATGCGTTAATAAATAAAATTGCTACTTTTTGATATCGGTCAGTACATCAGCGTGTTTGTTTTCACAAAATATTTTAATTATTTTTTTGTGTAAGTTCATAATAAATAAAATATCATCATTAAAGTTTGGATTGATGTAAATAGGCGTTATAATTAATGAATTATCGTTACTCATGTTTAGTTTTTAAAAGTTTATAAAAAACATTTGATATAAGGCTCATGGTACCGCTGCTGTAAGTGCTGGGTTTCCTCCTATTGTATTTATATATTGATTACTCTAGGATATCAAACTATATAAATATATTTATATTTAAAGTGGAGTTTAGGGAAAAGTTCAAAACGGAGTTTTAAATTTTATATTATGTTAAACTTTATCATTATACTATTAGTGTAAAATCGTATGTTAAGAAAATATTTTCTTTTTTTCATACAAATTCATAGTATATCCAAAGCAACTCTTTTTTTTCTAACGGGGCTTATAATATATATGAATATAAATATTATGAACCTCGTTATACTGAAATGGAATAAATATGAACCTAAATACTTATTGTATATTTTTATCTCTTGCTTTAAAATAATTTGGTACTAACTCCCTGAGAACTAAAAGTTAACCAATTTTTGCTTTAGTTTCATCTAGAACAATTTGTCAGAAAATAACAAACAAGTAATGTAAGTACTTTGCGGTTTTTGTAATTCATTAACATGTATATTTCATTCTTAGTTGCTTAATGATGATGAGCTTAAGTTTTTTACGGTATAGCGCGATATATTATTTTTTTGCATAAAATATGCCATAGTTTTAATATACTAGTTTTATTCTTAAAGTAATTAATTTAATCGTATGTGAGCTTCTTTTTATCATATCATACAAAACTCCGTAATACATTTAGGGGAGCGTTCTCGCTTCCGAAAACTATTTTTGTTGAATGCAAACGAATACTTATTTATTTAGTTTTCATCATAAATACAAACAAAAAATTATGTTGTCTAAACTTTCCCAACGAACAAGTTAAATAGAAATACAATTGAAATACTACTTTTCGGTTTCGATTTGGCTATTTTATACTACTCGTAATCAATCATTTAGTCTGGATCTTCATAAATATTGTTATTATATTCACATCCAAGATAGTTAGTAGGTCAAAAATATAAACTTGTTTCAAATTATAGTTACATTACTGTCTACATTATTTACGGTGTGTGCTAACGCGATCCCGTGACGTCCCATTACGGCGAAGAGGGCAACCGTTGGTTTTTTAGTGGGTAGCCTTAAAAATGGCAGCATCCTCTATGCTGCCGGGTAGTCCCATATAACCCCCGGCCGTCACTCCGCTGGGTCGACGGGGTACCCGTAACGGGTTTTTCCAACGGAAAAAAAAAAAATGTCTACATTATTTACTAATACTAATTTTTATAACTTTCTAAAAACACTATTATTTTACTTTCGGAATATCTTGACCTGTTCCTGTCCACCCTTTCCTTGAAATTAATCGAATAGACATTTATCGCTCGAATAAATTCAGAGCCCATTGAAATCTATCTCAATGTCTTTTATTTATTTATCTTCTACCCAAATGATATATTTGGTAATCAATCTTCTGTATATAACATATCTATATAAAAAACGAGATGTGTCTTCTGAATGAATGAAAAAGAATTAAAGAATAATATTAGGCATAGCATATATGTATTTTATTACATAAATTATTAATGCTGTTCTAGTAACAAACCCCTAAAATCATTGAGTAATAATAAAATAAAATGTTGTTCTTTAATAATATAACTATTATATTTTAATAAAACAATTCACAATATTAATATACTTAACTTTATTTTCTCCAAATAGCTATAAACTCTTATTAAGTTATGGTTTCAGATCACAAATAACAGCAATATTGACTACGCATGACGAAACATGGAGAGCGTAGACAACAGTACCACATTATATGAAGGAATACTTAATTCGAGCGAATTCACACATCAAAGAGAGATCAGTCACATAATAATGAAGTTGGCAACGTGGCCTATAGAGAAATGTTTGGAAGAACATATCATAAATGACACTTTAGATAGTGATATAAGTCATGAACATATTTTTAACGGTACTCAAGTCACATGTTTAGAGCATGCCCCGGTTTTAACTCATAGTACGATGATAAGAGCTAGCGTACTTTCAGTAATGGCGATTTTATCTTTCGTTGGAAACTTCGCAACTATGATAAGTGTACAGAGAGGAAAGCGTGGCCGACGGCGTGCGAGACCATCGTGGACAGCAATATATAGTCTTATATTTCAACTGAGTGTAGCAGATTTACTTGTTACAATATTTTGCATAGCCGGAGAAGCTGCTTGGTCTTTTACAGTACAATGGCTAGCTGGCAATATTATTTGTAAATTATTTAAATTCTTACAAATGTTTGCATTATACTTGAGTACATTCATACTCGTTTTGATTGGAGTTGATAGATGGCTGGCTGTTAAATATCCTATGAAGAGTATGGCAACTGCCTCTCGAAGTGTTAAACTAGTAATAATAGCTTGGATACTAAGTTTTCTCTTAAGTTTACCACAGGTATGTATTCACTATTTTAATTACAATACATTTATTATTCTTTTTACCTCTAATTTCATTTAATTTGAATAAAAACAGAGCTATATAAATGTCACTCGTATTGTATACATTTATAATATTATGGGTCATACAATAAATACAGGTGTTTTTAAACGAATATTTACTGGAAATCATTATCCATGCTTACACAGTTGCTATTTTAAGGAATATAACATATTTTAGTGAATTGAAAATATTTGTGACAACATTCAATGATTACATATTGTTGAAATTGAGTTTTTATTAACAATTTATTTACTTATATTTGCGTGCTGTTTCACCATAGTATTATGGTTAAATAGAAAAATTAATATAAATATAAGCTAACCTTCTAAACTTACTAGTAGACATAAAAATATCTACCATGTAATATTTATTTTACAGACTGTGGTTTTCCGTGTGGCAAAGGGCCCATTTATTGAGGACTTTTATCAGTGTGTGACCCATGGCTTCTACACAGAGAGGTGGCAAGAACAAGCGTATACGACGTTATCTTTAGTCTTCATGTTCATTATTCCGCTTATAATTTTATTATCTACATATGTATCCACTGTGAGAACTATTGCAAGTAAGATATTTTTATTTAAAATAGTTTTATATAATTAACATTTTGTTTAAAATTGCTTTATATAGTTACTGGTACCTAACATTTTTCATAAAATTTTGATCTAATGAAAAACACTCTAGATAAAAATCCCAACGTTATGTCGAAATTTCATTGTTGCATACTTCTCGAATTTTGTGGACATAAGCGTACGGATGCTATTTTTTATATACTAAGATATATTATATAGCTTATCATATGTGAAAATATATGTTCTTAATATAAAAACATTTTTTATTAAGGTTGATACATTAAGAACATATATCTCGTCATATAGTTATTGTGTTATATAAAAAATAACTAAAATATTTAATTTGGCTGCATATTCAAAAATGTCATTGAATGAAAATCAAATCACTAAAAACTACAGTAAAATTTAATTTATAGACACTACTGACAATACGACTACATAGTATTATAGATGTGTATGAGTTACATTCATAACAAAACACACGTGCCCAGCGTATTGCACGGCTTGGACAGGAACTTATTGCGTGTCCTACGGGTAGCCGTAGCTACTGGCGACTAGCCAAAGCCGTGCAATCTAATTTCTGCCAGTCTTCGCTGCCCCCATTGAGGTACCCAGATGGATCACTGGCTCATAACCCGCAAGAGAAAGCAGAAATGCTGGTTAATCTTTTTGCGGCTAATTCGTGCATTGATGACCGTAACGTGACTCCGCCGACATTAACCAGTTGTGGCGTCACAATGCCGGAGCTTCGTATCAGGCAATGTGATGTCCGTGCGATATTACGGTCACTCGATGTCCGGAAAGCCAGTGGACCTGACGGTATTCCAGCGGTAGTACTTAAAAAATGTGCAGCGGAGTTGTCTCCACCGCTGACGCGCCTCTACTGCCTGTCTTATTCCTCTGGAATTGTACCGCGGGCTTGGAGGGAGGCGAATATTCAACCGATCCCTAAAAAAGGAGACCGGTCAGATCCAGCAAATTATCGACCCATAGCCATCACCTCTATTCTATGTAAGGTGTTTGAGCGGATCATTAACACCCAGTTGATCCGCTACCTAGAGGATCACTCGTTAATAAACGATCGACAATACGGCTTTCGCCCAGAACGATCGACAGGTGATCTTCTAGCGTATGTTACGCACTTATGGGGTGAGGCTATGGACAGGCATGGTGAGTCGTTGGCCATTAGCCTGGACATGGCCAAAGCCTTCGATAGAGTCTGGCATCGTTCGCTTCTTTCCAAACTTCCTGCGTATGGTTTGCCTCCCCGTCTGTGCAACTGGATAGCCGCGTTCCTGAACGAGCGCCGAATTCGAGTTGTTTGTGACGGCACGGCCTCCGATTTTCATCAGGTTAACGCTGGCGTGCCGCAGGGGTCCGTGTTATCGCCCACTTTGTTTCTTCTGCATATCAATGACATGCTGACCCTTGGCAACATTCATTGTTATGCAGACGATAGCACAGTGCATGGTCGATATTACGGAAAATCGGCGTTCAAACAGGCAACCATAGAAGAAAAAAGACAACAACTTGTTGTTGAACTCGACGAGACCTTGAATAGAATATCTGAATGGGGTGTCAAGAACCTGGTCGAGTTCAATAGCAAGAAAACTCAGGTATGTGCGTTTTCAGCAAAAGTGTCCCCATTCCTTCCCCTGCCCTCGCTTCAGAATACTCCACTACCACTACAGGGCCGCCTCAACATCTTGGGTATGGATATTAACGGAAATCTTAACCCTAAAAATTATATCGAGAGCGTCATCAAAACAGCGTCTTGCAAACTCGGAGTCCTGAACAGGGTGAGACGGTTCTTCACGCCGGAGCAGCTGTGTCTGTTATATAAGACTCAAGGTCGTTCCTGTGTGGAGTACTGTTCTCATCTTTGGAATGGCTCCGCACAGTACTTATTAGACGCTCTCGATCGGTTACAGTGGCGTGCTATCCGCATCGTCGATAGCCCAGAGGCTTGTCAGACCCTTGAGACATTACAATTGCGAAGAGATGTCGCTTCACTGGCAGTCTTCTACCGGTACTACCACGGTGAGTGTTCTGAGGAGCTCTTTGACCTGATCCCACCCTCTCCTTTCCTATCCCGAACAACACGTGCAGGGCTAAGGTGTCACCCCTTCACCGTTGACATCAAAGGAACAAGAACCAAACGGTTCGGCACTGCGTTCATAAACCGAACGGCAAAAGCCTGGAATTCTTTACCAGCTCATGTGTTCCCTTCTTCATACCATCTTGGGTCCTTTAAGCGGGGCGTGAAACGCCATCTTATGAAGCCGCCATAGTGAGGGTCAACACGTCATATTGGTAGTTCACCAATAGGAATGTTGACCTCCATCTTTGGACTCCACTGACTGCTTAACATCAGGCACAGTGGAGTCATTATGGTAGGCTATCTATATAAAAAAAAAAAAAAAAAAAAAAAAACAGCTTTATATTTCTTAAAAACATTGCAAGTAGCAAAACATACTGTAGGTAATAAATTCAGAATTTTAATTTTTAAAATAATTTAAACAAAAATAAAAAATATACAACATATAAAAGACTATACATATATTGTGAAGGCGACTGTGGTTGTTAACGAAGATTCAGAAACAAAGTGATCTGAATATATTCAAATCAATTATAATTGAAAGTACCTTTTTATTTTACGTCTAAAACAAAGCAGACAAATAGGCGTGTATTTTTCGTCTTGTAATGCAAATTGATGGTACAAAGCCTTGATTTCCATATAACATAAATTCCTTTTGCTTTCTTAAGGGAAGTCAGCGAGAATCCAATGCCAGAAAGTAATTTGTATATTGATTGATGTGAAAATCCACTTATTGCTGTCTCAAATTCATTGTTTGAGAACCTTCAAAGTTTCTCTTATTGCAATTATAATTATTCGACTGTTGAATATATTTAAAAAAAATGTTTTTTTTTTGCAACATTGTAAAAAGTTCAAACATAATATATACAAATTAAACAGAGTAATTGTTGTATTTATAAAAAATGAGAAATGTAATTTTGGGCTTCAATATTCTATTTCACAGAAAGCGAAAAGGTGTTTCAGCCGGAAGTAAGACCAGAGAAATATTTAACCCCAGATATGAACCGGCGACGACTTATAGACCGGGCTAAAATGAAATCCCTGAGAATGTCAGTTGTTATAGTAGCAGCGTTCATAATATGGTGGACGCCGTACTATATCATGATGGTCATATTCACATTTCTTAACCCTGACAAAAAGGTAAGTTTTTATAGTATAAATAATATGGAACTTTAAAAGAAAACTGATATTAAATAGTAGTTTGACTAAATAAAACTCTTTAAACGTTATTGGAATTAGAACTAGAGTCTTACATTATCATAAAATTAGTATACAGACAAATGCAGCTATAAAAAGAATTGGCTAAAAAACAAAATATTTAGTGTTTGTATTGAAGACAAAAAGAAGATATTCTTGTATTCATTCTTTATCAGTTTAAAAGATTATTAATTTTTTTTTTCAGCTGAGTGAAGACCTGCTTTCGGCAATATTTTTCTTTGGAATGTCAAACAGTCTAGTCAATCCTGTGATATACGGCGCTTTTCATCTCTGGCCAAAAAAGAAACGATTGAGAAACAGCGACAGGTAACACCAATCATATACATATATTTAATCTTTTAAATTATCTGAAAAGTTGCAGGTTAGAATCCTTATTCAAAATTTTAATGTAAAACCTAATCAGCTGTTAAAGAAAATATAAATAATAAGATATAGAATATATATTATTAGTATATTCATTTAGAATTTCTAAGTTTTATATCTTAAATAATTGTAGCCAACCTGTTTTTTCTGTTATTGTTATTGACAAAGAAGATTTAAAAGCACAAAAATGTCTATCTATATAGAAACATGGTAAAAAATTTGAAACACATTGACAATAATTAAATTTCGGGCAACAGATTTTTCAACCTCTTATATTTTTCGCGGCGCATTCCGCCATGCTCAAAGCTCATCAATAAGAACCCGACAGTATTTACGTGATTACGTGAGAACAGACAGATAATTATGTTTATGACTGTTACAACTTATAAGAAAATAAACACGTTGTAAAGAACAGATTTAAGCTATATTTGATCCTAAATATATATTATTTTTATAATAATAATAAAATTTGTAAAATAATTTTTAAGAATCAACTTTTCTTATATATATAATACGTCTTGTAGGAATGAAAACACCTTTTAGCAAATGAATGTGATGTATCTTATAAAACTTAGAGAACTTGACGCAGAAGCGCCTGTAAATAACTTTACAACTTCATTAGAAATCTAAGCAGATAAACAAGAACTTTATATATTGTAGATAATGTAAACAATTTTCTGAAACAAACATAAAGTTTGTTTCGTTCACCTTTCATTAGTATTAGATAACATTATCCGTAAAACTCATGTTTACATCTTCGCTAAAAAAAATATAAAAAATCTTAAATATATTTTTCTATTTTAATATCAGAGAAGAAGATAAGTTTCATATCATTTCACATGAATTTAATATCATACATTGTAAATAAATTAAACGATGTGTTATAGAATTTATTGGATGACAGTGTTAGATACTGTCATCTTATTTTAGTTTTATATCTTGGTTTAAAAATACTTTCATTCAGATAAGTATATTCAAAATAAATAACAAAATTCATTTCAAGTACGTTGTGGAAATAAGATAATAAATGCATTGAAAAAAAAGAACATATTCCGTCTTACGTAAAACGTTTAAATATTAGTTTATAGGGAATTTTAATTGATGACAATAGTTTTATATAGTTGCAAGCCGTTCCCGGAAAGTTCGTCTGCCTAAAATACCGAAGTGCATTATTCCTTAGAAATAGTTCAGAGTAAAATAGTCAAACTAGGAAAAGTAACTGTAATATTCGCGTCTCGGTTTTACTATTTAATAAATACTGTTTGATCCGGTGAACTTCGTACCACCATATATTATTTCTCTAATCGCGACTGAGAAAATATAGCTCTTCAAGTCAAATCAAATAAGATCGATTTTCAATAATTGGACAATATATTGACCTTAAAATTACTTATTATTGAATTACAAAAAAAATATACAAAATCTTAATGTATGTTTATCCCAGTATCAATTCAAGTCTTATAAGCGCGTCTTTGTGTGAAAATTAGTATTATTATTTTCTAACCTTTTTAAATGTAAAAAAATAAGTCTTTTTTTTATTCTTTGTTTATGAAAACCTTGTCCTGACAATAAGGAACACAGAAAAAAAGAATCATCCAATTTGGTATTGGTAATTATTTGGTAGATATACTTTTGGTTAACTATATAACAAATTTTATCATTTTATATCCATAATTTATATTTATTTTGAGGCAAAATAACCAAGTTACAGTGTAGATAGTAATATATAATATTATAACTATGAGCAGTTAATATAATTTTAAGTAGGAATATTTACTATCTCACGTGACATATATTCTATTATATTATATTATATGTTAAAGGCTATATGAGTGACAAAATTAGAATTGGGATTTTAATTAGGAAACAATTAAGGTGATAATAATTTAGCTAATTTATTACTTTAATTATCAAATAACTTGTATCGTTTTATTGAGGTATCCTAAGAAATTAAATTATTAAATTATTTGTGAATAATATTTTAAAATAGAATCTAAGCCGGATGTCTAATAGGATTCAGTAGGTGGTTCCAGTAAGTACTACAAATATATAAAGTTAAATTAGTTCCATGTATAAATATACACTTATTACATATTTTTCTGCTTCAAAAAATTATTCTATAGTTCTAGCGCAATATGCACCATGTTAACTTGAAGAAAAAAGGATTTTTTGGAATGAAAAACAAATCTAATTCGTCATATTTATTTCATGACACGATTAAGGACGAAAAATCAACTTCACACGAAAACAATTATATTGACTCATTAAGCTTAAGGCTTAAGCTAAAGCTAATAAAACAATAAATAAAACCTCTTTTTATATGACATATGTTGTTCACCTTTATGACATTTGTCAAATTATTTAATTATAAATAAATAAGAATTAATTCCAATAATAACATAAATATTTAGTGTAATTAATATTTTATCAGTATAATAATATTGCTAACATAACTTTTAGAGAGTCTGGAGGAGCTCAAGCGTCTTTACTACGCCGCGGCGATCACACCTCTTCAGTGAGACTTACGACTATACGGTCTCTTAGATCATCTGCGAAATCATCAAACGGTCCAACCATGAGTTTGTTATAACCTCCGAATATAAAAACCAATGTTGTCAATCAACCTATTATGGAATAGACTTATTAGTGTTCGTGAAAGAACTAGTCATTTTAAACTATAGTGCTATTTTATATGTTTCAAGTTATTTAAGGTGTAAATTTTACTATGTTTTAACAGCTAGGAAATCTTGACTGATATGTTAGTGTTACAGTAGAGAATATTAACATTAATATTGTATATCAATTATTTAAGTAAGAAGCTTTAGCTGCATTAATTATTCTCTATTAATAAAATATATCTTCTGAGGTACCAAGAATGTTAGATTATAAAAAATATATTTATTAAAAAATATATGTAATAAGTTGAATAAAGTATGATTCATTGAATTTTATTGTTAGTTTTCTCCGAAATTAATTTCTTTTTTGCCAATGTTATTTTAGTTTTATTTTAATTATCTAATATTTTTGCTACTACTCATAAATACATGTAATGAAATAAACTCAAAATTATCCTACTTATAAAGTGTTGTCAAAGCAATATCTAGATGGGGCGACTACACTGCGCTGAGACAGCCTTTTTGTATACTCATCAAGATAAAAATACAACAATGAAAAACCTTTTTTTTCCTTCTTGTATTATAATTTCATGTTTGTGGTGTACAACAAAACAAAAAAATTTTATATATGTAATAGTATTACTTAAAATAAATGATGCTATTAAATAAATCCATTTGCCTAAAAAAAATGTATGTTTGCTCTAATAAGCCTGGAAACTGGCCATTAATAACGAAAAGCATTCCAAAAACAACACACAATTATTTAATAAATTTGTTACAAAGACGACAGAGGAATACCTGCTGCAATCAGATTTCGACGCCATTCCGCTTGATCTGAGAAGAAATAGAACCCTGAAGGATTAATAGCTAGTCAGGTGATCTCCAATTTAATTAACGTGGGAACAGCCGTATATATAATATTATAAATATAATTATATATAATAATCATTAAAAATATATATAAGGATTAAGAAGCCTTAATCAACATATTAAAAGAACTCATTCATTTCTTCTCATGTTCTTTTGAGGACACATAAATTGGTTCAGTAAATATTGTAGTTCATATAAATTATTATAAATAAATTATGACAACTAAACCAAAAGACATAATTACAAGAATCGGAACAAAGGATGCTTTTCACTTCATAAAATTTTATTTCCCCTACGGGAGAACGCAAAAATTGCTTTTGGTCTTAATTACAGAAAAACATAAAATGTATGAATATTATGTGAAGAGAGTTGGCCTATTTTTTGACAACTTTAATCAGATGAAGTAGCTGATGATGATGAAAACTTCTATTCTACCCTCTTAGAAAGCCAATTTTGAATCAAATAAACTATATGACCTGTAAAAGTGAACTGTGAAAGGATAATGTAAAGTAAAATAATATTTCGTCAAAATTAAAAGAAGTAGCTGAAGTGTCAATTACCGTATTTGAATGACCCCGGTTTAATGATATTGTTTTTTAACTTGCTGTTAAAAACAATATCATTAAACTTGCTGTTAAAAACAATATCATTGTCAGGGTGATTAATAAATCATACCGACTTTCGAAATCGGATTCTTGTTTACGTTTTGAGACCTTAAGTAATTATAGACCTTTTTAAGAAAATGTTTATGCAACTGATTTCCTTTTAGTACCAATTTATGCGTATTAAATAAAAGCTGGTTAGTTTAAAGAAAAAAATGACCAAACGGTTATCTATCTTCTTCTATTCTTATCTTTTAAAAGAGATTTCAAACCGTGTGTTATATAGAAACGTGATCAGAGTGGCTGTGATTCCATTCAACGCATCTTTAAGTCGGGAAAAAGTGATCAAAAGTGTAAAAAAATATCTTTTAGTTTTATCTTTTTTTTTTCAGAAAAAATTAAAAAATAAGTGCTATCAAATTAGATTTATAATATGAAATATTCTATATTCGCAATGAGTAAATAAGAATCCGGAAATATTATTTATTAAAAAAATAGATTACATTTTTTTTTAGTATTATTCGTGTGTGTGAGTGCGTGTACAGTCAGTGTCTGTGTAAATCAGTAAGTTCCTCTTTCTCGTAAAGTTATTTAGCATTCTTTTAACTTATAATTTCCTTTCACACGTATTGATGTTAATAAAGACCTATTATTCATATTTTCCTTAATCAGAAAGATATTGCGATGGAGCGCAAACTAATTATCGTTTTCTTTTTATTTAAAAGGACTCATCAATATTGACAATCAATCTAAGAGACTAGTCAAATTCTAGACTTTTATTTACAAGTATTCACCAAAGCTACCTTTAATTTCAATGTATCATTACAACTAGATCACTCGAAGGAAGTTTCCCTATTGTTCTTATTCTTAGAAGGTTGGTTAGGGGCAGACAATGCTAGGTGCCAACTAGCAGTTTGGGACGACGTAACTACGTGACAAGACAATAGCATCATCTACAACAACAAGGCCAATCATTATCGGTGCTAAACCAAAGATCTTAACCCCAAGTCGACCGAATTCCTCAATCATGTGTATATTTATACATTTATGTTTAGATATGTAAATAATTTGTATAGCAATTGATTTGTACCATTCCATTGTTTCTGGTAGAGATCTCTTGTATTTATGTTTTATGTTACAAAAATAAATATTAAATAAAAATCCATTTTAAAATTACATATATACTTAATAGTTTGAGTTTTTTTGAATTCTTTGACAGTCAATGATGATTGAAAAGTATTACTTATTATTGATTAAAAAACACACTAAAATAGAAATGTTAAGGCAAAATCTATCTTATAAATCACAATAACTTTTGCTTTATGCAGAATTTTCAGTTAGATAACTTAATAAAAAGACTCATACAAGATATAAATAAGTTTTCTTTAGTAACTAGGCGTATTATTAAGAATATTCTATCTTATTATATCATGTTCTAAACATTCAAAAACAGGGAGTTTAATAAAGAACACAAAAATAAAATGTATTTAAAGTTAGTCTTTTTTTTCTCCCACCTTCATCAGATCGTCAAAATTATTATAACAAACATTATAAAATAACAAAGGGAAGGTTAGAAGAAAAAAACAAGATACGCGTGATCAGCAGATCATTAATAATTTAAAATTATATTATAAAATTTGATAGATTAAAAGTTTTTTCTACACTTATTTTCCAAAGATACAGCACATTCGTTCACGTAAGTATTAACATAGTGTGAGCATATTTTTTCTATTAAAATCTTTTTGATTTTTAATAGTATAATTTTAAAATAAAAATTAAAATATATAATAATTCATAAAATTCCAGCCCTGTACAATTTTAAATATTTACTTAGTTAATCGTCAAGAGTATTATGTACGTACATAGTATATTTTAAAGTAGCCTTTGTTAACGACTTGATATATTAAGCCGAAAATAGCTTCATACAATATTTTATTTTAGTAAATGAAATAAATATTAATGCTACATAAATATTTCTAGTATGTACATCATAAAAATATATTTATTACAAAAACTATAATAAAACTGTTAATACTTTGTCTGTACATCTACAGGTATAAATTTAATGTGTGAACAGTTAACAGAAACGTAAACAATTAACGGAAGCAGCTAGTTTAAAAATAAAAGAAAGCTCAGGAAATAACATGTAATTTTTGTCTAATAGCATATAAAAGTAATGTTAAAAGTGTATATCTTATTAAGAAAAAACTAAAGAAGTTTTGAAAAAAAAAATAAAACAAAGATGTAAGTGAGCACAAGATATTGTTTTAAAGTATTAAAATTTCATACTATATCTAACACACGTAACATAAGAACATTTTAATAGTTTGCAAGTTGCGAATTCCAATACGCATTGATAGTGAACTAGAAAAAAGCATATGATATGTTTAATTAATAAATAAATACTATATTTCTTAAAGGGTTATTTAAAAATGCACCAAAGCTAATGATATATTTTATGCTAAATTTCTCTCATACTTAGTTTACAAGTATAACTATATGTATGTTATTATATATATTCTACTATCCTACTTATAATGATATAAAATGGTGAAAATTTGTGAGGATGTATGTATGTTGGTTACTCTTTCGAGTAAAAATGAATTTGGAACAAAGTTTACAGTAATATAACTTATACTTCAGAATAAATCATGGGCCACAATTTATAAGGATTTTGTGTAATTTGGCAATAATATAACGATATGTACGGAATAAAAAAATCTGCCCTCAGCAAACTTTTTTAGTATGCACTTCATAAACCGTTATTGTTAAATTAAATAATATACAATAGGATTGTTTGTTTTTAATATTTTTACATAAAAGTCAGCTGTAGCATATATTTATCTATTTATTTGGTGGCTATATATATATATATATATATATATATATATATATATATATATATATATATATATATATATATCCAATATAGCGAATTAAAAATACTTGCAGTTAAATTTAATATATTTTTTTAAATCAAATATTAAAGGATATATTACATTCTTGAGAAAATAAAAACATTAATCTTTTTTTAGTATGAAATTTTTACAACAGTTAAACCTTTTTGTGTATATTTATTTGTAAAATAAATATTTGACATTATCTTAATGTTGATAAATTATATTTTATTAGCATTAACATATTTCATACATAAAATGTTTATAACTATAAATTATTTATAAATGTCATATTTATCATTCTTTGTCATAAATAAAAAAAATATTTAGATTTTTCAAACAATTCTTTTGTAATTATTATATTTGATCGTTTTATACTCGAAATATAGGGATCAGATGTACATATCAAAATGTGCAGTACATCTTCCATTACAGCTGAACGCGAACACTTCTGGCTTATAAACTAGTTAAAACTAGAACTCTAGTTGCATATTTCATAAGGTCCATAGAAAATGGACAAGAAACTGCATAACTGCATATATTCTTTTATTGTTCGTTAATTTATGAACTTTACAATACAAAATAAAAGTAATAAATATTAATATAAATAATCCCGGTAATATTACAACACTGCTTTCACATTTATAAGAGCTTATAAGATGCTTTAAAGATTCAAAACAATAAATATTATATAATGCCTAAATTTTGGACTAACAATACTAATAAAAAACATCTTTGTAACTAAGGACTATTCCTTAGTTACAGTGGTAGAAACATATACAAAATTGTTATAGTAAACATAGTCCATGGTTTTAACACAAGAACGCTATTAAAGTAAAACTTCTTTAGAATGTGTGTAATTTTAGACTCGATGAAACGCAAATTAGTTACGACAGAGAATTAAACTTATTTCCTAGAGTACTCTTGCTAAAATTAAACACGACGTTTTTTTTTTAAGAAGTCAAATATTCTAAACTAATATAGATAAAATAATAACCAAGATACTTTCAGAGTAATCTTAACGTTGTGTTTTAAATATTCTCTAAATAATATTATTTATTGACGAATTATCATATTGAGTTGGTAAAAAAGTCAAATGGAAAGTCACCTATACATTAACTTAGTTTTTTAATTAAAATTATAGTCACATGTTAATATGGCAAATAATTAAGTGTGTATCAAAAATCTTATATACATATAATTATCCGGCTGTACTCACGTAATTACTATCGAAATTTGCCGATAGTAATCAGTAATTACGCCGCGATTCCACTATGGCCAAAGTTTATGAATAAGGACCCCGAATGGGTTTGAAACTGGTCGGGTAAATTCCGATAGTAATTACGTGAGTACAGGCGGAAAATTATATATAATAGTAATCTTACCTACACTTAACACTACAATATAATATACTTCTTAGTCATATTATGTTCAACAACGCCATCTGTGTATTTAATTTAGAGCTTTCTCTAATTTCAATAAATACTCTAATATTTAGTGTTATACCATAATAAAAAAACTCGCTATTTTAGCATGAGAAGGAGATTCTCATTACGGTTCTTATTCACAAAACTATATAGCATTTTTTTTTCTTTTAATAAAAATTTATAGCATTTATTTTTAATTAAATTTAGTGTCACATATTAATGTGAAAAATACTGAAGTGTGTATCAGCATCCTTACATACTCTACGATATACATACAACTTGGCAAAATTTTGAAGAACAACGACATCTATGCTCTTATTTAGGAATTTTGTCTAATGCCACTGGATAGACTTATGTAGTGTTCCGACATACTGAAAAAGTTCGTTATTTAAGCATGAGATGGAGGTACTATCGTTTAACGTTCTTATTTATAAAAAAATATACAACTACATTCATTTTGATTTATTAATAATAAGTTCATTATTATACATTAATATTTATTTATTTATTTTCCACTTTAAATTAATACCAGTGATCACTTATATACGTCAAAAAAACTGTATAGTGATAATGTTTATAATATATTATCCTATGTTTAGGGAGCTATAATTTTTTAAACTCAATAAAACGAGTTTACTATTGCAGTAGATAATCTACCACCTCAAGTTATCAGCGTGTCTACTATGTCAGTACCAACCCATGATCCTTGTAATACACAAACTAGGAGAATTACTGTTTTCTAGGACGATCACTTCTAGTAGAACTAATTTGCAGTCCCATCCTTCTATTATTGAGTACGTGTATTGTCATGTCTTATCTTTTATACAAGTGTAAGTATACATTTTATTTTACCGCTATTAAAAATTATTAAAAATTAAAGTTGCTGTATATAATATAATATTGTTTTATAAACTAATATTTGTTTATCCTTATTAAATTAAAAAATAACAAATTATTTTCTTAAAGGAATAGGTTAGGATTTGCAAGGAATTCACTTTATCTGTATTCTATAACAGAGCATTTTTTAAATATGTTTGCATTGACTTCTTTTGTTTAATTCACTACGACTATAAAGTTCAAGGATAAAAATATAATATTTTTGGAAAAAATGTACAGATGGATGATAAAAAATAATAGTATAAGTGTAACAATAAACTAGAGTTCAAACAAGAGTAAAATAATCTAGCGATCTCCGAGGAAACAATAGAGTGACACAAAGAACACTTTTCCAATTTATATCCTTCTGTTAGCAGATTATAGATATGTTTTGTGAGTTAAAATTTTATGTATAAAATTATATATTCACAGTTGTAGCAGTATCAATAAGATAGTATTTTATCGTGTGTTAACTTACATAAATACTAGAAATAATATGTCCCTTCTTTTCTTTTTGTCTTTCAAATTACATTGAAAAAACAGCCGAAAATCTAGGAAGTTTTTGCTGACTATAATTTACATAGTTTGCCTAGTGTGTCTGTTGATAGATATTTACTATTCTCACATTTACAAGCAAGTCACGTGTCAGTATTGGGTGATACGTGACTAAGGACAGGGAATAAAGAATGATATCGGAAAATGCTGTTTTTTCCGCCAAATGCCGATTGGGAACTAGATATCTATACCCTTGTGAATTCGAATAGATACCGAATGATAGAAACGATCATTTTGGATGAGCTTTTGTTCACTTTAATGTCTTTTTTTCTTTATAACATGGTTTCGAAATCATTTTTATAAACATGATACCTGTATACTTTGTGGAACACTAGTTATATCATGTGAAATATATAGGTAGATTTCTGTTTCGTCGGTCACTGTGTTTAATTTACTATGTTAGATTAGATAAAACAAATGCATAATCTTCTCATGTAAATGTACCAGTTAAAGAATAGAATAAAACTAAAAAAAGTTATTAACATTGCATCGGCCGAAAAATGTCTATTGTATTATTCTGCTCAGTGAATGCAACTGGAAGATTCGTTCATCCTGCATTTTTACAGAATAGATAAAATGTAGTATTTGATATCTGGCATAAAAATAACAATAGTTTTAAATAGTTTATTTTTAAGTAATTCCATATTTATGAACAATAAAAGACTTCTGAATATAAAATTATTCATTTAGTGTAATCTTTATAATCCATATTATGATATTTAGTAAACTATATTTTGAAACGATAAAATGATATATTCACTTAGTAAATTAGTTTATTCAACACGTTCTTTAAATTAAAAAATATTAACATTGAATATGTGAAATGATACCTCAGCCTGTTTGCATTCTGCGCATCAATTTCAATGTTAAAATTTTTCTCAATCTAATACGTGCAGGTTACAAGGTGGAATGTAACTCACCTGAATTGAATTTTATGTATTTTATTCTACGAACGTGCAATATTTTAAAAAATGCTAAAATCTGATATTATAAAATTAAGATCTTTTATGTCACGATCCTTAAAAATCAAGTAAGTAGGAACAATAACAATATATATATATATATATATATATATATATATATATATATATATATATATATATATATATATATATATATATATGTATATAATAATTGATTAAATAACAACACAATAGCCTAGATTATAATTGAATTATTTAATTTTAAACTTTTCTACAACCTTTTTAAATGTTTCATCTTATATTATTATGATTTTATCTTCAACAAAATTGAAGATATTTCTTTTATTTTCTTTATTTTATACATTTTGGTAAATGTAATATCAGGAGATAAAACAGAAGTTTGTTCTGAATTATCTTAAGGGAGGTTCAATGTCAATATAAATGGACTTGGCGTCTTCCTTAGATATAATTATTTTTATTTCTCTATACTTGCTGTTGACTGATATTCAATCCACATTAGAAAATAATATTAAAAATTCAGAACTTCTGATAGAACTCGCGAAAAACGCGAGTAAAAAGCGTAAAAAAGCGTAAAAAGCGCGAAAAAAGCGTAATTTCAATTGTTCGTATCATTTGTATGCCGATGATCTCCAGATCTATGTGCAGTCCAAGGTTGACGACCTTCAATTTGCTGTTCAAAATATTAACAACAATCTCAGTAAATTAAGTGAATGGTCATGCAGATTTGGTGTAGCAGTCAACCCTGATAAATGTCAAGCTATTGTCATTGGAAGCTCGAAACTCCTTGCCAGGACTGATTTTTCAATCTTGCCCAGGATAGAGTACAATGGCAACATAATACCTTTTGCCAAGTCTATTAAGAATCTGGGAATATATATCGACAATACCCTGAATTGGCATCATCAGGTAAAAGAGTTGTCTTCTAAAGTTACTTCTACACTTCGATCGCTTTATCGCACAAAACATTTTCTGCCTTTAAAGACAAAGCTAATGATAGTTAATACCTTGATCCTGCCTGTTATAGAATACGCAGATGTTTGTTATCCAGATCTTAGCTATGAACAGCTAACTAAAATTGAAAGACTTATAAATAACTGTATACGCTATATTTTTGGTTTACGTAAGTTTGATCATGTTTCACAGTATAGGGCTAAACTAAAATGGCTATCAGTTCGTCAGAGGCGCAGTTCCAGGATTCTCCATCTCCTTTATTCCATTTTAAACGATCCAACCTCTCCCCCCTATCTCAAAGAAAATTTTCAATTCCTTCATGCCACTCACAATAGAATTCTCCGTTCTTCTTCCAACCTTACAGCCGCCATTCCATCCCATTCCAGTGACTTTTCCCACAAATCCTTTACCATACAAGCCTCAGTTTTATGGAACCAACTACCTGAAATAATAAGAAGAGCACCTTCCAAAAATAGCTTCAAAAAACTCGTTAAAGAACACTTTTTAAATTCATCTTAAATATATGTATTTATGTATGTGTATCATTTAAGTATTGTATATAAAATATTATATTATGTTATATTGTATTATATATTAATTATTATTATAAAGTATTTATTATATTATATCTTATATTGTAATTTTATTGGTATTGTTTTTCGTAGTGTATTTTTTTTTTATTATTTTTTTTTTTTTTCTTTTATAAACGCCTACCACAATTTTTCACCTTCACAAAGGTTAACTGGTAGAGAATGCCACTAGGCATTAAGTTCGCCTTTTGTTATATAACAATAAAGGGTAAATAAATAAATAAATAAATAAAAACGCATTATCGGATTTTCATATATTTTATAGATTATTTGAAAGGACACTTTGAATATCAGTCGTACTATAAATTCTGTGAATGTGATGTGATTTACAAACTTTTTTCAATAATTGAGCTATCCAAAAAGGAATAGAAACAAAGTTGTAAGCTTCTAAGTATATATATCCAGATATAAACAGATATACACCGATACAAACCCACACACAAACACACTGTGTGTTTGTACGTGGGTTTGTATGTGTGTGAGTCGGAGAAGGGGCTAATGGAGCGATAAGCCTGTTATTATTTACACTTCGCCTACTTACTGTACAAAACCACAATCTCATCTCTATAACACACACATACGAAACCAAGTGATCAGGTCCTCGTCTTCAGGAGAGGTGATCGTCAACCTATCCATAGTTACAAGGACGACTCTTTCCACTTGTCGACATTAGAAATCAGGTGACGTAACAGCATTGTACTTCTACTAAATAACAATTTGGTGAACTTTAATTTGAAGAACATAGTTGCCTAAGCAATAATGAAACAATCCCGTAATCGTCTAGCACTTTTAAAAATTGTTTTCCAGTGAATATTTTAATACCTCAACGTTGGGTTAAAATGTGTAATACTAAGTATGTATTATGTATATGTTTGAAACACTTATTGTCAATTTGGATATGTATTACTAAAACCACAGATGGAATTAACACTTTTTTTTATATAATTCGAGAATTCACAGAGATAATAAATCAAGGAAAAGAAAAAGTTGAGTATTATTAAAAAGACAACTAAAATTAACTTAAATTTATTAAAATAACCATCCAAAGAAAATAAGAGACATACTTACAGATTTTCAAAATAAAGAAGATAATTGTCTTATTCTATGAGAAATGGCAGAGCATTAAGAAAACTATAAAATCGTTTTATTATATAAATATTATATTAGACTTTAATAGACTGAATGATTTAACTTATTAGGAGCGAAGAGCTACGAAATAAAAATATATATAAAATTAATGTATTTTTGGTAACCCTATTAAAGATGGAGATTTATGGCCATTTAGACTTTCGATAAAAACTGAATTGACAAAAAGTAAGCCTGTAGAATAAAAATGTTTGTGAGCCTTTTTTTTTTAAAAATAATATATTATATTTGATTTCTTTGAAGAATATGTTTTGATTTGTGCTTTTTTTCAGTCCTTTATTCCTTTGTCTTGACAAATATTTGTTAATTATGAGACTTTTTTTTATAATTAAATATTTTATTAAACATTGAAATACTGTCATAAACCCGTATTTATTTTTTAGGATTTCTTTTTGCCTGTATGTTCGTTGAAATTACTTAAGCAATAAATAACTAAAAAATATTTATTTTATAAAAAAATAAAAATACACAAGTAATATAAAATGTAACGTTATACAATTTTTAATTAAGAAAAATAAGACTGAAGTGATTAAAGGCCTACGTTTTTATTGCGGTGCTATGAATTTCTTAAGCTATATTCAATATAAATTCTTCTTTTCATTTTTATTTGTACAGACGTTTCTACTTTCTTCATTAAAATGTTTAATTGGCTGTGGTAATAAACCCTTTTTATGTTTAAGAGTTTGATAACTATATACATATAAAATAAAAATATGTTGAACATTACATGTATGGCTACTTGGATTTAGCATATTGGTGTAATCTTAAACTGTCTATAATTTTTATTTATTACAATGATTAACAAGTAATAGGATTTTTAAATCAATTATTTTGAGTAAAAATTTGACATAAATAATTTATCATACAGTTTTTTTTATGTCAGTAGCCAATCAATGGGAGTCAAAATCAAAAGCTAATAAGAAGCCATCATTCAATAGGTTTTCCTTTTAATATAAACAAGTTTGGTTTCGTTTGATTCTGAGCAAAAAAAAAATAGAATAATAAATGCATAGCAATACCAATTGATGCAGGGTATTCAGATCGAGGAAGAGATTTTGGAATATAGATATCTCATTAACCGTACTTCCTATATCAGAGGCTGCATTTAATCCTGATATGAAGGTGCCACTTCTTTCAGGTCTATTTGAATTGATCTGGTAAATCATATACAATGAACTAATAAAAAATTATGTTAGTAATTTATTATAAATATTGTTATTATGTTTACTGTTATTATTTACTATTCTAGTTATTTATATATTATACTATTAAGTAGTGAATAACCCCAATATTATAATTGAAGTGGTAAACTTCCAAAAATACATTAGTTTTGTAAACGCAAGAATTTAGATGAGAGCCCTAGAGAAGCATCTGTCCTGTTTCGACTAAGATTAAACACGGCATTAAAGTTCATCCTATTCACCTCCCCCTTTCATTCCCCCTCCTACCCTCTAGGGAACTTAGAGTTTAACTGTTTCAATTGTTGCGAGAGTCCGTGAAATTATTTCGGCAAAAGCCAACATCTTATTATCACGGTGATAGATAATCCGATTGGACTTCGCGAAACTATTCGTAAGTTATAACATTGTTACGATAATTCAGTTTAACATTGTTAGTAGGTTTGTTAAGAAGCAAGGCTTTGACGAGTGAGAGTAATATAATGAAACTTAACATTCACTTTGAATATCTTTAAGCATTGTTATAATGTATTTGAATAAAAGATGTTTTTAAAATTAAATTTACATAATTCTAGTGTCTATATCAATATATATTTAAAACCGTTACATAATTTAAGACTTTTCATTACAAGATAACTTAAAAAGAAGTCATTGTTTTATTTTTTCTACATTCCGTTTAACGAAAATCATAATTATGGCTGATAAGAGAAAATTGTATTTGAGATGTTATGCTGCAAAAAATGAACTATAGAAATCTGTGATAGTATATTTCAGAATCAGTTAAATTAGTATAGGAACGTGTTCTGGTTTTATTATCCATGCGCTGGGTTTTGAATCTAGAACAGTTTAATACTACATTAATGGTTGTTTTATAACTAAATATTTTCGTATTTCTCCAACTTTATTTGTTATATGAATAAAATATAATAAACATTATACTTTTAAAAACCTTATTAAAAGTTTAATAGGTAAGATTTGATAGCATAGAAATGAAAATTACACCTCTTTTGCCAACACCTTTGATGAAAAGCTATCTTCGCGTCTTTTGAGAATACGGCTATTTAGATTATATATGTAATATTGTTAAGCTACCGAGTATGAAATTGGTATTTCAGAAGCGGCTTTAAGATTTTTTATCAATTTAAATTTACAATATAGTTATTATAGATGTTTGTTTTAATGGTTTAAATATATATGCATAATTGTGTATTTTATATTTTTCTGCCAGAAGTACTTCGGGTATTGTATAAAAAAGCCCATACATAATAATACGAGCAGCGTAACTCGACGGAATCTCGCTGGAATTTGTATCTCGCTTAAAGAAGAAGGCTCTAAATCTGTTATAATCTAAATTCTAGTATCTTTTTATATAGAAGTTTGCATATAAAATTATAATAGAAAATATGTATGTATATATGCGTTTGTGTATACATAGACCGAGATATTTGCATAAGTATATTAGTAAGTGTACATTTATTGTATATTTCGTATTTTTGATTAATTTAAAAGCTTTTATATTCTAAGCTTTCGCCACCTTTTAAATCGACTAATAAACCATTTTTTCAGTATAACTGTAAATCTATACCATGTTTTATGTTTTCTTAGTCCTGAACATATAAGTTAGTTATTTATGAAATTAAAAAAATTATATTACAAATATATAAATAGTTTAAGTCTGAAATAAATGTAATATTAAAATATGTAAAAAATGTAGTTATAGTTACAATATTAGAAGTTGCGCTCGTTAAAGCATATCGGTCTCGTCTAGTTTCCTTTCGAGAAAAAAAACATTTCCCTTCTGAGTAAATTGGCTTGTTAACTATTTGTGTGACAATTTTTTCATTGTAAAACTTCCTTTATTACAAAAACTTATGTAATATCTACTTAAATATATTTTAAAAAGTATTAGTTTATATTTTATATAGTATAGTAATATTCATAATTTATATATATTTAAGAATTTTATTGGTTAGTTGTTACTGCTTTTAATGAATCTTTACATAACGAAAGTACAAAATAAAATTAGACAACTAACAAAGTTGAAACAGGAAATTGTCATTAGATGATAAAAAAAATATAAAATATACAGAAGATATTTTTTTATTTAGGCCAATTTCTATTTTTTTAGGAGACTATTACATTTTTATCAAAACAATCACAAATGGCTTTCTAGAACATTTGTGTACGTGAGGCGGGCCTTAACGAAATTACAGTTGTAATGGTAAAATAATGCTAAAGTCTCGATTATCGCCGATTGTAAAGAAGCAGTCGAGTGCGGATAAGAGCTACCATTTTACGTTAAATTATCAAAAGAAATGTATTTCCTTAAAAAATATGTATTAAACAGCATACTTTTTAATACTAACAATAAAATATTCTTCTTAATTTTTTAAAGCTTATAAAGTTTGTTTAACAGTATACAATGTTTAGTTTATGAAACAAATATGTGTCTTTCACACTTCATCTTTTTATGATGAAGATAAAAATGTTATAAAGAGAAATAGTAATATTTTCATTATAAAAGTTTTTGTTTACGTAAGCAATCATTTCAAAAGTAGTAAATAATACAAAAAAAGAATCTTTAGAAAATTATGATGTATTATATATATCGTTCTAATATTTAACAATATAAATTAATTTAACATTATAAATTAATATAAAAGTTTTGACATGTACTCCATAAATAAAGTATATAATGTAATTATAGAAGAGATATATATATATATATATATATATATATATATATATATATATACAGAACTGTTATTGGAAATAAAATAATCATATCAAACCAGAGGAATAGAAAGGATTTGTATATAATATATAAATATTTATAAACAATTTAACGTTAATTGTCTAGGGAATCTCTTTTTAAAATTATTATACTCTCTATGAAACTGCAATGCAAATTGCATTTCAATTACCATTGAACTCAAGTAATATTTACTAAATTCACATAGTTGTACTTCAAAACAAAATATGCATAATAACACATTTCCAACCCCATGGTTCATAAAAAATATGAACCTTAACTTATAATTATCTAAAAAGCTTATATGAAATAAAAGCAATTTGAAAGCAGTACTAAATTTTTAATACCGACTGCTATAGACGTCAAATATTTATTACATGATTTATTCTTAACCCATAAAGTCATTAAAACAACAGTAATATGGAGTTTTATTTTCAAACCATACTATAATCAAAGCTACGCAACAACAAAACATTCAAACTCAAGGCCATAATTCATACTTGCGGGGATCTATATTTTAAATTGCAGGATAATAATATTATCGTAAATACAGGTAAATGCACATTTTGTAAGATATGTAGTATTACTGCGGATGATTGAAGATTATGAACCTCGAGATTTAATAATTTTTTCTTGGTCCTGACTTAAAGAAAAAGATTTTCTTTTAATATAAAGCATACAAAACTTTGGAGAGAATAATTATAATACAGTAATTTTCCTTAAACTTTTTTGTTTTAAGCTGTGAATTGGTCTGTCAGATACTCTTAGTATCACAATGTCTACAACTCTGATACAGATAATATCAATATCACACATAAAAATAATTGTCACGATAGCTTGAATGGTTGAGTGTAGAATGTACAGCACTGATTAAATATAGTAAATAGATAATGCAGAAACATTATCTCTATTAAAATTATTAAATAGTTACCTGAATATAAGTATATTCATAGTATTTTGTTAGATTTTCACGAGTACACATTTGAAATAAAACTATTTTTACGGATTAAAACTCGCTTATAATTTAGCTGTCTGACAGACAGTTACATCTCGTCTACCCGTGAACACGATTACTGCAAAGTATTCGAAACGCCGGGTTAAAATCAAAAATGTAATAATCCGTAAAAATAGTTTTATTTCAGGTATATTCATGTCGATTAGTTTGTCAGTATAGACTGTTACTAACCATGTTCTAAAAATTATGAACACAAATAAAAACGCCAATTTGAACCCTCTTCATGCTATAATCTTACATGTTTCATTAAGTTTTAATTAAAGATAGACTTAAAATAATTTTAAACTTATACGGCTTCAAATATAATAATTTTTAATATATGTTATATTATGTAAATTTATTATAATATGGTGATATTATTTAAAAAACAAATTAATACAAAAAGTCCCACTTTAAAGTCAAATAGCAGGAACTTAAATTTACAAAGAGACATTTATAAAATGGTAATATTTCTTATTTCAAGAGAAAGCCTAGAGATGTTCTAGTTTTTTACAATTCACGAGCAACTAAGAAATATATTTACTTTTTCTAGATGAGCATCCAAATGCTTGTGGTATTTTTTTTTTTTTGTTAAATATAAAGAATAACAATCAAAATGTCAGTCATAAAAAAACAAATACATTTTAATATTATATTTCAAACAATTGCAATGTACAATAAAAGTGCAAATATCCTAATAATAATATCATTTATATCTGATAAGGATAATGCACGACAACGACCGGAGCTTTTATAAACTGAAAATGATAACAAATATGCGTTAATTATACTCATTATCCAGTTTTTATACCTTTTACAGTTACATGCACGTTTTAATATTGAAATTACACCTTTATTCTTTAAGTTCTTTTAAATCTCTCATCTTCTTTTATCATTACACCTCTAAATATGAGTTGTTTTTTAAACTCATTTATATTTCTTATCTTAAAAAAGGTAATTCATAGTATTAAATAATATCTACGTAACTCTTACTCGAGCTAAATAAAATAAATCAGAAGACAAGAAAGTCTTGAACTTGTTCAATATGTATGAATGCAAATTAAATTATTTTGCCAATTTCTCAAAAACTGTCAGCGCAAATTACAAGTACGTTAAAGTTTTCTAAGATAAAATATGATATATGAAGCCGCTCGGTGCTGTGCATCGGTTTGGTTACAGATATCGTGAAGTATGGTTACAGTGGATCAACAAAGTTAGTCTAATACATTTGTATGTTATTCATACAGTTGTATGACCAATTGTAGGTTTAGAGTTCAATTATTCGTTTATATGCGTATAAAATATATAATCATAAATATACTTTATTCAAAAAGAAAAAAGAAAAAAATGATAACAAAATAATAACAATATGTTGGTCATACAAAAATGCGGCCTTATCGCTAACAAGCGATTTTTGCCAGGCAACCCTTAGATTGAGGATATATTGTGAGAGAAGTAAAAGGGGGCATGCAATATATTCAGATATATAGATTGCATTATAGAAAACGCAACAATAAAAATAAATAATCAAAATATTATATATCTTATTTATACAGTATATATTTTATATTTACATAAAATTTAAATTAAAGTAAGAGTATTAATCAAAATGAAATCATAATCGAAGTAGAATTACAATATAATAATTTAAAACGTAAGGGAAACATAAGGGAAAGGAAATAATGGAAAAAACAATAAAAGGATGTTTTTATATACATCTGTTTAAATAGAAATCTTACCGTCTTAGATATTAATAACAGTAATAGTTTCGAAATATATTATAGTTATTTACGGTTCTTTAGCAATCTTTACAAAGTAGAAGTTTACTTCACTACTTTTTATTCATGTTTATTTCTATGTAAAAGCGAGGCAAAGATATTTGGTAATTAATTCATATTGTTATAGGTTGCTACTGCTGTAATAAAAAATACATATAACTCTCAAGATGAATATTTTCCATTTAAATTGAGTAGACATATTTAACCAGATGTCTAAAAAAAATATTCTTTTACATGAATCCAGAAACAATAAATATGAATGAACCTATTATATTTTTATACCGACGTCTTTCTGCAATACCCATTTCAGATAATATATACCAAGTCCAAAAAATTGAGACTAACCTTAGCCGAATACTTATTTTGCTATTCTGTGTACTGTTTACAGAATTATTAACTAATAATTATTGTATTAAGATATATTTGACTCGTCTTATTAAGTACTATAATGTTTTTTAGTCCAGCAAATATTATAACAAACAAGTCAAAATCTTTAATATATTTTAGTTTAAAAATGAGATTGGATAATCTTTACGTTCATTTATTATAAATTTACGTAGAATTAAAAAAAAAAAATCTTTAAATCAATAAAATGAAATAAGAGAGTAGCTTACCTGATTATATAATAATTAAAATGTCTGAATAATATTAATTAATGATCAATAGTCTTATTTAATAAAGATGTATGTTCACTACATTATGTTTGTTGCGGTAAACCGACGGTTGTGGTGAACTGATTGGATTTGAAGTAAAATCTACACTGTTTCTAAATTATATTCATATTCAAGATACATTATGATAAATAAGTTGTAGTAAGATGCTCATATAACTAATTAAAAATAATATACTTTAAGAAAATAAACATTCTTAAAAATTAATAAAAACATTGTTTTGTAGAAGAAAATAAATGTGAAATAGACTTTTGAAGGTATAAGAAAGACAAGATAAGAGATGTTATACATAAAAAGCATGAAATATGAAAAAGAGAATAAGAGAATAAAAAAAGAAATATTTCAATAACTTCGGAACTATATTATCTATACAAAATAAAATTATTATTTAATTATTTAACCGTATTAAATGATTTAATATACTTCATCCAAACAATTTCTAATCTTTTAGGTTAATATATTTATTTCGATTTTTAGAAATAACAGATAATGAAATACCGTAAAATGTGAAGTCATTAACGCTTTAAGAGTTATGAAAATATATTTTAATAGTATGGGTTATTATCTTTAAAAACAAAATGTTATAACATTTGTATTATCTTTTTTATAATATAAAAAAAAATTCATTTTATTGATAAATATTTTTATAAATGAAACATCTTATACGGAGAAATCAACATTAAATAACTAATAAAATGAATCCAAAAATGGCATTATTATTATTTACTTATTAGTAAATTATATTAGCATACATTTAAAATATATTAGCATACTTGCTAATATATTCCTTATAAGATCTAAATTGCATTGACAATTTGACGTAAAATGGTAGCTCTTGCGCGCACTCGACTGCTTCTTTACAATCGGCCATAATCGAGACCATATCGAGTAATTTCGTTAAGACCTTCTTCATGTATCCAGATGTTATACAAACTCATTGTTTTGATAAAAAAAGAATAATTTCCAAATTAGTAGACTTTGGGCTTAATAGAGAAACATATTTATTGTTTTGGATCATCAAATGACAACTTTTTGTGTTTTAATTTTGTAACAGCAGTTACGGGTCTACAACTAACAATTTTTTTTGGCTGCAATATGAAAAAAAATGAGTGAATTATGATATTTTATAATAAATTATTACAAATATTGATAAACACAAAATAAGGCATTTTGTTACTTAAGGACTGCTTTTAGTAACAAAATGACTTATATTCGTTTTTAAACTTTTAAATATGAAAATTTGTCACGCGTTAATAGTTAACAAGCAAATATATTCAGAAAGGAAATATTTTTCTGCTCGAAGGCAAACCAGTCGAGTCCAATATACTTTAACAAGTACAACTTCCAATAAAGGAACTGTAGTTGAATTAGATTCAAGATTATATATATAATATTTACTTAAAACTTCCAAATTTTTATGTATACCAAAATGTATACTTTTTTAATTTCATAATTGAACCTAGATACAACTTCAGGACGATTTAAACATTAAACATGATTTTTTGAAGTATGAAAAGAAAATATGTTTATTAATTGGGTTGAAAGATAGTGAAGCTTAGAATAGATTTTTTTTTATATTGATAGAACAAATACAATAAATATACTTATGTAGATATGTTCCTTTATATGTATTTACAAAGGCACATATTCAAACATATATTCTATAATTGTAAATTGAATATTTACTATAATATATATTCTATTGTTTAAACTGGATAACCTTCCATATGACCCTTTACACAAAAAAAAAAAACATATTTGTTGTAATGTAAGGAGTAAAGTACAAAGAGTATTGTTAGAAGTCATCAAAAATGTTTTCAAACCTAGGATTAAGTAAACAAAATGTAACCAATTAAATATCAAATCTTTGTTACTCACATTATTATTTATATAAAAACAGATTTACAGCCTTTTTCTTTAAGCTGGTTGTACAACTTCCGTCGAGTTAAGTTGCAGTCATTGTGAAAAAAAAATAAATGTGCCTCTGCCTGTACGTTTCTCGTGATCATAATCTTTATAAATAAATCCAAGGTATTGCTGGCAGTAAACAACAAACACAATTATGCATATATTTAAACCATTAGAACAAAAATATTTAAAAATAGACTAACTACAGTGTAACATAAAAACTCATGGAAATCCTTAAAGCAGAAAAACCAATTTCATACTTTGTAGCTTCATAATATCATAATATAACATAAATAGCCGTATTTTCAAAAGGACCGAAGGTGGCTTTTTATCCAAGTTGCTTGACAAAGGTGTACTATCTTTCCTATGAAATCATAAATCTTGCGTGTTAAACAGTTTTATCACAGAAATAAACATATTAGGTTCTTAAAACTATAATGCTTATTACCTATATTTTTTCCCTACAACTAATAAATTTTAAGGAATATGAAATTATTTAGTTATAAAACAACCATTAATGTAGTATAAAACTATTCTAGATACGAATCCCAACGCATGGATAATATAGCCAGAACACGTTCCCATACTAATTTAACTGAGTCTGAAATTTACTATCACAGATCTCTATAGTTCATTTTATTGCAGCATAACATCTCAAATACAATTTTCAATTTTCAAACAGACTTATTTTTATTATTTATTTTGAAAACTAAAAATAATTTTAAATTTAATAATAAACATTTTATTTCTTTAAAAGTTCGATAATTTAGCAGTCGAATATGAAACAATGAGTAAATGCATGGAAGAAAAACACTAATATTAATACCAACGACCATGAAGCTATTAAAATAACAAGTCAATTAAATGTAGAAAACACACTTTTTATTTCCTGACACAAAATTTAATGAATAATTGAACCATAATTCATTTTGTTAAATATAAAATTAAAGGCAAAAAAAAGTTTACAAGATGAATTATTTAAAGCGATTAGTTATCTGTCTAGCTTTAGGAAAAAATGTGTATAATTAAATTAATAATTTAACTTAGCCTATTAACTATGCTGTACTAGTCTCATTAATTAATCAATTAATTAATTGGTATTAACTAAAACACAGTTTTTTATTAAACAAATGTCTAAGAAGTTTACTTATGACATGTTTATTAAATTGTTTTCCATCCTGTATTTTAGTTATAACTTATTATTTTTGTTGTCCTTACAACAATAGAACATAAAATAAACACTAAGTTTAAAACAGTTATAGTTTATAGGGTCTTAGGTATATAAGATGTCAAAGGAAACAAGCTTTAAGTACTTCAAGATAATAAATTTATTCTCTACTCGTTTCTAGTAGCTTCAACAAAAGATAGCACTTTGTGTTCTGTATGGCTCATAAATTTTCAGAACTCGGGACATTTTTCATACTAATGAGGGATAAGTAAAAGTTATATCAAAATTAATTATCACTTGACATTGTAGATATTGTTAGGATTTTATTTGAAAATTATTTTAATATATTTATAGTATTTGAATGCTTACAAGCCCCAGTACCAGCAACTTTGTGTGCTAATGATGATTTTTTATTCATATAATCTACTGGCTCCATTAATCTTATATATAGATTACGGAACCATGTTATAAATAAAAAATCCATTTTAGTGCATGAAACCAAATCCAAAGTGATCGTTTCTTTCATTCAGTATCTATTCAAATTCGAAAGGGTATAGATATCTAGTTCCCAATCGGCATTTGGCGGAAAAAACAGCACTTTCCGATATCATTCTACATTTTCTGTTCTTAGTCACGTATCACCCAATACTGACACGTGACTTGTCTGTAAATGTGGGAATAGTAAATATCAATCAACAGACACACTAGAAAAACTATGTAAATTATAGTCAGCAAAAACTTCAAGCGAATTGCGAGTGATTTTTCTACTTTAAATAAATGGAAGCAAAAAGAGATGAGATTTATTTTTTATTTGTCAAACATTATTTTGATATATTAAGCCATTTGCTTGCTTTTAGGTCTACGACTATGAATATATAAGAGTATATATACTAACGTTAAGTCATGAAATTAAAAGAGATATCTATAAACTGTAACCAGAAGGATATAAATTGGAAAAGTGTTCTTTGTGGCACTCTATTGTTTTCGCTGCATTGTTTGATTTTTGTTTGAGCACTAGTTTTTGTCACACTTATACCTTTGTTCTAAAATCCTTTCATCTCTTATTTTTTTCCAAATAGTTATATCCTTGAAATATCTATACTTGTACATTGTACAGTGTTAGCAAGATACCTTTAAAAGTCTAGGAGTGGTGACATGTTTAGATTTAGGTAAATAACAGAAATCTGTAATTCTTAGCTGATAAACCCCAAATTTTAACTGAAGGACACTGAAAATAAACAGTGTAAAATAAAAACAATCAGGCCTTAATATTTAAAATTTAAAACATGTACAGCTATTTTAAGCTTATAAAATGTTTAATTTCTATAAAATGAAAAATTTATCTATAGAATTAGGATTCGAACCCATAATCTCTTGGAAACCGTCCAGTTGCACTACCATTGTGCTGCCGTAACTGTCTTCTCAGAATTTGGCATTCTTTACCTATATTATGATCATCTTTATCGGAATGGAGGTGACATCGAACTACACCGAATAGACAATTTCAAACATTTATTCTATTTGATTTTTATATTTCTGTTAAATTTAATATAATTTGTACCTTCTTACAATCAGTATTATACTAATAACTGGATTATTTGTTTTTGTAAAAACTATTATTATTATAATTATCTTTAAATATATATTCATAAGAATTGTCTGTATAAGTTGTCGAATTAAACGTTGATCATATTTGACACATTTTTATAGAATTCTTAATTTGTTTATATTCTGAGGGTTTAACCAAGTTCTCTTTCTATAGTAGTTATCATTTTTAGAAACCACTAAAAATATGGGAATTATATATCGCTATCGTTATATCACGTCATCAACACAACTTGAGGAAATGTAGTAACCATTTTACACTTTTGACTAACTCTATAGAAACAATGTCTATTTTATTAAACGATATCGTATCTCTCACTTAGACCCAAATGAAAGCGCAAAAAAAATGGCGATTGTAAAATTTCGATCAATTGATATTGAGAGTTCTGTGAAAACACACTTTTTATCTCCTGACACAAAATTTAACCAGGTGGATTAGCATCACCTGAACCACATATTGTATTGCAGCAGAGAGCAAAAGGGATGTTCTTAGAGACAGAGCAATACGGAGGTGCTTAATAAATAGATTAAAAGATTTAATAAGTTTGTTATAATTTATGGAATTTTAATTGTTTAATTTACTTACACTACTTATAAATTATTATTATTATTTTTTTTTTTAAAAACTTTTTTATTTGTATCTAAATAATGTCTTAAAAAGTTCAATATTTTTTAATTCTTACATAAACTAACATGTTTGAGAAATGATAAAGAGCCTTGTTGTTGTTAAATAAAAGGAATTTCTCATGTTACTACATATAAATATATATATTTTTAATTGTTTTTAATTAATACAAACATAAAATTATAAAATATATTAAACTACTATTAAGATGTTGCTTTTTAATTGTCATATTTTTATTATTAGACCATTTCATTGTAAGATTAATAGTTCACATTTGATACCTTATCAAAATTCAACAATGTAACTTTATAACAGCAACATAACATAATAATGAAGTTTTAGAAGTTAGAACTGTACAATTGTTTCACCCTTAGCAATTAAAATTATATACTTCAAGTAATAATAATCAAAGAAACTAATTTTAAGATTTCCTTTCACTAATAAACACTTATAGATATAAAAAATGATTCCTATTCTAATAAACTGAATATTGGTAAATTCTTGCATCAGTAAAGCTTTTTTCTTTTTAAATACTAGTGATTTCACACAAATAATCGAAACATTAAAGGATTATGTAGTAACAATAACATTATAATTATGATAAAACATATTATTTTTACTTTACAAATATAACTAAATCCCACTCAATAAATCTGTTTAAAGTGTTAACAATGGTCTCAACTGTGTTAAAATCTACGTCAAATTGTATAAAACACAATAAGACTGATTTATAAATTGACCCTTCACTCTAATTACGTTTGCGACAGACAGAAGATTTTAAAAAAACCGAAATAATTTTAAAAATTAACTTTAATCGAATTAAAACAAATGAAACCTATGAATGATGATTCCCCTTCGATGTGGGAATAAGGAATGGTCATTCTTACAAAATATATTATACAATAAAACTTATGGCAACATTACGCAAATGCTGTATAGACAAAATATAATATTAAATACAAAGTAAAAGGAATTCAATTTAGGCGCTTTCCATACAGTAACTTTATGTAACTCTCTTCTAAATATTCACTCGCACCATCAACAATGAGTCCCCAGGGGAAAGTCTGGGTATAGCGCTGTTTGCTGTGAGGTAGCGCAGGGCGGAGGAATATGTAGTGCCTTATAATAATCTACATAGATAATAATAAGTTAAGATTCGTGATATGAAATACTTTTATGATCAAAGAGTTTGAAATGAATCATAAATGCAGATTGTGTTTTGAAGTGAAGCTATTTTCATTTATTGACTAATACTTGAGTTTAATGGCAAGTGAAATGCGATTTGCATTGCAGTTTTATAAAGAGAACAATAGTTGTAAAAATGTCTTCCCGAAAAAATCTTTCGTTTCCATAACTTTACAGCTATATTGTGTTTGCAAAATAAACTTTGTTTCACAAATCTAACCGCAACCAATTTAACATATTTCATCCAAACCATTTAAACATTTATTTATGCCGCGTATTAATAAGTAATTGCAGAATAAATTGAATTGTTATTCTAGTGTAATTAAGTGTTCACACCTCAAATATAGTATTTCTAGCCTTTTATATCATTATTTTAATTTCGAAACATAGTAATAATAATAAACATGAAACACTCAATTATAAATTAACAATTAACATTTAAGCAACCAGATTATAACAAATTGGTCTATTAGATTTTTTTTTCGTTAAAAAATAAATTTCAAAGACAAATGGTTGTGTTTCACAAATGTTTTAAAAATTAAACAGATAATGAGACATCAGCATTATAAACTTAATATATAAAACAAAAATAGATATGTTAGTAAATTTTGTTTGAAGTTTGCTAATATATTTTTCATAAGAAGAATGTTGGCAATTGAACGTAGAATGAGAGTACTTATCCGCACTCGAATGCTTCTTTCTAATCGGCAATAATCGCGACCTTAGCGTTATTTTACTATTACCGCTGTCATTTCATTTGTGATTGCTTTAACAAAAATGGATTAGCCTCCTAATAAATATAAATTGATCTTAATATCAAAATATCATGACTTAATATTTTGATTACAATTTTCAAGATTTTAACATCACTGGTAGCTAAATTTATTTAGTACTTTTTAATGTTGTTGATAATGTCAATAATTGAATAATAACAGAAACATAAATACAACTAAAAAATAATGTAAATAGTCATATGAAATGTGCAAATAATAAAATCCTTATAACAAAATTGTTAACAAACCTCATCAAAAGCATATTTCATATTAAATAAATTATGTCTTTGCTTGTAGTTCTTGCAAATTCAATTCATTACATTTTCCTAAATTTACAAAGCCTTTGCTTATTAACAGACCTACTAAAAATGTTATAACTTACGAATAGTTTCGCGAAGTCCAATCGGATTATCTATCACCGTGATAATAAGATGTTGGCTTTTGCCGAAATAATTTCACGGACTCTCGCAACAATTGAAACAGTTAAACTCTGAATTCTCTAGAGAAAAAGAAGGAGGATGAAAGGATGAAAATTGGAGGCACTTTAATGTCCGTGTTTAATCTTAGGCGAAACAGGATAGACAGATGCTCCTCTGGGGATTAGGTCTAATTTCTCGCGTTAACAAAACTAATGTAACTTTTGAAGTGTAAATTTATTCAATCATATTCATATGCATATTTACTACTTAACAGAGCTAATTTATACATATAATTAGGAATATGAGAATTATATGTGAGAATTATAATTAGGAATGTGAGAATTAAAACAGTATATATAATGCAAGTATGTTAAAATAAGTTTGTTACGTTAATACCTTTTTGAAATTAGATCTACTCAAAATTTTCCTTATTTTTTTGATAATTCAAAATAAGCTAGAATGCACCATCACTATTATATCACTACTAGATGCTGCCATGTAGTAAGTACAGTGAATGGAATAGATTAATGCCAAAATCTCCTTTCAAGATCTATGTGAATACGAGCTCTACTTTCATTGGTAGCTATATATTTGTGATTCCTCAGTTTTGTTTAGCCAAGACGCTAAAACATCTAACTTATTTTGTTCAGAACAAGAAGTATCGTAAGAAGTAATTTTTATTCCAATTAAACTTTTTTTTAATACTTGTTATATTTTATTTCAATAATTTTAAAGGTAAATACATCCAACTTTTATAATATGGTGTATTCTAAGGTATAAACCAATAGGTAAGATATTAAATAATTATTTATTTATGTTTCACATAAATATTTTATATTTATATAGTTGTCAAATCGTTTAAAGTAATTAAAAACTGTTTGTTACTACAACCAATTACATATTTTAATTAGGAAAGTAGAAAAGTTTCAATAAATAAAAATGAAAAGAAGACTTTACACTGAATATACCTTAAGAAATTCATAGCATAAAAATGAATATGTAGACTTTTAATGACTTAACAATTTTTTTTTTTAATACCGTTACATTAAAAAGGAAAGTGATTTCGCAAAAGCATAAAGAAAATGCAGAAATGTCATGAGTAAAACCACAAATGAATCGAGTCCAAACATTAGCGTTATGAAGTATATACTGCATTAGAAGTGCTTGGACCCACAAGCATAGGAAGACTAGTCTCGTAGGGTAGCGGGTTCCGAGGCACGATGCACCGCCTACCGGCCACAGTCAATAGCCAACCCCATCGTGAGCTCGCTACTCACGAAAGGTTGTCCCGCTAATTATTGAAAAATCCCAGGAGTAAGACTGCTACCGGATGATAGGGCGCGATGTACACTTTCGGGAGTCTCGAGAGTTCCAACAGTCTCCAGACTAATCCCCCATTTGGTGTTTTAGATGTTCTTCACTAGCCCTACGATATAAATGTCCCGCACTATCACCGACTTTCTACTTACTAAAAAAAAAACTCATATTCTATTTGTGATAACTTCATCATCATAGTTTATTCGAAGTAACTTAAAAAAACAGAAATATATGTATATGTTTAACGCTGTTGATAAAATATTTATAAAATATATTTTTATTGTCTATACATTTCTATACTTACGATTATTAAAGTATTTTTTTTAAATTATATTCATTTACTTGCTTTTTCCGGCACTTGTGTGTGTTTGTGTGCTGTATCCTGAACTCTTGACATTTTATTAAATTCATTTTAATACTAAATAGTAGGCACCAAACGTGGATATATTATGATCTTTGTTGATATTAGAAATAGAATTAATACATAATAAAAATAATACAAGTTATTCTCGATACGTACAACTTCCTGTAATAATAGAGTACAGTTTTTGTACATTTTTAACAATGAAGTGCATTGTTATAGAAGAGAGCGTGAAAGGAAACCAATAAGGATGTAACGGTCAACTGAATTAATAACTTATACAACTGGCAGATTATTGTTTGTGTAAAATAATGGATATTTTTTTGTTTTTATATAACTCTTTAAGCAAATAATTTTCACAAAAAATACTACGACTAACTGTAAGAGAAAAAAAAAATTGTTGATTTTATACATATATTCTGATACAGCAAATAAATTAATATTACTTCAGGAAAGCCACACCGCATCGCAACCTAAAATTAATTTAGGATGCGCTTTTGCATAAGTGCACCGGCTTAGCTAACGTAAGCTGCTGTTCCTGCTTAATTTGTAGGCTTCCATACAAATTAATTTTAGCTTAGTTCGGACGTTATTTGCTAAAGTAAGTAATTGAAATACTAACCTCTTAAATTGCTTATTAAGACCGAGAAAAACTGTTCCTATAGAAATTTATAAACACTTTCATTGTTATAGTGATAACAGTAATAGTTTTAATAAACATTTCTATTACTTACCTTCCTCAACAAATCTGTACAATTCATACTATGTAAATCTGTTTGTTTGTATTTTTATAACAAAAAAGTTTGTGTTGATTTCAAAAGATAAATAAGGTGTCATTAATATTACCGTTATCTTCATAAGATATTGTAATATGATGCAAGCATTTATGGAGGATACATGATTACTGGATACTGAAACTATTGCATGTGATATCAATAGTATAAAGTCTATATTTACTAATGATAACGGGATATATCTATATTAATCAACAAAATAAAACGAGAGTAACTTACAGTCTTACACAATAATTGAAGTGTCGGAATAATAATAATTATAATACTAACTGATCATCGGTCTTTTTTAATGAAGATGTTGAAATTGGAATGAATGAATGTTAATTATAATTTTAAAAAATATTGTACATAACATTATTTTATTATTCTTATAAATGGATACAAATAAATGTTGTATATAAGGAAGACATACGTAACTTTAAAATATAAAAGGACAAAAATTTTAAGATTACATGTAACATCCATCAAGGAGTTGACTTAGTGCTTGTCACGTATTATAAGGACAAAGATCTCGTAGACCATCTCGTCTACCCGTGAACACGATTACTGCAAAGTATTCGAAACGTCGGGTTAAAATCAAAATGTAACCAAATTATACGCGAGTTTTAATCCGTAAAAATAGTTTTGTTTCAAACTCGTGAAAATCTAAAAAAATACTAAGGACAAAGATGTAGTTTTGATTTTATATCATATACTTGTACCTCTAAAAGGTTGTTAATTGCTAGGTAGCATGCATATTTAACCAAAAATTTGTTATCATTTTCAGCTGGTATATGTTGATGTTGTTATACATTATCCTTAAGACTATAAAAATAGTATTAGTATATTTCATACTATTCGAATATTTGCAGTTTCATTGTACATATTTGTATATATTATAATATCTTTGTTCTTTTTATGACTAACATTTTGACACCCTCTTAATCGTCTTATTTAACATATCAGAAATGATAGCACAAGCATTTGTATGATCATCTAGATAATAGAAAGAAAAATTCGAATTGTTCGAGAATTGTTAAAAAAACTAGAATATCTCTGGGCAACCTCATAAATGAAGAACTACTACCATTTTATAAATATGATTTCATTGTTAATTTAAGTTGTTGCTTTTTCATTTTAAAGTTGTACTTTTTCATTTCTTTGTCATGTCATATAAATGTATATATATTTCGAACTACAATATTTCATGCCGTTAAGTATATATAATTACTTTCAAGTTATTTCAACTGAAATATTAATTAATTAAAATTAATTACTACATGTATGATGATCGACGATAAAATAAAACGCATTAAAAGAAAATTTACGATATCGCAGTAATTTTAAAAGTTGTAGAAAGTTAACTAATTTATATTTTTTTAATATTCTATAAATAACATATAATTATATTAAGTAACGAAAAGTTTTGCAATTTCGCACAAGATTTGAAAATTAATTTCTTATTTCCTTATTTACCAAAATGTTTCTATATTGATATTTATTATTGTACTTAAGTTTGTTTAATAAGATTACTTAAAAGTTTAATTGATTACGAAAGTAGAAATATTATTACATTTTATTTCTTATACTAACATCTTTTGAATTGTTAATTTCGAATATATACCCATTATGTTAGATACATATTATATTCCAGTAAAAGATTTTTCACTCATGAGATTTGAAGCCAAATTTACACTGTTTTTTTTAATTGTACTCATTGGATACTTTATAATCAATGAATGTATGAATTTAAGTTACAACTTAAATGTTGTATGTATTTTTTTAAATCTCATTATATATTTTTTTAAATTATTATTTTAGTTATAATTAACCTTAGTATATATCGGCTATAAATAATAAATCTGGTACTATTTAAAATTACTTTTATTTCATGTAGATAATATTGAAAGATTTGTTATATGTTATAATTTTTAAGAAATACAAAAAGTTTGAAATGAATCATAAATGCAGGTTGTGTTTTAAAGTGTAGCTATGTGCATTTAGTAAACAATACTTCAGTTCAATGGCAAGTGAAATGCGATTTGCATTTCAGCTTCACAGAGAGAATAATAGTTGTAAAAAAAGTTTCCTAACACAATCGTTAATGTCTCTATAACTCGGGGCTATCGTTCTTGCAAAATAAAATTTGGTTCTTAAATAACATTTTCAATTAAAACAGTTTAAAACGTTTATTTAAAGCTGTAGTATTGAATAATTACAATTATTTTTATTATCGTCTTACTGTCATAGTTTAATTTAGCATTCATGCACGAAGGTGCATTGATGAAGATCGATATCTTTCTATTAGATATTTTAATTTAATTTCATTATTTAGTTTTAACTGTATCACAAACCAATACATTAAATTGTAAAATGATAAAAGTTCTTAGAGTTAGAAAAATATTACTGAGTTATTTATTATTAAAAATGATGATCTTAATTCAATATCTAACAAAAAACAAAGTATGTTCAAATTAAAAATTATATATTGCTGATTTACGTTATTTATATACTTTTTCTTGTGTTAATATTTAATAAATAAAAATACTAAGATTCTTTTTTTTTGTATTTTTATATCCACCAAAAATAATATTAAGTGACAAGGACACATATTTTACAATACTATTTTTTAAAATGAAACATATGATACAGGGAAACAAAGTTTATAAACTAATAGAATAACATAAATTTGTATATTTAACTATCGTTTATAAGAAGTGCGCTAAAATATTTTTCATTAAAACAAAACAAATATTTCAACAAAAAAAAATATTCCATAAGAATAAAATTGCATTGACAACTTAATGTAAAATGAGAGTAATCGGCGATAATCGCGACCTTTTCGTTATTTTACCATTACCGATCTAATTTAGTTAAGACCCTCCTCATGTACACAGATGTTCTCCGAAACCATTTGTGATCGTTTTGATAAAAATCGATCAGTCTCCTAACAAATAGAAATTGGCTCTAATTGAAAAGTATATTGACTTAATATTTTGGACATCATCTAATTACAACTATCAAGGTTACAACTTTGTTTGGTTTTTTGTTTGTTTAGTATTTTTCTGATGTAGGTATCTATGTAAAAGTGTAGTAACACGTTTATAACTAACAAAATATATAATTTCAGAAATAGATATTGAAAATAAATACTAATAAACAGTCATTAAAGTAGTTTTTTTAATAGTGTTCAACAAAGGAAAATTGTCAGGTAAATATAGTACAAGCCAATTTACTCTGAAAGGAAATATTTTTCTGCTTGAAGGCAAACCAGACGAGACCTATATGCTTTAACGAGCACTAGTTCGAATATAGTAGTAATAGTGGCTGAATTGTATACATGTTTCAATTTATATATATAACTATTATATATTTTTTATATATTCTAGAAATTCATCGAAAATAAACTTAAATATTGACAAACAGATATATATTTAACGGTGTCCCCATGTTTTATATTTTAAATAACATAAAAATATAATTTTGTAGTATTTCTGTATAAAAATATACTGTTTTAAGCGTAGTCTATACTAATACTATAAAGCGGAAACGTATGATTGATTTTTTAAACGCAATTATCCTAAAAACTACAATTTGTATTCGTAATAATAATAACAATTAGAAAGGCACAGGCATATGTTGTCTGGCACTACGCAACTATTCTCATTGTTGTAATACTTAATATAATCGTTCATTCATGGATTGAAACCGCGAGTAATAGCTAGTATTTGAATAATTTTTATGTACCAAACCGATTTTGCTGCTTCAGTTTCTCATAGAATAAGTAATAATCTTTGTTACTTAAAAAATCGGAAATTGTCATATTGTATGTTATATCTTGTTTAGAAATTGATGACGAAAATCTAAAGCAGAATCTTTGGAAACATTGGAATATAATTAAAAACAAATTTGGGGTTGTAACTTTAAAATTAATTTGTAGTTTTTATTTATAAATGAGTTTTAAACTTAAATATTAAATAATATATTACCTTAGTAATAATTAGCAATTGGATGGAAGTGATGTACTGTTTCTGGAAATCGAATTATATAAAAAACGTATAAGTTATAGCTTGCATAATATAAAAAGTATACATACAAAATGTAAAGTGATTAAAAAATGTAAGTTGGCACAAAATTTTACATTGTAAATGTTGTACATATTCATACAGTTGTTTAACTTATACATGCATCACAACAAACTATTGCCGGTTGAATTGCAATAAAATCTGAATATATTGTTGAAATATTCAATATAATAATAACAAAAACATGATACGAATAAAAAAACATTGATATTGTCAAAAATATAATATAGTTATTTTTGTTTTACCACTACCTTATAAATGTTTGTTTTATTTTTAAATTTTAAATAAGATGTCGCATTTAGCAGTTACTACTGTTTAATACATTGCTTACTACTTTACTAAGTATGTCTAATAAAAAAAGTCAAAAATATAATAATATAATGAAGAGTTTAGAAAGTTTGAAAAGCTACCTGTCAAGTATGAAGCATTCTTTATCTATTCTTGATAAATCAATTATTGAGTAAGGTTATATGTTAACACTATATTTATCACTTTGAGAATATTTCGATTAATATGCAAATGTGCTTGTCCAAACTGGACATCTTCTGTAAGTATTCTAGACAGTTAAATCGCGTCATACTTGTGAAGCTTTCTGTTTCCTGGGAAACAAAAATCCCCATAGATTATAATATATAATACACAAAGATACACACAAGTATTACGAACTGACCAGCGAACTGACCAGGAATGCAACAGAAGTGAGAGCGAGAAGTAAAACAGCGAAATCTCTCTACAAACTACGTTAACATCCTGGCCTTTCTAGAACGATCGTCAGCTCATTTCTAGAACGTACTGCAAAGGCAACATTGTTTGGTTAGAAATTTGGTTAAGTAAGGAGACAAGCGTGAGCGTGAGCGTGAGAGTGAAGATGAGCGTGTATATGAATTTTGAACCTTAAATCTACAACTGCATCGGAAATCGCAGACATTGGTTGCACTTTTCTTTCTGCAACGTGATGGCATCCGCATGGTGAATCTATGGAATGCTAAGGAGCTTCATCTCTTAATATCTCTTAATTATTTACAACTGCATAGGAAATGTGGATGCGGATAATGTCGTCTTTTGCGCGGGTTCGATCAGAAGTTCTTAATTTGTAATGTTCCTTTGTATTTTACATGGTGTGGATAGCTGAGACTAGCGTTGGCCATATAAAAATAACTAACGCTAAAAATAAGACAACTATTTAGTTTTCGAATAACATTGAAGCCACCTTACGATAACTTAATTTAGAACAAACTTGATGAAATATTTAAAAGTAAAACCTAAAATCTATGTTTAGACCCATATATTATTTTAATAAACCAATTATATATATTAATACTAATTTATCCTTTATTTTAACAATATGTTATTGTTTTAAATTTCTTAGGGCTTTAAGGTGTCGCAAAAGAAAACAAGCTTTCAGTACTTCAAGATAATAAATTTATTCTCTACTCGTTTCTAGTAGCTTCAACACAAGATAGCACTTTGTGTTCTGTGTGGCTCATACATTTTTAAAACTCGGCATATTTTTAATACTAATGAGGAAGATGTAAAAGTTATACTTAAATTTATAAATACTCATTTGTGAATATTTTTTGATAATTATTAGACAAAATTCTTTTACAAATAATTTTAATTTATTAAGAGTATTCGAATAATGTCTATTACGATATTATATCATGTTAATAAAATTTATAATGACGCAGAAAGGTTTTTTTAATCAAAATAATACATTTTGGATAAAATATTTATTTTGTACTTTGGTATGGGCATATTGGAAATAAACATATATTATAAAAATCAACTACTGTTTTTCATTATTTATGTAAATTTGTTTAACGTCAAAAATAAGATGGCGCTCTCTTTAGGTATAAGAAAAACAATTTCAATACAGTCAGTGCCTTCGTATTGATGATGATTGTTTTAATTTGTTAACGAAATCAGAATCTCATTAAGCAGTTTTTATCAGTAGCTATGTAGAATAAAAATAAAAAAATAATAATTTTAAGAAAACTGTTGTCAGTATCTTGTTTACCTTTTATTTATTTATTTCTTAGGATATTACTTTTAATTTTATTTGCATTTATAAATGTTTTACAACTGTCGTTAAATTTAATATATAAAAATCAATCTAGTTAAGTTATATTCTATCTTGTAACCTGCACGTATTAGATTGGGAAAAGTTCTGATATTCAAATTGATGTGCAGAATGCAAACACAGGCTGAGGTAACATTTCACGTATTCAATTTTATTTTTTTTCCAGTTGAGGAAGCTGAAATGAATAACGAACGGGCTAAGTGAAAGTTTTATTTTATCCCTTCGAAAAGGATTTTATTAAAAATAATATTAATATTGAAAATAAAATATAAAGAAATTGCAAAATTTTATGTTGTATTAAGAGTGTTATTTATTCAGACGTATTTTTAACAAGTATTTTTATTCCTTATTAATAATAAATTACATAAAAATACAAAAGATAAAAATTAGGGTAATTTTCATGCCAGACATCAAATGCTACATTTTATCTTTTCTTTTCTTTTTAAAAATGCAGGATGAACGAAATTTTCAGTTGCACTCACTGCGCAGACAATTTCAATAGCATGACCTTTTCCGTCTCAAACAATGTATCTAACTTTTCTATTTCTCTTTCTGTCTTTAACTGAAATTTACATTTTCATGAAAAGATTATGCAATTGATTAACCGAATTTGTTCATTAACTGAATTTGTCAAAATTATTTATGATTTTGCGAAACAAAATGTACATAAATGCTTAACGTAATATATAATTACATAAATAATAAAAAAAAATAAAATGAACGAAAGCCACTGAAAATCGATTCTTTCAAATGCTATCTATTCGAATTCATAAGGGTATAGATATCTAGTGCCAAATCGGCATTAGGCGGAAAATACAGCATTTTCCTAATTCCCTGTCCTTAGTCACGCATCAACCAATCCCTACTCGTGACTTGCCTGTGAATGTGAGAAAACTAAATATCTATCAACATACACGCTAGGCAAACTATGTAAATTATACTCAGCAAAAACATCTTAGAATAGCGACTGATTTTTCTATGTTAAGTTGCTAAAAAAGAAAAGAAAAGACTTTTTTTTCAAAATTTTATACAAATTATTGTATTATTGGTACTGCTATAACTCTGATTCTATTAGATTATATAGACTAATATGAAAACATAAATAAAACAAACATCTATAATCTGGGACTAGAAGGATATAAATTGGAAAAGTGTTCTTTATGGCACTCTATTGTTCTCTAGGAAGTCGCTGCATTGTTTGATTTTTATCTGACTACTAGTTTATTGTTACGCTTATAGCATTGTTCTTAAATTCATGAATCTGTAATGTTTTTCCAAAAAGTTATATCTATCCTTGTACATTTTAAAGTGGTATATTATCTAAAAAGTGTACGAGTGGTCAATACATTCTTATTAACTTCCTGAGTATAGAAGATATTGTAATAAATCTGATTTTTTTAAATCAGTTATTTTTTGTTTTGGGAAAGAATCATTTATTAAAAAATACATGTGTGTGTCTGTGTATGTATATAAGCATTTTTTTACCTGATGATACAGTTTTACTTCGTCTTGGTATTTATCCATGCTTATTCACATACTAAAACCCAGATGAAAACCCAAGGTATGAAAAAAATTATCCTTGCAAATTTAAAAAAATATATATTTTTAATTTAAAAATGTTTACAATAGTATAAATTGTATTTATACATAAAAATATGATGCTATTTTCTCATCGAACAGTTTTTTTATTTATTGCCCTAAAAGAGTACAATAGACGGACGTAATGATAAAAGCATTTCTCTGCTTTGCAGAAATATATTGTAAAAAAAAATGATTAGACATTGACGTTCAACAAAATTAAACTTCCACATATGCTTAAGTAATTATGACAAACAAAATATATATTTTATGTATTCGTTCATCATATGTTCTTAAAAATAGTTCCAAATATAATAAATACGTATCAAATTTAGACCTACGGATTACCAACCTACAAAAAATATTTTTATAATTGAAATACATATCCTTATAAATATATAAATATGTGTATCAATATAAACACTTATATACACATAAAAAATAAGATTTATAAAGCTTCTATCTATAGATAAATATTTACCGAGTGATTTTTAGAAGTCTAATGAAGACATATGTGACTAAATACAAGTAATATTATTTTATGAACGGGAATTAACGCGCGAAATAGGAATTAAGCTGCCATTTGCCTGACGTTTCGACCAGGTTGCGCCGGCTGGTGTCATAAACTGACTCAAAGTCCGCTCCCGCACCCGCTTGCGCTCCCGCTTCCGCTTCCGCTCCTTCTCCCTCTCCCTCTCCGCTCCGCTCCACTCCACTCCGCTAGTCGCACAAATAGTCGACTGCCATAACTTCTCACATTATTACTTATATGATATTGTACTTGTATTATATACCCCATACATTTTGATTCTTTTCTCAAAGCATATTTCGAGAAAAGAATCAATATTTATGGGGTATTTCTCGTCGAGTTGAAAAATATTGGCAAGTAACATTGTTTTATAGTTAAAAGTACTCTATAGGTTAATCCATCTCTCTATACAGACTTGCATGTTTATAATGTTAGTAAAATATAAGTTTTGGAAGTTGGATCTCATGAAAAGTTCCACACTTGAACTCAGAAGTAGTTGTAACTTACAAATTTTTAAGAAACCCTCGGTGGGCGTGTCCCACTTGCACTTTTATTGATCCCTTATAATTTTATTATCTTTCATTTATTTTAAATACTTAGTGTAACGTTTTAAAAAATCTACCAGACGGGTCGATTGGTGCTCACGATCGTTAAAAATTCAATATATTCTATAGGAAATGGTATATTTTTTTATTATCTAATAATATAATAATACTATAACTAATATAATTAACATTTTAGAATGTTATTTATCACATTTCACGTAAATCACATAAAATTTTAACTTACTTTATTCTGGATAAATTAACATCATAGAACAACTATCCCGTAACGAATTATTTATTTAAGATATCTTGTTACTTGTTGCTTTTCATTTAAAGTTTTGATTACTTTGGATACCGTCTGAGCGAGCTTTTACGTAAAACACCATTAACATTACTGGTTATATCACAAACGCACTTCTATTTATATTTAAAAAATAAGAAATTATCTTCTTTATCGCAATTATATATTTAATATGATGACATAATATTGTATATAAACAATTATAGTTATATGAGACACCACGAATAATCTGTGAACTATAAAAAAAAAAGAATGTCAGCATCTTTGAGGTAAGAAGTATCCAACAAATAATATCAGTTATGTAGTGCAAAAAACGCTTCATCCTAAATTGTTATTCTAAAATATTTTTAATAAAAGTAATTTAAGTTATGTTTTAATAATTAAAAATTATTACAAACGCGGACCAAATTAGTTTTAACAATTTCGTATTTCCGTGATTACCGTAAAGGGCAAGTCCATAAACCTAGAAAGTATAAATAGGAATACATTATATTCGTATTGTTATAAAAATGTCTTCGCATTGTCTATTATATTATTTTTCTATACTGTATATTTTAACATTTTAAATTAATTATTAACAGACCTCTAACACGTCTTTTGAAATTTTAGTATAACGTTTTATAAAACGTCAAATATATAACTTAGTGCATTAGGAAAATATTTAAATATTTCTATTATAATCATAAGTCATTGTAATATGATGCAAATATCTGTATAAGTTGCATAATTACTGGAAACGTAAAACAATTATATTATTACGATTGTATTAGACTATTGGGTAAAAAAGATTATGTTTAAATAATCATTGACAAAAATAAAATTAAAAGAAATCGTGAGTAGCTTAAATGCGTATATAAGCTTCAAAATGGTGAAATAATAAACATTCTAAGACTAACTGATCATTAGTCTTACCTAATGAAGATGTATATTCACATTATGTCTGTTGCGGTGGACCAAAGGCTGTGGTAAGCTGATTGGATTTGAAGTAAAATCTGCTCTATTCCTAAATTATAATTTAGGAATAGTACACTCATAGGTACTCATATAAAAAGTATACTCATATTCAAAATACATTGCGATGAATAAATGTAATAACTTACATTAGTTACTAAAAGTATTTTACCTGATACTTTTACTATTTTTATTAAATCTTTGCAGTTTTTTTCGTTCGTTTGTGGAAAAATTCATTACGGATACCCGCTCGGCCAAAAAGATGAGTAACTCGGGACCATTCTCACAACGAAGACCTAAAAAAGGTGAGAAGAGTCTCCTTCTCTCCCACCAAGGCATTACGGGCTAGATAAGGAAGTGGCGGGCATAGTCTTCCACGACGGAGTGGAGCGCGCCCTGACGTCTACTTGCTAACCAGCGCGATAAAGCGCGTCCGTTGTTTCGTTTGTTGATAGGACAGCCTTTCAAGAGTGAGAGATCACATGTAGATCCCCTACTGACTATGTTCACCTAACAGTGCTCGGATTCCGATACCCTCCATGACTAATATCAGAATGTTTGTGGGTCAAAGTACTTGTTATTTAGCATTTACTCTGCAACACTACTGTTCGACTTTTCATAATGACGTCACCAGACAACGCGCTGGAATGTTCCAGCCATGTGGCTTGGTTGTTTGGCGGCGCGACTTACTTTTGTTTGTGATCACCAGCCACAGCCGAAGCTTACCACCGGCTGTTAGTGGCCTGTTAAACAACACCTGATGACTACTTATGGGGTATAGTTAACGGTCTTCAAATTGTATAACTTTAATTAATGGCGTTTGGCTTTATATAAAGCGGCTACATATAGAGTACTAATATCACCTTTGGGACGGATCACCTCAATATCAGCTTATACCGTTTGACCATTTACAATAAAGAGCTGTTCGGATTGTCAGTCGCCCCGTTAGCCGTGCTTTGTGACAGTCAAGATCTTTATGTTTTTTTCTACTAGATCTGTTACGACGGGTGTTCTGAAGAGGTTTTCAATGTAATTTCCCCTTCGATTTCTATTACAGCAATGTAAGTCACCACTTACAATATCAATCCTACTACTTGGATGAGTGGCGCTCCTTAGCAGTACGATTCTCGAAAAAATACCAAAATATGGAATAAATTTCTTTGGGCGGCATTTCCAGATAAGACATTGTCAAAAAGTGCCCTACTACTTTCTCAAAGGTCGACAGCTTTCTAACTCATGTATTTCTTAAGCTATATTAAATTTTCAAAACAAATCCTTCACGTCTTGCCATAAAATAAAAGAATTACAAGTATATAACCAATAGCAGATGCAGGATACTCAGACACAACGAGAACGAGGAAGCGATTTCAAAATTTGGCAATCTCATTGTATGTACTTGCTATATCTATTATATCAGAGTCAGCATCTAGTAGCGATGGTGATGTTGGCTTCAGGCCTAATATGAATTGTACTATATTACGTTGAATTTTTTTTGCACTATCCAATGTATTGAATTACATTAAAGAATATAATATCAATCACATCAATATTAGTAAGTTATTAACTTACTGTAAATATTCTTTTTAAATTAATAGTTTTTATTCCCACTTTTATAATAATTTATTTTAACAAAAATTTTATAACTAGTTTTCTTTAGCAGTGAAATTAACACAATAATATAATTGAAGTGGTAAACTTCCAAAGTAACATTTGTGTAGTTAACGCGGGAATTTAGATGAGAGCCCTAGAGAAACATCTGTTCTTTTTCGTCCAAGATTAAACAGGAACATTAAATTTTCTCTTATTTACACACTTTTACCCAACTCATTCTCTTCAACTTAACGAGTTCTTTAAGGAGGTAACGGGTTGAGTAGTTGCGAGAGTCCGTCAAATTATAACAGGAAAAGCCAATATCTTATTATCACCGTGATAGATATTCCAATTGATTTCGGGAAACTATTCGTAAATTAGAACATTGTTGCGGTAATTCAGTTGAACACTGTTTGTAGGTTTGGTAATAAGCAAGGCTTTGTTGCAAAGATAAGTTTTATGAAACTTGTCATTGAATTTTGCAAGAACTTCAAGCTTCGTAACAATTTTATTGAATTAAAATATGTTTAGATTTAAGTTAATAAAATACAATTAATAATTCGGGTCTCAATATAAAATATTACACCAGACGATTTACATGAAGTAAAAACATATATAGGTCATGACTGTAGATTAAAATTTCTTGCTAAAATCTAATAAAACATCAAAATGAGTAAAAGATAACTGTGAGAGTATCTTTTAGAATAAGTTAAATTAGTACGGAAACGTGTTCTGGTTTTATTATCCGTGCAGGGGGTTTTGTACCCAGATCAATCTAATACATCAGATTATTCAGTATATATACTGAATAGTTGGATGTTTTACAATAAAATAATTTCGTATTCTTCATTTGTTGCTATTACACCTTCTTTGGTAAAAAACGTTCATTAAAAGCCACCTTCGATCTTTTTTAGAATACGTCTATTTGTTTCATTGAATCTTGTTAAACTACCAAATAATTTGATGCGGATTAAAGCATTTTAATTAATTTTAAGTCTTTTTTCATATTTTTTAGTATTTTATATATCATTAAAACTTTTATATTCAAAGCTTTCCTCACCTTTCAACGGCTACGTTATCAAAATAATAAATTCTTGTCAGTATACTTGTAAAAACTTACGCCCCAAATCATCTTTTATTTTTACTTAGTTATAAATTTGTGCTGAAGTTAGTAAATTAATAAATTTCATAAATTTTATTTTGGAAAACATAAAAACAATACTCAAATTAATAAATATATATTTTTTTACTTTATAATTTTTATTTACTAGTAAACAATTTTGTTACTATGTCTACTTTATTTGAAGTTGTGCTCGTTAAAGCTCTGGTTTGCTCCCGAGCCGAAAATCTTGGCTTTTCTGAATAAAGTGGTTTAAATAAAATGGGTTTTTAATTACTTCCGTGTACTTTTTTCATTATTTAACTTTCTTTTTTTAACAAAATTCCTTAAGTTTATTTATTGGTATTTGCAATATCTAATCGTAAAATTATTAGTTTACTTAGAATCATGTAGGTAATTTGTTAGTTGGTTGGTTGGTTCCAAAACTTTTGACACTATTAACTATAACACAAAAGTACTAAATATATTTTTATATTAAAGCCAGTTTCTATTTTTTAAAGACTATGCCATTTTTACCAAAACAATCACAAATGGCTTCGAAGGACATCTGTGTACGTGAGGACGGTCTTAACGAAATTACAGCGGTAATGGTAAAATAACGCTAATAACGCTAAGATCTCGATTATTGTATAGAAGCGGTCCGGTACGAATAAGAGTTTTCATTTTACGTTAAATGGTCAATGCTATTTTGTTATTCTTAATAAAGTATAAGTATAATTGTAACAAATAATAGTAACGTATCATACATACATACATATACATTTATACATTTATTTTATTTAGTTTATAAAGTTTGTGCCCCAGTTTAAAATTTTTCATTTATCTCATTTTTAAGAAGATATAAATGTTATAAAACACCCTTGTATTTTATAACGTTAAATGTATTACATTGTATTGTTATTTGTGTAAAACGAAAGAATGATATAAAACTACAAGATTAAAAAGACTAGAACTTTTTTACGTAAATATTTCGCTGTCATATTAGTACTGTACTATCAGTATTATGCCACGATTCTACCATACTCAGAGCTCATGAATGAGGTACCTGAATGGTTTCAAAACTAGTCGTGCAAGTTACAATGGTATTTACGTGAGTACAGCCCCAAAATTATATATCATAGTACACATATCATTTCATTTATTCATTCACAATTCAATTTGCACTGCAATTATTTATATACGAAATAAATAGATGTTTCAATTGTCAAAAATTTGTAAAATAAAATCAATTTAGAAAACAGTATATAAACGATTGTGTCGGAAAGCTCTTTTTACAACTATTATTCTCTCTATGAAACTGCAATGCGAATCGCGTTTCACTTACCATTGAACTCAAGTATTATTCACTAAATGCGCATAGCTCCACTACAAAACTCAATCTACATTTATGATTCATTTCAAACTCTATGATTTATAAAATTATTACACATTACGAATTAAAGATTATTATAATTATTTACTTAGTTTATATGAAATAAAACCAATTTTAAGACATAAGAGTATTAAAACGTGGATATCAAATATATAATGTGTGTTTTATTCTAAATCAAAAGTGATATTTAGCTTTTAACTTTTTTCCTATACTTGTTGAATATATATTGATGATAGGACGAAACACGTGTTACATTTTTTTTGTTCAAATAGAAAACAAACCAACTTTTGGAATTTCGCTATTGGATACTGATAATATGTAAAATAGTATTCATATTTTTTCGTGGTTTGGTCTGTCAAGTACTTTTAGCATTAGAGCGTTGGTCTGTCAAGTCTCTCAGCATCAGAATGTCTACCATCCTAATACAAACAGAACCATACAAATTTAGGCCTATTTATAAGAGTAATCGTAACGATAGGTTGAATGATTGAAATATAATGTGCTGGAATGCCTAGCTATAACCAAATAAAATACGAAAAATATTTTCCCTGTTAAAATACTGATATTGAAGTAAGTTGGTTGAACGGTTGACAACAGAACTGTCAAAATGGACATCACGTTTTTATTTTTTTATGTTTACATGAAACTCTAATTACCAAAGGACCGACTTATATAATGATTTTCTAAAAATTGTCTCACCTTCTAACCGTGTTTTAAAAATTATGAAAAACCAGAAAATTTTGTAAATTTGGCTTTCTTCGTATCCTATATACGGGTAGTCCGTTTTATTCTGAGTTCTTTTAATTTTTGACAAATATTGAATAAAGTGCCGTCGTGTTCCGAGTGTGTCATTCGGACATCGACCATACACAACCATTCATATCAAAAAACACAAAGATCAGGCCTTGGTTGGCCCTCACCACCTTTATAGTTTATATTAAAATCGCTGTCAAAGACTGCTTTATCCGCTTTGACTATAACCTCCTCCAAGTTTGTAGTCTGGGAGATTTGCACGCCTCTTCCCATTTTCCCGTTTCTTACTCGTTCCGTCCTCAACGCACAGCTTTTATAGCTTTCCTTTCCTGTTTTGTCCTATCGATCATTATTATTTCTTTATCCTTGGCTTTTCTTACTCTATCGTTTGGTCTTCTATTGAGGTTTCATCTATAGATTTTACAATTACAAAATGCAATTTGTGTGCTTCGGAATTTGCTCAATGCCTTACTGGTATAAATTGTAACTAATTTTTCAGAGCCATCCTCAGAACCTCTATTTGTGCCGCTTGTTGTTTGAGTCTCTCTCCTGATGCCCTTTAATTATGTTAGCATTGTCCTCCATTTTTCCAAAAAATTGGTTAGTGTTAGCTTCTGTCCAAATCTCCGGATACCCGCCGCGGTATCCCACATCAATTCAACTGTTTACTTTAACTTGCTGATAACCCAAATCTAATTCCAGCATTGACTGCATTTTGAATCCCAGTATTCACTGACATTGATAGCATCCGGAGATCACTGACTGGTTCGACTAGCTTCAGTTGTTTTGAATGTTGGGTCAAAAAGGGTCAAAAGTAAAAACAGAAAGAAATTTATGTATAGGTCTACTGTTAGTTGTCATAAAAAAAATCTTTAAACAAATCACGTCCGAATATACCTTACTTAGAACTAATCCAGCACAAAATATATGCAAGTTTGAGGACGATTTGGTGTTCACTGCTCTAAATTCCAAAAGCCTGTGTCTAAGATACACATAATTGGGCTCTATTATTCTTATTAGGTGTTGCGCTGAAAAGTTTGTTCTTCAGAAGACATAATGTTCCGTGGAGCAAAAAGTTTTTACGCCTTCATAAGTAAACACTACCAAAAAGGTTGTTTTCAATTGCGTCAACATATTTAGTATGTTCTAACAAGAAAACTACTAAATTAAGAAATATATTAAAGCGACAAAACATTTTTAGCGTTTAAACTCGCCAACTTGTAACAAGCTACCGACAATCCCTATGAATTAACGATGTACTAGGGTCGGAAGTTGCAAGTCATTTCGGTAAAATTGTGTAGGTTTTAATGTTAAGTAAATGATCCTCAGTGAATGTAATTTAATATATTGTTTGTATTGTCATTAGGGCCTTGTCACTAATTAGTCCAGACAGCTGAGTATGAAATTTAAGATCGGCCCTGACTGTTGGTTACAGTGTGGTTTGAATTTTCATGAGGTTCTGTAACTGTCGTCTTTGGAAATTTTCTTAGTTATATTCACTCGTTTTTATTGTCAGTCAAATCTAAAAACATCAGGTTACTTATTTATCTGTTGACGACTCATTAAAAAAAAACATAATAAAATTGTAATAATTACAATACATACTAAGTACTGGTTTTCATATTCAAAACTTTTAAATTTTGTAACATAATAAGTGATTGCAATAAATTTTCACACAGTACATACAGTGAGACAGATGCGCACAGTACGCATTATCAGTAAATGGTGTCATTACATTTTATACATATACTTACTAGTACTTACAATGACTACTATTTTTTACTTACTTACTTACTTACTTACTTGCTACTGCACACAGCCGATAAAACCCTGCCTATTTATAAAAAAAAACCGTAACGAAAGATTGAATGGCAATGGCAATAGCAACATGTATACAATGCAGCAATGCCTCAAATCAACAAAACAGAGTATTCATTCTCCATACTAAAATAATTTTGACCTTATACATATTTTGATGTTGATTGATTGAACGAAACAGAACAGATCTGTCAAAATGGACATCACATGTATTTTTATTTTTCTTTATATATAAATCCAACTTTCAGTAGATTTTTAAGAAAATGTTCTAATCGTCTTCGAGTTTAACGTTTGACGTTTCATCTCAAGGGTGATGATAATATTTTTTCTATTTTAGTTCACTGATATTTCGTAGTAATCATGTTCATAATTTTTTTAGAATGTTTTTAGTAACATGAAGTGTAAGAAGTAAAAGGAATAAAAGTTTTTTTAAGTTTAACAATTAAAACTACTAGGGCCGTCAGCATGCAAGCGTCAGCATGCAAGCGGCGGAAGCTGAGAGAAACTCTATTCAATGAAAGAAAAATATATACCAAAATTATAGCAAGATACGATTTTCCCATTATCTGCAATTAACAAAAAAATATGAATATGACAGTCATAATAAGAAATTACCATTTGTCGGTGCAATACAACCTTTCAATTAAAAATAAAGGTAATTGAAAATTACTCTTAAAATACAATTAGATTTTTTTCAAAATATATCTATATTAATGTAGGCATGTGATAATCAAGTGATCTTAATTTGGTTAGTATAGCTTGAATGGTCTAGGAGGAGATAGCGGACAAAGTTTGGTCGATTTGACCGGTAAAAAGCTTCGCTTCGCTTAGCGCAGTGGTGAGCGATATATAAATTAGAAGTTGTTTTGGTTAAGAAATATCTGTTGCATATAATTATATTTATACAAAAACAATATTATTTCATCATATAAATATTAATATTTATTTATTTATTTATTTATTAATAAATAAATAATTTGGAGAGGTTAAACGGTACTTTTATTATAATTTTCAATCAGGCAATATCGAAAGTACTTATAACTTTAAATGAAAAAACTAACAAGAAATCTCAGATAAACAATTCGTTACCTGGTAGTTGTTCTATCATGTTAATTTATCCCGAACAAAGTAAATAAAGTTATACATGTCCAGTTTAAAATAAACTTTTTACCCTTTTAAATTATGTAAATGAATAATATTTAAGGATCCTTGGAAATTATAAAGTTTACTAAAAAAAAAAAATTATTGTGCATCCAATATATACTGTATGTGAAAAACCTAAGATATTTACTTACTTTTAGAGAATATTTCCGAAATTAGAAACATTGAATAATTTATTACAATCTCAGGGTTCTTCTTTGTTAAATTAACCACAAGCCATAGTTCAAATGTTATACTAGTATTCTATCACGGATAGTTCAAAGACCTATATAAACAGCGTTTGCTACTAAGGGTCTATCACATTCTTAATTCAAACATTCTTTATATTAAGAACTTAAGAACAAAATATTTATGAAATTAAAAGGTATTTACTGAAAAATGTGAACGCGTTTGCACTTGGTAGCTACAAAAAATAAATCTCGTCTGTATTAGAGATTAATTATTATTTATATGCGATGTTGTTTCTTCATACTAAATAATGGCAGCCATATTAAAACTTTAACAATTTCTTAAAATTATTTTTATTGAAAATTACCTTTGGCAAATAACCTCTAACATTTTTAAAGTGGGTCACAAAGTGTGACATCTAACTTGATTAAAAAATTTTAAAAAGTTAATCCTTTTCTCGAAATAATATCTATAAAGAGTGTCTTAAATTTTATTATGTTATTTTGCTGCAAATATAAAAAATATCAATCTATAATTAAATAAAAAGTTTATAAAGGTATTAAAAGTTTAATACCTTTATAAAGTATTTAAAAAGAAACAAAAACATACATTTTACGCAATAATCTCAACATAAACTTAAGTAGTAAAATAGAGATAGAAATGTTTTATTAGTTTCTAGTGCAGTTTGTTGTAATGGCGTCCAAATAAATTAATAATAATGAGTAAATTTCCAGTAGAAATAACTGTTGTTACTTATATTATTTTATTTCAAGAAATTTTTTATAAGGAACAATAACGATACTATGGTACTTGTGCTTTCTACTTGATAATAGGTAATATAAATTAATAGATATTAGGGTATAAAAAGTCATAATTGTACTAATAATAACCAAATTTGATGTAAACGAACAAAATACTTAGTCAACAAGTAATATCAACAAAATAATTAACAAATAAATTAAACTGTGACTACCAAATAAATTATCGACTATATTGGTGGTGTAAATTAGCGATTTTCAAACATATCGGGCACGAGAAACTATTTTGGGTCGTTTACAAATGAATCTCAACCCCCATAGCCAAATTACTTTAAAAGTCATGTCTAGTTTTTCCTATTTATATTAAAATACTCACCAACTTTACAAACTATAGGATCGGTTAATTGAGTAAACTTGATTTTTTTTTCTTTATTTTATTACTTATACTTTACATGATTGTGAAATGAACAGAAATAGTTCAAATATTAGTTTATTTTTATTAATGAAAGCCTCATATCACAAATATGATGGATATTCTTGATTCTTACGCAGCCGAGAAAACAAATAAACCTTCTTTACCAGTGCATAGACGATTATTGTACCAGTTGGACTTTACCCATCTGAATTATGTGTTTAGTTTAAGAGTGAAGAGTTTAGGTGAAATAGGTGCGATCAATAAATTAAAAAATATTTTAAGAAATAATGATTTATTTATAAGAGTAAGAAATAACATTATTATTTATTATGCGAAATATATGATACCAAAATAATGGTGGCAATATTCAAAAATATTTGTTTTAAATCACTCATCATTGATGAAATGAACAGAAAATTTAAATTGATATAAACCAATCAATATTTTTAATTCAAATATAATTGAAACTTTGTACATATTGTTGTCACAATTATTATTGACACAAGTCACAAAAAATATTCGCACTTTTATTAGGTTAGGTAACATGAAATTAACATTTTTTTTTATTGATAATTTTAGTCTTTATTTAATTATATTATATAGTTAATTTATAAATTATTCTATAGGTTATTGTTAGATTTTATCCGGACTTTATTTCTTGGAGTAATGTATATTGCTTTATACTTCAGATTTTTTTATGGATTAGAGTGTATCATTAATGTAATGGCGTGGGAGGTTACGTGCGTGTAAGTGTACTTCAACCATTTGTTACTTTCATCATGTAGTTGAAAAACCACGGGATAGTTTTCGATTTCACAATGAAAATGATAATTTTCTGAAAATGAGCTGCACCAAGATGAAAACCTGATTGAATGTTATTAATATTCATTATAGTGTAGTAAGCCAATTTAAAACGTTAAATATTACTTGAGCAAAATTTTATGTATATTTTAATCTTTACTATTCCTATAACAAATCTGTTTCCAGTATGCTAATTTCTCATAAAAGAAATTCATGTTTTATTTATTATCGTTTTCTATACAGTATCAGATGATATTGTTACATCACACGTAATATTTGATTTCTTTGAAATGAAATAGCTTATATATATTTATCATGATATATATCTTCAAGTTATTTAGAATAAGCATAAACGTCATGTGTTAACCTATTCATGTCATTTTTTATTTATTGGAAAAAAACAGCAACATATTCCAGTACTTTTAACCAATCTAAACAGAACCGATATACCAGTAAAATTTCCATAAGAAAGTTGCATATAATAAACTAAAAGAAAAGGAAAAAATAGTACAAAATAGACATAAAAAAAACAGAATGGCATAAAGGAATAAGAAATGTAACATCAAAGCACGCACTTAAGCCTGTACACCAAAATAAAATCTTACTAAGCAGGTGAGAAAAGTCAATATGATTATGTAAAATTTTAAAAGAACAATTTGGTCTTTTTGTGCTCTACGTTTTTCCACAGCTACAAATGTCGGAGAAGTATAAAATGTACCTTGTAGTCTTTTACAAATTTAATTTGTATTTTCTCTACTTGATTTTTGTATTTGTAATAATATGGATTTTCAACCACTTAATAACCACTATTGAGATCGTAGTGATATGGATTTAAATATAAAGATGTACTATGCTTCTAGCACTTTGTATACTATTTATATTAGACAAAAATTCTGAGACTTACTTTTGAATAAAAATAAAATAAAATACGTTATACTTCAAAATTATAACTGTTTGAAAAATCAAAGAATAGCTGCTATCTTTTGAAACCAACACTGATATTTTTGTTATAAAAATACAAACAAACAAATACAACATTGTATAAAGTGTATGGATTTCTAAAGGAGAACATAAATAACTAGAATGTTTTTAAACACTAATGCTGTTGTCATTGTATTTAAGGAAGGAAGGTAGCAATATCTATGTAAACATTTTATAGCAAACTCGTTTATAAAATATTTATCCCCTGAAATGAAAATTCATTTGTCTTTACTAAATAATCAATAAGTAATAGAATATTTAAGCAAAAATAATTATCATAATTTAATAACAGAATTGATAGCATTAGCAGTAGTATTGCTTATTTAGGTTGCAGCCGTAGATTTTAACAAGAATCACTACGTTTTTATAAAATAAAATTGTTTTTTCGTTTAATAAACATATAAAAATTGTTTTGCTAAAATAATTATCTCATATTCTATCTAGATCTTAATAATCGGTAATGGGTGCGAGCCACACCACATTAACTTATTTGATACGAAAAATGTTTACGTAAAAGTTTCCTTGTTCTAGATATTTATTTTTTAAGTTATATGTGTGTGTATACGCAGGCTTATAAACATATAAGCGGTTTTTTCGGTGTATAATTCTATATTAATTTTAAAAATCAATTTTAAAGGTTCGGGTACCAATAAATGTTAACGTTTAGAAAAGAAGTTATTGCAACTGCAAACAAATATTTTGTAGTTTTTGAAACATTTTTCAAAAGATCTAGATTTACTCAGGACACCACAAAAAGTAAGCCCGTAATAAAAAATTGAATTCGAAAATCGGGGTAATTACAATAATTTCCTTAACCAGGAAGTTCATTACAGTATAAATGTCTGTAAAATATTGTTAACGTTTAAACTCACCAACTTGTAACAATTTACCGACAATACCTGTGAATTAACAATGTAGTTGGGTCGGAAGTTGCAAGCCATTTTGGTTAAATTCTATGGTCTTGTATATTAAGTTAATGATCCTCCATGATATTTTACACTATTTAGTCCATGACAACACGTCTTTAGAATAACAAAAGGCCCATTTATTAGTATGAAATTCATTTTATATTAGTAAGAACCAAAATACAGTAAATAAAAAGATTAAATTTAAATGTAATAGAAATATAATAAAATATATTTAAAATAACTTTCATTAATCTATTTAATCCAAATTAACATTTTTTTAAATTATATTGTAATACGGATAAGACTTTAAGGCTATAATGTTAATAAAATTATCGCAAAGAAGCTAAATTCTTTATCAAAAAATAAAATGTGGAACGACGCCCTACTTTAGCATATAGCGTCAGAATTAAGCTAAAATTAATTTGTATGGAGCCTAGAGGTAAGCCAGTCCACTTATGCAAAAGCGCATCCTAAATTAATTTGAGTTCTGCGTTGCGGTGTGGATTTCCCCAAATTATATTAATTTATTTGCACTATCAAATGACTGTGTATAAAAAAATATTTTACAAAATAGAACTTCGCTTATTTTAATGTTTTTTTGTGATAATTTTTTGTTTAGTAACCTACGTGTAAAAAAATCGAGAATTTTACTGTAACAAAACTTTTGTGAATATTGAATATAAAAACAATATTCATTATAAAAACTATGAAAAGTTTTTATAAGTACCCTTCGAAATTTAAAAAAAACAAGAAAATTAAATATTTGTAATAATGTTCATGTTTTATTTATACTGTCATTATTTTTATTAAATTTCATCGTTAAAAGTACATTGTTGTCAATTTATTTTAAAAGTGACATAAAAGCGAAAGCAAGTTGTGGTCAAGTTCATTTTCATTGCTAACTCTCCAAGAATGAATGCAGATGTACAACTATTTGAAAAGCGGTTTAGTTTGAAAATGGAGCGAAATTTCATTAGAAAGTTGTTTCTAATTACTGTTTATTCGTAAATTAAATTTAAAGTGCTTTACTTTGAAATTAAATTCTTAAAATTGAACAATATACAAAGTGGACAATACCTGGTGAATTTCTCACATTAAACAGTAAATACTGTATACAAATGGAGAATTGTGGACTTAATGGATGATAATTGCGTTTAATTTTCAACTTTGTAGTCATAGTAATTATAGTCAATAATTGAGACTTTTATTTGCATCTTGAGTTTAAATAAAATTTAAACCTGAGTTTGTCATCGTATTTGGATTGCAGTATATTTGTATCAAGTATTTAAGATTAAGATTTTAAACAAGGCTCACCTGCTGACTTATCAGAGTTTTTAACGAAACCAGTTATGGTATTATGTAAAAAACTTTGAGAAATTTGTATGCTTGACATATATAATATAATATTATCGTATTTCAATTTCTGGAGATTAAAAGTTTAGAAAATTACATGCCTCCTTTGTTGCGGTAAAAATTTTACTAAGACAGAAATGTAACTTATGATAGAAAATAAGTCAATAATGAGAATTCGCTATCCTACTTTCAAGATAATGGACTGGATGAATAATATCAAAGGAATCTGGATTGCGAAAGTCATTCGATATGGACGCCGAGAGACATTCTCTCAGCATAAATCGATAAGGCGTAACAATAGTACGATTATGAGCATATAATATAAGAGTTCAATGCTTCTAGACATCCTAAATTTATTAGAAATAAAGTAATTTGGAATTGAAATTACTATTGTAATTAAAATTATATTTTTAATTGCTACTGATATATATATATTTAATATTTTTATATCAGTATATATATATATATATATATATATATATATATATATATATATATATATATATATATATATATATATATATATATATATATATATATATATATATATATGTTATAATATACACAAGATCCTTAGAATCAATAATTTACAAAATGTTTTCATATATTTTATACAAAATATGAAAAATTACTCTATATTCTCTAATAAGTTATATCTATTATATTTTTATCACACAAAAAGCTAATCATGGTTCTTATACAGATGTATATAATCGCGACCCCAGGACCAAAAGATAATTTGGCACCGTTCCTAGATAAATTGGATTATATCCAAATTTAGCCAGGCGGTTAAACTATCTCAAGTATCATGTTTTGGCATATTTACACACAATATAAATATAATAAATAATCTCAGTAAGAATGGTGTATAAAAACACTTGTGAGTTTTTTTAGAAAATACTGAGCTCCTCTATACAATGCAGTTTTTTTAATGTAAAAATTATTATGGAGCTTATTAACTTCCTCTACATATGTAGCCAAGCAGTTCCTATATATTCAACTCGTTTATTGAACTATAGCATATACAGTACTTGTCAAGGCCCAAACAGTGATCGAATGAGCCAAATGGGCTGAGATATCTTGTTTGATGACAACCTCTCGTTTCATCATCATGCCAACGTATCATATCAGATTAATGCTTTGACATCAATGTTATGCCATAAGGTATGCCAAATCTTGTCACATACTAACACATATGGTCGCAGGCACTCATGGTTACACTAGACAGCATACATGATACGACATACGAGCATATAATTATGATTATATTTATATGATATTTATATATATCATATAAATTATATCTTTTATTATGATGCTATGGAAGAGTGAGGTTTTCAGTGGAAATAATTAATGATTATTACAAAATTAATGTACATTATTAATCTTTAAAAAGACATGCAATATTTTTGAAAGTGCAATGTTATGTACTAAATTTCAAATCGATAGGTTTTTATAAAAAAGCCATAATTTATCCGTTATATACCTGTTAAATATGGATATTTGATACTGTTTTAAAAATAGACAAAGAATAGGTAATGTTTAGGTTGAAGTTATAACTTTTTATGTTTCATAACAAGAGCAAAAAGCAAAATTTTTATGGAAAGGCATTTAAGTGCCTTCATAATTATACGACCATTGGCACGCTTTTGAGTAATAACTCACAAAAGAGTAATTGTTGTTTTTTTCTCTATGGGTTGACTGGTAAAGAATGCTCTATAGCATTAAGTCTGCCTGTTGTACTTTTGTATGTTATGGTAAAATAAAGATTTAAATAAATAAATAAATAAAAGTCTAACGAAATATTCAAGTTGCACACTCATATTTATATAAAGTCATTGTAAACGGAAGTAAATTTATTCATGGCTTGTCCTAATGTTTCTAAATGTTCAAACATAAAATTTCTCTTGGAAATAATTTTATCATGACATTTTTAAACTAATATATATGATTAGGCAAAAGAATATTAAAAATAATTTTACAGCAATTTTAACTTTTAACAACAATATCAAGTTTTCTTATTTTAAAATCAAATCAAACCAAACCAAACCAAACCAAACCAAACCAAACCAAACCAAACCAAACCAAACCAAACCAAACCAAACCAAACCAAACCAAACCAAACCAAACCAAACCAAACCAAACCAAACCAAACCAAACCAAACCAAACCAAACCAAACCAAACCAAACCAAACCAAACCAAACCAAACCAAACCAAACCAAACCAAACCAAACCAAACCAAACCAAACCAAACCAAACCAAACCAAACCAAACCAAACCAAACCAAACCAAACCAAACCAAACCAAACCAAACCAAACCAAACCAAACCAAACCAAACCAAACCAAACCAAACCAAACCAAACCAAACCAAACCAAACCAAATCAAATCAAATCAAATCAAATCAAATCAAATCAAATCAAATCAAATCAAATCAAACCAAACCAAACCAAACCAAACCAAATCAAATCAAATTAAACTAATTAAATTAAATTTTATATGATAGTTGTACATTTCATTATACACATTATAGTACATACAACAAAAACACACTCACATACATACATAGACACACACACACACACACACACACTTACATAAATACACACAAATACAAACGCACAGACATATTAAACACTTTTTTTAAACTAATTTATGTATATTCAAGTAAATCGCTTTTAGTATGTTAACTTAATATTTTATTATGTAAATCATAATAGTGTTATCCTAGTTGGCCTTAGTCATAAGCAAATATTGTTTAGATTTATAATTTTGTGACACTGTTGGATTACTAAAGAAAATAAATAAATAAATAAATAAATAAATAAATAAATAAATAAATAAATATAATAAAATATTTTTTTACTGAAGAGTCTTAAATAAAAAATATTAATATATTACATTTTATTTATTTCTTTCCATTAGTAGTTTAATTCTAAGATATGTTAACAAAATTTTATGCTCAAAAAATTAAGTCAAACGGGCTTCGACTCATCACATCAAAGCATTCAAGCATTTGAGTCACGGCCTCATTTAAACTTTAGTGCGACCGTAACCCAGTTTCCTTAGCACATTAGAGATGCCATTAAAGAAATTGCAGGGGTTTTTAACCTTGACGAGTGTATACATTTTGATATTTTGTAACAATTTGCATACAAAAATAACAATAAAATAAGCGTTTACAAATTTCATTACATGGATCAAATTGAACGTTATTTGCATAGTTCCAAATACGTTTATATAGCTAGTATATTATATCATATAGAATTTAAAGGTTCTGTTTTCATAATTTTCGCAATCTCATATCATATCCGAGCACTATAGACCATTGCTCAATGAACACCTTGACAAAGAGCATTGAAGATCTATAAAGCCCGCATTCTAACACTTCCATTTAAATAATATTATGATAAAGATTTATAACGTCTACTGCTTTTACAGAAATTATTTATTCATTATTTATATTTTCTATGCAACTTTGTTTTGCTTCATAATTGTAACAAAAAACAAGTTCTATATAGTTTGGGGGAAAAAAAAACTTAAAAAAATACTTCTATATTTCAATCGATTCGGAATTTTATACTAAATCTAAAAAACAAATACTCATGACGAGTTAAATTAATTAATACTAGTAATATATGAAAAAAGATCAGAATGTCTTCTTGTACGGGTAAACAGAAAAAAAAATTTAAACGTTTTTTCCATATATATTTATGGGTAACGTCCTTAAAGGTGTGCAAAATTTTATAAATGTTAGTTTCACTTTAACGCTTCTCAAAGTTTAAGGATCAACTTCACAAAAAGCAAAACTTATGCATAACTCATAAGTTTTTATGCTTCTTCGTGTAAAGTTATTTTATGACTGACCGATAAAAAGTAAAAGTTTAATAGTAAGTAGTATCAAAAAGACGACCTCGTCCCGGTTTCAGAAAGAATATTTGAACTTTAATACTGTATACATAATAAATATTGCAGATAAATATAAATAGATTGTACCACTACTTTACAAAGTAATTTAAATTATATGTAGATGTCTTATAAATTATTGTCAACCATCAGATATATTTAAATATTTAATTTGCATGCACGAGTATTTTAATACGACATGGTCATGATACGAATAACTGGCAACATCAAAGTATTAATTGTAATGATATTACGTGATATGATTGTTAATGAGTAATTAAATACAAAGTATTAAAATTAATTCAGTCCTCACCATCAATAAAAGATATCTCAAAATTTTAAAAGGTGTAATATGAAATTAATATTAAACAATGCTTTTACTATAATCATACTAAATTTTTATGGTAAGTAATCCAAACCAAATAAATGATTACAATTAAGATTAAGTAATTGTATTGTAAATTCAAAAAAGTAACATAATATATAATTATTTCAATTATTAGCGTTTTAATATATTTTCATTATTAAATGTAAATAAGCAAAACATGACTAACATGTTCATTGAATTTCAAATAATACTCTTTAAACACGTAACCTTTTTTAAATTTATTTAATTCTTGTAATTTGGGTTTGTCGTTAAATCTGTTTCTTTTTAAAAAGTCGTTGACAGATAATACTACAGCGAAACAATTTCTGTATCATACAACAATTGCTATTAAATTTGGTATTAATATGTATAAAATATTTTTTTGGGCCATTCACTTTTTTAGAATTTTACGCCCCATGGAGTCTTTTACTCTTTTTTCCTTTCAGTAAATGGCCAAAAAAATAAGTATGCAGTTTTAAATACTCTAAGTATTAGTTGACGGTATTTTTTTTTATTTGGAAGGATACCTATTCAAGATTTTGAAACACAAATTTCAATATTTTCTTGTGTATTTCACTGGGTTTCTGGATAGCTTGCAATTACAATAGACTCAATACGTATCGTTTTATTTTTTTTAAGACAAAATATTTTTGACCAGTTATAGTATAATATTGAAATTAAGGGTAACATGTAGTAGTTATAATATGAGTAAATATCGTCAAGAAATATCTACTTTTATAATTGAGTATTAGGGAACACTAACTTATCCAGTATCAAAGTAATATTATTAGTTTCTTGTGACTCTGATGAAAAAATTGCACATAGTGTAATTGCATGTAGTTTAGAGGTCAATTAAGGTGGCGACTACACAATAATAATCTAAGTATACTTTACATTCAGACATATTTTCTAAATAGGAAAAGTTACAAGTATTTTATTACTCTTAGGAAACAATAATATGGAAATTAGGACGAACTATTCTCAATTGACTACAACTAGAAGCTAAAACAAACTTACACAAGTTAAGCGTAATTATATTATTTTAGCCAACTTTTCAAAATTCAACAATATTTGATCTCTTTTTTTTAGCCAGAGCGATGTAAAATATTTTCAAATGACTTTGGTTATATAAGAATTACTTTCTCATATAATTATTGTTATCCAAAATTAGCTGAATCACCTAAAAAAAATAATAAAATGTTAATTTATTATAAAATAAATTCTATCCTGATACCAATGAAAGGAAATATGCTGTCCACACCCAGCAGTAGATCACTTAAGCAATTAGATATCTCTATCAAATAGAATAGCTCTTAAAATTATAAAATGTGTTAAAGGCCTAGATGCCAATGATATTGGCCAATTAAAGCCATATGCTCAGCCCCCTTGTTTGTTTGTATGGTGCGATTGTTTGTATGATGGTTCTTTTTAATCTCTTTTTAAAAGATTAATTTTATATGTAACAGTAGATACTCGTGATTAAACAATAACCATTGTTCTAGTTCAATAATTTAGTTGTATCTTATCTAATGTAATTTTCTTAATGGATATATTACAATAAATTTCTACATTTACACTTATATTTAATTTAACTAGTCTTAAACTAATACAAAAATTTTATCTAATAATGACAAGACAAGACGAGACGAGACGAGACGAGACGAGACGAGACAAGGCAAGACAAGACAAGACAAGACAAGACAAGACAAGAACGTTATATAAGCCGTTTATTTTGAAAGTGACCTAAAAAAAGTATATTGTGCGTAAATAGTTAAATTGTTCTTGTTAAAGAGTTTATAAATTCATTAATGAAACAACAGAACATATATATATATATATATATGGGGTAAGATTGCTTAAAAGGTTACTAAGGAAAAAATATATTTTTTTTTCATCTGAACTCATCTCAGAGTCGGGACTTGTGCTGTGTTGTGCTGACAGCATCACACGGGTAAACAAATTTCCGCCGCGCCGATGCGCTAGAACAACAATGTTGTCACGAAAAAAAAGCCTTAGGCTTATTTTGATTATTTTATATCAGTAATGACAAGTTCATACACGGAATAACTCTGCACAAAGGAATAACACATCAACTTGTATAATAATATTAAATAATAATATTAAAAAGAACTAGATTTATGCTCTGAGTATCGTAAGCGAAAAAATGAAATACCCAATCCCAAGTCATGTGGTACTGACAGACGTCACCCGCACCATGGTACAGCGTAAAAGGTATAATAATAGTTCATTGCAAGTACAACCTCTATTTTAAGGATTGAGGAATATCTGTTACATTTAATATTCAAATAAATATTACAACATTCTGACAACGTACAAAATGTTAAATAAATATAGATCGAAAATTTTATGGATACGATCAAAACTCTAACCCGCGACTTCTGGGAAACTGTCCCGTCACTTTACCAAATGAGTTATGTATACAAAATATATATTATATTGATTTAAAATTTAATAAATTCAAAATGTCTATATAATAATAAAAATGATTTCAAACGATGAATAAAATAATAATAATTAAATATAAGTAATTGTCTGTATTAAAATAACATTAAATTTTACACAGCCTATTCTCCCGAAATATTGAACATAACATTACACTTTATAATGTAACACAATGTGTAATGTTATCGAAAATATTCTAATATTAACGTTTAGAGTTAATAGCATACCTTATAGCGTTTTCTTGTGAAATGTACACGTATTACGAAGGAAATTGATGTCTCTCGCGAAGGCTAATGATGTGGCATGAAAGCGAGTATAAGGTGCACTTCATACATTATTATCATTTAACAATACACGTAATAAAAAATAGTAACGAGACCAAATATAAAAGTTAAATATTTAATTATTATTTTCAATTGCTATATGTTATTAATATGATACAAGCGTTTTAGAACTTTTTTTATTTATCTTTACGACATCAAAAGTACCAGTAATAAAATTTGTAGTGTTTTTAGCTTATTGTTCATTATTGTCCGTTGTCCGTTTAAGTTATAGTAAATTTTTATATATGTATGGGTATATGTTTTTATATATGACGTATATATTTACGTAGATTTATGCAAAGATTATAAACCATCTGAAAACACCATTATAATAGCAGTGCCATGCATAATTTATTATAATTTAGCTGCAACGCTGCATTGCTTAGAAACGCCTTCATTTGTCGACCCCACACAGAGTACTATTTATGATTTATTCACTAATATCTTAATTGGACCTAGTACGTGTATATCTCAATACATAATTTGCTATAATATTTTGGTGTATTCAGTTATTTAGACAAAATTACTTTAATTTTTAGATTAAGTTGTATACAATTTAAATAAATAAAATTAAAAAAATAATTAATACTATAAAAATTAATTATTGTATTTTAGCAAACAAATAATGATTCTAGTTTCAAATATATCCATGAAAATAAATTTTAATTCTTTGTAAAAATATTTGTGAATATTTTTTTTTACAAAAATTGTTCGTTTAATAAAAAAAAAACACAGTATTTAAACGTAAATAAGTCCCGTCGAGGAAGAGTAAAATTTTATGAGAGTGTTCTGTACCAAAAATATATCATAGCTTCATTCAGAATAATGTAATATTTATCTATTGGAATGCAACCTTTTGTGCACCGTTAATATTATATCAGGCTTCTTAGTCCTTTACAGTTTTTTTGACCATAAACTATAATTCAAGGAATTAAGAGGCGACGACCAGGCTTCTTATCATTCAGGCTTTAAATTTCTTATTCTATATATGCAGTGGATAGATCGGCTGCACGGTACACTGACGTTCCGCCTTGTGCAGATGCTCTCGGGGCACGGCTGCTTCGGCGAGTATCTGCACAGGGTGGCGACACCACTGGCTGACACCACTGTGACAGACCGGCGGATTCGGCTCGTCACACTCTGGAGGAGTGTGTGGCGTGGGACCGCCAGCGCGAAAAGCTGGCGGTCGTGGTTGATAGCGGAGTCACACTGTTTAGTATCATACTAAAGATGCTGGACTGTGAGAACGCTTGGTTCGCCATGGTCTCCTTCTGCGAGCAAGTCATTGCCGCGAAGGAGGCTGCGGAGCGGATCAGGGAGCTTGCCTCTACCGCTGATTCGCTTCGTCGTGGGAGACTAGGTAGATGGATGCGGGACTATGCCCGCCGCTTCCTCACCTAGTCTGCAGTGCCTCCGTGGGAGGGGAGGGTGACCTCTCTCACGTCATATAGGCCTGTGTCGTGAGGGTGCCCTAAGTTGCTCGGAGCACCCTCAAATGGGGGGTACCGCCGGGGCGTCACGGTGAGTGCTAATGCGATCCCGTGGCGTTCCACTACAGCGATGAGGGCAACCGTTGGTTTTTTAGTGGGTAGCCTTAAAAATGGCAGCGTCCTCTATGCTGCTGGGTAGTCCCACATAACCCCCCGGTCATCACCTTCTTGGCCGACGGGGTATCCGTAACGGATTTTTTCAACGAACAAAAAAAAAGGCTTCAGTTCTAAAACGTTCATTTCCAACCTTACTTCTGTAGATCTAGCTTTGTGACCCGATGATGAGTGTTATTAAAAAGAAGTTCAACAATGGTGTTGCTAAAATATTGTTTTTTTTTCATTGTAACAGGTTTTATGGCCAGACTAAGTATATTTAAGCTATAATATCCGATAACATTTTCCTGTTGATAATATAATACGTAAAGCAGGTCCCTAGACTATAATATATCTTTCGTAAACATTCCCGAAGGATGTCAGGAAAAATTGTTTTACTAGAATACTAAGAAGAAAACTGACTACTAGGTAGAAATTATACATCGAAAGGTTTTAATCATATTTTGATTAATTATCAACTTATAGCTAACTTATTTGTTTATATATATTATATATATAATTTTTTATATTTATTATAAATTTAAATTCATTCTCTCAGCAAACATAAGGGACAAAATCTTTATAATAAGTAATAATAAACATAAATATTAACAATTAAAAATCATATTTGTATTAAGTATACTTTATTAATTCAAAACATTAATCAGATATTTTATTTGCTAAAAATAAAAAATATGTATTTATAAAAGATTTTAAGATTCAGGTTTAATATCATTCTTAATATCCTTAGATTTAATAAAAAAATACAAGTAATTCTGTTTGGACTTTATGTACAATAATATATACAAAACTATAATATTCGTAATAAAGTTATAATTTATAAACTAAATCTTTTTTCCACAAGTTAAAATTACTAAAAGTATGCTATTTAACATATGATTATTTAATTTAATCAGATTATATATTTAAACCGGTAATGAGATCCTTAAGGAAAGCTAGTAACGTTCTTTACTTAGTTTACTTCTTTACGTCATTCACACCTGTAGAACTCTGTACAACACCTGTAGATCCCTGTAGAATACCTTTAAACCCTACATATTAAAAATATATACTTGTTATAATTATTTTTATTTATATAAACATAAAGTCCTTGAAGTTATTACCTATTTTATGAAGTATATACATTTCGCTTTATATATATTCTCAATAAAACTATTTTACGGATATAACTCGCGTTTTTTTATTACATTTTTCGTCTCTCGACCGACACCATCATCTCGTCCTACCGCGAACACGTTTGCTGCAAAGCATTCGAAACGTCGGGTCACAGTAGCATCACAATGCTCCCTTAGAAGTCTATAGTGGCGGTAGCGTTGGGGGTCAGGTTATTCTTCTCCCTCAAATAACACGGAAAGGGTGATGGCTACCCCTTAAGTTATCGTGAACGGATGGTTTTTTCGGTAAATATTTATCTTGCTGGCAGAGTTTTATTCATAGTATTTTTATTATTTGACTAAAATATATTAACATAACCAATTTGGATAACCATAACCATATGGATCTAGTTGTTTGCAATTTGTTCTAAATATTGTCATTTGTGAAACAATGATAACAATACTAAAATATCCAGCTGAGTTGGTTATATGTTTTTTTTTTTCAGACAAGGGTGCGTTTGTAACTTTTGTAGCTTTAACTTTATATTGCAGAATGTCATCACAGAAAGAATTATTTCGATATTTATGACATTTTTATAGACCATTCAATAAAAAGATAAAAAAATACATAAAGAATAAATTTTTTTTTTTCTTCACTTATTTTAACACTTATTTTAACACAGATTCAAAACTAAGTAACAATTGTCCTATCAATATAATGTTAAAAGAATAAACTTTGTTAAGAAAAGTAACTGTTTTTTATTTGATACAAACATTTATTCTAAAATAAATTAATGGCAATAAAATAGAATTAAAATATACAATAACAATATAAGCAATAATTTGAAGTTCGAAGCCAATTGTTGAAGCGTTATCCAACCATATTTAACTTTAAAATTCCTAAAACTTTTACCCTATGCGGAGCAACTACATGCAGTAAACATGAAATCGTGTTCATTTGACTTACAATTAGAAGTCTTTTCTCTCAGTCCTGATATATTTCAAAGCTTACGCGTTGAAATATCAAAAAAAATCATTTTATTTATTTCTATTCGTATATAAGTTGTATTACCAGTTTTTCAGTAAGTGATAAGAGTAAAAACAACAAAAAAAATCGTGACCTTTAAGCCTTTGGAAGGTTTTATGCCGACGATAGCGTAATTAATTATCGGAATATTGGTGTTGTATTACTTACTATTTGTATTAGATCCATATATGCGAGAGAAATTATTTATTGAAGATTAATTAGAAGCAATTAACAAAAACTGATTTAAATGTTTTCTTAAATACATTTTGAGTTGAAGTTGGAATAAATGATTCTTTAAATTATTAATATTTAATATGCTTTGAAATGTTTATATTTTAAAAATTTAGGGATGTATTTTTTTAATTATGTTTTATGCTTTCATTTAGCCGACTCTTTGTTTTAAAGTACGTCGATATCAAATAGAACAGAATATTTGAGTAAACTTTTTTAATTTTTGTATTTGTAATTCGTGATCCATGATTACTGTTATTTATCTTTATCTGACTCTATTTTTGGAATACAATTTGATATTTATATATACGAACATTTATAATGTTATATGTCAATCTTATTTTATATTTGGTTTTATCATTTATTATTTCAATTTGAAATAAACTTTGAACCACTACTAAGCGTTTGCTCATATTCGCTTTGCGGTGTGTCGGCGCGGTGTGAAGTGGAGGTGAAGAGGCGGCGGCACACCAACAGACGAAGGTGCGGGCAAAGCTACTATTTTAGACTGATAGCAACTTTGTGTAGAATAAGAAATAAATAAAACACATTAGCTGCAGCCAGTTACCTAATTTACTGTTAATAATTAAATCCTAATTGCGCTAACAATTAAAAGGTAATTATAATTAATATTTATAAACAATTTGATGATTTTAGTCTAATGCGATTCCATGGTTCCTATTTCTGTTAATTTGTCATTTATGAGACAAAAACTTACCACATGCTATTTCAAGTAAGTAGTTCGCTGGTTGCACTAATAAGACTTTCATACGCAATAGTTTAATTATATAGAAATTCTTGATGAGTTCAACTAGTGACACAAAATACTTAGATTGTAAATATAATTATACATAAATAATAGACAAACGATTTCTGTTAAAAACATCGTATTCTCAATTTAATATAGCAATTTTAAAAATATATTCGTCCTACTGATGCTATCAGAGAAACGGTTACTTTTTAGTGGTTAGTTCTTAAAATGATGGAGTTCGCTATGCTGTTGGGCTGTACCATACTAGCCCTATCATCAATTTCTCGCTTAGGGAGATTTATAAAAGAAAACAAATTATATTTTCTATAAATATATTTTTATGTATCAATCCTACATAATACTTTAAAAAAAATACATAACGGCTCGTTGATTGTAACTCAGTTTTAATTTAAGTTACTCAATTATTATATTACAATTTATTATTAATCATAATTAGATTTGTTAATATTGTTTTAGTTTTATTTGATTCTATAACGGATTGTTATGAAGAACTTATAAATTATGAGTATGGGTAATTTCGAATAGGGTGATAGGTGTCGCCACTGGCAATAGCGGCTCTTAGTTGGGTGGATAGCTGCCACAAGAGGTGCACATGTGGTAACCTATTGGCTCATAATCTAGTTCAATCAGAATTATTGGGCGTGATATTGTGTTAATCTGTTGAACATTTAAATAATAACTTGTTATATGATACACTTGTGTTTCTATTTTATAATTCCTGCCGTTACAACGATAAATATGAATGATAATAGCCAGGACCGCTATGAGGCCTCTTCTGACGCTCCATTATACATAAATTAACAAGTTGCAAATCATATTTTAGGGTCATATATAAGAGTTACACTCCCTATCTTGTTTACCTGAGTCTATCAATCACACAATAGTTATCTCAACCGCTGACATTGATTGATGTATAAGCAAGCCACCTTCAACTGTTGTTGGAATTTATCTTTGTTTAGTAATAATTAGGAATTAATGTTTAGTAACTCTTTGACGTACTTATATATTATGTGTTATAGTAATAAAAATATTAAGAACATAATTAACAAATATTTAATAAATCTGTAACTGATGTTGAGTTTTATGCAAATGTAGAAGAAGACTTCGCAGAAGATATTTCATAGAAAACATAAGGATTTTTAGTAACAAATATAACCGAAAACAATGATTTCAGTGCATATGTTCGCGTCAAGCTCTGGATCTTATTCAATCTGAATCCTATTTAAACAGATTCATTGTGGTAACTTTCCCCTTAAGGTAGCCTCGACTTTCAAGCCCCTCAACAACGGAATTTTAAGGGCGGGTCACACTAATTGCTCACCGTCCCTGGTCACGCTATCAAAACCATATCGCGTTTTCATTTAGCTAATTGAAATCCCAAAAAAGCGCAACTAGCATTAAGTTAAGCGCTGTGAACGAATCTGTTTCAGAGGTATACAGCGTCTCATGATAACAGCTATATTTAGCAACGTAACGTGTTTTTATTACAGTAAAATTTTTATAAGAATATTATTGTATTATCTTGTAATGTATTTTGTTAGGAAGGAAATCTAACAAAAACCCAACAACCCACGCCTAGCTGTTTCTTCAGAATTTATAAAGAATAAAAAAAGCCTACATGTTGTTCTAAGTTACGGGTGCTTTTGTACAAATTTTAGTATGATTAATTTACTAGCTATTTTGTGCAAAACCAGCAAACATCATTTACACATATCTCCTCACAATCTTTTCCATTTATAATAGTAAGGGATAAATGTTAAATTATTATTATAATTTATCTATGTTACTCCGTTAATTTAATATCCATGCTATTTATATAAGATATCTCTAATATTTATAAAAATATATTTTATTAAGCTAATAAATATAATAATAACATTAACAAATAAAAAAGTATTACAAAATACTGCTTAGAAATTAATAAATAAAAAAGATATATACCTACAAAAATATACATAATTAAATAGTTACTATTACTGAATATACATACTGAAAAAATGCAATTTCACATAAGAGCCAAATAACTATTAAATTTGTAATGATTGCAAAAAAAAAAAATCTCCTCTAAGCAAAAAAAATTTGGAAAATATGCAATCCCCATTGAATGCACTATTTTTGTGATTTGAATGGCTAAGATATCTCCTATGTTTTGAGTTACGACAAGATTGCTTTCTGACGTCGGTATAGTTAATTGACGTCAGAAGTCGGATATATGATCCAATGTAGTTAGTTCATATATAAAGCAAGTAGATAAATTCTGAAGACGATCTAATTTGTCTAGCAGCTCCTCCATCTATATAGCATACATAAGCGTAGTATAGAAGACGTAGTAATAAAAATTAGGGTAAAATTATTTTCATTTAAAATAGGAGTAAGTTCTGAAGGCGCCACAAGGAGTGAAGTGAATAGTGAAGATCTACTTACCTTGTTTATGCGCTAACCAAGACCGGTTGAAATCAATAGTTTGACCCGGTTTTTTTTCCATAATGGACAGTTATATCTAAATACATTTAAAAGTGTCATAAACCAATTTATGTCCACCGTTCTAAAACTTCAGTGACACAAACGATAAATTTGTTAATATATATTTATATTTTTTATATGTATGAAAAACTATTATACTATATCAGACGAATATAAATATCACAAATTTATAATAAATATATTTGAGAGTCGTATGTATACAAACTTTGGTTTGATATGTCTGCTTCCAGTCAAAACATATAATATGAAATTCTATATATAAAGCCTTTCAAATCATATACGTGTATCATTGCAAATATTTAAAAATATTTATAGTGCTATAATATTATAAGTTATTCTCAACAAACTTAATAAAAGAACATAATTAGAAAATTAAAATTATAATTTATTTTTGTTAATTTTTATGTTTAAAATAGATACAGGCCCTACATAACAATACATATATATAGAGTTAGTTATCGTTTATAAACAAACATATTGGCTTACATCGATTCAGTTCAGTCATGTAATCATAAATTAATTGGTGGTATCCAATTACCTTAACCTGGCTTTTACATAAATTGCGTAAATAAAAGAGGTAATATCATGTTAATTATAAAACGTTATTAAAACAAAAATTACCAGATATAATACATTATATACTACATAGTATACATATAATATATAATATTGACAAGTATAGTATATAATCTTTTGAAATGTATATGGTCTGAAACAATATCCAAAGCTTGGTGGAACTTTCATATTTTCTCAGACGTAAAAAATGTGTATCAAATAATGTTCTAGAAAGTGACAAAATTTCAGATCTATTTTGTAGATTGAATAAATATTGCTATTATCTTGTATCTAATTATTATGTCAAGGGTGGAACTCGTTATCACAAAACGTAAATACTAGTATTGATTTTCACAGATACATTTCAAACTTAAAAAAATAACAAAGATATATATTTTTTAATATTCAGTACATTTTTTATATCGGTTATTTATAAGCTCTAGTTATGGCTTTAATAGCATCCTAAAAATATATTTTTCATTGAAATATTAAATACAAATTTGCCGTGGCAAACAAAAGGCGGTTTTCTCTGTTCAATACCCGTGGATTCATCTGAAAAGTTAATTGCTCACTGCGATACCTGCAGATAGCAAACACCGTCTATTCTATAGGAATGAATAATGAAATAGTTTCCCGTAGTAAGTTATTAATAGCACTTTCAATTACTTTTGAGATTCATAGTAAAATATCCACATGCATAATAAAGTGTTCAAATATTTGGAATACATAAATGGATAAATATGATAGTATTTTTTTATAAAATGTTTTTTACACTAAATGGTAAAAAAGGTATAAAAATAAGGAATACATTTGTTTCAAAAAACCGAATTTCAAGACAATTTGGTTTATATTTATCAGCCATATTGCAGTTCATTATCAATGTTTGAGTATCTAATTATCTGTGACTGAAAAGTTATTTCTATCAGGATGCAAAATTAATAACAAATTTCGTATAATACAATTATTAATAATCGTATCATTTCAACGATGATATAACTGAATAGCGATCCATAGTTTCCACGAGTGCACAACTGATAGCTTGCCAACACTATTATTGCGGTCCGCGCAATTGTACGTAATTTATGAGTTGATGTTCAAAATTCCACTATTAGTGTTACTTTTAATTTTGTAATGTGTTTGTTTACTGTCACATGATAATTTATTTAAAAATTCATGAAGCCAGCAAAGTCATTTTGTAACAAATTAATATTTAAATCTATCATGAAACTATTCATTTAAGTATTTGTTGCTATATATAAACATTTATTAGTATATGTCTCATCATTTATTTTATTAATATTTAATTGATATTGCTGTAATTTTTATAATGCAAAACGTATATACCATAGCAAATAATAGGACGTATGCCTTATGACAATGACTAAACAATGAATCTAGAGCATGGAAAGAGTTATAGTGAACATTGGATTGGCACTAGCATTGCCGCAGCTAAAAGTTTTTCCATAAAGCTGTCGTTAGCATTGATACTAAAAGGGCCATTTATGAGCACTAATTTCAATGTAATCAATTACGAGGACGTATTTTAAAAATTATATAATGTATATTAATCTTGCTAATGAGTATAGTTAACCGAAGAACATAAATCATGTTATCTCCTACCTACGACAGCCAATAAGCGTTTTACGCGAATTGCGTAGAGATAAATTGCCTGCCTCCGACATTAATGCGAACTTTTTACCGAAAATAAATTACCTATATCAGGCTTCGATGCTAAGACATCCTTGTAGTCAAAATATCATTACGCACCTCTGGTGTTTATCAGATAGCTTATAGTAATTGATATTTTGATTAATTAAATAATTTCTTCTTAATAACATTGAATGTATAAAATACAGTCATCTCGTATTAGATATTTGCGTCTTTATTTTGAATATTATAACTACACATAATAATATACGTCTATAATCAGAGTTAACTAGTTAACTAGTAAACAAAATAGTTTTATGTGAGAAACATGATTATAAAAATAAGTACGTATATTATTACATAAATTAGCTAAAACTTAACAAGACAGATAGATTTCTTAATATTTAAAAATGCAGAAGTTACACCATATCGATAAATAATATCAAGACTATAATACCACAGTCACTACAATCAGCTTACATTATCACATATTTTAGTTACTTGTAATTTTATATTTATAACGTTTTAGAAGAACATTATTGCGAAGTAAAAATTTACCTATATACGGATTCAAAAACGTCAAGGAATATAAAAGTTTTCGAAACTGCTTGCTATCCAATCTTGTTAAGCAGTTTGTAAATTTCTTTCCTTTGACAAATTTAGAAACTGCTTAAAGTAATTTTTCTTCAAGTTTTCTGCATAAGAGAACTATATAGTATAGTAAAGATTGATTTAGCTTGAGTAATAAGTTTAAATTAACAAATTTTTACTTAACTTTAAATTATAGTTAGCTTTACATTATAGAAGAATCTATTTAATTTCTTTAATGTACTTTCTACCACCTAGTAAATTCATAAATAAGTAAATTAATTGTTTAGTTATAACAACATTACATAAATTTTTTGTTTAATATTGTAATGTTTCTAAAACACATTTTACCAATATTATTTCAGATAATCTTATGCTATACATTACTAACATCAATCTTAGAACCAATAGATCGCAAGGACTGATTTCACAAATACCTATTTGTATGCAGTATTAGCAGTGAAGATGTATGACTACTTGGACTTCAATATAAATATCTATGTACTGCTTTATTTATATACTATAATATATATATCAAGTTTTTTGTTTAATTCACATTTTTACAGTTAGAAAGGTTTCTAACCATATACGGTTTTTGTAATTTCAACATTACATTTGCATACTCTTACACAAAAATTGCTGACTTTGTTTTGTGGTTCTTCTCAAACCAATGCGCGTTGGGAAGGAAGAAGAGGGTTCTTACAAAAGGGATTGTTTTAATAAATATGTTATTGAAGTAGACCTTCCTGATATATCTATTTGATGTACAGAAGTGATCAGTGGTATACAAAAATAAATAAATAAAATTTTAAAGGAAATCACGGATATAAAGCTAGCACAGTTATTTAAAAACAAAGTAAGGAATTTAAATATAAATGTCAAAGTCCAAATGCTTCTTACTAATTCAAATGTGATGTGCCTTGAATAACAGCTTTTATACCTTTTTGAAGAGAAAAGATTTTAATCTGTGAACCTTTTTTATATTTCTATCCTTTTGTCAAAGAAAATATAAATTGTTTTTTCAAAGTGTGATATTATGGGCTTTTACTTTTCTTTATAAATTAAGTTAATGTGAGTTGTAATAGTAAGGACCTTCAATTTTGAGAGTACTGACAGAATGTCAATTTAGAAAATTATTATTTATTATTAATAGATAATTTTAGAAAAAATATATCGTAATGTAATCAAATTCCTTTACTTACTGCTCCTTCACTTACTTACTTACTTATTCGAACTCTTGTTTACTTGCACAGATAAACATTTAGTACACAGTGAACATTCAAAGTAAAAACTTTGTTGTTAAAAACAATGTTTTGTCAAAAAATCAATCGCTATATTTTTGTATACTTTGGTATAGCGATTGATATTCAAAACCCAACCAAAATTTACTTATAATAAATACATATGTACATTTACAAGTAACATAACACCAATATACAAAGTGTATTTGTACTGGGTTGTTTACAATCGCTACAGGTTTGTTGTGAAAAAATCTGCAGGCTTTCACCGAGATTCAACTCGTGAAATGGAAATGCTTACTCTTTTTTTTCATAAGTAGATAATATATATTTTTCTTATTAAATTTATTAATTTAATATGTCAGGATACATTGTCTGGTTAATTTAATAAATTAATTTATATCTTACTAAGTCCTCGAAAATTTTAATATATAATGCGACATTAATACAAACAACTTTATATGCGTTATGTTAATTAAGTAAAACTTTTCTAAATTATATATATTTTGTTTAATTAAAACAACATTAAAATTTCCATCTTAATTAAAATAAGTTGAAACTCGGCTCAGATTGCAAAGAAACGAACTAACATGTCAACGGTTTTTTTTGTTCTTGTTTTTTACAATTTAAAACTTATCTCATTTTTATTTTACTTTATCTATTCTTGATTTTTGATATTTAACTAATGCTAGTAGAATCTGACTTGAAATTATTTTCGCCACATATGAAACTTATACCTTATTATTTGGAGCTCCTAATATGTTTTATAAAATTTGTGTCTGGGTCATTGTAGTTTCTGTTTTCAAAAATGTCTTGCTTGTTGTGCAAATATTTTTTTTCTATACATTTTAAGTCAACGTAACTTACTTATGTGTCTGCTAAGTTGGCTATTATGCTAAAATATATTTATTGTAGCATAGTAGTCAACTTATTAAAATTAAATAAATAAATAAATAATTATTTATAGTTGTTAAGTTCCTGATTATGAAAATAATTGGAATCATCCTGATTTTCGAAATCAGATTTTGTATAATATCTTTTTTTTATATAATCTTTTATTATCTTTTCTACCTTTTGAGATGGTCCAAGTAAAATTTGTGTACTTACATACACATAGAAAAACGTGTGTGCTTAAATATCACACGTGTGTATGTGTATGTTTATAATCATATTTTTCGGCATCATTTGCTTGCGACTTGATTACGCAATTTACTTTGTTTTGGTACCAAGCGATACATATTTGTGTAACTGGTTAGTTTTCTAGCGAAATCGAGCAGCACCAAGCACTTTTTAGTAGCTTTTTTTTTTAAAATAAAAACACTTATATTCGATTTCTAAAAAAAGTATGGCGTAGTTTTTTTTTTTTTATTTAAAAAAATATAAAAAATCAAAGTATCTAATAATCGAATGTTGAAATTAATTTTATGAAAAGTAAAATAAATATAAATAACTAATTTGGGGATCGTACCCGTTACCGACTGTTTTCATCATGCAATTATACTCATTGTTGCTTTAAAGATATACATTTTTTTATTGGTTATTTTCAGAGTTTTCTTTATTTATTTTTTGTAACAGCTATATATATATATAACGAGAGTTAATATAAAAAAATAAATATTATTATTATTGAATTATTGAGTTTAATTGAGATGATCACTAAATAATAAGTATGTCAAGGAGAACTAGGTCACTATCATAATTTTAGATTATTAGTGAAATAAATTAAAAAAAAATTGTATCCATTTAAAATGTAACGATAGGGATAAATATATATTTTAATTTGTTAAAATGAAATAAATATTTTTAACAAAATAAGGCCGTAATTATTTTCCTGTAGCAAAACTTTTAATTTCATTAAAAATTTCTGGAACTCGAAATACAAAATAAGTCAGAAAGAAGCCAAGCATATTTCATTCAAACTCCACGGTTCCTGTACGTAGCTGAGTTCCTCACGTGGAGGAGGAACTCATCCTCTGTTTATATGTTTATACAAAACGTGTCAGCGAGTTCTTTAACTACGGAATAGTTTCTGTTGCATAAAAAAAAGTTTTACTATAATATTTTAATTTGAAAATGATATTTATGAAATATGTTAAATTATTGTTTATTTTATTTTATATGTTTTATCAAATAATGATTTTATAACTTGAACTTTCACACATTTAAATTTAATTTGCGATATTTATGTAAAAAATAACAGTATCATAAGATATGTTTCATTGTAAAATAATAAATTATATAAATATCGTTATATTTCTAAATACACAACCACTTATTTATATTTTAATCATAAAATATTAATCACTTAAAAATACGTTGTTGTAAAAAAATGTATTTATAATCCATTAAAATATCAATCCAATTGTATTATTACTTATAATAGGGAAACTGAAAATGTTAATTTATAATTATAATTAAAATTGTGGTCTAACAATTATTATACTATTTTTTATGCAATTACAATAACAAATTAACTTCATGGTAGAGTACCGATATGAATGGTGTATTTTCCGAATTATATTATATATTTTTAATTATTAATGAACTGTTTTATTAAGAGTGAAATCTTAAGTCTCGTGTCTGCCTTCGATTTAATGTCAGTGTCTTAAATAATTCAACTAGAAACTGTTTAGAAACGTCAAATTAAACTATAAATTTCGTAGAGATAACTTTATGTCACAAAGACTAAATCAAAACTATATCTTTAACATTTGTAATTACAGAAATCGATGGCTATTACAATTTTAACTTAATATATGTAATTATAGAATTTCCGCATATCTCAAAATTAATAAGTTAATATATAATAATTGTTATTTTTATTGAAAATTAATTTGGTGTTAGATATTATGAAAAAAAAAATATTGTGCAACATTATCATTGCACGAGAATGTTGTATATCACAAAAATAAATTAAAAATTAACTACACCAATCTCACTCTTTCTTTATTTTGTAGTCACTTAAATAATCTAAAGCTCTTATCATTGCAAAGATATTATTTGCTGAGCTAAAGAGGGTTCAACCTCGTATAGAATGGAGAGTACCTACTTACATCTACCACTTAAATAGTACCACGCTTATTTAATGAACTGTTTTTATGATATATAATTATATATAACTGATAACTCGTATATGAAAATAATACGTAATCTAGAACAAACTAAAGTAGTGGTTGTATATCATAAAGAACATTATTTTATTTTAGTGATATTATTTTATAATTTTCTTATTCAAGTATCTACTAACATGCTGTGCCATGTGTGCTACTAACGAGTTATAATGCAGGTGAAATCATTTCATGAAACACAACGATGGCGAGTTTTATATAGCCTGAGCGGCCATGTAGTTTAGGACGTACGCATTTTGAGTATTTTTTTTGTAGCGTTAAAAAATGTCAATGCGTCAATATATATATATATATATATATATATATATATATATATATATATATATATATATATATATTTAGGAAAGCATTGTGATAGTTTTTAAAATATCTCATTAGAATTAAGTGATATAAAAAAATTGATATTTTCCTTCAGTAAAAGCTATTTTAAATGTTGATCAGAACATTCAACTATTTCCATAACAAATTTCATTCAAATCGGTCGCGTAGATTTTGCGTTATTCGTGTAAAAAAATACATACAGGCAGGTAGACCGGCAAAATATTTAAAAAATGGTATGAATATCAGTTAATTATAACACCCTCATTAAACGTTTAAAAATATATTCAATGTACAGTAACAGGTTGCTTACATCTTTTTGATATGTATAGGTGAAGTTAAAAATTCAAACTAAGATATTTTCATTAATTAAACGATAAGCATTCATTTGATCGTTTCTTATAATGATTTCTTTTAAATAGGTATGTGATGGTCCTAGCAATGGCGAAGCGATAAGGCTTTTACCATTTGGCAAAAGCACAACATCGATATCGTTACATTTGGCTTTAAAACTGAACAGAACCACAATCTCACCTCTATATAATATACACTCACATACAAACCAACCAAACATACTAACAGATTTTTTATCGGAGAAGGGACCGGGTCTGTGCCTCCAGGAGAAAGAACCGTTGACCTATCCATACTTTCCAAATGAGTCGGTCCAAGTACCGCTATTAAAAATTAACTGACGTCACTGCGTTTTCCCTACTACTAAGCAATCAAATGACGAACTTGAATTTAAACAATATTATTATCTACAGCTTATACCATACAGTTATAATGATTAAGACTTACACAATCAGACAACCTTCGAGGGTAACCAAACTCTTTGAGTTTAATAAGATATTAAATAAAAAAAAGTATTTATGAAAAAAATACATCTTATAAGACTACCATTAATTACACAACCACAGCACGGTAATGACCGTGTAATTACAACGGTACAAAAGTAGCTTCTAACAAAGCCTACATTTGTATTGTTTTTTGTGACCTTTTTGTTGTTAAAAATAAGAAAAACATTGTAACTTCCACACATAACATATGTTTTTTATTAATTATAAATTAATTAACCAAATAACCTTATGTAATTTCCCACATAACATTTTTTTAAATATTGGTTTAATAATAATTAAGATATTGTTTTAAACTTAGTTTATTTATTAATGTGTAACAATATCGTTATAATTTCACTACAGTACTTACATAATATAAATGGTTATTTTCATGTCACGTAAATTTGGTTTTATAAAATAATGTTTGTTATTTACATCATAAAATTCTCGGTTTCATAATAATGTTTGTGCCCGCTTTACTCAGAAAAAGTACTTCACGTTCCTACCGGAAAATGTGAATTATGTATGTGGCCTTAAGCCTCTGAAGATAAAAAATTACGGGCAAACAGAGATTGGCAGAACCTATATTTATTTACGATGTGAAGCAATTTTGACACAGTGAGTAAATATTTGGCTTGACTATATAAATTATAAAATATATAAATAGAAGCAAAAGATATATTTTTTTAAGTTATATATTGTGTGTATTTTGTCTGAAGCCATCCTAATTGAAGTAATGTTGATACGTTAATAAATTACGTTTACGACACATAGACGTCTAATAATTACGTTGATGAAATATCAGATACAATGTGTATTATATTTTATGTAATTATATAAAATACTCAAATAACATGAATATTTTTAAACTAAAGCTACAATAATTCGATGTGTAAACCATATTCGTGTTTGTGACATTTTACTAATGACTGAACACAATTTCTGCTAAAATGAGTTTATAAATTGACATCGACAGTGGTGCGACCGACAAAGTGAACGTCATAGTTTTACATAACATAACTTATTTCTATACTCTGACAGTAAAATAATTAAAATTAAACAATATAACAATTAAAATTAAATACATTAAATAGACAATGGCGTAACTATAGGTATTGCCAAAATTAACATGTCATTAATAATATAAATAATACAATAACCTGAAATGTAATACAATAACTTAAATTAACTTTTTATAATAACATTTAAATATTTAACATAATTACTCAATAATTTAAATTAGTTTTCACATCAAGCGTTAGAATAAAAAACTTTTGCATTATATTATTAATTAAATTGACAATTACTGAAATATCTTTATCAAAATATTAGTGAGTGCACAAAACAGGTTTCCTTTTTGTAACAAAACTCTAGAATTAAAACTTTCATACAACTCAGATGGTTCTTTATGAAAAGCGGATTAGATCCACATAGGAAGCTTCGTTACATATGCAACGACATACAAGTCTCTTTTGCTAAGAGCCGTGCTGTTTAAAGTAATGCGAGTTAAATGAGAAACACTTGCTTTCAGTCTAAAAGTGTAACGTTATATCTAATGATACATTTATATGTGAAACTAGAAATGTTCAGATTTAAGAAGTCACTTCACTTATTCACTTATTAGCTATTTTAGCCGTAGTACTTCATAATTTATTTGATTCATTCCTTATACCCATAGATTAAAGCCACCTTTGTTTTGATTGATTAATATTGAATAAAGATATAACTCTTACGTGATAATATCCTAGAATTTCTAAAAAAAACAAAGGAACATAATCTCTATTTCTTTTTTTATTACAAAGGTATTTGGAGTCAAATCTGTAGTTATATCTCTTAAAGGTTAATAATTAAAAAAAATTAATAAAAATGGTTATTTCAAAAAATTTAAATAATCAAATTAAATTAAGAATCGATTAACGTTGAACTGTACAAAGGGAAAAGGTAGATCTAATTGAAATGAAGACTTTGAAGCACAAAAAAGATATTTTAAAATACACGGGTTTCAGTGTATCTTAATAAGAATAAAAATAACAAATATCAATATTGAAATTTCATATTGTGGTACTTTGATTTGAACAAAAAAATATACCAAAACTACACGTGTAGTTTCCTCCAACTCTTTTGTATGTATTACCAAATTGTACCTATTCTACAACTGAATAACAGAATTGTAAATCTGTACAATAACGCGAACTGAAATGAAAACAAACGATGGTATCAAATACGTCTCCTCATATTTCCTCAGTAGTAAAGCAAATACTAGTTTAATCAGAAATTGTTTGCAGCAACGCTTCGAAGTGGCTCAGAAGGATTGTTATTGTCGGCAGGCGATATTTTAAAGCTTACAACTGATACCTGGGGATTTATTTAAAAATCTTCCCATTTTGTCTGTATTTTAGTTTCACGTCTTATTTTTTCTTTTGCTATAATCCTTATCGAATAGCTAATATAAAATAAATAGTAAGATTTTTAAATCCAAAATAAGAAATAATGGTTTTAAAAACATAAGATTAAATAACAAAAATAAAAGCAATCAATCAATCTAATAAAAAGAATGTTTAATTATAAGGTTTTTTTATTCTGTTGTTAATATTATTATTACATAAAAAACGGTAATTATCTCTTGATAAAGTATACCCAAACATAAAGTTATATAGTTTTTCTCCTCATAAGTTTTACCCAAATATTGGTATCATTGACAAAACAGTTTGTCAAAGAGAATCATTAAACTAAAATACGAAGCTACACAATTTAGCCGAATTGGTTTCAACTTTGGATCCAAGGTCATCAGCAGATCCTATGTATTGTTGCTTTTTCCATCCTATCTTTTGGGCCTCTTTTTCCATCCTATCTTTTGGGCCTCTTTTAATGTAATTAGAAAGTTCCACATTTTGTATTCTTTTTATTAGTAAAATGTTTTTAAAAGTTATTTTTACTTTATTTTAGTACTAGTAATTAGGGTAGAAAGAAATACTAAAGTTATTGAATAGGAAATAAATAATATTACTAATGTCACTATATTTTTATTATCATAGTGAAATATTTAGAAAAATACTATAATAATATATAAAATTTATTATAATAAAATATTATAAAAAATTGTCTTTTTAATCACCTCAGGGACAGAAATAAAGTTAAATCTTTCTTATTTGTATCCAAGTTTTAATTATATTATTTTTTTAAATGGGATCTATAATATATGCATAATAGATTGTTACAGGTATATGTATATATATATTATCTCTTATACACTTTAAGTAAATTTAATTAAAAAAATAGCAATTAAAGGAAGTAGTTTTATTATAAAATTATTAATAATTTATCAGTTATATAATAATATAATAATATGAGTGTACAATACACTACCTCTTACTTAATATATGGAAAGAATAACACAATTGGGTTATGTATATTTATATATTAAAAAAAATTAAGTCAGATAATAAAAAAACATTACCGCAACAATCTTCAATTTTCTGAGTGATAGGATGTTACAAATAGATTACTTTTCCCAACAAGAAAAATAAATATGTCATTCTTTCGTGAACCAGGTTCCTTTTTAGAGATGGGATGATACGATACAGAGGGCAAAAGATCTAAAGGGACGAAGGGTCACATGACATAATAAAACGAGTTTGCATATTCTATATATTTGAATAAAGAAAATGTTGTGTTGTATACAGCTTTGTTAAAAGTGCTCATACTGATTGAATATTGATTTTCCTCAATCTGGACATCAATGGTTGATTGTAAGTTCTATAGTTTTAAAAAGTATAGAAATGTCATTTTTTTTAAGACTAAAAGACTGGGCGTATGATAACGCGGATGCTGGGGTTCGAAGTTAACGCCTTTTGAGCCTCATTATATATGTCATGACGTGATCTGAATTGAATACTGTAGAAATTTATCTAACACGCATGCACTGGCGTGTATGGTGATATCAAATATTTGTGGGTAGAATGAAAGAGTGAACGGGCATTACTTTTTTTTTTATTTTATTCTTGATACACAACTAGTTACACTAAAACTGATTATATTACTGAATAATATACAAATATACGGAGTAACTTTATATATACATTAGCGTAACACACGACAGTTGAGTTGAAGAAAAATTATAATCAAAAAACATGATAAAACATTTCCCAATACAACTCTGAGTTTATTGATTTTAAACAATGTTATATGATAATGATTGATATAGTATAAGAGAAATATATATATATATATATATTTTAGACTTCAAAATGTGTTGTGCCTTGTGTTTTTATTCTGATAATACTTTAAACTTATTATGTAATATACATGATAATTTAGTGAAACAGCTTTTGGCGTAGAGTCAAACACATCATATCTCTGCACTCATGCATTTGTGTTTGGTTCATATAAATTATGAAATAAATACTAACATATATTATAATAAACCCACCCGCTTGCGACTCTTGCTTGCGAAAGTGTTGTTTCCAAAAACATTCAATAAAATGTTATGTTGAGTATAAAATTTACTTCTTATCAGATCTATAAGACGTATTTTTTTCCGTTGACGTTTATAGTGTTTAAATCATCAATAGTTTCTGAAAGTTTTGTTTTAACTTAAATGCGGATTTATTCATTTTAAAAATATTTTTAGTGTATCAATTTAAATTACATTTTTTATTGATTACAAGTCAAAATATTGTATAAATAAGGGTTATGTCAATGCAGGTTTATATAAAAGGGTAAGTACGTGCTGTTAGCGCTATTAAGACCATTAACGTTAATTAAATCAACAACTTTATTTAAAAGCGCATTTCGAAATAAATAAAAAAATAAACATAATCGTATTCTACCAAATTAAAAATTTATCATACAACAAAAACATACAAAAAAAATTGTAAAGATTATTGATTTTAATCTCAGACAACATATCATACTAATCTTTATTAAGGATAATACTTTGATACAAAAAAGATTAAAAACGGACCTACGAATAGATCTTTCAATAATCTTCTTCAGAAATATTACTTAATATCAACTAAAATACATTTGAATTGCATGTATATATTTTTAAGGTAGATAACGGTCAGCTGGTACCAATCAAAGGCAGTTTTTACACTCAACTTTGGATCATAAATTAAGTACGAAGCCCAGACACAGCTTGGTTTTCTGGTTAAATTAAAATAGCGTTTTCTGTACGAACACTTGCTTTATTTATACCAAACACAAGTTTGAACCTATTTTAAAGACTAATGGGACGGTTCAGCACAAAACCAATTGCATCGGTTGGAAGTATTGATAGGCGAGCCGAGAGACTCATTATTGATGTAAAATAGTAAGCACTAGGATCCAAAACGTTCTAAAGCAGTATTTCCCAATTTATTTTTGTTTTTGTTTTCAATTAATAAAAGCTTTAGGAATAAAAACACTAAAGTTTCTTTAATAGCATCTTTATCGTATTAAGAAAACTGGGGTAGGTTCTCATTAAACTTGAAATGAGGTCGTGGCTTAAACTATTAAATGGCTAGATGTGATAAGTCTAAGAGCGTTTGTGTTTTATGCTTGAATCATTCGCATTAATTATATGCATGCTGCTTTCATAAATTCTTGATAAATAAATGTCTTTTTCCCACTGCACCCCTCTACCAGATTTTTCTCAGCCCTCAATATATTATATATAAAAAAGAGAAAAAATCGACCATTATTTTAGCTAACAATAAATTATTCGGAATATCTTCATTAATTAAACCAATTAGTCATTAAAAATGTTTAGACTTATTAAGTCTAAACATTTTAGATTTTGAAGTAATTTTTTTCCTAACATGCAGGAATTATAAAAAAGGAGTTATAAAAACGATAAAAAATATTTTAAAAGAATATTTTACTTGACTAAAAACGAACAAGCTAATTTATTATATTTATTTAATATTCGACAAATATTAAAGAAAATTAAAGTAATGTCAGTTGACATGACATGACATGTTTTTATAATCTATTAATTAATAATGATCCGTATCAAAAATACTTCTCCAAGATAAACTTATATTTGCTATGATTTGAGGAATAATAAATAAATTCATAAATCATTTGTCAAATTACATTCATTTTAATTTTCGAAATTATCGTGTTTTGTCTTGCGTACAGTATAACTCCGTACCCTCGGTGAATAGATAGATCTGATAAGCATAATGCATATAAATTTTACGTCCTATCACATAACATTAAAAATATTTCATGACTACATCGAGATATACAAAGCAAAAGCATTATAACGGTCTTGTAATTATGTCGGTACTTAAGTATCCTTCTAACAAAAGTGGTTATTGTTGTTGTAAGCGTACAATAAGTTATAAATTATAACTTCTACGACAACATAATGTCTTTTCTTTGTATCGTCGTAGTTTACAGTATACTGCTATTTAAGACAAGATATTTTTTTTTTTGTACAAAAAAGGGATATTGATAGCAACATATGTATATTACGAAACTAAAAATGAAGATTTAACTCTAAATATTAATTATATAAGTACTGTAGTAGACTACTTAAAATATTTTTTTGTTCATAGACAAAAACATGTGATTTCAAAAAATAGTTATCGAGTATACATGTATTTATAAATAATTGACTCATGAGCGAGTTGTATGTTATATAATTGCCAACTTTTGTTGTGTTTTAAAGGATAAGTGAAATGAGTAATTAAAGAACAAATTCATAATTTTAGTAGGATAGTTCTAATAGACATGTGAAGTAGAATAATATTAGTAGAATTATTAGGATTATATTTTGAAAAAAAAAATTTCTTATTGAAACATATCTGGTCCAAAAATATTTTTTATGTTTTCCTAATACTAGAAAACTAAATTTAAAAACTATCATGTCATAAAAAACTGAATTAACCGCAGGCGACAATTTCACTTTCTAAACATTTTAATGAGTTGTAAAAACCTGCTTGCAAAAAAAATGTAAGTTGTTATTGAAAAAAAGAATAAATATATAGAAATATTTAGATATTTGAAATAACCAAATAAATGTTTACCCTTGCTACTTTGCTTCGACGAACATACCTAAGCGACTATTTGAAAAGATATTTGGTTCAGAAGGTTTGTTACCCAACCGAACTGACCAGGGAATTACCATATGTTGAAAGTTTGCTTACAAGGCTCGCATATTCCACCCTGTCAAAAGCCTTCGAGACGTCTAGAGTAACGGCGATCGCTTTTCGTTCCTCTCGATGGCGATGTATGTATGTAGCATATACTGGAAGTTACTCAGCAGACCGATTTTGGGAAGCCGTACCGTACTAGTGAGAAAATCGTTCTGTATGTAAGATTATGGAGCATGATTTGAACACACGCCTTTTAGTATATATAATCCATAATCTTCCAGTGTATGGAAGTAATTGAAATTGGTCTATAACTGGTAACCTTGGTACGGCAATTTTTTTTTTCCCACGAGTTTTAGCAAGTACTTAGGCTTTTGGCATTATTGAGTCAGTTATCTTTCAGTCTAGGTCAGTATTAGAAATAAGATAACTTGGCTACACAGATCACAACATTGCTTAAGCAACATGTTATACCATCAGGATACTGTCGGGACTAATGACGTTAATCACATCCAGACGTTATAAAGACCTCCATCCTTTATTTGTGACGCGAATTACTCAAATAAAAATACTCCAATCATTTATTTAGATCTGATTGAATAACAGTGTCAGTGTCTAGATTCAAATTAGGAGCAATCAAAAAGCAAACTGAGAACCTTCCTCGTATATCGCTTAGCTATAAGCATCAGTAATATCAAGAACACTGCCAAACCAAAAAAAAAAATAGACAAGTACATTCTTGTGAGCCATGATACATTCAATTATAAAAATTAATGTTATTAATAATGTTTTCTATTCAACATAATAAATAATAAAAATTAAATTAATAATAATGAATTGGAATGAAATGGTATTGTATAATTATTATTGTTTGTGTTAAGTAAACATTCTTTGCAGATATAATAATTAAGATTTAAGTAACACGGTATTTACAAGTTTACATTTCGTTTTATGTGGTTCTAGAGAGAACTAGTGCAGCGAAAATCTATATGTTCTATTTTAATTTATTCACTGATATATAAAGTTTTCTATTATATTGACATTTAAATTACAGTGGTAAGTAAGGTGTAGATAAATAAAAAGAAGTATCAATATAATTCAAAAATAATAATATTGAGAATCTATTATTTTTTTACTATTACTGTCTACAAATTGATTCCAAACCAAACTCTGAAAATTATAAGATTACATAAAAGCATCATGCAGAGGTCTTAAAAAAAATATGTTTAATTGGCATCCCTATCCCCAAAGTGGTTTTTTATTTTATTATATAGTGATAAAAAGAACAAGTACTAGTTTATAAAAATTTCCCATGAATTGAATCATTGACTTGCTTTATACCAATTTCTTTTTCATAAAGGCATTTCTTTGAGGCGGTATGAAAAGACCATTTTGTCAACTGGTGATATTTTAGGTTTCAAAAGCATTGAAAAAGCGCCTCTTTTTTATTATGGGCTCTATTTAAAATTTATCTCTTAACAGCATCTAGGTGATAATAAAAAAAGATGTCGAATAATAAAACAAGAAGCTATTCATATTATAAAATATTGTAGTACACTACAACATAAACTAATGAAAAATTCTTTCAAATATATAAATACACATATGAAGTCACTACAAATCACAGATTATACATATTTCATTACAATACGCCAGAAACGCGAGGATAAGGGGATTCATCGGTACACAGTGAAAATGCCAGAGCCTCGTACAAAAAACGTTTCGTTTCAACATTGCAAAACTATAGAAGCCCCTACCGGAGTCCGTAATTCTTGAAAATAAAAACAATCACACTTGTAAAAAAAATAATCTAGAACTTAAAATAGATCGACAAATTCAGTTGTAAACGCAATATCTAGACGTAACTAGAACAGTGTAAAATTTGAAATTGTCTGGACTAAAATCTTGAACTTGCGATATTTTGAATGCTTAACCTGTACAGTTGTTAAAGTAAAAAGTAAGAAGATTCAAAGTGCAAAAATCGTGACCTTGTATAAACATTTTTACAAAAGCCCAAATATAACTTATTTCAAGCAAAATAAATGAATTTTTATAAAGAAAGATCAATAGCTCTTGAATTAAAAACAAAATATTAGTCGGATGGCAACTCTGAGAATAGTTAAAGTAGTTATCTTTCGGAATTTCAAACCGAAATAATTCGCAAGGAAACTAACTCATAGACTCGAAGTTTTATAGCACAAATAGTAAAAAGAAAGAACCTATATAATAAGATAACATTAAAAATGCTCTACAAAAAGTAAAAAATGTTTATTTTTAACTCTACATTATTTTAGAACAAAAGATTATCAGTCACTGAACCTGAACTAAGTTTGAATTATAAAATTTCAAAAGAGGAATTTATTATATTTTATGCAAGAAAATCATAAAATTGACAAAGGCAACATTTTATATATATATACTTATAAAAAGTTAGTAAATAATTTATTAAACATATCGCTCATTTTATCATATAAAGTAACGTTCAGATAATCGATATCGTAATATGAATAAATAACAATTTAAAATAACAATTTTCATACAAAGTCAATATCAATACAATCAATACAATATCAATTTAATAGTGTTGTTTATAGCTTGTTAGAAATTGCAAATGACATGCCTCTTAATAAAATTATGCGGATATATTTTAATCTGTTATATTATGAATATAGGTTTATTTGTACTATTAAAACAATATATATATACGGTGATCATTTTTTAAAATTATTTTATATAAATAATATTTTAGATATTTAACGTGAGATACATATAAATAAATAAATATACAATAAATAATTATTGTCAATTGTAACAATAATTACAGGACCAAACCAATTGAAATACGTTTGGTAAGCATTTAGCTTCAAATTATTGTTTTTACTGTATACAAAGCATTCATTGTAAAATAAAGACACTTCGAATTAAGTTTTGATCAGATCACAACATTCAATAGATTTGAGTTTACACAAAGAATTGTTAAGCTATAGGGTCTTAGTATAGAATCTTTGTCTACCGGTTAATGACTCTGCTCTTGTAGCACGTACAAGAAAATCTGTTAGATATACAATAATTACTTTTATTTTTGTTTGTTATTTCTAATATAAATAAAAGTATATCGGTGAATTAGCATTAAGTAAAATGAAAGAAAAAGTGTTGATTTTAATAAAAAACATGGCTAAGCTTTGTTTATGTCACCAATTTCGATAAATATTACTAAATTTGAGAGCCGTCGGTGGTTTACATTTGAGATACATTAGAACCTTTCTAATAATAACAGCGAGTTTTTAGTGATAAAATATACCGTGAATATAATTTTTGGACTACAATAATTAAACACTACAACATCGTTATTTATTATCGTACCTGTAACACACAATTATTATCATAATGTATATTATAATGTTAACATATACACTTTGTGATATGATATATATATAGTATGTAGAAGTAAAAATAAAGTATTCTTTACTTTTACCTTTACACTTGCATATATCTATATACACTAAAGGTACAAGAATACTAATTGACTAAAACAATTGATTAATAATCAAATCTTGAAATTTAATATTCTCTCTAGATGTCTGTTATATGTCACCATTGTTGCCATTTTTGTCTCTTATATTTCGTTTTAGTTTAAGGGCTTTAAGCAAATAAAAATTTAATTTCATCTATCGTAAATATTATGCTTTTTTGTAGGAAAGCTAAAATATATATTTCATCAATCATATGGATCTAAAATTTAGTTTTGTTTTCTATTTAGTTTAGACTAAATTCAAAGACAGTTTTGAGCTCTTGATTTTAAGCATTTGGTGAAAATTAATGTATCTCAGACAAAAATGTATCAAATCGTGTGAAATATTTGTGACAAGACAATGAATGCTCTGATCTGGAAATGTCATGACACAACTTTGATGTAAACGTGGTTTGTAGTTTAGTTTAATTTGGTTAGTTGTTTACAGCTTATTTGTTTATAACTAAGCTACCAATACAGACTTTATTGATCTATAACATACAATTATCAACATCACATATGAAAATTTCTACTCAAAACTTGATTACACCACATTACATTTCCCTGTAATAATTTAATAAGAAGTGTTTATCATTTAACTCTTCATCGTTTCATCTTCATCTTTTCTGGCGTACGTTCAAAATGCTTTGAACATTTTTAATAATAAATATATAATAAGCCACTTTTTTTTTAGTCTGATTAACTCATTTTTCTGCGTAAATTATTGAAATAATTTTTTAGAGCGTAGATACGCTAGATTCCTTAAATATTTATTTCCTTTAAAAAAAATTATTTAAAAACTTAATAGAAAAATATTTTTCTATCAATTTGTAAAGCTAAATTTAAAATATATCGGTAATTTTCGTTTTGGTAAATTTCACAATATCTTTTCAAAAACAACCTAAGCGGAATCTGAGAATCGCTTATTCATAGGCCATGAGAACTGCTGCTCTTTCATTCATCCTATGCTAATTCTGACCTCAACGGTGATATCAATTTCACCTTAGCTTTTCAAGAAGAGGTAGCTAATATCTGTAGACAAAATTATTATATGTTGCAATCAATGACATTTTTTTTAAACAAAGAGGTAAGGTTCTGTAATTATTCTTTATGAAATCAAAGATTGTTTAAGTCAATTTATAGGTCAGAGAATGAATAGTTGCAATATATCTTACTTTGAAGTTATTCTATTCATTCATATATAACATGTTCAATAATGTTCAGTTTGAAACTGCCGTTAGTTAACTAAATTATTGATACAGAAACTACACTCTTTGAATGAGCAAGATTTATTCAAAGTAATAAATTAGTGAATATCAAGTAATATGATTAGCTTTAGACTATTAATAAGATTTGCTTCACAAATCAGTTATATCTTGTTTTAGGTGTCTTGATTTGGCATATAAAATATTATTACAAACACGTTTATCTCAAACCATCAAATATTATCATTTAAAGAGTATATCTAAATATATAATAAGTGTATTTAATAAATATATATATATATATATATATATATATATATATATATATATATATATATATATATATATAAATGTTACATTTCGTTAGCCCATTAATTTACAAATCTGTTCTATGAGATATTGAACTCAATTTAATATTATAACTTACAGAAGATACATTTCTGTTTTAAAAAGACTTTCCAAATACAATGAATATGTAGGTTAAGCTTTTCTAATATATTTACGAATTACTCAACCTATATATAGCAAAATATATACTGTAGTTAAAAATATTAGGGAGAATATATGTATATAATTTTTAGTATTCTAACAATCTACTTTATGTTAAATTGATTATATTTTTACTTTTATAGGTGCAATTGACTTTGTTTCGGTACATTATAACTTAGGCGTTAGTCCTCCAAATCGGTCAAACGTTTTTTTTTGGTTTTAAAAAAATCTGAAAAATACGTATTTGCGATTTCTAAGACACTATATTGACACTATCTGTGTTGTGGTTGGTGCCAATCGGTTTTGGTTAATATCAGCATGCTAATTTTAGTAATGTACTGCCAAAGTGAATGCCATGTGATATAAAATATATAAATAATTTTAAATCGAACTATAATTTCTTCCTACTTCCTATTATTGGTCATATATTTGTTTTTCAAGTTTTTATTATTAACCTACTTTACGATATGGCCTCTCATATTCATTATTAAAACTGTATTTATTTCTCATAATTATAAATACAATTGCGGCCGAAGTGGCAGTTACGATAATTTTCTCTTATAAGTCTATTGTTTTAAGTTGTATTGTGGGATTGACGAGTAGGATATGTTGATATACGTAATCTTTATTTTGGTGGCAGCAATTATTTTATACTTTTTACTCAATCATAAGTAAAAAAACCTAAAGACCTAAACCAGACATTATTGTAATGGCCATCCACATACTCCACCTGGTATAGTATCTTTTTAAATAGTTACATGATAAAATTATAACATGATCTATTATAACTCACTATTTCAATTGCACTTCCCCATACGTATATTGCTTCGCGCTTTCTTCTACAGCTACCCTATATGCTTATCAAACAATAAGTTAAAACTGTCAAACATGTCCGAGTTATGAAAAAAGTCATTAAATTATGACGTAAGTATTGCCTATATATGTAAAGTAAGCACGACCTGAACCACTAACAATGTGCAAGCGAGAAGGCAAGTAAAATGTACCTTCCCTTTCACAATAATAGATCGCTAGTTCACTAATTGCAGTATAAATTTTAATTATATAATAAATTTTAAGTTAATCTTATATATTTTAATCTACCCTCGGTTTTTTTATATATTGTAGTTTGTTTTACTATTTTTGTATACTTCTCATCATATGTTTTCAAATAAAGCTATTTTTTATGGTTGCTAAAATTACATACACAAGAATTCGAATTCTTGACGAAATAAAGTACTACGAAATAATGTGGTATACTTTTTTAAGTATTTATGATGACAAATTTGACAATTTTCTCATAATTACGGGAAAATAACAGAATAAAGTCTTGAAGACCGTAAATAATAACCTAATTCTGTACAATTTAATTAATGGCCCCAATGCCATATAAATTATTTAGATTGGTGTATTTTCTGCGATGCTGCGGACATAGTATAGTAGTTTATAAATGCTTATTGATAACTTTACGCCACTTTTGTCTTATAAAAAAATAAAAACCGAAATTTTTATTAAAAGTCTGTGTTTTATAAAAAAAAATTTCATTATCAAAGCCAGGCCGGTAACCAGTGAGTCAGTGTCAGGTACTCAGAAAGATATTACCACGGACCACGGTCTTGTGTTTCATATATATTATATAGCCATCCAGATATCTCTTTGATATTGAATATGTCTTGATGTGTGTAAACTAAGTAAAAAGGTTATTAGGTAGCGTTAGTGTTAGTGTTAGTTAGGTTCGGGAGGATTTGTAAAAAAAGATATAAAGTTCATCTAATTACTAAAAGAAACATGTGGGAGACATTTGTTTAAATATGACGTGTAAGTATGATGGAAAAAAAAAATTTTTTTTTGTTACACACCTTGAGGGCTAAAATAATAGTTTTATTTGTATTTCATACATTTCGTAGACAAGTTAAAAGAATTACAGGAATAGCTTAAACATTATTTATTTCATATTTTTATCTTTTATTTTTTATCTATTATATTCTCTTGTTTGTGTTCTATCTCTAAGAGATAGAAAATACAGTAAGAGAATATCGTATAGAATTTCACACTCATAACTGAAGTTAGTGTGAAAATTAACTAGTTTATTTGTTGATGCTCTTGTTATAATTTTGTTGCGGAAATTACTTTCTACTTTAACAAAACTTCCTCTACAAAAACTTTACCGACTCCTTCACAGTTTAAGTTAATTATGTAGGCAATTAGGCATGAGTTAATGTATAAGCATTTCAGAAATACTCTAAAGTATAAGAACAATTACGCAACATGAACAATTAGAGGTAAAGTCGTTTATTAAACCAAATCAGAGCTCCGAGGAGATTTTGAAGGCATTGAAGGAATAACAAATTACTTCGCAAGGTAAAATTATTTCATATTTATAAACATATTTTAAAAAATCCTATAAAAGTTACACCTAAGCTTCAACTAGAAAAGTATACGAAATCCAGTATGAAGCCTGTCCTGTCTTAGTTTACAGGTTTTTGGGGTTCAAGCATTGGACTCATGCACATTGAAAAAAATATTACTTACTTTACATTTTATAAAGATACAATACATTAATAATAATAAGTAATAATAAACTAATATACTGATTTGTTTTTTTTTGTGAACAACCACGAATAAGTGGATCTTAATAAGGCTAGTAGTAATATGTCACATAGGAATATGGAAACAGATTTAAGATAAATACAATTTAAGTGCTGCTTATCTCGAAGGGATAATCAGGAGTTAAATATACTAGAAAAAAGGAGCATATAAGAGCCTTAAACAACGACTTATATTGTTGATTTGCTGAATAAAATAGTAAATATATGTTAGAAGTACGGAAATCTGCAATTCTACATTACTAGAACGTTAAGGAATGTAAGGAAAATTAAGGTAAATGTAGGTTGCTAATTAACTGATCATAAATAAATATTAATAAAAAAATATTAATTTCCAATAAAAGTGACCAAAAAATTATAATAATATTGTATTGATCTCACTATTAAGGATAACAAAAGCAGTCAAAAAGATTATAAATTAATTATTATTATTATACAAATACTAGTGATGAAGGAAACTAATAATAAAGCAGTCGGTACAAATTATTATTATTTTATTATATAACTTTAAAATATTAAACTTTTTGTTTTTTAAGTCCAGGATCGTAAGATTGCTATTGTGAAATATTATACAAGCCTGGATTTAAAAAGTTAGAAATAGTGGTAGAAAAAAAAAAGATTCACACATTTTCAAAATTTTTCATCATAATACTGTTCTTGTAGAATTTTGTACATATAAAATTTTACCAAAAATGTTTACTGTATGTGCGTGAAAGTCAGTATTAAACTATCAATATTGTTGTAAGTATATTTAATTAAATTAAAAATATTATATAATATTTTATAACATAAACCAATATACATACTCAAAATATGTCTTGTTAATATTATGTTATATGAATAAAATTGTAATCTTAATTGTAGTATTTTTAAATATTCCATGGCTTTTCAAACTTTTTATTTTAACATCTGCATAAATAACATTTTAGAAAAAATATTATTATATAACTATTCTTAAATTTTAATACTTTATAATCTTGTAACTCATTTTGATATATCTAATTTAAAACAGTCTGTTGCTATTAAATCGGAATGAATTATTGTGGTCGTGGGTGCATACGTAAAAAGTTTAAACTTAAATAACAGAATTTAATTAATAATTTTATCTTAACCCTCACAATAAAACCACATAAGATGTTATGAAGTCCACGCATTATATCACTAGTCAGTCATATGCAGCTGGTATAACCTTTATTTCTGAAAAGTTTAAGTTGTACTTTAGAGTTCAACTTAAGCTCCAGTTTATCAAGTATGCTTTAGTCAAACCGCCCATAAATGCACGGTATACTTATAAATGGAGAAAGCTGCCTTAAGAACGGGAGAAAGAAAGTGAGTAATTTCTTGGGACCCCTTTAAAGTAACGTACAGTACAATAGTCTTTAGAATATGCTCTTTCTCGAGACTTAAAAAATCTCGAGATCTTTCAAAATAGATGTATTATTCTCTATGTAACTTGGGAACACGTCTAATCGAAAATTACATAATATTTGGATGTCACTGAAAAATAGTTAAAGAAAAAAATAACATAACTGAAACCATCAAATAAAGAAAAGTGGAAATTCAAAATAGTACGATTCCATGACAAACTCACTTTCTTTGGGAAACTAATGTTGTAACATAATCAATTTGTATAATTAGACACTTTATTTAAAAATTTCATCATCTTTTGAGTAGTCTTGACATAATGATTTCTAAGATTTATACGAGTACTACACATTTCAATAAAACTATTTTGCGGATATAACTGGCGTTTATTTTTACATCTTTTAATTTAACCCGACGTAAGAAAGAGGATGGTCACAGAAACCATCATCTCGTCTTACCGCGAACACGTTTGCTGCAAAGCATTCGAAACGTCGGGTTAAAATAAAAAATGGAAAAATAAACGCGAGTTATATCCGTAAAATAGTTTTATAGTCTTTACATAAATATTGTTATATAACAATGTTATAGCTTAAATTTTGGTACAATATTATAAATTAGTTGAACGTTGCTTGCTAGTTTGTTATGAAGCTGTCATGTCTGGTTCTACGCTCATTTGTCAAATTGTGCATCACAGTCTTTCAAGTTATTCACTCTAAAACAGTATGCATCTCTTGCAAGATCATAATATTTCAAGATTATAAGTAGTATAATGGAATATAATATAATAAGTATTTTGTAGGATATCTTTTAGCATTTTTTTTGCGATGTTATTTATTCAGAAATCTACTATTTTTTGTATTTGATTATTTTTGTACTTGTAGAAAAAAGTATATATAATATTCATAGTCCAAAATATATTTCATGCATTTTATTTTCATTAATGCTTTTGTGTTTATAAAATATAAACATAGATAAGCTGTTACTTACTAATGGATGACACTAAGTAAAATTATAAAATATAAATGCATTCAAATGCATTCAAATTAATGAATCTTATCTAGTTTTATTCCAGAAACTTTTAATTCTAAGTAATGGCTATAATCTGAAGATTTTAATAATGAAAGTTGTATAAATACGATAAGTCCCTGAAGTTATTATTAACAAATATATTAATAGGACCCTGGTATATTTAGGACTTAAATCAATTAAATATTGTTTTTTAATATTTGAAATATTTTTCATATTACTTTTCACATATTTAATTACAATTTTTCATAAATTAAGTTGACTCCCGTAGTTTATTGATGTTCCACAATGTGTTTTTCGGATAAAATGACTTTTTTTTGTAAACGTATTAGGAATTGAATATAGAAAAAATATATATTTTTGTATATAGCAAACATGGTTGGCAGGCCTGGCAGAGTGTGTCAAATCGCTTCTAAATACAATAACTATCAGAAGGAAACCAACCCAGTTTCATTTCAAGTCTGCGGTGGTTGTGTGGTTTGGAGTCCTTCACATCCAGCGTGTATATCTATCTATATATAGATATAAGTTGTAGTAGCTTTTTAACTGCTGGAGCAGTTTCTCTAGCCTTTAATCAATGACTTATATTCGCTTACACAAAATAGCTTCGCTAGATTGAAATTTGTCGATTAAATTTAAAGATCTTACTGCACTACCATATCAAAAACTGATTTGGGTTGGTTTGTTATTAAAAAGTAAAAGTATGTATAATAATATCTACAATATAATACTATAATTTAAAGGATAGCAACTCTTTTTGAAGTCGTTGATTATGATAAAAGTAATAGTTCTTTTCACGACTATACAAATATAGTAAAAATTTAATTTATTTTCAGATGTAGTTTTGGTTAAGAGCTCTCATCGTCAATGTTAACTTATACGTTTCATATTTGATCAATTTGATGACAGGGTTGTCGTATCCGACTAGTATAGCTTTTACAATATTTTTAGAGTTATTTGCTTAGAGTTTTTTTATCAATGAAACATTATTTCAATCGTCTTTGATTATAATAAAAACAAACATTTTTGAACACTCAATAGTCACAAATTTCTTCAAATATATGTAATATTATTTTACAGTAACATCGTAATATACGTAATGTTGCATAACCCTCAAAACCAATTTTTTTTTTTTCTAAATTTTAGTGATATTGCAAATATCGTAGCCAACAATCAAATATGAAAAAAATATGATATTATAATATATATATAATATCATATTTTTATACATACCAGTAAATGTATCGGAACTTAATTTCAAAGAAGTACAATAATAAATATTAATTTGAAAAAGAAAGGGACAAAAAAAAGCGCATAGGTTTCCTAAGTTTCTCGTAAAACTAAAACATGATATTATTTATTATTGCTTCTTAGCAGTTAGGAAAAAATTTAAACACTTTATTGAGGAGCCTCGATAAAATCATTCTCGGTTTAAATTTAAGACGTTTATAACTTTTCGCAATTTATTTTCTTGGATGCAATTTTCTACTTATATTGCAAAACTTATGGCTGGTTCTACAAATCGTCTAATTCTACGAATAGTTTATTAATATTTTATTCAGTTGCTTTAAATTAGACGTTACAGTGTAGCTTACTTTTATTTTTATATGTAATATTTTTAGCTATAATTTACCATCATTATTTATATGTCATTATTTTATAATATATCATTGTTTTAAATACAATGTCGTCAAAAAATCTTATGACTGTCTATTGTCATAAAAAATAAGTTATGTTGCGTTTTTATTAAGAAACATTATTTTAATTACTGAAGACAGAGGACCGAATGTAATAAATTACCAAAATAGTAATCAATCTGCTAAAACCACATCATATAAGCATAACGTCTACGTTGCTATGGAGACGAAATACATATTTAAATTTGTAAAATTGTTATAAGAATTGTTTTTAAAGACGTTAAATAATTGCATTGTTAGTTCTCAAGTGGTTCTAATAATGAAAATAAATGGTCACTTAATTTAACCAAAGCCTATCGTTTGAAATTCGACATTGAACCACGAACATGGATTGATCTAATTAACTTTGCATTGATTGGCTGTTTCGAATTCCCCAATCGGACTCAGTGGCATTTGAAATGTACCTATGTTTAATCGCCTTATTTGTTAGACTGTTTATGGATTAGGTCATTGAATGATCATGCTCAATTTTACTATTGTTCAATAAATATTAAAATTGTATTTGAGAATTTGAAGTGATATTATGTCATATTGTATATAAGAGTTTTATTATATTTAAAATGAATATTGTATTAAATATTACTTCAATTTTCATTCTGCATGTTTATGTATGTTTTTGTTCAGTAAATGTATTTCTATCGAAATAATTATAATTTATTGTTGGTACATTTTTTTATTAAGAACATAGTTTTCTGGATAAGTAATTCTCGTTAATCATCCGTGAAATGCCTTACCTCTTTATATTCTTAGACACTTTAAGTATTCTTAATATTTTCATCGTTATAAAATATAATCAATTTTTTTTACAAATGGATATAAATAAGATACATATATATTATAAATCGATGTACAGATTTATACAAATTATTTCTAATTTATTTATTTATTTATGACAAATATAAAAAAGAGTTTGTTAGTTACATATTTTTAAGTAAAAGGGAACCGGATAAACTAGAAACTTTCATAAGGATACTAAGCGTTAAAGGGGAAAACCGTGACAATGGCCATTTAATTATGACGACTAAAGTGCTTTCCGCAATGCTTGCTTATTGTTGTTGTGAAGCGTTCTTTAACAAATACTACCTTTTCCGCAGATTTGTTCTGTTTTATTCTTTTTACTTGTGATATAATGTCATAGCTATGTTAACTATTTATCCACATTTACTTTCAAGCCAATATTTTTTTTCTGATTGAAATTCTTGAAATATATTTAAATAGATAACGTGATTATGATTTTTTAAATGTTGCACTATGCGACTGGACTTTTTAAATGGACAGCCACGGAGTACCAGCGAAAATTTTTTCCTTCATATAAGGTGAGTGATCTACCAATTTGGATGAATAATTACTAAATAATTTCAAAGTTAAATCATGTTTTTCTTCATATACAAATATAAATATGCAGTTTTTGAATAACATATTTTGTCTAAATATGATATGATTTTATTTGAATAATTTATAATTGATTTAACATGCAAAATAACTTCATATATATTGTTATGAAAGCTACAAAGGTAAGATACACGATATATAGGTATTACGAGAAAAATACTCAAGGAATAAAAAACTCACAATCTAATTATCACCTGATTTCGTTTATAAAAAAATTACATTTTGATATAAGAATTGTGTTTAAAACGATATTGTAAAATATAAGTTTTTCGGTGAAAATCGCGCTCATTGTTCACTTTTGAAGCTAATGCTAGGATATCGAATAATAATACAAATTTAAATTATTTCTGAACTAAGTCCGTGATGGAATTAGTTCTTTTTAAAGTCCTAATAGTTTATTCATTAATATGACTTTAATACTGTGCTGTAAAAATGTATATATTCTTCGTTTAACAGTAAAAAAAAAAAGTGTACTTTAGAGCTAACTGAGTTGCAAGGTTCTTATCTTGGGTGAGTTTATTATATGTAGAGAAATCTTTTTGCGCTATAAAGGTAATTTTTTGGCAATGCTTCTTAGCATTCCATGGGCTTACAGTGCGGGTGAAGGCCCACATCGTTGTTGGCAGAGAAGTGCAAACAGTACCTGTTACATCCCAGGTGTAGATTAAGGACTTCTTTGAAATATGTATACAAGCTTACTTTCACTGTTTAAACTGTTCTCCCTGCCTAACCAACTGGTGCTAGTTCTAGAGAGGCAAAGACCTTTAAATAAATAAGTATATATTCCTGGTTAGTTCGTAATACTTGTTTATCTTAAATGTCTCTTCATAGGTGGTGTTTATTTTCCAGGAATATAAAGCTAAACAAGTATTACTCGCTTTAACCATCTAGAATAGAGGAATATGTCCGGTCTGGATAACGAAACACAAATATCCGCAGGGATTTTATGTTTCTCATCCGTATACGTTATAAAAGTCTAACCAGTTGCGTCTAAGATAAACTGTGGTTTTAGTTCTGTTTTTCGAAACCTCTTTCACAAACGTTTGACTTATCATTGTTATAACCTATATACTCTTGCTTCACAAATCGTATTCGTATATCGTATCGTATCTTCTCACGTATATTTTATTGCATGATATGATAATTCGCGAACCTATGCATAGTAATCAGTAATAACATTATTCATATAAAATGAAGTTGAATAAGAACAATTTTGACATAAATTGGGTTCATCAAATCATACTAGATTATTTGATTATCATCTATCGCCATTGTTTTTATTACATTTAAATCTAAAATAGAATTTTCTAAATGTCTTATATTCATTAATTCACAAATTTCTAAAACTATTCTCTCTCTGAATTGTAAGAACACAATGCAAAAAGTTTTATTCGAAATGAACATTGCAAATTCAAATTAAATTGTAAAAGTTTCTGTTAATAATTCATCGTTTCAAAATAGTTATCGTCAAGTTATTTCCTTTATTAAAACCATACTACTTTTGAAATGATTGACTAGACAGAATAATTTGAGAAAGATTTTTGATAGTCTAGACCGACGAAAATTATGCGTATGTATTAATAAAGAGTCTCTGATCTGTATATGGAAAAAAGTGTTTGCGTTTGAGAATTCAAAGAACTTATCAAAATCAATAAATTTCTTTCATTAGTGGAAAGAAGGGAATGAGTAAATCGAGAATGCAGCTCATAATGATAATTTTCTGTTGAGTTAAATTTCTATATATTTTTTTGTTGTTAAGATTTCAATTACAAAAACTATAATCATTTACTATTTATAAGCTTCACTGATTATTTTAATTAAATTTATTCGTGTTACTGCAATTGTTAATTAACATTTTAATTGTTACATTCCATTAAATAGCGAAAGCACAATCAATTTCAATCAAAAAGGTAATTCATTTATTCAGAAAAGTTGCTTATTCCTTCTACGACAAATTGGATTAATATATAGATTGGATGATATGAAGATTATTCTATAGATTCTCTGGGGCTATAAGGAAGGATAAAAGAGATTAGGACCTTTTCTCAGTCATAATCTCTTAGAACGGCTGGGAGCGAGTTATAGATTAGGTTTATTTAGCATCTTCACGACGTTTTTCTGTGCTATTATAAATTTTACAATTGTATTATTCATATATTTACATATTTAATGACAATGAATAATATAAAAACTAAAAGTGAAGATTGAAGACAAAAAAAACAAGAGTTAACAACCTCTTTTTAAATCTTGTTTTTTTTTTATTTTAGGAAATATACGAAATATATTCATATTTTTCATAATAAGGTGAAGTGAAAATCAATGTAAGATTTTATCTTTACTTGATTCTCACGACGGCACGTGTTTTGCATTAATTTACGACTTAACTCCATTTACTGATATTAGAAATTTCACATCATGAAAAAACTTTTGATGTTAGTTTATTCTAACAATTTGTACAACAGATTCGTATTATGATAACTGGTTTGTTAATAAAATGTAAAAAGAAAAGAAAAAATATTAATTTATATTGTACTTTATTATTCGTTGCAAAGGATCTATAAACGATAGCCATTTTTCTTAAAACATTTAGTTTTTCTGAACACTCAATGCCGGTTGTCTTAGTATATTCCATCGGAACGTTTCAATAGTACTAATGCCTTACTTACCGGGGCCTTGTACAGTGTATTGGTTATTTAATGTAATAGCAATACTGTAAATGTATTTTAACCTACAACTTCAAGTCATAAATTCCCTTTGGTGCAATGCCGATTTAAAACCCTAATTTCACTAAATTTTCTGAAATTTGTTACTTTAATAATTCGTAAATAGTTTCTTTTGGTAATATAATATTAGTATGAAGAATTGAAACAATTTAGAGACGAAAAAAATGCTATAATTTTAAGTAAAATATTAATAATGGTATTGTTTTTTATTAAGACTTTAACTGAACCACAAAAAATTAATTAGTACTTGAATTAAGTACATCGTCAAACTTATTTGTAGCCTCATTTTGTGTCACAGCTGTTAGTAAAACTATGTGTGGTTAAAACTATATTTGAACAAACTAAAACTGTATTGTACAAATAGAGAACGCAAAAAGACGGTGGAGATTACTTTAAATAAAGAAAAGAAGATGGATTTTTTTATTTTTAGATGATATCATCTTAGCTAGGAATTAATGGCATTTTTTTTTAAATAACCTTTTATGATGATTTTTGTTATGTATTAATTTAAAAACTTAATAAATGAAAATCGATAATATTTACTAGTCTTAAAGAAGCAAATTTTAATGATTATATACATATTAAAATGTTAAAAACATACAAAAGTTTAAAAATACAAAAATACAAAGGTTTTATTTTGATTTAAAATTATTGTCAATGCAAGTCACTTATCTATAATTGAAACCCCAAAATGATGACATTTTTATTGTTATTTTTTTATTTTCTTTATTTTTCTACACATCTACGAATGAAGCTCTTCAAAATGAAACCACAATTGATTTTTATGTGCAGATATCGTTCCATAAATACTGGGACAAAAGAAGCTTTTTATAAATAAGATTAAATTCATGAAACAAATTAAATTTGCCGTAGAAATGCACCGTGAACCAATTTTTTTTTTATAATAATAAAAATGTCCTCATCAGCATATATTTATCGCAACCCAAAATGAAAAAATATAGAACCATGGAAACCTTTGTTGCCTTTAATAACTTATCACCTTTGTTATCCATAGGTAACACTTAACCAATATGTTTTCCGAATAGGCTTTAAATATTAAATCACGTCATTCATTTACTCTGTTCTAGTTCAATGAATTGGAATAATAATCGACAAAATATAATGTCCATTGTCATTTATTATGTGATTGATCTAATCCGTAACCAACATAATTTGTATGCTTTCATTTGTTATAATAAATATATTAAAAATGTTTATTAGAGATGATTTTTATAACACAAGTAAGCCACATATAGGTTGATAAACGGCTATGGGTGATAAAGAAGGTAATTGTCTAAAAGAAACCATCAACGTTTTAGTTTATTCTAAAAATTTGTTGTAAAAGTATTAAATGATACAAAATATGTAATTTAATATCTATTCATTATACATTTTTGTGTTTTTTTTTAAATTATATTAAAGTAATATAATTATTTTTCTTGAAACATTAGCATATAATAATAAAATAAGAATAAAAACACCGTTTTAATATAATAAGTAATTATAAAATCTGAATAAAACATGAGTTTTGTAGAACTTTAGTTTAAAAATATCCATAGTTAGAAAGAAATCAAATAGTGGTAATTTATACCTGTTCATTACTACCTACCTATACTGGTATCGGTAGCGTTCGGAAAAGCCATCTTTATCTTCTTTCTAAAAAAAGACAATGTGACTAATCCTAAGCATACGAGACCGAAACCTTTAACAAACACAATTTCTAAAATCTTTTTCCTTTTTGTACAAAGTAAAATAACGCTTCAATAAAACTATTTTGCGGATATAACTCGCGTTTATTATTACATTTTTCAATTTAACCCGACGTTTCGAATGCTTTCCAGCAAAACGTGTTCCCGGTAAGACGAGATGATGGTGTCTGTCTGACAGACACCATCATCTCGTATATAAATGTAATAATAAACGAGAGTTATATCCGTAATATAGTCTTATTGAAATGTGTAATACTCGTGTAAATCTTAGAAAACATTAAAATGACGCTATTTATAAATGTTCTATAATAGATACTTCAGGCCAAATTACTAGAAAGAGTTCTTGCATGTTATTTCTGCATGCCTGGAACATAACACATTAATATCGGAAATCTTTCTAGATGCCAGAACAAGCGTAAGACAAATTACAATTTGTTGAATAGATTTAGAGAACGCTCGTGAGTACGTACAACATAAGCTGATGACGTTCGACCTGAGGAGTTAAAAAAAAAATATATATAAAATCTAAACTATTCGAAGCTTCTGAGTTATATAGGTTTATTTTAAGATTGCGGTATTTCTCCAATCATTTTTAAAAAAGTGATTAACATTTTTAAAGATACCTAAAAAAATTATGACAAAAATAAGGTTTATATTTAACAATAAAAACATGGATTCCAAAATAACATTTGCAGACGATGTCGCTATACTAAGACCTAATTCCAAATAATTACAGATACTTTGAAAAATAAAGTAGAGGATTTCTATAAATGGACTGACAGACTGAAGTTAAATCCCAATTAATAACATCGTCTATCCCAATAAATAACATCTGGATATCAGAAAACTAAGTATACCTCTTACAATCCTGGATTTTTATAGTTGGTACGCGTTGCTACAATTGCGGATAAAGTCCCATTCAAATTCCTAGTTAAAAAATAGAATACAAAAGTCTCACTCTATAGCCAGAAATAATAGTGGATATTTTTTTAAATGATTTAAAGAGGATATAAAATTAGATATTTGACAATTAACTAATATCTAAACTGACTTGCTATAGTAGCTCTTACTTAAACCCTTTTGTCAAATTAGATGCAAGAATTAGAGCTGTGTTGAATCGGTTACTTCATGAGCGGTTACTACAGAATACAAAAAACACCAAATAATCTATAGAGGTTTTTAAAACAGGCTTATCTATAAAAACACAACAAAAGCCTTACTCTACCTTAGAAGCTGCTCCTGATTGGACACTCATGAGAAACAATACATAATGCTATAAAATTAACGTGAATACAGTTTAGTTGATTAATATCATAGTTAAAATAAAAGCATTAAATGTTTGCTATTAATAGAATTGAGAATCTTTATTTACTAATAACTTTATTATAGATTATTTAACAACATTTAGAGATTAGAATGATGCCTACAAGTTATATACAAATATTCATGGACTGGACTTGTGCTAATTATTTACTTTTTTTATAATATAAAATATAATATTAAAAAATATGAATCTTAGAAAACACAAAGTGTACAAAGTTTAAAAAGTTTCCCATTGTAACTTTTAAACGAGTTGTCAACTGATAAACTCTAAAAATTTAGATTTTGTGACACTATCCAAATGAAATAAGTTTCGATATTCATTAATTGATTATTTTGCTAGTTAACATTTCATCATAATGGATATAGTTTTTCACTAATTGCGTAACTTTTAGTAGTGGGATTAATCTATTACATATGATATGCTTTTATCTAGTTTATACCAGCCAAAAGTGAGAAACTAACTTAAAACGATTTATTATTTTTATAGATATGTAATGTTATTTGCAAATATTTTGCCAAATTTTTATATGTTTATATTTATAAAGTAAATTGTATTCACTGTATTTATATATAAATATTATTATTATATATTTAAAATAAATATCTGCTTACATATGGAGTTTGTTTTATCCTTCCTTTTAGTATAATTTTTTTTTCACGCCTTCTAACGCCCTCTCCTGCATATTTAAGTTTGGCTGGTAAAGAATGTCTTTGTGGCATCAATCCCGCCTTTTGTAATTTTTTTGTGTATTGTGCAATAAAAAATAAATTTATAAATTAATAATGCGAAAACATGTGTATTTTACTCTACGTGTAATTTTTGTATATAATTTTTATTATAACTATTACGAAATCTAAATATATTTTTATCTTATTCCTTATACACAAAAGAATATGAAATGAAGACTGAGAGCGAGCACCTTATTCTGTCTTTTTTGGAGATGCAAATGTAAGAAATCTAAATAATGTATATTAAAGTCTCTTAAAAGATAGTGCTTTATTTTATCAATTCAATTTTTATGTTTGTATATAATATTTATTTCAAACCATAGTAGCGTTTTTTAAGATTGGTCATACAAATGTATGTATTTAGAATAATAGAATGGTAAAGTTATTAATAATAAATTGGATGTCTCGTCTTATAACTTAAAACGAGTATTCGATATCCTTTTTAATTTTATGACTATGTTTATCAATAATAAATGAACTATTCAAAAGTACCTACTCTAAGATCTTTCAGTTCAGTTACCCTATAAGAAAATTTCTCCTTCCTCCTACAAAATCTCGTCATATCATACTTATCTACATACTATATCAAAATATATTGTATATGATATGCAATAAAATATTTTATTTAAATCATTTTTTAATTTATTACAAATTAATAATATAAGAAAAATAATTAATATTTAAAATATTTATTTTTATTTTTACATCGTTAAATTTAATTAGAGAACAGTGAAGGTCTAAAATTAGAGAAACCAGAAGTTATAAGACTAAAAGTGAAAGTTTTAATTGCTTCAGCTTCTGATGTATCACACAGATTAGGCACCTAAATAAACAAGGTGCCATGTGCATACATATTCCAGTTTTAAATTTATATGATCATTAGAAACATCATCAAAAGTCTTAGATCAATCAGTACAAATAACACGCATCGATCGCCAACAAATATCCCAAAAATATTAATAAATTTAATCTTAGTAATGGAAAACTTGCATCACAGATAATATTCTCAAAAGCTTTCGGTATCACTGATAATTTTGACATAACATTGTATTTTTTATATTCCTTTATATTTTGTTTTAAATTTAAATATAAGCGTATCTCATTGTTTTCTAAGATTTTCACGAGTACTACACATTTTGAATTAAACTTTCGAGGACTGCGTCTTCCCTGTCCATAGGAAAATACCCCTTACTCCAGATGTAGTACTTGGATGGTAATAATCAGGCGACATACAATCAGTGGCTTCGGCCGTGGCCATGGCCGAGGTCCCCACCTGACTAAGTCACGCCGCCAAGTCGGATAACCGTATTTCGTCGTCGTCGTCGGTGACGCCGTTATGGGATGTCGCGTCAGAGTAGTAGCGTTGCTGAATAAATACTGACTAAGAAGTACATTGACAAACAAACAAAGAGTGACTAGTCATGTCGAGTGTCGGGATCCAAGGTGAAGTACACCGCTGACCAATCGCAGTCATTAGAGAACCGGTAGATCGTCACCGCGTCTGTTCGCTACCCGAAGAGAGGGCGCGATGGACATATTCGGAGGGGCATGTGCATCCCCGCAGTCTCTAGACTAGACCCCATCAGTTTACGTAGTTATGAGGTGCTTCATAAATGCGTCGCCTACTGCCGAATTCCTACCTCTTTGAATTTCCATACAATAAATAATAAGAAACCAGAGAAAGAGAAAAAGTTTGATATAGCTCTTCCATACCCTCTCTTTGAAAGTGCTCCACATCAACATGACTTCAAATTACTAAGATTGTCTTGGTGAATTCTTCTAAAATTATTCGTGAGGCTAATGTAATAAGAAAAAAAACTTACTAATTGTAAAAGAGAACATAGTACTAGTACTACTTCTTTTGATATATTTATTTATAGTTGCGAGTATATATTATTACCGTGTCGTAAACTTATTATAAGTTTCATATAATTTTTTAAAGTGAAAAGTAAGCATAACGGGGCTAACGTGTTATACAATTTTAAAAAACTGTTTGAAAAACTTAATTAACTCTTATAATTGTAATTAAATATTTAAATTGGGATTGATACTATTTGCGAAAGCTAAATAAGTATACACGTATATTAAATGTATATCCAAAGTTATTGAGTATATAATAATTTGTTCTTATTATTAAGTAAAAAAATACCATTACACGCACAGAGAATATTTTTGATTACGTATTAATTTGTTCCTAGCTTAAACTTAAGCAACACTCAGGCTCTACAAGCTGAACTTAAACGCCACTTAGTCCACTAGCGACTGCGTTGTCAAGTGTTTCTGCGCAACAGATCGGCAAGTAAGATGTTGTGTTTCTCTCGCGATTACTTGTGTGTTTTTTTTAATAACAAAATCAGAGTAACAATAAAATTCATTTGTCTTTTATAGCTTTATATGTTTTTGACTATTATTTTTGTCTTTTAAATGAAGATAGATTTTTTAGATGTATTCAAATGTCTTGATTATTGTTTATTACAATGTTAGATGTAGATGGACGTCCGATGAGTCTCTCAAATTCAGGCTAAAAGCACTTAAGCTCAGAATTAATTCTGAAAAAATATTCATCACATCTCAAAATATATAATAGATAACCGAGTTAACAGTAGTATTAGTCATTCAGGTTGTTCATTAGTCACTAAGGAAATATTAAATTAAGGTTTATGAAACGTATGTCCCAGAACAATAAATGGCACTCTGGAAAAGAGGTAAATCACTCACTTATAGAAATTTACTGTGCTGTAAATTTCTATGCACCGAGCTTGTGTTGTTAATGTGCGTTATGAAAAACAAGGAAGACTGATTTTTTTTTTTTGGGTTTTATTTTTTACATGATTCTGTTTGCACGTTTTATTTTTTTATTATTTTCTAGTAATAAAAGTTATTTTAATATTTTTATATTATATATAAGGTTTAAATAAAATAAAATATTAACAAAAAACAAAATTTTTGAAGGAGAATGAGCATTTTACGTACGTGTATCGACTTATGTCACTATTTAAGAGAAGTCTTCTCACGGATTAGACTTTTATTAACATTATATTTACTTTAAGTATATTTCTATTTTTGTATTTTCTATAAAATATATTAATAATGTAGGTCAAAATAAGAGCACTTATCCGCACTTCACTGCTTCGTTACCATCTTCGATAATAGCGAATTTCCCCTTATTTCACCATTACTGATATAATTTTGTTAAGGCCCTTCTCACGTACATGATTTCCTTTGAAGCCATTTGTGATCATTTTGGCGCTAACAAAATATGAATTGCGATACATAAAAATTTTAGGTTACTTAAACTAAATACAAGAGGAATTTACAATTATATTAAATTCTTTATAGAATGATAATAATTTAATATTTAACTAATAATAACTTATATATTAACAAGAATATTAGGAAAATAATATGAAAATAAATTTCACTTATTCTACCGTGCAAATATTGTTACTAGAGTATACATACATATTATCATGATATCTGTTAGGTTACACTGATTAACTAACAATTTGAACTCTGTTTCAAAATATCACTGAATAAAATAAATTTCAAATGTATGTCCTCTGTAAGAGTAATAACACTAATAATAAAACAAAAAAGTTTAAATCAATAAATCAAAATGATATTAATTTTATTAATTATTATTGTTCTTCGGCATTCAAAATCATTGATTTTTTATACATTTAAAACGATGATCATTTGAATTTGTCTGCTAAATTGTTGTTTGATATATCTGACATATATTTTATTATATAACGTTTTTTTGGCACATATAGTTTATATTATTTGAGAGGTAGAATAGCGGAAATATTTTATTTGTTTTATTTGTTTTGTATGTCAAGCTCTATTGACATAATATTAAATGAATATTTTTGTCTTTTATTCGTAGAATGCCTTAAAATCTATTGAATTCTACTGCAGTGAAGACATTATGTTATCTTAACATTATGTTATCTGTTATAGCTATTTAGGCAGTCTATAGCAATTTAGCCAGTACATATCTCAAGATGTAATTTACTTCATAGATAACCTTACACATATTTTTTATTATTGATAACTATATAATAATTGAGAATTTGTTTTTAATTGTATTAGGCTAATCAGTTACGGCACAAACACACTCGCTTTGTAATGTTCACATTGAATATAAAAAAATTTCGAGCATTTTTTTAATAATATCCACAAACCTCCGTTATTTCTCCATGTTGTTCTCTTAAATAAAGAAAACTTTAAATCCCCTTAATATTTAATATTATGTACTTTTAATAAGTTTCATAATTTTTAAATGACCAATCTTCATTTTTGTTAATGTTATTTTAAAACAAAAATGAGCACTACCATGCTTTGTTAATTATTAACTGAGTCGGTCGGTATCGATTTCTTTGTTTCTTCACCTGTGCCTTACTCTAATCTTAGTAGTTCGTGAAGATACACTTGTAACAAAGTAACACTTGTTAGTGAGTTACATGCAAGTTTACATGAAAGTTCTCGTATTTTCAATTATTAACTTCACCCAGAATATCTTCTTAGTTGACACACACATATCTATATTTTTATCAATTATGGGTTTAAGCAGTGACAATCTTGTGAGTTTTTATAATTTAATTCTTTTGATTACCTAAATTCTGATATCTTTGTCACGAAACAAAAATATTTTGATATAAAATGTGCAGAAATTACGTTTTTACGTTTAATATCTTTATAATTAATATAATAATTTATTTTATAAGTAAGATAAGATCTACTGAAAAAAATTAATGAAAAAAACTACATTGCAAAAAATTATTAAATATAGATGTATATATTTTCCTATTATAGATATATAGATATATATACCTATTTACAAAAAAAAAGATGTATTATTAGTTAAGTAATAAAGATATAAAGTTGGATATATAAAGAAAGTAGTTAATAATTTCGTACATAACTTTTGAGACTTTTATTATATGATACAGCATAATTTCCATCTAGAACTAAACCGATAAATGAATTTTATGAAATTGTCAATTATGGCCACTGAACTTCCTACGGGACTTAATCGTTTAATATACATTTTGTTATATGTTTGAGTCTCCAGAGACTCAAATATCAGAGACGAATATCCAGATATTCGTTGTACAATTTGAGGTGGAACTGCAATGAGGGTAAAAATATATATTTTATTATTGGGTTTTCCGAACCCAAAATTTGACAGATTCAAATATAACAATTAAACAAGTAAAAATTATTAACCTAACTTTTTTATAAGGACAAATATTTTTTTTTTATTAGGTTTTAATCTGTCACCTTTCAATAATACCATCAGATATATTGATTATTTAAGAATTTGACAAAACTATAAGTAATTTCATTTAACTTATAATATATGAGATATGACATATATTACGAGCTAATATATTAAAATACATATATTTACATTTGGTTGTTATGTAAATACATTATTTTTGAATACATCTAATTGGTTTAATTTTTTAATATTACGAATAAATATTCTTAATATTAATATTCAATGTCTTTTTGTTTAGATTCAAATACTTGTTAATTATGATGTTTAATATCTTTATAAAATAAAATTTTATGTTAAAGAATAACCTGTTACTTAAACACACTTTGCATATCAACGTATGTTGAATTATATTGTTTTAATTACACGGCTTCGTAAAATCATTGTTGCTCTTTGGCGAGTTTAATTATTATACTCCATGTCACAATTAATTAAAAAAGAAACAGAAAATTAATCAAATTGTTGTTGAATATTTAACTTATAAATAAACTTAAAGCACTAGTAAATTAGTTTACGTTAACTAGCTTAGTAAGTAAATGGATCTTATCTTATCATATTTTTAGTTATGTATTTGAAAAAAGCCATTTATCAAAATAATTAATTTTCGACATGAAATTAAAAATATATTTCTAACGTAATTGCTCGTCCTTTTGCGACTTTGGGCCTGAAGGTAACAAATCATTTATACTAAAGTCACATTTTTTCGCTTCCAATATTGTAAGAAAAGCCGATCTTATTACGTTAATGTCACGAACAGGATGACTCGTAAAAAGTAAATCGATTGATACGGAGAAGGCAATGGTTGTGTGCGTTAAGTACTGTTGTAGATATTGACAAAGAGAACCAAGGGTTCTGTAATTTAATTCTATACGTAGCCTCACATATACCGTGTTTCAGACCATTAGGTTGGTTGTGTCACTTATGTGCTATCCGAAAACAGTAAGTTGTGATTTATTGTACGAAAATATATTTATTGATCTAGGTATTCATTTCATGAAAAGGTTTCTGCTAAAGAACAATAATAAAATTTGTTTAGATTCACCAAGCTGGCAAACGCAAACGGCAAGTCAGTAAAAGATACAAAACATTGTTTCCAACTACTTAAAAAAAAATAGCTTTAAGCCGTTTAGAAAAATTGCATCTTGATTGTATGGCGACAAAGGATAACAACATTTAAAAATTATATTCATGTTTATGTATAATCACAAAGCCTAGACATTTAGTTAGAGGTTTTCTGAAACTATTAGTTGGAAAAAAACATGTTTGATTACGTTTTATTTAATCATATAAAGAACGAAAATTTAAATAAATGTTATATATTTTACATTTTTAGAGACATTCCAATAATTAATAAATATAATGAGATATTCTATTTTCGACTCATATATTGAATAAGATTATAAGCTTCATGCACAGTAGATATAAAATTTTATAAATATACGCGCGGTTAAATATTTCTACCTGGGTTTTTTCTTATATTTATCAGTTATCTGTGATATAATAGTCCAAATATCTAAACAGTTTGGTTAAATGAGTATAATTTATCAGACTCAGCTAGATTACTACATGAAATCGACTTATTAAAACACGAAAACAGGGTAATATTTCCAAAAACTTAAAATGTTACACGAGGGCTCCATATGTTCTAATACACAGATTGCTGTTTTAAGGAAAACAATTACCATAAAAAAGTGTTTGTTTTTAATAATAATATTTTTTATATATTTAAACATTTATTTCTTGGCAAATCGGACTTTATTCCATTAGCATTCTCTATCGAGCACGAGTGATGCAGAGATAAAAAGAAGCCATTTATCTGGTCATTTCGCATTAATTTTTTAGAAAAGGTGATTACAGATATTAATATTTGTAGAGATTATTTCCATTCAGTCTCTGCAATTGCTTAATCCTTTGATTGATAAGTTTTGTATATTTATTCTGACTTTATTATGTCAGTAATTTAAGTAATTTTTCCGTGAGAAATCGATCACGTATTTACGTAATATTGTTTTCCTTAAGATGACTACAAATAAATATATCATTACAAAAATAGAAAACAAAAAGACATAAGTCTTTATACAATACTAAAATGTACAAATAAATAAATCTTTTTTTCTATAAGTTACAATAGAAATAAAGATACACAATTTCAAAATTGCTTTTAAATCATAGGCAAATATTTACTTAAGCCATATTTACGGTTTGAGACAACAAATTGTTCTCATTATTCTCGAATGTTTTTTCAATAACCGTTCTAAAAAAAACATTAGTTTTTGGGGTGCTTATACAGTTTAAATCAATTATAAAACAGCGAGACCCATCACATTATGTAACGGGTGGTTAATTTCACTGGAAAACTAATTAGCTCTAAGTAACGCGAATAAACATCAAGTGGTACCAAAATGAACTCAGGACACTTCAAAGCAAACATAATACAAAAAATCTGATTCTGATAATGTGGGTATTACAATAACGTGCTTAATTAGTAAGTTAATAATTATTTGTTAATATTGATTTAATATATATATTTTTTGAATTTCCTTTTCAAAAATGGAACTAAATTAAATACATCTCTGTTAAAATTAATTAACGTGGAGGTAGGGGTATTTATTATAAAGATATTAAATATATAAAAAATATATATATATATATTTAATTTTTGGAGAAAGTTATATAAAAAATACATTGAGTGCTCTAAAAATCAGTCCACCACAAACAAAAATACACGTGTTATAAAAATACCATGGCTCAATTAGCGATATTTGAGCAAGCGTATTGTTAAAATTTTGTGGATGAATATTATGTGATCTTTTTACATGACACTACTTATAAGTACTTTATCATAAATACTCTGACATGAATAATATCAAATTTCACATTCTTCCTAATTGTGTAAAGTTTTAAAAGACACACACACACACGCAAATAATCTATTTTGATAAAAATAATCATTCGAGCATTTCAGTAACAAATATTATAATAATGAAACATATTTTTTGGTAATTAATATCTATAGCATTCTCTTTTGCGTTTTTTTCAACAGACAAGTTAAGTTATAATATATACCGTAAATCGTTGTTTCTTAGCTGAGCTCCTAGTTGTTCAGTTATTGAAAGGAGCTGAGTGTATAAGGTTGTATAGCTCTATTGCACACTCTCCAAAATGTATCCGATAAAAGATCGACAAAACAGCCACCTTGCGGCGATGTTCCAGACATTGGAGTTTAATAATGTCTATTTATTTTTTTATATAAGTTGTTAAATTTATTTTTATATAATAAAAGATTTAAATATGTTTAAAATATACCAAAGAATACAATATGTATAATACTATAGCGCTGCTTAACATCAACCGAAAGTATACATTCCAAGTAATTTCCGCAAATCCTTAAGAAAATTATACTTTGTAAAAAACTCAATAAACTTTCCTTGAAACTTTGAAGTTTGTCGTTTGAAACCATTTCCCCTTGTTTTTCAAGCCAAGGATAAGGTGTCAGCAACCTTTAGGTAATTTATTAGGGCTTCACTTTAAAACACTTGAACATAAAAGGGAATGAATCGTTATTCTTGTTGAAATTTGCATTTTCTTTTGTGGCTATGTTATGTCAATTTAGAGTTTAAAATATTTTTTATTCTTATATTATAAGGAAATTTTAGATTGAAAAAAACTCATTTGTCAAGCTAAAATTTCCTTATACAACAAATATACAACAAAAAGATTGCACGCACAAATCATGATATAGTCGATCACATTCGCTTAAACTCTCAGAAGTTTATATGTTTAAAATATTGCTAAATATGTACTAAGTAGATAAAATATTTTGAACAAAGTATATATGCAAATTACAAAAGTAACGAGCTAGTTTTACTGCGCCATAATGCGTGCTTATACAGAATATTCATACAGAATTTATCTTCATTGTACCTATGTTACTTAAGGTGTTAAGATAACGGCTGCTGTGTATTCATTACCAACATTATACTTTCAAACTTTGTAAGTAACGCTGAGAAAAATATAAATTCTTTGTCAGAATCTAATGAGATTTATACACAACCGTCATAATAATATGTCAATGAATTAATATGAAAATTATTTTAGATAACGGTTACCTGTTTAGGTATTACCACAAAAATATTATTTGAACAGTATATTCGTTTGTTCTTTAAAATGTCCTTTAAAATTTAAAAAAGTATATCTACAATGATTAGATTTTATGTATGTACTAAGAGTTGAGTTAAAAGTTAAGTCTTAAGCTATACAAGGCTCAAAGTCTATTTTAATATACGAGTAAAACTTTTAATTAATACCGTAAACAAAACTTTTAATTTTATTAATAAAATTAGAATTGTTAAGGGGACATTATATAAATCGTTCATTCTGATTAAGTTGCTTTTTAAAAACATGATAATTAAAGCATTTGGAATTCTTATTTTTTATTAAATTTAAGCTTATATTTTTTTATTTGAGGGTCGATGAAGACAGACAGATTTGATGCCCTTTTTATTTAAAAATAAAAAAATATGGTATTATGTCGGAAATTAGTAAACCATAAATATATAACATACATAATAAGTGAAGTAATAGCAAAAAATATGAAATAATCTAGTTTAGATTGTAAAGATTTTTATCAAAAAAAGTATAACAAACTATACAGAACCCTTTCAAATCCATTTCTTTTGATTCTTGTTAAATATTTTAATATTGTTAATAAGTAAGGTACCAAACCGAGTATAAAGTTTTGTCACATCTTTTGTTTATTCTCAACAAAGAAGATGAAATCATAAATACAAAAGATCATGACTCATTGACGCTGTAAACGCCAGTTTGACAGACTTTGTAAGGTGAAATTTTGCAAACGAAGAAAAAGAAATGTTTTTTTTTTTTGTACATATTACTTGAAGGGTTTGGTTTAACAAAATAGTGTATTGTTAAAGCACTATTATTCCAAATAGTTGATTGAATATTATTTAAAATAAAAGCAATATATTTCATATTTTACTCAATTTCTATTTGAGCCATAAAAAACAGTTATTATAATGTTAAAATTTTATTACAGTTAAAATTCAAAACACCTGTCAGAAAGGCTATTATTTGTTTAGTAAAACGCGAAATAGCCGCGAGCATTTTTATATATGGCCTTTGTTTCAAGCGCGTAATATTTATTGCTTAAAATATTGACATAGCTTTAACAAAAAATAATTCCCAGCAGTTCTGATATAATATAAAATAAACGAATGACTCCAGTCATATAAAGTCAATACATTCTAATCAAATTCTTTTATTTATTGTTTCTTATTTTAAATTAAAAACTGAAACATAAAGTTGCAGATTCATGTCACAATAATACTGTTTGTATTTTTAATGACATAAATTAAGATTAAATCTTGAATGTGTTCAGTTTTCATTTGTAATTACAGAAACTAATTATTTAATGAACAAATATAAGACTCAGCACGTGACTGGTCACATGCTGTTTCTTATTTTCAAGGCGTACAGGAAAAGATAACAGTAGCTCCAATTAAACTTCTTGATTATTATTTTTTATTATTTTTATTCACTAATGATAACAAAATAAATAAATATGATGTTGTTAAAATTAACGTATTATAATAAGTATATATTATCTAGAAGATTAACTTTAGGAGACTATTATTGTCAAAGTTTGTTTTAAAAAGATTTGGAATGTATATTACAGTTTACTATAAGCGACTTTAGTCTTTGTTGATAAAACATGAGATTACATATTTTCCAATAGTAAATTCGTATCAAGGCTAGTTAATATTAATAAAGAACGGTGATAAGTGAAAAAGAAATACGAACCTAGTTTGTAAGAATTTTCTTTGTACAGTTTACTTTGGGCTGTCGTATCTTTAGTGGACATTTCTTACCTCATAAAATAAAACAAAAAACCTTTACAAGTACAAAAATGCTAAGTTAATCAAATATGTTTTATTTTACTTCATAATTTCTACGATAGCCACGTAAATATAGTTACTATGCTTACTATACATTTTAGTGGATTCCGGTAGTTCTGCTATGATTTCGTAATTTAACACTAATGATATTCAAACATTTACTTAGATTTAAAATATCTGCACTGCGACTTAATAATTTTAGCAGACGACTTAGTGTAGATAATACTTATATCTACTGTACTATGTACAAATAGTTGTTAATTAAAGTGTATGACGTATGTTATGACGTATATATACGTCGTGAAAATATGTTTATAGCTTGAAATGACAATTATTGTTTAAAATACACTTCATTTAAATAAAACTTGTAAATCGATTTCAATAAAACTAATATTTTTAATTGACAAACTTATATACCAACTATAAAGTTCAATTTATTCGGTTTATTACCTGTTGGTACAACTACCTGTTGGAGAATATTATTTCTAGATATTCCATATTAAGTTAAATATTCAAATGACAATGCAAGGTTAGGTTTTATTTCTGACAGAAAAAGTATTAATAAATATTAATAATGCTAGTTACCATATTTATTATATTTAGTCTTGTCAGATAATTAAACAAAATAATTTAAGACCTCTTTGTAATAATACACAAATGTAAACAAAAAATACATAAAGATTGGAATATATAAAAGTCAGTGCGTAAACTATTTCTATTTCATAAATTATTTCTTTTCTAATAATTTTTTTATAAATATTCAGAATTCATTTGGAGGAATTGATTATATAAATGTCAAGACAATAATAAAATCAGAAACTTTTATAACTTCTACGAAATTGTTTTCTACGAGGTATTATATTCACATTCCGCTTCCATTATTATCCCTCGCCAGTGATCAATCTTGTCAGAGTATTCGTATTTCTACAACCTACCTCTTTATTGATATTATGATTACTCTGGCTTTTCCATTACCGTACATAATTGTTGTATTTCACTTTTCTTATCGCTTATTGAATATTCCAGAATGTGGCTTTTAAATGAATCGTTTTTCAAATATATTTACTGTATATTTTATGCTTATTTGTTACAAGCATCAATGACATGTAATTTTTTCCGAAATTTTCTTATATTTTTTAAAGAAAAAATACAGAATTTGATAAATAGGAAGAGCGTATTTTTAATCAGCATTTTCCATCAGTCGAGGCATGCCTCTACACATTTGTTGCTTATTTAGGAGAGGCATTCTTATAATGAAATTTCCCCTTTAATATTCCACGAAATTGGTAGGATGAAATTGCGTATCTTTAGTAATAGTGAATAGCCACGTAACCTTATTTTGTGTGAAGTTTATAGCTCGAGTATTTAAGATAAAATCAACAAGATTAGATTACAATTTAATTTAGTCCTGTTACAGAAGTATTTTTAGGCTACTAACGTAACAACATTATTTGCAATGTCTGGAATATGGCTATCTATGAAATTACCTATATATGTGTAGGAAACAATTAATTGTCCAATTGATGCTGTTGTATGTCATCAATAAATCATCTCAAACACTAATTGACGTAACTATGGCATGCGTTTAGTTGAAATTAATTACGAGATATCAGAAAATATTTTTTTGCCTTATCAAAAATAATCAATTATTATTGTTTAGTAATTTTATATGTAATATATGTTTATTTTGTAAGTTTTATTATTAAAATTACGATGACTTGCTTTAAATTACTTTTTAATATTATGAAAAGAAAAGAGGGTGAATTTATTTACCTACTTCTCCAACGGGCGTTTAATTAATAACTAGAGACTATTGCACAGATGGAGTGTAACATAATTAATTAAAAAGGAGCGATCCGAACTTGAGGACATTTTTCAAATATACTTTTAGCTTTTAAAGAGATATTAAAAAAAGGGTAAAGATGACTTTAATTATATTTAGATAGATTTTTGATTTAATATTATAAATTAAGATTTTATAAATAGATTTAAATTTATGTTTTTATCACTTTCTTGTAACTTACCTTTTTTATATTTTATTTAATATTTGAAACTGTAAGTAAGGCTTAGTTTTAATAAAGAATATTTAATTAATTTTCGTTATAACAGAAATATAATATAATAAATGTGAGATATACACATGTATTAATAATTAAATAAGTTTAAAGTCAATCTAACTTTGAAAGCATGTAATTATGACGAAACCCATTTCAGCAGTCAAAACATCAAATTAGTTTCAGAAAATTTTCATGAAATTATAAATATCAAGAACTATGTTATTTTTTATAATGATAAAAAACGTATCACACAAACATAATATTACGAGATACTTCACTATAAATAATCATAAAAATAAAATATGAGTGTTATCAGAGCTACGAATATATTTCAATAATTTTATGTATAATCCCGATTATATATAAATATGCATAGTATTAAAATTTTTACTAGACATCATTAAAATTATACTTTAATTATATAATATAAAATTTTAAGTTATTAACTTATAAATTTTCGTATGACTATAAAATTAATATTCCATAATTATAAGCGTTACACAGAAGTTTTGTCACATTTATATTTAACTTTCTAGTTGAACTCAAACAAAATTCATGAACTCAACGCGTTTGACTTTGCAGCTTTAATTTCATAAGCAACGGTGGCAATTAAGACTGAACAGAGTTTAACATACCATCCAGGCACAGTTTATTACTATTTCAAGTACATATGCATTTTCAAGTATGTTCATCACCTTTATAATAAAATTTTATAAAGATAATTAACACTATTAAAACAAATTACAATTATATCTATATCGTTAAAGAGGAAAAATTCATGCATGCTTCAAATAATACGAAAATATTTTATATTTTTGTAGGCGAGCAAGGCATCATATTGCAGAGGGTTTTTTAAATTTAAAAAAGATTTTAAATTTTCTAAAACCAATGTATTTTATAATTTTATAAATTATATATAAATGTAGATATATAGTATTATCTTTAAAAGTTTTATTAAAGCCGTTGAAATTAAGGAGGCAAAAGCGGAAACTTTGATGAAATTAGAGTAAGTATCTCGAACTACATTTTATAATAGGATTTTAATAAAATCACATTCAGACGGAAATAAATTAAGATATAAACATTGACTTTAATATTGATACTTAATTCATAACGTTATTTATATGATATATACTATTAATAATATTTTAAAACTAACCCAAAATTTAAAAAATATGAAGATAACAGAAAAAAACGCCATTTGAATATTTTTTAATTTATGTTTCTTATGCTAATGTTGTAAGATAAAGAAAGTGTCAAAACTTTGTAAGTTTCGCTGTGGATAAAAGTACTGTCGGATTTTATTTTGTTTCACTGATTGGAACGGACACTGCAATATTCAAAAGACAGAATTGATGAAATACATGTATAACACGTACGAAGATTGACGTTATCTATCCTGTAATATAAATACAGAATTCTAAATACTAAATTGATTCCAAGTTGAAATACTTCAGGTATTACATAAAACAGTACACAACTATGATACTGTCTATCATAAACATAATTATATTCTAAGTTAAATAATATTTAGTATCCTATAGCTATAATATTGTTAATTATTTTCTGAGTCTCTTTTTTTGTATATTTTTCATTCTCAGTTTTCTTACTAATTAAAGTTTTTTATTTGTTATATATATATGTTATTATACTAATACATAAGTATTAATATAGTACTTGGATATAATATTTGAAAAATTTCACTTATAATTAAATGCGGATTGATTTGTTATTTGGTGTATGGGTCCCAATAAAAATAAAGATGTAAAAAATGTTTCACTTGATTTTTAATAATAATTTCAAAAAAGTAGTTATTTAGTAATAACACATTAAAAGATTATAGGTACTAATATTAAACTAAGTAAATATAGGCAAATCTTCATTATCAAGTAAGTGAAAAATTAAATTAAAACTTTGCTTTATAAAGTTTGCAAATTAATCTAGTCGCACTCGACCCGACAGGATATTGCTCTTTATAATATTTTACTTTTAAATATAAAAGTTTCTTATTTCATTTCTTTATCTTAAGTTTATTCTATAAACAAAATTTTAAAAATGTCTCAAAACTTCTTCTTTCCTTTAAGTTCTAAAAGTTTTTATACATTTTACTTAAGGGTACCTATATTGTAAAACATTTAAAATTTATATTATTATTAAATTAATGAATGAAAGAAGATAAGAATTGAAATATAATTTTGCCAAGATAGTAATGAAACCTTAACTAATTGTATAACATGAAACTTGAAACTTGAGTTTATTCAGAAAAAAATATTATAACTAGTAACTGTCATAGTTCTTATAACTTAGAGACAATGTAACATGCCAAGTTTAGTTTCATATTCAAAAATTAAGCAGAACAACTCTTTTTCCTGGGATAAGATTTAAAAATTCCAGTATTTTTTGGGGCTAAAAATTTCTTGTTCGTTTTAAAAATTTCCTATATAACATAGCTTTAATAAACATATTTGTAATACACATTATAATGTCAAAAAATATGGCAGACACAATATAAGGTCGAAGAATACTTAAGTATATATTTTTTGTAGGAAATAAAGATAATCCTACTAGAAAAGTTTTTCGAATATTATCTAACATTATTTGAGATAAAAAAATCATATAAAAAACCATCTGAATGGATTTTCTTTTGCATTGCACGTATTTTTAACAATGTACCTCTTTAAATCGAGGACGTATAAAATAATTCTATATATTTTAAGTAAGTAAAACATTTATAAGTACATTATATACAGGTTTTTAGAGTACTGTGTGTAAGATTATATAAAAACTAACGGTTTAATCTAAAAGCTTGTTTTTTGCGTATATTAAAAATTTAAATAAAATCAATACATATAATACGGTTTTACGATAATCTAGAACAAAATATCAAGAAAATATATTCTATTACTATCTGTTCAAGCTTATGAATTGTTTCACACATATGAATTTTGACATGAATTATTCTTATCAATATATCCTCGTCAAATAGATGGAGTACCGTTTTTATTACGAGGATAATACGATATTATGTGAAGTAGGAAGACTGTGATCCCTTTCATTATGGATTTATTGAATTACTTGCTATCCATCCTGCAACACCTCACATGGGTTTTCTTTTATTCATTCACCGTGTGAAACCTAATATTGCCAATTACCGCTTATACGAACATATATTGGAAATTAGTAAATAGGCATCTTGTAATACTTTAGGTATAAATATTAATATTGTAATATTTAATTTTTGTATGAAGTACAGAAGAATAGTCTATAAATATATCAACAAGCTTAACATTTTTGAATAAAAAAGTGTGAAAAGAATATGTGCTGTAAAGTCTACCCTTTTTGGGCTGGTTTACAATACTTTAACTTTTTATCTACTTTATGAACATATTTCGAACAGAAATATATTTATGTGATATGTTACAATACCCTTACCGATTTCATACGAAATAACAAAATCATGATATTTAAAGGTACTCTTTTTGCTTATACTTTCCAATCGTACCTTAATATATTGAATAGTAAATAATAAATTTATTAAATAAGACAATAAAGCGTAAGACAAATACTTCCAAAATAATATAAATTATATTAGCCTCTGAGACAACAAAACAACTTTTAATGTAATATGAAAAGAACCCTGGGGTGCTCCTAATCCCCACATATGAAGGCTTACAATTCCCCTCAGTAAGCATTATTAGGTTTTGTTTACACTCCCTAACACTACTGAATAAAGTTGGATATAATAGTTTTGTGATATGTGACATTATTAATTGAAACATACAATATGATATTTTATTGGCACAATTTTTATAAAGAACATATATTTTTTAAAACGCTGTTACGCCTAGTTACACTTTTTATAAATTCATACTTTAATCAAGTTTTATAGTAATAAAATTTTAGTATACTTTATTTTTGCGTCTATCATAAAATTTGTTTCTTGACAGTAAAAAAGTTGACGCTTGTTCAATAATATATGTTATTCCTTTTATGCTCTTCATGTAAAAAATAATTATTAGTTTAATAATAATATAAACATATAACAAAATGTAGCATATTTAAGTTTAATTAAAAACTGTTAAATATGCTAAAAAAAATTAATATATCATATATTTTATAGTTTTATTCGTTAATTTAATATTCGTTTAGACAAACTACTTATATTTATATAAAAGCTATAAAAAAACTAATATAATAGGTAAAAATTCGAATATTTTATAATTTAAAAAAAATGATACGTCATATTATATGTTATTTAATATATTAAATCGTAAAACATAAAAGAATTAATTATACATTTGGTCTTAAATATGACTCAACTGACTGACAGTATTGGATAAAGTTTTTATATTTAAATTCTCATCAACTCTCTTTGAGACACAAATTAAACTCTCCACATTTGGTATAAGTGATATTGAAGTAAGCTACAAGTAATTAATATTTCTAAGTATTTTAAACTAGCATAAAAATTAAATATATTAACCGTTTTTTATATTTATAGGTTTACTATTATGCTCTTGAAAATAAAATGAATCAGAATAACAGAATAAAAATCATAAAATAATATGTATACAGAAGGAATCATACAACTTAATTCCTCATAAGCAATAACTTATTTATAATTTACATTTATTATAGTCAGAAAAGTTCTTTACATAAAACATTGTTATAAATAAAATCTCGTATAATGTTGTTTTAGATATATTCAAGTGTATAAAAATTGCCAATTGATATAATTATAAAAAAAACACTGCATTTTTTCTATACGAATAAATAAAACCTTTGATATAAATTTAACGTATATCAAAAGTAAGTAAAATAAATAACGAGCTGCAAACTCAATTTCAGTATTTTACACCAATTTTACTACTGAGATCTTTATCAAATGTTTTGTTGTTACGGAACGGTAATAACTTACATTTAGGATATTAAGTTTTATTGTAAGTTAACATTTTAAGTTCGGCTATAAACAAATATATTGCCTAATGATCGTAAAGTCTATTTGTTTGTCCAAAGAATTAAGTACAATATTTAAATTATTAAAATATATATACATTAGGTATACAACCATTTATTGACATTTGTACAACTTTAAGACTGTCAAAGAATAATTTATTGAGCGAAGCGAGTGAAGCGAGCGGAGCGTTCTACTGGAGAAAATTTTGCATTGGTTTTACAAAGTTGTCATTAAAACGGCTTATCGGTTCGGTTTCAAATTTTGCACACATACCATGCTGATATGTGTGGTGGTTTGTAAAAAACATTCAATAAAATTCATTGTCGTTGAGGAATAATGTCCAAAAAACATCACTCCCATAGACTTTAAAGTAAAAAAATTAGCGCGAAAAATTGAAGTCTCATTGTGGATGCGGGTGCCAAATTTTTTTAATCGAATTGTACTGTCCCCCTGTTTAATTTTTTTTCCCACACCAAGACGAAGCCTTCGGCTTGGTTCGCTTCGCTCAACATGCAAACGGCACCCGAGATTTCGCGATCGCAGCGAGTCAAAATTGAGGGTCTGGTGGTGTTCCTAGTTAATTAAAATAATTATCAAAATGTAGTTTAATTAATTTGTAATATTGTAGTTCAATAGTCGACATGAAACATTATAACTTACACTTCAAAATTAACTAACCATTCTTGGGTTTATATTTACAGTAACACAATTTAATAGAAATGTATTGATTTTCCATACTTATCTCCAAAATATAGATTAAGAATTGAAAAACAAAACACGTTTCCATCCTTATATTTTAATGAGATTATTTTGAAAATTCCGACAGAAATGTAATCACGTCCTTCACTTTAGCGATCTTCATCTGACCTGAATATCAATCACAAGGTTTCATGAGGATTTTTAAAATTAAAAAATGGTACATTAATTTACTATTTACGTTCAAAATAAGGCACACCTTACGTTAGAGAAAATATTGTTATATCTGTAATGGAATGTTAATATTCAGGTACAGAGAGAATATGTAGATATTATGTATAGTATAATAGCTACATAACTAGAAAAATGTAGATTACAATATAAATAGTAAATTTCTCTAAACTAAACTACAAGAAAAATGCTTAGTTTAATACTTAAGAAGAAATATACATTTTCAAAGTTAAATAAAATTTAAAAAAATATATACACATATATAGAATGAGAACATAAAAAAAAAATGCTGTTCTTAATAATCAGCAGTACGCTCGAACGAATTTTAAAATACTTATATTAACAACTTCTTCAATAACTAATCTCAATTTTTACATGATTGATTTGCCGATAATTGACTAATTATGAGCAAATTAATCAGAAGAATTTGTTTTATTTCAGTGCGCAAACCTTTGGAGCACGAAGATTTTATTTAGTTGAGTACGTTATTAATTGTAGAAGTTGTCTTACAATATTCTTTTTATCTTAGATGATTCACAAAACTTGAACAGAACCACTTCACATCCCTTGCATGTGCAAAGCTCTCAAGAAACAAAATCAGCTTTCGAATAACATGTCAGAGATAAATGATAGATGATAAATGTGCACTCAAAAAAATTGGAATGTAGACAAGTTATTTTGTCTGAACTAATATTTCATGAGTCATAAAATATGATAATACTTAAAAATCTAATAAATATTTTGTATAGTATGTACATTAATCCTTCAACTCCTTTAACTCCTATTTATTTGAAATCTAGATTTGAAAACTTATCTCATACTCATAATCGAAGTTTACGCTCCCAAGAAAAACTTATCCTTTAGATGCCTTCTCATTCTTCTTCATATTGTACACATTCCTTCACCATAACATAAATTCGTTTATGGAACTCACTGCCGTTAAGTATACGACAAGCAATATGTTTAGATAGTTTTAAAAACTCGTGAGGGAAAACTTTCTTGCTAATTGATTTCTTATATTTATATTTACATTCATATTTATGCTTATATTTTATTATTATTGAAATTGTATTTATTATGTATGTTCATTTAATATTTCAATGTTAACTACATTAGAGTTTTATATTAATTGTTGTTTGTTTATTCACGTCGTTGTTATACACGTCCTTCCCTGTTCTTATAATGTTTTTTTTTTTTCCGTACCCTACATCAAATAAATGTACTTTTTTTCTGTTTCTTCAATTGGTGTACAATAAAAAGCGTATTATTAATATTATTAATATGTTAAATGAAAGAATTTTCAAATAATTTTAATTTTGCAAAAATAAGTAGTTCGGTATTCATCGAAACCGGCTTGCGGGTGATTGCGGGTGACGGGCGCGGGGCTGCCGTCAGCGCTTCGACTCTTCGCCAGGGTGCTCCTTTCTAATTCCGCGTTCAAGCACAAGTTTACACAATTAACATTTTGGTCCTTCGATCATTAAATTTCGACCAGCAAAGTTTTTGGCCCTTCCAAAGTTTTATTACATTTAAAATAGAACAGGCATAAGATTAGGCATTATTATTTAGAAACAATTGATGGGATATCCATAACATTAACTTCTCGGTTGAAAAAATTATGTTATATTGTTAATATTTCTTTCATAAAATTTAATATAAAGATGTACCTTTTAAATTTTAATTAATTGGGATAATTTTTTGCTGATTAACACGTGTCGTATTGTAATTAAGTGCATCAAATTGCACAAATATTTTCTTTCAAATAGATATGCGAGAGAGAGATCAACCTTACGTCCCTGAAGTCAATTCAATAGTTAAAATTCTACATTATGCTTATTTATGAGTATTATTTGAATGAGTATATTCTATTCTATTATTGTTTTGTATTTTAGTAGATACAAGTAAATATATATACGTGGGTACATATATATATATATATATATATATATATATATATATATATATATATATATATATATATATATATGTGCCTACTAAATCATAATAGATATGTGGCAGACTCAGCAATATTGTGTTAATTAAAGTTCGTTAATTGATTACCTAGTAGTAGATTTAATGCTATGACGTCAATCGATTTGAAACGGCAGTACATGGTCAGTGTCGTTTTTGTAAGTATGAATAGGCGAACAGTTACTCCTTCTAGAGACGCAAACCTGATGACTTTTTTTGTTTGGTGTAGTTGGAGATGAGTGTGTATTATAAGGATTATAAATATGTACAGGATGAAAGCAAAGTGTAACAGACTCGCCGTTGTTGTTTTGGCAAACTGGCAACATGGGCCCAATACTACCAAGTCTAAATGATGACAGCCTTATCACTCCGTTATCGCTATACCCGACATATCTATATAATTTAGGTTGGAATATTAAAAAAAATAAAATCTAACCTACAAATATTTAAAAAAAGAACCTAAACTTGATCATATGAATAGTACGCTATAAATTATTTTTAGAAAACTACTATTGGAATAACTACTTCTGATTATTTTAATAATAACAGGGAAAACAAATAGCTGATACTTATAAATATCGACGACAGGTTTTGTGCCAGCCATCGATGATACAAAAAAACAAAACGAGCTCAAGTACGTTTTACAGTTTGTTTTATCAAAAGTTACGGTTTATTTTTTCTTTAATTAAAGAAAATTAATTAGAGGTAATATTTATTCAGTTTGTAAAATTCGTACCATTTGGGGATAAGAGGCAGTAAATAAATTAAAATTGTTAAAATTTTAAATATTAATAGTTTTAAAAAAAAAAACAATAATTTTATTACTATTAGTAAAATTTCAAGATTTAGTAAGATATTATAAAAAAATACATATTTCTATTTCTATAAATCTCTTTCCTGTAAAGGTTGTAATGTGGCGGTTATAGTTTCTTGTCTATATTTTTGGCCTTTTGAAAAATTTTAGGTTTTAGGTAGTTTTCAAGAATTAATTTATTTATATAAAACTACTGATCGGTCTCTTTTAATAAAAATTTATCGGAATTATATATGTTGTGATGTTTAGTAATTAACAACATCTTCAAATAATTATTAAAATAATTTACATTTGTGTTTTATCAAAGCTACTCTCATTTCTAATGATGTTATAATCTTATTAAGGTTACACGTGGTTATCGTTATTTTTGCTCTAATCTTATTTTTGTCCACGTTCACAAATGTTTATTTCATTCCAAAAGAGCTAATTCTACTCTTAGTAATTTGATTCTATTTAACGGTTTTTAGCGATTAAACACAGAACTTGGAAATTATTAGATTCATATAACTGATAAATTCTTTTATCAAGTGATAAAAGATAATGTCATGTTATTTAAAGTATATTGTTATTAAACAAACTATTCTAAATACAACAGAGATATCAGAGAATTATAATATATGATAGACTTTTTATCAATATCTAAAAAAATTAAGGGTATCACAGTTGTATTTAGGTAAGTATAAGTCGAAATAAATTCTCAGATTTTGAGAGACGCCTTATTATGGTCATTGGAGGAACTAATACTATGGGAATTACTTTTAATATTTATACCATCTCTAGTTTAGTAATCTACGATTTATGTATAGGAAACGTAAAAAAAATATATGTCACATTTATTTGTTCTAAACCGCGAGATGTTAACTAAAAAGGCAAATTATTCTCCAGGTACTAGTCATGTGAAAGGTTAAACATGTAACAACCCTGATACACCTTAGGGGATTAGTTAAAATATTATCTAAACTATATATATATCTTTGTATTGTTGCCGTAAAAAACAGTCTTGTATTACATAGTTTTGTTTAGCTTGTTTATGTCACTTTAGTTAAAAACATCTGACACGCGGCAATCGAGCTTGCCGCTATGAAAAACTTCTAATCGGCAAATTATAACTCGCAAATTAATTAACAAACAAAAGAAAAAAAAATTAAAATAATTAAATTAATTAATTAATTTTTAAATTTTAAAAAATTTAAAAATTCGAAAATTTTTTTCCATTTTTCGGTAACTTCGGCGGCCGATCTGACCACCTTCCCGTTGGACAATCAACATAATTTTGAAAAATGAATCTTACATTTAGATGCTGATTGCAAATATATCTTTAGTTTTTCAAAATTCGAAAAATAAAATTCGACAGACACACAGACACACATACAGACAGACAGATCGGAAGGAAAAACTGAGTTTTTCGAACATAGTAACATAACTTTTTTTTATAAAAACTCAAATATAAGGTTTTAAAGGAACATAGTTATTGAAATTACTGTAATAATGTTTTTTAAGTATGTCAATGTATGAGTCTTTATTATTCGCTTTCCGATAATTTGATACTGTTCAAACCCATGATCATGAAATAAACTGCTGCGGGTGGATGTTTAATATTGCAGGCCGATAAATCTACTTCCCGTCTTTCGTAATAATGGCATATAAAATGGCACCGAAAGAATAAATATAAAGATATATGTCACAAGAATAAATAATATTAGTATTATGAAATAGTGTTTGTCAATATTATGAATATCAGACAGTAGCAATAAATAATTAAAATGAATTTATTTATTTATTTATTTATTCAATAGAAAGCCAACGTGATATACAATGAAAAAATCATATTATAACATTTGGTTGAATAAAAAAGTTACAAAGTATATCCCATTTAAAGGCTAACTTAACATGCAAAAAGAGGGTGGTTGCTCACTTGTATGTAAAAATCTGCTTAATTAAAAAAAAAAGGAAAAAAAAACAAACAAAAAACAATAAAAATAATAAAAAGAAAAAAAAATACAGAGAAACATAAATTTAAAACTTAATTATTTTTAGTTTAATCATACAAAAATAATAACAACAAAATCTGAATAAAAGTTTAAAAAAAAGGGAATATAATGCTATTGTTAACAAAAAAGAAATCCAAAATAAAACTAAACGAAACCAAAACTAAAACCCATGTCAATTGTAAGAGGTATCATAATATACATTAAAAATAAAAAAAAAAATTTAAACATTTATGTTTATATAAGTTGATTAATGAATTTCTACTAATACAGTCCAAAACAATCTTTATTGTAAAAACAATGACAAATTATTATATATAATTATTTATTATTGTTAGTGACGTAAAGTTAAAACTTAACTTTAGGGTAATTTTGAAAATTATTTGTAGTAGATTTTTTTTAGACACAATTATTTTAAAATTTATAATCTCCAATCCATACCTAATGGCGCAAGAACATCTAAATAAAACCCAGTTTATTATATTAGTTATATATTAGCATAATTGTAATTTACAGTAAAATATTTAATTATTTCTCATAATTGTAATAAAATTACTCCATTATAACAGAAATGTGCAACAACATAGTATATGAAATGTATTTAGCGATAGTAGTGGCTATGCCGATCGCTTATAAAACGTATAATTTTATTTGTTCCTAAAAAAAACTGTACTGTACAATGTTTAGTTACTTAAACATACATAATATGTATAACATGCGAATAAGTATCACTTAATTTTCTATGTAATAGTGAGAAAACAATACATTATTTTATGTACACAATACTATGTAATACAATAGCCTATGTTATGATTTATTATGATTTAAATTAATATCTTAATACTCTATCAAATTTAGCTAATATAAGACTTTACTGCAAAACTTTTGGTCGAAATGTAACAGTTAAAATTATAAAACTTAGCTTTGAAACATATTCGATCCTTCACGACACTTCTTTCGATAATTGAAAGAATTATTAAATTTATTTTAAATGTCCATTATATTTAGGTGAGAATCTTTAAAATTCTCTAATTTCATGTCAATAAATGTTCACCATTGAGTAATTTCATTTATCACATCTACCGTTTATTTACTAATCAGATATTAAAAAAGGTGTGTTGGCACGAACCCAGCGTACCTGATTTGTTTTTGGTCCGTTTTGAATTCTTTTTTTTTTTTTTAGAAAATCTTAAATTTTGGTAAATTTTCAAACATATTTTCTAACCATAACTATAAATAGAAGGACACCATTTTATCATAATTTAAATTAAAAATTATTTAATAATAAATTATTTTATCCCTCGTTATGATACCAATGTTAAATTTTAATGTATTCGAAAAACTTTTCAATCAGGTACACCTTCCAATAATACTGAATTTAACTATTTTTATTACAGTAATACAGTAATAACTTACAAATACATAATAAAATATAAACTTAGTATTACAATTTCAAAGAGACATCGATTCTGCGGTTGCCAGAAAGGAGAGCTATTGTTCCAAGTGTCGTGATGAACCGCTGCTTGGTTTTCACCTGTTAAAAAGTATGTTGTTAATGAAACATCACTTCTTTATCCAACCAGCTCAAAAAGTTTTTTACTAATAGAGACCTAAGAATTAGTGCTAGGTCTTGTCTTTTATTATTTTTTAAGCCATACTTAAAGCTTCAATTATATTTCTAAGAAAATTTGAAGATATCGATTGTTTCATAAACAAGGTGCATTATTCTTTAAATTTTCGGAAATACTATAGCTATTTTTAGTATAATAACTTACTTTACTCTGTCTATGTTAATTAAATAGGTAAGGATTTTAAAGTATTTTGACTTTCGCTGATAGACTTAGTAAATAAAACTAATAATTTTAACTTACCAATCAAGACGTGCACGTTGACCGTCACTTGAGAATGGTTCAGCAAAATACAAGTATAGGTTCCACTATCATTTTGAGATGCTGAACTAACACTGATGGTTGAACTTAAACAAAATAGCTGTCATCAATTTTAAACTTATCGAAGCTCAAAGCGATATAAAGAAAAGGCTTAATTCAAATCAAGAGATAAAATATCTTGTCAAAAGAGAAATCGGATTACTAAAGCAAAATTATTATCCTTTCATACCGCGACCATTGTTATGACTTATTGATTTTCGGCATCACGATCGTTTCCCGCTTTCATATCGGATGACTTTTACAACTCCAATTTCTTTGATATTATTATCTTTATTCAACAACTTTTTTATCTTTAAAATATAAAGGAATTACGACCTCTTTAGCTGTTTTTAAATGTTCATAGTATTATTTAAATCATATGCTACATTAAAGTGACATTTCAAATCTATTTTACAAACACTTTTTAACGAATGTTTACAAAAACAAAACTTTTTAACTAATGTTTGATTTTTATTTGAGTCCTTACCTTGTGTTCCGCAACGTGATAAACTCAATAAAATCTTTTCCTTGCTTTTTCCAAGTAATTCCGTAAACATTGTTTACTACTGTTCTTGTTACCGGCTCAACTGTAGTTAGTTGTGTACTCCACTCAGTATTCTTGGCTGTAGTACTTACACTAACAGTGGAAGTAATTGTTGTTGTTTCAACACTCCAACTTTTATTCAGCATTAAATCTATTCTATTGAATATTGTACTCATCTTCGTAGTCAATTCCGTCGTAGTTGTTAAAGGCGTAGTGGTTGTTGGTAGCGTTTTAGTAGTCTTTGTTGGTTTAGTGGGTAGCGATGAAACATATTCCTCAGATATTACACAGGAAAGCTTTATGGAACTTCCAGCTTTATAGAATCTATCTTTTACGTCGTGTGTTTTATCTCCATTTATAGTCAATACTGGGGCTGTAAAAGTGATAGTGTTGATAAACCCAAATAAGTTCCGAGAGTGGTTGAGTGCAAATATAGTATTTTTTATTGCTTTGAATTTAGGTTAAAATATGTAGTATAGCTTCGTACATTTTTTATCATATCAGAGTACGTTAATACAAAGATTGAATTGAATAAATCTTATAGATGTATATACAAAAAAAAAATCAAATCTATTGATGAAAAACATTGAAATATATTATTATTCCATCGGAATATATGCAAAACTTTATTTTCATTTTTATATCATTATTTTCACTGGTATACTTCAAAATAAAGACAGAATAAAAAAAAATATTTTTTTATAAACTGTTTGTTTTATTTTTATCCAGCTTAAATTGTAAATAATTTATTTTATTTAACTTTAATAAAATGCTAATGAAGGTACGATTATATTAATTGACATTGATTTGAAAATTAAAAAAAAAATAAGAAAATACCTTACTGAATTTTAAAGATTCTAACTATTACTATTCTATACTCATAATACTGTTCTATAACATTCATGTCGACGAATTATTATTAGTCCATAGAGAATTTCATTATAATTTACTTACGAAGTACTGAGAAATTTGCATATATAGTTCTCGGAGGATGTGTAGATATTTGGCACATATATAAACCTGCATCAGACCATTTTACGGGGTTGATGCTGAGTCTCCAATTGTTTGGATACTGAAATTTCACAGCTACTCGGTTATCACCGGCGTGGGGTGCGGGACCAACCGTAAGAAGTTGAGCGGTATCCGTTGTATTTTTTAGCCACATTACCTGTTTAAGAGTACAAATACAACAAAATATATTATTTGAATTCCATAACAATGAAACGATATAAGTAGGTAATGACAGCAGTAATTGCTTAAGATATAAATTGTTCCTTTTGAATTGATATTAAATATTGAATTAATATATTTTTAATATAATTTTCTTACAGTTTTATCTTTTAGCATAACAACACGACAATTCAATAGAGCTTCAGCTCCTACATGTGCTGTCACTTGTGTAATATTCTTTTCTTCGAAATACGGTCCCCAATGCCGTTCATAATGATGGTACTCTTGATATGGAGCATAGTGGCTCCTTTGAGGCTCCTCGATTTTATCTGTTTAAAGAAATACAACGTTTAAATAATATATTTTGTTTGTGTTGTTGTTATTTTTAGGAAAAGAATTTTCCAGCTTTGCTGTGTAATCTAAAAGTAAATATAGTAAATCTTTAATTTTGTTAAGAGAAGAGGATTTTCCTATTGTTAAAATTGATTGATCTTTATAAATGTTGCTATAAATAAACGATGGTATAAAATAGATTCTATTTTTCAGTATTTTTTATATTAATTGTAAAAATCTTAGTAAAAAAATTAAAATAAATTTTGTACCTTGGTACTGAACGCTTTATTTAAAAAATAAAAAGTTACCATTATGTTAATTTTTTTAACATTGGAAAATAATATCATTGCACTATCACAATATTATATTATCTTTTAAATTAGGTCCATAGCAGTTGTTTTTATATAAAATTAAACATTTTCTGTTAATTGATTTACCCTTTAAAAACCGCAATTAAAATGTCAGTCAAGCTTGACAAGATTATAATTACCAAAATTGAAATTTCGACAGGAAAGTTATTTTAATTTTATAAACGTTTCATTCTTTATATTGGTATATTTTTTGTATTAAAACCATATTTTTCCTGTTAATTAGTACTTATATTTCCATAAATAATGTAGGTTATGTATGTTTTAGAAAAGAAATTATAGAAAAATATTTGATAATGTAGTATTTAGTACTATATTTTAATATAGCTTACGAAAAAGATGTAATACAATTTTGTCACAAAAGGTTTGCGCTTAAATTGATACTTACTCTGTAATAAATGGACGTTCGCGTCAGTTGCCCCTTCCTTCTGGATATTTTCTCTGAGTTTCTTGGTAATATTCTTGAATATCTCTCTGGACAGAGCCAGTCCGTCCTTTTCATCGCTCCGACGCCTTCGGAGGCCGATAGTGGAATAATCGTCTGGTAAACGCAGTGGTTCTAAACAAATATATTTTCTATATTTTTTTAGGGGCAACCATGAAATATGTTTGTATAATAAATATGAAACTTGCGAAAAAGGTTTCTTTTAAAAATCACTCAAAATTAATCACTTCTTAATCAAACAAAGATTATTGAGCGACAAACATTTTGTATGAACAATTCAAATATTAAAATGTAATATTGGTTAAACTTTATCTCGTTTTACATCTTATTCGATAGCCATATTCTGCTAAAAATAAATGATTTTTAAGTTTAGATGTTTAATTAAATTATATGGATTAGGATCGTACGAGTATTGATACCGCAACGATAATTATCCAGATCAATAATCAAAGTATACCCATACATAATGTAATGTATTGGGAGTTTGAAAATTTGTTGAATGATATGATTAAATTATATTGATGTTCGATTTTCATCGGATGATTCATCGAAAAGATAACATATCTGTACTTTAGTGATTCAATGGAGTTTCGATAAGGAAAATAGTGATAGAAACTCTATAATAGTAAACATACCAGAGTAATAGACATACATAACATTCAAGATGTGATACTAGATTAAAAAATAAAATTGTATCAACGATTATCCTATGAATTCAAAAGACCACATCTTTAATATGAGCTAAAAGAAGACGTAAACAATGACATAAACATGTATTATGTAACGAGGGTTTGACATTGTTTGTTTAACATTAAAAATGTCACTGTTATTGTATTCAAAACAACATATTAAACAAAATACATAATAGTAGTCTATTTTTCAGTATAAAGACAAACAAAAATTTTATAACAGGCTCTAATCTGACTGTTCAGAAAATAATATTGCACTTTAAAAATTATGCATCGTATAAACGATCATCTGGCATGACGTTATAAGCTGGGATAATGTAACAGGGTGCGCTTTCGATCCTCGGCTGTGATAACTTATATTGGTAATAATAATAGCGATGAAAAAAACCCACGACGGGGATACCTGTACATTAGAAGGCATTATTTGATATAGGAACGTATAAAATTTCAACAATTAAAATAATCATTGAAGTTGTACAATCTACAGTAAGTTTTAGTGAAGTAAATTGAATTTACTACATAGGATGACAGCCCTGTCTGAAACTAAAAGATAATTCTTTAGATAGAGGATTATACGGTCCATGCCAGTAATGGACCACGGACCTAGTTTTGCAAAAGTCTGCAAAAACATCAAAGTTTTACAAAGTTACATTGCGGTCTTGTTCTAGTTTAATTACGGTTAAGTCTAGCCGAGCTCTAATATAATTTACTATTATTACTCTAGAATTCTCATTCTTTTAAAATAAATGTCATTCTAGCACCATTTTCTTAAAAGTATTTTTGTCTCTATTTATATGTTCTTTTGAGTCTATCAATGTATATAGAGAAAAGAGAATCCTGACTAAATTTTTAAAAATATAGTAAAGATTCGCAAAAGGATTTCTTCTAAAACGTAGATACTAGCTCAGTCCCATACTTATATAAACTTTACTCGTATACTAACTATACTAACACCGAATAGACCAAATGATGCTGCTAACTACATGTCAATATATGTCAATGAGGCAAATAAATTTTTATGTATTTTATTTTCTTAATAATAACAGCTTCTCCTTAAGTAAAGAGTTTAGTTTAAAATTTTTGTGTAATTGACGGACATACATCAAACAATATTTTTTTCATATATATAGCAATATTATTAATATATTCTATATATGAAAGCCAAATACATTTGTTGAAGTTAAATACCATATAAGTTTTTTGTGTTTAAACTTTCGTGATCCATGATTACTAATATATATAATTATCCACTTGAACTTACGTAATTGCTATCGGAGATTACCAAGTTTCGACTAGTTTTGAACCCATTGTGGGTTCATTCATGAGCTTTGAGCATATCGGAATCGCCACGTGATCTCACGTCAGTCACAATAGTAATTACGTGAGTACTGCCGGATAATTATGTATAATAGTAGCATATAGTTTACCTGATACGGTATGTAGGCAGCATAAAGCTAAACACACAAAGTAGAGGCCGCTCCACTGCATATTAAACCGCACATCACAGGCGTCGACGCATCACGCGGTTCACCTGTAAAATATCAACTTGGTTCATATTTAAAATCTAAGAAATATGATTTATGTTTTTAAAAACAACGACGTTCAAAGAGTACGAAAAGGGTAGTTAAAACCCAATTATTAATATTATTAGCTTGGTTTACTAACAATATAATTAGAAAAAAAGTAAACTATCCGGTTTATAGTAATACCTATATCGATAGATACCGCTTTCGAAGTTATTCTTCGACATATACATTACACTTTATAAACAACTTCTTAAAATAAAAAAGTATATTTTGTTTTTACAGTCTAACAATAAAAATTTCTTTTGAGATAAAAACTACATATCCAAATCGAGTATACAATACGTCTTTATTTATTATGCTTCTACCAAAATCAACCAGAACTGTGACTTCTTCTTAAAACGGCCACTAAAGTTCGTAATCTATGTTTCTAATGTTTATAAATATTGTTTAACTACATGAATATATAATCAACTGTACATTATGTAATAACTGTATTTAATATTATTTCTATTTTAAAGCTTCGGTAATTTTCCCTTCAATAACGAGGTTTTCTTTTATGAATATCAAGCTTCTTTGTGTTTTTTAAATAAGTCTGTTTTATTATAGGTACATTTATAATCTTTCACATATAATTTATCAAACAACAAGCAATGTTAATTGTTTCAAAAACTCTGTTTATTATTTCTGAAATGTAACTTTAGCTCTTATTTGTACGTCTTAAACACACGATCTTGTTCTAAAATAAGCGACAGATTATGTTTCTAATTAATAATCTTATCCTTATTTTTCTTAAAAGTAAATACAAAAACATATTTAGATATTTTTATATATATATTTAAATTAATTTAATATATAACAAATGCCTGCTAATTGATTTCATACTTTCAAAAATTACAATATAAAGTAAGTTACTTTATATCGTCTCCATTAGTAAGTTATCTTTAAAAATTGATGTCTAAATAAGATAAAAAATATATTTTCTTAATTCTTGGCGTTGAGTTTATATTCTTAAGTTTAAGTGTTTGTTATAATGTTCTTGTATTATTATTATTTCGTATATCAGTATTGGTATTTGTTATTCATTTCGTACATACTATTGAAAATCGTACCATATTTATTTATGTTTTAAACTAAGGATTTGGTTTTGTTTGACTATAATACTTCGTCTAAGTAAATAAAGCAATTTCACAAGAGCTCATCTTATATTCTGTCTTTGGATTTCAATTCTAAAAGCTTTTTGTATTGTATTGTTTTTTGTAAATTACCATAAAAATAACAGGTGATTATTTTAACTGCGTTATTTACTACGTAATTTGTTCACCGCAATGAATTTTATTTTATAACGATGTTTTAAGTTTTAATGTTACTACATAAATGTGTACTCGTAATACACTTCAACTTTCCTGTTGGTAAATGTTTGGATAAAAGCAAGCATTATATGTTTGCAGTGCCCGAAAAAAATATATAAACTTTATTTTGACATTATTAAAAACTAAAAAAAATATATAATGCATCTTTTTGAGCTATACTTTTGTAGTTATATAAAGGCTACAGTTTATATTACGATAAATTATGTAACAAGTAATTATTACAAAACACAATAGTTGTCATATTTAGATTTTTTTATTATTATACCTATAATATAAAATATCATTCTAAAATGATATGACGCACAAAAATTTCTGCTATGTTAAATAAATATTTTTTTAAATGAAGTAAAATGAACTTTACTTGAATCTTTCATTGGCTTCCCATCTATATCCAGATTTTGAAAAAATATTTGATATTCCAACTAATAAAGTTAAACTCGTGAAAGAGCGGCTTATCTTAAAAAAAATAATAGAACAATAAAAAAAATAAAAGCACATATTCATATCAGATATTTAAGACAGTTCTTGGCTCTTTCGTATTCCTAAATGATTACTTCTGGAACGTGCTTATGTGCCCTTTATGGCAATTTTGTATATCTCAATAGGCCGTTTGCCAAAATATTATTGTTCCGATATTGTGTTACATACTCACATTGACTTTGAAATGATAATAAAGACCAACCGGAGGAAATAATACATTTAGGGTTGAATGAATCAGAATGGGTAGTGGGTGTGAAAACCTCTGATACTATACATTTAATAACGCCACCCACATTTGCTAAGCCAAATCCGTCGTTAATATTTTTTAACAGATGTATCTTGTTGAATCATAAAAAATATTATGCAAACAGAAACATAAAAAGTAACTTTTATGAAGTATTATCAAAGTAAAAGGCAAATTAAAAAGGTCGCCCTGTGCCAAGTCTGCTTTCATTAAAACGGTTAAATAAGGTAAGATATTCCTTAACTTTACGAGACATTGTTAAAATTTAAAAAGTTAAAAAGGTTTCTAGGGGCTTATCGGTTTTCAAAGGCTTATTTAACTTAATAAAAGCTTATGTAATTACACAAAAATCATTTTTAATGAAAATATCTAATATTATACTATTGTAATGCTTTAAATATTACGAAACTTGTACAGAACTTGTTCTTTATGTTTAACTATAACAAGTTGTATATATAAATATGTTGTTGGAAAACCTTTTGTTACTTCATCGTGTACAGTATATTTATGATATAAGTTATATTAAAGTATTTAAAATAAGAAGGCATTTTTAATATTTATAATGTCTTTTTGGTAAAAGAGTCTTTACTTGAATAAGTTAAGAATGTCTGAATTAAATACAAATAAATTATCAAATTTTTATTTTATTTTATTACCTATTTAAAATTTAAAAAATAATATAAACTATAAAAGCATTATTTCGTATATTTTATATTTATAATTGTATATATTTGACATAACTGTTTACTTAATATCAATCAATAAAGAATGTTTAATTAATTTTTAAACCATCTACCATTCTATTTGTAAATCTATATATACGAAATAACATTCAAAATTAAACTTAGGAGTTATTTAAATGGAGTCGATGACGTAAAATATATTTGAATTGAATTCAAGACAGCGTGAAAGTAGATAAGAAGTAAATCACATGTTTTGCCTGTTCAAGTTAAATGGCTTTTCACATCACTGATCAGGAGTTATGTGCGATATCACAGCCTACGCAGAGATTAGATTGATTATTAGAAAAACTATACGTAAAAGTCATTGGCATGACATAATCATTCATAAAAATTAGGTTCTTCTATCATTTAAGAACTTAAGAATTTAATTTAAATCAATCATTTAAGAACTAAACTTAAGAACTTTGATTTGATTTAGTGATCAAAATGAAAATTTCTTGCGATTTAAAAATTTTATGTAATAATTATATTCTGAAATATAACATTAAATAAATTTTAGTTTTAATTTTTTTTTATTTACATTAAAGTTCTTAAAAACTTTAAGTAGTTTATTGATCTAAAATACTGCAAGAATTACATTACAATTTTGTTTAATAATTTGAGTATTCTTCAGGAAAATGAGTATCTCTTGAATTCACATTGTATGTGTTTTAAAATAATAACGGTGATGGAAATAACATGAAGCCACTTGAAACCAACGTTAAATAAAGAAAAACACGAGCCGGAGTACTCTCCAAGTATCGAGAATTAATATAATTTCGTTAATATTTCAATTTCAGATGTTGTTTTATAACAAGCATAGGGATTCCGCTCGTTATATTTAATGAAAAAAAGTTAATAAATGTTATGAATTCACGTTCGATCTTGAATTTTAAACAAAATGAGGCAATGTTTTGTTTTATCAAATATCTTGACACAGCACATTGTTTCCACTATAATTTGTTTTTTAATAGAGAAATATCATTTTAAAAAAGACAAGAGATAATATTCTAAAAAAGTAATATCGTAAAACGATGTTAGCATAAAAATAGCATAAAATTTACATAATAAATGACACAACAGGATCTTTCTTTAAACATATTTTTTCTTAATATAACTGACACTATTTTTTAAAATATGACCTCTCGATGGGCTGAATTACTTTTTAAAGAATTGTCATATTAAATTTGACTGTCAAGGTTATATGTCAACAAATGTATGTGTCATATGTCAACATATGTCAATCATATTTTTATGTAACAAAGGTTTATTTCATAATGTTTAACTAGCCCGTATTCGATCCACTTTTATTTAAAAGTTTGTACAGTACAAATTACCAGCTATTGTTTGTGAATTGCTGAACTTCATGTACTATTATAACAAACAGTTTTCATATTGTTCATTTTAACAAAAGCATGTTATCAATTGCTGCAATTGAATTGACAAATATTTTCGTTAATGAAACAAAATATTGGTGTTTTTCTTTTCTTAACTTGAAATAAGTACCAAAGTATATGAATAACTTATACAAGTAATAGTATGCTTTATTCATTTTGTCAGACTAAATACTTTAAAAATAACACTTTGATTTGCCTTATTTATTGTTTTTTTTTAAATGGATAAACCCATTATTATACTTTTTAGTAATCTTTCTACTTTTAATTTAAATTAAAAAACAAGCAAGACTTTCGCGTGTGTAATAAAAATAAATACCTCGAATTAATTTTAGATTTCATCCGTTTATCTTTTTGTTTTGTTTATTGTTGAAATACCAGCACCATTGGGTTTTTGTATTCCTAAAAAGAAACATTTTTTAATTATGTAAATGAGACATGCAATATTTGACTTCGATATTAAATTTAAACTTTGTTACAAAATTTTTTAAATATCAATTTTAATATTTGCAAAATTAACGTTTATAATATGTTTATTAATATAAAACTATATCTATGGATTTTGTAATACAAAGGTAAGCGTATAACGTTCGTGAAAGAAATATAAAAACTATTTTGTTTTTAGTACTCAAATATACATTATTTCAAGCAATCAAACATAACCAAGTTTTACCCCAAAAAAGCAATCATTAATCAACAACGCTTTGAAAACACAAGAGCAAAATTCATTTGTAAACTCTAAACGCCAGATTTGGAGTTTGCTTGAACTGCTTTCATTAACAGAGGAACCCTTTTCTAAAACCAAAACGTCTAAATGATGCTTTCGTAACATTTTTTGTATTCTTAACTTAACTACATATAAGTTTATCTACTACATTTTTTTTTATAAATTCAGAAACACAAAATAGATATTTAAAAAACACAAAATAGATATTTCTAGATTTAAAATTTATCATTAAAGAATATTATTACTTTATTAATACATATAAAATAATTGATGTATAGTATCACTTGTCAGAATTGAAGCTAAGATACATGGGAAAAAATAAAACGATTGAAAAGTAATATTTATGAGTATAAAACTGAACTTTAAATTAAAGAGAAGTAATATGATTCCTAGTAATATTAAGACTCGGAAACTTATTGTAAGCTTTCAGAAAGGTTTCTCTGTCGATTGTTTTCGTTTATAGCGTTTGTAATGGACAATTAAAATGAAAAAGATAATAAAAACTCAAGAATTCTAAGAAAAGATTTAAAACTTGTATCAGCAAATAACAATTTAAATAACATATCAAGTATTTATTGTATAATTTCCGCAAGAAATAAAAATTACAGTAATAAATTTTATAAAATTATTAAAATAGTCATTTACTATTATATAATAGTCAAATTCAGATTAAAAAATTAAATTAAGAAAATATTTTAAGGTTTTAATCTATATCATTTGTAATTCTTATTAAAGCCAAGTTACGTCTTTAATACTGCCTTTTGATATTTACTTTAAAGGTACTGTCGGAAGTGTCAGTCACAGTCACGAATTTTGGAAATTAAAATTAAATTTGTCTTTTACCATAAAATGTGAAGTAATTATTTTATGATAATATATTTAATATATTATAGGATATGTATGTATAAATTGTATAAGAAGAAGTAAAAAATTTGTTCAGGCTAATTTATTTTTCAAATGTAAGAATAGAAACCATGTTTAATTTATATTGCTATTATCACAATAAATAGTTATCCCTGTCGATATATCGATAAAAATCCTATAGTATTGCAAATATCTTAATTTCGTTTGCAGCTGTAATCAGTATTAACCAGTCGAAACCAGTCGCAGTTCGGATACCAAAACGTATTTTGACTTTCATAAAAACAACTAGATTACATATATTGGCCATTGAGATACGAGCGGTTGTATCAAATAGGGCTATTGTTAAGGCGTTACGAAAAATGTAGTCACATTTTTTTATGCCAATCTAGTATTTTGTGTTGCAATCGGAAAATGGGAGAATCCGATCGTTAGATTTTTTGGCATCGATAAAAGTTATTTACTTTTACTATTAGAAATGGAATCATTTTATTGCGACCGCTGATTATGCATGTAATAAGATTGTATACAATTTAAGCTTATTTTATGAGTCATTGTTTATAACAAAAAATGTTTGGTTTAATTTCGACTATTTTGCATCAAGAATAATAAATAGTACTAAGAAAATAAATATCATTAATATTTAACGAACAAAAATAAAAACAAATATCACACAAAGCCGTTATTTACCCGTAGGCTGTGTTAACGCTTGGTAAAAAGGCCATTAAAATGTGTTGATTTTAGCTACGTATGTACATACGTACGTAGCTAAAATCTAAATGTATTAGATTTTGTTATATGTGAGTTCTTCTCTTTCGATGGAAAAAAATCGAACTGGATGAACCTGGCTTTAAATATTAAAAAAATATAAGCTTTTAGTATATTCAACTTAAAAGAATTTTTGGAAGTTATCTTGGTTTATTTTTTTTAACATGGTGTATTTTATTATACTCTTTAAGCCCTTTCATTTGGTAGCGATATTGGATGTGTTATACCAAAATATGTCATCCGCCATTTTGTTTTGGCTGCACGAAATAAATATTCCATTTTGTATTTATAACAATATTGATTATATATAATATCAATGTCATTGGAATTAAAGATAAATTTTAAATTTCAGCTTAATCTGTTAATGTTTACTGGGTAGAAAATCAGTTCCAAGATTTACCCCTTACTAACAAACTAATAGACAGTTTAAATGAAATCTTTTAAAACAATTGTTGGCTTACGTTGAGGTAACATAACAAACTTTCCATTATAGAACCGTCAAGTTTATTAATATTACTTGCAAACTTTTGTTATTGCTATTGATATACCATTGTTTATGGATTACTAAACGTACAAAGTCACATTTCATTTGATATATAAAAATGATTTCAATCTACGAGGTTAATAGAAAGAAAAATAATATATAGTTAAAAAAATATAAAATATTAATATCACAGATAATATTATTAATAATAATGAAAATATTTGTAATCGGGTTGGTATCTATTTTGACGGTTAATAGGTTACTATGCTAAATATATAGCTAAAGCCACATTGTCCTCTGTTATCGATCCTAACACCGCACATGAAATAATTCATTTGACGTCGTTAGAATAATACTCAGCAAAACCCAGTGTCCATTCATTGAGGACTAAATTACTTTCATTTTCAAACACAAATCATTTTATTAAAGTTTTCATTTATTTTTAATAATTCTTCTTTATCTATTGTTTTATAAAGATTTGTTTTAAAATCCTTTGTGAGAAGGAAATAAAATAACTTCACAGAGCAATATAAATTCCATGACATAATTTTAAAAATCGTTGGCAAAAGCTAGTTAAACTTATAAATCCATTGTTCTCTATGAGAATTTTAATAACATTTATTTAGTTTGTTATAATATTATAACAAATTCAAATGAAATAATTTTAAATATTTAGACTTTATTAGGCATTAAAAGTTTTTATATTAAATAATTATAGCCAGAACTGTTTCGATGATTGTCAGATTGCAATTAGACGAGAGTTCTTTATAATGTTAAAAAAATCATTTTATAAAGGTGGTATACAAAAAGTTCTTATTTGAATAGAAACTTAAGTGAGAATGAGTATTCAGTCTACTCAAGTAAGTGGAAACAATTTCCTTCAAACTACGTTATATCTTTTTCGTCAGAACAGAAACGACAAAATTCTGTCTACATTAAAGTGCCACAACTGAAAATGAGTCCTAACATTAATTTTTAATTTTTGATTTTGTTGCCTTATTATTAAAAAGCAATACCTATTTAGCAAAAGTTTTGCTTATTAAAAATAAGGCAACAAAATTGATTTATTGATATTAATCTGTATTTTTTATTTAATTTAGCTCATTTTTTAATTATAATATAATAAACTCTCGTCATCTGATTTTAAAAGCAATTTAAACGTAAAATAAGTGGATTAAACATGTCATAACATTTGTATGAAAAGCATTTATAACATCGAAATTTATAACGGAATGAAAACGCAAAAAAAAAAATATCATAAATCTTACTTTTCCTTTAAATGTTCTCTTTTGTCTACACGCAATGTTTCATCTCATTTTTAAGAGAGCTGTCTGAAACGCTGTTTGTAACGGTGCTCATTATTTTAAAGTGTGTTTAATTTTCAGTTGCGTTCCTCGCTCATATTTACTAGAAAAATCGCTTGAATTTAAGTACTAGAACTCTCCACTTGCTAACACATCGAATCAGTAATGATACTACGAATGAAAATGAATAGAAAATATATTACAATAAATAAAGATAAATTTATAAATATCTTTATTTATTGTAATATCTTTTCTGTTACAATATTAAAACAAAATAAAACAACTTCAAATTTTTAAAACAGTTATATCATATGTTTATTCTATCTGATTGAATTAAATCATTTATTGAACTACAAACACGTAATAAAATTTAATAAAGTAATTAGTTTCAACATACGTTTCTGAAACTTTAGTTAAAGTTCTGAATACCGGTATGTGAAGTTGAAAATTAGGACAAACTATTCCATATGTAATTTGTCAACAGAGGCCACTGCCCAGGAGCATGAGAGGTGTTAAATTTTTCACCTAATTTGATGTATTAAAATGTTGTATTCATTTTTCTAAACGAAAATTAGATGCCACTGCAGACGTGGTAATTAGGGCAATTAGGCGTCATTGTAAAGTTGTGCTTTAGTAAGAGCGCTCAACTCTGACCGGACAGTAATTGGGTAACCTACATCACTTTAATCGTGAAAGAACTCTAATAAACTTTTTGTTTGTCCTTTACGTGCACTGAGTAAAAACAAAGCAGTTGGAAAATGTTACTCGTAGTTATGTAATTTCTTTCAGAAATCTAGCAGCATTGTGGTTTTTAATTGAAAACTTTATCGTCCTTACATATATATTAATAATACAGAAAAAATATATATTATTATCAATTAATATATAACTCACAGCACTACTTTTCCATATGTCCATTCCAATTCTTATTTTTATATGCAATATAAATTTAGGGTTCACATCTTAATGTGAACCATAAATTAACATACAAGGTCTTAACCTACTATGTTCAAAATGACATTTACCTTATTATTATATTTTACAAATCAATTTTTTTTTTCTTGTACCGCTAAAAAATATTATTACAGTCAAAGGAGTGTAGGGTGGATTGCGTTCAATATTCTTTTTATAATAGTGTAAGTTTAGATTTTTACACTTTCAGTAAAAGTTACTCTTGTTATTTCTATTGAAATAAACTCTTTCATGAACATTTTTTTAAGACTTTTACGTTGATAATGTTTTTCTCGAAAATAACTAATCGCCGGATAAAAATATAAAGGTCTTCCATAGATCTTCTGGTGCTATGTTCTTTGTTTCATTATTTCAACAGTAAAAAACATCTTATATGGATAACATATCAACTATTTATTTCAGTTACGTATTATTTTAATATTATCATCTCTTATTGACTTGTTAGCAGACTTTCAAACACCATATGCATAAGCAATGAGATAGGTTCAAATTAAAACATTATATGATAGGTACTTTTATTTGAAAGTTATTCTCAAATTCAAAGCCATTTCTAAAATATTATGTTGATTATAAATGGGTCTAGCAAGAATCGACTTGCAAACAATTAAGCACATCTCTGTATCCAGCTTCTAGGCTATTGTGTGTTACAGTTCCAAATATGTAATTCCATTATTTGGGCTGCTTATAATTAAAATATTTTTGTTTCTTAATATAATATAATATCTATGACAAAAATAAGAATGGCGTGGTCATACTAATCGTTTTCTTCTATGAATATTTACTTAAAATATTATATATATAGTTCTCATATATCGATTATGTACTCAATAGCCCATACTACAAAAAATAATTTTTAAAAAAAGTTAAACGAGCTTCTTGTTAATACATCTTTATGGATTTCTTGTTAAAACTTGGAACTGGATTTTTAGATTTTATATATGATATGATAAAAATAATTTAAATATGAAAATATATATGATATGATAAAAATCATATCAAAATATTTTAAAAGGTTATTAAATGTACTTTTATAATAAGCTCAAGTATGTAAATTAAATTTAAATTAAAAAAATTGTACTATAATAATAAATTGTAATATAAAAGACCACAATTGTTGATAGTAATATGTTCTATCATGCGTACTAAATTTTAATTAACATTAAATTAATATCACATATGTACTTGTAAGTTTAACTATATAAAAAGGGATAGTTTAATTCAATGGCATTCGATTTTCAGAAGTAAAATAATATATTTATCAAATCACACAAATTTTACTGTCCATTGTTTAAATTTATATTTTATTTTATTAATTATAAAATAAATAGCGGTAACACAAACTTGATTTATTTGCGGTAATGATATGTAATTATAATTACATATCTACTTTGAATGGCTTTATCATGGCGGTCTTACCTAATAATTATATTTTGATCTGCATTCTAATTTGAAGACAATAGCTTATTAATTGAACAATACTATGCATTGAAGCCTTACCTTTAATGGCATTGATATCGGTAATTTGTATTGTAATATGTATCAGTATTGTCAATTGTGATTAGGAAGATCATATGAGATAAAAATTTAATATGTTTGGTATTTAATTACAATTTATGCTATTTCATATCAATTTAAAATAATAATACTTTTACCTCGAGCTGCAACTCATATATTGAAAACCTCTTGAACTACTTTTTCTTTTACCACATTATTTTAAAATACGCCACTCTATAAAACCACTCGTTATTTTATTTAACAGGATGCATTTAAAGTAATCAACGCCAAAAATAATAAACCTTATTCTCATTTGTTAAAACTCAATATTTATCATATATTTTTATCAACTAAATATAATATGACGAAACACTGAAGTGGTGTAAAAAAATTAAGTAATGTTAAAACAATATTGAAAATTTAAACACTTTAAAATAAACTTTAATTTATTAACAAATTTAATCATATTAATTCAAATAAATAACGAATAAAATATGAAATTTTAATTATAACTTAAAAAATAATTTAAAACTTTTACCTAATTACAAATACTTACATTTTTATAATAACAAACACATAATTCACAATACACTGACACTGCACTCCAGTCGTATTTGTAAATAGACAATCAAGGGATCGAGTTTCCCCAACCAGAGGCTGCGTGGTACTGACTCCGATCGGGAATGAGCGGGACTCGAGCTTCTGCGTACGACTACACCGCGTAGGTACAAATTTTCTAGTCTTATATACTTAATACGTTATTAGTTATAAAATTTTATTAAAAATATTTTTAAAAGATCGATAAAATTTACACTAGGAAGGTTTTATGCATTTTTTATGCATTTTTTATTACTGATATTAGAAATTAATTTTAAATGTGTTACTTATTTTTTATTAAACGACAGGTAGATGTATTTATTTTGAAAAGAATTCTTTATTATTACTATTGTTATTTTATTAAAATTATACAAACATGGTTTCTAGCAGTGTACGCAATGTCATTGTATATAATATATATGTTTACAGTTAAAGCTCAGATATGACTACAGCCTCAGACTTCTGACATTTGAATACCGAAAGGAAACACAATTCCCTTTTGAGGGTAGTTTTAATATAAAATAAATTGTGGTTTTAATTAGGACGGTGACATTTTATTTACCTAAAAAAAGTAAATGAATTTATAATTCCAAAATTATAAGACTTAATTAATGTTGCAAACTATTATAGTATATCTCAACTTGCAGAATCAATTGTTCAGTACTGAAACTTGAGATATGCAGGTTTTTATAACAAAAACGAACTGGTTGTTATATAAGCAAATTAATTACCAAAATTTTTGGCACGTTTTAAAGTGTCTACTGGAAAAATGTATATCATTTTCCAGACTAAAATGGCTCATTACTTTAATTTAGGGTCAAGCTTTCGGATAACTACATGTTTTTTCCAATGGTTGCCAAAATAATAATAGACGTTAAAATTTCATAATTAAGTACATCGAATAGTCAATGGTGTTTGAGTTTTCTTATTTCTATTTATCTATAAAAACTTTGTGGTCTCAAAAGCTATTTTACTTCCGATTTTATTATAAAATACCCAGAGATTATGGAAATGTGTAATATAGGAATGTAAAGAAAATACATTCATGACACATATTTAAAACAAATTATTTAACGAATTAAATAAATGTTTATACAGACAATACTTACCTATAGTTCTAAGACTAAATCTTCAATTAAGTTTAGGCTTCATATTTGTGTGGATATAGATATACCTTTAGATATTTTTTTTTTGTTTTACGATAAGAAAAGAAATGAAAAAACAAAAACAGAAAAAATAGCACTCTTTCAAAACTGAAAGAATCGCCAATAAAAAAATATCGGATCTTCATTTCTTTTAAGTTAAGCCACTATTGACAAAACTAAACTTATAATATTTGAAGTCGTCAAATCTTGGAAGTAAATACATAATATTGAAACAAGCCAATCTTATATACTTTTGTAATTTTTGGTTTATTCATTCCGTTATATCATGTTAAAATCTTTCGACAGCCTTTACTATATACTATATGTATACATAAATAACCAAATTTATACTAAAACTTGAAGGTACTATTTGTTCACATTACAATATGTGTACTTATTCAAATAGGAATAGTGAAGCGATATATCTTGTAGAAAAAAGTCTATTCTTTTATGTATCATGTGATACAACTCACGGTGTTCCCTCCGTTCCACAGAATACATGTTGATGGTTCCCTAAAAGCTGAAATGTGTCATTTTACGAAGTTGGGATTGAAGTGTTGGTGTAAAACTTTTGTTTGCTTCTACTACAATGTTTCATTTCAAGACACAATTTCAAACTTTATATTCTGTTCTCATATTTTAGATTGCAACGGGGCCTTATTTCTATTTAGTTTTCAGAAGATGAAATAAACTTTACCGGAAATTTTCAAAGTAAACGAATTGCTTGATCTGTCCTGTTAGCTGAGAAAATATAAAATGGAAAGTTATAGCAGAAAGATGTTAGACTAAATATATAAACAATTAATTGATACGGAATACCTTTACATTAAAATTTATTACGGTTATATATTATGTATTAGGTATATATTATTGTACATAAATGAATAGTTACTTGTTTAAATCGCAATAAAAAGAAATATTTTTTTTTTATAATTATGTTAAAAATATCATAATATAATGAATAAACTACCGTAATAAATGTAAAACTAAAAACAAAATTTGTTTGTATTGTATATGTTTGTTATTTTATGCAACAAATTTCAAAGCTTTTGGTTGCACCAGTTTTCTATTTAACTTACGAAATACTATTTACGGTTTGGGCTACGACAGTTTTGAAGTATATTAATCCTATATTGAAAGACTTGGAATCGGGTCCGTATGTGAAACGAATTTAGTTTTCTCTTTGGTTTGTTTCTTTAAGGTTTGTTTTACGTTATTTTAGTGCTTGTTAGCAGTTGTTTTGCGAAATTTAGATAAAAAGATTAATAAATTTATCGTAACATCGAATATAACATATACACTTTTTACATTTTTTACACTTTCCATTCTAAAACATCTTAAGTTATCATTAATTAGTTTTTTAAATATTAAATATTTTTTCGTTTTGATCTATTGTCCTTAAAATTTTGAATTGTTATTCTATTTACATCTTTCTTAATAATGTGTTAATATAAATATCAAACGTTCAGATCTAATTAAAAGATATGATCCCTTATTTGCCGAAGTTGCCCAAGTTATGTGTCAAGGTGGAATCTTGCTGTGTTAATTTGAAACTATGGTTAAAAATATAAATATACATGTTAACTAAAAATATTACTTTTAGTGTTCATGTTTCCATAAAAAAATTATAACTCGTGAGTAAATATAAAATCACAGTATAACTGAATTGCTTATTTTACAACACATTAAATAAGTTTATACTAATAAAATATGAAATAAGACTGGCTAAGATAAATAAAAAACTTAATACGAACGCCAGAACGGATATGGGCGACATCAACGAATTTATTTTATTCTTCTGCTATGTATAACGCAGCACGCTGCATTATTGTTCGTTCGATATCAGCTATATTAAATTTTTGTCATATATCTATTTCAATAGGCTCTTTTCCAGTGAACATACTACATTCTAGAACAAAATAATCTTTGATAATAAGTTGTAATATTATTATTTTAATTTCAAACACCAGATTTGGGGTTTTATATTCATATTTAAAAATCTGAACACTAAATCTAGTGTATATAAGAAAGGAATACGTATAAAAGAAATTTGGATAAAAAAACTAAAAATACCAAATTTATTGAAGTTTGAAGCACATTATAGTTTTTTTTTTATTTAAACGAGGAAAATGGAAGTATAAATCGAATACCGCAAAGATATATATTTTTTTCGAAACAAAAGCGCAAGCACAATAAATGCGACTTATGCTATGTAATAGTGGTCACTATATTCATAGGTACTGTTGTAATTTGTATATTTTAATAAATAATGACCTGCTAGTAAAACCTCTAAGGTTTTTATATACTAGAAGTACTTATCTAGTCGTGGTTGTCATTAGATGAAACCGCACGCGAAATTAGACGAAAAACTGGTGTAAAAAGAAATTAAGTTAAAAATATTTTATTTATTCTGAAATCACCTAATTAGATATTACATAATTAATTTTTGTAATCTGAGTTTTTATGAAATATAATACATTTTTTTTTTTGATACAGACTTTATCTGACCCTCATAAATTCCACAGATTATCATATATAACTGTCAAAAAGCTTCTCTTAATTCTTTATCAAATAGGCAGTTTTTCAAAACATTGTCATAGATAGCGTTGATTCAAAAAAAGGAAAGAGTTTAAACATTAAATTATAAAATTTAAAAGTTTTTTTTTTATAAATAATATATTTTATATAAATTCTTATATTAAAACTCCCAGCTAAAATATATCTCCAAAACTTCTTGAAAATCGATGCTTTAGCGATATTATACGGCCAAATATACTGTATACTTGGCAGTCGTGATCCTTATGTTCAGCGTTATTGGGGCTCTTAGATCTCGTAAAGACAGGCGTTTTCTTACCACATCGAATCACTCTCACTAAGGGGGTAGTTTTTTACGTCTCGTATTTTATTCGTGTCGGAGTCGATCCCATTAGATTAATGTCACGAACAGGGCGAGTCGTCAATAATAGAACATACCTTTTTTGAGTAGGTTATTTTATTTTATTTTATTTCATAATGACTGTTATGGCTTAATAATATGTTTAATGGAATCATTAAAATATAAACATAAATCAGGTAGTTATTTTTTAAATAATGTTATTATTAATATAAATTTACATAAATATACTCGTATAATTAAACGAAATATACCTTGAGTAACATTAAATTTCAATTCGAAACCTTGTATTAATCCAAAACTCAAATAATCTTAAATGATTTAGAATTGGTGCAAAATATTTTTTTTGTACAGTCAAATATAATTTCTACAAAATATAATCTCAAGATATATTTTATGTATAAAGTGGATCTAATTATTAAGAACAATTTTAGGGCTTTTAAGGCACCGCATTAGCTCAATTGCAGACTCATGGCTATTGAGATAAAAATTTTGCAATTCAGACTAAGAGGACTGTAAACGACTTTTATTTTATCTTAAATGAAATGGACTTTTATTTTGAACATATAGCTGAGGAAGATAGAATTGAGACGAAATTTCTTTTATTTATAAATCACTTTCTAGATAAATCATTAATCTTATAATTTTGTTATTAAATTCATTTTTGTCAACACGAGGAATAAGGTCATCTAAAATTTGTGTATTGATTAAAATATTAAATATATTAATGGCTATAATAATTAAAATATTTGAGTGCTTAATAAGTACGTAACAGTTTATTAAACTCAAATATTGTTGAAGCAATACAAATTTCAGTTTAGGAAGTATTAATTGAAGTAGTAATTTAGAACCACTTCAACCGACAAAGCTATGTTTGAAAATAGTTATCAATATGAAGTTACACCGTTCAATAAATCCTTAAACAAAACTATTACTGAAATCCGGAAGTAACAGAATTGATGGAGAACCTTTGGTTAAATTATCTTGATTGGATGTCGAAACAAGTTATAAACAATGTCAATTATTGCCTCGAGATTGTAATAACCAACTAGATAGTTGTCCTAAAACGGAAATGGTGACAAGAAACGTTCTAGTTAACAACAACTGGCAGTTGGCTTGAAAATATATCGGTATATTTGAGTAGTGTGTTTCTCTTATTATCTTGTCTTATATGCAATACTGTTTACAATAACAATAGTTATGCTATATTAATTACCTATTGTTGTTTATATTAAATAATTATGAAATAGTTGATTATCATTATAACGAAATAATATAAATTGTAATTTCAGTTTCTAAACTACAAAGTTAAAAAAAATTTTAATGCTTAATAATACTTGTGAACATCAAACTCTCAAAATACATGTACTAAAATATGCGTGTTAGTTAGTACCTGAAATATGAAACTTTAAAAGTTTTTATTAGAGGTAGATTCTTGTCAACAAGAGAGTTTAGTAACATCTCATAAGATTATTTTAAATAGGAGATTAAATTAAAAAAATAAAATAACTATAATATTTTCAACATTACATAAGGTGAAGTGTTTTTAAATTCTATTAATGAGAATTCCGCAACATGTGAGGTACATAATGTATGAATATATAGCCAAGAAAAAGTATTTTCACTTAATTATTCAAGGTTTTATTTTTTATCATATTATTATTATATTGAATATATAAATTATATTGAATATTAAAATGATAATAAGGGATAAAGAAATAATTGTGCATATTTACATCACTTGGATTTAATATAGTACACAGGTAATGTTATAAAAAAATTCTTGCATATACTTTTTGTATAAATGAAAAATCCTGCCCATAAAAATAAAACGGCTGGATGAAGCACTAACCCTTCGCATATAAATCGGAAGATTCTAATATATTAGAATCTTTACTGGATAAACCACCTCCGGTAGTCATATAACGAAGGTACGAGTTGACGCGTTTCACGGTAGCCCTTCCATTTTTCGTACTCTCGTCTCTCAAGCGGGTAGTCCCAAAACTTATGCCCATTACCGTCTTGGCCAACGGAATATCCGTTGCTATTTTTTTACCACCAGAAGGAAAAATATAACCAATCAATATATCTTTATTATTTACTTAATGAAACTATAGATTAAAAGGAATAAAATGAAATATAAGTGCAGTTTGAGTTCAGATAAACTTTATTCATATAAATCATATAACGTGATATGTTACATAAGAACAGATTTTTCTTAGCTCTTAGAACTGACATATACAACACACTTCTGTTCCATACACAAAACTTATTTTTAGTCTGAAAAACGTTAGGTCTTATAAAAAGTTATATAAAAAAATAGTTAATATCTGTCATAAAAAGGTATTTTCAGTAATTGAGAAAATTAAATAAGATTTTTTTTATAAGTTTTTACAATTCTTATCAAGTTGTAAATACAACTTAAACCTTACGGTTGAAATAGAATTATTATGAAATTCATGTTTCTACTTTAGAATTTCCAATCACAATAATTTTCTCTAAACGATTGCCTGCGGCAACAACGAGTTAATGCTAGGATCTCTGAAAGTACTTAGATACTTCTAAGCAATTAAGGTCACTTGAAAGTAAGCTCAGCGTTAATTTCTTTGAAAACAACAAAATTTTACTTTGAAAGACAAAAAATTATTTTTAAAATCAAATAATTATAAATATTTTGTCTCGTGCTGAAAGGTATAACTAAATAATAATTTTTATATGAGCTAAATTGTCAAAAAAGGCTTCATAATATATTCACTTTATGGGTATAATTTATTTTTAGTGTAATATTTCAAATCAGGTTTTTATGAAAAAAAAAATTCAATCAAAATTCAAATATGCCAAAGCCGTATAAAGATATAATGAAATATAAACAATGACCTATTTTTAAAACAATAAAGCTGTGTGAGTAAGTAAAAAACCAAAAAGTTTTAATACCGTAGATTAAAGAGGAAGCATTTTTTTATTATTTGTATTTGAGTATTACCTTTAACATACATATTCCATTTACATTTACATTTTTGGAAATGTAATATAAAAAGTTAGTACAAAAACATTGTCATTTAGTAACAAAATGTCTCTTTTATTAACAAGTTGTCGGTAAAGAAATAGTTGCCAAAGTAGACCCTTTTACTAGCGATGTAGTAAGCAATTTACCTGTCTCATATGTCTTTCGTGAAACATTAGTTGATTGGTGTTGGCACTGAAACGTGACAGGCGGCCTCCGAAGCGTTAAGATTGAAGTGAAGATAGACAAATTTATTCACTGGCTTTAACAAAAGCTTTTGATGTGACTATTCTGTGATATTTTTACACCCATCTTATTTTCTCTGCTCACCAATTAGACATAAGAATAATAACTGTTTTAATATATATTTATTTATGGTGTCTCTTATCTTTTAATGTATGAAGAGAGTTTAATATTAGATGGAATAGTAAAAAAATCTGTCAGCTTTAGAAGTTTGTTCGTTGCCACAACACATAACTAAACACAAAGGCGCATTGTTTTCCCTAATGTTCCCATATATCGCTGTCCGCTTTTAACCCACACGAAAGAGTCCTAAATGAAAAAGCATTTATCTCGTAGTCTTTATCTTTTTGTGTTGTTATTTTGGCATAGTGGTATATATCAAAGTCTATATCATAAAAATTTTTTCATCTTAAAAAACATCCAAATTTATTTAAAATAATTTATTTAAAAATAGGTAGACTTTTTGTAATAGGCTCCTTTAAAATTTTAAAATAAGGATAATAAATCTATTAATTTTTTTTTTATATACTACATAGACATTTATAGCCTTTCAACCTTATATTATTAATGTCATTACAATGAAATAATTCTATATGGTTATAAATAAAAAATAATGAATTATTATCACAAGTAAGTATTTTGTAATTATTAAAATACTCTTGAAAAGTTTTAAACATTATATGTATATTTCATAAAACACTTGTTTTTAGTACAAAGTTAGAATAAAGTAAGTATATTATTTGTAGTATTAGACTAACTTTACAATACAATACATACAGTAATAAAAGATGATTGAAATTGTAAATTTATTAAAAAAACAGTTATAATATATATATATAAATTATAACATATCTACGTATATAATAAAATAAAGTTTCCGATTCAATTTAAGAACTTCATTCCAAACTAAGTTTTTACAAAATTTATTTAGTCTTACCATTCATGACAGCTTTTAGGTATTCCTTATTTAAAAACTTAGTCAATCGTTATAATATAATAATAATAATAATAATAATAATAATAATAATAATAAATATTTAATTCAGATAAAATCATCCATAGAGGATTATGAAAGGTCCTGAATTTTATGGCTCTCTGACTTTCTAAAACTGTTACTTGTAGCTTAATAACAATAACCAACGAAGACAACTGGTTTGTTGTATTTTTTATGTTAAACCTTTTTTTGTAGTTCGTTGTATGTATGACGTTCATTAAACTCAAAGTCAAAGATTTGAAATTTAGAAACAATAGTAAGTTGCATATTAAACCCTTTAACTGCAGTATTAAATTCCATTGTGATTTAAATGACAATCTTGTCCTGATATTCAATAATAATTCAATACAAAGTAATATGTTACAGTCACAGTATATATTTAAATAGATTTTTCGGGTGACGATTTCACTTTGGCATACATACATTATTCAAACATTTTTTATGGAAGTCTTGATACGTTTTGTTGTTTCTCCGATATTGCAATATTCCTATTTTTATTTTAGCGAGAAAATTGCCTTCCAAGAAACCAAACCGATTTTCAATTCCAAATATTTCGAAATGGAAATAATAAATTTAAATGTATTTAAATTTTCCCAGGAAATAATATTTGTTACCCATTTGTTGCAAAATAACATTAAACAATGAAAGTAAAATCTATTTAGGAAGGAAGCCCACACAAAATCTGACCGTGTCATTTGAACTTTATTATTTACGATTAGGGTCAAATAGCTTGGACAGGTGTGACTTCTCACTGAAATGGCCTGCTGTTGACTTTTAATTCATAAATTGAGTAAAACGACTTGTATTTAGAAAATATAAAGCACCCTCATAAAATTTTAATGGATATTTTTTATTAAACTCAACTCGAAAACATTTTCGTTTCTATTTGGACGTAGATTTTAAACTTATTTTTTTTATTGATTTAATATACGTTATTGAGTTGTAAAGCTTAATGGTTTAGATTTATTTGTTTATTATGCTTAATTTAATTCAATTTATTTAAAAAAGTAGGTACCAGTTTTAAAGAAATTCAATTAATATTTTCACTTATATATAGATAATATTTTGAAACCTTCCAAATAAATATAATACTTTTATAATACCTTTACCTGAGGTGCCACACACGCATACGAACGATTTTGTCTACTATTAGAATAAGTAAGAGCAGTCGCATAATGATAAAAAGGATGCTTCGTCATGAACCTGCTTATCATAATCAGAATGAATTTTTCCGTGCGTTCACCCAGTAATTTTGAAGAGCAGCGTGTTAAGACCAACTAACTATCTTAGGCGCTTTTTAATATTTGTATAGATATTCAATAATATATAATTTTGATAGTAACTTTGATAAAAATTACAAAAAGGAGAAAATTTTTAATTTTTTTTTCACACATACTTGTATATTGTAATAATTCTGTATAAAAATTGAGAAAAGAAAAGAAAAACTTCGATTCAACAATTAATTTCAGTCTGATATATTATATTCTATTCAACAATTAAGATAATAGTTAGGAATATATTATTTTTTAAATTAATAAAACAGAATAACTAAAAACTTTTTATAAAACTTTAAAAAATAGTAAAAAGATAGTTGCGTCTATTTTTATGTTGAAATTGTAGCATGCAACTGAAGTTCTATTTGAAAACATCCGCTTATATTATTTTTCATTTCCGTAAAGCAATATACAGAACCACGGGATATTTGAGTTTACTTTTCCAATTTCCTTTGCATTAGGCACAGGAAGGTTGCGTTTAGTACTGATACTAAAGTCATAGTCTAAATATTATAACAAAGTTTTTTAATTAATACTTTAGTCTTTAAATATTATATATATAAAAGAGATATTTTGAGAAAGAAGAATGTATGAGAATTAAAGTTAGTAATTCTAATTACTTTATTTGTTTTTAATACAATTTCTGTCTATGTTTACTAATTGCGTGTCATATTTTGTTGAATGGTCCTGACAGCCAATTAGCATCTCGACAATATATGTCCCTTCGGACGCCATGAAAAGCGAACATTTATCTAATGAAACAGTACCTATACAAAGCTTTGTCTTCGTTTCCGATCTTGATAACAAATTCCAATACTTTTGGATATTTTAAGCATTCAGACCTCAAGGGATTTTTTTTATCGGTATTGGGTATTTTTAATGTGGAATTTTAAGTCTTCCCGTAAAGTAATTAATATTTTTTTTTACATTCAGTCATATAAATTGGTGTTTTAAAGTATCACTACAATGTATGTCTCTTAAATACATTTATTTCATTATTATAAAATATTCCACTTCATAGTAAGTAGTATTACCCAATAGGCATTTGTATTCGATCAAGCATTTTAGAAATAAGCTTTACAGGTATATTACAAGTTTGTTCTGATTGGCCAACTATAAGCTAATCTATAAAATAAATCACTTTTGAAATTAATTTACTAATTGTAAACAATAATAATTTTTCATATTTTTAATCATAAATTAAAATATTACTTGTAATGTTAAATATTAAATGTTAGTTCATAATCAAAACAAAATAGAGGAGTTTATTATAATTTTTTTCAAACGATTTTTTAACTCTCAAGTATTTATAAATAACGAGATAGATATCATATGAATTCTGAATCTATTTTGACAAATCACATTATCGCTGTTTTGACATTAAAGATAGTGATAAGACAACTTTGTTTCTAAGCAACTCTGTCATTTCTAGTTAACTAGAACGCCTCTTGTATTTCTTGTATCTACTTCCTGAAGTAGACAACTATCGGCCTTGTTTGTGTAACTAATTCTATCTTTAGTTATTTATGTCAAAAATGAAATAAGATTTATGATATAATTATACCCCTAAGTTTATGGATAAATTTCGTTGATGTATATGTGTAATTTATTTATTTATCTATCGATACTAAGTACTACAATTAAAGCTTAGATATATTTTGAAAAATTATTACATAGATTGTTTTGAAAACAGAGCATGTGGGACCAATTACAAACGACGACCCTGGTACCTTAAATAACTTAAAACTAATAATAAATAATTTTGCTGAAGTACGGCAACCGTATGTAAAATCTTCAACTTTCGCTGCGAATAAAGTTTTCCTTCAATTATCACTCCATAACTCTCCATGAAATAAATATCAACTAAAATTAAGCGTCTTATGGTGAATTATTAAATTAATTTAAGATTCAAATAAGAATAATATGTAATTTTGACACGGCATACGGTGAGGACTTTGATAAAAATGCTTAAAAAATAATAATATAAAATAAAAGGTACACTTCTCTTGGACACCGAACGAATTATTATAAAAGCAAAAATAAAGTATTAAAAAACCAAAGACTAATATTGTATAAGAATCCAAACTAGCAAAACGCTAAGAGTTCTTATTGATGTTGGTGCATTGGACAAAATCGCTAAACTAGTTAAAACGAAACAATCTGAATCAGCACCAGTTCCTGAAGATATTGCTTATATTATAGTGTATTAAAATGTCCGCCGTAAAAATATATTTTTTCTTTTATACAAATCAATATAACGAAATTATAATTTAATAATAATTGTTCTAGTCCAAGTCACCAGCAAGACTTAAAGTAAACAGAAAAAAAATAGAGGCCATTTCTGGTTTGTTGGATAATTTATAAAATTTATATAAATTAATACTTTTATATTAAGAACGTTACTTTCTGTACGATATCAATCGATGATACTGGTACTGAGGTGGCATATATATTTTTTTAAACTTTATTGCAACCCTAAAATAAGTAACACAATTTGTGAACTTGATGCCTGGTAGTATTATCTGTCAGCCAATTCGTGGTGCTGAGGAGAAGGTGCAGTGGTTGTGTTTTGCTGTAAAGAAATATATTTTATATACTAAATAAATACTTAATATAATCGACATACACTATGATGTATTTTTATTTTTATTTATTAATTCTGGTTTTTTAAAAGATGTTGCCGTACAAGTTTCTTAAATGCTGCTTTGTTGTACATTTTCTAATTTCAAAAGGTTAGATCTAATTTCAATTTTCAGAGTAGTATAGCTTGAACAGTAAATCTAGAAAAATAACCGGTACTATGCCAGAGAATAAAAAGTAAAGAGTTAGCGGAAGAACATGACAGAGATCAATGTTCTTCCGCTAACAAAGAAGTTGAATTATACAAAATATAATGTAAAGTAAATAGAATCCTGGAGTTACTTCATTGTCGAAAAGAAAGTCATTCAAGTTGAAAACGAAATTGAGAAATATGGTCATACTTCTGTAGACTGTACTGTACTGTACTGCGACTGTAGTCTGATTAGTACACACCCCCATAATTGATAATAGTCTTAATAAGGGTCAGTGCTAGCAAGATCTGTTTTTATTGGAAATATGTTTTAACGGTTTAGTGAATGTAAAATACTTGACCTTTCGACTGACTTTGACTGTACCAGTTGAGGGTGGAGTTCAGGGTCAGGCCAAAATTTTTAACTGAATTACTTAAACTAACTGCACCGTTGTAATTGATCAGCTAAAGTTTAGAACCATTAACTTTCGACAACAGCTATGAACTATTAAAGGGTATGGCACCACTTACCCGGATTTATTGAAATGTCTTATTAATTTCTATTTCTAAGATAGAAATTAAGTTTTGAGATCGCACTTTTTTAAGATTCTCAATTTTGCTGTGAACGTAGAGCTGCAAACCATCTGCATTCAGATCATACGAACAGTTTAATGAAGAGTTAATAGAATTTATGAAAAAAGGAAAACATTATAAGAGAGAGAATACCGCAATGCGGCACACCAGTTCTCATTTTAGTCTACTCCGTGAAATTATTCCTGAGCTGAACCAGTTATTTTTAAAATTTGATAGCTTTTTAATTGTTTAAAAAAAATGTAAATAATCAAACAATTAATATTATAATAAATCTTTGATATGTCACGTTTTTCTAACGTCACTAAATTTATTTTTTCACGTTTATGATATAAATAAATCTCTTTGACTAAAGATTCCAGTATTATAAAGACTTCGAAGTTTTCTTGTGGGTGAGCGCGGTGAACTTTTTTTACTTTATTTAGAGCCCGAAACAGTTGATTGAAAAAAAATGTGCTTTATACACACTAAGACTTAAGATAAAATAGCATCTCTGCCAAAAAAAAAATTGCATAGTACTCTCACGATATCAATTTCATAATAAAATATAACATATAAATTCATCCAGGCTGTATATGTTTCTGTACTCAGAATATACCAATATACACTAATCAACATTATATCGCACAATTAAGATAAACAAGTATTACGAAATAACCAACGAAATGATCAGGAATAATTTATAGTTGATTTATATGCCGTATAAATTTGTGAAAAAAGTAAATTCTGAAACGTACTTAAAGATCTTGTTCTTACTAGAACTATCATCAATTTATTTCTAGAACGTATTTCAAAAGTGGCCACTTGGACAAATTGAGATAAATATACATTTAAAGTCCAGAAATTCTCCATTTTCTAATTCAAATTTGTAATACAACTCAAAAGTTCAACATTATAATGTCAGTACATTAGCATTCATTTAAAAATCTAAGCAAAACCACCAAAAAGATAAATTTTAAAACAACTAAAACATTGTTCAACCTTGGCTTGTAAATTTAATCTTGTAAAGTTAATATAAGCCTACTTTAAATTCGGTTAAGATTATTTGCATAATAATTCAGAGAACTCTATAGAAGTTTGCGGTTAGCCAAGGATATCGAAAACTCTTTGTCTCTTTGGCTTTAGTTAGTATTATCAGCTTCTGATAGTTACGTTGTTTGCAGTGGACAAGCTGACATAATAAATAAGAAAAAGTACACACAATATAATATTATTGTTTAAGAATTGCATCTTAATATCTGATAACAACATTAGTTAAAATCTAAGACTTTTAGAACTGCTTACATTATTATCTTTACCTTACTTTACACATAAATCAGGTAAGCTTGACAATTGTAAAAAGCTAAAGCTTAATAATTAAACAATTTATAAAAAAACAAAATCCAAACTACAAACTGTTCATCTGGTCATTGTTGCAAATTAATAAAAAGTATATTATTAGGTTTAAGTCAGAGTCAACATCATTATTTTCATAAAAAAGATATGAAACTTTACACGAAATGTAAAAGAATACATCAAGACTTTTTTTAAATGTAACAAACGAGAAACGATAGTAAAGGAATTAAAACGAGCACGTTTCACATGATGGTTAGACTCAAACGATACTGGGTAGGGAAAGCAATTGTTTGCCTTCAGACTCACTAACCATACGTAATATGCATAAAGAGCTAATCACTATAAAAATTTAACTTAAAATTTGTTTTGTGGTTCATTAAACTGTAGTTTATAGTCATTGAATATATCACATAAAGATTATAATTCATTTATAAAACATATATGTTGTAATTTGTAACCCTTTTATGTATATATATGAAAACATTTGAATTTAAACAAGATACGAATTTCTGAATTGATTGCGAATAATTCAGGATCAGTTATTTCAATAAATTATAAATTTTATACCTTAGCTTGCATCGCAACTGCTAAGAAGAAAGCTTCATTATCACCTAGCTACAGTAATAATCTTAGTCACACATGTTATATATTTTTTATGCAAATTATCAACAAATTTATTTTTAATACATAACCTATATTTTGAATGATTTTGATTGTATATAAAAATAAATGTAGGCAACTTCTATTCTGTTTTCATATAGTTTTGAATGCAATCAAATACCAAACACACAAGGTAACAACTACATTTATTGCTAAAAAGAACTGCCAAGTTTTAATTGATGAAAGCATATAAGTATTCTAAAATCTAGATGAGAAGAATATCGCCTACGTTTTGTAATTTTTTGTAATTTCCTTAACATACTCGTATATTTTTAGATACGTTATATTTAACTATTTTTACCTCTTATTTTACTACTTGTTGCCTGTAATTCTTATCCGCCTAATTTCAATAGGCGTAAAAGTTTTCAAACTATTAATCGAATATACTTGCTCAAAACTACTAATTTAGCATGGGACTCGACATTACAAATTTTTGCCATTTTTTCTACTTTTACATACGTACTGAATGTACACAGAATGAGACAGAATTATCGTTACACAATATAAAGCTAAGTATTTACACGGATTACCGGTTCAAATAAGAATATATGAAAAAGTTTTCAGCTTAAGTACAGTTTTTTCCCATGCGGAAACTGTTATAGTCTCTGAAATATTAAAAAAATATAATTATATATTCTAGCAAATTCTTTAAGTATACCAAGCTTTATTTAATTTTTATTAATTTGTTTTTATACGTCCATTAATATAAAATATTCAACATACAAAGAATTGAAATATATTTTATTATACTATTTTTATATTAATTACCAAGTCAATAATTTTGCTAGTTATTACATATATTGAGTTTTAATCTATCTTGATATTAGTAGACGGGATTAATGCTGATATCAAATAGGCAAGTCAATCAAAATAGACCAAGTAGATCTTATCCTGTCAATCGATTAGACTCTAGAGCTCTTAGTCCAGTCACTAGACCTAAGCCTTGGAATGTTATTTAAGACTTGAATCTAGCTTAGAAATGAAAATAGGTTAGAAATTTATCACATACGTGTTGAATTAAACAGTTTAGTTTGAATTAAGTGATGCACTTCACTTTTTCATGATGCTTAGGTGTATATGAGAGAGAAACAAAAACTAGAACGAAAGGAAGGGATTGATTGGCAAAAGACTTTTAAATATGATAAGATGTTTTTTGATTTCAATTAATGTACTTTGAATATGAGCTAAGCGACAACACTTAACCGAACTTACTTAATATAACTGTTACTACGACTACGAGTGCGTTATTACATTTTTTTTTAAACCACCACCATACTGATTTTTATCAGTGTGCAGAATTTGGAAATTTTCGGATATACCGTTTTTGATTGATGCTTCTACAAAGGATGCAGAAAAGTCTTTCATAGAGAGCTTCGGTCAATAAAATTTAAAACTTGAAGTTATCAACATTTTAAGTGGCCACATAACTTATATTGAGTTAAAGAGGAAAAAACATTATACCTATAAAACATTCTTAAAAAGAGAGCAAGTTTTATTTGCGCACGGGACGGCCCCATTCTTTTGTCATAAGGGTACAAGAAAGGGTCATTTGTATAAAAAGTAATATGGGTATTAAAAAGCCATCTCTTCGGAAGCACCCAGCATAAGAACGTGAATGCTAATGTTTTGAATTTTATGTACATATTTTGAAATGTAGTGTAATATTTTGAATCATATTTGAACAAAATATTTGTTCGACCATGATTTCCTTAAATAAAAAAAAACTGTTAAAAAAAGTAAATGACACCAACAACAACATAACCACTCTTTCCTATCCAACGAATTTGCTTTATGCTTTATGTATAGTTTATTATATAAGGTTCTAATGAAAATCGAATACGTACTTTTAACATTGCTATGTATTTATTATATTATGTATATGCTATATTGTATTAATTTCCCCTATACCACCATTTTTAATTTACAACTTAATCATAATTAATCTACAAATGTCCCACAAAGTCTCTAAAATAAAGGTGTTAGTGACATAATGATACTCAAAGTAAAAATATTATTGGCTCGGGTAAATTAACTTTAAGGTTGAGTTCTGAATAAATATTACCTTATATTAGAAGCAACTATAATATCGACAAATCATTTTCAAAAAAATAATTATTTATAATTTTTAAAGAAAGGTATGAAATGGTATGGTTTACAACAGACATATATTATTTTTTAAGTTTATAATGATAACTCACACTTGTCTCTAATATGCCATTGATTTAGTAAAATGAAAATTTTAAAAATACTCGCAAAAACGGACAAAATTCTTTTAACCAAATTTACTTGAAAGGGAAAAACTACAGGCATATAAAAGTCATACAATTTGTGTTTTACATACTTTAACCCTTGATATGGAAATCAGTCTTGTTTTTTTTTTTTTTGGTCTTTTAAGTGATAACCAAAAATACTAAATAAATTTGACAGCACACAGTAATCAGTTCATGTAAGGTAGACTTATTACATGGTTTGGAAATTACAAACTAGAACTATTTTTGCTTCGTTGCTCTTAAAAATTAAAACTAGAAATAGATCCCTTACGCCATCTTAGTTTCCAGGCGATTAAAGCACATTTAACGCATTATTTAATCTTTTGTACATTATTATTTTTAAATACACTGGGTTTATTTATTTAAAACTTAGCTTAATCGATTTCATAATTATTTAATTGTGTCAAGAGCATTTATTTTTATTTAATAGTTCTAAGCAAACAAATAACTAAATAAGTTTGAAACGCTAACGACGTGTTTTTCTTTAAAAATAAGATTAATGACTCCTATTTAAGACCACCATAACAAGGTGATGTCCACTTACCATTTTTCCTTCTATAGTTGAATTAAAGACATTCAATCCATTAAAATCTGTAGAGATTGATTCAAAGTATTTTCTGTATAAAGACAAAAAGGTCCAGGTTCCGTTGTATTGTATTTTTAGTCTTTCTTTGAAGCTCTAACTTTGTAGTTTGAAACGCTATAGATTTACCGATTATTTTAAGTAAATTTCCTAAAAAAACAATTCAAGAGCCATGAAATTATTATCAAATTATTCCTTAGATCTATTTAGTTATCAAATTACTGCTTAGTGCTGCGTAGTTATCAAATTATTAGTTAATATTATAACCATATGCAAATGTAGAGAGTTAGTCATAAAAAATAATTGCTTAGCAAAATAAATAAAGTTTTTGTATTATTCGTTTTATTTGTCGTAGAAAGTAATTAACCTTCTATTAAGGCTATGTCTTATATATTCGGTATAAATATTTCAAAAAATTAGGTATTTAAACTGAAGACTTTTATGCAAGGACTATAATTATCTTTTTTAATAACTATATTCAAAATATATATATATTATTTTATAGAGAATTTACTTTCATAACCACAAAGAGCGATTAAAATACAGTAGTTACTCGTTGTCAACGATTTGAAATATTATTGTAAGTGATTATAAAGCAGTTAGTACAATTTCAAAAAGATATATTATTAGTATTGGTATTTATAAAGATCTAACACACATTATGGATATTAAGTTTCTAGCACGGATTTCTTAACAAGACTAAATGTTAAATATTATTGAATAAGTTTTTATTTATTAACATTATTAATTATTACTTAAAATATGAATTATTAATATAAGTTAAAAATATTTTCTATAAAACTTCTTTACGTATTTATAAAAACTACATTGTTGCATATATATTTTTATTACAGAATGTTTTAAGTGATTTAGTAAACAACAATCGTAAAATACGCACAACTCGTAAAGCACACCGAATTCAAAACCACAACTACAATTTTAAGCTAAAGTAATAAAAAAGTGAATTGGTCTTGCGGGTATTCTGTAGCATGTTTATCATGTGCTAAACATTTTGAAATAAAACTCATCTCTATTCATATAATACGTGATCTCTTTTTATATATTCAGCGAGGAAACAAGAAATATAAAATGTATTCCCCACGTGTAGATGAAGATCTTCGTAATATGCTCATATTCAGCGGTGTGTTACTTTTAACCTCCTTATTATATGCTACAATTGATGTAGTGATAATACATTATGATTAATAAGTTTATTGGTCGTCTTCCGGTATGATAATAAATACAATGTCAAAATACTTAAAACCTACTAAAACTAATTTACCTATCTATCTCCAATTAGAAGTTCGGCTAAAGGAGCGCAAACTAAAATGATTTCATTATTAATCTTAGTAACAAGACAATGACTGCCCTCTTCTTCGACATGACGAAGGAATTCCATAGGGTCAAGCACAATTGTTATACAAATTATAATGTATCGGACGAGATCGTACTCGTTTTATCCGCAGTAGAATAAAAGTTCAAGTCTTATACATACAAAACTTAGTAAGTGATTCCTAACACATACGAACATTACATTTGCTGTAACATAAGTCCGATTAGAACGACATTTCAACAATTCAAAAGTTTGAAGATATTTCAAATTTCTGACGTCAACTTAAGTGGCTCCCTTAAGTGGCTCTCTTATCTGCCTGGGGCGAAATATGCGCATCCTCATCAGCTGTAAGACCTCTTCTCTAATTTAGCCCCCTCTTTCATTATGAATATTTTCAACTCTTGTTATCCAAAATAGTCGCCCAAAATAGTCCTGCGTCTCAGTATTAAGTTTTGACATTCCCACCTATAAATCAAATTTTATTTTGAATCTCTCACACTCATTTGACATATAAGTTATTTTATTTTATTATTATGTATATTTATGTCTACATAAACTATATCTATATAATTATGTATTTTTGAAATATAATATTCGTTTTTGTGTACCATTCTTTATAACTTTATGCCCTCTAAAATCTTCATCTTCATTGACGTGAACGCAAATATATTGTTTTTGTAACTCATGGTACATGAAATATTTGAAAAATAAAATCGCTAACTGTATATTTTTAATTCGGTTGTTACTTTTTCATAAAAGTGGACTCCACTATTATTTCGTAAATAAGGCTGGATTTTGAATTTGTGACACTTGTGATTGTAATGATGGATTCAAATCTGGAAAAATTAAGCTGAGAATATATTTGTGATTTAATATATTTATGAAAAAATAGTATATTTTTTAACTTGTTTACATCTTTATCCTTTTAATAAATGTTCTAACTACCTTCTTAATCCTTGATCTTAAATAAATCATCATATTTTATTTCATTTATTCATGAAATTGACCAATTAGTTTCTTAAATTGTGTACACCACGCCATGCTCGTGAATTAGGGCCCCATATGCGTTAGACACGAGTCAGGCAAAAAGTATTGGAGTGAATGTAGCCGTATCGTCAAAAATAATAGTAATCATGGCTCACGTAAGTCTTCTTACAAAAATGTCATAATATTAATATATTTAGAAAGCATCATACTAATAAAATATCTTTAATAGTCTGTTTTATTTATTTAAACCGGAGTAAATAATGGCCGATAGCCATTTCAAACTACATATATTGACAATATCTAAAGTTTAATAGAGAAAGTTAAGGGATCTTGTCAAACTAAGACATACTCATAAAGTTACTTAGTACATCTATATTTGCTTAAACTTTAGTTGATGGCATATGTTTTTGAATAATTAAGTTTTTTTATAAAATTTTGTTTTAAATATAATGTTTTCTAAGATTTATACGAGTACTACACTTTTTAATAAAACTATTTTACGAATAAAAAATGTAAAAATAAACGCGAGTTATGTCCGTAAAATAGTTTTATTACAATTGTTTTAAATAATTTGGTCTTTTTAAGCTCACAAAAAAAATATATATATGAAAAATGCTAGAAAAAACTCAATTTTAGGTCCTTCCAACCCCAGTATTTTTATTAGAAATATACTGACTTTTCAAACCGTTTTTCTTTTCCCATGTTTTTTATAATACAAAGTTTTATAACTCTATCAAATTATTTTATTTCTTCTGTATAAAAAAAATATTCCTGTAAAATTCACTCTCAAAAATTAAAAAGGTTATAAATAAACTAAAAATTTATTAAAGTTTTAAAGTTTAGATACTCTGAGATACCATAAAAATACAAATTAAATGTGTTTAAAATTTACGAGCAATATTATTAAAATATCAAGTTTTCGGTACAGTATATATCGTGTATATCAAAAACGTAAAAGTTGTTCAAAACGTCCTTTCTTGAATAAATCTTTAAACATACTTTAAGTCGTCTAAAAATATAAACTAGATACAATGCGTGTTCAGCTTAGTTTAGTTTCAGTGAAAAATATATTTCCAGTTTTCTTTGAATAATCGAAGAACCCATTCTAACTCGTTATCTAAGAGGCTTTCGAAGTACGTGATATGAAATACGGAAACATTTTCAGTGCAATTCTCCTCCCATGTCATGCAATGTTTTTTAAAAGACTTGACATATTACATATAAATTATTATTAAAATTGTCAAAATATATTATATAAAATTTTATAACAAAAAAAAAATTAGTATATAAAATTTGAAAAGTAAACATATTACTCAAGAGAAATAACGTTACCTGAGTGCCAAACTTTCCCACTTTTCAGCTCTTAAATAAAAATAAAAAACATTTTCATACTCGTAAATCCAAATATTAAATATAATATATTTTTGTACATTTTATAATTCAAAATAATATTATGGGATATGGTTGTTAGATCTATTTTTAAATTGAATAATATTAAAATTTCATTATGCATTTCAAACAGAATTAGTTATAACTTGCCTGCCTAGTCACTTATGCGCAGAGACAACAGGCATGCATTTGACGCCCACTTCAGTTATGTAAATGAATTGCTCTACTGCATACCCTTAAGCCATAACAATTAGTCCTAAACCATTATACAAATGTGGCCATATCAAGGGATTTGTTTGGTTTGTTAATGTGTATTTAAATAATTGGCGGAAAATTTCATTTACTAGATAATACGTGTTAAAATTATATTAAATTAACTCGAAAGGTTATACAAAAACTGTTTCAGAAATGGTTATTTAACAAAAACGATCAATTTGTAAACGTTTTATTTTTGAATTAACGCTATAATAGCAAAATTTGAATCCTTTGTTCTACTAATTACTAGTCAATGCCACTGTCATGTTGAGCCTAACTGGTTACCTTTTTGTGTTTCATTCACCTTTAGTATATCGATTATTATTTTAAAGATGCCTAACAAAGATATTCATAAAATATTTAATTTTTTTCACATTTAGATTTTCAAATTACTTTATTCCTCTGAGTAATTTTAAGTAATTTTAAGCAAAATATACTATTTTTAATACACAACACTATTGAAATCGTTATACTTGATGTAAATGTAAAATGTTTAGTCTTCGTTCAGTTTGTATTTGTTTTTATTGTTAATTTTTTTTCTCGATTAAATTAAAAATAATTTGAGTTTTAAATTTATGTTTTTAAATTATGTGACAAAAAGGTTTTGACTTCATTTTAATAATTTTATTTATTATTATTATTTTTTTTATTTTTTTTATTTAGCATATTTTTTAATGTGTATAATAAAGTGAGCAACCACCTTGTTATTGCATGGTAACTTAGCCTTTAATTGGGATATACTTTGTGACTTTTATACAACCAAATGTTATAATATGAACTTTTTTTTCATTGACGATGACTTCCTATTAAATAAATATATAAATACATATTAAAATTATAAAATTAAATCCAGATGTTTATACAATATGCGTATAATATTGCGTTTCGTAATTTCATTCAAAATAAAAGCTATTTGGCATCGCCAGGAGCGCATTCAAGCGTATGTGCATTGACCTCATTCAGACTTTTATGAGTTCTAACCTAGTTTTCTTAAAACTTATATTTTACCATCTGTTCTATCAATTTATTTTAAATAGTATTAAATAACTTATATGTTATCATTATTAAAAGTATATTACTGATTATTCTTATAGAACCTTTAAGTTTTTTTTATAATATTATATTTTATTACATATGACAATGTGTAAATATTGTTTTCTTATTTTCAGAGCACAATATACCGAACTGAATTGAATATCAATCATGTTTTTCGAAACTGAAATAAGCAACATTGATCTTTATTATATTATAATAATATCTATATTATTATTAAATTATAAGATTAAAAAAAACTTCCAAAGGAAATTTTAATTAATCGAATTATTTTGAAGTTTCAAAAAGTTCTTGTTTTTGTTAAAGCCAGTTCGTCTGTCGAATTGTGGTAGACCCGTTAAATACCTCAAAGATTTATGAAAATGTCTTGTCTTTACGAGCGCCCGGGGCAAATGAGAGGCTATTATTTATGTTTAGCGGCGCCTTCATTCTGTATCTTTTCGGTCCGTTATTTTTAATTTACCTTTCCTTAGACATTTATCAAACTAGATTTGTTATTTAACTTTTTTGCTTAATGCTCATGTCAAGCACAAACTATACAATATGAAGACCATCTTTAATTCATACTTTGACATATTTAAACCTCTTTGAAGATTGCATACATTTTATATAACAATATAATGTCACACCAATTATCCTCAAAGAGGTTATTAGGAGAGCCATGTATGAACTTTTATGTTGTTTTCCTCAGTTGTCTTACCATAAATACCTATATGTACCTATGTGAGGCAAAAACGTATTTTTTTATTATAAAACAAAAATTAGTTATCAGTGATAATTTAGATCAATCCTTTGTCTTAGGTCTTCAGTTGTGAACATAAATCAAGTTCCAATACAACAAGGATTAAAATGAAAAGGGAGACGCCCTAGTTCATCAGTTTGTCAATATATTGGTTGTAGACGGTTCTAAGTGCCTTTTGTTAAACCTAATTTTAGTTAAACGTTTTGCTATAAATTGTGGTTATTTTATTAGTATCAATTTCTTTTATTGATTGTATTTCTTTTGGTTAAATATTGAAGCTTGTTATGTTACAATATGTTATGTAATAATCAAACAAATTCAATTTCCCATTCAATGTAATTTCTTAATAGCCTTTTATTATATTTCCACACATTGTAGAATTACTGATTAGACAATGGTGCATTAATCTGAAAATATAATAAACAGATATCTGAAAACTGATTTTTCTGTAACTTTTTTATTATAATTTCATTCATTATATTCATTCTTGTCTCCGACTTTGAGCAAGTGGCACGTAGATTATACCTTTTTTTTTGTTCATTGGAAAAATCCGTTACGGATACCCCGTCGGCCAAGAAGGTGATGGCCGGGGGGTTATGTGGAACTACCCGGCAGCATAGAGGACGCTGCCATTTTTAAGGCTACGGACTAAAAACCAACGGTTGCCCTCATCGCCTTAGTGGGACGCCACGGGATCGTGTTAGCACTCACCGTGACACGTAGATTATAACTTAGTTATAAATTTTTCGATCTTCTGGTTGTCTTTGTCGTAATTAGCTAATAGTTTGACATTAAAATTTTAAAATTTGTATAACAGATTAAGAAATAAAAATAATTTTGTTTTTATTTATTTTAGAGATGTGTATCGGGTCGTAGTTTTTTAGAACAACGTTTTATTAAATATATAATAAATATATACATAAATTAGTACAAGAATAGATAAAATATTATTTAGTTACTATCCTAAAATTTGATGCCAATAAAAAAAATCTTTTTATAAAACTGTAACAAAAGGTTTTTTTAACCAAACCACAAACATATTCAGTACACAAAAGACGTCAGCAATACAAAACTGAAAAGATTCATGGTATGCAGCAATTTAAACTTTTGTAAACGAATGTGGCTCAATACCGTTGTTGATATTGTTCGTCAATCAAAGCTGACGACAGAAAACCTTATTCTGTGACCTGTTTTTTATATATTGTTTGAATATTCGTTCCTTAAACACAATGAAGTCCACAGGTTTTATTTTTTTCTTAATCAACAAAATGTACGACTATAAACATTTTTAATGAAATGCTAAGAACACATAAAATGTGTTAAATTCTGTTAGAACTAGAATCTGAAACTATTAGAGCATGCTGTTAACAATGCCTAGTTACTTAAGACAGCATGTATTCTCTTATATATTGAGAAAGCAAGCATACTTAGTGCAAGATGTTAGCTTTATGATCGCCACGGTATATAAGTAATTATTTTTTATATTTAATAAATTGTAAACTAAGATTTTTCTATATATTTTCTTCCTTAAAATATAAATATAAAGTTTTTTTTTAAGCTAAAGTTTATTGCAGTTTTAAATTAAAAATATTTTCATCCAAGACTTTTATATTAGAAAAAATATGATGAATATTTTATGAAAATAAACTTGACGGACTTTGCAGACTGAACTCAATAAGGTTTTAAAATCAGAAAAGAAATAGGGTCACCTCTGACCTTTTTGCACTGTTACACTAATTTGTCTTGACATTTCCCATTAGGGAATGTCATAATAGAAAATAACTGTCTCACCACATCTCGAAAGAAGTAATGATTATATTTTATATAAAAACTATTTTAATACTATAGATATATTTGATTGTGAAAAAATAATTTTATATGCTTAACCTTGTGCCATTTAATAATATTACAAATATTATAGACGTTAAATTAAAGCGCTATATTATTCAGTATAAAGAAAGATAAATATTTCAATTTTCACAAAAGCTTCTCTATAGCCTGTTCGAAATTATCTGCCGCATGTTTATCTCATACTCAGAAGAACAATTCCGGTAATGAAATTTCCACTTTTATAGCCCATGAATTTGAGACAGAATGAAACTTAGAATCTCTGTTAATGGTGCGTAACCACATAATCTAATGTTATGTGTGGAACGCGCGTGTTTCCTTCAATAAGGCTATAGAGAAGAGGCGATTTAAAAAGATGTATTATTATTTAAATAAATTTTACGAACTTATTTTAAAACGAAGTTATGGTAGTTATGTCAACACATATCAATTTAATTATCATTTCTTTTTAAATCTAATAATATTAGATTTAAAAAGAAATGATAATTAACTTGGTACCTGATGTTGTGTGGCTGCCGTTGTATATAGACATCTGCAAATATGTGTAACTTCATCTTCAATCGGGATGCTCTCCTATGGGAACAGGGAGAGAGGGTTTAGTTAGGGCGGAGCAGAATAGAGTTGCCTTTTCTGATCTCTAAAAATATTTATGAGTCCTAGTATACATTTATTTAAAAGTAAATTAAATTGAAAAAGCTTTTAAGTTGACAAATTTTAAGTAAAAAGATATTTTTTTTAATTTTCGTATAACACAAATTCCTTTTCCTTTACAAATAAGTAATATAGAACAAGTGTAACAAATAAAACATAATAATACACAAAAAGTAGAACATTCCATAACTGTTATAATTTTAATGATGACTGAAACATTAATATGCATATTAAAATGTTTCTTTCTAAAATACAAAGTATTTGAAGCTTTTTTAGTTGTAACAAAAGTTCAAACAAATTTTAAAATATTTAATGTGTGCATTTTTGTCGGAAATAAAATTTAATTTCATAAGTGAGCTTTTATTCAAAAACATGCAGTGAAGTAAAATGAAAACTTATTAATGAAAGTGTAGCGATGATGGGATGAAAATATTCAAAAATGGCATATGGCTTCTAAAAAATATATTTAAGCTTATATCAAACATAAGTGGGAGATAACTATATATAATATATTATACTTTAAGTTAAAAAGGTATTTTTTTAAGCCATCGAAACGAAAGAATGAAAGATGTTATAAGTTTAAAGTGTGTAATCTGTCTCCGTCCGGGTCGGTTAAGACATCATCATAACACCTAAACAGATGACCCGAATTCAGTGTAGTTTATTTAGTCATCAGCCTTGTCTGACGAATTAATACTTATTTATTATTCATGAAAATAGGAGGAGACGTGTCTAAAATATTTGATTTTCATTTTAACTACTCTCAACTCTCAGAAAATATTATAAAATTCTAATTAGCAACCCCAACTAAATGAACCTTATTTTGATTAAAATAATCTTTCTATTTGCTTGTGTCCTACATAGCTAGTAGAAAATTCGGATGTAGTGGTCCTGCCATACTACTTTTGTTTCTTTTACTAACATGTAGATTATTATTTTTACCTTTATAAAAGTCGTTTTTGGTTTTTTAACTTTTATTTTTATTTTTATAACATATGATGAAGAAATAAGCGTTTTCAACCAAAAATAACAAATATTTAATACATAAGTGGCTAACAGAGAGAGTTCGAATTGATAAATATTTATATGCAAGCTTTATGTTTCGAAATAAAAGTTAATGTAAAAACCGAGCTTGTTTTATAACTTTCCGCAGGGTCTTAGCTAAAAGCTATAAATTCATCCTACGTTTGAACACAATTCTGATAAACATCACTTCCGTTCAAGTAACGTATTATTAACATTTCTTTTTAAAATATCTTCAAGCAGTTTTAAAACGAACACCAAAATAAGTAACTATTACTGTTATTTATAACTTTAAAGTTTATTATGTATGAATTATTAAGTATGTGATATTTATTAATTAAAATAAAGTGCTAATTAGAGAAAAATATTTCAATACAATAAAGCTCAACCTATACCAAAGCTCTGAATGTGAAACTCACTGCAAGTATTATTTATTCTATTTGTCATCGTAAATATCTTTGTGTTTCAACAATAGTCAATAATCAACATTATCTAGAACTACAGATTATACATAACTAATTATTAAAGAGCATAAAATTTTTTAAAACTTCTTTATTTGACTGTATCCATTAGGTAAGTAACTTAAAAATTTTATCCTTTTTTCTTTCTATATTGAATAAGAATATTAATGAGTAATAATAAAATTAATCATAATAAATAAACCTTGTTGACTCTTAATATTAGTAGTGTTTTTAATCCGATGTTTAGAAAAAATAAAAAAAAAAACAATAATTTTGAGGTATTATACATAAATAATTATTTAACATCTATTTATCATTTAATAGCATAATGGATACAGAAATATTCATGAAATTGTTCGATTTTGTTCAAACGAGCAATTAGCGAACATTTATCATTTTCGTATCCACCGTGACATTTATCGTTTTACAATTGATGAACGGATGCTAGGCCATGTAATCAATTGTCCTCAGAGAATGATTACGCAGGAGAATTGTATTTTAAATGTTTGATATCTTTAATATTCATCGTAATATCATAAAATATAAATATAAGTGTAAACATTGTATATTCGCTTATCTTAGGAAATACTCTAATTTAATAAAGAAAATATATTAACACACAAAACAGAGTGTTGAATACTTTCCTAGTATTACCATGACATTACATAAATCTCGGTTGCGATATAGTAACAGCAAATCTCATGAAAATTCACACCCATGTTCCGACATAGCAAATGTATCCTGACAGAGGTCAGTTTCTTGTTTGTTGTATAAACTAGCCTATCTAGAATCTGTTATTTAGATAACCTGGAATACTAAAAATGATTTCAGTATAAGTATTAGTAATTAGACACATTTATTATAGAAGCTTTTAATATTCTATAACTATTATAATTTGTTAACAATATAGAAAGTACAACAAATTTTCTTTATTTAAAGTAATAATTGTATACGTGCTATAAAACGAAACAATTATGTTCAAAATGAATTACTGCATAAAATAACAATTATGATTATAGCAAATGTCACAGGTTTTTATTTTGATATTCATAAAAATTACATATATTCATTACAAAATATTGCTAACTTATTTTAAAAAAGCGTCTAGTTGTATTCCATCTAGATACTTTTACTTACGTTACCTCATGTAACCCCCACTTACCTATTTAACTGGCTGACAGTGATAAATGTTGGAATGAAAACAGGATTCTGTTGTTCTCCGTGGAATCCTAACTCAGAGCTCAGAACTGACATATTATGCTGCTTTACTGAAAACAGCGAACGCGATGTTGAAACAATGTTGCTGGTTTTAGATTAATACGACGATTTCTTTAGATAAGAATGTTTTGTAACATACAAATAATAATATATTTCTAAAAAATATTTAATGTACAACAAAAATATCTTTAAAATTAAATTTACTGGGTATTAAGACTCACCCAAAATAAAAGAATGTTTTTTTTTTTTAATAAACGATAAAGAATGTAATGTTGTCATTATAAAATATATTCTTATAAATATTATTATGTACTTAAGAATATATTTTCCATAATTACAAGAGATTCAGCAAAATTAAAATGAAAAAAAAAAGAAACAAATTGCCGGAAGCCTAAAGTAAAACAATGATCCATCTATATTTAAGATATATTCATCTAATATTAAATGGAAAGTCGTGAATGACAGAAGTATAAAAGACCGCTTTTAATATTAACGAATCTTTTATTATAAAAATGTATTTTAGACGAATGGACTTTGATCATCTCTAAAGAAATCTTTAACAAAGTAAATGTTTACCTCCGTCGCAATTTCATTCATTTCTTTCTTTCAATTTGTATCAATGAGAAAGTCTTTGAAATCGAATATCAAATTATTATTACTGTAATGTTCAAAAACACTTCATAAAAATCAAATAAAAATGTTACTTTAGACATAAATTTATTTTATTCTCAAATAAAATTTATATAACTCCGAGGGGTCGTTGCTACCAAAAATTTTTAATACCTACTTTGTTTCGTTTCTATTGATTTATGCAAAAAATGTTTACGTTGTTTTTATTTTAGCTCATATACTTAAAAACTAATTATTATTGATATTTATTGAGAAATCATGTGGCTCATGGCTCATGATTTTTACCAGGAGACATCTTTTAAAGCTAAAGAAATGTTGTTCTTAAACTTCATAGACCTCTATTTATAAAATAAAATATCTTTATATGAATTAACCTTATATTAGGAAAAAAAACTGAAGACACGTAATAAATCTAGCAGCTATAGACTTTATATATCATTAAGGTATCACTCCCTCCACGTTCATTTGAAATCAATCTCAATCTATCTACAGCAATCACAGGTTAATTATTTATAAAGAAAAAGCAATTGATATGTTTAAAAATAAAACAATTTGTAAGGAATTTCAATAAATTTATATGTAATAGCTACTATAAGTCTCAGTTATAGGACAACTGGAATTTTTTTTAACTAAATGTTTAAAAATAAATTAATAAATACAAAAAAAATGTTTCTGTACTTTAATTTATAAAATGTATAAAGACAAACCTGCTGAGTTGCTTTCGCTAGCTCTTCTGAGGTCTGAGGCAACATCTTTCCAAGCTGATAGTAGCTTTGACAATAAAAAAATATTTTGAAAAAACTGACTTTCAATAAAGACTTTGATTTTTTTATGCCAATTAGAAAACCTATAAAAATATTTAAAGAATGTTTAAAACATACAGTAGCCGTTAAAATTTATAAACTAAATTTATATAATTTTTTTCTATATTTTTAGCCTTTGTAATAATTCTGTTATTAAAAAAACAAAATGTTGAATATTACAGTTATTATACGGACACAACATATTATGATAAATAAGTTAAAATCATATAATCCCGAACAATTGTTTGTTTATAAAGAGTACAATACCTTAAACACACCGAATATCAAATAAGAAGCAGTATATTGCAATTCCAAAACTAGTTAAGCATTCAGGTTTTCCTAATTAATATCACACGAGATCGGAACTGAAAAAAAATTACTAATTAAAAGAGGCTTCTGTTGACATGGAATGACATCTTTGAATTACTGATGCATAGACGTAATTGAGGCTTCGTCATTGATGATAGCGAGAGCCGTGAGAGAATATCAATTCAAAAGAAAGACGGTGTCACTGAGGGGTGCAACATGTGTTAATATATTGGCACTCTCACATATTAGAAAAAATACAATAATGGTCAAAACTCCGGCGGCAATTGTGGGATGCGAATTACGAGATTTTCATGGGACATTTGACAAAAATAGTGGAGGGTGGATAATTTCAGTAAACCTTACCAAAAATCAATTTTCATATCATAAAAAGTGTATATTATGATGCGTGTGCATGATATTCAATCAATACGGATTGTGTGATACGGATGACATAAACATTACGAAGAATTAGTATGAACTCAAAAAAAACATAAGAAAATATATGTAGAAATTTCTTCTAAATATGGAATAAGTACCTTTATATTAATATACAATATTTAATATTCCTTAAAGTTACACCTTTCATGTTAAATGATACATAAAATTAATAATAAAGCACAACAAGAATTATTACTGCTTAAAAACTCAAAAACAAAATGGCGTCTTAAAACTTTCATATGTCTTTAAATCTTTCTTTGAGCTGATCGTTTAGAATTTATCGTAGCTATTGCATAGTGGTCTCTCAGCGGTAACTTAAACGAAGCTTGTAAATGTATCAAGGTGATTCTGGATCTTGTTTTATCTGTCTCATTTCCTATAAAAACCACCTTTTAGATTTAAAATTCTATACAATATATTTCATTTAAATTCATATAATATGTTTTCTTTGAATATTTTCAAATAGTATATTAATTTTATGTTATTTGAGTATTATAATTACAATGATTGAAATGTTGCATAACAACGTATGTAATAATATAATTTTAATATTAATAATATAATTATTTAAAATGTTTTATTTTAATTATATTTTACATAGTTTTAAATATCCCTTATTAAAATAAATAAATAAGCGTAATCTGAACATAAAATAAATATTATTTTCATTTCTTATCTGTGATTTTTATTTTAATAATATTTAGTACTTAACACCAAAAAAATAACAAAAACGACTACGACGAAAAACATTTTCATAAAACTTGTGCTGGATTACACAGCATGCAGATAAGTACCGATTTGTTACATATCGGTTTTTATTTTTGCACACCGTTGCTATTTCTATGATCATATTCTCAAAATGAAAATATAATTTATAAATATATTATGATTAGTGACTATAGATGATTTTTCAAGAATATATGTCTGATTTTTCGGCTTCATATATGAATTAGGTGTCGTTTATTTATATTCGAAATATTTAGAATGTATGTAAATATAGGCAATAATTTCAATATTTTGAATAATTCTTATAACAAATAAATATTTATCTATAGTATTCGGATCATCTTAAATTTATTATTATAAAATAAGTTGAGTTAAATATTAAATTTAATTATAAAAACATATTACAATTTCTGTTTACCCTAACATTGGTAAGTTTTGAGAAATAAAACCATATCTTGACTCCAATTTATCAGAGATAATAGAAAGACACGATTGGCTATTTTACAAAAATTTAAAACCTCTTAGTATGCAAAGAACAAAATTGTATTCAAATTTTCTCTGAAACACCAAATTTATATTTGGCGTGGAGTTGTTTGAAAATATTATAACTAATATCAAAATAAATTTAAAACGAGTAGGAAGCAAGAAGGAATTGAGTTTCCAAAACCCGTAAGACAGTTGTCATAATTGCCCATAACTCGTTTAACCTAAAGTTATCTTATTTCACACCTTACTGCTCTGGCCGAGAGTAGCGAAAATTTGTGCAAATAAAATGTAAAAATTATCTTTTTGAATTTTTTATTAGATAGAATAAGTTATAATTATTGCTAAAAAAACTATTATCAAAGACAATATTTTTTTTAAAGTTTCAATTCATCAGTAAACTAGTTATTGGTTTGTTTGAAATTATATTTTAGTAATAAGAATTTTACTTTCATTTTGTATTCCATTAAGTAACCTTTTTTTTTTTTTTTTTCTTTCGTCGGAAAAATCCGTTACGGATACCCCGTCGGCCAAGAAGGTGATGGCCGGGGGATTATGTGGGACGCTGCCATTTTTAAGGCTACCCACTAAAAAACCAATGTTTGCCCTTATCGCCATAGTGGGACGTCACGGGATCGCGTTAACACTCACCGTGACAATTCCATTAAGTAGTTAGTAGTAGTCCTAATAGTTTAGAAAGAAAATATTATAGGATTTATTCCTTTAATTTATCTGATCTGTCCCATCTCTACGTATTGAATAATAGGATGGGATTTAACTTTTGGAGCTATGAAGGAATATTTTGATAATTTTTTAAAAATAACATTTTTATGAAAAAATTATAAACCTGTTTAGTTTCAAAACATATGAAAAGATAAAGAAGAAAGAAAAACATAAGGAATTACCCCTGAGCTTACGCTGATAATAATATGTTTGTTAAAACTTCTTCCTCCGGGGAGAAAACTTAACTACACAAAAAATATAGTACATTCTAAGTTATTAGAAAGTTGTAAAACGCTGTTTAGTTGTTCAATAATGTTCAGTATGTACTTTAAACTTTATCTACCCCTTTCAGAAGTTAATTATAAGTTTATGACTGTAAATCTTAGTTTCACTACATAAAATGTAAAATATATTTCATATGCAGTATGGATTCTGTTTGACCTAAAGGAATATTACAAGTCTCCATACATTCATTATTTTTATCAACTATAACTTCATCAGATCATATGAAACATACTTTCATAAAAACAGAAGTAATCTAAATGTTATCGAGGCGGCTGTAATTCATCATGAAATAAAAGCCTGACGGAAACAAGCAATAACACATGATGCGCAAGTTACGGATGGTTGATTTTTATTATATGAAGCAAATTTGCACTGTTATATTAAAGGTTGATACAATCTCATTTTAAATTACAGTCGTCGTTTTTAACATAGTTGTTGCATTAATTTAGCAAGATCGTATTTTTATTATAAAATTAAACAAGAAATAATTAGCAATTGTATAAATATGGCATAATAGAAAATGTATTCATATATATAAATATAAAGCCATTTACTGATGTATAAAATTACTAAAACAAAATCACAAAATCTTGTTGCTCGTTGCAATCTGGCAAACCGCCAGTGTTTCTTAGAAGTTGTTACTGAGTCCTACAAAGATACTAATCTGTGAAGTTTCCTGGAACCGTTGTCACAGATATACTCGAAACCTCCAAGGACGAAATAAGCGTTTAAAAATGCATCTGCATTTTAAACTCTATTATAAAGTTGATCTTTATTTAATCATAGTTCTCTTATCTGGTCTTTTTTTTACTTAAGCTGGTAAAAAATTGTAAAATTACTAAATAAAATATAATATAATGTTAGAGCTGTAATATATTTTTTATGTTAAATTAGCTAATGATAGCTTACCAAAGACTTTTTGGCCTAAACCCTTTACCTAAGGCTCGAAAAAAAAGTATTGCTAACACGCGTCTTGAAATTTTAATTTTAATATACTATTACCGATCACACTTTCATGCTAATTATAATTATAATATTATTTAAATTCATTATGAAAACAACATTGTTTTATCCTCGTTATTACGTGACCTTAAACGGCGTGTAACATAAGGCCCCTTTAAACAAGATTATATAATTAGCGATGCTATAACGTTTTGAAAAAACTACTACTGTACTCATGTCAGATGTACGATGACGATGGAACGTTAGTTCATAGCGACGCCATAACACGAAAAATGGGAAAATTAAAAAAATTGTTTTTGTAGTACATTGATATATATTTGGTGTATATCTTTAAAATAATTTCGTATTAAATTTTGTTCAATTTCTTTAACTTTTTGCGTGATGTATAATGAGATAAACAATTTTGTAATCCATAAGTTTTTAGCTATTTTGTTTTTTTTAATAGTCACTGTTCACGCACGTTTGTAGTTTTATTATCACGGAATCACTAAATCTCACTAGTAAAGGACAATATAAAGTAAAAGTATATTGCAGAATATCCAAGCTTGTATTGCGCTTTTTTTTTTTCAACCTGAACTTAAACATGTTAAAAAAACTCTTAGTTAATTTTAATTTTGAAATGTTTGATATAATGTTGTTGTTCTACATAACGAAAAATAGCACTAGAAATAATGGAAGCACTTGAAAACATATTTAACGAAATGAACAAATTATTAGCTGTTCATTTATTATTTTTAATTTACATTTATAACTGTAAAGTTGTAGTTGTAACATATCCTTAAATGTTATAGTGAGGGTACATCTAAGAATATTCGACATTATTAATAATATATCATTATTATTTTGTACATTTCTCATTTTTGCTTTTAAAGAACTTGAATATTAACTTTCAACCACACTATTGTTGTTTGTATCTCGTTGTATAAAAAAAGTTTAAGAAATTGCTTACAATAAAAAAATCCTCATGCTCTAATTTTAAATACATTACCTAATTCATATTACATAATATAATAAATCTATAAATAAATCAGCTAAAAATAGTGTTTTCATACCATGTTTTTTATTGAAAAACGTTTTATGATACAAATATTTAAAAACAAGCTTATATTTCGACAAGTAATCTAATTCTGTCGATAAAAATACGACAACTACAGAAGCTATGGTCAAACACATATTTTTCGATTCTCTGAAATTAATTTACATACAGTAACATCAATTACTTTAGCCCTGTCGTTAATCTGATCAACTTAGGTTTTTCTATAAAAGGCCTTTCAAATCATCTTTCTAGTTATTTTTATACTTTAATATAAAAGCTACTTAACTAATAGGATAATAAAAGGTCTTTGATATATTTTTTCTTTCATATAGGATCCAATCTTATCACATGTATTGATTACGTTATAAAAATAGTATTTATAACAACTTTTTTTGATAAATTATACAACATAATGTTATCTGTGTCTATGTGTTGTTTTCGTCGTTCAAGTTGTAAGCCAGATATATAGTTTTGGACATTTAATTATAATAACGTGATGGGATTTTATTTACTTATATAAATGGGATAAACAAAGCTTTAGATACATCAATAATATTGTAAGTAACAATAAATCTATAATAGACGACGACCCGTAGTGCATTTCAAGAGTGAGCAATTACTACTAAGTGCTCATACTCTTTTGCTCAATATGCATACGAACACAAAGGGAGTGTCTAGAGTACCTATATGGAAAAAGATATAAAGGTAGTTTAACTTGTAGTGTCTTGATTCTATTTCAGAGTAGAACTTAAAATAAAGAAACGTATAATATGAAGAAAATAGTATGAAAAGTGAAGAGAAACTAAACTGTATTTAACTGTTTTTCTGTCTGAAATAAATAAAATCAATAATTACACCATTTTAGGTAAGATGTGATATAATTTTATTTTTTGATTTATTTGTTCTAGCAAGAACACGATTTCTAACAATTTTGGCCACAGGATAACAATGTTAACGAATATTCGCACAAATAAATTATAAAGAAAATGCGTTTATCGACATTTATATACCTGGCTTAATTGGAAATATGTAAAAATAAATTAAGTATTATATAGGTGATGCTGAGCCGTAAAATATTCACACCCTCTCTTATTGTTTCTCCTACGTCATAATTACATTGGTTTATAAGCGCGGCTTTGCTTGTGTGGTGTGTTAAAAAATACAAAATATCAAATTCATCAGCCTTCACGCCACCGCGTTGATTGATATTAGGCGCTTAATGGCACATTAAATGTTAAAGCAATAAATGTTTAAAACTTAATTGGAATTTAACATTTAAACAAATGCTATAACAGATTTCACATAAAAGGTAGATATGTGCTGTGGCGATCTTTTACTTAGAGCTATTTAAAACACAATCTCACAGTTTTGACCGCGCAAGCGCAGATAGTTCTTAAGGGGCAGGATCATTTACGATTTACTTGATGCTTATCGTTTTATAATTGACAAATGATTATTTTTTTAATGTGCCTATGTGAGTAGGCTGTTTCTGAAGTAAAAGTTTGATTATTATACAGTATCTTCAACATCAGTTCAGTATTTTTTGTGTATAAAGTAATTAATATCAAACTTTCAGGTTTAAAATATTAGTAGAATAAAATTTTTATACATGGGTAAAAAATATATAATCTTTCTAAATCTATTATTTTCATATAAGCTATCAATAACACTTAATTATTTGATATTAGATTATTTGACTTTAACATATACTCATTTAATTAAATATGCATCAGCAAAACTAAAACTAATAACAAAATGGGTACCCACTGCCCCAATAATGCGTATATCTTTACTCATAAATCATGAGCGGAAAGACAGCGATTAATGATTCTATTTCTGAACCCACGCAGTTAAAATTGTTATAGAAATAAGGTTTTCTTTTCTCAATTACCAAATTTATTTTTTTAACAAAAACAATTACATTTTTATATTGGATATAATAAACATGATATAATTTAGAAATACAAAAGAATAGGATTTGTGTTTCGAATAAAAACCACAAATTATTAATGTGAAATTTCATATATTATATTATTTTATATATATAATTTCATATATTACAAGACGAGATTCAAATAAAAGTCAAGTTATAATCGAGTATACAAATTCGAAAAAAAAAAGTATAACGTCTTTAATCATAGAAAACACTGTACTTTCATTTGTAATGCGAGTCTATGTTGTAAATTGCAGTTGTAAGGTTGAACATGTCGGGTAAAACATAAAATATTTGAACATGTAACACTTACACTAAAAATGTACAGCGGCTCATAGAGTGCATATTTTCTTATATTTACTTTTATTTTCTTTATAAGCTTCAGAAGCTACCTAATAGACTGTGACAAATGCTTTTTTCGTCGAGGGAAATCAAAGCTAAAGTTTCTGCCAACTGAGTAAACAAGAAAGGTTATGTACAAAACGAATGAATGCATCCAAACTGAAGGGTAATAATTAATGAAGCAGTTATTCTTAAATGAGCTTAAGATTCGAGCGTAATAAATAACATTTGTATTCATTATATATTTCTTAATTTACTTGCTAAACAGACTTTCTAAAAGTAAATAGTCAGTAACGTTATTAAATATAAAAAACATAAGTTTGTTAACCTATCCTTCACGTCCTTGAAAAGCACGGATTATTGAAGGGATGGCGAGGGCGGTGAGAGGATAGGAAACAGGTAGATATATTTATAAAATTAAATGTGCTATTTTCATAACCAGGTGCTCCAAACAATATAAATGCTGAGTTTATAATTTGTTTATAAATCCTTATTATAACTTTATTTATTTATTATCATTAATACTTATTTAAAAAGCTATAGCACAATATGTCAAAGTCAATTACAAGATACATACGTCAATTTAAAACATAAAATTATACTAAAAATAATTACAGAATAACAAGTTGAACTAGCAAAAATTTCACATCAATTCAAAAAATTTCATTTATTTGCAACTATTCTTGCATTCTGATGTAATGTTTCCTATATTGCACCTCTCTTAATGGAGATCAACAGACATGACAATGGATTATAAGAGCCCAAGGGACAATACTTATAAATCTATTAGCGTAACAAACATTGTCATTATGATAGTATGACAGAATAAAAAAACGTTTTCATTTTAATTTTTTATATTAGTTTTATTTCAACTGTAATAATATTACAGTATTACAAAGATTAAGTTTAATATATTCAAACAAAATAATTCTTGGAATCCACAGAGGGAAAATGTTTAAAATTCCAAGCAAGAACTTCTTTAATTCTTTACAGAAATACAATATTTCTTACTTGCCGCCTATAGGGAATACTTGTTTATCGCCTGTTTTTTATTAGAAGCTACATTCCAAATAAGGTTTTATTTTCCTAAGACAAAATACATTTATATTATTCTTTAAAAAAATAAATACTTCATCAATAGTAATGTTTTTTTTTTTAAATGTACATAAAAATATAAAAACGTTTGTTTTATATGTGGACGATAATCTATAAATAACCTTTGTTTTCAGTTTTCCTGATAATAAAAAAAAAATATTTTGTTATTAACTAATTAATATGATAACATATTATGTTAATAAAAATAAATATTTGTAGCTAATGGAAGATAACCCTCCGTAGGAAAACCAAACGGTCGAGGGTTTTTTTTCACAGTTACAGTTACTGCATGACATGGAATGTCGCCTGATTTCTGCGCAGATTCACCAAAATGTTTAATATAGAAAACTAAGTGGCTGGTAGTTCTTTGCCTGTGTTTGAGGCTATGGAGCTGGGTATCAATAAATTCCGGATTATCAATTAGCCTCTTCGAACGCCTTTCAATAGAATCTAGAGCTGAATAATGACACTTTTCAGTACCGGCTTCATTAAGTTGACCGCAGTACCCTTTATACGACCACACACGGACCTGTGCTTTAAATAATGTTAGATACTGCCTCTGTACTATCTTTGTAAGAAGTGCAGCTTGGTGTGAAGGTTTTCCTTGCTGTTCTAACTCTGGACTCAAAATACTGAAGGAATTTGAAGTTCACGGAAATCTCTATTCCTAACAACTGAAGACGGTCACTATAAAAAATTTACATAGCTCCTTTGCAGAGACTGCCTGAAGTTTGTCACGCTGCAACATGACTTTTCTTTCAGAATCACTTGATCCCTAGCCTAAACACACGTTAGATATATTTCTACGACGGTGTTGTTATGTATGTACCCACAGATACCGGGTTTTGAGCAGATTATAAATATGCATTAGATAGAGAGTTGTATAGAAAAGACCCCTGAGGCACTACGCCATTTATTGTTAAGGGACCCAAGGAAGATCCGCCAACAACTACTCGATTTAGAAAGTCGATTACCCAGTCAATCAGATCAGGAGATATAGCTTGCTTAAAAGACTTGCACGCCAAAACCTGTTAAATGCCTTCCATATTTTCAAAGAGTCGGCGACCAATTCTCCATCCCTCACTATGGCTTCACCTATAATCTGTATAGCAAACACTATATAGTCCCCAATTAACTTATTTCTGCGGAACCCGGTCACTGCGGAGATCATTATGTTCTAGGTATTTAAGAAGGCGCAAGTACAATGCACGCCCCGTAATCTTACAGTATATGGAGGTGACTGAAATCGGTCTATAATTGGCAGGGTCGGCACGGCTTTCTTTCTTAAGCACAGGTTTCATGGTAGCAGGATTTCGGCTTTATCTTAATTAAAAAAAAATAATCTATAAAGACGTGTCAGTATGTGAAACCACTCGATTGCACAGGTCCTAAGTACAATTGCTAGTATACCGGAAGCACAACTGGCTTTTTCACATCGCGACGACACAAAGTTCTGTAGTAAGGCAAATTTCGCGCAATAAGAGATATGATTTGCAGTAGATATGTCAGTGTCTAAATGTGAATTTCTATCAAAAAGAGAATAAAAAAAATATGAATAATTTGAACTTTAAAGCTTTCCTGTGTGCATTAAAGAAATGGGATTGCAGTCTAAAGCGATATTTAGAATGTATTTTTTAGTAGAACGAGCTTTAAATCCGCCCTTGATGTTCGTGACTATTGTGAGACCGTGGTAACGGAGTACAACATCACCATAATATCATCAATTGTTTCACGCATCATAAACAAGTGCAAAAAGGGGTACGATTGAATCAATGTAGAACATCTAAAAATTTGTGGTGAATGTCTAACAGACCTATTATTAATGTTATTTACTAAATGTCTAAAATACGCATACTGGCGTTTAGAGCTAATAAGGCTGTTTTTTGTTAATGTTCTTCAGAATAAAAGAAGTGATACATGATATAACCTAAAATATCGACCTATCTCAATTGTTACGATAGCTTAGGTAATTGAGAGTGATGAATCATCTAGCAACGCAGGTATAACTAATTGATAGGGATGAATAACTACACGATACTTAGTTTTACTACATAGCTGGTATTCTCACTGAATGTGCAATCTTTTGTATGAAACAATTAATAGGAGAACACCTATTTAGGCCTTTATTCTACGTATCTCTAATCTAATCTACGTACATAATCTCTACGTACTTGAGCTGGTATGTTATGATGTTGTTTCGAATAAATTACGTGAAATTAGGGTTTCTACTCTTCCATAGCTCTCCCTTAATATTAATATAGAGATCAGGAAAATCAGGTGAGATCTGCCAATGCCATGTCTGACACTCAATAGATTATATAGATTATTACGAATATTAATAGAAATATGTTAAAGCTATGCTGTTGGTCATAGTTTAAAGTACAAAGAATGACGAAAAGGAGTATTAGTTTTTAAAATCGATAAATATTAGGCCAGGCATTTACCTACCCGAAATCCGGAATAACTCAACTATGAATGTCGTCGAGAGTTTTTAATATTTAAGACTAATTCAATATTAAAAACTCACTATATACTATTAGATCTCTAATGAAAGAAAAGAGAAGACATTGAAAGATAATATAGATTTTTAGAGGAAAGGAAACAATATGGTCAATCGTAGATTCGATTGAGCTAGAGAGGCTAACTAATTTACGCTCTTAAAACATTTTATAAGTCTTTTTTGTCAAGCGGTCTGTTGTTGACCTATAATAAAAAAAAACTATTATATGTTAGAAAAATTATTATATGTTGGGCTGTCAGCAAAGTCCAATACAACAATGGTTTTAAAATGTGCTGAGGTTGCCAGAGGACCGGTGATATATTTATGCAAGGCTTCGTGGACGGATTCAATGACATAGAAAGGTAGAAAGCTTCACTTTTAAAGTGATTGTGTTTCAGCATCAACGGCTTTCAAGATTTTCAAGAACTAAAAGTATGACATTGTCCTATATTGAAACAAAGGTTACTAATGTGTGACAAGTCACGGTTAAAAACAATAACATACTTCCTAGGGTTCATTGTTACTAGCACACTAACAATATTGAGTTCTGTATCTTGTGTTATTTCAAATATGGATATTAAATATGAAAAGACATTTTTGAGGCTAATGAAAAACTTCATATTATTTTATTTAAAATATGATTAATGTTTAAAATATCTACCGAAATAAAAAAAAACAAGAAATATATGCCTAAAATACTTTCATATTTCATAACAACTACGCCTCTTCAGCGAAAATAATTCCCTTCGTTTGCAATTGTGAAGGTCGCTTTATAAAATAAAGCTGCAGAGTCAAGCGGATGTTTGTAATCACAAATTTGTATTCCAAAGTCACAATACCTCCATTTAAATATAAGGCTCCAACGTTGGTATAACTTGAATGGTTGAAAAGATTCACAAAATAAACATTTGTATTATAAATAAATTATAAGAAAATATGCGTCTTATGTGATCTGAAACTACATACACACTTGCTTAGCTCTAAGCTGATTTATATAATTTATATTTTAATAATAAATACGGTATAGATTATCACAATAATTATTTTCCATTTTAAAGAAAAGGCAGTACGATGAATATTATTTCAAGTTTCGTCAACATAAACACAGTTTTAATCTCTCGAGAGTTAAATGCTGAAGCTAAAGCATTATGTATGTAAATTACTGCGTTGCATTGTTAGAAAAAGCAAATGAATATGGAAATAAAACCAAACTAGTTTTGTTCTGAATTTATTTTTTCTTCGTTGTTTCAGTTTTATTTAACACAGTAATTCTAGCACTTTTATTTGAATAGATGTCACCTTGTATAAGTACTTAGGTATATACATTATTATTATTATTATACATAATTTTATCCTAATTTATACATCAATTAACTTCCGTCAGTGATTTTGTCTGTCTGGATTTTGATTACTTTGATTGTTTTTCTTAGTATTAAAAATCGGGTTACTTCTACGAAAAGTGTTCTTAATTTCCTGTATTATTTCTTTATTTATTTACTTCATATTTTTTTGGTAAGAATAGAAAAAATACTAAATATTAATACAATTACCTAAAGAGGAGGAACCTGAAAACATGAACGAAGATTAATTAGAATTAAAGAATTTAAGTTGAAGAATAAAATAATGTATATAATGTAATAAAATAATGTATATATTTGTGACTAAAAATCGTCCAAGAAGTTTCAGCTATATGTTTTTAATTGGAGTGAATGAAGATGGAAAATGGATACAAAGTAAAACAACTTCCTCAATAGTCTTAATGGTAAGAGTAATTAGAAACTGGAACCAACAGCAAAAAGTTTAACTAACAAAATAATATGTTTCAATAGTTTAGAAGGTATGTTAGAAGATACAACAGCATTTGTGTATGTTAATTCAGTAAAGAAATAAATTTGTACAGCTCCTGTTAGGGATAAGAAAATACGTAAAATAATGTCTGGTTTTAAGGAAACTCTGTTACGAGAACGGCAATCACATACATACTGACATACTGACATGACAACGATAATAATCAGTGATAAGGTTCATCGTAATTCACTCTAACAAAAGATAATACTTAAATGATAGGTTTTGAAAGAAATTGGATTTGATAATACCTAAAATTCCATAAAAAAAAGTAAATAGTAGTAATCCATAGGAGGATTGTATAGAAATGAGTATTAAAGAGAAATCAAATGCAAGTTGCGGTGGTGTCTAATTATTACCTTATTCAGCTTGATCCTCAGTATATCAAAAAAAATAACACCAAACTGCTTACATTGTAGTAATGACATTTGGGTAAGAAGATGTTTTCATCGTTTTAATGAAGTCAACAGCAAATATTTTTCTCTTGACTGGCGCAGTGTATGATCAACGGCAAATAGTATTTTTTGGTTTTATTTTTCCACACAACTACTACAAAATCACATACATACATGAACATATATATTTCAGGTCCTTGTTTGTAACCGCATTTGCCCTATCTTTATCACAAATATGTAAATCACTAGTGTAAAAGAAGTTTAAAGAAATCTAGTAATAGTCAAAGGTACTAATATTTTTTTAATATAAGAATAGAGAAAAAAGAAGACTGAAACTGCTTCTAAAAAAACTACCGGTGTTACATCAGGTCTTTGTAGTTGGACAAAAGATGATTTTCAATTAGCTTAAATACATCAAGATGTCGATTATTTAGTTAGCCACGAAATTACTCAATATTATTGTCATAAGTATTGATAGACGCAAGTATATTCTGATATATATGTTATTAACCTACCTCATTTATTTCGTTTACTAAAAACGAGCAAAGCCAAGATGTTTATTTTCTGTTTCTTATACATGTTATGCTGTTACATGTCACAAAAACTTTGAAAAGAGCTGTAACGGATATAGTAATACAATTATGTAGATATACTAATATCTCTCTCTTTTTAAAATTAAAATAAAAATTAGAAACTAATGTGTTTGATAATATAAGCAATAAAATGAAAATGTACATTATAACGGGAAAATATTTTAGCATTGAAAGGATTTTTGGCGGTTGATGACGTTCCAAACGGTGGACTTGATTGCAAGGATGTGAGATCTCAAATTTCTATTAGTGGCACTGGGAAACAAAAGAGGTATCAAAAATATTAGTCAATGAAATAAACATAAATAATAAGATAACTCTGGAAAATATAAAATATATTGAGCTATAGGTAGATCGCTTTCTTAGATTGAATATACATATAAACTGTTTAAATGAGAAAGGAAGCCCAATTGTCCATGTTGTTGTATTAACATATTTATCCTCGAGTTCTTGGTAGGTTTTGTATATTCTATTTATAGACTGTTTACTGTAGACGGTATTTTAATTTACTTTTTTTTTCATTTTTGATAAAAACGGATGTTGCCTACAATGGTGTCTACTTCGGTGCTACGGCAATAACTGAAAATTGCTTATCATCTTATGAAGAAATATGTTCGAAATGATAGCGTAGGGCTAACCCTACGTAGGGCTAAGTCTAAGACTTCGTAATATAATTAAGTAACAATTATCTTGTTACAATTTTGATTTATATTAATATTATAAATCAGAATGTATCTTTTTTTCTTTGTCTTTCTTACTGATAAAATTAAATTTGATAATGAATAAATTTAAGTTTTTTTAATAAATATTAATATAATGTACGAATGTGTTCCACAGAATATACATTGACGTCTAAATTTGTATTTAAAACAGTAATTACTTTACCTTTAAAAAGTTAGGAGTCTTAAAAAATAACAAATAACAAATTTGGTCAAACACACAAGCAGTTTTTAAATCAAATATAGTACCGTAGAATACAAAAAATAATGTAAAAGCTTCAATCAAAATAAAATATTTCAAATGAAAGTTGTGTTTTTAAATATATAATATTCATATCACAGAGGGACTGTCATTCATTTGTCATTTTAAGTGTAAATGTAAATTTATTAAAAAAAAATATTTTATTTTAACATAAAAACAATCATTTATGCCTTTATCAAAAGGCTCAAATATAAACATGAAACAAATATGATTTTATTTGTTTAATAATCATAATTATGTTACTTATATATTTCTCTTACACTATATTAATAATATTATATCATATATGTTTGTATTTTACATAGTACTACTAATGTTTTATAAGGTTTACAACATTTGGCTATAAAAGATATGATTATATTTTTAATTAAGTCACTATGTTTGTTGAGAAAACATAAAAATATAAAAGGGTCGTCACGTACACGCCAGACTTTATGGTCGATTTGAAAATAAAAGCGCCGGTCAATTTTTGCGCCAACTGTAAAATATGAACTCAGTATTTTACGATTTAAGTGAGCTTAGATATTTTATACAATTATTAAATACAACCTATAATATAAATTAGTATGTTCTGTTATGTTTTTTTTTAATTTTTATTAGAACGTTTCTCTTATATATTACAAAAATTCTCGTATATATATTAACACTTAATGTTTCTACAAAAGGATATAAGGAATTCTTAAATCACTGAGAAATTGCCAGAAAATGATATAGTTTTCTATTTTCAATTTAGAGCTATAATTTCTTACGATTATAATTGGTCTTCATTTTTGTTCTGATTATGACCTTTTTTTTTAATATTACAGTAACTCTAAATAATTAAACCATGTGCTGGTTTTCAGTTATTTTTTCTTAAAATATTTTAATACTCATTGTACATTTATCCCAATCCCCTCCTATATCTATTGATGTGTCTCTCTGGCGAGCTCGGGACTCAGGTGCACGTCGGCTTTACCAAAAATATATATCAAAAATCTGGGCACGAGCCGGCCTCGAGAGAAGTGAGGCGTAAAGCAACCTCAAAATCCCAGCATCGTTGTAAATGACATACCAATAAAACGAGTCAGTTGCTGTTCTGTAAAAACTCTTATACTCCAAACCATATAATGTTAAATTTTATTTCTATTTTCTAGTATTACCGAAATGGTTTACAAAACATCTTTATGATATTAATAATATTAATTAAACTGAATTATTTCACTGCAACCAAATATCTAAAAACAAAAACAATATTTTAAATTATATGTAAAATAATCCATATAGCGTTTTTTAATTATTTACATTTTATATTTTTTACATTTTTATACTTGTATGCTTTTATAAAAAAAATATAAAAGCTTTATATTTTATAATAATAGTAAGCCTAAATAACACGTCCAGTTTTTATAAGCACAATTCTTATAAATAAATATGCTGATATAACTGCAGCAGAGCTGAAATAAAAATCATTACTTTACGTAAACTTTTTATATCTAAAAAAACAATCAAGGTAGAACCATATCATCAAATATTATTTGATCTAAATGTGATCTACAAGTGATAAAGTACATACATCTGCTCACTCACATTCAATATCACTGACAATAGAAAGCGCTCAGTAATAGGAGCGCATACCATGAGCATCTGCAATTTGAAACCAATATCGTAGGTTTATATCATTCACTGGTGAAATATTGCCAGATAATGTATTGGATGCTCAAAAGACAATTATACCATTCAAATTGAAGCTTAGCAGTAGTAACTGACATACAATGAAAGTAATATAACGGAAATATTGAGCATCCCTTTATTACGTGTTACGTGACAATGATTGTCCCAATATATATAGACATTCGATACACAAACTATTCAATTTCTAGTTCGTTGATAATCCGTCATCAAATTGGTTGTATAACATCAGATAGATTGTTAATCTACTTGTATGACGAAGATTCTGCAAAATAAAATTATTACCAATATTTTATGTCTTTTAATTAAAAACATCGAAAAAGATAAGCCACTGATTCCAATTTTAATATTTTATTGCTCAGATTGACGACCAATTTGTTACGTGGTTTAAATAGTATTTTCAATAACACATGTTTCATCCGTCATTAATTCGTATTTTTCATTGCATTTTTATTTCCTTTGTAATTTACTAAAATATATTTTTATGAAAGGATTTTATTAAATAACTACATCATTTTAAGGTAGTAGTATATGTTCCATAAAGTTTGTTTTTACATGTCAGCTACGGAAAATATTTGTTGAAACGTAAATATTATGTTATATCGAGTGTTATTTATAAATTATTGTCATCATTTCCACAGAAACTAAAGACAGATGGTCAGAAAATAACACTTAGCTAAACTAAATACAGGTTTATCAAAACCTGTATTTATAATTTATGTCGTATTATGTCGCAATATAATATTATTTATGTGTTTGAAGTTTTGGCCTGATTTTTGGGACTGATTTTCATTCTTAGCCTGTGTAAAGTGTGTGTCGTAAAGACCTAGATTGTTTCTTAAATGAAGTAACTTTTCATTTTTCATCAGAATGAAATGCTTTAATTAATAAAAAATTAAACAATTTCCTTCTTTATTTTATTTCAGTTGGTGTACTGAAACGTACAACCTACTTTAATTTTTTGATATAAAAAATTTTTGATTTTAAATTTTTTGATTAAAATATATATATATATATATATATATATATATATATATATATATATATATATTTTAAAATACTAAATAAGAGTTGCTACTTCATTTGCTGGTCAAAATTTCATATAATATTAAGTTGACCACTGGGCCACATAGCGTTGCTAATAGGGTTAATTTGGACCATAAATATAGAAAATATATCTATTATCTAATTAAAGTGTTTATATTTCTAAACGGTTCATATCTATATATAGTTCTTTATATATTAGCAAAAACATAAGTGTGATTTTTAATATCCTTGTTTTTTATTTTTTAAGCCAAACGTGGACTACATTCTTTCTACAACTCATAACTTTATCTGATCTGATCTATAAGGAAAGTCAATTTAACAAAATTAAGCTAACTTTATTTACTTACTTTTTTTACTGTTTGAAAATTAAAATATTTGTAAAAAAATACCTACACAGCATTTTTTTGTGTAAACTTATTTTTGCTGGATGAACTTTTATTTCGTATTAAAATGTAAATTAACAAGAATATTTTAGCTAAGGAAGCTTTTATGCCCTTTTAAGCGTTAAGTCATGTTTATGGAGACAGTAACCGGTGTAGAATAAAAGTATGGGTATGCTAAGTTTTTATAATGTTGAATAACATAATCTACTGGGAAGTTTTAAAATAAATAACTGTCCTTAAAAACATATATGGAATGAGATTTATTTGTATAATATTACTAAAAAAAAAAACAAAATAAACATCTTTGCAAATACACAAATAATTTTGATTACGAATATATAGGAAATTTTAAACAGTGTAAGAGACAAGAGCACAGTGGACATATGTAATATGTATTTCTTGAAGATTTAATTTAAATATGTGTCGTTAAGAATATTTAATGAAAACAAAACAGTTAATCAATTAAAAAAAAAATGTTCCTTAAATTAAAGTATGCATTAAGAAAATAAAAAAAACATTACATATTGGTATTATATAGCAATAATACTAACATAACCACATATTAACTATTGCATACTATTGCAAAAGGTGGCTTTGAAATTGTAGTTGTTCTGAAGGCTCAGAATAATTAATTTTCTAAAGGTGGGATTTTGAGGAAACAAACATTGATAAAGAGAAGTTCAAACATTGATAAGTGCAGTCTTGTTGAGCAAAGCGCCTGCTAAGTTATATTCAAGGTAAAGTTTTCGAGTATGTTGTCTTAATAATAATGTGTATTTGTTGTAAACAATTGCCATTTAGAACAATTTTAAAGTATACATGCATTTGTGCATATTTAAATATAAAATATATTCATATTATAAATATATAAATATATTAATATAAGTATATTAGTGATATAATATATTAGCTTCCGTCCGCGGCTTCACCCGCGTAGTGTTTGAATGGAAAATACTAAATAGCAAATTGCACCACCTATTCACCACCACTTTGGGCCGCACCAACGAAAAGTAAGTACTTGGTAGTTGTCTATAAGATTTAAAATATATTCTAAGACCTGCGCAACATTTAAGAGATTTTGATGTTTACATGATAATGGATTACCAAGGTTAAATTATAGCACTACATCTCGAGCAGATTATCTCTGTCCCTATAAGATAACTTATTCAGGTGCTCTGTGAGAAAAAATCCTTAGTACTGGAATATGGCTCTCAAAGCGAGGTAAAATTTTTCTGACTCTCTGAATCCATCATGTTTGACGTGTGGCTTGATTTAGACGGTGAAGATTCTATGGCTTGGTGTTGTATTTTTGCCTTTTCATGCAAATCTGAACCATTTTAGATGCTGGTCTAATAAACCTCGGTTGTCATGAATTGTACATGTACCTAAATATGATTGGAAGCAAAACTTTTGTGCAATACTTGAGCCTTTTCATACAAAAGTACTATAGCATCTATCCTGACGGTCTACTGACGGTCTATAAAGGTTAATGAGGATATATGGGACAACCGCATTAGTTCTTATTGATTTTTCTAATATCTTTATTGTTGTTGTACACTCTTAGCTTACCTTTAAATTTATTTTCTAAAGAGGTAAACCTATTTAGCCCATTATAAGCAGGTAAAAAATATTGGTAATATATTGTCAGAACCCGATGTTGCAAATTACTGTTAATCTCCAATTTATTTTCTTTTAAAATTTATCTATTGGATGGTGGGTATGTAATAATCAATTGGTTCAAATTTTGTTAGTATAGCTTAATCGGTGTCGGAGAAGATAGCGAACAAAATTTGATCGAGTTGACCGGTAAAGAGCTTTGCTTCGCTCAGCTAATCTATCCAGGGATTACTTACGTTTTTAGTATTTTGTTGCTGTTTATTAAAGTCTAACCCTCGATGTTTCTTCATTTTAAACATGAAAAAGCACCTTATTTCCATTTTTATAGAAAAAAATATATTAATTTTTGAATAATTAGACAATATTAGTAACCAAAAAGGCAATATTTTATTCTTAAGTACACACTAAAATGTAAATAAGCCTCGGGGGACAGACTTCGTTGCCGTTGCAGTTTTGTTTTAGCGGACGCAATGTTTTGCGGTGAAATTTATTAATCATAGAGCTTTTAATCCGGAACTGTGTCATAATTTACGTACAATCCAGTTTCATAAAAATGTTACTTATTTAAAAATAACAAACAATGTATTCTATAATCATAGTGATAAATGTTATTCTTAAATAACTGATTAAAATATCTCAGGGCCAGTTGGTAGATATAAACTGATAATGACAATTATTGATTTGCTATTTTTTATCATGTGTTTCCTACTGGATTTTATTTTGCTTATAGGATTTATCGAATTGGGAAGTGTTTTATCAATAATATGCATAGAAACGTATTTACTTAAATAAGTATATACATGTATATATACGAAATCAAGTTGTGCATCTCCATTGCATATTCTTCGACATCTTTTTGACAAAAAAGACACGATGCGGCGATGTTCCAAACTCGCGAGTGTAGATTTAATAAAGGCGGTCTCTATCGAGTCCAACGTCTTTAACTTTAATTTAGCTGATCCATTCCAAGGACGCGAGTAATACTCATTATGACCGAATTAGTGCTTTATACTGGAACAGCAATTATTCCTGCTTGAATTGCCGTCGCAACTTAGAGAAAAATGTAGTTTTTTTTACTTTCAATTCGGTTTTAGTCTCAATGTAAGATATAAGCCAAAGCCAGAATCAGCTGGTACCAAACCTTCCTGGAAGAGTTCACCGCCCCCTTCCGGTAACCGAACGGCGCGATGACACACTCCCGGAATTTTCGTAGTTGACGGGACATGCTTTCGTGAATGGTGGTGTACCGTGTTTTAGATCCGCTACCCTCCGTAAATAGTTTCCCGGGGTCTTTGAATCAATGTACTGCTTATTTAGTATTGTATATACTCAGCATAGAAACTCCTCTGGTGGACTTTTCTTAACATCGTCAACAGATTTACATGGTTAAATTTCTTAACGGCGCAACTAGATAGTGGATTGTCACCAGCCATGGCCAAAGCCTACTAACATTTGTGTGTCGCCTGATTAGCACCATCCGAGGATTTGGCATGTGGTATATTTAAGGGGTACTCTCTCACAGATCAGTGTTATCCTTGATATAATTACTTATATAAATATAGTATAGAGGAGAGCCAAGTTTAAATAATTTCGTTTTGTCTGTGCATTCCTTTGGGTACAATTTACTAACATTAAGTAGCTTAATATTTAATTGTTTTACTGATGAGAAAAAGAAACGGTTCACAAAAATTATATTTGAAAGTCTCAGAGTAAATTAGAATATTCGAACAAAAAGACTTACTTGATGTTCTGATAAACTGTTTAATGTAATTAAAAGATATTTGTTTTAACAGTATAATATAGTGTATTAAGAGTCTAAAACTTTATAGTTTTTTAGGAAAATGTGTATTAAGTAATTATTAATAGCCAAATTAAAAAGATTTTTATACATATTAAAAATATATGTCCCGGCCGTGTCTGTCTGTCTTTATAATAAGAATAATATACATATATTTTTTTTAAACTAAACTAGATCGAGTTTTTGTACCGTTTTCACCAATAGACAGTGTTATTCCAGAGGAAGATTTAGGTGTATAATTTATCATGTTTTTTGCTAATTGGTGATTGACTAAATGTTACGACCATCGAGGTTAAGGTTATACGACATTAAGGGTTGCAAAACCTGTATCTGAAATAATAAGAAAACAATAAATAATAAAATTGTGTCCATTCATTACGAATTAATCTTTATAGCAATTGTCTTATTCCTACATAATGCTTTTTGATTCATTACGTCATTTAATATGCGGCATCAATTACTTAATTATTATCTTTTAATGCTTTACCTTGAGCACTACAGTGTTGAAAGTAATACTCATCATACTGTATTGTATTAAATAAACAAGTATATATAAGATGACTAGAAGTTAAACTTTAGGAATAAAATACAATATTCAGTATATTTCCGCTTACCGTAATTCTAAGGAGTTTAACATGCTTCTACTACACATTAAATAAAATAAGTCGTACCATTAAAAAAGATGTGCAGTTTCATCCTGTCTCAATTCCGTGGGTTGTTAAAGGAGAAAATTTCATTATAAGAATGGCTCTCCTGAATAAACGATCTACGTGTAGTGCATGCTTAAGACTTAGCCACTGTTTAATATAAGTAAGTAATTTTGGTGTTGAACAGTTTCAAAAATTAGTAATAAATGCTTAACACTACAACCGGATATAATTCAAATTGAAAACAGTGGAAATTAGCTTGCTGTTTTTAATACTTTGATCTTTAACTTAATTTTATTTATTGAAATAATTCTTATCAATACGTCATAATATTTATTCTTTGACCGACAAGTTAACTTTGATAAAATATTCAGATCGCACATTTATATTATTATATTATAGAAATTGCATGTATAATAGAAATGATGATGAAGTTCTCGTTTTATTCAACAGAACTCCTAATAGCTAAAAGTAGTACTGAATACATATGCATTTAGACCTCGCACACAAACATCAGAAGTAGCGCTCCTGACTATATTTTAAGCCTTTGTATGAGTTTAAAGTATAGGGGATTAAAAATAATTTGCAGGAAAACGAACCCGCGCCCGCATTCGCTTTTAAATAAACAAACAATGGTAATTTCGTATTCCACGATAAGAATTATGAACTTTTGTAAGTTATTAAATTTTCATGTACAAAATAATAAAAGTATATTAGAAGACAATATTTCATCATTTATACCATTTGTTTTTTATTTTTTTATCAGCAACAGATGCATTACTTTACACCCAACAAGAAATATATGCGTCCTGTATAGCAACAACAAATAATTTGTCAGAAACTTTAAGAAAAAAAACTCTTGTAATAAAAGTGCCTTAATCTCTCTTAAAAGTGTAAATAATAACGTTTTTATATTTTTTCATAAAATTCGTGGAAATTAACGGAAGCATATTAATAGGTAAATTAACGAAGCATATAAATACGTAAATTACCGAAAGCATATTAATACGTAATAAATTAATAACTATAAATTAGTTATTAATTTTACATGATTTTACTTAAATGAAATATACTTCTGTTTTTACTGAATGAACTGATTATTTATATAATCCAACCCTTTATACATTTAATATAACGTGTCATTCATTCGTTAATGTTTTAGTTTCATTTTGTGTAGTCGTGTCTTATTTGGTTTGAACTCATAAAACTTTTAAATCCTTGGAAAGTTGAATTAAGTTTAAATACTTGTGAGATGAGAAAATTAAAGATTAAAGATGAGATGTAGATTGGGATAGAAATACTTTATATAAAATTATTGGAATTAATAATGGAATAAAAATTCTAAAATATAAAATTATTATATAATATTATTAGAACCTTTTAAAAACGGAATAAGTAATGGTGTAAGTTAAAATTAAATGATGTAATTGTGAAAGCCTAATTTAGGTGTAATGTAAATAAAATCTGCTTTACATTTTTATCCACTTCATAAAATAACCCGTCTATCTGTAACCGACCTCTGTCTGTACATTACATTGGTATTTTTATTGATTTTTCTGATAAATCGTTATTGCGCGACGAATAGAATCCAAAATAAAGATTTTAGAATTTTTGTTTATTTGTCGACTTGTCTGGGAATTTTTGCTTACACATTTCAAGATAGGTTTATCCGATTTGATTGCGGATTTCACAAAATTATATTTGTAATCCCAATCTAATACTAAGTATTTGTACTACTTTAATTAGTGAATTCATAAAAAATGTTGTCCATATCAATAAGCCGACGTTAGACCTTTTATAGTCACCCCTACCCCTTCTATTTACCTCTTTTATAGGATCGCCTACTATCACTATCGAGTCACTATCGAGTGACCTTCGTACGTTTCAAGAAAGGGTCACAGTTCTTGCTGACATCCCCGGGTAATACATTTAAAACCCTATTGGGTTTAGCTTTAGATAAAAGACATCTAGAAAAAAAAACTTCCGTCACTAACACTAATTCGCAAAAACCCATTTATTTTAGAAACGCACAGCGTGTCTTTATAATAACTAGGAATATTTTAGCAAAGCAATATTGCAATTTTTCGATTTTTATTATTATTAAATTATTACCGTATTCTTTTGTAATATAGTTAGAAAGCCAACAACAAATTAACAAGACGCGCCTAGAGGTTTTACTAGTTGAAAAATAGAACCCAGAATAATGTAACTATGTGTAACCAATGATAAAGCAAGAGAGCAAGGGCGATGATTATTTTCCAGCACATGACTTTCATATCGATTTTCCCTCGTCTTAATTAAAAAGAACTACTACTTAATCTTAATAAAAATCACTAGTACTAATACATCAGATTTTTTTTAAAATTTGATTTTAAAAATAAAGAATTTTTGGTAATCGTTGATTTGTTTATTCAAATGAAATATATTATCTTATATCATATAATATTATTTTAACTTTAAGTGAAATCCAATATGAACGTCTAGAATTCGTCGTAAACTAATTTTCTAGAACTAGTTAATGTTCCTAATAAATTGACTTGGCATGTACGCTTTCAAGTTTCGTGCAATTAAGTAGTTTCGAAAGTCTCACAAGAGACTTGACAACGAGTGTTTACCGAATACCTATATATTTATTTAGAATTGAAAACTTTATCTAAAGATCTAGTTAATCCAAATTATATTTATTTTGCCGTAAAAAAGCGTTTAGCAGGTATAAAAGTGTAATTATATAAAAATATATTGTAAAGTTTTTTATTGTATTACTATAAAAATATTTTAAAAGTTACATAAATTATTTTTTCTTAAGGACTTACTGTACAATATAAATTGATCTAAAAATTTTTACAATTAAAATCCTATATATATTATCCTATATATATCATTTCCTTAACTGACCTAAGTTACGTCTGACTTAAGTTCAGACCACTGTGGTCAAAAATTTTCTCTTTTAATTGACCATAAAATTAAAAGGCCCCTAAAATATAGTTGCAGGCCGGTTACAAAAAATCATTCCTTTTAATAATAATATTGCAAAAAAAATAGTTAAAGTAAATTTAACAGACGATAATCCAAATAATCTATATAATAAAGTATTCGAACTTGTATTACATGAATTTAATAATACGTTTAAGTCCATAACAAAGATAAAATACTTTCATCTTAAATTTAGTGATTGGGCGACCGTAGGAATATATAAAAGTAGAGAAAAGTTATACGATTTATATGGAGAGAGGCAATGGAATCATGATCCGTTGTTCTTGAATAAAGTTAGGATATTTTCTAAAATATTTAAGAACGTTTGCTTACATGCCAAGTCGATATATATTCGAAATAAAATCGTAAATTCAGACGATAAAATAAAAGCAATTTGGTATGTTTTATCTAGTGTTACGGGGAAAACTAGGGCTGCTAAAGAACCTATAAAGTTAAAAATTAATGATAAAGTAGTAAGTACAGATATAAATGTGGCGACCATTTTTGAATCTTTTTTTACTGAAATTCTATTAGCAGTCACGCGTAATTTAAATTCTTCATCATCTGATGCAATCATGGAACTAACTAATAACGTTAGAGTCAGTAATAAATGTTTTATTTTTAAGCCTGTTTCATCTGATGAAATTGTTAAAACGTTTAGAACCTTAAATCTGAAAAAAACCGGTGATCTTTGGGGTATATCAGTTAAATTACTTAGCAATATTATAAATGAAATTGCCCAACAACTTTGCTTAATTTTCAACAAATGTATTGAAACCGGTATTTTTCCAGATTTGATGAAAAGTAGTAAAGTAGTTCCTTTGTTTAAAAATGGCGATAAAAGAACCGGGAAACTATAGGCCTATCTCTGTTTTACCGACCTTAAGTAAGATCTTTGAAAAGATTATTTTAAATCAAATGTCAGAATTTGTTTGTAGCAATAAAATCATGCATAGTGAACAATATGGTTTCACCAAAGGTAAATCAACAACTGATGCGGGTGCCACGCTTCTTAAGCACATTTACGACGCATGGGAAAAATCGCAGAATGCAATCGGGGTGTTTTGCGATTTATCCAAGGCCTTTGATTGCGTTGACCATCAAACGTTACTATGCAAACTTAACCACTATGGTGTGCGTAGTGTTGCGCTTGATCTTATTGCCTCTTACCTAGATCAAAGAGTCCAGACGGTTGATGTAAATAATTCTAAATCGGCTGGTTGTTATCTAAAGATGGGTGTTCCACAAGGATCTATTCTTGGTCCCTTTTTATTTTTACTTTATATTAATGATTTGCCCTTTTTCGTAAAGGGCTTATGTGACATTGTGCTTTTTGCTGACGATACCTCGCTTATTTTTAAAGTCGGGCGTAATAGAACTAATTATGACGAAATAAGCAGCGCTCTGTCACGTGTTCTTCATTGGTTCGAAATAAATAATTTGGTCTTAAATACAAGGAAAACCAAATGCATGGAGTTTACACTTCCCAATGTAAAAAGTCAGAATTGTAGCCTGCTCCTTAACAATGAAGTTTTGGAAATGACTGACTCAACGGTTTTCCTAGGTATAACTTTAGATAAAAAGCTCCAGTGGAACCCCCATCTCTCTACACTCGCAGGCAAACTCAGCTCCGCCGTCTATGCAATTAAAAAAATAAGACAATTAACAGATTAGAATTATTTTAGTTACTTTCATTGCATTTTGTCTTACGGTATTTTGTTATGGGGCAGTGCTGCTGAAGTTAATTCTCTATTTATTTTACAAAAAAGAGCTGTGCGGGCTATTTATAACTTAAAAGCTAGAGATTCCCTGAGAGATGTCTTTAAAGAAATTGGTATTCTTACGGTCGTTTCTCAATACATATTTAATAACATTTTATTTGTACGTCACAATTTGGATAGATATGTAAAAAATATTGACAGACACGCTATAAATACTAGAAATAAAAATAAACTTTCAATGCAGATATTTCGTCTGCAAAAAGTAAAAAAATCCTTCATGGGCATGAGTGTTCGCATATATAATAAGCTTCCACAAGATATCTTAGACCTTCCTTTACTTGCTTTTAAATCTAAAATTAAAAGTATACTGTTAAATAAAGCTTATTATAGCATACAAGAATTCTTAGTTGATCGTATTTCGATCAAGTAAAAGGTTAGGTTGTGGAGCTTTGGTTGTTGACTCATTTGCAGGATATTCTAATCTTTACATCAACATTGTTCACATATTTTAAAAAGAGCAACTGTTGAGTTTCTGGCCAGCTCTTCTCAACAGAACAGCATTCCGAGCTGGTGGTAGCTTAAGGACGGACTGACTACTGACATTTTTATAATGTAATAATTGACGATTCAAAAGTGCGTGTAAATGCCTATTTGAATAAAGATATTTTGAATTTGAATTTGAAATTTGACGTTGAAATTACTTTAATTTATTTTGTTACCTTCAACAACATCAATAATTTTCATGATTTTTTTTATAAAATTAATATTAAACAAAAAAAAACTAAAATTGAGTGCCTTTCACAGAATAGGTGAGGAGGAATCGGTCACTTCATAATTTTGTTATAATCGTTCGTATATCCACATTAGTATATGTTACATCGCTTTTAAATATCATAAAAATAATAGGGTGTGGCTATAATTATAAATGTACATATTTGAAACAAGCACGCTGAAACCCCACGTACAGTTATAACTTCCCTAAATTCTCTCAAGAGCAAAATGGATCAAAGCAAAGAGCAAATTCATCAAAGTATATGTGAAAAATACAGTAATATCACTTTTACGGATGAAAGACTTTAACGGAACAGTGCTGAAACAAACAAAATTTGAGCTTACAGATCTAAAATGAGCTACACGAGTGGTCGAAATGGTTCAAAATGGTCTTCTTTCTGCTTAGTATTTTCTAAGATTACACATTTGAAATAAAACTATTTTTTACGGATTAAACTTGCGGATAATTTGGTTACATTTTAATTTTAACCTGACGTTTCGAATGCTTTGCAGCAATCGTGTTCACGAGTAGACGAGATGTAAAGGTCTGTCAGTAGTGAGTTAATTAGCCATCTACCTCCAACGGTTCCTTAATTTTCTGGCATATTTCTTTCTGATTCTTTAATGATTTAGTTTCATATTAATTAGTATGACAACTGGTATGGTTAGTGTTTGGTTACAGCTTGGTAATTCTGGAAATGTTGTTGAGATTTCAAAATAAAATTACAAAGAGATCATATAAGATTATGGTGTAAATCTTAACCATAATACACTTCTTAAAGAGGTACAGCAGATTTTCTAGCAAGATTTTACACCTGGTTACAAGCTCACTAACTATCAAAAATCTGGCTTTTAATGTTGGCTTTAGCCAACATTCGGTTTTTTATACGAGCTGAAAACTGACTTTCGACTTCTCGAAATCTGATCCCCTTATACTACAAAATTAATGAGATTTTCAAAGGATTTTTCTAAATGACATGTCGACACTGGACCTCTTAAGAAATCTTTGAAGCAAGCAGGGTAAAATTTTCTATAGAAATAGAAAATTCAAAAATTGATTATTTACAATTTATTTCAATTTCTGCTGAGACTTCATTAATTTTCATTTACTTCATAAATAAATAATTTGCAATACATAAATATCGTAGAAAGTCACAAAAGCAATAAGTATAAAACCATTAAAACAAATACTATGCCTATTAAAAACACATAAATACGTGAAATTTCTTTCAAAATTATTGAATATACTTATGGACCGAGTGTCCTGAGTTTAAATTTCATTATTGTTCATGCTCTTTATTTGTACTTGATTGATTTGTGTACGCTTAGACGGAGAACCCTTTTACAAACTTTATGGGTCTGAAAAGTAGTAGTTCAAAACAAACAGTCATTAAGCTTTAAATTTTTATTTGTACATTTGTACACTTAATGCGGTTTCATTTATTATTTACTTAAAATGTATATATTTTATTAAATTCTAATGTTCTTATTATAATAATTATTTTTTTCCTATAAATAAAATAATGGAATACTAAATACATTTTTAAAACTTTCTAGTCCTTATAATATTTTTTTATGTTAATGTAATGATACTAAAAACCTTCGGGTTACCTAACACTATTTAGTAAAACACTAAGTTACTTTTCGCTCGTAAAGTTTTGAACAGCGACTAAATATTAGGAGAACTTTATGTTTCCTCGAGAGTGCACCATTACATAAAATAATATCTCGAACTCTCTACTTTAGGACTTTTACTTGAAGCTCTAATTTTCAAATTCAATTTAACTTCTAAATACATTATATAGTACCCTCATTGCAAAATATTGGAATACGGAGCTTAACCAACCATGTTCCTTACTTTCAGTTAAGTCGCTGACATTTCATCCTATAATTCAAAATAATTTTCTTTTTTGTTTTGAATGTTTTTTTAAATAATTATAGATTTAAATTTTACTTAAGTTTTTTAGTTATACCATTATTCTTACCAATTAAACCTAATATAATAAATAATCTATTTACTTTACGGTCATAAATGTTCCTGTCCCCCACAACTTCGATATTACTTACCTATTTTTATAAAAAATATAAAACGTAATGTTTAACTTTTATTTTTTTTTAGTAGCCCTCATATAAAATCAAATCTGTAAATACAAAATATTTTTCCCATTAATTGGCAATTTATAATGAGCTGTAAACTGTTAGAATCCTAGCAGGGGCTAGATAGATCTTCATTTTTCTAGGAGGAATGTTCCAACATTTCTGATCTTTAATAATATACTTTCCAATAGAGGAATTATCTCTCATAATATCGACGTTTTTTTTAAATAATATGCTGATTATGTTCGTAACCTATTTCTGTACTTGTATTTTCTTGTAGTTCAATTGCACTGCATATCAAAAAATACTTTTAATTTGATATTTAACAAAAATAAAAACGTTATGTATGTATGTTAAAATTTATTTTTCATTAAATTCTTAAGTGAATCAATAGTTTTATTAGTTTTTAATAGAGAAAAAGGATTTTATCAAATAGAGTAAGTTAGTCTGTATTGCAATACTTTTCTTCGTAAGATTTTTAATAGTATGTTTCAGTTATTGTTCATTAGATATGGACAGGTAAGTTATTTAATTGCTATTTTCATGAAAAGCTATCATATTTCTACAACGTTGTTATAATTTTGCTGGCCACATTGTTAAGTTTACATATATAAATATAAGAATGAAAATTTAAGTTGTAGTTTTTTTTTCCAAATACGCATTGCATTGTTTATTGTAATAAATAACGTCAGATTCCAATTGCATGATTTCAAATAGGAAATTTAGTAGTACCGAAGACTACTCTATGTGTACTCTTGTAACTTATTTTTAATTTTATTTTTTTTATAAAACTACCTACTATTAAGTAAAAAAATTATGTGTAAAAAAGGATAAATTAGATTTCAAGTAAAACGTGGTACCAAAAGAAGACTAAACTAAATAACCGTAACAATACCAGTTTTATGATGCTCATGTACAAGGGCTTAATAGATAATATCTTAGACGTGGTTATTGTGAAGCAACATGAGGAGAATTGGTAACAAGTAGGTCATTGCAAGAACTTTAAATGTTCAAAGCAGTTTCTAATTTCATTAATTTTTTCACCAACACATTTTGTTTCTTTGCTAATAATTAATGAATGAGATGATATAATATTTAAATAATAATTCTAAACTAAACAACAAATTCCTGTTTTATAGTAAGTATAATAATCAATTCAGAAGATATAAAAACTTTTACTAAATTGTGGCAATTATGTTTTAAATTTGAAAAAAGTATTTTCAAATAAATAAACAAACACAAAAGAAATATATTATAAATAATGTTATATAAAATTCTAAAAATACTTAATATGCTAAACCAAGAGTAATTCAATTGGAAATTATAGCAAACGATATATAATGTCTTTCATTCTCGCGTCATGTTTCAAGCCTCAATATGAAGGTTTATGTAAGGCAATTTTTTGTACAAGGATGCCCGAAATTGTGAGCGGTTTTCTTTTAGCTATAAACTCCGCGGCGAAGATTAAAAGTGACTCGTGAAAACATTACCCTTCTGTTGTTACGCACGAAAGCCCCGGGGAGAGCCATCAGGCATCGCCATAATACCTTCTTATCAAGACAAACAAAATTCACTGCTTTTTTCTGCCCATTGATTTCATATTATAGAGGTAAAAGAAATACAATGTATAAAAAGTCGACGTTGTGTTTTATATTTCTTATTAAAGTAATATTTATTATTATTGCGAAAGACAGAATAAAAGTAATACGCAAATAATTGTTTTTTTCTGTTTTAGACACTTTAAAAAGTGGTGATAATCATTCTACAGGAGCGTTTCAAGATTACTCCAAACTCCATGAACCTTACAACCCAATGGTTCGTTAATACGAATAATGAAGATAATACGGTAAAATAGTCTTATTATCTACACACTTGACAAAAGAAAATATATAGTCCATGACTTGGTATCGGTTAAAGAATATTATTTCTCATGCAAGCTACAAGCTATTATTTAATATTCACTAGAGATTTTTTTATGTTATAAAGCATTTTAAAAAAAAACTTTATTTTTTTTATTTTTAAAGGGAGATATGGCAGACTCACTTTGGTACCAACATCAATGACGTGACGACGCGAAGATAGAGCCTATTTAGATGTTTTATAATTTTGATTTTTACATCAAATAACATATCTGTTAATGTATTTTTTATATCTCGTACTCTTTGTAATATATATAGAGGTATATTTTATTTGGAATAAACTAGACCTATGCATGATATAAAGTGGTTCATACATTAAGAAATATTACAATTCATTAGAGAAGTTGTGACCTACTTACGAAGGTCCATAAAAGAAAGGAAATTTAATATAAAACTCGATTACCATGACTAATGTCAGCGCTGTTTCCAATTCTTAGATATTTATTAAGTCAAAACCTATTAATTTTACTTTTAAAGCACGGAAATTCGAATTTTTGGATTTATGTAGATTAAGTATTATTTAGGGAAGATATTGATTATGTAATGAACTTATTTAATTCAAAATAGTATTTACTAGATTAAATAAATATATTATTTTTGAAGAACAGGAAGGAGTAAGAGGGAGAGAGAAGACTGCATTAATAATTACCACAGATAAATTTTGTTTTAGAGGGTGGTAATTACTACTCTGATTGTGGCACCCCTTTTCTAAGCTTATTGACTTATAGCGCTTTTTTAAGACCGGCGTAATTTTATTATGGATGTGTTTAATTTAAAATAATAATTGATCTATAAATATTTTTTTTTATATTTAAACATGTCTATGATAAGTTCACTTTGTGTTAAGGGGTTCATTGATTGTATTAACATTGTTACATTTTTATTTATGTATTTTTCACATTATATGTAATATTATATGTAAAAATTATATAAAGCTCTAAATATATGTCGCATCCGAACCAAAAGTTTGAAAGAAAGCGCTGCAATGAACGGATATATCATATTTATTATGTAAGCCTTGGTTTTAGTTTAAAACAGTAGAAAAGATAAATATTTGCCTTTATTATATTTAAAGACCAGGCGTAGGCGTATAAGGCTGTATATAACATGTTTTTGTTATTCATATATGTATTTCTAAGATATTATTCGTTACTCGGTTAACTTTATCAAATGTGATATACACTACACGTTAAATCGTGATAATTAAATATTATGTCTAGTAATTATTATTCTACAATCACATTTTATTTCACGCAATATAAATAAATATTCGTTATCAATAAAAATGGTTCTAATATTAACGCTTTGTTTTTAGAAGTTAAGCCTATTTAAATGAAAAACTAACATCTGTGCGTTACGTCATTATATAAATAAAAAAAATATATATATAAAAATTAAAACTATATAAAATATAAATAAAATAATAATAGTAATAGAAATCTAACGCATTACGCTATTTATATTACCCGTATAAGCTATTTATAATTTTTAGATTCCTAATTTTATTCTTGATATGTTTGTATATGATTTTCTTTTTGAGTGACAAAAAATATAGAATTAAACTCGCTTATTTTCAACACTGGATAACATAGAATAGAATTAGTAGTAACACTAAAAACTAATTTTAATATAAATAATCAAAATGTCACATATAATCAATATTTAATAAATAACTTATGCGTAAACGAGACAATTAGTCACGGACAAATTGGCGTGTGAGTAACAAGATGACATATCGCGACGGCAATGACAAGGACTTACTAATAATTAATAACTATATCCTGATAGAATATTAATTGATACAAACTACGTATGTTTTAAAACTAAAATATCGTACTAAAGTATCGTAAAATATCGTGATAATTATCGTATGGTATCGTCGAAAATATTAACAAAACACAAAACAGAAAACAAAATGTATTTCACGCTAAATATTCCATATTGTCATTTTTATATTACGCTTGCAATAAAATCTTATATAATTAAATATTATTTTTACTAAATTGGTCAGTATATCTATTGTGTTTAGTACTTAGTGAGGAACAGTTTGTTTAAGATTAAGTAGAATTCATTTTTCCATTTATGATATTTTGAGTTATCAATAATCTACCTTTCCATTGTCATTATACTTACATACTTTTGAAATCGTATCTATATGTATGAAATCCTTATCGCACTCATACCTTTTAATTTGATGAATTAAGATAATTTCCGAAATTCATTGGAATTAATACTGGCCAATTGAATTAAATTAATTATTATAATTGATACAATATTTTTCCTTTGGTAATAAAGTTTATCAGTTATTTTGTTGATCGATTTGCACTAAGTATATAATGCTTTTATTGATTTTTTATATTATATTTTTCATTTTACATCTGTATATATCCATATACATATACAGCGTAAATGTATATTATGGAAAATAGTTATAACATTGACAAACATCACATATTTCTTTTATTTTCAGATCGAGGAAATATAACAAAAAACTTATTCTTAACCTCATTCAATTTCCACAAACCATTGAGAGTTACAATAATATGCGAGGTAAACCTTAAACGAAAATCCCGATCGTCTATTTTCATAATACTTTCCAGAGTGTTAGACCTACAATGTTTTTTTTTATTAGATATATAGAAGAAAGAATTGAAAGTAAATAATACGTTATATATATTTGATTACATATTGTTATCATTATGTATAAAGTAATAATGTAATCAAATGTAAGTGTTATGTAGTCATAAGTTAATAGAAAAAAATAGGCTAGTTATCTTAAAAACACAGACAAAACAAAAAATAATTTCTTTTACAATTACAAAATAAAGATATATTGTCTTTAAAACATTATTAACAACGTTATTAGTACATAGATAATAACATAGTTTTTACTAAAAATCGTTATTAAACTTGACTTAAAAAATCAATCGTCGCCATTGTTGACGAATTATTCCATGTCACAGCCGTCTGTAACATAAAATACAATTACTCTAGCAAACTTCAGCAAATTATTTCGAATTAACAAAATCCAATTAGTATACATATAATATAGTATTTCAATATAAAAAAATATTTAAACATTTTATTTTTAATACTAATAACAATTTACAGGTGTGTGTAATATTTAATTTTAGAAGAATTTATTTATACGTTATTTAAGTAGCTATTCTGGATTCGCAGATAATGAGTAGAAAATTATTAATTGATTTTCAATAAACACAAGATTTATACAATCAAAATGATATTAAACAAAATATGATTAAAACTATTACAAAAAATATATTATTAAAATAATGAGGGCTTACTCCAAAATAATGCTTTAAACCATTCTGCATATTACATTTTATTAACCATAAATTTTCGTTATCATAATAGTCTCAAATACAATGCACTCGATGCAACAGTATGCATTAGCATATATTCAAAGTATATTTGCAGTATATGGCTGTGATAATTATCCACAAACCAACTTTACAAAACTCTTCATATTCTTGTTGTATTTCAAAAACGATTTACACTAAGTAAGTACTTACTTTTGTATTATTATGATAGTTATTAACTTTTACACAAGAAAATAACAAAATATATTTTTATTCTGTCCTTGCACGACCAGTGGTAGCGACAATTCAATAATTGTACCTGCTTAATGATTTTTTGCACCATCTATCTATTATATTATAACCATCTATCTATCTAAGTCCATTAAATATTATTCTTTAAAATGTAAACTTTACATCAATGAAAATAAAATTTGATACAACTTTTTTTTTGAACTGACATATTAAACTTGAGTAAACCCATTTTTTGCAAACTTTTTGTAAATTTATAAAAAAAAATATTTTAAACTATTTATGTAGTGCACGCCCTATAATAGGATTTTTGCCGACTTTAATTACATTTGTTGTGATCATTCGCACTCAAGGATAGTGCATTCTTTTTGCCGTGAAAGAATTTTCACTTTGATTAGTTATAGAGATTCCCCCAAATATATAAAGTCACAAATTCAGTCAGTCAAAAAAATCTCTCTTTAGAATATTATTAGTAAAATAAAGTATTATATCATGTTTAAAATTATTTAACACATTATTATAAAAGAAGCATTAAATCATAATTTTATTTTTTTTCAGCCACATAAAACCCCCATGTTGTAAAAAATCTGAACATATTTTTTTTTTGAGTTAAAACCTTTTTCAAAAGAAATAAAGAAGAAATCAAGTGGATCAAGAGGTGATTATAACTGTGACGACGCGATGCAAGGTATGTCATAAGATGACCTAAATTTTGAATTCAGAAGAAGATCAAGCTAAGAAATGGAATTAAGAGTCATCACTTCTATTAGAGACATGTAAGTATCATACTTACTCTGATAATATTTCTACCAAAACTCAAAATATAAAAGTTTATTTAATATAAAGTTTTAAACTTTTATGTCTATTTAAATTTTTATCTTTTCTGTGGTACTTGTCACACACTTGATTTTTCAATTATTTTGTTTTTTCTTAAGAACAAAGGAATGTTTAAGATTCTATATACATAAGTAATTTTTAAAACCATTTTATTATTTTATTCAGTAATGAAAATATCACTCTTATTTTCATCAAATAACTATTTAATATTACGATTTATTATTGACAATGTGAAAAAAAAACAGTCAAAAACAAAATTCATAAACATTGCAACATAAAAAAATCACAGATACTTCTAACCAATGGATACAATTTATATGTAAATTTAAAACTGAATTATTATTTATTTATGAAGGTCAGCCCTAAAAGAAAGGAAATTGAATACAAAACTCGATTACTGTGACTAATGTAAGAGTTGTTTCCAATGAATACATAAAAATTTATTCGAGTCTATTAATTTCGTGCTACGGATATGTTTTTTTTCTTTCAATTACTCTGTTCGGAGAGTAATAAAAGATTTTATTTAATATTCAATATCTTGCGAGGAAGCTTTAGTGTTGATTATTTATTAGAAATATATAATTTATACAGGGACAATTTTATAAATCTTTACGGTTTATTAAAACAATATTTCATTATTAATTAAAATATCAATATATATATTTACTTTGAATGATTTTACTATCAATGAGCGATCAAAGTAATAATATTTATTAAATCTTTATTCCTCTTCAACACCAAAGTTTATATTATATAAGTTTATATTATATAATCTTTCTCACACCTAGGGGTTACTAAAAGAAGTCGTAGTACTTATTTTAAATTGTGATAAGGATACAAATAAAATATTTTTCTCATTATTCAATGTATTTAACTAATGCTCAGCTTTCACTGATTGAACATCAAAATATATTGCAAACTAGTTGACGATTAATAAAACTTTTGATCGATAAAGTTTAAAGATATAAGCTACAAGTCTGCAAAGTTTGAGTATACATGAGTTGAATTTTGCAAATGTGACGCAGCTTTGCAAATTATTATACTTTTATATTAATTAAATAAGCCCGATATGAATAAATCTGATTATATAAATATCATACCTATCTATAAATGATCTAGTATCAAATAAAAATGTTTTTATGATGTAGATATACAAATACTTGATATATATATTTACTAGTTTATTTATTACTGAAATAAATCTATTTTTTTCCGGATTTAATTCGCGTATTATATTGGTTACAATTTTGGAAATCGTGTTCACGGGTAGATGAGATGTGGTTATTATTTATTTATTCTTAATTAAATATGTGTGTATGCCGAGAATGATTTGCATAAAGGAAACACAGGAACAAACAGACTGAAAAACATGCTTAGAGAACAATTTGATAAACAGTATTCAGAACAGTAATACTTGTGGCTATGATAAAATTATTATTGATATTATCATATATGTTGTTTGTGAATCACTAAATTTAAAAATGTTTCAACTAATACAGGCTATGTACGCCTCAGAAGTAGTACCAACAAATTTACATGTTATTAAAACTTAACACAATGAGGTGCAACGAGTATATAACTTTGGATCTTATCTTTAGAGAGAGAGATAAAAAATTCTCCATACAACTATTCGAATAAACTGAGTTCCTGAATTGATATTTTGATAGACCCATGAGTACGGATTTAGAAAGCATAAAGGTACAAGAGTAACCATGTTATTAAGATTTATATGTGCCAGATGAATAATTAATCGTTTTTATTGATTTGATCAAGGCATTTGATGAAATGAATCGGAGACGAGTGATGAAAGTTCAGAAAAAGTCGGAATGAGATAATAGATGGAAGAATAATTTTTAAAGAATACAAAGAACTAACGAACTAGGTTGGGCATAAGCAAAAATTAAACAAGATGTGAGACAAGGGTGTCGGTTATCTTTACCAGAACTTACGTATTTATAGAGAGTTCCATTATCAATATAGGTAATTTTAAAAATAGAATGGGTTAAATTAAACAGTATAACTATTCATTTTATTAGAAATGCCCATGTTATATAGCAGCGTTAGCGGAGAATACAATGAAACAAGAGAAATTAGTGAAGGAAATGAGTAAAGTTTTCAATGAGCTTTTATTAAAGATAAAAAAGGTCAAAACTAAGTCACTGATCATATCAAACTCTAAGTTAAAAAACCAATCACACTGAATAAAACACAATTACAACAGGTAAAAAGTTTCAAATACCATTGACAAAGTATGTACGCTAGACATTATTTCAACTAGACTTGCGCAAATCTAACATTTCAAACCTAAAATAAATATATGTCCGAAGCATTGCCTTGTGTTTCAGCGATACTTTTACCCAAAGCGACCAAAAAACTTAGTAAGCGTTAGAGAAAGATGGAAGGGGTCAGTTAGGCAGAATAAAAACAAACGAACAGGTTCTCAAAAAGAGTAAACAAAAACGAGCGAAAGCAACCTTAAGTAGAAGAAGAATGATGACAATAAAATAAGAAAAAATTGAGGGATAGATGGAAAGAAATAGGCCGACGCGCACTTACTCAGATTAAATTTAAAAAAATCGAGTCGTACCAGGAGATCAATTTTCGAGCAGAAAATAAAGATGAATGGAGATTTATCCACAGGTAAGCTCTTAAGTACAGGAGAATTATAGTTTATATATATAAAATAATAAAATCAAATTGAATCAAAACTATAATTCGCAATTAGTTTTTAGTTTTTTATTTGAGATACTGTACATCAAGTAGATATTTATAATTTACTAAAAAGAGACCCGTGGACTGCTTAAATGCATGATTCGAAAAGATAAAGTGCAACAAAGACAACAACAAGACGAAAGATATAGTGTCTATGTATTACGATACTAATATTTTTGCTGGTAGAAGTTGTTTTTCCTTTATAATGTTTGTTATAATAATATAAACCGTATTTATATATATGATAATCCTATACCATGTAGTTTTTATTTTTGATCTTTCATTAAATAAAATGAATAATATCACATATTTAATATTAAAGAAAATATCGAGGAATTTTTAACGTCAAATTCCCAGTCATTCATAAAAGAATGAGAAGAGAAAAGGTGAGCCTAAAGATGGAACGTGTTTGACTAGACCTTTGTCGTCAAAATTTTCCTCAAATTCCAAAAGCTTTTGTATTGGAAGCAAGAAAAGAAATCGCTTATGTTTATATAAAGATCTTAAATTCAACATAATATTAAGAATGATTGACTTCCAGCCTTTTGTACCAGCTCATTTACATACATCAAAGTCAAAGAGAACAATATACTTAGTTTGGATCACATATGCTTTGGGCGCGTCTTAATTTATTAAATTTAAAATTGTTATTTTTTTTTTAATATAATCATGTTATAATATTTATTTGAACCCTAATTTAGTCAATTTAATAAGTATAATGGTCATCCTATAATAAAAAACTTAACTATAATATAATTCTAAATTACACATAGTATACACAAGTTCTTATATGTTATTATATATTATAATAAATATAGATCACCTATAAATATAAGGTAAATTTACCGAAAACGATTTGTAAGTTGACCTATCAATATTTCTATTAATTTATATAATACAATTCTTTCACAATATACTACGACCTTCCTCTGAATAATGTGTAAAAAAAACAAAAATATTAATTATATTATCCTTTCCAGGATTCGATAATTATCCTTAAATTAATCTGATAGCATTTTAAACAGCAAAATGTGTAGTCGAGGAAAGTCTTTTCTATAAATTTAAGATGTTATGTTTAAAATTTTTATTATTAAAAATTAAAAAAAAATTCGAAATGACTGATTTATAGCATTCATTGTCGACATTCAATAGCATCCAAAGATTATAAGATTTTTATTATAGTTAACAACAGCATCGATGACTAAAGATAAAATATTTCTATTATAATTACATATAAGCATAAATATTTTTTTTAAATCGGTCCATTATTATTGCCTTAACCAGAAATTTTTGAAATTAAATTATAATAATTTATTTGTAAATCTAAACTATTGTAAATCTGTTTTTTTTTACCTCTTTATTTCTAAAGGAGTTTTTTCAATAACGAAAATGTCACCCCTATGATTGATTGTAAATGTGTTTGTATTAAACCACTGTGTTTTAATTCGATGTGGATTGATTTAAAAAAATAAAAACCTGTTAACGTTAACTTAAAAAGATAGAGCAAAATAGGTCTAGCAGACCCGATCACAGTAAAATAAAACGCAGGCAGTAGATTCTCGTGACCGGAACAAATAATTAAAAAATATTTTGCATGTTCCAATAAACGTAGATACTAATTTTCAAGGAAATAATTTCAATAGTGTTTAAAATGGAGTTTTAAAAACCTATACAAATTCACCGATAATGTAATAAAAGTAAAGCAAAGTTATTTGCATAACAATATTAAGAATTTTTTATCAGTTATATATATAATGATGGAAACTTGATTAACATTTATTGCGCATTGTTAAATGTTTAGGTGACAGATTGAAAGTAATAAATATTTAGTAGAAAACTTAAACCCAAAAGTGCGGCGCCAAAACGTCAAATTGTAAATGAAAGCCATCCAAGCCAGGGATTAAACCCTTACGCGCTGAAAAAACCTCAAAATCGATTCCGCCGTTTAGGAAAACTTCGGAAAATCAAAATTGATCTATGAAATATTACAATTAATAAAATATTATTATTGCATGTAGAGTGAAATATCTAATATTATTCCTTTTAATTTTATAATGATTATTCTACGTTACAATAATATAAAAATATTTATGATTAAGTTAGTATTTTTGAAATTGATATAACTTCAATTTATTTAATTAAAAGTATATTATAAGAAGGTCTAGATATATTTACTACTTGAACCCGAAGTTTTAGGTAAATCAATACGGGCGTATCGCTGCTAATACTGATAAACTCCCCTATACGGTGGGATAATGTTCGACTGGTTTAGTTAAGCTTATCCCAGAGTTTATGAACACTTTGTTTTGCAAATACATTGTTATATTGAATTAATGTCATATAAATAAAATAAAATAATCTCAAGGTATCGATATTAAATATATATTTAATATAAATAACAAAAAGAACATAATAAAAGTTTAAGTTGCATATAATTTTCTAACACGATTATTTAATATTTTATAGACATGCATGCAGAAGCAATGATAACAAATTATATGCTTATAAAACATCCAGCAAACAATTTTAAAATTTCTGACATTAAACATGTTTTTTTAATTAAAATGTCTTTTCCAAATAGCTTTTCAAAGAGATACCAGAAACTTCAAAGTGTCATTTCGTTCTGGTTCAAACATTACTGTCTCTCTTGTCTATCTGCGTCATAAATTTATTATAATTCGTTATAATTATCTTTCTCTCCAAAAATAGAAACTATAAGTGTAAAACATCAAAAGAATCTATTTAAAATATTATTAAATGATTACATATATTTTCAAATACTCATATATTTTAAAAAATGTTTCTTTATATGTGTGTGTTATAGAGTTGGCTGCCATTTTGTTTAGAGTATTTTTTGTTAGAAAAAATCATTTTAAAATACAAACACGTACCTTGTGTAATTAAGTAGCAAATATTAATTCTTAAGACAGGTTCTTAACTATCCAGAATATAAATATGTAAATATTTTTTGTTATCAAGCTACGTTTAGAAAGAACCAATTTATTATCATAATTAATGATAGCAGTAACAAAAAGAAAAATAGACTATTCACTTTAACACAATATTTACCTATGAATTTAACTTCCTAAAATTTCAAAATGGTATTTTCATACATAACAAAGCCAGTGCCTTTTTGTAACACGAATCGGCTCTTTTGTGCAACAAACACTGTTGTACATCCACACGAGTTTTAAAAATATAACATCAAAATTTTACAAAAAGTAGAAGTCAATTTTTTTTATATTACATTGTTAACTTATATTTGACATCTAATAAGCTGCTGTTAACATAAATTAACCAATAAATGTTTATTGTTGTTAATCAGTTTCCTCTCTAAATTAAACTGTAAAAAAAGTAAGCAAGTTATTTCCTTCAATAAATTAGTTCCATTAATGACTTGAGTATTTAACGAATTTGCACAGTAAATGGATCTTCTTATTTGATAGATTAAGTAAGGATAGTTTCAGTTTATATCTTATATATTATCGTTCAATATAAAAATATTGAACTAAACTAATGTTTAAAAACAATAAACAAATTATTTATTTGTCAAAAGTTGCAAAATTTTTGTTTTTTTACATTTAGAATATAAGAAAAACTTCGTTTTGATACAGCATATTAGGATATTTGCAGCATAAAAGAAGAAAGAAAAATATATTAGTAATGTAAAACCCGCAAGGTTTTATTCTATTAGTAAGCCTTTCTAATGGCTTTCTAATTCCATTTGCAACGCTGGTCAGAGTGAAATTTCCAGCATTGTAATGTAAGCAGCGGCCAACATTATGTAGTAATGGAAACGTGGTCGCGGTAGGTTAATGATAATAACCATGTTTGTACACTGCACTGTCGCATTTGGTATATAAACAGAGTTGAAAATTGCAAGTTTATAGTGTCAAGGGGCAATTTGGAATCAATGATACTGTATTATGAACGAACGAGAATAATGTTCATAATTTTAGCATGTATTTAAGAAGAATAAGAATTTAATTCGATAGTTCTATAGTATTTAGTATAGCCATATAACCGTTTTTATAACAATTATATAATCTATCCTATAGCTCATTACATTATGGAATTACATATGTTTCTGGTACTATTTTTTTTTTAAATAAAGTATTGCTTTTGGTCTTATTTTTAAGATAAAAGATCTCTTATTTTATGATTTTTTTTTTTTTTTCTATAATGTTAACTCCAGAATATCGTTAACATAATGTTATATAACTATAATCAAATAAATGAAATCATCTTAATTTTGAATAATTAAATTTTAAAATTAAGTCGTCAAAAGTCAGTGTCCTGCAAACTCTTTGGTGATTGATAAAGTTTTAATCGATAAAGTTTCAAGATACAAGTTTACTATGAGTTTAAGAGTTTGGTCGTACGTGAAATTAATTTTCATATTAAATGCGGCTTTCCTAGATATTTTCTGAAAATAATCAAATGGAATTAAAAAATATTTAAAATATAAAAAAGCATAAATTACTATATAAAATAAGTTATGAATAATTTTAATTGATTAACTTTTCATTATAATAATAAATTTATATGTAATCACGAGTGAGGAGTTAATTAGATTTTAATGTTCGAAAGCCACGAGAGGACAGGGCTTATTTGTATAAAGTACTGTTTCAGATTACATCAATATCTGTACTGACTCACATACACTAAATACCTATTCTAAAAAGCCGCTATTACTGTAAATGGTGAGGGGGTTTTAAATTTTGATAATTACTCAGGCTAAAGTCTAATCAAAAGGAATTATTTCAAAATTTTAAGCTAATCTCTTAAAAGGTCAGTAAGATTGTTCAGCGGTTTCCGTTTCCGGCATCAGAACTGTCAACACTACGGTGACAAGCTCCAGGAAAACAAAGTGAAATAAAATACTTATAGTGATCTCAGTATAGAACCTCCGCTGAAAACAACTAGCGAAAGTGTCGTGAAGTGCTCCCAAATAATCAGAATTGTGCAACTGACGAAGATCTCCGTGAAATTAGGTGCACAATATCATCACTGATTTGAGGTTAGAATAAGCATAAATTTGAGATTTGATAACAACGTCAAACACACACGTCACGTCTGACACTATAGTCAGTGTTGCCAACTGTGGAATAATTACTACCATTTTCTACCACTACGTTTCAATCTACGTAAATACATCTTCATAAGAACATCATGGAAGGTCAATTTCAATTACTATTTGACAAAATGAAGATCGAGATGCAAAACCAAACTGCTGAATTAAAGGATTCTATCACAAAAAGCATTATGGACAAGATGGATGAAAAGTTAATCCCTATAGTGGAAGAAAATAAAAACCTAAAAATCAAATTAGAGAAATTAGAAAAAGAATTACAATACCTAAAGGGACGGGAGAAGAGCAACAACATTATAGTATTTGGACTAGAAGAAAAAGAAAAAACCTCCTTTGAGCTACTACAAAAAATAAAAAGAAATCTGAAACAAGATCTAAACATTGAAGTAGATGACTGCGAAGTTAACAAAATCTACCGTTTAGGAAATAAAAACAAGGAAAGTAAGAAACCTAGGCCGGTACTTTGTTCGTTTATAAACAACTGGAAAAAGACCGAAATTATTAAAAATAAAAAGAACCTGAAGGACATCTATATCACCGAAGATTATTCAAAAGAAGTGTTAGAAAAGAGGAAAAAGTTACAAGCGGAGCTAGTTAAGGAGAGAGAAAAAGGGAATATAGCATACTTGAAGCATGTTAAACTAATAGTTAAAGAAAGTAGTAGCATCCAAGAGAAGAGAAAACGAGAAGTATCTACGTCACCCTCTGTATCGCCCTCATCCCACACCAACCAGCCGAAAAAAGAACAGACTATACCTCCATTCAAGCCAAATGTAACAAATGCTTTTAATTTGATGCGGCCCAGAGCGAGCTCCCTCTCTAATACCTCTGATGCCATGAATATAAATAATGCCAAACAACAATAGCAACTAAATATCGGCAAACGGAAACCGAAACCAACCAAAGAAACTCATAACAAAAAAACTTGTAAACACCACCATCCCCCAAGCCGACTGGTCCTCGTGGGGGGAAACGACCACAACCCTCCAACAAGAAGTGATAACCAAAACTATAACAAAAATGATAAACAACAAAAATCTAAAATATATATAGCGGCTCTTAATGTACTTACCCTCAAAAACGAAGAAAATCTTACAGAACTAATCCAGGCGTTAAAAAACATCAAATGGGATATCGTGGGCTTGAGTGAAGTGAGAAGAATGGGTGAAAATATCACGTCATACTCAGACTACATACTCTATTATAAAGGAGAGACCCCAGGTCAATACGGGGTGGGATTTATTGTCAGAAAACATCTCGCAAAGTATGTAGAAGGATTTGTAGGAGTTTCAGAGCGTATTGCGATAATGCATATAAAACTACCCGAATATAAGCATTCTTGGTCTATTATTCAAATATATTCACCTACAGAACAGGCAAATTTAGAAACAATAAATACATTTTACCTGGACTTAAATAAAGCGATAGAAGAACACGGCCATAAAAACCTTATAGTAATGGGCGACTGCAATTTGCAGATCGGTGATAGACGACCAGGAGAAAATAAAACACTAGGACCATTCGCTTACAGTAACAAAACCAGAAGTAGAAATGGAGAACTCATCATGAACTTTGCACAAGGAAATAATCTTGCCGTCCTAAATACTATGTTTATGAGAAAGAAGAAAAACATGTGGACATGGATCTCACCGGACTGCAAAACGAAAAACCAAATCGATTTCATCCTGACTAACAGAAACAGACATTTCACTAACTTCACCGAAATCAATAAACTAAATTTTAACACTAACCATAAACTTATCAGAGCGGAACTTGTAGCAAAACCGATGAAAAAATCTAGACCAAAACAAGACCCAGGATCTATAAAACTCGGGAAATATCAGTTAGAACAAATAACAAGCGCTCTGGAAGAGAAACTCACTAACTTCGAAGAAATCATACAGGAAGGAACGCAAGCAAAATACGACCGGTTAGAAAATACCATCAAAAGCATAACGCAGATACAACTCACTGCAAATAACAAAACGGAACCGAAAAAGTGGCTAACAATAAATACCATAAAACTTATAGAAGAAAGGAACCACTTAATAAGAACTAGAGATACACAAGACAGAAGGAAACACCTAACAAAACTTAGTAAACAAATCAGGGACAGCATAAGGAAGGATAGAAAACAAAATAGAATGGAAACAATAGAGAAGTACATAAGTAGTACAGGCGGAGTCAAAAAAGCTTACAAGGAACTGAGGAATTCAGTAGACTGGATCGTCAAAATGAAAAGTCACAGCGGGAAATGGAAACATAGCAGAACAGACATATTAGAATCCGCTGTATCCTACTACAGAGAACTATACAAAAACGACACAAAAGACAAGGAAATCATCTTGACAGAACCTTCAGACATTTCTAGCATTCTTCAAGCTGAAGTTGAGAGAGCTATAGACACCCAAAAGACAGACAAAACACCAGGTCCCGATGGAATAACCAACGAATTACTGAAGCATAGCAAGGAAGTCTTGATACCAGCCCTTACAGACATGTTTAACGATATAGTAGACACTGAAACAATACCGCAGCAATGGACAGAGTCTAATATTATATTGATATACAAGAAAGGAGATAAACACGAACTCGGAAATTACCGGCCGATAAGTCTCATGTCAAACATATACAAAACATTCGCTAAGATCATCCTAAAACGCATTGAAAGAACATTAGACGAACACCAACCTATCGAGCAGGCGGGATTTCGTAAAGATTACTCAGTGATAGACCACATCCATGTTGTACGTCAAGTTTTAGAGAAATACAATGAATACCAGCTTACATACTACGTCGCATTCATCGACTACAGCAAAGCATTTGATTATCTACTACATAACAACATTTGGGAAGCTTTAATGGATCAGGGGATCGAACATAAATACATTCGATTAATAAGGAACGTATATAGACACAGCACAGCTAAAATCCAACTAGAAAGGAAAAGCGACCCATTCAAAATAGAAAAAGGTGTTAGACAGGGAGACCCCCTATCTCCAAAGCTGTTCTCAGCGGTATTGGAGGCAATTTTCAGGCGACTCAGTTGGGATAATCTCGGGATCAACGTAGACGGCACATCGCTGACGAACCTAAGATTTGCGGATGATATAGTGCTTTTCGCTAAAACACCAGAAAACATCACTAAAATGATAGAAGACCTAGCGACAGAAAGTGAGAAAGTAGGTTTAAAACTGAATCCAGAAAAGACCAGAGTGATGACAAACGGAACCAAATCCACAATACAATTAAAAAACACGGATATCAGTTACACAGACGAATACATATGCCTGGGACAACTAATTACTCAAAAAGAACCTATGATCAAGGAAGCTGAGAAGAGAATCACGAATGGCTGGAAAAGATACTGGAGTCTGAAGGAGGCTATGAAAAATAAACAACTTCACATAAACTTCAAAAGCAAATTGTTTAACACCTGCGTACTACCCGTTCTAATGTATGGCTGCCAATCATGGGCACTAACCCAGAAAATAACAAGCAAGCTCACAACATGCCAATATGCTATGGAAAGAAGCATGTTGGGTGTTAAAAAATCAGACAAACTGAGAAACTACTTCATTAGGAATAAAACAAAAACTATAGATATAATGTTGAAAATAAAACGGCTCAAGTGGAGATGGGCAGGACATATGATAAGAGGCCATGATAAATGGAGTAAGAAAATAACAGGATGGTATCCTAGAGAAGGTAAGAGGAAAAGAGGCAGACCACAGAAAAGGTGGGATGATGACATCAGGGAAGTAGCAGGAGTGACGTGGAACAGAGTCGCACAGGAAAGAAAAGAATGGAAAAGGTTGGAGGAGGCCTTTGCCGATTGGCAAACAAATTTACAAAAAGTGAATAAACGACAAATATTAGATTAAATAAGTGTATTCTGTAATGAAATTGTAGATCTGAATAAAAGGCTATTATTATTATTATTATTATTATTATAAGATTGTTCAGCGAATTCAAACAAATAATTATTGTATAAGATATAATTAAAAATTTGTTCATATTAATCATAGTCTAACTTCATCTTTCGTCGTCTTTTTTTTAACCTTTGCTACTTTAAAAATATAATTAATAGGACTTAAAAATTAAAAAATATATATCAGTATCATTATTTAAATATACGTGTTGCCTATTTCACTATTACTATCAACATGATCAACTTCACAAGAAGTATGTAAATTGTTATTTATAAACACTATTTTAATTTTTTTAAGTACAATAAAAGAAAAATGTTTTATTATTTATTATTTTATCCCAATAATAAAGAAAATGTATATTGTCCCAACAATTAGACACACTACAACGCTTTGCTAAGGATGCATATATATTAATTTAATAATACGTATTTAACATTAAAAACACCTAAAGAAACAATATTCAATGAATAAAAAAACCTTATTCATTGTTCTTTATTTATTAGTAGAAGTATACACCTTCTAAATAATGAGAAAAAACTATGAATATGTAAATGTTCCGAGATTTAATAAATTCAACATGTCATGTTTCATTTACTGCAAAAATTCATTAGATGGAATATGAAAAGAATACCGGTCAAGGCTGGCAGCAACTTGGTAACGTAAGGTTTTGAAACGGCAACAACATAATAGCTCACCAACACAATAACATCTAATTAGCAACTAAAGGTGAAAAATTTACTCAAGCTTGCAACTGTATAACTAATATAACGTTCTTATGTATTATTCTAGTAAAAGTTATATCCATTCTTAGCATTTTTTATTTTACTACAAAATGTCATCATACAAGAAGCCATTTTACATAACAGAGTTACTTATTTTTATTTTCATATTACGGCTATATTTTTTTATTTCATTATTTATATCGTTTCTTTTTATTTAAATAGCTTTTTTAATTTCTATCTATTTTTATGTAAATTATATAAACTAAAATTTAACGTTTAGGCTGAGTGATCTACCTTTTTATGTCGGTACACTGTTATGCAAATTTAATTTTTTATGTTTATATTTTGTTTTGTTACTTTTTCAAATATTGTCTTATATGCATTTTTTTCGTGTCTGGCATGAATAAAATTATTTAAATTTGAATTTGAATCCATGTCAGTGATCATTGTATATGTTAATTTAAAGTAAGAAGAACTTATTTTGATACCATCCTTATCGAAACAAGCCCTTCTGGATACTCCAACTTAAAATTCATAAAATATATTCCGAGAAAACTGAAAATGTGTTGATAGTGGATAAGAGAATGATACGAGATAAACACTTACAGTTCATATTACCGTTGACTATTATTTAAAAATAATGGAAATGTCTAGAAACAAAATAAAAACAGTAAACGGAAATCATTCATTCAAGAAATTTTCATGGCATAGTATTAGATTATGAATAAAACATTTAAATACATTTGTTCATTAAACATCAACTAATAAATATAATGCATTAAATATAAAATAAAGCATTATAATATTTACTGCTATTAAATGTATGCCTTTTAACAATAGAGGTCAAGGGCTTGAGCACTCTGTTCAACACTTGAAACATTTTATGTCTAGAAAGCACATAATATCGTTAACAGTCTGAAGCAATTTGATCTTGTAAAATTATAAATAATTACTAATTCTCCGTACAATTTACTTTTTCAATAATCTGAATGTTTTTTTGCCCATATATACATATACATATAATTATAATATAATAGAGTACTAATTTAGAAACGTTTTTGTAACAATAACGTTTAATTTCCTTATTTGGTATGACTATACGGACCTGTTATGTAACGTGTTACGAATAATTGGTGGAATAGTCGTGAAATCGTATTACATATGCCAGTGTCAAATCTAAAAAACGCGTAGCGTGTGGTATTGACATGAATTAAACTATCGAAATAGTATGAGCTTCCGCGTTTACAATAATGTGGATACGGTTTCTATAAAAAAATATATTTTCGGTATCCACAGGTAAGGGATCACCAAAATCTTTAAGAAGTCTTCTATTAATCTCCTTTTATTGTTGCGGCAACAATTATTTTTTTGTGTATTCAACTTTAAATTTATATAATAGTACTGTTAAATATGATTAGGTACCGCTTTATTTAAAACAAATTGACAAATATATATTATTTTGACAATTCGATACTATTCATAGCCATGGTGTGTTTATGAATTGTGTTGGATTGTAGACCGCAAAGCGACGTCACTCGTTATTTGCAAGGAATCCCGTGTGTCACAGCAAATAAGAACCATACCAACGTCGATATCGAAGAAAGATCAATATAGGTGGAAATCATAAAAGGATTGAAGTTTATGCCAACCAAAAATCTTTTTTTTGGGTAACAAAGCTATTACAAATAACCTATTTTGATCAAATTAATCAATATTGTAATATTTAGATGTATTAAATTTGTTTACTATATTCTATCTCACATTAAAATAATCGATAACAATATCATCATCATGCACCGTTTAATACGCTATACTTTTTTAATCTACAAATCCTTCATGTTCTATACTTGCAAGCTATTCTCTGTTTTTAACTTTACTTTTACATTATTTTAAATAAACTGAATATATTAAACCGTTACAACTCTTCCGGATTTACGAGTAGCTTTTGAAGTCAAAAACGTTTTTAATTTTGTATATATCTTATCTTTGATTCAGGAAAAAGGGACTCAATCAATTTGTTGAATTGAACTGATCCGTGACTAATGTGGCTGACTCAAAAGGTTCTTTTGAAGGGACGTCGTATACTTTTTTGCAACTTATTTTTGTACTATTACTATCGTAGCAACATATAACTCTTAAATTAATTGGAATTTCATTTTATTATTTGGGTGCTTTAGGAGTTATTTTCTAACTAAATTTTTATAAGTTTTTTTTTTGGCAGTATGCTATAAATTGTCTTCAAAACTCAAGGTGAATTCCAAATTTAAGTTCAATCGGTTGAAGTTAACTGATTCAAACAAACAACTAAAGAAGTCAAGTTAAAAAACTTATACAGTCCGCCCATTGAAAGTACCCTCTAAAAATTTAAAATACTGTCAAAATAATTTAAGCTTAAAAACTTTATTTAAAAAAAATTCTTCAATAAGGATAAATACCAGAAATATACATTGACAGCGTTTTATCAATAGACAAGTTAGCTATGCAAACGACCTCTCACCAAGATGGCGTGTTATCTAACGCAGATATTTCAGAGTTGAATTTTGCCTTTGTTTGCTTTACAATTCCATATGTAAATTTTGCACTTAGCATTTATTAGTGTTCTTTAACGCACTTAAGATTTTCCATTCTAAGGAAATTTGCGTTGATAAAATTTTGCAGTCAAGATTTATTTTTAAAAAAGTATCAAATATATTTTCATAATCGAATACTTGATAAAAAGAACATTCCTGAGTACCGCGGGATCGCTGGTTAGACGATTTTTCAATATATCAAATACATCTCATCCGAAAAGTCATTGATATAATATCCGAAATCTTATTCTGTAATTGTATTAATTATAATTTCGTATTCTAAAATAAATCTTTGTTTTCAACTTTAATAAATAACGCGTAGTTTTGTAAGTATTTTAATTAGTTATAAGTCCAAAATTTATATATTTGTAGATCCTCCGATTGTGACAATCGCAATTAAATAATGAATATATAAAAAATATACTAACTAACATTTAAAAAAAGAAAAATATATTATTTAAATATATATATATATATATATATATTATTTAAATATATTATTTAAGGCTGTCGATATTCTTCAGCCTATTCTTTATGCCTTTAACTTAAATCAAAGAAAGCGTCTCACACTTTTTTGCAAGTTGAACCTTAATGTTAATAAGTGGGGCGCGTTTATATCTTTGAAAGTCATGAATTATATATTTTTTATTTATAACATGACCAAAATTATATTATTGACATGACATATAAATCTAATATTACCCTAATTACCGCTTCACTAAATTTATTAATTTTACATTCAATAAAATAATTACTTATTTACTTTGTTAAAACCAATGGAATAAGAAGTATTATTATGTGTTTTAATTAAATGTTGTTTAACTTATCCACGAAAATTTAAAATAATATTTGTTCACGAAAACAAATATTATTTTATATACTTACTATGATACAAATAAGTTATCATAATAAAAAAATAATAAAAATCAGTAAACGTAGTTTATATTTATAGAAATTTAAAGCATAAATATTACTATATATACGTATTAATATAAGCATCAAACTAACGGTATAATTTTTGAAAGTTTTCCGGTATCCAGTCCGATGGTAGCATCTGACAAACCAACTATTTCTATTGAAGTTGAGCAGACTGCTGATTTCAATAGATACACATACTTTACGCTATACTAAAAACTTTTCCCTAGCCAATATGAACGCTTTGTCAAAGCGTATGTAATATGCCGCTCCCGATCCCAGGATGTGTTTCGTTATCGCTGACTTTCCCTGACCTACTGCCTTCCAGATTCTTGTACTTCATATATTTTCAGTGATCCTGATTTTGACGTTCCGACGTTATAGAGATATTTTTGGTAAAGATTATGAGTCGTAAAATTCCATTAATTTTTTTAGATTTTTAATTATTGATAATATTCATATTATCACATAATTATATATTATTAATCGTTTTATATAATTAGTTTCATTTTTTTTTAAAAGTAGATACAAAGTTTAATAATAATATTAGCCATCACATTCATTGAAAAAAGATATTATTTTGTGGCCCAACATGTCAATAAAGTCTATTATTTACACTTTCTAAGTTTAAATACAAAAAAATAATAATACGGAAACGTTTTGAAAAACGTCAATATAATTTTGTTTCATATTCACATTTTCAATTACTAAATATATTTTTTTAATTATCAGATCTATCATCGACCCAAAATTATCTTGGGACCGATACTATTTAAACTATTCAAATATGCAGATATAATAGTGGCTATTGAAGATATTGTACCGAAATATTCAGCTAGCTCTCTATAATATTCGCTCAATTGTCATAACAATATTCTTTTACTACACTTTGACCTTAAAATTTTAATAGACAATATGTGTTTTTTTTAATGAGATTGTCTTAAATATAAAACAAAACAAATATATTTTTATAATTAGTAGTGGGCTTTTTATTTTTCATAAGAACAAGTTACTGCTTTGGGCCTTATAAATTTAATGAAACGTAAATCTGTAGATTTCCAAGCACTATTTACTGCAATATAGTGCACCATCAATTCAGATTCATTTAGCACATAATTTTGGTATTAATTTGTTAAAATAATTTTTTATTAGTTATTGAGTGCAAAATATACATTTTAAAAATACTCACCGAATATAGGTATAAAAATAAGTATTTTAATTTATAAAATTCAATGTATCAAGAAAAAAAAACAAATTCATATTGGCCAATATTTGGTATTACATACTATTGTACAATCATTACAACCGGTCATCGAATGAAAAGGCTTGAAGTATTAAAAGCAAGCAAGCTTGAAAAACTTACAGCAGGCTAAATTAAAAAAGATAGATCGTGTTTAATTAGTGTTTGCAAATACTTTGATACTAAATGATATCTAGAGCCCTAAGATGATACCGGAAGTTTGCCAAAGACACTTTTGATCTCGATGATGGTCAAGTCGTTTTTGGCACGTGTGATTTTTCTCGAAAATTACTTAAGTGATAAATGTAAAAAGGCCCTCTTATATAGATATTTCAAAATTAATTGACACGTAAAAAAAATTCACAGAATAAGAAAATGCTAATCAGTTACAAATAAAACATAACAAAAAAATACTATAAAAGATCACCTTTATTAATTAAATAAAATAAAAAAAAAAAAAAAAAGGCTATGTTAATTAAGATAAAGATAAGAAACAAGATATATTATTTTATATAAGACTCGTCTCATTTCTGTAAAAGAATATAGGTTGATAAATTACTTAAAACAAACATTTATAAATGACCGTAATAATTATTGTATTGCATATACAAAAATAAAAGGAAAGTATTGCGCGACTTTTTAAATTAACATTTATTTAAACCGAGGCCTAAACAATTTTACTTAAAGTCAACTCTCATTTTTTTATTTATAGTTTTGTAAACTTTGAATTTAAACAGAAGTGTATAATCTTTTTTTCTATTTAATTGGGGTATTTTTTTTAATTATACTATTTACATTAACTTAAATTTATAACTAACTCTATACTCTTAAATACTATGCATTTAACTATATAAATATTAAATAAACAATATATTTTATTATATACGACATATACTCCTATATATACATATAAATTGTCCTTATTCTTGTTCATTAGTTGAAGCTAATAAGACAGAAATTGTAACAGAAACAGGGACAAATTGCGATGAAATGTGTAGGGCATTCGAGGACCGGTAAGGGATTGTCACTTTGGTAACTTATTTTGTTGCAAAGTTACATATCTTTATGAAGGAATATTGATTATTCTAATATCCTAATATTTAATATAATATCTAAGAATAACTTCTAATTTTTCAAATTACTTTATTAGTTTTTAAGATGTACTTATACTAAAAAGATATGTAGTCTTAAGCTCAGAAATATTATGATAATGTTACAACTATTTAGGGACTCAAATGTCTTTATTATATAGTTGGCAGGTCTATTAATCTGATGTCATTGTAATTAGGGTAAACGAATTGTCTGGCACAAAGTAAGTACCTAATAAAAATATATTATAGTATGATCAGTGAAGATATTTATTTAATGCGAATTATTATGTGATACATGCCGTCGTAAATGAAACAACGCTGTAAATATAATATATTTTTCTAGTACGTGTAATGCAAAACGTCATACATTTGTATACAATGAAATAGAAAATTAAGGAGTTCTACGAACGGAAACTTCCTAAGTGTATGTTTTTAAACATTTTCTTCATAATTTTGTATATAGGCATTAAAATAAAATTAGTTTATTTAAAAATTAAGTGATTTTAATTAATCGCAACATTTGCACAAAGTCTTATAAAACCTTTTGTTTTAATTCAAGGTTTTATTTTTAATGTATTTAAAAATAATCACGTTCGATACAAGGTTCCAAGGGTTCGTCACACTTAACATTTATAAATTTAAATATTTACAAAATGAAATAGTATAAAATGACGCTTTAAAATCGGCCAGTACTGCAGAAATTTTAATTTTTATATAATATTATATCATCTACATACTAGTATAAAGAAAACATATATAATGACTATTAGAATATAGTAGAGTAAAAAAACCGGCATACTTTTATATTACAATAACAAAGGGTTTCTCATCACACACTTCATTGCCTGTAAAAGATTCTCAAGAATTAATTATCGCTTCACGACGTTCAGAGGTTTTAATACGATATTAACTTGTATGCTTAGGGCTTATATTTGTGCACCATCTGCAGTAAAAATAATTAATTAGTTATTTTGCTTAACCCAACGAAACTTACGCTAATACTAATATTATGTGACACAATTTTTAATTAATTTTGTTTAATTTATCGTTTGCCACAAGAATAAAATCAATTTATAAACACAATTAAGTAAGCTTAACACTCACTTCGCTCCTGCTTCAATATTGTTCTTTTAATAATAAATAGAATATTATTAACGACAATCTATAGTTATAAATTTAAAAAAAACACAATAAATATTATTCTATATGCTTACAAATCGATTTACTGTATCATTATAGTTTAATTTAGGTAGGTAGTTGTTTTCGAGCTCTATGGATGGAACAATATAAAAAACCCATTGTTTCCATGAAATGTAAGCAGGCGACTACTCTCAATAGCTTTATATACTATACTAAAAACTACATATTTTCCAATTAAGACGGACGCATGGATTATTATGTTATAATGTAATAATTTAAGAACATCAAAATTATTATGACATATATAATAATTATTTTCACAAATAGACCTCTCAAACTCTCAGAAAAAAAATTGTTGTTTTCTGTAAAATGCACGTTATTTTTATATCATCTCATATTTTAAAATGTCGTTTATTGCATTCTAAGAATGCACGTAATTTTTATATAATCTTAATTTTTTATTATCGATAATTTTTATATCATTATACTACACGCGGTAATCAGTTTACACAGATTATAAATTCAAATTATAAATCCAGCCATGAAATCTATTCCAAACGAATACTAATGCCTGTGTAAACCAACCACAACGTCATTAGAGTATGTAATTTATCGTTTATAAACACCCTGAAATATTGATTAAGGGAAAAACACGGACACTAGTTATCTAACTATAAATTATATCTATAAATAATATAATTTATAATTTATTTATTATAGTAATATAATTTATATATTTCGCAATACATAATTTTATGGACAACATATATATGAACATTTTATAGAGTATAAACATTTTATAGAATTGGCAATTTTTTTTTATAAACCAATATAGATTCTATTTTGATTTTTATGGTTCCTTCCTATATTTTATATTTATTTAAGGTCTACACAACAATGGTTTGTCCGTCTGTTGAAGCCGTTGAACGACAGTCTGCAATGATACTAACATGTTTCAAGGGCATAACCTAACCTATTGAAGCATACAGGTCTTATAATAGCTATTGGAGATATCGTGCTAAAGTTTCATAAAAAAGAAATTACTACATTGTATCAGTTAAAAAATTTGAATGATATCATACTCTCAAAAATTAAAAATAAAAACTTATTTACGGCCATTTTAAAATATTTAGTTAACGTTTTTCCTATGAAAGGAGACGATCGCTCTTTTAGCTTGTGAATTATAAATTAAAAAATAAAGAAAACTATATTTTTTAGGTGAAATCTCTAGTAATAATAAACTATCAATTCAGATTCAACCTTAACGCTTGTTATTAACATGACGACAGTATTTTTATTGAAACTGTATTTTTGAAATGGAAAAGAAGTAAATACTAATTATTTATAGTTATTATATTAGAAGAAAACAATATTTTGTACTCACCATGATTTGGGTTTAAGAGAAATATTATTGTTTTAGATTTAAATATTATTAATAATAATCATGAATGGTGAAAGTTTAAATACATAAATTATAAATATTGTAACAAAAGATATTTTTATTTATATTTATCCATATTATGAAATGTGTTTATATATTTTGTAACATAATATGTCATAATATTAGTTTCGTTTATCTTTTTAAGCAGATAAAGTCAAATTATATAGTCAGCCATCACATCCAAATCCAAACCAATACAAATTCGTAGCCCCAATAAGTCATTAGAATCAGTTATTTACTGTTTGTATGCACTTGCCCGTACACATTGATTATATAAGACATCCTAGACACGTGTTAAATATACGTTCAAATAATATTGTTTCATTTTATGGACAGAGAAAATAAATACAACTTGGTAACTTTATTATAATAAAGAGTTCTTTTATTACATTGGATAAGCTACGTAAAAACACTTTGTTTAATTAAACATAATATATATAATATATAATTAAAACAGATAGTATGGCTTTCATTGTGCTGTCTGCGGTTAGGTAATTTATTCCTAAGCCACACAACTTAACGGAAATCCAGCATTATACGCAAAGTCTATGCAACAATGGCTGTCCATCCATCGGGACCGTTAAAAGACATTCTGCTGCAGTGTTACCGACATATTTCAAGGGATATTTTGCGAAATTGGATTTATCTGAAGATTCTATTCCTTCACATAAAATTTTTAGATTTATACGGAAAGTAAAGAATAGTATTAGATAGCCATTTTTATTTTAATTTATCATATAATAAAACTTTGAGAATATTTTAATTTTTTTTAATTTTTTTTATAACCTGTTACAAGTAATATATTCTCTACATATATATTTATCAGAACTATCATCGATTAAATATTATGTTGGAAAAAATACTGTTTAAGCATATAGATCTGCCACTGTGCACGGCGGGTGGAGCTGAGCGAAGCTTTGTAGCTGAATAAGTTTCGCATACTTGTAAAATTAGCAGAATAAATAGTTTTTAGCCTGATCAGATCTCGCACGTGCGAATTCAATACGTTCCCCATATTTACTCTATGGGACACATTTTGACCATTTAATAAAAATCTGCACTTACAAATATCACCATAAAACTTAAGGGCCTATAAGACATTGTCCTCGACAACTCCCAAGTTTCGAAATTCTCCCATTATTCGTCTAGAAGGGGTAGTATTAGTAACGATAGACACTTTTGATCAGTAAGAGCTTCGCTTCGTTTAGCTCAACAATAGTATCTATTGCAGATATTGTACTGAAATATAGAGCTAACTTTCGTCGTTTAGATTTTTATAATTTCGAATATAATTTTATAGTTTTAAGTTATTAATATATTTTTATAAGTTATAACAAAATTTGTCTTAAAGTGAAACAGCATTTAAATAGTACCTTTTGAATATATATCAAGTTTTGAGTTGCAATGTAAGCACATATTTCCTCTGTCTATAATCTACTATTAGAAGCTTATATTTAACTTTCCTTTTTGAATAGTGTTTATCAAATCTCTTCAATACAAATGTACCAACTTCTAATTGTCCATTGTTGTATGTCCGAGCTGATTATTCGAATAAAACTTCAGTTTGATGACATTACTTTTAATTAACATTAGCCAGCCCATAAAATGTCAGATAACGTGTATTACCCTATAAGGTTATCTAATTAGGGTTTCAACTTAAATAATTTAATACAACATGAAAAAACAAATCAAAAGTTTAAATCCTAATTGGCGTCAACCACAAACAAGCAGAATACATATTTCTGTACAATCATCAATATTCGATATCGGAAGAAAGAGCTGGAAGTATTTAAAAAAGCAAGCGAGATGGCATGTCAGGGTTTATTTTTTTTAGCAAATAGTTTGATTTTAAACGGTATTTAGAGCCCGAAGATGAGGCGGAAAGTATACCAAAGAGACTCTTCTCTCTTCTCGACAAGTTGATTTTTGGCAAGTTAAATTTGTCTCGGAAATTAATTTAGTAATAAATATTACAGGGTCTTCTCATCGACCAACCAACAAAAGTCACCATCCAATTCATACATATCCCAAGTAAGAACGTAAAAAATAGTAATATATGATCAGAGAAAAAAATTATTTAAAGCAGATTTTTATGTGATAGCTCTGCCATTATAAAAAAAAACAAGCTAAAAACTATTATATTATACTATGTAAAATATATTTATGTGAACTGAAATAGAAGATACGATAGGATACGATTCGATGCAATGCGATGCGATACGATGCGGGGCAGGTAATTATTTTTCAGTTATTTAATAAGATTTAATCAAACTGAGATTTAATCAGTTTGACGATCCCAAAACTATTGTAATTATATTTAAATACATTTTAAGTGACTTTTCAAGACCAAAGTAATTTAGAAAGATTGGATAAAGCTATCGAAAAGTCTTGCGACATCTGTGGAGAGGAAATAGGAACGGTTAAAGACTTGTTGGTATGGTAATATGGTTGATATTTCTGGATAGAGGTTACGCGGCGCCAAATATAGTATCAGCTTTGCTTTAAGTGATTATTTTTTCAATAGCAAAAGCACAGAAGGGTATAACAAAAATAAAAAGATATGTAGATTTAAAAAAAAATGCTTTAATCAGGCTGTGTTTTGGTTTTCTACAAGCATTGTATATGAAGAGCTTGATTTCTTTCGAAAATATCCCCAAAAGTCACACATTTAAGATAACCTAGTAATACGAACCTATTAACGCACCAATCAGTAATATTTCGTATTACTAGGTTATCTTAAATGTGTGACTTTTGGGATATTTTTCAAAGAAATCAAGCTTTTCGTATACAATACTTGTAGAAAACGACGCACTAATCAGTAATAGGTTTACAGTTAATTTGAACTCATAAAAGTGGGAACAAGAGGTGTAAATGCGAAAATTCTCTATAACCTACTCAAAGATCTTGGCTCCAAGTGGATAATTTTAGTGGATAATCTAAGTGGATAATTGAAGGGCATTAGTAGGTTCGTTTTAAATTTGTTTAGGTTGTAAAAGAAGCGTATATACTAAAGGTAAGCATGTATGTGCATTTTTAAGGAGCCCCTTAAAACTACATCTAGGTCGCATGTCTTAGCCACTGTTTGTACTCTTCTTCCTGCAATGCAATGGGCCTGGCAACCACACGGTGATTCCATGCACAACTAAGAAGCTTTGTTTTTTTAATAAGAAAAAAAAATCATTTTGTTAATGATATCTCTGAAACAAAAATCTGAAAGGAATACGTAGTATAGTAAATAAACTATAAAATATTTTTACCTTTGCATAAAACGTTGCTGACGTCTAACAGGTAGTATTAATTAATGAAAAAAGTTTTGGGACGAAGAAGTTAATCCATTGAATTATTATGGTCGATAAATTGTTATTCAGATAAGTAGTTGTCTGAAATGTTTATTGAAATGTCTGAACTTTTTCGTTCATTCTAGTTAATTATTAATTGATATTTTTTTTCAGTAACACAAAATAAGCTGCCTTAAGGGTAAGTCCATGAAGATAAACCGGCTAGAAAATTTGACTTCATATTTCAAATTATCATTAAATTTATATGTATGATTTTAAGTTTCGTTACAGTTAAAAACAGATAAATTCCTGTAACCACAAGTAGAAAGTTACTTGAGCTGTGGAAGAAATTAAGAAATGTGGTCATGTTTGCGCCAATACGAACTTTAAAACTATATTTTTAAGTCGATTGAATTTATTTAAATGTCCTCGGTTAAATGAAGGAAGCACGTATTGCATAAAATAGAATATAGAAAAGAAGGCTATGAGTTAATATAAACAAAATAACTTCTTACTTAAGAAAAATATAAACAATTTTTTTTTTTACATTAGGAGGTGTAAACGGACACCACAGGTAAAAATAATGATATTCATAAACCAATATCCTAATATTTCATAACATGTCTTAGAACATTTTTATTGTATTTTAATTCAATTTTTAAGATGAACTTATACTCATAAAATATGTAAAGAGGTTTTTATGATAGGGATAATATGATAATGTTACAACTGTTTAGAAACTCAAATATCTCTATTCTCTTGTTATCAGGTCATTAAAGCTAGTATTATAGTAATTGGTGTAAACAAATTATCTGGGGGAAAGTAAGAAAGTAATAAAAAAATATTACTCTAAGATCAGGGAAAATATTCATGTTAATCGAATTATTATCCATAGCTCTGCCATCGTATAAGAAAGCAAAACTGATAAAGTAATAGATATACGTCTAATACAAGTTAAATATAATATATTTGAATGGAAACTCACTTTCTACATGCATATTTCATACTAAAATAGATTCTCGTCAAATTGACTATAATTGCATTATATATGAATAATATTTACCTATAAAGCCATATATACATATCACTTGATGATGTTCTATACGATACGATACATTGCCATACGAAGAATTATTACTGTAGAAGAGAAGGATAACGTTAGAGCGTCAACTCTAGTTCAATGGAGAAATATCATCTAGCTCAACCCAAACTACATCAAAGAATCTTTTGAAGCAACTTCAGTCATTAGTAGAACTAATGAGTTTACAACTTTAGAACACATATTAAAGTGTTATAAGTTTCATTTAAAATTTAATGATTTTATAAATAGCAGTTTTTAAACCATCTTTAAAAATTATAATTTTTGATTTGTATTTGTAATAATCAGATTCATTTTGTTATTATTTTTAACACAAATATTGGAAATAATTTTAAATAATATTTAAAATATCTTTAGAGGTGTAAGTAATGTTTATATTTTTTCAAGTATTTAATGAGACTATACAAATATTAATTAACAAAAAGTTGTAGAACGAAAAAGATAATTGAATGATTATGGTCAAGATTAATTATTCATATAATTGGTTGAAAAACCTTTCCAGTTTTAATCTAGTTCATTATTTTTGTTTATATAAGACCCACTCTCATGTTTAAACTGTGGTGTTTATATATTATTAGTAATTTACTAAAAACAATATTTTTAGCAGTTTCAAGATATTTAATGTGAGTTTATTAGTTTTTACATATATATGTAGAAAAGTTTTGATTTGATTATTATATTTTGTATTGTAATGCATGTTTAAATTTATATATTTATTATATTTAGAAACTTATAACGTAAAGGTCGTGTTAAATTTTCTTTAATAAGCAATCTTACATAAAGTTATTAAAGAACCGACTGAACTCGTTTGACGCTCTTTTTAATTATTTATACAATTAAAAGTTTGCATTTTTTTCACTATAGATACTTTCTTATATACAAAATAAGCCAGTAACTCTAGAAATGTTATTAAATTTATTTTGCACGTAAAAAAACAGGTTTTGAGAAATCCCTGTAACCACAAACAGTAAGTACCTTGAGCTGTGGAAGAAATAGTAAAATAATACAAACAGTAAAGTTATATTTGGAAGTTGATTAAGTTTACTTAACTTTTCCCCAGTTGTAGGCCTAGTGAGGGGGTAGGGTGACCCCCCTTACCTAACATAGGCCTACGATGAGAGGGTGCTCTACGTTGCTGGGGGCACCCTCATTTGGGGGGTCTCGCCGGGGCGTCACGGTGTGTGCTAGCGCGATCCCGTGACGTCCCATTACGCAGAGGCGCAGAGGGCAACCGTTGGTTTTTTAGTGGGTAGCCTTAAAAATGGCAGCATCCTCTATGCTGCCGGATAGTCCCACACCACCCCCCGGCCGTCACCCCCATGGGCCGACGGGGTAGTCGTGACGGGTTTTTCCAAAGGAAAAAAAATTATAAATAAATAAAAAAAGGTTTACTTACTTAACTTGTTCTGGGTTGGATTAAGGAGAAATGATTTTAGCATAGGAAGAAATAATATTGTTAATATAAATTCGGTAGGTATTTTGAGAGAATATCTCCATCGTTTGAGAGAGTTCATTGTGACCACTGTTGAAGTATTGACTAAAGATTACTTCATTATAAAATTGCATTTATTCATCTTTAATGATAGGTTCGTATTTATATTTGTACGGCGATAATTTTTAATATCGCATGTATGCATACATGTATAGAGAAGACTGAATACATGTATAGAGAAGAATATTGACTGTTAGGATGTTGAAGATTGAAATAAAGGAACAGGCTTTTGCAATAACAAAGTCCAGAATTTATATGTTATATGTTTACTTATCCAGACATTTTAGTGTCGGTAAAAGATTTACAAGAATTTTAATTATCGCTTTACGAAGTTCAGAAGTTTTAATGCGACATTAATATGTACATTTAGAGTTTGGATTTTTAGGTCTATCTGCAGTAAAAATAATTAATAATTAACTTCATGATTAAGAAATTTATTGTAATGACCACGATTTTGGAAATGTGATTTTTTGTGATATTTTTACATTTTTTTAAAAACAATTGTGTATGATAGTTAGATTTAAAGCGAAAGCGAAAAATCAGCTTTTTCGGTTTAAAATAAACTGAAAACCGCGTTTTCGCAATTTCTAAAAAAAATTAATTTCGTGATCGGGGTAATTTTTGTACCAATGAAGGCCTATTTACGTTTTTTTATAACTGTTTAGCAGTTTAACAGCGAAATCACACTGGTGATTTTATATGTTTACATATCAAACTAACTGTATCATTTTAGTTTATTTTTAAGAGAGTAGTTGTTTTTGAACTTAGTATTATTAATCTTTTCCCAGTCACATGGAAACTTAACTTAACAAATCACAAAGAAAGTTACAAAAAGACCTCTCATCCTTTTAAAAAGTTTTAGATTTTTTTTTTCATGAGTTATTTTTTAAGAATGCTTAACACTCTTTTCTTTATACCATCTTATTTTTTTACATTAAGAATTTCTATAAAATGATTATTATTTTCAGTAATCATTTTATGCACATAATAAATTCAACTATCCAATAGGAATACTTATGTCTGTGGAAACCTACTAAGTCATATAACACACTAAGTAAATATTGATTAAGAGAAGAACATGGATACGAGTATATACCTCAGAATAGTTAGTTTGATATATTGCAACGGTTCATTTTATGAAAAAAAAATACAATTGCAATGTTTGTACAAGTATAAAGATTTTATAAAAATGGAAAGATGATTTATTTTAAAAGTATATGGAGTCTATTTTGATTTTTGTCCTTAGTAATATTTTCCATAAGTTCCTAATGTAACGTTTATCTACCATTTCCAGTAAGGTTTATACAATAATGGGTTGTCCGTCGAAGCCGTTGAGCGACTGTCTGTAGCAATGTTACTGACATTTGTCAGGAAATTTGTTATTGAAATTAGCAATATCTTTAAACCTTAACCTTTTACTTAAAATGGAATTATATAATGGACCGAAAATAGCATTTCGCAAAAAACACTATAATTATTCGAAATATGACATACCTAACAAAACGTAAAAATATTTTCCATATATCTTTATTTTTTATTTATTATAATACAGAAAATATTTTTCCTCCTTATCTTATCTGGTCTGTCACTGACCCAAAATTTTGTTGGGACCGATACTGATCTAAACTATTGAAGCATACAGATCTAGTAATATCGAATGGAGATAGCGTTCTAAATATATATATCGTTCTAAAAATAATTAAGCTTAATGTATATTTATTTTATTATATTTCGTAATCCACTCGTTTCGCTGTAAGGACAGATATTAAGATTTAATTTAATAATATAATATAAGATAAGTTATTCAACATATTTACATTTCACATTCTCTATTAGATTAGAGATTTATATTTTAAAATTAGATTTTACATCAATTCTCAATATAGTTCACTAAATTTTACAGTTAGTATTCTTTATTCTAAGCTATTATTTGCAATCTGACAAAGCAGAAGTAGTGACAAAAATAGGGACAAATTGCGATGAAATGTGTAGGCATGCGAGTTAAGGATAAGGATCGGAAAGGGCCTTCCATTTTGATAACTTTGTTGCGAAGTCATATAGTTTCGTAAAGGGATATTGGTTATTCTAATATCCTAATATATAAGAATATGTCTTAGAACAACTCTTAATGTATTTTTCTAACTTTTTATAGTTACTTATATTGATAAAACGTGTAAAGAGTCTTAATGTATAACATAGTAATAATAATATAATAATCTTATTAATATTTAGGGATCCAAATGTCACTGTTGTCTTGACTTTATATAGTAGGTCAATTGACTAAGAGATTCGTTTAGTGTTTAGTGATTGACGGCGTTGACTGCCAAGCTAAATGTTGCGGGTTTGATTTCCATTCAGGAAATGTTACCAATAAAAAATATAAGAATTAAAAACTAAATAATCCCACTTCTCTGTTATTAGGATGAAGGGATTTTTGATTGAAAAGTAAGAGCTTAATAAAATATATTAATGTATGATCATAAAGGACATTTATTTTAAGCAAATCGTTATGGGAAAGCTCTGCCATTTTAAAAAGCAAATTGATAAAATAGTATATATTTAATTGCATCTAACGCAATATATTATTTGTTAACATAAGTTGAAATAGATAATTTGTAAGTTCTTCAAATGTATATATATATAACCCACAATCCATTTAAATGATTTTCGTCAAATTACTTATGATTTTTATTAAGACCTGTAATGTATATAAAATAATAATAAGTTTTGTTCCTTAATGTTTGAAAGTATTTATTTCTAAATGTTTTTAGTTTTAAATTAATTATGGAAGAGAATTATTACTGCATTCCATTACCATACGGTTAAAGCGTCAACTCAGATTCCGTCAATGCCGATATTTCATTTACCTCAGCCCAAGCTATATCAAATAATCTTTTGAAGTAACTTTGGTCATTAGGATAACTAATGAGTTTAAATCTTACGAACACGTATTAAGATTTCATTAATTTTATTCGCAGTAATTTAAATATATCGTAATATTGAAATTAATTATCAGAAAATCTTTTGGCCTACTTTACGGAGTTTTATAATAATTAAATTGATTTATTTTATTTATGTTATAAGATACTGGAACTAATTGAAAAGAACATTAAAGATCTGCTTCGATGAATAATATTTTTGTATTTTAAAAATATTTAATGTTCTCGCCCTTTAACATAAAAAATATATAAAGTTTACATCAACGCTATATTTTAACTAAACTCCGTTTAATTTTAATAATTAATAAAATAAAAAAGAAAAGTATAATATATAAGATATAACTATATTTCTAAATTATATTGCTATTTCCTCAAAACTTTCAGCTACCATCTTTTTCATCTTCGAGAACGAGGCCCAACTATAACGAGATATTACATTATGCACAGAAGTACTTTTTCTATATATAAAAATACCTATATTCTGGGACTTAAAACGCTCTGATAGAAAATAATACAATTTATTCAATCAAGTAACAAACTGACAATTGACGTTCTCCTTGTTTCGCATAAAACGATTTTAAAATAGTTATTAAATTCTTTCACTTTTTATTGAGGTTGACATGCAATTCTATCCGAGACATCACTGATGTGATATCAAGTAATTGTTTTGGTCTTATTTTACTTCATTTTACTGTTATTTTTAAGAGTATTTGGCTTATGGATATTGTTAAATCCCAGACAGTGTATTTTGTCTAGGCTTTTAAGAATATCTTTTATTTTATAATACTAATAAAGTTTATAACCTGAATATATTGTCTAAATATCTTGTTATCCGGACTGGACAACGAAATATTTCGGTCCAAATATTTTTCCGTGCGATGTTCCAAATTTTTTGGGTATTTAATTATAAACACCAAAAACAATTTTGAGCTACGATCCTCCATAAGGCAGAATCCGATCCTTCAATCATCTTTAGAGAGTAACACGGACTATTTCTATGAATAATTCATTTACGGATTGTCATTCGTATATAGACGTGAGGGATGGAGCCTCAGAATCAATATAGGCTCATAAACGAACAAAGTTGGCGTGGATAAGCTATGAATAAAGAATTTGTTAGATTTGTCATATTACCAACATTACGAAGTTAAACTATTCATATAATCGGTATTATGATTACAACACTATTTAATAAATAATAAAATGTAATACAATATATTTATTTGGCTAAATTTTTCATTTATTTTACAGTCATTAGATATATCACTTATACTATGATTTAATTTTACAAAATATATGTAAACCATATAATATATCACTTCATTCTTATAATTAAATTAGCACTTAGTGTAGTGTATAGATGTTTGTAAAACATGTTGTCTGTAGAAGCGATTTCTCTTGTTCCTTGGATTATAGACGAAGGTTAACCACCCCCGAGATTTATGACATTGGTTTGTCTGTTCTCCCTCAGGACGTAAATGAGGTCGTGCATGTATATTTTATTTGGTTTTTGTAATGAGTAGTTGGTGAATAAACTTCTCCACTTATACATGTTCTTATTATAAAATAAAAATAATATTCTTCTTATAGTTTTAAATATTTATTCATTGATATTCTTTTCCAATATCATTCCTTATCAGTGAGCACTTGTGTACGACAATTTGAAGATTCAGCAGGGTCCATTCTGATATCATACTTATCGAAATAAGCCCTTCTGGGCACTTTCCAACTTAAAAGTTAGGGCTACGAGGGTTCCAAACAAGAGAGAGAGTTTGTTGTACGGGTGGAGAAGAACCGCACAACAAACTCTGCTGGATATTTTTTTTATTGTCATCAATGTCTCAGACATGAAGTTTTTGATGTATTTTTTATAAATGAACAATATTATATTGTATTAATAAAGTGTTGTAAAAGTATATGCGCCGACTTCAAGATATTATTATAAAAAACAATAAATTAGGAAATTTCAATTATTTATGTTAAGGAAAAAAAATGGAAAAAAAGTTAGAACATTATAATTAACTTTAAAATGGTTATGCCTTTGCATAAAACATTACTGCTGACGTCTAACATTTGGTATTAATTAATGAAAAAAGTTTTGGGACGTGGAAGTTTATCCATCGAATTATGATGGTCGATAAATCATTATTCAGATTAGTAGTTTAGGAACCTTTTCAGTTGAATTTAGTTAATTATTTACATTAATAAACAACCGCTCTCATATTTATCCTAAAAGTGATGTTGTCAAATATATATCACAATATTTTTAGGACCGACAACAGATTTTAATCTAGACTTATTTTCCCATTTATTAAGGACTAACGTGTAATAAAAATTTAAATTATAGAACAGAATCATCACCAAGGAACTAGGAAAAAAGATGTTTTTATATATAAAAAAATATTTACTATGTAATAAATGAAGTAGACTTTTGATTTGTCATAAGTTAATTTGGGTAACATACTTTAATTTAATATTAAATTAAGGACTTGAGTTTTTTAAAAAGGGAATTTCCGAATGTTTTATATGAATGAAATCAATTCAGCTATAAAACTAGTATAAGCAACACAAAGATATATGTACTGCACTAAAAGTATTTTAGTTCTTGAGATAGCGCTTATATACTTCACGGCATGAATGTATCTGAACTGATAAGATGATAATTGTTTTCTGGTTACTCATTATTAAAATATAACTAAACTAAGACCTCGCTTTAGCATATGGTATAACTAAATATATAAAGTAACATTATATGAATACGTCCTTCATATATTATTACAAGAGTAGTTATAAAAAACCAGACAACACAGAAATGTTTTTAATCGTCATTTGATTATTTAATCTCATAATTTAGTACGAAAACATTACTCACAAAGATATAAATTGATTATAGAACTTTTACTGGCCCATAAATTAAAGCTAATGGTGATTGGGACTGACTCCTAACACGATGGCAAGTACACATTAATTTTATCAACATTGATATATTCGTAACTTTATGACTAGACATGATAATGGCTCCTATAATCATTTATGAATGTACCAAGCCAATGAATTTTATAATAATTGTTGGAAATGCTAAGCTCCTAATTATAAATTTGTTGATAATGGTATTAACAGAGTTATATAATTCGAATAATGTAATTTCTGAGGCATAATAATTAGAAAAAAATATGTATTTTAATATGGCGTCATATATTTTTTTTCGAGATCGGGGTAGATACCTTTCTATTACACATAAAGACTAGTTTTATTCTAGCCTTCAAGCAGTTTTGAAACATCCTATCACAGAAGCTCAGTTTTAAGAAGTTATTTACCTAAGTTTCGTATTAAAAGCGATAGATTAGAACTAATAAACCTCATCGACTAGTTTCCCTCATCATTCCAATTGTAGCATCGCATTTGAAACTTAGATTTGCATATATCGTATCTGGTAATATCACTTACCGTGATAGACCGTATGATTATTATCAATTTAATTGCATAAAAGGATATAAGGGTAAGTATAGATGACAACTTGAAATCGTACATTTCCAGAATCCAATTGCAATTATATTTTTATATACCAAAGTTACTTTATATGTGTCAAATGAAGTAAAATGTACAGACAGACTAGGACATAAGAGCAGACAGACCATGACATAAGTATTGCATACTTCATACACATTTGCTCACTTCATAAGTCGACCTCATTTGGAGAAAAAATTCGCTCGATGGTACCAAATTAGCAATTAACCTGCTGCTGTCATTCCGGTATATAAAGTAAAGTAATAGTTCGCATTTCATTTAGATAAATTAAGTTTAATCAAAATTTTATTTCAACCACTATAACTATTAATATAAAAGATATTTTACTTGTCGTCCTATGAAAGTTGTGTCTTTTAAATTATAAATACGTTTTTTCTTTTGTTTTGAGCTCATTGAATCATCAGGAAGTTGGCCAGGACTTCAACACCGGGATACTGGGTTTTGTCGACCATTTTTGTCAGCGTATTTTCATTCACATATATAACAAATTATATTTAGTAATTGCAGAAGTATGGAATCACAACACATACTGTTGACACCTTTTTAAAATGATATATAACACATTGCCAAGAACTTAATTACCTATTAAATAAACAAGTACAATTTTATGGACGAGCATAATGTCCACCGATATTAAATAAAAAAACTCCTATCGCAGCTCATCTCATCAATATTCGCAAGCGATTCTCGAAGTTTATATACTTTGTGACTTAAATGACATATATTCTATCCTAAAGAATAAAGGAACCTTAAGTTCACTTATGTTAAGTTAAAGGGACTAAGAAAAGGTAAAACTTTCGTAATAACCATATATAATATGACATTTTTATAATAATGTTATCATCTACCGAAATATCATTTTAAAGAATTACTAGATTTACTAAAACAAAAGCAAATAAGATTAATATTTAAAATGAAATGTCTGAGGAGCTGTTCGGATTACTATCTGTCGCTGAATTCCACCACCGCACTGCACATCATAGACTGAAGTACCATCCGCACCACCACCTTGTGAAATAACATTTTTAAAAGACCTTCAACACACTTCAGAGCCGTCAGGGCCTGCAAGTGCTCATGGATGGCGATGACCACTTCCCGTCAAGTCGCTCACCTATTGCCTCCTATTGTATAAAAAACAGCTAGTTTGTTAATATACAAATTGAAAGCAAACTTCTTGTTTGTTGCAAAATTGTTTGAGACTGTTTTACTTGTTCAAAAGAAAACTAAATATCTATAAGAAAACTATTTTCATTTGCTCCAAACATAACTAAAAACCATCTCGATAGACAAAGCTTTCGATTTAAAAATCACATCATGATTGGTCATTTTCTTTGGGTACAGAATGCCACATACAGCTCAAATTTAAAACATCCCTCTTCTTACTTCGGGAGTTGAAAACTAAAAGTAACTTATATTATACTATAATTTAAGAATATGCCGGATAAACGAATTAATGGTTTTGAATAGCAAATATAAATACTTTGCTAACTCAATACTCATTAAAAAAAAAAACGAAAAAAAACTTTAATAAATCTTTTGCGTTGTGTAAAACAAGGCAAAAGGCGTACGTCAATGACTCCATATAAATGGTATAAGCTGATTTCTGTGGTGTTATGAGCGAAATCAAGTTTAATTTAGAATAATTGAATCAAAAACAAAATATATTTGAGTTTTTTTATTTACTTTTAAATAAATCTTTAATATTTGTATATAGTTTTTCAGCCAATCATTTCACTTATTTGATTTTTATTAATCATGTTTTTAATATTTTTTTACGTACAATAGCAAGGGTAGGTAGGCAATAGGTACAATGGAAACAAATCCTTATATTAAAATGTATAACAATCTAAATATTACAAGGAATGGTTTAATTCGAAATTGGAGCTTAAATTTACTTCTATGTGAATAGCATCTCTATTATATCTATATAGTATTATCTCTATATAGTATCTCCTGCCAGGAAGACAGAAATTTGAGGATGCACACTGAACGCACTAACTATATCTTGAATTCTCACATTGAAATAATGGCTGCGATTTAATATTTAAGACACTATATACCAATTTATTTCATAGTAACACTTCTTTTAATAAAATATTGTTTTAAATATTAATAATATTGAAATGTTAGAAAAAAATAAACATTATATCACAGTGGGTAGCAATAAAAGAAGTAACAGAATTTTTAATATGTGTAATATTTATAAGACAATTGTAATTTTTAAATAAAATAATTTTTATCATAATTATCAAAATATTTATAATAATATAATATAATATAATAATGTTTATCGAAATAGCTTAATTATTTAAACTATATGAATGAACAATACCGTTACACTCATATATTTTACGATATTTTTAGTTACTTTTTTTTTTATTTTTTTTTTATGGAAAAGGAGGGCAAACGAGCATGCGGGTCACTGAAAAAATGTGATCACCGCCGCCCATGAACTCTTGCAACATCCGAAGACTCACAAGAGCGTTGCCGGCCTTGGAGATAAGAATAGACGCCTTTTTTGAAGGTACCCATGTCGTATCGATCTGGAAACACCGCCGAAGGAAGTTCATTCCACATCTTAGTGGTACGTGGAAGAAAAGTCCTTGAAAACCGCACAGTAGAAGATCGCCACGCATCCAGGTGGTGTAGATGGAAATGCAGGCGGTGACGTGCTGTGCGGTGATGGAATTCGGCGGCAGGCATCAGATCAAATAGCTCTTCGGAACACTCCCCGTTGTAAATGCGATAGAAGACGCACAAAGAAGCCACGTCTCTACGCAATGCCAAAGAGTCCAGCCGTTCACAGAGCACCGGGTCCCCGACAATCCGTACGGCTCTCCGTTGTACGCGGTCAAAAGGTAGAAGCTGATATTGGGGTGATCCGGACCAGAGATGAGAGCAGTACTCCATATGTGGCCGAACCTGCGCCTTATAAAACGCAAGTCTATGGCCAGGATTGAAATACTGTCTCGCTCTATTGATCACACCCAATTTCATCGAGGCCAACTTACTTGGTTAAGAACCATGCTCTGCTACCTATTCTATAGACAACCTTTGTCATTGTGTACCAGTTTAGGATTAGGAATTCCCTAGGTGTGGATTAATTTGTATAATATATAGCAAGGGGATATAATAAAATTTCTGATACCGATGCGAATTAATGCGTTAATCGTGAAGAACAAAGAAATACCTAAAATAATTTAAAGCGATGCGTGTACATTTTTCATCTGCACAGAAAAAAATAATGCTTTCTCATTTATTTTCATAATAAAAATGGTGGCATACCTGTATGTTAACTGTGTGTTTAACGCCTGAGGGTCTTGTATTCGCAATAGCATAATTAGCTTATTAATTATTTCGAACAGTGTAATTAATAACATTATATAATTACAATAAAAACAAATGTGACTAAAGCAGCGTTTAATATTTTGGAATCTAGATTTCAATTATTTGCGTATTTTAAGTGTAAACATAATTTAAATTGTCAAAAACTAATTTCTTAATTTTTTTATGATATATATTAACTGATTTTAATGAAACCATAATTTTTTTTTAGTAAAACTCGTTCACTAAAGTTAGTGCGTATTTATGATTACCAGTGGGGAAAAAAAATCTGGAATCACATCATTTGATCAGTTTCTCAAAATCTGAATTGTCATTGTTATATAAAACACATATACATTTTTTTTTTCAAATATGTTGTTTTGTAACTAATTTCATTGAATTAATTAAAGGTGTTTTTATAGTATATACAGTCACAAATTTATTCAAATTCTTGTAGTTATACTATAACTTTAAGTACAATTTATATAAAATATGAAAGAATATTCTTTGTACTGTGAAATGAAACTGGGAAGTCAAAACTTCCAAATGGAATTTATAGACTCTGAACTGCCTTTATATTGAAGCCAATTTCTTGTAAGAAAAAAATTGGGTTTGTGAATTTTTGTAGACTGCAACTTTTGCGATTCTTGTTCTTGTTGAAACTTTTTATAATAGTCATGATTTGAAACTCGTTTGAACGCAAATTACTAAAGATTAAATAATAAACACATTGTCTAGTGTACTCTTAATAAAATCAAGCTCTTCGGAACGGGTCTTACGTTCAATACTTTTAACCACAGATGACCAGTTTCAGAAAATTCTTAACACTGTTTTCTAAATATAAGCTTTCAAAATAAGACCCTTCCTATTTTGGTTAGAAAAAGCTTCAAATGACACTAATTACTTTAATGTATAAACATGGAAACTAGATATATACGTAACGTAATATTTCACTTTAAAAGTATATAAAGTTTTTGAGCTTGTTTAAATATGAATTAAAACTATTTTATACGAATTAAACTCACGTTAGTTCTGGTTATATTTTGATTTTAACTCTTTTTTTTTAACCCTTTTTGTTTCGAATGCTTCATAGCAATCGTGTTCACGGGTAGAAGAGATGTGTCTGTCAGTCAGTTAATTCGTCATCTCAATTAGTCTTGGTTAAATGTGCGTTATGACAAAATCTCACAATATTTGCTTATTGCTGCACCTATCTAATAGATATATTTACTTCTATGGTTTAAAAACCCAAGAAATTGAAATTGATTGAAAGAAAGTTTTCTATGTAACAAAAATTATTAAACTTTATAAAACCTTGACTAACAGGTTATGAAATCGAAGGTTTTTTTTTCATTTAAAAGTTCTCGTGCTTGAAAATGATACTGGCTTAATTTCCCTATAACATATACGCCATCGATAATTTAATTAACTTACTTTGTTAATTATATTAATTTACAATTCAAATGTGGTTTTAATTTGTTATTTTGTGGTTTTTGTTAATAATAATAAATAACTGTCATTTGCCACAAAAGGAATAGGGTACATTTTTGTATCTGCAGTTATTTATGTATGCATTTGAAGTTACACGCACCGCTGACGCTATACCGTCCGTCACACCATGCATATGCATGATTTTGAGCAAACTAGAATTTGCTCAAAATATAAATATTTCAGTGAAAACTTCCTTAATTTTAAGCCATTCAACGTTGGTTTTGTTTTGTATTTTACTTTTACTGATTCGGGTTTACTAAATGACGGAAAATTGATTTACAAAAAAAAAAAATCTTACTTAAAATTATTAATTAAAACCCTATACTAGATATATTATTTAACCTGCTCTTGAGTGCAGTATAAGTCAAAGTTAAATATTACTTGCGGGACTAAGTAAAACATACTCAAATGGTTAGTGGTAATTTCATTTTAGCCTTAGAAGTCAACTTCAGGTCTATCTATTTGGCTTGCCATCACAGGTAAGATAAGCTTTTGAGGCCATACTGTATAGGGGAAACCTAATTTAGTTAACGATCTCACTTTATTCGAAAGTTCGTTAAATTTACCTGTACAATTATATTTGTTTGTAGCCATAAAAAAAGAATATTCTATTAAGTAAATTACAAAACTTGCATTTTTAATTAATTTCATTCTTAAGTAATTCAATTTCTGTCAGTAATCATGAAATTACATTTATAATGTGTTTGAACAAAATATATTCAAAATTATTTCTAATTTAAATTTAAAGCTAGTAAAACAAAGAGCAGCTGTTTATTTTCCGAGGCTCTTCAATATTCCCCTACCTAATTATGAGCGTAGTTTGGAATTAATTAGAGGGTTATGTCTGACCAAATTGCTGTTTGCATTTGAATAAATAAGGAGGTTTTAATACTAAAAGGATCTTTGGGCTGTTATCAAAATTTGTATAATTTTATTGCTAAGATTGCCTTTCATAAATATATTTTACCAAAACAAAACACTTAGAATAATTTGTAAATTTCTATTTTGAAAGACAATCAAAGTGATCTCATTATTTATAACTTTTGTCTCATGCATTAGATAATCTTTACAATACATAACACAAGATCGAATATTATCAGACAGTGCTCATTATCCAATCAAAAAAACATAACTAGATGTAATGTTTTCCTTTAAAAAATGTATAAAGTACAGTCGTAATTTCTCATTTTATAGTCCGCTAGTTTTATTATTTCCTTCATTAAAAATAAACTTGACCTTTGTTATTTAATATGCAAAACTATTATACACTAAAAAGCTGAGACATAGACAAAGTTCAAAAGTCATTATAGAAACATGAGTTTCCTGCAACAATTATCAATAACTGTGTAAATCTGCAATTGTAGCACAATTTTACTTTTCTTAATAGACACGAAAAAACATTTTTATTAAAAAGTTCAAATTACTATAATATTCTCTGAAAAGGAAATTTATTTCTTAATTTTAGGGACCCTGTAATATAAACATTTATGAATATTTTATGTACAACCAGATTTTTTTTTTTGTAAATAATTGTGTACTTGTCTATAATAATTTTAATATCATGGAATGATATGGAAATTTTAAAAATATCATAATACATAACATGTTTATTTAAAACTTTTAATAATTCATCTAAGTAGTTCACTATCAAAAATAAAAATAATAAACCACATACAGAGAATGACTTACAAAAATCTTCTCGTATATTGCAGCAAAAGCCATGTAGCGCTACGAGGTAGATTTATGTACGGCTTAGCAGTAGATAAATGATAGAGCTATAGAGCATTATAAAAATATATGTTTAGTCTTAGGTGAAATTATAATACTGTTTGATGACTATATATCTTATGCTAAAGATTAATATTACAGAGTGGATACTAAATATATGTTTTTTTTTCTTTATTTACGAAAAATGCAAGCTTTTTTTTTTATAATAACTAACTAAGCAACGGTATAATGTCGTAGTGACGAAAGTTTCAAGCTTACAAGATGGATCGGATTGCTAGCTTTAGTAAAAGTTCTTACAAACACTGGAGCCTTGCCAACTTTCCAGTTACATAGACGCTTCGCGGTGTCTAATTTTCATTTTGTTAAAAATCGGTTGCTGGTACAGTTAGTAGAAACTTTACCACACCATGACAATAGCAATACTATATAAAACATTTTTGTCGTACAAAATACGTGTTTTTTAATTTCTGTTATTTTTATTTGGAATTCTTTATATGTATGTTACATATATAAAATCATAACGTCCACATATACTTAATATTTATGTCTAAAAATATATTACTTGTGCTTATTCTAACTATTTGATTATGATACGGTATCGTTATGTGTGACCCTATCGTTACGAGTCACCCTCTCACGTCACGCAATTTTTTTAAATAATTTTTACAAGTTCTTCTAAGGGCATGGACACATTTTCATTATGTTGATATAAAATGAGAATTTATAAACGAATATATATAATCTTTTTCCGGATTCTCTTTTTGATTACTTTAATCAATATGTTTCAATAAGGACACTTTCAATGAACTTCAAAGTTTTAATTGTTGTAGGAGTTAAGAATTGAACAAAGTGGACAGGGTCGAGACCCAAATGGAATAGCTAAGTATTATTGTACCCAAGCATTAGATTTAGTACTTCGATTACAATTTGTATGAATTCTAAGAAAATTATTTATTGTCTTATATCTCAAGATGTTTTAATTTGATTCTATTTTTATTAGAATTTTACGCTTTAATAAAATCTATCGATGATTTCTAAATTGTTTTCATTGATTATACATGTACAAAAAAATTGCTGTTTTTTTTTTCTTTTGAAAAAAAGGGCTAATGTAATATATTATAAATACAAGTAGTATATCCTAATGCTTTTTTGTATAATGTGTCCTTAGAGAAAACGAAAGATAAGCTACGCTCATACTGGGTGGCGTACAGTGAATCGTTGTGTTTTTATGTCAAATGTACTTTTCGTAGTTAGTTATTTTAAATATGATTGCGATTGATAATACGGAACTTATGATAATAGGAAGATATAGCTACGCATATAAAATGTCGCTGGAACATTAGTCAATTATAGTTTCTAATTCTCCACAGAAGGTACATTTAATGAAGTAATAGTTATAATTTACTGGTACTCATAAAATGATAAAAACAACCAAAAAGATAGTTTTCTTTTCTTTTTCCTTAATCATTTTCATTATACACATTTTTTTTTCTCAAAATTATTTTGTTTCTACTATGCGTATGTTTATCTACATTCATTTTAATAACAATAATAAAAAAAAATATTCTTCTATTTTGTTTTATATGACTTTACGAATAATTATATATAAAACTATCATATTATTTATGAAACGTTGTTCATAATATATTTGTAAGAAAGAATTTTATGGTACAAGTGGATAAAAGTGCTGATTACTATGCCTATGAATTCGCTTCTTTTTTTCTATAATACATACTAAATTTGTGTTTGTAACAATGCAGTTAACATTATGTTGCCTATTTTTTTCCTCCACCATGTTAATTATTAAAAATTAATTTATAAGTTAATTAAAATATTTTATTTTTATCTTTATTTTTGAAATTCTGACATCCTTATTTCTATTTGAACCATACTTTTTACATTATCCTTATTGACAAAATGTGCCATGTATGCCTCTTTTTTATATATATTATCATGGATAATCAATCAACAAATAAAATATAAGTAACTAAAGGTAAAATACACTCATTTTTCTTTTAACCAGGTCTTTCAAATAAACTGAGAAGATACTCGTATAAAGAAAAATAAAACTAAAAAAATTAAGCATACCAAAAACAGTCTAATTACTTATATATATTAAATTGTAGTAATTTTATTGTAATTATTATAATAAACATCTTTAGATTATTATTATTTTATTAATAAAGAAGAAAATCATAATACTTTTAAAGCGGAAAAGTATAATATACAGCAAAGTTCTCATGTAAAAGTAGCAAAAAAAATAAAATAGTAGGTGAAACGAATATAATTTTTTTTAAATAAATATTTTGAAAATATTTTATCTAGGAGTTTTTCTAATGACATCCACTTTTTTTTGTACATGATAACCGTCATAATGCTCATCCAAACAAAACAAGAGACTTTTTCTTTAATTAAATCAAACTTTTGAAAATAAATTATAATTCCTTAATTTTTTTTTTTAATGAATTTACGAATAGTCTACGTATCACAGACGCAAAGACTAACCTTACAGGTTGGTCAAGTAAATGTTTTATATATAGAATGCATTACGATAGATATTACTTTATTTTTGTATTTTTGATTAAAAACACTGAAAATAATTCGTTTTGGAATTTAAATAATTTAAAGATTATGGTATTTATTCCATTTTATATAGTCGTTGTATATTTGTAGTTCTATTAAGTGGTTGTAAGCAGGTTTTTATTTATATTGAGGAATAAAGTAATAAAAGAAAAAATAGACAACGCAAAATTTGAAACCTTTTTTGAATTTTACTATAGAATATTTGTATGTAAGCTTTTGTGATCTATGATTGCTATTACATATTATCCGGGTGTAATCACGTTATTACTATTGGATTTTTCTGACTAATTTTGATTCGATTCGGGGTCCTTATCCATGAGTTCTGAGCATAGTGGAATTGAAGAAGAAGTTTTCTACAGAAGTTTGTTAATTATGTTTAATTTAAAGAATTTAAGCAATGTTGATGTTCAAAACATTCAAAATTTTCTAAAACAATTAAATTTATTTTTTAAATATTTGTTCTAAATATAACTCCTATAACTCCTATAGAGAGCAACACAAACTTAAATATTGCTTTAATATTAACCACAGTGTACATAGCGAACATGGAACTCCCTATAAATATGACATAATTCACGCTTTACTAAAAGAATTTTGTTTTATTTGTCGTTAATTTTTTAATTGATATTTACGGAAGAAATAATATGAATAGACTCATTTGATTGGATCTATTCATTTTATTTATTTACACTAAATAGTGTTTTAAGTTTTAGTTTAAATAAACTAAAACTTAAAACACATACTTTTACAGTGAAATAAGTTGTGTTTGTTTAATTAGTTTATTTTATCTACTAAAGATTTTAAGCTTAGAAAATTATAGCACTTAAGTGGAATACAAATAATATGAACCCACAAAGGGGGTTGTTTCTAGTCGAGAAAAGAGCTACCGGTGTGTGCGGCTTTGGAGTGAAACGTGTCAGGCATCTCTAATTAAATTTTAAGATTTACTGACTAAACCTTTTGTTATGGAATAAAAATAAAAATAACAAGAAAAAATAGAGTAGTTTACGTCATTCATTAGTAGACTGAAGAAATTTACAAATGTTATATTACAAACACAATGCCCGTTGACCAAATATATAAGAATAACGGAAATTATTTTGTGAAATAGAAATATGTGAACCAGTTCTACAAAACAAACGAGAATAAAATTCCATCCTTTTTAAAATGGTTTGAACAATTTGTTTAAAGTTATTTCCTTGTCTTTGTTCTCATTTAAACGCCAGTTACTTTAGTTTTTTACAAATATGAGCGCAATTTTTTAAAATGGTTTATACATGTCCAGGATTACTTATTATATATTTAGAAATATACATACTTATGATTATTATAAGTTAATGTTTTTAGATTGTTTGTTTTTAATTTCCTTATACATTTTTCATCCTGTATAAATTTGATATTACCAAAAAGGTTATAATCTGTTACTTCTTACAAAACTCTCTATTACACACAGTCACGTATTCAATAACATTATATTTTTAGACTTTTACGTATGACACTGGAAGTATTTTAAGTGTAACCTAGTCTACTTTTATTTATAACTTCATTTAATTTAAAAAGGAGATATAAATATATTAAATAGGATCGCTGTGTTTCTGTAAAAATGTTAAAATTTAGGAAATGTAATAAAATCTTTTCTGAAACAAATCTCATACTAGTAAAGGCGTGTCACGTAGCTGCTTCAAGATTTACTACGCTGTGGCTTAAAATACTAACCATATGTAGGACATTGTTTCAGCTGGAAAGTTAAATTTGTCAAAAAACTTAAATTATTATCAGTCATTATTATATTAATTTATAAAAAAATGGTATCAAATAGATCATTTTTATGGCGTGACTTTAAGGACAAGGGTAGACTACAGTCATACCACAGTAGATTAATTTGTTAATGTATGTATGTGAATTGAAAATATTATGAATATACTTTGGTCGAGTAAAGTGACTGCCCTTCGATAACTATGTATTCATCATGTGATATTCATACGATTAACATTATTATTTAGAATTAGGATAATTGCTTTACTTTTCTTAATTGCTTGTTTGCAAACTAAAAATGTCTAGCACAGGAAGTTCTTCATAATAGGAATTATATATCAAAAAGTACCGCCTGCTGTTTTTGTTTTGCAAAAATAATACCTAAAATATTTTACCTGTCCAATATATGTAGTTGTATGGCATGCTTCGTACAGACCTAAAGCATTCCAACGTACTGGTAATAAATTTAATAGTGCCTGTCGAAGGTTTCACCTCGAAATATATCAATAACTTTGTGCAATATTAGTTTAATAAAATATATTTAGAATGTGACTCAGACCTTTGAATTTTATGCTCAAAATAAGCAGTAATGTGCAGTAAGAGATAGGAAAATAGTTCGCGTTAATTATATCAGAGACCGAATAAGAAGGAAAAAATGACTTGTCCCAATAGGTCAACGCTTGCACATTTATTACTAGGTAAAAGTTAATCATCGGTGAATTTCTTTCAGCAAGCAAAGGCCGTTTGTTTTGAAGGACCATTTCACTGGCGATAGAGTGAACCATCAATTCAGCTTCACGCCGACCGCACGCGGCCAACATGGCTGCGGTCGACATGTGAAACGTTTTATTACGGTTCACAAAAAACCGCTACCATAACGATACTCGTATATAAAGATAGATTGTTTTGACTTTTGTACATAATACTGATATATGTTTTTTTAAGTATAATACTGTTAATCAGACTAAGACTTGTACTTTTAAGGAATATTATTATTCAGTTTATCTTATATGTCAATAAATAAATATATAAGTATATATATATATATATATATATATATATTGGGTACAACTAAAAACTGTTTTTTACGTTCATGTACAAAATATTTCTAAAAATATCTACCTACATAAAAATGAAATAACAAAAACATTAGTATTACAATATTAGTCATACCTTATTTAATCATATTTGAAACTGAATGTTGCTTTCTATGTAAAACAATTATTTAGTTAGTGTAGCAATAAAATTAGTGTGAAAAAATATGTTATAATACGTTTTGATTCACTTGATTATATTCGTAAGCTAACGTTTATTTACACTTCATTCAATTATAAATTCAAAGATAGTAAAACAAGCGTTATATATTCTAAGACCCTTTCACATTCGCCTAAATAATTATAAGCGTAGTTTAGAGTTAATTGGAGGGTTTTGTTTGGCCAAGCAGCTACTTATGTTTGATTAAATAATTAAGGTTAAATACATATGGTTTACTAATATTAATGGATTTAATTATATGTTGTTTTATTACATTAATATTATTACTATCCAAAGCCTTACACTCATGCGAATTAGAAAAACCAATCATTAACTCATTACTACAAGAAAGATGCAAACATGAATAATTCTTATATAAATTTTGAATTGAATAAAGACGGAAAATAGTGATTTGAAATTTTTATATATATCATAAAAAATCTATTGTGTGGCAAATAAGACGTGAATATGGTAATGAATAAATTTTATCCTTATTAGTTAACTGTTTGAAATATTGCATCTTATTTTAAATATAATAAACTAAAGAGGCTTTTTAATGAATGTGACAATTAGAGGGTATTTATTAGTAAAAACGTTATGGACTAATTATAATACATTTAAAAAGAGGGAAATAATAATTATAAAAAATAGCATCGAGGACGCCTTTCAAGTTTCTCCCTTTAAAAAAGATTACCTACCTTACTTTTCCTTACTTTCAGCTGATTTTACACAATTCTTATCTGCTTTTTATTCTCGTTTCTTGGATTTCAAATCTTAAATAGCTTTTAATATCAATTAACTTTATTTTATCTAATTTTGAAAATGAGGAAATTATACAAGTACACACACTTTTTTTTTTCATTCAATGAACAATAAACATATATTTTACTTCTTCGTGACTTAAAATCTATTGTTATACATTTCAATCTACTTGTAATTATTTTGATCTCTCATAAATTTATATCGAGTCTTCATATCTCTTCTAGCTCTGTGAGGAGTTTTTTTCACGTATTGCAAATTGTCACTGAATTCAGATAATCTAGATTCCTCATGACTCTACAGTAACAAAAATGTAACTGTATTTTATCAACTATGATACGAGGGTTTAATAATTCATTATTTAAAATTTCACTATTGTTAACGTGGTTGGATAGGTAATTTAAAATATTATTTCTCTATAGAAAAGATTATGCTGTTGTCCTAAGAGAAGTGGTGTGAAAGCACTATTGACCGCGTTTTTCAATGTGGTTTCATTTTATTTTGCGGCAATAGGCACTTGATTCATTCAAAAAATATTACAGAATTTTGATTCGCTCACGATAAAACAAAATAAGAATATTCGTGTTTTGCCGAAAAAGCAATAGCGAAAACATACCACAAAATTCAGCTATTAATTGTTTTATTGTATCAGCATAAACTGTTGAAAAATACTACATAATTATTTTTCTATATGAAGAAAAATACTTTTAAGGAAGTCATAAAGTTACGATAAAAACATAGGAGCTATATAGTTTTTGTTCCCAGCAAAAGCTTTCTTTTTTTCAATAGGTTGTTCGCTGAAAGAAGTTTAATCAAAATAATAATTACAAATAAAATACGTAAAATTTCCTTTAAATTATTTGTTTTTATTTCCCGCATTTTTTAAACTTATAGTAATATTTTTATCATATATGAGAAATTTGTATTTGTTTTCTTGTTTATCCATTTATACTTAATTGTTATTATATTACCATTAGGATCATTTTTGTATTATAAAAAGATATATTTCAATTACAATTTTTTGTGCGGAGGTTACTTTTTATCTGATTTTTTGAATGTTAAATATTATTTATTTATATGTTTTATAATTAATATTATATAATGAAAAATGTATATAGTATAATAAACGTAGAGTGCATGCTTAAATCTTTATAATATTATATAACAACAGCGTATTCAAATAACTTAAATATACTCGATAATACACTAAACATAAATTACCACTATCATAGAGATTAGTTCTGACTTGGATACAATAGCATGGATAAATTCATTCTGTTCATTATTCATAGTTTAATAGTTAAATATGTCGACTTCGGTCCAAGGACTTAGAAAGTTAGTTGTGTATTTAAATATATGTAAGCACAAAATTTATATAAATATTAATAATATTAAATAAATATTGCAACAATTTCAAATATTTTTTATATTTTTTTTTAATTTGTATTTTTTTCATAAAATTCTAAGATTTATTTCTCAAAATTTAAAAATACCAATTTAAACATAGATTTAAAATTTAATACAATTTTAAATTAAATTTACCTACTTATGCCCAGATAACATAAACGTTTTGACAAAAAATTTGTTTTGAAACGTTCCCGAATCATAATCTCAATACTGCGATTACAAAAATATAGTTAGTATTAAAAATCTTTTTTTTTTTTATAATCTTCCTTAATATTAAATTTGTATAAAGGTAAATTTTAGATATTTAAGTATGATCATATCAAATACTCAGTAGTAGGCAAAACAACGCCTGGGACTTTCGTCCTCGGTCTAACTAAATGCTTTTAACTTACTTTCTTTAATCCAGGAAATTCATTTCGAATGCATTAAAATAAAATTATAATGGTGCTGGAGATCAATCATAAGGTGCGTTACATTAAAGCTTGTTAAACACAAATTTCTCCTATGGTTTACCCACACATTTTGAAAGTCGTCCCGTACAGTTGATAATTTTTACAACTAACGATAGGAATAAACAATTTTGTTTTGTCCAACCTGGACGTTCCTAATTGTTCATTACACTACTCTACTTTTGTGGGCACCTATCATAAACTATTTATGAACTTGTGACTTAAGCTCTGACAAAATTTAATCTTTTGGGAGAGTTGTTACTATGATATCATGAGATTTAGCAATGTTATAACAAAACTTTTAGCTCACTAAAAATCTTTGGTGTTTATTGAACATTAGTTATATCTTAAAACTATTTAGGTCCCTAAATAAAGTTGGAAACCCCGCCTAATGCACTAAGCCATAACGTTTATAGTCTACGTTCTATGCAGTGCATTATTTTTGACTTCTTTTTACCTATAAACCCTAATGGAGCTGTTTTAGTAATTAAAGTAACTCTATTAAATATTCCGGATTGTAAGAAGTATATTTGGTGATTCATTTGACAAGTCATGTTCATTTACTAGTTTCTCTTATCAGTCAGTTTGTTCATGTACAGAATTTCTCTATTTCATTTAAGAGTACAAGTACTGTCAGCATTGTCAGGACTATGCTTTCGATTACGTGTCTGTATCGCAAATCATCTGCATATGCTTATATGGATTCTGCGTATGTATTGTTACACCAAGAACCTTAGTATTACTTATCAATTGACCTATTAAAATTCTATGTTCTATAAATGTGATATTATAAATATGTTATATTACTACATTAAACATAGGAACTCTGGTTTTGCATGGCTCTCGTCATTGGTTAAGGAAAAATATTATTATTGAATAGTATGTTGTGATTATGTCCCTCTTCACAGTATGAAATTTATACTACCTCAACACGAACATCATCACCTAATGTTATAGTGACCCAAATATGTTCTGATATTCTATTTAACAAACCGTAAACTGTCCTTGGATTGTTCTGGGATGTTTAAGGCGTTCAAACATGTCTGTATTAAGTCCGGCATTTAGAAATGCCGGGAAAAACGCATTTTTGGTGATTTAGTTAAAATATTTATTATTAACAAAGACATTTACATTTTTAATTTGTAATAAAAAGATTTAAAATAATGTGTTTTAAAGTTCTTGGAAATCTTTCGATCGTCATAGATTAAAAATGTATCAATATCTCCAATATTGATCACATCCATACATTTTAACGCTTATTTTTATTATAATATCTCCAAACAATGTTTGTGTTTCTAGTTAAAATTTTTAGCAGATAAAAGCAACTGAAATGCCGATCCTTATAAAATTCATTCAACATACCAAAAATTTTATAAAAATTCGTAGTTTAATATTTTTTTTTATTTGGGTCACAAACAATCAGGCAAAAACAGTCCAAAAAAAGTCTAAATTCTACATATTGCACCGAACGGGTAGTAACTAGTTGTGAAAAAATATATATTGAGTGTTATTTAGTTTTTATCTGGATGACAAAGTAATAAATTGTTTAAAGTCCTTCAAAACAATGCAAGCCGCAAAAATAAATAGAAATTGAAATTCAAGTTTGTCTTTCTTTTCGATTGTTGTCACTTTTTAAGTCAAAGTAGAAAATTGGGGACCAATATTTTTTCTATATCATCATAAATATGGAATGGAATGTTTGATTGACAATCGATGATATATTTCTAAAATAAATTGCTTATATGTTACTCTTACTTAGAGATAAAGTAGTAGTAAGAAATCTCTCTGTAGGGATGAGCTATCCTATGTATATATTTTAAAATACAATAAAATATAAAATTAAGGTACGTACATAAATAAATAAATAAATAATAAAATGTTAAATTATTATTGTTATAATATTTGCTATTCATTTTAGATATCCGTTTGTTAATAACTTACACTATTTTTTTGTAGCAAAATTTATAATACATGTCGTACATGTTTTTTTGTAGCAAAAATGATAATACACGTCGTCTTACCTGTACAGTGTAAAGCTATATGAGATGTCTAATGAACTAGCTTGAATCCTTCCTGAGTAAATCTTATAAATTAAATAGTGCACCTCGGACGTAATATAACCTTGTTTACTTTAAATATTAGTTTAACTAATTGTGTAATGTTGAAAATTCACCTGTGAGATTTCAAATGATTAGAATGAAACTACTTTAAAATGGGTGTAAATTAAAATTTGAATAAATTATGAAGTTATCATAAGTTTCTAGTAACACTCTTTTTTTAAAGTATAAACATGGAAAATGAACAAGTAGTAATATAATATTTTACATCAAAATACAAAATAATTTTGAATTTGGTCAAGATATAAAAATAATTAATCTTACAATTATCATACTGCTAACATATTCATATCTTTCTTTAATCAGCTAGATTTTCTGAACTTTTACTTATGCTGTGTGTGAATTCCACAAACGTCGTTTTGTTTTAAATTAAAATATATTAACTTAGCAATAATTATTTCGATTGTTAATTTAATGGATAGCAGTAAACATTGAGTCTGAAGCATATCACCTTCTAATTTATTATCGGGTAAAAGTTAATCAAACGGAGATTTCTTTCAACAATCGAAAGCCATGCATTTTGTAGGATAATTTCCCTAGCAATAGAAAGCACTATCAATTCAGCTTCACGCCGACCACACGCGTCCAACAAGGCTGCAGTCGACATGTGAAACGTTTTATTACCGATCATGAAGAACTTCTACCCATAATAATGCTAGGAGTACCTAGGTCCTAACCTGAGATGGATAAAAATACAGTTTTATGGTTTATGACTTCTAATTTTAAGATGTTTTAAATTAAAAAATAATGTAAAAGTACTTTATTTGTTATTATTAATAAATTATTTGTTAACATATAATTAAAAATTTAAAATCTGTGACAATTAATACTGTTTTAAGAATTTAATGTTGGCGGCTTGAGATTACTCATATGTTATAATATTGGTAGCGCACTTCTAAATTTTATTTGGGAGTAGCTGTCATTCGTTTCATAAGTCTACATGTCGTAATTAAATTAATATATTATTAACATGAAATGCATTTATTACACTTGCTTTTTGTTACTGATAATCAGTGTAACGTTTTTAAATTATTGTATTCAGTATTTCTTATGATCGCTATTTACAATTTACCCACATTTGGTATTTCTAATTTGACCACATTTAGTTTGACGTTTTGTCTGCCTATACCAATTGCTATTTGCATATTTCGAATTCGATGTCATGACATTTTGAGTCTTTTTCATCGCAATTACTTTCGAGTATCATTTTATACTTCGGTGAGTCTTCTAGTTATTAGTTTTCTTATTTTCGCTTTAAAAGCGCTAATTCTTTTCTTACAATTAGCAATTACAGTTTAAATATAACTCCTATTTTCTGTCACTTTTCTGGCAATTTAACAGTTTTTTGGAGTTTGTTGGGACTGTTTCGGCAATTGAAGACGTGAGCCAATAACTGCTTGCGAGTTGTTTTTCTCGTTAAAATATTAATGATTTGTGTATATTTTTAAGGAATCAGTCTTCTTTTGTATTTTAATCTATATATTTTCTATAATAATCATATTTTAAATACCTTTCCTTTATATTATATTTTCTCTGTCTTAATAGTTTAGAAACTTGCTCGACAGATGATTAGCTTGAGTAGAAGTTCTTACAAACGTAGGCATGTTGCCAACTTACTAGTAGCACAGTCCCCGGCTGTCGTCATAATGTCATCATTCTAAAATTTATATTTTTTTTATGTAGATCTACCAGATGCTAGGTTTATTATTAAATATAAAAAAATGTATAACATTATACTTTCTTTTATTTCCAATAGTACACTTAAATATTTACTATACACGCTATTATATACACTTTTAAATATTTAGTATATTAAAATTAAAATGCTCAAATAGCATGTTAAATAAAATCATGTTACAAAAATAAGCAATTGACTTGACTTTACATTATGTAACATAATAAGTAAACTTATATTTAGATCTCAAGGTTAACTTTTCTGAATCGGTATTGGTCCTCCGTGAATTTTTAATCAATGTCTAGAACGACCATTTATCACTTTTTTTTACACAGTCTAAGTTATTGCTTGACTACATTCCATCTTATTGATAGTGAAAATGTAGTCATAGGTTGTGAGACGCATTAACTTAGCAACTTATTCACTCTTCTCTTGAAGACACCCACATCGTATGCAGACAGAAATATCAAAGCAGGCAAGCTGTTCCAATCTTTCGCCGTGCGAATCAGGAAAGATGTAATCTACAACGTAAGGATGGATAATTGCCGTGCATCGAGATGTCCGTTGGTGAAAGAAAACAACACCACAAGTTCTTCTAAATGTCGATGGAATTCCGGGCACCTAACTGAACAGCAAAAATAAAACACAAATGCCTTCTAAATAAAGAACTGGTTATGCTGCTTTTTTGTAAGGGTCATCTCTTAAATTTGAGGGAAATAATTGTTACCTACGCGTCTAAAGCTTAAACCTATTATGTTTTCAACAATAATTTTTTAAATATATAGATTTTGTATTTTATATTTTATTATCTGTATAAATTATGACTTAGAATCTTTTAATGAATCTAACAAATTTATCGTCATATTTTAGTCTGTTCAATAAATATTTATGTCCATTTAATAATTTTTTCTAAGGAATCATATAACCAATATTTAATCCTCAAATATAGATTATTTGTATTTCTAACTAGTAAATAGTACAAGTAAAATATGCCAATACCAAAACTATCAATTACTATCAATAAATTCTCTTTGACAAGCCAACCAGAAAATTGACGAAAGGACTGTCTTAACAAGTTATTGACGTTATGTTCCTGAATATTGAATAGCCTTGAATATTGTTATATTAATATTGAATATAACAAGTCAAGCGGATATTATGAAGCAGTATGATTTTGTAGCGTAATACAGAAATAACAATAATATTTATAGTAAGAATAGATACTACATTATATCTCAAGTATAATATGATTTTTCTTTCTCTTTCAAGTAACTACTGTTTGCAACAACCTTTTAATTAAATAAGTTGAGGTTTAATCCCAATGTAGTTCTATTTTGAAATGTTCATTTCATCCATCACCAAATCACAAGAAGTAAATGTATTATATTATTTGATTATTTTTTAAAGTTTTGACAATCTCTGAAGGTCCTAAAATGCCATGAATCACGACTAATGAATTATAACTTATTGCTACTTCGTTATCGTTTGTTTAACGTAGACAACAAATTACTTATTTTGTTAAGTTAGCCTGAATTTGTTCTGCAAATATAAACGTTTGAATTCAATAACGTCAACCATCACATTGATTATCTGAACGGGCTCGTATTGTTACTGAAGTGTTAACATACTTGTCCTATTATTACTTTGAACATTGTTACTCAATACGACCATTCAAAATAAAGAAAATGATAATACGTAGCTCAGTGCTCTATTTAATCCGAAGTTTTTCAGTTATCTATTAAATAAAATGTGTGTCGAATCAGATTTACTGTGAGTAGGATGTCCGAAAATAATAAAAACTAAATTACTATTTACACTCCTTCTCCTAATATAGTTGATTCGTTGAAACACAACAACAGTAACAACTTATAACAATACAACATATAACAACATGCAACATTTACCAACTATATAAATTAATTTAATTTATATATTAACTGATTTAATGTTGGACACAACAACTATTTCTATATTTATAAAAAAAATATAATTAAAACCGTAAACGTGACAAAGAAAAAAAAAATTAAAAGTAAAATTGAGAAAAATGAAAAAAATGAAATAAATAAACAAACAAAACTAAAAAATAAATTAAATACTTTTAATAAATTTCAGCTTAACCTTCGAAACGATATGTTTAAATTATTCTGATTAAATTTTGTATATAAATTGGTAATCGTGTGGTTTAAAACTTGTGATATTGTTATGACGCCTACGACAAAAGTGCTACTGCCATTGTTGTTATTGAAAGCAATCCATTTCGTAGTTGTTGCAAATCTTTACAACTTTTCAGTTTCACTCCTTTAAAGATTATAGCAAAAGTTAGAAATTTACGATTGTGTCTATGAATGTCAATACAACATGGAGTTTTTTGCTTTCTTTTATATGTTGGTACTCTTTCAAAACTTAAAGTCTGACAACTACAGTCTGATATTTTATAATTGCATTGTATGCCTATTTTAATTAAAAAACGATGACTAAAATACAAGTTAAGGAAAAATCTGTCATTGTTATATACAAAAACACAATCCAGATACTTCATTAAAAATGAATATATTTATATAGTTATATTACATGTAATAATAAGTAAGTCCAACTATTATCGCTTAAATATGCATTATATTATTATAATATCATTTAGAATTATATAATAATAATAAAATATCATTTTCATCCAATATTTTGACTGAGGCAATAAGCTATAATTAAACCAAATAACATCAACATTGATGCTCAACATCAGATACGCCGTACAATGTTATTATACGTACACTATGCAGTGAGTGCAATACTAAAAATACGAATGAATTAATGAATGAATAAATGAACGAATGAATGAATGAATGAATAAATGAACGAACGAATGAATGAATGAATAAATAAATAAGTAAATAAATATTTCAATATTTCAATAATTAAATTTAATTTGTTTAATTTAATTTAGTTTGTTATTCTGCGCCGATAGCAAGAAGTCATATTACTATATAAAGTTAATGGCAATCACAAAATTCCTGAATGCAATATTTATATGATAAATTCATAGGTCAAAAACATATTACCACTAAAGATTCTTTTGTTGTTTGATCATATATTCATCTATGAAATGTCAAAACATGACTAACGCAGTAATATATCAATGAAACAGAACTTTACAACTGTCATAAATTTGAAAACTACATTTATTATTGACACTTTTCGAATTAGAATTTTATTTAAAAGATATGAACTTGAATGTACGAGTGTGATTTTAATATTTCATATAGAAAGAAAAGATCGTTATTTGTCAATCATTTTGTTTAGGCCTCATACTAATTACCACTGAAAATATTCATTTCATGACAAAATTAAGACACAACCTGTACATGTTGCATCGATTATGTGAAATTAAGGTATTTCTTGTTTTTGACCGAAATTACCACGATATAAAAAGAGTAAAAGGCTATGGGGAAATTGAAAAGTCTTAAAATAGTATAATAGTAAAAAAAAGGAAGTACATGAATTGAATCGTAAAAGTTTTTTTAAAATAGTTTATTTGTCCTCCCATAATCTAGTCATTATATAAAGCACAATATTTACATATTAAAGTGAAAAAGAAATTAATTTTATATCTAATCTCTTAAACAGATTTTGCATCGTTTTCAAAGTATTGTCTAATGTTAATGTACGACGCTACTTAGTTAATAAACAAGATGATTTTGTTACATGTTATGTATGTCATAAAATATTTACTACAACTGTAATTAAAATGTAACGAAATTAAGACTTTGTGCACCCGTAACATAATTCATATTTTTTACCCTTTTAATCGAGAATAATCCAAAAAGACAATTTTTAGCCTCAACGTTATGTGATTCTCTTGATATCTACCCTTCAGTATATTATATTACAAAAAACACAGGCCAGGTTTTAACAGAAAGGTTTTTCCTCAAACAACTTTTAATTTGATTAGTCTACTGTTTTTGTAACTAACACCTGTTTCTTATCAGTTTCTCTTTTCTTTTCTAATGTAGTTTTAAGACCTGCATCAAAATGGTTAGCTAACAAGTTACTTCCATTTATTGATTTTTAGATGAAAAAAAACACTTTAAAAAAATAATAAAAAGTATGTAGATATTTCTCGTTATGTCAGATCTTTTATTATAATCACATTCAATATTTATTTAGAGTTAACAATAAAAAAATCACACAAAAACGATTTAATTAATGTTTTTAGGCTTCTTTGTCTAAATAAATCTCTTTATCAATAAGTGAAACAAAATGTAGATATTAATCATGGTAAGTTTTACAAATGCATTGCTCACTATCTTCGCCTAGAGTGTACTATTATTTACAATTGCACATCAGAATTTATCTCCGTGTAAAAAGGCTAAAAAGTAATTCTCTTACACTTCACTCAAATATTTGAACACGTTAGAGCACTCCATATCGCTTTGCATGATTTATTTCCTTCGCTTGGTATCAAATGCATTCACTGGCATGAGTTATGTCACTGGTATTGGTAACATGAATTTAAATATCTGACATTCCAATATCATCTTCTTTATATCATTATAAAATGTTTTTTTAAAATAATTAATTTGTAGGTCAGGATAAAATCATATTCATGTTTGTAATAAATTAAAGTGAGCTCATCAATTTATTAGATATTAATAACGTTCAAAGAAATGCTTAGGTCCGTTTTTGTATATATCTTAAATAATAATGTAAAAAATATTGCTCATAATATTACGTGTAAGATTTTTTAAAACTTTCTAATGAAATTTTTATTTGTTAAATTAGTTTTTACGTTTTTTATAAAATTAATCTCATAAACAATCAATAGCAATTAAAAATATATGTCAAAACTCAATCGTATAATAATTTATTGCATATTGGCATATATTCATTACTCTGTTTCTTTATTAAATAACTGTAGTTAAATAAAAAAGCAGGAAAGTGAACCTTATATAACTATTATAGATTTAAATTTATTTTGAGAAAGTGAACCTTATTAATTTTTTTGATGAATTTCTTGATGCCACTGCCACTGGACAATTGAAGACATATACACAAACCCCTTGTTTGTCTGTACAAGAAAACTAAAGTTACAAATTTGTTTTTGTAATATTTTGTATGTCGTGCTAAATTAATATAATAAAATTAATTATAAACATATTAATAACATATTTCAGGACAAGCCAGGAAACATGTATCTGTACAAGCAATCAGGAAATGTCCCACAGATTCACATCTACTCGCAAAAAACAAACAAAGAAACTTTGGATTGAACATATTAAATTAGCCCTTCAATTAACACACAATTAATGAGAAGGACAAATTTTTTAAATGCTATAAAAACAGTAGTAATTACTAAAATATTCGACGAAGGCTGAATTGATTGCTGATAGTCGACTGAAAAGACACGAAAGGTTACGACATCGAATACAAAATATGTAAATAAGTAATCAGTGTTGTTACACAGAGAAATAATAAATCCAATAATTTAAGAATGTTGAATTGTCTTGGGAACAAGCAAGTGTATAAAATTGCTTTGATATTGATATACTGTTAAAATAACGTAGGCTGCATTTATACTTATAAAACAAATGGCATCTCTTTTTAAATAATATTAATTATGTATTCTACTTGCTTTGTTCTATATAATAAGTTCTAAATTATAAACCCTAGGTAAAATATTAATTATTAATGTGAGGAGGACATTTGACATTACTTTATTAAAAAAAATTAAAACTTAGATCCAAGTGACAAACAAAAATATCCTATTTTCTAACACAAAAATAATATAGACTACATACCTTTACTCATAATTATGCCTTTAAGAGTGATTTATGTCATAATATGTATAATAATTAAAGTAGTAGTAGGTTTTAATTTGTAACATTACTTGGTCAATACTAATTGTACTAAAATATATAGAGAATATTAAGCACATAATCTTGTTTCTAAAATTACCTTAACCGAGAATTTTAAATGGTCTTACCTCCAAGCGACGATTGTGAAGCAAGCGTTTAAGAGCGGCTTTAGAATCATTAAGGAATTTTAATTAATTAGTAGCTCTCTTTTGTTATAAATAGAAAGTGTTGTAATTTTGACTTGTCTCAGGAGTATTATTATTCTCACAGCGATTCCTACATTCTTTATTTTTATTGGATTGTATCTTTTCCATGTTGAATCAATATCAGCGATTAATTTTATAGCATATTTATAATTGTCTATTTCATTAGTTTTTTTTTAATTTTGATCGCTCTTTTACAAGTGTCAAAATATTGAATACATAAATTGCGAACAGCTACAATTATCGTAATGAAAGCCTAATGATTTTAGTCTATTAATATTGCAAATAAGCGTACAAGATAAGGTGTCACCACAAGCAGCACCCGTTCGAGTATAAATTTAAAATTAAAAGTATACTGTTAAATAAAGCTTATTATAGCATACAAGAATTCTTAGTTGATCGTATTTCGATCAAGTAAAAGGTTAGGTTGTGGAGCTTTGGTTGTTGACTCATTTGCAGGATATTCTAATCTGTATATCAAACATTGTTCACATATTTTAAAAAGAGCAACTGTTGAGTTTCTGGCCAGCTCTTCTCAACAGAACAGCATTCCGAGCTGGTGGTAGCTTAAGGACGGACTGACTATACTGACATTTTTATAATGTAATAATTGACGATTCAAAAGTGCGTGTAAATGCCTATTTGAATAAAGATTTTGAATTTGAATTTAAATATATAACGCAAGGGTATAAATTGTTCAAACTTATTTTAATAGATACAACACAGTGTACCATTAAATATAAATGTTTAATAATTTGATATTTTTCTCGACGGTTATACTACTTAATCAAGGGGTAATGGTACATACACTAGATTATGTATGGTTTATATAATGTTAGGTGTCCCGCTGTGAAGTATCGTTGAAAAAACGCTAAACTTGCAGCTGCACTTTGGACTAAATACTTCTATTCAATTTGAGGTAAGAGGACCTCCCACGACTTTCGCAGTGACCGATGGAAGTCATATTCGAATTGATCAACTGGGTTCTTTTAGTACACACCACTAACAACTGAAATGAGGCAGTTAAGAAATTTGGAAGAAGTACTAGCGATTTCTCTGTATCTTTTCAAAGGCTTCGACATGATAACCTTATTAGCATGCTTTCCTCCTGTGGATTCCCATCTGGTGGTCTGGTTGTTTTCGAGATGGTGCATCGGGACTTCATGCCAGGACAGTTGCTCAATAAAGACAAAAAAGAAATCACAAGTTCCCCTATGCATGACAGAGCTCACTGGAGATAAATCCGCTGCGCAGGTCTTAAGAGCAGCCACTGATATACAATCAGGACCATTTGTATAAATCCAGGCGACACAAAGCTCTTTAAAACCTCTTTGTTAGTGGTGCCGATTTCTGGCATCAAAATATCACATTGAGGAAGGAGTGTCGCTTGTGTTTAGATGTGAATTATTATCAACAAGAAAAGTAAATAGATTTGCTTTCTCTTTCGCTACATGAGCAAGGATCAATCGTGAATATAGCCTAATATTTATAGATAATAGTCATTATGTGTCACAAAAAATTTAATACAACAATTCTAAACCTTGTTTAATTATCAAAATACAAACCTAATAATTTTGTTTAAGCACTTGATTATATATCTGATTCTATATTTGAGGTCCTTGTTTACATATGAAGAAATATAGTCCTACCTAAAAGAAAGATGCGTATAATGCGATATGTGCTGATTGGTGTATATTTTTATTAAAATATTTATTTACCCTTTATTGTTATATTAACAAAAGGCGAACTTAATGCCTAGTGACATTCTCTACTTTTTTTTCCGTTGGAAAAACCCGTTACGGGTACCCCGTCGGCCCATGGGGGTGACGGCCGGGGGGTGATGTGGGACTACCCGGCAGCATAGAGGATGCTGCCATTTTTAAGGCTACCCACTAAAAAACCAACGGTTGGCCTCTGCGCCGTAATGGGACGTCACGGGATCGCGTTAGCACACACCGTGACGCCCCGAATGACATTCTCTACTAGTTAACCTTTGTGAAGGTGAAAAATTGTGGAAGGTGAAATATTTTGTATCCATAGGTTGCGATTTTAGAAATTTTAGCTTTTTTATTTGAAAAAAAATAGTGGTAGGTGTACGTTTTCATAAAACTTTTAATTGAAATAATATATTTTTTTTAATTTACCTAGCTATACAATGTTATCTTAGACTTATCTGTTACGCTTTTAATTTAATAATAGCGTAAAAACAGCCATTAATAAGTTTTTCACGAAATACTATTATAAAGTTCATAAACGCAATAAAATATTATAGAAACAAAATGTTTATAATTCTACTAAGAATTAATTCTATGCAGTGTGAACATCTCTTTATAAACCTCGATTTTTGTCACAACACATCTTTATGTCCGTAGAGACCATCGATATATTTCAAATCATCGATATATTTTAATAAACCAAATACGATACAATATTTACATATGTCCTCTCTTATTCGATATATATATATTTGTGTTTATGTTTAGACAACTAATTATATTTGTCACATGCATGCTTGTTGTCTCAGGCAGTAAGTGTCTGCACCCTGTCATCATAACTCTATTCTAATTAAATTTCACTAAGGGTTGATTTACCTGATCTTGGCTTGTGGGAGCTTTAATTGAAGTCTTATTGATTAAATGTAATAAAATAAATAATAATCAAATATATTTAATGTAATAAAATGTTTCTTTGTTTAATGTTTACTATACATAAAAATGAAGTAATAAATTATAACAGTATAATAAAGTGTATATAAGAAATGTGTTTATTAGAAATGGCACGATCAATGAAAAGTAAAACCAAAGTTCAGAAGTAAAATCAAGAACAGTAGTGGTAGGGACCACGTAAATATCATTATGATAACGGACTTTGATGGAGAACTAGTCTGTTGATTGCGGGGACACCTGACTCTCTCCGAAAGTATTTATCAGTCCCTTTTATCCGGTAGCAAAACCAGCGCTATGATTTTTCGATATCATAGCCTATCACGAGTTACTGGAGTTAGTCAGCAGTGCATTGTACCTTGGATCCTGATACCCTCCAAAATTAGTCCAAACTTTACATTTAGTGGAATGACATTAGATGAAAATGTTTATTGCGACTAAGTTTATAGTTTATATGAAAATGTTTATTGTAAATAAGTTTATAGTATATAAAGACTTGGAAAAATGTATGGCTCAGTCCTGTGAGGAACCGGCTACAGAAGCTAAGCTTGTTCTTTTTTATTAAAAATTACTCCAATTCGATACAATCTTAAGGTATCCTTATTCCCTCAACAAAGGAAGGCCTCATTCCCGGAATGCGATTTAAATATTGGGACACACTATACCATCCTAGGCACCTAAAATAATATACATTAATATTTGAATATTTTCTAAGAGCTTGTTGAAACGTAAGTTGATGGTTGTTCCTCGTATTAAAATTATTTCGATTACTATTCTTAACAAATGTGTCGATAATTTGATAAACATATTTTAGGTTTATCAAAATATATTGACTGGTGACCGTGAGTACATTAATTTATTTTTATACCTAGCACGCAGAGAATATTTGGGACCCAGACGGTAGATGGCGCGGATATCTCCTTTCTTTAAGAAAAACTAATATTAAAAAGATGTCGTTAAGAGTCTTGAGTTGTTTTGTTTTATTAGTTTCATAAACGAAGTAATTTGTGTTTTTTTTTTACTATACACTGTTATAAAAAAACCGATACAAAAAATGGTAAATGATTTCGATAAATAAAAAAAAAGAACAAATTTAAAAAAACATACAATATTAATCAGTTGAGTACAAATATAAAAAAAATCGCGTCTGTAAGAAAGTTAGTACCCTAATGTTAGGAATAGCTAGTATATTTAATTTATATATATTACTTTTTTATTCATATTTTATGATATTAAGAAAGATATCTTTATAGATTGATTTAATCAATATTTATGTTCGACTGTAGTTATTTGAATATTGAGATTTGCATTTTTTTTTGCGTTATTTTAAAAATTAAAAAAATTTTAGATGTATTTTAAAGTTGTCTTTTATTTTTAAAATTATAAACAGAAAACCTTAATATATTCATTACCTTTTTATGGTAATGGTAAGTATAGGTTGCAAATAATTCGTTTATAGCAAAATTTTACAACCACGTACCACGTAATAACTTCGTTTTATTTTATGTGATATTAACAGTAAGGTAGCACAAGATTTTTATTTTATTTCATTCATATTTAGAAGTTACTATTGAATAGATAAAAAAAGCAACCATTAATTTAGGAATTAATTATACAAAATAAAGCTGCGCTGATTGTTATTTCGCGGTATTTCTCTTCCCTCACAAACTGTTTTGAAATGCTAATTGGTTTCGCATTTTGACGTTTATTGAGTTAAACACGTGGGAACGCGAACGAGAAGTGTTGAACAGGCTTGATTAATGATAACTGCTTTCGATGCGACAGCAAAATATCAATCTATAGCAGATTATCTTCAGCAATGGTTACGTTTATTATAATATCTGATGCTTTTAACTTTTAACTTGCATGTTCTTTAAGCAAAGTTTTATTAGGGTTTCGTTTATTTAATAGTATCTTAAAGTAAATTTTTGATACATTTAAATACAATGAATGAAATATTATTTAACGCACATCTGTTATTTGTAATTATAACTAAACAAGACCTCCCGTTACTTTATTTATTTAACTCAAATAGAACCCTTCGTTTTCTTGAAGGGTTACTATCCTTCTATCTCTCGCAAGCTTAAGACGTAAATCTTCTCGTGAAGGATTACAGACGTCACTCACTACAAACGTCACTAAGACTAAAGAAAAAGAGGATTTGTTGGTGGCCTTGTTTAATACTTCACAGTGGACATCAATTTATCAGCGTGGCAGCAGATTAAGCTGTGAGATTTGTTTTTAAAACATATCTTGTTTGTAAATAAGGGTGAATATTTATATTTATCAAGTATAATAATCATAAGTTTTTTTTTTAATATTTTAAAATAATAAGAAATACCAAAACGTTTATATATTTTTTAGGAAAGTATTTATGTTAATACAGATTACAGCAAAATTAATTTCGTTTTAAAGCGCAAATATACCTGTTTATATTCAAAGAAAAATTAAGTATAGAAATTGCTTTTTTTATTTATTTATTTCATTTTTTATTGCATAAAATACAAAATAATTTCAAAGGGCGGGCTTAATGCTACAAAAACATTATCTACCCACCAACCTTACGACGTACAGGAGAGATTGTTGGTAGGCGTGCAAAAAAAAAAATAATAAGAATAAAAATAAAAATTACATATAAAAGATAAATAAAAAAAAGTACAAAATCTAGTTAAGAATACTAAACATAAATATTATGTTACCATAATAATGTTAATTTAAATATAATGTGACGTTAAATGTCGAAATAGTTTAAATTGCTTTTAACACAAGTTCATTATACATTCGCCCGAAATAGCCGAACTTCGGGCGGCCAGCTGCAGGGCTCGTAGGGCCTTTGTCCGGTGTCACCGACGTCACGGCTTTGACCCAGATCTGGAGGCCCAGCTGCGGAGCTGTTACCGTGATGCGAGAACAGTTCTGCGCTTGGCGATTCGAAAGGCGAAGGACCTGGCTCGGGAGGAAATCCTGGCAGGTCTCGACAGGGACCCATGGGGGCGAACGTACCGCGCGGCACGGAACAAACTTCGCACCGCGTGCGCCCCGGTCATGGAGTCCCTGGAGCCGGATTTCCTCGAAAGGCTGGTGGGGGAACTTTTCCCGGAGTCCAACGGCCACTCGCCTCCTGTGATGGCTCCCCCTTTTCATAGTGGGGGGGTTGGCTCTGTCCCAGACATCACGGAGGCCGAGCTGGAGGTCGCATCGAATCGCCTACGAGCCCGCAGCACTGCGCCGGGGCCAGACGGTATTCCAGGGCGAGTGCTGTTCATCGCTCTGGAAAACTTGGGTGGCAGGCTTCGGGAACTGTTCAACCTCTGCTTGCGCACTGGACAGTTCCCGAAAGCCTGGAAGGAGGGCAGGTTGTGCCTGTTGCGGAAGGGGGGTCGTTCTGCCGTCTCTGCTCCGCATACAGGCCGATCGTGCTGCTGGATGAGACGGGCAAACTCTTCGAGAGAATCCTCTCTGCCCGTCTCATCCGTCACCTCGAGGAGGTGGGTCCGGATCTCTCAGAGGCTCAGTTTGGCTTCAGGGCAGGTCGTTCTACGATAGACGCCCTGAGAGCTCTGAGAGATGTGACCCAAGAGGCTTTTCGCGAGGGGGATGTCGTTTTGGCGGTTTCGCTGGACGTCGCTAACGCCTTCAACAGTCTTCCGTTCGAGACATTGGTCGAGGCGCTCCGGTTCCATGGAGTGCCTCCCTATCTCCGGAAACTGTTGGGGGCCTACCTGCAGGATAGAGAGGTCCTGTGGGAGCGCGGCGACCAGCGAATGTACCGACGTGCCGTGAGCCGAGGGGTTCCACAGGGGTCCGTTTTGGGACCGGTCCTGTGGAACCTGGGCTACGACTGGCTGCTCCGTTGTCCTCTCCTTCCCCGGATGAGGGTGTTTTGTTATGCTGATGACACCCTCGTCACAGCACGGGGAGGGAGCTTTGCGGAAGCGGCCCGTCTTGCTACCGTCGGTGCAACACTCGTTGCGGACCGCATAGGGCTGCTGGGTTTGGAAGTCTCCGTCACTAAAACGGAGGCCATCCTGTTCCACGGCCCTCGGCGAGGTCCCCCTCGTGGGGCGTCCATCTCCGTCCAGGGTTTGGAGGTGGTGGTGAAGGCCCAGATGAAGTATCTGGGCCTCACCCTGGACGGAAGGTGGAACTTCGGGGCGCACTTCTCCCTTCTCGCCCCGAAGTTGGTTTCCACCGCAGCTGCCTTGGGAAGGCTTCTGCCCAACATCGGTGGGCCGCAGGCTCCATGCCGGCGCCTATATGCCGGCATCGTGCGGAGCATGGCCCTATACGATGCTCCCATATGGTCGGGGTCCCTCACCGCTGACTCAAGGACCCTGTTGCGAAGAACGCAAAGGGTCCTAGCGGTGAGGATGATCAGGGGGTACCGTACGGTGTCCTTCACGGCGGCTACACTCCTGGCGAGCGATCCGCCCTGGGAGCTACAGGCGGAGGTGCTCGCAGCCGTGTACTGGCACCGGGGAGAAGCCTTAGCCACGGGGGTAAGGCCCGAGGCGGCGCGAATCAGGGCTCTAGCTCACCGAGCCCTGATGGTGGAATAGGGACTTGGAGTCCCCTGCCGCCGGTATGATCACAGTGGGGGCGGTCCGCCCTCACTTCGACCACTGGATCAATCGGCGGCACGGAACGCATACGTTCCGTCTTGTGCAGGTGCTGACCGGGCATGGTTGCTTCGGTGAGTACCTGCACAGGATAGCACGAAGGGAGGCGACCCCCTCCTGCCATCACTGTGACGAGTCCGTCGATTCGGCTCGTCACACCTTGGCAGAGTGCGCCGCCTGGGACCACCAGCGCACTGAACTGGTGGACGTGATTGGCAGGGACCTCTCGCTGCCGCGCGTTATCAGCGCGATGGTCAGCAGCGAGAGGTGCTGGGTCGCAATGGCCTCCTTCTGCGAGCAAGTCATCGCCGCAAAGGAGGCCTCGGAGCGGGACAGGGAGTTTGCCTCGTCCGCTGACCCGCTCCGTAGGGGGAGACTGGGTAGAAGGAGGCGGGAATACGCCCGTCGCTTCCTTCCCCAGTTGTAGGCCTTGTGAGGGGGGAGGGTGACCCCCCCTTACCTAACATAGGCCTACGATGAGAGGGTGCTCTACGTTGCTCGGGGCACCCTCATTTGGGGGGTCTCGCCGGGGCGTCACGGTGTGTGCTAACGCGATCCCGTGACGTCCCATTACGGCGTAGAGGGCAACCGTTGGTTTTTTAGTGGGTAGCCTTAAAAATGGCAGCATCCTCTATGCTGCCGGGTAGTCCCACATCACCCCCCGGCCGTCACCCCCATGGGCCGACGGGGTACCCGTAACGGGTTTTTCCAAAGGAAAAAAAAAAAAAAAAAGTTCATTATACATAATTACTGTTTACAATTCCTCAGATTCAGCAAGATGATAACAGATGGCGCTTTCAGATAAAGTGAAAATGTAGGTATGATATAATCGATAAGACATAACTATAAGTATAATTTCTTGTCGGTTGTTTATGCCCGTGTCACCAATAAATACCAACTACACAAATATAATTCAGAAATTAGGTCTTATTTGTTACCCTATATTTCACACTTCAGTTCAACCGTGTTGATATTATAAAAAAATTTCATTACTTGTCACAACCTGGACCATAGGTGAAAATATTATCTAAGTGTGACTGAAGCAAGAGCCTAATATACTGCTAACCGCTTGCCTGGTATGAAGCACTCTCTCAATTGATCACTCCTGGATTTTAAAGGGCATCTTGAATTTGCTCTAAAGCTAACTGCAATATACTCGTAAAATCATTGGCAGTGTGAAGTGCTCCGATATTTGGCGAAGGAATTCCATTCAAGCACAGGCTCTGAAATAATGATTATAAGTGGAATTGATTTGACTAAGTGATAAAAGGCCCTCTTTTTAATATTTAATACCAAGTAGATAAAAATTCCATATTCATTGATTATACAATAAACAGACGAAATATTTAATAGTATCTAAATAAGAATATTACTTGAAACGTATTAGATAATACACAAAATTGATAATTAAGTACAGTTATTAGTTTGTATAATACTTATTATTATAATTGTTATTGTTTTTTTTTTGCATTTGCAAATAAATAAATAAATATAATTAAAGATGAATCGTAAACAAAAAAACTTTACTTTTCCACTTTAAATCGTATCTTTTAAAAATAAATAATTTATTATTACATTTACTAAATTTTTTGTATATACTTAAATAAATTGCTTAGCATTAAAACGAAAAAGACATTTTGAAAATATGTATCACTTTAGATTCTTATACTCAACAAAACAAATTATGTACAATTATGATCCCTTCATTCAGGTAACAGGCTATTTAAGAATAAGATCAAAATTAGGAATTAAGCGGCCAGCGAAAGATAAATTTAATCCGTTAATTAAATTTTTTTAGTGTTATTGTATTAAAAAATTATAAATAATAAATAATAAATAAATATAAAAATCTGAATAGTTTTTCACTCCAAACAGAATACAAATGACTAGATGTTATTTTATTAAACATTATCAGTCGGTATTTGAAATTTCTCTTCGTGCTAAGTTTCTTCGGTATCAAAAACAAGATATGTAAACAGACCCTGTTTTTTATATATTGAAATATACTTTTGGAATAATATAACTTTATTCTTTACTTGTGATACTTTAAGAACATCTATATGAACTCAAACTCTTTTTATTTTTTTAACTGAATACCGCGTAGTCACTAATATTATTAACTAATAGATTGTGGTGGTTAGAGTACCAGTCAATACGTGTTGATATAAAAAATAAATAGTATGAAACTTATTGTTAAATTTATAGTTATAAAAAAATAACATTATAACATTTTTCTTAACTAGGAATTAATGTAATGGGTCCCGCAACCATTACTGCTTGTTGAAATGGATTGTATTGCAAACTAGTAATGATATAGTATTAAGCCATTTAACTTTCAATAACAATATATAGCGACAGTACTATTCCCGATTGTACTACTTTTTGTAATCTGTATAAAGAATATAAAAAAATAACGTTGAAAACACAAAAAGTATTTAACAACAAATTAGCCATCTCATTTTCTTCATTAACAATAAATAAAGCGAAACAAAAGTAACAACGAAATAAATTAAACTTGTAACGACACAGTTCGTGCATCGATAACCAAGTAACTCTTTGGGTTGTTATTTTTAAATTCAGTTTATTAGTTTTACATTTTGTTACTTTTATAAATTTTTATAGAACGGCGTTTTAAATAAAATATTTATATAGGTAACTTATATATTATATTCGTGTCAAGATGTTATATGTCTTTAATCTAGAAAACGAATAACTCTACACAACATGAACACAAAAAAAAAACACTTAAAATTATTGTTTTTGAGTGTGCTATCTTATTTCTGGTGTTGATTATGATAAAAGAGCTGGAAGTAAGGCCTTGTGCTTTGTGTTCAGTTACGATTCATGTAAACGACGGCCCCTTGGTCTAGTGGTTGGCGGCTGTGACCCTGCCTGCTGAACCGAAGGTCGATTTCCAGACGGAACAGTTATTTGTATGTTCCACAGATTGAGTCTGGGTGTTATTTATGTACGTTATTGGATGTTTGTGGAATCATCCGCGACACAGATGATATGTCTCTAGTGCGGGAATTATTTAAAAAAAATATTAAGATGTCACAAATACAATTAAAATATAATTATAATAGAGTATTGGAGTTCCAGGAGCTTAAAATAATTTATCAGATAGCCCTGATGAAATATATGAGTAATTTTTGAAAACTATCATTAAAAACTCAACATCAGTCTCAAAAATGACCGAACCAATATTAAATTTAATAATGAAGAGTTGGATTAAACCAATTCTTTATTAGCTTAAGTACAAATGACAATGAGGTTCTTCGATATCTTATTATTCAAATAGACTTATTTCTGCCAACTACATGCTTCAAAGAATAAACGTGGGGTTAACAAATGATAAAACAGTTACATTATTTTACTTTAGTTATTTTTATAGTATCATTTTATACCGCAAATCTTTAAAGGTTTATATAGCAGATATTATTATTATATTTGCTTTGCAGAAGAAGATTTTTCGAGCAATCTATAACATGTGACTGAGAGATTCGTTGCAATATCAATCAAAGAAATTAAAATGTTTTCCATATATAGTCAATACATGTATAAAACTCTAGGAAAACTTATAAGAATCCTATTATAGTGTAATGAATAATATTAATGACGGTATGACTTGGGAATGAATTGTATTTTAGCGAATAACTAGTAACCAAGGCAATTTATTTAAAGTTGTTGTTATTATGGTTTGAGCAACTGGCAGCATAACAACTTTCCTTCAGAAGTTATTTGTGGCAGCGTTGGATCGGGTTGCCAACCTTCCTCAAATAAGAGGAAGGGTGCGATGACTGACAATGGCATTATGCTTATGAAGTACAGATTCTGCTTGCCAAGACTTTTTTTTTGCAAAATTTTATTGATCAAATAATTAGAACTTCAAATCTTTTGGATTTTGAGAGCTATAGTTTTAGTTATATATATAGTTATATATATGTATTAATTATTTGAAATACTTGACTAAATATTTACCTTAGTGAAAGGCCGATTACAATACACATTATTACATACAAAGGAAATATCCGGTTCAACTTATTGTGTGGTTCTTCTTAGACTACGGTGCGTTTGGAAACCTCATAGTTTTAACTTTAAATTGGAGAGCCTCTTTACTAAATGGCTTATATCAATAGTTAGGCTATCAGAATAGAACCTTCTAACTCTTCCTTTTAATCACAATTGATCACTGACATTGGTTCCAAGTGAAAAAGAAATAAATATAATATATAAATAAACAATTGCGTATGGAATATATGGAGTATTCCTCCAGCAAAATAGAAATAAATAATAATTTCAATTATAAAATCATTTCGAGAAATTTCTTCCATTTCCTTTATAGAATTCATGAAATTTCTTTTTAAAGGTATAATAGGAAGAATCCATCTAAAATATATCCATTATCAAAACCTATCCATTACAGATGGGTACTAGGTACTTTCTTTTAGAATTTTATGAGTAATTGTGCTCTATCTTGGACAGATAGTGAATTCTGTACGTGAACTTTTTTATGTAAATAATATTTATACACCATTAAGTCAATATTTCCATTTACTAAATAAACGAATTATTATAAATGTCATATTCAAACTATTGCAGGGCTGTGAGTAGTACATTGTGGTTCCTGTAACAATAATTAAATAATCAATCTCCAGTATCCAAACGATTAAAACGTAGATAGTAGGTACTCTATTAGAAAATAAACTTTATCGAATATCTCAAGACAAATCTTGGAAGAACAAAGGAGTTTTACTTCTTTTTTTCTCACTGTTGTTGTTATTACTTTGAAACTAAAATGTTGAAGCACACTAGATATAACTTTAAAAACTGCAAATAATAAAGGATAAAGTAAGATAATACGACACCACCTAAGTTTTTTGAATTAGGTGGTATCGTATTATCTTGGGAAGTAGCACGAAATATATACTGTATAAGTTACTTACAATCTTACCGCAAAACGATCTAATAAATTGCTTGTTAACATATTCTATATTATATTATATCCTAAAACAAAAAATATTGCATCATAATACTTGAAAATGAAAAATATTTTAAAATAAGATGTCATCTAACGTCTCCTCCTTTTATTACTAGAATTTTTGAAATTAACTAATTTCAAAATGATAAATTGAATATATATAATAAGAGTTAAAAGAAATCAGTTAATATAAAGAGATTTTCCTATAATTATAGCAATAAACGCTATCTTTTAAAAATTGCCATGACCAAGTTGTTCGGTTGGCAAGTATCCAGTGTTAGCGAAACTTCCGAGGCTAGATATCCAATGTGTCTTGTAAGTTCTGAAACTTTTGCTACAGAGTCAGTTTACTACCATTTTTATAAGTGTGAGGTGTGTATATTATCTTTATTGTAAGCATTGTGAAGATGTAAAACTATTTTTATATTTGTATCTGAAGAATGAACTTTAATATTTTTGTTTTAATTATTTTTATATTTAAAGTAAAAATTTAATTTATATAAACGATGTTTTATAACAAATTAATCACATGTATCTGGGAATGTATTATACGAGTTGTTTTAAAGAATCAACGATGCGATATGATAGATCTACCCACTACTACAAAGTGCTGAGCGTTCTTTGCTTTGTTAAATAATTATTTCATATTTAAAGATTTATAAAAATCCGCTATTCCATACATTGTATTACTATTTTAACATATAACGAAGAATTCTTGATTATTCTCATGTCAATAAAAAAATAGTGTTTTTATTTTTTTCATTTATTTGATTATTAATAGTCAGACCATAATGGCGTACATGATAATTATTAAGAAGACATGAAAATCACATAAAGAGAAGTCTTAAGTGTCTATGTTTACAAGAAGAGATAGCAACCAAAGAAAAGGTAAAAAGTGAAGTCATGTAATAAAAACCATTAAAATTTCAAACTTACGAAGTTACAAAATCATAACTTTTCACATAAAAGTGGTGGTTGTAGAATATTCAAATATTTTTTGTGCAGTCAGTTTTCGTGCAGTCAGACATTATAATTAGAAAAACGTTAAATTACAATAATGATATAATAAATATATTAAACAAGCAATATTAATTTGATATACAATAAATAGTTAATAAGTTTCTTTCTTCTTACACTACCTTTAACATATGTAAGTTATTTAACAAATATTTTCTTGTTAATCTATTAAAAATTTATTGTTGCCCTTTATTAAAATGTAAAATTTCATATAATTGTATAATTATGAGGCTTGAAAGATTTCGTTATTTGTTTCATGAATTTAAATGATAAATTTACGTGATTATTAATCGGCAAAAACATGTTAATAATCAAACATGAAATGTAACAAGGTTAATCTATTAAAGATATTAGAAGAATTTTAAAGAACTTAAGAAACTTAAAATAAATATAAAATGACAAGGAAAATTCGATTCACATTAAGTTCAAAAATAAATTGAACCTTTAATGGCATCAATTTAGACTAAAGCTATTTAATCTAAATGACATCTGTAATGACTGCCATTAGAGAAAATAAGCTTCTATCCAGCACGCTTACTAAAATATCAGTTGTGATAAATAAATTGAAATTGTATATCTAAAACTTGCTACAATTTGTGTGTGTATTATTATAGCTTTCTCAATGCAGAAATGTAAATATGAAGTGACATTGAAGCTACAAATTATTTTAGTATTAGTTTTATATTTGCAACACCAACCTGATGATATCATATCATTCAAATTACTATTTTCAACATATCACGTTTGTAACATTATTATTCATTGAATAATAAAACGTATATTATATAAATCCACAAGAAACCTTGATGTATCCTTTCCTACCCTGTTTATATTTCTAAGCCGATTTTTACCTTAGCTATTATGGTAATTTAAGGTCAAAGAATTGTATCCTTTAAGTGGATAAAACTACACCCTTCTTGGAAGGAAATAATCTTAGAAATGTACATTATAGATTTTGGGGATAAAGATCCAGAGAAGAGAACCTTATGATTTAGTTAAATATATACGAGTAGTATGGCAATATCATACAGAGAAATTATAAAAGTAAAGTAATATAATTTTAAATCAAACCATTAAAAAAATACATATTATGTAAATAATATGATTTTCAATAAATTTAATTACATGTATAGAAAATGTTCTATTTTAGTTTTCGTATTCTACTGTGGACTGTCGGAATTAGTACAACATTTGCTTTGAGTTCTTTGACAAAGTTAGAAAGACTATGAAGTCCTTGAGAATAATAATATAGTATTTATTGTGTATATCAAATTAATATCCCAAATAAAATTAGTTTTGTGTCCATTAATCGAATTTATGGACAACTTCCCTTATTTCTCAACTTATTCTCAACTTATATAAGTACTTCAAGTTCTTCAAGCTCACCACAAAACATTGTTTGGGAAATATAATAAGCGAATTATTGTATATTATAAGAGAACAGATATATCAAATATAAATAATGCAATATTAGATTTAGTTCCATTACATTTAAATGCATTTATTCTCTTGGTGATCTTTCAACAAAAGATTCAAGTCTTTTTAAATAAAATTTACCGAAATTGAAGATTAAACATTGAATATAACAATTATACAAAACAAAGTTGTGGTCATAGTTATGATTATAGTGCTTAGAATTAAGTTCAAACTTTTGATATTCTTGTTTCAAGACCATAATGTTTAAAGATGTCGAAGTTAATATTCTCAAAATTAACATGAATAAAAGTGTAGATAATCTAGTTAAGCTTTTGAGAGAAAAATGGGTATATTATGCAAACTACTGAGTGGGATCGGCTGGCTAACGACTTATCGCAACTATAGATTGATCACGATCTAGATCAAAACGAGGAATTTAAACGGTTAAAGAAAGAACTTCTCACGTTAAAACTTTATAAATCCACTGTCTTGTCGACGAGATAGAATGTTAAGTTGATTTATGCTTGAGAGATACTTAAAATTGCGAAGCGGCGTTATAGTTAATAAAGTTCATTGTCAAATGAATATAAAAGTACGACCTCTTTATTTAGTAATTTAGTACTTAAAATTAGTTTGTATTTTATAGACTACATATTGTCTAAAATATATTTTATTCTTTAAAAATAAACGACGATAATTTTTATATTATGTGACATAATAATTTTAAATTTAATATTTTGACTTTCCTAACAATAACACCTAATCGGCCTGTGATTTTCATTGCCACTGGGACTGCAAACACTGCTTAGCAATTAAATAAAAGTTTTAAAAGCGTACCTGCGACCGGCGTGGGCAGATTATAAAAGTTTTTGTCCCCTGACAGCTGCTATAAAATGTTTGTGGTAAAACAGAAACGTAGCGTTTTATAGGTGCTTATGTTGAAGTCTGAAGTTGTCTTTGGCTTATACGACAACTTTTAGCTGAAATAATAAAAAATCATATCATTATTAATATTAATTTTCATATTTATTATATTGACATTATAACAGCTTCAAGAATAAAATATAAACTTAAAGAAAAATCTAAAAGTACAAATTATTTTATTATTTTTCTTATTCTAGTGTAAACTACGCAGATATTCGTTTTCAGAAACTTTCTGAAGAAGTTCTCAATGAACTAGAACGTTTGCAAAATTTGTGCACTTATTCATCTTTCTATCCTCTTTCACACGTAAAATCCCTAATAATGACCTCAAAGAGCACTTTACTTTTTTTAGTTCTCAATCCTTGTTTACCTAACGCTCCGTTATCTCGAACAAATTAACACTTCCTAATTGCAACAAACGTACGTACTGCCACTCTTCCAATATTAGATCTCTATTGATCGGAAATGTCCTTTCGTTAGTAATTAAAAAATCTAAATCATTATTAGGTTTTTATAAATCGTTGGAATCAATATTATTTATATGTATAATATATTCGTTTAAATATATATGTTAAAATTACATTATGTTATATATTTATAACAGCCTGTATAATATATATAAACTTATGTTTATGTATCCTTTAAAAACAATTAATATATTTTATGGTTTCCAATTATAATATTATATTTTCATCATAACTATACATATTCACAGAAATATATTTATGTGGAAATATTTTTATGTGAATGTGTATAATTATGGTGAAAAATTATTTGTGGTTTAGGATATTAATGGGCTTCAAATTATTGTTTTAAGTGATACCTACCTTTAGACGAAATTGTACTATTTATGTAAACTTTTTTAAAATTTATTCATATGTAAAATAATATATATTTTTACAAACAAAAAGGTAATAGAATTATAAATATTATTAAAGATATTATAGGACGTTGACAGATTTATAAATATTTATTTTGCTTGCATTGACTACTACAACTATATAATAACTGACACACCGCAAAGACTCTAGTATCCATGATCCCCAAAATGTTTTACCGCATATCTTTTTTTGATATGTAAGACTTATGTTATCCTTAAGGTAGATAGCTGGTAGTTCTTAAAGATTTTAAAATAATTTGTGCCATAAACATTTATTTAATTAACAAAATATGTATTCTTTTAAACATTAAAACATTAACAATTTTATAACAGAACAAGATTTCGAGTTAAATTATTTTTATCTAATTTCTTCTATATTTTTTAACGAATTTGTTAAAGCAACAAATCTTTTATATATTTTTAATTGCTTATCTCGAAAATCAACTGATACATTTCGAATATTTTTTAATTTCATTATAATGCGGTGGATCTGGGTGTGGTCCGGAGCGACTTATTAGATCTTGGAAAAATATAGCCTTACGCTTACAATCTGATATGGGATAACAAGTTTTACTATTCTTTAATCCCCATCCATACATACTACCAGAAGTTTCGCAAAAGTAATACTTTTCTTCCGGAATTACTTTATTTCTCTTATTTAAATATTGTTGACGACCTCCATATGGCAACTCTTCCTTTAAAATTTTAGCTACATCTGGACCTACAGGCATCATAAGTGCTCCTGAATATACTTCTGGTGCTTTTATTTTTTCATCTGAACTTATTTTTTGTGTTGCTTGAGAGCTTGATACATTAAGATTATCAAGTGGAGCTTTCCGAAGGCGGTTGGACATGGTTACTTTGTGATGAGTAGCCAAATTTGGCATTAGAGGCTCAAGGTAAGCTCTTGCAATATCTTCCGTATGATAATCTTTATGTTTATTATTTAAAGTTGTACTTGCAATAATATTTTCTTTGTTTCTCATAAACCATGCAATACGATCTTCACTCTCTTTATCATAACTTTCTTTAAGAAAGCGTATTACTGACGGATTACTGTAGTCACGTGGCATTTTAGGTAATATTTATAAACATTTAGGTCAAGAATTATCTACTCCAAAAAAATGAGCATGTATAAAAATATAAATAAACATCAAAATGACAAATGTTTGTCATTACGACAGGGTTTTTTAATTAAATGTGGAGTAAAAAGATTTTATGAGTAAAACTTGTTTTTGTACATTTCAAAATATTGTAGAAAAAAATATATAAAATAAATAAATAGTATAGAGAAAGAAAAAGATCTTTTTAAAAAGTAATTGTTTTATTTAAAATTAGAATAAAAGCTTGTTTTTCTAACTAAAATAAGGCAAAAGTGTCAAATTATTTATTATTATATGAATAAACTAAGTAAACAAAAAGATTCCGCAACTTAACGTGGGATAACGTGGGTTTTTTTCACGTTAGTCGTGAGACATTTTTTTCTTTTTATTATATTATCATTAGGGAAGTTATTATACAAAATTTCATTTTTTTTAAATAATGGATTGCGAATCAATCAATCTATTAATATATCAAATGGTATGAATTATTATCGTTTATATATCTATTGTTATATGTACCACGTGGAGTATATTTTACAGCAACTAAGAAACAAATGTCTTAAAGATTTATCAGCTACTGTGCATTTTCACCTAATCTTTTAGAGAGTGAACTGATCATTTCTGGTGTTGCTTGCCGTAGATCATACGCCCAACCTAGCTTTTCAAATGACTGAATGAACAATGAGCCCCAATTGAATGGGTCAAAATGCTCAGCTGCTTTGTAATCGAAAGGAAATGCGTGATGATAATTATGCCATCCTTCTCCGAGTGTACAGGTCGCCACGAAACGATTTTCACGAGGAACTATATTTCTGAAAAAAGATTAATATATATTTAACAAATTAGTTATTTTTTACATTAAATTATTTATTAATCTTAAACCATAAATAAAAAGTTAAACACTAATCTTAAACTATAAATTTAAATAAAAAGTTACTTTGACATCTTATTTTTTAAAGACCTATAATTATAAATTATTCATTAACTATCTTAATACATTTTAATAATAAAAAACAGTGTCTATTTTTCTTATAAAAAATTTTTATTGTTTGTCTTCAGATTATAAAGACAGGGGTTAAAATAATTATATGTGACGCGACCTGTTAAAGCACTTAAACAAATTTGAAATAATATAATTTTAAAATAGAACCTAAAAAGCATATTAAATATATATATGTATAACATATTTCTTACTTGTTATAAGGTCTGTATCCATAAGCATGTGCAAGACTATTGACAGTTAGTTCACTATGGAACATACTTAAAAAACGAATGAACCACTGCCATGCGATAGAGCACTGCCATGTTTCTTTCAATAGGTAAATGTTGATTACGATAGGAAGAATAAAGCAAAATAATAATCTAAAGTACGCGAAATGTCTGAAACAATAGAAAAAAGTAACAAGGTGATAAACAGAATGTCAAACTTATCTTTTTATCTTTCATTATATATTTTATAAAAAAACCTTTTTTTCCAGACGACTTACTTGTTATAAAACCTAAGTAACGAGTCTTCAGTAATATCAGTCATGTCCATTTGTTTCCCACGAATTTTTACTTCATTATTTTTCTTCATCATTAGCCAGCCGATGTGTGAGAAGAAAAGACCCCGATTTGCGTTATGAGGGTCGGCATTAGTGTCGCTATGTTTGTGGTGAAGTCGGTGATCCCGTACCCATTGTTCTAATGAATTCTAATAATGAATATAAATTAGATCTCATTAAATTCTCACTGATCAAGGTGGTTCCCAAATCCCTTTCATTGATTAAACTAACTATTCTTTCAATATACTTGTTTCGTTAAATACTTTATTTTCTTAATTTAAGAAAATCAATTGTGTTATAAATTTTGATATCAGATTAATTGTTATACTGTTGTAGTATGTTAAAAAAATTTAATTCTATTAAAGTATATTTAAAAGGAACTGGTCTCATGTTATTTAATTTCCTATAGTTAGTTATTATACGTTGTAAACGTGTAACGTTATAGTTGTATGTAACGTATAGTATATTTAAAAAATATATATATTTAAAATTGTATAGCAGATTACAACATTCGAAATTAAATAGTGATTTTAAAATCGTCAGAAAAGGTAAAACCCATAAACAATTTATAATGATTTAAGAGATTTTCTATAGAAACTTCGTATACATAAAATATGTAAAAGTATGATTAAAAACCCACCTAACATGCGCACTAACCTGTCCAGCGCTGGCGAAGCAGAAAAGTAAAAATAATTTAAGAGGTAGGGTTGCTTTATATGCTTTGTGAGTCCACAACCTATGTGCTCCGCCTGTGATGCCAAAACCACTTGCTACATACATAATCGCAGCTGAAATAGAAAATCTAATGTTTATTCTTTTAACCGGCAATCGACAAAAACCCACGTTAAAAAAGAATTAAAATGTATAAAATTCGGCGAACACAGTAACACAAATATAAAGTATAAAGATAATCTGTACCAAAAATCACAGTCTGCAGTTTAACTGGCAATGCATAGTAGTAACACCAATACACAGCACCTATGTGGTAAAGCACCAACAAAATTGCACTCGACCATTTTATGTCGTTTTTAAAGCCAAAACTCTTTTCAAATCCACGAAATATTTCACTTAGAGATGGTAAACGTTTCGAGTTTTCCATCTTTGATTAAATTGTCACTACTAATACGATATACATGTTTTCGTTTAAATAATCTTAGAGTTTCGTAATACAAGCTATTTGTTTACGTTGGCCTTATTGCATATAATTTTGGAGTTCTGTTATAATTCTCGTTGATGATACTTTTAAGCAAAAGGGACTTATTTGATTAGTAAACATTTTTGGTATAGTTATAATGATAGTTAAATTTATAAAAAATATTAAATATCATAATTTTTTTAAATAGTTTTTTAATGATTAACAACTTAATAAAATATTGTAGTTTTAATGAAAATAACCAAAATATCTGCTTTAAGCCGTGCTAATAATTTTATTAATAATACTCATTATATAGCACTTATATTTAACAATTACTTGCGTACATATTAATTAGCTTATAACAGACAAATTTCACACATAATATATTCACAGAGAAGATTTAAGCCATTAAATATTCTTTATTGTTCATTAGAGAACCCTCCTTAATAATTTATATGCTACCTTAATCAGTCAATCATTAAATATTCGTACAAGTAATTTGCATATTGGCTTTGTGTACAATTGTTCTAATTTCTCAATGAATTCGTTAAATACACTTCAAAATTAACAAGTCAAATGTTGCTCTAGACTGAATATAATTACGATATAGTTATTTGTAAATATATTTGTGACTCACATTTTTTTTTGTATATTATATGCAATATAGTACATAAATCCTACTTATTTCAGTTAACCTTTCTAATTTAACTATATAACATTGGAATAAGAAACTTCGATACATTATAAGTATAAATATATAAAATTCTATTTCAAATCTGATTTTATAGTTTAAGCAAAAATAGTAAAACGCTGAAGTAAATATTAAGCATTCTATTTAGCTTCGAGCTAAAAGGTCGCCTGAAGGTTTTTATATTCTATCGTAAAACGCACGTGATACACTCCCTCTTTCGCTATTAGCCTGCTAAGGTTCCGTACGCAGGTAATAACCGCCGCAATACAATATTACAAATATAAACACACTAAGCCCACACATGTTATGAAATTCGTAGTACGTGAGCTACTTTTCATAGAAATGGTTTTGTTTTGATCTGTTATGTTAAACTAAATAATAGAATCATGAAATCGTTCATCAGCTATTCATTATCATATTTTCGTCACAATTTTTCTATACCAAATAACAATTAAACCAGGCATACACGAAGCAATTATACAAAATTCTGTTCGATTTACCGAAATAGCTAAGTAGATATACTTAGAAGATACTTAGCCCCGAGAAGTAAAAACGAGGTGTGTTTTAACTTATAAGTATAACTTGTGTACCTTTTTGTGTGTATGTGACATTATAGTTCCCAAAAGGGATGAACTGATTGTAGTACGGCTTTATAAGCAAAACCCTAGACAACAACAGATTAGTGGCCGGTGAATTCATATGTTTCATGAGTAGCTTTCTCTTTCCACTGAATATGATAAAGCGGAAAAGTTAGTTTGTTTGTTCAAACGCGCTAATATTTGAAGCTATTGTTTGGATTTGAAAAAAATCTATCTAGACAATTCTCTTTGTTTTCCTTTAAGAATATTAGTAAATAAGATCGAAAAAATCAGCCACTAAATTAATATACTGTACATATACTGGCAAAAAATCAAGGTCATTTTAAGATCATGTACTATAAGAATATAGTGTACGAGTATAAAAAGATTTGAACAAAACTGTGCGTAACTTCAGATCTCACTTTTATAAATAATGCAAAATGATTATTAACTATATAATATAGTATAGTAATATTAGTATGGAACCATTTTAATTCTTTTGTTCGAAATTTATCTTGTCATCTTTTTTGTGAAGATAATTTTTGCCCGTAACAGTATATATTTTGCACACGTTGCTCAAGCTGCTCCCACGATAAGTCGTTTTAAATGAAATAAATTTAATCATAAAGTTTTCTTGACGTTCTATACAAAATTATTAAATTAAAATTGTTTTATCTTTTTTATCCATACTCTGAAATTTTAGCGTTTGTAATAATTCTATGTTTATAGGTGAAACCGCAGGACAGAGGTATATCAGGTGAATCATATCGGGTGAAATGTTGTCAATGAAAAATGTGTACATTCTATAAACTCTGAACTTATTTACTTTGTTAACTTGATTATAGGAAAGTAAAACAAGCCCAACTGAAATCATAGCTCAGTGGCTTCCTTGAACTGATTATTTTTTTATAAGGATTACTATGTAACACGTTCAGAGGTATATTATTGAAATACAAATATATGTAAAAGTTATTTCTTTTAAATAAGCAAGAATCAAGTAAACTAATTTATACAGAATTAAACGTTTTGAAAATAGGATAAAGTTGATATAAACATTTAAACCGTTAATTTCTTTTAAAACTATAATATTTGTTGAATAATATTTTAATTGTAACTATTTCTCTCTCTATTCATTAAATGTGGTCGGTAACGAGAAATATAGTTTTGTATTATTTATATTCAGAGTTGTTATAAAATGAATTCCCCGGTCTGACTGTATTAACTCATTAAACTCACTACCGAACAGACTTTTATACGGTTTTTAGCAATGCATAGTGAAATTATTGCTATAAATATATAATTAATTATGATTTTATATAAAATATACTGAAATATAACGATTACTAGTAATTATAAAAATTACTAAATTTATTTCTCTCATAACTTGTAGGGAAAATTATGGCTCGTCATAAGTGTTGGTTTTTAGGCACAGAATAAAATACCGCATCGATTGATATACTCGTTCATGTGATCTAAAAATTAGATACAAATTTTTATATTATAATTTGTAGTTTTTCCCTCATAACTTCTAAAAAAAATTTTGGCTCGTCATGAATGTTGGTTTTTTAGATTCAGTATAAAATTCCGCATCGATTGATATATAGGATTTTTTTTATGAAGATGTTTTTGTTTTTACTCAAACAATACCTTAACTATATATAATTATTGGAAAAGTCGTAAAATAATAAAAAACAGTAGGAAGCAGTAGGAAACAGAAATATCCTAAGCAGAATTAACTCGCTTTTGAATAAAAATTTAACAAATAGGAAATTGGTTACTGCAATCCATGCGGGCGCAGCTGCGGGTGGAGCTAGCAATGTATAACTCAATTGTTCTTGACATTTACACCCTAACTTGTTTAATGTACGATGTCCAAAAAGGTTAGAAAACGTTTTCATGCAGATTAATTAATAAATCCCTTTATATAAAGTAATATTTCAAATTGAAACAACTGTGAAAGATCTTTTTAAATCTCCCTACGTTTACGTTTCTCTTTAATCCGTCAACCCTTTAACCAAAAGGCAATTATTTTTCAAGGATAGCTGTAAACGGAAAACCATAAAGAGCGTTTGTTTTGTTCTGGGTAATCCGGATAATGGATGAGCGACAAATTTTGTCACTCACCCGGTCGAGGGAAATCTCATCCGGTTATAAAAGGCAAATCAAAAAATTGTAGGTCAGAAAAGGTACATTTACATATTATCGCAGGCCTATAGAAACAAAATTCTTAATTTTTGTTGAATTATACGAAAAAAAAATGGAATTTGAAAAATGTCTGAATCTTGTATCTCGCAAACCTAGACCGGTTGAACATTTTGTTTTCATTAACGCCACTTTACGCAATATGTAAGAAGAGGTAGATATGTCACGAGCGCGCAGACAATTGTCTTAATTAATTATGGATTAGTTAACCAATACAAGATGTGACAGTAGAATGACTATTAGAATAGAATATTTAAATTTAGAAATTCTCAAAACATTTACGAACAAAAAAGAAACTAAACCTAAAGAAATATATTTTTAATCTTTTTTCATTTAAAATTTATCAGTTATTCAATTATATGTGATAAGTTGTCAAGAAGATAAAGAGAAACGAGTTAATCATATGAATAACTAAATATAAAAATATAGTATCTAACAAGTAAATTAACGAAATATTTTTTTTATTTTCATGTAAAAGAAAAAGATTTTACATAAGTAAATTACGATTTTACCAATTCTCTTCTTTACATTATCAGTACAGTATACCTATTACTACATATACGTGCATTTTGTTGCAAATCACATACTCTATAATTGACTACACTAAGTCAAAATAATAGCTATCTCTCGTCGATACATTTTAACAAAAAAGTATTTACTTACTGCTAAGTATCTACATATTTATTTTTTTTATATTTCGGTTTCAACGTTATATAATTTTACTGAAAACATAAATTGGTGCTGGTAGAGTTGACGGATTATTGTCTACTTAGATCTTCAAGAAAATGGTGTGCAGATTAAATTGAATTTAAATTTTGTTATTTTTTTTTTTGGTTTGAAAATAAATTATAGTGTTTCAAAAATATTGAAACATTAAAACCCATTCCATAATACAATAAAGTGGACCAATCTGTCATTGTGTAAATGGATTCCTTCTTTGTATTATACTACTAAACATTGATATGTAATGTTTGGGGAATGTTTATTATTTCCTAAGAAACTAATTCCGATATTTATAGTATATTAAAATAGCTTAATATCAAAGCGCACAATGACAAAATTTATATTGTATTTATTAAAATTAACACATATGCTTACAATATTCTATCAATTCATGTTTATAATATGGCATAATATATAATATATACAGAATAAGAAAACGACTTTTGATCTTATTAATTAAAAATAATTTAATCATATCATATTTTGTCTTAGTTCACAAATATATATATATATATTATATAACTCTTATATAGCGAAAAAGGAAAATCAATAGTTTTTATTATGCTCTCTAGCTTTAAAATTTTATACTTTAAACTTTATATCTTTAAAAGTTTACTGGTAACGTGTGAATTGCTACTTATGAAACTTTCACAATGATGAACAGGGTACATACAATGTAATCTAGAATTTTTATTGGTTTTATAAAAGCGAATTTAATACAAACTTGTTAAGTTATCAAGGACCAACTCCGGAATGGAATTAAAATAAAATTAATATTTTTTTGTACACACTAAATTACATGTCAATCGTTTAAGTCAATTTCATCCATTTTTGCCTTTAAATTTTTATTCTGGAACATATAAAAGGATTCATTGCTGCAGAGGAGGCTAGGCAAGACCTGAGGGAGATTGCCAATTCCTCCGATTAACTCATCCAGAAGAGCCTTGGTAGGCTTATGCAGCCCTATACCTGTCGTTTCTCTATATAGTGAGAAAGTGACCTGTCTCACTTTATAGAAATAGACAAAAATTCAGTTTACAATTACTATTTTAAGTAAACCGTTTACAAAAACAAACATTTACACCCTAACATGTAAGCACAATTGTATTTTTATTTTTCAACATAATTAAACTCTTAAATAATGTTGAGAAAATAAAAAATGAGCATTTAGCAAAAAATAAAAATTACAATAGCACATTCACATAAATAAAATGTTCAAATTATAACTAAATAACAGAGTGAAATAATTTTAATATCAAACACATTTTGTAAATGTAATTGAACTTAGATTCTTTTCAGTACAACTTTTGAATGGATCTAATTTGTTCTAACATAATTAATTGACTTAATAATAATCTAATACTAATAATCTTCAATATATATAAGTATAAGACTGTAAATTTACAAATAATTTTAAAGTGTTAGGAGTTTCTTAAGAATTTTTGTTCTACGAACTAACTCACTTTGCTGGCAACGAGAAAGCTATTTTGAAGAATTGGAGTTATATCATAGCTAAAAGATTGAATTTCTAATATCACAATCTAATTTAAATTTATTCTAGAAGAATATAAAAAGCACTTAAAAGTTAGGAATAAATTATTAAGTTATACAAGCTTTTCTTCGAATATATATACTTATATTGTAAAGTGAATAATATATACATATATATTATAAATGTTTTATGACTGTTAATATTTTGCAGCGACAAAAATTCTTAATATATAATAACTGATTTCATTTTACCACGGGTAATTTAATTTGTAGCGAATGATTTGGTATAATAATTGGAAAATGATGATATACTTGTGACAACATTTTCCGTGATATAAAATATTTTAAATGATATCTGTATTTATATTTTATGTAGTAATTAACTTTATTCATTAACTTTAAACTATAAATGTAATAAAAAAATTATACTAGTTTTAGGCTATCTTGTAGAAACATAAATATATCTTTGCAGATTTCTTATAAACGTATTTTCCAGCTATGTATTCTGGAACGTATAGCTTGCAGGAGAGTTTATATTTATGAACGAAGTGATTTTGGAAATATTTCAACAAAAGAGCTGATACTATCTATTATAATTTTTAAAATTAAAAAATTCTACAAAGATATAAAAAAGTATCATAGGCTAGTGTAAAGATTTTTAAATCGACAGATCGGATCGAAAAAAAAAAAAGAAAGAGCAGAGACTAGGACACGGAGAATGAGAGTCCGAGATTAGACATCTAGCCGTGTTATTCCTTATATAATACCTAACCGTGTAATACACACTGTATAGAAATGGTAATTACAAGAACGGAAAACCCATAAGTAATCGAAAAAAAACTAACTACATATGTATTCTATTGACCTAATGTTAAATCTTATAAAAAACATTTTAATATAACAAAACAAAGCGAAGGCAACGACACAATTTGAATTTAGGCCGCGGACTTTGCCAGCTCAATTTATTTTCAAATAAAATTCCCGTTTGCAATCTCTGGCTATATTGCAACTAAATTGAAGCTTTTCCTACGAAGCGACTATTAAGAGCTTTAATATTATTTACTTTGTTTCTTAGTTTTTTAAATACTATCTGTAATTATATAACTTAAATAAGACTTAGTTGTAATTTTATATACACAATATACTGATATTTATTTATAATATTGTAATGTAAAAAATAAGTATGTTGTGTCAGTTATACAGCACACTTATTTCTTACATTATTTCGATTATAATCAATGGTTGATGGGTGCTCTTTTCATAGATAGCTTGATCTTCATCAAAGGCTTTTTCACTTTTCCTTTTTCGTATCTTGACATTCTAATCTAATTATTTAATTATTTTTTCTCATTATCTCATCTTTGCTTCTTTGATGCTCTTAGCATATCGTCAATCTGATATTATTGTAGTCTCTTTATAAATTTTCCCTTTTTCATTAAAATATTTTCTTATTCACTTTAATTCTCATTCTGCACCAATTCCAGCTCAAGCAAAACATCTTAAGGTTAAGCTGTACTACCCATTAATCAGTAGCATTATATTTCTTGTTCTGAATTACTTGGACGGAGACAGTAGCCCAAGGCACAACTTTACAAAGCGCAATTGTAAAAATTTTTACGGCCGCTATTACAATAAATATGTAATAAATTGATACAAAAAAAAAAACACAAAAAACGTTACTAATTACTATTACCAATTTGATAATATTGAGAATAATAAAAATTTTATTTTACACCATGAATTATAATAGTCAACATCTCTACTTGTAGTTTGTAATTAATTAAATTCTAATTTACTTCACTTTCATCAATCTGTAAACTGGAATAACTTCTGCTTTTATTTTAGAGATACTTTATAACGACGAAAGTGAAATTGGTGATGGTAATAATAAACCATGGGCTGTTTCTCTTTGTATATTAGTCGGCCATTGCAGCGCAAAGAACTTCTGGAAAAGAGAGGCACATTTTTCTTTATTAACCTTTTTTCAGTTATTTCTATGAATTGATTCCTCAAATCTGACTTTTCTATTAACTACATACCATTAATGCCTAGGTAGTCTTACTAGACTCTAAAGTAGTAGGCAATTTTATTGTACTACAAGGTACAGCAAGAAAAATAATTTGAAGTGAAATTTTATATTTTGATATAGAATAAAAATTTTAATTTTATATACACATTGTTAAGTACATATAAGGAAAAAGAAGCAAGATTTAATTTCGAAAAATGTATTGCTTCTGAGGCATACTAATATTTTTAAAAACTGCTGTTCACAAAAATAAGACTTAGTATTTTATTCAGGACGAACTTAGTCGTAGACAAGATATAGTATAGTATATATTGTATACTAGTAATTTTTTTACATAATATGAAAATTTATATAATCCATGATTTATAGAATGGCCTTTATCGGCAAACACATTTAAAAACTATTTTTAGTTTTTTCATGAGCTTTATTTGCCTTCCTAGACTGTACATCACTGGGTAGTGAGATAGTTATTCGGGTCTCTTACACTGATGTATTCACCAGAGACCTCTAATCTACATTAGTTTAATTTGAAACGACAAGTATTTAAAATATTTCAGCTATTTTCATGTCTTAATATATATTTTTTCTTTTGACTAAGTATATAAGCAAAAATAATAAAATAAAATATACCACAAAAGGTAAAGACGGTGCTATCGCAGTTGCAGCAGATGGTTGAAATTGAATCTTAAATAGTTTTTAAATTGTTTAATGCCTTAAGCTTTCAGTTTTTCAACTTTCACGTAGTAAGTAACTCGAAATATTAAAACGAAAACATATAAATTATATACAGTTTTAAAGAAAAACTTCCAGCGTGTAGAAACCTTATTTACATCAATAGTGCTTTGTAAAATTGTTTCTAACTTAAATAAGCATAAGTCATACATATCTGTATTGAAAAAATATATTTATAAAATTTATAATAATTTTGTGGAGTTACTACAACAGCATTGCTTATGTTTAAATATTGAAAATCATAATTTGAAAGATAAATTAAGCCTTGCATTTTAACTTCGTGAAGATCTCTCCATCGAGAATAGACTATGAATAAAAGTAAATAAAAGCATACTTTTATATCTTTGGGCTCCTGGGAAATTTCAAAGTTTACACGCACTTTCCTTATGGGGCCAGTACATGTTACATGGCTCTCAGTTTCTAAGTTATACCAAAACTTTGAACTAAGATGTATGACACAATTTTCGTTGTTGCTTTAATTAATGATTTGAGAATGAAAATGGATATTCAAGTTTTAATTAAAAATGTTATAACAAACCCGAGTTAAATCCGTAAAATATTTTAATTTAAATGTGTAATAATAGTGAAAATCTTAGAGAAAATTAAATTAGGATTTTTCTTGTTTTAATAGCTCCGTGAATCATTGTTTGACCGATGTATAATATTAAATCTGTGAAATAGTTTTTAAGTTAACAATAAAATATTACTTAAAATAGGTTTTTTAAAGAACTTTTTGTTTTGTATTATTTAAGACCTAATAGTTTAAATCAAAAAAGTGTCACATAAACCGAAAGCACTTGGCGATATTCTAATATGCTTTCTATAAATAATGTTGAAAATTAACCTATAAATAGATTTAGATTTAAAATGTTTTGAATACTAGCAACAGAATAGAAGTTGTTAATATTCATCGTCTAGACGTACTTTTATTATCAGAATTATTAAGTGATTATTAGTTATTATATGATATCACACATTGGATATAGTTTGGTGTAATAATTAAACAAGTTAAATAATATTTTTAAATTTGTGAATTTTTTAAATAGGCTTCATTCTAATAAATTATTCTAATGATTTTCGAAATATTTTTTTATATTTTGTAAGTGATAAAATGCATATTCTGTATTTTTTAAAGGATAATTTTACATTAAGCATCAAGTATTTAAACTTAAATGATTCTTCATAAAAACCAAATATGTGAAAATAGAATTTGTTTTTCAGAAAAGCACTTAGAAAAGGTATGCATTATATTGGCATTCTGATGGAATACTCTGCGTTTCTATTAAACCCCGCTCGGTATAAAATCTGGAAGATAAAATATATTATGAATTAAATCAATTATATATATATATACATTTAACCAGATCTTAAATGGGTAACTCAATAATACTATGACAATTGGTCACAATTTTTATCCATACTAAGTTCTTCCAGCCTTACCCTCCCTCCCCAAAAATACTACATATGGAAGCCATGTTTATATCAATATTGATGTGAAAATAGTAAAGGAGGGAAACAGCATTCGGTATAAATGAATGTAAATTAATGAAGGACAATTCAGAACACTCATTGATGTAAAATTATTGTTATAATTATATTAATAATTATTAGTGAAATTACTACTAGACTGCTGTATATTTTCATTAAATATCGTTATTAAGGAATAAATACAAGTTAAGGTATCGAAATAGCATCCCACTATTCCTAACTTATTAGTATTATTGATAGAGCCATCGGGACCAATTATATAATTAATCATATTAAAATATTATACAAAACTATCTTGCCAATAGTATTGTAGAAACAGATAAACGATAACTATTCTACTTAAAACCTACGTATATAGAGTATTTCAAAGAAGGAATGTGATTTAGTAAACCTTTATAGCGAATAAGTATTGGCTTTGTTAAAATTAGCTTTTGGTAAAGTTAGTCGATATATGTATTAGTAACAATGGAAATTGTTTTCTCAATTGTTGAAAGTTTTATCATAAAGCTAAAATGTATATAATTCATAAAATTGTTTTGTTTGAAATCACTTATTACATTTTTAGTTACATGTTGCATATTTAGAATATATTGGTATGAAATAAATACCACTTATATATTTGTTTTAACTTACATGTAAAGTATATATAAAAATAAGGAACCGTGGGCCTTAGAATTTGACCAACATTAAATTAAAAACCGCAGAGGGACGGCACATAGTTCTGCATATTTTACTATATTAATTTTGTTGGTAGGTTAAAAGGTTAAAAATCCTAATTGTTATTAGATAATAAAATAGTTTTTTCTAAACATTGTAATAGTTTTTTCTAAGAAGTGCTATCTAGCAGTACATTAAATAAGTGCAAGCTACAGTCAATTCTTTTCACTTTGTGCTTGAAAGTTAATTGATTTTGTCAATACCTACTTATTATTCACCAACACGTGGGTGTTATTAATATAATGTATATAATATTAAGTCTAAATCTAGTTATTCATATAAAGTATTTAAAGTTGCTATATTTGGATTTAGGGACTAATAATTAATTACCTCAGTGAAATATGTACATATATAAAAGTGTGTTCCATTTATTGACTGTTATTCATGAAATATTCAAAGTTCAAGTACGTAGACGTTAATCTAGAAACTTGAAAGTAACATTTTCTATTACATACTTTTTTTTCGATACCGAGTTAGATTATTTTCAAGCACATTAGTTAAAATCAGATAAAAAATTAAAATTACTCTATAATACTCATAAATAACTATAATTTCAACAAAAAACTTTAAATTTAAATGTAACTTAATTATAATGCTAAAAATAAGAAAAGCAATTTTCAGAGAACGGTCTAAATATTGATTTTATAAATGTAATAAATATTAGACGGGCGTTTTACGAAAATATTTATTGATATATAAATAGACTATCTATCTTTCATCTTTGTCGCCAATAACCGCAAATCTCTTTAAATACGTCGAAAAATTAAAATGCTCTCATAATAACGGAAGGAGTGACAAACAAAAGATATACTTTTAAAACATTAGATATTTGACCTTCTGTCGGGGTATTTAAATACATATTTTTTTAAATGCCAAACACAATATACTTGTATATGTATACATTTATATAGGTAAATTCCGATATCATTGACATGAGCAGTAATTATGTATCACGAACGTTTAAATTCAAATAAAAATAGATTTACCTATTTTTTGACTCAGTAAATCAACATAAAGTAATAAAATATATTGTTAGGAAACAATATTGAATTTACAATGAAATTATTAAAAAATATATTTGCAACAAAATAACAGTACATATAACCTGCTTGAAAAACAGAAAGTTAAGAACAGTAGAGCATAATAATAACTTAATAAATAATACCTATAAAGATAATCTTAACTAATCCCGCTTTAAAAATGGCGTGAATAAAACAACCACTAATGTCATTGGAACTTCTCCAAATTGTTGCTTAGCGCTAGCGCCAAAATGAAAGCCGTTAATTAGTAAATAAATTAGAAACATCTTGTTGCCATGCTTATATGATATCTTACAATAATTATAGATGTAATAAATTCGTGAGAGTGTAATAATATAAGTAATACGTAAAAATAAATAATAATATAGTAAGTCACGTATAGTGTATGTATATATAAGCGGAAATCAAAAGCTGATGGTTTACGCCTATTATGGGCCTACTACGAACATTTAGTACGTAAATAGCCATCATTAGATGATGGGAAAAAGATAGTCAAAATGGAATTGTGTCGAAGTCGATTTTTGGAAATTGAAATATATACATTAAAAATATATATTGTAATTATAATTAAAAATTCGCCTCTCGTTTTCAGTCGTGTTTTCACCAGGCGGAACATACCTACGCTTAATTTCCACAATAAACAACATCTTTATTTTTTTAACTGGATTGTGAACGTTTATTGATTTCTATTTCAAGACGAAAGAAGAAGAAGCGTGCTCAGTATTTTCATATGTTCTGAAACTTCTTCGCCATTCAACAGCACCATTCAGGTTATTGACACAGCTGGGCATAGTGCAAGTAAAAAGATATATCAATAACCTAAGGTCATCTGGGTTTGCCAGATATTCAAGACACTTTAATGTTAAGTGACTACCAATATCATCCTGAAAACCGTTAGGTAATCTATTAGTCGAAAAGATCTAACTCTAAAACCGGTTTTAAGTATAAGTATAAATATATATATTTAGGATAAGTATAAGTATAAATTTATAGATTTTTATGTTGTGTACATATTAGAGAGGATTTAGGCTTTGATATTAATGTCCTACTATCTGTTAATTTTAATTTAAACAGCCGGCAAAGATTAAGTAGATATCTTCAAATATTCTATTGACGTACACAAATGATCACTGATATCAAAGCGGAAAAAGATATAAATAAAATGAAAAAACACATTATTTTATTATGCTATGTAAGTTAATAAATATATTAATGAATGAAAATTAGATGCACATTTCATTCTTATCAAATGTCTGACTTTATCTCAATTTTGTTAAAAATTATAAAATTACAAATTACCAACTTTCTTACGTTCAAACAAAAATATATATTTATGTCAAAATTGTTTTTGAAGTAACATATTTTATAAAATTAAATATAATTGTAGAAGACTGCTACTTATAAATGCAAATATTCGTATAAGTTTATGTGTAGATGTAGATAGGTTCAGACTTTCGTAAAACAGAGGTTTTAGAGTTCTGTAAATCCTGACTTAACATAAAAGCAACATCTTAGCTATGAAATTTAAGTGAACGAATAACAAAAATATAAGAAGTATAGTTGTGGTTTTTGGCTTTGTCTTCAGATTATTCTGCAAATATTTATTTTAAATGAAAGTATTTTAAATCCAAATTGTGATCGAACTTAACTTGAAAAAGTGTATTTAAATATATATACGATATACATTTCAGAAAATTTTATATTACAGTAAAATTCCGTTGTATGAAAAATTCTTCTTCGCATTTTAAGTTTCAATGTTTTGAGAATAGGACATACATTGTTCCAATACTTCATAATAAAATATGTCCTTTTAATAGAGTAATATGGTTTAAAATTTATTTAAATTAGTGTTAAATGTAATCTATTGTCCTAAAAAAATATTTGACATGTGAAATAAATCAAAACATACTTACAACAATAATTCCCATTAAATTCTTATTTTAGATAAGAAATTAAAAAATGAATTTTGGTTATTATTTATTTATATGAAAACTTGGTTACAGAAATAGCAATAGTAGCTAGTTAAAGCATTGCTTATAAATATATAAAATAAAATATATATATAAATAAAAAAAATCGATGCTTATATATATAAGCAAATTTTTAATAATTTTTTTATTTTTTTATTTATATATATATATATATATATATATATATATATATATATATATATATATATATATATATATATATATATAAATAATAAAATTCGATTTTATCGTGGAAACGTGAAAAAATATTTTCCATTTTAGACATAAGGCTTTCCAATAAACATTTTTATTGAATAAAGTACTTACAGTATATTTTTTACATATATTTTCGTATATTTTGATGAAACTTTTTATTGAGAAACAAATTCAAGTTTATATCTTTATTTTAGGTAATGCAAACAAATCGTGGTTAAAAATTTACAGAATAGAAGTTAAGAGATAAGTGGACAAAAGATTCAGTTTCCTGCAATAACGAAGAAGTAAAAATTTGAGATAAAATCTTTTTGAACTAATATGCACTTGTTGGCGTTGTAGCAATTTTATTTTATTATTTTTTATCTGACCCTATCAATTTGAAGTTAGTTTGATATTGTATTGTTTTAAAGTTTAAGCGTTTTACTCTGTGAGTAAACATTATAAGATTCTAAACCACATTTTGTTGTTTTATTCTTTGCATTAACAAATGAAAATGTCGCTTGTTATTATTGTAACATAAAAATTGGGCGACGCTTTTTTTCATATAGTAATATAATTGTTTATCTTATATTAATCATGAGACAAAACTTAGTATTTCTTTTTAATCCATGTGATTTATTATATGAAATTGATGCCAACATCCTGTTAAATGTATATTTTTTTAAAGTTTTGAAAAGTAAAAATATCCAACATATTTTTTATTCATAGTGTCGTGTGAGAACACAGAAATTCGCTTTTCCCAAGTTTTACTCTACGCGGGTGGCCACGTTTGGGGGAGGCAATGTAGTTACTCGGTAACAGAGCACCAGCGAGATACTAGATGGCATTACTAGTGAGATATTGAACCCAAGCATTACCAAAGAGTTTCCTTTGTTTAGCACAATATTATTCCGGATTAATGAATATCTTAAGTCCCTTTTGTTTGAACAATATCTGTTATAATTAAGATTACTTCTAAGTGTTACATTTTTTATATTTCTATTTGAGATTTTTTGATTATATATAAACTGCAAACCATTTGTTTGCATATGTATATATATATGCAAACAAATGGTTTGCAGTTTATTTTATTTGAAATCACGTTATTTTTTGCTAATAACTAACATATATCCATTTCGTAATTTCATGCAATGCAACATTGGATTTAGAAAAGATCAAAAAAGCAGATGTAAACATATAAAATTAAATTAATATGTAAAGATAGGTGGGATAAGTAGTTCTCGGTGTTGAAAACTTAACATTGAGTTATAAACAAAGTACACAAGTCACCAATGAATTTGTATTGGAATTTGGAGCATTTGTTGAACCGTGAAATGTCTACTACGGGTTAGTGGTCAGGTAAACTATTTCATTACAATGTTAAGAGTCCTGTTGATTGCAATAGTTATAGTTCAATATATGTTTCATATTTTAGATTGCTTTATGTATATAGTATTACTTTAGCTTAATGTATGTTGAGTATTTTATATTTCTTTGTATTATTTACAATTTAGACAACTTACGGTTTTAGTGCTCTGCTCAAATTGGTGATTTATGAAAATATATGTCGACCACTTAAGTTTAAGTACGTTTTATTTAAATTCAAATACATTTATTATACAAATGATTGTAATATTTTAATCTTATATCCATTAAAAAAATCGAAGAAGTATAAAAATAAAAACTTTTGGTATGTAATCTTCCATTTAATTTAGTATAAATTACATGTTATATTTATTTAAGAATACTTCCGGCATCTTGTACTTATTTTAGCTACTGTGAGACATAATTGAATTAGTATAAATATACACGTTACTGTTTTCATATATAACGTAATTGTTTTGTTTGATGACACTATTTGAGAAGTTCCTTTTAATATAATCCCAACCACAATCTCCTTCGAAATCTTCCACAACTGTTCTCGGTGACCTAAATTCACTGATCAGAGATTAAAGACAATCTTTAAAGAATTGATTTGGAAAGCTCTCTCTCCAATGTCTCTCAATCCTTAAAATATAAAAATCAAGTCTGAGCTGCAAGAACCATATTAAAAGGGTCGGGATAACTGTTTCAAAGTTTTTAGTAAAACATAAGCAAGCAAGAAAAGAAATGTTTGTATAAGATAAAAAACATTTCGGTCTAATGAAGTATTGAAATTTGACTATATTTTAAATATTATTTTCCTATAATGCAAATGCTGCATATATTCTCAGATTTCTTTTTAACTCAAAATAAGCTATTATCAAATTTTATTTTTTAATAAATTTAAGTTTAGTTAAAAATTCTTTTTTGTGGCTTGGTTCACGTTTAAAGACACTACTATAACTTAACAGATAAAGAAAACAAATTGAGAGAATATCATATAATTAATAAGTGAATCTGGAATATGAAAAAGAAGTAAGTATATTAAGAATTGCATCTTCATCTATCCCGCATTGGCACAATAATTGTTCTCTAACCCCTATATTTGCTAGCATGATATGTTTATAGTCTCCTAATGATTGAGTTTACGCAGCGGTGGCTTTATAATAATTTAAGAATAATTTAGACGACGGGCATAAAGATTGCTATGATTGATAGAAATTAATTTTGAGAAGGAATCGTCATTCTTGAGGATAAGTTTGAAATTCAGAAATATATTTTGTTCGCCTTTTTTTAGTTTTTTATTCCGTTTTTATGGCAATGTCTTAAAAAATTTTATTTTTGAATTCAACTTTATTGTTCTTACTGAAATGTTAACGAACTAATCTTACCTACTAACTACGTCTACGTGTGCTACTGAGATTTATCAAAACAGCTAAAACGAGTGCAAAAATTTAAAAAAATATTAGATTATCTACCAAAATGTTTGTGGCTATTTTCGACGGATTTTTAGTTTCTATTACTTCATCTTATTATTAAAAATATCTTATACCTTAATTTTTTGTCATGTATGTACCACTTGATTATAAAACCAGCTCGGTCATGTGTTCTTAAAGAAAGGATGAATACTTTTGTCAACACTATCTTTTCCTGGAAATATAGTTTTATTTCACTATATATCTGTACTATTACTCGTTAGTAATATATACATATATTTTTTTTCGTATATATTTAAATAAGTTCTTTTATACATTTTAAGTAAATTTTTAAACTAAATGTAGTGAGTAATAACCTTAATATCTAAAAAAAATATTCTGATATTCTTTTCCTAGTTATATACATGTAAGTTTCAGACTGCAACCTTTTTAGCAGTTTGTAAACTTTCTTTTATTCAATTAGTTACGTATATAAAAAGAATTTAATTTACAAATAGGCCCTAAGCCACGAAATAATTGTTGCACAGAAGGGGTTGTGATATTTATTACAATCCGAAACTGTATTTGAAAGTTATTTATCTCATAAGATCTATTACTATTAAATTGATTTATAAATCATTATTTACAGGTCATTTGTATTTGAAGCGTATAAAGCGTTATAACGCTTTATAAAATAAGCTTCAAATAAAAATGACTAAAAATGTCTTGTTTACTTTTTGATATAATTTGATCGATCAACTACCTAATGACCCATTAAATAAGACATTTGGGCCAGTTACTACCAAGTAACAACTCAAACGCAGTACAAATTCAGTAAAAATTACAAAGAAAAACTTAACACTATTTATTCTTCCTTAAATTAAAATTCTTCTAGTAAACGAATTAAATAATTCATCGTGCTACATACTTTACGTAATCGCTACAATTCATGAGTTGCGTTTAAGTATAACTATGTTTTACACTAATAATATTTTTAAATAACCTGTTATTATTTCATATTTTGATCAAAAAACTAACGTTTTTGTTATTAAAAATATTAAATTAGTAAACAGCATGCAGTTGTTACCACTCAAAAAGAAACTAGGGAGTTAAAATGTTTGTGACTTATAATATACGAACCAAGCACAAAATAAAAAAAAAAACAAGTTGTTGCTAGTTTGAAGTAAATTACAAATGTTTCTTTTCTCTTTGACCAACAATATTTTTTGTTGTTGTTGTTAAAGTAAGAAATATAAATTATTTACTTTTATATATACTTTGTTTGGCCTTCCATCTGACTAAAAATTCTTAATCAAGTCAATTGAATGAATTCCAATTCAATAAGTAAAAAGTAAGTTTATAAAATATTATATCATTGTCAAAGCTACTATAAACTAGAAATGTTTATGCTGAGAGCTGGCAATAGATTAAAAGGTTGTATACAACTGCAATGACGCTAAGTATAAAACAATTAAAACTTACTATAAATTTCAATATTACTTTTTCATTAAAGCTATAATACAAGTTAAATATCATTACCAATCAACTGTTACTTTTTAATAATACAAGTTTTATCTCCATTCCTATTCAAGTTCTGATTTAAAATTATTTTATAAAAGTGAGTAAGCTTTTATCAAACGACGAGTGGTCTAAGATAAGATGAGGTTTACTAAAAGAAAACTTGCAAATAAAGAATTACATTTGGCAATAAAAATTAATAATCTTAAACTATTATTGTTTTATATTTCATAAAATAAAATAAAATAAATTATACGAAAGCAAAACAAATGATCTATCTCAACCTATAATTTCAACTTTGAACTTCTATTTTTGCAAAGCTTCAGTTCTACTTATTTTACTTTAACTCTTTAAAAACATCAAAGATTTTCACTTCGTAAAAGAAATATTATATTACGGGAAAATTATCAAGAAAATTAAAGCCCTACCTCTGCTTTCCACTTCACAACTGTTAATCAAATTACTGATTATTGAAATGAACGAGCACATTAAAATAATATTAGATGACTGTGTTCTTATATTTCAAATTTTTTATTTGATATTTAAAGTACTTGTTTAACTTAAAATACTAATTTTCGGAGTATTACATACTTAAAGCTAAATATATGTAGTAAAAGATTTTATTCGAAATTATTAAACATGTAAATAGGGCTTAGAAAACATAAAAAACTCTTCTCAAGAGTTATACAAATTCAAAAAATTTCATGATATATATATATTTATATATATATATATATATAAAATAGTATGTTTAAAAAATTTGTTTTGAATGCTTGTGCCAAATAAAGAAGAGCAGGTTGAAAAAAGAAATTACAATAACAATCCTACACAAACTTTATTATGTGTGGTCCTTTAACGTGTGGTCTACATAAAATCAGGCGACTGGCAAAAGTGTTTTCTTTCGTTAAAATTAAATTCAGTAGTAAAAAACTGTTTTACGGCCAATATGGATTTTTGTTGTCGTTGCGTCGCTTAACGCCCCGAGCCCGACACGTATTCAATATTTTCTTTGTTCTATTCAGCTCTCCAGTTTTGCTTCAAGTTTCAATATGAAAGTTATTTATTTATTTAATTTTTATATGTATTACTAGTCTTCAAATTGATATTAAGATAAATATTTAAAGAAATATAGAATTATATAAAAAAATTGCATCTACGGATTTTTTTATAAAATATTTTAAAATCAATTTTATATTAGTATATAGTATATACTTACTCATAAATTTAATTTTAATCACTACTACATTTTTATTTTATTACAACTTAAAATTCAGATAAATATTACAATGCACTGTTATAAAAAAAATAAATATTTTTGTTTTGCTTTTTCGTATGAATAAAAATAAATATTGTGGTAGAATACAAAATTAAATTATAGAACAATATGCCCTTTTATAACTTTTGTTTCAAACAAAAAAAAAATTGCGTTTTAACAGTGAAATAAATATTTTTTTTATTATTTTTCAAACCAAAATCAAATATTTTTTTATTGAATTGCCTGTTTTATGAACAAAAATGAATTGAAGGATTCCAGTTCACTAATTTGAAAAAGAATAGTTAGACAAATATATTTATATAATATCCGATAAACTAATTATTGACATGGCAGAGTAACGCAGCAAAGCATTATTTGAATTTATAGTGTTCTGAATAAGATGTGTTTTTAAATACCAGATCAGTTAATGATATTTTTTGTGTATTGTAGTATTAAAACGTAAATGGGGGACTTTTGACCTATATATATAATAGGTTAGGTATAAATAGATATAAATATTTAAAAGTAACAGCAACTAATCATTAATTGAAATTTTAATTGGTAATAGGATTAATTAGTTTGATTTAAAATAAGAAAAAAAGATATTTTTTAATATGAAATCGCACTTAAAAATTACTTAATCGTAATACATTATGTAATTTATTTGTAGGCAACGTTATTAGCATTACAATAAAATTTTTACTATGATTACTATTTCATTATGAAATTTTTGTATTTTACCAGTAAGTTAATCAATTTACATCTTTATATATAGTAATCAAAAAGTATTAATCGCGGCCTAAATAAAATGCTCTGAAAATAGCTACCACTTACTTAATCTAAATTTAACTGATCTATATTCTAAAAAAAACTTATAATAAAAACATTTATATTGTTTCAGTGGAATTAGTTTAAATAATATAATGTAGGTCCATGATCTAAAAAACTCAAGAATTCTTTTTTTAGAATTAAATCTTGTATTATTATTGAAACTTCCCTGGGGTTTTAAATAGTACATGAATCACGAATAGTTTCTAAATATTGAAATGTTTGCAATAATAGGATAGAGGACATTATATCGGAATAATCCAAATAGATGCTAATATGAAATAGCACGAGAATTTGCTGATATTGTACAGGGTTGTTTGCAGATAATAATAGATTATTCATAATGTTGTTATATTAACAATCAGTATTTCCAAAGTTCAGGTGTTTGTTAAATAAATATAAGTAAATGATGATAGAATTTGAGATTTGTAAGTCATATATTTTAAATATTTTGATGTAATTTATAATATTTTCAATTCCTGAAAGGCCTTTGTCCTGATCAATGCTTTTTTTATGTATCAAGATGAGGAGGTTTTCGCAATATAATTCTAATAATTTTTAACAATAATAGTACTCTCAGTCCGAAATTATTTCGTTAATAAATTCTATGATGAATAATGTCCATATGAAAGTTTTACAAAATTATAACAGCAAAACTTTTTCCATTACATTCTAAATTAAATTATGCTACAACATACTTAACCCAAATTTTTCCCCGGATCTTTTCAAGGTCTCGATATGAGAAATACGCTTCAACATACCTACGTATGTTAAAACAACAATAATTTGCCGTACAGTTATATTACCGCTTATTATTTTTTGTATAACGCAGCCCTCGATGATAATATGAGGATATCAATACGTGGTGATATTTCTTTTGATAACTTATATAATTATGTTTTATTGAGGTGAAATCTCATTTTTTAAAAATAATGGTTTAAGTATTACAATGAGCCTTATGATACGGCTCTCCATCGGTACCCATCATCGTATTTCGATTATCTGAGGGATTTTACTGCCTGTCATCAAGACTGGCTGTTCCCGTATCAGAAGATCAATCACACTGGAAGAGAGGCGCGAAATTTTACGCTGTCAGTATATATAAATGCCAAAGCTGTTATGATACAGCGTTTGTCTGATAACGTTGAGGTGGTCTCCCCATGGTACTATGCTAATCTAAGTTGTCATTTTCAATCTAAATCTTAAATTCAATGCCACCAAAACGCAGACGTATATCATCAGTACAAAAGTGGAGACCTTTCCCCTGGGAACCTACTTTTCAAAGTGTATTTTTGGAATACAACGACGGTCTCCAGTTAAGGATAAAAATTTCTTCGAACCTTACTGTTGCATTTTTGAGTTCAAAGTGAGAGCGGCTGCAGAATAAGCTTAGCGTTTTTGGTACATCTGAAACTTCACACAGGAAAAACTTTGGGTTGTGTGTGGAATACTGCCATCAGGTACGCCGCCACTAAACGTCATTTTACAGTTCTGGACTCAATCAAACTGCAAGCAAAGATTATAATTGGTGACCAGGGTTTCCAATTATTCACGAATGATGCCAATCTGAACATTGGCATAGAATTCAGTATAGTTTCCCATAGGTATATTTTTTTGGTTTTTTGTTTATTAGTTTGTATGTCTGTTTATTCGGACACTACAAAAAATCTACTTGACAGATTTTTATAAAATTAGCTGAAATTTTATTTCAGTAAATATATGTGACATTTAAAAAAGTCTATTACATTAATGGAAAATCAAGAAAAAATTAATTACAAAAGGACAAAACTGATAGACGGATTTAAATGAAATATAGTGTCTTAGTTTCTAGTACAAGTCATGTAAAAAGGATAATTTTGATATCTATTTTTTTTTAATATTCAGAGGTAAAATAAAAAAAAATGATCTGGATTATAGTTAAAATTTAAATAAGATTATTTTTTTTTAAGATTAATAAAATATTCTAAATTTACATTGGAACGGAAGAACGGATAGACGAAACTTTTTGCTTTTAGATTAAGGAAGTTTCTTTCTATTCATTTCTATCATTAGGTTATGATGTGTCCTGGTTAATTCTAAATAATTTTTAAACGAATTCCAGAATCTCCAAAGCTAACATTTGAGGAAATATTTTTTTTATGTAAATAATCAATTTTATATAAACGAAAACTTCTGTTTTAACAAAAAGGTTCTGTATTTATTACTTCAATAGAAGATAATTTAATTCTATTGCAGGATTCTTCACATCCTACAAAACTGTCACAACAAGTTGATCAATTGTGATCAATTTTACGGATCATCCTTCAGGAACTGCATCTGTAACAATAGCTGTAACTATAAATACGATAGGATCAAAGATACTTATTATTAATTTTAATTTTGGTTCAACGAAATAGGACCTACTGTTAATCTGGTGGGGGCCGGCAGAGCAAGTAGCCGCAGAGGTTGAGGAGAGAGAGGAATCAAAACGGTTCTGGAAATATTATTTACTTTAACATTTGAACATTATTTTTTTTTGTTATGGTTGCTCCATATTACAAAATATTTCTCATTATATTTTTATATATCTATTCAATTTATTACTAAAGTCATTTTCATTTCATTGTCATATAGATCTTATTGTTCAACAGCAGTTTCAAATTAAATGAAACCTTTAAGATGCGACCCTAAAATTTGTTATTATTAAACCTGAACAGTTGTGGTATTTATATATACTTTGGTCTTTGAACTTCGTCGTAAGATTATCAGTTTGTAAGAGTAGGTCAGTAAGGTACGTCAGTAATAATATTATTGGCACTATTTGATCTTTGTAATATGTTGAGTCAATAACTTTAACTAAATATTTTTATTGAGATGCGATTTGCTACATCTTAAAATAGATTCATTTAAGTGGTCTTAAATGTAATCTAGAAATGGAAAATTTAGAAATAACTCTTGTTTTCTTTTCAAATTCAAATTAAAAATATCTTTATACAAATAGACATTTACAAGTACTTTTGAATCGTCAATTTACAAAGTTTAAAAAATGTATGTGTAATAAGTTCATGAGTAAGCTACCACCAGCTCGGAATACTGTTCTTCTGAGAAAAACTGGCCAGAAACTCAACAGTTGCTCAAGAATCCAAGTTCTACACATTTTGATCGACTAAATACTCTTGAATACTGTAGTAAGATTTATTTAATAAAATACTTTTAATTTTAGATTTTAATCTAAGAACGGGAAGGTCTAAGATATGTTCTAGAATCTTATTGTATATAAATATACTTAACCCTATGAAGAATTTTTTAAATTTTTAGAGACGAAATTTAGGCATTCCGAGTTTATTCTTATATATTGTATTTATCGTGTGTCTGTCACAATTTTTTTATATAAGTATTTAAATTTTGGCAAATAAATAATATGTCGTTAAATATATATTGAGAAGCGACCGTAAGAATATAAATTTCTTTAAAAACATCTCTCAACGAATCCTTGGCTTTTAAGTTATAAATAGCCCGCACACCTTTTTTCGTAAAAAAAAATAGATTTAATTTCGGTAGCACTTCCCCACAATAAAATACCATAAGACAAAATAGAATGAAAGTAACTAAAATATACGATTCGAGACGTATTAATGTCGGTGAATTGTCTTACTTTTTTAATAGTTGAGAGATGCAGGTTCTTATCTAAAGTTATACCTAAGAAAATTATTTTTTCAGTTAGTTCTAACACTTCATTGTTAAGAAGTAAGCTAAAATTTACATTGGGGAGCGTTAACTCAATGCATTTCATTTTCTTCGCATTTAAGACCAAATAATTAATTTCAAACCATTGAAGAACACATGACAGAGCACTATTTACTTCGTCATAATTAGTCCTATTACGGTAAACTTTAAAAATAAGCGAGCTATCATCAGAAAAAATTACAATGTCATATAGATCTTTTACGAAAAAGGGCAAGTCATTGATATAAAGTAAAAATAAGAAAGGGCCAAGAATAGATCCTTAAGTGTGAAAGGTGAACGCCCATCTTTAAGTGAGAGCCAGCCGATTTACAATTGTTTACATCAACCGTCTGGAGTCTCTGATTCAGGTAGGAGGCAATAAGATCAAGGGCAGTACTACGTATACCATAGTAGTTAAGTTTGAACAGTATAGTTTGATGGTCCACGCAATCAAAGCTTTGGATAAATCACAAAACACCCCGATTGCATTCTGAGATCTCTCCCATGCGTTGTAGATATGCTTAAGAAGCGTGGCACCCGCATCAGTTGTAGATTTACCTTTGGTGAATCCATATTGTTCACTATGCATAATTTTATTGCCATAAACAAATTGTGTCAATTGATTTAGATTAATTTTTTCAAAGATCTTACTTAAGGAAGGTAAAACAGAAATAGGTCTATATTTTCCTGGTTCTAGTCTATCGCCACTTTTAAACAAAGGGACTACTTTGCTATTTTTCATTAAATCTGGAAATATACCGGTTTCAATACATTTGTTAAAAATTGAAGATAATTGTGGGGCGATATCATTTATAATTGTGCTGAGTAATTTAACAGACATACCCCAAAGATCACCGTTTTTTTTCAGATTTAAAGTCCTAAATATTTTAACTATTTTTTCTTTGTTATCGTTTCGTGAACATGATTTGACATTTTTTTTAATACTTGAAAAGGACAATACTTTTCGAACTTCTTGTAAAATTTTCGCTACATTGTCTTTATTATACTGAAGATTTTAATATATTTATAAATTTCATTGATAAGATTCTTGTTCTAATATTAACGCTTTTCTTTTTAAGTTCTTTAGAAATATTTGACGATCAAAATTTTTATTTTTAAGGTTTTTTTATTTTCTAACGCAATAATAGTATTAAGCGGAGTGCGCGTGCATGAATTTTATGGACTTTTCAAAAGATGATATTTCTCTTTTAATCCTGTTAATTCCTGTTATTGCTTCACGTATTGCCTAGCGTGTTTATTTTTTTATGGGATAATTTATTATACTGTCGAGTTATTCCCCTAATTGTGTACTTTGTGTTAACGATGATTTGTTATTTTGTTTGAATAATATAATTAAGCTCTGCATTTTTACTTATAACATATATTTGGACAGACGCATTCGTAACAAGGTTAGAATTCAGAAGTAAAACTTATAACCCTTAACGTCAACCACTCGCCACTAAGCCACTATATTAAAATTTCTTTAATAATAATATCAATTTTAATATTATTTTTTGTTTCTTCAAGTTTTTGAATTATATCATTTAGTTAGTTATATTTCTGATTCTGTTTGTTTGTTTTGTTGCTAGCTATAAATGGATACACAAATCTCCAAAGAAATTTTGCATTTGAAGCACGATTGAATTGTTTGCATGGCGCGGTGCCGCAATCACCATACTTGAATGAAGTCCCCGCCAATCATTTGCTACTGTATGCTCTTTTCGAGCATTGCTATTGGGCAGCACATCATTGTGCGCGAAATTTTAATTACGAATTCGTTAGAGATTATATAAAATACAATTTATGAATAGTGAACAGCACAAGTTCGTGTTTTTTTTTATTCGATACAAAAGGAATAATTTAAGTTTATACAATGGCAAAACCTCTATCCAATGGCAAAATCATAACGCCAAGTCTAGCAATTACATTAATAACTTAGCATGTATTTTATTTTTATTTATTTTTTTATTTTTTATTTTATTTATTAAATTGTACAAAAACTTAATTATATATAACAAAATATTACGATCTCAAGCCTGCGAAAGTTAAAAACTGTGTTGCAGTGAGAACGCCCTCATATTACAATATATTTGCTATAAGTTGGAGTACATTTAACTTTAATAAAATTAACTAATATATAAAAACAAAATTAAAAAAGAAAATAAAATTAAATTAAGTAAAAGCAAAAACACAAAAAATCCATATAACATGCAATTGTTGTTGCGTGCAAGTAAAGTAGTGGAAGTGTCTGTATGTGAGTGTGTGTGTGTGGGTATGTATAAGAGTGTTGTGTGGGTTGTGTGAGCGTGAGTAGGTGATAATATTTAATTTGAAGTGTCGGCTTGAAGCCACAGTCTTATGCCGTAGTATAGTTCAAACTTTGTCTGATCTTCTCTTTGAACAAACGAGATCAGGATCATAGGGGAGTTCAGAGTATTTTCGAAGAATAGTGACTTGAATGTAGAGACGGCGAACTGATAACACTTTACATATAGAGAACAGTTTATCAGTGGGATATCTGAAAGGTTTCGATGTCATAACCTTCAAAACCGCTCTCTGAGCTCGCTCAACTTTCAACATGTGGGTTTTAGCAGATGCACCCCAAATGGTGGTGCAGTATGTCATTATTGACTGTGCCAAGGAAAAATACACAGATCTTAGGATTTCAGGATCAGCAATGTGTCTGATTCTTTTAAAGACGTATATGAGTTTTCTAATTCTGAATGATAAGCTTTCAGTTTGATCTTTCCAAGAAAGGAAGCTATCAAACCACACTCCAAGATATTTTATTTTAGACACTCGGCTCAATGATGGACATATGCAGTTGTTATTATTCTTTTTGGCACATTTGTGGACAAAAATAGTAAAGGAAAGAGGGGGTTGCGTCTTATTTGTGAGTGAAAACGTTACATAATTAGATTTAGAGACATTTAGTGTTAAGAGATTTTTAGAGAGCCAAGATGTAACCTGTCTTAAAGCTAATTCAGCATATATCTGAACTTCACACCATGTTTTACCTGTGATGAGCAAAGCAGTATCATCTGCATACATGAATATTTTACAAGCCGAAAGGGAAAGATTGCAAAGTCCATTTATATATATAAGAAATAGTGTTGGACCGAGTACACTACCTTGTGGAACTCCATACTGTATATTTTCCTCAAAGCTAATTTTGCTATCAATTACAACCGATTGCTTACGGTCCGTTAAATAATCTTTAAAAAGATCCAGAGGAGTACCTCGGATGCCGATGCTCTCAAGCTTTTCAATAAGTGTGGAACAACAGACAGTGTCGAATGATTTTGACAAGTCTAAGAATATACCTAAAGCCTTTTCTGCTCTGTCAAGACTGGTGATGACCTCAGTAGTAAGACTGAGACATGCATCTTCAGAAGACTTTTGGTTTCTATATCCGTACTGATTTTCGGATAAAATATTATATTTATCAAGATATTTTATAAGTCTCCTGTTTATTATCTTTTCAAAAACTTTAGACAATACACTTAAAACGGATATCGGTCTATAATTGTTTACACAGTGTTCGTCACCAGCCTTAAAAATAGGGTGGACTAGGGCTTTCTTGAATACTGACGGAAAAATACCCTTATTGATGCATAAATTAAATAGATTGCTTAAAATGGGAATTAAAATGTGTTTAGAAGCTTTGATGGCTGAGGTAGAAATTTCATCCCAACCAACTGCACATTTATTTTTGAGTTTTTCAATAATAAAATCAAGCTCTTCTATATCAACCTTCGATAAAAACATGGATTCCGGAGGACTAACAAGAGGAGAAGAATAGGTAAATTCAACTTCATTCAGCAAACTACGGTTGGATTGTATTTCAGAGGCCAATTTATTACCTATATTTACCAAAAATGAGTTAACTTCATTAATAGCGCATGCGGGATTATTTGACTGATATAACAATTTACTTGATGAATTTCTAGGGCTAGACAAGTTAGCAATTTTTTTGATGATTTTCCACGTATCTTTAGGACTATTTTTGGCCTTTAATAGTTCATTTCGTTCATACTGAGCTTTTTTCCTCTTCAAGAGATTGTTACTAAATGTGCGATATCTATTAAAAATCAATTTATGAGTGTTATTAGTTTTGTCCCTCATATACTTTTTATACAGTTTCTCCCTATGACGTATACAACGCAGAAAATTTAACGTCATCCATGGTTTTATTATTCTCTTGTTGCTGGAGATTTTGACTCTACGGCTATTATTTTTAACAACAGTAGATATTATAGAAACAAGGCGAGTAGCAGCAATATTTGGGCACAAACAGTTTGTCACTTCATGAAAATCAGTATTTTCGAGATCTAAAACAACAGCTGGAATATCAGTCGTTGTGGTATAGTGATGTAACTGTGGAGGTTTTGGATTATTGTAGACGAGAAATAGAACAGGGGCGTGGTCAGTGACATAAGTGTCAATTATGATAGACGTGGGAGAGTTAAGGGAACGATACATGAAGTGATCCAGACATGAATTTTCACACGTCGGATGATTGTAAGCTATCATAAGATCATGGGATGCTAAGAGATTCAGGTAAGTACTGCTATTTAAACTGTCAGCGTTACTACCAGTCGTAGCAATGTTTATGTTAAGATCGCCAGCTAGAATAAGTGATTTGTATGTATCATATTTTCTTAAAATGATGTCCAAGCTATCTAAAAAGTTATCAATATTCTTATAAGAAGGAGAGCGGTAAACAGCAATAATGGCTATATTATTCATGTGAAGCAGAAGACAATTTGCTTCATATAAAGCGGGAGTAGTGACATAACAATTTAAGTACTGACGAACATAGACAACCACTCCATCATTTTGTAATTTAAAGTCAGAAGTATAAGACACGTATCCTTCCAGTCGAGGAACGATACGACATTTACGAAGCCAGCATTCAGTGAGAATTAAAATGTCTATCTTAAGTTTTAATCTATGTAATAATAATAGAAGATTATTAAAATTGCAATTTATGCTGCGAATATTCAAATTGAAGATATTCAGGGAGGAGTTTAGGATGTTGTCAAATCGTTGTTCTGTAATATCTGCGGGCGGACATACGTAGGAGTTATTTTCAAAAAGAAATTCAATCTCAGTGTTTATGTCATTCATTATAAAAATGATTGAAGAACAATAGATCAATAACAGGAGAGGCGGAGTCATACTGAATGAGGAAATTTATTTGCAAGTTTGATATTTTTTCTAAAGATGTATCAGGTAATAGAAGAGTGTGAATATATTGATATATTGTAAAACATAGACATGTGTGTGTGTATTGCATGTTATAGGTTACACTAAAAAATAGGTATAGTGAAAAAAATATTTTAAAGTTCAAGTGTCGACAAGTGGGCAAATTTAATATAAACACCAAGTAGAGGCCAATGTGTACTAGTCATGCTGATATAGTCAATGTATGAAGATCACCTTCGCTGGAAACTCTAATTAAAGTACCGCCATCTCGTTTTTTGATGAAAATTTTACCGTTAGAGACCCAACAATATTTGTAGTCATTCATCTTCGCAAACTCACGTGACAAATAAAAGAGATTTTTCTGTTTAGACGATAAGTTTTCAGAGATAAAAATACGTCTAGTAGGTCCGTGCAGTTTAAGATTTTCAGTAGTGAGTTGGTCGTTGGCTCTGTTTTTTAATCGATTCGCTGCTATTACTTTTTCCTTGGTGAGAACGCTAGTGAAGTCGACGATTATCATCCGGTGTTCTTGATTTTTTTGTGTTAACTCTATAAACATCCCTTACATCATTGGGAGTCAAATTAATTTTAAGAGCCCGGCCTATATTCATAACAGTTTCAAGAAGCATTACTTTGTTTTCTTTCTTAGGGGATGGAATATTCCTCACCTCAATACAGGTCGACCTCGCATAGCGCTCATCGTTTTCGATTTTCTTCTCCATGGATGCAATGGTATGTCTATACGAGTTTTGTTCGGCTTCCAATTTATTTACTTGTGACTTTAATGAGTCATAATTTAAAGACAATATTTCAATAGAATTTTTAATATCTTCCAAAGTAGAATATAACTTATCATATTTTTTATTCTGATTCAGAATCTTCGAAATTTCTAAATAACAATTTAATTTCACAGATAATATATTTAAAGTTGCTGCCGCATTCCCCGCAGTCCGTGATTAATGCCGCTGCCTCCATTGCGAATGTCTTTGTACTGCCAGCATCGTCCACATCGCTATTTAAAGCTACCGCAGGCTGTTTGGATTTTCGAACAGTAATATTACACATATCCTTTTTGCTGTTAGTGGCAGACAGGGGGTCACGAGGTTGGATACTTTTCGCTTTCGCGTTTCCTTGTGATGATTGGGGAGTAGACTGAGGAGATACGGCGGGAGGAGTACGTCTCAGTGGCATTGTGATTAAGTTTGAGTACCAGGCGCTTATGATTTTGAGGTGGTAAGTTGAACAAAGATGACACTGGAACTCGATTGGTTTAGGTCAAAAATTAAAAATTAATTAACCGCCCTGGCAGAGGTTGATTGGAGTAGGTCAGAGGTCACCGTTTTATTAGAACCTTGTTAGAATGCAGTAGGGCGGGGCATCGCCTAATTGGTCAGGGGGTGGGGAGGCTGCGTATACGCACCGTACGCAAGGAATATGGTAGGTGTAGCTTACTTGAGTTTACTCACGATGGGCGTGGTGAGTTGATGTTGACATCTCTTCACAATTTATGTTGTCCTATTTTTTGCAATGATTTAATTTCACTTAATTATATTTATTTAATTAAAAATACAACATTAAAAGATTCACTGCACGTCAACTCGTAACCGAGGTCCGGGAGGAAAGGGCAATAAATAAGGTATGGATAATAAGTCATTATCATCTTTAAATAAGTTAGCTTCTCTGAGCATTTGAGAGATGCTTTAAGTTTACTCAAATATTCTAAGTTAACAAAATAATAATCAAAATCAGCAAAAATACTTTTTGAGATAATCGTTGAAATCCGAAATTAAAGGTCGGAATTTTAGTACCATCTCTCGTATTATTTAAATTTAAATATTCTTAAAGTACATATATTGAATTATCAACAGTATGATTAAATTTGGTTATGAATTTTCAGAGATTATTGCGGATATAAAAACATAACAATAATAATAGCATTATTTTTAGAAGTCTGTTAATTTTACAACACAATTTACTTATTGACGTGTGAAAACTCGATAACTCTTCATCATAAGGTGTTTTACCTTACGGTTTATAATAAATCTTCCAATATGAAACCAACACATTTATTTAACAAAGCAAACAACGCTCAGCACTTCGTAGCAGCGAGTAGATTTATGTTTTCTCATCTCTTATTCTTTAGAACTATAAACCATTTTCAGACACATGCGAATCATTTTATAGAAATTCTTATTTAATCTAATGATATTTTTATTTTAAACATAAAAGTAATCTCACTGAAAAAATAATCAACCTCATTTTCTTTAGTTACAAATATAAAAATGTGTTACACATAGTTATACATCAGCATCATAATGACAATAAACCTCAGGTCTACACTTATAAAAAGTAACAAACGAACTCTGTAGCAAAAGTTTCAGAACTTGCAAGACACATTGGATATCTAGCCTTGGAAGTTCCGCAAACACTGGATACTTGCCAACCGCCTAACTTCGTCAATTTTGAGTAGCTATAAGAGGTATAAGTTTTCTTGATTTTTATTAACTCTAATTTTATCTATTCCAATATGAAATTGGTACGTTCGTTTTATTTATAACTAATCAACATAATTGGTACTTTTTGGAAACATTTTAATAAATATAAACAAAAAAGAGAACAGCAGATAGAATATTATATTATAAACTCGTTTAATGAAGCCAATAATTTGTATAAAGAAACAACTTAACGTAAGTAGTTTCAAAATATATTATAAAGTTTTATAAATAAACTAACTTCCGTTCACAGCTCCATCCGTTATTTCAACAACCGTGATAAAATATTATTAAAAAGGATCACTGTATATATTACAGTCAACTTACATAGAAGAATAATAGTTTTACCTTAATATGGAAGTCAAACATCCGACCTTTCACTCTTTATATCGTACTATAAAAATTATATACGAATTCAAGATAAAAAAACCATCAAAAAAATTTTATACAAATATATTTTTAATTTATTATATAATCAGTTGGTTTTTAAATATATCAACTCTAATTTTGATTAGAATAGAGTAAGGGCAACCAGTTGCCGCTAAGAGTTTTGTATATTCTCAATGTTTCGTATTTTAAGTTTGAGCAGCACAGACGTCAAGCTATTTATAATATTTAAGATTAAAAATATTTATTACAAAGAACTTTTAATATGGGGTTTTTCTTTTTACAACAAATAATATTAGTTTAAATTTTTCAGGGACTAGACTATTATTGACAGATAGCTTTTTTCATTTAAATTAAAAAAAAATATTTCTTACGAAACAAAAGATTTTCTTTGACTTTCTCTGTTCCTCAATATTTTTTCTTTATTTTGGTTGTTCATTAAATACATTTTGTAATCATAAATTTTTAAATCTAACAGTTTTTGACTTACATCAGTCGAACATTTTTGATGCTAATCATACAAAAACTTTTTTTTATATTTCAAACTAAAAAGAATTATTAATGTTGAAATATTATATTTCACAGTTATTTTAAGTTTATTAGTTATAAATAAGTTTATTAAATGCCATAACAGTAATGCTTTGTCTTGGTTGTATTATATTTACATGGATAACTAAGTATGTAAGGGTAGTAAGTAAACGAATTATATTATCAAAAAAACCTCAAAATCGACTAAGCAGTTTTTGTTATAATCGTTGAAATCTGAGTTCAAAATGTATTTGTATTTAAAACCCGGATAAAGTTACCTTGTCTTTGTAATGTATTTCGTATCAAAATGTGTATTATGTGCGGATAGTTAAATAATTCACACATCAATGTACCGTTACATTTCAATGTATCGTTGATGAATTAGTCTGCAATAAATACGAGTGGCCTGGTGATGTTACTTCATTTAATTTTCAAATAATAGAGTGTTGACGTCTTTTACTATAGAAACTTGCGATTATATTAATAGAATATATATTATATTAAATTATATAATATAGAAAATAGTGACAACCTGATGAAAACCTAATTTTTTATGATTTAAATTTAATTGAAATTATTTCAAAGCAACGTTTCACAAAATAAAGACAAAACCAATAATAGCGGATCCTAGCCCTACTTCTCCGGAAAACAAGATCATCCACCAGAGAATCAAAAATTTTCTTCTATATCTTCTGTATCAGAAATATTATGGTTTGATAATGTTGTTCTTTAATTGCAGTTCAAACTCGGTCATCCGTGCCGATAATTGTGCAAAAGACCTGTACACATCTGCATGGAATCACCTTTTGCCGTATTATTAGTTTTCAGATTAAGTGAAAGGAAGTGTAATTTTATATCTTTTTTTAGAATTAATTTCACGAGATAGGTACGCGCTGGTAAAAATATATTAAAAAAAACTCACAGATTATACACATTAGTAAATATAAAGTCTATAGTAAAACTTGCAATATATAGAATAGTTTACAATTAATATTATAAATAAACTTGATAATACAAGCCTACCCGCCAAAAAAATATAATAATAAATAGTTTAACATCAGTTACTTTTGAAGCAACGACAATATTAAATCCAAACCACTGCTTTGAAATTAGGTCGAAACATTTAATTCAACATAGATACAAAAATAAAATATAGACGAGTTTCTTAATTTCCACCTCGTTAATGTTTATTAATATTAGTAATTAAGTATTAATATTAGATCTTTCGTTCGTCTTTTATTATTCACCTAATGAAGCATTCAAAAATTCAAGATTTCTCACGATCTTCATTCTATAATTTCTTTTGCACAGAAGAATCCGATTTCGTCTTACATAGATACTGTTAATGTAAAGCACTTTCTAAGCCCTAACTCCCTAGGGAAATAAAATATATACTACTTGAATAAGAATTAAATTTTTAATAAATGTCAAGTTCCTAAGATTGGCTGATCTTAAGAGCAATTTACTCAAATTTTCTATTATTTTAGGTACTATTATAGTAGTATAATAAACTATTATGTAGATCATAGTTTCACTAAGTTTCGCTTAAACTATATTTTTACCCCAATTATTTGGGGTTTGCACAAAATGTAATTTTCTTATGGTTTTTTGCGCTAATATAATGATTTAACATCACTCCATATATTAACATTATATGTTTATTATTGTTTTTACAAATAGTACCTTTTTATCAAAACTACAAAGATCATTTTAAACAAACAATTCGAATCAGGGAAATTAGTAATTAATTACACACCCCTATACAGTTACGAAACTAATTGGTTGCGTAATAATTAACACTGTAAATCAACTCTCGCGTACTTGATACGATATTCATATTAACATACATATTTGTTTTAGCAAATTAGAATATGTAACCTTTAAACAGCTATCCTATTTTTATTTGCTTTATGAGAAAACTGCGGTAGAAATTATATTGAAAATTTAAATACTCTTTTAAACTTAGTGTATTACAGATTTCAGTTTTTATAATATTGTTTACTGGAGGATTTTTTAAACTAAGATTCCAATGTATACAAATAAATGGAACTTGTGAACTACCATATTTATTTCTATTTAAAAAATATATATTTTCTCAAAATATAGAACAATCATGATTATTAAATATGGTTTTACAGAGCTCTTTGCTCCTGCAGCCAGTCGTAGCCGAGGTTCCACAGAACAACCTCGGCTACGGCTGGCTTCTCCGACGTCTTTTCCTCTTGCATATAAGGGTGTATTGCTATGCAAAAGACACCCTTGAACTACAAGTGGGAGCGTTGCGTAGACTCGACTGATAACATCCAGTTATGCTGATGGTTGACTGTATAAAGAAGTTTGTATTCAGGATCTCTGTCACCAAGACTGAGTTTTAAATTTAAGATGAATTTTAAATTTAAGGGAAATGAAATGTGAAATTATAATTGGTTAGGTTAGAGAAATGTAAATAACAATTATACAAAACAAACACAAAAAATACAAAAAAAGAATTACATTGACAAATTTAGCAGAATGAAACCTGTAGCTTATACCTGTATAACAAACATTAACCTTTCTACAGTTAACATCCAATAAAGTCTAGCCTATAGAAAAAATAACTTTACAAAGCTAAGTAAGTGGCCCTTATAAAAGTATACCATTTATTCTATGTTATGGTCAAAAATTACCAAAAAAATACCAAAATATTACCAAAGTTCACGTTTACGGGATAAATGAAAGATATATTTAAAACTGTCTAGTAGGTGGTAGAGACGGTATCATTAGATTAGGGATTTGGGTCAAAACATGAAATCAAGTTGCCTCATGAAACGCAAATAGTGCTTTTGGCAGTAGCAAATATTAGTTATGATAGATGTTAGATTTAATTAATGTAATGTTATTATTATACCAGATGTTTCCATCGACTTTGACTATTTCCCGTCCTGACTCAATAATAATCAATTAATATATGTATGAATTATAAAATTTATTATTTATTTAAATCTTTATTGTACTATAAAACAAAAGACGGACTTAATGCCATAGAGCATTCTCTACCAGTCAAACCATTTTTTTTTTGTTGTTGGAAAAATCCGTTACGGATATCCCGTCGGCCAAGAAGGTGATGGCCGGGGTGTAATGTGGGACTACCAGGCAGCATAGAGGACGCTGCCATTTTTAAGGCTACCCACAAAAAAACGAACGGTTGCCCTCATCGCCATAGTGGGACGTCACGGGATCGCGTTAACACTCACCGTGACGCCCCGGCGGAAGTCCTCATATGAAGGTGCTCTGAGCAACTTAGGACGCAGGCCTATATGATGTGAGAGATCCCCTACAACGGAGGCACTATAGACTAGGTAAGGAAGCGGCGGGCATAATCCAGCATTCGTCTACCTAGTCTCCCACGACGGAGCGGATCAGCGTTAGAGGCAAGCTCCCTGATCCGCTCCGCGGCCTCCTTCGCGGCAATGACTTGCCCGCAGACGGAGACCATGGCGACCCAAACGGTCTTACTGTCCAGCATCTTGGGTATGACACTATACAGTGAGTCACTGCTATCAACAACAACCGCCAGCTCTTCATACTGGCGGTGCACGCCACACATTCCTCCAGAGTGTGACGAGCCAAATCCGCAGGCTCATCACAGTCGTGACAGCCAGGGGTCACGGCTCTCCTTGCCAACTTGTGCAGATACTCGCAGAAGCAGCCGTGCCCCGAAAGCATCTGCACAAGGCAGAACGTCAGTGTCCCGTGCCGCCGGTCTATAAACTGCTAAAGGTGGGACCGAATGGCCTCTACAGTGTAAAAACCGGCTGCTGGGGACTCCAACATGCGTCTCCACCGTAAGTTAAAGTCTCTAATATTTTTCAGTGCGAATCTTGGAATTGAATATTGAACCAATGAGAAACAACTGCCTGAGCTAAAATTTGGATCTCAACTTTACATCTGATGACGATGAAATTATATATGATTAATAGTTATCAATTTCAAATTTCTGACGCAAATACTAGCAGTTTAGCAATATAGATATCAAATGAAAGAAATCTATTTGTAGAATACATGAAAAAAAAATTAACATTACTGCCAACACAAGTTGATGTACTTATATATTTTGGTGAAATACACCCAATACGGCTATTAAACGGAAAAGGTTGAAGAATTGAATACAACATACCATCAAACAATCAATAAAAAAATAAAAACAATAATAATAAATCAATAATCAACCATCAAAATGGCATTCTATTTTGTTATATATTTCATATTTCAATTTGTTATAATTTATGTCCATCCTTAGGAATAATTGATTATAATATTCTAAATTTTTTGAAATTAATAATACGGTAAATTATTTTTTAACATTATTCTACCAAAAATCGACATCAGTTTTAAAGCAGAATCTACATCACAAATACGTATAAATATATATATATTTTAGTTTATTACAATACTTTAGAAAGTATAATAATTTGAAATGGCGCATAAGTGTATATAAAATATATACACCTCATAGCCATTTCAAAATATAAATATTTTCTATTCAACATAAATCTTCAAATCCAAAATCTCCAAATATCACGTACTCAAGGACTTTAAAAAAACAAAATGATAAAAGAAAAGAACACAAACAAATTCGTTCAGTTGCAAAACAAGTCGGACAAATTCCAATTTAATTTAAAGAAGTTGTTTTTATTTAAGAGGGTTGTTTATATCTAAGATTACTATTTGAGGAGGAATAAATTAAGTAGATATATAAGTCAATTATAAATTATTCATTCATTCTAATAAATCTTACAGAAACATATTACTTCAAAAGTATGTTGATTTAAACTTGTACGTGTTATTTACTTTCGATCCACTATTCGGGTTCAGTAGTTCTAGAGAAAACTTTGTTGCTAGAGCCTTTATGGAATTTATATCAAAGCATGTCAGTATGTACATGCAGCTACAGTACGCGATTATTGCCTTTGTCTAGTAACAAGACATTATGAAATTGTTAAGGGTATGTTACTTGAATTATAAATATTTTATACATAATATATTATTAAGACATTTTTGTTTTATATATATAATACATTTTTTTCGTATCAAAATTATATAATATTAAAATAAATACTGACACAACATTGTTCCTAGATATTCGCAATTAGTTTACATTTAAAAATAACTAAATGCAATAACGCTTTCATAGTTGTCCTAAAATGCACGCTCATTAATTTAAAAAAAGTTGAAGGTAGATAACAAATTTAGAGACTCAGATAGCTATCGTCTTCCCCGAAACCCAAAAGCTGTAAAGGATTTGAAATTAGGGTAAAAATCAAAATATAACAATTGTACAATTGTATAATTGTTATATTTTGATTTTATTGTATGCAAATCATTCGATATATATACATATTTTATATGTACAGTCAGCTTCATAATTATAATATTACACGAATTTATATAATACTCAATATATATATATATCATTTATTTTATTATTATTTTATATTATACATATTGTTTTAGTTTTCTTAAATATTTCAATAATGTATTATTTAATCAATTATACATAATTTTAAAAAAACATTTTAAGCTTCTTTAAGAAGAGAAAAAGAAATAAAAAGGCATCACTTCTTTATAAATATCATATTTTCTCGAAACATGCTTACTAGACTTATCTTAAGTGTTATATGATTGTTCATTTCCTGTGCATTTAGAAGTAGAAACTTTGTTGGCATAATGTCTAAGTTAGCTGTGTAAATTATTTGGTTGTATAACATTTATAAATAAATAATCTATAATATAAAAATAAGTCGGGTTTTCCTTCCTGACGCTATAACTCCAGAACCCACGAACCGATTTCCACGGTTTTGCATTCGTTGGAAAGGTCTCGGGCTGCGTGAGAATGATAGGAAATTTAGAAAAGCCGGAAAACAGGGAAAATCATTTTGTACATACAGCGCCATCTCTGATACATACGTATCGATCAAGAAAATAAGTACGTTTCATTTTAAGTAGATGGCGCCAGTGCTTGATAAATTGTCTGACAGCTATGCGTGGTAAAATGTCTGACAGCTACTCATCTTTAAACCGGTATTGTGTTAAATACTGTAAAATCGAGGTTAAAGTTATTGTAGATTTCTATGTAAATATATTAATCGAAATAAAATTAAATTGTAAATATCTTAACAACTTTATAGATATATTTTTATATAATGATATATATGTATGTGTATATGTGTGTGTGTGTGTGTTTGTATGTGTATATATGTATACATGTATGTTTATATGTATATATTTTAATGTTGTGTTGTCTGTTAATTTTTTTAGATTATACTAACAAAAAGCTCCTTCTATCATATTGAGAAACTTCAGCATAATTAACAACAATATTTACTGGACAATCTCCTTCGTGTCTTCTCCACCCTACGTTTCATTGGCGAAATATACCGTGACATTAAACACGGATGAAGCCATAATTTGAAAAAAAAAAAAAAAAAAGTTATTCGTTTCCTAACAGTTCAATTGGAAACCATCAAATCAATCACGCGTATTGTGCAAATTTTTATTCAACTTCAACAGCAGGCATTTGTCCTTAAGGTGGTAAGTTGAACTGTGTAAATTATGTGGATCGTGCATTTGAGGTTAAATTCACCAATGTGTCCACAGTCCAAAATACCGAGAGCACGACGTGCGAACATTGGCCGCCGCACAAGACATGCAAGCCAGCAGCAAGTGTATTCACAAAACTTAAGCGAAGAAAGACAAAATATAATAAGAGAAAATGCCCGATTGAGACAACGCGTGAGCACACGAAGATCATTGGCATCATACAATCGCTTGGCATTTCAATATGATCCCACTGCGAACTACAGTGATGATAACAATTTAGATATTGGACCAATGACGACGGTATGCCGATATTGCAATGCGTTAAAGTTCAAAAGAGAGACGGCTGGATTGTGCTGCGCAAGTGGAAAAGTCAAACTGGATCCATTACTTACACCACCACAGCCACTGAAACCATTGTTCGATGGAACTGATCCCGATTCCAACCATTTTCTTCAATGCATCCTTGAATACAATAACTGCTTTCGCATGACTTCCTTTGGAGCTAATATCATTCGAGAAGGCGGCTTCATGCCGACTTGCAAGGTAAAAAATACAATACACACAACCAATCACTCACACCAATCAATCACACCACAATCAATCACAACACAAACGATTGCAACACATAACAACTACACATACACCACACACTACACCATCACACGATCAGAAGTCACACCTTATTATTCAAAAATAAATTAAATAATTATTCTTATATCTTAACTGTTTGCCATCACAGATACGAGGACAAATATATCATTTGCATGGTTCAATGGTGCCAACACCAGATGAACCGCATCAATTTCTGCAAATATATTTCATTTCGTCGATGGTGGATCAGCTGAATGTGCGGTGCAATATACAGGGAACACAACAGTTAAAGAGACGAATTATTGAACAGTTGCAAGCATTTTTTTACGCTAATAACGCTGTGGTTAATATGTTCAAAACAGCATTGGAACAAATGCCATCGGATACGCATAAATTTGTCATAAGAGCAGATCGTACTCCAACAGGTGAACATGTGCGAAGATTCAATGCACCCATTGTTGATGATGTTGCTGCAATTATTGTTGGCGATCCAACTACATCACGAGACGTTATCGTTTAGCGAAGAAGCAATATCAAGCATCGTGTAAACGAGACACATCGTTTGTACGATGCGTTGCAATATCCAATCATTTATTGGCAAGGGCAAGACGGATAGGACATCACGTTGAAGATGGTTGATCCAATTACAGGTACAATATTCACACACTTATTATTGCTATTATTGGTTTCCATTAACAATCCATTTAATTTTGCATTAAATTTTCAGGCGTATCAACGAACAAAAATCTAAGCGCAATGAATTACTATGCGTATCGTATGATGATTCGTACACATGAGGAGAATTTCATTCTGAAGTGCTGTCGGCTATTCCAGCAATTCGCTGTCGACATGTATGTCAAAGTCGAGACCGAACGTTTAGCGTACATCCGATTCAATCAGGCAAAGCTACGATCTGAGGACTATATACACTTGCGTGATGCTATTCATTCAGATGGTAACGTCCAGAATATTGGACGCATGACGATTCTCCCATCATCTTATTTCGGAAGCCCACGCCACATGCACGAATTACTTAGATAAGTTCAACTAAATTACACTTCATTTTTGTAATCGAAATGAATTCATTATTGTTGTGAAATGAAATAAAATTTAATATAAAACAAAAAAAAAATTTTTTCTTCATCTTTTAACCCCAACCGAAATGTTACAAGAAACGAAGCCATCTGGTGGCGAAACGGAGTTCGCCGGGACTTCTAGTACATATTATATATTTTTTTAGTAGCTAGACAGTTTTGAGTTTCAACCCCATTGAAGACCCTTTCATCTTTAATTCATCCTAAATAGAAAAAATACGTGTCTAAAAGGATAATGAACTATTTTTTTTTTAATTTAGTTGTAGTTAAGGAAAAGTCCTAACTTTTTCGATGTATTTTTTTATTATTTTTTGCCGTTAAATTTGACATTAGTTAAATATTTCAAGTAGAGTATACATATTTATCTAAACTCAGTCCATAATTCGGAAAGAGCCTATTTCCTATGACATACGGCGAGATAATTTCATGATATATTAAGGGTCACTTTCGTCCTCGTGATATCTGCCAAGATGAAGTCTTAAGTGTTCATAGTATCGTTTGTCATACTTAGTGGTTTCTAAATGGTTGGACGTATGACGTCTACCAAAAGGACTATTTATGTTGTAACTTAATGCTATAAATTTTGTCTAATTTGTTCATTAAAATTCAGTACATGAGAATATTAAAAGATAACATTTTATATTTAACTTATAAGTTACAACGACTTTTTCTTACTGAGAAAATTAGAGCTCTATATATATTATCGATGATGAACCCAAACGGGACGTAAACCTTCGACATCACATAATCAAAGTTGTATTTTTATTATAACTAACCAAATTTTACCATTTATTTATTATTTTTCTTATAACATTCAATGTGTGATCACTTGCGGAATGTCATAAAATCGATTTTTTTTCATTTATCTCGCGGTGTAACCTGAAAAACCTTTAAGCCTGATTTATTCCGCTTTATCTTGTGACCGTTTTCCACGCCACAACCTGCAGTACTATACCTACAACCTGAAGACATGGTATTTTTCGACAGAATAGTTTTCAGGTAAATATAGCCTTATAAGATGAGGATGAGATGTGGGAATTATAAAAAAACTTCTTCTTCCCCAAAAAGCTCCTACTGCTCTTATGTATGCTTTGACATTACAGGAGCCGAAAACAGAAGAGATTCGTTACGTGACCTGCATGCTCATATGCCCTGGTTTTAAATAAAACAAATATTCAAGTAATAATAAATATTTATAATTATAATGCAAAACGGGATCGTCTGGTATATCATAAGCGTAGCAGTTTTACGTGAACCATATTACAAACGTAAATTTGACAATAACCGCAAGCAGTAGACGTAAATTGATGGCTTACTCTCTCTATAGTCAAATAGTCTGTTAAGAATCGTTTGTTTAACGCTCAATGAAACCAATCATCGTTTAATTAACTTTTGCCTAGTCAGTCAGAAATATTTGCTACAAGGGATATTTTTTATCTTTTTATCTGTTTATTTGTTTATTTAACATACCGTATTTCAAGTATGTTATCAAATGTGTAGAACATTTCATAACAGACAACAAATGAACAGAAATAACAGTTTACTTTTAATGTATTCCGTAAACACTATATATAATTTTTTATTGTAGTTTAATTATGGAATGTATATATTTACTTAATTTCTTTTATCTTCTTGCCAAAAATTAATTGCTGAACCCACCTGCAATTTTTATCATCCTAACAGATAAACTTTTTTACAGACAAACATAAGTATTATTATAATGGAATGTTATTGACCTATTAGAAAAAAAAAAATATATACAAATCAGATTATATAAATAGTTTACATTTAGTAAATTATATTTCACAATAGAAAAATAATTGTTATTATCATTAACATATATTTTAAAATAAAAAACTGTTCTCAGTTAGTATTGTGTAACACTTAATCGTATTACTAGAATGTCAGTTTCACCACCGCCTTCTTTAATGTTTTGTTACCTTCTTTCTTATCTATCCATAATAGGAATATAGAAAATAAATTATAGAAATGGAAATTATTAGAATTAGTTACTTTAACACATACTCAAATTTGTAATCCATTATATGGGCAATAATTTTAACATGTTTGTGGTACTTTTATTTACATATATTAATTTAACTGAATCATTACATCTTCAATTAACTCCTTCAGAATAATAATGAACAAAATAAACAAAAGCGACTTTTATCTTGAGCAAACAGCAATTTAAAAAATATATTAATATTAATAAGACGTCTAGCAATCAGCTAAATTTTGCTCAAAGGCTTTAATTGAAAAATTAATTCAGAGATTATTAAAATGCTTTGGCTAAATCTTAAGTTAAAATTTTAACATGAAATTATAAGTAGTTAACTTTAGGATAGTTAGGTTTACTATAATGGAAAATAAAAAAAAAAGGGTCTCTATTGAATAAATATAAGGTGAAAAAAGTAACGTTAGAGAACTTTTTGAAAATAGATGTAAAATACTGTAAGTGCGAATATTTTAGAGAGAATTTTGCCATCTACGATCCTACAAAATTAACAAAAAGCAATTTTTAAGACAAAAAGTACCTAAAACTAGAAATTGTAACAGAAAAGCAACATGTATAGAATTTGTAACAAGTTGATAATTGTCTGGCCTTCATATTGTTAACATAGGTCTTTGTTTAGTAGCCAAGCCCACAAACACTATATCTAACTATATGAAAAATTGACTTTGCCCACGTTTATTTTTTTCTTTGTGTAATACACAAAGGAAACTTGATCTTATTATTAAACAAAAGGTTATTTGCTGCAAACTAATTAAAAAGGACTTATTGATTACATCTAAAACTTCTTTGCTGTTTACTTTAAAAATATTGATTATCAAAACTGGAATCTATTCTAAATTTCTTCTTTGATAAAACGAAATAACAATTACAATGGCCCGGTCACGAACTGCGTAATGGAATTCGTGTTCAAAAACATACCCGCGTTCTAGAATTTTTTCATTTTTTATTTATCAAACAAGTGATATTAAAAGAGTAAAAATTTAAAATTATTCAATAATAAATAAAATCATTCAATCATTCAATAATAAAAGTAAACAGTTTTATTGATTAGTACATGAAATAACTGAAAATATGGTATTTAATATGTTTAGCTATTTATTTGTTGGTCTGTATTAAATCAATCTACAAAAATTTTTTATTGATTTGATGTTGGTTTGTTAGTTAAATCAACGAGTAATACAATTTTTATTTCCAAAGAAATCCATAATTGCACGGTAATATATTAAAATGATTGAATAAATAATTACATAAATCAAAACTTTAAGAAATTATCAAGAAAAATCATCAAAAGTTTTTTTGGTTGATACTTACAATGAAACTTAAAATACATTTTGAAGGTGCGAAGAAGGTAGACAAATTCGCAAGTAACGGTAATTTACTTGATAAGATAAACTTTATAATATTAGTAAAATTCAATTAAAGTAATGAAAATTGGGTCAAGACAAAAATGCACTTGAACGAAATTATTAAATGTAAAATATTGAAAAACAATTTATACAGTTTTCTTTTTACATCTGTCGGTGGCGTGGGTTACCACGTCCAATATAAACAATATTTAAATTTAACATACTTAGACATATTTAGACTTATATCATTAAATATTTAGTTATTTAATGATATGTTCCTTTAAAGACATGACAGAATATCAAATGTTTAATAGAAAAATATTTGAAAATTTCGATTTACCATAATAAATCTTCAAAAGAAGTATTTCAAAATGTTATTCAGTAGTAGGTTGCAAAGAAAAATACGAAGACAGAGGGTAGGATAAGAACATTTGTGCGGCTTAGTCTTATTTAATACATCACGCTGGACGTCTATTTATCAGAGGGACAGCGGATCTTGACATCCTTCAGATTACTCGTTCTTTTTGTTTCATCTTAAATTTTTTTAACAAGTTACGTTTATTCAAATGAACACAAATTGGTATCTAAATAATATTTTTATAATAAAATATTAAGTTGATTTGGTATAGTTTATTGAAACTATGTGTGTCATTCATTAAGCAGTGCTTAATATGTTTCATAGTATTTATTAATTACCCATTCCATTGCCATAGGAGCACAACCAGGAATAGGGCAAGATAAAATTCTTATTTATAACTTGTATGAAAATTTTCAATATTTTTGATTCAATAATGTTCGTTGAAGTGTGGCTTATAGAGAATTATAAAATTAACATATTATTTTAATATAATATTAAAATATTATTTTATTAAACAATTGATATTATGTTATGTCCTTAAAAGAACATATCATTAAATAATTAGAATTCGAAAACCAAATAATATTGGTGAAGGATATTTTGTTTTTTATCTTTACATCCATATAGAATTAAAATAAAAATTCGGATTTACAATCCCTTGAAGTTGTAAAAAAAATTTAATGACCGTGAAAAAAAAAAAATAATTGCCGCTTATTCCGCACAAAACTCATATTTCGACACTCTCAAGAGAACTATGTAATTTGGAAGTTTTATAGTATAAGTATATAGAAAATCCTAAAATAAAATTGTATTCTAATTGAAACTGAAAGTTTAGCCTTCAATTAGTTTTAATACATAAATTCTTATTATAAAAATATTCTTAGTTCTGTAGCATGTAAAGTAAAAAATCTTAAAAAATTATATTTATTAGAAATTTATGAATATTTTAAAAGAAAAATAGTGGATTGTTGAAATCTTTAACAAACAAACTTTTATATTTTTAATTTCAGGAAAGCCTGCATTCTAAGATTCAAAACTTCTATTTCAAAAATTTTTCTCTCAGCTCTTTTTTAAATACTATATCAAAAGTAAATAAAAGTTTTATAATTTAATAACTTTGTAAGAGTTTTTTTTCTTTTGGAAAAACCCGTTACGGGTACCCCGTCGGCTCAGGGGGGTGACGGCCAGGGGGTGATGTGGGACTACCCGGCAGCATAGAGGATGCTGCCATTTTTAAGGCTACCCACTAAAAAACCAACGGTTGGCCTCTTCGCCGTAATGGGACGTCACGGGATCGCGTTAGCAAACACCGTGACGCCCCGGCGAGAATTTGTGAACATAACATAACCTTAATGATTCACATTTAGCGTACTTAAAGTTAAAATCATTCATATCGACGTTTTCCTGTCAGCTTGAAATATAACTTTTACTGTATCACGACCAATATTTTATGACTCCCGCTGATCAGCATCGACTGCGAGGACGAAGATTCGCGAATATCGCCAAATAGACTTGAAAATTTAAGAACTAGCTGAATAAGTAGATTTTTATTTAAAAATAAAGGACTCATTTATTTGAATAAACGAGACTCAGCAATTAAAATTTACTAAGAGGAGAAAATTAAGTTGTTATTTATGAGGAAAAATAACGGTGTAGATTAATTTATTACTATAAAATTGTATAATCTGAAACTCAAGCTTAACATTCAATCCTATTTTCTTTTATACGTTCTTTCTCTGGTATCAGCAGTTTGTTTAATGAGATTTATAATAAAAATAAGTATTAGGAAAAACCCTTTAATATCTTATATAATTCCTGTTGGTTGAAATGAACATTTATCTCCAAAACTTTATTAGGTACAAACATATTTAAGTGATTAGCTGAATTAAATTATTTGGTAATAAATGAATTTGAATGTACCTAATAAGGTCTTATTAATGGCTCCAAGGACAGATTGTAAATTAGTGACTATAATGTCAAAGTTTTCGATGCACAAATGTTTGTTATTGATTTTTACTCACGGCCACATGAATTATTGTAGTAGTTAAATATTATTATGTTTAAGTTGTTATAAGAATAAAAATATTTTTAAAATCTTTTTTTTTTTTTACTCTAAGTTAAACCTTGACTATATTCCACCTGATGGAAAGTGGAAATGTAGTTATAGATGGTAAGGCGCATTAACTCAGTATCCTATTCACTCTCCTCTTGAAGACACATTATATTCAGATGGAAATACCGACGCAGGCAAGCTGTTCCAATCCTTCTCCATGTGAATCAGGAAAGACGAAGCAAAGCGCTTCGTTCGGACAGGCGGAATATCCACAACGTATGGATGGATACGTATGGGGGATGGGAGAATTACATCATCTAATTCTGTTTTCAAATGAAAAATATTGCAAACCGAGGCACGGCAATAAAGAAAACTTTTCCATAACATTAAAAAGTATTTTTTAAAGTTTGTTTTAGAGTTACTATACACAATATAAGTCTCCGAAAAAAAAATTATGGAAGTCTTTTAGGTTATACAATTTAACATATTTTTTTGATATTTATAATATCTTTATACCTCGTAGGTTATATACAAAATTGCTGTAATTGTGTATAAAAAATAGCTGTAATTTTGTAAAGTAATAGGGACTGAAGCATCTTTTGTTCTGACTTAGTTGTTGTTAGGATATCGCTGCTCTTCCGTTAACATAACAAGACTGCAATTCAAAAGTTAACGTTACGTTACGGTATACCAAACAGCTAATATTAAAGAAATAAGAGCATATGCTACAAATGCGACATTTTATTATTTGATTTTAAACAACAAAAAATACTTTGATGAAGCCAATATAACATTTACGTTTGATATTTAGCACACGTAAAGCCCGTAGCTTTTATTCTATGCAATACCTTTATGTGGTACTGTAAATAATTTTATTCTTTAGTATTCTCCGGTACATAATATTTTTTCTAAATAATTCACCGGAAATGACTTCAGAAGTTAGTTAATATTATAACAATTTATACTACGAAAACTTGTTTCACCTTAAAATCTCAGAAGATTTGTCATCATAATGAGGAGATTTAAAATGAGGGCGTTCATTAAATATTTCCCTGAAGCTTAAACCAGCTTTAGATTCAAAAATACTTAAGTTGTCAAGTTGTGTTAAGTTATCAGCTTAAATTGTCCAACACATATGTATAGCTCGCTTTTATTAGTTTTATAATTAAAAATACTTTATTGTTAATTTATTTATTTATCCTTTTTATTTTGAATTAACAACTGTAATAATTTTTTTTTTCTTTAACTTAGAGTCAGGAGGTTTTAAGGGGGGGGGAGGTTATTAGGGTCCTCAAATATATGAACTGTTTTTTCGTAATGAATAATTTAATTTAATATTTAAATACGTATGTACGAATTTAAGTTTGTCAAAGTTATATCAAGAAAGGAGAAAAACAGCCAATAGCGAAAGGGAAGCCTTCCTCGGACGATGTATTGCGAAACCATTGCGTCAGCCTTTCAAAAGAATATTGACGTTACTGAGCACGTGGGGCGCAAGCTTCAGCCTCAGTGGCCGTCGATTGGTATAGACTTGTTTACAATATAAAACGCGATAAGACTACAATATAAAATATTTTTTTGAGAATATTATTCTAGAGTTATTTAACCTTAATTGCTATTGCTAACAACTTAGTATTTAGTTTTATATTTTTAATATTTAATTTCAGGTCAAAATTATCAAAACTTAGCTATGGAACCTATCATTACTAAGATTTTATTCAAAAAGTTATCATCCGGCATTTGGTACATAGCTTCTAATTTTGACCATTATACTGACTTGCCCTGGAATCAAACTCCGAATATAGCCATTTAATAATATTAACTTTATAGTTTATTTGGTCTTGTTAAATCAAATATAGTGAGTAAATAACGTATTTATAAAATATAAAATATGTTTTACCCAGAGACTTTTAATGCATAAGTTGCATCAAATAATGGTAAATTTTAAATCATTTAATAGAGTTTCCTGTATCTTGCATTAATTTATTCAATTTAACCGTAACCAATACTTATTCAAAATAAGTCATACTTATTTTATAACAAGAAATAAATAGAAACACAACACATACATTTATAACATTGACACAAAGGTGCCTACAATTGAATTCTAATAACAATATCGTGATAAATAAAACAAGACATATATTCAAAATGTGAAATATAGTTGTCCATTTAATTCAATCATCATACAATGTATGAGACTTTACTCCTAGTTCAAGCTGATACTCTTAAGTAATCAAAACTTTGGGTGTCTGCTAAGGCCTTTATAGAATTCAAATCAAAGCTGGTGCTGGTAGAAAACAGTATTCAGTTTAATTTAGTAGTTTGTATTGTTTAGTGTTTCCAATACGTGTGCCTGGTGATCACACCAATATATTAATACAAATAAAGGAATATAACGTTGTTATTTTGGAACGTATTTGTGGGTTAATTCACTAATAATGATTACTCTTTTTTGACTACCTTATAAGAATTGCTGGTAATCCGTATATGCGTTCTCAGAAAATTCTATAAAATTGTTTTTTAAAAATATTGTAATAATATATTCAAGAAATTATAGAAATAGATTTTACGGTATTTAACATTTCGATGAACATAATATCATAACATACAATTTATGTGAAAGGTATTTTAAAATGTTACATAAAAAAAATATACATTATCTTTGACTGATAAAAATTTAGGATACACATATTCAACCGAACGATTCTCATATTAGAAAATAAAGAAATTGTTTTCTTATGTGTGAATGACACTTTCATTTGAAAACGTCATTTGGACTCGATCGGGAAATTTTAGTTAGGATTTTCACCAACATTTCTAATGCCAGCGCAGAATCTTGTAGTTCTATCAATATCCGGACTCTACCAAACCTAAATATAATTCTCAACAAAATCTTTTACAAATACTTAGCTCGACGTCGTCCATATTTGCGTTTCTTTAAATACGATACGATACATAATTTACTATTTAAAAAATAAAAATTCAAAGTATTCATTACAGTATAACTGCTTAAACAACAACAATATAATACCGTATTTATTTATGCCTATTAAGAGTTTTCCACGCAATGGTTTTTATTCATTTTGTGTTTCATCGAGTTTCAAATAAAGAAATTTCTCTTCAAAAGACAACCAAAGATAAGCAAACTGGAAAATGGACCTTTTGCCTAATAGCTTAAGTTTAGTTATTTAACAACAATCAGCTACAGAATTATTATATGTATAGATTTTTAATTATTTAATCAGTTATTCTTTGGGATCCATACATTTAAATGTAAAATACTTTCAATTTTTTTTTCCGTATGAAATCACGATCTAAGTACAACATTGGTCTAAGACGAGTTAACAAAATCTTTTCACATTTCCTAAGCACTGTCTATGACAGTAACTATTAGTAATTCTATTTTCAAACTCTCAAAATGCTTTAGGTAAAACAATAAGATATTTCAATGAGATCAAACGATTTAGCGAAAGGCGAAAGTTTTTATATAAGAGCATTAAGTTTTTAATTGCTTAATCTATTATTACTTTTTTTCATTTCAAGACAAGTTCATGTCTTGATGGCACATTTTTTACATTATATTATATAAAATTAAATTATTATTTTTTTCATATATAATAACCCATAAGTTATAACCATCTCATTAGTATTAAATTCATAAACAATGATAAAACATAGATATTGATTTTTTGTAAATTTTTTTATTGTTAAATTGTAAACTTTTATAAATTAATGTAGATTTATAAATTTCTTTTACATATACAATAATGTTAGTAAGTAGGCCAGTTCATTCACAATGCTAAACTTAAAGCTAGGCTTAGCAAGGTGAATAGCTGAAGTAACTCTTAACATTAAACAATAGGAACTTTCATGCTCGCATCGTAAAGGTTTCATTTGTACCATTAGAAACTGAAATAGAACTGTATTCCCTAAGAGATGACGAACACGGCTTTAGGTATAAGTTGGGTTTAGACATTTATTCACTGACTCGTGTCTATGATTTTGTGACCTAAAATTATTATTTTCATTATAATAATTACTAAGTTTTAAGACATTTTTTTTTAAACATTTTATATATGTTCGTTCACACGTCGTGAGCGAAGATATGTATACCATTTTATATTATATTAATATTTCCATCTAAATAAGATAGGATATTTAAATATTTTTTTATAGTAAATTTACTACAAGGAATAGATAACATTTATTCTTAAATATTACTAACTGTGGTGCATGATATAAATAAATAAATAAAATAGATAACATTCAAATACAAAATTCAAATTTATGTTTAAGTATATAATATTCATTCACAATAAATTTTCTATTGTTTACTCTTGCCTTGAAACGAATAAGCAGGAATATTTACATACTCGAGAGATATCTGGTTTTAATTGATTGTATTGATTTTGTATGCCTTAATATTTACAGATGAAATATCTATACAAAAATAATAAATATCATATATGTCGGAATAATGTCCTGATATAAGAAATAAATAACCAAGGATTTTATATAAATCGATCATAGATTTGATATAAATTAATACATCGTCAAAGTAACCATATAAACCATATAACGCCACTCCGATAAGTCTTTTTTCCGTCTCATATAAATACATACATCCAGTCATTTGATAGCTTCCGACATGAATGGCCAACATTTTTTTAACAGATTTAACACGGACTATGTTTCTTTGCTCCAGGATAAAACTAAATAGTTTGCGAGTTCTGAAGACATCAATCGCTAAACAATATTTAGCCTCTACCTCTCAATCGAAGAATACTTCAAAGCGGTGAGCATATTCGCAAATGGTCAATGCCCTCTCGACCCAGGGGGATGAGCGGGTCACAGGACCTAGCTGAGGGTGATGAGCGGTCTACGGGTGCGACTATATAATAAAAAGTCCTACTGGAAACAATTTTACTGGAGGTTTATCTCACAGCAGTCTCCAAGAAAAAAATAAAATAAAATAAAAAAATAAAAAAATAGAATGATAAATGAATTTACGTAAACGTAAACGATAGAATAACAGTACAATCGGTAAATCAATGTTAGAAGCTTCCTTTATTAAAGGAAGAGAAAAATATGGTTTAAAAGACACAAAAGTGAAATCAAAGGATGCAAAAGAATTCCTTTAGAATTTCGAGAAAAGTCAACCATATATTAAAATTTCCATTACTTAGAAATGAATGATAGGCACCATTATATTATTAAAATTTAAATACTTTATTATAAGAAAAATGGTTTGTAAAGTATAAACTGGGTAGCTCTCAGAGGAGCAGGTAATGCATACGTATAAAATTTGATCTGCTACAGGTGACACACATATAAGGTGCACGTACCTCACTAATCATTTGTATAACGATCGCGTAGTAGTAAATAAGTACGGAACTTAGTTTTAAAGTAGTAATTTACCACAATAGTATTCTTCGGAGTACTAAATTTATTTGTTTTTTAAATTTCGATTTGGGTTGAAAGACTGATTAAGTCTTACTAAAAATAAAATCTTAACTATTTTATTAACCATAAAGATTTTCGCTGTTGTCACTAATTTATTATTACAGCTAGATTTTTGTCGGTATATAATATTGAAAAATTTTCTAAACTTTCACTAAATTAAATTGAATAATAAAATAGATTTGTGAAGCTTGAACTATACCCATTTATGTCAATCGTTAAACAAATTAAAAGTTTTAGACAATTGAAGGAAATAGTATATTACAGATAAGTTATAAAGAAAACTAAAGTCTTGTCTAAAGTCTGAAAATAAGACTAATTTACGGATTTAACAACACGCGTTTATTATTACAGTGCACATTTTTAATTATAACCCGAAGTTTCCAATATTTTGAAGCAAATGTGTTCGCGGAAAAATGATATAAAGGTGTCACAACTACACCTCGTTAAAAATTTAATAACATTCGTGGGTTAACTTCGTAATATAGTTTTACTCAAACCTGAAGTACTTGCAAAAATCTTAAAAACTAATAATTATTCACAATATTTCAAAATTTTTAAGATATATTTTTTAATATTATACTTGTAAAGGTAATTTTCACTGAAATTGGTTCTATACTACGATGGTTTAAAAAATTCAAAGGGTCAACATTGTGTTTTTTTGAAAACACTATTTGGATGGGTATAAATTCGTTTCCTGGCCTGACTTGATATATCTACATAATATGTAAATTTTACGGCGAGGACAATTCGAGTATAAAGTCCTGGCTCTGGTTTTTGCGGGTTTGAAGAATTTTTTTTTTTCAAAAAACATGATTTAAAATTTTAGAAAAACAGGTATATTCCTAGGTAAGATTACCTGCTGTGAATATTTTTTCGGTTTAAGGTGATATTTATGTACATTATTTAATAAGTTAATAATTTTATTAAGCCTTTACCTTAGAGCATTTGCTCTAACTTTATATATTTAAACACGATAAAAAAGATTTACACAACTGATTTTATATACATAAACCTTTATTAAAATAAGTAAACCTACGGGCCTTTGTTTGTCTTAAATTATCAAAAAAAATATATATAATATATATATATTGTTTTAGACTCTTCGTAATTTGTAGATTTCTTAAAAATATATTTTTACATTTTTACGACTATTTTTAAAAAGGAGATGTTATTGCTTAAACTGATATTAAAAACTGGTTTTAATTACGTTTCCACAACTGTTTCAAACAATTTCATGTTATTATCTTTCCTTATATGGTTAAATCTTCAAACAATTTTTTTTAAAGTTAAGGGAACTGTTTAACTTTCAAATATTCGATAATATCTTGCAATTTTTCGTTACCAGCTTAGTAGTCTATAATTCGTTAAATAATAAATTATATTTTGTTTCAATAGACTAACATTACTGCAATTCTCTCATCATATTAATAAAAAAGATGAAACTCCATGGATACTTTTAAAATCTGTTATTGATTCTAGATTTAAAATATATAGGACGAAAGGTACTAACAATTAAAATATATTTCAGGAGGTCTAATAATTAATAGGAGTTCTACAAAGAATATATCTGGTTAATTGACAAAACTTTACTAAAAAGTATTATTTATGAAAAGTGGGTATGATAATTTATGAAAAATGGGTTTGATCATACCCACTTTTTTCATAGATTAATACATATTAAAAGAAACTATACTATATTAATATTTAGTTGTAGTTTTTGTAGTTATTTTTTTTTTGTTACTAAATCTTTATAGCGTTTTTTACTTGGATCTGGATATTTATTATTAATCTAAATAATTATAAAAAAGCAATCACACTACATCTTTTTTTAGTATTTAATTTCTCGTTACTCATGACTATTACTTCTATGAATTTACTTGTCACTTTTTAATAACAAACAATTCAATGCAAATTTTATATGCACCGAATCTACTTCAATCAACTCTTATATTACCCAGTTCTGTTACGAATTCTAGTACCGTTGCCGTTTTGGTGTTTTAATTCTCTATTTGTTAACTTCAGAGTTACTACAATGTTTTTTTATTCAATAAAGGATTTACTGCTGAAACACAATAGTGTAACTTTTTGTATAAAAATCAAGAATATGAAACTGCAATACCCACGATTAACAAGACTCACAAAACGTCTAATGTCCAGAGTTAAGCAAGATGTTGTTTAAAATTTTCATTTTTTAATAATAAAGCAAGCAATTACGTTAAAATATTTTGGCAAAACCGTTAAGCAGTCTAAATTAAATATTATAAGGTTTAGGAAGTTATAACATCCTGCTTTTCACTGCAAGATACAGGAACAACAGAGAAAATTCATAAAAGACGAAAGTTTGCATAAAAATTATAAAATATTGCAGCTCGTTATTTTTAAAATTCTATAATTAAAATCTGTAGATTAGGATAGAATTATAGGAGCAGATTATAAATAATAGTAACTTGCTTTATTACGTAACTGTGTCACTTGACCAAGACCTCAGTAATTCACATTTGAATCTGGGCAATTGGCATTTTCAACTATATAAATAAATTTGCTTCCTCATTTAATCTAGTTTATTAAGAAAAACAAGTATTCCTCTCTTTAACTAACATATTTACGAATCTGTGTGGCTTTTCAGTGTTAGGAGCATAAAATTATAAATGTATCGTTATATAGAATCTTATCACCTTGAAAATTAGAGAATATATTTGAATACTACTATAGTTCTATTTTAATGTGAACTTAAATATTGATGTATTGAGAACAGAAGAGTAAATTCTCTAATACTGCATACGATAATGCAGTAATTTTCGAGGCTAAGATATTCTAGGAAGACAGGGAATTGTTTTGGCATTCCGAAGCGTTTGAGGTTAGTGATGTAATACTGGGAAAACATTCATTACGAATATTGGATATATTACACAACTTTATTCAAATATTTCATTCATACTTCTAATAAAATATTTCAAAAATGGATACTAAACCCTATATAATACCCACGTTTCACATATATAGAAATTTTTTACAATATAAGTAATATTATTAAAAATTTTCAATGATGAACAGTGTTCCCAACAATGATGGCAATACTAAGCAGTTTGATTTATTTTTAATGGGCTTGAAAATTTAAACTAGTATTTTGTTTAAATATTATCTAATACTAACATTACCTTATAGTACCTAATAGTAATAGTATTATTTTTCCATAAGTCATGCAGTATTTACTTGTATCATAGCAGTGACATTAACGTATAGCAATATCGTTTCATGTGCATAAAGAAAAAATATATCACTAAAAATGTATAAATTTCTTTGAAGATTGCATTACTGAAACTCAATAAGTAATTGATACTGTATGATGTGATTTAATATACATGTTTTCATGTCTATACTAGTTTCTTATGTTTTGATTTGATTTGTGAGCACACTCGTCGATACGAATTTAATGACGTAATAATCAATTTTTATATATTTTTATGTATTGTGGACTTGGAAGAGAAATATTTTTTGGATTGACCTTATTCATGTTTGATATCATTTTCCAATTTTTATATTTACATAATCTTATTCATGCGAACACAAGATGTACAATGTATCCAATACTTATTTCAAGCTGAAGTTTTTTTATATTTTGACCTCAAATGCAAATCTTATTCCCAGGGACTTTTATATAATTTCCGTCTTTATTGATTGGTTTAAAATATATAAAATGAACCTTAGCTTCGCCAATACAGGACATCTACATTCTCATAATTATTTATAAATAATTAATCTCTTACTATTAGTCCGAATTCCTAGAAAGTAGTATTAATAGACTTGGTTGTTTTTAGAAGTATTATATGAATATAAAGACCGAAATAAATTGTAATGCATATGATTATGATCTAAAGATGACGTGTAAATTTTTAAGGTTTAGAATACTCAACCTTACAAAGGCTTTTTCCTTTTTGGTAGTAGGAGCAAGGACTACTGATTTATTAGTAGGCTAAAGTTAATCTTTGTTTCACCGAGCGTTGGATTTTCGGTTTGAAGGGATCATTTAACAGGCGATGAAGTGAACCATCAATTCAGCTTCAAGCAGACCGGACGCAGGCAACAGGGTTACGGTCTATATGTGAAACGGTTTATTACGGTTCTATTGTTTTTGTATAATATTGTTACTCGGATTGAAACTATATATTTTTTGTGGTACCTTTACATTGAACCGTTTGACGAACAAAACGGTCGTGCTAAATGCTAACATTGCGATATTTGATTGATATGGAGAGTTAAAGGAGACTAAAACATCATACTGCACCTTGATCTTTTGTTTTTTCGTGGCATTGTAAGACGCTTCTTCTGAAGACAACATGTATATTGATGTTTTTGAAATTGTCTTCAAATGTTAGGAAGCCAAGTTAAGCTAATTAAATTTGTTTTAATATTTATTTTAACGGGATTGTTTTTAATGGGATGGTTTTTGTATTGGTTATTGGTACTACAAATTTGATCGTTGCAATAATTTTTTTTTTAACATATATATAGATTTATTATTACTTACCTGATCCCTGGTATCGGATTTGTGTTTGTTGAGTTAGTTCTTCTTTTAAAATAAAAATAATACGTAGTATTTTTGTTAAAGAATATTATTTTCATTGGTATCATTACATTTGAAAGAAACCTTTAAAGGGATTAAAACTACAAAAATATATTGAGCAAATTATATATATAACGCTAACTATTATAAAATCCTCAAAGCCAAAATATTTCGCTCACGTTTACCTCAGGACTTATGCATTCATTTCTATACTTACTAAAAATTTTGTGTAAAATTTTCTTAATTCTTTTGCCAAGTTTGTTCGTGATTCGTATCAAAATTTAGAATTTTCTATTTTAAAACTTTTTCTTACAGTATTAATATGGGATGAATCAATGTAGATACTGCATTTTTTTTTATTATGAGATAAAACTGAAAAGCTAATAAAAATTTTATCTTAGTTTAAACAACTTTATTCCGGTTTTCTTTCAGTGGTTGAAAATTTCAGAGAAATACAATAAAATTATTAATAAAAAGCACATTATCTTTTTCTTCCACCTTCACCCCACTACACTCTTTTCTAATACTTTATTTGATGATTTTTCTAATATATAAGCTTTGAAAAAAACATTTTAGTTTAATAACCAGTTCCTTATCTATTACTCGATAGTTAAGTAATAAGGTTTTTACATATTTTGCAAATTTAATTAAAGATAGTGAGGCAAAATCTTGCAGACGATAATTTTGGTTACCATCCAATATATTTATCAAATTGCTTATTGAATAGAATTAAGTCACGTTAATTAATAGTTAATCCTCACGTACAGGCGGATAATAATATTTGATAACTAAAACTATTAAAAAAAAACTCAATAAGTTATTCAAACAACCCCTTATAAATAATTACTAAACAAATAAATTTCGATACAGGAGATAGTTTATTCATAATTAGTATGATAAATTAATAGTAAATTATGTTCACCTAAATTCATTGTATCTACAATGAAATAAGTTTGTATTTACTTTTGAAATGTGTTGAATTTTAGAACAATGTAATTTCCAATAACTGTTAAAACACATTAATATTAAAAAATTAAAATGTGAAATTCTTCGCTATAACAATAAACTTTATAAAATATATTATTCTTAATTGAGTGTCATCATTATACGTTTTAAAAAAAAGATTTTATACGTTAAACAATTGTCTTCGGGGTCTGCGTAGCGTTCATCTATATCGGTCTTAGCTAGAGTGTCGCTACTAGCCCTGATGATTATAAGCTTCTATACATAATAGTTTCATTCTTTTTTACATCCTAATTAAAAACTATAACCGATTCCATGCATATTTTCATTATTTTCTATGTTCAACCTCGATTAATACCGTTTTTTTAAAAATAATTTTAAATATATTTCATGTTAAAAATAAAAACAAATTGTTCTTAAGAAAACATTACCAAAAAGAACCAGCACCCTACAAGACCGTTGATCTTAAGAAGTGTAAAATTTTCGGGATTCGTTATCCATATAAGAAAATGTGTTCTTTTATTAGTTATTATGTTAGTATAGTTCAGTAATATATATATATATATATATATATATATATATATATATATATATATATATATATGTATGTAAATTTTTAAATATGTTTTTCTAGAAACAAGTCATGTTATATTAAATTACGCTTATTTAACCGAATATTTTAGTTGTTAAGATTAAAATATAATAATATTATACTTTAAATTAATAATAAAAGTATGTTGTCATTAGTTTTTTTCAATTGACCAAAGAACACTAAAGGGATACTTTAAATTATACCACAAATCAGGATATAGGAAGAGGATCTAGGAAACTTATTACCGCTGACAATGTAAAGTTCTTGAAGGAAAGAAGCTCAGTCACCATTCGTCACCAGCGGACAGTTTTTTTAGCAAACCTTATCGCGAGAGTGAAAAGAAATATTTGCGATATCTTTTAACACATAACTAACTGACAACGCAATGAAGATAACCATTTTGGCTTACATTTCTGAATAATTTTTTGGTAAAAGTTTACCAAAATAAAAATTTCATTTAGTTTGAGCAAGCCCCTATATTTCATGGATATTTTTCACTGAAGATACAGTGAACCATAATTCAAGTTCACGTGCACTACAGGCATGCTGGGTACTGACGAATGTTGATAACTGTTTTTACATAACAGAAACTACTTCAACAGTATTGTCGTGTAGTTTCCTAGTTTAATTTATAAAAATATTGATTTTTTAGAGCGTAAAATACGCTCAAGATTTATTTATTAAAAATAAGATTAAGAATTAAATATTTATAACCCATTAAAGGCCGCTATTTTACACGCATTGTCGAAAAAGATTAAAATTTTAAATCCAACTGAGATTTTAACCTTCAATATTTTAAAAATTAATTTGAAGTATTAAATAAAAGAAAAATAAATACTAGTACTTTTTTAATATTTTCTTAGTATTTCACGAGTACACATTTGAAATAAAATTATTTTTTACGGATTAAATTCGCGTATCATTTGGTTACATTTTAATTTTAACCCGACTCTTCGAATGCTTTGCAGCAATCGTATTCACAGGTAGACGAGACGATGTGTATTACTTTTTTATCTAGTAAAAGAATAAATTATTTTAATCTATTAAACCCTTTTGTCATGCCACTTTATTAATTTCAAATAAGAAAAAGAATTAACTGAAGCGTTATTGTAGATAGGATGTAATGGTTTATGTATTTTAATATACTTATATTTATAATGTTTCAATTTTCAGAGTCGAAATATCTTTAGTATTAATCCGGTTTTTAATTATAAATTCTATAAGAGCTGTATTAGCTATCAAATAAAAACAAGCGATTATATATTTTAAATATTTTTTTTTTTCATTTACTTAATTCTGATTCTATAAACTATGACAGTAGCTCTTTATGTATTCTGGAAACTTTTTTCAAATCACTAAGTCTTTATTAATATTAAATATAAATTTTCATTACAGTATAATTTACATTTTATGATTACGATCTTACTATCACATTTTTAGTGTTCAATTTCTTTTGACAAAAAAATAACGATAATAAGAAAATGAGATATATGTAATATGTGTATCAATTTTGGATTTGATAAAGTTAATAATTTAAACGCCCTAAGTACATTACCATACATTTTAATAATTAACCGCATCCATATATTTTCAATGTATCTGCAACGTTGTATTATTATGATATATTATTATGATAATGCAACATAATAGTAGAAATAGTAGCACATTAAGCTACTAATTGTGGATATTTCAATAGGTCTTGTATGAATTGGAAACAATCCAAACCTTCTTGGAAACTTGCCAAATTATTATAGTTCTTTTTAAAGAGACTAATTGCTTTGTAATAAAAATTGATGTTAAGTATAATATTATTTATAATGAAAAAAGTCTATTTATAATAATAATCTGTTTTTTTCTATAAATGTAATTGTTATGCAAATTACATTAAAAATTTAAAAATATTAGCTAACTTAAAAAATAAATAAGATGAAAAACTCATAAACGTAAATGTTGAATTATCTCCTAAATTAAAATAATTTAATTGTATGCATAACTATGTTTTACCCGCAGCGTCGCCCACGTGGATAAGAGTAATCTATCTATCTAATTATGATATTCTCAATTTACTATATATAAATAAAGACAAAATTATTTTGCAAATTTTTCGACGATAATCGTTATAGGTATTAATTTCATTTATCTAAAATTTTCAAAAATAACATAAAGATGATTCGATAGGTTTGGTTTTATGGTGTTTACACAAATTCCAATTTAAATTTAAGTCTAAATATAAAAAAATAAAAAATCACTCCATATTACATCACTTCATATTAAGTAACATGATATAAGAGCAATTGATATTTAAAAAATATTTTAAGATATCACGTTTAACAAAGTTACAATTTGTAAGTTTAATTAAATTTGGTCTATTAAAGGTATTAATATTAAATAACAGTAACAAAACCAACACTAAAATACACAATATTCATTTACAAAATAATATATGGCAATGATTTATATAAATTATATATTGCTAAGCACACATCCACACGTGCTTTTAAATTGTGCTCCAGGGTATATCCCGAGTAGGATAAGTATAACACGTTGAATGTACAATCTAGTTCCTTGTGAGAAGAAGCAAGAGGAAGAAGAAGAAGAAGAAGGTGCGATGTCTTCAGATGATAAGGTAGACTTTTAAAGATATGCTAGATAACCGCTGTTTAAATCATTTTTTTTTTCCATTTTCTATTTATGTTTTTTTTGGTAGGTAAAATAGGAAGGAAGTAAGGCCAGGAGCTTATTTCGTAGGACAAGTGACGCCTATTCTGACCCAGAGACTACCTACTTTAGGTCATTTAAAAAACTATCGATCATTACCATCCAGCGAAGGACTGCTTTGTTTCTAGAAAAAAAAAAAGTGGATCTGCTTCAGTAATTTTACTAACACTTGGATCTCCTAATAAAAAAATATTATCAGAAGAGGTGTATTTGTTGATCCATCTACCAAGACAGTCAGTGTAATATAATGAATTTTTGGCTTTAGTCCATCAGTCTACTTTGCTTCTAAGGTCTGACTGTCTTGGTAGATGGATCAACAAATACACCTCTTCTGATAATATTTTTTTATTAGGAGATCCAAGTGTTAGTAAAATTACTGAATATATAAAAGTACCTGACATTGTTTTGGATTACGTGTCAGTATTGCGATATCATCTGCAAATAGTAATATGAATGCTGTGTATATATTGTAAAATTTTAACCGATAGCCCCACATTTTATATGACTTGTTAGGTTAATTACTATAATAAACATGATTGGAGAAACACAGCAACCTTGAAATAAATCTACGTTATAACTCAAAGGTTTATAATGGTTGTTGTCAGATGTTATTGAAAATTTTAATTATCAATAATATATACAGTGAAGTTTTGCCTGATAATGAATTAATAATGAATTAAGCGTATCTGACTAATAGCAAAAACTGTTGAAATTTCCATCTTTTCGTATAACCTTAAGTATATAAAAAGTAGCTACATATCAGTTTCCTAAATTTTAGAATTTTTTTTTTTTTAATAATTTTATAATTATCCTACATTATTTTATATAAATCATGTTGACAGAATGCTAAATTTTAAGATAAATAGTTTAAAAAACTACGAATACAAATATATTTGTATTAGTTTCAACTCTCTTTTTCTTCTTATAGCAGACTATAAATAAAATAATGGGTATTTGTATTTATTCAAATACTTTTAATACATATTTAATAACAGGTATAAAGGTAATTGAATATTTAATGAGGTGACCATCTGATATCAAAATTTTAAAATGAATTATATTTTTTTCAATTCGTAACATAATTTTTTCATTTTGATTTGAATGTAATTGATTTTGTCTATAAATTATATTCTGTATCTGTCTACGAAATTTCGTCACGTACAAGTTTGAAAAATGGCAGAAAAATGCTTCTAGGTAAATAATTATACGTATTATGCACTATGTGTATAATGAATTTCTCTAAGCTTAGGCAATTGAAACTTTGCAATATTCCAGAATTAGAGGTAGTTTTTTTATAAAAAAAGGTATAAATAAATAGTGAAGTTAATTTAAGCAATTCTGTAATTGTTGATCAAGTTATCGAGAACCGATCAAGAAATAAACATGTATCGAAATCTATTTATATAAAAATATTTTATATCGAGAAGCTTTATTAAATTTTTGTAATTATTTGAATTAAATTGAAATCGTAGTAAAAATTCATATTTAAGGTTTGAAGTTGATTGAGAATCGTAACTATTTATCCCATACAAACAACCGCTACATCTTATTACTAATTCCCTTTATCAAACTATTTTGTCCCAATTACACTGGTCTATCTCGTGAACATTTGATGGTCGCAATTTGTATAAAGTCTGAATTAGATTTGTAAAATTATTGTGCTTAAAGTGTAAGTTTATTTACAAAGGTAGACCTTTAACAAACAGTAAGGGGTGCTCCATAGCATTAACTCATAATAAAAAAATATATTGCTTTCATTTTTAGATTATTATTATTTTTTTGTTATTATAAATAACGGAGTAACTTTGGTATTGTGACGAATAAATTTTTGTAAATAAGTAGTATTAATTACCGGTTTCCAGGACGAAGCTAATAATAAACCACTATCCTTATTAAAATTCAGCAGACAGCTGAAACTGAGCAAAGTTAAAAAAATATTTTGTAACTATATCGATTACCTATTACACCCCTATTAAATGTTTCAAAATATATTAAGTGCACAGAATCAGGTTATTCGCAGTTTTATTTTATGAATAGATATATCTCACATAAATATGATACGGGCAAGAACTTGACCCTATATCATCTTTAATTAAATCGGACTTTTTCTGAGTAGTTTCGATCCTATTCGGGTTCATTAATCGCAAGCTCGGGGCATAAAGCGAAGAGGATCCGCGGTGTGAGTGATTACACCGCAGGTCGGTTCCATTTCGATTCAATTAACGTGATTACACCGGGATATATATATGTGATAGTAATCATGGATCACGGAATACCATATGAAGGCAGCTATTATGTTTGTATATTTCGAGGTAATAAATTCATTGAAATTAAAAATAATATGAATTATTAAATGACATCTAGGTGATGAAATAGATATCTACGTATAATATAGTATGGTTATAATAAAACAGGTTTGTAACATCACTAGAAATTTATTTTATATAAAATATTTTGAATTAGATTTTTCGAAGAATATAAAAGCAACCTCGCAAAGTTAATCTGCCTAATAGAATAGATACAAGTAAGAATAGGTACGTTTGTGAAACTTATAAAAGCGAAAGCAGTGGAGGCATATCTGAACGTAATATACTTTTTTTTTTAAAGAGTTAATATTCCTATCACATGATAAAAGTTTAATGAATGGTCTAAATTATTATTCTTAATATAAAAATAAATCAATAATTTAGAAAATATTAAGAAGTATTTAAACCAAAATTGAACTAGTTATCCATATAAGAAGAATGTAGTACTTTAATGGTGAAAGTTAACAGTTTAAATGCAAATTTTACTAGAAAAAACAAGACACAGTAAGTTAACACAAACTAATAACGTCACCTGAGTAACGTAAGGTTATCCTACAATACGTCGTCGGTAAGACATTAAGGAATTTCTCGTTAATCTTAGTAAAGATATTTCGGTGAACAACAGAATATCTTACAAAGATGGAATGTGATTTGATGACCCTCTTTAATCGAAGAAAGGCTTTGAGATAAATAGATTGTTTTTGGAACAAAGGAGATCCCTCAAAATTTTAAGGTAAGGCTGCCATTTTAATATCGTCAATAACAAAAAAAACGTAAAATAAAAAAACGATCATTTAAAACTTTATATAAATTTTAATAATAAAGTAAGAAGTTACATTAAATATAACTTGAAACAATAAAAATTTGTATTTGTTATGTCCATATTTTAGTTCAATATTTTATCTAAGCACCGTGATTTTAACATTTTATTATTACGAGATTTCAATCTAAATTTAAAATTTAGTTCTCTTTATAAATTTTTATTACCTGTATTTATGATTCAGCATTAATTTTTAAATATAATTTCTTGCTTAAACTAATAGAATATCCGTAGTTCTTGTTTTTCTTTTATTAAATTCTGATAAATAAATAATCTCTATCTGGTTGCTGATCGCTTACCGAGGACAATAAAACATCCCGAGACTTACCTAGGTGGTCTTAGAAGAAAAACACAAATTGATAATATAATACTTGAAAACATGATTTTTTAGAATTTCTTTAGTAGAGCAAGATTTTGTTACGCAACATGGATATACACACACTTCTTCATGTCAGCTACTTTTTTTTAGTGTCGTGAATAAATAATATTAAAAAATCAATAATTACAAAAAACGACACTTTATAGGCGAATTGATATTTTATAAATAATAAACACTAATTTTGATTTTGTTTCTGAAATGGAAATAATAAAAAATATAAACCATCTTAATTATTTTATCCATTCAAGCAGCTTTTATTTAAATTAAGTAATATTTGACAAGACTTTTTAATCTCTAATACAATATCGACCTAATTTACATCTTTACAAAAACATTTCGCATTTCGTAAGCACTGCGTGTTTCAAAGGCTACTAATAGAAATTCCATATTTTTAGAATATTTTAGTTAGAATTATGAGATATTTCAATGAGAACAAACGTGTTTGTAAAAGATTATTCTAATTACATCAAGCTATTAAATTTTCCTTTCCATAATAAAAAATGTTAAAATTTACTAGTAGACTTCACGCAAATATCAAAAACCTAAATGACCGAATATTTTAGAAAAATAAATTATAAAATAACAATAATTATAACCAACACTGGCAATATTTTAAAAACATACTAATTTTATGTATGTAACCAGGAACGCCATATAAGTTAGGCTTTTTCCGAAAAAATATCGTTTTAGATGTTATTAAAAGTATTGTGATCAATGCGTTTGTTCCTTAGTTGCTCTAATTTTCACTTATATTCAATTTACAAACATCCTACCAAAGTTTCACTTAAAAAGGATTTCAGATATCTTATTTCAAAAATATTTTTGTTATTCAGCAAAGTAGGTGAAGATATGTAACAGATTATTTAAAATGTTTTTAAGGATTAGTTTAGACTCAATAACAATTTTTTTTTATAACTCAATAAATATTTTTGACAAAGGTATGTTAAGATTTATGAAGTTTAGTTTATTATTATATGAGTATTTTAATAAGATTTAATCATTTATTTAGAAAAAATCTACGAAACAGTAGTTAATCTAAATAATCAAAATAAACTAAATACTAAAAAAAACTATGATTTAATAAAAATATTATAAATAAAAAGTGTCTATTTTTTAGTACTATTGTAATTACTGCTTACAGAGATACAAAATCTTAAAAACTTTTATCCCTTGATTCCCGTATTGTATCCTCCAAATCTATTTGTACAAAAATATATTGTCTCATTCCTTTAGTGAATAGAAAAATTAATACATAGGTTCCTAATAATAATTATAGACTTGATAAAGAACAAAATAATTCCACTTCACTTAAATCTATTTTGTGTATAAATTGTTATAGCTAACTAATAGAATTTTACTAGCAAAACTCAGTATTGGACAATTTGTTTTGCTTCACAATTTTATTCCTTTAAACCAAAAGCGTTCAATATTAAAATTTTACGTAAAAATTTTCAACGATCCTTTATTTAAAATAACAATATCGGTATCAAGTCCACAGAATTTCCGTTAACATTTAATAATATATTATTGGATAGCCTTATAGTTATTAAGATAACGGAATAAAAGCTTAACGTTTTATTAATTACTCAAATAATTAAATTATTTTTTTTGTACTTTTCCTTTTTTGTATTTATTACTTCAAGAAATTGTTGATATGACTAGTTTGTATTCTATATAGATGTGTGTAATACCTTGCTCGTGAGACGATATATGATGAACTTAAGTGTCCCTTTTTTGTTCGTCATTGTAATTCATTATGGTACCACAACATCCAGGAAAATTAAGACCGGAGACTTATGTCGGACTACCCGGTGGCTACTATTTTTAAAGCTATCCATGAAATAAACGAACGGATATCCTCGGATCGCTTTCGCATGCCTAAATAAGGTTAGAGGAGTCAGCCTTCCCTTCAATCAAGGCACTGCTGACTAGACGAGGAAGCGGCGGCCACAATTCCGCATCAGTCTTGTTAGACTCAGCATCAGCAGTAGAAATATACTCCCTGATCTGCTCCGCATCTTCCTTCGCGGTTATCACTTGCTTTCAGGAAGAAGTCATGGCGACCCAAACTGTTTCGCTGTATTATGCACCACTCTTTTATTTAACTTACCTTTAATCTTATCATAAATAAAATAGCTTATAAGAAATCGCTACCTTGCATTAAAACCGCTTTATTGTATACCTCAAACATGTCTTCATAATTTTATTGACTACATTTGTATCTTTATCTATAACATGCAATAAAAATTATATTACTATCTTTTTAAAATCAAGATATTTTTCAGTGATACCTTTAAAATAACGATATCAGTCACATAGTTGGAAACGGCAGTTTATTCTAAAATAAAATTTAGTAGAATTTTTGGCAAAAATAACATTTTGTTGTGATAAAAATTTACCTTAATTTAGAAAACATTTTGTCACAATGTTTTATTCCATGGACAAAAGTTAGTTTTTATAAATTTATGGATGCACTCTACAAGGCACCAGCGGTGTCGAAAATTTTATTTAGCAAAGCATGAAAATTATGTATTTTTATATGACGATTGAGTGATTTTCAGTTTGTCTAGCTTTTAGTTTACAAATGATACTAATAACCTTTAACCTAAGTCTATATACAGATTAAAACTACATAAAAGCATTTTTAAGATAGAAATGTTTAAGCATTTCTAGTAATTAATGTACTAGACATTGATTTATAAAAATTTCAATTCACTTATAACCTAATGAACAAATTTTTAAACATTTTATTCTAACTAATAGGGTTAATTATCTCGTGTGTTACCTCTGTACAATATTCAAATTGTGTGTTTCATATCTTAAAATTTGTAGGGTATTTTCAGATTTAAAGATATATATACCGCTTCTATTTTAGATTTTTAGAGATTATTACATAATCATGCAATACTCAAACAACCTTAAAGGACATCTTGTATTATTATGTCAAGAAAATGTAACTATTTAAAACATTGCTATGAGTATATTCATATCAAAATGAATCCAAATTTTCACAATTTGTAAAGACAAGCGGAAATTTATCTTTTATACATTTATCGAATTATTTTATGACCCGGATAAACCCATTGCTATCACACCTCGATAAGCCTTTAATGTGCGCGCTCCGCAAGAAAACTGTAATCATTTTATATTACGTGATATGATGCTAGTATATAATCTCATTCAATTTATTGTCTATATTGATTAATTATTTCTTTATACCATAATTTTGGTTTACAAAACCTCTACCATCTTGCATGGTATTGAGGGATATAAAATTTATGTTCTGAAAATTAGATAATTTCTCTCAATACAGCAATTTTATTTTTATTCTCCAATAAAAATTAAAATATTGTACAAATTTTAATAAATTGTGATTCAACCAACCATCGTGACCAATGTTTGCTACACAAAAGTTCCATTTGTATTTCACGATGCAACTCTATTTTCTGTTTAAACCCCAATGTGTATTTCCTAACTAATGTTAGTTACTGCGTTGCAATCGATAAAAACTTTAATGTACTTTTAAAACAGAGTGTTGTTATCACTCCGTTTATTATTATGATAATATAAACTTTCATTTTGAATGTACTTTAAACTGGATATTTCTTCAATATATCATCCATTTAAATTTCAAAAGTACCACACATAAAGTAATTAAATAATTTATAATAACAGACATCAAAACTTTGGAAAAATAGAAATTTCCATAGCACTCTTAGATGAATATTGCTTTCTTTTCAGTATAATACAAATATTATATTCAGTATTATAATTAGTTTTTTTGTTTCACAAGTATTATAAGTAGTTTTTTTTTGTGACCGGGTTGATTATATTTAGTTAATTAAATTTTATATTTAACATAATTTTTAATTTCAAAATTAAAATTCTGAGTTTGTACAAACAATTAATCATCACACAATCATCACACGATTATTTCAAAGATCCTATCTTTCGTAGCTTATCTTTTGACTTTCAAACAGTAAAAGTAACTGCTTTATTTCTTAAACCATATGCTTTTATAAAATGAGAAATAATATCGCTCCTAAAATAAATTACGGTTCTACTTATCCGTCTATTTCAGTATTTTATTTTAATCTACTAACTCTTTATTTTTTCCATATCGAACTGAAACTATCATTTATCGAATAGAAAATTGATTAATTAATCATAAATAAACGAATATATATTTATAACATCAACAACTATGTAGAATATTTTCCACCAATTGTATGTTTTACATATTACAAAACATTTATTTTATGTAACATTAAAAATGCGAAAATTTTTTACCGACATTACCTTTTGACATAAGTGCAAGTTGTTTCGACGTTCATACAAGATTGTTATTCCCTTTAAATAGTGTGTTTAACAAAATAATTGTTAACCAGATTGAGTTATTAGTTAAGATATTTAAATTATTCTTGTATGAGTTGGATATACCCCAATCTTTGGCCCTTTGGCGAATTACTATAATTCTGTTTACAACGAGACCACAACCAGTGTTATAAAAATAATTGTTTATTGTAAAAAATTGCTTTTCTATATCAAATTTATTCCAGTATAGAATTCAAAAGATATTATAGATAAAAAATAATAATTATTTAAGATAATATACGTTTTAAAAAAAGTTTACATTTTTCTTAAATATTTAAATTAAACTATGGGTACGTTTATTCATATTAGTTTTAAAGAAATTATTTGTATAAATATGATGTAAAAAGTATTTATTACAAAAATTTACGACGTGTAAAGAGTCAACAGTCGAAGTAAATATTAATATTAAATCTCACATAAAATGAATTGAATTTATTACGGTCGTCACAAATCTGAGAACGTATTTATCATCGGCGTTATAGACTTCATTTTTACGTATTTCCTATCCAATAAAAATGGTATTATTTATTTGAAGAGTGTGTAAAACCTGACACAATTTTTTTTTAATATTGTTTATATTGTGGTATGATATCCAAGGAGTCTTATAATATATTCAATAGACATTTGTAAATTCTATTTCAACTATTCATAAAAATGACAATCTTGTTTATAATACTAATATTTAGAATTTTTCTCAAAGAAATTTGCCAAAATATAAATATAATTAAATGTTTATTAAGGTTAACGATTAATTAAATAAATTATTAAATTTGAGATATAAATAGTAATAACGGTTGAATAAGAGTTATAGTTATATGAAGGAAGCTAAATTTATCAAGACGAGTAAAGATACCATAGCATAGTCGACAGAGCGAATACTCTCATTGTAAATAATATATATATGTATGGAATGTATATAATGTGAGATTATATTATTATCAATTTTTAGTTTTGTTAGTTTTGATCAACAATTGTTATGAAACTGATGTAATGGGGGTATGTTTTCGTTGGCTGTAACTTTGTATGGCCCACTACTTATTGACTTTTTATTATTATCGACTTTTACATCTGATTTTATTCGGTGCAAGTGCTTTATTTACGCATAAATAGATTATTATTATTAAATACCAATTATAATGAGATAAAAATGTGACAAAGTTATCTTTATATTATTTTATAGATTAACTTATCTTTATAAGAGAATAAAAAGATCATCAAATGATTTTGAAGATTATTATCATCAACAGGGTTTATGCGCCAATGGTTTCATTTAATTGCGCAATAGAAGACAAGTTAATGTATCTCTCTTAAATATCAAAAATTGTACTATTTTATAAGTGTTGGAGTTTTAATTAGAATAGAGTACTTGTAAATGTACTAATTCTTCTTTATGCATGACGCTAAGATGTTGCTAAGGAACAAAATTGATTTATGAGAACTTTTAGTTATGTAAAGTAAATAGTATTACATATAATATGAATCAAACACAATAAAAATATATTACTTCGGTAGATTAAAGAAAAATATATTGGGTATAATATTTATAAAGGTATCTTAATTTTAAAAGTTCAAACATTAATTCTCATCGCAATTATTAACACATTTCTTAACAAGAAAGGACATTCGAATGAAAAGCTTCATTCACAGCTATCGCTGCGTGATAGTATTGGGGTCGTGGAAGCACAAAACGGAGTTGATAAATATGTGTTTGATGATTTCTGACATTGAAAATTAATTACTAGAAAATAATGAATAGAGATGTCATTTTCAGACTCCGAGATCGTTAATCATGTAATATATATAATCTACTCTAAAATGTTCAATAAAAAAATCACACATAAATATTACACTCCCAGAGTTTAATTGAGATACACAACTCTATATAGTTAGAAAACTTATAAAAATAATAATCCTTGTAAGCACGATAACAAAAAACTGAAAGCTGAAGTCGATTAAGAAACATTTTATATCACGTAAGAAGTAGAAAAACTATTTAACGTAAGTAAAAAAACACTTCTTTATTTACATTAATTATTAAAAGATAAAAAGTTTTGTAATCGCTCTATAACATAATTTAATAATATTATAGAAATGTTTAACATACATGGTAGAGATATTATGAATCTTTAGAAAATAGCGGTGAGAAAGCTCATTCCAATGATAGGAACTTGTTAATTGGTTCATTTCATGGCCCAACAATAACAATTCGATTAATTAAATAAACACCATTCATTAAGAATAAACTTTAATTGTTTCTGCATAAACAGACCATTTTTTTTTTTTTTTTTTTTTTTTTTATGATATAGGAGGGCAAACGAGCGTGCGGGTCACAGGTTAAATGTGATCACCGCCGCCCATGAACTCTTGCAACATCCGAAGACGCACAAGAGCGTTGCCGGCCTTGGAGATAAGAATAAACGCCTTTTTTGAAGGTACCCATGTCGTATCGATCTGGAAACACCGCCGAAGGAAGTTCATTCCACATCTTAGTGGTACGTGGAAGAAAAGTCCTTGAAAACCGCACAGTAGAAGATCGCCATGCATCCAGGTGGTGTGGATGGAAATGCAGGCGGTGACGTGCTGTGCGGTGATGGAATTCGGCGGCAGGCATCAGATCAAATAGCTCTTCGGAACACTCCCCGTTGTAAATGCGATAGAAGACGCACAAAGAAGCCACGTCTCTACGCAATGCCAAAGAGTCCAGCCGTTCACAGAGCACCGGGTCCCCGACAATCCGTACGGCTCTCCGTTGTACGCGGTCAAAAGGTAGAAGCTGATATTGGGGTGATCCGGACCAGAGATGAGAGCAGTACTCCATATGTGGCCGAACCTGCGCCTTATAAAGCGCAAGTCTTTGGCCAGGATTGAAATACTGTCTCGCTCTATTGATCACACCCAATTTCATCGAGGCCAACTTGGCCTTGCTCTCCAAGTGACCACGAAACTGACAGTCGCTCGAAATGTCGAGTCCCAGTACTCTGATACTTGGCGAGGCATCGAGAGGTGTGCTATCGAAGAGCGGCGATACGACAAATGGGGTTTTCTTAGCGGTAAACGCGCAAACCTGTGTCTTTTGGGGATTAAACTGAACGAGGTTCAGTTTACCCCATTCTGAGACCGTCCTCAGGGAGGTCTCTATAGAAGACACAAGTTTCTTTCGGCACTCGTCGACGTTTTCCCGAGAGAGACCTGCACGGCCGGAATATACCGCATCCCCAGTGCTGTCATCCGCATAACAATGTATGTTGGAAATGTCCAACATATCATTGATGTGCAAGAGGAACAGGGTTGGGGATAGAACGCAGCCTTGGGGTACACCAGCATTCACGGGCTTGGGGTCCGAGCAAAAACCGTCGAGAACGACCTGTATGCTCCGCCCAGTGAGGAAGCTGGTGATCCACTTGCATAAACTCTCGGGAAGCCCATAGGAAGGAAGCTTAAAAGACTTAAAAGTAAGACAAGCAATATATAGCAATAGTCATAGATCTAAAATAAAACTATTGTATTATTACTGAGTTTCAATATATTTAAATTTTTTGTTGATTTATTTTAAATACGTTTTTGACTATACTTACGTCAATTCTATATAAATTTGGCCGACTTTTGAATTTTGAACGCGTTACTCATGATAATTTAGACATTTTAAGTATAATTTGGTTACATTTTGAATTTAACCCGATGTTTCGAATACTTTGCAGTAATCGTGTTCACGGGTAGACGAGATGTAAGTGTCTGACAGACACTTTAGTTTCAGGTGTTTGTATAAAAGAAGCCAGTTGTAACCGATATTTACGTATATTAAAACAAAATTTAAATTTTAAGATATTTAATTAAACAATGTTCTAATCCTTGAAGTAATTTCATACAGCTCATAGAACATGCACATTTTTTAAATTTATTTAGATAATTATTTCACAATTATTTAGTAATCATATTTTTTTTAATTATATGTTTATAATTACATTATTTTATAATCATAATATTACAATTCCCATAAATGTATACTAATACAATAAAATAAATATAATATATTGTAGTAGAATTAGTATGACACAAAAATAAGTTTTACAATTTCTTTTACTATTTTTTCTTTTACTTTATATTTTTTAATTGTTTCTGTGGTAAGAGTTTTTTATTCTTTTTTTTTTCATTACTTGATGGTAAACGTAAAACAAATCACACTAACAACAGCTCAGCAGCTTTATTTTAACAACTTGCGATAAATAAGTAATATACTTTTTATTAGACAAAGAATAGATGGGAATTCCCTGTACAACGTCTTTCTATAAATATCCTCTAAGATATCTGACAACCGTATTAAATATAATTTATTTATCAGAGAAATGAATATCATGTATTGTTGTGTCGTCGAATATTACTTCAATATTCTTTGTAATATTGATAAATCAAATTTTATTAGTTTCAAAACATCAAGTACATATGTAATACATTAGTGACGTTAAATGGTTAATTTAGATCCTATAACGCTCCCAAGTATAACTTTCAAAATAATCGGAAAGTCTATACATTTTATTTTAATTCTAGTGGAGAAAATAAAGTAAAATTCGATGTTTGTGACCGTAGTATGTGAGCACAAGAAATTGATTTCTGCAATTAATTCTGTTTTACGTACATACTAAACCTTATGATTAGAAACTAAGAAACCATAAGAATACAGTAATATCGGAATGGTATCACGTTAATATTGGTATCTATATTAATTTGGCGTGTAAAACAAATATCACACAAAATTACACGATGTTATTCGAATTAATCATATCATAATAAAGTTCTAAGTCTGCTTTCGACTATCAGTACAGTTATGGATACTAAAAATTTTTATTTTTATAATAATATAAAACATCTAATCGATCAGATTTGAATCAGATTTTTGGATGCCGTCCAATCGATCTTCCAAAAATGCTATCGTGTTGGCAAAAAAGCTTAGTATTCCAGACGTTGCTGGCTGAATCGAGAATTTTGGCTTCATGAATAAAAGGACTCATTGATTTAAATTTGAAGATCTCAGAAACTCAGTATTAGCTCAGTACCAATTATTAAGAAGAAAGTTATTATGTATAAACAGTAATTCCATAGATTAAGTTATGGGCCTGAACTTTGAAGCTCTGAAAATCTGAAATTTAATTTTAACTTTTAATTAAATTCTTTTTATCCATTCTGCTCAAGGTATCGACATTAATGTTATCTTTAACATTAAAATATAGTTTACTCAAAAAATATTTATTGGAAAAACAAACTTTTAAAATTAGTTCTTTAGTTTGAAGCTTTAGTTGTTGTGCAAAATAATATGTTATGGTGGAAAATATATGTTTTAGGATTTACGAAACATATGACAGGATTTGTTTTGATTTTATTACATAGTAAAATGCAAGTCACTCTTCTACATTTTGCGCCAAATTTATGGAAACTTTTATGTTTTTTCCTTTTATTATTTTTTTATGTTTTTTCCATATTGCTGTACATCTTCTGTTGGAGCTCTTTAAAATAAAACCATAATCGATTCTTATGAGCTATCGTCCAATAATCACTGGGACCATAATCGGCTTTTGCTAGTGAGTAATATATAAGATATTATAATTTATGTTAGTATCTTAGACTATTTGGGACGAATAGTCAATTTAACGTGATAAGTTTAAACTATTGTTATATTTTTTTTCAGTGCATAATTATTACATTATGATATTTTTCAAATTTAAACATTTTAAACTTATGACATTTCTTGTGAAATCCTTTTCAACATCTTATAAATTTAGATTGTTCTGATCTTCAATAATTAAATTAAAGCTAATCAAATCTTCAACACAAGCAGGATTCAAATCTGATTCTTACGGGCTATTACTCCTGTAGCTCTCAAATCGAAGTTCTTTTGATTTGATTATAGGTATTCATTCTAATTAATAAGTGCTACCCCAAGGGTGCTATACTAGCAAATAAAACTTTGTTTCTTAGTTACGCTTCTAAAAGTGGTATTATATTGCACTGTTCATACATTTTGCTTCTCAGTAACATTCAACAGATATTCCTTATAAATTAATTTCCCGGGTAGTTGTATAAATAAGCAGTAAGGGGTGCGAATCCCATTACATTAACTTCTTGGTTGAGGAAAATGTTAAATCATTATTTTTTTCTTTTTGTTTGTTATTAGATAATTTTATATTATTTATTTTTAACATTTTCGTTACAAAAATAATTTCAGCATTAAAAAAAACTAATTAACTATTTCAAATATCGAAAGTAATATAATACGAAATAATGAATACGTGGTTTTCAGTTTTTATTTACTAAACGCTTTATCGAGTTCGAAAAAGTGTCTAGAATTATTGAGGGCACCTCAAAACGTAAATTGTAGTGTTGTAATCAATGATTTTAAAAATCGGGGTGAGAACAATAACGTCGTAGTTTAGGTTATAAGGACATTAATAAAAATTAATAATAACTTTACATTCAAAAAAATATATATATATATATATATATATATATATATATATATATATATATATATATATATAAACTAATATTGTAAATACTTATATGCTCAACAATATGAATATTTGAAGATATATAGCTTTATTTGCTTATGTTGTTATACTTATATCGATAAAATGAAGTCTCTTGTTAACGTTTTTCTTTAAAGGATTTAATTATACTTTTAGTAAAACACTGAATATGCTTTGTATAGGTTGATTGGGTGCAAAACTGTTTTACATGTAGAGAGTGTTATAGTAGTTTATAGTGTTGCTTATATATTGTTTGAAAACCAAACATGAAGTACGTATAAAGAGTTATTGCTAGTTTTAAAAGTACCATAACTTAAGAAAACACATTATTTTATACATAAAACTAATCAAAGGATAATATATTTTAAAAAAGCAATGAAATAAGAAGAAGGCATTCACAAAAAGCTTATAAATATTAAATATTTAAAATTTACTATGAAATCCTCCACGTTAAAGTTTTTCACTTTGTTTGTTGTTTGCTTGAAATAGACGTTTGCCAAAACGGAAGTTTAGTCATTGGCATAAAAATCTTGCAAAAGGCGATTTATGAAAACTTTAAAAGTAAATAACACCGCTACCATATTTAAAAAACGATCCATATTGAATAAAGAAAAATAATATTGTTACAAAATATAAGATTAACAATATAAATTTACAATATTATACATAATTTCAAACAACTTATTTTATCCTACATTCATTTAAATTTAAAATATATAAGATAATTGTTAACTTTTCAAGTAATTTAATCGAACTACAAGTTTCCGTTTCAAAATACTTTAAGTAGTAGACTTATTATTTATATTATAAAGCAAATTAATATCTTCGCGTTCTGCTTCGCAGCTGTGAATCACATAACTGAATATATAAATGGATTTTGTAATTAACGAGAACATTCATGTAGTGTGATTGTTTAAGCACGTACTCTTCAAATTGCGACGACTTTGCATGCGTCGTGTGGTTGAAATTATGCCGTGAGCTATAATATTACGTTTCATAACAGATAGATAGATAGGCATAGGTAGTAGATACCCTTTGTAACATAATATTCTTTGATGAAATCAAATATATTTTTAAAAGACCAAATTCTATAGTATTTTTGTAAAGTTTTAACGTTGAAAAGAAATAGTTAAATTACAAAAACAACATTAAAATAAAATTATATTTATGTTTAAGTGAAAAAAGGAACTCGTAAAAATTTATTTCTTAAAAAATTTTTGAAAATAATGTAAAACTCATTTTGAAGCTAAAGTTTTTTTAAGTAACGAAATAAAACTAATATTGTTTAAGTATAAGATTACATTGTTTGAAATTAATGAAGTTTGAAAATAATGAATACTCAAGATTTAATTATGGCTTTTAGGCTTGGTTCCGGGCATAAATCACCTAACAGTTTTACATACCTTTTAGATAAAACACCTTCACCAATGTGTTCTAAATGTAAGAAAGTAGAAGACGTGTATTTTAATGAATGTTTCAGAAATGAATCGGAAAGACAAATGTTTTTTAATCATTTTAAAACTAAAATTAGAGATATTAGTATTTGTAAGTGTTCTAACTTTTGCGTCATCTAAAAAAGCACAAATGTTATATAAAATTGTACATTTGGATATTGAGCGTCGTATGTAATATATATATTTTTGAGACATTGAGGGTGACATGTTCATTGTATGAACAAACTCTCACTAATAAAAAAAGAGAAAAAAAAATTGATATTAGTTAATTTACGTATTATTTATTTATTTATTTATTTATTCTTTATTGCACAATTCATAACAAAATGTACAAAAGGCGGGCTTAATGCTATTAAGACATTCTCTACCAACCAACCTTAGATATGCAGGAGAGGACGTTAGTAGAGGTGCAAAAAAAATTTTAAAAAAAGAGACAAAAAAATAAAATATATATAATATAATAAATATAATATTCTGATTTGAAAAGAAATGTATTATTAGGTACCTACTAAAAATGCGAAAACTTAAATATATTGATTTTAACTGAAACAATTATTTCTAAATTTATCATGAGAAAAACGAAAGTAAAGTAAATTTTAGTAATTCTTGTGTTGTGATATTTTAAGAAGCGAATGAATATTATATTTTCGTAACATACTTTAACATCTGCTTTGATTTTCATATTTAAATTATTTACCACTGCGAAGTTTAGGAAATCATATTAGCATGATGAATTGATAAGAGCGTGATATGAAGATAATTAATAACCATGGTTACGACATTACAATACGTTTAATTAATTCGTGAGAAATAATTAATCTCAATTTGTGACGTTTCATAGTTGAATAATTTAAAAGTAATTATAATAATACACTATAGTTTTTATTGTACACCAATAAAACAAAAGTTTAAAACAAAACAATAAAAGGCGGTTTTATCGCTAAAGCAATCTATGCAAAGTCTTGAGGTACAGAAAGTTCTTGAACAAGTTTTTTTATCGTTAATTACCTATATTTACTACTGAAATCAATCAATCAATCCAATAGTCAATGATTTGGTAATATATTCACACATTTATCAACCTGCTTTTAGGACCCCATGACCCCATTACCATTATACAGCGATAAGCCATTAATGTGCAAGCTTTGCAAGAAAACCGCAATCATTTTTTATTGCGTAACATCCTTCTCGTAAATAGTCTGAAGCTTTTTATTCCACAATTGAATTTTTTTAAAGTCCAGTATAAGTTATATAGTAATGTATATTAACGTATTCAACGTGATATATTAGAATAGGGAATATTTTAAATTTTAATTTGTTATAAATGAGAATCAAAAACAGCAATATAATGTTCTATTAAATAAAAATGTAATTATACTTTCTCAGGAATTTGTTTGCTTGTATTTATCTGAAAAATAGCTTCCATGCCAGATTTTGTAGCGGATATTTAAAGTGGGAACTTAATTACAAGTAACTCTTAAGTACTTTATCCCTTTTATTTGCGCCATTTCTTGACACTAGGCTCATAGGGAGATCGGGACACTAAGTTACGATATTATGAGATATTTTAAAATTATATAAGTTTTATATAATAATGTGAAGCCGGTAAAATTAATGATTTTTATTATGTATTTCTAATATATTTCTGATATGGTCACGTAATTAATGTCTATTGAGGGACGAGCGCACTAATTGATTAAACATTTGCTTCTATAAGTATGAATAACATCTGTACTGATTTTGTCAATGCAGGTGACATTATCAATCTTAGAAGGCTCCATAAACACGTGTCATAGATTATGTGAAATATACAAATTTAAATTTAATAAGAGTTAAATTTAAATTTAACCCTTGACTTCTATTCTATGATATAAATGTTAAAAGTTTTGCAAACAATTGTTTACTCATATTCATATGATTCAATTTTTAGAGGGTACCTTCAGGTACCCTCTAAAAATTTGCACTATGTTAAAAAATTATAAATTGCTCTAACTCTTAGTTCAATTGTCCGTTCAATAGAAAAGCTCATTGCCTTTACATTCTTTTACTTTGTTTATTTGTTTAAGCTAGAGAATTCTTTTCGGGTTCAACAATTTGTCTTTAATTATATTGCAAGAGATTATCAAGTATCATTACGGTAGCAAATTTTTGTGACCCCTTATGAAATGCTGCACATAAGATGAGTGGACTTGAATCGTTACATAAATGAGATTTTTAAATTATTATCGTACACTTACTACAAAAACTATCGTTTCAATAAATTTCTTTCTATGTGTGTAATAAATTTGAAAACTGGTCTAATAAATGCTTTTTCAATAAAAATGCATGAATATTTCTATAGTTCATCCGCTTGGTCTTTACTCTCTGTATGTCCATTTTATAAATAACTTTCCAGCCGCAGTTCTTCTAGAAATTTGTTTAAATGGTTCTCCATTGTTAATGAGTCACCATCCAATTTTAATGATTTTAATAATAAACAGCATTAAAAACTTTTATGAAAACTTTGTTACATATATTGTATAACTAACACAAATTATAATCGTTTATGATTCCTGAAATGTAACTTTGTCATATATATATATATATATGACAAAGTTCGGCAAACAAGACGGTTCTTGCAAACTTAGTGAGCTCAATGAGCTAAGAACAATGTCAGTATATAAACTACAAACTTGAGCTGGATTTTAAGCCGTGGAAACGGCACACTGCTTAGCGAGTGCCTTTAATATAATACTTGTATATTTTTCAGTTCAATGGACACTTTTTATAATTAAACTAGTTTTTATGTTATATTAATAATATTATCCATAAAGCTTAATGTTTTTTTTTTTACTTTTGTTTTTGACTTGTTATTAAAATATTGTCTCAATTATTAACAAAAATACTTACTCTACAGGAGTCAATATTAAAAAGCAAAAGCAAAATGCTAGTTGTTGTATTATAAATTACGAAGCACGCAACCCTTTGCAACTCTTTGGAAATGTACTCCACCTTTCGTTCACGTCAAATGAGGCTTAACAGGGGTTTGAGTGATAACTTTTCTGGTAATCCATTATCCCGAATAGACATTGATTTGGAGGTTATATACGAGTAGTTTCATTTAACCTTTTATTATATAAACGAAATAGAATTCGGATATACCAAACATATTTTTACTATACTATATAAACCTTTACAGTAGTTATACTTTTATCTTAATTTTTGTAGTTTTTGTTAAAGAGATGAGATATCAGCAAAAATAGTAAATCTAAAACGATATTCATTTATAAATATAAATAATTTTAAAAGGGTGCAAGTAATATTTCAATAAAAATATGAATTAAAATCCCATATTTTTTATTATTAGTTTTGAAAAAATATCTTATCTTAGTATAATAGATTAGATAAAATAATTTGTTAGTATTCATTTATATTTGAAATAAAAAAGTTTTGATTCTTAATGTTGTATTTTTTTGGTTGCTTTATTTAATGCGACTCTAAGACCTATACTCTAATAAAATAAAATAAATGTAAAATTTAACTTTATTTTCATCAAAATGTACAGTATTGTTAAGGTTTTTATTAAGCCCATTTACGTAATTTATAATTGGAGCCAAACAATATCAAAGACAATTTTAAGCGATTTGAGGGTATTTTGAGTGAATTACTTGAACTATGTAATAAAGTTTCACATTCAGTTACTAAAAAATGTTTATGTTATAAATTGTATACAAATACGACTTTTAAAAATGATATACGAATATATGTAGGACTTAACATAATTACTTACAGTGAAGTAAAAAATATTGTAGATAAAAACGATTATATGTGTGAGATACTAGATTAATTAAGGCAGGTAAATTCATTTAGACGGGCAAAGCGACGGGCACAGGGTAGTTCAGTATTCTAGAGATCGCAAAATCAAGTCCTGTCCGAATTTTTGAATTTTTGGGACTATCCTCTATTTTATACGGACAATTACCGTTTTGATCAGTCATCGAATTTTCTTCATCGTATTAAATATAAATATTTTTCTGTAATGGATAATTATCCTTTTTATAGGAGTCTACAACAAGATTCCTATTAAATTTTTATAATATTAAATATTTAAATTCAGTTTTAGCAAGTAAACTCAGGGATAATAGAGAAAGTAAAAAATGAATTGAAGCACTTTTTTATACAGGTATGTTAAAAGATCACACACGGGTGTGATTTGATAACATTCTTTTTGGAGTCTTGCCAATTACTTTCATTTTTGGTGTAAGAGAAAATTCTTTATATCGTAAACTTAATATGAATGTACTTTATAATATATAAAAAGTTGGTTTTAAATCAGTATAATTTTTCTTAAAATTGAAAATGATTTAAATACTTCAGATATTTTTAAAAATATGAATTATAATAAGATTCGTTACAAATACTTCATATCTGTTAATTAATTAAAACTTAAACTTAAATTAAACTATCTTTCAATTAACCAACAAAGTTATACTTATCTAGTACATTTATTAAAATAAAAAAATATATATTTTCGAGAATATCTTATATTTTTTTATTTTTTCTCTCTAAAACTACTCGACTGTCATAAGTATTCATAATCTCTGTCTGAATGAGGTTGAAATTATCATGATTTCAAGATGACGGAGAAATATTTATTTATATATTTATTTATTTACCTATTAATTTAAAAATAGTATCTTTATATAAAATAAATATTTACTATAAATATAGACGATGAATATCAAAGTTGTTTTTTAAGAGTTTATTTAAAAGGATTTTTTTTTATAACAAGAGTAAATATAAGTATTATTGAATGAACAAAGAATCGAACCGAGTCGCAGATTTTATAGACAAATCTATTGACAGATAGGTACGTTTTTTTATATAGTTATCACTTATATAACTAAAGTATTATCTTTATTACAACAAATCTATAACCTTTAGGCGGAGCTGTTAATGCAATCTTATTTGGTAATTTTCTCTTATTGATTTATAAAAAAAAATCTTAGAAATTTCCAATTTAAAGCTAAGAAATTCAATTAACAAACTTGGCCTTAATAGTATTGTAGTAAAGTCTTTATATATCTACATACCTTAAAAACGATTTTCAATATTATTTCTCAATTGTTCTAAATCTTGGTTAAGGGTAGTAATTTAAATTCTACTCCTACTATACTTGCCTTGAAACAAAAGTTACTTCTCTAAACTTAAGACGATTCTTAAAGAATTTCTTTCTAATAGAAAACACATCCATATATTTTCCAGATTCTGATGTTGCAGCAATGTTCTGTTGTAGCAATGTAATTATTAAGCAAATCAGTATTTGTGTTTTTAAGTAGGAATACGGGACTTATAAGTTTTGCTTACTTATGATTATTCTTTAATTTATTGTTCATTAAATGTCGGACCCGTGAGATTTAATAATTGAATCCTTACCGTTTGATAAAACATAAATTGTGGGCCAGAATATAAAATAAAAAGTACAAAACGTAAAACACCTTTAAACTTAAATTCTTCAATTAATAAATATTTTACCTTAACTTTTTTTTCTATAAATTTTTTTTTCATTCTAACGAATACTTTAAATCAACCCAAAACAAACAACTAACTATAAACTATTTTTTTCTACTTTGTATACTGTACTTGTTTCGATTAAACTTCGCTTAGCATAAAATATAATAAAACTATAAAATAACTGTAAGCTTATATTTGTAAAAGGTAAAAGTGATAATATTATTAAATTTTTAATATTATTTAAATCCAGGAAGTAGACGATGTCGCTGGTAACATCTGGTACCATGATAAATACTCCATCTACTGTCAACAAAACGAAACTTAATATTTTTTCATAAATGCATGTGCTATGTATATTTCGGATTTGGTTTTGATTATCTTTAATCAGAATAAATATTATTTTTAAATAAGTTCATAATTAACTTTATTATCTATTGAAATAAGATTTATTAGATGGCAATTGTATCATGGGTTATAGGTGGTACATAAATGTATATGTAGGAAGTCAATGCCCTAATATATCTATGTCAACGAGCAGAGATCTGTGGTTTTGCCAAATAGCGTAATAATTTGGGTCATCTTCCTTGTGATATTCACAGCTGATGTCTCATGATTTTAATTGATTTGAAGACCATCCTCAAAACATTGGGCTTACAGGAGTAAATATGTTCATAGGTACGGTATATAATACCTTATTGGATTGCAAAGAATAATAATATTTGAATAGCATAACATTTCCATAAAAAAAATTTAAACGAATCATTTGAAATATTGTTTATTTTTCATCTTATTCCGTTTAGGTTCTTGCGTTGTAAGGAATATATTTCAACTAATATTATTAACATTTAATTAGTAACTGCCTGGCTACCTCGAAACTTCAAACATAAAAGCGACTGAAGCTAACCTCGATGTTCTAGATGGTAATAAGGTAATAATTAGGTAAACTCCAAAGATATAACTATATTTTTCAGAAGAACCTACCGTACTAAAGTAATATTTAGTATTTGGTGAATAATTATAATTTTTTTATAATTTATAATTATTATAAACTATACCTAAAAAATCATAGGTACTGATATTATTATCATTTTATAATATAATTATTATAATAATAAGAAATCATAATAATAAACGTAACTACAAATTTATTGCCAAGGCATTACAAGTATTAAAGTAACAAAAAATGCTTGATTCAGTACTAAATGATTCGCAAATTCCGATTTTTAAATAAATCTTTAATTTAAATTAATATTTTTTGCGCTCTGACCTTACTCTTGAGATGAAACTAACACTAAAGTTACATTTAAAGGCGCAAACTATACTCCAAAGCTTCAATAAAACGAAAACTAATTGATTTGTAGTATTTTATTTTTTATAAAAAATAATAAGTTAATAGAATTCATCGTTTTGTTGAAATTACGCAAGTCTTATATAAGATCCAGCCGTCGGAGCAACGCGGATGCATGCGAAAGTGATTCCCGTGGCGCTCCACTATGACGGTGAGATGGTGACCGTCTGGTTTAGTGGGTAGCCTTAAAAATGGCAGCATACTCTATGCTGCCGGGAGTCCCACATAACCGGCCTCCTCCTTCCCCTAGGGGGACCGTATAGCAATAAAAGCTTCCAGACGAAAAAAAAAAGTATTATATAAGATAAGATTTATTTTAAACACATTAAATAGCATATATTTTCATAAAGTAGGACAGAAAATATTCCAAAATCTGATTCCAAAACCTACGGTTTTTGTTAAAAGTACCCACATATTAATAATGAAACTCGTTATTATTTTTAATGTTTTTTACTACATATTATTATTAGTTAAGTGGTCTTGAGTGCGGTATAATTCAATGTTGGAGTGTTCTTAATAGAAGTCCACGACGGTATATATCTACAATTAATATTTTTTATTATTATGGAAGCCATTATGTGCAAAATAGTGATATATATATACAATTGAAAGTGATATTTTTTGTTGTTTTGTGGTTTTTTACAAATTTCTTTATATTGAACTCTTATAAAATTTTAAACATTTAGCTTTTGCAGTATTTAACGTACATAAACTTTGTTTTATATTAAGAATTATACAAAGAGTTTGAAAATTATTACAATATAACTAGGAACGCCACCAGACCCTCAATTTCGACTCGCTGCGATCGCGAAAATCTCGGATGCCGTTTGCATGTTGAGGGAAGCGAGCCAAGGCGAAGGCTTCGTCTTGGTGTGGGAAAAAAAATTGAACAGGGCGACAGTACAATTCAATTAAAAAAATTCGGCACGCGCATCCACAATGAGACTTCAATTTTTCGCGCTAACTTTTTTACGTTGAAGTCTATGGGAGTGATGTTTTTTGGACATTATTCCTCAACGACAATGAATGTTTTGAATTTTTTTTTACAAACCACCACACATATCAGCATGATATATGTGCAAAATTTGCAACCGAACTGTTAAGCCGTTTTAATGCCAACTTTGTAAAACCAATGCAAATTCTCTCCAGTAGAGCGCTCCGCTCGCTTCCCTCAATTAAACCGATGGAGCACCATCTCAACACTGACCAAAAAAATTTTGGATACTTCTCTTGACTTCCATCTATTATACATTCATCTTGAGAGACACAGTGTAGGCACTGAAAGTCAAAGCCAATTACCAATTACCGTCAAGCAAACCTATCAGTCAAGCAAACCTATCAGTCAAGCAAACCTATCTCCTGCATGTCTGATATCAAGACATCCATTATCAACAGAAACACAATGTAGGTTAAAAGCCATGTTGAAAACTAAAATATTACAACTGTTGGTGATTTATTTAACAATTATTTTATATGTATATAAAAATAAATGTGGTTAAATAAAATATTTATGTACAGGTCTAAAATTTTGAAGACTGTTTCTTTCATTAAGATGTAGGACTCACTAAGATTTTTACAAATATTGAATACAGTAATATGTAACTTAATATTTTGATTTACACGTTTTACTGTATTTTCTTTGAAATATTCATTAGATGTGAATTGTCAAGGAATCTGAGTGTAACCCTTCTCATCGATATGCAGGCGGCATTCAACTGTAGGTCAATTTACGACGACTAAATATTTCGTCAATACGTATTAACCCACTTTACAGCTTCTATTTGTAATGGCATATAATATTTATGTAATAATTATTAATGAAAATAATATATTTTATATATATATATATTCAAAATTTGTGTTATAATTTATTATTCTTACTTTTGTTTCATTCATTATTTCACGCCAGTTTTCCACAAATATATAGTAATTATTTTGATATAAGATGGTATATTTTTTCTTATGTCTAAATAAATAAAAAAATGATTATAAAAAAAACAATAATAAAGATTAAAGATTTCTATATCCTCAAATGTCAAACCTGACCAAATAAATATTAACCACTTAATTTTTTTTTTATCGAATATAATATTATGAATGAATTTTGAAAGTAGCTAAATAATCCATTAAAACTTTTACAAAGTTTTCATTTGCTCTTAAATAACTTAAAGATAAATGTATAGGTTGGAAGATACGAATTTTTACGTTTAAGCTAGGTATTTTGATACAGATAATACGATCATTGGATGTTCCCGAGAAAGCCAAATATATTTGGAACCGCATAGTTTGCGAAAAGGAATTACTAACAAGATGTAACTGTGATGTTTGATATAGAATTACACGCTTTTCAGTCAAATTCAAACCGTTTTTATGTATATTTTCTACCTTTATTGTTTAAGTCACTTACTCATAGAAGTTTTTATCACAGATGTACTATAAACACGGCGATGCAGCCATGGTGCAGTTAATCAAGTTTAAAGGCAATACATTTACCTATTTCCTAGCTTTTTGCCATGGCTGCAATTTTCTACCTTACAAATTGCAAACATTAGTTTTCTTTTTTTTAAAAAAAAAAGGAAGTTTTGCTATGAAAATGCCATAAAATATGTAAAACAAATCACGAATTCTAAACAAATCACATTAAAATCATTATTGGTCGTCTCTTAATCTCGTATCGTAATCAAAGTAATAAATTTGTACGAACACTTATTCTAAACAGTAAAATTTTAAAGGCTAAAGAAAATGAAATTAGTATTATATTTTTAATGTAAATTTTAATTTTTCAATATTATTGTACTCTAAACACATATAGATGAAAACAAATTAATCTTAAATCTAGAGGTTATATATTTAATTTTATTTTTAAATTTCAAACAATCATCTAAGTAAATAGTATATACAATACTGACGGAATATTAATATTACAAATGAACTCTAAGGATTCTTAAACAATAAATGTCAACAAATGAAATTCAACTTATAAGTTTTAAAAATATTTTCATTTAATGAATTATAAGACAGGTATGATTTCGGACTTTTAGAATTTATTGCTATTAACATAAAAAAGTTATATCTCATGTTATGTGGACTGCGCTGTGTAAAATAAATAATAAAAAATATTAAATCAAAGTTATTAATGCTTTTTTACTATAAAACTGAAAATTTATTAGGATAAGAAAGGGGATTATTAACTATGGAGAAAAATTGACAGAAATTTTTTGAAGATCTTCGATTCCAGATAGAAAGCCATTTATAAGCGAGTCTTATTAACTGAGACCGAGCGGAAGCAGGTATTGAAAAGACGAACTAATTTATCAAAACTCGCTCTAAGATAGACGAGTGTCTATTTATTTTTAGCCAAAGATGTAAGAGTTCCAGTAGTTCCAGTATGAGATCCAAAAACAAATGAGGTTTAGTAGTGTTACGATGACCATATAGATACTATATAGATATATGGTACATAAAATCTATGGTTTTCTAAATAAGCAATTACAGGCGTGACCATGAGGCGTGATAGACGCGTATAAATGTCCGTATATTGCCTCAGCCGATGTTAATGATGATATAATTTATTTATTTATTTGCCCTTTATTGTTAAATTTACAAAAGGCGAACTTAATGCCTAGTGGCATTCTCTACCAGTTAAGCTTGGTGAAGGTGAAAATTTGTGGTAGTGGTTAAAAAAAATACCAATTAAATTACAAATATTGGTATAAGTATCTTGACTATGATTATTCTACAATAACCATCTTACTATTTTTGTTTTTTAAAAATGTCTGAATTGTTTTAGAATATTAAAATATTTTATATTTAATTTCATCACATATGAGAATTTAACTACAGCTGTTTTAAAGAATATTATTTGCGTATTATTGGTTTCATTTTATTTTTATTTTAACCTGACGTCTTGAATGCTCTGCAGCAACCGTATTTACAGTACGCGACATTTAAGTGTCTGTCAGTAAGTTAGTTAATTAGTTGAGTTAGAGTTGTATGCAACCTAATCCTTCTTGGAAACTTGCCGAATTGCAATTATCCTTTCTAGAGCGACAGTAATTGACTTTTAAATAAAAATAAAATTGGTGAGTGTTAGGTTATTACTTATCCTTTTCAAAGAGTTCAATAATTATAATACGATTTTTTGATTATATAATATTACACACAATATAATAAAAAAAGTAAATAGACACACTTTAAATATTATTACTTCTAATATTACTATAACACAAAATTAATATAGAGCAGATTCTCACTCTTATTCATTAATATTTTAAATAGATTATGGAAATGAAATTTGAAAACGGGTTAGTAATTTGAAATAATATAATATTATTCTATTTAATAATCTGTTTGGTCTGAATTTATAAGGTTTAAGATATAACCGTATTTCGACACCATTTATTAATGTAATTTGGTAAAGATAAATTGAATTTATAAATATCGTTATAAATCGATTTTTACCTGTTTTCTGTGTAATAAAAACGTTAATATTTATGTATAAGATGTCTTAATAGAAACCTCACATTATTTTATATAAGTAAGGTAAGACTTGGAAAGTCCTTTATATATATAGTATACAAATTTGAAATAGACGTCTGTGAATCCTATTTCAGGTTTTCATAGAAATGGTAACCTGGATGATTCCTATTAATATTTGAAGGTGTTGTTAAACACATGCTTAGCTTTGACATTATACAGTCAACATTAGCCATGAATTAAAAGTTAACTAAAAAAAATGAAATAATAATTATAAAAACAAAAGGAAAAATTTATTAATACAACTAAATATAGGAGCTGTTGAAGAACCGAAGGGTACGGTTTTCTGCATCACGTCGTTCGGCAATTCAACTCCTTGCGGGTACATTTTTCATGCTATAGTACAATAATAAATATAAGACACATTAATGAGAATTATACATGTTTAAATCATCTTATTTTAATATATCTGTAAATATTAAATGAATGAGATCAAAAATGATTTTTATTTTATTCGCCTTGAATGGAATAAATGTTTTCATGAAACAAATTTTCATTTCTAAAAAGAGCTTGAGCTTGAGCTAATTATTATCTAAACTACAATCAGTTTAGTTTAAATAGAAAAGTTAGTGTATAAATAATTATAAAATTATTTTTTTATAAATATACTTTAAAAAATAAGTTGAGATCCTAATAATTTATTTTTAAATAATTTTCCGCCTATAGTATAATCAAACTTTATAGGCGCCATAATCTTTTAGACAATCGTTTGATAGACATATATAATAAATAAAATTATTAAGAGTCTGATGTTTGGAATATGATCATCACATGATACATAACATAAACATAGTGCTCTGAAAAATACCTAGTCACGGGATTCAAAATGCTTATTGTCTTGTACTACGAGTACTTAAAAGCGTATTTAACAGTATCTCATCTTCTTTTCTACCAGAAAAAAACTGGTCTGCTATAGATCGTTTCTCAAACATACGGAGATGACACTGTTACTCTGTGACAATTGTCCTTTCCAATAATGAAATGATAAAAATTATGAGAGTGTGTTACGAGGGATCTTGCCTCTGAAAAATAGTAATATCACTACCTATTTCAAATATTAGTGATGTGAAGAAGAAAGCGAATGCCTTAATTCTCTTCGCAATATAATACAATAAGTTTATTTAACACAACAGTCGTTGGCGAAAATCTCACTAGGTTTGAATGATGTAATTGAAAAGTTCACAATTGCCATACTTTATGAGACAAATAAAAATGTAACATAAAAGTTTAAAGCTCTCGCTTGGTAAAATTGTTTTATTTTATTACCTACTTTATTTGCATTCCTTTAGATTTTAACAACCAGAATCCTATAACTTCTGTGAAACCAATGTTTGTACTTAATTAAAATGTAAATAGCCTTAAATTTAATCTATTTCTTTCAGTGTAAAATATTTCGTGTCTACTAAAAGTCGTAAGGTAGAAAAAGTGGGGTCTGCAATCTAAAGGAAAGGCTGTAAATAGAGGTTATTCCGCACGTATACAGAAACCCCGGTAAGTCAGTGGAAGTTGTGATTCAACGAGTACCAAGGGAAATCCAGGTGCGCAGCACTCAAAGGACATTGTATCTGCATCTGCGGTAGAAAGGAAAGTGCAAGAGCAAGCTCTGTCTCAAGATGTTATTAACCAGGTCCAAGATGAGTGCACAGAGTGTAACCGTTGTAATTTTCTCTTTTTGGTTTTTTTGTCGTAATAAAATGGACTATTCAGTGAATAAAATACTTGTTGAACGAGGCATTACATATCGAACCTAAAGTCGAAATTGATTTCGTAATGCCATTGGAGACCTAGCCTAAACATAGCATTGATGCTCGATCCCCTCCAGGTCGTTAGCTAAATCTACTTGAAAGAAAGGCATATTTGTGCCAATTACTTTTCTAAAAATTTAAATTAAGACGAAATTATATTCAAAGTAAAAGATTCATCTAAAATCCTAAATTAAAAAATAAAATGTGCAAGATAATATATTACATAGATAATAAAACATAAAAAGAATTCTTACTATTTTCCGTTCACAACCAGCATTGTAACCACAATGCTGATCTCTCTGTCAACAACGATCTGTCATATTAAGTTCATATGTTATACGATACGGCTTCCACATTTAACTTTTGTACTTTGAATACAATGTAAACATATACTTTTCTGGCAGAAAGAGCAAATTTATGTTTTATTTCCATGCGTAAGAGTAAAATACCACATATAAGATATTAACTTCCTTTTTCTTTAGGAATCATAACAAACTTTAGCATTAAACTAAAGCGTTCAAATTATATACTATAATACTATGAATTTTACAAACCTCAAACTGTATTGTTGTTGTCCTTAAACGAAGAGAATTTAATTATTATAACAAAGACAACTGCGGTCTTAAAACATCAATTCAATGTTAAGGGCTTTTAAACACTCCCAGACACCTATATCACCAAGTTCTAGCTAAATCTGTACATTATATGAAAATCATAAAAAAAAAACATTTTTTTTCTATTATTAGTGACTTGCAAGGATTTTCAAAAGTTGATTTGATTGAATAAAGTTGTATTAAGGAACCTTAGTTAAATTGTTTTAAAATTCACTCAATATCTTGTCAATAGTTTTAACATGTGTCATTTATTATTAATTATAATATTTTTATATATCCGATTTACTTAAAAATATTTTTTAAATAAATTGAATTTATGTAAAATAATATATATATATATATATAAATTTATTTTTTTTATATTAAATAAAAGTATTACGGAGGCCTCCGCATGAATGGGTTAAAAAGTATATTAAGTAACTGTAGTACTGATATACATCAGTATACAGAAAAGATTGGCATACATCAGTATATAGAAAGGATTGGCAAGAATACATACTGTATTTGCATGAAATGTATATATAAACATGTTGAGGCTAAATAAGCTTATTTAAAATTTCATTCAATATAGAATGAATTGATTGTTTTGGTTAAGTTTTTCATAAAAAAGACTCCCTCCTATAAATGTCCTCTCCTTCTCGTTGAATATCATTATATGAAAAATGGTAGTCGAAAGGTGGCAGCTTAATTATCGGTTTCAAGACGGTATACCGGTTGGGAAGGATTAAATATTTAAAAAAACAAAATCATGTTACTACGTCTTAATAATAAGTTTTATAAATATACACTTAATTATCACCGTAAGACATAAGTTGTATAGCTTTAAATATATATTTTATTTTGAACAAAAAAAAAATCTTGTAAAAGTGAAGTTAAAGGAGAAAACCAAGACATTAGGCAAAAAGTAAATCGGAAATTCTCCTGGAAATCGTTAAATATACATTTTTTTTGTCTTTATTGTAAACAACGGTTTTAATAAAACTCTCTGAGTATTTATTTTTATGAGTAGTTATTAACTGATAACATAAAGTGGTACTATAAAATATTTACTGTTTATTAATTCAACTTTAAATTAAAAACATAATTTATACATTTATAAGTTATGTTTTTTACTTCATCTCGGAAGTCACTATAAAGTATTATAAAATATTTGTTCTAATGACTTGGACTGAGGTCTCTCAATTACTGTCCTTCGAAGTTTTTATTTGCCATTAGCTGCAGATATTTCAAGTCCCTTTTAGCTGTATTATCGTTTTAACAACTTTTTAAGATAATCATAATTTATTCGTCTACATAAATATAATTCCTGACGCAAGTAAAAATTATATCATTTGATATCAAAAGATACATTTACTATATATTTGTGGATAACGGACAGGACATATTAAAATAAATAATATTTTAAATCTCAAATAATATTGTTATTATTTAAAAATCACTCATATTAACTTGGTTAAATAAAAATTAATACATAATAATTATCAACATTTGAAAGTTTGAATGAAGTTTAATGAGACAGTGTGTCAGGAACAGAAATTTCTTTAAAGTATTTTAGGTGATATAAAATAATTTTTAGTTTTGGTTATAATTAAATAAAACTGAATATAAATTGTAACAATAAATACACTTAGTTGCTGAAACTTAGTCTACAGTTGAAACCAGGCTCCATATCGATTAAATGGATTGTCTTTACCTTTACTATTTAGAATGCCTTCTATTAAATAAATGAACAATAAAATAGAAGTCTTTTACTTTTATGTTTAAATAGGAAACCCTGTTTCAGCCCTGAAGTCTTGAAGTTATCGTGTTTACGGATGGACAGACAGATAGACAAATATACTAGACAATCTTATAAAGTAGCCTTTGTTAATTACAAATGAAATAAGCGACAATTTATAAATGTAAAGTCGTGGACATGATATATAAATTTCATCGGTTTCAAAGTTGACGAATATGATTATTTGAAATAAAAATATTTTTACGGATTAAAACTCGCGTTATAATTTGGTTATATTTTAATTTTAACAGGACGTTTCGAATGCTTTGCAGCAATCGTGTTCACGGGTAGATGAGATGTAAGTGTCCGATATATAACAACCCTAAACTTCTTCAAAAGATGCCGGGATCATGACCGTATACCGGTATGTGTTAAATTTTCACCTAAGAAGGATATCAAGCATTGCGATAGGATACTCCGCCAGGCAAGTAAAAGATTACTTAGTCACCTTATTAGAATATGATTATGTTTAATTTGGAGTAAAATGTCTTAGGGTTTGTGTAACCGTAATTTCTTTACAAACTTGTATATTTGACATCGTTTCATTAAAACTTTGGAGAACTAATAGTTTATGCCCGGAAATATTACTTTTATCTCAGTTTAATCTCAAAAACACTGTCATAGCGCAAAAGCTATTAATTTAAACTAGACAATTACTTCGAAACCTGGACCTTGTGAATGATTTAGTACTAACTTAATATTTCCTAAGAAAATTTGATTATTTTTATCCTCGATTATCAATGTTGAAATATTTTTTTTACAAGACAAGTTTATTAAGCAATTGCGAATTGAAATAAAAAAAATATCCTGCTTAATATTTTACCTCAAATGATATGAAATAGAGGAATATACCTAAAAACTTCATTGCCAATTTACCAATCTTATATTTTCGGTGGAGGATGACGGCAGGGATATTAGTTGAAGAAACAAACTGTTGTAGCCTAGATTTAAAAAAATATATAGACTTTCTTAATTAAATATTGTTTCAAGAGTATGTGTAATAACACATTTGTACATGTCGTATATTAAGATTTTTTTAGTTTTTTTTTTTTTTACGATCTAAATTTAAAACTATACAAGACAAAAAAATTTTAATATGTTTTTTCGGAGAGGGACTTTGAAGCTAAAAATAACCACAAACTAACCCTTAAATTTTATTTAAATTGCTTTTTTTTATCTCCTAGTACTCGTTTTTATAAATTTTAATATTATGAGATATAAGCTGCCTTTTACTTGCGTCTAGCAAATTTATAAAAATAGGCTATATAATCACATAAGATAAGAAAAAAAAAGATTTAATAATTATTATTAATATAGTGTTTTCTTAAGAATTTTTTAGCGAGATAATTCTATTTCTGTAAAACTATAGTCCATAGAGTCAGTCGGTCATAATTTTTAGAATACTCGTAAGATGACTGATTATATTTGATTAGATATGGTCATTGGACTTTATTTTTAGAAGCTGAATTTATTTTCTTAGTGTTGTAATTTAAATTATATAATGATTTAATCGACTTATTGTTGATTTTTTATTGATTGACTTATTATGATATTTTTAATAGTTTTGAAGCTGCCATTTTTTTGCCTAATTTACTGTGTTTTGATAATGAAGTAAAAAATTTTATATTTTACTTGCAGCAAAATATCTGTCAGATAAATAGTAAAAAAATACTTAAAATAAAACTGAGTAAAATTTATTTTAAAATAATCAGATACTATAGTATAAAATAAAGATAGACGAATAAAAATAAATAGTAAAATATCATAATTTTTGAGCTCGAAAGCATAGGTTAACTTTTTGTCTGACATTCAGTCCACGTACACTGTACAGCTATGGACAGCGACAAAGTTGACGTTAAACAACCCACTTCACTGTCTCATGGCGAAGATTTTACGACTTCCACGTATTAGCAACTACTTCGAAGTCAAATCTAAAAGTCTTCTATATTCCAAACGCATGCAAAGACAACAATTATTATGAATAAAGTATTATATCCATGTGAATTTAAATATAGTTTCTTAGGTTTTGTTATTTTCATTCTGATCATATATCAAGTTTAAATTTATACTATGATTTAAAAACACATGTGAAACGGTTTAAAATATTCAACCTCAAAATTTTCGTTTTTTTTTTTATATTTATAACTATTTTACAGATAATCTTTAAGCATTAGATGAAACATTAGAGCTGTATATATTTTTTATTAAAAATTGTAAGAAAAAAATCGTCTACACGAATAGACTCGAATCAAGCTTCTTGAAAATTTGTAATAATCTGGAAAACCGTACCGTGTTATATACACTCTTAGTAGATATTGCATTGTGTTTGGATTCGTATTAGTCGATTAAAGAAGTAATTACTGTCAACTAATATGTAAAACGTATAAATTGTAAAGAAATTAAAAAAAAAAATTCAAACGAAATAATTGTAGAAATTTCGTAATTTCTTAGAACAAATATTATTTAAAACTAAACATAACTTCATCATTTTGTCTTTTGATCGTCTTGCCTCTAGAAGGTACCAGGTATTTAGTTGTTGTTAAGATATCTCATCCTAAAGATAAAAAAAGTATTCATTATAGAACTATGTATTGGGAACAACGCTTTAAATTTATGTAAAGTTTAAGCGTAATCTTAAGATACTATCTAATTTCAATAATTCTATCTAATTTCAATAATTTTAATAATTCAATGGCGAATATCAGTAAAGATGTTTTTGAAAACACCTAATAAACTAGAATTACCTAATAAAATTTTAATTACAGCTAAACCTGTAGAATGTGGATTTACCATAATAATTAAAATATAATAATTGCTTAAATTTTACATATATTTAACAGAAAAATGGTGGTCATCTCATACGAGTTTTATTTTTGAAGTGAGCGACCGAAAATAGTCTTTCTTCTACTAAAATAAAAAATGAAGAACAGCTCATTAATATCGGTCCTGTAGCTTTTTTATTAAAATATAAATAAACACCATTATTGTATTAATTAATACGTACAAAATATAACGTCTCTGACATCTTGAAACCATAATAATTTCAACCTCATTCTGGCAGAGATTATTAAGATTTTCGTCATAGTCAAGGACTTTTAATAAGTCTAATATTATAAAAATGTAAAAATAATTTCTTATTATATTTTTTTGTAACAAATGTTCTAGATTAGTTTAACCATTATGAAGTATTACTAAAAAATACAATTATAGTTCATATATATATACATATTTGAACAGTTTAAGAAATAGATTTTCATACAATTCAATTTAAGAAAAATTAAGTTGATTTAAAACGATATTCACTAAATCAATAACATTCTTACTGAGAACAATTAAATTTCATTATAAAGCATTTTCTCTTACACCAAAAATAAATTAATTGGCAAGATGCCGGAAAGAATCGGGTTGTATCCAAATCACAGAAGGGTCTGTTGAAATACATATATTTTGTAAACCAGTGTCAATCCGCTTCTATTTCTTTTTGTTTAAATGTTTTGTATTGAAGTTCAACAAATTCAATTAATAAATCGCTTAAAATTTAACTTATTCGCGTTTTATTAGATATTTCTAGATTCATTTCAATATTAAAACAACAAAATAAGCTTTAAATTTTTTTTAATACTGCTCATTATACTTTTACTTTACTAATACTTTTTTTTAATACTTTAGTCTGCTACCTTTAAGTATATTTAAAATATTGATAGAGTCAATTGAAATACAGTTTTATCGATTTAAGTTAAATTGTTCTACTTGCTTTAAATATTTTTAAAATTCTCTTTATGAAGTAGACACTCGGAAATTCCTTTGAAAAATTCTCGATGTTTAATTTTATATAAAATGATTTTTTTATTATTATTTTACAAGTATAAGTATTAAAGTGAAGTTATTTTATTCAATATTAAAAGCTGTAAAATTCTTTAAGAAATGTATTAGTTTCGCTATGGCATTAGAATTTTATAGTACATTCATTGAAGAGGATTATAAAAAATATATTAAGTACATGAAATAAAAATGTTCGCAAAGCTTTCATATTCACATAGTACGAGTATGTAATTACTAGCTTATATGAACTTAGCTGCGGTCTGTAGAATGTAAAGAAAAATGTAATTCATTGGTTAATTTAGTATTCGTTGTGAAACTCTGAAAATGTCAGGCTCCCAATATTGGACATGGAATTTTATTATTATAAATATTTGGTTTTTCATGTAGATTAAACATTGTCCGTATAAAAGAAAACTCGCTTAATAAGTTAGTGGCATTAAAGCTCAGTAAAATTTTTAGATTTATATAATTTAAATATTTTAATATGTGTAACTAGAGCCTTACGTTTTAAAATCGAATTAATTAAAGTTAATGATAATGTTGCGTTGCAATTTTAAGTTTAGTTTTTTGATAGTAAAAAAATCAAAAGGATTTAATTTAATTCAACGAGCAAACGCAACGAATTCCACATTAAAAAGCTAGTGAATAAATAAAATATCAAAACTCATTTATTCCAAACATTAATGAATGCTAACAAATTATTTCAATACTTTGTTGTTTCTACTTTTCAACATACAACAGAAGCGTTCGTGATTGCGTCAGTAAAATAACTTTATACTCTTTATTTAATATCGTTTCAGTAAAGTGTAGAAAAAACATTAATTACTTTTGCTATGAAGTCTGTGAAGTTAATTCTCAAGTACTCTATGATACCGCTAAAGTTAATTACTTTTTATAACCAACGGACTAGAAATTGTATATCATTGAGTCATTGACAGAGGTATTAGAGGTAATTCATTTGATTCTCATGTTAATTATTTAACTACAGTTTTATAGTCATACATATGTTACTTAACACACCTAATATAAAAATATCTTCCTTATATAAATGGTTTTAAATTTTAAAAATACTCTATCGGCCTTGAATATATAACCAAAACGAAAAATAAAAATATATGATTTTATTTCATTATCACTATTTCTTCGTTAAAATCTTAAATTAACAACGTTAAAAATATTACAATCAAGTTTTTGGTGTAAATATTAGAATAATATATCATAGAATAAACTAGTTTGTTAAAAATGTAAGGTTCATATTTGCGTATGAATAACATTCGTTATCGTTTATTATATCAATGTACTGGTTCATTAGATATGCATCCATGTGTAAAATGTTTCTCTTTTGTTTTAAATTTATTTACAAATATTTGGGCAAATAAGTTTCGAATCTAGTGTCTACTTTTGAATTATCTTTTGGTTTTGTTATATTTTTATAAATTTAATTATATTTAAATTTGAACTCTGCAATAATTGGTATTGACCAATGCCATCATGAAATGAATTATTTAAAGATAAATCAGGACAAACATATTTACAATTTAAACAGAAAAATATAAACAATCTACCTCACACTAAAATTAAAGGAAAGAAAACTGAGATTCAGATACGTAAATAACACTAAGGAACTCTAAAGTAGGAAAAAATTTAATTGAAAATAATTTTTAAAAAAATATAAAAATCCTAATTCTTACACCTAATTATGCAATCGCTTCGTTTTTGATACCAATGTATGCGTATTTATGGCTTAGAACTGATTAGTTATAACGCAACGCAATAGACCAACCATCTTTTTAGTGTTTTTGAAAAAACTAAAAACCGTATAATCCCGATTTCTAAAATACCAATTTTGAGATTCAGGTGTTTCAGGAGCTAATTGGCGCGTGTTAATAATAGCAAAAAGTGTTTACAAATTGGAAAAAAAATATCTTGTAGTTTTCTTTTGTTTTGTTTTTTTTTTTAAATGCTAAGGTGGAGGAACATGCTTTAATTGTAATAAGTTCTCTTAATGACTTTAGGGAAAATACTGTTGGAATGGATTTTTTCAAAAAGTAACAATAAAAAGATTAATATTATAACTTTTATCTTAACCAGTTATTATGATGGGACTTCAAAGATTATCTCTAGTACTTAATGTAAGGACTTGTAAGTAAATATACTTAGTCGCAAAATATAACATAATGTTCTGACAGTAGCCACGGCACTAAAATATATATGTACACCCTAACAACATTTTATCAGCAATATATATATACTGTAGATAAAGTCATATACATCTGGACTCAGCACTCTTTTTTAATAAAGAAACATAGCGCAACCCACATACACTAAAATTATCATTTTTTAGCGCGACACATGACGGCGACAAGTATCATAGAATACGCTCTTAATTATCAACGCAAGGTTTAATTCAGAATATAACATGTTTGGAATTCGTTCAACACGATTTTATAAATATAAAGTCTGGTAACATTTTTATTATAGACTTAGATACCTTAATCATGTAATTCGTTCTATTCCTATCTTAACGTGTAGTCAAATATAACAAAATATTAATATGATATTTTTAATTATCGTTTTGTTTTATTTAGTCTAGGAAAAGTGAAAAAAGTCTTTAAAAGTCTTTAAAACTATTATATCTACATGAATCATTAAGAAGTCTCCTTCTTTAAGCATGATAGCTTTCAAACATTTAAAAAAATTACAGGCACTTCCTATAAAACATATTGTTACATAGCAAGCTTTTTAAGTTAATTATTAATCAACGGTGGTAAAAGGACAAGTTCTTACAATGAGAGTAGAACATCTCAATTTGAAGAATTACGACACTAACTATGTATTTCGTTTCATATGTAAAAAGTATTATTATGAGTCACAAGAAAACGACAAAAGTGATACCTGATGATCTTTTGAGAGAAAAAATACTACTTTATTGGTTATACCGTATTAGCTTGAATGAATATACTATGATAAAGGTCTATATATGTTTGCTGGTAAAACAACACAGAACCTTGACAATACAATTTTGTGGTCCAAACTATTCAATAGAGCTCGTTACTTGTTGTTTATTTACTTGTAAATATCCAAACAATAGTTTCTCATATTTTATATGTTTGTTTGTTCAAGACTCATGCAAAACCAATAATAATTCTTCTACTACTATTGGACTATTAGATGTAGTATTAAACCGCTCAAAATTCAGGATACTTTTTACTTCGTTATATTGTCTTTTTACAAGAAAAAAACACAAAAATTAGTTTAAGCTCTGAATCATAGTGTCAAATTACAAGAATATTTAATGATAAATCCAAACAAATCTTGTATTAATTTACTTAATTTGTTCTTATTCCAATTTTTCAATAACACATGCAATTCTTATGACTATAAGTATATTACATTTTCATCACAGAATATGTTAGAAAAGAGAATTGTCTATCTTATGCTATAACGTAATATCCAATGACATTATTGCAAACCAGGTCGCCCTCAAAAGTGCAAACTTTTACAATCACACTACACGAAAGTTTTCGTTAGTCACAGATCCATTTAAATATACGGTGTTTTAATTCACAGCTGTGAAGTAGAACTCGAGGGCGTAAATTTTCATTGTAACGTAATATAATGAGCCTACTTTGCGAAATATGCCGAGACGGAAACCTATAATTTGTTTAAAGTACTTGAAAACTTTACAATTCCTAATATACTTTTAGAGACAAATAAATAAAAGGTAAAAGTTGAAATAACTCTTAGAATGTTAAATGTTTTAAGTTATTTTTAAATAGAGTTTTTTTTTCTATGATAATATTAGTCCATTTATTTAATAAATACAATGTATATATTTCTAAATAGTTTGTATATAAAATATATACGAGTATTATGTAATAAATGTAATTAATTATTAAAATTTTCTGTTTTCTCGTTTATCCACAAAATATAATCAGTCAGTTTACATTGTCAAATATGTTATTCTAACTGTGCATTATAATAATTAACATTCTAGTTTTACTATTGTATAGAAATACATAAACGCTTACTTTTTAATATCTTGTATAGAACGAAGCTCTCTATGAGAGAATTTCTGCGTCTTATGGGTAAGCATCAATCAAAAACGGTATATCCGAAAATTTCCAAATTTGGTACACTGATACATCAGTCTGGAGATAGTTTGAATTAAATTTTTTGAAAAAAAAAAAAATACGTAAACGTTTTGTAAATGTAACTTCGGTGCTGTTTGTACCTCGCTTCGCTTAGTAAGCTAACACATACAGAGATTTTAGGAGCGCAGCGAGACAAAATTGAGGTCTGTTCACGCTCCTAGTCTTAATATTGACAAGAAAACTGACAGGATTGACAGTTTTAAATTGCCTGATTTATTTATAAATAAGATGACACCCTTCCTAAAATATTAATAAAAGCAAGTAAGTGTTAAACACTTTTATCGTTTAACAATATTTATATTGTTTCGGAAAAGAAACTACTAAAGAGACACTAAGCTTTAATTATTTTAAAAGTACTATCATTTCAAACATCATTTAGTGGTTGTCGCTTTTACTTGATATGTTATGTCAATGATATCAAATAAGTGTATATACTTTGTAATTACAGTGGTACTAAATGTATTTATTATTTACATTGCACTTTGTTAATATTATATTAATAAATAACAAATATATTTGAATTTCTTAGAAAACTAAACCTTATTTACAGTTTAATAACTGTAATATTTTGATAGATTTGATTTAAACTATGTGTGTGTGTGGGTTTGTGTGTGTGTGTGTGTGTGTGTGTGTGTGTGTGTGTGTATCACGTGATACCTTAGAAAGGTATTAATTTTCATCATTCGAAATATATACATTTTTGGTCAACTTATCTATTTTGATATAAATATATTATTATACAAAATCTACACAATACAATAATAAAAGCTTTTGTATTCTCAAAATGAAAATATATATTTTCCTTTAGTATAAATAATATATGAGACGTCGGCCACAGTGATCTATTATAAAAATAAAAGTGTATTTACTGCCCAAAACAGCATTGTGCTTTAACTCTATAATTATTGATTTATAGGTTTTGATTTGCTAAGACTCGGGGACACGGTTTGAGACTTAAATAATTGTCGGTACGTCGCATGTCGGTATTCTTTATTAAATTTATAACTTGTTGACGAAATAGCTTAATTGAAAAAGGCAATCTATGAAACGTTTAAATTACGGTTCGTTAATAAATAATCATTGCGTAAATTTTTAATTATACTTCATTCTGATTAAAAATCAACCAAATGAAACTAATTTATAAATTAAATGTAAAGGATTCAGAATAATATGAATTCTGTTGCAAATGTTTTTTATTTGTTTTGAACAAAAATCCGCCTTTAATGTAGCCTGTAAAAAGTTTAAAATATGTAGGTTATAATATTTTGTTGTTTCAAATATTGATCGTAATAAATCCAATGTATTAACAATCAATGTACATGTTGTATGGACTAGTGCATTAGCACCCTCAGAACTTTTACGATCCACTAGAGGCCCGAAAAGTTACTTGAAACGTAAAACGATTCACATGTAGACCGCAATCCCTAGGCGGTTAGCGTAAAGATGTTTTGTTGATTTACTGTATCTGTCAATCAAATGTCCCCTCAAAATCCAAAGATCCAACTCTAATAGAAATAAATTAATTTATATGAAATAACTCAACAAAAAAAAATCGTCTAACATTTTAGGCATTAAGAATTCGCTTGGTTTAAAAATCACGTTTATAATGATATTTATAATAATTTATTTGATTAAATTATATTAGTGTGTGTGATGAACTGTCTAATTTTAACAAAGTCATACAGAGCATTGACGTCGTTACTTATTCGGGATGCCATAGATTGCTTTTGGATCTTATATGAGTTTGTATCGTCTCAAATCCTGCAAATCCTGTATATATATATATATATTTATTAAAAAATCTCGTGAAAAATAATTACAACATAATAAAAGGCAGATAACTCAAAATAATAGATTATTTACAAAAAAATTGTCCGTTTCAACTTAAAGTAAAAATTATTTTTGTGAAAATGATTTCAGTTCTTTGCCAGGTATACCAAATACGATTTATTAGTAATGAAAACTCTACAAAATATTTCATTACTAATAAACAATATTTAATGTTTTCTAAGATTTACACGTTTTATTGAAACGAACAATATTTATGTTTATTAAATTTGGTTTAGTTTTAACTTTGAAATCAAAGTATAATAATCTTTTACAAGAATTAAAGATTACGACTGTGGTAGCTGATGGCTTCATCAAATATTCCACTTATAAGAACTGATTCAACTACTACCCGTGCCAACATTTTATACTCTCAAAAGCATTATTTTACTTTTCATGGGGTAACTTGATTTCTAGTTTTGACCCAAACACTTTATCTAATGATTCTGTCTCTTCAACCTACAAAATAAAGTTAATTACTTGTAGTGGACTTTTACTTAGGACAGGACTTTTTTTTCGTAGATCTTTATAACGTATTATATACATATATGTCAACGAGCAAGAGTTTATGGTTTCTCATACAACGTAGTCAGTAGTTTACCATATGTTATTCCCATGCTGCTAATTTTGACGCATAATTATTATTATTGATAAAAGAGATGTAAAGCTTACACTTTTTACCTTTTTTTTTGTTTTTTTTTTTAATATTAAATTATTTTATTCTTAGGGACCAGAGGTGGTTAATGACAAAAAAAAAGACATCAACAACTTTTACTTTACTTCAAAAATTTTTATATTAACAAAAACAAATCAATCATAACTAGCAGAAACAATTTAAACAATATCAAAACTTAGGGTTAACTGGATAAATTTACAGTTTAGGTATTTCACTGAACAAATGGGCAGAGCTTCCACTATATCTCAAAATCTGACGGTAATTGTGTTAAAATATGAGTGCGCAGTCATTTTTATTAAGACCATCGCCCCTCCACTAACTACTCTGACACATCTTTCGCTAACAGTATATACATTATTGTAGTTAGTTTTTCAAAGTATTTTTCTTTTCTTAAAAAATAAAAATTTAAATGGCTTAATATTTTAAATATTGCCCGTGTAAAGTAATTGTATATACCAACATTATTTACCTTAAACATTTATATATAGTCTTACAATATACAGTTACAATAATGATGACACATTTTTACAATTTTCATTCTTGTTCAACTGTTGAATCTTTTGTCTTTTACTTTTTTTGTTAGTCTTTTTTTTCCATTTTACAGAATCGTCGTATTTATGTTAACTGAGGTTAAAGATTTCTTTAACATCTTGAAATGTGTTATGTAGTAAATGAAGATTTGAAAAACTGAAGAAAATGATGAAATCTGTGTTATACTTGGTTAATAGAATATTTAAATTAGATGTTTCAATGTAAATCTTATCACAATATTCTTTTAAAAAGCGCACAAAATCTGAACATTAGTTTAAATATTAATGATATTTATTTCAATATTTTTGTATTAATACCCTCGTAATCCACAAGTAATATTATCCATAGCTATTCTTCTATTCACGTTAAATTTATCGGAATTTGCTCGACTAGTTCCGGAACTGATCTCTCGTTGGCTTTAACTGAATCAGATCACGCCGCGATTCCGCCATGCTTCAAAATCATAAATAAGAACCCGTCCGGGGGGAGGGGTTCGAAACTTATCGGGTAAATTCCGACACATTAAACGTCAAAATAGTAATTATTAAGCAAATAATTCTTTTTATTGAATGTTCATAATATATATGTTTGGGGATAATACTAAATTAACATATATTTAATTTAATAAATTGAAAATCATTTATTTTGTTGAGATTGACAAACGACAATAAAAACAAAAAATAAACAATAAAAATAACTGTAGAAAATAAATATTTTAAGCCTTTTTTTTATTTTATATGTGAGTATGTTTGATAATAACTACAACTGAGGTACTTTCACTTTGTGAGATAAGAACATCTTGTGTTGAATAAGTAAAATACTTTTTATTAGACAGAGAATTCATGACAATTCAGTATAAAACGAAGTCTGACAAATACTCTCTCAGATATCTAGCAACCGTATTAAATTCAATTTATTTTAGTAGACATAAATATCTCTTAGAGTGGTCCTGCAGTCTATTAGTACATTCTAATCTACATCTTGTACTAATGTAATCGTCATCGTACATTTTGATATTATTTAAAGTATCAATATTCATTTGAATAATTGATAACAAAAACGATAATTTCAATATAAAATTTTGTAAATAAAAATTTTTCAACAATTAAGAATCAAACGAACTTACCTAGTGAAGTTTATTATTATACGAGTGTCTTGACCGAAGATGATTACATATTACAAGCAGCAGTACCTGGGATGATGCTGTCCTTATCACACTTTTAAAGAGAAAATATTTTAAAACATAGTTTTAAAATGTTTAAAAGTATGCGTAATGACTTCTCCACTATTCCTATCTACATCGCCATATAGCTCGAATCACTAAAACTAACCGCTGTCATATTAACAATTGAAATAGTAGTCAATGTATTTGTTTTCAATTAAGGAGTTCAATAAACTTTTATGTTTAAATAAGACATATTCTTACTAAATATTATTAAGTATAGAAAAAATAATAATTTTAAAATAAAACTTGAAAAATGCTAAGTATAAAATAAAAATAGCGATACGTGCTGTGCTGGGGGCATTACGCGTCACAAGGAAAACAAGCTCTTTCGACTTTAAATTTTCCGATCAAACAAATTGCAATGGATTTACACTTTTTGTGGGCTCTGGCGCTGAAAAGAAGAAAAATTAGTTTTCTATTTTATCGCTCGGTAAATGGACGATTCATTACAAGACTGCTGACAACATAATTCTAGAGTTTTTGTGGACAATAAAAGATTGAGTTAATCTGTTAAACAAGTGAAAACAATAATACCGTATACTACGACAATTGTAAATAATTGTATCAACATTTATATTTTATATTTAATACAAATAACAGTAGTAGAAGTAATAGCCATTTTAAATCATCATGAGATTCTTTCATATAAGTACTTTCCTATTTACTCTTTCTAATAATTAATATATCTATCTCTTTTATCAACTAATAGATTTATCTCGCTCTATTAAACAAAATTGTCAACAAAATTCAACAAGATTGTAAACAAAATTCTCTTTTCATCGACATGTTAACAATGTTTTAGTTTTTGTACTTAAAAATGTTGTAAGATACTTAAACAACTTGTTTTCACTACCAACGGTCTAGGAAAATAAATATTGTGCCATCTCGAAGTCAGTGCTACCAAGAAAACCATCAACATGTTAAGTTATTTCTTATAGAAGACATCTTAGTCTTGTATACATTTACGGAATAGGAACTATAAAGCCTTAAAAAGCTAATGTAAAGTTTTTAATGTATTTTAAAGTAAAATAATATCTCAAATTTTCAAAAATACTTAATTAGCTTTAACATTAAATGTATACTGAAACCATAGGTTAGGTTAGGAGCTTTAATTTATTAAAGATAGTTTAAACAAACTTTACTCCTATCAGATCGGCGGTGAGTGAAAAGGTGAGAAACACCTTCGCAGCTTTGTTCCACCCAAGTTCTATTTTTTTTAAATTATAATATTAATTTTTGAGGAATATAAAAATGTATACATTTTGAAAAATTTAAGATTTTTCTCCAACATGCTTGTAAATTAGAGAACTATTTTGACAACCTTCTTCTGGATAACAAGCCCCACTACAACCATGTCGTCTGGTTTTAAAAGTAAGTAACACTGTTCTGAAATATTAATAATAAGTTCAATAATTAAAAGTTAATTTCAATGTGCAGTCATTTGATTTACAGTCGTAAGGTAAGTCGTGGAAGTAGGCTTTAGTTTTATTTGTAATTTGGTTTGTTTTTTTTCGAGAAACGGAAACTTTCAACGTGTTTAATGTTTAAAATAAGCAAGATAAAAGCTGTACAAAAACCGCTTGTTAATTAACATTAAGGTATTTAAGTTTATTAAACAGCTTTAAAGCCAGGACAATAAGGAAGACAAAGATAAAACTCTCCAGATTTAAATGGGAGTGTTGCTCCGAAATTATAAATATGTCGCTGCAGGTGCCATGAACCTTATTTTGCTAAAATTTCATTTATAATTTACTAAACTGTTTTAATAAAAAAAGTTTTCAAGTAAAATCGATTCAGAGATTAAAATAAACAAATTATATAGAAATTTTATGTTATTATATAGCATAGACATATATTTATTGGCCATCATTAAACATCTTCTCGGTATACTCGTAATTAAACACGATTGCTTTATCTTCATTCACAACTTGATTCTATTTTGTATTCGATAATAATAATAATAAGCCCTTACGCCCAATGCCCTTATGAATACTATTCTGAAACACGTGGTAAGATTTTTGGTGTCTCGCACTTACATACCCTTTGTCATATTAACTTACAACAATAAAATCTATCGTAGATAATCTGAAACAAGTAATTATCAGATATCAAATAACAATGGCAAGTAAAATGATACACGACACTCAAAACGTCATTTCAAAGTGAAATATCGTTTGACGTCCATCAAACCTGTGCTATCTATTTATATTGAAATTATGTAATTTACAATTATATTTTAAATAGAGTAGTCATTTTTTTGTCAGCTACATGATAAGTCTTATTTTATTAAGTTAGGAATAAATTTGTATAGTTTTTCTCTCATTACAGTATTTATATTTGTAGTTGCTTTTAATCTAATAGTAAAAGACACATATTTTGAAATATCTTTAGCTTTTATATTTTGGATATTCTGAATTTGGGGAAAGTATATATAACATGGAAAGTAAGTATCTAATACTTCGCTTGCCGGGATTTAGATAAGTGCACTTTACGATAATAAATGTCCTATGAAAAGTTCATATTGAACTTACATAAAAATTTAAATTATATATGAAAATGTTTAACCACATTTAAATACATTTTGTAACATTTTTTAACTCGACATTACTGGACTATAATAGGTAGAGCTATGGAACGGTATCCGATGACATCCGATGGTATGATACAGTGCCACTACCCCTCTTAATACTTAATATAATGTCTATTTAATTATTAATAATATAAAAATAATAACAATTATATATACAGAAAGATTTATTTTTATCGTCTACATACGAAGTATGAACAATAACATGGAAACTGTGAGTTCTAAGAATGGTTACATTAAAAATATATTTTAAAATTTTGTAAGAAAAATATGGAGTTGAAAAATATTTTAGAGCAAAACTAAAAACTAACTAAATTTAGTAGTAAGTGTCTTAAAATAAATTATTTAAGGAATATTAAATAATATTAAACAATTTGACTTTCTAACACCACTTTTCTTTAAATTTATTTGGTTTAGAAAGTATTTACGAAAATTAGCAGTAACCTTAAAACTCACTTTTTTAAATTTTATTATCTATTTTCACAAAAAAAAATCGCAAATTTCGCAAAAAGGGCATTCCATGGTCTTATAATAAGAATAGTAACCATTTTGACACAGGTAATAACAGCAAATAACAAGATTCCCGACGAGTTGAGAAAATACTTCACAAAATTTCTCATAATTAATCATATCCTTGCTAGTTATCAAAGCTAAGTTGCACATTAACATTAAATCAATTTTATTCAATTCTTCAACCATTATATTTGAACACAACTCCAGTATAGAAACTGACTAGATAAATATAAAAAAAGTTAAAATTTTGAAAAATATTATTGTTTATTTTTATCTTGTGACTATATTCTGAAAGTAACGTAGTAGTAGTTTTTTCTTATATTTTTTTATAGTACATTTAAGTAAATGAAATCATCTTTGTCACACTCATGGGAAACTGGTAGAGATCTCTTATTAGAGATAAGCTTATCCAATGTTTTTCATTTTGTCTCTTTCCTATTGTAATTTATGTTTCACCTGGTACATAAATAAATAAATAAATGAAGTTCTTTATGAGCTGCAGGTATTAATAGAAACTAAAAGTATAGAATAGAATCTAAAAGTCTACCTCTAAGTAGACCTTTGAAGACGATAACTCAACCCATCTACGAACTTAGACACACATAATGCGATTGTCAGATGTTCACGAGAAAACCAAGTATGATCGAAACCAAATAGTTTGCCAAACGGAATTAGTAACAAGATGTAGCTGCGGTGTTTTGCGGAGAACATTTTATATCCTTTAAAAATATAAAGATTTATTGAAAATTTTGCAAAAATCTAGGGACACATTTATTTATAAGGACATATTTTCCAAAAAGTAGATTATTTTTAAATTTTAAATTTTATTTTATTGATACTCTGTTAGGGCTAATATCCTAAACAAAAGAATTATTTTTATTATTCAATTAATTTTATTATTGTATGTATTAGTTATACATATATAATAAGACGTTTAACAACTGAGCTACTGTTAAAAGTAATCTAAATAAAATACGTATATAAAAACAAAAAATAAAAATGAGAAAGTTTGTATACTTTGAAAATAATAGGTGATAAAATATTTGTAAAAAAAAAATATCAATTTTGTGTGTAAATAAGTTTCAACAGGTTTAAGAATTTTTGACTACTTGACTATGCATCACTGGAAAGTGGCTGAACCCATTTTACTAATCTGATGAGAAAATCCGCGACCAGATTTTAGGCTACAAAAATTCAACGTCTAAAGGCGGGGGGGGGAATTAAAGTTTGCAGCGGAATCTCGTACTGCCAACTTAAAAAAAATCAGCAACGATTTTTTTTCGTAAATGTAAAAGCAACTCATTTACATTTAAATGAAGAATCTCTCTATGCTATAAAAAAGATTTTCGTCGAATCAGGTTTTATAATCATGTCACGAAATTGTAATTCGCGCAATCTACCGGAACTAGCGGTAACTACGTAAATAACTACCTTGATGAAAAATTAAAATTTGTTTTTCAATTTTATAATTGTATTTACCGGCGATAGCTGGGGGGTTGGAGAGCCAAAGAGTCGGAGGGAAGCTCTCTAGTAAAATATACCAGTTAAATATTATACAGTTTTGTTACATGATAGACAATTACTATAAACTGATCTTAAGTTTCATTATTTACATTAGATTATTAATATGTACATAATACTAATTATATTTTATAGACTATAGAAAAGCTATGATATTAGCATCATAGATAGATCATCCATCTATTTCTATGAATATTGGAAATTCACAAAAGTCCATTAAATATTTGTATAAATGCACTTTGAGGTCTTTTTTTATTTTATAGGAAAATAGCTTTCTATTAAAGACTTGCTCTAATGTTGTATTTATTAAACAGGAACTGGCAGGAATCGAGTATACAAAGACGTCGACAAATACGTTCACTGAAATGTACCTTAATAAATTTTATTTTATTTCCGCAGATATTAATATTAGTGTTAAAATACGGTTGACTGCTTCCGTGTTATGAATTCTGGTATAACCTTTTTAATATTTGAATGAAAATATGACGGTTCAATAATATAATTATATAAATTAAAGATTTTAATTGTTTTTATTCAAAATATAGATACTCTACTCTATATAAAAATATTTATAGTCTTATTACTTATTAACAATATCTAAGTTTTCTTTACAGAAACATATAAAAAATAAATATTCAAAACTTTGATACAGATAAGTACTAATATTATATTCACAAATTAAATTCATATGAAATCAACTGGTGTCACTCTAAAAAGAATAAGTTACCAAAAAGTATCAGATTCATTTTAAAAATATCTACAAGTGCCTCCATGCATTACTATTGCTATGAATGCAAGTTTAATAAATGAATTAAGAATTCTATAGTTTTGAAATTTTCTCAAATTTATGAATGTGTATCGCAATGAAAAATATTAATTATTTGTTTTTAACAACATTTTAAAACACTTTATTAAATACTATTAAATAAATATTATTTTATGTAGCGATACTCAGTTAGTAAAAGTGTGATACTTACTTTTCGATAGTGTAGCTTCACCTTGAAGTGAAAAAATAAATAAGGAGTTAGAGGTTTGAAAAGAGACAAAACACACAAAGAACTGCTTTAAGCAGTGATTTATTGTTCAAAATGTATTTTCGCCACATTTTAGAAGAAGATTCAAGTTAAGAAATAATGGAATAATTTCAAGTATTTTAAAGTCAAATTATTGTGGTATTTCGTTGTTTGTTTTAAAATAAATATTAACGCAGACTTCTTTTTGAATTTGTCTTTTATAAGTTTTATTATGTGTAATTATGTATGTTATTGTTAACTGATATTACCCTCAGAGTAAACACTGTTTGAATAAACTATCACATCTTACTTACGTGAAACTTTGTTACACACAGTTTTTAAAAAAAGTCAATTTATTAATTTCATTAAAAATCTTTTACAAACTTCAAAAATCAATTTATTTAACAAGATGCATTTTAATCCTGTACTGCCTTATCCAATATTCTCAAAAAAAAAAAAAAAAAAAACAACTGAGGGTTTTAAAAAAACATTATTTTAATATAACTATTCTAGATTAGAAATTAGTATAAAAAAACCGTATATTTTTTTAACGACAGTACTTTTAAATATGTTTTTCTAATAATTACATAAATGTGAAGAAATGTAAAGAAAATATAATATTTCTAGGTTTTAGTAATATTTCCATCGTATTGTTTCTGCATAATAAATATCGAATCTTGTGTATTAAAGAAGATAAAACCGTTGTATTTCACAAGTTTAACACATATATCAGCAAATAAAAATAAAGTATTTTGTAGTGAAATAAAAATAAAGTTGTTTTGAAAATAACAAGTAAAATCATTTTTATAGAGTATCTTTTATAGCTCGGGAGTAAAAGAGTTAAATCGTCACCAATACCGATATCATTTCCTTCTATTGCTACTAATCTATAATATACAGAACCCAGACCAGTTACAAAAGTTATTTATATAATCTCTTTCCTTAACACAAGTTTCTAACTTCACGTATTTGTTATTACTAGAGCAGGGATAAACTTACTCTATCAACTATTATATACACCGCTAGCAATTATATTAAGAGGTTAGATAACATACAAACCTAGTTCATGGCCTCTGGTATTCTCAAACAATATCACTATAGAAGATTAATTTGGCTAAGGCTACTCTTGTTTCATACAGATGTCACACATATTGCTTTATATGAATACATACAATTAACTCTCTCAACTGAGTTCATATAATCCTATAAACTTTCTCGCAGATGTTTTAAATATGCACCTGCTCTCAAACTTCTATGCAGATTTATGAATATTCTTTGGTATAAATATCCTTAATCCTTTGGAAATGGTACTAAAATAATGTTAGCATTATTTTAGACCTCTATTAGACTATTTAGAAATGAATGGTGAAATTGTTAAAAGCAACATACATGAATACATACTATAATATTATTTAAAGTATGTAAGAAATTAATCAAAAAGATAGTAAAAATAAATACCCATTATACACGTTTATATTTAATACTAGCCAATTCCGTGGTGTCGTTCTCATAGTTGAAGTTTGTGTTGCAGCATATAATGAGCTATTCCAGCTCACCATGGATTGCGAGCGAAATAACCCGTCATCTTTTAGGTGTTCGAGATAAAGTGAAATTGAAAGCTAAGCGAGCGCTTTATTTCAGAACTTTAGATAACTTTGGAATGCAAGCGAAGCTGCCGCTTTTGGTTTCAGAATCAGAAAGCCACTATTGCCGCCGAGCCCAGCGTTTATGTTTCAAACGTTTAAAATGTTGTTGAATTTCCAGCGAAGCGAGTTTAAATTTGGATATTCAAGATAATACTACACAAAATATATGACGTAATGCTGTAGGTGTGCGAGCTAAGCGAGTGCTTTTGATTAGGATGTTTGTAATAACGTTAGATTGTGAGCGATGCAAATTGTTAAATCTTACTAGATACTTTGTCTACGTAGGCTTTTTATACTTTAATATGACTGACTATGATAAATATTGGTATTTGTAAAACTCGTTATTTTCTTTCTCATTTTCGAAGACGCGTTTCATCCAAATTTTAGTATACAATAAAAATTAAACATTTTAAACATGAAGAGACTGTTTTTAAATGTTTTTAAGCTATAATAACTAAATTTTCTGCACAAGTACTTGTGAAATAAATCGTAATACATTATTATTTACTTTAAATACGATCAAAATGATATTGTATATAGCTATTGTAATTATTTTATGATGAAATCATTTTATGGGTTTAATTATAGTTTAGAAATAATATTTTTTGTGTCATTGTATATTAATTGTCTGTTATCAAATCTTAAATTAAAACTGAAGATCAAATTTAAATTTTTAGGACACAGTTTGATTTGTTATTTTAGAAGCTCATTTTTATCAATACTATTTTTTTTAATTATCAAGATTTTGATGCTTTGGTTAATTCTACATATAAGTATGTATATATACGGATATACATACTTATATGTAGAAGTATATAACTTTTAACTGAGTATATAACTTTTATTTATTAAGAAAGATTTGTTTAACATGGACAACTAAAAAAAAGTTAAAAAAAAAAATCTGGAATAAAGTTTGAAAACGGTAATATAAATATTAATAATAATAATATTACAAGGAAAATTATGACCGCTGAAACTGTTTGAACTCTAAACAAGAGTTTCACAGGACGTCAATGTAATCCACAAAAAGTTAATATTAAGAAATGGGGAAAGCACTCAGTACAGTAAAGTGCCCATTAAGTCGTCGCGGGCGGAGTTGTGCGTAAAGTATAGCTTGCTTAATGAAACATTTTTTACTTACTCTAAAAGTTTTAATATCAAACAAATAAGAGTTAGAAATATAATTATTTAAAGTAAATGATAAAACAACAATCAATAATTTTAAGCCTGTAAAAGAAAATATAAATTATAGTTAAAATAGTTTTTATTTCCTTACCTTAGTAATTATAAAGTTATTGCGTAAATAATAGATTTTAGTAAAATAACTTTATCTTATTAAATAGAATCTTGTGGAAATAAAAATATCTTTTAGAAATGGAATGATTTGAGGACCCTTTCTTATACCTAAGAAACATTTTGAGGCACGTCGATATTGTATTGGGAACAAAGGAAAGGTCCCTCAGTTGTTGAATATTTGAAGGGAGGCATTGATGATTGCCACATTTTTAATGTGGGTTAGGTAAAATAGGTGTTAAAAAAAATAATTCCTCTCTCAACCTCATATGAAACATAAATATAACTGTATTCCAATTGATATAATAAATATTTTATAATACTTCCACTTAAGGACAATTTATTTGTCCTAGGTTGCCAATAATAAATTTATTTTAAAATATTTTCTAATAAGTAAATACTAAAGGACGTATTTAGGGTTCTTTTACTTAACCAACTACATAAAGCAAATATTTCATTACCCTTTCATCAAGCACTACTATTTAACCTCGCTGACCAGTAGGTATCATATTGTATAAAAGTTGTGAGTAAGCTAAAAACATATCTAGTTTTAATTCAATATTTCATTGATAAGAAGTGCTTCCAAATCAGTGAATAAATATATATTTATGGTTTACCTGAAACGGACACACTGTTACGTCCTATTGTTAGCCACATTGATTCACCGACTTACAAACTGACTAAACATATTGGTATTATACTTTGAATAATATACAAATGCCTAAGTCAAGGATTCTCAACAGTTTGATAATGACTAAAAACCCTTAATTTTTAAACAATGATATTATGGTTAGTTCTGATGTACAGTCTTTGTTTACAGGCCTACCAGTATTTGAATGCATTGAAATCAGTAAGTGAAAGTTCGAGGTCAACAATATGCCCATATAATGTGCAAAACTAAATGTAAGAATGAATTCGACGTGCAAATTTGCACTGACCTTCACCTAAAATCTATAACCGGGACGTAGATGAAACTTTCACAAGACTACCTAACAACCAAACCACTATTTTTCTATAACATATTAATTTATTTTAAATCCTCATTACAACAGAATTGCAAGCAAATAGTGTTTCCTTTTTTTAGTTCTCAAAAATCATGACGTCTCATGAGGTAACATTGTCTAAAGAAACCCACACATATTATTAGGCATCTTAATGGTCAATGCCACCTCCACCCTAGCCTGTTAGCTCACTTTGATATATCTTTGTTTCAGACAGCACAACACTTCTACGACACTACAGCATGTCAGGCTGCCTCCTATTGATAACAGGCTGCCCGTCCCTCGAAGATGTCGCAACAAGCCCACAATGCCACACACAGTGAAGCGGCCAACAGCAAACAAACATATATGTAGGGGATTACGAAAAAAATAGACTACATTTTGAAGAAAGTTTCTATTTATATTATAAACTAAATAAATTTATAAACCACATAAGAAAGTGAGCCAATTCTTGAGGCGCTTAAAAGTAACAACCCCTTGCAATCTACCACTGTATATAGACTTTACTGTGTTTGTATCTTTTTTTAGTTTTAAAAAGAAATTTAAAAAAATGCGTCGTTTAGTTCGTTAAAAAACTAATCAGTTCTAAATTACATGGTTACGCATCCATTGATACAAAGAAAGTCCATTGCATAATCAGATCGTAAAATGGAGCAGACACAAACGCCAACATACACAGATCCATGAACATATATACATGTCTTTTCAAAGTAAAGTTGTTACGAAAAATCCCAATTTCTTAAATCAGGTTGATTACAATGACCTGCTTATTTAGGAACTTAATAATATCATAAAATGAATTTATAAATCACAGAGAGGTACTTATTATTAATTTTACACAGTATCTTTCCTTCGGTTGGAAATTTTTATCTATATACCTCAGTTTAAATTAGCAATATATACAGCAATTTGTTGCTTCACTAGTAAGTGCACTAAGTATAACTATTAAGTCAATCAAAATGTGTAGGTAAATAATATAATATAATTTAAATAATTCTAGAAAGGATATGTTACTAATTTAAATTAAAATGTATTTTAAAAAACTATTGGTAAGTAACTTCTTGGTATCTTTCAACATGTACGGAAAATAAATATACAAAACCTGACAAGTCTTATTTCAATTCATATGAATATATACATAAGAATTGTTTACCGTGTACGTGTTTTGAATATAAATGATGGTCGGTCTCAGAGTCGAAAATGATAAGTGGAAGTCATGAAATCTTCTTCATGAGACAGTAAAGTTGGCTATTTCACGTCGACGGAAGAACATTGCGCTATGTATGGCTACAGAGTGTACGTGGACTGAATATCAGACAAATAGTGTAATCTATGTATCTGTGTTTAGTATTTTATTTCTGAACTTCGATATTCTTATCATAATAAATTTGAATGCGTTTCTTTTTATATATATTTTTTTTATAGTAATATATATTAAAAAATAAATCAAAATAGAAAATTACAATCATTAGTGTTACTCTGGAATTTTCAAATTTATTCAGTACCTTAGTTATACCACTAAATAACAGGGCTGTTATATAATGTTTAATGTCTTCACTAAGCACGAACAAACTCGAAAATCAGAAATGAGGAAGTAAAACGTGAACAAAATATTTTCTCCTTTAAAATATCTTTATAATAGTCACAAAAATAAAGACCTACAATTTTTAATAAAATTTCTGTACCAATCTTTTTTTATTATTTTCCAACATTCAACATTCTAGTTTAGTGTAGAAAATAAAGTTGCAATTCAGATTTATTCAAGAATACACATAATTTCGGAACAACAAACACGAGTAGATTATATTTTCTGTTTAGTTCTACAAAACAACATCCAAATTTATTAAAATTGGAATCTCACAATAAAAATTGTATAAATTTATGATAGTATAAATTGTAATGAAATGTTTTATTGCAAAAATTATGGTGCCGAGATTAAAAACGAGTATTAAAAATAAATTTCAGAATGAAGGAACGGCTTGATATACTATTTCCAACTATTTTTTTAACTTTTGACAGCTCGAGAACTAAGTAATCAATTAGCGCTGCTTAAATGAATTCCCGATGTAACTTCTTAAAATAATCGACTTTATGAATGACTTTTTTTATTATATTATACTTATATTTTATTATGAATCAGTTTTTTATCGACACACTCGGGATTTAAATGATTCAAATAAAAAAAAACCATTTACTTAAAGTACCACGGTACACGAAATTTAATATTTTTTTAAGGAACTCAAGAAATGATTATATTAATGCTACTTAGTAAACAAGGGATGATTACAGTGCATATGAAAAAATTATATACTCTTTCATTGATAATACATCAATAAAATATATATTTTTTGAATATTTAAAAACAATTTTATCTCATTCTATTTCGTGTTTTGTCCAGTCATAATAATAAAAATGTGTTTAAAAGATTTTATAGTAGGTTTTGATCTGTGAAGCCTTTGCAGTTTTCTCATTGGTAAATAATAATAGGTTATGTTGAACAAGTAATAAAAAGTCAGAAAAACTGATCTGCAGCTTAAAATGCTTTCCAACAATTACCCTTACAGATATCTAGCAACTAGACAATTCAATTTATACCTAAGAGATATACATAATACAAAATGATATCCTAGTTACACTATTGTTGAAGTTTTAATTGCGTCCTATTTTCAAATTACTCTATTTTATTATAGCAGTACATTTTATGTGAAGTCTACTATTCAAACATAAAACATTGCTTCTGTTTACAATGTTTTTTTAGTGAAAATGAAAAATTATGAATGTATGTAAATATTCCTAACATAATTGAAATTTCTTCATTACATTAAAGCCTGTGAATATATTTATAACTAACATATATTTTCCTTCATAATTATTACTTATTTCATAATTCAGAATAAAAATTATAAATGAGATGTTGTTAGAAAATTAGTAGTAAGAATAAAATTTAAAAAACTGGAACTTAAAACCAACTATTTGTGTAATTGATTCAATCTACGTTATATTAATAGTAATATTAATTTTTTTCAGAAAATTTGTTCACAAATTAATAGAACATTATCAAAGGTTAATTTGTCATTACAATACTTTTACTAATATTCCAGTATTAATCATATAAGAAAATTAAAAATAATTTTATATGATCTCTAAATGCTTAAAAAGATTTAGTTAAATTTTCCGATAGTATGAGTAAACAGTATGTTGTCTGAGGAGCGTTTAAAAGCACTACATATTAAGTATATTGATGTTTCAAGACCGCAGTTGTCTTTGTTGGAATAATTAAATTCACTTCATTAAAAGACAATGGCGACACAATTTTATGTTTCTAGGAGTTGTAATATACTATGGTTAAGAGCTGCAGTCTTCTAACCAGCTTTAATTCCTGTGTAATGTATTACTTAACTTTAATTATATAAGATATACAAGTTATGATTAACTCTTTAAAAAGAAAAGAAGCAGCCAGCGTTAATATTATATAATCTTCTGGGCGCCTTATTATTGTTTCTTGATGTAAAATTGCATAAGCAATGAAAGCCAAGAAATATACTTTTAGTATAATATACAATTATTTTATATATTATATTATTTAACTTTTAACTTTCACATTTGAGATTACTACTTTGTTTCCAATACAATATCGAACTCAATTTCATTTTAAGAAATGAATTTTAAAAAAAAGCAATCAATATATTTAGTTTTAAGTTTAGTTAATGTTTTATGAACTGAATTTGAATTTAATTTATTTGCTATAATTAAACAAATAATGGACCCGTTTTTAAATGATGATATAAGTTTGTTGCAAAAATTGTAGTTGATTCGTTTTCTCTGTGCGTAGATACCATTATATACAATTTTATGCTTTATAATAATTACCCTCTATTGAAAAATATTAATATATGAAAAAATATATAAATTTTAAGCATAATGACACATGTTTAAAACTTTTTGTTTGTAAATATCAAATATTCTTCATGACGTCACGATACTTGGGTAGAGAGAAAATAGCTAAGACAAATGAGAAAAAAGAAAATTATGTGGCTTGAGATTATTTAATACATCACACTGGACCTCTATTTATCAGAGCAACAGCGGATCTTCACACCTATCAGATTACTCGTCCTATTACTTTATCTTGCATTTCTTTCACATTAGATCAATTTTTAATGTATAGGTACATATTTTTTTACCTAGTCCATTTATATAAAAGGGTACAGAGTTAGTTTTTACAAATCAATTAAAAAAAAACAGTTTTTAAAAATGCTTAATAATATACAAGTATCTTTTATTGGAAAGGCATGATTTTATTGCAAATACTTTTATTACCTTAGTAAAAATATATATATATTTTTTATTACCAATTATGTTCTCAAAACATTAGCTGATGGAGGAGCAAATAAGTATTATCAATGGTATAAATTTCAACATAAATTCTGTGTAAATGTGTGTATATATATAAATGTGTTTATACATTTGAGATATTGTAAGTTTATGGATAATATTATGTATGAAGGGTAACTGGTGCAGATCTCTTAAAGACATAAGTTAAACCTTTGTATACTATTTTGCGTTTATATTTTTTATTGTAATTTAGTAGTACATAAATAAATAAATAAATAAAATAAATATTTTTTTGTTCCCTTATTAGACTATCTTCATATTATTATATTATAATAAAAAAACGTATTCAAAGTCTAATCTTTCGTAGTGACGTATCGTAGTGACTCCCTTATGTACATGTTGTAAATTATTCGAAATTATTGAAAAAAATTTGAACCATCGCTATTGCCAAGGTTATTTATTAAAGTTATTTTCATAGTATAATGTCTTATGGTATTTTACTTTAGGAGAATGCAGTGATTTTGTCTTACAGAAATGATCATGCTTTACACCGTCTGGGCCCCAAAGATCCTTTGCATGCAATGTTTAATCAAACTAAGGAACACATGGTTGACAGTAAACTTATATTTGAAAACCTAAATAATGCATCCTTGAAATAAGTTCTTCGCTGTGAAAATTTTTACAATATAATATAAATTTCAAATTCTGAAATTCTTAAATTCTTTTGTTTCAAAAAAGGAAAGACGCGCTGAATTTCTCTCACATCTTTCCGGACCGCTAGTTTAAAATAAAATAAAAAAAATATATATATTTTAAAAGTTTCCTCGCAAATACTTAAAAAATTTATGATTTTATAATAAATATTAATAAATAATATTTTTGTAACAGGAATGCTTTTAAAATTTAATTATGTTTTTGGCTACATTAAAGTTCTTCTAAAGATTTAGCTTTAGTTTTTCGTTTACATCGTATAAATGCAGGTATCTATCTTTCTTAGCATTTTTGAAGATATGATTATGATAAGAGGATATCTAATATGCTTGTTTTACATTGTCATTAATTTCCTACGTTGTGAGTACCGGAGCTACGTCAACATTACAATTGCACACTGCAAAATTTATTTACAATAAATGATTTTATATTATTATAAACATTATTTTTAGTATACAATACAAGCAATACATTTTTAGATAGCTTACGGTAGAGTATCAATATAATTTATGTAAATACACATGAGAATATATATATACACATATATATATTTATCCAACACCTGGGTTCATCATGAAATCTATCTATCTATCCTATCATGATAAATATTAAATCCCACGTCTGTAAATATACTGCCAGTTCCATAGACACAGTTAGTGCGTTCGGTGTGCATCCTGAACTCTATGCCAGTAAACTCAGGAGGTAGGTGACAAATAAACTGACTGACCGACAGACACCATCATCTCGTCTTACCGCGAACATGTTTGTTCTCGCACTCGAAACGAAAGGTTTAATAAAAAAATGTATTGTATTTAAAAAACTTATAATAAATATTTTGGCATCATTTTCGAACTCTTGAAAATGAAAATATTAAAAAGGCGGAAACGTTCCATATTTTTAAAATAATAAATTACAATAGCAATATTCGTTTCTGCATAATAAATATATTTTTCTTTTTATTTATGTTTTTTACAATGCTACGTTAAAATTTACTTCTTTTTTAATGTTAAAAAATATTATAGTATTTTTTATTAAGAAGTTCAAATAAACTGTTTGTGATCATTCTAATATAAATATTATAAATTATTAAATATTTGTAAATTTCGGTAGCCTTATCTGACATACTGCACACAATAGAAACTTATACTGTAATAAAGCGGACGAGTTGAAAAGAACAAAGGAAATTATCATCACGTGGGCTCTCAACAAGTGGCACGACGAAACTAGAAACCATTGACACTGCTTTAAGCATTCAATCTCAGAAATGAAAAAGCTATATTAAAAGAACGTGACGTTTAGTTATTGTAAATTCTTTTATATTTTATTGTTAAATTATTCCCCTACTTATTTATTAATTATATATTCCCATGAACAAAAAATCATTTTCAAATATTAAGATTACATTTGTAGTTGCATTTTATATAAACAAAATAATATATATATATATATATATATATATATATATATATATATATATATATATATATATATATATATATATATATATATATTTGGTTAATCATACCAATAAATTATCTTTATAATTTACAAAACAAGGTTAAAGTTAAGAGCATCATTTATATAATTGCCGTAAACAAATCCATCAATCCATGCCCTTGGCTTGTTATCAGAACTTTAAATATGTTTCAATAAAACTATTTTACAAATATAACTCGCGTTTAATTTAAGATTTTTGAAATTTAAACCCGATGTTTTGAATGCTTTGCAACAACGTGTTCGCCGTAAGACGAGTAAATTGTTTTGGACGAGTTTGGACTCAGTACTACTAAGGAAGCCATCAAGCAGGTAAATGAGCTGTTTTTATAACAGCAAACGTTTGTATTCGTGGATATTCCTATAGTTACAGAAAACGAACGAATCGTCATATATTCAATAGTAACTATCTTTAGTATTTTGAGTTAAACAAGTGAACCACATTAATGAAATTTTTGAAGGTAGTTATAAAATTGGCGTCGGGTAGCAATTATACCCGCGTGGTATTTCGTTAGGTGAATTGAAAAGACGGAATGCCACGCCTCTCTAAATTTTTCTTTGAATCTTACATTATTAACTTTTCTTACTTCCGTCTTTCTTCTTCTTCAGTACAGTACATATATTTAAAATAGTTATTTATTAAAATATATGAACAAAATAAAATGCTTATATGATATGTTATAAAAAATCAGGCAGAGGCGAGTCGTACTTAAAAAGTTTTGAAAAAGTCGTACTCAAATACTTTGAAAATGTATAGATTAGTAAATATTTAAGTAACATAATAAGCAAATATTTTATTAAAATTTCATAATGACAATTTTCTAAAATATAAAGGGAGTTCTTTGTCTATGGAAACGTAACACTATAATCTCTAGTGATGTGAGTGCAATAAATTTTAACTTTTTAAACAATTTCAGGAATCGTTCAAATAAGAAATAAAAATAATAAAATTGATTGAAATTAACGAGGTAATTTCATGACAACTTTATAACATTTACTTAAGAAAAACAACTCTTTTTAAAAAAAGACCTTAACAGTATTTTTGTAAACGTTAGAATATCTTTAAAATAAAGTTATGAAGTTCTTGAAAAGTTAGCGTCATTTTTTTATTTAATTTAATGATATTTAATTAATGTAATTTTCACAAAATAGACCTTTAATTAATTGACGGCCAGTTTGAAACAATTAATAAGAGTACATAATAAGCTTAATGAATGTTTACGTTTAAAGTATCATAACTGTTTGTTAAATAATTAACAAAGTAAACCGCAAGCACTAAAATTTTCAATTACAGAAAATTTTTCCTAAGATTTTATTTTTCTAATATATCAACTACATACTCGTAAATACAGAGTTTTTAATCTTTATTAGGTTCCAAATACATTTTAGCTATATATATACATACATATATATTTTCAAGTACTGATACCAAAAATTTATAGACATATGGCTAATCAGCCATAATAACCTGCAATGTACATTATGCTTCGAAAATGACTTTGGAAGTAAAATTTTGATATTGTGTAGATTTATGAAATTCGTGAATTAAACGTAATAAAATCCTCACAATCACGCAATCCTAAATTTAGGACTTTATATAGCAATCTCGTCTGCTTTTAAAATAAGAAATAGTCTCGCAACAGTTATAATATGCTTGATAATTACAAGTTCATTTCAATATTCAGTGATTTGAATCACAGCTTTGAATTAGAACGCCGAAGTAAGACTTCATTTTCTTTATAATTTAAAAGTAATATAATATTTATTTGACGAAGCGGAAACCTTTAATGTGTTTAAAAGTAAAATGAGTAAAGGTGAAGCTATACAACATTTCAAGTTAAAATTGTTGAGATAAATCATTATATTTTGTTTACATATAATTAATATTACTTATATTTTAATATACTAAATTAGATTTTATTCTCAAGTCAAGTCTCTATACTTCTTTTTACTTAACTTTATTATACTTATTTTTTTTAAACATAGCGTTAGAAAGGTTGAACATAAAAGAAATTAAATTTTCAGCGTACTACAATGCTTAAAAAGATCAATTTATAAAAATATTAGATTATTATTACAGTTAGGCATTGTTCAGTTCACGCGACCACTTTCTGGATCCATTGTCTAATTGGCTCTCAGACATACCGTATTGTATTATTGATATCAATTATGGTCCATTTTTACATAATATGTCTGTATTTTTAAATAGTTCGAATACTTATGCTTTTATTTTAACAAATGGATGTAACAGCTTTCTCTGTGAACTGACCTCAGTGTTTGTACTGCGGGTAATAACAATTAGCTAATTGTAAAAAGCAGCTGCTTTAGTATATTTTTAGTGTCATATATGCATATATATTAGAAAACAATATATTATTTAATATTATTATATTATTTATAGATTTTTATTAAAAAAAATATATTTTATTTACTTTTAAATATTAAAAGACAGTGGCTCGATATTTGGCAGAAACAGGTTACCATGATTAAGGTTCATTATATGTTTTTTTTCTCTACGTATTTGTATATTTTTTAATAATATGTTGCTGAGTTTTAAAAAGAACAATTAAAGAGCTTCTTGAATTGTACTTTTAAAGAAAGGTTTAGTTTTCTAGGATTCAGTGCAACAACACTATTTACCGTTTCTATTCACGTGTAACAAAAGAAAATTAATTTGTAAGGAGTTCTCGTGTAGTTATTTCCATAGCCAGGATTTAACAAACTTATAATGCCTTATCTGGATTTTTATGAACAATAATATTATACCGGTATACAAGGTTATAGTAAATATTTTAAACAAAATTTTATATTCTATTACATTACAATAATTATTATTATTTAGAAGGCTTTACCAGTTTTAATAAATTTAATTTAAATTTAATTTTATCGAGTACTTGTTAACTACTACTATATTTTGTATTACTATATTTATACTTTGTCGGGTAAGTACATGTTATGGTAGGGTTGTATTTTGAAAACTAGAACTCATGTTGAAATTTTGAAATAATCATATAAAGTTATTATATACAAATATATTTTTAAACGATTAAAAAAAGTAATATATTTGTTCGTAACAATAAACACACGAAAATAAAATATTTCGGACTCACACCTGTTAACTGTTTTCTACGAATTTAATTTAAATATTCACAAAAAGTAGAAAAATAACGAAATGAATGCGTTTTAAATTATGTTACACGAATATGTCATATAAAAATATTTTTTTTCTATGAACTATACATATAAAACTTTAAACCTTGACCTAAGGCAATGGTGTGTCAAAAAAAATTAGTTTATATATTCATTGCATAGAATAAAGTATCTACATTTTTAAATCAATTATTAACAGTAATGTCATGTGATTAAAAGTTTCAATATATCGCTGAACAATGCTCTTGGTGCAATTATATAATGCAACATAACTTCAATAGTTATTCTTAATTAAAATTGTGTTTCATTGTTTTGAGTTTTGACATATGACATGTGTATATTGTACTAAAAATATTTTTATTTAGATAAATGAAAACAAGAGAGCGCTAAATTATTTTCACTGAGCTTTAAAGTGAAAACTCACAAACGAGATTTATTTGTCAAATATTTGACATATTCAATCCGTAACACAGTTTCAATCCTCTGCTAATAACTAAATAGGTTCTTTGTAAATAATAAATTTATTAATTAATTATATTTCCAACAATATTAACATCATATAATAAAACATATTAATGTAACTTTTTAAGTGATTACGAACGATGAAATATAAGTTTTCTAGAATCTATAACGATTTAAAAAAAACGTCTATTATCAGATTTTTGAATATAATGTATATTATTGGATTTTCTTTATATTTGTAAAAAGTTATCATAACGATATATACAATTTAAAGTATGAACATCACAAAGTGTTGAAGTTTCCCATGAGTCCTAAAAGTGTATGCTCACTAGCTTTTATTATAGTCAATTAGTTTTAATTGTTCTATGTTTAACTTTTGAATATAATTTGCATTAGAAAATATATTGTTTGTTTTAAATGCATTACGTAGTCGTAAATTATATTTTGGTAGCACTTACCTCCCATCTTCTTACCTTTATTATTCACTTTGGAACGAGAATCATTCGGCTTAAATAATCTTTTACAAAACTTGAAAATGTGTTTCTATAATAAAACTTTTATTCCTGTACTACAATTCTTATAATTTATAAATTGTTCGAAACTAGTTTCTATAGTACTTATGTTAAAACAGCGGGACTATATATAATAACGCTATAGTGTTTATTTTTTGTAGTATACCTGCAACAATTTTTAATAACGGCAAAAGTGTGAAAGACACTGGCTGTCCGAGCGTGAAATACTTAATCCCTTATTATATGAATACTAAATACTGAATTAAAGAAAAACTACTACGTTAAATGTAAGATAGTTAAAAAGGTGCTATCGTGAACTTAAAAACTGATTTGCTACTTAAGATTAGTTCCAATTATCATTATCATTTCGTGCCCATAAATCATACGTTCAAAATTCGTAATGTATCTTGATGGTTAATACAATTTTATAAGTATGTTTTATTTCATTAAAAAATTTGAATAACTACCAAAATATTCCAAGCAGGCTAGCTTGTGAACAATCTACGAAGATAGTGTAGAAATTCATTTGTGCTAATTTTCAATAAATTCTAGGACTTTATTGTATCCTGAAAGAACCCTAAACCGTTAATTTAATTGAAATTTGTTTGATTTATGTACAGTTTAATATCTACGTATTATTTTGAACTACAGTTACGGGAACGATTTTAAATAATAATCAATACATGACTCAGTTTTTAAATTCAAAATAACAGGTTAATAAATATGTTTCATTTTAGGAAATAATTTTTCTTATTTTTTTTTTGTTTTTTTTATTATAAAGAAGAATAAAGTATTTTACCCTTAGCCAGACAGTGCTTTTCACTTCTTTCGTTATTAAGCATCTTCGCAACCAGTCAAAAAACACACTGTCGTTATTATACTATACTATATTCTGACTATTTTCACATAACAACTATCGGAATTTCTCGACTAGTTTCGAACCGAGAAAAATATGGTAGTTTTTATTATGTATTTAAGTAAATATTACAATTGTTTGTTATCAACAGTTTTAAGATTATCATCAAATTTTGAGGTTTCTCTTATGCTCCTGAAGCAATACGGATTTACCTCAACATTTCTTAGGCATAGAAAGGGTCATCAAATCACATTCCATTGTAAGATATTTACTATTGTTCACTGAAATATCTTCACTGAGTTTAATAAGAAATTCCAATAACGTCTACACCTATATGACATCATAACATTGACGTTAGTAACGGGATAAAATTGCTGTATTTATTTTTCAATATAATACTAGATTAAAGTTAGTAATTATTTGTTTATATAATTTTTTGAAAGAGAGTTAATTTTAAAATATCTTTTAAAATAAAATCTCTTATTAGTTTTTTTAAAATCTATTATTAATAATATATATAATTGTCCGTCTGTACTCAAGTCAATTCTATAGGAATTTGAACGGCTAGTTTTGTTAGTTTGTTCGTTTTGTTTCAGCTCATCCCGCTATTCTACCGTGTTCAAAGCTCATAAATAAAGAGCCCGAATGAGGTCCAAACAAGTCGGCAAAATTCCGATAGTATTGCGTGAGTACAGCCGGATAACTTTATATAATGGAAAGGTTTTATTGAAAATATATAATACTATAGTATAAGAAATCAAAAAATTGAGTAAATCTTAATAAAACTTAATGGAAAGAAAACGGATTGCTTATTAAGAAAAATACATATTTCTGATTTTCTAACAAACTCTGCTCTTCTTCTTAAATTCTATTTAGTAAAGAAATATATACTAGAATAGTATTTTGCAATTGTTTCAAAGTTGCATTGTACGATACGTTCTTATAATTGTGCAGTTTTTGGAAACAAATTGAATGTTCGTTGTTTATTAAATTATTTTTCGTTTGTTAAAAGCATTTTCATAAGCTTGAAAATTCTAGAAATTCTAGAAATTATGGTAATAAAATGCTGAATGAATTTTCTAAGAAATATAATTTCTATCATTATTTTAATATAAATTTATTAAGTTTCTTTTTAATTTCATTAATTATATATTATGAAATAATATATATATATATTCTTTATTGCACTTTAAAAAACATAAAAATACATAAGAAAACATCACAGAATGTTGGCAAGGGCGAACTTATCTCTATAAGAGATCTCTGCCAGTTGACCCATGGTGGAGAGAAACACTGCGGGGCACACTAGTGCATGTGTTATGACTTACAAAACAAAAAAAAATTAAATTAAAACAAATAGATAAATAAACAAATTAAGCTAAAAACTCATAGTTATTAGTACATACATTAAAAATTTTTATATAAAATACCTAACCATTTACCCTACATTTACATTTATTTATTTTTAATAATTTACCCTGTCAACTGTACTACTGTCTTATTGCGTTTTTCTCTGTATTGCTGCAATATCAACGTTACTTATAAGTCGTGGAAGTAATTATAATATTTCTCAATATTAAAAGTATAATAATATCTTAATTTTCATATCAATGTTTAATTAGTTTTAAAACAAATAAAAACACGTTGAGATTTAATAAAATTTGTCATTCATTTTAAAATTGGTTAAATTAAAAATATGTCCTAAAAGTAAGGCTATTTATTTCGGTCTTAAACAACTTTCAAATCTAAGTATTTATTTACCAAAACGAATCAGTTTCAAGCTATCGTTGCGATGTAGTTGTGATTTTGATATATATGATACTTACGTATCATTCAAAATTAATTTATTAACGTTCATTGATTGATATTATAATAAACAGAATGCTTGAATAAACAGGGCATGTGACACGGTAGTACAAACGACTTAGCAAATGGGTATACATAGAGCGCAGGTTCGAGTCCTGCCCGAGTTTATATATTTTTCATTATATATTTTTTTACATTTTCGTTCACCATTTTAATAAGGTTTCTAAAGATGTTTACAACAATTGTAAACATAAATTGCCAAGTTAGTTTTACCACAATATGAAAGAGTTATACGACCTTTAGAAACGTAAAGCACACATTTTTAAGTCAAACGAAGCAGCAGTATCTTCCCGGTAAAGGTAATAAGCAAAGTGGTTCGTTTTCAGGTTTCATTCATTAACATACATATTTAAGTTTAAATTAAACAAATTGAACTAAAATTAGATTTTTAATATAACACAATTGCATATACATATTTCTTAAATAATCTTATCTTGTGTTACTTCTCTTTTGGCTTTCAAATATTTGATAAACCGAATCATCTTATAGAATGTTGCTAAAATATATTTTGAACAATAATATGCCACTGAAAGCAAGTCTTTGTATTTGTGTCTTTTCAGCCAATCCATATTTACTTTTCTCGTCAGAGTGAAGCTACATTTTGTCGAGTATATAATTATATAACATTAATAGGTTATTATTTTGAAGCTACCATTGCAGCATCTAGTAAATCTTTAACATGGTACAAATAAAGATTCGAATATAGTACAAAAAAATAAAACTTGCAGTCCAAAACTCAATCTGAAAATAAATGGAATGAACAAATTTCAAATTCATTCAAATTCAAATTTATTGAATGCGAAATATTTTAAGAATAGAATTCTTTTATTTATTTTTTAAAATTTATTTTAATGCGCTATATTAACTTAAACCGATAGAACCAATTATGAATTGTTTTTTTTAGGTGATAAAGTTAAAATTTTCATTTATTAAATTCCTTGCAATCATCTTATCTTATTTTTATTATAATGAATGGTAAAGGTTAACATTTTTGGTATTTGGTTCTGTTTTAGGTAAACGTATTTAGATTTATAAGGATCTATAAAGATATTATTTTACATACTATTTCGAATCCATAAGTAAAATGTTTGAAGTCATTTAAAGCATTTTTTTTTCTTATCAGCAATTTGGCGGTCATATCTTATATCTAATTAGTAACTGTGTTCAAAGACAGTACAATTAATTTATGTTTGAGAGCCAATTGATGATGGATCTGGTAAATATTCGAGTGAACTCCACTATTCTTATATAAAACTCTTTTTATATTGGTCTCGATATATATTTTAAATGTAGATGCTAACATCAAATCTTAAACAAATATTTAACAACAAAGAGCGAGTAGCATTTATCACTTTGGAGTACCGTGTATGATTATATATAACGCTATGGGACGTAAGATATGAAAAATGAGCTAACGTATAAAACCATTTATATTAATATTGTTATTACATTTAAACTATAGCACAAAAAGATTGATGACACTCTCAGCGACACATTTATTAAATAAAAGTCTCTTATTAAAATCAGGAAATTTCTCAATGTTGTGGCTTTTAAGTTCTTTAATAAATACGCTAATATAAAGAGACGGACGAATCCAATAGGATGATTTTTAAAATGACAAATTCAGATGTTAATAATGCTCATATATAACTCTGGGATTGTTAATTTCCTCATGTAATTATATTTTATACAATGTCGTTAATTTAGTATTAGGTTGTTGGGTAATAATTTGAACTTGACAGTTAATTGAAGTTAACAGTTGAAAGTTAATTTTGATCTATAATGTGCGAGTTAATTTTTATAACGCACGTTTTGTATAGTCGATCTATATTACAAATTAAAGGGTGTAATATTGTATTCTCTTGAAACAAAATTTATTTAATATGATTTTGTTTCTCGGTTGGTCTTCGTTGGTACTCACTATGTAAATTCGACTTCAACTGCTATCCTTGGTGTCAAATTTACATAATATGTTGATCCGGCTGGTATGGCTTAGCATTGTGTTAGTTTTTCGTGTTTGAAAATATATACATTCATAAAATTAAAGCGTATAACCAAAGTACTATACTCGCTCAAAATTGATAGCTTACTTCCCATTAATCTAGAACTAAGAAATTTTGCAAGTAATATTTTATTGTACAAGTTTAAGAAAAAATTTGAATACCATTTGTTATGAAATCATAAAAAATATAGTCTAATAGGGGTTTGAAAAATAAAGCTACTGGTTCTAGTGATGGTTCTAGTGATGTGATGTATATAAATAAAAAAATAAAAAAGCTAAGCAGTTAAATATTGCATTATTCTTTAATATTAGCTAATAATAACCTACAAATTACTGCAGAACGTGCGGTTGGTTTGTCTCACTCGCACTGGTCCGGTTTTTTAAAACATACAAAGCTTTTCTTTTTTGTTTGAGTGAATAAATATTTAAAAAACATGAAAAAATGTATTTGAGAAGAAAAAAAACGAAAATAAGTGGATTTTAAGAGAGAAATTAAAGGAGGGAAGGAATTCCTGCTTTTGTACTCACTAAAAACTTTCAACAATTCCATTGTTATGGCTCGTCAATTCTATATACATTCGAAACACTAAAGATCGTTTGATATGATTCAACATAGCACCTACCCGCTTGACTGGTTTACATTGTTTTAAAGAAAATAAATTAAATATAGGTCGTAAAATCACTTAAGATTCTATATTAAATATACATAGGTTCTTTAATTACTAATATTCATAAAAGTACTATTTAAGACTAACTATTGTTTATTTAAACATTCATTTAGCAATAGAATGCTGACTGGATTCCATAATTGATTCATTGCTTCTATTGAGTATTTGTTGATTTTTTATTAATAAAATTGACGTTGACTTATAAAAAATATCAGTAACAATATCTTTAAATATTGGTATGGTATAAGAGTATTGGCAAAACTTACACAATATTCCATGTAACTATGTTAAAAGGCTTTATCATGAGCAGGTACCATAATTAATATTTAAGAATAACAACCTATAAAAAGCCGATAAAGTCATATGTGATTTATATATTTATATATAAATACATCCGAAAATTCGAGTAAAGCCGAAAGCGGATGATAGGATAGGTAACAATCATGAGAAAAATTAGAAAAAAATTCCATGTATTTTGAAAATTATGTATTTAAAAAAACGCAGAATTATGATCATACTGTAACCATTTTTGGGCACTATGATTAATATGTATTTTTTTCATTTTAACTTTGTAATCATAACCCTTTTTTTTTCTTTCTTGTTCGTTGGAAAAATCCGTTACGGATACCCCCGTGATGGCCGGGGGGTTATTTGGGATTACCCGGCAGCACGGAGAACGCTGCCATTTTTAAGACTACCCACTAAAAAACCAACGGTTGCCCTCATCGCCCTAGTGGAACATCACAGGATCGCGTTAGCACTCACCGTGACGCCCCGGCGGTACCCCCCATTTGAGGGTACTCCGAGCAAACCATAACCCTAAACGAGATATCTGCAATGAAACTCAAAGAAAATAACGCAATTGCTCCAAGTTTCCTAGAAATTTGACTTTCTGTTGGACTATGAATTTAAAATTCTTAAGATTTGCCGACTTTAACAGGGAAACAAATTAATATGAATATATTTTATATTAACACTCATTATATTAAAATACAATTACAAAGACACCCAGCTTGAGATAATAACGTAAATATATATGATTACTTGGCAGTATGAGATTATTAAGTGTTTGTTTTGTTAAAGTAGGCAATAAAGGCCCAAAGCTATGACCAGACAGATGCTTTACATACTGCATTATGTATTATACTGTAGAGTTATTATTGAATAAAAGTGTGTAGGAAAAAAATATATAAAACGGGTTCTTTCCGATGTTATATTATTCTGTTATGTTTTATTTTATCTAAGTAGAAAGGTCTAGAAATTGTTGTTTGTGTTCGCAACTCTAAAACTTATCATAGCCTTGTAAAATAAGATATGGTTTTATTTAAAATAATTCATTTAAAATAAACAATAAAATCATATATATATTTTTTTTTTCTTTGGAACGTATAAAAATTGTGTTAAATTCGTGTAAGAAATCACAAACTTTACTCTTTATTCTTGTTTAATTTTTTCAATTCCACACCAGACATGCTATATGAATCGAAATTATATTCAGAGCGTGTTGTCTCGTCACATATTTCTCGTATTTGGAGAGAAACTCGGGTATCATAACGAATATCTGACGAAGAGATTTATCACCCTCAATTTTTAAGTCGGTGATTAATAAAGTAAATAAGCTGACGTATCACTTTTGTCAGGCGTCAAGAGACGGACACGTTTTTTTTTGCCATTGATTACTTTCATTTAAAGAAATTTGTAGTTGTGTAATTTAATTAAGGTAATAATTTTTTTGTATTAAAATCCTGACTATTAATAATAATAATAATAATAATAATAATAATAATAATAATAATAATAATAATAATAATAATAATAATAATAATAATAATAATAATAATAATAATAATAATAATAATAATAATAATAATAATAATAATAATAATAATAATAATAATAAATATTTATTTCAGACAAGATCCATATAGTGTTAGTATGTTAGTAACAGTGTTTACTTATAAGCTAAGTTAGTTATTGTTAGTTACATGATACAAATGTTTAATTAGATTTTATTTTACTTTGCCCGTCATTGTTTCTATCCAGTGTTTCAGAATAGAATAATGAGGGCGATCCTTAATTGTCTTCAGAATGCTGTTACAATTACCAAATAAAGTCTGATTACATAAATGTCAAATAAAATAAAATCAAATCAAATCAAATCAAATCAAATCAAATCAAATCAAATCAAATCAAATCAAATCAAATCAAATCAAATCAAATCAAATCAAATCAAATCAAATCAAATCAAATCAAATCAAATCAAATCAAATCAAATCAAATCAAATCAAATCAAATCAAATCAAATCAAATCAAATCAAATCAAATCAAATCAAATCAAATCAAATCAAATCAAATCAAATCAAATCAAATCAAATCAAATCAAATCAAATCAAATCAAATCAAATCAAATCAAATCAAATCAAATCAAATCAAAGTTTTACTTAATTAGGCCTATGCCAACCATACCACAGTAGTGTTGAATTTGACAGTCATGACGGTTTGATATCATCTTCAAGATGCTGTTGCCACTTACCCGTACTCGTCGTAAGATTGACGCTTTTTTTTACGCATAATGGCATGAAAGCTTTCTGCACGGGCCTCCATAAACATGAAGGATGCACTACAGTAGCGGGGCACCTTCAACAACATCCCGAAGATGTTATTATATTGAACGCGGAGGGCGTTTTGGGCTCGTTGCGAATAGCCAACCCACAGACCGCTCGAGTAAAAAGATTGACAAAATGCTTTGAAAAGCATAATTTTCACATAAGAAGAGCTTCGAGCAAATCTGCGAGTCAGAATATTGCCCCTTACCGCCAACGCTCTGCGCTCTCTGTCAACATCACAGTCATTCTTCATATCCTTTGTCACAATATGACCAAGATATTTAAACTTATTGACTTCCTTAATATCACAATTACATAGTTTGACAGGCGGTAAAACCTCTGGTCTATAATTACCCGACCTAAACACTAGCATGACACTCTTTTCGCAATTATAGGTAAGTCCATGTCTGTTTGCAAATTTTTCGCAGATATTTAAAAGTTTCCTAAGACCATTGATTGAGGGACTCAGCAGCACCATGTCATCAGCGTAGCTAATGTTATTAACGCAGACTTTATCTATGTGGCAACCTACATGAGTGCTGCTCAATTCCTCAATCAATGCATTTATGTACAAATTAAAAAGACTTGGTGAGGTTAAACCTCCCTGTCTCACTCCACAATTCAATTTGTACGCATCAGAAATGGACTCATCCCAACGAACCTGGTTTGGTTGATTATCATACCAGTACTTAAGAAGGTTCACAAACTCACTCGGCATACCCGTGTCACTCAACTTATCCCACAACATATCATATTTTACAGAGTCAAAAGCTTTCGATAAGTATAAGAAACACGCATATACCGGGGTTTTTCTCTCCGTATAATACTTGACCGAGTGTTTGAGGCACATTATTGCACTCTCAGTAGAAAGGCCTGCTCTGAAACCAAACTGTCCATCATTTAATTTCAAACATCTTATTAGATAATTATTAATAAGACCGTCAAATATCTTAGCAATTATGTTAGCCAGTGATATTGGTCTATAGTTCGATTGGTCTGAGATATCTCCCCTGTTTTTTTTAATAATTGGCACTACTATTGTCCTCATTAGGCTCTGGAAGGTAAGAGTGACACAGGCAAATTGAGAACAACACATATTGTAATACGGTATACCTATTGTAGGTTTACTTAATGAGGTCCAGATCTTAAAATGTGCACGAGCCTCTCTATGCGCATCAGCTACATATTCATTCCACCCGGCAGTGTAACCTCCTCTTCTCTAATAATAAATAAAAAAGATCATGTAATCTGAAAGGTTGAAGATTTCCTGTCGCTCTGATAAATAGATGTCCAATGTGACGTATTAAATTTTCGTTTTCTTCGTTGGTCTTTGTGATTTTCTTTTTACTTTATTCGCTATTTATATAACAAAAAATATATAGATATTTTTCCTCATATTTGAATTTAATTTATATAAAATAATAAATTCCTAACATAAAATTATATTTATAAATATGAACACACAGAGAAAACGCATCTTTTACAATAAAATCCCATCATCATTTAAAAAGGTATTAATTCTTGCTTTTATAAAAAAAGCTAATAAATTAAGTTTCATAACACTTATCAAACTTATAACTTAATATATTTACTAGCTGCTCGAGCCTACAATCCTACTTCAGTGTCTATTGGTGCAAATGAAGTCTTTGCGATGTGAACATGAAGGTTCCTATTGTTAAATGTTAAGAACGTTTTGCTATTCTTAGTCTTTAACTTCAACGTAAGATTCTCAGTGTGTATGAGCTGGCCTACTTACCTGAATAATTATTTTGTACAACTAGGCCTTTAACAAATATTCCTGTATTTTAAATATATTATACTTTTGTTAATATGATGATTTATTTTACATATTGGCGAAAATAATTAATGATTTTTTTAATAAAACTTATACTTACTATGGAGACCGTCGTGACTACTTGTAAAATTCATAACCTTGTTTTATGACTAGCATTAGTGTTTCATAATTATGTTTCTAAAAAATATACAATGTTACAAAAATCGAAGTATATTTGATATCCAGTTTGCATACGAATGGCTTTTCTTAAAATGTAAATGAGGTCGATATTTTATTGAAACAACGGAGCCATCTCAACGCCTCTTAACTCAACTATAAAAAATAAACAATAAAAATTTCGATCATATTATTTGTGGTTATATAAAAATATGGAAAATTAAATTATTTTTCTTGGTGTCTATAGCTAAGCAATTTTTATTTCAAGACCCAAAAACCGTTCATAAATTTATTTTATATTAATGATTTTTGCATCTTTTACCGTCTAGGCAAAGTAACACAATATTTCATTATTCGCTATGTAACCATACTTAATTTATTATATTTATTTATAACCTTTAAGAGAAATCATTAGATATTCGTTTTGCTATACACAACCACTCATTAGAACACACAGATTTCATAAAAGCGAATAATAATATTAATGGTTAAATTAAAATACAATTTATATAAATTTTTGCCTATCAGAATATTTTATATTTATGCTTTTTGCGTCGTTTACTTTTAAAAGGTTAACACAACTTGTCTCTCCTAAGACATAACCTTCTATAAAGAATGAAAGCGGTTTATAAGACTAAAGATCGTAACTTATATCACACGTTTGTTAAACTTAAAGTAGTCGTATTATCCTTAAATGAAGTGAATTTAATTATTTAACAGACAACTGAGGTCAATCTTAAAACATCAATACACTTAACTAGAAGTGCTTTTAAACTAAATATCTAAATATCTTTAAGCACTCAGATATCCTGTAAGTATATTTTAATTATCTATAGTATTGGAAAATATATAAAAAATACGTAGGAATTAATCGAATTGAATAGTCGCTAAATCTCAGAGAGTAATTACTAGCAGACTTTTTACAATGAGTAGTTTATCAATTAAAAGTTTCTTACTTAATTAACTTAACTTCTTATTACTTACAAAAGAAAAAGCTGCTGAGTTGCAGTAATTATAACACATTATTACATATTATGAAGTAATTTAAAAGATTTCAAACATATTTTTTATACAAATATATTTATAGTATAAACAAGAATACAAAAACTATTTCAAAATGTAATTATATATCGATCTCAATTAACAAAAAAAAAGGTAAATTAAATATTATATCAAAATTTAATTCTATTTCTTAAATCGTTCACATTGATATTACGATGTTATAATATAATTGAAGGTTTTCGATGAAATTTTATATTTATACTTTGTTATAATGTACTAGTTTAATTTGTTAGTAAATTACAAATTTGATTGATTAAATATATACGATGTATGTAGATAACAAAATAATTGGTTGTTTAATCATTATTTTATTTCAAAATTAACTGTTGCGTAGAGTATTTAATATAGGTTTAACTTATAATTTGTATTTCAATTAACAACTTTTACTTTAAAGTAAATAAACCCTCCAAATATTTTATTACTTTGCTTTCAAAGAGATTATTGTTGTAAAAATTATAATATTGAAATTTAAATATGTTTGTTTTAACAAGCTTCTATAAAAGAAAAGGAGAGGACAGAAATTTATGCGTGTGATATTCGACAATCATCCATGGTGACTGGTGGTTCTTGGTGAATTACTAAAATGGCTGCATGGTGTTGTTTGTTAATAACAAGACTGGTTTATCTTAATGAGTTCGTATTTGTTGTCCATATAAAAAAATAATTAAAAACCAGAGTGAATAAATAAAAAATATATAAAAAATAAAATAAATAATATATACTTTCAGCAAGCACACGGCGATAAATTATAAAAAAAAAATAAAAAAAAATATAGCCATTAAAGAATTCATTATTTTATAATAAGTAATACCGTAAGCCGCTATAACTATACGAAAACATATAATTTATTTAGAGTGCCTGTCTAGCCATTTTCAGTAAACCTGTGATTATCCTTTAAGTTGCACAATTCACTATGCAAGAACACGAAGTGCTTAGTCTGTGATATTTCTTGTTGATTATTTATTTTCTTCATGATGTATATTTATCTTTCCTCAATTTGAAGAAATGTAAGGCAATAAAAGATTTAGGATATCAACTATTAATAAGTTGGTACTATTCATATGTATTTATATTATATATAGGTTTTAAACAGGACCATATATTCTCTAATCTTTTTAAATATCTTTTTGCTCTAAACCGTGTTAAAAAATAGTAAACATCGAACCCATCCCTTCAAATTGTCTACAACTAAGGGACTTTGCCTTTGTTCCCTTTACAATATCGACGTGCCTCAAAACGTTTTTTAGGTATTAGCAAGGGTCTTCAAATCACATTCCTTTTTTAAAAGATATTCACATTTTCACAGTAATATATTTACTAAGATAACAAGTAATTCTACTGTAACAGTAACGTTAAATTATATAATAATATCAATAAGTCTATCAGTCTATATACATATATATAAAGATAACAAAAGCATCAAAATGTTTCTAATAAAATATAAGATAGTGTTGATAAAATAGTGTTTTTATAATTCTAAAAATCCCAACTGTTTTATAAAATACTATATTTTTTTTTAGTTCTATCTATAGAAAATGGAAAATATCTAATCATTGTATTTACACTGTAATGATAGCGATAAAGTGGTTATATTGGTAAGGTAATAAAGCAACCAACTAAAGTCTTCTGTTTGAAACTTAGTAGTTTGAGGTAGAATAGACCGAAGCAGACTGTTTGATCTAAAATTATTACAATAGCTATAAACGATCTCAGTTTGCTAGTATTTAAAGTAAATAATATTCTTTATAACAATCTTAGTGAAGTTAAATCTGGTAGAAAAGTTTTATAAACCTGGTTGCCATGTTACGTATTGTAAATAAATATTGGATGAAAAATTCATGAACACGTCAAGGTTCACACCTAGAGAGCTGTCTCTCCCTGGTTATAATTTATTATTCTATTTATTAAATTATATATATACTTATTTGATCATTAATTTATTACCGTTATAATATAAAAGCAACAATATTAATAATATACACTTTATTATTATCTTATTGTGTAAAATTTTACAGCGAAGAACAAAATACAAGGTGCAAAGCTACACGTTAATTTTGTTTTAATCAAACTCTTAATGTTTCATTTGTTTAATTATTTTCTATACGGCTGTTGAATAAGTAAGAATGAATATAACTTTCTAGCAGCCACTCAGTTATTGATATGATTTTTGAACAAAATTTATTAGAAATAAAAATAATTTTTTTTGAGCCTTTATATTAAATAAATGGCTTTTTATAATATCAATGAAAAAATAATGATTATTCTAGCACATATTTAATATCTCAATATATTTAATATTTTGGTCATGCGGAGTGGTAGAACAGTTTTTTGTTATCTCGTTAAAATATGAAAAGTGTTATACCTATTATTCCGTGTTTAAATTACAATAATAAAATTTCAATATTGATATTGAAATTTTATTATTGGTTCTATATTATTCCAACAAAATTAACAACTTCATAAAAGTTCAAGATTATAAAACATTTCCTTCAACTTTCAGTTTGCTTAAGCTTAAAACAATCATCTCTTTACATCTCTTCTCATAACAGAAGCACTTTTATTACTGACTGTAAAGACATCTGCTTAAATTATATTTTATGAGCATACGAGTGTTTGTTTACTTTCATACACATATTTTTAATATACAATCTAATAGTATTGGACCTGCATAAATATATATTTTATCTACGATGTATAATATAATATAAAATCTAAGTGTTAACATTTTAATTTTTTAATGTTTTATTAGCAAATGTGTATGTTATTTATACACAATATATATATAAAAAAGTATGAATGTATTATTCATACATGCTCAAAACAATATTTGAAAGTTATTAAATGAACTTCGGGGTTTTAATCGTAATTAAATGAAATATAAATTTTAGCATGAAAATATATGAAGCGGGAATTATCATTAATTTGTTCCCATTTACGCAGTTAGAGAACATTCATAAATTTGCGTAAGAAGTATGAGAGCAGATACTTGTTTAAAACACTTAAGAGAAAGTTGGACAGGATTATATGTAATCAGTTCAATTCAGTTCAGAGCGATAATTCTAATTATCACATAAAATGTGTGGTACGTGTGCTTATCACTAGCACCGGAGGGTCTAGCTAAATTACTAATGGTTTGCATATAGTCTATTACTATATGTGCTAACGCTATACATACATGTTGAAAGACTTAGCTAACCTCTGCAGTAATGAGCAAGTTACAAAATACAATATTCGAAAGTAACTTTTCTACAGTTCTTTAAAGTGAATAAAGGACGTCAGCTATCTTTGTGTTTCCGCAGATGACCGACACATCTAGTCAATATAATGATATAGAATTGATGATTATTATTTATTTCATTTCATTATGTTTTGTACGTTATATAACGATATTGGGTATATTGCTTCTCAAACAGAAAATATATTTAGATAAATTAATTTTGAATAAAAAAGATAACGAGAACAAGTATAAATATTTAGAAAGCATTACTAAGATATAAGTTACTAAGATATCATTACCAGAATTGCAATAATACTAATATAAAATAATAATTTCAATTTAGATTAACATAATTATATAATTGCAATTACTTCATAATGAAAATGGGATCATTACTATTTTTGTGGAAAAACGCATAGCTCTATAAAGTTCTATAAAACCGTAGCGCTTGTCCTTCTTGTTATCAATACTAATACGAATATTTCCGATGTTTTCCGATGCCCATTGTTCATCTTGAAGTACTGTAACTTGTCTAGGTTCTCTAAAATAAAGACTTATAACAATAGAAAGAAATGGTAACGGTTTTACTCTTTTAGTACAGTCGAAAGGCTGTAAGGAAATAAATTAATTAACTTTGCTTCAGACTTATTTATAACCAAACTTGATGTTTGTAAGAGTGATAGTTATAATTATTAGTTATATTTCCCTGCAATATCAGTTACGGTTACAAATATCTTAAATAATATTAGGTCCAAGGCAAGACGACTAAGCGTCAAAATTCATTAAAAAATTTGACAGTTTAATAACTTTATTGTTAAAGAAAGAAATAAAAACAATTAATTAATACTTGAATCAACTAACTCATTTCTAAGCCCGCGTCTTCTAAAATGTGGCGAAAACTCATTAACTCAAAAAACAATATATTACTGCTGAAAACAGCTCTTTGTGTATAGTCTCTTTTCAAACTACTAACTTCTTATTAACTTTTTCAGTCAGAGTAAAACTAAACATTCGAATAAAAAAGGGAAAATTTTAAATAACTTACTATTTATTGAAAAATCTTAACTCATTTAATGATATTATATTACAATGGGCTTTAGAATTAGCACAAAATCTACTGTGTTTTTAAATTTTTAGCTTTTTACAAAACAGATTAAAACTGCATTAAGCATTTTTACTTATAATATTTCATTGTGATATATATTTATTATATATACAAGGTATAATAAAACCTCAGTAATCTTCTGTATATATCATCTATTTGCACTTATGGTTGTAGAGAAACCAACAGTATTAGAAGGGCACTTATTTTGGATTTATTCTTAGACTTTATATGAATTGAAAAGAATATAATCTTGTTTGGAAAGGTTCTGAATTATAAGTAATCTTTTTTGAGTGTCATCAATTAATTTGTTATGACTTTAATAATTCTTGGGTATACTACCAATCTCATTCGGTTTTTTTAGATTCGGTTTATAAAAGAATAATAATATTATAAAAAAGTAACAATAAGTAAGTTTAATATGATGTTAATAAGTAAAAATATAATATTTTAATATGAAGTTAATAACTTCTTTTTTTTTATTAATAAGAATTTTAATTTATAATTGTAAGGTTTATAATTAAAATTGACATAATATTGTACCATGATATTTTTATTCAAATATTAAAAAGTTATAATACAATTCAAAACACGCAAGCAGTCAACTGTATTTTAATACTGATATTAATATCTGATAAAATAAAATTTAATTTAATAAGGTAGTTGCTTCTGATAACTTATTTGTTGACGGCGTTGTATACTCGATTCTTGTCTGTGTCCAATTTGATATAAGCGGTATGATTTATTTAGAACAAGTCTATAATAGAAAGCTGACATAGTTTCCTATAAATTAAAGTAAGAATTCAAAAGTCCTTTATACAAATATTTAATGGACGTCTGTGAATCCTATTTCAATTATTCATAGAAATGGTAATCTCAATGAATCTGTTAATAATTAAAAGGATCTTTAGATATGTTAACAAACTTTTGTTAATCTTTAAATTTTTTAACCTTTGTTTGGTGGTAGACATACCTATATCTACCATTTAATATTAATTTAATTTATATGAAATATAGAAATCGAGTGTTTAGTTTACAAAAGGATTGTTAAAATACTAAGACGAAGACTTGTCTTTTTACAATATAATCGATAAATTGTAAAAAAACAAGCAAATTTAAATTAATATTTTATATTACAAAATAATTATATACTTTAATGAAACGTTTCAGGCACCATCATACATAAATGTTAATCTCACACCTATTTGAATATTCAGTGATTTAAATCACAGTTCTGATGTAGAAGCGTTGGCGTTAATATTCGTAATGTAATATTAAGTCTGTTTCATAAAACATTCTGAGTTAATAACATTAAATTCAGTTTAGAATATTTGTAAAATTTTACTATTGCCATAAGAAAATTGCAGGGTAATAGTGGAAACCTCCTCAGGTGACATTAATTTGTTGACTTTTTTTATTTCTTCTTAGGTTTTAACATTTGATGGATTTAATTTTTAAGACTCTCTTAAACCTATATTTAAAAGTCATATTGAAATGCAAATAGTACATATTCCTTTAAATATTTCATTTGTAAGTCTCTCTATAGATGCCTCCTATCTCTTATATTAATATTAATTATATTGATAATAAAACACGAAAAAAATGTTATTAACTAAGTAAAATGTGAAAAGAGTTGTTTTTTTTCATTATAATAGACATATAGAATAACCCGTCATCGTCATCGAGTTTTAATAGACTAACTAATAATTAGAACAAATAACTCTTATATTACGGTACTTCATTTAATGATATACAAATGTTGTGGTTAATGAATTTGAAAAGTAATGCATCTTATTTCAACCTTTTTTTTTTTGAAAAAAAAAAGACTTACTACTGCTTCTCAGTATATTAAAAAAAACAATCAAATTTTATAATTGTTTTCTGTTTAACTGATTACTTCAATATTCAAGGGATAGCAAAAAGTCCCCCTGCATACTCCAGATAGGATTATGTTGCTGACAACAACTGCTGACAGTCTTGTAATGAATCGTCCATTTACTGAAAGATAAAATCTAAAACTAATTTTACTTCTTTTCAGCGCTAGAAACTGCAAAAAATGTAAATTCGATGCAATTTGTTTGGTTTGCGAATTTATATTACAATCACATTGCTTTAAAATAATACCCTCTTGTATTTTTATTTCAAAGGTTGTATTTTGAATAACATAATATTTACAGTTTCGATTCCACCCCAGATACATATTTTATATAAATATGTTCTTACGTTTTACTCTACGATATCCTTGAATTATACAAAAATTAAAAGAATATATTTGTACTATGAAATAAATTACACATAGTCGTATAATAATTCTGTAAATCATGAAATGGAAGTTCATTTCTTGTTTGAATGTGAAATTGCTATTTAAAATTAATTGTATTCGAAATAAAGAATCAAAAATATCCATGACTTAAAAATACAGACTTTATTTAAAAATATAATATTTAGAACATGCAATGTATTTCCTTTGAACTTTTCTATCGCCCGTCTTACTAAAAAATCGTAGGGCTAAGTTGAGAACGAAACATATGTAGAAATATATATATATTCTGTATAACTAAAAAATCTGACTATAATTTAAGACCACAAGATTATATATGTATATATAGTTTTATATACTATTAATAATCAGTCATATATATTTACTAGTATAAATATATATGACTGACTATTAATAGTATCTATAGACTATCAATTTTTTTACTAGTATAAAATAAAGCACCTGTGATGATGTTTTAAATTGTAATGATTATGAGACACTATATAAATACAAGTATATACAAAATTAAACAGGACTAAATAATCAAATTTAAGAGTTTTAAACATCTGTTAAAATAAACAGAATTATAACACCTAATATTTTGAAGATAATCTTATTCAATTCTCGTCATAACTATAAAACGATAACGCGACTTTAAAAAGTAAATAAATTGCAGGATCAAAAGCTTTACACAATTTATTACCTAATAAAATAATACGGTGGCTTTCTTTCAAAGCGTGCACTTTTATGAGTTATTACTGTATAGTAAAAGTACTGGACATAACAGAAAATTGTTGGTAAAGTGTTGTAAAAAATGTTTCAAAACTTATATTTCGTGACAACTTGTCAGATTACTAACTACAATATTTTGATATTGTATTGTAAAGTACAATACACAATTTTGATTTAGATAATTAGTCCTCTACGTACTAAATAAACTTCTAGATATAAAAGACCATAAAGCTGTAGTGGAAAAAAACTTTGGAGGGATTCAAAGGTGTACAAATCGTCGAATGTCATATGTATATTTTTTACTCATGCATGGTATCTTTGGTTCCACCACTTGGCATAAGCCCGAACTGGTTTTGGGTGCTCTTCTTTTCTTCACTCAATTGTTATGGATAATTTTGTCCAATGCTCTAATACCTTAATTGACGAAGTGTATTTCTGAAAAGTTGTCACAGTACGGTACATAACCCTTCTCCAGGTACAACTTTCAGATCTGCTGCGACACTGCTTTCCTGGACCCACTGCTTTCCTTTTGTTATACTTGGCTTTTCTTACTTTATCACTACTTATGTTTCTCACACTTTCTAAATTTACTTATCCTATTTTATCTTTCACCCGACAAAACATTCTTCTCGTTCATCAACCATTCAAAATTTCCGGTTCATCATTATTCTATTTGTTCATCCTCTATTAGAATGTTATTTACACACTTTCGGATCTCATATAATAATAATAATAATCATTTATTTGGAACCATGTAAAATTAACAAAGTACATTTTAAGTTCACTATCCTCCACCCTAGGTAAAAACCTGTGTTGTGGAAGATAGTCATTGTCTAGAAAAGTTACAATTAATTAACCATCTATATTATTATATTGATTAAATTAAATATATTACATTAACAAATAGTACATAAGTAATATTTAAATATCAACAACATACAACAACTATAATTTACTAAGCTATACAACAATATTATATAAGTAACATTAATAAGTAAAACATAAGTTAATTTGAGTTTCCAATAGTGGCTGTTTTAATAATAAAAGAAAAAAAGCATTTGTCATTATTATCGTTATCGCTATTTATAGGTACGGAAGCTGAGCATGTACGGTTTAATATGTATTACAGGGTAATATACGTGTGTGTGTGTGTGTGTGTGTGTGTGTCTGTGAGTGTGTGTGTGTGTGTGTGTGTGTGTGTGTGTTTGTGTGTGTATGTGTGTATGTATATGTGTGTGTGTATTTGTCTTTACATGTGTGAAACGTCAATGGATCATACTGAACACCTGTTTATTAATTCTGTACATATTTACATTAAAAGCGAAAACTAATTTAAATTTTCATGAAATATATTTGAAGTTGTTAGTTAATAATTATCAAGCATTGTTATGTAGGTGTAATGAGAATACTTTCAGTTTGATTGTAGTTTAATGTTAAAAGCCTATCTGTAATTTTTTTCTTACATAGTCTAGCTGTTAGGAGTAGAAGATCTAGTTTCTGGTTAATTTTAGTATAAAGTGATGGACCCTTAAAATTAAAGAACCTTCTTCCAAAACCAGTTCTAACTTCAGGAACACTTCAAAATGTTCGTCTGTTATTGTTAGTAGAAAGCGTAACAAGGGATTTTTTGTGAAATTTTGATAAAACTGATAGTATATACAATTGTCTTACTGTTAGGTGATTAACTTCCTTGTATAGGAGATCAGTGGGATTTCTGTAGGGTTTGCTGTAGGCTACTTTTAATAAAGCGCGTTGAGCCCGTTCCACTTTAAATAAATATGTTTTCTGGGCTGACCCCCAAGTACTGATACAGTAGGATATAATGTTTTGACATAATGCAAGATAAACAATTCTAATCGTTTTAATATTTACAATAGATCGTAGGCGCTTGAAGATATGTAATATTTTTCTTAATTTCGAGCACAATGAATCTATTTGGTTTTTCCATGTAAGGTGTTGATCAATGATTATGCCTAGATATTTTATAGACTCTACTTGTGTTAGTGTGGGACAAGAGCAATCAGTTAGGAAGGAAACGTTGTCATGGCAGGTATGATGTTTGACAATAAGTTTAGTATAAGGAGCAGTTCCCTTAGAAATACTAAATGGAATGAGCTTGGTTTTTTCGAGGTTGAGTTATTATGTAATAACTTGTAAATGAAGTTCATATTTTGAGCTGTATTAACAATATCATCCCAAGATTTCCCATAGAAAATTAAAGCATTATCATCCGCGAGCAAATATTTTTGTTTGTGTTAGGTTTATTTCACATAGGCTGTTAATATAGATGAGAAATAAAGTTGGCCCTAATACGCTCCCCTGGGGTATACCAAAATCCACATCGCAAAACTCGCTTACTTTGTCCCCAACTTTAATACGTTGTTGCCTATTATTAAGATAGGAATTAAACCATTCAAGGACCACTCCTCGTATTCCCAAGGCCTCCATTTTTTTTAAGAGAATTGGCCTTGAAACTGTATCGCAGGACTTTGTGAGGTCTAAAAAAACACCTGCACATTTATTACTATTATCAAGTTGGTCGGATACAAAATTTACCAAATTTGAGACAGCATCAGAAGTAGATCGGTTATTACGGAAACCGTATTGATTCGGTGACAGCAAGTTCTCAGTTTCGAGATAAAAGAGTAGTCGTTTGTTAACCACTTTTTCTATAATCTTTGAAATGGAACTAAGTAGAGATATAGGTCTATAATTAGAGACAAGCAATGGATCACCCGATTTGTAAATGGGGCAATCATTAGCTAATTTAAGGCAATCAGGGAAAACACCTGACATCAGACTAAGATTGCACAGGTGACTGATCATAGGGGCAAAAATATGTTTGACTTTCTTAAGCAGTTCATTACTTATGTTATCCCATCCAGCAGCAAAAGAGTTTTTCAAAGAGTTAATAATTCCAACAATTTCACTGGGATCTGTAGGTGCCATGAAAAAAGATTTGTGCGGCGTTATTATGACCGGATCAACTTGCTTAAGCAAATCGGCTTCCGATAAATTTATCTTACGCAAGATATCATTGGCTAGCTTTTTGCCAATAGTGAAAAAGTAGGTATTGGCTTCGTTAAGAGTTTGAGCGGGATTAGTGCTATTATTTAAGAGTCCAGGATTTTTATTATTTGTATTATTAATATTACAGATAGATTTAATACACTTTCAAGTTTTTTTGCGATCTCCCTCAGCATTAGTTATCAAAGCACATTCATATGATTTACGCGAGTATTGAATAATATTTAAGCATTTATTTCTATATATCTTATATTTATCTTGGATTTCATTGTTAAGGGGATTGTTTTTTGCTTTTAAGTGAAGAGTGTCTTTGTATCTTATACTTTTCAAGAGTCCCTGCGTAATCCACGGCTTGAAAATAACATCGCAATTACGTCTGAATTTTATAGTAGTGTTCTTACGCAGCTTTTCAGTTATTAAGTCCTGAAGGAAATCAGAGGTTTTCCTGACATCCATGAGGTGGTAGTAAAAATTTAAGTCAATATTTTCAAGGTCGTGTATAAGAGTATCATAATTTATTTGAGTATATTGCCGTTTCGGAGCATTTCTTGTGGACGGTTTCATAGCATTCACTGCTATTATTATGGTGTTGTGGTCTGTAATATCCGTATTGCAAATAATAGTAATTATTTCCTTATTACTTTTTGTCAAAACATGATCCAAACTGTTAGGTCCACGCGTAGCCATTTGATGACCAGGGATATAACCATAATGTGAAGTCAACTCAAGGTAATCTAGCGACCGTATATATTATTTTCTTTCTATCTTTGATCACATAACAATAATTACCACTAATATTACTTAAAAAAGAAGCAGTCTATACTGTAAAAATTTTGCAATTTATAACATACTTGAATTTTATTGTTCTTTTTTTTTGTTTCAGAACTACTAATCTATGGTAGCCATTTTTGTAGATTGTCAGGTGTTTGTCTTCTTTTGGAAAACAAGTGTTTTTTTTATAGACAGATCATATAATGAAGCAAATTGTGAAGCATGTTGCAATAGGAATTAGCCGTGAGCCGTCAGTGTTGCGTTTTCTGTGCATCCAACTTCTATAAATAATAATGAACGTAAACCTAAATAATATTAAATCTCGTACAATGTACCAAAATCTTCCCCAATTCCTTTCTTTTTTTTTCTTTTTAAATCCATCCATTTTCTTCTCTTGCAACATTTATCTTCACGTTAAGTTATGAAAAAACTATGCAAACGTTTTAATACAATATTAATACGTCTGCATAGCATAATTAATCAATTAACATTTTTTTCTTTAATAATTATAATAAATGGAATCAAAAAAAAATTTAAAACCAGAAAGAAGAAAATAATATTTTTTCTTCTTAGTTTCCAATTTCAGTAGAACTAAATAGTAAATAGCTTCAATAACGCTTACGATAATAGAGTAATTTTCGCAACCAAGATATTAGAGGAGTGCAGAAAATGTTCAGCCATTTCGAAGCGCTTAAGGGTAGCGACTGTATATTGGAAAAACGTACATTACGAAGGTAAATATAAATGCAACTTGATCCTATTTTATACATACTTCAAAATAAATATATTTTCTTAAAGTAAAAAATGAATCCTATCTCTACAATAATGAAATAAATAAGACATAAATAAGTATTATTAACTATTTATTAAGCTCTGCATCTATTTACGATTTGACAATAGTTGAATTTATCATACTTGATAGAAAATTGAAAGATAAAATAAAAAAACGAACAAGCTGGAAGGTTGTGCAGATCCGCTATCTGATAAATAGACGTCCAGTTTGATGTATTAACTAAGCCCTAGTTCTTATCCTTTCCTTCCTTTCTTTCCTTTACATGTTGTTTCTACAGCTATCTATTAAGTTATTTTTTACAAGGCTTTTTTTAAAGATTTACTATTTATTGGTAGAACAACATAGCACAATAATGTTTAATATATACTTATTATTATATAGTATCTTTAGAAATCCAATATTTGAAAACAAGGAGATGTCAAAAACGACACATAGGGCGCACTAATCCAAATTATTACTAAAGTTATATGTGTTCTCGTACCTAAAGTTCTACTTTAGCTTCTAATGGCGCAGATGAAAACTTTGAGATGCAAGCATGAAAATTCCTATTGTTATACCTTAAGAGTTACTTTAGCTATTCACCTTGGTCTCTATACTTCGCTACAAGCTTAGGAGAGTATATGAGCTGGCCTACTTACTGAATAATGGTATTATACAACTGGGTCTGAAATAAATCTCCTATGTTCTTCAAAAAAATTTTTTTTAACATTTAATATCTTACCTATTTTAATTAATAACACGAAAAGATAATTAAAAAATCTATGACATCAAGAATTTTTCCCTAATAAATGTAGAACTACTATTTATAATAGAAATCTTTAAAAATACTTTGTATATTTGTTTTATTTTTATTTTGAAAGTTTCATTTTCAAGTTAAATAATCCGTATTTCATTAATGTTTCATATATTCATTGATATTTAATATATCACTGTACATTATTTTATATTCTAAATGTCTATTACTTATTGATTGACATTTAGTTTTGTATACGAATTGCTTTTAAATGCAAATGAGGTCGATATTGTATGAAAACAAAGGAAAGTGAACTCAATTTTTAATAGTGTAAAGATAAGCGAAATAAGATTCTAATCATATCATATAATGTATAACTTATAATACCTTGAATATTATTTATAGTTGAGAATATTTTAACTACAATACCAACAAAACATCTAATATCAAATTTAAATGCTTGTTAATTCATTGTCTAGGTTCAGTTAAATACATCTTTTATCTCTGTTTAAGATATTCTGTACTCTGTATCAGTTGTTTCTATTAATCTGCATAACTTTCTGATAACACTACAGCTCTTAACTTATAAAACAACTTTAACAAACTCGAAGTTTTGGTACTAATGTCCTTTAACGAACTGAATTTAATTATTTCAACAAAGACAATTAAGGTCTTGAAACATCAATTCAATTGATTAATTTGTAAATATATATTAATTGCTACATCAAGGTTTAATTATATATATTTCTCATAGTATAATTATGTATGTTAATATTTTGATTAAAACAAAGAACTAGAATAAATTAAAAACTTATTACAAACTCCAAAAGCATTATGACACTTTTTTGCGTCTTCCTTCCATATTTTTTTGAAAACGTGCAATTACTGGCGACAGGAAGTGTTATAGTGAACATTACTAACTTTTTTGTTCAAAATTAGATATTGTAGCACTAGTGACTTTAAAAACGACAGCGCTACATATTACAAAGCTCATGCCACATTGGACAGTTTTCATTTTAATTCCTCATAATCCATCTGTATCCCTAGTACTAGTTTTATTGTTAACCAAAACGAATGTGGTATACGAATCCGTGCATTAATAAATCCTCCCAAACGTCTGTCATTTCGAAATGAATTTGAATAATTCCACAAATATTCTTTTTTTTAACTGGGTGGCGATCCACATGTGATAAGATTTATATTTTATAAAAAACTGTTACGATGACGGTAGTATCATTACCATCATTGACTTGCTTTTGAAGTGCAACTAAAAGATACTAGAATATCGCAGGGATGGTTCCCCAACTCTCCCATACATCATACAACTTTGCATTTATCTAAATGTAATATAAATAAAATACTTAAAATAAATACAAAAAAAAAACAGTCTAAAGCTACATTTTGATTTTGATGTAATCATATTTGGAATGTTGATCTGTTTCAGTTGATTGATTTTTAATCAAATAGAAATTTAATCAAAAATAGGCGCAACGATTTTTTATTAAGGAACCCTAAATTAAAACGTTTTATATATTGCCATTTTCAATTAAGCTCTTTATCAAACAATATCGACGTATTTATTCCAGTATTACGCCAAATCCCTTATTCATTGTCATGGCAAATCAATACCTATGAGCTTAACATATAGAATTTACACTGATGGATGAAGTTTCTATTCAATTTAAAATACAAAAGCTTTATTGTTATTTTAGCAGACCTTTTTGTGGGTTCTCATTGTTATAAAATAATACATTAATTTATAAGCCCATCAAATGTTTAAAAAGGAAATAACCTGAATTTCTGCCATCAATATCGTAAATGTATGAACATTTTTAAAATTGTATACATGTGGGCGTATAGTCTACGCTCATATACCAAAGACTGTCATTTTGTTGTTAAAATATATTTTATGTCATAGAATACTCAGTGAAACAGAAAACATCATTCAATGTACCCAAATTTTGCATATTATATTATTCTAAAATATACATTTGAATTTGAAATTTGTACTTTTAAATAAATTCAATAGCTTCAATATTTAAAGAAAACATTTTTCCTTTTGTTTTATTTTTACGTTATTCCGTGTTTTGAATATTTTTTTGTGACCTGAATAGCACTTACATCATGTTTCAACAAATGGTTGGTTTAAAATTCATAAGCAAATTCAATTAAAGCAATTGTATATGAGTTTCAAACTATGTGTATATCTCAGTGATAAAACTTAAGAAGAACAAAAAGTACTTTTGAGGTGCCATATGAGTATTATCCTTTAAATTGGAAGTCTTTTTAAATCTCTTAGAAATATTTTTTTAATAAAAAAAAGGTTTACCTTTAATTAGTTTTTAAACTACCTAAAATATTTTTTTAAACTACCTAAAATATTTTAAAGCTGATTTCATTCTTTCTATTCTTAATATTTATAGCTTTAATTGAAGAATATAAATTCGTTTTAATAGTCGTCACTAAAATGTGATTAATATTTTGATTGCATTTTAGATTTAAAATTATTTAATAAGATTAACCATTTAGGCAAGAAAAAATCATTTATTTTTAACATTGTTGTAAACTCTGTAATAACTTTATTTTTTATTGATTCCTTTCATCTTGACTTCGTTGTAATGTCAGTCTAAAAGTCTTATGGTCATCGTTCATCCCGACTCACTGGTACAGACCAGCGGCAATTAAATTTCGTAAGAATTTAAGTGTATTCGTAACATTATTATTTTTCTGTATGATATCATACTTTATGTTATTATTTATTTATTTATTTTATTTATTTATTTATGTTATTATTTATTTATTTATTTTATTTATTTATTTATGTTATTATTTATTTATTTATTTTATTTATTTATTTATATTATTATTTATTTATTTATTTTATTTATTTAAACAAATGTGATGCTTCTGTCCACATTTCGTTAGTAACATCTGATTTTCGTAGTGTATTTCCAGGTTTGACAACCATAAGTGAAAGATGATTCATTGTTTTCACTGTACTTTACATTGTTAATTATAGTTTCGATTTTGAATATCATTAAATGTATATTATTAACAAAATGTCACTAAGTTTTTATATTTTATTAAAACTTAGTCTAGTAGTTTTGTGTATGATACGCGAACTAACAGACAAATATCTATAAAACCAAAAAACTATTATTTTGAACTCGTACATTGAACATGTAGCAATTACTTTCTGCCATGTTAACATTAAATTATATGTTTAAAGACATTATAATGATTTGCTAATAAATATGTCACTTATTAGTTTAGACAAAAAAATGTATGGATAAGGTTCTATCATGAAGCTGACTACTCTGCTGAATAGACTGGTATACCAGCAAATTACACAGCCTAAAACTGTTATTCAAATAAGGTAAACTCTCTTTGGGTTAAATTATTTGTCTTTACTTACTAGGGATTAATGAATATCATTATCGCGCTATTTTCCTGAACAGTAAGTAATAAAACGTGTCACATGTCGACCGCAGTCTTATTAGCCGCGTGAGGTCGACGTGAAGCTACATGGATCATCAGTTAAATGGTCCTTCAAAACAAAATGTGTTGCGCTGACTGTAAGAAATTATCGTTTGATTACTTTTCTCTTATTGATAAATTGGAAATCCTTATTTCCATGCTTTATGTAGAAACAACAAAATAGTAATTTTTATAACAGTAATTATATTTATAAAAGTTTTGGTGACTTCTTCTTTTTGTTGTAGTTGTAATAATATTATTATTCGTAATACTAGGTATGACCTAGATATTATTGAAAATTGTTTTTTAATTTACATTCAGACAAACCAAAACCAAATGTAAATAGAAGATCAATGAGGTTCAGCTGTACTCTAATTTGATTTGTTAAAATATTATTATCTATAAGTTGCAATACCAGCCGCACCACCTCGACAGCTGACAGTCAGCCACAATGCGCATTAAAAGACACTTCCTGCCACGCACCACCACCTTGTGAAATCAGCTTTCTCATGCGATGTTTCCGAATCAATACGACTTAGGGACCTTCAAGTATCGAGCTTATACATTTTTAAGGGCCGGCAACACACTTCAGACCCGTTGGGGTTGGAGTCGGCAAGTGCTCATGGGCGGAGATGCCCCCTATGGCATAAAAAAATCAAAAAATACTCGTACATTATAAACTATTGTTATGGTTTTCTTGAAGTATAACTACCAACTATTAATTAGTTCAACACAATAGCTATCTCATTCTGCAAAGACAACTAAAATTAAACTCTAAGTTTTAACCGCCAGTCCAATGCAAATAATTCGAGATATACTAAATAAACAGAATGTAAAATATATACAGATTCAAATTTGTTCGAACAATTGAAACCTCATACGAGTTCATACTTAGACTAAATTGTCTTAGTATGTAAATCTTTGTGTCTCTGCAAAGGCCTTTATAGAATTCATATCAAAACACGTACAGTGATATAGTACAGAACAGGATTAAGTAACCTAATATATACTGTAGTGTTTCTAGAACTTCGTGTCTGATTATGTTGGATAAAGTTTTAGAATATTCCAAAATAATAAATATAGCCATTTAAAGTGTACTAAAAAATTAATCTTTAGTTATATTTCAAAATAATATAATCAAGTTATCGCAATTATGATTTAAATTAGTTGGTATAATATTATATATTTATGACATTCCTGTGAATCCGGAACCATGTCATAAAATATAATAATCCCGGTTAATTTTATACTTTTATATTATACATATTTTGTAACATAGCGATTACTGTTATATGAGATTATTTAATATTTTAACTTTAAAAATAGCTTCGTTTATTAAATGTATGTTTATGTATTTATAAATATATTTTGTAGTAACTTCCTTATTAAGGAAATTGTTTTCATCAAGATGTTTGTGTATGTGTATATATACGTATGTGTGTATGTATGTAAGTGATTTTTCGGCATCATTTTCTTACGACCTGATTTCGCAAATAAATTGACTTGACACTGGGCCAGACATTTTATTTTATTTTAATTTGAAATTCCATTTTCGTTATTTCGGTTATTTAAGTACCAATCAATGAAAAAACATACATATCATCAGATAATCTGATTAATTAAAATATGAAGTATTTTTTGTTATTGGTCAGAATCTAAAGACTATATAAGATCTAAAAGGATTTCAGATCTACCAAAGGGTTTGAAGAATGTCTTAAGGAATCCTTTATTTGACATGATCCCTAAAACAAATCGCAAACGCTCTATTGCGGTTTAAACAATCGATCTTCTCTCGAAAGCGCCTGAATACCATATATTTGAATTTTGTGAAAAACCTTTTCCAATCGGCAAGCATATATTAGCAAGTGGTGAGTGTGGAGCTGAATTATAGTTCACTTCAAGGCCAAGGAAATCGTCCATTAAATATACGATATAAGAATTCTAAAAGAAATTTACTTTTGGAAAACTTTTATTTAATTATTATTAATTTCAGAAATAAGAACATAACTCGTACTTTTATTTGAAATGGTAGCCAATTAGTTATATTTCAAATAGCTTTCCTCACTTCTTTTTTAAAATAATATCTTATTTTTGATAAGTTGCACAGATCCCTTTCACTATCCTCGGAGCGGGACAGGGAGTCAGCCTCGTCCGCTGACCCGCTCCGTAGGGGGAGACTGGCCAGAAGGAGGCGGGAATACGCCCGTCGCTTCTCGCCGGGGCGCCACGGTGTGTGCTAACGCGATCCCGTGGCGTCCCACTAAGGCGAAAAGGGACACCGTTGATTTTTCAGTGGGTAGCCTTAAAAATGGCAGCATCCTATGGTACCGGGTAGTCCCACATAACCCCCCGGCCGTCACCCCCCTGGGCCGACGGGGTACCCGTAACGGGTTTTTCCAACGGAAAAAGAAAAGGTCCCTTTCACTATATAAATCTTGACGCAAAATTTCACTGTCACTGGCGTAATTAAAATGTAATTTTTATATTATTATATTATAATTGAAATTATATAAAATGAATGTTTCTAGATAATATTTATTTTTATGTTAGTTTGCAAAATGATAGTATATAGTAGGCACATACGTATATATGTAAGTACAAAATTAAAGAACCGTATATCATTTACCACATAATGGTATCTATATTTTATTGTTATATTCATAACAATTTATAAATCTATTGCTAATTAAAGACACCGAATTAAATTATTAAGGTGTATAGCTTTCTCTATAGACTAACCAATAAGTAGTAAAGTAATAGTTGTGAAATTTGAAACCAAACAAAAATATAAGTATATATTTATAATATGGATAATGGAACACGAAAATTCGCCACTCGTTAGACCCGTTAAGTTTCACCTCAACTAAAAAGCGATTTGAAAAGATTTACCGGCTTTTAAAAAGGGTTCCTTCCTATATTAATTTCTTGTACACAAAGTTTTGTTACGGTTATTCTACAAATAAAGTATTTAATAAGGTTGAGTTGTTAAAATAAAAGATTTATATGAGCTCTTATCATGCTCATGGCATGTTAATTACTATCACATTATAAGTTAATAGTGTATAGTATAATGATTAAAAGGAAAAAATGTTATTTCTTTTAGCAATTTAAAAAGAGGCTCCTTTTTTTAATTTTATTTTTATAACTTTTTTATAGTAGGAAAAAAAGGGATTTATTGATAAACGATTTTTTTAAATCTTTCATAATTAACACATCACAGATGCGTCTCCTGTGCTGTTTGTGAGTTTAAAAATATAGTCCCTCATCACCCCCCGGCCTTCACCCCCATGGGCCGACGGGGTACCCGTAACGGGTTTTTTCCAACGGAAAAAAAAAAGGCTATAGTTATAATCAAACAACAGTTAATTCAGTAATATAGGAAACCATGATAAAAAAAATCCTAATAGTTTTAGTTGAAGGATGGTATTATTCGCAAGAAGATTAGTTTATTATGTCTCATGTGTATTGTATTTATTTTAAAAATAATATAATAAAATAAAATATAAATTGATATAGAAATACTGACTAGCACATAGTGAATGACACGCTTACCAATGACTTATGTACTTGAACGAGAGTTACGTACACCTGCTCCATGAGAATCGCTGACATTCAAATTATATGTATATTATTTCGTTATTGTTTCGGGTGAATTACATAAATCTGTTCCAGGAGAAGTCTGTAAACTTTGCCAGGTTTTGATAGCGTCATTGTTTTAGAATGCTGTGTGAATTTTGTTAGGTGTGAATATCGTCATCTTGACAGAATGCCAAATTGCATTTTTGTAATATTATAAATATCCAATAGTTTAATTTTAAAATATATTAATTGTTTGATCCCTCATCGAGTAGGTTCTTTTTTGTAATAGTTCATAACTTCAAAGTTTTAATTAAAGTTAGTTTAAAGTAATTTTTGTTTTTTTTTTAAACTTTCTGACTGTAACTAACGTAATGAGCTTGCAAAACTTTAATGTGGATTATTAAACAATGATAATGAAAACTTTCATAAACATTACCGTGCAATCCAATTTGCAGTGAGCACCTCAAAGACTATTAAAATTTTAAGTTAAATTGTCATCTGTGTGGCAATATTTTAACTGCCTGGATGCACCTAGGCCGTGGAATCTGTAACTACAGACCAGACTGATTCAAGATGAATAACTATTATTTAAAATTTTACAAAAAAGCTTAGGTTATTTGATAACGTTTTTAATTCATTTAAAAGTCTTATTTATTTAAGGTTGAAACTTTTTTTTTTTTTTTTTTTTTTTTCCGTTGGAAAAACCCGTTACGGGTACCCCGTCGGCCCAGCGGGGTGACGGCCGAGGGGTTATGTGGGACTACCCGGCAGCATAGAGGATGCTGCCATTTTTAAGGCTACCCACTAAAAAACCAACGGTTGCCCTCTTCGCCTTAGTGGGACGCCACGGGATCGCGTTAGCACACACCGTGACGCCCCGGCGAGACCCCCCGAATGAGGGTGCCCCGAGCAACGTAGAGCACCCTCTCATCATAGGCCTATGTTAGGTAAGAGGGGTCACCCTCCCCCCTCACCAGGCCTACAACTGGGGAAGGAAGCGACGGGTGTATTCCCGCCTCCTTCTACCCAGTCTCCCCCTACGGAGCGGGTCAGCGGACGAGGCTGATTCCCTGTCCCGCTCCGCGGCCTCCTTTGCAGCGATGACTTGCTCGCAGAAGGAGGCCATTGCGACCCAGCACCTCTCGCCGCTGACCATCGCGCTGATAACGCGCGGCAGCGAGAGGTCCCTGCCAATCACACCCACCAGCTCAGTGCGCTGGTGGTCCCAGGCGGAGCACTCCGCCAAGGTGTGACGAGCCGAGTCGACAGACTCGTCACAGTGATGGCAGGAGGGGAAGGTTGAAACATAAGAAAATAGTAAAATATGTAAAATAGTAAAGTAAACTAGTAAAATATTTTTCCGAACATTGACATTAAAAACTATATAGTTAATTATGTGGTTATTACATAAAATGTGTTATCATTTTCATAATGCAAAAACCACCTATCAAACATGTCAATGATAATACAGAATAATGATAGCACGCTTGTTTTACTTTACAGAATATAATAAACGATATTATATTCTATATATTCCAAATTATAACTATTCGAATAATAGGGATAAAAATAACACTGATCATAATTATATGGTTATATACTCATTGGTATATATTGGTATATTTATAGCTATTGTTAGAGTCTAATTGCATTTCACATTTACGTTAATCAATGAATAGATACTAATAATAATGCCTATTGTAGCAACAAAAAAGAATTAAAGTACAAAGCTGCTACAAGCTTTGTCATATCTTTCACAAATAAAAAAAACTTATATAATATATAAATACTTAAAATTAGTACAACATATTATTTTAGATAAGTTTGAAAATTACTGGTAATCTAACAAAATCAACAAAAAAAATAATTACCTTAATTTGTTTAGTAATATGATAATAACCGCAACATCAAATATATTTAAACAGAATTCTTTACTCAAAATTGGAATATTTTATTTTATTACATTATTATAAAATAAAATAAATTATATTAACAATCTCAGATATATCACGATCTCTAAAAATTATTTTATTTGAATGAAACAAACGAAAAGACGATTAGAAAAGCTATTGAATATATATTCAATAGCGTTGTCAAGCTTAAAATAAACATAAGTATCTTTTATAATGGCTTACGTATAGTTGCTACTCGTTAAGCGCGTTAAGACTTTAACGTGAACAATTACTAAAGAACTGTTTGAAAAGAGTCGCCGAGTTCCACTAAGGGTTACTTTCTTTAATTATTATTTATTAAAGTTGTAGCTGTGGCATCTTTCAAAGTTATTTTGTATTTCAAAGGTTTTATAAGCATTCAAAGTTAACCAAATGTTTCTAGTTCGTAATATTATTCACGAAAATTTTCAGGAAAGTAGACTTGGAAAATCATAAGGCTACTTTTTATAACGATCTTGCAACGACCTGTTACAGGTATTTATTTTCAAACAGTGATTTGCTGTTTTGCTTATTCACGCACAATTCTCCCGACTAAACCTAGTCAATACTTAGTTCTTATGTAGTACGGTTATTTATAGGTCCAATAACTGAAAATAACAGAGATAAATCATTTCAATAAAACTACTTTACGCATACAACTCGCGTTTATTTTTACATTTTTACATTAAAATGGGATAAAATAAATAGTAAATTAGTTTTATTGTATTGTGTAGTACTCGTGTAAATCTTAGAAAACATTAGACATCAATCATTTCACAAGTAGTAAAGTGGTGTATGGAACTCATGAGTTCTCTAAAACTTAACTAAAAGGTAACACTTTTAAATATGAGGTAAAAGTTAGGAACATTGCCATGCACCTCACTTTAAACTTTTCCTTAACTTTTGTATCTGAGCATGCTTCCTTACTTTCTTGATTTAAAATGCAGCTAAAATGAAGTAATAGTTTTATAACATATAAGACTTAGAAAGATCTACTTTTAATGAAAATATAAATAAAAATACCACCAAAATAATAATATAAATATACAACATAAAACAGCCATTTAAATGTTAACGAGTTAACGAGTTATATCTATAAAAAAGAGATTGCGAATATATTAATCCGGTCTTACTAATGTTAAGTGCAAGTACATTTGATAAGCGACCAACTTTGAAGAAAATCAGTACATAATCAGGATATAAAATAAATAATTATATTACATAAATTTTTATTTCCTAACACAATTTTGATACACAAAAGTAAAAAGAGCGCTTAAAGATCTATCACCTGTATAAAAGCATGTACAATGGAATATGATATGACTTCCGAAACAATAATACAAAGAAACATCGACACTTTTATACAATAAGAACTACAATTAATTTTAAATCGTAATAATGTAAACAAAAAAAACAATTATAACTACATTAAAATTGTATTAAAACTAACAGTAACTTCAATATAATGTCGATATATTAAAGTAGGAGCTGGGAACAAGACGGTTCTTGCAAACTTAGTGAGCTGAGAACAATGTACGTGTATGAAGTACAAAGTTGCGTTATAATTCAAAGCACTGGTTGAGCCGAGAGGAAATTATAGAGGGCTTTAACACAGTTTATTTTATATATTTTTTCTACATATTTATTAAGTCTATGGAGACTCATCATCAATGCTTTATTCATAATTCATAATTAGTATAATTTTAAAGACTACTTTTTATTATTATATTATTTTAAGTGTTTTTAAAACCCTATTTTTTTCTAATAAACAGTAAATATTTTTTAATTTTTTATAGAATGAAATTTAGTACTATTACGTTCAGATGTTTTTCTTGCAAAAATAGACAGATTATTTTCATATTACACAAAATGTCTTTATATTTAATTAACATAAAATATAGCACAATTTTTTAAAAGGATGCCAAGTTTAAGTTTTTTGATATAAATTACGAAACGTGCGTGTTACTGTTCACTTTAAGCACTAACAGGATCTTGATTAGAAGAGGTTGCATTCAACTTTTATAGAAACTTTTACTAAGTAGACGAAAGGGACTAATTCAAAACTACTATTTTAACATGATTATAGAAAATTTTTAAAATGTAATATTTACGTAGGGATTAGAAAGGGATGATTGAAAAAAAACTAATTAGAGGAATTGGCTATTAGACAAGACAAACGTGAAGAGTTTTATCTTTTGTGACTACTTCGAGAATTCTTGCCCAAATAAGAGCTAGCAGTAGATTTTATAAATTTCAAATAATACCTTCTTATACTTGTTACATCTGCGGAAAATTAACACAGTTGACAGTTGACAGTTTAATTCACATCAAGTTTACTATAAATATAACAGGAATATAAGAAAGAATAATTTTCATAATAAGATTTCAGGTATAAAAAATATTGTTCTGTAGTTTCTATATGACGTAAAAACAAGGATTGCCGATTGATTAATAAGGAAAAGTTAATCAAGTGTGTATTTCCTGCAGTAAGCGTAGCCTATACTGTTTTGAAGGATCATTTCACTGATTTATTTAGCTTCACGCCGACCGCACGCGGCTAATAAGGCTGCGATCGACATGTGAACGTTTTATTACGGTTTAGGAAAATATCACGATAATGATATTCATTAATCCCGTGTAAGTAAAGATAAATTGTTTAACCCGAAAGTAATTTTCCTTATTTAATATAAAGTATTAGCTTTCGTAATTTGCTTGTTTACGTGTCTATTTAACGGTAAAGCTAGCTTCTCATAAACCGTTAACTATATTTTTTGTATAAGTGGATCAGTAAGATATTCAAGATCATGATGATGATCTTTACCGGCCAACTCGAACAAATTTCCGCTATCTCTTCTTACAGCGATCAAGCTATATTAACAGTTGATTATCAAATGTCTATAGTTAGATTTCGAAAAAAAATTATTATTAATGTATTTTTGTAAGAAACGCACTATTACTCACGTAAATGGTAATATTTTGTTTTGACTGGAATAGGTATAATTTTTTTTATTGCAGACATTGGCGGTATCGTATCAAGCTAAAGTTTTCGAAATATATTTTTGTTGTTTCTATCATTCAAGAGTTACGCTCAGCTTTCTCCGCTTGCATGCTGTTGGCCCTAGTTTATCTATACATATATATAATGTAATAATAAAAAAGCGAGAAATAATTAGTACATGACATCGCAAAAAAATTTTGTATTTTTATTTTTGTTTTTTATTTGTTTGTCCGCACACCAAGCAACTGCTTCTTGATTTTTTGATAAATTTAGTTTTTTTTATAGGTCACTGTTTTAAAAAAGAAAAAATGGACTAATAAATTTTATCTTTCTGTGAATGGACGATTCATTACTAAATTGCTGACAACATAATTCTATCTGGAGAACTGGAGAACTGCAACTTTTTGCTATCAGTTTAAGATCGAAGTAATCTGTTTAACAGAAAATAAAGTTCCTGTCTGGTAACGCTAACCTTGCAATTTTTTTTTATTGTGTTAATACTACGAAAATAGTTCTCATAAAAATATCATTAAATCCCTAGATTTGTAAAAAAGTAGATCAAGATGCTTTTTTATTATTTTAGAAAAAATAAAGTGTTTCTAATTAAAAAACGGAAAGTGAAACCAACATAACCTAACCACAGAATTCTGTTAAAAATCAGTAAACAAGATGGCGTACCTTGCTAAGATAACTCGCTTTATTAACAATTGCAATTGCAATTGCAAGCACCGTGTTCAAATCTCTCGTGTTTACCGTCAATTTGTCAGTATAATTGTCAAAATAGTTTGAGTAGGTTATGTTAAATGCACTTTAATTTTTTAGATACCACCCCCCTCCCACCTCACCCCTAAAATATATAGTTGCTTTTGTTCTCTTTTTAGCATATACCAAATAGGCATAAAACAGAATTTTTGCTGCGGTCCCGTATTATAAAATGAACTAGGAGCGCGAACCAGACCTCAATTTTATCTCGCTATGCTCGCAAAATCTCAGTATCTGTTAACATATTGAGTGAAGCGAGGTTCAAACAGCACCGAAGATGCATTTACAAAACGTCGATTCGTTTTGTCCTCAACTATTTTTCAACATAAAAAAAAAGAAAAAAAATCTTAAAGATAAAGTTCTAAAAACTGTTAAAAAAACACTGTGTAAAATTGTTCAAACGCATGTAATGGCATTGTAAAGCAAAATTTTCGCGGAAAAAATTGTTCGTATTGAAGTCTATGACTATTCCTCAACAACATCGAATACTTGATTTTTTTTTTTAAACCACCACTAGACTGATGTCTATCAGTGTACAAATGTTGGAAATTTTCGGATATACCGTTTTTTATTGATGCTTGCACAAAAGGTGCGGAAAAGTCTCTCATAAAGTAAATAAAAGAAAATATCGGATAGAAACTTCTTAGAATGCATCTATGACTTTGCAATAATTTGCAATTCTTTTGAATGTTTACAAAACGTTGGTAGTTTAAGGAAGAGAAGCGCAGTAAGTTAAAAATATGATAACCATATTTCATTCAAATTTCTTATATACCTTAAACTTTTTCAAGTATAATATACAATTATTTTCATAAGCAAACGATCTAGAAAAAGAAATATTGTGCTATCTCGGAAGTCAATTCTATTAAGAAAGCCATATACCGTTTAAATGGGCTATTTCTTTTAAACGACGTATTTAGTCGCGTATACAGCTGTAGAATGTCAAATAAACAACCGTATAAGGTATTTTTTAAATATATATTTGAAATAATGTAATTTGAATAATATTTAAGTAGTTTTATGTTGAACGTACAACAAAATAGATGGACTGTATTAATAAAATTATTGAAGGTAGGTAGAAAATCGTATTTACTTTTAACGTCAGGTGAGTAAAAAGGTCGGAATGTCATACATCATCTGCAAACACCAATAACTCCATCTTTTCTTTTTCCATATCAATATTTTTAGTTTAAAATATTTATTTATTTATAATAATATATAACTATGAATTGTAAATTATAAGAAAGCGATAGTTTTTTGTATATACAAAATGATCTAATATATCGGGGCAGCTATCTAGTGCTTGTAAACTAAACAGAGTTTTTATATTGCGGATCATTTTTCTTGTTATTTTCAATATAGTTCGTGTTATTATCAATATAATTAATATTTATTTAATAAATAGGAAGCATAGAGAGACTGACATGTATTATTTAAAGGACAATGTTTTTCTTCGCATTTTTAAACATTGGATCGATTTGAAAACTCTTATAAACTAAAATTCTACAATATGATTTTTAAATATTTTAAAAATCATATTGTAGAATTTTAAATATTGGTTTATCGAATGTTTAAATATGAGGAGAAATAAAAAACATAATAAAACAAAAAAAATATTTTGAAAACAGGTCGTCAACTTTTATCCTGCGTTGTTTCTTCTAAAGTATGGAAATTGTAAACGTTTAAAAATACTCTACACGAATGTATGTTTACTGACTCAGAATATTTTATAGAATAGACTTAATATTACATTTCGAAGAAAATTATGAATTATTTTTTTTATATAAATTATTTAGAATAACACTTATTTCTTTTACTAATCTTTATTCAAATTAAATTAAAACACACTTTTACATCTTTAGTATTTTTATTATCCTTTCCTAACATTGGTTTTAAATATTCTTAGGTAGAAATATTAATAGCAATGCAAACAATTATAAAACATTTGTAGGTCATGGTTACTTAAATCTTAATCTAAATCACAAAATATGAAAAAATACTTAAAATTCACATTTATATCATATTATTTAATACCGATACATTTACCAATACAACTCGTTTGTACTGAATCTAGGACTTGTAGTGGTCCTTCGCTGGCAATAAATCTACTAAGCGGTTTTCATGATTCACTATGATCACTTAAACAAATCGTCATAGAATTTAATTGATATTGATAAACTTTTATATATAATAATTAAGTTAAAGTAGTAGTAAATAGTAAACTTACCCAAGATACCATATCTAAAGACACTTTTAAATATTAATAGGATCATTGAGATTACCATTTCCATGAATATTTGAAATAGGATTCACAGACGTCCATTAAATATTGGTATAAAGGACCTTTGAAGTCTTACCTTAATTTATAGAAAACTGTGTTAGCTGTATTATAGACTTGTTCTAAATAAATCATACCGCTTTTATTAGACAGAAAACAGGCAAGAATCAAGTATAAAAAGCGTCGACAAAAACGTTCTCAGAAATGTAAGTACCTTAATAAATTCAAATTTATTTAATCAAATATTAATATCACTATAGAAATACGGTTGACTGCTTGCGTGTTATGAATTCTGGTATAAATTTTTTATATATTTTGTTATAACCTTTAAAATATTATGATTTAAAAGAGAAAGTAGATCTCTTGGGCACTCTTTTTACTTCAAACTCGACCTTGAGCGACCAAGGGAAAATACCGCCTACCATCCAGCGATGTCAGAGCTCAATGTCGAAAATAGTTTTCCGGCAAAAAGCAATATGACAGTCTCATTTTTCCTTTGATGATCATAAATTGAGTAGACAGGATCGCATATCCCTAATTGTGCTACGAACATGTGCTAAGAAAAAAAAATTAAAGTTTTATTTAAAAAAATATGAGTTTTACTAATTATTCTCTTCCTGGTTAAGTTTTTGTAATTGAACCAATTGTCATAGTCGATTGTTTTGTAAAATTTTTACGTATTAAAGTTTCCTTAGTAATTGTAAATACTTTTTTAAATATGTTGTTTGTGTGTGTCTCTCTGTGTGTAAACGTCATTTTGGCTCAACTTTCTCGCGAAATTGTTTTGCAATTGGCTTCATAGGACTTCATAGCAATGGATGTGTATTCAGGTAACTTCAGATATTAGATAGATAGATAGATAAGCACTTTATTGCATATTAGACAATACAAAAATAAAAAATAAAATAAAAAAAAAAAAAAAAAAGGAAAAACTTACAATATTAAATGAAACACGAACACGAGAAACAGAATAATATGCAAAGGCGGTCTTATTGCTAAAAGCAATCTCTAACAGACAACCTTTAGGTGAAAAGATATCAGAACAGAATACGGTGTAGTGCAATTAAAAAAAAATAATAATTTAAAAATAATTAATTGAATACAATAAAACAATACAATATATATATAAATATATAAAACTACATATACATACATATATACACTTATATTATATATAAATGTAAAAAAAAAAAAAAAACAATAATACAACTTACATATAAATACTACATAATAAACTATTTACTGCTAATATATATAAAGACACAAATGAGTGATGACAATGTTATACTTAATTTATTGTAAGGACAAATAATAATTAGATAAGCGACTTTTAAATATAAATAATGATTTAGAAGAACGGATATCAGAGGGAAGAATATTCCAAAGCTTAACAGCTCTCATAGAAAAAGAATTACTGTAGTGCTTAGAGTGTGCTGTAGGCAGAATTAGTTTGTTATCGGTTCTGGAGCGGAGCTCAAGTTGACATGATCTCTCAGAACCAAGAAAACAGAAACGATTTTTTAAATAGCTAGGAGTTGAAGGATTATAGAGAATTGAGTAAAGAAGGGAAAGCATATGTAAATTGCGACGATGTCTTACGGTTAACCAATTGAGCCGTGTTCGGAATTCTGATACATGGTCAAATTTTCGTAAGTTGAAAATAAACTTGATGCACACATTTTGAAGTCTTTCGAGTTTGTTAAGCTGTTCTTCGGTAACATCTGGATAACAACAGTCTGCATAATCCAAAAGCGGAATTAAAAGAGATTGTACTAAGATTACTTTGGTCTTTATTGGCAGAAGATGTTTCCAGCGTCTTAAACATCCAACAGTAGCAAAGATTTTCCTACTTATCTCTGCAATCTGCACCGTCCAGGAAAGAGAATTATCAATTAAAAGGCCCAGGTTTTTCACAGAATTACATAGAGATAAGGTACAATTATCGAACTGGATGGTTGGTAAGGCATTGTAATCGATGTTTGCCAGCAACTTAGGAGAGCCGACTATTATAACTTGAGACTTTTCAGAGTTAATATTAAGCCCATACGCCCTGCACCAGGACTGTATACGATGTAGGTCTTTATTTAAATTCTTAATGGCACTGTCTAAATCATTAATAGCAGCCGTAACATAGATCTGCAAGTCATCGGCATAGAGGTGGAAAGAAGATGAAATAAGGGGAGTTACAGTGTTAATAAAGATAGAGAATAGAAGAGGTGATAGAACACTACCTTGTGGCACACCAGAAAAAAGTGGTTTAAAGGAAGATGAGTTATTATTTGCGCGAACACATTGATACCTATCGAACAAAAAACTACGAAACCATTTAATAACACCGTCAGAAACATTAATAGACCTAAGAACAGCCAGCAGTAAATCAAAATCAACCGCATTAAATGCATTGCTGAAGTCAAGTAAACTCAATATGCTTAGCTGTTTGTTGTCCATGGCGTAACGAAGATCGTCACAGACCTTTACTAGAGCAGTAACTGTACTGTGACCCCTCCGAAAGCCAGACTGAAATTGGGAAAGAATGTTATGTTTGTTAACAAAAGCGTTTAATTGGAAATGGACGATACGTTCTAATACCTTAGACAAAAAAGGCAGAATGGAAATGGGGCGAAAGTGAGACAAAGAAACGGGATTATTTATTTTAGGAAGTGGTATTATAACAGCATTACGCCAAGCACTGGGGAATTCACAAGAAGAGAGAGAGAGGTTTAGGATATGTGATAGCAAAGGCAAAATGGAATCTAAGATTAAAAAAATCATTTTGCGGTTTATTCCATCACAGCCGGTAGCGTCAGACTTAATTGCAAGGATATGAGATTTAATGTCACTTTCACTAACCTGAGTAAAAGAAAAGGAAGGATAACTTGGGACAGGTTTACAGCTTAGGTGATTAAGTGTGCAATCTTTTGTTTTACTGTTCATCGGTACTGCAGATGAGAAAAAATCGTTCAGAGTTTCGAGATCAACACTAGGAGAAATATTAGACGACTGACGTCCAATACCGATCGATTTCAAGAATCTCCATGTTCTAGCAGAGTTATTGTTTTCGATAGTACTATGTAAATACTGCCGTTGAGCATCTCTGCACACCCTATTGCAATGATTTCGAATTTGCTTATACTTATGAAGTGACTCGTTGGTGGGTTTTAGCTTGTACTTAGCCTTAGCTCTGTTACGCCTCACCATTAGATTTTTAATATCTTGCGTTAGCCATGGAGCCGGAAGATGCTTCAACTTTAAGGGACGGAACGGAGCGTGTTTATCGAATAGATCAGTTAGGAAAGTATTGAATATACCTAACTTCTCATCAACCGTTTTGGCATTAAGAACCGTGTCCCAGTCGATATTATTGAGATCCTGCATAAACGCAATATTATTGAAATCTTTAAAACTACGACGCATAACCACTGTCGGCCTGGCCTTAGGTGGACGGATTTTATAGGATAAGAATATTAAATCATGATATGAGAAGGCTTCAGCTGGTAGTTGACCGTAGCTTTCAGCATGCTGTAAGGAGGATACAATGCCGATATCGAGAAGTGAAGGTACGCAATTAGGGAAAAAGTGAGTAGCTTTAGAAGGAATAAGATTCAGATTTGAAGAGTTGATGATATCTAACAACCGTTTTGAGCGCGCATCATTTTTAAGGATACACGTGTTAAAGTCTCCCATTATGACAGTATGATCGACATTAGAAGAATAAAGGTTAAGTAAATTCTCAAAGTTAGTAAAATAGTCGACGTGGAGTGAAGGACTATAAAAAACTCCTAATAAAAGTTTCAGTCGACCAAATAATACTTCAATGAGAATATGTTCTGAAGATTCAGAATATTGGGGATCTGACTTACTGAGGATAGAGAAAGGAATATGGTCACGTATATAAATAGCGACTCCGCCAGCGCCCTTCCCCAAGCGATCATTTCGAATGAGATGAAAGTTAGGTAAGGAATAAGACGAAGAGGGCAACGATGGTTTAAGAAAAGTTTCAGATACCAATATAGCGTGGATGTTATCGGCATCAAAAGATGAAACTAGATCATGATAGTGGGCGGGAATACTCTGTGCATTTATGTGTACCACATTGAAATTTTTTGGATATGGATTAAATGAAGAATGAAGTAAAGAGGAAAGGGAACGATAAGGACTATGAAAGCTGTCGTCGGACGAAGCAGTAACGTAATTACTAGTGTCATCATCAGAATGAATATTATAATCGAAACTATTATTAAAACTCATAGTGTTAAATATTATATTAATAATAATAAAAATAAAATATAATTAGATAATTAAATGACAATAACAATAATAATAAATAAATATAAACAGTACTAAAAATAAAATATAAATAATCCAATTTCTTCCACCCACCAGTTTCAAGACAGAGATTACAAACGAATACATTCTTTAAACAGTATTTCAAGTTATTATACAATTTTATAACATAATTTAGCAAAAATTACTTAAGTACTACAACTACACAGTAGTAAAAACACAAACTAAAAATTCAGCAAAGATAAGTTGAAATATGTTCTTATTAAAAAAGAACAATTTCCATATAATTTATAAACAAGATTAATAAAATGTAAATTTAAATTTGAAATGGTAATTAAGTGACAAGTGATATGACACATGACAATTTAGCTGTCAAACTTTGACAGTTGAGAATTGATAATAAGCGATACTAGCTTACCAAACAAAATAATTGCATGTGCTATTATGTATTAACCTAAACAACAGTCACCTAATAAAATTAATAATTACACTTGAAGGATAACAGGTGTTAGATAGTGAAAATTAAAGTGTGTTAATAAAGAATCTATACAAGTTCAAAGTATCAAATTATAAGAAGAAATACTCAAGCAGAACAAAGTAACATGCAAGAAACAAATTAATAAATCATTATATTTTATAACATTACTTACATCTACTTCTTGGCCACCCGTTTAGGCCTAATTCTACTATCTTTAACTATTTATAGATATTAATTAAATATTTATCATAATGACATTTTATAAACAATATTACTTTATGCAAATGGAATGTTTTCTGTGTTCAAGAAAAAACGAAACCGACAGCACATTTCATGAGAATTTTTAATATATTATTATTAAAAAAAGGTAGTTTTTTATCTTCAAATAATGAGTAACATAAAATGTGAAAATTACTATTCGACATCGTAACCTTACCCTGACTTGGAAAAGTAATCAAGAAGTTAGTGGTTTCAAAAGAGACAGAATACACAAAGAGCTGCTTTTAGCAGTAATATATTATACAAAATGAATTTTCCCCTCACTTTATAAGAAGATTCGAGTTAAGAAATAAAGGAGTCATCTCAACTTTTTTGAAAATCAATATGTAAGGAACACCATATAAAGTCATTAAAATAATTGTGTTTTAAAATTATATTCAATATCAATTAATAAATAAATATGATAATCATGAATCTTATAAATGATTATAAAATAAACATCCATTCTACTTATTTTAAATATATTTCTGAAATTAAGCTCACCTATTGTACATGTATATTCTACTTGTTACTTAACTGTATTGTGAATTTATAATTAATGAAATAAAGAAATAAGAAATCCAAAGATTTTTATAGGTATTACGTTTTTAACTAATTAGTTACTATATTATTATTATTATTGTAATACAAATAAATGTTAGTATTTCAATAAAACTGCTTTACGGATATAACTCGCGTTTATTATTACATTTTTAAATTTAACCCATTTTTAATTTTCGAATGCTTTGCAGCAAACGTGTTCGCGGTAAGACGAGATGATGGTGACACCAACATCTCGTCGAAACGTCGGGTTAAATTTAAAAATGTAATTATAAAGGCGAGTTATATCCGTAAAATAGTTTTATTGAAATGTGTAGTACTCTTGCAAATCTTAGAAATCATTAAATGTTAGTATTGTTATACTTACATTACACACACACTCACTCTCCTTCATTAGCATTCACTTGTATTAATTATATTATTAATTTTGTGTTTACCAACAGTAAAAAACTAAATGTAAATAAAATAAATAAATAACTATGGTGCCTATTAAAAAAAATAGTGTTTGATTACATTGGCTGAAATAAATACAAAATTGGGATATTTTATTATTGTTTTATTAAAGGTATTGGATCTACATGTTAAATAAACATAAATAATAAAGATGTGTTCATTTTTATATCTTAATAATGATAGTTTACCACGTGTACCGTGTCTAACTACATAGCTTCGGAATGACACGCAGTTCCCAGTCCTCTTGAATATCATTGCTACAACAGTTAATGTATTATTGTGTGTAGTATTGAAACTGTTTGATGTGTAGTTACTAGTTCTTATATTGCAAATTTAAAAATATTAATACTATAAATTAAGTCTTGGGACAAAATTTACTCGAACTCCAAACGTTCCATGAATTAATTTTTTTAGTGTTGATTGCAGTAATAGAAGGGTCATATCTAGGTATAAGTACAATATTTCTTCATTAGATAATCAATATAATCATAAATAAAATCATTCAAACTCAGTCCATATATAACTATATCGTGTATTGAAACACAAACACTGTAGTGAGTCTAGAGCAAATAGATAGATCTACAGTTGAACTGAAACACTCAAATCAAATTACCACAATCCCTTTGTGAAAGCCTAACATACTCAGATATCTAATATTTGGTTTTGATTTTGAACTTCGATGACCTAAATTGAGAGTCATGTGAATTATGACATAATATTTTTTGAGTAACATTATAGAGTATATATATATATATTGTCATAGATTTTAAATTGACTTAACCTTGACTCAAATTATAAACCATCTACCATAACTTGAAATTTATATAAATCCATACAAATATATTTGTATTCAAAGCCTAAAACAATGAAATAAAAAATAGTACAAAATAAAAATTGTTTCAAAAACAGTTGTTTAGTTTGATACCAAAATTATAGAACAAATATTTTAATAATTTATTTATTGAATTATGGTAAATGTTTTGGTTGCATTTTTAAATGATTTAAATAATTAACCATACAGGTAATCAGTATGAGGATGACGGCTTTCTTTAGATTTTCTCGGTTATCTTTATATCCTTCGTTTATATCCATTTTTTAACTGTTAGATATCTGTTTGTCTGTCTGATCTTTAGAGTTTTACTCCAAAGCTCATTCATCATGTCTACGTGGCTTGCCCAGCACCACTTTAAGTTTTGTAAGAATTTAAGTCCATCTGCAACATTATTCTTTTTCCGTATAATATAATAGTATTACTTGTTCAAGTGTGTGATGTTTTTCATCTTATGTCGTTGGCAATTTATTTTTTTATCAATTGTTTTTATCGCGCATTTGCACTTTACTCTAAGTGATAGACGGTTCACTAATTATTTCTTTCAAATTATAGGCATGTGCTTTTTTAACATTTTTACTGTATTTTATACTGTTAACTAAAATGTTGTCATTTTAGTTTAAAGTATAGAATCAATGATCTGTATTATTAACACAATGACCTTTAAACCAAACCAGATTTTATCAAAATTCGTATTTTTTTTGTGGGATACACTCACAAACCCAACAAAAGATATAAATACAAAGCACTACTCGTTTTAAGTCGTCTACTGAACATAAACCAATTATTTTCTGCAACAATTTAATTATAAGTTTAGGTATTTTATAGTAACATAACTTTTTTCTTTTTTTTATTCCGTCATACCGACACACTTTCGAAAGATTACCTAGCTTTTTTGCAACCAGTTGTGGACTGTACCATGAGGGATGCCATCAATGACAACCTATGTGATCGATCTCTCAAAAAGTTAAAACCAGAGAGCAAGAAGCAAAAAGAAAGCTTACCTATAACTCTACTAAACTATACTCTGTCGAAAGCCTTGGATATACAAAGAGAAACCGCCAGTCCTTACTTCTCAATATTTTCACTCCAGATTTGTGTCGCGTACAGTAGAAAATCCCAAGTGTATCAATCCCGGCGAAACCTATAATTTCGATCACTGAGGAGGTCATATTGAAAAAATTATTTTACTCGCAAATAAATAAATCCTGACTTACCTATATGTTGATTTAGTTTTAAAAAGTTAGTTACAAAACCTGGACCGGACAGGTCGCTCTTTGTTCGGGTTATAAATTAATTGCTTTTCAAATGAGTAAGCAAACTATTATAAATATTGTTAATTTTCAACACACAATTTCAAAACATTGATGTATTTGTTTTTTACACAAAACCAAATGTTATTAAAAGTTCACTTGAGTATTAAATTTAGTTTTGCATGCATGCGCTAACCACGTGTTTGCAGATTTTATCGTTGCAATTATTTAGTTTATGTAGTAGACGAGTTAGTACAATGATTCACTAAATACCATTTATAAATCTTTAGGGCATCAAAAACTTCCGCGTGTATACGACATACATATTGTATTATGTCACTAGTTCCATATTTTTAAAAGTCACTGGTTTCAGTTCTTTCTTATAAAGGAGTAAATTTACAACAAAATAACAAATGAAATATTGACACAATATATGTTGTTTATTATTTAAAACAATATTTAAAACAATTAATCTTAAAAACAAAATGAGTTATCTCAATTTTTTATCTACTTATACCATTCATTACTTGTGGTAGGTATTTTATATTTAATTTCTAAGATTAAAAATAGAAATGTTGAATACGACAATTTAAAACTGATTTCCTTCACTGTTTATTAATAAAATATAAAAAGCGGTATAAAGACTATACTCCTTCATTAAAATAATATTAAAGATTACTTAATTTTAAGTATAAGTTGATTTTATATGTAGAAATATTATTTAAGTAAACGCAGTGTAGTGTTTTCACTCTGCTCAATCACTGCTTCATAGCCTAACGTAAGTTTATACTTTATTCATGCTCATTGTCTAAATCATTCAACTGACAAAGCTTACAGTTTTTTTCCAGCTTCTACTTTGATATATCGACATTATATTGAAATGACTGCTTTTACTAACAGTTATAAAGAGAATCGATTAATTAATTATTTGGACATAATAAATTATGGATTGGTTTCTACGACGGAGTTAAATTTTTTATAATTGCAGGCTAAATTAAATAACTATATCTATTATATAATTATCGTGGGTAATACATAGAATAACCTATGGGGAGTTTTATTTTTATAGTTATGAAATTGAGGCATTAATTAGTTCTGTATTTTTCAAGTCAGAAAAGGTATTTGGTAGATGGTACAAGTCACTATAAACCAATCACATCAACGGTCGACTGTAATCCTTATTTTAATTGAAATATTTATCAGGATCATTGTGAATTGTAATGAATTACGTTAGCTACAGTTAGAAGGTTGAAAAAAAAACTTCTTTAAACTAACTTTTATTAAAACTATGAACTTATGAACTATTACAAGAATGAACCTACTCGATGTAAGTTCAAACAATTAATATATTTTAAAATTAAATTATAGGATATTTATATATATATAAATATTATAAAAATGCAATTTGCCATTCTGTCAAGATGACGCTATCCACACCTGGCGAAGTTCACATACTTCTCCTGGAATATATTTACGTAATTCACCCGAACGAATAACGAAATAATACACATAATTTGAATTTTAGCGATTCTCATGGAGCAGTACTATGTATTTTCTTGGTAATGAATTTTTATTTTCTTCGTAATGATAGTTTTCCCTGTAAAGCATCACTAACCACAAAGCTTTGGAATGCGAGTGCAATTCCCAGAACTCCTGGAATATCATTGCTACGAAGCTTTCTATATTATCGTATTCAGTATTAGAACTATTTGCTGTGTAGTTGCTAGTTCTGGGATATCGAAATAGTTGATCGTATTTAAATAAAGTGGATTTACGAATAGAAACATATGTTATCGTTAAACTTTAGTCTTTTAGGTAATATTGTAAATTTACTATAGCATCCTGTTATAAATAATTTATTCTGAAAATACTCTCTAAAAGAAAGGGAAAACGCAAATTTTCGTCCATTTTATAGTCATTTCTTTTTATGTAAGAAGCAATTAACATACACAAAACTATGTCAAATTTATATTTTATTGTCATTCCTTATAACTTATATATTAACTTGCTACATAAATTTATAGTACAATGTTGTCGATAGTAGATAAAGGATTTTAATATAGTATTTTAATTTTAATAAAATTTTCTATTTGATTAATCCTTTGAATATAATCTAGTCTGACGTCGAACGTCTAATTACTAAATTTATTAGTGTTGATTGCAGTAACAGGGAGGTCGCGTCTAGTTAGACGTAGCTCAAGACAATATATCTCCATTAAATAATTAAATAAATAAAAGCACTCAGTCTCAGTCGATATAGAACTATATCATGCATTGAAACACAAACACTGCAGTGTCTCTAGAGAAAATAGATAGATCTACAGCTGAACTGAAACACTGAAATCAAATTACCACAATCCCTTTGTGAAAGCCTAACATACTCAAAATGTAATATTTGGTTTTGATTTTGAACTTCGATGACCTAAATTGAGATGCCATGTGAATTATGACATAATATTTTTTGAGTAACATTATACTTGTATATTCTATATTGTCATATTTTTAATTGACTTGACCTTGACTCAAATTATAAGCCATCTATCATAATTTCAAATTTATATAAATCCATACAAATATATTTGTATTCAAAGCGTTAAGCAATGAAAACATAAATAGTTGTTTAGTTTGATCCCAAAATTATAGACTAGTTACCAGTACTAATACCAGAAATTTAAAAATGTTAAATTAATCCTTTGAATAGAATCTACTCTGACGCTAAATGTCTTATTACAAATTTTATTAGTGTTGATTGCAATGGCAGCGAGGCAGGGAGGTCGTGTCTAGGCAGAAAGAGCTCAAGTACAATATATTCTCATTAAATAATCAAAAAAATAACAGCGTTCAGGCTTATTTGATATAGAACTATTAATTGATAAGACGAGCGGAAAACATGTTTTCACACATTTATTAACGTACTTTTATGTCTCTGTGACCTCATTCCTATCACTTCTATAAGTTGTTAATGTTCACGCTCCGCAAGACAAACCGCCATCATTTTTTGTTGGGTAATATCCTGCTAGTAAATAGAGTGAAGCTTTCATTCTTCAAATATTATCTTTTTTAGGTTTTGTTTTTAATTTTAATATACTTAACTTACTATATTGATAAAAAAATGCATCTGGACAAGATACTTATTATTCTTTGGAATAAAGAGTTCGTTACACTTCTTGAGAGATTATTTGAAACCCCTTTGTATTTTTTTCAAGTTTCGATTTTCAAAGTACAAATTTCAAATTTAGTATTGATGTTTATTGCTATTTTTCTGAATAGTTCAAATAATGTATCCTAATATAATATATACCTAAATGTTTAATTGGATTCCAAAATGATAAAACTAATATCATAATAAAATATTAACAAGGCTATTATTTAGTAATGCTATATATTATATAAATTGATTTAATTGAAATGTAATAAATGTTTTGATTGCATTTTAAATTTAAAATGATTTTAATATCAAATCTCTTATGATTGATTTAAAGGAAACGTTCTTGCTGTGAGCGTATCACATTGTGTTTTGAAGGACCATTTCACTGATGATCCATTTAGCCTCACGCGTCTAATAAGACTGCGGTCGACATGTGACACGTTTTATTACAGTTCAGGAAAATAGCAGGATAATGATATTAATTAGTCCCGTTTAAGTAAGCACAGTTTGTTTAATTTAAAAAGAGTTTACCTTCTTTTATATAAAGCTTGTGTAATTTTCTGATATAACAGCAGAGCAGTTAGCTTATGAAAGAACGTTAGCTATAAATAAAACAATAGTATTATTATTAGTTGTTGCAGTTTGATATTTTACTTTTAAAGTAAACGATTTAATGTTAAACACATATCGAATACAAATATATACTCGACGGCTATGGTGGATTATTTTCACTCTGTGGTAAAGGTCACACATAGTCAGTGTGGCAAAACATCAAAATCGATACTGTTATACTTTGCTTTTCTAATACACAGAACAACAATCTTATCTCCATAACACACACTCACCAACAACGCCATAAAATCTGACAGTTTCTTTTCCGAGAAGTGACTAAGTCGGCACATCTAGAAGACGTCATCGTTGGTTATCTATATATTTCCAAAATTACTCTGTCCAAGAGCCGCCATTAAAAGTCATTTGACGTCACAGTTGTTGCCCAAACACTAATTAATCAATTGATGAACTGATATTAAAATAATATTTTCATTCTCGATATTCTATTTAAAAATATGAAGTTATATTCCATCGTGAATACATGAAATAAAATTCACAATGGACTTTATAAAAAAACTCAATTTGCAGAATGAAAAGCTTCACAATATTTACTAACAGGATATTACTTAATAGAAAATATAAAGGCATTCTTGAAAAGCATGAACATTAATGGGTATCGCAGTGGTTCTATATAGAACATTCTTGTAGTGAAACTTCTGTATGATGGTGATGATTTGAAATTCAATGAAACGAAAATTACGAACGATAAAGAAACAAACTCATAGTCTACAGTACTCTAATAAAACCCAGCGTGATGTTCTTTCGGAATGAGTAAGATATTCAATACCTAAAATCACAAACAACCTATTTATATACCTTAAATAGGTATAGAAATAATTAAATAAATACTTGTATTTATTTTACCACCATCTAAATATCAGGCTATCTTGATCAAACCCATCTAGTGACGAATTGTCGAACTAATTTAATTAATCGAAGTTGCCATTTCATTTGACTGAAATAGGCAATTCATTTAGAATTCCTTGCAATAGATCTTGTTGGCTGGGTCGGCTGAATTTGTTGTATGTATTACCGTTATCTAATTATGAGGTTAAATAATATAAAATAACTGTCAAAATAAAAAAAAAAATTAGTATCTTCTCTTCTATCTTAATATTCTGTTTTTTCTGCATTCACCTTTTATCTAACTACAAAATTGATAGGTGCTCTTTGGGAGTATGTTTTTATACTCTATCCTATAACACAACACACGGCACGGCACAACACAGGCAAAGGTTTCTAAAATTTAAATAATTACACACATTAATGTTAATGTTTTCGTTACTCTTTAACCCATGTAAATATTTAATAATTTAATTCACAGCTGTGAAGTTCGAGGGCGTCAATTTTCTTTGTAACGTAATATAATAAGTCTACTTCGTAAAGTATTCCGCACGGAAACATATAATTTGATTAAGTACTTGAAAAGTTTACAAATCCTTATTTACTTTTACGAATAAATACAGGATACAATTTATAACAATTTCAGTTATGATCCCTGTTTTAAGTAAATTCCTATTTTTTGTTGTTATGGTAAAAAACAGGTATTTTTATAATAATTCTCGCCAAATAAATAATTATTACCGTTATTTCTTATGTTTATTACTATTGTAGTATATTCACAATATATAATTAGTCAATATAAGTTATGAAATATGTAATGAAGCACACTTACCATAAAATGCAATAATTAATATCTGCCATTTGAATTGGCTTTTAATAAACATTGATATATCAAAGAGAAATGAGTATCTATATTAAATTCAATTCAATTCGATTCAATATCCTTTATTGTACTAAAGTGAATAAAAATATATATTATGTTGTATTGTTATTTTATTAATATAAAATAAAACCGTTTATTTTAAACTGGATGAAATACAAATATATGCAAGTCATTGTATATTTATTATTTTATTTTGATTTCTATAAAGAGATATATAGTTGTGACAGGAAATTTAAAATAACGGAAAACCAAGCCAGATTTATTTATTAGTTTTGATTTTGGTGTGTACAATTTATATAGATGACAGAAAAGTGCATTGAGTTAAATATTTAAATATATTCTTAATAAAGTTGAATACGTTGAGATTAATTATTCCTGAAATGTAAAATGCAAATAAGATGACAACTTTCTGAAACATTTTCCCATTATTGTGTGTAAAAACAACAACTACTTAATGAGTAAGTATTTTTGGAAGAGAAATGGCAATAGAACACTACGCTTTATTTATTTTAAAGTAAATAAATAAAACTTAATATTATAAAATTATATTCTTATATAATAATATTAGACATTCTTCACTATGACCATAAATAAATAATTTAAAAAAATATTTTGAGTTTTTGCTTATGAAAATAATCATTAACAAAATAATTTCAATTGCTTAAAAAATATATATAATTTGCATTTGTATATATAGAATGTATAGTAGAAATTACAGAACCAATAAGACAGAGACAAGGGTTGTATATATATTTTTAAAACCCATATAACGGTTAGACAATGTAAGTAAAACAAAGGTGAAATAAAGAGACGCTGAAACTTAATTTGTCATTATTTAAAATTTGGACTCCTAGTTGGTTAAATGTTTACATTAAGTTAAGATAAACCAGGATATTCTCAGGGAAATAACATTACGAGCGGATTGAGACACCTTTTGTATATATGTGTTTCAAGAATCCTTGTGTGATTTGGATAAAATCCAATTCTTCATGGCATTTCGCCAAATTTTCGTTTGTGAGAACAATCGCTTTTTAATTAAAAGTAATTGTTCAATACAATAATGTAATTTATTTTCTACACAAATAAAATTGTTTTTAAATGTTCTTAATTTTATTAGTACTTAAAAAGGTTGTAAAATAAATAAAAGCTTGTAGACATATTTTATTGCTATTACTTTTCTTTTCCTTAAAAATTTGTTAAACAAGATATTATATTATAGTTATGAAATATTCTTAACGTTTAATCCTAATCAAGTTTAGAATATTTTTAAAAGTCAAATGAACCTCTTTTAACCGTTTCATTGATTTTACAGTGGTTTTAAAGGGTATTTAAATGTTTTATGAGTTCATATTTATATTCCTGAGGCAAAACATAAAAACAATGTTAATGTATTTTACAAGATAAATAGCTTTTTATTATACATATAGAGGATAAATTACCTGCGATAATAGATTCAATCAAGCCAAATAGACTTTCGGAATTTCTAACAGAACTTCAATCTTCGAGGATAGAGCGCCTTTTGAAAATTAAGTAGTTTAAAAAAGAAACTTACCTACTGATGCGTTTATTTACTTTAAATTGTTATATAAAGCAGATCCCATGTATAATGACAGTCGCATCTTGTTATAGTTTTAACTATTACCAGTCTGTTGTGTTTCATTTACTAATGATATTATTATTTTAATTCAGAAGAGTATTTATTGTTAGAAGACGCTAATATAATAAGAAGCTAATATAATTAGGAAGTAGTTTTATCCTAAATAATATTCATAAATTTAAACATTTGCGAATGATATGAACCAAAGAATAAGTTACTAAAGTATGAAGATTTTTTAATAAAGATTTTTCAGTTGAATTATTGTATATATAAAAAATAGAGGGATTTCTTAGTAAAATTTTTAACATTTTATCACTAGATAAATTTTAATAATTGTTATAAAATCATATTTTAATAATAAATGTAATATAAAGTGTAGCAATCGGGAAACAGTATATGAGTAGATTTTTTTGTATAATAATAGAATTTTTCGCTTGTATAAAAAATTAGAATGAGAGTAGATAATTAAATATAACTTTTTACAATTAAAAGTGTCTTTATTACTTATTTATTATTAGATAAATAAATATATAATTTTAAGTTGAAGAAAATATAACTATTTCAATAAAGACAATGCCTATTTTTCAAAAGGACTGTATTGTATGATAAAAGGAGGAGAAGGAGGATAGATAATTTTATGACATGTTAAGGGCCACTTTCATTCTCGTCAAATCATCCAAGATGAAGTCTTAAGTGATCTTAGTAGCATAGTTTGTCATGCTTAGTGCTTCTAAATAGTTCTCACCGAGCCCTGATGCGACGGTGGAACAGGGACTTAGAGTCCCCTGCCGCCGGTATGATCACAGTGGAGGCGGTCCGCCCTCACTTCGAACACTGGATCAATCGGCGGCACGGAACGCTTACGTTCCGTCTTGTGCAGGTGCTGACCGGGCATGGTTGCTTCGGTGGGTACCTGCACAGGATAGCACGAAGGGAGGCGACCCCCTCCTGCCATCACTGTGACGAGTCCGTCGACTCGGCTCGTCACACCTTGGCGGAGTGCGCCGCCTGGGACCACCAGCGCATTGAGCTGGTGGGCGTGATTGGCAGGGACCTCTCGCTGCCGCGCGTTATCAGCGCGATGGTCAGCAGCGAGAGGTGCTGGGTCGCAATGGCCTCCTTCTGCGAGCAAGTCATCGCCGCAAAGGAGGCCGCGGAGCGGGTCAGGGAGTCAGCCTCGTCCGCTGACCCGCTCCGTCGGGGAAGACTGGGTAGAAGGAGGCGGGAATACGCCCGCCGCTTCCTTCCCCAGTTGTAGGCCTGGTGAGGGGGGAGGGTGACCCCTCTTACCTAACATAGGCCTGCGATGGGAGGGTGCTCTACGTTGCTCGGGGCACCCTCATTCGGGGGGTCTCGCCGGGGCGTCACGGTGTGTGCTAACGCGATCCCGTGACGTCCCATTACGGCAAAGAGGGCAACCGTTGGTTTTTTAGTGGGTAGCCTTAAAAATGGCAGCATCCTCTATGCTGCCGGGTAGTCCCACATAACCCCCCGGCCGTCACCCCCCTGGGCCGACGGGGTACCCGTAACGGGTTTTTCCAACGGAAAAAAAAAAAAAAAAAAAAAAAAAAAAAAAAAAGTGCTTCTAAATAGTTGGACATATGACGATTAACAAAATGACTTTATAACCCAACCGTAACTTTTGTAACCCAGTTTTGTATCTTTCTGGTGTGAATTTTGACAATATTCTGCTCATTTCAATAAAACATTTTTTCGGATATAACTCGCGTTTATTATTACATTTTTATATTTAACCCGACGTTTCGGATGCTTTGCAGCAAACGTGTTCGCGGTAAGACGCGGTATACACCATCATCTCGTTTTTTTATTGTATTTCTTCAACCGCCAAGATATTAAAAACATGCGCATATCATAGGTTTCAAGATTAATTTGTCAATAATTAATATATAATAACTATAGAACATCATTAAACCTCTTAATGTACTGCTGAGAATTTTTAAGGGTATTTCAATCGAGAATCTATGTCTTAAGAAATATATACTAAGAAGAATTTAGCAAATGTGGAGGACATTTGCTAAATTCTAAATCTAAACTACACAATGTCGTGATATTTTTTTTACTTTAATTATTATGCATGTCAGACATTGTTTTGTAAGTAAGGTAAGCGCTCAACTCTTTTGTTTAAAAATAAAATATTTGATTTCTTAGTTAAATTTTTATAATATTGTTGTGTATCATTAAAAATAATAAAATTTATTTTAAACTATGGAGCTATAAATATTTAAATAAATTAATTTTAATAAACTATAAAACACATGTCAATTCCATAAAGTGTTACACGTGACACTTCATCAATTCCATAAATAAGTGTTCATACAAATGAAATCGTGTTAGAATAAAGTAGATTTAATATTAATAAAATTCTTCATTAAACGACAATTATTTAGCAGTCGAAATGACTTTTCTAGATTAAATTAATTTAGTTAAATGGGGTAAAGAAACCGAAAAGCCTTGCAACATCTGTGGAGAGGCAATACGATTGATTAAACACTTGTTGATAAAGTGTAAGATACTTCTAGATAGAGCTCAAAACTCTTTTCGCTAAAATAAGGTATTCGAAACTTTTAGTAGAGCGGTTAGTCTATCAATTATAAGAGCACAGAAAGTTGTAATATCCACCAACCGTTCAGAAGAGATTTTTAAAAAAGACTCATGTAATAAAACAAAAATCTTACATTTTAGAAGCGCCTCCTGGTCTCTCATAATGGACACGTAAAATCCCCAAAGACATTGGATTTTTACATCTAGACCGATAGTATTCCTCTGCTTTATACAGTTAAAGTTAGATACACTCGTGAAACTTACATGGAAATCATCATGGTCATCTGAAATAATTGCTATAGAGAAGAAAGCATATGTATTAATATATAGTTTTAACAAGTAGCTAAGTTTCAGTTATACTATACTGAATATATATTTAGTATATGTTCGTAACTTAAATATATGTATTCAAATATATTTTTTTTATAATATTGAGAGACTGAAAGAAGAATAGAAACTAGCAGATGTATTGATGACAAAACGTATAGTTGTGTCACGATAAAAGTAGAAGGGAGCTAAAAGAAAAGATATTTGTGTAGAATATAAGTTTCAATATTTTCGCAACGATGGCAAACGAAATAGAATATGTTTAAAGTTAGGTAAAATATTGGGTTCGGTATGGATTTTGGAGGTACAAAAAACGCAATACGATAGCTAAACCCCATTGTAAGCTGCTGCATAATTTGTACTGGTCATAAAAGACGATTGCTGCTTAAAAGTATACAGAGACCTCATCTACACAAGTTTCCATAAGATACAGATTTATTGATTTCCTACAAAAAATAGAGAAAATAAAATGTTAAAAATTATTAAAATCAGGGCCTTGTCTCAAAACTTAGATTGCTTCTGATTAACTAAAATTTTTCAAAACAATAATAGACCTGTCATCATAATAAAATGATACATGAGCTGAAGGTTAGGTAAGAAAAAATCGTTAAAAAATAGGTTATTGGTGTATACTTTTAAAGCAATGTCATGAATATAATATATTATTATTGTATTACCTGTAATACTGGCTTCATGTTATTCTTGGATGGATTAGAAAACTTTCGCATATTAACGGAGTTTATAAAGTTACGTATATCGCACTGATATAAAGATGATTAACTATGATATAGTATTCCTTTATTATCTATTAAGTAAATTGTAACTGGAATTCTGTACATAATTTAATAAAACATTAGAAGAAGGTACAGTAAACTGTTTCTAATACATTTTTATAAAAGAAAAACGGTAGATTTGACTAAATCTTATTGTTATATAAAATCAAACTATTGTAGTGAATAATTTGATAAGTTATCACGAAACATAAGTTTTGAAATAATAATAAACTTACTGTTATGTCCAGTACTTTTGCTATACAGTAATAACTCATAAAAGTGCACGCTTTGAAAGAAAGCCGCCGTATTATTTTATTGCGTAATAAATTGGGTAAAGCTTTTGATCCTGCAATTTATTTACATTTTAAAGTCGCGTTATCTTTGTTATAGTTATGACGAGAATTGAATAAAGATACTTTTAAAATGTGATGTCTTATAATGTATATTTTTTACCGCATAAAAATACTCTTATTTAAAAAACATAAAACAATAGAAATTCTTGTCTTATTTTCTATATATGAATATTGTATTTGATAACATTCCATTTTAAAACACCATCACAAGGTCAACTTGAAATATCCCAGATAAGTAAGTACATCTATTCTATTTTAGTAAAAAAATCCTAATTTTATGTAAAAATACAAGATTATACATACCAGTTTCTGCCCACATCTTAGTCTGTACAAATTTCAGATAGTGATCCTATTTTTTAATCATAAAAAATGAGTTATTTCTACAACTTAATTACAATTGACACTGCACTTTATGCAAATTAACGTTGAAGCAATATTAACATATAAGTAAAGCTCGGGGCGCAATAGAGATATATGTATATTGTAAAACATTTTCTAATTGAGCGGAGCTCTCTATGAGAGACTTTCCTGCATCCTTTGCAAGCATCAATCAAAAACGGTATATCCGATAATTTTCAAATTTTGTAAACTCATAGACATCAGTCTGGTGGTGGTTTTAAAAAAAATAAAAAAAAAAACAAAAATGTGTCTCATCTTGTGTTCAAGATATGAATAGTTGAGGACAGAATGGGTCGACTTTTGTAAATGCAACTTCGGTGCTATTTGCACCTCGCTTCGCTCAAAATGCTAATACATACCTAGAATTTGCGAGCGCAGCGAGTCGAAATTGAGGTCTAGTCGCGCTTCTCGTATGAATTTCACAATTTAAGAAAAAACTTGCATTTATCGTTCTATATTAAGTATATCACACTTTGGACGCTGCCTTCCGAAGTGTGGTCTACTAATATGCTATAGAATTAGTTCGACATACTGTTATGACATGTTCCTGTGATAGTTTGTTATAGTATATTCTTTTTGCTTTTTATAATTATTAAATACTTTAAATAAAATTTGTTTTTTTTACATTAATGTTGAATCCATAACATATATATATAAATATTTATTTTCAAATAAATTCATTTTTAAATAGCAAATTGCAATTCATTTTTAAATTAATTCAAAGTTGCATTTAATATAAACAACGATGGACGTCGCATTCATACTTCACAGAAATATTATATATATGATTTTTATTGTGTAGCAAAAATATATTGTTTTTACATTTTACGATTCAATTTAAAAAAAAACATGAGATTGTATTATTTTGAAAACAACAATATTATAATATAAATTCTGGAACCAAACAAATTGCATCGGATTGAATTTTTTTTGTGGATTCTAGCGCTGGAATGAAGAAAAATTAGTTTTAGATTTTATCTTTCAGTAAATGGACGATTCATTACAAGACTGCTGACAACGTAATCCTATCAGGAGAACTGTAGGTCAACTTTTTGCTATCACTTGAATACTCCAATAGTAGTAGAGTAATCTGTTAAAAAGATTATGATAGTAATATTGAGATGATTAAAAATATTAGTAATTAGCAAGAAATATTTTATTCTCTTTATTAGTTAGTCTGTTAAGTCTGTAGTCTAAAATTGTGTGTGTTTCTGATTCTGATGATGACGAGTTATTTTACATGTCTATAAAATCCCTATTAACATTTTTGCAACGAATCTTTTGTAAGGTTTGACAATTTTTTTGTGCCACAATTATAAATATTTAAAGATATGTTTAGGAAAGTCTCGTAAAAATGCGTTCTTACTTTCAGACTTACAGTCGTTGTAATATAAAATGATCAAATATTATATAAAAGTACAAGATTGAATAAAAACTTAGTAGATTGCGTCTATGACTTTGTAATAATTTACAATTCTTTTGAATGTTTTCAGACCCTTGGAAGTTCAAGGAAGAGAAACGCTGATAATTGAAAATATAATTACCATCTTTCATTTTAAGTATGATACTTTAAACGTTTTTAAGTATAATATACAAACTATTTTTAGAACAAAAAGGTGTAAAATAATTGTTGTGCGATCTCGGAAGTCAACACTATTAAGAAAGCCATAAAAAGGTTAATATAACTTTATTTTTCAATTTAATAACAATAATGTAGTTTAAATAATATTTAGGTAGCTTTAGGTTGTGTATATTGAATAGATGGAACGCAAAAAAATGCATATTTTTAGTAAAATGTATTTACTTTTTTAAGTAAAAAATATAAAGATATCTTCTATAACATATGATTTTATAAAAGAATTATTAACATTTTTCTACTGATTTTAGTAATTAATGACCTAATAAATTATCTACAAATAAAGTGTTAAAAATTTAACGAAAAACTACTTTTACTTTTTTATAGCTACAACAATTCATCTGATGCGACTATAACAAGATTTTAATTTTATTATACGCGGGATCTGATCTATATAACAATTTGAATGAAGCTAAATTTCATTTTTAAACAATTTATTTCTATAAGATGCTCTAACATTGAAGATTGACGTTCTATTAGAGATTCTGAAGTTTTATTTGTCATGCTTGAATTGATTATTGTGCGTAATTTGTTCTTAAGAATTTGTATAAACACATATTAACACCCAAAAAAGTATTGTGTAAAATATGTTAACGTTGTTTTTAAATTTATAATTTTTGCTCAAGCATATTTATACTCATGAAACATTTAAATACACTTTAAAACAACTGTATAACCAAAAGAGTGGTTAAGACAGATAAAAAAAGGAAACAAGTGAAACTATTCTCCCGATTAAAAAACAAATATCAGTATTAAATTGTAAAAATATTAAATACTTAAAATATCTTATTTCGCAAAACAAATGTTTGGGATAAAAGTAAATAAGAAATGAAATATATTTCTAATTTTTTTTTTTTACCTCAATTTTAATTAAATATTGAACTAGTTAACCTCAGTATTTTCATAGATTTTCACGAGTACCTCAACCGATTGAGCAGAATGTTAATCCATCTTTGGTTTTGATGACAATGCAATTATAATGTGAAATGAAATACTTCATGGAGTCAAAGCGACCATGTTAGATTTTTTTTTTTTTTATAAAAATCACAAAATTATTCCATACTCATTCTGGTAGAACCCATCCAATATGAGTATCAAAAAATCATTGAGGAGTAGAGTTCAATGTATTGTACTCTACTCCTTAATGTGGTGTACCAGATCGATACGAAATGGGTACCTTCAAAAAAGGCGTTTACTCCTTCCTCCAAGGCCGGCAACGCTCTTGTGAGTCTTCGGATGTTGCAAGAGTTCATGGGCGGCGGTGATCACATTTGATCAGTGAACCGCATGCTCGTTTGCCCTCCTTTCACATAAAAAAAAAGAAAAAACAAAAAAAAATTAAAACAAAATAACCACTCGTTAATGGTGTTAGCGTAAAGTTTTACACAATTAATCAAAAATCTGGTTTTTAAAATATTTATTATATTTATTAACATTTATATAAAATAAATTTCGCTATCTATTATTTATATTTTTTTTACTTTTTATACACTTTTTAATTTTTAATTTATTATACAACTACAGTATTAATATTACTTATATTATATACTAGAATATATTTAAATACTTTAGAAGTTATTACAATTATAAGAAAACTCATTTTAATATTGGCTAGCAATCTATTCGTCCATTCTTAAATTAATTATTATGCACATTTTAAAAAAAGCCTATAAATTTTATCACAGAAAAAATTCATTTATATAATGGTACAAACATTATCTTTTAGATTTTAAGTTTGATAAATAAAAGTAAAAGATTAAGATTTCTAAACAAAAAAAAAACCAAATACATGCTTTCTTATACATTTTTGCATTTATATAAAAGCAATTAAAATTTATGTATTAACCTATAATTATCTTGAACAATAAGCTGAAGACAACAGGAATATTTTCGGAAAATAAAAAGAATATTGCTACAATACTAATTATAACAAAACTATAATTCCTGGCCTGAACGCTAATTATAAGAACATTTTAAAAGAGAAAATATATGGAGCACGTTTGACTCGAAGCTATTAAATTATTTTTTACTTGCTAAGATTTATTAAAAAAATACTCACTCTTTTTTCAAGCTTGTTCGTGCTTTTTGTCTTAATTAAGAATTTTCTTTATTATAAGAGGAATCAGTTCTGACTCTGACTATACTTAAAGATAATAAAAGAAAGTTAGTGAAGTTATCTTAGTTCTTTAGATAATTATAATTATACTACGGACTAATTTATACACTCTTCGTTAAGATTTAAGAACAATTTAATTTGTTTATAAAATGAATACGTTACTGCATTGAACAATTAGTTTTCATTCAAAAGCGATTGTTCTTACAAAGGAAAATCATTTGGCGAGAAGCCATGAAGAATGGGATTCTATCCAAATCCCAGAAACCTGTAGTAACACATACATACAACAAGTATCTTAATCCGCTCTTAATGTTATTTCATCAAATTTATTAACTTCCTGATAACTGAAATTATTGTTATAACCGCAATGTTTTAAATCTGATCTTCCTGATTCCTGAGAGAGTGCAGACACTTTTTAAAATATTGGATATGTATATATATATGTCTTTATGTGTCTGCGTGCATTCGTACGTGCGAAAAAGCATGCGTGCGTGCTTGTGTGCGTGCGTGTGTGTGTGTGAGTGTATGTATGTGTGAATGTGAAAACAACAAAACCCTTTATTGGCAATTTCTGAAAAATAACTAATTGTACAATGAGGGTGGTTGTGGTATCAATCCATGCATTTTTACATAACTTAGAACTGATTAGTTTTTCAGCCAAATCGCCTAAGCAATTTTTATTTCATTTTTAATTGTATACCGATTTATGTGATTTACAAAAATAAATATTAGCGTGATTGGGGTGATTGTCTGACAAATTAATGGGAGTTAATATTAGCTGAGTTATCACATTTAGAAAAAATATCTCGTATTTTTTGTTTTTTTTGAGAAAATTTAAAAAATAGTAAAAAATTTGTTTTAATCTTTTAAAGTTATAAAATATTTGAAATAAGTTGTTTAATGACTTGAGCGCAAGTAATGACGCAAAGCATTTTATTAAAAAAAATCAATATTAATAATATATTTTTTTATCAAGAAGGGCTAATCCATTATTGCTTTTAAGCAATTGAAATTATTTTGGAACTCATTATTTTCATAAGCAGCATCACGTAGCTTCTTTATTTTTACTTATTTTTTTATTCTTAAGGAAATCGTTCAACATTCGTCGCTTGGCATAAGCATTTAATAAACTTGGCAATAAAAAAAAACAGTTTTGGTTCTTTAAAAGATTTGTAACATTTTAATGTATATTTTTTCAAATTTAGAAGGATATATGACCCAAAAAAAAAAGTAAGTTAATATTTATATTTCATTTGGAGATTTGACGGTTAAGTAGTCGACCGTTTTGGACTTCAGAATTATTATTTTTTTTTAATTTTCTTTGTGACGTCTGAATAAAGTTTTTTGATTTGATTTAATTTGAAGTACATATAAGTTAACAACGCGATTACTTCAACCTGTTTTGTACATTATACATTTTTTATTTTGTTAAAACGTTATATAAAAAACGTTGTATAAAACTGCTTAACACAAAAAAGCAGCAGCATTTTAACCTCATTTTCTGTCATTTCCTTAATAAAACTAAGGACAATATAATCCATTATCTTTGTTAACACATTTTCTTTTCAGAAGGCCTATTTTTTCCTTTCTCCTCTGTTGGTTTATAATATAATATAATATTTGAAAAACACCTTCTTATATTAAAATTTATTTATTTGAATATAAGTGTTGCAATACGAATTAAATATATGATTTAAGAGTATTCGAGAGAACGAAAATATTTCTACACATAGTTACATAAATAGATAGTTAATTGCACGCTAGAACTATAGACAGAAAAGGAAAGAAGAATAATAAGGAAAAAAAATATATATTTAGGAAAAATACTAAGAAAAATTGTTTCTAGTACCGTTCTCTTCTGAAAAAAATACTATTTTTACTTTAAAACTATAAACTCACTAACTTGTTGTTGTTTTTACGCACAATAACCCAATGTTTCAGAAAGTTGTCATCTTATTTGCATTTTACATTTCAGGAATAATTAATCTCAACGTATCCAATTTTATTGAGAATATATTTAAATATTAAACTCAATGCACTATTCTGTCATCTATATAAATAGCAGACATCAAAATCAAAACAAATAAATAAATCTGGCTTGCTAACAAATAAATAAAACTATAAATTTTATTGTGGAAGTAAAAATAAAATAATATTAAAATGGCGTACATATATAATGACTTGCATATATTTGTCTTTAAGCCAGTAGAAAATAAATATTTTTTTGTAAAAATAATAAATAACACATGGATACTCTTTTTTCTTTGTCACATTAATGTTTATTAAAAGCCAACTCAAATGATAAATATTAATTATTACTTATTATGGTAAGTGATATTATATTTTTGATAATTTACACTAAATAATATTTAATAATTTGCACTAATTATATATTTTGAATATACTAAAATAGGAATAAATATGAGTGAAAATAGTAATAATTAGTTAACTGGCAATTATTTTATAAAAAATACTTTTTGTTTATTAAAATACACACGTTTTAGTCTTTAAAAACAATATCATAAGAAACACAAATTAAAAAATTCTTAAAGCAGGGATCATGACTAAAATTATTATAAATTGTACCCAGTATTTATTCGTCTGGAAAGTATATAAGACTTCGGGAACTTTTCAAATACTTTCAACGAATTATAGGTTTCCGCGCGGAATACTTTACGAAGTAGACTTATTATATTACGTTACAAAGAAAATGAACACAATCGAGCTTTACTTCACAACTGTGAATTAAATCATTGAATTTTTAAATGGATTAATGAGTAACGAAAACATAGATGTACGTTATTTTTTGAGGACGTACTCTTTAAATATTACACGTCTTTGCTTGTGTTTTCTTTAAAAAAAATGTCTCTAGTTTATGTTACAAGAAAGTCAATAGACCTACATAACGTATTCCTATATAGAGAGAATTAATTTCGTAACGAATGCCAATACTGACAATGTAAGCTATATAGTTATGGAGTTATAAAAATTTTATTAATATTATTGATAATAAACGACATCTATTGAGTGATAATTAAATCCTGACAAATAATTAATTAAATTTTATGTCACGTTTATCACATACTTGAAGTTATTGAAACTATATATTTTCATGCTTAAAGAAAGAAATTTTAAAGTTATTCTTGAACTATTCATATTAAAAACAATCTATTGATAGATAATTTAAAACACAGAAAAACATGTTTTCACATATTTATTAACGTACTTTTATGTTCTGACGCCATTGCTATCACTGCGATAAGCCGTTAATGTACGCGCTCCGCAAGAATACCGCCATATTTTTTATTGGGTAATATCCTGCTAGTAAATAGTGTGAAGCTTTTTATTCTGCAAATTATATATTTTTTTGAAGTCCATTGTGAAATTTATTTTGTGCTTTGATGATTAAATAAGATTTCATATCCTTAAATATTATGTCGTGAATGACAATATTATTTTAATTAAAGTTCGTCAATTGAACACTTAGTATTAATACAAAAGCGATTTTTTTTTCGTGGTATTTGGACAGAAGCGATTTGAAAAGTATGGCTGGCCAATGGTGACTTCATTTGGATGCTAGACCCTGTTCACTTCTCGAAACAAAACTCGAAACAAAACTCGATTTTTGGCGTGGTTGGTGAGTTTATGTTAAAGAGATGAGATTGTAGTTTAGTGCAGTATAGAAATGTAACAGTATCGATGTTATTATTTTGCCATACTGACAATCTTGGCCCAGTATCATTAAGTGTTAATGATAACGGCCTTATGACCACGCCATCGCCGTCAAGTTTATTTATTAATGGAAATGTGATTAATTTCATCATAAAAACTATCAACGCAAAATATCAAATTTCCTCAGCTTTTAAAATTATCTTTTCTTTATTTTCTTCAGTATAAACTTTTTTATTAAAATAAAAATATTTTAAATAGTTACAAATCAAAAGTGAGTAATTTTCGTTCTTTTTGTTCATTAAGTATTTTTCTTTTTTGTTTTATCATCTGTTTATTTATATATATTTTTGTGTACAATTAAGTATATAAATAATTAATAAATAAATAAGTCGATAAAAAATGAAAAATTCTATTTTTACCATAATAAAAAAAAAATACAAAAAGCGTCTCAGACAGTTATAACCCCTTGAAATATATATTTTTTTAACTTCTCGAGGTTTATTTTTAACCTATTTACTCAGGTTTTGCAAAAGTTTTTTAATAGTAGTTTAAATCAATAACTAATTAAAATAAATAAAATAAAGGAAAATTAACAAATCTTTGTAGCTTTCGGAATATTCTTAATTGAAATATAAGTAATAATAGTTTGATTGAATAATAATTATTGTTTTGTTTAATTTTGATCTCAAAATTATATAACTAATATTAGAATAATAACCTTAATACTAAATAAGGTTTTGTATTATTCAAATTTAAGTCTAATTGATATATTATTAAATTTATTTGCATTTGCAGCAACCGTGTTCACGGGTAGACGAGATGTAAGTGACGCTCTCTTTTATACGGGAGTTTAGTCCGTAAAAAATTGTTTTATTTGAGATACAACTTACAATATAAATTTCATGTATCAGAAGAAGTATTTTTACTGCTTTATTCTTTAGAATAAAATAATGAATTTATTATTATATTACAAAAATTTGGTCTCCTGTAACTACATTTAAACATATCATTTACATTTTTTACCATACATATATATATTGTTATGTGTAGTGAGAAGTGTGGTGTTAGTAGTGAAAAACCAACACCGTAACATGTAAATACTATTCATATTATCCAAGTGAAAAAGTAACAAAATGATAAAGGAATACTAAAAAAAAAGAAAAATGTTTTAAATAGTAATAAAGTGTTTTGAAAAATATCCACAAAGAGACCTCAAAGTATCCCCAAAAAAGACCATAATTGTTTAATGAAATTTTAGTTGTTAATATGAGAATTATTGCACTCTTTATTATATAGATTCATTCATATTATAAAGAAAATGTCATTCCTAATATCCGTGTGAAGTGTCATAACTGTGCGTGTATTTAATTAAGTTAATGCGAGAATATTTAAATATGAATAATGAAAACGTCGATGTAATGCTCTACGAACGACGTGACATGGCGTCGAGCTGTTCAATTAATAAAGTGTGAGGTTAAACGTATATCATTTGATGACGAATTAAACAATGCATAAAACATGTAGGTTATAACTTTAATATAAAAATATATAATTTATTTACAACGTAAATAACTATTATAAATAAAGAAACTTTTCAAAAATTTGTAATTTCAGTATGTAAATAATTTATTTTACATAAAATCATTTGAATTGTTTTTAAAGGCCAGCAGGATTTCAAAACGAGACCTATGGAAAACCATTACGTCGCTCTACTAATTAAGCTACTGTATCACTACTAGCTTCGATGACTTCAGCTTTCTATGTGACAGTCTACTTCGAATATATGAAACAATCTTACATATAAATAAATAAGTACGATTACTAGATAAATTTCTGACGAATGATAGTGTTGCTTAACTCTTATTTCAAAAATCCAATCATCAAAAAATCCAATTCAATCTTTCTTTATCTGTCTTGACTCTTAAAATAAAGTTCAACTTCTTTACAATCTAAGAAATTAATATTTTCTTATTTTTCAAATACCTATATTGTTGTAGTTTTGGATGTATTTATAATAAAACATTGGAACATTTTTTGGAAATGCTGTTGACATGAAGTTGAATTATGCTTTGTCCTTAAGCCAGAAAAATGGTCTATTCAACGTATCGTTTGGGGACGCTAAACCAAATTTACGTTTGATAAATAAATAATTTTTTGGACATGTCGGACCCGATACGTTTGTTTAACGATGGTATTCAGACATTTAAACCATAGCTTTATCTATGGCTTGACTCTCATGGAAGGGACGATTAAACATGACTGTCTGTGAGCGGCTGGCCTGAAGGTCGTTTTTTCGACAGAATTCTTGAATAGACATTTTTTTATTCTAATGTATTTTCGATACATTAATGGACCTTGATTCCTTCCTACATTGTTATCTATCCTCCTCTTTGTTGTACACTGCAACACTTTTCAAACAGCCCATTAGTTATTATCAGGGTACGATCTAATTAGCTTAACGGATTCCAACGTTATCACAATTAGACCAAAATTGAATTATAATTTTCTTTGGCACTTCAAAAAAATATAATAAATTAATAGTATCAAATTAATCGTTAAATTTATAAAGTTATGAGATGTGGTATACTCGCAATGAGTTGTGTTAATGAGGTTAATGAAACAAATGGATTTTATTAAAAAATAATAAATTTTTTCAAATAAATAAATATAATATTAATATCAAAAAAAGAATTTAAAAAAAAAGAAGAAAACACAAAAAAATATTTTATCTTAATCGTCTTATTTACAACTAATACTCGTGTGTGTGTGTGTGTTTGTTAATCAATCTGATATATTTGCTCATATACTTATAAAGCAATTTGTAGAACCATTGCATCCTTTTAAACGTATGGATGCAAAAACACTAATTCTTCATATTTTCCGTATTCAGAAACATCTAGCGGTGCACTTACCTCCATGTTTCTCTGACTCCATTACTGCTTATTTATATCTTTTTGTGCTATCGTTAGCTATACATATTGGAATTTTTAAAAATATAACAATATTGAGATTAAAAAACAATATCGAGTAACTGATTTAGACTAGTTTATCAATATGTCCAAACCTATAATACGCTTAAACACGTGAATGGAATATTGAAACAAATTTACTGAGCAAAGCTCGGAAATCATAAGTACTAAATACAAGATTTTTGATAAAGTTACTAATTGAATAGAAGAACCGTATATTAACGCCGCTAATGACAGGTAATTAAATGTCTTAGGGTTTTATAAATTGGTATTAATAATTATATTTATTATTTTTAATTTAAGTTAAAAAGTAAACTATGATATAAACAACATTATTTTAATAAACCTATCCTGTATTGTTTATCTTTATACTTCCAAACAATTGAGATGACTTCTTTATTTCTTAAACCGAATCTTCTTTTAAAATCTGTCGTCTCATTTTGAACAATAAATCACTGCTCTAAACAGCTCTTTGTGTATTCTGTTCCTTTTGAAACCACTAACTAATTGTTTACTTTTTCACGTCAAGGTGAATCTACAATTTGTGAAATAGTAAGAGGCAAAATTTTTTTGAGATCTATACATGAAAGGATGATACTATATTAAGAAGTATATTAAAATATGAAAACCTCGTTAAGTAATATTAATTATAATATTTCATTGTAATAATTATTATTTTTTAAATTATCAAGATGTTTCAAAACCAAACATATTCTTAACCATGTGTCTTTTATACTGGAGCTACACCTATTTATTTCTAAAGAATAATACCTGTTGAATGTCGAATTACTAGACGTTTCAAAACCATTTTTTTTTTTTTTGGAAAGTGTTTATTCTTTCTTTGACAATATTAAGATTTATTTAGTTGCAATACCTTCAAGTACATAAACGTTACATATAAAATATGCATCAATTATTTGTCCCAATTTCATTATGATTTAATAAACGTATGTCGTCAGCCCTGTGATTGTTAATTAAGCTCATATCAGGCTCCTATCAATTCACTATGCTGGTGTCATTTCATAAACTGATGTTAAAAATGTTTTAAAGATAAAAGTACATATTGAAGAGATGTAACTACAATATATAGCATATTTAATCCTTTTCCATCATAAATCAAAATACGAAAATGTCGTATTTTATTTACCTTAAATACACACTTTTTATTACCTTATACTACTACATTTCCTCTAGGTCTGATGAAAGCATTAAAAAGCAAACTTGGAGTGTTTTGAATATTATATGATTTCGATACAATCTTTTAACATATATGAATAAAATATGTATGTTAATCTACTTATATATTACTATACTGTTACTCGAAATATCACCATATTATATTTTTCATGCAATTTTTAAATTAGGTAATAGCAAATGGAACATCAAAACCAAATATTAGATATCTGAGTATGTTAGGCTTTCACAAAGGATTTGTGGTAATTTGATTTGAGTGTTTCAGTTCAACTGTAGATGTATATAGATACTATATGATAGTGTCTCTAGAGCAAATAGTTGCTCTAGAGACACTACAGTGTTTGTGTTTCATTACACGATATAGTTCAATAGTCTACTACTACTATAGTCCATATGGGCTGAGTCTGAGCGCTTGTATTTATGATTATTTAATGAAAAAATACTGTATTTGAGCTATTCTATCTAAAACTCAGTTTCTACCAAGACGCGACCTGTCTAGGCAGAGGCCGCTGTCACTGCAATCAACACTAATAAAATTAGTAATTAGACGTTCGGAGTCGGAGTAGATTCTGTTTAAAGGCTTAATCTAATGAAAAATTTAATTAAAATCATGATACTATATTAAAATCTTTTATCTACTTTAGAGAAAATTAAAATATAAAATTGTTCGGCTATCTAAAATTAGACAGGAAGCTATTAGAAATTTCAATAAAACAAAAATTGTGAAATGGCTTTCTTTGATTTAACTGTTTCTAAAATAGACAAGGCTGATAATAAAATGGCCTTATAATTGTGTTTGGATTTATTTATTATAATATAATATAGTAAATTTACAATAATATCTAAGTGACTAAAGTTTAACGATAATACAAGTTTCTAAATACAATTTACTATATTTAAAAAAGATCAACTATTTCAATATCACAGAATTAGTAACAAATAGTTAAACTACTACATACAATAATATAATATAATTCTTAGCACTGATACTCTAGGAGGACTGAGAATTGCAATCGCATTCCGAAGCTTTGTGGCTAGTGACGCTACACTGTGAAAACTAACTTTACGAAGATAGCATACTAAACACAACTTGATTTATAACTGTGAATACATTAATTATTTTGTTTATAATAAAAATACTTATTTTTTTTAATTCAATGTTTGTTTTTTATTCATATATCACTGTTTACAATGAATCGTGATACAGATTCCAATGAAGATAAGGATTAAAGTCGACCTTGTATGTAATTGGTTTTTCAGATTTAGAATCAATAATTGAATACCAAATACCTATACTTATTAGAACAATACAGACGGAAATGTATTTTATATCTTTTTAATAAAAAAAATCTTTATTATGAAGAATGAGAAAGTGTTTAAGTGCAGTTTTATTTTTGTTTTAAAAATCTTAATAAAATCCGTCGTTTTGAGTTTTTGAAGCTATAAAGGTTTATAAATGGTATCTATTAAAATGTTGTACTAACTCGTCTACTACGTCTAAAATCATTTCAACGATAAATGTCAAAACAAAAAGACTTGGTCAGCGCTTGCATTCAAAACTAAAATTAACACTAAAGTGAACTATATACTTTTTAAATTTAAATAAAGACTTGGATTTGAGTAAAGAAAACAAATATTCATCAATGTTTCGAAATTGTGTGTTGAAAATTAAAAATATTTTTATTGGTTTGCTCAATCAGTTTAAAAGCAAATTAACCCGAACAAAGAGCGACTTGTCAGGTCCGGGTTTTGTAACTAACTTTTTTGAAACTCAATTCACATATACTACGAATATTGAGTAAATATATTTTGAATCATTTTCGGTAATAATTTCCTTTTTCATTTTCAAGTAATCTTCTTAATTAATTAATTCTTGAATACTTTCCACTTGATGAAAAATGGAAGTGTAGTCTGTGTGAGATGACAACACGCGTTAAATAAATAACAGCCTGTTCACTGTCGCTTTGGAAACTCCCACATTATACTCGGATGGAAAAACTGACATAGGCAATCTATTCTAGTCCTTCGCTGTTCTAATCACGAAGAACAAAGCAAAGCCCCTCGTTTGGACTGGAGGAATATCCAAGGCGTAAGGGGATGAGAGAATTAATTGTGTAAGTCCTGCGCACTCTCATTTTTTTTATTCTTTTAACGCTAAAGATTAAAAATTAATCACTCGAGAAATTAAAAAAAATCTCTGATTTTTTAATCTCTTGAGACTACATAGTTTTCAAAAAATATAATTTATGAAATGAACTCTATTACTTTCGATATTAGTGTTTCCTAAAACTAAATTTAATTTTAATTAAATACAATAACTGTAAATATGATTTTTTTTTGTTTAATTCTTATCAGTTTTTTATAACGAAAAGTATATTTCTTTCTTTACACAACTGGTTCGGATAAAGTGAATGTGTACTGAAAAGGGTGAAGAGGTCTGAATATCAACACTACAATAGTCTATTGATTCTTGGCCTAGCCTTTTATTAAGTGTAGGTTAGGTCACTTAAGGTGCACTATTCTGCTATCTCTGGTCGGGATTACCACAGTATTTAGCTTCTAGGATTTGACCGCATACAACGAAACGCCGTTCAGATAGTCCTAGAGTCCGTGCTCTGTAGAACTAGTTCCATTTTCGTTAGTGGCTTATTGATTTGATTTCAGCCATCGATTACTATTAGCACACTGCAAGTCACCGTTTGCAATACAATCCCTACTACCTTCACCTTCTCCACCTCTTTTTCACGCACCATCTTCAACAGTGCAGTTCTAGAAGAGCTTTCTGCTACAAACCACTATGATGTAAAATGAACTTTTTTTGGCGGTGTTCCCAGATCGATACAACAAGGATACTTTTTAAAAAAGCATCGAATCCTTTCTGAAAGGCTGAAAACATTATCGTGCATTCCCTCATGATGCATGAGGCCGTGGGTGGCAGTGCTCAATAATTACTAGAAGTTTTTAAAAATATATTCTGAATTTCTTCTACAAACAATTGTTACTCTTAAGAAACTATTTTAAAAATTAGGCTTATTGTTTTATAAGGGGGTAATATGTATAGTACATTGAGATATAGGAACTATTAACAACTATGCTATTTAATATTGTATTTAAATTATACTATCTAATTTACATATAACAATTAGCGACCTTTATGCGTACATTAATTATTGTGAAAAATTAATTACTATGAAGAACACAAGTAAATCTATGGGGAATATCCGTTAATGTACTAAGCATTAATATTTAATAATTGTGTTGACTGCGGTACATGTCCAGATCTAATTAAATTGAGTAACATTAGACGTATATTTAAATCCGGGAGAACATTAGATCCAAATAACTATAGACCAATTTCAGTACAACCCACATTACATACAAAGATCTTTCCTTCTTCTTATTAAGATCTTTTTTTAAACTTGTTAACACCTACATAACTGCTAAATCAGTATCGAAAATTATACAGTGGATGACAAGAAGCAAGTCGCCTGGCCATGATAGTCTTAGAATTTAGCACCTTCAGCATGCGGGCTTCGTCTTGCTCAGGTGATAGCTTCACTTTTTAACTTGTGTATAGTACATTCGTATTTACCGCCGAACTAAATTATAACCGTCGTAGTACCGATTCCGATAATGTGTATTTTAGTTATATTAATTAATAGTATATAAGTGTAGAAAAATATATAATAAAGAAAGACAAAGGAGGTGGCAGAAATTATCTCCGAGACGACTCCAAGAGATGTTGATCTGGTAGAAATGAATTAAATTGAATACGGACGCGAGATACGTGAAAGGGTATTTGCGTGAAGAAGTTGAAATATAAATTACATTTTTTTTTTGTGTACTAAGAATGAATATTATTTATTTACCAAAGATTGTTTATACTTGGTAAAAAATACATTCTATTGTATATATATAATTTAAATCTTCAATTAGTTATTATCATCCATTTTCACAGGGTATGAAATAACACAAAAGATTATAAAGACATTTTTTGCTATATTTGTATTCTTTGTATGGAACAAAGGAGTTTAAATTTTGTTACAATTACTAATATTTTAGTAATACCCACTTTTTTATGTTTTTTTTTTTTTTGTTGCAATATGGATTAATTTGTAAATATATTTTATTTTTATTTCTCATTATGTTTATATTGACATTACAGTATCATTATGTACATTAATATTTCGATTTAAACAAAAAACTGGAATTAATTGAAAATTGATTAAAAGCCCCGATCGTGTTACGAAACTAATTGGCCTCTTTCCTCCATATTTGTTTGAATACATTTGACGGACCATCACTGTCAATAGTGAGTGCTATAGGTAAACACTACTAACTTTTTTGTTTGAGATTCGATGATATGGCACTAACGGCATTTGCTTTTAACACGACAGCGCTACAGGTTACACAGCTCATGGCACATTGGACAGTTCTCATTTCAATTTTTCATAATAAATCTGTATATATATTACAAGTTTTATAATTTGAAACCAAACAAAAATATAAGTTAGTATTTTTAATATGGATAATAGATCGCGAAAATTTGCGATTCGTTAAGTCCGTAAGTCTCACCTCCTGCTAAAGAGCGGTGTGAAAAGATTTGCCGGCTTTCACAAAGAGGGCCTTCCTCTAATAATTTATTGTATAAAAAGTTTTGATACGGTTATTCAACAAATAAGAAATTTATCAAGGTTAAGCTATTAAAGTAATAAATTTTTTGTAAGCTCTTATATCTTGTATATTGTTATTACATTATTAGTGAACGATTTAACGGAAAAGTTTATTTTATTCCTTTTAATTATAATTTTTAAGTTCAGTTCGTAGTTTTCAAACCTATATTATTTTAGGCGGCTTTTTTGTCCTCTCCTAATGTTTCATAGAAGCTTGTTTTAAAACTAATTTAAATTTCAATATTTAATATAATTTTTACAACAATAATCTGTTTAAAAGCAAATAAAAAAGTAATGAATATACGGAGGGTTTAAGCAAACCCTCCGAATATTCATAACTTTTTTATTTTTTAAACTTTTTTTGTTGAGACTGATTTATATTTTTTTTTAATTAATTTATAATATAAATATATTTGTCTTGCAATTATATAAAATAGCTTAAGCTATATATCATAGCTTAAGCTATACATCATAGCTTAAGCATACTTTATAGCTTAACGTCAAAAACATAATTATAGTTTTACATAAATTATATAACCACAAAAAATGATCGATATTTCTTGTTTATCTTTTAAATTTCAACAGTTGAGATGACAGTTGAGTTTCAAAACAATATCGACCTCATTTACATTTTACATTACAAGAAAATCAATTCGTATGCAAACCTTGCTGAGGCTTTCTTTAGTATTTTTACTTCGATTTTTGTAATATTATATATTTTTAAAAACAATAATGGAATATAAACCGCTTATCATTAAAAACCAAGTATTGAATTTTACTATGAGACACGACGGTCTCCTTAGTAGATACTGATTTTATTTAAGTAATTTAAATTATTTATTACCGCCAATATATCAAAATAGATCATCATATTTATAAAGCTATTGGGGTTACAATTTTTTTATCTTATAGTTAAAATATATACAATTATTTTTTCTAGACCAAGTCGTACAATATAATTATCAGATAAGTAGGCCAGCTCATACACACTGAGAATCTTACGTTGAAGTTAAATACTAAGATGAATAGCAAAACTCTCTTAACATTTAACAATGGGAACCTTCATATTCACATTGCAAAGACTTCATTTGCACCAATAGAAGCTGAAGTCGAACTGTAGGCTCGAGAAGCTAGTAAATGAAGCTAGAATATTAGTTATAAGTTTGATTATTGTTCTTATGGAATGACTTTAATATTTAATGTATTAGCTATTGTTATTAAACAAATAATTAACACCTTTTTAAATGATGATATGATTTTGTTGCTAAAGATGAGATTTATCTGTGCATACATACTAATATAATTTTATTCTTTTAAATAATTATCTTATAATAAACATTAACATACCATAAAAAACATGAACATATTGTGACACATTTACTGATTTTTAAGTTATATAAATCTTAAAAAAAGAGCTAAACGTCACGCTAGTATGGCAAAAAGAAAATCGCAAAGATAATAAAATTTTGGTGGCTTAGGCTTATATAATACATCACTCTGGACGTCTATTTATTAAATTGATAGCGGATCTTCACGTCGTTTTTGATCACTTGTTTCTTTTATTTAATCTTTACTTTTAAGTTACTTCAGATACGTGCTACTGTCTAATGACTATATATACACATGTGTCACAGTGTTAGGAAGTGCCCTAATAAATGTCTAATGATACCTATTTATTACAAATTTTATTATTCAATCAGTATCCAGGAATTTAATACAAAAGATTTTATTATATTATTTAAATTATAACACATAAAATTACAAACTTCTTTAAACGAAAAACAGTGATAATATAAGTATAAAAAAATAATATATTTTTGCTTCCAGATAAGACTGTTTTCATATTTTTTAAAGTATTTTTCTTCTATCGCTACTTCTATGAAATTTTATTGATAGTGATGAATGATATAAATGTATAAATACCACACCACAAGCAAATAATATTTTAATTTTAAATTCTCTCTCTTGATATCAATTTCGTTAGCCAAACTTCTCCACATCCTTTAACATAAATCATAAAATTTATTAGCATTTAAAATTTAAACATACATATACATTTAACTTAATTTATATTCATCTACCATTTTTTTGTACTTTCCCCTAACTGATAGAATCTTATTAAAACAAGAATCTGACCTATATATCTTAACTGAACTACTTCATTAACCACCGACTTAAAAATAAAGGGTGAAAAGTCTCTGCGTCAGATATTCGTTATGATACACGAGTTCCTCTGCAAACACGAAAAATATGTGACGAGACAACGCGCTCTGAATATAATTTCGATTCATGTGGCATGTCTGATGTGGAATTGAAAAAATGACACAAGAATCTATCTATGAAAAGTTTTTGATTTCATATCATGAGTACACAAATCTAATACAATTTTTAAACGTTCCAAGTAATAAATATATATATTTGATTTCATTGTTTCTTCTAAATGAATTATTTTAAATAAAACCAAATTTTATTTTATAATGCTATGATATAATTTAGAGTTGCGAACACAAACAACAATTACTAGACCTTTCTTAATTGTTTTAAAACGAATTACTCGTAATAACATGAATGTCAAGTCATTGATAAAAACTATTTTTTTTTTATTTTACAAATTTAAATTCAACAATAATTTCATCTACGTAGTATGAAAAGTGTCTGTCTGGACATAGCCCTGGGCCCTTATTGCCTTATTTAACAAAACAAACAATAATCTCAGACTGCGACGTAATCATATTTATTAATGTTATAATCTCACGCTAGGTGACTACATTGTGTATGATATGATAGTTTTCAGGGGAAAAAATGATTCTAATATTTTTTATTACTCGGAGGCCACGTCTTTTAAGATTGCTCTATATTATTATTGTATTAACGCTCCTATAAAGTTATGATATAGATAGATATTGGTTACATATAAGAACTTTATGAAGTTACATGAACGTGATGATCTGATACTAGCATGTTACTATTATTGTCTAATAATGAAATATCAATATCAAAAAATATATATTGCAACATTAATTTATGTTATTATCAATACTAGATAGATAAGCACTTTATTGCATATTAGACAATACAATAAAAAAGGAAAAAAGTCTTATTGCTAAAAGCAGTCTCTGACAGACAACCTTTAGGTGAAAGGATTTCAGTGCAAAATACGGGATAGTGCAATACTACTTCAAGCTTTGTATATATTTTTAAGTATTAATCGTTTTCGTAACAGCTTATCAAAAGCTATCACGAAACATATTTTCAACTTACTTTAATGCACCGTACCTCTTTGCTACCACAAAGCGTTAATCCTTAAATATGAACGTCCTGTACGGAAACCACAATATTCTTTATTACGTAATATCAGCTTGTTTATAGTCTGAAGCTTTGATTTTGAACTTTATTTTTCTTACGTCTTATTATCAAAAAATACTTTTTATATTGTATATATTTTATATACTTTTTATATTATGATATATTATAAAATGTATTAAATTTCTTCACAATATTTAAGATAGAATCTATTTGAAAATTGATAATCCGAGACTAAATTAAAGAATTTAAATTTAATTTTCCATGTTTTGAAGTTATAAATCGAGTCAATAAATATTAGGTGATACTTTCTCAAAAGATAGATGGATTCAATATTCAGTATAAATTAAATTTAAATTTCTAACTGTAAATACACACTAAAATGTAACTAAATAAATAAATATAACGTACATAAACAAATAAATAAATATGTATAATATATCATAATCACTCAATTCACTTCGTAGCACTGTTAACATTACAACTAAATATTGCAAAAATTGTAAATAATTGATTTAATATTTTAATAAACTCTATTCAGAGAAGTCAATACAAGCAATTAATTTTTAGTTAGCTTAATAGCCTTCGTTACACAAGCAATAATATTTTTAGTAAATATATATGTTGAAAAAAAAAAATTTTCCCAATATAAAAAAATGAAATTTTTGAATTTCTTTTTTCTTAAAGAAAAGACAGTTTAAGATAAAAGTTAAAATAAAATGCTTTAAAGGATAATAAAAAACATTTTATTTTGTACATTGAATACTGAATATTCAGATTTTTATATTTTTTAAATTCAGGAGAGAGGTTTTGTGTTTTTATATTTTATTTTAGAATAATATGATTTTTTGTTTTTATTTTTTTATGATCAAAACTAAAATACTTTTCTTTTTATTTATTATGATGAAAAGTTGACATTTATCTTTTTTTAACCATTAGAAATCTGTATTCTGTAGAATATATAATTGCATGTTTTTGACTGACCTTTGTGATGTAATTTTAATCCAATGTTTCGAAAGCTTTGCAGCATTCGTGTTCACGGGTAGACAAGATGTAAGTGTCTCTCAATAAGTCAGTTAATTAATCATCCTTAATTATCTTACGGTATTACCAATCATGTGAAATATGCCTTTGGGTTGGAATCGAATTTGTAGATATGTAAATCAAAATACAACCTTTAAAACAAATATATACGAATGAATACTGTAATAACAACAATTTTATAATATAAATTAGCGAACCAATTGCAGCGGTTTAACTAATCTTTGTGAAATTAACGTTGAAAAAAGAAAACTTCGTTTTCGATATTAACGCTTGGTAAATGGATGATTACAAGACTGCTGACAACATAATCCTATCTAGAAAGATCTCTAGATTTTGATCTCTAGATTTTCTTCTAAAATTTATACAATAATTTTAATAGTTTTAAAAATAATTTATATTCCGTAAAAATCATGACACCTCCCTTGAACTAGTAGCTAAATTTTAAATTTCAAATCTCTTTACGAATATATATAATATTTTTTAGGATTTATTTACAAGTTGATTTAATTACAAATAGCTTTCAGATTTTTTCTTTAAACTTGTGCTATAAATATGTTACTTGTCAAATTTCTCAGTTCTGGATGAATAGGAAGTATCTATGTATTTTGACCGAGTTTTAATACTTTGCTATACTTTCCACTTTATTAATGTATATATTTTCAAACACGAAGAACTAACACAAAATAAAAGCCGTACCAGTCGGATCAAAATATTATTTAAATTCGACTCCAAGAATAGAAGGCGAAGGCGAATTTACATAGTAAGTATCAACGAAGAACAACTGGGAAATACATTTATATTTAATAAATAGTGTTTCAAAAGAAAACAATAATAAATTTTAAAATTCACTTCTATATAGAACTTGTGTTGTCGTACCATATATAACCTAATACTAAATTGAGGACATTATATAAAAAGCTCAACTGTACTTTAAATAAGTAACATAGTCTCATAATTTATCATATAATATGCTCGTTAATCATAAGCCCATTTCAATATTTCGCTAATTTAATCACAGCACAGTGAATTAGAAAACTGAAGTAAGTTTTTTTAATTTACTTGTACAATAATATTTCTCTGATAAAGCGGAAAACTTTCGAGTGTTAAATTAATAGTATAAGCGAAGTTTAAGTTATTACTCAAATCGAAGTACAAATATTTAATATTACATTACGAAATTAAATAACAAAGAGTTAATTTAGGCGCTACTAACATCTAAATTTGACCGTTAAAGACCATCGTATTTGACTTCGTCCCACTCTTTATATTAGCGAATTTATGAAAGCGCTTAAAAGCCATAACATTGAGAAAGATTTTAATAAGAGTGTCGCTTTGAGTTATATTTAATAAATGTGTCGCTGCGAGTGTCATCAATCTTTTTGTGCTATAGTTTAAATGTAATAACAATATAAATATAAATGGTTTTCTACATTAGCTCATTTTTCATATCTTACATCCCATAGCGTTATATATAATCATATACGGTCCTCCAAAATGATAAATGCTACTCTTTCTTTGTTGTTAAACATGTTTATACAATAATTATAACTTTATTTTTTTTTATATAAGTCTTAAGGTTTGTTGCTAGCATCTACAACAAGAATATATATTGAGACCACTATAACAAGGTTTTATCTAATTATGGGGTTCATTCGAATACTTACTACATCCATCATCAATTGGTTCTTAAACATAAACCTGTTGTACTGTCTTTAAATACAGCTATCTAATGAGGCAAAAAGAGCGCCCAAGAGATCGGCTTTCTCTTTTGCGGTATGGCCCAGAGAATCTTTCCCCATGTGCAGCGGCGGTATTGATGGCTGGCAAAAGTTACCCAAAGTGGCTTTAGAAAGCGCCCAGAATTTGCGCGTGCCTGGTGGGTACTTTGCCAACTGAACCCCAATTTTGACGACATGCTTAAACTTTGCTCTAGCGATTTGCCGTTTGAAGAATCTGGAGGCACGATTGTATTTCCTCTTGAGAACTCTACAGTTCAGATCCTTGGTGACTAATGCATTAACCCAAGCTTGATACGCCTAACGTTTGCCGGCTGCTGTAGCCCTGACAGACGCATTAAACCAAGGCCGCGATCTGCCACCAAGTGTTACCACACAGCTTGGTACAAATAGTTCCATACCTTGTAATATCACATCAGCTACAGCCACAACGCAGTCACTGGTATCATCGGAAAGGAAACCAATTGGCCCCCATTGGACGTTGAAGTGGCACTACACTCCGTACCATGCAATGATCGGAGGACCCAAGGGGGGCCTCAACTATAACCTGGTACTTTCTGGGATGTGTAGTCAGCAGAAGATCCACCAAGAGGGTATGTGGCTATCCACGTCTGGTAGACGAGTGTGCGTCTGAAACAACTGGGACAGACCATTTGCCAGAACAAAATTAAAGTCAGTGGAACGTGACCCTAGCCTATCGACATTGTGCGCGTTGAAGTCCCCGAGGACTACGACCTCAGCGGTGGGAATCTGTGACAGCAGGTCGTCAATCTTCGCCTGTACATGGCTCAGGAGCTGCTCCGTTTCTGCATTACCACTATGGGATCTATAGAGGCACGCGTAGACTCTGGCATGATCGTCCATGTCCACGCGCAACCAAAGTAGAGACATATCCCGACCTTCAAAAATCTCGAAGCGACGGTAGCAGATATCCTCCCTTACGAAGACAGATACCACGGCGTGGGGTATAAAATGATGTTCTAATTTATACCCGGGGTATGAAAGGTATGCTGTGTCGCTAGGTTTAGATATCTGCGTCTCCGTCAAAAACAACCGTCTCAAGGTGGCAGTGGACGGCGTTTAGGTTGGAGTGAAGTCCCCGGATGTTGCAAAAGTCCACATTTAGGGTGGAGCGGGGTGCCGCTGTGTTTCCTCGTCGTTTGCCCTCAGAAAACACGAAATGCGATTCCTTGCCCGCCCCAGATAAGACGGGCAGCCCGAGGAAAATCGGAGAACCGTTTCTCCGATTTTGCTCGGGGATGGATTCTCCGGCTTCATAAAAGCCGGTACCCTGTGTGTATATGAAATTGTTTTATATTCAAAGTCTCATTTAGTTCAGTTTATTTAATTAATACTTAAATATGTATGTAATGAACGAAACCTTCAAACGAACCACTTTACTTATTACTTTCACGGGAAAGATACTGCTGCTTCGTTTGCAGGGACTTAGAAATGTGTAATTTACGTTTCTAAAGGTCGTATAACTCTTTCATATTGTGGTAAAACTAACTTGGCAATTTCTTTAAATAAATATATATTTATAATTGTTGTAAACATCTTTAGCAACCCTATTAAAATGGTAGCCTTATTAAAATTTAAAAAATATATAAACTCTTGCAGCACTGGAACCTGCGGTCTATGGGATGTATACCCATTTGTACTACCGTGTGACATGCCTTGTTAATTTATGCTTTCTATTTATTATAATATGAACATTAATAAATTAATTTTGAATGATATGAAAAATTATATCTATGTCACCACTACATCGCAACTGTAACTGAAAATTGATTCCTGTTGGTAAATAATTTATTATATTCCTTTTGGTAAATAATTTAGTATATTAGATTTGAAAGTTGTTTAAAAACCGAAATAAATAGCCTTACTTTTAGGACATATTTTCAATTCAAACAATTTAAAAATTAATGACAACTATTTTTAAAATCTCAACTAGTTTTTATATATTTTAAAACTAATTAGTCATTGATATGAAATTTAAGATATTATACCGATATGAAATCAATATATTATTATACTTTTTATAATGATAAATATTACAAATATTTTCGAGACTCATATTTATATTGTATTGCAGCAATACAGAGAAAACGCATTAAGACAGTAATACAGCTGATGGGGTAAATTATTTTATAATATATAATATGAAATTAAAAATAAACAATACTATCAGAATTTTGCCGACTAGTTTGGACCTAATTCGGGCTCTTTATTTATGAGCTTTGAACACAGTAGAATAGCGGAATGAGCTGAAACAAAACGAACGAACTAACAACAAAACTAGACGGAAATTCCGATAGAATGACCTTTGTACTGCCGAATATAGATTAAAAAAACTCATTAAATTAATATAAATCTAATGTTGTTTTTAATGCAGCTGCATGTGACAGACACATGCTAAGAATAATTTAATTTGTTGTTTACTATAAAATATGTATTAATTTTTTCAATTAATCAGTTTGATACAAAAAAATAACCATGGACACATTACGCTGGAAGAGCAATATGAACCATCTACTACTTCCTAATGAAACTTGAAATATCAAACATAGAAGAGATTTTAATTTTAATTTAAATCTTTTCCAGAAAATAATAAAGACAAATAAATAAAAAATACTCCTACCAGCTTTATGGTTATGATGCCATAGGAGGTAGACGTTATTGGAATTTCTTATTAATCTCACTGAAGATATTTCAGTGAACAACAGTAAATATCTTACAATGGAATGTGATTTGATGACCCTTTCTATGCCTAAGAAATGTTGAGGTAAATCCATATTGCTTCAGGAGCATAAGAGAAACCTCACAATTTGATGATAATCTTAAAACGGTTGCTAACAAACAATTTTAAGATTTAATTCGAAATTGGTACGAAACTAAACGAGAAAATTCATATAGTATTTACATGAAAATAGCCGGAGTATATATAATAAGGGTAGTTTTCACTATTCTTGCGCAGATATTTAATAACGATGAATTAAGGAAAAATTATTACGTAAATTGTAACACGGTTAAAATGGTATTATCTGTGAACTTAAAGACTGATTATTGGCTTGAAGTATTTCAATTAATTCTGAAAATCTATTTTGTGACAAACACCTCATCTAACGGTTTATGGTTCTTTAAAGACGCAATAGAATCCTTGACTTTATTGAGAATTAACACAAGTAAATCTCTTCGCTACTGTTATAAATCATGGGTATAAAAGATTTTTATTTTAAATCGAAATGACAAAATGATCAATCAAATACACTGTGTGTAAAAATAATAATAAGGGTGGTTACTCACGACTTAGTCTGCATACAATATATTGTATGTTTCTTAACGTTTTATAAGTATATGTAAAGTTTGTAGTATAGCCATAAAAATGTTACTGTACAAACATATTTAAAATTTGTATAGAATAATTTAAACAGACTGAAACCAAATAATCCCGTTCTTAAATAGATAAGACAGATAAGAAGGTAAGTGTTGCCATATTCAAATTCGAGATTACGTAACGTATTCAAAACAATCTTATAGTATATTTTACAATGCAAATTACATTCGAAAGTGAAAGATATAACAATTAAAACTAATTGACTATACTAAAAGATAGTGAGCATACACTTTTGGTACCCATGGGAAACTTCAAACCTTTCTGATGTTCTAACTTTAAAATATGTATAACGTTATGATAATTTTTTACAATAATAAAGAAAATCCAATAATATACATTATATTGAAAAGTCCGATAACACTGGTTTCTTAATTCGTTATAATTTCTACAAAACTAATATTTCATCGTTCAAAACCACTTAAAATGTGACATTAATATATATTATTATGTGATGTTAATATGATTAAAAATTAAATTTATTAAAAAAATTAATATTTACAAAGAACCTATTTAGTTATTAGCAGAGGATTGAAACTGTGTTACGGATTGAATATGTCAAATATTTGACAAATAAATCTCGTTTGTGAGTTTTCACTTTAAAGCTCAGTGAAAATAATTTAGTGCTCGCTTGTTTTCATTTATCTAAATAAAAATATTTTTAGTACAATATACACATGTCATATGTCAAAACTCAAAACAATGAAACACAATTTTAATTAAGAATAACTATTGAAGTTATGTTGCATTATATAATTGCAGCAAACGCATTGTTCAGCGATATATTGAAACTTTTAATCACATGACACTTACTGTTAATAATTGATTTAAAAATGTAGATACTTTATTCTATGCAATGAATCTAAATATAAAAACGAATATTGTTTGATACATTATATCTTAGGTCAAGGTTTTACTATTGATTTTTTTAAGAATAGAAAAAATATATATATAACAGGTAACATATTCATGCATACATTACAATTCTTGTACTTTTTGTGTATTTTAATATATTTCAAACATTTTGTGGGTTTTAAACATTTTTTGTTATCTGTTGTAATTGTTGTTTTTTGTTATCAATAAACGTATAACTTTTCATAATTTTTCAAAAACAGTTTAAAAATAAATTCAAAAATAAATATGGAATAAATTTATGTTATAATTTCAATACTTCTTAATAGATTGCTATTAGCTGCAGTTCAAATACTGACGTAGGTACTAACAGATCTCTGTTACATCCATTTATAAATATTAAAGCATAAACAAAAGTATACGAACTATTTAAAAATATATACATATATAAAAACTGAACATACGTTAATAACTTATTAGACAATAACGTATTATTAACTTAGACAGTATTAAGATCCCACTTTAATACGTCTAAATTAGATCGAAATTCGACAGACATCTCTAAATAGCTAATCAATAATTGATATCAATAATACAATACGGTATGTCTGAGAGCCAATTAGACAACGGAACCAGAAAGTGGTCGCGTGAACTGAACAATGCCTAACCTTTATAATAATCTAATATTTTTATAAATTGATCTTTTTAAGCATTAAAAATTTAGTTTGTTTTATAGTTCAACCTTTTTAACCTTATGTTTAAAAAAAATAACCAAAGTTACGTAAATAGAAGAATAGAGATTTGACTTAAGAACTTAATCTAATTTAGTATATTAAAATATAAGTAATATTAATTATATGTTAACAAAACATAATGGTTTATCTCAACCATTTTTAAGTTTCAATATTGTATAGCCTCACCTTTACTCGTTTTACTCTTAAACAGATTACAGGTTTCCGCTTCGTCAAATAAATATTATATTACATTTAAATTATAAAGAAAAGTGAAGTCTTACTTCGGCGTTCTAATTCAAAGCTGTAATTCATATCACTGAGTATTAAAATGAACTTGTAATTATCAAGCATATTATAACTGTTGTGAGACTATTTCTTATTTTAAACGTAGATGAGATTGTTGTTTAAATTTAGTGTTAGGATTTTAGTATCAGCAATATTAAATCGAATAATTAATTTTAATAAATTATGATAAAAAGAGTAGTTAATTTTTAAGGAACACTATTGATATATTTAAATTTACGTGATCCATATAACTAGTTTCCAATCCGTACAGGACTCTCGGGTAAATTAAGAAAAGAGATATTCGAGTGATTGCTGGAATCGAAGCTATACTCCCTAAAACTATTGGGCTGTGTTACTTCTGCCGTCTAACAGCATAGATTATTATACATCCAGATGAGAAAAATAAACAAAGAGACGTCAGCGACGCCTGACATCACCAGTATTTTTATCGACTACCCGCTTCTGATTTGATATATACAACACTAGATTTATAACACATATTATTTGTAACCTACGACTTCTTCCTTATCTTAATAGACAGTAAGAAATATATATATATTTTATTTTATAGTTACTACTGTGCCCCGCAATTAAGAATCCTGTCTTTTGCAAAAGCACGAAATCGAAATTGGATGTCTTGTAAAATTTTTACCATTTTGAGTAGTTTTAGATCTTTTTTAACGTTGCATGTAGGCGTTGTGTGTATGTTGTAAGCTTTTTCTTTAGGCTCAATTTTGGTTCGAACTGATTATGCAAATGCCTTCGTTAATCCCAATTGTTGCGTATTGATGTAACGTAGAGCTGATCTGTTTTTCAGCGAAATCGAACAAGCGGTTTTTTAGTATTAAAAAAATGCGATTTCTTTAGAAATAATTCCGCGATCAGGATGGTTATGATACCAATCGAGGAGCGTTAATGTCAGCAAAAAGATGATAAAACGAAAAAAAAATATCAAATTGATTATAAAATTAGAAACAAAATCGAAAAATACAGATATAATTGAGCGAAGCTCTCTATGAGAGACTTTTCTGCATCCTTTGTGCAAGCATCATTCAAAAACGGTATTTCCGAAAATTTCCAAATTTTGCACACTGATTTATATCAGTCTGGCGGTGGTTTTAAAAAATTCAAATAAAAATCCAAAATTGTTCAAATATTCTATGTTGTTGAAGAATAATCACGGAAAAACTAAAATCCCATAGACTTAAATGGGAAAAATTTTTCGCGCGAAAATTTTAGCTTTACAAGTACATGCACGTTCCGATATTTTTAATAGCTTTAAAAATAGTTGAGGACAAAATGCATCAAGGTTTGTTAAATGCAACTTCGGTGCTGTTTGCACCTCGCTTCGCTCAATATGCTAACCCATACCGAGATTTCGCGAGCGCAGCGAGTCAAGATTGAGGTCTGGTTCGCGCTCCTAGTAATTCTGTTTATATGAATACAACTTCAAATATAACTGTAATATTTGCAAATGATTTTTTGATCATTTGATAAGAATATATAATTAATATTTACAATATTTTATAAATAAAGCTATGGATGATAAATTATGAGGGGATAACAATAAAATATAAAAGAATTTACAATAACAGTCTTTCACAAGTTCTTCTAATACTATTTCTCACATTTTGGTCTTCTTAATAATATTTTTTTTATTTCTGAGATTAAATGCTTAAAGCAGTGTCAATGGTTTCTAGTTTCGTCGTGTCACTTATTGCTCTGAGCTTCCACGTGTCGAGAATTTCCTTTGTTCTTTTCAACTCGTCCGCTTTATTACAGTATAAGTTTCTATTAAGTGCAGTATGACAGATAAGGCTACCGTTTTTTTAAAATATCTAATAATTTATGGTATTACTTACTAATATAAGATTATGAAGATATAGAAAATAGTATATAAAAACTACCATAAAAGGTTTTTTTAAGTCCTGAATTAAAAATACTATAATATTTTTTATTCGTTAAAAAGGTAAATGGTAGCATTGTAAAAATTATATATAAAAAGAAAGATTTTTTATTATGCAGGATCAAAAATACGTATTGTAAAATATAAATTTAAAAAATATTAACTTCTGCCTATTTATATTTTCATTTTAAGGAGTTTGAAAAGGATATCTGAATATTAAAAATAAATATTCAAACTACAGAATTTTACTTTGAAGTGTCATTCGTCTTAGTAAAATAAATTAAAATATGTTATATCTTCAACATTAAAAAAAAACTTTTTTATTATGTAGATATTTACTAAAATAATATTGAAATTATACCGTAGACTATCTGAATGTGTATTGCTTGTATTGTATTCTAAAAATAATGATTTTAATAATATAAAATTTATTATTTTTAAATTTTGCAGTGTATTTCTAATGTTGACAAAGCTTCTGCACTCACTGCGTAGTAAATTGCGGTATCATGATAGGCTAAAATCGGCACATTATATTCCTACCTGTAACGTAAAAATGCCAAGAAGGAAAGATGCCTGCAGTGTGCTCTTTAAATGATGTAAAAGAAAAACTGAGCCTAAATAGTTAAATGTAGTAGAAAATTTTAATGTGACACAAACAATATCTAACAGAATATAATTTTAAAATCTTTTCTGTAAAAAATATTATTTATTCATTTTGAGCTGGCAAAAGAATCTAGAAGAAAGAAACTTAAGAAACTAAAACTTGAAACATATTAAAATTTGTTATAAAGTTAGAATTCTGCAGCAAAGGTCCAATTTCGAGGGTGTATTATGATCTAAATATTCGGACATATTACAATATCCATTACCTCACAAATGTTTTGACCAATAAAAGAGTTACACACATCTTTAAGTCGAGTAACATGCAGAGTAAGTTTATATTCGTTCCTTGTAGTAAAATTATGCTTTGTATTAAAATTATGTCACTTCTCTTAACAAATTTATCAATATACCTATAAACATATTTTAGGTTTTCAAATATAAATTGAGTGTACCGTAAGTTCTTTAATTTGATTAAACCTAGCACGCAAAGAATCTTTGGGCCCAGACGTCATCACGAAAGACAAGGCTTTCAATATTTTTTGACAACAATAAAATGATTAATATTGATATTGGAATAAATCAATATTAATTATCATTATCTTATTATTAAATATCAGTATATTGGAACAATAAAATGATCAATTTTGATATTTAAATTATTGATCTTTTCCATTTTAAGAAGTTATTAAGTTTTTTTTTCTTCTACTTCAGTTAATGTTTTGAAAACAATATGTAATTGGAAAATGCTATAGTTTTGTTAAGGTAATAAAAATATTTATAATTAAATCTTGTGGAGAGATAAATGAATAAAAATGGATATTATGAAGCATTTTTATATATCATTGTAAAGAATAACTATGTACTTATTTATATAAACCCTAAGAAATGAAAAATAAAGTAAAAGAACATGTAATCTGATAGGTGTGAAGATTCGCAGTTGCTCTGATAAATAGACGTCCAGTGTGATGTATTAAATAAGCTCAACTCACATAATTTTCTTTTTTCTCATTTGTCTCAGTTATTTTCTCTCTACCCAAGTATCGTGACGTTATGAAGAAGATTTGATATTTACAAATAAAAAGTTCAAAATATGCGTAATTAATATTTTTTTATATTACTATTTTTCAATAGACGGTAATTATTTTAAATAAAAAAAAATTTATCCATCAGTATCTACGAACAGAGAAAACGCATCCAAAAAAGTTTTTGCACAAAATTATATACAGATTTAAAAACGTGTCCATTGTTTAATTAATAATATAGCAAACACATTAAATTTCAAAGTCAATTAATAAAAAAATATATTTTAACTAAAAACTTAATATATTTATTTTACTTTTGTCAAGGTAGAATATAAATTATTGATTCTTGATATTCAATTTGTCTACGAAATGCTTTTCTTAAAATGTAAATAACTTTGATAGTATATTGGAAACAAGCAGTATCTCAATTTGAAAGTTAGAATATTTGTATTAGTATGTCAAGACAATGGCTTCATTCTAAGATTGGTTTTAATACTTGTTTTTAATCTCTACACCACAAATATCGACAAATAAAATATTTTATTTCACTTTATACTGTCATCTTTGAGATTCCAATTTTATTAACTTAAGATATTGGTTTGTAAAACTAAAAAAATAAATAAACGACAACTATGAGTATAGTATTCTTGAATATAGCATTCTTGAATGAGTATAGCATTCTTGAATAAATTTCAACAACATTTACCAATACTTTCTGCGGTAAACTAGAGTTGAATGTTGGAAAATAATAAAAAAAACATTGCCACAGAAACATTTAAAACAAAATTATAGCTCCTTTTGTTGTGACTATTATAAAAACATTTTGAAAGAGAAAATATTTTGTGCACGTTTCATTTCCTCATTTCTGAATTTCGAGTTTGTTCGTGCACAGTGAAGACATTACACATTATATAATAGCACTGTTATTTGGTGGATTAACTCAGATAAAGAATAATTTTGAAAATTTCGAGTAATCTTTATTCTGGTTTTTCTTTAAATATATGTGTTAAAAGAAAAAAAAATTTATTCAAATTTATTATGATAAGAATATTAAGAAATAAAATGAATAATGTATAAAAAGTCATAACTTCTACACACAGACACAAAGATTAAACTATTTGTCTGATATTAAGTCCACGTACACTCTACAGCCATGCACAGCGCTACGTTCTTCCGTCGACGTGAAATAGCCATCTTCACTGTCTCATTAAGAAGATTTCATTACTTCCACGTACCATTTTCAATCGTTTATATTCTAAACACGTAAACCGTAAACAATTCTTACGTATATTCATACGAATTGAAATAAGGTTTTGTATATTTATTGTTCGTTGAAGTTACCAAGAAGTTACTTACCAATACTTTTATAAATATATTAAAATTTAAATCCAACCGAACAAATCAAGAAAAGATGCTATGTAACGGATTTGCTCCCTTTTTGTGATGAAGTGTTACCCAATGGACTTGGTTTTGGTACCAATCGATTTGTATTTATGTTTCTTAGAGCTGATTAGTTTTCTAGCGAAATCGACCAAGAGTTTTTTTATTTTTTTTTAACTTTATATATGTAAGCCATAATTACAATCAAGCTTACATTGCAAGGTTATTATGTTACGCATCTAATGTGTTGTTAGTATTCTTGATAACTAAGATATCAATGAAATTTAAAGTGTTATTTGCTTGCAATTCTGTTGTGATGTGGTTTTAATAGAATTAAAATGTTGTAGAAAAGTGGTGGCTTGGTTGCTAGGTAGTATTGCGAAAGTATCTTCCACGTTCCATTTATAGATCTTAAGCAAAGTCGGTACAAAGTGAAGAGCCTTTGCCTCGAGGCCCTCTTTTTAAATGTTTGCAACGGGACGGGAGTGCCGGGGAGCCCATGGCTACTCCGTCAGTTTGCACGTAGAAATCATCCTTACACTTAGTTTTGTATATTCTATGGACATATTGTTGTCCTCCGACTTTCTCTTGATGATTAAACATCAAAACAAACCATCATGTCATTATTTGTTAATTTAAGGTTTTTTAAGTCATTAACAAACTGTTAAGAATCCTTGACGATCTTTGTAAATCAGTCAAAGCATCGTATCAATGTGTTTAACCAGTTTGTCAGTTGTTGTATGAATCTGGCTAACAATATGACGCCATGGTGTGTCCTTTTTCAGTAAATCATATAAAATCTGGCTATTTGATGATTTGTTTGATCAATTTGAAAGTTCTATTTACCAATGAAACAATGAATTAAAAACTAGATATGCTTTTAACTTACCCATAACTTTTATACAACGCGATATACAGTCTAGTACTTCAATTAGTAGTTCTTGAAAAATTTGGTTAATAAAATGTTTGCTTGGTGAAGTAAAACAAGACGTTAGTATTTATGATTAAAAACAATTGCAGTTATTGGCAATATAGTGTTTAAATAGAATTTTTCATTGACTAACAGTGCTGCCAGTGAGTAACCGCATGACAATACAGACGTTTATATCATAATGAGGTTGTATTAATTACGTTTGCGACAGACAGGGGACTTAAAAAAAACCCGAAATGATTTTAAAATTAACTTTAATCTAATTAAAAACAAACTAAACCTATGAATGATGATTCCCCTTCGATGTGGGAATAAGGAATGGTCATTCTTACAAAATATCTTATACAATAAAACTTATGGGAATATTACACAAATGCTGTATCGACAGAATATAATATTAAATACAAAGTAATAGGAATTCAACTTAGGCGCTTTCCATACAGTAACGTTATGTAACATATTTGTAAACTATAATAATCAATATCAAAACTAATTAATAAAAATAAAAAAAACTTAAACTAATAATTGTAACTAGTATGCTAAGACCAGCTAGTCACAATAGATAATACAAAAAATTTGAAAGCGCGCGCAAAATTTCCCCATGCAAAGTCTATGGGAAAAATTAATTTTTTGACTAATTACTGCAATTAGGCTAATGAGATTTGAGAGTTGTCACTATTTTTCAGCAGTGTAGCATAATGAGACCTTTGATTTGAGCCATCAACGATATTTTTCCCTTTAGTGGTTCTCGAGCTACAGTGTGCCAACGAAATCGCTTCCTGCATTAATATATAAGATATTACGTTTTAAAGTTCGACTAAGCCCGCGTTATATATATCACACTAAAGATAAAATTCTGTACTAGACAGAAATTTGCTATTTTATGATAAGAATTGGTAAAATTTTACAAATATCATTTAATAAAAGTATTAGGCTATCTGTCTCAGGTCCATTTTTAGATATTAAAACGCAAGAACACCAAGTGATAAAATTTTGTTAAATCGTTTGTTGAGTACTTATTTCTTTTCCTTATAATGTATTTGTCCTTAATTTTAATAAATATGAAAAATTAAAAATGTTATTATATCCTGGAACAAAGTAATATTTATTTTTCATATGGAGTTTAGAGAGGAATAGATTTTTTTAACACCTCTTTTACTTAGACCACATTATAAATGTGGCAAACACCTACGCCTTCTTTCAAATATTCAACAAATGAGTGACCTTTCCTTGGTTTCCTCATGCCTCAAAACGTTTCTTAGGTTAGGCAAGAGTCTTCAAATCACATTCCATTTAAGATATTCTCATTTCCACAGAATTCTATTTAATAAGATAAAGTTATTTTACTATTATAACATCTACCACCAAGTTGTGCAACTTTACAGTTACTAAGGTACCGAAATAAAAACTAATTTTATTAATTGCTATTTTGTCATTTATTTAAAATACTAATATTTTTAACTTTTATATGTTTTATATGAAAACTTTTAGTCTTAGTAAAAAATAATTCATTAAGTAATCTATACTTTACGTACAGCTCCGCCCGCGACGACTTAATGTATGAGCACTTTGCTATTGAGTGCCTTAACCATTTCTAAATATGAACTTTGGCTTACATTAACATTTCGAATAAATATTTTAGGGTAAATAGTTCATCATTCTATCAGCTAGTACTAAAAACATCCGAATCCCATAATTTTCTGAATATCTCATTTATAATGAGTTATAGGCATCTTATATTTTTCGTTTACTCTTTTATTTGCTATTGGAGGAATAATTTATAATCGAAGCAAATATATAAAGTGTGCTTACTTAATCAGCTAATCCGTCATTTTGACGGGCTCCGTAGAGATAGGTCTACCACATGCAAACTTAAACATTTAGGGAGCCTCAGAGAATAATAATTGTGTGCATAAACTCTCATAATAAATTATAAATTTACGAATTAAAATATATAAGATTAATGCTATGGTTTTTGTATGTTTCATTTCAAAGTGTGAAATCCATCAAATCGACGGGTCTTGTAAACCTAGTGTGAATGACATTTCATTCGTGTCTGTATTGACGAAAATAGTGGCTTTCTGATTCTAAAACCAAAAGCGCTAGCTTCGCTTGCATTCCAAAATTATCTAAAGTTCTTAAATACACCGCTCGTATAGCTCGCGATTTTACGGTATATCGATCACCTACAAGATGACGGACGGGTTATTTCGCTCGCTATCCAACTGATATGGTGAACTCATTGTATACTGCAAACTAAACTTCAACTACGAGGTCGAACCTACGGAACTGGCTAGTATTTTATAGATACATGTTTAAGGGGTTTTTATTTTACTATCTTTTTTGGTTTATTTCTTACATACTTTAAACGATATTATAGTTAATACCTGTAATGTTTTTCATGTATGTTGAATTTATCAATTTTACTATTCATACGTCTAATGGAGGATAAAATAATGCTTCCATTATTTTAGTACCATTTCCGCAGTCAGAGAATGTTCATAAATCTGCATAGAAGTTTGAGAGCAGGTGCATATTTAAAACATCTGCGAGAAAGTTTATAGGATTATATGAACTCAGTTGAGAGAGTTAATTGTATGTATTCATATAAAGCAATATGTGTGGCATCTGTATGAAACAAGAGTAGCCTTAGCCAAATTAATCTTCTATAATGATATTGTTTGAGAATACCAGAAGCCATGAACTAGGTTTGTATGTTATCTAACCTCTTAATATAATTGCTAGCGGTGTATATAATAGTTGATAGAGTAAGTTTATCCCTGCTCTAGTAATAAAAAAAACGTGAAGTTTGAAACTTCCGTGATTTAGGAAAGATATTATATAAATAACTTTTGTAACTGGTCTGAGTTCTCTATATTATAGATTAGTAGCAATAGAAGAAAATGATATTCGTGTTGGCGACGAATTAACTCCTTTACTCCCGCGCTATAAAAGTTACTCTATAAAAATGCTTATACTTGTTATTTTCGAAACTGTTCAAATATTGTTCCGGGAAAGGCAATATGGTCCCGGGGCAAGTAAAATAAAAATACTTTATTTTTATTTGCTGATATATGTGTTAAACTTGTGAAATACAACGGTTTTATGTTCTTTAATATTCAAGATTCGGTATTTATTATGCAGAAACAATACGATGGAAATATTACTACAACCTAGAAATATTATATTTTCTTTACATTTATAAATTGTCTTTAAGTACACATTTATGTTATTAATACAAAACCAGATTTAAAACTGTCCTTAAAAAAATAAACGGTTTCTTTATACTTATTGCTAATCTAGAACAGTTATATTACGATTAATGTTTTTTTTAAAACCCTCAGTTGTTTTTTTTTAAGTAAATTGGATAAGGTGGTGCAGGATTAAAAATGCCTCTTGATAAGTAAATTGATTTTTAAAGTTTGTAAAAGATTTTTAATAAAATTAATGAATTGACTTTTTTTAAAAACTGTGTGTAACAAAGTTTCACGTAAGTAAGATGTGATAGTTTATTTAAATATTGTTGACTCTGAGGGTAGTATTAGTTAACAATAACATACATAATTACACATAATAAAACTTATAAAAGACAAAGTCAAAAAGAAGACGTCTGCGTTAATATTTATTTTAAAACAAACAACGAAATAAACACAATAATTTGACTTTAAAATACTTGAAATTATTCCATTATTTCTTAACTTGAATCTTCTTCTAATTTGTGGCGAAAACTCATTTTGAACAATAAATAACTGCTTAAAGCAGCTCTTTGTGTGTTTTGTCTCTTTTCAAACCTCTAACTCCTTATTTACTTTTTCACGTCAAGGTGAAACTAAACTTTTAAAAAGTAAGTATCACACTTTTACTAACTGAGTATCGCTACATAAAACAATATTTATTTAATAGTATTTAATAACGTGTTTTAAAATGTTTTTAAAAAAATATAATAAATAAAGTTATAAATAAATTTCATTGCGATACACATTCATACATTTGAGAATATTGCAAAAGCAATTAGATGGAGGCCAAAATTGTAGATATTTATAAAATTAATCTGATTTTTGGTAACTTTTTCTCTTTAGAGTGAAACCATTTGATTTCATATGAATTTAATTTGTGAGTATAATACCTGTATCAAAGTTTTGAATAATTTTTTTTTGTTTCTATAAAAAATACAAAGATATTGTTAATAAGTTACAAGATTATAAATATTTTTGTATAAAGTATCAATTTTTTAAATAAAAAAAATTAAAACCTATAATTTAAATAATTATATTATTGAACCGTAATATTTTCAATTCAAATATTAAAAAGGTTATACAAGAATTCATAACACGCAAGCAGTCAACCGTATTTCGACACTGATATTAATATCTGCTGAAATAAAATTAAATTTATTAAGGTTACATTTCAGTGAACGTATTTGTCGACGTCGTTGTGTACTCGATTACTGCCTGTTTCCTGTCAAATAAATACAACATAATTTATTTAGAGCAAGTCTATAGTAGCAAGCTAGTTTCCTATACATAAAAGTGAAACCTCAAAGGGTCTTTATTCAAATATTTAATGGACTTTTTGTAAATCCTATTTCCAATATTCATAGAAATAGATGGATGATCCTAATAATATTTAAAAGTGCCTTTAGAGTAATGTAAGGTATATTTACTACTTACTATTTACATTAAATTTTTAAATTAAATAAATGTAAAAGATAGAAAAGTTTTTCAACATTAATTCAATAGTAAAAAGATTGATAAAATTCATTGCTAGAAGTCAAAGTTGAGTTATGAGAATAGGTTAGGGGACACACCGATGGCGACGGACTTCCGAAGGTTCAACTGTGAATTTTATGCGTTTCAATGTGTGTAGATTAAAATTTCTTGTGGTGTGGTTGTGGTGTACATTAAAATTTAATAACAAATTTTCAAACAATTACAAACAAACAAGCAACAAAAATTATAGTTAAAAAACTAAGCTTAATATACCATCATTCAGAAAAAGGCATTTATCATCCTTAAAAAATAGTGTTAGTGTGCCGACACACCTTTAAGATTTATGATATAAATATATCTACATTTTATTTGATATGTACGAAAAGTTTGAAAAGAACTGTAATTAATGTAACAAAAAATAATTTAAACCAATACGTACTCTTCTTATTTAAATTTATGCTACGAAGGATTCTGAATCTGAAAGGAAATGTTATACCAAAAACAATATTATTTTACCAACAAAACGCAAACCAACTAATTTAACTAACACTAATCACACTAAACCAATATCACTACATAAATGTTAATCAGACACCTATTTAATTATTCAGTGATTTAACTCACAGCTGTAGAAAGCTTTGGCGTTAATTTTCTTCGTAACGTAGTTTAATAACTCTATTTCATTAAATATTCTGAATCCGTAACCTTTTATTCGTTTAAAGTATTTAAAAAGTTAACAATTGCCATTCTTTATGAAAAAAATGTAGGATAAAAGTTAAAACTTACTCTCGCATTGTTTTGTTTTATTACCTTTTTTATTTCCCCTCAGATTTTAACAATGGCTGAATTTATCTTTCTCAATCTCTGTTAAATCTCCTTGTAAAGGTCATCTTGAATGTAAGTAGCACATTGATCTTTAAATAGTCCATTTGTAACTGTCTATCGATGCTTCCTATCTTGATCAACTGTTATTGATATTTATCGTTATTTGTACTAGATCAAAAGATCATTGTTTGTTATTTAAGCTAGGAAGGTGCACGGAATGCTGCTTTATATCTTTAAACCAAAAGTGTCAAGGTTTGATAAAATTTAGGTTATTATATATTACTAATTGTAATCTGTTGTAAACTTCATAACATGGTCCAAATGTATCAAAAACTGTTTTCGTTGGACAGTAAAGACAGGAACATAAAATGAACATAACAAAGAACTAAGTTATAAGCCAGTCGATAGAATATTTTTAGTGGGAACGTATTTTCTGTAACACAACGATTCGATTCGATTTATGTAAATCTGCATTTAGGCTGTACTTTTTACACGATTAAAATAAAAACTAATATTTTTTAAAATTTCAACTTCTTTTATATTTCTTTAGTCAGTTTCTATAATGAAGGTGTGTTTAAATATAAAGATTGAAGAATCGAATATAATTGATTTAATATTAATGTGCAACTTAGCTGTGATGTCTAGCTAGGATTTGATTAATTATGAGAAATTTTGTGAAGTATTTTTTCGATTCGCCGGGGATCTTATTATCTGTTGTTATAACATAGACAGTATATTAAATATAAAGGGAGTCACTAAGAGGGGTAGTGACACAATATCATAATTGGCAGAGCTACATAACGGTATCCGAATAGTCAGTAATACAGTGTTTTTATTTTCTTTTTTCATTATATATTTTTGAGTGGTTAAACATTTGTGTTACCAATTTCAAATTTAATTAAAATTTTTATGCAAGTTCATATGAAAATTTTATGAGACATTTATTACCGTAAAGTGCACTTCTCTAAATCCCGGTAAGCGGAGTAGTAAATACTTACTTTCCATGTTATACTTATTTTCCGCTGAAAGTCAGAATATCAAAAATATGAAAGCTAAAGAGATTTTAAAATATAGGTCTTTTAGTATTAGATTAAAAGCAACTATAAACATAAATACTGTAAGAAAAACTACACAAATTTATTCCTAAGTTTATACTTAGGAATAAATTTGGATAATCTTATGATTATCCTGTAATATGTTAGATAATTTGGACTTAATCTCGTAGCTAACAAAAAAGAGTCGACTTTTTTCAATTATAATTCTAATTACATAAAATTATAAACATATTATAATTCAATTTAAATAGATAGTATTTGATGGACGTCAAACGATATTTCACTTTGAAATGACGTTTTGAATGACGCGTATCATTTTACTTGCCATTGTTACTTGATATCTGATAATTGACTAGTGGATAGATTTCATTGTTGAAAGTTAATATGCCAAAATGTATGCAAGTGCGAGGCAACAAAGAACTTACTACGTGTCTCAGAATAGTATTCATAAGGGCATATTATTATTATTATCGAATACAAAATAGCATCAAACTGTGATTGAAATTAAAGCTATCGTGTTTATTTACGAGTATACCGAGAAGATGTCTGATGATGGCCAATAAATATATCCGTCTATGCTATATGATAACATATAAATTTAAATTGGTATATAATTTGTTTTTTCTAATCTGAATCGATTTTACTTGAAATCTTTATTTTTTAAAACGTTTCCATAAAGTATAAATGAAATTTTAGCAAAATAAGGTCTCATGACACTTGCAGCGACATATTTATTAAGTATATTTTCAGAGAAACACTCCCATTTGAATCTGCAGAGTTTTATCCTTGTCTTCCTTAATGTCCTGGCTTTAAAACTGTTTAATAAACTTAAATACCTTAATGTTAATTTACAAGCGGTTTTTGTAACGCTTCAGTCTTACTTATTTTAAAAATTAAACACATACAAAACTTCGGCTTTTTGAAAAAAAAAACGAAATTTGAAAGAAAAATAAAGCCTTTTTTTATATTTTTCTTTATTGAATTAATTTATATTGATATTATAAATATAAACAAAGATGTGAATGTGCATACAAAGGCATTGTGTACTTTTCCTTCATCGCCGATCTGCTAGTAGTGAACACGAAGATTAAACTACCTTCAAAAAATTAGCACTTAACCTAGTCCACCGCTTCAGTATAATGGACGTTAAAGCTAATTACATATTATTCACAATTAGAAGTATTATTTTGCTTAAAAATATCTTAAAAACCTTGCATTAGCTTTTTAAGGCTGTCTAGTTCCCATTCTATAAAGGTATTAAGATGTCTTCTATAAAAATAACTTAAGCGGTTGATGGTTTTCTTAGTAGCACTGAACTCGAGACAGTATAATATTTATTTTCCTACACCGTTTGCAGTGAAAACAATTTTCTTAAGCAACTGAAAACATTTTTAAGTATAAAACTAAAACATTGTAAACAACATGTCAATGAAAAGACATGTTGTTTACAATGTTTTAGTTATATAAATTATATTTCAAGTTAAAAGCTTTTCTATTCCTCAAGTTACCAACGATATGACAACATTAAAAAACATAAATAATTTAATAGATTCTTAGCGTTAGATTATAGCGTTCTATTAGGATTCAGGAAGTCCTTTTTTTTCCATTGGAAAAACCCGATACAGGTACCCCGTCGGCCCAGAGGGGTGACGGCCGGGGGGTGATGTGGGACTACCCAGCAGCATAGAGGATACTGCCATTTTTAAGGCTACCCAATAAAAAACCAACGGTTGCCCTCTGCGCCGTATCGGGATCGCGTTAGCACACACCGTGACGCCCCGGCAAGATTCAGGAAGTCCTATGTTTTAGTGGTTTTGATATCTATTTATTGATATATACTTATTTAATGTTATGAAAGTAATTATGCATTTTTAAGCGACTTTCCTAAAGATACCTTTAAAATGTTAACAGCATAAAAATTTTGCCAAAACTTATAACGTATTCGTAGCAAAAGAATATGAAGACGTTTTTTCAGACGTTTTTAAATAGACTAGTTATTTAATAGAGCGAGATAGATCTATTAGTTAATAAAAGAGATAGATATATTAGTTATTAGAGAGAGTAAATTACACTTATGCTGGTGTATTTTGTGCAGGTTAATTATATATTGTGATTATTTAATTAAAAACTAAAATCTAAATTCAAGTCAAACTTTACTTAGTACTTAATATATAAAAGAAACTCATGATGATTTTAAATGGCTTTTACTTCTACTACTGTTATTAAATGTTGATACAATTATTTACAAATGTCGTAGTATACGATATTATTGTTTTCACCTGTTTAACAGATTAATTCAATCTTTTATTGACCGCAAAAACTCTCCCTGCAGTAAAAGTAGGATTATGTTGTCAGCAGTCTTGTAATGAATCGTCCATTTAGCGAGCGATAAAATAGAAAACTAATTTTTCTTCTTTTCAGCGCCAGAGCCCACAAAAAAGTGTAAATCCATTGCAATTTGTTTGATCGGAAAATTTAAAGTCGAAAGAGCTTGTTTTCCTTGTGACGCGTAATGCCCCCAGCACAGCACGTATCGCTATTTTTATTTTATTACTTAGCATTTTTCAAGTTTTTTTTTTAAATTATTTTTTTTTTCTATACTCAATAATACTTAGTAAAAATATGTCTTATTTAAACATAAAAGTTTATTGAACTCCTTAATTTAAAACAAATACATTGACTACTATTTCAATAGTTAATATGACAGCGGTTAGTTTTAGTACAGAGAACATGGCAACGAGGCTCTTAAAGTTCATTTTGTATATCGTTAAATATATGTCTCAGAGAAATTATCTCTAAACATTTTCGAATATCACAGAGATTACTTTTATGTTCATCAGACAATTTATGATTAGCTATTTATTATAATTCATCATACTTTTTCTCATTAGATAAGGTTAGCTATATATTAATTATTGACATATATAATATAAACTTTTAGTTATTGAATTTTATAAAAATATTAGGTTATAAAGTGTATTTAAATGCATATATTGTTAATTTTGAAATAGATTTTTCATTGTAAACATTTTATACCTTTAGGTCAATGCACATAATATTACAACAGTTTTTTTATACCTCTGATAAAGCTGATAAAACTGATTCTTTTCAGGTTTTTAATCGTTCGGAACTAATATTATGAAAGAGTAAAGTAGCTCTTAACACGAACGAGGTTGCGGTTAATGAACTCGTAACTCCGTCCGCGCTCCTAAGCTGCACAACATATTCATGTATATTTAAGATGAAACAATAAGCTTTATTTAAATATAAATTTACAAATCTATAAAGGTTATATATGTTAGTGATTAGACTTAGTATTATTTATAAAACTTAAACGTTACGTGTTAAACTATCCTTAACTAAAACTATGTATAACACATAGTAACGCATGAGATATTATGACAGATCAAATATACAAAGGGTTAGGGTAAGTTATTAATCATAATATAAACAGTGCTGTCATCAATAAATGAACTCTCCTTATTAACAATTATGTCTAATCTACTAATTGATCTATTATTTAATTATTCTTATAATTGAAACTGACATGAACTAGTACTAAAGTGTTTAGTGTGTATAGTAACCATTGTTAAAAATAAAAGTTTATATAAGTTTTCCTCAAATGTGCAATAATAAAAAATTGTTGTAGATTTTCAGTAAATACTGATTTTAAATTGTTGAAAAATTTTTATTTCCAAAATTTGATATTGAAATTGTCATTTTTGTTATTAATTATGATTCAAATAAATTGTAACGGGTAACATTAGTGACGTGCGAGGCGAGGTGTGGAGAGGAGGGGCGAGTTGTGGTGAGGAGAGGAGAGTAGAGTAGCTGGTCATTCCTTTTGGTGAGAGCTGCTGGATCGGACAAAAAGTTATAACTACATTTAAAAATTGTAGTATTATTCAAGAAATAAAATCAAGTTAATTGTCAGTACGTCTTTATTTTAATTTTTCATATACCGGCGTTATAAAATATCGATTTTTTTATTAATAGCAAAATATACGATGATGATTAAATGGTAGCAGATGTTGATTAGAATGTACTAACAGACTTCAGGACGACTCTAAGAGATATTTATCTCTAGTTATAATAAATTGAATTTAATACGCTTTGATAGATATCTGAGAGAGTATTAGGCAGACTACGTTTTATACTGAATTGTCGTCCATTCTCTGTCTAATAAAAAGTATTTTACTTATTCATCACAAGATGTTATTATCTTAAAAGGCGACAGTTCCTCAGTTGTAGTTATTATCAAGCGTTCTCACATATAGAATAATAAACGGCTTAAAATATTTATTTTATACAAATATTTTTATTGTTGTTCAATTTATAAATATTTAAAGGAGTCTAAAAATATTTATGAAAAATAAACCGTTTGTCAATCTCAACAAAATAAATGATTTCAAATTTATTAAATTAAATATATGTTTATTTAGTATTAACCCAAACATATATATTATGTACACTAAGCAAAAAGAATTGCTTTCCTAAAAATTACTATTCTGACGTTAAATTTGTCGGAATTTACCTGACTAGTATCGAACCTGTCAGGGGTTCATTCATGATCTCGAAGCATGGCTGAATCATGATTCAGCCATGCTTCATGCCATGGCGTGATCTGATTCAGTTAGGGCCACGAGAGATCAGTTCCGGAACTAGTCGGACAAATTCCAATAAATTTAACGTGAACACAGCCGGATAGCTATGGATATTAGTAATTATGGATCACGAGAGTCTTAATACAAAAATATTGAAATAAATATCATTAATATTCAAACTAACTTTCAGCTTTTATTTACTTTCTAAGATAATATTGTGGTAAGAATTATATTAAAACATCTAATTTAAATGTTCAATTAACCAAATAGAACACAGATTTCATTTTGATTCATTGCAATATTTATTAAAGAAACAAAAAAAAATACTAAAAAGTTTAATTTTAATATCCCTTATATCAATAATAATAATTATGCGTCAAAATTAGCAGTCTGGGAATAACATATGGTAAACCACAGACTACGTCATATGAGAAACCGTACATCTTCGCTCGTTGACGTATATATGTATATAATACGTTACATAGATCTACGAACGGATGTATTGTTTAAAGATGATTAATGATACCATTCACGTACAATTTACCCTCATAATACTTTAATACGAATAATATTAGATTTTTGCTAAACTTCCACAAAATTATAACATTAATATAAGATTTTTAAAAAAGTCCTGTCCTATATAAAAGTCCTCTACAAGTAATTAACTTAATTTTGTATTTTGAAGAAACAGAATCATTAGATAAAGTATTACACCTTTTCATGAAAAACAAAATAGTGCTTTTGAGTGTACAAATTATTGTCCCGGGTAGTAGTTGAATCAGTCTTCATTGATGTAATGTGGTAATGCCGTCAGCGACCACATCAACCTTTGTAAAAAACACGAATAATTAGCCATATATATATACATTCATACCTTTACAATTTTATTGTAGTTAATACCTTAACCAGTTTCTGTTTTCTATTGAATATTGTCAATAATTTATACTGAGAGCATTTACATTTTGATTTAAACGATAAGCTAATATCAGACCAAATTTAATTAAAATAAGTTTAGTTTTTTATATAGAGTTCATGTATTTCTTTATTTATTTAATCCTTCGTTAAACGAAAATGATATCAGATTTTATCAAAAATCCGTTTCAGAAAAAATGTTTTTCGGTGATGCTAAATAAAGAAATATATAAATTCGCAAAAAATTAAAAAGAATTAAATTAGTACTCTGAGTACCTATCTAAATATGTCTACCATATCTAACATGTAGCAATTATTTTTATTAGAGCATGTATTAGATGAGTACGCAATAGCGTAATTGATAAATTCTGTAATTTTGTATAATAATACAAAATTACAGAATTTATCAATTCATATGAGATCCAAGAGCAACCAATGCATCTCGACTAAGTCATTGTTTGTTGTGGTTTTTGGCGATGTCAATGCTCTACATGACTTTGTTAAAGTTAGACAGCTCATCACAAATACTAATACAATTCAATGAAATAAATTGTTATACATATAACTATAAAACGTGATCTTGAAACTAATGAAATTCGCAATACATAACATGTTAGATAAGTGTTTTTTGTTTAGGTTTTATTTAATTTATATTAATTAAACGATAATTTGTTTCAGTAAAAATTGGACCTTTGGATTTTGAGAGGCCATTTGATTGATAGATTAAACCGACGAAACAGCTTTACAATGACCGACTAAGAGCTAAGGATTGCGGTCTACATGTAAATCGTTTTACGTTTCAAGTAACTTTTAAGGTCCCTAGTGGATCGTAAAAGTTCTGAGGGTGCTAATACACTAGTCCACTATAAACATACAATCTAGAAGTAAGGAATATGTACAAAAAAACTAGAATTTATTTAATATTTGATAAATATTTTTGAATCGACAAAATATTACAACCTACATTTTTTAAATCTTTTTCATACTTACATAAAAGGTGGGTTTATATTCAAAACAAAGACTTCATTAAGAGACTTCATATTTATGATGTTGAATCCTCTCTATTTAGTTCAATTTGGTTGACTTTTAATCAGATTGAAGTGTATTTGAGAAATTACGCAATGACTGTTCATTTAAGAGCACTTTAACCTATTCATATATTGCCTTTTTCAATTAACCTCTTTTTCTTAATACATCATGCCGACGTAAGTTATTTTAAGTACAATACCGAGTTTCTTATTAAATGTCTTAGCAAATCAAAACCTATAAATCAATAATTCCTCCGTTAAAGCACAATGCTGTTTTGGGCAGCAAATACACTTTTATTTTTTTAATAGATCAATGTGGCCGGGCGTCACATATATTATTTATACTTAGGATAAATATATTTTTCCATTTTGAGAGTACAAAAGCTTTGATTATTGTATTTTGTAGAGTTTTTACAATAATATATTTATTTCGAAATAGCAGACTAAAAATATACACATTTCTAATGACGAAAATTAATACCTTTCTGATATGCAACGATGAAAAGTATCACGTGACACAAACACACACTCACACAGACAAACAATATATATCAATTTTAATTTGTGGGCATTTTCAGTTTTCAAATAGATTAATTAATTGCTCGTCTTAATTTATTCAATCAATTGCAATAACTGTTATTTTTAAGTCATTTTTTTTCTTGTGCTTTTCTGTGATAGGAATACGTTACAATAATCGTGTTTTATTAAAGTGACAATAACATAATCAAAATATTATGGTTATTAAGTAAATAAGGTTTTGTTTTCTTAGAAATTTAAATGTTTTTGTTATTTATTCATATAATATTAACAAAGTGCAATGTAAATAATAAATAAATTATGTAAATAGTATATACACATATTTGATACAATATGGCGGTAATCGCTATTACATAACATATCAAGTAAAGACGATAACCACTAAATGATATTTGAAGTGATAGTACAATCAAAATAATTAAAGCCTAAGCTTGTCTCTGTTGTCGTTTCTTTTCCGAAAAAAAATTGAAATACTGTTAAATGAAAAACTTATAAAGGTGTTTCTTTTTTGTTTCTTTTTTGTTATTGTTCTTTCACTCTAACCTGATATTATAAATGGTTCTTGAAGTGTGTTATATTATTCACTTTACATTTACCGAATATTAACTGTCGAATTAGCAAACCTTAGAATTTTAAATTAGATTTAAATATTTAATTCATTGCATTTTCGTTATTTCTATAAAAATGCACCCATCAAGAGAAACAGATAAATATCTCATCAAAAATTATATTAAAAAAAACTGTCATACCTATTAGTCTTGTTAATATTAAAAAATAAGTGTTCATATATTTCTATCTAATAAAAGTGAAATAAAAAAGTTTATTATTATAATGCACATTTAAAATAACATTTAACAATGAAAACTCATTGTATATTGTCGATATACAAGAAAAACAGAAAATTGTAATAATTAATTACATTTATTACATAATATATATTTTATATAGACAATATTTACAAATATATGAATAGTATTTATTAAAAGTATGTACAGTATAATATGTAAAGTATAACTTAAACAGTTATCATTCCAAGAGTCATTTCAACTTTTACCTTGTATTTATTGTATTTGTCTCTAAAAGTATATTAGGAATTGTAAAGTTTTCAAGTACTTTAAACGAATTATAGGTTTCCGTCTCGGTATACTTCGCAAAGTAGGCTCATTATATTACGTTACAATGAAAGTAAACGCCCTCGAGTTTTACTTCACAGCTGTGAATTAAAACACCGAATATTTAAATGGGTCTGTGACTAACGAAAACTTTCGTGTAGTGTTATTGTTAAAGCTTGTACTTTTTTTATTTCGGATGACTTTGGATATAATGATGTCGTTGGATATTATGTTATAACACAGGTTAGACTTTTCTATCATATTCTGTGATGAAAATGTTATATACTTATAGTAATAATAATTACATATATTATATAAGTATGTAGAATAAACTATTTATTGTTGTTTAAAAATGGAATCAGAACAAATTTAGTAGACAAATATAAAATTTGTTTGGATTTGTTTTTAAATGGTCTTGTGATTTGTCACTGTGAAGTTTAAACTAATATTTGTTTGTTTTCTTAAGAAAAGACAATATAACGACTTCTGTATTTCGTATTTCGACCGATTCAAAAATGTACATGTAATTGCCTAGTAGTAGTAGAAGCATTACGAGCTTGCATCATGAGTCTCGAACAAACAAATATATAAATTAAGGAAAACCATTGTTTGGATATTTACAAGTTAATAAATAACAAGTGACGAGCTTTATTGAATAGCTTGGACCACAACATTGTATTGATAAGGTTCTGTATTAGTTTACCAGCGAACAAATATAGAACTTTATCATATTATATTCATTCAAGCTAATACTGGATAACCAACAAAGTAAATAACTTTTCTCGACTTAAACAATCTATTTTTTCTAACAAAAGATCATCAGATATCACTTTTGTCGTTTTCTTGTGACTCATAATAATACTTTTTACATATGAAACAAAATACATAGTTAGTGTCTTAATTCGTCAAATTGAGATGTTCTACTCTCATTGTAAGAACTTGTCCTTTTACCACCGTTGATTAATAATTAACTTAAAAAGCTTGCTATATAACAATATGTTTTATAGGAAGTGCCTGTAATTTTTTTAAATGTTTGAAGGCTATCATGCTTAAAGACTTCTCAATGATTCATGTAGTTATAACCCTTTTAAAGCCTTAAAAGGCTTTTTTCCTAATTCCTAGACTAAATAAAACAAAAAGCTAATAAAAAAAATCATATTAATATTTTGATATAATTAACTAAACTATCTACATCTATAATTAAAATGTTACCATTTTTCATATAATAATCATGTTGAACGAATTCCAGACATGTTATATTCTGAATTAATCCTTGCGTTAATAATTAAGAGCGTATTCTACGATACTTGTCGCCGCCGTCATGTGTCGCGCTAAAAAAATGATAATTTTAGTTTAAGTGGGTTGTGATATGTTTCTTTATTAAAAAAGAGTGCTGAGTCCATATGTATATAACTTTATCTACAGTAAGCTGATAAAATGTTGTTAACTTGTTGTACTAAAATATATATATATATATATATATATTATAATATATATATATATATATATAGAGGTATATACATATATATTTTAGTCACGTGGCTCCTGTTAGAGCATTATGTTAAATATGCGACAGAGCACATTTACCTTCAAGTCCTTACTCTAAATAACAGCGATAATGTTTGCGAGTCCCATCATTATAACTGGTTAAGAAAAATGTTATAATATTATTATTTTTATTATTACTTTTTGAAAAAATCCATTCCAACGGTATTTTTACTAAAGTTATTAAGATTACTTATTGCAATTAAAGCGTATTCCACCACTTTAGCATTGTTTTAAAAAACAAAAGAAAACTACACGAATTCTTTTTTCCAATATGTGACCACTTTTTGCTTTTATTACCACGCGCGGATTAGCACCTGAACCACCTCAAACTCAAAATTGATATTCTATAAATCGGTATTATACGGTTTTTAGTTTCAAAAACACTGAAAAGATGGTCGGTCTATTGCGCTGGATAACTAATCAGTCCTAAGCCATAAATACGCATACATTGATATCAAAACGAAGTGATTGCATAATTAGGTGAAATATAGTAATGTATATATGTAATATGTTACTTCAAAATATAAAATGTTTTTCGAACTTTTGAACTTAATACTCCTATTATCATCTTTATCTAATAAGTTGGATATGATTTCTGAAGTTTCACTTTTCTAATGTATGAATAATTGTACACACAATATTTTCTTAATGCTGCTTTAATGGAAGATCTTGAGCAATAATTATTTAAAAATGGCCAGTTTTAGGTTTCAGGTCATTGTTTCATGTATAGAGGTCTACTACATACACTTTGAATGCGAACAAATTAATATTATTTATTTGTTACTTTAGAGTTACTAAGTTTTATTTGTATTCTGATTTGTATTATTCGTATCTGAATCTTCAGTTTTCTTTTCTTATATTGTCCTGTAGATTGTTATTAGTTTCGCTGTTTGAACTGTAAATCTGTCTGTTGTAAATCAAAAACTTGTTCTGTAGATGAAGAAAATATTAGAGGTCGCACTCCTTTTTATCTCTCGGTTTATCATGGCAATTAATTCTGCCATTATTAAATAAAAGTCAATTTTTAAAAATATAACAAAACCAAAAGATAATTCAAAAGTAGACACTGAATTCGAAACTTATTGCCCAAATATTTATAAATAAATTTAAAACAAAAGAGAAACTTTTTACACATGGACGCATACTTAATGAACCAGTACATTGATATAATAAACTAACATACGCAAATATGAACCTTACATTTTTAACAAACTAGTTTATTCTATGATTCAAATATTTACACCAAAAAGTTATTTCTAATATCTTTAACGTTGTTACATTAATATTTTAACGAAGCAATACTGAAAATAAAATAAAATCATATATTTTTATTTTTCGTTTTGGTTATATATTCAAGGCCAATAGAGTATTTTTAAAATTTAAAATCATTTATACAAGGATTACTTTTTATATTAGGTGTGTTAAATAATATATGTATGACTATAAAACTGTAGTTAAATAATTAACATGAGAATTAAATGAATTACCACTAATACCTCAATGACTCAATGATATACAATTTCTAGTCCGTTACTTATAAAAAGTAATTAACTTTAGCGGTATCATAGAGTACTTGAGAATTAACTTCACAGACTTCATAGCAAAAGTAATTAATGTTTTTTCTACACTTAACTGAAACGATATTAAATAAAGAGGATAAAGTTAACTGACGCAATCACGAACGCTTCTGTTGTATGTTGAAAAGTAGAAACAACAAAGTATTGAAATAATTTGTTAGCATTCATTAATGTTTGGAATAAATGAGTTTAAATATTTTATTTATTCACTCGCTTTTTAATGTGGAATTCGTTGCGTTAATTCGTTGATTTGGTTTTAATCTTTTGTACTATTAAAACACTAAAGTTAAGTAGGCAATGCGGTAAATATTATCATTTATTTTAAGTAATTTTACTTTAAAATGTAAGATCTTAGTAGCACATATTACATAATATATTTTAAACTATATCAATTTAAATATTTTGTTGAGCTTTAATGACATTAACTAATATGTTTTATCAACATGAAAAACCAAATATTTATAATAATAAAATTCGTCCAACATTTGGAGCCTGACATTTTCAGAGATTTTCACAACGAGTACTATATTAACCAATAAATTACAATCTTTTTTAAATTCTACTGACCGTAGCTAAGTTCATAAAAGCTAGTAATTACATACTCGTATTTGAATATGAAAGCTTTGCGAACATTTTAATTTCATGTACTTAATGTATTTTATAATCCACTTCAATGAATATCCTATAAAATTCTAATTTCCTAGCGAAACTAATATATATATTAAAGAACTTTAAAGCGTGTAATAATGAATAAAATTATTTCACTTTAATACTGATACTTGTGAAATATTAATAAAAAATTCAATTTATATTAAATTAGACATCGAAAATTTTTCAAAAGAATTTCCGAGTGTCTGCGTGATAAAAAGAATTTTAAAACTATTTAGAGCAACAAGAACAATTTAATTTAAATCTATAAAACGGAATTTTAATTTAATCCATCAATATTTTGAATATGAGTAGCATTTAAAACAATTTAATACTAAATTTTTAAAGCTTACTTTGCTATGCATTTTAGAAATATGAGATAAGAAGCAAATAAGATAAATTTTAAGCGATTTTGCGGTGTTTTAATTAAATAAGAGGAAACTTCTGATCAGTAAATTATTCTTTTTCTTATGGGTTTCGGATATTTTAAATTAAAATCATTCTTTCTTCGGTTTTTTAAACTGATGTTAGAAATGATTGTTGATAAGGATTAGTTACATCAAAATATTTCTTCAAAGTAAGTTTTTACAAAACAAACTTTCATTGTCAAAGCTACCGTAACCTTGAAAAGATATTGCCATGCTTAAAACTTCATATCTAGCTATGAAAGAAAAATGTTTCTAACTTTGAAGTAAACAATTATTTTGATTCCTGTCTGTGTTGACGTTTTTTAATTCTTTTTTTCGTTTATATTTAAGTAAACTGAGCATGGCTCAGTAAATAGATATGAAGTTTTAAATATGGCAATATCTAACTAATGAGTTAGGATTTTCTAAAGATATAGTATATGGGTAATAGATGTCATTTGCCGTCCAATAAAAAATACTAAATTCATGAAGGAGGTAAAATCAATGGCATAGGGACGGGACAATATCTCAAAGGTTACAGGTTTGAGTCCTGTCTACATCTTTGAATTTTCTTTCCATATTTGATATAAATTTAAACAGATAGGTAAAATTTTGTTTTGTATGCAAACTTTCGTGATGATTACTATTATATTTAATTAATCGGTTATACCAACGTATTTAATGTCGATTTTTTTTTCGCTCAGAGCATGGCAGAATCGCGGCGTGAACTAGTCGGGCAAATCCCGATAACAATTACGTGAATACAACCAGATAATTATAAAATTATATATAATAGCAACTGTTTTGATTATGAACCTTGATTATTTGTGAAAATATAAATTAACATTTTCATAAAATAGATGATGTTTTTTATGTTTTCCTGTAAATTATTTGTTTAAAATAAATTTTGATAAACTCAGGAATAATAGAAAAGCAATAGAAGCGAATTGAGACACGTTTGGATATATATGTATTGCAACAGACCCTTGTATGATTTGGATACATTCCAATCCTTTCCGGCATTTTGCCAATTGAAATTTTGGTGTAAGAGAAAATGCTTTATAATGAAATTTAATTGTTCTCAGTAAGAACTTGATTTATTTGGTAAATATGGTTTAAAATCAACAACATTTTTCTGTAATAAAATTGTAAATGGTTAAACTTATTTAATATGTTTATTACAAAAAATAATGAAATAAGAAATTCTTCTTACATTTTTATAATATCAGACATATTAAAAATACTTGATTGTGACGAAAATCAGTGACAAAATGAGGTTGAAATTATTATGGTTTCAAGATGTCTGAGAAGTTATTTTTTCTACATATTTATATAACATATGTTAAAACTGTTTACAAAATATTAAAACAATCTAAGGTTCTTTAAATCGACTTGTAATCAATAAAATCAACCAACATTCTTTGAAAATCCTTGCCGTTTCCAATAATTGAAAACAATGGATTTTCATATGATTTTCATCTAATCTACGGATTTAGGTACAACTTTCTTGATTTAGATGCAAGCAATAGCAAGCAGCAATACAGTTTTAGGTTTGTAAAATTCGTAGTATAATTTAAGATATTTAGTTTAATGGGAAAGTTTGTTATGTTTCATAGTTAATATCTAATATGTGGTATTTTACTGTTATACAGGGAACTTACTCTCTCAGCCAGAAAAAAAAATGTTTAAAATGTATTCAAAGTGCAAAAGTAAAATGTCGAAGCCTAAGTATCATATAACATATGAACTTAATATGACAGATCGTTGTTGACAGAGAGACCAGCATTGTGGTTACAATGCTGGTTGTGAACCGAAAATTTAAAGAATGCTATGATGTTTTATTATGTACAATATTCTTAAAAACAGATTAAATGTAAGGGCTATTTACATTTTAATTAATTACAAACATTGGTTTTACAGAAGTTATAGGATTCTGGTTCTTAAAATCTAAAGGAATAAAACAATTTTACCAAGCGAGAGCTTTAAACTTTTATGTTGCATTTTTATTTGTCTCATAAAGTATGACAATTGTGAACTGTTCAATTACATCATTCAAACCTAGTGAGATTTTCGCCCATGACTGTTGTGTTAAATAATCTTATTGTATTATATTGCGAAGAGAATTAAGGCATTCGCTTTCTTCTTCACATAACTAATATTTGAAATAGGTTGTGATATTATTATTTTTAAAGGCAAGATCCCTCGTAACATACTCTCATAATTTTTATCATTTTTTGGGAAAGGACAATTGTCACAGAGTATCAGTGTCATCTCCGTAATTAAAATGCCCATAAATCTTATAAGTAATAGACCAACAGAAAAAAAAAATCTATAGATAGTGTGTAAGAAACCATCTTTAGACGACCAGTTTTCTTCTGATATGATACAATATGAGATATTGTTAAATACGCTTTTATGTGCTCGTATTACAAGTAAATAAGCATTGTGAATCCCATGACTGGGTCTTTTTCAGAGCGCACATTTTCCAAATATCAGACTGTTAACAATTTTATTTATTAGATCATACGCTTGTCTGAAAAATTATGACGCCTATAAAGTTTCATTATATCTGTAACCAGACATTGTAGGCGGAAAATTATTTTCATATAATTTAATTTGTTCTAAACTATAGAACAAAATAATTTTGTAATTATTTATATACCAACTTTTGTGTTGTGCAATGGTATTTGAAAGTAAACAGATTGTAGTTTAGATAATATTTAACACAAATAACTGCTTAGAAATTAAATATTTCAAGAAAACATTAATTAAATTCAAGGCGAATAAAATAATAATCATATTTATCTCATTCATTTAATATTTACAGATATATTTAAGTAAGAAGATTTAAAGATATGTAATTCTCTTTTATGTGTCTTATAAAAATATATATAAAGCATGAAAATTTACCAGCAAGGAGTTGAATTGCCGACCGACGCAATCCGGAAAACCGTCCCCTTCAGTATGTCAACAAACTGTCTTTAGTCACATTAATAAATTTTTCCTTTATTTTTAGAAGAATTCTTTCATATTTTTTCATTAACTTTTAATTCATTTTTATTAATTTGGTAAACAACATACCTAATGTTATCAAAGCCAAGCATTTGCAAGACACCTTGAAATTTTAATAGGAATTATCCAAGTTACCTTTTCTATGAATAATTGAAATGGGATACACAGACGTCTATTAAATATTGGTATACTAATAAGAAGGTTTGAAACCATAGCTTATATAAAATAATATCAGTTTTTTATTATAGACATCTTATAAATAATTTTTAAAGTTATTATTAGACAGGAAACAAGTATGTTAGACAGAAAAATCGATAATATGACGATTCAATTCATCTTTACCAAATGTTATTAATGGCGTCGAAATACGGTTACATCTTAAACCTTATAAATTCAGACCAAACAGATTATTAAACAGAATAATATATTATTTCAAATTTTCAACCCGTTTTCAAATTTCATTTCCATAATCCAGTTAAACTATTAATGAACAAGTGTGAGAATCTGCACTATATTAATATTGTGTTATACTAATATTACAGTAATAAAATTTGGTACTCTTTTTTTCATTACATCTATGTAATAATCCGTATTATACTTCAATAATTAAAATATATTGTTTATGCTTCCGTAAGCATAAATAATATATTTTATTTATTGAAGTCTTTAAATTTTTAAAAGTAATAAAATTACAATCACAATTTTTATTTTTAATTAAAATTCAATTACTGTCGCTCTAGAAAGAATAATTGTAATTCGACAAGTTTTCAAGAAGGATTAGGTTGCATAATACTCTAACTCAACTAATTAACCAACTTACTGACAGAAACTTAAATGTCGTCTTACTGTAAATATGGTTGCTGCAAAGCATTCGAAACATCACGTTAAAATTAAAATAAAATAAAACCAATAATACGCAAATAATATTCTTTAACATAGCTTCAGTTAAATTCTCAAATATGATAAAATTAAACTTAAAAATACAAAAATGATAAGCTGGTTAAGTGTAATCATAGTCAAGAGTAAACCATCACCATCATTGGCTACGAAGACAAGCAATATGAGGAAATTGTTACGTGCCTATGATCTCACGTCTTTAATTGCTTATTCAGAAAAATATACCTTTTATTTGGTGTGTCCTATCTATATGAGTAGGAGCGCGAACCAGACCTCAAGTTTGACTCGATGCGCAAAATCTCGGTATGTGTTAGCATATTGAGCGAAGCGAGGTACAAACAGCACCGAAGTTGCATTTACAAAACATCGACGCATTCTGTCGTCGACTATGAAGTATGTCGAAGTTGAGACACAATATTACATTTTTTACTATATTTTTTAAGCCACCACCAGACTGATGTTTATCAGTGTGCAAAATTAGGAAATTTTCAGATGTACCGTTTTGTATTGATGCTTACAATGCAAAAACTCTCTCATAGAAAGCCTTGTTCAATTATCATAACAGGCCTCTGGTGAAAAATTATACATGACACTATGTATCATTTATTAGGTATTTACATCTTCCTGCTCTATCTTAAACAAATTATGATAGATTAGTTCGTCTTTTCAATACCTGATTCTTCTCAATCTCAGTTAATAAGACTGACTTATAAATGGCTTCCTATCCGGAAGCGATGATCTTCAAAAAATTAGAGTTATTTTTACTCCATACTTAACGATCCGCTTTCTTATCTTAATAAATAAAATAGTAAAAAAACATTAATAATTTTGATTAAATGTTTTTTACACTTTCAGTACATTACAAAGATTTCAAACAAAAATACTTGAGAAAAACGTATTTGTTCAAATTTTTGTAAGGTACAAAATTTCAACGATGTCAAAAAGCTGGAAAATATTGTATTCCGTTTAAACCTGATTAACTAAACCGTGGATGAAACGCCGTGATTATAGTAAATCTGTAATGGCTTATTAAGCCCTTGAGTACCGAAAAAAATGTATATTATAATAATAAAAAACACTTGTTATAATTCTATAACTAAGTGCATTAAACAATAAGGGTAGAAGATATATACAAAGACAGTTTGATTCTGATGAAAAGCGTGTAGTTCTATATCAAACATCACAGTTACATCTTGTTAGTAATTCCTTTTGGCAAACTATTCGGTTCCAAATATATTTGGCTTTCTCGTGAACATCCAATGTTCGTATTATCTGTATCAAACTACGTAGATTCGTAAAAATTCTTATCTTCAAAGCTACATTTATCTGTAAGTTACGTCAGAATATATGTGAAATTCTAAAAAGTTTTACGGAGATTATTTAGCTACTTTAATAATTCATTCATATTATTATATTATAATAATATAATAAAAATTAACTAATTTTTAAATTTTGTCTGGTTTAATTTTTATTTGCGCAGGTTTGACATTTGAGGATATAAAAATCTTAAGCTTTGTTATTGATTTTTCATAATAATTTATTTAGTTAGACATTAGAAAAAAATATGCCATCTAATATCAAAATAGTTACTATATATTTAGAAAACAGGCGAGAAATACTATATGTTTCATAATGATTTGTAATGAAAATGAATAAAAATTCTAATTTGAATAAATATCAACATTTATAAATTTAGACGAAATTTAATGACACAGTCAGAATATTTTTTATATGTTTAGAGCATTGAAGGCAGTATTACATATTATAAAATTGGAATAAAATTAAAATTGAAATATAAGTAATAATAGTTAATTATAACACAAATTATACATTATTTTTATTAAAGATTATTACATTAATATTATATTCCATTATAAGTATCAGATGTAAAGTAGGTTAACTCGTATCGACGAAATACTTAGTCGTCGTAAATTGACCTACTGTTGAATGCTGCCTGCATATCAATGAGAAGGGTTACCCTCAGATTCAGAATTCAGATTCAGAAAATTTCAAAGGAGATAAAATAAAACGTGTAAATCAAAACCAGAAATAAACATTGAATTAAAAATATTGTATTAAAAAATATGGTAATTTATAGAAACTAGCGATTATTGTAGAAAAGAATGGTGACAAGAGTAAATATTTACTCTGTTTATTTATTTATTTATTTTTAACTTTATTGCACTAATAAAACAAAGGGCGAACTTAATGCCTATTGGCATTTTCCACCAGTCAACTCTTCATGACGTATAGAAGTTGCGGTAGGTATTTAAATTTAAAAATAACTTTTAACTGTTGACGAAAATATTTGAGATATCTATTACAAATGTATGTATGTTAAATAACAATTTTGAAATAGCATGTCAGGAAGTTTAAACCTTAAACCAAAACTTCAATTCCTATTACCAGGAATATTCAGGGCAGGGTTGCAATGCTATGAAATCAAAAAGTCTTAATTTTCAGAGAAAAAGGAAATAGTGTGATAACATCAATAAAGCTTAATGAATCTAGTGAATATTTTTAACTAGTCAGTATGTAATAATGTTGAATCCTGTCCGTATTTATATATTTTTTATTGTTTGTGCCATTAGAGTCGCATTAAATAAATAATATATATATAAAATATTTTAATACGTTGTTGTTTCTACTTTTCAACATACAACATTGTTCGTAATTGCGTCAGTAAAATTGTTCTGTCGTTTCATATTTAATATCTTTTCAAAAGTGTTCAAAAACTATAAATTACTTTTGCTAAGTTTGTTTAAGTTAATGACAAAGTATTTTTACATAAAAATTACTAACAGGCTAGACATTGGGTGCCGTTGAGACTGCAGAGTTACATATGTATGTAAGACTCATGTTCATTATCTAACATAATATCATTACACTCGAAGTAAACAATAGACTTGTTATACCTAAAACGAAAATAATGCTTTCTTTTGTAAATGGTCTTGAACAGTGAAAATAATCTATAATTTAAATATATATTTTTAATAATCATTTTTATTATAGGATTTAATTTAATTATTTCTATAATAAAAAAAAAATTTTGTTCTACATTTAGTTATCGTCACTGGAACATCAGCAATGATAGTAAATCTGCTCAAAAAACTACAATATATGAGTTCTTATTAACAAAACCTACAAAAATAAAGATAAAAATATAACTATTTTAAAGGTTTATATAGTATAACAAAAATATAGTTTTGTATACGAATTCTATTTCGTTTATATAATAAAGGGTTAAATCAAACTACTCGTATATAACCTTCAAATCAATGTCTATTCAGGATAATGGATTACCAGAAAAGTTATCACTCAAACCCCTGTTAAGCCTCATTTGACGTGAACGGAAGGTGGAGTACATTTCCAAAGAGTTGCAAAGGGCTGCGTGCTTCGTAATTTATAATACAACAACTAGCATTTTGCTTTTTCTTTTTAATATTGACTCCTGTAGAGTAAGTATTTTTGTTTATATGTAAATAACTATTTGAATAACAAGTCAAAACTAAATTTGAAAAAGGCATTAAGGTTTCTGGATACTATTATTAATATAATATAAAAATAATATCATTATCCATTGTCCATTGAACTGAAAAATATACAAGTATTATATTAAAGGTACTCGCTAAGCAGTGTGTCGTTTCCACGGCTTAAAATCCAGCCCAAGTTTATAGTTTATATATTGACATTGTTCTCAACTCATTGAGCTCACTAACTTTGCAAAAACCGTCTTGTTTGCTGAACTTTATCATATATAGTCAGAATCATAAACGATCATAGTTTGTGTTAGTTATACAATATATGTAACAAAGTTGTCATAAAAGTTTTTAATGTTTTTTTTTAATTTTATTTTTGGATGGTGGCTTATTAAAGATGAAACACCTATTACTCAAATTATTGAAGATCTTCGCTTCCGGATGGAATGTCATATGTGAGATGGTAATATTTACAGAGACTGAAGACCAAGCGGATTACTATTAAATAACTATTTCATATATGTCTATATACATTACATGAAATGAAAACGAAATTATTCATATTATATGAAGTGAAAAAAAGTTGCAAATAGTTTCCTAAGAAAACATAATAACATTTTTATTTAATAGAACATTACGTTGCTCTTTTTGATTGCCGTTGTTATAAACTAATTAAAATTTAAAATATTCCCTATTTGAATATATCAAGTTGAATACGTTAATATACATTACTATATAACTTATACTGGACTTTAAAAAAATTCAATTGTGGAATGAAAAGCTTCAGACTATTTACGAGCAGGATGTTACGCAATAAAAAATGATTGCGGTTTTCTTGCAAAGCATGCACATTAATGGCTTATCGCTGTATAATGGTAATGGGGTCATGGGGTCCTAAAAGCAGGTTGATAAATGTGTGAATATATTATCAAATTAATGACTATTAGGTTGATTACAATATTTACATTTCAGTATTAAATGTAGGTTATTAATAGTAAAAAAAACTTGTTTAAGAGCTTTCTGTATTTCAAGGTTTTGCTTAGATCTCAATAAAGCTGCCTTATATTGTTTTGATTTAAACCATTGTTTTATTGGTGTACAATAAAAATTATGTATCATAATTGTTACTTTTAAATTATTCACTATGAAACGTTACAAATTGAGATTAATTATTTCTCACGAATTAATTACACGTATTGTGATTTCGTAACCATGGTTATTAATTATCTTCATATCACGCTCTTATCTATTCACCATGCTAATATGACTTCCTAAACTTCGCAGTGGTAAGTAACTGAAATATGAAAATCAAAGCAGATGTTGAAATATGTTATGATATTTATTCCCTTCTAAAATATTCTGAACATAAGAATTTCTAAAGTTGTATGAAGATGTGGATGTAATCTTTTAACTTTTATAAGAATAATAGGATAAGATAAACTAATGAAATCTGAATAAGCCAAAAAGATACCCGTAAGAAGCATACAATTTCGAAAAATAAAAGGGATACCCTCGTAACAAAAGATAATTTGTTTCAAAACATATTATAATATTTGCGACACATTAAGTAATAATATGTAATAATGGCTTTCTAAACAATATTTTATTTGTCATTGTTGATATTAAAAAAGGAACAAAGTTCGTTAATTCGTTAATATGAAACGAGCAAATCATTTTATAATTGTTTTAACTTATTTTGAACAATATTAAAACTCGGTATTCATATATCAAAAATTTTATATATTAAAAACTTCGACAGAGATTTAATTTAATATATATTATGACTTACGTCACAAGATAAATTGTTAGTATATCTTAAGTTAAATGCCTTAGAAAAGTTGAAGTGATTTTGACTTACAAAAATCTATATTTATATGACTTATTTAATTTTATGTTTTTCTTGCTACCTTATTCATTTTTCGACTAACGCTATTGCTTTGTCTAGTGCATGCATCAATTTATAAAAATATAACTTTTGTCAATTGTTACAACATTGTGACTATATAAATAAAACTGTAGCTTAATAATGAGTTTGGCATTTCTAATATTTTTTAACAAATAAATTTTTACAAGTTCCTTTTTTCACTTATACCTAAATATAATATTATTTTAATATTGTTTTTATAATTTAACTATTCCTTTTCAACACTACAACAATACAAAATATATTTCATTTCATCAGAGAATATGTTACGAAGGGTATCTAGTAGCTATCTATCTATCTATTATAAAATGTAACATTATAGCCCACGGCATAATTTCAACCATACGACGCATGCAAAGTCGTCGCAATTTGAAGAGTACGTGCTTAAACAATCACACTACATGAATGTTCTCGTTAATTACAAAACCCATTTGAATATTCAGTTATGTGATTCACAGCTGCGAAGCAGAACGCGAAGACATTCATTTTCATTATCATATAAATAATAAGTCTACTTCTTAAAGTATTCTGAAACAGAAACTTGTAGTACGTTTAAAATACTTGACAATAAAATTTCACAATTGTCTTATATATTTTATGTGACATGTGAATGTAGGATAAAAGTAAGAATTTTGTTCGCAATCTAGGTTTCATGCAAAATTGTATTATAATTTGATATACTTATATTTGAATAAATATATAATTTACTGTAGCATATTCTCCAAATTCTTAATAAACAACTCTTTTATTATAGTATTTGGTAAAAGACTTTTTATTGCTCTTTCATGTTATGAATATTTCCATTCTAATATATGCTAAAAAGATATTGAATAGCTTTTATTTTAGTAAAGAGCTGTTCGTTTGAAGTGTGCAACGTACTATCAATTATTTGCCATTTTGAGTTCACAAACATTGATATCGCTTCAATGACATCAGAGTAAATGTTTGTTTATTATTAATTATATGATAGAACAAATAAACGTGGCATATTAATTAATTTATTTGATATGTATATTTTTAGCCGATAACAGAAAAATTGAGATAAATAATTAAGTGTATTTTCTTTAAAGATGGATAATTTAAGCATTAATATTACTGAAATGTGAAAGAAAATAAGGTTCTTGGAATATTTTAAAATAAATGTTATATATATATATATATATATATATATATATATATATATATATATATATATATATATATAATTTTAAAATTTTATTGGTGACAACAAAAATAGTTTTCATAATAGAGAATCGACCGTAAAAATTAGTATTTTTCTAAAAGAGCCCTGAGTGTTAACAATTAATTGATGTATACGACTTATATCAAGCATTAGTTTTAATATAAATAATGTTGTACACATAGTGAATACATTTACTTAGTTTCAATGTATCATATTATATTTTTATTTTAATATATATTGAAGTATTTATTATTTCTACTTCTTTTTGCTAAAAATAATATTAATGAATACAAAACCTTTTCCTGATCTGAGATAATTAAAATCCTATGGCAAATGTATCAAATATGCACCCGCTCTCATACTCTTCATGTGGATTTTTCCGATACAATTTTGTCTGTTTCATGATGTTAAAATTAAAATCCCGATGTTTAATTAATAATTACAAAGTATTATATAAGAAATATATTAAAAATATATAAAATATCTATTTAAAAAAATTATAATAATAAATAAAAGACAAATAATAAAACAATAACGAGGTAAAATATGAATCATCAGACTAAGTCGTCGATAGCTAAGTCCTAGAGAAGATTAGAATCACTTAAAATTGCTTATAAACAAAACTTTTAAAATGTTCTGTTGCATAGTATTTTTACGTCTAATATAATAAATAGAATATAATCTTAAAAGCTTTTACATGTATTATATTTATATTTAAGATTATAAATATATAATTATATTGCAATATAATATTATTGAAATTTTGTATAGTATTGTAAATTTATATTGTTAATCTTAAATTTTGTAGTAATATAATTTTTCTTTCTTCAATATGGATTGTTTTTTAAAACACGATAGAGGTGTTATTTACCTTTAAAGTGTTTATAAATCGCCTTTTGCAGGATTTTTAAACCAATGACTGAATTTCCGTTTTGGAAAACAGCAAACAAAGTGAAAAAACTTTAACGTATAGGATTTCGTAGTAAATTTTAAATATCAATTAATATTTAATATTTATAAACATTTTATCAATATCAATACCTTCGTCTTATTTTATTGCTTTTATTACTAAATAAAAGGATAATATACTAATATTATCCTTTGATTTTTTTTATGTTATAGTAATCTGAAAACTCGCGATAACTCTTCTTTATACCTACTTCATGTTTGATTTCATACAATATATAAACAATATTATAAACTGCACTATAAAACTTTCGGCGTGTAAAACAGTTTTGAAACCAGTAAACGTATGCTAGGCCTTAATATAGTGTTTTTAAATAATTATAAAACAAACATTGACGAGATATTTTTATATTGATAAGTATAAAGACATAAACATTAGTACTAAATTACATAGTAACAGATTTACTAGTGTTTCTAAGTAAAGCATTTTAAAAGTTTATTTTCAAGGAATATGAACGAAAGTTAAAATTTAATTTCAGATTTTCAAAGCTCCAGGGTTCAGACAATCTTCAAGTTTAAATCAATGAGTCCTTTTAATCATGAAGCCAAAATTTTCGATTCAGCCAGCATACTGGAATACTAAGCTCTTTTGCCGACACGATAGCATTTTTGTCAGATCGATTGGACGGCATCCAAAAATCTGATTAGAATCTGATCGGTTAGATGTTTTACTTTATTATAAAAATAAAAATTTTAGTATCCATAACTACATTTAAAGTCAAAAACAGATTTAGAATTTTGTCATGATATGATTAATTCGAATAACATCGTGTATTTTTGTGGTATTGCCTTACAACCAAAATTAATATTCATGTATGTTCGTGGCTTTATATTTATATGTATGGATATTTTTATATTATATATTTGTAGTATATTAAGATGTAGGTAGATTGTAAAACAAGTGGGTATATTTTAAATGACAAAGTGGCAGTCTGTTACCGAGTAGTAAACGTGTAAGAGCCCAGTTGAAGTTATATTTCATTATAATCAAACACCACAATATTATATAAAGGTAGGTTTATATGTATGTTTATGTAATGATTTCCCGTCTATGTTATTAAGCACACCCACATAATGTTTCTTTTTGTTATTTTTCCTCCTCTCAATTGGTTGCCTGGAAGAGATTTCTCTTTAGCGATAAGGCCGACAAATTTATACCATTTTGTTTTTTTTTACTGTTTATATTTTTGTATGTTCTGGATGTCCAAGAAAGCATATTATTGTTATTTTTAATATAAAAACCAATATTACCAATATTATTGAATAAATGTATTTTGCCATGTTTGCTAATGATTTCCCAGTTTATAAGCATGAAGTCACTTAGCATAAAGTATGTAAAACGGAATTAATAGCAGAAATCAATTTCTTGTGCTCACATACTACGGTCACAAACATTGAATTTTATTTTATTTTCTCCACTTTATAAAAAGTAATGACTTTATATTTATTCAATAAATGAATGATATTTTATGATCAATCCCCAGTTTTAATAGGTACCGGTGATAGCTTTCTTAACATATGTATGTATACAAGAAAAAAATATGTACCACTATATTAAATGTAATAAAAACTTAAAGTATTACAGTAAAACAGGTTGCAGAAACAAAGGTTTCGAGTGTCATACTGAAACATTGATTTATTGCACCATCGCCTAATCAGCTATTCAGCGAAGCACGGGAATATTTCAAATATATTCAGCGTTAACAATATTTAGGAATATAATACGATATTACTGATTTGTTTTGTTAATTTTGTGAATATATACTTTTTATAGTTTCTAAACATAGATACCGTTAAATAATATATTAATGAAGACTTATAGTATTGAAGATTTACAGTAATAAAAAAGGCTTATTTTAAAATATTTATATTTAAAATGTATTTAATTATGTAGTAAAATTATTTACTCCTCTGATTTATGCGACTGCAACGCTTCATGCTCCATTGGCTTTTACGATTTGAGTTTATTTCATTGAGTTATGAGTATACATTTATGGACTATAGAAAAAGTTATTTTAAGATAAGGTTTAGTTGATTTCTGAAAGGTAAATCGTTCTCGATAACAGTTTTGAACATACCGAGCACTTATTAGAGGTAATGCATAAAAATCTCTAATCTATGGAAGTTTTAGAAATTAGTTTAAAATATAAAGATCTCAATTATAAATACAGATTTTAGATTTTTTTGTAATTTGTCCTCTCCCTATTTTATGTAAAAAATGTCGTATTTTTATCTTTTTATTTAATAAGAGGGACCATTCGTTGTATTATAATGATTAGCATATTTAATATTTTCTATTCACCTGCTTTGAAACATGATTCCAGATTCAAGGTAAATCAAGGTATCTCATAAATATTATAAATAATTGCATTATATTAATTACATTGTATATGTATGTAGTAATTTTATAGCAATGAAATAGCTGTTAAAAAATGTCATGATAATTTAAATGATCAATTTATTCGATAGAGTTAAAAATAGGATTAAATATAAGTTAAAAAGGAGGGGCTTTCACTCACAGTTAGCTACAAACAAGTACTAATATAAACATAACAGCCGCTTCACTCCAATTTTCTGTGAGAGTGAGACATTCCTCAGCTAACAAGCCTGGATGAGAGCTGCAGTCATTTGACTGTATTCATTTGAATACAGCTAGCAATTGTATTGTTATATTATCTAAAAATAAAAATAAAAAACTTAGTACAAATGAATTAATTTCGAAATATATATAATAATATATATAACTTAAAAGTATCAAGTTGTGTACAACTATACGAGTATGTTTGACCACTTAGGTTAGGAATCGTGTATAAAAAAATACTTTTGAGTGTGATGTTTTCATCTAAAGCTTGACGGAACAAGTTAATGAGATACCGCACTTGTAATCTCCTCATTTTGGTTACAAATCTTCTGAGATTTTAAAATTAAATTAGGGATTAGATTACCGGCTTAATGTCAGGTGTTTTATAAATGGAGGATTTATAAATTAACTAATCTGTTATGATAAAGTCATAAATTTGAATTAATAGTAATAATCATGATATAAGTAAGTTTTCTGTTCGTAGTATTAATTAGTGTGAAATTTTAATTTGTCGAATTTCAAATTTACTATATATTGCTTCAACATCTATCTCTAATAAGACAAATGTAGTGTCAACATATTATCTTTCACTACTCCATAATATTATACCGTAATACATGTTAGTATGAAAATAACTGAAGAATTTAGCTGTTTCAACGTTTCTTTACCTCCGTACTTGTTTAACAATGTATACCGTAGAACGAAGTCTGAATAAAATAAATGAGAATGTATTATTTTTTAACGTATTTCGAATTTTCAAGTGGATTATAAAATTAGAATAAAGAAAAAAAGATATATAAAGAATACTATTATAAGTAACAGAAAAAGTTTTTGGAACAAGTAACACAGTAATTACGCAATTTTACAAATGATTTTAAGGCTACCCTTGGTTACTCCATCTAGTGACGAATTGTCAAACTAAGATTAATCAAAATTTAGTTAATTAGTAGAGCACAGGCAAGGTCTCTTGTACCGCGCTAATAAAGGAACCTGTAATGCGACTCGTACTCTCTAGAGTACGAGGCGGAGAATTATAAGAGGAGCAAATAAGCTTCAGCCTATTTGCTCCTCTTATAATTCTCCGCCTTCCTTCTTTTTTTAAGATAATTGAACTGCCATATCCTAGTTCGAATAAAGAACCAAACTTTTGAATTTAAATTTATTTTATTATAAAAGTAAGTATTTATTTTATAAATAAAATAACAAAAAAATGGAACATAAACATCAAAGAAAAATGGATAGACATGTAAATAATAACTATACAATAATATTTAGTAGATTGTTAGAAGAATTGTTACAAATCGGAAATACAAGATCAATATTAATTTTAAAATGTCGCAATTTGTCAAAAGTATATAGTTTTAATTGGTCGAATTTTCTTAAAAATAGTAAATAACGTAACATTTATATTTCTTAGTTAAATAAATTAAAAGTACACCACATCGTGAAATGAAGAAATGAGAGCAAATTAAGGAACTTATTATAGATAGTTCACAAGTTGTTAAGAGAGTTGGAAAAATTAAAATTTTTCTTAAAATTACTATAACATTTTCTTGTTTTCTTTGTTATTGTATTATAAAGAAAAAGAATGAGTTGTTGTTACTGTTATTTATTGGTTAATATGTAATACTGAACTATATAGGATTTTCAATTTAGTAATTTATTACGAATTTAAACCTCCTAAGAAAAACACGAAACCAGTTTAAAAAGGTTTCATTATTATTAGCTGTATAAAACACATATATATTAAAATAAAACATTATTTGTATTTTAGTTCTGCATTATCTTAATGATATATTAATCTCTTAATATTTTATTTAAATATGGTAAAAGTAAATTATTGTAAGAAAACGCCGTAAGCCGACATTAATCTCAAAGCTAAATTGAATTGAATATGGTCTGGAGGGAGTTTGTCTCGAGAGGTTGTAAGTGTGCTAAGATATTATGAACTTTATCTTATAAAATTATTTATTTACCACAAGTTATTGGGAGAAAGTTAAAGCGTTGTAGTTATTAAGAAATAGTCTCACATAAGTATAATATGAAGCTTTGTATAAAATAATGAGCTAAGTATATATGTAAATACACAATAAACTTTAAAGAAATATCGTACATTTTTTGAAATTCACAGAATAATTACTCAGATAATATATCAATTGAAAACTTTGTCAAGGTTCAATTAACTTCAAAAATTATATGTTGAAGGAAATAATACTATGTTAAAACAAATGTTTATATCTATTTCATGTTTTGGTTTAAATTAACAACTAAATTAAATTAAACATGAATAGCGTGAACGTAAATAATTAATATGGTCATCTAATTAAGAGTATTACTTACACATTTTAGTTTTAGTTTTAAGAGTTAATATTCAATTTAAACTTCAATTATATCATTACGCTAAATACTCTTCATGGTTGCAAAATAGTACTAACAGAGTCTTTATTTATAAAGATACTTGTAACGCAATGCACAATAGAACAAAGTAGTCATTATCAAATATATATTTAATTATAGTATCATATATATAATAACAATATAATATCTATCATATTTAGAAATAAAAGACATCTCTAGACAGCTTATGCCACGAGATTTACAAAATATATTATATCTACTTAAGATAATACAATAGACATTTAATATGAAAACGCTAAAACATAAATTTGTAAATTATAAAACACGGTCAAAATCTCGATGAAATAAATAATGATAATAAATAATAATATAGTGATAGTAATTTAAGAGATCGAAGTAACATATACTACAATGTATTTTTATATACTTATACCAGAAGTATCATCACATGCGTTATTAATTCATAATTTAATATTTAATTCAAAATAAAATATGTTTTGTCTTATAGTAAAATGCTTTAAGCTTTTCATATGATTTCAAAGCTTCATATATGTTGCTAAACTTTTTATATGCTCATAAGAACATAATTATGAAATTAAAATACATGTAAGAATGAAGCAAGGACATAAGCCATCAAATCGTCTTTTTAGAAAAAATGGATATATTGAAAAAATATCCAGTTTAAATTACATTCAAAATGAAAGTTTATATTATCATAATATTATCATAAACGGAGTGATAACAACACTCTGTTTTAAGAATACATTGAAGTATTTATCGATTGCAACGCAGTGACTTATATTAGTTAACAAATACACATTTGGCTTTAAATAGAAAATAGAGTTGCATCGTGAAATACAAATGGAACTTTTGTGTAGCAAACATTGGTCACGATGGGTGGTTGAATCACAATTTATTAAAATATGTACTATATTTTATTTTTATTGGAAAACAAAAATAAAATTGTTGTTTCCATAAAGTTATACGTTTTACTGAATGTAAGCCACGAAGTAATTGGCACGCACTGAGGAAGAATTACCATTATCAATCATCAATTGTATGGAACATATATTTATATATTTATATTTAATGAATTATATATATGTGTATAGCAATGTGATATACTTTACTATTTTATAAATGTTAACATTATTATTTAATATAAGTTTCGATTGTACAGTGTACCACCTAATTTATGAACAGTTTTCTCAAAGTTAAGGGTAGTTGGAAGAAATCTCTCTGTAGGAATGAGCTGTCCTATATACATATTTTATAACTAAAATGTCTATGTAAAAGTAAGGTACATATATAAATAAATAAATTTCTAAGACAAAAATCCGATATTCCTCAATACCATGCGAGATGGTAGAGGGTTTCTAGACCAAAAATAAAGTATAAAGAAAAACTGAATCATTATAGACAATAAATTGAATGAGATTATATACTAGCATCATATCACGTAATATAAAATGATGACAGTTTTCTTGCGGAGCGCGCACATTAAAGGCTTATCGAGGTGTGATAGCAATGGGTTTATCCGGGTCATAAAATAATTCGATAAATGTGTAAAAGATAAATTTCCGCTTGTCTTTACAAATTGTGAAATTTTGGATTCATTTTGCTATGAATGTTGCTAAGAGTATATCAAGGTTTTTGTAGGAGTTTGATTATATTCCCAAATTCTAGGCAATGTTTCTAATAATTACATTTTCTTGACATAGTAATACAAGATTTCTTTTACACACTAATAGACATCAGTCTGGTTGTAGTTTAAAAAAAAGTGATTATGTGACTCATCTAGAAAAATAGTTGATTACAGAAGGCATCGACGATATGTGAATGCAACTTCGGTGCTGTTTGCAGCTCGCTTCACTCAATAGGCTAATACATACCGAGATTTTGCGAGCGCAGCGGGACAAAATTGAGGTCTAGTCGCGCTCCTATTTTTAAAATAAACTACTGTTTCTAACTATGTGACTGATATCGTTATTTTAAAGGTGTCGGTAAAAAGTATCTTGATTTTAAAATAACAATATTACATTTTTTATTGCATATTATAGATAAAGTTCATATTAAGTTAAAGTTCATATTATGTTGAAAAATATGAAGACATGTTTGAGGTATACAAAAAATTGGTTTTCACGCTAAGTACGCGAGTTCTTCAAAGCGACCTTAATTTTGATAAGATTAAAGTTAAATAAAAGAGTGGTGCATAATACAGTGAAACAGTTTGGATCGCTATGACCTCTTCCTGCTGATCCACGTGAGCGACGCTGCGGTTGGAACATACTTATTTATACAATAAAATTATTTTAAAGGTGAAACTAAAACATACGTTTGATGAGTTTTTCATTTTCTTTATTTCTTTTACTTAATTTTTTTTTTTAACCGAATTTAGATAACATTTATATTAATTAAATTATTATTAATAACAGAAATGACAAATTATATTTTATTTAACATCAATTTTTATTACAAAACAATTAGTCTCTCTAAAAAGGACAATAATAATTTGGCAAGTTTCCAAGAAGGTTTGGATTGTTTCCAATTCATACAAGACCTATTGAAATATCCACAATTAGTAGCTTAATGTGCTACTATTTCTACTATTATGATGCATTATCAACAAATTGTAATAATTTTGAGAAAATGTTGCAGATATAATATAATATATGCTATTAATTATTAAAATGTATGGTAAGTACTTAGCACTTTTAAATTTGTATATTGTTTATCAAATCCAAAATTGATGCACATATTCAATATATCTCATTTTCTTATTATCGTTATTTTTTTACGTAAAGAAATTGAGTCATTATAAATTTAAGACTTAGATCCTAATAATAAAATGTAATAAAAAATTATATATAATCGTAATAAAGACTTAGCGATTTGAAAAGAATTTCCAGAATACATCTTTATGTATATATTCTATTAATTTCTGAAAGTAGCTCTTTAGCTACTTTCAGAAATTAATAGCATCAGTATTCAGTAATTTTAACAAAATAGAATCTATAACTCAAAATCAAGTTGATACAAGATGAGTCATTAATATTTCGACTTTTAAAATTAAAACATTACTAGGAGTGCGAGCCAGACCTCAATTTTGACTCGTTGCAGTCGCAAAATCTAGGTATATGTTAGCATATTGAGCAAAGCACGCAGCTACGAATATGCATTTACAAAACGTCACCACATTCTGTCCTCAACAATTTTTCAAGATGAGACACATCATTACATTTTTGTTTTTTTTTTTGAAACATTTTTTTTTAAAACTACCTTCAGACCTTCAGACTTATAATGAACTATTTAAAAAAAAAGCTTTTTGTAACGCCCCCGCCTTTTTGCTTAGACATATGCAAAAATTCTTTCAAAATCAAAAAGCTATGTGCGTTTGGTTATTAATATGTGTACCAAAACTCAATACAAATTCAAATTCCTTTAAATACAAGCATGTAAAGGATTTTTTACTTCCAATTCGTTAGAATAAAGTAGAAATATTAAAATTATCCAATCAAGAATTAGAAAACTTTATATTCATAATTATAGGATGATAGCAGATGAAAAAGCTACCTATGATAATAACCTACGTTTTCGTATTCCTAAATTAAAATATCTGTATTTATAATTTCATTACATCTTTAAAATTCTCATAAGTAAACTACTCAAAGAAAACTGGAACAAAATTATTTGAACTAAGATAACATTTTGGTCAGCTCTATCTCGTATTATAAATTTTATGCAGTATTTATACTGATTCATCCCAAAAAATGCTGTTATAAAAAGTTCTAAAATAGAAAATTCTAAATTTTGATACGAATCACTAACAAACTTGGCAAAAGAGTAAAGAACATTTTACACAAAAGTTCTAGAAATGAATGCACAAGTCCTGAGGTGAACGTGAGCGAAATATTTTGGCTTTAAGAATTGTATAATAGTTAGCCTAAGCTCAATATATTCTTTTACTTTTAATCTCTTTAAAGGGAATAATAACAAAGAAAATGATATTCTTTAAAAAATATACGTATTATTTTTATTGTAAAAGAAGTAAACATACACAAATCCGATTTAAGGGATCAGATAAGTAATAATGAAAGTATACATATATCCAAAATAGATTGATTGCAAAGATCAAATTTGTAGTACCAATGACCAATACAAATCATCCGATTAAAAACAATCTCTTTTAGCTTAATAAGGCTTTATACAAATATAAAGACAATTCCAAAAACATCAATATACATGTTGTCTTCAGAAGAAGTATCTTACAATGCCACTAACAACCAAGAGATCAAGGTGAAGTATGATGTTTTATTCCCCTTCAACTCTCCACATTAATCTAATACGGCTATGATACCATTTACTAAGATAATTTTGTTTGTCATCCTGTTCAATGTAAAGGTCACAAAATATATATAGAGTTTCAATCTGAGTAACATTATTATATAAAAACAATAAAATCGTAATAAACCGTTTCACATATCGACCGTAACCCTTGTTGCCTGCGTCCGGTATGCGTGAAACTGAATTGATGGTTCACTCCATCGCCAGTTAAATGATCCCTTAAAACCGAAGGTCCAACTCTCGGTGAAACAAAGATTAACTTTAGCCTAATAATAAATCAGTAGTCCTTGCTTCTATTACCACAAAAAAGCCATTGTAAGATTTAGTATTCTAAACCTAAAAGAATTATCACATCATTGCTTCATGCATAAGGTTTAGAAAACGTTTTATATTTAGATATTCAATGCAATGTATTTCATCCCTTCTAGTCATTTGTTTCTGGTAACAACCAAGTCAACTAGTGCTAGTACGAGCTAATTGCAAGAAAGTAATTATCTTTAGACATTATAATAAAAAAGTAGATGTCCTTTATGAACCCGCCTTGTTGATGTATGTAAGGCTAAGGTTTAACGAATAAAGGCTAGTGTTTGAAGACGGCGATAATACTCCAAGCTTTTAGAATTTGAACGTTTTTATGGTTAATACTATATTGTACGATATTAATTAAATTGTAGCTTATAAGAAACGGTCGTACTTTTAACATAGTGCCATCTATTGGATCAATCCATCTAGTTAATTACCTGACACTGCCATCTGTTAGAATCTTATGGATCCTATTTATCAAATTGGATTAAACTGCTTGCACAGAATTTGATTAAAATCGGTTCAGTAGTTTAGGAGACCATGGCGGACAAACAATGACACGAAATTTACATTTATTGAGAGAAATGCATATACCATAAATAATACTAATAATAACAAAGTAATTTTAAAGATTTATTGGCCTAAGGGTCAAATTTTCTTTGTTTTTCTTTTTTTTTTTTTTTTCGCATGTATATATACACTGTTGGATTACCAAAGAAAATAAATAAATAAATAAATAAATAAATAAATAAATAAATAGTTCAACGTATAGATACATGTATAAAATGACGAGAAAATTGTATAAATAATGCTTTTTCTGAGATTGTCTGTGTTTTAATGTTGTTTGTTCAACTATGAAAATTATTTTAATGAAACTAATTTTTGTTTTTTTTTTTTTTTGTGGGTATAATTTTTCGTAAAAAAATTGTTGTAAAAATTTTTGATGTTTTTATTAAATGTAGGAAAAATCGAGTTGACAATATTAATTTTAAAAGGATTTCGTCATCACATTTTAAAATGGAAGACTAAGTCAAGTTAAACAATGTCTTCAAAGAACGTTAATAATGTTGCTGGAGACTGTGCTTAGGATGGAAGTAGTATACAGGATTATGGTTTGTGTTATCAGGGGCGGTCATTTCATGGGAAACAAAGATATGTTGATGTCTCTATCAGAGTATATGGAAATTATTGAAGCGTGAAGAGTAGCAGTATGAAGGTAATCAAGGGTCTTTCGACTTATTAGGTAGTAATATATAACATAAACAATGAAATCATAAGCTCTGTGCTATTTTTTTTTTTTTTTTGAAAATAGTTATGTGTAGCCGATTTATAAACAAAAGGATTAGATAATCTATATATATATATTTATATCGACTATGTTCTGATAAATAATTATAGAATTTGTTATAGTCTGTCTAATAAAATATGTATCGTAATTATAAGCAGTGCTTACTAAATGATAAATAATACATATCTTTTAATTATTTATTTTCGACCGATGATTTCAAAAAAAAAAATTCTATTTGCTCATTACGATCTCAAACTATTTGCTGCTAGTGGAACACTAAAAGGAGGATTAATAATAATAGTAAGCTATACTTTATTTTGAATTAAATAAAGTCATACCAAAAAAAAAAAACAATTCTACTTGTAGATTTCAAAATGTTTGAGTTTTTGCCTCATGTCAATTTATAATACTCCAATGTACGAAACATTTTTTATCAGTTGAGCCTGAAATAAGTACAACATACATTGTACATCTTGTGTTCTTGTAAATACGATTATGGAAAAATAATCGGACAATCGTGTCAAACACGAATAAGTTCAATACAAAGAATACTTCTATTTCCATATCCACAATAAATAATAATATATAGAAATGTGTTATTACATCATGAAATTCATATCAACGAGTTAGCTTACACATCAAATCACGACATAAGAAAATAATATAGATATGAAAACATGTATATTAAATCAAATCATACAGTACCAATTACTTATTGTTTCAGTAATGCAATCTTCAAAGAAATGTATACTTTTGCTGACATATTTTATCTTTATGAGCGCCTTATAAAAATATATTGTTTAATAATGAAACTTAGCTAAAAATTGTTTTTTTAATTTAAATTCTTTTATAGACCCGTGTATAATTGAGCTGAGCGAAGCGAAGTTCTTTACCGGTCAACTCGATCAAATTTTGTCTCTATCTCCTCCTACATCGTTTAACATCGCTTACTAATTTGCAATTAACTTTATTTTAAATTGAAACGTTCTATTAGAGGGTATTTTCTTACTAATATTGAAATATGTATAATTTTTTGTTAATTATAGACATCGGAGAAGTCGTATCAAGCTAAAGTTTTCGTGATATAATTTTCGTTTCGCTCAGCTTTCCCTGTTTGCGTGCTGGCGGCCCTAGTAAAATTTGCATCTTGTTTGAAAAAACAAAATGTTTTCGATTTATAAAAGTATAAATATCAGATGATTTATTATAGTTTAAAAAAAATAAAAGTAATTTTAAAATTTTTAGATATATTTAAAGTTTTTTCTCAAAAAATTGATATACTGAAAATATGCCTTTTTTTCAGCCTACCTTTTTTATATAGATTCAATGTAAAGATACCTAAATACTATTGTTAATGAAATACATTATTTTTAATATATTGAAAAAAAACCTTATATTCACCTTTTATACACGCCCAAATACGTCTCTCATAAGAAATAGCCCATTTAACCGGTTTATGGCTTTCCTAATAACCTCCGAAATCGCACAATATTTATTTTCTTAGACAATTTGTTATATATAAATAATTTTTATATCATACTTAAAAACGTTTAAAGTACAGAAACTAAATAACATGAAATATGGTTATCGCATTTTAAACTAACAACGTACCTCTTCTTTAAACTACAAAGGTTCTGAAAACATTCAAAAAAATTGTCAATTATCACAAAGTTATAGGTGAAATCTTTTAGTTTTATTTATTATTTTTGTATTACATGAAATATTTAAGAAATTTTCAACGACTGAAAGTCTGAAAGTAAGAACGCATTTTTACGAGACTTTCTTAAACATGTCTTTAAATATTTAATGGCATAAAAGTATTGCCAAACCTTATACAGTATTCGTAGCAAAAAATGTTTAATAGGGATTTTATATATAGACATAAATATATAAAATAACTCGTCATTGTCAGTATCCGAAGCACACCCAATTTTAGATTTTAGACTTACTAAAAAAGATAAATATTATTTGCTATTTATAAATACTAATATTTTTAATCATCTTAATATTATTATCATTATCTTTTTAACAGATTTCTTCAATCTTCAAGTGATAACAAAAAGTCCAGCTGCGGTTCTCCAGATAGGATTATGTTGTCAGCAGTCTTGTAATGAATTGTCCATTTACTGAACGATAAAATCTAAAACTAATCTTTCTTCTTTTCAGCGCTAGAAGCTGCAAAAAATGTAAATCTGATGCAATTTGTTTGGATTTAGAATTTATATTATGAAATTGTTGTTTTCAAAATAATATCATCTCTTATTTTGCTCTTGAATCTTAAAATATAATATATTTGTGCTATGAAATAAATTATACATATAATAATTCTGTGAACGATGAAATTGACGTCCATCTGTTGTTTATGTTAGAGGTAACTTTGAATGAAAATTGCTATTTAAGAACTATTTTATTTGACAAATATATATTGCAATGATTTCATCATTTAAACAGATTTTATAAAATATAATAACAAAATCATAATAGAATGTGGTATAACAAAACGTAGCAGGTTATTATTATACTGTATTTCAAAGTGTGGTCCAGTCAAAATAGACCGATAAATGCAAGTGTTTTCATTCCTAAATTATGAAATTCACTATTAAAAAATGGTTCACGACATAAATGTATATTTTGTACCGTTCCGTGCTCGGGAACGTATTATTTCCATTGACCTATTTTATTCTCTGGTTTTAGTTCAGTGTTAATTTCCATTAAATGCATTGTGTCAGATGAGACTCCAACTAATTTTATAAGTAGGTTTCAAAATTATTATTATAAGTTATTTTCTAATACTATTATTATTGATTTCGCACGAAAACTTTACCAGTATCTTTATTCAATTCTCGTCATAACTATAAAACGATAACGCGAATTTAAAAGTAAATAAATTGCAGGATCAAAAGCTTTACACAATTTATTACGTAATAAAATAATACGGCGGCTTTCTTTCAAAGCGTGCACTTTTATGAGTTATTACTTACAGCAAAAGTACTGGACATAACAGTGCGGTTATAAATGTTTCAAAACTTATATTTCGTGACAACTTGTCAAATAACTACAATAGATAGATTTTATATAACAATAAGATTTAGTGAAATCTATTGTTTTTCTTTTATATAAATATATTAAAAACAGTTTACTGTACTTTCTTTTAATATTTTATTAAATTATATACCAAATTCCAGTTATAATTTACTTAATATATAATAAATGAATACTATATCATCGTTAATCATCTTTATATCAGTGCGATATACGTAACTTCATAAACTTCGTTAATATGCGAAAGTTTTCTAATCCATCCAAGAATAATGTTAAGCCAGTATTACAGGTAATACAATAATAAAATATATTTATGACATTGCTTAAGGCCTTATAACTTAATAGTGTTTTAAATAAGAGAATTTATTTCAAAATATTAAAGTTATATATAAGAAATACCGATAACTACACAATGTAGACAAATACTGGTGTATAAAGTAAGTAAATTGTTTTTGGACTCAGGGTATGTTGACATTATCTTTTGAACCACGAGCTTGGAGTGCATTCTCCGTCCTAATTTCAAAACTTAATCTTCTAGTCCTGTTAATATTTAGTTTTTTAAGTTTTTTTGGTAATGTTATTAAAAAATATCACCTCCCACCATTTTTTATGTCTCCATCATAATAATTTTAGAAAAGATCTGTGAAGAAAAACAGTAGACCAAATGTTTTCATGACGTTGTTTTTCTTCAAAAATAGGTAAGTATATCAAGGCCGGCAGCGCTCTTGCGAGTCAACGGATGTTCGTGGACGGCGGTGATCACATTCCATCTGTGACCCGCACGCTCGTTTGCTCTTCCATAAAAAAGAAATTTAAAAAATTAAAAAATATAAAAGATTTAGTTAATTTATTTGAGTGCAACATCTTTTACACCAACAGTATATACCAATAGTCTTTCTTTTAACGATCTCCACCTGACCTTCAGCTCATATATCATTTTATTATGGTGGCAGGTCTATTGGTGTTCTGAAAAATTTTATCAGAACATTTTGCTTAAACAGAAGCAATCTAAGCTGATTTTAACAATTTCTAACATTTCATTTTCTCTATTTTTTGTAGGATATCAATAAATCTGTATCTTATGGAAACTTGTGTAGATGAGGTGTGTATATACTTTTGGGCAACAAGCGTCTTTTATGACCAGTACAAATAATGAAGCAGCTTGCAATAAGGATTAGCTATCGTTTTGCGTTTTCTGTACCTCCAAAATCCATACCGAACCCAATATGTTACTACCTAATTTTAAACATATTCTATTTTGTTTGCGATCGCTGCCAAAATATTGAAATTTAAATTCTGCTCCAATGTCTTTTCCTTTATCTCCCTTCTACTTTGTATCTTGAAACAACTATATGTCTTATCATCAATATTATAAAAAAATATTTTAATACATATATTAAAGTTACGAATATATAATAAATATATATCAAAATGTTAAGTTATAGTTGGATGACCCTATTCATTATAGTATAACTGAAACTTAGCTGCTAGTTAAAACTATATATTAATACATATGCTTTCTTTTCTATAGCAATTATTTCAGATAGCCAGATATATTTTATTTACTATTTACCATAATTGTAGATCAACATCTTGGCTCGCATGATCAAGGCTGATCAAGGGCAATGATACTGTACGAGAATATTAAAAACATATAACACTGTTAATAAGTTTCAAAGTAAAATAAGTCAAATAGCACATATTTTCTTTTTCAATTGTAACAAGGAAAAGGATTCTTTTAAACTTATCAACCAGAACATAGAATATAATGTTTATTCACTTAAGTATCAAACTTTAATATTCCAGAACTACACAGTAAAGAGCTCCATTACTGCTTAAGATAATAGAGTAATTTTCACCGCTAAGATATTACAGGAGTGCAGAAAATGTTCAGCCATTCCGAAGCGCTTAAGGTTAGCGACTGTATATTGGAAAAACGTACATTACAAAGGTAAATATAAACACAACTCGATACCATTTATTTTATATATATTTTTAAAATCTTTTTTTTTTTTATAAACGTAATATAAGAATCCTGCCTGTTCAAATGTTGAGATAAATTAATCATAAATAACTATTATTAAACACTTATTAAGCACTGCACCAAATCTACTATATGACAATAGTTGAACTTATCAAACGTTATCATTGAAGGTAAGTAATCTGAAAGGATGTTAAGATCCGCTGTCCTTCGGATATTAATCAAACGTCCAGAGTGATGTATTAAATAAGACCAAGTTCTTATCCTTTCTTTTGTCGAAACGATTTTCTCTACAGCCAACTATTAAGTAACATTTAATATATATCTATATTTTTTCATTAAAAACAAACAGATAATAATTAATTGAAATGTCTAAAACAAAAAATAGACGCACTAATCCAAATTATAATTGAAGTTACATTCTCGTATCTATAGTTCTATTTTAGCTTCTAATTGCTCAAATGAAACTTTGAGATGCATGAAAATTCCTATTGTTAAAACTTTAAAGTTACTTTAGCAATTCACCTTTGTCTTTAAACTTGCTATAAGCTTAGCAGAGTATATGTGCTGGCCTACTTACTGAATAATGGTATTATACAACTATATCTGAAATAAACCTCCTATTTTCATCAAATCTTATCTCGTAAAATTTTGTATTTAATTATGCTTTAAAATATAATTCAAAATTCTATGAGTTTATAATTTTTTTTGTTCGCAAATTATTCTATTTGTAGTAACTTATAGAATCTTGACATTTAGTTTGCATACCAATGGCTTATAAAAATCTTTAGTTATTCTATAGTCTAGTAATTGTTTATATCAATCTGCACAAAGTTTCTGATGAGACAGCAGCTCTTAACTTATAACACAACTTTTACAAACTGGAAATTGTGGTGCTATTGTCCTTAAACGAAGTGAATTTAATTATTTCAACAACCACAGCTGAGGTCTTGAAACATCAATTCACTTAGAGAAAGTACTTTTAAACATTTCTCTTAGACAATTGTATCAAAAGTTCTTAATTATACAGATTGTTGTGAATTATATAATATACAGATTGAAATACAACACTTTAAACTTAATTATCGTTACTTATATATTTTTTATTTTTATTTTAACTTGAAATACGATACGTCTTAGAATTCCATGGATTCTGGCCAGGCTCATCCCGTAGGATGAGGAGTTCAAACAATGCTTAAGACCTGGAGACCCGGGTGTAGGTTTAAGGTACGCTTTTAAAATACGCGCATATATGTTCACCTTAACTATATACTTTCCTCTCCGTACCTGTATAGTTCGTTGATCTATTCGTAAAACTTGTTTTTCTCAAATATATGATCTTTGGGAATGTTTGATCTCTGTAAGCTTCACAAGGATTTGGAAAAAAAAGGAAATGCTGATAATGGTTCCTCGAAATTCCTTTCAGTTTTGGTTTAATCGTTCGTTACTAATGTTTTGAACGTGTACTGTACTTCTCTTGTTCGCGAATCCTTCCAGAAAACTACGCACTCTACTCTTACATATGCAGCAGGAAGCAATAAACTATATTAAAAATATAATTTTACACATCTAATATAAATGTATAGGTTACTGATCAGCCATAGTACTACTTGTATGTGATTAACATAGTACACATTAGATATAGTTCCGGATTGAATGTGAAGGGTTTGCTATTAATCATAATAATATAAACGTTGCTGTCGTCAATAAATCAACTGTTCTAATTAACAATGATGTGCAGGACACACATGAATTAAAATATTAAATATATTTTTTTTTCTTTAATAATATTCCTACACTATTTTAGTTTTTAAACTAAAATAACATAGAGTTAATATAGGTTTCCTTAAAAGTAAGTGTTGTCTACAATTTGGAAAATAATAATATTCTTAAAGCGCTGGTATCAAAACTCTTATTTTTGAATCATTCGTTCATCACATACTTATATCCATCACATAAGTATGTCTCCTTTAAGAAGAAAACATTTTAATAATATGTAACAATAGTAAAGAAAACATTTTTCTATATTTGAACAATATGGTATAGAGATAAAATTTGTGAGTTTATATATTCAGATTCATTTTTACTAATAGTGACCAGATTTGAAGTACTTGCAACAAATGCAATTGAAGTAGGCACATATTTTATAATAAGGCCAGGATACTTTAAAGTAAAGAAATAAAACTAATAGCAACAATATTCAATAATTTCAGCTTCACAATAAAATTCCATCACATTATATATAATATCTCAGCCACAAAAACCATTTTTTCGTTAAAGGAATAAAAACCTCACTTAAAAAGATTAGGTTTCACATATACTTTAACAATTCTAATTAAAACAAATAAATGAAACAAACTTAAAATTTTATAGATAGAAAAAAAAAACAAAAAACGTTTTGTCCTATTAGGTGGAAAACTAATCAACTTTAGTTTACGTGAATAGAGATCGATTGATATTAAACGAAGTCAATTTAATAGTCATTCACATATATTCACTCCTACATACACACTCGTACACACACATATATACATGCTTCAAAAAATAAATCTAGAACTCCTCAGGGACCCACAAAACGTAAAAGTATTTCAAAAATCGGAGTGATTACAACAACTTCCATAAACTGGAATTTAATAAAACTTCTTCCTAAATGTTAGAATATTTTGTTTTTTATTTATAAAATCTAGAATGTTTTTATTGAATATTACATCCTGCAATTATTGTATTTATAAACTATTACGAACATTATTTATGATAATACTATTTCCTAAAAATTAGAAGGATATTAGAGTTTTCTAATAATAAATACTCTAGTATATTCTTAGATTTTAGAGATACTTACATCTCGTCTACCCGTGAACACGATTACTGCAAAATCGGATTAAAAATTAAAATGTAACCAAATTATACGCGAGTTTTAATCCGTAAAAATAGTTTTTTCAAATAATTACTCTTCCGAAGTAAAATAAAAATATCATTAGTAAATGAAACAAAACAGACTAGTAATAGTTAAAACTATAACAAGATGTGACTGTTATTATACATGGGATCTGCTTTATATAACAATTTAAAGTAAATAAACGCATCAGTAGGTAAGTTTCTTTTTTAAATGGCTACTTAATTTTCAAAAGGCGCTCTATCCTCGAAGATTGAAGTTCTGTTAGAAATTCCGAAAGTCTCTTTGGCTTGATTGAATCTATTATCGCAGGTAATTTATCCTCTATATGTCAAAAAAAAGCTATGTATCTTTTAAAATACATTAACCTTGTTTTTGTTTTTACTTAACACTATAAATGTATACTTATAAAACATTTAAATACATTTTAAAACAACTGTATGACACATGAAACTGTTAAAAGAGAATTGGATCAAGTGAAATGATTCTTTTGACTTTTAAAAATATATTAATTTAAGCGTTAAGAATATTTATTAATTAAAATATACTATCTTGTATAACAAATGTTCAAGGAAAAGTAAAATGATAGTAATGAAATTGGTGTTTATAATCTTTTATTTATTTTACTTCCTTTCCAAGTAGTAGAAAAATTGAGAACATTTAAAAACATTTTCATTGGTATACAAAACAAATTATATTATTGCATTGAACACTTAGTTTTCATTAAAAAGCGATAGTTCTTCAAGTGAAAATCATTTGGCGAGATGCCATGAACAAATGGATTCTATCATTTGGATAGAATCCATTTGTTTCCACACAAGGATTGTTGAAACACACACATACAAAAGGTATCTCAATCCGCTCCTAATGCTATTTCCCTGAGAATATCCTTGTTTATCTTAACTTAATGTAAACATTTGTAATAACTATAAATCAACATTTTATATATTGACAAATTAAGTTTAATCGTTTCTTTAATATATATATAATAGGGTTATATATAATAGGGTTGTATATATATATATATATATATATATATATATACAACCCTTCTCTCTCAATGTCTTACAAGTCAAAAATGCAAATTAAATTATTTTGTTACAGATTATTTACATAAGCAAAATCTCAAAATATTTGTTTAAATTGTTTATTTATGGTCATCGTGATAATTGCTGAATAATGTCTAATATTATAATATAAGAATATAATTTTAGAAATATTAAGTTTTATTTATTTACTTTAAAATAAATAAAGCTTAGTGTTCTATTGCCATTTCTCTTCTAAAAAAACTTAAATATTTTTAATTTTAAATGATAAACTCATTAAGTAGTTTTTGTTTTTACACACAATAATGGGAAAATGTTTCAGAAAGTGTGTCATCTTATTTGCATTTTACATTTCAGGAATAATTAATCTCAACGTATTCAACTTTATTAAGAATATATTTAAATATTTAACTCAATGCACTTTTCTGTCATCTATATAAATTGTACACACCACAATCAAAACAAACAAATTAATAATAAATAAATAATAATAAATCTGGCTTGGTTTTCCGTTATTTTAAATTTCCAGTCACAACTATATATCTCTTTATAGAAATCAAAATAAAATAATATATATACAATGACTTGCATATATTTGTATTTCATCCAGTTTAAAATAAACAGTTTTATATTATATTAAGAAAAAAAAAACAATACAACATAACAAATATTTTTTTGTGTATGTTACCACTTTAGGACAATAAAGAATATTGAATTGAATTGAATTGAATTGAATATAGATACTCATTTCTCTTTGATATATCAATGTTTATTAAAAGCCAATTCAAATGGCATTTATTTATATTATAATAGAATTATGGTAAGTGTGCTTCATTACATATTTTATAACTTATATTGACTAATTATATATTGTGAATATACTACAATAGCAATAAGTATAAGAGATAATGGTAATAATTAGTTATCTGGCAAGAATTATTATAAAAATATGATTTATAAAAAAAATAACTGATTTTTTATTACCATACAAACAAAAAATAAGAATTTACTATAAACAGGGATCATAACTGAAATTGTTATAAATTGTACCCTGTATTTATTCGTCTGGAAAAGTATATAAGGCTTCGGGAACTTTTCAAGTACTTTAAACAAATTATATGTTTCCGCGCGGAATACTTTTCGAAGTAGACTTATTATATTACGTTACAAAGAAAATTGACGCCCTCGAACTTTACTTCACAACTGTGAATTAAATCATTGAATATTTAAATGGGTTTATGACTAACGAAAACATTAATTTATGTAATTATTTAAGGACGTACTCTTTAAATTTTAGAAACCTTTGCTTGTGTTATGTCGTTTGAAATGAGAGCTATAATTTATATTACAATATAGAGTATAGTAACATACTCCTAAAGAACACCTATCAATTTTGTAGTTAGATAAAAGGTGAATGCGCATAAAAAAAGAATATTATGATCTTTTTTTTCTTTATTTTGTCAGTTATTTTATATTATTTAAACTCATAATTAGATAACGGTGGTACAAACAACGAATCCAGCCGACCCAGCCAACAAGATCTATTGCAAGGAATTCTAAATGAATTGCCTATTTCAGTCAAATGAAATGGCAACTTTGAATAATTAAATTAGTTCGACAATTCGTCACTAGATGGGTTTGGTCAAGATAGCCTTATATTTAGATGGTGGTAAGATAAATACTAGTATTTATTTAATTATTTTCTATACCTTTTTAAAATATAAACAAGTTGCTTGTGATTTCAGGTATTGAATATTTGACTCATTCCGAAAGAACTTCACGCTGGGTTTTATTCAGAGTACTGTAGACTGTGAGTTTAGTTCTTTATCGTTCGCAATTGTTTCATTGAATTTCAAATCATCACCATTATTCAGAGGTTTCACTACAAGAATATTCTATATAGAACCATTAGAATGTGTCTCACACATGTTCTTTATAAATTATCTAATGATTACAAGGAACCCCCATACTTTAACCAAATTTGGGTGCTTAGTATATGCCTATTCTAAGCACCCAAATTTGGTTAAAGTATGAGGGTTCTGCAGGTGCAGGTGCTCCTGTTATGTTTATTTTAAACTTCTATTGTTATAAATGATAAGACATAGCATCCAAATCATTATACATTTATCCCAGCTCTTTCTCAAGTTCTTCCTTCTTATCTTTAAAAACGTTTTTATTATTTAGTAATTAAGTTGTGATAGTTATAAAAATGGTTAGAACTCCTTGAAAGCTCATTCTGTTAGAACTCTTATAGAGTAAAAGAAACTAAAGAAAGTAATTCGTTCTTATATAATATTTGTATTTTTTGTGTTATGATATTCTGAGGATATTTCGAAAAATAAAATATATAATACATTTCAAATACTGAGGACTGCGCAGTATACAAAATTACATTAGGATAATGAATTGAATGGTACTCACATCGAGTATAATTAATAATCACCGGGCCTCAGTAATTATTCAGTTATTAATTATTTGATGAATCAAAATATATGTTTTCACTCATTTTTAACTTACTTTTATAAGCTTGTGACGTCATCGCTATCACTGCTATAAGCCATTAATGTACATGCTCTGCAAGAATACCGCAATATTTTTATTGGTTGATTCCTGCTAGTAAATATAGTGAAGCTTTTCACTGTGCAAATTGTGTTTTTTATAAATTCCATTGTGAATTTTATTTCATATATTGACGATGGAATATAACTTCATATTTTTAAATAGAATATCGAGAATAAAAATATTATTTTAATATCAGTTCATCAATTGATTAATTAGTGTTTGGGCAAAAACTGTGACGTCAAATGACTTTTAATGGCGGCCCTTGGACAGAGTCATTTTGGAAAAATATAGATAACCAACGATGACGTCTTCCAGATGTGCCGACTTAGTCACTTCTCGGAAAAGAAACTGTCAGATTATATGGCGTTGTTGGTGTAACAGTACCGATAATGATCCGCCATAGCCGTCGAGTACATATTTTAATGGAAATGTGTTTAACATTAAATCATTTATTTTAAAAGTAAAATATCAAACTGAAACATCTAATAATAATACTATTGTTTTATTTATAGCTAACGTTCTTTTAGAAGCTGACTACTGCTGAATAGACTGTTATATCAGAAAATTACACAAGCTTTATATAAAATAAGGTGAACGCTTTTTGAATTAAACAACCTATGTTTATTTACACGTTATTAATTAATATCATTATCGTGTTCTTTTCTTAAAGCGTAATAGAACGTGTCACATGTCGACCGCAGTCTTATTAGCCGTTGAGGTCGAAGCTGAATGGATCGTCAGTAAAATGGTCCTTCAAAACAGAATGTGCTACGCTCAATGCAAGAAATTCTGACTTGATTAACTTTTTCTTATTAATCAATCAGAATTCTTTGCTTCTTACGTCATTTAGAAAAAACGTAACGGATTCAATTATTTTTGTGTACCGACTTTATTGAAACTATATTTTTTTTTAAGTGACTTCTTGTTAATGTTATTTTTATAGTAAAGTTAATAGTCGTACCAGTAGGTGTGACTTAGGTTTTAATGAAAATTCTTCTAATTTACAATGAGAACCAAACCGTCAATAGAACAACAATAACATTCAGCTATAAGTTGAATTAACAAAAAAATAATTTGATTTGTTTGAAGACACAATTAAAAAAGGAATTGGCTTGACTGTTTATTAAGAGAATAAAAAATAGGATTTAAAAACACTGCTATTAATATTATATTGAAGACTACTTTCATTATTAAGAGTTGACACGTTAAATACATAGAAATGTTATATTATGTAAACTGTGACAAAACAGTGTATTATTTCCGCTCGACTTAACCACTGCTTGAAATTATAACGCAACTTTGTACTTCATACATGTACATTGTTCTCAGCTCATTGAATTCACTAAGTTTGCAAGAACCGTCTTGTTCTCAGCTTCTACTTTGATATATTGAAATTATATTTAAGTGACTTCTTTTAATACTATGTTAATCTAGTTCTAATTAATTTTAAGTTCAAAATTAGAAATTTATTGAAGTTATTTATTGTATAATAGTGGCGATATTTTTAAAATTATTGTTTCGAAAGTCATACCAGTTATTTTGTTTAATTATTTTTTTTATGATTTAGGACTTCCCATTGTAAATGATTTATGCAGGTGAAAGCTCTTTTTCACTCTCTTTGCTTTTGTGTTTAATACTTTTTCTTTGATATTCGAATATTTATATTATATTTTCTACTCATAAAATTTGCAAATGGGAGTGGCTATAAATATAAATCCTTATTATTATTTCTATAAGTAAGAGATATCATACAATCTTCATAAGTTAATCACCTTCAATGGGATATTAATAGCAGTGAATTTACACTGTGTTTTATGAAGCTGTTGCTACAATTTGCAATCATCTCTTTTGGACTAAAATCAAACCGATAGTTAGTTAGTTCATTAGGATCCAGCTGTTCTTCTTTCTAACAAAACACGACTGAAATTCTAAATACATTATTATTCAAGAGTGGAGTATGGTTAAATCTATATATACAAGTATACCCTTATTTAATCAAATATAATTGGAATTAAATAATACTTATTTTACTTACAATTAGAATCGAACTCTCAAGTTTTAAAGATTGGGCCAATGAAAATAAAACAAGACATACTGAATATAAATCATATACAGATTTAAATTTGTCTGTACAATTGAAATATGCTAGTTTATACTTAATCTGAACTGCTAGTCTTAACTATTCGAAACTTTGTGTCTCTCCAAAGGCCTTTATAGAATTCATATCAAAGCACGTAATGTAACATGTATCCTGTAGTGTTTCAAGAACTTTGTCTGTAAATCTAATTGAATAAAGCTATTGAATATTCTAGAATTAAAATAATAATAAGTTTTAGGATATAAATGTATTTTCATGATTAAATGAACAATTATTTATAATCTATAGAGTGTCATTGTTTCATGTATCAGAAAAGTAAAATTGCAACTTAAACATTAGAATTTTTTAATATTAAACTATAAATTATAAATATATACAGCAGACTTAAATTGTATAATCTTTTATTATATTATACAATTTATTATTTAAAAATACTCAACAATTAAGCCTGCTGTAACAATATTTAAACACTTCGTATAAACTTTTTACTGTACATACATATACGTTTATATATAGTATAAAGTTTATGTTTACTGATATGGAAAAAAAACAATACCGTAACATGTAAAATATAAATTATATTTATATTACCAAAATGAATAAGAAAAGCTGTCAAAATGATAAAAGAATAAAAAATATATATCATAATTAGTGGTAAAAGTGTTGAAGCACATCTCAGCAATGAGTTGTTAATATGAGAATTATTACACTCTTTATTATATAGACTCACTAAAATTATAAAGAAGATGTCATTTCTACATCCGTGTAACGAGTGATAACTGTGCGTGTATTTAATGTGAATATTTAAATGTGTTCGTGAATAATGAACACTTCCATGTAATGCTCTACGAACGACGCGACGAGGCGTCGAATTGTTCATTTAATAGAGTGTGAGGTTAAATATATATCATTTGATGACAAATTAAACAATGCATAAAATATAATCAATAATTATTTTTAATTATAGTGTAGTTATAACATATTATAGATATCTGCGACTGTACTTAGTTTTATAATGAATTTTCTCACCAAAATTGAATGAAAATGGCCGATAAAATTTATTTGGTTGAAGTTTTCTCGGCCATTTCCATTCAATTTTGTTCTACTAACACAGTAAAAGTTTTTCAAATACATTAATTAATCTTTTACTAGATAATAAAATACTAGTATATATTTTGAGACATTAACTTGTTTATATTTATCTAAGGTATATTAATATATTTGTAAGATGGATATATGTTTTAACGCTGATGGAAAAAAAAATGTTTGAAAGCACTCTTTAATAATTGTACTTTGTATTATCATAATAAGCTATTATGTATTATTTATGTATTATTATACTTAAAGTTAAAATTTTTTACATCATGGACTAATATGACCAATTTATATTAATTTCCATATTATTGAACAGAACATTAACAGAAGAACTAAAATTTCAAAGAATTGTTTTTCCCTTTTGTATGACTTTTGGGATCTAGACAATCGATCTTTTCTTTCCAGAGACGACAAAATACTTGTACTGGTGTAGTTTTCGCTGAACTATAATGAAACATTTAAACATTTTTTGGCAACTCTGTTGACATGAAGCTGAATTATGGTTCGCGCTTCAGCCAGAAAAATGGTCTATCGTTTGCGCATACTAAAAGTAATTTACGTTTGATAAACAAATCATATTTTACGGTTACAGTCTTTTTATTCTTTTATAAACGTTTAAAATTGTTTTTCTGCTGCTTGGCTCGAGTTGAAGGGATTAAGAAACAAGACTGTCGGCTGACGACGTATGATAACTGACGTGACTCGCGTTTTTTCCACATGAACCTTATATTGTTCGTTACAATAAGCTTGATCTATTTCTACATCGTCATCGATCTATAAGATATTTTTGAATAATCGCCTTTAATGATTTTTGCATGTTGAAAGAAAACAGATACAGTACGAACTTAAAGAGTTATAATATTAGTAAACATTATTATTGAATAATTTTGAAATTATCTAGAAATGTGTTTAGCTATTTTGAAAGAATTTTAAATGTGTATACTAACTAATGCCAACAGAAAATAAACCTGCGAACTCTGCAACCTTTACAATATAAAATAACATTCACATTCATATTCATGAACTTGGCGAGTATTTTCAACTGGGCTAAACAAATTAACTTTAAAAAACATTAATCATATAAGAGATATTTACTTTTAGGCTAAACCCATTTTCAGTGTTATTTATACGGTTTCTTCTTCATTTTTCTATTTCAAAACAATATTGAAATTAAAGGACATTATTAAGTACCTGAAACAGGCTTTTTATCATTTAGCAGAGCGAAACAGTATCCCAGAGGTCATAAGTTCGAGACGTCGTTTGAATTGAATTAATAAAAAATCTTATATAAAATCCGATATCTAAATACTCTATTTAAAAAAAACTGATTTAAGAAACGTTTAAATATCCAGTAGTATCCATGAATGTTAACAGTTATTCGTAATAATATTGTCCTAACATTTGTAGTTCACCATATTCCTAAACAAAATGTGAACTTATTTAATTCTAGTCGACCACCAATAATCCATCCTGTTGAAAATGCATGCATATAGGACACTGGCATACCTTTTGAAAATACCATTACTGACCTATCTTTACATACAAACTACTTCTGTTTGCAGTTTACATTGAACCTTTCGTTACTTAAAAGGACATTTCATACAAACATAAATGAACTGTTGAAACGCTTTTGACTAATGTATTCAGATATTACATTTGTCTTCGTCGTTTATTTAAGGCTATTAATATCACACGAATTACAAATAAACTGTGTGGAAAGTTGTTATTTGTGAAATAGGTCTGAGTTTTTTATGAGTTTACATTTAAAATATATATAACTTTATTTTAGAACAAGTTTATTTTAAGAATAAGTTTATTTTAGAACAAATTTCCATAAAATATAAAAAATAAAATAATTTCAACTTACGAGTTTATAATTCATGTTCCTTAAATAACTTAATAAAAATTTATAATATTAGTGGCTAGTCTTGAATCAGTCTGGTCTTTAGTTACAGATTCCATGGCGTAACTACAGCCAGGCAGTTAAAATATTCCCACACAGATGACAATTTAAATTAAAATTTTTAATAGTCTTTGAGGAGCACAATGCGAATTGGATTACACGGAAAGTTTTCAAAAGTTATCATTATCAATATTCAATAATCAAAAATAAAATTTTACAAGGTATTTCACGTGCATAAGCCGTTTATTAACAAGTTTGTCACTGTACTCTAGTCTAGTCTAGTCTTTATTTCTAACCATAAATAATATAAACTTGAAATCAATTTATATGTTTTTTTAAATAATCGCCAAATTAAATATAGTAGATACACGAGATAATATATAAATCGAAAAATATGTCATTCAACTTTTTAAAGAAATAGGAATTTTTTTATCATGCTTTGTCTCACATTAGTAAACTATTTATTGTTTGTACATAAGAGTAGTCTTGGCTAAGTTTCATTCCATAATTGTTATTGTTATAGAAAACCCAATGGCTTAAAAAAGTTACAATTGTTCTGTTTCTGGTCTCTTTCTATAATTGTGTTAAATGAAATCTTTTATCACCATTCCTTCCGGACAATAGCAATTTTGTCTGAAACCAGAGAAATAAAATAAATCCTTTTTATTTGCTGACATATGTTTTTTATTGACGAAACAACATCTTTTATAACAACAGAAGCAGTATTGTCATGGGCTCGCAAATACTCACAACTGTTTGTTTAATATTTAGACCAAATACGATTAATAAAACACAATAATACATTTTGTATTTATTTCATAAGAATATAATCATAAGAATTGAAACTGCCATAGATATTTACTTTCTTCATTTACACAACATCAGTGTGTGTGCGTGTCTGCATGAATGTGCATATGTGTGTGCTATAACAATGTCGTAGCAAATTTTATATAATCATAGTATTTAGGGAATACAAAAAATTTTATGTTCAGAAAAAATATTTCTATATATCAATTTTATACTGAATCTAAAAAACCAATACTCATGACGAGTCAAAATGTTCCCTAAAAGTTCATAACTTTTGTGAAAAACAACAAATTAAAATATTAAAATATCTGTTGAATAAACAAGTTTAATAACTCACTAGTAAAATACAGGAATAGTGACAATAGTAACACTTAACAACTAATTAGTTAAAAAAATTAGTAAAAAGTAATACCAACAAAAAAATATTAAAAAAAATACAATAAGATGTGTAAAATAGATTTTAATTTTTTAAATCAAATACAATATGTTGCATTATTATATATTTTAAAAATTTTGACGTGTCAATTTGTGTTATAGACTTGATATGAATAGGATTAAAACAAATTTTAGTGAGAAAAGTGCTGAAGTCGTAAGTAATGATAACAAGCTTTTCGATAATTATAATAATTAATTGTTACAAAGTTGCCTTTGTTCACATTATTAAATTATTTTTTCTTACGGACTATATACAAAAAAAATTGATTAAATTAATAGTTAAATCAGTAAGCTTGAGAAGAAGTGTATTATATATTGTTAATGACTTTTTGTTAAATGTTTTAAGTTTTTATAAATTAACATTATTTTTATTTATTAACATTTAAGTTAAAACATAACTATAATATAAACAGATATAATGAGCGTATATTGTGTTGCTCATCTTTGTATTTTTAAACATTTAGGATGACTTCTAACTCGAATCTTCTTTTAAAATTTGTTGTCTCATTTTGAACAATAAATCACTGCTTAAAGCAGCTCTGTGTATTCTGACCCTTTTCAAACCACTAACTGATTATTTAGTTTTTCACTTCAAGGTGAGGCTACAATTTGTGGAATAGTAGCAATGTATATTGTATTATTATATCTATACATAAAATAATATCTATGTAATAATACTGTATATATATATATTTTTTAATATATATAGTTTGCCTACAAAACTAATAAAATGTTAAGTTAAGTACCATTATTTATAATATTTCATTGTAGAAGATTTTTTTTATATCTTCAAGATTTTTATATGTTATTTTTATATGTCATCTATTTTAGAAACACCAATAGTATGAGTTTAAGGCACTAGCACAGATATTTTCAAAGGCATTGTATAAGTTGTTCAGAATCTTATTCTTTTTGGAAAATTACTGAATTATTAGTTTTTTTTAACTATACCAATTGATTTGTAAGGAATTATTATTGTTGAGTGTCATATTATTAGATGCTTATCTGATTGAACTCATTAATAATAATAACTTCAAACTTATGATTTTTCTTTAAAATAATATAACTTTTAATGTTTTCTAAGATCATAAGACACCATCATCTCGTTACCGCGAATCCGTTTGCTGCAAAGCATTCGAAACGTCACGTCGGTTTAAATTTAAAAAATGTAAAAATAAACGCGAGTTATATTCATAAACTAGTTTTATTGGATTATAACTATTATAAATAAAAAATTAAAATTATTAAAGATATGATAAATACTTTATATTAGTATATTTAAAGCTTATACAATACAATTCACTTAATGGAAATGAAAATTGATGAGGGCTTATAATTTGCATGAATATAATATTTACCAATAATATTTAAATGTTTTTACTTATAGAAATGGTAATTTAAAATAACCCACTAATATTTGAAGTTGTACTTAAACATATCGGAGTTATGATTTATTAGATTTTTAAATAAATATAAAATGAAATAAAAATGAGCTAATAATTTTCATCTATACTTCGACATAAAATGAATACAACTATAGATAGAATGCTAAAAATCATCAAAGTATCGACGCAATAGTTCAGTAGATATGTCAACGGGGATGAACTTCTGAAGATCGTAGGTTCAATCCTAATTCCACTAAACGCTAATAATATTAGAAGCTGTAATTTTATTTTCTATTTTTATATTAATTGGTAGACGGTAAACCGCTTTGCTATTATAACAGTAAGAATATAGGAACACATAACACTAATAGAACAGTTTTAAAGATAAGATAAGAAAAATATAATAACATGTTTTATTTTGTATTGATTCTCTGACATAAAAGACAAACCTTTTTAAATTACAAACAGATATGTCTGTATTTTGTAAGCGAAAAGTTTCAATGATGTCAAGAAAATACTAAGTATTTTCTTAATTCTCTATTTTTTTTCTCGAAGACCTCGAGATAAATATTTAAATGAATTGTATTTAACTTGGATGACTGAAATTATAATATTCAGAAAATGCTAAATTAAATAAAATAACTTACTTTCATATTATAAAAATTAATATTATTTTAGAAAAATATTTTTCAACTTAACGAGCATTTTATGTCATTTAAACAATTATTGCCCTTATGAGTAAGTCCGTTGATTTTTGATATTTTTTTAACAAATTTATCAATTAAAAAAACTATTTGAATAGTAATACATGAGTGTTCACGAATATATCAATCAAAGGTTCTATTTAGTGTTGCTTATCTTGTTTATTTATTTATTTATTTATACCAGAAATTTAACAATATACACTTTATAAAATAATAATTTTGTACATTGGATAATTTATCTCTATTAAAAGATCCAATTACCCATAACAGTGCAAGTCGAATAGGAAACAAGAACAGTAGGTGGGTACATTATTATAAAAATATAAACATCTAACTAATAACAACACTAACAAATAAAAGTATAATATAATATTGTCTATAAGTACATTCTCTTTTGGCTTACAAAAAGTTGAGATTAATCCTTTACTTAAAAAGTAACCCTAATCGTCGCACAATTTTTTATAAAGAAGCTCTTTGTGTATTTTGTGTCTGCACATCAATACCTCTTTATTTATTTTTCATATCGAAGTGATACTACACTTTGTCGTACAGTGTAGAAAATTTTTAGTAAATCATTATCTATAAATATCAAGATATTACTACCTTACTAATAATTTATTTCTGAAAATTTAAGCTGAAAACTTTCGAGTAAGTATATTTGAATGCAGTGTGTTTAACTGAAGCTCGTTTAATCTTTAAGCTTTGAATAAACATTTCAAGTCCTCATTATGCTTCCTAATCTTCTGAGATTTTGATGTGAAATGAAATACATTTTTAACTTACGTATACCAATACGTAAGTTAAAAATGAAATTGTTCTACATTATATAATCATATATATTAAGAGGAATGTACATTGTTCGTATAAACTCTTGAAAGTTTTAGGATTGCAGGAAACATTGAACATTTGTATCAAAATATGTAATTAAATAAAATAAAAATAAAAATAAAAATAAGAATTTAAAATACTTTACTATACATATTGTACTACATAGAATCCGAGTATTAAATAAGTTAAAAGACTCCAGAGTGACATTGAGCCATATAAAATTTGACCAAGCATAAAATAAATATTGTCCTAGAAAATGACAAGATTACTTTTATCCCGAGGATCTTCTCACTATATATCATATTAGTTATTCTTTCTTTTCTCGATACTCATCTGCCTTATCTTTCTTCTACAGAAACTTCTGGCAAAACGGGCTGTCAGTATGTATTTTTTATTATTTTTTATAAAAATAGCCGTACATTTTGCAGATTCGACAACTAAAAGTAATGAAGTTTCTTATGGAAGTTATGACTTGTCTGAAACCATACTATAAGTTGACACTTTTAAGTATAAGGTGCAAGTTTGGAACATCGCCTTGTAACTCTAAACTTCTCCGTAAGTTTTATATTTGAGCTGGCTTACTTGCTTACTTCATTTAAAATGCATGTGAGATAAACTAATACTTTTATAATGTATTACTAATATTTTTTTTATATATTAGACTTAGAAAGAGAATTAACGACTAGACTTAGAAAGAAAATTAACGACTTTTAAAAATAATAATAACAAGAGCCATAGTATATATTACAAAGACTACCAAAGCTAATGAAATGGGGCCATTTTTAGTCCCTTCTTAAAATACAAGAATTGCTTATGTTAAGTATAATCCTGTTGTACTCACGTCAATATTACCGGAATTTGGTTGACTAAATTAATTTTAGATCTATTCGAAGCTGTTATTCCTGAGTTCAGGACAAAGCTGATCGCAATATTTACAGCCGGATAATTGTAACTAATACTAAAAATTATAATTTTTTATAAACTCTAACTTGTCAAAAAAATATATATCCAATATTTATGCACAGAATATGCGTAATAGTAATAGAAATCATGAATCTTTAAAGTTTTCATACAACAAATAGAGTTTACACAATGATAAATCTATTTTTTTTATACAAATAACGAATTCTGAAAAAAGATTAGAAATTACATTAGCATTATCTCGTGAGCTGTCATTAGCACAAAAACAATTATAAACAGAAGTTCTTTCTAATTACAAATACAACATGAATATTTAAATAAATAATATCAAAATAAATACAAATATAACAAATAATATTTATAGTAACACACAGACAAGTTTCAAGTAGGGTAAATACATGTATGTTAATCTGACAGCATATAGGAGTTATTGAGTTTTTTTATAAATTTAAGTGAATATTTTGCGAAGAAGGTCCCACAAGGATTGAATATAATTTTGTAGTTAGGTATATCTCGTTGTTTCCTCTTCCCACAAACAGTATTCATATTTGCTTCAGTGAAATTCAATCTTTATAGTATATTGAAAAATTTTTAATATTGGTTCCATAAAATTAAAAAAAATATATATCATTAATGATAAAATATTGAATCATGTTCATTAGGAAGAGTTACCTATTCATGTAGTAAAAATATTATTTTACTTTTATAACTAATGCATATGTCTTATACTTACTGTCTTTCTATACTTAATAAGACTACTTTTGCTAATATTAATTCAAACCTTTCACAGTTGTATTTTGTTTTGCCATTGAAATTTAATTATTGTTTTTCTTAATGTTTTCTAAGATTTACACGAGTACTACACATTTCAATAAAACTTTTTTACGAATATAACTCGCGTTTATTATTACAGACACCATCATCTCGTCTTACCGCGAACACGTTTGCTGCAAAGCATCCGAAACGTCGGGTTAAATATAAAAATGTAATAATAAACGCGAGTTATATCCGAAAAATAGTTTTATTGAAATTGTTTTTCTTCTCCTGTTGTTTTTTTTTTTTAATTTAAATAAAAATTTTGTTTTTTATATTTAACGTGTAACTTGATATACAATACCATAATGTTTAGTATAAGTAGATAAAAAAACTACAGTACTGGAATAGTTATTAAGATATATAATTAATTAATTAATTAAATCTATTGACTAAATATTTTATTTTACTATTTTATTATATATTTATTAATTGAATGCGAGAATCGAAACCAATACCATTTAAAAAATGTGACAGTAGTGACGTCACGAGCAATTTTTCAATATTTATGTCGTAAAAACTTGGTCGCACCTGAGTCTTGGAAGCTATAAATGTGTATATATAGTATGTAGTGTCACATTGTACTAACTCATCTATCAAAGTTATTGCGCCTATAAATACCAGAACGAAAATATGTGGATGGCGCTGCCTCATACAAAAACAAATTTAATTCTTTAAAAAACGATATACTTTTCAGAATTGTTTTATGTGAGTAAAAAATTCTTTAACTAATGTTTCAAATAACTACGAAATTATTATAATAAAATAATTTTTATTATTTCTTATTTATTTCAATGTACTAACAATATACACAGTTAATTTCAGCTTAAGAACATTAACAAAACAAGTTTTGTTTACTGCATAGTACTACTATAATACTATATACTACCTTCACAATATATATGTTGGTTTACTATTTTTACTCGCTCGCCCATTTGAAAAACAATTAATTTATAATCTGGACAAAGTGTGACCTGTCCAGTCCAGGTTTTATACTTATATTTTCTAATAATAAATCAAAATATACTGTTAATATGGAGTAAGTAAATATTATAACTAATTTTAGAAATAATTTCTTAACAAGTTTTATTACTATTATTGCAAAGTAACCTAAAAGTAAAGTAAAACTAAATTTACCTAATTATTGATTGCACCAAATTATACAGTTACCTTAAACTAATTGGTTGTTCAATAATTGCCATAAGATCGTTAAGAGACCTGAAAAAAGGAGTCTTTGTGAACAGAATATGGACCACGGTAATTGTTTAATGAGATATTATTATTATTATTATTATTTGTATAATTAGTTTTAGTAATATAAAGCATGCAATAAATAATAAAGCAAAGTTTTCTGATTGATTAATAAGGAAAAGTTAATCAAGTGAGAATTTCTCGCATTGACCGTAGCACATTCTGTTTTGAAGGATCATTTCACTGACGATCTATTCAGCTTCACGTCTATCTCACGCGGCTAATAGGACTGCGGTCGACATGTGACACGTTTTATAACGGTGCAGGAAAATGTCAGGATAGTGATATTAATTAGTCCCGTGTAAGTAAACACAGATTGTTTATTTCAAAAAGAGTTCACCTTCTTTTATGTAACATATTAGCTTGTGTAATTTGGTGATATACATATATAGTATAGTCTATAGAGCAGAGTAGCTAGGAATAAGGGTCTAATAGAACCTTATCTATACTGTTTTTCGGCATATATCTATAATCTGTTTAAATATTTAATTAAATAGTAACATTGCAGAAAACCATTACTACATGTTCAGTAGACGACTTCAAAATAATAGCTTTTTCCTCCTTTTATTAATTTATCTGCTTTTCCTCGTATCAAACAAGAAAACTACTTTTTTTTACTAAGTTTGACTTAAATATAAAATCTTGGTTATAAGTCATAGTATTTATAAAATAGATTCAACGATATAAGAAAACAAAAATATGTCTAACAAGATAAAATATCGACATATCGACTACATATCATTAGAAGAACAAATTAGAAGCTGAACGGAGAATTAAAAATAAAATTTATATATAATATATTTTCTAAATTAATTCTAAAAACACTATGAAAACAAAATCTGACATAATCAAGAGATATGAAAAGAAGTAACATGTGAGAAGAATAACAAATAAAATATTATACAGAAAATAAATATATTACAGATGCACTCATATTCTTAGCAAATTTAAAATGGCGCTCTACTGACAAAGTAGTTCGGATGAACGATGACCGTTGGACTTTCAGACTGACATTATAATGAGGTTACGATGGGGAAACGATAAAAAAACTAGCAGATAAAAAACTACACAATAATGCTAAAGATATATAGAAAAGTCTCCTTTTCCTCATAAGGGAGATTCGATATTAAAATCATTTTAAATTTAAATGGAATCAAAAGATTTATCACATTTCCAAGAAATGCATTTATATAATATAAAACATGACTAAATAATAACCTTATTAATACATTACTATAATATTAGTTCTATAATTTTGCGATCCAATCAAATAGAATATAATGTATTTGGATACATTATTTAGAGTTAATCTAAATAAAAACGTCAATAAACATGAATATCAACATTGAAACGTAAAAAAATAAAAAGTTTCAAATATTTTCTTAATAAGTTTAACGAACTTTTTATTTCTAAGTATTATAACTTGCCCAGATGCATTTTTTATCAATATAATAAGTTAAAATAACTTGAACATATTGAAATTAAAAAAAAAAACGAAAAAGATATTAGATGAATGAAAGCTTCACTCTATTTACTGGCAGGATATTACCCAATAAAAATTATGGCGGTTTTCTTGCGGAGCGTGTACATTAATAATTATAGAAGTAATAGGAATGAGGACACAGAGACATAAAAGTACATTAAAGAATCTGTGACAACATGTTTACCGCTCGCGTTTTATCCATTAATGAATTTAGTATGAATACTTCAAACGTAAGTATGTCTTCTGTTTTTAACCATATTAAGATATATAAACGTGACGTCAATTATTTGTTACAAACGCTAAATTAGTTATATGTCGTACTCAGGCCCGGTGATTGATAATTATAATCAGTTCAAGCTCCTATCAATTCACTATGCTAATTTCATTTAATAAACTGCGCAGTCTTTGAGGTTCGAAATGTTTGATCGGTAAAAACAGATAATGAAAAGATGTAACCACATATTTAATATATCGAATCCTTTTCCATCATAATACAATGTATAAACATCATACACAAAAACGTCGTCTTTTCTTTACAAATACACACTTTTTATTACAACTTCACTACAACATTTTCTTTAGATTTGATGAAAGTACATAAAAAGGCAATGCTGTAATGTTTTAAATTTTACATGATTTTGATAAGATTTTTTTTTAAAGACGATAATTATATTGTGACGTAAGACTATGCGATATTATACAAGAAAGCTTTAATTCAGGTAATCGTAAGTTCAAAATCAAAACCAAATATTAGATGTCGGAGTGTGTTACGCTTTCACAAAGGATTTGTGGTAATTTGATTTGAGTGTTTCAGTTCAACTGTAGATCTATCTATTTGCTCTAGACTCACTACAGTGTTTGTGTTTCAATGCATGATATAGTTCTATATCGACTGAGACTGAGTGCTTTTATTTATTTAATTATTTAATGGAGATATATTGTCTTGAGCTACGTCTAACTAGACGCGACCTCCCTGTTACTGCAATCAACACTAAAAAAATTAGTAATTAGAAGTTCGAAGTCGGACTAAATCTGTTCAAAGACTCCATTTGATAGAAAATTTAATTAACTTAAAATTTATAACAAAAATATATTAGATACTTTACCTTACACAACATCGAAATATAAAATTATCTAGCAATTTAATATTAGAGGAAGCTACCAGAAATGAAAATAAAATATAAATGTGATACAGTTAATTGGTTCTTACATAGAGAGAATTGATTATAAAATCCCCTAATATTTTCCTTTGTTATTTTTCTGTTGATTTTTTTTTCGGAGTAGATAATTATTTAGTATAGTTATAACATTTTTAAATTTACAATATTACTTAAAACTATAACACTATAACTTAGCAAAAACACACACATACACAAGTTTCTAAATTATACTTTACTATATTTAAATAACTTCAAGTATTTCAATATCCCAGAACTAGTAACTACACAGAAAATACACTACATAATAGTAACACCACACATGATAACATAGTAAGTTTCATATCAATGATATTCTAGGAGTTCTGGAATTGCACTGACAGGAATGTCAGTGCAATTCCAGAACTCCTAAAATGTCTTCGGAAGAAGATTTGTGGTTAGTGACGCTACAATGGGAAAACTAACATTACGAAGATAGAACAATAAACACAACTTTATTTATAACTGCAAACACATTAATTATCTTTAATTCCAAAACCATACATATATAAAAAAATACCTTTTGTTTTTGACATATCACAATTCAAAATGAATCTTGATAAATATTCCAATGATAATAGAAATTGATATACCCTTTGATATAATAGTTTTTCAGATTTTAATAAAATATTGGAAACGTGTAAGTACCATTTACTAAATACTATAAAATTTCCCCGAGGATAAAGTTTATATATAACCCATGATTGTTATAAATAGTTTAGCGAATCTGTAGGTACAATTGTATAAAGTCTGTCAAATAAATAAATATTGATATGAAATAATAAATTTGACATAATAAATATGAATATACTTTAGCAAATATAATAAAATGGGTAAATTAAACCTTCGATTGGGTAGATAACAAAATATGATTTGGGCTTCTAGGGTTAGATTAGCACATTTGCATTTGTTGTTATATCTGTAAATAACACAACATTTTCTTTGAGATCAGTTAAAACTTACAAAAAAGCAGCAATGGAATATATAAATACTGTATGTTTTGAATACAATCTCTTAATATCTACAAGAATAAAACCAAGACATCTGTATAAACCAAACTGATAACCGCACGACGCACACAAATCCGGATATTGTCTTTTGTCCTTCACACAAGAAATGATTTGAAACAAAACTAATATTATAATTTCGACTTTACATACACATACATTTAAATAGCTATATATTTTATCTAACATCTTATTTATATTATATAACAAAAACTAATTATATAAGTATAAGTATAAATATAAGTTCAAGTTATCATGACTATAAGTATTATATTATTATGTTGCTTTAGCTTTCAAAATAAGATATTACATTAAATTAAAATAAGATGCAAAGTTTGATCCAGTTAGTTTTATTGAAATGAAGGACACACATTACAAGTTTTAAAATTATAAATGATTTCAACGAAATTAACAGTTTACATTGATGAATGAAAAAAGTATATAAAATAAAGTTTAATGTATACATTATGCCTCACGTTAAAATGTAAACTACAAGTATCATTTAAAAAGAAAGCTAGGAAAACCATTTTATATAACAAATATACTTCAGTTCTATTTAATTTGTAATTAAAATTTCAAACAAGGCTGGTGCTTGTATAGTGCATGCATAAATTTATAAAACCTAAAACTTTTCTCCATTGAAAATAGCATTGTGACAAAATGTATTTTAATTGATGGTAACTTTTTAACACAATAAAATACGTTAGCGTATTAAGGTCAACAAATATACTGAGTTTGTTTTTAGTGTAAATACTGTTTCATTATTATTTCAAAGGCTTAAATGAAATAAAACATTGTTATAATAACCTGTAACTGATAAAATTATTGAATTTCGAAGATTTTATTATTCACAATCGCGTTTCCATAATCTACTTATTAAAACTGACTGATATATCTACAAGTCTCCCAAGAATTTGAAACGCATAGAAATAGAAACTGATAATGTAAATAAAGTTATAAATATAGAGAAAACGTAAATTACTATCATTAAAAATTATGATGATATCAGTGTCATATAAATACCGCCACTACAATTATTATTTTATTATATTTTACATAAAGGCTTTAATTTAGGTAACCGTAAATTCAAAATCAAAATCATATATTAGATGTCGGAGTGTGTTACGCTTTCACAAAGGGTTTGTGGTAATTTGATTTGAGTGTTTCAGTTCAACTGTAGATCTATCTATTTGCTCTAGAGACACTGCAGTGTTTTTGTTTCAATACACGATATAGTTCTATATGGATTGAGTCTAGTGCTTTTATTTATTAAATTATTTAATGAAGCTATATTGTTCTTAAGCGACACAATTAAAATTAAGATACTATAATACATACTTTATGTTCCTTAGACAACTTTGAAATATAAAATTATCTAGCAATGTAAGAGGGGTAGCTACAAGAAATGAATATATAAAGATAAATGTAATATAGTTTTGTTTATGTTAACTGCTTCTTAAATGAGAGAACTAACTATAAAATAGCCCGACCATTTTCTTTTGTTTTTATTTATTATATTACAGTAAGTTTCGTATCAATGATATTCTAGGAGTTCTGGTTATTGTAATGTAATTTCGAAGCTTTGCGCTTTGTTGAAACTTACGAACATTATGAAGATACGACACTAAACACAACTTGATTTATAACTGTATATAAAACTTATACTGTACTTTATTATTCATCATCCAGCCGGGAATCATCCACTACTGAAGATAGGCCTCCCCCATTGAGCGCCACATGGACCAGTTCTGGGCTGCCCTCATTCATCGCACTCCGGCGATCGTCACCTGGTCGTCGGTTCATCTCGTGGGAGGCCTGCCTACACTGCGTCTCCAAGTTCGTGGTCGCCACTCGAGAACTACCACATTTACTCCTTTATTATTGTATACCCATAATTCCAAAAAAATAGTATTCTGAAACAAAGCTTATATTAAAATACCTATTATTTCATATACAGATTTGATTTGATTTTATTGTGAATTGTGATAAATGAAAATAGTAATTGAAATTTTAGTTTAGTATTATAGATTTTTCACATTTTGATTAAATAATTGAATATTAGATATTAGTAGTCAAATATAGAAGTAATAAATGACTCTATTTCATAAATACGAAACTTCCCCAAGGCTTCAGCTTATTTAGCTTATTCTGGACGGTAAGCCGAGACCACGCAGATGTAAGCTGCGGTATGAGTAACAACTTTACTTATATTTATCTCCTATTGAAGCTGTCGAAACTCTATTGTCTTTAGCTTTAGCTTGTAGACAAAAAAAAAAATAAATAAATAAATAAAGGGGCGCCGGTTCTAACATTTACATGTTACAACGCAACGTGTTAAAACGATTTTATTTTGTTGAATAGAACTGTAATGATTTTATGATTTTTATTGTTAAAATTTATTATTCTTATTATTATTTTGTTATATATTGTTAATTTTCATGCCAATTTAGCAAGATTAAATGCAGTAGCCAAACATGCGTAATGCATACATTTTCACCATATTTTAATTTACAATATAATATTGTACAGCAAACTACGACACTCTTTCATCTGTCCCACTGTATATTTTTATTATTTTAAAGATATCTTTATTACAATAAAACTATTTCACGGAAATAACTCGCGTTTATTTTTACATTTTTAATTTAAACGACATTTCCAGCGTTATATAATATACATAATTTAATGTATTTTATTAGTATTTTATACATTATATACTATACTGCTCTTAGCATACCAAGAAACAAACTCACGCTACTCCATATGAATAATAATCTATCGAAGGCTGAAAGCAATCTTGTCGTAACTTTAAAAAATACGAATAAGATATACTCGTTATTCGAATTCCGTAAAAAATACTGCATCCAATTGATCCGAGATTAAATTTTATCTTTACTGATATTTTAGTAATAATTTTTTTTTTAATATTTTGTCTCTTACCCAAATTTTTTTTCAAATATTTATTTGTAATAATGTTTTGTTGTTTATTCGTAATATAACAGAGATCTTAGATATTTACTCAAATCATTAATTTCCATGTTTTCTCCAATCTTTGCCACAAATTATAAAATAACATATTTAAAAAAAATTACATTACCTAAACATTTCTTATATAACTGTAAATGCACGGTTAAAATAAATAAACTAGATTTTCTAATATATATTCCACAATTATTTTACAATCACAATAATATTAACATTTTATTAATATCAAGAATTGTGTTTTCCCTTTGCGGAAGGTTTTTCGAAGACTTGTTTCATGCCGCCTCTGAAGTTCGCCAGTCTGGCGGCGGAGCCCTCATTACTCCAGGCGGAGTCGAACTCAGTGGTATCCTGGTCTACCAAGTGGGTGTACTTGGTACGACCTGATCTACCGAACTTCTTCACTTGCATCACCTGAAACATACAGAATTGATATAATTAACTAGTCTGTGTTTGGCGGTTTCGCTTGTGTTTCGCGTAATTTTTTTTAGATCCTTTTATAACCTTCAAAATCACTTTCGAGATGATTTACATTTATAGTTGTGTATGGTCAACACAAAAGAATAAATTATTACTTTTATATATTTTTTTTGTAATTTTTAGTCAGGTACTTAAAATAATATTTAAAAAGTGATTAATATTAATATTACACGTAACATTTTATTCTAATCTTCTTCAACTCCAAATAATTCGCACTCACTCTTATCCACATTTTCATCTGCTGAATCATCTGTGTTAACTATTTTTTTCTGATATTATATCTAAAACCTCATTTTTCCTTTTTAATATAATGTAGACAAAAAAATTTCCATTATAAGTTATGCTATTAAATTTTTCCTCAGACTGTACAATGACTGTACCTGCAATCTTATAATACATGGGCTTTAAATATGCTCTTCACCGGTACGAGGTTATAGTATTTTAGCTTCTTATTTTTTTCGATTTAATCAAAAATGATAATGATATAGATTATATCATTATCATTATCATCATCTTACTTATGAACCTGACAATTATAATCTCTAAGATTTTTTTAAATCGATTCTTTAGTTTCGAAGATAATCGCTTTTAAACAAATAAACAAACTTCGCTATGTAATTGAGCGAAGCTCTCTATGAGAGACTTTTCTTCAATCTTTTATGCAAGCATCAATCAAAAACGGTATATCCGAAAATTCACAAATTTTTCACACTGATATACATAAGTCTGGTGGTGACTTATAAAAAAAAAAAAAAAAAAGACAAATATTCGATGTCGCTGAGAAATAATCACGGAAAATTAAAATACCAGTCTTCAATGGGAAAAATTTAAAGCACGAAAATTTAGTTTTACAGTGACATCCGCGTGCTGAATTTTTTTAACAGCTTTTAGAATTTTTTTTATAGTACTATTTTTTTTTTTTATCTTGCATAATAGTTGAAGAACGAATGCGTCCAGATTTTGTAAATGCAATTTCGGTGCTGTTTGCACCTCGCTTCGCTCAATATGCTAACATACTGAGATTTTGCGGGCGCAGCGAGTCCAGAGCCAAGGTCTGGTTCGCACTCCTAGTAATAATATCAAGGAATTTTGGTGTATGGATTTTAAAACTACAAACCTTAGGTAAAACAGTCTTATCAAAGTGATCGTCCAAGGTTGGTCCGGAGAAGTCTTGTTTAAATACTTCTTCCTCTTTGTCCAAATAGAAGGCTCCTCTGAAAATACAAATATTTATATTACAAAGAATATATTTCATATTTATGAGATTGATTAAACTTCCATGTTCTTTCATATTTATACTACAAAGAAGATATTGCTATCTCTTTCAGATTTACGAGATTGATTAAACTTTCAGGTTGTTTCATATTTATATTACAAAGAATATATCGCTATCTCTTTCAGATATATTGTCGTACTCTTTTAATATTGTTAATTATTATTAATATACAAACCTGTGGTAATATTTCTGAAGAAACTTATATTTGCCCTTCACAGACTTGTTGGTGACCAACTTGGGGTTCAGTCTTTGCTCCACGCGACGCTCCTCTTCAGTCATATTCCTCATACGTTCTATTGCTAGCAGCTCTTTCTCTGTACTGTATACAAAATATAAATCATTTATTAAAGGAATATATATAGGGTGTCCCAAAATTCACGCAAGATTTGAATTTAGCGCCATTTGTGCGGAAAAGTGTTGCCAACCAAAAAAAAATACAGCTTGACAGCTGACAGTTCAGGGTTACTAAAAATGGAGCGCTACACAAAAAAAACGCCTTTTTAATGTTGACCAACATTTTATAAATAATGCAAGTTTGGCAGCAACTGTTCGCAATTTTCGTACAAAACTGATCGCAATTTTCGAGAAGCTCTCTACAGCGTATTCTCACGAAAGATTTGCATCGTCATGCTTACAAAGTTCAATTGACTCGAGAACTGAAGCCTACTGACCAACGCACAGCGAAGAGAGTTCGTTGAATGGATTATGGAACAACAAAAACTGGATGCTGATTTTTCGAACAAAATCATCTTCAGGCTCATTTTCATCTTCATGGTTTTGTTAATCGACAAAATTGACGCATTTGGGGTTCAGAAAATCAACAAATGATTGTTGATAAACAAATTCATCCACGTGTCATTGTTTGGTGCGGATTTTAGGTTGGAGGCTGTATTAACGAAATTCTGCTACGTTTATGGAAAACAATAATGGAAAATTTCAAGAAAAGAGTTTCGTATGTGCCAGCAAAGTCGTGGAGGCCATTTACCCAATATGTTATTCCATACATAACCCTATACTGTATACTATATAAATCAATAAAAAAATTTCAATTTTTAATTATAAACCTTTGTTTTCTATCAAAATTACTTCTAGCGTGAATTTTGGGAGACCCTTTATACATGTGTGTGTGCGTGTTCTGTTTTTTTTAAAAATTATAAAAAATACAATATAGTTATCGTAAATCCGCATTAAATTAATTCTAATATTTAAATTCCTTTTAATTATTTTTGATTAATGATTGTTCTTTCTTTTTTCAATACTAATAGAATAAGAGCAACACCACTCACGCTTCTCTCTCTTCTTTATCACGTTTGATCCTCTTCATCTCCCGTAGTTTCCAAGCCTCGTATTCTAATTCATCGTTCTCATCTTCAGTGCATACGTCATTGATATTGCCCTCTTTGTATTCCGACTAAAAGAAAAACTTACAATTAATAGCTGTAAAACTAATATATATAATTAATAATAAATAATTTTTATTTCAAAAAATAAGTCTTTATTTAAAAAATATTTCTTTTTATATTTAAAAGAAAATATTTCTTTTTATGTTTAAAAAAAATGCAATTATTTTATATTAAAAAAAAAAATCTTTTTCGGTTCGCGGCGTGAACAGTGCATATTATTTCACGACTGAATTCCATCATGATCCGAACTCATGGATGAATCCTGAATGGGTTTGAAACTAGTCGAACAAATATAGCATTTAAGTGAATACAACTGGATAAATATATATAAATAAATATTAAAAAAAATATATAACTTCAAATTATTTATCTTTTAATATCACCACACCTGTGTATTTCTTTGTTCTGCACGTATAGTTTCTTCAACTAATTTCAATGCTTCCCTCCTTCTTTCTTCCTTTTCCTTCCTCGCCTCAGAATCCTCTTTCTTCTGTTGTTTTATTTTACGTTCTCGTTCAGCGACAGTCATTCTTTCTGATGCTCTCACGAATACTGGCTTTACTCTTGGACCTATGAAAATATGTGATCAAAATATTTAAATATTAAATAACTAAAGAAAAAAAAAACCATCACAATAATATATATTCTTATATTAAAAAGCGTAAAAGTTTTTTATTTAAAAGCGCTTATCTTCGAAACTGCAGGATAGATTTCAAAAACTCGTTCTGATTGATAGATAGATTCATGAAGAAGGCTGTATAGGCCATGTATCATATATGTATGTCCTAATAGTAAATAAAATCATTTGGCCGCAGGTCACGAGTCACAGTTAATATAATATGAAATAAATATAAACAATATACTATAAATATATATATATATAATATATAATATGAATATATTTATGTATATTTTTTACCTGTGTCTTCTTCACTATCAGTATATTCTGTGTCTGATGAACCACTTTCTTGTTTATCACCATCTAACATTTCCTCTTCATCATCTCTACCGAGCACCTCTTTTTCTGCTTCTCTGCAATGTTAATAAAAAAGTAATAAGCTTAAAAGTATTCAAAAAACTCAAATAAAATCATCGCCTTAAAAAAAGTAAAAAGAAATTTCAATTAAACAAAGCAATTACTAAAGAACTCTTTAGTATGTATGTATAGTATATAGAAATCAAATTTATAAAATATATAATTATTAAAAAATTCATATTTAAACATTTCGTCAAGTGTAAATTGTCAATACACATATAATTAAGCATTTTAAAGCAACAGAAAACTATTAAGTAATCTATAATAATAATATTATAATGAAGAAAAGGTAATTTGTTTGTTTAAATGTGTGAATCTATTAGCTAGATTTGCAAAACATTTCTGTTATGTAATAATAGGCAGGTTCATACTACTCTAAGTTATAATACTATATAATAAATTAAATTTGTCGAGTGATACTATGGGTAACAGCTAAATATATATAAATTATAAAAAAATATATTTTTGTTAGTAAAAGATTTTATAAAATATTGTTATAGGTATAATAAATACCCTATGATACTATACTGTTTTATTACCTAGCAGCAAGTTTAGCCTTAACAGCCTGTCTCCGTCTTTCAATCTCCTCCTCCTCCAGTTCATCTTCACTCTCAGAGCTGTGTTTGCTCTCCTCACTGGACTCGGACTCAGGTTCTGGTTCTGCATCTATGACCTCTGGTTTGTGTTCAGCACGACGTGGAGAATGAGCAACGCGTAGACGTCTCAAACGTGGATCATCTATCTGTTTTAGTAAATTTATTCTGATATTTCATTATCTCATTAGATTTCACTATCTCCAATTGATCTCAATGGTCTAAGAACGAAATTTTAGTGATCTTAAATTAATAAAATATTTAGAGATTTTACATGAACAACAAGTCTTATTACAAGATGGAAGTTACAAAAATAACAAAAAATCATTTAACTAATTTTCACACAGATTTAATTTTCATTCTTTAAACGAACACTTATTTTAATATTGGTTTATATTGTATAAATAATTATAATAATAATTTAGAAATAAAATTATAATATGTATTTATTTGAGTAATAAATTGATAATATGTACTCCTAGTTTATTAGGCAAGGAATAGAGCCATCTAATAGGTAACCAAACTCTAATAAGAGACGTAATTGAAATCTAAAAGAATGAGACAAAGTTTCCTCTTTTAAAAAAGCTAACTAACTAACAAAAGAAGTTGCAATTCAATAATTAAAGTTAAGTTGCTAATCAACTTTTAAATTATTATGTTAAAAGAAATATTGACATTACAGTGGTTTCTTTTGTTAAACACAATTTGTATCTCAAAGAGGGTCTTTCATGGTCTGTGTCCCTGTATATGTGGCTTATATATATATATATATATATATATATATATATATATATATAGTGTGAGTATACCATAAATACTGTAACTACTGTACTTGATATTTTACAAAATCTATATTTAGAGGATTGCAATAACTCATATGAGAAAAATATATAAGACTCAAATCATTTACTTCATTTCCCGAATCACTATGATGATCTTCTTTTTGGCTAATAATCTGTGCAATCTGATGTCGTCGTTCAGGTCTCTGTTGCTCTATGAAATCTTCAGCATCTGAATCTTCAGACGATGATACCCCTTGGGCATAATCTGGTTTTTTTCCTGATATATACCTCTGCACCTTCACCTTTTGCATAGATATTTCACCTGTAAGACAAAAAGTACATATGTAAAATTTTATTTAAGAAAAAAGATGCCAAATGTAAGAAAAAGGTTCAATAAACACAAACAGAAATTACCTTTTTCATTGCGAACTGGTACAGCACCAGCGGTACTCTGAATCCCTATGGGTTGTGCTGGTAGCACATTCATTTTGAAAAGGTAATGTGACTCTTTATTAAACTAATAAAATATTGATTGTTTTATTAGGAACAATTACTAATAAACACACTTATAATTCGGACACTAGTTAAGAGTTTGTCATTTCTTCTATTGCTTGTCAAGTGTCAACGATAGTGAAGTACTTCTTTTGTAAAATTATATCTTTGGTCTGGCCTCCGGTTCAGATCACAATGAATAAAAAAGAACATAATAAAAAAATACAGAGTTGAGACTGTTGTATTTTTTTTTTCTATTCTTCTCAGAACAGGATGCGTTTGGAAAATTTAGACTTTTACGCACTGTGAAGAGACTACAATAAATAAAACGGGGCAATTTTTTGTTTTTCTCTTTCTTCCATTCTCATAATTATTTGGTTATTACAATGGTAATTAATTGATCATATAATTAGTATCAAAAACATTCATGTTAATTCCAATTTAATTTATAAATAAGGTTTTATTTCATTATTTCACTCCGAGAGATCTGCATAACTTGGGTAGGTGCTTCTAAAGGTTCTGCAAGAATTGAGTCTAAAACGACAGTGGCCGGGGGAGTAGAGCAGGTATGCTGTCTGGTTTTAGGGATGATTTTGGGATTCTGGGATTCTGTGATTCTAAAATGTGTCATTTGTTAAAAATGACACATCTTAAAAATATCAGTGCATCCCACATAACTTTCCATCTGGTCCTGGGAGAAGACGAAGAGAAGAAATTTCGATATTCGATTCTTGTTACAATAAAACTCTTAGAGACATGATATTACTTTTGTAACTAGCAGTTCAGTACTTAGTAAGGATGGCTAAATAAAAATATATAGATAAATATTAAATCAATATTTTTAAGCCCTCTCGATTATTATCGAGTAAAAATATTTATACATCATCGATAAACATTATGGTGACTTGAAATTGACTCCTAAATATTATAATTTAACAGACAAGTCGAAAATGAGTATTTTATTTCAATTTTATTCAAACCAGTATTCAGTGAACTATTATCTATTAAAACAGTTTTTCATGTCTGGACCAAATAAAGAGATGGGTAGAATTAATTTAAAATATACTGGTTTGTGTTTTACATTTATGTTACTTATTCTCGATATATCGAAACCGCTTTTGCAACAGTAAATGAAGAAGTAAAATTTAAGCGCTTAAAATGTAGGTCCAATAAGATAGCCGCTGAAAGAAATATATTTCTTTCTGAGAATTAAAAGACTTTATTGATCTTGAAATATTTTGAGTAAGACTCTTTTACAAAGAGCCCCAAAGGGGTTAGTATAGTTATTTTTCTTACGTGTAATTCGTTACGAATTCCATAACCAAGCAATAAAGAAAGTGATTGTAACAATTATACTAAACTAAAAAAATTTCAAAATCGATTACCTTATTTTAAATATCGATATTTTGATATATCGATTATTTTTACCTAAAGCTTAAGTGGTGTTAACCCCAGAGTACTTTAAATCGTATTAACAATTTATTTAAGTGATAACAAATACAGTAAACAAAGTTATTTATAGTTATTTAAGTTATACGAGGTAACTATAAAAGTAATGATTGATAAGATACAAAAACAAGACTACTTAAAATCCTCGTTATTGATATTTTAAATCGTATTGTAACTGAATTTCCTCTCTCCTTTTTAGTTAAAATATGGCTGCTTCATCAGAATTAAACAGTTTGGACAGTTTAGTTTTAAATACTCTTTCGGGATCTGATCTTGAAGAATTTAATCGAATTTATTATGGTAGAAAGGATCATCATGTTATCAAATTTGAAGAACCTTTGATTGAACTTGCTAAACAAAATAATTTTGAAATTGCTGCATATAATTTTCCTGCACATAAGGAAGTCATTAGATGTCCTCGTGTTGTAAGAGTTGGTATAATTCAGCATTCAATCGTTGAACCTACCGATAAACCAATAGATCAACAAAGAAAAGGCATTTTTGAAAAAATTGGTAAAATCATTACAGCAGCAGCAAGGGCAGAAGTTAATATTTTATGTTTGCAAGAGGCATGGAGTATGCCTTTCGCATTTTGTACTAGAGAAAAACAGCCATGGTGTGAATTCGCTGAATCAGCCGAGGATGGGCCAAGTACACAGTTTTTAAAAGAATTGGCCAGTAAATATTGCATGGTAATCATCTCTCCAATTTTAGAACGTGATGAGAACCATGGAGACACAATTTGGAACACAGCTGTGGTTATAGATGAACAAGGTAAAGTTATTGGTAAACACAGAAAGAATCACATACCAAGAGTAGGTGATTTCAATGAATCCACTTACTACATGGAGGGTAATACAGGCCATCCAGTTTTTAACACAAACTTTGGAAAGATTGCAATAAACATTTGCTACGGCAGACATCACCCTTTAAACTGGTTGATGTTTGGTGTTAATGGGGCTGAAATAGTGTTCAATCCATCAGCCACTGTTGCAGGACTCAGTGAACATTTATGGGGTATTGAGGCTCGTAATGCAGCTATAGCAAATAGTTATTTTACTTGTTCAATCAACAGAGTAGGCAAAGAAATGTTTCCCAATGAGTTTACCTCTGGTGATGGAAAGCCTGCACATAAAGAATTTGGTCATTTCTATGGTTCAAGTTATATAAGTTCACCAGATGGTTGCAGGACTCCAGGATTGTCAAGAGTCAATGACGGATTGCTAATAGCAGAAATGGACTTAAACCTCTGTCGTCAGATTAAAGATAAATGGGGATTCACTATGACTCAAAGATTAGATTTATATGCAGAAAGCCTGAACAATGCTGTAAATCCAGAGTATGCACGTCAAATAATTAATAATAAAAATTAAGATTTTTTTCAGATTTTTATTTTGTAATTTTAAAATAAACACTTGCTTTAATATTTTATAGTGTCTATATAGAAAGCATATGTTTTTTTTCTTTTTTTATACAATTGTTATTTAATTTACTTAATGCAACTTGTAATGTAAAATGTTATCAGATTAATTTTACACATTTATCTAAATAAATTATTACTATTCATCTGTGTTTGGCAAATTTATAAAATAAGGTTAATTGTTGGGTTGACGAAATAAAACAACAAATTAAAAACTTTGTGTACCAATAAGAGTAATACAGTGAGCTATACATATGAGAGTTACTGAAGGGTACAACCAGAATTTTGATTTGATATTGATCCAGCAACCAATTTTAAACAATTAATTTGAGACCACACAACTTCATTATGAAAGTCACACATATGTAATAGTGATTAAAGTTTTATTTTACCTCAGTATATGTGTATTTCTGATTACAAACACAGAAAAACATAATGTAAATAAAATTAATACAAACCTGCTTCTCTAATATATTATTATTTCCACAATATTAAAACATAATATTCAATCAGCACCAGATTTACAGCTGAAATAAATGCTAATATAATATTTTAGAAGGGGGATTTTAAATGTATGAAAAGAAAAATCACTATATGTACCCCAGATCCTCAATAGTAAAATTGATTATCACTGAGTATTAGTTATATGTGCCTTCTTTGCACGCATGGCGGCTCTCTTGCCTGTTACAGCCTGGAAACCAGATTTAATACTGGCCACTGAGCAGCGGGAGCCACAAGTTTCACATTGGAGAAAGAATAATCTAGTATCCTTTTGTAAAATAGTATCAGGAGAGCGACATGTATGACATGTTACATATTCCTTAATATAACGACGTAAAACATTCTCTATTTGTTTCTGTTGGAAACGTCCCTTAATAATGAGTTGACTATTACCATCAACTGAACCACTTGTACCCAATTCAGCAAGAAGAAAGTCTAGTAAATGTTTAGGCTGACGATGAAGAGTTTTACAAATCTCTGTGAAATTTGCAAATGATGTCTTCTTTGTACCAATTCTGACAACTTGGGGAGGTCTCATGATGAACTTTTGTTTTTTACCAGACACCATGCTAGGGTTCTTTTCCCTCATTATATCAAATACACGTTCAAGTAGCTCGTCATAAGTATAATCACGATCGCTTCCAATCCAATCACCGTGCACATCATCTTCTCTCTCCTGATCATCCCCTTTAGTGTCATCTTCAATAACAAGTTCGTCAATATTTTTCTTCTTTTTCTTCTTCTTACTTTTGGAGAAATCTATTTCCAGATCTAAATCGTCTATAACTTCATCTTCCTGTTGCTCTGGTTCTTCCGAGAGAGGTTTCTCCTCTTTCGTTTCAGGTAACGCACTTTCTATTTCGTCTAAATTGAAAAAAGTCTTCTTTTTTTTTTTCTTCTTTTTACCAAAATTGTCTAAGTCCATGTTTTCATCTTCGGGCACGTCGACGTCACCGGACTCAGCAAGCGCCTCGACACTCGTGGTTTCTCCTTGTTCGCTCGCAAGCGCGGCATCCATATCGAAGCCAGTCTTCTTCTTCTTTTTCTTTTTTAAAGAAGGATCGAAAATCAAATCTTCATCCATGATGGGAGTTATTAGTCACGGAATAACTTTTATTTCAAATTTAAACTTGGTTATAGTACAAATGGAATAGTTTGGCAGGAGGCAAATCAAATGTCAAAACGTTGCATCAGCCTACAGTACTGCCGACAAGACATGGACAGTCTGAAAACAGTCTTTTCGAACTTATGCGCATATATATTCTAATGAATGAAAACTGTTATTGTCCATATATATTCTATCATATAGAAATTAAAGTATCTTAAAAAATAGATAAAACGATTTTATTTTAAAATAATATTACAATATACTTGAAGGAAGGTTCTTTAGATTTGGATTTCGGTTTTATTATAAGTATATAACTTATTTTGAAATAATTGTTATAGAAAAGAACTTTTTTCTTCTTTTCTGTAATTTATGAAAACTGTTTTTTTAATTGTAAAAATTATTTACATTAAATTAAAACAGCGTTTTTTAAATACATTATTCATTTCCTTCACATTTGGTATCTTTATTCGAATATCACCAAAATATTTTTGTTTAGTATGGTAACGGTTTTCTTACTATACTTGGTTGAAACCATAAAATAATTAGTGTTACTTGATGGATTAATTTTTTGTTTTAAAATCAATTAAAAATTTAATTACAAATGACTATTGACAACATCAAATTCGTAACTATATTATTGCGCATTCATTTGCATGAAATTCCGAACTGACCAAAGCTCGATGTCCGTACTATGCGACGTAGTAACAGACAATAAATTATAATCTGTTTGCGTAATTTTTCTTGATTTGAACCGAAAAGATATTTATATCTATTAGTGATTAGCTATATATATATTTTAAATAATGGATATAATAATAAGGCTAATTACTTTTAGTTGTAAGACAAATTTTTATATCACTCAAAAAGTAATTCACAAAAAATGGAATGAAATTTTAGAATTATCTATTGTAACTTAACAATTAATGTCAGTTTAAACTAATTTTGCTTATTATGCATCTAAGTTTTATTCACAGAGTACTAAATAGTTATATTTATGAATTCATAAATCAATGACAGTTCATATTTCAGAACTCATAGCAGACCATAGACCACATTCGAAATATCGAAATAATAACCTTAAAATCGAAAAACTAAATCAACCCTAACTAAAATCTTTAAGTGGTTTTGATTAGTAATTATTGATGTTTTAAGAATAATAAAAATGCAATTACTCCGTGTACATAGAACTTTCCCAAAATTAAAAGCACTGTTTTCGAGGCGATATGCACAAACTTTACAGAGAGAAAAAGATGAATACACGGATACACCGATTTATCCGCCTATACTAGACATGAGCCCTAAAGCAAAAAAATTACGTGAACGTGAATTAACTCGTTATAATATCCAGAAAATAAACACAGTTGAAGAAAAACAAATAGCTTTAAATTTGCCTCGGTACTACGGTTGGGAATGTGTGATGCTAAATGAAGATAAAGTACCATATAACGCAATGCCCTTAGTCCAACATTACACTAGAACCCATTTTAAGATATTAGAAAATCTTCCTGATATATACTCTGGCACTTCTACTCTCGCCGATATTGTAGTGCAAGAAATAAAATCTCAAATCGAAGATTGCATTGTTGTTGAAAATGAAGGAATAAAGTAGGTATCAGTATGCTGTTCATTAGTGTTTATTTATCTTAATAATAATCACTAATAATTTTTAGACACAATGTTGAGACAACTCTAGACAAAACAGAAGAAGAACAAATAGAAAATGCTCATGCAAGTAATATAGTGAAACAAATGAATAGAATAATAACAAACAATTTATCTGACAAAGTCTCACATATTTTGTCGTCACAAGTGAGTTCAACCATACCATTTTTTTTTTAAAGCTAGTAAATAATCAGCAATGTTAACCTAATTTAAGATAATGCATTCTATAAACACATATGTTTTTGTATTATTTTTACATTTCCTTCATGTATATGTTGTTATGATATATAAAGCTTATTACCTGAAAGCAAAGTAAGTAATTATAAGTTATTATTTTAATTTTGTTTTTAAGGTTGATTTTGATCCACATCATGAAGCATTTTGGTTTGTTGGTGGTGTTGAACTGCCATTTAAAGTTATTCAGTCAAGACGAAAGAGAGGATGGAGTCACAAAGCATCATTAGAACCTCTGGATAGAGCTGTGCAGTATTTAGGTAAGTCTACTAATTCAAGTATACTGTAATGAGTTTTATGAGTGGGAGGTATAGACCTAAAATAATTTGTATGACTTAAGAATTAATGTAATTCTTAAATGAAATAATGTTTTATACTTTGTTCTAAGAATATATATATATTTTTTTCATTATAAAAGAAATTGTTTATAAATTTAAGAAATCATTACAGGATGTCCATTGCTAACTATTAGAAATCACTTGCCATTAAAACCAGTGATACCATACAGTGAGTCTGAAAATCCTGAATTTGCAGTCCCCAAGTTATCAACAGCTCCTAAAAGTGTTGGTTATTGTGTTGATTTCAGACATGGAACAAATATTCCAGGTAAATTAAATTAAAATGTGTATCAAAAATTATTTTCGTACTATATAAAATTCATCATAAATATTTTTTTAGGATATTGGCCGGGAGATTTTGACGAATTTGGTCTAATATCTTTCCATGGCCGAGGTCATATGTTAGTAAGACCAGAATCATTTGGCTCTGAAGATCATTTGGAGGCATTACATTGCCAAGCTATGACATCCAGTTTTGGCTGGTTATTAGGCCAAGCCAATTATCAAGGCTTTACCACTTACAATGATGTTACTTATCCATTAGTCACCCAAACTGTCATAACAAATGGTAACTTAATATCTTTTTATGTATACCAATTAAATACAATTGTTATGCACAATGACAAACTTGACAGCAATCTTAAACATAACATATGTATGGGGACTAAACCTATGAAACTGTATGACACCATAGAAGACGGAAAAGTTAAAGGTTTAAATGAAAATGTATTGAAAATGCTGGTTCAATTTTACTTGAATGCCCCAGAAGAAAGAGATCACGATATGAAACCATATCTTGGTAAAGAAGAGCAAGTTGTGGCAGATATAGAGGATGATAACAGACGAGCCTGGTTAGAAACAACATACAAAAACTTGATGTCTAATAGAAATAGACATGAGCTGTTGCCGGAGATATATCTATGGGAGAAAATATATAAAATAGACCATAATACGAGATTCTTTGAAGCTAGGCGGAAACCATTTGAATTTGGTAAAAATCCGTTTATTAGAAGATTAGATGAGCACCTGCCAAAATATATTCCCAAAGTATTAAGGCCATATCCGAGAAGTAAAAAGAAGTTTGAAACAACTTACTATCCAAAAGTGTGATTACATTTTTAATTTTTAATTTGTTAGCATTGTAGCATAGTTATATCTAAATAAAAGTATAAGTGTAAAAAAATTTTTTTTTTTTGGATTCATGGCTGCATTCACATTTAATGTGAAATATTTTGCCAATGTCAAGTTTTTGTTTTTTTTTTTTGTTAATGTATTATTTTCTGATACTTATAGCAATAAGTGGAGAAAACATGAAGGAGATTAATAATTAATGACTTTGATTAATATCTGAGATGCCAGTTATATTGCTGGTCAGTACCTAAAACAACACAAAACAATGTTAATAATATATAAATATAAGTTAATGAATTTAGTAGCAGACAGTATAAAGATATCATTTTAGTTTTAAATTGTTAGATTTTGTATATTTAAGTACAAACCAAGCAAACGGACTATAAACAAGGTTTAGAAAACATTCATCATTTAAGGGACGAGGTGTATTAGTTGGAAGATTGTCATAAAGTTGGTAAGTGACTCTGGGACATGAAAAAAGTATATGAAAAATCGTACCTTCGTCTAACTCGCATTCGCACAAGGAGTGATCTCTAATCTTAATTTTAGCTAAGTGTAATGGAGTGCTAACGTGACCTATTCGTAGACTGCAAATGGTTGTTGTTACGTGTAAGTTAGCTTTTCTGTAATTGAAAAACCATGGTTTTTGAGGTATGTCTGTTTGTATTGCTGCGTAATGTTTGCCCTTCAATAATTTAGATGACGACCATAAAGATTGCCATGGCTTATATAAATGAACTTTTGTAAGAGATTTTAAGTCTTGAGGATAGTTGTTAATCAGAGAAATGGGGCTTGTCTGTACAGCTTGTCTTGAAAATTCAAGTGCAGAAACATTGCCCTCAATACCGCAGTGTCCCGGAATCCAAACTAATACAATTTAAAGTTTTTTTGTTGGCAGGAAAATAATGCTTCACGAATTCTAAAAATAACAGAATCTAGCCTTACTACGGGTACGGATTTTCCTTCATTGCTTAAAGATAACTTAAAGAATCTATCAGTATTACAGTTTTACGGATATTATAGGATTCAGCATAAAGTGTAGCTTCTAAAATAGCTACAGACTCACCTGTAAAAATTGAAGAAATTGGGGACAACTAAATTGCAAAATAATTTTGTTTTTTTGGGATCCACCAAGCTACTCCGACATTACTATCAATGTATACAGATGCATCTAAAGCATCTGTATCAAAGGCAGTGAAATCAGGCCAATTGCTGTTAAAAGTTTCGTTAAATGCAGTATTCGTTTCAACGGTTGATTTATTAAAACTTATATTATAGGTCAAAGTCCTGAAAGGAATTGAGAATATAGGAAGTTTCGAAGAATTATGAACTGGGTGAGGAAGACATGTCAATTTACGAAAACTTTTAAGGAGATCTTGAAAAATAATTTGAAATAATAATTGTCATTTAATTTTTGCAGGCGTTTTAATTTTTGCAAGACCTTTGACATAAAGCGGTCACTTAGATATTGACATCGTAATTGTATTGGGGGATTAGCACTTTCTAATTGTAGAGCATTAGTGGGATAAGATTTCATAGCACCTAAAATTATTCTCAAACATTTGAATTGTATTTTCTTTAATTTTTTAAATTTTGATTTATTAATAGCATTTTAAGTAAATAGTAATCCTTATGACTACGAACGATTGCTATATATTTTTCGTTATATATTTTTTTGTGAAAACGGATGAGCACCCCACCAGATACCTAAATAGGGATCGCAGGACATTCGTACCCTTTTCACATTTTTTAATGATACTATCTATGTGAGCTCTATTTAGTCTAGAATCAAGTACAACACCGAGAAATTTAACTTTGCTGACTAAAGAAATGATTTGGTTGTCAAAAGAGATGTCGATAAAGGAAATCAGTCTTTTTCTACTAAAAATAGTCCTACTTTTATTTACCGAAAGAGACAAGCCATGATTTGGTAGCCATTGTCCTAAATAAAAGTGCGCGGAACTTAGACGGTACGTAACATCAACGATTGATTTCGAACTGTGATATAAAGTGAATCAGCTTATTGCATAGAACTGCAAAATTTATCTACAGAAAATTCAAGATCGTAGGTATAGATATTATAAAGTGGACTCATAACAGAACCTTGTCTTTCCACACCGAGCTAGGCTGTAGACAAAGGGAAGGAGTTTGTATATAAATGGATCTGGGTGATAGGAACTTTATTATGATGTGTGTTAACCTCTTCGGAATATTCAGCTTTTGCATTTTCTTCCTGAGTTTTGGAACAAAAACGTTATCATATGCAGCTTCTATATCCAGAAATAATCCTACAATTTAATCTACTGGCCTTGAGAACTTCTTCGCAACCAGGAGGAAGATATAAGAACTCAACAAAGTCAGGTATTGATAGGTCAACAGGAACTCCTCTAGCAAGACCCATTCTTGTAATATTAAATATAGGAATAAAAGCAGTGTATTTTAGCAGAGATACAATAGTGTTCTCTATAAAGTTGTTAGCATCTTGAGCTGAATTAAATTCTACAGATATTTTATTTCTTCCAATATTTTTAAAACCATAATTTAGAATTGCCTGTATTTTATTATTATGCAGAAACTGACCAAATTTAATAGCTCTAATTCCCAGTAGTCCCAGCTGAAAGGTTAGGGTCCTCACGAGAGATATAGATAATGAAAGGGCCTTTATCATCAATGTTATAAGATTTAGGGGAGCTAGTAATGGAAGGTTGAGTATTGAATCGAAGGAAAGGCTTCTGAAGAGCCGGGTCTATTTCTTATTAATTTTTCGGCATTGCATTCTATAGTCGGGTTATCATCTACAAGTCGTTTACGATTTTGAGAACTCTTTTCAGTGGTAGTCGAACCCCCTGGATTAGATCTGTCTCCATAATCACCTATTAATTTGTTTAGTAATTACATATGTTCTGACATACTTACCAAAACAAATAAAGTAAAATTAACCAATACCACATAAAACAATATAGCTGGAGTGACCCATCTAAGTAGTTAAATAATTGTAATTATAACACAAAACCACTCTAACACGTGTTAGCTTCACCATGCAATTTTCCGGAATCGTAAATAAATTTTTTCGGTATATTTTATAACAATTTGCTAATTAACTACAAATGCAATATTTTTAATAGTTAATATTATAAGTAATTATTTTGTCATTAAGTTTTTTGACCTAAATCACATATTATTTTAAAGTGCAGTGCTGATAAATATGGTTGCTTTATTTATAATGCAATAGTAGATTGTATCACAAGGGAGCAAAATAATATTTTTACGGTGATGGCGTTATTTGGAAGTACGAGCGAAGCGAAGGAGTCTAGAATAGATTCCCGAGCGTAGCGAGGGATTCAAAGTATATAGTTCGAGGGAAAAATGTTATGCTCCCAAGTCATACACTCCTCTTTTCATTCCCTTTCTATGAGAAAATATGTACGTACTGATTACAAGAACAGAGACGTCATTGCCGCGCTTTCCTTTTTTTTAAGTTAGCGCCATGCAATCAACACATATAGCAAGTAATTCATACAATTTGCGGTCGATTTCTTTGAATGTTCATACATATATGTATTCCAATTATTTGATTTAGATTAAATGGTAAATTATAACTGAGTATGAATTTATACTCAATTTAGGAATTCTAATAAGTTATAATATTGCCGGAGATAACGAATATGAATGGATTAAAACAATAAATTTTAGATCATACAATGAATTAAAAAAAACAAATGTCATTTATCCTAGTCTTTGATTTCCATGACATTTTACAAACACATGTTTATAAAATAAATTTCTAAGGAAAGTTGTTTACATTGGAATCTAAGAAAGTGTTTGACGACTTAAGTATTTTTAATAGAAAATTAATGAAGAAATAGAAAAAAACATGAAGAACTTATGTTTGTCACAAGTTTCATCAAAGAAACAAATAGTAAACAGTGATGAAAAGTTTTTTATTGGTTACGCTCATCATGATAGTTCTACAACAGGGAGTTTTTTTAAGTGTTCCAACAACTGTGTTGTGAGCCACTTTGACTGTAATGGTGTAGAGAACTGGTCTACAGCCCTTCCTAACGAGGCATCTGACGGAAAGTCACCAGTGAATGTCACTTTCTTGGGCTTATACAATTTTGTAAGTGTTGGTTTGTCAAATGGAGAGCTGTTTAGTATAGGCGATTTTGGTGAGACAATTGACTTGGCTGGTGTCTGCGATAACGGATTACTGGTATGTTGTAATTTATTTCAATAAAATATAAAACAATATAATTTCCTTAATTGATACCCACTTTACACTTTTGTTAGGCAATGGAATGGAGTCCAGATCAAGAGATAGTCACATTGGTTACCAAGGATTTGAAAATGATATTAATGTGTTCTGCTTTTGACCCAATAAATGAATGTTATCTGTTAAGTGAAGATTTCGGTGAAAAACAGTTTATAAATGTTGGTTGGGGAAAGAAAGAAACTCAATTTCATGGGTCAGAAGGAAAACAAGCGGCAAAAGCTACAACTGTAGTGATTGGAGGTATGATTTAAAATCACTAATAATAGTATTTGTAAACATTATGTTAATAGTAATGATTTAAATATTATTAGACTTCTTAATATACTCGATCATGTAAATATTTTTATTATACCTTCAAAATATACTTTATATTTCATTAAATTGTTGTTACACAAATCTCTTTGCAGAAAACTCATCCGCATTGGATAGAAGAGTTGTAATATCATGGCGAGGGGATGGTTATATGTTTGCTGTGGGCTTTACAATCGATGGTATTAGACGATTTAAAATATTTGATAGAGAGGGTAACTTACAGTATACTAGTGAAATGCAGCCTGGTCTAGAAGCCAATATGTCATGGAGACCAAGTGGAAACTTGATAGCAACAACACAAAAACTCCCTGACAAATATCTAGTTTCATTCTTTGAGAAAAATGGTCTTAAACATGGAGAGTTTGTCATACCTGTCAATTTAACTACATCTGTTGAAGATATCTTTTGGAGTTTTGATTCTGAAATATTAACTTTACTGTGCAAAGACACAAGTAACAATACTCAACAAGTTTTACTCTTCGTTTCAAGCAATTATCACTGGTACCTGAAACAAGCACTATATTTTAATGCAGAACAAAGTATATCAAGACTTATTTGGGATAATGATTTTGATATTGCCACTAATAAAAAAATGCATATTATTCTAGAAAATGGTCAATATTTCAATTACACATGGATATGGGATATAAATCACAGTGTAGGAAAAAATAGCAATGATGATGCCGTCGTGTCTGTTATAGATGGAAAAAAATTATTGATGACTGCATTTAGATACACTGTAGTGCCTCCACCAATGGCAGGGTTTACAATAGAATTTGAGTCTTATATAAATTCTGTGCATTTTGCACAAGACAGTAACATGGATTCAAATAGCTTATTTGTATGTACTAATGAAAAATTAGTATTTTTGGAACAAAATAATAAAAATCCCCTTGATTACAGGATTACTAAAACAATACTACTTGATAAATTTGATTTTCCATTTAAGCTGTACAATTGGCATTGGTTGGATAGCGAGACGTTATTATGTGCTTCAATTGACGATAATAATAATAATGAAATTGTTCAATATAAGATTTCGTCTGAAACATTGACCAGATGCAGCTCACAATTATTACCTTCAGCATTAACTCATTTTCAAAGTCATCCATTATCGCCAAAAAGTGTTTATTTACAATTGGATTCTGGAAACATTTTGCTATACAATTCAGATAATACAATTATTCCTCAAGACATTTCTCTGCCAGAAGCTTGTCCGAAGTTTAGTGTTTTGTCAGTAGATGATGATATATACTTTTTGGGTTTGTCATATAAGGGTTATTTTTATATTAATGACAAACTTATTCTTAATAATGTAAGTTCATTTTATGTTCACACCAATTTTCTTTTACTAACTACTTTAAAGCATACACTCCTCTGTAGTGAGCTTACAAAACTGGGATTAGATAGTATTCAATCATATGACAAAAGTGAAATATCAGAAATTTATAACAGAGAAATAGAAAGAGGATCTAAATTGATAATTGCAGTTCCACAAAGTACAAGAACTATATTACAAATGCCGAGAGGAAATTTAGAAACAATACAACCAAGACCACTTTCTTTAAAAATAATTGGTGAATATCTTGACTCACTCAAATATGAAGAAGCTTTTGATTTAATGAGAAAGCAAAGGATAAACCTTAACTTGATATATGATCATAATCCTAAACATTTTATAGATAATATAAATGTTTTTCTTGAGTCTATAAAAAATAACTCATGGCTCAGCCTATTTTTGTCAGATCTAGAAAATGAAGATGTTACAAGAACTATGTATGCTAGTAGTTATCCTGATAGAAAAAAAATTAATACAGAACATTCAAGAAAAATACATTATGTGTGTGACATTTTGAGAGAAAATTTGATTAAAGCATCTGACAGTTCTGAGAGAATTCTACCTCTTTTGACAACATTTGTTAAGAAAAATACAGCGGAAGATTTAGAAAAAGCATTAAGTGTAATCAAAGAACTTAAAATACAGGAGTCTTCTGGATCAAAATTACCAGTTACATTGGATGAGGCATTGAAATATTTGTTATATATGGTGAATGTAGATCAATTATTTGATGTTGCTCTCGGGATGTATGATTTCGATCTTGTTTTGTTAGTTGCTACCAAATCACAGAAAGATCCCAAGGAATATATTCCAATGCTGAACGAACTCAATGAAATGGATGAAAGTTACAAAAGATTCACTATAAACAAACACTTAAAGAGGTTTGATAGAGCAGTTCAATCGCTTGCTAAATGTGGACCATCCAGATATGAAGAACTAAGATTATTTGTTAAATATCACAGTCTCTATAGAGAAGCATTGGATCTGTTTACTAAAGAGGATGAAATTTTCAAGCAAATATCCAATGACTTTGGTTTGTATCTTAAACTGAAGAAACAATATATTGAAGCTGGTATTATATATGAAAGTGCTCAAAGTTTTGATAAAGCTATCGAATGTTATAAAGAGGCATTAGAATGGGAATTAGTTTTAAGCTTAGCTCAAGATAAATCCAAACAAGAGTTAAAAGGTTTGTGTTGGTAAGTGTTAGTGGCATTTATTTTCAGTTATTTTTAATTATTACCATTTTCTCACTGTAAAATAGAAAGAGTAGGTAAATATAACAAAATGTCTTTCAGGGATCTTGCAAGTGCATTAAAAGAAAAAAAACGTTACACAGAAGCACTACAAGTTCTGGATCTAGTTAGTGATGATGGTGAAGATATTATTAATGTTGCTATCGAGTGTGCTCAATATAAAACAGCCTTGAGAATGTGTACAAAATATAATAAAAGAGATTTAATTGGTATGTATTTTTTAACTAAATTTAATTAATTATTAATTTAAAAAATGACCATTATTTTCGTTCTTCCTTTGATTTTTGAAGAAAATATTAGAAATATTTATACCCCTGACTCACCATGAACATGAACTTCATGAAAGTCACCCTATTGACAGACCTTGACCTCCTGAGTACGAAAAAATTTGTCTTAGGTTTCGCCGATTTCTTGACCAAAAGCTATGAAGGGTCTAAGTTGGAAAGTTCAATTAATATATTACTTGACCGATTTTGTTTAAACTTAGAATTCTTAGTAAGTGCGGGTACTTGAACATCAATCAACTGAAGATACGATATTTCAGCTTTGCCGGAGTTGACTGGTTATTTTTTTAATCTTGTTACAGATAAAAAATTATTGCCATCTCTTATCAGTGAATACCATAATATGAAAGATTTGTTAGAATCAAACTGGAACAGTTTTATTGCCCTTAGAAATCGTCTCCAAGTTGTTAGAGAGATTAAAAGCAAAAAGCCCATTGAAAACTATGAATCTATTGGTAATAGGGACAGTGATTTGTATTCTGATGCTGGCAGCACAATTGCTTCTTCTTCGGGATCCGGGTAAGTATTTAAAACTTCGCAGCAGGCTAATATTAGTTAGATGCTTCAGAAATTCGCATCACAAACTTTAGTTTACCTTATGGAGAGCTAAGTGTCTTCTAAACGTGAATAAAGCCAGTGGTTCTGATGATATATCAACAATTATCTACCTCTGAAGCTGATTTCTCTCCTATATCATAATATCTGTATAGACTCTTTTGAGAGTGGAATAGTGTTAAAACCCTAAAGGCCTGAAACCCTACTAACGTGCAACCTTTGCCCAATAAAGATAATCGTGGTGAGCTTGAAAACTACAAACCGATTTCAATCACCTCCATACTCTGAAAGATTATGGAGCATGTATTGTCCGTCATTGAGGAGATCGATACCTACAACGTAACGATCTCCTCAGTGACGGACAGTAGTTTTCTCTCAGACGGAATTGATTATCGCCAAAAGAAACTCTTTTACATTGGCGTCTAATTTCCAAAATGTATCTTTGAATACAGTGATTTCCTTCAGTTGTTAGTGGTAGAGATTTCATCGAAAATCCATTTTGACCGAATCGTTTAGTCAAAAACGAAAGTAGCTGCCAGAAAGCTTGGCGTGTTTGCGAACGTCCGACAGTATTACAAGTACAGTACAGATCCGGTCGTGTGTGCAATACTGCGGTCACATAGTAGACGATACCTCTAAAAAAACATAAAATATTCTTTTTATTTTATTTTAACCAAAAGCCAAAAAATAATTTTAAAATTAGTGCTATTTACTATATATGAACACATTACCACTTGATGCTTCGACATGAAATTTAGTCATGCATTGGCATCTGTTGTATACAAAAAAAAAAAGTATATATATATTTACACTGCAATATTGTTATTTTCAGGAGGTCATTCAGATCCAGTAAAAACCGCAGAAAACACGAACGTAAGGTAGCTTCATTAAAAGAGGGTTCCCAGTATGAGGATACAGCACTTGTATTAGCTTTATACAGCCTAGTAACATCATCATATGAGTTGCGGCTACCAATTAAAGAATTGAATATAGCTTTAAGTTGTTTAAATAAAAATAGCGAAGCTATTGATCTACAGGTAAATTTAAAACAACTGAATTAATACTAAAATTTTATTATGTTTTTTATAATCAATATTTTTTAGTCTAATCTTGAAAAACTACTTAAAGAAATGAAGGATAGCTTCAAGCAAATTTGGAGTAATAATTTTACTCTAGAAGCTACTAATGCAGCAGTTGAAGCAGAAAATGTACCTGAAGGGTTTAGTGTGATCCCGCTAGGGATGGCTACTCTTGGTAAGTATATATAAAGGCGATAGCGATATATTCGCTAGATATCAATAGAATATATTTCCTAGATCTCAAACAATAAGATATTATAGTATGAATATTATTTGTAATTAGCACTAATAAAATAAAAAGAAAAAAAGATATCTTCATTATACTTCGACATTTAAACAAATAGCACCAAAGTTGTATTTACAAACTTCGACGCATTCTGTCCTCAACTATTTTTCAAGATAAAAAACATTTAAAAAAACCTAAAATCTGTTGAAAAAATTCGGCACGCGCATGTATTTGTAAAGCTAAATTTTTAGAAAAAAATTTACCAATGAAGTGTATGAGATTTTAGTTTTTCCGTGATTATTCCTTAACGACATCGAGTATTTGAAAAGTTTTTAAACCATCACCAAACTGTTCTTTGTCAGTGTGCCAAATTTATAAATTTTCAGATATACTGTTTCTGATTGATGCTTACACAAAGGATGCAGAAGTCTCTCGTAGAAAGCTTCGTTCAATTGTTTTCTGCGACAAATTTATTTAAACTTTAGTTAGTTTCTTTCGATTAAAATTTTGTATTATATATTTTTTTTTATTTTCAGAACCTCATTTAAGAATAGCACCTGTTATAGAAGAGGTACAATGGAAACTCGAGGGACTTCACTAAGATCTAATTTGCATTATTTTATGCAGTTTTGTATTATTATCCACTTTGAAATAATATATTTTATATATTTTTAGGGTAAGCAATAAAATTCTATATATAAATTGGAATTTTATTAAAAATCACTCCAAATTACAAATCTCTTAGTTTAATTACATGAACTGACTTAAACTAATGCAAAAGCTTTGAATATAGTAATATTCAAAAACATTACTTTCTTAACTGAGGCTTCAAAAGCTTAATTCTAATATATTAATGAGATCTTTTTTAAAAAGTAACTTTGTCTAACCTTTTTGTTGTATCTTTGAAATAAATTTCATTGCAGTTATATTTAGTGTCCGAGCTAAGTTGTTGTTGTTCAGTTGAAACTGAACTTTCAGCTTTGCTATCAGTATCAACAAAAACCGAAACTAATTCAAAACGTTTTTCTAATTTGTATCTACTTTAGCATTTAATCTAGTGTATTTTATTTAAAAAAATTTGAAGAGTCATTCATAAGTGTTAAATAAAATGAAAAGACTATAATTAAAGTGCTTAATTGTTTTTGTATTGAAATAAACATTTTTGAGTAAACTTCTCAAAAAAGCGGGTGAACATAAATTGGAAGGTCGCCGAACGATGCACAAACACTCAAGCCATTTTTTGGCTGAAACCAACTTTTTTGACGAGAACTGACCGAAACCGAACTTTCAGTGGTTCAGTAACATATATAGTTTGCATTTATCTGCCAAAAGTGCGTAATAAATCAAATTTCTTTAAATATTAGTATCCTCAAAATATAATACAGAAGAAGATAATATAGAAGTACAATACAGATACACCATAAAGGTTAGTGAACTGTAATCCTATACATAAATAACACCTTAATTAATTATAATTAAATTTAATGAGTAGTATGTAGTAGTTCATGGTACATCAAGTAAATTCATAAAACTGATCTATCATATGCTAATTGAATATATAAATCAATTTAAAATCTCTATTGCAATATTACTCTTAATACCACTAAGACCTAGCAGAAAACAGATCTTGATAAGCAATAAAACATTACTAGTTTAGAAGTTAATTATAATTCAAATCCATAAAATGTTCAAAGTTTATTTATAGGACTACTATAGAAAACTACTTTTTAGCCAAAGTCAGTACATTTCGCAAGCTTACAAAATGCATTGCATTATCATAACGTTTAACATAACGCCCACCGAAGTAATCAGCGATCACCTTAACTGCTCCAGGGTTTCCGAGTTAAGGCAGGGCATCTCAGGAGCCGCGGCTTTGGTCCTCCTTCCGGTGAGCCTTCAGCTCACACTTGTGGGCCTCCACATCCCTGTGGAGACGCGCATTGTCCGCACGGATGCGGCGCGTCTCCTCAGGCTCACTGCGGCTGGCCAAGGCCTGCTCGACTTCGAGCATGCCGCTCGAAGCCTCCCTCAGGGCTTTGACCATCTTCCCCTTTAGGTTAAGGGACTTTGGGCTCACCTCAATGATTGAGGCAGCATACCGCCGAGCTACCGCCCTCAACTCTTCTACTCCCAGGAGTGTGGGAGTGTGTGCCGGTTGCGACCCCGAGGAAGGATCTTCCTCGGATCCCGGCACACGCTCGACCACTAGAGGCTTTTTACGGGAGGCCCGAGTGCTTATTGCGCGATTGAATTCGGCCTCCTCCGCCTCTATTCTCAGAGCCCACAGTGCGGCTTTCGCCTGGGCGAGCCCACTCCCGCGTCCTTTGGCCACAAAGCGACCACGCCGAGCGGTGTTGCACTTAGCCACTGCAACACCTGTCTCAGGATCGGACCCCGATGCGGCACTGGGGGAAGACCGGATCACCCCATGTCTGCGTTTCCTTCCCGCGGTCGCCTCTTAGTCCGACAAAATGTCGGAGTCTGGACCCGGAAGGCTTTTCTCCTCACGCCTCACACTATTTTTGTTTAGACAGGTCGGTGTGGACTTGAAATGTGCAGGGACTCCTGCTCCAGAGCAGTTTGTGCCCCCCCCCAGAGTACGAAGGGCAGACGGGGACCGAGGTCTCCGTGAGGGATTCTTCACCACTAATGATGATACCCTCCTGGGGACATTTTCAAATCGCTACTTTTCATGTTTTCCTTTTTTAGGGTGAGATTCCCATAGGTGGCGCCCTAGTCCTTACGCAACCCCTCAGCAGACGCCGAACCTCTAGGTTGACACAAAACAAAAGGACACGACAAAACCAAAACGAAAAAGAAAAGGATAACAAAACGGAGAAAAGAAAACAAATATAAAGACGAACAAACAACAAAGGGACAAAACCAAACAGATACCCAAGCCCCCTGAACGGCAGTCGCGTCCTCGAAGGTAAGCGGACCCTTTTTTCTTCCCTCTGTCGGTCATGGACCGGGCAAAAAACCTTCATGACCGACCTCCTCCAAACCGGGCATTAGCCCCGGCTAAAAAGAAGACAGGGTACTCGTGATGGTGTGCTCCCCGCCTTCTAACGCTTGCCGGTTAACCCTACGCCGCAGCACGCTAGACCACGGTTTCGGGGTGATATTTTATAGAGGTTTCCTTCCTCGCAGCACATTGAGTGGTCCCGACCGTCGTGCAATGGCCGGGTTACGGTATGACGTTATGCCGCATCCCAAGTGTTTCTCTTAAATGAGAAACACGAGAGCGACTTTCGACTGTTTGCATCGGTTCTCCGGTGGGCGATGGTGTCGTCACATACCTACGCCTGGACTGGCTGCTCTTAGTTTGGCCCCTTACCCTGAACCTACCGGTATGAGTAACTCTGCCGGTATAGCTTCAGGGATCATTGAGGCACGCAAGCCCCCCCACCACGGCAAGGTGGCAGCCTCGGGGGGGCACACATTTAAAACACATAGGTTTAGAGCGACATTGATTTTTGACAAACAAATCTGCAACAATTTAAGCATTGGATAGTAGGAAGAACGTTCATTTAAACTGGGAGATAGGCATGGAAAGAACAAATACAAGAAGAAAGATTTTGACCTCGGAAAGTAATGACTACTATTTAATCTATTTAATCTACTGGCCTTGAGAACTTCTTCGCAACCAGGAGGAAGATATAAGAACTCAACAAAGTCAGGTATTGATTAGTCAACAGGAACTCCTCTAACAAGACCCATTCTTGTAATATTGAATGTAGGAATAAAACCAGTGTTCTCTATAAAGTTGTTAGCATCTTGAGCTGAATTAAATTCTACAGATATTTTATTTCTTCCAATATTTTTAAAACCATAATTTAGAATTGCCTGTATTTTATTATTATGCAGAAACTGACCAAATTTAATAGCTCTAATTCCCAGTAGTCCCAGCTGAAAGGTTAGGGACCTCACGAGAGATATGGATAATGAAAGGGCCTTTATCATCAATGTTATTAGATTTAGGGGAGCTAGTAATGGAAGGTTGAGTATAAGTACACTGAATCGAAGGAAAGGCTTCTGAAGAGCCGGGTCTATTTCTTATTAATTTTTCGGCATTGCATTCTATAGTCGGGTTATCATCTACAAGTCGTTTACGATTTTGAGAACTCTTTTCAGTCGTAGTCGAACCCCCTGGATTAGATCTGTCTCCATAATCACCTAACAATTTGTTTAGTAATTACATATGTTCTGTCATACTTACCAAAACAAATAAACAAATTAACCAACACCACATAAAACAATATAACTGGAGTGACCCATCTAAGTTGTTAAAAAACTTTTATTATAACACAAAACCTCACTAACACGTGTTAGCTTCACCATGCAATCTTCCGGAATCGTAAAAAAAAAAAAAATATTATATTTTATAACAATTTGCTAATTAACTACAAATGCAAAACATAACACGTCTATCATATAACTTATTAATAAATTAGTAGATAGAAACACATCATTCAATAAGTTTTTAATTGTTAATATAATAAGCAATTATTTTGTCATTAAGTTTTTTGACCTAAATCGCATATTATTTTAAAGTGCAGTGCTGATAAATATGGTTGCATGACACAATCACACCTCGTTTGCTTTATTTATAATTCAATAGTAGATTGTATCACAAGGGAGCAAAATAATATTTTTACGGTGAGGGCGTTATTTGGAAGTACGAGCGAAGCGAAGAAGTCTAGAATAGATTCCCGAGCGTAGCGAGCGTAGCGAGTAGAATACTGAGTGCAGCGAGGGATTCAAAGTATATAGATCGAGGGAAAAATGTTATGCTCCCAAGTCATACACTCCACTTTTCATTCCCTTTCTATGAGAAAATATGTACGTACTGATTACAAGAACAGAGACGTCATTGGCGCGCTTTCCTTTTTTTTAAGTTAGCGCCATGCAACCAACACATATAGCAAGTAATTCATACAATTTGCGGTCGATTTCTTTGAATGTTCATACATATATATATTCTAATTATTTGATTTAGATTAAATGTTAAATTATAACTGAGTATGAATTTATACTCAATTTAGGAATTCTAATAAGTTATAATATTGCCGGAGATAACGAATATGAATGGATTAAAACAATAGATTTTAGATCATACAATGAATTTAAAAAAAAAAAACAAATGTCATTTATCCTAGTCCCTGATTCGAATGAATAGGCATTGCCTTAAAAGTGGAAAAGAAATGAAAAAAGAAGAAAAACGTTAGAATAGGCTGTATGGTCTCCGATCTTTGCCTGGTCCGAATTGATATTGGACAAATTGAAAAACAACAACTAGTCCTTGATTTCCATGACATTTTACGAAAAAAGGCGGGAACGTTTGACCGAATAGGCACGCTTTTTAAATAATTTAATTTTAAATTAGTTTAAGTTAAAAATTCTACTTCTTGAGTCTTTAAAGTTAAATTATTTTTGAGCTCCCCAGTATGGGGAACTCTAAAGAGAAAAGAAAGCGGAAAAAAGACACATCTCCAAGCAGCATTTCTAGATCCTCAGACGAATTAATAAATGAGGGAAACAAATTTATTCCTTTTAAAGTTCCAGACTACATTCGAAGATACCCTGAAAATAGCACAGCCAATGAGTATATAGTGTTCATACACAAAGTTGAAAACCAAGACCCTTTCTCAGAGAAAGAGAAATTATCCATTTCTACAGCCATTAGGCAACAATGCATTACAGGAGTAAAACATTTACTATCTATAAACAGATATAAAGTAGGGATTATCTTCGATATCCCCAATAATGCAAATGTCTTCTTACAAAATTTTAAATTGCATAAGCAATTAAACATTAAAACAAGCATACCTGCTGCAGCCACAGAAATTACTGGTGTTTTAAGAGGAATTTCCATAGATTTAGGTAATAAAGAAATCTTTAATTTATTAGGCAGTTCTAAAAATATAGTTCAAGTTCGAAGACTGATGACACGGGTCATCACTGAAGATGGTTCTTCATTTAGACCTACACCTACAGTAGCTGTAACGTTTGCAGCTACAGAATTACCTCAATATGTGTACTTAGATTCATGGCGACATGAGGTAAGTATATACATCCCTCCTGTAAAACAATGTCTTAACTGTCTGCGATATGGCCATGTAGCAAAGTATTGTAAGAATAGCACAAAATGCTCATTTTGTGGTGATAACCACAATTATAAAAACTGTAATATACCCAAAGAAAATGCCAAATGCATTAACTGTAAAGGTAGTCATATTGCAGTATCTTCAGATTGCCCAATAAAAAAGCAAAAAATAGAAGAAAATAAAAGCCAAAGCAGTCATGTATTCAGAATTATTTGGAGATTAAGCGTTTCCTACACTACCACCTAAAGATCCCCACAATCAAATTCAATTTTTCCTAAAATCTGAAATTTTTATAAATTTATTGATTGAAGCTTAGTCAAAATTGTTTCAACAAAAACTGATTATTCGCCAGTTAGCTCGATGAAAATTAAAAACATTATCTTGGTGACGTTTAGTAAAAAATATCCTAAATCTAAAAAAAATGGATCACATTAATATAGCACAATGGAATTCTCAAAGTATGCTATCTAATCGACATATTTTAACATATTTCTTATATCAGCATAACATACATATTGCCTTAATTAGTGAAACATGGTTAACCCCTGAAAAGAATTTAAATATTAAAGGATATAAAATAGAGCGTAAAGATTTAGGTAACAAGCATAATGGAGTTGTAATTATTATTCATAACAGCATATCCTATACAGTTATAAATACCTATAGTGATAATACATTTCAAAATATTTGTATAAGAATTAACATAAATAATAAGGAAACAAGTATTGTTAGTTTTTAGTCATAAAAACAAGACATTGATAGTGTGCGGTGATTTTAATGTAGATATATTACATATAACTTCGTATAGTGTACGTTTATTAAATTTGTTTAAATCTTTTAATTTATTGAACGTCTTTTCGGAACCAACTCGCATTACTAATATTTCTGCAACTTGTATTGATAATGTGTTCTGTCACTGTAACATTTATGAAGAGATGATAATGGCCAATTTAAGTTCAGACCACTGTGGTCAAAAATTTTCCCTTTTAATTGGCCATAAAATTAAAAGGCCCCTAAAATATAGTTGCAGGCCGATTACAAAAAATAGAATCATTACTTTTAAAAATAATATTGCAAAAAAAATAGTTAAAGTAAATTTAACAGACGATAATCCAAATAATCTATATAATAAAGTATTCGAACTTGTATTACATGAATTTAATAATACGTTTAAGTCTATAACAAAGATAAAATACTTTCATCTTAAATTTAGTGATTGGGCGACCGTAGGAATATATAAAAGTAGAGAAAAGTTATACGATTTATATGGAGAGAGGCAATGGAATCATGATCCGTTGTCTTGAATAAAGTTAGGATATTTTCTAAAATATTTAAGAACGTTTGCTTACAAGCCAAGTCGATATATATTCAAAATAAAATCGTAAATTCAGACGATAAAATAAAAGCAACTTGGGATGTTTTATCTAGCGTTACGGGGAAAACTAGGACTGCTAAAGAACCTATAAAGTTAAAAATTAATGATAAAGTAGTAAGTACAGATATATATATGGCGACCATTTTTGAATCTTTTTTTACTGAAATTTCATTAGCAGTCACGCGTAATTTAAATTCTTCATCATCTGATGCAATCATGGAACTAACTAATAACGTTAGAGTCAGTAATAAATGTTTTGTTTTTAAGCCTGTTTCATCTGATGAAATTGTTAAAACGTTTAGAACCTTAAATCTGAAAAAAACCGGTGATCTTTGGGGTATATCAGTTAAATTACTTAGCAATATTATAAATGAAATTGCCCCACAACTTTGCTTAATTTTCAACAAATGTATTGAAACCGGTATTTTTTCAGATTTGATGAAAAGTAGTAAAGTAGTTCCTTTGTTTAAAAATGGCGATACAAAAGAACCGGGAAACTATAGGCCTATCTCTGTTTCACCGACCTTAAGTAAGATCTTTGAAAAGATTATTTTAAATCAAATGTCAGAATTTGTTTCTAGCAATAAAATCATGCATAGTGAACAATATGGTTTCACCAAAGGTAAATCAACAACTGATGCGGGTGCCACGCTTTTTAAGCACATTTACGACGCATGGGAAAAATCGCAGAATGCAATCGGGGTGTTTTGCGATTTATCCAAGGCCTTTGATTGCGTTGACCATCAAACGTTACTATGCAAACTTAACCACTATGGTGTGCGTAGTGTTGCGCTTGATCTTATTGCCTCTTACCTAGATCAAAGAGTCCAGACGGTTGATGTAAATAATTCTAAATCGGCTGGTTCTTACCTAAAGATGGGTGTTCCACAAGGATCTATTCTTGTTCCCTTTTTATTTTTACTTTATATTAATGATTTGCCCTTTTTCGTAAAGGGCTTATGTGACATTGTGCTTTTTGCTGACGATACCTCGCTTATTTTTAAAGTCGGGCGTAATAGAACTAATTATGACGAAGTAAACAGCGCTCTGTCACGTGTTCTTCATTGGTTCGAAATAAATAATTTGGTCTTAAATACAAGGAAAACCAAATGCATGGAGTTTACACTTCCCAATGTAAAAAGTCAGAATTGTAGCCTGCTCCTTAACAATGAAGTTTTGGAAATGACTGACTCAACGGTTTTCCTAGGTATAACTTTAGATAAAAAGCTCCAGTGGAATCCCCATCTGTCAACACTCGCAGGCAAAATCAGCTCCGCCGTCTATACAATTAAAAAAATAAGACAATTAACAGATCTCAATACAGCTCGACTTGTTTATTTAGTTACTTTCATTGCATTTTGTCTTACGGCATTTTGTTATGGGGCAGTGCTGCTGAAGTTAATTCTCTATTTATTTTACAAAAAAGAGCTGTGCGGGCTATTTATAACTTAAAAGCTAGAGATTCCCTGAGAGATGTCTTTAAAGAAATTGGTATTCTTACGGTCGTTTCTCAATACATATTTAATAACATTTTATTTGTACGTCACAATTTGGATACATATGTAAAAAACAGTGATAGACACGCTATAAATACTAGAAATAAAAATAAACTTTCAACGCAGATATTTCGTCTGCAAAAAGTTAAAAAATCCTTCATGGCCATGAGTGTTCGCATATATAATAAGCTTCCACAAGATATCTTAGACCTTCCTTTAAGTGCTTTTAAATCTAAAATTAAAAGTATACTGTTAAATAAAGCTTATTATAGCATACAAGAATTCTTAGTTGATCGTATTTCGATCAAGTAAAAGGTTAGGTTGTGGAGCTTTGGTTGTTGACTCATTTGCAGGATATTCTAATCTGTACATCAAACATTGTTCACCTATTTTAAAAAGAGCAACTGTTGAGTTTCTGGCCAGCTCTTCTCAACAGAACAGCATTCCGAGCTGGTGGTAGCTTAAGGACGGACTGAGTACTGACAATTTATAATGTAATAATTGACGATTCAAAAGTGCGTGTAAATGCCTATTTGAATAAAGATATTTTGAATTTGAATTTATATAGTCCTCCAAAAAAACTGTCTTGATATTTTAGTTAGTAACATACCAAAGCCAATTATTCTAGCAGGCGATTTTAATGCTAACCACACTCTGTGGAGCAGTAATAATATAAATAAACGGGGAAAAGAAATTCTTGAAGTCGTTGATAATAACAATCTGGTTTTGGTTTAATGGTCAACCTACTACAGTAGGGTCCTCAACTTGGCGTCCAAATGCTCTAGATCTAACAATAGTGTCTCCATCAATTGCTCTTTGTTGTGATTGGTGGGTTCATGACAACCCTCTTGGCAGTTACCATTTACCAGTTATAATTAAATTTGTAATTAATAAGAATACTATGAATAATTCTAATTGTTCTTTAATGGGAAAAAATATTCCTCAATATCCCAATATTAAGTGTTTGAACTGGGACATATATGACAAAGTAATAACGGAATTATTTTCAAATTTTGTTTTTGACTCAATAAACCCACTAAATTCATATTCGAAATTCATTAATACACTGCATGTAGGTATTAAAAAATGTATGCCTAATCTTAAACCATCCAAAGGTACTACAGAGAATAATAGGAGGAAAAAAAAACCTTGCCATCCCTGGTGGAATAGTAAATGTACACTTGCAGTCCAAAATAGTAAACAGGCATACTTGGAATTTAAAAACAACCCTAACGAAACTAATTATATAAATTTTAAAAAACTTCAAGCATTTAAGAAAATAATATTAAAAAGAGAAAGGCAGAAAAGCTGGCTAGATCTCTGTACATCGTTTAATCGTTGTACTCCTATGACATTGATATGGAAATATATGAAAAAGTTTAATAATACACATATAAAAGATTTTAATCAATATGACAATCACAAGTGGATTCATAACTTTTTAAAGAAATACCCACCAGACTATGCTAAAGATAACAAAATATTACAGTTTAAATATAATGTAAACGAAAAAAATAAATATCTTGTTATGCCATTTTCATGTTCAGAACTAAATTCAGCAGTAATAAGTAGAAAAGATACAACAGTTGGTTTGGATGGTATTTCCTATTTGCTTTTTAAAAAAATGAATAGTGGAATTTTGAATATATTTCTTAACACTATCAATAGTCTTTGGAAACAAGGAATAATTCCTGAAGACTGGAAAACAGATTGTACCAATAATAAAACCTCAAAAAATATAATAAATATAATGAAAACTCATATCGTCCCATAACCTTAAAAGTTGTGTTGGTAAAATTTTTGAACAACTTTTGAAACAACGCATTGAATTTTTCATTGAGCAAAATAATATTTTACCACATAATCAATTTGGTTTCCGTAAAGGGAAATCTGCCCAAGAGAGTATAAGTATCTTACAACTGCAAATTCAAAAATCGGTTCAGCAAAAAGAAAATCTTGTTTGTGTATTCTTGGACATTGAAGGTGCGTATAACAACGGAAATTTGGAAATATTAAACGAAGAATTACAACAAATTGGATTACCTGGCAAAATTTTAAACTGGATTTTTTATTTCTTATATGAAAGAAAAGTATATGTTAAATATGGTAATGTTTTCGGACCTAGATATTCATATAGAGGTGTTTGCCAAGGGGGAATTCTGAGCCCTTTAATGTACTTACTGTATATACGTAAATTAAAGTTACACCTAGGTTCTCAAGTTAACAATTTAAGATACGCCGATGATTTAGTTATCTATTTCTCCGGGAAATGTGTTTCTGAAACTGTAAATATAATTAATAAGTCTTTAGTGAGCTTAAGTATTTTTTTTAATTACCTTAATTTGAATATTAACATCAGTAAATCTAAAGTTGCTGTCTTTGGGAAAAAACACATTTCTCCTGTAAAAATCTTTTATAACACGTGTTTGACGGTTGGAACTGGGGTTAAATTCTTAGGTGTCAGTTTTAGTAGTAATCTTTCTTGGACAAAATACGTCGATGATATAGTAATTAGAGCTTCTCGATCTCTAAATGTTATTAAATCTTTAGCTAAAAGTTATTGGGGAGCAGACCCAAAGATACTATTGTTGCTATATAAATCATTGGTTCGCAGCCATTTTGAATATGGTTTCTTTTGTTTTGCTTCTAAGAATCAACTGATTCATAAGCTTGAAGTAATCCAAAATTCTAGCTTGCGCATTATTACAAGTGCATTTAAAACTACTCCGATTATCTCAATACAAGTTGAATGTAGTTAGTCTTCCTCCTCTAAAAATCAGATTTAAATACTTAAAAAAGAAGTTTCTCTTAAAACTATATTCTGTTAGAAATAACTATCTGTTTAATTGTCTTTTAAAAGACTCTTCTTCTAATCATAAATCCCTATATCTCCTAAGTGGTTTTACCGAATTCTCTGATTTCTTAACGTCAATGAATATCCATAGAACTGAGAATAACTGGCCGTGCTTCAAAGATACTTACGCAAGTAAATATGCATGTATTGAAATTATCATAGATTCAAAACTTAAAAGAAAAGAGGAAGTATATGAAATGTGTTCTAATTTTAAAAATTACCAATTTATTTATACTGATGGATCGAAGAACTCGGATAGTACGTCGATCGCTATTTATGATAGCAAAAATAGTATTGGTGTAGGTGAAAAAATTAACCCGGACGCAAGTATTTTTACTGCCGAAGCTTTAGCCATTTTGTCAGCTTTACATTATTTTTAAAAAAGGAATACAGAATTTAAATGGATTGTAGCAAGTGACAGTATGAGCGTACTTACAGCATTAAGTAATCACAAGATTCATTCTAAAAATAATTATCTAATATATATATTTTTTTTTATATAAAAATAAAAAAAAATAAAAAATATTTAATATATGAAATCCAACAGAAATGGCTTCAGCTTACTAAGGATGGATATTTCATATCTTTTATTTGGATTCCTGCACATATTGGCGTGACTGGAAATGAGAGCGCAGATTTCTTGGCAAGAACAATATCAAATTTCAAACCTTTAATACCAAATAAAAATTCAAGAGATAATTATGTAAATAAGGCTGCCATTCCTTATACTGATGTTGTAATAAAAATCAGAAATGACAGTTGGAATGTTTGGCTTAAGACATGGAACTCTTGCACCAGCATTGAGAAGAAAGGCTTGTGGTATGCAGATATACAGGATAATATTTTTACTACACCCTGGTTTTCAAAAGCTAAAATATTTAAAAATAGAAAATTTTACACGACTATATTCCGTCTACGCCTTGGTCACTGTCGGATTAATTATCATCTATTTAGAATGAAAATGGCTGAATCTGAAACTTGTATGTTTTGTCAAACTGAATCGCAAACATTACAACACATTTTCTTCAATTGCTCGTCTTTCGGTATTCAACGCCTAGTGCTGATCGACGAATTGCTTTACAATTACGAAACAATAGAAAATGTACCGCGCTCTTTGAGGATTCTTTTAAAAAACTCTGATAATTATCCATATTTGTATAAATATATACAAAATACGATACAAGAATTATAAAAGTTAATAAAATATAAAATAAAACATAAATAAAAATGAAAATTATCGAACAAGACGTAAACAATAAAAAGAAAAGAAACGAGTGAGCATTAAACCAAGAAAATACCCTCTTAAGTTGAGCGTGTATATCTTTATGAATTAAATACTTTAAAATACGATTGAATAGGGTTGCCCTTAATATATTAAACAAATGACAAAAATTAAAATTTGAAGACAATTTTTTTAAATACTCATAAAACAACGAATTAATAGGCATTGCCTTAAAGTGGAAAAGAAATGAGAAAAGAAGAAAAACGTTAGAATAGGCTGTATGGTCTCCGATCTTTGCCTGGTCCGAATTGATATTGGACAAATTGAAAAACAACAACAACAACAACCATGACATTTTACAAAAACATGTTTATAAAATAAATTTGTAAGGAAAATTATTTACATTGCAATCTAAGAAAGTGTTTGAGGACTTAAGTATCTTTAATACAAAATTAATGAAGAAATAAAAAAAAAATCATGAAGAACTTATGTTTGTCACAAGTTTCATCAAAGAAACAAATAGTAAACAGTGATGAAAAGTTTTTTATTGGTTACGCTCATCATGATAGTTCTACATTAGGCAGTTTTTTTAAGTGTTCCAACAACTGTGTTGTGAGCCACTTTGACTGTAATGGTGTAGAGAATTGGTCTACAGCCCTTCCTAACGAGGCGTCTGACGGAAACTCACCAGTGAATGTCACTTTCTTGGGCTTATACAATTTTGTAAGTGTTGGTTTGTCAAATGGAGAGCTGTTTAGTATAGGCGATTGTGGTGAATCAATTGACTTGATTGGTGTCTACGATAACGGATTACTGGTATGTTGTAATTTATCTCAATAATATATAAAACAATATAATTTCCTTAATTGATACTTTACGCTTTTGTTAGGCAATGGAATGGAGTCCAGACCAAGAGATACTCACACTGGTTACCAAGGATTTGAAAATGATATTAATGTGTTGTGCATTTGACACAATCAATGAATGTTATCTGTTAAGTGAAGATTTCGGTGAAAAACAGTTTATAAATGTTGGTGGGGGAAAGAAAGAAACTCAATTTCATGGGTCAGAAGGAAAACAAGCGGCAAAAGCTACAACTGTAGTGATTGGAGGTATGATTTAAAATCACTAATAATAGTATTTGTAAACATTATGTTAATAGTAATTGTTATGTTATTATTTGAGAAAGTTATTAAGTTGTATGTGGGTATAAAAATAATAAATGTGACAAGTTGTACTAATGCTGGTTTCGTAATAAATAAGTGGTGTATCATGATTAAAAAGCCTTTTAAATTGTAATATACATGTTATAATAGTGGCGACAAGCATTATCGTGAACAACTTTATTTTGCATTGGAAGCGGCTGGTAAATTGGAAAGTGCAGAAAAGAGCCTTATTTTTATCTCAATGTGGAAAAGAAGCCTTTTCATTAATTGTTTCGCTGCTGGCACCTAGAAAACTAAGTGAAGTTTCTTTTGAAGAAATTATTGAATTACTTAATAAATTCTTTGTTCGCACACCTCATCCAATATTATAAACTGAAAAATTCTATGCACGTAAACAGAGATCAGGCGAATCTATCACTAATTTTGTGGCAGCATTACATGATATTAGTTCAAGATGTAAATTTTCTGAATTGGGACGACGCTTAGCAGAACAAATAATACTAGGTATACATAATGACAACTTAAAGAAAGAGTTGTTGAAAATGAAGCTTGAAGAAGTTACGTACGAAAAAGTGGTGCAACAGGAATTTCGAAGCTATTCAGATGGCGAAATCTATAAGAAATGATATGTCATATCAAGACGGCTTTAAAAATTCCACAAGAAATGCATGCGAACCTATGGAACTGAATGCAATTAGTACCAAGACGTGCTCACACTGTGCGAAGCGCCATGGAGACAGGAAATGTCGTTTTGCTAGTGCTACTTGCTATAAATGTAATAAAAAAGGTCACATTAAGGGGGCCTGTACAGTAGATAAAAGGAACATGCATATTGACAACTGTGGCAATGTAATATCTGAACACTTGCACCAGGAAAAATTAACAGGGGATATAAAAACTATTGATGGTATGAAACTAATGACTACTGAAATTAATGTCAATACTGTGAGATCAAATCCATACATGGTGGATGTCACAATTAATGGGGTAATAATACCTCCATACTTCCACACAGTGTCTATTTGAGACATAAAGATATTTTTCACGATTTAACATTCTGTGATAGTAAATTTGTAACTTGGACAAATGAGAAGTTGAATATTAAAGGAAAAATGATAGCTTCTATTGAGTTCAAAGATAAAAAGGTTAATTTACCTTTACTTATAAGCTGCGGCAGAGGACCAGCTTTAATGGGACGCACATGGTTTAAAGACTTAGAAATTTCACTTCAAGGGATCAATGCTGTAAATTACAACAAAGAAGTAGTTAACTCTAAATACACCCTTGGGCCTGATGCGAATGAATTGTCTTGCGTATGGAGTGAATGCAGCCACAGCTACATTTCAACGACTAATGACCTCCCTGTTGGCAGGTGTTGAGGGTGTTGCGTGCCTGTTAGATGACATAGTTATTTCTGGCATAAGTATAGAAGAACGTGATCAAAGACTTCTACAGGTTCTTCAGAGGTTGGATGATGTTGGTCTACGGTTAAATATAAATAAGTGTGTATTTGCTGTAACATGGGTATGTTTTTTGGGCTACGAAATTGACAGTGAAGGTATTCATCCTTCAAAGGAAAAAGTGCAAGAAATTAGAGGGAAGTCTGCTCCACAGAAAAAACAGAATTAAAGGCATTTTTAGGCCTTTATAACTTTTATGAGAGATTTGTAATGAATAATGTTTCAGTTATGCAACCCTTGTATAGGTTATTAAAAGATAAAGTTAATTGGCATTGGACAAAAAATGAACAAGTTGCATTTGATAAAGCAAAGTCGCTTTTGAAGTCAGAGTTGACTTTAGTTCATTAGAGCTTAAAGCGGGAGTTAATAATGTTGTGATTCAAGTGACTATGGGCTAGGTTCCATGTTAGTACATAAAATACTAGATGGTACAGAGAAGCCCATTATAATGAGTTCTAGAACACTCCAAGATCATGAACGACGTTATGCTCAAATTGATAAGGAGGCCTTAGCTATCATGTTTGGTCTTAAGAAGTTTAGACAATATTTGTTAGGTCGAAAATTCATGATATGCACTGATCATAAACCATTGTTGGGCATATTTGGTCGAGAGAAACCTATTCCTAACCTTGTATCAGCAAGAATGCTTAGATGGGCCTTAACACTCAATACCTTTGACTATACTTTAGTATACCGTCCAGGCAAAGAAATGGCAAATGTTGATAGCCTTAGTAGGTGGCCTACCTTGTGTATATCCAATGATTGTGAAAATGAAGAATATATATCTTTATTTGAACAAAAGAATGTACTAGGTTTAAATTCAAAAGACATTGCTCAAGAAACAGAAAAGGATCAGATTTTAAAAAGAGTTAAATTTTTTTTATTACATTGATGGCCACATGTTATAAATGGGGAATTACAGACATATTATCGAAAAAGGGAAAGCTTGTCACTGAATAAGGATTGCATTTTGTGGGCTAATAGAGTTGTAATACCAAAAGCAATGCAGAGGGAAATATTAAATATACTGCATGAAGGCCATAGTGGAATGGTGCAAATGAAAATGACGGCAAGAGCATATGTTTGGTTTCCTTCACTTGACTCGGATATACAGAACATAGTTTCTATATGTGACTCTTGTCAGCTGAATAGAAATAACCCCCCGAGAACTGAACATCATTGGCCGGAAGCAACAAAGCCTTGGTCAAGAGTGCACATAGATTTTATGGGGAAAACATTTTTAATATTAATAGATTCTTACAGCAAGTGGCCAATTGTTGACATAATGCCATCCATGTCAAGCAGAGCTGTAGTTCCCTCCTTGCGAAAGGCTTGTGCTGATCATGGGCTACCGGAGCTTGTGATATCAGATAATGGCCTTGCATTTATAGGACAAGAATTTCAAGAATTTGTTGTGAAAAATAATATCAAACACATTACTGGTGCCCCTTATTAGCCTGCTACGAATGGCCAAGTTGAGCGGCTGATACAGACAATTAAGTCAAAGCTCAGGAAGCAAGTAGATATGCCTTGGGCAGAGCGAATAGCGAGGATGCTATTTCATATGCGTACTGCCCCTAGTACAGTGACTGGAAAGACTCCTGCGGAGATGTTGAATGGCAGGAAGTACAGAACCGCACTTACATTATTGCATCCTGACTTAAATACACAATCAGAACTTGTAAGAGAAGATGGTAGAAGGGAAGGTAGAAGAGTAAAGAACTTTGAAGTTGGAGATCATGTTTTACTGCGATTGTATAACATGAATGCGAAATGGCAGCGTGGAGTGGTGACTAATAAAGTGGCATCAGCCTTATTTGAAGTGCGAGCCCAGGATGGTGTGATACATCGGAGACATGTAGATCAGCTGCATAAAACTAAACCACCTATGCAAAGTGGTGATCAAACGTTACAGCAAAATTATGATAGTGAAAGTGATGCTGATAATGACTCTATTATTTTGCCTCCTCCAGAGGAGTGGTCAGACATAATTGGGTGTTGATTGTGTATATTTATATAAAATAGTTTAATATTGTGTTTTTGACTTGAAAGGAAGGTGTTATGTTATTATTTGAAAAAGTTATTAAGTTGTATGTGGGTATAAAAATAATAAATGTGACAAGTTGTACCAATGCTTGTTTCGTAATAAATAAGTGGTGTATCATGATTAAAAAGCCTTTTAAATTGTAAATTACAAGTTATAATAGTAATGGTTTAAATATTATTTGACTTCTTAATATACTCGATCATGTACATTTTTTTATTATACCTTCAAAATATACTTTATATTTCATTAAATCGTTGTTACACAAATCGCTTTGCAGACAACTCATCCGCATTGGATAGAAGAGTTGTAATATCATGGCAAGGGGATGGTTATATGTTTGCTGTGGGCTTTACAATTGATGGTATTAGACGATTTAAAATATTTGATTGGGAGGGTAACTTACAGTGTACTAGTGAAATTCAGCCTGGTCTAGAAGCCAATATGTCATGGAGACCAAGTGGAAACTTGATAGCAACAACACGGAAACTCCCTGACAAATATCTAGTTTCATTCTTTGAGAAAAATGGTCTTAAGCATGAAGAGTTTGTCATACATGTCAATTTAACTACATCTGTTGAAGATATCTTTTGGAGTTTTGATTCTGAAATATTAACTTTACTGTGCAAAGACACAAGTAACAATACGCAACAAGTTTTACTCTTCGTTTCAAGCAATTATCACTGGTACCTGAAACAAGCACTATATTTTAATGCAGAACAAAGTATATCAAGACTTATTTGGGATAATGATTTAGATATTGCCACTAATAAAAAAATGCATATTATTTTAGAAAATGGTCAATATTTCAATTACACATGGATATGGGATATAAATCACAGTGTAGGAAAAAATAGCAATGATGATGCCGTCGTGTCTGTTATAGATGGAAAAAAATTATTGATGACTGCATTTAGATACACTTTAGTGCATCCACCAATGGCAGGGTTTACAATAGAATTTGAGTCTTATATAAATTCTGTGCATTTTGCACAAGACAGTAACATGGATTCAAATAGCTTATTTGTATGTACTAATGAAAAATTAGTATTTTTGGAACAAAATAATAAAAATCCCCTTGATTACAGGATTACTAAAACAATACTACTTGATAAATTTGATTTTCCATTTAAGCTGTACAATTGGCATTGGTTGGATAGCGAGACGTTATTATGTGCTTCAATTGACGATAATAATAATAATGAAATTGTTCAATATAAGATTTCGTCTGAAAAATTGACCAGATGCAGCTCACAATTATTACCTTCAGCGTTAACTCATTTTCAAAGTCATCCATTATCGCCAAAAAGTGTTTATTTACAATTGGATTCTGGAAACATTTTGCTATACAGATCAGATAATACAATTATTCCTCAAGACATTTTTCTGCCAGAAGCTTGTCCGAAGTTTAGTGTTTTGTCAGTAGATGATGATATATACTTTTTGGGTTTGTCATATAAGGGCTATTTTTATATTAATGACAAACTTATTCTTAATAATGTGAGTTCATTTTATGTTCACACCAATTTTCTTTTACTAACTACTTTAAAGGATACACTCCTCTGTAGTGAGCTTACAAAACTGGGATTAGATAGTATTCAATCATATGACAAAAGTGAAATATCAGAAATTTATAACAGAGAAATAGAAAGAGAATCTAAATTGATAATTGCAGTTCCACAAAGTACAAGAACTATATTACAAATGCCGAGAGGAAATTTAGAAACAATACAATCAAGACCACTTTCTTTAAAAATAATTGGTGAATATCTTGACTCACTCAAATATGAAGAAGCTTTTGATTTAATGAGAAAGCAAAGGATAAACCTTAATTTGATATATGATCATAATCCTAAACATTTTATAGATAATATAAATGTTTTTCTTGAGTCTATAAAAAATAACTCATGGCTCAGCCTATTTTTGTCAGATCTAGAAAATGAAGATGTTACAAGAACTATATATGCTAGTAGTTATCCTGATAGAAAAAAAATTAATACAGAAAATTCAAGAAAAATACATTATGTGTGTGACATTTTGAGAGAAAATTTGATTAAAGCATCTGACAGTTCTGAGAGAATTCTACCTCTTTTGACAACATTTGTTAAGAAAAATACAGCGGAAGATTTAGAAAAAGCATTAAGTGTAATCAAAGAACTTAAAATACAGGAGTCTTCTGGATCAAAATTACCAGTTACATTGGATGAGGCATTGAAATATTTGTTATATATGGTGAATGTAGATCAATTATTTGATGTTGCTCTCGGGATGTATGACTTCGATCTTGTTTTGTTAGTTGCTACCAAATCACAGAAAGATCCCAAGGAATATATTCCAATGCTGAACGAACTCAATGAAATGGATGAAAGTTACAAAAGATTCACTATAAACAAACACTTAAAGAGGTTTGATAGAGCAGTTCAATCGCTTGCTAAATGTGGACCATCCAGATATGAAGAACTAAAATTATTTGTTAAATATCACAGTCTCTATAGAGAAGCATTGGATCTGTTTACTAAAGAGGATGAAATTTTCAAGCAAATATCCAATGACTTTGGTTTGTATCTTAAACTGAAGAAACAATATATTGAAGCTGGTATTATATATGAAAGTGCTCAAAGTTTTGATAAAGCTATCGAATGTTATAAAGAGGCATTGGAATGGGAATTAGTTTTAAGCTTAGCTCAAGATAAATCCAAACAAGAGTTAAAAGGTTTGTGTTGGTAAGTGTTAGTGGCATTTATTTTCAGTTATTTTTAATTATTACCATTTTCTCACTGTAAAATAGAAAGAGTAGGTAAATATAACTAAATGTCTTTCAGGGATCTTGCAAGTGCATTAAAAGAAAAAAAACGTTACACAGAAGCACTACAAGTTCTGGATCTAGTTAGTGATGATGGTGAAGATATTATTAATGTTGCTATCGAGTGTGCTCAATATAAAACAGTCTTGAGAATGTGTACAAAATATAATAAAAGAGATTTAATTGGTATGTATTTTTTAACTAAATTTAATTAATTATTAATTTAAAAAATGACAATTATTTTCGTTCTTCCTTTGATTTTTGAAGAAAATATTAGAAATACTTATACCCCTGACTCACCATGAACATGAATTTTATGAAAGTCACCCTATTGACAGACCTTGACCTCCTGAGTACGAAAAAATTAGTCTTAGGTTTCGCCGATTTCTTGATCAAAAGCTATGAAGGGTCTAAGTTGGAAAGTTCAATTAATGAATTACTTGACCGATTTTGTTTAAACTTAGAATTCTTATTAAGTGCGGGTAGTTGAACATCAATCAACTGGAGATACGATATTTCAGCTTTGCCGGAGTTGACTGATTATTTTTTGAATATTGTTACAGATAAAAAATTATTGCCATCTCTTATCAGTGAATACCATAATATGAAAGATTTGTTAGAATCAAACTGGAACAGTTTTATTGCCCTTAGAAATCGTCTCCAAGTTGTTAGAGAGATTAAAAGCAAAAAGCCCGTTGAAAACTATGAATCTATTAGTGATTTGTATTCTGATGCTGGCAGCACAATTGCTTCTTCTTCGGGGTCCGGGTAAGTATTTAAAACTTCGCAGCAGGCTAATATTAGTTAGATGCTTCAGAAATTCGCATCACAAACTTTAGTTTACCTTATGGAGAGCTAAGTGTCTCCTAAACGTGAATAAAGCCAGTGGTTCTGATGATATATCAACAATTATCAACCTCTGTAGCTGAGTTCTCTGATATATCATAATATCTTTATAGACTCTTTTGAGAGTGGAATAATGTTAAAACCCTGAAGGCCTGAAACCCTACTAACGTGCAACCTTTGCCCAATAAAGATAATTGTGGTGAGCTTGAAAACTACAGACCGATTTCAATCACCTGTATACTCTGAAAAATTATGGAGCAAGTATTGTCCGTCATTGAGGAGATCGATACCTACAACGTAACGGTCTCCTCAATGTCGGACAGTAGATTTCTCTCAGACGTCTTTGATTATCGCCAAAAGAAACTCTTTTACATTGGCTTCTAATTTCCAAAATGTATCTTTGAAAACAGTGATTTCCTTCAGTTGTTAGTGGTAGAGATTTCATCGAAAATCCATTTTGATCGGTTCGTTTGGTCCAGAATTAGTAGGGATTCGAGAGTTCTGGCTCACCCTCAAAATCCCTTCTGGCTCTTCCCAAAATCGTGCCACCCGAACATCTTAAACCAAAAAAAAAAAAGGGTCTTGCCGCGATCTTTTTTGCTCTATCTCTGAGCGACCCAGTGGGATCCTGGCTGTGTATCTGTATCCAAGTTGCTTTTTAAAACTGTGGGTGCTTCTACATGAATAGGCAACCTGTTTGCTGAATACACGCTATTTTGTAAGGATGCGTGAATTTTAGCTAAGCATTTTTGGATCTCAATAGTATTCATATTTATAGGTAAATTAATTAATTAATTAGACTTGTGCTGCCTTGAAGATTACTCATGGGAATGTTAACCTTCAAAACATAGGTTCATTATTTAAGAGTCATAAATTAAAAGATTTAACTTGTGTAGGTAATTTTATTCAAAAACGTTCTTATATCTACTTACATAATATTATAACTTAACTGTATCTTAACTACTATAGTCTACAATTACATCTTCGACTCTGCATAAACTATTGTTTATGCAGAGTCGAAGATGGGTCGATGTGTTAGCATCATCGCTATTTGTTGAAATATAAGCTGTGCAATTATTGGGTCGAGCCCTTGATACCGTTGAACTCATAAATTTTTTGTTTTTTTTTTGTTCGGGTGGCACGATTTTGGGGTGAGCCAGAACTCTCGAATCCCTACTACGTCCAAAACGAAAGTAGCTGCCAGAAAGCTTGGCGTGTTTGCGAACGTCCGACAGTATTACAAGTATAGTACAGATCCGGTCGTGTGTGCAATACTGCGGTCACGTAGTAGACGATACCTCTAAAAAAACATAAAATATTCTTTTTATTTTATTTTAACCAAAAAATAATTTCATGAAATTAGTGCTATTTACTATATATGAACACATTACCACTTGATGCTTCGACATGAAATTTAGTCATGCATTGGCCTTTCAGATCCAGTAAAAACAGCAGAAAACACGAACGTAAGGTAGCTTCGTTAAAAGAGGGTTCCCAGTATGAGGATACAGCACTTGTATTAGCTTTATACAGCCTAGTAACATCATCATATGAGTTGCGGCTACCAATTAAAGAATTGAATATAGCTTTAAGTTGTTTAAATAAAAATAGCGAAGCTATTGATCTACAGGTAAATTAAAAACAACTGAATTAATACTAAAATTTTTATTATGTATTTATAATCAATATTTTTTAGTCTAATCTTGAAAAACTACTTAAAGAAATGAAGGATAGCTTCAAGCAAATTTGGAGTAATAATTTTACTCTAGAAGCTACAAATGCAGCAGTTGAAGCAGAAAATGTACCTGAAGGGTTTAGTGTGATGCCGCTAGGGATGGCTACTCTTGGTAAGTATATATAAAGGCGATAGCGATATATTCCCTAGATCTCAAACAATAAGATATTATAGTATGAATATTATTTGTAATTAGCACTAATAAAATAAAAAGAAAAAAAAGATATCTTCATTATACTTCGACATTTAAACAAATAGCTTCAAAGTTGTATTTACAAACTTCGACGCATTCTGTCCTCAACTATTTTTCAAGGTAAAAAACATTTAAAAAAACCTAAAATCTGTTAAAAAAATTCGGCACGCGCATGTATTTGTAAAGCTAAATTTTTAGAAAAAAATTTACCAATGAAGTCTATGGGATTTTAATTTTTCCGTGATTATTCCTTAACGACATCGAGTATTTGAAAAATTTTTAAACCATCACCAAACTGTTCTTTGTCAGTGTGCCAAATTTATAAATTTTCAGATATACTGTTTCTGATTGATGCTTACACAAAGGATGCAGAAGTCTCTCGTAGAAAGCTTCGTTCAATTGTTTTCTGCCACAAATTTATTTAAACTTTAGTTAGTTTCTTTCGATTAAAATTTTGTATTATATATTTTTTTGTATTTTCAGAACCTCATTTAAGAATAGCACCTGTTATAGAAGAGGTACAATGGAAACTCGAGGGACTTCACTAAGATCTAATTTGCATTATTTTATGCAGTTTTGTATTATTATACACTTTGAAATAATATATTTTATATATTTTTAGGGTAAGCAATAAAATTCTATATATAAATTGGAATTTTATTAAAAATCACTCCAAATTACAAATCTCTTAGTTTAAATACATGAACTGACTTAAACTAATGCAAAAGCTTTGAATATAGTAATATTCAAAAACATTACTTTCTTAACTGAGGCTTCAAAAGCTTAATTCTAATATATTAATGAGATCTTTTTTAAAACGTAACTTTGTCTAACCTTTTTGTTGTATCTTTGAAATAAATTTCATTGCAGTTATATTGAGTGTCCGAGCTAAGTTGTTGTTGTTCAGTTGAAACTGAACTTTCAGCTTTGCTATCAGTATCAACAAAAACCGAAACTAATTCAAAACGTTTTTCTAATTTGTATCTACTTCAGCATTTAATCTAGTGTATTTTATTTAAAAAAATTTGAAGAGTCATAAGTGTTAAATAAAATGAAAAGACTATAATTAAAGTGCTTTATTTTTTTTGTATTGAAATAAACATTTTTGAGTAAACTTCTCAAAAAAGCGGGTTAACATAAATTACAAGGTCGCCAAACGATGCACAAACACTCAAGCCATTTTTTGGCTGAAACCAACTTTTTTGACGAGAACTGACCGAAACCGAACTTTCAGTGGTTCAGTAACATATATAGTTTGCATTTATCTGCCAAAAGTGCGTAATAAATCAAATTTCTTTAAATATTAGTATCCTCAAAAGATAATACAGAAGAAGATAATATAGAAGTACAATACAGATACACCATAAAGGTTAGTGAACTGTAATCCTACACATAAATAACACACCTTAATTAATTATAATTAAATTTAATGAGTAGTATGTAGTAGTTCATGGTACATCAAGTAAATTCATAAAACTTATCTATCATATGCTAATTGAATATATAAATCAATTTAAAATCTCAATTGCAATATTACTCTTAATACCACTAAGACCTAGCAGAAAACAAATCTTGATAAGCAATAAAACATTACTAGTTTAGAAGTCAATTATAATTCAAATACATAAAATGTTCAAAGTTTATTTATAAGACTACTATAGAAAACTACTTTTTAGCCAAAGTCAGTACATTTCGCAAGCTTACAAAATGCATTGCATTATCATAAAGTGTAATAATAATTAATATTAAAACCATTTCCATTGATAATTTAAATTTAACATTACTTATAAAAAAATTATAACCAGTACATCTGTTTTATCTTTTTCTCATTAATGATTTATGTCAAAGGTGTGAAAGTGATAAAACAGAATGTTATACAGGGTAAAAATATTTTTAATAGTAATGGAGTTCACTTTTAAAACATTTTATACTAATTTTACACAACACTGACACTTATTATCCATAACTTGTTACAAGAATATTTTGAAAGCCAATTTTTTTTTAATTAAGGGCCAAGAAAGTGGAACAATTTTTAGTTTTTATTAATCTGTAGTTCCAATACAAATTAATAAAAGCAAGTATCATCTCATGAAACACTTTGGTGAACAAAAGAAGCACTCGAAACCAACAGAGCTGTTGCTATTGTTATCAAAGACAACAACTCTAAAGAAATCTTTCAATTGGAATTCTTTAATAATGAATCTTGCATTATTTAGTACTGGCTTACCACAGACACACATATTGGCATTGTCCAGCAAATCAACCAATGTATATGGTATAATGTTAGCTGCATAATATAGCTTGTTCCTTAGAACTGCTTTAGCTGCAATGTGCACCAAGCTGTTAGCACATAATTCCCATGGTGTGCAATTAGCCATTTTGGCACTCACTAATTCAGTGTTAAACTTGTTTGATGATAAATCTATGGTCTCTAACCGACATTGCATCAGACTGCATGGAAGTGTTATCAAGTTGTTATTTGATATTGAAAAATATCTGAAATATAGAAAAAAATAAATTGTATTGTTTTATAATGTAGTATAAACATTAAGGATTTTTATATTCTTATACCTGAGAGTATGAATGCGGCCTAGAGTTTGTGGCAGTCTCTCAAGTTTATTATGATCAAGCTTAAAAGTAACCAGGCTTTGGAGTTTCCAAATATCTTTAGGCAAACTGCTTATGTTATTGCCACAAAGATCCAAAAGTTTAAGTTTTTTTGTAATCTATAATAAAACAAAAGTAAGTTAATGTCACATAATTTTATATTCTCTTTAAGGCATTTAAAATTTTCTTTTGTAATAAATTTTACTATGAAAATGATAAAATAAAAATAGTATACCCCCGGTCCTAATAGCCATTTCCAATCGAAATCCTCCTTTAATCCAAGACAATTGTTAGACATGTATAGTTCACTTAGATTTGGTAATCGTCCTAAATACAAAGCAATCAAAATTATTTATACTCAGATCTTCTTTGTTAATATTTTTAAATATTTAATAAAATTACATACCGAATTCGGGAGGAATTTTTTCAATTTCATTGTTACTTAAATCAAGAATGGAAAGGTGGTTAAGCAGCAAAATATCTCTTCGGAAATTGCATAGTTTCAGACCAACAATATAGAGAGATTCAAGTGTCCTAGGCAACCCTTGGGCAGGAAATTCGGAACGATTATGTATGGTTAACTTAGTGGGAGCCATGTCTTTAGCAATTACGCCAAGAGAAGATAGATTTGATAGTTTAATATTTTCCGTATCTCCAGTAATACACGATTTAAGCAATCTCATAAAGCTCTTCAATTGTATTACTTCACTCCGAACGCATAAATCATGACATGGTTCATCAAAACGCAATGTAACTTTGCCTTCGTTTAAAAATTTTACGAAGACATTTTGAATACTGCTCACTTTGTATTTCGTCCCTTTTTTATTAACAGAAGAAAAATGCAAGATAAAATATCCACTGCCATCTTTAGGTTCCTTTCCTAGCGCAAGCGTGGATTTTAAATACTTGTTATTGGGCCTTACATCTAAACTGAAATGTTTTCTATTAACAACTTCCACTTGACACTGTAGTTTCATTTTTCGTGCTTTTAAAACCCAAGAGCATAATTAAAGAACCATCTTCCCAAAAAGATAATTTAAACACAAAACTATTTAATGTAGACATTAACTAAACAATAGTTTTCTGTCTCAGTATTCAACTTTTATCAGACTCCACCCGCTTAGAAAATTTAAATTGAAATGACCGACCTCCAAGAAAATACAAGGTAGAAGAAAAATCGAAATCCAATGTCAACAAAGTCAAAATGGCAGCTGGCAAGACTGGACAAAAATAAAAGATTTGGTCAGTTTTTTGGCCAGTATAATATAATATTGTATCATTGTATACTGTAATATAGTATTGAGCTATGTTTTTTATTTTTTTCGAAATCTTATTTATAATTTTAGATAGTTTTAAGTAAAACAATTTATTGTATGATTTTGTTATTTTAATTTATAGTATATACATAACGCATCTATTCAATAATCGTAAATAATCAAGTTTAGATTATTTACAGGTATGAAAACACCTAGAAGAGCTGCATAAGATCCCCATGTTAATTAAAATAATAATTACACACCTAGCTTCCAAAGCAATCATAAAATAACGTAATGTATTTTTTTCTGTCAAGTGTCAACAGCCCTCAGTCTAACAAATTACATCTATTTGTGCAAAATAATAAATTTGAATATTACTGTAAACAAATACTTACGATAACATAAATAAAAGAAAGGAGGTAAAAAGGATTGCTCATTTAACACAGAAAATTATGTCGATAAACATTTTTACAATATACTTGGTTTCGGCATCTCAGATTGTTATATTATATGGTTACATATATTATATAGTTTTTGATAATAAGAAAAGATATATTTACATAACTTGTAATAAATAACCATTCATTGGGTTATTATATGTTTTAATATATCATCACTTTGTTATTATTTAAGGAAACACTAGTAGAAAATGGCTGCTCTCGTAGTTCAATCACGCTTTGCCGGTCTCAAAATAGAAGACGATGAACAAGCTTCAAGTGATGGTCAAAAATCTAAGAAGAATAAAAGTCCTTCGACTAAAAAGGTAGAGCCTCCAAAGAAACCCACAAGGGTACCTATCACTAAGGCTCAACAGGCAAGAGGCATCAGTTTTCATATTATTATATTTATGAAAGGGATGTTAGCAAAGAATAAATGATTGATTATGGTAGAGCAGTGGTTCCAAAACTTTTGCTATTCTGCACATAATTTATCATATAAAATTAAACTTTTATTGTTTCTACAATGTTACATGTATGTATTACTAAAATATTATTTTCTTAGCTAATTGGCATATTATACAATATCTCAAGTGATAATTTTTAATTTGTTTATTTACCACTTCTCAGATTTTATTATCACATATATCAGATTTATATAGTTTTAATATAATTGTACAGTTCTCTTTTATTTTATGATTTGTACAATATTCTATTTAACTATGTTAATAAATAATATATTATATATAACAAAATTTCAGAGTGTGAGCAAAAAGCGTAAACATAAGCCAGTAGAAGCTACAACTGAACAGTGGGAGATGTGGAAACAAAAGGATGAAGAAATTGTTGATGGAAACTTTGAAACTCAACTTCAGGAGGTAAATATTTTTTTTACAAAATAATGTATAAATAATAACAATTATATAACACTTGATATTAAAAACAAACCAATTATACAATTTAAATAGAATTTAGTTACCAATAAGTTTGTTTTTGTAGGCTATACTTCTATCCAAACTTGATTATGAAGAGAAGAAAGATGTGTATAAGCAGTTAAAAAAAGAGGCAGATATAGTGAAGAAACTGGAAGATCAGACGCGACCTGGTCATAAGAAGCAAAAGAAGAAAAATGTCATGAGTCTTGAACAGTTCAATGACATGATGACACATGGTGATGAACCTAATTGTAAGTGCTTTAATTATCCTTTAGCTGACTAGTTAGATAAAATCATTGAGCTGAACGAAGCAAAGCTTCTTACTGGTCTAAAGTGTGTTTCATTACTAATGCTACACTTCCTACACAAATAATGGTAGAATGACAAAAATTGGCAGATTTGTTGAGTACAGTGTTAACATATGGAACGTTTTGAAATCGCATGCGTGAGTTCTTATTAAGGTTAAGATTATAGCCACTACTTTACTAATTTTATAAGTATGCGAAAATTATTCAACAACAATGCTTCGTCCAGCTCAACCCACCGTACACATTGGCGAACTTCGTATAAGTTGCAACAGTTTATATAATATTATAAAGAACGTTTATGACAAGAGATTGATTGTAAGAGATATCTGATACCTATGGTCGTTTGTATCTTAGAGAATGCAAAAAGCCATTCCAATGCAAAAAGCCATTGTCTGTGGGTAAATAATAAGAGCTAATATAGGAGGAGTTCTTGCCCAGAGTCGAGAGACCTCCATAGATGACCTGACCTGTACTTAGATAATGGCAATAGGCCTCTATTTAGTTAAGAATACGCTGTCGTCTTTTTTGGATCTTTTGTGTTCTGCAGGACTCCCTCAAAATAAATGTATAGACGTATTTAGTACAGGAGTCTACTCCGTATGATATCTTCAATCCTTAACTGGGGAAGTGCCATAGATTTAAGACAGATTTTTGCTGAAGCATTATGTCTGTCTTTTAGTCTGTTACCGTGGTTACAATTCCTATTGTTGGGAGAACCGGCTGACATCAGCTGCCTTGGGCAGATTTTAAAACTGCTCAGATCTTTTTTCAAGCTAGCCAGCTGTTTGTCAAATTTGAAATCATACTTGGGTTTCCTCCTCCTCCTCAGTCGTACACTCTTGACAGAGTGGTCGTGGCTGTATTGATGGTGTGCGAGGTCGACGGCACGCATACATGTATTAAGTCTTTGTTTTGCATTTTTGGGTTGAATAGACTCTCCCTTTTCGCCGGGTCCCTACGTTGCGAGATCATTCCTCAATGGTAGTTTGCGTGGATGACCTGATCAGATCTGTCCATCGAGTAGTTGCTCTGCCTCTAGGTCTTTTGCCTTCAACATGACCCTGCACCACCAGTCTTTCAATGGAGTTCTCTTTCCTGGTTATGTGACCAAAGAACTTTAGTATTCGCAATTGAACAGTCGATGAAAGGCGTTCTTACAATCCTTACATTATTCTAGTATGGACTTGTGCGGAAAGCGGTTCAAGGGATCCTCAACATACGCCTCCAGCACCACATCTCCAGTGCGTCAATTTTGCGATGGTCTTGCATTCGTAGTGACCAAGTTTCAACACCGTAATGAAAGATTGTAAAGACAAGACATTTCATTAGTCGAACCTTGGTTTTTTTTTTATTATTCTCCTGTCCTTCCAAATCTTATTGATCTTATTCTCAACCGCAAAACTTGTAATTTCGCATCGTCTCTTAATTAACTGCTCGCAGCCGCCAGTATTGGATATATTCGAACCGAGGTATATGTAGTTCTGAACAAAATCACAATTTGCAATGCTGAAGATGTCCGGTTTATTCTGTTCTGCTCGGTCCACAATCATCATTTAGTCTTTTCTCTATTAATGGCAAGGCCAAATTCAAGACTGTTCACTTCTAGCCGCGAGAGCATTTTTTCGATATCGTCTTTTGTTTTGCAAGAAGAGTGGTGTCATCAGCGTATCTTAAGATACTTATCAATCGACGTCCAACCGACACACCTTTTCCAGTCCTCGAGAACGTATAACGTATTCGGTATAAATATTAAACAACAGTGGCGATAACTTGCTGGACGCCAGCTTCAGTTTGGAAGTTATCCGAGTCTACTTTATCAATTCGAACAGCTGTACCCTCTACATATAGTTTTTGTACGAGGTACATACTATGTTGAGAAACTCCCATTATTCGTAGTATTTGCCTAGTAGATTAGTAAAAAATTGTTTATGTATTCATTTCTTTTACAATTTTTAATATTTCTTTACAGTATAAATATATGTTTTAAATTAATGTTTTGGATCCCATGGAGGGTAAAAGCCTCTTCAATCTTCTTCCATTCTTCTCTGTTTTTAGCATTGTTCATCCAGTTTTTTCCTGCCACAGGTTATATTATCCACCCATGGTTACCTTGGTCTACATATATTTCTTTTTCTCCATGGACCTTATGAATACATTTCTCTTTATTAATGAATAAAGAGAAATAAACCACTATTAATGAAACTTTAACTATTAATTTTTCAGTTATAAATGTGGTATCTGAAAAAAGTCCAACAGGACTCAAACCTGAGAGGGACACAAAATTCTTTGACAGAGTGAAGAATGAGACGAGGGATGAACTACTCAAAGAAAAGATAATTGCCAGAGTCCGACACCAGACTCTACCGGATGAAGTAATAACAAGGATTCAGTTTGCGGAAGCATTGGAAAGGAAAGATAAAGAAATTGCCTCTTTAAAACAAGAGATCATAGATTTAAAGGGAGAACTCTTAACAGTGAAATCAAGGAACAAAAAGCTGTGCAATATACTTGGACAGGGTGAAAGTAGGTTTTATTGTAATCATATTATTATATCATAATATATTTTTGAAATAAATTTTTTTTTTTTTTTATTTTTAAAATATTTAAAATTATAATTTCAGTGAAGGATAAAGCAGAAATTTTGGTGGAAGTTGAGAAACTTCGGTCAGTTCAAACAGAGCTGACGACTGAGCTGGCCTCGCTTCACACAGATCTCGAGAAGGAGAGATCTAAGAATGCTGATCCACGGGCTAAAGATAAGGTAATATATATTTTATTTTACAACTAATTAGCACCAGCCAGTTACAATTAACTATATTTTATTTTATTTTTTATTTTTAAAAATAATTTCAGAAATTACCAACTAGAAAAAAAGGTATAGTTCGTTTTGATGTGTCATCTGAGGCTATCCTTGCAAAAGAAACAAGCTCTGAAACTATTTAAATATAACACAAAATATTATTTATTTATAAAAATGTAATAAAAAATTGCAAATTGTCATGTTGTTTAAATTTTATGTTAGGATGAAAAAATTTTTGATTGTATTGGTGGTATAAGAAAGATAAGAAAGTATATGAAATACGAATACGTAGCGTTAAGTCAGTTTGTTGTACCTGTTTTTGGGCAATTAAGAAATAAGTACAATGGAGGTTTGTTTTCAAAATTAATATTCAATCAAATTCAAATATGGAAAAAAAAATATAATGGACGTCTTATGTATGAGTTTTTATTTCTAAATTCTATTTGTTATGACTTAGTTAACAAAGCGCAAAGCAAAGCAAAGAAAATTAAATTATTATCTATTAATTTTTAGTTTGATTTCATTTTTGTTGTACAGATTTTGATTTGATTTTAAAATAAAAAATAAAGGTCCATTATTTAAACTGCAAGCCACACTGCGAACTGAAATAACTTATAGTTCATGTACTTCACTTACGACACTTACCATCGCGATCTGTTAGTTTTGTTCATTGAAGCTCAGTGAAATATTTTACTCATCTATGCGCGCGTAGAGATTACGAATTTAAATATCGAAAGCAATCTTTTCGTAACTGAAAAATGCGAATATGAGATATATTCGATATTTATTTTACTATTTTACAAAAAAATACTGTAGCGAATGATCTCGGGTTTAAATGTTAAATGTTTAGAAAATCTTGGGTTTGGATGCGCTGTTGATTTATGGTGTGAAGTTGTTTTTTTCGAGACACCACAAGATTGATATCTGGTATCGATATTGTGATCTTCCTTGGTTTCATAAAAGTTGTGATCGTTTTTTAACAATGAATTAATTAAGGAGAAATTCTTTATCAATTATTATTTTCTTTTACCTTTTTTTTTTTTATTTTTTTTAGTTTTAGTCCTTTGCGTGACTTGTGCTTTTAAATCATATTATTGCAAAGCGCTCCTGATATATTTTCTTTGTAGAGAGTTCTGTTCCCATTACAAAAATATTGGCTTTTTATTTTCAGAAAAAACGAGGGTGGAATGGTGACAAAGAAAAATTGAATTAACATTTCGTCCGTTTTAAAGCCTAGATGTTACGTATTTTAATTAGCTCTCTAAGAAATGTCGTAAACTTAGTGGTAATTTGTGTACCGACTATTCATGTAATTCTATATATAATAAGCGAATTAGAAATTACAGGATGTATGTCTGTTATTAGAACAGTATTTATATTTTATTTCTACAAAACTAACTATTTAAGTGGCTATTTTATAATAATAGTTTCGTGATTTGGTTGCCACAATTATTGTAGTTGTAAATAGAAGTGAAATTATTTCTATTGTATTTTTTATATTAAAATATTTTTTAATGTGTTACTGATGCGAGTATTTTTTTTTTAATTTTTAAACACTTGAACTTTTTTTATTATTTATGAACGATTTACAAACTGACATATAGTGTCTAAAAGTGTGATTAATAATAGTTTTGAGAATAATATGACGGTAAAATCCTCCCAGCAGTAACACATTGCGTAAACTCAATAGTTTTACTTAAAAAGATCTCTATATAATTATATCACACAAGGACTTTATTTTTGTTATAATTATTACAAAAAATATTTTGATAATTGTTAACTTTTAGTTCTCTATTACGAACATTCCTGAAGGATATAAATTTTATTTTGACTTACTTGCTCTGTGATTTCTTTATAGTATATTCTTAATGTATGTAGTTGATAAAAGAATGTCTCAAAAAATTAGGAATTTAAACTAAGATAAAAATAAACATTATAATTATTTTGGCTTTTAATGAAATCTTATATATTTTGCATTAAAATAATTCTAGTTTAACAATAAAACTGAAAAGTTTTCGACTGATTTTTAGAACTATAAAAAATAATTAAGGAAAATAAAAAGAAAAATAAAACAATGCACATTTTATTGCCATCTCTAATTAAATACACAATTGTAATTATACCATCGTGATTGTATTTACACTGTAAATAACAAAAGAGTTAGTTTACATTAAAATTGTGTATCAATGAACGACGTGTTGACTGACGAGTCTTAGAACCGAAACATCAGTTAACTCACTTATAAGATTACACCTAAATATATAGTTAGGTATAAGATAAATACTACATTAAATTATGCGTAATCACTTGAACATAAAGGACAATAACAATTTGTTAATAATAAATATATAGGCATTCGTTCAAATAGGCATTATACACAAATACGGATAGGAAATAATTGTTCTTAAATCGTTCACTTATAGCCATTTTGAATTTTTATACACACACAAAATACGGATACGGAAGTAATTGTTCTTAAACAGTGATGTTATTTAAATATTTTTTTAATTTATTTGACTAGCTATTCTATGAAATAAATGTGCTCTCAGTAAATATATAACGTTAATTAAGCATTTGTATAAAAATATGATTTTATATTAGTAAAAACTTAATAATTACTTATAATAAATGTCATATTGGCAGTAACCGCAACTATGGCAACGTGAATTTGAATTCTATAATATTTTTGGTCCAAATTTCATATCTACTATAATGTTCACGTCGGTCTGTAAAATACATACTTTAATACTGTTATAGAATTATGTATTATTTTAGTTAAAACTAAGCGAAGACTATATTAAACTAATTAAACCTAAATAATATGGCAGTAAGTGGTAATTGTAGAGAACAAAGTACATTAAGGTATATACGTCTCTACAAGTTTTTTTTATATTCGAGTAATGTAAGTGAAAATGCCGTTTCGATGGGCTACTTTATAGTAAGGGTTTTCGTTTGTGGCGACTTTATGTTGGAAAGAACAGATCCAAATACACTTCACTAAACCTTGCACGTTCGGTGCATATTATTTTTGAACATTTTAATTGATTTTAGTGTTGTACTTATAGTACAATCGTTGTCCTTCGTCTAAATAGGTCAAATATATTGGTCGTTCATGTATTTTATGGTCGCGATATTGCTAATTCATTTAACAATAGTAAATTTCTCCTCGCACAGGTGCCGGTCATTCAACAGGCCGGTACATCCAAGCACTTGATGGTACTTATGGGTTTAGTGGACATGTCGCATTCCGAGTCCCCCACGACGTTGTTCGAGGTTTTGTTCACGCAGTGTACATTACGCTTCTTGGTGGCATCCTCGCCCTGAAATTAAACATTGTATCATCACTTGTATCTAAGTGTGTTTGCGTCACCAGATTATTTGGAGAAATCAGGAGTAAGGTTTGGGTGTTGTGTTTGTATGAAAGTGTGTGTTGAGTGTTTGCATGTGTGTGAAATGAGGCAGTAAGTTCTCGTATGTACACACGCAGTGTGTGTGTGTGTGCTGACCGGCATGTGGCAGGCGGCGCAGTGTCTCCAGGGCCCGACCCACCAGTGCGTGCAGCGCGGCGCGCGGCAGAGCTGCACCAGCGCGCCTCGCCGCGGCGCCTCCAGCTGATAGCACGAGGACAGCTCCACCTCGCCTGCGGACAGCCATGACACCGTCACATTATACCTACCATTTTCTAAATCGGCTTGAGAAGCACATTCCTTTCACAAGCCGCACTATGATTTGTGTCCTTTTTGGACATTGTTTTACCTTGCTCTTTAGCCTAGCAGTGATATTTATATTAGTGGAATATTTAAGTTGACCGTTTTCATTTAATTATAATTATTATGGGATCTAATAACAGTAAACACCGTATTAGAACCAAATCAGAACTTGATGCGATTCCAAATTCTAATATTGATGTACCTACCACATCAAAGAACATTCCGGGCCAATCTATAGAAAGTGAGATAACTAATTTAAGATCTAAAAGAAACGCCAAAAATAAGTAATATCATATAATTTATTTTAATAATTTGTTCTTTGAAACTGTCACATTCATGAAGTTGTCTTACAATATTGTGACTTATTATATTTACTTTGTTATACTTTTAAAATTTTACCCCCTTTTTATTATTTAGCAGTTATTTTATAGTAGTAATAAATTTAAAGTAAATTTTGAATATTTAACTAAATAAACAAGTCATAATACTTTTACAATTGAGAATAGACAATTATGTCACATGTCAATTTGTAATATAGTACTTTTTAGTATTAATATTGAACTTGTAAAAATAACTAGTTCTATCTTTAGACATTTATATGTGTTCTTTTTTTTGTTTTTATAATAGATATTTTAATTTTTAATATTGTTTCTTTCTTTTCTATTTATTTGTTGCGATGATTTTTACTATTACACTTTGTTTTTATTATAATATAGTTTTAAGTTGTGAATGTTTCTCATAACTTTCAGACGACTGGCAGGTAATGGATTAAAGCATTGGGTTTTGTATAGTAACATGTTATAAGTATTTATTGAAACGTTAATAGCATCTAAATATAAAATTTTAATTTAGTGTTAATTAGCAATTTATTTAATTCCTTTTTCTCCGATGGTGATTCGGCAGATGATAATTTTCGCAGTACATTTTCTCTGACGCTTAATGTTACATTAGATACTTATTTTTCTGACTGTATAAAAAACGTTCACGTTATTCATATTAATGCTCAAAGTGTCCCGGCTCACTATCCTGAAATGTTTGTGTCTTTTGATTCTCGCAATATTCATGCCATTCTGATATTAGAATCCTGGCTAAAACCCTTTCTCCCCTCAACATCATTTTCATTGCCTGGTTCATGACCGCTTCCACAGGGGAGGCGGAGGTGTAGCAATCTATTTACGTTCCCACATTTCCATCACTATAGCTCCTCTTCTCCTCAGCCGCCACTAAAAGACGCAGCTGATCATCTTATGATAGAAGTTATCTTATCACACGCAAAGATCTTTCTTGGTATTTTTTTTATATTCCATCCTCGCATATAAATTATTTTGCTAATTTTGAAAATATTTTAGACCTATTCGTGCCTCTATATGCCCACATAGTCATTATGGGTGGTTTTAATACGTGCTAACTTAAAGCTAATAGTCGCTGTAGTAAGTTACTGTCGATTACAGGATCTCGTAATCTTTAATTACTACCTCTATCAGCAACTCATTATTTTCTAGATTGCACACCTTCTCTTCTAGACCTTATTATGGTTTGTTTTCCTAATTTGATTTTTAAACGTGGTCAGTGCTCTGCCGACGCCTTTTCATTTCACGATTTAATTTACCTTTCATACAAATTACATCCTCCTAAAGCTAAATCGAACCGATCGAAGATGCGCAGAAAATCGACTGGTCTGTGATTTTTAATACAAATACTGTTGATGAAAAAATATTGATATTTAACTCCTTGCTAATTCTGTTATTTGATAAATACGCCCCTATAAGACCCATAAAAATAAAACGTCGACCCGCGTCTTGGTTAAGTGATGACTTAAAATCTTTAATTGCAAAAAAAAAATCGTGCAAAAAATAGGCTTAAACGCAAAAAAAATTGATGAGAATCGCCAGAAATACAACAAAATTCGTAATCGCTGCAATACAGTATATAGAGATGCACAATGACGTCACATTCATAAATCAGTCGAAAACAGCGACACATCCAAAACATGGAAGTTTCTGAGTCACTTGGAGTTATTAAATCCTCCTCTAAACCTTCTTATAAAAATATCGACATAGATTCCCTTAATAAACATTTCACTACTCATAATCATGGACAGCTCTATTAAGTTGAGCACACTTTGCTTTGGAAAATTTCTTAACTCATGGAAGGATGCAGTAATCATTTCTTTATCTAAAATTCTAACGTTGTTAACTATTGTGACTTCAGACTTATATCTAATTTTCTGTCTAAAGTCAAAGCCCTAGTTTGATTTCAAATATTGACTTCACTACTTTACCTAATATAATATAAATAATATTGTAATTGTAATATTGTAATTAAGGAACCTAGGTATAATTATGGATAATACACTGTGATGGAATGATCAACTAAAAAGTCTCAGTTGTAAAACTTTTGCAGCTTTAAGATCTCTTCGACGAATTCGTTATTTTTACTCATTCCTACCAAAATTATGTTAGCATTATTCTTAATTCCAAATCTTTGAATCCCATTCTAGATTATGCAGACGCAAGATTCTGGATATAGCTATCAACCTAACTGAAGACCAATTTCACAAACTTGAGAGGCTTCAAAATCTTTCTAAACGTTTTATATTTGGATTACATTACCGTGTTTCTCAGCTCAAGTGGTTACTCATTCGATTTCGCCGTAATTTAAACATCCTCACTTTTCTGTACTGTGTTCTATTTAATCCAAGGTCACGATCTTATTTCAAAAACAAGTTAAATTCTTAGGTTACCATAACAAAAAATCCCTTAGATCGGCTGACAACTTAAAATTATATATGCCTATTCATAAAAATTTTTCAACAAATCGGTAACTTTTCAGGCAATCCAACTCTATATATACTATGTTTTATATTTATTTAAGATTTCTGTAATTTAAGAATTCGATTTAAAAATTAGCATGTAGGTTTACATCTCTATCTATATATATATATATATATATATATATATATATATATATATCTATATTTACACCACCCTCCTACATTCCACGTGCAGACTCCATTCCCAAAGGTCGTCTGGAAGAAATTGCTTTAAAGCGATAAGGCCACCTGTTTGTACAATTCATCTTTTGTGTATGTCTTTCTATTTGTATTTTTGTTATTTATATTTTCTTTTTTTGGATGGTGTACAATAAAGAATATGAATTTAAATCGTAAAAGTAACAAGGATTTTCTAATATGTATATTGTAACGTAAGAAAAGATTAATTTTTATAAGTCATCGTGATATTCTTTTTTGTGGACCTCTTTTAACCAGAACCGACATATACCGGTTTAGAGCGATTTGATTTCGGTCAATAATTTCAGTAATACGTACGATTGTGTTGGTCGACGCAGATGTAGTGTCGGTACATCCGTCCGACTCCACAGGAGACGGAGCACGCGCTCCAGTCGGACAGCCGGTAGCGCATCAGAGACTTGGGCTGGTCCACTGTGTACTGGTACGTGACTCCTGGGTTGCGGTGCTTACCGCGGAAGATGCGTTGCTGTTGATAAGATTAATTTTGGTTTTTGAGTTAAAACAAATTTTAATTAATCTGAAGAAACCCTATTAAACCGTCAAAATATTTTTATTTATGTAAAATAATTGTTATTTATTATACTGAGATAGAAACCAATGTATCTAAGTGATCTAATATAACAAAAATATTTGCAAATGCATTTCTTACATAAACTTTAATATCTTCAGCGAGAGGTCCGCTAATACGAACTTTTTCCCAATCACGATCTCTTTCATAAATAGCTTGAGCTCCCGCGACGAAGTACTCCGTCAATGTTGCGTTCCTAAAAAAACGTAACGTAGAAACAACAATTATATTTTTTGAAATAAAAATAGCTATTTTAAAAAATCTTACCGAGCTCCAGTTAAATATATTTTTCTAGACTTCGCACTGCCGATGGAAATATAATTTCCGGGGCTCACTTTTTCTTCAATTTTGACATTTCTGGATCCAGCGGGAATAACTGCAACCTAAAAAAAAATATTTAGTTAGCAACATCTTGTGAATCTCCAAAAAAAATATTAAATTGATGAGTCTACATTTCCTGGCTCTACGCCAATGTGTCTTTTATTAAACTGCAATGTAATAAATTTTACGATGTATCTGCATTTCATAATAAATGATGAAACAGAATTGTAATACGCAGCTGTTGATCCAGATTAAACCAATAAGTTAAACGCTTTGAAATCCGGTCATTAAACTGTTCCAGTCTCGATTTAACTTCTTTAACTAATATAGTTAGTAAAAGATTTGATTCAAAGAAGGATCTGACAGCAAATCCTTGCCCAATGCGTCACCAGACCCCGTGACGTATTACTAGTATAAAAGTTTCCGGGATTTAGTTGGTAACGTTCTTTATCGGCCAATCAAGAAAAAAGATCGAAACCAGCTCGGATGGCGATTGCGATTTCTGTATAGGATAGGCTAAAATGTTATGTTGCTAACCTCGCTGTATCCAGACTGCCTCGTGGTGTCCTTGTTATAGATGCCCTGCACAGTGCGACACGCGGAGCCATCTCCACCACATGCACCACAAGCGTCCTCCTCTGCCATGGAGTCCACCACCCAGTCACACCCCACCTTGTAGCATACACCTACAACGAATATACACTATGTATAGTTGTAGGAATACTTAGATATGTTTGTCTTATTTATTTCTTTTGTACATATGACCTCTCGATATGTTACTTCTGAATAATGACGGGTGACAAGTGACCCGAGAAAACTATTTAAATTTTGAATTTTCTATATACTTAATCTGGCCATAAATACTGTTACCAAAAAAACAATATTATAATTTAATATGAAATCTGTCATTTTTTTATGACTATCAATGTGTTTTCTTATTTTCGCGCCAGCCGATAAAATTTTAGTAATAATGAAATGAAGTGGGATGATAAAGAGAACCGAATTGCTTTTATTATACTTAAAGCAGATATGGACACAAATGCAATATTTAAAACTCTTCATCCGCTTGGTATTAGTTGAAGGTTTGTATACCACGCTATTAATAGGTATAATGTAACGTCCCCTATTTGTGACAAAAAAGATCTGGCCGTTCACGAAGTGTTTGTATGAAAACAGACCTTCACGTAGTACAAAGAACAAAGTTGTTCGTATAAAGAAGTTTGAAGAAATCCTGTCCGGAAGCAAAAGATTTTATCTCGTGAAATAGTTTCCAAATTAGTCAGAAGAGGCCAATTTTGACATTATTTTACTTCAGTAATGCTTTGGCAGTGTCTGCTATTTAAGATGATCCAAACACATTTTTGATCTAGATACTGTTGAGAATGTGGTAAAAAGAACATCTTAATCTTCATGTTCCATAACGACGACTGGTCTTTTAACCAGGATTAGAATGGAGTCATAAAGATCGATTGCTCTCTCCCAAGTTTCGTTGGAAACGAAAGTTCCAAACTTCATCAGAGATGAAGACTGGCTGTTGTCTAATTCTAGTCTCAACCTTTGTTATGATTATGGTCACTTTTAAAGTATGGAATGTTCTAACTGAATAATTTGTGTAACAAATTGAGTCCATAAGAATAGTAAAAAAAGTTCTGACGAAGAGAGTGCGTCTTTCTATTATCAATAGAAATACGCACTCTCGGCCTCAAAGTATAAATGACTAATTTAAAATCAATAGACATCCGTTTTAAAGAGCTGGATATATTTCTATTTTACAAATATGCATGATAGGAATAAATGTTTTATACAATCGAAACAAAAAAGATTTTCCTAGTAATAGTAATTATGGCAAAATTATTTGTGTTATGTTTAGGAATGTACTATGTATGTTTGTTTACGTACCAGCAATACACATATCCCTAGAGCCGAGGCCCTGCCTGCAAGGAGTCCCGTCAGCCACGAAGCTACCGATCATCTCGATATCATTGCGGTTGCGAGGCACGCATTGTAAATCACACGGCTTATCTGTACAGGAGATACGATAGTATTAATATATAGATAGCTCTCTAATATAAATATATATTCTAAATATACATATATATGTATATATATTTTTATAATGTACTGTTTTATTAATTTTAACAATATCATTTAATCTGAGTTTCTATTGTACAGTACCTACTTTGTGAATAATTTTCTCAAACGTAAGTGTTGTTGGAAGAAATCTCTCTGTAGGGATAAGCTATCCTAAATCCTCGATAAATAAATAGAAAAATAAATCAATAAATCAATCAAGCAATCAATAAATAAAGAAAAAAATAAATCAATAAATAAATAAATTACTAAATAAATAATAATTTATCTATTTATGATCTTTGTTTTATTAGAATGTTCACTTTGTTTTGATTGCTTAGAATTATTTTTATAATTATTGTTAACAATTTCATTATTTTGTTTTTATTATTAATAATATCAAAGGCGTCGATTAACTAACATAGACTTTAAGAAATTGCTACTAACAAATATATGGATATATGGACAATCTGAAATACATTATTATTATGATTATTATTATATTATTATTATTAATAAATCGTCCTAGAATATGTTATACCTTGATCAATGTAGGGTATCCATTCTGGAATAGTTTCATTCTTGTAAGTCATGTTGTTGAACTTCGCACACTGCACTTCTCTAAACGATGGCTCGTTGATAGGACATGGATCAGTGTTGCACACTTTGTATCTGCAATTAATTTATTATTTTTTATACGAGTATATCACTTGGACTGAGCAAATTATACTTAATCACAGCTCACCGCCTAATTTATTAGATTTCAAAGTATATAAGCAGTAGGATTAGTACAGAATTGAGGCGTTAGTAGCGATTTTAATTATAAATAGGTTTAAGTATACGTCTCCACACTTAGTAATACCCTGTGAAGGCTGACAGGATAGTAATATTTGCTCAAATATATTGAGGTGCAAGCTTTACCTAATAAGTGAGCATCGAGGAGTAAAATATTTGATTGACTGAACTACGGTTTGTGCAATTTGCAGGATATATTTTCTCGTTAAATGGAAGGTTCTCGTTAAAGTGTAGAAATATGATTTTCTGATTATTTTTGTATGACCTTGAATGTTGCAGATATAATAAACAATCGGACACAGCTAAACGGATGTCTGCTTTGATTATGTTGCTCCTGTAATAGTAGAGTCCCGACCTGCTCCTGTCTCCAATGCAGTAGTTCCCGCTGTTGAGAGGCTCGGGGCTGTCGCACTCCCTGTGCCTCGTGGACACCCCCGCGCCACACGTGCGCGAGCAGTCGCTCCAGGCGCTCCAGGCGCCCCAGCCGCCGTCACGAGGCTGCGGGGAGGGAGCGCGCGGCACACACGTCTGGTTCTGACACCACTGTGGAGGAATTCTGCTTATAATTGATGTTACTGTTGCTACAGAGAACTTAAGATGAACTCCGTATACTTTATTTCAATTACTCACTAGATTCCACCCATAGCTTCACCTATACCTTAACCATAGCTTTTTATTATTATTATTGGCTGCTCGCCCAAAGATTCGACCTTATTAAGTCAAGATTAAGATATCAATCAACTTTGGCACAAACTGCATACATCAGACAAAAGAGTAGCTTTCCTCATCCTACTATATAGTAGTAAAGAGATGTCAGTAACATTTTTATTACTATTAAAAAATATGTCTGTACATACATGTAACATATAAAAAATACAAATAAATAATTTATCCACCCCAAGATATTATATATATAAAATATATACCATGTTTTCTCCACAAGTGGTCCCAGGCGCGGCAGGACGTAGCATCGACTTGCACGTGTTGTTGACGAGGCACCACAGATGCTCGCACAGCTCCGTCAGCTTCGAGCACACCACAGCTTCCTCTCCGAACTGCAGATGGCACTGGTATGCCGCGTCAAATGTCACCCCTAAAAAAAACATCAAAATGTGCTTTTTGAATAAATCTAAAGAAACCTATTTTTGCCAAAAGCTAGAAAAGCCCTGGTTTTTTAATAAGCTTAATTATTATTAAGGAGGTCTGTCTTACCAGCAGGCAACTCCGGATACACGTAAGGTTCTTCTTGAGATGGTCTGTCGCTCAAACAGTCACCCAGACCGGCACTAATAAAACAAACATTAACATCACCAATACAATATTTATTCTAAAATTATTAAGTGTTCAACTGTAATAACTTGTAATTTCTTGTAATTTTCAATATAAGTACCTATAATAAACTAGATTAGAATTATATAGTGGTAGTTTGGCGTGAACACATTTACCATATCCTGTATAATTAGATAATTATAGTATTAAAACTGCCTGCAGGTCTACTTTCGATTTTATCGCCTGAATGTTAATTAAATTTGTCATTGAAACCTGCGATGTTATACAAAGTACCAACATAACTTGTTTATAAAACCGCAACGATAGTAAATAAAAAGTCAAAGGAAGTTAATATATTTTTTATTGTTATTACTAAATGATCGTCTGATATTTTAAAAGGCGGATATTGATCTTACTATATGTAGTATATACCTATATATACATTATTCATCTAAGTGAAGCGAAGTTCTATACCTGTCAACTCGATAAAATTTTGTTCGTTATCCCTTCTACACTGATCAAGCTATACTAACCACATTTGTACAAGTTGATTATCAAATGCCCACCGTTCTATTGATAGATTTTGAAACAATTCTAATTTTAGATTAAGAGTAATTTGCAATGAACTTTATTCTTAATTAAAACATTCTATTAAACGCGCTGATAGTAAATTTCTTACTATGATACCTATATCATATTTTGGTAATAAAGAAAATGAAGAAATCGTTTCAAGAATTTTTTTTTTTATATTTTTTCCATTGTTTCTTTCATTGAAAAGAGTTTCGCTCAGCTTCGCTTGCTTGTGTGCTGGCGGCCCTAGTAAGTCTGTCGTGACATTTAAAACAATGGCTCTATATACAGATTATATTACGAAATTGGCTTACTCTAAGAAGTTGGTGACATCCCGCTTACTGCATCGTGACCAGGCCACTTGTACTGTATCGGGTTCGAAAATCGGTGTCATGATATGAAGTGTTGCTCCGTCGCGTCTATGACACCCAATCTTCTCAGTATCGTGGTACAAACCGAAACTGTATAAAAAAATATATTAGTATATTAACAATTGTTCGTGGTTCCCTCTGTGGAGAAAGTTCTGAGTAATAATCCATTTTAAGCTTAGTATAGATCTGGACGAATAAAGATATAATTGTAGCCTATATCATGAAGAATGTAACATTTGAAAGATGAAAGAAAAAAATTAAATATATTGAGTAGTTTTAGATTTTCGTTCCTTGTTTCACGCCACGTTTCTGATATGCTCAGAGTTTATCAATAAGGACGTTCAAGTTCTGATACTATTTACATAAGTACAGCCGGATTATATGAAATAATAAACATGGATCGCAAAATTTTAAGTACAAAAATACCACATATAATACTAGGAACGCAAACCAGACCTCAATTTTGACTCGCTGCGTCCACAAAACCTCGGTATGTATTAGCATATTGAGCGAAGCGAGGTGCAAACAGCACCGAAGTTGCATTTACAAAACGTCGACGCATCCTGTACTCAACTAGTTTTTTTTTCGAATATTTGAAAAACTTAAAAAAAAGACTAATGTGAAAATTTGGAAATTTTTTGACATACCGTTTTTGTTTGATGCTTGCACAACGGATCAATGCTTGCGCAACGGATACAAAAAAGTCTCAAAGAGAGCTTCGCTCAATTAGAGTAAATATATTATTTTAAAATATATTAAATAACAAAAAATTACAAAGTTAAATGACAGTAACATAGTGTACAGTCATTAAGCCCACCGGTAGCTAATGTCTAGATAAGTCAGTGAGATCTCAATCAGTACTGTTACGTGCTGTCGAATGCTAACTTAATAACTATGATATATGATAGGAAAGTGCGTGGGTTGCGTTGAAAGGAACTAGGAATAAGGACACACCAGCCAATTAATTGGTAGGAAATATACTCATTAAATCAAATGAAGTGTATATTTGAAATAAAATTATACTTGGCAGCAATCGTGTTTACTTCTAGACGAGATGGGAACACTTATTGCAAAGCATTCGAAACGTTAAAAAATAAAATGTAACTAAAATTATTCGCGAGTTAAATCCGTAAAAAATAGTTTTATTTCAAATGTGAACTCCTGAAAATTTAAGAAAATACTAATTGCATTTGTGTAAATTATAGTTATAAGATTTATTTGTTAAGGAAGTAGAGAAATTTTCATTTTACACGAAATAATCGAAAGTAAAACGAGTCCTACATGTTCTTATCTATTGATAAGGCTGCCTACTTTAAGATTAATGTCAACTATATGTAGTGAATGTTATCTGCAGTACTATATTTAAATGTTCTACATTTTATAAGTACGAGTGATAACGACAATAGAAAACATATATTAAATTAGTAGTTATTCTTAGGATATTCAAGTGCCTTACCATGATCTATTAAAACAATATAACAATAACCTTACTTTACATTTGTATCAATGCATTGATAAAAAAATAGTTTTTCAAAATTCCAAGACTTTAAAAAGTCATTATTTTAGTAGCCACCAGGCAAAAACTATTTGAAAAGTTACGTAACTTAAGCATCACCAATTTTGACAGGAATAAAATTTAGATTATTATAATAACTTCTCATATCATTCGATTACATATAAAAGCATTTATGGTATAGTAATAATGACTATATATGTATATATGTATATGTATAAAGTCATTAACCAATAAACAGACACACAAATGCCTCCAACTATAAAGAGATTAAGCATGACATACTATATCAAGAAATAAGAATTACAAATAACTAGTGTAAGAGCAAAAAGTGTATCAAGAAAAAGTTAATAAATCACATTATCTCAGACTAAAATTACCCACCGCGGAGGTCCAGTGGTCTCTAGCCTTTTAAATCAGTCCATAAATCAAAACAGCTATTAAAAATTGATTTTATTATTGACTCTGGACTTATAAACAAAGTACTCAGTGTTCATTATTATAGCATTTTATATGATAAACATATTTTCATTTGCGTGTTTTTATTTTCAACCTAATTTATTATAAAATAACATTTTAATAGAAATTAAGATTACTGATTTAACTATACTATACTAAAGATTACTAACTAAACTATACTTAATATATATTATATATAGAACTTATATAATTTATAGGTATATACCTAAATAATAAAAAGCTATTAATATAACGTTATATCTTAATATCTCAATGGGACTGCTGTGTCAATGTGATGTGACAACCCTATAAGTTAGATAGTGTACTATAAGTTGTTTCATTTGGTTTTACCTTATTTATTATGTTTAAGATAAGAAATTGAAAAGTATGATCATGTGTGGGCTGATAGCAGCGTCAATGCACCGAGTGCATTGTACTCAGCGAATGATGCATTTGTATGTCTACGACTGAAAGAAGGTCATTGGCTGAACTGTGTGCGCTTACATAACTTGTATGTGTTCAAGATTGTGGGCCTCTATGCAAACTACGATATCACTACTGCCTAAACAACATGTAATATCAACGTGATATTTATTTAGGATTGTATAATACTATATTTATTTTATATTAATTATACTAGGAGCGCGAACCAGACTTCAATTTTGACTCGCTCCCCCCGCAAAATCATGTTAGCATATTAAGCGAAGCGAGGTACAAACAGCACCGAAATTGCATTTACAAAACGTCGACGCATTCTATCCTCAACTATTAAATTAAATTTATTAAATTTTTTGTTTTTTTTTTTATTTTTTTTAAAACCACCACCACAGTGATGTCTATCAGTGCGCAAAGTGGAAATTTTCGGATATACCGTTTTTCATTGATTTTTGCACAAAGGATGCAGAAAAGTCTCTCATAGAGAGCTTCGCTCAATTAAACATATATATTACAGTATTTCAGTTGTTTACTTCTAATCTCGTATAACAAAGTAAACAATAGTGACGCAATACAACGTCGCTAGTTTATATGTTGAGTTAAATAAACAATGTTGGAGTTTTCATAAACTTCTTTCTCAGAAAGCAACGTCCTTGCGGTAATCTCAGCTTAGAAACATGACTCATAGTCTACAATTGAAGCGCTCAGCAACCGATCCCAAAACAAACTATATACAAAGTTATCGAAACCGTTCCTCATATAATCTCATAATTTTCTCATATTAAATTACGTAAATATTACAGAATATAATATAATGAATATGGTAATTGAGATTATCCGGAGTTAACATTCTGTTGCAATGTTTTAATGAGCCGTTTTATGTTTTATGAGAGACCCCACGCTGTAGTATCGTAAAATTGCACGTAGGCTGTTACACTGCAGATAATTAACGTATAGTGTAGTATGAGCCATTGTTCAAGCTATACTTATACAAGTGGTGTGTCTTAAATGATCCAATTTCTTATCCACTATACTAGCTTTTTCACGCTGCTTCACATGCGTGGACTTCAATGATCGTGTTCCTTTTCGTTAGGAGACTTATTTGTACTTAAAATATTCTTAATTTTTTCTAAGTATTATTATATATATACTATTTTAATTCATAATGAATTGTCCATATGAATCCGTATTGCCCTTCCCCAGGAAGCATGCTGTCGATTGATGAATATCGTACAAAAATCCGATAGCCTTGGGATTTAAATTTATGATGTTTTTATAGATTTTGCAAGTACTTCGATAAATAATTATAATAAATAACATAGTTATTAGGACGGTAGTTTATTTTATATATTTTACACTTTACACAATGAATACCGGTTTTTTTCTGACTATTTAAATTAAAAAAAACAATGTAGATAGTTTTTTTAATAATTTATTTAAAACTACATTTTAAGCGTGAATTAAACAGTTTTTTTAATTATCTATAAAATACAAAGTTTGAGAGTGTAACGATTTTAGTCTATCTCCGGGATGTCGGACTTTTTTTTATGTCCGTGCCACAAATTAAAAAAAAAATTTTAAATAGGTAACGTGCCATATTAAAATTTTATTTGAATTTGTGGTGGTATAATTAAAAAATAAATAAAAATAATTCGTCTTTAATTATTTAATCAATCAATGTTTTATATTTATTTTGTTTGCGTGCCATTAAAACTTTCAAACATGCCACTTGTGGCACGCGTGCCATTGGGTCGCCATCCTTGGTCTATCGCATTATATACATAGACGCAGGCTATTAGCTGCTAGTGAGATTATATCTTACATGTGAAGGAGATAAAAGATTTATAGACGGTTAATATATGACGGAAGTTCTTAAACTTAATTTACTCGTATTACAAAATAAAGTCTCGTCGGTTTGTATGAACGTCATAAACTCAAAACCACAGAACGGATTTTAGTACTGTTTTCACAAATAGATAGTGTGATTCCTGAAGAAGAAATAGATGTATAATATAATTAATTGGTGTTTTAGGTAAATTATGATTGAATTGAATTGAACTTTTATTATCAACGAGGTTAAAAAAACTTGCCTAAATTAAAAATAAAACAGTAAATTGATAATATTAAAAAGCAATAATTCACTTTTTAATATTAACAGAAAGGATCACGGTAGTGTTATACAATTTTAAATAATACTTTTTCATTAAAACTTTCATGATCCATGAAAACTATCATATATATACATCTATCCAGCTTTACTCCCTCACGTAAATTTGCCTTTGATTCGTCCGGGGTTCTTATTTATGAGAACGAAGCATGGTGGAATCAAGGCGTGAACGCGCGGCGTGTACTCATTTAATTCTGATAAACTATATATAATACTATCTAATACATCTTATCAACTACTTTTATTTATTTGTTTAATAACGATATTTTAACCAATTATACTGGACTCTTTAAATATATTGGTTTCATTAAATCATAAATTATTAAATTTATTTAGTCTGTTTCGTTATTCCTAGAAAATTTATATTATAATATCTTTCGTCTAACTCTCTTGGAATTTCCGTTCTATTTGTATATTAAAACAAGTCAAAACTAGTCGTACTTTAGAAATTTGATATGTTATATTTTACTTTAACAGATTTAAATTATAATACTTGAATATATATGTTAATGTAAACGTTAAAGTGTTAAACGATATACATAAATTATATTGTTGCCGATAAAATTGTGAGTTTGTAAACAAGATCTTGCATTGCGGAAGACTTGTTTACGATATAACCGTTTTAAGCAATGAAAGAATATATATTAATATAGCAAATATTAATAACAAATTAACATTTTTAATCATAATTTAATAAAATACAAGACTTTCTAAAATCAATCGATAATTCAATTTTTTCTATGAAGAACTCCAAATCATTGTTACAATTGGGATCTTGGACTTTAATATCCTCTCTAAAAGTAATATAACGTTACTTATTGGAACCAAAACATCTATAAAATAATATTTTTGTACTCAAATTTTTGCTATTTACTTTATTTTTAAGGCGTTACTAGTTTATTACTCGTTTAAAGCCTCAATGATCTCAAATAGTAAAATTATTGTAATCCTTATTTTAAACAATAATGATTTTAAGACTATATTACCAGGTTTGATTATTAATTTCGGTAGTAAAAAGCTCAAAGATGGCTAAGTAATGGTAATATTACATACTTGTGTCCCAGCTCGTGCGTGATGGTGTGCGCCAGCATGATGCCATTGTCCTCGTTGACAGAACAGCTGCGGTCCGGCTTGCACATGCCAGCCACGTGCGCCACGCCTAGCGTACTGCAATATATTACATTATATATCTATGAGCTGTTTCCTTTATTGCTAAGGGGATGTTTAATGTATTTATTCAAAAACTTCCAGTTCAATATACAGCCTAAAATTGTCCTTTCAAAAACCATATTTACTTATTTTTCTCTAGTATGAAAAAATTATATTGAAATCTACCAGTAAAATATGGAGCCTCAACAAATAAGTATGTTTATAAATTTTTTACAGTATGAACATGTTTGGAAAAATTACCAGTTAAATATATTATAGACTGAGCAATTTTTCTTTCAAATGCTCAATTTTTAGTAGTTTGAAAAAGTTTGTGAAAACTACCAGTTAAATATCCTTACAAAAATATATGTATATTTTTTTTAATTATGGAGATGTTTAGAAAAACTATCACTTCAAAGTGCAGTTTAACCGATTATCCTTTCAAAAATTAAGTTTAATAATTTTTTTTTGGTTTGAAGATGTTTGGAAAAACTGCTAGTTGAATAAGCAGCCGAACCCATCAATGTTTCAAAAAAAATATTTACTAAACTTTTCGTTATATGAAGATGTTTGGAAAAACTGCCAGTTATATATGAAGACTAAGCAATTATCATTTCAGAAGCATATCGAAATGACCATATAAATTTACTTCTTAAAAACCAAAAATGGTGAATTTCCATTTTATACATCATAGATTGTATATTAAACAACTTATACATTTATACATTTACTTAATTAATTTATATATTTTAAACAACTTTCACGTTACTTTTATACAAACTATATTATTAATAATATATATAAGGACTGGGTCGCACGTACTTCTCCATAACATTAGTCTTTTCCAGGAAAGTACTGGTTATTATCTAAGGGTGCTATAAATACACATTATGGTCCCTTAAATAATGCAGTAGCTGTATTACAGGATAAAAGGTGTAGCAAACACTAATAGCGTACTAATTATGGTACTGGGCACGACGGAAGAATTATAAACTTACAGCCTCACACTTAGATTTATTATATTTAGATAGATATAACCTTTAAATTATGGTTTTAATGGGTTTAATTTATGGGTATCGTACTGGCAGTTTTGGAAATTTTATTTTTACATTAGTTGCTCAAATTCTGTGTTAATCTTAATTTCGTTATAATCAGAAAATCTTAGTCAACGCTGTATCAGTTAAAAATGCATAAATTAATAAATTTGTTAAAATTCGTTAATAGTTTTACATTTATTTATTAATACGTTAATGTTTTCTGTAAATGTGAATATATTCTAGGATAAAGTAATGAGTGTTCTGAGCAGACGCAGCCGGGAATAGTCGGCTAATAATATGCGGCTGACTCACCGCGGAAGCCGATGAAAAGCTCTATAAATTCTCTTTAATAAATTGAATAAATCTGTGTACACAAACTGTACACCTTGTGTACTTTTATACAGCGTGTTGTAATAAGGGCTTACAGTTATTTATTACGTTACCTGTTGCTAATTTGTTACGTGTTATAATAATATTTAAATTATATGATGAATTTTTATTCTAAACAAAGTTTTATACTAGGAGTGCTGGTTCGCACTGTTATATGTGTTAACATATTGAACGAAGCGAGGTGCAAACAGCACCGAAGTTATTTACAAAAACGTCGATACATTCTGTCCTCAATAATTTTTTTTAAGAAAAATTTTTGCGGGATTTTTTTTTCCTTTGAGATCTATGGGATTTTACTTTTTCCGTTATTATACCTCAATGATATTCAATATTTAAAAAAAAATATTTAAAACGACCACCAAACTGATGACTATCAGTGTGCAAAATTTGAAAATTTTCGGATATACCGTTTTTGATTGATGCTTGCACAAAGGATGCAAAAAAAGTCTCTCATAGAGAGCTTCGTTCAATAATTTTCCCGATCATTATCAATTGTTTTAATTTGAACGAATTAATGATGGGGCTTGAAATAAAACTATTTCCAAAAGATTTAGTTCCACTATAATTATTGTTTTTCAATCGTGTTTAAGTAATACGAGATGTAAGTATCTCTCAAATAACCATAAAATGGTAGTAAAATTATAGATTAAAATATAACCAATATATATGATTAAATCCGTTAAATATAACTTTTATATCTAAGTCGTAAAAATATATGAAAATACTGGTACGCGTTGATGTCTATTATGAAGAACAGGTGTGATCTAGAACAAAGTATACACGTATATACCAATATGGTATTGTTGGCAATAACTATAATTAATTGCATTCACCTTTATTCAGACATCATTTGTCGGTCATATACAATCAAATGCAATTTTGAGCGCAATCATTATATAATTTAACATTATGATTTGATATTCTTTTGTATGCCTTTACAAATTACCTGTTGTGTTTATAAATGGCCTTCGCATGTGGTCTTTAAATATAGTATAAAAGAAACGTTTTGAAATGAGTTAATAAGTACAATTTGTTATGGGTTTCAGTTTCAAGTTTTAATTTAGCGAGAGCTTGAGGTGATGTGTTAGTTTAACCATCGATGATTCATTTTATTGGTTCTTTACCGATCAACTTGATCCAATTTTCTCCTCTATCTCCTCCTACACCAATCAAACTATATTAACTAAATTTGGACCATTTCATTATCACATGCTTACCTCTCTAGATAGATTTTGAAAAAAAATTGTAAATTGTACATTAAGAGAAAATTGCAATTAACTTTATTTTTAATAGAAGCGTTTTTTTACAAGCGCAAATGGTAAATTTTTACTATGACTGACTTATGTATAATTTATTGTTAATTGCAGACATAATATCTAGTTAAAGTTTTTGTAATATATTTAACGTTTCACTCCGCTTACCCCGCTTGCTTGCTGGTGGCTCTAGTATATATACTAGCTTTTACTCGCGGTTCGATACGCGGATAAACGATTTAAATTCTAGGTAATAATACTGTGTATATTATTTTTCACGAACCCGCCTATCGTATTTAGGAAGTATTTTTTTAAACAGATCCTTTAGTTTCGAAGATTAACGCGTAAAAACAAATAACTTTTACGCTTTTAAATATTAGTGTGGATGAGCCAATACTATATATGTATTTTGTTATATAATTTACTAAGTATGAATGAACTATGAATGTTTTACGAGTATTTATGTTTTACATTACTAGGTGAGAATAGGGTTTTAAAGTAACATACTCAACAGCTTTTAAAATTGAATATAAAGTTGTATGATGTTTTGACAACTCTTTAGTGCAGTAGTCGGTAAATACGTGGAATGAATAATGTTTTTGTGTGAAATCGCTTTTTGTATGTAAAGTATGAATTGTTTGCCGGTAATAGTAAGTTACGAGTGCTTGTGTATTTAATATAAAGGTACCGCTTTTAAAATTTTAAAGTTAAACTTCTTACAAATATAAGTGGATTTTTGTTATAAATTGAATTATATAATATTGAGTATTTCTACAAAATATATTTTTTTAATTTAAGTTGTTATTTTGTAGTCATGTTAGTTATTTAGTGAATATTTTTCGGTTGACTGGTAGAGAATGCTTTTAGCATTAAGTCTGTCTATTGTACCTTCTTGGGGCACTAAAGATTAAATAAATAAATAAATAATAGAATAATATATTTAATATATTTGTTTTAAAATGTTATTGACCTGAAGATACTAAATAACAAGCGCATTGTATTTCAGATATGTTGAGGCAATTACTTTTGTTGCCAAAATCAGATAAAACACTCAAGAACAATATATTACCTTTGAAAGTGAAATATATTTGGGATAAAATCAATAAAATCTTAAATAAAAGACTTTATAAACACAAATTAACAGCAAAAATTATCATGTATGTAGAGAAATCAGAGAAAAATACGTAAATAATATATTGTAAGAATATGATTGATAAATTTTATTAAATATGAACATATAATAATCTTCGATCGAATGTCAAAATCGATTTGTATTGATTATTTCTGGCTTATGTAACCAAGCTCATCGACGTAACTCGGAGATAAGTGGGCGAAGCGACATCAGACAGCGCGTCGCCACTCGCCGCTCACAATTTACTATAACGATTTACTTCATCTCACACTATATTGAATTCAAGCGAAATTAAACTGTAATTCATTTAAATTGTAATTAAAATATATTTACTGAGCGAAGCTCTCTATGAGAGACTTTTCTGCGTCCTTTGTGCAATCAATCAAAAACGGTATAGCCGAAAATTTTGCACACTGATAGAAATCAGCCTGGTGGTGGTTTCAAAAATTTTCAAGTATTCGATGTTTTTGAGGAATAATCAGTGAAAAACTAAAATCCCATTATAGATTTCAAGGAGTAAAATTTTTCGCGAGTATTTTTAGCTTGATAAAAAAAATTGTTCAGAAAAGAATGCGTCGATGTTTTGTAAATACAACTTCGGTGCTGTTTGCACCTCGCTTCGCTCAATATGCTAACACATACTGAGATTTTGCGAAAACAGCGAGTCAATATTGAGGTCTGGTTCGCGCTCCTAGTTTTTATATCAATTTTTATATTAAGAGTGAATTATTTTATTCATAAATACAGTAGCATATGACGAATGCGTAAATATTTACGTGCAATTTCAGTGCGGTTTCAATGCATAATGCATGGATGTATTGGGATTCTGACAGCAGCCCTGGGGCATGGCACCGTTACAAAGACTCATTGTGTTTTGATTGCCGCCTTCCAAGAACATTCGACTACTCGTTTATACCGTTTTCTTAACATTGAGCTTTCTTTCATTTATTACATACAACTTTTTTGGTCAACGTGTTGAATTTGTATGAACGTATGTTCGATATCATTTGCATTAATTACATTAATGTTTGTAGAACGTGTATTACATTCAGTCTTATGTCTTTCGGTAATATTTCTTTATTACACATTTTGAAATTTGAATCTGCTTCTCGTCAGATTGCACTCTTTTAGCTTGGACGCATATCTAAATGTTTTGATGAAATATCATCACATTTATGGCATCTAGGTGAGTCTTAAATAAAACATTTACTATAAATAATTATGTACGAGCTAAGAATATTATCTTGCTCATCTCGCTCGCATGTTTGATTTTACTTCAGCTATAGGCGATGAGTGTTACGTAACACTCAATTTGTATGTACGAAAACTTGTAATTATATAACATTATATGCTTATATGTTAAAATGAGCGCCCGTTTTGTAGAGGACATCCTTGGCCTTAATGCCGGCACTTTGAAGTAACCGCTGACCGCGACCAGAGTTTTTAGCCATTTGCAAATATGTGAACAAAAAATATTTTACTACATATTAATGGAAGATTTGCGTACTTTATTTTGGTTACTCGAAAAAAAGTATTCGTGAATGGAATTAATGTTTAAACTTGTCATTATATTGCGCATAAAAATACCTTGTAGCAATTATGTCTACATTTTTTTAATTGCATAATTATATTGGATGTACATATACATACGTTTTCGTATTCTTTAGGGGAATTTAAAACACTAAAGAACTAAACATAAAACAGTCCGCGGTTCTTGTAAACTATTATAATAAGTACCTATAACTAAAGTACGTGTTAGAAAATTTTGCTGAGACGTTGAAGATAAGTATATACTACTTTTACCTAATAAAATAAATAGGAAATCATAATTTTTATGATGAAAGTTTTTCTCAAGATAAGCTGATTGTCCTAATACTTTACAACATATTCTTGAAGTTAAAATTACCAAACATATCTCAGAATTATTTAAATTATAAGACAAGTTGCAACATGTCCATTTAGTTAAATTAAATTAGAAGATTTAATTTGTATGCGATGAGTGAGCTTTAGATTGCAAATATTTTGACCAGGTGGCGAAGCCCGTATTGAAAGTGTTCTATTTTCGGTTCAGTTACTCACCACCACTCCATCTACTAGCAACAGGCGCCCGGGCCTGCCATTGACCTTGTCTCGAGATATGCAAAAATAATGGCAGCTATCAATAATACTTTTATCTACTATTAAATTTAATCTTCACGCAAAAAGTTTTAGTAGTTAGTAGTTATCTTTAAAACACGTCTCATATAAGTTTTTAAGTAAATATAAAATGAACAATTTATCAAAACGAGCAGGTTTCGAATCTGCGACCTCTGGGAAACCATCCTGTCGCTCTACCACTTGAGCTGCAGTATCACTACTCAATGATTTTATTATTCTATAAAAGATCAATTATCGAGATGGAGGTGACGTCTATTAATGGCGTTTCATTTTTTTTTGCACACTAAAGATTTAAAAAAAATTTAGCTTCACGCAAAAAGTTTAAGCAGCTATCTTTAAAAACGTCTCATATTAAAATTTTAAATACATATAATAAAAAAAAATATCGATAAGATTAGAATTCGAACCCGCGATCTCTGAGAAACCATCTCGTCGCTCTATAAATTGAGCTATCGTATGATTACTACCTTTGAAGAATTTATTGTTCTGTATATGATTATCTTTATCCGACACAAGTGACATCTATTAGTGATATATTTTTAGTTTTTGCACATTAAAGTTTTCGGAAAAAAATCAATTTCCGCATTGGTTTCACATCCGGGCACTAAATGTCAGAAGATGATATTAAAGCATTAGACTTTATTGCTAATATCAAATTAATGTTTCCATGTTCGAGGTCGCAGGGTCAAATCCAGCCAGTGTTGATTAATTTTGGTTTATTCACATCGGTCATTAACATCGGCGGAAGTTATTTAAAATAAAGTAAAAAATAATCCATGTTTATATATATATAAAGCCAAAGATCTTATCCCAAATTTGGTGTTTGTTAATAAGAGCCCACCTGGGTATGGAGTATTTTGACAGTGTTTACACCGTGGGTTGATTGACAAAGATGTTACTAGAGCTATACGTATAATACACATAATAACGAAGCACTTTAAGTGGATAACTCTTGAGTAGTTGTTTTCTTAACTGCAAGGCTTTACGCAATATTATCAAGAAATAATAATTCAAAATCATAATCTAGGCCAAAAGATCTACAGATAATAAGAATGAGGCTAAAATGTAATTCTTTAAATAATGTTCTATATATTTACAGTGAGAATAGAAAATAAAAATGATTTCATACCTACAAGGAGTGTCCTGTTGGCTACAAATATCACGTCTGGTGATCAAGATAGCAACATCGTGGTGATGGGGGTCGTTGTCATCATTTGGGTTTAGTTGATGTTGCCAACGGCAGAATGAAGCCAGTGTGGAATCAGCGTTAGTGGAAACAGCCAGCTCAGGGGCTGCATGCATCTCTTCTACCAGGATTATCTTCACAACCACCACTTTAATATAGTTTCCAATTGATGGATCCATATAAAGTGAAGATACCTGATGATTACAAATATAATCTTAGATTTTAATAATATTTTTGTATGGAAAAAAATCATCATAAACTAGTCGCTAATGCACGATGCGAAAGTAGCGAAAGATTGTCAAGTGTGGGGTAGATTGCAAAAATTGGTTCAAACTCAAAAGGAAAAATAATTCGAAGTTTAAAACCTAACTGCATCAGCTGTAGAATTAACTTGAAAAATCTGTCTGATATTTGAACATTTGCACATATGCATCTAAAGTCAGCTAGAAGACCAAAATGTCTAACATATAATCCTGTACACTAGAGTTAAATATACAAAGTTTCAGCTCTGAACTATATTCTATTTTTTAAAGTACCTTTCGATACGTAATAAAGTAGATTTAAATTTAAATATACGTGATATGTTGGTCAATTGTGTAAATACTTACCATGTTCATAATTGTTAATAGATAAGTTTCTAAGTTGCCTTGATTGTGGAAATCAGTCATAGACTTATCGGCGACTAGTAACACTTCAACGTGTCGCGGTTTGCTTACAGATCGTGTCAATCGTTTTGATCCTTCATAATAATGTTTGTTTATATTCTTGTGTTGAGGTTTATTGTTTCTCTGAAATAAATATACATTTTCATCATTTCAATTTCATTGTAATTTAATATACTAAAAAAAATTAAAATACCTTAAAATATCTAGATTTGTTATGCTCTTCATGTGAATGAAAATTTTTGGTATTTCGATATTTCCATTGATAAGGCGGTTGTTTCGTAGCACAATTCTTTGATCGTCTTCGTCTTCTTCCTCTCGTTCTTATTCTTCGTGGTCTTTGTTCAAAACTAAATGTGTTTGAAGTATTGTTTTTTGATTGTTCGAAGGAATTACTGTTTTCTATGGAATTGCTTCTTGAAACAGATGAAGATGATGACTGTGATAGTGGTCTTCTTTGTTCCAGTCGTAGTTTTCTTTGGTGTCTTCGATATTCGACAGGGTCTAATCTCATAGCCTCTATTCTTCGGTGTCTTTCTTCTATGTATGCGCGTCTGCGCTGATGCTTAATTTCTTTTTGACTTCTTCTCGAGTTTCGTTTTAAATTTTTTTCCGCTTTTGTTTTTTCATTACTATTTTTACGTGAGGATGTTAGTGTACCATCTATTTCCCTCTTTCTTCTATGGAATGCCTCAATTTTATCAACAGCAGATCTCTTAAATATAACATGTGGCCGCCCAGTTGAGCTGTCGGTGGGTTGATTCGATGGCTCTATCCAATACTCTCCATGTTGCGTGCGTAACATCCCTGCCTATTAAATATCCAAAATATTATATTATTATACGATACTAATAAAATATATGAAATTAAAATAAAAATAATTAAATTTGTTACATTCATCACTAAACTATAAAAATATTTTTATGTATAAAGATATAATACAATTAATAATAACAAAGATGCCAGGGCCGGTTTGGAACCCTCGTAGCCTTAACTCTTAAGTTAGAGAGTGTCCAGAAAGACTTATTTCGATAAGTATGTGAGCAATATGGAATCTCCTGACTCTTCAAATTGATGAACATAAGTGATATGGATTCAAAATAGAAAAGATATAAATAAATAAATGTGTTAATTACAGAGGTTTTTATTCATACGTATGATAGACAAATATTTACTAAACGAAAAGTTTCTAAAGTAATACCAATAGTGATTCGTATGTTAGGTGTGAAACCGGTTTAACAGCAGTGGGTCAACAAATCTCGCGTCAGTTTGGTAACGTTAGATAAATTGATTGATAAAGACGACGGAATTTTGAGCAAAAATTAATAGCAACTATTCCATCCGGATGATGCTGTGGTTTGATCATATGATTGCCGAATGGTTTAGATAGAAAACAAAATAAATCTTTGAGATTACAATCAAATCGAATTGTATAATATAGAATTAGGGCACTGGCACGCCTTAGATAAATAGAATTTCTCATTTTGTTGCTCAAGTGCGAATAATATCAACATTTTAGATCTCTAAGATTGTTGACTTGAGAATGGATTCTATATTATTATTTGTAACTTTTTGTTCGTTACTCTGTACACATATTCTTTTGTTTCTTTTTATTACTAATTTATACGGAGTTCAAACAACTGATATTTTTACTTGTAAGCGTAAAGATAAAAAAACGAACAGATCTGAAATCAGCGAAATCTAAGCTATGGAGTATGTTATTGTAGGAAAAAAATTACAATGTTTAACTTTTATTTTAGCAATAATTAATCAATATTAAAAAGAACCAGTAAGAAAAGATTCATTTATTTCTCTACTACTAAGACGTGAATATACTATTGAGTAACATGTCTCAGTATTAGCGTAACCGTAAGTTAAATTATATGTTTGAACAATCTCCTCGCATCTTGTTAAGTTGAGCGACCGCTGAGTCTGTGAGTCGCCGGCCTTGCGAGTGGAAGGCCGCGTACGTCTTATTTAAAATCAACTCATTCATTATTTTTATGTACTTATTTTCTGTCTTATTATTTAATGGGTTATTTTACGATAAATAAAACTAGCTGTAACTCGCGGTTCCACCCGCGGACAACGGTATTATTTACTATTAGGGTAGCTAGCCTGCATACCCTTCCTTCCTCATGAACTTAACTTATTAATCATAATCAAAAAGCAGTTTCAATTTTATTTGGTAGTTTTGAAGATCGGTTTTTGAATTAATCAAGATCGTTTCAAAAGAAGTTCCAAATTTTCTGTTTTACAATATTAGTAATATAAGTAGATTTGATATACTAATAAGAAAACGATTTTATTTATACATAAGTTTATTTGATTCAATTTGTATTTGAATTGAAATAATTTGTAACATATAAGTATTTACATCTAACTAAACCACTTCAGCTTCGCTGAAACTGAAGTGGTGACACGGATACATGAACGGTCTAAATTGTGTTATTAGTTTAGAAACATGTTTATTATTTCAAATATTATTTCATATGATTAATTTCAAATGTACGCAATTTTATACAATAGTAATTATCTTTGATTAATCAGATAGACGATAAAAACATTGAAAACCTGTATCGTATGTTTTGAAGTGAAACTGCTTTAGAGTGGAAGTGATTTGAAATTTGATGTAACAAAAATAAAGAACGATGAAAAAAAATGTCACTGCCTAGAGTACGAAGTATCTTCGCGTCTGATATTCAATACAAGAAATCACTAACAACCTACGAGTATACAATTTCAGCTTTTTCTTACTACCGCGATCTAACTGTAAGACTTCTTAGGTCAACTCCATCTAGTGACGTAATGTACAGTTTCAATTTTATCTAACACCCTCAAATATAAGTTTACTTTTTTCGACGCTATTTAGTGACGAAATAATCTTATTAAGTTTTTTAAGTTTACACATAAATAATGAAAAATGTACAGGTTAATTTTAACGTCATCTAGCGTCTAGAAATCTTGTCGCAGTGGTTTGCATTTAGTTCTTTTTATTCTTTTATTCTTTTTATTTTAGATACATATTTTTTTTATGGAAAATAAATGAAAACTCTTAATATGTTATATAATATATTTTATATGCAACACATGCTATATTTTATTTTAAAAAATAAAACAATTATGGAGCTTGATTCAAATATAAAAATAATAAGCGTTACAATTATCTTAATACTTCTATTATTTTATATTCGGCTACTTTTTTTTCTTTCATTACTTTTACTGAAGTTTCACTACTACTGTGTAAATTACACCCAATTACTATTTTAATGTTTATATAATGTTTAAAACAAACAGCTATTAAAAGGCACAAAATAAATGTTAAATATTCATGAATATTTTGATAAAGATCAAAATATTTGGACGTCATTATTTCCGTACATAATTTAATTTCCTATAATTGGGTAGTTATTAAATAACTTTTTCTTTTCGAACATAATGTTGCTAAGTATTCGTTATCTCGCTTCAGATCATTATAACAGGTTTGTGAACACTTATTAACATAAATAACATCATACACATCTGATCGCAATTTGTTTAAATTTATTCTTCTTATGAATTTATATAACGTTTATATTTTTATTTATTTTTAAAAGAAACCAAATATATCATTTTAAAAATTATGTTATTGGGCTAATTATCATTTAATTAACAATTTTTTTTGGGGTCAATATGTAGTAAATTGGATAGGCTAATGGTTATACATTCAAACTAAATTATTTTCATCACTTGTATAGAAAACGATTTAAACAAGAAAATAAAATTAATATTTGAGAGATTTTATGCAAATTATATACAAATTATTAATTAATCTTATCTTTCAATATTTTGAATGAAGCCAGTCAATGACTTATCTAATTTATTAACTAAATGGATTTAGATAGAAATATATAAAATATTTTTTTTTTACGGATTTAAACTCGCGTATAATTTGGTTACATTTGAAGTTGAAACGTCGGGTTAAAATTAAAATGTAACCAAATTATACGCGAGTTTAAATCCGTAAAAATAGTTTTATTTCAAATATGTACTCGTGAAAATCTAAGAAAATACTAGATAAATATATATTTATATATTATAAATAAATTGAGTGTTCATAGAGTGATAAAACCTGAAGCTCTCTACAAGCTCTACATTAATGTTCCTCTAACAATCAGATGATATTAAAATAGAAAACTTTCCTATCTATGTAGAGTCGTTTTTTTTTTATATACAAAACCTGTGATAGTTCAAATTAGAAAATGTATAAAAATCATTTTGTGCTAAAAATTACAACAAAAATAATTGACTGCTGCTGGTTTTGGAGTTTTTTAGTTCATATTTTTGTATGCGGTTAATTATTATAATTATTTCTAAATGCATTTTTTATGCAACAGATTGATATTTGATTTGATTTAAAAGTAAATTTAACAAAAAAATCTATAGCATTAATTAGAAATAAATTATAAAATACTCAAAGTATTACAAAGTTCATTCATTATTTTAAACTAATCTGTAAAAAATATATAATATTATGAGACTAGTTCGGACTTTTTGCTGAAGAACGATTTTATTTTAAATTAAGATAACTAAAAACAGAACCGTAAAGCTAGATAGCCTTGCTGACATTGCTGTCATAATCAGAAAGAATTTTTCAAACTCATTAAGTAGTTTCGAACAAATGTTTTAACAAACAAACCTCTTTGCTTTATTATATTAGTATATATCCGACCCACGCGTCTGTAGCCCTACATTATAAAAAAACAAACAACTAATCACGTTGCGTTTAACGCACGACTGAACCCGTCAAAAAACAACTGAGACATACAAAATTCTATTATAAAGGTTACTGATGGGGTCGGATAAGGGCAAAATAAATAATACATCAAGAATGATAGAGTTTTTGTTTAAGCCTTCTTTAAATACCTACTTATATATATATATATATATATATATATATATATATATATATATATATATATATATATATATATATATATATATATATATATATATATATATATATATATATATATATATGTATATAATTATCCGACTGTATTCGCGTAATTACTATCGGATATTTCCTAACTAACCTATTCGGGCACTATTTATTAGCTCGGAGCATCACGGTATGTATTGTATTTACGTAAGTATAGCCGACTAAATATATAAATATATATATATATATTATAGTAATCATAGAAGAATAAAAAAAATTAGAATATACTTACTAAACTATTTTTCTTAGAAACTAAACTGAACATTAAGTAAAATTATATTGTAAAATAATGACTCTAAAATACAAATATTATTTATATTCATTGTTTTGATATTTCCTGTAGACTTTTATCGAATTTGATTAAAAGATGTTAAGAAAATCTTATTATATTTTCATATTTTGCATATATATTTTTCTTACATACAGTTAGAGACTGACTGTTTAACCTGGCTCTGTTTCTCACACGAAACTGCTACAATTTTGGTAGAAGGTACCATGGTATTTTGTTCTAAATAAAATATATATTATAAATTAATATTATAAATTAGTTTATACAGCAATTGAAACTTACAAGTCCATCGCAGGCCGAGAGTGCTACATTAGAACCAGGTTGTCCCCTCACTGAGCCTGTGTAGTGACAGCCGGTAGCACCTTCAAGAGGACGAGATCTCGTCCGTGAGTGCACTCTGTGTCTTTCTACCACTAGAGCTGGCGTGATGAACGTCACTGAGGGCCTGAAACAAATGTAATTTACATAAATATATCGTTTGCTAATAAATTTAAATATGTATATATGTTTAGCTTATTAATTAAATATAAATGTTATAAATATTTGTTAGGTTTTTCGCAAGATATAGTGAATACAGCAAAGCGAGCGATACGTTAGCTCAAAAGGTAGAGAGCAACGGTATTGTATCCCAAAGGTAGTGGGTTCAAAACTTGCTTAAAATCTCACTTCTTGATATGTTCTTTAGTAGTATTAATATATCTATCTACTTATTCATCCTAATGTAAGTTGAGTTTTTTTATTAATATAAATTAAAACTGATATTTTTTAAAGCAGTTATAAATTATTGACATTTTTAGAACTAAATACGTGACAAATGAAAAGGTACTACTTTTATTAACACTTTTTACACATATGGTACTTATAAAAGTTATTTGAGATAAGAAACTGCGGAAGTTCCAAGCGCTTCTTAAATAAGCTTAAAATTCCGTCGCGAGCCTCACAGCCGACGAATGAACGTTAAATGCTAGAGAATGCCTCAGTGACAACAGAATGCAGTGCTTTGTATTGCCTTTTATACCTCTAACTAGTTATTAGTATTATTTAATTAATAAATATATATATATATATATATATATATATATATATATATATATATATATATATATATATATATTATTAGAAAACACTAATACTAACATGTAACAGAAAATACTTATTATATATAATCCGGGTGTACTCATGTTAATTGTTTCGAACTTGTGAACTGTCCAGCGATTTCGTCATGGGTTGAAACTAGTCGGGTAAATTCCGATAGTAATAATGTGGAGTTTAAATACAAAAAAATTAATATTGTCTACGGTATCTGATAATAATCTTTTAAAAGAGCGATTCGATATTAAAATTTGAGAGATATTTAAGAACCGCTTAAAATATTGCAAACAAATGTATTTGCAACAATTTGCTAACCTTTATTTTTATTGCAAAGTTTAATAAATCGTAGAGTTAAATTGAAGCAGGTATCATTTATATTTATAGCAGATTTTTTATAGCTTGAATAAAAGCCTGTTTCACTAATTGGTGGAGTAACGCGTTTATTATATTATATATACGAAATTTCTAATTTTATAATTACATAGCCAAGAGCGAAACCAATTTAAAAATAGCTATTAAATGAATCTATTACAATATTTATTTTTATGATCAAATAATAAATTGATAAAAAAGATCAAATATTGAATTGAAGTTAACTTTTCTTAATAAATATAATAAATTAAATTTCCTTGTTCTAATCTAAATTTAGCTTTTCGTATGAAAACATTCTTAAAACAATATTGTTTTACTCAAATATCTGTGATACACTTTTTGAGCGATATTGATAGCTCTTATATATTAAAAGTAACATTATTGTAATATTATAATAAAACTTTTTAAACTATAATAATTTTAAGAGTTCCTGGTAACCAAGCAAGTATAACGCGTGTTCTATAATTGTTTCTTTAGTAACAAGAAATGATTTCATTAAAGCTTTTGGTTTACATAATATAATGACATTATGCATATGAAGTATGTCTTTATTGAGTATTACTTTATTAGTTAGGACCTCGTAAGCATACCAGCAATTACCGCCTTACTTGGACGACCAACTTTCACATCTTTGACTTATATTATAATAATACTTATGTCATATAACTTTACATACGATAAACACAAATAAAAATATTTTGAAAAAATTAAAATAATTTTTTTTAAAGCTTTTCGAAAAATAAAGCAAAAACTTTTGGAAAAACACTTTTTGAAAAATATTTTTAAAAACATTTGATAATATAAATAAAGCAAAACAAATTCTTATAAAACATTTCGAAAAGAAACAAAGCAAAAAAACACTTTTTGGAAAAACATTTCGATAAAAAATAAGAAAGCAAAATAAATACGTAAAAAACATTTAAAAAAACAAAGCGTTAAACACTTTTTTGAAAAACATTTTGACAAAAATGTAAACAAAGCAAAACAAACTTAACTTCGCTACTGTTTAAGTCATTAAATATAAATTTAGAAGAGAAATAGCAGCTTACGGAACCTCACAAACTCCTGAACCATTGAAAAATGTTAGTGGAGAGTCATAAATTGTATTTTTAAAGGCGTATCGCCAATAAGAATCAGTCCCTTGAATCGAACCATAAAAAGTAGATTTCGAGTTAACACGGCCAAGATTTATAACGAGATATATATTGTACACAAACCTTGGAATGCGTCGATTTAACACCAGAAAATATAGATATTGAATCTTCATGGACGAGTTCTTCCTAACTTAGCTTTGAGGTACTGATCTGTGATAGTAGGTCATTTATTTACTTAACAGTTATTAAAATGCAAGCCACGTATGAATTATTTGTACACAGCCTTCTGTAAGGTTAGCTGTCGATCAGCAAGTAAATATTTCAAGTGGCAGTGAATAAACAGATAAGACTCATTAGTCATTACGGCAATTAGTAGACGCAAATATGGCCGCCCCAAATAAATGAGTATACAAAAAAGGCCGGCCTTTGACGGTAAATAATCTCTTCTCTTTTACGATATACCGAAAATATAAACAATATTTGAAAACACAATTTTTGAAGAAGTAGATACAACAACGGGTATATTTCAGTAATTAGTACAGGTAAATATTGTTGACACAAATAAATGAGTATTCAGCAAAATAAAGACAGGCCATTTTTTTCAGGGTAAATAATCTGTTTTCTTTTACGATAAACCAAAAAATTTAAACTACTTGGATCTGAAATCAATCTTTATAGATATTAGACCGATAACTCATTTATTTTAAAATTATATTTATTTGTCATATTAACAGTTGTATGTTCAAACTATTATTTACCAATCTCCTTAATTTTTTCTCCACGAAACAACAGGGGCTAAGTATTCAATATAACTGTGAATGAAGTCATAAAACATGTATATGTAAAAGTGTATATTTATCAGCCATTTATTTAATATATATATATATATATATAGGAGTTAAATAAATGGCTGAAAATAAAGACTATTCAATTGTACATTTAATGGTATGGCATTCATCCAGACATAACTACACACTTCTGAGAAGATGCTTTGTAGTGGTAAAGTTAAAAGAAATATATTTTTATGAACACTTATTTTATTTTAAGCCCCTTTTACACCTTATGATATATTTTTATATATTTTTTGGGAGTTAATAGTTTTATATTGATGCCAAAGCTTATTAGAATCTATATTTTTTTGTTATAAAAGTTATAATAAAATGATAGTAATATCTGCACATAAATTTGTTTATGAAAATAATAATTGCCTAATTTGTAATTTTTAATTGTTAACTTTTTTCCAATGTTGTATGATTTATGTATTCAATAAATAATATGTATTATTAATTGCTTAAATTACAGACACCTAAAATCTGTTCGTTCGTTTATCTGTATGACACAGTCATAACTTAAGCCATTTATAAATAAAATTTGATGTAGTTATAGTTGATAATCTTAGACTATTAGAATATGCCTGTTAAAAAAATATTACAAAAAATTATAAGGGAAGTACATTAAAAAAATCCTTCTTGTGTTATTAAAACGAATATGTAACACTAATAATAATTAAATTCAGAAAAACTGCCCATGTAACACTTTGTGTAGTTCACGCAGACGAAAAAACTAGTTTAGAAAATAGTAATCAAATAACTTCTTATTCCGAGAAGAACACCAGTAGGTGTTTTTAACAGACAGGAATTACACAATAATACTATATAGAGATAACACGTTTACATTTAATGATATTTTAGGCAGTTTTTCTGACTTTAATTATCATATAAATTGTTTTCGTCTATTCATTAATGAGTATGAACCCGGATGTTATAGTGGAAATAATTTGAAATATTATGGAAAATATGTTTTTCAAAAAATCTTATTTTTCTTATTTTATTTTGTGAACGTTTTTACTGGTGAGATAAGAACTCGTGGAGAAGATAATCTTAATTTTATTCGTTTTTTATGCTTTTCCACTTTGACTTCGGCGTACTGATTGAAAGTATTTTTATAGCAGAACTTTAATACTTTTTTATGATTGAAATTACAAAAAAAAAAGGAATAAAAACATGTGCTTTATTGATAATATTAATAATTTCTTCTTTTTAATATGTTTTTATCTTCTTGAGAGGGGTTGCTTTAAATACACTTATTACTAATATGTTTACAGAGAGTGTACTAAACTTATTAAATATATTTCCTCGTAATTGAAGTAAAAGACTTGATAATGTCGGTTTAGAAATATAATAACAATAACATCTACGAAGTTAAGAAAACAGCGTTTGAATAAATTAGACATAACTTAAAAAAATGAATAATAATATTCGAAAATGGTTCTTTAATTTCATTGTATGTATTACAAAGTTTGCAATTCATCGAACTTTGTGATAGGATTCTTTGACACTGACACGTCGCGACAATGAATGCATAAACAATTTTGACAATGACCTTGTATTCACGAGTTATCGAACCTCACTAATATAGGAAGGCTAAAACAATACACGCAGACAAAATATAACACAATAAAATTGCCATTCAACGTTATTTTTAATTGCAAATTATCTCATTCAATTGACGAGTGATGATAGTATTGCACAATTTTACGGCACTCATTGTATTGCAATAATTGCGTTATAAATATTAATGAACCTCGCAAACCATAGACGACTTTCAAACTGACGAGTTTTTACTGCACTCACATTAAAATGCATGAGAGTTGCATCTTGGTTTCCTACAGACGAGATATTTAACGAGGTCATAGGTACGACACGAATCCTTCAATATATACGTTTTTTGTCTGAATTAATTAAAAAAAATAAGGTAAAACATATAATAAATATAATGATTTTGATGTTTTATTGAATCATTGAGTGAAGCTCTCTATAAGAGATTTTTCAGCATCCTTTGTGCAAGCATCAATCAAAAACGGTATGTCCGAAAATTTTCTAATGTAGCACACTGGTTGACATCAGTCTGGTGGTGGTTTTAAATTTTTTTTTTCAAATATTCGATATCGTTGAGGAATAATGGCGGAAAAAACTGAAATCCCTTAGACTTCAATGGGAAAAAATAAAATTCATAAATAGTTGAGGACAGAATGCGTTGACGTTTCGACGTCGACTAATGCAGCTTCGGTGCTGTTTGCACCTGGCTTCGTTCCATACGCTAACATATACGGAGATTTTGCGAGCGCAGCAAGTCAAAATTGAGGTCTGGTTCGCGCTCCTAGTAATAAAGAAGAATCTTTTTTGGATTAGATAGATGTTATGTTTATATATGTATATATAGTTGTATATAAAAACTGCCCGGGCAGCTTCGTGGTAGCGTTGCGTGTTGGTCACCCGAGTGCGAGTGATAGCGCTTCTCAGAAATGATTGCATGAAAACGCTCCGCTTCCGCGGTGCCTTCGCTTTGATCCATTGCACTCGCACTTACTCAATGATTCAGTCTCAATATAAATTATACACCCTGTTATCTAAATTAAGCCTACAATTAAAATTCGTGCAAGTATTTTAAAAGATCTAATTTTAATGATGTATCATAAAAGTTCCGAAAGGCTTAGATTAAAATCTCCCCTCCAAAAAGTAATTATATGTATTTATGCGGTATTGTATGCAGTGACCCGATTCTGCATCCGGGATCATACCTTTGAAGTGCCAATTAGAGAAATTGCCTTTAAGTAATACAGTCATTGATTCTATAGTACTCATTGAAGGTGAGATTCGTATGCATAAAGACCTTAGACCAAATACAGGAAAAGGTCAATCTCTATTGAGAGATTTCAGTGTGACTGCGGCCTAGACTATATGAGTAGATTTCTATAGAAAATTCTAGTGACCTAAGAAGGAGGACATAAAACGGATAGAAAATAAATAGGCTCATATAAGGGCATGAAATCAGATGAATAAAATGTTATAGGTATAGTTTTCAATGCAATACTTGAAGTTTAAATAGAGGCAAGTATATTCCATTAAAGAATATTATCTTATTAATCTGCATTTACATATTGTTACGGCATTATTACTCAATTGTCTGGAGTATTTCCAAGAAATAACTTCTTATTTAACGAATTAAATATACATTTGTTAATTATACAGTATCTTCAGGAAAAATCAAGCCAAAGTTCAATAAAAAAACCCACTATATATATTTTATTTGGATTTTAATATTCCAGTCTAATGAATAGCAAAATATCGCCCGCTATCCTAATTATGGATGTAAGTTCCGAGAACTTTTTGTTGGTATATATATTATATTGAGGCATATTTTAGATTGGACAAGTATTCTAATCTGAATCTAGATAGTGTCGATGGTATCTTTTCATTTATTGCATTATTCGAAACAAGAATGCTGTCGCGGCTGGATTAGGAATTCGTTATATCTGAGTCTAGATAACAAGCTTATGCTATGTTAGAGAAATTGTGTAACTGTAATTTATTATATATAATTTAACGGAATAATAATATGAGACTAGTTGTTACTCGCGGTTCGACTCGTTGACGAGTTGATTTACGGTATATACAAATATAATCTATATTTTTAAATTGAAAGAATTTTTAAAAATATGTACAATTGTTTCTGATTTTATTCTTTACAAACAAGCACACCTCTTTATAATAAAACTAATAATAGTTAAGATATAGATATAGATAATGTCAAAACATACAATATATAATATTTAATGATAAAGAATAACATATAATTCTCCTTGAAAAATGCCGCTTTTGAATCCGTCTAAAATTAATATTAAATAAATTAGTTTCATACAGAACTGAATATTCGTGTTGATTAATAGTGCACTAGTAATAAATCTTAGATTTTAGTTGTCTGGAATAAAACTAGAGATAAGTTTTAAAACTTCACGAAAATAACTAATAATTTATTAGTAATTTATTGGTGTAGTGCGTGTATTAGGCGCCTGGCCAACAGCTTGTATTAAATCAATAGTACAGTATCCTAAATAAATACTGTGTTACTATTGAGGTATTTAAATATCGATTACATATAAAATATATATTAAAATAATATTCGCTATTAAATTATTAAAATATAATAAATATTAATAAAGTTAACGCATTTAAGACTATTTGTAAATTGTTAATAATTTCGATTAGTGTATATAAAGATATGTAGAAAAAATACAATATATATATATATATATATATATATATATATATATATACAATATATATATATATATATTACAATTTCTGTTAGTACTATAGTCCGTAAGTGTGGGTTAGTGTGGAAGAAATCACTTGAGTGATAGGCCCATTGTATCATTTCTTTTACTGTTGTGTCCTGTATATATCTTAAGTGTGTACAATAAAGCTATTTAAATTAAAAATAAATTAAATATATACCAATCAAAAAAGTGTAAGAAACAAAGAAGAGTTTAAAAGAAGAAACATACCGATTGTGTTTTTTTTTTTTTTCAAAAATTAATACCGTATCGTGTGTTACCGATTTGATGTATTTTCTTGGTCTATGTTTATCACTTATAAGTACAGCTTAAATACATTTATTGAAAAGATTTAATTTATAAAAGACAAAATTACTGCTTATATATATTCTTTGGCGTAACTCTATACAATATACTAACAGCGACTCTAAACAGTTTATTTTTATGTCCCACGAGTTGACGACGGACTGATGTTAAGATTTATGTTAGTTCCTTGGAAATCTGTTCAGTGAAGTATGGACGATGAACGTCTCGAGGTCATCTGTCTCAAATTGCAAATAAATAGACCGATAACTATGTATATGTTCAAAAATCTATAGAATGCTTTGATTATTTTTATAATTAATTAAATTTTTTTGATATCAAATTATATAAAATTTAATGACTATGAAAAATTATTAGTCTAAATATTTTTTTTTTAATTTGAATTACAAATACCTATATTGTTAGATTTTTTTTTTTTTACTTTCAAGATCCATGATTACTATTATATATAATTAACCGGCTAAGCTCACGTAAAAATTTGAATTTTCTAAACTAGTTTCTAAAATGAATTCACGCCGTGATTCCGACGTGTTCCGACCTCATGTATAACCCCAAATGGTTTCGAAAGTAGTCGCGCAAATTCCGATAGTATTGACATGAGTACAGCCGGATAATTATATTTAATAGTAATTATGTATCGTGGAAATTTAAATATACAGAAATTATATATAATATATTGTTGACCTGAGCGAAGCGAAACTCTTACTAGTAAAAAGTGTTTCGTTACTAATGTTGCTACTCCTAGACGAATAATGGTAGAATGTCGAAAATTGGCAGAGTTTTCGAGAACAGTGACTTATAGGTACTCAAGTTTTTTGGTGAAATTTGTGATTGTAGTTTTTTTTAAATGGTCATAGTGTGTTTGTGGTTGTGGCGGACCTAGTATTAAATATGACCGAAGAGTATCATTATATTATGATTAAAATGAAAATGATATGCGAACTTTGGCATTTACGTACAAGAGGTTAGATAAAGATGCATTACAAAAAATAAACCTTCATATATAATTTAAATCGCTGATACATCATTAACCATCGTTCACGTGTTAATTTGAGTTTTGTCTGTGGTTTCAACTAGGAAGTTGTTCGCAGTTCAATCATTGAAACAAATTGGCAGGCATATGTTAGCTGCATCCGGCAGACCAATGGACGTACACTAATTATTGTCTTAAGTAACTATATTTTAAAGTATTTTTAAAGACAAAGGATACAGATTATTTGTATTAATGTTTAAATTACAGCTAATGTGATTCGTAGTTTTCCCCGCTAAGGAACAATTTTGTTTATTATTAAGAAAAATATGGGTAATAAGATAGTAATGGATAGCATTAAGCCTTCTTCATAATCAGATATAATTTTTAAAATATAATAAAACAAGTGCAATTTATTAATAAGTGAGTTTACAAAAAATAATTTATTTTGAGATGTCTCTTTATATCCTCTCTATCTATGTCTTTCAATAAGTTCGATTGAGACAGACTTTTTAGGAAACTTGACAGACGAACTGTCAATTTGACATAAGAAAAAAAGAACAAAAATGTTACATATATGGAAATTGTTTGTAGTTTCTATTTCTAGAGAATATATGCACAGTTTTTCAATTAATTTGGTTTAAGTAATTATATAGGCAAAAAACAATATTAGTATGATTAATAATAAAAATATGTTAACGGTGTTCACATTAATTATCACTTGTATATAAACTTTTTGTTTTATTTATCAATACCCTGAATCATTTTATATCATTAATCTTGATTTATTACATTCATTTAAGTTTATTTCATTTGAAACGCAAGTGGGAGGATGAATTTAAAAATATGGGGATAATTAACTTTAATCAGTAAATTTTGTAGATACGATCGGAGTAATTTGAAATATTTTCTTGAGACTACGTGGGTTTAAGAATATTATGATACTGTTATAGTTAGTAATTTAGAATAATATTGTTGAATATGTTATATCTTATCCAAGTTTAAATATAACAGAAGGTCGATTGTGATAGACTGTGTCAGATCAGAACTATTAATTCAGTTGGCATAGAAGTTCGCGGGAGACGCTTGTGTCCATTTTTATATTTTATAGTTTGATGTAACATTTTTATGATACGATTTTATTATAGCAATTCGAGTACATTATAAATGATATTGTATATTAAAATGTTTTAAAATCGATAAATATTCCGAATTTTTAATTTCATATATTGAGCAAATTATTCTCTCAGTGATTATGGGCCGCTGCACTTAAAAAATCGGTAATGGTCTCATTTGGAAGAACTCCAACTCTAGATATGCAGAAAATTAAAGCAAGCAAAAAAAAGTAAAAAAGGAACAAGAAAAAAATAAAAGATTTTTATTATTTTGGCGCCAAATGACAGAATTAATATAAACAAAAAAAAAAGAATAATTTCATTTGTCCAAATGACTAACTTACTTGAAATGAAATATTTGAAATATGTCATAGGTTTTGAAATTCCAAGTTGTCTGTTGAAAGAACGTGAAGATTCAAACGACCCGCTAGTAATAAAGATTGTTTTTTAAATTCCGTATACGCATAGAGACAACTAGTCTATAACCGAACAGAAATGTATTATTATTAAGCAAATGGATATTTTATGACTCTCACTGTCGACCTTTAAGGTCACTGCTCTCCACATTTTAATGGTATGTTATCAGTCCACCAGATTGTACTGTCTCGTGTGTCATGTTTGAACTACGTCAATTATTCAATGAATAAGATTGTTTTATCAATATGTAATGGAAATTAAAAATTGGCGTCTTATTCAAGTAATATTAGTATGGAAGCTGTCAAAGGAACCTTACCTTAGATCCAACCTTAGGTCTCGTCCATCCACAGTCAGATTGTAATGTAAAGAGTGTGGTAGATGATGCTCTATCGCGTGTAGGTCACGTCGTGCGCGCGCGTGTCCATGCTCGTGTGTATGTTCAACAGTGTGGGAGATCAGCTCGCCCTCCCGCGTCACCTTCACTGGGGTCACCACTTGCACTTGCGAGGAATCCAGGTGTTGGTGGGAATAGATACCTGAATTAACAAAATTATCCTTACATATATTTAGGTTTATTAATACGAATGCATTTTATTGCTAATAAGACTATTTTGACTTTCTAACTAGTTTTATTTGTAGTTATTTTATAGATGACAATGCTTTCTTGGAAAACGGAAATTATCAAAAACAACGTTGACCTGCGAAAACAACCTGCGTTTACGTTTTCGGCTCGTGCTGATTACTGATGATGCAAGTCATCACACCACCTCTGTAATACGACGCTGGACGCAGCCACATTGATGATTATGCAATGATGGAGGTTTGAAGTGAAATTATAAACTAATTTCATATAATAAACCAGCCTTTTTTATATTTTAGGAAGATTTTATTTAAGGTCTCTTCCCAAAAAAAAGGAACCGATTTTATATAAACTTATTTGATATAATAAATTCTATTAACAACTTTTTTATGTTTTAAGAAGATTTTATTACGTCTTTTTCCAAGAGGATCCGATTATGTAAGATTTTCTGCAAACATTAAAGTACTTAATACCGTAAACATTAGTTTCCTTTGATCTTTAAAAGAAAAACGTAACCATAAAAAATATATTAAAGATATTTTGATTTCCAACCAAATATTAACGTAACCCAATTTTCAAGAAGATGATGTCAATATGTAATCGCTGATTACTTTATTTCCAAAAAAAGATTGTTGTAAATTGGAAACCTACAATTATGTGAAAGTATTCGGTAAATTGCTTTAAGATAGATACATGTTATATAATATTACGATATTTTCTGCTTATACAAAACTGAACCATCATATATTTATGATACACATTAAATTAAAAACAACAAGAATGAAAATAATATTGATTATGATTCTAATTTAAAAAGAATTATCTACTAAAAGACAGTTTTGGGTGCAAAATATATCTAGAATTGAAGTCATATTTTCTTATTTAAATAAACACTTGCAATCGTTATACTATATGTTAAATATATGAAAAACTGTGTTAAACAAGAATAATTAATATAAAAGTATACATGTATTCATTGAAGTTTACAAATGATACAATGAATACGAATGTCAAAGTGGTGCGAATTGCTGAAGCGTAAGACTATTTAAACAATACGTATATCTAATTTTGATATATATATATTATGTTATCGTATTACTAAAATATGGTTTGTGACGTCATCAGTCATCATACACCAGATGTAAACGTGATGAGTTTAGTCACAATAGGTTAATGATATTTATATAATGTTAGTTATCTACTGTTGTCAGGAGCGATGATGATTTATAGGTGTTTTATATATAACGGAAACGATATATAGAGTATTTTTTATTTCTTATAAATTATCTATGATTGAGGATTTTATATTAGTTACATGTGGTTTTTATTTTTCTTTTATAAATTTCTTTTACTAATTTTATAAAGCAGAGAAGTTTGTTTGTTCAAACGCGCTAATTTTGAGACTATTGCATGTGTTTAGGAAATTGTTTCTGATTATGATTAAAAAAAAAATTTTTGTTTTTTTTTTTTTAGGTTTTATATTTTTTTTTTTTGAGGAAGGCTATAAGGTGTCTAGCATTATACAGTATTAAGCAGCAGTAGGTGTAGCTCTTAGTTATCCTAATAACAAATAATGTCAATTGGGTGAATTCACAAGTAACAACTTGTTCTTTATATATAAATTGTCTGATAAGTATATATTAGAATATTAATTAATTTTAACATACTTTAAGATAAGTTTTTGTATTATTATTATAACAGGCGCCAAAGATAACTATTTTAGTAGATATTTATCAAAGATTCCTTAGTATAGGCGATCATTTGAGCGTTTTCCTAAGAAATAGGTGCGCGCAGTCAGCAGCAGGTATGTAGTCACTCGATACTCAGTTACTAGTGGGGCCACACATGCAATATTCACAACATGCATTTATATATATATACTTAACCGCCATTCTTAGCATTATTAGAATATTTAAAACTTTGCATTTAGAGAACATTTTTTATTAAAAAATTTCGCACTAGAGAAATAATTTCCATATCGCTGGTTTTATATATAGAAATAAAACACAAATAATATTTAGATTTTAACAGCAAGTTGTGGATCACAGAAACTATTCCTTGCGGAAATCGAACCCGCATCCTGTGGTTCAGTACGCAGGACCACTAAACTCGAAACCACTTAGTCATCAAGATACTAGACATTTTAGTCCTAGAATAACTAACTTTACTGAATAAATTAAAGAGGATTACTAAAGAAAAAATCAAAAGCAGGTGATTAATTATAAAAAAAAACTAGCAAACCTTATTTTACAATATGATATAGGATAAAAAATAAAAATAAAAATTATTAATTCTAAAAAGGTATGAAAGCTACAAAAGGATATAATAAATAAAGATTTCTATATGTTTTTGTAATGTTTCGCGTGGGTTAACTAGGCGAATAATAGACAATTATTGTCAATTATTGGTGTACTGGGTGTACCTGGCGCCGCCCCCTGCCGACGACAGGCTGGAGAGCACCGACCTCGAGCTAGCGTAGGAGGACGTTTATAAGAAACCATAGACAATATTAAGGTTCAAGACAAAGACACATATCAAATTGATAAGGTGTGCCAAATCTTGGTGCATAATCTTCTGTAAATATAATAAAAATATACTTTTTGCCTTTGTTAATTTTTAACCATTTAGTGCCAAGGAGCGCCGTCGCGCTGCCCTCGCTAGTCGTGAAAAATGCCTTCGACGCGATAGCGCTCCTTTTCACAGTTCACTGTTCTTTTCTTGTCAATAAATATGTAGTATTCAATTTCTATGTTTTATATTATCATAGTATAAAATCTTCTGAAGAGAATGTCGAAAAAATTATGAATATTGGCATATTGTAACGGAAATGGTGAATATTTATCTTGTTCATATTAATTATTTTTTAAAATGCACTTTTTACTCGCATTTTCAGCATATATTGGTAAAATATGTTTGGCACTAAAAGGGTTCAGTATTAATACTGTAAGTCGATTTTTGTTGCAGTGATTATGAGACGATAACTGTTTATAATAATCGGTTATGGTCACATTTGGAAGAATTCCAGCTGTAAATGTGCAGAAAAAAAAAAAAAAAAAATAATAATAAGAGTTCATTTTTTTGACGACAAATATAGATGACTTGCAGTTTTTCAATAAAAATGAAATCAAGACAAAACTCGTAGGTCTCAAAATTCCTAAAATATCTGCTAAAAAAAACGATTTTTCCCGGTTCCAAAAGTTTTTAATACCCATAAATATTACATAAAAAATATATTTTAATGTATAATATAAATATGTTCTAGTATTTAGGTATTATGTTTATATCCCTGCGATGGTGCACAGGAAGACATAATCGGTACAATGGTATCCAGTTCAATCTGATCTTCATATTAAAGTTATTTTGAGATTGCGTTTACTGTTGTTAGCTTATGTTGTATATTGTTTATGTATAACATTATGTCTACTTATAATCCATTATATATTGTTCTTTGATTATTTGTAAATGTAAAATAAAAAACCTTTTTTTTAACATTTATCTAACTAATATTAAAAAAGTATTTTAGAGTTTGTCATGTCACAGGAAGAATTAATAGTTTTAATTTTTACTATGTATTTCCAGTTTTATATACAATATAAAATTTACGTAATAATTTATATTTTTGGAATGACAATGATATTGCAAATACTCATACATCATTTAAATGTCAAACATAGTTTTTTATATCATGAATTAAGTCTGTACAAAAATTAATAAAACTACATTTTTTATGTATAAGTATATGTAAAATATTAAAGTAACATTTTTATAATATATTTAAATATAATCGTCGGGTTGATGCAACATTAAATTTAATATCTTAAACTGTAAAGAACGATGATTTGTTTTGAACGCATAATAATAATTTATCTTCTTCTCAGTCATGTATGATACTGTGGTTGTCATGACGACCACTGGTTCTTCATAATTTTATTTTAAATTATTATATTACGTTAAATTTGCTTATGATTATTTCAATATCAGTTAATTTTGAAGTTAAATTGTATAAAGTATATCACTACTTTATACGATTTTAAGAAATCTATATTAAATCTAAACTTATATTATAAATGAGAAATTTATGTTGTTTATTTAAACCACGACAATTTTCGAAACCTTCAAATGCATTTGGAATGGAGAGGACATTATAAGAAATACTATACTCATCTAGCATACACTACTACTCTTAGTCTTTATAAATAAGGATATTAGTAAATTTGGATAAAAATACGACGCTAAATTACTATTATCTCATGGCGTTTTCGAAATTCTCAAATATTTATAGATGTACTACAAACATTTTGGAAAAAGTAGATAAAAAAAACCATTATGTGAGTGACACCCCGAGGCCATGAAAAACTGCAGAAGATAGGTACAATAATAATTATTAAATTAAAATAATAATTAAATATATTTTCTATATGGTTATAATATTTGAGGAATACAAAAAATATCTTTAAATAGATATAACTATATATCAATGCGGAATTTTATACTCAATTGGTTGACATTCATAAGGAGACAAATTTTCCCTAGAAAATGAGGGATAAACTACAAATTAAAGCAAAATTATACTTGTAAAAATAAATAGAACAGCCTTGAACGAGGTGGAAAGAAAGCTGTAATTTGTTGAACAAAGCTCTCTATAAGAGACTTTTCTGCATCCTTTGTGCAAGCATCAATCAAAAACGGTATATCCGAAAGTTTCTAAACTTTACACACTGATATTCATCAGTCTGGTGGTGGTTTTAAAAATATATAAAAAAACGTAATAATGTCTCATCTTGAAAAATAGTTGAGTACAGAAAATTTTGTAAATGCAAGTTTGGTGCTGTTTGCACTTCGCTTCTCTCAATATATTAACACATACCGAGATTTTGCGAGCGCAGCGAGTCAACATTAAGGTCTGGTTCGCGCTCCTAGTATTGTAATAAGTTACATCATTCTTAATAGCAGGCTCTAATCAGATTAAGTAAACAAAGACATTATGCACGCTGTGACAAGAACAAATGTTTTATCAGCTTTTTAGGGGAAGGCATAAAACTTATTTATTTTGTTTCTATAAATAGATGATAAACATGAGCGAAATGAATTATATATTGTTTTTCATTGTTTTTGTTTAAGAGCTTTGATTTATGTTTTCACTTAATTTTTTTAATCTATGGTTTTATACTACAAAAGTATTTTTTTATTATTATTAAATATGTAAATCAATAAAAGATTTTTATATTAGTTATCTGTGGTTTTTCTAACTGATATAAGTAGTGTTACTATTTTTTCTGATTATTTTTAAAGGTTTTTTTTTCAATAACGAATGTGTCACTCAATCATATGGGTGACACATTCGTAATACAAATACATGAAACATAATTACAATTCACTTAAACTACTTATTATATTCCCTTCAGCATAGAACAATTATTTTATAAATAATTCTAGCTTCAAAAATGGAGAAGCTAGAACTAAATAATCCTAAGAAGAGTGGTTAATCTATGGTATCTTTGATCTTCCATTGACATATGACAGCAGACAGCAGACGTCACACAACGCGTCACTGGCCAAGATTCGCACATCTCCACAGATAAGATTTGCCTCGCAAATATTGAGATACCCTGATAAAAGACTAAGATCGTTATACTTTACAATTTCCAGAGATAAATTTTGGCTATTATAATGTAGGTTTTTTGATAACAAAATTATATATTATACTTGTATTTATTCAACCTTCAAAAAACGCTTATAGGTAGATCAGTTTTGTGAATAGTTAACAGACCGACAGAATAATATATTTTTTATATCTTCCAGCTGCCAGATTTTTTCCAGCTCTTCAACATATGTTTTTATATTTCTATTGATTTATTTAGAAAAATTACCAATTATACACTTAAACCTATATCAGAAATGACATTATTTCTGTCATTCACACAGACAAACGCATATACATATAATTTAATAGATATATAGTCCATGGAGTTGAACGACCATGTTAGATACCCATGCATAATAGGTTTGTTTTCCAAATCATGGCACCGATTGGCGTTTTATGGTGCTGTTTCATTACGCTCATGCTTCATTTGTGCGTGCTTTGGTGGCCAGCTCCGTGCTATCCATGGGCTATTTTTGACACGTTATTGGATCTCCGAATAAATGTTGCTGCAATGCTTGTAAGTGATTACTCTACAACACAATCAGTATTTTATTTATTTATTTATTTATTTATTTACTACCTGATGTGGCTTGTCCGTGATATCCGGGCGTCCATAAAATTATGTATTCGTCGTTGATTAAGGAATATTTTTATTGTAATTGTAGTATGTGGATGCATAGTTTTTCAATTACAGCTTTTCCCGCCAAAATTTGGAAAATGTCAAAATTTCAAAATAGCCATTCCTCTTTTTTAAGTATTTAATGTATCTGTGCGTTTGTGTTTGTGTTAGTATGTTTGTGTGTGTGAGTTTCCGATTATTTTAAATCTTTTAAAGTATTCCATATAACTTAACCCTTGTATAAGGTAATGATAGTAATATGACACTGTCGTAATATGATACGCAGTCCATAAAAAATTGCACGCTCTCTCGCATTTAACGACCTTCATACTATTAATGCATGTTAGTCCTGATATGAATATGATCCTTGTTTGCCTTCAAGGGCTTAAAGACTTTCGATTTAAATATTTATAAAAAAGATTATAACCGCTGTCCATCAAAGCATCGTATGTGGTCACTAATATGACTTTTATTTTTATACTGAACCGTATTTTATAATTAGCATTTTAAGTGATTTAAGTCTCGTGTTATATTTCAAAAACGAAAACGAAAGGCAACACGACGGACTCCTAAATCTAGAGACGGAGATTATCCTTCAAAGGCAATCTCGGAACGTCCCATGACTCGAATCCAATTATCAGCATTTCAAACTTGCCATCCACAAAACAACTAACAAGATTAGGTTTACGATTTTATGAATTTAACATTCACATTATCTTTCCACTTGTCAATTTTAATTGCTTACGCCATTTTGGTTTTAATCCCTCAGTGAAAAGAATAATAAAACTTTTTTCTTATTTTAGTACAGTGAAAATCCTAATTAAATTTCTTTGTAAACTTTCTTGATATAAAATTACTATTAAATATAATTATAAGGCTTGAAAATCAATCTATGAGAAATCGGGGCGTGAAACTTCACAGTTCACGTCGCAATTACTCCATCCTCAGAGCTTATGAATAAGGACCCCGAGTGAGTTCGAAACTAGTCAGGCTAATTCCGATAACAATAACATGAATACAGCCGGATAACTATATTCTAATTAATATATTATTATTCTAGTTAATTAAATTAATTCATACAATATTGGTGTTAAGAATAAAACTCACCGGTATGTATAAGGTTTCTTATGCTATCCTGGACTTCTTCCTCTACTTCTCCTGCAAGCGGCACTCTCGGCATGTTCATTGTTATATATTTGGCACCGCAGTGTATTAGCACCATTTGAAACAATAGCAGTTTGAATATTGAACACTTCACATCCATTTTTCTTAAAATTCGGCAATCACTAGCACGCATGTTCTGATGCTGCTATTACACACAGGTCACTAGGGGTTTGTCATGCTGACTGGCGTCCTCTTATCACTGCTATGATTAGTTTAAAAGGTCAATATTTGTGTTTATAATTTGATATCGATATACACGGCAATCGATATTGGCGTAATCTCATTATAATGGACCTGTAACAATAAAAACGTCATATTAAGAATTTATTAATATTATTCGAAATATAATAAAAAGATATAGAGGTCAACTGCGACTTCTATTTAATTTTTATTTATCAATGTTACATATAAGAAATAATAAAAACACGCTTGTAATTTTTTTTTATAATAATAGGTAAAAAAAAAAATTTTTACCTCAGATCATAATTTTTGTATTATTTTTTATAACTTAAACGAATTTAAACTAAACACTATATACACAATAATTTCTAATTAAATTTAATTCACTTAATATTTAAATGTAAACGTTTTATTTTAAATATAATATATTTTAGCGCAACGAATCACCCGCCCGATGACTAGAGGTGTTATCACTAAAATGGTACCACATACGTGTTACATAATTTTTCTTTATTAGGCTGATAATTTTATCTCCTACTTTGGATATATGTACATATATATATGTACCTATATATATATATATATGTACCTATATATATATGTACATATATTAAGTACTGAAAGAACAATTTAATATATTCGCATTGAAGACAAAAAGACAATAAATCACACATATGTTATGTAAATTATAATAATATTCACATTTTTTTATATCTAAAGATGGTAAAGATTTCGATACCCGAAACGGAATTGATTGACAGAAACATGTTTTACCATAAACAAATGTTTTCAAAATTTAAAATATAAATGGTAAAGCTTATTTTTACGAAATTATTAAATATTGCATAATTTACAAATACTAAAGGGGAATCATTCGTGGTTTTACCGCCAACTCGAGACATCCTTGACATTTAATGTTTTAAACTGTTCTGTAATGTTTGGGAATGTGTTCTAGGAATAAAAAGTAACGAAAGGGACAGAGACCACGTGCCAGCTGATAAGGCAGGCGCCAGTCAACGTGGCTACTCTGTTTTGTTTGTTTTTTCAAAGCTCCGAGCCACGCACGGCGCCATGACAGATTAAAATTAGATTTTGTTATACAAGTTTATGGATTGCTCTGTAATTTAATGTTCGTCTAGCCGAGTTTCTACTTTATTATCACACGGTACGACATTTTGGGTTTTCTTTTAGTTAAATATTTTTAAAATATTTAACTTATATATTTTTTTTAAGACCTGAACAGGTAACAGTTTGCCTACAGCCTGCTTAATGTTGGGCAAAACTTTAGTCTAAGGTATGGCACACTAACGTAATAAAAAAAATATTATTACGATTACAAATTAGTAATAAATTGATGAAATTGTAATTTTAGGATTACAATTACTTGTTTTTGTCCATTTTTGTAATATTACAATTACTTGTTTTTGTTCGTTATTGTAATTGTAATATTAAATCCCTTAAATTATTTATAACCAGAACTGTGTTTTAAACACAGTTCTGGTTATAAATAATTTAAGGGATTTATTTGGCATCGATTATATCCGATACAAAGCAATTAAAGAATATTTGCAATCTTTTAAAAATTCAGACAATCCTTATTTATCATGCGACGCTTTCGAATTGGTACTCAAATTATTATCTGAAATCAAAAACCTTTTCATATGATACTTTTTTTTAAATAAAACTATATTTTATGGATTAAACTCGAATTATTTTGGTTACATTTTAATTTTAACCCGACGTTTCGGATACTTTGCAGCAATCGTGTTTACGGGTAGGCGAGATGTGTTAAAATTAAAATGTAACATAAATTATACGCGAGTTAAATCCATAAAAAAAGTTTTATTTCAAATGAGTTCTTGTGAAAATCTAAGATTATTATAAATATTATTTAAAACTATAATTATGAATATGAGAGTTGAATATGTCTTGAGAAACAATATCATTATAAGATGATAATAGAATTGGAAATACCGTGTTTACGACTAAGTATAATGTCTATTAATATCTTTCTATATAAATACAAAATATTCATATAAATCTTTTATTAAGTTGAGAAGTGATTAAAAGATTAAAATTTTTATTTTATTTTAAAATTAAAAGATTTAAAAGACAAACAAACTAAAAATAAGACTGACCTTAATAATATTAGTTAGGTTATGTTATAATATATATTTAGTATGTTATCATTCATGTATTCGTCATAACGATATATCTTCTCATTCTCATAAAATCTTAGCTTAGATAAGGGATCTCAGTACATACAGAATAAGCAATACGTTTCGTTCAGAAATATATTATTAATAAAATTATTAACGAAAATATACCTTTTTGTATTTTGTCACTAAAAGAAAAACTATATATTTGATACACTATTAACATATAAATCAAAAATTCTAAATTTGATATAAGAGAGCTAAAACAGTAGTTATTAATGAAACAAATTGTAAATTGATGAAAATATTTTTTCTTTTCAATTTTAAACTTCTATATATTTTCATTACTCATTTTTCATGTAAAATAATCTAAATTCAACTTTATATATATAAAGTACAAGAGGTCAAGAGGTAGTATTATCTTTTCGTTTAAAACAATTTAAAACTTCTTACTTTTTTAATTTAAAATATCTTAATTTTATGAAGCACTATCACATAATCTTTACAACTCTTATTTCCCGGTACCACGTAGTATAAGAAACAAAGATATCACTGTGTGCACAATTAATCTTGCTGCTGACCCGATTTGTGTCAGTGACGTACGACCTAGACCAGGGATGGCGAATCTTTTTAATGTCTGTAAGTAAAAAAAAACGCTATTTTAAGGTATCGTGCCACAATAAATATCATGCGAAATGTTAGCATAGTAAAAGTGAAATGAAATAAAATTAATTGAAATATTCATTGAAAATAAATTTTAAAGTAACATTTTTTCCTATCAAAGCTACTATACGTTAAATTTTATCTAATACCCATCTTTATACACTTCGAGAGAATTCATGAGATATTTTAAATAATAAAATGTATAATTTGACATTTCTTGTTAACATACTAAAATAGGTATTCAGTATTACAAATGTATATCATAAATTATAAAATAAGTGTTGATTAATAATTTTGAATTCATTTTTATAAAAAAAGATATTTTTTTTTTGTTTTTGTGTCATCAAAACATTTAAACGTGCCAGTTGTAGCACTCGTGCCATTGGTTCGCCATCCCTGCACTATATGAACTCAACCCTCTAGTATATATTAAACACCAGATAAAGAAGATTTAGAGTAAGCAAGCCAGAGGCCATCTTAAATTTAAATAGATTTTAGTTTTCGATGACATTTTTATGAATAATCAAAACCAGACTTTCCTGATCCGTCTCGAATTTAATGACATTGACCGAAGCTTAAACAAGATTAATGTCTTCATCATAAGGAAACTAAAGAATCAAATACTTTTAAACTAGACTTAAAACTTCAATATTTCATTAATTATCTTTCTTCTGTTCTTATCCCACTCCTTACCTCTAGTGGGATAAGGACAGAAGAAAGACGGAACAAAAACAGTATAAGTAATTTATCGTTCGTTATCATTCTTTTGTCCTTATCCCACTTTAATTCTTTACCTAAAGTGGGATAAGTACAAAAGAAAAACAGTGTTGTGCCTTCAAAATAAAGTTTTTTTACCATTCACTTCTGTCATTCTCCAGTCTGCGTTAACTCCTGTCATCCTCATGTCAGCGTTCACACTTGCTTGTGTTTATCTCTTTTTTACATATCTACGATAAATTAAATATTAATTTATGATTAATTTAATATCAACTGTTTAATATAACAGCAACATTAATAACTATGATGGCTATATTTGTAAATTCTAACATAAATACATTATTCATAATTTGATATTGAGTATAAAAATGTTTAAATATTTAACTATTTTTTTCGACTTATGTTATATTTTTAATTTTTTTTTTAAATAGATTACTATTTTGATCCAATGTTGAACAGTTTTCTTTTACTTTAAGTTTTCGGGACTATCCTGCTTAGAGTCGAAATTGTTTATTATAATAACGAAGAAATCATTTCTTTGATATTAAAAATACAATAATATGTCTTTAATTACCAATATAAGAGAAGTCATTTTAAAATACTTGTATGTAAACATTTGTACTAAATAAATTGTTAATAAAATAAATCTGCAATCATTGATGTTCAATATGATTAAAAACGTGTATACTGAATTTAAATTTAAATCCATCATTACCATAGTAAGTATCATTTTATTTAAAAATATGTACTTCTTAACATTGAACGCAAAAAAAAATAATTTAAAAACGTGTACCATAAAGTCATATATTAATATTCATATTATATTACATATACTGTTTTTATATCTTCATAATAATGTAACTTACAATTATGACTTTCATATTTAAAAATGCGCCAGGTATGTGTAAAACATTAATACTTATTTCATGTATTTATTATACAAGAACTAACAAACATATATATTTATTATTATGATTTCTATAAAAACAAAGCTGCATGATATGGAGTAAATCTGTAAGAAAAAATTAAATGTCACTTTAAGTTTGGCGCCACTGCAACTATACGTTTGGCGCCACTAGTATAGGACCAAGACGTCACATCGAGTCTCACGACTATCGACAGATTTGGAGCCAACTTGTACCCATATGGTATGCACCTCTTTTTCCTCGATTCCTTTCTCAGGAATATTTTATAATAAACATATAGCTAACAATGAAAACAGTAAAAAAACACATTTAATCGCCCATAATAAGAAACAGAAAATTATGTCTCTTTAAGGAATTGTTTGTAGTGTTTTTGTAAGATCAAAAGCCGTTTTGTTTTACTGGTTTTACGGCACATTTACTCTTTTTATGTATGTTATTGTTTACTTCGTTTTGATAGTTTTTTTATGTTAAAAAATAATATTTCTTGTATTTTTTTAATATGTAATAAAAATTTTAATTAAATTTTTACATTTAAAATATTTAATTCTTTTTGTTTTTAAAAGAATTTACAGGAATTATTTTAAGAACAATAGCAATTCCCGAACACTATAACTAGAGATAGCAATTTGTCTACAGTTTGTTCGTCTGACAGCCGGGAGCATCCGTCATCGTTCCGCGCCTTTGTTGAACTTATTACAGACTGGTAGCGCCGGTTATTCTCGACTGGAATTACTACCCTTTGTGTACTTTAGAAATAGAACTATCGTTTTGCATTGTTCATTTTATTTACGTGCGTGCATTGTGACGAAAAAGCGCCAATTTGCCAGACGTTATTGTGGTCAGTTTGTTCTATACTTGTCTACGCGTAATTGGTAGCAGTGACGTCATAGCAGTGTTTGATTTATATTACAATTTGCAACGTTAAGTATTTATTGTAACAATGCTTACGAATTTCAACATTTATTTTGGTTTATTCAGCTTTTTATAAATAAATATATGGATTTTGTGAATATTATAAATAAAACGTAATTAAATATAATTTCTTTTTACGTAATATGTAACATGTGTTACTATGCTCTCAATACGGAAAGTAAAACCATCAAACTAATTTGTATTGGTACAGCTGATTAAATACTTGGTCAATATGTTGTAGTTTAATTCGAAAAAGAATTAACAGTTTTCATTTAATCGTTATATCGCTTACATACATACAAACAAACATTTTTATTAAATATTAAGATTATAAGATTACACTAACTTCTTAAATCAGGAAGTTAAAAAGACGTTTATATTATTTCTTGTTTGAGATGTGATCAATCAAACGTTGCCATAATCTATTTAGCCACTGATTGTAACGGAGCTGAACTCCATCGATCAATGATTTGTAAGCAAATGGATATATTTGTAGCAATTGACAAGAGTGTTATATATTATGATATATATGTGTGTCTGTGAGATTGTTATATTTGTGTGTATCTATTTATATAATTAATTAATTAAGATAAGATTTTGTAATATCAATATGGTAAGAGTCTCAGATATACACACAGATTTAAACAGGCACTGGTGTCTAAGCAACATACATCCAGAAAACAAGTTAATAGCTGCGACGTAACACAAAACGATAATTTAAAAAATGCTGAGCCCTTCGATAAAGTGTTTGAGAATACATTCTATTAACCGTCAAAGGATCAAAGAAACATAAGTTATGAACAATGACACTACTTTCGTAGTTTCCACGAGTTATGATTTCGCTCTAAACTATTTATATATAGACACACAAACACACACACACACATACACACACAAAATGCATTTTATATAATGTGTGTGTTATGTTATATTTTATGTGTTCAAGAATAATTTAACAGTTCATAGTTTATGTGATAGATAAATTTCCTGGCAAACCGATGTGTTTATATAACACTGGATGCGAGGTGTTCTATGAATTGACAATGAATTCAGGCAAGCGACAGTCTGGACAATATCTACATATATATTGAACTTAAACAACGTATGCAAATAATCTATACTAAAATAAAGCAGAAGAGTTTGTTAGTTTGTTTATTTGAACGAGCTAATCATCGATATTAAGTACTAGATGGATTTGGAAAATTCTTTCTAAATATGATAGGCAGATTCGTGAAGCGTACAGGCCATGGCGAACCAATATGCACACGTGCTACAAGCAGCACGTTTGAAAGTTTTGATGGCACGCACAAAAACAGAATTATTGTTAATACATTTTTTGATAAAAAATATTTAAAGAAGAATTGTCTTTACTTGTTAATTTAATTATACTTACGTATAATTTCACCACATTACTATTTTGAATAACATTTTATTTTGGCACGTTACCTATTTAAAATAAAAAAATCATTTTGTGGCACGGACATCAAAAAAGCTTCGCCATCATTAGTATAAACTATATAACATTACGATACTGCTTCTAATTAAATTAATAGATACTATGATAATACTTCGTCCGAGTGAGGAACCGCGAGTAAAAGCTAGTTTCCAATCTGAAAGACTAGTTAACGATCTGTCTCTTGCTTTTATTTAAATAAATATAATGTTAATATATATGTTTAATATGTAAATTACTTTATAAAACTGCTTATTTAAGTGGTTTATATATATAGAATTGTAGAACAATAATAATTAATAAGTTACATAAATTCTATCATGTGTAATTCGCCTTAATTGATTATTTATAATGTATTTTGATTCACCTTTACATAATTTAATTAATTTTATTTTGTCTGTTCAGTTTAGGGTCAAATACGAAGGAATGTCAAGGATTTAAATTAAAATTCAAACCCAAATACAAGTTTAGTAGGTTTAAATGTTAACAAAACAAAAAAAATTAGAGTTAACCGTTGTTGTACGAGGAGTGCTTGTTAATTTTACATTTGTTAACTATATAACAAACTGGATTATATGAGATGATTGAAATATATTTGTGATATATTGTTAGCTTAAATTAATAAACAAATAGATCATTTAATATAAATTATAAAAGGACAAGTAATAAATTTAAAAAAGAAGTTTTCCTACTTCATTAAAAATATTGTCTACTCAGCCTTGAGCATAATGAATTGCATTTATTGAAATTAACATAAATATAATATTTTTTATATATATTGTATTGTATATAGGAAGAGAAAAAGTCATTTCGTGAAGCAAAAACGTTATTGTCCATTCGTTACATAAAACAGCACACTTCATTATACCGGTCAGATAAAAATAAATTATGAATATATTTGTATTAATTCTTGATATTATTCTCGTGTCAACAAAATATCATAACAAAACTACGATATATAAAACATATTAAAATGTGGTTATTATTCTTATTAATAAGTTATGTAAAAAATATAAAGATGTCAATAGTTGTAGGTTGTAAAAGTGCCTATCTACATCTAATAAATAGGCTTGACTTTTCAAAGTATCTAGGTAAAATATACCGCCAGTAGGCAACTTGGTGTCTTCAAAGCTGTCTATCAAACTTACATTAAGTAATAAAAACAGTATATATATATATATATATATATATATATATATATATATATATATATACATTTATTTATTTATATCTCTTCCACTTTAAATCCATATCAGCAATCACGTGTGTACGTAAATTTGAAGTGTCAGGATGGCCCATATTGATACCATACTTATCGAAAAAACCCTTCAGGACACTCCAACTTAAGAGAGGCTGCGAAGGTTAGAAAACGCGCCTTGGTCTGAGAAGAACCTTACAACAAACTCAGACGGGTATTTTTTTTTATTGTGATCAATGTTTTACAAAAGTCAAAAAACATTTTTATTTTATGTTCATTCAATATGAACTAATATCAAATCAATAAATATTGCAATTTGGCAAGTAATAGTAATAGTAAGTAGTATTTGTAATTGTATTTGTTGTGCTATATTTTTCGTACTACAATGAACGCGTTACGTAACTTCGTAACGCAACTTATCCTTAAGCTAACATCACTAGGATCAACGATAGTGAGTTAATAATCTTATTAAGTCATTAATAATATTGCGTAAATATGTCACGTGACGTTATTAAGACCTGGAATTACCAACGAGTTAACAAAACAAAGATAAATATATATATGTTTATTCTTTATAACAATTAATAAATATGGAAGGATTTCCCAATAGTCGTAGGTTCGAATCTCGTTTGTATTGATTTTTATTTTATATTTATTTAAAATTTCTTTTTAATGTTATAGACAATTTCAAGAACTAGCTTAAATATATTTTTTCTTACACTGTTCTATTTATTTATTCTGTACATTTTAATTGTCCGATTGTACTGTATTTATTTTATCCAATTTTGCCCGATTAGATTCAAATCCATTGGGGGTCCTCATTAATGAGCATGGCAGAATTATGGCGTGAAGTGGGCAAGCTCCGGGCTCAAAAAAAGAGTAACGAATAATTATATATAATAGTAATAATGAATGAAAGTCTTAACACAATACTATGTTGCTTAAACTTAATCAAATATGAAATTCATACGATACCACTTAAGTGATATTATAATAAATATGAGAGTGTTTAAGTTCTGATAAAACTTAAAATGCGTAGGACGGGCAAAAGGACACATAAATCTATCGCAATGTCTGATGAAAATAGTGAAACCAAATCTTAAAACACCGCGATGGAAGTATTTGAAAGATCGTGGGCGGGCGGTATTATTTACTGGCATCTCACTGAATGTAATCGAGACAGCTTTTAATGAGATCGATTGAGAACGAATGAAAATGTATGAATAAATGAATGAAATGATAAACGAACACGTGATATCTTTTTATAAATATGTATCTTTTGTTTATTATTAGCAATACATTAATTGTATAACACCCACTCATTTACTAATGAGATTGGGTTTTAATAAAGATATTTAAATTATTTTTTTAAAGTTGTATGGTTCCTTGGACAAGGAAATTTAGAATTTTTTATTATTATAGAAATTAATTTATGTTGCGGGGAGGGGGCGGGAGAGTTTCCCAAATAGAAATAATAAATACAACTCAACTCAAACAGAAATTTGTGCTATGTAAGATTCAAACCCGCTACCTTGGCTCAGCAGCCACTAACCATTAGACCAATGAGCCATCATAAACTAAATTATAAATGTCTTTTACCCATCTCCATGAACACGCATGTTACTCAATAAACTTGTCAAAATTGATAAACTTTACGACTTTACTTCACTTCACGCTGAGGCTGTGCGAAGTGTTTTACGTAATAAAATTTAGGTTCTAGGAAATTTATATTTAAACATTAACCTTTTGCTTTTAACTTCGTAAGGGCCAAAAGTAATTGCTAATAAAAATATCATAAATAATAATATTAAATTAGGCTTCGCACGGGTCAGATTTTAAAACATTATAGTGACTACTGAAAATAAAATGGAACAAAAATGAAACACGAGTTAAATTCGTTAAAAATAGTTTTTGTACTCGTGAAAATCTCAAAAAATACTATATATAAAATTTTGTTTGGAATCACCAGTTAATTTTGTTTGATTTATATTTAATATAATTAATAGTATAAAAAATCATAAACAAGCAGTAATGGGTGCCTGTCCCATCATATTAACTTCCTAAATTATTATCATTATTATTTATTTTATTCATTCTATCATTAATTGTATTAAAGTAATTGAAACATAGCATATCGTAAATATAGCATATTTCATAACTTTATTTTTTTGTTATTATATTTACTTTTTACATTTTATTAAAAAACAAACGAGATTATTTTTTTAAATTGTGATCACGTGTATATCGATCGATTGGTACCAAAAGGAAGTCAATTATATGTATAATCAGGTCGCGAAAAAATGGAGCCGAAAAACGCATACATACGTACACACATATTATATATATATATACATACACATATACATATATTTTTAGAAATGTACTCCAAAAGCCCCGATTGAAAAAATCGCCATGATTACTATTACTCCCATAATAAGGAAGTCCAAAATATTTTTTTTCATAAGAAACTTGAAAACTGTAAAGTTATAGCTCTCGTATGCAAATCAAGACTTATCTTACTTTGATAAATATATCAGTACTTAAAATGTTCAATTAATACTATCTGTATAAGAAACAATAATTTATTTGCAATTAATAGCAAAAACAATGTTAATTTTAATATTTATCTTTAACCTTAAGATAAACTATTAAAAATGTACAAAAATAAAAATAATTGTTAGTATTATGATAACTATTACTGATTTATTATTACACTAAAAGTTTTAATATTCTGTCTTTAAAATATCTACTATTTTTAAGAACTTTATTAATATCTTTTTTTAATTTTTTTTTTTTTACAAAAATATAAACTGTTTGAAATTTTTTTTATAAAGATACTTGTTAAAATATATATTTAAAACTGTCTTTACTTTTTTAATAAATCTATACTTTTTATGTAAACCTTCGTTATCCATGATTACTATTATATTTAATTCCGCGGTTTTACCATGCTCAGAGGTCGTGAATGAGGACTAATGGCAATAAAGATAAAATTACAAAAGTTTTGAAATTTATTTTAAAAAAAGTAATAAAAATTTTATATAATAATATGTATACATTTGCATTTTTTATTCACACTTAGACGTTTTTAAATCCGAAAGCTAAAATATTAGGCCAGTTGTTTCCTGTTAAAAAAAGAAGCACAAGATATAATGTATATTTTATATTTGAGGCTAGTGACTTGTAAGAGTTGAACGCCTCGTAGACTAGATTCCTCTCTGACCCATATCGATGTATTAACAAATAACATTGGCTGTATTAATTACATTTAAACCAATAAAAACTTAAACAACGTATCGAGGACTTTTTAAATCATAAATTGGCTGTATTAATTATATTTAGACCAATATAAACTTACACAAACCAAGAGTTTTTTTATGTAATTACATACAAAAAAAGTAAATAAAATGATTATTAAATATTATTTTATTTTTAAAAACCTAATAATTTAACAAAGAATTTATGTACATTTATCAATACATGAACTTGTATTTATCATCATTTAATTTAATGTTTTTTTTTCTTAAACTATAGAAGTAATCTATGTCGCAGATTTTAGAAACACAAATAAACACTTAGATTCGAAACAGTAATCTTTGGATCATACAAATAATTGTCTCGTATGGAAATCGAACCCACGACCTTTGGCTTAAGAGGCAACAATAACTAACCAATGGTAATAACCCTTTTAGTGCCAAGGAGCACCATCACGCTGCTCTCACTAGTTGTGAAAAATGCTAGCGTCGCGATAGCGCTCCTTTTTACAGTTCACTGTTTCTGTAATTTTTTTATCAATAAATATGAAGTATTCATAGTCTTTGTTTTTATTATCATAGTATAAAATCTTCTGAAGAGAATGTTGAACAAAATATGAATATTGGTACATTGCAACGGAAATGTTAAATATTTGACTTGTTCATATAAATTATCTATAAAAATGCACTTTTTTAGTGTCATTTTTAGCATATATTGGTAAAATATGTAAATAGGCACTAAAAGGGTTAAATGTACAAAATTAGTAATGTTTGCAATATGTAAGACGAAGTGAAGGCTACGGAGCCAAGTTCACGATCGCACGTACATCGACCGCGCTTATCATTACTGTTCAAGTATTCAAAGCGATACAAAGGGATCATTACCGGCTTGTAATCGAAATTCTTGTTTCTTATGATATCAATAATTAAGCAATTTATAATGCGATGTTCTCTTTTAATAAATGTTAAATTGTTTTTATAAGCCTTTTAAACTTATATAATATTTTAAAATCATTACATAAATGTTAAGTTTCAAAGAGTTATTCTATGGTGTGAGGTAAATATGTACACAGTATTGTGTGTTTTATAACATGATATTTATTATAATAAAATGGAACGGAAATGGTATTCTTACAATGATTTTACTAAAATATTTTACGGAAGAAACCGTAAAAGAAGTTGGTATATTCTGTCATTATGACAGTTAAAACCAATCAAACATCTTTTAATTTACATCCATTCATCTATAGATTATAAAGATACTACATATATAAATACATACATACATACATACATACATACATACACTTGAAAAGCCTTGCGCAGTAAATTAAAAAATATAAAATAATTTCAAAACACCTTGAAACAGTCATAGTGTAACGTAGTTTGAGGTGGGATGTACCTCATACATAAACAAAGTCCTATAAATATACTGAATGTAATGTATATTTTCTTTACGTAGCTTTCATTTTCTAGGTCAGTACTTTGAAATCAATAAAGAACAGAAGAAATAATCTCTGTCGCCGGGATTTTACAAACAGAAATGAGGGGTTTAACAATCAGACATGGGGAGTTTTATAAACAGAAATGGGGCTGTTACAGACAGAAATTGGGGGTTTTAAAAAGAGAAATGGGGGGTTTTAAAAATATAAATAGGGTGTTTTACAAACAGAAAGAACGGACGGAAAAAGAAATTTAAAGATCACATAAAAAATGTCCTGTCTGGGAATCAAACCCACGATCTTTGACTCAGTGGGCAGGGCCACTAACCTCTAGTCTAATAGCCTTCAAAATTTATTGAAGATAATTGAATTCATTTTGAAAGAATAATCAAATATCTTTAACACAATTTTGTATTTATATCTCTGTAATTACTAACAAATGAAAATTACGCTAACTACTTTGCCTACAGACGTTTAGAAAGAGAGAGCATATATATTCGAATGTACTGTCCCTTTTATTTAAATTATAAGTTTGTACTTTTATTTATAACATGTTATTTAAATTAAAACGAAGTAAAATAAAGACATTTACACATTGAAAAAACATTTTAATCTATCAGTTAATACATTTTGTTATTTATTAATATTTTTATAAAATTTTCCTTATTACTTCTAAAAAAACCTTGCTTTTTTATCATATTTTTGGTGGTTTATGTAAGTATTGGTTAGCAGGTTGGTAGAGAAGAATTGTGTAAACGCAACTTTATATTTATATTGTGTGACCTTCGCGGGCGCCGATTCACGCCTGCGGAGTTCACGGCGAGGGCTACTTTTATTGCTTCAGTCCATTTAACCTATTTCGTTGACGTAATCCAGTTGCTTTTATCGCTCGGTGCTGAGGTACGAACCAGACGCTTATAATTGAATATGATTGCGTTTTAATATATTTAATATGAACTTGATGCCAATATATACTTCGCATTTTTGTAATTTTCAAAAACATACTCGTATGATAGACTAGACTAGCTGTGCCTCTTTGTTATACTCACAAAAGAATGATTTTATTTACTATTAGGATTACTAAAATCTCTATAGACTATAGATCTCAAGAACCTATTATAATAATAAAGCATTTTTCAGCAAATCTAACCTGTAGTTTCGAATATTAATTCATTTAAACACACTTTTTCTCTTTATATAGAAAAAATAATGACAAAATGAAATACATATTGAATTTCAAATTTATTTTTTTGGACCATTTTGTTTTTTCTTTTACTGTTTATAATTTTGTATGATCCTATATATAAGTACAATAAACAATATTATTATTAATGTAAAACAGCTATTTTTGTGGTTATTTCTGATTATAAATAACATGAACATTTAATTATTTAATTATTTTATCTGAATTATAATTGGAGTTAGATTGAGGTTAACCATTATAGCCACTTACTAAGAGATATATATCCCGAAATTACCACAATATTAACAATGACAGTTTAATTAATTTGAATGGCTGAAGTAATATGTGAGGTACAACTCGACCCATATATGACAAGCTCACAGGCTTCTATTTGTATGACTAACACTTTAATATAATATGCGAGGTCATAATAATAACATAGATTTAAATGTGTGCTTTTTATATAGGTTAAAAAAACAGCTTAAAAAACTGCTTCATAAAACAATCAGGCAAAGATTACTTACGAGTTTTTATTTTTAACTCAAGTTGATTAAAATCTTTTATTAGTTACTTAATATAAAATAGTATTTCTCTTAGATTTATACGAGTACACAATTGAAAGTTTTGAGTCTTACATCTTTTCTCGTGAATACAGAAATGCAAGCGTCAGGTTAAAATTTAGTTAAAATGTAACCAATAATTATACGCAAAGATGTTGTTAAAAGACATTACTTAGTTTTTTAATGTTTTTATATATATTAATCGGATCCTTTCTTATAATTCAGACAAATTATTTAGTTGATAAGTTATTAAATACAAAATAAATATACTATTTTATATACAAAACCGTAAGTAACTTGGCGTTTTCAGGATAAAGAAAACGATTCGATTTATCATAAATTATTTACAAATTATTCAAGACTAGAAAAACGTGTTTTATACGAGTATATCATGCGGTTGACCATTAAAACAATACTACTTTAAAATAGAGCTATAGTATGTGAAAAGAATATTTTATAACAAAAAATTAAGCAAATAATCATTTGTTAAGAGATAACTAAGAAAAAATCATTTATTCTCCTTTTTTACGCTACAAATCATGCTTTGTATGAACGCGTGTAATATATAGTAATTTGCAGGTCACAAGGCCTCGAACTAATAGCGGGTATATTTAAACTACGAAAGCACAAATTAGCTAAACCGAAAGAAGTCATTCACCTGAACCTATTTCTAAGCGGCAAATACAATGACAATAGACAATATAAATGACGTTACGAAAAACTGCCAGTTACATTGTTAAATATACATATATATTCTTTATTATAGACCAAAAAATCAAACAAGAAAAACCAAAAAACACAAAAAAAATATATATATAAAATAAAAATTGATTGACAGACTCAAAATGTACCTACGACTCTTTAAAAACTTCACAATTTTCAATATAAATCTATTTTAAATTTATATAAACAATTTTAAACGTATCAATAAATTCATTAAATTATTAATTTCTTATTCCTTATATACCAAAAATATTAAAATCCAATATGGCTTAGATTTTAATATATTTAAGTCATTATAATTTCGATTGGAATTGAATTAAAATAGAAAACTGGTTTCGATGTAAAATATGTTAATATTATATATACATTCAGACAATTAAGATTATATATTTTGTTATATTGGAAAATATATGTAAATTCTAAGATACGAATTATTTATGACAAGTTCTCAGAGTAATTATATGAATGGAAGGAATCATTTATGAATGAAGATTATGTTCTGTATTGTAATGGGATATGTTAATTTATGACCTAGAGGTCCAAACACGTTGGCATGCATAATAAATCTATTGTTAAACCAAATTAACTAGACACTTGATTTAATTGAAAAAATGTTATCAAAATTCAAAAAAAGCGAATAGATACTTAAAAAATAAATGAATTATTTTTTTTATTACAAATGCAATTAAATTGCAAATATGAAGTATTATTAGAAGAATAAAAATAAAAATGATTATATAAATATCAAATACTGCAAAAATAAATGAATAAAAATTTACATGATTACAACTGCATTTAAATGCATATGTATTTATATTACAAAAATTTGAACGATTATATCGTAATTCTTCTTATGCGAAAAGAATATTCACTAGATGATATATAAATAAATATATATCTATACTATATATAATATAATAAGCGTATTAAATAGTGCGTACTCACTTAGTCAATTCACGCTAGACTCGCAGACATGATGGGACAGTCCTTGTCGATAAAAAGTGAAATTTATTCACTCGCTAAGAAAAACGTGGATCCGACGTTACCGCGTTTTGTACGCGCTAATTATATTTATATGAAATTTGACGCCTTGGCAACAAATTTAAATTTAATTATAAATGTATTCAAAGTATAATATTAGTGTGTTTTTATATGAAAATCGTAAATGCGTTCGGTGTTGGCGAGTTGACGCCGGAGGGGTCAGAACGGCTCAGAGTGGTGCGTTCGACACGCCGACTTGCGGGCCACTGAATGTGCGCTCGCGCACCCGTTTGTCGACACTCCTCAACTCCTCAACTCTTACAATTTTAATATATGAATACGCAGTGCGTTTGTATTCTTTTCAGATGAACCTTCACGATGTCTCGACAGCACGACGGCAGCTGAAAGATTATATACCAATTTTTTTTTTCTCTCAGTACCTAATAATAATAATATATATCATTTTTTTTTACTTTTTTATTATATTATGTATTATAAATATCAGCTCATTTTGATGTGAATATTATCAAAACAGCGACATAAATAAATTTTAGATCTTTTTTTATAGCTTCTCATTAAATAAGCTAAATAGACATATTATAATAAATAGCCATCATTATAATTATAATTGATATCGCTTATAATTAGTAATTATGATTTTTATAGCAGTAAAACAAATAGAAATATTGCTCTAGTTGAAAATGGTACCATGAAAATGTATGCCATTAACTAGAAGGTCGGCCTCAAATGGTGATGTCACCAATCAGTTAGTGATTTATCGACACCACTTGGTGGGATTAGGGCCTCAACACATGTTGTATGTAAGGGCAAGTTTATATATACGTAATATACGTATGAATGTAATTGATATTTATTATATAATGCAAAATATATTTTTTTGTGTTTAAATTTTCGTGATATTATATATAATTTTCCGGCTTACTCACGTTATTACTATAGGAATTTGATGGACTAGTTTCAAACCCATACGGAGTCCTTATTTATGAGCTCTGAGCAGTGCGGAATCGCAGCGTGGCCTCGTTGAGCCCATAATTTTGCAAACTATTATAATTTTTTTTTTTTTGTGATCCATGATTGCTACTATATAATTATGTACTATTATATATAATCGTCTATACTATGTTACTATTATCTAATGTTGCTTTAGTGAATTGATCTGTTCACGTCGCGATTCCTCTGTGCTCAGATCTCTTGAATATGGACCTCGAATTCAAAACTACTTGAGCAAATTCTAATATTACATACGTTCATGTATGTGTTTGATTACGTTTTTTTAAAGCTTTCTATGGCATCATAATTTCTAAATGGAAGGTCCGATTTTAATGCTGTTTTTGTAATCGTAAGGTTTGTCTGTTGAGATGGTTCTTGATTATTTAAAACTGAATGTCGAACCCTATAGTTTCTTGTAAATTTTTGAGAATTTTTGTAAAATTATTAATTTCATATTATAAACGACTTTTTTTCTCCCCTTCCCTTTTTTCAAAAAAAAAAATTATTTCAGGAATTATATAAGTATATACAGGTTTTTTCATACATAGGTGTGTTTTTACATTGCATAGATATATCTAAAACACCCAATATATTTGTATATCTATAGATTACATAAAAATCATCATATATCAGAGTTTTGACCTGTCTAAATATAATCCATAACTGCGCTACTATAAACTTTTATACGAGATGTGTTTGATAATTTTGTTTCAAAGCCAAAATAAACAAACTGACAGGCATAAATAATCATTATATTAGTATTTAGTTGATTTTTCTAAATATAAAAAATATATTTCATATAATATTCTTATCAAATATAAAACGAACATATAACTCAGATGAATACAGAATCTTTTCATATAAAATTTTTAAACTTATTATTATATTTTTAAATATATTAATATCCTTATTTTTTAAAAGGAAGTTTATAACAAAATAATAAGTTGTTCAATTGACTTTTTCCTTGATAAAATAAAACCGGAAGGAAAATTATTATAAGTATTTTGGTAATAAAATATATTTTGTATATTCTACTTAAAATTTATTAATAATATTTTAGTAGTACGTTTGTAAATAAAACTCTTAAATATGTTAATAATTATTTAAATTATTTATGATCATTGTTATTGTAATAAGAAATTTATTAGCTTATTATGTTTTGAATTATTATTATCATTATTAATAAAATTATTTTGTTTTTACAATTATAATTAATGATGTTAATGATATTTTATTGATTAACTGTCATAGACAATAAGAAAATGTTATTTTAAAAATTATGTATTATAATGTGAAATAAAGTTGTGCTGTTATTTATATAGGAAATTTAATGTGTTTTTATTAAAAAATAATATAATATGCCTATAATAGAATGGTTTTATAAATTAATGTTTTAACACATTGAAAAACAACATTTAGATAATAAATCTGTCTATTGCTTGATCGCCGTCCATCATAACACCACATCGAGCTAATATACGTGGCCCTGAAACCACTTCAAACAAATTTATAACTAGATCACCCTTTGCTATACATACGAAAAGTTTTGGTAACACTACAATAATATGGAACTACTATTTATTTTCTATGAAAATATTGATTTATTTTTTTATTTTTTATTTTACTTCCATCTATATAAGGTTGTTTAAATTTATTGTCTTTCTTTAGTTATATACTATACATATTTTGGTTTAATTACAATTATAAATATTACAATTGTATAACGATATGACTGCCATTTTACTTGTTTAAATGTCCTGTATTTAAAATATAATAAAAATAATAATATTGATAGTAATAGATCAGAACAGTTTAATATTTTAAAAATGAATCATTTTATAACAAAGTAATTAATTAAATATTAATATTTAATTCTTGCGATATCTTTTATATCATAATAAAGGAATACCCGGACGAGTTCGTCGTATTGTTTTCTCATACCAGTGTGACCAGCTAGTTTTTTAACCTTTTTAATAGCAATAGCGTAAATTTTAATTTGTATGAAATAAGCAGTGCTTTACTACCACTAGATGGCGTTGCTCTTATTTCATAGAAATTTACGTTTCATTTTACGCGACCGAGTAGATTAAAAACTTGGCCTTTAAAACCCTTGTCTAACTTTAAGTTAAAGAGTCTCCTAACAAGACCTTTTTTCGATAAGCATATTAAAATAGGTCCTCCTACTTCCATTTGACTTAAACAAGTTATCACTGATATTGATTCAAAATGGAAAAGATATTTTATAAATAAGTATATATTATACTTTTTATTAATACTACTCAATTTCTATAAGAACATAAAAATTTCTGTCACAGTGAGTATTAATGAAATGATCATTGGTTTTATCAGTATTTTCCCCATTGTAGTTTCTACAGGAAAATAATGTTCAGCCGTGGAAAATATACTTTATATTATATATATTTTTATATATATGTGTATATTTAAAGAGACTAACTTTTAAAATAAGCGAAATATTATTAGTATCATCTATCATACAATAAGAATGAATAATATAATAATATATTCTATACTAAATTTTCAAGTAACAATGACAATACGATTTAAAAAAATAAATACTTGGCAACATTAGATAATTAATAAATTATATGTACACATGTTTTTATATATAATTATCCGGCTGTACTTACGTCAATACTGTCGGAATTTGCCTGACTATTTTCGAACCCATTCGGAGTTTATTATTCATCAGCTCGGAAGATGGTTGAATCACGGCGTGAACAGAAACTAGTCGGGCAAATCTCGACAGAATTTACGTGAGTATAGTACTGAAACCATTCGAAGGGTACCAACTCTCTGGTCATTCAAAAAGCAAGAGCGTGGAGATATTATTTGCCTGATTAATTTTGTAATAAAATTAATAATATACGTAATTTATTTATTTATTTATCATATGTACCTATTATGTATAATTGTATGTGTGTATTTATTATATATATGATGTATTTATATATGTATATTATTCATAATTCTTAAATAAACGCCTACTGCAACTTTTCTACAACAAGGGCTGACTAATGCAAAATGCCAAAAGCTATTTAATTCGCCCTTTATACCCTTATAGAATTACAGAATTTTAAATAAATCAATATAGAAAAATATATATAATAGTAATCATGGATAAAGATAGTTTAAATAGAAAGTGCACTCGTTGTTCTTAGATATAATATAAAAAACGTAAATAATATATTTTAATTAAGTAATAAATTGTCTCCTATGTCTCCGGTATCTCAATCAAGACGAAAACTGTACTCAATAAGCAATTATTTATTACTTACTTCCACGCTGAGCCTAATAAAGCCAATCAAGAATATAACGAAATATCTATAGTAATATTATGGTCGAAACGTTTGTTTGTTCATACGTTCAGCTCGCGACTACTGGAAGGATTTTTTTTAATGATTTTAATAGGCAGGTTCGTCAGAAAGGCTATATATTATTACACTACTCTTAGATTTCTTAATTGAGCGAATCTCTCTACGAGAGACTTTTCTGCATCCTTTGTGGAAGCATCAATCAAAAACGGTATATCCGAAAATTTCCAAATTTTGCACACTGATAGTCATCAGTCTGGTGGTGGTTCAAAAACAAAAAAAATGTAATAATATGTCTCATTTTGAAAAATTTTTGAAGACAGAATGCGACGACGTTTTGTAAATGCAACTTCGGTGCTGCTTGCACCTCGCTTTGCTCAATATGCTAACACATACCGAGATTTTGTGAGCGTAGCGAGTCAATATTGAGGTATGATTCGCGCTCCTAGTAAATAAAATCGTTTATCCGCGAGTGGAACTGCGAGCAACAGCTAGTATTAAATATACAGCTTCCACTCTATTTATTACTTGTAATAAAATGCTTAAATTATGATATGTGTATATATGTTAATTATTTATAAATCATTTAGAAAGTGTTACGATTGATTCAGAAATAATTTAAAGACAGAAAATAAATTATTAATGAAAAAATAATTAAGTTTTATAGTTTTAAATTTTCTTCATTGTTAAAAGAATTTATTTTGTTAGCGCAACAAAATAAATTCTTTTAACAATAAAGAAAATGTAACAAATTGCAATTTTTTTATATCTAGCATACTCTTTCTCTTTCACTCTCTATCTCTCTCTCTGTCACGTCTGTTCTCCAGTTATTCCGTGTCGGCACAAAGCCAAATTTTATGATTAAGTGATTTAGGGCGTCAGGCGCTACTTTCATAAACTACAAAAGATGACGATTTCGAACCTAATAATACAATATCATAAATATATTAGTTAAGTTTCAAATTACCTATTACATATAATATTATATATGTAGTATATGTTAATGATCTTTAACAATAATAAATTATTTATAATACTTTTGTGTTGATAAGACTTCTTACGTATTTATTACGATGACATTTAGGTTTCAAATTATTTACTGTTGCTATTTAAGATTTGGTTTTATAATAAACTAGTTTTAGCACCGTGGTTTCATCCGCGTATCCTACTACTGTAACTTTATGAACCTGTCTGTCATAATAAAAAAAAAAATTTCATATCCATCCTGTAGTATGTAGATTAGCCCGTTTAAAAAAAAAAACTTTTTTTTTATAATATTATTATAGATAATATTTATGAAGACCATTAAACTTATAAACGATTGAATACTAACAGTTTCATTACAAATTCGGGTGCATTCGGCTAAATTCGGTATAGTTCGGTTTAATTCGCCTGATTTCGGCTGTTCTGCTGAAATTGAGCTGCAGTATACGTCCGCAAATATGAACCGTTAACGACATCTGTCAGCCCTGGCATCCATCAACAGGGTCTCAAATAGCCTTGTCATTTACTAGCAGTTTTAACGCACTGATGATTATTAGACAAACCTAACCTATATTTTAAAGATCCAAAATGCGGTCACTATTTACTATTGTTTGAATAACCTAGAATTTAAACAAACTTTAAATGTTTTTATATATATATATATATATATATATCTATATCTTCCTGTACTCCAGTAAATTGGTATTACTGTAGTTCACGCCGCGACTCCACGTTGCTCTGAGGTCATTAATTATCGTTAAATTTTAGATAATATTTACGTGAAAACAATAAAATAATTAAATATAACAGTAAACATGAATCACTAAATATAAATACAAAAATTAGGTGTTTTTGTAACACCTAATATTAAAGTGGAATTAGCTGTGTATTATGATTATTGCCTAAGAAATCGATGTCACAGCTCCTATAAAATTATTTTCGTTACAACGCGTGCCATTAGGAAAATGGAACACTTGTATAATGTTTGTGTTTTACTGCTTACATCGGTGAAATATAATGATCTAGTACCTATTAGAGCTAACGAAGGACTTAACTCTATTATTATAAAACATATATAGGGCGATACTCATAAAACTAACATAGTTTAAAAAATATTTTAACTCTACAATAATTTTACTTCTTAGAAAAGCATACAAATACAAAGTAACACTTTAAAAAAAATCGCAGAAACTTGAACAAAATATTTTTTTATAGATGTCATGAAAAGGGAGAATAAGATTGTTGTAATATTACTTTAAGATAAAGTAGAAAGCTGTTCTATGTATAAATAACATCAAACAAACTGAAAATGTTCTCAAAATAAAGCAAGAATTTTTTCTGTTGCTTCTTTATGTATGTGGCAAATCAAATTAATCAATTCAATAAGATTAGTTTTGATAAATGTCTACAAATTGTTTTTACAAAAATGCAATCATTGAGTTGTACAGACATTACACTATCCAGCACTATACACTATGTACCCCAAAAATAGTAAAAAACTAGGATTTTAAAACTATACATGTCTATTAGCTCACTATCGGCCTTTTCATAGTGAAATACTAATATGTTACTAATATAATAATACCCCACTTGATATAGTAAATTAAATAATAACATGGCTTCTTTATAGGTACTTATCTCAAACCAACCATTTTAAACAGTCAATACTATAACAAATAATTATGTTATAAAGACGTCTCAATAACAATAAAACTAAAGAAATAATTTAAAATATCAGTATGTAAATGAAAGTTGAACAAGATACCAGTCTATTAACAAGAGATACGCTTCCGTACTTCATTAAAATATATATGAATTAATTATATTAATAAATATCTTGTATATACCAAAGCATTTATATTGTACCGTTAATATCCAGTTCTCGTGAATTAAAAAAAATAACATTTTATTATGACAATTAAAAAAATAACAATTGATATAATATAAAAAATAATAATTTAACAAGAAATAAGATTTTCTTTAGAAATCACAAGGATTGTAGACAAACATTTGATCTATGATATACTCGTATTTACAAAAATGTTATATATTTAAACTTTCGTGATCCATTGCTCAGAGCCCATGAAAAAGGCCCAGAATGGATTCGAAACTAGACAGGCAAATACCGAAAATATTTACAAATACAATTGCATATATAATAAAAAAATAATATATATTTAAAAAATATTTTTAATGAATCTGATGCAAAGTTACTAAAATTAATATAATAAATTTATAGATAAGCAAAATACGTTTGTTGTAATGTAATTGTTGACATTTGAAGCAAGTTTACACATATAAGATTAGAGCCAAAAACGTTCATCTAACGCTTTGTCACAAGAAAGTCATGACAAATCCTACGTAAATTTTGTATAAAACATACATCAAATCAATGTCACGATGGAGTCCCACCGACCTATTTCCACCGAAATGCTGCTCGGCCATTCACCTAATGATATCATCGTCCCAGAATAAAAATTCACTCGTTTAGACCAATTGAATTTGTATACGCTTTCTCGGACGAAACTAGATCTAGTATATATAGATAGATAGTTATATTTAGTTCTATTTTAGTTTAGGTAATGTTCAGATTTGAAATTATTCGTGCTATAGCCTAGAGATTTAGATTAATTCAAAGCCTATTATGGAATGATCTCGAAGCCATATTGCATGGCTATCACTGGTTTTCCCTCCAGCTCCTAATTAATGTATTAGATATACATTTATTTTATATTATATTTAATTAAAAATATATTTGATGATTAAATCACTCGTTCTTTAGTATATTTTTAATATGTTAACAGTTTCAATCTGGTTTTGATCACTCAAATGTGTTTCAGACACTCAAATTTATCGTCTTCGGCTTCATACACCAATTAAGTTGATCTTGATAATTATTAGAATTAGTATGTTGGTAGTGATATCATGAGTTTCACACTATGAAATTGTTCATTAAAATATGAACAAAACTCTTATTGTAACTAGACTTAAATATTATTTAAATACCTAAAAAAGTTAAAAATATGTGTAAATAATTACTATCAGAATTTTCCCAAATACATTTTGAGTTCGCGTCGTGCTTCCGACGTCATGAATATGGACTCCGTTATGTTGGACTCCGATTGGTTCTATAGTAATCGGGCAAATTCTGATAGTATTGACGTAAGTACAGCAGGATAAATATATATAATAGTAAGCAAACTAAGGAACCGTTGGAGGTAGATGACTAATTAACTGTCTAACTGACAGACACATCTCGTCTGTGAACACGATTGCTGTAAAGCATTCAAAACGTCGGGTTAAAATTAAAATGTTACCAAATTATACGCGAGTTATAATCCGTAAAAAATACTATTTATAAAAGTAATCATGGATCACAAAAATGTACCATAATATCAGACATGATTTTATAAAAAAAAATATCATAAAAACATATATTATTAGATTGAGTATGAGTTAAAAAAAAAAAAAAATTCTGTGATCCCTTTGATCCCTTGACGACGTGAAAATTTCCAGCCGTAAAAAGTTGATTGTTGATTCAGGCAATATATAAATCAAATAAAAATAAATATATCTGGTAGATATATCACTTTTTTTGCATCAAAAACAACTGAACAGGCAAAAAATAATATATTATTTATTAGATATGTATTACAAGCGATAATTATATTTGATTTTATAAAATATTTTATTTACGGACTTTCAGATTTGGTTTTGTTCTTATATAATTAAAAAAGTAAGAAAGTGTCTTTTAACAAATTATTTATAAAGATTAAAGATGAAAACATTTGTTCATTTTCGATAAAAACAATATATTATATATAACATTATCAGCATCCAGAATAATTTCTTATTCACAAACCAAAACGAGGGTAAGTTTAATTTGCAAAATAAACTTAGCATTACTTAGCTTTACAAATGAAAGCTAATTAGTTTGACAAATAACTTTAAAATCAACAGAATATCCAAAGTTCTCATATATATGTTATATATGGAGCAAAATAAGTATGACAAAGCAAAATAAGTATAACATTCTAATCTTAGGAAATCATCGGAACTTTGTTCAAAAATTTTCGAAATTGGAGTGATTTGTTCAAAAAAAAGAACTTTGGATGATTTGTTCAAAAATGAACTTTGAGAAATTTGTTCTAAAATGTTCGCAATTTGAATCTGTTCAAAAATGAAACTTTGAATGATCTGTTCAAAAATGGAACTTTGAATGATTTGTTCGGAACTATCGAGTAGTTTGTTCATAGTAAGGACTAACGTGTTCCAACAAATTATTTACGTTAAATATATTAAAAGTTTTCGTGTTTACGTAAAGAGCACGCAGCTCACGCACTCGTATTCAAGTTTACGGCTCTGCGTTTTACATCTGTGCTAATTCATATTGCATCTGACATAAACTTTGTACACTTGTTTATATTTAACGTAATGGGCAGGTTCTTAAAAGATACAGTATTTTTTGAATTATTTGTCTCAGTATTTACTAAATAAATATTAAAATTGGTATTACTTTTGTCTTGTCGCTTCGGCATCACTGAGAAATTCGTATTGAGATTGACATGAGTATCGGATAATGTATTTTTGTGATTGATAAGATTTTTAATTTTGACAGTTTTGGAGAAATAAGCATAATAATTCTACTTTTAATTAAAAATTTAAAAATGTCCAAAAAAAAGACCCCTTTTTTTAACATTTATTTTGGCTGTCTATTCATTCGTTTTTCTGTATATTTTTTTTTATATTTGGAATATTAAAAACTTATCAAGAATTGTCATAGTTTTCTTTATTTCCTCACTACCAAGAATGAGAAGCAACCTTTTCTTTAAATGTATTTTTGAAAAATAATAACACAAATTTTGAAATAAATATAATATATTAAATTAAAGTCTATATTTCCTTTCAGCAATAAAATCAATGTGATTAATAAATTAAATTGAAATTGAGAATTATACGCTCGAGCACGGGTCAAAGATCTCAACAACATTCTAGGTCTGTTGTATAACATTTCTTGGTTTACAACAGCACAATATTTGCCCACCTAATAAACCAACATTCAATGGAGTCATCGATGGTTACTGCAATCATTTAGAATGTCACAGGCTTTTATAATGTGTATGATATTTGCCCAATCGCATATTAACGACTCCGAATTGCCGATATTGAATTTATGATATTCGATTATTTTCAAATGGTTTAACAATAGCTTGACAGAATCTATATTACAAATTGTTTTTTTTAATTAATACTTTCATTATTAATCTCATATTCATAATTTCTTCTTAAAGGTGTTTTTTTATTAATTAATGCATTACTTGCTTACCGTATGATATAGAAGATGTTTAGTTTAGAAACATTTTACAGCAGTTCAAATCTATCGTTTCTCCAGTCTCGTCGGTGTAAGCGTGTGAATTAGACTAAAAAGTAAAAATAATTTATAGTTACATAGATACGAAACCATTTTATCACTTTTTAATTGAAAAGTAACAAGAAAAATCCAATATTTCAATATTATGTTTAAATTATAACTGTTTACGATTAACAATTCCTTTACCTATGAATCTAATAAACAAGTGAGTTAAATTTAACGACTAGTTTTGTATACTAAAAAGTCAAGTTCGGAAAACTGACCGAGAAAATACGTCATAGTTTACGGTACTCTAACTAAAACAAGCCACACTGTTGCAAGCTTCCCAGAATTTTCTCATGCAAAGCACGTTTAACATGTGTTCAGAAACATTACATTCGACATGAATAATGTAGGTAATGAAGGAACTGATTGAAGAAAGTTAAAAAGTTAAAATATTATAATATAATCAGATAAAATTAAATAAATTAAGATATATTAAAATAAAAAAATAAAAAGTGTTTTAAAAAATCTAAAAATACTTTGGAGGTGCTGGGATTTGAACCCAGGACTTTCAGCATGCGAAGCAGACACTCTACCACTGAGTTACACCCCCGTGTGCATTTCCATCGCAAAATAGGCTACGTAGTAATGGCCGTAATTGTACCTTCATGAAATGTCATATTTTAATTTTGTTGTTTATTATATTTGTATAACATAAATTGTGGGCATTTTCATTAAAAATTTTAAAAATAATAACTAATATAATCTTCGATATTTCACTTATTTTATATACACAAAATTAAAAATGTAAAATGAATAATCACTCAAAAATACTTTAAAATATTTAAAAACAATACGAGTATTATTTTCAATTAAGGTATAACAAGTTGGTGCTAATGCATGTTGCTTCTAAGCGTTACCTTATGTAGTTGCGGTTTCCTCTAAATGTAGGTGAAACATTCAATTAGACAACTATCTGGAACGAGTTTTATTAACCACTTAGAGTACAGCGCCATTGAATAACTAGAATTAGATTTTTTACACCATGTTATTGGTACAGTCAATATTTTAAACCATTATACATACAAGTGAAAAGATATTTAACTAATATTAATAGCTAATTTGTATTTATATTTCTGTATTTTCAAATTTCGTGATTCATGATTAGTATTATAATTATATAATCCCGAATTAACCCGACTAGTTTCGCGGGAAACGCGACGTGAACTCAGTTCAGAAACTAGTTTGACAATTGCGATGATATTTACGGGAGTACAGCCGGATAATTATAAAAATAAATCTATTTAATTTTGTAAACCTAGGTAGTAATTTTATGTATGTTCGATTTTCTTTCGATATTACGGATGTGTGTGTTGTAAGAAATATAGTTTTACATACATATATATACATAAATCAAAATTAGCTACGGAAGTGTTTCCTTTTATTCAGTATAGTTCCTTTTAGAATATTAAAAAGGCTTTTGAGTATCATTTATATAATTGAAATATATTTTATAAGTGACTCAGCTTCCTTTGCGATAGTTCCAACGATTGAGTCCAACACACCCACCGATATTTGGACAGAATTCGTAATTATACTTATCACTGAGATAGAACATTGAGATATGTCAATCAACCATTGTATTTAAAATTAAATCTTTGATCTAAATTTAAAACAATCGTTTATATATCTATAAATATTATTGTAATACTTTGTCTGAATATTCTTACGCCTACTCTTCCGTGGTATTTGCACGTATACAAATTTAAAGCAGATGCAGTTGAGTGCTTTAACTAGTATATTGTTTAAATACACATTCAAAGATAACTCAAACTGGTCTTATTAAGCATGTGCATTAATTTTAAAGGCTTCAGTAAATGCAAATAAATTGAAGAGCTCATTGTGTCTATGGTAATACTATTCTCTGATGTAACGTCGTAAACTCAATTGCATAATGACCATTTAAATATTTTGTACTTAGGCTGTAAATGTAGTTTTATGTTTATAATTTTCCATGCTTTGATATGTAGTTTTACATTATTATTAGCAGTGGCCTAACAATAGGCAAGTTACAAAGTGCCCCGGATTAAAAAAAAAACCCCGAGCATAGATTAAATAAGGGCCATCCTGTAAGTTTTTCTATGGACCTCAAAGAATCATGGCGCTCATAGGTAGCAATCTCCAAACTTGTAACGTAAACCAAAAGTAAACCTGTTACATATCTCCAAAGTGTTAATTTAAGATAAACTTTCAATAATATAAACATAGTTGAATCATGTAGTAAAAGATAGTCACGAAAATAGAACAGTCATCGTGCATCTGGTTGATACGCTGATTTTGGCTGGAGATACATTTTCGTTGAATATATCAATTTCCGCTACTTGTGACGAACTCCACTGACACGATATGTCTTTCACCACAATTATACATATTACTATATTATTTTTAATGTCCTCTAGGGTTTTTTATTTGTTATTTATAAGCAAATAAATTTTTAAAGTTTAATTCGCGGAATTTAAAACGTTCCAGTTTCAACGTCCTACATAATATTCTTCAAATCAATCAAATTTCAATCTGAATGTCAAACCTCATTCTTCTATAATTATATGACATTAAGATTCGTCCAAAACTATGATTTAAATATTTGTATATACAACTTATAGATAAATAATTTTAATTGAAAACAATAACAAATAAAAAATGTATACAGTAAAATGTTACTTCTGAGTTATAAATGGTTGAAATCAATTACACGTTCATAATTTGTTTGCATATCTACATACACATTAATATACTTCAAACAAAATGTATTATAATTATAATATGTCAATGTGTGTTTGTATATCACCAGTCAATAGACTAGATAGGAAGTCGGGACTTCAAAGTCGAGGTATTTTATAGGTAATCGAGCGTGTAATGGCTGTATCATTGGGCGTGGGCTGAGACAGCTGATCAACGAACCAGCCATACTTAATAAAGGGTGGGGTAAACATGCATTATACATTACTAGAGGGTCGCCTGCGAAACTTCGCATTTATTTAACAGATATGATTGGTTTGGTTTTGTTTTGTTTATTGTAATCTGCAAGTATTTTATCTGCGATTCCACCTTTGGCGCCAAACTAATGTAACCTTTTTATTTTCTACCTTTTTTTTGTTCTCTGTAGAATCTGTATCTGGAGCTATTAAAAACGAAACTATAATCATTAATGTCCAGCTTTTGCCCGATAACCAATGGGACATATGCGGCTTCAATATATATAAGATTGGAATATTAAAAATATCATAGATACAAGATTCAATTAGTTTTTAACAGACAGTATGTCCGACCATTTTCACACATATGTATGAATATTTGTTTGTTTGTATATCTGTGATTATTGAAATACATTTTTGTGATGATATTACAATTAAAATACATTTTGTAATTTTATAATGTTATTGACTATTATAAGAACAATACTAATTAAACCAAGATGTTATTAAATTGTTATTTAGATTCCAGATTCAGTTGATTTTTGAGTATTTTTTATAATTAATAACCTTTTCTATAGTTACTTTTATACTTTTCATCACTATTATAATAAAGAATATTTCGAGTTATTTTCAAACTTCATTTCTGTTAGAACAGGTGGTCTACCAAGAACCCTTAAAAATATCATAATTAAAAAAAATGGTTTAAATAAATAAAAAAAAACTTTTTACTTTTTTAACATACGAGTTCTAGAAGAAAAGCAATCAACTAGTAACATTTGAAAATAACGAAGAAATTTCATAAAATTTTGTATAACAATATTGTTTTATAGAGAAGACGAAAGTAAAATTATTGTGACATTACTATAACACAGGTGAGGCCCTATGGTACGATTGCAATAATAATTAGAGTATATGGTCCGAGTGAAGACTAAGTTATGAACTAATTCAATACGAAAGAATGAAATTAAAAATATTATATTTACGTAACTTCTACAAATAAAGTTTATTCACATGTGGGTAGGACAATGACCTATAGTAAAGAATAGATAACATTATTAGTGAATAAGAATTACATTTATATATCTTATTCATTAATTAAGTCTGTATAATATCATTTAATAAAAAATACAGACTATTAATTATACGTTAATAAGAAGAAAAGAGAAAGAAAGAGTGAGAGTGAGACAGAGAATCGACACAGAATTATATAAAATATGCCTATATGATATTTTTCTAATAACAAAGAACATGTTTTTTGGGCATGCCCCATATGTGTCATTTTGTATAGTAATAATAATACACTTAAAAATACAGCTAAGTCGCGAATATATCACTACTAGAAACTATGGCTATATATCACTAGTCGCGAATATAGCACTACTAGAAACTATTTTTTTTAGGTTTTTATATTTATAAATAATAATAATCATAATAAACTTTAAAAATACACACAAAAAGAAAATGTCAACAGTACTAGTCACTATATTACATTTTCGTTTTACTAATTTTATGTAATTAATATAAAAAACTCTTTAAAAATAAACCCAAGGAGTAAATATGTCATTACTATTCACTATATTTGATTTTTTGTTGATACTTTTGCGTAATAATAATAATAAAACACTACAAAAATACACTCAAGAAGCGAATATGTCACTAGTCATTCAAAGATTCTAAAATTAGCTCTGTAGGTGCGTGAACTGTGCGGATGAAGGCCGCGGCTACATGACAGGTGAGGATGACAACACGTCTGCCGGAACAACCTTTACATGATTTTTTAATAATATAGTTATTGAACAATCAATAACCTTTTATATTGATGTTCCGGTGACATGATATTGTGGTTTTGTGACTTTTTATTATAAACTAGCTGTTTCCTGCGGCTCCAGCCGCGAACGAATTAAAGAATTCCTCATGTAAGAATATTTCAAATCTACCTGTCAGTTTCGAAGACTAACGCGTTTAAACAAACAAACATTTCCGATTTTTAAAATTAGTATAGTTTATACGATATATTATTAAAACATTGCATTTTGATACTTTAATGGTGTATTTGCTCTTAGTAACTTATTAAAAGATTTAAAAATAAAATGGTTATTGTTAATATTAGCAGCGTTTCTTCTGATGTTCTTCCCTCCCCCTCCTCACCAAAAAAGGCATTTCTTGACTATTTTCTTATACCTGCTCTATAAGAAGTTCTTAATTAACTATTTGTAATATAATTGCAGCTCAAACAAGTTTGTATTCTAAATATGATGATCATTTATCATCCACAATCATAAAATCACCAATTTCACAAAAACTCATCATCTTTTACTATTAATATCAAATCGTTTTAGTGTTTCTCGTGAAAGTATAAATATTCTCTATACTTATGTACAGATTTGTGTTGATTTAGACGTTATCAAAGATGAAAGTTGTTTCCTTGAGATATCTCAGATGTGTTCATTCGTGTTACATTTAACGTGAAATTGATTGAGACAGTAAAAGACAGGTAAAAAATACTCTAGAGAGCTAAAAATTTTTAAATGTCTTCTATAAAAATACGTAAAAAAATTATGAGCATTTTTAAATATTTTTTTAAGTCTTTATTGAATAGAGGGTTTGATGAGACATGGTACATGTACATGGTACAAACACAATACTATCTACACATAAAATTCTGAGCATGAATTATACAAATTACGAACGAACTTTTTAGTGAACCAGTTAAGTCAAAAATTGTTTGACAATCTGTTTGTAAAAGTTTACACAAATTTCGTTCAATTGCTCTTGAGTATTTTCAGAACGAGTATAGTTTGACACCAAAAAAATTATTTACTTTAAAATAGTTTTATTGCTAATATACTTTAATTAAACATATAGTTTAATAAATATTTAGATATATACAGAATTATACTTTTTAATAATAATAATTCAAAATCAACCCAACTAGTCTGATATAATAGTAAAGATTTTTTTCTAAAGTTTCCCACTTTGTACAATTGTAAAGAAAATATTTATATATTTATTTATTTTATACTTAAGAGTTAAAATTACAAATGTACTGTAAATAAAAGGTTATATAACAATAATATATTCTACTAACACGTTCCCTAAATATAGTGCCTTAAACGGTTCAACACCAAATAATATATATGACGTCATAGGTATAAATTTGGAGGGTTCTGACGTCATAGTGTAATACAATTACAACTAAACCTTTAAGGAACGGTGAGGCCTTGAGCTACTGAAATAGAAATAATTTCTTCTATATACGGTTAAAGCTTTAACGCCAATTGTAGAGAAAAATGTGCAACTATTTCTTGGTCATGGTGACTTGATTTGTTTTACATTTGTACTCACACATAGACATATAAACACACACTGTCACACTTACACACACATGCATTTATTATTTATAAGCTATATACCTTACATAATTAAGTTGAAAAACTATTATATAGTTTAAATGAGATTTTGTTTTAGCCACCATTGGCAACACTTTTAATATTATATTCATCTAGGAATCGTTACATAATAACTTCCTAAATTAATATTCAAATGATGAACTATAATATTAGAGTAGAATACGTCAATAGATTAAACTTGTATATCAACCGCATACATATTATATATTATATAAATAATAAAGACTGTAATACTAGTGTAGGTTTTAGAATCAGTATCTATATTATACTTTTATAAAGAGTTTGTTGTTATGTTTGTACGAAAAATCTGGGATTTCCTGTATTCAAATATTTGATACTTTAATTCTTTATAGTTTAAATAGGTTTTGAAACATCACTATGACCCTTTAAAGATTTTCAAAAGTACTATGAAATGCCTTCAATAATTTAATAAAATATCGTAATGTATTTGGTTTTGCAGATTCGATTAGTTTTTGATCTAATGTTCTTACCGTGTATGCTTGTCTGTAGTTCAGTCAGAGTTACGAGAAAAGCTAGTCTATGAGTATTTGGGACAACAATAGTCCATAAACAAATTGTTAATAAAGATCTCGATATCCGTTCAGATGACAAACCTCATTATGGGTGGGTCTAACATTTGGCAGTTTTAAAAGTTATACATTCAAGTGTTAGTCTAGTTTTCAGTGGCATAAAAATAGAGTTAGCCCTTATCCGAAGGGGGCCCCAAGTCTGAAAGAGCAAGCATACAAGGAATCTAACATTTATTATTACAAGATTTTTTATTTATTGTTTTTAGCTTTTATTTACTTTTTCTTACAACATAAAAAATGTATCCATCACTGTAGGAAACCACCCAAGCCTAGAGTTATCATCACCAAGCACATCCACGGTGTCGCACTCGATGATAACCAAGCATCTATTTTTTGCTTGAGTTTTCTAGGCCGAGCATGATGTCAGCGGCGAGAGGTGCTGGGTCGCAATGGCCTCCTTCTGCGAGCAAGTCATCGCTGCAAAGGAGGACGCGGAGCGGGACAGGGAGTCAGCCTCGTCCACTGACCCGCTCCGTGGGGGAAGACTGGGTAGAAGGAGGCGGGAATACGCCCGCCGCTTCCTTCCCCAGTTGTAGGCCTGGTGAGGGGGGAGGGTGACCCCTCTTACCTAACATAGGCCTGCGATGGGAGGGTGCTCTACGTTGCTCGGGGCACCCTCATTCGGGGGGTCTCGCCGGGGCGTCACGGTGTGTGCTAACGCGATCCCGTGACGTCCCATTACGGCAAAGAGGGCAACCGTTGGTTTTTTAGTGGGTAGCCTTAAAAATGGCAGCATCCTCTATGCTGCCGGGTAGTCCCACATAACCCCCCGGCTGTCACCCCCCTGGGCCGACGGGGTACCCGTAACGGGTTTTTCCAACGGAAAAAAAAAAAAAAAAAAAAGGCCGAGCATGATGAAAGGTACGTACTGGGCGGAGAGACAACTCAAGAAATCAAGACCTATGCACACTCAAAACCCCCTCCAAGAATGAAACACTCCTCGGTCCACTTTACAAAACAGATAAGTACCTAAAACGCCCCACACTCACCCCCCCCTATAGAAAACCTCGGACCTCATACGAACACCATCCAAGCCCACATATCAACGAGAGAGATCAGCCATGAACCAGGTGCTAATCTAACAGGTGAATAGCATCACACAAGCACAGAAGGAGGTTCGTTTAGTAGCAAATTATACTACTAGTGCACTAATGCGTAGTAAATTATATAATAGTATAATAATAACGTCTACTTAAAAAGTTCGAAAAGAGCACATTTTTAGACATCTAATAATAAAGACATTTTAGACTTTTTAGACTCAAATAAACATTAATCATCAGTGTTTATTTTTGTTTTATTTTTTTAGATTCCCATTAACATTCATTCAAATACGCAAATGAAATTAAATAAAAATCTAAACATTCCTATAATAATGTTTATAACACATGTAATTTATAATCCCAAATGACAGGTTATGAAGACGGGGGATTTTATTAAATGTCTGATGTTTATTGAATATCAATAATTTATATATTATTTGAGCGAAGCTCTCTATGAGAGACTCTTTTGTATCTTTGTGCAATCAATCAAGAATGGTATATCCCAAAATTTACAAATTATTACACTGATAGACATCAGTCTGGTAGTCCTTTAAAGAAAAATTCAAATATTTGATGTCATAGATGAATAATCACGAAAAACTAAAATCCCATAGACTTCAATAGGAAAAATTTTTCGTACGAAAATTAGCTTTGAATGACATCCGTGTGCCGTATTTTTATAACAGCTTTTAGATTTATTTTTTTTATTAATTTATTGAGTACAGAATCCGGGGCGTCACGGTGAGTGTTAACGCGATCCCATGACGTCCTACTATGGCGATGACGGCAACCGTTGGTATTTTAGTGGGTAGCCTTAAAAATGGCAGCGTCCTCTATGCTGCCGGGTAGTCTCACATAACCCCACAGCCATCACCTTCTTGGCCGACGGGGTATCCGTAACGAATTTTTCCAAAGAACAAAAAAAATTGTTGAGTACAGAATGCATCGACGTTTTGTAAATGCAACTTCGGCACTGTTTGCACTTCGCTTCGCTCAATATGCTAACACAAACTGAGATTTAGCGAGCGTAGAGAGTCAGAATTGATGTCTGGTTAGCGCTCCTAGTTTAACATATAATATATTATATTTTTATGAGGATATACTATTAGAAATTTTGATAGTAACGTAAAATAATTCGCAACCAGCCGTGAACTAAATTGTCTGCAAACATAAAACGTACATCTCGTAAATTGTTCTCAATTTAGCTTAGGTAAGTACTAAGTCTAGACGGTCCTAGGCTAAGAATTATTTGCATTTATTTACTTGCGTTGTTGCCAAGACCATTTAAATTTTCATGATAAATTCTTTGAGGTATAAGCTGTATAATGACGTGATAGCAAATGAAGGCCTATCATAAACTCTTAAAACTGCCATAGTTTTTTTTTACTTTTACTTTTTGAGATCAATTCATTAATAAGAAAAGCAATCAAAAGCCTATATTTTTCATATTATTCTGTAGGTATTCTACAAATCAAGCCCTACCATTTGATATCCATATTGCGAGGGTTGTTCGAAAATATATAATCCGCTATTTTTGGCAGCGGCCATTTTGGATTGATGGTATTGTTATATTGAATAACTATAATAATAATCGTAACTAAACGTCAATTCCAAATTTTACCTGAATGGGTTGGGATTAACTATTGCAAAGTTCGGATCCAAGATTTGTCCTTCACTAACAAACTAACGACCAAGCCTAGTTAAATAAAAGTTATAAAACCGTCTGTCACTACTGACTTCGGTCTTATACTAGAGGTTAATTAATTTTCTTGAAGTAGGGTATTACATTGCCATGTATAAGTCGATACTTATACACTAAAGTAGGTGAAAAAAACATCTTTAAAGTCGGTTGAAAAAAGTTATTTCTAGTTTTATTTATTTATAAACATCGTTAGGTTTGGCATAATATAATAAAAATAGAATAAAAAATTTAATATGGGTAGTATTTGAACCGCCGATCGGGATATACGTTCTTTTTTTTGTCTATTCCTCAAGCTTTTTGCAGAATTAAACATTTAAAATATTAAAATATATATGGTAATTTATTTAAGCATAAATGACTCAAGCCATGTGAACATTGGGAGGTCGTTCCAGTGCTAGTCACTATACATATACATGAATATTTATTAATATATAAACGGGCTATGAATCCCGATGAGATGTGGCGCCTTGTATCACGCATGTCTAATTACTTCACGCTACTAGACGTCAAATTAAAAGGGAGCCAGTATTGGAATATATTTGTACTTATTATTATTATTTAAATATTTACATTTTTTTATAAATAACTCTTAAGATGTACTCTCGAAATTACGGTATCGCAGCGTGAAGTTCACGCCATAACTACGCCATGCTCTAAGCTCATGAATAAGGACCCCGAATGGGTTCAAAACTAGGCAAATTCTGATAGTCATTACGTGAGTACAGCCGGATATTTATATGTCAAAATAATCATGGATCACGAAAGTTTAAATGTTTTTATTGTGTATTTCAATATATAAGTATTCATATTTATTTTAAAACAGTTTTTAGCCATATTGTGACAAAGAGGAGTCCTGAAAATTATTGTTAAATAGTGTCGAAAATATCAAAAATGAGAGTTATTTCTTCTCACTGATTAATTTTGTTAAGAAAAATACACTTTCTATTTTTTGTGGCTTATTTTTTCATATTTTTTGTAAACGTCTGGAATAAAGTTATCCTTTTTCTATAGTTCCACAATGCCACAGTGCAACAAACATAAAATTGAATCGATTAACCTCAGTTCCGAGAAGGTACGTTAGATCACACGTCAGATACCATACAAGGTATTCAAAAATGTAAGGGCATCGCTAATGTAAAGCACAAAGAGGAAAAATAATTTATTTACAGCGTTCAGTTTTATATATATATTTTTTATCTGTCAGAGGAATATAAATGTGATTCAAATCAAACAGTCATTTAAATTTAAATATAGGCATAGAATTAATGTCATAAAGCGTTCTTGTGAACATTTTTAATATATACTAACGATAAAATTGATCAAGCTATAGACGGCGGCATAGTGAAAAAAGCTAAAATAATGTTTATTCATATAATAAATATAGATGACAGATATGTCAAATAGCTTTTTCAAGTATTATGTTTAATTGATGAAATATTATTTATATTTTATATCATGAAATCTAGTTTAAGGTATTTTAATGTTTTACATATAGCTTCGGAAGTAGCTGGAGTGTGAACTGTGAAGTTGATGACATCACGAATGGCGCCAATCCGGTCCAATTGTCAGCAATTGTCCCGTGCCCAGCGCACTTAGACAGTCCTACAGCCTTATTAAATTACTTAATTATTATATTGCTCCGTATTGAATAAACGACGTCGTAAACATTCAATTGCTAACTTCACGTTTACTATAAAATATATATGTACTTAAATCTAGGAAATATCAGCATATAACAAATCACATTGAAATACTAAACCCATCCACTATTAATCATCTCCTAAAATTCCTTTCGTTTTATAAAATGTTACAAGAATTGCAAATAAATAATAAAGTAAATAACAAAAAAGACAAAACTTGCAAACAATACCCGCCTATTCGCGAGAATGCAGGTGTTTGATTTTCAAAATTTGACAACACTGAAATAATTTTTTATTCGATAGATGCATGAGTCTGCACATTCCAGAATCAAGACAATACATAAATTAAAAATATTGCCTCAAGTGATAAATTCATACAACGAAAATATTTGTAATGAAGCTAATAAAACTTCTGGCGAAAGGGCATCGTTCTCATCATAAGAATCATTTACATCAATTAGTCAATGTTACCAGAGTTAAATAAACGAAATTTGATACAAACTTTATTGTACTCTCTACTAACCCTTAATTGGCTGAAGAAAGAACGTTTGATTTATTATCTGCTTCAGCTTTGAGAGATCTAAATAATTAGTATAATAAAGGGAAATTCGAAACCTTATATTTCTTATGTAACCAGGAAGCTTTATAAGAATAGATTTCAAATAAATAATACATTTCGCGTTTCACAGTTAAAATTTATTTCGTATTGTTATAGAATTATAGTATTCTGAAACTGTTTTTTTTTTAAGTAGTTATAATTATTGTGCATAATTATGCTGTGAGTTCTATAATCGTACTTGTTTGACGATCGGAAATAGAAGAGGTTAATCGAGAATAATATGTTTATATTTACAAATAAATATTATTTTTGCAGAATTTAAAGTTTTTATATTAAATAATGAAAATTGTTTATCATATCTACATAGATATATATAAAATGACGTGATGTGGATAAACTATTAAGAAACAAAAAAAAAAAAGGTTGTTGTATTTCAGCTTACAAAAAAATGAAGTCAATCGCTAAATACTTTTTGCTTTGCAAAATACCTTAAAAGTCTTTTAATACACACTATTTTGTTAAAAATAAAAGCCATAAAGACAATTTATTAATCACATCACCAAAACCGCAAACCTATTATTTATAGTTAAATTTAATTAAAACTAATCCTCAAGGATAAAATAAATTTATCTTCTCAGAACTGTGTTGCGATCCTCACAAGAAAATGTTAGTAAAATAAAAAGTACATTAACGTATTTTACCAAGAACTTAACTATAAAATTATTTAAAAGGTAGTAAAGTTGAATAAAAATAACAAGTTATAAATACTTCATACTAATAAGCATATGATATACTAAGAAATGTATAAACTACAAAAAATTAGGAATATATTTTAATAAAATATTTTTAAATACTTTTTGCTAATACCCACTTTAAAATAATAATAATAATCAATCAACCGTATTGAACATTTGCACAGAAATATTGATAAGGCGCAGACACAGACTATAATCTATTAATAATATCAATAGATAGTCTGTATTCTAAAATCGGTGCCAACTTTTTAGATCAAACCAAAATAACCAATCGTCTAGATTGCCAATGCCCCAGTAGCCGGGATGGAAAGCGGAAATCGCAATCTTCCGTTCTATTCTCCTTGAGCCAGACACTGATAGTAAATTTATTTACAAAAATAGTTACAACATTTTAATTAAACATATTGAGATATATTGATCAGGATATTTTTAATGTTACTTTCAATTGATGAATAGTTTTAACCTCCAGTCTCATGTTGAGCCTTTTAAAAAAAAACAAACATCAAAAAGAAGTTCTTTTTTATCCTGTCGAGTGTTTTTTTTTTAAACGAAGTAGTTTATTTATTTAGATTAACAAAGCTTGGGAATCGAGAACTATAGTGTTTTTAGACACTATGAAAAAATCGTTGCAGTATTTAGAATCTTGAGACTTTTATTATCTTAAAATGAGATAAGTAATAAATATATTTTTGTCTATAGAGTATCAGCTAAGTTATTTTAGAATTATATGAAGTTTTAGCCTTCCTTAAATCATATAGATAAATACAATCAGAAAAACAATAGAAGTTTCATATAAATATATATATACTTACTTATAAGATTTTTACTTTATATATGATCACTCCTTCCCTTTCGGATTTTTTTTAGTTACATTTTTATAAGGAAGGTAACATAGTTATCCTTAACATATAAAATATAATTTTCTTGAAGATTCTTATAAATGAATACTATATATAATTCAATTGATTACGTATTTTAACCTATAATAATTTACTTAACTCTAATTTTACTATTGTGATTTGAGTTCACGCCGCGAATCTACTATGCTCAGAGTTCGTGAATAAGGTCTCCGAATGAGTTCGAAACTGATTCCTGTACTCACTTTGATTCACGTAAACATACATAATAGTAATCATAGATCACGAAGGTATAAATCTAAAAATTTATATTTTTTAAATTTGTTAATTTTAATATGTTGATAGTTTTCTTAAAATACGTTTTATCATATATAAAAACGAATTGCAAGGACTTAAAAAAAAAGTAAAACATCGAATCTTCTTATTTAACCTAAATCTTCAGACTGTCAGCATCTGCAGTGCACATTCAACCTTCAATGTTTTCGGTTTAACAAATAAGTACAATAAAACTTTAACTTATTATACAGCTACATACTGTATATCTGTGTATCTGTACTGAAGGCGTACTTTAAATAATGAAGCTATAATCAATATTTTGATTTAATTACAATTATAAATATTACAATTATTTGATTGATAGGATAGCCATGTACAACTTGTATAAAAGTTCTATACAAAAATACACATTAAATATATCTATAATAGATTTAAAAAGTTTTGTTTCAATCCTATCCTACTAATACTATAAGTTTGTCGGGTTCAATGAAAGTTCATTTCATACAAAACCTATAGAACTTATTTTGATGACACTTTACACTTATGTAGCTTATACATCAAAATAAGCTAAAATTAACAAAATATTTTATTTAATTGCAATATTATACAACGAAATATTATAAAACATTTATGTTATAAAGCGAAAAGGATCAAGAAAATCCCTATGAATAAATAGTTTCAAAAAGATAATATAAAGTTCGTTTGAAATAGTTAAAAAAAAACAGCATTGATCTAAACTTTATATGAAAGTCGTTGCATTCAAAATAGTGAGCTACAAATACAATTAAAATGGATATTTTTTTTAACAATAATCAAAAAATCTTATCAAAATTAATAGATTTATCGCTTTTAGTATTAATGTAAATAAACTTAAATATATAAACGCTAATTAGTAATTAATTTGAACGAAGTTTCAAAGTTATCACAATAATATTGAACCTATCCCACCTCCCTTAAGTGCCTACTAATTTTCTTACTTGCAAAATCTTCACGACACAAATCATATAAAAGAGTATATTGCTAACTGAAACTGAAAACATGTAGATATAGTACATATGTAATTTAGTCTAATCCTTACAGTTTTAATTTTTTGATTCGCACGACAAGGGAAACCGTGTAATATGCATATTAATCCTTACCTTACATCTGTCTGTCCCTTTATCGGTGTATATAAAAAAAATAAAAAATGTTTGACAGCTAAGCGGCTTAGCGTTTGTAATGACACATAATATAGACAATCTGAACTCTGGGCAAGGATATAGGGAAGGTACTTTTTTTTAAACTCACGACGTTAAGTCACGGGCGGAAGCTAAATTTACTATTTTAAGAAAATTTGAGTTTAGAGATTTTAAAAGAGCAATCATTTAGTAATACCTGAAAAAAATAAATGCAGAAATGTTAAAAATATGTTTAAATAGATGTAATGTTACGAAAAGGGAAGAAAATATTAAGACATAGTGGTTTAAACTCCTAATATATGACTTAAAAAAAACCATATCTATTTTTAAATAATAAGCAATTATTATCATCAACGATTCAAATGTTTTTTTCTATTCTATTTGAATTATGAAACTTTGAATAGAACTATGTTTAGAATAATTTGAAGGATCATAAAAAAACTGTTTTTATAAACAGACCTGCTATTCTTATTGGGACACGAAATCATATACATTAACAATGGCTTCACATGATATAGCTAAGCTGCGATGATCTTACAATAGTTATATATATTTTAAAAAAACGACTATGTTTTTGGCTTGTGTTTTTTTTAGGCAATATAGGTTAGCGTTTGACTAGAATCCGCTTGATATTAGAAGCTTATTGACTTTGAATTTCAAAAACTATCAATTGTATATCAAGAAACACAGACTCCGGCCGAGAGTTCCAAAGTTTCACCGTCTCACAGGGATGAAAGCGAAGCGCTCTCTATAGGACTTTGGTTCTTCGAACATGAATCGATGTTTTACTACAGACCTTCTGGTTGTGAGGTGATAGAATTGAGCTAAGTAAATTAGGTTGGTAATCAAGAAGATATTATTATAAGGTTATTTAAACTGCTTTCCTAGAAAGCCTTCTTATAATTTGACTTTTGATTTCTGTAAAGGAACTATTCAACAAAAACATCTAATTCAAATTCAAATTCAAAATATCTTTATTTAAATAGGCATATACACGCACTTTTGAATCGTCAATTAATACATTATAAAAATGTCAGTATAGTCAGTCCGTCCTTAAGCTACCACCAGCTCGGAATGCTGTTCTGTTGAGAAGAGCTGGCCAGAAACTCAACAGTTGCTGTTTTTAAAATATGTGAACAATGTTTGATATACAGATTAGAATATCCTGCAAATGAGTCAACAAACAAAGCTCCACAACCTAACCTTTTACTTGATCGAAATACGATCAACTAAGAACTCTTGTATGCTATAATATAATAATCTTAACAAACAAAAACAATTAACATATATAGGGAGGACCCTAAAGTAAAAGAACAGCATGATCAAAAATAATGTATCATGAATATAAAAAGTAACAGTCCAGCTCGTGCACTAACTTAATTAAAAAAACTTAGTGTAGATTAAGTACTGATGATTTGGTGTGGTTATGATGTGATATTTTATTATTATAGACCTAGAAGTATTGACATACAACCGATGCCGTGATTGATTTTTAGTTACCTTTAATTTATACCGTAGGCCCCTTTCCGCTACAGGCCTGTCGTGGCATTTTTCCGTCTAAATACCCTATTTTTACTACAGCTGCTGGTAGAATATACATATACTTACATTATTTATAAAAATTAAAGATGAGGAAGTTAGACATTGTTTCTTGCTCGCAATAATTTAAAGATAATTCAAAAGTCTTAGTCTTAATGTCATTGTAAAAAAATGTTTTATTAAATATTAAAATCGTAACACCTCGTTTACGTCTATTACAATACTTTAATTTTTACATATATTTTACATCAACAATATTCCAAGTAATATTGAATGATCCCTTAGCAAGTTCTATTAAGACCAGAAATCAGACGAACACATAGAAAAAAATACTATAATTCTTTTATATTTGTACTATAGAGTTTCTAATAAATTTAAGGTTTGCATTTTATAATAGTAATCTTAAACTAATTGTACGCATATTCTTCAAAATAATAGAGTGGATAGAGGGTGATTTGCTTATTTGCCTCTGTTGATTGAATTTAGAAGTTTGAGTTTAAGAAGTTTATATTTATATTTATATTTACATATTTCAGATATGACTTTATTAACTAACTATAAAGAAATTGCCAATAATTTGAATATAGCGCTACCTGTCACCCATAATCAAAAATAAAATATGTTGTCAATTCCAATCTTATATGCCCAATAAAGTCACCTAAACATATTTTTTTTCATAATACTCTATTTTAAAACCGAAATTTACATAAAGTGCCTTAATTAATTTATTTTATTTTACTTGTGGAAAGTTATACGAAACATGTAAATAGTGAAATTCAGCTATTAGTTTGCTTTTAGCAAATATGACAGAAGTCAAAGACAAAAATATAAGTTGTCTATAGATCTTACTCGCCTTTCATTTTATTGGTGGAAGTAATCATTACAAAATTCTAATTGGTGTATCTTGATTTCATGTTTTGAGTTGCCAATGAATATTAGAATTGTAAACGGAAACAAAACATGTGCTATGTGCTAACATGGCGAATTTTCTTGATCATCAACATCACTTTTAACAAGTTGTGCAACTAGTGTACGATTGTTATGGGATTAACTTTAAATGTACAGTATTTTTACCTTTTTGACCCGTTTTCATAGTTTTGAGCAACATAAGTATATTTCGTCAGGATGAGTGTCGACGCGTATGGTCCAAGCTCTCAAACGCTTACATTCTTAGAAACCGAAGAAGCAGATCTAATCGGTGCTGACACACAAGGTTCTGAGTTTGAATTTACTGATTTCACCCTTCCATCTCAAAGCCAAACTCAAGCATCGCAACACGATCATGGAATAACTCCATCCAACCAAGTAAGCTGACGTTGATTTTACATTTGCATAACCTAATTTAATATACATAATATCTGTTTGTTTTGACGTGTACTTTTCTCTTCTGTTTGAAGATTAATGGTCTGGGTCGAGGAGACCTTCATCAGAAAGTGACAAGTGTAGCTAATGCTATAGCTGAGCTACAATTTGAAGAGGAAGATGAGGCACTTTACAGTAGTAAAGAACTGCCAGAACATGCATGCAAATACTGTGGCATCCACGATCCTGCTACTGTTGTTATGTGTAACATTTGCAACAAGTGGTAAGTGAAAATACTTTTCCTAATGAACCAACCCCTTTCCATTTTGTCATAATTATATTAAATATGTATTGTTTTATAAAACAGATTTTACAAACTATGATTAAGTATCTTGTATATAAAGAAACAACAATATCACATTCACTTACAGATATTGAAACTGAAGCCTCATTTTCTTTGTAGTGTAAACATAATGGAAATTTTCCTATAAGTAGATATTTTTTTTTGTACCAATTTAGATCTTTACAGTTATAACAAATGTAATTCTTTTTTCTTAATAAGAAAAATATAATAAAACTAATTTCTTAATGTTCTAAATGTTTTATTGTTATTTTGTATAGGTTCTGCAATGGCCGTGGCAATACCTCTGGTTCTCACATCATTAACCATTTAGTGAGAGCGAAACATAAAGAAGCAGCCCTACATAGAGATGGACCTTTGGGGGAGACATTACTTGAATGCTACTCATGTGGGGCTCGGAATGTATTTGTACTTGGTTTTATACCTGCCAAGGCTGATTCAGTTGTGGTGCTACTTTGTCGGTTAGGAATTATTGTAGAACATTTCAATACTTACAGAATGATAAAATAAACTTTTAGGCTTTAAACATATATAAATAAGGTTAAAATGTGATATGTTTACGGACAATTGTAAATGTGATTAAGTTATAAAAAAAAAGTTAATTAATAAAAAGTACAGATCACTTTAAAACTTTCCAAATGAACGAAAATGCTTTAACTTTCTTTCAAAAGATATATTATGCTGTTTTTGTCAAGCCCAATGACATTCCTTCAATATAACTGAAATTTTGTTTTCAGGCAGCCATGTGCGGCTCAAAGTTCTCTCAAGGATATGAACTGGGATCAAGAGCAATGGAAACCACTGATTTGTAAGTTTTTATAAATTTTATATATAACTATACCTTATGAATATATTACCTAAAAATTTGTAAAATATAAGACATCACTTTGTTATATATATTTTTTTGTTCTTATTATGAATAAAAATATTTTTTTATTATTTACAGCTGACCGTGCATTCTTATCGTGGTTGGTTAAAGTGCCTTCAGAAGCAGAACAGATGAGAGCCAGACAAGTCAGTGCACTTTATATCACTATCATTACCAACCGTAACTAGATATCTTTTAGTATACTCAAAAGAGGTCAATATACAAAACAACAATATCTTAGTCACTCACTCACTGAATCACATAGGATCTTGAGTTTTAAGTAATGGGTCCAACGTTTTAAATAGATATTCAATTTTTTTATTTAAATTATCTAATCTCTGAAATGTTCACACACAGCTGGTTTTCACTTTTTCTTGGTTTTGGTTTACATTCTATTTTGTTTGAAATCAAAATTAGGATAGAGAGTAGTAAGTACATGTATGAACAGCCACAATAGAGTTTAAAGAAACATATGCTATAGATTTCAATCATAAAAAAAAACTGGAATTATTATAATTGCAGGTAACACCCCAACAAATAGGACGTCTTGAAGAACTGTGGCGTGATAATGTGGATGCAACATTCCAAGATCTAGAAAAACCTGGTGTTGATGAGGAGCCCCATCAAGTCCTGTTAAGGTAAATTTATTGAATATTAAGTCTTATGTTGATCTTGCATCATAAATATGCTTATATATGGATGTTATAAGAGTCCATATATGGCAAATACCACTTCCAACTTTAAACTTTAATTTTTTCTTTACTTTTTCAATGAGCACAAAATGCACATGATTAAAAAAGTTTTTTTAATTGATTAAATAAAATACTTGTGCATAGCATATTTTGATTAGTAATTATTAATTTTGCTGTTTAATTTTTTTAATAATTTTTACTTGTATAATATTTTATTCAAAATTTAAATGCTTTACCACCCCTTGCTATCTCTGTATGCCGTCCCCCTTGAGAGACGTAACCTTCCCCTTCCAGTTGGGATCCCCTATTTTAAATTGCGAATAGAACATATATAGTAGTTTTAGACATACTGTGAATTTCAGTCTTAAAAATATAGAAAAACAATATTCACTATTATAATTATATATTACTTTATAGATATGAAGATGGATATCAATATCAGAATATATTTGGTCCACTTGTAAAATTAGAAGCTGATTATGACAAAAGGCTCAAAGAATCACAAACCCAAGAGGGCATTGAAGTGCGTTGGGATGTGGGTCTCAATAAGAAGACCATTGCCTATTTCACTTTGGCTAAGACTGACAGTGATATGAAACTAATGCATGGAGATGAATTGAGACTGAGGTAAAACTTTACATTTATAATTTCAAATAATATTTTAGTCAATATGATTTGATCTGAACAATTCAATTAATATGTCCACAAGAACTAATTTATGAATTTATTCTAATGTTTGTGCTGACTTTGATATTTTAAGTACATTGTCAAAGTTGGCCTTAAAAATTGAAAACTTTCAGATTACTATAAATGGTGTATCTCATTATTTCTAAATGGGAAATAGTATGTAGTTATATTGAAAAAATATTTAACATTTCTCTGAAACTAATATTACATTTTTTTTAATTGTGTAGGTATGTTGGTGAGCTGCATAAAGCATGGTCAGGTGTGGGTCATGTAATCAAGGTCCCCGACAACTATGGTGATGATGTGGGGCTGGAGCTGAAGAGTGGGGCCGGAGCTCCTCTTGAATGCACTTCTAACTTTGTCGTTGATTTTATATGGAAGAGTACCTCTTTTGACAGGTTATTAATTATTTCTTTATCATTGTATTATGTGTACTGTATCATTAGGTTTTGTAATAAATAAATAAATAAATTATGGTTAAATCTAAAATAATATTCGAAACTAGCAGATGAATTTGAAGAATTCCTTCTGATTATTTTCATGAGGAAGGCTATATAACTTAACGCTACTTCTCCTAGTTATCTTTATACTAAATGAAATTTTCGTCTGTGGATGGAACCAGTAGTAATTGTAATATATTATGTTGATATATTATATATTATGTTTTAAAGCTTCTAAGATATTTAGTAAAGAAGTGTATATAAGGAATTTGATTATCTGAGTAGTAAAATATATGTTTTATGTTATGTTTTATTTTACAGAATGCAGCTGGCTTTACGTAAATTTGCCGTAGACGATTCATCAGTGTCTGGGTACATCTACCGTCGCCTGCTGGGGCATGAAGTGGAGGAAGTACTGTTTCGCGTGCACCTCCCGAAACACTTCAGTGCACCCAACTTACCTGATCTTAACAGGTCACAGGTAAAAAGTTTTTTATTTATCACCATTTAATCTATATTTATCACTATTTAAGTGTGTTCAGTATATAAATAAAAATTGTTTCCCAAATGATAGAAACGTTATATTTAGAATTAACAAAACTATATAATTAGGATGTTAATTGTTTGATGAACTATCATCAAGTGGTTGGAATATATTTTCAATGATGGGTCTTGGGGATAATTTATATTTACAGTTTTATTTATTTTTTCAGGTGTATGCAGTAAAACATGCACTACAGCGTCCACTGTCCCTGATCCAAGGACCTCCAGGCACTGGGAAAACTGTAACTTCAGCAACTATTGTGTACCAACTTGTGCGTCAAAATGGTGGACCTGTCCTCGTATGCGCCCCGTCTAACACTGCCGTCGACCAGCTGACTGAGAAAATACATAGAACGGGATTAAAAGTGGTTCGACTTTGCGCGAAGTCAAGAGAGGCTATGGAGTCCAGTGTATCATTCTTAGCGTTACACGAACAAGCTCGTGCTCTTGGCTCTGCTGATAGTGAGCTTCGTAAATTAACACGGTTGAAGGAGGAAGCTGGAGAGCTATCGGCGGCTGACGAGAGAAGATATCGCGCGCTTCGTAAGGCAGCCGAGAGACGTTTACTCGACGCTGCCGATGTCGTGTGTACGACCTGCGTGGGTGCGGGCGACCCGAGGGTTGCGAGGATGAGGTTCCAATCTATTCTTATCGATGAAGGCATGCAGTCCACGGAACCCGAATGCATGGTGCCCGTCGTGTTGGGCGCGAGGCAGCTCATCCTCGTGGGTGACCACTGCCAGCTGGGTCCCGTCGTAATGTGCAAGAAAGCCGCTAAAGCCGGTCTCAGTCAAAGTCTCTTCGAAAGACTCGTAGTTCTCGGTATCCGTCCTTTCCGATTAGAAGTACAGTATCGTATGCATCCGGAGCTCTCCCGCTTTCCTTCGGATTTCTTCTACGAGGGTTCACTACAAAACGGAGTGAGCGCAGAGGAGAGGCGCCTGCACAAAATCGATTTCCCGTGGCCGAGGCCAGACCGGCCCATGTTCTTCTACGTCACACAGGGTCAGGAGGAAATAGCCGGATCCGGAACGTCCTACCTCAATCGAACGGAGGCCGCTAACGTCGAAAAATTGACCACCCGCTTCCTAAAGGCCGGGGTTCGCCCGGAGCAAATCGGAATTATCACGCCGTACGAGGGTCAGCGATCGTACCTCGTCCAGCACATGCAGTATCAGGGGAGTCTGCACGCCAAGCTCTACCAGGAGATCGAGGTCGCCAGCGTGGACGCGTTTCAGGGCAGAGAGAAGGATATCATAATAATGTCCTGCGTCCGGTCCAACGAGCACCAGGGGATCGGCTTCCTGAGCGACCCGCGGCGGCTGAACGTCGCACTGACCCGGGCCAAGTACGGCCTCATCGTGGTCGGGAACCCGAAGGTGCTCAGCAAGCAGCCGCTGTGGAACCACCTGCTCGCCTTCTACAAGGAGCGCCGCGTGCTGACCGAGGGGCCGCTGTCCAACCTGAAGGAGTCCGCCATCCAGTTCGCGAAGCCCAAGAAGCTGGTGAACGCGCAGAACCCCGGCTCGCACTTCATGTCGACGTCCATGTTCGACGCGCGCGAGGCGCTGGTGCCGGGCTCCGTGTACGACCGCGCGCGGCCGCCGCGCGACCCGCTCGCCTTCGTCGGGCCTCCTCGGGCCGCCGCGCTGCACGCGCCCGTGCCGCCCGCCGCCTTCCCCGCGCACCGCGCCCCCCCGCCCAGGACGACATTCGACGCCGCGGCGCGGGCGCGCCGCCGCCCGCCTCGCCTCTCGCAGGAGCCGCTGTCGCAGCAGCCGCCGCTGTCGTTGTCGCAGGGCGCCTCGCAGCCGGACTTCAGCCAGGAATCGGCGGCGCCCGACTGCCCGTCGCAGCCCGACGGCCTGCTGTCGCAGGACTCCACGTACCAGGGCGGGTTCCGCGCGCCCTGCGCCCAGTACTGAGAGGCCTCGCGCGCCCCGCGGGGCGCGGACCCGGGACCGACGAGCCGCCGCCGCCGACGCGCCGCCCGACGAGCGACGAGGACCGGTCGACGCTCCTGACGAGAACTCGGCGTCGCGGCAGCCCAGGCGCGTGGCGCCCGCCCTCGCGACAGGTTCTATGTGTGAAGGGAAAATTTGTTCATAAATTACAGGAATAAAACTAGGGACGTTTCGGTGTGAACGAAGCTACTCGCGAAAATTTTACATTGATAATAGTACCTCCTGGTGACCGTTGAGCTATAGTGATTACGCGCGACCGGCGAGCACAAAATTCACGTTTAAATATTAATAACATAGTAAATGTTTGACCTAAATGCGACGGTCGAGCGCCAGAGGAGAACCTGAGGTACGTTCGTTATCGTTCGCCCCTCGATAGCTTACTCGTTTTAAAAAGTTAAAGAGAAAAAAATTAGTACGGTAGAATTTTTTATTCTTTTAGGGCTAACTTCATCGTGGTTTCGTTTCCGATCTTGATTATCATCGACATAACAAATCATTAAAATCAATGCTCCGTATTAGACAATATTGTGTCAGCAATAAATACTTCATTGTTTTTCCTTCATTTAAACTTGAAACGGCTATTTTATAAAATTTTTACATCATGGTGATTTTTAGTTTATAATTTTCACACTAAATTTTTGTCTAGGAAGAATTAACTAAAAGTACTCAATAAATTTATTTTTGTATATAGATGTTCCTATGGACATTCTTGACGGACAACATTTTCGACAATATACCATTTACATAACCCTTGTGGATATATCAATTAAATTCAATAATTGTTGGTTGTAAATGTTGTAAGAAGGACTAGTTATTATTTTACTTTTATGTATCAAAATATTTTAATTAATTTGTTCAAAAATAATATATATATATATTGATAAAATCATTATATAGGTGCTGTTAGTATTTCATGTCTGTTAAAAGCATTATTTACTTTTAAGTGGACTAAGAACTAAAATAAACATATTAATTAAATTATAATTTTTGGTTATATTGTATCAACAACTGTTTACCGTTTCTTGGACTAGTTTCATCCTCTAAAATGCTCAACAAACTGACAATTGTTATGTGAAGGAAAATCAATAAAGACTCATTTAAAAACTGTTTTTTTCTTCTCCCTCTGAAATCAATGAAGTAAAAGTCCGATTTATTGTATTATAAAAATTTAATAATAAAATGTTAACAAAAATTTCATACTTCTACAATTTAAACCTTAACATAAATAAATGTATTTTATTAAAACTTAAAAATGAGATTACATTTTTATAATAAAAGACGGTTGTATATTTTGTTACAAAAAGAGCTGCCTCTCAAACAATTTAAAATATATTGTATATATAAATGAAATACTTATTGACCAGGAACAAGGAATTTTAGAAAAAAAAATATCTGTTGCAATAAAAGCAACATTCCATTCAAAAACATTAATTGTCTATAAACATAAATTACAACTATATATCTTAGTAATTTTTATAAAGGTGTGCGTTATTATTTTTGTCATAAAAAAGTTAAAAAAAAAACATTTTTTGGTGATAATATTAAAAATTAATTTAAATATTTGAAAGCTCTATTAGTCTGTTAGTTACTTAATACTAAAAATAAAATAATATAAATTATAAATCTTTACTTATAAAAGGTATCTTAATAAATATTTTAACATAACTTTTTCCATGTTTTAGCTCTCGAGTTGAGATTCAAGCGATTATATATTATTTACTTACGATTATATATTCTTTTCAAAATGTATAAATTTCACAAAGCATTCCTTACTGGCACTATACTTTAAATTTAAATATCATAATCTTGTTACTTCATAAAATAAACCATCAGATAACGAAAATTTTTTAAATAAAAAATGCAACACAAATAAAGGTCTTTTAAGACTTAAAAATTATAAATTTCAGATCAAATAAACATATTTTGGGCTTATATGAAGTTCTGGACGGAGAAAAATAATCTAGTGTCTTTAAAAATGCTTGATCATTAAAAAAAATAGAAATGAATATTTAGATATCTCTTACAACAATAACGGTTTTTAATTTAAACAAGAAAGTTACCCTTTCTACCATTTAAAGCCTTATGCAATAAGAAAATTGTACAAGTGAGCCAATATTAAGCCTAGCCATTTCAATTGAATATCCCAAGCTCTACTGGATTTGTTTTGGATATAGGCCTTATAAAGTAAAGTTCAAGTAAATCTTTTCTTTTGTGTCATCCTTATTGTGGTAATGGTGGTGGCTGCCAAGCATATGTTGGGTAATATGGTGCAAAGTTAACGTTGCCGGTTATGGCCATGTTGTTACTTTCCCCTCTATCTTGGATTGTGCGCGCTGAATATAGAGACTCTTTGTATACTGGTTGAGCTGTGAATATATTTATTATTATTATTGATACATTGTACTACAAAGTACTAGTCTTTCATATTGTTCATTAGTTTAATAGAAATGGTTTGGTAATTTATGATATTGTTGTTTATTGTTTTCATTGTATTTGTTGATTACAACATTTTTTTGGAATATACTTATATTTTTATAGTTATATTTTTTGGAATATACAAATTATGGGAAGGCAAAATGTGGTGTTTTATTACCATATATATAAAATAGCTAAAGATGGTTCTGTATAAGCAGTTTATAACAAAAACCATAAAAATTATTATTTACAATTATACTTACAAAGAGTAGGATACAAGGATTGATATGGTGGCTGTGCAGAATTGCCTGGAAGCACCCAACCTCCTGGACCTGCATCACCACCACTTGAAACCTGTTTATGAATATAAAAGAAATAATAAGAATACAATAGTAACAATTAGAATCTTTATCTATCTAAAGTTATATAGAAGCATGTCAAGAAATCCCTGGATTCCAAGCCAAATAATATCATGTAATAGGTATAGTAATTGTATCACTAATTTAAAAAAAAAAAAAAGAAAACACACATTAGATGGCAAGGCCGGTTCTCCAGGTCCCACAGGCAGCACAGCTGGTTGGTTTGGTGAAATATCAATGGGCAGCATTGGGGCAGAAGGTGATGGCAAAGGTTGGCCTGAATTAACCAGTGGAACAGTGCCAATGGTGACATATTTACGATCTTTCATGTTGAAATGCATGCCTGACACAACACACTCCACCTGCAAATTATTTGGTGCAGGGTATCTATAAAATTAATAAAAAAAATTAGTTAAAACTAAATTAAACTAATTGTTTTTATTTTACTTTTAAGTCATAATCCAAATCAATAATGTTGCAATTGACCAAGTTTGATGGTGGTATTGGTGGTATTTCCATAGTTAAGTTCCAATGCTTTGTAGTTCCTTCTGGAGCTGGACCTTCTTGAACAGTTAAGATTACATCTTTTGTTTTTTTTGTAGCTGTACTTGGGGTAGTAGATCTATAATTAACAACCTATAGACAAAAATACAAGGTTTACCATAAAATATATTTTAACTAGAAGCTTTTAAAATCTGAATTAACTAGATTCCCAAGTAATATAATAAAAAGAATCATACCTTCCTCAGAAATATCTTAACCAGATGCAGTTGAACATTGCTCTTATTTTCTATATCAATTGTCAGAGGAATTGTCTGTCCTGGACAATATCCAGACACAGGCGCTCTGACATCAACAGATAGTGGTGGGGATGCACAACAGAAACAACAGAAAGTTTTCTCCATTTGGAAGTGTATGGGCTCCTACAATATGTGTTATAGTTATAAAAACATGGAAAAAATAATTAAATTTTAATATTATATTGTTACATATTTAATAAATTTCTAGACATATATTTTATCTACAAAGAGTTTATAAAACAACATCTTACCTTGTAAGAAGTATTGAGATTCAAATCCAATGCATTAATTACTGTAAATGCCATCTTAGTTTCTTGATCAAACTTCCATGGTCTATCCAAAGTTACTTTGACTGTGTATCTAATATATCCAAATTGACCTTCAAATGAGGAAGGCAACACAGGTGGCAAGGTGCAAGTGAAATTGTATACCTGTTTACCCGATGGTATCTCTATCTCACTACCTATTAGAAGAAATAATGTCTCTGTTATAGTAAAATAACAAAATTAAAAAAAATAATAATATGCATTAATTTGCTGAAGACTTGATTTAAGTAAAACCCATTAATGCTGTTAAAAGCAATCTATTCCTTTTTTAAAATATTCCATTTTGAAATATTAATCTAAGCTAGTGACATAATTTTATGATGATATATATAAAATACCTGTACTACTCCCAAGTAAGTAGTAGGATATTTGAAAATACTCCTCATTTCCAGTATGAAGAGTGTCTGTAGATTGCGTTTTACCCTGAGAATCTTCTTCTTGTTTACTTTCACTCCACTCAGTGTGAGCCTCGCCCTTAATTTTAACATGTATTCCTAAAAATATAACTCCATAAAAAAAATTCAAGTAACACTATATTTAACACAGGTATGAGTCATTGTGTACATTAAGATTCTCATAAGATAGGCGTTCACCTACCTCGTACTTTTTTTGGACTATCAAATACATATTCTATTCTTCCATTTACAGTTTGGCCAGCGTAATAGGTATTCCATTGGTTATCTAAGTAGATAACTGCTTCTTTAATACCCATATTATAAATACTAAATGTATTTTATAGATCCTTCTTATATTATGTTCCCGGTTAGAGTCAGATTAGCAGAGTGAACCAATGAATTACATTAATAAAAAACTGAATTCAAAGTCGGTTGTCATTTATAACTGACAGTTATGAGCCGTCTTTAACTTGACTTTTACACTGACACTCAGAAAGTGTTTACATTGTTGTGTTGTTTTATGCACTTTTAAATAATCTATAATCCGAAAACACTAAACCGACATACAACGATTGTGTCTTTGTTAGTTGTATTTACTAAATTATTTTAGAATATACAAATAGTTAAAATTTTAAAATTTTTTGAACACTTTTCCAATATACTAAAAAGTACTATATAGTACATTCAAATCAGAACTTTTTTACGACGAAACTATTTTTGTGGGAAATGTGTAACAATCCAATATTAAATTTTTTTTTTTCGACGTCCTTTATTAATCAGATTCATAAAATTTATCACATACGAGAATTGTTAAAGTTAGGCGGCTTTATCGCAAAAGAACGATATTTTCTAGACAACTAATTAGGTGAACTAAACAAAGAAAATAACTTATTCCGAAAGACTAAATAATATATAAGAACTAATATATAACCAAATTAAAATATTTGTACGAAAATAAATACATATTATTAATACAAAAAGTTATGCATAATATGAAGAGATAAGGGCTGCATCATTTATGCCTTAGGACTGTACAGAATAACTAACTCTCTGTCAGTGTCATATGTCATTTTAAATCACAAGGTAGTAGGAGCATTACAATTAAATTATAAATACTATTCAGATAAACCTTAATCCTTGAACTCAATTAAAGACGTTCAAAGTACTATTCAATCAAAGTTGAAAATTCCATATAAATACTTAAATTTGGATGTAGGAAGTTATAAAATATTAACAATATTTCCTTATAATGGACGAAACGAAAAAAAGCACGCAAACTATTAGCATTGAAGAACTAAAAATTAAGGGTAACGATTGCGTTAAGGATGGAAAATATATTGAAGCTGTTCTACATTACACCCAGGCTATTAAAATGGACCCAAATAATTACTATTTGTACAGTAACAGATCATTTGCATTTCTTAAATTAGATCAACACTATTTATCCCTACAAGACGCAAATGAAACCGTCAGGCTTCAACCACTATGGGCAAAGGTAATATTCATTTACTTCTGTTATAACTAGTTTAATGTTTTTTATCATCTTATATTTGTATATTTGTAGGGTTATTTTCGGCGAGCAGAAGTTGAAGCAGCTAGTGAGTTATATGATGAAGCAATAATATCCTATACAAGGGCATTACAACTTGAACCGCATAACCCAAAAATAATGCAATCTATAAAAAATATAACAGACATTCAACAGCAGAAAATTAGAGGTAAAACTTTAATTTCGAAATTAATTTGTAAAAAAAAATATATATATTAATTTTAGAGTTTTATAATAAACTTCCAGTTTTATTTTTCAGGTACTCACAATACTATATGGATAAGCACTTGTGTGGGTTTTATTATAGGCATAAGTGTTGTTATATTAGATTATACACTGACTGAAAAACCAACATTATCAGTGAGTATTTTATCTATCCATATTCATAGTTATTATTTTGATTATAATAATATATTATTAATATTTTGGATAAATGAATAAATATAATAATATACTAGGATGTATTTATTAAATATAATTATAAGGCTATACTTGCATAATACATTCCTGAATAGTTTTGAAACTCATTCAGGGTCCTTATTCATGAGCTCTGAGCATGGCAGAATTGCAGTGTGAATAATGGTTTAAAAAGTTCATGCTGCTATTTTGCCATGCTCAGAGCTCATGAATAAGGACCCGAAATGGATTAAAAACTAGTTGGGCAAATTCTGATAGTACAGCCAGATAATAATATATCATAGTAATCATGAATCACAAAAGATTAAATACAAAAATTACTAGGATGTATGTAAATATATACTTTATTTATAGTTTTATTTTATTTTATAGCATCCCTTAAGTATGGTGGCATTTTCAATAGCTCTAGCGGGCTTGGGATGGGCCATGGGAAAAACTGCAACCATGATGACTGCAATGGGAGCTGGAAAGTCCATACAACCACCTCCAGACTTAGGTATACCTTATATCCATTATTTTCACATAATATATACAAAAATAAAAAATATATAAATATAAGCTAAGATTATAAGAAACAAAATTAGAACTTTTGTAATGTAAATTATACTTAGTCATTACTTTTTTAAATCAGTGTAACTTGTTTTTGATGTGTTTTAATAATAATTTTTATTGTATCACTCTTGATCTTTTAAGTTTAAATCATATGAATGTGTTTTATATTTGATAAAGGACAATATTTATTTATAAATTATCTTTTCAGTATCTAATGACAGTGAAGATAAGGATCAAACATTACCAGAGAAAAAAAATAAATACAGTAAAGCCCAGGCCAGACAGAGATATAAGCAAGGAAAACTATAGTTAAGGTGTTTGTATGTACTTATAAAATGCTTCCCTACTCTATTGGTATGGTGTAAATAAGTTTTAAATTGATTTATTAATATTGTAATGGTACTTATTGAAATTGTCTGTTTATTATATGCACTGGAAGCTATGACTGATTATGAAATTTGTTCTATTTTTAAAAACCTAAATGCAGATAACACTAAGTATAATAGTACCATAAGATATAAAAGCATTTTTAATGTTTAACTTATACTTTTTATTCTATTTAAATTTCTACCTAATTGGTATTTAAGGGATATGGTAATTGTTGATTTTAAAGACATGTTTAAATGAATTTACAAGATTATTAAATAATATTATAAAAGATTTTATTATTTGCCTTATCACTTAGGTTTTCAATGAAAGCTTTGATAGGGGAAATACTTTATTGATCCTAGTGTAAAATGTATTTCGAAAATTGCATTAATACAATATATCTTTTGAATATAATTCTTGGTCTCATACCTTACATTTAAAATAAGTCCAACATAGCATGTATGGATAAAAAAGTATAACAATATGGTATTTATACAAATTCTACAGACAAAATTTACAATGAAAACATACTTAACATAAAATTGGCCATCACCGGAATTCAAGAATTGTGCAATTCATTTAGTGATGAAATTGTGTTATAATTATGTAACATTTTTATGATTATAAACAAATCTCATTTAATTAGAAATGTGCAACTGATAGAAGTACAATACACTTATAAAGCTAACGTAAATTGTGGCAAAAATTATAATTTAACAGTAATATTACATAGTAATATTATATAGTTCATAGAAAACATGGTAACAAATAATATTGGGTATTTAACATGTCTTGCACATTATTTGTTGTATTGTTGAGTTGCACTTTGGTGTTTAAAATTAGAATATTTCTTAGATGAGATATGTCAATCGCTATCTGAAATAGCTTTCTTTCTTCGTTTTGCTTGTTTGGGTTTCACAATTTCTTCTTCCTGTGACAAAATATAAAAGAAACATTAGTTAAATTCGACAAATAAGAACAAATGCACACATGTTAATAATGTTATGTACAAGATAAGCCCTATGATTAGGCATATTATGTGTTAAGAATATTGCTGCTACGGGAAAAATTAATTAGTTTTCCTTGATTGTTTAAAGTACATAATAATACAACTAAATAGATTTTTTAAAAAATATATTAAACTAGAAGCGCGACCAGGCCTCAATATTGACTCGCTTCGCTCGCCTCGGTAAGTGTTAGCATATTGAGCGAAGCGAGGTGCAGACAGCACCGAAGTTGCATTAACGAAACATCTACGCATTCTGTTCTCAACTGTTTTTTTACATTGTAAAGCTAAATTTTCTTGAAATGAATGACATTTTTTCTTGATTTGAATGAAATTGAAGCTTATGGGATTTTATTTTTTCCGTGATTATTCTCAACGACATCGAATATTTGATTTTTTTTTAACTTGTATAACCACCACCATAATGATATCTATCAGTGTGCAAAATTTGGAAATTTTTGGATATACTGTTTTTGATTGACGCTTGCACAGATGCAGAAAAGTCTTATAGAAAGCTGCGCTTAATATTATTTTGAAGAGTTCTTTACCTCGCTGTCTTCATTGGATGAATGCAAGTTAGGATTCATTGGTAATGAATTTGAGACTAATTTCCGGGCCCTTCTTGATATTGGTAGTTCGTCTTCCCAAGCTAGTGAAAATAAATCTCCATATTGTCTCTGAAAATTAAATGATAGTGATTAACTTTTTTTCTTCTAATAAGAAAAATATTTAGTATTCGGGGATATTATATATTTTAAGGATATAACTATGTTTGTGATATTGAGATATATAGTTAATTTACCTTTAAACTATCACTACTATTTGACTGTGATTGCTGTAAAGCTTTCTGCAAACACTCCATATTAAAAATTGACATATCATCTTGTTCAACACAGCATACTCTTATTTGCTCTAAGTGTCCTAAAACCTGTAAGAAAAAAGATTGATTAATGATTACATAATTAAGCACACATTTTTTAATGTATTTTTTGTATTATTTCATATATATATTTTTCATTATATGTTATATATATTACTTGCACTTACTAGTTCTGCAGAAGGCGGCGCGTTTGGTGGAATGTTATGTTTTCCAGGTCGTTTTCTCTTATTTGGACTAGTTCCTGGATACCTCGTGCTTAGTAAAACTGCAAGCAAATCTGCAACTTTGTCCTCATAGTCCTGGCACCAGTACATGACTGTTGAAACTACAAATGTATCCTCATCATCAACTGTTCTACAAAACATTTGTCGGACTACGTCTGCTGTTGGACGCTCTTGTTTTAACATCAGCAATACTGACGTCAGTGCTTCAGCGTGGTCCTTGTAGGATAGTTTAGGTATGATTGGCAACACATCATCTACTGAAATTTCATGAGCAGTTAATAGTTGCCATAGACAGTACTGTTCAAAGGTCTCCCAACTGAGGCTGGTGGAGAGCATGGTTGTAATATCAGACTTGAACATCATCAAGTTGCCTTGTAGTGTCAGACACACCAGGCGTTGCAACTGTCCTGCATCTAATGTAGAAACAATTATGTGGAGTAGTCTAATGTGGTTTTGAACTTGATCTTTGAACTCTCTATAGACATCTGGTATTAACCACACAAGCACATTCGCATCACATTCTTGGCACCTCTCAAAATCATCAGCTAAGCTCTCAGGAAGTTTTAATTCTAAGAAATTACAATACTCTTTATACACTTCTGCTTTAAACTTTACATTCCTTTTTTTAACAGGATCTCGCTCTGCACGCCGCTCTCTTTCATAACATACTTTTAGATAGAACAGTAAACAGTAACCTACATGATGAAACGAACTCTGTGCATAGATTTCTTTAAATGTCTCTAATACTAGTTTCCGTTTTGCTTCAGTGGCATCGCTGCTTCCAATTAGAAAATTAAACATGGAAAATATTGGAGAGTTCATTACTGTATCTAACTCAGCTGGCGTGGGGTTACGATTGATGTGTAATGGTGGGGCTTCTTGCAATGTCGCAGCAAATAAATCAGCTAAAGCAGTTGGTGTTGGCATGGGACTGCTACAAGCATTTAGTAATGCAGTTGCGGCAGAAGAACTTCTCTCGTCTAGTAGTGTTTCAGCAAACGGTCGTAATAATAAGGGCATTGCCGCGGCCAACTCTGGTCGTTCTCTTGCACGGACTTCTGATAAAGGTAAATCATCGTCATCTGTATCTTCAGCTATTATCGGGAGAAGATCTTCTTCATCGTCAGAAAAAGCAGGTTCATCAGGACCTCCTCTTGGTAAATCATCATTGCCTTCATCACGAAGACCTGAGACACCCTCTCCATTTCCATTGCTACAGAATTCCTTAAATGTGTCTCTTACCGTTGTGCGCAATTCTCTGTCTAGTTTAGGTGAGTCAAAAAGTGGCTGTAAATTTGGCAATACTCTTTTTTCAATTATTTGCTGTAAAGAGTTGAATATACCTTGTTTGACTTTGTCAGCAAAAGGTGGATAGAAGTTTGGAATAACACGGCAAAGAAAATCTAATAAAGTAGCTGTTACAGCTGGATGGGATCTCATTGAATGATGCATAACAAGAATGGCAGGTTCAATGTTCATTATATTATCTTTTTCAGGATCATAAAATAACCAATCATAAAAAAGGGCCAATTTAGCATTTGATGCAGCAACATTGGATGTACAAGTTGTTAAAAGCCAACCAATGACTGCCCATCTTGGAATAATATCAGAACAAAGTAGTTCATTTGTAGGATGTATTACACCCACTATAAAACGAATCATGTCACTTCGTAGAGATTGTGATTCTGGAGTTGCTAAATACTGTCTTTGAAACCACTCTTGGTACTTTTTGTGGTGACCAAATCTGACTTGTGATGTTAAAAAAACCAACTTTCGTTCCATATCTGGAGTTAATCTAGATTGTAAATATCTTCTAGATGTTCTTGTTTGTAAAAGTTGCATAACATTCGTAAATGTTGGAGATAATGTTTTAGGGTTAATTAAAATATCTTGCCAAAGTTGGTTAAATTCAGGGATACGAGCAACATTCTGTAAGAGTCTCACTAAATCTCTACCCAGAGTTAAAACTTCATTAAAATGTTCTCTAATGAGAGCAATAACAAAATTAACTTCTTTTTGTCTTAATGCCATCAAGTGTGGCATGTTATGATCCTCAATCAACCTTAAATATGTATAAACTACCATACAAACAAGTACAGGAAATTTGTCTAGCCACATTCGATTGTCAATATAAATATCTAAAAGAGATTCTACTAAGATAATATTTTTGGGTGTGATATCACCACCTGATGCATAACGCATTAAGTTCCAACAGACACTATCAACACCAGTTACCGCATTTCTTATCATTTCTTTCACAAGCCATAGCAATTGATTACGGGTGATGTCTTGAAATTTTAAATACCTTTCAAGGATCAAATTGGACAGGTTGTTAAGTACACAAGTTAACCCATCCCTTGTGATCAGTGTTAGATCTCTGTAACACTTTGTTGCGTTGTGAGGTTCAGTGAGAATAGACATAAGCATCCCCAATGATACATCTTCGTGATTTTTACAAACGGCATTATTGAGCGCATCGTGAGCTTCTTTTTCACTGCAGTCGGCAACAAGAGATTGAAAAAAGTTATAAGCTCTTTCGTATCTCTGAAATAAGAAAGTAATTATAATTTTTTTAGTAAATTAAGCAAAAATTCAATATTCGCGCCTTGGAACACCAGCGCCACCATCGTCAAAATAAGAAAAACTTAATTTTACATGGCCGACTAAATGAATAATTCTTTGTTGGAACAGTGAAAATGTGTTCAATACCTCTTCTATTTCATCCTTGTTTTCTATAGCGGTGCACACAAAAAGTCTAGGCGAATTAACTTTAGTTTGTTCCATAATAGATATTTTTTAAAAACTATTTAATTTAATAAAAATATAGCGGAGTTCGCCTGCATGGCTATCGTAGGCGAAAAATATACATAAGCAATACAATCACAGATAAAATAAAATATATGAAGTATGAACACAAGCAAATATCAAGAATGTTTGCGTTCGTGCATTGCCAGTGAACCCTGTGCAGTCGTGTTTGGCATAGTGATTGCTTTTGAAGACATTCAAGTATCGATATTTATAAAAAAAAACTATATACGTTATAGATGGAACAATAATAAAAGAAAATTATTATTTAACTACCCAAATTAAAACATTTGATTTAAAATTAACATTTTCATAAAATAATTATTTATTTCTAGTTTGATTTTTATAAAAATTTCTACACCAATTTGCTACTGCGTAAACATTCTAGTTTTGGTCGCATATTATGAGATACTTTAAGATTTATATACTGTTGATTCTTAACAAGTATAATATTCTCAATTTTTTTTTATTCCTTTTTAGATGACAGTTGGGGGATGGATTTTTGTTGATAGTGTATAAATTTTAATGAGATTATCGACGTTAATTACTGACACATCTACTGTATCGATAAAACGCCATTTTGTTTTAAAACGTACAAAGTGAACTGTGAAACGTTTTTCGCGCTTAAGGCGAGTGGTAGGATACTTAATAAACTTTTTTCTTATTTACGTGTAATTAATATCAATCTTATCAGGTAAATAAACAAAACCTGGAACCGGGAAACAATAGTTCATCTCATTGAAGCGGTTTTTGCCGGTTGAATGCGACACATAATATTGAGTTATTCATCAAGTAACTTTTGTGTCTAGGATATGGATAACCAAAGAGAAAAAGAAAGGGATCGATCCAGACGAGGTGATAGACCTTCAAGGTTTTCAGATGCACCACGCGATCGATCCAACGACCGTGATAGATCTGAAGGAAAACGTTTATTCGTCTCAAATATTCCTTATGAATTTCGCTGGACAGAGTTAAAGGACTTGTTTAAAGAAAAGGTATGATTTCAAATAAAATGTACTAGTTTTGCAAATATGTATGAATTTTATTTTTAATTGTATTTTTTGAATATAGGTTGGTGATGTTGCTTATGTGGAACTATTTAATGATGAAAATGGAAAGCCCAGAGGATGTGGTGTAGTTGAATTTACTAACCCGGAAGCTATGAAAAAAGCACTTTTCGTGATGCACAGATATGAATTGAATGGACGTAAACTTGTTTTGAAGGAAGAAACAGGTAAAGATAAAATTTATATACCTTGGTTCAATAATATATCATATTTAATAGAATAATCTCATTGTTCAACTATAGGTAATTTTGTAGGTAATGAGAGGAACAGATTAAACTCTGCTCGGTCAGGAGGTGGTGGCGGTGGACGAAACATGAGAGATGATAAAGATGGGTAAGTAAATTAAATTGATTTAACAGCCTTAATTTTAACTTCTATAACTTTTTAAATGATAAATATTTTATTTTGAATTTTTTTAATAAGACATTTAATTTATTTTATAGATGGGGAGTTATCAAGCCAAGGGAACCTGAAAATTTTAATACTTATGGTTTAAGTCTTCAATTCTTGGAATCCATAAATGTGCAGCCACCTTTAGTAAAAAAAGTTTTTGTTGCTAATGTAAGCAAGATTTATTATTATGAAATATAATTGGTAGATAAGAAAATAAAATAATTTTACTTTTAAGCTTGACTACAAAGCTGATAGAACAAAAATAAAAGAAGTTTTTAAAATGGCTGGTAAAGTTCGTAACATCGATTTGGCTGTTGATAAGGATGGCAATAGTAGGGGATTTGCTGTTATAGAATATGACCATCCTGTGGAAGCTGTACAGGTACAAGAAATATTTTTTAAAATATTTTTATGAATGTAAGGATGTAAAGTTACCTTCATAAATATTAATGTTACTACTTACAGGCAATATCAATGTTTGACAAACAAATGTTATATGAACGTAGAATGACAGTACGTATGGACAGGGGAGTGACTGATAAATCGGAACTGAGATTACCAGAAGGCCTTAAAAGTATTGGAATAGGATTAGGACCCAATGGGGAACCACTCCGTGATGTGGCCAGAAACCTTCCCCAGAATGCAAGTGCCAATAACTTGAATCTTGGTAGTGCAGGATCTTCCATAGGTGCTGGGGTTTTGGGAGCTGTACCAACTGCGGGGGTTGGGTTGAATGGTCTTGGTGCTAGTTTGTCGGCTAATAGTTTGGGAACCAATGCTGCCTTAAGTAGCAGTTTGGGATTACAGGTTTGAATTTTTTTTTCTTTTCAAGTCTCATTACTCTCTATTTTCACAAAACACCTTATAAAATTAAAAACCAACTAACTTTTTAATTAATTATTCCCATATACCACAATATTTTAAAATTATCTAATAAGAAACATTACTTTTTAGGCCTTAGGACTTACTGGTCTAGGAGCTCTACAGAACCAGCTTCTACAACAAGGATTAACAGCTAATGACTTAGCAACTGTATTGACACAAGCCCAAGCTGCAAATGTCAATTCAAACAACCTATCAATGGGCACACCGGATATGGGTAATAATGTGCTCGGGAACTCTGGCTTGAGTAATAATGTGATGGGAGCAAATACTTCATTAAGTAGTGGGCCACTGTCAGGTACCTATAGTTAATAGAAGTGACTCACGAGGCATGCATTTTGAATTTATAATATCGAATAAAATGTAATCTATCAATAAAAGATTATAAATATACTTATACAATAAATTGTATAACATGTTAAAAATTATATATGATAACAGGTCCCAATCGACAAATGGGTGGGACAGTTCCAGGACAGGGTTATGGCCGTGACAGTGGACAACAGGGGAGAGATAAACAGTCTGATATTGTAATTATTACTAATGTAAGTAATATTCATTACTAATGCAAATAAGAGAGGTAATAAATCAATTTTTTTATGTAAAATAGTGTTTAAGTAAAGAAAATTGCTAGAAGTCTTCATCTTATCTTTTTTTGTTTCTGAAAAAGCTTAATCAATTAAAAAAAATGTTTCCAGCTTCCGCCGACAGTGACGTGGCAACTAATACGTGAAAAGTTCAGTGAATGTGGAGATGTAAAGTATGCTGAAATGACGGCACCTGATACTGCTATAGTTAGGTTCCATAAAGAGTGGGACGCTGAGAGAGCAGTCAGTATCCTTTTGAAAATCAAACAATTAAGTATACGGACGTCTGTCATATATGAACTGCTACAGATTGAAATTCACACCATTTACATATTTCAAGACCCATACCCATATCCATGAATTTCTATGATAATAATTAACAGTAATTATACACATAATTTTTATATTTATAAATGATCACTGATTTTAATTTAAGGTGAAAAACATAAATAAATAAGTAAAAGAAAGCGATTTATTTTTTAAGAGTAGGCTAAATTGATAAATGGTCATAGTTTATGATACTTTGCTTTCTTAGTTACATTTGGGATATATAATTTATAAGTGACTAATTGTTTTGTATACATGATTTATTCACTTACTGTATACATGATTTATTCACTTTTTATTTACATGATTTATTCACTTTCTCTATAAATGTTAGTCACTTTCTGTATACACGATTTAGTAACTTTTCGTATACTGATTTAGTTACATTCTGTATGTATACAGATTAGTTCACAATCGGTTCCTATGATTTGGACACTTTTTGTATACATGATTTATTCACTCCCTGTTTACATGATTTAGTCACTTTTTGCACATATAATATGTGTCTACAAAACTATTTTACGGATATAATTTAGTACTAAATTTTTTAAAATTTAAACCTTTTCTAGTGTTTTGCAGCAAACTTGTTCGCGGTAAGACGAGATGTTGGTGTTGGACAGACAGTCTCGAAACGTCGTTGTAATAACGCGAGTTACATCCGTAAAATAGTTTTATTGAAATGTGTAGTACTCGTTAAAATCTTAATACAGTAGTTTGGTATGTTATGATTTCCTTAATATCTTGCACAGAAATGTTCGACAGGACCCGTATTGATGGTCGAACCATAGATGTGCGTTTCTTCTGACAAAAGGACAAATAAGGTAATTAAAATTAAATTATTTTAGGATTATTTATAATTCTTTTAAACTTCTATCATTAAAAATAAATTTAAATATGTATATTAATTTTAGGTTGGTCTTTGTTTTCTAGGAATATTCGGCTTTGTTCATTGTTTTAATGTTGTAAGCCTGTCCAGGCTTGGTTAGAAATATTGGATTTAAATATGGTATTCTTACTCTTGAAAGTAGAATAAATAATAAATAGGATTCCAAAGAGATTTGTCAAATTGATCAAACACATCTACGGGATTGTCTTACATAAACTTATTGTTTTATTGTGTATTGGCACTTTTGCTATCACCATTTGTAGAAGAAATACGACAAAATACCTATGTTAATTAATGAGCTGAGCGAAGCGAAACTCTTCACCCAACTTCGTAAAATTTTATCCGCCATCTCCTATAGCGATCACGCTATATATACTAACCAAATTTTGACCACTTGATTATCACATGCCTATATGTCTATAGATATGAGTTTTTTTTTTATTGTAGATTAAGAGTAATTTGCAATTTAATTTTATTTTTAATTGAAACGTCCTGTTCTTACTATGACTGACAGATGTATCATTTTTTGTGTTAAATACAGACAATAGGGAAATTGTATCAAGAAGTTTTCATAATATATTTTCGTTGTTTTTCTCATTGAAGAGCGTTTCGCTCAGCTTCCTCCGCTTGCCGACGGCCTTACCAAGGAATATAGAAGTCTAAACGTTAAGTTTTGTAATTCTCATAGTTGTGGCATGAAATATGAAAAATACATTACTAATTTTTTTTTAATTTATTTTCATGGCTTCATTCAGCTATATTGATAACATGAGGTAGTTTTATTATCTTTGATCAACATTTTGTTAGTTCTATAAATAGATGAAATATATTTGTCAATAAATTCACAAACTTTGATAATGAAACATTTTTTTTCCTTTTTTTTTTTGTCTTTACAAAAATTTTTTTCGAACTTTACTTTCTGACTATGGAAAATTTTCTTTTAAATAATTGACAACTTTATTATTAATATATATTTTTTTATATTTTTCACGAATGGACCAACAAGGGTTTTGAAATTTAAAGTTTATTTATTGTGACAATCTCGAATATATTGTTTTGGAGAGCTCAAAAATTGCTATTATTAAAGAAACAATTGTATACTTTGGTCTGATGTATTATAAAGCCGTGTGTAGATAGGTCGTTAAAATATATTGTTTTTGTGTTTTCAGGAATGTGGTATTGAAGTTGGTCTCTTGGTCGAAAACAGCTTGTCATCATCTTCTTACATCCGCTGCATATAATGTTCTTATTTCCTAGTTACTCTCTTTTTCCATAGGCTTTTAAGCTTGCATAATATTTAGGTTAGAATAGAGTAATTCTCATAATTTTTGTGTATGAGTGATGATAATATAGAAGATTACTATTTTTCCATTAACACTATTGTCTGTAGGTATTTTTATGGTGTAACTATTCTTATATAATGCAATTGTTCATATTAAAATAATGTTTGTTTCGAGGTGCATCGAGGTCGAAGTTGCTGGATAACACCGTGGGTAATCTATCGTTTATAATAATATTGTTCAACTAATAAAATACTTTGACATTAGTATATTTAGTTGTTGTAATTTTATCATCTCTTTGCCAAGGGTGGATACCATAGAAATATTTAGGAAACCTGATTTCATACTCACATTAATAATAAGTACAGATATTTTAGTAATGGTTTTGAAACCAATTTTGATTGGATTAAATCGAGGTTTATTTTGATGAAGGACTATAAGTTTGGACTACAGAGAATATATACGAGTAGACTTGTTCATCTTCAGCGAAGAATATTTTGTTGTTTTCGTCAAAATCTCTGCGGGCGTATATGTGAAAATTCAGGAATATTTCATTTTTTACCAATCAAGAAACTGGTTTCCGAGAAAAACAACATTTACCACACGAACACAATATTTTACTATTTATCGGGTAACCTTAAGATGAGGTCAAAGTTCCATAAATAATTCACATGTTGAAAATATTATTAATTACCACTCTGAAATTGTTTTACTTTGTAACCTGCAAAAGTCCTCATTTTTACCATCACAATATCCAGCTCGTCACAAAACCACATTGATAACAAAAACTCATTTCTTTTGTAATTAATTCATTATGGACAGAATAATTTTTATGGTTTCGGTAAATAAGTGTTGGTGCATCGTCCTTCATCGTCCAAAAGTTGAAGAAAGAATATATTGAGGCCAATGGTTGTCGGCCCATCTTGAACGTGTTTTGTTTTACTGGTAAGTCCCTTGTCATCGACTTTGGAGATTATATACTTGTTTCACTGGGTATGCATGGATGTTCTAAAAGTATCTTGAGTCTCGTAATTTGGGGACGCATTTCGCACTGAACATTGAACTGTGGTTTGTTCTATATTGAGAATATATTGGGTTGATTGGTCTGCGACACATCGTATTCCTCTCATTACATTGAAAATCCAACTGGGTGAAGATTTTATTTGGAAGACGTTTGTAATTCAATAGTTTGTTGCTGGGCTCTTTTCGTATAGATGCGGGCAAATAATGAAAACAGTTAATATCAAGATTTTTGTAGTTTACAGAGAGGACACAATGCATTTGGACAAAGATGTCATGGCAAGGTATAAAATTGTACGAAAACGTTATGGAGGACAATGTACTTTAATTATTAGGACCTAAAAAGGATCTAGATGGACAAGTCCTCGGGAAGGTAATATCAATCAACTTTTTTGTCACAACGGCTAAAGTACTAAAGTTTTTTGTGTTATGAAATGTAATTTAACAACCGCGGATTCTAAGTCTCGGAAAGTATTTTTTCATAACAGGTTTTGTGTTGGAAAGTGAAAACTTTATATTTGCTCTTTGTACTTTGTTAAATTTTACTTTTTGCGGGTTAAGAAAGAAACGTAAAAAGCAAATATGGGGTCCTGATTACAATTTAGTATTATTAGAAATTAATTTCAAGATACATGTTATAAGATACGATAAGATAGAACAAAATTCAGAGTGGGCCAGAAATGTGTACAAAGTCTAGAACTACGGCAAGGATAATGGGGATAATTACAATACACTACTTGCACTGGTGAAAAGCTTATGCAAAGGGCTTATCTAAAAAATTCGTCCACTTATGTTCTATTTCATTTCTGTTCAATTTCGTACGGAGTTTAGTGATAGAAATCAATATCCTAATAAAAGTGTGATCAAGTGTTTTGTCAGAAAGATAGTCTTCGGCCTTTATACTGAATCAAAAATTTGCAGGGCCCCCAAGGGCAATAATGAAAGGATATTGTAAGCAATGTTGAGGCATTTGTGCGGTACCATCCGCAGTTCTTATTCAGAAAGGATTTAGTTGATTCAGCTTACCAAAGTTATGAAAACGTTTTTAAGGGTTATTTTGGCAAAACACCTTTAATTTTAACCACATTAACTTCGAAAAACCAAAAAAATTCCAAAATAAAAGACCTTTGCATTCGTCGTATTTAAAAAGCATTAGAACGCTTTTCTCCAATTCTAATCGCTACACAACGATAAAACGACGACGAAAAATGTTTGCTGTATCTATTACAAGCAACGTCTTTTTTGTCGAGGTGGGGACACGAGCATAAGGATCCCCTGATAGAAGATGATTACCGCCGCCCACTGTCTCTTATATCCTCAAGGTATGCACAAGAGCGTTGCCGACCCTTAAGCAAGAAATAGGTGCAATCTTTGCATAATATTTTTTTTGTCGTTCGTGGGGAGAAATTCCTTGAGAACCGCACTTTTGAATAGCGTATTGCAAGCTCTGGTGCGTAGTCTAGTAATGAAATTTGGCGGCGGGGATCAGATTAAAAACTTCTTTGGAATATTCCTGTAAAGTAATAAAGGTGCTACAAAACGCATAAAGATATGATCCTAGACATCTCTAGTCTTCTAAAGAGTACGGGGTCAGTAAAAATCGAAACGACTCCTCGTTGTATGTGGTCAAATGCTAGCAGCTGAGAATAGGTTGATCCGGCTTAGAGATGAGAGCAGTACACTATATGTGGTCTAGCCTTCACCTTATACAGGACCAACCGCTGTTTTGCCGAACTGCCTTGCTCTATGAATCATTCACATCAAAGCAGTGAATTTTGGGAATATCCAACATATCTTTGATATGCAAAAGGAACAGTAACGGGTATAGCCCTTAGTCTTGGGTAACTCCTGTATTCACGGGCTTGGGGCTCCAGCCAAAACCATCAAGAAAGATCTTAAGCTCGACCCAGTGAGAAAACGGTTGATTAATTTGCATAAACTCCCAGGAAGCCATAGGAAAGCAGCTTCGAAATAAGCGCCATCTGCCACACATAATCGAAGGCTTTCGCAATATCCATACTAAATGAAACGCTATGCGCTCTGTCGGGTTTTTACGATTTTCAAGTGCGATGCGATGAATGTAAATAGATAGCGAACGTCTGTCATAGTTTTTGTTTTAAAAAAAATGCATTGCTTTCTTATCCTACGCTTTGTAGTTGTATTGTATATTTCTGAAATCCTCTGATCTTAATAGCCCAATTAAAATAAACAACATTTTTCAAAACTAAGTTTCTACTATTCGACAAACAAAAAAAATGTTTAATTGGGCGATATTTGTTATATAGTCTAATTCAGTATCAGTTGTGGTTTTTAAATGAATTAATTTAATTTTTTTGTTATCTCCTATTTACTTAATCTTAATCCTATTTACTAAATATATTTATATAATTTTAGATTAAAGATGATAAAAAGTGAGGAAAAGTTTCTCAAGTTTATTGACTCAAACCCATCGTGAAGGTGAAATATGTAAGTTAAAAGTACCCTTTTCCGCTTTTAAGAAGAATTATATGTGAATTATGTTAGTTCTTAACATAATTCCAGTTATTTAGTAAATGTTAACACAGACCACAATAAAAAATATAAAACTTTTGCGTTTATTTACAGAGCACCTAACGTTTTGTATGCGTTGATATTAAAATTTTATTTTTATTTTCAGACGAATTGAAGAGCGTTTTGAAGAATATGAATCTTTTCATAACATTAAAAACATACTGTATATAATTTTTATGAATAAAATATTATTTTAAAATGCGTTTTATTATATAAAAATTTAAGAATTCTCAATATTATAAGTAATAATTTAATTTGTAAAACATAAAAACTATTATGGTGTTGCCGATACATAAATTGACGAACGCAGCGCTTATTGATATATTAGTGGTTAATATTTATTATATACTTGAAATAAAAAGTGATTTTATTTGTAATGTACGTAAAACAAATTTTTGAAATTTTTGTAAAAAGCAGTCTAGTTAGCATATTGTATTCATTAACTTATCGCAAAGGATTATAGTTTAGTATTTTGGAGTAAGTCGTCACGATCCTTGTCCAATATATGGTTCAGAAGTTCTAAGCAGCATCAGTCTGCATATAGTTGGCAAACCTTTCTGAAAAATAATTTTCCTTAGTTAAATTCTTAACACAAATTTCCTTAGTCTAAATCCTTTATACAAATATAATATGAGAGACTTTTCTGCGTCATTTGTGCAAGCACCAATCAACAACGTTATATATGAAAATTTCCAAATTTTCAACACTGATACACATCAGTCTGATGGTGGTTTAAAAAAAAATATTTTCAAAAAAAAAAAAAATTGTAATGTCTCATCTTGAAAAATAATCAAGTACAGAATGCGTCGACGTTTTATAAATGCAACTTCGGTGCTGTTTGCACTTTGCTTCGCTCAATATGTTAAACAAGCCGAGATTTTACGAGCGCAGCGAGTCAAGATTGAGGTCTGGTCGGGCTCCCAGTATTTTTTAAAATTCGGTCTGACAACAAAAAATATTATTTGGAAGTTGGTACATGTAATAATAATCAGAATAGGATGCAATGAACATCGCAATCAACTAAAGTTACGTAAGGAGTACTGAATTCACGATCTGAATGGCAAATTGTATATGGTAATAGCTCGTCGACGATGTGTGAAATGAGTGAATGCTTTATTTTACTCTGTTCCACAAATTGATGCTTGCACATTTATGAAATTCTAATTACTTATTCAATTCCGTACCAGCAAATAGTTTAAAACACAGTGAATATATGTTATTATGAAATCAAAGAATAACTTATCTCTATCTAATGATTACTATGAGAAACCCTTGATCAAAGTAAACATTATTCTCCTATATGTATAACTGCGTATGTGATTAAAGAATATAATTAAAACTACAATAACTGACATACTTAAAAACTATGTTATATTATACATATATTTCATACGATGCACGTATATAAATATAATAGATAGAGTTTTAAAACTAAAGGGAGAGTTAATGATTACATGAACTTAAAGGTAGTAATAGTAGTCAATTCATTATATAAGTGATAAGGGGTTGAGTTCTAGAGTTGGATTCCACTGACAGAGAAGGATCTTCGATAGAAAGTAACAAAAAGTTACAAAAGTCCGCATAATCAAGAAGGGAAAGTAAGATTCAACGTACAAGCAGTATCTTAGTTTTTAAGTGAAGGAATATAGTCGTATCTATAATGTATATTACAAAATTGCTGTTTTACCCTTAAACTCTGCGCCGCGTCTATACCCGCACACCAGCAGTGAAAATAATTTTACCCGCTTATTGTTTAATTTCCATTATCTCTGGCGATTTCTATCAATTAAGACGCTGTAAAAAGCAAATTTTATATTTTTTTAATATATTTTTTTGCGTCCTTTTGGAAAATAAGTCCACTTTTTTATTTCTATATGTATTACACCTACAAGTAATTGTTAGAAAAAAGTCTTGTTCGTTTAAAATGTTCAAACAATTGTACTTTTCATTTTCAAAATTTAACATAATTATTAGCACCAACAATAGTAAAAGATAGTCTATCTTGTTTCACAAGAAAATTGGTTAAAAACATTTTTAGTAAAATGTTTTTCTTCACTACAATATCTGTAGAAAAAACACAGTACATAAATATTTAGAACGAACAGCGTCTGAGAGTCTGTAGTAATTTAAAACGGTTAGATTTATTGGTCCCCTTTACTACATTTACAGTATTTTATTTTGTGCAAATATTTCTTCCAATAATTCCTAGTTTCTGGTACCTACATTTTACCAAGCAGCCGGAACACTCAAGAGAGTTATTGTCTCGAATACTAAAACCTAAAAAATAGTATGAACGTAATGAAAAGCCCAGTTTAGTAAAATATATAGAACATTTTAGGTTAAGTTTATAATGAAATTAATAAACTTAAAGTTTTATTTTCTTTTTCAATATTTTTAGTGATTAATAACTTTACACACAAAAATAAAAGTAAGTTGATTAATTTAACTGATTTTTTTTTCTTTTTATGTGTACAGTTGCTGAATGATTTGGTCAAAATAAAGAAGTAAATTTCTTCTTGATTTTCTTAAACGCTCTCAATTATTTTACAGCGTATAGATAAATATTTAAAAACAAACACCATTTTATTTGATTTCTTTCGATTTGAGTTTATTCAATACCGTCAAAGTCAATCGAAAAGGCAAAAGTCAGCACTTATTAAAGTAGACCAATAGTCAATAATTTAACTTTGTCATCCAAATTTCAGTTTAAATTTTACATCCAACACGACATCGAATGCATAAATCTAGGTTTAGAATCGTAGAGCTCTGAAAACAAATTCCCCCGTCAATAATTTCAGTGTAGTCAGACAATGGCTTTTCATTGTAACTGTTAGCTAAAAATAACTCCGATCAGCTTAGAAAAATACTTTGATAAAACGTTTTGTTAAATATTTCTAAAAATCTTTTTCATTCACATGAACAATTAGTGTCGTATATGTACGCTGAAATGCTTTGTAAATATTTGTACAAGCTGCTTTAGATAGGTATTTACATTACACGGATTTGACGGCTTCAGATGATTTAAAAGGTATTATATGACTTTCAAGGTAATCTTTTGATTTTAATATTAAAATTATTTTTAAAACAAATCTTAGTAAAAACAGTAGGTACTTGTGTATAAGAAATATCACAATTGTAACTGAGTATTAAGTAAACATTAACATAGTCAAATCGTATGTCCACTCAAATATCTAACTCGTCCGAAAGATTACGCAACAGTGTTAGCTTCGATTTTCAGGAAATTTGAAAACAGTTGGCTGACCACTAGTACCAATTCGGCAGTTTCTGTTGAGGCAACAATGGCGGAAATGGAGATGTGTCATGGGTCAATTCAAACGTTGACATTTTCGACAAGCCGAATTATTTCTAATTAGTTGTTTGTTTTTAGTTTAACTAACTCTGCTTACGACGTCGGTGGTGTGGCGTATTGGTTTAAAGCCGTTAAATAGTTGTCAACATAATTTTATTTGTACTCGTATAATTGGCAGATTAACTTACAATTTTTTTTTATTTTGTTGAACTTTCACAAATTAAGAGGCGGAGCTCGTCGATACTAATGACAATGATTTAAAACGAAACTACAAAATACAAAATAATTTATTGCATAATAGAATATTTTTGAAAGTCCAAAAGCTAGTTAGCAAGTATTTGCACTATAAGGAAAATGCACAAGAAACTCCCAGCATTACAACCTGACTCTTACTCTTTTTTTATTAGAATAACACAATATTTTTTTTCAAACTGTTTAATATTTCATTCCTACGGGTTTTATGTAGTTACGAGTATTGTAGTCCGTTGTAGACATGTACTATTACATACATACATATTAGTTGTATGAGTCAAAAAGATTTTTATAAACACCTACATAACAAATCGTTTCATCAAAGTATTTTTCTAAACTGATCAGAGTTATTTTTAGCCAACAGTTACAACGAAAAGCCATTGTCTGACTACACTAACACTATTGACACTGGAATTTGTTTTCAAAGCTCTTCGATTCTAAATCTAGATTTATGCATCCAATGTCGTGTTGGATGTAAAATTTAAACTAAAATTCGAACGACAAACTTAATTTATAAACTTTTGGTGTATTTTGAAAACTGAGGACTTTTTTTGAAATGACGGTGATGTTATTAAAGAAACTTATATTAGTGGCGTGTTTTTTAATATTTACTTAAACTATGTCAGTTAAGTGAGAGTATTTAAGAAAAACAGAAAGAAATTAATTAATAAAGAACTTATTTCTGCTGCATCTTTTCTAGTACATTATTAATAAAAGTTTATTCAGCGTGAATTAAACAATATAAAATTTTACTTTTTTGTGTGAAGTTCATAAATTAATATAAATATTGAAGAAGAGATTGCTTTTAGTCAGTTTTTTATTATAAATAATAAAATATTGTATATACTTTATTAAACTTGACTGCTTTTTATTACGTTTATACTATTTTTTAGGTTTTAGTATTCGAGGCAATAACTCTCTTGAGTGTTCCGGCTGCTTGGTAAAATGTACTAGAAACTAGGAATTATCGGAAGAAATATTTGCACAAAATAAAATACTGTAAATGTTGTAAAAGGGACCAATAAATCTAAACGTTTTATATTACTACAGACTCTAAGACGCTATTTCTTCTAAATATTTATGTACTGTATTTTTTCTAACGATATTGTAGTGAAGATAAAGATTTTACTAAAAATGTTTATAAACTATTTTCTCATGAAACGAGATAGAATATCTTTTACTATTGTTGGTGCTAATAATTATATTAAACTCTGTCACTTTGAAAATAAAAAGTATAATGGTATGAACATTTTAAAAGAACAAGACTTTTTTCTAACAGTTACTTGTAAGTTCATTTGGTTTGAAATGGCATAATATAATCTTTAATATTATTGGTCAACATTTCTTTAAAATAAATAAACAATTCTAACATTACGTTTTTTAACAATATTATAAGAACCTCATAAAGCACTAACAAGTTCTATTTATATAGAGTGTATAATATTTCTTGAAGGCGATCGAAAGCGATATCTTACCATTCTATCTGTAATCTCCGTAACGAACTTGTTATCTCGCACTCAGGTTTTGTTGAATTAGTAAAAGGATACCAACTACCGATAAATTGCGAGTAAGAAATACTTAGTCCGTATCTCGACTTGCTCTGAAAGCGATAGTGTTCTCTAGATACAATAATAAATACAATATTAACACTATCTTATGTACTGTTAGGACATTGATTACAACACAGTGATACTGATAAAGTTAACATTTTTTAGAATGACTCTTACGAGTTTTATGAGCAGCAAGTAAATTATTATATTTCATTTTCTTGTCAAAATCACATTTCCATTTTAACCTTTAATTTAAAGTTGGTACAAAACATGTTTTAAATTCGTTTCTAAAGAAATGTATACATCAAATTGTGGCTTATGTTATACTACAGCGAGTATGACAAAAATTTTGAAAGTCTTGCTTAAAAACAGCGGTTGCCTGTGACCTTGTCTCCTTCTCATGAATTATGTATCAACAATTAAAATTTATAGATTTTTTTGTTTTGATTGTAATTATAACTGAAGTTTTCTAATTTTTTATTTTATCGTGATAATAACAGATTTTCCCAAAGTGAGAAACCTCCTTAATTTCAGTCACAATAAACTAACACTATACTAAAGTTTTAAATTTTACATCCAACACGACATCGAATGCATAAATCTAGGTTTAGAATCGTAGACCTCTGAAAACAAATTCCCCCGTTAATAATTTCAGTGTAGTCAGACAATGGGTTTTCATTGTAACTGTTAGCTAAAAATAACTCCGATCACCTTAGAAAAATACTTTGATAAAACGTTTTGTTTAATATTTCTAAAAATCTTTTTCATTCACATGAACAATTAGTGTCGTATATGTACGCTGAAATGCTTTGTAAATATTTGTACAAGCTGCTTTAGATAGGTATTTACATTACACGGATTTAACTGCTTCAGATGATTTAAAAGGTATTACATGACTTTCAAGGTAATCTTTTGATTTTAATATTAAAATTATTTTTAAAACAAATCTTAGTAAAAACAGTAGGTACTTGTGTATAAGAAATATCACAATTGTAACTGAGTATTAAGTAAACATTTACATAGTCAAATCGTATGTCCACTCAAATATCTAACTCGTCCGAAAGATTACGCAACAGTGGTAGCTTCGATTTTCAGGAAATTTGAAAACAGTTGGCATACCACTAATACCAACTCGGCAGTTTCTGTTGAGGCAACAATGGCGGAAATGGAGATGTGTCATGGGTCAACTTAAACGTTGACATTTTCGACAAGCCGAATTATTTCTAATTAGTTGTTTGTTTTTAGTTTAACTAACTCTGCTTACGACGTCGCTGGTGTGGCGTATTGGTTTAAAGCCGTTAAATAGTTGTCAACATAATTTTATTTGTACTCGTATAATTGGCAGATTAACTTACAATTTTTTTTTATTTTGTTGAACTTTCACAAATTAAGAGGCGGAGCTCGTCGATACTAATTACAATGATTTTAAACGAAACTACAAAATACAAAATAATTTATTGCATAATAGAATATTTTTGAAAGTCCAAAAGCTAGTTAGCAAGTATTTGCACTATAAGGAAAATGCACAAGAAACTCCCAGCATTACAACCTGACTCTTACTCTTTTTTTATTAGAATAACACAGTATTTTTTTTCAAACTGTTTAATATTTCATTCCTACGGGTTTTATGTAGTTACGAGTATTGTAGTCCGTTGTAGACATGTCCACTCAAATATCTAACTCGTCCGAAAGATTACGCAACAGTGGTAGCTTCGATTTTCAGGAAATTTGAAAACAGTTGGCATACCACTAATACCAACTCGGCAGTTTCTGTTGAGGCAACAATGGCGGAAATGGAGATGTGTCATGGGTCAATTTAAACGTTGACATTTTCGACAAGCCGAATTATTTCTAATTAGTTGTTTGTTTTTAGTTTAACTAACTCTGCTTACGACGTCGCTGGTGTGGCGTATTGGTTTAAAGCCGTTAAATAGTTGTCAACATAATTTTATTTGTACTCGTATAATTGGCAGATTAACTTACAATTTTTTTTTATTTTGTTGAACTTTCACAAATTAAGAGGCGGAGCTCGTCGATACTAATTACAATGATTTAAAACGAAACTACAAAATACAAAATAATTTATTGCATAATAGAATTTTTTTGAAAGTCCAAAAGCTAATTAACAAGTATTTGCACTATAAGAAAAAGCCACAAGAAACTCCCAGCATTATGACCTGACTTTTACTCTTTTTTTATTAGAATAACACAGTATTTTTTTTCAAACTGTTTAATATTTCATTCCTACCGGTTTTATGTAGTTACGAGTATTGTAGTCCGTTGTAGACATGTACTATTACATACATACATATTAGTTGTATGAGTCAAAAAGATTTTTATAAAAACCTACATAACAAATCGTTTCATCAAAGTATTTTTCTAACCTGATCAGAGTTATTTTTAGCCAACAGTTAGAACGAAAAGCCATTGTCTGACTACACTAACACTATTGACAGTGGAATTTGTTTTCAAAGCTCTTCGATTCTAAATCTAGATTTATGCATCCAATGTCGTGTTGGATGTAAAATTTAAACTAAAATTCGAACGACAAACTTAATTTATAAACTTTTGGTGTATTTTGAAAACTGAGGACTTTTTTGAAATGACGGTGATGTTATTAAAGAAACTTATATTAGTGGCGTTTTTCTTAATATTTACTTAAACTATGTCAATTAAGTGAGAGTATTTAAGAAAAACAGAAAGAAATTAATTAATAAAGAACTTATTTCTGCTGCAACTTAGTACATTTAAAATAAAAGTTTATTCAGCGTGAATTAAGCAATATAAAGTTTTACTTTTTTGTGTGAAGTTCATAAATTAATATAAATATTGAAGAAGAGATTGCTTTTAGTAAGTTTTTTATTATAAATAATAAAATATTGTATAAACTTTATTAAACTTGGCTGCTTTTTATTACGTTCATACTATTTTTTAGGTTTTAGTATTCGAGGCAATAACTCTCTTGAGTGTTCCGGCTGCTTGGTAAAATGTACTAGAAACTAGGAATTATCGGAAGAAATATTTGCACAAAATAAAATACTGTAAATGTTGTAAAAGGGACCAATAAATCTAAACGTTTATATTACTACAGACTCTAAGACGCTGTTTCTTCTAAATATTTATGTACTGTATTTTTTCTAACGATATTGTAGTGAAGATAAAGATTTTACTAAAAATGTTTATAAACTATTTTCTCATGGAACGAGATAGAATATCTTTTACTATTGTTGGTGCTAATAATTATATTAAACTCTGTCACTTTGAAAATAAAAAGTATAATGGTATGAACATTTTAAAAGAAGAAGACTTTTTTCTAACAGTTACTTGTAAGTTCATTTGGTTTGAAATGGCATAATATAATCTTTAATATTATTGGTCAACATTTCTTTAAAATAAATAAACAATTCTAACATTACGTTTTTTAACAATATTATAAGAACCTCATAAAGCACTAACAAGTTCTATTTATATAGAGTGTATAATATTTCTTGAAGGCGATCGAAAGCGATATCTTACCATTCTATCTGTAATCTCCGTAACGAACTTGTTATCTCGCACTCAGGTTTTGTTGAATTAGTAAAAGGATACCAACTACCGATAAATTGCTAGTAAGAAATACTTAGTCCGTACCTCGACTTGCTCTGAAAGCGATAATGTTCTCTAGATACAATAATAAATACAATCTTAACACTATCTTATGTACTTTTAGGACATTGATTACAACACAGTGATACTGATAAAGTTAACATTTTTTAGAATGACTCTTACGAGTTTTATGAGCAGCAAGTAAATTATTATATTTCATTTTCTTGTCAAAATCACATTTCCATTTTAACCTTTAATTTAAAGTTGGTACAAAACATGTTTTAAATTCGTTTCTAAAGAAATGTATACATCAAATTGTGGCTTATGTTATACTACAGCGAGTATGACAAAAATTTTGAAAGTCTTGCTTAAAAACAGCGGTTGCCTGTGACCTTGTCTCCTTCTCATGAATTATGTATCAACAATTAAAATTTATAGATTTTTTTGTTTTGATTGTAATTATAACTGAAGTTTTCTAATTTTTTATTTTGTCGTGATAATAACAGATTTTCCCAAAGTGAGAAACCTCCTTAATTTCAGTCACAATAAACTAACACTATACTAAAGTTTTGTATGGTAGATATATTTAAATTTTCTGTTTTTTATTAATATTTAGCGTCCATATATAGCGGGTATATATCAACTTTTCGTATTTCAATTACAATAGAAGACGTCTTCACTCGCCCACTTTTTAAAAGATGAGATAAAGTAAAAAAGTTAAATCAAGTGCTCAAGATTGTATTTCATAATTTAATTTTCTCGTTTATTAGTGTACAGTGATTGTGAGCGCAGAGCTTTGTTCAATTTATATTAAATGATTTTCATAAGAAGGTTTTCATAATAAGTTGTTGTAATAATTATTATCGTAAGTAAATAAATGAATAGATTCCTAGATACTGGAAAAATAACTAAACTAAATCGGTACGATTAGTTACTAGGTTTTTCTGCACTATCACAATAATAAATATATTTGAAAGTGAAACAAATAATACTATAAACTAAATTATAAAATATATAAACAATAATAATTTGAAAGTAAATTTATGTAAAAATTATTATATATTACAAAGATAAGATAACTTAAAATCTAAACATTACTCACAAAAATAAATGAATACGAGAAAAAACGAACAAAAAATTATTTGTTATTATGATCGATGACATTTAAATTATTTAGATCACATTAATAAATATTCTTATATTAATATATATTATAGAAGTTTGTCAAAACAAAAAAAAAAACATTTATATATATATATATATATATATATATATATATATATATATATATATATATATATATGAATATAAATTAACAAAATATTTTTAATTCTTTGTCGTTAAGGTCGTTATAATGGTGACAAAGTTTTTCTGTGTATCTTGAGTTCAAAGAATGTTTCGCAAGAAAGGTTTTACAACTTCAAAGAATCTCGATCTCTAAAGGGACTGTGGTATGAAGACCTTTAGCTACTGAAAGGTATAAGTAATTCTCTATACCGGTATTTGCCTGCCTCAAAGAGGTGAATGCTTTGCTCACATACACTTCGATACCAGTAATTTGGTTTAAGCAAAATGTAATACTTTAAAGGATGCAAGTTATTTCATACATTTATAGAGGATTTTGCATTGCTCGTTAACATAATTCCTAAAATAAGACATTTACAATCTTAATAAATTAAAACCTTGTAGGTATAGTATTTTCTTAGATTTTCACGAGTACACATTTGAAATGAAACTATTTTTTACGGATTAAAACTCGCGTATAATTAGGTTACATTTGAATTATAACCCGACAATTCGAATGCTTTACAGCAATCGTGTTCACGGGTAGACGAGATGTTAGTGTCTGTCAGTAAGTCAGTTAATTAGTCATCTACCTCCAACGGTTCGTTAGTTTGCGTTCGTTGTAGGTATAACTAATAAACTTTAACAGGTTTATATAAACTGCAATTTTTTTTGTAAAATACGAAATTGTACTTACATTAATATAACTTGTTACAGAAAAAATTATGTTGCCCAAGAAAGTACGGGATACCCTTTTGAAAATCAGCCAACATTTGAACTGACTTCGAACTTATTGAACTTTAAGATGACTTTTTTGTAGTTAACGATATATATGTTTTAAAATCAACCTGTAAAATAATATTATTCCAATATAAGACTTAACTTATTGTTTGTTTTTCTTTTCAATTTTGAGTGTAAATTTTTAAGGTCACTGTTTTTGTTTTTGGGTGTACTAAGTTATAAGAAATAGCTTGATAGCGTTTCGAAAACTTGACCTTAAGAAAAGCATAGTAATTTAGTAATTTTGAAATACTTATATTGAAAGATGCCATTTTTAATAATAATTATTTATGTACTATGGAGAGTAAATTATTTTCCTTTGATCGTATTTTGAAAAACAATTTATAAATATAATTTATTCTCTTAGTTCAATTAATACTTCAATTAATATTTTTATATATTTTGTTTAAGAAGTATGATATTGTTTCGTTTTTAGTAAATATTATAACAATATATATATATATATATATATATATATTCACAAACCGCTAAACCGTTGATATTAAAATTATAACTAGAAATTAAGAAATAACACAATTTTATAAAATGTACAGTTATATTGAATCGTAGTTTACTCGATCCATAGTCTTTTAAGTAAATAAATTCATTTCGATATAATATTTAAAAGAATGACTTTTTTTTATTATTCATTATACTATCCTCCACGATACTTATGTAATCAAGTTCGTTGACTTCAAGGTATTATTAATTTACAGTTCAATAAACTCCTGTAAATAACAGTCTCTAACAGTTGCAGTTATCAACATTTTATCTTTGTTGTATAAATATTCTCAAATGAATAACTGCTCTCATCTGCAAAATGGAATTGAAATCAGGTTAATGTAAAATTTCAAATAAATTTATATTCGAACTTTTAAATAAATTTGTTTCAAAAAGCTCTTAGTACTGGCGCTATACAGACCAGCATCAATCTCAATCCTCGAGTTTGCTGTTATTGTGGCGAAAAACTGTCATAATGCTTCTAGATTTCTACATGACTCTAATCTAAAATATTTTTAAGATAACACTACAAAAGCACTTTTATATTTTGTTGAGAAATCAGTCAAACAAAATATGAAAGAAGTTTTAAAAGTTAGTCTGCCAAATGTTTATAATATACGACCTAGAAATTACATTTCAGTCATAAAAACCAATATTCAATATATTTCTTAGTTCTCATGAAGTAATAATGTTCTCACTTATAAGATATACTCAAGTAGTCTGAATTATTTTATTTGTTGTTAAGAGACGAACGAAGGTCAGAAACAGCTTTTTGTGAAATGTCTTTCACCTTATAAATACAGTGGCTTTATGACATGTTAACAAAGCAACTAAAATATATGTCTAAAATATTACTTATATATGAAAAATGAAACAAGAATTCATTTATTTTTTACATTCGTTTTTATACATGACATGAATATGTTATATTGTTATATGTTATAGTGATATTGTTACATGAAAAACTCGCCAAATCTTAAGTTGTTTGAAAACCGCAGAAAATAACTATATTTTTCAGTGTCCTCTGTAAATATCAGGGTCAATCTATTTATTATTTATATAGTACTAGGGTGAGCGAGCATCTGGGTCACCTGATGGTAAGTGATCACCTCCGCCCACGGTCTTGTGTTATCAAAGGATTCTCAAGAGCGTTGCTGTCTTTGAGCAAGGAGTGGACGCTCTTTGTGTAGCAAATTATTAAATACGAGAAATAATCAACTACAATGACATTAATAAATAGAAGTATCTATTTGAATGTAGTATTGAGGTGTATAAGTATATAGCGAATAAAAAGCAAACAAGAGAATCATATTAATATATCATTCAACAATCTTTGTTTATAAATTACTTCTTATTTAAACAAAACAAATAAAAAATATTTTTAAATATTTCAAAAATATTTTTTATTTGTTTCAAAATTTTAAAGTTTAACAACTTTTAAATCCAGACATTACTTCTTACAATTCACTCCCTGCATTACTTCAGCACTATTTTACAAAGACTTCAGCACTCGGCGGTATAAAGAGCTTTGTAAAAATCGCTCGTGCTCGCTTAAATATATAAGAAGCTTGAAAGAAATCGGAAGAAAACCCTATAAAGAACTTTATAAAAAAAGATGGGAGCAAAAAAAAGGCACTTCCATTTTAAAATGACACTCATAATACAATTCGTAATTATATATTTGAGGAACTTTAGCATTATTACCAAATTTATAAATATTTTTGATGATTCTTTACGTAAATATATTTATCTATATATAAATTTTTTTCTTTAATATCTATATCTTATAAGGGATCAGTTCCTTAGTAATGCAACGGTATCTTAATGTAAAAGGTTCACTATTTAATATACTGGCTAAATTCATAGTAACTATAAATATATTAAAAGGTAAAATACATTTTATATTTGTATATTCATATTAATCATATTAGACATATTGACATATTATTATCTAGTCAAGTTTATCTTATGAAAGTTCTTATAATCTTAATAAGATCTCAAAGTATGCAAAATTTGTACACTATTTACAAATAGATTGATCGTCATTATTCTACTCGTATATTCTGAAGTAGAATAACCACAGTTTATACATCTATATTTATACATATTTCATAAATACAATTTTAACGTGACTGAAGATGGAAGGCATAATGTACATTTCTATTAATAACACGGTATAAATCTATTTAAGAAGAAAAAATACATCTACCTAATTCCGAACTTACGAATAACGAGTTAAATATGGTTTGTTGATTTTGTAGCTGAACAAATATCTTAAGAAACCATAACATAATATTTTCATACAAATTTTTACTGTTTTAATTTGAATAATATAAAATAATAGTTATATTTGAAATGTGTACTCGTGAAAATCTAAGAAAATACTAGTTGAATAATATAGTTTGAATAAACCGTTTTTATTATATTAATAAAAAATATATTTGTTAGATTGTCCAAAAAAATACTTTTTAATAATGGGTAAGTGTTATTGGTGAAATGTAGTAACATACTTCACATATTAAAAATTATGTTTAAGTAAAGTCATGCTTTAATATATACATTGCAAACAGATAGAGAGATAGAAATAAATGGTTGTTAAAAAAATATTCTGTTTTCATTTTTCTTATAAGTATAAAAATATCCGTACATCATAACCAGAGGCTACAGAAATAAAACATGGGTTCGTTCTATTTTAAGAATAAAATGTTAATATGTTCAATAAATTCTTCTGATATTAAATATACTATATCTTATATATATATCTTATTCTTCAATATACAGTGTATTATCTTCAGATAACTTCAACGCTGAAGATGGAGTATAATTTACACCAATTAATAATATCTTAGGGTGTATGATGAATAACATCTTAGAATCAACTCAGACTTTAGAATGATTCCGCAATTAAGTTACTACATATTTTACTGAATAATTCTAACAAATCAAAATCATTTGTTAAAATTTTAAACTTAGCTGATGTTATTTTTTTAAGTCTTAAGATTACTAGTTGTGAATATTTGTTCAATTATTATTAAACACAAGCTAACCCAGCGAACTTCGTACCACCATATTATATTTCTCTAGTCGCGACTGAGGAAATATAGCCCTTCAAGTAAAAACAAATAAGATCGATTTTATAATAAGTTGACAATATATTGACTTAAAAATTATTTTTTATTTATTTACAAAAAAATTGACAAAAATCTTTTTATAACACCACCACTTATAATAATGAAATAAAATTATAATTAAGTAATTTTTGTTCTTTTTTTTGTTTTTCTTGTTATGAAAACCATGTTCTGGCAATAAGGAACCCAAAAATAAGAATCTTCCAATTTGATGCAGTCGTTCTGAAGTTTTGCGCATACATTTCGGTGATTCATTTTTATTTATATAGATTATTGATATAAAAAACAATTATATAAATTAAGATTTTTTACTATAATGTATAAATAAAAAAAACACTGCATCTTTTACACACATATCTATATTGATATTGTATACCAAATATAAAATAAATAAAAACTACTGAATTTTTATTTTGTATAGAGTTAAAAAAAAGTATATATAATTGTTATGTTAAAATATTATGATCCACAGATATAACTATGAATTATATTTCAATAAGTAACTTAGATTGTTATAATATTTAAAAAAATATATAAAATTATTTGTAAAAACCGTTACATCGTCTGAATAAAATAAATTATAAATTAAATTTCGTTTTAGATAGGCTTTGAAGAATTATTTTACTCTCTTTAATACCGAATTAGTATTCAGAATGAATTCTTTTCACTTTAAGCAATTCTGAGTTACTGTAAATTTTTTTATACAAATTTCCTTATACTGTAAAAAGCCATTTTTTATTTAAATTAGTAGTTTGACGTTAAATAGTTTAAATGCTGACTGTTGTTCTAAATAGAAGGTACTTTTCGGCAACATATATCCTGTAAGAGTTCAAAGTGATATTTTTTATTAAAGAAAAAAGGTTAACTTCACAAATAGTTATATCAAAAAGAAATTCATTATAATATTTACAAATTATGATATTATGATTGTAATGTTATATTTCTGCCATTACCTTACATTGAACAAAAGAGAAAAATACAAATTCTGAGCTCTATAAATATATGAAATAATTTGCAGAAATATATAAATAAATATATTGTGCTAAAACTCAGCTGCAGTGAAGTGCAAATGAATGCGAACAAAGCATTCAGTTCTTTGAGGAAAGCAAGTAAATACCGCTACAAATTAGTTAAGCCATCAGTCGGTAAAAGTAGAGCTACGAACGAAGTGTCTATAGGATTTCTGAATTATTGGAATTCTTAAAAAAAATACCAATAGAAGGCATTAGTAATGCCTTTCAGTCGATGAAAATCTAGCCACGTACTACAGTCCCTTCAGAATTACTGAAATAAGAAAATTTTTACGAAAAAATCTTGGTCTCAATATTTTTAGAAAAAAATTGTTGTGTGAAATTATAAAAAAACCGTTTAAAAAATATTATGTATGTTTATAATAATTTGTATTTATTTGTAAAAAACCATATTTATTTCTAATATTTTATTTTGTACTTAAAAAATATATATATTTTTATTTAATGATTAAATAAAAAAATTATCACGAAATAAATTTTGAATTATTCAAAATTTAATTAATAATTGAATTTCATTTTTGTTGTTTTAATCCCGTTATAGTATCTATAATGATTACCAAAGCGGTTACACACCGCCATAATATATTTACAGTATAAGTTACAATGAAAAAAAACCACAAAACATTTACTGCGGAAATACAAAGCTTTAAGTTTATATTTATTTCTGTTATAATGTTGAATATTTACTTACTCTTAATTTTAAAGATTTTATGTCATTTTGTTTGATTGTATAACTATTTTGATATATAGATTGAAATATAGTTATAGATAACATTTTGATCTGTAAAATAAAAAAGGCTTTATTGAATTTAATTGAAATTTTATTGAAAAAACTAGAAAAGTTTAATTATAAAAATGATAAAAAGAAAGATTAAGGCAGATAAGAGATAAAACCGATTTGTATTTCAGTATTTGTTTTCAACAGAATACCGAGAGAAGCTCTAGAGTACGTTTCTGAATTTTCGATATCATTTGCCCGCAATCTCCGTATTTATTTTCTCAGTTTTAGATTAAATTGAAGTTTAGATAAATTGGTATTACTATATTTTATATTTTTTTTGTACACGTTTTTTAACAAAATGTAAAAAATAATATAACCTTTTTCTATTTTCTTATTAGGAAGTTAATGTGTGACGCATCAAATTCTGCTTGATATAATTATTATATTCTTGGCTTTAAAAAATAACAAATCTCGGATAAATAACTTTTGGAGCTGATTGTAGCTTCGACAATGAAAAAAATACTTAATCTCAAATATACTTGGAAATTAGAGCACTATCAATACAACCTTCTTCGAAATAATTTGAGATTGTTGTATTGACCAATAAGAAGGAGTAGGCAAGACTTGTATGAAATTCCACATCTGTCGTTATAATGGCCAATATAATTCTTATGTAAACTTGTATATGTCGTGTAATTAAAAAAAGGATTGATCTTTTACTCCAAAACAAGGAGATATAAGGTTTTATTTAAATTTGAAGCTGGTTTGCAAATAAAAATCTGTTTATTGTTCGGTTGTCTGAGGATTATTAAAAAAAAAGAACAAATTAACATTTTTGTGCGTGAAAATTATTATTGTTCGTTGTTGATCATTAATTTAGAAAAGAACTTTTTGTATAAGGTTTCGTATAAGGTTCAAGGGACGAAAATGAGTGCGATAACCTTAGTTTAACGCCACATAAAACTAAAGAAACCCTTATAGAAGAGTTCTTGTCACAAAAAAGAATAAATCACCACCAAAATAAACGATTCATAAGCCTTCAAGTAAAACTTGATTCATAAAAAAATAAAAATAGACTGTTTATGGGTTTTTGGAACTAAAATAGGAAACAAATGCTAAGGTTTCAATTTGAGTTATGTGCATCTGCTCTGTTTTTTTATCTTTGGAACACAGCGGCAATTACTGTTTTCGCTCTGTCATTGTTTGTTTGGTATTTAACAGCTCCATTGTTGGGCTGTGGTCTTTATCTTCTCTTTGATCACCATTCATATTAATTTAAACACTCATTAATCAATTTAAGAATCACTTTAATGAATTTTACAGATACAGAAACACTTATTTTCCAAATTGCTCCTCTTAATTTTTGGTCGCAGCATCTTCACTTATATTTCACTTTAGTTTCTACTCCTAGTTTTATTTTCACACATAAATTCCTCCAGAGTTCCGTTGTACTAGACGCTGTATTTAACAATGCCCGAAGCACATTGAATTTAGTCCTTATATACGCTTAAGGCAGCTAGCCATGACAACACAGCCGACCGCATTATCAGTAATGAGGGTAGTCATAAAATAATTAATCCAGGGTAGGTGGTATTACTGCTGACACGGCCATACTGACAATTGGTGCGTGCTCTGCGCCAATCTGAAAATTTAAGAATATGTGCAGAATTTTTATCTTTAAAATAAAAATATCTGGCTTATGACCAAAGTTTTAGAAATTGAAATCAATCCTAGATTTCCCTTTTAATTATCTTTAACTTTGTTGTTCATACTTGTGCACAAGGCGGTTCTCAATGCCATGTTACACAATATTAGATTCCTGTGCTCTGGGCGGTCTCGTACGCCGTGTTACACAGTATTAATGTTTATTCCTGTGCTCATGGCGGTCTCGTACGCCGTGTTACACAGTATTAATGTTTATTCCTGTGCTCTGGGCGGTCCCGTACGCCGTGTTACACAGTAATGTTTATACCTGTGCTCTGGGCGGTCTCGTACGCCGTGTTACACAGTATTAATGTTTATTCCTGTGCTCTGGGCGGTCCCGTACGCCGTGTTACACAGTAATGTTTATACCTGTGCTCTGGGCGGTCTCGTACGCCCCGTGTTACACAGTATTAAAGTTTATTCCTGTGCTCTGGGCGGTCCTGTACGCCGTGTTACACAGTATTAATGTTTAGTCCTGTGCTCTGGGCGGTCCTGTACGCCGTGTTACACAGTATTAATGTTTTTTCTTGTGCACTGAGTTTCCACAACCAGTTCACACTTTGGGATATTTCGACTTCCTTTCCCAACCAATAAAATGTAGTACGATTGTATAATAATGTGTGTGTTTATATAATAATATTAAGATTCTCAATGCCTAAACCTTAAACACCGAGTTTTACCTCAAATTATTTGGATTTTAAATTGTATTACTTACTTAGCCCCAAATGTTTAGTCCTCAATTATCTCTGATGCAGTATCAGTGGAAGATGAATGTTGTGATCCTATTGTCGTATGTTTCGCATTGTGAATATTTGCCTTCATGTTTAGTTCGTGATTTTTAAAACTTCGTAGGGTCCAGGAAACTTCAAATCTTATGAAGTTTGATTTCGTTGATTATTGTTCGTCAAAACAGAATCACCCCACTTAAATCCTTTAACGTTTGCCTTAGATTTTTCAAATTGACTTTTAAATTTTTCTGCTGCGTCTGCCATCCTTTTGTTAATATGTCTTTGTAATATCTCCAAATCTATTCTGTTTTCTTCTATGTTAATTAAATTTCTTAGCTTCGCGGGAACAGTCTTGTTTTCGAATTAAAATTGTTAAAGGCGAAAATCCTGTATTTTATTTGCTGTGCAATTCATTGCAAGTTGTAATCAAATTCTGTCTTTTTAGGCGTATGTAGGATGAACCAGAAATTAATTCTGCAACTGACTTTGCTCGTGCATTCAATAATTCCATACGAATGCGTTCGTCATCAACAGTTCCAATTACTGCTTCAACCGCATCGGTTCAAATGTCATAATTAGGTTCTGTTCTAATTCTTCCCAGGTAGATGGCGTCACAAACCATCTATCAGCCCATTTTCTTGCACGTCTTTTTAAAAGATTTGGAGCTTTCATCCGATCGTCGAATTCCTCAAGGTTATATTTTTGTTTCGCACATCTAATATGTTTGCACCAGTCTTTGATGTTTATTTCTCCATCTGGATCAAACGAAGATAGAAATATATCACTTATTTTGGTTTTAAGCGATAATTGTTAAGTTGTCAATCCATGAGCCATTTGTTGCATTGTGCTTATCATCGTTGTATAAAATGATAGCGGTATAGATTTCTCAACCCTAGAAGTGGTTGGTCGTACTGGCAGCAAGGGAGATATGAGTCGTGTCTCCACTTCTGATAACAGCTCCATTGTTGGGCTGTGGTCTTTATCTTCTCTTTGATCACCATTCATATTAATTTAAACACTCATTAATCAATTTAAGAATCACTTTAATGAATTTTACAGATACAGAAACACTTATTTTCCAAATTGCTCCTCTTAATTTTTGGTCGCAGCATCTTCACTTATATTTCACTTTAGTTTCTACTCCTAGTTTTATTTTCACACATAAATTCCTCCAGAGTTCCGTTGTACTAGACGCTGTATTTAACAATGCCCGAAGCACATTGAATTTAGTCCTTATATACGCTTAAGGCAGCTAGCCATGACAACACAGCCGACCGCATTATCAGTAATGAGGGTAGTCATAAAATAATTAATCCAGGGTAGGTGGTATTACTGCTGACATATTGGTTTGAATGAGACTGTTGTACATTTTTAAATTTAATTTTATGTCAAGGAACCCAAAATTAACACTTAAAAATACCACATAAAATCATGGGATAACCTCATAAATATACGTATATTATATGTATATATAGGAGCCTTTTTGAGAATTTTCAATACTTCAAATGGGATCAAATTTTCATGAATTAAATTTATACATATTTATTTATATTTACATATATCATTGTATTCAGGTTGAGAGGCATTTAAATTGCTACATTTGGAACTAAATTACTAACCTTATATATAATCTGTGTAGTAACAACTCAAGTAATATTAATTATATATTTTACATTGGTAATTCGTTGATCAACCAGTTGATAGACTAGTTTGACTATTTGTTCATTACCTATTCGCAAGACCGATTTATAAACTCGCTGTTAGATTAGTTGTTGACTAGGTTTTCTTGCTAGGATGATTGATCGGTTTATTTAATCGATCGCCTAGTTGCTTGACTAGTCGCTTGATTATTTGCTGGACTGGTTGATAAATTTGTAGTTCAACTAGTTCCTTAACTAGTTTATCGACTAATAGGTCGACTTGATAAATTGATCGATAAGTTTCTTCACAGGTTGTTAGACTCGTTAACCGACTGATTGAATGACTACTTTATCGCTTGGTTGTTTGGCTGTTTAGATCAGCAGTTGATTTAATTCTATACCTTTTAAACCTTTATAATTCCAATTTTACATAAAAACAAGAAAATTCGACGATGCTATTCGCCGTAATTGTGTATTTGGGTTGTAACCTTATAAATTTTGCCAATAGAAAGAAAACAGTGGCATGACTTTTCTTACAAAAATAAACACTTCATAGTTTCCTTTTTTAGTAGAAAATAGAACAACGAAATCTTACAAATGATTCTAAAATTACTCGAAAATCTATGTTCATCGGATTTCAAATGTAAAAAAATATTCATTTTTAAAAGAAATCCAGTAAACACGCTGCAATATCATTGAGAAAAAAGACCAAAAAGAACATAAAAGTATCGCTATCGTTTTATATCTTTTCTAATTTATATCGAAAAATGTTTTATTTATTTGTAGAAGATATTGTTAAATAAAATATATAGAAATAGAGAGTGGTACTTTCTTTAGTAAAAGACCTCCTTTGTAAAAAGTGGACAAGAAAGACTCCGACTAGAAATGTAAAAGCGTTTTCAGTTTCAGCTTCATGATTACTTGTTTCGAGAGCACTCGGAGACTGTTCCGCGGTGTATTGTAACATAATATATTTATATTATTTTAAACATACCATATGAGTACAAAATTATGGGACTTGTTGTTATTATAAGAAAGCAATAAAATTATTAATAATAAATAATAATAAAAGGTAGGATTCTTAGTTAAAATTCATGAGAAGATTACAAAATATTAAGATGTAGGCAGTTCATACCCGTAAAGTTTCTCTTTTGACACATTGTCTTGAATTCACTGCATACTTTAATATTATATCACATCAGACCTATATCAATATGAATTGATCATTATTATTTGAACTATAAAAAACTTCATAATTTATTGAAATTATAAATTATTTAATAATTAATTAATGTTACTAAATGTAAGAAAATTCAATACAAAGACATACTATTAATTATAGTGTCTGTTTCAATATATCAATTTAAGAGCAATAGTCATTTGTCTCTTTGAAAGAGAGATACAAACAATATAAAATAATTTAATATTTTAATTAATAAATTTATATTAAATAGAGAGACTAACCTATTACGGATCAGTGGCGAGTATAACACAATTCATTACACAATTTATAAAACATTAGGTTATTTAAGATAGTAATAAAGTCCAGTAGTAAGACTGTTATTGCAACAACAAAAAGTAATAAAATATTACTATTAAAAAGAAAAAAGTGTTTTATACAGTACTGTATATGGCACATTAGTTATTGGGGTCAAATATTGCTTACAAACATTTTTAAGGATGCATAAGGCGATAGTGTTTGCTAGTTACAATAATGAAACTAATTTTTAATTTGCTAGTTACAATTAGGAAAGAGTTTCACGAAATAATAAACTAAAATAGCCTTTTCTAAAATGGTGATTATTTTTAGAAACTCATCTATTATGCTGTCAACTGTTACTTTTACATATATTCACAATCGCTTATATTTGTGGGCACTAACATGGGACGTAACGTTTAGTTTTAAAGATTGTATTAAATATATTAAATATTAAAAATGACTCTGAAAAAGCACTTACAGTTACAGTTATACAAATTAAGAGTTGACGTGTTATGTTGACGTATAACTCAACAATATCAGTATATTTTATACATATATATATATATCAATATTATCATATATTCTTATTGTTCTGTAAATATTACATAAAACTACTGGTCACGTATAAAGTCAATTTCATTTTACTAAAAAGGGGTTGCTCGCGAAAGCTATTTCCTATTCTCGTAGCATCTAAAGAGTAGGCAGTCCCTGGAGTTCTGTATCAAACTTAACATGAAATGAAATGATTCAGACCGCGTGGGTGTATCTACTTTTAGGTAAGAGTATAATTTATTCATGAGAACTATTTCTAACATACGATACATAATATTGAAATATTCAGTATTGGCTTGGGATATAAAAAAACCTAAGCTTACGAATAAAATACACATTGGTTAAAAAAACTGTTAATTTTATTCATAATGTTTGATGTGCATAAAGAAAATAAAGAAATATGATTCTCTAAGCAACTGAAGGAAATAGTTAATAAGCCAAGGTACTTAATAAAAATACCTATCAGAATATATACATTATTTTAATAAATTATTAATATTAAAGCACTATTATGTACCAAAAAATATCATTCAATTAGCACCAAAACAGAATATTTTATTTTACAAATACTTTTTAATTAATGATGTGTGTACACAGCTCTTAAGCGCCGAAAATGTAGTCGAAATAAGCACTAAATAGTAGAACTTAATTAGACTGTTTAACTTGCTTAATTTTCCTAATTAGTCATTCTAAAGCCTCTGTTAAATCCATATAAAAACTCTTTAAATTATTTAGAGTACATTCAAATTGATGACATATTTTATAATGTAAATTATATAATTTACATTATAAAATATGTCGTCAATTGTTATATGGATTTATAGATTATGGATTAAATAGTTTTTATATGGATTTAACAGACGCTTTTAACTATGTACATATATGTAAATAGCTAATATTTTCTACATAATAATCTTTTTGAAATTATTTTTGTTGTTATAAACTTGTAACGGAAATTTCAATAGTTTCTTAATAATATTAAGTAATATTTATTTTTATTTAATAATGATCTACATGTACTAAGCAAAAAAACTGTGATATATACCAATATACAAAACAATAAATTACCTGTTGTATGAGATTGATTCTTGTACTTGTCAGAAGAAGCATGAAAATGAGATTAACGCAGTACTAAATGTTATTCATATTTCGATCTAAAATCATATTTCCCGCTACGGAAATTTACTCGGTGGATTTAATGGAATTGAAATATGTAGTAAAAATAAGTTAAAGTCTACTCTAATTTGGACACTTCGAGTGAATGAATCACGAAAAATGTATATAGAATATATATTTTTTACAGGAGTAATAATTAGTTTTCTGTCACATTGTATGGTATTCGAACATCTTTTCCTTTGTTCATATATAATACATTAATATAACAAGGTTTTATCAAATATTATTTAACTGAACAGATTTTTTTACTAAATAATAAGCAATGATAATTTATTTTCAAATTTCTACGATTCCAAATAGAGATTTATACAATTAATGTCATGTTTGTTTTAAAATTGAAACTACGGGTTTCGGACGACAAAATAAAATTATCGACTTGTGTGTAACTTTTCATAATATGTTCAAAATTATTATTTTATAAAGTGTTGTAAAAGTTTCTGGTGCATAAATAAATAAATAAATAAATAATTTGGCATTTTTTTTAGATTTTTTTGCGACTATAGAGGCAGTTAAAAATAAATGACAGTTATGTTTATCAATATCCATAAACAATCTAAAATATGAAAGAATGAAAGAACTTTTTATTTATTTATTTATTTGTTTAAACTGAAAGAAACTTTATTTTTACTAGTTCATTTGCGATACAAACAACCGATTTGTTACAAATTGTCAATTTGAATTACCTAAAATAAAAAGAACTATGTCTGTCTTTAACCTTAAATTTAATGCAAACGCATTTAAACTTGTTATATCCTTTGGTACACATTTGTTGTATAAAAGATAATTAAAGTCGATTAAATGACTCTGTAGGCTTCAAATTAGAATTGAAGTTATTAGACGAAAATTTTTCTGACGCAATATTAATTTTTTATAAACCATTTTTAAAAAGTATTTAAAAAACTGATAAATTACGTTAAAAACTAAAATATTTTTACTTTTAAGATTTAAGAATTTCAAAATATTTTTAACTTCCTTATATTTTAAAGCAACATTTTGTAAACCCACAAAGTCAATAGACGACCTCACTTATTTCGTACATCGACGAGTCATTATCATAAACAATTTGATATTCGACTCGTAAATTAGGTATTCAATAGGTTCCGTTCGGTTCCGTTTATCCATTCGGATGTTCATTTCACAGTTATTGAATTTATTACTACAAGTACACAGGAACAATGTTCATATTTCTACCTCAAACAAAGTAGATACAAATATACCAAGATAATTTATTAAAGCTATGATATAGGTACTATATATATATATATCCTCCTATATATATATATGTATATATATATATATATATCCTCCTTTCCCTTGAAAATAGACGTAAAATGTTGGATATGCTTCTACTGTTTGATATATTGCGCGGCAGGCTTGATAGTAGTGATCTTCTATCGTGTATACAATGCTGTACCACAAAGTACCGCACCAGACACACTCATTTGTTTTATGTATCTAATCACTGCACTAAATTTGGGAAAAACGCTGTTATGACACGACTACCTCGTGTTTATACTGAAGTTTTTGAAACGGTAGATATTTTTAAATTGTCGAAGGAGTCATACCGTAATCAAATTATTAATATTCTCGCTGGAAATTGAAATAATAATAATAAAAATGTGAAATATATATGTGTAAAATGTAAAATATAAAATAAAATGTAAAATGTATAATATATATTTGTAATGTATGAATGTGTTTATTGTATGTATGTATATATAGATGACATAAAAACATCTGTCATCTGTAATCTAATTATTATTTTCTTTCATTTCTTGTTTTAATATTATAATTATTGTTAGTTTCCAGATTTATTATGTCAATGTCGTGAAATGAATGAATGAATGAATGAATGAATGAATGAATGAATGAATGAATGAATGAATGAATAATATTTGTGTTGTGTTTATTAAATGCTGACTGACCACAGAGTTGTATTCAATTTTACGTTTTTATCTTTGTTTTATTTAAAAAAACAATACGTCGGTAACACACCCGTATTTATATCCATTGACGATGAGACCAGATTGTAAAACAATTAATTATACGCATTTTTCCATTTCAGAAAAGAATTATGTTATTTTGACTTATTCTATACCCACCTAGAAGTAAGATAAGACAGAATTAATAATTGTCCAAAATATGAAATAAAAAACTATTTAATACTGTTTTTAATTATAACATATTAAGTACTTGTACAAGCATTGTACATACATTCTATTAAATTAATGAATATATTTGTAACTTGTTTATTTTATTTTTAGTTGAAAATAAATATTTTATTTTATTTTTTAAAATATCAATATGATTTAAATGTCTTTAAAAGTAAAAAAGCCTAAAAGGAAAAATAAAATAAATATATTTCTTTCATTAAAAAACCGTGTTTATTAAAAGCTGTGCTAAATATCGTAAATAAATTGTAAATATGTATAATTAGCTTTATACTAATATATATTAAGTATACTAATATATACTAAATAATATATAACATATACTAAAAGGTAAAAGCTAGTAGTCAAACAGTTTCCAACTTGCAAGGTGTGTATCAAGTACCAGTAATTAGAATTTGTTTTGAAATTTAATATAAATTAAGTGATCACGGATATAGAATGAAATCTTACTATTATATATATATATATATATATATATATATATATATATATATATATATATATATATTACTTATTCAACTAAAGTATTACTTGCGCAAATTTAAAAAATCCTTACAACGCTTCAATAACCTTGAACCATTTATCAAAAAGACAGATGCCATTGCAACCTTCAGCGGTTGAAATGCAAAGCTAATGTCTTTTATACGTTTTTTCTTTTCTTCCTCAAAGAACTGAATCCTTTGAATTGAGCACAATATTTCTTTAGAGGAAACGTAACTAGTAAATTATTTCATAGATTAAAGAACTCAATATTGCAAAAGTGCATAGGAGTCTTAAAAATATGTCACTTTATATGAATTGAATATTCTTTTCTTTGTATGATAGGTTAGCATAATAAACTAATCAGATTAAGAGTAATTAATAGGTTTATTAAGATTGCATACAAACTTTTTATACTTGTGTTGTAATATTTGTTTATCTTATTATAAAAAACTTACATATAAACTATTGAATCTGCAGTGTTTTTGTTTGAGTGTTAGTCTCATGCACAAATGAATTGTAAAATTAAATTAACAGGTGCATTAATTATTACAACTTTATAACGTACAAGTAAACGTCCCTAACTTTTGTAGGAAGAGTTTCAAATTCACGTAACGTCCATCTAAATACATAATAGAATATCCAAATTCCTGGATTGGGCACCTGAGTCTTGCGCTCCTCAAGAAGATACCACTTCGAAGACTATCAAAGCTATTGTGTGATACAAATACTTACAGCTTTTCTATCTATATTTATCGGAAGCCGATCAATTTTAATTAATTAGTTCCAATTGTTTATGTTAATATTTTTTTCAATATCTAATATCCAGTAATAGTACATTCAAATAGGAAGTTTCACAATAATTTTACAATAGATTTATCTGTTTGATAATAATCAAACGTCTGAAATATGAGTTCACACTAAGATATAATAGATCTTTCACATTAAGTGCTGTAATTTATCAAAAGTTTATTTTAAGGGGATAACTTATTTTAATAAGTGTTGTAATTTGCAAAATGTAACTGTAATCAGGCTAATGTAAGTTTTTCAAATAAATAGTAATTTTAAAAGTAAATAATTTAGTTACAACAGTTGTAACTTCTTTCATTTACTACATTTACTATATGTGCATCTTGAAAATGATATATTACATGTGCGTAGTTTATATTTTGGGTGTATTTAATAATCATGTAATCAAAAAGTCATGATATTTTCATATTATTAACTTTAGAAGAATTTATAGAAATGTATAATAGAATAATTTATAAGTTTAGGTTTGAAAGAGCGTTAACTCGTCTCTCATTTCTTGTGGTTAGGATGTCGTGAAACTATCATAATATTTCTAAGTTTCTCTCTGCATGACTACAAAGTGGTTATTGCAATAATTTCCATTAAATATCTAGTGAAGTTAGGTTATTTAGAATATTCATATGTATTTGTGAGTTCTCAGGAGGATTGTACTTATCATTTTATTACAAACATGTTTTTAGTAGATATTTTTAACTATGTAATAAAAAGTTAGAATTGTTGAAGATTGAGATTTTGATTTAAATTAACTTTTGAAATTTATATTTTTTAGAATTAGCAAAATATTTATAACTTTATAAATACTACAAAGTAAACAATGTGTACATACTTGAATAAATCTGTAATAAATTCAATGAAATCAGTTATTCTGCAAAAAAAGTTTTATTCAAGAATAATAAAATGTGAAATTAGAATTTATTAAAGTCAAATCAGTCTTCTTAGTTAAATTTTTTGTGACATTGATTGTGTAAGATGTCGTAGCAATAATTCATTTATTTTGATTTGTTTTATTTTTAGCAGCTAAAAAACTGTACAGTAGTACAGATTAAAGCTCTTTTATTTGCCTACTTAATAGTAATAAAGAAGGCAAATAAAAGAGCTTTTATCAAAACGAACTTTGCGTATGAGAAAGATGAATTTATATCATTTTTTTGTGTACGTTATGAGTTTTCAAGTTGTTCTGACACAAAAGAATTACGATCTTATTTAATTATAAACAAACCGTATTTTCGTAGGAATTAAGTTAAGCGAATTTCACAGAATGAGAGTTTTCTGCATCCACCACTTTCAAACCCGTCATTTGTAATTTTTGAAATGTATTTATTTTGATAAGTAGTAGTAAAGTATATTTATATGTATCGAATATTTGTAGATTTTATTATGGTTTTAAAATTTCCGATATGTTAAATATTAATAATTAATATATAACAATATATACACTTACATCTTGTATACCCGTGTACACGATTACTGCAAAGTATTCGAAACGTCGGGTTAAAATCAATAATGTAACCAAATTATATGCCAGTTTCAATCCGTAAAAATTGTTTTATTTGAAATGTGTACTCGTGAAAATCTAATAAAATACTATATAACAATATCTAGTCTAGTTTATATGTTTAATAAAAAAGTATAAAATGTACTCTTTAACCCTTATCACTAAGAAATGCCGGTTTTTACAAATAACTATATTGATAAGAAACTAGCTGTTATCTGTACCTATTCAATGTATATATATTTAATAGTAATATTTTAAGGGAGAAGTAATCAGTAGTCAGTTTATAGATATGTTACTTATTTAAAACCTCTACATTATACTCTTTCTCCATAGCTAATTGGGTATTTATCCACGAGTTTCAGCGACAATTTTATTTACTATATACCTGTAGAGTAAAAGAGAAGTCATCCCTTTTTTATATTAATTGCCATATTTTTGTATTATACAAGAATATGGCAAATTTCTTTTAGAGTTCTAACTTATTGTCTTTTTTATCTTGAATATAAAAGTTATATTTAAGCTTTATTCTTTACACATATATATAATTTGAAATTGAGTATTCTTTTATCTTTATTCATTCCTTTCTTTACTAAGTCTATATTTTTGTATGTTGCGCAAATATTTCTTTCGACTACTCTCAAGTTTCTTGTACATTTAAGACGCCAAGTGGAACACTTACGAACACTTACGTTTCATTGTCGAGTGTTGAAAAATAGTGCCAAAATAATGGAACTGTAAAGAATTGTTTGGAGTAAATTTGGATTTTAAAATTAAAGTTTTAGGAGGTGAAGCAAATATTAAAAAAAAAAGGATTTACTTAATCATTTGTTTATTTATTACATTATTACTTACAGTACAGATTGAAGTTATGAATCCTGTTTAATAAACTTTGAACATTTTATAAAATTAAGAAATGATATTGTATGAAGTATATTTTAATAAACTAACTCTTTATACAATAAATATTTTTTACATTTTTATACAGACTTCATACAGCGCTACCAAGTTATATTTATATATAGTATAGATTGTATCTTGAAGAAGATGGAGAGCGATATCTTACCATTCCATCTGTAATCTCCGTAACGAACTTGTTATCTCGACACTCAGGTTTTGTTAAATTAGTAAAAGATACGTACTCTGACAAATTGCGAGTTAGGAACAGACTGTACTTGGACTTGCTCAGAAAGTGATAGCGTTCTATAGTTACAATAATAAATACAATATTAACACTTTTTTTTTTTTTTCCGTTGGAAAAACCCGTTACGGGTACCCCGTCGGCCCAGCGGGGTGACGGCCGGGGGGTTATGTGGGACTACCCGACAGCATAGAGGATGCTGCCATTTTTAAGGCTACCCACTAAAAAACCAACGGTTGCCTCTTCGCCGTGATGGGACGTCACGGGATCGCGTTAGACCGTTAGGGACCGTGACGCCAAACTATCTAATGTACTGTTTGTTACATTCTTGATTACAACACAGTGATACTGATAAAGTTAACGTTTGTTGAGAATGAGTCTCACGAGTTTTATGAACACAATAAATTATGCCGTTTCAGTTTATTTTTAAAATAATATTTCCACTAAACATTTATTTCTAAAGGTGTTACAAGACAAAAATTTTTAGCTCGTCTTTAACAAATTGTACAAATCAAAACGAAAATTATGTTGGACTACATCGAGTGCGACCGACTTTTTTAAAATCTTATTCAAATCGTGTACAGTCTTATGGGCAATGCAAAAAGGCAATGCAATTTGTTTTATATTATATCTGAGAAATTAGGATTTTCATCAGTCGGTTTCTCATAATTCATAAATGTTAATGCACATTGTTTTCTCAAAATTTATTCTTATTCTAATTATTCTTTTGTCAAAATTAATAGAATTCTTTGATATGGTACTTTCAATAAAAATAAATTTATCTTATTTTACTCACAAAAATGAGCAATGCAACACCGTTTCAATTTTATATACTTTAAACTTCGCACTTTACAGTTTAAATGATTGTAAGTTCTAAAATACGTTACTTTTGGAGAGAACTATTTATGGAGTTAAAGTTTTACAGAGTTATAATATCTGAGGTTAAAGTTCAATTACTTTATAAAATATGAAATTGCACTTTCGTAGATTTAACGTCTTACAGAAGATATGTTACACAAAAAAGTGCGAGATACCATTTCTAAAGATCAGCGTTTGAATGAACTTTTACCTAATTTAATTTTAAATGGCTCTTTGCAGTTCAAATAAATTTGCTGAGGAGCAAATATTTAAAATGATATCATCGTCATATAAGTCTTCGACTTCCTTTCTTTTTGCTTTTCATTACAGGCTTTTGTTGTTTGTATCTATATACGTACACTACAAGATTTTTAGTTAATTTTAGGTAAATTTGAAATAGAACTATCGGTATCCTTTAAAATATGTTATATACTAAGCTCGGATGAAGAGGCTTGACGGAACATTAAATGTTTGACTTTAATAATAGAAGAGCAAAATTATGAGATAATATTAAAACAATAACTTGACAATGAAGAACCTAAGAACAATTGAGAATTGTTTAAATAAAAGAGTTAATTTTCAATATTAAATTAATAAGAGATGTGTAAATCCTAAAAGTGTATTTAAAAACAAAAAAATGCTATAAAAATAATTTAAAAGATTTAAACCATGTGTGAAGTTTCTCTTCATATTCAGTATAAAACCACAAAACTGTGCAAATACGCAGTGTCTATCTCAAAGTTGGAGTTCAAATCCTTTTGTGGACACTTGTACACAAATAACAGCATGGCTGAAGTTGTAGCTGACTATGTAAGGCTATATATTCTCATAACAACGATAGTTTGTTCTGAAATCAACTTTGTTTCCTTAAAATAAATTTTAAATATAAAATCGAGCTTATTACAGCGAGCGATAAAGTCAAAATCTCAATATTTTTTATTCAAATACCTACATTAACATAATAATTTTTTTCTATTTTATAAACAACGATTTATATAATTTATTTTGCGTTATATATTGATGGTATAAAGAACTGGAGAAGTAAATTAATAATGAAATAAAATAAAATTACAAGCTTAGAGATAAACGAGGTGTGAGAAACATTTAGGAAATTTATTTGTTTTCCACAGACTACCGAAAGAAGCTCTTAAATAACAAGATTCTGTATTTTACATCTCATTTTCCCACATTTAGTCTACAGTAGGCACTTGTAACCGCAGTTTTAGACAGTTTCATTGTTAAGTGAAAATGGAATTTTAAGTGAAAATGGAATTACAAATATTACTAAAATAATATTTAACGAAGACTTAATGAATAAAGAATAAATGGATTTATAATCTAATTCTAACCAAATTTATTAGATGTTATAAATATGTTTTTCATACGTCTTTAATCTAATTAGATTATAGACATATGAAATGTATTGGCAAGCTTAAAGGTTTGCATTGATGTTCTTTTTAGCATAAAGATTTATATACTGAGAGGCTTCAAAGTTTCCATTTCAGTTCAACTATTATATATACTACTAAATATTTGACACGCATATGTAGAATGTGCTCTGCCCAAAGGTTGCCTTGAAAAGAACGCCCATAACGATAAGGCCGCCTGTTGCACCTAAAACACACAATATGTACATTAATTATAAGTATGTTTATGTTTTTTCTTTTTTTATTAATTTAGATACAGTATTTATCTTTTAATCTAAATTTATGTTGTACTATTTAATTTAATAGACAACGTACATTCTTTTGATTTCAAATTTAATAAATTCTTATTAATTATTCTTGCCATTGGGTCAGAATTAACATTTACTAAAAACTGTGAACGGACCAGCCGTTACAGTTTTATTATGTACATAGATGAACCTACAATAAAATTTCTTTTTTACCGAATTTACAAGGTAAAGTCTAAACTGCTTCTTGAACTTCAAAACGCATCAAATCAAATATATCTTTATCTTGTTTATATGTTATTACAAATATACATATACAGTAACGATACTAATCGCCACATTCCTTACATCTTTAGATTTTTCAAGGTTAATTAGCTTTCTTCAGCACACTTGCCAAAGAATAATAGTTCCTTTTGACTCTGGAGTAAGTTGTCAACTTTGTTATATGAAATGAATATTGAAATATAAATATTCGCCTCCCTTTACTTTATATACTGTATTATATATGAATATCATAGATATAAAATATTAATCGTTCGTCATCATTCTCTACAAGTGGCCAAACTAACGAAGCGCACAAGTTCAATCAGCGAATAAAATAAAACTGTTAAGTCGATTAACATTATGATACTGATGAAATATTTATTTATGTATGTCAGAGATATAAAGCTCTAGAGTGTTCTATATCGTATATAAATATCTAACACCGCAGTTAAAGTATGTTAAGCATTTTCAACTATGATATAAGATTTGAGATATTAAAAAAACACGTTACTGTTTCAAAACAAAATATGCTTTTACTTCAGAATAAATAAAATAGGTTAAATATAAATACACAATATAAACGCAGAGTAAATTGGAATCATTAGAATCAATCTCTTTAATAAAATAAATCTTGTTTATTAAAATTAAAACTAGTTATTTTATACACTTGGTTTTATTCTAGTTTTTATGCTGATAAAATTAAGTTTTAATAAATATAAATGACCTCAACTCGAGCTATTTCCCTCAAAATTAAATTGTAAATAATTTATGAAAATCATTTCCGTAACAGTGCTAAATGCATACACAACTTTGTGGAAGCTATATCAAATTAACTGCATAGAGGAATATTTTGCTAAACAAGTGCAAGTTTAAAATTAATTTTAACTTTGCTATGTAGTTAGATATTTCTTAGAAATTTAAAAAATTCCTTATTAAAAGTTATTTAAAAATCAAGACATATCTTAACTCTATATACATTTATTTTAAAATAATTGTTGAGTCTTCGTTTAAACAACGAATATGGCAGTAACCTAAAATTCTCAAGTTATAAAATATTTTTACTTTTTAAAATTATCATCTCATGTAACAGAAAAAAATCGTTCAATAAAGAAAACAAAACTTTTGCTTTACACTTTTAAAGCTTTAAAACTTCTAAAATTCACACTTTACTCCTTACAATTCTTCACCACTGCATTACTTCAGCACTATTTTACAAAGGTTTCAGCTCTCGACGATGTAATGAACCTGTAACTGTTCTGCTTGCTGGCTTAAAATATGTACAAGAGACTTGAAAATATTAAGACGTAGTAACAACTAAGGTAAGATAGGATACGTATTCGTATCTTTTCTGAATTATCTTTAAAGCTAAATACTACATTCCTTTCAAATTATACAAAAATATAACATCAATAGACAATTTTGTATATTGAGCCATTTTAATAACAACAATAAATATATTCAGTATGTATCCAGTTCCATATTAAGGTGATCTTTAATTAATACATGGACATAAGATGATTTTGAATTTGTTCAAAATCTTACCTTGTATGTACATCTTACACTTGTATTTTGTTATTAAGCATATTTAACATCATTTATAATATATATGTCTCATTTTACTTTTTATAATGTATATTATTATCTCATCATAAGTTATCAGTAGACATATATTTTTCGGAAAATGAAATGATGCGTCACTGAATGTGGAGCGCGAGAATACTTTTAGAAATGTTTTTAATACCATAGTGTTCTTCATGTGGAGATTGAAAGAATTACAATGTCCGTAAGTACAAAAAACACACTTTAAAGGTATTATGAAACACATCATGTGATTAAACAAAGCAAACAAACAAACATCGTGACGCGAGTAGGGTTTGTTTAACTTTGAATTAGAATCGCTTTCCTTTTGTGGGCACAGCAACTTGGGAACTGGCAATAACTGGTAACAACTGGCAAAAATCGAATAAAAGTTATATTAATATTATATTTTTTTAGTAATCTTCTTTTAGTAATCACTTTACATCAAAAACATTTTGTCCTTGTTGAGGTCTATGTTTTAAAATACTAATATAAAACTTTAATAACAAAATATAACTTTGGATTATGTGTTGCTGGCATGAAAATGTATTTGACATATGGGTGATGAATGAATTATTAAAACATGCATGAATCATTGTAACAATCGTGAACATTTTTATAATAAATAATCAAAAAGTTTAACGTTATTACTATCTAATTAATATATTTGTATCCTAACAATAGAAAACATGAGCAATATCCTTCACAAATTTCCATAAGTTCACAATTTTAGTTGTTAATATAAATTTAAAGGAAAGCAATGCAGTTGCAGTAATTGCTGTAATAACCAGTTCGGAGTCGTGTACAGAACTTAGAAGTATTATGAAACTTTTTCTCCACCGTAACCAGAGACCGGAGCAATGAGCCACACACCAAGTGCTCTTTAAAACATTAATTGGAAACAGTTTCTATAATCTCTTCTCAAGTTATTAACTTCTAAATATGATATTTATATGTAGCATATTATTTCTAACTACCCACAAATATGTTAGGCTTTCTTGTGAAAACACTACTAAATAACTCAATTATTTATATATTAAATTTTTGGAAGATTATTGTATTTTGATTCAATTTCATTTTGTTAATAAAAACATTTATTCAAATACCTTTATGCAGCAAAAAGAACATGTTTTAATATCTTCAACAGTAAGCACGCAGTGTGATTTACATAATTCATGCATTGTCGTTTAAATTTCGTCGTTGAATTCATTAAAGTACATTCAACCACACATACGCACGCACATACACATACAGCAATTCATTTCTTTTTTTTTGTTTTCTTTTTTTCCAGATTTTTTTTTTATTTTAATTATATTTTCGTAATGATTACATTTCATAAAATATTATAAAATACAAATATTAAACATCTCCAGGTTTTAAAATGTGGTGTGTAATTTAGTTATCCGTCTTTCCTTATATGCAAAGATGAAAATGTATGTTAATTCGGTTACCATCAAATATGCATCACATGCTTGCACGAACGCCGTTTTAGTACCAATAATTTTAACAGTAAGGGCTCTGCTCTCGTTTAAATAAAAACTATTTTACTAAAGATTACTTTGAAAATACAAAACAGTATCCTAGCATTTAATATGCGTCCCATTTCAAGTCTTAATTTTTAACTAATTTGTCATATAGAGTTTATAAAAGTAAATATCTTCGTCGCGTAAACAAAAAAAAATATAAATTATTACATAGTCTTTAAGTTATGAATATTTTAAAGATATAACTTTCATTTAATTGTATTACATTGAGTAAGTTAAATATATATATATTTATGAAAACGAAACTATACATCAATTACTCTCTAATTTTTCATCTTTAACCGTTAGTTTACCGGAAGATAATACCGGAAGATACCGAAGGATAAGTATAATTTTTAATTTGAATTCAGTATACACTATGCAGAAAATATTATACTTTTATTTAATACGTAATTAGTATTCAAAATGGATTCTTTTCCATTTAAGAATTTTTTAATTGCTGGATAATTTTTATTATAAAAGTAACTATTATAATTAAATGGTAAATTTTCAAATGGTCAAGTAATATATATTTTTTATGAAAATTATAATTTCTAAATGAGATATGTATAGCTTTTTGAAAGCAAACAATAAGTCTGTCAAATAACAACGTCGAAGATATATTCGATCTTTAAACGTTTCCAAACGGTTCATATTTAATCGTAATATTTACGTAAAAGTTGTAATGACATATAGTAATAGTATTATTGAATTGACTAACTTTAATTTAGTTTTCAAAAATTGAATATTTCTTTTTAACCTACAAAGATCCATTTTAAAGTTAAATTGTTTCAAAGATTGTTAGTTTAAATACTGACTATTTTTCAAAATAGAAATACACTCTTCAATAGATATATTTTCTTTTAAAATTCCATTAGTTCAATCTTGTATTTTTCAATGTAATTCTAGTTACCGGATATATTAACTCTCTAAAATTTTGTCTATGCAAATGATATCTAAAAAAGTATATATTTTTATATTTAGTAATATTTTAAATTGTAGAATTATATTTCAATCACCTGTCGATCACCTATCGCCGGCTTATAAAATATTTTCTATTTGCTGGCACTATTTTATAATTCCTTTTTTTTCAGACTTTAGGTTAAGTAGTTAATTATTTTAATAAGAGTATTTTTTTTTAATTTCTTTTTTGGCCAAAACCAACAGTTTTTGGTTGTTATGCTCTTGAAAGGAGGCTGCTTGCTTGCTTGAGTGACCAGCTGTGTTTGCAAAGTAAGAAGTTGTTTTCTTTGTGAAACATATTTAAAACATTTGTTTTGTACGAAAATTGATTTAAAAGTTATAATGGAAATGTGAATTTCAAACAAAATTGAAACAGTATAATTTATTTGTTGCTCATAAAACCGTGGGAAATGTACTAAGCAAACGCTAACTTTATCACAATACTCGTGTTGTAATCAAGAATTCTCTAATTCGCCATTTGGTAGTGCTAAGCCTCAATTTATTATTGTAAATAGCGTACACTATAACTTTTTGAGCATTTTAAAATACCGTTAGTTTCTTTTGCGGATTTGCACTATCAGATTTACCAAGCCTGTTTGAATTAAATTGTATGCGTTTATGGTTGTATTATTAATTATAATGCGATGTTTGAAATGCTTTGCCGCAATCATGTTCGCATAAATTCGAGATGGACATCTACGAGAAGCATTGTGATTAGAATTAAAATACAAATCTCTGATATGAAAAATGGTACGTCGAAATCGGTAATGTCAGCAAGAAGTTGAAATATGAACATACTATAGCCAATACTAATGCTTTTCTCTGATTTGATAAACCAAAGATCCTCAAGAATATTATCATTCTAATTACAATAAAGAAGACAGTTTGAACCTATCAAACACCTAGGACCCTCGGGTCGGGTTATTATTAAAAATGGAATAATAAAAATGTGTTAAATTCATAAATTAGTTTGATTCAAATATACGGTACTTATGTGAATATTGAAAAATATTATTATTAAGCGTTATTTGCTATATTTGAAAAATTGTGAGTCAAAATTAAGAGCATATAGTACAATTAGTTTACAAATACAACAATAAAACTAGCCAACAAGTTCGTTGCGAAGAAAACCAATGAAATGTAATGTAATGTAATATATGAACCGGATATATAGTGTGAAATTTTAAGTATATTACTTTACATTATTAAGAAAAATGAGTATTCAATAAATTAAAAATTTAATAAATAATTTAATAATTATTACTTACATTAGATATTTAAAATGTGTAATTGTGGTTTTTTGTCGGTGTTACATGTAGTGGGGTACACCAGTTTGGTAATAATCCTTCTAAATGAGAAATGTTGAAGATTTTGAAATAAGTTCATGATATTATTGTTCTAAGCTGTTATTTAACGTGACTTGTCTGTTAGTTTGTTATTGAAGGACAAATTTTGGATCTGAATTTTGAAACATTTAATCTGAACCGGGATTCAGTATTCACCTTGAGTTTCCATGACAATGTAATAATATATGATCAATATTGTTATCAATCTAAAATGGCCGTCACAAGAAAATGGCGGAAAATATATTTTCGTACAACCCGTAAGTCAAAAAAAGGGCTTCAAGAGATAGTACAATATACATTGAAAAAATAAAGAAATCCAGAATATAGCTAATATTACATGAAATTAATTTTAATAACCTTCAATATAAGTTTGTGTATAAAAACTTTTTTTTAATGCCTATTTTGGACAAGCATGTATTTTTCAAAAAACTTTTGTGGGTTTAAGTCGCTACTGTTTCGCGTCGCGTAAAATTAAAATGTAACCAAACTTAGCGAGAGTTTAATACGTAAAAAATATTTTTATTTTAAATGTTACTCGTGAAAATCTAAGAAAATACTATGTATGAACTCATTCTGCTAGATTTTTTCAGTCTTTATTCTATAGTCCTTAACTTATGGTTACCGTCAAGTTCTAAATTTTGTATATCACCACACCACATTTTTCGGATAATTTTGTTTCTAATTTATACTAGAAACTTATGTCAGGCCTAATTATTCTACACTTATTTTATAATTTTATTTATTATTACATTAATTTCAAAATCTCTTATTAAATTATTCTTCTAGTATAAATCATAGAAATCACGGTTATTTGTACAACATTATTATAAATTATAATCAATTATTAGCGGCGTCCCGATTCAAAACTCATTAACATACTGGGTATTGTTGATTTACTAATGAACCTATTGGAGAGCGATATCCAATTTATTCATACAATCATTCCATAGTGGAATGCCGAATCAAAATGATTCAGACATTGTGTGGCTGTGACCATTCTTTTAGAGAACATTAGGTGAATTTTAAATATTTATATATTCTTTTACTAAAAGCTTGCTAAATTTATTTTTATGGTAGCATTTGCATTTAAAAAAGCACTTGTGAATTTATCCTACGAAAGTCATGATAGCATTACATTGAACAGCTCTAGCAGCTTCTAACAAGACACTAGAGAAATTAAATTTTCACAAAGATCTGCTCACAATATCAAAAGACTGTGGCTGCTTTAGTACTTGTGTTCTGGACTAGTATAACAAGGATCGGAAAGATTTTATCCCTGAGCCAAGAATAAATCAATTAAAATTTAGAGTAACATCCGTTCCGTTCAGAATTGTGAAATACATAACATTTTACTTAATTGATGTTACGTAACTGAATTCTATGTATAATCTTTTAATTCAATTGAATTTCAAATGAATATAGTAAAGCAAATTAGGCTGATCTTTTAGACAACATATATATTTTTTTGTAATAATGATCCACATCCACGCGGTAACAAACGTGTTCAATTAAAAAAATGTAATAATAAACACGAGTTGTATCCGTAAAATAGTGTTATTGAAATGTGTAGTAATCATGAAAATCTTAGAAAACATGACAATGGGTTTTGATCTGATTTCTCAATGCTAACTTCAATGCACTTTGGTTATCCAAATATGAGTTTTAAGGTGTACTGAGTAATTCTAGATACTTCAAAATTTTTTTGTGTGTTTGTGTAAGTATGTAAGTTTTTTCAGCTCCATTTCCTTGCGTCCTGATTATGCAAATTAAAGTCAATTTGCATAAACAGGGTTTGGTAAAAATAAATACTAGGAATTTTATAGTTAAATTCTAAATATAATGAAATATGGTACATCGGGAATAAGTTGTGTTAATGACTTTAATTAAAATAAATGATGGAATGGTTTTTAAAAAAATAATTAAAAACATTAAATAATATAATTTTCTTCTATACTTTTTTTTTCCTTTGTAAAAACCCGTTACGGGTACCCCGTCGGCCCAAGGGGGTGACGGCTGGGGGGTGATGTGGAGTCCCACACGGGTAGTCACCCGGCAGCATAGAGAATGCTGCCATTTTTAAGGCTACCCACTAAAAAACCAACGGTTGCCCTCTGCGCCGTAATGGGACGTCACGGGATCGCATTAGCACACACCGTGACGACCCGGCGGACCCCCCGCATGAGGGTGCCCCGAGCAACGTAGAGCACCCTCTCGTCGTAGGCCTATGTTAGGTAAGTCTTGTATACTAGCCTAACAAAATTTTTTTCTATACTAATATACTAGCCCTATACTAAACACTCTAATTTATATCAATTAGGTGTAGAACCGGTCTCTTATTATTGTGTTACATATACCAATATATTTTGAGAGTCGGTTTACAATTTAATACAACGTCTGGATCTTATAATTAATAGTACAAAATTTATGTAGTAGTTATTCGTACACTCGACACCGAATATAACAAATCATTAAAATTGATATAATATGAAACAAAATGTAACCTGAGTTGATAAATAGTATAATTTAGTTATATGTCCTTCCTTATATGCAAATTTGAAAATGTATGTTAATTCGGTCAACATGAAATATGCATCACATGCTTGCACGAGCGCCCTCTTAGTATAATTAGTATGATTTTATTTCTTTTTCATCTTACTTTTTGCTGTTATAATTATACATAACTTTGTAAAAAATTTAAAGATATAGGTATATTATTTTTTAAACCAAATATTTAGATATAATTTATGACAAGTTTTAATTATATCGTGTGTATAATAGCATCTTCTACAGTGTTGGCATAAAATTTAATTATTTGCTGCAATTTTTTTAAAATTCAGTATCGAAATGTTGAGATAAAAATTCGTGTTTCACTTACCCTTCGCTTCGTTCTATTCTTCGAACCTTTACGCTCTTATAAAATGTTCAATGCAATTTATGATGGAATTTTTTGAATAATATTAAAATAACAAAAAGCTGTATGTAATCTAGGTAGCTTTTATCCGTAAACCTTTTCCGATCCCAATTTTAATTCAAGAATTTATTTATTAAAAACAGTTGCTTTGAAGTGATAAAAATATTGTAAAGTTTAAAAAAAATTCCAGTACAAAATCTTTGAAAAGGTCTTAAAACTGGGACCTAGTTCTTAGAGAGAATTGTTTTTTTTGTTAGAATTTATGAATGAAAAATTAATTTTATTAAAAAATAAAATTGTTTCTGATAATTACTTAATAAGTAGGTAAAAATCTGTCTGCATAAATAAGTTTCACAAAAAAATGCATATTTTCTTCTTAAAATAATTTAAAATAATTTAAATAATAGAATTAAATTTTAATGTCCATAAGAATCATTCCAGGTAAGTATATTTTTGTAATTGTTTACTGTTATAACAAAAAAAGGTTTTTCTAATAACTTGCTTGGATGCTTAGATGCCATATCTATTAATTTATCTATTTTAGATTCTTCAAAGAAATACATTGTGTTTAAACCAAGCTAGAGACCAGTTCAAATGAATGCGAACAAAGCATTCAGCTCTTTGAGGAAAGCCAGCAAATACCAATACAGGAAATTAGTTATGCCTTTCAGTCACTAGAGGTTGACCTTTACCACAGTCCCTTAGAGAGCGAAACTCTGAGGTCTAAAGATGGTCTTAAAAAACATTATTAAAACTCAATATTTTTATAACAGACTAGAAAACCTATTAAAAACATTTTCTACATTTTAAATAATATTTACTTTAATCTTTATGTATTCTAGTGAGGAAGGAATATATGGTTATTTTATATACAGGAAATAGGTGTAGAGGAACACAATGTATTACAAATAATTTTTAAGTATTACTATTTTGAATATATTGCAATATTCATTTCATTTTCACAAATTAAATAAATATAATTAATTCTTAAATAATAAAGATAATGTATTAAATGTATTATAGAGTCTATTTGTCCTCTTGGATAAATATTTATAAATATAATAATAATAATATTCTTTATTGCACACCACAGATATAGAAATACAGTCAAAAGAAGTATGGATATATTTGTTTATACAATAAGGCGGTTTTATCGCTAAGTAGCGATCTCTTCCAGACAACCTTAATTTCATAAAAATTAAACGTAAACAGTATCGTGGTGAAATATAAAATTCTAGATTATATAAAATAAATTTATAGACATACATACATCTAATAAAATAAACGTATATTAATATGATGTCAAGTGTCTTCTTCCAAAACGGTACCATACGGATATGTTCCCTTATTTAAGAACCTTAGGGGGTGGCATTTCAAAAAGTCATGATTTTGCGAGTAAGTGAGAACCGACGTCATAAACAACGTTGTACTCTTTATGTCCTTTCGTTGTAATTACCTCATTTTAAGTTATTATCTCCTTATATGAAGCTCTTAACGCAATTCGGTAATTTGTCATAAAAAAGGCATCAATATTAAGAAATATGCGCAATAAAAGCTATTAAAAAGAGGTTAAAGTACTTTCTCATGCGTAAATGAGTATTAAAAAATACAATATTAATCTTACTTATATATTAATAAAAATAATTACATATTAGACATGTACAATTTTTTGTATGCATTAATATTTACAGGTAATGAAAATCCTAATTCTTCAGATATAATATCAAATAAAATGAAAAAAAGTTCTGCACCCACAATCACTGTACACGAATAAAAGAGAAAATGATGTTTTGAAATACAATCTTGAGCGCTTCATTTAACTTTTAAACCTTTTTCTTTTTTTTAAGAAAAGTGGGCGAGTTGAAGACGTTGTTATAATTAATTAACGAAAGGTTTATTTTTACACTGATTCCAAACAAAACGTTAACAATTAAACCAAACCAATCTAGTATTTTATTAAAGGATAAAAGAATTACATTAAGACATGTAAATTCAAGTAAACAAAAAAAAAAAAACAGTATATGCTGTATGGAAATGTGAAAAACGGAATGTTCATGTACATTGAAAACCTTTATGTACATGTACAATGAAAATCTTTATTTCGTCACCTGTTTTGACATCGCAAATGTCAAGAACCTAGTTATTATTTATCAATCATATCATGGCACCATTCCACACGCGCCCTTGTTTTGACATATTGGTTAGGTTATGATTTACCCAACGCAAAACTGTAATCCTTGGGGTTGTATATAGAAATTTTAACTTATGGACGCTGTCTATTAAAAATTAAGGAAAGAAATTACAGAAACAGATGCAAATGAATGTCAATGCCCGACTATTAACACATTTCTATCGTAATATAATTTTAATATTCTTCCCAAGTATATTTATTTTTGATCTCGTAAAACATAGAAATATTAAAATAGAATCAAATCATCAAACGTGAAAGAAAGAAAAAGTGCAAGTTTACTAAAAATATTCGTCTATTATAAAAACCCTTTGTAATCGATTAATATGTTTGAAATTCAAAGATGTAATAATATTCAATATATAATATTCATTAAAATGTAGCTTATGTTTATTATTTGTTCCAACTTTGTACTAAATCTTGTAGCACTGGTTGGTACTCTTGTAATAATAAGTACATATAATATGTATTTAACGTACACATTGCTCTTTTCATTTTAATTGTGAAAGAGATTTTGTTCATATCGTTTTTTTGACAAAATAGATTTTTAGTACAATATTTATATTTGCTAAATTTAAAACCATACAGATGAATACGAAACAAAAGGATGAAGCGGTTTAGTCTGTAGAATTTTAAAATAGTCAGGATTATTTGTTCTATTTCCAACTTTACAGTATTTATGTTGTGGAAATATTTTTTCAATCGTAACAATACATTTTGTTAGAGTATGAACAATATAGAATTATTGCCATGAGCTATGAAATATATAAAGTTGTTTATTAACAACATGTATTATGATGAACAGTTTTGTCACTTGTATTTTATTAACACTGAATAAACTTTCTATTTGCATGTGCAAATGTAACTTTAGAAACATATTTAGATAAAAAAAAATGTATTCCACTATTTCAAAGAAGAAAAGAAATGTTAGGTTGAGGAAAAATTTTCTTCGTATTTTACTTGGTCGATTCTATAAAATACTCTTAACCGACATACTAAGAAAGAAAAATAAAAAACTGATTTAAGTTAAAAAATAGGATTTTTGAATAAAAAAAAACAAAAGAATCTTTCATAAAATTTTAAGATCTTTTATACAATTAACAATAAAAACTCATATCGATAAGCTGACAACCTTTCACCAAATGATTCACTTCATTAACAATATTTCGTTTGTTTTTTACATAAAGAAACAAAATGACCTATTTTGTCCAATCCTATCCAAAAAAATATTTTACTTGTAATAATACCAGCTTTTATTATCCAATGTTTACACCCGCCAAACTGGTTTCATATTTTTTTTATTGTACAATTAGATTTTTTTTTATATTGATATTTTCAAAATTATATAATATGTATTGTTCTATTTTTCAGCACTCGACGATGTGACGTAAATGTTCGTAAGTTCCGCTTTGTTCCGCTTGTCGTCTTAAATGTACAAGAAACTCAAGAGTACTCTGAAGAAATATTTGCGCAACGTTAATACTGTTGATTTAGGAAAGAAATATAATAAATAAATATATTAAATAAAACTCACAGATTCTTAATTAACAAATTTACCTAAATATTTATACACATTGTTTGTCAACCATTTTGAAAGCCAAGCAACTACTATTACGAGGTATTTTATAATTTTCAAAATATAAAGTTTAAATTTAATTTTAATCAATGATTTTAATTATTCACCTATTTCAGTACAGAATTTTAAATATAACAATATTTTTGTAATAACATTATAAATGCAATATCCTCCAAAAACTCTTAAAAAATACTCTAAAATATGATCAATTTACTAGATATTTAAAACACAGCAGCGCAACTGCAATAATTGTTGTAATAACCAGTTTGGAGTCATGCAGAGAGAAAATTATAAATATTATGATAGTTTCACTTCTAGGTAACTCGAAATAAGATGAAAAGTTAATTAAAGCGCTCTTTCAAAGTTAATTTTATATTTTCTATTATACGTTTCTATTAGTTCTTCTTAAGATATTAATTTGTGAACAAATCATGATGATTAAATGCTTATTTAATGCATTTAAAACAATAATAACACACATAGAGTATATCATCTCTAACATACACATTGTAGTGAAGGTAACAAGCTACAACCATATAAAACAAAGTTATTTACATTTCAATAATATTTCGCAAATGACAGCTTATTAAGATAAGTTACATCATTCTATAAAGATAAACTTTTAATAACTTATAGTACTAAATAAACTTGTTATTATTAGACATTTTTGTATATTTTAGTAAGTAATAATTTTTTCAAAAAAATTGAATAACCTTAATTTATATATGGATAAGAATGCGAGAATTTCGTTTTTGTTTGCAAAAAATATAAAGATAGAAAAGATAAAGAATGGGAGCGATTATTATAAAGATGTTCTTGTGAAAGTCATTGTTAAATGCCATCTTTGTCAGCCTATAATTGAAACTCCTATGACATATTTTAGAAGAACCTATGACATATTTTAGAAATGCATATTTTGTGACACAAAATTTACCTATTAAGATAATTTTTAATTTGACTCAGTTTTATCGGATTTTCAATAATCTTTACATTAGAACTATCTTATGAATTAATTTTTATTTATTACCTCATATCATGTTTACACCCAAGGAATATTACTCAGTATTATATAATAATTGTATCTTTTTTTTTATGGCTTTATGAGACACATTTTATATATTTCCTCAGTAACAATTTTCCCTAACAGCCATCTTTAAGTTGAATTAGTTCAAAGTTAGCCAGTTCAAATGTTGGCTGCTTTTCAAAATGGTATTCCGTACTTTCTTGAGCAACATATATTTTCATGTAAGACGTTATATCCATAAGAGTAGAATTTCATATTTCATAAAGTAATTGCACTTTAAGCTCGGATGTTATACCTCTATATAAGTTTGACTTAAGTTTCCTCAATAAGAAATGTATTTTAGTACTTACAAACATTTTAAACTGCAGAATTAATTTTCAATAGCCTTGTACACCCTTCTAATAACGTATATAAAATTATTCTTACGTGTTATTATACATTTTAGAAATTACAAATTACAATAGATATATAATATTTTAATATTGAAAATATTAAAACTTAAAAAAAAAAGAAATCGTAGAACTGGTTTGATTATTTTTGTTAGACTGAAAAGAAATGTATCTTTATCTTAACAATAGGAAATTTAGTAAAAAAGACCAAGAATGTTTGAAATAGATTCGATAACAAGTAAAAGCTCAATCCAAATTATACCAAGTAGTTCGTCCCAACAGAATGCATCTGAATAAATTGAAGAAGAACAACCAAATCGGCACATTCTGCTGATATATTCATCTTAGGTCTTATATATGAACCCGTCCGTCGCTTTTTGTTATCTAAATTATATAATGATTTAGTTACAAATTGGACGGTTTCCGACAAATATAGAGAGAGAGAGCTCTAAGTAAAATGTTATGTGATAAGGTTCTAAATGGGATCTTCTTGAAGAGCTCAGGACGGTTCAGATATTCTTTTATAAATTTATTTTATTTATTTAATAGGAAGCCAACGTGATATACAAAGGAAAAATATTCAAATTACAATATATGTTTTTGAATAAAAGTTACAAAGTATATCACGACTAAAGGCTATTTTAACATGCAATAAAAGGGCGGTTGCTCATTTCATGATGAACAAGAAGTGAGCAACCACTCACTGGTATCAATTATGTATTTAGATGGACTTCAGGTGAATTACGTACTTGTCCTACAAAATTTGAAAGACGATTACTTGTGCGTCGTATACAGTTTACTAAAAAATCAAGCTTTTAAATAAATTTTACAAGTAATATAACACTTAAACTTTAACACTCAAACAAAAATACTAAAGATATACATTTTATATAAATAAATTAATAAAATAAAAATAATTTTACGAAAATTAAAAGAAATAAGTACTATTAACTCGATAGCGTTAGTAGACATACCTTAGGAAGCAAGTATTCAAGCCAGATAATATTATACATTTTTTAAGAATAAAAAGTTAACATATTATTTTTTTAACAGCATTTTTTCTATTAAAACATTTTCGATAGCAGTCAATTAAACAATTTGTTATTGAATATTTTGTACTAATACTAAGTTCGTCAATTCTTACTTATAGAATAGGAATGGAATACATCAAAATAACACTATTCTTTTCGTTTGATGTTGAAACTTAACTCTAAAAACAGTTCATTGTTTTCAAAGTTGGCATATTGACAACACCATAAAAGTGAGTAGTACCCTATGAAGGTAGAATAAAGCCGTCAATTAGTTTTAAATTAACACAATACAAATATTAGTACCTATATCATAGCTTTAATAAATTATCTTGGTATACTTGTATCTACTTTATTTGAGGTACAAATATTAATATTGTTCCTTGGTACTTGTAGTAATAAATTCAATAATGTGCAATGAACATCCGAATAGATAAACGGAACCGAACGGAACCTATTGAATACCTAATTTACGAATCGAATCTCAAATTGTTTATGATAATGACTCGTCGATGTACGAAATAAGTGAGGTCGTCTATTGACTTTGTGGGTTTACAAACTGTTATTTTAAAATATAAGGAAGTTTTTTGAAAATTCTTGCATTTAAAAGTTAAAACATTTTTGTTTTAAATGTCAATTTACCCGACTTTTTATACTTTTTCCGTGTTGTGGGTAGAATATCAAAATAGCGTGAGAAAAATGTTGTCCAATAACTTCAATTCTAACTTGAAGCTTGTAGAATTGTTTAATCAGCTTCAGCATTATCTTTTATGCTTAAAGCGCCCTGTAAAACAACGGTGTACCACGGATATAACAACTTCAAGTGTGGTTGCATACAATTTTACAGTTGAAGAGAGCCATAGTTTTTTTTAATAAAATTAAAATAACAATTTGTAAAACGGATATTTGATCGCAAATAAACTAATAAAAATTAAAGTTTTATTTTTTTTAAATTGAAACAAACAATCAAATAAAACTAGTAATTCTCACATATTTTAGATCATTTATTGATATAACTAACTGTCACTCTTTTTATTAGCCTTTTATAGCCTCAAAGAAATAAGCAGAGCTTCAACAAGAAATCACATGATATGATATTTTTGTTTTGTTTTTTTTTTCGACAATATCAAAGCACAATTCAATTCAATACTGAGTTATAAATAGTAAAAGTAAATAAAAGTTTATTGTGAAGATACTGATTCAATTTTAAATTAAACAATAAGATACTGATTCAATTTTAAATTAAACATGATATTTAATTCACAAATCTCATATCAGTTACTCTTGTATTGCTTTGCTTTGCTTGAAGAAACTATTAAAATTTATTTCAATAAAAAGTTTACAATAAGAGAAATAATTTTAAAAAGATTATTATGAATAAAATATTAGTTCCATACATATATATTTTACATTAAATAAGATGTCATTTTATATTTTCTCTATGTAGTTTTTTCTACGTTAGAAAAATAAAAGAGTTTCGTATGGATTTAACAGAGGCTTTTTAACTTAGCACCCGACTTAGGAACAGTTAATCTTTTTTACTTTTATTTGGTAGATATTGATAAATAAAAAGAATGTCATCCCCCAAATTGAAAAAAAATATTAAGAAGTCTGATTTCTATATAGAAACATTATTAGTGGATTGTAGTGGATTTTTTTTAAGTAACAAAAAAAATATTTTCATTATCGAGTATTTATTGTCTTGTAACGTTATAATATAAATCATTTCTATAACATGTTGAATTATAATGAATTTTGTTAAAGCATTTAAATGAAACGTAAATTTATTATTTTATTGAAAAATACAATGTCACTGATTTATAAGGTTATTTTTAATAAAACGTTCAAAACATTAAGAATGTAGAAGTGGTTGTTTCCCTTTTTGGATGTTTTTCCGTCATTTGTTTGTGTGTATTTGAACACACAAAAAACAATTGATGGATAACTTGACTGTAGTCAAGGCGTGTTGTTGAATTTCAATGACGCTTCCGTTCAGATAAAACCGATTGTAGATTAATTGAAGAAACACAATACAGCTCAGCCGGTAAAGCTACTATTCCCAAAGATCACACGTTCAGTGTTGGTTATTTTGTTTTTTAATATTCATTATAAAATAATTTTTTTAAATACTATAGCTTACATACATACAGAAAATTATAAATATTTAAATTTCTAGCCATAACTGTATGATATTAATATTTGGTACATAATAGTTTTAAATATAATTTATTTATACAAAATAATTACGTATTTTTATTAAAAGTACCGTGTCTTGTTAACTATTTTTTTCAGTTGCTTAGTGAAGCATATTTATTTCATTTGATTTTGCATATTAATAACTATGAATTAAATTAACAGCTTTTTTTTTCTTTAACAATAATTTAAAAGACATTTTCTCAAGTAGTCCTTCAATATAAAATCAAATTAAGTTATAAAACAATAACATAAACTATGATTATTTTATTCATTAGCATTGGGAATTTACTATTTTTCTATCCCAAGCCAATACTGAATATTTCAATATTATGTATCGTATGTTAGAAATAGTTCTCATGAATAAATTATACTCTTACCTAAAAGTAGATAATCCCACGCGGTCTGAATCATTTCATTTCATGTTAAGTTAGATACAGAACTCCAGGGACTGCCTACTCTTTAGATGCTACGAGAATAGGAAATAGCTTTCGCGAGCAACCCATTTTTAGTAAAATGAAATTGACTTTATACATGACCAGTAGCTTTATGTAATATTTACAGAACAACAAGAATATATGATAATATTTTTAAATATGTGAGAATTATATGACAGAAATATTTTTTTTTAATGTAAGATATAATTTATTTTCAACATTCGTTGTAGATATGAGTCCAACATGTACTGATATTGTTGAGTACAGAACACGTCAAGTTTTAATTTGTTTGACAACTGTAACCATAAGTTAATTTTTAAATGTCCAATGTTAATAATTAATACAATTTTTACAACGCACAAATAAATACGATTGTGAATATATTTATCTTATATAAAAGTAGCAGTTGACAGCATAGAAAAAAATTTTTCATAAACAATTCACTATTTTAAAAAAGGTTATTTTTTATTTATTATATAAGTAAACAAGTTTTTCTTTATGTTTAAATTAATAATATACTTTCAGATGAAAATTGTCTTTCAAGCTGTTTTTTAATTATACACTTGCAAACTTACATTTTTTATATAAGTGAGTAGATACTAGCTTCGCACTCCTTAAAACTTTGCTAGGTTCTCGTACCCTATGATATTTCACAGTAGTACTTCGAAATGAATTTTTCATAGAATTTTTCATAGAAAACTCAGGGAACTTGAAGCATTATATGAGAATGACACCATTTTAAATATGGCTCTTTGAAACAAATTTTAAATATTTGCTCATTAACAATTTTGTCTGAACTGGAAAGAGCCATTTTAAAGTTAAATTAGTTTAAAGTTGGATAATTCAAATGCTAGCTGCCTTTGAAAATAGTATTCCGCACTTTCTTGGGTAACATATATTCTTCTGTTAGACGTTAAATCTACGAAAGTGCAATTTCATATTTTATGAAGTAGTTGAATTTTGACCTCAGATATTATAACTCTGTAAAACTTTAACTACATGAATCAAAAAGCAACGCATGTTAGTACTATAAAAACAAGTTTTAGTGCTATAGATAATTTTACCACCATTAATTTTGACACCATATAAAAGAAATCTTCAGTAATCTTTAACATTAAATTAAAGGTTAGAATGGAAATGTACTTAAATCAATGTAAAATAAAATTCGTGAAACTCTTTCCTAATTGTAACTAGCAAATTAAAAATTAGTTTCATTATTGTAACTAGCAAACACTATCGCCTTATATATATAACCTTATAACTATAAACTTTTTCTAAGCAATATTTGACCCCAATAACTAATGAGCCATATACAGTACTATATACAGTACTGTATAAAACACTATTTTCTTTTTAATAGTAATATTTTAATACTTTTTATTGTTGCAATAACAGTCTTACTATTGGGCTTCATTAATATCCTAAATAACCCAATGTTTTATAAATTGTGTAAGGAATTCGCTGTTATACTCGCCATTGATCGGTAATAGGGTTATTTCTCTATTTAATATATCATTTAAAATATTCTATTAAAAATTAAATTTCAATAAATTATGAAGTTTTTTATAGTTCAAATAATAATGATTAATTTATATTGATATAGGTCTGATGTGATATGATATTTAAGTATGGTGTGAATTCAAGACAATGTGTCAAAAGAAAAACCTTACGGGCGACATCTTAATATTTTGTATACTTCTCACGGATTTTAATTAAGAAATCCTAACTTTTACTATTATTTATTCATTTTATTGCTTTCTTATAATAACAACAAGTCTAATATTTTTGAACTCATATGGTATGTTTAAAATAATATAAAATATATTATTGTACAATACACCGCGGAACAGTCTCCGAGTGCTCTCGAAACAAGTAATCACTGAAGCTGAAACTGAAAACGCTTTTATATTTCTAGTCGGAGTCTTTCTTGTCCACTTTTTACAAAGGAGGTCTTTTACTAAAGAAAGTACCACTCTCTATTTCTATATATTTTATTTAACAATATCTTCTACAAGTAAATAAAACATTTTTCGATATAAATTAGAAAAGATATAAAACGATAGCGATACTTTTATGTTCTTTTTGGTCTTTTTTCTCAATAATATTGCAACGTGTTTACTGGATTTCTTTTCAAATGAATAAAATTTTTGACATTTCAAATCCGATGAGCGTAGATTTGCAAGCAATTTTAGAATCATTTATAAGATTTCGTTGTTTTATTTTCATTATAATTGTATAGCTATCGAGTTTATTTAATAATTGTACCGAAATACAATTACACAATATTCAATTAGTACCTCTACTAATATGTACATAATATATATAAAAATGATGTTGTTTTAAATATACCAACATAATTAATAATGTTTGTAATAGCTAATTGACCAGCCTTTTTATCATCTTCGAGGAGTTAATTTTATACCTTTGAATGGCGATTCGTCTCCAATCCATATTGGCTTATATTCATGGACCATGATAAACACTTACAATCAATATATTATATGTTTGATTCTAGTGAAGTTTCCATTTTCAAAGGAATAAAGTAATTGTGTTTATGTAATTTTCATATATCAGACAATTACCAAATAGACCTTTTTTGGCAATTGTACTCTGTTTTTGTCTGAATCAAAACAGATTTTAAAAATTGTCAAACATTTTTAAGTGAAACTTAAAATCGTTGTATTAGAAACTCAAAAAAAACTAAAGCACGCAACGGCATCTTGGCGCTTATTGTTATTTTATTTTTTAAATGTAGGAAAAGTGATTTTACTGTTTTCCTTCAATTATATATCCGAGTTAATACAAGAATCACAAATCACACACAATCTCAGTCCAATACATACAAGAATCACAAATCACACACAATCACAATCCAATATATACAAGAATCACAAATCACACACAATCACAATCCAATATATACAAGAATTACAAATCACACACAATCACAATCCAATATATACAAGAATCACAAATCACACACAATCACAATCCAATATATACAAGAATCACAAATCACACACAATCACAATCCAATATATACAAGAATCACAAATCACATACAATCACAATCCAATATATACAAGAATCACAAATAACACACAATCACAATCCAATATATACAAGAATCACAAATCACACACAATCACAATCCAATATATACAAGAATTACAAATCACACACAATCACAATCCAATATATACAAGAATCACAAATCACACACAATCACAATCCAATATATACAAGAATCACAAATCACATACAATCACAATCCAATATATACAAGAATCACAAATCACACACAATCACAATCCAATATATACAAGAATCACAAATCACACACAATCACAATCCAATATATACAAGAATCACAAATCACACACAATCACAATCCAATATATACAAGAATCACAAATCACACACAATCACAATCCAATATATACAAGAATCACAAATCACACACAATCACAATGCAATATATACAAGAATCACAAATCACACACAATCACAATCCAATATACACAAGAATCACAAATACGCCGCACAGCATCATTGAAAATATGTATACAGAAAATATAATAAATCCAATTACAATCTAAACTTCAATTAAATACTAATCTAAAACTGAGAAAATAAATACGGAGATTGTTTGCGGGCAAATGATATCGAAAATTCTGTTACGTAATCTAAAGCTTCTCTCGGTATTCTGTTGAAAACAAATACTGAAATACAAATGGTTTTTATCTCTCATTTACCTAAGTAATACGTTTTATTATTTTTATAATTAAACTTTTCTAGTTTTTTCAATAAATCTGTTTTTTCTGTATTCAATTAAAATCAATAAAGCCTTTTTTATTCTATAACATTTAATCATAATTTGTAAATACTAAAATGCTTTTCTTATTGACAACTGTTTGTGATTTCCACCTTTTTTATTTTAATACTTTCACCTTGTACAGACGAAAATATGTTGCCATAAAGTGCCTTCTATTCGGAACAATAGTCAGCATTTAATTTCAAACTAATTTAAATAAGAAATGGTTTTTTGTGTTTTTTGAAAAGCTAATATTTTCAATTTGTTGTAAGATTATGTTATTTACCTTAATTGTTATTTATATTTATTGGCTTTGCTCGCGATTAGAAATTGGACTTACGAATATAAAATATTTACAATCGCCGTGGCCTGTTTGTATTTATATAAATATACATATCAAAATCATATTTTAAATAAAAACAAAATTATTTACTTTCATAAAAGTCTTATCATTGCTAATTTTTTTAATAAAGTTAAATACTCAACTTAAGACTTAAATAGTTCAAGACGAAAGTTTTACTTAATATAATAGTAGTTAACGAGACAACAAAGAAATGTACAGTAATTCAGAATTTCTTAAATGGGAAAGAATTCATTCTGAATACTAATTCGGTATTAAAGAGAGTAGAATAATTCTTCATAATTCGAAATTTAATTTATAATTTATTTTATTCAGACAATGTAACGTTTTCTTTATAATTTTATATTGCCTTATTGAAATATAATTTAAAGTCATACCTACATATATCATTTAAATACAATGTAATAATTATAAGTACTACATTTTTAAACTCTTTTTAAAAAATTAAAATCCAGTAGTTTTTATTTATTTTATATCTGGTATACAATATGAATATAAATATCTGTTTAAAAGATGCAGTATTTTTATTTTCTATACACATTATAGAAAAAATCTTAATTTATATCATTGTTTTTTTATAACAATAATGTTTAACAATAAATGAACAACTATTCATAACTCGTAGTATAAGGATTTTAAAAAAATTATATCAGCTAAATTAAAAATTTATTTAACAAATGATTTTGATTTGTTAGAATTATTTAGTAAAACATGTCGTAACTTAATCGTGGAATCATTCAAAGTCTGAGTTGACTGTAAGATATTATCGATCATACACAACTTAAGTACTGTAAATTATACTCCATCTTGATTGTTGAAGGTATCGAAAGATAATATATTATATATTAAAGAATCATGTGTATATGGAATATAAAATATGAGAAAAGTTTATAGAAAATTTTAAAATTTTATCTTTATAAGAGAACGACCCCATGTTTAATTTCTACAGCCTCTGGTTACGATCTACGGCTTCTTTTATAATACTTACAAAAAAAAGGAAAACAAATTATTGTTATTTAGAATCATTTATTTCTGTCTCACTATCTATTTATAGACCTAAATAATTTATATTTAAGAAATTAATATATTAAATAATAATGTTTATATATTTTGCTAATAAGACTTGTTAATCATTAAAAAGTATTTGTTTCGAAAATCAAGCAAATTTTTTTTTATTAATATAATAAAAATGCTTTATTCAAACTATATAATTCTAAACAAGACAGTCTAAAAATTGTATCAATATATTATTTTAGTGTTTTTCATGATATCTGTACAGTTACAAATTCAACTATATTGTTACAAGTTTACAAGTTGCGGTCTCCACAAACTAACTGAGATCCGATTAAAAGTTACACAAACCCTATTTAGTTCGTTGTGCGTATACTGGGAATTAGGTAGATGTATTTTTTCTTTCTAAATAGATTTATTAAAAGAAATGTATACATATTATGCCCTCCATGTTCAGTCACTTTCCAATTGTATTTTTGAAATATGTATAAATATAGATGTATAAACTGTGAATATTCTACTTCAGAATATACGAGTAGAATAATGGCGATCAATCTATTTATAAATATTGTACAAATTTTGCATACTTTGAGATCTTATTAATATTATAAGAACTTTCATAAGATAAACTTGACTAGATAATAATATGTCAATATGCCTAATATGATTAATATGAATATACAAGTATAAAATGTATTTTACATTTTTATATATTCATAGGTACTATGAATTTAGACAGTATATTAAATAGTGGACATGAACCTTTTACATTGAGTAGCGTTTTGTTACTAAGGAACTGATTTCTTATAAGATATAGATATAAAATAAGAAAATATATATAGATAAAAGAAATATTTACGTAAAGAATCATCAAAAATATTTATAAATTTGTTAATAATGCTAAAGTTTCTCAAATATATAATTACGAATAAATGTATTATGAGTGTCATTTTAAAATGGAAGTACCTTTTTTTTGTATGATTTTGTTTTATAAAGTCCTTTATAGGGTTTTCTTCCGATTTCTTCAAGCTTCTTATATATTTAAGCGAGCACGAGCGATTTTTACAAAGCTCTTTACATCCTCGAGCGCTGAAGTCTTTGTAAAATAGTGCTGAAGTAATGCAGGGAGTGAATTGTAAGGAGTAACGTCTGGATTTAAGAAGTTATAAAATTGCCTTGAAATTTTGGAGCAAAGAATTTTTTTAAAATATAATATAGATAATAAGTAATTTAAAAACAAAGATTGTTGAATGATTAATGATCAGAAAATATTATTCTCTTATTTTTATTATTCACTAAATACTTATAAAGCTGAATACACACAAATAGATACTTCTATTTATTAATGTCATTGTAGTTGATTATTTCTGGTATTTAATAATTTGCTACACAAAGAGCGTCTACTCCTTGCTCAAAGACAGCAACGCTCTTGAGAATCCTTTGATAATACAAGACCGTGGGCGGAGGTGATCACTTACCATCAGGTGACCCAGATGCTCGCTCACCCTAGTACTATATAAATAATAAATAAGATTGACCCTGATATTTACAGAGGACACTGAAAAATATAGTTATTTGTTGCGGTTTTCAAACAACTTAAGATTTGTCGAGTTTTTCATGTAACAATATCACTATAACATATAACAATATAACATATTCATGTGATGTATAAAAAATAAATGAAATCTTGTTTCATTTTTCATATATAAGTAATATTTTAGACATATATTTTAGTTGCTTTGTTAACATGTCATAAAGCCACTGTATCTATAAGGTGAAAGACATTTCACAAAAAGCTGTTTCTGACCTTCGTTCGACTCTTAACAACAAATAAAATAATTCAGACTACTTGAGTATATCTTATAAGTGAGAACATTATTACTTCATGAGAACTAAGAAATATATTGAATATTGTTTTTATGACTGAAATGTAATTTCTAGGTCGTATATTATAAACATTTGACAGACTAGCTTTTAAAACTTCTTTCATATTTTGTTTGACTGATTTCTCAACAAAATATAAAAGTGCTTTTGTAGTGTTATCTTAAAAATATTTTAGATTAGAGTCATGTAGAAATTTAGAAGCATTATGACAGTTTTTCGCCACAATAACAGCAAACTCGAGGATTGAGATTGATGCTGGTCTGTATAGCCAGTACTAAGAGCTTTTTGAAACAAATTTATTTAAAAGTTCGAATATAAATTTATTTGAAATTTTACATTAACCTGATTTCAATTCCATTTTGCAGATGAGAGCAGTTATTCATTTGCGAACTTTTATCCAGTAAAGATAAAATGTTGATAAATACAACTGTTAGGGGGTGTTGTTTACATGAGTTAATTGAACCATAAATGAATAATATCTTAAAGTCAAAGATATTGATTTCATAATTAGCGTGAAAGATTGTATAATGAATAATCAAAGTCAATCACTAAAACAATATCTCGAATTGATTTTATTGAATAAAAATACATACTATGAATCGGGTAAACTACGATTAAATATTACTGTACATTTTAGAAAATATGTAATACTTTCTAATTATAAAATAAAAAATCAACGGTTTATTATTTAAATTTAAATTCAGACAAGATTTGCTAAAACTGTTTTATTTTTAAGATTGTTATTATGATTATTAAAGTTATTGTGAAAAAAGGCTTTGTAACCTGCTACCTTTGCCAGCATTATAAAGGCTTACGGCCAAAATTCATGAAGCATTTTGAGAATATTTCAAAGACATACTCATATATTACAAATAAAACTGAATCATCTTATCACTTAATTTTCTTGTTGTTAATTCTATCAGAAAAAAAAAAAAAAAAAAATATCACTTGGCTAAAACAAATAAGTTGTTTTTGTTATAGGTAGAGTTTTGTTTAAATTTTGAAATTAAATAAAACAAGCAAGCAACTTATTGCTATAATATTTTAAAGACGAAACCATATCATACTTATTAGAAAAATATGTAATTTAGGCAGCTTATAAATCTTTCATACAAAATTTCAAACCCTATTGCATTGCATTCATATTGCATTGAGGGCGATTTCGCTCTCATAGGGATGCAATACTCAAAATCCAATTAATTCTTTATTTTCCACTAACCGCAAATTTATATCAATAATCTCATGTGTCTTATAACAAAACTGACGAAGTTTTATATCACCTTGCAAACCCTTTTTCACTCAACAAATGGAATTTCTAAAAATCGTTTTTAGAGAAGACTCCTAAATTAAATTTACCTTTCTGGCAAAAATTTCATATTTATTGGTTTGTTTATTTAATTTTTAATCAACTATTTAATTATTATTTCAATTATTAACTTTAATAAACCAGCAATGCAGAATTTTGGGCTCTATAAATGTATGAAATAACTTACCTTGCATCCTTTAAAGTATTACATTTTGCTTGAACCAGACTACTGGTATAGAAGTGTATGTGAGCAAAGCATTCACCTCTTTGAAGCAAGCAAATACCGATATAGAGAATTACTTATACCTTTCAATAGCTAAAGGTCTACGTACCACAGTCCCTTTAGAGATCGAGATTCTTTGAAGTTGTAAAGATTTTCTTGCGAAACATTCTTCGACTCAAAGTACACAGAAAACGTTGTCACCATTATAACAAACCTTTATACCAAACTTTACAAAGAAATAAAAATATTTTGTTAATTTATATTCATATCTATAATTATAAAAATGTTTTTTTTTTGTTTTGACAGACTTCTTCAATATATATTAATATAAGAATATTTATTAATGTGATCTAAATAATTTATGATGTCATCGATCATAAATTCAAAAATATTTGTGTTCGTTTTTTCTGTTTTCTTTAATTTTTTAAATTGTTTATTATTTTTACATTAGTTTTACATAAGTTCACGTTCAAATTATTACTGCTCTTAAATCCATAGTGTTATTTATTTCACTTACAAATTTATTTGTTTATTATTGAGATATGTGAAATTAACTAGTTATACCATATTATTTTAGTTATTTATGCAGTAACTGGGTATCTATTTATTTGTTTACTCATGATAATAATGATTACCACAAATTATTAGAAAAAACTTCTCATGAAAATCATAAAACCTTCAGACAATTTAATATAAATTGAACAAATTTCTGCGCTCACAATCACTGTACACTAATAAAAGAGAAAATTAAATTATGGAATACAATCTTGAGCACTTGATTTAACTTTTATAATTTTTCTCATCTTTAAAAAAGTGGGCGAGTGAAGACGTTTTCTTTTGTAATTGAAATATGAAAAGTTGATTAAAATATACATATTTTTGGCGATAAACACTAGTTAAAAATAAACCATTTACTATATTTAGTTATTAAATTATCACTTTAACACAACATTTAAACAAGAGAAATACGGGTATATAATGTGAAAAGATGTTAAAAAATACATTGAAGACGTATTCAATGACAAAAGATGAAAGGTTTAACTTTAATAGCATAAATAAAAGTATATATTTTTAGTTTTGGAAATTTTTGTCTGTTTATCTGTTTGTCTGTGTACATCACGCTAAAACTTTTTGGAGATCTGAATATACCTGTTATCAGATAATTTTCAAACTCAAAAATGAAATGCTACTTTTTAATTGAATTTTATATTTTTAATAAAATGAAATCCTATTAAACTATGATTAATTTGATTGGATTTGATAATCAGACTATCTAATACGTTAAAAATACGTAAGATATATTTAATTTTATAAGGTATGTTTAATAAATTATATTGATTTAAAAAATAGTACCTAAATCGTATTCTGAAAGTGGAACTAGTTTGTCACTACTAGAATTAAAAGAGTTGAATTGTTAGCTTTGCCTTCGATTAACAAAACTAACAAGATACGTTAGCGCTAAATTTTAATTAATTTTAATTTGTCCGAAAAATTTTGTACTAATGAAGTTTCATTAGTTTGCCGTTGAATGCTGAATGGTATTGTTGATCGAAAAACATTGCCATAAATTTTGATTTAAAAAATTGACTTGGAAATTTAACCAATTCAGTTTTGATGTTTCCTTAACCGGTAATTATTGCTGAGCGAAGCGAAGCTCTTTACTACCTAAATTTTCTACTCTTTGTTACCCTACTCCTTCTTCAATTTATGAACTACGCGCACTTAATTTTGCACACACGCGTATAATGATTCGGCTGATTTTCAATCCAGGCTGGGGCTGGATTGAAAATTAGCGAATCGTAGTTGTAGTGTTCGAGATAATTGATAAAATGTGTCCCATATAGTTAACATATAGAACGTTTTTATTTCGCGAGCGCTGCGTCGCGAGGCTAACCCCGCTTGCGTGGACCTAGTAATAAGGATATAATATTTTTAAATGATATTTTCAAAATGTCTGTTATACTTACTGTATTACAAAATAAGCCACGTTTTGATTTATCCTTTTTATTTATAAACGAGTTCAAAACTATTACCATTATATTTATTATTGTATTTAGAGAACACTATCATTTTCTGAGCAAGTCCAGGTACGGTCTGTTCCTAACTCGCAATTTGTCAAAGTACGTATCTTTTACTAATTGAACAAAATCCGAATGCCGAGATAACGAGTTTGTTACGGAGATTACAGATAGAATGGTAAGATATCGCTTCCGTTCGTCTTCGAGAAATATTATATGCTTTATATAAATATAATTTGTTACCACTTTATGAAGTCTTTATAAAATTGTTATAAAACGTATCTTTTCGAATATTCTCTATGATTCAAGATTCCTTTTTTTTTAGTTTAGTTAAGAGTCTATTTATATAACCACCACCACCATTTAGACTGTAGAGTACCAGTGGTTATGATGTAAAATATTTTCAGCTGATCAAAGTTCATTAAATTCGAAATAAAAGTATTTTTTACGCATTATACTGGCGTATAATTTGGTTACATTTTAATTTTAACCCGATATTTCAAATGCTTTGCAACAATCGTGTTCACCGGTAGACGGGAAGTAAGTGTCTGCTCATTAGATTCGATATTTGAAATTAAAGGAAATTAAGGACTTAGTTATACCTTGTACCAACACTATTAGTTTCTGTATCTTCTAAGTTTATTCTACGTTTTACGTTCAGAGGGTGGATCCATCAATTGTCTGTCCGATAATTGACCGGAACCGCTACGGGTGCGCGACCCCGGACTGCTCTAGCTGCTAGTGTCACATTCCCTTATGTCGAGTGACACTAGTATCCCAAACCCTTCTCCTAACAGGTGTATTGGATGAACAGCGGCGTAATTTTGCTAATCTTTTAAGGCAAATCGACAATAAGAACGCTGTTCCCAATAATCTCGTCAGCTCTAAGAAGCTGCCCCAATCAACTTCGCAGCGGCCACACCTTTTTTCTCATGGCGGCTCATGGAAAAAAAAAAAAAAAAAAAAAAAAAAAAAAAAAACCTGGCGAGGGCAGGGAACTCTGTCCCTGTAACAACTTACAGCGAGACCCTCACACCTAGTCTCCAAAAAGAAGGAAAACTAATATCAAACCCGGAAGTAATGCCTCCGTTTAGGCGAAAGCCAGGTATTTGCGGTCAAACCGGCACCACATGTAGTGACTTGTCATTCCTGTGGACTCTTGTCGGGGAGGAGAGTGAGGGTGGTACGGGTTCTGGGCAAGCCCATATTGCCATAAAGTCGTCTGTCCCAGGCGTAGCAGCAACCGCGGAGAGGTTACTTCGCCTACCTGCCATGCAGGGGGAAATCAACACGGGGAGTGGCAGCTACCGGTTATAAGCTCGTACAAATAGGCGTTGTACGTGCGAGCGCCAGGGGTCACTTTCGCCAGTAGGAAGATCCATTGAAGATCCACTGATCAGTTACCGCCTGCTTCAAGTCGGGCAGCCCCCGAACAATAAGGTACTGATCCGCCTCAACGTTAACTTGTTCCGTCTTGGTGAACGGAGCACAGGCCTCACGGCTGGACGTTGGCGTTGTAAAATTCACACACCTGCTCGAACGAATGCAAAACTCACAAAAAACGTTGCTTACATGCGATTCGCGTCATGGAATGTCCGTACTATGAGGACAGGCTTCCCGAATAGCTGTGGAAGTTCGGATTGTGCACAAGATCTGCGCAAAACTTACAATATTGACATCGAGCTCAAAAGGCTGAACATTGATGTCGCAGCTCTACAAGAAACCAGAATTGAGGACGAGGGGTCAATGCGTGAAGCCAACTATACTTTTTACTGGAGAGGTAAAAGTTTCTCAGAAACACGCGAACATGGTGTTGGTTTTGCGATCCGAAACAGTCTTGTTGATGCGATGGAGGCACCTAAAGGTATATCTGAGCGTATAATGTGCTTGCGTCTTAATACTAAAAGTGGTTTCGTAACTCTTATTTGCGCTTATGCCCCGACGCTCAATGCAAAATCTGAGACCAAGGACCATTTTTACGACCAGCTCGAAGAAACAGTGCTTGGGGTGTCTCCATCTGACAGACTGCACATCTTGGGGGACTTCAACGCACGCGTCGGTCAGGATACATCAGCTTGGCCTGGATGCCTCGGCGATCATGGCATAGGGAAGATTAACGACAACGGACAACGATTGTTGGAGTTTTGCGCTGAACATCAACTATGCGTCATCAATACTTTCTTTAAAGGCAAAATGATGCGAAAAGTCTCCTGGATGCACCCTAGATCAAAGCATTGGCATCAGCTGGACCTTATCCTTACGAAAAAGAGAGACCTGCGGGAAACGCTTCACACACGTACTTTCCACAGTGCTGAATGCGACACTGATCACAGCCTAGTTGTTACTAAAGTCCGATTAGTCCCCAAAAGAATTCACTCTTGTATGCCCACTGGGCGAAAAAGTATTGATCTTTCGAAGAGCCGGGACCAGGAAGTGGTGAAGGCTTTCGAGGATCAAGTTCGAGAGGAAGTAGCAACATGGGACAGTGCTGTACCAGCCCAAGAAGAGTGGAAAAAAGTAAAATCTCTTCTTACAACCACCGCAGGAAAAGTCTTCGGACATCGGAAAGGTAAAGCTCACGACTGGTTTTACGAAAATGAAGAACATCTTTTACCCCTACTGGACGCGAAGCGTCAGGCTGCTTTGAAGTATCGTCTACATCCTTGCAGTGTGACACGTGAAGAGCTCACTCAAGCAAAAGCCTCACTTCAACGTAGCACGCGGCTCTACGCAAATGCTTATTGGACAGAGCTCTGTCAAAGCATTCAAGCATGTGCAAACGGAGGGAATATCGGCGGTGTATATGAAGGCATTAAAAGAGCTCTTGGACCTATTCCTAAAAAGACGGCACCCCTGAAAGAACTTGATGGTTGCGTTATAACAAATACCAGCCGCCAAATGGCAAGATGGGTGGAACACTACACCGAACTCTACTCGTGTCCTACATATATACAACCACAAGCAGTTGGACTGATTCCAAACCTAGCTACTTGGCACGATTTAGACGTCCCACCTACCATAGAGGAATTCCACCTTGCCGTCAAACAGCTCAAGAACCGCAAAAGTCCTGGCAAAGACGAAATTATTGCTGAAATCGTCAAAATTAAATGTATCTTGCCTATTCTTCATAACACTTTGATCAAATGTTGGGAAGAGGGCTGCGTACCCCAGGACATGCGAGATGCTAATATCGTCACAATATATAAAGGCAAAGGCGATCGCGGTGACTGTAATAGTTATCGCGGTATTTCCCTTCTCAGCATCGTCGGCAAAGCCTTTGCTAGGGCCACTTTATTTAAAATACAACAACTCGCCGACCGCATATATCCGGAGGCTCAATGCGGCTTTAGATCCCAACGATCAACTGTCGATATGATATTTTCGCTGCGACAACTTCAGGAAAAGTGTAGAGAGCAACAAACCCCACTTATTATAGCATTTGTTGACCTGAACAAGGCTTTCGATACAGTGAGCAGGGAGGGGCTGTACTCGGTTCTTGTCAGCATTGGATGTCCACCAAAGCTTTTAAGAATCATGCAGTCTTTCCACGAGGGTATGGAAGCCACAATCCCACACAATGGTGGCACATCTGCTCTCTTTGAAGTACGCCGCGGTGTCCGTCAAGGCTGTGTTCTGGCACCTACACTATTTGGAATATTTTTTTCGGTCCTTTTGAGGGTCGCTTTCGGTGAGGAACAGCAAGGCATTCACTTACACACGCGATCAGATGGTAGCCTATACAACTTATCCATGCTGAGGTCCAAGCGTCACAGGGAGAACATATACGTAAATAGTCTACTTTTTGCTGATGACGCTGCGTTTGTTGCCCACAGTGAGGAAGAGCTTCAAAAGGTTATGAATAAATTTTCCCAAGCATGTGACCTCTTTTCTATGTCCATCAATGCAAAGAAGACCGTTATACTTGCGCAAGGGTGCTCAGAATATCCAAGGATCTTACTTAACGGCGCGCCACTCGAGGTGATCAACAAGTTTTGCTACTTAGGTTCACAAGTGACGAACAATCTCTCGCTTGATGCAGAGATCGATTCCCGTATCGGCAGAGCGGCCACAATGTTTGGGAGGCTCCGTACTAGGGCTTGGGGTAATAAACATCTCACGGTAAGAACGAAAATGCTGATTTACCAAGCATGCGTCCTAAGTACACTTTTGTATGGGGCCGAAACCTGGACTACTTATGCTAAACAGGAACGCCGATTAAACACATTCCACATGCGTTGTCTTCGGAGCATTATGGGCATCACATGGGCAGATCGAGTGACAAATGAGGCTGTTCTAAGCGAAGCGCAGCTCCCTAGTATCACAGCCATGCTCAAAAAAACACGGCTGAGGTGGCTCGGGCACGTGTATCGAATGGAGCAGATTCGTATTCCCCGCCAAATTTTACTCGGAGAGGTTGCAGACGCAAAAAGGCCCATAGGTCGACCATTGCTCCGCTATAAGGATTGCGTCAAGCGTGATATGGTTGCATTTAACATCTCCAGTAACCAATGGCAAGAGTTGGCTTTGAATAGGGTCAGGTGGCGTCGTCTCCTCCATGACGGTCAATCAACGCATGACGACGCCTGGTTCAAGGTTTTACATGAGAAACGCACGAGGCGTCACCAAAAGTCCTCTACTTCCCGACCCTCAGGAGAAACGTTCATCTGTCGCATGTGCCGCCGACGGATCAATTCTCGTATCGGTCTAATCAGCCACGAGCGCAAGTGCCATCGCGATGCTGCTTAAATCATCTGTCATAGATGTAAAGGCCATATATATAAGTTTATTCTATTTCATTTTTGTTTTTATAATCATTATGCTTAAAATGTTACAATGTATGGGTGTATGGTAACAAACAATAACCAAAAAAATTACTGTTCTTTTTAACAAACTATTCTGCTTGTTTGTTTCTTTGTTCAGAGGTCAAGCATAAATTGAATGGATGTTTGAATTTTTGTACGGTTATAGCGTATTGTCCCAATCATTTCTACTCCGGAAAATTCCTTAATTTGTACGTAATCAAAACACAAATGTGTTTTAAAAATTAGTTGCAACACAACAAATTAGGAGATTGTGGTGTTTTAAAATTATTTAAGTTGTTATAGACAATCCTAAGCATTTCGGAATACTTTTTTTTTGCAACGTTAGCTTGAGATAGAACATAGGTACTATGGAATATTTTTACCAATTACGAAAACCATAACAGATTAATAAAATATCAAAATTAATCGAATCAACCGAAAAGTTAAAAAATGGCCAAAAACTCAAAGTGTAAAATTTTTTTAAAACGATTTGTAAACAAAGTACTATGATTACTTTTTATATACAGCCTTATGAAATGAAAATGAGCTCTTACTTTGAGAAAAGTTGCAAATCTTACAGCATCTGGTATATACAAGGGGCAAAGAGTTATTGCAGGATAGAATATTCCAATTACAATAGTTCATTTCAACGCTTATCACAGTCGGCGCCGTCTGTTGACGAACAACAAGAATATATTTATTTATTTATTTATTTTTATATTTTCCACTTTCAATCAATACCAATGATCACTTGTGTACGTCAAATGGAAGTGCCAGGAGGGCCTATTTCGATGCCTTACATATCGAAATAAGCCCTTCTGTAGAGTCACTGTCCAACTTATAATTAAAGCAACGAGGGTTCCAAGCGCGCCCTGGTCTGAGAAGAACCACACAACAAACTCAGCCGGTTTTTTTTTTTGTATTGTGATCACTGTTTCACAAACGTCCATATATAGTAGACAATTTACGAACAACTAGAACCATCGCAATCAATTCCTTGTGGAGGCTAAATTATAAAAACCACTTAAGCAAATAAAATAAAACTATAATTATGAAACTGAGCCAGCAAGACGACAAGTTACCGCAAGCAGCACCCGTTCACGAGTATAACGCAAGGTAATATGTAGCGTTGTATATTCACACGATAATTTATTAAATAAATGAACGCTTAACAGGAGCGATTGTACCCCTAAATGTTTTTGAAAAATATATTTATGTTTTAAATAAGTATTAAAAAAAAAATTATAAACAGGCTTTTAGTGAAGCTTATTAAACTTAATTTCATGTTATGTTGGCGGTTTTATTGGATTATTTTTTTATATTACATTATATTTTGAGGTCCTTTTATTTGACCCATATTTCGTGGGTTGTACGAAAATATATAATCCGCCATTTTCTTGTGGCGCCCATTTTAGATTGATAACAATTTTGATTATATATAATTACATTGTCTTGGAAACTCAAGGTGAATATCAAATTTCGGTTCAGGTTAAATGTTTCAAAATTCAGATCCACAATTTGTCCTTCAATAACAAACTAACAGACAAGTCACGTTAAATAACAGCTTAGAACAATAATGTCATGAACTTACTTCAAAATCTTCAACACTTCTCATTTAGACGAATTATTATCAAACTGGTGTACGCCACTACACATAACACCGACAAAAAACCTGCAATTACACATCTTATATATCTAATGTAAGTTGTAATTATTAAATAAAAATATTTTTACGCATTAAAACTCGCGTATAATTTGGTAACATTTTTTTTTTAACCCGACGTTTCGAATACTTTGCAGTAATCGTGTTCACGGGAGTTCACATCTCGTCTACCCGTGAACACGATTACTGTATGAAGAAAACTAAATTAAAGTTAGTCAATTCAATAATACTAGTACTATATGTCATTACAACTTTTACGTAAATATTACGATTAAATAACATTTATGAACCGTTTGGAAACGTTTAAAGATCGAATACATCTTCGACATTGTTATTTGACAGACTTATTGTTTGCTTTCAAAAAGCTATACATATCTCATTTAGAAATTATAATTTTTATAAAAAATATTAATTACTTGACCATTTGAAAATTCACCATAAAATTATAATAGTATTTGTGATAAAAATTATTCAGCAATTAAAAAATGCTTAAATGGAAAAGAATCCATTTTGAATACTAATTAGGTATTAAATAAAAGTAAAATATTTTCTGCATAGTGTATACTGAATTGAAATTAAAAATTATACTTTATTATCTTCCCGTAAATTAACGGTTGAAGATGAGAAGTTAGAGACATTTCCCGTAATTCTTGTATAGTTTCATTTTAGTAAATTTGTCTGTTTAAATTTTTTAATTGTAATAAAATTTAATTAAACTTATACCCTTAAAATAAACATCAGTTAAACACTACATAATAATTCAAGTATTTTTTATCTTCGTGGCAAACAAAGAATATTTCTGTGTAGAGAATGTTTCTGTAGCATTAAGCCCGCCTTTTGTGCATTTGTTGTATTTTGTGCAATGAAGAAATAAATAAATAAATAAAGAATAGCAAGAATGTCACAAACTCAAGATGAAAATACTACGCAATAAGTACGCACATTAAATTGTTCATAGGATTCATATATATTCTTTTATCTTATAACTGAATAAATAATTTAATTAATTAATTAAGTGCAACGATAATGTTTGTAATTTTTTGGAAAATATTTTTATTTAAATGAGATCTTACTATAAAATTATTCAATTGGTACTAAAAGGGCGTTCGTGCAAGCATGTGATGCATATTTGATGTTGACCGAATTAACATACAATTTCATCTTTGCATATAAGGAAAGACGGATAACTAAATTACACTACAAATTTAAAAAACTAGAGATGTTATATATTTGTATTTTATAAAATGTTATAATTACTAGAATATAATTGAAATCTAACCATTATTTGAAAAAAAATGAAAAGAAAAAAGAAATCAAATATTGTGTGTTGTTTGTGTGTGCGTGCGCTCGTGCATGTATGCGTGTGTGTGTATTTGTACTGTCATTACTCCAACAACAAATTTGTGTAAATCACACTGCGTGCTTACTGTTAAATATATTAAAAGTTTATCTTTGCTGCATAAAGGTATCTTATAAATAAATGTTCTTGTTAGCTAAATAAAATTCAATCGAAATGAAATAAAACTTAACAATTGGAAATTTAATATATAAATAACTTATTAAATTTCCAATTGTTAAGTTTTATTTACGCCAGCAATTTAGTAGTTATTTCACAAGAAAGGCGAGCATATTTGTGGGTAGTTAGAAAAAATATGCTACATATAAATATCAGATTAAGAAGTTAATAACTTGAGAAGAGATTACAGAAACTGTTTCCAATTAATGTTTTAAAGAGCACTTGGTGTGTGGCTCATTTCTCCGGTCTCTGTTACGGTGGAGCAAAAGTTTAATAATACTTCTCTACACGACTCCAAACTGATTATTACAGACAGCAATTACTGCAACCTGCACTGCTTTCCTCTAAATTTATATTAACAGTCAATATGTTTAAGAGATGTTTTATAGAAATTTGTGATGTACATTCTACTTGTTTTTCAATTATTATTTTAGTGGATATTCCGAAATGTATAATAAAATTAACTGTTGCTTTAAACATTGTTTTGAATAAACTAGCAAAATATATAAACTTGTAGCAATTGTTGGGTTAAATACAAAATATGAACTAAAGTGTTTAGGATTTTTTTTCTTTGTTTTAAAAAGTTCTTTATATTAATTTCTCTTCAGCATATTTCAACAAATTGTGTAAAAATCGACACAAAATAAAGGAAAATGTAATTACACTATTTTCTTTAACAAACCTAGTTAACACGATGCTAGTATGTATTTTCAAATAAATTGTATACAGAACCTTGTTTTTAAAATTTTCTTCTAGTAATTCATTGAAAAATAGTTTTTGTAAGTGTTGCATCAACCTTATACATATTTAAACAATTCCAAATTGTCTACTTTTAATTTTATCCCATTTTAATTTACTGTTTCTCTGTACTATATATTATATGTATGTATGTACAAGTAATTCTTTTCTTCATCATTCTCTGCTTTATTTTAATTATTGTTATAATTTTTTCATAATTTTATGTATATTCCTGTAAATGTCGATGCTGCCATCGTTATAATAATATTATAATAATTCAGTGAATTCATTTAAATAGCCACTCATAATTAACATACATTGTAAAATTAGAAAAACAAAATCTAAAATTGACTTCAATGGTTATACATTTTTTTTTACATAAGATAATTACTAATATTATTCTAATACATTTTTAAAGTTATAATAATTATAAATTTCCAAATGGCAGTGCCATTTCAAAATTCAGTATTTTCGAGTACAAAGCAAGACAAAGTATATATAATCAAATATTAGTATTAATACAACTTCATAAATATTATTACCAGTTCCCAGGTCGTTGTGTCCACAAAAGGAAAGCGATTCTAATTTAAAGTTAAACAAACCCTTTTCACATCACGAGGTTTATTTGTTTGGTTTGTTTAACGACATCCGATGTGTTTCGTGATACTTTAAGGTGTGTATATTTTGTATTTACGCACATTGCTATTCTTTCAATCTCCACAAGTGGAAGACTACATTAATAACATTTTATAAGTATTTTCGCCCAACACGTTCAGTGAAGCATCATTTCATCTTATTAAAAATATAAAAATATAAGAGCCCTGCTAAGTTTTGACTATATAGTAATATACATAATGAAAAATTGTAGTGAAATATATTAGAAAATACACGTTTAAGATTTTGAACTTCAAAAAATCAACTTCTTTCTGTCCATGTATTAATTAAAAATCACTTTAATATGAAACTGGATACTGGATATTTATTGTTGTTATTAAAACGGCTCAATAAACAAAATCATCAATCGATGTTATATTTTTGTATAATTTGAAAGTGTTTGGCATAAAAAGATAATTTAGTCCATATCATGTTTTAAAATCAACAGTTTGGCTTACTACGTCTTAATATTTTCAACTCTCTTGTACATATTTTAAGCCAGCAAGCAGAACAGTTACGAGGTTCATTACATCGTCGAGAGCTGAAACCTTTGTAAAATAGTGCTGAAGTAATGCAGTGGTGAAGAATTGTAAGGAGTAAGTGTGAATTTTAGAATTTTTAAAGCTTTAAAAGTGTAAAGCAAAATTTTAGTTTTATATTTTAAACGATTTTGTACGACTTTTGTAACGTGTTGAATGTTTGCGATTAATAACATAAGTAAATCTGATTTTAAGTTTATTATCATAGTTACCCTAAACACTCATAATAGTTCCATGTTGCAGCCCATGGGTTAGAAGAGGGAAGAGTGCGAAGCGAGTGGTAGTGACATGATTACAGAATCAGCTTATGTGGTTGAATGTTAAGTCTTATAGACAGATAATACGATATTTCTTAATGTTTGTTTTTTTTTTGCCAGTGTATTGGTAACTTGGTGGTCATTATGACGATGAGAATGAGGATGTCTTCATCCTGCCGAATGACGAAGACGCCGATGAAGATAAGTTTGAGAACTAGAATAATTCTAAAGGAAATCTGTTTTTTTTTAAAGTAAGCTTTATCCGAATTTCTTTATAATAAAATATTGTATTAGTTTTAAACTTTTAAAACTTGAAGCACTTGTTTATTGAAATACTCCTCTATGCCGTTAAATTTATATATCTCTTACAAAGTTGTGTATTCATTTAGCACTGTTACGTAAATGATTTTCATAAATTATTTATAATTTAATTTTGAGGGAAATAGCTCGAGTTGAGTTCAAACAACAAACATTTGTATAAAGTAACTAGTTTTAATTAGCAAGACTTATTTTATTAAAGGGGTTCATTCTACGGATTCCAATTTGCCCTACATTTATATTTTATTTTTTATTTAAAACTATTTTATTTGTTTTGAAGGAATAACGTACTTTGTTTAGAAAAAGTAACGTATTTTTTAGTATCTTAATAATTCTATTATACGTATAGGAGAATCGTTTTGAATCATTTGTGTTTGAAAATGCTTAGATTATTTTAAGGCAGTTTCTTAGATATTTATATATGTTATACAGATTCCAATTTATCTGTTATACAGATTTATATCTCTGACCACTATTTTTGTTTTTCTTTAAGCGATCGTTGATCTTGTGCACTTCGATAGTTTGGTCACTTACAAAGAATGAAGAAGAACGATTAAATATATTGTACCATAAATGGAATATCAAGTTTTGGGAGACAAATAATTATATTTCAAGCTCATAATACGAAATTACCAAATTACTCGCAGGTCAAAAGGAAACTCGATTCCTCGGAAAGTGTGCTGAGGAAAACTAATTAAACTTGGAAATCGAAAGATCTTACATACAAAACAATTTTTAGGGATTAAAACTCGAGTATAATCTGGTTATATTGTAATTTTAATCCGACGTTTGAGTAATCGTGTTCGCGGGTAGATGAGATGAGATATCTAGTCCGTGGAAAACAAATAAATTTCCTAGACGTAGTTACCAACTCGTTTATCTCTAAGCTACGTAAACCTTGTAATTTAATTATATTTCAGTATTAATTTACATGTTCTTTTTGTAATGAATTTATAACACAAAATAAATTATATAAAGCGTTATTTATCAAATAGAATAAAATTATTATGTTTATGTAGGTATTTGAATTAAAAATATTATTGGCTCGCTGTAGTTAGATCGTTTCTATTTTTTTATAATGTTTAAAACATATTTAAAAAAACAAAGATGATTTCAGAACAAACTTTAGTTGTTATGAGAATATATAGCCTTACATTGTCGGCTTCAACTTTAGCCGTGTTTGTTTACACGTCGCTGTGTCCAAAGGAGTTGAACTCTAAATTTGAGTTAGGCACTGCGTATTTGCACCGTTTCGTGGTTTTATACTGAATATTACATGAAGAGAATCTTCACACATGGTTTAAGTCGGTTCCATTATTCTTAAATAATCTTTTAATTTGTTTTTAGATAGCGTTTGAGGATTTTTTGTACCTAACTAATATTTAAATATAATACTTTCGTTCTTCAATTAAATGTTCTACAAGTATTTAATCTTTAGAGGCTTTACCTCTTCATCCGAGCTTAGTAGTATATAATATATAAAAGAATACCAATAGTTCTGTTTCAAATTAACTACAAATTTTGTAGTGGTAATAATTATATATGTATGTATTTTGTAGTGCTAATAACTATATAACTACGTATATAGATTATAAACAACACAAGACTGTAAACATTTTCAGATAGTAATTTTTATGCAGAAGCTAAGTCAAGGAAGTTGAAGTATTATTATGATAATGATATCATTTTAAATATGGGTCTTCCAAACAAATTTTAAATATTCGCTCGTCAGCAAATTTCTCTGAACTATAAAAAGCTATTTTAAAATTAAATTAGGTAAAAGTTAATTCAAACGCTGGCCGCCTTTAGAAATGGTATCTTGCACTTTCATGGGTAACATATATTCTCCTGAAAGACGTTAAATCTACGAAAGAGCAATTTAGAATTTTATAAAGTAACTTGCAATTTAACCTCAGATATTATAAGTCTGTAAAAGTTTAACTTTATAAATAATTCTCTCAACAAGCAACATATTTTAGAAGTTAAAACGATTTAAACTGTAAAAATCTAAGTTTAAATAGTCTCAAGAATCAAGTTTATAAAATTGAAAAGGTGTTTTTGTACATTGCATTGCTCAATTTTGTGAGTAAATAAAAGATAAATACATTATTTTTGTATATAACACATTTTAGAAATTATATTATTTTTTAACTCTGTTAATCTATTTTGTATTTTTTTAAACTGAAACCCGTATTTGCGATTTATATCAAACTAAGTGCGTCATTGGGGTCCAATCGATTCATTGTATTATCAGAAAAGGGATCAAAAATAAAAAAAAAATATTTCGTAGCTTTTTTGTTTTAAACAAAATAAACGAGGACATTTTTGTTATTTTTTTTAAGCTATGAAACATGCTATATTTGCAATAATTTGTTTAATGACATTTGTGAAACTAATGATGGTGTGAAGTTTATTATAAAATAATGTTAATAATTTAATCTATAATAAATGCAAGTTTATAATTCACAAATGGCTAAAATCTTTAAGCTACACAGATACAGAAATATTAATATCATAGCCACACACACACATACGCACGCACGCACGCACGCAGGCACGCACGCACGCACGCACGCAATTTAAGGCTCCTTTAGACTTTTTTAAATTTTGCTCCTTGGTTTTTTTGTTTTATTTTTTAAATTTGTTGAATATTTTTTTTTGTTTGTTTAATAATTCTAGTTTCTTAAAAAAATTAATCTTAATTCGTTTAGTGGTGAAACAATATATAATTTTGTTTTGGTAATTTGTATACCATCCTGGGTGGAAGTCGCTGACGACTGTAGTTAATACTACAATAGTCGTTGACGGTTCTTATTTTGTTTGTATTAATTATATGGTTATAAATGTAATAAGAATATTTGTATGAATATTAGTATGAATAAAAATTATAAAAAATTTAAAATAAAAAATAAAAAATAGGAAGCTTATGTAATAGGGCTCGCACCCGTTACCTTTTGATGTATTCGAAGTATTCTTTTATAAATCTAAATAAATACACGAGTATTAAAAAATACATTATTAACTTTTTATATAAATCTAATTATTTATATAATAATAAAAACAGTATGTATTTTAGACATCTTTTAGTGTGTTTGCTTGCATTTATGAAATATGAGAAAAATATCCTAATTCCTGAGACATCATATAAAATAAATTACACAAAGTTCCTCGCCCACAAACACTGTATACGAATAAAGGCGAAAGTTTCATCAAAAACCTTGAGCAGCTGATTTAACTTTTCTACTTTTGACTCTTTTTTAAAAAAGAGTGGGCGAGTGGAAGTTGTCTTTTGTTATAATTAATTAGCGAAAAGTAGATTTCTATCTTTAAAAAAATGATCAAAATTGTTGTGTTGCTCGTAAAACTCATAAGGCTCGTTCAAAACAAATGTTAACTTTATCAGTATCACTGTTTTGTAATCAAGAATGTCCTAACAATACATTAGGTAGTGTTAATATTGTATTTATTATTGTATCTAGAGAACACTATCGCTTTCTGAGCAAGTCCAAGTACGGTCTCTTCCTAACTCGCAATTTGTCAGAGTACGGATCTTTTACTAATTGAACAAAACCTGAGTGTCGAGATAACATGTTCGTTACGTAGATTACTGATAGAATGGTAAGATATCGCTCTCCATTGTCTTCAAGATACAATGTATACTATATATACATATAACTTGTTAACGCTTTATAAAGTCTGTATAAAATTGTTAAATAGATATTTTTACATAATTATTTATTGTATAAAGAGTTATTTTATTAAAATATACTTTATACAACATAATTTCTTAATTTTATAAAATGTTCAAAGTTTAGTAAACAGGATTCATTACTTCAGTCTGTACTGTAAGTAATAATGTAATAAATAAACAAATGAATAAGTAAATCCCTTTTTTTAATATTTCACCTCCTAAAAACTTAACAATTTTAAAATCCTGACGTACTCCATACAATTCTTCACAGTTCCATTATTTTGGCACTATTTTTCAACAATGAAACGTAAGTGTTCGTAAGTGTTCCGCTTCTCAGCTTAAATGTACAAGAAACTTGAGAGTAGTCGAAAGAAATATTTGCTCAACATAAAAACTAGACTTACTAAAGAAAGGAATGAATATAGATAAAAGAATACTTAATTTCAAATGATATGTTACGTTTAAGGAATACATTTTGAATATGACTTTTAACAATGAATTAACATTTAATGAATATGCTATATTTTACTCGTTAAATACCTAATTGGCTATAGAACATTAAAAAACTTTTACTTAGAGTAAGTAGACAAAGACTATAATGTAGAGGTTTTGAATAATTAACAAAACTATAAACTGACTGTTGATTCGTACGCACGTAAAATATTCCTATAAATTATGACTTTATTCATTCACACTATTACTATATATAACTATAGTATAGCTTAAGAGTAATGGCCAATTTCTTATCAATATTATGGCTCAATATGAAAGTTACTTTGTAGTTATTAGAATGACTGGCTTTACTTAAAGGGGATTTAAATTAAGAGTTAAAAAACACCTTTTATGCATTTTGTAATCAAACATTTATCTTTACTTTTATTGTTACACATATATAATATTAATATATAACACTATATTACTATCACTGCTAATGTATAAAATACATATATACATTAAAAAATACAAATGAGACGAGTTCAAATGTGGTGAATGCAAACAAAAATCCTATTCTGTGAAATTCGCCTAACATAATTCGCACTACCACATAAAATTAAATGACATTGCAATTCTTTTGTGGTCACAGCAACTGTAAAACTCGTAATGTAAATGAAAAAAAAAATGTAACTTACTCGTATTCAAAATTAAGTTTGATTGAAGCTCTTTCATTAGCGTACTTTGAAACTGCTATAAATAACAATAAATAAATAAATGACTTATTTTTTATGGCTTTTGAACTACACAATCAATAATACATCTACAATCAATACACTAATTTCCACGAAATTATTTAGTAAAACCAATAGAAGAATTATTCGTGAACAGAATATTTTAAAAAAGCTTTTAAATAAAAAAAATCTAAATATATTTTTTGTTATTCTGGGGTAAACCATTTTTTGCAGAAAAACGGATTTGATTGATTTTATTCGAGTGTAAATAAAATAAACTTTAAAGTTAAAGTTAATGTTAATTTTAGTACATAGTTTAAAAAATCTAGTAAATATATATAATTATTATAAAATGATAAGTGCAATATCCTCCTAAGTACTCACAAATACTTTTGAATATTCTGAATAGCTTAACTTCACTAGAAATCTAACGGTAATTGTTGCAATAACCACTTTGTAGTCATACAGAGAGGAACATAGAAATATTGTGATAGTTTCGCGACATCATAACCTCGAGAAATGAGACACAGGTTAGCGCTCTTTGAAACCTAAACTTATGAATTATTCTATTATACATTTCTATAAATTCTTCTGAAGTTAATAATATGAAAATATCATGACAGTTTGATTACATTATTACATTTTTATATTTAATGCACTCAAAATAATAATTACGCACATATATCATCTCCAACAAACTGTATTTTATTTACTTACATAATTTCAATTTATTTTATAAGCTTACAATAGCCTGATTTCAATTATATTTCGCGAATGACTGCACGTATTACGAAGTTATCCCCTAAAGATAAACTTTTGATAAATTATAGCACTAAAGTTTAAGATCTTTTATATCTTAGTATAAGTGCAGATTTCAGACTTTTGATTAACAGACAGATAAAACGATTTCAAAATTTTTGTGAATCATACTAACAATTTCAAATCATTCGTAAAAAAGTTAGTAGTTTAAATATTTTTAGACTGAGGGTTGAATATACTACTCGTCAATATTCAATATTGATGTACATTTTAAAATTTAAATATGTAAAAAAAAAAATGTTTTTTAATATCTTTACTTTATTTCAGGATAATAAAAGCTTGAAATAATTTTTGATTGAAAAATATTAATTAGGATAGAGAAGACAAAGAATGTAAGCAATTAGTAAAGATATTTTTGTGAAAGTCATTGTTAACTTCCATCTTTGTCAGCCTTATAATTTATTACCAGCACTCATTAAGAATATAACAATTATATTCTATCATCAAGAATCTATAATATCATAACATCCGGCTGTACTTACGTTATTATTACCAGATTTTTTCCAACTACTTTCGAACTCTTGACTTTTGAGCATCGCGGAATCGCGGCGTGAACTGCACGCAACAGACATCTGGGCGCGCCTCAAATGAATATCATATGAAAGGTTCGCGAAAAGGTTACTCAACAGTAAGAACCTAATACATCGACTGTACGAATTTTTCAAAATATATTTAAAGGACACAGTAACGAAGTGACCTAAAGTACTTAGCAGAGTTATAACAGCGAGAAGTATGAATTATAATGAAAGTTTAATCAAGTTGATTCAAATGTAAAGGTTACATTAAAATTAAACGAAGAAAATAAATAAAACAAAATTTTGTTATAACATACATTTGAGCAATTTGATTACTTGTACTTCCTAAGTAGAATGTATATAATTAGTTATAATGTCAGCGCATCTGAATTACTGTGAATTTCTTAATTGCCGAGTTAGCCATTAAAATATATAACATAACATAAAATAGAGCAGCGCAAACAAAAGGTACTAATGTTTTATGCTAAAAAGATTATTTTTACATACGGCTTTATGAGACCAATTTTATATATTTCCTCAGTAACAAATTTCTCTAACTGCAAACAGCCATCTTAAAGTTAAATTAGTTCAAAGTTAGCCAGTTCAAATGTTGGCTGCTTCTCAAAATGGTATTCCGTACTTTCTTGAGCAACATATATTTTCCTGTAAGACGTTATATCCATAAGAGTAGAATTTCATATTTCATAAACTAATTGCACTTTAACCTGAGATATTATGACTTTGCACAAGTTTGACTTCACAAATAGTTTTCTCAATGAGAAATGCATTTTAATTGTTAGTAAATATACTAACATTTTAAACTGCAGAATTAATTTTCAATAGCTTTGCAAATGATTCTAGAAATGTAGATTAAGTATCATTAGTACATTTTAAAAATTAAAATAGATTATTACAAGCTGAGAGAGCGAAGCTATTTATGAGATATTTTTCTGCATAATTTGTGCAAGCATCAATCAAAAACGGTTTATCCAAAAATTTCCAAAATTTTGCACACTGATAGATATTAGTCTGGTTAAGATTTAAAAAAATTCAAATATTCGATGTCGTTGAGTAGTAATCACGGAATAACTTAATTCGCATAGACTTCAATAGGAAAAATTTTCATGCGCGAAAATTTAGCTTTACAATGAAAAAATTAAATAATAAAATAGATTAAAAAAACTGAAATAAAAATAAAAAAATTGTCAAGCACAGAACTCGTCGACGTTTCGTAAATGCAACTTCGCTGTTGTTTGCACCTCGCTTAACTCATAACACATACCGAGATTGTGCGAGAGCAGCGATTCAAAATGAGGTCTGGTTCGCTCGCCTACTATTTCTTATTAGAGAGAAAAACAAAATACAAAAATGATTATTTTAGTTGAACTAAAAAGCATTAGATATTTCTCATAAAAAGTGTCAATTTGAGAAAACCGGCCAAAAATGTATGAAAAAGTTTCGAAAACAAGTAATCGCTCAATCAAAATCATTTAAAGTGTAGTCCGTCCTGATAGAATTCATCTGAACAAATTAAAGAAGTAGAATCAAATCACCTAATTTTAATGATGTACTCGTATCATCCTGTAGTTGAACCAGGCTGTCGTGTATTGTCATCTTATTTAGGTAACAATGAAAAGAATACAAGATAATCGTATTTAAGTTAAAAAGTTATTACTACCAAAAATGTACAAACTAAGTTTACCTAATAAACATTTTATTTTTGTAGTTTTTGTACGAATCTAAAGCATTTGGTAATATATATATATTTTTAGGTTTGTAATCGATATAATTTTGACATAATGATCTAAATATTTCTGGATATGGTTTTCTAATATTTGCTTCTATCGGTTTCGTGAAAATTGAACGCTTTTTATATTGTCTAAATATTTTTGTAAACTATAATTTGTATAAATAAACAACAAAGTTTCTAAACACTATGGTACATAGAAAAAATTTACGTTTTGAAACACTTTTATATGACCATAAAATATAAGTGCAAATCTTAAAAATCTCCAAACAAGCACTTCACTTGGTATTTTTATCCAAGTTTCTTATGACCATGTTGTTGGTATTTAACACACATTTAACTTTAATAAAACTTTGGAACTCTAGTTCATTCTTTATATACAGATTGTAATAGGATTTGTTTTTATACAATGTGTTGTGTTGTGTGATGTGTATGTTAAACTAAAAAAAAAATGCCCTACTATAAAATTAGGAAAATATTAATTTAACAATTAGAAGTACTTAATAACAATTTAGTTGGCATCTAATAAATATAGACAGAGAAGCTTTAAGCACTTGAATCACATAACATCCTTCATTGGGCTCTAAATGGGATCTTCTTGAGGAGCGCAGGACTCATGTGCCCAATCCAATAATTTGGATATTCTATTATATATTTAGATAAATGTCGGGACAGTTAACCACTCTTCCGACAAAAGTAAGAGACATTTATTTGTACGTTATGTAATTGTAATAACTAATAATCTATTAACTACATACTTTTCTAAATATAGCGTTTAGCATTCTAGATATAGAACAGATTTAAAAATAATATTAGAATTCATTTGTGCTTGACTTTAACACTCAATCAAAAAACTACAGATTCAATAGATTATGTATAAATTTTATATAATAAGACAAACAAATGTTACTAAAAAAGTATAAAAAATATATACGCAACATTAATAAACCTATTAATTACTCCTAATCTGATTAGTTTATTATGCTAACCTATCATACAAAGAAAAGAATATTCAATTCATATAAAATGACATATTTTTAAGACTCCTATGCACTTTTGCAATATTGAATTCTATAAATCTATGAAATAATTTACTAGTTATGTTTCCTTTACAGAAATATTGTGCTTAATTGAAAGGATTCAGTTCTTTGAGGAATAAAAAGATAAAACGTATATAGGAAATTAGCTATGCATTTCAACCGCTGAAGGTTGCAATGGTGTCTGTCTTTTTGTAAATGCAATTTTAATACCGCTCATTAGGGGTTCAGGGCTATTGAAGCATTGTAAGGATTATTTAAATTTGCGATAAATATATAAATAGTAAAATTGAAATCAAACAGTACTGCCGTGGTCAGTTAATTTATGTTAAATTTAAAAACAAAGTCTTGATACTAGTACTCAATGCAAGTTTGAAACTGTTGACCACTAGCGTATCCCTTAGTATATGCATGTGTATTATATTTACGAATATTATATACTTATGTTAATACTTATCTTAAAACAAATAAAAAGGGCTCATTTTAAAATATTATGCTAATTATACCTATAGCGCAAATTGGAACATCGTTTGATAAGTGTTTTTCTGTATTCTTATCTAGGTGACTTGTACTTGAATTTAGATCAGTTCGTGTATGGTCTGCCTAAGATAATAATAACTTGCTAAATAATTTTAAATCTAGTTACTATATAAAAATGTTTTCAATTATCTTTAGGATGATGCTATGAAGTTAGAATAAATTTAAATGAACTCGGGTGAACGTATTCTATCTTATGACATTGTGAATAGACAATGAAAATTATATTCATAACAGTTTGAATTCATAAATTGAAACTAAATAAAGTGTATAAAATTACATTTTGCTTGAATAAATCTCTGTATTCATGTAAATTATTTAATGACTTTTAAAATAAAGAATAATTTAAATATAATGAATGATTGAACTTTATTATTTAAGTGAAAAATAAATTTATACATGTCACTGATTTCCATTTATTTAATAAAATACTCAAAACATTCTTCTCTCTTTATAATATAAAAGTCAAATTTTGCTTGTTTGTATGTTTGTTCGTTTATTGTTTTTTGTGTGTCGCTGATTCGTGACGCTTATGTTCTGATAAAAGCATTTTTAAATCAATTCATCAAAGCCGGTAACGCGCTGTAGCTCAGCGGTTAAAGCGACAATTATCAAAGATCAGAGGTTCAGTTCTTTAATATTAATTCTAAAATAATTAGAATATTAAATTGCAAAACTTATATTTTATATCGTTTATAACTAACTAACTTGATTATAACAATATTAGGTACATTATATTGTATTTTAAAATTCATAAAATTATTAAAATAAAATATTTCCTTACACACATGGTAAATTGTTACGAATTAAATTAACAGCTTTTTTCTTTTATAATTATATAAATAATTTAAGAGACATTTTGTCAAGAAATCATCTTAAATCATATCAAATAAGCTTTTGAAAGGTTACAATATCAAAGTTTATTTTATTCATAAGCTTAGGTTTTTTATATCCCAAGCCAATACTGAATATTTCAATATTATGTATCGTATGTTAGAAATAGTTTTCATGAATAAATAAGGCTCTTACCTAAAAGTAGATAATCCCACGCGGTCTGAATCATTTCATTTCATGTTAAGTTAGATACAGAACTCCAGGGACTGCCTACTCTTTAGATGCTACGAGAATAGGAAATAGCTTTCGCGAGCAACCCTTTTTTAGTAAAATGAAATTGACTTTATACGTGACCACTAGCTTTATGTAATTTGTACAGAACCACAATAATAATAATAATAATAATAATAAATATTTAATTCAGATAAAATCATCACAATGATATACGAATATCTTTATTTAGATAGAGATATGTTAATGACAAACTACCTACAATTTTAAGTTGTTTGACAACCGCAATCATTTTTTTTTCATTACCCACTATTATTGACGAATATTAGATTAAATCATAAATGATTTTTATATTTAATAAGATAATAACTTCTTAACACAATAACTTAACTTTAACTTTTTAAAACCTATTAAAATATGTAAGAACTTTTAATAATAAAATATTTTATTGGTTTAGTGGCGCTGTTTTATATATATTTTAAGTAATAATACTTTGGCCGATATTAGTTTCTCACTAAATAAAACATTTGGTTTTATCTGGTACTCTATGCCTTTTAAGTATATGTATAGGAATGGTATTTATTAAATAATAAAATGTTATTGGTTTTTTCTAGTAATATTCTATTTTTTAATGTTTAAATCCCAAAAACTCAGATGTGTGAATGTAGTATTTAGCGCTACCTTTTTTTGTTTCTTTTTTTTTCTTTCCTTCCTAAAACTTTAAATGAGTTCTCAAATGCAACGCATCTAAAATTAATCCTGTTTGCAGTATGGCTTCAAGTGGTGTAGGTTGACATTTTTTTCCGTTTCTTCTTTTTTTTTCGAAAAATAAATTCGAAATAAATATTGATGGTTTGACATAGAATTGTATTGTAGCAATTTATGGTTAAATATTACCTCTTAAAATTGCATAGATAACATAGTTCCATGTTATGTCATTTCATATCAAGCTTTATTGGGAAATTTTGTTATTGTCTTCGATTAAACTATTTAAAAAAATCTATTTAAAGGTAACACCATTAATCTCTCTCGTCTTATACTAGGCCATGCTAGCTGTTCTATATAATGCTATTTTAAGCTATATACGAAAATGAAACAACGATATCATGTTTGATTTCGTTTACTTGTTTTTCATTTTTTCACATATTGATGTGCAAAACTAATCTTGACAGTTTGACATTAAATTAAACGTTTTGTACAAACTGAAACATTTATTTAAATATATAATTTAAGGAGAGATTATCGATAGAATGTAATATAATGTAATTTGTAAACAAGCAACATAGTGTACCTTTTTTCATATTTCTTTAAACTCTTGTTTAATCAAAAAAAGTTATAGTTTTTATTTTGATATATACAAATAAAAATTAAAATATTTTCTTTATTTTATGACTATTATGAACATTGCTTAAATATTAAATCATTTAAATCGTAATTATAGATTATGGTGTTTTTCAACTCTTTTGTTGAAAAAATATATCATTGTGTTGGAACAGAACTAATAATGTTCAATTATTGTGTAAAATAGGAACAATAACTCTAAGGAGAAAACTTATTTATTTGATTGTCTAATACATAATGTCATAGTTAATATATTTTAGTTTATTAAAAAGTGTTTTAATTCTTTAACTTCAAAAATAAATTATTTATTTTAACTACTATATTGGATATTATATTTAAATATTTCGATAAATCAATTAAGGCACAGATTATTATTTTTAATTTCTCTATCGTATGACATATAGACATTTTAAAAATAACCAATGTATATGAAAGTTTATAATTTTTATATCAGTTATATAATATCAAAGAAACTTGCTACTTCAGTATATAATACAATACACGTATTTTTGTAGAAGAAATAGGTTCGGTAATTGTAGTTTTTAGAACTATTGTATGATTCAGTTGATTGAGATTGTCGATAGTTATCTATATTGTATACGAAATACAAAAGTGTATGGTTCTTGATGATTTGTAGTATTAAAATTTAGTTCATTTTGTATAAAGCGGTTGTCTTATAATAATGAATACTTTTAAAAGTATCAAGAAAAATAAAAAAATATTTAAACGAACTTATTTTAAATACATCAAAAAGTTGAAAAAAACAGATGTAAGGAATTATTTATATTTTGAATTAGAAAATTCTTCTACACACGGACTAAATTATATAGTAAATAAACGTTTACACTATTTGGAAAGGTAAGTATGAAAATAGATATTTTAAAAAAAGATACTTTAAATAACTTAAAAAATAGTACAAATAAGAATAACTTAAAGAAAAAATTCTTATAATTGATAAATAAACTGTATTTTTTTGCAGGTTTTTCTGGGTGACATGTGTCGTGGTCTGTATCAGTTTTGCAATAATCCTGCTGAATGTGCAATATTTAAGATTTAAAGTAAGTTCATGGCATTATTATAGCAAACTTTTTTAACTTGACTTGTCGGTTGGTTTGTTAGTGAGGTCCAAATCTTGGAAGTGAATTTCGAACCTTTAATCTTAACGGTTTGTGATGAAATTTGGAATTCATCTTGAGTTACCATGATAATATTATTATATATAATCAATATTGTTATCATTCTAAAATGGTCGCCGCAAGAAAATGGTGGATTATGTATTTTCGTACAACCCACGAAATGTGGGTCAAATAAAAGGGCTTGAAAAAATAATATAATATAAAAAAAAACAAACCAATAAAACCACCAACATAAAATAGAATTAACTTTACTAAGCTTCAATAAAAGCCTGTTTATAAAAATTTGTTTAATACTCATTTAAAACATACGTATATTTTTCAAAAACATTTAAGGGTACAACCGCTGCTGTTATTTTACCATTTATTTAATAAATTATCGTTTTAATATGCATAGAAATTTAGTGAAATGTACAATGTGTGAATACACAACGCTACATATTATATTCTTGTTGTTGCTCAACAGGCGGCGCCGACTGTGATGAGCGTTGAAATGAACTATTTTGATTGGAATATTTCATATCCTGCAATAACTCTATGCCCCTTGTATAAGCCAGATGCTGTAAGATTTGCAACCTTTATCAAGTAAGTACTTATTTATTTTCATGGGGCTGTATATAAAAGGTTATCATTTTTCTTTTTTAAATAAGTTTTAAAAGCATAGTTTTTCTCCTAGCCAAAAGATCGCTACTAAAAAAGCGCGCGCAAAATTTCCCCATGCAAAGTCTATGGGAAAAATAAATTTTTTGACTAATTACTGCAATTAGGCTAATGAGATTTGAGAGTTGTCACTATTTTTCAGCAGTGTAGCATAATGAGACCTTTGATTTGAGCCATCAACGATATTTTTCCCTTTAGTGATTCTCGAGCTACAGTGTGCCAACGAAATCGCTTCCTGCATTAATATATAAGATATATCCATTTAGAGACGTCATTGTTACTATAAACCTAAATTCTACCTCTATTCTATAGTATGATACAGAGGAAAGTACTAAGATGCACTTTATTTTATTAATGATCTTTATATAAAATAATTGCTGTTAATCTAAGCTAATACTCTTACTAATTGACAGCGCCTAAGCTGTCCCTAGATATATCTATAAAATTATTTATCTTTCGTTAAATAGTGAAACTAATAACAAGACAGGCTTAAAAACAAATGGCTACTTTTGGGCAATAACTCAAGCTGCTTTAGACACCTTAGAGTACATGGATCTGACTGTTACAAAAGATGTTAAAAAGGTACTTGTTTAAGCTAAAAGTAATATTAATTGAACCTAGTAAACAAAGACTAATGTTGTTTAATGACATGTTCATTCAAATAGCTAACTCATCCGAAAGATTACGCAACAGTGGCAGCTTCGTTGTTCAGGAATTTTGACAAGAGTTGGCTAACCACTAATACCAACTGGCCAGTTTCTGTTGAGGCAGCAATGACGGAAATGGGGATGTGTCATGTTATCAATTCAAATGTTGTGATATTTGACAAGCCTCAGTAAGGAATATTATAAATATGAATAAAGTATTTTTAGTTTATTTTTGTAGTCTGTTTAAAATGTAATCTTTCATTTTATAAACTTAACTTTATAGTTAAACTTATTTATTTATTTACTTTATTGGGTAATCCAACAGTGCATATAAAGTTTAAAATACAAATATGATAAAAATGTACATAAAATAGGACCAAAATAGGACTACACTATTTAACAATATTTAATATATGAACAAAATAAAAAAAAATTGTGTTTATAAGATATTGGCAAAAGATAATTAAAAAGAAATATTAGAGGGGTAAATATGACAAAAAAAATCAAAGCTAAAAGCTATACTACTTACTGGAGCGGGTGTAAATGGGTATGTGTGGGTGAGTGTAGATGTGTGTGTATCTGAGGTTATACTATTTAATTTTTAGTCAGTTTCATGTGTTTTCTTAAGGCAGATATAGATGTACTGAATAAACCAATATGTGAATAAAATTTATTATATGTGTAGAGACTTAACTGAACTTAACATTATGAAAGACGAAAAGGTCCATTAAATAATGTTTTTATTTTTCTAGCGATTGGAATGCTTCAGTGCCGGCGTCCGTAAAAAGAAATATTGAGTTATCTGTTTTCGAGACTGATTTCTTTGCTGAGATCACTAATTATGCAAATATTTATAAGGTCAGGGATTTTATATACTTTTTTATAATTTGTTAATTTGTGTCGTTAGTCGTAAATTTGTAGAAGTTACTATGTTTTTAACTTTTTAAATTTAATAGTTTTTGATTTTCTTCTGTTTAAATCGTTTTAATTCAAATAAACAGCCTACTTTTCAAGATGAGATATTATCATTTCACAATTTATATGGCCAAAAAATATCATAATATTCAAAGAAATATACTTTAAATTTTAACAATACGTAAAAACGACAACGCGAGCATTTTTAAAGTCTTGTTTCTGGTCTTCAGGTCTTCATTCATAGTCCTGATGAGATCACTATGAGTACAACATCATCTTTTGGTTTCGATGTTGAAGGCTCGATATCATTTGGGTTGTCTGTCTGGAGCACTAGAATATCAGAAGAACTTAGACATACTTCAATACGGACGAGAAAGTGCAGGTTGGTTAATGATTGTAAAAAAAAATGTTTTTTGACAAAATATCGAAAGACCTTACTCTTTTGTATCACAAAATGTATGAGACTAGAAATTATCCATTTTAACTTATTTTTTTTATTTTATATTACATTTTCCATTATAATTAAATAATAATAAATAAAACTCAAATCTTTTTTTATATTTAACCAAATTTAAATCCAATCATTTCAAACTATTTTAAAAAGATATCTTTTCAGTATAAATCATATAGGTCATGTTTATTTGCAGAACATTATTATTAGTTATAATCAATTGTTAGCGGCGTCCCGATTGAAAACAAATTAACATACCGTGTATTGCAGATTTACTAATGAACCTATTGGAGAGCGATATCCAATTTATTCATACAATCATTGCATACTGGAATGCCGAATCAAAATGATTCAGACATTGTGTGGCTGCGTTCCTCATTTCTATAGACCATTAGGTATTTTTTAAATATATCTACGTAATCTGTAACTGAAATTACTTAATTGATTTTTTTATGATGTTTTAACTATATTAAACTATAATGAGGCTCAAAGACAATACGAAACAAGAATGTCACGAGAACTGGTTGTTAAAATGCTCTTATTAGTTTGTCTCATGCAGGTCACGAACGCATATGTTATATTGAACAGCTGCAGTGTGTTTTAAACTACAGAAGAGAAATCGTTACATTAGCAGCTTCTAACAAGACACTAAGAAAATTTAATTTTCACAAAGATCTGCCAACTATATCTAGAGACTGCGGTTGCCTTAGTACTTGTGATCTGGACCAGTATTACAAGGATCGGGAAGATTTTGAGCCTGAGCCAGGAATAAATAAATTAAAAATTAAAATAACTTCGTTTCCTAAAGTCAGAGTCGTGAGAGATATAATTTTGAACTTCAATGACATTATACGTAAGTTTTTGAAATTTGTATTTTAGTTTTGAATTACATCCAAAATTAATAAGCAAATTAAGATTTAACTATTATTCATATTATATTTCAGTAAGAAGCGGCGGAGTCGTAAATTTATGCATCGGCAGCTCTATAATATCGATGATGGAATTTGTATTAGTCACAGTTAAGATTATTATTTATATGATATTGCGAATATTTTGATAGCTTTTAAGAAAATAAAACACATTTAATGATATCATAAATTTTTTGAAACACGTCACATTTACCTATTAATACAGATTAATTATAAAAAAAGGAATTTTGTGTATTACAGACAGATCGCTTTTAGCGAAAATTTGTCTTTTAATATGTCCTCACAAACACACTATATTTAAATGCATAAAATGACATAAAATTCATTAACTTAATTATCATTTAAATAACATGTTTATGTAAACGAGAGATGTACTGAAACTAATTTAAATGCTAATTTAATGATAATTTAAGGCTTTTGATAGGACCTGACATTAAATTTTATTTCAAATACTTGTAGCAGATGGTATATATGGCGATCTACTGCGTTCATTAATTTCCTACCTCCAAGACCAAAGTCAAGGTTTTTATTCTTCTTTTGTTGAAGTTTCTTCGGGAGTGCCTCAGGGCTCTCAACACGGTTCTCTTCTTTTTAATTTATTGATTATTAAATCAAACCATATTCCACCATAATATAATATTGAATAAAGTTTCCGTGGTGAGAGACATGCGAATATTCTTTGATGATAAACTTTCATGTTTTTGCCATATTTATCATATCGGGAATTTACGATCTCTGCCCATCTGAGAATGGGCAGGGATCGATTCTTATAATATATTGATTCCAATTATATTATATAATGCTTATGTTTAATTGAATGAATGAAGAATATTTAACTGCCAATTCATGTTTATAAGTAAAATTTAAAAAATGCATAACCGACAATTTTACATCTGAATACAATTTAGGTTGCATTGTAGAACTTTGTGTTTACTAGTCATGTAATGAACACACAAATTTATATTAATTAGATGTATTATTTTAGTACGCACTTGTATATTTTGCGAGTCGATTTACAATTTAATACGCCTAAATCTTATGATTTATAGCACAAAATTTATACAGTAGTTATACGTATACTCGACACTCAATATGAATGATTATTAAATTCACTAAAGTATTAAAACAATGTGAAAAATACATCTCAGCTTATCTCAGTTTTGTTTATTATGATAAGTAGCGTAATATAGTTACATGTCCTTCTTTATATGCAAAATATTAAATTTTATGGTAATTGGGTCAACATAAAATATGCATCACAGTCTTGCATGAGCGCCCTTTTAGCATAATTCGCATAATTTTAATTTCTTTTTCGTCTTATCTTGATATGAATAAAAATTACTTTCTTTAAATATTAAAGATATAGCTATAACAATTAACTTCTGAAGAAAAAACTTATATAGTTATTATCATATAGTATATATATATATATATATGTATATAAGCAGATAAAGAAGTACTTGAGTTTAAAAAGGTTTTTGTGAACTAAATATGTTTAATAAATAATAATAGTAATTTTAAAATCCATTACAGGTTACAATTATGTCTCATGTGTATAACAAGCGTATTTTGCAGTATCCATTGAATTTGATAAGTTAATAAATAATTTGTAATTCAGAACTTAGATATTGTAATAAAAAGACCTTGTATTTCATTTAATGTTCTTTCTATTCATCCTGTGGTAACTATTAGACCTCCACGCGTTAACCCACCCACATAAATCCTAATGGTATCATACTCATACTTACAACATTACCGTTACGATGTTCACATCAAATATATGATCGATTTTTATAAAAATCCTGTTTTTCTTATAATGTCAGGACCCTCTTTCCACATATATATTAATAAAAATTAAATTGCATTTTAGGTATCTGTAATTACAAATAATAATACTGAATGATGTAAATCCTAAAGCTTGAGATATAATATAAAATAAAATGAAAAAAGTTCTGCGCCCACAAACACTGTACACGAATAAAAGGGAAAATTAAGTTTTGAAATACAATCTTGAGCGCTTCATTTAACTTTTATAGTTTTTTTTTTCATTCTTAAGAAAAGTGGGCTTCTTTGTTATGATTAATTAATGAAAACTTTAAGTCTATATTAAATAAAAGCAGTCTTAATAAATTAAACAAATCGTCTTTATTTTTTTAAATCATAATTATACGTTGATAGCATCAGGAGAAGAAAACCTCAAGTAAATAAATGCTGTGTGTGAAAATTGGTATTCATGTACACTGAAAGAATTTACAAAAAAGGCCTTTAGTAAAGTAGTGAACAAATCTCAAACACATTTGTTTTTTATTGTAAGCACGGCTGATAGAACCTGTATCTTCTTTATTATATTCTATCATGGTACAATTGTCAATCATTTCATGATTAAAACTTATTACAAAAAGAAGGAAGTAAATCCAGTAAGTTATCGCTGGTTACAATGCCAATATTTTCCGTTGATCACAGACCATTCGATTCAAAAGTTGTAATAGAGTATTTGTACTTTTGTAAAAACTGCTTTGTTATAAATTACTTTAATAGATGAGCTAAAAATAACATCAAATACTAAAGAAACGAAACACGAGAATTTACCAAAAAATGTTACTATATTATAAAAACTATTTTATAAGTTTTTCCGTCCGTCATCGATTTATATTTAAAAGGCATCAGATATGATTATAATATAATATGTAATATATAATAAAATTCACCTTATGAGTATTATTCGAATTGTTCCAGATTTATACTAACTTAGAAAAGCCCTGGTTCCTTTGAAATAATAAGTAAATAAAATAAATAATTTTTTATTGTAGCTGTGAAAAAAGTTTAATACAACAATTTCATAAAAGTTATTTTATATAATTATAAAACACATTTACCTTTGCTACATTATTTAAGATATACAGTACGGTATAATAAATATTAAAAGGATGAATCGTTTTAGTCTGTTATATTTTAAAATTTTGAGATTTACTGGTTGCCTTTTCTATTTATGTTGTAAAAATATTTTTTCTTTAATAACGAGTATCTAATATATTTTACTAGACAGTGGGTAGAATCTATAGACGTGATTTTCTCGAGCCGTGAAACCTATAAAATGGAAAATAAATAATGAAAAACAGCTAAGTCACTTGTATTTTATTTACACTGAATAAGCTTTCCATTTGCATGTGCAAATGTCGCTGCAGAAACTTATTTAAATAAAGTAAAACCTTTTATCTTTGTCTTCCACAATATCAAAGAAATAAGATTTAAAAAAATGATGATAATTTTATTAGCACAGTGACTTACACAATGTAAATACAATAATAGAATAATTTTTATATCTATTTGGCGATTAGATATTTTTTATAACTTCTATACTGTCCAAAGTTAAAAATAATTATAATAAATAAACTTTATTAACACGTTATCGACTATGTATTGTATATAAAAATACGTTTATTTGGAATACGGCAACCCTCATTGTTAAAGTATAAACAACAAACGACGCCATTTTATTTACTTCATTCGTCCTTCAACCTCTGGAGTGTTCGTATGTTGCCATCTTCTCTGAATAAGCAATTTCAATTGTTATTTGTAACATTTTCATTAAGTATATATTTTTTTTATTTGTTTTGTTTCGTTTACGTTTTAGGTGTTATCAAAGAATCTATGACGGACGCTTAGCGATCGACTTTTTCGAGTAAAGGTCACCAATGACGTGAAAAAAAAACTTGTATAATTTTTTTTTATTAATAAAGTCAGTTACGATTATCCCGTTTGCCAAGAAGGTCGGCCAAGATGGCCTTGGAGTTTTGTGGGACTACCTAGCAACTTGAGGAAGCTGCCATTTTTAAGGCTACCGACTAATTAACCAACGGTTGCCCTCGACGCCTGAGCGGAACTCAACAGAATCGCTTTTGCATGCACTGTAAGGCGTAAACATTCACGTTGGGCAGAAGCCTTCCCAAGACAACTGCGATGGAAGTCAACTTCGGGACCAACAGGGAAAGATGGGAACCTACGTTTCATCTACATTTCAGGGTGAGGTCACCGCTACAGCATTTGTTTGCTCAACTGTTGTGACGTTGATGTCAGTGTATTCACACCAAAAGGCCTGATAGGTCCAACTCCGACGGTACGACAGATTATGGAGGCGAAACAAGTCCGGAAGTGTGCGACTACACCGATGGCTCCCTCCGGAGGAGCCCTTAGTTTCTTAACAAACAAAAAATCGATAATTGTTTTGTTACATTTTACGATATATTTATTTTTTAATAAGAAGACTTGTAAGATGCTTGAAATGGCATTTAATAATACATGGTTGCTTCGGCCATTTAACACTGTGTGTTTAATGATACAAATAATATAATTTGGTAACGGTCTCAACTATCCGAGGCCATATCATTCGAAAAGATGTGCTATTGATTTATGGAAGTTAAGGCATATTTGTAATGTTGATTGTAATATTAAATACTTTTAAATCTAAAATAATATTAAAGAGTTCTATATACGTCCAATTCAATTTATTGATATACGACATCAAGTATCTACTACTCGTATGTACCTTAGCTATTCAGTTATCAGCTTATCAATTTGCAAATAGCTTAACTTGTACTAGTAATTGTTATCAAGTATTTAGATTGCGAAAACGTATTTGCGTGCAACGGAAGGGAGAACCGCGGCATCAAACAAACGCCCACTTCGCGTCAGTAATATCTCATTAAGACCTAAACACTGGCATTACATATGTCCATTGAAATAGCTCGCTTTGATAAATCGTTGTTTGTAATTATACATTGTGCTTACATGTGGTACTTACTATAAATTCATCATCATTAAAGCAAAATAATTTCATTGTATGTATTCCTGTAATGTTAATAAGAAAATTGCATTCGAACCACCTGGGGATGAGATTACATATATAGTTTGTTTTGAGCTTTGAAATGTTGCACAAAATGTGTACAATTTTTCTTAGATTTATGTTTTTTTATATTTCTTTTATTATTTACTCTAGTCTTCTATTTAATTCGTTGTGTAAGCTAACTAAGTACTTACCCTTAGATTATGCAATCCTACCTTTTTAATTATGAATAAATTGAGGAACCCAAATAAGTCTCTAGATAATAATATAATAAATAAATTATACTAAATATCTTGCCCTCATTTAAAAGTTTTATATTGTAGAACGTATAAGAAAATTGTCTGAATTTTAAATTTTTATTAATTAATTTACAATTTGTTTTTTAATGAAATAATAATAAAATTAAGTCTTTTAGGTGGTTCATACTTTTATTGGTAGCAGTGTATATTCTGATAAATTTAGTTCATTTATTATCGTCACGAAATCAAATATTTTTTAAAGAAAATTTTATTTTAATAAAAAAATATATTAATTACAATGAATTTTATAATCATGTTTTTCATAAACCTTTATTTTCATTAAATATAATAATAGTTTCAAGCAAGCTTAAGATCAAAACGATACGATTTTGTGTCTCGGGCAGAAAATAAATAAATATACAACAAAAAAAGAATTAAAATATGATCATTAACTCATATTAATACTCATGTACATTGAAAGAATACAATTCTTTTATTATCGTATGGTAAAATATTATTTTGCATGTCTCCATTAAATAATTAAGTAAAATTCACATGAGACTATAATTATCACAATAGAGTAAAGTATGTTTAAATTACTCTTAACCCAAAAACAAACATGGCCCATCGCTTGCCGCTACGCGTACACTTCTACAGACACAAACACACACACACATACGTATATAAAATGCAGTGTTGCGACTAATAACGGCTTGGTAAACTGATGATATCTTTGTTAAATAATATAATATTAAACTTTACGAAGTTGATAACCGAGATGTGAGTTACATAGATTTTTATTAATATAGTAGGTTCTTCAATTTTATGTATTAGTCATTGTTTAATATTATTTATTTTTCTAATGAATAAACTGAATGACTTGACTTTGGTTCTTGGTAGAATTAAATCTAAATTTTATAGTTATATTTCCTTTATTTTCAAAAAAATTGTAAAAAGGTTATTTTTAAAACTACCGGTAGCAATACAATAATCCCATGAGTCTCAGTTGTTAGTTTTATAGCTGTGGCCTTATTCTAAACCAAAAGAACGCTAAAAATTAAAAACATTTTGCCGTTCGTTTAAAATATTAACAATAATAGACTTCAGAACATAATCGTATGTGGAAGTTAATAATTTACACAAAATTGGAAATAAAATTCACATGAGACTATAATTATCACAATAGAGTAAAGTATGTTTAAATTACTCTTAACCCAAAAACAAACATGGCCCATCGCTTGCCGCTACGCGTACACTTCTATAGACACAAACACACACACACATACGTATATAAAATGCAGTGTTGCGACTAATAACGGCTTGGTAAACTGATGATATCTTTGTTATATAATATAATATTAAACTTTACGAAGTTGATAACCGAGATGTGAGTTACATTGATTTTTATTAATATAGTTCTTCTATTATTAGTTCTATTCTATTCTTCTATTATAGGTTCTTCAAATTTATTTTAGTCATTGTTTAATATTATTTATTTTTCTTATGAATAAACTGAATGACTTGACTTTGGTTCTTGGTAGAATTAAATCTAAATTTTATAGTTATATTTACTTTATTTTCAAAAAAATTGTAAAAAGGTTATTTTTAAAACTACCGGTAGCAATACAATAATCCCATGAGTCTCAGTTGTTAGTTTTATAGCTGTGGCCTTATTCTAAACCAAAAGAACGCTAAAAATTAAAAACATTTTGCCGTTCGTTTAAAATATTAACAATAATAGACTTCAGAACATAATCGTATGTGGAAGTTAATGATTTACACAAAATTGGAAATAAAATTAAAAAAATATATTTTAAATTCGAAATGATTCAAAATGTATTGTTTGTCAAACCTTACAGTACACACACATTATCTACGCGGTTTCTTTATTCGTTAATTATACACAGAAATTTGGAAAAACTGAGGGTTAGTGCAGTAACATATTCAGGATGTTGTCGATCCTACCGTTTTTTTTTTAATTTCTTATTTTTATTTTATTTTGCTTCCTTTTTTTTGTATTTTTGATTTACAATTTTTAATAAACACACATTAACAAAATGTGAATGTGTTGCTCGACATAGATATTACTATTATTATTATTTCAGTTATAAATAATAAGAATAATCCGCTTCTAAAATATTAAAATACTGTTTATGTACTGTTTATTTTTAATACATAAAATCCCTATGTTTTTCTTAAAATCAAAGTAACCTCAAATAAACCAAATAATGCAATCAGACACCCACTGCGACAGCGTTTATCCGAATTACCTTACAAGAACTCAAGTTACAAACAATGTTTTTAATTATTTAATATATTGGATAATTAATAATAAATCGTCTTAAACAACTAGTAGTAGCCCATCTAGGGATGAGAAGGGCCGGTGGTCGCTAATTAAATATGGCAGCTTCAACCCCAACTTGGAATTTAATATTGAATAGTTTTAAACTTCATAACACTATGCCTAATCAAGCGAGATTTCGAATAACGATGACGTATCATAAAAATCCAAAATAACATATTTGAAATAATAACACTTTTATTATAATTATAATACTTTTATAATTATAATAAAAGAAATAACTCTTTATTATATATATATATATATTTTGGACCATCATTTCAGATGTAAATAAAATGACGTAGCATACATCTTTCACGTGTAGTTCTAGTATTTGTTATAACTTCTACTATATATAATAAAAACACTGAAAAGGTCAAAATGGAAAAATAATATATCTTGAATACTATTTCTGAAATAATCTATAATACATCTTAAAAACTTTAAATATTGGAGATGCCGTTGACTTAGTTAAAAATTAACTGACTTAATTGACATAACAACAATTATTTTATACTTATAAATGTAAGATTCCAAAGAGCTTACATTAATTAATAAAGACAATTTAATTTCTATATTAAATATTATCTTAAAAGATTGTGTTACTTTATATATTTCGGCTGTTAACAAGAAATATTGGCCAAACTATCCTTACAGTTTATAATTTAAAAGTATGAAGCCAAATATATTTTTAATCTAACGCTTTATTTACAAACCCGATGTTGATAATGAGTTGTGATCAATGGCCTCGTAAATGCCAGCCAGGGTCTTATGAAAAGGTACATACGAGCAAATACACACTAAAGGTTTCTCAAGTAAACAGAAGGCCACGAAGGCGATGTTGTATTATAATTTACGAAAATCGCATTTTCACGATAATGATCTGTTTAACTTTGTGACCACTATAAGGACTAGGTGATGGTCAGATATGAGGCAATTTCTATCAGGCCCATATTTATTTTCCATTATAAAAGAACTTCTAACGGTAAGGTTTATTTTTATTAGTCAACTAAATAACACAAAAGGATTCCTTATATAATTTAAACAAATTTTGTAGTTCAAAATAAGAGTGAAGATAAGGTACAGTGTAAAATAGAAAAACTTTTATGGAACTTAGAGGTAATTTTATTTAAATATATGACAATATATTTAAATAAAATTGATGACTCATTTTTTATTAATATTTTAATTTTGTTTATTTTGCCAATTAATATTAAATTTTACACGCCTGTAACTCGTTACTATCACAAAAGCCACTCCCATCAAAAAACACCTTAAATTAATAACAATAATTATTTTTAATAGCCATCATAAAATACACCCATGCATGTAAATTGACAAATTTAAGATAGAGCATTCAGGACAAATACAAATACAATTGAAGCCTTTATTATTTATTAATATTACTTGCTATTTATTATTAAATTAAGAAAGATAAAAGGAGAAGAATTTCCTAAATATAATTTTATGTCCACCTGCTCCCCAAATTCTAATATGAACCATCTACCAATCTCTACTTGTACAGATCTAACTTGTTAAGGCGCACGTGGTCTCTTATCAAGATACAACTGTCTCACTAACTATGAGCAAGCGAGAAAATAAGTGTCTATACCATCACAGTAAATGGAATCACTTGCACACTAATACTAACTTTGTAGACATTTTAACTCACCATATTAGGGGTCAAACAACAGTAAATTATGGCTGCATTATGAATGTCCACGGAATATCTTGCTTTAAAAAATTATTTATAATATATCTACCTGTAGATATTGGGTAAATCCAAAAAGTTTTACCTACATTTTACCTAAATAAAGGTATGGCATGTATTTCTCTAGTAATAAGAAAATGCATTTCTACCACCTGGGATCGAGATTACACATACAGTTTGTTTAGAGCTGTGAGACGTAGCATTACAATATTACTCTAAATTTACCCAATTCTTTCTACAATTTTATTGTCAAATATTTCTGTTTTAAATCGCATCACTTGTTTTATATAAGTTAAGGAGGACAAATAAGTGTCTATTAATATTAATTAAATAAATTTGTCAAGAATTTTAAACTAAACTTTTTAATCGAATTGTCTGTAAATAGAAGTTTTATAGTAGAATTTAATAAAAAGATCCACTTAATTACTATTAATATTTAATAAATGAAGTGGGCATATAATTTCCTTTACTATAATTAATTAGGTTTCTGGTGTTTCATTAATAATATTCTGTGAGAAAGTAACTTTAAAACGAATGATTCTCTCACAATTTCGCAATCTGTATTGTCTGTTAAGAGTTGGCTTCAGAAATAAAGGTATGCTTTGTATTATTTTAGGTCCTATTTTATTAAATGTTGTTTTAATATTTTAAAATTTACTACACTAGAAATGATAAGAGATAAAAGAGTTAAATCAGTATATTTAAGTAATTTATATTTCTTTATGATAAATAAGATTATCATTAAACATTAAACAAATAGTAGTAGTAGTCAGATCGAACATGGGAGTGTTTGTAGTACAAATCGAAGTACGTGTGCTAATGTTAACAAAAAGTAATAACAATTGTAACAAAATTGATAAATGAGTTTCTTGAGTTTCTAAAAAAATCCAAACCTTAAAACAAAAAATTACTAAATAAGAATATCCCATGGCATCTAAGAATCTTCTTTTGTAATTCTTTATTAAAAAAATATATAAAATTGGAATTAAATAATATTATATAAACTCAAGATATATACTCTGAAAAAGAAATTGTAAATAATTAATAGAAAAGTGATGTGTAAAATACATACAAAACTTTGTTCTTTTCTGGGGCCAAAAGCAATTTAAGTTGATAAAAGTGCTATTTGCTAAACTAGAGTTCTTTACAGTGCCGTGTGCCACTAATAAAACATTAAGTTATTCCTATTACGTACTTTCACAGTTCTGACATCGTTTATGACTCGTTTACCACTTACAAAAGTTTTTAATAAGCTTTTTAGGATCTAATGGAAAATGACAGAACCGTATTGAAGAAACACTGACAAATATGTTGTTATATGTATTATGATATGTATCGGGACTAAAATAAAAAAAAAAGAGTTGGTTTTGCCAAATATAATAAAGAGATTAAATTAATTGTAATGATTATTAGTTTTATATTTTGAACAGGCTTTAAAACTACTATATATTTTGAAGTATAATATTATATTACATTAACATATTAGATACAGATAATAATATACAGTACATTGTAAATGATTAAGATTTCATTAAGTATAAAAAAACAAATTAAAAAGGTCTTTACACTGTCACAGACTTCTACTTTGTGTGTGACCTTAGGCAGTATTTTTTATTTGTTACATAGATTACAAATATACATAGAAAAATTTTATTTTTGCGTCATTATTATTTATAAAACGTAAAACTTCGTAGTAATAGAAGTAGAACCCATGTAGCAAAAAAAGAAAATAACCATCTCTTTGTAAAATTGACACCGTTGAAACAAACTTTTATAAGTCAATTATTAAAGTACGTTTTAGTATCAATTACAAATAACGGTAAGAAAAAGCCATTCGACTATTCTAGGTCCTATCACTAAGCTGGTTAAAATGAAGAATTATGACATTCTAAAGAGCCTTTGTAAGAAAATATTTTATATAGGTTTTGGAAATTTTTGGTATGAAGACGATATAATAGGAAATGAAGGCAGTATTCGGTACAAGATATTTTTTTACCTTTTATTTTCAATGTACGGGTTCTTGACTTTATTGGAAGTAATGGCCGCTTTATTTGCCGAATTACCAGAAGATGAAAAAAGAGATTCAGTTACTTTCTCAGTAAGCCATACAATTGTGATGATAAAGATGTTCTCGGTTATAGTAAATAAGGAATCAATAAAAAAGTTATTACACGATATAATTCGTGTTTGCGAATTACACGAAGAAGAAACTTTGATGAAAAAAAAGTATAGAATTATGAAAATAAATGTTGTAGCTTATTTTATTACATGTTACGGATCTGCTGCCTGTTTTGTTTATGAAGGTTTTAGAAAATTTAACGAAGGTAAGACCATCTATAAAATTTTAAATTGTTTATAATATGATACATTAAATACGAGGCCAAATCTATACATTTTAAACGTTTTAAAAAATATATTTGCTACAGTTGTTTAAAGTGTATATATTTTTTATTTTAGGATCTCATTTCGTAACTGTAGTAACGTACTACCCTTCCTATGAAGACAACTCGCTACTTGCTACTGTGGTCCGATTTGTTACTACAATTGTATTATTCATCATGTTGATAACAATGATAATACTAGTTGATGGCTTTACAATGATTGTTTTGATTATGTTTAAATACAAATTCATTACCTTAAGAAATTACTTCGAAAAATTAGGAAAAGATGTCGATGCGATCCTTAAAACAAATAATTTGCAATTAGCAACAGATCATCTAGCAGATGGACTTATTGAAGGAATCGTAATGCATAAGGAATTATTAAGGTTGTCATTTTATTATTTCAATTATACTAATGCATAAAAATTGTAAGAAATTTCTTAATTTCAGAGTTCTCTTGCTTTCAGACTATCAAAAGAAATTGACAAAGCGTTTGGAACAGTAATGGCCATGCAACTTTGTCAAAGTTCAGGTTCCGCTGTTTCGCTTTTGCTACAAATAGCAGTCAGTTTTTATGCTTTTGTTCGTTATTGCTATTATAACTTAATCAAAAAATTAATATAATTATAACTCTTAGCTTTCAGACCAACTGACATTTGTAGCCAGTATGAAAATTATCTTTTTTGTAATTGCCTTGTTCTTTCTTTTGGGACTTTACTTATGTAATGCTGGAGAAATAACGTATCAGGTAAAATAATTTAAAAAAATATATATTTTTTAATAATTATTTTATATGTATATACATATGTGACAAGAAATCAAAATGATAATAAATTAATAGGCATCTTTACTATCGGACACAATTTTCTACTGTGGTTGGCATGCCTTATCCATACATTATTCTCGTGGGCGCCATGTGGGGCGTATCGTGCTACAAGCGTGCACTCAGGCGCAGAGGCCACTTATAATGAAAGCTTTTAAAATGATGGAACTTACTTATGGAACTTTTCTTTTGGTAATTTTGTTTTCTTTAATTTTATTTACAGATATGGATACAACTTAATTCAAAAATTTGTTGCAGGTTCTCAGGGGAACATATTCTGTGTTCGCTTTGTTTTATGCACAACACAAATAATTAAGGTTTCAATGCAAAAAACTTTCTCTTTTGTAGCACTATTTAGCACTAACCTTGGAAACTGGGTTTATTTATTGCCGTAACATTTATCTCGGAAATTGTAATTTTTGTTTTTCTTCTGAAAATTAAATCTGTTTTACTAATCCCTTTTTTAAACTTATATTATTTGAATATATATTAATATTGAACACTTTCAATATTATGAACTCATGATAAATAGCAGGACAGATACCTCTAATATCAAATCAGTTTCCAGCACTCTTCTTTTTCTTCTTTCTTTTAGGGGATAGAAAAATAAAGTCCTTAAGAAAATTATATAAAAAAGTATAAAACGAACGTTTTGTCAAATATTGATCTCAGGATTTCCTATATTTCGTAGGTATTGTACCTTTAAGGGAACAAAAATAATGGTCGTTACTGCTACCATTTTTACTATTCTACATAGTATTAAATATATTTTAAGCAATTCAATATTACAATTTATGACTTCAAATTATATTTTTTTTATGTGATCTCGTATCACTAAGGCTAGAGACGCTTTTTTTCTTTATAGTAAGTTTTGACTTTTTAAACATTAACTTGACTATTTGGCTTTCAAAACCTTTTGAAAATGATACTGTTGCTTTGTTGATTATTTTAGGTACTATTAGTTTATAAAAATATACAAATTAAATATATTTTTAAAGTTTCGTCAGTCTGATCTTTAAAATCCATTGAAACCAATTGAACTCATTATATGATTTCTGATTAACAATGTGTAAATTTTAATTATATAGTTCATAAAGGCTTTCAAACATCGAAATGCATGTCAAAGAACCCAAAATAACAAATTTATTAATTAAAATTAACCCAATTGACAACCGAACAAAAAATTATTATTATAAATACTTTCAAATATTAAAATTAAGTAGTATATATTTATTTAGTTAAAAACATTAGATGTCCCTATATTTATGAGTACAGACACACACAAACACTCACCTTATGTATTATTTAACAACTTACATCTATACAAACGAGGCTGTAACGAGCTTATTAAATACAATGATAAAGATACAGTAATTGTGCGCAGCGTTAATTAGTCGTAACACTGTATTGTGTATGTGTGTGTGGTTTTATACAAGTGTGCGCGTTGCGGCAAGCGATGCGCTGTGCTTGTTTTTAGGTTAAGAGTAATTTAAACGTACTTTTCATGAATGTGATAATTACATCCTCACGTGAACGTAACAGCTACTTGATTTTAAAAATGAAACTAATAAAACGTTTTAATAATTTTGAAAGTATTTTATTTTTAGGCCTTAATATAATTTAGCTATACGATTAACTTTATAAGTAAATAATATAATTACCTATTTTATAAAAGACATAATTGCTCCGTAATCATCACAATATAAAATAACTTGTTTATCCATAAAATTAATAAATACAATTGTATTTATATTATATAGCTTCTTCAAAATAATATATAATTTATTTTACTAATTATTTATATTCTTTTAGGTCTATTATTGCGATTTCCTTTTTAATCTTTATTTTTCTAAAACATGCCGATGAAGTATTTTAATACAATTACTTGTACATGATGCAGAAATGGTAGTTTTAACGTATTGTTGTTGAAAAAATTTTAAAATCGTTTTTGTTTTAACATATAAAGTTACGATAGTGTATAGCTTCTAGATCATCATATCAAAAAATCTATCATGGGATAAAATTTTTAACTACTACATGGTTCTTCTCCATTTAGAATTTTAGAAGTACAATTAATTGTTTTGCAAGAATATTGTAACAGCCAGACATTTTATTACAATATATTTAACATAAAATCATTGTATCTATTCAACGCCATTATTTTGCTGATATGTATGTAGGACAAACTTGTTGGATTTACCGTAAGTACTACAAATAAACATAATGTACAATAACAAGCAGCAATTTATTAAAGCCAGCTATTTCCGTGGACACTCGTAATACCAGTGTTAACGTCCGACCGCGATATTTCTGACGCAAAGTGGGCGTTTGTTTGATGCCGCCCCTGACAGTTCGCTCATTCTTGTAGCCCCCTTGCACGCAAACGTGTTTTCGCAATCTAAACTCATGTTTATAGTTTTAATACTATCTCATATATAATATATAGCTATCGTTTTTATGTAAGCATATTTTGCCACTGATTGAATAACTTTAGTAAATAGTAGGTACCTGCTTGTATATTTTTTTTGTATGATTGCTTAGATTCCACATAACATAACATAATATAACATTTACCGATAATAGGCTAATTAATGTTTGAAATTATCTTTATTTACACATAGCTAGCCATGCTAAAGTTATTACATTTTAAATAATTGAGCTTTGAGACTGGCGAAAGTCACTTTTTTTAAGTCGATATGTTTAAGGGTTGTAGACGTTTAAAAATATGGATGTTAACTTTCGAAAAGATAGTTCTCACTTATTGAGTGCATTTTCTTAACTTTTTAATTAATGAAATGATTGTAATCATCCCAATTTTCGAAATCAGAATTTTGTAATATGACCTAAGTAATTTTAAGTAGTTTGTGTGTGCATGTGCAAAGTGCTTAAAAAACAGATACTGATCCATTATCAGTATCTGCCTTTAGGTCGATCGACCTGGCCGGGAGTAGTCCTACCTTACGTCTACTGAGCCGCGTTCTTCTCTTTAGGATTCGTATCGGAAATATATTTAATTAAATTTGTAAATTTTAGATTTGTGAAGATTGTCTTAATACTAAATAGTTATTTATTGATTGATAATTACTATGTCAATGTTTTTATTATATCGAGCTACAAAAAAAAATTTAGTTCGAAGTTATTGGAAATAAATTATAATTGATAATGATAAATATTTTTGGTTTGAACGTGCAAAATGATGGAAAGCATATAATAAAAAGAGTCTTAAGAGTGAATGTGAATGTGAATGGTTATAGGAGAAGGGGACCGTAAAAGTTATATAGAGCGTGAAAAATGATGACGAAAGTGTGATTCATATAATACAGATAAGCGTGAAAGTAATTGCCAGATGACAGATAGATAATAATAGAAGCAGAAATATATATGTGTAACATCAAATATTATAATAAAATAAAACCTATAAAAGTAACAAACAAGTCAATACTTGCACATTGAAGACCGCTATCGATAAACGAAAACGTATGGAATACTTAATTTACGAATTGAATTGCAAATTGTTTATGGTAATAACTCGTCGACGGTATGTAAAATGTGTATCAACGTTTTATTTACTTCAGAAAATTGATGCTTCAATATTTTAAGGTTCTTTTATTTCAATTTTAAAAATATATTTGTAAACTTTTATGATTCTCTATCTTTACACAAAAGCATTTTTTTGATATTAATTTCTTAACAACTTTTACTAATTTCAATTTATATTCAATTAAAAAAATTTCACAAAATAAACAAATCAATTTTATCTATATTACATTAATTAACTTTTTGTTAAGGAGACGAAATAAATCTTCAACAGAAACTTATGAAATTCTGTTTTTAAAATTATTTCATTAATTCTGAATGAATTATTGTTTTTATTTATAATTAAAATTCTTGTTTAAGAACTAATTTTTATTCTAATTATAGTCTGAATCGCTAAAGTTTTTTTTTCTTCTCGAGTAAAAATGTTTGTCGCTCTTCTTAAAACTAGATGTTAATCTGGCTTTTGTTGCACTTATTAAAAATTTTATCAATTCTAAAGAGGTAAGGTCCGTTTCAAATAACTAGTAAGAAACTTAGTGCATATTGCAATTTTATTTATTGAATGAACTGTGAATAGTGTTAAAACAAAATGAAAGCCAAATAAAGTCTTTATTATATTTAATTTTCTAAAATAACAACAAGTATAGGACTTTTATTTTACTGCGAGAGATCATCAACTTTTGATAAAATATATGTTTTTCGTATTGATATCAAATATTTATTAATGGTAGAGATAACAAAGATTGACTGGGAGGTGATATGAATGTTTTAAAAATTTAAAGAAATAAAAAAAAAAAAATTGATATTCTTTTTATCAAATCGTGACCAATATTGTTGCAATTAATACGAGTCGCTTGTAACTACAATGAACGCAAAATAAGTGTTTTAAAAATGTGGTTTTCAGTTTTAAAAAAATCTTTTGTCATTATCGCTGAAAAACTGTCCAATTTTATGTTACATGAATATCGATCTATTGGTATCAAAGCGAAGTCAATTGCATGATCAGGTTACGAGAAAATGGAGTTGGAAAAAACACATAGTCAGAAGAGTATGTTATGTGTATATAAATACATAAATAGAAAATTTTTGTCAAAAAGTGTCTCAACACATCTCAAAACGTCTTTTACATGTCTTTTACATTACAAAAATATGGTTTTGAAAATCAGGGTGGTTACAATAACTTCTTTATATTTATCATATATGATAGCCAAAAATTTGGGATGGAAAAAATATAGAAAAAGAGGTAAAGTTGTCCCAGTTATGATAATTGATCCTCTAACTAGTGCAGAGTCGTGTGTAAAAGTACTTACAAGAGTGATGAAAGTTATCCGCTTTCTAAAGGCAACTTTGACACTAGTTCAGCTCACAAAACAATTTGTGTCATTTTAAATTTCAACTACACAGTTTTATAGCCTTATCTTCCACATTGTGTCTTTTTAAATTTATGATAAAGTAAATAAAATAAGTCAAATCTTGAAGTTGCAAATAAAATATGAAATTCTTATGTCACAAAATTTCATAAGTAAGCTAATGTCCTGGTCCTTCATTATCCATATTTGTAATTTAGAGAGAGGTCACAGTTGTAAAACTAACAATTGAGACTAATAGGATTAGGTCTATTGTATTTTTAACTTTTGAAACTTAAAATTTTTATATATATTTATAAAATATGAAAGTATGACAAAATTTTTACTGTTATTTAACAAAATAGCATTAATAAACATAAGATGTCATAAATATTAGATAATTAAAGTACTATTTGTAATTAAAAATTCGTGATCCATGATTACTATTAAATATAATAATCCGGCTATACTCACGTACGTGATTCGTCCCGCGATTTCGCCATGCTCAAATCTCATGAATAATCTCGAATGGGTTCGAAACTAGTCGGGCAAATTCCGATAGTATTGACGTGAGTACATCCGGATAATTATATTTAATAATTAAAGCACTATATCAACTAAAACATGGCAACTCATGTTTCACTCATGTCTCTATAAGCAACTTTGTAAGCTTAATATTAAATATAACAATAAGGTTACACTCATTGTGTACAGACCTTATTCGTAACATTACGTTTTGTTTGTGTGTGGTTTTATACAAGTGTTTGTTTTTAGGTTAAGAGTAATTTAAACGTACTTAACGTTAATTTGATAATAACAGCCTCATGTGAATATTACTTTATTATAAAATAAAATTATACGACGAAAAATGTTTACAAACAATTATAAAAGAACTGTTTATTTTTTTGTAGAAGGATAATTTTTCTTACGTAGATTAGTACAGATTACATATGAAAAATGGTTTCTGCAACAATGCGCCTAAAAATCTTGTTATCGTTTAAAATATTGACTTAGCTCATTTATGTTTACAAAAAATTAAATTTTAGAAAAGTTTTAATAATTTTTTATTTTAGTAAAAACGGTGACTTTGCAGTTAAAAATATTGATTCTTTATTAAATTTAAATTATAAAAGTATAAACAAAATAAATTCCTTGTCTGAATATTTCTTTCTCATTGATATATACAAGGTATTGGAAATAGGAGTAATAGTTTATTTATTCATTATAAGTTTATCTCATATGCAAAACGAAATATACACCAGTTATAAATAGCCCGGAGATTGTATTTTTGTAGACAGTATTGGATTTATTTATGGATAATATTGAGCTATTAAATTATTATTATTGCTTTTAAATACTAACACTAATAATGTAATGAATTTATATATTAACAACGTCTTGTATTTTAAGATATAGATGATAATTTTATTAATCTTTTGGAGAGAAATATATACTTTCTCAAAGTAATTTAGCTATTTTACCTTTTACCGCTGTTCTTGTGTAGTAAAATATTAAAGTATTAAAACAATATTTAATAAAATAGAATCTAAAATTATACAAAGCATGTCTTTATCTCTAAAGCCAACTCTTAACAGACAATAGAGATTGCGAAATTGAGAGAGAATCATTCGTTTTTAATGTCTCACAAAACATTATCTCTGAAACACTACAAACCTAATTAAATTTTAAGTTCTATAAATAATTCTATATATATATATATATATATATAGTTTTTAGTTTCTAAAGCAATATAAAACTGAAAACTATACGCCAATTTGAAATATAGTTAAGTAATAGAGAGAAATTTAGTATTACGTTATATTTTGGTAAACTTGTAATAAAAGAAAAGATTTTTATTATAAAATACTTCTATAGTATTAATAAGAATTCTTTATAAATATTTATCCATAAATACTTTTTTCGCCTTAACTTATAAATAGAAACATATGTAAAGGTAAATGTTAACGGAACCTTAAATTACAAATAGAACCCGACGTTTCGAGTGGTTCGTAGAAAACGTGTTCGCGGTAAGACGAGATGTGGGTGTCTGTTAGTCAATCAGTTTATTTGTCATCTACCTAATAAACTAACTCTCGAAACGTCGGGTTTGAATTAAAAAAATGTAATAATAGGTTCGAGTTATATTCATAAAATGGTTTTATTGAAATATGTAGTACTTGTGTAAATTTTAGAAAACAAAATAAAAATAAATCGGATACAAGATAAGGTGAGTGTAGGGCAATATTGTGAGCCACATTTCACAGTCCTAAACAAACTTTATGTGTTATCTCATTCCCAGGTGGTAAAAAAGCATTTTCCTATTTGTATTAAAGAAACACATATCAAACCGTGATATGTATGTATGTAAAACTTATTGAATTTACTGTAATTTTCAGATGTATACAGGAAAAAGAAGACATTTTTTAAAGGAAGATATTTCCGTACATAACCGTAATGTAGCCGTAAGGCTATCCAAATAACTATTTATTGACTCCAAATATAGTGACTTAAAAAAACAACAGAAACGTTTTTATATCTCGGAAAAACCACCTACTCTCGTCCACGTCTGCACAATATTATAGTGTTTGGGAGAATATAGTTAGTAAGATACTTATCCCATTTACTGCTATCGTATGAACACTATCGTCGTTTATTGGTATGAACGTATCATTTGATCATAGCTATTGCGACAAACAGTATGTTGCAAAGAGATCAAGTACGCCTTAATATATAAGAATTTACTTGCATAGAAAGAGGTGGGTGTTTTCTTCTTCCCTCATTCGAGGGGTCTCGCCGGGTCGTCACGGTGTGTGCTAACGCGATCCCGTGACGTCCCATTACGGCGCAGAGGGCAACCTTTGGTTTTTAGTGGGTGTTTTACGTTAACAGTGCGCGGCATTTGTACTTCGTCATTAATGTCAAACTTTGCCAATTACTAAAACATGGTCTTCATAATTTGTTGTACAATGTGGCGTTGTGTATATTATCTGAGATTATATGTGACAAATGTGGATAAAAACTGGACATAAAATGACAATATGTAAATGAATGACATTGCTACTCACAAAATAAAAATTTGCAAAGAAAAATGTTTATTAGATCTAATAAAGTCATACACTAAATTTGCAAAAGCATCGTGATAAAGCAACAAAACTTTAAAAAAAGAAAGGACAGAATATTTATTTAAGTAATCTTAACATTTGTATATTTGCAGTTAATTTTAAATATATTAGAATAATTGTCCGCAATAACAGATACTGCTGATAAGCAAGTTGAAAAGCTCCATCGCGTAGAGTAGAAGGATTATTTAGTTCTTACATTGATAATAAAATTCAATTGTGCCCTACATTGTCCCAGTAGTCAAATTATTAAATGTATATATAATCTCCCAATACTTTTCACAAAGGGTTGAAATATGTAAAAAAACTGAAACATTCCGATATAAAAATAAAGTAGTCCAGATAACGTATATTTATTAATGTTTAATTTTTTATTTATATCATCTTGAGCTGTTCAAATTAATAAAAGTTGTATTGTAAACAGTTAAAAATCCCTTACCTATAACATTGTCCTTAGATAAAGTTATGCTTAGACTTGTATTTATTTATATAAACTTATATTTTTTAACATTTATACATATTAACACTGAGAATATAGTACAATCCCCAAGGCAAGTGGTATTCTTACGAGGATTATTACATTTTTGAGTGCTTTAACCTTTGTGAAATAGTTCGCAAGTAATGCACCGCTGTAGAATTGTCTAGGTGCCAGAGTTTATAGTTTTAAAACTCTTCGTTTCGCAAAGTAAAAAGGTAGTTTTTCGGTTTTATGTCTCCATTGAATAAAAAGCGTAAGAGAACAAAAAAATAATAAGATTTTCATTAGTTTAACATTTTGCTTTTTGTTAAAGAAAACGTGCTTTTATAAAATAATTAAAATGTTTATAAAATTGTATTCAACATGTATGGTTAGCATATAAATTTAATTTAATAATAACATACAGAATTAAATAGATAATCTCACGACTTATACTTATAAAAACAAACAGAGCAAAAAAAGATTAATAATTTTTAAGAACGGCACTGAAAAAAAATTAGTAAAGATATATCATTATTTCTTATAAAAGAGCCACGACACAATACAACACAAAGTAGGATAAAAATAACAAACCAAAATTAAATAAGATCGCCAAATAAAAAGGAAGCCTACGTTTGTATACAGCTATAATTCAAATTTTGCGTGACTAAGCCAACGTTATCCAGAATATGTTTAATTAAATTTGTAAATTTTGTATCTGTGAAGATTATTTAAAATAATATTTATTTCAAATATATATTTAGTGTTTTTATATCAAACAACAAAAGATAAAAAGTAAACTCGAATAAAATATTATTGTAAATAATTTTTTTTTCTAAGATCACGTGATGAAGAGGGATGAAAACGCACGTTACATAAATATTCTTAAATAATCCATATCCATTAATACTTAAGAATTTTCTTCTTATGTAATCCTTCTTCGTCTAATAAATATTTTAAACTAAAGAAGGTGACCGAAAAAATAATGGATACAGTGGGTTAAAAATGATAGGGCAAAAAAACAAGTTCCCTCTTAAGAGACAAAAAAAGCGTGAAAGAAATTGAGAGTTGAAAAATTTTATAGACATATAAAACATGACATCAAAAATTATAATAAAATATAATCAATTAAAATAACAAATAACATATCTACAACATTTTTATTATGATAATAACTCGTCGGCAATATGTGACACATTTTATTTTTTTCCACAACTTAATACTGGAAAACGTACAAAATATTTAAATAAAAAATTTATGGAATTCAAAATTGTATCTCGTTGGATTTTGTAACTAGTTTTCTACAGTTTTTTGAGATCTATTCATTATTAAGTTCCAAGTTGGTGTTGAAACTGCCAGACATGATTATCGACCGGCCACCCTCTTCCTCCTTAAATTAGCTACCACTAGACTTGTCCAAAACTATTATTAATTAACGGGCCAATATATTAAGTTATTACAAATATTAACAAATTTAGTTAGTGGCTTGAATTGTTCTTAAGAAATTTCGTGAAAGGATATTTAAATTTGTCTCAATAAGTCGATAAATAAATTTGGAAGTTCTTATCAATAACATACATAATGTTTATTGATAAAAACATCCAAATTTTTTATAACTAAACTCTCACCATCTTATATTAATTTTAATTAATACTCAGGGTTTGAAAATTAGCCAAAAATTCTTGACGAAATATCTTAACTCACTAAAATACTAAATAATTTATGCATTAATATATAAATAAATAAGCTTGAAAGCCATTCCAAGAATAATTCAATGTTTTATCATAAGTAAAAATTCTCTAAATAAAACCCGACTGAGGCGAAACGACTAAAAAGGCTCTTACAAAGTTTTAATCGGTGACTTATCTTATAATTTTCAGAGCTTCATAAAGATTTTCTATGTTGGTTTTGTTTACGAACGATTTTTTTTGTTTTATTTATATTCTTTCTTTAACATTGAACTTTTATTTTTATTTTATGAACCAACACCGCACTTACAAATATTTTTATATACGTTATAATTTCTTACGTCTATTTTTTAGAGTGTAGGTAATGCATATATTTTCTTGGATTAGTATAATTGAAGTGTCTATTTTGTAATTTATATTCCAATATAATATATATAATCTACTTAAATATAATGCAAGTAGTAATATAATAATTCTACAATTGTAAACTAATTCAAATGTATGTTAATTATCTTTAAATTATTATTGTACGTATTGATATTTAAGACCCTGATGTAGGAAAATGTTTTTTTTTTATATATAAAATAATGTTTCAAAAGCTTTCATGAAATTAAAATATCATTAAAACAGACCATTGACTGACTGAGCGTAGCTTAATAAGGGTTAAGTGGATTATAATATATTAAAAAGGGTCAATTACTGTTAAATAAATTAATTTATTCGATTCCTGCGTATTGTCAAAAAAATTGCATAGTTTTGTAATTCTAATATCGTCATTACCATCTTTATGTATGAAAGCAAGGAATTATGTAAGACTCATTTAGTAAATTTTAAAACTTTTATATATTCTTTTTTAAGGAAATGAATCATTCCGATTTTTTAAATCGGATTTTTGTGTTTTGAAGAATACCTCAAAATACAAAAATCCGATAATAATGGGTAATTTTTGCCACTTTAAAAAACGTTTAGTAGGTTATTTTTTAAGAAAATATAAAACTTAAATAGTGTTAAATTTATAAAGGTATGAAATATTCTATATCTGCACTTAGTTGTATTTACGAGTTTATGGAAAGTAATGTTTTTATATATTTAATTAAAAAAATAAATATTTACCGAATAAGAAATATATTTATGTAAAAGAGAACACTCTTACAATCTATCGTGTCAACATATATTTACAAGAAAAAAATATATTCTTTAAAATATTTGTTTGTTTCTTTTCTATTTTTTTTCAGTATTACTTCTCTGTATGTGTAACGCAGTCTCTTCTGTATCCTCGTAAACTATTTAACAATATAAACGTATTGACGCAAAGAAAAGTTAATCTGTACATAATCCATTAGCAAGATTATCATCTGCTTCCAAAATATAACTTCATATCTAAAATATATTAGGTTCTTATGCTCCTGGTATCAGCCTGTTTCGAAAATAACTTTTAACTAACTTGCAGCCGCAACATGCTAACCTACATATTATGTACTTTGTTCTTAGACACAAGTCCAAATTTATAGTTCAACGTACGATACGATATTTTTTTATGCATTTTTTTATTAGGTCATTTTATTTCCATTACATGTGCATTTAAAACTTTTAAATAACATTTTTGTATGGCATGACATTCAAATTACGGTAGTTGAAAAGTGCTATATAGATTCGTTTTTGTATACCATTATAACATGTCCAGTAAGAATTAATTTAACATTAGTTCATAATATGTTTTAACGCTTACTGCTTATGCAGCTAAGAGCTATAAGCTAAGTGCAGTTTACTATATTTTTAATTAAGACGATATCTTTAAAATATTTTACAAGTGTATATTTTTGCGTGTGATTATTTGAGTGTAAACCGCTGACATTCTATAATATCGTGAACCATAAGTATATAAAAATTTAATGTATCTATATTAAATATTAATGTTATTTTAATAGTATCAATATTTTATACAATTAATTAATTAATTTAAATTAATTTAAATATATCCTGTAGATTATTGAGACCTTACATGTGTAAGTATATCTATTTGGTATATTGTGTAACTTGTGTGTAATTTAGTAATAATCTAAAATGTAAATATTGTATAAAAATAATTTCTATATTCTGTATTCGTTCTTACAATTTATATTCTATACATAAAGGTGTTAATTGCTTGTATTAAACATAAGTAATTTCTATGTCAAGTGATTTAATACGGTTAGTATATTTCGATTAGTTCACTTGAAAGTAATATTTATAAATTGTCATATATAATTCTCTTTATTTTATACGTAAATAAATTTGTCCTAAAATGACGTTTAAGTGTTTGCAATACCATTTTTCGAAAAGAATAAAATTCATACTCAATGTGTGTTCAAGGATAGCATTAAATATCAAAGTTAAAAGGAACCAACTTTGCAAGTTCGACCAGGGACCGATTCACGTTCTCCGTTGCAATAAATAAGGATTTTAGCGACAAATTACCGCCTGAGAGTGTTACATGCTATCTATGAAACTTCCCAACTACTTGAAATATGGAAAACGGTGTTAACATTTGTGACAAAAATCGAGAAATTGCGTCATAAATGTCGAGTCAATTGTTACATTAATTAAAAAACCTAAAACTGTAAAAGTGGTAAATATAAATAAATAAATGTACTGTAATGAGCAAAAGATTAATCTTTAAAATTAACTTTAAATTTTTTCTAAAATCCACTAAAAGGAATACTCTACTATTTTATAATTTATATTCCGTTTGAATACTCTAAAGCAATTTCAAAAGCGTGGTAGTTTTAGTAACAGCCACATTAACTAAACTTAGTTGGAAACTGCTATCTAACAACTTGAATTGTTTCAGATTTCTTTTTATATTGAATATAAAAAATGTGTAATCCAATACAATAGATAACATTGTATACAAAACAACATTTTAAACATTATCTATTAGAATTAAATCTTTTATATTTTCTTGTCAACGTATTTACTTTGTAGAACTGCAAAAGTCATTTCAAAGTTAAATTACTTCAAAATTACTTATTTCGAATGTGAATTTCGTTTCAAAATTGAACTCACCACTTTCTTCGGCAAGATTATATTATTCTACGAATTATATTTTAATATAACATTATTGTATAATATAGTTCTACCTAAAAAATATAATCAAATTGAAATCAAACACATGCATATTTTTAGTTTACAGGTATTTGAGTTTTATATTTTTTAAATAAATAATAAATTTAATTAACGTCACATAAAATTTTCGTATCGATATTTAGATATTAAGAACAATAGTGACTTAGTAAGTAATTTCTTATACAAAAATCGGATAAATAACTCCGAGAATATACAAATTAACATTTATGATTACATAGTATTTTCTTAGATTTTTAAGAGTACACAATTTGAAATAAAACTATTTTTACTGATTCAACTCGCGTATAATTTGGTTACATTTTTATTTTAAGCCGATGTTTCGAATGCTTTGCAGCAATCGTGTTCAAGAGAGTTTCTTTGCGATTTCTAAAACAGTCTGAACTAAAGTAAACTACTTCATAGTATAAATAAGATTAAATGAATGAAAAAATATATTATAAAAAAAATGTAATTGGGAAGGAATTAGTTGGTTAAAAAATTAAGATGCTGCCACAACCTAGGAATTCAGGAATTTCAACAATATTGAGCAAACCTTGAACTTTGTTCTGAGAATCTAAAAATTGAATTTAAAATTACAATATAAAATAAAAAAAGCGGAAATGAATTGCTTAACTTTGTATAATAAATTAAATAATTAAATAAATTATTGTCTAACCGCTTTCTAGATTTGAATCTTAACAAGGGTTTGTTTGGAAAAAGCCAAGATTGTAGATCAGTTACCCCTATTCTTAATTAGGTAATTAGCACAGTTCACTTTACAGTAGTATTCAAATCTCCGATTTAAATTATGTTTGTATTGCCAAGTTTCCTAGTTTAGAACGATCTGAATTTAGGTTGCTAGTGAAATATCAGATTTGAATTCATAATGCGGTTTTCGTAAATGTTATACTAACAGTCAACAATTTACCACATGTTATCAAGAGATCCATTTTCATGTTGAATTAATAATAGCTACGTTATTAATTTTACAGATAAGAATTAAATTTAGAGGGAAGAGATTTTTTTATGAATATCTTAAAAAAATGCAATTTCTTTATTTGAGATAACCAAATGGCAAAATAAGAAACGTTATTTTGTTTCTTAAGTAACAGAAGCGTCCTCTGTAAGATGACGTTTCTGTCTGAATGAGAAGACTTTTTGTTCTGAATGAGAATACTTTCTTGTTTTCATAGCTTCATTCTGCTTCAAATATATAAAAACTGTAATTGTTTCATTTAACATACACTTTTCTTTGACATATTTTATAAATATTTTTTTTATTTATAAAATAAACAACAATGTATGATGTATGAACAATGTATGAATTCAACGAAAAGCAACGTTTTAAATTGTCTTTCAGCCAATTTTTATTTTTAAAAGTTTACTTACCTTTTGTGAGAGCTAAAATCAGAGTATTTTTTTTTTTATTTTAACATTTTTTTTATAAAATAGACAAACGGGGATGTGGATCACCTGATGAGAAGTAATCACCTCAGCCACCAGGCTTTTGAATTCATAAGGGATATACCTACGCGTTGCTGGTCTTTGAGGTAGGTTTTGATTTAGGTAGGTAGTAGATATGTACTATATAACTGAAATAGTTTTATTTAATAGTTTTTGTCGTTTGTCAGCAGGAGCGCTAACACTCGAATTCAACCAGGACTGATTTGGCATCGACAAGTCTCTTGTAGTAACAGAGCCGAGCATAAATATATTCATTCCCTGCAGTACCATTTCGGTGACAACGATGGTATTTTATTTTAATGTATAGTAGATTTCTGACAATACCTTAAAATTTAAGTTGGCCCCTAGATTTAGTAAAATATCTGAAAAATATAAACGTATATAAAAAGGAAAAAAAAAACAAAGCACCCTTTATCCGCCAAACGAAATTTATGATAAGAGACTCGGGTTAGAGTTTTTGTTGAGCCGTTAAGCGGTACTAAAATATTATTAATACTCTTCACTAGCGAATTGATAGAGTTCTTTAGGATTTAGGAACTTTCTTGGTAGATATTCTTCTTTTTCTAAAATATATGTAGAACACAATATATGTTAAACAATTTGACAATTTTCTATGAATTAAAGAAATAAAATCTAGATATCACGAAAAGAAACACAATTTTATTAAATTTCGGTTACATTTTCTATAGCAAAGCCACAATAGTCTCAAAGTGTTGCGATCGTAATTATTTCCTGACTCTTGATTAGAACTGATTAGTTTTCCAGCAAAGTTGAGTTATGGGATTTTTGGGTTCTTTTAAAAAAACTAAAAACTACGTTTTTGCAGTTTGTTAGTGTAATGAAAAAGTGAAGTATTAACAACTTCAGCTAATAATAATTAATCTAATTCACTCTCTAGTAATTTTGTTCTTGCTGATTCAACAATAGGTCTCATCGCGTAATCGACACAACCATTTCGTTCAGGTGTGTATGTAACGCTTTGTTGGTGCTGTATATTGTCTATTATGCTAACAACTATATATGAAAAATAATGTATAAGGTGATGTTAAAATTATTGGTTAATATTGCATAAGAAGTCTTTTATAAAAAGCACATCACATCACTGAAATCTTTATTTATACTAATGATTTATATTATACTCATTTAGTACATGTTATATTTTTTTATATTATTCTTTTAATTTATCACCTTAAAAAATTTTAGTTTTTTAAATTAACTTAGTTAATTTTACGCATATGGGGACAATAAAAAGATAAGTATATTGACATATAAATTAATATGTCAGAGCCTTTGTTTAGAAATAGTCTTTCTTGAAAGTTCCTCAATGGGAAGGTGCTTTCTTTATTACCACTTAAAATAACAAAAAATTCATGGCTTGTATATGTTGTTCTTATAGTAGATGCTATTAAGTAGATTCTAGGTTTTTGCGACATGTCCATTCATACATAGTTAAACGTATATATATTGGTGATGTACTACGATTGTAAACATTGAAATATTTTATATGTTCTTTCTGCTTTTTATTTAAAAATATTTTTCTACATAAATAACAAAATATATAAAACAATGTTGATGTAATATTTAACAACTTTTAATAAAAGGTATGCAAGACCAGTTGCAAGGCACGTTGATATTATGGTGACATTTATTATGTTTGCACACGAGTTCTCTCATGTGAAGCATAACTATTTAAACGTTTATTACATGGTTATTACATATTTATTTAAATTTAATAAAATTAATATTGCTTTTATTTAAATGCTGGTAATTTTTCTCATTAACTAATTACTAAGAAATCATTTATTTTGTTTCAAGAAGATAAATTTCTTCTAAAATAGTATTAAAATGTTTGCAATACTGTATTTAAAGTAGGACACAATTCCCCCTCAATATGTGCTTAAGTTAGGCATTAAATGGAGTCAAGTTAAAAGGAACCAAATTCGCCCTAGGGACCGATCCAAGTTCTCAGTTGTAGTAAATAAGGATTTTAGCGACAAATTATTGCCCGAGAGTGTTCTAGCTTCTCTAGGTAACTTTCTAAGTACTAAAAAGGTGTTAAAAATAAATACAAAATTGGTATAAATAATAGTGAAAATGTAGAATACTTTATAAATGAATTGGTGGAAAGGAATAGCTCAATTCAAAAATGTTAACAAATAAATTTCTAATAAAGGTTGTAAAATTAGAACATAATATGATTATTAATTTGAGCATAATTATTTACTTATTGTTATAATATAATTATAAAACAAAATTTTTTATCTTTAGGTTTTCTGGTAGTTAAGGATATCCTCACTGGCGGCCACCCTTATCAGCCTTTGTACTCTTTACAAACTTAGATAAATAATAACTAGAAACTGTTGAATAAGACACATACATACACAGCAACTTGAATAATACTTTGGTTTAAACTTAGATTATTAAATAGGTTAAAGTTAAACGTATATATAATAATAATTCCTACGATTTTCATTTTTATAAACAAAACTTAATTATTTTTACGTATTCAGCTGTCGTTATGCTAGTAGCTAGAAAGTTATCATTTTCATGCTTGGAAAATAGTATTAAGACTTTGGAAGTAAATGACAAAATAACTAAACAAAATAACTGATTAACTGAAGCAGTTAAAACGTCGGTTGAAACATTAGAAGAGTAGTAGAAAAATTATTAATATGAAGTGAAAAGTTAAAGTCAAAGTTTGTTTTTTTCACATAATCGTAGATTGCATACTCATACAAAACATGCATATGTATCCATTTTGAGAAGAAGAGTCGATACTAGAATAATGAATATATTACATAAAAACACAATTATTCTGTAAGAACTCAAGAAAAGCAAAAGGAAGAAGTATTACAATTCCAATTTACAGACAAATAGAAAGTGAAACAATACCTGTCAAAATATAAAGAACCTTTAAAAAGTTCGATATGTATTATAAATGAAAAAGAAGGAAAAGAATAAGTTCCGTTGACATCTATGGTCGGCTTTGTATTGTTGTAAGACACTCTTAAGAAATTTTTTATATGTAATACTGAACCAGATTAGAAATTTTGCCAGCCTCGTTATTTACTTCAAATTAAAAATAACAAAAAATATAGTTTTTAATTGAAATTGTAGTCTGATAATTATTTTGTATAAAAGATGAAAATATTTGTAATATTGTAAAATGCAACCAAATTTATTAACTTTTAATGACTGAAATAGTACAGTAACATCTGATTACATTTTCAGAAATTGTTTTCAAGATTTTTGTTATTATAATATAGGACCGAGACTACTTAAATAGATACCTTCAAATATATAAAGGGTTGGGTCGGAAAGGATTATAAATCTCTTTTTTGTTCCGCGAATAAAAACTTTCTCCGCTATAAAAAGTATATGAGTTCGTCCCAATATTGCGTCGATGACTTCCAATCTCTCTATAGCGCCTTGACCCAACCCTGAAGATTACTTTTTCTTTCATCCACTAAATTAAATTAAAATGAAGCAAACAGATAGAGAAAAAATTTTCGTTACTCTTTTTGTATTGATGTGTTTTATATTTATGAAAAAATTTTACTTTTTCGTGTTAAAAATATTTTAGTTAGGTATATTGTGGAATATTAGATCAATGAATTAAGACATTAAGTTTGAACGACGACAATTCTGGAAGTCTGTTTTTTTACTGTTGATCACAAATTTTTAAGATTACGTAATTCTTGAATTATTCTTATTAAATACCTGATCTTTTATTTGTGGTATAAATAAAATTAATAAATATAATAGGTATAATATTAGTATAATATGTTTATTATAACAATATTTTTTATACAATTTTACGTTTCCGTATATGCGATAAAAGTTTAGATAATAGACAAGGGAGACATACGAGAAACGTGATGCTTTTATATGGTCTCAATTTTCAACACTCTGTGGACTGTTTGAGATCACGTTTTAACGTGTATGATACAAGTATGTAATATATTCAATTATAGTTCTTATCTTAAGGTGAGAAACGGAAATTAAAATTTTCTCTTAAATGATATAGTTCCTTTTGTTCCTTTTAACATTAGAATAACATTTCTAGTAAAAAAAATCTCACCGTTAAAACAAATGAAATTTGCGTCGAGATTTATTGTTAAAAATAAATTTTGTGTTAAGTTTTAATTCATTTTTCTCTTTGAGTACTCGAAATGCATTGAGTTTCCTGAAATAAATTCGAAATATTGATCCCATTAACTTTAAAAAAAAAGTTCTATGTACCACACCTTTACAACATACTATCAGGTGTCTGTAAATCACTTCATGTATTCGTATTCAAACAGAAATTATATAATTAAGTAAACGAGACAATAACATGCAAAAGATTATCAAAAACATGCAAATTAGCGTACTAATTAAGATAATGTGAAGTGCATTCGTATTCGTATCTGTTATCGATGAGCTTAATATGCTTAGATTATTTAAATACAGTCGCCAAAATGAAGAAACAGACTTCATGTACGATGAACGAGTAGTCATTACTGACGGAAACTGAACACAACTTTACGTTGTCGACTAATATATATATTTGGTTGGCATTTGGTAGGTATCTAGGTGGTAATACTTACTTCTTCGCGTGAATGAGCTGGTGCCTTATGCCGTTTAATAATAACGGTGAACATGGAAGGCTGGATTATGAGCTGTCATCTGCGGTTTGAAGGTGCCCTCTTTGTGGTGATTCTGCTATTAAACATACAAGCGATCCCGTGGTGTTCCAAAATTACTATTATGACTACCATCTGATTGCAGAATATGGTAAAAATATCGTCTAATAAGAATCTTATATGCTTCCGGAAGCCACATAATTACCAGCAATCCGGTACGCCCGTACTGATTTGTGAAAGTAAATTAATGTCATAATCCTATAAATCTTTGTATTTCCCATAAATTAACTTACCGTTTTTCGATATAAAAATACTCTTATAAGTTATACAAACTAACGATTTCCTTTAAAAGAGTCGGTTCAGAAAAATAAGGTTTTTTTATGAACTTTTACATTTTAACTTCTCACTTTAATTGTATATTTTATTTCATTAATATAAGGAAGTATGTCGCGAATCAAATGCTATCTTGATAAATTAATCAAAAAAGCACAATAATAGACAAGGCATATTTTTCTTCTAATTTAAGTCTAGTTTAATTTCTCATATCCTATTATTAAAGGCATTGCTTTTCTCTCATTATTATTTTATAAATATTATTTATGTAATGCTGTCGAGTTGTTTTTTATATATTTTAGAAAAAGAAAAAAGACCTATATCAAGAAATGTTAAATTGATGTTTCGTAACTAAGAGATTATATAAAAAAATACGCAATCATATAGAACTATAAAAACTCTTTAGATTAAATAAGAATTTTCCACGACGGCTTAAGAGTTTTGCAAACATTTTAATCCAAGATGCTTCTCATAAATTTCGTACCGCTGATGAGATTGCTCTGTTTTTGTTATCGATTTTTTTGCGTTTATGTTCTTTTTTTTTAGGTTTACGTTTTTTATTAAATTAAATAAGAGACAGTAATTACTTTGTTTAATTTATTATTATCTGTCACTCTTTGATAAATATATCGAGGATTGAATTATAAATTCTAATTGTTATTATCAAAAGCAAATTGATTATAAACGCTTTGCATGATATTTATTCATAAATAACAGATATAACAAATCTAAAAAAAAAAAAAAACCTAATTTAATCTTATCTTATACATGTTTCTAAATATTCTATCTTATTTAAAATATCTACTCTTTTGTATTAAACTTGAAATATTATTTAGAATTTAAATGATTTCTTTACGGTCTATTTAATTTAAATTATATGTTCAAAGATAGGTTATGAATAAAATTATTATTAAAAAAAAACGAGCTTATATTGGGTTAAAATATATCTTTTTATAAATAAGGTTCGTCTTGTGACTGTAATTTATTCACAAAAATACATTACCACAGCTACACTTTTATCAAATTCGTGCTTTTTTAACTTTTTTAACTCATTCGCGGAGGATTTAACTTGTTTGACTGTAAATATTTCAAAAGATGATAATAACTGTGTTAGTGTTGGAAAATCGAAATACATATTTATTTTAGATTTTATCTTTTTATTTTAGCGATAAAAACAAGTTTAGTATCAATACACTTTACGGTCATGTTTACACTTTACGGAAACAGAACCTTATACAATGGGTTACAACTTCAACCACATTGTTTTGTGTTCACAAGTTGTATCCACAAACGGAGTGCGACCTAAATTTCAAGACAAACAAAGATGTATCGGTTTGTACTAAGATTTTACACATTTCATTAACTAGTTTTATAAATAAAAGATATCACATATACATATAATAAAACTGTAAATGACCTGTGTTGACCGATGACTTTTTTTTCCCTTTTTTGGTAGTATAATAAGTAATCGATGAAATACCCAATCACCAAGTTTTCAACATTTTGTCTTTCTGTATGTAAGTTTGTGCCCGCATCACATAAAACTGTTGCCACAAAAATTTATGAAATTTGTTAAAGTGATAGCTCAATGTCCTGGTCAATATTTAAGATAACTTATGCTGTAGGAAAATGTCTATTTTCTATGATAAAATATAAAATAACTGTTATATCATTTAATTCTATTAATATATATAAGTAGGCATGCATTGTGAAATATTGTGGACATTAGATTAAAAAGAAAAAAAAAATAGACATTGTACGTTATAAATTAGTTTTGATGTCTAAAACTAGATTGCCTAACAGGGTTTTTAAAACTTGCTATCATTGTGTTTTTTCGAAACTATATAAGTAAAGTTTGCTATTGGTAAAAACTTACTACGGACTAAGCTACTTGTAAGTAACTAAATCGGTTACTTAATGCCTTCAGTCTACAAGTTTTCTTGTGGTTTAAAGCCTGTAAACTCCACACTTTATTTTTATACTTTCAAAAAAATTATATACAGTTTTTTATTTTGAAATAAACTATGGTGTGTTTGAGTACGTGCATTTGTAGAGTTAAGTTCAAAATTCATTAAAATCAGTATGAGCTGTACCTCTTCATTTGATGAAGTTTAATAATTCAAAAACTGATTTTATTACATTTTATTTCATTTTTTAATCATTTGTATTCTGACAACATGTACTTTCGAGTAAGAGATTTGGAAAACCTCTTCAGTTTCAGGATCCGTTTATATGTTCTTTTTTACATTCCGAATACACGAATTGATCTAAAAATAAACAATTATAACCTGAAAAGCTATTTATATAATACAATTATAAATAAAAATATCCCACAAGGATAACTTGTAAATGAAAACTAAAACGTTACATTCGTTCTATAACAATGAATCCTTTATCTGAATAATCGTATTATAAAACATTTGTAATTTGAATATTAAAATGTATATTTGAATACTCCTAAATAACGGAACGTTTGGTCAACTTACTTGCGGTTATGGTCTCTGATACATTATGGTTACCCGTCCTACTGACTGCGACTGTTTCATTGAGCCACACTGAACCCTTGTGGCGAGGTCCTGTATTTGCTGAGATAGAAATAATACTACCCTGTAATTTGTAAAGACAATTTGTTGACGAGAAAATTTAGTTAATACAGTATTTAGTACATTATCATATATAAGGTTTGGAGAATGTTATTACAATGATTCATTTCATTTCCTAAATAACTCTTTAAGCATTGAGTATGTTTATAAATTAGTTAGTTTTGTCTTTTACTTCATAATCTAGTAAGATATATCATTTAAATCGAATTTCAATCGTAGGTAGAATTATAATAATTTTTCGATAATAATTATAACCTGTATTTAATATATCATAATACAAAGGTGACGTAAAATCCTATAAGTATTCTGATCAGTTTTTTTGTAACTTGCAGCTAATATTTGTACAATAAAAGGGAAATAACAGAAAATAATAATAATAATAATAAAAAGTATACTACCAATATTACGTTACTTTAATTTATTCTTGTCAAATGTAAACAATAAAGAGATTTCAAAAATATATTTATAAATACGTACTATACCAAGTAAATGTAGGACTATTAACGAGATAAGTTAATTGACTATAAATATGTAGGTCAGGGCTTTTGTTTATAAATTGAATAGTTTTATTTTCGGAAAGGTTCTCAATGGGCCTTCCCATTTTACGTTTCTTTATATCACCACTTAAAATCAATAGTCATGGCTTGTATATTATGTTCTTATGTATTCAAATAGATTTTTGTTTTTTGCCGCATGTGTGGTGAATCAAACATACGAGTAATTGAACGTATATGTAGTTGGTGAGGTACTTCAATTGTACACAATTGTATATTTTCTTTATTCTCTCTGCTTTTAACTGAAAAATATTTGTCTATATAGGAAGCTTTTTTTTTCAATAAACCTTTTTTTTAATGTATGATTCTTTACGATAGATAAATATTGATATATTAAGAAACTGTTGGATAATTACCTCTACAAATAATAATCATTATTATAATAAAGTTTATATTATAAGTCAAAAATTTAAATGAAAACCATACTTTCAACCTACATCTATACAAATTTATATCTCATTATTACTTGTGATTATTTGGGTGTAAAGTGCTGGCATTGCGGCCATATTAATTATGTTTGCACATGAATTCCCTATAATTACGTGAACCATATCTGTTTATTAATATTATATTATTTTATTTGATAGTATCAGAAATTTCTAAACAATTATTTATTGATTTCAACGAAGATAATTATCTCTTAAAATAGCGTTAAATTGTTTGAAATACCGTACGGTATTAATACGGTTAAAATAGAACAGAATTCAACCTCACTATGTGATCGAGTTAAGGATTGAATAGAGTAAAGTTAAAAGGAACCAAGTTTGCTCTAGGGACCGATCCAAGTTCTCTATTGTAATAAATAAGGATTTTAAAACAAATTACCACTCGAGTGTTTCAGGGTCTATAGGTAACTTTTATACTACTATAAATACTGTGTTAACATTGGTAAGTTGGAAGTTAAAAGAATTTGATAAATATAAAAAAGAATAGAATTAATCTTAACATTCAAATATTTTTTTTAGTTTCGTTTTAAAATAAAAATAAATTGTTATTTAACTTTCTTATCACAACATATTTTTTTATTACGTAAAATTCTCCTGCTCTATTCACTTTAGTATTATCGGAAATTGCTTCAAGAAAAGCGGTATCGCATTGTTCGGAACTTATAAATAAGGACCCCAAATGGGTTTGAATTAGTCTGGTAAGTTCCAATAGTATTGACGTGAGTAAAATAATATTTCATTTAAAAATGTTATATAATTAATATTATAATATAATTTATATTCTGAAACTAAAATACGGTACCTTTCTGACTCGTGAGCAGTTAAGGATGCCCTCAGCGATGGTCAGTCTTACTCCAATCAGCCTTTTTGTTTCTTACAAACTTGCTTGAATACTAATTAAGATAAATAACACCTTGAAACTATATCAACTATTGAATTATATCAACTTTAGTTTACATTTAGGTTATTAAAGGTATTCCTAAGATTTTCACATATAATACGAAATTAAATAAATTATTTTACCCTCGTGATTTCTGATCCTGGAAACTAATTATAAAGCATAAAAAAAAGAAACAAATTAACTAAAATAAACTAAACCAAACCAAACCAAATATAACCAAATGAACTAGACTAACTGAAGCATTTAAGACTTCAAGCATGAAATTGAAATGAGGAGTTTAGATAAATTATTACAAAGTAATTTTTTAATTACATAGCCGCGGATGGTAGTTATAAAACTTTATCCAACATTATCTACCCCAATTCTATAATAAGTCTGTGGTTGTGTGAGACAACTTCATTTCACAACAATACCTATGATAAATGTAAAAATATAATAAAAATATTTTTTTTCGCCGTCTTTTAACAAATGTCTTATTATATTTTGACTTATTTGGATGACTTATTACTAAAGACTTATTACAATATTTTATTCTAAGGCACATTTATTGATTGAAGAACTGAAAAAAAGCAGACGTATGAATATTAGAATTACATAATTTTGGAAACTATTATAAATTAAAAAGTAAGAAATTAAAAAGTTCTACTTATGGTTATGGTGCGATTGGTTTATTTTGTAATACTTATCACAAAAATACTCGACAGAATATTTGGTTATTTGAGTCAAATAACAAAGAATGGTTCAATATATATCTGTAATTTCTGAGCTTATGTATTTTTATATTGTGTTATGTCTTTTTATCTTAATACACATCTTAATCTAGCCGTAGATGCTTCAAATCAAAATAACATTGAGGAACACATAGTTTAATCTTTCACGAACACATATACATACAGTCGAGCGCCAGGTGGGTTATGCACTAGTTATTATATGGTTGATGCCCTTCCACATCCAGAATTGCTAGTCATCTGATTATTATATCGAGCATTGGTTTGAGTTACGTATGCGTTCTCAAGACTTCTCCCAAAAGAAGGCGTTTCGATAGGCTACGTAAACAAATAAATAACATTTTAACGTTGCTTTATAATTAATAGTTACTTAATCTATTACATTATGTTAAACTCACCCCTAGTCGTATAAAGAAGCTGACACAAAAATATAACTTAATACAATCCACACCTTATTTTCATCAATACATTATATTTTCTTATATGTCGGTAAGTGAATATTTCTAAATCTACACAAGAACACGTCCGCTCACTTCTGAATCAATGTTCTACTCACAATATTAAATAATTAATATTAATTATTATAAAATGAACATATTTAAAAATCAAACATAATTTCCGACCCGTTGGGGGTCGATCTTGCTACTCGTAGCATCTAATGCCGACGCCTTAACCATTACACCAACCCAGTACTACAAAGAGTTACGAATTACTTATATTAACTAAAATAACACCTAATTAACTTTGACCATCACAATTGTATGAAAAGAAAAAAACATATATCATATTATAAAATAGATCATAATTTAATTCTCTTAATAACTGATATATTAAAAATAAAATTGACTCAAGTTTACACAAAAAAATAATATATATATATAAAATACTTGCAAAGTTTTTTACATTTATATTTAAGACACGAGCCAACTTAAAATATAAATTTTTAAATATATATAAGGATAAGATGGAAAGGATTGTAAATCTCTTTCTTGTGCCGCGAATAAAAACTTTCTGAGCTATAAAAGTATATGAGTTCGTCCCAATATTGCGTCGATGACTTCCAATCTCTCTATAGCGCCTCGACCCAACCCTGAAGATTACTTTTTCGTTCATCCACTAAATTAAATTAAAATGAAGCAAAAAGATAAAGAAAGAGTTTTCGTTACGCTTTTAGTATTGATATGTGTTTTATTTTTATGAAACAAATATACTTTTTTATGTAATGTATATTTAAGACAGGTAGTATGTGGGATTTTACTTGAATGAAGCAAAATAGTATATTTCTGCGATGTAATCTGAATTGCTGTTTTTTTAAAGTATTTTGGTAACGATCTAAGGCCTTGAATTAAGATCAGAGATCGGGGATCGGGGATCGGAGATTGTAGATCTGAGACCGAGACTTGGGGATCGGGAATCGGGTATCAGGGATCGGGTATCAGGGAACAGTGATCAGAGATCGGGTATTGGGGATCGGAGATCAGTGTTCAGAGATCAGGGATCAGAGATCAGAGATCAGCGAACAGGAATCAGGGATCAGGGATGGGGGATCGAGTATTGAAGATCTGAGATCTGGGATCGGGTATTAGGGATCAGGTGCAGAGATCAGAGATATAGGATAAGGGTTCAGGGATCTGGATCGGGGATGGGAGATCGAAGATCAGGGATCTGAGGTCAGAGGTAAGGGATCAGAGATCAGCGATCAGGGATCAGGTGTCACAGATCAAGGATTAGGAATCAGAGATCGGAAATCTGAGATTGGGGATCGGGTATCAGAAATTAGGAACAGAGATTAAGGATCAGAGATCAGGGATCAGAGATCAGAGATCGGGGATCGAGGATCGAGGATCGAGGATCGAGGATCGAGGATCGAGGATCAAAGATCAGAGATCAAAAATCTTAGATGGGAGATCGGAGATCAGGGATTGGAGATCGGAAATAAGAGTACAGAGTTCAGACTTTAGAGATCAGACCTAAGGGATCAGAGTTTAAAGATCAGAGATAAGGAATCGGGGATCGGAGATCAGAAAGGGAAATGTCCTTTATTATTTAACTAAATGTTCGAAGTTAGTTTTCCATCAGTCTCAATACACTGCCTATGTTTTCTTAAAAAATTTCTAGTTATAGGACGGGAATATCCTCGAGAGTTGTTTCCTCAGCAGCTTCAGAATTTTTTTGACACGATTGTGATTGTGACTGATCATATTCTTAAATTTCTTGGATATTCCTGGTCAAGGTAATCTGTTACTGGCACTGAAAAATTCGCTGGGTAGCCATTTTATTTATACTACATGACTATCTCCCAGTAGTAATTCCTCTAACAAAGTTGGTAATTTTTTTCGTAAAAATTTCATTATATCTGTGTAGCAGCACAGACTCCCTCAGCTGAAGTCATAGTCCTCGGGGACTTCAACGCGCACAATGCCGAGTGGCTAGGGTCGCGTTCCACTGACTACGCGGGGAGATCTGTGTTTAACTTTGCTCTGGCAAATGGTTTGTCCCACTTGGTTCAGACGCACACCCGTCTACCAGACGTGGACAGCCACATGCCCTCTTTGTTGGATCTTCTGCTGACTACACATCCCGGAAAGTACCAGGTTATTGTTGAGGCCCCCCTTGGTTCCTCCGATCATTGCCTGGTATGGAGTGTAGTGCCACTTCAACGTCCAGCTCGCACAACACCTGCGACCCGTGGCGTTTGGCACTACAAGTCAGCAGATTGGGATGGAATGCGGTCTTTCTTTGCATCCTACCCATGGGGGCTGATTTGTTTCTCTTCCGATGATCCCAATGACTGCGCTGCGGCTGTAGCTGATGTGATACTACAGGGCATGGAACTATTCGTTCCAAGCTCTGTGGTACCACTTGGTGGCAGATCGCGGCCGTGGTTTGATGCGTCTGTCAGGGCTGCAGCAGCCGGCAAACGGCAGGCGTACCGGGCTTGGGCTAAATCGATAGTCACAAGGGATCCGAACTCTAGAGTTCTGAAGAGGAAATATAATCGTGCCTCCAGATTCTTCAAACGGCAAATCGCTAGAGCAAAGTTCAAGCATGTCGTCAAAATTGGGGATCAGTTGGCAAGGTACCCACCAGGCACGCGCAAGTTCTGGGCGCTTTCTAAAGCCACTCTGGGTAACTTTTGCCAGCCGTCCCTACCGCCATTGCACACGGGGAATGATTCTCTGGCCCATACGGCAAAAGAGAAAGCCGATCTCTTGGGCACTCTTTTTGCCTCAAACTCGACTTTGAACGACCAAGGGAAAACACCGCCTACCATCCAGCGGTGTCAGAGTTCATTGCCGGAAATAATTTTCCGGCAAAAAACCATTCGTCGTTCTCAACTTTCCTTGGATGTTCATAAGTCGAGTGGGCCGGATGGTATTTCCCCATTGGTGCTACGAACGTGTGCCCCTGAGTTGACTCCAGTGCTAACGCGTTTATTTCGGCACTCCTATCTCAAAGGCGTAGTCCCGGTCTCGTGGAAGTGTGCCTTTGTCCATCCGATCCCTAAAAAAGGTGATAGCTCGGATCCGGCTAACTACAGACCTATCGCCATCACCTCTCTTCTCTCCAAAATAATGGAGAATATCATAAACCGTCAGCTCCTCACGTACCTCGAGGATCACCAGTTGATCAATGACCGGCAATATGGCTTTCGCCATGGTCGATCGGCTGGTGATCTTCTGTTATATCTCACACACCGTTGGGCTGCGGTTATTGAAAGCAAGGGAGAGGGTCTGGCAGTTAGTCTGGATATGGCGAAAGCCTTCGATCGTGTATGGCACAAGGGGCTTCTTTCGAAGCTTCCTTCCTATGGGCTTCCCGAGAGTTTATGCAAGTGGATCACCAGCTTTCTCACTGGGCGGAGCATACAGGTCGTTCTCGACGGTTTTTGCTCGGACCCCAAGCCCGTGAACGCTGGTGTACCCCAAGGCTGTGTGCTATCCCCAACCCTGTTTCTCCTGCACATCAATGATATGTTGGATATTTCCAACATACATTGTTATGCGGATGACAGCACTGGGGATGCGGTATATTCCGGCCGTGCAGGTCTCTCTCGGGAAAACGTCGACGAGTGTCGAAAGAAACTTGTGTCTTCTATAGAGACCTCCCTGGGGATGGTCTCAGAATAGGGTGAACTGAACCTCGTCCAGTTTAATCCCCAAAAGACACAGGTTTGCGCGTTTACCACCAAGAAAACTCCATTTGTCGTATCGTCACTCTTCGAGAGACCCCTCACCGCCTCGCCAAGTATCGGAATACTGGGACTCGACATTTCGAGCGACTGTCGGTTTCGTGGTCATTTGGAGAGCAAGGCCAAGTTGGCCTCGATGAAATTGGGTGTGATCAATAGAGCGAGGCAGTATTTCAATGGTGGCCAAAGACTTGCGCTCTATAAGGTGCAGGTCCGGCCACATATGGAGTACTGTTCTCATCTCTGGTCCGGATCACCCCAATATCAGCTTCTACCTTTTGACCGTGTACAACGGAGAGCCGTACGGATTGTCGGGGACCCGGTGCTCTGTGAACGGCTGGACTCTTTGGCACTGCGTAGAGACGTGGCTTCCTTGTGCGTCTTCTATCGCATTTACAACGGGGAGTGTTCCGAAGAGCTATTTAATCTGATGCCTGCCGCCGAATTTCATCACCGCACAGCACGTCACCGCCTTCATTACCATCCTTACCACCTGGATGCATGGCGTTCTTCTACTGTGCGGTTTGCAAGTACCTTTCTTCCACGTGTCACAAAGATGTGGAATGAGCTTCCTTCGGCGGTGTTTCCAGATCGATACGACATGGGTACCTTCAAAAAAGGCGTTCATTCCTATCTCCAGGGCTCTTGTGAGTCTTCGGATGTTGCAAGAGTTCATGGGCAGCGGTGATCACATTTTATCAGTGACCCGCATGCTAGTTTGCCCTCCTTTTCCATAAAAAAAAAAAAAAAAAAAAAAGAAAAAAAAAAAAAAAAGCTTTGTCCTACAAAATGTAATCCTTTCAGGATAATCTCGTGAGAGAACTATCTGTCTTGCTTACTCTTGGCATATGTGTTCATTATCTGTCTCATCATTTTGCCCTCAATTTAAGAACATACAATAAGCTTTTGCGAAATAAATATATTTAAACTAAGTAAACTGAATTATCATAAAATCGTAAATTTACTTGAGTACTCGGATTTTTCACTTTTTACTCGTTTTTTTTTAATATAAACCAACACGTGTTGTACCATTTTGGAATTCTGATTAAATGTGCCAACTTTTTATATCACTTGCCAAGGAGCTGTTCTACATTTTTTAAGCAGGTCCTGTTAAAGTCGGCAAACCTTAAAATTTTTAAATTCATAGTTCGACAGAAAGTCATATTTCTAGAAAACTTGGAACAATTGTATTATTATCTTTGATTGTTATTGTAAATATGTCTTTTAGGGTTATGATTACAAAGTTTAAATGAAAAAAAAAACATTAAACACAGTACTCAAAAATGGTTACAGTTCATCATCATTTTACGTTTTTTTAAATGGTCCATTATTTTCAAAATACATGAAATGACATTTTTTTTATTTTTTCATGACTGTTACCATTTATCCTAACACCTGGTTTCGGCTTGACGTCGAGTTTTGGGACCCTGTATATAGATACAGGGTATCCCAAAACTCGTCCCAAAGCTGCTGTTTTAATAAAAAAAATTGCGAATTATCTATTTGTTTTATGAGACGGATATTTTTCTTATTTAAATATTTTCTAAATCATTCTTATGGACATTTATCGTAATGATTGAAATGAATAATGAGGCGACGTGGATTAATACGATAGGCGTGAGCTCTGCCTTTAAAATTCTAAACACTTGAACTTGTTTCCTAGTAATCTTTTACAAATGAGACAAAATCTCTTACCTTTTCTTCCTGTTAATTTGAAACTATATTAATTAAAATACAAAAAAAACAAACTTTAAACATCTAAGAAGTTACACAAATCTTACTATAACAAGATTTCTTTCACTTTATATTGTTACAGACAAATTTTGCTTTACATACAGGGAGTCAGTGCTATACTTTGTCTGAACGAACACACAGACGGAGCGCAAAGGTTTGATTGAGATCAATGATGTAGGGTCTGTCAATCTGACTGATAACCATAATGTAAGACCTGTAAGAAGATTAATAGCTCTTGCTTATTGAAAATTTTTGTGCCGTACTCATTTAATATTTATTATAATATTGTAGATGGAAATAATACTACGTTATATGAGCTATACATATGTCAGTAATTTTTCGAATTATATTATACCTTCTTCTAAACATGAAAATATTATTAGTACTAAAAAAGGTGACGATTAAAACCATTGATTTCTAATAAATTGAAGTCGTTATATTTAGTAAAAATTTTGTGTTAAGAGGAGATCAAGTGTTACGTTAAAACACTCCTTATTGAACGAAATAAAACAAATTGTTCAAACGTTTTTTTATTTTCATTTCTCAAATAAATTAGAATAATATCTCCCAATAAAGCATTTTAAGTGTTAAGTTCAGTGAAAGCTTCTGATAATAACAGAAAAGTTATGGTGAACTCCGGTCGAATAACTGTTGAATGTAAAAAATCTGTAAGAAAAACAAAGCAATTTCATCCGCGGGCTGAAATTTATGAGGTACGCTTCGGATTAAAATGTTTGCCGAGCCCTTGGAAGAGGTACTGAAATATTCTTATTAATACTTATCTTCTTCGGACTGACTGAACATTTACTTTCAATAGCTATGTTTAAGTTCAATAATTTTTCCCAAAAATATTACTATTATCATAGCTCCAGTCAAAATATTAATCGAAGTATTTATTGTCATTAAATGTTATATATATAGTTTAATTATTTATAATTTAATTATAATATTATATTTATAGTTTAAGCTATCAGCAAATCAGGAAATGATTTTTCTGAGAAGAGCTAGTTGGCTACGGAAAATAATTGTGTTTGACTTATTTTTTATAGCCATATTGAGCATTCATTAATAATAAGTTTTGAAATCGCTGATAACTTCAAACCCACAGTGCATTATTAACATCATAAATTTTTTTAGTTGTATTTATCTTAATAAACTTTTGAATTTGAAGTGATCACGTAAAAAGACAATTAAATTGAGCACGATAATATTTTCTAAGACAGATATAACGGAAACTCATTAAAATATTGTGTTTGGAATCAATTTCTTTCCCCCATTATCGAAAATAACGACATTGTATTCTTCGATAGAAATTATAATTATATGAATTCTTGATAAAATTTACGACTTAAAAATTTATTAGAAAAATAAAGATTCGTAAGAAAGGTAAATATTTTTACGTCCATCTTTATATATTTGATATAACGAAACAGTATTAATATTATTGACGTTAATAAAAAAATTATTGCATATAGAAATGCTTAAAATAGGAAACTAATAAAAGTACTCTCTGAATATGAAATCTGAGAGAATTTCTAATAAACCTGTCGTAACAAAATTTTAATGGAAAGAAAATTGATTAATTATTTTCTACATATTTCGCAATCAATAGACACATGTATATTTCTATTTTAACTAATCAAAAGATTTTCAAAGCTAGATAATTTTATATTGGTATTGTATACTTTATTCTTAATATCTGTTGAATATTGTGTGATAAAGTTTTTGCCAAAATCGCTTTAATAATTATGATCATATAATAAACAAATTATATTTGGATCAGTTTTTATAAAATATAATATCTTTTCTTTCCTTTTTTATAACCATGGAGCAAATGCATACTGGACTTTATTCGATCAGGAAAATATCGATAAAGCGAGTCATAACGAGCGAGTTGTGCTTATCAATAAAACTATGTTTTAAAACGTATATTGAAACGAGAAAACGATGTAATGATTGAATGTAACGTTAGGTACCTCTTTGGTTTGCAGCATCATTTGTTGTAAGACTTCGGGCGTCGTTCGTTTTCTTAAACTTAGTATAACTTGTTAGAGTTGGCAACAAGAATAGATAGCTATCTCGGACTAACAGCAACTGTTGATCATTACAATTTGCAGTCATAGTTTGAAAACAGAGATAACTAAAATAAGTATTATAAAGAATTGTATAATTAAAACTATAAATTATTATTTCATTTATGAGTTGTCCTTGATAATTCTGGACTTAGAAAAAAATACTACAATTGACTCCTTTTTCTTACCTATGCATATTTATGTAACGGAGAACTAATTATTTGGTCAGTAAAATCAGCCAGTCGTTTTTTTTCTATGAACATTGACTATTTGCTATACTAGTTATGGTGAGAAATTATTTAGAAGTAAATAATTGAAGGAACGATCAACGTTTTATGATCTTTGACGATTTTTGAGATGGCTCACATGAAGTTTTACCATTTGCAATAGGAAATATCTTAATTTTAGTTTAAAATCTGTATGATATTTAGTTTTTAAATTAGTTCCGAAAAATCATCAAATGTTTATAAAAATAATATTGAATTATTATATTTCGATTAGGGAAACAGTTATAATAAAATGATATATCACTTATAGAATATAAAATCCTGCTCAGAGGAATATCACTATCCAACTATCCAACTAGTATAATTGTATACACATGTCCAAGCCTTCACAAATATGAGGGTGTTTGGGAATTGCTGATTGAATCTTTTGTACTTGAGCGTAAATATATACTGGTGCCGTGAAAGTTGAAATTCTCCCGATATTGCTTCGAAAACATCCAATTTCTGCTTACAGTCCGGACCCTGCCAAGAAGTTATTACTTTTCTGTGTTATTCATTACTCCCTAATAAATAAAAAAGAAAAGTACAACATACATTTGTCTCTATTCTTGAATTTATTTTTTCTTAAGTGCTGTTATTTTACAAATTAATTTTATTAATTCAATCAAGGAAAAAAAAAATATTAAAATTATGTAATGGATAAATAATTTCTATGATAATATTAATTTCAAAAAACAACTACGTTCAATAACCTAAAATTTGTCTAATTATTTAAACTTTCTTGAAACTTTACAATTTTTCATTTTACTATGTCAGACGGATACAGATGTACACAACTTAGCTTTTATTTAACTTGTTTTAGTATTATGTACTTACTCTTTTTATAAATATAGCGACTTGTGATTACAATATTGTAATCACAAGTCAATACATCATTGATATATGATGTTCCGGCGACCGTACAAAAAAAAATGTTTTCTTTAGTACGCAAATAGCGTGACGGTGTATGATGAACAAATTTGGTATGTTTTGCATAACTTTATAATATTTTAAACCTCAATTACATTGGGTATATTACAAAAATGTGCAGAAGTACTTTGTTCTAAGATTTTTGTAGTGAAAACTTCTATACCTTCTGGGCGAGGAGAATCTCAAAGGTTCGGGTCAGCATCACGATAATGTGCGCAAAATTACCTACGTACACGCATCTTGCCTATATCGGGTATGTAACCGACAACATATGTGTGTATCACGCTACATCGATCAATAAAGACTCGTGCATTCGCGTCAGCAACATGTTATAGTAGTATGAATACAAAATCATATTGAAAATGAAATTCATCAAAAATAATATAAATACGAAAACTATGTAAAAATAATTATCTTATTTTCATTAATTTGTATTACAATTTACAAAATTATAAAGAGCTTTAATTGACAAATGAACCATATATACTTTGTTGCTCGGAGTTCTGATAGATATGAAAATCAGATTATTGTTAATAATTTTGATTCAACCGTTACGAAATTTTAATTTTTAATATAACATTTTGTTTGAAATATCAAAATATCGTTTTAAGTTTTCACTTATGTCGACAGTCCATATATAGCCTGCGTTGTTTTTTTACTAAGTATTAGCAATAAGCTACGCGTTAAATAATTTCTCAGATTGGATCTTAGAAATTACCCATGTACTTCATAAACTCGTAATTACGTTATTCACGTCTGAACATATAATTAACTTCAAGTGGGTCTTTATATTATACCGCCGCCATTAACAAAATGGCTTTTCTTGTCTATTCCCATGCAAATAAATATTTATATATTTTTTTGATGATTAAAGATATTAGCCGTAACTCCCTTAGTGTAGTGGTAAATTTTTGATATCAAAACACTACACCATATGAAAGGTACGTCACCTCTGTCAAAAGGAATCACGTTTCAGTTACTTAGACGATGAGAGCTGAGATGGAGGCAGAGTTTCTTTCCTCTCATTATCATCTCGCTATTATGTGTAAAGTGGTAATGTCCTCTCGTTCACATTTTCGTCTTCCTAAACATACTACTTCCCAATATTTTCTAGCTCCTTATAAGAACATCTAAGTTGGCAGTGCTTCAGTTTAAGTTCGCTGTTAGATCGTGAAGTGTTAAACCTCAGAGTAAGAGGGTGCAGCGCTGCTAAATCATCTTAACTTTAAAAAAATATAATTTATAGAACTTTAAAAATCTGTAGTTTAATACACGATTTTTCTAAGATATAAGACGAATTAAATAATTAAAAAAAGTATTTATTTCATATTTTATTTTCAGATTTAGAAAACTGATGTCTATATATATATATAAATTTTTTCAAATGTGTTTCATCTACATTAAGAAGTAATTTCATCATACTTCCTCGAGAAGGATCCCATTATTAATTCTCAGATGATAAAAAATATGAGGTTATTGTATTAACTTCTAGACCAATCGGCTATATATTACAACAAATATTAATATATACATATATACTTATGTGTTCACGCCGCGCCGTGATTCCGCCATTCTGAGAGCTGATGAATAAGGACCCCGAATGGGTTTGAAACTAGTTGGACAATTTCCGATAATAATAACGTGATTACAGCTGGATGTTTTTTTTTAAATAAACCTTTTAGTTTCTTCCAAAACATAGTAATAAGTTTGTAAAAAACTAGTTAGTGATAGGTGTAAAATCACATAGAAACATAACCTTATCTTAATAGTATCTAAGATTTACACGAGTACATTTCAATAAAACTAATTTATAGGATAGGATAGCAACGAGCCTTAACTGTAAGTACTTGTTGTTGTTCAGGCCAACGGGTATAATTAATCTAGAACCTATCGTTTTCCAATCGTAGTAGTTCTTTAGAGTATATTTAATAGTAATTAAATTCGTGTTCTGACCCAGAGTGACGCTGACGGGCCTTTTCGACTTGGTCGTTTCGTTATTTCTTTTTGATGTCGAAACCCGGGAAAGGTCCTCGATAGCTCCATGGTACGTCTTATTTAAAATTCGAATATATAGCTCCGATTTTCTATGAATATTACGTATTTAACAATATTTTTGCTATATTTTATAGTTTATCTATTTAATTATCTGATCATACTTTAATATATGTAAGAAATCATTTCATTATAGTTTCGATAGTATCATATTAATATTTAGTTTTCTAAAATATGTAGGTAGTAATATTTAAATTGAGATTCATTCGTTCATTTTTCATTCAAACACATTTAATTGAAGTTCATTAATCACTATAAAATTCGACTTCATTCCGTAGAATTCATCTCTCAATAATATTTATTATCTTTATACCATCATTCTTTTCATTCTAGCGCGTCATTCTTATTCGTTCTTAATTACAAATTGTTACTATTATATTTCAGTAAAGCTTGGAGTTATTACTATTTCCAAATATTAATTATTAACCTACACATTTGCAGCAAAAACTAGTAACTATGCTCACAATGTAACATGCTCACAGATCACATATAAACAATCTTAAAAAAATTAATCGGTGTTTTGTATGTACTTACCGGCTGTGAAAATTTAATATATTAATTCATTAACTCTCCATACTATCCTTAACAATATATAAACAATCTAATCCCTGTATCGGTGTTTTTAGTAATAGCTAAAATTGCAGAGCTAGAAACCTAGTATTTACCTTTAATGTTTATTGGTTTACATGTCATACTATCGTCTGCAATATTAGTTATTATTATTAAATTGACTTGATTATTTTTAACATAAATAATTGAGAACTTTACATTAAACGAACTATTTAAATTAATACTTGTAGGCTTCCTACAACTCAAATTAGTTGCGTAATTTCGGGAGTCGAGACATCGAGCGTGACTCATTCTACTCGAGCTACGACGTTCGGCGCACCGCCTACTGTATGATATTTATATTTATAGGTATCTATTTGTTTACTTCGTTATCTTTAAACGCTCATTAGCAGTTGTGTTATTGTTAATAAATTTGTTTTCCTTTTAAGATAAGTTCTGCAAGTATAATTAATATAATTCTAAATATTCAGAATTAGTAATTATACTTTTTTTAAATAAAACTATTTTTGAAGGATTAAACTCGCGTATGATTTGGTTACATTTTATTTATTTTATTTTAACCCGACTTTTCAAATGCTTTGCAGCAATCGTGTTCACGGGTAGACGAGATGTAAATGTATGTCAGTAAGTAAATTAGTCATCTACCTCCAACGGTTCCTTAATTTGCGGGTGTAGAGTTCCGGATGTAGACAAAACCCACTACCTGTATCTTCAGGTCTGACAGTGCGGTCACAGACGTGAGACTTTACATTATTTATGGATGGGTCCCAGGTGTTAGAAAGGCTCCAACCATCTTCTCTATTGACATTAGGCTAGTTTTTAATTTCAATAGCCTCGCGAATCATTCTTGGTATTTCGCGGGGTTCCCTACCGAGGATTTGTGGTTTATCAAATCTAATATAATGTTTGGGGTTATCTATGGTATGTTCACATACTAACTCATTTAACATATGCAAGTAGGGCCGGTTGTCTTTCGTCTGTGAGCGGCTTGATGTGGCTTCTGCGACGCTGGCGAGGGACGGGCAAGTGGTTGTAAATTAAGGCATGCTTGACATGCTGGAGCTCCCCCTCTAGGTGTTCAGCATCGCCGATGTTATGGGCTTTCTGGGCATAAAGGTATAAATGTCTAAATATATCATACACAAATACATTTATAATAAACTGCGATCAAATGTTCTGGATGATAGCCACAACGGAAGCTTATTAAAGTATTGTGGCAAAAATAATTTCTAAAGCTCGTACTTTTTACTACAAACGAACGTATTTTCGATTACAATTATGTTTTTATACATTTTTTATTGATAAAAGCAACACTATTAATAACACGATAATAAAGATCTAGAGATGTAATGATGCTGCACCTTAAAAGATAAATATGTCTCTTATTACAGTTTTTCGTAATCAGAATAACGTTGAATTGCAATAGATTTTATTATTTTAATGAGTTATTATTTAGGTTATTGCTGGCAAAATGGGCTATTATAATTCAAAGTTATAAGACTACTAAGAACCTGTTTATAGAAAAATTTTATTATGTTATCTTCATAAAATCTGCGATGATTTTCAATATACCTTACGTAATTAAAATTTAATAGAAGTTACATTAAATTAATTATTTCGTGTACAATCTTAACTATATTAAAATGTTAAAGCAACATTATTTTATCTTATAAATGAAGTAAAATATTTTATAATATTAGTTTGAATATTTGTATGTTCTCGAATGTTCTTAAAGTGAAACCAGACCATAGATCAAACTTGATCGCATAACTTTTAACGATTGCCGCATCTAGCACACCTTAATTACGTGATATCGCAATCAATATGTCTGCTTCAGTTACTGAACGTTTAACAGAATTAGCTAAATTCTTCGAAGAGTGTGTATGGGTTTTTTGTAAGGAGTGTTATATACATATATTTATGTTCCTAATTATTTACTATTCAAAACGTTTTAGTAATTGTTTATTCGTTCTTTCTGTGACGAATCTTTTCAAATCAAAAATCTATTATTTTTTGTAAATTACTTGTTGCATATTGTAAACAATTCAACAGTCATATTATAATTTGAAAATATGATGACATTGTATATTGAATATATGGTAAATGAGTTGCAAATGAGTTGCTACTTTTGAGGTTTGGAAAAATTTCCCTAGGACGGGTAGGATGGGAATTTCTAATCGGTTCTCTCCTTCACTAAATACATATTTTTTTAAAAGGTGTTAGAAATGCCAAGCGTAATGCACCGGCTGCATCAAATTTACCACTGCTAAGTATTTTACTTTTACTTTTAATAAAATGAAATCTTGTAAAGATAAACAAAATTACCAAGAAGAATAAATATCACTTACACATACATTAATAAACGATTTATTATCTGTAATTTTTCTTAATATATCGGAAGATATTAATAAAAATATTTAAAAAAAAATCATATAATATTGAAGACTAACATTTATTATAATAATAAAATATAAAATATAAAAATTAACTTCAAATTATTTTATTATTATATAAAATTGATTATTAAATAAAATTATTTCTTACTAGTCGTTTTCAAATACTAAACTTATAGTTAATGTGGTCTAATTAGATAAAATTAAATAACCTAGCTTACCGTTCTCCTAATTAGGACTTAAAATTTGCAAGACTCTGAACTGGTTGTTTCAATATTAATAAGTCAATATTAAGCTGCTATAATTCTTCTTTCTATAGGCCAGTTAGTAAAAAACTCCTTAAATTTTTTAGTTAAGCTACACATAAAACTTGCAAATTTTTAATGTCTCATAACATATTATAACTGAACCTTCTGTTGACTACTGTATTATAAAGTTTATAATATTCTCAATGATAGATTGATAAGTGATAGAATTTGCATAATCAGCAAATCAACATTTCCTATTAAAATTTTCTACTGTGGCTGGCTCGCTTACCAATGTTACTGGGGGTAAAGTCCTGATTCAGGCATATACTCAGACAATAGAGTTGCTTGTTTGGTGACACTCGCATCTGATTCTGAAACAAATTTTGTTAAACCTAAAACAAAACTATTTTTACGGATGAAACTCGCTTATAATTTGGTTACATTTTTATTTTAACCCGAAGTTTCGAATGCTGTGCAGCAATTGTACGGGTAGACGAGATGTGATTGTCAGACACTTATATCTCGTTTACAGTTTAATTAGTAAAGAATAGTTTTATTTCAAATGTACTCGTGAAAATCCAAGAAAATACTTTGTTAAATCTAGTTTCGAAATATAGAACTATGTCACTTTAATTTTATAGAAAAATCCGGCTTTGATTTTTGATTATAATATGAATATTTATAGATTTAAAATGGACCGTTACATTATTATTATTATATTATTATGATTATAGGTACATAAAAATCAATTGAACACAATAAAATTAAATTATGTCTGTTATACATAAAATAAACAAATATTGTCCTTTAATATATTTCATGTAATACGCTTATAGTTTGTCGTTTATGAATACTTGGACCTGATTTATGTGTTTGTTTGGTTATGTCAGATGACATTTTGTTATCAATAAAGGATCATAACTCATAAACATACAACACAGGTCACGCACGAGCTGGTATAAAAGATTGTTGATCCCGATAACTCACAACAGCTTATCAGATTAGAATACTAAACCACAATGACATATCGGATATTTTAAAAACGACTCTTAACAGTGAGATTCTTTATAAATAAACGATGTCATTATATAAGTTTGCGATAAACATTCTTTGAGTTATATTTTTTCATATAGTGATAACAGCAACTTTAATTAATTAACTTTGTAAGGATAAATGAAAAGATCGAAACTAGATAGATAAATATTTATCTAAATTTGAAATTCTGGTTTCATCTGCAATTGAAAGTACGATCAGAATTTCTCGTACCATGTCAACATTTGTGGCTCAGGATATAGATTTAAAATGTAAGTAGTCCTCGTAATTTTAGATTAAAATAACACTGATAATGGAATTTGTGAAAACAAATCATTTTTTTTTATACATTATACTAATGGGAATATTAAAATAATGTATATGTAAAACTAAGTCTTTCCATCAATGAAGACTTTACTTACGAAACTTCTAATGTCAGTTATAAGGTTTTTAGTAGTATTTCGTAATTATATTAAAGATTATTATATTTATAAAAAGTGATTTTAAGATATTGTTTAAGTCCTTGTGATGGACCTATTTATGGTTAGATTTTATTTGAACAATCTATAAATACTCTTATTTTTAACCAAATTCATATAAACTTTATAAAATCAGAGACTCTTCTAATATTAAGATTTTTAGGAATTGCTGATTGAAACCTTTTTACTTGACCGTAAATAAATATAGTTTGTGACGTGGGATTCTCCCGATATAGCGTCCGTTCTATTTTTATAATCTCAACTTTAATATAAAGATTAATTTTTATTATTCAGTACTGAATAATAAAAATTAATTTATTTAACATTTTTTAAATGTTGTATATTTCTTAAATAATTTATATATATTATTTTTTTATATTGTGAACATTATATTAAAAATTAATTATAAAGTAATGTAACATAAGGTATAAAGCTATAATAAATGTAATATTTATTCAGATATTCCTATGATATATTTGAAATTTTCATTATTTAATTTTCAAGTATGACTATTTTCATTACAGTATACAGAGCATTCTCTGTCTTCGTGTATTAAACTTTTAAGGTTTGTAATATTTCATTACTTCACTCAAGAATACAAAAATGCGTTACTTTGTAAGCGCAACTTGTTATTAGTATGCTTATTTCTTTTAGGAAAATAGCAACTCGTGATTACAATATTTATGAGGTTGCTGTAGACTTTAAAAAATAAAATATTTATCTTTGTAAGTAAAAAGAAGTGTGTTCACCTATACAAAACTTTGCTTTGTTTTATTATGTTTAAACTAGTTAATAGTGTTGAGTAATTTAATTAAAACATGTTATATAATTCTTATATTCTAATTCTCTTTTACATTTCTCATGTTCTCAACAAATTAGTTTACAGTAAAGATATTTAAACTCACCAAAAATTCTAGAAATGACCAATTCAATTGTTTAAAATAGACGTTTAGTTTGTAATTATGCCCAGACAGTCCTTTCGCAAGAATTTTATTTAATATATTTATTTATTTATGCAACAATAAAACAACAATTCTTAAAATAAACAAATAGTGCTTCAATTTCAAAATCTTCAAAGAGATTTTTTAAAGCTACCCTGGATTTAAAAGAAATAAAATTTACAAAAAAAATGTGCAGTTGATGCGTACAATTAATAAGATAATACAATAATAAGATACACATTTAATAAGTATAGCAAAATAAACAAAAATTTCTACATACATTTAGCAAAATAAATCCTTTTTTTCTTTGGTTCCGTTGGAAGAACCCATTACGGGTATCCCGTCAGCCCAGGGGGGTGACGGCCGGAGGGTGATGTGGGACTAACCGGCAGCATAGAGGATGCTGCCATTTTTAAGGCTACCCACTAAAAAACCAACGGTTGCCCTCTGCGCCGTAATGGGATGGCACGGGATCGCGTTAGCACACACCGTGATTCCCCGGCGAGGCCCCCCGAATGATGGTGACCCGAGCAACGTAGAGCACCCTCCCATCGTAGGTCTATTTTAGGTTAGAGGGGTTACCCTCCCCCCTCACCAGGCCTACAACTGGGGAAGGAAGCGACGGGCGTATTCCGGCCTCCTTCTACCCAGTCTCCCCCTAGGGAGCGGGTCAGCGGACGAGGCTGACTCCCTGTCCCGCTCCGAGGGAAAACGTCAACCACCTAGTCGAGCAACAAACCAACAAACTCTTTAGGCAACTAGTCCATAAATAAGTTAACCAACCATCAAAGCGTTGTGTCAAAAACTTGGCCGTAGTAATAAATAATTTCATGTAACTCTATTTCAGGCAATAAATATATCTTACTCAATATTATAAATATACCTTTCACAACAACTAGGGATGAAACCCAAATAAAGACAAGATTTAAAAAAAAATGTACTTAAATTTTCACTCCTTAAATCTTGTTTATATTAATATAAGAGATTTAAAAGCTTTTGTGAAAATTCACTAATGAAATTCCTCGAAATGCCAAGATAAAATAGTATTTTTTATCGTAGGTCCATTTGTGTTGGTTTCAATTAAAAATAAAGTTGATTGCAAAATACTCTTAATCTACAATTTGATTCTTTTGCTAAATATTTAGAAAGATGGGCATGTGATAATCAACTGGTCCAAATTTGGTTAGTATAGCTTGAACGGTGTAGGAGGAGATTGTGGACAAAATTTGATCGAAGTGACCGGTAAAGAGCTTCGCTTCCCTCAGATCTATTACCACTATCTTATGTATTTGGTATTTTATATACAAATATTTATCCTGTACCTTTAATCTGAATATATTATATATAAGTTCATATATTTATCGTATATTCAAAGATCGTATATCAAAGTGATTTTAAAATATTTTTCTTACCCGCAAAAAAACATACATACAACAACATACAATAGATAACATTATAATTTTCCCTAATGTCAATATTAATTAAAGAATAAAAAGGTATTATAATAAATTTATTTCGCGTCCTACAAAACGGAAAACACAAGACTTAAAATGGGTATTAAACGTATTAACGCGGCACATACGTACATCACTCGCACACCTTATGAAATCAATATATTATCATGTATTATAATAAATAATATCATTTAAATTGTATAAAATTGTAAAGAGATATCAACTCAAAATTTATATAAAAATTAATTGTAGTTTAATTCACTTATCTGTTTTATACATAACGTATCGGTGCTTCAGTTGTTAAATTAAAACAAAACTGACTTTTAAGCGAATGTTAAGAGAATTAATAAATTGTTTATATATTTATATAAAATTTAATTTGAAAGTAGTAATGATGACATACAATATTATATTAATACAATATTATATATATAAAATAAGGAAAAAATATGCAATATTATACAAAATACAGTACCTTTAACCTCCTAAAATTCACTATTATCTAAAAAGTATCTATATTACAACTATAATCTTTACATATATATAAACGGCTTAAAGTCATTTACTTAATCGCAATAAGGAAAATAAAGAAAAATCTAATTACAATTTTCACCTGATGACGTAATAAATTCAAGTGTGGGACAGAGATACCAACACTTTGCTATCTCTGTATAACAGAGATAGCAAATTGTTGACATCAGTTTGACAATAGATTGCTTCCTAACGAGAGACTAGGTCTATAACTATAAACTATGAAGTGTAGGACAGAGATGCTAACATCTTATTTTCTCTGTCACACCTCTTAGTTTCAAAAACAAATGATTCATAAGGAGACACTAGTTTTCTGACTTTGTATATACATAAGATAATTGAAATATTGTAACAAGATTGATAAATTAAGATCATTACTAAATAAACTGTACATCGTAATCATTTGTCGCCGACAATATTATAAAAATCTACTATAGTACTAAGGAGTGCGTTGTGCTTGAATCTTGTATCTTATGAAGTTCCTCCAATAAAATATCTATTATTGCATAATATCATAAGGTATTGGGTTGTATGTGCATAAGTTTTCTTATTTGTAATAGAGTTTAGCACTTAAGTAATATTGTCCTGATTTTTAATATTAATTTGAGGCTTAAAACTGTTACAAGAATTTACGTGTATAACCAAATTTAGGACTTTGCAGTGATGTCAAAGTATACTTAAACTTTAACACTTGCACTTTTAGATCGGTTTTTTTATTTACTCGGTAAAGTTAAAATCTACTTCCAATCGTAGCAACTTTACACAAACTATCAGAGCGTGCTCAGATTTTTGAACTTAAAATTCTACTTAGCAGCAAAATGAAACTTTCGAGGGATACATTAGGTTATATTCACTATTATGAAACAGAAAGAAGTTATTATAAGTAATCCGATTTTAGAATGTATGTGAATGTAGATGTATGTGCGCGTGTGTGTATTTGTTGGTTGTGTGTGTGCATGCGTGTGTATGTTTGTGTGTGTGCGTGTGGTTTGTGTATGTAAGCGGTTTGTATGGATTTCGTATTGCCGCTTGCCGCTAAAATTACTTGAATTAAAAATTACAGTAATTTTTGATACCTTATTTTTTTGCAATATCATATTTTAACATTCATAACATGAAAATCTGAAATAAATATTATAGTTTTATTTTTATTATTGTAACCGATTTTTGTTAATAATATTTACGGACATGTAAGTCAGTAAGTTCTTAAAACATACATACGTCTTTTAAACATTTACTATGAACATTAGACCGTCAAGTGTTAAAACCTCACAGAGAAAGATAGAACGACTAAACTGCGGAATTGTGGATTAACTTCCAAACATTATAACTTATAAAGGTTTACAGTAATGATTATTCTACCCTAATTCTAATTAGTTTTGGAATATATTTATCATATTTTTTCTACGAATAAAAGTATATTAATATATTTCACGACTAAATCCAATGCGATTCTCAAATTCAACTCTAATAAAACTTTGTTATTTAGTAATTAATTCTGGTATTCTAATGATTCCAATATAAATTAAAAAATAGATGTAATTTTAAAAGAAATAAGTCTTTGTAATAATGTGTTCTAAACTTGTAAATTAAGTAAATTTAATGCGCTTAAAAGCAAATAAGTGTCCCAGCTCTCAAGTGCGATAGCGCGATATGCAACCTCATGTTTTTAACACTTCGCAATGACCTTAATGTTTGAATTTCATTTCCGTCATCAAATTTACATGTATTTTCCAATTTAAACATATATTTAAGTTTTGGTTGAAATTTGTTTTAAGAAATACTTCTTTAAATTTTTCGCATTTATTAGAGATAAGTAAGAAAAAAATTGTTTACTTATTTATTTAATTATTTACTTTTATTTATGTGTTATTTTTTTAAGTTATAAGGTGTTCCTCACTTTGAAACCCTTTACTTAACTTTTAACCCTATTAAGACCAAGATTTTACTAAAACACGTATCCTAATATTAATAAGTAGCTTATCAATAATAAATTGGGCTTAAATTTTAAACACATTACCAATCCATTACTTATTTCGCATCTCCTTAAGTAAAATGTACAAAATCTGCAATATGTTGAATATATAACTTATTTTCAGTCTATAACTTTTTTATTAGATCCATTATCTACAAAGAATAATACACAAAATACACCTAAAAGTAATTTTTTGGCATTATATATTATTAGATATAAAAAAGACTCAAAGTATTTTTATGTACATTTGCGAATGAACAATATTTTATTTTATGGACACAAAGCTATCATGAGATGAACTGAGTTCGACAAACTTATAGACTAGTTAAAAAAGGGCCTTTAAAAACAAACAATATAACTTGCATGCCTAAGGAATTAATCATTGAATGTCATTTCAAGTTATATATTTTTTTATTTATATCTATTATAATCAGTCATCAGAATTGTATTTATATGCTTTAAAGTAGGCAAGACTTTTTTATACAATATTCTCGTTAGAAATAAAAATATATTTCTGATTTTAAGTGATGGAATTTATAAATCCATTTGGATTTGATATACGAGTATAAATGTAAGAAAATTTAAAATCCTACTTTATGTTTCTACTACTCTATATATTAAGGAATTAAAATCATCACACGAGCAAGTTGAATTCTGAATATGTAAGTTTGATTCTTTATAAGTAAGTTAGAGCGAACTTGTATAATAATTGTATACTCACATAATAAAAACCAAAAAAAATATATTACAAATACGCATCCATACACTTCTTTGTGTATATTTTTGATTGAATTCATCATACTTGAGCGTAAATAAAAAAAGTTTGTACCCTAACAGTTGGAAGATCTTCTTGCTATTTCGTCGATAACTTGTAATCTCTCCTTACCATCTCGACCCTCCTATATACATTACTCGTTATTCAGTACTTCTTCATAAATAAAAATGAGAAGAGAAGGTGAATGAAAATTTTCAATTTTAATTAAAAAAAAAATATCTAACAAATTTCATTTAATAAGTTATAGATTAACGAATCTTCTTGAGAATGGTTCTGATTTGAAACTCGGTAACAGAAATAAACACATATCCAGATTAATAAAGTAATACTTTTTTTGGAACATATCAGACGTAAATTGAAGTTTATGTTTTACAGACATGATCCATGTAAGGCAAATATAAGTCAATCCCATCTAGAGGGAAATTATCCAAGCTTAATTTAAAATCACAATAATTACCACCGTGTTTTTAATATAATATTTTTTGTTCTACCCTCTTTCTATATAAATAATCAAATGAAGTCTTATTAGTTTTAACGCTATACGTGAAAAAATGAGGTTTATTTTTAAAGCCATCTAGGGTCAAGAATTCTTTTGACAGTAATTTACCTATTTTTTTTTATTTTGTGTGTTTTTTTTTTAGTTACTTATTTGTCATTTGTTAAATATATGTAATGTTGAACACAAACAAATTATACCCATATGTATGTAAATAGCTGTCATACTACGTTCACCTCAACAATGGTTTATAATACATACAATAAATAATGATGTCTGATTACATTACTAATTTGAAGTAAGTAATTTCTATATCATCTAGATATTTGAAATTATAGATAGAGTAGATAATTATAGATAGAATAGATACTTATATGTTATAGATAGGGCGATTAAGTCAGTATAATAAAATATATATAAATAATATTAAATAAAAAGAATTAAAAAAAAATTTAAGTTAGTTTCCTCATTGCAGATATGATTATATTCAAAAAATATATTTTACTTCAAAACAATTCAAATATATTTAAAGAGATTCTTTATATTTGCTGCTTTATTATTTTTGCGTCCCATGAAAATACCTAAGGCGATTATGTCAATATGGACGCAACCCTAAAGTTTTACTTGATGTAAACATAAAATATTACAAAATTCATATACTAAACTAAAATTTTAATTTATAAAAAATAATTATAGATATAATATTTGTTGTGAATGAATATAACAAACCATAATATATAGAAACGGAAAAAAATATTTTATTTTATGTTACTGACACAAGTTATTCCTCCTGCCTTGCCACTTATTAACATAAGCGGAGAGTGTCAAGTGGTGTGGTAACAACCGACAAGAAACGTAAAATATAACATTCTATTATTGACTAACAAAATAAAGGTATTTTTTTACTCAAACGTTTTTGAGGAAAAGTAATTAAATATCTTTTTAAGATTAATTAAATAGTAATTTGAATGTCGGTGGTTTAACTTAAATACTGTTTTAAAAGCGAAGCGAATTAAATGAAGTTATAAAAGCGTTAAACATTATAAAAACTTTAAAAGAAAGCGTATGCTTTCTTATCTTCTATAGTTTTTAATTTCCAGTAAGACCAGTTATACACTGGTCTTACGGGAAATTAAAAAAATTACGGAAAATTACGGAATTTGACCCTTAATAACAATAGATAATGTAGGATAAATTTTGTCCTGAAATCTAATTTCTAATTTTAAATGCTTAGTTAATTTTAATTTATTTTAGTCGTAATTTTAATCAGAGGCACATATTCATACTATATTAAAATTTCCTGCCACTTTATTATTACTAGAACTTAGGTAAATAAAATTTACGTTCGTAAGTGCTTGAAGCAACTGTAAATTTATTAAAAGTTAAAAAAACTTTAGATGGTTCAAAGGAAACAAACAATATTTTATCTGCATATGAATAAATGTCGAGACTTTTGAACTCTTTAAATTATAGCAAAATATGTGAAACAAATCGAATAATTGTTCAATAATTTTATTTGAAAATAAATTAAATATCTTAAATATGTCTTGTATCTTAAATTTGAAAATAATATTTTAAGCAACTTATTCATTGAACAAATAAATGTTAAGTTATTAAAATAAAACGGAATTCATTTGAAGATATCCTCTTGGGATTAAAACATTATAAAGCGTTCTTAAATATTCTATTTTACTTATTTAAAATTAATGAGATAATATAATATATAACTTTTTACATGAAGTTTATATTAATAAGATTATGAAAAATATTTTGTAGTTGAGATAACTACAAAACGAACATTTAACAATAACATTTTGATCCGATATTTCTTAGTATTCGGTAATTTTATATCTACTTTGAATCCTGCCAACTACCAACAAGTAGAAGCGTGCTCAGATTCTTAACTTTAAAATTTGCACTTGGGAGCAAACTGGTGCTTTGGAATGAGATATTAAATTCTATGTTTTATTAAACTATATGTTTTATTAAACTTACTTAAATGTGCATAGTTCTTGGAAAATATTTGTTACAGTGTATATATAGAGAAAAATAATTTTAGTAACAAAATTTTTTAACTGATATATTTTAAAATAAGGCAAGACTGTAATTTAACTCAAAAAAGAAGATGAAGACATTGGCAATAAAGGGAATAATTAAATACTTGAACATTAGTAGGCCATTGCAATTCAATAATATTTAACTAATTGCTAAGAGCGAAACCGTGTTTTTCAATACTTACAATAATATTATACTGTCGACTTACTTAACGATTTTTATATTATGGTTAATTTATCTTGTAGATACCTTATAATATATTCTCAAGTTATAAGAACATCTCAGTCGGCAAGTATTTAATTAAACTCTTACTATGCCCGTTAATGATCAAGTGTTAAAATCTCAGCCAGAGGGCGCAGCAGAATAGTGTAAAAAAAAATACATTACTTCGGAGGTTATACAGCTTAATAGATTTTATTACAAATATTTTTTTTTCACTTCTTCATCCATCATTCAAATCAATAAATCAAAAAATTTTTTTCTATTAAATGAAAAATGAAATTAAACTATCCAAATTTCGTATATTATCGGTTCAAACATAGTGGTAATGAGATAAACCAAAATTAAATCGTCTTTGTGAAATTATGTTCTAAACTAGTAAATTAACTAAATTCCAGAGGTTTAATATCAACTAAGCGACTCAGCTTTAAAGTGTGATAAGTCGAAACAATGGGACACTTGAAAGTATGCTTTTAACACTTCCTTAGTTCACTACCGTTCCAATGTTTGAATTTTGTTTTTGGTAATCCAGATTAATAACATAATTAATAATATATTTAAATAAATATTCCAATGAAATAATATTATTAAATGTAATAGTATAAATTATTACTGATTTATTAACAATAGAGTTTTAAAAGTAGTTAGATTGAATTTACTTTATGCATTATATTAAAATTACTGGGAAACACATTATATATATATATATATATATATATATATATATAAAGATATATATACGTGTACAAGCGATCACTGGTATGGATTCAATGTGGATAAAATATAAATAAGTAAATAATAAATTAGGATAATAATATAATGTTAGTGTTATAGGAAAAATCTTCTTTTTGTTGGATGGATGGTAACTCAGCAGTGTCTCATTATTAGAATATTGGCTGTTAACTTAGTGATTTTTAACAAAGTAACCAACATGTCAATAATCTGGCAGTAAGCTTAGCAACAATAACATAAAAAAAACAAAATGGCTCGCTGTTAAGATACATTTTTATTTTCTTTTCATTTATGAATTGTTTCAGAGCATTCTTTTCATGTCGCGGGTACAATATGTCTGAGTTAATAAAGTATTGTGGAAGGTTGCAGGTGCTGGAATAAGAGTAGGTATATAGTGATATTTATATTATAATAACCACTAGTTATTGGGACAATTTATTGAAAGAAAAAATAAATATAAAAAGAACGATGACTACGGAAAGATTAGTTTACGTTTCTTTTTCATCTTTTTTTTTTCAATAGTTGAGCGAACTGAGCGGAGCGGTCTATGTGAGACTTTTCTGATTGAATGTACGGAGTTGGCGTCTTAACGACTCATCGGATCAGGATCAAGACCAAATTTTACACATAAGTTAAGCATGTCCATACGGTGGTTTTAAAAGTTCGTAAAAAAATTCTTTGGCGTTGAGGAAAAATGATTGCATAAAAATCCCCATAGGCCAATTTATAGCCACAATGAAAAGCGCATGAAAAAAAATAAATAAAAGAAAAAGAATAAATATATTTAAAATAAATATTTCTCGGTGACCGCATTAGTGTTAAAGAGCGCTTCAATAAATGATTTCTTCTTCCACTGCTCGCTTCGTTCAATACGTAAACGTAACCCGAGATTTCGCGAGCTTAGCGAGTTGAAATTGAGGGTTTGGTTGCGCCACTAGTTTTAATGTGGTTAAATCTATTATAGAAGTATGTATTTCAATGTTCTTTTTAGAAATTATTTTCTCTTTTGAATTATTATATAATGTGAATGTAATATGATATTAATATTAAACCACCTATATATCTAATAAAATATAATATAACTAAAATCGGTAAAAAGGTTATCGTTTACTAATTTGTATTTAAAACCTAGACAGTTATGAATACTTCGACACGATTTACGTATTTGTTTGATTATGTCAGATGATATTTTATTATCAATAAATGATCGTAGCTCATAAACATAACACAGGTCACGCACGAGCAGGTATAAAGAAAGATAGTTGAATATGATAACATACTACAGCTTATCGGATTAGATAATAATCTTGTAAAACCACATGCAAATATGGAATATTTTAATATAGTCTCTTAACAATGAGATTCTTCATGAACAGACAGTCCAAGTTCTTTGAAAACTATTGTGAAGAATTTTAAATGCACCGAACTTCTCTATTGTGTAGAATTAAAATCCGATTTATATGTGTTTCGCAGTCTAAGAATAGTATGCCATGAGAATTAATACTGGATATATTTGTTCACTGAACGTAGTTCGTGTTTAGTGAACTAATATAGCGACATCAGTCAGGTGCCTAATTTCTCTAACAGCATATACCTCTGAACTTGAACGTTTATCTATTATTGATACTGGTAGTATATTGGTTACAGTACAGTCAGTTATAATGTATACTTTAATACTTCACATCTGGTTTTTTGAAATAAGGTAACATGGAAAATTATTTAAACAATTTGTGGAAACTATGAAACCAAATACATATTTAGCACTATCTATACGTATAATAATAATATGAAATTTGTATTCATGTACATTGAAGATAACTAAAAAAAAGATTTGAGAGGTCGAGATAGACTTTTGACTTGAGGCATAAAGTCTTTAGTAAGTTTTTAAGTTTATAAATCTTACAACGAGATAGAACTTTATTATTAATTATCTGCTTAAAAAAACATAATTTTCTGACTGTCATAAAATTTATAAGCAGTACCAATTATCTAAGCTTAGATTTTTATAATAAATCAAGTAAGTGTATGTTTAAACATAATATGCAGTACGTAGAAATATAGTTTGTGAATTTAAAAGCAAAGTACAAACCGATCGAACTTTGCTTAACTTGAAATTTAGGTCGCAATCCTTTTGTGGATACAGCAACTTGTTAACACAAAACAATATGGTTAAAGTTCTTGTTCATTGCATAAAGACTTAAGTCTTTTATAAGCAGCAAACATAAACACTGACATTTTGACACTGACGTTGTTAACTTCCTGATTAAGGAAGTTATGGGGTTTTTGTAATGTTTTGAGGAAAACTTAGTAATTCTGAACTCTTTTTAAAAACAAATATGTATGTATGTTTGTGTATAATTGTGGGTATATAAGTTATCATTTTCAGCTTAATTTTATTGCGAACTGATCATACAATTTTGTTACTGAACAAAGAGTATTCGCGTAAATTAGATACGATTAGTCTTACAAAAAAAATCGACCAAGCGGTATTTTAGTTATTTTAAAAAACTGAAAACATTGTGTTCGCGATTTCTAAAAAATTCAGTAGCGTGGTGCATCAGGCTGATTTTGGCATAAATCTATGCGTATTCACGCCACTTAGAGCTGATTAGTATTACAGCAAAAAGTTAAAAGTATTATTGATAATTTCTAAACAACGACTAAATTTCCTTCGTGGTAATCGACGCATTTTAATGTCTGTAAAAATGATAACAATCGAAAAAATAAAATTTAGTTTTTTAAGAAACTGTATAAAATTAAATAGAATCACATAATTTAATAATGAAATTATTGAATGAAATGTATTTATGTCAGATAGATTTTCTCAATATTTTTTTTAAATGTTGCATCTTTAATTAATGTATGTGTATGAATAAAACAAAAATACAAGTACGTATGAAAATATATTTAGTGTCTTACTTTTATAGCAGTTAATAAATATTTGCAAAATATATAAATTGTCAAGGATCCCTACAACACATCTCTATAACTATTATTATAGTCTTCTATTTTTATTTATTAATCTGTATCTATATCTAAATATACAAATAAATCTCTAAATATCACAGATGAAAATACATTTATAATATATAAAACACTTATATCTCGGCAATATAGAAAACAGTATTTTCTTAGATTTTCACTAGTACACATTTGAAATTAAACTATTTTTTACGGATTAAACTCGCGAATAATTTGGTTACATTTTAATTTTAACCCGACGTTTCGAATGCTTTGTAGCAATCGTGTTCACGGGTAGACGATACAGACACTTAAATTTCGTCTACCAGTGAACACGATTGCTGCAAAGCATGCAAAACGTCGAGTTAAAATTAAAATACATTTATAATAAACTGCGGTAAAATTTTCTGGATGACCGTCACAACGGAAGCTCTTTAAAGAATTGTGGAAAGAATAATTTCTAAATCTCGTTTTTTATATTTGAAACGCACGTATATTTGATAAAATATAAGTTTATCATTGATTTAACCAACGTTATTAATAATACGATAATAAACATCTAGAGATGTAATGATGTCGTACCTTAAAAGGTAAATATGCCACTTATTATAGTTCCGCAACACATTTTCTGATATTAATGATATTATATTTAATTGATATTATTATTTTAAAAGCATTTTACATTTAAATAATATTTTTTTATATGTGAATAAATTAAAAAAAAAGTGAAAGTTGTATCTGAATGTGAACTCTGAACATTTTAATTATACCTGGCGTAATAAAATTGTAATATCTATTGTGTTAAATTAATAATTTCATGTAAAATCTTAATGGTAGTAAACTGTGCTAAAAACAATATTTTATATTAAGAATAAAGTAATAAATGTTGTTATTTCTCTTTGAATATTTGTATGTTCTCTAATATTCTCAAAGTGAAACCAGACCATAGATCAAATTTGATCGTAAAACTTTTAACGATTGCCGCATCTAGCACACCTTAATTACACGATATCGCAATCAATATGTCTGCTTCAGTTACTGAGCGTTTAAGAAACCAGGTTAATTAATAATTCATTCAACAATGTCCATTACATATTGTTCGAAGAAGTATTAATTAAGCTTAACATAAGTGTTTTGTTGTTAAGAGTTTTATCATTACACATATATTTTAATAGCAATGAGGAATAGAAATCATTACATTAGGACGGGAAAAATGAGATTTTATAATCAGATCTCTCTTGTAGCGTATTGTAACTGAGAAATCTGTTGATTATTGTGTTGTAAGGTTCATAATATTCCTAAGTAGTGATGGCGTTTGCGTAATCAGCAAATCAACATTTTACATTCAATTTTCCACTATGGCTCGCTTGCCAAAATTACTGACGGCAACGTCCTGATTCAAACAATGAAAACGCGTATTATGAAGGCCTGCTGAAACAAACTTGTGATTTTGGAGCTAATATGCTTGAATCTAGTTTTGAAATATATTGATTTATTGTATCCCTTTTTACTTTGAAACAATAATTTCTTACTTTGAAACAATACCATTGTAATGTTTTCTAAGATTTAAATGACAGACACCATAATCCCGTCTTACCGCGAACACGTTTGCTGCAAAGCATTCGAAACGTCGGGTGTAATTTAAAAATGTAATAATAAACGCGAGTTATATCCGTAAAATAGTTTTATTGAAACAATAACATTGATTACTTATATCAGGTACAAATGGAAGTGACAGGTCGGCTTAGTTATGATATCATAATTATTAAAATAAGCCCTTCTGTGAAGAAATTCTGCTATTTAAAATTAAAGCGACAATGGTTCCAAACGCGACTTGGTGTGGAAAAAAAACCCACAACAAACTATATATTCTATGTCTCTTTGGTTTGATAAAAAAAAATTTAAGAATAAGACTGCTTTTAAACTAATGATTATTATCTAATTTGAATAATTATTAATATTAAATGTACCGATTTATTATTATTATATAAATATTACGAGGAGGCAACGCTTCCTCGCTTGACGAGCTCCGAACTGCCACCGGCAAACACTATTGTTAAAGTGAAAAATAAATTTTAATTTCCGATCAAGGTTTACCGCTTGATCCGTTTAGATGGTGTGACTTAAAATCACAAAGACAATATAGAAATCCGACGTGATGAAAAACTATTTTATAAAAGGAGAGTTTATCTAGCATTACAAAACATATTAAAAATACAATATTATTATAAAAAATACAATTACCTTTTACTTTACATCTCTAACGAGACAAAGTTTCTAGCATTCTATGGAATCACAGTGCGGGATGGAATGAGGCTTGTTTTTTTTAGACGAGACTTCTGTTACAAACCCTTTAAGTGTTTGCTATAACCTTGCGTGCTCTTGCTACTGATAGACTATTCCCTTCACATATGATTTCTAAAACAATAAATATTACCATTAAAAATATTTGATGTAATACCCAGATATTTTTTTATGTGAATGCTAAGACATAATTTAAGCGTTTGTTTTCTTTTGTACGAAAATATTTTGTTATCTATAAAGGATCATAACTCATAAGAATACAACACAGGTCACGCATGAGCCAGTATAAAAGATTGTTGATCCTGATAACTCACCACAGTACTAAACTAAATCACATGCAAATATCAGATATTTTAATATCGTCTCTTAATAATGGGATTTTCTATAAATAAATGATGACCTTATAAGTTTATGATATATTCTTTTATAATCAAAGTTTACATTAATATTCAGAATTCTTAGCAACACCTGATTGAAATCTATTAACTTGTATTGAAGTAATTACAAGTTATGCTATGAAATTTTACATTATAAATGTTTACTTTATTACTGGTGCGACACCTTAGACTATAGCCTATGTTTAACATCAGGCGCGCTATAGTCAAACACTTACCTTTTTTGGTTTATATAAACATAAACAAAATAAAATTATATTTTCAGAGATTCCCCCGATAAATACGAATTAATGAATATTTAATTCAATAGCAACAATAATTTGCGAGGATGACTTCTGTTACTACCGTATACAAAGAATACAAAAAATGCGTTGCTTAGCTTTGTAAGGGCAACTTGTTATTAATGTACTTATTTCCTTTAGGACAATATCGACTAGTCACGGTGAGTGATAACACTATCCCGTGATGTCCCACTATGGCGATGAGGGCAAACGTTGGTTTTTTTTAGTGGGTAGCCTTAATAATGGCAGCGTCCTCTATGCTGCCGGGTAGTCCCACATAACCTCGCGGCCATCCCTTTCTTGGCCGACGGGGTATCCGTAACGGATTTTTCCAACCAACAAAAAAAAAAAAAGAAAAAAAAGGACAATATTGTGTTGTCATTACAATATGCATGAAGTTGTTGTAGACCGTACAAAACAAAATATTTCCATAAGTATGCAAATAGGAGTGTATTTTACTTGGTTAAAAGTATGAAATAAATTATATAACATTTTATAAAATTCTAATATTCTGCTTCTCTTTTTAAATTTATCATGTTCTGATCAATTTCTTGGAGTAAATCAGTTTTCAGGGAAGATTTTTAAAATGACCTAAAAGTCTAGAAATAACAATTGAACGTAATTATGTCGCTGACAAATAGTTCTTTTCCGGCAAATGAACGTTATTGATAAAAATTTAAATTAGTCGTTTCCTTGACAATCTTTTTTCAAACACGCAGTTATGGTTATTCACTTAAAAAGTATATTTGTATGTGCTTAAAGAAATTTTAATTCATTGATAATTCAAATCTAGTATTATTTGAATAAGTGTGGTTCTTAAAACTTTAATAAGAGTATGAAAATATTTACCCCTGCTTCAACTATTATTATATAAAAGCCATTAAGAGTGTTGATTACCGCTTTGAAGTATAAAGAGCAAGTTTTAAAACACGTAGAAATATAATAAGTAACTTCAATTTCTACTATATCATATGTTTCTGTTATGATAGTGTTGTTTTCTTTTAGTATATGGGTCATAGACATTAAAAACCTTCGAAAATAAATTAACGAGGATAAGTCTATTTAGGGTTTCATATATTGTTTTATTATAATTTGAACGTTTGAGTAATAACTAATACTTGATTTAAAAATTGTTTAATATTACATTGAGCAGTCAATGGAAATTCACGACTAATTAATTGAGTTTCCAATTTATTCTTCAATTGCACCTTTAGTTACAACAGGTCTATATTAAATAATGTATCTTCCCAGAACCGGATAATTATGAATACCTGTGCAATGGAATAGTCGTTTTTTTTTATAATAAAGGACGTGTTTTCAAGTCACTCTATTATTTCAACATCTATAAGTTAAGTATAATCCCAAAAAATGACTTTTTAGGGGCATTCAAAAGATTTTTTCGTATGAATGAATATACAGTTGATGACACATTTTCTTGAATTTTGAAATATGTTTTCAAGGACACGGACAAGGAAGGGATAATTTAGATTATGTTAGTTTCATTGATCTGTATATAAGGTATATTTATTGTATTTTTAATATAATCGCTACATTTATTACCACTCTAGCAATTAAAAAAATATAACCCTTGCTCTATACAGTCTTGAACGTTTTTATTTAGATCTTGACTTAGTAAATAGAATAAATATGATAGATAGTATGAGAATATAATATAGAGGTAATAAATAAAAATATAAAATTTAAATTAAGTGTAATAAACATAAATATTCATAACATTTCTCAAAATAGTTGATTACGTCTGCGTCTGAAGTTTATTTTGTATTTTTAATTGTTAATTTATTTTCAATTGTCTAGTTCACAATCTAAACTAGATGCATTTATATTAATAGTTCATTCAACACTTTGGATATTCTATTAATACCAGAGCAGAATTAAATTAAATTCACGTTCCGATAGACTTTGAAGCTACAGTAAATTTATAAAGAGCCTAAAAATTTTAAGACTTAAAACTGTTTATATTTATTAATACTTAAATTAAAATTGTTCCAATATACTTATTTATAGTAAATAATGTGTTGTTTATGAAATAAGCTTAAAAGGAATGCTTTTCAAAGAAAAAATCTAATAGAAGATACACTTCAGATTAAAAACTATACAACGTTAATAAACAATAAAAACGAAAAGCTTTAAGAAGAATTAATCATATTTGTAAAATCAATTTCATTTTAAATAAAATAATTTTTAATGTATAAGTTTTTGTTAAGATAATAAAAATAATCAATTATTTTGCAGGGCTTTTACAAATTGTACTTTCACTTTAATACTTAAATCAACTTTAAATCGTAGCAACTTTAAACAAATAGACGGAGCGTGCTCAGATTCTTAACTTAGAAATTCTACTTAGCAGCAAAATGATACTTTCAAAGTAGATATTACGAACCAAGCATTATTAATGTTGCGAAGAACCTATGAGTTCCAAATTACATTTACATAATCTATGATTTTTATTTATTTTATTTATTGCATTTGAAAAATGGGTTTAAAAATATTAACACACCTTATATATGTATGTCGATCTGAAACAATATTATTAAAATATGATTAGTTTATCGTGTAGGGTAGTAAAACATTTTTTGTAAAAATATTTACTATCAGTATTTCGGCAAAGTCTTGAAATATTTATGAAACATTTACTAAGAACATTAGACCGTCAAGTGCTAAAACCTCAGAGAGAAAGATAGCAACGACCAGCGCTGCGGAATAGTAGCTAAACCTCTAAATATTACTTGTGAAGCTAAAGTAATTATTATTCAAAACTATTTTGGATATATTATTTTTCGTATCATGTTTTTTCTTTCTAGGATAAAAGTATATTTATTATATTTTGCTACAATTTAGTCAATTGTGATTTTAAAATTTAATACAAAGAAACTTTGTAATTAAGGAATCTTAATTCTGTCTTTCTAATGATATCAATATAATTTAAAAAATAAAATTAATGAGAAAAAAATCGCTGCAAAATTGTGTTCTAAACCAGAAAATGAACTGAACTTCATGTTTTTAGAATCAATAGGCTTCTTAGGTATAAAGATAGCGTGAGATAGCGCTACCCGTTTTTAATACTTTGTTTTAATACCTCAAACCCATGCCACCCAATTTCTATCTTTATTACAATTTCAAGATCTATATATTTGTAGGCATATTCTTAAGTTTAAGGTTTTCTGGAAGAGATCGCTATCTAGCGATAAAACCGCCTTATTGTATATCTATCTAAAGTTTGTTTTTTTTTCGTTTTTATTCCTTGTATTTTAATTTTTGTATTGTATTTATATTATTATTATATTTATTAATATGTTAAAAAAATCCAATGTGTGACAATAGTGGCATATTTTTTAAAATGATATACATCTTTTAAAGTTTGGCAGCCAAAATCTCGTAAAAATGCATTAACACAAAAAATTTTAACTCATTATGTTAATTCCTTCCAATAAATCAATGTTGATTATACCGAATTTAAAACAAGTACATTTTAGATACTAAATTACGGACAGGCCCAATATCAACATTTTGAAATACCAAATATTTTTATATATTTTATATTTAAAAATCCTTATGCCTTGTTTTTATATCTCTTAAATTATTTTATGTTTCGTTATTAATAAAAAGTTGTCTAAAATAATTAAGATAATAAACATACAATTTGACAAGATAAGCTTTTATTTTCTAAGATTGTTACATGTATAACTTAATCTTGACACTTGCAAAGCAAACGAAAATTTTGGGTTATAATTAAAAATGTAATTATAAACGCGAGTTAAGGCAGGTAGGTGAGGTAGGTTCGAGAACTATCCGTTTTGAAAACCTTTTTACTCTATCTTATTAAATAACGTTATTATGATTTTACTTTGAAAAGAAATTTTAATAAGGCAGCAAGGAAATATTATTCACTCAATTTCGATTTAATTTTCTTTTCTCTTTTAGTTTGATTAATTTGTATTTAGAATGTATTTATATATATAATTAAATAATTAAAATAAATAAACTAAATAATTAAAACTCAATTTTGTTCCTTTATTATTAAATTATAAAAACAGGTTTATTTGCAACAAATTATATTTAAAAGGCTTAAAATCGGAAATACATAGCGCTGTTGCGGCGAAATTAATCAAAATCAAGAATGTCATTTGACTTTTAATATCTAATTACTATCTAATTTGATCAGTTAGTATGTGGTTTGACTCTAAAAAATTTATTAAAGGAAGTTTAAACGCAGTTGATATTGATTCCTAAATTCAATTCAAATAGCCTGGATGTGATCTCAAACGTTCGTAATGATCAAAGCCAGTTAATTTGTAAATATGGAGGTGATACCACGTTCCTCGAAAATTTGTATCCACTGTAAGATTGTGAAAGTCTGTTATATTACTACTTACCATAAAACTAAAATTAATTATGAGCAATAAAGAAGAAAATCATACGATGTCGCGCTTTATAGTTAGAGGTGTTGTCATTTCCGGCAGAATGACGAAAACCAGTGCCAATAAGACTATAAAAACTCTGCGCACAACATTATTAGCTCTATTGCGTCGTAGCGGTCATGCTTAGACTTTGCTAAATATATTTAAATTCTTATATTTTCATAATAACCGCTTTTTGTTTATAATTTTGTAATTACTACTAATATTATCATTTTATTAATATTTCTTTTCTTTTTATTAAAATATTGAATAATTTTTAATTATATAGTATTAAACCTTATTATTATGAGCATTACATTGAAAACTAAATTTCAATCATATCTAAACACTAAATTAACTTACTTGTAATCTTAATTTTAATATTTTATATTTTTATCGACAATAATTTGGGACTGAATTTTATACGACCAGCATTGTGTTTAAACTTAAAAATAGTTGTTCTTAATTTTAGAATTATGGAATTTTTATTAATATTATATGTCAAAGTTCTTATTTAATTTAAGAATATATTTTTTTACGTTTCTTTACCTTTTTAACATATCTTCCAATATAATTTACTTAATCTGAAATAAGTTGAAGATTCCAAATATTTTCATCGTCCACTTGTACTTATTGGATCTATAGTCTAGAAGCAATAAAAATAAACCTATATATTATTTATTACTCGAGATAAAAGAGACTCAAAGTTTTTTTATGTACTCTTGGTAATGTATCACAGGATGAACTAACTTCGGCGAAAACTTATGGATAAATATAATCACAAGACCCTCAAAAAACCTACAAGTCCACGAGAGTGATCATTGAACGTGTTTTTCAGTTTAATGTTATAAGGATATTTATTATATATTTTTTTATATAATCGGTAAACATTTTAGAATTGTATGTATGTGCTTTGAAGTAAGTAAGATTATTACCACAGTAATTAAATTTAGAAAAATATTTTAAAACGGTCTTCATAAGTTTGAATTAATAAATACACGAGTATATATTTTAGTAGATAATTTATATATGCATATTCAAAAGTTCCAATCACTGTCTCTTGAGCAAGTTATTTTCTCACGACGTTAAAGCGAACTACTATAATTGTACTACACACATGTAATCTTACAAAAATATGTATGTTTGTGTGAATTCATACTACTTAAGCGTAAATAAATAGTTTGTATTGTAAAAACTAGGAGATTTTGCTATTTGTGTGTGTGTATATGTGTATATACGAAATTTTTTATTATTAAAACAATAAACCGCTAATACGTGATTCCTAAAAATGTTATTACGCGGTTGTGGTGGTTTTGTTGTCAATCTATTTTGTCAGTAAAAAGTGATCTATATTGAAAAAATATATATTGTGTACTATTTATAAGAAAAGATAGAAGAAAAAATATTCAAATTATCCAAGAAAGGGTTTTATTAAATAAATAAAAAGTAAAGGTGCTGGGACTTTTACATATTACTGTTAGTTATTTATTAAATTATAAGTTAACTAACAATCCTTAATGAACATCAATAATTGAAGCGAGACTTCGTTAGAAAGGTGATTTGGAAACTCATTGAAATGCAAATCGCCAACGATAACAGAAACAAATATAACTAGAGTAATATTAATTAACGAAAACCAAAAATTTTTTGGGAACGATTCAGATATTAAATATGTAAAATCACATTATTATTATTATTAACATGTTTCAAGTGTAAGGATACCTTTTTTCGTTAGAAAAAATCGTTAGCCAAACCAAGAAGATGGCAAGGGACAACCCAGCACACTTGACTATGCTGCTAATTTTAGAAGGCAAGTTTTTTAGAAATTTCACTTGTGTGTGTGAATAAAAATATTAAAACAATGTATGCGTATGCTACGCACACCACATTGTTTTAATATTTTTTATAGCAATATACTCTATTAAATAATGTAAAATATCAGTTCATATTTTTTCTCCATAAGAAGAATAACATCATATATCGAATACGTTTACTGTCATAGACAGAGTTAGCAATCTCTGTCTATATTTATAATCTACATATTATTTTTATTGTAGATTTGAATTCTTAGATCCATAATGTTTTATTTTTGCTGACAAAAGAATATAGAAATCTTATTAGTTTTTGTTTGACTTGTTCTAATACCTTTTATGGAAATATCAACTTGTACTTACGTGATATTTCTCAACTGAGCAAAAATAAATTAGATACATAAGTATGTTAATAGTTGTGATAGAATGTTCACCTCCAGAATGTTTATCTTCGTTTTTAATACTTATTTATGTCTGTTCATAACATTAATAATTTGAAGTGTGCTGTTTTTATACCGCCTCTGATAAAGTATTTCTAACATCTAGTATTTTTGAAAGCACATACATTTTCTATTTAAATACGTTAGTGCGTTAAACATTGTAGAATTATTAAGGTAAACTGATTTTTGTAATATAATTTTGGTTTGATTTTTCTTGATGAAATATCTTTTTAAAGCAATGTATGTATAGTACATAGTACGTAGTGTAAAATAAATATTTGAAATATTGATAGAGTTATGAACGATATCGGTAAAAAATATTCCTAGTAGAATTAAGTTATTTAAAGTAGAAATACATCGCGATTCATATAGTGGGTTCCCAGATATATTTTTGTTTTGTTTGTATATAAATAAATAAATATACAAAAATATAATAAAACCAAAAAAAATTATTTGTAATTTACTTATCCCATAGCTACCGATACATATAAAATACAAATAAAAATTACTTATCTGTTAAAACATTTGAAATATATTTTCAAGGATTTTTATTATTTATTGTTTAATGTCTGTGTGTCGAGTGTAAAACACTACGCAGGGCAATTATGTTAATATGGACATAACCCTAAAATTGTACGTATGGTAACAATAAAGCACTACAAATTCCATATACTAAATTAAAATTTTTATTTGTAGATATTATCATTTATTTGAGATTATTACTATTTATTATAGATATAATATTTTACAATTTATATGTGTATCGAAGCATTATAATTAGAAAAAAAGATATACAATATATCGTCAAAATACAATAACAATAATTGGTATTAAGGTAATTCTCTATTCTTCCAAGTTATCAGCATAAATGGAAAGTGTAATATGTCAACAACCGACAATAAACACTCTCAGCAAGAAGCAAGAATCGTAACATAAATTTTTGGATTACCAACTAACAAAAATAAAGTGATTTGTATTGTTTTCTAAGATTTACACGAGTACTACACATTTCAATAAAACTATTTTACGTCGACACCATCATTTCGCCTTACCGCAAACACGTTTGCTGCAAAGCATTTGAAACGTCGGGTTAAATTTAAAAATGTAATAATAAACGCGAGTTATATCCGTGAAATGGTTTTATTGAAATGATTTGTATTGATTTTTTATTTTAAAACGATGATTTTTTTTTCGAAAAGAAATTACCTCATCTTTTGAGATTATTCGAATATGTAGTTTGAGGTAGATAGTAATACAATTAAAGTTAATACAATTAAATAAGGTTACAATTACAAAAGTAACCTAGTAAAAACAATCCTATTATAAGTGTATAAAACTACACTTATAATAGGAATTTAATGTTATGGCAGAAATTATACCATATTTGAGCTTCGCTTGATCATTAATAGCAATAGATAAGGCGGGACAGATTGTTTTCCTAAAATCCTATTTCTGTATAATGTTATTGTATATTTTGATTGGTTAGTCCATTTTAATATTTTTGTTCTTATTCAACATTCCTGAGTTTCTTGTTTATTAGTTAAGTAAATGAAACTAAAGGTTGGAAGAATCTAGAAGCAATTATAAAATTATTTAGATAGTTCAATGCTTTAATAAATAACCTTATATCAGCATTTCAAATTAAAGATTTTGGAATACCCATTCATAATTGTAGAAAGATATATAATACATAAACTTAATAATTATTCAATAATCTTATTTAAAACTAAATTAAACTTATAATAAAGTATGTTGTGTTTTAATATATATTTGAATAATATTTTACATATACATGGTATTAATAAATGCTAAGTTATAAAATTGAAATTAATCTATTTGATATGCTCTATGGATAAAAATGTTATATAGCATTCTCAAGCACTTCTATTTTATACATATGTAGAATTAATAAGATTATATATTATCATATTAACTTTGTACCTGATTTGTGGTAATAGGGTTATAAAAAATATTTGCAGTGAAGTCAAATGTATACTTAGACTTTTAACTCTTAAACTTTTCACCCGATATTGTTAAGTATTTGGTAATGATATATCTACTTTGAATCCTGTCAACTACCAACAAGTCGGAGTGCACAGATTCTGAACTTCAAAATTTTCTGGTACTTTCGAAAGCAATTTTAAATTTTATTATCTATAATAATATAACTTTCATAAACATCATCAATTGTTATTAAATAAATAAAAAAAATTTAATATTAGTAACAAAATATTTTAAGTCATATATTAAAACGGAAAATATTCAATAATAGGTATAATTAAATGTATTTATCAATAAAAATAAGTCCTTTATTAATATAGCATAAAAATTTTAAATATAATAACGTTAGACCTGTAATTCTTCTAGTGGAAATCTACTGTCGATTTTATAATCTATAATTATTTTATAATCCGTATAACTTGTGCGTAGACTCAGAAACACAAAAGAAAGAAAGAAAGGTAATGAAAACTGTCCAAAAATGATTACTTCTATTTTCTCATTTACTTTAACAGTTCTTTTGATTTTTTTGAACTATTCCTTTTATTGTTCTTCTACGGCCTAAAAACAAGGACGATTTAAAAGAAAGAATGATAAAAATGTAAATATAAAACAAGCAGTGTTTTTGTACAAATTAATGCTTGTATTATTTTATCATATTTATATTCTGTGTGCAAAAGTCATCAATTAAAAAAATATATAAATAAATATCCAAATTTTCTGATAACTTCCTGAATTTAGAAGCATCCGTAATTAATTCATTGCCATAGGTAAAATATAATAAAATAAAATAGCTGCAATCTCTAACCGCTTGACACTTCGAAGAAACTATATATCTCTGGAAAACAACAACCAAGAAACGTAAACAAGATGGGTTAACGTATCATTTTCAAGACTAAAATGTAGTAGAAATGATCGCTGTTATAGATACATTTTTATTCTCTCGTCATTTATGAATTGTTTTGGTACATTCAACTCGATTACGATATAAGTAATTTAATTACGGATTACATATAGGCAAATTTATATTAAGAAAAATTTAATATCAAAATTAATTTTCACTTTATTATAGGCACGCATTCAAGCAAAGGTTATTCCTTGTTATGATGTCCTTCTGAAAGTTTACGAATTATTATAATTTAATAAAATCTTAGTGTAAGGAACATTGAAATATACTTTATATTTCAATACACTGATATAATGTAAATTATAACTGATTCAAGATGTACCTTTAATTACTATAATAATAATATTATTTTTAGTATTGCGATATTCTAGCTAAAAACCATAGTATTGTTGTAAATACCATTGTTTTTTATATATAATAATTAAAGTCTACAAATTTTTAATCGTTTAACAAATTTTATGTAAAACCCGAGACAGGTTTATCCTTATGAATATTTAGACATGAGTTATGCGTTTGTTTGGTTATGTCAGATGATATTTTGTTATCAATAAAGGGTCGTAACTCATAAACATACAACACAACAAAATCAGTCACGCACGAGCCCGTATAAAAGACAATTTGTTGGTACTGATAACTTACAACAGCTTATCAGATTAGATTACTAAAGTACATGCAAATATCGAATATTTTAATATCGTTTCTTAAAAATTGTATTCTTCATGAATAAGCCATGTCCTTACTTAAAGATATTATGTGTGATAATTAAATGATTACATTTGGTAGCAAAGTAGTTAAAGCTAGTTTATAAGATGGCTGGGATATCTTTCTGTCTGGCCATCCGTGTACACGATAACTGCGAGACGGTAGATAGTACAGGGCCGAAATTTAGTATCTTTAATACTCTAGTGTAGAGGATTACATTTTACAAATTTTGACCTCCTAACAGTTTTTGGGAGGAAGTTATGACGTAAAAGGTCACAACATGCATGCACTGCATATTTTCAAATGTGCAAATTCCACAATTGTTGCAGTTAGTTTTTGAACTACGAATTCCTTTTGCGCTTGACCTAATTTTTGAAGTCTAATTTATACTCGACAGTCTTTCAATACTTTCGGCTTTCGTGCTAAAGCGATTCGTTTTACGTTAAGTTTAGATACGATACCCTACGGGAAAAAGAATTCCCTTAGATTAAGTAAAAGGATTTCAAAAATTACATTGAATTTAATTTACTAGTTTTTAAATAAATAAGTTTACTCTTATGTTAAGAATGTAGTTATTCTGGTCTTTTCACTAGATCATATAGTTGTACTGAAAGCAAATATGTTTTCTGGGTTGGACCGCTTCATACACGCTAGTTCAAGTGAAAGAAACAGAGAAGTCAGTGAGTGAGAAGTCAGAAACAGAGGGTCCAAAGCTGACACAACATAAAACTATTATTAATGAAGTACTATTTACTTGTACCATTTGTTTGTTGAAAGTATACTTGTTCGACTAAAGATCGACTTCAGGTAGACATTAATTGAAGATGATCAATACAGTATTATGCAGTCTTAAAAATAATATCAAACTTTTTTAAATGTGATCCTTTTTTGCAAATTGCTGATTGAATGTACCTTACTTGCGAAAAAAAAAATATGCCGTTAGATTTCGACGTCTATAATATATATTTAAAAGAAGATATGAAATATTTTCTGTATTTTAAAGCTTTCTGAGAATAGTTATTTAATAAAAACTTTATGCATGATCTAAGGAATAAGCTACGCCTCAAATGTAATCCTATCAAAAAAATCAATTATGAGTTTTATGAAAAGTATTATGAAAAGTCTAAAGGAAGCAGTGTGGTAGAACTAACTTTGAACACTTTATAAACACGTTAAGCCAGTGTTTATGTCAAGTTTGATAAAAGCTTTACACAATAACATAGAAGAAACTAACCCAGACAAGAATTTGTAGACTAAACTACAAGAATTTGAAGTGAATTTAAATGCAGATAATCCTTCTATATAAATAAAACAGTGGTTTCCTTAAATCTTTATCTTTTTTTGTTAAAAAGCAAGCTTGATTATTTGAATAATTTATTTCATAAAAATAATATTTTGATAGCACTACAGAAACAAACATAGATGTACTAAACGCTTGAGCCTTAAAAATAAAAAAAAGAATACACTGTTATTATCTAAATTTTTTTTATTTTTGTACAGGGTTCCAAGGTTTAATAGTATACCGTGAAATAAAAAATCAGCATCTTTGAAGTATAAATGAGCTAGGTTTAAACGCTGATTGGATATGCAAATCGTGAATTGACCCCAGTAGTTAAAATTTAGATTTTAAGTAATGAGAAGTTAGATCATTCATCACAGAAAATAACTGAGAAAGAGTAACAATCTTGTATCGCCGATAGGTAGCTATTTGATAATTACTGAGAATGTGATCAAATTTATCGAGAAAGCATCTTGTAGGAGGATGATCCAAATTATCTAAATTAGCGTCTGAGTTGTTAGAGCGACACACATCAATACTAACAAAGTTTTAATCTGAAAGGGTAATAATTCTTATATCGGTAAAACCAACGTAGAGAATATTCTACTTTTTAGTTAAGTTTAAAAATTAAAGTACTTGCTTTTATGTTCTGGAAACAAAAATTACTTATCTATCAAAAATCAAATGTAATTTGAAGGATTTCTAATATTTGTTACTCGAGTATAATAACTTAAAAGGGTGGCTTTATGTATACAGAAATAAGTATTAAAATTAATTTTCTAAGCCATATATTGTTTCAACTCTGTTATAAAAATAATTTAAATACAAAGGATTAATGTTATCATACAAATTAGAAAAAGAAAAAATATTTAAGAAAAAATTTTTTAATGTTATCCCGTTCAAGCCTTGGTTGCGAAAAATCTTCTTTCCACTTACCAGTATCAGTGCGCTATCATGTGTTAAGTAATGTGTCAATATCGGAGAACAAACTCACGTTCTTGGCAAGAAGGTTAACAAATAAACCATTCTCTGACTTACTAACAAAAATAAAAGAGAATTTTCTTTTTTTATGCGGTCGATATCAAAAAGAATTACGTTTTATCTCAAGTGACACAATTGATAATTTAAAAATAATTACCAGGTTTTTCTTATTTCGTTAGATAGAGTGGGATAGAATGATTTAGTGAGATAGAGTGAGACAGAAGACTGTTGGACTGTCAGCTGTGCTAACAGATTGTGTGATGATATTGTATATTTATGTTTTCTTTAGTAAATTTTATTATAAGAAGACCTTTAGTAAATGATATTCGCGTTGGAAAATACATAGAAGAAACTGTAAATTTATTAATAGTTGCAAAAGTATAAAGACTGTAATGCTATAATAAATTATGATTTATATTTATTTCGATATGAGTTGAGATTTTTAAAATTAATAGTTCACATTTATATAAAACAATGTAATATATAAAATTAATAATATAAAATTAAAGTTAAAATATTCTTATTTGAAACTAAATTGAATTTAAATTATGAAATATGTTGTGTATTCATATGCTTATTAAAATATTTTACGTACATTAAGGTATAACATTAATAAAATTATGAAATTCATATAAAATCTATTTGAAAAGATGCTCTAGGGATTAAAAACATTATAAAGCGTTTATACTTATCAAGAATTCATTAGAATTGAGTTATATTACTTGCTTTATATAATTGCATATAATAACTATGTCAATAATTTACATGACATGTAACGTTTTTAAAATATTTATATATTATATATTAAAGACAATAATAGTAATAAATTACTTCGCAATAGTCTTACTAAGTATACTTACTTTTAACATTGAAACTTTTAGCCCGATATTTCTAAGTATTCCGTAATGTTATATCTACTTTCAACCGTGCCAAATATCATGAAATAGCCGGAGCGTGCTCCGTTTCTTAAATTCAAAATTCAACTTGAAATATTAAATTTTAACTTTATTAAATATCATACACGATCTTCTGACTTACTTAAAATAATTATTATCATAAACATAGTGCAATTTTTTAATAATGTTTTTCAAAAAAATGCTGATGGTTTAACTCTAATCAAAAGTACAATGTAGTTATTAGGACAAGTTTTGAAGCTTTAACTGAGGATAGTAATGTGATCAACCACATAGCAAATATGATAGATGAGTTCTCTTTCCAGACATATTTCTAAAAGCTGAATACTGTACTCTATAACAATTGTTTTAGAATGTTGTTGGGACTTGTTACAAAATCATAGTATTTTCTTAGATTTTCACGAGTACACATTTGAAATAAAACTATTTATTACGGATTAAGCCAATGAACTTTAAACTAATTAACTTACTTACTGACAGACACTTACATCTCGTCTATCCGTGAACACGATTGCTGCAAGGCATTCGAAACGTCGCGTCGGGTAAAATTAAAAGGTAACCAAATTATACGCGAGTTTAATCCGTAAAAAATAGTTTTGTTACAAAATCGCCCAGTCATCATGCTGTCCAAAAGTATAAACAGTAGTTTCGTCAACAGAAGAAAGAATGTTACAAAAACTATATATTGTATAATATTTAAACTCTGGGTAGCTATTACACAATAGATAACTAAAAATTATACTTAAATAATCGCTAAGAGCATACATTTTTAAGATATATTCTTAAAAACAAACTAATATATACATTAATTATAATTATAAGCGTAATGTATATTATCATTATAATGTGTTAAAGTAAGTGGATCTAACTCAAATGGAATATGATTATTTTATTTTTATTAGTTTATTACATATAATAGTTAAACTTTTTATGCCCATGTATATATTTAAAATATAATCCATTTTCTTTTAATAACATCTATGTCGACAAGCTCTTATTCAATTAATAATGTCTCCGTGAGATTGTATAAATCTCAGAGACAGAGTTCGACGACCCTGATTACATACAGTCTCATAAACAGATTTAAAATTGTATTTTCAAGATTTTGGTCAAAAAACATTATATTTGTACAAACAAATATTTTTCAATTAATATTTTTTTATTAAATAATAAATAAGAATTTTCATATATTTATTTAATCGTAGTTTACCTATATATGAAATGTGTCATCTAGTATTAAAAATGGTAGTACTCCATTGCTTCAAACATATCTTTACCAAGATAATATTCCACAAAAATTAATTACTCATTGTGAAAATATATCCTGAACTAGAAAATTAACTGAATTCCAGACGTAGAGAAGTAACTAAGCGACCCAGCTGTCACGTGCGATAGCGCGAGATAGCGCGGGCTCGCACCTGCTTTTAACACTTCCTTGGCACGCTACCGTGCGATGAACCTAATGGTCTAATTTATTTTTATCATCTTATTTCAACATCTATAAAATTAATAATATGACTAAGAAAATATCCGATTAAAAATGATTATAAAATAAAAGCTACAAATCTTTACATAATTGTTTTGTTTTCGTCGTAAAAGTACGTCGTAAAAGTACTGTATAAAATTATTAAAATTTAAGATATTTTAATAACTCATCGTTGATTTGATTAGATTTATAAAAAAAAAATATTGTAAATATGAAATATATATATATTGTTGGAAAAACATCTATTGGTTTCACAACAATATTGTTTATTTATCATTTTAGTTTTAAAAACCGCACCAACATTTACTCTCGGCTTGTGTTTGAATCTCTGATTTCATGAAGGGATAATCCCGACCAGCAATTCCTGCAACCAATAACGAAAACGATTTATATTGCAGATTGTTTTGATCTGTTAGTTTTAAATAATTGATTTAACATTCATACTAAATTATATAAATTAAGTAAGATAAATAATAAGTTTTTATAATAAATTAATCTGTATTTAAAAATGTTTAAAAAAATAAGACAGTTCGTGATTTAAATTAATTATATGATCTATATAATTTTCTTATTTAGTTTAATTCATTTGTATTTGGAAGATTTATTCAAATACGTAATTTATTTAAAAAAAAATTATATTAGAAATAAAATAAATTATCAAAATTAACTTTCCTTTGAAACTGACAGTGAAGTTAATGTATTGTACCGAACCAGAACTGCTACATACTGGTGAAATAAAGGAAAATGTTTATGAAAGTATATGTGTTTGATTCTACTCGACGCTGTCTAATACATTATTCACTTTCTATAGTTTAATTTTAAATAAAACTTTGTTATGAGTAGCTTTAAGTTACTTAAATAGGACGAAGAAAAAGAACTATACCGGAATGGAACTATTCCGGGCTGTAGATGGCGTTAAAAAAAAACATTTATGTTTGTAATGCCAAAGATTTAATTATTTATTATTGGTCATTAAATGGAGTTGAGTGCAGTAAGATTATTTTTAAATCTTAGTGGTAAGTCGTTTGGGGATTCTGCACTTAAACCTAATTTTGCAAATTCGTGCACTCGAAAACGTGTTTACTACTATAAATTATTTCCCATAATAAGGTTGATTGAATAAATAACCCTGTACATTTAAATAAAATATGAGAAATCAGTCAGGTTATATTTCTCTAAGCGCATATGCCTCTAAACTTAAACATTTATTTAGAGTTCTTGTACCCCAGTATTTACAGTACAGATAGTCAAGATACACATCGTATCTGTATTTTGAAAACAACTAACATGGAATTTTTATCAAACAATTTATTATAATAGTAATAGAAAGATTATCTAAAGGTACAATAAAAATAATCAAAAAGGTTTTAGAGGTCTATTTAAAATTATTATAATATATTTTAATGTAATTAAATACTTAAACGATATTTCTGCGTGTTACATGGATTCTTTATTAGGAAGATAACAATATAATATCTTCAACAAAAAATAAGATCTGATTATATAAAAGCATACATATTTTTCTAAGTAATGAAATATCATTAAGTATAAATATATTCGTAATGACAAATAATAATTTATCATTACGAATATATTTATACTTAACTATTTATAGAAAGAAATTGAAAGTTCTTATCTGAACATAATATGTAGTATGTATAAAATTAGTTAGTGAATGGTGTGAAATCAAAGTGCAAATCGATCGGCCATTGTTTTACTTGAAATTTAGGTCGCAATCCTTTTGTAGATACAGCAATTTGTTAACACAAAACAATATGGTTGAAGTTCTTGTTCATTGCAGAAAGGCTTACGTTTCTATAAGAAGTAAACATAAACTGTATTAACATTGTGTTTTGACGACGATATTGTTTTTCTTTTGTAATTAAATAGTTTTAAATAATAAATCTTGGAAGTTAGATAGGTACTCCCTGTAAAATTATTCAGTTCGTATCTTTATGTAATTTTTGTTTTGGTATAGTCTAATTTATTAATTAAAAAAAGACAAAGTAAATATTGGGGCTTAGATACGGGCTACCAACGGGGTTGTAGATGGTGGATAGTGAACGGACAACAGATCCATATCTGTCTGTTTAATTACGAATATATTGAATAAACAGTCCCCGATCAAACAACGGCAGGAATAACAGAACGTAGCAACATATAAGTGAATATACGGGAGTTAAGTTGTCAAATAATAGTTTTATTTCAGTAATACTCATGAAAATTTATAAAAATACTAACAATATAAAGTTTACTTCTTGAGTACATATTCGCTGTTTTTTTTTAAACCGGACACTATATATATAACTAAGCTTTATATATGTCGCTAAATTTATAGATATTGTATACTTAACAACGCATATTCTTATGGATGAGTAGAGTGATAATATGATAAATGAGTCGGAGTTTACTACAATAACAGTATCAAATTATGTTTTACCGGCTAAAATAAAGAGACTATCAGAATCCTTACAATTACCAACGTTAAAGTAAATGACTTATTGTTACGCGTTAGATATCTGCAGTAAGTATATCAAATAAAGAGATTGTATATGCACCATATACTAATCACGACCGACAGCAATTGGAAAACAGTTTGCTGCTGGGTCATTACTCTTTTATATTGTAGGGTGCGACAAATTCAAAACAATTAAAATTTCTATAATTGAGTCCACTATGGGCTACGAGTTTGTCTTACTGTTGGAGGAAGGTCTCGTTTTCCATTATATTCAAAACGTACAACTTAACTCACAACAGTACTGAACTGAAGGTGCGTTTATATAGAAATGAAATGAGACGCAACATTTTTAAACTTATCCACCATATCATAGCACTAATCTACAACTTCAAAAGCATGCTTGAGATAGAGGCCGTGCCTCTCTCTCTTCCCTTTTTTGATAGTATCTTTATCCCCCCTTTGTTTCTGAAGTCAGCAGTTTCTCGTCAAAATAAACTTCTGCTTGTGTTTGATATTAAATATAAAAGTAGAGAATTTCTATAGGATGGATTAAAAATTAATCACCCAATACTGTATATATTTTATTTTTAACATTTCGGCTGATTTTCAATCCAGACCGAGTTTTGCCCATTATGAGCATGTGTGCAAAATTTCGTGTGTGAAGCTCGTAAATTGAAGGAGGAGTAGGGTAACGAAGAGTTGAAAATTTGAGTAGTAAAGAGCTCTTTACTACTCTACTAGCAACTAGGTCCAACTAGCTAGCAACTAGGTCCACGCAAGCGGGGTTGGCCTCGCGATGCAGCGCGCGCAAAACAAAAACGTTCTATATGTTAACTCTATGGTACACATTTTATCAATTATCTCGAAAACTAAAATTACGATTCGACTGATTTTCAATCCAGACCGGGTTTTGCTCATTATGCGCACGTGTGCAAAATTTCGTGCGTGTAGCTCGTAAATTGAAGGAGGAGTAGGGTAACAAAAAGTGGGATGGGTTGTAAAGAGTGATATTATAGTATCTTTTCTATAAAGACCTTACCGCAAAACCTAGAACAATGGCGAAATATCGAAGATTGAATTAAATTGAAACACATTACGTTTAATAATTAATTAATATATTTTTAATCACATTAACCATAGGGTTTTTTATAAATTATTCTTAATATACTGTAACTTATAGCATTAAAAATAATAAAATGAAACGATTAACAAAACTCAGAGATAAATGAGTAGAGAAAAACATTCAGGGGATTTATTTGTTTTCCACAGAACACCGGGAGAAGCTCTTAAATAACAAGATTCTGTATTTTACATCTCATTTTCCCATAAATACTCTCGGGTACTTGTTTTCTCTGTTTCAGACAAACTAAATTATTTCAATCTCTGGAAATGTAGTCCTTTGAACTTTTATTTATTTTATATACAGATTATAGCAATGTTTCTGCATGTGCTACGTTTGAATGTTGTATACACTGCTGTTTATACAAAATTAACTTATAACTGAGAAAATACAAAAAAAAACATGAATTCAGTTTAGTTATATGATAAAATTATTAACATAGTATAAATTAAGAGGTAATTACTAAAGCATTAGATACTCAATAGTTTTATTTTTGTATGTTAAAATCAAAACTAAAGTTAAACTTCATTAACTGGCCAAAATTGAAACCTAAACCAAACTTTATGTCGGTCACTTATATTTACACTGGTTGTTTTGGAAACAATATTTTGGGCATAATTTATCATAATGTAATCTGAATATATAAACATAACACACAATTTAGTTTTAAAAAATCTTCATAAACAGATAGGTTACAATAAAAAATCATATTTAATATGGACTATTTATAATTATTATTATATGTTTTCATTATCAAAACTTAGGTGGTGCAATATTATTCCTAATTTATAAAACGAGCACTTCAAAAAATTTTAATTTTGTTAGAAAGTTAAAGGAAAGCAATGCAGGTTGCGGTAATTGCTGCAGCGACCAGTTTGGAGCCGTGTAAAGGAAACTTAGAAATATCATGAAAGTTTTGCTAACCACATCACATCGGAAAATGAAGTCACACATGTGTTTATAAACAACATTACTAACATTCAATTTATTATTCAAAATTTAATTTTACTTTAAAGAAGAAAAAAAAATATTTTTTTGCTTTTTAAGTTAGGATCTTAAACCAATAACTGATTATTATATACATAAATTATATGCCCCCTGTTAAATCTAACTAAAATATGAAATTTTACAACAGATAAGTTTGCGTTATTAAATATGATATTTTATTCTCTGCTTCAAATATCACATCACTTTAAAAACTTAGTTATAAAATGATCTATAGTATGATGAAATATAAAACCTAAATAAAAATCAAAAGAGGTAAGAAATGCTCGTTAGAGTGAATAGCCTGCTAGCGACCATAAAGATATGAACTAAACCATTCAGTCACGGTTGGAGATGTATTAAAAGGCTATAATACCAAAGTCAACTAAGTAAAAGCATTGCTTAGATCAAGCAGAATTAATATGGTAAGATTTTGTTATTGTTATAAATAAGAATGTCTGTGGAAAAAGATATTAAATAGCAAAATTTTTAAGAACTTAATATTAAAACCACGTTATTTTTACTCATTTTATTTGTTATAGATGTAATTATAGAATTTGTATAGAAGTCTTATACAACTGATTTCTTTTTAAATAAAACGGTGAACAGCAACATTTGTGCTTTTAAAATTGTATGTAACTTTCATTCATATAAAACATTTTATTTTATAATCTAAAATATAAAAAAAAAAAAGTTAATATCAAGTTAAAAAGTAAAAACGAGTAAATTTTATCATTGCAGTTTATTAGGTCACCACATATAACTCATCTAAAACATGCAAGTTGTATATTTTTTGTTGTTTTCACTTTCATTATCCAAATATTTATGCCAGATGGGAATCGCAGCTGGTGAACGTCAGATTAAAGTCAAGTATGGACATTTTCTTTTATTCTTATTTATCTTAACTGCTCATTTTTTAATTACGAAAGTACTTAGCATGAAATATTAAAAAATAATTTTATAAGATATGTTTGTCTCTCTTTGAAGAATAAAAATGAAAACTTCCTAAAAATAAAATACTAACACAAACATTTTTCTTCAAATATTTGGTTTAAAATGTATGTTTTTCCAACATTAATTTGGTTCCATTACTTTAATATATGTATAATTATTAAAATTCCTTTTTAGGTGGTATTGGTAATATATTCTCACTAAGTTATAACGTTATATTACTAGTATAAATGTAACAAACATCAAGAAATAAATTTAAAACGATATAAAAAATAGACTATAAAAACGGCGTGGTTTAAAAACATTACTCAGGAAACGAGTTGCTGTCGGGAATCTCGGTGTCGCATGATTAATTACGACAAAGATTTATGAAGCAGAAAACTGATTCTTGGTGTGATTACTTACTTAGTAACACTGTTATGATAGATAAACTCATTAATTAAAGAAAAGAAATTTATAGTAGGTAATTAGGACTCAAAACTAAATATCATTTTATACGTGATGTTATTCTAAAGAATAATTTAGTTATGACTGAAAACTTGTTTAGTTTAATCATTTGATGCGTTTACAAAGAATAAGGACTAAATTATTGTTTTATTTAGCAATAATAAAACTCCCATTCGTAGTACGCGAAAAAAACTTTCGCATTTATAATATTAGTAGAATATGTGTTAATTTCTAAAACAAACTCCAATCTTATATCATGATGACACCTTGCATACGAATTTAAATATGTAAAATATTTTTAGTCTATATCAAAAGCATTATTAGAATCAAATACCGCAAAAGAGTAAATATATTCGCGTGCAAAGGGGCTACAAGTAAGAAGCACTTGTCAGCGGCGGTATCAAACAAACGCCCACTTCGCGTCACTAATACTGCGGCCCGGACGTAAACACTGGTATTACGAGTATCCACGGAAATACACTACCTCCTATATATGTACTGTTATTTACATTAAAGATAACGACTTTTGTTCGCAAAGGTATAAAGCTAACAATAATGGTATTGTAACAATGTTGTGTAAACTTTGAATTGGTTACGATAAAACATTTATAAAAACATAATTATAAAAATTTTAGAAAATAAATCTAAAATTAAATGGTTGTATTGATTGATATTTGTTTGTATAAATTAATACTTTATAAATTAAGATAATATAAATTTCGTATTCTTATACAGAAATGATTTTGAATTTACTCTTATTCAAACAAGAGATCAAGTGAGAAGGGGAGATCAAACATGCTGTAATGAAGTGGTCTAGACTTAAAATAGGGTGAAAATAGCTACGTATTTATTCCTGAACGCTTTAGTTTTATGAGACTATGAAGTAACGCTAATATACGATATATATTATACAAATAAACTACATTATTATGGGATTATAATATTATTGTTACAAATTATTAAATCTTTGTCCGTCAATGACCTCAAAAATATAGAACTGATTTATTTGAAATTCAGTAAATAAATCATGACTTGAAAGGTCAGTCTTCATCATAGCAAAATTGGTTAAATTGGGGCAACTACCATTTCTCATAGTGGTAAAGCAAGAGAGCATTGTCTAAGTTGTCATTAGCATTTAAATATTATTCTTTTCCCTAACCCCCCTTTTTACAAAGATGATACTGGGGATATAAGCTGATAATAATTATAAATGTAAAACTTTATTACTTTGTAATTCTTTTACAATTAAAGTTAAATCAATCTTCCATTATTAAAACAGTGAATATATATTTAAAATTGTATACATTCAAAACTGATAAATTTATAAAAAAATATTTTTTGTAATTGTTTATTTAGTCCCTTCAGTAAATTTATTTAAATGTAATATTGTATGTCAGTACAATATATGTTTTTAATAACTGAGGAGACATTTACTTTAATCTTTTAAATTGTTCTTTTATTGTCTTAAGGCTTAGTAAAAGAACGAGAAACTGACTTTTTATTTTTAACTTTTATTGATCTCAAACGTATCAGAAGTTAAAATTACGAGTACATATATCATATATAAATTTCAAAGGAATCTATTAGATAACATTGACTTTTATCCATAATGGTAAAAGAGCTTTAAAGACTCCCAACTTCAAATTTACAAAATTTTCAAAGGAAAGAGCTTAAGAAAGTCGGATATAGGTTAGCTTTGTTATAGTTTTGTCGACTTTGTATTTCCTCACGAGATTGAAGACTGCAGCAGCTAATAAGAAAGAAGCATGTTTAAATTTTCAAAGACAAAGATATCCTTAAAATATCAAAACTATTGTATAATAGTTTGGTCATAAAAAACATAGGAAAGAAAAAGTAGTATGAATAAGATAACTGTGAATAGATGAAATGTTGAAGTCACCCTTTATCATAGCACAATAATAATCAATGCCAGAGCGGGTCCACATAAAAAAAATCCTAAAAGATAAAGTAATCTGTTAGTAATATTTAAACATTGCAACCAAATAATCTTTTAACATTATAAAGACAATATTTTTTTTTTTTAGTTTTTCTTGAATCAAGGAAGACAAAATACCGAATGAGTTAAAAAAATCACATAATATATTATGTACGATAAAAGTATATTACGATCATTTTAATTCTCAGCTATAATATAAAAATATACACATCTCAAATAGTCAACACTAAGATAAAAAATATATAAAATCTAATTGTATAAAAAGGTTATTCCATGGATTTACTACAGTATGACGTTTAATAAGTGCAATCTAATGTCTAAGTGTAATTTGACTTAAGAAAGTCTATTATTTAAATGATCTTTATTAAAAAATAATTGATAAATAAAATATTAAACATTTGAATATGTCAATTAAAAAATATATATTGATGCTGATTTTTAAATGAACGTTATGAGCTGCTATATACTTAACCCAAATATTCCGTCAGAGTCTGAGAGAGATAAGGGTTTTATTAAAAGACGAACATATGTACATATTTAAATATACATATTTATGTTAGTTAATTGTAATGCAATTGTGCATGGACCTACTCCACCTCACAGCACCACGAGTTGACTGGCAGAGAATGCCACCAGACATTAAGTCCGCCCTTTGTAATCCTTTTTTTTTTGGTTCTACAATAAAGTTAATAGTACAATAAAGTAAATAAATAAATGTATATAATTTAAGTAGCTTAAATTTATAAAAATTATGAAAAGATATACAAAAGATCATCTAAAGATGAAATATAAAAATATTACGGATAAATATCTTAAATTTCGATCATATTTTCAAGACCACTGCCACGACGGAAGCTCATTAAAGTATCACGGCAGGAATCATTTCCTATCCCCAACCTTTGAAACGAACGCTATTGTATTCTTCAATAACATGGATTTATCAATAAAATTAATGCCTTTATTGATATAGTATAAAAATATTTAAAAAAAAACCAGTCGTATAAATCTTTGGATGGAAAACTACTATTTATTTTATAATCTTAAGAAAGTAATTGTTGCTCTAATTAAATATGCCCTACTAAAACCTGTATTTAGAAGTTATTGTCAAAGAACAAAGATTAGTACAATACAACTTGAAGACCTAAGAGCTTAAACCGGGTCTAAACGCTACTCCGGCATCTGAATTTCTCAATTTTTAAACAACATGACTCTCACAGTGTTTTAATATCAAATGGATGACATCTTAAAAATTGTTGTCATGAATGAGACAAGAAAAATAAGAAAATTATTATTTCGTGTTCCGGAATAGCAAAGTGAGGATTTTCTATCACATCTTGTATCCTTATTTCATGTTAAGCTGAAACTCGATTTCAAAGCCATTTCTCGAAAATTTTGTAGGCAATTGAGAAATTATATGTGCTCAAGAAAAAGTATTTTTTTATACATATTACTAATGTGCATATAGAAAGGAAGGTATTTATAATAATGTTAAACAGGCGAAGTTTTATCGTCACTAACATCATTCAATTATCGAGAACACCATTTTTTAATTTCTTAAAGCTTTCAGAAACAGATATATTACCATTTAACATTGAACATTATAATCTTATTACATCCAATTATTGATTTTCCATAATGTCACAGCGATTATGATTAAACTTATGAAAATTACGTGATGGGAATACCTACATAAGTTTATGAGCTTTTACTTTAACATTATGCTATGGATGTTTAAAATCTTTAAATTGAAGAATTCGACTTATTTTTCGGAGTAAAATTCTCAATGTCTCCGAACAATCTCGGAAACTCAGCAAGTGTAACACTGCATTTTTAGGTTAAGGAAGCATGTAGAGAAAATAGAAAAGAATTCATATCTTTACAAAATAGGAGCAGTTACTTAACCATGTACTGGATCACATTAGCAAGTGTTGTAATATTTTATTGAGTTATATATTATATATGAACTGACTTGCAATCGGTAGTTCATAATATTTAAAAAGGAAAAAAAAACTATTCAATTACAAGAAACAGCTGTCTTAATTATTATACTGAGTGACAGAGAAGCTATCGCATTTTTAATATAATATGAAAATGTCGAATATTCATTATACGCTCTAACTTTTTTTTTCTTGCATATAAAAGTAATATTTAAGCTTTATTCCTTACACGTCTTTAAGATTTTTCTGGTCACGTCTCGACCAAGTAAGGCCTTGGTAAGGAGACGAATTGTAAAAAAGTGCTTAATAGTGGTTAGCATACTCGTGTATCTCGGTATACTAAGTTGTATTATTACTGCTTATTTAAAGTATGTTTTTTGAAAAAATATATATCCATTTAAGCTTATTAAATTTTAAATAAATATATTCATTTTATTTATTTTATTTATTTAATTTTTGCACAAATCATTCAAAGACAAGTATAATGCCACAGGCATTCTCTACCAGCTAGCCCTCGAATTACCAATAAAAAATGTAAAAGTGCGAAGATAGAAACAAAAAACAAAAACAAAGCAAAAGTAATAATAATAGTTAAAAAAAAAATAAAACAACAAAACGAAAAAAGAGTAGAAGTACATACAATATGTATTTAGAGACATTAATAGTCAAACACTTGAAAATATACATATACATTGAAAAATGTATCAATGTATATTTTCAATATATATTATAATTTTAATTACAGTCGTTTATATATTTTCGTTCCAATTCTATTAACCGTAATTAAAAAACTATAAAATAGATTTACATTTATAATATATTTTAACAAAACTGTTTTATTTACCTGTATAATAAAGTAATAAGTAACATAAATATGTATTTCCATAATTTTTGGTTTTAGTATTTTCAAAGTATAGAGAATACCCTAGTCTTGGGACGATATCTGATCTATTTGCAATCAATTGTAAGTTATAACGAGATCTCCCATTCCCCATTTATCTTCAAATAAGATCTGATGTAAATGTCGAAACCGATCTCCTTATCTATAGAAATAATGCACATCATTCGTCTTCACCCACGTCGCCTCATCATTCTGTCCAATCATATTCTTCTCAATTTATCTGAGTCATTAAGAAAAACGACGATCATAAAAGACGCCTTAAAGATAAAATATCTTAATATTATATATTAAAATACGTACCTACGTATTCATATGATCTTGTTCGATATTTATGTTTGTTTTTCTTGTGTTCATTTGATAATTATTTTTCCATTTGCAAGAAAAATTCTGTCTCAGTCTTACCCACTCAAGATATTTTTTTTTTAAAGTAATGCCCTAAGACTGACTATGTTCCCTAAGTAAAAAACAGTAATTTACTAATAACTATATAGCGGATATATTTGTTTAAAGCAGAAGGATTTTAAGCAAATACATATTTTTTTAACTAGAATAACAATCTCATATTTTTAGATTATATAGATTGCCAAAAATATCAAAATTATAGAATTCTTTAGCCTTTAAAAATAATAATATTCCACAATCGACTTTTTATTAAGGCTCCGATAATAATTATAGTCCGTTGGCGAAAATCATAATTTTTTTTGAGTTAGATAAAGTGGTTTACAAAAGTTCTTACCAAAAAAATTTATAGCTACATTAATAACAAGAATGTAACTTATATCTTATTATTTTACGCTAATATTAATTCATTTTTTATTTACTCGTATTTATTTTGTGTATTAAACTAAAATTTTCTGATTTGCATTAATGCCTTTGCTATAATTTGCTAAGCAACAGTAGTATAATATTACGGTAAAGTATGTGTAATAGTATATTAAGAAATAATAATTATATATTGTGTATTACAATATATAAATATTATAAAGAAGTTCTATTCTAGTGTCACTTTTTGGATAAAGATAATGGAAACCATCATTCATTAGTTATTATCTTTCCAAGACTAAAGTTTAAGTTCCAAACTAAATACCAAACGTAATCAACTTTGACTTGGATGAACTCGGGAGAAACAGCTTGTTAAAAATTTGTTGTAAAGTACAATCCTATTTCAGTATTTTTCTACAATAAATCACTTACCCCTATACATGTGCTTATTATAGCATTATATGTAATTACCTTTAATAAAAATTTTTTTCTTTGCAATTGTTTTTAAACAAGTAAACCTTATTGAAAACGAAAATCTTTTATCTAACTACAAAGATTGAGGTAAGTTTATGTTATTTTGAGTCGTATTGAGCTCTTCCTTTTATTTCTTGTCTTTAGAAAAGACGAGTTCCTTACCTATCCCTCATTGCAGTTTTGTAGGTCACCATATTTTAGTATTCTAAGATAAGAATATTATTTATTTGATTTTAATACTTTATTGCACAAAGTTTAAAAAAAAATGTACAACAGGTTATTGTATTAATGCTAACATTAAGCTCGCCTTACAAGCAATCCATGTGTTAGCAAACATTCTCTGCCAGCTAACCTTAAGATGTACAGGATAGAACGTTAGTTACTGCAAAAAAATAAAATATATGTATAGATAGATAGTTAAATAGATATACACATATATATATTTATAGATGATAGATATCCTTAAATATTTTGAAATTAATACATGTATACATACATATGCAAAATATAAAAATATATATAGATATATATACCACATAACATATTATATTGTATGTTTTCTGGATATATTTCCACTTTCATGTAATACAAATAGTAATGCCATCTGTTGAGTACCTGGTGAACGTCAAATTAAAGTCTTTGTTTTTTTAATTATAAATTACTAAAGTATATACTTAGGATGAAATTTTAATGAATAGCTTTCTAAAAATTTGTTTAGATCTCCTTGAAGTCTACATAAATTAAAAAAGATTTTTCCACCAGATTCTTGTTTTAGAAAATAAATATTTGTTATCGTGAAAAACTGGATCTACTTCAAAAATATCCAAATTATGATTACAATTTGCATTAAATCTATCGAAATGGCAATATCATTTTGGTTGTTAATTTATTAAGTTTATTTTAGTAGTATTAACGTACCCAGTATAAACATATTAGTAAGAAGCCTAATAGATGTCATCATCGCGCCAATACAGACGTTAATATAATATGGAATTCTAAATTCGTTGAATCGAGCAGTGATATGTTAGCACAATTGATTAGTGACCGAATATTTTCCCAGAGATCACGAATTGGTATCTATAAATTGTATATTTCTTTAATATTCAAAAGGCTGAACATGACTATATATGTTAAAACTCAATTTCAAATATAAACTTGCTATGTTGATTTTATCAAACTTCGGTTATGTATAAATACATTTGATAACAAAACTAGGAAAACGAGCTGAGTTAGAGCTAATAACTTGAAAAGTTAATAAAAAATAGACTACAATAACGACGTGGTTTAAATACATTTATCGGAAAAAGAGTGTCTGTCGGGATTCTTGGTGTCGCATGTATAATTACGATTAATATTTATGAAGCAGAAAACTGAGTCTTGGTGTTATTACTTACTTAATTACTTATGATAGGAAACCTTATTGATTAAAAAAGCAGTTCTTCAGTAGTTAGAACTTAATATTTAATAGCATTTTATAATTTAAATAATACATTCAAAGTAAACCTTTTGAATCTATTCTATTGTTCGTAAATGAAACTGCATTAATAAAGTAAGGGCTCGAGTATTTTTTTTTCAAATTATTGTCTTATTAAATATGATTAAACGCATTAATCTATCTTAGAAAAAAAAATAAATGTACTATTATTTACATTTAAAAATAATAAGTTTTATTTAAAATGGTCTATAAAACGTGTATAGCAATTTTAAACTTATTAAATTTTCAAGAAGTAAGGAAAGAAAAATTTATTGATATGAGCAGGATTAAAATCCACAATCTCTGGGAAACCGTTTTGTCGCTTGACCACTTCTGGCTTCGATGAATTTACAATTCTATATTCCACAGCCTCGAGACGAAGGTGACATCTATTACGGTTCTTTCGAAAATCCTAATGTTTTTGACTTTGCTGTATAAGATGATATCTATATCATCTTATTTTTTTTTGCGTAACAACGTCTAGAATTAAATTGGCCCATATTATAAAACACTGAATAATCTTTGAATAAAGTTTTGTAAATTATAATTTAATACATTCATATCAAAAAAGTTAATCAAAGAAATAAAAGAAATTTAAATTTTCGAAGATGGGCTAAATATTATTAATATTAAAAAAATATATAATAAAAACAGAAAAATACAAATATGAAATACATTTTATTATTAACTGAATAAAAAATGCTAAATCAGTAAAAGCTAAAAAAGTGTCGTTTATTTATTTAGCTTTCCGAAAGGTAAGTGATAATGTTATCTGTTATTGACGCTTCGCTGGGGCGGTGATGCTGATAAATATAAAGTGGCGTGGGTTGTTTGCCAATCTAACGGTCTGAATTTGAGAAAAAAACAGTTAAATATAATATATTCTTATTTGCTATAAAGTTCAAGTTAATTTCCTGCTTGTTAATGGATACACGCCATGCAGTATGTTATATTTTAAATATTTGAAATATATTGAAATATTTTGTAAGCTGATACATTACTTTTAGAGAAAGTTTTTTTAGTTTCGAGTCTTTATAGTATTTGTGTCCGTTATTTCTTTATGAATTTATAAAGAAGGGACATTAAATTTGAAGTCAAAAGTTAAATGGGATGGCGCTTAATTAAAGGGTAAATTTTTAAAATGGAGATAGTTGTAGAGTTTAATTAAAACACCATTAATACTGTTGACAAATAGTCGACTGAAAATGCTATTTCTACGTTACAAACGATTTCTATGATATGTCAACTAGAAAGCTTTGTTGGATGTAGCACTCCAATATAGAGAGGCGATTTAACTGACTCAATTATAGAATCAATAACACTTCTCCTGCAACTGTATTTAGTTCTGGATTTGAGACAAATATATTCACAATAAAACTGTAAAAGCTTAATATTATGGAATTAAACAAAATGTTTAAAAAGTATGTGATGATTTTATATTAATATAAAAAAAAAAAGATTAAAGATAATGAACATACATTTTTTAGCAACTTAATTTAAAATATTGCAATGATTCTGAATTTTACAGATCAGTTTGAATTTGACAATACAAATTCAGCCGAAATATTAATAAGAATTTATAACTAACCTTTGATTGAATTTACTTACAATAATAATTTCAATTTCATATATTTTGTTTAAGTGTAAGACATAAATAATACAGCCTTCTTTATACTTTTAAATTGCATATAATTAGAAATTATATCTTGATATAATCTAGTTCCTTGAGAAATTTTTTAGTTTTTGTGCCAAAGCCAAACCCTAATAAGTGATTGCTTATTTGCGAAAACAAAGTTAAGCAATAATTGTTTATTGGGCAACAAATTCTCCAATTACTATTTTGCGAGTTGTATTGTACTGTATTGAGTTTTGCAAAAGGAATTTTGAGTAAAAAATGCTATTTTAAATTGAAGTAAAGTAATGACTTTTAATAATTTCTATTATGTATAAGGCAAAGTACAATTATACTGTATAAATAAACTTAAGTTTAAAAAATGTAACCTCTTTTTTAAAATAAAGTGGAGGATCTTTCCCAACAGTCCGAAATATAGAATTTTAATTACAGATTTCATAAATGTATCAAAGGAAAAATATATATCAATACGATCACATCAATTGTAGCATAGTATATATTTTTATTTAAATTGCTTCAAAAGTAATATATTCTGTGGGCAAATGTTACTATTTGCATGGTGATGGAACTAATATAAAGCAAAGAGGCCATATCGTGCCATGCTTCTATAGGGTAGTAAAGCACAATATATTTCATTTTCATTTCTAACTCGATGCATAACATCAAAACGAGCTACAACAGAATCTTTTTATTAATTCGTTTACATTATTGCCGTCATATATTAATATAAGGAGCACAATAGCATTATATATAAAATGCTATTTTCCTACTTATATTAAGGGCATATGCCCTTCGTATGGTTCCTTGTTTTAACTTTTATATTATAATAACAATGTAAAATTAGGTAGTACTCTAGCAATTAGATATCTTTAATGAAAATTTATATGAATTAGTGAGTATTGGTAAATTGAATAATTCCACAAATTGACCACAATATTACGACGATATATTTTGGTTTAGATTCGTTCACTAACTTCTCTAATTAGTGTTCGGAAACAATCCTAAAAAGTTTCACAATAAAGGGAGCCTCAACTAATAATTGCTTTACCTTAAGTGCTATTGCGAGCTCCAGTGGATTGGCGTAGTTAAATTAACATTCTTTTTTAGAATATTTCTCAAATCATTAATTATTTAAGTAGAATCATATATTTATAGAGATATATAAATATATAATATATAATATATATCTATATAATATATATCTTTTAATAAATTATCTCTTAAATATTTTATAAATATCAAAATGCATATGTGTTATGTTATCAAATAAATTGTAAAGATTTAAATTATACTGAATAAGAAAACCAATAGATTTTGTAAAAGTTTTAGGGAATGATTTCGATTTATTTATTTAACACTTAAATGTACACCAGATACATTAAAGAACAGGCTTATCGACACAGGTCCAAAGGACGAGTTTATAAGAGTAAGAGATTTCTACCAGTAATTAGATGTAATTAAGGTTAATGTCAATAATATTAAAAAGCATCGTTGTTTTAAACATAATTGATGTCGTTCAATGTGATTAGTTATGTTGCGTTTACTATCGCCCTGAAATAGATCATTAAAAGTTTAAAGGCGATTGTTGTCTATCCCGGCTCACAAATTCCAACACCCTTCCGCCACGCTTCTGAATACAATATTGAGTAGTGTTAATAAATAAGACAGTTATCAACACTATTATATATTGGTATTAGATGAAAAATTTATTAGTTTTTTTTTTTTGTAATAGGTAAAGTTTAAACGGATTTTAACAATTCATCGTTACCGCTATATTATTTATGCCTTAACAAAAATCTTGATATTGACGAAAGAATTCATATATTTTTATTTTATGATGTAACAAACCTAAGATTATAGATGGACCCTAAAAAACGGAACAATATTATAAAAACTGCACAAATCGTTTAAAACCACTTTTTTAAGATTTTTTTTTTACACTAATTTGTAAATTTAATTTTAAATATGTACACAAATATTTTCAATCAATATGTGTTTTTTAAAGAAATATTTATTAAAATCAAAATTTATTTAAATCAAAATTTTATAAAGCGGCTGAATTTTGTTTTTGCAGCTCTATTTTATCCATTTACCATAAAATGAATGGTGGTTATCAAAATGGTAAGTAGATCTTTTATATCATGGCGTTTTGCATAATAACTATTAAAGCTAATACATGGTCAGTAAAATATACTCAGTTTATTCCAAATTATTACCACCATTCAAAACTTTTGAGCAACTTATTTTAAGTGAAATTGATATATGAAGATAATATATCTATCACTGATTTGGTCTAGGTTTTATTAGACATATAAAAAACTATACTATAGTGGTTGTATAATTGGAGAAATTCAAACCGTTGAACGCATGACCGACACAATACGTAAGCTCAATATCTTATTTTATTTGTCTCGCATATCTCGTGCTTGTTATACATTAAAATGGTATTAAGTAACTGGAATTAGTCGAATATTTTGTTTACTACCAATCGGTTAATCTTTCTAATATATACAAAAATATTAACTCTCTGAAATCAAACACTACAAATAAAACTATTTTTTATGGATTAAAACCCGCGTATAATTTGTTGTAAGTGGCTTACATCTCGTCTACCCGTGAACACGATTGCTGCAAAGCATTCGAAAAGTCGGGTTAAAATGAAAATGTAACCAAATTATACGCGAGTTTTAATCCGTAAAAAATAGTTTCATTTCAAATGTATTCGTGAAAATCTAAGATAATCAAACACTATCCTTGTGGTTTTAATCTTTGATATGTATTATGGTTATCTAACTGGCAGACCATTTCATTGCGCTTAACCGAACCCTTGCGGTCTCGTTGTGGATTTGTGGAGACAAAAGATAAACGATAGCTTCTTGTTGGTTAAGTGAGATCCTTTATATAGAATATTACTTTGAAACTTAGTTGTAAATTAATAACGGAAGTTAGTAAGTATTTATTTTTTATCCATATATTTACAGAAAATGATGAATATGGACAAAAATTACATTTTAATTTTGTAAGATTTATTATACGTTGACAAAGGGTTAGCAATTCTTCACTCCTAATACTATTTAAGATATCGTCATCGTTGGAAAATTTGTTTTCAAATACATGAAAAGTTATTTTTAATGCGGATACTACCATATATTTCTTTTTTATCACTGACTCAGTTTACGGTACGATTTATCACTATCAAGATTTATGATCAAGAAATTGGACTCTCGTTATTAAGTTAGATTGGTATAATAAGAAAACTTGTCGTTGTAAATAATAAATTCAAACCAAAGTTTTTAAGGAAATAATATAAAAAAATATATCCTACTTCATTTTCACAAAAAAATATATATATTTTAATTAATAAATTAAAAATAAAACTAAAGTAATTTAAAAAATTTAAAAATTGTCAAAAAAACGACAAAAAGTATTCCTATGATTATTTTTTTACAGTTGTGTTTAATAGAAGTTAAAGTTACTCAAAATATAAATTATTATTATATGTTTTATTCTAATAAGGACTTCTATAATATTACTATCAATTGTATTAGTTTTGGAAATTTGGTATCAAAGTCTTAGATTCTTTTTTATCGATGGGATGGAATCAAGAAATTCCGTCTAAATCTAATTTTGCAAAATTACGTAAGAAAACTGGTACAAGCGAAATTAAATAGTGATAAATTCAAATGTAGGTATTTTTTAATTCTATAATAAAAAAAAAATCATGAACTTAATTATTATGGATTACGTTTATGAAGCGTAATCCATAATAATTAAGTTTACATTGTAACTATCCTAACATAGTTGGTGTAACTTATTAATATATTGAAGTAACAATTATTTAAAGTAAGTTCATATTGAGTTACTTTGAGTTATAATACATTATGTCAACGGTTTCATTTTCAATAGTTCTACTGATATCTTAATAATCAGCCATTATTAAATAGGCTGAGAGTGTACAGAAAGCTGTTAAATTATAATAAAAAAACTATAGGTGCAATTTTACATAAAAATGAAAAGTACTGGTATTGTTTAAAATGTGTTCATACAAAAATATTAAGAAGAAGCAGATATTCAGATATGTAAAAAATAACTTGCCCATAAAGTTGGTAGCTGATTGTGATATATTATATAACAACCGAACTGTACATATTATGTAACGAATATTGTTTAACAACATTATTTATTGCAAAGAACATATATCTGGCAATCGAATAAGTATGTCATGTATAAAATAAAACTTTATATAGTACTTGATGAATAGTTAATACACCCAGTTCTTAGCAAAGTCTACCAAAAACTATTTTTTAATATACATAGGTATATAATAAATATAAAAGTTTGTATTTTACTTTACTATAGCTGATAATTGTAATAGACTGTTTATAATCATAATAAGTTTGTTGTCTGATCATGAATATATTTCGTTTAAAAAATAAAACTATTTTTTTTTAATAAATAAAATCATAGTCTTAGCTGATAAGCATTTGTAATTTAAGTCTAAAATTATGACGTTGGTGAGTTCCTTGTGGTAATTTGCAGGTTTGTTTTTAAATAATAAAAAGCAAAGTGATTTTAGAATTTTTAACGGTTGAAAAATTTATTTATGATCAATTGAATTACCGTCAACTAAGTATATGTATACCAAAACATTTTATTTATTTACTTTTTGCATAAATAGGGAATTACCCACTTTTAAAAATATTTGTGATTCCTTTATTTTAAACCAGCAGGATTTAACTTTTGAATTACGGTTATATTATTATTGTTTACTTTTCTTATTACGTATTCTAATCTTCCAATATTATAACTGAGGCACCCGCTAGCCACGTTTTTTATCGATATAAAGAATGTGGCTAGCGGGTGTATCCCGATGGGTACAGCTATCCTTTATTCAATATACCTTTAGAATACGTAACACAGCGCAAAAGCCACATGGTATTCTATGTCTTGTTTTGTCCATAGCAACTTTGGAAACAGTTTAACTTTTGTTTGTATACTGAACAGTTCACAAAATCGTAAAAGAGTTATACCTGTTGCGGAAATACAGTCGACATGTTAAGTTCTTCCGCATACTTACGCATTCTGATATTGATATCAATGTTAGCTTATTTTACAGAGTCATATTAAATGATTAAATCAAATTAAATCAAATACTGTTTGTATATCAAACACTCTATTTAGATTTCATTATATGATATACCTTAAAGATAATAATACTATAATAATGTGTATGTATATTTTATGTGTGTGTGTGTTAATGTGTGTGTGTATATTTTAAACACAAAACTATTTTATCGCTGTTGTATTTTCACTAAGTAAATATATGTTATATCCATAATGTTTTAACAGTGGCATTTCGGCATATCTGTTAATAGAGCATTCGCTAACACGGCTTTGTAAATTCTAACCTAATATTTCGCTTTGCAAACTAAATTCAGCTTGTTTCGCACTAAGCCTAACTTGGAAATACAAGCTTCATTTGTATTAGAACTATGAATTTTGGCAAATTGTGTAGAGAAGTGAGGGATATATAATAAATGAAACATTAATGTTTTTATGTTGAATGTTCTTTAACGATAAAAAATTATTACAGTTCCAGGTTTCATAATACTGTGTCGATCTAAAAAACTTAACATAATATATGTTTATGTCTATTTCTAGTATTGGAAGAAATATTGTTAGAAAAAAAAACATTTATTAGTTAATACGTTAATATAATGAAATTAAAATAGATGAACGTCATTTAAAACTATCTCCATTAACTTTATTACAGTCTTTTAAGTGTTGAGGCCAGTTGTAAATGAAAACACGCACTCTTTATTTGACAAATTCTTTACTGCTATTCTCATTCTAAGGACTCCAAATTATCATGACAGAGAATCCATTTGTATTTGTAAACGTAGCAAAGATTTACAACATTATGTTATATTATAAGTGATGTTCAATTTCTTTTGATACGAGATTGATAGCTGCCTTAAATTTTATAAGAGAATAATTGGTTCTTAACATATATGCATATTGATTTCACTAAAATTATAAAAAAAATCTAATTTAGGATTTCTTATAAATTTAGGATGTTTCTTGTAGGTATAATATTAAGGGGAAATGGTATACCATAATATATAGTTGAATTTATAGCGTTAGCATATATTTAAAAAAAAATATTATATCGATGTTCAATATTTCAAGGTACTCACTTATAAACTGCAGAATTCAGTTTTGGGAAGTGTATCATACTTACAAGAAAATCACTTTACAAGCAAGACCTCTTGTCCTTAGTAAGGTCTGAAGAGGAAATTAAATTATGCTCCAATGAAGTGGCAATAGTCTAGACACTACTATAGGTAGATCATTGATTGCAGAGATATTAAAGCAGTTTATTTATAAAGCAGTTCATTTCATGTATATATATATATATATATATATATATATATATATATATATTTATATAGCATCTTATGTATGGTATGTATTAGAATTGTTTTTATTATTTAATTATGTTTATTATCTATATTTGTGAAGGTGTATTTTATTTATTATAAATATGTATGTAAGATTAACACGCAACTTAGGTCTTTTTTTTGTTTTTGTTTTGTTAAATTTGAATTTTTATGCTGTTTGTTTTTTGTTATTGTTTAAATTGTTTTTTATTTACTTATTACTTTAAGCGCCCCAACGTTTTTTTTTTTTACTGCATTCTCAGGTTGACTGGTAGAGAATGCTTTTTAGCGTTATAAATATTTACTATTAAAAGCTAGATAAATAAAAGCTTTTAATGCCTAAATAAACAACCTACAGCTCACCATACTATCACTTTGTATGTGATCAGAATAAAACAACGGTAAAAGAACCTATGTATATGTATTCACTTATATACTATTAGTACCGTTTCCATTTATTTTAATATAAATATAAATACTCATAGAATTTTTTAATATGTTTCTTTCATAATGTATTGGAATTCGTAATATGCTGTCAAAGGAAAAAAAAACATTATGAAATAAAATGACAATATGTGAAGGTATGAGCATATATATATAAACGATTTTTATGAGGTAAAAAGATAATATATACTTAATTTTTATTTTGAAAGGAGATAATTTATTCCAAGAATGTACTTATAATTTATATATTTTATATGTTTTCATTATATTATGAAATAGATATTCATAGAATTTTAGACGGGTAAAAAAAAAATTAAAAATTTGTTGTCAAATTTCTAAAACGGAAAAGTTGTAATATTTTTTTTTCTGGGAAGTTAAACAACGTAAGTTGTCTCATGATAACTATATAAATAAACTTTTTACTGGTACATAATGTGTTAAACGTTAAAGTAGCCTTTTTGTGTTAAACTATGCTATACTACGCTACGCTATACTATGCTAGGCTATGATACGCTATACTATGCTATGGTATGCTATGCTATGCTATGCCATGCTAGTGTGCAGTGCAGTGCTGTGCCGTGCCGTGCCATGCCGTGCCGTGCAATGCCTAGAGTACATTGCAGAACTAAAACTGATACAACAAGTAAAGATCAGAGTCCCACACAATTGGAAACGCTGACAGGCTCTTATAAATTTATTCTGTAACAATTTTTGTTCATTATAATTCGTATTATCGTATTCGTGGTTATTATAATGATATCCGTTAAGCTAGGATTTACCTTAATTTGTCGAGGATCAAATTAACGCACGTTATTTTTATTACGAATTTTGAAATATAATTATATTGATATCTCAATTAATTGTCTAATAAATTTTAAAGAACAATAATGTTAAGGTTTAAGGTGTAATGGATACTTCTTTTGTACTTCGTTAAACTTGTCAGACGTTTTACAAAAAAAAGATTACCGCTTTTGCTTTTAAGATAAAACATGAAAGAGAAAAGTTTTAGGTGAAATGGCGCCTCGAAAAATGTTCAGACCACATTTTACTCGCAAGTTTTATACAAGGTTGAGAATCTTTTGGAACACGTCGTTTCTTTAAATTTTTATTTTATATATTCATTAGAAGGTATTATATGTCATAGTTATTTGTTGCATGTTCTATGTACTGCTATTAATCTAGAGGACGCCTTTTTGTTTTAAAAGATATTCTCAATTTTCGAAATTTGTTAATCAATTCAAAGCATTATATCTTCTTGTCTTATAAATCCCGACGTTGCTAATTTTGCTTAAAATCTAAGTCACGTATTAAATAATACATTACGTAAACAATTAATTTTTAAATTCATTTTTAAGTCAAAACTTAAAGTATAATAAAGTTACAAAAAATGTGTAACATAAATACGTTTGATTTTTACATTCTGTATTTCATATTAAAGTATATTATGTAATAATTAAATAGATATTCTTTATATTCCTGCATACTATATAATTGCTTAATAGACATTTATTCTATTCCCATGCATCATTAACCCTTATTTGTTCAACTTATTTTTCTGTAATTCTCTTAATTAAAATTTCATTTTATTTTACTCTAGTTACTCTAGTTCGCAATTTTGAGCATGATTTTTGAGCAAAATGGCATGTAATTTGTAACTTAGTTAATAATTATTTAATATTCATAAATCATTTATTTGTATTATTTGGGATCCTCCGAGTATCATCGTCGTAATTCGTATATTCATAAACAACATACATTTATATTTGTTTATCTGAGATCTTCATTGATGATAATAAAATCAAAAATTCTATTACCTTAGTCATAAAAGAATTTTAATTTAACGTAATAGAAAATTTAAAGATTTAAAAAATATTCCATCTTAAATCTTTTTCGAGAACCCTTTTAAAACGTATAGATACAATCTCTTAACCGGTAATACCCAAAAGAGTTAAATTGGAATCCTTAGATTCGCGTCCTTCGGTTTTCATTTCCTTATCTCAATGGTTTTACAAACACCTAAAGGATTCAATAAATTACTTGAATTTTCATAATCCAACATCATTTCTTATTACTATTTAAATTTATTCAGCCGCTATACTTTTTGAAATTGCGGTTTTTATTTATATATATTTACTCAAGTAACATAAACAGTATTCCTACACAAATGTTAGAATTAATTAAAGTGATACTGAAATCAAACTTGGTCCTAACTTGTAGAATTCCTAACAAGAAAACAATTTCAACCATTATAACTTTGTAATGAAGCTGAAGAGACCGCTCTTACTATATATACTTTTTACGTAATTATTTGTATTTTCTATTTTTTTTATTTAAAGAAACTTTATTTCATAGTTTTCTCCTGCTCATACACCGCCATATTTTTATTTATATTGTAAGTTAAATTCTAGTCAAAAGATAAAATAAAAATGTAATAAATGTAAAAAATAAAATTATCATCTCAATTTTAATTGTAGATAATAATGTATAGAAATATTGGGTATGTATAGTTAAAATATTCTTATTATGTTTATAGCTATTGTATTTACTACATAATATCATCATCACAGTTTTGATCTTTATTTATTTATATAATAAAGCCACAACAGTCTCCACTGACATTTCAAATATACAGTCTCAATCCCAAAGAAAGGCGTCATTATATAATATATTATTATATAAAAAAAATACTTATACCTTTGGGAAAAAAAAAAGATTTTTATCTTTGGTGACACATTTCGGTCACCGCCTCCTGAATAATAAACACCTCACCATCTTGGGTAGCACTTAAGGAGGTTGGACATTGAGCGATGGATGTTAATTACCGAGCAGGAACTTTCACACACCATGTATTATGAATTCCACACTATATATACATAAACGTTTTGCTTAGTTTTCAAGGCCGTTTTGATCATACATCATAAATATATATGTCTCATCTGTAACTTCGTTCCTGTGTGTATAGTAAGTATTTAAAGTTCTTAACGATAAATGATTTTTTAAATAGTCTCAGTCTATATATGTCCCATTTTTGGGCAATGGTACTCTTTTTCAATCAGAGAAATGGGTCAATGTTTAAGGTATCTAGTTTAAAGTATCCCTCGTAGCTGGCAATGTTGCATATCATATCATGACCTCGTGATATAGATGTGTAAGTTTTTCAATTAAGAATAATAAAATTTCAAACTGCATTCATGTAAGTCAAAAATGGTAAATTGATGTGATGCCAAGTGTCAATGTTTCTAAAAGGAATATGAAAATTCAACGGAAAGTTCTTTGGGGTTTTAAACAATAGCATTCACAATTGACATAGATTGTTACACATGTCATTCTTTTAAACTATTTAGTAAAGAATTAAAAAACAATTTAGGTATTATTCAAGTAGTTGCAGGATTTATGACTTCAAATAGTTATGGGAGCGCAATCTCGGGTCCCAGCTACTGTATGTATATTGAACGCATATCTTACCCAAAGGAATTTCATTATAAGAATCAATATATTTTCTGCACTATTGACAAGTCAAGCTATGTAATTGTTAGAAAACTAAATAAATATGTTGTTGAATTTTATCTCACAGTTTATGAAAATATCATAGGATAAAATTAATAAGGTTAAAGATTGTCACCTTCTATAATTTAAAAGAATTAAGATCGTAAGAACTCAAAAGTGCGTGCGTGCGTGTGTCTGTGCATGTGTACGTGCGTCTGTGCGTGCGTCTGTGCGTGCGCGTGTATGCGTGTATGTGCACGCGTATGTGCGTGTGTGCATGTGTACCCGTGTACGCGCGCGCGTGCGTGTGTATGTGTATGTGTATGTGTGTGTGTGCGTGTTTGCGTGTGTGCATGTGAGCAAGTATGCTTGTGTGTGTACGCGTGTGCGCACGCGTATGTGTGTATGTGTTACCAATCGATAGCTTCCTTGTTTGTTAGTTAATGCGATGAGATTCGCATCCAAAAATCAAAAGTTTTTGAATGAATTAATTATGTAAGATACATAACGGTTTTAGCTTAAAACTAAGAAGACCTTGAAGATTATTTAATCATCGACATCCAATCAGTTGTTCAGACAATAACATTAGTTAATATAACTTGATTTTAATATTTATGAACCACTTATTTAGTTACATAAGTCTACTGAAAGGATTGAGGGTCGACTGAGAAATTGTATTCAAAGCTTGCGTAACCAACTAAACCTAACTTTATTATTACCTAAAACTTTGTGGGATTGGGACGACGGATCTGTAGATATAATACTGTATGTAATATATTTAGAAAAGTCGTGCAACATAAGTCTGTGTTAAAATTAAATCCTAATTAAGGGATATAGAACTGTGTTACAAGAAGTCCTTACAATTTGGTTCGATCACAAGAAACTACAGTATAAAATGAGAGTCTAGGAAAATATTTAGGAAAACAAAAATACAAAATGGACAAAGTAAAAACGTATAACATACTTTAAAAAATTTTATACAATAATTATTAATATTTTTCTAAAGTAGACTTTTACTATAGACTTATTGGTTTTATATGCCAGTAATGTTTAAGAGCCCTCTTTATAGCTTTCTTAGAATATGAGATTTTCTTTGAAATAATTAAGATGATGTACTGTTTATGTTCCTTTAAAATTCTACTGACGGCACAAAATAGTAACTTTTATTAGTGTTTTAGATAGCCTTAACCCAATATTTTACTTGATAAAACAATACATTATCTTAACTATCGAGTTTTCATGTTACCTGCCATTCCAAAGTTTACCAATTTTTATCAGGTAAAAAGTTTCAAAACTTAGTAGGTACATGAAAAAGATGTAATATATATACATATGCATGTAATAGGAGTTAAACTCTATGAAAGTGACTCTTTTTTGAAGATTTAAAATTTAAATAATTTTTACTAGTAATAAATAGCGTTGAATGGATCTCAAATAAAATAATACAAGTAAGTTTGTTACAATTCAACATGAGTTTATCGATAGTTTAAGTCTGCAGAGACTTCTACAGCATATACAAAGTATCTCCATCAAATAATCATATAAAATAGAAAATAGTTATATAAAAAAATATCAAAATTAAGTACTATAAATACTGAAATAGTTTAGGCTTTTTATCAATATCCATCGATAGCATCAAGTGTTTTATAATTGGTAGTAATTTGGATAATTACTAAAAGTTAAAAAGGCTATTTTCCGCATCCGGGTTCCGATTTATCAGAGTGAATTCGATTTCTTATTAATTTCCCAGTGGAATATCATTAATTATTTATCGTATAATGTTTATTAAAACACCAATTTATAAAGTAAGTTTTAAAATATTATTTTTTAAATGCATTAAATTTGTTTTATTAGTGTCATGACGCAATTAATAAGATTATTTTTTTTATCAAGGAACTTAGATAAAAGATAAACAAATTAGATAAAAGATAATTAACTTAATGCTTTGCATTTGCATATACATTTTGCATATACAGTTATATCTGGGTCCATGTCACGTAACTGATGAAACGTGAGAATTGAAAAAATAACCACTGTCGATTTTTAAAAATACGCGTAGATAAAACCAAATTAAAATATATATACTGTTAAAATGATAGAATAATCACTTTTTTTTTGTTCGTTGGAAGAATCCGTTACGGATACCCCGTCGGCCAAGAAGGTGATGGCCGGGGGGTTATGTAGGACTACCGGCAGCATAGAGGACGCTGCCATTTTTAAGGCCACTAAAAATGCCACTAAATGCCACTAAAAATCCAACGGTTGCCCTCATCGCAATAGTGGGACGTCACGGGATCGCGTTAACACTCACCGTGACGATCACTTATATTGCACTGTCAACTTTGTTTAAGTATGAAAAGTTTTAGGTTAGTCATATTTTTATCACAAGATTAAATAATATTAGTGTAACTTAAAAATTATGTGAACTTTTAAGGCGATTTGTGTATAAAAAATGAAGTTTATTTATTAAAAGTATTCTAATTATTTCATTTTTGATGTATTCAGGAAAGTGTTAAGTAAAAGTAATTATGGGGTTTGTATTAAAAATGAGGTAAATAAAGCTACCGAGTTACTTAATCTCTATTATTATTCTACTTCGTGGAACTAACAATATTTAATTAATAATTTAAAAGAATTACACTGCCGAACAGATTTTATAATAAAATGTGATATTTCAATAAAACTATTTTACGGATATAACTCGTGTTTATTATTACATTTTTAAATTTAACCCGACGTTTCGAATGCTTTGCAGCAAACGTGTTCGCGGTAAGACGAGATGATGGTGTCTGTCAGTCAGTCAGTTTATTTGTCACCGACCTCCAACGGTTCCTGAGTTTACGGGCATAAATGTGATATTTTATTATTTATTACCTTCAACGTTCTAAATATATATTTTTATAGTTCAAACTTAATAAACACTGAATTTACGTATATTCAATTCGTTTCTATATTTATCTCTAAAATCACAATTTGAATTGAAATGGAGATTTTATCAAAACCACATTGTTATCAGGTTGCTCGAATTAATTAGAATTGGCAGTTTTATTAATTAATTGACCTTGATTTGACTCTCCACAAAGCAATATGTTAGTTTTAAAAATGACTTTTTAATATGACATTAAATTATTCTCCTATTTTTTATCAAATATAGCTAACATAGTATATTTAACATAATTAATATTTAAAACAATCAGATATACAACATAAAACTTCTAGGTCTTAATATTTATAATTACAACATTTTATAGTCATAAGAAAAAACGCCACAGTTATTATTTTATTTATATTATATTATGTTTATATTTTTAACTATAAACATTCTTAAGTAATTACATAATATAATACTGACTACAATAGCATTGTTAGAGATACGCGTAGGCTGGCCCACATTGTTAACACCTTTACAACACGCCACTTACAATTCTGTTATTAATTCTATTTTATCTAAAGATAGTTTTTTTATTTAAATAGTAAATATAATCGTTTAAGAATGCTTTATGTATGGAAAGTTTATAAATGAAAATATTAGTACATATGAGGTGTTCAAAGGTTTTAGTGAATGAGGTTTTATACCCAGAACTCTCATTCACTTGTAACAAACATTAAGATGTTCTCTTAAAAAAGTGGTAAATTTTTAATAAATCTATACAAAGAAATTTATATATTTTAGAAAACAGGTATAATGTTTTTGAATATTTGTGTAATTTCAATGATTGTGGATAGACTAAAAACGCATTTAAATATATATATACAATACAAAATATATGTATATATATATATTAACTATAAATATAGTATATGACATACATTATGACAGACATTAAAATATTCAAAAAGGTTCGTTTTTAAATGCCTAATTTTATGAAAGCATTCTATCGAAGTGCGAAGGTCGCTTTCAATTTCATAAACATAAAATAGGGTAAATTAATTTTAAAACAATGTAGGTACAAGTTCATTAAAACTTTTATTAATTAATTATAATGAATTATGAATGAATGAAATTTGAATAGAGTTATTTCAATGAAATAATAAGAAATAAAATGTCAAATGCGTGTATCAGTTTTTTATTATCAGCTAAACGAGTTGAAGGTCTGTCTAAGATTAAATGAGGGCTTTTTATATAAGTGTAAAAAGGAAAAATTTTATCTCCATTATTTGGTGGCGAAAAACAATAGTGCAAGAAGGGCGTCATTAAATTTATATTAATGTAATAAAAAAGTGTTAAAGTGAGTATTAAAGTGTATTTGTGTGCTTGTGTCTGTGTATATTCAAACATTATTTGTCTCAATCTATTTCATATATACTTCCGGATTGAGACCCAAACTAATATGTAACATTAATTACTAGTGGTATACAGTGCTGTTTACTTCGTCGGCCAGCTGCCTCTTTTGACTCAATTTATACAATTATAAAACATTTTCGTCATATATTATCATTTTAAATGTATACAGATTCATTTTTTATTAAGTTGTCGTAGCAATTTCCGTATCTTCACGAAAAACGATACAATTTATAAGGACGAAAAACAATCTATACGTTAACTTTGATAATAAGTAAGAAGGAGTTTTGTTTTATCGCCGTTACAGCCAAGCCCCATATTTATGTACTTGCGCAAATTTTGCTGGGTGAAAAGTACCCCATTTTTTAGAATTCAGAAAAAATATATTTATCACTAAAAATATCTTGAGTTGCTTCGTTTTGCTGTTTATGTATTTAGGCCAAATCAATTTATGAGTTTTTCGTGATAGAAAAGTTTCTAGATAAAAAGAATCTAAAAACTTGATCGGGACTATAAAATATAATCGTACACAATTCTTTAAATGGAACAACAATAAGAAAAACAAAATTCAATTTCTATATCACATACTGTAATAATATATATTTTTTAAACATATTTTGTGTTTTTTTAAGTTTGTGTTAATTTAACTGTAACTTACGTGTATGTCTATTCAAAAAAAGTATTTTGTGCATATATATACACATGTAAATAAATTAATTATCAATTAAATAAATTAAGTTATATATTTTTAACATCATAACAATAATGTACCTGTTGCAATAATAGTAACATTAACATTACTCTTCACTTTGATTTAAAAACAATAAATTACTATTTGATTTACAAAAACCGTTGATATCAGCTGTTCAATTTCACACTGAATAAATACGATGATAGAGTATCTGTTATACCTTATTCAAACTGAAACTGATATTTTAACAATCATAAATGAATATACAGCAAAACAAATGGAATTTGATATAGTTTAAAACTAACATCGCAGTTTGTTTCACGTTTCATACACATAGAGTACATAAATTGTGATGTAAATTTGGTAAATGTATGAACTATATTGGGACGAGGTATAAAGCCTATTTATGTGGACGAGGTAACCACTGAAAACCCATTTTCACGATAACGATCGGTCCCACCTTGTGGCCATTAAAGGTCAGTCGATTGCCAGATACGAAGCAAATTATGAACAGAACACTTAAGTACGTGTATTTACACGGTATTGTGTAGAAGCTTTTGTCCGATTGTAGTAAAATATGTAATTACTTCTATTTTAATATGGATAACTTTGCCGATAAAAATAATTTTATTTTAAATATGAAATGAAATCAGCATTCATTATCCATTGAAGAGTGAATTTAAATATAGTCACATAATCTTTGAAAAGAATTTACAAATTTCTGTGTTGACATAAAATTCGTGTTAATAAAACCACTAGGTTATGGTGGGTCCAGTCTAAAGCCACACCCAATCTAGAAGAGTCCTTTGGCTATATCCTTCACACACTCGATTTCACAACCAAATGCAGTCATTCGCATAATAGCAAAAAGCTTTCAGTATCCCATTACATTCTTAACGTATTAAACATTTTTTCTTTTCGAACTACAAAACTTACTTGGACTATGATATCATATTTTTTTTAAATGTTGTTTTTTGTGATAATTATGGAGATTTGTCTGTTATAAGATAAATTTGATACTAGGTCAGATAGAAGACAGTGTTTTTCTTAAATTATCTTTTTCTTAAAAAAACTTTATTATATACTTTAAAATCATATAACTTTAAATTGGTAAGTTTTTATCAAGTTCTTTCAAATACTTGAAATCGAAAATAAAAAAAAATGTGAAAGCTAGGCACTTAATATCTCATAATATCATATAAACTGTACTCCTACCCGGAAACTAAACGGAACCGTTATAAGAGCTCTTAATTTGTTATATACGCAACAAATAACATGTTATTGTCCGTAAAATACTCATTAGTTTTATAAGGGTATGAACATATCTTTGGGTAAAAATATTAGTTTTCTTTTATATTAAACACTCTTGTACATTTGTTGCATATAATATTAAGGTTGTTAAAGAAATTTTAGAAGAAATAGATTGCTTTGCTGATAAAAATGTTTATATATCCACAATGACAAATTACGCATGCCCTTTAAGTATAATTTACATTTCTCAAAGCGTCAGCCCTTCAATCATCATTAAATTCTCTTTTAGCAATGAAAGAAACATCATAATTTATGAACTAATGGCAAAATGATTGTTAAGAAAAAGTCAAGTGCGTCAATTCTTAAACAAACCAAGAAATTATAGTTGAAATATATTTTAGTCATTTTATTAACATCAGAGTATAAAACTTTGTAAGAAGCCCTAATAAAATTAAAAATATATTGTGTATTGGCGGACAAAATTAAACAATGTTGGAAGTCATGACATAAATAATTATAATTTAAAAGGAAGCAAAGTAAACAAATTTATTTATTTACGAAAACACAGGCGTCCTTATTCTATTGCAAAATGTAATATGTACCTACATTGACAATCTCAATCTCTTCGGTGTCCATTTGTCATTCTATCTAAATGTCTATAGCCAAAACTGAACCCAAGAAACTCGTCTTACTCTCCAAGGTCAGACGGCACCTCATTCTATTAGAGATACTATAGCTTTATCAAGCAGAAGTCTGTTCATGTATCAAATGTCATATAGAATAGGCCGTCACGTCTAGGACGGTTGTGATACTTTGGACCCCTTGAAAAAATGATAAAAATAATAATTGTTGACTCTGATATTTTAGAGACCAATCTTGACCACAGTTGGAAAGAAGTTGCTACGTAGAGTGTGCGAAAAAAATTCATGAATTAATTTTAGCGCCGTGATCCAGCTAACGAGATACAAGACATTAGTTTGGATTCCATCCTTATATTATATCGATGTGCACAAAACGTTTTGGCTTTGCATTAAGAATAAGATGTTTTTTATAGTTGTAACATTTTGAAACTTTCATTTAATATAATTAAAGATAATAAGAATATCTAAAGGTTCAAAAATATGTTTAAAATTATGATTAAATAAATTTGTATTTTTATTAACTTTTTTATCATCACATCGATAAAATCTTGAAACTTACTTGGGGTACGTAGAAGAGTGATATTTTTTTACAAGAAAGTCGGATGGTGACAAATTAGTCTTAAGACAAAGCAATGAGTACAATCGTATAAGGCTATAACAGCTAGGATGCCTAAACCTCATGTAAGAGATTACGCGATTCACACACGAAGCAGTCTTTTGTGTGATCCACGGAACGTAGTTCCGAATCTGGGTACTTCGCCTCTGTTTTTTTAGTTTATGAAACTCCCACGACCGACGATGAGACTATTATCTAGTAAGGCAGTTATTTTTCCAAACAAATAAACATTTTGTTTTATGTATAAATTTTGTTATATATAAAACTAAAAAGCAATGGGCTAGTTTAAAACAAAGAAATTAAAAATTATATTTATTAAGTGTTAAAAACGAGAAATGAAATAAGATATGGTGAAATAATTACTTAATTTATCTAGAAATTCAAAATAAGACCTAAACTTTTTAAACATTAATCACGTGAGCCAAAACATTCACGATTGGTCAAGCCTACGATGACGTAATATGACGGTGCGGTCTGTTAATACTAATATTGTTTCTGATTTCGGAATTTTCAACTTTTTATATTTTCTGTTGGTTTTGAGCGATTTATTTAGACTATTTTGTGGTTTATATACTTTTTAACAAACTGGTTGGCAACTAAATGTAGAAAACAAAACATTGCTATTAGAGAATATATTATACCATATTACTACCAGTACAAAATGAATTGGAGGGCTCTAATTCATTTTGTTCTGGTAGTAAATTTGTTTTGTCGTTTTCTATCTGTAACAAACAAACAGGTTAAGTATCAATTATAAAAAATGGCAAATAACATTTATATATTTATATATCAAATTATACATGTATAATTAATTTATATATTTATATATTTATATATATTAATTATACATGTATAATTTGATGTGCCTTATACGTACAATTTAAATTCTAAATACCTATATACTACGTGTTTACTTACTTGCGTGCTTGCTTACTTTTGTGATGGGCACAGAAGAAAATGGTTAAATTAACTTATTAGGATTTATTAGAGAAAGTAACGAAACCTTTTGATATTCTTCGGAACACACAAATATTTTACAATATTTTAAATAATATTATTTTTAAAAACTCGCAATTAAATTTTTTAAGATAATTTCACGTCTGTCTTTATTTTTCGTCAAGTAACGTTAACGCCGTTAAAAAAAAATTGTTGGTTATTGAAACAATGTTTTTTTTATGCAAATACGGATCAGAATATACAGTAATAATCTTATATTATAACCAAATAATTTAAAATAAGGTAGAAAATCATTTATTTTTTGACGTTGGGTAATAACGTCGCATCTTTGAGGGTCTTCTGCCGAATTTAACGCTGGGGTGTTCCGAAGATCTATTCGGTCTAATTCCTGCTGATGATTTCCATAACTCACTGCTTTCAAACCAATATGAAGTGGATACCTTCAAAAAGATACTTTCCCGTCAATGCACCTTTGGCAATTAAAACTTATCAGATCTGGTGACACTTATCGCCACTCGCTATTGCGACTCTTTTAAAAAAAATAATAATAATTTGCTGTAACCACCACCAGACTCTTGGTAATTCAATCTTAGGTGAAAATAATAAAATATGTATTTAAATCTATTATCAATTTATTTTCTCATTTCGATGTTTCTTATTCTTTAACCATTCCTAGCAATATCATGTAAACATAGACTTTAATACTGGATTCTATAAATACTGGTTAATTCTGTTGTAAGCTTAATCAACTTCATCCAGGGAAAACTTAAAAAAATTTGAGAGAATTTAAAATCATATTTATCATTTATAATGCAATAATTTTGAATAATTTGGATATATACTCAGATTATCGTCTAAGTGCTTTTAGTATAAATGTTTTCTGTAACTATATGCTTTATAAGTATGTAATACAGACTATTATTCTAATTACCTAAGGAGTGCCTGAAAAATAAATATATTATCTGGATTTTTGCAATCTATACGTACCTTCAAACTGTATAAATAAACTATAGTACATTGTCTTACAACGACAGTTTTATTTTGTTCATAATTTTTGTTTTGTCTTTTCATATTCAGGTTAGAATAATAAATAAAATCTCACACATACATACCTCTTTTAACACAAAACATATATCACCCCCAAATATGAAATTTCATAAAGTGTATATAAAGTTTTAGGAAACATAAAAAGAAGCTCCATATTATGCCATCGTAAAAAAGGAGTTATGTGAAACACCGATGTGATATTTCCCCAAGTAGGAAAGGGTAATATTTCGTTACATTTCTTAATATTTAAAACTTAAATATTTAAAAAAGAGTATTATGAACTCATACAAGCATTTTAATATAACAATTTCATTTCCTACAAAAAATAGCAAAAACTATTTTTTTAATTTATTTACATCAAGATAAATGGATTGTTTAATAACACAGTACTTGAAATTTTATGAATCACAATCTGTAACACTGATAAAGTTTACAAAGATTAGATTAGTTTTAATAAATCGGGCTTATATTATAAAGTCAAAAGAAAATTAAATGAAAGTTATAATAAAAGTTAATGGCTATATAATGTAGAACATTGTATTAAAGATAATATTCCAATAATTTATTTTATTTTTTTTTAGTATCTTTTAAATGTTATAAATAAAAATTTACAAAAACAAAATTTCCAAATATATAAAAGATGAGTCCTATTATTTATTTTGAGAAATAAGTGTAAGTTAATGGTGATGGTAGGACTAAAAACTAAGGAGCTGGACTCAATCTAAATCCTGTAATATATTAGTAAACTTAATTGCAATAAACCTATTTCGATACAAAGTTAATCTGTTATAAGAATTATAGTATATATTTGTAAAAAAAGATATCATCATTGTAAAAAATAAGTTATAGAATCTGTTAGGTGTGGGTTGGATACACAACATAATAAGTTAAATCGTAAATTGTTATAAAGATTTATACCTACGAAGGGTGTGAGTAATGTGCCCGAAGAGGATACGACGTTTTACACTATTGATATAAAGCGACATAATACATTGCTCATACTTCCTTTGCACGCATTTATTATCCTAATATTGAAGTAGGGAAATGTGGATTTGTTAGACAAACAAGGGTGTACGAGTCACTTTCACCTGCTACGAACTTTATATAACAGTCTTAGTGTCAAATACCGAAAAAACAAAATTTAGAATTATATTAATATTAATTATTAGTTAAACATGTTCTTCAAAATGCTTCATTCTTTTTGTTATACCACAGTAAGCTAAACTAATTTTTAAAGTGATTAGATACAAGTGTTAAATACGGTTTTTAGTTATTTTAGTTTAAAATTATTTTAAAGATAAATATCAAGTCTAAGAATCGAGCAAAGTTTGTTCCTAACATAAGTAAAGCTGTGCTGTATTCTTGCACGATTCACGTCCCATATATATTGTTTTATGGTTTCTTTCCTTCCCACAAAAGATTTAGTTTCGTAAGAAAATGTGGAGCCGTTTTCCCGTTTATTTTTTTTTGTTAACATGAAGCTGTCTTTATTAAAACATATTAAATGCCTTTTAAAATGTACTTTGTTAATGTACAACAAATATATCAATAGAAAAAATATTATATTAAAAAAACGTGTGTAAAAAAGGCCCTTTCGAGCCTTTTTTTACACACGTTTGATTTGGACATTGAATATACATATAACAATAATATTATTATAATATATCCTGTAACAGTATCCAAAGATAATACTTGATCCCATATTACAAAATTTCTGACGAAATCCACACTCAGGTTATGCAAGAGCACGTTCAGCGGACGCGAACAAACCTTTGAAACAACACCTTTATGTTATTTAATTTTAATTTAGCCCAGTCGACAATGTCAAGACATATAAATGCTTTTTTATAATATTTTTTTATATAGTGGACATTTTAATTGTGTTAAATAAATAAATTATATAATATTACCTATGTACTGCGATCTCATTCTAATATTTATAGCATTAAATTTATATATATATATAAAAATAGTAATTACATATGTAGATACATAATTATTATTCCTCATTACATCGATCTGGAATAGCTGCAATTAGCAATAGTGAAAAAAGGTGGAAGCTGTATTTTCCCTACTCATCCCTCTGTCCAACTCCCCTTATTTTTCGCATGTCTTATCCAATAAATATCATCTTACGTATATTGATGATCTTCATAGAAAATACGACATTTAAAAATATCAATTTTATATACCCTGATTTAATTTGTGTTTTATGTAAATGTACTATAATAAAAAAAAAAAAAAATCGGCACGACACGTATCAGACAACTCTGGGAATCTGTTCCGGTAGCTGTGCAAACTATAGCTTAAAGAGACTCATCTAGCTGTTACTAATATAATAGTTCATTTTAATTATTTTTTTTTTGTTCTTAAAAAAGTAAGATTAACTTATTAGACTGAAATATTTTAGGTTACATATAACATAAATAATTTTACTTACCTACTGTGCAAATAAAATACTGAGATAAAATTATTTTTAGAGGTTTATAATCCTATTGGTTTAACGTTCATTAGAGTGTTATCGACACCGCAAGTCATTTTTCCGTGTCATATATCTAAGTCGTAATTAATCATGTGGTTGACCGAGATGGCGAACGAAACCTATTCCCCTAGGAAATATTTTCTACGCTACAGAGGATTTCTTAAAGATGTTAATGAAAGTAAAGGTTTGTGTCCTTATAAAACATTATTTATAAAAGCACTTGCTCACTAAGATTTTGGGCGCCTCTCAAAATTCCATTTTAATTAATTAATATTAAAAAATATATAAAAACGATATATTTTTAAAAAGATTTTAAATTTCAGTATTAGTTCACATTTATTACTAATTCGGTAACAACAAACAAAAAAAACAGTGTAGTTAAACATTGATTTTAGTATTAATTCTATCTATAAATCTGCTTAAACAAACATAAATTAGACTGCATAGATATGTACATCCTTACATTGCTGTAAATTACAACCCGAGATCATTGATCGTTAGTAAAGTTTAGCCGATATCTATCAATAAATCAGGGTTAACATGCTTGAAATCAAAATCAGATCAGGTTAACGTAAATATATCGAGTACATGTTCGCTACACCTACTAGTTTCAAATATCTGTGCTCATCATAACGAAATGATAGAATTCTAGGAGTGTTTAAGTTATTGAGGTGTTCTTTTGTATAATTAATTTATATTTTAACCTTAGAAACTTAGTTATGATGAGGGATGAATAAGCTAATGATTTGTTATTTTTAATTTATATTTTTAAACATCTATATGGCACATGTAATATTACTTGTATTACTTATGAAGTACAAAAGATAAAATAAAATTATTCAATAATAATTATTTGGTTAAGGCGGTTTTTAAATAACATTTACATTTATGACATAGATAGTTTTTGGGTTATATATGGGTGATATATTTACTACCGCTTATATTATAATATTTACCTAATGAAATGTGTGCAAAATTTCTTCATAATAATCGTTTGTTGAGAAAATTACTAAAAGGCTCCGTAAATCTTACCAGCCGGTCGTCTTCCGTACCCTTACAACCGGCTCCGTACTTTATTCTTATTGTTCACAATATGCAAATAGACTTGCCTTTTCAAAATAGAATATATTTTTCTTATTTCACAATAGCATAATCAAGGACGGTTGCTGAATATAATTTGGATAGTGGATGGTTTTTCACGATGAAAAAACTACCTTTACAATATTTTCTGTCTGATATTCAAATTTTTATTTGTCATTGTTTGATACTTAATATAATTAGATTTTGACGCTGTTTACAACCTATAGTGTAAATTTACGTTCTATTTTTTTTTAACAAAGAAATTGAAAAACAGAGAGTGACTAATTAACAGTTATCCCTTAGAAGTGCGTAAAACAACCATTGACATAGGAATAAGGATCTAAACCAAACAAATAATGGATTATTCGAATATTTATTATTTTTGCAATAAATTGTTTATTTATACATTATATATATATCGATTATTCTGCTTCAAACAGTAATTTTAAAGCAGAAATGTAAACGTAAGTATTAGTTCGATTTGTTGATTTAATATGAGCAATTATTTCTACAAGTTGCTTTAAGGAGCTGTATTGTAAATAGCGGCTGCACCAAAGGAAACCGTCAATATTTGTGAGCCAATCCAGGTGGTGATGATATTTTGCTTTAGACATTACGTAGTTTGACAAATTTACTTGGTAAATACAGCGAAGCTGCTCAGCATTACGGCAGTATATAAACGGCTTACATCTAGGTCTTGCAAAATTATATAGAGCCATGTCACTGTATCTTCTAAGTTAACTCACTCTGCCCTATGCCCTCCATTTCCTCATTAGTCTCCAGGCCTTGGAACAGATGATCCTTCTCACCGTGTAAAAGCCTGGATCGTAAGGGTGCTCCGAATTGCTCGCACCACTCCCATAATTGTGTGGTACATCTATGTGGGTGATGCGAGCAATTTACGGTGGTACGGTAAGCGTGAAAGCAACCATGTGACCTCCCACTAAGACCATGCGGGACAACTGCTAATTTTTAGCGGGTAACTTAAAATGGCACTTGCATGGTAATCCCACAGAATCCCACCAGCCCTTACCTTCGTGGATTTTTCCAACGTATAAAATAAAAGTTCACCACAGCGGTGGTAAATATAATACGAATGAACCTTATTACTTAATATGTGTAAAAAATTAATTTAAGCATTACTCAGCCGTTCTTACTATTTCCTGCAGAGAACCAAATCACCATTAAGGATTTTTAGCCTGCATTTCCCAAGACCGGGATAGTAATACAAAAATATAAGAATGTATTTTCTTAGATTTCACGAATACACATTTGAAATAAAACTATTTTTACGGATTAAAACTCGTGTTCACCAAATTATACGCGAGTTTTAATCCGTAAAAATAGTTTTGTTTCAAATATCAGAATGTTTTATAAACTACTGAAGATGGAAGATTTTCAAGGAATATCATTAGTTTATTTCTACACAGTATTTCAAAAGCTTCATTGATATGAAAAAACCAATTAAGAGAGAGAGGAGTCTATGTAGTGAGAGTGAGAGTGGATGCGCATTTTAAATTGGTCCCTTAAACCTACAGCACCTCAGTCACAAGTCTCAAGTGTACTGCTTCCTTTTGCAACGCAATGATACCGGTAATGAGTAAATGCAAAGAAGTTTTGTTTCTCTTTTAGGTACAATCCAGATACAAATATTTGAATTTACTTAATTTGCTATTATTGCGTAACATAAATCCTTTCGAAGTATGTATAACAAGAGTGATGCCGGCGACTCATGTTAGACATTTTCTGTTCTTTTGATATCAGATGTGTCTCTTCATAATTCTCAATAAGACTTAAAGAAGCATCGTGTACAAGTTGTTGGGAAGCCTGGATCAAAATAAAGATATGATTTATAAAGTCTTACTATATTATTTTACTTTAATAAAAATATAATAACGCGATCTTATTTCTTTTATTACAATAATAGAGTTATCGTGAATTCTGTATAAATATTTTTTCATATCCATTTTAGGTATGATAGCCACATTTTCGAATAATATACAGATAAAATAAATTTTTAGTATTTTTACTGCATAATATTATTATTACAGGGATATTTAATCTTTGTTTCATACTATCTATTGTACCTTATTACCTTGGAAATATGTTCTTAAGAATAATTTTACACTATATTTGATAACGCAACTATAACAAAAGATGTACTTATTACTTGCGACCAACAGAAGTGTAGAAAATAAGGTCTAAATTCTAAAACAGATCTTAGACTTTCATATCTTTTTTTCTGACGTAATATCCAAAAGCAGTCACGTTCACAAACTGCGGTAAGTCTTGGTAAACAAAATTAGGAGAAAACCATCGCTTTATTAAACATCTGTTTATGAAATGTATAGGAACTAAGACTTATTTAGTATTGTTTATTGCTTTTAATTTTAATATTCATTCATATAATTGCACAATATTATAACATGTAACGAATTCTAAAATAAACCTTGTCGTATATTATAAAAATAATTTACTTGGAGGTCAAATAAGTTAAATGATGAAGTATTGAACAACTGAACAACTCAACATTAATGTTTTAGGGAACCCATAATGTTTCCGGAGAGGTAAAGACATTTCACACTATTGATATAGTAACCGACGTTATATATTGCTTCCACTCTCTGTGGACTCATTGAATATAACATTAAGGTAAGGAAATTTGGCTTTATCTCTTATATGTTGCGTTAGATCACTTGAACCTTCTAAGAGAAAGTTATTTATATGAGTATCTTAAGTTTGGATATTGTAGGTATGTATGTCATATATAATTTTATATACGTAAGTTATATCATACATACATACTTTGGTATGCTTATTTTAAAATAGTAGGCTCTTTAAAACTTCCCATATTAAAAATGAACTAATAAAATAAAAAATGTTTCCTTTCAGGTTTTTAATATTAGGATTAATTGAAGACTGAACGTCAAATACACTAACTAAACATTTCTTATTGGATCCTTCCAAATTGAAGTCAAACTGGCTAAATTTGCGCACTTACTTGCCGTAGTTTTGTTTTATTGTTCGTTTAAATTCATGACACGATTATCTCGGGTATAAAATGTTCTTTTTTGTTTTGGATACTAACGAGAAAGCTATTGCAATCATAAATCGTACTGCGATTCAGTTTCGCTGTAAACTTTTTCTTTTTGTCTTTTTTTTAAACTAAAGGTTTATTACTTTCATACAAGGCATTTAAAAAATTAAAAGCATTTTGATATTTAACATGCTTAAAGTAAATTTATTAGTCCTGAAAATTATTAATATTTAAAGATTATTTAATATTAATAATTTTTTTATATAATTTTATATTTTAATATAATTTGATATTTTAAATAATTTGATATTTTAATATAATTTGATATTTTAAATAATTTTAAGATTTCGAAAATAAATAGTCTCCTTCAAAATTAATGTTACATTTTAAAACGCTGAATAAACTTCAGAACATATTACATACATATATGTGGTTAATGAACAAACACGTTCATTTAACACGAACAAAACCTGTCCATATAAAGAACATTATTTTATATAATTAAAATCTTTTTATGCTTATCATTTTTATATTGAAAACATAATTATCTCAATATTTTTTCTACTCTTATAAATATAAGAAAAACATAAGTATGTATTTTCTGGGATAAAAGTAGCAAGTTACGATTAAGTTACACATCTGGAGAAATATATTGGGAACTGATGTGGCTAGTTAAACTTTCGAATACCGGCTTTGCCATTCTTTACAACAAGTTGAATTGATTCGATTGGATCCCGTTAAGTTTTCAGAACTCACGGAAAGTTGCGGCAAACTTTCGGTCTGGAATAGGTTGAACTGCTAGGTTGGAAGTATTTTTGAACGAAATAATTCGTCATATAAGTTGAAGAAAGACATTGATTTATGAACAAGTTATTTTCTTTGAAAATTGCATTAAACTTGTATTGTATACTACAGTTAATAGTAGGAGCAGTTGTTCTATTTATTCTTTAAAATAAATAAATATTCAAAATGTTTTAGAATACAAACACAATTATTTATTTTATAATCCAATAAACGAGTAATTGTTGAGCGTAAAACGCCATAATATTTATATTCGAAATATTTAGTAAATGCATTAAAATATATGTCTGTTTCTGTATTATGCTCATTAATATAAACATATATATGACTCATAATATCATTCATAAATCTTCATTTATAACTTCAAATATATTATAAATAAAAGAATTACAAACACCTACAATGCCTCAACAAAACCAAAATGAAAAATGTAGTATAAAAAGAAATGTTCATGGTCAAATATAAAAGAACTTTTGTGTTTTGCAAATAAATAAATTTTCTTTTTGTCTTTGAACCCTCAGACCCATGTGTGGAGTGGACCATAAATCAAAGGCATCTCAATAAATCTTTGCTGTGAGAATTTAGGCTGAAGATGTAGCCAATATATTGTGTACCTGAATTATTTATATGTATAGTAGTAAATTTCTTCTGGCTTATAATAATAAAATAATAATTATATAAAAGATAATAATTAAAATAATACCATTTAGGTATATTTAGGTCTTGATTAATATTTAAATTATGGGAACACTTCAGAAATCTAAAATTAAAAGTGTAAATAGCTGAGAGAGGAATATGTATTTTAAATTACAGACAGAAATAATCATCAATACGGGAAGAATTCGAACCTGCAGCATCTAAAAGCATCTAAAAGCGAAAGACTTGAAACTTCATTCGAATGAAACCTCAATGTTTCATCCATCTGGCTAAATATATAGAATGCTAAGCGTATATTTTTTAAGGTCAGTACTGTCACGATAGCTCAAGTGGCAAGTAGAAGGATCAAGTTCTGTTAGTGTTGGTAAATTTTTGAATCTTCATATTTTTTATGTAGTAATAGTTATCTTTGATTACTATTTTCTATTTCTATAAATCATTACTATTTCTACTATTTTTATACGCCATTACTATTTTTTCACAAATAGCTGACGCTAAGTTAAGTGTAATTAAAAGTAATTATATAATATAGACATACCATGAAATGTCAATTTGATGTTAAAGTCAGATAGTCGGTAAAGAATTGCAATTAGTGATTTAAACTTGGTTATTTAAGGTATAATTAATAACCACACCATAAATAGAACTCTCTAGTAAAGCCAATTTCGTGGTTCAATTGCCGAATAGGATTTAAAAGGAATAATTTAAATGGAACAAACAGCGTTGATATTATCTTATTCGTTCTCCCTCGATACGATTTCCTTAATCTTTCTTAGCGAAATTAAACCATTTGTAGACGTTCGGAAATGGGAAAGAGTAAATCAATCTACACATTGAATTAGTTGATGTTGAACGGTCGATTTCGGCAATATTTTAGTAGGTAGGGTGATAAAATGCCGTATTTTGCTCCCCGACCACGTTCTCAGCTATTCATCAAGTCGGCCAGGCTATTACCGCGCCCGCCACCTGCACGGTCCCCGTTTGTATTATGCGAGATTATTCCCGGCTTTTCATTCACCAAACTCAATAACTTCTTGAATTATTACTCGATTTCGATTGGAAAGATTATCGATATTGGTCTACCCTTGTAATACAAGCAAATTTAATTTTAATTAACCACTCAAGTAATAATTGAAATAGTTTCATTTAGAAAGTGCGAAATTGACATTTATCAAATATTTGTGTCATTGTCCTTTTTGTGAATAAGATATTTTGTTTAAAGAAAAAATGCAATAAAAACATTGCTTTGAATCGAATTGAGAATATCAATAACACAATAATGATTACGTACTATTGTTTTAATATAATATTCATTGCATTGGTCTATCATAAATGATCTATACAAATATGACCTATTAAAACGGTAACCAAATCGGTTTTTAATTAACAATTTTATAATGACATCTTAATTTTTAATAATAATCAATTAATAAAATCTTATAATCCTTTTCTTATGAGAAAAAAAAAACTGACCAACTTTATTAATAATATTTAAAAAGTTTTTTTTTAAAGGAAACTATGTAAATCAAAGATATAGAGGCAGACGGAATTACAAAAATACACCTAATATTGTTATGCGTGATTAAAATTTCTCTATGGCTTTTATTTATTGTAAGCAAGATTATTTATTATTAGTTTATATTTTTTATTAGTTTAAGACGTGAGCACATATAATGAATAGGTATATTTATCTACATTTTTTTTTTAAAGCAAAACAGAAACTTGGTAAAAGTCCTTTAAAATGTAAACTTTATATACATATATCTATGTAGTTACGTACAAGACGTTACAGTTCAATTTAAAGTAAATAAATACTTTGTTTCTTATTCCTAGTTGATACTAGTTCGATGGACTATTTGTCTTGATTAAGGCTACCTTACTTCCTAAGCTCGTTACTCTAAAAGAAGTAATCTTTGTTGGAATTCATTTAAATCGAACACATATAATTTGAAAAAAATATCAAACTATTTATAATCTGTACTTTTTAAATCTGTAGATTGTCTGTAATACATTTAATTTTATTGACAAATTACACATTCCTTTTATAATTATTAAATTAAAAAATGTTTGGATTACTGCATCAGAATAATATATTTTATATCCTTATTTTTATTATATATTAAAATAATCCTTCTATAAAAAAAAAAACATGGTTGTTAAGATCAGTACTTACGCAAATCATATTCAAGCAATTTTTCCTAACTGTAAAAACAAAATTTTAGTACACTAAATAAAATAATATAGTAATTTGGTAAATAGCTTTTATATACAAATATAGAGATACAAGAATGTAATAAAAATTGTTAAGATAAAGTTGGAAATATTTTGCACTGACAGATGTCGTATATTCTTTTTGTTCAGGATTTCAGATCGTACCTGACCATATCCAGATTTTCCATATGTATGTACTGCTCTGATTGCTTTTTGTGCGGCATTTGCAAATCGATTTGGCTGTCAGCCAATATCATCATTTTAATAGCCTCTTTTTGGATTGGACAGATCATTCGAATATTTTCAAAATAATGGATGCAAAATTGCACATGTTTGATACTTTCTTATTGCTTGTGCAGTAAAATTTGTTGGAAATTTTCGTAAGCAGGTTGTACTCAGAAATACCTGACAGAAATTGTATTATTTAAAACTATATAGATAATCCCAGATAAGTTTCTACGATAAGGATCTGCCTTTTTATTTTTCGTAATGCTATTGAGAATTATATGTTTAAGTCTTCAGAAACAAAAAGGTTCTATGTTTCGCATTCATAGGAAGGTTTTTCCATGTCTGGGAGTATCTCAAAAACTGATGACTGTTTCGCTAATTTAATCAACATTGTGTGAACTGACGTCAAATGATTTTATATTCATTTCTTATCATTCAATTTTAATAATTGTTATCTAGTTTAGACAATAATACATTATTATATTATTAGAAAATATGAAATAATATGACGGTTTGATAAAGATGTTCTTTTAAAATAGAACAACTAAAAAAACAGACAATAATAATATCTATCCTTCCATAAAATATAATGTAATTTTATTGCAAATGTAATAAATTATTAGTAATATAAATGTAAGTCGTCGTTATAGTAACGAGCTTCGCTTAGAATATTACTTGATATTTTCCTATTCATTGCGCAGGGTGGCAATATAAGTCGGAAAGAAAACGGCGAATTTGTAGAAAGGATATAATAAACGAACAAGGAAACTCGTTTACAATATCATTTCTATTCATTCATATAATTGCAAAATGTGCCTTTCCTGGTACGAAAATAATACAAAATATTAATGAATTATAATTTTAATATAAACGATTGATACACAATTTTTGGGTAAATTTTAGGTAAATAAATTAAATTACATCTTTTTCATCATATAACGTTAAATTATTATTTATTAAAGACTAAAGTTTCTCATCCTTTATAATAATCTATTTTATAATTCTATAAAAGAATATGTATATGTCATTTTGATATTAGGATAGCATTATAATCTTACCAATGAGCTCACGTAAAGCTTTTACTTTGTTTTTACGAGTCCCAGACCTCTTCTGTAAAATCATCGTATTATTTGACGTTACGCAAATTAAAATAAGCCTCAAGCCATATACGCATTTAGAAAGGGAAATCCATTACAACAAAAATTATAATATAAATTATAATATAACTTGATAAAAAAAAAAGTCTTTTAAATTATATAACTGTACTCTTTGCAAGTAATGGGGTTGTTAAGATTTATAAACCTCTTGAATACATCCTTTTGATTATATATTTTGTTCAAAATAATAAGTGATGAAGAAAATACACTATGAATTAAATTTTGTATTATGTTGCACTCACCGTCCATTCACTGTCACGTGCAATATATAGTTTGAATAACTTTGACCGAAATTTACGGTTAACTTCCAAAGGTTTGCCACCTAACCTTTGATGGTATAATAATGTTAAATGAGTTCGTAAACAAAATTTCAATTACAAGAAGACTTCATTGAATTTATAGAGTCATATCTAAAATTTCGTATCTTTCAATGAATTAACTAGGAGTAGATACAAATTGTTGGCTCTAATTATGAGAAAGTGTTAGTGAAAGTCTTTTTAAAAATATATTTTAATTTTTAATCACAATTATTTCAAATAATAAAACAGAACTGAACGTGATTATCACTAAGAGAATACCTGAATTATACTAAAAATATAAGGAACAAAATAATAAAAATATAATATGGTTACACAATTACTATTGTCTTACTGGAGTCAGAGGAATGCACACCGGTGCGATGCTTATGGCTTGTTAACTCTCTCCGTTATTTGTTACGTTATAATAACATTGAAGAAACGTATATGACTTTAATGTTCGTAAAATATAAATAAAAACATTTTTGTCCATATTACGAGTACATACTTCATTTAAAACATAAAAAAAATTTTGAACCAAAAGAAAAATGACAATTTAAAATATATAACATTTTAAAAGTATAAATAAAACAAAAATCGGAAAGACTCGGTGAGATTTTTAATCTGTCTCTACGGAAGGGTAAAATTTATTTTCAATCTAGCTGCTACTGTGACCCGGAATCAAGAAATGTGCAAACATAGCCGGAATATTCATGCGTGTTAATATTCATGGCCACGTCACCTGTGCCACTCCAGTTAAGCATGGCGGTTGGGGCAAAATGCGCATTTGTACCTGTAAGTACATATGTGTTCAATTTTTACAATTTATTTAGGCTTATTGTATGAGGTTGTGAATAAGACAGCTTTAGTATTAGTTTAAAATGTTTTAGTAATGTATGTAATGACTTTATTGTATTTATTTTATAATAATCACATTTGACTAGCTAACAAATGTCATTGATACTGGAGAAAATATTATTTATCACCAAAACGTTTTGACTGGTAGATAATAACAGATTGTAACTCAATTCATATTCTTAGGTACATATATATAGGATTAGAATGATGTATATTAATATCATTTATAATTACAAATAAAAACATATTAGAACTAATCTTTGAAGTAATAAGGTTTAGGTTTTTGTAAGTATACAACGCACGCAAACTTGCTCGTAAAATAGGATTTATAGCCAGTTAACTTCACTATATACAAAGACTATGGTAACATTCACTGAAATTAAATAAAGTTTATCTTTGTTCAAATCTACCGAACTGTTTACAACTTCAAATTATATAAACGTATAAAAACACTATTACTCGCTTAGATATCAAGAAACACTTAATAATAATATAATGCGCTGTAGGTAATGCGCTCTTGCTCCCACTACTGTAATAAATAAAGCAACTTTGGTACAGTATAGAACCCTATTAAGGAAAATGCAAACAAAGTTTGGGTTAGTTCCTCCTAACTTTTTAATGCTTTGTGTATACCATATTAATAATGCAGGTATTAAATTCAACTTGTTTTGCAAATAGTGTTAGTGGATTTAGCAGTTTGGATAAACAATTATGACTTTTATTTAACATTTGATACTTTGGTTACTAAATAAGGCTATGTTTATGTTACTATTATTCAGATATTATTTTGTTAAGTTATATTTATACAGTATAAATTATCTTTATTAATATGTAATAAATGTAAGAAAAATTAAATAGTATTTCTTGTAGTACTAAACTGCAAATAAATTTCTAAGATAAATGAAAGTACTTGTTTCTATTACTTTAATGACTTTTTTCAGATTTTTTTCCTTTTCTATTTAACCGGGATGTCTAGGGACTTCTTGCTAATCTTATAAGATTTAACAACTAGTTTATCTACGGAACTGTTGTCTCATAAATATCTCAAGGATTAGTTAGTATGTTTATAAAATTGCACAACAGTTTTATTAGCTTATTTAACTTACTTCAGCAAAATATTTTACAACCTGCGCAAAACAGTTATCCGTAGCACTTAAATCGCTGAACTTGAAAATGCTGAGTTGATTTTTTGAAGATGTCTGACATTCTTGAAAAACTGTCTAAGTTTTTGCGTTTCAACTTTTTTAATACTTATTTCGATTTATATTACTATTTCAATTACTATTTTTATGAAATAGTTACAAAATACAGTTCTTTAAATACCTGTAATATAATTAAGATACATTTAAAACAACACAGGAAATTTAAACTTTAACATTTACTTTTATGGAATGATTTAACTTAATTAATATCGTTATATAAATAAAACAATAACTTATTAAATAGCTAACAATAGCAAAATAAGAAATAGTCAAAATGAAAAAAAAAAAGACGATACACAAACTCCAAGAACACGAACGAACGAACAAACGAACACGAACTCCAAGTTTGGTTTTTTCTTTTGTAATTTGTTTAGAAAAAAAATAAACAGACAAGTGGTAAAGGGTGCAAGCCCAATCATATTAACACAATTTACTATACATGTACCATATTTCATAACTTATTACTTTAATAATAAATTAAATGTGGTGCCATGAAACTTTTAATTTATTTTTACTACGAAATATTTATTATCACTTGCTGATTTTAATACACGATGGATAACATTATCAATAGGTTTTTTAGTTTTTTATATCGCTACTACGCGGTTTTTAGTTTATTTCGAAAACTTGAAAAAACGCATGGTCGATTCCGCTGGAAAACTAATCAGTTCTAAGTAACGGGAATATGCATCTATTTCCAGTACCACTGCGATGTCAATTGCAAAACCAGTTTTAAAAACGCTTATATCACATATATACATATGTGTACTTATATACTTAAAAAAGTGTCTAGAAAATTCTTTGAACACGTCAAACGGCATATATATTACAAAGTTAATAAATAAATAAATAATACCTAATAGCTCTCATATCTTATACAGATATAAATACCATCCTTATATATTTAATAATTTTTCTAAAGACATAATTTATATATATCAATTATAAACAATATGCTCTTCACACCCTGAATACTTAATTCAAGGTCTATAACAATACAATATCCAATTCACAAGCGCAATATCAAAAACTGAGTGAAATTCATTTGATAATTGAAAAATTTGTTACAATAAAACCTCCCGGAATTCGCGAGCTATTCCAACAAATTTAGGAAAGTTATATGGCGAACGAATTGAAAAACGTAAAGCAAACGCTCAGTCGTGTGTCAGACATTTGTTTTCGCGAAGTAATCTCCGACGACCCGAGGTGCTTCTCTAAACTGATTACGAGTTCAAATTAAGTCGTAAAGTCGCTTGAGTTACAGCACATTAATGTGGGCATTGCTTTTAAGGCAGACTTAATGTTATCGTAAAAACTTACTCATTATTCACTGAGCTGAGTCGGAATTTATAATTAAGCCTAGGTTCTAAGAGTACGTGCTTAAATTCTTACACAGAAATCTAATTAACTTATAATTCTTTTTAATACTAAATTCAGGAAGTTCCTGAGGCAAATGCCGGGTAGTACGTAAATGAAGAGGATAATAGTTGCGGAATGAAATTCCGCAGAAAATTTAGGTAATGAAATTTCCACGCATTACATTTAGATATTAACTTTTGTTTCTAATCCAATAAGTTTAATTTAAAATTAGTATGGGTTAGGTATGTCATAATTTACTTAGTTCAAATTTCAATTATATTCACAAAGTCTGTCAAAACTTTTTAGAATGAATATACACCTTTAATAAAACATATTTTTTTTATATTTTTAAATATAGTTGGTTATATGAATTGATTTTAAAGCTGTATCTTGTCTATTTACATGAGCCATGTCAGATTACTTTAATTTAATAAAATAAAGAAAACAAAATATATCGACACAAGTCAGGTATTGAACCTGCGACCTCTTGGAAAGAAACCATTTGCTTTATTTGATTGAGCATCTGTAACGACCCGTAACGAAAAATTTTTATCGTTATTTATTTTTGTCCAAAAATAATATAGATTATATGCGTATTTTCGGAAATTTCAATTAGCATTACCAAAGTAAGTGTTTCAACATGAAGTATAATAATCGTTTTTGCTTTCAATGCATCTATGTATAATCTATAAGCACAATATCATTTCAAAACATCATAATGATTGGTTAGTAACTTACTCCCATTTGCATATACCCATACAAAAATACCTAAGATTTTGACAATACATATAAAATCTCGTTAAACTAAAAACACAATTTTGCAACGTCTTATACAATTCAAGATATTTCATAATCCGAAGTAAGTTTTGAACAATAGTTTAAAAATATTTTAACATTGTTATTTCTTATATAGCAACCTGGCACATCTTTCTTGTGTAGAGTCCAATAATTTTCAATGAAAAGTGACTTAAAATGGAGTAGTATTTGTGCAACTTAGAAATTCTCAGCTTTGTTATGACATTGCGCTGGAAAGGCTTTACTAATAGTTGAAAACTTTTAATAATGTGGATTCAAGTATTCTACTAATTTTATGAACCTATTAAAGGTTTTATTGTGATAGTGTTATTCGATTAATTCATTGTGCGAAGCTCTCTATGAGAGACTTTTATGCATCCTTTGTGCAAGCATCAATTTAAAACGGTATATCAAAAAAAATTCAAATTTTTCATACTGATAGTCATCAGTCTGGTGGTGTTTTCAAAATCGATTTTCAAAAAAAAAATGTAACAATGTGTTTCATCTTGAGAAATAGTTAGATAGAATGCGTCGACGTTTTGTAAATGCAATTTCGGAGCTGCTTGCACCTCAATTTGCTAATACATACCGTGATTTTGCAAGCGCAGCGAGTCAAAATTGAGGTGTGGTTCGCGCTACTACTTATTATTTACGTAAAAAAATGATTTTTTTTGTTATTTACATATCTTTTTTATTTTATTAGTTCTGTTTTAAATTTAATATAATCCTTATTGTTTTTCAATACAATTATTAAATTCTTGTTTTAATTTCCACATATTGCAATTGTAATACTATTGGATAATATTGATAAAATATATTAATTAAATTTCAGTTAAAGATATAGCACATTTAAGAGATTTTGTAATTTGTAATGTTCAATGTATAATTGAAATTCTTTTGTTAATTTACTTCGTAATGGAAAGGTTTGTGTTAAATTTATATTAAATATTAATTTATATAAAAGTATTGTAGGACTAAAGCAACATATAAAATGAAAAGGTGTTTGTGGAAATAAAACAAATAACGGTTAAATACTTTGTTACGTACTTTTGAATTAATCACAAAGCAAAAATCGATAAAAAATCGAATAGCTTGCAATTCCGATTTCAACATTTTTAATAAAATATAGGCTTTTGTAAGAAATATTTATTGTTAAAAAGTTTTAATAAAATCTTACTTTACTGTGAACAATAGCATTTCCCGGTATTGCTAGAGGCATGTCGTCATTGCTTCCGGGGGAGCTATTTGCAGCGCTCAGCGAAATAAAAGGATTTATTATTAATGTGTCGTTCAGAATATTTGCAAGAGTCTCGTGAGGGTGAATTTAGCAAACAAGCTTCCAAGAATAAGAAGTTGATGCACTAAAGATTAAAACATTTTGAAATTAAATTTAATTTAGCCATTGCGATATTCGAGGCATAAAATATTGTTGAGTATTTTTGTTATATTAATAATTTATTTTATTATATTTTACAAACATAAATATTAGTAATTATTATATAATATTCGTCCTTATGAGATGAGAATTTCCTTTGTTCTCAACTAATTGTGGTACACGATGCCACAATTATGTGTTCGGTACTGTTGTCCTTTATCATACAGTCAGACTTTGTGTGTCTCATACGAATACAAATGTACCAGGAAATGTTCTATTTTGCAATATGTATTAACTACAGCCACACAATTTGCATATTTCTAACTACGTCTGAAGTATAAAGACGATACAGTTATATGAATTGAAATTTTGTGGTGTAAACTTTCACAGCAAGGTTCTATGTGACGCAAATTTTCAGAATAGACTCCACAAATTTAAAAATAATACTAAGAAAGTATGTATTTAACAAAAAGGAAATACATACATTACAATAAAACTATTTTACATTTTTTTTATTTAAAGCACTCGAAACGTCGGGTTTAAATTAAAAAATAGGCGCCAGTTATATACTCGTGTAAATCTTAGCAAACATTAATACATACATTATATAAAATATATATTTATATCTAGTTTATGTGTAATTCTTCCAAAAGAACAAAAGATCTTTCAGAACAAACATTAATAAAATTATATAGCAATTCTAAAGAATTTATGGAGCCTTAGAAGTGCAAAGTGGATTTTAATAAAGACTTCTTCCTAACAAAGGTGTACAGTGCTTTGTCTTTACGTGAAAGTTGGCGACATTTTCATTTACGTCAAAATATTTTATACCTGATATAATATATGGTTTTTAATTTTGTGGTTTAATATTTGTATTATAAAGCAGGTTTATTTTATATTATAGTCATAAAGAAATAATTCTTATTTGTCTATTTTAACGTAGTATAATGTTGGAAGGTAAGATATAATATGTTTTATACTTAAAAAGTACTTACACCTATTTTCGTTGTATGTTTAAAACATAAAATCAATTGAAATGATGTATTAATTACTAGTCACATAGTTTCTATTACAGTATGTATTTTTTATTGGTATTTTCTATAAATTTTTAAATCATTTGAATGACTGAAATTGGGTATTTTCTAGATAACATATTTATTCAGCTACGTATTCTTCTTATTCATTAAAGCTCGGTTTGCGTAGTATTACACTCTGAATCTTTAGGAATTACTGTGTATTAAAAATTAAAGTATTTCAGATAGAATTTATATTAATATCTAATGAGAAGATGTTGGCTAATTCTAAATTTTCATATTAATTTTTAAATAAGTTTTATATAACATTGAAATTTTATTACTAATATCAATTTACTCTATATGTATAATAATTATCATTTCATTAATAAACCATGATTAAGCGATATTGCTATTGAATATGAAATGTTTATTGATAGAATATTCTCAATTATACGATAAATTAATTTATTATCCTGAAATATGTTTAAATTACAAGGTATGATTTAATAATCATTAAAGATAAAGAATAAATGTGTTTGAATACGTATTAATTAAAAAGTATTATTATTTATAAACACTGATAAAAAACAATTATCTATTTCATTGTTTTTTTTAATTTTAAATTTATTACGTTACGTACAAAATATTTAAAGTTGTAAAGTAATCTCGTTTTCGCCCTCCTAAAATCCTATGCTTGCAATTAAGAAAAGGGCACTTGTAAGGGTAACTGTAAGCTGATTATGCTAAAAATGAAGCGGTAACACCCGACATTACCCAACGTTTGCATAAATAAAATGGTATTTCGACTCCAGCGTAATATTTCTATTAAGCTAAGAAACTCGTAGGGTTGATAGCTTCGAAGTCGTAATAAATAATAAATACATGTATTTATGACCACAATTTAATTTAAATATTTAATTAATTAAATATTTAATTTAAATATTTTGTTTTGATCTTTACTTTTGAGATTAGAGGTAATAAATTGTTATATATAATGTACTAATAGAAGGTTATAAGTAATTTGTCAAATACTGAGTTGGCATCGCGAGGTTGCCAGGTTTGATTTTCGGTATAAGTTCGCTTAAGATTTGAATTTTAAGTAAGTTTATTTTAAAATAACAAGACAAGAACATAAAATAATTTTGTTAAAAATTTAATTTTTCTGTTCGCTTCTGGTCGGTCAACATCAGATTAATTGCTGAAATATTCTTGAGAATCACAAGATACGCTTGTGATTTTTTGTCATTTGGCTAAGTCTTACGAATTGTATAATTAAATAAAAAAAAAAACAAATCTTGAATTATAACAATAAATGTGAATTTTTTTCTTAGATATAGTTTGGCAATAATTAGAAGTAAGTTATGCCCATTACAATGTGGATTACATTGTAATAACATTAATTTATCCTAATTCATTTAAATTAACATTAGAATCTATATATTTTCAAGAAATAAACAAGCTTTTACTGTTGCTTAATAGAATTGTTTCAGGTAGATTGTTGTCTCATTGCTCAAAGCAAAACAATTTCAAAGTAGGTACTTTCATTTCGTTTTCCGCTGCCGTGGTTGCTGGCGTAGATTCATTTTCTATTTTGTTTTTTGTTAGAAAAACCCATATAAGTATTCTTGCAGTGTTAAACTAGACAAAGGGAATAAAGCAAATATTGCTTGGAAAGCAACTACTTATAAAATAAAAGATTTATATTTTTCCGTTTGAATACGAGTGGAGGAAAGATGTATTATTTTAAGAGGTTCGAGAAAGATAAGTAAGGCGAATTTAAGTATAAAAAAATAGACATATACAGAATAAAGAAATATATTTCAAAAGTATATTATATATTTGATTTTCTATTTTAAATTTCTTTCCAAGTGAACGTTTATTAAATCGTTGAGCGAACAACAAATTGTAGTAATGTGAAAACCACAGGACCCGCTCGTAAGCGAGTTGCAACGACATAAAATTCCGATTGAGGTTACTAAATAGCGTGTATCACGTGCGGCGAGTACGACATTATAAATTAATTTGCATAGAGTAAAGGTGAAACATTTAAAATTGTAACAGCATTGTGGTTGTAGATTTTAGTTTCATGTAGGATTCGAATTATCGGTAATTGATAGGTTTTTACTTAAAACCTTATAACGATTGGTCTAAAATTAGGGGTAAGATATAAACGTAATTTTATAAATTTGTAAACTGGCATTGCATATATAATAATGTTACCTGTGTTATAAGAAAAAGAACTGTTTAACACGTATTGTATATTGTTATATGTATAAAAAAATAATCTTGGTCACTGTCATTATTTTCATGTCATGTCATGTCTTTATTCTTATCTTTGATTCGAAAATAATAATACATTAATAAATTTAAGAAAGTAGAAAGCAATTCTTTGTTTGTGAAATATTCTATACCCAAATAAAATCGTAGATGATGGCCAGTATTTCATAAAATTTTAAAATATATTACAAACAAAAAAAAAAAAAATAATAAATGGAGGTTTTTTCAAAGATAAAATAATCGAAATGTTTAACTAAATCTTTACATTAAAAAAGTCCATAGTTAACTAAAAAGGCAGTATTACATTTTGCTCGTCACTGTAAATTGAGTGCAATCTACTTTCTTTGTACACTGTAAGCGAAGTACCTCTCGAGTGTGATGACGCGTGCTTCAAGTTGTCTCACCGAACCTTTGTTATAAAAGAAAAATACTTCTTATTATTATATCCGAACTGATTGTCTATTAATAATCGATAATAAGATTAATTTTGCAATTTTTTTTCATTATTCCAGATATAATTTATTATAATAATTCCAGAATATATTTTGTTTATTATTTAACTTTTAGAAAATAATGTACATTTAAGTACTTAAAATATCTTTACGATCTTCAAAATATCAAGTTACTTTGTAAGTAATATTTTGTAGTTCATCAAAATTTTGCTATAAATTGCCGGAGGGTTTTAATTTTACCTTATATTAAAAGCAGTATGTTTAAGTCTAAAATATTTGCCTTAAACGATCCTTTCGTGAAAACCTCTTTGTTCCCAAATGAAGATATTTCAACTATTTTACCTGCCTCCTTATTCAAGACGAATTTTTGATATACCTTCAAAAATATATACTGAGATATTTAGTACAGAAAAATCTATGTTAGATACGCTTAAATTATATATCCATCTAGGATAATGTAACTGATATTTACGAAGTTGTGTGCGCCTTTCTGGTAAACCAATTACTACCTGTTAATTACTTATTTTCACACGTGGTTTAACTGACGTGCGCTCTTTTCATTATGTCTATGACTTTATTTCTCAGGAGAAATAGTCATGTACAGAATTTAATTTCAAATGTCCATTTATTTTATTTACTCCTTCGTTTATTTTTCTCTTTTAGCTATCGCCTTCAACATATATGTTCAAAGTTTTATGTTGTGCATATAATGTAGGGTTAGTAGCTTAAATGTTTGCGTTACGAACTTGTACTATTAATACAAAGAGGTGAAGTTTATGTATAAGTTTACTGAAATAATACTATTTCAATTTTGACATTTAAATTTTTTGAATAATCTGAACTTAAATTATTAATTTTGCATGTTTTGTAACTGGTCATATCACAGAGATGGTATTTGATATAAAAGTGTTAAATCATTAAGGATTAATTATAGCTTTCAAATTATTGAATAGAATAATAGAATGGGATTGACCTCGATCATATAAAGAAGCTAGACCCTTTAAAACTTAAGTCACCTTTGTAAAAGCAATGAAGATTGTTGAATGGCTCTAGCTTCTGGCGTGAGCTAATGTTCCAATGAACTTAACTTGAATGAACCCTAGTTAGACTCACAAAGGATTTGGGTTTATTGCACCAAATGTCTAATTTGGTTTCGTACTTAATACATATTAACTTGTGATCAAAATTTTCATATAACTTAATTTAATTTGTCATGGTTTACTGTATAAACAAATATAATCATCTTTCTAGCAAATAATAGAATATAATATTTAATTTTTGTAAAGAAAATTTAATTTAACCTATCTTATATATAGCCAAGAAGGTCTTTGTAAAGAACGTAAAAAAAATTCTTGAAAAAATCTTAGGAAGTTGAGGTTCTTTGATGTCAAAGTCATCGAGTACTTAAAAGAACCCTTACGTAAAGAGTGGTGTTGGATTGGTGAGTACTGAACGCAATTAAGCATCGCATTGGTGTTTTTCAAAGATTTCTAACGGTACTTGAGAGTTTGAAATTATTCGTTTGAGTTAGCCCATATCTAGATGTCTATAGAACGACTAAAATTGGGTCAACCGCTGATTGGTTGAAAATTATCCAATAAATATTTAACCTTAATATAGAATACAAATGAAAATATATACTTTGAATATAATTAAGTTATTACAAAATAACAAAAGACTTGTAAAACTCGTCGTAAATAGGTTTAAAAGACATATAAGATGGACTATGCAGTAAAAGACAATTTAATTCTGTCCGCATCATGTCGCAATAAACCAATAATATAGTCTGTGTACAAAGCATGGACACAAAGGCGATTGCCTACGTTCAACATAAAGGGAGCTCTATTGTGCGGCTCTCCTTTTAAGCGATTTCTCGCTTGTCTCAAAGGTTTAAGTGAAGTAAGGAATTGTAAGGTTATCATGTTACCTCCAAGTTATAAATAAAATTAATAATAGTATTAAATAGAAAAAATATATAATCTATGAAAACTCAAGAAAACAATAGTTGATGTTCTAAAAACATTTTGGTATAAACTAAATTTAATTCTTAATGACTAAAATGATATTTTCAACAACTCGATCAGAAGCAAGGTTATTATTAGTGTATAGAAGAAGAATCAATTATAACTAACTTATTATAGTTCTTACACATACTTTAAATTCATTTTAATATAAGACCGTAATGGAAAACTTAATTAAAATCAACTGTTTTAAATATCCATTAAATGTGAATTAAAGAAGTAGGTGGCTATTAGACTAATTCAGCTGAAATCCGCATTCGCTCCGCAATGGGCCATTTAGCAAGCGTTGGATTTACGAAACATTGCCTCGTAAGCTCAGCTACAATAACATTTATTAAGAAAAACGTGCGAGTTTACGTTTTCGTATTTGTACATGTCGCTTAAATATGCATTACAGCGATTATACGCGCATTACATTAGACGTATAAAATGAATCATTATTCATCCGTTTTTCATTCCAAACATTGAAGAAATTTATTCAAACCAACTATAATTATGATAAAGAATGTACCAAAGTTCTTTATTTTTCTTCATTTCGCTTAACAGGATACTTAATAAAATAAAAATGCTAAAACTGGCTTAATATTCAATTATGTAGGAATTGTGTATAATCTCTGGGTAATATATTTTATGTTACAGGAAGGATGAAAAGTTTTGAACCCATAAAGAATGTTGTCTTAATACTATGCTTTAAAAGAGCTTGTAAAATAAACATGAATCCTTTTTAAAAAACCTACATAAGAGAGTTTTTGATCGTTTTTTATAAAAGAAATTAGGGAAGTGGATCTAGTGAACGAAATATATATATTTAACTACTAATCAAACATTTCTGTAGCGTTCTTGTACAGACTGTGGAATATGAATCCTTAATAAGACCTTTTAATACACGTTATGTGAAGCATGAGTCGCAATATGTTACTGGCATGCATTCCTAAATTGATTATTAAATTTACATCTTTCATTAAGATTTGTATTCTAATTTATAGCTGATATTATTTAAAATTTATTCTTTTGAAAATTACAAAAGAAAAATGAAAATTAAAGAATCCACTTAAAAAAGATACGTTTATTAACATCTCTTTGAACACTAATTAGAGAACTGAAAATAATCACAAAATCTCGTCGTTAGACCGAGGAAACAATATATGCAATTATATATTCCGACAGCGAGGCAATTAGCATGGGAATTCTCATTAGCATTTGCAAAGGGAAACTTTTGATGCTAAGGAGCAAAGAGAAAAAAATTTAAGAGCGAGTCCAAGCCTCATTAACGTGCCTTTAATAATAGTGGAATACTTCCGACCAGTCGCTTAGAAATTTAAAACGTTTCGCAGTCTTTGCTGGGTTTAAGACAATTCAGACTTTTCAGTAAATTAATTAATAAATATAAATACTTGTACGTAAGAAAAAGTCAACATATTAAAGCCTTTAACTTTAGATATATAAACTGTTATTATTATTGTATATAGTGTATAATATATTTGCAATAAATATTTCAATATAATATTCACGTGTATAATATGATGTACACATATTTTATACACACATATATAAGATAAATGTTGTTGTAAATTAAATGATATATCAAATTTAATTCACAATATTACATATTATTTTTATATACATTTATATTAAATTCAAAGTATTTTAAATAATTTCTTGTTAAAAAGAAAATATAAATAATTCACAAAGGAGTAACATACCAAGCGAAATAGAAACTAGGTATCGTACACAAGGACTTTAATTAGAAGAAAATTTGTAACAGAATACAGGCTAATTTGACAAGTTATTTTGCTTTGTTTTCTAATTACAAATGAACTCTCTTTTTAAATAGAGTAGATCCCTACAAAGCATCCTATAATATGTTATATATATTAATTTGTACCGGGGTTTGCATAGGAATTGTGAGATCTGTTATATTTACTATTCTTTGAGAAAAGTAAAAAAAGATTTGTTTCGTAGAATGGTGTATTTTTTCAAACATAATATATTTTTATATTATGTACCATGTACATGTTTGAAATAGTTAAACCATGTTCCTTTAGCAACTCGTTCTCTTGAATAATATGTGTTTAATATTTTCTTTAGTTAATATATACTATGGCTTTAAATAATTTTTTTAAGAACTTTAGATTATTATAAAACTCTTTTTATGTATCTTGAGAATTAGTACTTTAAAAAAATATGAGCAATTTCAAATGAACAATTCTTTAATCCAATTATAATAGTCTATTAAGTAGAATAGTAATCTATTAAGTAGCCTTTCTATTTCTTTAACACTTTCTTTGTTAATTGTCTTTAATAAATAATTTGTATTTAATGATATGTTTGTGCTATCTTTGAATATTTTATACTCTGAACAGAACGACCTAGAAGCGTTTATGATCAATAATTAAAAAATCATTGTAATCAACAGTTATTTACTTTCAATACACAAATTTATTAATTACTTAATTTTTAATATATTTTTTTTTAATATATAACTCAGACACTGCCTTAAAAATACTTCAATAAGAGTGGATATGCATTGAAGTGTAAAACAGCGACGCCACAAAATCAATATGAAGGTGCGGTTTAAAAGGTTTCTTTCGAGGCGAAATTCTCCGCAGAGCAATGCAATAAAATTTTCTTAACAATTGAAACCATTACAGAGCACAGCTGAATGTTAATCACAGTATAGTGTGAATAGAACAATCACAATGTAGAAAAAACGTTTTCTCTTTTCATTTTATTTGAAACAAAGGCCTCAGTAAGATTTCGAATAGTTATATTATTTCCTTAAAGTAGTTGCGTTAACTTATTGGCTTTGTTGAAAATACTTTTTCGATTTATTATTATCTTTTTTTCTATTTATGTAAATGCATTGAAAATTCTTATACTTTGAGTACTGTAGTTTTTTTTATTAATTTCTAATTAATTAATGTAATACATCTTTCATAGAAAGTAGAAAACAAACAACTCTTTAAGCTGAAAGCCAGTTTATAACTCGGAAGTACTCTTAACGAAGATGATTCCACTCACATAGCGACTCAATTTTCCTAAAATTCTTTGATAATTTCCGTCTGCATAAACCGTATTTTCACCAAGTTCCTTTGTCATTAACAGGGTTAATTGTTTTTCTGTGTGAAAATGTCTCGGTTGGATCTTAATTAAGTGGTAAGCTTGACTAATTCATTCTTTATAGGTTTCTTTATTGTCTTATTATAATCGTAAGGAACCACAAATCTAATTAGAGTAGGTTATAAAGTTTTAAAATGAGTGTATTGTCTAGATGAAATTTTTTTTTTTCATGTTAACAATTTGTTTAATCTTTAATAAAAAAGAGAAATGTTTCATTTCTGTTCGAAGAGGGTATAAAATCTTTCATAAATCAAAGCTGTACGTGTCGTCACGTGGACCAGTCGAAGTGTCGACCTAAACGTGACAAAATCCTACTTACATACCTACTTTACCTTCGTATTTTACGGGCTTTTAAGGTTTTAGGACAGATATATAAATAGATAGATAACTTGTAACATTATGCGAGGGTGGTTTGCTGTCAGCATTAGATAAAATATTATATATACTTTTTCAGTCGAGTCGAGTCGATAATGATTTTAAATAAAATTAAGATAATAACTATAAAATATGTCTTAATTAGTTTCATAGACATTGAAATGCTTAGTATTTGTAATTGAATATGTAATTTGTATGTCAATCGTATATATGCATCGCATTTGAAATCTTAACATATTTTCAGGATTTGCCTTGACAAACATTTTAAGGTGTGTATACATATCGTAGTGTCGTAATTTGTGAACAAAAACCGCATTACCGTATATACATTTTTTGTATTAATATATATTTTTCAAATTCTGTTTTTAAATATTTTACAGTTTTTGATAATATAAAAGTAATATCCGAAATATTGGGATAAATGAAAAAGTTTTATTATAAAAAAAATACGGTAAATATGTTTGTTATGAGGGAAAAATTGTATTGCCAATTTTCTCTTGCTTATCTCGTCACAGAGCGTTTCACGTACTTCCTAAGGCTATCTGGATATACAACGGAGCGTGTTACAATGTTTGATACAATTTATATCTTAAAATTCTACACGTTTGGTTTTTTATATCTAAAATATATTCAATTTCTTCGTAACTGAAAATAAAGTAACATATTAAAGTAAAATATATGCAGATGTTATAAATTAATTCTTTAAAAATATTTTTTCTTCTTCACTTTTAATAAATGATATCATTTAAATAAAATTATTTATTTCATAAAAACTTATGAAAATAATCAATAATTGAATTTGATAATGAAATTAATTATACGATTTAATTTTTTTTAAAAGACTCAGCCTAAAAATAATAGTAACTCGTAGTTAGTAAGTTAATTAGATTGTGATTTTTTTTGGTTCTAAGATTTATTTGAATTCTATGCAGTTCTTACAAAATTATGTCTCTTAAATATTTATGAAAAAATAAATTTAAAAAATCCATGTGAAAATTCCTATCAGTTCTTTTCCATTTCATAAGTTCAATGTATTTTAAATGTCAGACTTATACTTAGAATAACATTTTATTTAAATGTTGAATTTAAGGGACACCGCCATTAATTATATTGATTTACTATATCGAACGTGTATTGTATATAATCTTTCATTTACGATGAAACTTTTCGTTGTACTTTTATCAAAGCGTCCCATCCCCAAAATTTTGCTTCATCGACCTCGAGAATTGAACAGTCAAGAGCGGCGCTTGAATTATGCAAAGTACGCGGCGGCAAAATTGATATAAAAATTGCTCGTAAAGCATAAAATTAAAATGTGGATCGCGGACGGTGTTGCAACATACTAAATACCTGTCGTATTTCAGGCGCCATCTGTCGACGACAGCACTGAGACTGCCGCTTTTAATTTATTAACCAATTTGCTGAACGCTGTGAACCGCGTTCCACTCGCTATTTTGTTTCTTGACTTAATAAATTTGAAGTCATAATCTGTGAAGGAGTATTTTTCATAACAGTAGGCGAGACTAGTATTAATAAAATGGTATTAAAAGCTATTTTCATGGAAATTTTCTTTTTTTTGTATACTTAATATAAATCCGCAATATGTTTAAGATACGGTTTAGTTTCATTGCTTTAATAAGAAATTTTATGATTTATCTTTTTAATAAAGTTCTATATCAAGTATAATTAAATAATTGGATTAACATTTTTTCGTTAGCAAAATTATTAGGTTAAAAGTCTCTTTTACCTGTGTAAAATTTTAAGGCCAAACAAACATAAAAAAGGTACACTAATGAAATAGCAGGAGGGCAGTTTATGTTAATAATGTTAGGCTTATAGCCTAGGGTGTGACTATTTTACTCTTAAATTTCTCCAGCTGTCGTTTACATTTAGTAAGCTTTTCTGATTGCTTAGACAAATTATGGAATTTGGTAAAACGAACCTTAAACCTTATTTACATTTATTTTTTCAGGATATAATACACTAAATACATATATAATATGTAAACTTTGTGATCCATGATTGCTGTAATATACAATTATCCAGCTGACTATAACTCTGAGTATGGTAGAATCGTGGCGTGAACCGTTCACGCCGCGATTACTCATATGAATAAGGACATCGAATGGGTTCTACATGAGCCGAGGAATATTCTGATAGTAATTACGTAATTACGTAATTACAGCCGAACAATTATATAAAATAAAAAAATATTGTCTTCCGAATTCTTCATCAATAATAAAGATCCTAATGATTATTAAGTATTAAAAATGAAACAGAAAAAATTTTCAAAGCATTAAATTATAGTAAGTAAGTATACGGAAAATACTTCGTTGATGTTTTTTTTTTGTATAAGATCAAAATAACATTGCAATATTAGCTATCCATCTCCTAAATATTAATATATTTAGGAGATGATTCTGCTTTTCAATTGCGAACGTGCATATTTTATTAATATTGTGTTGTTCTCTTTTGATAGATATCTTTCACTGTTAATTATGTTATTGGAATAACTTTATGGACGAGGTTGCTTTTTATGTAGTAGTAGTAATAAACACAAGTCGAGTAAAACAATCGTTTACCCTGAAATGTACTGAAATTGAAAGATAAATAAAATATAAAAAAAGTAGTTGGGAGTCCCACCCATAAGAATAAGAATGGTGATGGCTAAAAGAAAGATAAGGAATGAGGAATGAAAGTACGAGGGGAATGCCCGCGACAACTGGTATGCAAGAGTAGAAATAGATAAATAAAGACTCCAATCCTGTGGGAGGTAGTCCATCAAAAAAAAAAAAAGAAACAGTCGTTTGTAGAGAAATATTTTCATCAAAGACAATTTCCTACAGTACAAAGTAGGAAATTAACAGTTAGTGTTCCCATAAAGTGACCGACACAACTTTGTAAGCATTGAGTGCTTTTAGCTATTACGTTAACTCGTCCATTAACCGCATTTGGAATTGGATTCTTTTGTTGACTCACTTCAATTGGCAATGTCAAAGATCTTGTGTCGGATAGGGAAAATAATTTAAAATACTACAAGTTTGTTCAGTGAATTACGCTATAAATAGCGTCATGTCATGGTTGTGTAAAATTGTAATTTTTACAATTTATTGTGTATCAGTTTTTAATAATTGATAATTATAAAGTAGGTATAAAAATTGATTCAATATTGTTTTTATATTTCTAAGTTTATTTTTATGGTTAACGCTGATTTTAATTTTCTTTTCAGAATCTAAATCTTCATTTAAACTAATTTTTATACAAAACATCTTATCATTGTCGAAGCTACCAAAAGTTTTATAAAATATTGGAAATACCTAAGAAGAGTTGGAGACAGAAAACTTATCAGACTTGTCTATTCTTTTTTATTAGCCGTAATGAAAGCCTAAATTATATTTATTATAAATCTTTAAAAAGCCTATCAACGACAGCATTATAATAATGGTGCCTTATTCTCAAAATATTTTGAAATACTGTAGTATCCGTTAGCCCACATACGTCCCTTAATCTCATTTAACATTTTTTGAAGAGTAATAGTCCACTATTACTCGTTCAAACGTTTACCGGGAGCTTGTTTAAAAGTGTATATATTGCCTCATAAAATAGTTACTATCTTTTTTAAGTAGGATAAAAGATAACGCCAGCTCGTGTTTATGCTGCGTATTTATATTGTATATTACAATAACATTATCGGAATTGTTATGAGTGTTATATTACCATAGACTATGTGATCATTTATTAGATATTTCTTATATACTTATTAATAATAAAATTGTTAAATTAGCATTTACTATATTCTCACGAACCGTGGAAACGCTGATTAAGCACAGGTGCATTGTATCATGTTAAAATCCTAGAATGTAAATCTGAAACCCTTGTTTGTTACACTTTCTGTATTCCTTTAATTATTAATTCATTTTATTCATTCTTGTCTCCAACTTTGAGCAGGGATCACGTAGTTTGTAAATTAAATATAAGTATTAAATTTTAAGTTAATAAATTTGTATTTTTTTGGATCCTCCGGTTGTGACCGACGTAATTGGCGCAGTCGGTAGGATAGCCGAAATTTAGTTAATTAAATTAATTAAATAGAGTCAGTGAATCAATCAAGGACGTCGGCTATCTCGAATCTACACCGTGTTGCAGCAGGAGGAGTTTCCGAACATTGAAACACCAAAAGGTACAAATTTTTATAAGTACTTTAGAATCGTTCTGAAGTTGCTTCCATTTATTCCTTAAGTTATCCTTATAAATATCCAAGATTTTCCATTCACGGCAATCTAGGACCCGTAGGTTAGATATTAATAAGAGAAATAATATTTTAGATTTTTATAGAAATTTAAATATTAGTAATGTAGTGTAATTCAACCATTTTTTACTACACGCCTCTAAAAAAATCACATTGTAGAACGATTTCATACGACAATATTGGCAAATTTAAGGATCTTAAAACTAGTAAAGAAAAGTGAACGTATAATTAATTTTAATGTTATTTGCAGTCTTAGCTTACAATAGTTTTACAAACTGTAGACTTAATTACTGAACACTTTGACCCTCGTGACCCCATAATTTTTAACTTGACTAAGTATTTGTTACAACAATACATACAAGACCATAGAGAAATAATGATTAAAGTATACGATCTAATTAACAAGACTTTAGTACAGCACAGAACAATATTAACTGAAAATCGCAATAAAAATCTTGAGCCTGAAAAAGAATACACCCCTAACAAACAAGTTTTTATTAGAAACCCAAGTAGGCAAAAATTGGCTTCACGTTACACACAGGACACCGTCCTTGCTGACCTTCCTATATATATTTATACTAAAAAGAGACGCGGTCTAGTAGCTAAACCACGACTTAAAAGACACCCTAAAGAACCCGTATTGTTAGAGGATACTTCTAATGTCACTCCAACTGACGCGAGGACCAGAAGTAATGATTAATTCGTTAGAATCAGGTCCCGTCCTACTCCCCTTTTAAACTAGGCGATACAAAAATTATATCTCATTATCATTATATAGACCGTGATGTTATTAACAACCAAACCCTATTAGTTAAACCTCAAATATATATGATTAGGCGACAGTTAGATAATATTACATATCTTTATGAACCTCACCTTAATTACCTTTATTTTAAAGTAGATAATTTAATTACCTTTTTGAAAACTTCTGATCATAATCATGGTAAAAGAGGACTCATTGATGGCCTTGGTTCTGTTATTAAAAGTATATTATACTGATTCCGTTAAATATGACAATGCAATTCTATCTCTACAAATTATCGAATTAAAATTACAATCGAAATTAAACGAGCATATTAGTCTAACGAAAGAATGGCTGTTATATAACTCTAAAACTATAGACAGTACAGTTAATATAACTAGAGTACTATAATAGTTAATATAACTAGAGTATTGAACTCTATTATTAATAAAATTAATATTAAGAAACTTTATGCCCATATGGCCCAATATCTATTGATTTTAGGTGATAATATAGATCAGAGGAACTACGAAAACTACAAAGTTTTCTAGGTTTTATACGTGCATCGAGCACGCCTCATTCTATTATTAGTATTGTAGATCTTGATAAAATATTAAGAAAGCTAAGGATTTTATATTCAAAGAATGAAATCCTAAGTTTAGAACTTAGATATTATTATGATATAATTAAATTAGGTTATTTTTATATCGGTAATCAAATAGTTATAGTTTTAAAAGTACCGATCGCCGTACCCCTGTCCTATGATCTTTACCGATTACCAATTGTTCCTAATAAATATAATCAAGTCCTTATTCCCAACCTACCCTTTATAGCAATTTCTAGTAAGAATTCTATGTGCATGGAGGCTGAATGCCCGAAGTCCAATTCTCTGTACCTTTGTGAACAAAAAACTAACTATGCACTTCGAGATGGACCTGACTGCATCAGAAACCTGATTGAAAAGCAAGAACTTGATTCAACCTGCAAACTAACGTCTGTTATTCTTAATAATGAAGCGCTGGAACAACTGGATGAAAAACACTACATCATGAGTTTCCCTACACCCATGAAAATTAAAATATCTTGTGGTCAGGATTTGTACAAGATACTTCACGGCAGCTTTCTACTGGAAATCCCGCTTAAGTGCTATGTCAAGACACCTGCAATCACAGTTGTAAATTCAAACGACTATATAAAAGGATACGCTATAAGGATAATAGATTTACCTAACCTTGGAAACCAAGTGCAAACAAATATATCTCCTATAATACTGAACTCAATAAACCTTCAAAAGCTTCATTTAATAAATTCAAAAATGTCTCTACAAACCCCAGTTAATTTAACTCAACTTGAAGATCATAGCGTATTATATCATACTACGATTCCTGTATACTTAATGCTTTTTGGAGCAAGCATACTTTGCATTTATCTGGCGTACAGAAGATTCCGTTTGCAACATATTAAAAGAAGTAACGCGACTGAAAATAAGAATATTCAAGATAAAAGTGAAGTTCATCCCCACGAAATAAGGGTGGATCCCAGCAACATCGCAGCAACTCTCTCAAGGAATAGTTGCTGATCTGCGGAGGGAGGTGTTATATTACCATAGACTATGTGATCATTTATTAGATATTTCTTATATACTTATTAATAATAAAATTGTTAAATTAGCATTTACTATATTCTCACGAACCGTGGAAACGCTGATTAAGCACAGGTGCATTGTATCATGTTAAAATCCTAGAATGTAAATCTGAAACCCTTGTTTGTTACACTTTCTGTATTCCTTTAATTATTAATTCATTTTATTCATTCTTGTCTCCAACTTTGAGCAGGGATCACGTAGTTTGTAAATTAAATATAAGTATTAAATTTTAAGTTAATAAATTTGTATTTTTTTGGATCCTCCGGTTGTGACCGACGTAATTTGAGCATATTCAAGATTTTTAAAAATATATAAACAGTTTTTGAAAATATTATTTATATTAGCTATTAGTTTTGTTATTAGTATTAATATTAATTTAAAAAGATTGTATTATAACGAAAGCGTTTATTTTATTATATCTATGTTAGTATTGGTAAAAAATGGGGATCTCATTATGACAATACTAAACAAACCAAAAAATATACACATTTATTTTTTCTTTTTTAGAATGTCTTAACTTCAAGGCGTAATATAGCTGGCTTAAAACGTCTGTTCTTGGATAGTATATAATTTATTTAAAAGAAGAAAGAATAAATTATTTTGTTTTATTCATATAGAGTTAAATGAATATCAGCTCCATTTTTAATATTAGCAATGCTCAAACGCGATAGCCTTGCCAAATGCTCACACTAAAGTCTAGTACTGCAAATATTTTATTTGCCAACAGTCTTCCTACTCTTTGGATATTTACGTCAAGCAAGATTTCAAGTTAGTATAAATGTCGGCTGAGGATAAATAAACTCGCGCAAAGATCCGACTTAAAGATACATTTGCTTTCGCGCTTCGCTCACTCAGATACCATCGTATGCAGCTATTTCTCAGTTATGACGGCAGAGAATTCGTGCAGCTACAGTTAATACTACGTTTCAACGTTATTAAAATACGGAAGTACAATTCTTATAAAAGTTTATATTATAACCTAAAAGTAGTTTGAAATAAATAACATATTCTAACAAATAATATAAATGTCTGATAGAGCGAATTTGACAAAATATCCTTATTAAATATATCAATTTAATATGGTTTTTTTTATGTTAATATATATTATAATATATACCTACGTTTATATTTTTGTGGTAAGTTTTGAAAAGATTATGATTATGGTAATAAATACATAGCAATCGTAATTATAATATTCGTTTCCAATGTAATAATGTAATAATATTAATTTAGAATATGTATGTAGTTGCGTTTTTATGTATTTTATTTTTCAACATTACTTAATAGTAAAATACTTTAAATAAAATAGGCTAAAGTAAGTAGCTTGAATTCGCCCTTTAGTACTAAGATGTTGTTTATTCGAATCCAAGATCAAATGACTTTCTCTGGGAAAGAATAATCTTCGGCAATAAAATAACCAGATCACAGAAACAAACACTGTGATTGGTGCAGAGAGACGACACCCTTTCAGAGGCAATCTATATGATTTATTGTTCATATTATACAAGACCTGAGTTTGCCTAAATTCTTGGTGTGGATTAAATGAAAAGCAATTGAATGTAGATATACATATGTATTGCGATATTATAATTTCACAGTATTTAATACAACGATATAACAAAGCTAAGTTTGGATGGCGACTGACTACAGAATATATAATCATTTATTAATTTACTAAGTAGCATATGGAATATCGATCTGTTTCTAGGTGCCAAATATGGACAGTGATGTTTGCTTATATTAATAATATATGTAGGCACAATACTAACAAAATTAATGAGACCTTGTTTTTCCATTTTAAGTTAATCGTTTATAATACAATATCGAAGCATAACAGAAATTACTTTGCGCAAACACTGAAACATTTGCAAACAGAGCTCCGTATTAAGTAACGGAAACCTTAAGGCGACATGGCGTGACAGGGACAGGCAACTAACAAGATAAGTCCACACGCAAGCCACCGTCCGTCGGACGCCATAATCTTCAGAGACGTTGCCATACTCGAGCTTGCATACAAGCTAACGTTTTGCCTCGTAGGATAAATGAGAAAATATTTATATTTATAGCGAAATTTAATTTTAACGTTTTTATATGTTTCGTATTTCTTTTTTTAAAACAAATTCCAACTATATTTGAAAAATATTAGCTAGTTTTTTAATTTGTTACAACTCTGTTAGTTTAAAATGTTTTAATTCAACTTTGCTAAATATTTATATATTTTATATGACAAGCTAAGTTGTGGTACGTATTCAATATCTAATTCAACATCATTTATACAGAAGCGGCAAACTGCTTAAATTCATATAAATATTCATGAAACTACTTTATAAGCGTACTCCTGTTCTCTTTATCAAATGTAAACAAGAGTAAAGGGACTATAGAGTCCTTGCCACGCCTTGCCAATCGTTTTACACTGAATCAAACAAATTTGCCTTATTCCTTTCATAATTAGATACTTCTCCAGTAATAGGCTTAAAACATAACAGAATTAAGTATTCAGCCTCACTACCATATAAAATGTACATCAATTTATTTTATATGCTTTAAAACAGTTACTACACATAAATGTTAAAACATTAATTTACAAAATCTACGTATATTAGGTTAAAATTAGGCATGCTTATCCCCAACGGGTAAAGTAGATCTTAATGGAGATTTTATACGATTATGAGAATTAATAATAACATTCATAATGTTGTTTCATTAACAAATTTTAGAAATAAGTTTATTATAATTGTCTTATAATTTGTATAAATAGATATTGAAGTTATTTAAATGCTATTGATGAAATAAATATCTCATAATTATATGTAATTTTTTTATAATTATTTGCGGTGGAGTTTATCAAGCATTTTTTAACAAAATTATACCAAAGTTAATTATGATCCGTAAATAATAAAAAACGCAAACGGATACCTACCGAAATGATTAACACCCTCGGCCAATTGAAGGTCTCGTCACGTCTTCCCCAATCTGCTTAGAGGGACACCTTTGTGCGGACCCTTTATTAGGATTCGATCCTCAGGGGTAGGTAAATACAAATAGATTCTAAGAAAAACACTATTTTCTGGCCGAAGTTTCGTATTCTTAACTATATACATAAACATAATATGTTAAGGTTATATAATATGATTAATTTTGCTAGGTTTTCATGGAATTTTATACTTCGCAAACATGACGAGACATATCTTTTTGTATAGTTTTTTCATTATCAGTGTTTATATAAAATGTATGATATATACTGTAATAATCTGTATATTTATTCATTCTTTATTATCTGAAACAGAATGTATGTTGCAGATAAGAATTCATTATTGTATTTAGTGTAATAGCAATTAAGATATAAGCTGCGATATTGCCAACAAATGAGTCGTAAATCTATCATAAGATATATTAATTATATAAAATAAATATTTATTAAGCCAAATATCTGAATCGCCCTAAGTTGTTATTTATAGATAATTAATTATGCCTCTTATCCGCATCCTCACTACGTTAAAGGCAAAAAACATTATTAATAATACCGATTGATATTTTATGTTAAATTAGAGTATTAAAAGAAATTAATAATATTTCACATTATAATATATGTATATATAAATATTGAACATTATTATTACTATGTTTAAATGTTTCAAAACAGGCGATTTTATTTTCTATGCAATGAAAATTCTATTTCTCATTGATTTTAATTGCACAATGGGAATAGAATGTAAAAACTCCAACGAGCACATTTTCGTATTATTTCGATTGTTTTTATAATAAAATTTTATAGAAAAGAGACGGAAAGATAAAGTTTATAAAAGTGACTCTTATAAAATGTATAGTAAAATAAGTGAATAAAAAAATATTGAAAATAATTTTAAAACATCTAAGACATCATAATATATTTGGTTTTCGAATTCTCATACAAAAAACTTATAAAACAGTTGTGTCGTTTGAAATAATACTTGACTTTATCCATAGCATTATTTTCTCCAAGCAAATAAAAAAAAAAAACAAATAGTACAATTATTAGGGAAATAGATGTACAAAAATCTTTATTAACAACTAATATTTACACCTTTATATTCACAATATATCTTATAAAGCGTAATATTAATTTTAACTTAATAAATTGGATTTAATATAATCCAATTCTTATCACTTTCCTCTTAAAGCACTTTGCACCGCAAATATATTCTAAAGTATTATTAATCTTTAAAGAAACGCTCTGTTAGAACAAAGTTTCCAAAAGCAGAGTTCATAAGGCTTTATTAGACGATTGGCAGGTGTGAAACAGCTGACGCCAGTGTCTTACGGATCTCACCGATATTTGAAGATGGTTTCAATTACTTGTTACTTATGTTAGTGTTAATCTTATATAAAATATATTAATGTGTATCTCTTTTTCATTAAATATAAAGACGTAATTTGTTGATTTGTTTACAAAAAAAGTTAATTTGCTAATATTTCATAAATATAACATTTAAAATATAAAAATTATTTATTAAATAAAGTTATTTTATAAAATATCCGAGTTCTTTTCAATAAGGTTATTTATAACTATTTTTTTTTTATAAAACATAATTGAGATCACTTTTTTATACAAATTTATGAGTATCAGACGGGTACTTTTGATATGGAAACTTTTAATATCGAGTTATAAAGTTAATTACAAATTTCGAGATAAGGCTGATGTTGTTCGCATATATTATAATTTACAATTATGTCATATTCTAATTATAATGAATATATTCTTAAATGTATTTACAATTTTTTACACATTTTGTATAAATATTCGAATCTAAAAGCTTTTTAATTAATAATTTAAATAAAAATTTTATAAGAATGTAACCAGAGAACAAAGATCCGTCAAAATGACGGCGTGTTGCGAGGGAACTGTAAATTTACTCAACTTTCGTTTACGTTGTTAAAGAGAGCAAGACTTGCGTTATGAAGCAGTTTCATGAATATTTATACGGGTTTAAGGATAGTGTAGCGCTGCTGTGTAAATAATAGCTATGAGTGCTATCTTGAATATAAACCGCTGATTTTGCTTGAATACGATGTGTAATTAGTATTATATTACACAATATTAGTTTAATTTCACATGGTATATTTTTCAGAACAACTTTTTAAAAAAATATACTTACCGAAAATCTAATAATAATTCCATAAGTTACTAAGTATTTGGAATAATATAGTTCGTTTTCGTAAGGAGTGTGACATAATAAGATTTTAATAATAAATGCCGTGTTACATAACAACTTGTTACAATTTTCATTTAGTTTCAAAATTACGTCCAGGCTTAACTTATCTTGATCTTGACTTAGATTTTTACCAATTTAAATTATTTAAGGATAAACATACATAATCTTGTAATTACATAAAAAGCAACAAATATAGATAATTCAATGACATTTTAAGGGGAAATCATCAATGTTGAAAATATAGTTCTCATAAAAAAAAATCATAAAAACTCATTAATATCTCAAAAAGTCTAAAATATTGTAGCATAAATTTAAAATTTCGTAAAATATGACGTATTTCTAATTCGAACTAGTTTAGCCATGAAATAACAATGGCATCAGCATTTTCCTAGTTATGAAATCAAAAACGTTCTAAACCATGAGTTGAAATTAGTGCCGAAGCTACGTCGGAAAATGCCAAGGCTTATAAGCGACGCAGGCACTAGGGTATTATATATTTATACTACTAGGAATTGAAACTCTTGACTCATGGAAACATTTTGTCTTCATACTCATTTCTTATAAAAGTGGTATCAATTTTATTTCTATATATAATTTAGCAATTGTTATGAGTTTAATGGGAATAAAATTCAAAAAAAATATATAAAATAACTGTAATCAAAAATAAAGTTGTAAATATTTATCGAGAAAATATTGTAAAAAAGCCGAATTCATTGCGAGCGCGATAAAGAATTTTGTTGGTTAAAATAGTTTTTAAACTTCAAACATTTATCGTACAAATATTTTGAAATACAATGTCAATTTAAATTTATTTATTACATTAACATTCTTTATATATATATATATATATATGAATATCAAAATAATATACAGTCAACTCATAAAATATTTATTGTTTAAACTCTTTTTAATGAATTAATCTTTTTAATTTTTTTAGTAAGTTAATGAAACCAGCCATTTTAATATTAAAATTCTAAGATTCATAACCTTTTAATTAATAATACATAGAAATAAAGAACAAAAGAATACCCAGACTCGAAACCACAATTCTAGCAAACAATTGCCCAGAGTGGGCATCGAACCCACATTCTTTGGCTCAGTAGACCAGTAGACCAAAAGGCCGTCCAAAATTCCTGTATGAATTTAACAAATGTAGCTGTGTTTGCAATTAGGTTTCCGAGTATCTCATTTCTGTGTGATTTAGTGCGACTCAACTTGTAATATATTCGACCAGTAATTTGCATATTAAGTTAACTTGGTGCTAAAACTTTACCCTTTGTAGTCTGCTTTACACTTACTAACTTTTACTGTCTCTGACGAACGGTCGACGGTGTGGTTATTGTGTATCATTATGGATATTCTGTTTGCATATTTTTTTAATGTGAATAGAAAACGTTTCTTTAATATTCGTAGATAAGCCTTATTTAAGAAAAAACAATTAAAACGTATTATTTTATAGAAAAGTTTCAAACGTACAATTAAATACAAAAAAACGAATATAATGAAGTTATAATCAGTCTTGGCGAGGAATACGCCTGAAATATCATTGTAATTTGTTGCCATAACTTTTATTTTTACCCATTACATCTTTAAAATAATTACATATTTAAATTAATTGACAAAATTTTCATAACAAAAGTTTCCAAAGCTGATTTTAAAATTTTTCTGTTATATTACTATTACTATTTTTCTTTGAAAATTTTTGATCTTTATTGATATACAGTCATTCAATTATTGTTTTGCTAACAAAATAACGTATACAAAATATTTAGTTAACTAGTTTTATAAACAAAACTTTCATTTTCTTTGTATATATATGATTCATCAAGCTGAATTGCTTCAAGCTACTTACATCAGACTGAGCGACCGTTTTGTCGACTCTTCAAGTCAACATGTAAAACATGTTGACATTTAGTTCTCTTAATAAAACTTTATTTACTTAAATTTAGGAATAAAAACGAGGAGGGTAGAGAAAAAATGATTTATGTGGGTATAACCATTTTAATAAAATTTACCACTGGTTAAACAACAGATGTCACATTTTATTGTACTTAATATACCAAATTTGTGTAATTATAACTTCTATAAATACATACGTCTAAGTTCCTAAAATAGTTTTGTACTACTATTTATTTCGTAGCATACGTAGTAATAGAAATGCGTAGCGTGAAATCAATTAATCTTATTCTAGTGAAACAGTAGAAAGTTATGATACATAAATCAGTTTTCTTGCAACTAATATGCTAGTTCGTATACAATTGGAGTATAATCCGTTTGGATAGCTGTTGCCAAATTTGCAAGCAAACTGTTCTGATCGATGTCCCCGCAATCTGCCAGTGTGACGTTCGAGTTATTGATCGTGCAAATTGTTACGCCAAAATACTTGAATATACATATGATTACAAATATTGTCAAACCATTAATACAATACAGCAGAGGTGAAAAACAATACGGCGGCCACATGTTTGAGTGCGGTGTTGATGTATTTTTATTTCAATATTATAAATAGGATTTATTTAATACAAGGTATATATTTTTAGGGCTAACTTTAATTGTCACTGTTTTTTCGTATAATTGTAATTTACTAAATATTAAATTTATTATAAAATTGCTGTCTTTACAAATTCAGTATGAAAAATGTAATGTATGTTCTTTTAAATCAATATTTTAAATAACTTGTTCATTTCGAATTGAGTTATGAAAGTACAATTTTAAAAGGATGAATGTGTCAGGAAGTACAAGTCTAAGTAATAAATTAATCCTCGCTTTCTTAAGTAATTACTTACGAAGTGAAGATTTCTAGCTCCTTAATAAATTAACCAAAGTTTTTAACAGTAAAATATATGAAAAAAGACTAAATCATAATTTTTATGATGAGTGAATTACAATATTAGCTAATATATTTTAAATGCATAACACTACAATATTTTTTTATTATATGGCTAGTTCATTATATTCCTCTATTTTAACCAAGGCATATAATGCTTAAATCACATCTTTTGCATTAGATGAAATCTGTTGTAAACACTCTCCGCATGTATTGTTGCTGTACATTGGAATTAAAACGGCTGAATCAAGGTATTTAAAAGCAAGCTAAAAATAAATCACGTCATTTTAAATGTGTTTCACAACTTGTGAAAATAAAGGACCACTTATATACCTCACTTCACCAGCTCATATACGTATTTACAAATAAAATTAAATATTTCATATTAATATTTAATTGAAATTTCCAACAAAAAAAAAAAAATATTATTGTTGAATTTCGTCCGATTATTTTACATTATTTAAAAATAGTCTCTCTTTTATAGACAGACATCATGTCACAATAGACTGCATTGCAGGCGCTTACCAAGTAATTAAACGTAAACACCAGTATTTGCTTAAAAACTAACAATATACTACCGTAAATGTTTAGATACTCAGTTTAAAATTAAGGCAACAAGCACCTGTCAATAAAGAATTAGACTATTCTAGTTTTATATTATAACGTCGTTTAGAATGTTATAGCAAATAAATAATATGAATTAATTTATTTATTTAATGGCGAGTAGAAACGCTCAGCAGGGCAATCTCTTGCCGTCATCAGACATAATTCGAGCGGATGAATACGAATTGGAAAGACATAGAGAGTTCTGTGCTCCCTAAGCCTTGAATGCCGTCGGTGTCGTTTTCACTCTTAATAAAGACAATTAACATAGACAACCAGACACCTATTAATTTTCAGTTTCTGTACTGAACTGACATAGATAATTAAAATAATACATATATCACACTTTAACTTCTAATCAAAGTGACATTTAGCTTGACGTTTTCTCGGCCCTTACTATTTGTATTTAATTAAGTTATGTAATGCAGCCGCTACGATATATTTAAAGAATTTATAAGTCATTATGAAATTAATTTTTCAGGCACTTGAAGGACATGAATAAAATCAAGCTAATGTTATTTCTGAAAAAAAAAAAAAACTATCAATGAATTAATTTGTATTATATTTATTCAGCTATATTCACTCAAATACTATCGGTATTTACTCGACTAGTTTTAAACCCATTCAGGGTCATCGTTTATGAACTCCGAGTATGGCGATATCATGGCGTGAACTCTCGTTCAAAATTCGGTAGTATTAATGTCAGCACAGGCGGATAATTTTATATAACAGTTATCATGGATCACGAAAGTTTGAATAAACAAGAAAAAAATCATTTAATTAAATTCATTAAGAATTAGACGCTAAGAAATATATTCTTTCTACTATTTTTTCATTAAAACTATATTTTATATTTACTTTTTTAATGTCAAATATATTAAAAACTAAATGCAATTTCTGTAAACATTTGCATGTCAGAAATAACGTCTAACAATGTAAAAGTGAATTTATGTTCTGAGTTAAAGTGTTCAACCCTATTTTTTATAAAGTCGTGAGCTCTTTGTCTCAATTTACATTTGAGTTAACAAGCATTTAAAACTCTGTCTTTTGTTAGCCGCAAGGTCTGTGTAACACATAAAGTTTTGTAAATGTCTATTATTTGTACGCTTTTATTGTTCATATATTGAAATGTCATGATTATAATTTTTCTACGAAAATGTAATTTTTTTTCTTATAAATACCACTGGAAGGTCACGGTTACAAATAGAGGTACACTTGTTATCTTACCGAGAGCAAAGCAAGAGGTAAAGGATAAAAAAGTCGACTCTTTAGATACACTTATAGTTGATACTTGATACACCAATACATCTTCGTAAGAAACGCTAATGATTATAAATTTAATTAAATTATGTTTAGGCCATAATATTAAAATAATAATCTATACAAAAAATATACTTTTTTTGCAAATAAAAAATGTATTGTTCAAAACTCGACCTCAAAAGCCTAATTACCAACCAAACCAAACCATAAGTTATTTATAATTTTGGGTGAATGAGATAAAGATTTTATTTTAAAGATAAAATAAACTTTGTGTGATAGCGACTGCTTTATGTTTTATTTAGTCAAATGACAGTATAGATTTAAGTGAACCTAAAATTATAATATTAATATTATTTAAAACCTATAAAATCTACATACTACACTGTACCTATTATTTTTCAATAATTTCTTTTAATATAAATGTTTGAAATATCGTTAGTAATTTAAGGAGACTGTTTCAAAACTAATTATACTCTAAGAGAGTTTGAGAAAACCAATATATTTAACTGATCATAATATATGACCTAATGTATTTCTAATTCCCTTTTCTCTTATATCTAACACTGCCTAAAGGTGAATACATTTGCAAGTCTAGTTTCAAATCGAACTTTTACCAAGCCATTGAATTCGAATAGAATATCTATCTACCTTTATTCAAAAGTTTTTAATGGCATAGATTTAGAACGAATGTCCCTAAAGTTTTGACAATATCCAGCCATTTATATGGAATACTTCTCTAATAGCTGTTCTCTACAGTAACTTGCGGTCGGGCCTAACAAACAGGGGGATATTAAATCATACGGTTTAATTAAAGAGCTCTGAGAGCACAAGTTGTGCGTCCTAAGTCATAAATGTCCCGTACTATACATATATGTACACGTTTCAGATCAACAACTAGGTATATATATATATATATATATATATATATATATATATATATATATATATATAATAAAATGTTTCACATTTTAAAAAAGTAATCGGTGGATTTTATTTAAAACACAACTGTGTTTTTACAATGTGTTCCATTTTTCTAATGTTGTATGTATTTTATTCATACCCAATACATAACAAACATAGACTAGACAATAACGAGAACGTAACGTAAAGAGATCGTTCTGCGTAATGTGTAATGTGAATAATTAAAGGAAACGTCAACAAAATGAAATTAGGTTACTTACAGAGCTTTCAAAAGGAATGGGCCCGTAGTGTCATTGACACTAGCTCTCATTAAGACTTGCCTAATGATGCAGCTTGTTAGCGCGTCATGTCTCGCTTTATTTTTAATTCATACGTACTCGTATGAATACATGTAATGAATAGCAGCATAACACTGAATTACGGTTGTAAAATATAAATGTTAAATACGTTGCAACTATTTCATTGCTGCTATTCATACAGGCTTTATTTTTTAAAATAATATTAAGGACGTAAATATCAATTCAAAATATTTTTTCGTTTTTAGTTAATACTAGGTTCAATCCCTATATAATAGAAAATTATCTATTATGACAAACGAACTTACTTTCCATAAGAAGGTAAGTGGTTCCGTTGGCTATGGGGATCTGTTTCAATCAAGTGTAATTTTATCGGTTTTAGAATATAAAATCGGTTCGCCGGGAAGATTACCACTCATCGGGCAAAGTTGTGCCGCAAAACGACCTAGTTGTGTTCTGGAACGCAGCTCGATGAAGCCTTATTTTGAAAATGCTGCGTTGCAATGGCGATTGGACGTCGAGTAGCTGTTTGTTGAGTCGAGTGCGTAGTCGAGGAGAGTAACGGGATCAAAAGCGACGGCTTTCTGCTGGCCACCTGCAGATAGTTGGGCGTCCAAATAGTGGATTAGCCACCCACGAAAACCCGCCAGCTGAGAAAAATCCCAGGTTGTCCTCGTGCTGGTTGGCGACCAGAAAAGGAGGCCCACATTCTCCAAACTAGAATCTCCATGAAACCAGTATCGACGTCGGAATCGATAGGTAGCGCCTCGTTCAACTTTCATTTCCCATCCTATTCATGCTTATATATTATTTTATTATGAAGAAGCCCTATAATAAGAACAAGTTTTTTCAGCGGTTGCACTCCTCCTCACTTCTAGTGCACCTCAATAACTTCCAAGGCTTGCACTTCAATCTCGAACCTGTCCATCACAACCTCGAGATAGCGCAGCCGCAATTGCTCTTTTTGTCGCAGATTCAATGTCCTATGAGTGCTGCAAGCCCCAATTATCCCGGTTACACGTTAGAGCCCAACTTTCGCAAACGTGCCGGGGTTTGTGTGTATGATTCGAACGATCTGTATCCAACGTCTCCGTCACCTTGAAGTCCCCACTTTTTCTTTCTTTTGGGTTTTAGTAGATACAGGAAACGAAAAAATCCTGTTTTCCTGTATCTACCGTTCGTACAGCGGTGATCAGGAGACAACTAGATTATTTGAGTATCACACCGAGGCTGCTGATATAGCTCTGCATCAGTACCCTTCAGCGCAGCTCGTCTTTCTGGGGGACTTTCATACCTCTCATCATGACTGGCTGTTCCCGAACCAGAAGACAAACCATGCTCGAAGAAGAAAAAAAAAGAGAAGTGGTACTTTGCGTTGTCCGTAAACCTCTTTTAGCTGGATAAAAAAACGACAAGAGTTCCTGATGTGGAGTCCCATACAGCCAACTGCCTGGACCTTCTGTTGAGAACTGATCCAAACATGTATACCTAAAAAGTAACGATCTTCTCAGTAATCGACAGTACGGGTTTCGCCAAAATAAGTCCACTGGAGACCTACTAATGTATGCTACATACATTTTAAGCAAGGCCATCGAGAAGAACGGAGAAGTAGTTGCCGTCTCTCTGGACGTCTCGAAAGCTTTGAATAGAGTCTGGCATGTAAGCCTTTTAAACAATTTATTGGCGTACGGTATAGCTTCTAGTCTGATCGGCTGGGTAACGGACTTACTGAAACATAGCACTATCCGAGTTGTTGTTCCCAAGTGCTCTTCGGAGCCCTTAACAATAAATGCCGGAGTTCCTCATTGGTCCCTTCTTTCTGCAACTTTTTTTATGCTGCACATAAAAGATCTGCTTACGCCCGGTATCTATGGGTACGCAGAGGATAGCACAGTTGTAGAAAAATATATGCCGGAACTCACGACTAGAAGAGATCATGTACATTCAGGAAGCGAAGCCATGGTGCAACGTTTGAGAGACAAACTTCAGGCAGTCTAATGGTTGAGCGTCTGAACCTTATCCTCTGGCAGTGGCCGAGTGGGGTGCTGCCAATCTGGTAAGGTTCAACGCGAACGAGACTCAGGCGTGTCTATTCTCCGCGAATAAGAGGCCATTCGATCTGGCCCCTGTTTCGCCAACAAGTCTCCGCATGGTGCACTGCCAATCTTGTCAAATTCAACGCATTTTAAGTTTCAATTACGCCTATCTTATTTCGTATAATTTATTAATTAGCGAAACGTTGTAATTATAATCAAAATACTGTTTTTATTAACTTTTGAGTTATTTGAATATTTTTATTAAATAAAATAATTTTTTTCTGTTATAATATTTCAAAACTGATGGAATAAATTTTAAAAAAATCTCATAGAAATAAGTAATTTTTATTTAAATAATAAATATAAAATAATATAATAGTAAATTTTCCAAGAAACTCACTGTCAATTTAAAAACAAAAATTGTTTCTTTAAAAGATCTTATTATGGTATTCAAATGAATGAAATCTGGTCTCTTGTGTAGATTCCAGCGCAATCTGTACATTTACCTGGTATAAAATAACCTAAACTCGCGCCCCGAGTTCAAAATAAGATTATTCCTAATTTTGCTGAACGCTCGCAAAGGATAAATTTTAAATGAATTGCCTAAATATTCAATCAACGTAATGACTCCCATTTATTGAATTATTTATTCAAAAGCCTCGTATAAACGTTATTTGAACTTATATCTGTATGTTTTATTCATAACACTTATTGCTATTTTTTAATCACACACGAAAAATATTTTCCATTAGCTGATTGCGAATACAAAATATGTTTTGCGTATATTTACATTTCTCAAAGGGTTTGTTCTGTCAATTTATATAGCGCTAACATGAATACGACATGTCTTAACTTCAAATCAAATATTTATACACAAAGTAAAGACATTGATAAAAGATGTATTTATATTATGAGTATTGAATAAAATAATCATAAATGAATTGTAGGTTTGGAATAAAAATAGCGGCTTTTTAAATATATTATATATATTTAAATTTTCGTATGTAATTACATTAAAAATTTTAATATATTCTTCATAACATTTCAAAAATCATTTAATAATCCCATATACTTTATTATTACTTAAACTAAAATATAATTAAACAGGAAAAAGATTTTTATCTCTTAGGATCTAAATCTAAATCAAAATGTAATGATATTCTTCTTTTGTCATCTTCGTTTTTTCAATCAAATATGCTACAACATGGCTTCCGACGATTAATACATTTTCTTATTATTATATCAGTGCTTTAGTAGTAGCTGTAATAAAAACACTAATTGATATAATATACTATGATCTTAAAAGTAGTATGGCGTTATAATTAGCACGGACAGTGTCACTAAATTGTCAAACATTCCGGGAAATCGAGTATTTATACACAGTTAGCTGGAAAATTTTGAAAATCCAAACGTAACTAAACGTAACAAATTATAACCTTTTCCATAGAGACAATTATCATAAATTCATCGAACCGAACATCGGTACCCCAGTAAACGATTTTGTCTATCTCCCTCTCTATTTCAAGTAATAAGCCTTCTAAAATGACTTAAATTTTATCAAAATCCACATTTTTATGCCCAAATCAATTATTTATATATTATGAGAAAATAAGGATTTTTTTTGAAATATTGAAATGGATTTAGACAGAATCTAATATAATAGTGTAAATAAAACCAAAATATATTTAGTAGTTAGAGTAGGCTTGTAATAAAAATATTAGAATTTTTATTACAAGCTAACTCTGTTTTAGTTTTTATTTTGTGGTAAATATTTTAGTACATACACCAATTCAATTATAGTATATGTACCACACATACTAAAATTGAATTGGTAAAAAAATGTATCGGTAAAATATGAGTCATTTGTACAATAAGCAATAACTATAAAACTTTAGTAATATTTATATTAAATTTTATTTAAAACTATCTAACTTATTATTCTGTGCTCGGTTAAAAGAATAATAAAAAAAATACTAAAACTAAAAACTCATTTTGTTTACGTAAAAATATTTAAAAATATAACTTCTTTAGAATGATTCCGATTAAAATATTTTCAAATGCATCTTGCAATCTATAAAGAAATAGACATATCGTTCACAAACTTAGTGAGTAAGTCAAACATTCAACACGGTAATTCACAAATACCCTTTAATAAAATTAATTTAAATTTAAATCTTATACTTCATTTAGAGGTAAAGATACATTTTCTATATTGTTATAACAGTAAAGAAAGAAAGTACTCATATCTTTTGGACACTTATTTTTTAATGGTACAAAATTTTTTTAAATTAAATATCTATAATGAAGTCATACATTTTCATAAATGATATAAAAAGTAATTTATAAACATGTAAATCATGATATATATTTAACGCAACCTGTCGTAAAGAAATCTGGTCGCAATGACTTGTGTAAATTTTTTTTTTACCCATAATCCTCTCCCGTCTGTCTCCTGTTTTAAGTGAAAATAGGTAAACTGAATATATAAAATAATTTTTGATCTTGAATAACATATTTCCAAATACGAATTATTATTATTATTATTTTTAATTTTTGCGGCTCTTCTTAGTTATAACTGTATATACTTCTACTTTATTTTTTGGTTAGCTATTTTGTTATTTTTTGTAAGTATGGCAACTCGTCGATCAGACTGACATTTTGTCAAGCATTTGAAAAGATGAACGACGCTGTGATTTGTTGTTTAAAAGAAATAAATAAATACTATTGATTTACAAGAAATTTTACTCACAACACACACACATATGCTTGAAACATATTTCAAAGCTTTTTATTTAAATAAATTCGAATAAATCATAAAAAATGTAAACTTACTAATATAAACTCGGGAAGTAGTAACTAAAATCAAGTCAAATATTTAACATCTAGACTACATACTCGTTTAAAATTAAATCTGAAATAATTTAATACCTACATGACATTTAATAATTTATATTTTAATATCTGTTGAATAATTGATAAAACTAACTACTTTTAGCTATTAAAAATAGGAAAAGATTTATTTTTCATTTGTTTTTGTCAAGTGAAAGATTTGTAATACAAAGCTCGGTATTAGGGAGAGGGAACCTTAAGGCGACATGGGGTGACAGGGACAGGCAACTAACAAGATAAGTCCACACTCAAGCTATCGTCTGTCGGACGCTATAATCTTCACAGAGATGCCATATTTGAGCGTGCATACATACTAGTATCTCGTTTGCTGCTAAGATGGAACTTATATACTAAGAACTTAAGCTGAGACCAAATAAGTAATACCTTTGATAAAGCCTATTTGGTAATTTGTATTCGAGAAATAATAAAAATTGACTAATATTATTGAACAAAAAAGAGAATGAAATTAAGTAAATTCTACTCCAGATTTGACATAACATTCGTATCTTTTCAATTGAAACTAAATAAAGAGGTAGAGCCAAAACGTCGTCATTCTCAAAAACATTATTTGCCATTTACCGTGATCCATGAGCTGGTTTAACATACCGTTATTTTAACTAAAAATATACCATATATATTAATTAAAGAGTTACAGATTTTTTTCTGATTTCAAAACGGGTGATAGATATGGTAACTAGATAAATTGTACCATTTTATTTTATATCAGGCATAGAAAGTAAATAATAATGTTACTATCTTTTTTGTGATTTGTTATATCTAAAAAGAGGAAGATTTTTTCTTCTTATTATATATATTAATGTTTTTCTCATACAAAGAGACTATATCATGGTAAGTGGTGCCGTTGCTTATGGTTGTTTTAAAACATAAACATAAATGTTTTGCCATCATTAAGAAATTAGGAGGGATGAAGGAGACTAGGAAAGGGAGAAAGGAAGGGGAAGGGTGGCTGTGTGGGCTCTCAGTTCTCTGACTCGCCGCACGATACACAGCTGTAATAGCAACTTCTAGTTGATCTTCAGTGTGAGGAGTGGATTAAGCCTACCAAGTCAACCCATACTAAATCTATGCACATATACCTATAGATACACCCATAAATTGACACACATTTAAATTTATTATAAATGATTTTAATTTATTAGAATTCTGTTATAATTTATTGTACTTTGTTATGTATGTGTTTGCAATTTACTTTGGAGACATGTTAGATTTTACTATATATGTTGTAAATAATATAAACACATTTTTAGTGTCTGACTACTTTCGAAAGTAGTGACGGTTTGTATAAACCATCAATCTCTTTGTTTATCATATTCTGGTTAATATGGGCAAAATATCACACGCACAGTTGCACAAATGAAAGCAAAAACTATAAAGAATGGAATAATATGCTCGTATAATAACAATTTCAATATAACAGGAGAAAAGAAAAGAATGGTTTTATATAATTTGACATTTATTTATAATTTAATCCTATATTTTACAATTTACCTTTCATAATATAATTTCATAAACTAAAAATGTCATATAAAATTATGACATTCTGACTTGATTTATTGTAGTTATCAAATACACACTTATTCGATATAAGCAATGGGATATCTTATTATGTGCTTACTTAAATTTGTTTTGAAACTAACAATTACCGTTAGTTTGATATCGTTATCATAATTTTTAGAACCAGTAAATTGTAAAACTATTTTTAACCATGGATATAATGTCTTATCAAAATGGTTTAATACGTTTTTAATACTATCCAGAAATATGTGTATAACGTGAAAATTGAATTGCAATCACTTGATTGTTAAACAAGTTAAACAAATTCATATAAAAAAAAGATACAAACGTATAACTATTCCTATTGCAATTTATAAAAGATATTGTTATTCAAGTATTGTTTTAGAAGTCAGTTAAGTAAAAAAAAATATTATAGTAACGTAGCCAAGGATACAGTTTTAACCAGGTAAGAAATAAGATCCTAAAAATATAAGGGACAGAGGAAATCGCATCAAGATGATAAGCACGATCACTTGTAAATCTCATCAGGTTTTGGCCAATTTATATAGATACCTACCAGCGAACCTTTTATTTACGACGCAATTCCTTTATATCAATATTAATATATTAAAAAAAAAAACACTGATTATCGAAAGGATGAGGTTTGTTAGTATTTGCTGGGTCTGTTAATTGAAATAATTTTTGGTGAGCGCTAACATACTATTTTTTTTAATTTTTTTATTTATTATAACTTTATATAGTAGAGCAATAAAAAATTACAATGTTTATGACATAATAATAACGCAATAAATATTAACAATAACAAAAATACTCTTTTGTTCTCGCTTTGTAAGATGATAATTATATTTTAAAATGCAATAGTTGAAATTTTCCATGTTATAATTCATTTCAATAAAATGCTCACATATAACTAAAATATCTTCCTTAAAAAACTATCCTAAGAAACACTTGTTTTATAAAATGGAAAATTATAGGAAAAATTAAAATTTAGACTCTAAAATGACTTTACTATTTAATATATAACAATTTTATTAAAATCGATGCTCAATTTTGACTCGTTCATGAATTGTTATAAAATTCTAATCTACTAAAATTCCCAAGGGGTTTGACAGTAACTATTCTATTGGTTTTGAGTAGAGCCTTTGTCCATACGCACTAAGTAAAAGCCAATTTCAAAGATTTCCGAAGGGCCTAACTTCATTTCCTTTTATATCTCCCCAGATACTTAGATTCGTCCAAGCAATAATAAAAAATGTTACGAGCAGTAAGAATAAACGGGACATAAAACTTTATTTTCTGCAATGCCTTGTGAGAAGAATGATATTGCATAAAAAAAACTCCTTGTAATTTTGTAAAAAACAAATCATTATCCTATTAACAACGAAATATGTAAATTATGAAAAAAAAAAAATCATTTTATTAATAAACTATCATATAATTGTTAACTGTTTTTTAAATTATTGATAGTTTTTAGGTTTTAAAAATCTTATTAAATAAATTTATAATTAGAAGCAAGTAAGTTAAGAATTCTTTGTTATTTGCTAAAAAATAAGACATCGTTGCAGGATACTAAGACCAAGTGGAAGTGGAGTGGAACGTCCGGCTCTCATAGTTACTGTACAAAACATAGCTATAATAAATACTTTACATAGATCTTTTCTGATCCCCCGTGTATGACCTTCACACAAGTGGGCATATCTACTCTCCACAACGTATATATTTTCAATTACAAATTTTTTTGTTTCAAATTTTCATTTTCAGTTTATTCGTCTAGTTTAATTTTAGTTGTATTTAAAATGTAAATATAACAATAAAAATATTCTTGTTTAGTTCATTAGTAATCTAGTATTTTTTAATGCCGTAAGTAAATTCCGAATGGTTAGTAGAAATATAGTCGTAGGTGGTAAGGCGCACTAAGTTGATAATCTCTTAATAACTGGAATACAATCTCCTCTTTAAGACACCCACATAGTAATCGGATTAAAACACCAACGCAAGCGCTATTCAAGTCCCTCGCTGTGCGAATAAAAAAAGACGAAGCAAAGCGCTTCGTCCGGACAAGTGGGATATACACGTCCTAAGATAGATAATGAGCGTGTTTATACAATGTTTAAAATATAAGTGAAGTAAACATGGTAATTCGTTTTTTTTTTGTCGTACTGAGACTGAGAGTTTAATTTTTTTTTTTTTAATTTTTAATACATTATTTTATTTCATCTGAAGTGAATACTTCATATGGATATGATACGGTACTTTGTACATACAAATAGTTGAAACTTGTCTTGTTAAGGATTGTATTTTAACGTTTGATAAATTTTTGAAACGTACTCTAATGATGTTACCTAAGGAAAAATATGAGATAACTTTAAATTTTGTTTACTCATTTTACGAATATTAAATAAAAATTTAAAAAAAATAACAATTCAAATTAACAATTTGTACATCAAACAACCCTCAGTTTTGTTAAAACTTATTAAAATTTTTATTTTTGTCAACAATGTACGAGTATACACGACCTTGACTGTAAAGTATAGTTATTCATTATTCGTACGAGATAATAAAGCACTTTATGATATATGACACACTAACAAGCTGCATCATTAGGCAAGTCGTAATGAGAGTTAATAACAATGAGACAACAGACCATATCTTTTGAAGGCTGTTGTAGATAATCTTATTTTATTTTGTTAACTTTTACACATGCAGACACTACTTACTCTTAATAATCTTGTTCGTATCAGCAAAAGTGTTTAACTCACCAATGAATATATTAAATAAATTTTTATAGAAAATTATGCGAATAGTAACATACATATTTTTTACGAACGCTTATAAGCTTCATAATAATAGAAACTAGCATATATGATACCATCCTCACGAATGAAAATAGGCAATACATTAGTATGAGGTACCAAAAGAGGAGAAAATTTTATGAAGAATAATTAATGTATAATTTAATTTAAATAGCTTTTTTTGCACACAGTTAAAAAATGTACAGTACACAAGTAAAAGATAAGATACATAGCAATGGGCGACCTTATCACTAAAGTATGTTTTTCCAGGTAACCCACACTTACGAAGTACAAGTGTAACATTGCAATGTTTTAAAATAGAGTTTCCATTACATACACCCTTGTCATGGATAAATAAATTATAAAATGTTGTAAATCATCATAAGTTATCATGTGATAATTGTTATTATATACCAACCTTCATTAAATTAAATTGATTAAATTTTATCTTAATATTACGGCTCAAATCTATATATACTTGTTATTTAAAAATCCCTAGTGTTATTGCATAAGCTTAATGTCGCCTAACATGATTTATGTTGCTTTTAATTAAACCATTTTGATTTAATATTCCGTTGTTTGTTAGGCCCGATCATAAGTTTCTACAGAGAACAGCTATTAGACAAGTATTTTCATACAAATGGCCGGATATTGTCAAAACTCTATAGACGTAAGTACCGACTCTATGCAATTTAAGTTTTACGGAACAGTTAATAATCAATAGTTTGGTAAGGTTTACACGATCTCAAGATGGACTTAAAACTGTACAAATTTAAGTGTATGAATGATTGTAAATAATCTATATATGTACCATAACTGCTGTTTCTGACTTTGTCTTCGCCTCTGTCAATAGACCTTTGTTACAGGTAAATATTGTATATATGTATCTGCGCTCCTCACATTCGCGCCTAGCCGACTGGTCTTGTAAGGCAAGTGACAGCAAAAACGCATTAATGTTTTATTTTACATAATCTTCTGATCAACTCAATCATTTTACACTCTGTAAATATCAACATCTAGGGACTTCTCATTTTGATTCAACTATATGTTAGTATAACAATTAGAAAAGCGTATTGAAACCATTATCCCAAATTAATTTTATAATTAATTTTTTTACAACTTAACCGTTTTTTGGCTGAAGAATGTGAATATTTTGTCGAGAGTTTTATTCTAAAACTAAAATTATTTAATCAAATATTTAATAAATTTTATTTTTTTTCCTTTATTTTAAACGCTTATCTTATTATAGAATGCGTACATTTAAATAACATTTATTACAATTAACTATTGAAAATATATATTTCACAAAATACATATTTAGCACTTAGGAATAATATACCTTTCAAATAGTAAAATGATTTTGTAAATGGGATCAATAGCACCGAAGATAAACTCAAAAACTTTACTTCTATATCTTTGAATATTGATTTAGGGTTTTCCCAATTATTAAAAACATAGTAACTATATTCTATCTTATCTTCACATTTATTTTTTTCTAAAAACGAAGATTTTTGGTGCAGAAAATAAGTTGTAAGCCATGGCTGGACAAAATTATAAGTAGGTAATATAAGTACATTAAATACTAGAGATTTTTTTTTAATAAGATTCAATGCAAGATAAAATATTTTTCATAGTAATGGTAATCAGTGTTGACCCAAGGATCAGCCATCACCTCCTTTGCTACATTTAAGTTAGGAGAGCAACCCGATCTTCAAAGCTATCGAAAGTAATGACTTCTAAGAGAGCGGTGTTATTCTGCCAGATGCTAAAATTAAAGTCATAATAATCTCAAACAAATTGCGCAGATCACTAGTTTAAGTTAAAGGGCAATTTATTATCGTCGTATTTTACACCATAAGAGAATTTTTCATTAAATTGTTTTTAATATATAATTTAAAATTATTTAATGACAAATTTAGGGCTATACTGGAGTCTTTATTCTAAAAAAAATTAAAAAGATTAATGAACTTAGAAGTAATTATCTATTTTATAAAGTCTTCAGGTGTTTATGTAAGCAACGACCTATGGCATACTTTAGCAAATGTGCGACACCAGCTGATTCACGTTATCACTCCTACGAAATGGGAACATGAGCATTTATCAATACGCTCAAAAACTTAAGACAATATTTACATGATTGAAAGTTTACAGTTTTCGCGTATACATAAACAATACTTATTGAGGCTTTTTGCAATTATTTGATTGTTATATGAAGTATCGAATTGGTAAGGAAATCGCACTAGAATGCTTTTTTTCTTTGTAATCTACCAATTAAACCGAAATAAAATAAGTTTAATAAAGTCGAGTATAATCAAGTTAATATTGCCGAATTTGATCAGAAAAATTTTAGTGGAGCAGCAAAAAGATGGAGATATCAAAAACTAGGAATTGTATGTATATATGATTTTGTAAAGACGTCTGAAATGAGATTGAGTTTTAGTGACCGGCAAAAGTACAGCAATTGAACAAGATGTTTGCTTATTTTCTAACTTTCATTAATAACGTTCACGAGTTCATTATTCTACACAAATGGGAAAAACCTTAGATCAACTCTATAACAATTTTTGGTTGAAGAATTGAACGATTTTTTTACCAAGGAGGTATTGCTATACTATATTACAAATATTGATAGCAAAGGTAGGATTTAAGTAAGAAAGGATAACACGACTTTGTTTGGGTTCAAGATTGCTGAAATGTAATACCCCGCTCTCCCTATAGGCCCAAAGTGAGACTGGCGTCGCCACAAATTAATTTAATTAAAGGGGACGAACTTTTTGTCAAAAAGTGGAGGCAAATAAAAGGGATAAGCTATTTTGAGTTTTAGTTTTTCGAGCATCGTATTTAGTTCACTTTACATCCAACAAAATATCCACCATAAAGGTTATTATCGAAAACACAAGAATTTAAATTAGGCCGTCAACGCTCCGCTTTCAGTTGCGGAAGCGCTGATGTAGAGCCTTCGGCCTCAAGCGCACGGCAGTAGGCCCAAGCTGATAGAATGCGGGCAGTTCGGAAATGGTAAGTAAACCGCTTCACTGCTACGGTCAAAGCAGCAAAAAGTGATATGCGTTTATACGTAATAATTTACGGGACCATAGGAAAACACCTATAAAATGCATATTTGGAATTGGCAAAAATTGAACAAGATGCAATTTGATTTTTTTTTTTTTGGAAATGAAATGTTCTATTTAAAAAATGTAAGTTAAAATAACATAAAAAAGAAATAAAAGAATAAAATAACTCTTAATACAACTTCATTACTAACATGTAAAAAATTTTAAAAAAATAGCCACATATTATGAATATTCCTGATTTTTATTAATAACAAGTAGTCGAATTAAATGTACTTATTAAATTGTATTATTTCAATGGACGACACTAGCCCCCATAGGTCCTAAACTAAAAAAACCGTAAAAAAATATACTTTTCTTAATGCAGGGGTCAATATTACAATGTTCTGTACTAAATATACGCAAAAAACCGGTTTATACGCAAATAATGACAAAACTAAAGTCAATCTATATTGTGATTGTTTCTAGTTACAAAAACTTTTAAAAGTGACCCAATTAGTTTTCTACCACACTTTAGTTTGAAAGTTACTAGGAACGTTACTTTTTTTAAAGAGAATTTTACCTTTATATTTCATCTCTATTGTATACCGATATCTGTGATAGCTAAACTATTGCTTATAATTCTAAAGCATTCTATATTTTTTTTCATAAACAACACCAACGTAACGACAAAGAGAAGTATAAAAACGTAAATATTTTTCGAAAATCTTTTAATAGATTTATTTATAGACTAAGTAAGTTCCTTTTTGAAAGTTCCGTGTTCAATATTTATAAGTGTTTGTAAAAGCTCACAAAATATTTGACATAGATAGATTTTTTTTGGGTAACCTAATCGTTTACAAAAATAAATACAAAAAAACTGCAGGTAGGTAGGTCAGCAATAACTTCTCAGGATTACTACTCAGAACGCTTGTTTGCAAATTTATCCAAAAACCCAAAATATTGAATTTAATGTAAAGTAACAAATTTAAATAATATATTTAAAGACAATTTTAAATATAACATGACTCTTTGTATAATGTAAGGTAGGTCCTTTTTAAAGGCCGAAACACATAAAGCTATATCTTTATGATTTTCGGTCGGTATAAACTATTAACTTGGTATCGAATTCTATCACAAGTACTCATTTTATAATATTTAAGGCAGTACATTCTAGACTCTTGGAACAACTATAGGAAAATGTAAAACTTTATTTGCATATTTTTAAAAAATTACTGTATATCTACGTTAACAATAGACGTACAAGTAAAGAAAATTTATGTTGAAATTTAATAATAAATTTAATATTCCTCAACTTAATTTAACAATAAATAAAATACCACACAACGACCAACTTTGTTTAGTATATGTAGTATATCATGTATTTAACTATGCTAGCTTAGATGAAGTTAGCGAGCTGAAACATATATAGACACAAAATGAATATTAAACGTTGAAGTGACGAGTTGTCAGTTTATACGAAACAATAGTATAGTATTTTAAAAAAAGTAAATACTGATGTGTAAAATAATTAAATAAATACAATATTAAAAGATCATTTGAAGAACACTTTACCTTTAAATTGTAATCAGTTTGAAGGGAGTTTAGAAAGAAAAAACTGCAAAAATATACATGATGCTTATTGATTGTCTACACATTGAAGAATCATTGGGTTATTTTATTTATATAGTTTTTTATCGGTGGAACCTTTGAAGTCATCTTTTAAATTATTATGAAATCTATACTATTATAGATACAGAGAGTTACAGAGAGTTTGTGGGTTTATGTTAGGGGTTATTTTCTCGGGATTTCTACTTATTTCAATATTTTTACTTTGTTGGAATAATTTATTTTTCCTAATAGAATATTTTTATATTGTTAAACATTTATATTCAATAACGAATCATAATGTAATTTGAAGTATGCACAAATCGTAAAGTATGGCATGCGCTGCCTAAAGTGTTTGAAATAAAAAATAAAACCCAAAGTAAAATAGTAATAACTTGTAATTTTGAAAAAAGTCTGCGATACGATAAAATGTATTATATTATATCAAATAGAAGCTTATACATAGTTTAAGTGAAAAAAAAATGGGTTCTTAGTTAGGGAAGTAAAATAAACTTTATAATATTAAGTTTGAATACAGGTTTCAGGCATATTTTACAAATTCTTATAAAAACAAATAGTTAAATCAAAATGAAAACACAATGTAGATAAAGTCTACCTTTGACACTGTTTTTATTAATATATTAAACAACTAAAATTCTTCCGTTGCTACTGGAGCTAACCGTGCGACGAACCTTTAAAAGTGTAATAAAGGTATAAAAATGGGAGGGGTGCCAATGAAGTCGCCTTCAGAAGTTAGTATAATATATTATAATGATATATAAATATATCTTTTCATCTATAAAACTAAAACGTTTTATTTAGATGACTTTGATTTTAAGTAACAAGGCATAAAAGACAAAATAATTTCAATGCTTTTTTTAAATTATAATCTTACAACTCTTAATAAAACATGGTCGAAATTTCTTTTCCATTCTGGCATAGGTGATAAGAATGGTTTATTTATTGTAAAGAAGTTAAAAAGTATTTATACAATTTATACATTTACATATTTTAAGAAGTAATTGAATTAAATTTAATATCTAATATTTCTAATGAATATGAAAAGCAGACCGCAAAAGATTAAAAAAATATATTATACAAACCACATTTTCAAGTAAATTAGATTATTTATAACTATTTACTGACAGCTTAGTGCGACATCTTAACCAGATGCGTCTGAAGTTGCGGAACTAAGCCAGACTACATACATATTTCAAAACTATGTGAAAACCCATTTAAAACCGAAGTGAGGTTTGGCATTCAATATTTATTACTCCCAAACTACAGGATAGTATGAACCGGTCTATTAAGTTATGATTAAAAAAATTTAAAGGACTATTTGAAAAAACATATTTAGAATGAGTAACATATATATACATATAGATTTATATACATTGATTTAAATGGCATACATGATAAATATAACATGTTTTATAGCTAGCAAAACTTAATTATATTATACAATCATTATTTTTTTCTAGAGCCTATAAAAATATTAAACAGTTATAATAAATAATATTAGCAGGATATAAATTGGTGTACGTCATTGATTATGAAGAAAGAAAGAAACAATTTATGAAAATATGTGTATAAAAAATAACAATAAATTATTTTTATTTCTTTAATAAATTTATTAAATTTTAATTACTAGAATAACATTTTTAAACATATCATTTTAATAAAGCGTTCGAAGCCTGTTGGATCTGGAATTGGAATAACAGATTGATTTTTCTAAAGTCATCTGGTTCAAGGTTAACTCGAGTAGCAATAGCTAAGATAAACAAAATTTTATTACGAATTATAAAATGTGTTGCTCTTAAGTTTTTTTTAAATATAAATGATTTAAGCCTAATTACGTGCATTAAATAAGAACTTTACTTAGTTTATCTGACGTTTAAATGTTGTCATTAATAAAAAAACACACGTACGTCATGATATTATAATTCCTTTTATTATTATATTTATATATTTTTAGAGTTTCATTTTCATACAATTTTCATAACAACAATTATTCGTTACTTTTAACTACAACTAAAATTAAGATGAAGATCGTTTTTTGTTAAAGTTTTTACATCCTATATATTTATAATAAATAAGATTAATAAATTTTCAATATTAATCTTTTATAGAGAGAATTTAAACTACAAATTTATCAATATTAATCTTTTATGGAGAGAATTTAAAACTACAATTTGAATACAGTAAACTTGTACATAATAATTGATTTTTGATTATTTTTCTACATCAATGTCCGTTTGAATGTTAGTGTTAACTTTTAATTAAATAAAATATTTTACTAAGACATACATACTGTTATTCAGCTTCAATAAATTGTAATAATGTTTAAGAACGGAAGGGACCGTACTTCCTGCTATTTCAGAGGCACTTTATAAGGCTGTGCTGTGTAGTTTCTGTATTATTTTCTCTATTATGAACCTGATTACTCCAATAAAGAGAAACAACCTGGCGTTACAAAGGGATAGTGTATGTCTTTTATAATTCGAAGTGTCTAGAAGATTAGTTTGCCCTGCAGCAATCTTTATAAATTGAATTTATCAAAACTTGTTTTAATTAACGGGATTTTGTCAGGAGTATCGAGTATTGTTGACATATAAACATATCAATATATAACATATAATTATCAGTTTCAAAGCAAATCTGCTTTTACTATGGTTTTCCGTTATCATTATCAACTTTCATCTCCGGTCAGCTATGCTGTATAAAATCAAATCGTTCGGAACGGACACGTATAAATCCAAACCTCACCCTATATACATTAAGGTTACATAATTTATTTATATACATCATTGATTGATACCACAATTTAATCCGTGATCTAAAATTTCAATTTTTAACTAGACTCTTGTTTTTTAAATTAAAATAACGACACAACAAATAACAACCATACTAGACCCATAGCAAGTTATTAAATTTCTTATTTTATAGTCAGAGCAACTGTTAAATAATTTTTATTCAATATATTTTAAATTTATTGAGTGGAGCGAGCGAAACTCTCCATGAGAGAGTTTTCTGCATTTTTTTTGCAAATATCAATCAAAAACGGTATATCCGAAAATTTCCAAATTGCGCACCCTGATAGACATCAGTCTGATAGTTTTAAAAAAATCTGAAAAAAAAATGTAAAAATTTGTCTCATCTTGAAAAATATTTGAAGACAAAATGCGTCGACGTTTTATAAATGCAATTTCAATGCTATTAGCACATTGCTTCGCTTAATATGCTAACACATACCGAGACCTTGTGTGCGTAACGTGTCAAAATTGAGATCTGGTTCGCGCTTTTAGTATTTTCGTAATATAATTAAATTGAAACCCAAGTAGCAGAAGTGCTACAAATTTAAGCACCATGTTTCAAATAGAAATGATACTCTAAAGTCTAAGTCATTTATTAAAACTACCAAGAGAGAAATATTCATTAATATTCCCTTATAGCAATGTCAGTAAAGTAAATATAATTTCATAGTAGAGTTGTTTGACATTCATTATATTATCATTTTTTATTGTTTTAGATTGAACTCACGAGTTTGTATATTTTGTAGTAACTTTAAAAATTTTTATAACACATTCAAAATATGCAAACGCAATATTATACAAATGCTATAAGAGATTATCGATTTCAAATATATATATATATATATATATATATATATATATATATATATATATATATATTTTACTTTACTTTTAGTCTATTTTACTTTTAGTCAATAATACATTAAATGTCAATGTTTAACAACCTTGGTTTCTCATAAAACTTGTCTATTTATGATTATTGACGCGAAATAATAACGATAATTCACAATATCTAGTCGTTCTATGGGGTAATAAAATTGTTATTGCGAAGGAGGACCTGAAAGTAGAGTAGGGGGGTGGGGGGTAGCTATTTTCATTAGAGCATTAAGTCAAGCTGCCGAGAGGCGGGCAGGCATTAATCTGTTTACGAGATATCAGGTTATGTAACCAACCTACCTGAATTTGCTTAGTACCAGTTATTACTGCGCTTAAGACTGATATGAGTAAAGTATACCTTTGTAGACGTATAAAGTAACAAAAGTTTTAATAGACATTCTTGGATATACAAAGTTTTATTGCTTAAGTAAGTGTGTGAATAAAATATATATAAATTTAATCGAAAAACGTGGAGTGGGTTTTTTAAAAACCTGATAACTCTTATAAAATGTTCTATTAAAAAAATTTAGAATGGTATACTCTTTTTAGCACATTGTTACGGGAATTGGTTTAAAAGAGAAAATATTGATAGAGATGAATGTCACCGTTACAAAGGTTTTTTAAACATTTTAGCTACAACTAGTGGATTTTTTCCTTTTTACACGTTTTCTCGAAATAGCCTGCTGAATTTCCAGTTTCCGAGCTTTGTTTTTGTGTTTATTACAGATGAATGGACAAAAGAAAAATAAATAAAATGTATTTCAAACACTGGGTACCACTAAATTTTATCCAAAAACTTTGTAAAACAGAAAAAAAGTTAAATTTATTTATCTATAACTTCAGCAAAGTTTTAAAACAAAACCTCTTCAAATAGACGATGTACATAAATAAAAATAAAACTCTATACAGAACATTTAAAACAACAGTACGTCGTCGAAAACAAATTTATACGAATTACGAGTAATGTAATGAAATTTGGGTTATAAAACAAAATTTGGGGTGTCATTTGTAAGACATCAAATACAAGCATTAATCATACCATCCGTATCAAAATTGTATGCCTTGAAACTAAAGAATTGATAAAGATAAACGATAATTTAATAACATTTTGGAGTTGCGTGAGCAAATAAACAGGATAAAAAAATATTTTATATGTATATTTAAATATAAAATATTTTAAAATAACATTAATAAAATATAGCAATTATTAACTTAAATAAAAAACCTTTTAAATAATGAAAATATATATTTTTCAATACATAATTTTTGTATATATACAAATTGTTTTAGGTACTAATAATTTTTATTATAGATTTAATTCCGTGACGTTAAAATGATAAAATTTATCTCCGACAAATGCGGGAACGTTTACAGCGGCAAATTTCACAATGGGCTTAAGCAAAGGATTGTAAGTGCGCATGTACGGCTGCGCTACACCGCCGGCTGTCCCGCCGCCACTCCAGTCTGCTCGTACGACCGGAACGCGTTGCGTCCACAGTCCTGGCTTCCGCGCGACTGCGCTGTAAACATACTAATATATATTTAAAGTGCATGACAATATTAGTGATATATTAATGTGAGTATCACCTAAGGTTTGACATTTATGTGGAGTGAAAAGAATAATAAACAATTGCAAAACTAAAAAGTTTGTAGTTGATTTTATTACATGTGATGTTACGTTAACATTTTGTTTACTAAGGGTTTATTTGATAAAGGTTTGTTTATATTTTGTTGGTTTGTTTGTTGAATATTTTGATGTTATAAATTTACATTTAAAAACGAGTTACTACATCCCAATATTATAATTAAAAAGTTTTTAGAAGCAATTCTTTAAAAATATAATTCTAGGTATAATAAAATGAAGCAATCTTAAGACCTTATTATAAAAAGCAATTATCATCTACTCTAGTAATTTGTATAATCAAAAGATGTTATTTCCTTAATGTCTTCATTACTTCCCGTATTTTCTGCAAGATCTTTTATTGAATATAATATGGCTTATCTTGCTTTATTACCGTACAAATTTTAATAGTTTTTAAGTTTATATAATTAAACACATTTATATTATGTAATGATGTATCTTATTAGCATAATACTTTTAAATATTTTATGTTATATAGTTCGTGGTTTTGTTCAATAAACTTAAATATGAAGTTATTAAGTGAAATAAAAATAGTTATTGGTCTATAAGTATAGTATAAGCATTTAAATAATAACTTATACAAAATTAAAAAAAAATTATAGACTTGGATCTAATCAAAAGTTATATTATAATCGTAATTGAAAATAATTAAATTCAAATTCAAATTCAAAATATCTTTATTCAAATAGGCATTTACACGCACTTTTGAATCGTCAATTATTACATTATAAAAATGTCAGTAGTCAGTCCGTCCTTAAGCTACCACCAGCTGGCCAGTTGAGAAGAGCTGGCCAGAAACTCAACAGTTGATCTTTTTAAAATATGTGAACAATGTTTGATGTACAGAGTAGAATATCCTGCAAATGAGTCAACAACCAAAGCTCCACAACCTAACCTTTTACTTGATCGAAATACGATCAACTAAGAATTCTTGTATGCTATAATAAGATTTATTTAACAGTATACTTTTAATTTTAAATTTAAAAGCAATTAAAGGAAGGTCTAAGATATCTTGTGGAAGCTTATTATATATGCGAACACTCATGCCCATGAAGGATTTTTTAACTTTTTGCAGACGAAATATCTGCGTTGAAAGTTTATTTTTATTTCTAGTATTTATAGCGTGTCTGTCACTGTTTTTTACATATCTATCCAAATTGTGACGTACAAATAAAATGTTATTAAATATGTATTGAGAAACAACCGTAAGAATACCAATTTCTTTAAAGACATCTCTCAGGGAATCTCTAGCTTTTAAGTTATAAATAGCCCGCACAGCTCTTTTTTGTAAAATAAATAGAGAATTAACTTCAGCAGCACTGCCCCATAACAAAATACCGTAAGACAAAATGCAATGAAAGTAACTAAAATAAACAAGTCGAGCTGTATTGACATCTGTTAATTGTCTTATTTTTTTAATTGCATAGACGGCAGAGCTGAGTCTCCCTGCGAGTGTTGAGAGATGGGGGTTCCACTGGAGCTTTTTATCTAAAGTTATACCTAGGAAAACCGTTGAGTCAGTCATTTCCAAAACTTCATTGTTAAGGAGCAGGCTACCATTCTGACTTTTTACATTGGGAAGTGTAAACTCCATGCATTTGGTTTTCCTTGTATTTAAGACCAAATTATTTATTTCGAACCAATGAAGAACACGTGACAGAGCGCTGTTTACTTCGTCATAATTAGTTCTATTACGCCCGCCTTTAAAAATAAGAGAGGTATCGTCAGCAAAAAGCATAATGTCACATAAGCCCTTTACGAAAAAGGGCAAATCATTAATATAAAGTAAAAATAAAAAGGGACCAAGAATAGATCCTTGTGGAACACCCATCTTTAGGTAAGAACCAGCCGATTTAGAATTATTTACATCAACCGTCTGGACTCTTTGATCTAGGTAAGAGGCAATAAGATCAAGCGCAACACTACGCACACCATAGTGGTTAATTTTGCATAGTAACGTTTGATGGTCAACGCAATCAAAGACCTTGGATAAATCGCAAAAATAGACCTTTAAATATTTTAAAAAAGTGTTAAAAAAAACAATTTTTATGCATTTTTACACTTATAAAACTAGAATTTATATTTTTTGTTTACATGTAGTAAAATGGTAACGAAGGTTAAATCTATATTTTCAATGTATAAAAAAGTAGGTATTCAGTATTTGACTCCAACCGCAACCAATAGTTTATTTTTTATTAGCGGTTTGTCTGGGTATACTTCTTTATTTGCGCAACACACAATAACTACTAAACGGATTTTAACCTAAATTTATATGGTTATATGCTTTTTATGCTTTTGAGTTAGATTATGAAGATAGTATAGTTAGGTGAGCTTCTACACTGGAAAAAGTTTTCGAAGGCATGAGAGAAAACAAAAATTTTTATGGGTTTGAATGACATTAAAACTAATATAGGAGTTTTAATATATAAGTTTTTTAGACTTTTATTATTTGATTATTTAGGAGAAGGGGAGGAACGGAACTTGGCTAAAAAAGAAGGAAAGAAATATTCAAATAAATGAACTTGCAAATACCAATATCGATTTATATTTAATAAATCTATCTATTTCACAAAGTTCTCTACCATTGTATAAACAATAATTTATCACACCCTTACAATACGACTTCGATCTTCGGCATATTATTTCAAGCAATTTCTCAATGTTTTTTTCATCCATTTCTATTCTTTTAAAACTACCCATATCCATAATTTTAATTATTCTCATTACATACTTTTCACTTTTTATTTTACCTTCGGAATTACCTTCACCGTATCACAGAACATTACTTCTCATATAAGGATAAAATAAACAAGAGAGATATAACGGCAAAAGTCTTAATATTTGCATTAAACCTCTTGGGAAACACGCCACTTCCTTTTAACAAAGCATATATATACTATAGGGTATAGACAACTGAAATGACTTCTAAGTAGAAATACGGAGCAGTCGCAGCACTCAGCCTTTCCGATAAATGGCTTACTTCCTGTCTATAACTCAATATGCAAAGTTTTACAGTATGCCTTTTACATTTTATACGAACTCTTCGAAAAATACTTATAAAATTTTTCGAAGTTCTCAACTTAAGTAGATAAGAAGATTCAAATAAATTCCATTTATATTTTTGATATTATTATAATTTAGCTGAACAGTTTTGGTTGTGTCTTTTATAAAAACGCTCTAATATGGATAGCATATCTATTGAGAAAGGTTGTATACTGCAATTAAAATTAGTTTTAAAAAACCTTACACAAATGTAACAAACTTTAGTAGGAAAGAAGTATTAGTATGAAAGAATATCACTTAAAAACAGTATTGTTTTTTTCGAGTTCGATGGCTACTATTAAACTGATGTTTCGAATTCACCTATCTTTATATCACACGGATGGAGTTGTTTGTAAATGTATAATTACAAACAAGCTAAAAGGAACAATTCTATAATAATTTCTATCACATTAAAAACAATATTTATATTACAAAAGACTTTGAATGTAAGATAATGATATTTTAAAAATTTCATTTTGTTTCATAAAAATTTTAAAATATCATTATATTCCATTACAAAACATGTATTTAAACAACAATATGGTTTTCGACATCAAAGATCCATAATGTTTTATTAATTTGTAAACATTTTTTCAATCATTTTTAATCTTCAAAGTTACAAAGCTAAACAAATCGACGTAATATAAAATCCCTTTGAGGATGCCCGCATTGGCTTTTGTAACTTCGTAAGATATTATATATGTAATTCGTAGGTGTAAATAATATTTTTTTTATGATTAATATTTTAGAATATGTGCCGTTTGGTTACAGATTTTGAATAATATGGAATAATTAATTCATTATCAAAATCTACATTCACAAGAACAGGACTTAGCTGAGGTCTCTGGGATGTCCCTGTTATTCATCCAAACGAATTATCTTGCTGGTTTAAAATATGTAAATAACAAACTAAGACTAGTTTCAGTACAAATAATATATAACCAGCAGTATATTTTCATGCAACCAGTATGTTTAAAATATTTATTTTATGTGGTAAAGAAATTGATATTATAAAACCAAAAGTAACGCATTTTTATTTTTTTTTTGAACTTATTAAAAACTGGGTGTAAGTATAAAAACATTTGAAAAGGCATTTTAATGTTTTATAAATATATACAATTGACATGTCTATAAAAGAGAAAATACAACAAAACAACGAAATGGAATAAAAAATGTTATTAGTAACATAAATTGGCCATTACAATTTTAGTTTAAAACCGATTGCAATAAAAGGAACAGGTATTTTTCATAATTTCCAGATGTATTTATATTTAACCTACATCGCTTTATACAAGTAGGTTTCAAATTAAAAATTTATTTCTAAATTACAATTTTAAAATCATTATATCTATTGGTTTTTAATAAAGACGGTAGGACATGTCAGAATAATTAAAAAGAAATAAAATTCATTCATTATAATTAATTCTAACAATTTTCCTTCTAATTATGCCTACAGGAAAAAATCGTGTTGTATCCGGTGGGTTTATACCGATGGGAATTCGATATTTCAAGCGACCTTTCATTACAAACTCATTATCGATCTTATCTACGATTTGGTTATTTTTTTAAGGACAATTTTCTCCCATAATTTATTTGGTGACCACCTCGTTGAGTGATTACTGTATCAATAGGAATTAAATATGAATTTCAATAATCAACATTGGGAAATACAAACATGGAAAATGTATTGTTTTATTGAAATATTGAATTGTAATGATTGTATATAATAGATTAAATTCAATTGATTTAACTTTATTTGTCTACAAAATAAATAAAACCCATTTTTATAATTGAAGTAATGTACCATTTACATTAATAATTGTTTATTTATATAATTTATAGATGATTAACTATAGAAAGATATTACTTATAATGCTACATTTTTAATGTATTTCATTTGTTAGTTTTTATTAAGGAAAATTATCAACAAAAACTCAAACAGTTGTTGCATTACACAATTTCAAATGTGAGTGCTGTTATAGTGAAGTGAAATTTATAGAGTGAACAAAATGTGAAAAGTGTACACCATGTGGGCGGCGGAGCTGAGCTGGTTTTTCATATTATTTGGTGAGTTTCATTTACTTTTATATTTCATGTGACTTTCAATAACTTTGTAATGGTTATTCAAAATATTTAACAAAGTATTTAATGGATGTGGATAGATATACTTCTGTAGTTTGCGAGGATATATAAAAGTAATTGATTGTGAATATTTTTTCTCCTGTAATAATAACTATAATAATAATTAATAAATTCAAGTATCAAGAAAAATGTATTATCAAGATGACTAATTAACTGACTTACTGACAGACACTTACATCTTGTCTACCCGTGAACACGATTGCTGCAAAGCATTCGAAACGTCGGGTTAAAATTAAAATGTAAAATATACGCGAATTTAATCCGTAAAAAATATTTTTATATCAAGAAAAATATGACATTAAAAAATCTTTGATAATATACCAGTTAACATAACATTCAACAAATATAATGTTACCCATAGGACGAATACAAATAAACTTTTACTATTACAAGATAAAGGCTTTTGTAAACGCTTCTAGGAAAGGGGATAATAACGATTCTACCCTTAAAGCCGGTGCTTTTACGAAACCTAATAGTTGTTTAGAGAATAGCTGTCCATTTTTGTTATAGGGTTACCGGCAGTTTGTTACGGAGAATAAAGTAGAATAGAGCCTTCTTTTAACTAGATAATATACTACGAATTATAAGGAAAAAAATGTTTATATTATTTATTCTTTGAAACTTAATGAGTAACATTTTAGTTCAATTATAATTTATGAAAAGTGGTTTGAGAGAAAAATCTTTTGTGATCTGAAAACAGTAAGAATTCAAAAAATAAAAAAAAATGTAATTAACACAAAATAATAACACATATCGTTCAATTATCTTATAAAGACACTATAATTTAAAGGTATTTTTTTTGTTAAAAATAAAACAGTGTTAGAATTAAATTTTTATTTTTAATTTTGAAAGATACTAGATCGGAATAATATTTATTCATACATGTTAAATGAATAAATTCTAAACATCCAAAACAATGATACATGGTTTTAAACAATAAAAAATAATGTTACAAATCACAACGTTTTATAAAACATTGAGGGAAGGTAATGGAAATTTAATTTACACAAAACAAAACTCCCATTTGTGTAACATTCATACATATCGGACTAAATAATATTTTTTACAAAACCTGGCCAATGCTTTAAGAGTAACAATAAAAAACAACAGGACGTGACGGGAAACAAAGTACATTTTTATCGGCGCTAGGGATCGCGGTAATGGCCGGTATTTCGGTTCGACTCTGCTAAATTCGGACTATGAAAAAATCTGCATGATTAAGCGAAAAAAATTTTATATACACATAACTTGTTTAATCGTTTATGCAATATTATGCCTAATTAGGCATAATATTGCATAAACGAATGTTGTTATATGGTCAAACTTGTATCAATTAAATGTTATAAAATTAATTAATAATTATTTGACGATGACAAACACAAACAAACATAGATATAGTTAGTGATATACATCAAGTAAATTATACACATACTAGGTATACATTTAATATTTGAATACCAGACAGTTAAAGTAAAATATTTTAAATCGATAACGTTGATATACTTCAAACAAAGTTTAGATTTGTTTGCAGTATATTCGTCAAAACCATATGCGTTTTGAAAAATTGAAAACTTTTTTCAAGAGCAAAGAAAATAAGATGGAGATGTAGATGTAAAAGGGTAGATTTTATAATTTATGGATATTTCACGCTTTTATTTCTGACTACTTTGCCTTTCTGTTGTCATTTTATTTATTTATCTGCACCAAAGAGCTTCATATGTAATAAGCTTAATTAAGAACATGTCAAATGAATGAATGAGTCAAAGAAAGTAAAAGATGGAATTTTACTTTCTTTTGACTCATTCAAATAAACAAAATAAAAGGTCAACTTTATTTAAAGAATCCTTTAAAATTATTATGTGTTTATTATTTACAACCTACGAAATCACCTTTATTATATACTTCTAATATGAGTAAATATTCAACTGTAATTACTGAATAAATTTTCATGTTTGATTTGAGTCTTTATTGTAATTTCTTATATAAGAGACTGTAAACAAAAAACTTCCAATATGTTATTTATTATTAGCTTTTTAAATTATAATTTTGTGTAAACATAATAATTGTTGTTTTTTTCGTTGCCATATAACAATGTCTTTTTGTATCTTCTACTTTTATAATGTAACATGCTGTGTACATACATGTATAAAGCTATGATTAAATAATTAAAATAAATAAACCATGTCAGTAGAAGTACTGACACGGTTTTTGAAATATCATCATTTGGGTTTCATTGTTTGTTATCTTTTGGTGTTATTGGCATACATTAACTATTTCCACATCGCCTTTGTTATAGTGTGTTTTAGAATAAAGATCATTTGAAAGTTTTTATTATCGTTACTTGAAGAGTTATCCCAATTGGGATTACCGATTTAGGATTGCGGCATATGTCAATTTCGTCTACACTTCTCTTCTGTCGCCTTTTTTTTTTGTTTTATTTTTTCGATAAAAAACCTATAAATTAAATTTTTAATGGACTGAAATGAAAAGAATTTTAGTATAGTCGGAATGGACTTAAGTATATAATAAATGTGGTTTCAGTTATACGAGTATAAATATAAATTAAAGTTCGTTAACCATACATAAACTGTTTTATATTAAAACTTTACTTAGAATTTACACCATATTTGTACAAATAATAACTATTAATACATTTTTTATTTATAATGCTTTATCCATTTTATTATCATTGTAAGTTATAATTATGTATTTCTTTTTATTTATTGAATATTCTTATTTTATTTATTGAATAAAGATTTAAATAAAATGAACAGAATTGAAAATTTTATATCAGTATTTGGAGTAGAGCATTTTACATCATTCACAAAAAAATTAGCACCCAAAAACATTTTTGTATGTGTTTTGATAAATTGGATTCTAGCTATAACTTTAATAACATGATCAATTAAAAAAAATATTTTCTATATAACTTCATGAGAGTAAAACTAAATGATATATTATCTTTATAATAACAAGAATCGAAGACAAGATGTTTTCTTATGATGAAATATAATAAATATAATTGTTAACTACAACAGTAATGTTCAATAAGAAATTGTTTTTATTTATCAATTTTATTTTCTTTGTCTTGTTATTTTATTATTTCATATATACCTAAAGATATTAAAAATTTAACATGAAAAATTGTTTGTTAGATTTTGGTGTATAATTTATAATACAGAAATAAGTTATAATAAACTACAAAAAGAATATATACAATTAGCTGTTTCCCACGGTTTGAGCAACGCTGTATAGGTAAGAAAAACAATTTTGTTATGTCGGACGATTGTAAGGTAGTTGTCTATTTTTCTTTACCTTGGTAACAATATCTTTATCAACTGTATCTTTATTTGTCGTCTTTATAGTGATTGTGTGAGGATTATCAGTAGTCATGAAAATATAACAAAAAAAAAAGTGAAAAAGATTACGTACATTATATATTTATTAGAATGAATAGGAAACCTCTGAAACAATATAAAAAAACATATAATATTATTACCTCATTCCAAAAATGTATACTTGATACAAAATATATTTAATACTGATACATGGAAAACCTTGTGGACCATTCTGTGTTTTTTTCAGTTTATTTGCGGAAAACTGTGAGTATATGGGACAGAGGAATGTCTTGCTATATGTTGAAATAAAATGTTTCAACTATGAATCATTAAGAAAATCGTATATATTATATAAAATAATATTTACTGAAGTATTAACAATGTATTTATATTTTTCAATAATTGATCTTCTACGTGAAGTACTTAAGAATGTAAATAAAAAATATATTTTATTTCTATTTGTATCAAGGTTAGTTAGTAAAAGCATTATTTAAGTAGTCAAATTATTTACTTTTTTAGCAATCCTATTACAAAATTATTAAAATGACAATGATTATATTTCGTAATTGGATAACTTGAATTTATTTATTAAGTTTGTGTGCGAGTCTACAGACTATAGTGCTTACTATTTGGAATTGTGACAACTTAGTAAAAGTTGTAATTATCTATATTTGTTTAATAGACAGGTGAATAAATGAAGGGATCGAATATTACTTTCTGAAGTACATCTTAATAATAATTGATATAAAGTAATAAGATAAGTACTTACTAAAATAAATATACTTATTTTCGTGTAAAATATATTTTTATTAATATATATTTGAAGGTAAACAATAGGATATCAATATGAAGGAGGCGTCTTCGAGTATAATTAGTAGTATAGCTGATCTAAATCGGTCTAAATTACAAAAATATTTAAATATATTTCAACTTCGTAAAGATTATTACTAGATTCTAATCAGTTAAGTGTGCAAATGATGTTTGTGAAAATTGTTATCACCATTTCAAATTTTCTAATGCGATTTCATTTATGTAATATAGTACTTTTGGACGGTTTAAGGGTGCGGATAATGAGGGTACAATCTTTTAGTATAGTGTCACAATTCTACTAACTGGTCTTAAAACGAATTTTATCCTGATAGTTTTAGGTACTTATCAAGGAAAATTACTATTTAGGGTGCTTAGGGTCAGATGTATTAAGTGTAAAGCTTCTCATTCATTATGTGATTGGGATAAAATGTTTTTTTGAAAAGCCTGGTTGGTCAAAATAGTTATTTGTTTGGTCAAAAGCTTTACTAATGTCTATTTTGAATAATTTACACGAAAACTTAGTGACTAAGGAGTATCCTTCGAGCTACCACAATATCAATTTAAAATATCTAGTCAGTAACATATAATAAAACTGCGTTATTTATATTTTATTTTATTTATATTTTTTTTAATTTTGATAGCTTATGGCTTCTAAACAAATATTATGATTGATATTGAAAAAGAGGATATTTTTATATATTTTTAGCCCCTGTCTAAATCACAAACAAATACAATTTCAAAGCCTCTTAGTAAATGATTACAAAATAAAATATCAGCTTTCTAATATCAGCCTGAACCCAGACTAAGCTGTTAACAATATGTCATTGAAATCGGTATTTTATTCATAACCTATTATAGATTAAATATATATTTAAAAGGTTATACAATATGACATTAGCCACAAAGAGTACCAAATCTTTATGATAGTCGTAAATCCACTTGTTTTATTTTGAATGAACATTTCGTATTCAGGTTATTGTTACAAAACATGCATACAATTTAACATTAACATATTCTGGAATACATCAGCATTTCCATTATGTCGACTATGTGATGTGGCTACATCATAGAATTAAATATGTTAATGTAAATATATAATTGTTTAAAGAAAAATACTTTTACATAAGTTTTGATTTAATTAAAAGCATTAAAATACCAAAAACATAAAAATGGTTTAGAAGTAATTATGTAAAAAATGCATGAGACATAGAGCAATATTAAGTTATTATCTGTCAAATTAATTAAAATCAATTTTGTAATGTTCGGGTGCAGGTGTAACAGCTGGTGGAGGTGGCTGGGAGCCTCTTGGTCAGCCATACTTTGATAACAGCACGAAGCGAGAGGCTACCGCCGCCGTGGGACAGCCTGCGTATCTGCATTGTAGAGTCAGGAACCTGGCGGATAGAGCTGTAAGTTCATAATGTACTTATTATATGCACATGCATACACACCTGTATAATTTAAAATTTAAAATAACCTACTAAAAAAAATATCATAAGAGTTAAGCTAATTTTAGCGTTAGAAAAAATACAATGAAGATATATAATTTAAAAAAAAATAATAGTGCAACAAAAGTAGATAAGATATAATAATATAAAATATACCGAATATGGGAGAATGTTACAACGGTCTCCACTGCAATGTCAGTTGGTCATCAGAGTTGTGCCAAGTTTTGTGAGCCTTGATTACTATATAATTACTTGGCTGCACTCATGTCAATACTATCGGATATTTGCGACTTATTTCGAACCCATTCAGAATCCGTGATTAGTCCGACGAAACAGAGTAATCTTTCCACGCAAATTCATAAAACCAACTATTCAGTCGGCAAATTGATAGAATTTATTTGAGTAAAGCCAAATAAAATGTTATTGAATGACAATTATGTCATTCCCATAATAATTTGTCTATTATCATCATTAGTACGATTCTTTGATTTAATTGGTTTAATAAGTCTTAAATATTGTTTTATAGCGACTTAAAATTATTAGACATATACACATTTTAAGTTAAACAATATTAAACTAGATTAGAAATTTTGAATACGTAATCAGCATACCGATCCAGCTTTTATCAAAGTTTGAAAATCTCGCTAAAATATTTGGGACTTGTTATAATACAAATATAACACCAAAATAAGAGTTAAATTGATCTGAATGTAATAAAAACAAAGAAAATATATTGTATTTCGAAAAGTAAACTAAGTAAAGTAAGGACATATTTTAAAAAAAATATTATGTTATTTTCCATTTTATTAAAATGTTTTTTTTTTCATGTGTGTTTTAATTAAAAAAACTGAATAAAGAAACTGCATCGGAGCGGAAACTCATTTACTGATAACAAAATATAAAGTAGAAATATTTTTTAAATAACATTTCACATTATTTGCGTTCTTTTGTTGATTTTTTAAATATAATAAATAAAAATAAGTAGAAAATTGGATAATAGATAAAATTAAATTAAACACATAATTGCCCGCGGCTGCTATCGTCGTTTCTACGAAATTATTTTAGTATTAGGGCTATATGTAATCTGGCTCCTTGTTAGTGAATTAATAACGTGAAAATATCCAATTGACCTTGAAAATTAATTTAGAAATCACAGACAGGCACTTCAATGTTATTTATTTATAGATAGATAATTAATTTACTAATTTAAAATAGTCTTTAAATTTTAAACATTGTTCGTATTATTTTTCTCTTCACAAATGGTGTCTGAGATGACAAATTTTATACACATATACCTTGTTATAATTGCACAGCTTTATAAAATATTTATAATAAAAATCCATAATATTAATTTCTTAACACAATTTAAACAAAAGAAAACGGATAAATTTTTTATCTCATTATATATTTTTTTCTTAATTAATTTAATGAAAAATCATTGCATGCTATCAATTACGTTGTATTTCAGTTTTAATGAGCCTCTTATTAAGCGTTTTTTTATTATGGTAGAATAGTAGCTGCTAGTGAGTAGCTTCAGATCAATATAGTGAATTATAAATCTTGAACATAAATCATACCAATAAAATGATATTTATTACAAAAACACCGAATTAAATTCCTAAACGAATCACTTCGTGCAAAATTAATAAATTGTGAAAGTTTATGCCCAAATCCATTATGAAGAAAAAGCATCAACTGATAGTTTGTAACTAACTACCAGCTGTCACGATTTCCAGCCATTTGTTAACGTCTAAACTACATTTAACGCCAATGAGGTCTTATGTTTTTGTTACTACAAATGTTCATTATTTGCACTAAGTGTATTACAAAATCACCTTATCTTATGAATTCGTGTATATTTTACTTAATTTTTAATATATGTATCTATTAACTTAATAACTCAGTTTTATTAAAATCGATTAAAAAAGCGGTTAAAAATTATAGCCTGATAAAAGCAGGCTTCAAACGAATGTCAATATATTTATTTTATTGCACAACTTGTACCCACAGAATTTGTAGACAAAATACTGACAAAATATTTTTAAATTATAATAGTATTATCTACATTTGGGTGTTCAGAAAATTTATAGATACATAAAATTTATAGATATAGAAATAGAAAGCGCTGAAGTTCATTGATTCGCATAAAACATATACGACTTTTTTGAGTGCCTTATATTTTTACTTCAAACCACTAAGATATTGCATAGCTTGGCGTTTATTTGAGTCAGAATATTCAGAATTATCTTTTACGTGGTTTCCGATGTGAGTTCGAAATGAATAGTGTCCAAATTGCCATTGAAGGGTTTTGCTACGCTGACTCATTCGCGCCGCAGATTGCGTCGATTCACTGTTACGACTGTCGTTTTGGTAAATTGATAAAAGAAAAATAACAAAATAAACGATTTTATTTCTCCTTTTTATAAATAAAAAATTCCAACCAGAAAAGCTTAACGCATAAAAATATATATTTTTGTATGTATTGGGAGTTCTCTACTATTTATTTATTAAGAGTAATTGAAAAAAGATTATGTATTTTATTAAGCTTTCCCTGTGTTGCTACGGTGAACGATTAGATTTGGACAAGTTTTTCCATAACAAAAAAACAAAATTTGCAATAACAAACCAACAACAATAACGCGAAGTATTATTATTTTAATAATATTTTTAAATCTGTTTTTGTGCAAAAAAAATAATACTAAAACACATTATTTCTAATAAAAACCTTGACAACTATTGCTATTTGTAAACATAAAATAACGTTAATCATTTACATACAATTCCACTTAAAATTAAAAAAAAGTTTTTAAAAAGAGAAAGAGACATTTAATCCAAGTTGAATCGACAGTCGATATTTAATTGTATAGTCGGAATATTGATGACAAACTACGAATTTAAGCTGTGATGTTGTTATACAGGCTCGAATGGCAGCTCAATTTAACTGATACTATCGGCCTACTGCTCTTCAAAAAAGTTTTTACACCACATTGTTTATTGAATTTACTACAACTATGCGGCCATTTTTATAAAATATTAGTCAAATACATTGACTTTTTGAATAAAACTGCAGACAAAAATATAAATAAATATTATATTTTTATATAATTTACTATATGTACTATCACAACTAGTAACAAAATAGGATAAAACGAAAACTAGTCGCTGTTTCTACTTTTACTGGAACGAGTATAATGCTGCATGATCTAGGCTTGACCCATATAAACTTTAACACGAGGCGAAAGAATAGTTCGTGAATATGCAGTTATACCCAGTTAGTTCACTTAGTTCCATCGCCACGAAGCTTTTAAATGCGGTGGTAAGAAACTTTTAAACCTTGAGGCGAAACCTTTCAAATTCTCCAATACACCGCTATATTAAAACAGTGAAATAGGTCAGGAATTGTTATAAAAGTCGTAAAATAGGTTACTGTTTTTATTCCAAATGTATAATTTTATTTACATTGCACATCCAACTCAGTTACGGAATCGTGATAATTTGATATGTGAATTTATAGGTCGCTTGATGGATATTTAAGCTTTATATTTATTTTAATTTGTAAATGTGTAAATATTTTTTAAATATTTCGGAGAAACGTTGGTATAGCATAGCGATAGGTGGGAAAGCAGAACCTTTCGATAGATGGACAGGACTCCTGTGCCCAATACTGAGATCTGTATAGGCTGATGAATTCTGTACTAACAGACTGCTTTTCCCTTCAAAAATGCAAATTTTATTAATATCTATTTATAGATACAGATAGCTTAAATCAATTTTGGTTTTGAAATTTGCTTTATTAGTGAGCACATACAAATGATTTATATTACTATATCTTTTTAGATTTGTATCTTTTTACAATATGACGCAAATAATTCGGAACTAGAACATCTTTGGAAACACAAGAAACGTGTAACGGAAATAAATCACCGAAATAAAATAATATAATCGATACTGGCTATTCTCATTCTTTTTACGCCCACAATTTTTTTTATTGGTTCATAATATTTTTATGTTTTAAGAATAAAGTAGATGTAAGTGATTGCGTAATTCCTGATATCTGGTAAAATATATTTATTTACTCTTTGGCTGATCAGCTTTTCCACGGATGACTTGTCTATATTGCCAATTCAGACACATTTCTTACATTTATTTGTTCCATTGCGAATCAATCATGCCTTCTCCAGTAATCCTTTTACACGAATGAGTGAAACATCCGACCTTTAGGCGCCTCACTTGACATGTATGAACTAAATGTTTTACTAAAACAATAAGCAAATAATAAAACTTTTATAAAATATACATTACTATTTACAATCTACTTAATTATTGTCTTAAGCTAAAATGAAGGGACTTAGTATTATATATTTCATTTAGAATATTTAGATCGCAGCAGAGTACTGGAAACTTTCAATCCGTGGACTAATTCTATTGTTCGCCGTCCGTCTTAGCTGTTCCAGATTGTAAGGTGCTCTTGGTATAACGAGAAATTTTAAACAACTTCACAATTACGGATAATTGGTTCTCGGGCGTCTTTACCGAAATTATTTTCTGAAATTTTAAGCAGTTTAATTTATATATCTTCGTGAAAGCTATTGAAATTATAAATGAATTTAATTTTTTAGAGAATTTTTACACTTTTTAAGAAAAATATATATTTATGCTTTCTATAATTAGGTCAATTAAGATGTTTGTATTTCATTTTGTATATATTAATAAAAAATATTAAAAATTAAAAAAACTGTTTCAATTTATAATAGCGAAAGAGAAACATTAGCAAAACGGCTTTGTTATTTTTAATTGACTACAGGATGTTCTATAACTCGAAAAGAGCTTAATTTATGTGAATAAAAGAAACTATATAGTAAATAGAAATTATACAGTAGAAAAATATAATGACGTACACGACATGACCTTCTATATAAAGTAATACAGGCAATGACATTGCGATAGATAGTTATTAATACAAATATTCCAATCAGAGTACTAAAATAAAACAATTTTTATTGTAGGTGTCTTGGATTCGCAAACGCGACCTCCATATTTTGACAGTTGGAGTGCACACATACAGCAGCGACGCGCGGTTTGCAGCTCTCCACGCCGATGGCTCCGACGAGTGGACCCTGAGGGTAGCGCCGGCTCAACCACGGGACTCCGGTGTATACGAATGCCAAGTGTCTACAGAGCCCAAAATTAGTTTGTCATTTAGACTCACTGTTGTTGGTATGTATTCTGTTTTATTCTATGTACATTTCTGATATGATATGTGAGAGTTAATATTTAAATAAGATTAACTGCTGTTAAAAATAAAATCTATGATAAGCTTATTAGTATCCTAGTGTTGGCTACTTGTGTAATCTCAAGAAAAATAAAAATAAAATAGGTGTGCTGTTGTCACCAAAATATTTCTATTTATTTATTTTTATAGGGATACGTATCAAATATATTTTAAGAATTGTTTTGTTAATTTCAAGTTTAAATATGTAGTAGTTCCAAATCAAATTTTCATTCTTATAATCGTCGTAGAAATCCACGCTGGGTGACTCAGTGTACATATTTTTATGAAAGTTAGTAATACATAAATTAGAAAAGATTTGTACTTCTTTTTTATGTATTAAATACGATCTATTTATATTGTTTGATAACTATTTGGTAAAATAAATTTAATCGGTTATGAAACTTAAAATAAATGATTCAGCAATCATATTCTGTTAATTCCGTACTTATGTTATAATTGGCATAACTTCGTTGATTATTCATTTATTCTGTCATTACTCCATTTTGAATCCTTATAAATTTACTCTGATATATTTTTTATTCGTGAAATGCTACCTTCTTATATTAAAGGTTGAAAGCAAAGATAAAAATAAAATGAAAGTATTACAAAGAGAGAAGCTTGAATCATCAGGACTTTAAAGATCAAAGAATTATGAAGCAATTTCGTTTAGTATACAAGCCGCATTCATTAAAACATTTTACAAAGATTATAAACAAATGGTATTTAGATTTTATTGATATAATTCAACGGCTATTAAAGTAAACATACTTCAAATATAATTTGTATTATGAATAATAATGCAAACAAATTCACCTGTACAAATATGAAACTCAATATATGTATGGGATGGAATCATATACGTTGATATTATGTGTTTTAGTTATTAAAATTGTATCCGTGTCTATGTAATTATACCAGTCTCGTCTACACCCTTAGTGTATTCTTATTAGAGCTTTGATACTATATGAAAATAATGAAGGACGTTATATTATATATTTTTTAGATTTAACACTATTTACTACATCAAACAAAATTATTTCCAATCTTCCATTGTTGGTTTGGCTGTGTGTCATTTATTGCTAGGCACAATAATGTATAATATATACAATAATTTAAAAATTTTTAGGGTTTCCTTTTTTTAAAAAGATGGTTATTAAAGTTAACCAATTAATACAAAAAAATAACAAATGAAGATAAATTATTTAGTTCTTCAAATCTGGAATTCAGTCTAGTCGAATTAAGTTTAATTTTCGGAGTGGATTGATTCTTTTGAAATAGTATTGTATATTTAAAAAAACAGAGCACTTCTTAAACCTAAAAAAACTTCAGCCCACTCGCACGATTTATTCAAAAGCACTTAAAATTAATGTTGATTTTGTAATAATATTATTTTGTACACAGTGTCTAAAGCTGAAATTTTAACTGGACCGGAGCTGTTTGTGAGGGCGGGTTCAGATATCAATCTCACTTGCGTCGCAAAATACGCTCCCGATCCCCCAAGGTAAGTCATTTAATATCAATTTCAAAATTACTTTTAGAAATGATGGAATATATATTGTCAGCTGTAATAACACACAAATATTAATGTTTATAATATAACTAAAGTTATTTCAATTTACCAGAATGTTGATGTAAATTGATCATGAACGCATTGATTAATGATTTTAGCACTAGTATACAACTGATACCATTGTAATCTAATATTAAAAAGAGGGTAGTTTAAAAATATTATTATTATAGTCTATTACATGTTCATTGTGCATATGATGTAGGGCAATTTGTTGATTCTTACTGTTTTAGGCAATACTATGACGTACGTCAATATGTAAATAATAACATCTAAAAGTAATATATACATTGTATGTTATATATATGGATCAAGACGTAAAAGATTGACATTAATCCATTTTCACTCTTATATATCGTATATTGGACCGCACTCCAATTATTTAATCACTTTAAAAGGGTATGCATCAAATACACCTACACAATGTACGTTTCATCACAGCTATGCGGGGTCTTAAAATAGACGCAGCTTTTGTGTAATGCAATTTTCTCTCTATTAACGGCAACGGTGATAGGTGACTGGCTATATTTATCTCCTGTTATCAGAATATTACAAATATTATAATATATTGACATTGACACATATTGACATGTTGTAATATTTCGGTAAGTTAATTATGATAATCAAATCTTTTGTGTTATTTTATATTAAAATTTATATAAAGTGATCAACGAGAAAGCAATAGTTACAAAAAAGGTTTAGTATTCTGTAATTTTATTTATCATTACCAAGTAATTACAGCATATGACATGAACAATTAGTCTACATTTGAATGAGCTTAAATGCTATGTTCTCCCTAATGCAGAGATTCGATTTGATCAAGAATATTTGACCCCAAAAGAGAGAATTTTAAAAAGTGTCAAACAACTTTATTGAACTAGTTAGTGTGGCTATCTCGTACAAACCGACCAATCCACAGTCGTCTCCTGGTATTATACCTATTACAGGGCGCGTCTTTAGCATGTCAAGTTAAAACCAAAAATCTATATCTTAATTAACAAACGGAAATAGGTGTGAGTCCTATCACATTAACTTCCTGTGTAAGAATTATGTATAGAATGTTATTTTTTTTTATAAAATTTATATCATTATTGCATTATTAGATAATAAGATATTATTTATAACGCGAATATACGTTTTTTCAAAAAAACCGTTTGGTCGTTTTCTATAACTTTAATTATTATTTTTTTATTTATTCAGCCTAATCTTAAAAACGCAAAATATTAACCGATTTAAAAGAAAATTTTCTTAAAATTACTTTTTTTTACTTTTATTATGATTTACAAAAATTAAAAAATTGTTTAACTCAAAATTATTTTTTTTATTTTATCAATAGCAAACATGCGAAACTCTCAAATAAAAATAAAATGAACATAAAGAACAAAAATATTTATTTAAAATTTCCAAGGGTCAAAAAACTTTACAGTATCATTTCGAAAAACCTTAATACTATTTTCCAAACCTATTTATCCTCACATATATAAACATGATAAGCTTATTTTCTAATAAAAGGGTCGGCTAAGGTCCCTAAGTGAGGCATTCTTTGCCTATCACCATTTAATGGTACCATGTGCCCGAGATCTTTTAGCGTAAAACCTTCAATTTGAATATTGATGGGTTGATTCGCAGCGTAAGAAACGTGAAGGTTTTATTGAGGCCACCTCATGAGTTATGCATATGGTATTATAAGTTCTCTTTTATAACATATTCCGAAGGCCACTGTAACCTAATTAAAAATTCTGTTTTTTGTTCTAAAAATTAATTATAATAGTTTAAAAATAATAAAAGTATGTATTACGATATAAAATAATCTACATTTTTAAAAATAATATTAAAGTTAATTAAAATATATTAAAACTGAAATATTGAAACAGATTTTTCAAAATAAAGTGTAATTTAATTGGTTTTCACTTTTCACGATCAAACAAAAAATTTTCAGTTTGAAAATAAAAAGGAATTTTTAAATTCATTCTTCATTTTCATTTCATTACGTGAAATTAAGTAATTTATGATATTATATTATGATTTTTTATGAATATACATAAATGTATATTAAATACTGTAAAAAAATTTGGAACAATACTTAATAGCGTAAAAGGTATCATGCTTTTGGTGAAATTTAATTATTATTTGTATTGTTTACCTTTGACAAAAAAGCTATGTAATAGCCACTTAAAGTTCGAACAGTTCAATTCACATTTCAAAATATCTACAAATAAGTTATTTCAAGCAGTGAATATAGAGCTAGGTAGTGATAAGTTGTTCGTTATTAAAATATTTTATACATACTGGGGTTAGGTTAATTACATTAAAAAAAGTGCTTGTAATTCAGATTAAATTATAGTGCAGATAGTTTAAAAATAATTCATTATTTTTATTTTTTATCCAGTTTTTATTTTACATTCAGATGTAAGTATGATGTAAGAGGAATGAAATAAAAATTATTATTATTTCTATTATTGAGGTGCAACTTCTTTAAAATTGTTGTGTTTCTAAACTCGTAGAAACGCAAAATGTGAACGATAAAGAAACAATCTTATTGCATAGAGTACTATTGATTAACTCACACAAATTTAATATCGAAGTAGTCAGACATTCAATTCGTAAAATCAAAAACAATTTATATAATTTCAGAAAAATCTTAACACTTTATTCTAAATATAAGGTCGTTCAACCTCATTTTGTGACGAATAATTGAATTAAGTCTTTATTGTTTAAACTTATCATACATAATTGTATGGATTTATTATAATCACTATCTTTCGTTGACGTCTAGAGACGTTTTTTTGCAGTAATTTGTGTATAGTTATTTTTATTTTGTGTCCTATTTTAGCAACCCTAAGCCTCGTAATGACACGCATTTGTTAAAGTCAAGACATAGAAACTGAGTCATATGTAATAATATATTATCTGTGTAATAAAATAATATAATAATAAATTTTATATTATTCTATACTAAGTACATATTTTATAATTAAGATGTCTATTTATAATCAAGACACATAAATATGTAAAGAAACTATTTCATTAATCATCTATTTCCTGATTAGTCTATATTTATATTTTTGGGTGATATGATACTTTTCAGAAGTTTCAGTTGGATGTCATGTTAGAATTGCACACATTATTTAATTATAAATTATATACTTGTCAATGCTAGTAAGTTTAAACAAAATTTTCGTAAGAAGTAAAGAAAAAAAAAAAACAAAACATTTTAGAAATTTTCGACCTTTTAGCGCAACCGGGTAGAAATGGATTATTCTTATTTGAAATGAGGTTACCAGTTATATACTGGCAAATGAGTAAAAAGGTTTTAAACAAATGAAGTTCGTATGAAGAAGATTATGTATTTCCCCGGGACTTGTTGTCTTTTTGTCTCTTCGAATTCAAGTCGAATGTCGCATAATACTGTTTCGTAAGAGCATCAAATAATGTCAAGTTTATTCAAATTATAACTTTGTATTGTGTTTTAAAAAAAATAATGGCTCTAAATTTAATATACAAAAAAAAAAAAATAATTTAACCTGGATTTTATCAACTTTAATCACAGACTACGTTTAGAGTTTGGAAACCATTTTACTTATCTGATTTTCATAAATAAAAAATATATCTCAGTAATAAGCATTAATATTTCCATCAGATCAGAGTAATTTTGACATTTAGCCGTTTTACTGCTTTACCCACTTTACAGTTGAAATTTTGATGATCGCAAGTCAATTAGGGTTCGCGTGCTACATTAAATCTTGTTAAGCAGGAAGTTACGCGCATTTGCTTCCTAAGTTAGGAACTTTCATTAATTTTGTTATTAGTCCGTTATATAGCGAATGTAACAATTAAAGCATAATTAAAAACTATAATCGTATGCATGAATGTGTGTAATTTCATTTAATTGTTGTAGGAGTAATAATAATACGTCACGAGAAGTATTTTATTTTAGGTGGTCGTTTAGAGGAAATGTCTTGGTAGCTTTTGTAATATGCCATTAACCTATAAACAGTTCAAAACATAAAAAAACAATTAAATGTAGAAATTAGAAATGGGGAAAACTTTTTAAATGAAAAATAATTCCTTTACCTTTTAATTATTATCTATTTTGCAATAACGTGGATGGAAAATGAAAATTTCAAATGTTTATTTTATTACAGTTTTATATACTGGTATCGTGGCGAGCAAGTGGTGAATTACGCTCAACGGGGTGGCATCAGCGTTGAAACTGAACAACGCACGCGTACCAGCCGACTTCTCATTGCACGCGCCGCCCCCCATGACTCTGGCAATTATACATGTGCACCTAGTAGCTCTGGTAAGTGTTGTCATTTTGATATACATATAAAATATAAAGAATGTCACTGAATTCAAGGAAGAGCAAAAATAACTAATTACTACTTAATTTTTATGTATCTCGAGCCGTTAAAACTTTGAAGTGTTGAAACATTTCTAAACAAAAACTATGAAAGTGACTGAAAACTAAATAACTAAAAAAATATGTAAATATAAATGTGATTAAACATTTTGAAATACTGCTCAATCCGAAAAAAAAGGCTGCAAATAAATATGATAAAAAAATTAGCAAGTTAACGTTCAAATGGCTAGCACATTCTTGGCCCTATTATGTAGTAGCCAAAACGCATCGTTTGCACGAAGCAGCGCTTGAACCAGATTATATCGTGCCATAATCGTAGAAGCACTAAAACGGAGCAAGTATGTGCATACTAAAGCGTAGTTATAATATGCGGTGTAGCACACTTTGAGAATAGTGCCATGTATTAGAATAGTGATACATTTTTAAAAGATTTCTTTAAAAATTATTAACGTACTGAATCACTCAAGACATTCATACATAATTAACTAAAATTTTGCTCTTAAATATATTTATGAAATCGAAATAACTATTAATAATAGGTATTTTTATTAAAATTAAGTTATCACTTAAAATTCTATTTTATTGAACTAAGAATATTTTACTTTGAGAAGACCAGTGGCTTTATTCTGATGGATATAAAGGAATGTCATTTGCATCTATTGGAGAATTCGATTACAATACAAAGGTGAGTAGAACACTAGTGACGTACTGTTGACATACAGTAAATTCGATAAAATTTACAGCCTTCTATCGTAATTGTTTTAACAGCACTGGTTAGTTTTGGTATTGCTGTAATCACACACATTTAAAGTTATTGTTTAAAGGAGTTTCAATTTCGTTTCAATTTCGAAATTTTAAAAACTATTTATTAACGTAACATTATCGATAATAATACATTTTTTTTTTATAAAATACAATATTTTTTTTAAACTACAAAACTTTTCATTAAAATATAAATTAAACAAATAACTTAAATAGAACTTAGTCTGCCATCGTGTAAATTATTATGTTGTAAATTAACAGAGAAACAGCTAAAGACGTTATACACGTGGTGAATTTCCAGTCAGCATTATTCGCATTTCTGTGGAGATCTTACGTCTAGTCATGCCTCGCTTATTATTAGTTTAACTAAGTACTGGCACGTGACTTTAATACACGATATATATTTGTGAAAAACTGGTGCTATATTTCACATGAGATAAATTGATAATTATACACTTTTATCATGTATGTACAAAAGTTTAGCACAAAAGTTTTATAAGTTAAATTGAATTTAAGTTAGTTTAGCTTTTATATTTCTAAAGAAATTTTAAAACCTATTGTGTTCTAACAGACAAGAGAAATAAAATACAAGAAATTTCAAGTCATATTAAATTCTATATAAATTCATCTTACCCAGGTGTAAGAGGAAATTTCAGGGTCCATCAAATTTGTTAGAGTGGCTACAGTAAATAAAAAGAAGAAACTCGGCCACCTGAGACTTAAACACATTTTGACATTAAATTTAATGAAAGCATTACTTTTACCTAAAATTATAAAGAAACTTTTTTAAATCGCCTTTGCGAAACCGAATTTTTTATAAAAAATTTTATGCCAGTGTAAAATGTTGATTAACTTCTTCACTTATAAAACGATAAAGTACAAACATTGAGATGAATTAAAAGCATTCAAAAAGTCCATCACATTTAAAAACAAGCTTTCTGAATATTAGTATTTTATAAAAGTAGAATAAGTATAAAATTGGAAATAGATATCATGGAATTCTTTACTAATAATGTGATAATTGTCTCAGTATTTCGTGTGTGTTTTATATTATTTGCTTTGAGGTACATATTGAAAATGAAATTTTAATTTGTTTTGGTGGTAATTTGTAGATGTTTACAAAAGGTCCAATGATTTCTATAATTTCATTTCATTAAAATTAAAAATTCCAACAGCACCAAACCACAAACTTATTGCTTTTAAGGCAACTGCACTTAATTTGGACACAATGGGTTTTGACTAATATTGTAATCGAGAAAAGTAATTTTAATATAAATATTGATTTAATAATAGTTCTGGGATACTTATTTAAAAGATAACAGCCAAAATCAGAGAGATTTCTATGAGAGCTTTCTCCTCTTTATTTATTTATTTTAATTAACATTATTAGGAATTTTACTATGAATTGTATTTATTTTATATTCGAATTGATTATAATAACAGTGGAAATATAAATATAGTTTAAATATAGTTAAATTTTGCTGTATTATATACGTAAAAGGATATTAACTTGCTGAAATCAAAATTTGAAGAAAATATCTAAATACATTGATCTTTTATTAAAATATAATAAAAATAAATATTTCATATATTTTATATATGATAATAGATATTATAGAATTTAATACATACTAGTATTTTACATATTCTATATTCACTCTTGAATCTTGAAAATTAATAAATTTTGGTTACTCATTACAATAATATTAATATTTGACGTAGTTTTATGTATTGTTTAAAAAATATGCTTAATTACACATTGTACGTTTAAAAGATTATGATCACAGATAAGAAGAGTAAGTTAAAATATATTAATAATGTCAAAGTTTTTAAATTATATTAAATATAGGAAATAACAAAGATATCAGTGAATAAGACATTAACTTAGTTTTCAGTGTACCGTTAATAATAAATATACTTAACGTCTTAGAATATTGTATGACATTATGATAAGATGATAATATAATATAATAATATACTGAAAGTAAGCGCATCATTCTCAAATTTTTAATATACATAATGTATAACAGCATCAGATGTAAACTTTATAGATGAGTGCAAATTCTACAACAAACAATTTTTTGTATGAGGTTTCATTAATTTTTTTTTCGTTTCTAACAGAATCTGCGTCGGTGATTGTCCACGTGCTGAGTGGAGAACGTCCAGCTGCAATGCAAAGTTCGAGCCCTCCTCCTATCGACCTGAGTCGAGTTTTCTACCCAGCCGTCGCGGTTGTAACAGCATCCCATACCCCGCCTTCACGGAGAGATTTCATCATCCATAACGTAGTGCAAGTGATTTTCATGATTATAGCTGTCATTATAACAGATGCTCTTACGTATTGCATTCATTATTTATTCATCTCTTCTTCTGAATCGAGTTGACCATTTAAATAAGTTTAACATGAAATGTAATTAATGGCATGCTTTATGTAAATTATATTATTGTTAAATTATGCATTTGGATACAACGAGAATGTAGAGGACTTAAAGGTCTAAAAAGTATGTTAAAACTTGAAATTATTTAAATATATATTGTTAGGTTTAAAACTTATTTATATTAAGAACAATAAAGCGTTATAAAAAGTGAAGCTTAAATTATTAAATTTGATAATAAATGTCTAAGAAGATTAATGCGCATCTACTCCAGTGGTTTTAAGTCTTGAGGCGATTATTCGCCGCTTATTCTCTTTCGTTTTCCAGCTAACTACGTCTGTCTTAATCCTGTAGCGGGATTAAGAGCAAATCGAAAACGTTATTCTCATCCGGAGCTGAGATTCATTATAAGAAGCTTAGTCTATGTGTTACGTATTTAAGCCGTCGGTCGGTCTCTTGGCCACGTTATTTGCCTTTCCATCATGCTCCGTAAACAGTACTATTACTAATTTGTAGTGAAACTCTTTAATTTTAATAAATTATAAAGATTTAAAACATATGTAACAAATTTCAAGAGCTTAACTCCGTGCACCAAAAAAACGTAAGTGAATCTTATAGTTCAAAAATTTTACATTTTATCATAATTTTACTTCACAGTATATATTACAGTACATCTGCGGGATTTATTTTGTTTATGTTTCTTGTGAGTATTATATAAATAAGATATCTATTAATATTGGTATTTTATGGAGGGCTCTAGCCAAAACTATGTACATAGTACAATTCCAATCTTAAATCTTACGTACTGTTACGTAAGTAAGTAGCTATGTTGCATATTAAATATAACAACCAAATGAAGTTCTTGGAATACCCTTGAGGGTATTATGGAGAAATCGTGTGTTAAAAATAAACGAAATTACAATTTAATTTAAATTTGAAATGCATTTATGAATGAACTTGTTAAATTTTATTTTAGATTACGTTTATAATAATATACGTAAACTTCATAAAAACTATTTTATTTTATTTTAAAATAGAAGCTAAATATGTAGCTGGTTCAATTCAAGTTAAATATTCACGGAGTTTGCTGAATATGCAAGCTTCGAGTGTTAGGTAAAGGTACCTTTGTAGATACTCCAAGTTCAGTTGTTTGGATTAGAAAAGCAATTTATTTATATTTTATGTTTTATTTATCTTCATATGAATATATTTTTTTACGATTTAATGGCTAGATATAACAATACCAGCCCATCTTACCTGTAGAATAAATTTGTTTATTTTTAAAATCAGAATACTCATTTAAATTAGCGATCTCATATAATTGTTAATGTAATGTTAATATAAATGTATAGTCTTTTCTGTTATTAAACAATTATTAATGTACGATGATTTTTGAGTAATAGTCGAGGCAACATAAAATTACCATCTTGATAGAGTTATACAAATAAATAATTGTTGTGCATCAATTCATATTTATCGTTTTATTTGTAGGTTTTTTTAACCATTTTTATTTATTATTCTATTATAGTGTATTACATATGTATATTTATGAAATTTCTTTGTAATTTCAATAAATCTGTACATAAATATATAAATATAGATTTCTATAATAACAGCCTAAATAAGTTCTATTCATTGAACACAAAATATATTTTTTTTGTTTCTAAAATCAATAAAATAATTATTAAAACATTAACAAAATTAAATGTTTTTTTTCTAAGAATGTCGATGTAAATATATGCTAGATTGTGTAAATATTTTAATGTAAATAGAGTTATTTGTTAAAAATTATAAATTTGAAAGTAAACACATGTAATGTTAGTTTAAGCGCGTTCTATACACCCAATGGTGTAAAAGCTGTCTCAAGAAGTAGTAGACAAAAACGGTTGTGTAATAAACTATCAAATGTAGATGTATTTCACTACGAATGTAATAAATGATACATAAAATATAAATTGTTTTTATTATACCCATTATATTCACAAATATGATATCATAATTTTAGTCTTATAAAATGGCCTGCAAACTCAATTTTATTTATGAGAATTTTATTGTCATTAAAAATACAATCCTAAGATTTCAAATATCAGTCATTAAAAAAGGCACCGACAAAAGAAATCATTATATCGGCTTTGATAAAAGGTAGAGAGAGATTTTAGAAGATATAATAAATAACTCGTGGCGTATCACGATGAAAGGCGACTGCTGAAACAGTATTTTGTGCTTTAAAATAGAATTTACAAGCATTGAGGGAAATCATTTGATACGATATGTGAGTTCTTTTGTATTACATAAAAAAGACAGATAATGATCAACGACTTTTTTCAATATTGAGCTGTAAAATGGCGCTTATTATAAAAGAAAAAACTGTTTTACATGTTCTTTATATTCAAGTATATTTTAACTTTTATAATTACTAAGATGTAACGCTACTAAGACTCAAAAATTTTACAATTTATGTTATTTCTAATAATATATATATATATATATTTTTTGTAAGAGTCAAAACAGTTTTTTATATAAACAGCACTTACTGTTACAAGCGTTTATGAAAAGTTTCAATAACACTTAATTTTGAAGTAAAATGACAACACATCTTTTTATTAATAGAAATTGAGATTTTGACTCTCACGTGAGCTGCACTCATTGCCTTTGGAATATTTTCCTCTTACTTATTAGTATTCATGTATAACTAATTTTTACAATGAATATATCGCGTGTAAACATTTTCATGTTACAAATTAATAAACATTTTATGACACTCTTAATTTTAATTGAATCGTTATTTTTACTTATTGAAGTAGAAACAATTATCAGTATTTAGCCAATATTTGCTTTATTTTGGCTAAAAATTTTCCATGAAGGAGTACAGGTAATTTGTACCGAGAAATATTAAAAGTTTCAAATGTGAGTCAGGTAGAAATAACAAAGTTTTGATTACAATACTTTTTAGGTAAATTTATAGCTTTTGTACCCTTTCTTTAATTCCAAAGATATATCTAAAAACTTGTTTTTATTATTTTAATAAGCCTGTACATTACATTGGTTTAACGAAATTTTCTAAGATTTAAAGTATGGTCATAAATTTTGTGTTTTACTTTATTTATACTTCATATAGAAATACTATAGATTTATTATTAATATATTAATTATATTATATATATATTTATTATTTGTATGTACATAGAGATACTACATACATTTTGTTAACTATTTTTTATTTCCCTTTTTTTAGTATTATATATATAAATGGTGTTATCGAATTTTAAATTCGATATTTATTTCACTACATTGTTATGTTATATTGTGCCCCCTCTATGTTTTTTGTTTATTATGTCGGTCGACTGGTAGATAACGCTGTAGAATTAAGTCCGCCGTTTGTACGATTTCTTTGTGCAATAAAGATTTTTAAAATTAAAAATAAAATTTAATTTTATACATTCTAAAAGCTAAAATTTATGGTTTCAAATTCAAGGTTTTCAGCTGCAGGAAAAACTTTATACTTTGCTTTTTTAAGTAGAATGTAGTCATTAAAATGCAGGTCATCTTTTGGATGGCTCAAAGCAAAGTAGCTATTATAAGGACGTTCTGTACGATCTCATCATCTTTCCTCATTCCTCTTTGGCAAAGATTTTGTAAATCAAAGGTTGGTCGAAATTTGAAGGAGAAATTTGAACCTTCAATTATTATTATTTAAAAAGTACGCTTACTTCTTAGCCCACATTAAAAAAAGACCAAGGTTAATTATATTATATAAATTACCTAATTTAGTATACCTATACTAATAGAAGAATTATCAAATATGTATATACGTTTAATATGTTTAACTTTAATATTAGTATTATACATGAATGGCATTCCTAAATTATTATATTTTGCAGTCAAGAATTTTAAAGAAAACCTAAATGTCGAAGATGATATACATACTGTAAAAAGGGTAACAAGAAACTGTTATTCAAGATGCATTATCGTGGATTTGCTTCAGAATAAAATGTCTAGTTTGGAAATTGTAGTTCCAAATATTTTCGTTTGTATTTGTCATGTGCGGGTCAGAAGCTCCCAGGGGCAGCGCAACTTACGATCACGTACCAGGGATGTATTTTTACCTTTCGCTTTGTGACCCAACTAGCTCCAACATCGTTGCTTCTGTCTAAATTGGAAAAAATATTGTCGAAACTCACAAAGAAGTTAGCAAAGAATTATCAATTAGTAACCAGAAACAAATAAGTACTTAATATAGGCGTTTTTATTATTACATTTTTTTAAGTATTAACAATATGATTATTAAAATAAAATAATTATAATATTGGGCAATATTTCAAAAGAACAATATATTCTACTTAATAGCAACAGTTTAATCTCTTTTATGGGCAACTCTTTAATGAATTCAAGTTTCTTTAACCTAAAGAAAAGTCCTCTTTGTAAAATTGCTGGTCTTCAGATGAAAATGCCTTTTAATTTTAATTCGACAGAAACAGCGTATTGTTCTTTCCGCAATAAAAGATTGCTATGGAATAAATAAAGTATTTTTTATAATCGATAATTATATATGCACGGTAGTGGTCATGGTTACGATTTTAACATGGTTCAGTGGCTTATATGATACAAAGATTTTTATTTTGGGCCTGGGCGCCTAATTGTAACTAAAAGCAAACTAATTGTGACAATGGTTTGTCTGCAATATAATTCAGGGCTGTGTGCAATGAACATGGAACCAGGTCGCTAATATTTTCATTAACTACTCATATTACAGTAAAAGTAGTCTACTTTAAATATACATAACTTTTTCAACAATATTTAGAAAACCATTTTAATAACGTGAATTATAAATATAATGAGATAAAAATAAAAATATTTCTTTAGCATGAATACCATACCATGGTTAGCTTATGTTTCTAATCATCGACCATTTCACATTATGAGCCATTCCGGTTATGATTATGGCTGTGTACGTGCAGTTGGTAATAAAAAAATTAGCATTTCTTACACGTTTAATAATTCTTCGCCCGGAACAAAGCATTGTAAATTAACCATTTAAAACAATCAAATAAGTCCAATTACAAGAATGCTTTAAGGCAAAGTGTTTTAAAACATGTATTAAAATCTAAATTTTAAAATATTATTTAAATTTATGGTTTTCGGCTTACATTATATATATAATTACATAAATATTGTGTACACTACGACTATTAAGCTATAAATAATATGATATATGTTAGTATTAAGATTTATGTATTACACTTTTATAAATTGATTTAGTTTTATAACCAACCTTAAAGTATCAAAAATTTTACTTTTAATTATTAGTAAAAAGTTAATCAAGCACTACGTTTTTGATAAATTGTTATATTAGACATTCATAATAAATAAATTTGTTGACAGTAAGTAATAGCCATTTGGAATATAAGATCCAGGGATCTCAACTTTTTAAGTTTCGTAGTGAAATTCTTTTCAACAAAATAGCGGAGACATAGGTTTGTTTATTTGTTTTTGTTTATTTTCCCTTTCAAATTTTTACTAATGAAAAGACTTAATAGAGATATTATTATTGATATAAAATGATTATATTTTTATGCTTCAAAATGTCATGAGGAGGCTCTCTCTCTTAAGACATTCTGGACTATAAATTCAGGGTTTAGCGCAATATTCAATACACTTCAACATAATTGGCATAAGAAGCTTTCGTGACGCAGGATAGTTAACGTTTTAAAATTGTATAAGCAGAAAATGTTTTCATTTATTTGTAATATCATTTTAAATAACCTGTATAAAGATGCCCTTCGGTGCCTATTTTTTAACAGGTAATTATCTCTTAAAAACGTCAATATTTTTAATAATAATATATTATATAATGGGTAATATACCCATTTATATTCGAGTATGGTACATTACATTTCATTATGCAACTAGAAATATTTTGTTTCTGAGATTGCTGTAAACAAGTAGTCTAGAATTTGTCAATATTTTCAATTTTTAATCCAATGTTCAAATAATTATGTAATAATTATTTTCTTTTGCATTTTATTATTGATGTCGTAAATAACAATATCGTTTTAATAAAAGTTTACCAATTGATTTCTTAATAGTTAGGCAAACGCAGTGACGTCATCTGTATTGTAATGTCGTCACGTGGACAAAGACGTTTTGGAAAGTATTAATAGAGCAAACGGTAACTTCTCAACTCGAAACCAAGAAAGACAATGAAGAAAATACATAACTTTTTACAATTATAAGTTCTAATAATTTTTATCATTTTCTATGTTCAAATCCGAAGTTAACTGAAATCATGTCTTAGGTCAACTGGTGACGAATAAATAGTTGTAATAAATTATTAGATATATTGATATATATATATATTTATTATCATAGGAATGCAGAAGATTGAAAAATTCACTAAAATATAATACCAAGTATTTTGAAATTTATCAGACAATAAAAGAAAAACCATTCATAAAAGAAAAGTTTTATTTTGTTCTAATAAAAAATCTATTTTGTTTACATCGACAAAAGGAATCTTAAAATCAGGATTTTATTTTAAATATTTAAAAAAAAAATAATAATGTCATAAGTGTTCGTTTCGTATTCATTTTAAAATTTTAATACGTTATTGTTTTCGACCACACAAAGACTTGTATTATTGTCAACAAAATTTTAAGTAATTTGAATTCAAGATCTAACAATATCAAGAAAAATTTTATTGATGTTCTATAAAAATAGATTCAAATATTTATATTTAAGGGGCTGACATAAAAATATAATGTCAGGGTTAGTTATGTTTAGTTCTCTCGCCAACGACCTTTTCGTATTATGTATCATTATGGTTTATTACTATTATAGCTGTTTACTTGCTAAATAATTGTGGGTAATATAAAATTTACATATTTTTCATATTTAGTAAAAGGACGTGCGACGCCTTCAATATTAAAAAAAAATAAACGTAATGAAATTTTTATTAGATATATTTTAAGAGGTGTTTAAAATTGATATAAATTTACTTAGTTTAATAAAATTGAACTAATAAATATATATTTTTTTCAAGTTTCCTGTTGCAGTTCTATTTTATATAAAATGTAGAGTATTATTTAATGTTTATATTTCAATAGTTAATTGTTCGTTTCATATCGAGGACAGTTATCAATTTAATTAATGTGTATTTATGATATGACAATATATCTATATATGTATATATTGTCCTATTATTTAATAGTCATCCCAAATGTTTTTGTACTTTTATAACGAGTTTTATATTAAGTTCGAGATATCACTAAAACTATTATTCATTTAAACGTTAACATGAAGATTTATTTTAGTCTGATACTTTAATTATTTAATACTATAATGTTTAATCATTTAAAACGTAGTAAAATATTGTTAAACATATTAATTTTAATATCCAAGATTGTTTTTAAATATTTTTTTATCTATTAAATATAAATATTTTTCTGAAAGATGGAAAGATATTTTTGTGAGTTTTATTAATGATATTATATTTGATAATATAATAATAGACAGTTTTAACAATTTCAAATTAAATATGTACACGTAGGTTTCTTTTCTGTTACTTTTAAATATAGCTTATTACTAAAATATAACGCTGACAATAAATATTAAATGATTGAGATTTTAAAAAATTCTTATGAATTTCTTACGATCTTGAGTAATCCATTTATTTTAGAAGAAACTAAATGGCCAATAAATATGGCTAACTGTTTTTAAATTTAGTTTTCTAAAATGAATTTAAATTGTATGTCTAAAGAAATATAAGCTAAATATGTAGCTTTAATGTGTCCGGTTTCGAAAAATGTTATTTCCCTAAGGAACTGACAACGGAAAGTTATCTGTCATACGTCACTTTTGTTAAGTTTGAAATAAAATGATATTATTTAGAGATATTAAATTTTCACTGCTAAAGGCATATATATATTTACTGTGTAAAAATATCGTTAAATATAATATATATACAATATTTTAATAAGATAATTAAAAGTAAATGTAATAATATATAAATTATATTTTCAATACGTTTTCGATACGATTGTTATAAAATGTTTGTAAATATTTTTACTGGATATGTAATAACAAGCTAAACAATATGAGGATTCAATTTGTAGAAAAAATATTCTTATTTCTGCCCTAAATTTCAGTTTTTTCTGAATAAAAAGCTCACACATCATAAATTACGGTGAAAAACTACATATTGGCTGTCATTGTATCGGACAAGCGAACATTAATTTCCTGTCAAATGACGTTGTACCTAATAGTTCAGTTCTACTTTGACTTTTACCTCTGCTTTCAAATAATTAATATCTCAGAACGTTCATCAAAACTGTATGAATAAATAATTCGTGTCATTACATCATTACGTACAATCATTATATTAGTACCTTTTGAATGCGAATTCATCGGTGTTATAGTATACATAATAAAAACAGTATTGCAATACAATATTTTGTATTGTTGTCTCAAAAATATTGTATATATATATAAGTAATAAATAAATAAAGATATTTCCATGATAATTTTATTTTTTTGTGAATGAAGTCTACAAAGAATCAAATCCAATATGTATGTTTTTTATTACTTAAAATACGCTGAGTTGCTTATTTTATTTTATTTCAAAACTACTAATGCTCATTGTAGTTTTAATACAAATTTACCTGCTTTGCTTTCAACTTGAGTTTGAGTGTATCTTTTCTTGAAAGAAAAAAGAACAATGTTATATTTCGGAATATTCGAGTCTCGACGGACATCTACGACCCATTTTCTGACAGACTCGCCATGCTCATTTGTTACTCGTTCCTTATTGAAGAACAAATTTCGGAGATTGCCCCAATTTTATCCGCTTTATATTATTGTGGTAAATTGTAATACAAAATTTATGTTTATTTCAAGGAAAAAAATAAATCTTATAGTTAATTTTTTTAATTTTGTATTTTGTTGAAAAATTATTTATACCTGAAAGTATCTGTATGTGAATATTTACAATAACATAACAAACAATAAACTAAAGACTAAAAATTAATCATTTCTAATTAATGTATAATTTTCATTTTGCTGATTGACTGATTTTATTGAAAACAAAATTAAAAACTAAAGTATATTTATTAGTCTTTTTCAATTCTGCTTTCTGGCTATTTTGAAAAAATGTTTTAAAATTTCATAATACAAAAAACAAAATCAACAGAAAAGTTCTAGAACTTTTTATTATAACCTGACAAATACCTTCGTTCAAAGTTTTTTAAAAACTTTGAACGAAGGTAGTTCAAAGTTTTTTAATGTCTTAATTTATCCTTAAAACTATCGAAGATGCTGCCAAGACAATTATTACATACTCTAAAACGTAAAATGAGTACTTATTGCGCTTAATTTTTTTTATGACTTATTTTTTAAGTAAAAACAGTAGTAAGAACATTTTACACAAGTCTAGTTATTTTAAAATATCAAATGTAAAATTTTATATTTTGAAGCCGCATATGCATGCACTATGTTGGTAATAAGAACATTTTGTGTCGAGTCGTTTTATATTCGTTCCTTTTAATTGCACGAGTTTACACATTGTTGTTATATGGTATGTTAAGCGATTAAAATGGATTTTTTTTATCAAGACTTTTTTTAATGAGGACATAAGACATGAAGCTAGAGTAGAAGCGAAGACATTTGGACTTTAAGAATTCTTTTTCTACTGTACTTTTTTATACTAGCTACTTTTCAAAGATTTTTGTTGGGAGTATAACTTCACCTTACCTAGCCCATACAAACTATACTATTATAAAAAAATATTTAAATCAGTTCAGCTTATTTTATATTGTTTTTTTTTTTATAAAACACATTATATAATAAAAACAAGTGGAAAAGAAATACATGAATATTCATGAATTAAAAAATATATATATAAAATTATTGCGTCAAGGTTACCCAAGAATAAGTGTTCTTCCAGCAAACTCTCTGGGTTTGAATGGAAGAGAGATGAAGCAACCGATATTACATAAATATATAGATATTTATAAATTTATATACATATTAATACATATTTAGAAGACATATATTTAAATACACATACTTTTGATGAGAGGCATTACGACTTAATTCCTTTTTTGAACACTTCACTTCACTTCACAAGAAGAACAGGCGCAGGCCTTTACTGTAAATGAGTAAAATTATGTTCTAGAAGTGTGCAGAGGGAAATGGAGGAGGAACTAGTTAAAAGACTGTATTTATCATCTTGGAAAGTAATATACTGATATCTGATGAGATGATTTTTGTTATAATCATCATAGTACATTTTTTTATAGTAAAATTCCCTCCACTTATCTTTGATACCTTCTGATAACTATGACCTCAATCCTTTTGTTGCAACTTCTCTAACTAACAACTTGAGCCTTTGCATTTTATCAGTTCCAATTGTTTCGACTTATGTTTTTGTTTTCGTTTTTGCATTGTAAGGTATTTCCTTTGGTCTTTTAGACCTTTGCAAGAGATCTTGTTTCTTATCACTTATAGCAAGAAATTTTTATCTTAATTCATTCCTTACCTACATGAAAAACCGTAAAATTTTCGAATTCATCACAATTTGTTAGTCCCATTGTCTAAATCATGCATTTATATTGTATTCCGGACGAGTGGGACTACTAAATTTGCCCGTTTTGATTTTTTTGTTTTATTACAAATTTGTTCGCAAGCACGTAGGTTACACTTATAAACATTTATTTCGATCAAACGTATTGAAGTAGTCTTTGAAAATATTTAATAATTTTTATTCGGAGCGTGCTATGTCAGCGCGTCTTTATTCACTTCATGACATTTTGTATATAGTACAGACATTATCGATATCGATAATCGATGTTATGCTTACACATATTATTTTATATAATTTATCTTATATAGTCCATTCAACTGCATACAAATTAAGAAGACTTATCTCAAACTAAATGCAGCGTCAACTTTAGCGTAGTTGATTCAAAACAAATCAAAACCCTAAGTGATTGAACCTAGAACAGCGCCTAACATTTAAGAGTATATTCATAAGAGCATAGCACTATTAAAGCAGCTGTGAACGCACCTTTGTACGAGCAAAATACGATCTAAACATACAATAATTGTATTAAATCTGTTTATAGAAATTTAATTTATTTTATAATTTGTGTAATTGTGATTATAAACATACTATTTTAGTATGCATATATAGCAATGCAATGCATATATAACAATTTACTAAAATGAAAACAAATGTTAGTATACGTAACGGTTCTGATTAAAATAGTGTATTTTAATCATCAAAGTTAGACTTTTTGATGTTGGTATAAGAAGAGAGTAAACGAGGTAGTTACTTTGCCTTTAAAGTAAGCTCGCTGATTATATCCTTTCAAGGCATTTTGAACGAGGTTCCTCACACTTTTGTTTTTCCCGTTAAACATACAAACAAAAACAAATATTCTTTTAAGAATTGTATGTTTTTAAATTTGAGAACTTCCATATATTTATTAGGGCTTTATAACAAATTAAATAAAGAATTAATATTTTGAAAAAAAAAAACCAATTATATTTTCATAGAAATTAAGAAATAATATTTTTGTTTTTAAAATCTTTTCATAAATATATATAAATATAGTCGTATTGTTTTGTCAGGAGGTATGTAAGTATGTACTTTATTAATTGCTACAAATAAATCATATTACTGCGACATATTTCTGTCCTCTTGTTTTGAAAAATATTTTTCCTATTTGGCAAATACTAAATCTACTTGTTTGTTATTTTGATACATAGTTTTAATCGAGTTTTGTTGTAGGTTGTGTGAAAATTATTTTGTAAATAGAGTTTTAATGAAAATCTAAATATGAAGGTATAATATTAGTTTAACCATATTTTATACACCTGACGGGGTTAAAACTGTCTCAAACAAGTAGTAAGTAAATTCTGTTGTGTAAATAACTTTCAAATGTTTATGTATTGTAATTTATAAATCGTTTTATTTATACAGGTATTATAATTAGTAGATTATACTAACACTAATAATAGTGTAAATAATAATATCAAATGATATCTATAATGATATTTAATTTTTATAAAATTTTTATACTAATAGTTAAAACGTTAGTGAGACCAAAAATATTAAAATTTTTGTTGATTCTTATTTATTTTTTAATTTTTTTCGGAAAACATTTCAGGACAAAAAAAAAGTTTTTTAATTTTATATAAATACACTACAGTGTTACAATAATAACAAACAAGCATTAAAAATCAATAATATATATATTTGCAACAAAATAAAACCTATTCCTATCTCACGTGAGTTACACACATTACATTTGGAATATTTTCCACTTACTTATTAGTACTCATGTATAACTGATTTTTACAATGAAAATATCGCGTGAGTACTACATTTTAATTTTACAAGTTAATAAACATTTTTTAACATCGTTTATTTAAAAACAAATAATATTTAATTAATTTAAAAGGAAAATCAGTATTTAGACCCAATTTATTCTATTGTTTTTAATTCACAAAAAAGACAACAGGTATTTATACTTAAAAAGATATATTAAATATTTCATGTGAATAAGGTAAAAATGGCAAACTTTTGATTACAAGACTTTTTAGGTAATATAATTACTTTTATACCCCTCGAAAATACTAAATTATCATTTAAAATTGTTTTCTTTTATTTTTATTTTATAAGCTTTAATTCCTGATTTATTTAATGTAAATAACATTATAAAAGTATTTTATTTTCCAATCAATAATAAAAAAAATTCGTAGTTTGTTTTAAGAAAATTTACTCCTGAATAAGAAATCTCCTAATTCATATTTTGCATTACATGATTTCTTATTACGTAGATCCGCTTTAAAAACAGTGTGTACATTGGGAAATTTGATGTGGTATATTGTTGTCATATCGTGTAGTTCCCTGGAGAAGCGCAAGTTACGGTCACGTGTTGGCGATGTATTTTTTACATATTTACCTTCTGCTTTGTTCTTATTAGCTCCAACATCGGTGCTTAGTCTTAATTGAAAAAAAATTGTGGAAAATCCAGCAAAACAAGTAAGAGAATAATTACTAAATTAGTAATCTCAAACAAATACGAAGATGAAAATAGTTTTTTTTATAAATATTTTTTATTTCATTATTTACTATTTATATACTTCACTTTATATATAATTTTTTTAAATTTTATTTTACAACCTATGTTCAGCAGATATTATTATATTTGAATAAATACGAAAATAGCAGCAAGGTACCTTATACCTTAAGTACTTGAGTCGATGTTCACAAAGACGTTAATATTGTTCATATCTGTGTGTATTAGGCACACAAAGAGGTCACTTAAAAATTTGTGTTTGTTTTCGGAATAAGCTTGTTATATTTTCATTTACAACACATAGATAACAGTAAATTTAGTCTTGACTTTGAATACATATAGCTTTTCTAATACCATTTAGAAAACCCTTCAAAAAGCATGAAAATGTAAAAATAATCAAATAAGATTTAATATATTTTTTTAGCGTTAAAACAACGTAACTTAGTTTTCTAAAACCGACCATTTTCACATTAAGGAACATTATGGTTACAATTATAGCAGTGTAAGTGCAATTTGCAATCAGAAAATTAGCATCTCTTTCACATTTAATAATTCAACTGCCCGAATAACGCATTGTAAACTACCCATTTAAAACTTAAATCAACTGAGTCTACTTACGTGAATGCTTTTAAGCAAAGTGTTTTAAGATTTATTAAAGAATATAATTTTAATGTTTGGTTTTTGTATTTATTTATTTACTTAAAGCTTTATAAATATATTTAATTTCATAAAACTTTATAGAATGTAGTTTTTATGCAGATATAAATGAGATTTATTAAATATAACTTATATCTTTATAATTAATTATATGCTCGATCTTACTGTATGTGAAATTTATTATTAAATAACTCAACAGTGAAGTACTACCTTTATTAAAAATTGTTATATTCTAAACACTCAAAATTAACTAGAGATTTATTAATAGCAACAACAATTTTAGTAATGAAATTGTTCTTAATGAAATATCATATTATCACGACTCAGTTTTGGCATCATTCTTTTTTTAAGTACTTGTCAAAAAATAACAATAAATGAAAATCGTTTTATATGTAGTTGCTTGTTTCCTTAATATTCAAACATTACTATTTTTATTAACTGTGGTTTTAAAACTATTTGTTTTTGTATATCGATCACTACTTCAGGTTTAATACATATTATATTTTAAAAAAATACTTAGTTAATAATTGTCATTTACAGACCGTTTATTTTAAGTATATTTTTTTCTCAAGTTTATTAATTTCATTATATTTTTATTGGATATCTAAAATATTTTACGGTATTAGTTTAGAAACATTAAACTAAGGACAACATTAACATTAATAACCAATTAAAATGAAATAACCTCATTTAGAATTTCAAGACTTTAACACAATGTTAAAGATTCCATTGCAGATCATATTTAAAGATATTTTGGCCAACTGAATAATTTATTGTTTAATCATTGCAATCTAAACCAACAAATTTGAAAGAGGATGTAACGTCATAATGTCATTGTTTGTTATTATCATTTCTAAGATTGTTCAAATGTTGAAGTTCAAACATTACAAAAATCATTTTCTTAAAATTAAGTTTTACTGGCTGGCTCTAAAGGGAATAAATTTGTAGACACAAAGTTGATGCTTTATTGTTATAACTCGAGGTACATTTGTATACTTACTTCTGACTTTTTTTATTATTGTTTTATGTACTTTATTATTATATAATATACGTATTATTCTGTTATAATCACAGAGTGTACGATACTGGACTTGAAAAACCGACTAAAAAGGTAAACCGAGGTGTATCAAAATAATTATTTATACATAATATTTCTTCCGAAAATAATAATATGACCATTGTTATTTTCGAATGTTTTCCGCAATGAATTTGTCTATTAAGGTAGATCTATGATTTTTTTCTTTTACAATTTTTCGTAGAAGAATAGATATGACCTATAGATGCGTATATATATTCTTCAATGAAAATTTTATTTGCCCAAGATACTATATTATTATATAACTTACTATAGAGTAGCATGGTAGTTTTCTATTGATTATACAATTAAATAAGACCTAACCCAACTACTTCAATAGTACTACCGAGATCAAACCAACCTTACAAGATTCAATCACTTTATTACAGCCAGATTTAACATTAGTTCCAGAAAATATAAAAGCTGCAATTGGGTTTTTAAATAATAATTAAAATAAAACAGCGTTTCTTGGGTTTACCAGAGACTGAAAAGATTTTTATATTCAATAGTTTTTTTACTTAAAACTTTAAAACTAAACTTACTCTTACTTATTGAATTTTTAACATAAAAGAAAATATTCAAGTCCTACAAAGTTGCAATGAATACTGTTTTATAAAATACAAAAACTGTATATTTGTGTTGTATTCCCCGAGTTTTTATCAGATTCACTCTATTATGATAATTTGGAGTGCAAAATCATATTCCGGTTTTAGCGCAATATTCATTTTTGGCATAATGTATATTGGATCTTTTGTGAGGCTAGTTAGTTAAAGTTTAAAATATTTCTGAAGAGAAATTCTTCCTATGTATTTGTAATACCTTTTTAGATAATTTGTATGATTCAGATACTCTTCGGCTTCTATTGAATAACAGCTATTCAGCTCTTAAATATAGACTCTGATAATATACTAACGATTTTATATTTGCGTATAGTATATTGCTTATCATTTTGCAACTTGATATTCTGTTGAGTTTTTCAGTCGATATTGCTTTATCAGTTAGTTTAGATTATCGCATGATCTTAATATTCAAATGGTCACACAATTATATAATAATTATTTTAATTTTGCATATTTTTTTTTATATAAAATAATATGAAACAATGAAATACAAACATGTTATAATTAATAACTATAACATTTTCCTAATTTTATCAGTCTGTAAGTTCAATTCCGTCCATATTATTTTAGATGTTAATAAACCTCATGCGACTCTCTTGTAGGTTGGCCTGTGAGCAATTAAAAGTTGTAACAATGATATCTCTAGATATTTATAATTATAAATAGGGACAGCAACAAGTTACAAAAATGCACTTAAATCAATTCAAATCAGTATTATTTATTGTAATAAAGTGGTAACATAAAAGTAAAAAAAAATACTTAAATATATATAAAAAAAAATTGTTCTATAAAAACACTTTTGTATTTTCGTTTAACTTCGACAAAAGACGTCTTAAATTCAAGGTTTTCTTGTTACGAAGAACAATAAAATGGAAGGCCATTTGACTATTATATACTTATAACATTAAAGCAGTATGCCATTCATACTTCTTTTCTGTCTCTTATTTAATTTTTATAAATATTAATAAACTAAGGTTTAAATGTGGTATTTTAAGTATTTTAATAAAACACGAGGTAAATAATAATTATGACTTTAGTTTAAGTATGTGATTAACTCTGAAGTTTTAATACAATATTGTGTTCGACCTCATAAAGACTTGATGTAATATTACAATGAGTTTAAAGTAATCTTCATTCAAAATCTTGTAATATGAACGAGAAATGGATTAAAATATTTACGTGTAAAGGACCGACATAAAAAATAATAGCGTGATTTATGTTAATTTCTCTGTACTTTATTACTATTATAGCTGTTTAAGTAGTTAATATTCGTCTGTAATATAAAATTGATATGTTTTTCACAATAGGTGATATGACGCTTTAGATGTGTTTGAAATTTTAGACATAAAAATTTTAATAGACATACTTTTTTAAGTAGGAAATATTGTTTAAAAGTTATTTTACTAAAACTCAACTCTACAACTTATATTATAATAATTGTCTTATTCAAGTTTCAATGCTTTTCTAGACTTAGAGGTTGCGTATTATTCTAAATATTTGAATTGATAATTGTACTTATAATAACTTGGTCGGTTACCGATATTATTAATATACGTGTTGTCATATTAATTTTATTGATATAGAGTATATGTTTTAGTACTTTTATCACGTCCTTTACAAAGGAATATGTATTAATTTTGAGAAATGATTAAAAAATATGTTATTAAAGCTAAGATCTGAAGTAGTATGAAGCCATATTTATTTTATAATATATTGTTTCAGCAATTAAAAGGTCGAAGAATATTATTATACATTTTGAATAAAATTGCCAAAATTATATTCTATAAAAGTATTACTTATTAAATGTAACTAATTTATTGAGAGATTCCAATATAATGTTATAGACTTTTGAGTGACCAGTACCAGTTTCAAATGTATGTTTAACTTTCAAATTCAAGGTTGATGAATAACAGGGTGGGGGCGCCTCTATGTTTTGTTTCTTTTAATTATAATTTATAACTAAAAATACTAATGACGGTCTTTTAAATAAACAATATTTTTTTTTTTTAATAAGGTTTATTTGTTTCTAACAACCTTGTGAAATCTATTATACCTATTATATTTAAAGAATTTTAATAACGAATAAGTATAACAAATGGTTTTACTTTTTTATGTAATGAATTTAGGTTGTGTGGCCAATAATAAAAAAAACGCTTCGCATATAGCCGTAACGTATCCTATTGCAAAAAAGGTTATTTCCCTAAGGAACTGACAACTAAACGTTATCTGTCATACGACGTTTTTTGTTAGGAGTGAAATAAAATAATATTGCCAAGAAATATATGAGATTTTATGCAACAAACTCATATAAAGTTTAGCAGTATATCTTTAATTATAATATATATACAATAATATATCTAATCTTGCAATGAATATTGTTACAAGGATTTTTTGCTTGCATAATACATTTATTCATGTAATGTGTGTTAGTTTATACATTAATATAATGAAATTAAGAATAGATGAAATACACTCAAACTGGTCTTATTGGCTTCAATGAAGTTTAAAAACTTTAAAAGAGTGTTTTAATTTCAGTAATACTGTCTACTACCTCAAAAGAAAACAGGGTGAGAGTATTGTTATTCCTCTTTCTATAAATTGTAATAGTTCCACATCCACATCCACAAACATGTTTACCTTAATGCAATTAAATAGATATTACTTCAAAAATTAATAAGTAAGTAAATATCTTAAAAATAGAACAACTTAATAATTTTTACAGGAAATAGGGAAAAATATATTGAGCCATTAAATAATCTCAATGTTAATAAAATTGTACTATTTAATATAACAGATTGCCTAAGGATGAAAATAATATTAGATATAAGTTAAATATATTAATTTGTTTTGAATAACAAAACAAAAGCGGATAGTCGATTAAAAATAATGGTGACGTCAGGCGTCGCTGACGCGTCACTGTATCGCTCTTTTTTATATTTCTTATCTTGCTTCATAATAATAACAAAATATGAGTTTACACTCTTTATATGGTTTGGTTAATCTATACTGTTCGACAAAAGAGGTAATATGGCCAAAGAGTTTCAGCGAGTGTAGCTGCGGCTCCAGCAATCACTCGATAATTTCTGTTCATAATTTACAATGTCGTCTTGTCATATTCACTGGTTGCCTTTCCGTTATAATAACACTAGAGGCGCAACGAAACCGATTCAGATATTCAGAGAAGCAAGCAGTGGAAGAAGAAATTATTTATTGAATCGCTCTTTAACGCTAAAGTAGATGCGGTCATTGAGAAATATTTATTTTAAATAGGTTTCCAGTCGCGTTATTGCGTCGGTCTGGTTGCGGCCTATGGAGATTTTTCTATATAATCATTATACCTCAATGTCACAGAATATTTTTACGATTTTTTGTAAACCTACCGTGCAAACAGGCTTAACATGTGTGCTCAGCTCACTTAGCTCAATGAAGTTATCTATGCAACAAATGCAGTACTATAATAATAATAATAATAAATATTTATTTCAGACAAGATCCATATAGTGTTAGTATGTTAGTAACACTTTTTACTTATAAGCTAAGTTAGTTATTGTTAGTTACATGATACAAATGTTTAATTAGATTTTATTTTACTTTGCCCGTCATTGTTTCTATCCAGTGTTTCAGAATAGAATAATGAGGGCGATCCTTAATTGTCTTCAGAATGCTGTTACAATTATCAAATTAAGTCTAATTACATAAATGTCAAATCAAACTAAATCAAATAGAATCGAACCGAACCGAACCGAACCGAACCGAACCCAACCGAACCCAACCGAACCGAACCGAACCGAACCGAACCGAACCGAACCGAACCGAATCGAATCGAATCGAATCGAATCGAATCGAATCAAATCAAATCAAATCAAATCAAAATAATGAAAATTGTATGTCATGAAAGCTGTCTGTACGGGCCTCCATAAACATGGAGGATGCACTACAGTAGCGGGGCAGCTTCAACAACATCCTGAAGATGTTATTATATTGAACGCGGAGGGCGTTGTAGGCTTGTTGCGAATAGTTAACCCACAGACCGCTCGAGTAAAAAGATTGACCAAATGCTTTGAAAAGTATAATTTTCACATTAGAAGAGTTTCGAGCAAATCTGCGAGTCAGCATATTGCCCGTTACCGCCAACCCCCTGCGCTCTCTGTCAACATCACAGTCATCCTTCATATCCTCTGTCACAATATGACCAAGATATTTAAACTTATTGACTACCTTAATATCACAATTACATAGTTTGACAGGCGGTAAAACCTCTGGTCTATACCCGACTTACACAGTACTGAGTATTGAATTATTTTAATAGATTATAAATAATAATAGACTTATAGATAATAATTTAAACATTTTTAACTTATAATTAATTGTTAAAGAATATAATCTTTAAACTACTTCATTACAAAATACAATCACAATATAAACAGTCAATACAAACACTTATTTTGAACTAATTAACCAAGCAGTAATCATAGAAACAATTAAATTAATAAATTAATTATATTCTGATGTTCGCCTTTACTCCGATATGTATATAATGTAAATTTCATTTTATTTGACACTAACAAAAGTGATAGTAAATTTTGTAAAATGATCAATGGAAATTATATGCTATTTCATTATATTAAAAGAATTAACTGCATTACTATCATATTTTTATCCATAAGAATCAAGAGTTGGGTTAAAAAGTAAATTCTGTTAATACAATGCGTATTACGTTGAAAACCAAAACTCATATAACACAATGTATTGAATTAAAATAAAATAATTTACCTTAAATAATAAGAAATACGTCATAATCTGTTGCAAATAATTATTAACTTAATATTTTAAAACGTCATCAAGTAAGTATTGTCTCATTACTGTTATTGATATAATTCACGAGGTGCATCAAAATATTCAAGGTATGATAAGGTAAAGAAAATGAAATTGAGCTTTTTATGTCCAAAAACAATATACACATAATGTGTATTACTGAACAGTGGCTTAGAAGATATAAAATATTGTTTAAGTTTACTAATTACCGGATGGATGTTATGAGCCTCTCTGTCAAACGTACTAATTAAATATCCTGTGCCGAGATAAAACGCTTCATTGTTTAGGTAAAGAGTCCTCCAAGCTCGTTATATGATTTTATAGAAAATAATTTCGAAAATGTTTGATTAAAATTATTTAGATAAAAAATTAGAAGTATAATAATTTGTAGGGATTTCATTATTAATTAAAGAGTCAATTACTCTGCCACGAACTCAAAAGTTAAATAATATTTTCAGAATAAGATCAACTACTAAAATATTTAAGAGAATAGTTTAAAAAAAAGGTAATTATTATTAAGATACCCATAATTTTTCACAGGTTAATTATTTATATTCAAAAAAATTATGATATAAGAAATAATTATAGATAAGCTTAATTAATTTTAAATATGAAATATATGGTCATGTATATAAATAATGAGTATATAACACTTTTATTGAATATAAACAATTACTACCTGTAAAAAAATGTCTCAAATCTGATTTATATATATATTTTTAATTGTTATTTTAACTAATATTACTGTTCTTGATTATTAATGAACACATTGTTTTCTTAAATATTTGTGTATACAAGTCAGTAAAATGATTTGCGTGTTAATATTATTTTAAATATATCCTTTCATCAAGTACAATATCTTATTTCAGAATACTGAGGGTCTCGGAACATGACCCCTTTTTCCGACAGACTGACGATGTTCACTTGTCATTCGTTCCTCACCAAATTTTTGAGATTGTCTTAATTTTATCTGCTTTATATTGTCATGATAAATTAGGGTATGACATTTATGTTTTTTAAAATGAGTAAAATTTTCAATTGTTAAAATATATATATAATAAATATAAAATATATAATACGTTTAAGTTTAAATTTTCCTACTTGGTGCATAATGTTTAATTTTGTTGGACCGGTAGTCTATTAAAATACAATCTCATACAAAAAAATAATTTAGCTTTGAAGCAATATCGCTAAAATGTTTTAACTTTTCATAACGCAAAAACTAAAATGAAGACAAAGTTTTAGAACTTTTAATTATAAACTGACAATATTTGCATTCTTAGCATTTAAAACGAAAAAAGTTATCTTTATAAACAAGTTATGAAGCTGAAATGTCAGTCTTATAAACTATAAACGATTATTAAGACGAAAGTCTACAAAATTATTAACTTCAGATAACAAAGAACACATTAGAATACCCACTTATTCCGTTTTAAAATATTTTGAAATAAAAATAGCTTATTTGGAAAGTAAATCAAGGTAGCCTTAAAATTAAAGGAACATGTCACACATATATATTTAGTTTTAAAATAACGAATCTAAGGTATTTTCTTTTGATGTTAACAATTAGTTATTGACGCTGGCTTTGCATGCAATGTGCAAGTAATGAGAAAATTTTGCCTTTTTCCACTGTAGTTCAACAGTAAGTCAAACGATTTTCCAAAGGCATTCGTAAATATGAATGTACTTGAAGAAGTCTAAGAAAAGAATTGAAAGAAGAAAGAAGAAATATAATTAATATTATAAAACAGATATATACACTTTCGTGTTACCATTACAATAAAAAAGTGTTTAAAAAGTTCCAATTATACTTAAATGTGAAATATAATCGTACAAATAGTAATCAGAAAGAAATATATAGTTGAAAACAGTGTTTTTTTCTATTATTCTTAATGGGATTTTGTATAATTAGTATAATTATAAATATAAAATAAAATAATATAAGGCCATATTTTGAAATAACAATGATATTTAAAAACAAAAGAGTTCTTAGCAACTATTTTAAAAATCAAAGCTTTTTTTAACTTTAATAAAGTCATTGTAAAATTTTCTAGTTTTCAAATGTAAAGGTATTTTGAGATGAGCGAAGCGAAGCTCTTTACTACTCAAATTAGCAACTCTTTCTTACCCTACTCCTTCTTCAATTTACAAGCCACGCTCACGAAATTTTGAACACATGAGCATAATGACCAAAACTCGGTCTGGATTGGAAATCAGCCGAATCGTAATTGTAGTTTTCGAGATAATTGATCAAATGGGTCCTATATAGTTAACGCGCGACCATTCCTACTACACTACTTCAGAGGCGTCTCACGTGCTTTCACCTCAGGCGTGTGTGTATGATTTTTTATTGACCGATTTTTTAAACTATTTTTTTTCGCTTATTCTTTCATTTCTCTCTATCTTTTTCGATTAATATGATTTGCAATTATAAATTTGCTCAAAGAAAATATTGACATCAAATCATAGTTTTTATCCATAAATAAAAATCAATATTTAACTCTAGACATTGATTCGCTCGACTGCGTCGCGAGGCTAACCCCCGCTTGCGTGGACCTAGATTTAATAAATAGCGACTTGTTGCTATCTGCAATAAAAGATAACGATAGAGTGATTAAAGTTATGTTTTTATTATTGATAATGATATATGCGCCTTTAATTTCATTTGATAACCAAATCATTAACGGTAGTTGTAATGGTGCTTTACCTATTTTTGTGTCAGGTCTGGGTTTCACAAGGACTAGTTTTATAAAGAAAGTGTTTACTTTTATATTAAAAGAAAGTATTCAGCTAAAAAAAATTCAAGACATATTATGATTTTATATTATTTATTATTTATTTATTAGAACATTATTTACGAATGGGTTTCAGTTGTTAGATAGTCTGAATATTATTTAATTTCAATAGCCTCCCGATTTTTTTTAAAAATTTAGTGGTGTTCCCTAGTGAGGATTTGTAGTTTATAATAAAATTAAATAGTTGGGCTAGTCTATGGTATGTTTAAGCATTGCTGACTTCGATGTACGCCTATTCTTAATATGTGATATACAATGTATAGTCCCACGTCTGTGACCGCACTGTCAGAACTTGTCTACTCATAAAAACGATTGCAAATCATTCGAAACATGGGGCTTAATTTAAAATGTAACTAATAACTATACGTGACTTAAATCCGTTGTTAATAGTTTTATGTCAAGTTTGTACTCTTAAAAATCTTAAAAAATAATCTTTTAGTTTGTTTTCGGGATATTTTTTTGATAATTTTAGTTACTGTAATATTAATGTAATTATGTAATATTTACAGTAAAATAGTGTTCATTTCAAACACACGCAACTTTAATAACATTTACAAAACCATTCTAAAAACCCATAAAACATAAATATAATTAAATAAGATTCAATATACTTCTTTATCGTGAATACAAAATGGTTAGCTTAAGTTCTAGCCACCGATCATTTCACATTATTACCCATTATGGTTACGATTATGGCTGTGTACGTGCAGTGGGTAATCAGATAATAAGCTTCTCTTTGACATTTAATAATTCAACGCCCATGATAAAGCGTCATAACCTATTTAAAATTTTAATCAAATAAGTACACTTATAAGAACGCTTTTAAGCATAGCGTTTTTGAATTATAATTTTGAAAACAGTTAGAATTATAGTTTTTCTTTTTTTTTTAAAGACTTCAATAAAATTTATAGTATTTAAGAATTACTTCTTACACTTTTATAAAGTTATTTATTTTCATATACGATCTTATGCAAAATTTGGCATAAAATTGCTGAATCAGTAAGTTTTTGCATATTTTTTTTTGGTAAATGTCTAATAATTGAGCGAAGTTCTCTACTTTAAGAGACTATTCTGTATCCTTTGTGCAAGCATCAATCAAAAACGGTATATCCAAAAATTTACAAATTTTGCATACTGATAGTTACAGCAGCAGCAGTAAATAGCAGTTTAGTGGTGGTTTTAAAAAAATGTTCAAATATTTAATGGCATTCAGGAATAATCACAGAAAACTAAAATCCCCTGGACTAAAATGGGATAAATTTTTCACGCGAAAATTTATATAGAAAAAAAAATTTTTGAGGACAGAATGCGTCGACGTTTTGTAAATGCAACTTCGGTGCTGTTTGCACCTCGTTTCGTTCAATGCATTTTGACACATACTGAGATTATGTGAGCGCAGCGAGTCAAATTGAGGTCTGGTTTCCGCCCCTGGTAGTATTGATTATAAAATGTTAACGCCCTAGTCCTTAAGTTGTTGTAGATTTGATCACATCAAGGCTCAATGTAGATCTAAATCAAATGTTCTAAAGAGCACTTCAGATATTCTGAAGGTAATTCATCAGATGTTTCAAAGGAGAATGCATATTGCCTGCTCAGTGAAGGTTACTGATAAGGTTTGTTCTAAGTAGGATCGGCAGCAATCCATAAAAATTTTTGTTTATATGTAAAAGTTTATTAGTGAAAATAAATCATAAAATTATCTTCTTTGATCTTTATTACAATGAATATGTAATCGGAATAGAAAAAAGTAAAGCGATTGTTCAGTTTTAATTTTGACATATTAAATGATGTTTTATGCTGCTCTTATAAGGTTTGATGATAAATCAAATCTAGTCTATTAAATTAGCCTTACTTTAAGGATCTTCGCGAATAACTATGACCCATTTTCCGACAAACTCATGATGCTTATTTTTTATTCGTTCGTCATTCCAGAACAATCTTCGGAGATTGTTTCAATTTTATTTGGCTTGTTTTGTTGTGGCAAATTGTACATATTATGATATTTATTATTTTTAAGAAAAATTGTTGTAAATATAAATTTTTATTTCTTTTTTATTTTGTGATGAATTGAAAAATGTATTGTTCTTGAACATACGTTATATTGTAAACAATTTACGTATATAATAAACTTTCATAAAGGCACAAAAAAAATATTTACTATATAACGAAAAATAAACTAATTTTTTAAAAAATAACCATAATCGTTTCTAATCAGTGCAAAGTTTAAATTTTTTCTTTTTATGTGTAAAAGGTTACACTAATATAAAAATACCATTCTTGGACTAAAAATCAGAAGCCTTTTTACAGCAATACAATAGCATACAGTCTTATTCAGCAAAATGATTTAGCTTTGTGGCAATCTCTCTTGAAATTTTCTAACTTTTCATATTGCAATTAATGAACACAAAAATTCTACAACTTTTAATTAAAAACTGACAATATCTACTTTCTTAGCCTAAGTTATCTTTACAAAACTATTGAAAATTGTTATATCTGTAGGTATATCTGCTTTAATCAAGATTACTGATGACATTCTTCTGGGAATGGATTGTAAACAAGTGAAGTTCGGACATTGCTTCAATTTAGCAACGAGTTTAAACAGGTTGAGTAAGATGTCTTACTAATTGTGTTAGATTCTCTTGACATATTTCATTCGGCTATTGATTCATTCGGCTTCATTCATTCATTCGACTATTGATTGGTTTCGTATTTACGTGTCTCTGTCCTCTTGTTTTGATAAACTGCGTTTATTCTTTCGTTAAAATTAATTATTAATTATTTCGTAATAATTTCGTATGGGATGGTCAAACGCTCCATAACGTGACACACACATAACACGTGACGGCGCCAGTCTGTCTGGCTTCACTTTCTCTTACGTATAGACTAGGTACGTAGTACGGTTTATACCGTAGGAGCTTATGCTCCTCCTCTCTCATTCTAACCCACATTAGTCGTGTTAGCCGTATTTTGGTGTACAGTATATTTTGTATATTTCGGTATTTTTTTTTTTTTTTTTTTTTTATGGAAAAGGAGGGCAAACGAGCATGCAGGTCACTGGTAAAATGATGTGATGGCTATAGGTCTGTAGTTAGCCGGATCCGAGCTATCACCTTTTTTAGGGATCGGATGGACAAAGGCACACTTCCACGAGACCGGGACTACGCCTTTGAGATAGGAGTGCCGAAATAAACGCGTTAGCACTGGAGTCAACTCAGGGGCACATGTTCGTAGCACGATTGGGGAAATGCCATCCGGCCCACTCGACTTATGAACATCCAAGGAAAAGACCGTCGAATGGTTTTAAGCCGGAAAATTATTTCCGGCATTGAACTCTGACACCGCTGGATGTTAGGCGGTGTTTTCCCTTGGTTGTTCAAGGTCGAGTTTGAGGCAAAAAGAGTGCCCAAGAGATCGGCTTTCTCTTTTGCCGTATGGGCCAGAGAATCATTCCCCGAGTGCAATGGCGGTAGGGATGGCTGGCAAAAGTTACCCAAAGTGGCTTTAGAAAGCGCCCAGAACTTGCGCGTGCCTGGTGGGTACCTTGTCAACTGATCCCCAATTTTGACGACATGCCTAAACCTTGCTCTAGCAATTTGCCGTTTGAAGAATCTGGAGGCACGATTGTATTTCCTCTTCAGAACTCTAGAGTTCGGATCCTTGATGACTAACGCATTAACCCAAGCCTGATATGCCTGACGTTTTCCGGCTGCTGCAGCCCTGACAGACGCATCAAACCAAGGCCGCGATCTGCCACCAAGTGGTACCACAGAGCTAGGTACAAATAGTTCCATGCCCTGTAGTATCACATCAGCTACAGCCGCAGCGCAGTCACTGGGATCATCGGAAGAGAAACAAATCGGCCCCCATGGGTAGGATGCAAAGAAAGACCGCATTCCATCCCAATCCGCTGACTTGTAGTGCCAAACGCGTCGGGTCGCAGGTCTTGTGCGAGCCGGACGTTGAATGGGCACTACACTCCGTACCAAGCAATGATCGGAGGACCCAAGGGGAGCCTCGACAATGACCTGGTACTTTCCGGGATGTGTAGTCAGCAGAAGATCCAACAAAGAGGGCATGTGGCTGTCCACGTCCGGTAGACGAGTGTGCGTCTGAACCAACTGGGACAAACCATTTGCCAGAGCAAAGTCAAACACAGATCTCCCCGCGAAGTCAGTGGAACGCGACCCTAGCCACTCGGCATTGTGCGCGTTGAAGTCCCCAAGGACTATGACCTCAGCGGAGGGAATCTGTGATAGCAGGTCGTCAATCTTCGCCTGTACATGGCCCAAGAGTTGTTCCGTTTCTGCATTACCACTGTGGGATCTGTAGAGGCACGCGTAGACTCTGACATGATCATCCATGTCCAAGCGCAGCAGAGGAGAGACAGATCCCGACCTTCAAAAATCTCGAGGCGACGGTAGCAGATATCCTCCCTTACGAACACAGATACCCCGGCGTGGGGTATAACATGATGTTCTAATTTATACCCGGGGTATGAAAGGTACGCTGTGTCGCTAGGTTTAGATATCTGCGTCTCCGTCAAAAACAACAAGGCCGGCTGCGCCGTCTCAAGATGATAATGGACGGCGTTTAGGTTGTAGTGAAGTCCCCGGATGTTGCAAAAGTCCACATTCAGGGTGGACCGGGGTGCCGCTGTGTTACCTCGTCGTTTCCCCTCAAAAAACATGAAATGCGATTCTTTGCCCGCCCCAGATACGACGGGCGGCACGAGCAAAATCGGAGAATCGATTCCCCGATTTTGCTCGGGGAGGGATTCTCCGGCTTCATTAAAGCCGGTACCTTCCTGGGGTATATTTATTGAAGCAACCGCATTCATGTTTGGTAGGGAGGAGGGGGGAGGGGGGGTTGGGCTTCCGGAAACTCTCACTCACCGACGGAACATAACCAAAAGAATTTGGTTACTATACGTCGATCTTCTGTGAGAGGGTGGTCCTTCCCCGGTCGAGCCAGCCCAATACAAGCTGTAGTCAGATGACAACAGCTAGGCTCTACCACCTAAAAATTTGTATTCTAAAGGATTAAGTAATGATACTTATAATATCCATACCCAAAATTCTAATATACATATATAAGAATTTCAGTCTGAAAAAGACACCGACATAAGAAATCTTTATATCGAGGAGTTGGATAAAAAGATAGGGACAGAATTTAGAAGATATAATAAATAACTCGTGGCGTATCAAAATGAAAGGCGACAGCTGAAACAGTATTTTGTGCTTTAAAATAGAATTTATAAGCATTGAGGGAAACCATTTGATAGGATATGTGAGTATTTTTATATTATATAAAAATATTATATTACGGAACAACGAATTTTCCATTATATTTCTGTAAAATGTTGTTAGATATTGTTTTTTTATTTATTTTTATATTTACTTTGATTCTTAAAATGTTAGTGAAATTGAAAATCATAAAATTTATGTTCTTTCCAATTTATACATATTAATAACATTTTTCAATTTTTTTTTCAACAGGAGATAAAAAGTTTATTTCAGTATTACAAATAATACTCAAAATGTTAAATAGGTGTCAATAATACTAAAATGTGCAGTAAAATAATAATACCTTCTTGTACCAATAGAAATTGATATGTTAGCTGCATTTATTTCCTTTTGAATATTTGCACCTTCTTATTATTAACGTATATCTGATTTTAAAGAGAAAATATCAAATTTTACTACATTTTCATGTAATAAATAATTAAACATTTCACTTCACCTTAAATTAATTGATTTTTTAATAGAAAAATCGTTATCAGAATTTAGGATCTATAAGCTAAAAAAAGTTACATGGATGGAGATACGTATTTTCACATAAAAAGAGATGTTTTAAATATGAGTAAATTAGCAAAGTAAAGTAGTAGTAACAGCAAAATCACTGATTGAAGTAATTTTTCAGTCAATTTCTTTTTTTATACGTTTGTTTTTAATTCCATATTTTAAAATAATCGTTTTGTAATAATTGTTATTTGTATAAGTTTCCATAGTGGTTTACGCAACTAAGAAGATTAACAGTGTAACCCTGTATCCATTTTGTATCTTTATTTGTATTTTAAATAAACTAAATACATTTTGTATATTTTAAAAGCTTAAAATATATTAACGAATTCAATGTTTTAGATAATAAAAACTTTATACTTTTAGGTTTTCAAGTGGTAAATTGTAGTGATTCAATTGAAGCTCTTTTTAATGTGGCTCAAAGCAACGGAGCTATTATAGACATGTTTTGTACGGCGCGTAACAGGGTCGGTCCCAGTCTCATCCATCTTTCCTCTTTCGCCATCGGTAAAGCTTTTCTAAAAGAAAAGGTTACGCGAAGGTTGATGGAGAACAGTTCCAATAAGTGGACACTGCTTGTTTTCTATCAAATCACATTAAAAAAAAACAAAAGTTACTAGTAGTAGAGTTATCATTATAAATTATCAAATTTGAGTAATATAAGTTTAACATGTTTAACAATAAAATTAGAATTATTCACTGTTAAATAACTAAATAGCTTAATTAAACTATTATATATTTAATTCAAGAAGCTTTTAAAGCTTCTTGAATTAAATAAACCTAAATGTTATAGTAGAATAAAAATGTCTAGTTTAGAAATTGTGGTTTCAAATATTTTCGTTTATATTTGTCATGTGCGGGCGAGTAGCTCCCAGGGGCAGCGCTACTTACGGTCACGTACCGTGGACGTACTCGTATATTTTACCATTCACTTTTGACCCAACTAGCTCCAACATAGACGCTGTTGTATAAATTTTTTGATAAAAAATGTTGGAAGTAAAAAAAAACTTAGAGAATAATTATAATAATAGTAATCACATGCGAATATGTAGTTGAAAGTAGTGTTTTTTCATAAATGATTTTAACAGGAGTTTAAATAATTGGTATAATTATTAATATACAATAATAATGATCATATTAGGCAATACTTTAAAATAACAATGTCATTATACTTAATAGAACAGGAATATCACTGTTATTGGCAACTATTTTAAGAGTTCTACGTTTTTTTAACCTAATATAAAGACGTCCTTGTAAAATAGGTGGTCTTGAGATTATAATTTTATTTCGTTAGAGATAGCGAATTCTCATGCAATTAAATTTGTCTATTGCTTTATTAGTTAGTATACTTATATCTTGTTTAGACTTTGTTGGCTTGTAAGTGGTAGTGAGTTCGAGTTACATATGGGTCAATTGTTTATATGCTCTACAGATTGATGTTTTGTAGTTTTTGTTTCTCTTATTTTTAATATTTGTAAAACCCACCGAAGCAGGGATCTTTTCGTAAAGTGAGATTGTTTTTTAAATTAAAAAAAGTGAGTAACATTGCTCGATATATGAGTATGCAAAAATCGTTTATGATGAAGGAAATATCGAACGTCAAGTCCATGTTATACACAAAAATTTTATATTGTAAATGACATATTTTTGTTATTTTACAAAATTAGCTAATTAAGTACAGCTCGATGGAAGACAAATAATATACTTCATTTTAGAAAAGTTCTTGTAATAATACTTTTAGAAAAATAACTATAAAAACTGCATCAAGATAACGAATAGTTTCGACGTACACAAAGGCTGGTCCTTTAAGATTGTTCAGGACAGAGTGCACTGAGCACAGAATGAGGTCGCTTAATAATTTGTATGCTTATTTCAGGGATAAGCTTATTATGTTTTAATTTACTACAAATATTTCAGTAAAATTAGTTTTGTATCATTTAAAAAAACTTTCTAATAGCTTGAAAATATAAACATTATTTAGTTAGATTTAATACACTTCTTTAGCGTGAATACAGAACGGATAGCTTAGGTTAAAGCCACCGACCATTTCACATTATGGGCCATTATGGTTACGATTATGGCTGTGTACGTGCAGTTGGTAATCAGAAAATTAGCATCTCTTTCACATTTAATAATTCAACGCCCGGAAAAAAGCATTTTTTAGGTGGTAGAGCCTTTCTGTAGTCATTTGACTACAGCTCGTATTGGGCTGGCTCGTCCGGGGAAGGACCACCCTCTCACAAAAGATCGGCGTGAAGTAACCAAACTTATTTGGTTATGTTCCGTCCGGTGAGTGAGAGCTTCCGGAAGCCCAAGTCCCCCCCCTCCCCTCTCCTCCGCCAAAACATGAATGCGATAACTAAAATAAATATACCCCAGGAGGGTACCGGCTTTCATGAAGCCGGAGAATCCCTCCCCGAGCAAAATCGGGGAAACCACTCTCCGATTTTGCTCGGGCAGCCCGTCGTATCTGGGGCGGGCAAAGTATCGCATTTTGTGTTTACAGAGGGCAAACGACGAGGAAACAGAGCGGCACCCCGCTCCACTTTAAATGTGGATTTTTGCAACATCCGGGGATTTCACTCTAACCTAAACGCCGTCCACTACCACCTTGAGACGGCGCGGCCGGCCTTGTTGTTTTTGACGGAGACGCAGATATCTCAACCTAGCGACACAGCGTACCTTTCATACCCCGGGTATAAACTTGAACATCATTTTATACCACACGCCGGGGTATCTGTGTTCGTGAGGGAGGATATCTGCTACCGTCGCCTCCAGATTTTTGAAGGTCGGGATCTGTCTTTACTTTGGCTGCGCGTGGACATGGACGATTATGTCAGAGTCTACGCGTGCCTCTACAGGTCCCACAGTGGTAATGCAGAAACGGAGCAACTCTTGGGCCATGTTCAGGCGAAGATTGACGAACTGCTTTCACAGACTCCCTCAGCTGAAGTCATAGTCCTCGGGGACTTCAACGCGCACAATGCCGAGTGGCTAGGGTCGCGTTCCACTGACTACGCGGGGAGATCTGTGTTTAACTTTGCTCTGGCAAATGGTTTGTCCCAGTTGGTTCAGACGCACACCCGTCTACCAGACGTGGACAGCCACATGCCCTCTTTGTTGGATCTTCTGCTGACTACACATCCCGAAAAGTACCAGGTTATTGTTGAGGCCCCCCTTGGGTCCTCCGATCATTGCCTGGTACGGAGTGTAGTGCCACTTCAACGTCCGGCTCGCACAACACCTGCGACCCGTGGCGTTTGGCACTACAAGTCAGCAGATTGGGATGGAATGCGGTCTTTCTTTGCATCCTACCCATGGGGGCCGATTTGCTTCCCTTCCAATGATCCCAGTGACTGCGCTGCGGCTGTAGCTGATGTGATACTACAGGGCATGGAACTATTCGTTCCAAGCTCTGTGGTACCACTTGGTGGCAGATCACGGCCTTGGTTTGATGCGTCTGTCAGGGCTGCAGCAGCCGGCAAACGGCAGGCGTACCAGGCTTGGGCTAAAGCGATAGTCACAAGGGATCCGAACTCTAGAGTTCTGAAGAGGAAATATAATCGTGCCTCCAGATTCTTCAAACGGCAAATCGCTAGAGCAAAGCTCAAGCATGTCGTCAAAATTGGGGATCAGTTGGCAAGGTACCCACCGGGCACGCGCAAGTTCTGGGCGCTTTCTAAAGCCACCCTGGGTAACTTTTGCCAGCCGTCCCTACCGCCATTGCACACGGGGAATGATTCTCTGGCCCATACGGCAAAAGAGAAAGCCGATCTCTTGGGCACTCTTTTTGCCTCAAACTCGACTTTGAACGACCAAGGGAAAACACCGCCTACCATCCAGCGGTGTCCGAGTTCATTGCCGGAAATAATTTTCCGGCAAAAAACCATTCGTCGTTCTCTACTTTCCTTGGATGTTCATAAGTCGAGCGGGCCGGATGGTATTTCCCCATTGGTGCTACGAACGTGTGCCCCTGAGTTGACTCCAGTGCTAACGCGTTTATTTCGGCACTCCTATCTCAAAGGCGTAGTCCCGGTCTCGTGGAAGTGTGCCTTTGTCCATCCGATCCCTAAAAAAGGTGATAGCTCGGATCCGGCTAACTACAGACCTATCGCCATCACCTCTCTTCTCTCCAAAATAATGGAGAATATCATAAACCGTCAGCTCCTCGCGTACCTCGAGGATCACCAGTTGATCAATGACCGGCAATATGGCTTTCGCCATGGTCGATCGGCTGGTGATCTTCTGTTATATCTCACACACCGTTGGGCTGCGGTTATTGAAAGCAAGGGAGAGGGTCTGGCAGTTAGTCTGGATATGGCGAAAGCCTTCGATCGTGTATGGCACAAGGGGCTTCTTTCGAAGCTTCCTTCCTATGGGCTTCCCGAGAGTTTATGCAAGTGGATCACCAGCTTTCTCACTGGGCGGAGCATACAGGTCGTTCTCGACGGTTTTTGCTCGGACCCCAAGCCCGTGAACGCTGGTGTACCCCAAGGCTGTGTGCTATCCCCAACCCTGTTTCTCCTGCACATCAATGATATGTTGGATATTTCCAACATACATTGTTGTGCGGATGACAGCACTGGGGATGCGGTATATTCCGGCCGTGCAGGTCTCTCTCGGGAAAACGTCGACGAGTGTCGAAAGAAACTTGTGTCTTCTATAGAGACCTCCCTGGGGATGGTCTCAGAATGGGGTGAACTGAACCTCGTTCAGTTTAATCCCCAAAAGACACAGGTTTGCGCGTTTACCACCAAGAAAACCCCATTTGTCGTATCGCCACTCTTCGAGAGCACACCCCTCACCGCCTTGCCAAGTATCAGAATACTGGGACTCGATATTTCGAGCGACTGTCGGTTTCGTGGTCATTTGGAGAGCAAGGCCAAGTTGGCCTCGATGAAATTGGGTGTGATCAATAGAGCGAGGCAGTATTTCAATGCTGGCCAAAGACTTGCGCTCTATAAGGCGCAGGTCCGGCCACATATGGAGTACTGTTCTCATCTCTGGTCCGGATCACCCCAATATCAGCTTCTACCTTTTGACCGCGTACAGCGGAGAGCCGTACGGATTGTCGGGGACCCAGTGCTCTGTGAACGGCTGGACTCTTTGGAATTGCGTAGAGACGTGGCTTCCTTGTGCGTCTTCTATCGCATTTACAACGGGGAGTGTTCCGAAGAGCTATTTAATCTGATGCCTACCGCCGAATTTCATCACCGCACAGCTCGTCACCGCCTTCATTACCATCCTTACCACCTGGATGCATGGCGTTCTTCTACTGTGCGGTTTGCAAGTACCTTTCTTCCACGTGTCACAAAGATGTGGAATGAGCTTCCTTCGGCGGTGTTTCCAGATCGATACGACATGGGTACCTTCAAAAAAGGCGTTTATTCCTATCTCCAAGGCCGGCAACGCTCTTGTGAGTCTTCGGATGTTGCAAGAGTTCATGGGCGGCGGTGATCACATTTCATCAGTGACCCGCATGCTCGTTTGCCCTCCTTTTCCATAAAAAAAAAAAAAAAAAAAATTGTAAGCTAACCATTTAAAACATCACTGAAATAAGTCCACTTGCAAGACTGCTTTTAAGCAGAGCGTTTTTAAAATATGTTTTAGGATTTATTTTACCAATAGAATTTAAAATTATTATTTTGTCCTTTAATTATTTATTCATTTAAATAAAACTTCCCACTAAATTATGTTAGACACAGATATATAAAGTATTTCTTATACCAGTTCTTTACAATAATATAATGCGCTTTTAAGAAGGGGTAGCAAACATTTTTTTTAGGGTTTTTTTTTTATTATTTTTTTATTTGATTACCTGTTAAGCACCATCTATGGAAGACGTGTGGGGTATCGTTATAATGTAATTTCCCGTGGACGAAACTATTTTCTCGTAATAATTACTGACAACTTCCATATAAATAACCTATTGAAATAAAAATTAAAAATATCTAGAATTTTAAGAATAAATAATGTCATATGTATTATTTTACACCAGCTTTTGTAACATTGTAAAAATACTTTTTACTCTGAAATTAGGTTTTATTGATTGACTTCAAAATACATAGTGTATTTTACGGTTAAGGTTTTTCTTATTATTCTCATAATTCAATACACATTCGAATACTCCATTAAATTATTTGACTTCATCAAGCAATGCAATAACAGCTTACTATTTTGATTATGTATATTATTAGTATTTTAGCATAATAATGTCATAATGTCATAGAATATGTGATAATGAGTTTTATTAAAAAGAATATTAAATAAGGCATTAAAGTGACTAAAGAACAAATCTATATATTCTGCCCATTTTGAAATGATAAAAATATTTTGTTATTTTAAGACATCTTTACACACAAGAAATTAAATCAACACAGTTTTTTTTGTTATGCTAAAATTGGAATTTGAATTAAAAATGTATTATTTTATTTTCTTTTCAGAATAAATGCAAACAGTTAATGTTATATTTTAGTTTAAGAAAGAAAAAAAAAATATTGATCTAAATATTTACGTCACATCTATAGCCCATATCTATTCTTCTTTGAAAAATTGTATTTCCCCAAGGTACTAACAACGAAAAGTTATATGTCAAATGTCGCTCTACCTTATGTCAGCCGTGATATTATTATATTCTCAAGATAAAATATATTATATTTAATATAAAATTCAAACAAACAAATAATACTGATTTGTTTATAGAATAATTTAAATTTTCCTTTAATACAATGTTTTAAATGTAATAAATGCCGCTCTTGGGATTTTAAAAGAATTAAAAGTTGAGAACGTTTTGATTTTACCAAAACGAGAAAGAGTTACTTTTTATATTCAAAGATTTATTTAAAACAGACTTGACTTTAAAAATAAACTTCGTCTGGCCTATTGACTTATTAATAAAAGTGCATATTTTTAGTTTTTATCTGATACTCTTTTCGTATATAAATAATAAAATAAAAAATCATTACATTTCTGTTTAATGTATTGATATGGCACTAAATTTTAAAAATTATTGGCTATATTACAATGTATATTGGAAGCTTTCGTGAGGCAAACTTGTTAACGGTCAAAATTATACTAGATAGTAAATTTTTCTTTCTTTTAAAAATATTTTTTATGATTCATTTGCCATTCGCTCCAATAGATTAACACCTATAACTATTTTAAATATAGTCTCTTTAATATTCTGTTAACTTTTTGAGATGTTATAATATTAATATTAAACTTAAAAAATATATATAAACAATAAAGAAAATACATGTCGTGTTATACCTCTAATAGTTTTCTTGTTTTATCATTACGTGCGTTCAATTCTCTTTATATTAATATCGACGGTAACTTCATCATGCGACTACTCTGATAGGTTGATTTGTGAACAATAAATAGATGTAAAAATAATATCTCTAGATATTTATAAATGTGAATTGGGACAGTAACAAGTAACAAAAATATACTAAAATAAATGTACCAAATATTTAGAAGTTCTTTAGTAGGCCTTATATTATAATAGAAGAGTTATACTTTGTTCTGAAAAAAAAAAAACTATTTTCTCATAACTTCTACAAAAGACGTCTTAAATTCAAGGTTTTCTTGTTACGGAGAACAAAAAAACGGAATACCTATTATATACTTATAACATTAAAGTAGTGTTCACACTTTTATTATTCACACTTTTCGCACTTCTTTACCTACTCTTTTTTATATTCGTAAAATAAAATGTCAATGTTATGTTTTAAGTAGTTTAACCTAAGAAACAAGGCTAACAATAAGTATGACTTAGGCTTAAGAATGTGTCAAAGTAAATTAGATTATTGAGTGAGTAAATACGTGTTCGAAGTGATATTTATTAATTGTTTGTGAATATTAAACGGACATGAATAAAATAGCAAAACAAAATTAGGTTAAATATTAAATATTCTATTTATGAAACGAATATGCTTATTTCTGCCCTGAATTGTAGGTTTTTGTGAAAAACAGGCTCAATGATAATAATTTATGGTGAAAAACTACATATTGGCTGTCATTGTATCGGACAAGCGAACATTAATTTCCTGTCAACTACCGTTGTATCGTTGTGTTCGGGACTACTTTGACTTTGACCTTAGCTTGGAAATATATTATTTCTCTAAAACTTAATTTAAAAGCTATAACATGAAAAATAATTATTTCATAATAACGTATAATCATTGAAATAGAAACTTTTGAATGCAGATTCATCGTTTCACTCGTTTTTTTCTTTTCCGTCTCTAAGACTTAAACTAAAGATGTGATATGTAACATTTTAATTTAAATGCCTTCTAAATTATGGGCTTAAACTTATTGATATTGTTTATTATAAAATAATATTTTTTTGAATTATTTAATTAAATTTATGTCTGAACTAATGACTTATGTCTGAAGTAATGATTATGTTTTTTTTTTATAATTATTTGAGCATACGTAATTCAGTAAAATGCCGTACTTTTAACTTCATTTTGAATATATCCTTTTCCTTTGTAAGAATAAAATTCTATGTCTTACTTATACTAAGAGTCTCGGAGAACATCTATGACCCCACAAATTATGACCCATTTTCTGACGGACTATCGATACTCATTTGTGATTCGTTCTTTATTATCCTTTGTATACTCACGCGTTGATCTTTAGACCGACGAAATAATATTTTGTCATTTTGTAAGAAATAGAAATACTATGATTTTGTGATGCTTATTAGCTTTTTAATTTGTTTTCTGTCATTATTTCATGCGCCGCAAAACTTTTTATTGTTTTCCGTCAATGGGACTGAAGCGAGTATATGTTTTACTATTGTCGGTAAGATATTATTTTATAGTATTTTTTTTAGATTTTCACGAGTACACATTTGAAATAAAACTATTGTTTAAGGTTTAAAACTCGCGTATAATTTGGTTATATTTTAATTTTTACCCGACGTTTCGAATGCTTTGCAGCAATTTTTCTGTCAGTAAGTAGATGACTAATTAACTGACCTATTATTTTTTATTTGAGAATAATGTTTTTAGTGATAAGGAAAATGTATAATATTATTTTAGAACCTTTTTGGAATGTTTTGGCCGCCAATATGGTCGAAATAAAAATCAGAGCACTGTTAGAATAAAGAGTCAAAATTTTCATATATTATATATATCATCATGCACGGGGAAAATTTATAACGTTAACGCAAATGATGCGACTTATGATTAGATTAGTACAATCCAATTGTATAATAATTTGTACCATTTGTTTTGTACCGCCAAATTTTTACCATTTTTTTTTTTGTTAATATTTTTTAATTCCATTTGTGTTTGCTTCGTGTGTATAATAAAGATTATTATTATTATTTATAATTATTGGATCTTATCTATCTAGTTCTTTTAATATCATGTATAAAAATAGCTTCTGTTATTCATTGCTTATGAATTATAAAAAAATCTTTAAGTATTAACCAAAAATAAAACAAGTATTAGTAAATAGTTATAGTATATTTTTAATTAGGAATGATAGTCTTTTTGATGTTGATATAAGAAAGCAGTAAACCAGGTGTTTTATTTGACTTGAAAAATGTTTGATGATTATATTATTCAATACTATTCAAGGTGTTTGGAAAGAGATATCTCACTTTATTTTTATACACATTGAACACTTTTTTGTTTATAATAATAAATGAATTATGGTTTTATACAAGAACATAATTTATATTTCGAGTAAAAATACTTTGATCTTCATAAAAATAAGATCTATATGTAGTTATTAAACATAAATATACATGGCCTAGATATATACCTAAATTATCTTTTGTCAGTAGGTACGTTATTATACAATGCTTGCAGCATTGCAGTATTCGCACGACGATTTGCGAATCATAATTGCTACTAACTAATCCTATTATTAGCGCGACATGTCTCTGTCCTCTTGTTTTGACAAATCGTGTTTCCTCTTTCATTAAAAAAATATAGCTATTTGTTTTTTTATCCATAGTTTTTATAAAGTTTAAAACTGGATTGTGTAAATATTTTATTACAAACATATTTATTTGTTAAGCAATTATAAATTGTAAGTTAAACACGTATAATGTTAGTGCAAGGGCGTTCTTTAGAAATCGTTTCAAAAACAAATAAAAACGATCTTGTGTAAACTATGAAATGTAGCTGTGTTTCAATACGATTGTAAGAAATCAATAATAAATAATAATAATCATAAATTATAAATCATTTGAATACCTGTTATAATTTTTAGGTATGCTTAGATTAATATGATATTACAATTTTAGTTTATTTTTAACAATATAATATGTAATGCTATGACTTTACTTAATTTAATATATACAATGCCTCTTAATGTGATTTAATTCAATTTCATTGTATGGCAATATTATTTTACTATTTAATTTTTTTTGTATCTTAATATTTTAATTGTAATTTTGTTTTTGTTTGTGATTACTGCATGTTGTATTATTTATAAATTAAGCAGAATTATCATAAAATGTATATATATATAATAGTGAATTGTTAAGGAATGTATGTTCTGGAAATAAAGAATTATTATTATTATTATTATTAAAAAAATTGTGCAATTTTTATATGATTATTTAAAAATATGAGCGTAATTTCCAAACACTATTTCGAATTCGTGTTACTAAAAAAAGACACCAAACAAGGAATTCATTACAGCGAGAAATGGGGTAAAATAGTAGAAAGAAAATTTAGAGGATATAATAAATAACTCGCGCATCAAAATGAAAGCCGACGACTGAAACAGTATTTTGTGCTTTACCAAAGATTTTACAAGCATTCAGAGAAATCATTTGATACGATATTTGAGTTTTTTATATTATGTAAAAAAGATATATTAAAGATCAACAATTTTTTTTAATATTGTTGTGTATAATGGCATTTTATGTAAGAGAAAAAAATTTTTGGAATGTTTTTACTATCTCCAATAATATAATTTACGTACTCATTCACTAACAGCTTTAATACAAATCAATTTTAATTTTACGTCTTATATATTTTTTTATATGTATTATTTAATATTTGTATTATCATAAAATTTTCTAAATAGATTGTATGAATAAATCATAATCTTCTAATCAAAACCTAAAACCCTAGAAGCCTACTTTTCAAAAAAAAAAAATACAAGTTTTCTAAAAAGCGTACCATAACCGGGAAAGGGGAACGCAGCATTGATATTCTGTTCCCTTAGTCTTTTTTTAAACCATGCTGTGCTGTTTTTCCGTTATAAGTGAGGCTGCAGGTTAGAATCTAATTATTATGAATGACTGACACGAGCAGCTCTAAAATTGTGCATCCATATTTTTCAAGTTAAAATTTTTACTAAAAGTTAAAACACAAAATATATAATAGTTTAAATGTATATCAAAAAAATATTTAAAAAGATATAGCTTACATTATATATCATAAAGAAGCTAAATGATGCTTGACCTCAGCAATGGAATTTCCTGACATCTCGTATAACGCCATTAAGTTTTCAGTGACATATATTTAGAAACAAATTACAAGAGGTTGAACAAATTATAAAATAAATTAAATAATACTTAACCTTTTAGAATAATAAATATAATATATATTTTTTCTTATTTGATATAATTAATTAATTGTATTGTTATAGTCTAACGTACTATGTCGCTTTCTAATAGCCTATCAAAATTGTGAATTAGTAGCATTTATGTTAATTGCTTGCAATTTTTTATATATATTAATATAATTTAGTACGTTATAAAATAACTAAAATGAACTTAAAAAATATTTCTATTTTATCGTAATCTCATGTTATATTTCCAGCACACAACTTAATTTGTTATTGTCTTCGTTTAAACAGCTTAGCAAGCATTTCTGAGTGGACTAGTGCAATCTAATTTTGCTTACAGTTTTGTAAAACTGAAAAACACAATAACATTTTTCACAGATACTTGGCGTCACAAACAATAACTTCGCTCTGCAAATTCCCAAATCGCCATCTTTTTACATTTTGAGAGAAAAATGGTGCTACGTATTTAGTTTACTACACTTGGTGGTGTATTTGTAACGTCTCTGACTACATAAACTCTTATAAATAATTGTTTTCTTTTAGTTTATAGGTTTTTAGAAAATTGTATTGCTAACATAAACACAATGATTATAAATAATAAATAATAGAACAGAGATGATAGTTTATATCACTCTGAATAATGTTTTAGTAGGATTTTGAAACGTTATTACCCATATTAAAGCAAAGGGTCTTGTGTACAGTGTGTATTTTTAAGGAAAGCTGATTTTAGATGTTCCATACCGCAGTGCGACTCATAAATTTGAGTAAATGAGTACTTGCAGCCTGTTGTTCTACATCCACGCTTTAAACTATTTATGAGAAATTAAGATTGAGCTACTAACAATTTCTGTAAAAACTTTCTGTGCTTTCTTATATATTATTTTTTATAATCAATTAATGTGGTTTATACTTCAAACTACATTCAGTAAATTTTTTAATTTGTATTTATTCATTGAGGAAGGTAATATATAGCACCAAGGTTCAAAGTCATTGCAAAAAAATTACTCCAAATGAAATTTCTAGCCCTCTGTTTTTTTATTCATCCATTCATACTCAAGATTCTTCTAGCTACAACCATCTTATCTGTCGGAATTACATGACCTTTTATTATGTTTTTAATTTACTAGGATTTGCTTTCAAAGGTAGTTCACACTATCAACGTAACAAAAGTCAGTTTTTAATCATTTATTATCTTCCTTAACTACCAGCTGTATTCCATATAATCTAAAAATTAAGGTTTTATCAAAAACTTTTTCTTTATTGGCTAAGGTACCACCAAATCTTAAAGTAATATTACAACAACCTTATTTTCCTTTTTCATACTAAAAAAATATCCATAAATTTATGTTGTTTTACTCAATTTTTTAAGGTTCACTTTCTCTTTAAAGTACTATTGATTGATTTCTCTTCTTCTCAAACTTCAAAGCCCTAAAAAGTCAAATTATTGTACTATTGAACCAAAACTATTTTAAACTATAGTAATTTCAAGAGTTCAATGAAGGCCACCAGATCAAGTAAAGTTAGAACTAATTTTATTACGTCATTAATTTTCAAAATCATGAAATATAATAAGTCCTTTGTAATTTTTATTTTTAATTTCTTCTACTCTTATTTAATTTCCATGTTATACTCTGTTAGTATTATTTATAAAACATAAAACTAGTATTATAATCTTAAAATAGTAATATAAACTTAGTTTTGTTTATCACTAATCAAAACAGTAGATCAATTACAGCTGTTCTTACCTTTTCTTGATTATAATATTGTAAATGCATCTGAATAATACTTCTTTTATGTAAAAGTGTCTTTAGAATCTGTGATTAAAATTTGTTATTAGCATTTCATTTTGTTTGAATAACTTGGTTTGATCTTGTTTTACAAATGAAATGGATTTACATAATAGATACCACTTCTAATATAATATTATACTGATTTACCTGTATTTCAATTGTCTCGTAGTTCTAATTGAAATACCAATTTCCCTTTTATTATTTTTTTAAGTCTATAGTTCTGAACGGACTAATTATAAATTTACTAATTATAAATTTTTTACGGATTTAAAGTCGCTTATAATTTGGTTACATTTTTATTTTAACAAGACGTTTCGAATGCTTTGCAGCAATCGTGTTCAAGGTTAGACGAAATGTAAGTGTCTGTCAGTAAGTCAGTTAATTAGTTATCTACCTCCAACGGTTTCTTAGTTTGCGGGCAGAGTTCCGGATGTAGACAAAACGGACTAACTGTATCTTGAAGTCTGAAAGTGCGATCACAGACATGAGACTTTACAGTATTTAGGAGTGGGTCTCAGTTATTAAAAAGGCTCCAACCATCTTCTCTATTTGTGGTTTATCAAATCTACTATAATAGTTGGGCTTGTCTATGGTATGTTCACACACTGCAGACTTCGATGCACGCCTATTCCTGATATCCAAGAATAGGCGTGCATCGAGTTAAAATAACAATGTAACCAAATTATACGCGAGTTTTAATCCGTAAAAAATAGTTTTATTTGAAATGTGTACTCGTGAAAGTCTAAAAAACTACTCAGTTACTTTACTTTGTTCTAAAATTGAATAATTTTCCTTCTTATTCCTTGAGAGTAAGACAATAAAACCATTTGGATAAGAATTCGATTGTCTTTGAAACAGACTAATTTTAAGAAAAGTTAAGAACCATAAATAAAAATGTTATGTGAAATCCAAATTAATTAATCAACATCATTAATGCTGAAAAAACGAGTAGTACGCCTCTTTTCAATTCTTCTATATATAATCATATTTTTATATGCAACTATGTCGATAAATATAAAAATTTTATATTATTGTTATATAATTATTATTTATTTATTCTTTATTGAGAAAACAACGGCAATTCACCAATTAATTATAAGATGTCAACATAAATAGACTTAGAGCCATCAAGAAACTCTATTAAGAAAACTTAGATACACACCAATGGATGTTTTACATTAAAGAGGAAATAAAAATGAAATAGAGAGCGAAACGACATTGAAAAGAAAAATAAAATATTGTTAGGCTGTATAAGTAAATAAACAATTATACGTACAGACGTCAATAGCATACGGCCGGTCTCCAGACGTTCCTAAGAACGCGTAAGACCGCTCTGGCCATCTTCAAGTGTTTTAGCGACAGCTGCTTAAAATACTAGTCGAAGACGAAGTCGCTCCTTCAACTATTCCGTACCATGCTACCAAATGATGATAACTCCTCCTGGAGATGTCCTTCTCTTCCATGATCGTCAATACAAGCGCCAGTCCACATTAATGATACGCACCAAAAATTAGAACAAATAATATATATGGAAAATTCCTCCTTTTATTTGAAACTGCATTTTGTTATTGCATTCGCAATTACTCATCTATCGCAACAATGCGTTGTCGCTCTAGTAATATGTATAATTTATAACAAAAAATATAATATGGCACGAGGCATTTAAAAAAAATGTCTATTAGACTATATAAAAAATAATAATAAATATGTTGAGTCAATGTTTTCGCATTTTTCATTTTATAAGTACAATTTTTTTATATAAATAGTATCTCATTATAAGTGGGAGTATTTGTAATAAAAAAAATTAAAATAAAGTTTTTGTTTTAAGATTTATGTATGTATTGTAATAAGCTAACAATACAAAATCAAAGATATACATTTTTTTTTAAATATTGTTATTTTTTCATATTCGTCATCACCGCAAAGGCTTTATATGACCAATTTATAAGCTGAAAAGAAATGAAATTATTGAAATTTAATACAAATATAAAATTTAATTTATAGTATCGAGTATTTTTTTTAAATTTATGTATAAATATATATTTTACAACCCTCTGTTAAATTTTAAATCCTTACATAACTATATGTATTCAATGATAAAACAAATATTTTTCCAGCTGTGACCTGCAGAGGTCGCTGGCATCGCTCCAGAAATATAACAATGAACATCATGGTCCGAGAGTCCATCTTCAACCATGGGCCATCAAATGCAGCCTGACGCAATTCCATGCTCTGTATTTATTAAAAAAATTAATAAAGCGATATTAGAATGAATAATATATATTGTTAGTATTTTTACGGTCGTCATATTAAAATTAATATAATTAAACAAAGTGTACCTTTAATATGAGTTCATTTCCAAACCAACACAATATGAAAACTTCTTGAAGCATACACGTTAAGTAAACGGCCGTCCATACCATTTGCATGGGATGCTCTCTAGGATTCTCAATCTTAAATACAGTCATAAATTATAAAGTCATAAATCATGTATAAATAATCATAAATTTTTATTCAAATATATATTTTAATGCATACCGATAATATTTGTATTCCTACTAGACAAAGAACCATCACGCTTAACATTAATTGCAGGGCAGAAGCCAAACTGAATGCACTTTCTATCATTGATACATATCTGAAAAAAAAATGTAAAATCAATTAGCAAAAGAAATTTTTGAATATGTGTGCTGTTTTTTAACTAATTAAGGATCTCAAGACCGTTTACTTACTTTATTATAGCATTATAATGTATAATGCACTTCTTCAATCTTTTACATACATAATAATTTCTCTCACCAGTTGTATAGTTATTGTTTTTAAGATCTCTAATACGTTTATTATCGGCTAAAACTTCAAAATTTCGCAGATTATATGATAATATTTCTATTTGACCGACTGAAAAGTGATTTGTAATTATATAATCTAAGGTATACAATATAAAAATTTGTGTTAAGTTTGCAAAACCCATATCAAACTCAAGTTATCTTAATTTTTTTTTTGTAGATAGTAATTGCTTAGATATAAATAAACATATTTTTATGTTCATTCATCTTTTTTTACCGGAATTACTAGATGCCAAATAATAAGATTATGTAATTTGAAAAAAAATAATAAAAGAGACTAAATTTATTATAGCAGTAAAAATCCAAATACAGCAAATTAGCATTCTTTTAACCGCTGTACCGAACAGCAGAAGATTGTTTGGAAGTATATATTATATCTGAGTTTGTAAAAGTAGAAATCAATCTGATTTCCAAAACCCTCCGTTTTTTCCCACTCTTCTTTAGCTCTTATTGCTTCTCAAAGATAATCACTTCAATATTTTCATATATTTACAGCTGGCGCAGAAGGTAATTCTTACAATTTGGTAGAAAACCGATAAGCGGTTGCCTTCTGCTATTATAATAATGATCATATTTAAAAGATTAATATAAGTTTGTCTTACTTGCAGAGGCTATAAATGCTGCACATATAGTGTCCATAACACCATCGATTATGCAGGTTGCTGGCTTGTAATATATCTAAGTTAAAAAAGGAGTTCAAGATAAGGAAATGAATTAATTAATTATTAAATTTTATTTATAAAATATAAAATAAATATAAATCAAGGGAAGCTGGAAAAAATCTCTTTGAGGAGATAAGGTATCCCATACACTATATGTCTTTTTTAAGAATGGTTTTTTTATTGTTGCACATAAATAAATAATTAAACTAGGAGCTCGAACCAGAACTCAATTTTGACTCGCTGTGCTTGCAAAATCTCGGTATGTGTTCGTATATTGAGCGAACCGAGGTGCAAAAAACATCGAAGTTGCATATACAAAACGTCGACGCAATCTGTCCTCAACTATATTTTTAAAGATGATGATACACAATACTACTTTTTTTTATTTTAATTCTTTTTTCCTGATTTACTATACTAAAAACGGCGCAATAGAGAACTATCGATAGATTTGCAAATCGATCTATTGTATCGAACGTATGGTGGTGCACATAAGTTCACTGGAGGAATCTGAATGCATCTTCTTCTTCGTGAGAAAGAAAAAAATTTTTGGACCTTGTTTCGATTGTCAGATGATTTTATTTTTATTCATTTACTTACTTGATGAATGTAAGCAATACCGTAAAAAGGCGATTTGTAGACATCGAAATAAGGATATTCAACGTTTGTAGGCAATATATCCATGTCCTCGGTGACCGGTAAAATTATGGCGACTGCAAAAAAAAATACCCATTACATATTCTAAATTATGTTAAATAAGTTGTGAGTACATACGACAATATTTACCTGAAACTGCGCAGACACATATAGTTGTATAAAAAGTCATAACGAACCGCGCTGTTTTAATACTTCTTCTCAAAATCTCCTTATGTTCTAATTCCTCTGGCTTGAATTCATCGCAATATAAAAATTGCAGAAGATTTAAAATTTTGTCTTTATTCAACCAAAATACAACAACTTTAAAATACGTGTACATTTCGCTCAGAAACAGGTACAAACTAAAAAAATATTTTTTTATAAAATTCAAAAGTAACTATGGTAGATAAACCACTTAACATTATAGTGTTAATGCAACCTTCATGTAATTTTAAAATATTTTCTTTATTTATACTTAATAAAAAAGCTAAATATCTAGTAATTATATTAAATGCTTTATTAAATTTTATAAGAGTCGAAAATCACGTCATGAAGTCACTCTTTATTATAAGTATTTTCATATTTTTACATTTTACTAAAATTAAAAACTTTAAAACTTGTTACCCTTCCGCTATATCTCCAATGTTTTCTTGCCTTCTGAGCAAGTAAAATACTTCTCCAATTCCAGGCAAAAAGCAAACAAGCCATAGCACTATAATTGTATATAATAAATGAAGCCAAAACTTGAGACTTTTCGGATTAACGTTATAATACCACATTCCAAAAAATTTAAGCCAGTATATGTGGATAGCGTGGTACATTTGAGGACTTAGTTTTTCACAAGGTTCTAGCACGCCGTATGGTAAGTACGGATGCAATTGAGCTAAAATTTTATTAGTGAAAGCGCTCATTTTGCTTAACAGTATATCTCTGAGACAGTACTTTGAGTATGATTTTCAGAACTCTCTACCATCAGATTATTTTCAAACAACAAAGTATAATTACTGCCAATAAATATAAACAGAATTATTATTTGTATGATAAGGGAAAGTGCTTTTCCACTATTTAATTTATTTTTTAATTTTTAGGACAAGCGATGAGTTTCTATTATCATTTTATATAAGAATATTTGAATTAAAAAAATATAGGTAACTCTTTTTTTTTAACCTAAAAGATATAAATATTATTAATAGTAAAATTTACCGGTTTTGTAGATAAACTGTTGTTATACCCAAGTTTTAAAATTTATTTAATATATATATTTATACATTAAAATATTATCTTATAAAATAATATTATAATATGCTTATTATTCTCCTTAAACGGGTTTGTTTCATATGTCTCTCGAAGCAATTATAATAATTACCTCAGCGCTGTAATTAGTCTATAGAATGATATGTGCCAGCTCTAATATATGGATAATTGTATCTTCAAAAGGTCTTTAAGAAATTTATAATTTTCGCCTTGTACACATTCTTTATCAAAAAATCAGGGCGTATGTGTGAAAACTGTAATGTTTTTTTGCTAATTATAAAATTAACCACCATAAAGAAATAATTAACAAGGAAAATATATAAAGAAATAAGATGAAAGGATTTTTTGTCGTAATTTTATTGTGTCTTATTAAATAATTGATAAATTGAAATATAATACTTTTAATTTTAAGATATTTGAACCTAATAAATTATTTTTTAGCCTTTTTTGAACTTAGTACTTATGCCCATCTTTCATAGTTATAAATGATTTCAATTTCATAATTTTTATAATCAATAAAATTGTCATAAATAATGGAACAAATGCAATAACTTTAATTTAGCGCTAATATGTTTTGACATAGGTTTTTTTTTATTATTATGTCACGGCGAGTGTTAACGCGATACCGTGACGTCCCACTATGACGATGAGGGCAACCGTTGGTTTTTTAGTGGGTAGCCTTAAAAATGGCAGCGTCCTCTATACTTCCGGGTAGTCAGACATAACCCCCCGGCCATCACCTTCTTGGCTGACGGGGTATCCGTAACCGATTTTTTCAACAAAGAAAAAAAAAGTTTTTTTTTATTATAAATTGGTCTAACATTTTTTTTCTTTACTATTTCTATTCTATTCTATTTCTATTCTCGTTTTGAATTTCTAATTGTTTGCAAACATAAAATGCTCGGTAGGATCGCTTACAATGTTTCTAGACACCCGCCGTTGGGTGAGACAAATGGGCTTACTCCATGCGAAACGTTCCATTAATTACAAGTACGCCACGCAGGTTGCTGTCAACACAAATAACTTATGGCAAAACAGATAAAACTGTATACCAGATACCAGATAGGTTTCACTTATTATTAATATTGTTGTAATAATATTACATACACTAAGAGATAATTAGGTACATTGTTTATTAGGTCAGTTTCATAATAGGCAGTCAATTCTCACTCATATTTTAGTCATTAAGAATACGCATTATACTCATTAAAAAAAATTCCTTTTTTTTTAGAATAACAAAAATATATTTTAATTTTAAAGTTTAGCAAAGCAAAGAGTAGCTTAATATTACATAACTCCTAACTTTAATACATTTACTTCAATTTACTTTTAATATTGTCTTACATATGTTTTAAAGTCCACGTCAAGTTTTTTAGATCTTGTACGACGCTATCAAAGACAATAGGACTAGAAACATAACTATTAAACAAAGGAAATAAAATGTTTTGCAAATCAATTTTTGAATAACTAGACGTTGCTAATTAATAAGATCGCTTTTTTATATATAGCTTCTTCTTCTAGACAAATCTTTTCTCGCGTCCCCTGGTTTGTCTTTTAAGCTTAAAGTTTAAGTTTGTCTTGGAGGCTGTTGATAAGTTCAGAGAAGTACTGGCGGTTTCTCTTGATATTTCTAAGGTCTTCGATGGGCTATTGCTCGATAGCCTTGTGCAAGTTTTCCTCTTTCGACTTACCGCCGTGTCTATTTCTGTGGATATCAGACTTTGTGAGGAAGAATCGGTCAATACGACTATTTATTGAAAACTGCTTGTGTGCAAAATCTATTGGCTATCAATGTCGGTGTCCCTTGAGGGTCAGCGCTCACCGCAACATTCTTGTTGCTACATATAAATACTACATATAAATGATCCGCGTAAATCCAGTATTTTTGTGTATGCAGACAACACAGTTGTTGAGACGGTATATAAAAATTGCGAGCCAGTACGGCCGAAATCCAGTCACGCACAGAGGTCATGGTGTATGAACCTTTACCTTACCTGTTTGGTGTCCGAATAGTACGAGGCGTTAGTGTTCTCGTAACAATCGCCAATCATCTACACTTTTTTGGTATGACCATAATCTCGTCACTCAAATTTGGTTTCTCCATTAATTCTAAAGCTCAATTGGCTGTCAATAAGAATGGTACTCTCTCGAAGATCCGTCGTTACTTCAAGCTGGATTAGTTGCTTTCCTTGTATAAAGCACAGGTTCGGTCATGCTTAAAGCACTGCTTCCATCTTTGAGATGGTTCAGCTTGATACCAGCTCAAGGAATTGGAACTGATGGAGAGACGAGCTAGAAAGATTGGTAGTGAAATCACCATTAACGTCAGGCTCCAGAGTTCGGAAAAGTGGTCAGTCTGTCGTCTATCGGTCTTTTATCGGAGTTACTCAACTTGATTCTCCTAAACTTTACACCTGAGTCAATGCTTTTGGACAATTAAAATTTAGGGGACTTCACATCTTGAATAAATAGGTACCTTGTCAAAAGGCTATAGAAACTTACATTAAGTGGGTTGACATTAAGTGGGTTTACTTGACAGTAAAGTTAAATTATTTAATAGTTTAGCAAAACTCATTACCTCCAATTCAATAGCAATTTATTTGTTAGTCTAATTATTAAGTTCACCGGTTTGAAATTACGCCTCTTCCCTTTTATATACTAGTAGTTGTATATAAAAGAAGAATATTGTTAAATCTTACATTTCGTATTCCTACTGCAGAAGATTTTTGTGTCAGTTCAGTCAGTCAGCACAAGCTTAATAACGAAATTAAAAATATATATTTATAGATACTGACTTGGATATAAATCAAAAATCTAAATTCAGATCAAAATATAAATATAAATGCTATAACTTAAGTACTTTTGTTACGACGCTTATCTTCTCTCTTCTGTAAAAGATACTTCGTCCTTATTTTACTTATAGGAAGAGAACTAAAACGACATATTAATACTTATATCATGTTCATTATATATTTATGTGCAAAAGTTATAATATACCTACCTACCTCTTACTTCTTAAAATAATATCTATGTAAACTTATTTTGTTTAGTTTCCAATATATAATTATATGGGTATTACCTTTACGAATTTATGTGTGACTATATGTACGTTAATACTTTTATAAATTTGGTCCAACTACGTTTATGCTACAGACATTTATTTTCTAATATTCAGGTTGTCTGGAAAAAATGACCCTCAAGTGACAAGACTACCTATTGTATTTACAATAAGTAATTGCAATATGTAATATGAGTATATTTATTGTGGTTGTACAATTTATTGTAAAGAAATTTGTGACGAATAGGTAGGTAGCTACCCTTATTTATTTATTTATTTATTTATGAATACCCTTATTTATTAATTAATTTATAAATATAATACCCTTATTTATTAATTAATTTATAAATAAATAAATAAGGGTACCTACCAATTGAAAATTGATATACCATGATTGTAATAGATCATGTTAACCACATTCCCTTTCTTCATTGCAACTAAATGTACCGCTTGCTATTGTAAAAATCATATATACTGGTTGTGTAAAAAAGTAGTAAAGGTATACGGTTATTTTTATTACTTATTTCGTTTAAAATAATTTTAGATAAGTGATAGATTTCTTTATAGTCTATTAGAGCAAATTGAATGAAATTTTTAAAAGGACTGGCTAGATTCCTATTCCACTTTCGTACGGAGGTTCTTTCTTGCGGTTCGTAAAGTACCTCTACATTCAGTCTATGTAGTCGCATTTAGTACTGCGAGTTTTAGTTATAAATGTAATCTTCTTAGTTTTTATTTTCCTAAAAGTCATTATCATATCATTTTTATTACTGTTTTTATTAAAGTGAAAATCATGTTTTCGCGATTTATTAAAATCGAATTGCGCGTTTGGATTCGGGTGGTTGTAGTTGTAATTGTTGAGTGCTAATGTCAGCAAAAGTGTTCAAAATTAAAAAAAAATCTAGAAATATATTCTTTTTTAGGAAAATGTACAAGATAAAAGTATATTGTGAAATATGCTATAAAAGCAATAAGTTGTTTTAATGACCCATGACTTGAAATAAATAAAAAAGAATAGAAAAATTATAATATCTTTCTTAATCAGGAAAATAATGGGCTTGGATGCATACACACTTATTGAAATAAAAAAAATGTATTTACCTAATTAATAATTTAAACATTACAAAAACGGATCGAGATTAGTATCTGATAAAATTAAAACAAAAAACCATTTTAGCCTTCAAATTTACTAATTCAAATAAACATTGCGATGTAACCTCTTCATTATACTTTCCGTAAGTAATACCTAAGAGTTAAGATACTTTTAGTTTTTAAATTGTAGTAGATATCTTGTATGGAAAATATCTCGACCACAAAAAAAACCTTTTGTAAACGTTATTGCTTACTAAATTCCGAATAGGATATTCGTTCCAATTTCCTGTGCCAAATAATAAAAAATATATAGAGATTTTATTTGCATGCAGCGTGTCGATTTTAAAATATTCGAGTTGTTGGCACTTGCCCAGAAAACGTTTACTGTTTGTATTAAGAATCCTAATGCTTTTTATCAGGATCGGCATCTTACCTACGGTACGTTGATGATTGGTTCAATTTATTTTACCCCGAAATTAAATGCTATAATGATGTTTTCAAGATTTTAGCATAAAAATATTTAATTTATTTAATTAACGTTAATATTTGCTACATTTTTGCATCATTTGCTCTAATTTCTTTTGCTAGATTTTGGAAACCTACATCTCAACTTTTTTTTTGTGATGATTGCTGTGCATCAGAATCATCTAGGTATCAAAAAATGAAATGTAATTCATTATTTAATCGTTATTTTAGTTTATTTTAACCTATATTCATTTAAAATACATTGTGTAAATGTAAAAACAAAATTTATAATTTTGATCAAATATTTAAAAAATGTTCTACAATTTTTTTTAAATATTTTTGTTTTTATCAACTGACCGTTTTAAATATACATTTTATACGTAAAATTTAATTTAATCTATAATTTATTCTTATCCATTTTGATTTCCAATATATAAAAAAAAATTATAAAAATGAAAATCGGATCTCTGTTTTGGTAAATTCTTATTAATTTATATATCTAGTTGCATATTCATATATTTTATAATTTATATTATACAGAATAATAAACATGACAACACAAATTATTGTATCGCTTAACTAGATACTTTATTTAAGTAATCGTTAACGAAAATATAAATTTATTTAAATAAAAATTATAAAAAAAAGGTTATAGGTATAAAACCCAAACACTTCCTAGTTAAAAAAAAAAAGTTATATTATTAATTTAAAAATATCAATTCTGCCATTACTTGCACTAAAATTAAAATAACTAATTACACACGTAGAATATTAAATAACTTCTCAAATTTAACTAAAAACTAAAATTTTCGCTCGAACACTAATCAACACTAAGTTACATAAATACAAAATTGAATGGTACTAAAACAAAGTCAATTGTATAATCATAATAATGATAAAACTGGAGCCAAAGCATAAAGCACTAGGTTCCTAAAATCACATATAATTACATACTAGAATCATAACACACACGTCTAGAATTACTCAGAATACCTCAAAATGTGAACATTTTATAAAAAATACGGTTTTCGAAAATCGAGATGATTACAATAATTTCCTTAATGAAGAAATTAATAACATTTTTTACTCCAGCATTTAAATAAATAAGAATATCATTTCTAACGCGAAAAAATTTTACATATTGTATTAATACCAATATGTTAATTTTATGGGCTACAAAAGTATTTATAATTTAAGCAATGAAACTGTGGCTTTTGGAAAAACTGATTAAAAGAGTGGTCAAACACAAAAAATTTAAGTATTTTCTTTTAACTATAAGACGTAATCGTTTGAATGTTAAGCAAGGGCTGTAGAAAAAGGTGTGACACGCTTACCCAGTAAGTACCTATTTACTCTAGATTTGAAGACAGAGAAAATATTAATTTTTTTTTTTTTTTGTACATTTTCGACAAATAAATAAATTTGTTGTCCTTTTTTTATTGTATAATGTGCATTTATTTTGACTTTGTGCAGTAAGGGGTAACTCTATTTATTGTTTATTAACATATATATTTAGTTAAAAGAATAGATATTCTTTATTCGTAACAGGGTATGTAACAAATATTACTTGTCATCGTAAACTCATTACCAAAATAAGGAATGACTAAATTTATACCACTATGATTTTAAAAATTTAATTATTATACAGCTAACTATAATATTTTTCATAGTTTAATATAATTTATTATTTTTATTAATAAATAGAGCGTCAAAATTTATAAATTGTGTTGATGATAGAACTCAAATATGCGACCCATTATCTCGACTAATTTTATGATACAACAAGAATAGAGCTAAATTTGGAAACTTAAAGAAAATGACACAATTTTCTTAAAAAATAGCAAAGGATTTTTTTTTCCTCTCAGTAATTTGTGTCGTCCTAAAAAGGCACCGATCAAAAAAAAAAGCAGCCGAATTTCTTTCAAATCGTCAAAGCACTTAAGAGTATCAAATATTATTAATGGTCATTTTAATTACAATTTAGGATAAGTCTATAATTAACAATAATAATTGACTCCAATCAAATTTGGAGGATAAACTCTCAAAAACACCAAAAGATTTAAATCAAATTGCATATCATTATTTATTTTTGTAATGGTTTCAGAGTTGTCGAGAAGTAAGGACGATCACAGATTTTGACAATACATATAGTAGAGAGAAGAAATAAGATTTCTAATTGAGTTTTGAATGCAATAAAAGTTGGACACACCACACCATCCTGAACGTCATCGATTATTGTACGAGTCCTCTACTTTTAATCATCGTTTTCGCCCTCGCAAATATAAATGAAACCATTACCTCTGGAATTATATAAAAGTAACATAGAGAATAAACATAACCGAGTTTCTACAAATAGCAGACAGTAAAAAAGTATTACACACTAAACAAATATATTTACTTTCATTACTTTCATATATTTAATTCCAGGACGAGAAATCTAATTATTATCTTATTTATTTATAAAAACAGTCTAACTTTATCGTGAGACCGTATAAAAGATATATTACATCTCTCGAGAACAGGTCGTGTTTTGGAATAAGAAGGGTAAAGCCTATTAACTTAACATATATTCTTTTTCGTATCTCTAACACCGTGTTTACAAGATTTTATCATGATAGAATAGTAGTTCGATGTGTAGGCGTAACAAACTGACAAACAGTTACATACAATTTCGCATATTCATTGTTAATTAGTCGTTTATTATTATTTTTAGCTACTATTTAATATAAAAAAAAAATCTATTTAAATCTTTATTCTATTTTGATTTAAAAACTGTGTTTATGAAAACCAGCAACTATAATTTTATTAGTCTGGGTTTTTAAGGTATTATTTTGTGTTAACATTTATTCAAGCACTATGATACAATAAGTCAAAAAAATACATTTACAGGAATATGTTGTTCGTTGTTATTTTTATTTCATTATTAGTCATTTATATTTACCAATTGTATTCATAAAGAAATTATATTAAAAAAAAAAATCTAAACTCTTATATATCTATTATTAATTTATATATATTTTTTACTTTCCATTTTCATAAGAAAACATAAATAAAACGATATTAATTTACAAAACTTTTTGAGATTTACTTTTTTTTTGAGATTTTAATAGACGATTGTTCTTTTAAAAAAAATATACAAGTCTCAAAAAAAAAAAAATACCATGTTGCAAACCTTTTTGTAAACTTTGATGTTCTTAAACGTCCATGGATTAAATATATCTTTTCATGATGTCGTGTTTTTAAAAACATGTCGTGGCTTTAAAAACATACATTCAATATATTTCTTAAATAAAATATATATTTTCTAACAATATCCTTAGTTTGGTAATTTAGTTATTTTAAAACAATATATTCAATTAATTCCATGTATACAGAAGTAAATCATAATCTAAGTAGACTGCCTCTCGACGATGAAGAGATCGTATCATTTTCTAGATTGCGCAATAAAACCTGATGAAGGTAAGGTATTGTCAAATTAAGAACGCTGTTTAGTTAAACACATACCTCTATATTATGTAGTTATATTAGATTTCTTAATAGTCTCTAATTCCCTTTCATAATCTTTATTCTTATATATACATATATTACACAATCAAAAATATTTATTTATTTATATATTTATCATATTTTGTAAGAAGTCAAGAAGGATGGTTTGAACATTTAATTATCCTGGATATCTCATTAGGATACCCTGTGTTGAGACATCCAGTGAACTCTGTCCGTGCTACTACTGCACCTGCGTTTTTCTTTTATTACTACACGAAATACGTGATACGTTAATTTTTAAAATAATACAGCATAAAATGATAAGGTAGTTTTACAAATAAAATATTAGATAAAATAACGAGTTAATATTGGCAAAGGGATCTTATCTTAAAATATACCGCCCACTTACTCTTAGAGTGCTGTTAGTGATTACTATAATAATATATGTGCTTATGATAAAAATAACGTATTATAACTTAATACGATAGATTAATAAATTATATTAATAAATATAAAGAATACAACCGCAAATACAAGCTACATCCAAAGTACTTATAGTTAGAAGAAAATTAGTCCATTCTTAACTTTAAAAGATATGTACATTACTATATATTTAAGTGATTTTTCAAAACATCGCTAATATAAAAACCAAAGTAAACACTATATATTATAGTTCTCTAAATATCTATGTCTAAGTACACAATAGTTTTAAAAGCAGCCGAGTTTTGTTGACAGAAAATAGAAATCATTTATAAAGTAAATATAAAATATACTAAAGTACTATTTGCTTGATATTAATGAAACGGTTTTCGCTGTACAGAAACTTTTTTGTTTTTATGTATTATAATTTCGCTTTTAGTACAATTTATAATTGTATGAAAAATGTTAAGGTTACTTGTGCCGGGTTTAAAAATGCTACGAATATTTTGTTATCATTTATATTCTTCAACTTTTAATTATATTTGTATTTTTAATGCATGTTCTTTTACAAGTGGTTTTGAACGACAAGGCTATTGTACATTTTTGACTTAAATAAAAAGTATGATTATTACTCGAGAAATGTATTTCTTAGAAAATAATTACCGAACGTATTTTAATATAACTATAATATTAGTCGATATATCAATGTATAAATTAATTCATAAAAGTCGTTAAGTCTCATCCAAATGTTCAATTATTATTGACTTTGAGCCCATCGTCCAAGATATTCTTGTGTTTAACAAGGAAATAAAAATAAATAGCTCACGCTATAACAGGATCCCATTTCCCAAGACAATCTTTCGTGGCTGTTTTTGTCAGCGCCTCACGTAGGAGTGCGGAAGCGGTTCAGTGACCATCTACTTAGCAATTAGGGTAATCATTGGGTCCGTAACCAAGGGTACCCTTGGTTCCAGCGATATACATAAGCGATATCTTTACGATTAATAGAAAAATAAAAATAATATTAGATTATATCAGTTTACATCAGTTACGAGGCGACGGTCACGCATCCTTTCATCAAAAAATAGGACTTATACTTTATTATATAAAATAAAGTAGTAAAATACTTTCACTCTAATTTGCGCTTATTATCTGTGAGAATAAACATCCCAGGTTCATAGAAAATTTTCCAAAACAATGCTTTATTCATGATATTTAACATTATCAATAGTATTACTTGTAAACAATTTAATATATTATAAATGTTATCAAGGAACACGCACTAAATATAAAATATAATATTAAAGTCTCATAATGGATTTTAGTTTTAAAGATACTATCAAGTATTAGAAGTCGAGGATAATATGACTTGGCTATGTATGACACATTCATTTTAGAACTATACGGTTTAGAAGGTAACAGTAACAAAGCAACTTTCTTTAATTTATCTATCAGCCAAGCTTAGCTTCAAATACATTTATATTTTTATAATTAAAAATTTCATCATGCATTATTAAGAAATGGAATATTTGTATTTAAATAAAGCAGTGAAATGCAAGCGTAATTGGATTTTATAATAACCCATTATAAAATTCAGTTATATGATGTTATAATACAGATATGTGTTTGTGGTAATATTATAGTTATGTGACATGCAAGGCTTGCGGCACCTTTCTCTATGTTACAATTAGTTTTTGTCACTAAGTATATATTTTTAATAAATATTAATAAAAATACATTTTTTTTAAGATATTACTAGACATAATTTTTAATAAGAATTTTATGCAAGGTAGACATTGAATATATCATGAAGATGCTTAAATACAATTGTCGCGGAAAATAAAATAGTTTTAATATTTTAAAGACTTTTTATTTCGGTCTATAAAGTTTTATAACAACTCAAATGTAAACATGTACACTAACCTTAAATTTGTCTTTATCCCTTTTCTTTTAATTGAATCATTGTTTTTACCAATTAGATCTAAATAATAATATCATCTTCAATACTGCTGGTTTATAACACTATAGATACAATTTTCTTCAATTGGCTACTATTTAAAATATGCAAAGTTAGACAATTTAACTGCAAAATGTTTTAAGATTGGAAAATTAAACTTTTTGGCATTAGCGTGGAAAACTTTTAAATATCATAGTAAGAGTAAGACGAGTAAAGTTGTCGATGTGATAATAATATAACTTTTCTTATTTATTTTATCAAACAACGTATCTACAAAGTATCTTTGGTTTCAGTGTTCTGTTTTTAAACTTTCTTTAAATTAACTTCAGTGATGGATGCTCGTACTTTCTGTGATATGATATAAACACATTTATACATTAGATAGATATTGTTTCTACAAAGTAGAATGAGTTACATAGTTTTAGAAGTTATTGTAACTATCAGTTACGTTCACAACCGGAGGATCCAAAATAATAAATATGAAATTATAAAATTAATTTTAACTTACGAGCTTCTCGCCCCTTGCTAAAAGTTGAAGACAATAGTAAATATAATAAAATGAAATTATAATTAAAAGTATTACAGAAAAACGAGTTGAACAAACAAAGGTTTGAGATATCTGATCCTTTCATTCTCGTATTAATGAATAATTGTCTAATTAGCGATTCCATGATGCAAGAGAATGTAATAAAAGTCTATTAAGCAATTTATATTATTTCAATAAAACTGTTTTATGGACATAACTCGCGTTTATAAACCGATGTTTCGAGTGCTTTGCAGCAAACGTGTTCGCGGTATGACAAGATGTTGGTACCTCCACCAATACAAAATAAACGCGAGTTATATCCGTAAAATAGTTTTATTGAGCGAAGCTCTCTGAGAACTTTTGAATGAAGAACTTTTCTGCATTCTTTTTGCAAGTATTAATCAATAACGGTATATCCAAAAATTTCCAAATTTTGCACACTGATAGACATCAGGTTGTTGGTGGTCGTTTTGAACCAAAAACTTTTCAAAAACTAAAATACAAAAATGTAATAATGTGTCCCATCTTGAAAATATTTGAAGACAGAATGCGTCGACGTTTTGTAAATGCAACTTCGGTGCTGTTTGCACCTCGCTTCGCTTAATATGCTATCACATACCGATATTTTGTGAGCGTAGCGAGTCAAAATGGTAGTCTGGTTGGCGCTCCTAGTTGAAATGTGTAGTACTCGTGTAAATCTTAGATAAAATTACATTACATTATTATGTTTGAATAAATGTTGTATTTTTTTGTGTTGTAGATGTATTCGTATATGTGTGTGAATAATAGTTATATGATACATGTAGTTTGCTGTGGAACGGTTATCCATAAGTATGACTTTGGGAATTATGTCATCGTTATACATAGCTTTCACCCTAAAATAGACATTTATTATATATTTAATAGCTGTCCTTCTGAAATAAGAATTAAAAGATTAATTTTTAAATATCAAGTTTTTTGTTAATACGTTTGTAGTCGTCCTACATTACTTTTATTATAAATATTATAAGTCTATATTTCCTTAATTTATATATTATTATATATACACGTATTTATATTTATATTCATATCATCTTATAAAACATATACCACCTTTTCTAATTCGAGTTTCATGAGCCATCTAACCATTCGTCTAGCCATCCTCGCTTACGTGTACGCTTATTGGGCACAATAATTGTGCTTGCTCAATAAACTATCAGTGCTTTATATTTGTGAACGGTTTATTCATTTCCTACCTACTGCTACTGCTTCACCTCCGTGTCTGCACTGCTGTTGTAAATACTCCTTCTATCTATCACCACCTCGCACAGCGCAACCTACCCGTAACTGGTGAACCCGACGTGATGAGAAGATGATAGTGAATCACAAAACCACAACCTACTCATACGTTATATAAGCAACTTGCAATATACCAAAATTTTTGTCTGCTAGCTTTGTTTTATGATTTTATAAATTGAATACATATCTAAGCCTCCGTTTTCTTAAATGTCCTTTATATTAAGGTGGTATAGACAATATAAAGATATCTTCTAGTCCTTATCTTTAATACACTGTCAATATCATTAGCGAATATAAAAATATATCTTTTGACGATTTCAATTGAATATAAAAACCATTTCTCAAAGTGATACTACTTTTATGATTGAAATTTTTTTTTCATTCGATAAAAATATATTGCTTAAAATATTGGTCACAAACAAAAAAGGTATAACGAAATTATATAAAAATCGACTCCAATGTCTCAGGGTAGAGATTATTAATTAGATGAAAAGCGTTCGAAAATTGTGATCCGATGGAAAACAAATAGTTGTATGATTTAAGACTTTAGATAACTTTTACACGCCCAAGGGCATATATTATAGTTATGAAATATTGATTTGAAAATATGATAAAAAAAATTAAGTAGATAATATTTATATATATATATATATATATATATATATATATATATATATTTATGACGTTTGGAATAATCTTGTAAAAATGTGCTTAATATGTTATAAAATGATATAAAAGTTTAGTCTGAAAATAACGTATCGACGTAGAGACAAGACATAAGTACTCTGACAAACGTTACAATATAACATAATACTCGTATGAACTAAAATTTTCCTTTTTAACTAAAACCGTTTTTATAAAATAATTTGATAAAAAAAGTTTTAGATGCCAATTTAACTATGTATATAGATGCAATGTACTTATATATATATTAAATATGTTATCATACTAATCAGTGAACTATTCACGTATATGGTATATATCTAACCATAACAATATATTTACTAGACATGAGGTTATTGTAAAGAGCATAAGGAAAAAGAACTTAATATTATTTAAGTATTAACTAGACAAAATTATAAATCAATGCAAATTTATAATTTAAATTCTAACTATGCAGTAACTGCTACTAAAATCTTAATTTACTAAACTACTTTTATTAGGTATATCAATATAATAATATAATATAGATATGATTCTTAATTACAACAAATGAAAATAGTAATAGAATACTCCTTGAAGGGTATTGTAATTAAATTCTCGATATTGCTAAAATTTTTTTTTGCCTTGTAATATTTTCACAAGAAGTACTCAAATACTTTATACATAAATTTAAAAATGCACTGCACTGTCGTTATTTAATGGAAAATGGTTCCAGGATATCTGATAATATGTGAACATAGTCCTCCACTGCCTGGCGATCGGCCAAGAGTATACCCAGGCAGTAACCACCAAAATATATAACATTATTGTAAATAAAAATAATATGTTACATTTATTTATGGTACTTAAGATATAATAATATACTTTATTCAAAAAAAAGATTGCTGTTATTTATATCGTTGATTTAAACACATATGTATAAATCCCTAAATGTGGGAGGGATGCAAGAGCCCACTTAGGATTCTATGTGGATTTTTCCATCCAGCTCTTGAATCTATCTGCGAAACGTATCTGTAATATTCAAAATACGTAGTCCATATACGATCGACAGTTTCATATCTTTAAAATCCATGTCAAGCTAATTTAGTGCTAGTATTAATTTATTATCAAAGGTATTTTTTTTGGTTACCATTGGAACTGGATTTTACTATTTTTTTTACTATTGCTAGTTTCCATTCCTTAAATTTAATAGGCTGGTCTCGTTAAATATTCTCTTGAGGGGTAAATTACTTGGAAAAGTCTACTTATTTTGTTAAACTTCACCTATAACAGCTGCTGTACAAAGTGTACAAGTTTAAATAGTTGTACTTCGCAGATTCTACACGTCAACCTGCGTTATTATGTTAATTGTTATTAAAAATTATAACATATGTATGTTTGTATCTACGATATTGTTATTATAGCTTTACTAGATACTGTGTTCGGTGTCCATATAAATAAAAGAGTCAACAAATCTTTATTATATATATTTATTAAAGTTATTACCTTAAAACTTATTTGAATTTTTTGAAAGAGTCTTGCTTAAATAGTAAAAAAATTAACATATGATAACATCATCTCGTCTTACCGCGAACAAGTTTGCTGAAAGCATTCGAAACGTCGGGTTAAATTAAAAAATAAATAAAAATAAACGCGAGTTATATCCGTAAAATAATTTTATTGAAATGTGTAGTACTCGTGTAAATCTTAGAAAACATTAAATTAATATATGCTATATATTCAATCATATTCTAATAGAAATATAAGACGCATTATTTTAATATTCATTTCAAAGGAAAAACACAAAAACAGATATAAACTGAGTGTATTCCTTGTATTTACAATATATTCTATGAACGTGACACGCAACAACAAATTACCTTTCAGCTGCGCTCGGCGACAAAATTCATTCTATGCATGAACCAGACAAATTGCTTCCAAAGATTTCGGTATTACATTTTGTTGAATAATATGTTTGTGACAACCTATTTAAGAGACTAAACACAGTTTATACAATACGGTTAACACGCCACATACATATTGTTTTCATACAAGACAGATACAATTTAGATATAAATTATTTTTGATGTGAATTGTGAATAATTGCAAATTGTTACTGCAAGCTATAATAAGAGAAAAGATTTATCAGTTTATAATCTTAAAATTTATTAAAAATACATTTAATATTTCTACACGTTTATAACTTATACTTCAGTTTAACTAAATGACTTGAATATACTTTTCTTATATAATTCTTACTTAACTCTAACATTTTCTTGTATAAGAGGTGAATATAACAAAATATGGAACCTTTTTATGTTCACAATATTATAAACAAAATTTAAAATAATAATTTCATAATAATAAAATAGAAATATATAATTTTATATAAAATAATATGTATTTCATTTAATTAAATAATATTATAGCCTAAAATGTGCTTTTCCACGAGTATGGTATGAAGCATAAAAATGCATTTCAGATATCTGCATAACGTAAATAATATTAAAGTATTGCTTTTGTATTTCCATGAATTTGACTTAAATTAAATTTTTTTTGCTAAAACACAATCACGTCACTCTTTTCTTTTAATTATTAATTTGTTAACAAAATATCTTTAAAAAACGGACAAAATAATATAATTTGTTTTTCATTCTTTTAAAGTGACTCGCGTTTTAAATAATTGATATCAGATCGGTTCGAATTACATGTTATAACTAATTTAACACTAAAATTCTAGTAATATGACATTCTTTGATAATATTCCTTAAATTTATAGTTTGTCGGACATTTAAATTATGAAACTCACATTTGTGCAATGTTATGTTTATAATTTTAATAGTAATGTTTGTTACGACTATACTAGGAAGCCTAAAACAATATTCTTTAAGATCGATCATTTGAAAATGTTTACCCTAAAATCAAAGTTTGTCTTCATTTGGTAAATCTATTTCACTACTTTTATGTCTACCTTATATATTAATACCGTATCCTGATTTGTGACACAGTGATTATGAAGCGATAGCTGCACATAAAAAAATCGGATGTGGTCTCATTTTGTGTTCTCCACCCATAGATGAGCACAAAAATAAATATAAAAAGAGGAAAATAAAAAAAAGGTTCACCAGTTTGGAGCTAAATGTAGATTAATAACTTACTATGGAATGAAAATAAAATAAAACTATCTTACGTTTCGAAATTTCTAAAATTGTAGATCAGTAACTAGCTGCTTATTATGGAATGAAAACAAAATAAAACCTGTCTTACGTTTCGAAATTCCTATAATATCCGTTGAAAAAAAGCAAAAGTTTGCAGGCAAACCACTAGTATCTGTTTTAAAGTAAATTAGAAATATTTGTTCCAGATAGATACAACTGAAAATGATTATAAAAAAATAAATTATTAACGACATAATATTCTTAATACATATATTTTTGTTTTTTTTAATAAAAATATAATACGAGTGTATTGAGGGTAGATGGGAAAAAAAACACGTATTAACTTATAAATTATGATAGGTACTTTCCTATTTATTTTAATAATACGAGAGATAAATCAAATAAATAAATATAATTAGATATATTTATTCAATTTAAAGTATATTATTTTTATTATATAAAAACTTTAATAGCCGGTTTATTACTATAAATATCAAATATTTTATCTTTGTTTTCTTTTTTTTTTTTCAATTACAATTCATTATAAATGGAATAATTTCCATTTAATTAATTAAAACAAATTACTTAAAAATTTAAAAATATTAACGAAGACATTTTAATTTTATTGCCCACAAAGGAATTTACGATTAAAGCAATTACAAGCCGGACCTATTAATAAAAGGTAATTGGGAAATAATTAAAATTAATATAACCGGGCCTTTGATACAAATCCCTCCTGATGCAGACTACAATTAACCATTTATAGAATTGTGTTTAAATGAGTGTTAAAAAATATTAAAACGTTTTAAGTTAAGAAAAAGTAAGTATGAAATATGCAATTATGACATATTAATATTATGACAATTATGTATTCATTTTTATAAAATGCAAAATATATTAATTTTGTATTCCTTTTTCATTTTTTTATTAATATACGAGTATATTGAAAAATATATCAGACTTGGATAAATTCATTAGGATTCCAAAATGCGACCTTTGAGCGTCCGTTCTCATCGCTTTGCCTACTTAGCTCCAAGTTATTGACCATCTTGATAATTTGAATATTCCATCTCCATTCAATACAGTACAGAGGCTATAAACTTAATCAGATTACAATTTAAAAATCATAATCCAAAGTTATAATTTAAGAAGCGAACTAATTAGTCTTGTAAAAGTATTTTTGTTTAAAAATGTGACCGAAAGTTATGTTATTGCAATCCTCTACCATTTTATTATAATTTCTATATAAATATTTTTTATTTTTATAAACTATAAAGAAGTTTTTACATACTTAGTTCAATGACCCTATTGTTTTTTAATCTTAAGATTAATTACATTAAGAAATATATATAATTATATGTTATATGAACATAGACATGTTTGGCAATATTAATTAATGAGGTTTAGTTTCCGGCTACGGTATGTTTATTTATTATAGGATGGGATAGCATTTGATTAATCACCAGTAGTGTTTGTTCAATTTATCGATCATTCATGTCTCTCATTAATTTATATAATAACTTCAAATATATTCTATTCGTCTGTTCTTATAAAAGTTGTTTTTATTAGGAGTTTAATTGTCAAATATAATACATTTATATTGCATTTATAGTTTTAACATGCTATTTATGTAATACGATTCGATAATAATAGACTTTTCTTTAAAATCTTATTTTTTTTTAACATATGCTTATTTTAGAGTTCTAAGAATTGATTCGCTATAATATCGTTTATTTCATAATTGTTACGAACGAATAATGGTTGTAGAGATAGTAATAAAAAAAGAAGATCATATTATTGTTAATTATAAAATTATATGTTATACATATAATATATTTGATTTGCTTATATGCATTTTTATGTCTATTTGTTCGTAAAATAAATAGTATAAATTTCCTTAACTGTGAAGCCACTGTAAAAAAAATATAAATTTGATCGTAGTATGTAAACGAGGGAAGTCTGAAAAAATTATATTTATAGTATTTGGCGGAGATAACAATATTGTTTTTATTAAAATTAGTCAAATGACTACTTCGTGGTAGGTCAAACACAATGACTCCAGTTGATTTGTAATGGTGGCAAGTGGAGGAAGTAGTTTTTCTAATTAGGAAAAGCCGACGGTCACTTCTTTTGGAGGCGTGGACCTGTTCCTTTGGTTCCAGTACCGTAGTTGTTGAGTGTGTGTTACAACAATAAGTTTGTGGTTTTGTACAGTGTAGAATCGAAATGCAACAGTGCCAATGTTGTTATTTTGTAACACTGTAAATCTGTTCCCTATACCAAGGTGTCTAAATGATGACGCCCTTAACGCTCGTTCATCGCTGGTACCGATATGTAGATTTTAATTTTTTAGGGTTGATATCTTTGACATACATTTTATTTTATAATAATTATTATAAAAATATTTAAAAGTAAATAAAAGCTGTATCTATGATATATCAAAAGATTCAACATATTAAAAAATCTTTTGCCCTAATATAAGTGAAATTCAGTAATTTGCACAATCTATACATACAGAAAAATATTATTATACATATATTTTGCTATTATATTATAGGTACGTAAAATTATAAAAAGTGTATATAAAATTAATATTTTAAGATGCTGCTATTTAAATATATAGGAATATTATTTAGTATTTTATTTATCTATAAAAATTTAAAGTTCGCGCGGAAATTTACAGTTTAACTTAAAGTTACGTGCTGTGTCGCGAGCTGGGCTATATACTTGACCTATTAAATATTAAATTATTTGACTTTTTTAAAGTTGCAATAACTTTATCGTATCTTTATTATTTAATCATGAAACTTTGTCTACTGTTCTTTATACTACTAGAACAATAAATGATGTATAAAATGATGAATATGAATTAATTTGTGATTTTTAAGCAATATTAAACTAACTGATTAGACATGATTTTTTACAGAGACGTGCCCGACTTTATATGTCATAAATGAGAAAATCATTCGTCATAAGGACCACGAGAAGTATCTTAACCAAGACTGGTCGGACTTTTGTTATTTCGGTTCTTGCCGATTGGACAACGTTTATCTAGTGGTAAATGCTTTTTTAAATATACGTTTTTTGATATTGAAAAGATATGCTTTCAACTTTAACTCTCATCTTTAAACAACAGCTTTATTGTGATAACTGAAAACAGCCAGTTACAAGAAGTTAACCCGATGGTTGGTTATTTGCAGTGGCTGTAGCCCTTCTCATTCTTTAGAATCGCTTTTCCACTATGAATAGGAATTCAGATTTTCCCATATAAATCTCCCAATATAATATATATGTTTACAAATATTGATAAACAAAATCAGATAATAAATGTTTTAAAAAATATTATAAACATTTTAGTGTAAATAATTTTGAATAAAGTATGATTTCAATTTACGTCATTTCTTCTTAAACTTTTTTTATGTAAAAAAAAATGCTGTATAAAAAATGCAGCGACATTATTCAATTAGAGTTACTATTATCGACTTTTAAAAAAATTATAATAATATAATTTTTTAATGAGTTTCCTGACAACCTATTCTGGCTTCTTAAATCGAAGCAATATCTAGTCATAGTTGCTTCTTTAATTTGGTTTTATGAAGTATATAGTTATGTTGAATAAATGTATAGAAATTCGTTCATTTTCAGTACAATATTAATTTTCCTAAATATCGAAGTATCAAAATAAAGTGCATAATATTTAATATGATACTTTTCATACTCATATGTTATTTTTTTAACCTTTTAGTAACACTTAAACGTAAGTAGCGGCAACCGTCAACCCTAGCTTACTAATTACTAATGATTGATTGGTCGCTCTCACCACGGTTCAGACGCCTTCACCGATAAGCCATGGATTTAGTACACGTTGCGTACTATCAAGAACTGTTATAAAAAAGTAATGAACTGGAAAATTATACTAGAAAATTATGATGGATTAATATTACCACGTGACATTGACAGAATAGATGTAAGTATTGCAATTTAACTTTTGAAATGTAGGTAACATTATTTGTCCAATATTTGTTATTTATATTTTGGTATAAGTGTAATTAAAATCGACGAATTTTTATTTAAGATTTATTTCTTATAATTATAAAACAGTTTTATAAAAGGAAATATCTCCTTCGAGAATACTACAATAATATTTTGTATTATTATAAGAAAAAAATTTCATCGATGTGTACTAAAAGAAATTGTTTTAAAGGGATATCTTAACATATTCAAGATTTATCAAAGAAGTTCTAGACAAAAAATAAACATATTTAAATAATTAATCTTATATCATTTGGTAAAATAAAAACTTTATTAGTTTTTTTTTTTTAAATTAGTAAAAAAATATTATATAATTAATATTATAAAAAAAGAATATTAAATTTTACACACCATATAGAACGTAACAACTGATATATAAAATAAAATAATATTTATCCGGAACAATATGAGATTTTCGTAGGAAACTTTTGCAACCACTATTCGCCCATAAAAGCGCTAGTACAACATGTTAATTTAATTCTTCATTTATTTAATCCATTTCTGTACAATGCAAAAAGCAAATATTTATACAACATAATAACAATTCATTCTGTTTTTCTTTTAAACTTTTTATTGATGAAAACTAATCATTGTATTATTAATAGCTCATATTTTTAATTCTCTATGTTTGTTAATATTTAAACAGCAGTTTTGAAATAACATAAAACAAATATTTTAAATCGAAGCATATAAATGTTATTTTTTGTTTGTAATTATTATTACATTGTTAAATAATTTAAATCCAGCTTTTATTTTGATAATAAAATATTATACATTGATTTCCTCAACTTTTATTTTTGGTGATTAAAATAAGATCATTATACCATAATTATTTATCTATTCATGATATTATTACACTTTAAAACCACATTAAATCTATCTAACAAATATTTGCTTAATATAAATTGTAGGAAAACAATATAACAAAAGTCTAGTCAGGTCCGCATATATTTTCCTCTCAGAAAAATTGGTCATCTATTAGCAACACCATTTTCCAGATACAGTTGTTGAAATTAATTATATAAAAACCCAAGTTACTTAGTATTTTCTTAGATTTTCACGAGTATACATTTGAAATAAAACTATTTTTACGGATTAGAACTCGCGTATAATTTGGTTACATTTTAATGTTATTCGAAACGTCGGGTTAAAATTAAAATGTAACCAAAATATACGCGAGTTTTAATCCGTAAAAATTGTTTTATTTCACAAGTTACTTGATTAATATTTAAAGAGTTTTACATACCTTATAAATAAAAATAATATGTACTAATTTATGATTTTTTATACAATTTGTAATTGCGACATAAATCCGTTAGCTTGGATAAAAGTACACTAGTTAATTAACTAATGTAAATAATTCGAATAATTGCTTACTAAATTGAGTTAGCAATTATTCGAAGCACAAGGCACAGATTTTTCTAATAAGATAGGGCTGAAATTCCAAATATAAATATTTATATAATAGTTCTAAATTAATGTAATATACTAGCTTAAAAATAAAATTGAAGTTTGAAATATTTATTAATTATATATATTAAATTTCCATCAATACCTTTATGCCGTAACATAGTCTATTTAACACAATATATTCAGTTAATTCTTGTGCAGGTGCAGGTACCCTGTATGCGGAAGTCAATTGGGAATATGTCAATGAATGATGTAAGCTGGCTTCCAGCCAACGGTGCAGGGAATGTTTCAATATTGAGATGGCTCGATAAAGCCTAATGGAGGTAAATGTATTGTGGAATTAGGAACGCTGTTTAGTATCAAGACAACATTTTATTGGATTTAACTGTTATACCATTCCAGTCTTATTGGGTTTTAAGAATTTCCTAATATTCATAATCTCTTTTAGTAGACCTAATTTTAATACATATCTAGTTACAAATTTATGATTCAATTTTAAAGCTTCAGGGGTAGAAGAATAATTATAATTTATCGTGATACAAAAATATTTTTTACAATTTTTGGCTTAAAAACAGTCAATATAAAAAGAAATAAAGATACATTCTTATTGTAGCAAAATAAAATTAAAATAAAATTTCTCCACCTATATGTTACTGAAAGTACAGTAAAAGCCGTCTAAGGGATAAATATAAAAGTGGATAATAAACCACATGTCGTTGGGTATTTGTTGACTTTAACACGGATCGATTGATATCACTAACACCCCAATCACCCAATAAGTTTTTTTTTTTATAAAAGATAAAACACTGTTACGAGTGTAATAAAAAACAAAAAATATGGTGGATCGATTTTGATAAGAAAGTAATGAGTTCAAAAGTTCTATGAATACGCATCGATGCGTACAAAAACCATACCTATCACCCAATTAGTTTTTTTATAAATCGCGATTGCGTCTTCTTCAGATTTTTTAAATTAAATTAAAATAAAACTCTTGACGATATCGCTGGACAATCAACTAACAATATTTCCAAAATTGTCTAGAGTTACTCAGTAAATCTCAAAACGTGACGACATTACAAAAAAACAAATTTTGATAAACGGGGTGATTACAATGACAAGAAGTTAATAATTTATTATAGTATTTAAAACTGTTCAGTTCAGCCTTACCACTTGTATGTTGTTAAAAGTAAAACTTGGTAGTTTAAAAAGGTCAGTAAATTTATTCAAAAATGTAATGAATATTTTTTGTCTTTTCGTTAATAAAATGCATAACTTAACCCTCATGTTTAGTTAAAATTCTGAAAATACTAAAGAGTTTTCCATCTTAGTCTCTTGAAATCCCGTAACGACTCGTTTGTTTTAGCATTATTTTCAATGACGTCTTTTTCCTTCCTTATGGTTTATCCATCAGAGTCGACAAAAATCTGCCTGTATCACCCTACCCTTTTTCTCTCATTATATTATTCTAAAACAAACTCTAATACTGTTGTATAAAGTACATTTTTGGTTCAATATTTTGTGGTTGATGAAGGTGAATATCGGGAGCGTGGGCTATAAAGTCAGTGATTCGGAGAGCGTTTACAAGCTCGCTGTAATAAGATATAGAATGCTCTATGCCTCTGAAAAATATCTTTATTATCTGCTCTGAAACAAGCCAACTTAAACATCTTTGATAAATCTTCACAGCATCATTAAACAGTATGTCAATATTAAATTCTTAAATTTTGCAAGTTAGTGCTTCAGTTCTAATTGTTTTTAAAATTAATAAGTATCATTATTTTCAAACTGTTTAGTGAATTTAGAAATCAAACATACTCATTTAATAATGTATAAAAAAAAGCCATTAGAAATTCTTTAAAAATATTTGAAAATCTTAAAAAATATTAATGTTAAGTTTATTTATATTTTTAATATGTAATTCCAAAATCATCATTACAAACAAGGACTTGAGTATTTGAATTCTCGGATACTGATGTAGAAGCTTATAAATATTATATTCTATTTCTAAACTAAATAAATTTTATAAACTTCGATTAAATCCGTATTCACGGCAAAATAGAAAGCGGTTTAACCCCGGAGTTCAATACTCAAAGTTCGCTCAGTTTTCTTCACAAGATACAGATCACACTATAAAAGGCTAGAAAAAAATTCTCCTTTTCCAGCTTCCTAGAGATTTACTTTTGCAACGTCTTCTTTTTCAATAATTCAATTAATAGTTATTAATATTTTAGTTTCTTATAATATTTTTAATTACATTTTATTTTAACAGGCTAAAATCTTGGTGTTGTAAAAAGTAATTTTTTTTAGAGAAGTCGCAAAACTCAGCCTTTGGATAAGGTTCCAAATCATGTCACGTAATAGAGGTAGAGCCAAAAATACGCCGAATTTTCGTAATAGTTGCCATTAGATCAGACCGACAACTATTTTATATCCTCTTTGAAAATGTTAGTCACATATATATGAAGATATCTTTTTTATGAATTACAAATGCATTTTACTAAACCTTTGTTACTATTTTATAAGATACATATAAGTCGGACAACTATCACCAGTAACTAAAGAGTTACACGAATTGTGCGAAATAGTTTTGAAACGGTTTTATAATTTGATTTATGGAATCCCGGACGTATAAATCGAAAATATTAGAGTAATTTATAGTAATTTTAAAATTACAAAGTTCCGTAATGACAATGTTCTAAACACTTATCATTTTACATTATATATGCTTAGGGCTTTGTTTGGCAATATTAATTAATAAGATTTAATTATCGGACACGTCAAGGTAATTTATTATAGGCCTGGATAGCATTTGATTGATCACTTGCTTCAATAATTTATCGATCATTCACATTTTTTTTTACTATTATAATAATATTATAGATACAGAAAGTGCGTATTTTGACATATTCCTAATATTAAATAAATATGTGTTGCTTTTAAAGTTTTATTACTTATATATAATATATAAATACTTTTGTCGGAGATAATAATAAGATTTGTATAAATTTTATTCTATTTTTTTAGAGTTGATATCTTTTTTTTTTTGTAATAAATAATATTTGAGCGTGTATTTGCTTATAAAACGCTCATAATGTATTATTTATGATCTATCTAATGCCAACGACAATAGATTTTTTTAATATATAATATACGTTATATATTAAAATATCTTATTATTTATAGTCAACCAAGTACACATCTTCATGACGTAATGACTATAGGGTTTTCTAAATTAAGAATAAACTTATAAAAAAATTATATGTTCTTTTTGACAAATATATCTAGTATACAGCTCTAATAAAAAAGTTTTATCAATGGAAATCGACACGATTTATTATCGATTTTAGATTATAGTGACTTATACAATGATACTTGAAAAGATGAACAAAAACTCTTTTATTTTCTGTTGGAGTCAACAAGTCAACACATTTTAAAGGTAACTTGATAATTTTATTAATTTTATTAAATACAAATGCTTTGTTTTTTTTTTAGAAGTGGTTAGTTATAACGTATAACTAACCACTTCCAAAAAAAAAAACAAATTAAGTTGGTACGTTACCAACTAGCGTTATTCTTACGTAATTTATAATTTCGCAACCAATGATCATTAAACTGAAATAAATAAAATGTACAAATTTGTAGACATTTTTTTTTTTTTCTAAAAATCTTTCGTTTAAGCAGCGTTCGTTTTTTACCACATAGGTGCCAGCGACAATTATATTTATTGTGATTAATTATTAAAAATAATATGATATTATACTATTTATCCATGATCAAATTTGCATAATCAAATCAGATTCAATGAAAAATGGATTCAGATCGTTGATGAATGGTGGTAATAAGTTTAAATAATTCCTATATAAAATTAACATCTGCCACCACAAATAACTATCTATAATGATGTTATCTTTAATCACTTTCTTAACATAAACTACAGACCATCTTTCATTTTGAAGTACATATACATCTTGGCAATGACATTTCTTATTAATTTTATTATAACATTAAAATAAAACACTTAATTTCAATATGTTTTTCAAGGTCGTGACAACATATTTAGAAATAATATAAATAAAGATACTATCTTATATATTGAATTTCTTTAGAAATTGTATAAATAAATTCTCAAAGCTTAGGATATCTTTTAACGAAATTCAAAGATAAAGTCCTGGCATAAAATATTGGAAAAGAAATCCATCGAGACTGATAAGAGAATCCGCGAATCACGCGAAGGCGTAACGTGATGAGTTTTTTTTTTTTTGTGAAAGCATCCTAAAGTACAGATCTTATTAATTTCTCTCATCTACATTTTGAAGATTTAAATGGACATATTATTTTTTATATTAGCTTTAGTACTATAATATTAAAAAAGTGCGGACTTAGACTATTATTTGCGAGAATTTTATATTATATAAATTAATTAAAGAAGAATTCAGAAGATTCAAAAATAATATTTTACTTTGATGTGAATACATGTGCTTCAATTTGCAATTGCAAAAAATTGGAACTACATTCACATTTTTCTCATCACTTAAACCACAAGACTACGGTGAAAATAGAAGACATTTTTTTTTGGAAATTCATAACAATATTGCTGAATGATTAGGCGAGCGCATAAAAGATTTCAAAGAACAACTTTTCTAGCGTAAAAACGCAATACTTTTTAGTGAGATTACCGAAATTGAGGATGAGAATCTGATTTGCAAAATTAAACGTGTTTTATCAGATGAACAATCTTTAACTATTCAACAGTGTTATTTTTAGGTTCGGCAGTATCTTGGACTAAAATCTGATATATCGTCGCTCTCTATATCTATCAGATTCAATAACCTTAATATCAGATGACAAAGGCTTCTAAGTCTGTTATGTTAAATATTTTTTATCGAAGTCCCGTCAGGATACATTGTCCAAGGGTAGAAATGATTTTTACATGTAAATAAGCTTTGTTCACTAAGTTGTCAAATAGTGCAAAACTGCTGATCTTTAACTCAAGATATTTGAAGATTTAATATCAAAGTACCCGTTTGTAGTCGTCGTCGTCTACCTCCAGTTCCATCCCAATCCAATTCAGAACCAATATTCCTGTTCAGTAGTAGAGTATGACCACGTAACGGGTTTTTCCAACGGAAAAAAAAAAAGAGTATGACCACGAGGTTAAACACTCCAAGCGAAAAAGATGAAAATTATATTAAGACCCGTGTATAGTTTTATATATGTCACTATTATGTTGTTCCCCTTTTTTATCATTTTTGTTTTTTAATAATGTTATGTGATGTATGTATGTAATTTCTTAAAATGTAACTAAAAAAAAGATTATATTTTAGTAAATAATAAGTGTTTTATTTTGTGTATAAATGATTATTATCGGAGATTAGCTTTCATTCATTTTAAAAAATTTAATTTTAGATGAACACTCTTAGGTTTATTGATATATTTAGTAATATATCAATATAATATCAATGTATTACATCTCCATCTATGTGTTCTCAGAGACAATATGTATATCATTTTCAAATTATTCCATTAATTGTCTCTTATGATCGATATTTCTAATTTACGCACATTTGATTTAGGATATTCTCGTAGCAATATCGATTCCTTATTTGCTTACATTGAATTCTATTTCTTGACCTTGTCGAGTCTTTTATAATTTGAACATTGTAATACTTAAGTGTTCTTATTACAACTTTAAAGGCATTTGTCTTTATAATAATTAACTGCAGGGCTAATTTGAAAATATTAATTATTATTTTATTTATTTCCAAAATATTCCGTGTATTTTTATAGAGTTTTGTGTAATTTGTATTCTTGTAGTTTTTTGTTAATGTTATTACGTCGAAATATTTAGCAATTGTCCTCTTTCGACAATTGAAGTTGATGTAGGCTATTGACAGCTTCAAGGCCATTTTCCTCCTTATATAATTATAATTTAATGTTATTTAGATAAAATATTGAGGAGTTAGTGTTCTTTTTCATCTTAATCCGTGTGATACTAAATATATTAATTTCAAGAAGTTTTTTGTAGATACGGGGAAAATATAATTTTATCGCGGATGGACATGAATTTTATCTTTTTTTTCCTTATATTATTGTATTTCCAATTTCTATGGCGATGATGATGTTTCAATGCGGTTCCCTTGTACTAACAAATGGTTAGTTGATCATGAGATCAACTATTCATATAGTATCATACTTATACATTACTATTTGAAATTATTTTGAAATATAAGTGCTTTTCTTCAAGTAACCTACAGGTTAGTCTAGCTGGCATAATTCCTTTGTATTGTTTATTATAATAGTAGCAATATTTATATTTATGGTAGTTTGATTCTAAATATGATTTCATTAATAAATTTGATTCTAAACTGTATTGTTTTTATTAAATAACAGGTGATTTGTTGATAAGCAAGTGTTAGGAAGTCGCTTAGAGGAGTGTGTTAGTTTATTTGACTCAAAATGTCATTATTTGCGTATAATAAGATTTAAGTTTACTGATAAAATTTTGCATCATTTTGTTGTTGCACTTATACTCAAAACAACAAAAACAACAGTTTAACTATGTAAAAGCAGGTCAAACCTATTTACTATTTTAAAATCATTTGCATTCACAACAACTCACTAAAATGTAATCTCATCAAATTTTTGTAATATATTGACTACTGACTAGTAAATACATTTTATTTTACCCACGATTTAATAAATGTAAAATTAAGAATATCAAGTAAATTGTACCACCATCTTCATTATTTATAATTGAGACATAACTACGCCCATAATAAACCTTAAATGTAATAGGTGAATTCTCAAATGTGAATATTTCAAAGATGTATTCGCTTCACGTTTCAGTTCAAATTTCAACTCACGTCGGCCAAAGGGGTAAGACCGAGAAATTGTCGAAAAACTACAAATAGACAATTAGCTATCTAGCAATTTTTGCTTCATAACATTCAACATTCTGGTATTTAATTAGATTTCTCATTAGTGATAAAATAATACTTTATGCTTGTTTTATTTTAAGAAGCTGTTAATACGAGATTATTAAACGTAAAAGGATTTGGTTTTGTAAAAATTCTACGCGCGGTAAATTAATTTAATTAATTTAATAATAATTTAACTATTAATTGTTTTCAAGTTATCGTTCAGCAAAATTGCTGAAACATGATATATCAAACTATTTTTACGCGTCAAAGTTTTTCAAATACTTTTTTAATTTTTAGTATACCTCGTTTGTCATTCAACTTAAAAAATATATTGAAATACTATCTAGTAGTACTAGGATTTAATATGTATCTACATATATAAATGTAGATATTATAAAGTTTACTATTTATTAATATATCTTATTTAGTACTTTATTAAGAAAGACTCGAAAGACAATAAACAATGGCCATTGTGACAGAACTTGGTATGTATGTTTTATTTGAAATATAAAAAAATAACTTTAAGGGAAGGATTTTTTATTAAGATCTCTCAAACCAAAAAGGCAAGACAAGGGTGGCGAACGAAACGTCATCCACGGAACTTTTGCGGTCACATACATGTTTGGTCCCCCTGTTGAAGAGAGATAGGTTGGAGAGGAGTGCCCATATCTGGACATTCAGGGTGTGGTTACTACAAACCTCGAATTTAGCGTTTAGGTTACATATAATGTACATAATAAAACACACATATACACATACCAACTTCATTTGTTATTTTGAAAGTGTACGACATATATAGAAGGGGTACCTGTCACAACTTAACGGTCAATGTTTGACAATTATCTCTAGTGAACCATTTCAATAATGCAACGATCCTTACTCATGTTGACTGGAAACCAGTATACGTAGTCGTGACATATTACAAATTGACTCTCGCATACAAGTACTTCACATAAACTTGATGGTATGAATGTTTGATCAAATTTCAAACCTGTAAAGGTCTAGAAAGTATTTTACACGAGACACCTGTGGCCAAAGGAAAATATTACTGAGTTTAAACTATCTTTTCTTTAATATTTGTAATTCTGAATGGTAAACTATTGATTTATTTTAGTAGTTATATTATAATTTTTATCAATTGTAGAAACTTATCAGTGATCATGATAACCCATAAAATATGTTGGTTTGAAAATAATAGGGATTAAAAGATAAAAAAGATAGAAAACGTTAACATTTTCCATCTTTTATATTTTTCTATAAATCTGTAGAAACAATTCAAATTCGTTAATCAATATAATAAATAATTACATGAATTCTTAAAAAGACAAATATTTTTTATAATGATATTTATTATTATATGTAGAATATACAAAATTTGGATGCTGAACATTGTGTAAAAAAACAAAAGCTAGCGAATCTAGCAAGAGTTTAGAAATAAAGTTAAAACAATTAATATATCTAAAAACATGTAACATGAAAAGATATTACGTATAAATATAAAAACATAATATTAATTTCAATACACTTTATTAAATACTAAAGCAATTTGTACATTGTTTTAATTTTTATTTTATTATCCTTTGTACAATTAGAGCTAGCTACATGACAGGTTAATCAAATTAAGATGGTTGCTTTTTTTTTTTGCTTTTGAAATCGTAATGCACGAGAAGCTTCTAGCGAGGCTTTTAGCTCCAACCATTTAGATAGTTTTAATCAACAATGCAGGTGCTATATATAATATCTGATATAGATTTAAAGTTTAAATGGAATATATATAAAAGATTGATAAGCAGTGTCAAAGAAAAAGATTATTAAATTAAAATGGTATGATAAAAAAATATTTAAAACAAGATAACAAAGGTTACAAATAGTAAATATAAGTTAAATGTATTGTTACACAAACTATTCTCGTGCATGGTCATTGCAATATACGGCATAATGTACTATAGCATGCATGCATCGGATGATAAGTTGTTGCCGCCTGCCATTATGTTGCAATATTAGAAGATACATAAGAGAGTTTTCTTAAAGGATGGAACGGAAACTTCTTTGTGGTTTGAAATAGAAAGTTAGGCATACGAGTATAGCATTGCATATAGTGCGACAATTGAAAGCAGAGTGCAGGGTGTTGATCAAAGTGTGGGCGACGAAATGTACGGCTGGCACAAGCTACCTTGTTTTATCTTAGTAATAAATGCAGAGATCTAATCTTTCCTGCAATGTTAAATAAAATATTTATGCAGTAATATATCACGATAAGTGTTCGAGTACATATTTTATAAGATTTTATGTAGCGTAGTGGTGTTTTTGAATAGTTTTAATTGTTTGATTATGTCTTAATAATGACAAAGAGAGTAAAGTAGAATTTAAATTTTTGAGGTAACCTCAAATTTGCTCACTTTGTCAAAGTTTAACTATTACAGACAGCTGTTGTATAATGTATGAAAATTTAATTAGTTTGTAATTTACAGACTCCTCACGTATAAGTCCTTATCTAAGGTATATATTCGTTATATTTATAATTATTATAATATTAGTATTATTGTTAAAAATTTATAAGGCCTTCATGAAATAATTGAGAATAGTAATCAAATCTACAATTGATTTTATGAATATCATAAATTTCACCCGAATATCTTTGTTATTTCCGTGATTCAATTAAATTATTATTTTATCTGGAATGTCTGGTTTTAAGATATATCTCATAAATCATTAAAAAATAAAATTGAAATATATTCTTTCATAAATGTGTAATGGGGGTACTTTAACATTATTAATTTCGAATTAAGTATACATAAAAAGACAGAAACAGAAAACTATTGTTCTTTCTTTTATATTTTACTATTTGTTCGAGAACAATTTGTATGAATTCTGTTATTTTATCGTAAGAATATCGGTTTATAAATTACAGTTCTATATTTTAGTCAGCAATACATTTATAAAAGCGATACGGAACAGCAAATTATTGTTTAGATGCGGTCAGTTGCTAAATTAGTTCTAAGCATAAACCAGACAAATTACTTTATAAAGATTTCGTTTCTACATTTTGTTTCAAGGCACTTGTTATGGTGAATATTTTTAACTTCAAACAATACAGAAAAATAAGATCTATATAGATAGATGATTCAGCTTAAAAGTCTACTATTCTAAAAAACTGTGATTTGAAATTCTTACAATCTATTCTTTTAACCATTTCGAATCATTAACATCTATAGTATAAGTCCGTTGCGATCCATTGCTTCTTTTTGCTTTTAGTTTTATTAAACTGAAATTTATAAACCTAATTTATTAGGTTTATAAATTTCAGTTTAGTGTTTATTGAAATAATGTAATTTATTTACAAATTCTTCAACATGTTAGTAAGAACATATCTTATGTTATTTTAAAGTTAACTCTTTTGTTAGTTTTCATAAATTATATTATAAGACTTTGAAATTAATATATAAAAAATAGAGAGATGTTTTTATATCTAAAATTTTACTACTACTATGCCCCGGTGTACTTAATAGCCTTGTAATATTATGTAGGATAACTCGAGACGTCATTAGCGTAGACCTACAATTATCATTAGCAAATTACTGGAGATTGATGGGCCGTACACCGTTTCACACGCCTTCACTGATAAGGCAATGAATTTGGTACACGTTGCGTTTTATTAAGTGCTTTTATAAAAAAGTAATGACCTGGTAAATAGTACTATAAAAATAAAATTGTGATGGATTATTATTACCGTGCAACACCGAAACATTGGCCGTAAGTGTGGCGATTTAAAAAAATAATGTTGTTATATATTTCATATTATATCTTGCCCACCTACTCAAATATTTAGCAGATTCAAAAAAGGAATATTCTCTAATTTACCCATATATTTGTATATTTTTATACTATCATACAAATAATTGTTATTTCTTTTTTCAATCATCGTTTTCACGGGAAGTCGAGATAATCCTCGCCGTTATACACAGGAGTTTAAAAAAAACTTAAAAAACAAAACAATCCATTAGAATTACATACATAATAATGATTTAAATCATTTTTAATTCTCAATATAAATTTATCTATGAGTTTGTTGAAGTATGTACCTTACAAAAATGATTTTGCTACTTGATAATCCTGCTTAGCTAAAGTGCTACCCTAGACTTAATCCTCTGTAAATAATTCACAGGAGATAACCGAATTTTTAAATTTTAGAAATTAGGTTGTTAATTAAATTCCTGAATATCTTCGAGAAATTGAAAAGGCTTAAATATAAAATATATATTTTAATAGGTTTTAAATAAGTATTAGTTTAAAAAACAATGCGTTCACAAAATATTGAAAAAAATTTCATACATACAATTTCAAAAAATATATTTATTTGGTTACTCAGAGAATTTAATAATATATTTAGTTAATTCTTATCCAGGTAGCCTATGTATGCACTTGGGAATATGTCAATTAATGATATAAGCTGGCTACCAGCCAACGGTGCAGGGAACGTTTCAATATTGAGGTAGCTCGATAAAGTCTAATGGAGGTAAATGTATTGTCAAATTAGGAGCGCCTTATAGTACAAAGGCATCCGGTCTTATTGAACTCAGACATTGTACCTCTGTAGTTTTATTAAAAATAAGGAATTATTAATATTACTAATACTGTGTTTTTAATGAATAGTCGTTTTAATAAAAGATAACAAAATTGTTTATATATTGAAAATATCTTTTATTAAATGAAAAAGAAATTCTCAAAGTGTTACAGTTTCAAAATAAGTAACAGAGATGAAAAAAGCAAAAGGAATGTATAAAAATCGATATTCCCAATGTATCAGAGTATTAAGAGATTACTGCATAGTTAAAATCCCTTAGCATGGAAAAACCAATGAAAACAAATGTATCTTTCTAAAACGAATTCAACTGAAAATATAGATTTGTGACTCTTATTTTCTTATTTTATTTATCATATAATATTATATGAAATTTATATTGTCTTTAATATAATGTTATTATTTTCCTAAGCCTTTTTTTATTAATATTGTTTTTTAGAATAGTCACTAGTTAGGTAATTTTTTATTATTATTTTTAAATGTTTATAACTTCAAGTGGCTGTAGAGGCCGGAAATATTATTTCGCCATTGGATTGAATGAGGGTGACAAGAGCTAGCGGATTAGGTTCTATGGATATACTTTACACATACAGGCTAAGTAAACCTTTATCCATTATGATGCAGTTTAAATGTTTTATGACTAATTACACTTTATAATACCAAACGCAATGGTTTTCGTGATATTGTACTTTGAAGGGCTTTTTTAAAATCTCGTCTCTTTTTATCTATTTTTGTACGGGTTCCTATCATCTAATCTATCTACGCGTGTTTAGAATTTTTATGTAGGAAACCAGTTATTTTATTATTATGAACCCTACAATTTCAGTTTGTAAGCCAAAAGCTCAGCAGGAAAACATCGATTTAAGGTTGAAGTGCCAAACCTCCTTACTAAGCGTTTTGCTTACACTTTCTTTGTAAAGATGGCAAAACTTCGGAAATGTCTGCCGCGGTCGGTGATTCCTGATAATTACAATCTTACAAAGTTTTCAAGTTCAGAGAAAATATCCTTTTTCTAGGTAAGCCTGTAAACATAGACTAAAGTTATTTCTAACATCAGGCAGGCTGTAGTCAACCTATATAAAAAAAAATAAAAGAAAAGAAATAAATATTTTTCCTACACACGAGCATCGGTTTAATGGCAGCAAAATTAGCTTTAAATAAGTATGAAGTAAAGAAAGCTGTTAAGTTTATGAAACTAATAATTTAAATTTTACCTATGCTATGCTGCTATTTAAAATCAGTTGTAAATAAGTTTTATAAAAATAATATAAATGATTATTTAATTGATTTATTTATATTTTTTCTTCTTCCAATCAATATCATTTATCGCTTATGTGCATCAAATAAAATAGTCCTAATTTGATAACATAATTAACTAAAGAAATCCTATAAAAACAATTTAAAGCTGCGATTGTTCCAAACGCACCATGATCTAAGAAGATTTACACAACAAAAAAAGCTTTGTATATCTTTGTTGTAAGTAAGTAACCGACTTGCAAGCAAATAAGTATATTTATTAAAAAAGCTTTAATTTAGTCAATTAAAATTCTAAATAAATACCTTGGTTTGTTCGATAATGGCAAGCAGCATCTATTTACGAGCATAACGCAAGGCTCATCTATTACCTCGTTCGCTATATTTAAAGGATCAGTATAACCTAACGCCCTACACAAGTAAGGACTTCAGGGTGTGATTACTCATACAAAAATAAAAATAATACACGATTTAAACATGTCGGATTGCCGAAGCTATTTGGATCTTGTGATGTACTCATATTGTATTTAAATCAATAACAACTTCTAATTCCTCTTTTAAATCACTTTATTGATAATGAAATAAATTTATTTTGTACAATGAGCCTCGTGGATTTGCGAGTGTACGCACAACACCACGACCCAATGAACACTGAACTACCGGACTCTCTGCTCAACCCTTTATAACTCATTACTATGAAGTTGGCGCCACTCGCAACCCCACTCGACAAACTAACTGACGTTAGCGTCGGCTCCTTGCAATAATAAATTGACTTTCCATTTACAATTAAAATTTCTAAGAAATAAATTAACAAACATTTATCCTTTTCAACGACAATCAAGACATTAACTATTTTTGTTTATAAATAGTAAACCGAAGTAATAACAAAAATTATGAATTTGCCGTCACGGCCGTCCTGCAAAATCACACGTCCTCGTGTGTCTCTTCAGTATCTGAAATCAAATAAAATAATTCCTTGGCCACGCTCGGCTATTCTGACATAAACTATTCATGTATGTGTTTGTCATAACCACACAGATCTTTATAATAAAGATGTTATCCATACAGATCTCCAAGATATTTACAAAGACAGAAAATTATAATCACACAGATCTTAGTCATAAAGATGTTAATTACACAGATCTTTTCCAGGGTGTTTGCAAAGACAAAAAAAGATAATTACCACACAGATCTTTGTCGTAAAGATATTGACCACACAGATCTTTGTCATAAAGATATTAATCACACAGATCTTTGTCATAAAGATATTAACCACACAGATCTTTGTCATAAAGATATTAACCACACAGATCTTTGTCATAAAGATATTGACCACAAATACCTTTTATAAGATATTTACAAAAATAAAAAGATTGTTACCAAACAGATTTTAGAAAACATTTTACTACCACACCGATCTAGCATAGATTTTTGGCTTAAAAATTTAAAACACATTTACTTGTGCCGTCAGCGGCTCATCCAATTCGATTAGCATCTAGTTCTAGTCTAACATAGCACTCGGGCAAAGTGCGTAGACGTTCGTGAGTCGCAAAATTATTTAAACTCTTTGCTTGCAAAACGTCTACCTTGATCAGTAAAAACACCGTTGGGAGCTCAAAATAACGAAACGCTATATTTTAATGCCTTAATATTTTTTGTATGATAAAGGATGGTATATTTTGTGAAAGTATCAATCAAGAAGAAGACATACTCTTTTGTGTCATTTTTACCAAACAATTTACCTGTTGCACCTATAACAACAGTATGCCAGGGATATGTAACTCTTGGAATGAACAATGAGCCTCGTGGATTTGCGAGTGTACGCACAACACCACGACCCAATGAACACTGAACTACCGGACTCTCTGCTCAACCCTTTATAACTCATTACTATGAAGTTGGCGCCACTCGCAACCCCACTCGACAAACTAACTGACGTTAGCGTCGGCTCCTTGCAATAATAAATTGACTTTCCATTTACAATTAAAATTTCTAAGAAATAAATTAACAAACATTTATCCTTTTCAACGACAATCAAGACATTAACTATTTTTGTTTATAAATAGTAAACCGAAGTAATAACAAAAATTATGAATTTGCCGTCAAACATATTGATAACATTCGTTCAACAAAATACTAATTTAACACTATTGGTTACAATGTTATTGTTTACTAGTACAATGTAATATGAATGGAGTATAAATAAAAAAAAAGAAAATATGAAATACTAGATAATAGTATAGATTTATTTGGAAGAAAAACTCATAAACAGATAGAAATTAAAAACATTTTTGTAAATTTCACCATTTGAATAATAATTCATGGATCATCGTCTTAAAAACTCGCCAGTTTTTCGCTTTTCTTTATATTAGGTCGTAACACATTTTGTGAATGTAACTTGCAAAAAAAAAATTACTGGCGTAGGTTTTGGTATACTTTTTTTTTTTTAATAGTATTTTTACGATAATATGATTGATTTGACCTGTTATTATGGTTTTAGGGAATAAACACAGATTTAACAATACGGTAAAAATAGACCTATAATTTATAATATTATTTTATCAAAATAAGGATGTAATTTTAGTTGGAAGATTTATTAATTGTCTTAATCTAATACCGTTACATACAAACTGTATACAAATAATTTTGATACAAATTTATTATTTCGCACACTAGGAAAATATAACCGTTTGCGTTCTGCGGTCAGAAATGGGTCAATGAATTCAACTAATTAGTCTTTACTGCACAATTTGGGGAACTTTAACTTCAGTATAAAGTTTATTTTACTTATTTGTTAATCTAACTGCAACACTTACTTACTTATATGAAAGTTAGGTAAGTATTATAAAATACTAAAAAATTTTATTTAAAATATTTATCAAATATTAAAACATTACCTTCGAAAAAGTAAAATAAGAGATTATGTGAAAACCTAGTATTATTTTATTTGACATGTCGTATTTTAGCTTTAAGCTATACTAAAAAGTATTTTTTACATGCGAAATATTTTTTTCCTGGAGAACGTGTTAAATAAAAAATGTAATTTCAGAAATACTGCGTAGTCTTAATAAAGTTTAAAAAATCCTTTGTAATTCGAGGAATAAATAACTGAGTATGACTTGAATTACATATTAATGATGTTTTTATTATCCTAAAACATAATTACATTAGGCTACAGTATAACTGTGTTTATTATGAAATTATTATTTAACTAAATATTAAGTATTTTATTTTATTCTAAATTATTACAATTGTTTTCTTGGCTCTTTTGCCTTTCTTGGTAGCATATGTGCACTGTTTGTGTTAAACATTTGAGTGCTTTTTAAAAGAAATGTTCAAATTAGTATGGAAATGGATTAGAAGGACCTTGGAAAATATTTTATACAATTCAAAGTAAAATGTTAATAAAACTACGTTAGATATTTAATGCACGTATATCGGATTACCTTAGATTTGCTTAGATGCCTGAAATCTACATATCGTTTTTCCGAGAGCACTACTACGGAAAAGCTTTTGAATGGTCTATTTAACTAAAAATGAAATCTAATTTGAAATTACAATCCTTTTTAAAATCTGTATACAAAATATCCATATATTTAAATACTATTTGTATACTAAATACATTTTGAAAGCTGTTAAATAAAAAGTATTCTGTGAGGCGTCAAATTATCGAAATTACTTATATATCTCGTTTTAATATCTCGTTTTTATTGACATATATTACAAATCTTACTTTGAGTATGTTTGGTTAAAACATTTTTAATTTTTAGTATTGCATTTTTGGTTATAACTCGTAAGTCCTGTTTCCTGAACATTACAATCTTCTAATCTATAATAAATAAGTATTTTCTAGGTAAGCGTGTCACTTCTTAGACTACAATCATGTACATTAGGCGGGCTGTAGTTGAACATGTACCTGTTTTGGTTTAAAATAAAAAATTCTGTAGTAACAGAAGTGAAACAATTGGAACAGGGTGTAGAGTGTAATTGTTTTTTTTTACTTTTATATCTTTTAAAATACGCTTTTATACGGTGTTATAAGAAATGTTATTTTAGATAAATAAACTCGTTGTCGAAGTTGGTTTCCCAATTAAGTCACATAATTCAGAAGGCAGGAGGCAGGGCTAAAATACTACGAATTCGTAAAAATCGTCATGAGACTGATAACTATGTTATTTCTATTTTTAATTATATTATTAAAATTTGTTTATATTATATCGATCTTTAGTTTTAAGAATTGTTGAAAACCTCAATAATTATTTTATTGAATACTTAATTCAGAGTAATAAAAGTAGCATAGTAAAGCAATAAAATTATTGCAAGGCTATAGGCAAATAGCGTAGCTGTAATAATATTTCCCGAATAATTAATCTCGGACTCGCTATGTGATCATATTAGTTAGTATCTTGAGCCATTCATAGTTAGTTTTATAAATTAAGATTTATCATTTTAAAGATACTTTTATAATTTTTATGAACAATTACAGATGTTTAGCTATTTTAATAATGAGATTTATCAATCCAATTAAAGAAAATTATAGTCATTTTTTACAGGTTTTGAAAACAATTTGATAAATTACCAGAAGCGTTTGAACATTGTATCGATCATTCATTTCTCTCATTAATTTATCAAAGAATCTCATAGGAACAATTATAATAATATCTGGTTGTTTCAATGAGATTCTACAATACATTATACAATGAAATTGAAAAAAGCATTTGTATAGTTTTTTTTTTTCATTGACTACGTTTATTATTTTATTGACCTGATTAAGCATTTGACTTCGTATTGTTACCAATCGATTCATATTCATGTAACTTAGTTTTAAATAGTTTTCCGGTGGCATCAACCAAGCGGTTTTTTTTTTAATAACTTATAAACGTGAATTCGTGATTAAAAAAGGAATATTGGTGTGATTGGAATAGTTTTAGTAACAATTGTGTTATCAATGCGTCTTAATGAAGTTAAAAATTAACCACACTTGAAAAAAAATATATCTTGTAGTTTTTGTTTTAAAGAAAATTTGAAAAATAAAAAATAAGTAAGTAATAAAAATTTACTAGTTTGTTTTAATTTCTTTAGTGCAAGTGTTATGGTAAATATAATTATAACATTTTTCTTAATTGGGTAGTTAATGGTGTGGGTCTTACAAACATTACCATTTGTTTATTATTTGAATTATATAGAAATTAAAACTGTTACATATTTTAAAGGATACGAAAAGCAGACGAATATTATACGACTCACCTTAAAAGGGTAGCCGTTGGCTGCTTTGACACTTTGTCTTTTAATTTATTGCATAATTTATGCTGACCCAATTAAACATAAATTCTTACATTAGCATACGTGAAAGTAATACTGCAGGTGTACTTCTATGTATATAATATCACAGCTACTAATATAGCTAGTTAATATATGAAATGCCATTGATAATAAAAATGAAAATAATTCAAAATATAATCAAAACAAAGTCAATATTACAATTACATATACAATTATTAAATGAAGTGAGATTACAAAAATGTCAAACCAAACCAAACCAAACCAAACCAAACCAAACCAAACCAAACCAAACCAAACCAAACCAAACCAAACCAAACCAAACCAAACCAAACCAAACCAAACCAAACCAAACCAAACCAAACCAAACCAAAACAAACCAAACCAAACCAAACCAAACCAAACCAAACCAAACTAAATCATTATCCAACTCAAATCATTATCCAACTCATTATCCAACTTTTATTTACTTAATTAAGCCTATGCCAACCATTATACAGTGATTTTGTATCTGACAGTCATGACGGTTTGATATCATCTTCAAGATGCTGTTGCCAATTCCCCGTACTCGTCGTAAGATTGACACTTATTTTTTACGCATAATGGCATGAAAGCTGTCTGTACGGGCCTTCATAAACATGGAGGATGCATGATATTTAAAAGCTTCCTAAGACCATTGATTGAGGGACTCAGCAGCATCATGTCATCAGCATAGCTAATGTTATTAACGCAGACGTTATCTATGTGACAACCTACATGAGTGCTGCTCAATTCCTCAATCAATGCATTTATGTACAAATTAAAAAGACTTAGTGAGGTTAAACCTCCCTGTCTCACCCCACAATGTAATTTGTACGCATCAGAAATGGACTCACCCCAACGAACCTGGTTTGGTTGATTGTCATACCGGTACTTATTAAGGTTCACAAAATCACTCTTAAATCACTTTTTTATATTTATATATAAAAATCTTTTATTTTTATATTTATATAGTATGTATATATAAATATAAAAATCTACGCACTGAAAAATGCTAATGTATTGTATTATAATTATATATACATATGTATAAAAAACATCTATTTCTACTTATTAGTATATATATACTTATTATTATTTAAGGTGGTAGAGCCTAGCTGTAGTCATTTGACTGCAGCTCGTATTGGGCTGGCTCGACCGGGGAAGGACCACCCTCTCACAGAAGATCGACGTGCAGTAACCAAATTCATTTGGTTATGTTCCGTCGGTGAGTGAGAGTTTCCGGAAGCCCAACACCCCCTCCCCCTCCTCCTCCCTGCCTAACATGAATGTGATTGCTCAAATAAATATACCCCAGGAGGGTACCGGCTTTAGTGAAGCCGGAGAATCCCTCCCCGAGCAAAATCGGGGAAACGGTTCTCCAATTTTGCTCGGGCTGCCCGTCGTATCTGGGGCGGGCAAAGAATCACATTTCGTGTTTTCTGAGGGCAAACGACGAGGTAAAACTGCGGCACCCCGTTCCACCCTAAGTGTGGACTTTTGCAACATCCGGGGACTTCACTCAAACTTAAACGCCGTCCACTACCACCTAGAAACGGCGCAGCCGGCCTTGTTGTTTTTGACGGAGACGCAGATATCTAAACCTAGCGACACAGCGTACCTCTCATACCCCGGGTATAAATTAGAACATCATTTTATACCCCACGCCGGGGTATCTGTGTTCGTAAGGGAGGATATCTGCTACCGTCGCCTCGAGATTTTTGAAGGTCGGGATCTGTCTCTACTCTGGCTGCGCGTGGACATGGACGATCATGTCAGAGTCTACGCGTGCCTCTACAGATCCCATAGTGGTAATGCAGAAACGGAGCAACTCTTGGGCCACGTACAGGCGAAGATTGACGACCTGCTTTCACAGATTCCCTCTGCTGAGGTCATAGTCCTCGGGGACTTCAACGCGCACAATGCCGAGTGGCTAGGGTCGCGTTCCACTGACTTCGCGGGGAGATCTGTGTTTGACTTTGCTCTGGCAAATGGTCTGTCCCAGTTGGTTCAGACGCACACTCGTCTACCGGACGTGGACAGTCACATGCCCTCTTTGTTGGATCTTCTGCTGACTACACATCCCGGAAAGTACCAGGTCATTGTCGAGGCTCCTCTTGGGTCCTCCGATCATTGCTTGGTACGGAGTGTAGTGCCCATTCAACGTCCGGCTCGCACAAGACCTGCGACCCGACGCGTTTGGCACTACAAGTCAGCGGATTGGGATGGAATGCGGTCTTTCTTTGCATCCTACCCATGGGGGCCGATTTGTTTCTCTTCCGATGATCCCAGTGACTGCGCTGCGGCTGTAGCTGATGTGATACTACAGGGCATGGAACTATTTGTACCTAGCTCTGTGGTACCACTTGGTGGCAGATCGCGGCCTTGGTTTGATGCGTCTGTCAGGGCTGCAGCAGCCGGAAAACGTCAGGCGTATCAGGCTTGGGTTAATGCGTTAGTCATCAAGGATCCGAACTCTAGAGTTCTGAAGAGGAAATACAATCGTGCCTCCAGATTCTTCAAACGGCAAATTGCTAGAGCAAGGTTTAGGCATGTCGTCAAAATTGGGGATCAGTTGACAAGGTACCCACCAGGCACGCGCAAGTTTTGGGCGCTTTCTAAAGCCACTTTGGGTAACTTTTGCCAGCCATCCCTACCGCCACTGCACTTGGGGAATGATTCTCTGGCCCATACGGCAAAAGAGAAAGCCGATCTCTTGGGCACTCTTTTTGCCTCAAACTCGACCTTGAACGACCAAGGAAAAACACCGCCTACCATCCAGCGGTGTCAGAGTTCAATGCCGGAAATAATTTTCCGGCAAAAAACCATTCGACGGTCTCTAATTTCCTTGGATGTTCATAAGTCGAGTGGGCCGGATGGTATTTCCCCAATCGTGCTACGAACATGTGCCCCTGAGTTGACTCCAGTGCTAACGCGTCTATTTCGGTACTCCTATTTCAAAGGCGTAGTCCCGGTCTCATGGAAGTGTGCTTTTGTCCATCCGATCCCTAAAAAAGGTGATAGCTCGGACCCAGCTAACTACAGACCTATCGCCATCACCTCTCTTCTCTCCAAAATAATGGAGAACATCATCAACCGACAGCTCCTCGCGTACCTTGAGGATCACCAGTTGATCAATGACCGACAATATGGCTTTCGCCATGGTCGATCGGCTGGTGACCTCCTGTTATATCTTACACACCGTTGGGCTGCGGTTATTGAAAGCAAGGGAGAAGGTCTGGCAGTTAGTCTGGATATAGCGAAAGCCTTCGATCGTGTATGGCACAAGGGGCTTCTTTCGAAGCTGCCTTCCTATGGGCTTCCCGAGAGTTTATGCAAGTGGATCACCAGCTTCCTCACTGGGCGGAGCATACAGGTCGTTCTCGACGGTTTTTGCTCGGACCCCAAGCCCGTGAATGCTGGTGTACCCCAAGGCTGCGTGCTATCCCCAACCCTGTTCCTCTTGCACATCAATGATATGTTGGACATTTCCAACATACATTGTTATGCGGATGACAGCACTGGGGATGCGGTATATTCCGGCCGTGCAGGTCTCTCTCGGGAAAACGTCGACGAGTGCCGAAAGAAACTTGTGTCTTCTATAGAGACCTCCCTGAGGACGGTCTCAGAATGGGGTAAACTGAACCTCGTTCAGTTTAATCCCCAAAAGACACAGGTTTGCGCGTTTACCACTAAGAAAACTCCATTTGTCGTATCGCCGCTCTTCGATAGCACACCCCTCGATGCCTCGCCAAGTATCAGAGTACTGGGACTCGGCATTTCGGGCGACTGTCAGTTTCGTGGTCACTTGGAGAGCAAGGCCAAGTTGGCCTCGATGAAATTGGGTGTGATCAATAGAGCGAGACAGTATTTCAATCCTGGCCATAGACTTGCGCTTTATAAGGCGCAGGTTCGGCCACATATGGAGTACTGCTCTCATCTCTGGTCCGGATCACCCCAATATCAGCTTCTACCTTTTGACCGCGTACAACGGAGAGCCGTACGGATTGTCGGGGACCCGGTGCTCTGTGAACGGCTGGACTCTTTGGCATTGCGTAGAGACGTGGCTTCTTTGTGCGTCTTCTATCGCATTTACAACGGGGAGTGTTCCGAAGAGCTATTTGATCTGATGCCTGCCGCCGAATTCCATCACCGCACAGCACGTCACCGCCTGCATTTCCATCCACACCACCTGGATGCGTGGCGATCTTCTACTGTGCGGTTTTCAAGGACTTTTCTTCCACGTACCACTAAGATGTGGAATGAACTTCCTTCGGCGGTGTTTCCAGATCGATACGACATGGGTACCTTCAAAAAAGGCGTTTACTCTTATCTCCAAGGCCGGCAACGCTCTTGTGCGTCTTCGGATGTTGCAAGAGTTCATGGGCGGCGGTGATCACATTTGACCTGTGACCCGCTCGCTCGTTTGCCCTCCTATATCATAAAAAAAAAAAAAAAAAAAAATATGTATATATAATTATAATAGTAAGTAGCCGTGGTTATTTAAAATATTAAATAACCACGGCTACTCTTACGAACATTTAAAATTTATAATTGATTTGTATACAACATTAAAAATTAAAAATTTAGTCTTAATTTGCCCTTGAACTTTGTAATAGCACATTTAGATATAGTATACATCTAGATACTTTCTATTACATTAAATTTCTCCAGAATTTTTATAAATAAATTCTTGGAGCGTAGGATATTTTTTAGTGAAATTTTAAGATCAAATCGTGGGATAAAATATGAGAAAGGAAATCCATCGAGACTGATAAGAGAATTCCGCGACTCACTCTAAGGCGTCGCTGATGTACAGCCTGAAATTGTCAATGCCAAAGTTAGTAAAATGAAGGCATTTACAAATGCGTTTCGTTAGTAAAGTAAATAAAGTAATTCAATATTTAGTTCGCTTTTTTTATTGGGAAATAAACTCTATTACATTTAAAATATTCATAAAAAATGGTAATATTTATACACTAAAAAATATTATTTTATAAAAGTATAAATTGATAATACCAGGATGATTATTAAGAAAGAAATATTGAGAAGTAATGAATGTACTAAAAGTACATTATATTTTTTGAACGAAAACAATAATTATAGCTTAATATATTATTTATGGCCTAATCTTTATTTTATCTATATCAATTAAAATGATCGTTTTATATTTATTATTCATTTCAAATATTCAAATATTAACAGTAAATTATTTTAATAGAAAATTTTCTTTATTTACTTTTGAGTCAAATTGTCATTATTTGGGTTAATTTAATGTAACTTTATTATAATTTATTCTGTTTTAAAATAAAAATCCCAATACCATAAATGTTTTTCCAAACCTATAGAATTTAAATAAAAATAATCCATTATTTTTTATTCTTTCAATAAGATCAATAGAAAGAATTGTATAGTGCATAATATTATTTTTGTTATAAGACACTAAATGTGTAACAAGTAATTCCAATAAAAATTGATATTGAAACGATAGCGGAAGATATAAATGGATCGTAATGGATCTTTTACGTTTTGTAAAAAAATTTTGAAAAAATCTCTTGTTATAATATCATATTATAAGAAGAACTTTTCGTCATGATGAAAGATATCTAACCAGTTATGCAAATCCATAATAATAAAACTTAGTAAGAGATAAAAAAAAATATTTTTTTTTTTGATTCGTTAGTTTTGCTGTTATCGGCGATATAAACATATCACGAGATATCAACATTTAGTCAATATTTAATTGTTATTTTTTAAATAATTTAACAGAGTATCAATAAAGTTTCTTGCCGGTATTTCTCCGTGGATCTACACTTTGGAACTATGCAACTAAGTTTTGTAATATAATGTATAAAAGTGCAATATATAAAGATATTTAATAAAATTCTTTGACTTTCCAATTTATCAGACTCTAAAAAGCTTTGCGTAGCTTTTGTGGTGCGGACGAGGTAATGACTATTAAAATAAATAAATATAAATATGGGTGAATAACTCTACAGAAACACAAAGAAATATGAAATAAGATTACAATTTATTTTATAAATTAAAACATATAATAAAAAACTTCTGAAATTAACTTCTAAACATAAAAACTACTAAACTAACTACATATAAAAACTACTTCAAGATTCTAAACAACAAACAATTTTTATGATATGCATCCACCATTTTAAGACTTATGTCTTAAAATAAAGTAAAAAAAGTGAAATATTTAATGAAAAATTAAAAAAAAATTATAAACTATAAACATGTTTGGCCAAGTCAATCTAATTTAAATTTTTAATACACATAGAAAATAAAATTCAATCCCTTGCAAACCGACTTGTCGCGCTGCCAAAAGAGCAAATAATTTTTAACTCCCTTTTTTATAAAAATAATAATTGAAACGATTAACAGGGCTATACATGTTTATAATATTATGTGTCTATTTATGTTTTTCTAGGATGGAGAATATACTAGATACTTAAAAACAGTTTAGAAAATAAACGCCGGTAGTTGTAAAATTTGCAAATTTGTGTTCAGAGACTGGTAAATATATAGTATTCTATTTAAAAAAATGTGTTTTTTTACAACAATCTAATGTTTCATTAACATATCTTAAAATCTTAGTATTTATAACAGAAAATTGCATTGTATAGCATTAATGCAATTAAATATTTTATTGTTTTCAGTTAATAATTAACTTCTACAACAAAAAGAGAAAAAAAAGACAACAATGGTACGTATTAACCCGTTAAAAATATATTTTTGATTAACCCAAACATTTTATTATCCTTGCGATATATTCATGACAAGAGAATACATACCTACGTAAATAAGTAAATACATTATAAGTAGATTTAAAAGAAGACTGCACTACCATTATTTAATGGAAATTGGTTGTAGGATATCTGGTAATATGTAGACTTAGTCCTCGACTAGCTGGCAGTCGGCCAAGACTAGATCCACGCATATGTTACCATTACGACAAGAGATAATAATAATTATACCTTCCGTAATTTCCAAAAAATGGAATTTACATGGAATTAAAAAAGGAATATAAATATTAGTATATAATCAATAAAAAATATATAACAAAAAATATTTATTGTTAATATAATTATTACATAACGCTCTTACATTTTATCCGCTCTTTTATCTCTCACTCATCCAATGATATTATGATAGCAACTTTCAGATGATCTTTTTTAATTTGATTTACTTCCTTGCCTAAGGCATTCTCTTAACGAGTTACAATCAAATGACTTTAAAATTTATTTATCATTTATATTCTTGTAGATTATTAGTGTCAAAGCATTTTTTCTGTATAATAAAAACTAGCTTTAAATGAGTTTAATATCATTGCCAAATTTAAAAGCGTAATTTATTTTGTAGCAAGTTATATGTTTTATTTTAGATAAAAAAAAATTTTTTTTAATTTTTTTTATTAAATATCCTTCATTTTTTGATTACCAGATAATATGATATTATTTATTTTTAATTAGTAGGAGATATATATATTTTCAAATTATGATAAATTTTTACTGATATTAACACGCATCGATTACTACCACCCCAATCGCGTATTAAGTTTTTAAAAATCACGAATAATTGGTTTTTATCTTTAAAAAACCCATCATATCACTTGACCGTTTTAGCCGGAAAACTAATAAGCTCTAAGTTTCGTAAATACGTTTCAATTGGTACTACTATCACCCCGATCGGATAATGATATTTTTAGAAATCGCGACTACCATTTTTATTTGTTCGTGTTTTCGTTCGTATAGTTTGCGGTTATCAGTTTGTTCAAAGAAAATAAAAAACTAACTACGACCGCGATAAAATGAAGTCAAAAAACGCTTACATACATACATACAAAAAAACACAAATACTCACATAGAGTAAACTACCCATCCTCGTAAACAGTAAGTATATGGCTATCGCTTTGTATTTACTATGTGCGAGCGTATCATAAAGGCTTTTAGGATGAGGGTATAAAGATTTAGAATGAGGGAACTACAGAAATTTGCAACGTTTATGCAATTTATAATTTCCATTTTAACTATGCAGTAATTTCTACTCAGAATTAGATTTAATATTAATTTATATAATATTTAATATTTATTAATATCTTTTTATATCAATAGCATTGTTGAATACGTCAAATGAAATAGGCCTAATTTGATACCATACTTATCGAAAGAAGTCCTTCTATAAAGACATTCTTCAAATTAAAGTAAAAGTTTCGTGATCTCTGGTTACGTGGTTACGTGGTGGTGGTAAACGCTCTCCGGTCTAAGAAGAACCATACAAAAAATTAAGCTTTGTATTTCTTTAACGTGGTCACTGTTTCACAAATGTCAATATTAAGTGACAAATTTGCTAAAAATCTAGTACCTTGGCTATCAATAAAATAAGAAGTCCTAATGATTTTACTAAGTTAAAATTGTTGAATAAAAGAACTGGTCTGCAAAATAACAAAAAAGAAATCACACCCGTTCATGAACATAAGGAAAGGTCATCCATCACCGCTTGTCATATTTAAAAGAGGAGAGTAAATCGATTCCCAACGCAAGTAAAGATTTCTACATGACCCATACAAGATTAATAAAAATGTCATACAAATTAACAATAAATTAAGAAGGTAAGCCGATACAACTAATTCAATACAAAATACTTGTTTGATATCATTAACATTTCAATAAAACTATTTCATTTTTACATTTTTAATTTCAACCCAACGTTACGAATGCTTTGCAGCAAACGTGTTCGCGGTAAGACGAGATGATGGTGTCTGTCTGTCTGACTGACAGACACCATCATCCCGTCATGCAACACTTACTTAAAAATAAACGCGAGTTATACCCGTAAAATAGTTTTATTGAAATGTGTAGTACTCATGTAAATCTTAGAAAACATTATCATAAATATAGTTTATATTTTTAAAGGAGTAGAAATAAAGCTATAAATGAATAAAATAAACTGGGTGGTAATATAAACTGATCTAAACGAAATACACGCAAATAGATGAAAAAGCAAATATTTCTTTTGTATTTCACCATTTATTATAAACTATGTATAGATGTATGATGTCTGTCATCTTATCAAAAGCTCGCAATATTTCGCATTTCTTTATTTTAGTAACAACATATTTTGTGAACGTGACACGCAATAAAAAAATTACCTTTCAGCTGTACTCGGAGATAAAATGTCGCTCTATGCATGAACCAGACAAATTACTTTCAAAAGATTTCTGTCTACATTTTGTTAAATAATATGGTTATGATGGTCTAAAATATACAATATGTTATATACTAAACAAATAGTTTACATTATAATACATTTTTTAAATTCAACGGTTAAAAAACGTTGAATGCAAGTTGAAGGACTTATCAATGCTTAATCTGATATTCTTATATACATATAACGTACAAATTTTCATATACGTTTATCATTCCAGTCAAAATAGGTTAATCAATGGAACGAGTGTTTCTTGACCGTGACAATTTAGAAACTTAAACTTCAAAATTTAATTTTTGTTACTAGTTCATTTGTTATGTTCATGAAATATTTACTTTGGTATATGAAAGTCAGGTGAGTATTATAAAATATATATTTTAGTGTCCACTAATTTTATATGACAGGTTAAAATACTAACCTCGTAAAAGAAAAGGAATAAGTACCTAGTATTTTTTATTCGATTTATTATATTGTATCCTAAAATTTATATTGTATAAAAATTATATTGTATCTTAAAACTGTACTACAAAGTATCAACAGACGCAAATTAATTTTTCCTCGAGAACGTTAAATTAAAAATTTTATTAAAAATGTTAAATAAAAAAATTTATTTCAGAAATACCGCTTAGCCTTAATATCGTTATAATTCTAATAATAAATAACTGAGTATGACTTGAGTTATATATTAATTAATGTTATTTTCACTGGCCTAAAATACAATTACGTTATGATCCAGTATAACAGCATGTTCTATTGTTATCAAATTAGCATTTAACAAAGTATTTAGGTATTTTGTTTTCGCGTAAACATGATTGCAATGAAGCATTTAAATTTCCGAGTTAATTAAAAGTGCAATCTTATTTAAATCATAATTACAAACAAATAAATAAAACAATAATATATACACAAGGTATTTTATAACCATCCCGCCTTAACTTTAAATGAAACATAAAATTCTGTGAAGCGTGAAATTATCGAATTCACATTTATTACTTATACATTTAAAAAAATATATATATATTCATTATTTAATTCGTTGTATTCATTACTTAATAAAGATAATTTACAATAAAATAATTCTATTTAATATTTGATTCTTATTAGTATCTATTTATTACAAAACCAAAGGGTATCAAAACGGCACCAAAACTATTTATTGAAAATTCTTTTCTCTTTTATATTAGACAGAGAGTATTTGTTCATAAAACGAATTCTGTTTTACAAAATATTACTTATAAATAAATTTATTTTAACAAAACTAATTGTACTTTTTTAGTACTATCGACGACATTTTATTTTTATTGAGAACAAAGGATTAATTTCTTTAATCGTTTATGATTAAAGCAATTAAACGTGGCCTTTATGACATGCCGAAACCTTTCAGTAAAAGGTGATTGGGAAATAATTAAAATGTTTGTCATATAATACAAATTTTCCCTTATGCCTTTATTAATATAATAATACTGAACAAATTAGACATAACAAAACTCCAATCACGTTTGGAGGTCTTCCTCAAAAAGAAAACGTTTTCTTTAGTTTTAGGTTTTTATGTATATTTTTTTAAAAAAACGATATTTTTATTCTACATAGTTTTTTGAAGATCTTCAAAAAATATTTCTATATTTCAATCGATGCGGAATTTTATACTGAATCATCACTCATGACGACCCAAATAAGAAATAATACATCCGTTTATAAAATTTGTAACATTAAATTAATTATTAGATGTTAAAGAAAGGTTATTATAAATAATGACTTACTAGTTTTAATTTCTTTTTGTTATAATTGATTGTACTTGTTATAAAACGTTAAAACCTTCACAAAGCCATACTTTCATTTTACCATATTTTTTATAAATTGTTCTCTTTTAAAGTTCACGTTAATGTTAAATAACCACAGGCTATGATATTTTTGACATAACGAAGCCGACGGGACAGAAAGTTTAAAAGCAGCAAAATATTAAATCAAAGAAAAAGCCATTTCAAATCCAAATTAGGTTCAAAGTAATTTTTATTTAACATTTTTTATGTTACCAATTATTGGCTGGCTCAAAATCTAAAGCGCAGTACACAAATATATGTTTTAAAAGTCTTTGGTGAACTTATTTGGAGTTTTATGTAACCTAAATTAATATGAATGGGGGTTAATTATTAAAATATTTTAATAAATTACAAATACATTTAATTGATATACACAACATAAACTAGAAAAGTAATACTAGAACACTTTAGTCTACAACAAAAAAAATATATTATACAGGGTTTGAAATTTAAAATGTAATTTTGCAAAAGAATAATTTTAGTATGTATACTTTTTTTTAAGTATGTATACGCTTGCTTAGTAAATCTTTAAAGCCCTAAAAAAGAATATTATATAATTTGTATAAATAAAGTTGTGATTAAATATGACTTTTTTTGCGAATACCTTAATTATTTAATTGTAAAATTTTCATATGACATATGTTACCTTAGAATTGTTTTTTTATAGAAAATTGCTTATCCCCTAAAATTATATATTATAAAAGTAATATTCCAGACAGCTTTTTAAGAAGATGTCGTTATCGTATTTCTTTTCACCTATACCTAAAAAATGTTCATAGATATTACAATTCTTAAATAATATTTGAAAAAAGTATAAATAAAAATGTTGGGATGTTACATTTCATGTCATTAAAATATGTTAATAATGTAGAAGGTTTTTCAGTATTATTAATACAAAATTTGTATTATATTTTTGTGGAAACATAATTTAAATTTTTTTAAAAAAACCTTAACATTTTGATACAAAATATATGTAATGTTCCTTTTAGTGCTATATTTTTTATAAACTATGTTTAGTTTTTAAAATACCAATAATATATTTCATTTTAGTCTTGAAATCCCATAACGCTTCGATCTTTTTAACAGTATTTTCAATGACATCTTTTTCCTTCTTTATGGTTTATCCATAAAAGTAAAAAATCTCTTCATATCGTCCCTCTTTTCCCCTCATATTATTGTTCCAAAAGAAACGTTACTGCTGAATCATAAGATACATTCTTGGTACTATTCTTGTATGGTTGATGAAAGTGAATATCGGGAGCGTGGGCTATAAAGTCAGTGAATCGAAAAGCGATTCTTCCGTTTACAAGCTCGCGGTAATAAGATTTAGGATGCTCTACCACCGTGGAAAATGTTTTTATTATCTTTTCTGACGACGAGCAAACTTAAACAATTTTAAACAATACATCTTGTCATAGCATCTTCCATGTTCCATGAAACTGACGAAATACATGACTGAAAAAGGAAAAATAGGTATATATTATATAACGTGAGCAACTTCTTTTGTAAATACTTTTTCGATAATCAATCGAAATGAAATTGTAAAATGTCAGTCGTAATATATCTTCTTATGAAAAGTGATTTTTTTTTTTACTATTTCGTCGAATATATCTTTGTAAATTATTTAATATGCCATGCTGTGTATATAAAGTTCTGTAAAATTTGTATCGTGTACGTAAAGTATTGACTGTTTTCGTGCCTACTTTCCAATAATAGCCCCAAATAATATATATACATATACACATGTTAATAATGTAGGATTTTACTTGACATAAGGCAATCGAAAAAAGTAGAAGGATTGATTTGGAAAGTGGTCATGAAAATATCCATATAATAAGCGCAAATAAAGCCGAATATATGTAATAGTAATGATATACTTCAAAACATAAATAAAAACAGTAAATAAGGTCGACAATCATTGTTTGCGACAAGAGGAAGAAGGAAGAGAAGAAAAAAATATCACGTGCGAGAGTTGGAACACTTGTTGCTAGATTTGGAAGAACGATAGGACCAATTTATAAATCGGTTGGAATTGATTTTAGAAAATTTGACGAAAATGTTAACACAGTTGATACTATTATTACTACCATAAATAGATTTCATGGGTAAGGGAGTAACAGTGGTCTTAACTATTGTCTATTCCCGTTTGATATCCTGAGTCAACGTAAGTCAATAAGTGTGTGATGGCAGGCAATCAATAGGAATGAATAATTTTAATATTGTCCCATTGTTTAAAGTGTATAATTGAATTTTTTTTTCCTTTTGTTAGTTATGACTACATTATTTAAACTATTTTAATAAAATGAAATAAATTATAACAGTTTGTCTTTTGAGCTAAAATTATGTTTTCATAGGAATTTTATATTAATTACAAGGTTTTTAAGAAATATCCTATAATCAATGTTAATATAATATAATTGGAGTGTAAATAAAAATTATATTAGTTATTTAATATTTAAATTACATCCAAATTTAAACTATTGTATTCTTAAAATGAGAGAAAGTGGACAAATATTACACGTCGTCTTAAAAGGGTCGGCTGCGTTCCCTCTTAGAGGGTTAATTTGTTGCATATTTTATGATATTATAATTAAACATAAACCTTTACGTTAACAACCGCGAAGGTAATATTGCAGGTCCTGCTTTTATGTATTGAGTACAAGGGGAAAGTGCTTACGAATTTTTACACACCAATCCTTCGTCCGTAGTGAGTGCATATTCTTTATGTATCCAAAAAAGCTAATGAGTTATGTTTAACTTCCTTCATTATTTAATTTTTTTTCCCCTCTTAGTTCTTTTTGTTTATTCTTCAAGTTATTTCAAAATGATTATGTCTTTATGAAATAAATTGAAGAATTTTATATCTTATGAAAATAAGTTGAACCTATTTATTTTGTTTGACCATCACAATAACGATCACAAAGTCTTGAGTTTTATAGTTTAACTATTATATATAGTTAAGTTACAAATTCCGAACAATACGTCAAGTACCATAGAATATTGGGACAAAGTCACCGTCGTTATCTCAAAGTAGACGGATTTATTTTACAATTCTATATGTATATATATATATATATATATATATATTTAAAAGTAGTGTTATAAATTGAAGTGTTGAAAAATACTAATGATGTGGTTATATGTGACTATCTATCCAAAAACTTTTATCGCTATAACATAACACCACAATTTTTTAGTTTTTAAACTTTAAAACACTTCTTTTAATTGCTACGCTACGTAACTGGTGACAGCGCCAGACTTTCATGCTACCCTTTTTTACGCATTCCACAGCGGTGGGCAGGAAGAGCCTGCCGTGTGCCCTTTTCATTTTACACACATTTTAATCACAGCGCTAGCCATATTTTGGGGTACATATTCAAGAATTGTGTAAAATATATTTTATAATCAAAAATTTATTATTTACAACCTTCCTTACACGATTTTATTGACATATGTAAATAAAATTTAAGTAATTACTTAAGTTCTTTCCAAGTTAAACAATTTCATTAAATAGTTCAACTTAGATTAGTTTATAACTTCTACCAGGAATCCCGAGACGTAACACGTTTTTCAATTTCTAACTACAACTTTTAATCATATTTAACATTTTTAAATAATTTGGAATACCCAACATTAAAATAAAATAATAAGTTCTAATAAACACTCAGAGCCTAGGGTTATTTTTTATTTAAATTTTGAGATAAAATCGTGGCATAAAACAATGGTAAGGAAATCCATCGAGACTGATAAGAGAATTCCGCGACTCACACTGCGGCGTGGCTGATGTATAGAACCAGAAAATGTCAATGCCAAAGTTAATAAAATGGAGGTATATATAAAACTTTTCGTTGCTATATTTCTCTTTATATTATCATACTAAAGTAGTTCAATGTCTACTTTATCTAGTTTTCATATTATTTAGTAAACTATGTATAAAAATAATAAATAAATTTTAAAAGGGTAACCCTTTTTTATAAGTATAAATGTTAAAACATGATTTTAATAACTTACATTGTGAAGTGATTTCTAATGTACGAAACTTACTTTTCCTGTTATAGTATTTGAAAAGAATGAGTAACTTTTTTACAGGTATTTTTGAATCATGATACTAGAAATATAAAATAATTAACAATTTGTAATTCTGTAAGTTTTTTTTAAAGGATATTTTCATAGTTTCTGTTACTCTCTTCTCTTCTCAGCCCTGCGGAATATTTCTTTCCGAGTCCTTGGCATCTTTGAATATATTGTTTAAAAACTTATTTTCAATAAAACATTTTCATTTCCACGTTATCTGTCTATAAATTAATCGAATAATGGTCTGTTAAATCCATTGAATTTTTTTTTTGGTCAGGCATTTTTTAAAAATTTGTATTATATTTATTATCGTACTTGCAAGTTTTGGTAAATATTTCATATTTCTGTAAATATTTATTACGAAGTAAATTGTTTGCAAATAAAATATGAATAAGAATAAAAGGTTCAGATTTATAAATGTTTTTATTGAAATTATGGAGTTTCAATGATAATAGTTTATAATATTTTATTTTTTTAAGAAATACAAAAAAAAACGGATAGAATAATGTATAATATATTATTAGTTACAAGAAACTAAATATGTAAGAAGTAATTCCAATAAATAACTATCGTTCCAATTGAAATTGACACGATAACGGAAGCTATAAATTAAGGCCTCTTAATGGATCTTTTATATCTTGTAATTTGTTTTCGATCGATTATTTTGTTATATTATATTATTTAAAAAAAAAAAAAAATATTTAGGTTGATAGGTATCTATCAAGTTATGCAAGTTTAGAATAAGAATTGACTACATATAATATTTATATTTGGAAATATTGTCATTTGTAGAAGGACAACGGAGACAGTAAAACTTTTTCGTCTTCATACTACCGCTCTCTCAACAATAAAGCACTAATGTTTTCTAAGATTTACACGATTACTACTCATTTCAATAAAACTATTTTTCGGATATAACTCGCGTTTATTATTACATTTTTATATTTAACCCGTGACACCATCATCTCGTTTTACCGTAAACACGTTTGCTGCAAAGCATCCGAAACGTCGGGTTAAATATAAAAATGTAATAATAAACGCGAGTTATATCCGAAAAATAGTTTTATTGAAATAAAGCACTAAATCGATTCATACAGGCGTGACCATTATGACCTTACATCTTACATATACCTGTGTCATGTTGTCAGTAGAGGTCCCATTTTCCCGAAAGTGAGAAAATGATTTATTCGCTGATAACAATATGTTTTTGTCAATAATAAAATTATTTTTTTATTGTGAGACACGATGGGCTCGGTGCTTGAAGCTAATAAGGTGCTTCAAACTAATCTTAAAGACGTGGTTTCTACAGAGACATTATTCTAAGTACTATCTAAATTTGTAATCATTTAAACTCCAGTTATTATGAGAGCTTTATATTTTATTACATAACTAGTTAGTTATTCTAGTCTTTTATACGGTACTATGTTTAACCTGAATTCTAATTTGTTTTTACATATCACTTTATGTCACTATTTAACTAATAATATGATTAATTGTAATTTTATTGATAATCTGTAAAGAGTACAGCGTTTCATCTCCTTAGATCGAGTTTTTTGAACTTTATAACTGGAGTATGACGTTTTATTACTGCAATTTGCCTATATAAAATAAAAAGAATGCTTTGGCTTTTGACTTCAGCAAATTATGTAGGGTTTTATATAGTTTTTGTGATGTTAACAAGATATGAACTGGTGGTAGATGACAGATACATAACATGCTCGAGGATACCCCCTGCTGTGTTTAGTGTTTTGGGGGCGGTGTACCCTGTTAATAAGAGATTAGCTAACAGTCACAGTATATTATTATAAGAAAAATAGTTTCTGCAATATGTTACGAAAAATATAATTTTGTAGAATTCCCTATCTAAGTTATCCTATTTGTATACTACTTATATAACAATTGTTAAAGAACGTATCAATGGTGACAAAAACTTGATTGATGACAATACACTTTGTAATAATAGTGTTTAATAAAAATTGTTTTCTATTTTTTTCATCGTTATTCCTCCATTATAAAAAAGTAAACAAAAATAAAACGACCTATGTTTATGTTTTATAAATTAGTTGATTGAACAGTAGTTCAATCAACTAATTTAAACATATACAAATACTAAAGTTGTACAACTTCAGAAGTTAAAAATAAAAAGCAACTTCAGGATACTAAACAACACTTTTATATTAAACATACCAATGGCTGGCAGATGTCGAAGTTTTAAAATGAAGTATAAAAAGCGAAGTTTTTAATGAATATTTTTTTCTAGTAATGTTGTTTATTTTCGGTTAGTTTTAGTAAATTTTAATGAAATCATTATCGATGATCAAAATTGATTTTGTTTCAAACTGTTTATTTACATGTTTGACCATGTTAACTTAATTAATTTATTAATATAGAACGTATAAAAACAATCTCTTGGGAATAGTTTGGTCGATCTGCCAAATAAACAAAGAATTTTTAATTTTATATTTATTAAAAAATATATTTAATTTTGAAAAATAACATGGCTAGATATGTTTGTAGACAATTTGTGTGGCATTTTCCCAGGATAGCAATTACTAGACAGATAAAAAGAGTTTAGAAATTGAAATAACCTTTTAAACTTTCTACCCTGTATTTATACGTTGGTAATTATAAAGTATGCTATAAAAAATGATATCCTAATACGAACTACAGTATTAGGTATTAAAAAAAATTGAGTATTGAAAATGTAGTCAAATATTTATAAAATGTATCTCTAATTTTTTTTTAATTCATGCTTTCCTGATAAGTTCTTAGATACGTTCGTTAGTACATTATAAAAAGACACAAAATATACCTAATAGATAAATTTAAAAGAAAACTGTAGTTGCCTTAGACATTCCTTTACGAGTTATAGTGTAATGATTATAAACTGTTACATCCCAGTTATTTATTCATTAATCTACTTTTTTTTTATCAACAATAGCAAAAAGATTTTTCATATCAGTCATGTCAGCCAGTTACTTTTAAAATGATTTATTTCATATAATTGTCAGTTTTAATAACGTAATATTTGATATCAGATGATGTCTTTGTTCTCTCTTTGTATCAAATTATGTAACAAAGTGTTTACTCATTACGCTAAATTTACACTGTGACAGCAGTTGTATAATGTATGAAAGTTGAAATAGCTTGTAATTAGCAGAGATTACAAGTTATAATCTACATTTCCAACTAAATTTAAAACTTACAACCTACCTTACCTATCTTAGATTTTATAATACAAATCGTTTAATATTATATATATTGAATATTATCATATGTAATAATCAATTTTTAGCGAACATCCCCTTTCCACTTAAATAATACCTCATTTAATATTCTTTATACCTTTATTGTTATTATTGTAAAATAATAAAACATCTTAGCATTTCAAGAATGCTCCATGCGGGTACCGTACCGTGAATATTAACCTTTATCTAGAAATACCTAGCTAAAAAGAACTTTTCGGTTCCTACTGCAGTGCCCTTTAACATTTAAATAGATTAATAAATATATTAATTATGTTAATTTAATTAATAATGTTAATGACTATATTAAATATAACAAGGGAATGATAGAAACCCTTAAATAGACTAATATTATATTATAACTACGAGGGAGGGATTAGAAGTTATGAAAGAACATATATGATATGTTATGATACATATGATGATGATATGTAATTTATTTGCAGAAGCAATGATATCGCTAACTATTATAGGAAAGCTATACTATCTCAGCGTGCACATAACCTTATATAATACTTTAAATGCTATTCTTAACGTAATAGTATACACCTTAAATGAAGTACACAAATGATGCTAAAATAGAAATACTTTTAAATTATAGCATTTGTACCATTATTATTTGTAGAATTTTGTCAGTTACCTGTGTATTATAAAATATATTAAATAGGCTTGTTATCACAACTTGTACGTTTTTCTTTATTTTAGTCAAAAAAACTAGTTTATATTTTGGGAACGTGAAACGCAATAAAAACTTACCTATCTGCTGCACCCGGAGATAAAACTCATTCTATGCATGAAGCAGACAAATTGCTTTTAAAGATATAGTATTACATGTTGTTGTAGTGTTGTCGTGACAACATATTTTACAGACTTAATACAGTTTATACGGTAGTTTAAATACAGAAGGTATATGATACTCATGCAAAGATATTTAAGAATACTATTGATATAATTTTGATATTACAAAATTTAAAAGTTAAAAGTTATTTAAATTTATATTATTAAATTTAATACTCGCAATATGTCATAATGTTACCACTTAGTTTTTTCTTAGATTTTCACGAGTACACATTTGAAATAAAACTATTTTTACGTATTAAAACTCGTGTATAATTTGGTTGCATTTTAATTTTACGAGTCGGGAAAAATTTTCGGCATCAGAATAAATATCAATATTTATTCTGATGCCGAAAATTATACGAATAAAATTAATACAAGTTTATCATTTGATATATTAATGAAATATAATCGTTTGCGTTCTGTGGTCAGAAGAGTTTTATAAATTTCATTACTAATGTTTAAATATGGCCGTTTGAGAACTATAACATCAACTCCGGTCTAAAATGTTTATACAAAGTTATTTCTTTTGTAACAGAAACTTTTATTTACATGTAGCTCAGGTTAGGTTACTTTTTATTCACATTTTTCACTACGATTAGAACATCAAATTTGTTAAAATAAAATGATAGGTACATATCCTTTTACAATGGCAAAAGGATATATACCTACAATTAATTGTCTAATTAAGAGTCTTCTTATAAAAAGGTCGTTTAAAAAATTCTCATCATATGATAAAATTTACCTTATATTTCTGAAAATAAAGGCTTTTTAGGAACGCATGGTTTTGGAATAATTAATTAATTGATAAACCTGTGATAACCCTCTAATTATAAAACCATAAAAGCAAAAATGTCCTTATGATGGTGACTATAAATTATTATACAATAACGCCTCGTTGTACAACATCCATTGCATTAAATGTACTTGTAAATTGTTGTGGTATATAATAAAAATGTTAAATAATAAATAATAATAAATAATTATTAAGAGATGTAAATTATGTTTTGAAGTCGACATTCGCTATTTCCTAATTCTAATTTTATAATCGTAAACGAATTCGTAATTTGGTTTGACCTCTATCTAGCCAGGCTTGAAAACAGCATACAATATTGGGTGAGGGACCTCTGTCAAACTATTAATTTAGTAGGATATTTGCGTATTCAAGTATAGTCTAGCATCTTCATTGGCTAAGGAGTTACTGTGAATCTATGTAGAAATTATATCCTGCTACATGACCCGTACCGCCAGGTGATATCAACCGGCTCTTAAACAAGGAAATAAGACATTGAAGATGTTCAAGTACCTGGTCTGGATAACTACTCTTCTATAATTACTTTTTGTTGCTCCGGCCATCTCCTTTAAGTAATCTAGAACCTATCATTATCTACAGGTGGAACTCCTATTCAGTTACTATTCTCATCAAGAGCAAAAGAGTATTAATTAACCCCAGTTTATTCTGTTACATTTTTTTGGAAACGAAACGAGGGAAACGTCCAGGTTAGCTTCGTTTAAAAATCAAATATAGCTCGACCAGTTTGAGAAATATATAAAGAAACATAGTAAATTCTGTCAAACTCCCAGAAACATTCAACAGATTTAGTCAATTCATTTATTATCGAGGAAACACTTAACAACGGCGAAGAAATGAGTGACGTTTTGCCTAATAAAATTCAATCAAACACAGAGTTAATAGCAAGTGGTTGATTTTCCTTGCCTTTTATATGTTTGTGAAGAAGAGATTCAGCAAAAATATCAGCGGTACCAAGCAGAATTTCGATAGGATCAGGTATATTGAAACTTGAATCGGTTAACAATAATATGTTAGTAGTCTTAAGCTTAGTTATCAGTTAATCACCACATATTTATGTAATCAAAATTGAGTGTTGGATCAAATAGAATAAAATACTGTTCTGTTACTTTAGCGGTAATGACGTGTAAGGCGCTCACATAAGTTTCACATAGAGCTGCATTTTGGTTTTAGATTTCTTGGCATAACTATAACATTATTGTTTATAGGAGACAACAATCTAGATCATTAACTTCCTTATTCAAAAGAGTTTAAGCTCAATAGAAATTTATTTTACTGTTTATTATAAAACCTATTTATCGTTTATTTTGTAACCTTATATTTCATCGAACGTCGTTAAGTCATTAATCAAAAATAACCCGCGTTGACGCCTTTATTTATAAAGATTATAAGTGAATTTAAAATTACTTTTTATTTGGATACTCATATAAATATAAAAAAGGTACGCAGACCTTTTTTTACTATTGTCTAACCCTTTACTCTTAATACCATTACTATAAACTAATTTTAAGTTTTCCCATGAAAATTTAAGAATTTTACGAAGATAATTGTATCATATATCTTGACCTAAAAATACACTAACACCATACAACTCATATAAATATAAAAAAATATCGCAGACCTTTTTTACTATTATTCAACCCTATTCCTCGTAATACCATTACCTGTCAATAGGTAAAATAGGTATATTTATAAAAGAGAAAAGGAAAAACATAACATAACATTAGAAGGGGATTGATTATGACGTGACGTGACCTGACGTGACGTGACGTGTGTAAGTATTCAGCTAAAAAAGTATTTAGTAAAATTTCATCCTTGCGATCCTTATAGAAGTATTAGAGCTATATTAATTTTTAATTCATTTCTAATAGTACCGTAATAAATAATATTTTAAATATTAGAATAAAGATGAATACTGCTAATTACTATTAAGTTCTATAGTGAATATTTGAAAATATTTCTATTTCACCCCTAGACTTTTTGTTACCTATTTGTTTTTTTTTTAAACCTTTTTAATACTCCCTAAATAATTTTTTTACACTTAATTATAGCATATGCTTGAAACTTCACAACGCCTTAATAATAGTGCAATAGTTGGCAAACGCTATTAACTAATTATCTAAGATTGATGGAGTTGCATAACATCATTTTATGAAGCTTATTTAAAGTACGATTAACTATATTATAATCACATAATTTTCTTCTCTTAATTAATGGGCTTAAAAAATAATTTATATTCGTATAGAATGTAATATTGTAAAACTTTTGTGTGAGTTAAGATAAGCAAGGTGATGATGGTTGGAGCATCTGTCTCAAATGTCCTTTTATGTATGATATTTGAAGATTTCGTGAGTTTTATATCTCTTTAACTCATCTCTATTTTGTATTTATAGAATAGAAAAACAATAAAACTTACAGTAGTCAAACGTGTTTATAGATAGCTTGGAATATTTATTTTGTTTGTGAATTCTTTTTTATGTATATCAAAACTGAACATGGGTTTTCTAAATACGACTAACAGATGTCTCTTTTATTATAGCGGCCCTGTTTCAAGAAATTTTCTTAATTGAAACAGGAACGGGATATCATATGATGACTTTTAAATACCAAGTTTATACATTACTAACATTCATTATCTATTATTTACAAACAGTTTTAACGATAACATTTTTTATATAAATTGAATAATAATATTCAATTTTATTATTAAATTTATATAAATAAATTGTTATCGCTTTATAGTAAAATAACTACTAACTTAGTTAACTGACAAGCTGACAAACAATTTTCTCTTTCTATAAACACGACTGCTACAAAACATTTGGAATTTTATAAAATGTAATCCAATAAACGTAACTTTGATCCATAGACTAGTCTAATTTATAGTATAAAACTCGTGAAAGTCAAATGACAAAGTAACACTTACAGTTCTGAAAACGCCTTCTTAAGTGATTGAAACGTTTCAAGTGTATTTCAACTACGGAAATTTGGATTAATTATTAATTATATAAAATTTATTATATAATATTAAATATTATATCAGTATAACGTTATGTTTTTTTGAAAAGGAAACAGCAAAGCGGTGAACATTAATATTTTGTACAACTAAAGAACCTAATAAAATTAAAATATAGTTTTTTAGATTTAAGTAGAGAAATATATATGGGTGTATCAATATTTCATACATAAGTATCTTTGTTCATACACACAAACTGTGATAGCAATATCATAATAAATATTAGTTTAAAGTAAATATCTATGATAGCCATAATTGTTACTGGCTAGCGGCCAGGCGCTTTGCAACCAGCTTATAAGCTGTTATTCACAATACAATATTTTGTGGACTTTTTGAATTGAGTACATTATTAATAATATATAAACATATAAACGTTTAATATTCACATATAATATTTTAATATTATGTCAAATATATTAAAATTTGTAACAATGTAATATATTATTGACTTATACATTTAAGATAAAAACGCATATTATAGAAGTAATTAACTGGAACTTGTTTTATTTATAATTGGTTAAATGGTTTTGGTGAATTCGGAAAATATTTGAATAAAATATACAATAAATATTTTTTGTATAACTTTCTTAATTATGCACTAGACCAACCAAACCAAAGAAACCACAGATACGTAAAAGTGAATAATAAATAAAAGTATTTATTTAAAAGTTATCATCTATTAATGTTAATATGTTTTCATTGAGGTTTTTAACTGTTATAGGAAAAAATATAAATGCGTCATAAATGACATATACTTTATTTATTTTACTAAAGTATTTATTGTAAGTTTAATCTTTTGATACAAGTAGAAAAAAAAAGGTTTCAAAGCATTATAAAATTATATATATCAACGCGTGCCCCTTTTGAGCTGCCTTCAAATATATCAAGAATTGTCTTTTTGTCCATCTTAGCCATTATTATTATTACTTTAAAATTACATTTAAAATTACATTATTACTTTAAAGGCTAAGATACAAAGCCACCAAGAACTGACTTCTTCTAAAGCATAAAGGTTAAAAAAGCATAAAAATTCTAATATTCTTTTTTAAGAAATAGAAAGCTTAAATTTGGTACATTCAGTTACAGCTTCCATTAATACAGGAAAAATAAAAAATATTAAAAATGTAATAGATATAGTTAAAAAAATTAAAATTATGAAAATATTGTGTCATTTTTAAGAAAGATAGAGAATTTAAATTTTATACGTATGCGCTCCTTTTTTGTACTTTTTTTTTAAATATAAAATAGGGCTAGCCAGAATTCTAAGAGTGCGTTTGTTACGTAAGCATAATCAGGGGTAATGGTTATAGTATGAATTAACTTGGTTTTACACGGCTGACGCCGAGCTTCGGTACAACCTGAAGACGACACCGCTCGCCTGAAGATGACACTGCACGACTTACGTTCTCAACATTGCAACGATGGGAATCGAAGAGAAGACTACATTTTGTCTTGGGTCAATCACTGAGTTACCAGCACTTCTCCTTAGTAATAATTATTTGTAACCTAAGGTTTAAATATGTTATAAGATTTTTATGAAAAAAATTGTTTTTTTTGCATCCTTCGCTGCCATCAGAGTTAATTAGTTTAAAAATATTGTGATAGTCAAACCAAAACAAAGTATAAAAGTCTGTGTAAAAGTCGACCAATTTCTCTCGACCTACACATCATCTCGAAGATAAAAAGACAAGAGCCGGAAAAAGTGAATACACAAGTAGTTACTTCCTTTTACCCCTTTTTCGGAAATCCAACTGATACTTATTATTAAAGAGGCTTTACGTCAAGCAGACAGTCGGTCTTAAAAGCTTTTGCCAAAATTAAAATATAAGTGCAATTGCTTTTGATATATTTCTCCGTACTTAAATATTTTCGATAAGAGTCGACCATAGAGATAATGTAACACATTTTATGTACAAATAAATTATCGTTTTTATGTACAAATAAGTGATCGTTTTCTATATATATAAATATTTGCAGCCAAACGAATAGCTATTTTTCAAATTTCGCTACATAAAAACCGATAATAGATTATTTAGACAGGATAACATTTCTGTTTCTTTACATATCTTATGTCAATAATGTAAATATTAAGTCGTAAAGTGTCAAAGATATACTTACCGTTGTTTATGTTACAAACGAATATAAGATATGTATTATGTTATTATTTATTATTGAAATACTATTAATGAACATATAGAATACTTCGCATTAGCAGCAAATATTAATATTAGCTAACTTTAATAATATCTTTTATTAGAGTATGTATTTTTTATTTTGTAATTTATCTCAAAAAAATAATTGTTGCGATTGTGAAATACAATAACCATTAATACTATACTACATTTTTGGTTTTGTACTTAAGAAATTCTCCTCATAATTTTTTAACTTGACACTCAATTAGAGTTATTACAAATAAAAATGTATGTTAAAATGTTGAATTATTATCTTCATTATTGACTGAGATCTTGTCTCTAATTCTTATGGAAACTGAATATCTAGCATACTACGGTTTTTATTTGTTTATTTGAACCTAAAATTAATAAAAAAGAAGAAATTAATAAGAAAGAAAAATTTCATTAAAAAACGTATAACCTCCCCTCGTTTTTACGTCTGGCCTTAAGCACAGATAACACTATAATTACTAGTGTTTTCAAATTATTCTACGGTTTAGGTTTTTAACAGAGTCAATTAAGAACTTTATCAGTATTGATGTCATCATTGTTTTTTAACTAATTCATCCTTTTATAGGAAGAGCGCTAGATGTAATGTAGAACAACTAGCTGAACGTTTTCATTCATTCAGATTTATGAGTCGCACTGCGGTAGATAAATTCCAGCGCAGCTCTCTGGTGACCACCGAAAAATAATACAATGCAGCTTTAAAAGGATTTCTCTATTTTACTAGAAAATACTGTGTAATCTTCCAGATCTTTCAGGTCTCCTCATGTTAGTCAAATAATATCATAAAATTTATTTTTTGTTTTTTTAAAGAGTGATAAGTTATTAAAAATATATATACTAGGTCCGCCACTGTGCACGACGGGTGGAGCTAAGCGAAGCATTGTTGCTGAATGAATTTCGCATACTTGTAATACAAGATAATACAGAATAAATAGTGGCTATAATCTTAAGCCTAATAAGAACTCGCCCGTGCGATTTCAAGTTGTTCCACGTGTTAACTCTATAGGACACACTTTGATCATTTAATAAAAAACTAAAATCATAAACGTCACCAAAAAACTTCAGGACCTATAAGTCAGTATCCTCGACAACTCTGACAATTTTCGTCATCCTACCATTATTCTTCTAGGAGGAGTAGCATTAGCAACGAAACCCACTTTTTACCAGTAAGACCAATTAATAGAATACGTTTGGAAAAATTATACAATCAAAACTTTTCTCTTAACTGGTTGTATTTTAAGTAACAATATAAAAATTAAATACAAAATTTAACTAGTTACTTCGTTTTTTTAAGTATAAAAGACAACATGAACAAAGTTTTTTTTTTAAATATTGTAAAATTTCTTAATTAGAAGTTATTGTTTGTGCTGTAAGATGGGTTTGATAATTTTGTTTTAATTTTCATTTTAGCAAGGTTCTTCTAATATAATTAAAAACAAGTAATTATCTCAGAAAATGCATGTGAAAAATGTTTAATAGCACTTGAAAAATAAAAACTATTAAAATAAAAATTATAATAAAAAGCCGTTAACAACTTCGGCGTCGAAATTTATAAATACTGTAATTATTGTCAATAAATTCTTTTCCGGAATAAATTTCTCTTCAATCGTGAGATTTTTAATGACTTTTTCATGTTTATTATTGTGATATGTAAACATTCAAAACCTAGTTACAATTATTGTCTTGAAACTTAGTATCAGTATTGATTACTTTAATTGGTTAGTTTAACGTATAAATAATATCCATCTATTTTTATTATAAGCACACAAAACTTTTGATATTTTCTTATGTTTCGATAACTTACATTTTATTAGAAAAGGAACCATATGTAGAAGTTATTTTTATCAGAATTCGTACAATATGTTCGTAAATTTATGTGCTGAAATTTTGTTGAGGGATTTTTATTATATTAAATCCAAAATAAGCATATAGTTTTTTAATAATTTTAAAGATAATATACTGATGTAAGAGTTATGTTATGTAGCGACCCTGTCGTACATGTCTAGTTTTTTATTACAAACAACTTTCTTAGTAATCGTAGTAACAACATCACATAAAGAGTAATGTGTACTATTATCCTTTACGTATTATTAAAATTCAATCAAATAAAAAAAAATAAAAAAATTTATTATCTTTTCATATTTTTTTTACTATTAAAGGTATCAACGATATCATAAGCTTTAAACATTTCCCTAAAATAAATTAAACTTATTTTTTTTTTTATAAATAATATATTTAGAATTTATTTGATTAATGTTTATGTTACTTGTTAATGGGGTTTCTTTTTTGTAATATTTTCTAAATTCCATCATATAGATTTAAAAATAATCTTTGTGAAAAATAGATTGCTCGAAAGAAGGACTTTCGATGTTTAACTATAATAAAATACTAAATTTTTGTTCCAGATTTTAGTATATATTATAAAATATTTGAAAAAAATATCAGAAACTTCCGTTATTTTAATTAACATATTCATTTTAATTAGATTATTATACGATAAATTCGTAGTACGGTAGTAATCTTACATGAAAAATCAACTACTTTAATACAGATACTCTTTATTTTACAGCACAATAACTGATTTTATTTTCTAATATTAGATTCGAAAAGTTAGTAAGTTCCCGAAGCCTGTTCTAATCTCTGCACACGTTCAAGTCTGGCTCCAAAATAAAGAACAATTTTTTATCTTGGGGTCCGTTTTTCATTAGCAAATAGAAAGACGTGTAAAACAAAGCAGTCACATTGACAAGGGAATCCGTTAATAACTGCCAGGATACAATTATTTCCAAAGTTGGGTTCTGTAATTGTAAATTGATTGACAAAAAATAATTATTTATTACAAAAAATGGAAGCAACAAAAAATCTATATATTGAAGAGCATTTTTTTTTTAAATACATGATACAGTCCCATTACACTTTGTTCCTTGTATACGCAATAATAACAAATTCTTACGTTTGTTTTACGTATGCTACTTTATTTGTCACATGGCTGATATATAGCATGCTAATAAGTTAAATAAATAGACGACTATTCCAAAAAGTAACGTTATAATGTTAGGGGTCAGAGTATTTTGATTATTTAATCAACATATTTATGTTGATGTCGTATTTTTAAGCTTTATCGGTTATTTTTTTGTGTAAACTCATATGCAAATACTAATATATCTGCGTATCAAAAAAAAATTATTTGGTAATTAAACTTTCGTTATTCTTTATTACTATTCTTTTTAAATTTCATAAGAAATGAATAAGTGAATAAAATAAGAAGATTACAAATAAGTGAATTTATAATGGTAATTGTAAAAAAAATATTTTTTTAGTTGAGGTTGGTTTTTTGGGGATGGAAGTGAAGGTGTCATACTGATAGCGAAGGCGATGAAAGCAATTATTGGTTTTGGGAGAGAAAGAAATTATTATTCGAAAACCCTTTAATGGAATATTAGATTAATGGGGCTCTAATAATAAAGAAAACAAAAAAATATTAAATAATACTGTGATTATTTAAACTATTCTGCACTCCTAAGTGAATATCGCTAGATTATTATAAAGAAAAGACACGAAACAAAGATTACGTAGAACTTATATTTAATAAATGATGAATATTGTTTATTACAAAAACACAATATGAACATTAATATCAATTTAATTAATAATTATTATTAAAGTACTAAAATACCCACAAAAGATGTAACAGAAAAATATTACACAAAATGTATAAATAAAATAACTTAACTTGCCATCTCCATCTCCAATACGAACAATGCCTCAATAAGGGCTATAAGCCCTATTTATAACAATTTTTAAAAGAGACAACAGCGCTATGATTAACTGAAGTTTAATCATATTCATAACATTTAAACATAGTAAACAGTATTTAATTATAAACTATTTTACAATATGAATCTTAATTCTTAAATGTAGTTTTAACAATATATTAACGGTATTTGCTTCTTATTAAATAATAATAAATATAAATATGTAAATACAATAACTTAATATGATAACAATAGCTTATGACAATTTATCAAATCAACAACTTTTATCACTTTAATGTTATATCAGTAATAAGAATAAAACATTTTTCTAAATAATGCTAAATTCCCAAAAATAATAATTATAATATATTACAGTTTTATTGTTTCAACGAAATAAAATAGTTGTGCAATTGATTTTTGTATGACCTACATATTAAATTACTATACCACAATTCAATATGTAGGGCATAGTATAATAATATAATAAATGCGCATTTAAACAACTGTAATTATATATACTAGGAAACGATGGTACCAAAGACATAATATTTTATGTAAATTAAAATATGAATAATTTAGTACGATGGTAACTACAAAATACTATATTTTAAATGTACCTACTTTAAAAATTGTTTAAAGTAATTGACCGGCAAAACACTCTTGCGAGTCATCGGATGTTGCAAGAGTTCGTGGACAGTGGTGATCACATTCCATCTGTGACCCGCACTCTCGTTTGCCCTCCTCTTCCATAAAAAAATACTATTTTCATATTTCTCATTCATGAGTACTGGGAATGGTAAAAAAATGTTTGTTTACGCCGCGAAATGAAAACATTTCGTCAGTAATTACAGCCGATTCATCTAAAATAACCATAAAACTATGTAGTTTAATGAATAAATTAATGTCTTGATTTATTACTCGTTATGTAAAAGAAAACTCATATATGCAGACTAACTAAGAGTCAATTAAACGCCATTGATGATTGTTTGTAATACATAAGTGTGAAAATGTGTTGGAAAAAAATGTACCTATAACGTAAATATGTTTAGTAATAAATGTGTATTAGTATAATATTACATTCAAACGAATATTCATTTAATAAAAAAATATTTCTGAGCGTTTTATATTAGAACTTGATTTAAACATAGTAAAACCTAACATAAAAAATTTATGACTACGTAGGTTTGTTCGGACGTAAAACTTTTATAACTAAGACTGTTATTGGTTTTGTAATATCGCTGTAATAACTATTTTAGTGAGGAAACTATGAATAGTTAATTTCACTTTTGAAATAAAACTGTTTTTTACGGATTAAACTCGCGTATAATTTGGTTACATTTTAATTTTCACCCGACGTTTCGACGACGACGTTCGACGAACGCTTCGCAGTAATCGTATTCACGAGACGAGATGTAAGTATCATGGACCAAACTATACGCGAGTTTAATCCGTAAGAAATTGTTTTATTTCAAATGTGTAGTCGTGAAAATTTAAAATAATTTCACCTTTCTTTCACATTTTATAAAATTATATCTATAAAAGAAGCTTTTATTGTAATAAGTACTTCTAAAAATGACTTATACAAATAGGTTATTATACAAACGTTCTGTTAATTTATGAATAAAAAAATTCATCTAAATACCTTTAGTATGTCTAAATTATTATTTTGTGCAAATAGTGTAGTTTCGAGATGTTCGCTACGCACTTGAAATTCCTCTAGATAACTCTAATAATTTATATATATTTATATCTTTATCTTAAATAAAACTATCAAACATTTAATAAGGAGATTACAGTTTATACTTTAAAAAAAATACTTCTACAGAATAGCAAAATATAAATTTAAAATAAAATCAAGGTACAATGTTCGTTGTTCTTCAGGTATAAAGAGATTAAAATCTGGATTAAGCACGTGTTCAGCATTCTTATAACAGCATAAAAATGGCAGACAAATGAAAAGAAATATATTTTATTCCATGGCCATGGCAAGACGCTGTAACATTATAAGAACTAAATATTTAATTTAATTTAATTAGTAATTATAGTAATTTCATTCATAAGTTAAATAACATGAATTATTTCTAAAAAAAATTTATATGTAAAATTGAATATTTTGTCAAAATAATTGATTGGCTTGATTGGAGAAAATTTAATAGTTCTCTTTTGTCGGTACTTTTTATATAACGTTTAATAACACTTATAACAAATATAAAGCTCAAGTTCTCTCTCTCACCGGGTCGCATTTATTACATAAAACTATTTAATACATAAAAGATAAGTACAACTATTTAATACATAATAGATGAGTACAAAAAGCCCATCGAAGTTCCACCAACTCTAGTACAGTCAGTTTCAAAAGTCGATGACCATATTTAAAGTTTCAAAATAGGCATTCGATATTGGCGTTTGTCATGTTCAGCAGTTGTGATGTAATATTGTGTATAGCTATTTTTGAACTTGCAATATGTTCATCGACTTTTGAAGCTGACTGTACCTACGAGGTAAGACACGTCAAATCAACCTGCTTATGTCTTAGCTTTCTCTTAGAAATGTTATAATGTTAAAAAATAAAATATTATTATAGTACTAAAGTTTGAGCATTCTTTAATTCAATTTATTTATTTAAAATAAAAAGTTTAACATTACAATATTATAATAGCATAATGATATCACAATTTTTAATAAAATATATAATTTTTTAATATTATTAGACATTACTTTTTTGTTATGTAATATCATGTTTTTAATTATGTTGATAAATCTTTAGATATCAATAAAAGTGTTATTTTAATTACTGGTATTTTAATTTTAATTTTCCTAATAATGAGATACATTCCCTATATAAGACTAAATCTATGTTTAGTTGATCAATATTGTTGTATTAATTGATTTATTATGCAGCTCGGCTTCGCTCATGCACTAATAACTAATAAACTATTGCAACCAATATTGATTACAGAAATGATAAGACGTTACCGTCTATATATTTGAGAGATTATTAGAATGGTGTCCAGTTAATTAAAATACTTTACCCAAGTAATTGGATTCACTTGAACATTGAAATAAGTAAATTAACAACACAAAACAATGTGAAAGTGTATTTCATAACAAAAATGTGCAATTACTAATTTCTTTTGTGTAAACTTTACTATTAAAATAAACATTTAATGGCTAATTAATGCCAAAGCGAATACCATATTAAATTTAATAAAAATTCAAAGGCGAACGTTAGGCGTCGGAGCTCACTGAATCTCGAACACGAAATTCGTTTGGAGAGCCAAATAATAAAACACTTTAGACTTTTATGTGTATATCGCGTTACGTTTTTTAAAACAACAAAATATGAGTGTAGAATAATAAGGTTTATTTTTATTCCTCTTGCAAAATCATATTTAAATCTAAAATCAATATGAAATAATAACTAGTAACAAAATAAAAACAAATTATTTTAAAATAAGATGCATTTGGATGCACTTGAATTTGGAGGTCTCAATGCGAACCACCTCGTGTGCTTGTCCAAACAAAGTAATTAATATTTATCTTTTATGTCCTTATTATATTAGCCGGTAATTAGCCTCACCGAATTACCGACTTTTGATCGTATGTACTCGAAGTATATGATAACACAAATCACACATATTGCTACGGTATACCGAAAAATTGCTAGATAAATGATAAACACATAGGTATTCTTCCGCCAGAGTTGAAGCGGAATGACCACCGATAATCGTTTATTAAAATCATTAACACTGTTTTTCAATAAGAAAACCAAAAACAAACTACTTTGGTTATTATTATTTAAAAGTGATTATATTATAAAATGTTTCAGTTTCTTACTTCACTGCACTTTTTTGCGAGATTGTTTATTATAACAATATAAATTTGTATTTCAAAATTTAGCAAAAAAAATAATGAGAAAAATACTTTTTAATTATTAATGTAATGTAATTTTCATTTCATTGAGCTACAGTTTTTTATAAATATTTAAGAAGACTCGGACATATTTAATATAGTTAAGAGTTTCGCAAAGTATATTCTATTAGACCAGACGTTCTATTATATATTCCTGGGAGCTGAAAAGTAATTATGGCAACTCGTTACTTACGAATACAGTATATCTTGAACATATGGTATTAGGGTCCCTTGCTTTCAACTGTGTTATGCTTGATATGGCTTCTGCGACGCTGGCAAAGGGACGGGAAAGTGATTGTTTGTTAAGGTTATCTTGACATGCTGAAGCTTACCCTCTCGGTGTTCAGCATCGCAGATGTGGTGGGTTTTTTGAAACAAGGATTTGCCATAGGTTTTTGGGTTTTATCATTGAAATATCTATATGTATATGTGGGTTTCTTATAAAGTCTCACACACATTGGTGGAGGTAGATAAATAATTAACTGACTTAGTGATAGACAGAGCTCGTCTACCCGTGAAAATCTAAGAAAAATAAAATTAGTTCATATGTAGTATCCGGGTTATGTAAAAATGTTGCAAGCAGAAGCAAAAAATTTAATGTAATGTTATACTAATAGCAATCGTAAAAAATGAAATTCTTAAGTTGGGGTTGAATTTTTTTTTTTTTTGGGGTTGAAGTAAAGGTTTCGCACTGTTAGCGAAAGCGATCCAATGGCCTCCCACTGAGGTGATGAAAGCAATCGTCGGTTTTAAGAGAAAAATAAATTATTATTCGAAAACAGTTTAATGGACTGTGTATTTAAACTATAATTATATGTAATAGGAGATTATGATACCAATAGGATAATGTTTTATGTCAATTAAAATATGAATAATTAAGTACGTTGGAAAATGTAACTAATACGATATATTAAATGTGTTTTAGAAATGTATGTTTATAGTACTTAAATATCAAATTTGATTTAAATCTCAGTGATTCATTAATATTTGTGCAGTAATTTTTGTATGTAACATACTTAAGGTTTCGCTAAATATGAATGTTGTATTCATTCATATTTTATGAAATTGAAATAAATAAAAATAATACTTTTCATATATTTTAGTTCTGTACGAATAATAACGATCGTCCTTTTTTTCAATTAATTTATATTTATTCAGTTCCTTTAATCTTCTCAGTAAATGTTATACGAGCTTTTAAATTTTATTTAAACTATTTTTAAATATAACATCAAACATATAATTTTAAACTATATACCATGTTTCTTAAATCAAGGAGAATGTTTCAAGGCATGACTAATAATGTTGATAAAGCATTCCAAAATTACATTAGGTTATCTTATTTTCATATAGATAAATTCTGTACTTATAAAGGTAAAAACGATATTTTTTATTTATATTTCCATAACATACATAAAACTTTTTTTTCTAAACAAGAAATTTAAAGTTTATTCAATGGTTTTCCTCTTGTGTAATATTCTCTAAAATTGGTCATTTACATTTAAAAATCTTGTCTCAGAAAAATAGATTCCTGGAACAGAGGCTTCAGCTGCCTATTTTTAGAAATGGTTTATAACCAGTACAACTTATACAACGTTTTGTCACTTTCTCTCTAACGATTTACATTAAAGGTGTAAAAGTGACAAAAGTATATATTATGTGGGTATAAATATTTTTATTAATAACGGGGTAGATGGTGAACTATAATAAAATACCTGATTTTTGTTCCTAGTAGTTTAGAAACTAAAGAAAATTATGGACTGTTTCCGTTATAATAATAAGAATATTAATTCAAATTATAATTGATTACCATAGTTTAATAGTACGCTTGTAGTTTAAAACGATAAATGCAACTACTTTTATATAGACACTATTTATTTACTGTACGGTATTGCATTTATTTTCTAATATTACATCAAAAAAGTTAACAGTAGTTTCCGAAGCCTGTTCTAATCTCTGCACACATTCAAGTCTGGCTCCAAAATAAAGTGTAATTTATTATCTTGGGGTCCGTTTTTCATTAGCAAACAGGAAAGACGTGTAAAACAAAGCAGTCACATTGACAAGGGGATCCGTCAATAACTGCCAGGATACAATTACCTCCAAAGTTGGGTTCTATAACTTTTAAATTAATGACAAAAAATAATTATATATTATAATAAAATTGAAACCAGAAAAATTATATATACATAAATAAATTATTTATTTTATCTATGTCGCTCAGTCATCTTAATATCTTAAATATATCTGAGCAATGTGGTTTAGATTTAGTTTAGTTTAAAAATATTATATATATATTTGAAATTTATCTAGATAACTATTAAATGTTCTTTATCCTTATCTTCTATAAAATTATCTAACATTACATAACGCGATTACATTTTATGAATAATAAAAAAATACATTTACAACAGAGAAGAATATAAATTTGAAATAAAATCAAGGTAAAATGTTCGTTGTTCTACAGGTATAAAGAGATTAAAAGCTGGATTTTTAGCACGTGTTCAGCATTCTTACTTCAGCAAAAAAGGTAGACAAATAAAATGAAAAATATTTTATTCCATGACCAATGTAAGAAGTTGTAACATTATGAGAACTAAATTAGTAACAATAGTAATTAACATTTATTAATACCTATCTAAAACATTATTTTTGTAAATAATTGATATGTATATAATAAAGTTTTTAATAGCCCTAGTTCATTTTATTTATTACATTAAGATGAATTATTATTATAATTACTTTGATTTTCAATATTAATAGTCATATTTTAGATTTGTATTTCTCTCTTCTATACATGCAAACTTGACAGCTTTATAGCCTAGAATCCTATACATAAGGTGTACAAAATATATTTTGTAAAAAAGTTTTGATTGGAGAAAATGCAATAGTTGCAATTTTAAATTTGAATTTTAATGAAATATTAAAACATTAACATATAATTATCCTAAGTTCTTAAAATTAGTCGCCACTTTTATATAAAGTTTAATAAGGCTAACCAGAAATATATGGCCTTATAACATACTTATATTACAATTGTTAATCATTGTAATTTTTTTTATTTTCCGTTGTTACCTTTGTTTTGTTTTTAGATATGGTTAGACGTTTTCTTTTACTTTGTTGTCTTTTTATGTGATATAATAATAAATTATTTTAATTATCTTAAGTTTTCTTTAGATATCAATGACAAAGTACTTTTAATTAGAAATTGTTGTCCTAATAATGAGTTACATTCACTATATAACACTAAATCTATGTTTAGTTGATCAATATTGTTGTATTAATTGATTTATTATGCAGCTCGGCTTCGCTCATGCACTAATAACTAATAAACTATTGCAACCAATATTGATTACAGAAATGATAAGACGTTACCGTCTATATATTTGAGAGATTATTAGAATGGTGTCCAGTTAATTAAAATACTTTACCCAAGTAATTGGATTCACTTGAACATTGAAATAAGTAAATTAACAACACAAAACAATGTGAAAGTGTATTTCATAACAAAAATGTGCAATTACTAATTTCTTTTGTGTAAACTTTACTATTAAAATAAACATTTAATGGCTAATTAATGCCAAAGCGAATACCATATTAAATTTAATAAAAATTCAAAGGCGAACGTTAGGCGTTGGAGCTCACTGAATCCCGAACAGGATATTCGTTTTCAGAGCCAAATAAGAAAAACTTTGGACTTTTATGCATATATCAAGGGGCGTTTCATAACACAACAATCATAAGTTTGGAATAGAAATGTTTTAATTCATTTCTCTTACAAAATCTGACTTAAATCTAAATATAATGGGAAATAGAATTCAGGTACAACATAAAAATAAATTATCTTAAAATTAGATGTATTAAGGTATTAACGTGTATTCGAGAGACCTCACCGGGAACCTCTTCATGTGTCTGTCTTCTATTGATGTCATTCGGTTTCGTTCCATGGATTGGAAGCGGTACGGGACTGGGTAAGAGTTAATTAGTTACTTTGAGTTCGCATTTACCGTTGGTTATACGAAACAGCAGAGTTTGTCATTGAAGGTTCGTACCCGTACTGATAATTGGGGTGGGTGGTAGAGGTTTCCTCTTGAGCTCTTAGCCATTGCAACGGTCCTCTTTTTGTGAGCGAGTGTATTGCAATTATGTAGGGCGTCCGTAGCGAGGGGGAGGATAGGATAAGATGGTTTTTCTTATTTGTGTTTCATTCCATTAATATTATTTTAAGAGATTAATCAATGCAAAACAGAGGCCTCTGAATAGAGCAAAACTATATAATTATATAGTTTTGATCTACATAAAGTATATTATTTGGGATCTTTTTACAAAGAACCATGGAATGGAATTACATTTCTTATATTATTTTATATTAATGATTTTGTATTTAAATACTCATATCTTAAAAGAGAAATAATAATGAAGGTAAATATCATTTCAGTGTTTAGCATAAATAATCTGTTGTTATGGTTTTGTAAAATATTCTATGAACATTTATTTCAAAATTAAACTATTGTTTATTTTTATAAAATTAAACTGATTGAATTGTTAAGTTCAAGTTCAAATAGTTCAAGTCAAGTTCGCAATATAATATTATAATGTGACTGAATTACCATTAACTATAGAGATCATATTATCGTGGTCTGGCGATATGAAATTAAAATTTTTAAAGATAAGTAATTTCTTAGTGTTCTGTTCTGTTCTTTTTAATTTCGTAAATTATTAAATTAAATATTTACATATTCCAAAAGTGGCATTTAATGAAAATATAATTTAAATATTTTTCAATGTGCCTTACAGTTACAGGAACTAAAACAATTACTTCTTTCATTGAAACTGATCTATTTATATTGAAATATTTGAAATTGATTTTTGAAATATAGCTATTAAATTGAGCTTATGAAATTTTATAGAAATATCGACTTATTAATTTATCTTTTCAAGGTTATTCTAAACTAAAAGGTTAAACCTTTGTTATGATTTTCGTAAGAATCACCGTCACGATTTTGGTTATCGATGGAAATTTTTGGTCAGATTAAATATATTTAAAACATACTTCTCCCAAGTTATGTTAAAATATATCAATGTTATTTTAATAAAGTTTTACCTTATCTATTATCTTTAGTAACATAGTTCTTTTTATTTTTATTCCTGAAATATGTACAAGGTTTCGAAATCTTCATTATTAACAATATAAAAACGTTCAGAACGAATTTAAAGTTATGATTAATAAATTATATGTAGTAAACAGATAAAGAGAATTTATTTTGCACGTACGAACGAACGTAATGGAATTTATAGTGCTGGCTACGTCCACGCGCCGCGCCACATTGTCATCAATTTGCATAGAAATGTAATCAATCGCGTTCGCTCGCGTTGTTTAAACTTCACACTATTTTCTCATTCTGGAAAACAATTATTTCCAATTTGAAACGTATCGTAAAAATTACTGGAGAAAATTAATTAATTTATCTAATAATAATCTTTTTATAACATTGAGTTCTATACTATCGTCATTCTTTTAAACAGAATAAAGTAAAGAATGAAATAAGAAATTTATTTAAAAATACGAAATAAAGCTCCCATTAAAATAATTATTGAATTTGTAAGTTAAAAAAATAGCAAAATACAAAGCAATAGTAGAAGTAATCAGATTTTTTTCAAATTTACGTTCAAAAACAAAGCAAGCGATAGGGTGACTAACCGGCAAAATTACGCACAGGACCATTTTACATTATATATTACATTATACATTATTTGCGTTATTAATTACAATATTATTTTGTGAAATGAATCAGCAATTTATATGTAATTACTTTTAACTTTAAATTAAATCAATTTTCAGTCTTATTTAATTCTTAATCAAATAAAATTAAAAATGATATTTTGTTTTCAATATTTTCTTATACTTCAGTTATGTACCTAAAAATTAATAGGTTCTAAATTTTTAAGTTTCCCTTTTTTGGAATTTAATTTTTTAATTGTTCTTAATGTAATAAGATATAAATAATAATGTTAATTATACTGTCTTTTTATTAAGAAATGCTAATAATGAGATACATTCACTGGATAACATTAAATCCATGTTTAATCGAGCAATATTGTTGTATTAATTGATTTATTACGCAGCTCGCCTCTGCGCATGCACTAATAACTAATAAACTATAGGCACAGATATAGATTATAGCAATGATAAGAAATTACCCTTTATATAATAGAGAAGTAATAAGAATGGTATCTTTTTAATAGAAATACGAGTTTTTTTATCTCAATAATCGGATTGCTACTGTAACATCTGAATATGTATTTACATGATCAATACAAAATGCATTTTATATTGAAACCCAGTTATTCAAAAATGCTTCATCGAATAAAAAAAAGAATAAAAGTTCAGAAAAACTTCAGTCGTGCTAAATTTAATAAAAAAGTAAAACTCAGTTTTTTGCGTTAGAGCTTATAGAATTTCGTAGATTTGTTTTCTGAACCTAAACTATGACCTTGAAAATCTACTGGACTTTTATACATATACCGAATTTCGATTTGTAAAACAACACGACTTTGTATTCGAATAGCAAAGTTTTTGAATCACGTAACAAACAACAAAGTTTTAGTAATAAAAGTAGCTGAATTTTTTAGTCAGCATTATTTGTTTAAAAAATCTTTATAATTAGAATTATAAGTAATAACTGTATAAACATTTTTAAAACAACTCGGTAGATATTCAGTTTTAGCAAAATCAACCAGCATCAATAGAAGAGATTATAATATCTGTTGGTCATCTAATAGCTACTAATTAGTCATAACTCAAAGTAACCAGTGTGGTTTAAAATCACAAAGAATAACTATGAATTGGATAAAACTTTCCAACAGAGTTACATCCGATTTTAAAGTCACGTTAAGTAGACAAGACTGTTTCCAATCTTGAACTCTAATAGTATACAAAATATAAATAATGTATATGTTAAAGTCCAAACCAAATTTTAGGACAAACTTGAAAATATAGCTTCAAGTAAACGATTCTTATCAAAAAGCTCAGTAAAAATTCTTCTCAAAGAGGTTAATTTCAGTAAAATTCTTCTCTAAAATCTTAGTAAAAAGCTTATTATAAAACTACAATGACAATACCTAAGACTAACCTACTTATTATTTCTGAACATTCTGTTATACTGTCACCATAACCAATGAAAACATAATTACATTTTAGTATTGTTAGTTCGAAAATATTTCATTATATGATTTATGAAATAATTGTTTAAGATTTTTTCGTTTCAGCCTAAGGTCCTATCACAATTACAAGGTCTTGAAAGTCCTTGTGATAGCATCATAAAACTACATTTTATTAGTTAGTTCGTCCTAGTCGTTTTTTATTTATAAAACATTGACTTTAATTTTGATTTGTTGTCCACGATAATTACGATTGTGTCAATAGAAAATAAAAATGGAATGAAAGTTTGTTCTTGAAGTTTCTTTTCTATTGCTCTGCAATAATTTAATGTTTAGAAACGTATTGCTATGGTTTCACGTTTCATAATAGCAATTTGTTTTTTAATAAAAATCTTTGACTTTGATTTCGAATTTTTTGACCCTTGGTTACCCTAAACATAATTTATATTGTTTCTTATATTTATAATTAGTACCCAAATGTTATATACAACGTTAACTAAAAGATTCTTACAATAATGATGAAAGTTATAAATATGAACTTATAACTGTAAAAGATAATAACCGAAATTCAGCTGTCATACTGTAACTAATGAGAATCAGACTGCTTCATATCTTTAGCAGCTGTTATGTATTTTATTATTTAGTTAATTAATATTTTTTACCTTTTTAGTTGTCTACTACATTATCAATTTTTTCATCTAACTATGGAAACAAGACGAATATCTCAAACTTATCTTATCGATTGTATTGCAAAAGAGGCGGGCATAGTCTCGTAAATTAAATTAAATACACACAATTCGATGATAGTAAAATTAGTGCATTGTTGAAACTTGCTTGCAATTAAGTAGTACTCTTTATTCTCAGCAAATATAAAAAAATTAACGTTAGTACTTCTAAACCACATTCGGCGCTACCACAAGCACACAAATTATTATTTACGAGCGAATCCAATGTTGTTTCTAACCCTACTCTGTGCCCACAACTTACAGAAGTAATGTAATTGGCAGTCTTTCGGTCAACCCTTATCAACATATATAATGCCCAAATGTTGCCAGGTTTCTTGACAATACAGTTGTTTAGATCTATTTGTTATTGTTATAACTATAATTTATTGATATGAATAATGAAAATATCAAACAAAAACTTTTATATTAATTATTCTTGATAAATCTAATCGTTTTTTTTTATCATTTTATCTAATTCAAAACAGATAAAATGATAATTCATTAGTTACTTGTAGTTAAATTTTACACATAAAGATAATTTATTTTACACGTACTAACATAATGAAATTTATAGTGCCGGCGATGTCCACGTACTGCGCTAGAACATTATCGTCAATTTGCATAGAAATCTAATCAACCGAGTCCGCCCAGGCTGTTCAAATATCACAACATTTTCTCGTTCTGGAAAACAGTTATTGTAAATTATGCATGTTTAAATAAAATGAACTTTTTAAAATTTCTTTAAAATAATATTTTCAACCCATAATAAAGGATAGACATAAACAACTTATTGCATATAGTTTCAATCAATCTTCTATAACTAACTTGTAGGACCTCACTAGGCCCCATTTTTAAAAATAATTTAGGTAATGCTATGGCCGCTTTTTAAAATGTCTATTACTATACATTCAAACTTAAATTGACTAGAAATATATAAAGTAGTTTTTAAAATCTTTAAAACTTTACAAACAAAATATATATTTCATGAAGACTAAAAAATAAATGAAACAATTGTTTTTGATATTCATGGTTTCACCTAGAAATAAATATTGGACAAATTAAGTACATTTATATTATTAATATCAAGGAAGAAAAGGTTTATATTATTGTAGGAACATCAAGAATTAATAAAAAGTAAACGTACAAAATATATGTGATAAAAATATTTCTTAGAATATTAAAGTAATATATACAAGTAATATATATAAACCTTAAATACCTTTACATTCATTTACATCGTATTCCTGAAATTCAATTGCAAACCAAAAACTGTTTCTTTTTTAATTCTTAAAAAGTTTAATAGTTTTCAAGTTATGTAAAAAGTTATATATAAAAAGTTTAAAAGTTATAATTTTGTTTTATATGCAATGCAAATTTAAATGAATTCAAAAGTACTTACATAAAGATTTTATACAAATAAAACAAAATTTAAAGATTGTATTTTAATAAAACGCCAATTGATACTTTAAAAATCCGTCACTTACTAAATAATGGAATCATTTGAAAACTTTTCAATATAAACATTACCCTGATTTGAATTTCTGAGAGTAACATCTCTTACATATAAATGTGATTATTCAAAGTTCAGTCTCTAACAAACAAATGGAATTTTAATGGTCTATCTAATTTATACAAATTATTATTATACACTACATTATGAATATTTATAATAATAATGGAAGATATTTAAAATAAAAAACTATATACTTTTATTTATGAACTTCCTTCGGCGGTGGTTCCAGATCGATACGACATAAGTACCTTCAAAGAGGCGTATTCTCTTACCTCCAAGGCCAGCAACGCTCTGGTGTCTCTTCGAATAGTATTCGTGGGTGGCGGTGATCACATTTGACCTGTCACCCGTACGCTCGTTTGCCCTCGTTTTTAAATAATAATATATATATTTCTAATATTAAACTTAAAGTTTTCTCATATATATTAAATAAGTAGAAATCAAAAACGTTTTTTTTGGATGATATATTATCACTTTCTAACGACTATATATATGTTATTATATGTTATATAATAATTTTAGTACACGTCGTGTGAATACGACCCCAGTCCACAGGGTGCGGTTAGCCTTCATATTTCAAAGAGGCCCCTTTCATCTCGGAAGACCTATTTATTTCAAAGATATTATTCCCTAGGTACCGGTGACAATTCCTCCATCTAAGTGATTTGTGCTCCTCTGGTCGCCGTGGTTTTAATAAATATGCAAATATTATAAATAAGTAGGTTAAAATTTTAATATTACAATGTCATATAAAAATATTATAGTTGTTTTATATTTATATCGAAAGGATTTATTTTTGTTATAACTAATGATCGAGTTTTATATTTTGCAGAGACAAATGGATTTCTAAATTTTGTATTTGTCCGGTCCTCGGCAAATGAAATAATGTGAGGATAAATAAGTTACTATTATTGTACCCAAAACCACATTATTTATTTTTCATTAAAAAAAAGAAAACCATGCTCTATATCAATTCCGATACTTAGTTAACGCCATACCCATGTTCCAAAATCTCTTAACAAATTTTTGGTGTATTCTTATTTGTATAATTATTGTAAGGCAGTACCTTTAACTTAATCTTTAACTTCACAAAATTTCTTCAAATCATTTTCATATCATGTACTGAATACAAAGCAACAATTTTTTAAATATTCATCGTCCAGTTTTAATTTGTTACTATTTTTCCTTCTCTCCACTCTATTTAACTCTATTGTTTTAAAAGGCACGGTTATTAATTCATATATTATTACATTGTTTTCGTATATATGAGAATTTTCAGTTTATTTTATAAATAAAATGCTGTCAAAAAACTTTATTCACTTCATATTCAATCAATTTAAAAATTACTTATATAATTTATTTCTGTGAACTGAATTATTTTTCACTTTTTGTAAACATCAATAACGTTTTTTTTTATTTTTTTTTGTGTCATTTACAAAAAATACAATTTAAGATTCATAATAGTCAAATATATAACTTTATATTTTTATATAAAAAAATGTTGCTGAAAATATTATTAAAAACAATGTTACTTTTTTTTTCTCAAAAAAGAACTCTTATTCCGTTTCATTGTTTTTATCAATGTTGATGACTGAAAAAGAACAACTATAAATAACTAGAAATAATTTCTTTTTCAGTCATCGAAAAGTTATTTGCTCTGAAATAATTAAAGAATTTTATAAATCTTATAATTTTTATTATATAACTTAAATACGCCATATGTACCCAATACATAACATATTAGATATAGAATAATATTAATTATTATATAATAAATATAATAATGAACTATTAAACCACGAGGTGATATTAAATTAAACATTTATTCTCTTACATGTTTTATTTATACTTAAAGGTTTTAAGATATTTTCATACTAATAAAAAACTAGGTTGGTTTTAATGAAGTTTTTTGTTTTCGCCTTACGGTTTTAAAAGCACTTTATAGTATAAATAATGTTATAAATATAAAAATACTTTTTGTTTCTTCCTTCCAATATACTTAATGAAGACTGGCGGTCGTAAAAACGTGAACCTTAATGAAAATTTACGTGACATTTAGAATCTATAACTACCACGTTAAATTTATTTATAATCTAATACTTATTTTGTAATGAGTGAACAAAGAAAAAAATATATACAAAACGATCTAAAACTATTATGATAAAGTTTACTCACGATTCAAATGATTTAAGACTCAAAACATAATCTACATAGAAATATTCTTCTACTTCTTTTTCTTTAAATAATTTGGCAATGGAATTATTTAATTGTACGGAAATGTCAAAGACTTGAAGTAATTTGTGTCCGTTGATCAAATATTAATTTTAAGTGTAAAACATAAAACTATCAAAGATATATTACCGCCTGTTTTGCAAATAAGCTCCCTAATTATATATATATTCAGTGATATTATTATATACTAGAAGAAAGGATGAATAAGGATTAGATATTTGTGAGATTTATTTTTTTATATTTTGACTAATTACATAAATTTATTTATATTTAAAATGAAATACATTAAATTTATTAAAAATGATATATACTACATTATATATTAATTAGTATCCATGTTTTTCATTTAAATAAATGCGTACCGCTCTAGACATATGATAAATAAAAAATGTAACTGACACAAAACAATATAGCTGTACTTAAATCTTTGTTACAAAACTTATATATGCTTTATGGAATTAAAATATACTCATATATTTATGGATCTTGAAGACTATAAAGTATTAATTGGATTACTCATCACTAAAACGGGATTAACAATTAAATTATATAATTAATTGATAATTCAATCTTTCTAATTGGATTATTCATCACTAAAGCTTATTTTATATATAAATCTGGAATATTTATTCTGCGAACATCAAAACTTTGGAACTCTCTGCTCAGTTCGGTATTTTATGAGCAATAAATGGCTTCTAGGTCATCTTGTCACTTCGTAGACTACAGCGTTAGGCAGGATGTAGTCAACCGCAAACGTAGTCAGTGTAATTATTTTTTTATTTATATAATTAAACAATATGCAAGCTATATTTGTAATGATACGTGTTTTGCAATAAGTGGTGAAATCATATCGGAAAATGAGTCTTAAGTCAAATTATTTTACTTTCGTTAGCATAATCATATTGCTATTAAAACGACATATTGTTATTAAATTAAACAAGCGGTAATGATTGTGAACCCTGTCACATTAACTTCTTGTTTAGGCCAAATATTATAATATTCTTACTTATTTTAATTTATTTTATTTTATTTTATATAATCTATTCCATAATTACATTCACTTAAGTTCACTTAAGTAAGTGATTGTAGATATAGCATATATCATAACTTTCAAAATTTTAAGATTAATTTGGTACTTTTTATATGTAAATATCCTTAAAAAACAAAAAAACTAAGATATATTTTTTCATGATATAGTAATCAGTTCTGAGTTTCGTGAATAGCATCGATTAGTACAAAAACAAATTCCATTGCATAATCAGGTCTCAAAAAATGGATAAAAAAAATCCTAACAGTTATAGACACAAATACACACAGATAAAAGACACTTTTTAAAAAATGTTATATTTTTTTAAAAGATGTCTAAAATTACTCACGACACGTCAAACAGTAAAGATACTACAGAAAATGCAAATGAGAAAATCGGGATAATTACAGTAACTTCATCAATCAAGAACTTCTTGATTGATAAAGTTAGTTAACATGATTAAATAAATACAGCAAAATGTAAATAAACCTATGTTACTTAAATGTTAAGAATTGTTAGAATATGAGGTTCTAATATGTAAAAAAAAGAACTAATCTAATATCTTATTTAATAATTAAAACATTTATTTAGTCGTAGATGATTCTTCTTATTTAAACTAAATAAAATTATCATAAATTATTATAATGGTTGTATATTACTTTTTAAAATTGTAAATTGACTTTAAATTCTACAATTTTAGTGCGTAGTGATATTTTTGATACCGCTATTATAACAAGTTTGCTGTGGTAACTGCGGTCATCCACAGCATATTGCGTCCATTTGCGGAAAAATCTACTTACATAACTGTAAATTTCATTTGTGACTGAATTTAAAATTTATTTGTATTTTAATAAAATGAAACTATTTATGTTGTGACATTACTGATTTTTTTTTAAATCTCAAACCTAACATAAATATGTCTGTAGTGTTTCTGAGTTATAAAAACAGTTCTAAGTCAATCTAAGATAACTCGTAAATATCAATTTGTATGTCAAATTCTATTTACCTATATGTAACAGAATAATGTAAGTTTTGATTTTTACTATTTTACATAACATGTGCTTAGAAATATCAAAATAGTTTAGAATTATTATCAGTTTCACGGACAACTCACGTAATTACCACATTGTTTTACATTAACTTTTTTATAATATATTTATATTTTGAGGTGTCATGTGATGATGGTAAAGCCGTGAGAAGGTAATTTACATTCTCCTATACTCTTTAATAGGTGTATAATCTGACATAAAGAATTCCAAATTCCATGTTCTTAATTAGTTTACTGTGTAAATTTATAATGACTAGTTGAAGAGTGTTCTAAAAAATGTATGTGCCAACCTGGCATATACATACCATGGCGCATACATTAGTAGATGCCATGGTTTGTTTTTAATATACCATTAATAAACTTTTGTTACAAGCTTTTATACTATTAATATTTTAGACACAAAACTATTTTAATATATAATACCTATTTTAATTATAATTAATAAAAAATAAGACCGTAAAAGAAAAAATATTGTCGTTTAATAAAAGACTACCCACATAAATATATTTATATATAACTATTAATTATAATATTTATGTATAAATTTATTTATACATAAATATTAAATATTCTTAAAATAACAGGTTCAATCTTGTTAATACTTTTAGTTTTAACCGGAGTTAAAATATGTATATTCTTTATTTTTAATATATAAAACATAAAACGAATCTATTACTTTTAAAACATTTCATTAATATATTTAAAAATAACATGTACAAAGAAAACTAGAAACGGCAGTGACCGATCAAAGAAATATATTACAAAGAGGGAACTAATCGGCCATACTGAGCCCTTACGAACCGATAAACATACAAGTTCCTTTAAAAGGAATTGAATGAAGTACAGAAAAACTTTTATATATTATATAAGTTATATTATTTCATTAATAATATAAATCAATAAAAATAAACAAATATTTTCTTATAATGTTATATCAAATTCATGTCATGCATGAGGTATTTCAATTATATTAACTTAAAAAATCATAGGTGTAAATAAGTATATTTCTTTTTTAAAAAATAAATGATCTTATAATACACAAAAATATGAGTTATTTTACCTGCCTTACTAAATCTAATAGCCGAACTTAATTTAGTTTTCAAATGGAATTCTATTCTCTTGTATCTTAACAAAAATTTGGATTTAGTAAGTAGGTAATCTGATTGCACTTATGATATTCCGCAAATATTATTTATAATATAGCTTAAGAGAAAAAATAAAAATATAATAATGTAATTGCATTTTTCTGGTAGCTTTATGTATTTCTTGCTTCTTGTGTATATGTGTGACCCGAGTGGTGTCGCTTTCAGTAAAGACATGCTGGGTCGGGGCCTGGCTGAGGTGCTCTTCCTGATCGATGGCGTCGCTATGATAGAGGGCTTCGGTAACAAGATGGAAGGTAGGCTGAGGTGGTATTTCTTGCCTTTTCCCCCCTAGAGGAGGAGTTAACCCGATGTACCTCTAGCTGGCTTCCTTAATCTGTGGGAAAAATGGATAATTAGATTTACTACATCTTACGGCCCTGTATACCAAATAGTCTGCTTCGGGGGATCGCTGCAGGTGTACTCGAGACTTGATTCCAGAACTAGTTTAAACCTACAAATTGAAAGGAAAACCTCAGTAAGGGAGTTGGACTCGTTGTCTCGTTTTTCTTCTACTAAAAGACCAATTAATGAGAAAAAATATATAAAAGACACGGTTAAAAAACTTATTACCCTTTGATTTTATGATCAGTAATTGTGATTAAAACGAGCGATCAATACGATATTTTAGGTTTAACTATGTTTTGTTTAAGCACAACAAACCTTCGTTTGAACGTTTACAAATTGCGAAAGGGAATTATTGCAACAGATTTCAGCAATATTTGTTCTCAACTTCCCCCTTGTTTCCGTTCTCATTTGTTATAAATCTCTTGTTAAAGGAACATCTTTAGTGAGATTTATATTGAAAACATTATTTCAAATACATTTTAAATATTTTGCATTGTATTGTTGAAACAGTAATATATTTTCGAATATCCTACTGCAATTAAAAACTAAATCCAATTTCAATTTAAAGCAGCTAAACTTCAATATAAAGTAAGTCCTTACTACCTTTTATAAATCTCAAAAAACTATGACTATGTGATTCGAAACAATTAAAGTATTATTAGAAATACAAGTTACTTATATAAAAAAAAACTAAATATAAAAACAATATAATAAAAACTAAACGTTTCTTAAATAGTTTTTATAAAATAATTATTAATTGATAATATTAGTAATTTGCATGTGGTTAAATATCCCAAATGTATAAAGACCTTATAAAAGTCTATTAGAGGGTGTTGAGTTCCTGTCATTACTCTTCAGTAATTAGTTAGTAGTGGTTATCGGTTCACGCTAATGACGTCAGAAGTTCTTATCTAATGACGTAATATTATAATATTACGTCATTAGATACACTACAGTGTATAGGTATTATATACGTTCATGTCTTAATATTGGTATGGATTATATTCTAAAAAAGTAAAACATTGATATTATAAATAATTAATAAACACATGTATGTATTCCTTTCCGGTAATAATGGCAAAAATTCCTATTTAACTTGAATAAAAAAAAAATGATGCTCAAATATGAAAGAGTTTTATATAACAAAGGGACATATTATTTGAATGATCACATTAAAATAAATTGAAATTGTTTAATTAATTTGTAGTTTGAAATATGCCAATAATTGTAACATTAATACATTTTATTTATTTCCTTTGTTATATAATTGATTATAAATTACATTTGCATTATCGTGATATGTGATGTGCATATTCTATAGTTTAATATATTATTTTGTTGCCATATAATATTTAAATATAATTTATATAAATTAAAATTTATCATCTTCATAATATCAGTAATGCTTATGTCGATTTAATAGAACAGGAGATAAAATATGTTTTAATTTTAAATTTAGTTAAAGATCTGTATAATTAAAATAATGAATTAATTTTAGGATAAAGTATTCTGCTAAGACATTTTTATATTCACATTTTTGCATAATGTATTGATTTTGTAAGAAAACCTTTAGAAGGCTATTTAAATAATCGTTTGTGATTTTAAAAATCATTGGTACAAAATAAAATATAAATATCATTACAAAAAGACAGACAAGTTATTTTATTCATATTGCACTGATAAAATAAAATAGTTATTGGCTTATTATATATTCAAAATCAATTGTATTATAGTTCTTCATAAGATCAAATGAAATAAATAAAAAGTTATTTTTAATTATTTTTTTTAATTTTCACAAAAATATCTTAGAAACTTAAAATGTTTCGGTGGTCTTCTTTCATGTCGAACTTGCTTAAATGTTTGATAAGAACTCTTTTACTAATTCAAATACATGAAAAAGCAATTATAGTAAGTAGTAGTGTGTCAAACATATTTTTTTATTAAAACGGTTTTAATTGTACTTTACTTTAAGTTATAAAACCCATAAAATCTCTAATATTGTTGTTTGAAAGTTTTTAGAGAGACTTTTATAAATCAATTTCCCATTGAATAAAAATTTGTTTTAGTATTAAGAGAGATATTCCAATATACGGTTCCAACTATTTCATATGTACATCTTAAAATTGTTTGAAAATTTTGAAAATTTCTTTAAAATTACTGCACCGCACCGTAACGACCGTGCCGCACCGTATCGCACCGTACCGCTTCGTGTCGCAACGTACCGTACTGCATCGCACCGTGCCCCACCGTACCGTACCGTGCCGCACCGTACCGCACCGCACCGTACCTCACCGCAGCGTAATGTACCGCACCGTACTGTACCACACCGTACTGTATCGCACCGCACCGTACCGTACCGTACCGTATCGTACCGTACTATACTATTTAAATAATAATATACATTTAAATAACTTTTGAATCCTCAAAATTTCTTTTTAATCTTAAACAATTTAATTTTATGAAATATTATATGTTTATATTTTATAAACATTTATAATATTCTCAGATATAAATGCTTTCTCATATGTTTTTCATCTATGTAGACAATATATGCCATATTTAAGCAATATGTATGCTGCTTAATATTGTATTCGATTAGTACTCCTAATATTACTTCGGAGTACTTATTGTAATTGTATTGTATTGTAAGTATGGTATAGTTTGCATTAATATGTAATATACATATTATTTATAAGACAATTACTTCGAATTGGTTCTGAACTAACAGAGACGCTTATTGAATTTGAATTGTACCATAGAGACCAATGTCAACTGTTAATAAATTTGATATAGTTTCTATGTCGATATATGTATGTGATTAAATTAATAAATACCAATATATATATTTTTTTTTTTTTGAAGCACATATTAAATATATTAACAAATAATAAGTACGAACTTTATCACGTTCTTAGTCTCATATGTAAAAAAAACAGTACAAATTACTAAAATTATTCGACTACTGAACGTCATACCGTGATTGAGGCAACATAATAACTTTATAGAGTTATATCAAATGATCTGTATGTCAATAATTGTTGAGACCTGATTAATAAACTTTGTAAGAAGAATACACGTCAGTTTCTTTATAATACACAACATAAAAAAGTACCCATACTTAATATCGTTATAAAAGGATTAGATATAAATTATTATTTGTAAAAAAAATCCTTTGCATCTTTACCACACTTGCTATTACAACATGAAACTCTCAGTTTTGAAAAAAAAAGTACTTAGTTATTTAGAAATTAATAAAGAAATATTTCTAGAGTCTAGAGTCTAGAGTTAAATATTGATATTTATTTATGGATAAAAATTATGATTTGTGTATTTATTTATGAATAAAAATTATGATTGCAGAAGTTTGGTAAACAAAAATAAGTCACCGCGCGCGGAACAAAAACGTTCTATATATTAACTCACACATGGGACATATTTTATAAATTATCTCGAAAACTACAATTACGATTCGGCTGATTTTCAATCCAGAATGACTTTTTCTCATTATACGCATGTGTGCAAAATTTAGTGCGTGTAGCTCGTAAATTGAAGGAGGAGTAGGGTAACAAAGAGTTGAAAATTTGAGTAGTAAAGAGCTTCGCTTCGTTCAGCTCACTAATTGTTCACATTGTGAGGGATATCGAAGCATTATTTCTCTTTCTTTTTTCTAACACAATCTATATACCAATGAGTTTTTGAGCTGTTATTCTTGAAAACTATCTTAAAATGTATTATAATGTCGAAACACCGAAAACAAAGATAAAATATTAGCGATAGTAAATATAAAAGGAGAATATTATTTGTTCAGTAATGAATGATTGATAAGTGCCAAAAACATAACAATAAGTATAGAAAAAAACATCACATTATACATAATAAATTATAGGTTAAAAATGGTTAAATTAATATCTATTAATTATAGGATTTATACAATTGTAAACTAATATTACATCAATCTTCGAGGCAGTAAAGCGAATATAACAAGGCGAAATTATGAATTTAAAAGTGTCATTGGGAATGGTCAATTAACAATCTCTATTTTTAATACGAGTAAAATCGTAAAGTTTAATGCGAGTACCTTCCGGTTTAGCAATCACTTGAATGATGGAGCCGAAGTTATACTCACTGAAACTCTTGGAGCCTGTCACCTTAAACAGAATATATTTACCAAACAATAAAAAGTGTGTAAATTTCATATTTGGTCATTATTATTGGTCAAAATAAGAAACTTACATAAAGAGACGTCAGTGATGTTGACTTCGCCAATAATTTTAAAATGACTACCCTATTTTGATTTGATGTATATATGACATGCAATAAATAACATCCAGACCTTTATTCATAATTAACATTTAAAACATCACATAAAGAGTCCCATTTTAACCGACTTGTAAGGGATATGTAGACAGCGCCATATTTTAGAATTTACATGTCCATTACCGACGGATTACTACACTTTATGCAAACCACATGTTAAACTTTTTTGTGTACAAGAATGTCCATTTATTTTATTTCGGATTAAATAAGGCTGATAAGGGTTGACATATTGCAGAAGCAGCGACACTAAACATATTCTAATAAATTATTGTGTCCAAATATCAAACTATTTTCGACTAGTTCTCTGAGTATCGGGGATGAAAACTTATATAATTTCAATATAAATTGCTGTCTATGTACTATTTATTATATATGTTTTATTTATTTTTTTCGCTGGTATACTACTTTTTACAATATTGATTATGTCGCTCCCTATCGATACTTTATTAAAATCATGCAATTGTATAATATATATAGGAAAAATATTATAATAAACATATATAAGGGAATAGTACACTTATCCTTGCTAATTACATATATATCTGAATAATGCCCTGACATCATAAGTGAAACACATGGATTTTATATTTCATCTCTATAAAAATCAATATACTCTCAAAGTAGCAGTTTTAAGTAGTACTTGTCGCGTTATTGATAAATAGAAGTGAATCAAAAGATATTTGTCAAAAAACGCATCACCAATTACTTCAAACTTACAATCAAAGTTTATTCCTTCGAATATTGATTTTTTTTTTTGAATACTTCTTAACCAATTCATAGAAGATAAGGTCATATTTGTTTATGGTATATATCTCTGTATCTATATTCAAAATTTTTAATATAAAATTGTAAGAGAATAACAATACCGCACTTAATTTTCTTACATTGGGTTATTGTAAAATCATTATATACTGTACTAAACATACATATAGTAACTAATCATAACTTTATAGATTTTTACTTATATTTTTATTATAAATATAAAAAAAATTAGGCAAAATTAAATATATTATCATATTTGAAAGACTTATCGGTTTTGTTATTGAATACGAATAGCGTAGAGCGCAGCTGAAAGGAAATTTAATAGAAAAACCATTCCGTCATGTTTTCATATTGTTTTATTTATCGCTACGCAATTCCTTTTTTCACTAATATGATATTGACAAAGTATAAAAGCCACAGTTGTATAATAAAATATTGTAGTAGTTTATTTTTATTATACTGATGACACTGAGTTATGATTAAATGTTTCAATGCTTTAGTCAGACGTTCAACAAATTGACTTACAGGAGTATTGCAACAGATTTCATCGATCGTTGCTCATAATTTTCCACTTGTTTCCATTTTCGCTTGTTATAAATTTATTATTAAAGATCATTTTCAGTTGATGGACATCGTAATACATTTATTTATTTATTTTGGAATCATCAATCAAAACTGTTTATTTATTTTCAAATCTTATTTTGTAGAAACTATCAAAATCCAATGTTATTTTAAACGAGCTATTCTAAGAAATCTTTCTTGAGACACCTTGCATAAATGTGGAATTAAACTTATTAATTGTAAAGTATTTTGTAAACGCAAAAGACTCGGCATTGAAATGAAATGAAACATTAACGCCAGATTACATATTTGAACAAGATATATTTTATGAAAACTCTTGAAAGCTTCAGTTGAATCATGTAATAGATATTTAGTGTTTTTTTTTCGTCTATCTTTAAGGAGTATTAAATTTAGAATTAATTTTCCTCATTTATCCATTTTTTTTCTTATTTTTTGTGGATACATATAAACACAAAAACTTAAGTCTCAAAATCTTTTTTAACATACGACAGCTTTAAGAGTAAAACCTCTTAAGTGATAGTATCTTCACGTCGTTTCTTAATAGTTTTCCTGGAGTTTACTGGATAGATAAACATCTAACATTTAACTTACGCACATACATATTTTATTCGCTTCTCGATGTTTTTTATGATTTCTTATATAATACAATACATTTTATTTTTCTTAAGATATAAATAAATTTAAACAAATCAATCAATAACAAAGTTAAGAATATTACGGTAATAATAGAAATAATCTCGTAATTTGATAAATATAATTAAATAACAGAATTACTCAAAAATAATCTTTTGTATAACCTCAACTTGTTTATTTTATTGTTACGCGAACACTTGTCTTTTATCTCTATCTTTGTTAGTGCAAGAAACTTTTAGCTCTTCCATGTACGTCGTTAAAAATTTAATAAAGTTTTAATATCAAAGCGGGAGAACAGAAACTCATTTGTAGAAAATGTGCAATATTATTAGAACCTCTGAGACTTCTTCAAGTTAATAGTCTTGTCTGGAAAGCACTGACCGATCTATCGACCACAAGTAGGAACTATGTCTACTTATAATATGCATATCTGTAATTGAAAACCCTGTTCATGCACATTTTAAAAAGATATAGCACATCACAACAATAACAGTTTATGCATACTTACAATGCTGCATGCATATTTACAATTTATGCATACTCCAGACACTTTTTGATGAGTTCTTTACTTTATTATTGTAAAGGTAGTTACTATGAAATTAATTAAAAAATCTGTTAGGTCACAGATTAAAACACGGAGTCTCGATGTGTAGATACTCCTTTATTATCAACACTACAATAGGTAGTGCGATGTATGTAGATTTGCAATGATTCACAGAACTGTTCAGCATGAGAAGTTGTAGCAGTTAAATAGATCGATGAGTCGTTAACACTGGTACATTATATATAGAGATGACCTACCCGCATGGAGATACCAACCCGCCGCGGTTGTATCCCACTGGTACATGGGACCGCCGCGGTGAGTCGTTACGCTCTAAATCCCTGTTCTTGTTACAAAATATCTAATATAGAAAATATATAAATGTTTTTATTATTTGTTTAAATATTTAGTTTAAAAGTTCTTTCGCATTCTGGGATAGGGTAACAAATTACTTTTATATTAAAAGATTATTTTACATGATATATTTATTACTAACATTATTAAAGAATACAATTTAAATAGTCGAAAAAGATTTGATAAACTTCTTTTATTACTTCTAGACAATTTTCTTAACTAAAATTTTATACTGAATGTTAGTTTTTATAAACTTGTCGTTGCCGTATTATGTTTTCAGTAATCAGGTTTGAACTTTAATTAAAAAATACAACAAATTAATTTAATTACGATATTAACAGATCACAAACAAAATAAATAAATAAGGTACCTCTTTTTCTAAGTCATTGATCATTAAAAATTTTACACGATTCTATTAAACAAAATAACCTACTAACAGATCAAACCATCAATCACTGAACAAATGTCAGAGCTCTTGCAGGCAGTCTTAACCAATAATCTACCAAACGATACTTTGTTGATGATACTGTGTTCTTATTTGTATCGACAGACCATTATTTACACAAATTAAATAAAAAATACTAATGTAGTAATCATACTATCCCTTGATTGAATGACAAACGTACATGTATAGACCTGAAATAAATTTAACCTTATCATATAAATATCTTGGTCTACAACGAATGTACAAAATATAACAAAATGTTTTATTTATCTTCTCACTAGCTTGGTCATGCTTCACAAGATGTAAACGGCTCTTTATTTTAGTCAGTATTATATTTGGCGAAACGTGACATACAACATATTACCTTTCAGCTGCGCTCGGCGATAAAATTCATCCCTTGCATAAAACAGATATATTGCTTTCAAGATAATATTTTATTTAGTATAATAGAATTCTAGTGCAACTAATCGCTTTACATCATCATCTTCTACAATCAATAAATCATTATTATTATAAAATGTATTTATATGTTATGTTTAGTTTATTCATCTAATGATAAACTATTATTAATTCAGAATCTAAAATCGTTATAACGTCGAATACCTATAAGTGTTAGTTAAGTTATTTAGAGGAAGCAAATTAAAAATAAATGATCAGTTTATACCTGTACAAGATTCTCTTCATATACATGGAATAAAACTGAGTTGAAGAAGTTCGTATAACAGATGCCTGTTACTTATTAGTGATTAGACACAAGAAATGAATATAAATATTATGATTGTGTCAATATGGAAAATAAAGATAAAATATACAAATGACAGTCGTTTAAAAATAAATATTACGAAATTTAGTTCATTTCAAAAATAATACATTTAAAAATGTTTTAAAATACATATTTTCGTGATATTTGCGTTTTATTTAAATCAATTTAATTTGAATGAAAAAATAGAAACAAACAAAATTTACCTTTAAATATTATATTATCTTTGAAAATATTTATTGCATTCACAAAAATCGTTTAACAAAAATATAAATAGGTTTTTTGTGAAGTGTTTTATTTTATATTTTTCATTTCTAAAATACAAATGAATCCAAACATTTTATGTACAAATAAAATATGTATTGAATATTTTTGTCAAACCAATGAAATATATAATTTGAATACGTTTTATAATATAATTTCAACGTAAATGTATATAACTACATTATTTATTACGATTGAAGAAAGCAACAAAAACAGTTATATAAAGATGGAAAAACAACAAAACTGTGAAAGTTAAATGAAGACCGTTATTTTAATCCAATGACATTTTTTAAAATATTGTGATAGCCCTTGATTTTTTTCCATTATCATGATAACGCAAGTTTCCTTGCGGTAAAAAAGGCTCTATTTTTAGATAGGTACTAAAAAGGTATTTAAAGAAAGATAAATTCGGACAAATCAAATTATTAATATCCATAGACCTTACGATCTTTATAAGCACATTCTATTTCCGTGTCAAATTTACTAATATAGTTTGTACATATATATCTTATTATATCTATAACTAAGTATTTTTCAGCCGTCATAGGTAAATTGTTTGAAACTTTTACCAAGGGATCTATCCACCGTCTTGGTTACGGCTCCACACGGACATTGTGCCTTCCCAACATAAATATCAAAGCTAATTTATCAATATGGCTATGCAAGTTTTCTGTGGGGTCGTAAAATGTAAAGGTATCATAAATCAGATAAAATATATTTTGGAAGATAATTTTAATATTAAATTATTGTATCCAAATATATAATTGGTATAATGTCCATAATTAATGAAGACCAATTAGATAATCTTCTATTTATTGCGAACAGGTACTATAATAACAGGGAATATAATAGTAAGAGATTTGACAAATTGCAATAATACTAAAAATGCAATAAAAAGTATTGACTATAGCATTACTATAAAATTATTATAAAAATGTTGATAATTTTATTTTGAGAACAACATAAAAACACGTAAAATGATATAAAACACAAGATATTTATATTGTGAAAATTACAATTACTTTTTCAAATTACAGAAAAAAAAAAGGTTGATGTGTGACGAAGAGTTATTTAACAGAGCACAGACGACTTGGTGAGAATTCTGGTTTTACTAATAAATAATCGTATACCTAAAGCTCTTATTGCAGCAATTTATATAATTATAATACTATAACCAACATTAAAAATATCGTGAACATCACTCCTATCCAACCGAAGCGCTTTGCTTAGCTTTATTTATTTTATCGGGCAAGGCGTTGGAAAAGGTTACCAATGTCGATATATCCATCAAATTACAATGTGGGTGTTGTTAGGATCAGAGTAAATATACTATTACTAAGTTGGTGCACTTTACCGCCCATGATTACATTTCCTTACTGTCAGGTGAAGTATATAAAAAAATCCCCATATTATAAGAGACACATTAGCCTGAAAGTAGAAACAATCTTAAAATGTTCATAAATGTACATTTTTTAACATTAAATACTTTAAACTTGCATGTACTTTGTTACTTTGTTAAACTAAACAAAGGATAAGTAGACGGGAAGTCGTTCCAGCTGAAGATATACTGTTCGTCAAATCAGATAAGTAGGTATTAATCGTCACGGTACCCTACATTTTAAGTAACACTGCCTCCGTCGACCCTTATCAACCCTGTTTATGTTATAATAAAATAAATGAGCCCTTTTTGTATACAAAAAAGCTTCTAATGCGGCTTGCATTAAGTGCTTTAATCCCTCAGTAATGGATCTGTTTATTCGATAGAAGTCTGTGAGAACGTCTATATCCTTAATGAGCAGATATGAGTGGATTATAAAGTTTTATTTTTACTGTCACATTTTCTGTAACAATGTTATTATTATAATATAAAAAACAAGGCATTTGTAAAATATACACTGCTTTTTATTAAAATATCGTAAACTATTACAAAAATGTACTTTAATAAATTTTTACTCTAATGAAATTATTTAATGAATTTTTGTTAGGAAGCTCTGTAAAATCAAAACCCTTATAAAGTCATTCGCTCGTCTACTATTTAGAAACTAATAAAAGTGGAAAATTTTTAATTGGTTTACTTAAATACTGTGTTTATAATCACCATATTAAAATCATCCTATAATCATATTAAGAAATACTAGCAGCGCGAACCAGACCTCAATTTTGACTCGCTCACAAAATCTCGGTATATGTTAGCATATTGAGCGAAGCGAGGTGTATACACCATCGAAATTGCATTTATAAAACGTTTACGCATTCAAATCTTCAACTATTTTTCCAAATGAGACACATTATTACATTTTTTATTTTTTTTTAATTTCTTTTAAAACCACCCCCAGACTGATGTATATCAGTGTGCAAATTTTGGAAATTTTCGGATATACCGGTTTTGTTTGATGCTTGCACAAAGTAAGCAGAAAAGTCTCTCATAGATAGCTTCGCTCAATTAAAGGAGAAAGAGAAGTTCTACTGTAACTTTGTGATATAAAAACCTCTATCCGACTTTTCTACAAATTTGTAAAAGCAAAAATAAATCATAAAATCGCAATAATAATTAACAAAACGAATGATGCCATTATTAAAGTATGTAAATTATGTAAAATATCATCCGAATTATTTCAAACAGAGCAAAGGAAGCGAGCCTCTAACTAGTTTAAATATTCTGTAGATATTTTGAAATTATTTATTTAAACACTATATATATTTTATACCTTGTTTAATTTAACATAATTGGAAATTTAACAAATATAAAAAAGCCCGATTCTCCTTAACCCCTTCCTCCTCTTGCCAGTCCTTTACCATGAATCGATGATACTGGAGATGCAATATCATTCGATAAATTTTCACATATAAAATTAATTTCTTATAAAATGGTCCATCGGTCAAATGCCAAATGCAAATACATTTACTATATATATCATAAGATGGTCCTTCAGATGGTATATGGCAAGCATGACCCGAACATATCTGAAACAAAAAATATGTTACAAATATGTTACTATTGCCTTTTATATTTATAGTAAAAGCGATAAAAAATTCAATGGGATTCATAGTGCCGTAGTATACAAATCTATAATAATTTACACTTCTCTGATAGGATGGTTTATCTATTTTGCTTAAGCATTGAAGCAGTCTTTACTTATTTTAAAATTCGAAATTATAATGTTATTAAAAAGCAATTTCCGTGAACGCCCAACAACAGTCTTTTATTGAACTATATTTCTAAACGCAACATAACATTTCTAGTTTCATTAGAAGTAATATGGCCTCTCTGAAAAAACATTCTAGATTTCATGGAGGAGTCTGTACTTATAATATTGGATTCTTCCTTTTCCATTTCCTTTTAAAAGTTGGCAAAAAGTTTCTGATATATTACAGTTATATATTCTCACATAAAAAATATTATTTGTTGATCAGGAAAATAACTTATTAATCCTTCCAAATTTAATTAAAATAAGTTTTTAATCAGTTTTTTTTTTCAATATAATTATGCGCATAAATACATTTTTTACATGTTATTTATATTATTTCTTAATCCTCAGGATGGTTTTCAATAGAAATCTCTTTCAGTAAATTTTCATTATATCTCAAGAAATTTCGGAGATCAGGTCAGAATTTAATTGGAAAAATAAAAATGTGTCAAAAAGATTAGGTAAACATTGTAGTTTAAATGAAATATTTTGATATTTATCATTAAATATAAAAAAGGAACCTTTAACTGAATTTCTTACAATATCAAATTTCTTTGAAAACATTCTAAAAATATTTTACTATATTCCAGAATTTTATATTACTTAAAGTTTAAGTATAAGTAGGTATACATCTCACGGGAGCGACCAATATGTCAGGGCGCCTAGATTCTCAGCAGAATTATTTGTTCTAATTTTTTTCCAGTATATTTTCCTTTCGGAAGCCGTAACAATTTATATTTTGTTTAACTGATTTATACTCTTTTGTCGTCGCGACCGTTTGCGGGACAAAAGAAATATAAAACTAATTCTGTATTTCGTACCTTTTAAATATTTCTAAGGGTCTTTTTATTTCGAGAACACTTTTTATAAATACAATACTTTTAAGAACTAAGTGACTAATATAACAACTATAATAAATTTATTTGAACACAATTTTAAAATAGCAATCGAAATCAGAATCCAATATATAGGGACAATGAAGTGTCTACAGTTGAATTAAAAAATCACGGACAACCTACATAAGAATTTAAATTTATATCTTACCACCAATTACCTTGTCTTACAATGTAAGGCTATTTTTTTATCATTGTAAAAATCCGTTAAGGATACCCCTTCACCAAAGAAGGTGATGGCCGGAGGGTTACATGGTATTACCCGAAAGCATAGAGCATGTTGCAATTCTTAAGGCAACCAAATAAAAAACTAACGTTTGCCCTCGTCGCCTGTGTTGGACGCCAAGGGATCGTTTTAGTACTCTCCGTAACACCCCGGCGGTAAATATAAGCGGTGGTAAACCCTATTTAGCCACGAAGTGTCGAACTAAGGTGTAATTTAAAAAGACGACGTATATAATTTCAGAAAAATCATAATACCGTGTTCTAAATATAAACTTACTTAGTTTAACTTACTATGCTTACTTATTTAGTTTTGTTACAAATAACGTATATATTTTTATTACTGTAAGCCTCAAAAGACACGAATTCGATTAAAGTAAAAACATGGATACTCAATAATGTTATATAAAATAGATTATCTTATATTATTAATTTTTGAGCTGAGTAATATAATAAAAGTTGCAAACCTAAAAAGAGGTAAAGATAAGAAATCATACGTAAATATTTCTGTCACATGTTGACAAAGAGATTTTACGGACTTTAATTGTTACGTTTATTGTCTGCCATTATCCATACTCTCTGCGCCATAAAGTGACTTTAATAAACATTCATCATTATGATAAATCATGAATGTGCCTCCTGCATTTGTATTCCTGACCCCTTTTCCGATACTTGCTAATTATTTAGGTGACTTAATGTCAGACAAAATGATAGATTGGCAAATCATTTAGGAATTTTAAATAGTTTCAAATAAACAGAACATAGAAATTACTATGGAAAGGAACCGTTAAATATTTATATTTCCTTTGAATATAAAACAAATTTTAAAGTTTTTCGAATTTACTATAAAATTATCTTTATTTTTTAGAGTTTATTAAAAGCAAAAACCATGTATTAAATGGCTTTACTTATTCTTTTCTTTAATAGTTGAAAGTATTTTTTCGTCATGAGCATGGTTTGTTTGTTAGTCAATTATACTAATACAGTTATACTAATACCTTCAATAATGTGATGAAAGCAAGTGGTAATATTTGATTGCGAAATTTTATTATATCCTATAAGAAAACTGAAACACAAAAATACCTTCACTTTAACTACAGCTATTCATTCATTTTAACTACTGCTAATTATACTTACTAATTAGTAGTAATAGAACTACTAATTTAACTATAAATACTTTGTAGACTAGACTTTGTAGCACTTCTCACCTGGAAATGAGGTATTATTATAAATTAATAATGAACATTATCAGTTTGGAAGGAATGGTTAGGACAATATTAAATTTGTTTGTAAATAAATTAAGTGTAGCTATTAAAGATTGGCCTCCCATTGTGAATCTCCAGCAATCAACATACTATCTGTCTATTGATTATCTATTATTGATTATCATTTCCAATCAAGAAAATTAACACAAACAAGTATTTAAAATATTCTTTAAGTCATCGTATCTTGTCATTTTGAAAGATGTATTTTCTGTATAAAATAATAATTTATATAAAAATAAGAACAATACAAATAATAATTATGGTTGGGTTTAATCCATTTTACAAAAAAAATATTTGACTACAAAAGAAACTTCATATTCATATATAATTTCCTTTTTTATTGTTTGAGTGGTTGAAGTAATGAGCTGGATCGTGTATTATGAATTACACACATATGTAAATCAAAAGTCATTATTCATTTAACAAAACTATAATAAATATTAACAATTAAAAATCTATTGGTCAAAATTTTTAAAGACGTATACGTACGTTTGTCTTTATATTTTTTTAAGTTGTCCACAATAAAAAATATGTTGTAAGGGCATTTTTTAAAAATGTCACATTTTTACTCAAGTTTTTCTGTACAAGAAAAAATATAATTATAAATTTAATCTCTTCTCTCCTCTTCTCTCCTCTTCTTACTACTTAGTATTTCCGATTTTGCGTTATAAAATAGAGACTGACTATTCCAAAAGGAGAGAAACAAAAAAGATGCACTCGAAATGTGGTGCTGAAGGCGTATTCGAATACCGTGAAGGATCATATGCACAAACTTCTGTTTTCTCTTCGAAATTTATATTTTAACTCGATTTTTCAGCTTACATCTAGGTTAAGGCCCTAGGACCTATATTTTCATTAAAAGCCTTGGAAAATGAAAATTTTTGGCACTATCTAAGGAAAAACTTTACAATTTAGAGTAATGTACAGAGGTTATAATGCAAGACATCAATAAGTTATTAAATTATTTATATCTCAGGCTGTGTTACCTCGTAATTTTCAATAATATAAATAGAATAGAAATTGAAACTTAGATAATAGCACGTAAAGGTTAAAGATTTGCATATATTTATATACTTTGTCAAACAAACCAAAGAATCAGTAAACGGGAAGAAGTTTTAGTGGTAGCTGTGCTGATAAACAAATTAGACAGGTAGGTAATAACTGTCACGATACTCTACATGATAAGTAGCACAGCCCCCGTCAACCCTTATCAACCCTGTTTATGCTATAGTAAAATAAATGGTGTGCATTAACTGTTTTAATCTCTCAGTAATGAATTTTTATTCGATAGATATCTGTAAGTGTACAAGTGTATAATCCTTGATATTGCCTGTTAATCTAATTATATTACGGATGTGATAGGACTGTAATATTTTATTAATATTTCTTCATTTCTGTACTTTAAAATTTACACTTGACATATAGTCACAACATATTTTAATAAGTTGGCAAAAATCTTGCTTTACGGAAAAAATACTGATTTGCGAAAAAAATATTAATGCGTTTAACTAATTCACTTGAAAAATGTTCAAGATATAGTAGTTCAATATTACTACCCTTGGAATGGTTAAGATAAGTGATACTTTTAATATTATTAATATAAAACTTTACATTTTTTGGTTGACTTGGCTAATTGATATTTGCGTCTTAGTTTCTTTTCAAGATTGTTAGAGAAATTGCTATAAATTTTAAAGTTTTTTTTTCTGAATATTCCTTTTATTTATTCAACGTAGCATTTCAGTTGTAATCCAAGGCTTAATAATGCATTTATGATTTGGTATTTTTTTTACTATATTCATGCTTAATTGCACCTACGTTTTTTCGGAAATAGCATTAGAGCTGAATTAAAATCTAGTTTAGTTTTAATTTTAAAAATTAATTAAATTTTGTTAAATATAATATTACTTAAATTTAAAAGAATCTTGTATTGATCTGTAACTATGGAGTTCATAAAAGCTTCATAATTGACATTCTTTATTTTAAGAATATAATGATCCAAGCAATTATACACTCTAGTTTCTAGAAAATGTATGATGTCGGTCATATCAATCTGTCATCGCTATCTCTAACATATGGAACAGAGGAAATGGAATGTATAGCACATATTTTGAATACAATTTCGCGCTAATGCTTTCTATAAATCTCGTCTACTTATCGAAATGAACCAAACCATAAGTTTATATTGTGCATGGTCTATTGTGGTAATCTATCAATTTCGCTACGTTCTTCGAAATATTTATTCTTATACACAGACAAGAAACTATAACTATGAAGTCTTAAAACTTGCGCATCTCCATTCAAATATTTTCAAATTGCGTAGACAAGAAACTACAATACTTTGAACTTGTTTAAGATTAAAATTTCATTTGAAGGTTTACGTGAACTTTTCTCTTTTATTTAAAAATTCATGTTTTTATTTTATGAATTCGAAATAAATGTTCATGTTTCTTTAATTCTGAAGAATAACTCAATTCTCAAAATTGAGATATCGAGAAAGTTATTATTAATATATAAATAAGCACTTGTGATAAACGATGAATCCAAATGACTTCGCACTTTTGAAATTAATTTACTGTGTTTATACTTTTGTCACTTTATTTGTACATTTTCAAAGAGTTAAGAGATATTATAAAGGGTATTAATATAAATGTGTCTTTTTTAGAGCAAACTCACTTTAAATATCCTTAAATTAAGTACTTATTTTGAAAAGTGCGACAAATGGAAAGGAAATCTCATATATCACATTTCTATACCAAGCCATATAAATGTAGCTAGAAATGATACATATATTTATTTATTTGGGTTGTAATTTTATCCCTTTGAGGAACCAGAAATTTATAGAAAACTCATCAGAAATCTTAACTGAAAGATATTAATAAGGCATAAGTCACTTTTCGTGATCCGACAGCATGATAAGAGAGGTAAACACCGTAATTAAGAATTAATATTTTTGTTTTTAATAATTCAAACTTGTACATAAACATATGCATAAATTTCAGTTTCATTAGAGAAAATCTAACGTAGAATACCAATAATTAGTTTGAGACAAGTCTTCTTTATAGAACGACAAATATTGAAATTCAGCTCAGAATTTAATTTGTTTTTGTAAATTTAAAAATAAAAGTATGAATTCCGCAAAGGATCAAAAAATATATCAACGGGGCTTTAATCTCGGCAACCCTATTTGTTTACATTTTTTTACAACATATTTTCCCTTCGGAAGCCTTGACAATTTACATTTTGTTTAACTGATTTATACTCTCTTCTCACACTCTTTGCGGCACAAAGGAAATGAAAAACTTATTCTACATTTAATACAGTTTGACCTTTTACATTATTCTCTTTACTAGAAGACTTTTTATAAATGAGAAAAAAAAAATTAACAATAACCATAATTAATTGAGTTATTAAATTATTTATACAAATATTAAAGAAGTTTTTTAAGCTAAACAAATAGGTATGCCAGCGACAGTTAATTGGATAAATTTTGTACACACTGTATATTATAAATTAATATTTAGAATTTCTATATTCTGTGACTTGAAATCATAAAAAGATGTGTTCAGCACCAGGTACATACTAAATTTTAGCGTTATTGAACGTCTTGATCTTCAAACAATTATTCAGACGATGTAATAATGCATTGGGTTCAAAGACTATTGGCATTGTATTGTCATTAATACAATACCTGTTGTAATACTGACATCTACTAACGTTAGATAAATACCAATACTTGAAGATATAGTTAATAATATTGACATAGTATAAGACTTTTATAATTATGTAGACTTTTTTAATAATTGACTATTAACAAAAGCATTTATGTAATTTTCCAGAGAAATATATTAATATTTCATTAAAAGACCGTTCTAAAAGACAGAACTGTCAACAATAATTATAAACATATTTTTTCAACCCAGAAAGATATGTAAAATACAAGGATATCCTTCAGAGACAGAGATACCTTTCAGAAGAAAAAGAGCATGCTTTTCTAAGACTTAAATTTATACGTTGGCAATTTGTGAGAATATAATATATTTACAATGGTTTTTTTTTATATATATTAGGAAACTTTAAACGTAAATCGGAACGTTATGAAAAAGTAATAAAAATCGACAGTCTTCAGTGTATAGGAAAAAAATCTGTAAAATATGACAAAAATATTGTTTTATATATGTCGTGGATCATAAAATTTTAATAAGTAAGCTTATTAGTTATGGAATTGGGGGGAATCTGCTTAAATTAATAGAAAATTATTTGCAAATAAGGAAATGAATGTGGTATTAGGAGGGTATGAATCCAAAACTTTTTTTTCTACATCCGGCGTACCACAAGGTTCTAAACTAGGCCTATTTTGTTTAATATATTCATAAATGATGCTATTCAATGCTTTCACCATAGCAACTTTGAGTTTTATGCAGACGATTCGAAAATTTATAAAAATATAAAAACGGTTGAGGATTCCATTCTCTTACAACAGGATTTAAATAGATTTGAGGTTTGGTGTACACAAAATCATTTGAAAATGAATCATCACAAATGCTACCTCGTTAGTTTCTGTAGAAAAACATCTGAAATAAAATTCAGGTATAGCATAAATGGCCACTCAATAAAAAAAAAATAATCAAATTCGTGACTTAGGAATAACTGTCGACTCAACGTTAAGTTTTATTCCTCATGTGGATGATATAGTATCGTCTTCTCTTAAAACACTAGGCTTCATTATTAGATGTACGAAAAATTTTAAAAAATCAAGCACGAAATTGTTATTATTTAATTATATGATAAGAAGTAAACTTGAATATTGCTCAATTGCTTGGAATCCATTTTACCAGGTCCACAAAGATAGATTGGAAAGAATTCAAAAAAAAATTCTGAAGTTTTTGTCATTTAAAGACGGTTTATTTAATCATAATAATAGTTATGACTCATTATTAAAGTTTTATAAAACGCTCTCACTCTCGCATCGTAGAGATATCATTGACTTGTGCTTTTTACATAGAATATTGTCTGGGGTTGTAGATTCTTCAAGAATACTTCAAGAGATTGATCTTTTTATAAGGCGGCCAAATGCGAGACTTTTAAACATGCCAACTTTTAAATGTAAATTCTCTAGAACCAATTTGGGTTTAACAGCCCAGTTAAATAGAATTATTATTATTATTTACATACAAGTGAGCAACCACCCTCTTTTTGCATGTTAAGTTAGCCTTTAAATGGGATATACTTTGTAACTTTTTTATTCAACCAAATGTTATAATATAATTTTTTCATTGTATATCACGTTGGCTTCCTATTGAATAAATAAATAAATAAATTAGTAGACTGTAATATAATCAGACTAAAAAAAACTATACTATAATAAAATAAAAAATATACTTTGAGAAAATCATGACAAACATCTTTCTTGTGTTAACACAAACTGTCTTTTTGTGTTTTACACAGGTTAACTTTGATATTCTACACCTTTTAGACGTGCAATAGCACCAAAGTTGCGTTTTTTTACTGAAGGGTTTCCAACTCATCTGTGGGAGCCAATACTAATGTGAACATTATCAATGTTGCTTCACCAAATAACACTTTATTTGCTTCTATTCTTTGTGTCATCCAGGGTAGTTGAGTTTCTGAGTTTTTTGACTTCTCAGTTACCTCACGATATAAACTATATAAACTTTTAAAAAGTGAAATGAAAAAAAATTAGTAACACTAACAGTTACACAAAAGAAAACCATTCGCCTCGCGAAAATGTCAACTCTTCATAGTCGCTGAACATATCCGTCTCGCTATAAGGTGCACTGACAATAAAGTTGACTGAAAAAGACAACTTAAAACGAGCGTCTAATAAACAGAGATAGCAATATGTTTATTTTCTGGGCGCCACTGCGAAGTAGGATATTTCCTGCTAAAACGGTTTCAAGTATAACTTTTGAATTTCAAATATTGTATTTTACAGATCAGTTATATGAATTTTTTTTTAATTTTTGTTTCTACACGTATATTCGATTACCTTTGAAAAAGCAATTTATTTCCGTAAAGACTTCGTTAACAAACATGAATGACGTGTCAAATAACACCTACCCTTTGTAACGAGACGGTAAATATTTAAAGGAAACTTTTTACAATACACGATAAATAATACTTTTATTCGAAATATAATAATGATGATTTTATAGTCAGAGAATAAAGAAATAAAAACAATTTTTCTCAGTCTTCTGCACATTTTTGATAAAATATAATAATAACACATAAACCTTAATAGAACCTGCGATCTCTAGACAACTATATTGACTCTGTGTCGAAGTGATTAATTTATAGACTTAGTGTTAAATATTTCCCAAATATTATGAAATGGTAATAGCGATAATTAAGAGATCTGAAAGTGTGGAAAATTTTACAAAATTTCCAATTATTTTAAATCACATATAATATAATTGTTACAAAAAAGTATTTATAGTAATATATTTCTTAAGAAAATTTACCTTTGAAACAATTATTAATATTATTATTAAACAATTATTAAAATTATTATTAAGTTATATATATATTTGATATTTTACTATAAAATTTATAGTAATATCGCAGATAATTGTACAATCATAATCGTAATTAATACCTAAGTAGGTTTGAAACTTATTTTCATAATTCTTGGAAAACTTTGAAAGTGTTTTAATTAATATATATAATGTAACATATTTATATATGAAAATGTTTAGTGCCGATGCTGTTGCAAGTGCCTCGTGCTTCGAAAATCACCATTTTTAGTATTGCTTACGACTTATCTTTATAATTTGGTTAATTTAGTATATAGGTCATGTTTAAAATTTGTTGATTTTAACTCAAATATCAGCTTTATAATTTTTTTTATTTATGTAAAAGTTTAATCGAATATAATTTTATTATAAATAATTTGTTATTTATTTAAATTAACGATGAATTTAAATAATATTTGGTTAAACTATACAACTATACTACATTGAATAAACTATTAAGAAAAAAATCTATTTTAATATACCCATTAAGAACAAAAAAACAAACGAAACGTACATGACTGTTCATTTAATATTTTAAAAGGAAAAGAGATAAAACCAAAAAAGTATAGTTTGTCTAAGACTGATCATCAATCTTCATTAACAAGGCTTGTTCTCTCAGTTCTTACAAAATTTCTTGTTATTAAGTCAATTCTGCAATGATAAATTACTTGATAAAATATTAATTTAATATATATAATAAGTAATCGTATATGTTTCTTTCCAAGTAGTAATTACAAAAATTTTCACGCTTTTAATTCTTGCATTACATTTTAAATTTAAATGTGTATTTGTGTGAAACCAACGTATATCATAACTTTATTATTTTAATTTTATAAGTAGTTGTTAATATATAATAATGATAATATATTTTTATAAGAAGATAAATAATTGTAAGAACATATCTTCTTTTTGGGTTTTCACTTTTCAATAAACAAAATAACAATAATCGTTTGTCTTCAGATATGAAACTAATTTTATTGTGTAATCTATTTCGAATTTATTTTGTTTAACTGATATTTATACTTGTCATGAACAGAGGTTTATTAATATATAGTTTTATAGGAATTGCAAACAAATTTTTAAATAAGGCAAACAAAATCCAATAAGTATTTAAAAATAATAAAAAGCAATATTGTATAATTATTTTAAGAAAATTAACTTTTTTTTAATAAATAAATTCAGATAAACGAGTTCTACTAAAACACCCGTGTATTGTATATTGCTTCTGCAAACCTCCGCAGTGTGTCAAATTTTTCAAGACAGGACCTACCAAAGCACTGAAAACACCATTGGTAATGAAATAATTCTTACTACAACTCTTACTATACACTTTTTGAATATTTATAAAAAGGACACATATTCATCTTTCAATACCGTGTCCCTTAAGGGCACCCAAGACTAAGGTTTGGTTTTTATACTAGCTAAGCGCATAAGATGCTGCTTCAATAGCTCTTTTTAGTAAATATATAAATATTGGATACACGACTTTAAAAGTACTCCTATTTCGTCAATTTATAATAGCCGTACAACAACCTGTCGCAAAAAGTTTTACATTTAACAATAACTTACATTAAAATTATTGATTTCTGAAAACAATATATCATACTAGTCAATTTATATTTTTATTTATCCACGAAGAGATATGGTATTCATCTAAGGAAAATTGGAATATTTATCATTTATAATACCAAATCATTTTCAGTAATTAGTAGTGTAATATTAAACAACTATTAATTATAGACAAGGATCCTAAAATATATTTTATTTCAACTTCCAAAGAACCTTCAAAGTTTGTCGAAAAAATTATAAATGATTATTTATTTCTTTCTTAATATTTTTTTGTAATTACTTTTGTTTTAAGAAGTGTGTTCAAAACATCGTATTAATATAAGAAATATTTTATTTCCAACATGTCTTTATTCATTTGAATGTATTTATTGTAACAAGACGTCGTTTACTTATACGGTAAAGCTTAAAATTTTGTAAATCAATAATGCATTTACGGACCACATATTTGCTGAAGAAATATTGCAAATTTGTATATTATTCTGGGGCTGGTAATTATTGGTATGATGACTCATACCAAAGTACTCCCCGATATAAATTTTATAGTTATATTTCATTTTCAATTTATTTTATCATGATTTTACTTGAAAATTTAGCAGCTTTTTTCGCAGATTTTCCGGAAGTAGAAAAAAAATCTGCAGTAATGTTTTCGGCTATTCACAATATTATTGTTCTTAAAATGTTTTTTTTACTTTTTCACAAAAGTTCCATTAAAATATTAAACTATGAAATGGCCTCGTCACTGGAACACATAGAAGAAGACAAAGTTATGAAACAACAGTGGATGAAAGTACAATGGGGAATAATATTTTATGTGATAACTGTCTACTTGTCACTAACTGCTTATGGTGTCGAGAGTTTTAGAAAAGTTCTGGTTGAAGGTAATTTTTATATTTCTAAAATTTTAAAATTATTTTCTTAAAAACCCATTAGGGACAAACGATTTAAGATAACATTTACTCATAAAAACACTGAGTACACTTTTTGCCTTAACAAACCAGACCCTATTTTATTAATTTCAGCGAATTCATTTAATTCATTTGCTTGCCTTTAGGTTCGCCATTTTACACTGTGGTGACATATATACCAAATTATTATGATGTCTCCCTTATGGCAAGTTTTCTCCGAATATTTTTTTATATAACGTGGTTGTACATGATGTTGCCAATGATGGCTGCTGACTGTATGCCCATAGTACATCTTATTACTATGGCATATAAATTTAAAACACTCTGCCGTTACTTTGAATGCATAAGACTAGAATTCGATCAAAATATAATTGTAATGAACATGGAGGGTGCAGTTCAATTACTTAAGTCAAGATACCTGCAAGGCATTATAATGCACCAAAAACTAATTTTGTAAGTTTTGCAGTTAATTAAATATTAAAAATAATTAGTGGGTAGTTATTTTAAATTTTAAAACAGCGACACTCATAAGACTGTTGTTCAGTTTAGCGGAAGAAATAAATCGCGTTTTTGGGATAATAATGTCACTGCAAGTTTGTGAAAGTTCGGCAGTTGCAGTATTGCTTTTACTGCGTTTAGCGGTAAGTTAAAGCTGTCATAAAGAAAATAATTGTTTGCTAACCATTAAACTATATTGAGACTTTCAGCTTTCTTCAAATCTCAACTTGACCAACGCTTTCATGACATATACATTTGTGGGATCGCTTTTTTTCTTACTGGCTCTTAATCTATGGAATGCTGGAGAGATAACTTATGAAGTAAGAAGGTTTATAACATATACAATAATAACGTTTTTAATATGGGATACAAATTTAAATATAGTATTAAATAAAACAGGCTTCCTTGCTGTCAAACTCCATGTTTTATTGCGGATGGCATCTGTGCAAATTGGATAAGCAGGCCCACAAGGATATTAGGCATTTAGTTCTAATCGGATGTGCTCAAGCTCAGAAACCATTAATACTTAAGGCTTTTGGTATACAAGATTTATCCTATAGTACTTTTGTATCTGTAAGCATTGATCTTTTTTCCTTCCTTTTTACTTACTGTAAAGGTTAATTAGCAAATAACTTATTATCTTTATAGGTTGCAAGAATGACATATTCCATTTTTGCAGTCTTTTATCAACGACGGGAATGACAACTTCACAAGCTTAAGATGTATGTTAGATCGGATTTCAGACACTTGTCTTCATTTTATTCATTATTTTAACTGCTAATATCTTTTAATCAGTCTTTAAATTAATTCAACTTGCTTTTTAATTTTCCTTTGTCACATTTTAATTAATGCTCACGTATTTTTTTACAAAACAATACCTTTCATACGTCAATAATAACATTTTTTTACTGAAAATGCTGCTACTAATTTTGGATATTTTATTTTTTAAATATAATATCTTTTGCATAGTTTATTGTTGCGTTAATAACAACAGTATTTAAATAATAATAATAAATAACTTGAGTTTTATATTGAAATTAATCAAAATTAACAGTAAATATTTTTACAGATTTGGTAACTATTTAAATAGGTACTTGGATATGAAATGCGAAAACAAATGCCAATTTGTATTACAATTTAATAATATCAAATAATAAATTTATTAACTGACATTAATCACAAACTTTATCACGTTGTAAACTCATTTGTGAATATGTTAATCAAAACATTTAAATTAAATTACACGTACAATTATTGTAGCAAATACTGCTTATCGCATACAATAAATTGTTTACTGGAGTTTATTAAAATTTCGATTTTAGCGATATAATATTTAACATTATATTAATATTATAATATTATATACAAACAAAGTTTGTAACTTTATATGTTTGGTTCAATTTTCGATACTACGGATTCAATTCTTAAGATTCTTGTACTAATAATAAATAGCATTCAAGGATAAAGATTATTGTCCCTAACTACTATAGGTATTTATTTATCCTCCTTATATACCTCAAATGGTAAACATGTTCCAAATTCCGATAACTTGATTGAGTTGAGGGTTCACAATTGCGTTGCCTTTGCATCGCAGCCATAAAAGGATTTATCGTAATTATGGTTCGTACAAACGTATCTATTTCCTATATATCGTTTACACATTTAAGATTTTCGAATTCCGTCCCAATACACACGGTTATAAATAAAACTACTTACCTCCAAGGCCGGCAACGCTGTTGTGTGTCTTCGGATGTTGCAAAAGTCCGTGGGCGGCGGTGATCACATTTGACCTGTGACCCGCACGCTCGTTTGCCCTCCTTTTACATAAAAAAAACGCTAAATTTATCGAAACTATTAGCGATATGGTGACTTAATTGGTAGAGCGACGGAACGGTTTCCTAGAGATCATGGGTTTGAATTCTGTTTGACCGGTCTAAATTTGTCTTTAAATTTTTGTTTAAAAATTCAATAAGCTTAACAAGCGTTTAAAATTATTTCAAATACCAGTTTCGCTGGTTTCATCATTGCATTGTTATAGTATTTTACAGAGTGAGACACATTAGTTAGGATTTTTGAAAAATTCCCGATAGATGACACCTCAGTCACGATTCAGATGTTTAAATGTATAGTTTTAAATTCATTGAGACGGGCAGGTATACGGTATTTTTATGGTAGTACGGTATTTTTTTACCATTTTCATTTCTTAACTTTTAAAAGTCGTTTAATTCAACTAAGATAACTGAACATAAAGTTTAGATAATTACTGCCTACCTACCAAATGTTAATTTTGAATTAGTTTTGAAGCCTAGATATATTTTCAAATGAAAAAGTTTATTACCAGCGGTTAAATTAATTGACGATAAAACAGTTTATTATTGTAAATATTTCCTTGGCTATAGCATTTAAATTTCAATTATATTATAAATAATATATCCCAATAAGTGGAATATTTAATTTTTAATAAAAAACATAATCAAATATTTTTTACAATTCAAATTTTCATATCAGACATCTTCTTTTAAATCAAATTCGGTAAATGATAAATGAACAAGCTATCTCTTCATCAATTTCAAATGTCGGATGACTCGTCAGATTTTTCAATACCTTGAATCAGTTATTTGTGTTAGCGACATACCATTACTAACAGTCATTTTAAGCTTAGGTTCAATATAACCTTTTGATATATATATTAAGGTTTCTACCGTATTTTTAAATAAATATACCTTTTCAATATTGATTGTCAAGCGTACTCGTTCTTCTCAATTTCAATGCTAGTAACTATAAGCCCCTGTGTTGAGGCAGGGCATGTAGCTAGGAACAATATTATCAAAAATCTTAATTAGATATATATTTACTTGTAAAATACTTATTTTTAATTCAAATTCTTTTTTATATAAAACAAAGTAATTGAGGGTTTTCAGAATATTTTGATGTTGTAGGGATTTTGAACGCAAAAACACTACATTTTAATAATTTATTAAGTTTAATGGAATGTATAATATTTGAATATATTAATAGTGTACGAATAAAAAAACTAAGCAACCTGGGAACTGTATTTGATTGTTAACTAAAGTCTGTAAGCTGTGCGCGGATGTGAAGGCCTGTCAGGTCATTTAACGTCGACCGACATCCGTCACTAACTAATTACTGAAGATGGATAGAGTTGCTTAGACATATTACGCTTATATTACGGGCATGGTTTCAATATAAAAGCTTTATTCTACTAGCTAATATCTAGTTAAAGAAAATATTTTATTTAATTTATCTCTAAATATGTTTTATTTCTTTTATATTATATTATATAAAAAAAGATTTTGGTTGAATTGTGCTCTTTTTATATGTTGCACGTACTTGACAAGAATATTAAAGAATTCAGTCCTAAAAAAAAAATAATTCTCATTTAGATTGAAGCAATTTTTATGAGCCAGTGAAAAAATAAAAATGTTAATTTTAAAAAAGTATTTCAATGGGTAAATAAATACTACTTGTTTGTGAATTGTTATAAATGTGATCACTTTTTGTTGACATCAACACGCTTCAGGCCAGTAATATACAGGTTAGAAACATTTAACTAAATACTAAGTGCTGCAGAACGGATCAGAGTAATGACTTAACTATTAGCTTTAAAACGTCGATGAAATTAGTGAAGAATGAGAAAGTGACCTTTTTTTATTACACATTTTTTTTTTATTGTAATTTGTAAATCATTACTTCATATACAAACTATACAAACTAGCCTGTCTCTATATAATTATAATTGCCTTATATAGACATCACCTAAAACTGAAGAAATTAGTATATTTTTAGTCTAAGTCTTATATAAAATTCATTCTCGATAAATTCGACAAATTAACTATATTATATAAATTAATTTTGTGAGAGCATATTAGAATATTATTTATTAAAATAAATAAATTATTTTATTATATTAATTTAAAACATATAACGAATAACAAAAGTTAATCAGTACGATTTGTAAATTATCATTTTTGTTGTTCAACCAGTTGCTATATTTTGCACCCAGCGCCTGTTAACTGGCACGTTATTGTAATTACAGTAAGCATTTAATTACAAATGTACATTGAATTATAGCGATTATAACGTCTGTTATTTAAGCGTTCTGGACATTTGTTATATGAATGTGCATTTTGTAAATGATTTTCTATTTATTTTATTTGAGAGTTCTATTTATTAAAACTTGAATTTATAGTAGTATTTCACTGTAGAATTTTATTTTAAAAACTTATGTTTAAATATATTGTATATATTATATTTATATATAAATATTAAATATAAGTGTCCTCATATATTTAATAACTGTTAGAATTGAATTTTGGTTTTGTATGGTTGGTAACAAAACATAGCGAGTTGCGTAATAAGATCACAATAAAATTAATCGAAAAATAATTACGAAAAAAAAACTCACAAGCAAGACATGCAGTATAATTTGTATATTTTTTTAAATAAGTTGATCATTTGGAAAGAGTAAAATCCTGTACAATAGTGGAAAATTTATGAACAAAACAAGCAGACAATATAAAAAACCGTATCGCTAAATAAAGCCATTGTTAGTTATAAAAATCAACATCGCGATAATAATTGAAACCAATACAATATATTCCAACTGTCAATTTAGAGATTGCATTGGTTTGTGATTTTGGGGCTATTGTATAAATATGAAAACAAAAAAGGAGTATTCGAATATGAAGTAACAATATGTAAAAACGTACAAAAAAGTAAATAGTTTTTTAAAATTAAAATAAAGGTACATTTTGAAATAAATATTGATCATAAATCGAATGCTACAATATATTACTAATGCTATTATACTACAATACACTAACAAGAAAGAAAGAGGCCTTGTCATAAGCGATAGTCACGTTAAAGTAATAGCAATATGAGGAGAATGTAACTGCGGTATATTTGAACTAGATTGTCATATTAAGCTATTTATTTATAGTTTAGAAAAATTTGCTATCTCCGTTTTATTTTCGTAATATTATATTCACTACTCAGAAAATAAATTGAATGTTTCTAAGAAAGAAAAAAAATATTTTCTAAAAAATTTTAATTGTTTTGCCCAACAGTTATCTTCTTCTTCTATATTGGACCATAATTACTTGCATATATACAATATACATAATTTAGTGACGCAAGTTTGGTCGTAATCACTGCCTGGAGTAGAGGTACGAGCAATTGAAACTAATATTTAAAATTGAACGCCTGAACCTTGGCTGCTAGAATATTCATAAAATTATATTGTGCACCTGCGAACATGTAGTCATTGCAAGACGACATTCTAATGTAATATTATAAAATTACAATGTCTTAGAAAAATTATATGATACTACTTCCAGTGATTCCATCCGTATGGAGAAAGCCGTTCGAAACACTTTGTTATCCTTAGCCCTGGCTATTGATGGAACCTGGGAAAGCAAGTTTTTCTTAATTTGCTTTAAAGTGAAAGATTAATATATATAGGTTTAAATTAAATATATCTGTTACATGTTTATCCAAAAATCTGAAAGAAAAGGAGTGTGTCTTGAATTTATATAAGTCCTTTGGAGATTTTTTAATTAAATCTTAGTTCAATAATTTGTTACTCATAATTTTTACCAAGATATTTTATATCTAATTCACGATGGTAACACAAAAACTGAAATAATGTATGTTTATTTTATTTATAGTTTGTAATTTCGGTTTCGTTTAGTTTCAAATAATATTTTTTCTAATAAAGTTACAGTTAAATAAAAATTAAAATTTTAATGAGTTTTATAGTACTCTTATAAAGTCATGTTTGAGGCATTAATTGTGATTAGATCAAATCAATTGTGAATTCTTAAATAAAATATGTTCGCATTTAATAATATATATAAAAATGAATACTGGAAAAATATATTGAAATTAAATATATACGTTAGTTTCATGCACTACATTATAAAATAGCCCTTGATATCACTAAAGGCCTTTTATCAAACCTATTGCATATTTTATAAATTATTATATTCATTTATTTTGTCTAAATTAAACTTATTCTATATTATATATTATTAGCGAAATATAATTAAGGATGTATTTGAAACCTTCTCCTAAATTAGAGTAATTTTAATGAAGCTAAGCTCTTATTTTAGGAAGAGGGCCTTTTCCCTGAAATAATAATTAGATATTTCAATATGAGTTTGATAGAATTAGAAGTTAGTTCCACATAAGGGTCACATAAGGATAAATCTTAAGTTCATTAAAATATATATATATTTATTCTTTAAAGAATTATAACTTAAATGGTTATTTGTTATGGTAATTAACAGAATTACTATGTGTGGTTCAATCAGTAAATTCTATTTCCTTTCCTAAGTAGGAAGTTATTGTGATGTGGCTTGTAACTATTACTGGTTGTTATTTTATACATATAATATTATTTATATATAAGTATTCATTCGTAACCCTCCATTTACCTTGTTTTGATCATATTGTTCACAAGACAGAGCGTTGTCGGATTTTTAAATTAATTTTGAGTAAAATATGCTAGAAGTATGAAGAAAAGCGTTAACATTTTAATTAGATACTTGAAAAAATATTTCTTCTTTCTTTAAATACGCCACCTCAGGAACGGAGTCACTGGCCATAGTCAAAGTGCAATGAAATATAAAAATACTGGCTCAAAATATCATGGATTTTATATACTTTCAGAAAATATAAGTATTAAGATTGGTTTTTTGTGTGCCGATAATCTCATTTACAAATTAACTTTTATAATATGAAAATATAAAAATTTTTAAATGTAATTATTAAACAGAGACAAAACCGCCGTTATTATAAAACACATTTATAACAATTTTAGCGGAATGAGATCACGTCCTTTTAAATTATTTGAGTAATTATCCTCATTGTCCTATAATTAATTAGACAGTATTATTCACTTATTACGGTTTAAAATGATATTTCATTTCAAAATCTCCATTAATATTTTTGAATTATTATAATAAAGAAATATTATTTATTCTATGAATATTCATAATCTAATTTAGTTATAACTTAACCAATTCTATTTAAAAACAAAGGTGAAATGAAATAATTCGAAACATTGAAGAAATTTTATTATTACAGATTCTTGTAAAATACTTTTATTGGTTTTTTAGATTTTAGTCAACGCCCTATCGAGTAGGAAAATAAATATTTTTTGTAAATCCTCGACAAATAGTGTATAAATAATATATTTTTAGATTCTTCATAAGATTTATCAATAGATCAACTGAAAAAAATTGTCAGAATAATAAATAAAAAAATACGGAAAGTTTATTTAAAATTAACGAAATAATATATATTGTTAGTAATATTATAAAGCGAAAAAGATTGTTTGTTTAAAACAAAACAAACTGATCTTCTTTCTGGCTACGATAAGCGGATAATAATAAGGAAGCCTATAAGATTATCTAGCATTGTAGTAATATTCTTAAAGTGTATAAAATTCTTCTTCCGCGTTTGGACTGGGACTAACAGTTAGTATAAAATACTTCCACAGAATGTAACATACATATTAAACAGTTTTAAGTAATTATTTTGCTTTCAATCAGTGCTAGTATCCATTAGTGAAAGTTCATTCAAAAGGAAATATGTTCACGCTTGAACTAGTAAACTCCCGTTTACAATTAATACAGATTTGTTTCATAAAATATTTTGTTTTCATTTAAAAATATTTTTATGTAGATTAAACAAAATAACCAATAACTTACTTCATTTAATTTGTTAATATAAACCAACTAAAATCATATATGGTATCAAAAATTGCAATTTATTTTTAATGGAATATATTACAGAACTTATCTATAAAAAGATGTAATTACATAAATATTTATCTTATTAATATTATATTTCCTTTTTACTTTTAAGGTATTTAAATGATTCCAAGGTAATAGTTTTTTTAATCAGAGATGGCATATTATATTACTATCGGTGAGTCGTGTCGCGGGCAATAGCTAGTATATGATAATACTAAAGCTATTTTATACAATATTAATAATTCTTCCAGTTAACTATTGTAAAAAAATTCAGTTTCTAAAATTTATACCCTTCTATTTTGCCTCGTCAAGCAGTGAAGTTTGATTGAAATTTATTAAAGTATACATTTTTTAATTATATTTTTTTATTATTATAATAAATATTAATCTTATTAGCTTATATTAAGTTCCTAATTAAGGAAGTTACTAATCATCTCGATTTTCGGAAACTGTTTTTTTGTAACATCTCTACGTTGTAAGGAGTACTACACATTTAAATAAAATATGTTCTTGTTTATTTAAAAATATGTAAGAGCTTTTTTCAATTTTATTTAGTAATAGTTATATAATATGCTACATCTGCAATCAGATATTTTAATTAATCTTTAGTAAAAGAAATACTGGAAAGGATGTTATGATGAATAAAGTGATGGCTAAAATAATAATAATAATATGATATTTTTTAACCAGGAGGTTAATGTCATGGGACTCGCACCCATTACTTCGTGATTTTATATTAAATTTTCACGATTTATAATTATTATAAAATATTATACATCGTCTGGACTCAAATGAATTAATTGGAATTACCCGTTTAGTTTCCAACTGCCTCCTGAACTATTCACAAACTCATGTATAAGAGCCTCCCATGGGTTTAAATTACTATGGTGAGAGGCAATAAATTGACTTCAGTAGAGCGGGCTTAGAATATTAAATATAATTATAAATGTTATTTAATAAATAATTGTTCTGGTGTTATGTTAAAGTGACAAGAAATACACTAAAGCTTAATTCTACGTACGTGAAGTACGTTTAGTTATAGTATATACTTTACAATCAATTTCCATGAATAAAAAGTATGAATACTTCAAATGAATATAGTTTGACATTTGGCTAATTGGTAAAAGGTTGTTTTATTAAAAAATTATCAAAATAACTCTTATTATATTATTTTTTCACAAAAAAAACTCTCTAGTATCATTGTCTTTCAAGTAACCTCTGACTTTGGTAAGAAATAGAAGCTTTTAGTATATAATTTTTAAAAATCTAACAAAATTACCTTTATAATTCACAACGTCCAATAATCAATTTTTAACAGATAACAAATCATCTACTACCCGCTACATTTGCAGAAGCAAAATCCACTTTCAACCGAAGTTTAAAGTGGATTTTTTGGATCACCGCTCCGCTCCGCTGCGGCTTAACAATAAAAGCGATTTATTTTTCATGAACACAGTTCACATTAGTAAACAGGAATAACTTACAACAAAGCTTTTACTTGACGAGGGCCTTTGTAAATAACTCAGGCAATAATCACAATACATGTACGAATAAAGAAGAAAATAAACAATATAATTTAAATATCTTTAAACTAAGGGGTTGTTACATTTCAACAAATTGTTTAATCATTAAAAATTTATTTGTTATGTCACACCTTCTATCATATGGTTTAGTTAAATAGATATTTATTACATGATAGTGCAATAGATCAAGCATATGGCATCAAAATCTTAGAATATAATGATAGGATATTCAAAACCATAGTTGGTTTAATTTGTTTTATTGTAATTCTTTTATTTTAACTTTATTTCTTGTTCTTCTTGTTTTCAATCTTGTTTTCAATTTTAAGAAAAAAAAATATTAATTTAAATACATTAATTTTTTTTGGATCTTCTGGTTGTGATCGTTGTATTTAATAATAATTTAATATTAATATTATCATCAACTTTGCTTTAGAACGAAATGGCTCGCTAAAAAAGTTTGTGCCATTATTATTTTAACAGTCATTTCATTAATAATAATGGTATATTTAAAGTCCCTATGTAATTTAGTACCCATTATTATACCCATAGTAAATATTAATAACAACAATAACGTTAGTACCATTGTATATAATTATATACTATATACTTATATATTATATACTTATTAAATGTTATGAACTTTTAAAATAACATAACAATGAGATTGACAAAAACTTTGAAAAGATGTGTTTGTGTTGAATAGTGTGTTGTTTATTAAATTTATTACATAATAAATATAAAATTCACTATTGTTTATATGAGTTCTAGAGATACAAAAACTTTTATGACTAGATAAAACGTTTCAATAACATTAATGTATCAATATAGACAGGTCGGTGTCGCAGAAGTAGCGGTTTCGAATCATGCTAGAATCGATTAATTTTACTTTATATGGAATTCTATAGGTAATTTGGTATTTTAATTTAACCTTTATCTTCTGAGGTGGTCTTTCAAAAGTAAAATGGTTGAATTAATTCCTTTTCCCATATACGTACATTCACATTACAATATACATCACAAGTACATTCTTGTATCTTCGAGTGTGGTTACGTCGAGGTTGAAAGTGGTGGAAACTGTGGTAACGGAAAAAATACTTGTTTCGGTACTAATTTGTGGTAAACTTATTTATTTTTAAATTCCTCGTGGGCCTCTTGAACCCCACTTTAGTATTTACCTATCTTTATTTGTATATAGTTTCGATTTTGTTATTGTATCTTTTCTGCATTTCTTTGAAATATGTTAAACTACAGGCCCAGTCCGTCGTTTAAGAGACAACGGTTGTAATTATAACGGTTGTAGTTGTAACGTAACGTCACATAAGGTACCAAAAAACAGCGATCGAGGACAACAATTGACAATTTTATACCTGAGAGCTACGAGCATAACTTATGTAGATTTGAAATACGATGATTGACAAAAATATGGGTTGAAATTTATATGATAGTTTGTTGCAATAAATGATTATTTGTGTAACTGTTGCCGTTATATCGGACATGGATCAGAAGGTGCAATTTTGACAGATGAAGAAAAATTCTACGGTTCCAGCTCAATCTGGGATCCATTTTGCAAAACTTTTAAAAGTAATATAAATATGTGCCAACGGGCACATATTTTTAACCGAATATAATATAAAGAAAAAAGCGTTAAAAGTTTACCCAGACAATAATTGATATCTGTAATTTTTATTCTTTTTACTGTATTGTAATAAACTGATTTGATATTTGCTAGAAAACAATTTGTAATTAAAGTTTCAGATTAATTTGTTACTTGTATATTACAATAATTAATTGGAAACCATTAAACTATATAAGAAGTGAAATAAATCATTTTTTTACGGATTAAAATTGCGTATAATGTGGTTACATTTCTAAGCAAGTTTTAATCCTTAAAAAATAGTTTTATTTCAAAAGTGTACTCGTAAAAGTCTAAGAAAATACTATATAAGAAGTGTTTTATTTTATTGAAATACATACACTAAACTAAGGTTTAGTGTATATATGTATGTAGTTTTATAAGTAAAACCTAAAGATTTTTAAATATACGATATTTTGAGAGCCTTCATGTCTTTGCATTACAATTAAACTTCAATATATAAAAGCCAAATTAATTTAAATAGTAAAAGAAGTAGATAGTTATAATTTATTATATTATATTGTCTAATATAAATAATTAACAAATATGATACAAACATACATTTATGTACCAAGTCATTGAGATATATTATTTCATCTAATAAATTAACTTGGCTGCTGAAATAGATATGCTTCTCATACACCGGATAGTACTTGAAAACACATCTTTTGATGTCGGCAAGAGCATGAGAATAAATGACTAATATCAAAATTAATAAGATACCATGATTTCACATATCGTACATATTTCCCTTTGTTTCGTCACAGAATACACAACTGACTGATATATGGCCTAAGGCCACGACGTGAAGAATAGCAGCCATCCCATTAATGTCAAGAGCAAATCAGTTCGCTTTTTGTCGAATAAAATTTAGTGGTTCATGAGTCGTGTACTTGTACTGAACATATAGAATAAAATAAAATAAAAATCTACGTGTAATGTAATCTATTTTATTTGAACATATCTTTTATAATCTTTTATAAATTAAAAAGTTTAAAATATAGTTACATTTTTTTTTTAATAAATTATATTTTTGGTTTTTGTCGAAATCTCTCTAACTTCATGTATAACGTTATATTAGTTCGTCTATCGCACAATTTAAATAATGCAAAATGCAATGCAAAACTTCTAAAACGAAAAATCCTAAATTAATGCTTTGAGTATAAAAATACCTTTGCTAAATTATAAAGTGAACGCAAGTAGATATTATATTATTTGACACCATTAAGCAAAGTCACTTATAATGCAGTTCCATACATCAAACTACGATAATGCATAAATTAGTGATGTAATAATTGTAGCCATACATCAATGTATATTCCTTATTAGTTCATTGATGTAACTACTAATTATTAGACACACCTAAGTTAATAATTGCCAATTATTAAATAAAGCTTAGAGAAAAAGGCTTAGAAATCAGTACATTGTAAAATTAAGAAAATAACGCCATATAAAAACAATGTGTTTAAATATAACATCTAATCTCTCCTTACATTTTTGACATTCACATTTATAGTCTTTATATAATATGATTACTGTGTACAGAAAAATAAGAGTGAAATACGGGTCACCATTAGATCAAAACTTACAAAATAAAAAAACATCTGACTATAGATGTTAAATGTTTTAATGTATGATTAGGTATGGTAATATATTTTTATAATTTTTATATATTTTTGATGATATTTGAAAATTATTTAAAATTGAAATTATTAAAGTTGAAAATTTTGAGATTTTAGAATAATTAATTTTTAACAGGAATGGGATCATTGCTTTTTTAAGAGGTATGATAAACGATCAGTGCCTCACGGCCTCTTACAAAAAAAAAAACTTGTGAAAAAGGCTTATATAGATAAAATCTTTGCGAAAGCAGGTTTCTAAGTACTTTCAAGATAAGCGTGCTCCACCATACATCGAATTATATGAAACAGCAATCAAATGCTTACCTATTTTATATCAGAATAAAAGATGAGAATTCAGAACCGAAAAACAAATATTGAAACTTTTTATTAGTTTCTTATAACCCAGGCGCGAAAAACCTTTAGGAACGTTGACGTAATAAATTATTGCAATAATTTTAAATATTATCAATATGAACTTATTATAATATTATCATATAAAGGTTTACGGACAGACAAATAAACACACATATATATTGAAAAAACGGCTGATACATGAGCAAGCAGTCAGGCAGGTAGCTAGTAGATTTTTATTTTAAATAAAATATTATATTACTGAATTACATATCCATTATAAGTACCTTCTATACTTTTATATTTCTTGATATTAGACCGTTTTATTGATAATAGATGTGTATAACATTTTATTTTACAATTAGGGATAAACGGGACGTTCTAAATGAAAGACAGGTTTTTTATCATTTTTTTACATTGCTCTTAATAATCATAAAATATTTTTATATATTGATCTAATCTCTCTTCAAACATAAATTGCATTAAAAAAAAATCGTGAAAATCTAAGAAAATATGATAAATTTTATTTAATTTGCTATAAATTGCAAATTATATTGCAAAAATTTTTGCAGATGACTAGAATCGTATGAAAAATTAACAGACATTGAAGCTTTTACAACTCAGATTTATTTAGGTATAACACATATTTTTAATCAAAAATATTACCACAATCCCTTACAAATCGTCAGAGCAAAATTATTATCAAGATTACCTAAAATAAGTTAAAACCATCATAAATTTTGAGAAACAACAGGAATTTAATATCGACGGCAAATATGTAATTGTCTGTTAAAGTTTTCCAATAGATTACTCCTAATTGAAGCCGCGTTCAACGAAGTTATTGAGGGCTGCTTTCCACTAAATCAATAAGGTTTTAATATTACTTTATGATTTATTAGGTGTATCACTCGATTATCATAGGTTAAACGGGGTCAATGAAGTTAAAATAATCCTAATATACTTGAAATCTTACGATTACTTGAATTTAAAATTTATAGCATACAATAATTTATTTATTTTAACAATACACATCGGGCGCTTCTCAAACAAACAATTAAAAAATCAGTTCAGGATTCGTATTTTCAAATAATACAGACAAATTAAACACTTGTAATTTATTTTCAAGTACCCTAATTTCGTCTTCACATTTATGTGAGTGTGTTATTGTGTAGTGTTTACAACCACTGTCATCTACCCATTCTATATTTCTAAAAAATTATTTAACAATTGTATCAAAATATCATAATGATAGCAACATATTCTCTAGTCTAATATTAAATACCTTAACTCCTATATTTAAGAATACAATAATAATCATATATTAATTAATACAATAGCCTTACACAATCCAAATCACCTATAAATATACATAAAAATACAACTTATTTCATACATTAGAATATTCAATCTTATTATAATATATATCAAAATTTTGTTCGAATTACTATTATCAGAATAAATAAAATCTGTTGCATGATAACTTTAAATAGTAGACAAAATAGATCAGAAAACTATGAATCATGAGGTTCATAGACAGTATTTTTTAAAAATTAGAAGCAGTCTTAAAAATGGCAACGTACTTAATGTTACCGGGTAGTCCCACGTTCCCCCCACCATCACCTTCTTTGTGCACGTTGTATCCCTAATGGATTTTTCAAAAAATAAATAAAATAGGTCAGATCCCCAAACTAGAAATATAATAATAATAATAATAATAATAAAAAAATATTTCTTTGAAGTCTGATTGTTGTTTTTATATATTACAAATGTAAATATTTATCTGTTCATTGTATCACGCAATTGATTTAATTAATTTTGATCAAGATTGTATTTGGTTAATTATTTATTTATTTATTTATTTTATTTATTTATTTATGCACCATAAAATTTTACAGCACTTTATAAAATAATAATTTTGTACATAGGATAACTTATCTCTATCAAGAGATCTCTTCCAGTTACCCATCACAGTGAAAGTAAATAAGAATACAAGAACAGTAGGTGGGTACATTATTAAAAAATAACATTTAACTAATAACAACATTAACAGATAAAAGTATACTATAATATTTTCTATAAATATACATATAATAAACTAAAAATATAATAATTTATATTATTATATTTTTAGTTTATTATATTTATTTATATTTAATTAACATTTGTTATGTCTCAATATGGCTATAGATAATACATTTACTAATCTTTGAACGATTTTTTTCCTAACCTATATCGTCCTACAGCTGGGCAAAGGTCTACAACAAACTTTTCCAGACGTACCTGTCCCTCGCGATATTCCACCATTCCCTGTCAAAGTAGATGAGGTCGTCCTGCTAGCGTTTCCGTGGCCTGCCGCAGCGTCGCACTCCTGTCGGCGCCCACTGGTGTAGTAATGTGAGCCCAGCACTCGGGACTTGGGGCTTGAATGTCATTGTAGCAAAAAAAACCTTAAACTAAATCCAATTGATTTAAACTATTCTAAAGTTATTATTAAAAAGCACTACATAGAAAAAAGTAAATCAAGTATGAAATAAACTAAAAAAGTTTGTAAAATATTCAACAGATTTATGTTTATTACGAATTGTGAAGAACTTTTATTCATTTTTCATGTTTTATAAAGTTTTCAAGTTTTTAATTACTCTTCAAACTAAAGTCGATGTTAAATGAATTCACACCAAGTAAATAAATAATACTACAAGTAATTAATATTCCACACATTGCAAATAATTTTAAAAATATATATTTATGATAGCAGGGTATCTAAAAATACGAGTACGTACGAGTTTCTCGTAATAAGTTTTTAACATAGAATTCTAACACCTACAAAAACTAAGGTTAATGGAATTGAACGAAGTACTAACACCTAAAAATATTAGTAATATTATTGTCTCTATGAACATAAATACATATATCAAACACTGTTACTACTACAACAAAAAACCAGACTATGCTTTTGTTGCAAAACGTTTTTATTTTTACTTTTGAAATATTATTTCAGTAGTGTCAATCATTGAAATGGAAGAATATTACTAAATAAATATTTTTGGCACATATTTGAAACGATTATTAAGGAATGAGAATATATATATCAAGATATACATACACAAGAATATTTTACCTTAACTATTAAAAGAGATTTAGATGTCAAAAACATTATAATATATTTCAATGGAATATAATAAATTGCTTTGCAAGATTTCAATAAAACTATTTTACGGATAAAACTCGCGTCAATTATTTCACAAATATTATTATTATTATTTGAAAAATAAACTGACAGACACCATCATCTCGTCTTACCGCGAACACGTTTGCTGCAAAGCATTGGAAACGTCGAGTTAAATTAATACGACTTACTGATAGTCATTACAATGTTATTTTGAAATTACATAATTATTAAAATATTATACATAAGAACAATAAATTAACCTTGTCAGCAATAATATCTGTAAACAATGTATACAAAGTAAAAATGTTCAACAATTCACTAAACAGGGAAACCATAATGTTATACATACTTAATAAAAGTATCGTAGCAATTGTATTGTTCACGAACTACAATAAACATCAAATAGAAAATTTGACTTTTTACGTCATATAAAGTTAATACGAACTACTAATAACGAATTACCAGTGCTGTAGTATAAAAAATCCTATTAACAATACTGTTTTAGAAAGCTACTACATTGAAACATCTTAATATACTTAGCTATTTGTAAATCATTATATACTACAATATAATGAATAAATTAAAATGATATAAAGATATTGACAGCGCCTAAATATATCGACATCAATTATCACATAGAACTCTTTGTAATTACTTATTATATTTATTGCGATTGAAAAGTTAGTTAGAAAAATTCTAAATACAATATTGTTGTTCAAATGCTTAGAGATAACTGTGAAGTACATTTCCAGAGTAATAAGTTATCATCGTTGTAATAAGCTATAGAAATAAGTATTTAAGTCTAATAAACCAAATAGGAAACTCATTCAACTTATTTCGCGTCTACCTCAAAACTTCTTAACACAACCAGACTCGCAAAATAACGATTATAATCTGTTATATTTGTTCCTATTTATATAAATTACAGTTACATATATTTTATGTATAAAGATATTGTAATAGCGGCATGGAACAGTATGCTAGTTTTGACACAGACAAAACCGACTGCATTTTCAAAATAATAAATTACTAAACCCTTCGGGAGTGGAGTCCCGGAAACGATGGATTACAACAATATAAAAACACATCCATTGTCTGACGCGCGTTGGACATCTAAAAAATCGAATTCGGCAATCTCATTGTGTAAATATGTATGTTTATTTGAAATAATTTGCTTAATGTAATCGATATTAAGGAAAGAAATAATCGAGTCTTAAAATATGTTTTAGATACTTTTTTATCATTATATTATTTCCTTAAACAAGACTAGTTGATACAAGGTGCTTTAGATTGCATCTTAATTTTTTTTAATTAAAATTTTTGAAAACTTTCTATCATATTCAAATGTTATTTTTAATAGTCAATAATTTATACATGTACAGGCGTACAGGTAACTAAATAAATTAAAAATTTTACAAACTAATGTTGTAAATTTTACAAACTAATGTTGTAACATTGGTTGGTTAAGTATTTTCCTAGTCTCAGGAACTGAACAAACTTCATGTTGGCTTATTTCACAATTACTTTTTTCATCTTTTGTAATGAAATAAAGAATTATAACAATTTAATGTTCTCTTTTTAAATAACGAAATGAAATGTTGCTATATGTCCCTGTGTAGAAATGCCAATTAGCGCAGTTTTGTTTGGAACACACTAAACAAATGGGTCATGAGTGTAATGTCATTATGTAACTTGATGACGTGTAGTGTGTAAACTAGACATCATTGTATTTTAATAAAAAATGGGACAAAACCTGTATATTATATGAAAAAATATTACAACGAACTTATTTGTCAAAAAATCTGTATATTGAAAACTGACAACTTACAAAGTTATACACTGTCCTTGATATCCTATATGCATAAAAAATTATAAATCTTTTGTAATAGTATATACACTACACAAACCGTTTTTATTGAGTTCATAGATATAGGTATCAAATGTTTTTAAGTAATTACAAACAATGTTGGTTTAAACTAGTTGTTAAGAGGAATCCTAACGCCAAATACTTGACATTCCTAATTAAAATTGTTATTAAAAAAAATACAAACTATTGTTAAAATAACAAAAAACAATAATAATGTCAACTGTATCAACCTGATGCATCAACATATGCTGTGTATGAGAAATAAAGAGTGACAAATTGAGATGTTTTGAAATACCTTTAGTAATAATTTCTTATATGTTACTATTTCCTTAAAAGAAAAAGAAAAATAGGATCAGATAACAAACAAATAAGTAATTCGTTTAGGTTTAATTCAATACCTGGTGGGTTTGTTTCTTTTAAATAAACTTGAAATTCAAAGAACGTAAAGACGGTGAACTGTAAAACGGGCAATTGAACTAGCCTAAGTTGAATAAATGTAATTCATTCAGTGATTATAGCTTGTATAACTTTTACCATTTGATAAATTATATATGAAGTTTTAATCAAACTGTCACATTCAGGTAAACCGTTAATTACTTATGGAAATTTTAATATAAATATTTTTGAAAATAATTCACTAACTTTAAAAGTTTTAAATTTGTTTAGATCATATAACCATATGTTTATAAATCTTTTATTTCTTCACAAATATTATTCCAAGTTTTAAAAATGTATTTAAGTTCAACTGTATAGAGAGAATAATACTTAAAAAGGAACAAACTATTGTTCCCGTAACTACAGAATAAATTAGTAAAATTTAATATGATTTGTATTGCTTTGTACCTTTTTTGAAAAATTCCAAACCTTATATTATGTAAAATTATTTTTCAATACTTTCATTAGATTATTTGTCTCTGTTTCTACTTCTAAAAAGGTACTCATTGCAAATACACTTAAATTCTGTGAGCGGGCATCAGAAGACTTAGATAAAAATAAAGGACATTTTTATAAACTGTACGAGGAAAAGCAATTTAATACTAATCAAAAATTTAAAAATGATGTAAAATAATTAACTAAATGTTTTAAAAAAGATGTAAGCTAGTAAAATTTAAATTAATTAGTAAAAAGGCAATAATTTGAAAAACTTGTAAACGTGTGTTACATAAATATATTACTTAAAGTTAAACAAGAAGCTGCTAACAACAATTTACGGGAGTAAAAATATATAACGACATTTGAAAGTGTTATTTATTATACATATATTAAAACCTCGAAAAATAAGAACAAGAATGACAATAAAATTATATTCTTCTATATATCATGAATAATTAATAGTTTACAATTAACTATTTAGTTATGTAGTTGAATTACAACTATTTTTTTATCTATCTAACTTCTATTTTCTCGATTTTGGCTACATGTTTATTAAAACATAAGGATCTGGATACTCCGGGTTGAAAATTAAAGCTCCAATATTTTACGAGTACGCAATTTGGAAACAGTTTATCGTTATTAATGGTAATATTTAATTATAAAAAGTGTTCGAACTCTCAGTCTTAGTCTTAAAACAAAATTAACCACGAACCACATACAAAGTGATATATACGGTTCGTGGTTAATTTTAGGAAAGAAAAATATTGTGGCTAAACTACCAGATCGATTTGGTTTGTTTTTGTATTATGAAATTAACTTTAAAAAAAAAACAAAAGTTTAACTTTTTATATTATTCTAATAATATGATTAAGACATTATATATATATATTTATAATTAGTTCTGTTAGAGGTAAATATTTTTTAAAACCTCCGCCATATACAAGGTTTGCATCATTAATATTCATGAGAGAGTGAATAATTATATAAACCCCTGGGTGGAAAGATATCGTTTGTTTTAGATGTTAGTTTTGAACTAAAATCTAAATTCGTTTGGCAATAGCATTTTCTTTTATATTTAACGTAAATATTATTTTAATTTGTAAATCTAGCTCATATTTTCACAATAGTAGGTAGATTCAGAAGCACATGTTTTGCTATAAATTATGGTCTCGTTATAATTTATAGCAAAATGTGTGGAATTTTAAAACCTTCACCTAATGTTATATAATGAAAGCTGTTTTGCTATTGTTAACATATTTACAATAATATCCATAGAAATAAATATGTTAACTATAATATTTTTAGAATAATAAATCTTTGTTTTTTTTTAAATACAATACAATATTTTTACATACTCTTATATTTTTTTCTTTTTACTAGTAAAACTAAAACTGACTAAAAATTTATAATTTGTCAATACATAAAATTATGGTATGGTTGGTATTTTCAATGATGTTAATAAAATGAGTAACTCTTGATTCTCTTTTCTTCTTATTTATTCATATTTAGGTTTAGGCTAACAAATTTATTCTATTATTATAACTTAAAGTAGTAGCATAATGTAAAAAGTCTTCGTCCTGATTTTAAAATTTTGTAATTTTCATTTGGCACCCTCGAAAAATATATCTTATAATATTAGTAAAAATGAATTCTAGGATGTATACATTAATAGTCCATTTGACATTTTAAAACAAAAATTTGATTAATTATTTTAAATCATGTAATTTAACATAGTACCAATGGACTTATTATAATTTAGTATAAAAAATTGTAAGACGTAAGAGCGTAGGCTTCCTCGTTAATGAAGATTGATGATCAGTTTCATTCAAAACACTTTTTTACTCTTATCTTACCACCAATCGAAGTTTTTAATAGAAAAACACATATATATTTTTGAGTTTAATAAGATTTCATAAATCAGTTGCGGCAAAATATTATATTAGGTAGAATATATTCGTAGTTAGGTTTATAACATATGCTGTCTTCCTATCTCATTTCATTTTAAGTCAAGAAACTGGCACGGCATATAAATAATAGTGGTGACACGTTGGTATTGACGTGTCTAATAAAAACTTTTTAGTTATTAAATAAACAAGTCTATGTAACATGTCAAATAAAATTAGATAAGAAATTAATTAAAATAATGTAAAGGTTTATAAAAAATAATTTTTCTCTCAATTTTGGAATTTCTTAAGTTCGAATCAGTCTGAAAACTTTATTTTTTTATCTAGATTTTTATGCATTAATTTTAGATAAAATAAACAAAGAAACGATAAAAAACAATAATTATAATTTTTAGTTAGACGTTGCGGGATTTTCAAATCACAGAGATATTTCATTTATTTCCATTGCCATGCCATGCCGTGAAGGACAACGGTCAGAATTATAGTAACAATTTACTGTCTTATGAGCTAATATATTTTTTATTTTTTTGCTAATTAGTCAAATTTATTATGTTTAATAAATTATCTTATCATTTATTATAGTTTCAGTAGAAGAATAGAAATATTCTAAATAAAATGTTGATATTTGTGACAAAAATAATTATAATTAAAAATGTAACCATTTTTTTTATTCTCACCAATAATACATCGAATTGTACCTTGTTTGGCAGCGGGGTGAATATCTGGTCAAACTATGAGCATCAGAGTTACTGGCAATTCCAAAACAGTTTTATTTAATTAAATATTAATTCGATTTCCCATTCAGTTTTCATTGGCTATCAGGATCAACGGATCAAAAAGCCAATCCTTGATTATTTGTCAATCCTGAATCTACAGATTGCATGTTTTTCCCACGGTCAGTTCATATGTTCACGTATCAAAAAATCATCTGCATTTGTGTAACTCGTTAAAATAAAATGAAAAACGTCGCATGTCAAAAAGTGATACAATAATAAAAATATTTACGAGTACATTGCATTTATGCTTTCACTTGAAAGTATCAAAAATTCAATTGATTGTTAGGAGGACTAAGTTTGCCATGTTTGCTAGGTAGTTGTATTTTATTTTAAACCTTACAGTATTTAACGTACTTAAATAAAGAGAGAGAGAGAGAGAGAGTAATTGAATTATAATATGAATTCAATAATACTAAATGTCTTATCAAAGTGCTCTGGAGCTTTCGATTACAATTAGTAAGAGCATTAGGATAAGTGGCAATTAGTTATAAATGTTACCTTCCGCGAGTACAAATTCAGTGTTATGTTACTTATATGCTCTAATTAAAATATAATCTAACTAGTAATACGCCTTAGTCAAAATCGATACAAGATAACATTGAAATTATAAAACCCTATGTTAGCAAAAAATAACAAATTACTTTAGTGGGGAATATAAATTGTAGATAAAAAAACTCAGAGATTCGTAATGTATAGATAACATTTTCCTAGCACCTGGAGGCCTGGCAATCTTTTACTGTACGGGTTTCAAGGACCTATCTTCCAAGTACCACATAGATGTGGAGTAAAGTTTCTTCGGCGGTGTTTCCAGATCGATACGACATGGGTACCTCAAAAAAGGTGTAAACTCCTATCTTCAAGCCTGGCAACGCTTTTGTGAGTCTTCGGTAGTTGCAAGAGTTCGTGGGCGGCGATGATCATATTTTTTTTTTTTTTTTTTTTTTTTTTTTTTTACACTGTCTGAGTTAACGCTTGACTACATTCCACCTGATGGAAAGTGGAAATGTAGTCATAGATGGTAAGGCGCATTAACTCAGTAACCTATTCACTCTTCTCTTGAAGACACCCACATTGTATTCAGATGGAAATACCGACGCAGGCAAGCTGTTCCAGTCCTTCGCCGTGCGAATAAAGAAAGACGAAGCAAAGCGCTTCGTTCGGACAGGTGGAATGTCCACAACGTATGGATGGATACTCGCCGTGCGTCGGGATGTCCGTTGGTAGAAGGGGGATGGAGGAATTACGTCATGTAATTCCTGTGCACACTCTCCAAAATGTATCCTATAGAATACTGAGAGGCCAGCAATTCTCCGCCTGTGTTCAAGGCTTTGAAGATTGGCGTCAACCAAGTCTTGGTCGCCAATAAGCCTTTTTGCTCGCCTCTCGATTGAGTCCAGAACCGCTAGATGAAGCTTTGCGGCACCAGCAAATATGTGACCACAGTACTCCACACACGACCGGATCTGTGCTTTGTATAATACAAGTAGCTGTCCCGGTGTAAAGTACTGTCGGACCTTCGCAAGAATGGCAAGCTTTCCTGCAGCTGCTCTTGCTCTGGACTCAATGCACCGACCATAGTTGAGGTTCGAGGAAATCTCTAAGCCTAACAACTGAAGCCGGTCACTGTATTCCAAAGATACATTCTGAAAAGAAGGAGCCAAGGTGAAAGGGCTCCTTTTGGCGGTGAACAAACACGTCTGCGTTTTGGTGGCGTTGAATGTGACAAGATTGGCACTGCCCCATGCAGAGACTGCCTGAAGTTTGTCACTCAAACGTTGCACCATGGCTTCTCTTTCTGACTGTACTTGTTCTCTACTAGCACGAGTGCTTGGCAGATATCTTTCTACAACTGTGCTGTCGTCTGCGTACCCATAGATTCCGGGCTTCAGCAGATTGTTTATATGCAGCAGGAAAAGAGTTGCAGAAAGAACGGACCCCTGAGGAACCCCGGCATTTATTGTTAAGGGCTCCGACGAGCACCCTTCAACAATAACTCGGATAGTTCTAAGGTTCAGGAAGTCCGTAACCCAGCCGATCAGACCAGGAGAAATACCGTACGCTGAAAGCTTGCTTATAAGGCTCGCATGCCAGACCCTGTCAAAAGCCTTCGAGACGTCCAGAGAGACGGCGACCGCTTCTCCGTTCTTCTCGATAGCCTCGCCTAAAATGTGAGTAGCATACACTAAAAGGTCCCCAGTGGACCTATTTCGGCGAAACCCGTACTGTCGGTCACTGAGGAGATCGTTACCTTCTAGGTATGCTAAAAGGCGCGAGTTCAATACACGCTCCATAATCCTGCAGAGTATGGAGGTGATTGCAATCGGTCTGTAATTGGCAGGATCGGCACGTCTGCCTTTTTTGGGCACTGGTTGCACGTTGGCAAGCTTCCAGGATTTCGGCACTATTCCAGTCTCGAAAGAGAGGCGATACAGACGTGTTAATATAGGAGACAACTCGGCTGCGCATGTTTTAAGCAGAATGGCTGGTATACCATCAGGACCACTGGCTTTATTCACATCCAAACGACACAATGTTCTCCGTACCTCTCTGTTTGTGATGCGGATTTCAGGCATCGAAATACCGCAGTGAGGAAGATGTGCTGGAGTCGCATTGCTAGTGTCAAGATGTGAATTATTAGCAAACCGAGAAGCAAGTAAATTCGCTTTCTCTGTCGCTGTATGGGCCAGGGATCCGTCCGGCTTCTGCATTGCAGGCAGTGAGGGTTTACAGAAGTTCGACTCGATCGATTTGGCAAGAGACCAAAAAGCTCGACTGCCGGTTGGTCTGACAGAGAGCTCTTCGCCATTCTTAGCAATTCGATCGAGACGAGCCTTCCGCAACGCCTTTTTGTAAGACTTGGAAGCTCGGTTAAAGGCTCTCTTCTTAGATCTTACATCCGGAGATTTGCGGCTTCGAGCATCGGCCCAACTGAGGTATGCCGAATGTTTTCGGCCTTCAGCATGACCACATTCGGTATTGAACCATGGGCGAGCTTTGCCTCCGATGGGTACATCAGCAAACGGAATGAAATACTCCATTGCTTGATGCACCACATCGGTTATAGCATCTGCGCAACTCGACGGATCCAAAGAAGAGAAGCAGACCTGCCGCCAAGGATAAGATGCAAAAAAGTGCCGCATCTCATCCCAATCTGCTGACTTGTATTTCCATATTCGCCTGACACCATGCGGTTCGGAAACTGGTGGGGAATAAGTAAATACAGATTTCACCAGACAGTGATCGGAAGTTCCCAAGGGGGAGGAAACCTCAACACGATATCTGTCCGGATCAGTTGTCAGCAGAAGGTCAAGGCAGTTGGCTGTATGGGACTCCACATCAGGGACCCTCGTCGCTTGCCTAACCAGCTGAAAGAGGTTCAAAGACAACGCGAAGTTCCGCGCCTCTCTTCCAGCATGGTCCGTCTTCTGGTACAGCCATTCCTGTTGACAGGCATTAAAGTCCCCCAGAAAGACGAGCTGCGCTGAAGGGTATCGATGCAGAGCCATATCAGCAGCCTCACTGAGATACTCAAATAAACGAGTGGTCTCCTGATCACCGCTGTGCGAACGGTAGACACAGGAATACAGGATTTTTTCGATTCCTGTATCTACTAAAACCCATATGGAAGAAAAAGTGGGGTCTTCAAGGTGACGGAGACGATGGATACAGAGGTCGTTCCGCGCGTACACACATACCCCGGCACGTGAGCGAAAGTTGTGCTCTAACGTGTAACCGGGATAATCCAGGCGTGCAGCACTCATAGGACATTGAATCTGCGTCTCCGTCAAAAAGAGCAAGTGCGGCTGCGCTGTCTCGAGATGGTGGTGGACAGGTTCGAGATTTGAGTGCAAGCCTCGGATGTTACTGAGGTGCACTAAAAGTGAGGAGGAGTGCAACCGCTGAAAAAACTTGTTCCTTTTTTTAAACCTTTTCATAAAATCAATATAATAGGAGTGAATAGGATGGGAAATGGCAGTTGAACGAGACGCTGCGTATCGAACCCGACGTCGAAATTGGTGTTGTCATGCCACTGGGAGGCTAGTCTGGAGACTGCGGGGACGCCTGAACCCCCCCAGGGATCGCCATCGGGCCTCCTCGTCTGGTCGCCAACCAGCACGATGGAGCCACCCTGGGATTTTTCGCAGCTGGCGGGGCAGCCTTTCGTGGGTGGCTAACCTACTATTTGGGCACCCAACTATCTGCGGGCGGCCAGCGGAAAGCCGTCGCTTCGGATCCCGCTACCCTCCTCGACTAGGCACCCGACACAACCAACATCAACTCGACGCCAATCCGGTTCGCCAACGCAACGCAGCTGTTCAGACCCGTTTCCCATATACGGCTTCATTGAGCAGCGTGCCGGAACACGACTAGGTCGCTTTGCGGCACGACTTTGCCCAATGGGTGGTAACCTTGCCGGCGACCCGATGTTATGGTCTACCACCGAGAAACATATAACCTCCTGTTACTTAAAAATAAAATCTTAACACCAATAGTGTTTGAGAAATCTACTGCTCATTGAAACATCGCATATACTTAGTTAATTTTAAATCAATATATACTATATCTAAAAACTTATTAAAAAAGAATCACAAAAACAAAAATAATAAATAACACCGCTTCAATATATCATGATAACTAACGCCATACCTATTATATTGTTATATTGAATAACATTAAGGTAATAGGTTAGAGCAAGAGTGAACATACTACTGTTGTTCAAAGAGACAATAGTCAAAGAGAATCTTAAGCTACTACTTAGGCTTACACGAAGAATCTTTAGAAACTATTAAAGTCCTTCTAATTGCTACATTATTTGTTTAGTCCTATGTATAAAAGAAACAGTGAGACTTATTTTTCAAATATTAAAAACTTTTTGGTGTTATGAGATTTGTAAAAAATATTATGATACTTTATATTCGTAACTACTCCTATATCAATGAGTACAACTTATTTTTACGTAATTATTATTTTGGAAGAATGAAACAGTGTGATAGCCAGACAAATTTGTTTTTTTTTTTTCACTCGTAATTCTCATGAAATTATTATTAGTAAAAATTTACTTTTTATGGACACAATGATCTAAAACATGGCTGATTATTCTCGAGCATTCACAGGACCTGAACAGATTTTATGTTGGTTTTATTCAAAGTTTTAGAGTTAAACTTTAAATTTGACTTCATCCAAATTTATATAAATATTAACGAATATATAAAATCAGGAATACAAATATTTATTTTTTAAATTGTAATTTTGTCCTTATAATTTCTAGTGAAAATTTTGTGTGTTCATGAGTATTCGTTGTTTAGATTTAGTATAAAATGCCAGATCTATTGATATATATATTTTTTTGTAGATAACAATTTTGTTATTCCCCAAATACTATAACTATGTAGAATAGAATGCAAAAGTTACTTTTAAATTTGGAATAATAAAAAATACAATACATCTGAGATACATAATTTGTAAAGAAATAAAAAATGTTGTTCTTTTTAATTAAAGAATAACGTTTCCGTGTCAAAAATGACACTTTTTTGGAACACACACTACACAAATGGGTCATGTGTAATGGCATTCTTTTATTTAACTTGAAACGAGTAGTTTCCTAAACTAGATATCATTGTTACTGGCATTGTAATGACAACTTATTAATATTCTAGAAATTAAGACTTGTATTGAAAAATTATACATTACTAATTTTTACCTATACATAATAATCCGATTAAAAACTGGAAAGTTACAAAGTTGTGAACAACCTTTGATTGCATACAACTTAATTATAAATTTGATAGTCTTGTATTTACAGATTTTTTTACAGACAAATATAGCATTTTATTATTTAATATTTTGATCATTGATATAGAGAGCATATGACGATTTTGATATGACGAAATTGATAGAAATTTATGAAATGAGTTAATTAAAAATTACACAACGGACACGTTGACGGAATCTGAAGCTCAACAGAAAATCGATTCTGGACAGCGTTACAGTTTATAAAAAAAAAATTCGTGGTTACCGTGATGATCATGGAGGGAACAGAAGCCTTGGTGAAAATTTTAATTTGTATTTTAAATCATAAAAGTGCCTCCTGCGTTTTATATATATATATAAATCAAAGAATATATTTTAAATTTTATTCTGCTATTTTTTTTTTACATTCTATCTTTGTTTTAGTAATAGTACAATTCTATTTTGTGATAACCAAGTTACCTAAAATGCCCGTCTATACTCTATTTATGCAAAACAAAATTAATTTGTTCATTTTTTTACACCATGTCATCACATGGAGTAAAAAAACACACACACTCCTATTATAATGACTTGTCAATACAAGAAAATAGCCATATTCGCGGATTGACTAGTAGAATTTTAGCTTGAAGTCTGCCTATTATATCTGTTATTTTTTGGAAAATAAACGCTACATGAATAAAATCAATATATTTTGGGGATATGTTTGTATTGAAAGATGTTTACTTTATATAGTGACCGTTTAATTACTATATGTAAAAATATGTAACAAAATTAGGTGGAACTTAATTCGTTCGTCCAGGAGTGCTCAAATATTTATCAGAGAAGAACTAAATTCAATTTAACAGATCCAGAACGTTTATAGTGCCAGTAACAATGCCTCTAGCGAGACATTTAATTACACACGTCACTTGTGAGCATTTCCGTGGGAAGACCACTAATTGTTCTCTTGCACATAATATATATAATATGTGCTAGCTTAATACTAGCGTCGAAATATAATTTGTCATAATGGCAACATATTTACTGCAGTTGTCATTTCTAATCTAGATCAATAGGTAATTGGGTTAATTTATATCATTTTAACATATATCATTTTCCATTTATTGATTTGCAGTACATGATTTAATTATTTAGAGATTTCTTATTCAATATAACAAAGGTTCCAACGTAGTTAAAATATGAATGCATATCAAAATATATTAATGTAAAAAATATCATAAAACGACATACGTATTTAATATGGATGTACATTCCATTTATATTTATACATATTTTTCTTATACTGTTTCCTTAGAGGGTTGACTTTAGGCTAGCAAAAGATCAGGTTGGTATGTTTCTGGTTGGTTGGTAATTTTATAAACTATGTGCTAAATGAAGTTTGTTGTAACGGAATCTATAATGAATGAAAATTTATATCACCACGAACAAACTTTACACTTGTGGCCTCTAAAATATCGTCGCTCTGCCATATATTTCATAATTTTGTATACTTACTGTTATTATATTTAAGGACTCATTCACGTGTATCAAACAATCACATAGGATAAGCAATGATTTTAAAATAACGATTATTTATATTATTTTAATAGTTTCAAATAGTATTTAATATATTAATAAAATACGTATAATAATTAATCAGGATAATATCATGAAAGGCTTTAATAATATTATCTATTTATAAAAGGAAATCTATTTTATTTCAAAGTATGTGTATTTAAATATATACATATAATAAATAATTCGTATTTATGTATTTAACATGTGAATAATATTATTACATGTGGGTAATTATACAATTAATTCAATATTTAAAACTCCTGCTGCATCGTTGTAGTATACAGTTACATTCAGATTTTAATCCGAATCTATCGGGAACAAAAAAAAGTCTTAGAAACCATAAATATTTTCATTAAAATTTTCATATTTCGATTTTATTTCAGGCATGAATTGAGAATGTTTTAAACCTCAGATCTCATTGATTAAAAAGATCAAATTGAGCTTCAAATGTAATAGCTATTTTAACAACAAAACAACTAGCAAAAAAAAAAAGAAAGTAGAGTTTTTTCAACATTTTAAACTACAACTAGAAGCTATTCATTTTTCTGCTGATAAAATGAATTTTCACATGATAATAGACAAATAAATCTTGAATCTTTAAATTTCTAACAACAGCGAGCCTGTAATAATAGCTTAAGGTACTTAAGACACAAAGGTATATTAATATGACGTCTTCAGTGCATTAAGTAAATTAGGAATTAATAAACAGAAGTTTGAAATTTAAAAATAACGCCTGAAATAAAGTTGCTACTGAAATAAAATTAAAAAGTCAATAATGCTCCAACAACAAAATATATTATAATAAGTTAATTCATTAATAAAAATATAAGTAACATTGCAAAAATTCAAATATCGCTATTTTTTCCTGAATTCCCAAGATCTTAAAAGAATAAACAAAATATTCGATATTGTTTACATCACATAATATTTTATTAATTTAAGTTTTGGTGAAATATATAAAATATTATTTATATATATTTTTGGGCAAAGAACTGTGCGCTATTGTTTTAAAAGTTAACATTAACCGCCAGGTGAAGCAAAACAACATCAATTGCCGAACTTTCACAAACTTGCAGCGACATTATTTTTACCAACACGCCATTTATTTCATTCTGAACTTAAAATAACTACTGTACTTTCTAACCAACACTCCATTTTCATGTCAACGATACGTATAAAACAGTAAAATATTAAATATCAAAATACCTATAATCAAATCCATTGGACAAGATATAAAAATACTATTACACATTACATACCATTTATAATACTAATAAATTACATATAAGACTACTTGAAGATTTATATTTATTATAACCCTTTCCCATACTGAAATATTCCATATTTAAAATATAATTTCTCGTATGCCCAATTATGATAATTTTTTATTTACATATTTGCACTTTACCTAAAGTCTTAAGAAAATAAGGAAATACATCTCAGTTTTTGAAACTTAACGCAAGTTTGCTCGCTGATTTAAAGTGAAGAATGTCTTAATGTAAAAGTTTAGTTTGATAGTTTTAGTATATTAAAGTTCAAAGACTTGTAAACGTCATAAACGTTTTACTTCCAGTTAAACAAGCATCTGGTTTTTATATTAACCCACAATTTATTTATAGAAATTAAAAATTAAAATTACTATTTCGGAGTGTCATCTGTAATACATTTATTAATACTTTAAGAAATAAAAAGAGGAATGACAAAAACATATTTTATTCTTTGTTTAAATGTCATACATTAAAGTTGATGTGTCACATACGAAAGATTTTTTAATTGAAGTCTATATTGTTTTCACTATATTGTTATAGAGACCTGCTCGATCATACCTATTATTTCCAATTGCATTTGATAACATCGTGCGAGAGGTCTAAAGCACATTAACCACAAAACGTAAAAAACACGGAATAAATTAACATTAAAATAAAAGTTTTGCAGCATTAATATTCATGAGAGAATGAATAATTATATAAACCCCTGGGTGAAAAGACAGTGTGAGTTTTCAATGTTAGTTTTAAACCAAAATCTAAATTCGTTTAGTAAGAATAAAGACAACGTAAATAATATTTAGTTGAATATAAAACTCATTGCTGTCTTCATAAATAAACAACTAAACACTATAAAATTAACACTTTTGTATTAATTGCTTTACAATTATCTTAAAAGTCAGTTAAAAAGTCAAGCAATAGTCAAATGGAGGATATATAAGGGAGATACACATCGGCTGATCACTTGATTAGATAATGAAAACATTTTCTTGTGTAATAGACGTTTTCAACGGAATTCGTAGAAATTAAACTTCAACAATTAATAATTAATTTAAGACATGGGAAATGCGCTTTGCTCGAACTCCTCGGAACGCATGTCCAGAGTTTTTTATGTCTAAGCTTTTAGGCACAATGGCTGATACATCATCATCGGATTTTTCATAGTCCAGTTTTGAGTGAGACGATGGTTCGTTTATTAGCACCATTAAGACCATGTGCGGTATAACCTAGTTGACTTTCTTTCGTTTCAATGCGCGGGTATGTTCCCATCATTATGTAAAAATGTTGTGCAGATTTGTTGGCTTTTTTTCATTTCGATGCGCCGGTATGTTTGCACTACGTGCGGTGCAGCTGTGTTGACTTTGTTACGTTTCCATTTTTTATATTTATTTACAAATAAAATATTTAAATAACTACTATTATTTAAATTTGATATTTAATTTTATGCCTTCTAACATATGAAACTCATATATCATATATTAGAGGATTACGTAATTTCTATCTGGTTACATTGTAATAACTGACGAAGTAAAGGTTGACAAAGTAATGAAGGAACTTACAAGTTTTTATATAAATATAATTCATGCTTTAAATATTGCTTTAAGAAAAATATGAGAACAAAGGACTAGGCTTCTTGTCACCAAATCTTTTCACGTTTTTGTCTGTGGCAATATTTTTTCGAACTGGTGGTAGCTTTGGCATTAAATAAATATTAAAAAAACTTACTTTCAATTAAGAATTTAGTTATTAAAAAAATATGGATTTGTGAAAATATATAATATTGATATATAGCTTACAAGGAGATATTAAAATAACTTGCAGTTAAAATATTTATGTGATTTATCAGATATCTACTTAAGTAATTATATACCTATATATTCAATATATAAAAACTATTCTATATCTCATTCCTAGTCAAGGTCTATCTGGGTGTTAACATTTCATAAAAATCCTGTTCTTAATGCGCGGTTGCCGAATATAAAATATAAATAATATTTATTCCTATTAGTTTTCATAATAAAAAAAAATATTTTGGAACCCAAAGACGTTTATTAACGTGCATAAGTAATGAATAAAGGTTGATAAAGGTTGACGGAAAGACTGTGGCAATTACATTATTACTGCGCGTAATCCTGAAACCAGAAAGCTTTTCCCGTCGCAGAGATATGTAGATTATATACTATGTACTTTAATCTTCTTACAACAATTACTCAAGTAATTAAAGAGCAACCAGAAGCAATTTAGTATGACTTATAATTTACCCAAAATAATTATACAATAATTCGTCAACCCTAAAGGTTTAAACTCTATAGGTAATTTAGGTTGAGAGTATTTTTGTGTTTCAAAAGATATAAAAGAAGACAGTAGAATTTTTTTTCTGTCTATTTAAAACTATCAAGTATATATTATAATATAATAGTTTACATGAGATTATATAATATCATTATTTAAAGAATATTATTATTACATTAATTGTGAGTTTACAGATTAGAACAGTTAGTTTTAAGATCTGAATTTAAACACGACTCGAGTTAACATTTTTATTGAAATAATAAACTGTTTGTTTGTTCTATGTTAATATTTTTAGGAACGTTATTCGGTAATACCTAACTATATATTACATATTACTTCAAAAAATATCTGAAATACATTAAAAACAGTTATATAAAATGTGCTTACTTTATTTTATTATATGGAGGGTCGAATATCCAGATAGCATTTGAGGATTTGTTTTAGATATCATCTAATGACATGCTGTTTTATAAATGTAAGGTGACAATTGAAACGGTAATAGGTTCATTACTAGGACAGATATTAAGAAATTACAAGTAATTTTTGCTGATTTCTCTATTGATGTCGATTGCTGCGAAATTAAATTAAAAAAGATGATTAAATGTCATTACAAGAAACTTGAAAGTATTATGACAGCTATGACCTTGAAAATAGCCTAAAAAGGCCACAGATATAGTCACAAGCTACATTTCGCGGCTTTGTGTATACTCAAAAGCCACTTAAAATGAACTGATATTAAACTATTACCAACCAAAAATAATATTAATAAAATAGGTTACTCTTGATTCTGTTTACTTGTAATATGTTCGTATTTATGTTCATTTATTTTAAAATTACTAAACTCTTAAATACTTAACTTTTATATTACTCGATTTGATTTTCTATTTTTAAGACATTTCTTTATTACTTTAAATAAATATCTCAAGTCGAGTAATTTATCACTGTACAAATTGACTTAATATAACATGAAAATTCGTAAGAAGCGGGAACAGAGGCGCTCTTGCTTCTTAATCTCATTCCTCGTTAATGAAGATTGATGTTCAGTGACGGTCACAACTTTCTTTCTTACTCTTATCTTTCTACCTATCGAAATTTTAAATAAGATTCACATATAAATTTATTATTCAGAGTTTAAATGGATTTTAAAATTTGCCACGATATAGGAAGAAATATACACATCTGTTTAAACTTCAGTTAGTTTAACAATACGCACTATTTTTTTCACTATCTAACAGTTTTCATTTCAAAAGTTTTAGTAATTTTAGAGAAAACAAAACAAAGAATTCACAAACATTTGACAAAACACACAAATGAGAGGTGGACGTTGTAGGATTTCAAAGTAACGGAGAGATTTTATATATTTCTGTATTTTACAAACAGATTTGTTTACATATTTCTCAAAGCAATTTTTTTTTCTTTTTACAAGGAATTTAAAAGTTACTTTTAAATTAGGTAGACAATGATGTCATACGCCATTTTTTTTAATATCAGGTTATTCTGTTACTTATGTTGTTCTTAATATCCTAATAAAATATATAGGCGGTGTAAATCAATTTCTATAATTAAATATTATATACTATTATATTAAATCATAGTTACCTCATAATTGACAAAAGTTGATTTTAACTGTTAAAATAGTCAATTAAAATGTCCCCCCTTCTACCATCACAGTGACGAGTCCGTCGATTCGGCTCGTCAATGTTTTCATCAATTATTCTACGTTTTGGTTTCAAAAGTTATGGCCATTATATGAATTTTCTTTTCTACTTTACTCACAGGGTTTTGCGTTTTCTTCGATAATTGAAATTGGGTGTTAAATATTTTACAATGTTTAGTTACTTATACCAATAAACGACGGCGACGATTCCTCGGACGATTGCTGATTAAAAATCATATTTTATATATAATGATTTATATATTTTGTATTTGATCACATCATAATGCATGAAATATTTGTAAACAATAAAATTTGTTATAATAATTATAAATTGCCATAATTATCTACAATTTGATGAGATAAGCATTATTTATAGCTTCATATTTAACGATAACCCAAACTGATGGTAAAAGTCATTATAATAATATTGTTTACTATGACAGATTAACGTTATTGTCGTTGTTTTATTACAACATATATCTACAATTCATACTAAAGCACATTTCATTTTTATTTATGAAAACATAGATTATTTGTAACTGAGTGAGCTGTTAATTTTATAATTGTTGTAACATTTTGATGAATATAAAAAAGTATAGTCAAAAGTACTTTTTTTTTATAATTTCTATACGGTATATATCATACGTATCATATATAAAATATATGTAAATGGACACTAATACTTATTTTGAGAATAAGTGCAATATAGTTTACCTCAAAGCAATTTTACTTAAATACATACATATATCTGTATAATATCTTCCTCTATTTATTTACCCTTGTCAACACGATGTTATACATCCTTGTTTGAAAATGAAAAAGTCCTCTCTGAACATAAATTACATTTATTGCTCAGCGCCACTCGGTCAGGTGGATAAGTCAGATATTAAAAGCTTTGTGGACTGTTCTCTTTGAACTTAATTATTATTTATTTTAAAAAAATTGGTATATATTATTTATGTCAAATTATTAATGTCTGTATTATTGATAATATGTCGCACAGCCGTGACAACCATTGACCATTGAATTATCATATTGCTTTAATGTTAAATTTAAATTACAATTGGACGTTAAAGTATTTAAATATTACTAGAAAATAAAATGACAAAATATAAGTTAACAAAAATTTTATTATTTGGAAGAACCGTAGTGTTCGATGGTAGAGACAACAGGACTGAGACGCTTCGACGTATATAATATCGTCTTCATCAACCACTTGTCACTCTGTTCTTAAATACAATGTCGCCTGGTTATATTCACTGGATCGCCTCCCCGCTATTAACATGAAGTTTATCTATGCAATAAATTAACCTAAATATAGACTATAATCTAAACATTTTTCATTTATAATTTATTTTATCTTTTAAATAATTAAATCGTAAACTAATCATATGTTTTATATTCGTCTTTACGCCAAAGTATATAATTATCTTTTTTATTAACTTTACATTTTTTTATTTAATACACTTGTAGTAAGTAATGTGCATCCAGCCGTATATTTCCTTCTCAATGATTTGATTCGTTAATGCATATTGAATTTGATAACCAACAATGACATGCTATAAATATAAATGATAAATTATTTTAGAATAATATCCTATTAAGTGGTAACACGGCAATATTTGTTGACCGTCTAGTTCAGTGGAAACATTGAAAATATCAGCACCTTTGCAGGGAAATTCTTATTATTAATTCTTAAAGCACTTTCCCATACTTTCTATTCGAACTACTTCACTATAAATGCCATTAGACTATAGAATGATATTCGTTTGGATACGGATCGATTAAGCAATTCTTTTAAACGAAACTTAAAAGCCCACATTTAAAAGTTACGGTTATATTGTGTTCTTTGTTTGTATTTATATATATTTATTTAGATTTAACTTGGTTTGTACACTTATGTTTGTATACTTATATATAGATACTTTTGATTCTTTTTGTTATGTACACACCCACACAATATCTCCTGAATGCTTCTCTCACCACCTAATTGGCTATCCGGAAGAGATGTCTCTTTAACGTTGCAAAATCTGTACTAAATTTCTATGTTAAAAATTTTGTACCATTTTTTTTCTAGGTTTGACTGCACAGTAATAATATTGCATAGCAAAAGAGATAGAGACAGAAAGAGACATTGATGGACGAACATGTAAATGAGGCACACATCCGTGAGTCCATTAATGTCCAGTTCCCATCAAGGTGCAAAACCAAGTAACATTTAAAATTTTCAGGCGTTTTCGTATATTTTTTTAAATTTTTGTATCAATAAGTTTTCTATCACAGTTCTTGCGGCCTCTTGAAATTTACGCGATGTTAAACTAAGTTCACATCTTTTTACCTCACACACACATCACATTGTCTTCATTTGAACTCATTACTGATCATCACTCAACAATTATTTTTCAAACTCAATGACGAAAACCAAAAATGTTCCTAATGCAATGCCCATTATGTTGTTTGAAATGGATCAACTGTTATCCAATACATTCAGAAATTTCTAATTTGAATTTAGTAAGTCCTTTTAGTATGATTTCTTTTAAACGCAAACTAATATTGTTATAATTACATTTTTATTTTGTAAAAGACTAATAGCTCTAATAACATAATCTTCTACAGTATACAAGATCACAAAGAATTCAACTCTTTTGAATAATACCACTTTTAAAGCACCACACAAAATATAATTTGATTTCAGGTTAAATATATTTATATAACACTGTAATAAATATATACCTTACTCTAATGAATGGCTCGTTGCTGTGTTATTCAAAAAATATTTCTTCAATGGAATCACATTCCATTGAAGAAATATTTTTAATGTATAACATTTACATTATTTTAAAAAACAAAAGATTTCAAATATTTTTATGGTTTCACTTTTTATTATTGACATATTGTATTGATGATTGAATTTGTCATTATAAATGTACAATGTTCCTAACAAATAAAAATTATAATTTAAAAAAATGCTTAAATTTCTATAGTTAGAGAAAAGTAAATAATTCTTTTAAGCTTATTTTAGTTTTGCCCATGTCATGTAATTTTGCCATTTTGCCCATGACCTTGGCAATCTTAAATTAGGTTAATATTGGCATATGAAAATTGTAACAGAAAAATAAAGTATAAAAAAGCAACTTTTAATTATAAAAAAAATTGAAAAAGCTTATTTATTAAAAGGAATATAAACCAACTATCAGGAGTGGAATCAATCAGGAGAACAATTTATTGCATCATCTATTGCAAAACTGTTTACATAGTAATTTTAAGAAGTTACCTAGTCTAGTGATGAAGGCATAACCAACTAGATAGAACTACTATCCGATAAAAATATCAAAATGATTTTGGATTCTATATTAAGTGAATAATATGAAGCAATTGCTCTAAGCTTAAAAAGACTACCACTATAAGCTTATATAGTGAGAATATAATATATTTCTATGAAATAGTTACTCACAGTTGACAAATTTTGATTTCCAGTAAAATTTTATTATATTTTATGCAAACAACGCTTTCTCGTTTGGATTGAAAATTAATATTCAGTGTTTAAAAACAACCTTTGTATCAAAGACTGGTCTTGACTCTGGAGTCAAAAAGCAATAAAGGTAAAATTTTTAATAACGTATATTAATATTCGAAAAAAAATCAATTCGATATAATTTAATTTGTCTTTTGAAAAATTATTATTTCTTTTTACTTTTAATAAGAATAAACAGGTATAGGATTCCAAGGCAATTAAAAAAACAATGAAACTGAAATGTGAAACAAATGAATATAAAACAAAGACAAAAGAGGTAAAAAACCGTAGTGTTTTCTTTGCACATCAAAGACTATGTGATAAATCTATTGAAAATTTTGTTTATAATATAATTTTAGAATTATCATATAATACTTAAATTAATAATTATTCTATTTTAGTTAAAGCAACTTTCTGTTTTAATAAATATTTGATCCTTTGATTATGTTTAAGTTTAAATGTTTAATTTAACTTTTTTTTTGCAATTTTAGTAAATTAAATATATAAATTGGATTTTAATAGGAAAATATACTCATAAAATAATGAAATTTGTTGTTTTAAGAGGCTTAAAATTACTTTAGCGTTAAAAATTCAATACTTAAATATACGTAAACATAAAACCAATGCTACGAGCTATACTGATTAATGATATCGATTCGACGAGGTTTTAGCTGAGCTTTCACTTTGATTGCAGTGTTTGCTACTTTGTCAATGAACTCAAATGAGTGACAATTTGTGACTATTTGGTAAATCGTACTACAAATAGAACAAAAGTTTCTTAATATGCCCAATTAGTAATTTAAGACTATTTAAAACACTACAACATATAAATCATTCTACAGGTATTCCTTGTGAGTCTGTCCAGCCTATGTAAAAAATAAAAGTTTTACTGCTAATATCAATATTAAGCCTACTGAAAATATTGAATAATTTTAAAATGATACAATGAGAATATTTGTAAAAAGTACTTTTTAGTAACATTTTGTTTGTGAACATATATGACAGTTTGAACATAAAACTTAGAGTAGGTATTTTTTTCGTTGGTCCACAAAGAGTTCCAAGTATAAAATATTTCAGAAAATATAAATTGTTAAAACTTCCGAGGGGAAAACATATGTGAAGTAAACAAGAACCAACAGATAGGGCTGCAGAGATTAAAGCCCCGTTGATGTATAAAAAATTGCTAATCCTTTGCGGATACGTTTAGGCAATCCTTCGTGAATACGATTACTTTAATCCAAAATGTTTTATAAGCAACCCAATGTTACAAATGTTGACTGTATTAGAAAGCATTTATTGCATATTATAAAGGTCACCTATCTTAATTCAAGTGATGTTCCAAGATGTCATGTAAAAATAATCTAATATATATGCGCATGAAAAAGTAGGTTTATAGGTTTATATATCTGTAACTTTTATTCCTTGCAGTTTTGACATATGTTGTAGTTTAAGATGTTATAGAAAACTCCTATGATGTAGTTTAAGCCCTAATACACTACAACATATGTCTTTTAAATGGAATTTCTTATAATTTACCACAATTTGTTTGTAAGGTAATTAATTTAAATTCTGTTAAGAGCTATCTTTCCGTCTAGACCGTTCAGAATTAACGGGAGGTTTACTAGTAATAATATATTCATTGCTTTTTAGTTAAGAGCAGTCGACTATTATGTAAAGTTTGGTAGCATTTATATATAATTTTATAAATAATAATTTAAATTATTGCATTAAAATAATAGCTAAGAAAAAAATATAAAAATTATAAGACAAATATGTCACTAAACAAGTTAGGAATTATAAAGTAATGGGTGAGACTTTCTTTAGTAGCACATCACAACGCTCTTTGAGACTTATTAAATTGCAGTACAAGAAGAGTCATATTAAAATATTTCGTAGTAAGAAAGAAGTAGTTAATGAAATTCTTCAACATAATGCTCTATTTATATTATCCAATACTTTACAAAAGTTTAATCTTTAATAATAAAAAATACAGAAGTAAATTTACATAAATAATTAGATAAAAAATAATAATTTTGAGTATATTGTTTAATAAAGTATTATGGGTCAAAATAATTTTAACTTATTGACATTTTAATTTTTAATTTCTCGTCATAAACTCTCGGACTCGTTTAAAAACAGACACGTTGTCTGAATAATAACACAAGTCTTGTACAATATATACTTGATTTTTTTTACGGATGCAGTTTAGTATTCTATCTGAACTAAATAATTGGATTATTACTGGTATGTTCTAATGTAGCTTTATGACAGAGAACATATATTTCTATTTCTTCAGGGCGGAATCATTAATTATTTGTTTGAAATTGTAAAAATTGACATATTTTGTAAATTGCCAATGTAATTTTCATTTAATATTAGTAATTATCGTAGTGCTGTAGTCAAACAAGTAGAGAAACGCTCCATATCTCCATAGGTATGCCAATTTGTTAATGCATTATACATATGTGTAAAACATATTAGTCCGTTTTATATGTACAATATTGTGTTTTCTAAACATAGTTCGGTCTACGTTACTTTGCTAATAATTTGCTAATTGCACAAAATAATTTACTTTTATGAATATTATAACAAAATGTAGCTCTATTGTTTATAATGTTCGAAATATTAACATTATAAATACCATTAAATCCAAAAATTTTAATTATTTTATTCGTAAAGCAACAATGTGGGTTATTCCATTGTAATTTTATTATAAAGTTAAACTAGTCTGCGCTGCAACGCGTTGCGAATCATAATTAAGAGATAATCTGGTTACGAGCTTTGAATAATACGCTTCATGTTCGAAATGGAAAATTATAAAATAATTTAAGGTCTGAAACAATTCTAATTTTATAAGAACTAAGAAAAAACCACAAAGAAACATGCCACTCACCTGGTATGTGATCTCTGTGTTGCAATGGATATCTTGCATTATCAGGAGATGCACACAAGTACATTTATTTTCAAATCTGAAATGTGCACGTTTTCACAAAATATTTTCTTTTACCAATCCGACCTAGATAAAATACATGTCATGGCCAGTGATCGAAACTGGTTTTTGACGAAACTGAAACGAATATGCGTTTCTTTGAACAAAAAGATATTTTTATTAGAACAAAAAAAATAACAACAGTTATTTTCCATTACATTACATTACATTACAACAATTTTTTATGCAATAATTTTTCTAAAGCAAATTCTTAGATCTATAATATTTTTGTGTTTTTCATTAAACCAAAAAATGAACTATATATTTTGACTATAATTAAATTTATTAATATTCATAAATATTCTTACTATAGATAACAATTTATTACGATTATTTTGCTCTTCTGATAAAAAAATATAAACCTAAGAAAACAAAATAAAGTTATTTAAAAATATCGCTTTTAGAAATTAAATTTAGTCATTTTAATGCAGCTCAGATATGTCTCTCCTGGGATAGTACATAAAGCGAAGTACTGTAAGACGGTTCTTAGAGATTCTCCACGCGAAGTAAGGTAAGTGAATATACTAAAATTTTCTTTTATCAATACCTACTACCTTATTTCTACTTATCCCAACTCAAATTTTTTTTGTTGGTATAAAACAGTTTTTTTTCTCTTTGAAAAGTATTTATCGGATTTTTCTTTTTTTTTTTTTAAGTAGAAAACTCTTTCTAATATTATAATTATATATATATTTATATTTAATTGATTGAGGTGGTGTTTGGTTTTGTATATAACACAATTTAGTTTAATTTTTAATTTCAAACATAATATAATATCGTATTACAAAATCAATTGCAATATTTAACAATAAAAACATTATTTTTTACGCTCATTCTATGATTTAGTTTTTATTATTTTTTGTAATAAAAAAAAACGGCCCAAAAAAAATCAGAGATTATTTGTTACTTAAATCATAGTGTGTTGTTTTTTTTGACAAATATTTCTATGCGACCAACTTAAGGGGATTATTTCAATATATATTTATATACATAACATAATATGTATAACATAAACCTGCTTTAAAAACCATGTCAGTAATTGAGTGCGCTACAATAATAAATGCGTTAGCTAGCAATGTGGGTAACCGCTAAATCTTGAATCGAATACGTCTTACGAAATTGTATCGGAAACAATGGTCTTTGTATATTGTTTCCGAAGTAATAAGTTTACTGTTATCAGCAACTTTTACAATTTACACATTTGGTGATATAAATAATCATTTAATAATAACACTTACAATCGAAAACTAATTATTAAACTATGGACTGTGTTAATGAATAGGAGGAGAACAGAATGACTTTCTACTAATTTTACACATTTTGTTTTATTCTAATCACTGCCAAAGCATTACTCATTAGCGTTCAGTGTTAAGAAATGCAACAACAAACGATATAAAACAAAAACATTGTCTACAGTACTATTAATAAATTCAAACACGAAGTTTCTTCGTAACGAGTCAAATATTCAATACTTGACATCACAAAAGGAACATCTTTTTTTTTCTTTAGAATAATCTCTGGAAAAATTGTCCGACCAAGATGGCAATTCCGACATTGCCTTCTTGGTCGTAGGCTTTTGGGTTGTATGGACTACTTGACGAACGCTACCATTTTTAAGGCTAACCGCCAATACACCAACGGTTGCCCTAAATAATATGTAAATTTTATTTCCATAATTTATTTTTAAAATTTTTATGGAAATTATACTTTTAATGTCTTCTAAGATTTTTACAAATATTTCTAATATTTAAAATACAAATTAACATATTTTAATTATACGAAAAGTATAAATAAATAAATATATTATATTTTTTTATTTAAAATTTCATCATCCATAAGGTAAAGGTAATTAATAGATTTGAATCCTTTATTTCAAATCATTCAAGCAGTGCCCACCATATTATAAAACTTATGAAGACTCTTATTTAGAATTAAATATATATCATTAATTGAATTTACCATACGATAATAATAAAGAGTCTTACAATTTAGTTTACTAAATATATAAATATCATTTAGTGATAAATGTCTCACTAATATTTTATGTTATTGTGAAAGTATATTTATTTGATTTGAACATGATATCTTCATATTTATTTATTAATGTAACAACAAAATTATATTGTAATAATCGTAAAAGATATCATATATAACAATAAAAATACAAAGAATAGATAATATAGAGCATTAGAAAAAAATTATTTTGAGGTAAACCTGAATAGAGCTGTCAGATTAAAGGCCCTTTGATATATCAAAGATTTTTCATTTTGTTTTGTCAATTGTGGACAAAATCACTTTAATCACTGTTAATTTTAAAAAAATTACTGTTAATAAACATATTGTAAAATTTTATTACACTTGTGTCTAACTATCAACAAATAATTATTTTTATATTACTAAGTTATTTTTATTTATTCTGTATTTTTATTATTTTGTTCCCCTTTTAGGTGTGCAATAAAGTATATTTATTATTACGTTTTAGTTTTTTAGGTAGTCAGAAGTTAGAAATATTTTACATAATCTTATTGTTATTTTTAATTTCATTTACAATTCTACATTTAAAATTAATACCAAAAACCAAATATTAAAAACAAGAATGAAAAGACGAAAATAGAAATGTGTGAAATACCATTCAATCTAATTTTACGGGAATCTAATTTTACGAATTATCTCAAATAAGCCTGTTTATTGCATTAACATGAAATAAAAGATCTTTGTCAAATTAAACTTGAACTATATGGAATGAAGCGATTTTCAAATATAAAAAATTATCAAAGTTAGTTAACCGTTTCGAAATTTTCGAGGTAACAAACATATAAGAAAAACACTTGAATTGTTCTAAATTTTTCCTCCTCACTGCTCTACTCCTTTATGGGAAGAATATGTTATGTAAGTTCGACTAATATCGGTTTAAACCTAAATTCAAACAATTTCAAACAATCCCACCAAATTTTTTGTCTATCATAGTAAATGAGCCTTTTTTCTCTTTCGAAATAGTTTCGAATACAATGGTCTTTGTATTTTGTTACTATTTCAGAAATTACAAAGGCCTTTTCGTTTGTAATCTTTTTATCTTAATCGCCAATGTTCTAAAAATCTTCACTTGATTTTACTTTGTTATATGTTACAGTACTTAAAAAGGGATTGGATCAGTTAAGGTTAGCATAGTCCCAATTGTTCTTTTCATTTAACATCTTTATCTATACATATTTTTCGAGATGGTAATACAGCTACACGATTATATTTGTAAAGTAAGAAAAATTTCTTCACAAATATTATTAACTTTTTTATATATTCATCTATACACTTAATAATTGTGCTTTATTTATAAAATTTGTAAAGTTCATTTGATTAACATTTAAAATAATAATAAACTTGCCCGCAACTAGACTCCATAACATAAATAATTTGTTCAACGTTAATTGTATACTTTTTCATTAAAAATCCCCACGGAAGCCTTAAATTTGTCAATAAGTAAATTAAATCTTATATTTAAAATAATTTGATAAATATCCTATTATTATGTAAATTATAATATTAACTTCGATATGGTCTGGAAATTAATAATATGTTAGAGAATAATTAGTACCTATGCAATTGTTTCACGTTGTTACCCTTATTTGAGTACATGGATGCATCACACCGATTCCTTAGAAGTCCTTACTTGCGGTTCCGTAGGGGTTGGGTTACCCTCCTCCTTCAAATATGGCGAAGGGATCAGGGGCTGACCCCTGACTCTTGACCATTTGCTGCTTCCTGTAACTGGTTATATTGCAGGCTGAGTTTATAATAGTAATTGACTAAAATTATTAAAGGTTTATATCGAATTGATTGTAATGGTTCTAGTCGTTTGATAAATGTTTTAATATTTGGGAAACGGTGTACAATAAAAATACCTGTCTGAATTAGGTAAATAGTTTTTCTCAGATAAGGGTGGGTCAGGAACCTTCGTAACCTTAACTTTTATATTCGAAAGTGTCTCACAGCAGGCTTTATTTCGATAAATATGGCCCTCCTCACACTTCTAAAGAGATAAAAATAATTATTTATTTTTCTTTTTAAAGCAATAAATATATGTAGAATTAAATAATTAAATATAAGAATACATAGATAAATAAATCAATACAAAGTACTTAATTGGATACAATTTAGATACTTGATTCCTTGATTTTATTATAATGAGTACCAATCTTATCTTCAAACAAAAGTTCTTATTACAACTTTATAAAAAATTATATGCTGTTAAATCAATGAATAAAAACTTCAAATAAAACTATTTTTATGGATTAAAACTCGCGTATAATTTGGTTACATTTTTGATTTTAACCCGTGAACGCGATTACTGCAAAGTATTCGAAACGTCGGGTTAAAATCAAAAATGTAACCAAATTATACACGAGTTTTAATCCGTAAAAATAGTTTTATTTGAAATGTGTACTCGTGAAAATCTAAGAAAATACTGTGAATAAAAACTTTTCTCTTGATAATTCATACACATGACTTCTATTATCAAAACTTTAGTCAATTCAATCAATTAATCATCACTCCAATTATATAAGGATTTCTTAAAAAAATATTCCAATAAAACTTGTATACCTGTTCGTTTTGTCCATTCCCTTTGTGGTGGCGAATGTCGAAATTCTGTACTTTTATCTTGTCCTTTCCTTAACAAACTTCGAGTTAAATAATCTCTCTTTTATTTTACTGCTACTGAACCATTTTATTTGTCTTTTAATGTATTTTATTTTTTCTTTTTGTTGTTTTTGTTGTTTTCAGTATTAAGTATGAAATGCTTGTTCAGGAAGCTAACCATGTACTTTAAATAACAAAATAAAAATAAAAAAATCCTATAGATAGAAGGAAGAACAGAAAGAGAATGAAATTCCTTGCAACGTAAATGAAAATCATAATGATAAGTTTCCGAGGGGCTTTCCAGGAACCTCCTCGTGTACTTATCTATACATTTTGGGGGCTTCAACTGTGGTGGTGTGGTGTGTGTGGTGTGGTGTGCTTTTCCTTTTGGAGAAACATTAACCGATAAAAGTTACATATCTAGAGTGTTGCTTTATTTTCCTTTATTCTGTTAAAGAACTATATTTACCTTGTTTACTATTTAAATAAAATAGTATTTAAAAATATTTTTGGGTCTTTTAAAATTAATATTTGATGTAATAAATTTAGTAATTTATATCTCTAGATATACATACTTTTTCAGTGATGATAAATATTTTATTGATAAATATTTATTTGTTTCCACCAAAGCAGACCGAAATCCGATTTACTAATATTAAAAAGTGAGTTATTTCTAGTTTCAATGAGTCTTAAGATATTATAATTCCGCAAATTTAAATAAATATATATATAGACAAGGTGTTGGGTACTTTTTCAACACTTATCGTTACATTTCCATAATGTTTAAATGAATATAAATCACAAGGAGTCATTAATTTAAAAATTATTTAAGAATCACACTATCTATTGGTATAAACGGTACAAAAATATGTTTGGTATTTTTTGAGTTTATCGGATCCATAGAATTAGAAGCAGCCGCGGTGAAATTAAATTTTATAATATGTATTTGCATGATATATGTGAATAAAGATAATGCCAATAATATCTAAGTAAATAAATCTCGTAAATCAGTATATAGTTCATGAAAATAAATCAATGTAAAGTAGCTTAACTCCACATTTGATTTTGAAGTAAATGTAATAGAAATAACGTTCAAGTTCTCCATTAAAAACTTTATCAATGTATCTTTATAAGGACGTTATTCGTATGAGAAGAACTCTCTATTGATTGTTTTTACTGATTGTTTGATAAACTTTTATATTTCCAAATTTACGGTCTGACAAAAAAATATAATGGACATTTTATTTTATAAATTCTATTTCTTTTGATATTAACACGATTATAAGACTCAGTATATAATCTCATCAAATAAAGGCCTACACGCTATTACGTGAACACTATTCTCTCGTCTCTCGTCCCCTTTTTTATTTATTAAAATATAAGTATAAATTAGAAAATAAATGTTTAATGCGTTTATACGGGGATCTTATTATAATTAGTTTTCATTATTAATTAACTGCCATATTACAAAAAAGCTCTCAAACGTTCCCAATTATTAGTTATGCAATATTATTTAAATTTATTAACAGAATAGAATATTTCTACTTTATCTGAACATCTCAAAATTATTCTATTGGTTTCCATTCGTTATTAAAAACGCCTAGTAATGATTTCTCGTAAATATATTCTATGTACTGTACTGTAGATAGCTATTACAGATTATTACAGATTTATTATTTTCATCAAATAATAATAAATTCATCAAATCTTTATTGTATTTACAAGTTAAACCGGAAAACGTTTATGAAAATTTAAATAATTGTAGTGTTATTAATAACTGTATACAAAAATTTAATAAAAGACTATATTCAATCATAATTTTGACTAAATGCCGGTTATTTTGTTTGCAACATAATTTCCGTATTCCGTAGTTCATAAAATTAATTTGTATAGATTCAAAATATTTATTTCTGGTCTTTAAAGCAGTACAACAGACGCTGCAGACCAATTGTCTTTGTACTCTCTGGACATGGTTGACAAACAATCCCTCTAACGATGTACTAATGCAATGAACATTTCAGCCATCACTTTGTCATATAACAATGCCCATTGTTAGGCGACAATACCCCACATCTTGCTGTTTATTAATTATATCTTCATCTTTAATAGTAAAAGTTTATATTAAATTTTTAAAGAAATTAACATAATTGCCATAATTTTTAAACGTAATAGGTATTGGAAACATATTTTACCACTAAAATACTCAATACAGCCGTCGTTTTACGTGACAAGAAAAAGTATTTAATGTTTAATATCTAATTTAATATTCGAATTTAAGATATTTATATTAAAATCTCCTTTCTTTTCTTATGACTATTACTTTATATAAAATTACCGTCATGTTTATTAATAAGTTTTCCAAATTGCTGTCGCTGTGAAAAAATTTCACTTATATCTTTTTTTTAGAGAGTTCGTACTAAGCACCGATCATAAACCTCTGGTGGCCGTTTTTGAACCTATTTCAAAGAAAAATAAAGCTAATCTTTATGAAGTTGAAGTTTGAATAGTAAATAACATGAAAAAAGACAATAATATTGAAAGTATTAAATAATCAAATATTAATCAAGTTACAAGAATAACAATAACAAATTTAAATGTTGTTAAAATGAAAGTTACCTTACTTTTTTTAGATTAAAATTCTCAGTTTATGAACGAGCTTTCTTTACATTCACAATGAAAACATTCATATTAAATATAACTATTCGGAACTTTACAAAAGTGACAAAGTGAGTCCAGTGTGTACCCCATACATTGCGTCAACTAATAACGAAGACGTGTACGGGACCTCCAACGACACTATAAACTCTTCCCCAGACACACCATCACACCATCGTCAAGGCGCACCCAGCGAGCAGATGCACCTAGTTCACGCCGCGTTTCCTCCATGCTTAGAGCTCATGGATAAGGAACCCGAATGAATTTGAGCCTATTCGGAAAAATTCCGATAATAATAACGTGGGTCAAGCCGGATAATTGTATTTAATAGTAACCATGGATCAGGAAACTTTATATAAAAAAAATATATATTTACGATTAATAATCTTTCTTTAAGAGACTTCTGTCTCGCTAAAAATTTTTTAGTCATATTTATGTAAATGATTTTTCTTCGAAAGAAAATGATATGTTTCTTATTTAAATTAAAACTTGATTAAGCAAATTTATACAACGGATGATTATAATACTTATTTCTAATAAAAATTGGTTTCTGAATTGTTTCTTCAACTTTCAATTTATTTTTTATTTTGCGATGATTGAGAAACGTTAAAAAAAATATATACTGTTTGTTTTACTAAATTACTTTTTTCTTTTACATTAAATTGATTTTGTTTGAAGAGGATAAGAGGATATTTTTATATTGCTAAGAGCAGAAATTATAATATTCACACCAATCAAAAAAAAAAAATTAAATGCGTTTGAAAAAATAATTGAATATTATGCAATTTAATTAATTTTTGTACCAATCAATGCGTATTCGCGTAACTTAGATCTGATTTGTTTTCCAATGAATTCAACCATTCGGTTTTTTAGTTTTTTTTGCGATTTCTAAAAAAATATTTGGTTTATCGGAGTCGTCATGGTATGATATAAATAAATAAATAAAAAACAATACAACATTCTTTTAAAACAGGAGGTACAGCCTGTTGGAAGTTAAGTTAATATTTCTATATATTTTTAAGTTTTGCCAAAATCAATAATGGTTTTAAATTATGTAATATGTTAAGTAATTATTATCAATGATACGTATTTTTCATGAGATCTAATTTTATTGATAGAATTAAGCTTTTGTTATAAAGCACTGTTTTTGACAGGAAATTAAAAATTTTATCAAGCATTATTTTTCCAAAATATACCGTTTAAATTTTTAAAGAACCTTAATTATACCTTCAAGCTTAATATTATATTTTAACAAGGTACTGCTTTAATACAAATTCGCAATATTTCGGTAATTCTCAGCAGCTAATAATGAGCCAGTTTTCAATGTCTATTATTTTGGATTTTAAATCATTAAAAAATTAATATTTGTTTTTAAAATTTTTACAAATATATCGTTATACGTTATCAAAATGAGGTCCAAAACCTCATTTTGATAACGTATTCTACCATTATTACTGACAAAAAGCACAGGGTCTATGCAGTTTGATAAAATTATTTAATGTTAGTGGGATTTATAAATAATACATATTTTAGTTGTTAATTTAAGTGGTAGTCTATGTAGGAAAAATAGAACTTTGCTTATATTAAATGTATCGAAATACCGCCATTAAGAGATAGAAGTTCGAATCTACTGCTCTGGTAAGGAATCACAAATTTAACCGCCAGTTTGTCCGACACACAGTTTTTCGCCATTATTAGCGATACCATCGAGACTAACCTTCCGTAATGTCTTTTTATAAGACTGTGCCACCTTTGTTAAAGGCTCTTTTTTTGATATTTAGATTTTTGCGATCTACAGCATCAAGCTATTGTGAAATGCTTAATATTTTCGCTTTTATACATGAGCACATTCAGCCAAACCATGGGCAAGTTTTGTCTTTGAAGAAATGAAATATTCCCATTCACGGCATTAATTGCAGCATCCGCAAAAAAATGTTAATTCAATCTTGCCACAATGGATTCAAGATATAATCATTCATCACCTCGATATATATGGGAATATTTTTTGTGCATACCATAATAAGTTCTTATTTAGCAGCTTGCGTTTTATTTTCGAAATGAGTTGTATTAAATCATCTAAATTAGAATATTTATAATAGAAAAAATATAGGAAAGAAACAAATGATCCATAAGATGAATCATCTTCATCATGTGACGGATGGTTGGCTTACACAGATTGTATTATACAAAAATACATTTTGTGTAAGCCAACCGTCGGTGTCAAGGAATGTAAAATGATTTAAAATTTTTTATAACTGTACAAGGTTTCCTTTTTTTAGCGTAACATACGTAAATTATCTATACATAATATTTATTTATTTAGTTATTTTTGTACCAAAAACAACTAATGTAGCAATTAAAATTCACAAAAGGAATGGCTTTAAAAAATATTTCTATGAATAACCCTTTGTAATAGGATTTTTTATGTCGATATTATGAGTGTTACTACACTTTTAACATATAATACTGAAATATTAATTTACTATTATCAAGCATTTGACTTTAAAAAAACCACAAAAAAAGGATTGTAGATGTTTCATATTTAGTTTGTAACGCGAGAAATCCGTACAATAGTTTTGTGCAAAATATATCAAAATTTTAACAAGTCAAGTATGATTAACAAAATATACTCCTACTTATTAATGTAATAGTTTTTTTTAACTGTTACGACAACATAAATAAAACATAAGTATTTTTTTAATCATGTAAACTTATGTAAATATCAAGGCCAACAAATTATTAACCGGGTTTAAAATTACCAACGGATAACGAAAGTGTACGAACGTCTTTTCTTTTGGGAAAGATTTGTTAATCTCATCAGAATCCGACGATAAAGTTTAAATCGTTTCGTATTGTATGAATAAATACTGAGTGCACGAACAAACCAAGAATGGCTCTTGGGATGTTTATTTTGGTTGAAAATGGCTTATGTCAGAATTCTCCGTATTTCTCATATTGGGGTACTCTAAAAAAATGTCCAACAAGCTATGAATCGAACAATTGTAAATCAGATGTCTAAAATAAGAATGAAAAAAGGTAAATATTTTCACAAATTTGAGGTCATTCTTAAAAGCGCTAAATACCAAATCTCACACCCTATCACCTACCCACCAAAAAAAAATAAAAAATAAAAACAAGCACCTATTAAAGGCAACAGAAATCGTATTTTTGGAGGATGAAACCGCAAATATCTCAAAGGTTTTACGAAGAAATAAAAAATTAATATGGGAAGACACTAAAGCGTTAGCAATATTTTATAAATATTTAGGTTTGGTATTGTCAGGAATATACAACAAAAAAAAACAAGTTTTATACAATAACTAAATGTACTGGTTATATTTTAAACTAACGGAAATTCCTTATCCTAGATCAAAAACAACTTATACACCAATATAATGAATAAAAAAAGACGAATTTAAAATATATCGCGACGCACACAGGTCGACGAAATATAGGCGCAGTAACAAAAAAAATTCTAAGATTTACACGAGTACTATATGAAATGATGGTGTCGTCTAATCGCGAACACGTTTGCTGCAAAGCATTCGAAACTTCGGGTTTAAATTTAAAAATTTAAAAATAAACGCTAGTTATAAACTAGTTTTATTGAAAAAAAAATATGTGGGTAAAAAACTAACAATCTCCGAAACCGTAAACAAAATATTTATTACAACACATCGATTATAGTATAAAATAATTTAAATACATATATTTTTCTTCGACGTAAATGTGAAAGTAAAATTGTCTTATATAAAATATCAAAATCTTCACCAACGGCTTTTTAACAAGTAAGTCGAAATACTTCGTATCCCATTACATTAACCGCAAAGGTTCTATTGCGGAGCGACAAACGAGAAGAAGTCATTCATTACTGTAGAGTTCTGATATGCTTTGACATATCTTACTTCCAAGGCCTTTGATATGAAAATATTGCACTCATTTTGTTATAACCTTTATATTTCATATTTATATTATACATTCATTTATCAGATTTATTTCATCAGATATTTATTTTTTAGTTTCATGTATGTACATACCATCAAGTTATCCATGTAATACCTATATATAATCAATCGTACCGGTTTTTGCATCTAGGCAGAATAATAATATAGAGCTAATCTTACCAAATAGCATTAATCGTTACATACACAAGGTATAACAATATCGCGTATAATTCTTCTAAAACAGAAAAAGTATTATAAACCATAAAATAAAAACAACAAACAAATTATAACCTATTAAATTTTTGGAGTAAAACTCCTTGAGAGGCAATGAAACGGAAATGCGAACAATAGATACACAAAAACATTGAATAAAGTAATATTAATTTATTCAAATAAAAGTTTTTTTCGGAATCAGTCAGACGCTCAATAAATAAATTCCCAAACGAACTATATTGTTTCAGTTGAAATCTTTTTTTTCCCGTCAGCCACGAAGGTGATGGCCGGGGGGTTATATGGGACTACCAGGCAGCATAGAGGACGTTGCCATTTTTAAGGCTACCCACTAAAAACTAACGGTTGCCCTCATCGCCCTAGTGGGACGTCACGGGATCGCGTTAACACTCACCGTGACTATTCAGTTCAAATCTTACGATGGTAGTAACCGGTCTGATATGACAAATAATTAAATAAAATCTATTTAGGTTTAAAACGATACTGTTTCTTTTATCAAATAATTTAAATAGGATTCTTTTCTATATTAAATTTAACGAACATCAGATAAATAGTTTAATGAAATAGTTTAATATAGCAAATATTATATACATTATAAACCATTTCTACGTAATAATTAAAGATACTATATATTGTTTATACCAAATTCAAAATAATGTTGTCACTTATTACAATTAGAGTTAATTGTACACGGTTATATTTAAATATAATAAACATACTATTTCTACATTGAAAATACAATTTTCTATATCTTCTCATAGCTTTATTTAAATACTTTGGAATGATAAACAATTACATACATTAAATAGGTAGAATAATAATTCTTATTAAATCACATTTCACACACATAAATATATATGTATACATTTATGGAAAAAATAACAGACATCTATCTACCTTATCGCAATAGCTTTAAAATCTGTTAAACTGTAATTAATTAATAAATAGTAAATAAAAATAGTTCATTTATCATACATTCATAATATTGATTTAATACCAGTTATTTTTTTTCAACTAGAGTTCCAAATACCTAATAATAACTTGACGGAATTAAATTGAATGAATAAAATGTATTCATTGCTGCTCGTTGAAGGAGAACAACAGACACGGTACAGACAAATTGTCTTGTCCCTCTGTGGACATGGTCTTCATACAATCGCACTAACAACGTATTAATCATTAATGCAATGAACATTTCCACCATTATATTGTCATGGAATACAATACACGTCTATTGTTAGATTGCCATTCCCTACGGTCTGCAATTTATCAATTACATTTTCAGTTGCTCAAGTGTTTAGTTTAATATATAGTACGTTAGGTGTCATAGTTTATATATGTATTAGAAAAAATATGTGCCACGAACGTATTTTATTTATTTTTATTTTTTATATTTTATAAATGACAAAACGCCATAGCTAAAATATTATATTTACAATTTAAATATTCAACGAAACGTTATTCATTGAAGACATTTCGTAAAATCCTCTTGTAAAATCCTCTATACTTTTTAACTTACTTAATCTATTAGACCCGTTTGTCAACAATTATTTGAAAGATAGCATAATTGTTAAATGTCTATCTTAGTATTAAATATTTATGTTATATTTATTATTTAGCACTGCCTCCTATACTTTGACTATTTTAATATTTTAAGAAAAAAAATTTATTTCCTATGTATCTTATTAAACGGTCCTTTTTACTTGAACCGAATAGTTCAGTAACTAAATTATTTGAACAATAATTAATATTTTAAGAATAGGAATTTGATAAATGAAATATTTGTAGGGTTGTCTTCGACATCAGTAAAACTATGCGAGATCAGCCATTTCAGGAAGCACGTCCCATAGTTTATCCCGTTTTTATTTTTTTTTTCTATTAGATTTAGTTACAGAATGAGTAGTTAGTTATTGTAATTTAATAACATTAAGAAACTTTTTACACCCTTAAATATCGTTAAAATCAAATGAAAAATACCAACGAAAAAGAAAAAAACTAAGACTTGAAAAATGCACGAAAAATTTGTGATGGCACGTTTTGTTTTGTAAAATTTATCCTAAATTGTTTATTAATTAATTTACATATTTTTGTTAAATTATTTAAACGTTTGTACTTTTAAGAATCATTAATTATGCCTTCAAGCTTAATATTACATTATAACAAGGTACAGCTTAAGTAAATTTTTGTAATGTTTCGACTAAAAGATCTTCAGATGTTTAATAATAATAAGTCCATTTTCAATGTATATTAATGTGAATTTTAAATATTGTAAATGTAAGTCTAGATGTAAAAATTCTTTTAAAAAAAATATTTTCAACCTCATTTCGATAACGTTACTTTTGCAAAAAAACACATGGCCTATGTATTTCCCATAACAATTTAATGTTCTTGAAATTTATGATAATAATTACCTCATTAGTTTAAAGCTAATAACAGTATTAATTATCTGATCAAATCGTTAACCAATCATGTTGCGATTAACATATTCATACACATTCAACGAGAATTAATACATAATTTCAACGAATTTGACTTAAAAAACTAAACGTTACATTTGGTATTAGTGAATCCAAATTGAAAACTACAAATTAAATATTTATATTCTTTATTGCATTTTAAAATATATAAGTATAAATCATGTTTATAAACAATGTTGGTGAACTTATCTCTATAAGATAGTTCTGCCAGTGGACCCATGGTAGAGAGAAACGATATTATAAAATCTACAAATATATATTTTGCTTTAATTATTCTAAGTCAAATATCATATTCTAGGGCCCTTAAGAATAGGGTACTGTGCAAATGGGACAATGGCTAATTACATACTCTACACTCAACACAATATTTTTTTCATACCAAGAATACTAAAAAAATATCTAACTCATATTAAATTTTTAGGAAAAATTATGTTTCGGTTAAACCATGAAATTTTTATCCTAAAAATCGATCTGTCTTTTCTTGAGTCGTCTGTTTGTCTGTTCATATATTAGTCTTTACAGGACACGTGAGTCTAAATATAATATTACTATTACGGTTATATTATAAGCTATATAACCGTCAGAATCAGAATGAAGTATAGGCAAAAGGCATAAATATTTTGTATAATTTGACTATACTATACGATAAGTGCTAAGTAAATTGAATTGATTGTGACTTATCATACATTGGTCAATCAAAGAAGAGCATCGGTACTAGAATCAAACAACACATCTCAGATTAAAAAAAAAAAGCGTACCACGAAATCGGTAGTGTGTGAACACACAATAGATAAGCCCAACCACTCTCTCCGCTTTGACAAACCAAAGATCCTAGCTCGTGAACACAGATATATACCAAGAATGATTCGCGAGGTCATTGAAATTTAAAAAAACATCCTCATTTTAATAGGGAAGATGGTTAGAATCTGTCGAACACCTGGGAACTCATTAAACTCAGGAACTGTTGGAGATAGGTGACAAATAAAATGACTGACTGACAGACAGCATCATCTCGTCTTACCGCTAACACGTTTGCTGCAAAAGCATTCGAAACGTCGGGTTAAATTAAACAATGTAAAAATAAACGCGAGTTATATCCGTAAAATAGTTTTATTGAAATGTGTAGTACTCGTGTAAATCTTACAAAACATTAAATTGAAAAATATAATCCGAAAATATCGGCAGGCCCTGTAATAGAAATATCGGCGTGCGTGGATTTACTGTACAATTGTTTATTTTAAATACTTATTAATCAAAATTCATATCCATTTAAAAATAATTTTTCTACGAAAGCCCATTAATAATGCATGTTTTAGAATATATACCAAATTCTCATAAAAAAATATATTAATCATTCTTAGTTTTAAATGTAGATAAACTTTGCCTTAGTTATTTGGAGGAATAGTTTCCAAGTTATCGCGATAACATTAAACTGATCAAGCGCTTGCTAAATTTGGTTTCTCCAACATTCAAAAAATTTTCTCTAAACGAAACAATTTATTTAATATAGTATATTTCAATGTCAGTAGAACCACCGGTCCGAATCGACATATAACCGATGTACTTTATTTTAATTCTTATAATTTTTATTTTTGCTGCGGCCTTACTTCCAAAGAAGACTAAGTATTACTCTCCAATAATCCTACTTATATTAGAAATGCAAAAGTTTGAAATATTGTTTATCTTTGTTACTTTTTCATAAAAACTACCACATTATCGTTATTAACCAATAATATGCTTAATACATGTACCTGACATTATAAAAAAAAGAAACTTATTTATTTGTGTGTACGTAAATAAAAGTATAATAAATGTATCTTTTACGGCTAAGATGAGTTGTTTATTTGGGATTTTGATAGGGATAGTCAGATGCCTGGGGAACGACAAAGGGCACTTTCCATCAACACCCATTGCGGGCGAAGCCATGGAAAGAAGCTAGTGTGCTACATTAATGCACCAGTTAACCATTTCAAAACTTCTAAAGGATCCTTGGGCGCATATAGACGCATTAGTACATAAGTTAAATATTACTCAATTCATATTTACATATGTACGTACGTAAGAGCGACTAACAAACACCAGTATAAGTAAATATTGTACAGTAACTGTATAGTGAACTCAGGGTTCTCAGAAGACTTTCAATTGAAGACGTTTAGTATGTTAAAATACATTTCTACACAAAGATTGTAGTTTTAAAACATTTAAAGTTTTTATAAATAATATGCAGTGTCACTGTCTATACTGAAATGAAATTATGAATTTTGACAAATATAGTAAAATCTTTTGCGTTAAGGAAGACTACTAATAAATTAAAACTGTCTACTGACAATACTCCTACTACCTTAGCTATATAGTAATATAAATATTAATATAGGTATTTTTATTATCAATTATATAATTATTTAACGTAAATAAAATATTTATTTTAAAACAAACTTACATGAGTACAATATCGTATATATGAACACACATTTTTATAATTTTCTCCACTTTGTATAAGTTACCTAGTTCCGTAAAAAACACAAGAATCAATATGTAATAAAAAATAATAATGTAAATTTCACTCAAAATACAATTAGAGAAATATTTTCAAGAACCGAGTTACACAAATGTCTTATATTAATATACAGTTCTTGAAGTAGGTATTATTATTATTACCACTTTTAAAATACATTCGTTTTATAATAAAGTGGATATTAAACATTGTAGTACCGCATCAGTCGAAGTACGCTACATTTTAATTTAAAATTCTGAAATGGAATTTTTTTTTAATCATCATCATAACCTTTTTTTTTAATATAGCAATCATTATTTTAATACTGAAATGCGAGACAATAAATTAAAGTCTTTTTCTTTGTCTTAACTTTCATTTCTAGCAACCACATCTAGGTGAAAATTTACTTAACTACAAAAAACCTATATAATTCAAATTTCTATGTTACCACCCTGATTTGATTAGAGGGTAACTTGAACAACCCTATCTAGTGATGAATAAAAGAACTAAAGTGTAATTTCCTAATTAATGTAATTAAAAATCCTAAAACCGTGAACTAAACATTATAAGCTAACTTTTTCTACCTTATCTAATATTTATTAAAAGTATAGAATATAAAAATAATAAAGTTTTGTGCGTCGAAACAGAAAAAGTTCCTAATTTTTATATTTTTTTCCCACAGTTTATACTTCTTCATGACATACAAGAGAGAGAGAGAGCGCTTTGCGTACTATGAATATTTATGAATAGTTATGTATCTAATGTATTATACATGCGGAAGGCCAGATTTGATAATCAATGTCAAATCTATAATTGAAAACGAGCTTAGAAACATTCTTATAAATTCAAATTAAAAGTTAACAGTTAACAAGTCAAGAAACCGATTATTATTTCAATCAGTAAAAGAAACTTTATTATGATATTTATTAAAAGATTGTTTTCAGTAAAATTCTCATTCAATACATAAAATAAATTAGATCAAATTTGAGTCGAATGCCCAAAATTTCGTTTACCGACACAAAGAATGCCCATGGCCTTCGTACACCATGAATCAGGTATTCACTGTTCAGATTGAATCTCGGCTTTCTTCTTTGATTGAAATATGGAACTGCGAAAACTTTAATAGGATTTCGAGAAACTTTGGCTGTCTCAGCTTTCTGCCATTATTTTAGAACCAATATATTTTAGATTACATTCAATCCAGAGTTACAAAGTATTTTCTACAGTATTCAATGTTTATTTAAAACTTATTGAACCCCTCAAGTTCTAAACCACTCAAGACTGATATGTTTCAAATCATTCTACTCAAAATCAATAATCGTGTTTCTTGAAATGGTTATTAGATACAGTTTTACAATAAAATATATTATGTTGAGAATTTAATTCTATTAACAATCTTTTTATATGTACTTGTATGAAAAAAAGTATTTTCATAAAATTAATATATAGTCGTGGTTATAGTTGCATGTAAATCTCATCAGATATGTTATCTGATGCTTTCGCAACCTGTATATGTGCAGATTGCGAAATCTTTAGGCGAATATAAATACCAACTCATCTATCGTTCAATTTCTAGATCACTTCGGTAAGGTAGATACGAATAAAAAATATGGATTATCGTAGTAGAGTCAGCGGTCTCGATTGGTCTATTTAGTTTCTGATATTTTTATTAACATATTCATGTTTTATTAACCCTTTAAATAGGTTGTTGAAATAATTTATTCATTAAATACATATGTAACACTGATTTAGTCTAAGTAATAAATTTAGGGTTAGATCTTTTCATTGTGAGTGATGTATATTTTTAAATATTCAAAACTATTACTTATTAGAATTATTATTCCTACGTATATACTTAATAAAGATTCCTAATAAACTTTTTAGTAGTTATGATTCGAGTGCAACAAAACCTATTAGTAATAGTTACAGGTTACTCTATTTAGTAAAAATTAATAACTTTATAATTTATTTTATGGCCCCAAACTAATACACTGGGTTCTGTATAGTGTTTAAAATTTATACGTTGTTTATATTACGTATGTTAAGTTAACAGGCAGCAATCTTAACTTCTCTTCAACCTAGCATTACCTTTAAATTGTCTGCCGTGGTATACTGAACTTATCCCGTTAGTAAGAAATTTATGTGTCGAATTTTGGTCAGAATATTTTGATAAGAGAGCTCTTACAAAAGGTGTTTGGTATAAAGTTATTCAACCATCTCTCCCTCGTTTGTTGTGGTTCAATGAGAGAAGGATGAGCAGACTGGAGATTGTGACGGCTTTGAGACTTCGATCTGGCCATGTGCCCCTCAACAGCTTTGGGTTTATGATGGGCAAGTTGGATTCACCCAATTGCATTATATGCGGAGTCATTGAAGACCTAGCATTGTAGATGGATTATAATCAATAATGTGATATAAATAATTATTATATTTCAGCCTTAAAGCAATATCTATTACCCATTATTTAAACCTGTGAAACTGTGATATATTGCATATTAATTATATGCAATCACTTCATCTAAACATTTTATGGCCAGTAAAACTTCCAAATTTATCTCTATCAAATAACGTTAATTAATCTGCACAGTGGTACACAGTCATTTAACGCTTCCATTTAAACATGATTTTCTCTAATTCCACTGTGTCCGAACGAAAATGTGATTTGAAGTTAGTTTCAATATTTGTGTTTATTTAACGACTGAATTTCTAAATCGTAAATTATTGGTTCTGTATATTTATTGCCGAAAATATTCTTGGAATATTCAAAATTATTATAAAGAAAACAACTGAATAGCAATCTAGTACTAATAAAATAATTTATGACCTTCCGAAATAAATGTTAAATTTTCACTTCCCTATACCACCCTCGTCTTTGTACTCTTAATATTATATGCATATTGCATATTGGAATGGTATTTATAAATATAACAATATAATTTTTAGAACCAACCATGTCGCTTATGATATCTTATTCATGAACAATATTTAATCTTAGCTCGGCTGTTTCTGATACATACCCGTAAATCATACATGGTTACGTTAATATAAACTAAAGTATTAATGGTTTCACTTAGTTGTCGTACTATATAATATTAACACATCAATAAAATATATAATATCTATAAGGTATATATTTATATCTATACTAAATTAAAACTTAAATTTGAATTAGCAACAAAAAATTTTTGATTTGTAAATCTTGTTTTATTAAAATCATTAAACAAAATAAAAATGAACAGATTAGGAAAGACATAACTTTTATAAAATACTTAACTCAATGTTTTGGTTGACATCTTTTGTATATCTCAGCAGGATTTAAATATACAATGGAATGGCAAAATATTTAGAGGCAAAACCATAGAGATTGATAAGAAAATACCAAGACTCGTCAAATCTCTTCGAACGTGGAGTGGTGTTCGATACTGAAATTTTTCCTTACCAAATAAACTGTAAGCTACTGTCAACTCTTACTGGAGACTGCGCAAGAATCTAAGCAATGTATAAAGAATATTGTAGATTCTGTTGAAAAATATAGGTCTTGTGTAGGATATTTTGTTTCGTTTATAGCATAAAGAAGATGAGATATTTCCTTAATAAACATTTTTTCTATCATAATGAAGAAATTTTACGACAACAAGAATATTTTGTGTACAATATATCATAGGTTTGGTTCGTATATTCCATTTATACAACTTTTACAGAAAGAGTTCCGTATTTTAAAAAAAAATGGGATAAAAAGTATACCTTTTTATCCGAATGTTTGCTTTGACACATATTGGGGGATAAATGTACGTTTTATTGTTTTTTCGAAATATGCTACTGCGAATACTTTAATTTAGTTTTGTAAAAACTTTTCTTTGTCGATCTGATAGGTGCGATATGTTGTAGGAATATTTAAGACGGCCATGATAAGTCGTCAATTAAGTTCAATAATATATATTGGAAAATGTTAAGAAACGAAGGATGATAAATAGATTTAAAATATATATATATATATATTTAACCTTTTCCTACAAAACACATATTATCTATATTTTTTATTACGTTATGAAATAATGTAACAATTAAGAAAAAATCTATACACAGCCAAGATCTGCGATTAATACCGTCAGTTAACGCTGGCCTCTTCTTTACAGAAAGTGTTGTTAATCTCATCAGATTTCGTCGCCAATGTTTAAATTGTTGCTTGTTGTTTGAATACTAAAATGAGTGAACAAAACAAGAATAGTTCTTAAGATGTTTAATTTCGTTCCAGTTTTTTTCAGGAAATAAATAATTTATTGTTAAAATTGTAAATATATTTGTTTTTAATAACTCTACTTTAGTGCCAATTATACAAACTATAACAGTATATCGATTAAGACAAAGATAACAGCAAAAAATGTACATTTGAGATTAATGAAAATAAAATATTTTATAGTAAAACCACTTTAATAGTTCACATTCAATATATGTCAGTTATAGGTATGTAGGTATGTAACCTGCTTAAAACATCCATTAAATGTACGTATGTATGTATAACTTTGAACATATGTGAATTGAATTGAATTATGTTATTTTTACAATGTTCAGTCGAATTTTTGACCCATTATAGTTTTCTAACATAACTTAAAAAAAAATAAGACAAGTATATAATGTAACAAAAAAATAACATTTATCCAATGAACTATCAAATGATTACTTATATTGTGATCTTCATCACCGCTAAAATTTTTTTTTTATTCAGTTATTTTTAAAGTTAATTAAAAGATTTTGTTTTATCATAATTATTTAATTTGTTTAAAAAGGGTTCATTTTATTTTTAAGGAAGGAAGAAAGCGAAATCATTAGAGAATCACTTCATTGTCCGTCCGTTTGACCATTAATTTCGGGAACGGAAGAAGATATTGAGTTCACTTCATACGAATTTTTAACTAATGGAAAATATAAATAAATACCGCCCTCCTCCCTTATTTCCGAAGTCTGAGAAAATAAATATCTGAAATTATTGCGGTTAAAAAATATTTATGATAATTTAAAATGAAAATACTAAATGATTGGATAATTCAGTTATTCAAGAAATAATCTTAAACTAGTTAGCAGCGTGCGGCTGGGAACAAAGCCAAAAGATCGCTACTAAAAAAGCGCGCGCAAAATTTCCCCATGCAAAGTCTATGGGAAAAATTAATTTTTTGACTAATTACTGCAATTAGGCTAATGAGATTTGAAAGTTGTCACTATTTTTCAGCAGTGTAGCATAATGAGACCTTTGATTTGAGCCATCAACGATATTTTTCCCTTTAGTGGTTCTCGAGCTAGAGTGTGCCAACGAAATCGCTTCCTGCATTAATAAATAAGATTTTCATATGAAAACTTTTGTGATTTTTAAGTCTATGCAACAAACCTTAATTTGTCTGTCACTTGTTCTGGCATCTTTAAGATTTTTGATATTAATGTGTTATGTTCCAGGAATTCAGAAATTCATTTATAGACCGATGTACAGAACTATTTATATTATTCTCATTAAAGTAGTTAATTTTCGCTAAAATACAAAAGTGTTTTTAAAAATATACACTAAGTATAAAGTCCATAATATGGCATCGATCCACTTCACGCACCACTTAACGTTAATATGAGCACTTAGCGCCAACATATAATGAGTATTGGTGATACGTCATCATCTGTCAATCTGAATTTCATGGCAGCACGTTGTAAAGTAACTACTGTTTTTTTAACTCTGGTAACTGTAACTGGTAACCGTAACAAAATAAAAGAAAAAATATTTCTCTTTAACCTCATACAGAGTAATATTGGGTCAGAGTTATAAACTCTTAATACAACTTAAAAATAGCATAAAAAAGGATTTACTTTTAATAGGTAAACTGTTGAACTGGTGGTAAATTGTAATCCATGTCCATAAAAGTCCACAATAAAATTTTATACTAGGTTTTTTAAAAATTCTTTAACTCGTGGTTAACGAAATGATGTTTAGCTTCAGTTAAATGAAAATAAGTGAGCATTTTTTTTTAAATCTTATGTTTTGAACGCCTAAAGAAGTAATAAAAGTTCACATTCGAAAAATGTATTATTGAAAATATTTAATGATATATAAAAAGGTTATTTTAATATTTAATTAAATTATTCTGTCAATTATTTATTACGTTTTAAAATTAACTCACATGATTGAAATAACGTCAACGCCCAGTAATGAAGTATAAAAATGTTGAGTAATTAAAAAATATATATTTCTTTTATATCTAGGTTATTGTAAGTAAATAATTAGAAAAACTGCTTTTTCTTCTAAATATTAGAAGTAGAAAACTGAAACTTTAAAGTATTTAAAAAAAAAGTATTTTCTCTTGTACCTCAAAATAGTATATAGTCTTAGCACATGGTATTTGAAATAGACATGGAACTTTCTGCCACCAGACTACTAGAGTCTTGGTTACTTAAAAATAAATAGATATGTAATATAAGATACAACATAAAATATATTTATATATGTCGTAATAATACTGGGATTCATTTATTTCAACAGTTATTGTAGATTATATACAAATGTTACGAAATTGTGTAAGCTATCAGGTATTAATTCAGGTTAAACAACAAATATTGATAAACGCTTACCGCTCCCGACTGCATCAAGCAATGGCGGCCTTCGCGACCATGAGCTGGCTCCGACGCTCCGTTTGTATGCGACAGTTTGAACTCACGGGGTCTTACGTCGTATACTTTGCTTCAGGCAAAGACAAAGGCATTTACTATCAAGCTACATATATTAAAACATATATCCAAATACAATAATTTCATATATTAATACAAATATGGGTTTAATCACCCGCTTAGAGTTAATGCGATTAGCATTAATTATTTGGTTGAAATGTGTTCAATGAATTTAACTTATTTATATCCCAAATATCGAATACATTTCAAGTATCAATCTTCTTTGGCATAACCCTTATTAATTGCTATTTATAACATATCATAGTATTAGAATATATAAGCAACCTTTCATCATAATTTTAACTAATATTACTGCTCAACATTAACTAAAATAATAAACGTCACATCGGAAAAGATCCAAAACTCTGGGTATTGATTGTGCTTGATTTAACTTATCAATAGGACAATAGAGTACTCATGACATAAGCCTATATGTGGTGAGAGGCGTGGATTTAACTTTTAAAAGCGGCCGGTGTCCCTGTCTTTTCTATCTCGTCACGGTTCATGTGTGTAAGCTGTCAAGTGTTAGAAAAAAATCTAGAATTAGAGTGATCTGGCCAAAGGATGAGAGTAATATATGACACGTACTTTTTATACAATCCGTGGCCAACCCCTTGCGTAGTACTCCATAGCTCTATTTATCACTCCCAATTACATTAAGGCCTTGTTGGTCTTGCCCTTCTAAATGTCTAGATCCAATATTCCGATACTTGGCATTTTTGATATGCTCTCAATGAAATGCTCTAGAAGAGCGATGATATGACGAATCGGATTTTATTAGTGGTAAATAGAAAACTTGTATCTCCTAATATACTTAAGGGTGCTACCCATTTATCTAAAAAAATATACATTTATGATAAATAAATATTGAAAATAGAAACTTGAATCTTGCAGCTGGTTATGATTGCGTTATTGTATGGCAATGACGTTTTTGATTTGTCTCTACATAATTATATATATAATTAATTATATATATAATAAACATACATATAAATAGAATTTTAAAAATGCTATGACACTTCTATATTCTATAAATAAAACTTGTATAATTAAAAAAACAAAAATTATTCCTGTTTTTAGTTTGTGAAAAATGTCTTTATGATTAATATAGGAATATGACATCTCAAAATAACAAAAAGATACACAAACCAATGTGTAATTAAAGTCACACTATAATGTAGGTTCTAATTTTCATTATAAGTATAGTTGTAATAACTAAGTTCAATTTAATAATTGAATTAATTTAATCAAGCACCATTCCTATAACTAGAAGCTGTTCGTTATATTAAATTATGATATTCATTTTACATCAACATTATAAGTTAAATAATTTATATTCTAAATATAAATTTATATTTTAAAAAATATATATATTTAAAAGTTCTTATCGATTTTCAGACAGTCATTTAGAATTAACTAAAACATTATTTAACTAAAGCTTAAAATAAAAACAGAGTAGTTAAGATGTTATCTTTTATTTATTTGATCTTCGCCGGAACACTGGATACGATCGCGTGTTCACAGACGGATAACAATCTAAGCATGCGTGATATTTAATTAATGAAGGCGTATCACGTTCAGACAAATTACACATATTAAAACGTTGATTTTACAAACATTGAATACCAATACCTTAAAAAAATGAGAAGACTCATAAGCACTGGTTAGATCTGAAAAATAAACTTAAGAAACACAAATATTTGTTGTACAAGTTTCGAATTTTATTAGCAAAACTTACTTAAAACGTTTTAATTTAAAGTCTACATAATTGCATACGTTGCGGCTTTCCTATGTTCGCAGGAAAAGTAATATATATATTTTTAAAAGTACTATATCCATAATATACAATCAATATTATGAATGATATTATATTTATGCTACAAAAAAGTAAAAATCTAATTGGTTTCTTAAAAACGGCTTGATTCTGATAAAATATATATTTTTTAATAATATTTAACTACTATTAATTAGTATCTATCCAAATATGACCCTTAATACAAATATGTATGTTAATTATTTAATATAGAATTTCAATAGACCCTAAGATTTTTTTTTAATTATGCGGGTTTATGCCTATAATATTTTAATATATGTTTTAATAATCTTATATATTAATGCAGGAAGCGATTTCGTTGGCACACTGTAGCTCGAGAACTACTAAAGGGAAAAATATCGTTGATGGCTCAAATCAAAGGTCTCATTATGCTACACTGCTGAAAAATAGTGACAACTCTCAAATCTCATTAGCCTAATTGCAGTAATTAGTCAAAAAATTAATTTTTCAAAAAATAAATTAATTATCTATTGTGACTAGCTGGTCTTAGCATACTAGTTATTATGAAATATCATTTTGAAATGAAAAAGATTTTATATCACTTTTTATTTTAGAAACCGCAATTATTTATAATTTATGTTTAATTCATTTATCATATATGAAATCAATAGGACAACAATCAACAAAAATACTACCTTGGATAATTCTTACAATATTAAAAATATATTTTAGGAACGTTGACACAAAATTATCATTTATAATAATGAAGTACACTTGTGTTATACAACAGCAACATAGTAAAACTCTTCAACTTATCTGAAGCAATAAAGACTTTCCCAACTAATTTCCTATTTAACCAAAATCATGCATTAATATCCCACAACTCAGCAACTGTTGCTAATCAGTTTACCAACTAATTGAAGCAAAACACGAGCCATCAATATCATATATTATCAGAGTTAGTACTAGGCTTAATTAGTGGCATTTTAGGAACTGTTAAAGCAAAATTGATACTTTTATTGATATGATAATGATTTATTTTTTTATATTGTTGTTTTGTTGTTCATGTGGTTTTAGATTAACTTGTTTCCACTAAAGTATTTATTTCATCGCTAAAATCACCGATCGACCATATGGTTTTATATATGTTATCATCATTTAGAGAACACAGTCGAAGGAACTAAATACCCTCCAATGATCAGCTGGAAAGTAATAAATAATAAAAACTTTTCTTATAAACGTCCACTTAAAACTTTTCTCTGTACATTCGAATGTATGGTAAAAGAGAAGGAAAACTGTTCAGTAACAATGACAAACACAAGTTACACAACTTAGATATTGCTTTCTTTCCCTTTCAGGTGGCAGAACAACGCCTGATCTGTAAGGCACGTCTTTGAACTAAAATGAAATCTTTGGGTAGCTTTTAAACGAATGTCATACATACTAATCTATCATACATACATCTGATTTTTGCGTTAATATTATATTTATTACTAATATTATTATGAAGCATAATTTGGACTTGACTTTGCAAGTTTATTTATTTAAAAGAGTACCCGAGAATTATGAATAGCCAATACTCTCACATATCGCTCTTGTTAAATGCAGTAGAAGATATGTTATACTTTCCACTTTTGTCAAATTTATTTATATAGAATAAAAAACAAGCGTTATAGTGTATAAAAAGAAATCTTTTAATTATTACAAACGCTGAACTTAGTTTAATTAATGTCTGTTGTTAATTAACCAGCTTGTTAACACAGAGCTCTTAAACTTTACTCATTATCAGTTGTGTAATATTGATACGTATCAGAATATAGAATGTAAAACTAAGGTAATTTAGACCAAGAGTAATTGAATTTATGATCTATACATTCGTTTTCTGTTACTAAGTATCATAGTCGTTTTATTTGTAGATCTTACGTTATATTATTTTTTTTTATGTGGTAAAACGGAAGAAAAAAATGTGTATTCAATTTAAGATTTTTACTTTCTTGGCAAGTGGTGATATTGAGTAATGTTTAATTAACTTTTTATCACAAACACATATAATTTTTTTTACATATATGTATCACTTTTTTGATAAATAACAAAATATTTATTGTTTGTTAAGACTAACAATTTTTTTGACCAATAAAAAAAATGTATACGAATGTGCGGTCTATAGGATATTTTCCAATTTTAGAAACGATAAAAATTTATAATCTATAAATAATATTGAAATGTGAGCATATGTCAAATATTTAGAAGTATCGACCTATTGTTAAATTAAATTGTTTTTCTTATTTGTGTAGGTATAAAGAACTTCTCCTGCCCCTGACAAATGATAAATGCATCACGACTTTGGGATAATAATGTCACAGAGAATTTGTGAAAGTTCGATAGTTGCAGACTTGCTGTTGCTTCGCTTAGCGGTGAATTGACTTTATCATAAACAAGTGTGCAGTTATTTGCTAGACACTAAACTTTATTTAACTAATTCTCAATGTGAAAAACGTTTTCATGATGTAAGTCAATTAACAGATCTTTCTTTTTGCTTTTTTTCTGTGTAAAACATGGAGTTTGATATTTTTATATTTAGCATCTATATAGGTTAAAAGTTTAGCTAAAAATGATATTAGGGAATTTTTGGTAAATGTATGTGAGGAAGCGCATAAGCTCATAGTACTTAAAGCTTTTATTTTATAGCGTCTGGACTAAATATTTCAAAAGCTGGACACGTGTTACATTTTGTGATTGGCCGCCTATAGTGAGAACACCTGTCTTTGCTTTATTAATAATGTATTGGCAAAATTTCAATCTATAGGCCCATAATTTATTTACTTCTCAATATTTACTAATGTTCACAATTTCTAATTAATTTCACTGTAAGATCATTAATTTTTCCGGTTCTGTTCCTACTATAATATGTATACATATATGTACTTTGATCTGGTTGCACTCACCCAACTTAGATATTAATTATTTAATTCTTTCTTTATTAGCTTAACCATTAACAATATAACACATTTTTTTAAATTTCAATTATTCAGTTATTTTTTATCCTTAGCAAAATAATATATTATTACATCTTACTAGTATTTATTAAGTATAGATATTTGTGTAAATAATGCAATGACAATAAATTTTAAAATATTTGTTGGTCAGTTATTTCAAATATGTTCTGAACCAAAAAATTGAATTTAAATTTTTACACAGGAATTGATATCAGCTGTTGGAATGTAATTTAACATAGTTTGTATTTTGGTATTTGTATATAAATTAAGTAAGCAAATGCCAATTTAAATTAAAATTTTAATAAAATTACTAAAATTAAAATAAATATAAAATTAATTAAGTTATTATTCACGAGCTTTACTACTTTGTAAATCTCATTTGTGAATATTTTGATCAAACAATTTATATCTTTCACAAAATTCTTCTATACTTTCTTCGGCTTTCTCATTTTTGCACAATCTATTTTCATGTGGAGTAAAAATATAAAGAAAGTTCTTATTGAAAATATTAAATGTAACTTGATGTAATTCATTTTAACGACAGCTTATCGAAATTTTGACAAAACTTTAAAAGGAAAATAAAGTTTCTTTATTAGGAATATCTAACCAAGGAAAAGTTTTGAAGAAACATTGTAGTAGTATTGAAATAGGAGGAAAAGCAATAATTGAATATACCAATATTTGCTATAAAATTCAAAACACCAGATAATAAATTACCCATGCTATTATAGATATAACGGCTATGGTATTCTTAAAAGACCAGTTTCTTAAAAGGCAGTTATCATCATAATGATCTCTTGAACCTAAAGAATGCTCGATCACGCCTACTGATCGACAGTTGATTTGAAGTCATTATCTAATGAGCCGTTGGTCGTTTCGATTTAATATCACGATCGAATGTGTATCATACAGCCTAATTAGTGTTCTATTAATAACATAACTTAGTATTTATATTGTGTTTACTAATTACATTAGTTCAGGCAGTCAAATACAACAAAAACTATGAATTTCATTTGATTATTTTTGTTTCCTTCAATAATGATTAATACCAAAGATTCATTAGAAGAAAATTAAATGACATTAATATTTGATTACGTCGTGATATATGCCATTCCTCTAAAATAGAATGGTTAATGAGGTGAAGAAATTGCTCGTTAAGGCTGTTATAAACTGGTGTAATGCGCCGTAGAGTCGCAATTAAAATGAAGGGTTTTAGTTCCAAAGAGAATATTCATTATATTATGTACTTATCCTCACCAATTTTAGTAATAACGATATTTAAAATACAATTAAGTTACCAGTATTTCTTTTATTATGGAATTGGACTGTTTTAGTGTACGTGCAAGTCATTCAATACATTCAATATATATTTCAATATTGCAAAGTAATTTTATACCGATGATGTGTTAGACAAAAAAATATATATATTTGTATTGTAATATTAAAATATCTAAATATAAAACAGAAACATAGATAATTAGTATCTATGTAAGTAAAAGGCCGACAAAGTATAGACGGAAGCGTAAAAGACAAAAATAATGATAAAAACATAATTATAATTATTTCTCAAAAGAGTTGATCAAAACAAAGAAAATTATATTTCTAAAAAGAATTGATCAAACCAAAGAAATATCGAAACAATTAGTTCTAATAATAGCAATAAATAACTAAAATAGTTCTGGATTTTTTTTTTACTAAAACGGCATCTGGAATAAGATAAGAATGAAAAGTTTTAAAATTTTCAATTTCGTCGACGTATGTACGGGAGCAGACCGTGAGAGTGAGCCGCGCGGAATTTTATCATATTGATGAAACAATAAGACCGTTTTATTGTTAGTATTTTCATTCAAATATGAAAACTAGCTACACGGTACCAAGGAGTTTTATGTAGATCTAATAAATGTCCATTTTAGAGTACATTGTGTTAATCTATACCGATCCGTTTAGTTAGCGCACGTACAGTAAAGCGTCGCATCTCACCCGTTATTCTCCGACGTAATTTGCATAATATATTATTATTTTTAACAGAATTGCTTATTAAATCTCATCAAAATATATATTGGGCTATAGCCCATGTCACTCCTACATAGTGTAACTTTCCGGTAGTGAAAGATTTTTATAATCCTATCTCCAAATAGTAGTACACTGCAAACAAAGTTAGAAACTTCAACTCTTTATAATATTACTATAGATTAATGTAGATTTATTATTTGCAGTTGATTTTTGTATATATTGTTTGAAGATAAAAAAAATTGCAAACATTATGCCATTTTTTTTAATTATACCGATGTTGACATTGTCACTGAAAACTAGCATTTTCATTACTTTTTAGGCTGTATTACAGATTAATTAGGTCAAGAGGTACGTCACCAGAGTTGCTAGACTTGAAGCCTAATGTTCTGTTATTGTTTTGTTTTGGTGAATCACCGAGGTTTTTCATTTTTATTTCTGTTACTCAATCTGTATACAAAAATATTTTTTTGTAATTAAGAATATAGTTTTAATACAATTTCAAAATAAAAATATTTCAATCTTCTTAAAGTAATAAAACGTGTAGTATAGATAGGCTTTTGCATCTAACCATTTCTTTAATAAACCAAGTGTACTATGTATCCAGGTTAACCGGGTTACTTATTATGGATACATCTTCAGTAATTAGTTACTGCTGGTTGTTGGTCGACCTTAATGACGTCACAGACGTTCACACTCGCACATTTGCCAAGAATCATAGTATAATTCCAAGCAAAAATTGTTAATACATATACTGAGAAATGCCGGAGGTAGGTATATTACTTGAGTCTACTGGGAATATCTCAATGAAACGTAAGTTGACTTTAAGCCAATATTCAAGTTCATGGCATATTAAGAGAACTCAGTGTGACCTAATTCATACTGTATTATGTTTAAACTAAGTAAATGTAATAAATCCTGGATGGCTTCTGATAATTCAAAGACAATTCAAACAGAAAAATGCAAAAGAACAACTTATAAATTATGTTCGTTTAACAACACGCTTTGACTTTTAAATATAAATTAGTTAAATAGCATAAAATTTGATAAAAAGATATATTTATTACTTTATGCACATTGCAGTGTCGTCATTTAACATCGTCATAAATTATCATAGAACAAATTTTATTAGTCTCAAAGAGTACTGTGGCGCGAGAACTAAGCTGACATTACTTTGATACATCACCAGTATCTAGTGACTCTTTACTTTATACCATTCAAGTTAGTGTCACTTTAATACTTTCTTTATTAAAGTTACATTTTTTTTATTAAATCATAAAAAAATGTTGTGTATCTGTTTTGTTAACCACATATGTATTAAATTGAAAAAGGTAACACTCAAATAAAATGAACAAACAACTGATATGATTTGAGTTGTGATTTTTTTATATCTAAACATTTTTTTTAAATAAAATCCTGTACAGTGAACGAAAAAATGTATAAGTAATAATTTTTTATTATTATTTTATATTTGTGTCTATAGTAATTTGTATTAAGAAATTAATTAATTTTAAATTAAGAAATTACACTATATTATTGGAAAATCTTTTTCTGGACATTTTAAAATTAGGAAAATATTATGATAATATGAAAAAATGATAATATGACAAAAAATAAGTATAAAATTAATATCTATTTAAATATTATATTTTTAATTTCCAATCATAATACATAACACTTTATAAATGTAAAAGAGCTAAATTGTTATTATTTCAGAGTGGGTATTTGTAGACAAGACAAAGCCTTCATAAATGTTCAATAGCAATAATAATTTAATATCGGCGACAAAAATAGAAATGTCTTTTAAAGTATTGCAATAGATAACTCTCCTCATTGAAGTCGCTATTGATAAAGTTATTGAGAGCTACTTCCACTAAATACATAAGGTCTAAGTAGGTAATAACATTGTTATAATTTCTTTTCTTTAGTGTACGAGGTTGGAGGTTTTAATGAAATAAAATCATAAGACATAAAATCTTACGTTATTTTTAGTACAATACATACAGCAATACATTTCTGGTGCTACTTTAATAGCTATCTTACAGATATATATCAAATTTTTAAAAGGCTGTTAAATCCTTCTTGGCTCTTCTTATCACAATTAATTTAGGTCAGTTTTCGAGTCATGCTTATTAATACTAAATTGTTCTAATTTAAATAATATTCTTTCCAAAAATCAACAGAATATTAACACACAATATTTCTGAAGTTTCTAATTAATTGGTGCAGTGGCTATAATTTCGATTATCGTGCAGAAATTGTTCACTATCCCAGAAAAGTATTTGTATTATAAAGCTTGTATTTCAGTATTTCTTATAAACTACATCCACAGTGTTCATAATGTGTATTATATCTTTGAAAATAAATAAAAAAATGTTTATGTATATTGATGAGTTGTTAGTACCTACAGCATAAGTAATCCGTTGCTTATTGATAGTGTTTATTTTTTTTATTTTTCTTTTGCCCTCTTTGCCGTAATGGGACGTCACGGGATCGCGTTAGCACACACCGTGACGCCCCGGCGAGACCCCCCGAATGAGGGTGCCCCGAGCAACGTAGAGCACCCTCCCATCGCAGGCCTATGTTAGGTAAGAGGGGTCACCCTCCCCCCTCACCAGGCCTACAACTGGGGAAGGAAGCGGCGGGCGTACTTATTGATAGTGTTCGACAAATAACCGAATATACTTATTTATATTTAATAACCTTTATATTAATATCTCGATATGATACAGTAAATGCTGATATTAATTATTGAGTTAATTTGAAATATCAACTATTTACAACCTGAGAAGGATTTGTCAGCGTTATAATGCACATGACTAATCAATGTTTCAGTATTGCACTAGGAGACATTAATTGAGTCGCAAATTGAAGATAGATTGTATCTATCCGGAATCCTCGAGATTGTATATATCAGACCTGGAAAATTAGTTCCATTCCTTGACAATGCGTAACGTGCAAGATTTAAAAACACTTTCAGTTTCTTTTGTTTTTAGAGAAATAAACATGAATTGTTACTGAGCACTCACTTTCAATGTAAGCATCACTATTTGAGACAATAAAAATAGATTTAAAGCTTTTAGAATGCTTCATAAAATTTTTAAAGAGAACCATAATTCTCCTTGCTATTGTATTGTAAGTACAGTTATTTTCTAACGATCTCTTTATACTCGCAATACACATAAATGTATCCTCAAATATCCATGTTAGATAATTTCTTTAAAAAGATATTTTATCAAAGATGTTAATTCCAAAATTTCAATAATCTTTAAAAATCACCTAATTTCTGATTCTAGCTACTGATATGGTATTATTATTATAAGTTGCCCTTTTACGTTTTTTTTTAAATATAAAATGGAATCGTGAGTACTTACAATAACCATTTTCATAAAAATAGATAAATAAGGGAATTTAGGTGAATTATTAACTTGGAATTGGAAACAAATAATAGTATTAATAAGAAAGTATATTAATTAAAATTTATAGTGGTTTTATTTTATAATTTAATGAGTGTTATGATTTATAACTTTTACTTTAAGGACTATCTTTAACAAAATATTCTAAATCGATTTGAGTAATTTATCATACAAATTGACTTAATATAACATGAATATTCGTAAGACGAGAGAGCGAGGGCTCCCTCGTTAATGAAGATTGATGATCAGAGACAGTCAAACACACTTTCTTACTTTTATCTTTTTACAAACCGAAGATTTAAATAAAAAAATGAGATATATTCATAGTTTCGAGTATAAAGAGATTACTTGATTTATAAATCATTTGCTACCATATATTTTTATCAAATTCAATTAAATATAATCTTAAGTTGTTTAACAACATATAACATTATCCTATTTCTGTATTATCTATACTGTAACTAACGTCTATTAACTAGCGTGGTTCCGTATCGTAACTACAGCGACGAATTAATTACGATGTGCAATATAATACAGTAATGACACGTCGGTGGTGACGTCACTAATAGCAACGTTTTCAGAATAAAATATATAAGTTTATGTAACTTGTGAAATTAAATTTATATAAAAATGTTAAGATTAATCTGAACAGCTTCATAAATTAATTAAATTTTGATCTTTATTTTTGATTTAAAACTGGCTGTTTGCATATTATCTTTATTAACAACGGCTCTTATTATTCTTCATAACATCAGAATATTTTATGGCAAATATATAAGTTTTATTATTATTAAGCAAAAACTATTACGGCATAGTTCCAGAAATAGAGAAGCAAAGCTCTACTCAAAACCAAATGTCGAACTGTAACTGTCGAAATGTTTTAGCCATTTTAAAATTATACAAATAAAACACAAATAATCGATAGGTTTTAGTTTTAGTTTGACGTTGCAAGAGACAACTATATCGCTATCAAATAGAGATTTTATTTATATGATTTTTTACCAACAAATGTTTTAACATTTAATACACAATAAATGTTTACATATTTTTAAAATCAATCCTTATCCGACTTCAATTTTCAATCTTTTGCAAGATTTATTTATTAAACAAACTGAGTTCATTTTTCTGCGTAATATTTAAGCCTGTCTTTGTTAAGAATGGGATTGTCCACTTTTTCTCAGATCATAATCACAATATTATTCTTAACCACAATTAGTCAAGGGCAAGTTAGTGAAGTTTAAATATAATTATACATGTATGTAGTTTGCTAGTTTTTTAATTTTTTAATTCTCTTTTTTGTTGTTCAAATTACATTCGATTAGTATTTACTGACCTATTTGTTGCTAAGAAGTTTTTGTACGTCTAAGAACTACGAATTCTTGAATTTAAATTTAATTATAAGTTATGATTTAGAGCTTACATACTTCGTGCTACGTGCTATGTGCTTCGTGGTGTAAATTAAAACCAAAAGCAATCTGATTAAATGTTTTAAAAACAAAGGTTGAGGGTATTCTATAATTATATTGTTAGACTGTTATTCGGTAAATTTGATACATTAAGACGGTAAGTATAATATAACAATATTTTATCAGCTATTCTAATATAGGAATATAAGTACTTCCATAGCGGATCAAAAACTATTCCGTTAGAGAATTGCTGAGATGTTGCTACGATAAACCCGTATCTCCTGAGGATGAACATCATTTTTATCTTCAATATTCTTGTTTCAGGGAAGTAGTTTCCTTTACAGTGTGTCAGATAAAATCTTTTGTACGTCAGACTGATATAAAGTATACTTGCACAAAATAGTATTAAATATATAAGAATCGTTGTGTGATATATCGTGCTGTTATATTAATTTAAATTCGTAGAGCCGTTCTTAAACTAAGTAATTATTTTTTTGTTTTATAGGAAAATATATTATAGGAAGCTAATGTTGATCTTTTAGATTAGGAAAATCTTTCCTCATTATGGCGTTTTTTTAATTTTATAAATTATAAAAGTTTAGCAAGGACAACATTTTTGTTATAAAATAAAAAAAAACAATTTCAACGTATAAGTAAAAGATAAGATAAGTTTTTAATAATTAGTATTCAAAGAACAAATCAAACATGTCAAGTGGTTTGGATGTTTATTATTATTAAAACTATTTTTAAAATGTTCGGAAACTTATTAAACTAAGTCTCAATACTCAATGGAAATAAATCATTAGTCTATCTTAGATATAAATATATTTATAATAATATTATATATATTACAATATTGCTAATAATATCAACATTGTGTTTAATATATTTGATTAGAACTAGAAACCTTTATCTCTATTAACGAACATTACATCAGACTAACGAGACAGAACAAATTAACAAGGAGTTTCTTCATCTCCTTTGCCTTAGACCAATAACGTAATTATTATGCATTAAATAATGAATCTATTAAAAATAAATATTAGGAAACCAAATATTTTACATAAAATATGTCTGTACCAACTCTTATTACACTTTAAATGTAACATAATCACAAGAATTTCCAAAATCAGTTTATAATGAAATTAGATCTTGCTTAAAATCTTTGGGAGGATTTTATTTTTATTTAATATTTTGACCAAACTCATTTTATTTTAAATTTCCATTAAAGTATTAAATTGCGTCTATTACAGATAAGATAGTTTAAACATTACAGTAATAAGAAACTTAAAAAAGTAAACGCAAAAACACTTCTACGCGCTGGATGGCGTAGATATTAACTTTATTAATTTGTGTGGTATAATATTATATAACGGTTACAATTCATGCTGCTTCAACCAATTAATTTAATGATATAAGACAATACATATTATACTACCTTATTTATTGCATTTTCAATTAAGGAAAAGTATATTATATTGTAAATTAAATATTACAACTCATAAGTGTTTCTAATTCTAATAGCTCATAATTGTTTTATTAGTTCTCGTATAATACGTAGAAGAATATAATAAATTATTGTGTTATAACCGAAGATACTTTCATTAAACTATTTATCTTTCTTTGGTAAAATGCAAAAAAAAAGAATCACATATTAATGAATATAGTAAAAACAAGCGCCCTCTTACCGCTATAACCATAATTACTTAGTTTAGATATTTGTCACTAGATGGGGTTGATCAAGGTTGCCTTATATTCAAATAACGATGGTTAATTTTATATTAAAATAGTATAGGTCGTGTGTAGATATGTGTTTTGTTCCTTGACGGTTGCTGTGAGCGTTCGATCTAGTTTCATATCACAATCCATCTAAATAGGTTGTAAAAATTATTCAGGTTAGGTTATAGATGTTAAAATTAATATTATAGCATGTATATTCAATTTATACTATTATTATGCAACGAAAATATACATAATTTTATGAAATATACATCCTCTATATGTATAATGCAGTTTATCTTCATTTATTTACCCTTGTCAAAGGAACGCGTTGTTTTAGAAGTAATTCCTGTTTGAAAATGAAAAAGTTCTCTCTGAACATAAATTACTTTTACTGTTCAGCGGTACACGAACAGGTGCGTAAATCAGACATTAAAAGCTTTGTCAACTCTTCACTTTTGATTTATTTATTATTTATTTAAAGTTAAAACGATCTAATGTTTTAATATTTATAAAAAATATGTATTTCGATATGAAGCATGTTTGTTTGTAGTAGTACCACTATGTTACGAAGAACAATATTAATGTGTCTTAATGCAACATATAATTGTAACATTATTATTTTTATGGTATTCACTGTCAAATGTGTGGTGTCATTATCCATTGATAAATTTGCCATTTATAACCTGACGGAGTATTTCATTTAAAAAAAGATTATAACAAAATGCAAATAACTTTTTTAATTTATGAAAAGTATTTAAACGTTATTGCTGAATAAATCCTAAAGATAATACTTATCAAACTTTTTATTCCCTATTTTTTTTTGTTACAGAGTTTTTTTGCCAAGTCTTATTTGCCTAACAATTTATATTTCTTGGACTTCTGTATGTTATTTGGCGTTACAATATGACAGTCTCATAGGACTACTATGGTTGCATAGTAGTCCTATGAGACTACTATGCAACCATACCCACTTATAATCAAAACAAATAATAACCGTGGATTGGTAATTAAACTTTCGATTTGAATCGATCTTTATTATTAATTGCAAGAATGATTCCTGGAAATTTAAATTTATCTATATTTTTCCAACTTACAATAATTTATTGTATTTTAAATTCTGAGTATCGAAAATTTGGTCAGCATTTTCAGCCGTTAGACCTATTTTCAATTTAGACCGTTTTTAAACAAATAATTTGTGGCGGATAATTCAGAATTACATGTATTAATTTGTTATTATATTTAAATTATGATCCATTTATTGTATAATATTGCAATTTGAATTAACGTACGTTCATATAAGTTTATAAAATGCACAATGACAAAAACTACTGTCTTGTTACGAATCATACTGTTGTCAAACAAATGAATATGACCGAGATAGCAAAATGTTATCATCTTTTTCTGACGCTCAAGTTAATTACGTCATGAGATGAAAATTGTGCTTCTTATTTGTCAGTAATTTTCCCATGGACCAGGGTGACTCAGTCCTCAAATTCTCTAATATTATTAGTTTTATCATATTTACGGTAATTAATATGCACTCAACTGTATATTTACCCTTCAATGACTTGCTTGGTTGATGAAAGCAATAATTATGATATTAGCAATATCATAAGGAGAGATGATTAATTATACCGTGTGTTTGATATTATCGTTATTAATTAGGTCTTAATAGGAAAGTGGGTCTTGTTTCCAGTAATAAGATTCAATTCAATTTTTTTTATACACTACTTTTTATTTACGGATTCGCTCACATAGTTAAAGATACTTCTCGCGGAAAATGAGCTTTGAGTAGTTCTATCAATTTAACTGTAATGATATCAATGATTTTGTCTATTGTTTAGTGAACGAGAACTAAATGCGCTGTAAACTCATTATAATAACTTAATTTTATAAGCACTAAGGTTGTGTTCTTTAGTATTTGTAAGATAGGTTTTCATTTCGAAATAGGCTAATACTTAAAAGCCATAGTTTATACGAGAAAAAGTTTCAGAAGCAATGGGTTCATAATACTCATAGAAAAAATATTTCTTCAACTAATATAGGTAGTGATCAATGGACATCAAAATGGTTTTTAAATATTATTATTTAAATATTACAGAAACGTACATATAAATAAACTTAAAAAATCTAACATTATTCAAAGAACTTATCAGATTGAACAAATATGATTAAAACATATCGATCCAGCGATGAATTAACTTATTTTTCAATATCGTTTTTAAGGCAACGCTTATTTTTTTGTCTGATAACTGTAATATCAGTATTCAGATATGTCAAATTAAGGATTTAGTTTTTCGGATTTTTATTCTTTTAAGGCCGCAAACTTGTATATACTGATTTTTTGTACTACATAAAATAGATACTGGTAATAAATCGTCGAGAAGTGATTGCTGAAGGTTAAATATATTTCCTCAGAAAAAATTATGTTGAAAACAATGGAGAAATTTTACACTTTATTGGTACAATGTTTTAACTTTAATGACTTATCAAGGAATGACGAGAAGAATTAATTATGATTGAAATGGCAGACGAGACATTCATTTAAAATAATTAGTATTCATTTTTCCATTCATTCATATTCATTCCTTAAATTGTTTTCACGTCACTTACTTAAGTAGTGTAAATACAATTGCTTGATTGTACACTACAATGAAAACAGTTTTTTTATTTTTGATTTTTTCAGGAACAAGAAAAACTATTTATTAAAAACAAGTTTCAATAAGAATGCATACTATTCGAACGACAAACGAAGTTCATTTGACAGCTTATTCCAATCCAAAAATTAATATTTATTCTGAATATATGTCTTTGGCCACTGCTGTGCACGATTTGGCTAAAACAATTAGATGAAGATTTTTTGTCTGAATCATCTGCTATTCTTATTGTTGTTCACTGTGATAATCAAAGTGCCATTCGCATTTCAGGAAATGAAAGTTATCATCCAGGCAGCAAACACATCGATGTTAGCTTTCATTTTGTCAGGGAGAGGATTGCTGCCAAACAAGTCCTAGTAAAACACCAAAGGAATCAAAACATGACTGCGGACATTTTGACCAAAGGACTGCATAGACCAAAACATGAAGCTTTCAGCAGAGCAATGGGTCTGCGTTCAGGAGAGAATGTTGGGAGAAACGCAAACATGCGCTGCGCCTGTAATAAATTATTATCAATGACGCACTCATGCATACTTGCGCGTCAAGACATGTAATTACTCATTCCTACGTTTGATAATTTCAGTGTCACGTTGTAATTGTTAATTAAGTTAAAATAAACAGTTTTCTGTAGTTCAAAGTCTTGATCATTATGTATTTCATCAGCTATTAATATTCAAACACTTAGTAACACAACAAGTGAGTAAATTACAGAAGTCTATGGTGTTTAATTTTAAGAGTAAGATAACACTAATTTATACTTTCAAAAATTAGCAAAACTATTGTTGTAGAATACAGCTATTTTGACCTAATAAGGATATTTTCACTGAAAAGCTCAGCTACACTGTTACTAAATATTTTGATATCGTACAATTAATATAATTGAGAAAGTTAGAGAGAAGTATGTTAATATGTCGGTGTCCGGTTAATTAACAGGAATCCAATTAAACCAAGGTATTCATGTAAAGGAATTTAATATTCATATTGAACTAATTAATATTATCCTCTTTCATTATCAAGTTGTTACAAATGTAAAATTAATTTTTGTCATATTATTTTTGAAAATTTGTATCAATTTTTTCAAATACTTATCCTTATCTCAAATCAAAAGTCAAATAAGTTCTGCAATTTTATTCTTTATTTTTATGTCTTTTCTTAGATATTCAATAAGCAAAAATTTGTTTTTGGTTTTTATAATATTTAAAAACTAAAAATAAATTAATATAACATTTATCTCAATATAATATATGAAAAATTATTGTAAATTAGTGTTGGAACTAGAAAACAAACAAGAATTGAATTTGAAATAGTAATATAGTATTATGGAGAATAAATAGAAAAGATTATGACAAATATGTTAAGACAAACATAATACTAAAATTTACTTAACAAATAACAATTTTCTTTAACTTATGTTACTTAAAAAGTATATGTCGTTGAAATAATTAAAGAAGCAGAATAGGAGGAAGTAGTATAATAAATTTTTCAACTCAAAGCTTACTAAAAACTAGTGCTTATTTTAAATAAAGTGTTACCTGAATAACCAACTTTCTAACAACTGCATATTCTTCACATTATTTTTTACTGTAATCATTTCGAAGGTTGTATGTAAAGTCTAAGAATTACTGATCTATAAATAAGTCAAATGTGTATTCATTGAATCTCCTGCCAGCTATTTTCTATAGACCTATCCGATGAGTTATTTTAGATTTATTAGTATATAATATTTTCTTATTTTAATTATACACATAAATACATTTTCATATATGTATTATAAAAGTTTTATCATCTATTGTTTGTATGTACTAGTTATAAAGCACTCAAAACTAAAATTATCCTTAACTTAGGCCCATTTTCATCTTTAAATCTGTATTTATAATATTATACTCGATTTAAAAGATTGTGAATTGTGAATTTAAATGATTTGTAAGTCAATTGTCCATTATAGGCAAGACTATATTGTATAACTAATTATTATCTAGTTTAAGTATTGAACTGAATCTCAAAGCTTATTTTGAGAGAAAACCGATACGTCCATCCAGCGTCCTTAATGATTGGACCTTTTGTAAAGCTCAAGAGAAATTATCTTTGATTATATAATTGTAGTGTCTCAGAAAATTTACGATTTTTTTTTTGTGAAAGAATTTTTAGAAAACTTAATAATTTATGGAATTTCTAAAATAATTTGCCCGAATAGCTACGAACACATTAGGGTTCCTGATGAATAAGCGAGTGGTGTGAACTGACAGTAAAATTAAATAATATAAATGAAATTCTAAAAAAAAACTTTCGTTTTATAACATCACAAGTATACAAATTCGATATTATATCCATACTTGCCACAATGATGACAAATATATATATTTATTTGATAAAGGGGTCACTCCCTCTTAAATCTAATTCTTTATCTAAGTTTTTGCATCTCTTTATTCGTAATTTATAAATAAATTAAGAAATAATAAAAATATATCGCCAAAGACAGAGATCTAACCTCTAAATGTTCACTAGAAACCATGCTGACGCTCTACTGACGGAGGTACCGCCCTGCTGCCCGCCTCGATGGACCTATTTATAATCGCTTTAATATGTTAGATTTTTATCTTAACTAATGTTTTTAACAATCAAAATACATGTTTTTAACTCAACATAAACATTGTAGCTATTAAAATTAGAAAAGAAAAAAAGTTGTATATATTCAAGATACTTAATATAAAGTTTTAGAAGGAAAAACATCCGTAAAGTTAATGTTAACAAATATGGCAAAGATAATTCGATCACTACATAGCTGTCGTAAAAACCTATTCTTTAAAAAATGTATATTAAATGTCTTTATATTTGTTTTATAAGAACTAAATATTATATTTGATATTGCCTTAAAGTTTCTATAGCACTTATGTGTTAGAGGTAATCTTTTAAATCACAATGTTCTATTTTCAGTAGAACATTCTTTTTCTAATGGTAGTATCTTTTTACAGTCATTAGAGGACTTCTTCGGTGCTCAGTAAAGTGTTACTGGAACATTAACAGACTCTTTACCTTTTTAATACTTTGTTTTAGTTTCTTACTAACAGTCAGAAGTCAATGAAAATATTGTTATCTTGTAATGTTATTCTATCTTTTAACTTAACTTACACATATTTATATATATAAATATATATTAAATAACCTTCGGCACCTAGAATTAAAATTATAAATTATCAATATTATTTTAATTAAACATAATAGCTATTATTATGTTATATAAGATTATAGCATAAACACAAAATCGAAAAATAGTTGGCACACATAGATAGAGGAAAAAATATAAATTATTTGTTCTATTGTAAATAAAAAAAGGTTCTATGTGTTTATATTATTAAAATATCTGCTTTTTATCTTACGAACATTTGACTATATATAAAGTTAAGCTTAAATTACATCTGATTTAACAATACCTTCAGTGATTTACTGAGCTACGCTGAATAATGTCTATACACCGATGTCGACTACATCTTGAAATCGGATTGCTCTTTCGGAATCGTTTCAAATATATAGGACTTTTGTTACTATTTCACAAAAGTCGTTTTGTTCGTTATCGGGTCCATTGTTATCAGCAACATTAACAAAATCCTCATTTGGTTTTACATTGTTCGATGTAAAATAATTACGTTGATATAATTTAAGAACATAATCTTGAGTCTACTTTAGTGACTATGGGATTTCTTTTGGTTTATTAATTACAGTACATTTTATATAACATTAAATATGATGTAAATATTAAAGAAGAATCTAGACTCTGATTATCAGAGTACGCCTTATATTTGTTGAAGATCAAAGACATTAAATTATAACAACCAAGTGCTAAAGTTAAACATTTGTTTTTATTTTTCAAAACATTAATTTCGAAGTGTTAAACATGTGTAACTCAATCGTTGATCACATTGTATAACAAATTAATAACTATTGAACTGCAACTCAAAGCTTAGTTACAGAGAAAGCCAATAAGTCCATCCAGCGACGTCAATAACGAGTTATGTACTGAAACAAATTTAATCTGTTCAAGTTGATAGTGACGTGGATATTAAATGTCTATCTTCTCAGAAAATTATTGATTGCTTTGTAAAAGAGTATTAACAACTTAAGCAAACTTCTATAAATTGTAGATTTATGGAATTTCTGTCATTTAGGCTCTAAATTTTCAATATTAATACCTTGATTTATGTTCTAATAAAATAATTTCTAATTTCTTCTCTGTTAGAAAGAATAATTTTCGAACAAATTCAGATAAACACTTTTGTTATGAAGAATATCCGTAATTAGTTTATTTTACTATAATTAATTGTTTGAAACCATTATTTGTTTAAGGTTTAAAAACATTTATCAAATGGTTTATAAAATTATTTACTGAGAAACAGATTAAAAAAAACTTAAGCCAATATTCGTATTAAGTTTGTATTTATTTAGCAGAGACTATGTAATTATATATACCCTTGCGTTATACTCTACAACGGGTGCTACTTGCGGTGTTGATGGTCATAGTTGTTCACCAATTGTGTGTTAAATATAATTAAAAACACACAGCTGTATTTTTGTGTGATTCTTCTCAGACTAGGTCGTGTTGGAACCCTTGTAATTTAAAGTTGAAGAATGTCTTTGTAGAAGGGCTTATTTCGATGAGTATGGTGTCAATAGGCCTTTATGTCACTTCGATTTGACGTACACAAGTGATCATGTAGTATTGATTCAAAATGTATATATATATATATGAGGATTTAAAGATAAAACAGAATATGGAATGGTAAATTAATGAGACTGATAAGAAAATACCAAGATACGCGCGATAGCACGTCGAATGTGTAGTACTGAGACACTGATATTTTCAGCGACAAATAATCTGTAAGTTACTGTCAGTTCTTTCGTAAGGCTTCGTAAGATACAAAGACTTGTGTATATTCTGTTGAAATAGTTTAGGTTATAATACTGTGTTTTGTTAAATATATCGTGCACTATACACAGATGAAAGACATATTTTAAAATATTGAATTGAACCGTGTTTTATTTGTGACATGAAAATAATAGTACTATTACTTTAATAAATATTTTTTATCTCAAATTGAAGAAAATATTGATCGTTTGTTGGTATATTAAAAAAGTCATACACTTCTTACATACAGGGTTCAGCAGTTCAGAAAACTTTTATAGAAATACTCAGGTAATTGGTTGCTGAAATCCTTATTTATTTTAACAGAAGCGGTCCCGGGTTTGAATGTATAAAGTTTACTCCCTTACCTTAATGCCTGCATTGAGAATATATGGGGGTTGAATGCTCGTTTTTCTTTTTTTTCTTGAATGATGGGGCTATAGGTACTCTTATTTGATTTTGAAAGATTTTTTTATTTAAGCGTACTCTTGGGTACAACACTTTGGTTAAGTCTTAGGAACCCTCTAAGTAAGCATTTTAACGCGTCAATTTTATTACAAAAAGTATGTATTTATATATTTATATACCAGGAATAATAAGTTGAATTGACCAAAACAACTTGTATATTTTTTACTCAAAATAATACCAGAATTCTATCAGACTCACATGGCGCAATCACGCAAAATAAGGTTGCATAATCGCTATATCTACATGAGACAACGGAGTTACCGGGGGATTTGAACTTGACAATCACGATTACTCCCAGGCCAACGCGTTGTCGTATTTTACTGGTATTAATATCACAGTATGTTAAAATTTTCCTTTAAATAGTCAAAGAAATGGGCGACATACATTGTCTTTGTTGCTCCTGGTCGTAATAAAAACAGTTTGTCAAAAGACTAGTAGAGCTTACTACGCATAAGAGGTAATCATAAAGAGATACATATAAATAGATATAAATAAAAATAAACTTTTGAAGATACAAAAGACGAGTTTGATAGCCTTTCTCTTATCACCTGGTAACAAATTTAAGCTTAAATATATTTAAAATTAATTGAATTATTTCATATAAATTTAAAAAATATTAAAGAATACAATGATATGAATCACTTCTAGTCTCTGTTGGTTAAATTCAGAGAAAACATTATACAAAAATGAGAAGAAACTTAAAATAATTTAAAAAAAATATCTTAAGGCGCTTTCTATGAATCCAAAAATTAATTTACTCTTTATATAAGTATATTTTTATATGGGGTGTAAATTTTGTATAGATTATGAAAATATTAGTATAGTATAGTTATAATAGTATATCCAACTATTAATATTATTTTTGTTCGCCGATTTAAAAAAAATATTGAATAATTTAAGTTTCGATAAAATACAAAGTCCTGAACTAAATATATAAGACGCGTGTCGCAGCTGAAAAGTCATATAGCTCAATCTATAGCTTATATCATACTAACAATTGAATATGACATACTAACAAATAATAATAACAATAAAAACAGAATTTATAATATACACTTAGAAAAGTCGAAATGTGATTGAAAACTTCATTAGTATCCTTTACCTAGTAATTCACTGGAAGCACCTTCGTATCCCATTACATTAATCGCAAGGATTCTATTGTGGAGCGACGAACGAGGAGAACTTATCCATTAGTGAGGAGTTCTGACATACTTTGACATGTCATAGCCCGAGGCCTCATCAAAGAATATACAGCAACATTTTCATACTTTGTATTTTTTTGACATACGTATAATTTATATGTCTATACAATCAAATCCTAGTTTTATATTTGAGATATAATTGTGTGCTCAATACAATTGGTATATATCTACTGAAATGTGAACAATTAATTGCTCTTAATACCTATAATGTGTTGGTTTGAGGAACTTCTCTTGCTCCGGATAAGTATATAGATGAGAGAATGTGGATATATTTATCAATTATTATAAACTATAGAGAGTCTACATTCATGCAAAGTTTGAGCAATTATACAACGAATGAATTGTAATTATTAAAAACCTAAATAAAACTCAATTAATCAACATATCATCAGATTTATCGTCCACATTCATAACTTATTTTATTAAATTAAAGATACATATATTTAATAATAACCAAATAAAAATTATTTAAATATGTGGAATTCATTCGCTTCTATTTTTTGAAGGAGAACAATGTTACAAATTGTCTTGTTCATCTCTGGACATGGTCTTTAAACAATCGCACTAACGATGTATTAATGCTATGCATATTTCAATCATTCTATTGTTATACTCAATGCTAGACTGAAATCTACTACAGCTTGGTAATTATCAATTACCACTTCAGTTGCTTTAGGTTGCTTTTAGTTTCTCGCCGTGGCATTACGGCGCAGAGGGCAACCGTTGATTTTTTAGTGGGAAGCCTTAAAAATGGCAGCATCCTCTATGCTGCCGGGTAGTCCCACATCACCCCCGGCCCTCACCCCCCTGAGCCGACGGGGTACCCGTAACGGGTTTTTCCAAAAACAAAAGGGAAAAAAAAAGGTTGTTTTTAGTTTAAGTATACATTAGTTTATTGTTACATCTCATGCCTAAAGTGTTAATTACTAAATATAATGTTCATTTCGTACATTATTTTTACTTTTTTTTAAACAATCACAACAGCCTCCTTCGACAAAAATCCTTTAAATTTGTAATAAAAGCCTTTGTTCTGATTTTGAATGATAGCATAGAAACCGATGAGCTGTTAAAATGAAATTTAAATAATGTAATTCCAAATATATGTCATAAATTTTGTTAAACTTTATTTAATAAACATATTTAGATAAATTAATCACGAGATTAAGTTATAAGATGGTAAATCTTATTTGTTATTACTAGCAAATATTATATAATAAGTAAATATTAATCTCTAAAAAATAGATTAAATTATATTACACGTACAATTACGTTACGTTTGTATCATAGTTTTCTCAAATAATGCGCGGAAATCAAAACTAAGTAAAATTTTTTTTTTTTAACCTTTTTATATATTTTTCTTTTTCAAGTTTACATATGGCGCTAAACTAATTGTTTGGATATTCAAAGATTAAGGTATTAAAATACAATAAAAACCATTTGAAATACATTTCAGGTTAGATTTAGTATACATATCATTACAGCTATACACCCCATGAAACACTAAATCTTATTCGACAAAGGGTGAATTGTCCTGCTCTAGACATTAATGGGACGGCTGCTATTCTTAACATCTTGGCGCTAGGCCATATATTTAGCATTGTGTATATCATTATACTACAAATACCTATAAGATTTGAAACGGAATTTAATATATTTTATACTGAGTTCCAGTTACTCATTTCATATGGTTATTAAAATGTTTTCAAGTACTGGTTGAATGAAAGGGGTAGAATTATATAAGCTTCAGGGTTTATTTTAGATTTAATTATATTTCTTCCGACCTTGATGTTAAGATAATATACATTATGAGTTTAGAATACAAATATGCGGAGAGATTTCAGACATGTTTTTCGAAACATGTCTTTGTGTTTTCTTGTTCATTCGGATATACAATATAATTAACGTCTTTGTTTTTGTCCAAAGGTCTTGGTCAATATGAAAGTTTTATTTTACGTTATTACTATTTGCTACTAAACGATTTTTATACAAAATTAATAACTTTTATTGTTAACTTGCAACCGAACCCTGAACTATTTTAACTATTGCGTTTAATTTTAATAGAACATACGAGAAGTAATGTATTATTCAGTCTAGGCTCCTATAAGTTTGTGAATAGTTCAGTTCAGTTTAGTTAAATAGTTCGAAACTAATCTCGTAAATTCCAATAAATTCAAGTGAATATAGCTTGTGTACAATATTTTATGAAAATCTTAGCTGTCGAAGGTTGAAATCGAAAATTTAGATTAAAACATTAATATTATTTCATTTGAATTCATGGTAATATAAATTTAATTAAATCTTAACAAAGTATTTCTGATTTTCTAAACGGATTACTTTGAAGCTCAAATCGTCGAAAAGTTTTTATTGCTAAAAATACATAAGCAATTCATCTTCTTTTCATTCGGAACTTGATGTTATTTTGTAGCATAAATTAAATTAGTATATTGTGTATTCAATTAAAATAATATCTTTCCAGAATTAGATCGTCATTGACAATATTTGTGAAACCTAATTGTGAAGTTATATTTGTTCTGTAATAAAGTCATTTATTTCAGTGTACTTTAAATACACAATATTAATAAAATGACTAAATAATAAGCTTTTAAAAAATATTTCTTAGGACCTCATAATGGCCTACCATTTATAAAATAAATGAATAATATTTTTTAATTAATTATAATAAAATTAGAACAATTAGTCAAACCTTTTAAAAGGACGTGACCTCTTTTTATTAAAAGTGATATAAATGTGTTTATATTATTAAGATGGTTTTAGCTCTGAGTGAATGTTAATGGAAATAAACTGTCAATGAAAATTGTCAGCTTATGATTAATTACCTAATGCATTTAGTTAAATATTAATTATTAATTATTTGCACTTATGAACATTATCATGTTACGCATTTTCTGAATCTATTAAACTCATTAAACTCATGATGATAACCTCTATTTTTTAAAAGAAGAATATGAAATATTATAATTGTTGCTGCAACTATAGATAAGATTATTGTCTTTATACACATTTTTCACACATGAATAAAGAAAATTTACTATTTTCTTTGTTTGTGATTATTTTTGCAAGTGACCTCATCTGAGTGATGGCCTGGTTAAAAATATGGTTCAGTTTTAAACAAATATTAAATTTAAAAACAAACGTTAACGTTGATGCTATATGGTGCTTATAATATATTTTTTTAAATGTATAAAAACTATTTGAGTGCATTTACTTATAAAATGAATGCTGCAACTTTAAAATAACAGGGCGAAAATAGTTGTAAAACATTTCTCTCTGTCGGATGTTAGTCTTCATACATTACAAAGAACGTTTAGTTCACAACAAATGGTCCAGATAACAAATTATATGTTTTACGAACATGAGTGAATAATAGTTACATATTATAGGAGAATGTTTTAGTTCTATTCTTTTAGGTTAAATGTAATTATTGTAAGCTCATAGTGGTAAATAAAAAGACAGTAAACGAAGATATTACAATATTTTTATAGTTAACTAAAACATAAATATAATTCTCCTTCACTATAAAAATATAATGAATCTTAATTTACTGAAAATTCTGAGAATCAGGATCGTCTTGTGAAAGAGAAATATTGTGAATACAGCGGAGTGTAATATATAAAATGATTAAGACTGAAATTAAAGTTTATTTTAGCACCTAATAATTAAAATACTAATATAATATATTTTAACAATAAAAGTGTATTATTTAATAATGTAAAAATATTTTGTAATAAAGCCTTGTGTATTAAAATCATATTCGAAGTATAGTTCTAGGAAAGGATATTAAAAATGTTACCCGAGATGTATAGGGTTATTATTTTCAATGTTTTGGTATTTTTTTACAAGTTTTCATTTTAAATAAAAAAGAATAGGTTTTTTTCTGACGATTTCTGCGGAATTGCGCGCGATTTTCTTTTTTTTTAATAGTTTTCTACATAATGGTTTCTAACCATAACATTTACTTTTATATCTTGTTTATTATATTTTACCTGTATAATAATAAAAATAGTTAAGAACTAATTTATGGTCATTCGTTTAATACTTTAACAAATATTCAATATTTACAATTGGATACATACATACATAATCTGTAACGCTAAAATATTACAAAAATTTTTCAAATTTGAGTATAAACAAATTGTAGATTGGAAAAAAAATTAAAATATTCAGGTCACTTGTATCTCATGTTATCTCATATTATTAAAACTAACATAAAAATATAAAAATCGTCTATATCATTTTTTTTCATTTTACTAACATTTAAACTAAAATTTCTCAATTTAAATGACGGAGACTAAAAAGTAGAATTGTTACTTTAAAATATCAAATCTACTGTGTTTACAAAATGATGTATTAATTATAGTCAAATAGTAAAATATTACGGTTGAAATTTCTCATGTTTATAATTTACGCTGTATTAGATATATTTTATTATTCAATGTATTTGGGATCAAGTGAATGCGGAAGCTAAAATTCACCCGAACCTGACTCTTATTAGAGAGTTGTTTTGAATTATAATATGATATTAAATTATCTAATTAGTATCCCATTTCAAGAAAATGGCCTTCTACCTGAAATTAAAACTTGGCTTCATTAAAATTATAGATGAAGGTTTCTGATACCTCAGTGTTAATTATAAATATATATTTAATAAAAGTAATAACAAGTAGATTCATTTAAAACATTAAATAAGTTAAATATAACTATGTCTATAGATTATTATTTTTTTATAAAAAACGCTATTTTTACTTACTTACTTTTTATATTATGGTGTTTTACATTTGAATACTGTTCGAAAAACTCAGTTTTTCCTTCCGATCTGTCTGTCTGTATGTGTGTCTGTGTGTCTGTGTGTCTGTCGAATTTTATTTTTCGAATTTTGAAAAACTAAAGATATATTTGGAATCAGCATCTAAATGTAAGATTCACTTTTCAAAATTATGTTGATTGTCCAACGGGAAGGTGGTGAGATCGGCCGCCGAAGTTACCAAAAAATGAAAAATTAATTTTTTTAAAATTTAAAAATTAATTAATTAATTAATTAATTTTATTTTTTTTATTTTATTTTTTTTGTTTGTTAATTAATTTGCGAGTTATAATTTGCCAATTAGGAGTTTTTCATAGCGGCAAGCTCGATTGCCGCGTGTCAGATGTTTTTATTTATTTCATTGTTACACAAGAGTTGCAAAACTACAAACCAATCCAATCTCTCAAATTGACAGTTTGATATTTATTGTTGGTTGCAATCATTATTACTTTGTTGATTTTTTATATCAGATTATTTTATTGTTACAGATATTTTTATGTGCCTATTTTTTTTTAAATTCAAATTCAAATTCAAAATATCTTTATTCAAATAGGCATTTACACGCACTTTTGAATCGTCAATTATTACATTATAAAAATGTCAGTAGTCAGTCCGTCCTTAAGCTACCACCAGCTCGGAATGCTGTTCTGTTGAGAAGAGCTGGCCAGAAACTCAACAGAATATTTATTTTAAAAATATTTATTTTAAAACAAGCTATTATAACTTAAAACTTTTAAAATTATATACATATTATGTATATAGTTATATTACATGTCCGTGTAATGACTTTCTAAGTTACTAAATGAAATAAAATAACGCCTGTTATATTCTACAAGCTGATATAGTTACGACAATATCTGAATCTTGATTATTAATATAAAAGTTGTATAAATAAAATATTTCTTTGATGATTGACTCCCTGTACATACTTGACTGTCTATTTGCTGTAGAAATGTGCATTTATATATTTTCATTTATAACTGATAAACGTAAGTGAACTTAATCTACTGTATTACTCTTTTAACCCTTTTAAGAATAATTAAGATATGTAGGCCGAGCACTTCAATATACGAGTATGTGGACTGACTGAGTCCTTCAGTCTATAATCATATCAATAGTCTATAATCATATTAAGTAGGTAACTCTCTTAGTCATATTGTATTTTAATAAACAGAAGAACAAACGTTTTGAGTTAATTGAGCTGAGCGAAGCGAAGCTCTTTACTACCCAAATTTTCAACTCTTTGTTACCTTACTCCTTCTTTAATTTACGAGCTACACGCACGAAATTTTGCACACATGCGCATAGTAAGCAAAACCCGGTCTGGATTGAAAATCAGCCGAATCGTAATTGTAGTTTTCGAGATAATTGATAAAATATGTCCAATATAGTTAACATATAGAACGCTTTTGTTTAGCGCGCGCTGCGTCGCAAGGCTAACCCCGCTTGCGTGGACCTAGTAATAACTACATATTGTAAATTTAGGAAGTAGTACTATCATTAACTTGACCCAACAAACTAATGCTTCACATATCTATAAGATGACGTCTAATGCTAACTTAGCGTACATCATCATTTTGCATCAGCTTTTATGTGAACAGTAGTTCATAAAGCTTTTAATCTCGGTTAAGTCATCGCTCTGTTGCACCGCCACAATAAGAGCTGTTTATTTTCTATGAACACAGTTCTCATTTACAAACAGAAATGACGTAAAACAAAGCTTTTTACTAACGAGTTGAATACTTATCTTAATCTAATTGTTTAACAATTATACAAAAAAGTAATGTTATATATTACAAGACATATTAAATAACATTATCGTGTTAGTTATAACCCAGAAACGAAGCCACCAATTTTATGTTTTTTTTTTTGTGTTTTTGTACTTTATTGTAAAACTAAGTAAATTTTAAAATGAAAGATTTATAATTCCAAACCGTTGAAGGAACCAAGATATTATACACGTAAAATTTGTACCGACTACAAGTATATTTTTTTGGAATAAAATTTGAAACTGTATACAAATAAAAAAAGCTATAGCACTGCAGGATAATATACCGTTCAATATTACAAGAATTAAAAAAATCGGACCAGTATCACTGAAGATTACCCCAAATATAAGCTACAAACTCACAAACATTACCTCTTTATATATATAGATATATATGTTATACGTCTTAACCATGTGTCTGCGTCGAGATAAATTTCATTCCTCTAAGATAGAGAGGTTGATGAGGTGAAGAAATTACCCGTTAAGTCTGTTATAAATGTATGTAACATAGCGTAGATTTTTAATTAAAATTTAGGGTCTTAGTTTCGAAGAGAATGTTCATATTATGTAGTTATTGTTACATTTTAATATTATAATTTGATATACAATTCAATCGACGTTCGTATAATTGGTTAATTAATGAAATAAGTAAATCTATCTATACAAAATGCAATATGCAGCATATTAATGCCGTTATAAAAAAAAAAAATTAATTATACCTTAATTTTTAATATAAATAAGAATAAAATATTTGAAATAATTTTTGGTGAAACATTTATTATTTTTTATAGTGTTAATAATAAGAAAAAACTATTGACAATGACACCGCACCTTAATCATAAAGCGTAATATATTTCCAAGTGAACCTATCCATCTTCAGTAATTACTTAGTGAAGTTTGTCGGTCTACTCTAATGACGTCACTGACGTTCACACCAGCGCACAGTCCAAGAAACTTATTAAAAAATATAGGTTGATCAAGGATGTGATTCATATTACATTTAGTAAAATAATATATATATATTTTTTTTCATGTATATATTTATCCACTTCCAATCCATATTAGTCATATTTTATGTACATCAATTAGTAAACTCCGGAGGGCCTATTTTGATACCCTACTTATCAAAATAAGCCCTTCTGTAAGGACACTCTCCAACTTAAGCTAAGGCTATGAGGGTTTCAAACGCGACCTGGTCTAAGAAGTACCACACTGCAAACTCAGCCGAGTAAGTTTTATTGTGATCATCACAAGCGTCAAAATATTTATTAAACAATTTGCGAATATCTGAAACCATGGCAATCAAAAAAATAAAATAATTAATGAAATTACTTAACGATATTTTAAGTCAATAAAAATTTCATGTCATATGAAATTAAATGAAAATCCGTATAATAATTTTAATTTATTATAATTACAATTTTACAGTTTCTTCTTACTTACAACAGATATCAGCTATAGTTGTAGACAGCTTCATGAAATAATATAGATAATTTTAAAAAGTTTCAAGGAATCAAAATAATTGAAGCGATAAGAATTCAATCTTAATGAAAGTTTAAATGACTTTTTCTTTTTCTTCTTCTTGTTCCTAGTTTCTTCTACGAGATTTTGTAAAACAAGAAGGTACAAAGTAATTTTCCTATTATTTTTTTCAGTTTTTTTTTTACCTTAATTTTCTTACACAAAATGAAAAAATAATAAATCATAATTATAATCATAAATTAAACTAATCATAAATGGACTACAATCTATTCTAGATAATTATATTGATGGGACCAGCGTTTAGCCTCGCTCTCATTTCCATTGCACTGTGCACTACTCTGCCAATAACCTCAAATTAAGGACAATTATTGACTACGAGATAAATCGTACTACTACTAGAACTACATCATTTCACTATACTAAACTACGCAATAGAAATTATATAAAACACTAATACGTTTAAATATTTTTAAAAATATTTTGTTTAAACCTATACAATGTTGAACGTCTTTGATTTCTATATTAGTAATTCATATAAATTAATATATTTTAAAAAATTTACTTCAATTGTTATATTTGTTTTAGTTAAAAGCAATTAGGTTATTTTTGAAAACATAATAACGCAATGGTACCAACTTAAATAGAATGTTCTCAGCTTTGAATGTTTACAAAAATAAAATAAGTGGTATCTTTTTTGTTTCGCAAAACGGTTGTGGCGACAATAGAGTATAAATCAGTTCAACATAATATAAATTGTTAGAAGTTCCGAAGGGTAAGTATCTTTGCAATAAACGTGAACAAATAGGGCTGCAGAGAAGAGCCCTGTTGATATATTAGAGATCGGTAATCCCTTGTATACTAGATTACTTTGATATAAATTATTATTTAACAAATGTAATATTACAAAAAATTTCGCTCCTTGTATTTGTTGTATTTACTATAGTAATAAAGTTACTTTTGTGAAAAAACTATATGTCATGATATAATAGTTTTAATTGTCATTTATGTTATTTTTGTAGTTCAAGATTATTAATCGAAATATATTTTTTTCTTATAATATACAAAAGATTTGTGTTATAATTTTGTTTATTTAAAGAATAATTAAAACATAATATAAATGTGTCACTATATTACTGTATTTCAAAGTAATGAGTAAGAGCTTCTTCAGTAGTGTGTCACAGCGCTTTTTGAGACTTAGGATATTGCGCTACGAGTAGTCATATTGAAGTGTTTGAGGGTAAATATAGCTCTTATTGTACATTCAATTACCTAATGAAATGTGTTTTTGTAAAACGTACTCTATTTTTGATCTGTTTTATATAAAAAATTTTCATCTTTTCACATAAAAATGGTACGCATTTAAAAAAAAAACTAAAAAGAAATTATAAAATATTTTGAGAATAGTATACTTCTTTACCTTATTTACCTCACAATGATATGAACAATTTCTTTTACTCTTGAAAATGTCAATAAAAGTAAATAGCACAGTTAGAGTACGTATTTACAGCAAAAAAAATGAACATTATTCTATGAATTAATAATTAAGAAAATTCTCAGAATTCATTAGGATCTTAGTTCTTGATGTCTAATTAATAACTCGTTTACATTTTCTAAAGAAATGAGTATCCTAAATATGTTTTGTGTTAAAAACCATTACCTAAATAGAATATAGGGCAAATAAAGCTTTCCTGGATTCATTTTTACTTTAGTTACTCATATAATAATTTTAATAATTTATATGTTTTAATTGTTATTCAATTATTGAAAAAAAAAATCATATAATGCGTAATATACATTGTTCACGACTTTTAAAGTTATATTTCTAAAACTCTCTAACTTCTTCTAAGTGTAATGATTGTGTCTAGATATTAGGATCTAGGAAATTTCAACCGTTTTAACAAGAAGGTTAGTAATATTATGTAGTTAAAGCTTTCGCTTAACATATCGTTATGTAGTTTAAAATATTAAAAACATAATTATGTTTCTTTTATAGTTCATAAAGTAATTTATTAATGCGTTTGTCTGTTGCAAAAAAAAAAAATATTACAGCCTTTCTTTATTTTGATAATAATAAAGTGCCCATATATATTGCTAAAAATACATAGATGTACAATAAAATAAACATATACTATGTGAAATAATGATATATTGTGCTATGATGTTAATTAATAAATTGTGATATACATATATAATATATATTACGCATACGAATATTACACTAAATACATTAATATAAGTCATGGAAGGCACAGCCCTATAAAGTTTTTAAGATGTATTATGTTTTATATACCTATGAGACGGTTGCACTAGAAGGTCAAAATAGTGACCGAAAATGAGAACACTTGTAGGAAAAAACTTGTAACCACAAACTATGACCTAAATTAGGAAACTTTGATTTTAACATGACTTCTATTGGTGTAAAAAATTCTAATCTATAATATCGAAGCTAGTAAGCAGGGCTAGTGGGTCTCAATACAAACTTAACTACTACAAAGTTAACTGCACAAAGTTATATATTGCGGTTAATATTGAATAGATGAAGTGTTGAGAACTATATATTAGTTCAGGAATACAAATAGAATTTAATATAAGATTACAAACTGACAGAGTTACTCATAGTATAGTTAATAATATTATATATGAGATATTTATAACGTATTTTATTTAATCTTGACAAATATTTACAACTAAATAAAAACAACGTCATTTATATATTTTACGAGTTATTGAGGAATTTGTGAAGTTTTTTGTTTTCATATTATTACAAACAAAATTATATAAAATAATATTGACGTAATCTAATATTATACACCTTTAAAATCAAATAAGATTTATTACATATGAAATAAATAAAGATAGATGAGGGTTGAAGGAAAGACCGCGACAATTACATTACTGCTGAGAATTACCTGACCACAGAATGCTTTGTCATACGACAGAGATATTAGAATATTATAGAGCGATAAATAAATTATAAATTAGTAAATTATATAAGAGTTCCTTCTAATGTTACTTTATAATTTAGGTATGAAATATTTAACTCTTGTTTCATGCTCATAGAACTAACTGTGATGTTATTCGCAGCGCGTTGAAGCGTAGTAATAGAGTGACGTGAGTACTCATACAGTTAAATACAAATGAAACTAACAAAACTGTTGCTTTTTAATAACATATATATTTTTTTCTATTTATTTTGTTCTATTTATATAATATCGAAATGAAAAAGTGTAATAATTTTATTGACATCTTTATCATATATCAAACATAAACAGATAAAAATAACAAAATTTGTAAAAACATGTTTTAATGCTTAGATTGATTGTTTTTTATTTATTTGGAATTTGTAGTTTACAAAATTTAATGAAATTTCTTCACAATATTACCATTATTCTTATGAACTTTGAATCTGTTGAATGTGTGCTTGATATAAAGCACGTCGTAGTAGATGGTAGTCTATCAATGTGTATTGTAGTCTATGACAATATAATGGTTGAAATGTTCAGAGCATTAATACGTCGTTAGTGCGATTGTTTGAAGAACATGTCCAGAGAGGAACAAGATATATATCTGTAGATTCTCCGTCGTTGTCTTTATTAAACAGTCCTCTCTATATCCTATTTATATCACAATATTATATGAGTGAATATCTGTATAAAAATGTAATTATTGATTTACAAATAATCGCTATGATAGGTTAATATTATTATATATTTATATTACTGTATTATTAACAATCAGACCAGAAACAATTACATATGTTAGAAGATAAGGATATTATTATGAAAATTTCTTGTAAATAATGTTCTGATTTGTAAATAAATTTAATGAATAACAATGAATAATTTATTAAAAATTAATTAAAAAAAAATAATCTCAAATATATTAATTAATGCATAACACTAACATTTGCTCCACAAACAACGGTATTGTTTGACTTTTTTATTATTTTTTTATTTTTATTCTTTTAGAACGGCTTTATCCAAAATTGTATAATCTACGATAGTATATATTTAATCATAAACTGAACCTACTTTGTCGATAGGCTCAATGATTTACTACACAGTATACTGCGGTTAATAAACACGTTATACAGTGATGTTTAATAAAACTTAAATTTGAATGCAAACATTTTAATTTATAATAAAATACAAAAGATATCTTGTTCTTATTAGACGAATGTTATTAGCAAATTTAATATTTTACTGAAGTTAATATAATTAAATGTAAAATACTGCTTCTTTATTAACTGATAACAAATTTCTAAATCAAAAGCTTATTTTGAAAAAAATAAAGAGATAATATATAATAGAGAGATCTGAATAAAATACTAATAATTCTTCACATGTTGCTGCTCTGTAATCTCTTTTAAGGTAAGGATCAGATAAGTAAGTTATGTTTAAGAACTTTTTATTACTTTGTAGTGATTACAAAGTACTCGAAACTAAAACTTTGAGTCCTTGGTCCATCTTTATATGTTATTATTTCTTGTTGACGAGAGAACATTTATAAAAAGTAATAAATAATAACCCAATATTATAAATAAATATATAGAGTTAAACTAAATAATTTATTGAATACCAAGTTATTAAACAATTATGTAATAAAAAGACAATATTTTATTTAATATTTCTTTATAAATTATTACTTTTAAATTACAATGTTATTCTTTACATTTTCACTAGAACATTATTTTTCTAATGGTTAGTGTATTTTTACAGCCATTAGCTTCTTCAGTGCTAAGTAATGTCTTACTGGAACATTAACAGACAACATTACCTCTCTTTTACTTTTAAGTTAACTTTGAAATATATACATATATATATATATTAATTTCCGTAAGTAACAAATATCAAATACACCAATTATGTGAAATATTGTTCATAGAATCTAGTTTTATATACATAGTAGGTGAAATAAGTGTATTTATTACTTTTAAATTAAAATCTTATTATATTAAACTATTCAAAGTAGTAGCACTATATCGACTCGTGCTTCAATATTCAAAAAATGTTAATAAAACTAATAAACTCATCTCCCACACAAAATTTACTATTGGCTCCGTATTGTGTGATTACGTAATGTAATATTTGAGTAACATAATGTTAGTATTTCGATGTTTTATTTTCTTTTTAAAAACTTATAATTTTATATTAATTTAGAGACCACATTGTGGTTAGAGAGCGTCAATCTGATTGGAAATGATCCTTGATTGTTTTATCTTAAATAATTTTTTTTCTTGACAGCGTGACTCCAGCGTGACTACAGCGTGACTACAGCGTGACTACAGCGTGAGTACAGCGTGACTACAGCGTGCCTACAGCGTGACTACAGCGTGACTACAGCGTGACTCACAATATATACATAGATAGTTAAGATACATACAGATTGACTATACATTACTGATTAGTTACTAGTACAAGAATTTTTACGAATAAATTTAAGTCATCATTTTAGGTAAAGTCGTTTTTTCTTAATTTATTAGGTGCAAAAAGAAGTCATAGAAAAAACAACAATAAAAACCAAAGAAATGTATTAAAAGTAAAATTGAACAAATAAAATTTTGCCGTAGTGCTGAAGCAAAAAAACTTTATTAGTATTATAAAAGTTTTCTTGAGTTTTAACAAAAGTTTTACGAGAAAGCTTTCATTAACAGACTTCATTGCCTCATTTTTATTTCTTATTAGATTTATTTCTGATTTGCTTCTGAAAGATATTGAATAGATTTTTATATCGTAATATTATTTTTGATTCACTATTAACTTACAAATATATAACACAATAGAGTGATCCAATAAAACAAAAAATCAAAAATAAGATGTCAAATATTGTTTGTTAAATTTAATTTTATGTACTTCATAATTCAAATAAAAATATATATAAGTAACAAAAAGGATGAAATAAAACTAATATTGAACACACTTATGTCTTGCTAACCTCACTTTGATAAACTCTTAAATTATGAAGTATGTAATATGAATTATTATTAAGGTAAAATCTTAATTTATTACTAATACTAAGACTTTAGTAGTCTGAAGTTAGTAAAAACATTTTTATAACCTAACATTATTCTCACTTCTAACTTAACTTAGGAATATTAATTTCAAAGCAATCACAAAAAAAAAGTGTAAATAACAAATACGCACTTCATACTTTAAATAAATATATTTATTACAAAAACAAGAAAAATTGTTTTATTTACAAACCTTTAGGCTCATGAGGGTTGAATGGAAGACTGCGGCAATTACATTATTGTAACGAATTCTACAAGAAGCCTTGTGTATGAGATGAATATACAACAAATAATTACATTAACGTATATTTTGTAATTCAGAAATGAATAAATCTAACAAAAAAGAAAGTTCAAAATATAATTGTTAAATACAGACAAAAATGTATAATAAATTAGGTCATATGAGTTCACATTATTATAGGGCCTACTTTTAATCAATCGAATATTTGACTAAATATGGAGTTTAGACTGATTTAAACCTAAAAGCTTAAATCTTTAACAACCCCGTCAGTGATTTACTACACTTTGTTGAATAAGCGCGCTATCCAGCGATGTCGAATAAATCTTGAAATCGGATTGCTCTTTCGAAATCGTTTCAAATGTAACCTTAGTATTTTGTACTATTTTATAAAATACAATACAGTCGTTTTATTTGTTATCAGTCTATTGTTATCAGCAACATTGACAATAGCCTGATGCGGTCTATTACATTGTTGTATATTACTTTATTTGCAAAGTAATTGTATTTTGTATAATTTAAAATATATTGTTAAATTTATTTCCATGGCTAGTTCATTACTTATGATTAATTATTTATGATATAACTCAACTATTGATTAAATAGTGGTCATATTGTGCAACCAATCATTATCAACTATATTAAGTATTGAACTGCAACTCAAGGTTACTTAGAGAGAATATCAATAAGTTCTTCCAAAGAGTTTAATAACGAATTATATATTGAAAAACTTGAATCTGTTAAAGTCGACAGTGACGTTGATATTAAATATATATAGTTTTATGATTTACGATGGTTTTGTAACAGAGTATTAACAACTTAGTCAACTCCATAATTTATATATATATTTTTTGGAATTTAACAATTTATTTATATTATAAGTTTAAGTTTAGTTGATTATTTGTTTTTTTTTTAATTTCAAATAAATCGTAGAGAGTAATCCGTAACAAATTCATAACTCAAATATCAAATCACCCGTTGATCAGAGAGCGTCTATATGATTTGAAATGACGAATGAAAAGACAAATAGACTTTGTACCAGTAAATACAGCGTAGCTTACAATACATATAAACTAACATACATGAGGTATAAGAGATTCACTACTAAAAAAGTTAAATTACTATAAGCCTTTTTCTTGATACGAATATTATTTAAAAATATAATGACTAACATAATTTACATTTCATTATATAATTTGGTCGAAATTGATTTTACTTTATTATATCTGTTATAAGTTTATAATTTACATAGGACGTATAATATTAAGTTTTTGAAGGAAAAATAACTTTCAGTAAACGTGAAGAAATGGGTCTCCCGAGGTTGAGTGCCGTTTGAATATATTTGAGTATATTAAAGATTTGCCAATCCCTTGTAGACTATGATAAAAAGAAAACCTTTCATAATAAAATGTTTGTATGAAAATATATAAAATATATAGATACAAAAAGTACTTAGTTTTATCACAAACAATCCATTAAATGCCATGTAATCCTACAAATTTCCTACAAGTTTTTTTTAAGAGGTTATTTTTAAATCACAATGTTATATTCTATATTTTTTTTCTTAGTAAAAATTTATTTTCTAATGGTTTGTCTTTTTTTATAGTCATTAGACGAGTGTTTTGGTGCTAAAAATAGTTTGAAGATATTTTCTAAATAGATATATCTTTGTTATACTTGGTATTGGTGTCTTAGAAGCCGTCAAAACTTAGAGAAAATATTAATCTTACCAACCACCACGAACAGAAAACAAATACGAAGAACAAGGACGCGTGTAGTATTATTCATAGAATCTTACTTTATATACTTAATTGAGCGAAGCTCTCTATGAGAGACTTTTCTGCAACCTTTGTGCAAGCATCTATAAAAAACGGTATATCCGAAAATTTTCAAATTTTGCACACTGACATATATCAGTATGGTAATGGTTATAAAAAATTAAAAAAAAAACAAAATGTAACAATATGTAATAGTTGAGTACAGAATGGGTCGACGTTTTTTAAATGCAACTTCAGTGCTGTTTGCACCTCGCTTCGGTCAATATGATAACACACTGAGATTTTGCAGCGTGTCAAAATGTTGGTCTGGTTGCTAGTAGTTTTAATAAGTCTATGTCTTGTATAAATACTAAATTATGGTAAATGACGGTAATACCGGCAATATTTACCTGTCGTGGATACATCTTTTTAAACAATTATACAACAATAACATCTCAGAGGTGGAATAAAAATTTGGAAGGTGAGTTGTAACATTTCATATAAATTAGATAATTAAAAAATTAAAAAAGTCAAACGAATCATCGAATACTAGATCTGTGGTTTTCACCGCGAATTATTGATTACACAATATACTCGTACATTATACAAAAATGTAGTGAAACGTAAAATGATTTGTCTTCGCAAGATGCTTTTTAATCATATCTTTTTAATTTTCTCTTTATTATTATAATTTTTGTTTACGGTTTAAGTAAAAGAAATGTAGATTATGAAAATGTATATTAATATTATTGTTTGTTCATGTACGGGTGTCACAGCGTATTAAGCCTAGAGCGCAATCTAACTTAGTGCCGCCTCTTGGTATTTATTGTGCTTCAAATTTATCGAATATTTTCTTTATAAAACCAAGACTTTTTGTTCCATCTTATAAGGCGTAGTAATAATAAGAATATAACAAATGTAGTAATAAAAAAAACGACAGGATGCGGAGTTAAATACTCCGCATCCTGTTTAAATATATATATATATATTTAAATATAAATATATATATAGAAATATTGGTTTTTGGGTCTATTGCCTAAAATTTTGTTGAAGTACAAAATATCATTTAAAAGTCGTTTATCTGTAAAATCCTTTATGTAACATGAGAGAAGTTGGATTGGATAGGAGTCAATGCGATAAAGTTTCGATTACTTACACATTTAAAGCCTATTCATTGGTTTCCAACACCATGACTGCATATTCAGGCTGAATCCCCATTTTCTTGTTTCATTGAAGTATGGAACTGCAAAAACTTTAATAGAATTTGAAGTAACTTTCTCCGCTACTATTTCAGAATCAATTTATTAACACATTCATTTTACCCTTTCAATATGTTGAAGAAATATTTTATTCAGTTACAAGATCTGAAGTTATATCCTGTCAAAATAATAATAAAATATTATTTATCTTAGTCCCTTTACCATCAATATCTTTGTAATATTAATCATGTATATGAGGATGGCATTTATAAAATAGAGCTATATTTATATAATGTATTCATGAATGATGTTCAACATTGAAATTTGTTTACATGAAAAAGCTCATCATATATTTTCATTATGATCAAATTTGTTGACTTCGATATTATCTCTGATTTTGATAGATACTCTTATATCATACATGGTTACGTTGATTGATTGAATAAAAATAAATAGTCTAGAATAGACATGACCTTTTTCAAAACATTAATTTTCTATATGAATGGTATTTTTATAACGCAGTTTATAAAACTTTTAGTTGGAATTGGAATCTCTGTAGGGTTTTAAATCCACATCAGTCGACAAAATAAGCACGTCGAATGTAGAGCGGTGAAAGACGTTCATATTTTTAGTGTCAAATATATCGTAAGATTTTTTATTATAACCCGACATTTCGAATACTTAACTTACTTAAAGTATTCGAAACGTCGGGTTAAAATAAAAAATGTAACCAAATTATACGCGAGTTTTAATCCGTAAAAACTGTTTTATTTCAAATGTGTACTCAAGAAAATCTAAGAAAATACTATATTGTAAGATATTGACAGCTCTTACTTGGTAAGAATGTAGGGCAATACCTAGAGAAAGTATTGTGTATTCTGTTCAAATAGTTTAAGATGAAAAACTGTGTGCTGTTCAATATGTCGTGCACTATAGCACAAAAGAAAAACATACTTTTCCTCTCATATGAAGAAAATCAAAACTTTCCGTTTTAAAGAACATTAAACAATTCGTTCTTATATTCAATAAGTCATAAAACTCCCATAGAAAGGGTTCAGTATTTCAGAAAAACTTTCATAGAAATACTCAGGTAATTTGTCGCTGAAATCCTTATTTATTTCAACGAAACTTGAATCGGTCCCAGAGGGAATGTGTAAAGTTTACTGATTTATCCGAATTCCTGCTTTGTACACATATTGGGGCTGAATGAACGCTTGCAATAGCAATGCGGATACTTTAATTTGGTTTTGTCTTTGCAAGTACTCTTGGCTATGATACCTTGCATATGTTTTAGGAATACTCCAGACGAGTGTTTTTTACAATTGTCAATCGTATCGCAAATAAATATGTGTTAAAATATTTACAAACCAATGATGAATAGAATATACGAATATAAAATGCTATTCTTTAACTTTAGCAACAAAATAAAGACACCATAATTAGTTATTCTTTGACATACCTGATTCAATCACGCAAAAAAAATCATGTACATATAGTACTCAAGTACATATCCAACAAACAAATTACAGTCCTATCTAATTTGTGGTATTTTTTTTACTTTATGATATATAAAGTTACATAAAAACATAAACAATATACTAATTATTCATGCATTACTTTCTTCAGTTTTCGTTAAATATTTAATAAGTTCTGTCTTGGAAATAAAAAATCTGTTTAGATTTTTATATGTTGTGAATTGTAGTCGCGTCGTTAGTGCGTTAGTAAATTACTATCTTAAGAAAATATTTTTTTTATTACAATTAAGAAACATTACTATATATTAATTATTCTGATAAATGACGTGTATTTTCAATAAAATAAAAGTATTTTTAAATATACCTCTATTAAATAAGAGCTGAAGCCTGTAATATGGCTGCTGTTCTCTCACGCACTGCTCGACGTAAAATGGAGCACTTAACGTCTACACATAATGAGTATTGGTGATATATCATGATCAGACTGTCTGAATAACAGCGTTGAACCTATATTTATTATAGCTCTGGCATAGAAAAAATTGTTTGGTTTTAATCTTAGCAAGCCTAAATAAATACATATTCAGCTAATATCATATTCCAACACAGACATGTATTAATATCACAACTCAGCAAACTGTTGATAATCAGTTTACAAAATAATTGAAGCAGAACACGAGCCATCAATATCACATATTATCAGAGTTACTACTAGGCTTTATTAGTAGTATTTCGATAATTAGAATTCAGTTCAGAATTTCAATATTTTGTCTATAAAATATAACTTAAACATTATACTGTTTTTTAGTTATATATAATATCAGAATTTAGAACACAAGCACATTCTGATTGCAGATACATAGTTAATGTGTTTGTTTGTTAATTTTTTCGTTCGTTAATATGAAGGTGACGCTGATTTTACTCACTATAGTATAATAGTTAGAGTAATAGTAAGTTTTATAGAGATTTACACTCTATAGATATTATTATTCATTTGAAATTATTATAGAAGTCTATGTTACTACTTGTCGTAAATAGTACTTGAACGAAATTTTTTATTTATAAATAAAGTTTCATTATCACGAAATAACTATATAAAAACATTTTCAAATGGAAATTCTATTATATTACTTCTATAATGTCATTGAAATAAGGATACTAGGAGCGCGACCAGACTTCAATTTTAATTCGCTACGTTTTACATAATGTCGGTATGTGGAGCATACTGAGCATATTTGAAAAATATTTTTAAAACCAAAACGTAACTTTTGTTAGTATAAAACAAACGAGATCATTCTTTTAATAACATACGAGGCAATTATTCATGACCTTGTAAATAGTCCAACTTAGTTCAGATTGAGAATTTGAAACCAATCGGGTAAATTACTATTTTATGACAATCTATTCACTCTCTCTCTCTCTCTCCTACCTACTTTCTTTTTGAATCTACTCTCGAGGGTTCAAATAGAAAATGCAACATATAAAGATTATTTATATTCATTTGACTTCACGATAATATCGGTCCTAATTAAGAAAAATATATGAATAAATCAGGACTACATTTATTAAACTGCTGGTAATTAATTCACTGAACTACAATAAAACACTAATGAGGCGAAACACGACATACTTTAAATAGTGGAATTAAAATCTTTTTCAATAGAGCACTTATTATATGTGAGTACTTATAAAATTAATAAAATTAATAAATAGCTTTTAAGAATATTTACTTGGACATCCTAATGAAGCATCGTACATAATAGAAATGAATAAATTATGTTTCTTAACTAATTATAATAAAATGAAATCAATTATTCAAATCATTTAAAAGGACGTGATATTGTTACATTAAATATATCGTATCGTTTTGTCAATGAATATAAAACTATTATACTTTTTTATTTAAATAATTGAAATTTACAGATAGACATTATAATTATCCGCACATAAGAAAATTATTATGTTATGAATTTTATAGTTTTTTTATCAAACCCATGATGTTCAAGGTAAATGCTTGATTTTTGACGGTTTTTAAAAGAGACGTATAATTTAAAAACTTCTATCTTAAACAAAGTGATTTATGGTGCTTAAAATAATTTTTCTATAATTATTTAAAAAATATTTGAGTGAATTTACTTTTAAAAAGCATGATATAATTTTCAACTAGTTGCAAAACATTTCTCTCTGTCGGATGTTAGTCTTCATATATTACAAGGAACGTTTAGTTTAAAACGAATGGACCAGATAACAAATTATATGTTTTACGAAAATGAGTGAATAATAGTTACATATTATAGGAGAATGTTTTAGTTATATTTATTATTTATTATTGTAAGCTCAAAGTAATAAATAAAAAGACAGTAAATGTAGATGTGACAATCAGACTATAGCCAACTTAAAAATGATATTAATGCTACGTTGATTAAAACTTGTTTAATTAAATTAATTAATACGAATTTTATTAAAATTGTTAAGAATTCCAATCGTAATAACTTGAATTTGTTCAAGTTGATAGTGAATTTGATGTAAATATCTATTGTCTTTGATAATTTTTTATGGTTTTGTATAAGTGTTTAGGCAACCTAACAATTTATATGATTAAAGCCTTAAAGTTTAAATATTATATAAATTTCCTTTAATAAATTAATACCTTGATTTTTAATTCAATGTTTTATGTTCAATCTGATAATATAATTTTGGTTCTCTTTAAAAAAGAATAATTTTCAAATAAATCCGATAATTATTTTGTGAATAAAAAGTTACATTATCCACAATTATAATAATCCTTATGTAAGTCGAAAGCATAGTACTACTTGCTATTATTTAATGAGGTAACCTTTATTTTTCAATAAATATTAAAATAAATATTTATTATTTAAACATACTTGAAAATTTATTATAATTGTGTTTTAGCTCATTATATTTATTTTATTTTTATTTTAAATGAAATGTAGAAAATAATTCGGTACAAATTCATTACTCAAACCGCAAATCACCTGTGGAACACATGTCTGTCTAATTTAAAATAAAGTATGTACATGTATGTACATACATTTGTATGTTTAGTGTGTGCTAAAATAAATCAAAATACAAAGTTTATCTAAAATGTACAAAAAAAGAATATAGAAATAGTTCACCACGAACTGTATATAACACACAAATGTAGCCCTACCCACTACAGAGGGTGATAACAATTACAATATCTAAAAAGTTTACATTACATTTTAAAAGTGGTTGTTTTAAAATCTCTACTTTAAAAGAAACACGAAAAATATAGTCACGATTGATCATTTATATATTTTTTCTTAAAGATAACATTCATAGAGATAGGAACTTAATTGTTTTACTGAGTATTTGATAGTAAACTAAATAAAATGTTTTGGTTTAAGTAATAAGTTGCATAAGCAAGAAATCAGACTGAGTCTCTGTATTGATTAAATAATGTGTATTTAATATTTACCCATAAGCTACTCTTCAATAAATTTTTAACTGTTATACCTGTTCTGAATTTATAAATTATATTATATTGTAAAATATTAAATTGAATTTCATACGTTTCATAAAATGTCATTTTAACAAATTCTTATGAAAGTCTGTTTTATTAGATTGTGTTATTTTTATTATTATTTATACATATAACTAGAAATTTAGTAATAGTAGTTTTACCTACTATTTATCCAATATAAGAATTTTTATCATTTATAACAAAGTGAAAAAAAAATATCTTTGAAGTAAAATTGAACCAATGGGGCTGCTAACGTTAAAGACCCGTTGATATATTAAAGATTTGTCAATTCCTTGTGGAGTAAATCCTTTTTGTATAAAAGTTTTAAAAGAAATCTTTTATAATAAAATGTTTGTGAAAAATAAATATTTAATATAAATCAAATAAATTTGTAACAAAAAATGAAATGTATTTGTGTTTTATATAAATATTATCATCATATTATCAAAAAGTTATTTATTATTTAGTGTCTCCTTAAAACTTATTGTCTAATGGTTCGTCTACTTTTATCATTAGAACTACTCTCTTAAAACTAATAACTCTCTTAAAACTATCTTTATCACCAAAGAAGTCGTTCTAATACACATTTGAAATAAAACATTTTTTTACGGATTAAAACTCGCGTATAATTTGGTTACGAGATATAAGATCTCGTCTACCCGTAATCACGATTGCTGCAAAGCATTCGAAAAGTCGGGTTAAAAATAAAATGTAACCAAATTATACGCGAGTTTTAATCCGTAAAAAATAGTTTTATTTCGAAGTGGTTCTTTGGTGATGAAAATGATGAAAATAAAAATTTCCGTAACATAAATCTTTGTTATACTTAATTTTAGTTTCTTGGAGGCAGACAGAACTTTTTTTTTTTTTTTTTTCCGTTGGAAAAACCCGTTACGGGTACCCCGTCGGCCCAGGGGGGTGATGGCCGGGGGGTTATGTGGGACTACCCGGCAGCATAGAGGATGCTGCCATTTTTATTGCCGTAATGGGACGTCACGGGATCGCGTTAGCACACACCGTGACGCCCCGGCGAGACCCCCCGAATGAGGGTGCCCCGAGCAACGTAGAGCACCCTCCCATCGCAGGCCTATGTTAGGTAAGAAGGGTCACCCTCCCCCCTCACCAGGCCTACAACTGGGGAATGAAGCGGCGGGCGTATTCCCGCCTCCTTCTACCCAGTCTTCCCCGACGGAGCGGGTCAGCGGACGAGGCTGACTCCCTGACCCGCTCCGCGGCCTCCTTTGCGGCGAAAACTTGCTCGCAGAAGGAGGCCATTGCGACCCAGCACCTCTCGCTGCTGACCATCGCGCTGATAACGCGCGGTAGCGAGAGGTCCCTGCCAATCACGCCCACCAGCTCAGTGCGCTGGTGGTCCCAGGCGGCGCACTCCGCCAAGGTGTGACGAGCCGAGTCGACGGACTCGTCACAGTGATGGCAGGAGGGGGTCGCCTCCCTTCGTGCTATCTTGTGCAGGTACCCACCGAAGCAACCATGCCCGGTCAGCACCTGCACAAGACGGAACGTAAGCGTTCCGTGCCGCCGATTGATCCAGTGGTCGAAATGAGGGCGGACCGCCCCCACTGTGATCATACCGGCGGCAGGGGACTCTAAATCCCTGTTCTACCGTCGCATCAGGGCTCGGTGAGCTAGAGCCCTGATTCGCGCCACCTCGGGCCTTACCCCCGTGGCCAAGGCTTCTGCCCGGTGCCAGTACACGGCTGCGAGCACCTCCGCCTGTAGCGCTCAGGGCGGATCGCTCGCCAGGAGTGTAGCCGCCGTAAAGGACACCGTACGGTACCCCCTGATCATCCTCACCGCTAGGACCCTTTGCGTTCTTCGCAACAGGGTCCTTGAATCAGCGGTGAGGGACTCCGACCATATGGGAGCACCGTATAGGGCCATGCTCCTCACGATGCCGGCATATAGGCGCCGGCATGGAGCCTGCGGCCCACCGACGTTAGGCAGAAGCCTTCCCAAGGCAGCTGCGGTGGAAACCAACTTCGGGGCGAGAAGGGAGAAGTGCGCCCCGAAGTTCCACCTTCCGTCCAGGGTGAGGCCCAGATACTTCATCTGGGCCTTCACCACCACCTCCGAACCCTGGACGGAGATGGACGCCCGACGAGGGGGACCTCGCCGAGGGCCGTGGAACAGGATGGCCTCCGTTTTAGTGACGGAGACCTCCAAACCCAGCAGCCCTATGCGGTCCGCAACAAGCGTTGCACCGACGGTAGCAAGACGGGCCGCTTCCGCAAAGCTCCCTCCCCGTGCTGTGACGAGGGTGTCATCGGCGTAACAAAACACCCTCATCCGGGGAAGGAGAGGACAGCGGAGCAGCCAGTCATAGCCCAGGTTCCACAGGATCGGTCCCAAAACGGACCCCTGTGGAACCCCTCGGCTCACGGCACGTCGGTACATCCGCCGGTCGCCGCGCTCCCACAGGACCTCTCTGTCCTGCAGGTAGGCCCCCAACAGTCTCCGGAGACAAGGAGGCACTCCATGGAACCGGAGCGCCTCGACCAATGTCTCGAACGGAAGACTGTTGAAGGCGTTAGCGACGTCCAGCGAAACCGCCAAGACGACGTCCCCCTCGCGAACAGCCTCCTGGGTCACATCTCTCAGAGCTCTCAGGGCATCTATCGTAGAACGACCCGCCCTGAAGCCGAACTGAGCTTCTGAGAGATCCGGACCCACCTCCTCGAGGTGACAGGTGAGACGGGCAGAGAGGATTCTCTCGAAGAGTTTACCCGTCTCATCCAGCAACACGATCGGCCTGTATGTGGAAGTAGAGTCGGCAGAACGACCCCCCTTCCGCAACAGGCACAACCTGCCCTTTTTCCAGGCTTTCGGGAACTGTCCAGTGCGCAAGCAGAGGTTGAACAGTTCCCGAAGCCTGCCACCCAAGTATTCCAGGGCGATGAACAGCACTCGCCCCGGAATACCGTCTGGCCCCGGCGCAGTGCTGCAGGCTCGTAGGCGACTCGACGCGACCTCCAGCTCGGCCTCCGTGATGTCTGGGACAGAGCCAACCCCCCCACCGTGAAAAGGGGGAGCCATCACGGGAGGCGTGTGGCCGGTGGGATCCGGGAAAAGTTCCCCCACCAGCCTTTCGAGGAAATCCGGCTCCAGGGACTCCAAGACCGGGGCGCACGCGGCGCGGAGTTTGTTCCGCGCCACGCGATACGTTCGCCCCCAAGGGTCCCTGTCGAGACTTGCCAGGATTTCCTCCCGAGCCAGGTCCTTCGCCTTTCGAATCGCCAAACGCAGAGCTGAGAATATTATTGTTTATATTATGTGTTTATATTATTTTTGTAAATACAAAGAAGGCCAACAAGGACACATTATTATTATTTAAAAAATCTAATTTTATATATTTCATAGTCTTAATTAGCCTGTATATTGTTGAAACACTAAATGAAGGCTGTTGAGGGTAGACGGAAAGTCTGTGGCAATACTTACCTGTCAAGGATACATGTTTTTAAACAATAATACAATAATAACATCTCAGAGTCGGAATAATAATCTAGAAGATAAGTTGTTATATTTTATTTAAATTATATAATGAAGAAAATCAAACAAATCGTTAAACGAATCTATTCTAATCTGTAGTGATAACAGATGGTTGATACAGAAAATACATTGTAAAAAATGTAATTAAACGTAAAATTATTTAAAATCTCAAGAAGCTTTTTAATCTTAAAAAATATTTTTCTCTTTATGTTATTATAATTTTTGTTTAAGTTTTAAGTAAAAAAATATTTAGATTATGAAAATGTATATTAATATAATCGTTTGTTCTCGTTTTAGAATATAATATTATTTCAATCCTATACAAAGATCTGAACGCCTAAGTAAACAATGCGGGTGTCACAGCGGAAAAAGCCTAGAGCGCAATCTAACTTAGTCCCGCCTCTAGTTATTTATTGTGCCTGAAATTTGTCGAATGTGTTCTTTATAAAACCAGAACTTTTTTCGTCTTTTCTTATAAAAATTACGTATATAAAAGCGACAGGCTGCAGAATATTAAATGCAAAAAAGTATTATAACCTCCATTGTGTTATTGTAATTAATAAATAGAAAAATAACTTTAACTAAAGCCAGAAGTTAAAATAAGACTGGAGCAGTTAAGATTTCATATTTTATTTATTTGATTTTCCTCTGAATATTGACAAAAAAATCGTTTGTTCATAGACAAATAGAAAGCTAAACAAATTAATTTTTATCGTCATTAATTATTACATTCACAGTTTATATCAATAAAAACGCAGATTCTCTTATACTGGATTTAAAACAAACAGTATATTAAATCGTCGAGAAGTAGTGTTAGAACGTTTGTAAGATCTGTAGTTGTATCTTTTATGTTTTTATCTTCAGAGTTTAGCCTTTCAAATTAAGCATTTTATTACATAGGTTTTAACTTCTCCATATTAACAGTAACAGGGCGGGGCCCATTTATCTATGTCCTGAAGTGACAAAACCAGTTTTGTGAAATATTTCAATTTAGTTTTTATTTGTTTTTCTTTCTCGAACAAATAAGTATTCATTCCAAATTTATTATTATTATAGGCCATTGTAATAGGTGTAAAGTTACTTGTAGGTATTAATTACATAGTCAATAGGATAGGATTTCAAGATTTAATATCACAGGATGTTCTTTCAAATACGTATTTTAATAAAATTCTATCTAATCAGATAGTAATATGAACTGTTGTGTCAGTTATTATCCTTTATTTAACAAGTTATTGATGAATCTCTAATTACGTTTTCAGTGGATATGCTATACAAATAATGCACCTGATTTATAAAACTTTCGCGAATTAAATTCATTTCATATAATGTGTGCGGGACTTATACGCGATAAAATAAAAGGCTTATAATACCTACCTCGACGTTTCGATCAGCTTGCACTGATGTTGAGGTATTTCGATATTTATTATTATTATAAATAATTCCCTTTTAAAGGAATATAAATGAAAAACAGGGATTTAAACGATAAATTTTATTCTGTCTACAAAATTCGTTACGAAAAACGTGATTATTATATCACTATTTTTAATGTTTTTTTTTTTCAGTCTTCGATATTTAAAACAAGATAATAAGACTTGCAACTAAACCCTAGCCACAAATTGGTGTGTTTATATTTTGTAAACTAGTCGATAATATTAAGGTTGTCTGTCTATAAAATCTTTTTTTGTTACCAGGCAGAAATTGTATGAAATCGGAGCAAATGCGAAAAGACAATTCATTGGTTTCCAACACAATGATTATATATTCAGCTTGAATCCCCGCTATCTTGTTTGATTTAAATATGGAACTACAAAAACTTTAATAGCATTTAGAGAAACTTTCTCCGCTACTATTTCAGAATCAATTTATTTTAGATAACAGTCACTTCAAAAGTTTCTTATGAAAATTATTTTTTGTTTCAATTACAATTTATTTAATTCAAAAGCAATAATTTTATATATATTTGTTTTATTCTTAGCTTCATTTTATCAATCAAAACATATAATGTTTCGTATTTAATTTTATTTTAAATATATTAATATATATACTTGTATGAAAAATTTGTTTATATCTTATCAGATATCATTTGTAACCTGCTCATCCTTCTTCACAATTGTAAATAACAACTCATCTATTTGTTCCATTTCTAGATCACGTCGGTAAGGTTCAGATGAAAATACGAAATTTCGTAAAGACCGCCATCAGGGAAGCGATTGGATTATTTAGGTTATGATAGTTTTATTAACATATTCATGTTGTACCCTTTACATAGGTTGGAAGAAATGTTTTATTCATTAAAATATGTATTTCCTACTTAGGAAAATTCTTATCACTTGATAATTTTTTTTTATAAATTATTTTGTTATTCTTATTTAGAGGTATGTGTCTTAAACCTGACGCATGATAATTATTCTTTATTTAGATGTTTAAATTATCAAGAATGTTAATTGAAAATAAGTATAATATATACTTGTCTTCTATATGTATATACATAAGAGCTTAATAACAATATTTTGCTATTAGAATAATAACAAGATCTAAAGGGATAAGGAATCTAAATAAATAAAAAAAAAGTTTTAAATATTCGCTTCTTTTACTATCAATGTCTTTATAGTATTATTAATTTATATGGGGATGATATTTATAAATTGAATAATTTTTTGTCGTTCGATAAATTCATGTATTCATGAATTCATTCAAATTTGTTCACAATAAAAAACCCATATTTTCATTATGAACAATTTGTGAACTTCGATTCGATTATCTGTACTGCTTTTGATAGATACTAGTTTATCATACCCGTGTATGATACAAAGCGTAACCGTTTACGTTGATATAAATAAAACTTTAACTGAGACAGATTTGTTTATAAAATGATAAGACAATATATATTTTAATGTACGTGGGATATTTTATATCTTATTGGATAGAAATTCTGAAGTTTACTAAATTATTCTTTTATTGAAAGCATCGAATGAGAATAAACAGTTTAGAATAGATATGATCTTTTTCCAAATATTAATTATCTTGATCTATTAAGTATTTCTAATGCGCTTTATAAAATTTTTAGTTACAATTGTATATCTCAGTATGATTTAAAAATTGATCATAAAATCAAACGACAAGATATGAAGGGATAAATCCATCGAAATAAAAAAATTTCAAGACACAGGACGTATAAGCACGTCGAATATGGAGTCATGAAAGACACTGATATTTTCAGTGCAAAATAAACTGTAAGTTATTGACAGCTCTTCCTTAAGACTTGATTATAACCTAGAGCAGTACACAAAGAATGTATTGTATATTATATCTATTGAAATAGTTTATGATAAAAAAACTGTGTATTGTTAAATATATCGTGCACTATAGCACAGCTTAAAATAGAGGTATTTTTAAATATTTTTTCCATAATGAAGATAATCTAAATTTTACGTCCTAAAGAATGTGATATTTCGTTCGTATATCCAATAAGTCATAAACCTCGCATAGAAAGGTTTCAGAGGTTCAGAAAACTTTTATAGGAATTCTCAGGTAATCCCTATTTATTTCATCAGAAGTTGAATCAATCCCGGGGGTGAATGTGTACATATTGGGGTTGAATGCTCGTTTTTTTTTTGTTTTTCTTAAAGTATGGCGTCGCGAATTTAATTTAATTTTGTCAAAACTTTGTCTTTTGGCGTACTCTTGGGTACGATACATTACTTATATCTTAGAAACACTTCAGACGAGCGTTTTAAAGATTTAATTTTATCGCAATTAAATGTATTGAAATATTTACAAATCAAGAATGATAAATAGAAAATACATTAATAAACTTTTATTTTTTAACTCTAGTGACAAAATAAAGACAGCTGTCACGCTATAAATAAATTCATGTAATCGCTTAATTTACATAATGTAATGCCAGTCTGAACTAACTCATATCATGTTTTATATGAATTTAGAGTTTGACAAGTTTTTACAATTATTTATGTGAAGTGGTTGTTTGTCTAAAATATTAGGATTAGATCAGAAAATAAATTTACTCCGAAGAGCCGCCACTCGAGGTTTTGTAAGCGATGATGAGACTTACCTTAATTTGTATGTATACATAATAAACAAACTAAATCTTGCTTATTTAACTGCCTTTGCAAATATTTTAAGGATTTTAAACTACATTTGAAATGCCTTTTTACACTAGTGCTAGAATTATAGCCCTAGGGAGTCGTTACTGTTCATTGAACTGTAACATTGAAAAGAACAGTGTGATGTTTTTAAAAGATATCTTAGTCTCACATAACATAGTATTACATAATCACATAGTATTATAAATGAATAATACAAAACTTAAAAAGTTTGAAAGCTCCAAGCTATATCTAAATAAACTTCTCACTGTCGTGAAGTAAAATGTATGATACATCAGAAAAATGAATATTTAAAATATGTTGTTTTTACCTCGTAGTTTCCCTGAATGTAAAATTTATTACAATAGGGGCGACTTCAGGACCCATCAAATTAAAATACTATTGTCCATTTTAGTGACCTTTCTTAAGTATGCACTTAGTATGTATTCTCTATATGTATAGAGATGTTTTTGAGTATATATAAAAGTAATAGGATTAAGTAAGTAACAATGTTTTCTGTATATATATATATATATATATACATATATATAATATTCGTTCATCACTAAATAGGTTTTAAAATAAACAAAAAATATCTCTTGTTCCTACTATACTAACACCTCTTTTACCAACAGCTATATAAACGTATCACCGGCAAGCGGCTTCATTTCAGAATTCTCTCGCAGCAAAGGAGATAATGTTAAATATTCAAGTGTTTTCACGTTTATAATATAATATTAATACAAATATTCCACTACTCCCATAATGTAATTACGTCGAAAAATTTTCAAATAATTTAACTTACAAATTTAGAATTAACAGTTAGATTTAAACAAGCATATTATTTGAAGAATGAATTAAAACACACTTCAACTAAACCAAATTTGAATAAAGTTAGAGTACTTAAGATCTTATCTTTTAATTATTTATCTTCGTCTGAACACTGGACACGAAAACTCGTGTTCACAGAAGATTATTAAGCTAAGCCAGCGTGGTATTTAATAAAGATGGCTCATCACGTTAGACATGTAGTAATTAAAACTCATCACTTGTAGTAATTAAAACGTTGATATAATAAGTATTGAATAATGATATCTAAAATAGACGAGGAGGTATATTTTAACTATTTTTACATTTATAATAAGAACGCGAGGAGGACTTATATTGGTTGTAGCAGATTCATTCATTTTATGTTCAAGCAAGCAACCTTACCAAATTGAGCTTAGTTTATTACAGAAGTTGTGACTTTCCCTTACTCCCAACTAAAGGTACAGTTCATTTGTCTGTGATGAAAAATGTCTACTTCAACATAATATATTAAACAACCTATCTTTTAAAAACGAGAGCACATCTAAATGGATTGTTAAAATAAATTTGATTGATTTTAATACAATTATTAGATGCAGCTTTGTTACACCAAGACATTTATAATAAGGATGTATTATATTGGTTGTAATTCAATAACAATTGACTCTAAATATCAATATTCATCTTTAATTTTATCGTCGTTTAATTTTATCGTCGTTTTAATTTTATCGGAACATTGTATACCAATTTGCATATTCACAGACAAACATACAATCTGCGAATCTAAGCATGCGTGGTGTTAAATTAATAATGGCTTATCACGTTTAGACCACACACAAAATTAAAACGACAATTCTATAAACATTGAAAAAGCATATCCTTAATGGTCCAAAAAACATATTACAACGCTTATTAGATTTATAACATTAAAATTTGGACGAGAAAAATGTTATTCGTAGCACTTCTATCATATGTTTAAGCAAAGCTTTACCCTTTCAAATTGAGTATATTTCATTACAGCAATTTTAACTTTCTCATGCTCAAAACAAATGAAAAGTACATTTGTCTATGATGAAAACTTCACAAGATATTTAATAAGCAATCTTTTTAAAAAGACAGCACATTTAAAATTGCTTGAAAATCACTCGATTTTGAAAAATGAATTAGGTTCAGGTTCAGTTCAGTTCATATTATATATATTACATGAGACAATTATAAAAAATATTTTACTCCATACTCTACGATGTCATGATAGATTTTATTATTTGCTATTAAAAACTGATGAAACTTTGTACAATCCTATAGACCGTTTGGCTAGTCGATTTAAAAGGTTACAAAATATTATATATTGAATACTAAAAAAAATATTATGGAAAATTGTTTTATTTCCCTGTTTTCTTAAATGTTAAGTACATTTGCCAAGCTGCATTTTAGTTTCTTGATTGATTTATATTTCAACTATTTTAAATTTAACATATTATTATTTATAATATGTACTTCAAACTATTACGATGCACAACATGGAAGACATTTCGTTAATGTTGACAGGAAGCTGTCTTTAATAACTGCGAAGTAAACTTGTCTCATATCACATCTTAATAACTAAACTATTACTTGCCTGAAGTAATAAATACATAGTCAGCTAATTTCATATTTCACCTCAGACATGTATTAATATCACAACTCAGCAACTGTTGATAATCAGATTACTAAATAATTGAAGCAAAACACGAGCCATCAATAACACATATTATCAGAGTTGCTACTAGACTGTACTAGTAATATTTCGATAATTATTCTAGCGGAATCATGTATGATATATATATCAGAGTTTGAATATCTTATCTATACTAAAAATACTGTGTAAACCTTGCAAATAACAGAAAAATAACATTGATTTTTAAATATATAAGAATATATCGACGATCTTATATGATTTTATACTTTTTTTCATTCGTTATTATTAATATGATGCTTAATATACACACTATAATACAATAATCAGAGTAACAGTAAGTTCTATAGAGTATATAATATATATTTAGCATTTCAAACATACAGGTTGTTTGTCATTATTATAGAAGTCTATGACACTGTTTGCGGTCTGAATAGCCTTAGTAATTTAACGAAATTTTATACTAAAAATAAAGTATCATTGTCACAAAACATATAAAACAGTTTTTATCATAACATAAAAATAAAGATATAACCTTTTTTTGTTTATGATTATCTATAAAAATATTCAAATAATCATAGTTTCAAAAAGAAATGGTTCACGGCTCCTGATACATAGTAGTTGTGGAAGCTGTCCTTCAGCTAGTAATAATAAATAATAAGAAAACTTTTATAAACGTTCACTTAAAAGTGTCCGTTGTATCTATGTATACATTCTTTATACATTGATTGTATCATAGAAGGGAAGAAAACCTGTTCAGTAACAATGACAGATAAAACACAACTCATATGTAACAGTCAATCTCGGAAAAACATTATTAATAAAAACAAAACATTATTATGATTGTACTGAAAGTATATGTTTTCAGGTCTTTGTTAAACGAATATACGATATATTATAAATATATACTAAGACTTCAAATTTTTTCTTAATTCATTTAGAGCACAGCTGAGTATATAAAATACATAATAAAAATAATAAATATATATACAATTTAAAATCAACAAGTCGTTTTTTTATTTCATTTAAATTTTAAATTATTTTGCACCAAAATATTCAGCAAAAAATACAAATTTTTAACGTTCAAAACCTTTCATATTACGCTATTTTATAAGTTGTAAACAATGAGTATGTCTTACAACAAAAGTATATATTATATTGTAATTTATAAAGTAATAAAATACATAATATATATATATATATATATATATATATACTACATTACATGAACATGTGAAACATACAATTGTGAGTAACATTTAATTACTTCCTCGACGTTAATATCAGTATTATATCAGATTAATATTAATTGGTTCATGTTATTTTGTTGTTGTTATTTATATGTTTATCTACCTTGTAATTATTACCTTCTATTATTTACGGCTCTCGTCAATGTGAAAGCGTTGTTTTACGTCATTTTTGTTTGTAAATGAAAACTGTGTCCATGAAAAATAAATATGTTTCATTATTGAGGTGCAACAGAGCGATGAGTTAACAGAGATTAAAAGCTTTGTGTAGTACTGCTCACTTTAAATGATAGTGAATATTTATAAAACCGGTATCAAATTATTGACCTAATAAGTTCTGTTAAAAAACTCTTAGAATCCTGAAATGTAAAAAGAAACCTTGTCTCACTCAATTGAAGTAAAGTAATTCCATCTCTTTGCTAGTGTATGCGCGTAGGGTTACATGATTGCCAAAACATAGCTGCCTTCTGTGCGTGTTCTTATGCTTCAGTTCACAACTTTTATTAGCATTAGTAACAAAAAAAAAATCTTGTATATTCATACGAGAAAATAGTTCAATTTAGTTCAGTTTGAGAGTTTGAAAATTATCGGGTAAATTACAATAAATACAAGTAAATAAATATAGTTTGCAAAATTTTACGAGAACTTTTTCTCTCTCTCTATCTCTCCTACCTACTTTCAATTTGAATCTGTTCTCGAGGGTTCAAATAGAAAAAGTAACATAAAATATTCTTCTTTTTCATTTGAAGTCATGGTAATATAGTTCCCAATCGAATAAAATATAAATATAAAATATAAATCAGGATTCATTTTATTAAACTGCTGGTAATTAATTCACTGAAGTACAATAAAAAACTAATGAGGCGAAACTCGACAGACTTTAAATTCTGGAATTTAAATTGTTTCCTATAGTGCACTTAACGTAATATTTGTATTGTATTATGTAGGTTATGTACAAGCTATTTCCAGTTAATTTGTGTGCTCAAGCCTTCACTAACTACTATGTGGTCTAACCCATCCGTCGTCAAATTAAAAAAATAATTTTAAGTTTCACTTTGAAATTCATAAAAATTCTTTTATTAGTTTCAACTATACAACACAAAAACCGTGCTAGTGTCTTCGCACGATGCGTAAGCAAACAAAATTACACAAATTAAAACTTACTATAACTTTTTATAATCATTTGAGGGTTTATCATCGCTAATATTTTAAAGTACATTCTGAATAATGACATCTACTACATCTATTAAGTTGTTTCCATCCCGGTGTGTGACTCAGATTTTTTATTAGATTTATTATAAAAATCTTATAAAACACTTGTAATCCTAGCCAATAAAATCACATGTGCAGAATTATTACTTAAATGTATTCCCAGGCCTCTCCATGAACAACATAGCCCTTATTATGTATTAGTTTTATCATGTCATCTTTAAGTTTCTGAAAGGTCGTTACAGAGTTATACAGTTAACTGTAAAAAAAATTACATTAGCAATAAAATGATTTAGTTGTGTCGCTTACCTTTGTTACCATTAACAATATTTCAAAATTTATTAATATTTGAATATTATAAAATATATTTATAATAAAATATTATAAAGATATTTATATTATAGTATTTTTATCCAAAATAAATCCTTAGTAAGAGGAAAAATATAAATAATTAAATGTTACCGAAATCATTTTCCAAACTGGTACACTTGGTTGATTCCAATTTAATAAATACATATTTATAATTATGGTTTCTTATAGATTATTTCTATGTTATTATAAATACAATAAACAATATGTTTAGTGAACTTGTAATTAACTGGCAGTTGAGTATAAAATATTGACAATTGGCAGATTTATATTTCTTATAATTCGAAATGTAATTAAAACTTTCAATCAAGTTATTGGACGTTTTAATTAACCAATATTAATATAATATTATATAAATAATTAAATGAAATTAGGCGTATTGAAAATTTATTTATTCCCTATATTTAATAAATTCTAAATATTAATATTGACTGTAATTGTTTTATTTATCCTCTATTTTATCTTTTTTTTTTGCACACATATACTGCACATATATACTGACTCTCATTTACAAGTCTTTTTTCAAAGGTCTGCTGAAAGAAATTCCAATATGAAATAAGCAGTGTCTTTGTACGAATGACTCTTTGTGTTTTTTTACTTATTTATATTCCGTGTGTACATAAATTGATAAATAAATAAATAAATTAAATCAAATAATTTATAAACCAGTTTAAACGCGAGTTTATTATTTCAAGCGTGAAAATATTTCCTTTTGAACGAATATACACTTTCACTAATGAATCTATCACTGATTTGACGTAAAATGATTAATTATGTAAATATACATATAAGAGTACACATTTTATTAAGAATTAATAGTTTATTATAGCGAACATAATAAGAATATAATAATTCTTATTAATAATACAACTACAATATTTATACATTATAATTTAATTCTTCTTATAATTCATCTAACTCAGCATAAACGACTAATACATCACTAATACATCAGTAGATTAATAATTTAATAATAAGTGAAATACGACATATGACCTAAGTGAGTTTAATTTAATAAATTTCATATTGAATGACAATTAATTTTAAAACAAGACATTAATTATTAATATAAATCAAAACTTATACAATAACAATAATATTAATATAATTAACAAAATAGTAATAGTTTTAAAATACTTTTCAATCTTCGGGTAGCGATTCAGAGTGTTATTATGCAAACACAGGAGTGGCATACTGTCCAATGTCAGACTCGCTTCCGAATCGTTGAGTAAGTTGCACGGGTTTTTTAAAGTTTTAGAAAAGGTATTAACTACCCTCCGTTACGTGCTTTTCTTTGATTAAGATATTATGAAAACCAATGCGCAGATATACATACTTTGAAATATGTATTAAATAACCTTATAAGTATTACTTTTAATAATAATGTTAGTATAATATAACTTATGATATGTTCTTTTGTTTTATTTCTATTTTTGGATCTTCACTAACAGTCTGTTTAAAATGTTTTATGATAATAATACCACTACATACAGTAAACAAAACAAAATAACATAAATACAAGTACTGCCATTTTTTTTATTTTTAATAAAGTTTATGCACTTTGTAACACAGAATATAATCTCTTTCAGGCTAACATTTAAGATTAAAACTAAAACAAATCTTAACAAAATATTTTTTTTAAAACATGTAAGAACATAAGTCTTTGAAAGTTTTTATTGCAAATGAAAACAGTCGATATTAAAATATGTATAAGACTGTTAGGAAACAATACTCTCCGAAACTGTGCAACATTATTAGAATAATTCTCTAATCTCTCTGCATTCCCTTAGTAAATGTATGTGATCTTAATAAACAACTTTGTTTAACTTACCGATTTTGAATAGTTATAAAAATATTAACAAATTTAGCAAGTAACGAGGAATATTATCCGAAACACAACGCACACTTAGCTACAGTACAGTATCGCCTTCCATAAGTATAATCAGACGTTTAATATACATTTTGCAGTTTTTAAGTGAACGTACTGTTCACGCGAAGCTTTCAATCTGTGATATACTCACCGCTCGGTTGAAACTGAACAAAACAATCTATTTATTTTTCATGAACTCAGTTCTCATTGACGAACAGCAGTAATGGTTTCTGTTTATAAATAAATAAATAAATAAACCGATTTGAATATTCTGTTCAGTAATTTTTAGTTAACACATAGACAAAATTGAAAGCTTTTGAATCTGTTTTGCTTAATGTTTTATATCTTTGGCTGAGGTCAATCTTTTGAAAATATGTTCTGTGTATTACAAAATATAGCTAAAATAAAATATATCGAATAACGTGATAGGCCTCAATCCAATACCCTGCTTAAATTTTGGAATGTAAATAAGAGTAACTAACTTTTAAAAGAAAACTCGTTTTCACCAAAACACACAAAAAGATTTTAAAATCTATTTTTAACAATCGCTTAAAAAAACAAGTTCTTTTCAAATACATATGTTAATTCCAAATTGGATCAGTATTACCGAAGATTACCAAAGTTTTAAGCTATGAACTTACAAAACTTACATCTTTATATATTAGTATATATATAGTTATTAAATAATTTAACCATGTGACAGCGTCGTGATATATGTCATTCCTCTAAAATAGAGAAGGTAATAAGGTGATGAAATTACTAATTAAGACTGTTAGAAACTGGTGTAATGTGGCGTAGAGTCTAAATTAAAATGGAGGGTTTAGTTTCAAAGAGAATGTTCTTCACATTATATAGTTACCGATATGTCACCCATTTTAGCTATGTTATATAATTTTATCGGTACTCATATAATTAAATAAGTAAAACTGTTTAAATAAAATGTAATCTTTCTTGTTTTATAATATTATCTTCATTTCATTAATTGAAATTTCAATACAACCGTTCGTTAACAGAATATTACAATTTATTCCTTAGTATATAGTACCAGAGCGAATACCTAAAGCTCCACTCCTCCTCCTTCTCTTCTATTTTTCGACATCTCTGCCTGTCCGTCGCAGATTCACCGTTTCTGCAACGTTTCTTCAAGTGCGTTTTCTTTTATGTTTAATGCTCTAAAAATGTAACATGTTCATGGAAAACAGATGACGGTATTTACTTACCATCATGTATTGTTATAGATTTCAGTTATAACTTGGATTAAAAAAATATATATATATATAAAATATATATATATATATACAATATTATCTTGCTTTTATTTATAAATTGTGGATGTCGTCATGTACCAAAGTAGCTGAGAATATATATTCATATAACAAGTATCGAGAGCTTATAAATAACATATTATATAGTTGTCGCTATCATTCAATACACTTTAATAATTAAATCTTTGCAATAATTACATTACAATAACGTGCAGTTAACAACCACTAGTTACAAAGTATAGTGTAAATAAATAAAGCAAATAGGATATTTCCATTTATGTATTTACATTTCTGAACAAGATTAACTTTTATGAATTGTTTACAAAATGAATTTTCCGATACTACTCTTGCTTCTACAAATATTTACCTCAATAATTTTGTAAAGGAAAAAATATCGACATCAGCGGAGCTTTTTTTAAGTACTCGTATGTTATTTTGGATTTAAAGTTATAAAATTAGTTTATGTCTTACTTAACCAAACTTCTGAAAAGAGAGAGGATTTGTAATAAAATTATAATTTGCGTATTTGAATGACAAATATAACTTGTATAGCTTCAGTAATATTATACTTTTTTATTTATAAACCTATTTCCATTACACTGGGAGCAAGCAAATCCATTACTATCAACTGCATAGCGTACTAATTGGGTCAAAAGGTGCGACACCAGTCGCAAAATAAGCTCTTCAAAGCTTAATTTTTTTTTTAGTAATTTTTTTTTTGTAGTCTACTCCGTATGTATAACATACAAAGTCATATGACGAAAATTTATAATTGCTTTTTTTTCCAAACAAATTAAAAATATTCAATAAATATTTCGAAGAATTTTTGTCGAAACATTTATCATTTTTTTTTAATGTGTGTTAATATTACGAAAAAGTTATTTACAATGAGACCACGCTTTTATTATAAAGCGTAATATATATCCAGGCGAACCTATCCATCTTCAGTAATTGTCTACGCTAATAACGTCACCGACGTTCACACCAGCACACAGTCCAAGAAACATAATTAATAAAGAAAAATATAGGCCAGTCAATGTTTCCATTTATATTATTTTTTAGTAATTTAGTAAGTTATTGAAGTTACATATAATTTCATGAACATCGATATAGTAATTTTTTTTCATAATAATTAGAGTTTTTTAGTATTTCTTAAAAGTTACCCTTTATTCCAAAATAAAAGTGTTCCTCGCTACTATTTTAATATATTTATAGCTACCATAAAGTCTTTATTTATATAAAAAATTTTGCTACCAAAATTCATATAATAATAATAAAAACAGACACTTACATCTCGTCTACCCGTGAACACGATTACTGCAAAGTATTCGAAACGTCGGGTTAAAATCAAAAATGTAACCAAATTATACGCGAGTTTTAATCCGTAAAAAAAGTTTTATTTAATAATAAAAAATTTAAAAGTTTTACAGAAGTAAAATAAATAAAGCAACCAGATTTAAATTATAATGAACATTTATATAAATTTTCATAAGCTATAATTTTTAAATAAAGCGAATGTACTATTATTACAATTATATAATATTTAGCTATTTGCTTTATTACTAGGAGCGTGAACCAAACCTCAATTTTGACTTGCTGTGCTCGCAAAGTCTCGGGTATGTGTTAGCATTTTGAGCGAAGCGAGGTGCAAAGAGAACCGAAGTTGCATTTACAAAACGTCGACCCATTCTGTCCTCAACTATTTGTCAAGATAAAAAAATCTAAAAAAAAAAAACAATTATAAAAGCTGTAAATAAAAAAAAATCGGCACACACATTTCATTCTGAAGATAAATTTCCTTTCGAAAGATTTTTCCCATTGAAGTCTATGGGATTTTAATTTTTTCCTGATTATTAAAACCAATTCAATTTGATTTTCTTTAAAAGAACATCATATTATAATTATATCCATTGAATATAAACAGCATATTATATCCCACATATTAAAAAACTGCAATATGTTGTGCAAAACGTTTATTAACTTGTTTACTCTGTATTTGGAGGAACACTTAATATAGAAATATACTATTAATAATTTAAACTTACAGCTCTTATATATATATATGTGTATAACATAAATGTACAGTGTATAAAAAAATCAAGGTCTTGTTATATTAATAAATCTCAGTGTGTCCTAATTATATGTAAAAGTCTTAGTGCCTCTGGATAGAATATAGGATTATCCAAATTTAAAAATACAATACAAACGGCGCTGATAAAATTAAGAATTTATATTGATATAAAATAAAGGATTTTCATACAAATATTAAACTCCAACAGCTTATGATTTTTGTAAATTTATACTCTTATCAAAATCTATTAACAAATTCAATAAATTTTATAAATAATATCAAATATAATTACCTCATAAAATGTTATAATATTATTTCCAGCTAATGACCTAAGCTGTATTTGTACTAGTATAATTAAGTAATAATAAAAAAACTGAGATGCGCTCTTCATAACTATATATCATTTATCAATTTGATATAAAACAAGATCTGATATGTACCTTAAAAAGAATTACTGAAAATGTACTATTTTTTTTAATTCAATGACATTATTCCATAAACTCAACACGTAATTAAAATATGAATGAAAAATGCAAAGAATAAATTACATTTTAATTTGAAAATATTTTTTTAAACACGAATTAAAATTTGAAAATACAATAGGTTATTTTTAAAAATTTTGAGATAAAGGTAAAAAAGTGTTAAATATTATTGGTTCTATGAAAAAATCCACGTTCGTACGACAGTTTAATATTTTTAAGAAGCTAAATTCGGTTTTTTAATAACAAGTTATCGCGCACGGCTTTGCTTATGTTATAAAAATAAAGAAGTCTTGTAACAAGTACCTTTGAAAATGTCTTATAAAATACCATGTCTTTAACATTAATATGTCGTGATTGGCTAAATTCCGCAGATTACCCATTTCTAGTGAACTGCAATCTAAATAGCTTAGGACCCATTTAGTACTTTTTGGACTAGAAATTTCAAGAATTCGTCGCTTCCTGTCATGTCACTGATGTTTACAATTATAAAAAAGGTTACGTAACGTAAATAAAAATCAATTTAATTAATTTTTTTTACCTTACATTAATTCTGTAATTTATAATATATAATGGCACAGATTCAATCTGTTTCTGATTCAACATAATACTAACATTATTCAAAATGTTTTAATATCACTGCTTGTAATTACAATTATAATTAATATTGACTAATCAAATATAAACTGCAACCATTCTATACCATATTATGTACAATAGATATTGAATACTGGAGCATAATTCAATTTCAATAAACGTCCCTGTTAGTACATTAACAATAATATACCAAATCAGCGGTTATTGTATTGTTATATATAACGTTGTGTGTTATATATAACGAGTGTGTTCTAATAATATACATGTGTGATGTTATAATATACATACCTACTAACAATTCAGCTCTCATACATAGGGCTCGAGGGTACATTACAGGTATATATACATACAAGGCAAAGAATATATAAATAGATATATCTACCAATAGATATATTTATTTCTTTCTTTCTTTAAGCACAAAATACAATGTCGGACCTAATGCCACAGGCATTCTCTTCCCGTCAACCAAGTATATAATATAGAATAAATTTATTAATTAGAATAAAATGATAATAGTTTATATATAAAAAACAACATTTAATATCTAAACATTTTAATTATTTGATTAAAATGTAATATGTATTTTCTTTGCAACATACTTCGAAAGTTAGAACTTAAAGACATTTGTTTATACGGTTTCGTTGCTTTACTTGTACGTAGTACGCGAAGAGAACTAAGTGTACAATTGACCAACTCTGTGATATACAATAAAGTTATCTCAATAATGTTAACAAGAAGCGAGGTAAGATGTTTAAAGAAACCACTCTAAAAGCATTAAAAATGAAAAGTTTTAAATTACAACATTTTTGAAGTAAGCTCTAAAAATGGTAGTTTGCTTTTTAATTATAAATAACAACAATACTATTTTGTTGTATTTTCGAGATGAAATACAGGAAAAAATTATGTTTGTACGTGTTCATAATGAAATATAAACTGTATACAAAGTGAAAATTACGGTTAAAATATGCATTTATTAATCATTTTGTGAATGAAACGTTTATTAACTATCACTGAACTGAATAAAAGCAAAGAATTTATTACGAATTAACAACAAATTAAGGCCAGAAGCTGATTAAATAAATATATAATGAGCTACATTTTTTGCGTTTTGAAAATTGAAACTTTTGACTATACTTATATGCTATGTTCTTTGCAATAATTAGAAGCAAAGACTTGCCGTTTAGTTGTCAGTAACGGTCTGATTAGCAAGTTTTCTCTAACAAGACATAATATTATATGTTACAGTATTAGGATTTAAAAAAAACTGAAAAGGTTGAGCTTACGACTGTACGCTTTTCCGTAAAGAAGTAAACAATGACCGCTTTGAGAGCAAAGCAATACTAAAACTACAGAACTATAATGAACAAGGACGCCACTCACAATCACGCCATGTATGTCTTCAGCTAAATAAAACAATAAAACATAGCAGCATAATGAACTTAAAATAACTATTAAAAAAAATATTTTGATGTTAACTAAACCACTTAACATAACTAAACACTATATTCTCATTTCAATTAAATGAGTAGAACACAGTATGAAATTACAAAAATCAAAGCTAATAACTGAAGCTCAAATGTATCTGATGAAACGATTAAAATCTTCGACTTCAAGAAAAAATGTATAACACTATTTCATTTAAAACAAATTAAAGATTACTATGAGTTTTTTGCGGTATCAATATTTTTTGCTATAATATATATTCTTGTCTTAACTTATGACAAATATAGTAGTTTAGTAGTTATTCAATATGATTATAATTTTCTGTTTATATATTATTCTGTTTATATATGTGTTTCTTAGACTTATCGAAAGCTTTTGACTCTGTAAAATATGATATGTTGTGGGATAAGTTGAGTGGCACGGGTTTGCCGAGTGGTTTGTGAACCTTCTTAAGTTTTAGTTGACAATCAACCAAACCAGGTTCGTTGGGGTGAGTCCATGTCTGATGCGTACAAATTGAATTGTGGAGTGAGACAGGGAGGTTTAACCTCACCAAGTCTTTTTAATTTGTAGATAAATGCATTGATTGAGGAATTGAGCACCACTCATGTAGGTTGTCACATAGATAAAGTCTGCGTTAATGACATTAGCTACGCTGATGACATAGTGCTGCTGAGTCCCTCAATCAATGGTCTTAGGAAGCTTTTAAATATCTGCGAAAAATTTGCAAACAGACATGGACTTACCTATAATTGCGAAAAGAGTGTCATGCTAGTGTTTAAGTCGGGTAATTATAGACCAAAGGTTTTACCGCCTGTCAAACTATGTAATTGTGATATTAAGGTAGTCAATAAGTTTAAATATCTTGGTCATATTGTGACAGAGGATATGAAGGATGACTGTGATGTTGAAAGAGAGCGCAGAGCGTTGGCGGTAAGGGGCAATATGCTGACTCGCAAATTTGCTCGAAGCTCTTCTAATGTGAAAATTATGCTTTTCAAAGCATTTTGTCAATCTTTTTACTCGAGCGATCTGTGTGGTTTGGTTTGGTTTGGTTTGGTTTGGTTTGGTTTGGTTTGGTTTGGTTTGGTTTGGTTTGGTTTGGTTTGGTTTGGTTTGGTTTGGTTTGGTTTGGTTTGGTTTGGTTTGGTTTGGTTTGGTTTGGTTTGGTTTGGTTTGGTTTGGTTTGGTTTGGTTTGGTTTGGTTTGGTTTGGTTTGGTTTGGTTTGGTTTGGTTTGGTTTGGTTTGGTTTGGTTTGGTTTGGTTTGGTTTGGTTTGGTTTGGTTTGGTTTGGTTTGGTTTGGTTTGGTTTGGTTTGGTTTGGTTTGGTTTGGTTTGGTTTGGTTTGGTTTGGTTTGGTTTGGTTTGGTTTGGTTTGGTTTGGTTTGGTTTGGTTTGGTTTGGTTTGGTTTGGTTTGGTTTGGTTTGGTTTGGTTTGGTTTGGTTTGGTTTGGTTTGGTTTGGTTTGGTTTGGTTTGGTTTGGTTTGGTTTGGTTTGGTTTGGTTTGGTTTGGTTTGGTTTGGTTTGGTTTGGTTTGGTTTGGTTTGGTTTGGTTTGGTTTGGTTTGGTTTGGTTTGGTTTGGTTTGGTTTGGTTTGGTTTGGTTTGGTTTGGTTTGGTTTGGTTTGGTTTGGTTTGGTTTGGTTTGGTTTGGTTTGGTTTGGTTTGGTTTGGTTTGGTTTGGTTTGGTTTGGTTTGGTTTGGTTTGGTTTGGTTTGGTTTGGTTTGGTTTGGTTTGGTTTGGTTTGGTTTGGTTTGGTTTGGTTTGGTTTGGTTTGGTTTGGTTTGGTTTGGTTTGGTTTGGTTTGGTTTGGTTTGGTTTGGTTTGGTTTGGTTTGGTTTGGTTTGGTTTGGTTTGGTTTGGTTTGGTTTGGTTTGGTTTGGTTTGGTTTGGTTTGGTTTGGTTTGGTTTGGTTTGGTTTGGTTTGGTTTGGTTTGGTTTGGTTTGGTTTGGTTTGGTTTGGTTTGGTTTGGTTTGGTTTGGTTTGGTTTGGTTTGGTTTGGTTTGGTTTGGTTTGGTTTGGTTTGGTTTGGTTTGGTTTGGTTTGGTTTGGTTTGGTTTGGTTTGGTTTGGTTTGGTTTGGTTTGGTTTGGTTTGGTTTGGTTTGGTTTGGTTTGGTTTGGTTTGGTTTGGTTTGGTTTGGTTTGGTTTGGTTTGGTTTGGTTTGGTTTGGTTTGGTTTGGTTTGGTTTGGTTTGGTTTGGTTTGGTTTGGTTTGGTTTGGTTTGGTTTGGTTTGGTTTGGTTTGGTTTGGTTTGGTTTGGTTTGGTTTGGTTTGGTTTGGTTTGGTTTGGTTTGGTTTGGTTTGGTTTGGTTTGGTTTGGTTTGGTTTGGTTTGGTTTGGTTTGGTTTGGTTTGGTTTGGTTTGGTTTGGTTTGGTTTGGTTTGGTTTGGTTTGGTTTGGTTTGGTTTGGTTTGGTTTGGTTTGGTTTGGTTTGGTTTGGTTTGGTTTGGTTTGGTTTGGTTTGGTTTGGTTTGGTTTGGTTTGGTTTGGTTTGGTTTGGTTTGGTTTGGTTTGGTTTGGTTTGGTTTGGTTTGGTTTGGTTTGGTTTGGTTTGGTTTGGTTTGGTTTGGTTTGGTTTGGTTTGGTTTGGTTTGGTTTGGTTTGGTTTGGTTTGGTTTGGTTTGGTTTGGTTTGGTTTGGTTTGGTTTGGTTTGGTTTGGTTTGGTTTGGTTTGGTTTGGTTTGGTTTGGTTTGGTTTGGTTTGGTTTGGTTTGGTTTGGTTTGGTTTGGTTCTGAAGACAATTAAGGATCGCCCTCATTATTCTATTCTGACACACTGGATAAAAACAATGACGGGCAAAGTAAAATAAAATCTAATTAAACATTTGTACCATGTAACTAACAATAACTAACTTAGCTTATAAGTAAACATTGTTACTAACATACTAACACTATATGGATCTTGTCTGAAATAAATATTTATTATATTATATATATATTATATAGTTTGAAAGTTTAACTCAAATTTGTTCTATACTTTTTAGTGACGAATGTCTTAATATAAAAGTTTTGTTTAATCACTTTAGTATATTAATGTTTAACAACTTGTAAGCGTTGTTAGCCGCCATACTTCAAGTTGAACAAGAAACAGGTGCAGTATATGAGGTACATTTTGGTATTTTTATTCTTACCTTCAACTCACGGTTTATACAGATATGAAAGGAGCAAAATTAATATTTAAGATAATTTTTGTTACACACACACACATGAAAGTTGTGAATTTTAGGGAAAAAAATTATACGGGTTCCAATGCGAAAATCGAAAATTTCCTTGATATTATATTAATTTGAATTTGACCATCTAAAATTAATATTTAATATATACATAAAATGACAAACATAACTCTGCTTCGACGAGTGACGACCCAAACCGTCGCAAACACCTGCAGCGTGCAGTTCACGTCGTGAATCCGCTATGCTTCGAATTCACATTAAACTTTGTATACAGTAAAAATATCAATTATTGAATTAATACATTATTGAAAAAAACAGTTCATTTTATAAAGTGTTAAATCAAAACCATGGAATACACTTAATCCTTTCTTCAATACTACATAATTGCTATTATCTTCTTAGAATATTTTATATTAAAAATAACAACATTTGGTATTTTACGGTAAAATTTTAAATTTCGTTGGTAGTTACCATTATTAGTTATAAATTTCGACTTTACGTTTTCCAAAACATCTCATCATCTAGGATTATTTGCATGTTAATAATAAAAAAGAAAATAAACAATTAAGTTGAAATCGAACGAAATTTTACTAATATAAATAGTAAATTGTTCAATGAACTTTGTTACAAATAAAATTACAATTCGTATTGGCTACAATTATATACTTATTAAAATTCCTTTTCCTAAATATTTTAAATAGATAGCTCAAGTCAAGTAATTTATCATTATACAAATTGACTTAATATAACATGAATATTCGTAAGAAACGAGAGCAGAGGCTTCTTTGTTAATGAAGATTTATTGTACAGTGATGAGTCAAAACACACTTTTTACTATTATCTTTCTTGTAATAAAAATTATTTTAAAGAAATAGTCACATATATTTATTATATTGGGTATAAAAAGATGTCATCACCTTATATTATAATCAATTTAAATCACTTTCAATGAAATATAGTCTTTAAAATAGTTTAACTATAAATTCTATTTTCCTATCTCTCTTTCTCTGTTACTGGCATTATAGTAATTACAGCGACGTATTAATAACGTATGAACAATAATTTACAGTGATGACGCGTCAGTGGTGACGTCACTAATGTAAACGGTTTTACACTAGTCTACAACATTTTAACATAATAAATTCATTTTTATAATATGTTTAAGGCTTTATAAATAATCTTAAACGTTTTATAAATTTTCACTGCGACCAAAATAAATTAGTGGGAGGACATGAAATATTTATTTTTATCAACGTTCTTACCGTCAAGTGTTATTTTCTTACATTGATAGAGAAAATTCTATAAGTTCTTCAATTCTTACAAAATCAAAATCATATTAAATTTTGACAGTTTTTCGAATCGTTATTTTCCAAGTGAAAAAAATGTACTTAAAAAGTAATAAAAAAAACAATAACAACACCAATCGGTCTCAAATATATACTTTTTTATATTAATAAGTAGGTAAACGAGTATATAGGTCACCTGGTGATCACCGCTGCCGGCTCTTGTATGATCAGGGGATGCACAAGAGTGTTGCGGGCATTTATTACACTTTATATTTAAAAATATTAATATTCTTTAATTATAATCAAGAACTATTTATTTATTACTTTATTAATTTCTAGTTAAAACATATTAAAGTTATAAAAATGTACAAAAAATTAAATACACGTATCGACCGTGAGTTCATTGTTTAAATTTATTTCTTCAAGCCCAAGACAGTCTTATTCCATTACGTATTGTATCGTAGTAAACTCGTACATATCACAGTTTGATATCATTGTTATTGATACATAGCAGTACAATTTCCTGATCAATGTTTCATGTTCAATACAATACAATGTCTTAGATATGTCACAGAATACTCTTAGAATAATTGATATTGATCAATACTTCAAGATATCTAAAGTATTAATATATTTTAAAAGGTGTAATACTTTGACATGTTTAATTCATGAGGAAACCTCCACCAGAATTTCAATATTGAAAAATAAAAAATGCTGATAAAAATCTTAAAACTGTTCAAAAAACCAAATTAAATAGGAATTAATTTTAAAATAATTCAAAAACACTAAATTCAATAAAAGTTCTTTTAATTCTATTTTAGATATAATGTATTTGTAAAAAATATTGCGATAAATATGTATTTGCGGCTGAGGTGAGAATCATTAGCCTTAAAATAACTCAAAATAACTCAAATAGGGATAAAATGTGTTATATGTAAAAATAATATGTAAATATGACAAATTAACTATGTTCACGGTTTACTACAATATACATGAATATTTTACATATACCTGTATATGTAAAACAACTGCCTTCATTTATGCACCCTTATCAAAAAAACACGTTATTTTACATGTCGTTACTGTGTGGAAATGAAAAACTCCTCTCTGAACACAAATTACTTGTATTGTTCAGAGGCGCTCAGGCAGGTGAGTATATCGGACATTAAAAGTTTATGAACTGTTGTTTGAACTTCATTTTAATTTATTCAGTAAATTAAAACTACTGTTTTATTATTTATAATAATTATGGTTTTTGATAGAATGATCCTGATTTAGCTTTTATTTTATTTTTAGACTTATTTTCATACAATTTATTATTATTAGCTTATAGCTTCTGCCTTTTGCCTTTGCCTTTTCAAGGCCAAATAAGATCTAGTAGTTAACGCAATTGATAAGACCTAGTAGAAAGATAAAAATTCATACTTTATTATGCTTTTTAGTATTGTACTTATGAAACGTATGTCTTGTAATTTAATTTTTGATGGGGAATTTTATTTTAAGAAAAACCGTATTTATTTTTTGCATTTTTACATTAACGTGATAGACATATCTAAAGGTCACTAATACAAGTTTCTTAATTATTGTTATTAAATTATATAACAATCTCAAAGAGCTTTTTCTCTTGGAATTCCGGAAACTTCAAAGTATATACTCGTTATATTGGCTTTTTAATGAAAAGTGTAAAAATAAACGTAACATTTTTATAACTTTTAAGTTCTATATTTATGTCTTTTGCTTAATATATTTATTATTTATTCGTATGTTACAAACGGTAGATCTATTGTTATGTTTTAGCTCCACCTTTTTTTTTTTTTTTTTTTTCCGTTGGAAAAACCCGTTACGGGTACCCCGTCGGCCCAGGGGGGTGACGGCCGGGGGGTGATGTGGGACTACCAGGCAGCATAGAGGATGCTGCCATTTTTAAGGCTACCCACTAAAAAACCAACGGTTGCCCTCTTTGCCGTTAGCTCCTCCTTAAGCGAAATTAATAAATATAAGATTATAAATTAAAATAGTCTGTTAATTTTATGACATTATTATTAACAAAATAAAAATGTGTCATTTATTTTAATTTTTGGTTTCATTTGTTATATATTTTGTTTATTAACATATGAATTTTTTTAATATATATTATTGTTACTATAAGTAATAAATTAATCTGTTTAATTGATATTATTATTTTAATATAAGTACTCATAGTATGTATGTGCACTCAGTCGTATATTTCCTCTTCAATGAGTCTTGTTTAATGTGTATTACATTTAGTAAACAATAATTATATTATTAGTAATATTATAAATACATGATTAATTATACCACGTTTTTGATAATATTATTATTAATTAGAAATTAATAAATAGATTCATAATACTTTTAAAGATTGGTTCCTTTAACTGGTATAGCTAGCACTGACGTCATGACATCAACATACAATAATATAGTTATTTAAATATTATACTTGAAATACTCATCATTATAAAATTTATATTAAAAAAAAAATAAAAAACTGATAGATTTAAATTTTGTTCTTTATTTTATTGTAGTTATAAAAAATTAAGTATGAAAAAATAAATCTGTTCAACGAACAAACATACAATTTTAATATTAAATATTTCTCAATATAAAATATTCATAACTGAAAGTCAAACCAACTCAGAGACATGAATCAGAGAAGTTATCAAATAGATCAAATCAATTGTAAAACTTTAACAGATGACTATTACTTAGATAATAAATTCCTATCTTTGAAAAGATATAATGATTTTGGTATTTCTTTCATTAAAGATTTTCATTATAATTTAATATTAGAAATAGTTTTTAGTACTTAAATATTATAGTCTTGAAAATTTTATTTTATTTATGAATATAATTTGATAACTATGTATTGCATGATATAATTTGAAATAAAACTATTTTTACGGATTTAAACTCGCGTATAATTTGGTTACATTTTAATTTTGATCCGAAGTAATTGTCCATCTCGTCTACCCGTCTTACATCTCGTCCCTCCGTGAACACGATAGCTGCAAAGTATTCGAAACGTCGGGTTAAAATGCTGAACTAACGCTATCCTCACTTTGCCGCTTTAAAACAAAGTGCGGTATGCAAAGACCGTCTTACTGTAAACTACAAGAAAAGATTTTCTACAATATTTTTCTAGAACTAGTAGAAAGCAAATTTTGTAAATTTAAAAATGTTTAGATATTTAGGTAAACTTTTAATATTATTTGACCTGCTAACTGAAAAAATTAAATTAAAATAATGCTTTTTTAGACAAAAGATAATTAAAAATTTTTCTTTAGCCTAATTTATTATTTTTGTCTTAGTTACAAACATGTACATAATATTAAAAACTATTTAATGGTATCCATTTAAATAGAATGTTCCCTGCTTTAATATGAAAAATGTTAAATAAGTATTGGTCCTCTTTTTTATATAAACGGTCGCTGCGACGACAGTGTATAAATCAGTTCAACATAATATAAATTGTTAGAAGTTCCGAAGGGTAAGTATCTTTGTAGTAAACGTGAACAAATAGGGCTGCATAGAAGAGCCCTGTTGATATATTAGAGATCGGTAATCCCTTGTGTACTAAATTACTTTTTATAAGAAATCTAATGCTTCATATGTTACATGATATTTATTGTTATAAAATTAATGTTATCAAAATCCAAGCAATCAAATTAAAACAAATATTTTTTTTTAATATTATAATAAATTAAAAAACAGAATAACAAGCATTGTGATATACTGAAATATTGTGTTCTTGTGAAATTATTAATAAATGTTATAAATAATTTATTAAAATATATAATATTAAAAGGATAAGATACATGTCACTATACTATTAGTACTAGGTTAGTGTATTTCAAAGTAATGAGTAAGAGTTTCTTTAGTAGCGCGTCACAGCGCTCTTTGAGACTTAGGATATTGCACTACAAGTGGAGTCATATTGAACTATCTGAGAGTAAGAACAGTAGTTAATGAAATGTGTTTACATAAAACTCTTTAAAATAAATATTTACTTCTTCCATTTCAAATTAAAAAGATAAAAGTAAAATACGTAAATTTTCAAAGTCTAAAACATTATTATATTATAATTTAAAATTAAAAATGTTATATGTTATAATTAGTCTTATTTTATTTATTTGTAATTTTACTGAAATATTTATACCACTAAACAATCATATATCTTTATTCCGACCAATTAATCAAGAATTAGCAATTTAAAATGTACTTAAACATTTGTATTGATAAGTTAATGTATCTCAATTACAAAGCCGATAAGAATCGTTTAACTTTAACCGACTTGAAGTACAGGCAAATTCTTTTATATTTAATATCTTTATACTTATTTTATATTATAAATATGAAAAAAATTATAAACAAATAGATATGTATTCGGCGTCCATAATACAACTTAGTAACTAATATTTTTCATAAAATTAAATAATACTAGTAACATGACATATATTTAAAACTATATATAAAAACAGATATGATGTCTGAATAATAATACATATCTTTTATAATGTACACTTGATTTTATCTCTGGTTTGCAATTATTTAGTATTCTGTAAACTAAATAATTCAATTATTATTAGTATTTCATTTTATATATATTTTTAAAAGTTACTCTATATAGTTGACATTTATTTGTGTGACTTTAATTAGTTAGTACTTTGTTATCTATCGGATATTATTTATCAGTAATTTATAATATAATAAAAAAAATTTGAGACGTAAGAAATCCTAATATAAATTATAATTAATGCAGTTTTTTTATCCTTCAATGTTCAGGACTATTTCATATTGCAGTTTTGTAATTTGTCAAATAGGTTCTCATTATATGTCATAAAATGTATGACAATTCTATAAACTCCTATTACATGATATATTTTACTATTTTATCCTAATTCATTAGTTTTATGAATAAAATATTTTACCGATTTTATAAATAACTCATAAGACGCCTTTCCGTAAAATTCAATAAATTGTGTAGTTATAGAATACATTTATAGACTTAAATGTATTCTTTTGTGAAATAATTGTGCTTTAAAAAAATTTCAGAACTCATTAGGATCTCATTACTCGCTGTGTCGTTAATGACTGGTATTCAATTTCATATTAAAAAAAATTGTTTCTAAATATATTTTAATGTCTTAAAACTGTAAATAAATCAAGTAAAACTTTCCTGGAAAATAATTTTTTTGTGAACTTGGTTTAAAAAGGTCTTTAAATTGCAAACAACGGAGTAAACAAAGCAGAAATATTTGTTAAAGAGATCTAGTTCTAGAACATTTCAACAACTGTCTAGTGTAATATAAAATGTCTGCAAAACTACTTTCCAGTTATTTTTACAGTTAGCTACTAAGGTAGAAGATAATGACCGTTTCACAGAGAAAGTTGGTAAAAACAATGTATTTAAATAAATGTTTCGCTTAAGATATCGATATATGTTTTAAATATTGAATAAACGCGTACAAAGTAGTTTATCAATGCGTTTGTTTATTCTTTTGTTATAAGAAAAAAAAATTAAAACCTTAAAAATTTAATACCCATAATAATAAAGTTTACAGAATATCTACTTTTAATGAAATAACATTTATATTTAAATTATTTTTTTATGTTAAAATAGTAATTAGTTATAGACTTAAAGACACTTATAGTGACCAATTTTTAAATAAAAAGCCAAGCTTATATTTGCAGATGACCTCTTATTGGTTCATATAATACTTCTCAGCTGTAAAGGACAGCAATCAAGTAAGGCTCAATAGGAATGCAACTACAACAAAGCTCACTACACACACTCAAACATTTCTATTCGATACTGAACGTATGGAGTGCTTAGAACTAAATTTGATCAGGAATACAAATTGTATTCGACAAAATAGCAAACTGAAAGTCGTTAATATTATTATAATGTAATCAAATATTTATTTAAATATAAACCACATTGAGTAATTTCTACCTCAATGACATAATTTCCAAAAAGCGAAACATATTTGTAAATATGACAGAATTCTGATTAGACCTCAGGTTTCAAATGTCACATTTACTAAACAAACAGGATAGTACAAAATATATAAAATTGTTTAATAATACTAACTAGTAATATTTTTAAATTGTATTTATAATCACACACAAAAACCAAGCATCAACATTTCCCAAAAGTAAAATAGATAGAACTTACTTTTATTGAGGAAGCTCTTTATGAGAGCCTTTTCTGCGTCCTTTGTGCAAGCATCAACCAAAAACGGTATATGCGAAAATCTCCAAATTTTGCACACTGATAGATACTAGTCTGGGGGTGGTTTTTAAAAAAATCTCAAATATTTGAAATCGTTGAGAAAGTCTAAAATCCCATAGACTTCAATTGGAAAAATTTTTCATTCGAAGATTTAGCTTTACAATGACATGCACGTACGAAATAATTTTAAACAGTTTTTAGAATTTTATTTTTTAAATTATTATTATTTTTTTTAAATAGTTGAGGGTAGAATGGGTTAACGTGTTACAAATTCAACTTCGGTGCTGTTTGCACCTCTCTTCGCTCAATATGTTAACGCATACCGAGATTTTGCAAGAGCAGCGAGTCAAAATTGAGGTCTGGTTCGGGCTCCTAGTGTATTATATATTTCGAAACAAATGTAAAAATCTATTGTACAAAAAATTATAAATATATCCAGTATTGAACTACAATTCAAACCTATTTAGAGAGAAAATAATAAATCCATTCAGTTTTATTAATAAGTCGTTATTGAAGTCGCTTCAATAACGAGTTATTTATTAAAATTTGAACGACAATGACGTTTATATTAAATATCTACTGTCTGTGAAAATTTATGATGGTTGTGTAAAAAGATATTAATAACTAAGACAACTTCACGATTTAAATTTTTTCTGTCATTTAGGTTCTAAAGACTTTTATATGAATAATATTTCGTTCAATATAATAGCTTGGTTTTGGACTTTTCAAATGTACAATGCTAAAATTACAACTATACTAATAATGTAAAGATGAAAGGTTTGTTTGTCTTAGAAATAAAAATATTTTAATATATTAGATACTTCTTTATAAAAAGAACTACATTATAAGTATATGATTTCGATTTTTATATAGGAGCAAATAACAAAGCTTCCTTTTACTTATTGAGAAAACCATTATTTTTCATTAAATGAATTTTTTGTTTTACTATTTACTACTAATATTTATTATAATTACTTCAAAATGAAATATAAATTAACGTTACTCGATTATTTTAATTTTTTATTTAAATAAAACTGAGGATAATGCGGAATTCTTTACTCAATCTCAAATCACCTGTGGAACAGAGTGTGTTTGTCTGATTTGAAATGTTTGAGTCTATTGATGCCGGTAAATACAGCGTAACTTACAATATATATATATATATATAGTTGATATGTAATTACAATAAACTTTTTTATTGATATGTAAGTCAAGTAATAATATTATATTCCATTATTCTAGGCTTAAAAAAAATTTGTGCATCGAAACGTCCGACAGAAAAAATTATCTAAACTAATTTAAGTTGAAATATTTAATGAAATTGTTTATCTTGGAAAAAGCTAAGGTTATTTCTTACAGTTGCAGTTTTACAGTTCTTGTCACAAGTTAATGTCAATGACATTGGTGTTTTTGTTACTAATGTGGTTTTTCTTGATATAGAACTATTATTCCATTGTCTGTAGTTTCAATTGGTGGCAGATGTTATCGATTCTGATCCTGCAAATTGTTATTAGATGAAGGCTAGATTACAAATTAAAAGGCAAGATTTAGGAAAAAAAAATAAAAACCACATGGTTGGCTTTGCTGCCAATTTAATTTGCTTTAATTAATTTGAAATAAAGTCAAAAAAAACACTTACACAGAATCACACAGACACATACACACACACACACACAACATAGTGCTATATTTTTACAAGGATAAATAATTTTAGTTATTATACAAAAATAAATGACATGAATCAACAACCCTTGCAGGTGTTTATATTGATGTGAAAACATTAACAAATAGATTTTGCCCTTAATACTGGCTTTTAAGCATTAATTTTTTTTTTAAACTGACAGTATTTTAGGGTATTCTATATGTCGCTCTTATGTGATATATATTGTTACTTAAATACATTTGTAGAACAATAATAATGTATATTTTGTAAAAACTTCTTTATTAAGGTTTCTGTTAAAAAAAATATATTATACAATTAACAACAAAAATATACTAGCTTAATCAATTCTATTAACATTCATATACTATACGTAATTGGTGACATAATCTTAAAACGTCTAAGTACATTTATTCAACTATTTCTTTGTTACGTAATAACAACTAAATATTTGCACTCCTCAACTTAACTGAAGCAATAAAGACTTCCCAAACTAATTACCCATTTTACCACAAACTTGCATAATTTTCTCCCACAACTCAGCAACTGTTGCTAATCAGTTTACCAAGTTATTAAATCAAAACACGTGCCATCAATGTCACATATTATCAGAGTTATTTCTAGTATATGGGAATTATTATAACAGAATTTGTGCTGTAGTAAATTTGAGTTCAAACCAATTTCAATATGGATCTATAACGTTTATTGGTCCGAACTATAAAATTAACTGATATATCAATAATATATACGATATTTGCATTTTCTGTTGCAGATTAGGCAGGCCCCCCACGAGATGGACCGACGACCTGGTCAAGATCGCCAGAGATGGATGAGAGCGGCCCAGAACCAGTTCCTGTAGCGCTCAATAGGGGAGACCAATCTCCAGCAGCGGACAATTCCCAGTTGAATGATGGTGATGATGAGATATTTCGAGAGGTACTACAAAGAGAAGAGAATCCTTAGTGCTTCAGACGCCCCAGTTGTTTTAAAAAATAATACTTAAAAATAACCACATCAAGTATACCAATACTATAACCGCACCTGCTCACAAAATAATAGAACAAAACGAATACCAAATACGAAAATGTTAAACGTTTTTAAACAGATTCCTATTTCATAAAAGATAAAGACAGTTTCATTCGAAACTCAATTGAAGGACAATTTCGCTTCAAAAATTCGGATGTTGCCAATAACCTAAACGAGAGCCCACTAGAGTGTCAAGATTATTTAAGCTTGAAAGAATGTACTTTTTATAAACATCACAAAGATCAAGTAAGCAAGCAAGAGGACAGTATACTGATAACAACAATTGCCAGACAATCTAATGTCGTCTTCTAGAAATATATAACTTCAGTATGATATTACCCACTTAGTTAATGTTATTTTTTGCTTAATGTTAATTTTTTTTTTAAATTTCGACTATCGTAATCCATAACCACTCTTATAAATAAATATACGTCTTAATCTCGAAAGCTGTCAGCTGAATTCTTTTTAAATTCAACTTGATTATAGCTTGTTTGAGGATATATAATATTACAATTTAAATAATTAAAATTATTTATAAGGAGTGTAAATATTATAAGACGTATAAACAGATTTCGGAAACAAAATACTTTTGATATATAGAGGCTACAGTACAAAAGAATTAATATATCCATATTCGCCTTTGAAGTAAATATAAAAGAAAAACGTTTACTTCTGATATCAGAAACTTGATCAATGCCCTTCACAAGTAAATATGTCGAAATACTTCCGTATTTCACCGTATTAATCGAAAAAGGTGAAAAGGACAAACGAGAATAACTCATTCATTAGTGGAGAATTATTTCTGCTATGTTTTCACGTGTCTAGCTCGCATTTTATCTATTCGTTATTTTATTTGTGAGGTGTATAAGAAAAAAGACGTATTTTTTGTAATATATTCTCAAAAACTTTAGTTATTCAATTTGTGAGATAACCTGTAACCAGTTCATTCGACTTCACGGCGGATCATAACCTTCTCCAACCAAACGTCTCTGTGCTTGACTTTCAGCTTGTATAATCCTAGTAACCTAATACATAGTTTTATGATTACGTAAGAAATTTGTTCTCAGTTATCAATGTATTTAGTCTAGAATCCGACAATAATTAGTCATATATCGTTCTATTCTATAATCTACATTAATAATAAAAATGATAGCAATAAGAAATATGCATAAAACCAAAAGAAGATGCTAAAGTGTAAGGTTGCGATGTTTTCTTTGTAGGTAGGTAAACAGTGACTACTTCGAAGAAATGATTAAAATATTAATAGTTTCTAATTTTTATTAGAAACTTAAGATATAACTAGCTTATATTAATTCATATATATATGTTATATGCATAAAAAGAGAATAATTTATTAATAAAAAATAGTCAAAGTTTTGCTAATAAGAAAATTAAAAATTTAACTAAATATTTATAAAAATATGTAATTGATACGAATATTGTTATTTAGTTATAAATTTCTTGAAATAGTCAGAAGTATTGAGTTGTTAGAAACACTTGTTTGAAATTAAAAATATTTTTATCACAAATTGTGAAAAATTGTTATCACTTCTGTTTCTTATGTAAGTATATTTCAGCTGACGTAAAAATGAGAGTCTAACCACTAATGTAAGCTGTCGTATCGTAGCTAAATACGAGATTAGAATTAAATCAATTATTACATTGTGTCAACATACTATTGCGGCTTGTATTAACAATAATGATATAGAATGTATTTAATATTTATATATTATATACTTACAAGAGATATTTTTTTGGTAGTAATCTTAACTTATTATTTCAAAATAAACGAAATAATATTAATAGATTTGGCTAAGCTAACCAATTTTTATGTTTCAGAAAGTTGTATCTCGTGTCTAAATCTATTATAAATTGTATAAAAATTTAACTTATAACATTATAAGTTATACGTTAGAGTAATATGTCCAGTAACTGCTGACTACTACTAAAATATCAAAGCTAAGTATAATGTATGTTGGGGAAATCTCTTTGAACAATTTTCAACGCCAAAGTCATCTAATGACTGTAAAAAGAGACAAACCATTATAAGAAGAGGTTTCTGCTGAAAATATAACAAAGTTGTGGTTTTGAAGTAATTTCTTGAAGAAATATTTGTACGTATGAAACATAAAATACCATGTACATGCTATTTGTGATTAAACTACATACGTATATTTATTTTCATACAAAAATTTTGTTTTAAAAGGTTTCTTTTATCATAGTTTGTATAAAAAGGATCTATCGCACTAGGGATTGACAAATCTTTAATATATCAACGGGCCTTTAATCTCGGGAGTCCCATTTGTTCACGTTTACTTTAAATATATTTTCCTTTCATACTTTATATATACATCCTATATAAAAATATTGATTTATTGTTTTATAAAATAGATATTATGTTAAACTACTATTTCTATTATTTTTTCATAGTTGTGGTGTATTATGTAATTATCTTTTCTCAGTAAACCATTTGAATAAGTCTTTTTAAAATATACTAATTAAGGATAATGTATAATAACTATTCAATATGGATAATAACTATTCATGAAATATGTATCCGTCTGATATATTCAAAAATAAATCTTTCTAACAGACAAGCAAACCTTATATTATTAAAATGTATTTTATTGCAACATAAATCAAAGTATTAATATATTTATCAAAATGTAATTAATGTTAAAAACTTTAGAGCCTAAATGACATAAATACCATAAATCTACAATTTATAGAACTTTGATTAAGTTGTTAATACCCTTTTACAAAGCCATCATAAACTTTCATTAAATTTGTATCAATATATTAATCGTTATTGACGTCGCTGGATGGACTTATTGATTTGTTCTCTAACTAAGCTTTGAATTGCAGTTCAATATTTACTGTAATAGTATTTATTATACAATGTGATCTTTTGGCATTCTCGTTTGAGTTACACATGTTTTAGACTTTGATATAAACGTTTATAAAAATAAAAATAATTGTTTAACTTTAAGTTTTTTTTTTATAAGATAATGAAAAACACTTGATAACCATTGTAGAAAATTATATATTAAATATTCGATTTCAAACAAGAAAATATGTTGTAAATAATTCCATAATAAATGAATGCATCAAATAACATCTAACCCATAAATTTCCATAAAGATAGACAGTTGTAGAAATGTTTTAGAAATAGAACTTATACATCATCAAAATTAAAATCTTGTATAATTTATTCATTTACGATTTTTAAAAATAGTTAACGCAGATAAAACATATAATTCAAAATATTTAACTTAAAGTTAAACAAAACTTATAGTAAACATAGAAAATATTTAGAAAACTCATTTTTTTAAGAAAATAACGAGATAACAAGAAATAAGATCTTAATGAGTTCTGAGAATTTTCTTAATTATTATTTTATAAAATAATGATCATCTTTATTCCTGTAAATACTCTTACTGTAACATTATTTTTTTTTTTTTAATTTATAAGAGTAAAATAAATGTTTTATATTATTGTGTGATGTTAATATAGAAAACAAATATATAATATTATTAACATTTTTTTTTTTAATTCTTTTTTAAATATATACATTTTAATTTAAAATAGAAAAAGTATAGAGTTTTATAAAAACACTTTTAGTTACGAGAGTAACACTTCAATATGACTCTACTACGTAGTACAATATCCTAAGTCTCAAAGAGCGCTGTGACGCGCTACTAAAGAAGTTCACACTCATTACTTTGAAATACAGTAATATGTCTTGTGACACATTTTTATTAATTATTCTTCAACTTATTAACATTTTAAATAAACCAATATAATATTAAATAAAAATAATTTGTTTAATAAACTATAATTTTGACATTTACATAAAATGACAATTTAAATTATATATTCTTATATCGTTTTTTATACCAACACCTGATTTAATATAACTTTAATATTATAACAACAAATACAAAGCACGACAATTCTCGTAAAATTACATTTCTTAAAGAAAAGTTTATATTAAAGTAAAAGTATACAAGGGATTATCGATCTCTAATATATCAACAGGTATTTTCTCTGTAGCCCTGTTTGTTCACGTTTACTACAAAGATATTACCCTTCGGAACTTCTAACAATTTATATTTCGTTGATCAGATTTATACTTTCGCGTCCTCACAACCGTTTTCCGAAACAAAAAACATACCACTTATTTTATTTTTTGTAAACTTTGAAGACTGAGAACATTCTATTTAAATTGGTACCATGAGTTATTATATGGTTTTAAAAAATTGCCTAAATACTAAGACTAAGACAATATAACAAATATACCAATGGTTCTCAAATAGGTAACAATAACTACATAACATGAACAACATTCTCTTTGAAACTAAACCCTCAATTTTAACTGAGACTCTTCGGCGCATTACACCAGTTTATAACAGCCTTAACGAGTAATTTCTTCACCTCATTAACCTCTCTATCTTAGAGGAATGGCATATATATATCGCGACGTAGTCACAAGGTTAAAATATATAATATCCGTATCTATACTATTATATAAAGAGGTAATGTTTGTGAATTTATAGCTTATATATGGGATAATAATTGCCAGTGATGCGAATTTTTAAATTCTTTTAGTTGTAGAACTACAAGCTTTTTTGGTTGATATACAGTTTTAAAATTTTATAAAAATGTACTAGAAGTCGATCAAAAGTTTATGTGCATGCTTGCATTGCGTGTTGAAAAGGTTTGAAATATTTATTACTTTCACTCACAATAAAGTTCAAAAACACAAGAATCATAGAAAAAAGTTTCAGTCGTTTTTGAGTTATAATTAGTGTAACACAACTTCATTATATATGTATAATTTTATAACAAAATCTTACGCATACAAGAATTTGAAATAAACCTATAAAGCTGACAATGAAAATATTTTACTTGATAATCGTACTTCGTTTTATTACTTCGTCTGCTTCTTGGCTCTGCCCAATAAACGTTTGTCACAAGTTTGCCGATAATTTTAGTTTTTTTATAAGAATTTGCAATTTGTGTTTCGATTCTTCAGTGCATTAGTTCGGAGATACTATTTAAAAAAAAATAGGACAATATATGTTATATTTATATATACTATGTATTTTTTTGTTAGCAATAAACATATTGTGATATCTTCATTTCCTACTCTTTTTATTTCTTACTATAATAATATTAAACCTAAAAGAAAATAACTAAAACATTATCCTATAATATGTAACTATTATTCACTCATGTTCGTAAAACATATAATTTGTTATCTGGTCCATTTGTTTTAAACTAAACGTTCTTTGTAATGTATGAAGACTAACATCCGACAGAGAGAAATGTTTTACAACTATTTTCGTCCTGTTATTTGTAAATTGTAACATTCATTTTAAAATTAAATTCACTCAAATATTTTTTAAATATTAGTAGAAAATTTATTTTAAGTACTATAAAGCAGTATTTATGTTAATAGTTAATTAAAAATCTGTTTGAAACTGCACGATATTTTCTCAACCAAGCTTTAATTCAAACGAAGTCACTGTTAAAAAGTCACTGTCACTTTTCTCATCTATATCAAGAACAAGAGAAGTTCCTTAAACAGACATATTATATGGATTCAAAGCAATTACTTGGTCACAATTTATAGATATATACTAACAGTATTTAATATACATTTTTATCTTTAATATTAAACTAGGACTTACTTGTATATCATAAAAAGTACAAAGTATAAAAATAGTGCAGTATTTTCTTTGATGAGGCCTCGAGCTAGGACATGTCAAAGTATATCAGAACTCCCCACTAATGGATAAGTTCTTCTTGTTAGTTGCTCCACAATAGAACCCTTGCGATTAATGTAATGGGATACGAAGGTGCTTCCACTGACTTACTAGGTAAAGGGATGCTAATGAAATTTTTAATCAAAGACAATTGTCGAGTGTCTGTAAATATGTAAATACGTACTTTTTAAAACGCTTACGTAGAGGGTTCCTAAGGAAGTGCCGTACCAAAGAGTTCGCACAAATAAAAAATTCTTTCAAAATCAAATAAGAGTATCTGTAGCGCGATATTTCAAGAAAAAAAAGAAAACTAGCATTTAACCCCCATATATTCTCAAAGCAGGCATTAAGGTAAGGGAGTAAACTTTATACATTCGACCCCGGGATCAATTCTACTTCTGTTAAAAAAAATAAGAATTTCAGCGACACATTGCCTTTGTATTTCTATGAAAGTTTTTTGAACTACTGAACCCTTTCTGTGTTAGTTCTATGACTTATTGAATATACCAAGAAACGATCAATATTTTTGGAATTGAAAATTTAGATTTTCTTCAATTTGAGAGAAAAAGTATTTATTAAAAAAAAACTTAAATGTTTCATCTCATAAACAAAATACAATTCAATTCAATTCTTTAAAATAAGTCTTTCATCTGTGCTATAGTGCACAATATATTTAACAGCACACAGAATTCTATTCTAAGCTATTTCAACAGAATATACACACATTCTTTGTATCTTACGAAGTCTTAAGAAAGAGCTGTCAATAACTCACAGTTTATTTGGCACGGAAAATATCAGTGTCTCAGTACTACACACTCGACGTGCTTTCGCGCGTATCTTGGAATTTTCTTATCAGTCTCGATAGATTTACCCCTTCATATTTTGTCGTTTGATGATGTCGTTTGATTCTTTATATCCTACATTATATATATTTATTTTATTTATTTATTCATTACTTCCCAATTTCAATTATAACCACTTGATCAAACGTACGTACATACACCACGTACGACAAATGAAATTGACATAAGGGCCTATTTTGACACCATCGAAATAAGTCATTCTACGAAAACAATATTTAACTTTAATTTACGATGATTTCAATGCGCCCTGATCTGAAAAGAACCACACAAGAAACACAGCCGGGAATTTTTATTATGATCACTGTTTAACAAACGTCAAAATATTTAATTAACAATTTGTTACAAAGACCATGGCAATCAATCTGACATGTAGTTTTTGTAATATTAATATTGCAAAATCGGCCTAAAAGACAACCAGTCACTCCAAGCAGCGTCCGTTTACGAGTTTAATGTAAGAGTATATAAAATTTTACAGACTCTGCGAAATACATACTAACTTAATATGATAATTGCCTTAACTTTTTGTTTTAAAGGTATTTATATTTTCTCACTAAATGATTTTGTAAATCATTTGAAAATATGTTTTTTAACCTTAAACAAATAATTGTTTTCACAATAAACAATAGAAAGCCGTGCCATTTTCTTCGACATAAAAATAAAATAATTACAGATAATACAGCTTGATCTTCATGAAAGTGTATGAGAAGCTAACCTTATTTTATTAGAATACTTATATTTCAACATAAATCAAAGCCACAATATATTTAACGAAACGTAAATAAATATTAAAAACTTTAGAGCCTAAAAGACAGAAATTCCATAAATCCACAATTTATAGAACTTTGATTAATTTTTTAATACTCTTTTACAAAGCCATAGACTATAGACATTTAATATCGACGTTACTATCGACTTGAACAGATTAAATTGTTTTCAATACATAACTCGTTATTGAAGTCGCTGGATGGACTTATTGACTTTCTCTGTAACTAAGCTTTGAGTTGCAGTTCAATAGTTATTATAAAAGATATTAAATTTTTATACAATGTGATATACGATTGAGTTACACATTTTTAAGACTTCGAAATTAGTATTTTATAAAAATAAAAAAAAATGTTAACTTAAGTACTTTGTTATTATAATCTAATGAGAAAAACATAATCAATATTTCACAATATGACTAAAAATTTGATTACAAAAAAGAAAATATGTTATAAATGGTTCCATAATAAATTAAACATTGACAAAAGTCAAACCCATTAAATATCTTTGATCTTTAATAAGTATAAACCATACTCTGATAATCAGAGTCTAGATTCTTCTTTAATATTTATATCATCTTAAACGTTTATATTATAAGTATTTAAATATAAAGGTATTTAAATATAAACTGTACTGTAATCAATAAATTAAAAGGAATCCAAAAGCCACTGAAGAAGACGTCAGATTATGATCTTAAATTATATCGACACAACCATTTTATATCTAACAATGTAAAACCCAATGAGAATTTTGTTAATGTTACTGATAACAATGGACTCATAACGAACAAAACGACTTCTGTGTTCTGTGAAATAGTAACAAAAGTCCTATATATTCCAAATGATTCCGAAAGAGCAATCCGATTACAAGATTTAGTAGACATCGGTGTATAGAGATTATTCAGCGTAGTTCAGTAAATCACTGACGGTATTGTTAAATCAGATGTAATTTAAGCTTAACTCGATATATAGTCAAATGTTCTTAAGATAAAAAGCAGATATTTTGAAAATATAAACACATAGAACCTTTTTTTATTTACAATAGAACAAATAATTTATATGTTTTCCTCTATCTATGTGTGTCAACTATTTTTCGATTTTGTGTTTATGCTATAATCTTATTTAAGCTATTAGTATGTAACATTAAAATAATATTGATAATTTATAATTTTAATTCTAGGCGCTAAAGGTTATTTAATATATATAAACTTACACATATATATGTGTAAGTTTAGTTAAAAGATAGAATAACATTACAAGATAAAAATATTTTCATTGACTTCTGACTGTTAGTAAGAAACTAAAACAAAGTATTAAAAAGGTAAAGAGTTTGATAATGTTCCAGTAACACTTTACTGAGCACCGAAGAAGTCCTCTAATGACTGTAAAAAAATACTAGCCATAAGAAAAATAATGTTCTGCTGAAAATAGAACATTATGATTTAAAAGATTACCTCTAACACATAAGTGCTATAGAAAACTTTAAGGCAATATCAAATATAATATTTAGTTCTTATAAAATTATTATTAAGATATTATATTTAGATTTTTTATATAATAGTTTTTTACGACAACTATGTAGTGATCGAATTGTCTATGCCACATTTATTAACATTAACTTTACGGATGTTTTTCCTTCCAAAACTTTATATTAAGTATCTTGAATATATACAACTTTTTTTCTTTTATAATGTTAATAGCTACCATTTTTATGTTGAGTTATAAACATATATTTTGATTGTTAAAACATTAGTTAAGATAAAAATCTAATATATTAAAGCGATTATAAATAGGTCCATAGAGGTTGGCAGCAGGGCGATACCTCCGTCAGTAGAGCGACAGCATGGTTTCTAGTGACCATGGTTTCTAGAGGTTAGATATCTGTCCTTAACGATATATTTTTATTATTTCTATATTTATTTATAAATTACGAATAAAAAGATACAAAAATTTAGATAAAGAGGGAGTGACCATTTTGTCAAATAAATATATATATTTGTCATCATTATGGCAAGTATGGATATAATATCGAATTTGTATACTTGTGATGTTACAAAATGAAAATTGCTTTTTTAGAAATTAATTTATATTAAAAAATGGTACTGTCAGTTCACAGCACTTTGCCGCCATAACACTAGATCATTAATGAGGAACCCTAATATGTTCGGAGCAATTCGAACAAATATTTTATAAGAGTTCGGATAATTATATATAAGAAAAAATGTAAGGCTTTAATTTTGGAAATTTTTAAATTATTAAGTTTTCTATAAACTCTTTCACAAAAATAAAAAAAAAAAACAAAAATTTTCTGAGACACTTCAATTATATAATCAAAGATATTTTCTCTTGAGCTTTACAAAAGGTCCAATCATTAAGGACGCTGGATGGACTTATTGGTTTTCTCTCAAAATATGCTTTGAGATTCAGTTCAATACTTAAACTAGATAATAATTAGTTATACAATATAGTCTTGCTTATAATTGACAATTGACTTACAAATCATTTAAATTAACAATTCACAATCTTTTAAATCGAGAATAATATAATAAATACAGATTTAAAAATAAAAGGGCCTAAAGAAAGGAAAATGTTAGTTTTGAGTGCTTTATAACTAGTACATACAAACAATAGATGATAAAACTTTTATATTACATATATGAAAATGTATTTATATGTATAATTAAAATAAGAAAATATTATATACTAATAAATCTAAAATAACTCATCGGATAGGTCCATAGAAAATAGCTGCCAGGAGATTCAATGAATACACATTTGACTAATTTATAGATCACTCATTCTTAGACTTTACATACAACCTTCGAATTGATAACAGTAAAAAATAATGTGAAGAATATGCAGTTGTTAGAAAGTTGGTTATTCAGGTAACACTTAATTTAAAATAAGCACTAGTTTTTAATAAGCTTTGAATTTAAAAAGTTATTATAATACTTCCTCCTCTTCTGCTTCTTTAATTCTTTCAACGACATATACTTTTTAAGTAACATAAGTTAAAGAAAATGGTTATTTGCAGATTAAATTTTAGTATTATATTTTTCTTAACATATTTGTCATAATCTTTTCTATTTATTCTCCATAATACTATATTACTATTTCAAATTCAATTCTTTTTTGTTTTCTAGTTCCAACACTGATTTACAATAATTTTTCATATATTATATTGAGATAAATGTTATATTAAAAAGCTTTTAGTTTTTAAATGTTATAAAAACCAACAACTAATTTTTGTACATGAATACCTTGGTTTAATTGGATTCCTGTTAATTAACCGGAAACCGACATATTAACATACTTTTCTCTAACTTTCTCAATTATATTAATTGTACGATATCAAAATATTTAGTAACAGTGTAGCTGAGCTTTTCAGTGAAAATATCCTTATTAGTTCTAAATAGCTGTATTCTACAGCAATAGTTTTGCTAATTTTTAAAAGTATAAATTAGTGTTATCTTACTCTTAAAATTAAACACCATAGACTTCTGTAATTTACTCACTTGTTGTGTTACTAAATGATTAAATATTAATAGCTGATGAAATAAATAATGATCAAGACTTTTAACTACAGAAAACTGTTTATTTTAACCTAATTAACAATTACAACTTGACACTGTAATTATCAAACCTAGGAATGAGTAATTACATATTTTGATCTATGCAGTACTTTGGTTAAAATGTCCTCAGTCATGTTTTGACAAATTCAGGCAAAAAATCTTCATCTAATTGTTTTAACCAAATAGTTTTTAGTTTTTCTTGTTCTTGAAATAAAAAATAAAAAACTATGCTTGTATTGTAGTATACAATCAAGAAATTGTATTTACACTATCTAAATATGTGACGTGAAAACAATTTAAAGAATGAATATGAATGAATAGACAAATGAATATTTATTATTATAAAACGATGTCAGGTCCGCCCTTACAATCTTTCAATCATAATTATTTATTAACATCATTTCTTGATAAGTCACTAAATTTAAAACATTGTAACAATAAAGTGCAAAATTTAGGCATTGTATTCAACATAATTTTTTTTGAGGAAATATATTTTACCTTCCGCAACCACTTTATGACGTTTTATTACCACTATCTATTTGATGTAGTAGGAAAAGCCAGTACATACAAGTTTGCGGCCTTAAAAAGAATAAAATTCCAAAAAACTAAATTTTGATACATTTTGATTACAGTTTATATTTAAGATAACAAAATCGGCATTGCCTTTAAAACGATACTGAAAAACTTTTTTTGGAACTCTTTCTCGTGTCAACTTTGGCATTTTACGTATTAGCTTCTTTCCAAATGAAAGCCTATGTTACACATACTAAAGATAAAGAACACAATCTAAGTGATTATTATTAAATTAAGTTATTACAATGATTTTACAGCAGATTTATTTTGTTTGGTTCACTAAACAATAGAAAAAAATTTTTAATATCATTTCACACTTAAATTAATAGAAATACTCAAAGCTCATTTTCATAGAGAAGTATCTTTAACTATGTGAGCGAATCCGCAAATAAAAAGTAGTGTATAAAAAAATTGAATTGAATCCTATTACTGGAATTAAGACCTAATTAATAATGATAATATCTAACACACGGTACAATTAATCATCTCTCCTTATGATATTACTAATATCATAATTATTGCTTACATCAACTAAGCGAGTCATTGAAGGGGAAATATACAGTTGAGTGCATATTAATTACCGTAAATATGATAAAACATTAAAAACTAATAATATTAGAGAATTTGAGGACTGAGTCACCCTGGTCCATGGGAAAATTACTGACAAATAAGAAGCACAATTTTCATTTTATGACGTAAGCAACTTGAGCGTCAGAAAGAGATGATAACATTTTGCTATCTCTGTCATACTCATTTATTTGGCAACAGTATGATTCGTAACAAGACAGTAGTTTTTGAACAGTTTTATAAACTTATAGGTACGTAAGTTAATTCAAATTGAAATATTATAGAATATATGGATCATAATTTATGCTCATAAATTACAAATTAATATATCTTATTCTTAATTATCCGCCAAAAATTATTTGTTTAAAAATGGTCTAAATTGGAAATAGGTCTTACGGCTGAAAATGCTGACCAAATTTTCGATATTGAGAATTTAAAATACAATCAATTTTTGTAAGTTTGGAAAATATAATATACATTTAAATTTTCAGGAATCATTCTAACATAAAGATCGATTAAAATCAAAAGTTTAATAACAAAACCACGGTTACAATTTGTTTTAATTATAAGTGGGTACTGGTTGCATAGTAGTCCAATGAAACTCATATTATAACGCCAAATAACATACAGAAGTTCAAGAAATATAAATTGTTAGGCAAATAAGACTTGGCAAAAAACTAACAAAAAAATAATAGGGTATAAAAAGTTTGATAAATATTACCTTTAGTAGCTTTATTCAACAATAATGTTTAAATACTTTTCATAAAATAAAAAAGTTATTTGCATTTTGTTATAATATTTTTTTAAATCAAATACTCCGTCAGGTAAAGAACGCTAAATTTATCAATGGACAATGACACCACACATTTAACAGTCAATACCATAAAAATAATAATAGTACAGTTACATATTACATTTAGACACATTAATATTGCTCTTCTTGACATAGTGGTACTACTACAAACAAACATGCTTCATATCGAAATACATATTTTTTATAAATACTAAAACAGTAGATTGTTTTAACTTTATATAAATAATAAATAAATCAAAAGTGAAGAGTTGACAAAGCTTTTAATGTCTGATTTACGCACCTGTTCGTGTACCGCTGAACAGTAAAAGTAATTTATGTTCAGAGAGAACTTTTTCATTTTCAAACAGGAATTACTTCTAAAACAACGCGTTCCGTTGACAAGGGTAAATAAATGAAGATAAACTACATTATATATGTATCTGATATATATTTAATAAAATTATGTAAATTTTCGTTTTATATAAACAGTGTAAATTGAATATACATGCTATAATATTAATTTTAACATCTATAAGCTAACCTGATTAATTTTTAGAACCTATTTAGATGGATTTTTATATGAAACTAGATCGAACGCTCACAGCAACCGTCAAGGAACAAAACACATATCTACACACGACCTATACTATTTTAATATAATATTTACCATCGTTATTTGAATATAAGGCAACCTTGATCAACCCCATCTAGTGACAAATATCTAAACTAAGTAATTATGGTTATAGCGGTAAGAGGGCGCTTGTTTTTACTATATTCATTAATATGTGATTCTTTTTTTTTGCATTTTACCAAAGAAAGATAAATAGTTTAATGAAAGTATCTTCGGTTACAACACAATAATTTATTATATTCTTCTACGTAATATACGAGAACTAATAAAACAATTATGAGCTATTAGAATTAGAAACACTTATGAGTTGTAATATTTAATTTACAATATAATATACTTTTCCTTAATTGAAAATGCAATAAATAAGGTAGTATAATATGTATTGTCTTATATCATTAAATTAATTGGTTGAAGCAGCATGAATTGTAACCGTTATATAATATTATACCACACAAATTAATAAAGTTAATATCTACGCCATCCAGCGCGTAGAAGTGTTTTTGCGTTTACTTTTTTAAGTTTCTTATTACTGTAATGTTTAAACTATCTTATCTGTAATAGACGCAATTTAATACTTTAATGGAAATTTAAAATAAAATGAGTTTGGTCAAAATATTAAATAAAAATAAAATCCTCCCAAAGATTTTAAGCAAGATCTAATTTCATTATAAACTGATTTTGGAAATTCTTGTGATTATGTTACATTTAAAGTGTAATAAGAGTTGGTACAGACATATTTTATATAAAATATTTGGTTTCCTAATATTTATTTTTAATAGATTCATTATTTAATGCATAATAATTACGTTATTGGTCTAAGGCAAAGGAGATGAAGAAACTCCTTGTTAATTTGTTCTGTCTCGTTAGTCTGATGTAATGTTCGTTAATAGAGATAAAGGGTTCCAGTTCTAATCAAATATATTAAACACAATGTTGATATTATTAGCAATATTGTAATATATATAATATTATTATAAATACATATATATCTAAGAGAGACTAAAGGTTTATTTTCATTGAGTATTGAGACTTAGTTTAATAAGTTTAAGAACATTTTAAAAATTGTTTTAATAATGATAAACATTCAAATCACTTGACATGTTTGATTTGTCCTTTAAATACTAATTATTAAAAAGTTATGTTATCTTTTACTTATACTTTGAAATTGTTTTTTTTTATTTTATAACAAAAATGTCGTCCATGCTAAACTTTTATAATTTATAAAATTAAATAAATTACGATTAAATGCTTTGCATGACATCTGTAACCACCATCGCAAAAATAATTACAAAAAAATAATAACTACAAAAAAAACGCCATAATGAGGAAAGATTTTCCTAATCTAAAAGATCAAGAGCTTCCTATAATATATTTACCTATAAAACAAAAAAAAAAAATTGTTAGTTTAAGAAAGCCTCTACAGATTCCTGTCAATTAAAATAAATTTAACAGCATGATATATCACACAACGATTCTTATATATTTAATACTATTTTGTGCAAGTATACTTTATATCAGTTTGACGTACAAAAGATTTTATCTGACACACTTTAAAGGAAACTACTTCCCTGAAACAAGAATATTGAAGATAAAAATGATGTTCATCCTCAGGAGATACGGGTTTATCGTAGCAACATCTCAGCAATTCTCTAACGGAATAGTTTTTGATCCGCTATGGAAGTACTTATATTCCTATATTAGAATAGCTGATAAAATATTGTTACATTATACTTACCGCCTTAATGTATCAAACTTACCGAATAACAATCTAACAATATAATTATAGAATACCCTCAACCTTTGTTTTTAAAACCTTTAATCAGATTGCTTTTGGTTTTAATTTACGCCACGAAGCACATAGCACGTAGCACGAAGTATGTAAGCTCTAAATAATAACTTATAATTAAATTTAAATTCAAGAATTTGTAGTTCTTAGACGTACAAAAACTTCTTAGCAACAAATAGGTCAGTGAATACTAATCGAATGTAATTTGAACAACAAAAAAGTAATTTAAACAATAAAAAACTAGACACACTTCCTACATACATGTATAATTATATTGAAACTTCACTAACTTGCCCTAGGCTAATTGTGGTTAAGAATAATAATGCGATTATGAGCTGAGAAAAAGCCTTTACAAAGACAGGCTTAAATATTACGCAGAAAAATGAACTCAGTTTGTTTAATAAATAAATATTGCAAAAGATTGAAAAATGAAGTCGGATAAGGATTGATTTTAAATATATGTAAACATTTATTGTGTATTAAATGTTAAAACATTTGTTGGTAAAAAATCATATAAATAAAATCTCTGTTTGATAGCGATATAGTTGTCTCTTGCAACGTCAAACTAAAACTAAAACCTATCGATTATTTGTGTTTTATTCGTTTAATTTTAAAACGGCTAAAACATTTCGACAGTTACAGTTCGACATTTGGTTTTGGGTAGAGCTTTGCTTCTCTATTTCTGGAACTATGCCGTAATAGTTTTTGCTTAATAAAAATAAAACTGTTATATTTGTCATAAAATAATCTGATGCTATGAAGAAAAATAAGAGCCGTTGTTAATAAAGATAATATGCAAACAGCAAGTTTTAGATCAAAAATAAAGATCAAAATTTAATTAATTTATGAAGCTGTTCAGATTAATCTTAACATTTTTAGATAAATTTAATTTCACACGTTACATAAACCTGTATATTTTATTCTGAAAACGTTGCTATTAGTGACGTCACCACCGACGTGTCATTACTGTAATATATTGCACATCGTAATTAATTCGTCGCTGTAATTACGATACGGAACCACGCTAGTTAATAGACTTTAGTTACAGTAAACGAGAAATAGGATAATGTTATATGTTGTTAAACTAACTTAAGATTATATTTTATTGAAATTGATAAAAATATATTGTAGCAAATGATTTATAAATCAAGTAATCTCTTTATACTCGCAACTATGAATATATCTGATTTTTTTATTTAAAACTTCGGTTTGTAAAAAGATAAAAGTAAGAAAGTGTGTTTGACTGTCTCTGATCATCAATCTTCATTAACGAGGGAGCCCTCGCTCTCTCGTCTTACGAATATTCATGTTATATTAAGTCAATTTGTATAATGATAAATTACTCGAGTTGAATTATCGATTTAGAATATTTTGTAAAAGATACTCTTTAAAATAAAAGTTATATATTGTGACAATCATTAAAATATAATACAAAATCGCTAAAAATTTTAATTTATATATAAATTATATATTTTTATTAATAGTATTATTTGTTAAGAATTTCCAATTTCAATTTGATAGTTTACTAGTTATTTTTAAATCCTTTGTTTTTTTTTAATTTTTGATATAAAAATTACTTTATTAGCTTTACCTATGATTCTGTTCTTCTAATTATAATCTTTGATAAAATATCTTTTATAAAAAATTATCTAACATGGATATTTGAGGATACATTTATGTGTATTGAGAGCATAAAGAGATCGTTAAAAAATAATTGTACTTACAATACAATAGCAAAGAGAACTATGGTTCTCTTTAAAAATTTTATGAATCATTCTAAAAGCTTTAAATCTATTTTCACTATTTCAAATAGTAATGTTCATAGCAAAAGTGAGTGCTCAGTAACAATTCATGTATATTTCTCTAAAAAGAAAAGAAGTTAAAAGTATTTTAAAGTTTGTATATTACGTATGGTCCAGGAATAGAATTACTTGTCCAGGTCTGATACAACCTCGAGGATTCCGATAGACACAATCTATCTTATTGCATCTCAATTAATGTCTTCTAGGCAAGCGTACTCCATTTGATCACATCATCACTTACCAGCAGGAGACATCACCGCTTACCAACAGTATAATTATTTGAAAAGTTTATATAGAAAAACAAAGTAAATAAGTAAGTTACATATGTACGAGTATGTTATATTTATAACATATAACATAAGCATTAACATTATTTAACAGACACGTCACCACGAATATTAACCCATATGTCAAATACTTGGTATTGTAAATTCAATTGGTTTTAATTAACCACAAACCAGTATTTGTATACAGTTCCCAAATGCTCCTAATTATCCACAGTGTGTCATACTAAAGCGTTGATTAGTCATGTGCAATGTAACGATGACAAAGCCTCCTCAGGCCATAAAAAATTGATATTTCAAATAACTCAATGATTTATAAAGAGATATTCAAACAACTGTAATTTAATATTATAAAATACACTCGGTTGTGTACACCCAAGCACCCAATACCTAAATATTCCGTGTATGTACTGACAACTCATACATATTTTTATTTTTATTTTTATTGTATGTTCAAATACACATTATCAACACTGTGGACGTTGTTTATAAGAATTACTGGAGAAATACAAGCTTTATAATACAAATATTTAGTGATCAATTTTACCTGCACGATAATCGAAATTATAGCCACTGCAGATTTTTGGAAACCGTATTATTTAAATTAGAAAAATTTAGTGTTAATAAGCATGACTCGAAAAAATGACTTAAATTAATTGTGATAAAAAGATCCAAGAAGGATTTAACAGCCTTTTAAAATGGGATATATATCTGTAAGATAACTATTAATGTAGCACCAGAAATGTATTGTTGTTTGTATTGTACTCAAAATAACGTAAGATTTTATGTCTTATGATTTTATTTCATTAAAATCTCCAACCTCGTAAACCTGGAGAAAAGAAATTATAACAATGTTATTACCTACTTAGACCTTATGGATTTAGTGGAAGTAGTTCTCAATAACTTTATCAATAGCGACTTCAATGAGGAAAGTTATCTATTGCAATACTTTAAAAGACATTTCTATTTTTGTCGCCGATATTAAATTATTATTGCTATTGAACATTTATGAAGGTTTTGTCTTGTCTACAAATACCCACTCTGAAATAATAACAATTTAGCTCTTTTACATTTATAAAGTGTTATGGATTATGATTGGAAATTAAAAATATAATATTTAAATAGATACTAATTTTATACTATTAAAGGCTACACTTTACTTTAAGAAAAAGGTTTTCAAGTATTATATTGCAATTTCTATGCACAATTATTAGTTTAATAGACACAAATATTAAATAATAATAAAAACATTGCTTATAAATTTTTACGTTCACTGTATTTGCTTTTTATTATAAAACTTTTTCCATACAAAAAATTCACCACTTACATCACATCAATTGTTTGTCCATTTTATTTGAGTGTATTTACCTTTTACAATATACCATATGTGGTTAACAAAACAGATACAAAAAATTTTAAATGATTTTGTTGTATAGAGAAAACTCTCTCATCGAATACCACATTTTTAGTCTTTTATAAAAGGAGGTATTAAATTGAAACTAACTATAATGGTACAAAGTGAAGAGTCACTAGATGACGGTGATGTTTCAAAGTATTGAGAGCTGATTACTTCTCACGCCACAGCACTCTTTGAGACTAATAAAATTTGTTCTATGATATGATAATTTACGACGATGTTAAATGACGATTCTGAAATGTGCATAAAGTATAAATTATATATGTATTATCAAATAATATGCCAATTAAGTAATTTATATTTTATAATTAAAGCGTGGTGTTTATAAAAGGTATTCTTTTTGTCAATTACAAATAAATCAAATCTACTATCTTATCTTATACAGATTTTAAAATTAAATTCTTATACAAATATATTTTATGTTATAAGAATTTAAAGCTCGCTAACGTGTAACCCATGCCTGAAAAAAATAGCCGCAATCCTGCAAATCCTACCAGTTATAGACCAATTTCAGACAATCTCACTGACTATGAGGATTATTACTGAGCGCCTTCTGGGACCGCAAAGCATATGCAACATACATGGAAAGGAATGCACATAACGCATGGTCATACTACTTGATACGCCAAGCATCTCCCTTCAATGGGCCAGCAATCATTTGATTATGATAAATGGACTGCGTGTATGTTCGTTTATACTTAAAAAATTTGTGAAATATAGTGTCTAATAATATAGGGTAATTTTTTTAAAGTTTTTTCCGAGTTTCATATATGATACTTTTCACTGCGTAAATACTTCAAAATATTTATTTGTTAAATTACATTAAATTGTATGAATCAAAATAAGAACCGACCTATATTTTATTCTTTTATTAACAATTTTTACTTGTGATATACTATGATCCTTGGCAAATGTGCGGATGTGAAACTCTGTGACGTCATTAACGTCAACCGACCACCAGTATGAATTAATTACTGAAGATGTATCCATCGTAAATAATACATACATACATTTTTACATACACTTTGTACATACATTGACGATATGGTTAAATGCAAAATCCTTTCTATACTAAAAGTATTATTACTTTAAGAAGTTTGAAATATATGTATTTTTAAATTGTATTAAAAATATATTTCTATACAGTATAGTTCAAAAATCTCAGTGACTCACCAAAACAAAACAATAACTGTAATGTTCAGTTATTTTAGGCAGTTATGTTAGCTCAAGGTAACAGAAGGGTCCCTGTGAGGTTCCGCAAGGAGTTCCGCGGGCCCTCCTACTTTCACTGTCAGGTTTTAGTGGGTATTACCTCGGTCGAGTCCCACATACCCCAGGCTGCGCCCCCCGACGCGCCGGGTATGCGTAAATGCATTTCCTGACAAAAAAAAAAGGTATGAGAACGGTAGAAGTATGATCAGCATTATAAGAATGTAATACGAATCGTCTCATATCTTGGGAACATATTTGATGTGAATAGATTTTATAATATAAAATTCAATTGATTGTAGCATGCGCTTCTGCTCAGTCATTTCTTAAGAATATAATTAAAGTAAATTTTAATGTAATTTTATTTTTTTATTTTTAAAAATTCCACTCGCGTTCCCCTAAACTTGTCTAGGTTTCAAGTCTAGCAACTGTTGTGACGTACCTTTTGACCTAATTAATCTGTTATACATCCTAAAAAGTGTCAACATCGGTATAATAAAAAAAAATAGCATAATAATTACAACAATTTCTTATCTTCAAACATTATAAACAACAATCAAATGCATATAACACGTTTATACTATTACGGTAATATTTTAAAGACAAAGTTTCTAACTTTGTTTGTTTGTTTTTGTAGGGTACTATTCGAAAATAGTGATACGTTACACTATTCAGGAGTGACATAGGCTATATTTAAATGTGATTGAATAAGCAATTCTCTGTAAAATAATAGTATATTATGTAAATCAAATCGGAGAAAAACGGGCGAGATGAGATGCTTTACCGGCGTGCACTAACTAAATGGATCAGTATAGACACATACAATGTTTTTTAAAATGGTTGGTCTTTGTTAGTTCTACATAAAAGTCCTTGGTATAATATACCTAGTTTTTATAAATGAATGAAAATAACAAAAATAAAACGGCCTTATTGTCTCATCAACATTATCATGTTGATGAGATACTAATTATCTATGTTTCTGTTTTTTACTTCGATATTTTAATATTACAATACAAATATTTCTTTATTTATTTTTGTCTAACACATCATCGATATAAAACTACTTTGCAATATTGAAATATATATTGAATGTATTGAATGACTTGCACGTACACTAAAACAGTCCAATTCCATAATAAAAGAAATACTTGCAACTTAATTGTATTTTAAATATCGTTATTACTAAAATGGGTGAGGATAAGTACATAATATAATGAATATTCTCTTTGGAACTAAAACCCTTCATTTTAATTGAGACTCTACGGCGCATTACACCAGTTTATAACAGCCTTAACGAGCAATTTCTTCACCTCATTAACCATTCTATTTTAGAGGAATGGCATATATCACGACGTAATCAAATATTAATGTCATTTCATTTTCTTCTAATGAATCTTTGGTATTAATCATTATTGAAGGAAACAAAAATAATCAAATGAAATTCATAGTTTTTGTTGTACTTGACTGCCTGAACTAATGTAATTAGTAAACATAATATAAATACTAAGTTATGTTATTAATAGAACACTAATCAGGCTATGATAAACATGCGCTTGTTCGTGTTTAAATCGAAACGTCCAACGGCTCATTAGATAATGACTTCAAATCAACTGTCGATCAGTAGGCGTGATCGAGCATTCATTAGGTTTCAGAAATATCATTATGATGATAACTGCCGGTCTTTTAAGAATACCATAGCCGTTCTATCCATAATAGCATGGGTAATTTATTATCTGGTGTTTTGAATTTTATAGCAAATATTGGTATATTCAATTATTGCTTTTCCTCCTATATCAATACTACTGCAATGTTTCTTCAAAACTTTTCCTTGGTTAGATATTCCTAATAAAGAAACTTTATTTTCTTTTTAAAGTTTTGTCAAAATTTCGATAAGCTATCGTTAAAATGAATTACATCAAGTTACATTTAATATTTTCAATAAGAACTTCCTTTATATTTTTACGTCCGGATTTACTCCATATAAACATAGATGGTGCAAAAAGGAGAAAGCCGAAGAAAGTATAGTTGAATTTTGTGAAAGATATAAATTGTTTGATCAAAATACTCACAAATGAGATTTAAAAAGTAGTAAAGCTCGTGAATAATAACTTAATTAATTTTATATTTTAATTTTAGTAATTTTATTAAAATTTTAAAATAAATTGGCATTTGCTTATATAATTTATATACAAATACCAAAATACAAACTATATTAAATTACATTCCAACAGCTCATATCAGTTTCTGTGTAACAATTTAAATTCAATTTTTTGGTTCAGTACGTACTATGGACTTATGCGCTTCCTCACATACATTTACCACAAATTCTCTTATATCATTTTAGCTACCCTTTTAACTTGTACAGATGCTAGCCGTATAAAACATGGAGTTTGATATTTTTAAATATTTGCTAGATTAAAATACAACTTAACAAAGATTAAAAGCAAGCATAAAAAAAGATCTGTTAATTGATATACATTATGAATGCGTTTTTCAGGTTGTTCAATAAAGTTTAGTGTCTAGCAACTAACTGCACACTTGCTTATGATAAAGTGAATTCACCGCTAAGCGAAGCAACAGCAAGTCTGCAACTATCGAACTTTCACAAATTCTCTGTGACATTATTATCACAAAGTCGCGATGCATTTATCATTTGTCAGGGGCAGGAGAAGTTCTTTATACCTACACAAATAACAAAAAACAATTTCATTTAACAATAGGTCGATACTTCTAAATATTTGACACTATGTATGGTAATATTATATTATTATTATTTTATTCAAAGGTCTCTTTTTATTATTTCTAAAATGGGACGATATCCCAGAAATCGCACATTTGTGAAGTTTTTTTTTTGTCAAAAATTTTTTTAATCTTAACAAACAATATATTATTTTTAATTTATCAAAAAAAAATGATACACATGTGTAAATAAAAGTTATACATATATGTGTATGTGATAAAAAGTTGATTAATCATTACTCAATATCAGCATTTGCCAAGAAAGCAAAAAATTTAAATTTAATACACATTTATTTCTTCCGTTTGACCACATAAAAAATATATATTAAATATAATGAAAGATCTATAAATAAAACGACTACGATACTTAGTAACAGAAAACTAATATATAGACCAGAAATTAAATTATTCGTAGTCTATATTCCCTCAGAGTCACATTCTTCATTCTGATATATAGATACTACACAGCTGATAATGGGTAAACTTTAAGAGCTATATGTTAACAAGCTGGTTAATTAACAACAGAAATTAATTAAACTAAGTTCAGCGTTTACAATAATATTAAAAGTTTTTCTATTAAACACTGTAACGGTTGTACTTTATTATATATGTATAAATTTGAGAAATGTGGAAAGTATAACATATCTTCTACTGCATTTAAAAAAGGCGATATATGAGAGTATCGGCTTTTGATTATTTTCGTGTACTCTTTTAAATAAATAAACTTGCGACATCGAGCACAAACTATGCTTCATAATAATATTAATAATAAATACAATATGACATATAAAATTAATACCTTTTTTTTATGTTATTTGTAATTGATAACAAAAAATTGTTGAGATGATATTGCAAGCTGATAGGCATGCTCGAAAGCATCTTATTGGAAAGATGCATGTTTAAAGTAAGACCCAAATAATTAAGTATCCAGTCATGAAGAAATATTATAACAAAATGTATGAAAAGCTAGATGATGTCAAAGACTAATGGACGAGTTTTTCTGATTGGTCACTCCGCAATGGATTACTGGCGATTAATGTTAAGAATATACCCCGGCTGACTTACTTATTAAAGAGATATTTATGAAAATTCTGATATTTGTTATAAAACGACGTTTATATCATATTACCTTCCAAGGCAAATACGGAGTAAATAAAATTCTTTTGTACTGTAACCGATGTATTTTGTTTTCTGTTTGCCGATTGTCTCTGTTTATAACCTACACTAAAGTTTAATAAAATGATTTTAATTATCGTTAAATTATATATAATAATAATATATTACTATGTATATATTAATAAATAAACTATAATATATTACATTTGTTTAAAAGCTACCCGAAAATTTCCTTTTAGTTCAAAGACGTTCCTTACAGATCAGGCGTTGTTCTGCCACCTGAAAGGAAAAGAAAGTAATATCTAAGTTGTGTAACTTGTATTTGTCACTGTTACCGAACAGTTTTCTTCCTCTTTTACCATACATTCGAATATACACAGAAAACATTTAAGTGAACGTTTATAAGAATAGTTTTTATTATTTATTACTTTCCAGCTGACCATTGGAGGGTATTTAGTTCCTTCGACTGTGTTCTCTAAATGATGATAATATAAATAAAACTATATGGTCGATTGGAGATCTTAGCGATGAAATAAATGCTTTAGTGCAAAGAAGTTAATCTAAAACCACATGAACAACAAAGCAACAATATAAAAAAATAAATCATTATCATATTGTTAAAGTACCAATTTTGCTTTAACAATTCCTAAAATGCCACTAATTAAGCCTAGTACTAACTCTGATAATATATGATATTGATGGCTCGTGTTTTGCTTCAATTAGTTGGTAAACTGATTAGCAACAGTTGCTGAGTTGTGAGATATTAATGCATGATTTTGGTTAAATAGGAAATTAGTTGAGAAAGTCTTTATTGCTTCAGATAAGTTGAAGAGTTTTACTATGTTAGTGTTGTATGACACAAGTGTACTTCGATATTATTAATGATAGATTTGTGTCAACGTTCCTAAAACATCTTTTTAATCTTGAAAGAATTAATGATCGTATTTTGTATCAAATTCAACTAATTGTTGGTACTATTGATTTCATATATGATAAATTAATTAAACATAAATTATAAATAATTGCGGTTTCTAAAATAAGAAGTGATAAAAAATCTTTTTCAATTCAGCAAAAAAATTAAATATATAAAATAATATTTAATAAGAATTATTAAAACATACATTAAAATATTATAGGTATAAACCAGCATAATTTAAAAAAAAACTTAGGGTCTATTGAAATTGTATATATAATTGTATTTATATATTTGGACAGCTACTGATTAATAGTTAAATACTATGAAAAATATGTTTTATCAGAACCAAGCCGTTTTTAAGAAACCAAATATTTTTTATTTTTTTTAGCACCAATATCATATCAGTCATAATATTGATTGTATATTATCGATATAGAACTTTTAAAAATATATATGTTACTTTTCCTGCGAACATCGGAAAGCTGTAACTTATACAATTATGGTGACTTTAATTTAAAAAGTTTTAAGTAAGTTTGCTAATAAAATTCGAAACTTCTACAACAAATATTTGTGTTTCTCAAGTTTACTTTTCAGATCTAACAAACGCTTATGAGTCTTCTCAGTTTTTTAAAATATTGGTATTCAATGTTTGTAAAATCAACGTTTTAATATGTGTAAGTGGTCTGAACGTGATACGCCTTCATTAATTAAATATCACGCATGCTTAGATTGTTATCTGTCTGTGAACACGCGATCGTATCCAGTGTTCCGGCGAAGATCAAATAAATAAAAGATAACATCTTAACTACTCTGTTTTTATTTTAAGCTTTAGTTAAAGTGTGTTTTTGTTTATTCTAATTAACTGCTTGAAAATCTATAAGAATTAAAATTTTTGAATATAAATTGATATTCAGAATATAAATTATTTAATCTACAATGTTCAACTTCTAACTGAACGAAAACCGATCGAAAATGAATATCATAATTTAATATATCAATCAGTTTCTAGTTATAGAACTGTTCTTGATTAAATTAATTCAATTATTAAATCGAACTTAGTAATTACAACTATACTTTTAATGAAAATTAGAACCTACATTATAGTGTGACTTTAATTACACTTTGGTTTGTGTATCTGTCTGTAATTTTGACATTTCATATATATTGGTCATAAAGACATTTTCCACAAGCCAAAAAAAGGAATACATTTTTTGGTTTTGTTAATTATTCATGATTTATATATACAATATAGAAATATTATAGGATTTTTATAATTCTATTTATATTTGTTTATTATTTTACTAGCGCCATCTCTTGGCATATAGCGAACAAAACACAAACTTATCTGAATTAACAATCATAGAATTCAAATACATAAGCGATATTTCATCCCAAGATGCTATTTATAAGGGTTATGGTAAAGAGGATTGATACTTGAAATGTATTTGATATATGGGACATAAATAAGTTAAATTCATTGAACACATTTCAACCTCATAATTAATGCGACTATGGAATCATATCAATTCTGAGCAGGTCGTTAAACCCATATATGTATGAATATATATTAAATTATTGTATTTGGATAAATCTTTAAATATTTTAAATATTGCCTATGTTAAAATAAGAAGTGCTTGGGTGTAGCTATCAATTTATAAAGATAAACTGATTGTTGAATGATTTGTTGTTTAATCTGAATTAAAGATAGCTTACACAATTTCCTATCATTTGTATATAATCTACAATAACTGTTGAAATAAATGAATTCCGGTATTCTTACAACATATATATATTATATTGTATCTTATATTACATATCTATTTATTTTCAAGTATCCAAGACTCTAGTAGTCTGGTGGGTTCTCACCCACCAGACTTCCATGTCCATTTTATTGACTATATACTATTTTGAGGTACAAGAGAAAATACTTTTTTTAATACTTTGAAGTTGCCATTTGCTACTTCTAATATTTAAAAGAAAAAGCAGTTTTTCTAATTATTTACTTACAATCACCTAGATATAAAAGAAATATATATTTTTTAATTACTCAACATTTTTATACTTCATTACTGGGCGTTGACGTTATTTCAATCATGTGAGTTAAATTTAAAACGTAATAAATAATTGACAGAATAATTTAATTAAATATTAAAATAACTTTTTATATATCATTAAAGATTTTCAATAATATAGTTTTCGAATGTGATAAAAAAATTCTCACTTATTTGCATTTAACTGAAGCTAAACATAATTTCGTTAACCACGAGTTAAAGAATTTTTAAAAAACCTAATATAAAATTTTATTGCGGGCTTTTATGGACATGGATTACAATTTACCACCAGTTCAACAGTTTGTCTGTTAAAGGTAAATCCTTTTTTATACTATTTTAAAGTTGTATTAAGAATTTATAACTCTGACTCAATATAACTCTGTATGAGGTTAAAGAGAGTTTTTTTTTTATTTACACCAGAGTTAAAAAACAGTAGTTACTTTACAATGTCCTGCCATGAAATTCAGATTGACAGATGATGACGTATCACCAATACTCATTATATGTTGGCGCTAAGTGCTCATTTTAACGTTAAGTGGTTGAATCTATGCCATATTATGCACTTTATATTTGGTATATTTTTAAAAACAGTTTTTTATTTTAGCGAAAATGTATTATCTTAATAAGAATTATTACAAATAGTTCTGTATGTATTAGTCTATAAATAATTTTCTGAATTCCTGGAAAATAAAACATTAATATCGAAAAGTCTTAAAGATGCCAGAACAAGCGAGAGAGAAATTAATGTTTGTTGGATAGACCTAAAAATCACGAAAGTTTACATACGAAAATTTAACATTATTTCTTGAATAACTAAACTTGTTAGAAACATCGAATTATTTAGTAATTTCATTTTAAATTATCGTAAATATCTATTAACTGTAAAAATTTCAGATATATATTTTCACAGTTTTTGGAAATAAGGGAAGAGGGCGGTATTTATTTATATTTTTCATTACAGTTAAAAATTCATGAGTCGTAAGAAGTGAATAAAATATTCTTTAAAATGTGCATCAGTCATTACTACCTTTCATATTATACTTCACTGAAAAACAGAGCTTAATATCTGCTTTTGTTCCTATAAAATATCCTATATTTTTAAAGGATTTTATTACGTATGTGTAATTTATAGATTTTTCATTAGACTTGTACTAAAAACAATGTGTATAAATTTTGAATCTCTTGAAAGTGTCGATATGTCCGTCTTTTTACGGTAATTTAGAAATTTTATTTTTCACAGCTTCAAAGGACTGAAGATGACTATATGGTTTTAATTTCAACTCAACATCTCCTTGCGTTCCCAAAATGAAGGCAAAGAGACGGACAATAATGTGATTCTGTAATGATTCCGCTGACTTCCATTAAATATACAGAACCTTAAAAATAATATGAATCCATTTTAAACAAATTAATAATAATGATAAAACAAAACCTTTTAATTAACTTTAAAAAAAAAAATAAATAAAAAAAATAATTTTAGCGGTGATGAAGATCACAATATAAGTAATAATTTGATAGTTCATTGGACAAATGTTATTCTTTTTTTTAAAATATATACTTGTCTTATTTAGTTTTTTAAATTTATGTTAGAAAACTATAATGCAACAGAAATTATATTGAACATTATAAAAATAAAATAATTCAATTCAATTCACATATGTTCACAGTTACTTATAAAGGACATACGTACATTTTATCCATCTTTTTAAGCAGGTTACATACCTAGATACCTATTTCTGACAAATGTCGAATGTGAACTATTAAAGTGGCTTTATTATAAAATATTTTATTTTCATTAATCTCAAATGTACATTATTTGCTGTTATCTTTGTCTTAATCGATATACGGTTATAGTTTGTATAATTGGCACTAGAGTTATTTAAAACAAATATATTTACAATTTTAACAATAAACTATTTATTTCCGGAAAATAACTGGAACGAAATTAAACATCTTAAGAACTATTCTTGTTTTGTTCACTCGTTTTAGTATTCAAACAACAAGCAACAATTTAAACTTTGGCGACGGAATCTGATGAGATTAACAAAACTTTCTGTAAAGAAGAGGCCAGCGTTAACTGTATTAATCGCAGACTTTGGCTGTGTATAGATTTTTTACTTAATTATTACATAAATTTACATAATTTCATAATGTAATAAAAAATTATAGATGATTAATCTATTTTGTCGGAGAAGGTTAAAAAATATATATTTCGGAGAATTTTCTTACTAAACCAAATTCAATTATCTGCAGTGGCATCTTTCGACAAAAACAAGAACACGTGCATTTATCCCCACTATGTATCATAGCAGTCATTCGGATAAAGAACTTTATCTTTAAAAGTTGTATGAATTAAATATAAAAACAAAACCTATTATATATTGTACACAAAATATTCTTCTTGTCGTAAAATTTCTTCATTATTATAGAAGAAATGTTTAGGAAGGAAATACCTCATCTTCTTTATGCTATAAACGAAACAAAATGTTGTATACAAGACCTATATTTTACAACAGAATCTTCAATATTCTGTATATATTGCTTAGATTCTGGCGCAGTCTCAAGTAAGAGTTGACAGTAAATTACAGTTTATTTGGAAAGGAAAATTTGAGCATCGTACACCGCTCCACGCTCGACGAGATTTGGCGAGTCTTGGTATTTTCTTATCAATCTCGATGGTTTTGCGTCTCAATATTTTGTCATTCCATTGTATATTTAATTCCTGCTGAGATATACAAAAGATTTCAATGAAAACTTTTAGTTTTATAAAAGTCATGTCTTTCCTAGTCTATTCAATCTTATTTTGTTTAATGATTTTAATAAAAATAAGATTTAACAAACACAATATTTTTGTTAATGATTCAAATTTAAGTTTTAACTTATAGATATTATATATTAAAATATTTTTTATTATTAAATAAATAAATAAATAAATATTTTGTTGAGGTGTTAATATATTCTAGTGCAGATCAGATGATTTGTACGACAACGAACTGAGAAAAGTTAAAGTTTTGTTTATATTTACGAAACCATGTATGATTTACTGGAATGTATCAAAATATCCAAAATAAGATCGTCCACAAATGGTTCATAATGAAAATATATGATAAGCTTCTCCTCGTAAACAAATTTGAATATCAAACATTATTCATGAATACGTTATCATGAGCGACATCTTTTGTTCTAAAAATTATGTTGTTATATTTATAAATACCACTCCTATACGCATTATTAAGAGTACAAAGACGATAGATGGTATAGGGAAGTGAAAATTTAACATTTATTTCAGAAGGTCATAAATTATTTTATTAGTACTAGGTTGCTATTCAGCTGTTCTCTTTATAATAATTTTGAATATTCCAAGAATATTTTCGGAAATAAACATACAGAACAAATAAGTTACGATTTTTAAATTCACTCGTTAAATAACAAATCCGGAAACTAACTTCAAATCACATTTTCGTTCGGACACAGTGAAATTAGAGAAAATCATGTTTAAATTGAAGCTTTAAATGGCTGTGTACCACTGTGCAGATTAATTAACGTTATTTGATACAGAGATAAATTTGGAAGTTTTACTCGTCATAAAATGTTCATATGAAGTGATTGCATATAATTAATTTACAATATACCACAGATTTTCATAGGTTTAAATAATAATAATAATAATAATAATAATAATGATAATAATTTATTTCAACTTCAAACTGTCATACATATTAACAAAGTGGAAGTCTTCTTTTAAGAATAATATAATTATTCCTGTGCCAGAAGACTCCGATCTTCTATAACAATATAATTATAACAAAATAAATTAATTCTTAATTAATTTCTAATACTTAAATTTGTATGAGCGTGTGTGTGTGTGTGTATATGTGTGTGTATGTGTGTATGTGTGTGTGTATGTATGAATTATTAAATTTTTAATTAATTAAAATTTTTAATTAATTATTAAATGATGAGTAAAAGATGTTGCTTTGAGGCAGAAATTAATTATAATTTATATCACAATATTGATTATAATCCATCTACAATGCTAGGTTGAAGAGAACTTAAGATTGCTGCCAATTAACGCAACATAATTTGACGTTAACTTAACATAATCAACGTACAAATTTTAGATCTTATATCAAAATTATATACAGGACCAAGTATAAGTTTGGGCTATAAAGTAAATTAAAACATTATGTTTTACAAAATAGAGTAACCTATAACTAATACTTATAGGTTCCCTTCTAGAACCATAACTACTTAGAAGTTCTTTATGCATCTTTATTAAGTTATCTTAAAAATCAATTTTACGTAGGAATGATAATTCCAATAATTAAGAGTTTTGGATATTTCAAAATATACATCACTCACAACGAAGAGATCCAAACCTAAATTTTATTAAATACATATTTTATACATAAATAATTATTTATTAGAATTAATCAGTATTACTTTTATATTTATTAAATAAAACATTCATCCACCTAAATAATAATGTTAATAATATTATTAGAAACTAAATAACCCAATCCTTCGACGGCGGACCCCATTACGATAATTCACAGTTTTTAACCGTATCTACCCTACGAGCGTGATCTAGAAATGTATTGAATTGTGAGAGATGAGTTGATATTTATATTCGCCTATACATCACGCAATCTATATATGATATTTGATGAGATATATTGAAGTTGGATATCATTTACAAGCAACTATAACCACGACCATATATTCATTTATGAAAATATTTTTTTCATACAAGTACATATTAAAAATATTATTAATAGAATTAAATTCTCAACATAATATATTTCATTGATCAAATGTACCTAATGACCATTCCAAGAAACACGATTATTGCTTTTGAGTAGAATGATTTGAAACATAATCAGTCGTGAGTGGTCTAGAACTTGAGGGGTTCAATAAGTTTCAAATAAACATTGAATACTGTAGAAAATACTTTGTAACTTTGGATTGAATGTAATCTAAAATATATTGGTTTTAAAATAATGGCAGAAAGCTGAGACAGCCAAAGTTTCTCGAAATCCTATTAAAGTTTTCGCAGTTCCATATTTCAATCAAAGAAGAAAGCCGAGATTCAATCTGAATAGTGAATACCTGATTCATGGTGTACGAAGGCCATGGGCATTCGTTGTGTCGGTAAACGAAACTTTGGGCACTCGCTCAAATTTGGTCTAATTTCTTTTATGGCATGAATAAGAATTGAAAACTGTCTTTTAATAAATATAATAATAAAGTTTCTTTTACTGATTGAAATTACAATCGGTTTCTTGAGTTGTTAACTGTTAACTTTTAATTTGAGTTTATAAGCAGATTCCATTTTGGATTTTAGATCGATTATCAAATCTGTCCTTCCACATGTATAATATGTTAGAGACATAATTATTCATGGTATGCAAAGCGCTCTCTGTCTCTTGTATGTCATGAAGAAGTGTTGGAAAAAAAATATAAAAATTAGAAACTTCTTCTGGTTCGATGCACAAAACTTTATTATATTTATACTGTATACGTTTAATAAATATTAGATAAGGTTGAAAAAAGTTAGCTTATAATGTTTAGTTCACGGTTTTAGGATTTTTCTTAAACTAAAAGGGTGAAGAGATTTTTAAATTACACTTTAGTAGTTAGCCTCTAATTAGATCAAGGTGAATGGAATTGGAATTATATACGTTATTTGTAATAAGCTTAGAAAATTTTCACCTAGATGGGGTTGCTAGAAATGTAAGTTGAGACAAAGAAAAATATATAATATAACTTATTTTCTCGAATTTCAGTATAAAAAAACTGATTGCTATTTAAAAAAAAAACAAGGTGATGATGATGATTAATAAATAATTTCATTTCTGAATTTTACATTAAAATGTAGTATACTTTGATTATTGTATTATTAGTACTAGAATGATTTATTTCCACTTCATTCTAAAACGAATGCATTTTTAAAGAGGCAATATTATTAATACTTACTTTAAGAATTGTGTATTAATTTCTGACATTTAGTTTTCTGTCGCTCTCTCATTTTCATTTTGAGGGAAATTTTCATTATAAGATACAATAAATAAGAATCCCTGTTTTAGGATGGCTAACTAATGTATTCTACAGCTATTGTTCGTTTGAAGTTATTTAACGTGTAACATTCGTTGAAGTTTTGACTTTTGTTATAATGAAATATTAATTCTTGTATTTTTTAAGGAATTAGTTAACTTACACAAAGTCATAAAAATTACAGACATGAGTGTTCATACACACATATACGATGTCGTTCTCATGTATATTCGTTTTAAAATAAATATTTTATTTACGTTCAATAATTATATAATTGATAATAAAAATACTTATATTAATATTAATATTTAGCTAAGGTAGTAGGAGTATTATTAGTAGACAGTTGTAATTTATTAGTAGTCTTCCTTAACGCAATAGATTTTACTACATTAGTCAAAATGTTTTAAAACTACAATCTTTGTGAAGAAATGTATTTTAATATACTAAACGTCTTCAATAGAAAGTTTTCTGAGAACCCTGAGTTTACTATACAGTTACTGTACAATATTATATTATACTGGTGTGTTTGTTAGTCGCTCTTACGTACGTACATACGTAAATATGAATTGAGTAATATTTAACTGTGGTGTTTATGGAAAGTGCCCCCTGTCGTTCCCCAGACATCTGACTATCTCTATCAAATTTCTAAATGAACAACTCATCTTAGGCGTAAAAGTTATTTTTCTTATACTTTTTATTTACATACACACAAATAAATAACAGAGAAGGGATAAATCGACAGACAGAAGTTTCTTTCTTTTTATAATGTGAGGTACATACATACATGTGTATGAATATGTTAATCGCAACATGATTGGTTAACGATTTGATCAGATAATTAACACTGTTATTAGCTTTAAACTAATGAGGTAATTATTATCATAAATTTCAACAACATTAAATTGTTTTGGGAAATACAGAGGCCCTGTGTTTTCTTACAAAAGTAACTCGAAATGAGGTTGAAAATACATTTATCAAAACAATTTTTACATCTATACATTGAAAATGGACTTATTATTATTAAACATCTGAAGATCTTTTAGTCGAAACATTACAAAATTTACAACTGTACCTTTTTATAATGTAATATTAAGCTTAAAGGCATAATTAATGTTCCTTAAAAGTACAAACGTTTTTATAATTTACGCAAAAAATGTTAATAAATAAACAATTTAGGAAATATTTTTCAAAATAAACCATGTTATCACAAATTTTTCAGGCATTCTTCAAATCTTAGTTTTTTTTCTTTTTCTTTGGTATTTGTCATTTGCTTTAAACGATATTTAAGAGTATAAAAAGTTTCTTAATGTTATAAAATAAAAATAACTAACTACTCAGTCAGGAACTAAATCTAATAGAAAAAACAAATAAAAATGGGATAAACTAAGGGGCGTGCTTCCTGAAATGGCTGATCTCGCATACTTTTACTGATGTCAAAGACAACCCTTCAAAGATTTCATTTACCTAATTCCTATTCTTAAAATATTAATTATTGTTCAAATAATTTAGTTACTGAACTATTCGGTTCAAGTAAAAAGGACCGTTTAATAAGATACATAGGATTTTTTTTTTTTTTCTTAAAATATTAAAATAGTAAAAGTGTAGGAGGCAGTGCTAAATAATAAATATAACATAAATATTTAATACTAAGATAGACATTTGACAATTATGCTATCTTTAAAATAATTGTTGACAAACGGGTCTAATAGATGGTAAAAAAATTAAAAGCTTTTTACAAGAGGATTTTACGAAGTGTTGTCAATGAATAACGTTTCTTTGAATATTTAAATTGTAAATATAATATTTTAGCTATTGCGTTTTGTCATTTATAAAATATAAAAAATAAAAATAAATGAAATACGTTCGTGTCACATATTTTTTCTAATACATGTATAAACTGTGACACCTAACGCACTATATATTAAACTAAACACTTGAGCAACTGAAGATGTAATTGATAAATTGCAGGCCGTAGGGAATGGCAATCTAACAATAGACGTGTATTGTAATCCATGACAATATAATGGTGGAAATGTTCATTGCATTAATGATTAATTCGTTGTTAGTGCGATTGCATGAAGACCATGTCCACAGAGGAGACAAGACAATTTGTCTGTACCGTGTCTGTTGTTCTCCTTCAACGAGCAGCAATGAATACATTTCATTCAATCAGTTTAATTCCATCAGGTTATTAGTTATTTGCAACTTTAGTTGTAAAGAAAATTAACTGGTGTTTAGTCAATATTATGAATGAATTATAAATTATCTATTTTTATTTAAGCCAAATAATTACTTAATTAATAACAATTTTATAGATTTTAATGTACAGTAATTAATTAATTAACTAATTATAGTTTACCAGACTATAAAGGTCTGTAATAAGGTAGATATATGTAATTGCTTATATATATTTATGTGTGTGAAATGTAATTAATTATTATATTTTTGATTGCATTATACATATTTAATGTATATATTTTTTTATCATTCCAAAGTATTTAAATAAAGGTATGAGAAGATATAGAATATTCTTTGATATTATATTTTCAATATAGAAATAATATATTTATTATATTTAATATAACCATGTACAATTACCTTTAACTGTAATAGGTGATAACATTATTTAAATTTTCGTATAAACAATATATTATAGTGTCTTTAATTGTTACGTAGAAATGGTTGTATAATGTATATAATATTTGCTTTATTAAACTATTTCATTAAACTATTTATCTGATGTTCGTTAAATTTAACATAAAAAAGAATCCTAATTAAATTATTTGGTAAAAGCAACCGTATCGTTAAAACTAAAAAATAATTTAATTATTTGTCATATCAGATCGGTTACTACCATCGTAAGATTTGAACTGAAACAATATAGGTCGTTTGGGAATTTATTTATTGAGTGTATGACTGATTTCGAAAAAACCTTTTATTTGGATAAATTAATATTACTCTAGACAATGTTGTTGTGTCTCTATAGTTCGCATTTGCCTTTCATTGACTCTCAAGGAGTTTTACTTCAAAAATTTAATAGGTTATAATTTTTTTGTTGTTTTTATTTTATGGATTTTAATACTTTTTCTATTTTAGAAGAATTATACGCAATATCGTTATATCTTGTGTATATAATGATTAGGGCTATTTGAGAAGATCAGCTCTATATTATTGTTCTGCCTAGATGCGAAGACCGGTACAATTGATTATATACAGTATTATATTGATAACTTGAGTGTACACACATGAACCTAATAAATAAATATCTGATAAAATAAATCTGATACATGAATGTATAAAATATAAAGGTTATAACAAAACGAGTGCAATATTTTCTTATCAAAAGCCTTCGAAGTAAGTTATGTCAAAGCATATCAGAACTCTCCAGTAATGAATGATTTCTTCTCGTTTGTCGCTCCGCAATAGAACCTTTGCGGTTAATGTAATGGGATACGAAAGTATCTCAACTGAATTACTTGTTAAAAAGCCGTTGGTGAAGCTTTTGATGTTGTATATAAGACAATTTTACTTTCACATATACGTCAAAGAAAAATATTGAGTAATTAAATTTTTATACGATAATCGATGTTTTGATATGTATTTTGTTTCCGGTTTTGGAGATTCTTAGTTTTGTACCCACATAATTTTTTTTTTCTACGCGTATGTTTAGTTGATTCAGGTTGAACCCTGTGTGCGTCGCGATATATTTTTGCGTTGTTTTTGATTTAAGATAACGAATTTCCCTTGGTTGGGTTTTGGGTAAAATGGTTTTTTTTTTTTTGTATGTTCGTGACAATATCAAACCACGTCATATTAGAAAATATAGCTCACACTTTAGGCTCTTCCCATCTTTATTTTTAATTTATGATTTTTTTTATTTCGTCATAGTCCAGGATGAGCTTCTTAAAGTTTGAACCTGTGTAAATACAGTAACTTATTACGACATATATTAAGTAAGGGGATTTTATGATATTTTTACTACTTTGTAAGCCTTTTTACTTTTGGGAAGAAATTCTTTGAGATCTTTGCGGTTCCATCCTCCGCGAAAATACGATTTCCGTTGTTTTTAACAGGTGCTTGTTTTTATTTTTGATATTTTTTTGGTGGGTTACAAATTTGGTATTCAGCGCTTTTAAGGATGTCCTCAAATCCGTGAAAATATTAACCTTTTCTAATCCTTATTTTAGGAATCTGATTTACAATTGTTCGATTAATAGCGCTTGTTGGATATTGTTTGGTGTACTCACGATAAATACGAAGACTTCTGATATCTCCAACAAAAATAAATATCCAAATAGTTATTCTTGTTTTGTTCGCGCACTAAAAATTTATTCATACAAAACGAAAGAATTTAAACTTTAGCGTCGAATTCTGATGAGATTAACAAATCTTTCCCTAAAGAAAAGACGTTCGTACACTTTCGTTATCCGTTGGTAATTTTAAACCCGGTTAATAATTTGTTGGGCTTGATATTTACATAAATTTACATAATAGTTAAAAAAACAATTGTGTTATATATAAGTAGGAGTATATTTATTAATAATACTTGAATTGTTAACATTTTGATATATTTTCCATAAAACTGTGGTAAGGATTGCTTTGACTCGCGTTTAAAACTAAAAATTAAATATAGGTGTTAGACATATACAAACCTTTTTTTTAGTTTTTCTAAAGTCAAATGCTTGATAATAATAAATTATTCTTTAATTAATATTTCAGTGGGTGGTTTTGTAATTGCTATAAGTACATAGGAAATATTATATATCATGTATGTAGTAACACTCATGACATATAATGTTGACTTAGAATATCCTATAATAAAGGGTTATTCGAAGAAATATTTTTTAAAGTCATTCCTTTTTTAAATTTTAATTGCTACGTTTACTGTTTTTGGTACAAAAATAAATAAATAAATAAATATTGTGTTTAGATAATTTACAACGTACATACGTTAAAAAAAGAAAATCTTGTACAGTTATAAATAATTTCAAATCGTTTTACATTCCTTTACACCGACGGTTGGCTTACACAGAATGTATTTCTGTATAATACAATCTGTGTAAGCCAACCATCCGTCACATGATAAAGATGATTCATCTTATGGATCATTTGTCTCTTTCCTATAATTTTTTCTATTATAAATATTCTAATTTAGATGATTTAATACAACTCATTTTGAAAATAAAACGGAATTATGGTAGGCACAAAAAATATTCCTATATCTATCGAGGTGATGAATGATTATATTATATCTTGAATCCATTGTGGCAAGATTGAATTAACAATTTTCTTGCGGATTCTGTAATTCATGTCGTAAATGGAAATATTTCATTTTTTCAAGGGCAAAACTGGCCCTTGGTTTTGCTGAATGTGTTCATGTACCAAAGTGAAAACATTCAGCATACCATAACAGCTTGATGCTTAGATCACAAAACTCCGGATGTCAAAAAAAGAGCCTTTAAACAAGCCGCTCAGTCTTATAAAAAGACAATATGGAAGGTTGGTCTCGAGAGAATCGCTAATAAAGGCGATGAACTGTCTGTCGGAAAAAACTGGCGGTTGAATTAGGGGCCTCTTAACAGAACAGTAGAGTTAAATTTCTTTCTCTTAATGGCGGTAATTCGATATATGTAAAATAAGAAAAGTTCTTTATTCTCTCTTTTCGAGTGTCTCAAAATAAAATTTGATTTCTTTCTTAATATGCACTAATGAACTTTATAATTCTTTATGATTCCCCGAGGAGTCCTTAAAAAAATTTAAAAAATGCACCAGTATAATAATAATATTGCATAAGTTATTGATTGCTATAATATTATTACATTAAGAATTGCGTCTGTTAGAGATACTAATCATGTAGACAGACGAACGGAAATACAACCGGATCGACTGGACAGGAAGAAAAAATTGTGGATCGGAATTCGCATGGTTTTTCCTACTAACGACTATTACGTAAATTAACAAATAAGATATGTATTATTTATAATTTCCGCTAACATTAATTTATTTTATTAAACTATACAGGCTATGTGTTTTTTGCAATAATAATGGTACAATACGTTATCAAAATGAGGTCATAAATTGAAAAATAATTTTAAAAAATATTTTTAAAAATATATTTTAATTATTTAAAATCTTAATTAATATACATTGAGGTCTGACTCATTATTATAAAAGATCTGAAGGTCTTTCTGAGAATTATCACAATATTACGAAGTTTTATTTAAGCAGTACCTTGTTAAAATATAATATTAAGCTTGAAGTATAATTAAGGTTCTTTAAATTTTATACGGTATACTTTGGAAAACATATGTTAGTAAATATAAGGAATAATAATAATAATAATATAATAATATTTATTTTTTAAGACAATTACAGTCCACTTGTTAGTAATATTGAAAACTTACAACTATGTTAGTACTTACATAAACACAACAAAAACGATAAAATTATTTACGAAGCCTCACTTGTGTCACCACCACACTAATAAAATGCTGAAGCATAGGCTCGGCAAAATTGTCACTAAACATTTTCAGAATTTTGTTGGAGCTGAGCCGCATTCTGTTTAATAAAGATACTGTCCGCTTAATTCATTAACGGTAAGTTTCAAAATATACCAAATTCAGCAAATATAAAAATCGCTTAAGTAATAGTATCGAAATGCTTAAAAAAACAGTAAATTTTCTTTAGAAAAAAGTGCTTTATAACAAGAGTTTAATTGTCATCAATATGATTAGACCTCATGAAAAATACTTATCAGTACGTATTAATGATCTATTTAAAACTTTTATTCACTTTGGCAAGACTTACATATGTAGAAATATTACCTTAACTTCCAACAGGCTGTACGTAATTTTTATAAAATAATGGTGTTTTATTTTTTATTTAGCGAAGCTCTCTAAGAGAAACTTTTCTGCGTCCTTTGTACCAATATCAATCAAAAACGGGATATCCGAAAATTTCCAAAATTTTCACACTGATAGACATCAGTCTGGTGGTTTTTTGAGATCTTCGTCCGAAACTAGCTTTACAATGACATGTGCGTGCCGATTTTTTTCTTCTTTCCACATTTTTTTTTTTATTAAATTTTGAATAACAGTTGAGGACAGAATGCATCGACGTTTTGTAAATGCAACTTCGATTCTGTTTGCACCACGATTCGCTTACTATATAAATTCATATCGAGATTTTGCTAGCGCAGCGAGTCAACAATGAGGTCTGGTTTGCGCTCCTAGTTAAGTTTAAGAAAACACAAAAAAAAACCTAAAAACCGCATGGTTTAATTCAGTGGAAAACTAATCAGATCTAAGTTACGCGAATACGCATTTTTGTATTCAGTTAATTTTCTAAACGCAATAAATTTTTTTTTTATTGGTTGAATATTGTAATTTCTGCTCTTAGCAATATAAAAATATCCTCTTATCCTCTTCAAAATCAATTTAATGTAAAAGAAAAAAGTAATTTAGTAAAACAAACAGTATATATTTTTGTTAACGCTTCTCAATCATAGTAATATAAAAAATAAATTGAAAGTTGAAGAACAAATTCAGACACCAATGTTTATTAGAGAAAGTAATACAATCATTCATTTTATAAATTTGTTTAATTAAGTTTTAATGTAAATAACAAACATATTTTCTTTCGAAGAAAAATTATTGACATAAACGTGACTTCACAATTTCAGCGAGAAAGAAGTCTCTTAAAAAAGCAAACGGGAATCGTTTCTTTTGTTTTACAAAGATTCGTGATCCATGATTACTATTAAATATAATTATCGGGCTATACTCCCGTTACTATCGGAATTTTGCCGAATAAGTTCAAATTCATTCGGGTTCCTTATTCATAAGCTACCAAGAAAAAGTGCAACACCTATTACGTTTACAAACTATGAAACTTAACATACTGTGTCTTAATAAAGTCATATAACATTTTACTATTAAAGCAACTGAAGATATAATTAATAAACAGCAAGATGTGGGGTATTGTCGCCTAACAATGGGTATTGTTATATGACAAAGTGATGGCTGAAATGTTCATTGCATTAGTACATCGTTAGAGAGATTGTTTGTTAACCATGTCCAGAGAATACGAAGAGAATTTGTCTGCTACGTATCTGTGTTCTACTTTAAATACCAGTAATAAATATTTTTAATCTATACATATTAACTTTATGAACTTATATACGGAAATTATGTTGCAAACAAAATAACCTTCATTTAGTCAAAATTATGATTGGATTATATATAGTCTTTTATTAAATTTTTATATACAGAAATTAATAACACTACAATTATTTAAAGTTGCATAAACTTTGTCTTGTTAGTCTTGTAAATGCAATAAAAATTTGATAAACTTATTATTATATGATGAAAATAATAAATCTGTAATAATCTGTAATAGCTATCTACAGTACAGTACATAGAATATATTTACTAGAAATAATTACTAGGGTTTTTAATAACGAATGGAAACCAATAGAATAATTTTGAGATGTTCAGATAAAGTAGAAATATTATATTTTGTTAATAAATTTAAATAATATTGCATAACTAATAATTGGGTACGTTTGAGAGCTTTTTTGTAATATGGCAGTTAATTAACAATGAAACTAATTATAATAAGATCGCCGTATAAACGCATTAAACATTTATTTTTTAAGTTATCTTTATATTTAATATACGGTATATAATTTATAATTTAATATTAGTAAAACGAATTTCGGTCTGTTGTTTCGTTTTGGTGGAAACATAAATAAATATTTATCAATGAAATATTTATCATCATTGAAAAAGTATGTATATCTAGAGATAAAAATTAATAAACTGATTACATCAAATATTAATTTAAAAATACTTAAAAAAAAAATCTTAAATACTATTTTATTTAAATACTAGCTCTTCAAGGTAAACATAGTTCTTTGTTCTGTCAACTGAAAGGAAAATAAAGTAACACTCTAGATGTGTAACTTTTATCGGTCAATGTTAATCCAAAAGGAAAAGATACCGTTGAAGCCCCAAAATCTATAGACCGATAGCGGGCAAGTACACGTGGAGGTTCCTGGGAAGCCCTTCGGTTTAGATAAACTTATCATCATGAGTTTCATATACGTTGCAAAGAATTTCATTATCTTTTTATTGTTCCTGCTATCTATAGGACTTTTATTATTTTTATTTTGTTATTTAAAGTACATGGTTAGCTTCCTGAACAAGCATTTGATACTTAGTACTGAAACCAACAAGAACAACAAAAAGAAAAAAATAAGATATATATAAAAGGGAAAAGACAAATAAAATGCTTCTGTAGCAGCGAAATAAAAGAGAGATAGTTCAACACGAAGATAGTTAAGAAAAGGACAAGATAAAAGCACAGAATTTCGACATTCGCCGCCACAAAGGGAATGAACAAAACCAACAGGTATACAAGTTTTATTGGAATATTTTTTGAACAAATCCTTATATAATTGAAATGATGACTAAGTTATAGATTAAAAAGTATTGTTTTAGAAAGGGTTTGAGTTATGTAAATAAATTAGGACACAAGTTCTTATACATAATTTTTCTTTCAAGGTAAAGTCCATATTGGTAGTAACTGGTAGTTTCTAAAGTGTTTTGACATTAAGGTTAATTATATATTTATTTATTTCTTTAAAAAGAAATATAAATAATTATTTATGTATATCTTTTTAGAAGAAGTGTGAGGAGGGCACTTTTATAAATAATATAATATAATATAAATAATTGTAATAAAGCTTGCTGTGAGACAGTTTCAAATATAAAAGTTAAGGTTACGCAGGTTTCAAACGCACCCTTATCTGAGAAAAACTATTTACCTAACTCAGCCAGGTATTTGTTAATTTCGGACCCGGATCTGGAGGCCCAGCTGCAGAGTTGTTATCGTGATGCGAGAACAGCTCTGTGATTGGCGATTCGAAAGGCGAAGGACCTGGCTCGGGAGGAAATCCTGGCAGGTCTCGACATGGATCCATGGGGGCGAACGTATCGCGTGGCGCGGAACAAACTCCGCGCCGCGTGCGCCCCGGTTATGGAGTCCCTGGAGCCGGATTGGCTGGTGGTGGAACTTTTTTCTTAATTTTTTTTTAATGAATTATAAATAAAAATAGTAATCACTTATTATGATAATCTTTGGATAAGTCATTTTTGACATTAATTCTTATAAACACTAGATATAGAATAGTAAATAAAACAGCCAAGTGTACATTTTATATGATATCATATTATATAGCACTTTACTACTTATATGACTTTATAATAGCTGAGTATATCGAAGCGAGATTAGCTAAGCTTATGTGTGGTTAAGAGTCATTACAGTAATTTAATTGCTACAGTTTTTCTGTCAACCCTCATTACCTTTTATGTCATGTTAATGCAATAAGCAGGCTTATTTGAGAAAATTTGTAAAATTAGATTCAGTTAGATAGTATTATTCTAAATGTAAAATTATAAATGAAAATAAAAACAATAATAAGATGATGTAAAATTTTTCTAACTTTTGAATACCTAAAAAACTAAAACGTAATAATAAATATATTTGATTGCACACCAAAAAGTTGAACAAAATAATAAAAATACAGAATAAATAAAAATAACTTTGTAATATAAAAATAATTAATGGTTGACTGTTCGAAACAAATGTAATAAAATTTTACAATAGGGTTACTTCCAGTAATTTTTTTTTTTAGAAAAACAGCATATTCTCGTGCTTATAATATAAGATTTACTATGGAATAGTTTTTATTAAAGTGATTTTGTCCACAATTGACTAAACAAAATGATAAATCTTTAATATATCAAAGGGTCTTTAATCTGACAGCCCTATTCAGGTTTACCTCAAAGTTATTTTTTCTAAAGCTTTATATTATATTATTATTATATTACGATATAATTTTGTTGTTACATTAAAAAATAAATATGAAGATCTCATGATCAAAAAAAAATAAAACAACAAAAAATATTAGTGAGATATTTATCATTATATGAAATGTATATATTTAGTAAACTAAATTTTAAGACACTCTATTATTATCCTTTGGTAAATTTAATTATTGATATATTTGTAAATAAGAGTCGGCATAAGTTTTATAATGTGGTGAGCGCTGCTTGAATGATTTGAGATAAAGCATTCAAGTCTATTATTTACTCTTAGCTTTACAATAAAGTTCACGTTTATCACGTTATCAAATATTTATTATCAGGCTGTGAACTTTAAGAATTAATAATAAAGATTTCCCTGCAAAGAACTGATATTTTCAATGTTATCACTGAACTAGACGGTCAACAAATATTGCCGTGTTACCACTTAATAGATTATTATTCTAAAATAATTTATCATTTATATTTATAGCATGTCATTGTTGGGTATCAAATTCAATATGCATTAACGAATCATTGAGAAGGAAATATACGGCTGGATGCACATTACTTACTACTATAATTATATACTTTGGCGTAAAGATGAATATAAATATGATTAATGTACGATTTAATTATTTAAAAGATGAAGTAAATTATAAATGAAAAATGGTTATAGTTCATATTTAGGTTTATTTATTGCATAGATAAACTTCATGTTAATAGCGATCCAGTGAATATAACTAGGCGACATTGTATTTAAGAACAGAGTGACAAGTGGTTGATGAAGACGATATTATATACGTTGAAACGCCTCAGTCCTGTTGTCTCTACCATCGACCACTACGGTTCTTCCAAATAAGAAAATTTTTGTTAACTTATATTTTGTCATTATTATGGACCAAGATAACGAAAATTATCACCAATATTTTTTCATATAAAATAAACGTATTTTCTTTCTAAAGTTTTAAAACTTTGGTTAATTTTTTTCTATTTATTTTTTATTTTTATTTTCTAGTAATATTTAAATACTTTAACGTCCATTTGAAATCTAAATTTAACATTAAAGCAATATGATAATTTAATGGTCAATGGTTGTCACGGTTGTGCGATATATCAATAATACAGACATTAATAACTTGACATAAATAATACATACCTATATTTTTTAAATATATAATAATTAAGTTCAAAGAGAACAGTTCACAAAGCTTTTAAAATCTGATTTATCCACCTGACCGAGTGGCGCTGAGCAATAAATGTAATTTATGTTCAGAGAGGACTTTTTCATTTTCAAACAAGGATGTATAACATCGTGTTCCCTTTGACAAGGGTATATAAATAAGGGAAGATATTTTATAGATATATGTATGTATTTAAGTAATGCTTTGAGGTAAACTATATTGAATTGTAAACATGTAAACTAATTGAATACTACATTCATGATACCAAGAGTCAAATCTCATCATCAAGAATTTTTTTAATTCGTAAGTTATGCAATATAGACGAAGATTATAAACCTACTTTGTTTTTATTTATTATATAGTATTTTAAGATTATCTTAATATTCAGTGGTGGTCAAACTAATCACCTTTATTTTTTTTATCAAGTTGTATCTGAATATAAAAAATGTTAGGCTTATAATCTTCTTGTTTGTACAATATATTGTGTTTGTTTGTAGTATTCTTTAAATGTTTCAGCAAACATAAATATTACTAAACGACTCTTCATAATTAAAAAAAATATTAACAAAATTATTAATATATTAAATAAATAAAACAATATTTTATATTTTGGACTTCCTAAAATATGTCTCAGTTATTGACGCTAACTGAACACAAGAACACTCCATATATTATGTTATATTCCTATTAATTTTGAAATAATTAAATAGATATTTATTATATTCAAACATAATATGTAATTGCTTAATAGACGTGTGTCATATTCCCATGCATCGTGTAAGTGCTGGTTAGACCATCGTGCGTTAGTCCGAGAACGTAATGATCAGATATCTGAAACCCTTGTTTGATTCACTTGTTTTTCTGTAATTATTTTAATTATCATTTCATTTTGATTATATCCACTTTTGACTTCAACTTTGAGCATATTGCACGTAGTTTGTAACTTTAAGTAAGTTTAATACAAAATTAAGTAGTTAATTAATTTAATAGAAAACTAAAGAATAATTATTAATTATCTTTAAGAAATTATAAAATTATAAAAGATTTATGTTAAAAGAGTCTTTTTTAAAGTTAAAAGAGTTAATTATAGGGGTTGCATTTTAATTCACTATTTTAACAGTTAAAATCAGCTTTTGACAATTATGAGGTAAATATGATTTACATTTTATTTAAACAATATATAAAAATAATAATATATAATATTTAAATATAGAAATTTATTTACACCGCCTATATATTTGATTGCGATATTGTAACAGAATAGTCTGATATTAAAAAAAATGGCATATGACATCATTGTCTACATAATTTAAAAGTAACTTTTAAATTCCTTGAATTTCAAAAAAGAAGAAAAAAAAATAGTTTTGAGAAATATGTAAACAAATCTGTTTGTAAAATACAGAAATATATAAAATCTCTCCGTTACTTTGAAATCCTACAACGTCCTCTCATTTGTTTGTTTTATCAAAAGTTTGTGAATTCTTTGTTTTGTTTTCTCTAAAATATTTTAAACTTTTGAAATGAAAACTGTTAGATAGTGAAAAAAATAGTGCGTATTGTTAAAATAACTGAAGTTTAAACAGATGTGTATATTTCTTCATATATCTTGGCAAATTTTATAATCCATTTAAACTCTGAAAAATAAATTTATATTTAAATCTTATTTAAAATTTCGATAGGTAGAAAGATAAGAGTAAGAAAGAACGCTGGATCGTCACTGAACATCAATCTTCATTAACGAGGAATGAGATTAAGAAGCAAGAGCGCCTCTGCTCCCGCTTCTTACAAATTTTCATGTTATATTAAGTCAATTTGTACAGTGATAAATTACTCGACTTGAGATATTTATTTAAAGTAATAAAGAAATGTCTTAAAAATAGAAAAACGAATCGAGTAATATAAAAGTTAAGTATTTAAGAGTTTAGTAATTATAAAATAAATGAACATAAATACGAACATATTACAAGTAAACAGAATCAAGAGTACCCTATTTTATTAATATTATTTTTGGTTGGTAATAGTTTAATATCAGTTCATTTTAAGTGGCTTTTGAGTATACACAAAGCCGCGAAATGTAGCTTGTAACTATATTTGTGGCCTTTTAGGCTATTTTCAAGGTCATAGCTGTCATAATACTTTCAAGTTTCTTGTAATGACATTTAATCATCTTTAATCGACATCAATAGAGAAATCAGCAAAAATTACTTGTAATTTCTTAATATCTGTCCTAGTAATGAACCTATTACCGTTTCAATTGTCACCTTACATTTATAAAACAGCATTTCATTAGATGATATCTAAAACAAATCCTCAAATGCTATCTGGATATTCGACCCTCCATATAATAAAATAAAGTAAATACATTTTATATACTGTTTTTAATGTAATACTGTTTTTAATGTATTTCAGATATTTTTTGAATTAATATGTAATATATAGTTAGGTGTTAACGAATAACGTTCCTAAAAATATTAACATAGAACAAACAAACAGTTTATTATTTCAATTAAAATGTTAACTCGAGTCGTGTTTAAATTCAGATCTTAAAACTAATTGTTCTAATCTGTAAACTCACAATTAATGTAATAATAATATTCTTTAAATAATGATATTATATAATCTCATGTAAACTATTATATTATATATATTTATACTTGATAGTTTTAAATAGACAGAAAAAAAATTCTACTGTCTTCTTTTATATCTTTTGAAACACAAAAATACTCTTAACCTAAATTACCTATAGAGTTTAAACCTTTAGGGTTGACTAATTATTGCATAATTATTTTGGGTAAATTATAAGTCATACTAAATTGCTTCTGGTTGCTCTTTAATTACTTGAGTAATTGTTGTAAGAAGATTAAAGTACATAGTATATAATCTACATATCTCTGCGACGGGAAAAGCTTTCTGGTTTCAGGATTACGCGCAGTAATAATGTAATTGCCACAGTCTTTCCGTCAACCCTTATCAACCTTTATTCATTACTTATGCACGTTAATAAACGTATTTGGGCTCCAAAAAAATTTTTTTTATTATGAAAACTAATAGGAATAAAAATTATTTATATTTTATATTCGGCAACCACGCATTAAGAACAGGATGTATTTTTATGAAATGTTAACACCCAGATAGACTTTGACGAGGAATGAGATATAGAATAGTTTTTATTTATTGAATATATAGGTATATAATTACTTAAGTAGATATCTGATAAATCACATAAATATTTGAACTGCAAGTTATTTTAATATCTCCTTGTAAGCTATATATCAATATTATATATTTTTACAAATCCATATTTTTTTAATAACTAAATTCTTAATTGAAAGTAAGTTTTTTAATATTTATTCAATGCCAAAGCTACCACCAACTCGAAAAGATATTGCCCCAGACAAAAACGTGAAAAGAGCTGGTAACAAAACCCTAGTCTTCTCTTCTCATATTTTTCTTAAAGCAATAGTTAAAGCATTAATCATATTTATATAAAAACTTGTAAGTTCCTTCATTACTTTGTCAACCTTTACTTCGTCAGTTATAACAATGTAACCAGATAGAAATTACGTAATCCTCTAATATATGATATATGAGTTTCATATGTTAGAAGGCATAAAATTAAATATCAAATTTAAATAATAGTAGTTATTTAAATATTTTATTTGTAAATAAATATAAAAAATCGAAACGTAACAAAGTCAACACAGCTGCACCGCACGTAGTGCCAACATACCGGCGCATCGAAATGAAAAAAGCCAACATTGCTGCACAGCACTTTTACCTAATGATGGGAACATACCCGCGTATTGAAACGAAAGAAAGTCAACTAGGTTATACCGCACATGGCCTTAATGGTGCTAATAAACGAAACATCGTCTCACTCAAAACTGGACTATGAAAAATCCGATGATGATGTATCAGCCATTATGGCTAAAAGCTTAAACATAAAAAAACTCTGGACATGCGTTACGAGGAGCTCGAGCAAAGAGCATCTCCCATGTCTTAAATTAATTATTAATTGTTGAAGTTTAATTACTACGAATGCCGTTGAAAACGTCTATTATACAAGAAAATGTTTTCATTATGAAAATGCTTACGACAGTGAGCAGCCGATTTGTATCTCTCTATATATCCTCCATTTGACTATTGTTTAATTTTTAACTGACTTTTAAGATAATTGTAAAGCAATAAATGCAAAAGTGTTTATTTTATAGTATTTATTAGGTGTTTATTTATGAAGACAGCAATGAGTTTTATATTCAACTAAATATTATTTACGTTGTCTTTATTCTTACTAAACGAATTTAGATTTTCGTTTCGAACTAACATTGAAAACTCACACTGTCTTATCACCCAGGGGTTTATATCAGTTTTCATTCTCTCATGAATATTAATGCTGCAAAACTTTTATTTTAATGTTAATTTATTCCGTGATTTCTTACGTTTTGTGGTTAACGTGCTTTAGACCCAACAGTTGGACCTCTCGCACGATGTTATCAAATGCAATTGGAAATAATAGGTATGATCGAGCAGGTCTCTATAACAATATAGTGAAAACAATATAGACTTGAATTAAAAAATCTTTCGTATGTGACACATCAACTTTAATGTATGACATTTAAACAAAGAATAAAATATGTTTTTGTCATTCCTCTTTTTATTTCTTAAAGTATTAATAAATGTATTACAGATGACACTCCGAAATAGTAATTTTATTTTTTAATTTCTATAAATAAATTGTGGGTAAATATAAAAACCAGATGCTTGTTTAACTGGAAGTAAAACGTTTATGACGTTTACAAGTCTTTGAACTTTAATATACTAAAACTATCAAACTAACTTTTACATTAAGACATTTTTCACTTTAAATCAGCGAGCAAACTTGCGTTAAGTTTCAAAAACTGAGATGTATTTCCTTATTTTCTTAAGACTTTAGGTAAAGTACAAATATGTAAATAAAAAATTATCATAATATGGGATACAAGAAATTATATTTTAAATAAGGAATATTTTAGTATGGGAAAGGTTTATAATAAATATAAATCTTCAAGTAGTCTTATATGTAATTTATTAGTATTATAAATGGTATGTAATGTGTAATAGTATTTTTATATCTTGTCCAATGGATTTGATTATAGGTATTTTGATATTTAATATTTTACTGTTTTATACGTATCATTGACAGGAAAATGGAGTGTTGGTTAGAAAGTACAGTAGTTATTTTAAGTTCAGAATGAAATAAATGGCGTGTTGGGAAAAATAATGTCGCTGCAAGTTTATGAAACTTCGACTATTGATGTTGTTTTGCTTCACCTGGCAGTTAATGTTAACTTCTAAAACAATAGTGCACAGTTCTTTGCCCAAAATTAAATAATATTTTATATATTTCACCAAAGCTTGAATTAATAAAATATTATGTGATGTAAACAATATCGAATATTTTGTTTATTCTTTTAAGATCTTGGTAATTCAGGAAAAATTAGGGACATTTGAATTTTTGCAATGTAACTTTTTCATATATTTTTATTAATGAATTAATTTATTAAAATATATTTTGTTGTTGGAGCATTATTGACTTTTTAATTTTATTTCAGTAGCAGCATTATTTCAGGCGTTATTTTTAAATTTTAAACTTCTGTTTATTAATTCCTAATTTACTTAATGCACTGAAGACATCATATTAATATACCTTTGTGTCTCAAGTACCTTAAGCTTTTATTACAGGCTCGCTGTTGTTAGAAATTTAAAGATTCAACATTTATTTATCTATTATCATGTGAAAATTACATTTTATCACCAAGACAAATGAATAGCTTCTAGTTGTATCAATTTTAACATGTTGAATAAACTATATTTTAATTAGTGTGCTAGTTGTTTTGTTGTTAAGATAGCTACTACATACGAAGCTCACTTTGATCTAATTTTTTATGTAATACATTCTCAATTCATGCCTGAAATAAAATCAAAGCATGAAATAAAATCGAAATATGAAAATTTTACTCAACATATTTCTTAGATTTTTTGCCCCCGAAAGATTCGGATTAATATGCGAATCTAACTGAATACTACATAAATGCAGCAGGTGTTTTGGATCTGGAATTAATTATATAATTACCCACATGTAATAATATTATTCACATGTAAATACATAAATACGAATTATTTATTATAAGTATATATTAAAATATAATACTGTAAAATAAAATAGATTTACTTTCATAAATAATTAATATTAGTAAAGCCTTTCATGACATTATCCTCATTAATTATTATACGTATTTTAATAATATATTAAATACTATTTGAAACTATGAAAATAATATAAATAGTCGTTATTTTAAAATCATTGCTTATCCTTTGTGATTGTTTGATACACGTTAATGAGTCCTTAAATATAATAATATTAAGTATAGAATTATTAAATATATGGCAGAGGGAATATTTTAGAGGTCACAAGTGTAAAATTTGTTCGTGTTGATATAAATTTTCATTCATTAAAGATTCCGTTTCAACAAACTTCATTTAACACATAGTTTATAAAATTAGTTCTCAGAAACATACCAACCTGATCTTATGCTAGCCTAAAGTCAACCCTCTAAGGAAACAGTATAAGAAAAATACGTATAAATATAAATGGAATGTACATCCATATTAAATACGTATTTCGTTTTATGATATTTTATAAAGAAAAAATGTACACATTATCATTGTATTGCTTATACATTAATATATTTTGATATGGATTCATATTTTATTTGGAACCTTTGTTATTTTGAATAAGATATCTCTAAATAATTAAATCATGTACTGCAAATCAATAAATGGAAAATGATATATATTAAAATGATATAAATTAACCCAATTACCTATTGATCTAGATTAGAAATGATAACTGCAGTAAATATGTTGCCATTATGACAAATTATATTTCGACGCTAGTATTAAGCTAGCACATATAATATAATATATATTATATTCAATGGAACAATTAGTGGTCTTCCCACGGAAATGCTTACAAGTGACGTGTGTAATTAAATGTCTCGCTAGAGGCATTGTTACTGGCACTATAAACGTTCTGGATCTGTTAAATTGAATTTAATTCTTCTCTGATAAATATTTGAGCTCTCCTGGACGAACGAATTAAGTTCTACCCAATTTTGTTACATATTTTTACATATAGTAATTAAACGGTCATTATATAAAGTAAACATCTTTCAAAACAAACATATCCCCAAAATATATTGATTTTATTCATGTAGCCTTTATTTTCCAAAAAATAACAGATATAATAGGCAGACTTCAAGCTAAAATTCTACTAGTCAATCCGCGAATATAGCAATTTTCTTGTATTGACAAGTCATTATAATAGGAGTGTATCATCACATGGAGTAGAAAAAATGAATAAATTAATTTTGTTTTGCATAAATAGAGTATAGAATTGCACTTTAGCTGAATTGGTTATCATAAAGTAGAATTTTACTATTACTAAAACAAGATAGAATGTAAAATAATATCAGAATAAAATTTAAAATATATTCTTTGATATATATATATAAAACGCAGGAGGCACTTTTATGATTTAAAATACAAATTAAAATTTACAGTCTATCAATATATTAATATATCAATAGTCAATTTTGCATTCTATTCTATATAGTTATAGTATTTGGCGAATAACAAATTTTTTTTCTACAAAAATATTTATATATGTCAATAGATCTGGCATTTTATACTAAATCTAAACAACGAATACTCATGAACATACAAAATTTTCACTAGAAATTATAAGGACAAAATTTCAATTTAAAAAAATTGAAATTTGTATTCTTGATCTTAAGAGCAACGAATATTTAAATCGTATATAAATGTCGATGAAGTCAAATTTAATATTTAGCCCTAAAACTTTGAATAAAACCCACCTTAAATCTATTCAGGTCCTGTGAATGCTCGAGAATAATCAACCAATTTTTTAGATCATTGTGGCCATAAAATGTAAATTTTTACTAACAATAATTTGTTAAGAGTTATGAGTGAAAAAAAAAACAAATTTGTAGGCGTCTGGCTAGCATACTGTTTCAGTTTTACTAATAATTACGTAAAAAATGAGTTGTAGTCTTTGATATAGGAGTAGATACGAATTCATCGCCGCAAAGGAGGCCGCGGAGCGGGACAGGGAATCAGCCTCGTCCGCTGACCCGCTCCGTCGGGGAAGACTGGGTAGAAGGAGGCGGGAATACGCCCGCCGCTTCCTTCCCCAGTTGTAGGCCTGGTGAGGGGGGAGGGTGACCCCTCTTACCTAACATAGGCCTGCGATGGGAGGGTGCTCTACGTTGCTCGGGGCACCCTAATTCGGGGGGTCCCGCCGGGGCGCCACGGTGTGTGCTAACGCGATCTCGTGACGTCCCATTACGGCAAAGAGGGCAACCGTTGGTTTTTTAGTGGGTAGCCTTAAAAATGGCAGCATCCTCTATGCTGCCGGGTAGTCCCACATAACCCCCGGCCGTCACCCCCCTGGGCCGACGGGGTACCTGTAACGGGTTTTTCCAAAGGGGAAACAAAAAAAAAAAAAAGTAGTAGATACGAATATAAAGCATCATTATAATATATTTTACAAATCTCATTATACCAAAAGTTTTTAATATTTGAAAAATAAGTCTCTGTACTGTTTCTTTTATACATAGGACTAAACAAATAATATAGCAGTTAGCACTTTAATAGTAATTTCTAAACCTTCTTCGTGTAAGCCCTAATGTACCTCCAAGTTGTAGTAGTTTGAGATTCTCTTCGACTGTTGTATATATAGGTATTGCGCTAGTTATCATGATATATTGAAGCAGTGTTATTTATTATCTTTGGTTTTGTGATTCTTTTTTGACAAGTTGTTAGATATAATATATATATATATATATATATATATATATATATATATATATATATATATATATATATATATATATATATATATATATATATATTTAAAAGTAACTAAGGATATGCGGTGTTTCAATGAACAGTCGCCCTCTAAAACACTATTGGTGTTAAGACTTTATTTTTAAATAACAGAAGGACAAATGAGGTGTGGGTTACTGGTGAAATGTGATGATCGCCGCCCACGAACTCTTGCAACATCCGAAGATTCATAAAAGCGTTGCCAGGCTTGGAGATAGGATTTACGACTTTTTTGAGGTACCCATGTCGTATCGATCTGGAAACACCGCCGAAGAAACTTTATTCCACTTCTATGTGGTACGTGGAAGAAAGGTCCTTGAAAACCGTACAGTAAAAGATCGTCACACCTCCATGAGCTAGGAAAATTTTATCTACATATTACGAATCTCTGAGTTCTTTTATCTACAATTCATATTCCCAACTAGAGTAATTTGTTCTTTTTTGCTAACAAAGAGTTTTATAATTTCAATGTTATCTTCTATCGATTTTAAGTAAGCCGTATTATTTGTCAGATTATAGTTTAATAAAACTGTTTTGGAATTGCCAGTAACTCTGATATTCATAGTTTGCCCAGATATTTACCCCGCTGCCACTCAAGAACGATACGATAAATATCTAAATAAAAAAATAAAATTTTCAGACTGACTGGTACTTAACAAATTCCAAAATTGCCATAGAAATTAGTTATTATAAACCTTTACCTTATTTTAATTATATTCTTATCTAATTTAATTTGAGCTATTACATAGACTTGTTTATTCAATAACTAAAACGTTTTTATTAAACACGTCAGTACCAACGTGTCACTATTATTTATCGTACACACGTAACTAAGGCTTCGCTGTAATTACGATGCCATACCAGTTTCTTGACTTAAAATTAAATGAAATAGGAAGACAGTATATATTATTAAACTAACTACGAATATATTCAAAAAACAAAAATATATTTTTTTTATATTTTGCCGCAACTGATCTATGAATTCTTATTAAACTCAAAAAAATATATGTGATTTTGAAAAAAGTGTTTTGACTGAAACTGATCATAAATCTTCATTAACAAGTAAGCCTACGTTCTTACGTCTTCCCATTTTTTAAACTATATTATAATAAGTCAATTGGTACAATGTTAAATTACATGACTTGAAATAATTAATCAAAATTTTGTTTTAAAATGTCAAATGGACTACTAATGTTATACAACCTAGAATTCATTTTTACTAATATTAAACGATATATTTTTCGAGAGTGCCAGAGAAAATTAAAAATTCTAAAATCAGGACGAAGACTTTTTACATTATGTTACTACTCTTCGTGATAATAAAAGAATAAATTTCTTATCCTAAACCTAAATATGAATAAATAAGAAGAAAAGAGAATCAAGAATTACTGATTTTATTAACATCATTGAAAATGCCGACCATACCATAATTTTATGTATTAATAAATTATTAATTTGTCAGTCAGTTTTAGTTTTACTAGCAAAAAGAAAAAAAAATAAGAGTATGTAAATCAATATTTATATTAGCAAAATATTGTATTGTATTTAAAAAAACAAAGATGTATTATTCTAAAAATATTATAATTAACATTTTTATGTCTATGGATATTATTGTAAATATGTTAACAATAGCAAAACAGCTTTCATTCTATAACATTAGGTAAAGGTTTTAAAATTTCACACATTTTGCTATAAATTATAACGAGACCATAATTTATAGCAAAACATGTGCTTCGGAATCTACCTACTAATGTGAAAATATGAGCTAGATTTTTTTATTTTTTTTAAATTCTTTATTTTTATGGGACTTTTATCCGATTCGGATATGTCAGCCCCATCATATCCTAAATTACAATTAGAAATACATTTAATTATCATCAAAACAAAAAATATAAATAACTAAAATCCAACAATAAACAATAAAACAATACAAAAAATAAAAACAAAAACACGCACACCTACTTATGTAAGTGTATATAAACAGTTTTAAATTCAATACTTCATTAGCACCTGTGCAGAAACATTTCTATAACAGATTTAAAACTATCTGTTGCCGGCTGACCAAGGAGGCTCGCAAAACTACCTACATCATATCTATTAATGTAATGTTTCTGCACAAGAGCTTCCCTCTGTGATTTATACTTACTACATTCTACTAATAAATGTTGTACATCATCCATCGTACCACAGATATCACAATTGGCGGAATCAGTCTTTTTCATTAGGAATGAAAACTTGTTTGATGGATAATGTCCAGAACGTAATCTATGAGCTAAAACTATATATTTTCTACTTAATTTAATATTGTGAAACCAGGGGAAACGAAGAGGCTGGCATTGAATGGTGTTGTACCAAATTCCTTTTTCTCTACTTCTTAAGTCAAAATATTCATTAAATTTAACACAACATTTTATTTTAAAATTATATAAAATTTCTGTATAATAAGGAACGTCAGATATCTCTGTACCTACAGTTATTGCTAATTTTGCTAATTTATCAACCTCTTCATTTCCTCTTAGACCGATATGAGAAGGAACCCATTGCAATCTCAGATTTATATGATTATAATCATATATTTGTTTTAAAATTTTAAAAGCAATCGGTAGGCCTCTGCTATACCCAGAGACACATCGAGCTAAATGTTGTAAAGCACTTTTGCTATCCGTTAAAATAACACAATCTTGTGAATCAAAACCCCGAATGTATGTTAAAGCTTCTGAGATTGCTATAAGCTCCATCGCCATGATAGACAGTTGTTTTTGTGTTTTAAACATAGCGGATTCCCTTTCACGTAAAAGCCAAAATGCTGCTCCAGACCCCATCTTAGTTTTGGAGCCATCTGTATAAATCTGCACCCATCCATCATATTTATCTTTAAGTTCATTTGTTATTAAGTATTTTAAATAGTCAGGTTGAAATTCTTTCTTTGAAGTTACTATACAGTCCAAATTTGTCCTAATTACTTTATTTATATTTATATAAGATACCCAAACATCTAATTTATACATTTGTAATATGTCACTATCAAAAATATTATACTCTTTACATTCATTGTATATTGTGTGCAAAAGTGGCTTCTTTTTTGATTGCCAATATCTTCTATGGAAATTAGAGTCGTGGTCGTTTAACGTATGAATAGTTGTATTGTTAGACCAGCTCATATTTTTAACTAAATATTTGTATGCTAAATATAGACGTCTTAGAAACAATGGTTGGATACACAGTTCGCTTTCCATTATATGGATGGGAGTACTTTTGATAAATCCACCTATAATTCGAAGTGACTGGTTCTGTATTCGATCAAGTTTTACTAGATGTGTCTTTGCACTAACATCGTACAAAAAGCTGCCATAATCAATTTTGCTTCTAATTAAAGAAATATACAAATTTCGTAAGTACTTTGGGTGAATACCCCAACTGCCACCCGCCAACACCTTAAATAAATTTAAAATTTTCAGTGATTTTTCAATTAAAGTTTTAATATGTGTATTCCAACGCAACGATCTATCTAACCACAATCCTAAATATTTTATATTTTCTTCTATGCATACAGTATTATTATTATTATTATTATTATTAATATTGTTGTTGATAACTAGATTTATCTGTTTTGTTCTATGTCCTCTATGAAATATACAAACTTTTGTTTTACTGAGCGATAATTGAAGACCTATGATATCTAAATTTTTGACCAACGTATTTAAGGCTTCTTGTAAGTTTTGTTCACATATAAATAAGTTTTTGTTACTAAGGTAAAAAACAAAGTCATCGGCATATTGCGAGATGAAAACATTGTTAATTTGATTACAAATTCTATGAGTGGTTATATTAAAAAGTAATGGAGATAAAGGATCCCCCTGTGCTAGTCCCCTATTAGTGTGTCTCACCTCAGTAGAATCAATATTATTTTCGTATTTAATTAATAATTGTCTATCGCTTAGAAAAGACCATAGGTATTTACAAATATTTTTTCCTACCCCCAGTTCATCTAAAATTGTAACTACTTTTTCAACTAATATATTATTGTAAGCGTCCTCGATATCCAAAAAACATGCCACTGTAGGTAGTCTGTTGGTGAATCCAACTTGTATATAAGTTACAAGTTTTGTTAGACAGTCCAGACTGGATTGAGATCTTCTAAAACCAATGGTATATGGGGCTAACATTTTATTTTTCTCAATAAACCATTTAATCCTTTTATTCAAAATGATATGAAATGTTTTGCAAAGACAAGAAATGAGTGCTATAGGTCTAAGTTTGAGATTAGAGTTAATTTTAGCAATAGGTATAATCAAAGTTTTTCTCCATTGGGCTGGTACGAAACCTAACCTTAATATGGCATTGTAAATATTTAGAAGAAACAGTTTACCATTTGAAGGTAAATTGAATATCATTGAATAAGTTATTTCATCAATACCTGGAGCAGTATCCTTCTTTTTCAAACAGCATTCCAGTTCTTGTATCGTCAGTAATTGTTGTAATAAAGTATTACGAGAGTTGATTATGGGTGTGCAATTAATTACAGAATCGGGAGTTAAGTTATACAATAATTCTTTTACTTTTTCGACTGGAGGAATCAACTTATGTTTCCCATAACCCTTAAACCAACGCATTTTATCCCACATTTCAGACGAAGAATTCGACTCATTAATATTCGAACAAAAATTTTGCCAGTCTGATGTTCTGGCTTTCTGCATTAAAATATTCGAATTGCTAGTCTTTCTCTCCAATAGAGTAAGGTTAGTTGGGGTGGGATTTCTGCGAAAAGTTTTAAGTGCTAATCTACGTTCCGCAACAATTCTAGACAAAGAGGGTTCCCAATACCCCTTGGATTTAAATTTATTTGTAAGATCAGAAGAATATATTACTTGGGGAATATACTTGTTAGCTGCAATTTTTATAATATCAAGAAAATTATCGTAGTGGAGTTGCAAATCTTTTGATGACCAGTCGTTAGAATTATTAAAATATTGAAATGTGCTAGCTAAATATTGTTTATAAGAATTCCAATCTGCCTTTTTAAAATTAAATTTTTTATAATGTTTTAAATTATCTTGAAAAATTAATGAAATTTTGATGAATAGATGGTCACTTCCTAAATTTTCATTAAAAACTTGCCAACCAAAATTTATTGCTGAATCTGAAGACACAAAACTTATATCAGGGCTTGATCTTTGTAGAGAACCATTTACTAGTTTCACTCTAGTGGGATCCCCATTATTGAGTGATACGAAGCCATTTTCTAGTGATGCTTCATATAAATAAGTACCTCTTGAATCTGTCTTGTATGACCAGTTGGAATGATGGCCGTTAAAATCGCCTAATATAAGTGTCTTTTTAGAATTTATTGAAAATATTTTATCCCAATCAGATTGACTAGTTTGAACCGAAGAAGGGCAATATATACATAATAGAGTATCTAAATATCTAACATTTAATATTTTAATACCAACAGCTTCTATTCCAATATTATTGGAATCTACAGACAAAATATGCGATTTAATTGATTTATGAACAATGATGGCTACTCCCCCATAAGAATCTTCACGGTCTTTTCGATAAATGTTATATCCACTTACATGAAGTAACGAATTTGTATCCAACCAAGTTTCAGAAATAGCAGCTATATGAATTTTTTCCTGGTGTAATAAATTGTCAAACATTAATAACTTGGGTTTCAAACTTTGTGCATTCCATTGTACAATATTTAATTTAAATTCTTTATCCATTATAGAAAATTTTAGATAAAATGTCATATAACTTTCCTTCATTCAAAAAACTCATTAAAAACAACTTACATTCTTCAACAACAGCTTTAACTAAAAATATGATTTTATCAAACCAGTTATTCTCTTTAGATAATATAATTTCTTTTATTTTTCCTAGTAGCTTCCAAACGTTAAATCTCTTCAGTTCCTCATTTTGCTCCTTTGCTGTAGATTTGTTTTGTAAATCTTGATCACTGTCCTCACTTTCCTCATTATCGTAAATAACTGTTTCTTTATTATTATTAGCATTATCTATTTTCCTTATTTTCCTCTTTTTATTTCCATTATTTTTATTCCTATTTGTCTTTTTTTCTATATCTACTTGTTGCTCATTATTTTCCTCTTCTTGTAGTGTAGACCCGTTTCTAACGACACTGCTGTAAGTTCTAGCATTCAAATTTTCTCGTACATGTTCGATATAGCATGAATCAATATGTTCATTGTTACATGTATCTTCTAAAGTCTTTGTTTTTTCCTGTTTTTGTTTTAATAAGTATATATCTAATGCTCTTTTATAGGTTATATTATTATTACTCATTATGACACGAATCTCTTTTTCCTTTTTAAAAAAAGGGCATGATTTGTCTAAAGCCATATGGGGACCTTTACAATTGACACAATAAAATTCTTTAGTCTCACAATTATCATGTGTTTTAGCGCATTTTGGACAGATGCTTTTATTCAGTTTACAATATTTTCGAATATGTCCAAAAGACCAGCATCCTGAGCATCTTGTAACTGGAAACTCAAACTTTTCCACATCGAACCTAAATCCATATGCTTTGACTGATAAAGGCATAACAGGGTTTCGAAAACATAGTCTCATAGTTTCACTCTCAATCCACTTACCTTCAATGTTTAAACGTCTCAAACGTTTAGCTGAGATAATATCGTAATCGCATTCTAAGTTTTCTAGTAATTCTTTTTCACTTGTATCTAAATCTACGCCCTTAATGATACCATAGGATAAATTTCCAATGTTGGTAAATTGAGCTCTTATATCCATATTTACTAATTTTTTCAAATTTATAAGTTTTTCAGCTTCTTTTTTATCATCAAATTGAACAAAAATTTTAAATGGGCTTTTATATTTTATTTTTAAAACATTCGTAATGTTTTCATCTTTTAAGAACCTCGCAAAAGCCATTTGCTTTGGAAGAGTTTTTAATCCAAATAAACTTACTTCATAAACATTTTCGGGTATGTCTGTACTATTTTCATTAATTATTCTTTCCTTTTCATAAGATTCATATCCAATCGTTCTCTTAGTTCTTCTTTTCGACACCACCGTAAATACATCCTCATTGCTATAATTGGGATCTTCAGTCTCTCTTGGTCTTTTTTCAACTTTTTTATGTATAAATTCGTTGTTAACGCACTCAATATTTGGTATAATATCGATTCGATCAATATTCTGAACTTCATTACTCTTATCGGAATGATTCATAACATCGTCTTCCATCTTCACTAACAATTAACTAAAATGAGGGTACTTTAATAATATTACAAAAATTAACGCACGGACTACTTTAAACACTTGCGCTCGCTAACGCAGTTCACGCGCGACTGGAGCTAGATTTACAAATTAAAATAATATTTACGTTAAATATAAAAGAAAATGCTATTGCCAAACGAATTTAGATTTTAGTTTAAAACTAACATCTAAAACAAACGATATCTTTCCACCCAGGGGTTTATATAATTATTCACTCTCTCATGAATATTAATGATGCAAACCTTGTATATGGCGGAGGTTTTAAAAAATATTTACCTCTAACAGAACTAATTATATATAATGTCTTAATGACATTATTAGAATAATATAAAAAGTTAAACTTTTGATTTCTGTTTAATTTCATAATACAAAAACAAACCAAATCGATCTGGTAGTTTAGCTACAATATTTTTCTTTCTTAAAATAACCACGAACCATATATATCACTTTATATACGGTTCGTGGTTAATTTTATTTTAAGACTAAGACTGAGAATTCGAACACTCTTTATAATTAAATGTAACCATTATTAATAATTAATACATTTTAACAGTTTGTCGTTATTAAGTTAAATATAATTGTATTTAACGTGATAACGACAAACTGTTTCCAAATTGCGTACTCGTAACATATTGGTCAATTTTGTTAGGCAGAGAACCGCTTTTGAGAACAAATATTCATTATCTATCTGTGTCAAGAAGATTTACATTTTGTCCCTTTACATTTTTATCGGCTTCTCTGAGACACGCATGTTTATCTTTAATAAGTATATTAGTTTTAAGTGTTAGCTTATTATGTGATTTCTTATAAGTTTTGTAGTAGTTGATGTTTAGAGCCACATTGGCCATAATCAACATTGCGCGAATCGTCCAATCCAAAGTCATTAGTTTATAAAAATGTCCTTTATTTCTATCTGGCTCACAGAATTGTATTTGCAATGAGCACCATTTTAGAAGTAAAAACAGAGACAAATAATCTAATAAAAGTATTAAAAAATCAATTTATATAATATTAGGTTTGGAATTTTTCAAAAAAAAGGTACAAAGTAATACAAATCATATTAAATTTTACTAATTTGTTCTGTAGTTATGGGAACAAAAGTTTGTTCTTTTTAAGAATTATTCTCTCTATACAGTTGAACTTAAATACATTTTTAAAATTTGGAATAATATTTGTGAAGATATAAAGATTCATAAACATATGGTTATATGATCTAAACAAATTTAAAACTTTTAAAGTGAGTGAATTATATTCAAATATGTTTATATTAAAATTTCCATAAGTAATTAACGGTTTACCTGAATGTGACAGTTTGATTAAAACTTCATATATAATTTATCAGATTGGTAAAGTTAAACAACCTATAAGCACTGAATGAATTACTTTTATTCAGCTAAGGCTAGTTCAATTGCCCGTTTTACAGTATGGTTTACGGTCTTTACGTTCTTTGAATTTCAAGTTTATTTCAAAAAAATAAAACCCACCAGGTATTGAATTAAACCTATTAATTACTAATCTGTTTGTTATCTGGTCATATTTTTTTTTTACTTTTAAGGGAACAGTAATATAAAAGAAATTATTACTAAAGCTATTTAAAAACATCTCAACTTGTAACTCTTTATTTCTCATACACTGCATATGTCGATGCATCAGGTTGATACAGTTGACATTATTATTGTTTTTTGTTATTTTAAAAATATTTTGTCTTTTTTTTTTTTTTTTTTTTAAATAACAATTTTAATTAGGAATGTCAAGTATTTGGCGTCAGGATTCATCTTAACAACTAGTTTAAACTAACATTGTTTGTAATTACTAATCAATAAAAGCAGTTTGTGTTTTTACACCTTTGTGTATAATATTATAAAAGATTTATAAATTTTTAAGCACATAGGACATCAAGGACAGTGTATAACTTTGTAAGTTGTCAGTTTTCAATCAGTTTATAGAGAGAGATTATTAATCTTATATATACAAATTTTTTGGCAAATTAGTACATTTTAATATTTTTTCATATAATATACAGGTTATGTACCATTTTTCATTGAAATACAATGATGTCTAGTTGAAAACACAACACGTCATCAAGTTACGTAATGACATTATACTCATGACCCATTTGTTTAGTGTGTTCCAAACAAAGTTGCACTAATTGGCATTTTTACACAGGGACATATAGCAACATTTCATTTCGTTATTTAAAAAAGGAACATTAAATTGTTATAATTCTTTATGTTATTACAAAATAAAAGAGTATCTCAGTCCTTTTAAGTTGTACTTTTTATAATTCTGAATTTAAAATAATTTTTGGATTCACCCATGATCACTTATAGACTTCATGTTTGCTTATACACCATATATACTTATATATATATTATATCAGATTAACACCCACGCATTAATATTTTTAAAACACCGGAATCGTTGATCCCATCAGGACCATCGCTTCCGTTCATACTTTATCCATAATTTAAGTTTTGCAATGATAAAACTCACTAGATTTACGATAAAATAAACACACAGAAAATATAATCAGTTGATTTAAGAGAATTACAAATTGAATTAAAGTAACAATTAAATTTCCAAGTAATAATAGTTACCGAGATTTCAAGACAACCTTGCCATTTGAACGCTCGAACCCAAGTAGATCTATCTCCCACCGAGCGCTTCATTCAGACGTGTCCGCGCCCCTCTTAGCGGTGATTGGTTGAGTTTAATAGTTCTCCGATATGACACCAGAGGCGCTGAACACATCTGAACAGCACAACTTTACAAACAGATTACTAGGGTTAGCCATGACCAGATACAAACATTAGCCCAATGATCATGTTTAAATAATCTTTAAAAGGATGACCCTTAAAACATAAAGTGGTAGTCAATTTGAAACAATTTGAAGATGAATGGTGGTATGTAAAACAATACTTAGATGGCGCCACGTAAACTTAATCAAAAACAACTTTCAAACAAAATGTTTAAACTGAATGGTTTTGAATACAAACATTTATTCGATAATTAAATTTATAAATAAAACTTCGGAATGCAATTGGACGCTGGTCTGAAATTACTGATCTTAATTTCAAACCAGCAACCATTTCGCTGTGTAGTCAAAATATCATCCATTTACAAAAATATTTGACGGAGCTTAATTATGACAACAAACAATCATTGTAATCATTAAACAAACTTATCTTAAGATTTATTAAGTTTACTTGTTACTTGAAACCATATTAACATATGTAATAAGAATGCGGCGACATATATATATATATATATATATGGCTTAAATAAGCCAACATGAAGTCTGTTCAGGTCCTGAGAGTTCAGGAGATTACTTAACCAACTAATTGTACAACATTAGTTTGTAAAATAATTTCTTTAACACATGTACATGTACAAATTATTGCCTATTACAAATCACATTTGAATAGTTTTCAAAGATTTTAAGAAAAAAAAAAATTAAAATGCAGTCTAAAGCATCTTTTTTTGTCAGGAAATGCATGTACGCATTCCAGGCGCGTCGGGGGGCGCAACCTGGGATATCTGGGACTCAAGCGAGGTAATACCCACTAAAACCTGACAGTGAAAGTAGGAGGGCCCGCGGAACTCCTTGCGGAACGTCACAGGGCCCCCATCCGCCGGCTATTGCTAGCAACGTATCGGGGGAGCTTGGCACCCGTGGCTAAAGCACCTGTATCAACTAGTCCTTTTTAAGAAGATATTATGATGAAAAAAAAATAAGAAAAATCTTTGGAGACTCGATTCGTTTTTTACTTAAAGTCGATTACATTGAGCAAATTATTTGCAATATACACACATATTTACACAATGAGATTGCAGAATTCGATATTTTAGATGTCAAAGGCGTGTCAGAAAATAGATGTGTTTTTATATTGTTGTAATCCATCCTCTCCGGGATTCTACTCCCGAAGGGTTTAGTAATTTATTATTTTGAAAATGCAGTCGGTTTTGTCTGCGTCAAAACTAGCATACTGTTTCATGCCGCTAGTACAATATATACATACATAAAACATATGTAATTGTAATTCATATAAATAGGAACAAATATAACAGATCATAATCGTAATTTTGCGAGTCTGGTTGTATTAAGAAGATTTGAGGTAGACGCGAAATAAGTTGAATGAGTTTCATATTTGGTTTATTAGACTTAAATACTTATTTCTATAGCTTCGTACAACGATGATAATTTATTACTCTGGAAATGTACTTCACAGTTATCTTTAAGCATTTGAACAACAATATTGTATTTAGACTTTCTCTAACTAACTTTTCAATCGCAATAAATATAATAAGTAATTACAAAGAGTTCTATGTGATAATTGATGTCGATATATTTAGGCGCTGTCAATATCTTTATATCATTTTAATTTATTCATTATATTGTAGTATATAATGATTTACAAATAGCTAAGTATATTAAGATGTTTCAATGTAGTAGCTTTCTGAAACAGTATTGTTATTAGGATTTTTTATACTACAGCACTGGTAATTCGTGATTAGTAGTTCGTTTTAACTTTATATGACGTAAAAATTAATATTTTCTATTTGATGTTAATTGTAGTTCGTGAACAATACAATTGTTACGATACTTTTATTAAGTATGTATAACATTATGGTTTCCCCGTTTAGTGAAATGTTGAGCATTCTCATTTTATATTACGAACCTTTCACTTTTTGAAGCTATTATTTTTAGTCTTTACAAGGGTTGTTCTTATGAATAATATTATAAAATAGAGAATTATAATATTAAAACTACATTATATTGAAAAGCGTATCGCCAATCACATTATAAATAATGATACCATTTATCAGACAGCAAATATGTAACATAATACTAATTTCATACTTAGATAAGTTAACATTTTTAGTTAATTGCCACTTGTCCTAACGCTCTTATCATTAAAAATATTCTGAGCACTTTAAGATATGACTTTTAATAATGTAGATTTGAGTATTTTAAATCTTTTATAAAAACACGTGATGTTAACTGTGTCCAAGTATAAATTATAAAATAACTTCCCACTAAGTAATGAGTGTAACACGTTTTACTCAGTACAAGAGACCTTTTAAATTAATAACTTTGACTTACATTATAAAAACTTGCAAAAAAACTAAACCGTTTTTTAATTTTATTTACTTTAAAGCCAAGAATATTGTTAATATTTTATACTGCGATAATAAAAGTTAATTAAAAAGGTCATGTTAAAATAATTTTAAAAATATTAACAATATTATCGATCTCGTAATTTACATTACTAAAATATATTTCCTATTGTTTTTAATTGAGAAGAGTGTGTTTTATTATTTCTGCTACCTTCTCGAAAGAATTAAAAATGAAATTATTCGTTTTACTAACACTAGTGATAAGAAATGCTGTAAGGACATTATGGTCGGTAATTATTAATAAAACCTAATACTTATATCGTTATTATGACGTTTGTCCATACTAAGTTATGATTATACAATAAATATTCATTAGGTGTAGTTAAAAAATATATATTTATGTCAAACAAACATCATTCATTGTTGTTTAACAAATTTTTTAATTGTTCAATAGTGCGTACGTATATTCGAACAGATATACCATGTAAACCAATAAGTTTGGTAAAGGAGACATTTTCTCCGTATATGCGACATTAATTATGTAAGGTTTTTCGAATTATTATCTCTAATTAAAAATTTATTGTATAAGTTAGAGTATGTAATGATCTCAAGAATATAAAAAAAGATTAAATAACACGCTTTTATAAGTAGTAAAGTTTTAAGGAAAGTGCCATGGATATTATGATATTTAATCAAGTGGGAAGAAAAGGTTAAAATCATTTTATCTTTCGTTTAATAAGCAGTCTCGTAAGGGCATGTAATAGTTTTATTGATCTTTAATATTACCAACCAACTTAAGAAGTCAACAATCTAATATAATCCTTTTAGTTAAACACTAACACAGTGTTTTATTTTATATTTCTGATAATGATCTTATATTTGTATTATAAATATGTTATGTTCTGAAAATTTAAAAACAAGATTTTAAAAAGTATTTGTTAAAAATTCTTTAATTTTTATAATGTATTTTTGATATTTAAAAGAAGCAATTTTATTACAAATTAAAAATAAAATATGTGTGTTATAAAAAGCGTACTGATACCAAACTATATTATGCTCTGAATATGCCTTTACTACCAAAATTAGAAATAACTTTAGGTACAGCTGACAAACTTTGAACTAATTTACTTCAAAGTGTCTGTCATTTCTAACTTTCGTAATATATTGCAAAGCAATTTATTATATTCCATTGAAATATATTATAATGTTTTTGACATCTAAATCTCTTTTAATAGTTAAGGTAAAATATTCTTGTGTATGTATATCCTGATATATATACTCATTCCGTAAAAATCGTTTCAAATATATGCCAAAAATGTTTATTTAGTAATATTCTCCCATTTCAATGATTCACACTAATAAATATTTCAAAAGTAAAAATAAAAACTTTTTGCAAAAAAAGCATAGTTTGGTTTTTCTTTTCTAGTAATAACAGAGTTTGATATATGTATTTATGTCCATAAAAACATAATATATTAGTAATATTTCTAAGTTTTATTTAGTACTTAGTTCAATTCCATTAACCTTTTGTAGATGTTAGAATTCTATGTCAAAAAATTGTTACGAGAAACTCGTACGTACTCGTATTTTTAGATATCCTGCTACCATAAATATATATTTTTAAAATTATTTGCAATGTGTGGAATATTAATTACTTGTAGTATTATTTATTTACTTGGTGTGAATTCATCCAACTTCCGTTTGAAGATTATTTAAAAATTTGAAAACTTTATAAAACATGAAAAATGAATATAAGTTCTTCGCAATTCGTAATAACCATAATTTTTTGAATATTTTACAAAACTTTTTAAATTTTTTGATATTTGATAATTTTATTTCTCTGTACTGCTTTCTAATAATCTCTTTAGTATAGTTTAAATCAATTGTTACAATTTCATCCAAGTATTTTATTAATGTATTTTTGTTACAATTTCATTCAAGCCCCGAGTCTCGAATGCTGGGCTCACATCACCACTCCAGTGGGCGCCGAGAGGAGTGCGACGCTGCGGCAGGCCACGGAAACGCTAGCAGAACGACCTCGTCTCCTTTGACAGCGAATGGTGGGATATACGCGAGGGACAGGGACGTCTGAAAAGTTTGGTGTAGACCTTTGCCCAGCACTGGGACGATATAGGTTAGGAAAAAAAAAATCATCAAATTTTAATAAATCCATCATCGATTGTCATATCGAGGCATAACACTAATTTTAACTAAAGATAAATAAATATATTTTGATATTTAAACCAAATGCAATCAAAAGTAATTCCAACCAACCAAATGCAATCAAAATCAATTGCGTGATACTAGGAACACATAAATATTTGTATAACAGATTTGTAACATATATAAACCACAAACAGGGTTCAAAGAAATATTTTTTTATTATTATTAGTATTTTTCTGGTATGGGGATCTGATCTATTTTATTTATTTTTGGAAAAATTCATTACGGATACACCGTGCACCACGAAGGTGATAGTGGGAAGTACGTGGGCCTACCCTCTAACATAGAGTACGTTGCCACTTTTAAAGCTACTTCTAATTCTTAAAAAATACTGTCTATGAACCTCTCTGATTTTTAGTTTTCTGATCTATTTTGCCTTCTATTGAACGTAATCGTGCAACAGATTTTATTTATTCTGACAATAATAATTCAAATAAATAATAAGATTAAATATTTTAATGTATGAAATAAATTGTATTTTTATGTATATTTATAGGTAAGATGGAAGGGTGTAAGGTTATTGTATTAATTAATATATGATTATTATTGTATTCTTAAATATAGAAGTTAAAGTATTTAATATTAGACTAGAGAATGTGTTGCTATCATTATTATATTTTGATACAATTGTTAAATATTTATTTAGTATATAGTATGTAATCACTACACACTGGACAGTCAGCGATCATTAATTGTTTGCTCACATAATTGTAAAGACGAAAATAGGGTACTTGAAAAATAAATTACAAGTGTTGAATTTGTCTGTATTATTTGAAAATACGAATCCTGAGCTTATTTTTTAATTGTTTGTTTGAGAAGCGCCCGATGTGTATTGTTAAAATAAATAAATTATTGTATGATATAAATTTTAAATTCCAGAAATCGTAAGATTTCAAGTATATTATGATTATTTTAACCTCATTGACCCCGTTTAACCTAATAAATCATAAAGTAATATTAAAACCTTATTGATTTAGTGGAAAGCAGTCCTCAATAAGTTCGTTGAACGCGGCTTCAATTAGGAGTAATCTATTGGAAAACTTTAACAGACAATTACATATTTGCCGTCGATATTAAATTCCTGTTGTTTCTCAAAATTTATGATGGTTTTAACTTATTTTAGGCAATCTTGGTAATCATTTTGCTATGACGATTGGCAAGGGATTGTGGTGCCATTTTAAATAAAAATATGAATTATACGTAAATAGATCTGAGTTGTAAAAGCTTCAATGTCTGATATGTTTTCATACGATTCTAGTTATCTGCAAACATTTATAAGCAGTATTTAATTTTTGAATTTAATTTCCAACTATTAATTAAGAAAAAAATAATATTATGTCTCTGTTATTATTCCAAAAAATTAAAACATATAGTGATGTGGCTGAACTAAGTTAAACCTGTGCACACTATTTTTTTATTATTTTAGACCAATGAAATGTATACAGCTTTTTTGTATAAAATTTTATAAAAATATATAGAAAATTAAACGACATAGTATGCTTGTTTTCGTTTTGATTTTATGAATAATCAAGAATTACATAAGTATTTGTTCAGTCGTTTGTCTGTTTACTTAATTTAATGTGTCCAATATATTATTTAGACAAATTTATGCTTTATTATGTGTTTTTATACGAATCTCTCTCTTTGAAGAACAAGTAATTTCAGCTCTTTAAAAGTAGCTCTATAAGAGCAGAGGTGAGTAATATATGTACCTTTGACTGTAAAGGAATTATAAAAAGAGTCCATAGATGCTGGAGATGTTTCAAAGTCATTAAAGCTTCTTCCCACTTGCGTCTCAGCGGTCTGTTTGACTACTATCAAACTAATGAAATGGTTTTATAAGAATTCAGGGTGATTTTAAACAATAACACTAAAATATGCTTATGTTATTTTGTTTCGATCTATGGTTGAGCACGCTTATCTTGAAAGTACTTAGAAACCTGCTCTCGCGAAGATTTTATCTACACAAGCCGTTTTTCACAAGTTTTTTATTTTTTGATTTTTTGTAACAGGCCGTCAGGCCCTGATCACTAACCATACATTTTACACTTTTTACTCAAATTTAATAAGTTTCAACTATCATCAAAAATATATAAAAATAATAATAATATATTATCATATCTCATCATACAGTAAAACATCTATTGTCAGATGTTTTTTTTTTATTTGGTAAGTTGCGATCCATTGGTAACCCGTATTTCACACTTATTTTTCTGTGCACAGTAATCATATTATATAAACAGACTATAAATTTGAATGTCAAAAATGTAAGGAGAGACTAGAATTTCATATTTAAACACATGTTTTTATATAGCGTTATTTTCTTAATTTTACAATGTATTGATTTCTAAGCTTGGCAATTTATTATTGGCAATTATTAACTTAGGTGTGTCTAATAATTAGTAGTTACATCAATGAACTAATAAGGAATATACATTGATGTATGGCTACAATTATTACATCACTGATTTATGCATTATCGTAGTTTGATGTATGGAACTGCATTATAAGTGACTTTGCTTAATGGTGTCAAATAATATAATATCTACTTGCGTTCACTTTATAATGTAGCAAAGGTATTTTTATACTCAAAGTAATAATTTAGGATTTTTCGTTTTAGAAGTTTTGCAATGCATTTTGCATTATTTTACATTTTATTTTGCAAGATAAAATTTGTTTGATAAGTTACAGCACTTTATAACAATCCTGGTTACGTGAAATGCATTCAATACTATTTATTTATAAGGAATTGAATTGAATTTACTTTATTATATTTTCATAAACCAAACTAAAGATGAAAATTCCAAACTGTTTCTTCAAATGAAAAGAATTGCTAATAATTCTAACCGATCTATTGATCGCGTTTGCAAGAAACTGTCAAAATTGTTATGTTTTTACAAATTTGTACGATAGACGAAACAATATAACGTTATATATGAAGTAAGATAGATTTTGACAAAAACAAAAAATATAATTAAAAAATGTAACTATATATATTTAAAATTTTTAATTTATAAAAGATTATAAAAGATATGTTTAAATAAAATAGATTACATTACATGTACATTTTTGTTTTATTTTATTCTATATGTTCAGTACAAGTACACGACTCATGAACCACTAAATTTTCTTCGACAAAAGGCCAACTGATTTGCTCTTGACATTAATGGGATGGCTGCTATTCTTCACGTCGTGGCCTTAGGCCATATATCAGTCAGTTGTGTTTTCTGTGACGAAACAAAGGGAAATATGTACGATATGTGAAATCATGGTATCTTATTAATTTTGATATTAATATTAGTCATTTATTCTCATGCTCTTGCCGACGTCAAAAGATGTGTGTTTTCAAGTACTGTCAGGTGTATGAGAAGCATATCTATTTCAGCCAACAAGTTAATTTATTAGATGAAGTAATATATCTCAAGGCTTTGGTACATAAATGTATGTTTACATCATATTAGTACATATTTGATACATTAATTATTTATGTTAGACAATATAATATAATAAATTATAACTATCTGCTTCTTTCACTATTTAAATTAATTTGACTTTTAGCTACTGAGGTTTAATTATAATGACATGGAGGATCTCAGAGTATATTTAAAAATCTATAGGTTTTATAAGGTGTAGTATATGTATTTGAATAAATTAAAACACTTCTTATATAATTTAATTGTTTCTTATTAATTATTATAATATACAAGTAACAAATTAACTTAAAACTTTAATTATAAATTATAAAGAAAATATTACAATACAGTAAAAAGAACAAACATTACAGATATCAATTATTGAGAATTATCTGGGTAAACTTTTCAAGCTCTTGTCTTTATATAATATTCGGTCAAAAATATGTGCCCGTCAGCACAGGTTTAAATTACTTTTAAATAAAAGCTTTACAAGATGGATCCCAGATCCAATGTGCTAGAACGAAAATCGAAAATTTCGCCATCTGATCCATGTCCGATATAACAGCAACAATTACACAAATAATAATTTATTGCAACAAATTAGAATATAAATTTCAAGTCATATTTTTGTCAACCATTGTATTTGAAATCGATATAAGTAATGCTCAGGTGTGAAAGTGTCAATTGTTGTGCTCCGTCATTGTTTCTGCTGTGTTTTGATACGTTATATGATGTTACGTAACGTGGTTACGGACCAACCGTTTTCTAACGTTATTATTGTTATTAATATTAAAAATGGGAATTCGATAGGGACTTTAAATATACCATTATTATTAATGAAATGGCTGTTAAAATAATAATGGCACAAACTTTTTTAGCGAGCCATTTCGTTCTCAAACAAAGTTGATGATAATATTAATTATTATTAAATTACGACAGTCACAACCAGAGGAAACAAAATAATAAAAATGTATTCAAATTTATTTTTATTTTCTCAAAATAAAACAAGACTTTATATAATAAATAAAGTTAAAATTAAAGATTTAAATTAAAAAAAAAACTCAACTATGGTTTTGAATACCCTATCATTATATTTAAAGATTTTAATGGCATATGCTTGATCTATTGCACTATCATGTAATAAATGTCGATTTAACTAAACCATATGATATATGGTGTGATATAACAAATACATTTTTAATGATTAAACAATTTATTGAAATGTAACAAGACCGTAGTTTAAAGATATTTAAATTATATTGTTTATTTTGTTGTTCATTCGGACATGTATTGTGATTATTGCCTGAGTTATTTACAAAGGCCCTCGTCAAGTAAAAGCTTTGTTGTAAGTTATTCCTGTCTACTAATGTGAACTGTGTTCATGAAAAATAAATTGCTTTTATTGTTAAGCCGCAGCGGAGCAGAGCGGTGATCCAAAAAATCCACTTTAAACTTCGGTTGAATGTGGATTTTGCTTCTGCAAATGTTTATCAAGGGGGTAGTAGATGATTGGTGATCTGTTAAAAATTGAACTATCGGACGTTGTGAATTTTCAAGGTAATTTTATTATATTTTTAATAATCATATACTAAAAGCTTATATTTCTTACCAAAGTCAGAAGTTACTTGAAAGACAATGATATTAAAGAGTTTTTTTGTGAAACAATAATATAATAAGAGTTATTTTGATAAATTTTTACTAAAACAACCTTTTACCAATTTGTAAAATGTCAAACTATATTCATTTGAAGTATTCATACTTTTTATTCATTTAAATTTATTGTAAAGTATATACTATAACTAAACGTACTTCATGTGCGTAGAATTGTGTGTATATTTTGTCACTTTAACATAATACCAGAACAATTATTTATTAAATAACATTTATAATTGTATTTAATATTGTAAGCCCGCTCTACTGAAGTCAATTTATTGCCTCTCACCATAGTAATTTAAACCCATGGGAGGATCTTATACATGAGTTTGTGAATAGTTCAGGAGGCAGTTGGAAACTAAACGGGTAATTCCAATTAATTCATTTGAGTCCAGACGATGTATAATATTTAATCATAATTATAAATCATGAAGGTTTAATATAAAATCACGATCTAATGGGTGTAAGTCCCATGATATTAACTTTCTGGTTAAAATAAAATGTTATATTATTATTTTTTTAATAAAACCCATTCCATTACTTCTTTTACCAAAGTTTAATTAATACACCTGATTGTAAATGTAATATATTTTATAACTTAAAAATTAAAAAAAAACCACTTACATACATAAACACAAACATATATTTTTTTAAAGTGTCTAGCATTACTGAGGAGACCTCAAAACGGAAATATATTACAAAAATAACTGATTTCAAAAATCATGATGATTACAATAACCTTCTTAATCAGGAAGTTAATAAAATACAATAAAATTGATATTTATTAATACGAAATTTATAGTAATAGCTTAAAAATATTTACGATTTATAAAACATCAACCAAATTGACTATTATAAATCTACCGGCACTTCACTGTCCTATAATAAGTCGCATTATGAGGAAAAATCGAAGACTAAATGTTAGAAACGGTATTTTCTTACAATAGTTAACTGGGAGAATTATTAATATTGTATTAAATAACTTTAGTATTATCATATACTAGCTATTGCGAGCGACACTACTCCCCGATAGTAATATAATATGCCAACTTTGATTAAAAACTGTTACGTTGTAATCATTTAAATATCTGAATAACTATAATGAAGCTATTGGTAGATATTGCTCATATTCGAAAAAGACATTTTATTTAAAATATAATATTATATCTCTTTATAGTTTAATTATATCTCTTTATAGCTTAATTCTGTAATATATGCAATTAAAAGATGAATTGCTATTTTTCGATATCGTATATGAATTTGGCTGGTTTATATCAGTAATTATATCAACAAATTAAATAAAGTGAGTTATTGGATATTTTACTTAATCAACATAAATATATTATTAAATGAAATAAAAATATTTTATGAAACAAACCTGTATTAATTATAAACAGGAGTTTACTAGTTCAAGTGTGAACATATTTCCTTTTGAACGAACATGAACTTTCACTAATGGATACTAGCACTGATTGAAAGCAAAATAATTACTTAAAACTGTTTAATATATTAATTTAATTTATTTACAACGTTATCTTTATGATATTAATAAACAAACATCATAAATGTTATATTTAAAACATAATACTAAACATATTTTTATTTATACTATTGTTTTTTGTCAATTTCTATGTTCTTCTTAAAATGATAAAAAAAATGTGTAAAATAAAAGGTGATGCATCTATTTACTCTAAGATTATGAATGGTATTGTAATTGTCACTTGTATCTCTTATATTGTATTGTATCACTGTTAAGGCAAATAAAAAAAGAAATTAAATAAAAAAAATATATATTTATGATCTCCTGCTTAAGTTTTTTTGTAGCCAAGTCAATTATTAAAAGTCACAACTAAATTTTATCAGTTTAATGATGCATGCCACAGCGTAATGACACATCGTAAAAAAACTATGTTCGAACTGTGAATGTTGCATTTTTGGAATTATTTTATACTAGATGTTAGTCCCAGTTCCAAACGCGAAAGAAGAAGTTTATACTCTTTCAGTTTAGAACCACATTGCTAGATAATCTTATAGTCTTCCTTATGAATCCGCCTATCGTAGCCAGAAAGAAGATTAGTTTGTTTTAAACAAACAATCTTTCTCGCTTTATAATATTGGTATCAATATATATTATATGGTTAATTTTAAATAAATTTTCCGCAATTTTTTTATTATTTTTCCTAATAAATAATCTAAAAATATATTATTCGATGTATTTATACACTATTGTTTTCGAGGTTTAAAAAAACATTTCCCACTCGATACGGCGTTGACTAAAATCTAAAAAACCAATTAATGTATTTAACAAGAATCTGTAATAACAAAATTTATTCAATGTTACGAATTCTTTCATTTCGATTATGGATATTCATAGAATAAATAATATTTCTTTATTATAATAAATCAAAAATATTACTCGAGGTTTTGAAATGAAATCATTTTGTACCGTAATAAGTGAATAATAATGTCTAATTAATTATAGGACAATGAGGATAATTACTCAAATCATTTAAAAGGACGTGATCTCATTCCGCTAAAAGTGTTATAAATGTGTTTTAATAATAACGCCGGTTTTGTCTCTGTATAATAATTACATTTCAAACTTTTTGAGATATATATATTTACATATAAAATTTGAGATGCATATAATAATATATTCAGATTTATAAATGAGATTATCGGCACACAAAATACCAATATTAATTTATGTATTTTCTGAAAGTATATAAAAAATTCATGATATTTTGAGCCAGTCTTTTTATATTTCATTGCACTTTGACTATGGCCAGTGACTCCGTTCCTGAGGTGGCGTATTTAAAGAAAGAAGAAATATTTTTTCTAACTAAAATGTTAACGCTTTTCTTCATACTTCTATCATATTTTACTCTAAATTAATTTAAAAAATCCGACAACACTCTATCTTGTGAACAATATGATCAAAACAAGGTAAATGGAGGGTTACGAATGAATACTTATAAATAAATAATATTATATATATAAAATAACAACCAGTAATAGTTACAAGCCACATCACAATAACTTCCTACTTAGGAAAGGAAATAGAATTTACTGATTGAAAAACACATAGTAATTCTGTTAATTACCATAACAAATAACCATTTAAGTTATAATTCTTTAAAGAATAAATATATATGTTTATTTATTTATGCTTGTGTGACCCTTATGTGGAACCAACTTCTAATTCTATCATGCTGATATTGAAATTTAGACAATATAAATGAATATACTAATTTATAAAATATGCAATAGGTTTGATAATAGGCCTTTAGTAATTCAAAGGCTATATTATAATGTAGTGCTTGAAATTTACGTATATATTTTATTTCCAGTACCTATTATTTTTATATGGACTATGAAATGCATACGTTGTGCACATTCCACCTGTCCGAACGAAGCGCTTTGCTTCGTCTTTTCTGATTCTCACGGCGAAGGATTGGAACAGCTTGCCTGCGTCGGTATTTCCGTCTAAATACAATGTGAATGTAAGTCAATAGTGCGCCTTACCACCTATGGCTACATCTCCACTTACCATCAGATGGAATGTAGTCAAGCATTAACTTAGGCAGAATAAAAAAAAACCTACTGAATTTAAGAATTAACAATTGATTTGATCTAATCACGCTTAATGCCTCAAAACTGGACTTTATCAGAGTACTATAACACTCATTTAAATTTTTATATATTTTTTATATAATGGAAATAGGAAACGATAAAAAATAAACATATATTATTTCAGTTTTTATGTTACCATCCTGAACTAAATATAAAATATCTTGGTCAAGAATATGAGTAACAAATTATTGAACTAAGGTTTAATTAAAAAATCTCCAAAAGACTTACATAAATGACCTATATGTAAATTCAAAACTTATTTTCTTTTATGCTTGTGCCTAAAATTATGCCTATATTAATCTTTGACTTTAAATCATATTAAGAAAAACTTGCATTTCCAGGTTCCATCAATAGCCAGGACTAAGGATAAGAAGGTGTTTCGAACAATCTTCACACGGATGGAATCGCTGGAAGTAGTATCATATAATTTTTCTAAGACATTGTAATTTTATAATATTACATTAGATTGTCATCTTGCAATGACTACATGGTCACAGGTGCACAATATAATTATATGAATATTCTAGCAACCAAGGTTCAGTCGTTCAATTTTCAATATTAGATTCAATCGCTCGTACCTCTCCTCCAGGCAGTGATTACGATCAAACTTGCGTCAGTAAATTATGTATATTGTCTATATGCAAGTAATTATGGTCCAATATGGAGGAAGAATATAACTGTTGGGCAAAACAATTAAAATTTTGTAAAGAAAATATTTTTTTTCTTTCTTATAAACATTCAATTTATTTTCAGAGTAGTGAATATAATATTACGAAAATAAAACAGAAATAGCGAATTTTTTTTACATACACAGCTAATAATAAATAAACAGCTTAAGGTGACAATCTAGTTAAAATATAACGTAGTCACAATGTCCTCATATTGCTATTACCTTAACGTGACTATCGCTTATGGCAAGGCCTCTTTCTTTCTTTACGTGTATTGTAGTATAATATCATTAGCAGTATATTGTAGCATTCGATTTAAGACCAATATTTATTTCAAAATGTACCTTTATTTTATTTAAAAAAAAAGTATTTACTTTTAAGTTCGTTTTTATATTTTGTTATACTTCATATTCGAATACTACTTTTTTGTTTTATACAATAGCCCCAAAATCACAAACCAATGCAATCTCTAAATTGACAGTTGGAATATATTGTATTGGTTTCAATTATTATCGCGATGTTGATTTTTATAACTAACAATGGCTTTATTTAGCGATACGGTTTTCGAAAAACTCAGTTTTTCCTTCCTATCTGTCTGTCTGTATGTGTGTCTGTGTGTCTGTGTGTCTGTGTGTGTGTCGAATTTTATTTTTCGAATTTTGAAAAACTAAAGATATATTTGGAATCAGCATCTAAATGTAAGATTCACTTTTCAAAATTATGTTGATTGTCCAACGGGAAGGTGGTCAGATCGGCCGCCGAAGTTACCGAAAAATGGAAAAAAAAAATCGAATTTTTAAATTTTTTAAAATTTAAAAATTAATTAATTAATTAATTAATTTAATTATTTTAATTTTTATTTTTTTTTCTTTTGTTTGTTAATTAATTTGCGAGTTATAATTTGCTGATTAGGAGTTTTTCATAGCGGCAAGCTCGATTGCCGCGTGTCAGATGTTTTATATTGCCTGCTTGTTTCGTTCATAAATTTTCCACTATTGTACAGGATTTTACTCTTTCCAAATGATGAATGTCTTTTAAAAAATATATAAATTATAAACATGTTTTGCTTGTAGGTTTTTTCGTTAATTATTTTTCGGTTAATTTTCTTCTGATCTGTTTACCAAATTCACTAAGTTTTGGTAATCATACAAAAAAGCAAAATTCAATTTTAACAATAATTGAAAACTACATATGTACACTTATATAAATATTTATACATAAATATAATATATACAATATGTTTGAATACAAGTTTTTAAAGTAAAATACTACAGTGAAATACTACTATAATCTCAAGTTTTAATGTATAGAATTTTCAAAAAAAATAAATAGAAAATCATTTACAAAATGCACATTCATATAACAAATGTCGAGAACGCTTAAATAACAGACGTTATAATCATTGCTATAATTCAATGTACATTTGTAATTACAATAACGTGCCAGTTAACAAGCGCTGGCTGCAAAATATAGTGTAACTGATTGAACAACAAAAATGCTAATTTACAAATTGTTTACAAATTGTTGTAATTTACAGATTAACTTTTGTTAGTATTTTCTTAGATTTTCACGAGTACACATTTCAAATAAAACTATTTTTACGGATTAAAACTCGCGTATAATTTGGTTACATTTTTTATTTTAACCCAACGTTTCGAATACTTTGCAGTAATCGTGTTCACGAGTAGACGAGATGTAAGTGTCTGTCAGAAAGTCAGTTAATTAGTTAATTAATTAACTAACTTTCAACTAATTAGTTGTTAAAAGCGTGTTGGTGTTAACAAAAAACGATCACATTTATAACAATTCACAAACAAGTAGTATTTATTTACCCATTGAAATGATATTTTAAAATTAACATTTTTATTTTTTCACTGGCTCATAAAAATCTCTTCAATCTAAATGATAATTATTATTTTTTTTTAGGACTGAATTCTTTCATATTCTTGTCAAAGTATGTGCAACATATAAAAACAGCGCCATTCAACCAAAACTTTTATTTGTAATATATAATACACATTTATTACAAATGCAAAAGAAATAAAACATATTTAGATATAAATTAAAGAAAAGATTTTCTTTAACTAGATATTAGCTAGTAGGATAAAGCTTTTATATTGAAACCATGCCCGTAATATAAGCGTAATATGTCTAAGCAACTCTATCCATCTTCAGTAATTAGTCACTGACGGTTGCCGGTCAACGTTAAATGACCTGACAGGCCTTCACATCCGCGCACAGTTTACAGACTTTAGTTAACGATCAAATATAGTTCCCAGGTTACTTAGTTCTTTGATTCGTACACTATTCATATATTCATACATTATACATTCCATTAAACGTAATAAATTATTAAAATGTAGCGTTTTTGCGTTCAAAATCCCTATGACATCAAAATATCATGAATACCCTCAATTACTTTGTTTTATATAATATAGAATTTGAATATTAAAAAAAGTATTTTACAAGTAAATATTTAACTAATATAGATTTTTGATAATATTGTTCATAGCTACATGCCCTGGCTTAACACGGGTGCTTATAGGTACTAGCATTGAAATTGAGAAGAACGAGTACGCTTGACAATCAATATTGAAAAGGTATATTTATTTAAAAATACGGTAGAAACCTTAATATATATATCAAAAGGTTATATTGAACCTAAGCTTAAAATGACTGTTAGTAATGGTATGTCGCTAACACAAATAACTGATTCAATGTATTGAAAAAACTGACGAGTCATCCGGCATTTGAAATTGATGAAGAGATAGCTTGTTCATTTATCATTTACCGAATTTGATTTAAAATAAGATGTCTGATATGAAAATTTGAATTGAAAAAATATTAAGTTTGGTTTTTTATTAAAACTATATATATATTATTTATAATATAATTTAAATTTAAATGTTATAGCCAAGGACATATTTAAAATAATAATCAGTTTTATTGTCAATTAATTTAAACGGTGGTAAAACTTTCTCATTTGAAATTATTTCTAGACTTCAAAACTAAATAAAAATTTTCAAATAAATATTTGTTGATTAAAAAATTTATAAAATAAAATATTAAAATGAGATAAAAGTTTTTAAAATATTGAATATCTATAGAACAAAATATAGCTTTTATATTCAGTTTTTTGTTCATAAAACTTTTTTGTTCATAAAACATAATACAAGTTTAATTCACATAAAATAATAATCAAAAAATGATAGTAAGGTCATGCTATGTATATATTTTGGGGAATAAGGTGTGCTATTATTATATGTATGCTTATTGAAGTATTTTTTTTAAATTTTGCTGCCATCTTCGATTTTGGTCTGGGCTGCAAAAAAAATAAATTATTGGTCCATAAAAGTTTTGTCACAAAAAAAAAATCCATTAGTCTTTAACTTCAATATGGCTTTAATTTAAGTAACAAAATATGTCAAATTGTTTGTAATTGTTAAGCTTCAATATATCATTGGCTGCAATAAGTAACTTTTTGATAAACTTTATTTAGAGACTAACAAGTAACAAGTGATTATTACATTAAAACAATAATTTTAAATTGATATAATAATAACATTTTTTAACATGTTTTCTTCTCACAGCTTGTTATAAAAATTGTAATAATATAGACAAATCAAATATAAACTGCAACCATTGTATAATATATTATGTACAATAGATATTGAATACTGTAGCATAACTCAGGTTCAATTAACGTTTATATTAGTATATTACAATTAACATACATTCAGCCACTATTGTGTATCTAAATATAACTAGTATATATTATGAATAGTAGTGCGTGCTTTATAAATACATTCCTACTCACCACAAAGTCCTCATACAAAAGGATAAACGGTGTGGTTCAAACAATTACAAACATATTTGTTCAACATGGTCACTATTGGCGTATATTTATAAAATTTTAGTATTTTTTACAGAACAGAAGCCAATCTCTAATAAAATATTCAAAACAATATATATATATTGGATTTTTGCTTAACTTTTTTAAAAATGACGAATGAATGAATGAGAGGAAACTTTTTTGTCTTTGACTTTGCTTAATACACATTTTTAAGAAAACTAAATAATATTATAAGTTAAATCTTATCCTCTTCCAGGTCCTTATATCTAGAAGACCAAATAATATCTTGGAGCTGATTACCTCCAAGATATTATTCGGTCACTTTACTACCTTTTTAATAGTTATTGCAGTATCGGATTTTGGAATATTTTGACGATATGAGAAAGATAAATAATATTTAGGGACAATATTCTTTATCCTTGAATGCTATTTATTATTAGTACAAGAATTTTAAAAATTGAATCCGTAGTATCGAAAATTGAACCAAACATATAAAGTTACAAACTTTGTTTGTATATAATATTATAATGTTAATATAATGTTAAATATTATAACGCTACAATCGAAATTTTAATAAACTCCAGTAAACAATTAATTGTATGCGATAACCAGTATTTGCTACAATAATTGTCCGTGTAATTTATATTAAATGTTTTGATTAACATATTCACAAATGAGTTAACAACGTGATAAAGTTTGTGGTTAATGTCAGTTAATAAATTTATTATTTGATATTAATAAAATTATAATACAAATGGGCTTTGTTTTCGCATTTCATATCCAAGTACCTATTTAAATAGTAACCATAGCTGTAAAAATATTTACAGTTAATTGTGATCTCATATAATCGGTTCCAAGTTCTACATAAATAATGTATATTATAGTCGGAAAAAGTACTTAGTAATAAGCTATTATAAATCAATTTGAAACGAAATTGCAATAAAGAACACAAGTATAAAAAAAACTTGTTTTGAGTAATTGATATATTAGCACTCGCTAAAAATGTTCTGCAGTTAATCTGAGTTAGAAAGTAAATTAAATATATTTTCATATTACGTAACATCCTTTTAATAAATACCAATTTTTTCATATTGTATTTCCTTAATCTCAATATAAAAACTCAAGTGATTTATCATTATTATTTATTAATTAAATACTGTTGTTCTTGACGCAACATTAACCTATGCAATAGATTTTATATTTAAGAAATAAAAAATGTTATCAATGACCTGTGAAAGGTATTGTTTTGTAAAAATATACGTGAGTCTTAATTCAAATGTGACAAAGAAGGAAAAATAAAAAGCAAGTTAAATTCAACTTGCTTTAAAGACTGATTAAAAGATATAAGCAGTTAAAATTACAAATAAAATGAAGACAAGTGTCTGAAATCCGACCTAACATAAATCTTAAGCTTATGAAGTTGTCATTCCCGTCGTTGGTAAAAGACTGCAAAAATGGAGTATGTCATTCTTGCAACCTATAAAGATAATAAGTTATTTGCAAATTAACCTTTACAGTAAGTTAGAAGAAAGGAAAAAAGATCAATACTTACAGATACAAAAGTACTATAGGATAAATCTTGTATACCAAAAGCCTTAAGTATTAATGGTTTCTGAGCTTGAGCACATCCGATTAGAACTAACTGCCTAATATCCTTGTGTGCCTGCTTATCCAACTTGCACAAATGCCATCCGCAATAAAACATGGAGTTTGACAGCAAGGAAGCCTGTATTATTTAATACTATATTTAAATTTGTATCCCATATTAAAAACGTTATTATTGTATATGTTATAAACCTTCTTACTTCATAAGTTATCTCTCCAGCATTCCATAGATTAAGAGCCAGTAAGAAAAAAAGCGATCCCACAAATGTATATGTCATGAAAGCGTTGGTCAAGTTGAGATTTGAAGAAAGCTGAAAGTCTCAGTATAGTTTAATGGTTAGCCAACAATTATTTTTTTTATGACAGCTTTAACTTACCGCTAAACGAAGTAAAAGCAATACTGCAACTGCCGAACTTTCACAAACTTGCAGTGACATTATTATCCCAAAAACGCGATTTATTTCTTCCGCTAAACTGAACAACAGTCTTATGAGTGTCGCTGTTAAAAAATTTAAAATAAATACCCACTAATTATTTTGAATATTTAATTAACTTCAAAACTTACAAAATTAGTTTTTGGTGCATTATAATACCTTCCAGGTATCTTGACTTAAGTAATTGAACTGCACCCTCCATGTTCATTACAATTACATTTTTATCGAATTCTAGTCTTATGCATTCAAAGTAACGGCAGAGTGTTTTAAATTTATATGCCATAGTAATAAGATGTACTATGGGCATACAGTCAGCAGCCATCATTGGCAACAACATGTACGACCATGTTATATAAAAAAATATTCGGAGAAAACTTGCCATAACGGAGACATCATAATAATTTGGTATATATGTCACCACAGTGCAAAAAGGTGAACCTAAATGCAAATAAATTAATTAAATTAATTCGCTGAAATTAATAAAATAGGGTCTGGTTTGTTAAGGCAAAAAGTGTACTTACTGTTTTTGTGAGCAAATGTTATCTTAAACCGTTTGTCCCAAATTTTTTTGTAGAAAATATAGTAATGTAATTTTAAAATTGTAGAAATATAAAAATTACCTTCAACAAGAACTTTTCTAAAACTCTCGACACCATAAGCAATTAGTGCCAAGTAGACAGTTATCACATAAAATATTATTCCCCATTGTACTTTCATCCACTGTTGTTTCATAATTTTGTCTTCTTCTATTTGTTCCAGTGACGAGGCCATTTCATAGTTCAATATTTTAATAGAACTTTTGTGAAACAGTAAAAAAAACATTTTAATAACAATAATATTGTGAATAGCAGAAAACATTACTGCAGATTTTTTTTCTACTTCCGGAAAATCTGCGAAAAAAGCTGCTAAATTTTCAAGTACAATCATGATAAAATAAATTGAAAATGAAATATAACTGTAAAATTTATATCGAGGAGTACTTTGGTATGAGTCATCATACCAATAATTACCAGCCCCAGAATAATATACAAATTTGCAATATTTCTTCAGCAAATATGACGTCCCTAAATGCATTATTGATTTACAAAATTTTAAGCTTAACCGCATAAGCAAACGACGTCTTGTTACAATAAATACATCAAAATGAATAAAGACATGTTGGAAATAAAATACTTCTTATATTAATACGATGTTTTGAACACACTCCCTAAAACAAAAGTAATTACAAAAAAAAATATTAATTAATAATTTATAATTTTTTCGACAAACTTTGAAGGTTCTTTGGAAGTTGAAATAAAATATATTTTAGGATTCTTGTCTATAATTAATAGTTGTTTAATATTACACTACTAATTACTGAAAATGATTTGGTATTATAAATGATAAATACTCCAATTTTGCTTAGATGAATACCATATTGCTATACCACCTATATATATAATCTCTTCATGGATGACAGCAATTTAGATATTTTTCTTCTAAATATAAATTGACAAGTGTGATATATTGTTTTCAGAAATCAATAATTTTAATGTAAGTTATTGTTAAATGTAAAACTTTTTTGCGACAGGTTGTTGTACGGCTACTATAAATTGATGAAGTAGGAGTACTTTTAAAGTCGTGTATCCAATATTTATATATTTACTAAAAAGAACTATTGTAGCAGCATCTTATGCGCTTAGCTAGTATAAAAAAAAACCTATGTCTTGGGTGCCCTTAAGGGACATGGTACTGAAAGATGAATATGTGTCCTTTTTATAAATATTCAAATAGTGTATAGTAAGAGTTGTAGTAAGAATTATTTCATTACCAATGGTGTTTTCAGTGCTTTGGTAGGTCCTGTCTTGAAAAATTTGACACACTGCGGAGGTTTGCGGAAGCAACAATCAATACTCGGATGTTTTTTTAGTAGAACTCATTTATTTGAATTTATTCATTAATAAAAATTACTTTTCTTAAATTAACTATACATTTCTGTTATATATTTTTAAAAACTTATTGGATGTTGTTTGCCTTATTTACAAATTTGTTTGCAATTCCTATAAAACTATATATTAATAAACCTCTGTTCATGCCAAGTATAAATATCAGTTAAACAAAATAAATTCGAAATAGATTACACAATTAAATTAGTTTCATATCTGAAGACAAACGATTATTGTTATTTTGTTTTTTGAAAAGTGAAATTCAAATTCAAATTCAAAATATCTTTATTCAAATAGGCATTTACACGCACTTTTGAATCGTCAATTATTACATTATAAAAATGTCAGTAGTCAGTCCGTCCTTAAGCTACCACCAGCTCGGAATGCTGTTCTGTTGAGAAGAGCTGGCCAGAAACTCAACAGTTGCTCTTTTTAAAATATGTGAACAATGTTTGATGTACAAATTAGAATATCCTGCAAATGAGTCAACAACCAAAGCTCCACAACCTAACCTTTTACTTGATCGAAATACGATCAACTAAGAATTCTTGTATGCTATAATAAGCTTTATTTAACAGTATACTTTTAATTTTAGATTTAAAAGCAAATAAAGGAAGGTCTAAGATATCTTGTGGAAGCTTATTATATATGCGAACACTCATGCCCATGAAGAATTTTTTAACTTTTTGCAGACGAAATATCTGCGTTGAAAGTTTATTTTTATTTCTAGTATTTATAGCGTGTCTGTCACTGTTTTTTACATATCTATCCAAATTGTGACGTACAAATAAAATGTTATTAAATATGTATTGAAAAGCCAAAAAGAAGGTATGTTCTTACAATTATTTATCTTCTTATAAAAAGTTTTTTACCATTAGTAACTATTAATAACTATTTATTAAATCAAAGTAATAAAGTGATGAAAAACGTTGGTTTTACAAAAATACACAATTAAATTTAAAATGTAATGCAAGAATTAAAAGCGTAAAAAATTTCTTTGCTTCAATGAACTTAGTACTTGGAAAGAAACATATACGATTACTTATTATATATATTAAATTTATAATTTATCAAGTTATTTATCATTGTAGAAATTGACTTAATAACAAGGAATTTCGTAAGAAGTGAGAGAACAAGCCTTGTTAATGAAGATTGATGATCAGTCTTAGACAAACCATACTTTTTCGGTTTTATCTCTTTTCCTTTGAAAATATTAAATGAACAGTCATGTACGTTTCGTTTGTTTTTTTGTTCTTAATGGGTATATTAAATTTTTTTTTTTCTTAATAGTTTATTCAATGTAGTATAGTTGTATAGTTTAATCAAATATTATTTAAATTCATCGTTAATTTAAATAAATAACAAATTATTTATAATAAAATTATATTCGATTAAAATTTTACATAAATAAAAAAAATTATAAAGCTGATATTTTAGTCAAAATCAACAAATTTTAAACATGACCTATTTACTAAATTAACCAAATTATAAAGATAAGTCGTAAGCAATACTAAAACTGGTGCTTTTCGAAGCACGAGGCACTTGCAACAGCATCGGCACTAAACAACATTTTCATATATAAATGTGTTACATTATATATATTAATTAAAACAGTTTCAAAGTTTTCCAAGAATTATGAAAATAATTTTCAAACCTACTAAGGTATTAATTACGATTACGACTGTACAATTATCTGCGATATTACTATAAATTTTTATAGTAAAATATCAAATATATATATAATTTAATAATAATTTTAATAATTGTTTAATAATAATATTAATAATTGTTTCAAAGGTAAATGTTCTTAAGAAATATATTACTATAAATACTTTTTTGTAACAATTTTAAAATATATGATTTAAAATAATTGGAAATATTGTAAAATTTTCCACACTTTCAGATCTCTTAATTATCGCTATTACCATTTCATAATATTTGGGAAATATTTAACACTAAGTCTATATTTAACACTAAGTCTATAATTAATTAATCACTTCGATACAGACTCAATATAGTTGTCTAGAGATCGCAGGTTCTATTTAGGTTTATGTGTTATTATTATATTTTATCAAAAATGTGCAGAAGACTGAGAAAAATTCTTTTTATTTCTTTATTCTCTGACTATAAAATCATCATTATTATATTTCGAATAAAAGTATTATTTATCGTGTATTGTAAAAAGTTTCCTTCAAATATTTACCGTCTCGTTACAAAGGGTAGGTGTTATTTGACACGTCATTCCTCTTTGTTAACGAAGTCTTTACGGAAATGAATTGCTTTTTTCAAAGGTAATCAAATATACGTATAGGAATAAAAGTTTAAAAAAATCTGTTCATTCATAACTGATCTGTAAAATACAATATTTGAATTTAAGAAGTTACACTTGAAACTGTTTTAGCACCCCTAGGAAATATCCTACGTCGCAGTGGCACCCAGAAAACAAACATCTTGCTATCTCTTTTTATTAGACACTCGTTTTAAGTTGTCTTTTTCAGTCAACTTTATTGTCAGTCTACCTTATAGCGAGACGGATATGTTCAGCGACTATGAAGAGTTGACATTCTCGCGAGGCGAATGGTTTTCTTTTGTGTAACTGTTAGTGTTACTAATTCTTTTTCAATTCACTTTTTAAAAGTTTATATTATATCGTGAGGTAACTAAGAAGTCATAAAAAACTCATAAACTCAACTACTAGCCTGAATGACGCAAAGAATAGAAGCAAATAAAGTGTTATTTGGTGAAGCAACATTGAAAATGTTCAAATTAGTATTGGCACCCACCGATGGTTTGGAAACCCTTCAGTCAAAAAAAGGCAACTTTGGTGCTATTTCACGTCTAAAAGGTGTAGAATATCAAAGTGTGCAAAACGCAAAAAGACAATTTGTGTTAACACAAGAAAGATGTTTGTCATGATTTTCTCAAAATATATTTTTTATTTTAGTATAGTATAGTTTTTTTTAATATGATTATATTACAGTCTACTAATTTGTAAGTATAAAACACTATTTTTGTCATATTTTACAGATTTTTTTTCCATACACCGAAGACTGTTGATTTTGAATACTATTTCATAAAGTTCTTATGTACGTTTAAAGTTTCCTAAAATATAAAAAAAACATAATAATTGTAAATATATTATATTCTCACAAAAATGCCAACTTATAAATTTTATGTCTTAGAAAAGCATGCTCTTCTGAAAGGTCTCTGAAATGTACATACATCTTTTACATATCTTTCTGGGTTGAAAAACCAAAACATGAATATTCATTTCTAATTCATAAAATAAAAACATGACGTATTTTTTCATAAAAGAGAAAAGTTCACGTAAACCTACAAATCAAATTTTAATCTTAAATAAGATCAAAGTACTGTAGTTTCTTGTCTAGCAAAATTGGGAAATATTTGAATAGAGATGCGCAAGTTTTAAGTCTAAATATTTATAGTTTCTTGTCTGTGTAGAAGAATAAATATTTCGAAGAGCGTAGCGAAATAAATAGGTTACCAAAAGAGACCATGCACAATATAGAGCTCTTAGTTGATCGTATTTCGATCAAGTAAAAGGTTAGGTTGTAGAGCTTTGGTTGTTGACTCATTTGCAGGATATTCTAATCTGTACATCAAACATTGCTCACTTATTTTAAAAAGAGCAACTGTTGAGTTTCTTGCCAGCTCTTCTCAACAGAACAACATTCGGAGCTGGTGGTAGCTTAAGGACGGACTGACTATACTGACATTTTTATAATGTAAATATTGGCGATTTAAAAGAGCGTGTAAATGCCTATTTGAATAAAGATATTTAGAATTTGAAAAAAAATTGAATTTAAATTTTAACAATATAAAGTAACCATTATGGGCTCGTTTATTTCGATGAGTATAGGAAAGTATAAGCGTATTTAGAATATATGCTGGACATCCCACTTTCTCCTTTCCATATGTTGGAGAGAGTGATGACGGAGCTTTATTGCCGACATCATTTATACAGGTATTATTTACGGTGGTACAAGGATCCGCAATAGCTATGTGGTAAAACCGTAACATTGACACTATTCAACTTTCGTTCTGATACCATATAACCATAATCTCATTTCTATAACACACACTCACCATCCACACCAAACAAACAAATTTAACACATCCGCGCCTCCAGAAATAAAGATCATTGGCATATGGATAGCCGCATTTACAAAGACGATTTTTTCCACTTGCCATCACCTCGCCAGCTTGTCACCTCTATTCAGGACATCTTCTACTAACTAACTAACTAGAGCTTATAATTGCTGGGATCATTATATACTTAAAATAAAGTATGACAATTATGAAGCTTTTATTGCCATATATAACTTCATAGAGACCAATGCATGATTCTTTTAAATTGAAGTAAAATTATATTAAAAAAATTTCCTTAGTTTTTAAAATTAAAACCAAATTAGATTTTGAACCTGTACCTAATGCTTTTTCCAAAAAAAAAAAACTTATTACTTATTATATTAAAAAAATATATACCTAATCGTAAACTCATTATTAAGCCTTGGATTACAGCTGAAATATGAAGTTGTATAAAAATTTCACTTAGATCATGAAAATTACAAAAATTATCGAAATTTCCGTAACAATATTATAAACAAACTGAAACGCAAATACTAAAAGGAGCAATTGGCCAAGTCAACAAAAAAATATAAAGTTTTAAGGAATAATATTAAAAATTACACTTATGTTCACCATTCCAAGGTTAGTAATATCACAAAGAACAATATCCACTAGTCACGGTGTGTGCTAACGCGATCCCGTGACGTCCCATTACGGCAAAGAGGGCAACCGTTGGTTTTTTAGTGGGTAGCCTTAAAAATGGCAGCATCCTCTATGCTGCCGGGTAGTCCCACATAACCCCCCGGCCGTCACCCCCCTGGGCCGACGGGGTACCCGTAACGGGTTTTTCCAACGGAAAAAAAAAAAAAAAAAAAGGTTAGTAATACTGAGCCACTATATCTTAAACATTTTCCAAGTGAATCAGTTAAACACATTAATATTTTTTTCCCTAATCAGTTTTTTTCCGTTAAGCAAGATTTTTGCCAATTTATTAAAATACGTTGTAACTTTATGTAAAGTGTAAATTTTATTTTTACGACAATCAAAGCAGAGAAAAATATTACAGTCCTATCACATCTGTAATATAATTAGATTAACAGTCAATGTCAAGGATTATACACTTGTACACTCACAGATATCTATCGAATACAAATTCATTACTGAGAGATTAAAACAGTTAATGCACACCATTTATTTGACTATAGCATAAACAGGGTTGATAAGGGTTGACGGGGGCTGTGCTACTTATCATGTAGAGTACCGTGACAGTTATTACCTACCTATCTAATTTGTTTATCAGCACAGCTACCACTAAAACGACTTTCCGTTTACTGGTTCTTTGGTTTGTTTGACAAAGTATATGCAAATATTTAATCTTAAACGGCGTGCTATTATCTAAGTAAATTTTTTTATTTATTTTATTATTGTAATTTACAAGGTTACACAGCCTGAGACCAATAATTTAATAACTTATTGATGTCTTGCATTATAATCTTTCCACATTACACTGAGTTTTTTCCTTAGATAGTACCAAAAATTTTATTTTTCCAAGGCTTTTAATTAAAATATAGGCTTAGCTATAGGGAGAAGAGAAAAGATTAAATTTATAATTATATTTTCTCTTCTACAGATTAACTTTTAAGTAAAAATGTGATTTTTTTAAAAGAAATGCCCGTACAACATATTTTATTGTGGACAACTTAAAAAAATATAAAAAAGTATAAATACGTCTTCATAAAATTTAGACCAATAGATTTTTTAATTGTATGTTAATATTAATTATAGTTTTTTGGTAAATGAATAATGACTTATATAATATAATATATAAGTATAATTCATGATCCTGCTCATTACATCAATCACTGAAACAATTAAAAAGGAAATGATCTCGAGCCTTTGAAATTGAAATTAATGTCTTTTTACAATTAAGGTTCTTTTGTAGTCAAATGTACCTATTTTTTTGAATAATGGATTGAACTCAACCATAATATATTATTTCACTTTCATATTTATTTTGTTTATATTTCATTTAAATTATTTTAGCTTAGAAGATTATCAGAGACAAGGCACAATTCCATTTTTAATATTTGGTATTTTTTATATTGTCCTTATTTTTATATAAATTATTATTTTATACAGAAATTGAATTTTTCAGAATTACGAGATACGATGACTTAAAATATATTTTAAATACTTGTTTGTGGTTTTTGAGAAATGTGCTTGATAATCTATTGATTATCATAGACGGATAGTATGTTGATTGCTGGAGGTTCACAATAGGAGGCCGGTCTTTAATAGCTAGTTATGTCGTCCCTAAACCGCTGAGTTAGCACCTGGTATTGTCCGCCGTCAGGCGATATTCTAAGAATAAGACAATAGCGGCACCTCCTTTGGGTGGTCCGATTTAATTGTAATTATTTATTAAATAATTATTAAGATCAGTCTGTTTAAGGTAGCTTAAGTGAATACTTGTACAACAAATATAATCTTTAATTAAAATAAATCCTTTTTAAAAAGTCCTTCGCCGTGCACAGAACTTGACTATCTACATTTAATTTACTTACAAACAAATTTAATATTGTCCTGACCATACTTTCCAAACTGACAATGTTCATTTTTCATTTATAATAATACCCCATTGCAAGGTGAGAAGTGCTACAAAGTATTTCTAGTTTAATTAGTGGTTCTATTACTACTAATTAGTAAGAATAATTAGAAGTAATTAAAATGAACGAATAGCTGTAGTTAAAGTGAATGTAATGTTATGTTTCAGTTTTCTTATAGGAATTTCTTATAGGAAATATAAAATTTCGCAATCAAATATTACCACTTGCTTTCATCACATTAATGAAGGTATTACTATAACTGTATTAGTATAACTGACTAACAAACAAACCATGCTCACGACGAAAAAATACTTTCAACTATTAAAGAAAATAATAAGTAAAGCCATTTAATACATGGTTTTTGCTTTTAATAAACTGTAAAAAATAAAGATAATTTTATAGTAAATTCGAAACACTTTAAAATTTGTTTTATATTCAAAGGAAATATAAATATTTAACGGTTCCTTTCTATAGTAATTTCTTTGTACTGTTTATTTGAAACTATTTTAAATTCCTAAATGATTTACCAATCTATCATTTTGTCTGACATTAAGGCACCTAAATAATAAGCAATTATGGAGAATGGTATACAATAAACGTAACAATTAAAGTCCGTAAAATCTCTTTGTCGACATGTGACAGAAATATTTACTTCTTCACGTATGATTTCTTATCTTTCTTACATCTTTTTAAATAATTGTTAGGTTTACCACTCTTATAATATCATTAAGCTCAAAAATTAATAATATTAGATAATCTATTTTATATAACATTATTGAGTATAATAACTACTCAAATCATTCAGTCATCACACTGGGCATCATTAAAAATAATCTTACACATTTATGTTTAAAACTCAAAGAATTAATTCGATGGTTACTAAATAGGGCTAAATTAAGTAAGCTTATATTTAGAACACGGTATTATGATTTTTCTGAAATTATATATCTCGTCTTTTTAAATTACACCATAGTTCGACACTTCGTGGCTAAATAGAGTTTACCACCGCTTTTATTTACCGCCGGGGTGTTACGGAGAGTACTAAAACGATCCCTTGGCGTTCAACACAGGCGACGAGGGCGAACGTTAGTTTTTTATTTGGTAGCCTTAAAAATTGCAACATCCTCTATTCTTTCGGGTAATACCATGTAACCCTCCGGCCACCACCTTCTTGGGCGAGGGGGTATCCTTAACGTATTTTTACAATGATAAAAAAATAGCCTTATATTTTATATTGTCCTTATTTTTATATAATTTCAATTCTTGTGTAGGTTGTTCGTGATTTTTTGATTCAACTGTAGACACTTCATTATCACTAATTGTAGTTGACCAGGGCAAATTGATGTTAACGTTCTTAGGTAAATATTGAACTTTGTTTTCGATTTCTATTTTAAAAATGTGTTCAAATAAATTTATTATAGTTGTTATATTAGTCACTTATTTCTTAAAAGTATTGTATTTATAAAAAGTGTTCTCGATATAAAAAGACCCTTAGAAATATTTAAAAGGTACGAAATACAGAATTAGTTTTATATTTCTTTTGTCCCGCAAACGGTCGCGACGACAAAAGAGTATAAATCAGTTAAACAAAATATAAATTGTTACGGCTTCCGAAAGGAAAATATATGGAAATAAATTAGAACAAATAATTCTGCTGAGAATCTAGGCGCCCTGACATATTGGTCGCTCCCATGAGATGTATACCTTCTTATACTAAAACATTAAGTAATGTAAAATTCTGGAATATAATAAAATATTTTTAGAATGTTTTCAAAGAAATTTGATATTGTAAGAAAAGGATTCAGTTAAAGGTTCCTTTTTTATATTTAATGATAAATATCAAAATATTTCATTTAAACTACATTTTTATTTTTCCAATTAAATTCTGGCCTGATCTCCAAAATTTCTTGAGATACAATGAAAATTTTTAACTGAAAGAGATTTCTATTGGAAACCATCCTGAGGATTAAGAAATAATATATATAACATGTAAAAAAATGTATTTATGCGCATAATTATATTGAAAAAAAAAACAGATTAAAAACTTATTTTAATTAAATTTGGAAGGATTAATAAGTTATTTTCCTGATCAACAAATAATATTTTTTATGTTAGAATATATAACTGTAATATATCAAAAACTTTTTGCCAACTTTTAAAAGGAAATGGAAAAGGAATAATCCAATATTATAAGTACAGACTCCTCCATGAAATCCAGTATGTTTTGTCAGAGACGCCATATAAATTCTAATAAAACTAGAAATATTAAGTTGCGCTTGGAAATATAGTTAAATAAAAGACTTTTGTCGGGAATTGACGGAAATTGCTTTTTAATAACATTATTACTTCGAATTTTAAATTAAGTAAAGGAAATTCGTCAAAACAATTTGAACTCTTTAGAGTGCTTCAATTCTTTAAGCAAAATAGATAGACCACCCTATCAGAGAAGTGTATTAAGTAATTATTATAAATTTATATACTACGGCACTATGAAACCCATTGGATTTTTTCCGCTTTTACTATAAATATAAATGGCATTAGTAACATATTTTTAACATATTTTTTGTTTCAGATATGTTCGGGTCATGTTTGCCATTTACCATTTGAAGGTCAATCTGATGATATATATAATAAATAGACGGACCATTTGATAAGAAATTACTTTTATCTATGAAAATGTGTCTAATGATATTTCATTTCCAGTATCATCGATAGAAATAGCTAGAGGAGGGAGTTGTTGAAGGAGAATCGGGCTTATCTATATCTATTAAATTCCCAATGATGTTAAATTAATCTAGGTAGAAAATAATAATTATATTTAAATAACTTTCAAAATGTCTACAGAATATTTATACTAGTAAGAGGCTCGCTTCCTTTGTTCTCTGAAATAATTCGGATGATCATTTACTAAACTTCAAACGGCATCATTCGTTTTGTTAATTATTATTGCAATTTTATGGTATTTTATGATATCAAAATTCTACATTATTTTTGCATATACAAATATGTAGGAAAATCAGATAGAGGTTAGAATAGGTAGAAATAATCATACAAATATATAATCATTTTTTTATATTCATTAAAGCTTTAATTGAGCGAAACCATCTATGAGATACTTTTCTGTTTTCTTTGTGCAAGCGTCAGTCAAAACCAGTATATCCGAAAATTTCCAAAATTTGCACACTGATATACATTAGTCTGGTGGTAGTTTTAAAAGTTTTTTTTTTTAAAAACCAAAATACAAAAAATGTAATAATGTGTCTCATCTTGAAAAATAGTTAAAGAAAGAATGCGTGGACGTTTTGTAAATGCAACTTCGGTGGTGTTTGCACCTCGCTTCGCTCAATATGCCTACATATACCGAGATTTTGTGAGCGTAGCGAGTCAAAATTCGCGCTCCTAGTATTTCTTACTATGATTATATGGTGATTATAAATACAGTATTTAACTAAACCAAGTAAAAATTTTCCACTTTTATTAGTTCCTGAATGTTCGACGACCGAATGACTTTATTAGGGTTTTGTTGTTACAGAGCTACCGAACATAATTTCATAATATAATTTCATAAAAGTAAAAATTTCATTAAAGTGAATTTTTGTGAAAGTTTATGATATTTTAATAAAAAGCTGTGTATATTTTACAAATCCCATGTTTTTTTATATTATAATAATAACATTGTTACAGAAAATTGTGACAGTAAAAATAAAACTTTATATCCACTCATATCTGCTCATTAAGGAAATAAATGTTCTCACAGACTTCTATAGAATAAACAAATCCATTACTGAGGGATTAAAGCACTTAATGCAAGCCGCATTCGAAGCTTTTTTGTATACAAAAAGGGCTCATTTATTTTATTATAGCATAAACAGGGTTGATAAGGGTCGACGGGGGCAGTGTTACTTAAAATGTAGGGTACCGTGACGATTAATACCTACTTATCTGATTTGACGAACAGTATATCTTCAGCTGGAACGACTTCCCGTCTACTTATCCTTTGTTCAGTTTAACAAAGTAACAAAATACATAGAAGTTAAAAGTATTTTAAATGAAACAAGGTATAATTATTAACATTTTAAGATTATTTCCTGATAGATATACTTAACCTGAAAATCAGGAAATGTAATCAGAGGCGGTAAAGTGCACCAACTTAGTAATAGCATATTTACTCTGATCCTAACAACACCCACATTGTAATTTGATGGATATATCGACATTGGTAACCTTTTCGAACGCCTTGCTCGAAAAAAGAAATAAGGCTAAGCGAAGAGCTTCGTTCAGATAGGAGTGATGTACACGATATTATTAATGCTGGTTATAGTATTATAATTATATAAATTGCTGCAATAAGAGCTTTAGGTATACTATTATTTATTAGTAAAACCAGAATTCTCACCAAGTCGTCTGTGCTCTGTTAAATAACTCTTTTCGTCACACATCAACAATTTTTTTCTGTAATTTGAAAAAGTAATTGTAATTTTCACAATATAATTATCCTGTGTTTTAAATCATTTTACGTGTTCTTAAGTTGTTCTCGAAGTAAAATTATCACCATTTTTAAATAATTATATAGTAACGGTATAGTCAATACTTATTATTGCATTTTTAATATTACTGCAATTTTCAAATCTCTTACTGTTATTATATTACCTGATCGCAATAAATATTAGATTATCTAATTGATATTCATTAATTATGGATATTATACCAATTATATATTTGGATTTGTATCCAAATAATCAAATAATATCAAATAATTTAATATTAAAATTATCTCCCAATATATATTTTAACTGATTTATGATACTTTTACATTTTACGACCTCACTGAAAACTTGTATAGCCATATTGATAAATTAGCTTTGATATTTATGTTGGGAAGGCACATTTTTCATTCGTGAACAGTGTCCGTATGGAACCATAACCAAAAGGGGAGATCCGTTTGTAAAAGTTTCAAACAATTTACCTATGACGTCCGTATAATACTTAGTTATAGATATAATAAGATATATACAAACTATATTTGTAAATTTGACACGTGAAATAGAATGTACTTATAAAGATCGTAAGGTCTATGGATATTAATAATTTCATGTCTAAATTTATCTTTCTTTACTTAATAACTTTTTATCTAGTTATCTAAAAATAGAGCCTTTTTTACAGCAGGAAAATTTGCGTTATATGAAAATGTAAAAAAAATCAAAAGCTTTTACAATATTAAAAAAAAAGTCATTTGATACTTACTTGTACTTACTACTACAAAAATTACTTGTGACTTCAGTTAACTGCACCGGGTTGCACCGGGTGAAACATAAATTACGTTAGGAAAGAAACAAGAAGAAAAACATTGGATAAGCTTATCTCTAATAAGATCTCTTATACCAGCTACCCATGAGTGTGACAAAGATGATTTTAAAGGGCAGAAATAGGTACTATAGACATACTTAAATACGTATATATACAAATATAAATATATAAATATATATAGATATAAATTACATATAAAGTAAATATGATAACATATACTTTTACAATTGAGAAAGATAGTATAGTCTTAATCTTCGTTTGAAAGAGAAGAGGGATGGGCTGTTCATAATATGGCTAGTTAGTGAGTGCCACAGCCGCGCTGCGTATATAGTGAAGGATTTGGAGAAAGAAAATGAATTGTAATTAGGGACATTAAAGGTTTTTGCAGTAACACACGAACATTTGGGACGGGTACTTGGTAAGGAGAAATAGAAGCGTTTGTGCAAGTAAATGGGGGCGAAATTGTGGAGGACATTATACAGCGTGGCTAAAACGTGCATATTCCAGCGAAGGCGAATAGAGAGGCACTTCAGTTGACGTCGAAAATCAGAAATATGGTCAAACTTGTGCAGTCCGAAAATAAAACGAATGCACAAGTTTTGAAGGCTATCTAATTTATTAAGCATCTCCTCACTGGCATCGAGATAGCAAACGTCCGCATAGTCGAGAATGGATAGTAAACGGGACTGTGCTAGCAAGATTTTGGTTTGCAAGAGAAGGAAATTCTACAGATGCTTAAGGGAGTAAACCAACAGATGTACTTGTTGACTCCTATCATTGACTTGTGCAGTCCAAGATAAGTATTTATCTAACGTCAGTTTTGTTGGTTTCTCATATTTATATAGTTCGTTTTTTGTGGCTTTCTTCAATCGTAATAAATATTAGTATTGATTTACGTTGAAACGTGTCCAAATTATATATATCATGTGGTTTGACAAAAATATGCAAGACATATTTTATTTGTTTGGATTCATTTGTATTTTAGAATAAAAATATAAAATAAAACATTTCACAAAAAACCTATTTATATTTTTGTTAACCGATTTTTGAGAATGAAATAAATATTTTTAAAGATAATATATTTATAGGTAAATTTTGTTTCCTCTTTTTTAATTCAAATTAAAATTAGTTAAATAAAATTCAAATACCACCAAAATATGTATTTTAAAACATTTTTAAAAGTGTTAAATTTGAAATGTACTAAATTCCGTTAGTTTCGATAGTTAGTTAAACGACTGTCATTTGTATACTTTATCTTTATTTTCTGTATTGACACATTCAAAATGTTTAAATTCTGAAAACTTCATTTCTTGTTGTGTCTAATCACTAATAAGTAAAAGGCATCTTTGATACGATCTTTCTCAACTCATATTTATTCCAGGTATATGAAGAGAAGCTTGTACAGGTATAAACTGATCATTTATTTTTATTTTCTTTCCTCTAAATAACTTACAGGTATAGGTATTAGACGTTATAACGATTTTAGATTAGATTTAGATAGAGGCTAGTATACAAGACTTACCTAACATAGGCCTACGATGGGAGAGTGGTCTACGTTGCTCGGGGCACCCTCATTCGGGGGGTCTCGCCGGGGCGTCACGGTGTGTGCTAACGCGATCCCGTGGCGTCCCATTACGGCGAAGAGGGCAACCGTTGGTTTTTTAGTGGGTAGCCTTAAAAATGGTAGCATCCTCTATGCTGCCGGGTAGTCCCACATAAGCCCCCGGCTGTCACCCCCCTGGGACGACGGGGTACCGGTAACGGGCTTTTCCAGTGGAAAAAAAAAGAAAAGTAAAATTAACATATAAATACATTTTACAATAATAATTTATTCTATTGTAGAAGATGATGATGTAAAGCAATAAGTTGCACTAGAATTCTATTATGCTAAATAAAATATTATCTTGAAAGCAATTTATCCGTTTTATGCAAGGGATGAATTTTATCGCCGAGAGCAGCTGAAAGGTAATATGTTGTATGTCACGTTTCGCCAAATATAATACTGACTAAAATAAAGAGCCGTTTACATCTTGTGAAGCATGACCAAGCTAGTGAGAAGATAAATAAAACATTTTGTTATATTTTGTACATTCGTTGTAGACCAAGATATTTATATGATAAGGTTAAATTTATTTCAAGTCTATACATGTATGTTTGTCATTCAATCAAGACAGTAGTAATCATACTACATTAGCATTTTTTATTTAATTTGTTTCATTTGTGTAAATAATGGTCTGTCGATACAAATAAGAACACAGTATCATCAACAAAGTATCGTTTGGTAGATTATTAGTTAAGACTGCCTGCAAGAGCTCTGACATTTGTTCAGTGATTGATGGTTTGATCTGTTAGTACGTTATTTTGTTTTATAGAATCGTATAAAATTTGTAATGATCAATGACTTAGAAAAAGAGGTATCTTGTTTATTTATTTCTGATCTGTTAATATCGTAATTAAATTCAATTGTTGTATTTTTTAATTAAAATTCAAATCTGATTACTAAAAACATAATATTGGCAACGATTTATAAACGAACATTCAGTAAAAAGTAATAAAAAAAAATTAAATATTAAAAAGAAACGTCCTTTTGAAATTTTAATACAACATTGTTATTTTGTCTTATTATATATACATAATTATAATGCTTATTAATATTACTTATCTATAAACATCATAAGAAATTCTATTAAGAAAGCTTTTTTCCCAAGTAAATGGTGTAGAAAAGCAGTAGCTTTTTAAAATGCATAAATTCGATAACAATGCTTTATAACAATAAAGCTTAAAACCGACTTTTTTATAAAATAGTCTAATAAACATTACAAAATGTGATTAAACAAATAATATAATATTTAAATAACAATATCTAAATTATTTCATTATATGCATGCATACTCCACACAAGGAAAAGTCTCATCTTTAGTGTAACAACTTATTAGTAGGTGTGTGTAAGTTGGGGCTAATGACGTAATACGTCAAAAGTTCTTGACTAGGAACAATGTAATATATGCTTAGTTAAGTTACAGTTCTAGGTTATGAGTTTAAAACAATTTTATAATAAATAAATACATTGTGAATCATTAGTCTTATTATATAATGGTAAATAACTTGCATTGAAATTACATTTGCATTTTTGTCATAGATTTCCAGAAAATTCATAATCGGAAATTGTGTAGAAGTAATAAAAGAAGCTTAGCAAAGGTTTTTCAACTATTTAAATTGTATTTTTTAATAGTATTAGTAATTAATAATATAAAATAAAAAAAAGCTATTAATATGTAAAAAAAAAGCTATTAATATATAAATAATTTGTTACCCTATCTTAGAATCTGTAAGAAATTTTCAAAAACTGTGTCTTTAAATATTTAAAGAAATAATAAAAAGATTTATTTATTTTCTATATTATATATTTTGTAACAAGAACAGGATTTAGAGCGTAAGGATTCACCGCGGCGGTCCTATGTATCAGTGGGATACACACGCGGCGGGTTGGTATCTCCACGCGGGTAGGTCACCCTCTATATATAATGTACCAGTATTAACGACTCTTCGATCTATTTGACTGCTTCATCTTCTTATGTTGGACAGTTCTGTGAATCATTGCAAATGAAGAAAGAAAGAAAGAAAGAAAGAAAATAACATTTATTCAATAACAACACACAACACTGACAACGTCTCAAAATTAATAAAGCAAAAATTTATATATATAAAACTAAATGAAGACAAAACAAAAAATAAAACACAAAAATTGTTTATATTAAACAACAAAAATTAATATGTGCCAATGTTGTGTGATGTCAAGAAAAGGGCGCAACTCAGCATTCGTACAAGGCGAAGTTTACCTTATACACTGATTTTCAGTTGAACCCCTTACTCGACATCACGGACGCAAAAGAAATAAGGACCAGAAACAAAAAATAACAAATCTACATAGATCGCACTAGCTATTGTAGTGTTGATAATAAAGGAGTATCTACACATTGAGACTCCGTGTTTTAATCTGTGACCTAACAGATTTTTTAATTAATTTCATAGTAACTACCTTTACAATAATAAAGTAAAGAACTCATCAAAAAGTGCCTGTAGTATGCATAAATTGTAAATATGCATGCAGCATTGTAAGTATGCATAAAGTGTTATTGTTGTGATGTGCTATATCTTTTTAAAATGTGCATGAATAGGGTTTTCAATTACAGATAAGCATATTATAAGTAGACATAGTTCCTACTTGCGGTCGATAGATTGGTCAGTGCTTTCCGGACAAAACTATTAACTTGAAGAAGTCTCAGAGGTTCTAACAATATTGCACATTTTCTACAAATGAGTTTCTGTTCTCCCGCTTTGATATTAAAACTTTATTAACTTTTTAACGACGTACATGGAAGAGCTAAAAGTTTCTTGCACTAACAAAGATAGAGCTAAAAGACAAGTGTTCGCGTAACAATAAAATAAACAAGTTGAGGTTATATAAAAGATTATTTTTGAGTATTTCTTTTAGTTAATTATATTTATCAAATTACGAGATTATTTCTATTATTACCGTAATATTCTTAACTTTGTTATTGATTGATTTGTTTAAATTTATTTATATCTTAAGAAAAACAAAATGTATTGTATTATATAAAAAATCATAAAAACATCGAGAAGCGAATAAAATATGTATGTGCGTAAGTTAAATGTTAGATGTTTATCTATCCAGTAAGATCCAGGAAAACTATTAAGAAACGACGTGAAGATACTATCACCTAAGAGGTTTTACTCTTAAAGCTGTCGTTAAAAAAGATTTTGAGACTTAAGTTTTTGTGTTTTTATGTATCTACAAAAAATAAGAAAAAAAATTGATAAAAGAGGCAAATTAATTCTAAATTTAATACTTCTTAAAGATAGACAAAAAAAACACTAAATATCTATTACATGATTCAACTGAAGCTTTCAAGATTTTTCATAAAATATATATTGTTCAAATATGTAATATGTAATCTGGCGTTAATGTTTCATTTCATTTCAATGCCGAGTCTTTTGCGTTTACAAAATACTTTATAATTAATAAGTTTAATTCCACATTTAGGCAAAGTGTCTCTGGAAAGATTTCTTAGAATAGCTCGTTTAAAATAAAATTGGATTTTGATATTTTCTACAAAATAAGATTTGAAAATAAATAAACAGTTTTGACTGATGATTCCAAAATAAATAAATAAATGTATTACGATGTCCATCAACTGAAAATGATCTTTAATAATAAATTTATAACAAGTGAAAATGGAAACAAGTGGAAAATTATGAGCAAAGATCGATGAAATCTATTGCAATACTCCCGTAAGTCAATTTGTAGAACGTCTGACTAAAGCACTGAAACATTTAATCATAACGCAGTGTCATCAGTATAATAAAAATAAACTACTACAATATTTTTATCCAACTGTGGCTTTTATGCTTTGTTAATATCATATTAGTGAAAAAAGGAATTGCGTAGCGATAAATAAAACAATATGACAACATGGTTTTTGTATTAAATTTCCTTTCAGCTGCGCTCTACGCTGTTCGTATTCAATAACAAAACAGATAAGTGTCTTTCGTTGTTAGTCATAATCTAAAAACGATAATAAGGCGTGTGGATTTCCATTGATAAAACTTCTTTTTTCATTAGAGCTGTATACTAGATATATTTGTCAAAAGAACTTATATATTTTTTATAAGTTTATTCTTAATTGAGAAAACCCTATCGTCATTACGTCATGAAGATATGTACTAAGTTGACTATAAATAATAAGATATATATATATATTATGTATTAAAAAAATCGATTGTCGTCGGTATTATATAGGTCATAAATAACATATTATGAGCGTTTTATATGCAAATACAAACTCTAACATTATTTTATATCAAAAAAAAGATATCAACTAAAAAAAAATACAATAAAATTTATATAAATCCTATTTTATCATCAACAAAGCATTTATAAATTATATATAAGCAGTAAAACTTTAAAAGCAACACATATTTATTTAATGTTAGGAATATATCCAAATACGAATTTTCTGTATATATAATATTTTTAGAAAAAAAAAAAGATGTGAATGATCGATAAATTATTGAAGCAAGTGATCAATCAAATGCTATCCAGGCCTATAATAAATTACCTTGACGTGTCCGATAATTAAATCTTATTAATTAATATTGCCAAACAAAGCCCTAAGCATATATAATGTAAAATGATAAGTGCATAGAACATTGTCATTATGGAACTTGGTAATTTTAAAATTACTATAATTTATTCAAATATTTTCGATTTATAAGTCCGGGAATCCATTATTGGCATTGTTGCGGCTTTAAAATGTTAATTCAATGTAACATTTTAAAGCCGCAACAAAACGATTTGCCACATTTCGCTATACTCTTTAGCTACTGTTGAAAGTTGTCAGACTTATATGTATGTTATAAAATAGTAACTAAGGTTCAGTAAAATGCATTTGTAATTCATAAAAAAGATACCTTCATATATATATATATATATATATATATATATATATGAATGTCACATGTGTGACTAACATTTTCAGAGAGGATATAAAATAGTTGTCGGTCTGATCTAATGGCGAGTATTACGAAAATTCGGCGTATTTTTGACTCTATCTCTATTGCGTGACATGATTTGGAAGCTTACCCAAAGACTGTGTTTTGCAATATCTCTAAAAAATTACTTTTAACAACACCATGATTGTAGCCTCTTAAAATAAAATTTAATTAAAAATATTATACATACTAAATTATTAATAACTATACATTGAATTATTAAAAAAAAAACGTGTTTATCTATAGGAAACTGGAAAAGGATAATTTGTTTCAAGCCTTTTTATAGTGTGTTCAGTATCTTGTGAAGGGAACTGAGCGCACTTTGAGTACTGAACTCCGGGGTTAAGCCGCTTTCTATTTTGCCGTGAATACGGATTTAATCCAAGTTTATAAAATTTATTTAGTTTAGAAATAGAATATAACATTTATAAGCTTCTACATCAGTATCCGAGAACTCAAATACTCAAGTCCTTGTTGGTAATGATGATTTTGGAATTACATATTATTTAAATGTATAAATAAACTTAACATTAATATTTTTAAAGATTTTTTAATATGTTTAGAGAATTTCTAATGGCTTTTTTAAATACATTATTCAATGAGTTTGTTTGATTTCTAAATTCAATAAAGAGTTTGTAAATAATGATACTTATTAATTTTAAAAACAATTGGAACTGAAGCACTAACTTGCAAAATTTAAGAATTTAATATTGACATACTGTTTAATAATGCTGTGAAGATTTATGAAAGATGTTTAAGTTGGCTTGTTTCAGAACAGATAATAAAGATATTTTCCAGAGGCATAGAGCATTCTATATCTTATTACAGCGAGCTTGTAAACGCTCTCCGAATCACTGACTTTATAGCCCACGCTCCCGATATTCACCTTCATCAACCACAAAATATTGAACCAAAAATGTACTTTATACAACAGTATTAGAGTTTGTTTTAGAATAATATAATGAGAGAAAAAGGCTAGGGTGATTCAGGCAGATTTTTGTCGACTCTGATGGATAAACCATAAGGAAAGAAAAAGACGTCATTGAAAATAATGCTAAAACAAACGAGTCGTTACGGGATTTCAAGAGACTAAGTCGGAAAACTCTTTAGTATTTTAGGAATTGTAACTAAACATGAGGGTTAAGTTATGTATTTTATTAACGAAAAAAGAAACAATATTCATTACATTTTTTAATAAATTTACTGACCTTTTTAAACTACCAAGTTTTAGATTAACAACATACAAGTGGTAAGGCTGAACTGAACAGTTTTAAATATTATAATAAATTATTAACTTCTTGTCATTATAATCACCCCGTTTATCGAAATCTGATTTTCTGTAATATCGTTACATTTTGAGATTTGCTGAGTAACTCAAGACAATTTTGGAAACAACAATTGAATTTCCAGCGACATTGTCAAGAGTTTTTTTTAATTGAATTAAAAAAAACTGAAAATGCATTTTCGCGATTTATAAAAAACTAAATGTGTGACAGGTATGGTTTTTGTGCGCATGGATGCGTATTCATAGAACTATTGAACTGATTAGTTTCTTATCAAAATCGATCAAAAATTTTTTTTCTTTTTTTTTTAAACTCGTAACAGAGTTTTAACCATTTATAAAAAACTAATTGTTTGATTGGAGTGTTGGTGATTTCAATCGATCCGTGTTAATATAAACAAATACCAAACGACATGATGTATAATCCACCTTTATATATATACCTTAAACAGCTTTTACAGTACTTTCAGTAAGATATGGGTGGGGTAATTTTTATAATTATTTTATTACTATCAAAAGAATGTACCTTTATTTATTTTATATTGACTATTTTTAAACCACAAATTGTAAAAATCTTATAAATTTTTGTGTCATGATAAATTATGATTATTCTACCCCTAAAGCTTTAAAATTGAATTTGAATTTAAAAAATTTGTAACTAGATATGTATTAAAATTAGGTCTACTAAAAGAGATTATAGAATATTAGAAAATTATTAAATCCAATAAGACTGGAATGGTATAACAGTTAAATCCGATAAAACGTTATGTCTTGATACTAAACAGCGTTCCTAATTCCACAACACATTTACCTCCATTAGGCTTTATCGAGCCATCTCAATATTGAAACATTCCCTGCACCGTTGGCTGGAAGCCAGCTTACATCATTCATTGACATATTCCCAATTGACTTCCGCATACAGGGTACCTGCACCTGCACTAGAATTAACTGAATATATTGTGTTAAATAGACTTTGTTACGGCATAAAGGTATTGATGGAAATTTAATATATACAATTAATAAACATTTTTAATATCATATTTTTAAAAGCTAGTATATTACATAATATTTAGAACTGTTATATAAATATTTATTTTTGGAATTCCAACCCTGTCTTGTTAAAAAAATCTGTACCTTGTGCTGTGAATAATTGCTAATTCAATTAATTAATGTATTTTTATAGCTATAGTTTATGTCGCCATTAAAAATGAAATAAAATAAGGATTAATTAGAATATATTATTTTTATTTCTGAAGTGAATGAATCTATTTAAATATTAATCAATTAATAACTTGTGTTGGTTCTTATATAATTTGTCTGAACAACTTTATCTGGGAAGTTGTGTTGCTAATAGATCACCGATTTTTCTAAGAGGTAAATATATGCGGACCTGACTAGACTGTTGTTATATTGTTTTCCTACAATTTATATTAAGCAAATATTTATTAGGTAGGTTTTTAAGTGTAATAATATCCTGAATAGATAAATAATTATGGATCATAATCTTATTTTAATCACCAAAAATAAAAGTAGACGGAATTAATGTATAAATATGGGTTTAGAGTTTAATGTATAAATATTTCATTTTCAAAATTAAAAGCTGGATTTAAATTATTTAACAATGTAAAAATAATTACAAACAATAAATAACATTTCTTGCTTCGATTTAAAATATTATTTTTATGTGTTTTCAGAACTGCTGTTTAAATATTAACAAAAATAGAGCATGAAAAATATGAGCTATTAAAAATACAATTATTAGTTTTTATCAATATAAAGTTTAAAACAAAACAGAACGAATTGGTATCTGTTATATAAATATTTGCTTTTTGCATTGTACAGAAATGGATTAAATAAATGAAGAATTAAATTAACATGTTGTACCAGCGCTTTTATGGTCGAATAGTGGTTGCAAAAGTTTCCTACGAAAATCTCATATTGTTCCGGATAAATATTATTTTATTTTATATATCAGTTGTTAAGTTCTATATGATGTGTAAAATTTAATATTCCTTTTTTATAATATTAATTATATAATTATTTTTTTTATAATATTTATTTTACCAAATGATATAAGATTAATTATTTTAATGTGTTTATTTTTTGTCGAGAACTTCTTTGAGAAATCTTGAATATGTTCAGATATCCCTATAAAAACAATTTTTTTTAGTACACATCGATGAAATTGTTTTCTTATAATAATACAAAATATTATTATAGTATTCTCGAAGGAGATATCTCCTTTTATAAAACTGTTTTATAATTATAAGAAATAAACCTTAAATAAAAATGCGTGGATTCTAATTACCAATATACTTATACCAATATATAAATATAATAAATATTTATTTCTATATATGCATTTTATATATTTAGTTATATATATTGTATATATTTTATGTGTATATATTATATATTACTTATCTATTTATCATATTTTTAGTTTATTATATGTATATTTATAGACAATATTATAGTTTACTTTTATCTGTTAGTGTTGTTATTAGTTAAGTGTTATTTTTTTTTTATAATGTACCCACCTACTGTTGTTGTATTCTTGTTTACTTTCACTGTGATGGGTAACTGGAAGAGATCTCTTGATAGAGATAAGTTATCCTATGTACAAAATTTTTATTTTATAAAGTATTGTAAAATTTTTCTGGTGCATAAATAAATAAATAAATAAAATAAATAAATAAATAACAAATATTGGAGAAATAATGTTGCCTACATTTCAAAAGTTAAATTGCAATACTTACATCTATTCTGTCAATGTCACGTGGTAATATTAATCCATCATAATTTTCTAGTATAATTTTCCAGTTCATTACTTTTTTATAACAGTTCTTGATAGTACGCAACGTGTACTAAATCCATGGCTTATCGGTGAAGGCGTCTGAACCGTGGTGAGAGCGACCAATCAATCATTAGTAATTAGTAAGCTAGGGTTGTCGGTTGTCGCTACTTACGTTTAAGTGTTACTAAAAGGTTTAAAAAATAACGTATGAGTATGAAAAGTATCATATTAAATATTACGTATTTTATTTTGATAGTTATATATTCAGGAAAAATAATATTATTTATAAATAATATTAATTTGTGATGAACTAAACGTGAATTTCTATGTATATTTTTCAACATAGCTATGTATTTGCTTAATCCAAATTAAAGAAGCAACTATGACTAGATGTTGCTTCGATTTAAGAAGCACGAATAGGTACTAAGACAACACTTTAAAAAATTTCAGTCACTCTAGTTGAACGTTGGCGCTGCATTTTTATACAGGACTTTTTTTACGTAAAAAAGTTTTAGAAGAAATGATGTAATTTTAAAACATACTTTATTCAAAATTATTTATACTAAAATTTTTATAATATTTTTAAAACATTTATGAATTTTTTTATCAATTATAAATTATTAAAAAATTATAAACATATATTCTATTGGAAATATGGATTCCTATTCATAGTGGCCAAGCGATGCTAAATAGAAGTGAGAAGGGCTACGGCCGCTGCAAATAACCAACCATCTGGTTAACTTCTTGTAACTGGCTGTATTCAGTTATCTTTTCAATATCAAAAAACGTATATTTAAAAAAGCCTTTACCACTAGATAAACGTTGCCCAATCGGCAAGAACCGAAATAACAAAAGTCCGACCAGTCTTGGTTGAGATACTTCTCGTGGTCTTTATTACGAATGATTTTCTCATTTATGACATATAAAGTCGGGCACGTCTCTGTGAAAATCATGTCTAATCAGTTACTGTAATATTGCTTAAAAATCACAAATTAATTCATATTCATCATTATATTCATCATTTATTGTCCTATTATTATAAAGAACAGTAGACAAAGTTTCATGATTAAATAATAAAGATACGATAAAGTTATTGCAACTATAAAAAAGTCAAATAATGTAATATTTAATAGGTCAAGTATATAGCCCAGCTCGCGACACAGCACGTAACTTTAAGTTAAACTTTAATTTCCGCGAGAACTTTAAATTTTTATAGATAAATAAAATAGTAAATAATATTCCTATTAATTTAAATAGCAGCCTCTTAAAATATTATAATTTTGCATACTTATAATATAATAGCAAAATATATGTATAATAATATTTTGCTGTATTTATAGATTGTGCAAATTACTGAATTTCACTTATATTAGGGCTAAAGAATTTTTATATATTGAATCTTTTGATATATCATAGATACAGCTCTTATTTACTTTTAAATAGTTTTATAATAATTATTATAAATTAAAATGTATGTCAAAGATATCAACCCTAAAAAATTAAAATCTACATATCGGTACCAGCGATGAACGAGCGTTAAGGGCGTCATCATTTAGACACCTTGGTACAGGGAACAGATTTACAGTGTTACAAAATAACACATTGGCACTGTTGCATTTCGATTCTACACTGTACAAAACCACAAACTTATTGTTGTAACACACACTCAACAACTGCGGTACACGAACCAAAGGAACAGGTCCACGCCTCCAAAAGAAGTGACCGTCGGCTTTTCCTAATTAGAAAAACTACTTCCTCCACTTGCCGCCTTTACAAATCAACTGGAGTCATTGTGTTTGACCTACCACGAAGTAGTCAATTGACTAATTTTAATGAAAACAGTATTGTTATCTCCGCTAAATACTATAAATATAATTTTTTCAGACTTCCCTCGTTAACATACTACGGTCAAATTTATATTTTTTTTTACAGTGGCTTCACAGTTAAGGAAATTTATAATATTTATTTTACGTACAAATAGACATAAAAATGCATATAAACAAATCAAATATATTATATGTATACCATATAATTTTATAATTAACAATAATACGATCTTCTTTTTTTATTATTATCTCTACAACCATTATTCGTTCGTAACAATTATGAAATAAACGATATTATAATAGCGTATCAATTCTTAGATCTCTAAAATATGCATATGTTAAAAAAAATATGATTTTTAAGAAAAGTCTATTATTATCGAATTGTATTATATAAATAGCATGTTAAAACTATAAATGCAATATAAATGTATTGTATTTGACAATTAAACTCCTAAAAAAACAACTTTTATAAGAAAAACGAATAGAATATATTTGAAGTAATTATAAATTAATGAGAGACATGAATGATCGATAAATTGAACAAACACTACTGGTGATTAATCAAATGCTATCCCGTCCTATAATAAATAAATATACCGTAGCAGGAAACTAAATCTTATTAAATAATATTGCCAAACATGCCTATGTGCATATAACATATAACACATTTTTCTTAATATAATAAATCATAAGATTAAAAAATAAAAACTAAGTATGTAAAAACTTCTTTATTTACAACTTCTTTATTTACAATTTATAAAAAATAAGAAAAAATTATATAGAAATTTTAATAAAATGGTAGAGGACGGCAATAACATAACTTTCGGTCACATTTTTAAACAAAAATACTTTTACAAGACTAATTAGTTCGCTTCTTAAATTATAACTTTATTTTAATATACATTAACTGAATTGAATCGGTCAAAGTTAGGCAGAAATAAAAAATATAAGACACAGGTGAAGGCAAAGTTTTCAAATCCTATTAAAGTTGGTTCCGAAACATACTTCAAGTATAACCAGAAAGTGTGGAATTTATCTCAGTTGTGTTCGAAATGTATGTATTCATTTAAATGTAAAGGAAATATTTCCCACTTAAAATATTGAAGTCTGTAGTTAAGCCATCTTATATATATTAGAATAGATAACTATCTAATCGACAATTATGCGGCTATATTTTATTTAGCTTATCAAAAAATACGTACTTTAGAGTATTTTAAAACTAATAACTAACCACTTATTGTGTTTTCAAAAATGAAATAAATATACATACTGAAATAATAAACACATTTAGTTAAGTCAGCAATTAGTTTCAAAATGATTATTCACGTTTGTAATGTCTATTATTATTTATTTGGACTTAGCGTGACAACCATGTACTGTTTTAAAAAAAGCAAGCGGTAATGGGTGCGAGTTATAATATTTTTTTTAATTAATAAAATCCAGTATAAAAATTGATTGTTACATAATAATAACAATAATAATAAATGTTTATTTTGGACAAGTACTAAGTATAATTTGATACTATATATTTTTTTCAATTTTCTTAAGTAACTAACAAACTACGAGTTTTTTCTTATTGCACTTACTTTTAAATGACACGCTTCAATTGATAGCAAAAACATCACAATCGCGCAATTAGTTTTTTTTTTAATTACAAATAAACATTTTTCAGTAAAAAAAAAAATTAAAAATCCGCTTTGTTAATTTTGCAATATAGTCCTATATTAATAAAAATAAAAAAAAATAATATATTTTACATATAAAAAAAATTAATATTGAAATATATAAACATAAACGTTAGATTTGGCTTTCATAATTGCATATTTCTTACTTACTATTTCTATACTTAAAACGTTTTAATATTTTTTAAAACTCATTTGAACACAATTCTATAAAAAGTTAATTGCAGTACAATTAAAGGTTAATTGTACTGCATCAGGAAGATTTGTATCAAAGGCCCGGTTATATTAATTTTAATTATTTCCCAATTACCTTTTATTAATAGGTCCGGCTTGTAATAGTTTTAATCGTAAATTCCTTTGTAAGCAATAAAATTAACATGTCTTAGTCAATATTTTTTATTTTTTAAAGTTACTTTATGTAATTAATTTTTAATTAAAATGAATTGTAATTTTTTTTTAAAATATTAAATAAAATTAAAGCCGAAAACAAAGATAAAATATTCGATATTTATAGTAATAAACCGGCTATTAAAGTATTTATATAATAAAAATAAAATACTTTAAATTGAATAAATATATCTAATTATATTTATTTATTTGATTTATCTCCCGTATTATTAAAATAAATAGTAAAGTACCTATCATAGTGTATTACTTAATACGTGTTTTTTTACCACATCTACCCTCAATACACTCGATTTATAAAGCATATATGTATTAGGAATAATATGTCATTAAGAATTTATTTTTTTATAATAATTTATTAATTTTAAGTTATATCTATCTGGAACAAATATTTCTAATTGACTTTTAAACAGATACCAGTGGTTTGCCTGCGAACTTTTGCTTTTATCCAACAGATATTTTTGAAATTTCAAAACGTAAGATTGGTTTTGTTTTTTTTTTTCATTCCATAGCAAGTTTCATTCCATACTAATCTACATTTAGCTCTAAACTGATGAAACATTTTTTTTTATTTTCCTCTTTTTATCTTTATTTTTCTGCTCATCTAGGGGTGGAGCGTACAAAATGAGACCATAACCGGTTTTTTATGTGCAGCTATCGCTTTATAATCACTGTGTCAAAAATCGGCTTACGCTATTAATATATAAGATAGGCTTAAAAATAGTGAAATAGATTCACTAAAATGACGACAAAATTTTGATTATAGGGATCTTAAGTCTCACAAATAAATGTAACATATTATTTTTATTTACAATAATGTTATATATTTTGGCGGTTACTGCCTGGGTATACTCTTGGCCGATCGCCAGGCAGTGGAGGACTATGTTCACATATTATCAGATATCCTGGAACCATTTTCCATTAAATAACGACAGTGCAGTGCATTTTTAAATTTATGTATAAACCATTTGAGCACTTCTTGTGAAAATATTACAAAGCAATAAAATTTTAGCAATATCGCGAATTTAATTACAATACCCTTCAAGGAGTATTCTATTACTATTTTCATTTGTAGTAATTAAGAATCATATTTTTATTATATATTATATTGATAAACCTAATTAAGATTTTAGTAGCAGTTACTGCATAGTTAGAATTTTAATTATAAATTGCATTGATTTACAATTTTCTCTAATTAATACTTAATTAATATTAAGTTCTTTTCCTTACGCTCTTTACAATATCCTCATGTCGAGTAAATATATTATGTTATGGTTAGATATATATCGAACCATATATGGTATACCATATATGTGAATAGTGAAATGGGTATAGAATTACTTTTTTTTATCAAATTATTTCATTTTTTTTATGAAAAAAGAGGGCAAACGAGCGTTCGGGTCACAGAACAAATGTGATCACGGCCGCCCACGAACTCTTGCAATATCCGAAGACACACAAGAGCATTGCCGGCCTTGGAAGTGGGAGTAAACGCCTTTTTTGATGGTACCCATGAAGACGGTTAGTTAAAAAGGAAAATTTTAGGTCATACGAGTAATATATTATATTGTAACGACTGTCAGAGTACTTATGTCTTGACTCTTCGTCGATAGATTCTTTTCAAACTTTAAAATTTTTATATCAATTTATAACATATAATGTACGCTTTAACAAGATTATACCAAACGTCATAAATGGTTCTAGAGTTTTATATACTGACTCTTTTTTTTAAGACAAAATTAAAAATAATAATTTTATGAAGATCTGTTCACATTAAGTAGAATAAAAAACTTATTTATTGCAGTTTTTGCTATAGTTTAAATCCACAAGAACAATATATCTTAAAACAAATCATTAATATAATATTGTGTAACAAAGATATATTATTTTATACCATTTACTCATTACTAAAATGCGTTTTATATATCTCAAGTATTCTGTAATACTTTTATTGTCTGTCATATATATATATAATATGTTTTCAAATAAATTAATAAAAACTATAAATATTATTTACTAAATTTGTTTTCAACAGAATTATCTATCATATTTTCAAATCAATATTTCATAACAATAACATATACCCTTGGGCGTGTAAAAAGTTATCTAAAGTCTTAAATCATACAACTATTTGATTTCCATCACAATTTCTGAACGCTTGTCATCTATTTAATAATCTCTACCCTGGGACATTGGAGTCGATTTTTATATAATTTCGTTTTACCTTTTTTGTTTGTGACGAATATTTCAAGTAACATATTTTTATCGAATGAAATAAAAATGTTCAATCATAAAAGTGATATCACTTGGAGTAATGGTTTTTATATTCAAACGAAGAAATCGTCAAAAGAAAATGTATCTTGATCTTCTATAATTGTATTGACAATATTTTATCGATAAGGACTGTAAAGTTTTGACAAAAAGATATCTTTATATTCTCATAACAAAAAAAACACAAAACTTATTCAAACATAATATGTATTCTTTTCTAAGATCTACAAGAGTACTACACATTTGAACTAGGAGTGCGCCCAGACCTCAATTTTGACCTTCTACGCTCACAAAATTTCGGTATGTGATAGCATATTGAGCGAATCGAGGTGCAAACAACACCGAAGTTGCATTTACAAAACGTCGACGCATTCTGTCTTCAACTATTTTTCAAGATGAGACACATTATTACATTTTTGTGTTTTAGTTTTTGAAAAATATTTCAAAACCACCATCAAACTGATGTCTATCAGTGTGCAAAATTTGAAAATTTTTGGATATACCGTTTTTGATTAATGCTTGCACAAAGAACGCAGTAAAGTTTTTCATAGAGAGCTTCGCTCAATAAAACTATTTTACGGATATAACTCGCGTTAATTTGGTATTGGTAGAGGTATCAACATATCGTCTTACCGCGAACACATTAGCTGCAAAGCACTCGAAACGTCGGTTTAAATTTAAAAAAATGTAATAATAAACGCGAGTTATGTAAATGAAACAGTTTTATTGAAATAATATGTAATTGCTTAATAGACTTTTATTACATTCCCTTGCATCATGGAATCGCTAATTAGACAATTATTCATTAATCCGAAAATGAAATGATCAGATATCTAAAACCTTTGTTTGTTCAATTTTTTTTCTGTAATACTTTTAATTATAATTTCATTTTATTATATTCACTATTGTCTTCAACTTTTAGTAAGTGGCGCATAAGTTAATAATAATTAATTTTATAATTTCATATTTATTATTTTGTTGTGACTGTTATAATTAGTCATAGCTCCTGATAGTTACAATAACTTCTAAAACTGTGTAACTCATTCTACTTTGTAGAAACTGTATCTATCTAATGTATAAATGTGTTCGTCTCATATCACAGAAAGTACGAGCATCCATCACTGAAGTTAATTTAAAGAAAGTTTAAAAACGGAACACCGAAACCAAAGATACTTTGTAGATACGTTGTTTGACAAAATAAATAAGAAAAGTTATATTATTATCACATCGAAAACTTTACTCGTCTTACTCTTACTATGATATTTAAAAGTTTTTCACGCTAATGCCAAAAAGTTTAATTTTCCAATCTTAAAACATTTTGCAGTTAAATTGTCTAACTTTGCGTATTTTAAATAGTAGCCAATTGAAGAAATCTTAATTGAACGTTTGTATCTATAGTGTTTTGAACGAGCAGTATTGCATATGATATTGTTATTTAGATCTCATTGGTAAAAATAATGATTTAATTAAAAGAAAAGGGATAAGGATAAATTTAAGATTAGTTTACAAGTTTACATTTGAGTTATTATAAAATTTTATAGACCGTAATTAAAAGTTTTTAAAATATTAAAACTATTTTATTTTCCGCGACAATTGTATTTAAGCATCTTCGTGATATATTCAATGTCTACCTTGCACCAAACTCTTACTAGAAATTATGCCTAGTAATATCTTTAAAAAAGATTTTTTTTTTATTAAAATTTAATCAATATATATACTTAGTGACAAAAATTTATTGTAACATAGAGAAACGTGCCGCAAGCCTTGCATCTCACATAACTATAATATTACCACAAATACATATCTGTATTATAACATCATATTACTGAATTTTATAATGGGTTATTATAAAAATCCAATTGCGCTTGCATATTACTCCTTTATATAAATGTTCTATGTACTAATGTATGATAAAGTTTTTAATCATAAAAATATAAATGTATTTGAAGCTAAGCTTGAATGTAAGATAAATTAAAGAAAGTTTCTTTGTCACAGTAGCTTTCCAAACGGTATAGTTGCAAAATGAATGTGTCATACATAGTCAAGTCATATTATCATAGACTTTTAAAACTTGATAAGTTTCTTTAAAACTAAAACCTGGTATGTTTATTCTCACAGATAATAAACGCAAATTAGAGTGAAAGTAATTTACTCCTTCATTTTATATAATATAGTATAAGTCCTATTTTTTGATGGACGGATGCGTGACCGTCGCCTCGTAACTGATGTAAACTGAAATAATCTGATATTATTTTTATTTTTCTATTAATCGTAAAGATATCGCTTATGTATAATGCTGGAACCAAGGGTCACCCTTGGTTACGGACCCAATGATTACCCTAATTGCTTAGTAGATGGTCAATGAACCTCTTCCGCACTCCTACGTGAGGCGCTGACAAAAACAGCCACGAAAGATTGTCTTGGGAAATGGGATCCTGTTATAGCGTGAGCTATTTATTTTTATTTCCTTGTTAAACACAAGAATATCTTGGACGATGGGCTCAAAGTCAATAATAATTGAACATTTGGATGAGACTTAACGACTTTTATGAATTAATTTATACATTGATATATCGACTAATATTATAGTTACATTAAAATACGTTCTGTAATTATTTACAAAGAAATATATTTCTCGAGTAATAATCATACTTTTTATTTAAGTCAAAAATGTACAATAGCCTAGTTCAAAACCACTTGTAAAAGAATATGCATTAAAAATACAAATATAATTAAAAGTTGAAGATAACAAAATATTCGTAGCATTTTTAAACCCGGCACAAGTAACCTTAACATTTTGTATACAATTTTAAACTGTACTAAAAGCGAAATTATAATACATAAAAACAAAAAAAAATCTGTACAGCGAAAACCGTTTCATTAATATCAAGCAAATAGTACTTTAGTATATTTTATATTTACTTTATAAATGATTTCTATTTTCTGTCGACGAAATCTCGGCTGCTTTTAAAACTATTGTGTACTTAGAGAGAGATATTTAGAGAACTACAATATATAGTATTTACTTTTGTTTTTACATTAGCGATGTTTTGAAAAATCACTGAAATATACAGTAATGTACATATCTTTTAAAATTAAGAATGGACTAATTTTCTTCTAACTATAAGTACTTTGGATTTAGCTTGGGTCTGCGTTTGTATTGTTTATATTTATTGGAATATCTTATTAATTTATCGTATTACGTTATAATACGTTATTTATCATAAGCACATATATTATTATAGTAATCACTAACAGCACTCTAAGAGTAAGTGGGCGGTATATTTTAAGATAAGATCCCTCTGCCAATATTAACTCATTATTTTATCTAATATTTTATTTGTAAGACTACCTTATCATTTTATGCTGTATCGTTAAAAAAATTAACGTATCACGTATTTCGTGATACGTGATACTTGATACGATATAAAAGAAAAACGCAGGTGCAGTAGTAGCACGGACAGAGTTCACTGGATGTCTACACAGTGTATCCTAGTGAGATATCCAGGATAATTAAATGTTCAAACCATCCTTCTTGACTTCTTAGAAAATATGATAAATTGTATTATAAGTGTATGTTATATGGTAAATAAATAAATAAATACATATTTTGGATTGTGTAATTTATATATAAGAATAAAGATTATGAAAGGGAATTAGAGAATATTAAGAAATCTAATATAACTATATAATAGAGGTATGTGTTTAACTAAACAGCGTTCCTAATTTGACAATACCTTACCTTTATTAGGTTTTATCGCGCAATCTAGATAATTATACGATCTCTTCATCGTCGAGAGGCAGTCCTCTTATTTTGATGATTTACTTCTGTATACATGGAATCGCATTAGAATTAATTGAATATATTTTTTTAAATTAACTAAACTACCAAACTAAACATATTGTTAGAAAATATATATTTTATTTAAGAAATATATTGAATGTATGTTTTTAAGGCCACCACCATTATAATACGACAACCATGTGGATTACCATGGACGTTTAAAAACATCAAAGTTTACAAAAAGCTTTGCACCGTAGTATTTTTGTTTTGAGACTTTTGTATTTTTATTAAAAGAAGAACAACCAACTATTAAACTATTAAAAACTCCAAAAGAAAGTAAATGTCAAATTTTTTTTTAAACAATATGAATTATTTATGATTTGTTATGAAAATGGAAAGTTATCAATATATATAAATAAATAATAGATATAATATATTTGGTAATAATTGAGTTTACGATGAAAAGTGACAGTTGTTACGAATATACAATACCTATTTTTTTAAGTAAATATATATGTTAATAAACTATAAACAGATGTACGTCTTAGTACACGAAGTCAAAATAAGTACGCTTTATAAAATAAAAAAAGGACAATAATATACAATATTTGTCCAGTATACAAAAAAAAATATTTGTAATATTTTCTCTGTCTTCAAATCTAGAGTAAATAGGTACTTACTGGGTAAGCGTGTCACACCTTAGACTACGGCCCTTGCTTAACATTAGGCGCGCTGTAGTCAAACGATTACGTCTTATAGTTAAAAAAAATACTTTCATTTTTTGACCACTCTTTTAATCAGTTTTTGCAAAAGCCACAGTTTCATTGCTTAAATCACAAATACTTTTGTAGCCCATAAAATTAACATATTGGTATTAATACATCTTAAATTTTTTCGCGTTAGAAATGATATCATTACTTATTTAAATGGTGGAGTAAAAAAATGTTATTATTTTTTTGATTAAGGAAATTATTGTAATCACCCCGATTTTCGAAATCCGTATTTTTTATAAAATTTCACGTTTAGAGGTATTCTGAGTAATTCGAGACGTGTATTTTATGATTCTAGTATGTAATTATTAGATGTGATTTTAGGAACCTATTCCTTTTATGTTTTGGCTCCATATTCTGGCGACTTGATGATGCAATTGGCTTTGTTTTAGTTAGTGAAATTTTAGTTTTTAGTTAAATTTGAAAAGTTATGAAATATTATATATCTGCAATGAGTTATTTTAATGATTTTAATTTAATTTAAATTAATTGCAAGTAATGGCAGAATTGATATTTTAAAATTAATAATATAAGGTTTTTTTTGAACTAAGAAAGTAATTTGTTTGGGTTTTATACCTAGGACCGTTTTTTTATTATTTTTATTTAAAGGAATTTCGTTAACGATTACTTAAATAAAATATCAAAATTAAGCGATACAATAATTTTTATTGTCATATTTATTTATTTCTTTATTTTTTACTATTATTCTGTACAACATAAAAATCATTGAATATGCAACTAGATATATAAATTAATAAGAATTTACCAAAACAGAGATCCGATTTTCATTTTAATATATTTTTTATATATTGGAAAGAAAAATGTATGAGAACAAATTATAGATTTACATTAAATTTTAATTATAAAATATATTTTTTAAAATTTGTAGAACATTTTTTTAATGATCAAAATTAATGATAATTATATAAATTTTGATGTACATTAGCACAATGTATTTTAACTGAATATAGGTTAAAATAAACTAATTTACCGATTAAATCATAAATTACATTTATTTGATAACTAGATGATTCAAATGCACAGCAATCATAACAAAAAAAAAGTCGGGATATAGGTTTCCAAAATCTAGCAAAAGGAATCAGAGCAAATGAAGCAAGTATGTACGTTAATTAAATAAATTAAATATAAATCTTAAAAAACATCATTATAGTATTTAATTTCGGCGTAGAGTAAATTGAACCAAGCATCAACGTACCGTACGTAAGATGCCCATCCTTATAAAAAGCATTAGGATTGTTAATACACACAGTAAACGTTTTCTGGGCAAGTGCCAACAACTCAAATATTTTAAAATCGACGCGCTGCGTGAAAATAAAATCTCTATATATTTTTTATTATTTGGCACAGGAAATTGGAACGAATATCCTATTCGGAATTTAGTAAGCAATAACGTTTACAAAAGGTTTTTTTTTGTGGTCGAGATATTTTTGATACAAAATATCTACTACAAGTTAAAAACTAGAAGTATCTTTACTTTTAGATATTATTTACGAAAAGTATAATGAAGAGGTTACGTCGCAATGTTTATTTGAGTTAGTAAATTTGAAGGTTAAATGATTTTTTATCGTAATTTTATCAGATACTAATCTAGATTCCTGTTTAAAATGTTGAATAAATGTTGTTAATAAAGAGAATTATTAATTAAGTCAATACATATTTTATTTCAATAAGTGTGAATGTGGCCGACCCCTTTATTTTCCTGATTAAGAAAGATACTATAATTTTTCTATTTTTTCTATTTATTTCCAATATTACATTCACTGAAGTCATTAAAACAAACTATTGCTTTTATATCATATTTCACAATACACAAGCAGTATATTTAAGCAGTATAAAAAAAATAACAAATATGATATGACAATGACTTTTAGGAAAATAAGAAACTAAGAAGATTAGATTTATAACTAAAAACTCGCGGTACTACATAGATTATATTTATGTTTTAGTATATGTAATATAATTACAACAATGTTAATAATAAGTGAAACCAATTATTAAGACGGTATAGATGGTATCTGGTATACGGTTTTATCTGTTTTGCCATAAGTTATTTGTGTTGACAGCCACCTGCGGGGCGTACTTGTAATTAATGGTACGTTTCGCATGGAATAAGCCCATTTGTCTCACCCAACGGCGGGTGTCTAGAAACATTGTAAGCGATCCTACCGAGCATTTTATGTTTGCAAACAATTAGAAATTCAAAACGAGAATAGAAATAGAAGTAAAGAAAAAGAATATTAGACCAATTTATAATAAAAAAAACTTTTTTTTTGTTTGTTGAAAAAACCCGTTACGGATACCCCGTCGGCCAAGAAGGTGATGGCCGGGGAGTCATGTGGGACTACCCGGCAGCATAGGGGACGCTGCTATTTTTAAGGCTACCCACTAAAAAACCAACGGTTGCCCTCATCGCCATAGTGGGACGTCACGGGATCGCTTTAACACTCACCGTGACATAATAAAAAAAAAAAACAAACCTATGTCAAAACATATTAGCGCTAAATTAAAATTATTGCATTTGTTGTTATTATTTATGACAATTTTATTGATTAAAAATTATGAAATCATTTATATTTATTTTAGTAAATTCTATTATGTTTATTAGATGTTGTGAAAGATGGGCATAAGTACTAAGTTCAAAAATGGCTAATAAATCAAGTTATTAGGTTCAAATATCTTAAGATTCAAAGTATTACCTTTCATTTTATGGAATATTTAATAAGACACAATAAAATTATGAAAAAAAAATCCTTTCATCTTATTTCTTTATATATTTTCCTTATTAATTATTTCTTTAAGATTGTTAATTTTATAATTAAGAAACATTACAGTTCCAGAAAATTATAAATTTCTTACAGACCTTTTGAAGATACGATTATTCATATATTAGAGCTGGCACATTTTCTTCTATAGACTAATTACAGCGCTGAGGTAATTATTATAATTGCTTCGAGATACATATGAAAGAAACCCTTTTAAGGAGAATAATAGGCATAGTATTATATTATTTTATGAATTGATATTGTAATATATAAAAATATATATTAAATAAATTTTCAAACTTAGGTATAACCAAAGTTTATCTACAAAACCGGTAAAATTTACTATTAATAATATTTATATCTTTTAGGTTAAAAAAAAAAGAGTTACTTATATTTTTTTATTTCAAATATTCTTATATAAAATTATAATTGTAACAAAAAAATTGTAACAATATAAAGCAGTTTAAGAAAAGGTTAAAATTTACACATTAGTGATAACTTTCTATAGCGAAAGTATTGATAAGTTATATATTTTCATAATTTATTTAATGCCTATGTTATTTCATTTGGTTAATGTGTTTTGATATATTTATATAAATAATTAAAATAATATTTAGTTTTTAAAAAACAAAAATGTATATAACTTAAATGTTTATACTTAATCTCTGTATAAGTGAACAGTATGTTCTTCATGAGAAATAAATATCTTTAAACCTTAATAGAAACTCATCGCTCGTCCTAAAAATTAAAAAATAAATTAAATAGTGGAGAAGCACTTTCCCTTATCATACAATTAATAAAATTTTTTGGAATGTGGTATTATAACGTTAATCCGAAAAGTCTCAAGTTTTGGCTTCATTTAATATATACAATTATAGTGCTATGGCTTGTTTGCTTTTTACCTGGAATTGGAGAAGTATTTTAATTGCTCAGAAGGCAAGAAAACATTTGAGATATAGCGGAAGGATATATATATACACATACACATATATATACACATACATAAATCTTACAACAAAAACTTTACTTTTATTATTGATATTACAAATACTCCCACTTATAATTAGTTACTATTTATATTTAAAATTTGTACTTATAAAATGAAAAAGGCGATAACATTGACTCAACATATATATATTTTTTTTAATCTAATGGACGTTTTATTTAAATGCCTCATGCTCCATTATATTGTTTGTTATAAATTATACATAATATGAGTGCGACAACGCATATGAGTAATTGCAAATGCAATAACAAAATGCAGTTTCAAATAAAAGGAGTAACTTTCCACATATATTATTTGTCCTAATTTTTGGTGCCAACTATTGAAAATATATAGATGGTCTCTTTTTTTATATGCAGCGCATTTCGATTATAAAATATTTAAGTTGTTAGCTTGGCCATACAGAGTTTAAGAATACTTTTGAACTCTAAAGTTTTTGTTAGGCTTCGTGTGACTCTTTGTACTTTCTCTTTGGCGACTTTGTGTAGGCCTGGTGAGGGGGGAGGGTGACCCCTCTTACCTAACATAGGCCTGCGATGGGAGGGTGCTCTACGTTGCTCGGGGCACCCTCATTCGGGGGGTCTCGCCGGGGCGTCACGGTGTGTGCTAACGCGATCCCGTGACGTCCCACTACGGCAAAGAGGGCAACCGTTGGTTTTTTAGTGGGTAGCCTTAAAAATGGCAGCATCCTCTATGCTGCCGGGTAGTCCCACATAACCCCCCGGCCGTCACCCCCCTGGGCCGACGGGGTACCCGTAACGGGTTTTTCCAACGGAAAAAAAAAAAAAAAAAAAAAAAAAAGGCTTCGTGTGACTCCAATTTACATCAAAGTGAAGGAAAAAAATAATAATATTTTCAAAGTATTTTACTCAGCATAATATAGGAAAAGAGAAAAAGTTCTTAGTTGTAAAAAACTGAAAATTTTATTATAAAACGCAATAGTGTTACTAAATATAAACTTGCGTATCATTAATGTGGACTGGCGCTTGTATTGACGCTCATGGAAGAGAAGGACATCTCCGAGGCGAAGGAGATACCATCATTTGGTAGCATGGTACGGAATAGTTAAAAAAGCGACTTCGTCTTCGACTAGTATTTTCAGCAGCTGTCGCCTAAACACTTGAAGATGGCCAGAGCGGTCTTACGCGTTCTTACGCATATCTGGAGACCGGCAGTATGCTATTGATGTCTGTATGTATGATTGTTTGTATACTTATACAGTCTAACAATATTTTATTTTTCTTTTCAGTGTCGTTTCGCGCTTTATTTCATTTTTTTTTATTTACTCTTTAATGTAAACATCCATTAGTGTGTATCTGTCTTAATAGACTTTCTTAATGACTGTAAGTCTATTTATGTAGACATTTTATAATTAATTGGTACAACAACTGTATGAAATTGTTAATAGACGATAATAGAATGCGAATATATAACAAGCTAAGATTTAAAACTCTTTTCTTAAAGGTTGTTAGAATTTTAAGGGTACTACAATTTTTTTTTTTTAACAATTTATAATTAGTCCGTTCAGAAATATTGCCTTAAAAAAGTAATAAAATGGAAATTTTTATTTCAATTAGAACTACGAGACAATTGAAATACAGGTAAATCAGTATAATATTTTATTAGAAGTTGTATCTATTATGTAAAACCATTTTGTTTGTAAAACAAGATCAAACCAAGTTATTCAAACAAAATGAAATGCTAATAACAAATTTTAATCACAGATTCCAAAGACTCTTTTACATAAAAGAAGTATTATTCAGATGCATTTACAATATTATAATCATAAAAAGGTAAGAACAGCTGTAATTGATCTACTGTTTTGATTAGTGATAAACATATCTAAGTTTATATTACTATTTTAAGATTATAATACTAGTTTTATGTTTTAGTAATAATACTAATAGATTATAACATAGAAATTAAATAAGAAATTAAAATTAAAAAGGTCTTATTTCATTAAATGATTTTAAAAATATATGACGCAATTAAATAAGTTTCAACTTTACTTCATCTGGTGGCCCACTGTGACCTCTTAACACTATTATAGTTTAAAATAGTTCAGGTTCAATAGGACAATATGTTAACCTTTTAGGCCTTTGAGGTTTGAGAAGAAGAGCAATCAACTAATAGTACTTTAAAGATTAAATGAACCTTAAAAAATTGAGTAAAACAACATAAATTTATGCATATTTTGTTAGTATGAAAAAGGATAATAAGGTTGTTGTAATATTACTTTAAGAGTTAGTTGTAATTCCCTTAGCCAATAAAGGAAAACTTCTTGATAAATCCTTTTTAATTATTTGGGAAATAGCTGGCAGTTAAGCGAAATAATAAATGAATAATAATAATGAACTTAATTTTTTTACGGTGATAGTGTGAACCTTTGAAAACAATTCCTAGTAAATTAAAAACGTAATAAAAGGTCATGTAATTCCGACAAATGAGATGGTTGTAGCTAGAAGAATCTTGAATATGAATGGATGAATAAAAGAAGTGAGGGCTAGAATTTTCGTTTCATTTATAATAATAATAATAATAATATACTTTATTGTACACCCGGAAATTACAAAAATATAAACATTAAAAAACAGAAATAACAACATGGTACAAATTTGGCGACCTTACCGCTAAAGAGCAGTCTCTTCCAGGCAACCACTCAGAAGTAGGAAAAAAATATATAAGAAAAACATAATGTGGGTGTGCTTAAACAGAAACAGAAAGAAAAACATAGCGCAATCATACATATAAACGTACATAAATACATAATGTGTAGGAGTAATTTTTTTTGCAATGACTGTGAACCTTGGTGTTATATAATACCAATGAATAATTTACTGAAAGTAGTTTGAAGTACAAACCACATTAATTGATTGTAAAAAAATATCTCTAAGAAAGCACAGAAAGTTTTTACAGAAATTGTTAGTAGCTCAATCTTAATTTCTCATAAATAGTTTAAAGCGTGGATGTAGAACAACAGGCTGCAAGTACTCATTTACTCAAATTTATGAGTCGCAATGCAGTATGTAAAATCTAAAATGAGCTTTCCTTAAAAATACACGCTGTACATAAGCCCCTATATTGGTGATAATATTTCAAAATCCTACTAAAAGATTATTTAGTGTGATATCAACAGTCATCTCTGTTCAATCATTTATTATTTATAATAATTGTGTTTATTGTATGCAATACAATTTTCTAAAAACCTATAAACTAAAAGAAAACAATTATTTATAAGAGTTTATGTAGTCAGAGACGTTACAATTACACCACCAAGTGTAGTAAACTAAATACGTAGCACCATTTTTCTCTCAAAATGTAAAAAGATGGCGATTTGGGAATTTGCAGAGCGAAGTTATTGTTTGTGACGCCAAGTATCTGTGAAAAATGTTATTGTGTTTTTCAGTTTTACAAAACTCTAGGCAAGATTAAATTGCACTAGTCCACTCAGAAATGCTTGCTAAGCTGTTTAGACGAAGACAATAACAAATTAAGTTGTGTGCTGGAAATATAACATGAGATTACGATAAAATAGAAATATTTTTTAAGTTCATTTTAGTTATTTTATAACGTACTAAATTATATTAATATATATAAAAAATTGCAAGCAATTAACATAAATGCTACTAATTCACAATTTTGATAGGCTATTAGAAAGCGACATAGTACGTTAGACTATAACAATACAAACATAATTAATTATAACAGAAAGGAAAAAAAAGGTATAATATATTTATAATTCTAAAAGGTTTATTATTGAAGTTATTTTATAATTTGTTCAACCTCTTGTAATTTGTTTCTAAATATATGTCACTGAAAACTTAATGGCGTTGTATGAGATGTCAGGAGAATCCATCGCTGAGGTAAAGCATCATTTATCTTCTTTATGTTATATAATGTAAGCTATATCTATTTTTGAAAAAATATTTTTTTGATATAAATTTAAACTATTATATATTTTGTCTTATAACGTTTAGTAAAAATTTTAAGTTGAAAAATATAGATGCACAATTTTAGAGCTGCTCGTGTCAGTCATTCATAATAATTAGATTCTAACCTGCAGCCTCACTTATAACGGAAAAAAAGCACAGCATGGCTTAAAAAAAACTAAGGGAACAGAATATCAATGCTGCGTTCCCCTTTCCCGGTTATGGTACGTTTTTTACTTTTCGTTTTAGAAAACTTGTATTTTTTGTTGTTGAAAAGTAGGCTTTGAGGGTTTTAGGTCTTCATTAGAAGATTATGGTTTTAATCTAATTTACTTAGAACTTTTTATGATGATAATACAAACATTAAATAATACATAAAAAAAACATATCTAACGCATAACATTAAAATTGATTTATATTAAAGAGAATGAGTACGTAAATTATACAAGGTACAAGGTTTTAAGAGATAGTAAAAACATTCCAAACACTTTTTTCCGTTACATAAAATGCTATTTTACACAACAATATTAAAAAATTGGTTGATCTTTAAAATATCTTTTTTACCTCATATAAAAAACTCACATATCGTATCAAATAATTTCTCTGAATGCTTGTAAAATCTTTAGTAAAGCACAAAATACTGTTTCAATCATCGGCTTTCATTTTAATGCGCGAGTTATTTATTATATCTTCTAAATTCTCTCTCTACTATTTTACCCCATTTCTCGCTGTAATGAATGTAATTCTTAGTTCGTTGTCTTTTTTTACTGACTCAAATTCGACATAGTGTTTGGAAATTGTGCTCATATTTTTTTTATTATCATATAAAAATTGCACAAATTTTTTTGATAAGACTAAAATTGTAATATAATATTACAATTACAATAAGAATAATTAGTCTTTATTAGTAACCTAAAAATTATAATAGGTATATGATTAAAATGGTTTATAATTGATTATTATTATTATTTATTATTGCAGTGAAATACAACTATATTTGATAGTTTACAGAAGATCGTTTTTATTTTTCTCTGACGGCTTCTAAAGAACAACTTTGCACTTTATGCGTGTATTATATTATTGTACTAAGGCCTACATATTGAATTATGGTATAGTATTTTAATAATTTAATATGTAGGTCATACAAAAAACCAATTAGAAAACTATTTAATTTCGTTGACACAATAAAAGTTTAATATATTAGAATTATTATTTTTGGGAATTTAGAACAATGTTTTATTCTTATTACTGACATAACATTAAAGATGTTGATTTGATAAATTGTCATAAGCTATTGTTATCATATTAAGTTATTGTATTAACATACTTTATTTAATAAGAAAGAAATATCATTAATATATTGTTACAACTCCATTTAAGAATTAAGAATCATACTGTAAAATAGTTTATAATTAAATACAGTTTACTATGTTTAAAAGTTATGAATATGATTAAACTTCAGTTGATCATAGCGCTGCTGTCGCTTTTAAAATTTGTTATAAATAGGGCTTATAGCCATTACTGAGGCATTGTTCGTACTGGAGAGGGAGATGGCAAGTTAAGTTATTTTGTTTATACATTTTGTGTAATATTTTTCTGTAACATCTTTTGTGGGTATTTTAGTACTTTAATAATTATTATTAATTAAATTGATATTAATGTTCATACTGTGTTTTTCTAATAAGCAACATTCTTCATTTATTAAATATAAATACTAAGTAATCTTTGTTTCGTTTCTTTTCTTTATAATAATTTAGCGACATTTACTTAGTTGTGCAGAATAGTTTAAATAATCACAGTATTATTTATTTAATATTTTTTGTTTTCTTTTATTAGTAGAGCCCCATTAATCTAACACGTGTTTAACTTACAATTTATAATTGCTTACAAATAAATATGTTTGTAATAAAATATTTACACAATCCAGTTTAAAATTGATAAAAACTATGGATAAAAAAAACAAACTGCTATATTTTTTGAATGAAAGAGGAAACACGATTTGTCAAAACAAGAGGACAGAGACATGTCGCGCTAATAATAGGATTAGTTAGTAGCAATTATGATTCGCAAATCGTCGTGCGAATACTGCAATGCTGCAAGCATTGTATAATAACGTACCTACTGACAAAAGATAATTTAGGTATATATCTAGGCCATATATATTCATGTTTAATAACTACATATAGATCTTATTTTTATGAAGATCAAACATAAATTATCGAAATATAAATTATATTCTTGAATAAAACCATAATTAATATATGATTATAAACAAAAAAGTGTTCAATGTGTAAAAAATAAAGTGAGATATCTCTTTGAAAACACCTTGAATAGATAATCATCAAACGTTTTTCAAGTCAAATAAAACACCTGGTTTACTGCTTTCTTATATCAACATCAAAAAGACTATCATTCCTAATTAAAAATATACTATAACTGTTTACTAATACTTCTTTGTTTTTTGGGTTTTAAATGCATAATCAATGGATGCATTCATAAGCAATGAATAACAGAAGCTATTTTTATACGTCATATTAAAAGAACTAGACAGATATCATAATAGTAAGTCTAGATTTAATACAATATTTATTATATAATTTGATTTCTAGTTGCTCTACTAAATTTAATTAAAAACATATACTCGTATCAGTCCCACTGACAAACAATAAAAAAGTGTTAATCGCCAACTTTTGCGGCGCATGAAACAATGACAGAAAACAAATTAAAAAGCTAATAAGGATCACAAAGTCGTAGTATAGCTTTATAAAGGCATATAATAAAGAATCACAAATGAGCATCGAAAGTCCGTCAGAAAATGGGTCATAGTTTGTGAGGTCATAGATGTCCTCCGAGACCCTTAGTATAAGTGAGATAGGATTTTTTTCTTACAAAGGAAAAGGATATATTCAAAATGAAGATCAAAGCTAGGCATTTTACTGAATTACATATGCTCAAATATATTTTAAAAAATAACATAATCGTTACTAGGTCAGACATAAATTACATTAATTAATTTAAAAAAATATTATTTTACAATAAACCAAATCAATAAGATTAACCCCATAATGAAGCAGGCATTTAAATTAAAATTTTATATATTTAAACGCATTAATTATATTTATGTTTAACATTAAAGTAGTGTTCACAATTTTATTATTTACACTTTTCACACTTCTTTTCCTACTCTTTTTTATATTCGTAAAATAAAATGTCAATGTTATATTTTAAGTATTTTAACTTAAGAAACAAGGTTAATAATAAGTATGACTTTAGCTTAAGAATGGGTCAACGTAAGTTAGATTATTGCGTTTTCGAATCTTTTATCTTCTTTTATCTCTGCATCACCCTTGGTCGACTGGTAGAGAATGCCTAATGCATTAAGTCCGCCATTGTACATTGTGCATAAATAAATAAATAAATAATAATAATAAATAAATCAGCCAAACATTTTATTTCAGCTTAATTCACTTGAAAATATTTTAGTCATGAGCGAGATAATCGAAAAATCTTAAAATTACTCAATTTTATTTTGATATACTTAAACGGCTTATAAAAGAACACAGCACAGTGATTAAAAAAAAGAATACCATAGATAGAAAATATCTTCATAGAGCGAATGGCAAATGAATCATAAAAAATATTTTAAAAAGAAAGAAAAATTTACTATTTAGTATAATTTTGACCGTTAATAATATAGTCAATAATTTTTAAGATTTAGTGCCATAAGAATACATTTAAACAGAAATGTAATGATTTTTTATTTTATTATGATGATTTATGTACTAAAAGACTATCACATAAATACTAAATATATACACTCTTATTAATAAGTCAATAGGCCAGACGAAGTTTATCTTTAAAGTCAAGTATTTAAATAAATCATTGAATATAAAAAGTAATTCTTTCCCCTTTTGGTAAAATCAAGAAATATTCTCACCTTTTAATTGTTTTTAAAATCCCAAGAGCGGCATTTATTGCATTTAAAACAATTTATAAAAGGAAAATTGATATTATTCTATAAACAAATCAGTATTATTTGTTTGTTTGAATTTTATATTAAATATAATATATTTTATCTTGAGAATATAATAACATCACGGCTGACATAAGGTTGAGCGACATTTGACATATAAATTTTCGTTGTTAGTACCTTGGGGAAATACAATTTTTCAAAGAAGAATAGATATAGGCTAGAGATGTGACTTAAATATTTAGATCAATATTTGTTTTTTTCTTTCTTAAATCTAAAATATAATATCAACTGTCTGCATTTTATTCAGAGAAGAAAAACAAAAATAAGAATTAGTTTTATTGAAACAAAGAAGAAGTGTATTAAGTTATTGTAAAGAACTGGTATTAAGAATATTTTCAATACCTGTGTCTAACATATATTAGTGAGAAAAATCATATCATACTGGCAAAACCTTAATCATTTCTTAAATTTTACTGTTACTATCAATAAACTTTTTTATTGTAAAACAACAAAGGCAATAGTAATGCATTACAGTTGAGTCATTAATATATTAAAAAAATGCATACCAAAATTATATAGTAAAGTTTTGTAATTCTTAAAAAACATGAATTATGTGGCCAAATAATCTAGTCTAGCGTATGAAGTTTTATGTTATTGAATAAATAATTAAAGGTCAAAATAATAATTAAAAAAAAAAAATCCTAAAACATATTTTAAAAATGCTTTGCTTAAAAGCAATCTTGCAATTGGACTTATTTCATTGATGTTTTAAATGGTTAGTTTACAATGCTTTTTTCCGGGCGTTGAATTATTAAATGTGAAAGAGATGCTAATTTTCTGATTACCAACTGCACGTACACAGCCATAATCGTAACCATAATGGCCCATAATGTGAAATGGTCGGTGGCTTTAACCTAAGCTATCCGTTCTGTATTCACGCTAAAGAAGTGTATTAAATCTAACTAAATTATGTTTATATTTTCAAGCTTCAAGTTTTTTTAAATGATACAAAGCTAATTTTACTGAAATATTTGTAGTAAATTAAAATATAATAAGCTTATCCCTGAAATAAGCATACAAATTACAATGCGACCTCATTCTGTGCTCAGTGCACTCTGTCCTGAACAATCTTAAAGGACCAGCCTTTGTGTACGTCGAAACTATTCGTTATCTTGATGCAATTTTTACATTTATTTTTCTAAAAGTATTATTACAAGAACTTTTTTAAAATGAAGTATATTATTTTTCTTCCATCGAGCTGTACTAAATTAGCTAATTTTGTAAAATAACAAAAATATGTCATTTACAACATAAAATTTTTGTGTATAACATGGACTTGACGTTCGATATTTCTTTCATCATAAATGATTTTTGCATACTCATGTATCGAGAAATGTTACTTTTTTTAATTAAAAAAACAATCCCGCTTTACGAAAAATTCCCTGCATCGGTGGGTTTTACAAATATTAAAAATAAGACAAACAAAAACTACAAAACATCAATCTGTAGAGAATACAAACAATTGACCCATATGTAACTCGAACTCAGTACCACTTACAAGCCAACGTCTAAACAAGAAAAATCGCTATCTCTGACGAAATAAAACTAACATCGCAAGACCAACTGTTTTACAAGGACATCTTTTAATTAAGTTAAAAAAAACGTAGAACTCTTAAAATAGTTGCCAATAAAAGCGAGTTTACTGTTCTATTAAGTACAATGACATTGTTATTTTAAAGTATTGTATTTAAAATTATTTATTAAAAACCCTTATTTCAACTACATATTCGATTGTGATTACTATTATTATAATTATTTTCTATTTTTTTTTTACTTCCGACATTTTTTTTTCAATTAACTTAGACAATAGCATGTTGGAGCTAGTTAGTTAGGTCAAAAGTGAATGAAAAAAATTTATATATACGTCCACAGTACGTGATCGTAAGCGCTGCCCCTGGGAACTACTCGCCCGCACATGACAAATATAAACGAAAATATTTGAAAACACAATTTCTAAACTAGACATTTTTCTATGAAGCATGGATCTACGATAATGCATCTTGCATTACATGTATTCATATTATCCTGTTACATTATGTACCTCCTCTTACATTCTCCTATAACATTCTTGAATTAAATATATAATAGTTTAATAAAGCTTTAGTTAGCGTTTAGTTATTTAACAGTGAATAATTTTAATATTATTGTTAAACGTATTAAACTTATATTGCTTAAATTTAATAAATGATAATGATAACTCTGCTACTAGTAACTTCTGTCTTTTTTAATGTGATCTGACAGAAAACAAGCGTACTGTCCACTTAATGGAACCGTTCTCCATCAACCTTCGCCTAACCTTTGCTTTTAGAAAAGCTTTACCGATGGCGAATGAGGAAAGATGGATGAGACTGGGACCGACCCTGTTACGCGCCGTACAAAACATGTCTATAATAGCTCCGTTGCTTTGAGCCACATTAAAAAGAGCTTCAATTGAATCACTACAATCTACCACTTGATAACCTAAAAGTATAACGTTTTTATTATCTAAAACCTTGAATTCCTTAACATATTTTAAGCTTTCAAAATGTACAAAATGTATTTAATTTATTTAAAATACAAATAAAGATACAAAATGGACACAGGGTTACACTGTTAATCTTCTTAATTGCGTAAACTACTATGGAAACTTATACAAATAACAATGATTAAAAAACGATTATTTTAAAATATGGAATTTAAAACAAACGTATAAAAAAACAAATAAATTGTCTGAAAAAATGACTGCAATCAGTGATTCTTCTGTTACTACTTTACTCATATTTCAAACATCTCTTTTCATGTGAAAATACCTGTCTCCATCCAAGTAACTTTTTTTAGCTATAACAAACCCTAAATACTGATAATGCTTTTTCTATTTAAAAAATCAATTAATTTAAGATGAAGTGAAGGTTTAACCTTGGGTTTAAAATAATCTTAAAATTACATAATAATAAATACAATAAAACTTTAATAAGAAGAGTGAAGAGCACATCTCAGTTTTTTATTATTACTTAATAGTACTAGTACAAATACAGCTTATGTCATTAGCTGGAAATAATATTATAACATTTTATGAGGTAATTATATTTGATTTATAAAATTTATTGAATTTGTTAATAGATTTTGATAAGAGTATAAATTTACAAAAATCATAAGCTCTTGGAGTTTAATGTTTGTATGAAAATCCTTTATTTTATATCAGAATAAATACTTACTTTTATCAGCGCCGTTTGTATTGTATTTTTAAATTTGGGTAATTCTATATTCTATCCAGAAGGCACTAAGACTATTGTATATAATTAGGACAAACTGAGATTTATTAATATAACAAGACCTTGGATATTGCCTGAAAGCCTATTTACGTTGATCATTGAGGTATTCCAGTAGACTCAAACAATATACCAACCGTATTTCTTGGTACAACACATTTGAGAACTTTGTGTTAAAAAATATGTTGTTTTCGATATTTTCAAATTAAATATTCTGTTTTATATGTAACTTTTTATATGTAACTTTTTAACTAAATTCTTTTGATGAAAGATATGTGAAAGATATTTAATATTTCATCTTTTGGATTTTTTTGTACATTAATGTTATACGAAGGCTGTAAGTTCAATATTTTATTAATAGTGTATTTCTGTATTAGGTCTCCCTCCAAGTACAAAGTAATCAACAAGTTAATAAACATTTTGCACAACATATTGCAGTTTTTCAACTTCGGTGCTGTTTGCAGGTCGCTTCGCGTAATATGCTAATATACATACTACATACTACATATACATACCGAGATTTTGCGAGCACAGTCAAAATTGAGGTCTGGTTCGCGCTCATAGTAATAAAGCAAATAGCAAAATGTTATATAATTGTAATAATAATTCAGTTGTTTTATTTAAAAATTATAGCTTATGAAAAGTAATTTAAATGTTCATTATGATTAAAGTCTGGTTGCTTTATTTTTTTTACTTCTTTAAAACTTTTAAAACTTTTATTATTATTTTATGAATTTTGGTAGCAAAATTTTTTATATAATTGTAGCTGTAGTTGTAGAACTAAAGCTACAATTATATAAAAAATAAAGACTTTATGATAGCTACAAATATAATAGAATAGTACCGAGGAAAACTTTTATTGTGGAAGAAAAGTTAACTTTTAAGGCATACTCTAAAACTTTAATTATTATGTAACAAAATTACTATATCGATTTTCATGACATTATATATGGGATGATAATTAGAATTTCATACGTAACTTTAATGACTTACTAAATTACTAGAAAATAATATAAATTAAATCATTGACTGGCCTATATTTTTCTTGATTAAGTACTTGGACTGTGTGCTGGTGTGAAAGTCAGTGACGTCATTAGCGTAGACCGACGACCCTCACTAAGTAATTACTGAAGATGGATAGGTTCGCCTGGATATATATTACGCTTTATAATAAAAGCGTGGTCTCATTGTAAATAACTTTTTCGTAATATTAACACACTAGAAAAAAAAAATAAATGTTTAGACAAAAATTCTTCAAAATATTGATTGAATATTTTAAATTTCTTTGTAAAAAATAATCAATTACAAATAAATGTTGACTTTGTTTTTGTATGTTATACATACGGAGTAGACTACAAAATAAAAATTCACTAAAAAAAAAAAAACAATAAGCTTCGAAGAGCTTATTTTGCGACTGGTGTCGCGCCTTTTGGCCCGATTAGTACGCTATGCAGTTGATAGTAATGGATTTACTTGCTCCCAGTGTAATGGAAATGGGTTTATAAATAAAAAAGTATAATATTACTGAAGCTATACAAGTTATATTTGTCATCCAAATAAGCAAGTTATTATTTTATTACAAATCCTCTTTCTTTTCGGAGGTTTGGTTAAGTTAGAAATAAACTAATTTTATAACTTTTAGTCCAAAATAACATACGATTACATAATAAAAGCTCCGCCCATGTCGATATTCTTTGCTTTACAAAATGATTGAGTTAAATATTTGTAGAAGCAAGAGTAGTATCGGAAAATTCATTTTGTAAACAATTCATAAAAGTTAATATTGTTCAAAAATGTAAATATGTAAATTATAATACCTGTTTTGCTTTGTTTATTTACACTTTACTCTGTAACTAGTGCTTGTTAACTGCACGTTATTGTAATGGTATTATAGCAAAGATGTTATTATTAAAGTGTATTGAATTATAGCAACAACTGTATAATATGTTATTTGTATGCTGTCAATATTTGTTATATCAATTCACAATTTATAAATAAAAGCAAGATAATATCAAAGTAACAACTGAAATCTATAAAAGTCTACATGATGGTAATTAAATACCATCACCTGTTTTCCAGAAAACGAGTTTTCTTTTAAAAATTGGTTACACTTATATACATTCCAAAATTTAAGCAGGTGGTATTGGATTGAGGCCTATCACGTTATTTGATATATTTTGTTTTAACTATACTTTGTAATACACAGAACCGATTTTCATAAGACTGACACCAGCAAAAGGTATAAAACATTAAGTGCTATACAGATTCAAAAGCTTTCTATTTTGTCTATGTGTTAACTAAAAATTACTGAACAGAATATTCAAATCGGTTTATTTATTTATTTATTTATTTATTTATTTATTTATAAACAAAAAACATTACTGCTGTTCGTCAATGAGAACTGTGGTTCTGAAAACTAAGTAGCTTGTATTGTTCAGTTTCAACCGACCGGTGAGTAAATCAGAGATTAAAAGCTTTGCGTGAACAGTACGTTCACTTAAAAACTGCAAAATGTATATTAAACGTCTGATTTTACTTATGGAAGGCGATACTGTACTGTAGTTAAGTGTGCGTTGTGTTTCGGATAATATTCCTCGTTACTTACTAAATTTGTTAATATTTTTATAACTAACCAAAACCGGTAAGTAAAACAAAGTAATTTACTAAGATCACATACATTTACTAAAAGAATGCAGAGGGATTGGAAAATCATTATATATAATATATTTCAGTGAAATAATTTTGCACAGATTCGGAGAGTATTGGTTCCTTACAGTCTTATACATATTTTAATATCGACTGTTTTCATTTGCAATAATTTTTTTTCTAACATTTATGTTTCTAAATGTTTAAACAGAAATATTTTGTTAAGATTTTTCTTAGTTTTAATCTTAAATGTTAGCCTAAAAGAGATTATATTATTTGTTACAAAGTGCAAAAAAAAAATTTAAAACAAAGAAAATGGCAGTACTTGTGTACATGTTATTTTGTTTTGTTTACTGTATGTACTACATATTATTACCATAAAACATTTTAAACAGACTGTTAGTGAAGATCCAGAAATAGGAATAAAACAAAAGAACATATCATAGGTTATATTATACTAACATTATTATTAAAAGTAAAACTTATTAGGTTATTTAACACATGTTTTAAAGTGTGTATATACATATATTAAATTACTTTACCTCAAATCAGTGATAGATTCATTAGTGAAAGGGTATGTTCGTTCAAAAGGAAATATATTCACGCTTGAAATAATAAACTCCCGTTTAAACTGTTTAATGAAACATTTGCATTTAATTATTATATATAATATTATATTTATATTGGTTCATTAAAATTCCCAATATTGATTGAAAGTTTTAAACCAATTCAGGATTATAAAAAATATAAATTTGCCAATTGTCATTATTTAATAGACAATTGTCAATTAATTACAACTTGATTGTAAAGTATTGTTTTCATTTTATTTTTAATAATACAGAAATCATGTATAAGGAACCACAATTACGAATATATATTAATTAAATTGGAATCAACCAAGTGTGCCAGATTGGAAAATTATTTGGGTAACATTTAATTATTTTTATTTTTCCTATTACTAAGGATTTATTTTGGATAAAAATACTATAATATAAATATCTTTATAATATTTTATTATAAATATATTATATAATACTCAAATATTAATAACTGTTGAAATATTGTTATCATCGCTCTGCTGCACCTCAATAATAAAACATATTTATTTTTATGTACACAGTTTTCATTTACAAACAAAAATGACGTAAAACAAAGCTTTCATATTGACGAGAGACGTAAATAATAGAAGGTAATAATTACAAGGTAGATAAACATATAAATAACAACAACAAAATAACATGAACCAATTAATATTAATCTGATATAATACTGATATTAACGTCAAGTAGGTAATTAAATGTTACTGACAGTTATATGTTTAACATGTTTATGTAACGTAGTATATATATAAAAATATTCTGAATCTCATTAATTTATAATTTACAATATAATATATACTTTTGTTGTAAGACATATTCATTGTTTCCAACTTATAAAATAGCGTAATACAAAAGGCTTTGAACTTTAAAAGTTTGTATTTTTTGCTGCATATTTTGGTGAAAATTATTTTTATTTAACATTTTAATGAAATCAAAATCAAAAGACTAGTTGATATTAAATTGTATATATTATATTTATTTTTTATATTATGTATATTATAAACTCATCTGTGTTCTAAATGATTTTATGACAAATGTTTAATTCTTAGTTTCCAAACTAGCTTAGACCACTAAAATTTATAAATATTATATTGAAATAATATTTAAATAAAATGTTCAATTATAGATAAAAAAATATTATGTATAATACTTCGAGTTTTCGTTTAACAAAGACCTAAAAAGATATACTTTCAGTTACGATCGTCGTTGAAAACTGAAAGGAAACCCAAGTCATATGTAAGTCGTCTCTTATATGTCATTGTTACTGCAAGGTTTCCTCTTTTATGATACAATCAATATATAAAGAATGTATACAAAGATATAAAGAATTTTTTTAAGTGCACGTTTATAAAAGTTTTCTTATTATTTAAAATAACAAGCTGAAGGACAGCCTCCTTGACCACTATGTATCAGGAACTGTAAACTATTTATTTTTGAAACTATGGTTATTTGAATATTTTTTTAAATAATCACAAAACTAAGTTAACTAGAATAAAAAATGATTATATTATTATTTTTATATCATTATAAAAACTTTTTTTATATGGTTTTTCAATATAGCTATTTTGTGACAATGATACTATATTTATAAGTATAAATTCGTTCAACTACTAACGCTAATCAGACCGCAAGCAGTGTCATAGACTTCTATAATAGTTACAAATAACCTTTGTTTTGTGAATAATATTTAAACGTACCTTAGTCTCATGAAAATGTCAGATATATATATATATATATAATAAACTCTATAGAACTTACTGTTCTTATATTACTATAGTGTGTATAATCAGCGCCATATTAATATTAACAAACGATAAAAGTGTATTAGATAAAAAAAAAATCTTATGTTTTATATTCTCGTATAAAACATCCATATTGAAAAAAACATATTATATTGCTGTTATATTCAATGATTCTTTATTTCCACAATTTCTATATTATAGATAAAATACAATATTTTCAATGAAACTCTAATCTGAACTCTGATTTATAAACACACAATTTCGTTATAATAATTGCCTAAATATTACTAATGAAGTCTAGTACTAACTCTGATAATATGTGTTATTGATGGCTCGTGTTTTGCTTCAATTATTTAGAAAACTGATTATCAACAGTTGGTGAGTCGTGATATTAATACATGTCTGAGGTGAAATATGAAATTAGCTGACTATGTATTTATTACTTCAGGCAAGTAATAGTTTAGTTATTAAGATGTGGTATGAGACAAGTTTACTTCGCAGTTATTAAAGACAGCTTCGTGTCAATATTTCCATGCTTGCATCGCAATATTTTGAAGTACATATTATGAATAATATGTTAAATCTAAAATAGTTGAAATATAAATCAATCAAGAAACTAAAATGCAGCTTGGCAAATGTACTTAACATTTAAGAAAACAAGTAAATAAACAATTTTCCATAATATTTTTTTTAGTATTCAATATATAATATTTTGTAACCTTATAAATCGGCTAACCAAACGGTCTATAGGATTGTACAACGTTTCATCAGTTTTGAACAGCAAATAATAATTAATAATTATATCATGACATAGTAGAATGTGGAGTAAGTATCTTTTATAATTGTCACATGTAATATATAGAATATAGACTTTAAGAGTCAGTTCTTATTTTATTATTATTATCAAAACAAAAATAATTCATCCAACAAAAAATAAAAGTACTTATAATAAACATCTTGTTCCACTGAACCTGAACCTAATCCATTTTTCAAAATGAAGTGATTCTCAAGCAATTTTAAATATACTGTCTTTTTAAAAAGATTGTTTATTAAATATCTTGTAAAGTTTTCATCACAGACAAATGTACTTTTCATTTGTTCTGAGCATGAGAACGTCAAAACTTCTGTAATAAAATATACTCAATTTGAAAGGGTAAAGCTTTGCTTAAATATATGATAGAAGTGATACCAATAACATTTTTGACGTCAAAATATTAATGTTATAAATCTAATAAGCGTTGTAATATGTTTTTTGGACCGTTAAGGATATCCTTTTCCAATGTTTATAGAATTGTCGTTTTAATTTTGTGTGTGGTGTAAACGTCATAAGTCATCATTAATTAAATAACACGCATGCTTAGTTTCGCAGATAGATCTGTCTGTGAACATGTAAATTCGTATACAATGTTCTGAAGAAGATCAAATAAAAAATGAAATTTAGACTCATTTGTTACCGAATTACAACCAAAAAAATACATCCTTATTATGAATGTCTTGGTGTAATAAACCTGAACCTAAATATTGTATTAAAATCAAGCAATTTTTATTTTACCATACCATTTAGATGTGCTCTCTTTTTTAAAAGACAGGTTGTTTAATATATTATGGTGAAGTAGACATTTTCCATCAAAGACAAATGAACTGTACATTTAGTTGGGAGTAAGGGAAAGTCACAACTTTTATAATAAAGTAAGCTCAATTTGGAAAGGTTGCTTGCTTGAACATAAAATGAAAATAAAATAAATGAAACTGCTACAACCTTTTCAATAAAAATAAAGCTATTTTACGGATATAACTCGCGTTCATTTTTACATTCTTTAATTTAACCCGACAATTCGAATGCTTTGCAGCAAACGTGTCCGCGGTAAGACGAGATGATGGTGTCTGTACCGACAAAGTGTCTGAGACACTTTCATCGCGTCTACCCGTGAACAAGATTTTATTGTTTTTTTATTAATTTATTATATTGTCTACGTGTATACATTCATAATTAAGTGTAGTTTATTCCACATCTGTACCTCATGTCCTCTACCCATTGTTCTTTAGCAATAGGAAATGGCAGCCTCTTGGCAACCTATTTATTTGGGTTTCTTGTTCCTTTTGTTAGTACAATAAAAAATACCGTATCGTATATTAAATTTAAAAAGAAAACATCATCCTAGTATATTAAAAAAAAAAGATATATATATCTTTTTTTTTATATAATCGACAATGAGGTAGTATGGTGAATTAGAACTGCATATCCAACAACCATATAAACCAAGCCAGGAGCCAGCCATAGAACATTTAGTTATGAACACATTTAACTTCACAGTAGTGAAAAGTTTATTTTATTTTGGTATAGCTTGGAGCTTTCAAACTTTGTAATGTCTGTATTATTCATTTATAATACTATCAATATATATTTAAGAATAAGATATTATTTAAAAACATCACACTCCTCTTTTTAATGCTATAGTTGAATGAACAATGAAGACTCTCTAGGGCTATAGTACTAGCAATGTCGTATAAATACTAAGAATTAAGATAAATTCCACAATCACTTACAAATAGGAATGTCAGTACCTCTGAATAAAACTTTTTTTCTTCGATTATTCCTAATATATAAAAAAAAAAGTCACTTTAATTATTTTATACGATCATGTATTACAAAAAATCTTGTTAAACTCTATAGTCATATCTACTCCATGTTGGTATAAAGTGCTACATCAGTGAGTGTTTGCGATATTTCAAGCCCACTGAATTGATTTTAAACTGATAATTCATTCGATAAGTATGGTAACAAAATAGGCCTCCTGATTCTGAAAATTGACATACAGATGTGAGCAGTGATATGGATTCAAAGTAGAAAAGATGTAAATAAATAAATAAATAAACAGATAAAATCCTTATTTTGTTCTAAAAATTGTTTGACAGCGAAATACAAATCTACATCTATCCAAAGTCTTGACAAAAATAATACAATAGATTTAATACCATAAATTTAACAATATGTGCGATTTTATACATATACAAAAACTAATAGTGTCTGCTTCCCACGATTAAAACGAAATAATTTTTTTCTTTATATTTTGCTATACCAGAGTTATAATAAATATAGATTCAACGCTGTTATTCAGACAGTCTAATGATGATGTCTCACCAATACTCATTATGTATAGGCATTAAGTGCTCCATTTTACGTCGAGCAGTGCGTGAGAGAACAGCAGCCATATTACAGGCTTCAGCTCTTATTTAATAGAAGTATATTTAAAAATACTTTTATTGTATTGAAAATACACGTCATTTATCAGAATAATCAATAAATAGTAATGTTTTTTTAATTGTAATAAAAAGAATAAGCTTTCTTAAGATAGTAATTTACTAACGCACCCACGAGGCGACTACAAATCACAACATATAACAATCTATACCTTGTGCGCTGTAACATGGTGCGGGTGACGTCTGTCAGTACCAAATGACTAGGGATTGACGGTATGCATTTCATATTTTTCGCTTACGATGCTCAGTTCTCTTTATTATTGTTATAAAAATTGATGTGTTATTCCGTTGTGCAGAGTAATTCCATGTATGAACTTATCTTTACTGATATAAAATAATCAAATTAAGCCTAATGATTTTTTTAGCGCATCAGCGCTGCGGAAATTTTGTTTACCCGTGTGTGCTGTCAGTACGAGCGGTAGTACCGAATCTGAGATGAGATCAGACGAAAAAAAAAAATTTTTCTTAGCAACCTTTTAAACAATTAATAAATATATTCTATTATTTAATTAATAAATTTATAAGCTCTTTAACAATAAAAATTTAACTATTTACGCACAATATACTATTTATTATAAAAAAAAACATCGACTCTCATATCGTAGCAGTACATCCTCTCACTAAATTCGTGTAGGCGTTATGTTATACGCATAACATTGTGCTGAATTTCATTCTATTACAATTTATTAGTAAACTAAAACATTTTGATTGGGCTTAATTTAATTTACTACTGTTATTATACATTACGAATGTGGTATAACTAAAAATCTAAAATATAATTTGTAAATCGCGTCAAGTCTCAAGAGAGAAACGAAACGTTAACAGTGTCACCCGCGCCATCCTACAGCGCACAAGGTATAGATTGTTATATGTTGTGATTTGTAGTCACCTATAATTATGCTGTCTTTATTTTGTTGCAAAAGTTAAATAATACAATTTTATTTTTGTATATTCTATTTATCATCCTTGGTTTGTAAATATTTTAACACATATTTATTTGCGATACGATTGATAATTGTAAAAAACACTCGTCTGAAGTGTTCCTAAAACATATGCAAGGTATCATAGCCAAGAGTACTTGCAAAGACAAAACCAAATTAAAGTGTCCGCATTGCTATTGCAAGCGTTCATTCAGCCGCAATATGTGTACAAAGCAGGAATTCGGATAAATCAGTAAACTTTACACATTCCCTCTGGAACCGATTCAAGTTCCGTTGAAATAAATAAGGATTTCAGCGACAAATTACCTGAGTATTTCTATGAAAGTTTTTCTGAAATACTGAACCCTTCTTTCTATGAGAGTTTTATGACTTATTGAATATAAAACGAAATGTTTAGTGTTCTTAAAAACGGAAAGTTTTGATTTTTTTCATATTCAAGTACAACATGAATATGTTAATAAAAGTAAATAATCCAATCTCTCATCTGATGGCAGACATTAAGAAAATTCGTATTTTCATCTAAACCTCACCGACGTGTTCTAGAAATTAAATGATAGATGAGTTGGTATTGACATTCGCGAGAAAGAACGCACAGCTTACAAATGAAATCTTATAAGATATATTATCACTAGAAACAAAAACTTTTCATATAAGTATATACATTAACACATTTAAATAAAATGAAATACGGAACATCATATGTCTTAATTGATTAAATGAATCTAATAATTAAAGAAAGATATAACATTATTGCTTTTGTCTTAAATAAATTGTAATTTAAACAAAAAATAATTTTCATAAAAAGCTTTTGAGGTGACTGTTATCTAAAATAAAGTAATTCTGAAATAGTAGCGGAGAAAGTGTCTTCAAATTCTATTAAAGTTTTTGCAGTTCCATATTTCAATCAAACAAGAAAACGGGGATTCAGCCTGAATATACAGTCAAGGTGTTTGAAACCAATGAATAGGCTTTAAATGTGTAAGTAATCGAAACTTTGTCGCATTCGCTCCGATCCAATCCAACTTCTCTCATGTAAAAAGGATTTTAGAGACAAACAACCTTTATATGATATCTTGTACTTCGACAAAATCTTAGGCAATAGACCCAAAAACCAATATTATTATTTTTTTGCATTTAATATTCCGCAGCCTGTCGCTTTTTTATAACTACATTTGTTAACATAATTATCACCACGCCTTAAAAGACGGAACGAAAAGTCTTGGTATTATAAAGAAAATATTCGATAAATTTGAAGCACCATAAATAACAAGAGGCGGTACTAAGTTAGATTGCGCTCTAGGCCTATTCCGCTGTGACTCCGTACAGGAACGAACAATAATATTAATATACATTTTCATTATCTACCTTTCTTTTACTTAATACGTAAACAAAAATTATATTAAAACAAAGAGAAAAATATTTTTAATTTTCTCTTTATATTAATATAATTTTTGTTTACGTGATAATATGTGATATTGATGATTAATAATCATATCTTTTGAAATGATTAAAAATCATCTTGAGAAGACAAATCATTTTACGTTTCACTACATTTTTGTATAATGTACGAGTATATTGTCTATGCATTATGTACTCAACTATTTTTCAAGATGAGAAAGATTGTTACATTTTGTTTTTTTTTTTTAAACCATTACCATACTGATGTCTGTCAGTGTGCAAAATTTGTAAATTTTCGGATATACCGTTTTTGATTGATGCTTGCACAAAGGATGCAGAAAAGTCTCTCATAGAGAGCTTCGCTCAATTAAGTATATAAAGTAAGATTCTAGGAATAATATTACACGCGTCCTTGTTATTCGTATTTGTTTTTTGTTCATTGTTTTTTATGTTGATATTATGTAAGATTAATATGTCCTCTAAGTTTTTACGGCCTCTAAGAAACCAATACCAAGTATAACAAAGATATCTGTTTAGAAAATATCTTCAAACTATTTTTAGCACCAAAACACTCGTCTAATGACTATAAAAAAAGACAAACCATTAGAAAATAAATTTTTACTAAGAAAAAAAATATAGAACATAATATTGTGATTTAAAAATAACCTCTTAAAAAGAACTGGTAGGAAATTTGTAGGATTACTTGGCATTTAATGGATTGTTTGTGATAAAACTGAGTACTTTTTGTATCTATATATTTTATATATTTTCATACAAACATTTTATTATGAAAGGTTTTCTTTTTATCATAGTCTACAAGGTATTAGCAAATCTTTAATATATCAAACGGCACTCAACCTCGGGAGACCCATTTCTTCACGTTTACTGAAAGTTATTTTTCCTTCAAAAACTTAATATTATACGTCCTAAGTAAATTATAAACTTATAACATATAATAAAGTAAAATCAATTTTAAGTAGTGAATCTGTCATACCTCATGTCTGTTAGTATATATGTATTGTAAGCTACGCTGTATTTACTGCTTCAAATAGACTTACGTCATTTCAAATCAGATAGACGCTCTCTGATCAACAGGTGATTTGATATTTGAGTTATGAATTTGTTCTAGATTATTCTCTACGATTCATTTGAAATAAAAAAAAAAAATAATCAGCTAAACTTAAAATTATAATATAAATGAAATGTTCAATAACAAAATATATATAAATTATGAAGTTGACTAAGTTGTTAATACTCTGTTACAAAACCATCGTAAATCATAAAACTATATATATTTAATATCCGTCACTGTCGACTTTAACAGATTCAAGTTTATCAATATATAATTCGTTATTAAACTCTTTGGAAGAACTTATTGATATTCTCTCTAAGTAACTTTGAGTTGCAGTTCAATACTTAATATAGTTGATAAAGATGTTTTCTAAAATTTACACGAGTACTACACATTTAAATAAGACTATTTTGCGAATATAACTCGCGTTTATTATTACATTTTTAAATGTAATGCTCGACACCATCATCTCGTCTTACCGCGAACACGGTCTCTGCAAAGCATTCGAAACGTCAGGTTAAATTTAAAAATGTAATAATAAACGCGAGTTATGTCCGTAAAATAGTTTTAGTTGATCATTATAAAAAATCATTATTAGTTTTACAATATGACCACTATTTAATCAACAGTTGAGTTATATCATAAATAACTAATCATTAGTAATTAACTAGCCATGGAAATAAATTTAATATTATATTTTAAATTATACAAAATACAATTACTTTGCTAATAAAGTAATATACAACAATGTAATAGACCGCATCAGGCTATTGTCAATGTTGCTGATAACAATAGACTGATAACAAATAAAACGACTGTATTGTATTTTATAAAATAGTACAAAATACTAAGGTTACATTTGAAACGATTTCGAAAGAGCAATCCGATTTCAAGATTTATTCGACATCGCTGGATAGCCTGCTTATTCAACAAAGTGTAGTAAATCACTGACGGGGTTGTTAAAGATTTAAGCTTTTAGGTTTAAATCAGTCTAAACTCCATACTTAGTCAAATATTCGATTGATTAAAAGTAGACACTATAATAATGTGAACTCATGTGACCTAATTTCTTTAACATTTTTATATATGTATAACAATTATATTTTTGAACTTTTTTTTTGTTAGATTTATTCATTTCTAAATCACAAAATGTACGTTAATGTAATTATTTGTTGTATATTCATTTCATATATTAATATGTATAAATAGAAACAAGTAAACAAGGCTTCTTGTAGAATTCGTTACAATAATGTAATTGCCGCAGTCTTACATTCAACCCTCATGAACCTAAAGGTTTGTAAATCAAACTATTTTTCTTGTTTATGTAATAAATATTTTTATTTGAATTATGAAGTGCGTATTTGTTATTTATATCATTATTTGTGATTGCTTTGAAATTAATATTAGGAATATTAATTTCAAAGCAAAGCAAAGTTAAGTTAGAAGTGAGAGTAATGTTACGTTATAAAAATGTTTTTAGTAACTTCAGACTATTAAAGTCTTAGTAACAAACTAAGATTTTACCTTAATAATAATTTATATTTCAACTCTTTTTTGGAGAAGAAATTTTTTTTTTCAGATTAGTGTAACCGATTTGTTTATATTAAATACTTCATAATTTAAGAGTTTATCAAAATGAGGTTAGCAAGATATGTCTGTTCAATATTAATTTATTTCATCCTTTTTGTTACTAATATATATTTTTATTTTAATTATGTATTACATAAAATTAAATTAAACAAACAATATCTGACATCTTGTTTTTGATTTTTTGTTTTATTGGATCACTCTATTGTGTTATATATTTGTAAGTTAATAGTGAATCAAAAATAATGTTACGATATAAAAATCTATTCAATATCTTTCAGAAGCAAATCAGAAATAAATCTAATAAGAAATAAAAATGAGGCAATGAAGTCTGTTAATGAAAGCTTTCTCGTAAAACTTTTATTTAAAACTCAAGCAAACTTTTATAATACTAAAAAAGTTTTTTTGCTTCAGCACTACGGATAAATTTTATTTGTTCAATTTTACTTTTAATATATTTTTCTTTGGTTTTTATTGTTGTTTTTTCGATGGCTTCTTTTTGCACCTAATAAATTAAGAAAAAAAGACTACCTAAAATAATGAATTAAATGTATTAGTAAAAACACTTGAGCTAGTCAATAATCAGTAGTGCATAGTCAATCTGTATGTATCTATACTATCTATGTATATATTGTGAGTCACGCTGTAGTCGCGCTGTCAAAATAAAAAAAAATATTTAATCTAAGATAATCAAGGATCATTTCCAATCAGATTGACGCTCTCTGACCACAAGGGGTCCCCAAATGGATATAAAATTATCTTCGGTTTGGTTTTTAATAAGAAAATAAAACATGTCGAAATACTAACATAATGTTACTCAAATATTACAGTACGTAATCACACAATACGGAGCCAATAGTAATTTTTGTGTGGAAAATGAGTTTAATAGTTTTTAATTACATTTTTGAATAATGAAGTACAAGTCTATCGACTTATTGACTAGTGCTACTACTTTGAATAGTTTAATATAATAAAATTTTAATAAATATTTAACCTACTAAGTATATAACACTAGATACTATTTCACATATTTCACATAATTGGTGTATTTGATATTTGTTACTTACGGAAATTAATATATATAAATATATATATATATATATATATTTCAAAGTTAACTTAAAAGTAAAAGATAGTAATGTTGTCTGTTAATGTTCCAGTAAGACATTACTTAGCACTGAAGAAGTCGTCTAATGGTTGTAAAAAGACACTAACCATTAGTAAAAGAATGTTCTAATGAAAATGTAAAGAATAACATTGTTATTTAAAAGTAATAATTTATAAAGAAACATCAAATAAAATATTGACTTTTTATTACATAATTATTTAATCTAATGATATTGGATGTCTTATTTATTAATTTTTATAAATGTGCTCTCGTCAATAAGAAATAATAACATATAAAGATGGACCAGGACTGAAAGTTTTATTTTCGAGTGCTTTGTAACCACTAAATAGTAATAAAAAGTTTTTAAACATAACTTATTTATCTGTTTAACCTCCCTATTATATATTATTTCTTTATTTTTTATAATAAGCTTTTGATTTTTAAATCTGTTATCAGTTAATAAAGCAGTATTTTACATTTAATTATATTAACTTCAGTAAATTTTAATAAGAACAAGATGTCGTTTGTATCAATAAAATAAAATTTATCCATTCAAATTTAAGTTTTATTAAACATCACTGTAAAGCGTGTTTCTTACCTGCAGTATACTGTGTAGTAACTCATTGTTCGTATTTACAAAGCAAGTTCAGTTTAGGATTAAATATATACTATCGTCTATTATACAATTTTGGAGAAAGCCGAGAAAGATATTATGAAAAAATCAAAGACTATCGTTGTTTGTGCGGCAAATGTTAGGGCATTAATTAATATATTTGTCAAAATTATTTTTTTAATGGCGTAATACATTATTCATTGTAATTCATTAATTTTATTTACAAATCAGAATATCATTTACAAGAAACTTTCATAATAATATCCTAATCTTCTAACATTTAGTAATTGTTTCTGGTCTGATTGTTAATAATACAGTAATATAAATATATAATAATATTAACCTATCATGGCGATTATTTGTAAATCATAAAATACATTTTTAAACAGATATTCACTCATATAATATTGTGATATAAATAGGATATAGAGAGGACTGTTTAATAAAGACAACGACGGAGAATCTACAGATATATATCTTGTTCCTCTCTAGACGTGTTCTTCAAACAATCGCACTAGCGACGTATTAATGCTCTGAACATTTCAACCATTATATTGTCATAGACTACAATACACATTGATAGACTACCATCTACTACGACTTGTTTTATATCAATAACAGCTTCAACAGGTTCAAACTTCACGAGAATAATAGCAATATTGTAAATAATTTCGGTAAATTTTGTAAATTACACTTACTAATTGAATAAAATAAAAAATTTTGTTATTTTTATCTGTTTATGTTTTATATATGATGAAGATGTTAATAAAATTATTACACATTTTTATTTCAATATTATATAAATAGAATAAAATATATATTTTTTATTAAAAAGCAACAGTTTTGTTAGTTTCATTTGTATTTAACTGTATGAGTACTCACGTCACTCTATTACTCCGCGTCAACGCGCTGCGAATAACATCACAGTTAATAGTTATATAAACACGAAACACTTGAATTTAATATTTCATTAGGAGGCACTTATAATATTTATTAATTTATAATTTATTTATCGCTCTATAATATTCTAATATCTCTGTCGTATGACAAAGCATTCTGTGGTCAGATAATTCTCAGCAGTAATGTAATTGTCGCGGTCTCTCCTTCAACCCTCATCTATCTTTATTTATTTCCTATGCAATAAAGCTTATTTGATTTTAAAGGTGTATAATATTAGATTATGTTAATATTGTTTTATTTAATTGTGTAACATGAAAAAAAAATCCTCAATTTCCTCAATAACTCGTTAAAAATATAAACGTTGTGGTTTTTATTTAGTCGTAAATTTTTGGTCAAGATTAAATAAAATACGTTATAAATATCTCATATATAATATTATTAACTACACTTTCGAATGTCTCAGTCAGTTTGTAATATTATATTAAATACATTTGGTACTCCTGAACTAATGTATAGTTCTCAACACTTCATCTGTTCACTATTCATCGTAATATTTAACTTTGTGCAGTTAACTTTCTTAAATTAAATTAGAGAGTTACAGTTACAGTTAAATTAGAGAGTTTCAAAATATTAATTTATATCCACTTCTCTGTTAAATAGGTATATTGATATCAAAATGTATATTTAAATAAGATGTTTTTGTATTGAATTCAATTGCTATTGCAAAGACTGTTACAATATTTATGCGAGAATTATCAGAGTTGCTTGTCACTATATGACATGTATGTAAAGCGAGTAGCTTTTGAATATTCAATGCTACGAATAAAAAGGTATCAATAAAATCCACTATATCAAGTATATAAAAACATCAGAGTTTTATTATAGATAAATTTTTAAGTGTAAAATTTAGACGTTTTCATCGATTATAATAATGTGTCTGTCACTGTCTATCTTAAGAGATTAATATACCATAATGTCTAATTTTGATGATAATAGATAAATCTATATAATTCCCTCCCCTCCCCCATAATATGCGAGTACTATGAACTATTTAATATAGAGATTTCAAAATCACTATACATTTTCGAAGATAAATTTATTATCGAAGTTATAGGCATCTGTTAAAATTTTGTAATTGATTTTTTACTTTACTTTACGGTCCTTTGTTTTAAAGATTTAAAACTTTTAAAATGATGAGTATTTCAAGTATATTATTTAAATAACTATAGTAGCACTGACGTAATGACATCAACAGACAATCTGTTGATGTCATTACGTCAGTGCTAGCTATACCAGTTAAAGGAACCAATGTTTTAAAAGTATTATGAACCTATTTATCAGATACATTTTAATATTAATAACTAAATAATAATAATATTATCAAACACGTGGCACAATTAATCACCTGTATTTATAATATTAATAATAATATAATTATTGTTTACTAAATGCAATACTGAACATACAAGACACGTTGAAGAATATACGACAGTGTGCACATTACATTAAAAACAATAACATATATTTTTCCACAAATTGAATAAAAATATTAACAATATTCATAACGATAAAATTAACAGACTATTTTAATTTATAATCTTATATTAATTAACAACTTTTAAGAAGGAGCTAAAACATTACAATAGATTTACCGTTTGTAACATACGAAAAACATTATCTTAATAATAAACATATAAAAAAAAAATACAAAAATATATATCTTAAAGGTTATAAGGATGTTAAGTTTTATAGTTTTCATTGAAAAGCCAATATAACTTGTACTTTACGGTTGAGTTCCCGGAGTTCCAAGAGAAAAACCTCTTTGAGATTGTTATTTAATTTAATAACTTTACTGAAGGAAACTGTATTATTGACCTCTTAGATATTTCTACCACGTTAATGTGAAAACGGAAGACATGAACGCAATTTTCTCTTACCTTTTTTATGACAAAAAAAAACACTCCCATAACTGCAATACTAAAAAACATAAGAAAATATGAATTTTGATCTTTTCTACTTGGCTTTGTCAATGACATTTACAACTAGATAATTTACTTATTTTCTTAAACATATCTTATAAAGGCAGAGACATAAACCCCTCACTCGGGGGGTCTCGCCGGGGCGTCACAGTGTGTGCTAACGCGATCCCGTGACGTCCCATCACGGCGAAGAGGGCAACCGTTGGTTTTTTAGTGGGTAGCCTTAAAAATGGCAGCATCCTCTATGCTGCCGGGTAGTCCCACATAACCCCCCGGCCGTCACCCCTGTGGGCCGACGGGGTACCCACCCGTAACGGGTTTTTCCAACGGAAAAAAAAAATAAGAGACATAAAACAGAAGCTTTTAGCTAACCTTCAAACAAATAGTATGAAAATAAGTCTAAAAATAAAATAAAATCTTAATCAGGATAATTCTATTAAACCATAATTATTATAAATAATAAAACAGTAGTTTTTATTTTAGATTATATATTACTAATGAAGTTGAAAAAACAGTTCACAAAGATTTTAATGTCTGATATACTCACCTGCCTGAGCACCTCTGAACAATACAAGTAATATATGTTCAAAGAAGAGTTTTTCACTTTCAATTAGTAACGACATTTATGACATTAAGGACAGTTAGAACGTGTTCTTTTGATAAGGGTGAATAAATGAAGGAAGCTGTTTTACAAGTATATAAATAAATTGTAGATGTATGTTGTAGTATAACTTGAACATGTCTTCTTAGTATTTTCTTAGATTTTCACGAGTACACATTTAAAATAAAAATATTTTTTACGGATTAAAACTCGCGTATAATTTAGTTACATTTTAATTTTAACCCGACTTTTCGAATGCTTTGCAGCAATTGTGTTCACGGGTAGACGAGATGTAAGTGTCTGAAACAGAGACTTACATCTCGTCTACCCAAATTATACGCGAGTTTTAATCCGTAAAAATAGTTTCAAATTTCAAACTTAAACATAGTTTATTTGTCATAGAAATTTACATATAATATATAATAAATTTTATCACCATAAAGGCTAGTCATGATTCTCATCTCAGCAGAAAATAAATATTTATCGTATGTAATACCTGTATTAATATATACAAATTTATATAATTTGTTTAGAAATTTGTCGTGTTAGTCAGATATACTGTATTTTAATGAAGGTAAATGATTTTATTTATAATTAAATACAATATATACAAAATTGACATTAAATGCAATATTATGCATAAACATATTATTTCTAAAAAAAAATGAAAACTACTTTCACTGAATTTAAAAATCATTAATTATATTTAAATTCAAAATATATTTATTTTTAATACTGTTTTGTTTGAGATTTCCTGACCTAATGAACTAAACATGTCAAAGTAATAGAATTTTTATAACATATTGAGCTTTAGATATCTCCAACTATTGATCAATATCAATTATTCTAAGAGTATTCCGTGATATATCTAAGACATTGTATTGTATTGAACATGAAACATTGATCAGGAAATTGTACCGCTATGTATCAATAACAATGATATCAAACTGTGATATCTACGAGTTTACTACGATACAATACGTAGTGGAATAAGACTGTCTTGGGTTTGGAGAGATAAATTTAAACAATGTACTCACGGTCGATGCGTGTATTATATTTATTGTATATTTTATAAACATATACGTTTTAATTTGAAATTAATAAATATTTAATTATTTGTTAAGCTTTCAAATAAAACAATTGTAAAATAGTTATTGAAATATTTAGTTATATTTTAACTTTCGGTAATTTTCACATTTTAATAATAGCTCGATATTTAAATCAAAACATGGAACTCTTAACTATAAATGTAAAAAATGCCTCTCTTTGGCATCCCATAACAATAACAATAACTTCAAATATGTTTTAAATTGCAATAAATAAAAAAATTAACAAAACATGCTAATTATGTTAAGTTTTAAAAAAACTATTTTACATATTTTACTTCTCGTATATTTTTACATTTTAATATTAACTCAATGTTATGACTAAAGTATATTTATATTTTTAAATATAAAGTGTAATAAATGCCCGCAAGGCTATTGTAAATCCCCTGATAATGCAAAAGTCGGCTGCGGTGATCACTCTCCATCAGGTGACCCGTATACGTTTACATTTTATTATAAAATAGGTGTTTTTCAGACCGTTTTGCAAATTTCCTGTTTACGACTTTTGAAATAGCTTTTTTTTACTGTTTCAAATACATTCTAAAACAAAACAAGATACAAGTATCAATCAGATGGATTTTGTTCATATTATAATAAGTTAGGAATTCTTGGGTAATTGCAGCCGAGAAAGAAATGTTTTAAGTCTGTTAAATTAAATTTTTAACTCGTCTATTTTAATGTAAGTTATAAATAACATTAAAATTATTTAAATTGCTTTATTATAGTTTGTAAATCAATCTGTAAGAAAAGCGGTATGACTATAGAGTTTATAATTTACAAAGGTTTCTCTGCGACGTGAGAATGTTTTCGGTGTGGTCAGTATTCATAGCATTAATGTAATTTCTGTAGACCTAGAGTCAACCCTCATCAACATTTATTTACTATTTATGTTTGCTAATAAGCTTATAAGATTTAAAATGTATGAAATTATGACTTTTTTTATTTTTTGTAATTATGCAAACATTTGCAATATTTAAAAAACTAATATATGTTTTGTATTTTTTTTAATATTATATACTCTATAATAATAAATAAATATAATAATAAAATATAAGCCGAGAGTTAGTTAGAAGTATCTATAAAAATACACCTGCTTTATATTCAACTTGAAGTATGGCGGCTAACAACGCTTACAAGTTGTTAAACATTAATATACCAAAGTGATTAAACAAAACTTTTATATTAAGACATCCTTCACTAAAAAGTATAGAACAAGTTTGAGTTAAACTTTTAAACTGTGATGTAAGTTCTCTTATATCTTTAAGTGTTTAGGCAACTTAAGAGAATAATATATAAAAAGAAAATTATAATCATATTGAATAATTATTATACAACTATATTTATGATAAATTAAGACTCGGACAAATATATTTTTAATATAAAAAAATATTGATACTGTAAAAACCATATGGAAATCTTTAATTTGTTTTAAATGAAATAGTATTATACTTTTCTTCTTTTAATCGAAAGTTTTGATCGCCTCATCAGATAGATTTGAGCTCCAGTTATTTGCTCATTTAATTGAAATGAGAATAGAGTGTTTAGTTATGTTAAGTGGTTTAGTTAAACCATCAGAATGATTTTTAACAGTTATTTTAAGGTTACTTGGCTGCTATGGCCTGTTGTTTTGTTTGGCGGAAGAAATACATGGCTTGTTTGGGATAACAATGCTCTTATAATTTGTTGAAATTTGTTAGTTTTAGTATTGCTTTACGGAAAAGCATACAGTAGTTTCAGTTTTGCTAACATCCTAACACTCAGTTGTTGTTGTCAGAACAAAGTGGATAATCAAATAGTTAGTGGCAACTTAATGGTAATTCTTTTTTCAAATTATTACAATTAATTTGACAGAACATAAATATCAGTCAAAAGTGACAATATTCGAAACGCACAAAATGTAGCACATTATATATTCATTCATTCATTCATTCATTCATTCATTCAACAGCCTCTGGCTTTAATTTGTTGTAAATTCGTAATAAATTCTTTCCTTTTATTCAGTTCAGTGATAGTTAATAAACGTTTCATTCACAAAATGATCAATAAATGCATAAATGAAATGAGTCTACTTCATTTTAACCGTAATTTTCACTTTGTATACAGTTTATATTTCATTATGAACGCGTACAAACATAATTTTTTCCTGTATTTCATCTCGAAAATATTGCTTTTCTGATTGTTGAATACAACAAAATAGTAGTGTAGTTATTTATAATCAAAAAGCAAACTACCATTTTTAGAGCTTACTTCAAAAATGTTGTAATTTAAAACTTTTAATTTTTTAATGCTTTAAGGGTGGCTTTTTTTAAACATCCTACCTGCGTATATACATTATTAAGATAAATTTATTTTATATAACAGACTTGTTGCATTGTATACTTAGCCTTCTTTGTCTACAATTTATAAGTACAGCACCGAAACTATTTAAACAAATTTCTTTCAGTTCTAACTTTTGGAGTATGTTGCAAAGTGAATACATTAGAATCTAATGAATTGAAATGTTTAGTTATAATGTTTACGTTAAAAGTTAGATAGACATATCTATGAATATATTCTTTGCCTTGTATTTCTGGTATTTCTAAATTTAAATATTAATTATATATCATCAGCGTTCGTATATATCTGAATTATAAATTATTTATAAAAGTGGCCCTAAAATAGATCTTTGAACGACCTCTTTTGAAACAATAAGTGATAGTGATCTTATACTGTTGGCTCGATTGTGTGTTTTCAATTATCTATTGTCATTATTCAGATTAACTTTTAAACCACATACAAACATAATTTATTGATAAAATTAATAAAGATAAAATGATTTAAAGAACAACATATAATGACTTGTAATATGCTTATGTCAACAATAATTTATGGTATATTTTAATAAATTACACATCTTAAGATATCCTATTTATCATTTAAGTAGGATATAAAGTATGATGAGGGTTGACGTAAGGATTATAGCAATTACATACTGGCATGAATGTTGACTATTTAGAAAATTTTCTTACGTAATCAACATTATTTTTCAAATTATATAATTTTATACTGGTATATCTTTTCCTTTACTATCAACTTGATTTTTATCTTAAAGTTCTTCAGAATGGTAATAATTTCAAATTGGATGAAACGAAAATTGGTCGTGATAAAGAGACAAATACATTACCTAGGATAATATTAATAAAGTGAAACACAAAGTTTCTTTAACACGAGTCACCATTTTAAAATATTAAAAAAAACAACCTATATAATTTAAACATGGCACAACTGTACTTTTATTTGCACCATCAGAAGCTAAGGTCTCTAGGACATGTGTGACTCCTTGTGCACCAACGAGGCACGCACAATAGACTATAAACTAAACAACCAAAGGCTACTCACATCGTCTTAGTGGACAGTTCCTTTTATTTTTTTACTATTTAGTTTTTATAAGCCTGTAATGACACGCATTTATTAAAAATAAAAACATTGAAAGTAAATAATTTGTAAAACAATATATATTATCTTAAAAATATAAAACAGTTTTTGGTTTTGGTTAAATATAAAAATAATAAACCTTGCAATTATTTTAATACTCATATTACTCTATAGTCATCTTTGTCTCTAGTAGGCTCCTGTTATGATTTTTATTTCGACAATTTAGACATGGTTTAGTTCTAGAATCGTGGAGGCTTGAGCACACAAAGTCACTGACAATAGCTAGCTATGATAAAAATGAACGTATATACTAACATTTCGTTCAATTCAATATTGAAAGAGAATTTTAATTAATGGATATAAAGTCTTTCCAGTTTCGCCTCGTGAGTGTTTTATTATAGTTCAGTGAATTAATTACAAGCAATTTTATAAAATGTATCCTGATTTATATTTATTGATATATTTTTCATAAATAGGAACTATATTAAAGTGAATTGGATTGAAATAAAAACATATTTTTATGTTATATTTTCTATTTTTACCTTCAAGATTAGATTTAAATAGAAAATAGTACACACTCTCTCTCTCCGTCCAGTAGGTAGGAGGGAGAAAGAGTGTACTATTTAGAGTGAATAGGTTCTCATTAAATATTGTAAACCAGTTATCTTTAGTTGTATCCATTTTAATTTACCTAATTTGTTTTAAACCCTCGAACTGAACTGCTAAACTGAACTAAACTGAACTATTCACAAGCTCATGAATAATTGCCTCGTATGTTTGTAAAAAAATCTTCTCATATGTTCTACCAATACTAACAAAAGTTAGGGTCTGAATCATAAGACCACGTACGTACAAAGTTACGTTTCGGTAATCATGGAACCCTACGTGAATAAACTAGCAAAGAAATAGAATTATTTCAATTGAGTTAGACAAGGTTTCTTTTTACTTAATATGCTGATAGATCACTGCTACACAGTTAGCACGCCATATTAACTAGAGATTCAAGTTCCTATTTTAAGAAGCACAAAGAAACTTTCAAACTTGAAGACAATAATATGTGGTTTATACGAACAACCTTTGGTTCCGCACCACTTGTCACTGGACTAATTATGGGAATTCCATCTTTCTCAACAGAAAAATGTAATTTCCGCTCAGTATAAAATAGACAATTGTTATTTAAAAGCACGTTTTTGTATATATTTAAATAAACTGCAGAAAACACTAAACCAACCGTCTTGAGAAATTAATAAAATTTCTTTATAGGAATATTTTATAAATATACTTTTTAGGAAAGCAATTGTGTGTATACAATATATTGTAATTTGTGAAACAGTGATCATAACAAAGAAATACACGGCTGAGCTTATTAGGTGTTTTTCTTAGATCGGTTTGGAACCTTCGCAGCTTTAGTTTTAAACATTGTGGTCTTTTCAGGAGGGGTTACTCGTTTTTAGGGATTTATGTTTATATGAAATGGATGTATATCTAAATGTTAGAACATTTATAAATATTATTCTAAGAAATAATATATAGAATAATAATATAATAACATAATTTATCTGAATTCCATGCAAATAAAATAATTTACTAAGTTAATAAATGATGATACCTAAAAAGGTTCTAAGAGTTTTTTAACAGAACTTATTAGGTCAATTAATACCGGCTTTATAAACATTTACTATGGTTTAAAGTGAACAGAACCTCACAAAGCTTTTCATGTCTGGTAATTCATCACTCAGTTGCACCTCAACAATAAAAGCTATTTATTTTTCATGAACACAGTTTTCATTAACAAACAGAAATGACATAAAACAAAGCTACAAACAAAAAACAAAGACACATTGTAATAATTACATTGTATTACTAAATAAATAATTACAAACAAAAAGACATATTCTTTATAGTACACCAAAAAAAGATCATATATAATCAATTAGTATATATTTATTTAAAAGTAACACGAACCAATTAATATGTATCTGATATAATGCTGATATTAGCACACTTTTTGCTTACATCTTATAAAATAGCATAAAATTAAAAGCTATGAACTTTAAAAAAATATTTTCTAGTTGAATATTTTATTGCAAATAACATTTATTAAAAATGAAATCAAATTTAACTCAAATTGTAAATATTGATTTTTTACATTATGTTTACTATATTATCGGCTGGGTTCTATTTTAATTTAACATTGTTTTGTCCGAGTAGTTTCCAAATTACCATAGATCACTAAAATTTAAAAATAATGTTGAAATAAAATTTTCAATTATAGATAAAAAATTGTATGTATACTGCTTCGAATATTCGTTGAACAAAGACCTGTAAAGATTTACTCTTAGTACAATAATGTTTTTCCAAGATTGACTGTTATATCTGAGTCGTGTTTTATCTGTCATTATTACTGAACAGTTTTCCTTATCTTCTATAATACAATCGATGTACAAAGAACCTATACAAAGATACAAAGAAAACTTGTAAGTGGACGTTTATAAAACTTTCCTTATTATTTATTACTACTAGCTGAAGGACCGCTTCCACAACCATATTGTATCAGGAAGTGTTAACTATTCCTTTTTAAACTAAAACTGTTTTAATATTTTTTAAAGAATTATAAAGCTAAGTAAACTAGAAACCAAAATTTATATAATATGATAATAATTTTTTGCTTGTATTTTATATTCTTATATATTTAAAAATCAATATTTTATTTTCAATCGATACTATATTTTCACAGTTTCTATATTATAGACAAAATATTGAAACTCTGATCTGCATTCTGATATTATAAGACACTAAATTTCGCTTTAATAATTACCGATATACTACTAATAAAGTCTAGTAGCAACTCTGATAATATGTGTTATTGATGGCTCGTGTTTTGCTTCAATTATTTAGTAAACTGATTATCAACAGTTGCTGAGTCGTGATATTAATAATAATAATAATAATAATACTCTTTATTGTACACCAATAACACTAGAAATTTAAAACAAAACAATACATATCTTATTAAATAATGTACAAGAGGCGGCCTTATCGCTAAGCAGCGATCTCTGCCAGGCAACCTTGACGTATACAATTGTACAGAAAAAAAGATAGCGTATGAGTAGGGGTGCACAAGATGATAAATTATAATAAATAAGTTGGTGGAGAGTATTCTTATATAAATACATTAATTATATACTAAATACATGGACATATACACGTATAAAAACTATATACAAAATTAATAAATCTACAAACATACATATATATACACATACACATACAAATATAAATATATACATATTATATGATTAAGATAACTAAAAGTAAATAAATATTATTGCAGCGTTAAATAAAAATCATTAACAAGTTTCTTAAAAACATTAAGAGATTGTGCTCGTCTCGCTTGTATAGGAAGAGCATTCCATAGTCGACAGGCTTTTACAGAGAATGATTTCGTGAAAAAACAAGTGGAATGCGAAGGAATTTTTAAAAGGAAATTATTTTCGGAACGTAAAGAAAGGGAATGAGAATTCGTTAAAAATTTAAACTTTTGTTTTAAATATAGAGGAGTAGATGGATTGAACAGCGTACAGTACAAAAGATTTAGAACATGAGCATTCCGGCGAAGGCGAATTGGGAGCAACTTGAGTTGTTTACGAAATTCAGAAACATGGTCATATTTACGTAGGCCAAATATGAACCTTATACAAAGATTTTGGAGTCTCTCAAGTTTATTTAAATGCTCCTCTTTTAAATCTAAATAACACACGTCAGCATAGTCAAGAATAGGAAAGAGAAGAGATTTAACAAGTAGAATCTTAGTGGAAACCGGAAGGAAATTACGTAATCTTCGAAGCGATCCGATCGTAGCAAAAATCTTTCTACTAACCTCAGCAATCTGTGGGGTCCAAGATAAGAATTGGTCGAAAATAATGCCAAGGTTTTTAACTTTGCTGCAGTAAGGAACTTGAACACCATTTATACTAACCTCCGGAAGTTGAGACCAGATTATTTTGGATATAAGTCTTTGACTTCCTATAATAATCACTTGTGACTTGGATGGGTTAATATTTAGGCCATAGGAATTACACCACTCCTGAATAGCTGAAAGTTGGATATTTAACGTGTTTATAGCTTGTGGAAGTTGATCTAGCTTTGATTTCAAATAGATTTGCAAATCGTCAGCATACAAGTGATAAAGGGAAGAAATACTTTTACAGACTGTATTAATGAATATTGAGAATAGGAGAGGAGACAACACGCCACCTTGTGGAACACCAGCATTCATCAGACACCACTCAGAGCATGAGTCATTAATTCGAATGCGCTGCCGGCGTCCAAACAAGTAACTATGAAACCAGTCAATTAACTCAGGAGATATGTTAAGAGAACATAATATACCAAGTAAAATATCATAATCAACATTATTGAAAGCGTTGGAGAAATCTAGCAAGATCATAGTTGTAACCTGTTGATTATCCATCCCCTCTCGGATGTCATCAGTAATCTTAACTAAAGCAGTAGTCGTACTATGGCCCGATCGAAAGCCAGATTGCATAGGATTAAGGATTTTATTCTTGGATAGGAAACTATTTAATTGATTATAGACAAGACGTTCAAAGACTTTAGATAGATAAGGAAGGATAGATATTGGACGATAGTCAGAGAAAGATGAAGGGTTTGTTTTTTTAGGAATCGGAATTATTAGGGCATCTTTCCAGATAGAAGGAAATTGGTTAAGACGAAGAGAGTTATTAAATATTTTCGTAATGGTAGGGATAAGGATATCAATAATAGGAATGACCATTTTTCGACTAATGCAGTCAGAACCAATGGCATCCGACTTAACGGACACTAGGCTCTTCTTAACATCACTTTCAGAAAATTGACTAAAAGAAAGGGAAATACCAGGAGTGGATAGGCCTGAGAGTTGATTTAAAGTATTGAATTTAGCCAGACCATCAATGGTAACAGTAGAGGAAAAATGCTGATTAAGCTCGTTTAAATTAACACTAGAGGAATTTATATGCTGCTGAGTACGCCCAATACCAAGTGAGTTAAGAAACATCCAAACCTTATCGGGGTCGTCTTCTTCTACTATGGATTTATGAATATGGCGTCGACGCGAGTCTCTACACACCTTATTACATTTATTGCGTGCTTTGTGGTACTTTTCTTTGTTAAGGTCAGTAGGAGATAATTTAAATTTTAATTTGGCACAGTTCTTTTTCCCTTGTAGGATTTTAATGTCACCACTGAGCCATGGGGCAGGAAAATGCCTCATACGAACTGGCCTTATAGGAGCATGTTTGTCATATAATTTTATAATTTCATAATTAAATATTGCTATCTGTTCGTCAATAGTTTGACAATGGTTTAGCTGTATCCAGTCTATTTTGGAAGCATCATGACGTAATTCCTCCAGATCCATTCCACGAAAATTTCGCTGTAGAAATATTCTTGATTTTGCTTTAGGGGGTTTAAGTTTATAAGACAAATAGATAAGATCATGGTATGAAAAAGGTGAATTAGAACATTGGCCATGTTTTTCAACATAATCAACGGACGATACAAGAATTAAATCTAGAAGTGAAGGGTTACAATTGGGAAAAACGTGTGTAGCAGATAAAGGAAGTATATGAAGGTTAGAAGAATTAACTAATGTACTGAGGCGGCGTGATCTATTATCATTTTTTAAAAGACATGTGTTGAAATCACCCATAATTAAAGTGTGTCTATATATAGGAGAGAACTTTTCTAAAAGGTTTTCAAATGTTGAAAAATAGTCTACTGTCATGGATGGACTATAAAAGACGCCAAGAAGAATTTTGCTATGGGAAAAATCTACCTCGACAAACAAATATTCAGCCTCACCTGGGGATAGCGTTAACGATTGACTGATAATTGAAAAAGGAATATGAGACCGAAGATAAATCGCAGTGCCCCCTCCCGACCTCCCAATACGATCATTACGTATTAAAGAAAAACCGGGTATCGAGTATGCAGATGAAGGCAAACAAGGCTTAAGCCAAGTTTCGGATATTAAAATAGCATGAATATTGGTGTTATCGAAAGTAGACAGCAAATCAGGATAGTGTGCGGGAATGCTTTGAGCGTTTATATGTACAATATTAAAATTTTTCAGTAAGTCTGAGAAGTGTGAGACAAGAGTATCGTTAATAGAGGGAAGGCTTTGAACACTGTTACAACTGTTTATTTCATCAGAAGAAATTGAGTGAAAGCTATGATCCAAGTCACCTTGAAAAGACATTATTTAACACAAATAAATGTATATATAAATAAATAAATTTAAATTATGTTTATAGAACTATAAAATATTATGATAAATAATAATAATAATAATAAGTAAATAAATTAACAAAACGATGTAAGCCTATTATGCAACAATTAAATATCCGCCAGTTACTATAAAAGTAAATTCTCATCACAAAATTAACAAAAAAAAAAAAAAAAACAAACAAAAATGTTAAAATTACCCAACAATAAAATATAAAAAAAATTATAATAAAATAAAAAAAAATAAAGTAATCACAATAACAAACTAAACAGAACAATTTTTTTAAAAATTAAAAAGGAAAAAAAAAAAAAAAAAGAAAAAGACAAAGTATATAAAAAACACAATAAAAAAAGGAAAATAAACAAAAAACAATAAAAGCTTAAAAAAAAAAATAATAATATAAACTATAAAAGTATAAACTACAACTTACTAAATTACTGAACGCTACGCATGACATTTGACAAATGACATTTGTCAAAATTTAAATATCAAATAATTTAAATAAAATCAAATCAAAACATCAACTAATAAACAGATAAACTGAATAAGTAATTTACTAAAACAGTAAAAAGAAAAGAATTATTGTTTTCTTACTGCAAGTCTCTTAGTGCGTGACGTGGCTGTCACAGAAGTTTTATTTTGAGTGATCACTGGAGGTTGTTCTGGAGATTTAATATTCGATGAAGAAATACTATTAAGATCGGCAAGGCATTCTATTCGATGATGTGATCCATCAGCAGCCACAGCATAAATACATCCGTCCCGTGTCCAGCACTTAGTTATGCCAAACCGCTTTCGGGCTTCAAGAAAAACACTGTGGCGACTCTTAGTAAGAAACTCGGATTGAGTAATACTTGTGCCTTTTAATTTGGTTTTTGAAAACCAAACCTTATCCCGGACTGCAACATCGACAAACTTAATAATAATTGGCCGAGGTTTATCGATCAATTGTCGTCCCAAACGATGTGAGTATTTGATACTGGCCGTAGAAAAGTTTGTCAAATCCAAGTGCTCAGCGAAAATGTTTGCCACTCGTACTGATAAGTTCTCAGCTTTTTCTTCTGTAATGCCATGCAAAAGAAGCATTTTTCTTCGACGATGCATCTCTTGGCGATCGATTTCTTTGGCTAAAAATTCTACCTGCCTTTGAAGACCATTAAGAGCAGTTAAAATAAAACTTCTAAAGGTTGTAAATTCAGCTGCAAGGGAACTTGAAGACATCGGAGAACCGTTTTTTTGAAGATCTTGTTGGAATTCATTCATGCGGCTATTGAACATAGTGACCATAGCATCGATAGAATCCTTGATGGAGTCCATTGTTGTGATATATAATGATGAAATTTAAAAAGTGAATTATGAAGGATTCTTATGAACTGATGGATACTTTAAGTTACATATATGGCTTTTTATAACTTTGTAAGTAAAATTATTGCTTAAAATTATTTAAATTAATGAGATAAAGACGTACTGTTAAAAAAACTAGTGTTAACTTTTTCACTCCTACCCGCGGATATTAATACATGTCTGAGGTGAAATATGAAATCAACTGACTATGTATTTATTGCTTCAGGCAAGTAGTAGTTTAGTTATTAATATGTGATATGAGACAAGTTTACTTCGTAGTTATGTCAAGATTCACGAAATATCTTCCATCTTTTGCATTGTATCGCAATAGTTTAAAGTATTTATAAATATAGTTAACCTCCTTTCTATAAGAGTAAAGTGAAGCAGCTTGCTATAAAAACTTTTACATGGTTGCTGGTAAATTAATGTTATTAGGATAGATAAAGAAATATATACTTAGATGCCTTATGTGATGAATGATTATATATTTTACATAAATTGTGTCAAGATAATTTAATGTACATACATGTGTAGAAGAGATTATAACTTATTTAATTGTATTAGTATATATGTATCGTCTCTATATGTACTTAAAGAAAGACCATCCCACAGTACAATAAACGATGGCACTTTAATTTGATGGGTCCTGATGTTGATCCCGATCATGACAGATATTACATGCAAATGATTGAAAATAAGATATAAACAACATATTATAAAATATTTTTTTTCAATATAAATACTTTTGTCATAAGTACAGAAATAATTTTTCTCAATTTTATTTATATTTTGTTTTATTATTAACACTTGAAATCTTATTTTTTGTTGTTACTTAAAAACAAAACAAATTGAAGTAAAATATAATTCTGTTGTTTGCGAGTTAGAGCAAGTTGAAAATATTACTAAAATTTTGTGTATATAGTCTACCTATTACCTGTGACCCTTTTTGTCTCATTCATCAATTATTAACTGAGTAGGGCTTAACTTACTAATTAGTACTTTCTTCTTAGTGATAACTGTGTTGAATGATATCAAGATGATCTTGAAATAAAATCTTTCTAATTGTACAATTTAACTTCGTCATTTAACAAAGTTAATGAAAATATACACACATATATATATATAGTTAATAATATTAATAAAATGAGTATTGTCTTAAAAACCTTATTTTGTTCAAAAACTTTGTTGACAGAGAGATACAAATGTAAATCTATCTAAACAGTCTAGCCAAAAATAACACAACAGACTTAATAATATAATTAAAATAATATTTGCTATATATATTAAAATAATATATGCATATATACAAAAAATAATAGTGTCCGAGGTTAGGCTTTATAACATTCTTATATTTTCTAATATATTTATATTTTGTGTTTATCACGTATTCAGATTGACTGATGATGATCACTAACACACATTAGTGGTCGACAGTAAGTGCTAAATTTTTTCTAACTTTGAGTAGTGCGTGAAATGAATAGCGGGCATATTACGGACTTCAGTTTATATCTATTATAAATATATGAGAAGATATTTTTATTTTATTGACTTTATCAGACTTAATAACTAGTTATGTCTATTGATTGTTATTTAAAAAAAATAAAGATTTCTTAAGAGAGTAATTTACTAACGCACCAACGAGCCGACTACAACTCACAACATATAAAATATAAACAGATGTTTTAGTTCCAAGACAGAAATTATGAAATATAAAAAAGATTTACGAAAACTATGGAAAGTAGTAAATTAATAATTAGTATATTATTTATGTTTTTATGATACTTCAAATATCCTACAGTTAAAAAATGCCGCTTACAACTTTAGATAGGATTTTAATTTGTTTGTTCAATATGAAATAATATTGAGTTATATTGAAAATAAATATCTTCTCCGTTATTTAAATTATTCAAACAACAAGAGACAAAACTTTAGCAATGGAATCTGATGAGATTTACAAATGTTCTTTTAAAGACGAGGTGAACGTAGACTGACATTATCTTATGAAGATTAAGCAATTACATGATCTTATTTTGCGTGATTGAATCATGTATGTCAAAGAACACATAATAATCCTGTCTTTATTTTATTGTTAGAGTTAAATATTACAATTTAATTATTGTATATTCTATTCATCATTATTAGTTTGTAAATATTTTAATATTATAAATATTTATTTGCGATAAAATTAACGCTTTTTAACGCTCGTCTAGAGTGTTCCGAAGATCTATGTTAAGTGTCGTACCCAGGAGTACGCGCAAAGACAAAGTTCTTACAAAAACAAATTAAATTCGCAGCCATCCTTCAAGAAAAACAAAGGAACGAGCATTCAGCCCCAATATGTGCACATTCACCCACGGGACTGATTCAACTTCTCTTGAAAAAAAATAAGGATTTCAACGAACAATTACCTGAGTATTTCTATCAAAGTTTTTCTGAACTACTTAACCGTTTTTATGACAGTTTTATGACTTATTGAATTTACGAACGTGCGATCAATATTTTTTAAAATTTAAAATGTAGATTTTATTTATTATTAGAAAAAAAAATTATTAAAGAGAGAGAATTTAATTTTTTTATCTCATAAATAAAACAATATACAATACTTTGAATTATATCTTTCATCTATGCTATATTTTAAAAAACATAGTTTTAAATCCTAAACAACATCAATAGATTCTTTGTATCTTACGAAGTCTTAAGAAAGAGCTGTCAATAACTTACAGTTTATTTGGCACTGAAAATATAAGTGTCTCAGTACTACACACTCGACGTGCTTTCACATCTCTTGGAGTTTTCTTATCAGTCTCGATGGATTTACTCCTTCATATATAGTCTTTTGATATTATCTTTCAAACCTATCTTTTTTTTATCTTTAAATCTATCTAAAATATAAATTTCACTAAGATAATTTAGATTCGGAAAAAGGTCATGTCTGTTCTAGACTATTTGTTCTCATTTCTTATAAGAAAACAATAATAAAATAAACTGTAGAATTTCTATACAACTTACAGGTTATATTTATTTGGTATGCTACATACATGAAAATATATATTGTCTTTATATTATCATTTTATAAACAAATTTGCCCCAGTTAAGCTTTTATTTATATCAACGTATCCATATATGATTTATGAGTATGTATCAAAAGCAGAGATAACATCGAAGTCTACAAATAGTTCATAACGAAAATATATGATGAGCTTTTTGTAAACATTATTAATATTAAATAGATATTGATATTTAATATTTGATTATTATTTAGAGTTAGATCTTGTAATTCCTGTAGTTTTCCACAATTGTTTATCTTGCTATAGACTGTCCAAATAAAATGATTGACGTAAAGGTTTTTTTTTGCATATTTCACAGAAAGGATTATGTTCATGAGAAAACACCAATCTTATTTACGAATATACAAGTATTTAAATCATTTGTGAAAATAATTGCTTTAAAACTGAAATTAATAATAGATCTTCAACGCTAAACTAAAAACAAACTTAGATGAAAACACAAACTCAATCCATAGTTCTTTGATAACTAAATCTCTTAGGTGTTGTATCGTAAATTTGATTTATTAATTAGCCCGTAATTAATAATACAAATTTACGATTTACTAAGTACTAAAATTATTTATAAAAACCAATTATCCTTTCAACAGTCATTCCTCTTACTATTTGATATTTTTAGAATAATTGATAAGATAAATATGTCCATTAATCTATGCTTAAGAATAATATTCAAAAATAATATAATAAATATATTTGGATAACTCAAACATTTAAATAAAAATTAAATTAAAAAAAAATCTCTACATAAACTCTAACCGTAAATAAGAAAAACAAAATAATTTACGAAATAAATCCCTATTAGAAAATATATAGTTTGAATAAAACATTTCTTCAACCTATTTAAAAGGTAAGTAGAACATGAATATGTTAATATAACTATCAGAAACTAAATAACGCAATCGAGCATCTGATGGCATCCATTACGCAAAATCGTATTTTTATCAAAACCTTACCGACGTGATCTAGAAATTGAACGATAGATGAGTTGGTATTTAAATTTGAGGAAGAATGCACAGCTTACAAATGATACCTGATATATTGAGGGTGAATATCATTTACATACTACCGCATAAACACCAATTTTTCTCATAAAAGTTCATACTCGTTTATAAATGTATATATATATATATAACGATGTTTCGACGACCCGACGGTAGCCGAGATGTAAATGTCTGTCCTGTCCGTGAACACGATTGAAAGCATTCGAAAAATTGGGTTAAAAATTAAAATGTAACCAAAATTATACACGTATCCGTATCCGTAAAAAATAGTTTTATTTTAACTCTATTTAGTATAGTACCTGCAGGAGAGCACTAAAGTGGTTTTTTAGTGAGAAATGATAACACCAGTCCCACATAATCACCATCTTAGACGACGAAATATCCGTGAATAATTTTTTCTAACCAAAAAAAAAAAGCTACTGGAAAATACTTTGTGAAATTGAAATGAATGTTACCTAATAATTTATTCTGAAATAGTTGCAGAAAAAGGAGAAAAGCAAAGTTTCTCCAAATCGTATTAAAGTTTTCACATTTCCATATTTCAATCAAACGAGGAATCGGGGATTCAACCTGAATATGTAGTCATGGTGTTGGAAAGCAATAGACATTCAATGTGTAGGTAATCGAAACTTTGTCCATTCGTTTTGAGCTGATCCAACTTCTCTCATGTAATAAATAAGGATTTCACCAACAAACAATCTTAGCTTCCACCTTGAGATTGTTTACTTTTTTTAATAAATCTATCAAAATCGTAGAGAATATACCCGAAAGTTATAAGGCATTTTGATCATATTTTTTGCTATTTAAGATTATTAATTACAATCTGTGTCTCGAGTTGTACATAACCAACTTGTGTATTTCTTAGCTATAAAATGCTATGGTAAAAACAATACAATTCTAATGTTTTTATAATAATAAAAATTTCATAAAAAAAATATTTTTCGAACGCTATCCCATAAGAAAATCCTTTAATAGAGAAATATTTAAATAAAATTAATTTAATAGATTTACCTAAAATAAAAATAATAGCAATTCAATGCAACTCATTAAGGTCTATATTTGAATTTTTTACTAACGCAAATTAGCGAAATATATATTACATACCTCTCAATCGCCTGAAATTCGATCAGGTTGCACCGGGCGTGGTCACAGGCAGTCTTAACGGTGCACGTTCTCCGTCGTCGAGTCCGTGAGATCGAAATTTCTTGATCTACCCGCACGTTTTTGTTATTATTTAAATTGTCTCTTCGCCATATACCGTCACATACAACACTCACAATAACCTTATTCTGTAAACTTATCAAAGAGTCCCTATTCTGGTGTTTAACCGATTCTCAAAAAAGCGAGGTATTAATCACTGGATTCCATGAAGCTGATAACTTAAATCGACCATCCCGATTGAAAGTCTCGGTATGTTTTAATTTCAATCGCTTCACGTACAACTCTTGAATAAAAGTGACGTTCTGTGGCGAGGACTTGGGTATAGTGGCATTCTATCCAATGATTGGTTCCCGCTTCTATAGCATTTGATAGCCGCTGATTTGCTGGTCTGGCGGTTCTTTACGGCAGTGATATGTTGTTTGACCCTTTCAGCAATAAAACGCTTCGTTTGGCCTATGTAGGAACTGGCGCAGCTGCAATTTATTTTATAAACATCTGGAGTTTGTAACGGTAATACTTCCTTTGGTGTGCCCACAATATTGTGAACCTTTAAGCCCGGTGTATACACTGTCGGAATGGATTATTTCTTTAAGAAAGCCTATCTTATCTGTTACTCCTTTGACATAAGGCAAATAGGCTGGCTGTCTGTTCAGCGCAGGATGCTTTTGTCTCCTAGTCGATTGCTTGAGTGGTTCCCTTACTTGACATCTGTTACTTTCATTACCTCCTGAACATAGTCAAGTTCACTCTCTAAATGTTCGGGGTTACTTTTATATCTAAGAAGGACAACGAACCCTCCGTTTCCACTTCATAAGTGAAACGTATCTTGAAATGAATGGTGTTCAGGTGTTCTATATATTGTTCTACTTCCTGTCTGTTTCCTTTGACAATACTGAAAATATCATCCACCAATCTCTTCCAAAGATTAATAGTCTTTGGGCCAAGACTTAGCGCCTTTTCTTGAAAATGTTCCATCCAGATGTTGGCAAGTATAGAGACTACAGCGCATTAATTTGCGCGCCAATTCCCGTTAATAAAATAATAATATATTAAGCAACGTGAAAGTTTAAAAGGTCTATATTGTTTTGCATATCCAGTAAGAATATAATAGGGCCCTTATCATCTCCTACACACTACTCCACTTATCTAATTAAAATAAAGTAAAACGGACATAACAGTGCATATTACCGTTTGTTTAGATTTAATTACGTCATAATGGTCTGCAACAATTTTTTTTTACATTTTAGTCCTTCAAAGAACAAGCAAAGGCTTCTACACCATGCAGCCAGTTGTTTAATTATCATTATTAAGGTTTCATTATTTTTATGCAAACGTTTACGCAAACCTACCTATGCAATAGTAAACAAACAACCCATATTAAAAAATTATTTTCAATATTATTCAATTTACGGGATATTTCCTCGAATAATTTTTTCATAAGGTACCTCAACATCTTTCTATGGCAAAAACTATTCCGATAAAGACTCTTCATTATCCGAATGTTCGGCATTTTCTTCACCATTTCTTTTACATTTTCTCTTACATTTCTTATATTACACTATTTCTTTAAAACTTTATAACTAAATGTCAGTATTTTTAGCTCTTTAAAGTGTATATTTTTAAAAATTAGAAGTTTTTACAAATAATTTTCAAAATTTGCGCCTTCATATTTTTCAACTGTTCCCACCTTTTTCAATATTCTCTGAAACAAATATATTTGACTAGATACCTGTACTAAAAAGAAAAACAACTTGTGAAGATGAAATATTTCAGTACGTAGATATATAAGACATTGTAGCTTTTTTGAGGTAAACATTTTAAATTTACAAATAGTTTTTAATTTAATCATAACGTTCTTGTTGAAAATATCCTTATTTATATACGTAGACTAAGATTATTAAAAAAAAGTATATGCGAGTTATAATAATTTGAGACGAGACGAATTCGAAACGAATTTCTAATGTACAACTATACTGGATAGGGAATTTCATAAATGGCAACATCGGTGTTATGCGTCACCATTTGCCAAGTACTGAGGCGGGGCGCTGTCAGTATTGTCAAATATATCTCTTATTGGGACTTCAGAGTTCTATACTTTTGTTGTCTTTCTAATTTATTTATTAAATTTAAAATCTAATAAGAACGAAAAATATCTGTTGAGAGATGGGAGATTCCCTAGATGGGAGTGAAAACTCCCCAGAGGCTCAGAATGTTGTTGTAGTTGACTTACAAAATTTTGCAAATTACTTGCTTCGAGCTACAACGGTACTTTTACCGGAGGATGACATCCCTCCACCGGCATTACAAACTGCACTTGGTGATAAAGTGAACCAAGATTGCATCAGAAAGTTCATTTCAGACCCACAAGTTTCATCTTTGTATGTCCAGCGATTTTCGTTAAAAGGTATGAATACATATAAAATCGATTTCGGATGACTGCATTTGACGCATTATGCAAATTTGTCTACGGCTACCCTCTTGGTAGATGAGTTGCTTTATATTATGTTTTATTTGTTGTACCCATTTTATTATGATATTGGTTGGCAATAATAATTGTAAGCCGAATTATTTATACAGTAATTTATCATTTTCATATTATGAATTTAGGTCACACATGTTGTTAAGCAAAGAGAAAATTTCATTGTTTTTAAATAAATTTCTAAATTTGTAAACTAAATGCTTATTATATTTTAACAGAAGATGACAGTGAGCAACCCACAGAGGGAGAGGAAGAGAAAGAAGCTGTCTCTTATCAAATTAGCAATGAGGTATTTAAAAATCAAAATATATTATTAAAATTATTTAAAGATAATGTCTATTGTATTATTAATTTTTCTTTTCCAAATTTTTATTCCTTTTCTAACAGCATTCAGATGCCAATAACCAGAAATTCATATGTACATATGTAAAAATAACCAACTACATTTTTACCTTTTTAGGTGCACTTTACATCTCCAAGGGTTGCAGCCTTTGTGTGCATTAAAAGAGGTGCTGTCATTGAATCGGATAAGTCCATTCACAGTCAACTACGACTTATCAACTTGTCAGATGGCTCTCCATATGAAACTCTTCATGCTTTCATTAGCAAAACCATGGCACCTTTCTTTAAGAGTTACGTTAAGGAGAGCGGAAGAGCTGATAGGTATATATTAGTCATTGTAATGAATATTTAGCAATATTTTCTAAATTAGTAATTTCATTTTCATTATTTTAAATGTCTAGGGACGGCGACAAGATGGCACCATCAGTTGAAAAGAAGATAGCAGAACTGGAAATGGGTTTGCTCCATTTACAGCAAAACATTGACATCCCAGAAATAACTTTGCCTGTCCACCAATCAGTTGCAGCTGTGATTAAAAGGTAAAATTGAAATGTATTCAATTTATTTACTTGCAATGCTCTAATATTTGCCTTAAAGTAACTTTGAAAATGTGTTAGTATTACTGTACAAATATTTGTGACAATTCTTCAGAGCGGCTGATGATGGTCGCAAACCACGTGTTGCTGACTTTGGAGACAAGGTGGAAGATTCAACATTCCTAAATCAACTTCAAAATGGCGTTAACCGTTGGATTAAAGAAATTCAAAAGGTAATTTTTGTAACAATCCTTTTATGCAGAATAGGTTGGTATTTGATTACAGCTTGCCTGATTTCAAACATCACTGATTTTACACACTTACCAAATACCAACTTACTTACTCTGGATATGAAGACAACTAAATTGTTTTTAAATCTTTATTCCCATAATAATGTGATTTTTATATATTTATTTGTATTTTAGGTTACTAAACTAGACCGTGATCCATCCAACGGTACAGCCCTACAAGAAATATCTTTTTGGTTGAACCTGGAGAGGGCACTTCATCGCATTCAAGAAAAGAGAGAAAGCATTGAGGTACACTATTATATTTTTGTTCAAGTGTAGGTACGCTTACACAACATATAAACATATAGTTTAAAAAAGGTAACAAAATACAACAATAATTTAAGAAACTTTATTTATATTTAACTAACAGTTTTTTTGTTTTTAATAGGTTGCCTTAACTTTGGATATCCTCAAACATGGCAAGCGATTCCATGCGACTGTGTCGTTTGATACCGACACTGGTCTGAAACAAGCTCTTGCTACTGTGTCTGATTACAACCCTCTTATGAAGGATTTTCCTATCAATGATCTGCTGAGTGCTACAGAATTGGAGAGAATTAGGTACATAATATAAACTCTTATTTTTAATAGGTTTATCCAAAATCAAATATTTGTTTAAATGTCCTTAAAATTAAATATTCTTTGTATATATATAATATTCTTATCTGTTTCATCAGATTGGCAGTTCAACAAATCTTTTCGCATCTGCGTAAAATACGTTCAACTAAATACCCAATTCAACGTGGCCTGCGACTCGTAGAAGCCATCTCCCGTGACTTGGGACAACAACTATTGAAGGTATACATTTTAATGAAAATCCATTTTTAATTGACTAGGATTTGAAATCACAAATTTAAAATTCGAGGTTAAATTTCTCCACTGCCACTTAAAATAATATTGGCTGAGTCATTAGTAACATTTATTACATTTTAAGTTTGTCAAATGTAAAGCAGTATTGGTTAACATATTTCTTATAAACATTTTATTATTAGTTTAGTAGTCATTACATTATACAAATTACTCAGCACTATCGCGTAGTATCAAGTAGGGTACTAATATCGCAAATGTAGTTAGTGCACTAATTTTTTTTTTTACTTTACCTTTTTGGTCAAATAGTGTTTAGTAAATTGGATAGTACAAGGGGTGCAACAAGATATAAAAATGTTTCATGTACCATTTAGTAATACTAAATAATAATAAAACTAAATTCTTTATGCACAGGTGCTCGGAACTCGCCGCCTAATGCACATCCCCTTTGAGGACTTTGAACGAGTTATGACTCAGTGTTTTGAAGTGTTCTCTTGCTGGGATGATGAGTATGAAAAACTTCAAGGTCTTTTGAGGTAAATATTTAATAAAAATATATGTTTTCATTTTGAAATCTTTACCATAGAAAAGGTTCTATTATGTAATGTTAAAAATGTATAGAAATTAATTTTTTTCGTGTCCACAAATTTGCCCGCTTAAACTAATTCTAGCTTATTCACTACTTCTTTGTCAAATGATTCAATGATAACTATAATTCATAGTATTTTCTTAGATTTTCAGGAGTACAGATTTGGAATAAAATCGCGAGTTAAATTCGTAAAAAATATTTTTTTTTTTACGAATTTAACTCCAGTATAATTTTGGTTACATTTTCAGTGTCAGATGACACTTACATCTTGTCTACCCATGAACACGATTGCTGCAAAGCGTTTTAAACGTCGAGTTAAAATTAAAATGTAACCAAAATAAGTTGAAATCCGTAAAAAATAGTTTTATTTCAACTACAATTCAATCAACTTTTTAAAGAATGTATTCAAGCAAACAATAGTATATTAGTATTTTTTTAGATTTTCACGAGTACACATTTCAAATAAAACTATTTTTTTCGGAAAAATGTAACCAAATTATACGCGAGTTTTAATCCGAAAAAATAATTTTATTTCAATAGTATATTGTTTAATTTTCCTTTAATATTATAAGTTTAATCTAGAACAATTTTATAAAAAATAGCAAAACTGATATTATAAAACAGAAAGATTCTCTTAGTTATTATTTTGTCTATTATATTCATAACGTTTCATCGTTCTTTACAGGGATATAGTAAAGAAGAAGCGCGATGAACACTTGAAAATGGTATGGCGTGTGTCTCCCTCGCACAAACGACTGCAGGCCAGGATGGAACACATGCGTCGGTTCAGACGACACCATGAACAACTGAGGACCGTCATGCTACGTGTAAGTGGCCTCAATAAACAAAGTAGATAAGTTCATGATAAAAGTAAAAATAAAAATACAATAGCAAAATATCAGAAATTAAAAAATTCGTTGTTAATTAGTAGGAGTTAAGCTCATGATAAAGATGCAAATTATCACTTTTTACATGAACGTTAAAATATCTTATATATTTATAGCCGACTGGTACCCCAGTGATTATGCGACAATAGCTGCGCATAAAAATCGTTTATGGTCTCATTTCGAAGAGTTCCAGCTCAAAATTTGCAGAAATATAAAAAAAAATCATCATTATCAATTTTTATAAGTAGATAAGTGACTTGCAGTTTACAATGAAATGAAAGCAAAACAAGACCTATCATATAGTAATTATTAATATATGTTATAAATAAACGCGAAGTTTCGCCTTTAATCTCCTAGTTTATTATTAATAATGAGCACCAACCCTCCCCCAGGTGCTCCGCCCCCGCGCGGCGGCGGCCACGGAGGCGGGGGCGGCGGGCGAGCCCGCGCAGCCGCACTCGCTGGCTATGGACGCGGCTGACGCTAATGCCATCGCTGAAGTATGTACTTACACCTTGCTTCATACTGTGGAAATTTTAAAATTTTAAAATGTTGTCATAGAAATAAAATATATTAAATAATAAAAATATGATCAATTCAAATAACTCAAGTCTACTTATTATTTTTTAATATATTTCCGAACTGATTAGCTCTATTTTATTTTTAATATCGAATTCTCATATTTATTATTCAGGTCAATTTGGCGTATGAGAACGTCAAGGAAGTAGATTGTTTGGACATATCTCGTGAAGGTTGCGATGCTTGGGAGGCAGCCGTTCGTCGCTATGAAGACAGAATTGGTCTGACACACAAACTTTAATCAAAAATTTGTTATTTTTGGCTTGAAACTTTTCTCTCTCTCTTTTAATTACATATATAGTTTTTGTATGATTTTATTACAATATTTGACTATAATAAGGCAGATTGAATGAAAAACATTCAGCTTACAATAATATTAAATATTTGAGCTCGGTAAAACAAAAATCTCTATAACCTACCTTTCAGATCGTGTGGAGACCCGTATCACCGCTCACTTACGCGACCAGCTCGGTACAGCCAAAAACGCCAATGAAATGTTCCGCATCTTCTCTCGCTTCAACGCGCTGTTCGTGCGTCCTCACATCCGAGGAGCAATCCGCGAGTACCAGACGCAGCTCATACAACGCGTCAAGGACGATATAGAGGCTCTACATGAGAAATTTAAGGTTTTTGACATAGTCTTTTATTATTATTATCCTTTTCCGATTATTCAATTTTATTTTGTATTTTAGTAGTCTCAATCAAATAAAGATGTACATACAATAAATTGCAAAATGTAGATGTTTTTGGAAATTCTGAACTACAATTTAGAACTATGGTTAAAAAAATTATAGCAAATCAGTAGTAACAAATGCTGTTAATTATAATTTTATTTCTGTATGCCATTTTTTTCAAATTTTTATACACCTATATATTTTATCATTTTCATCATTGTAGTGTCCACAAACCTAAGTAATGTTATGTTTATGGAACTGTAAGTTATTAATCATTAGTTATTATTTGTTATGACTGTTTGTTACTGAAAAAAATAAATAAAATGAAATAAGTCTAAATTTTTCCATATCTAAAACCCTTATTTATACCAGGTCCAGTACCCTCAGTCCAAGTGCAGTCGTCTCTCTTTAGTACGTGACCTGCCCCCGGTCGCCGGGTCTATCATCTGGGCGAAGCAGATCGACCATCAGCTCACGGCGTACTTGAAACGAGTTGAAGACGTGCTTGGTATGATGCCTTTATTTTTTTTTTATTATATTTGATATAAAACAAAATTTTCAAAAAATATAAGGTTGAATTAATTAAAAAATATTTACTATATTTAAGGCAAGGGCTGGGAAAACCACATCGAAGGTCAAAAACTAAAGGCTGACGGAGACAGCTTCCGACTTAAATTGGATACCCAAGAAGTGTTTGATGATTGGGCTCGTAAGGTATCATAAATGTCATTTAATCTTCCCTCAGCTAGAATATGACAATGTACAATACTTGATAGACATTTTACTCATAGGTTCAACAGCGTAACTTGGGCGTTTCTGGTCGTATTTTCGCAATCGAGTCAGTTCGCGCTCGCTCCAGCAAGACCGGCAACGTCCTGAAACTTAAAGTTAATTTCCTCCCGGAGATCATCACGTTGTACAAAGAAGTGCGCAACCTCAAGAACTTAGGCTTCAGGTAGGAGAAAAAAACGATTATTTTGTATGAAATTTTACGTCTATGATGTTTTGCAAATTATTTCTTTATTATAGAGTTCCTCTCGCCATTGTCAACAAAGCTCACCAGGCGAACCAACTATATCCTTTCGCGATCTCTCTCATCGAAAGTGTACGCACGTATGAACGTACACTCGAAAAGGTATTTATTCATACGTTTTATTTATCACCATTAACAAGCTAAGTAAATATTCAGCAAAAGCACTAAATATAGGATATCTAACTAGCACGTAAGAATAATACGGCTACTGGGAGAAAACATTGAGTCGTTTTATATAATAATGATGTCACTAACACATGTGCGTTTTGATTTGTGCAGCTAAATAATAGGAATCATACGAAGGTAGATTATCTATAGGCTGCATGTTGTTACAGAAAAGCTTTTATTTTTAAGGCACTCAGGCTTAATAGCTTTCGAGCACAAATATAAATAAATCTTAATACAATGCTTATAAAGTTACATTCTATTGTATATAGAAAAACAGTATCTCCATATTTAGAGCGTATTTTGCTTGCCTTAAAATTAACATATTTTTACTTCACGTTTTTTCGCTTAGCTATCACTAAAATACTCAAGTTCACATTCTCTTTGATGCAAATATTTTTATTTTGAATGAAATAGTGTACTGTAATAAATATAAGAAAAATAATTATGAGTAAACATATTTCAGATTCGAGACAAAGCGTCTATAATCCCTCTAGTAGCAGGTCTACGACGAGACGTATTGTTCCAAGTGTCTGAAGGCATGGCGCTGGTGTGGGAGTCATATAAATTAGACCCCTATGTACAGAAACTTAGTGAAGTTGTTTTGCTGTTCCAAGAGAAGGTATATGACAAAATATTTTGCTAGTTTATATTTTACTTTAAAACAAAATTGCGACTCTGTTGATATACGTATTATTCGGATGGAATAATAAAATAAACGAACTTTTTCCAACGTTTTCAACAAAAATTCAAGTGTAACACCAGACTTAAGAAATATCGTACATTATATAGGTGGAAGATCTTCTAGCAGTTGAAGAACAAATTTCCGTAGACGCTCGTTCTTTGGAAACATGTCCATATTCTGCCCCGAGCTTGGCAGATATCCTCAGCAGACTGCAGCGCGCCATTGACGATCTGTCGTTACGGCAATACAGCAACTTGCATTTGTGGGTGCAAAGACTTGACGAAGAGGTAAACTCAAAAAATAGTGTTGATATATATAGTTTAAATATTTTCGATATAATATATTAAAAATGACATATACAAGCAAATATTAATATTTTTTGTGGTATAGGTGGAGAAGAGTCTAGCGGCTCGTCTGCAGGCGGGCGTGGAGGCGTGGACCGGTGCGCTTCTCGGCAAGACCAATGAGCATGACCTCTCCATGGACACGTACTCGCCCGCGGAACCAACCCACAAGCCTGGCGGAGATCCTCAGGTAAAAAAAAACCTAAACATTATAAAAAAATAGCAATCCCATTTATTTGTTTACGAATTTAAATTTAAACTTTACACAAGATCGCTCGAGTGGTGCACGAGGTGCGCATCACCAACCAGCAGATGTACCTGTTTCCGTCATTAGAGGAGGCTCGCTTTCAGCTCATGAGACAGATGTTCGCCTGGCAGGCTGTGGTCACTTCACAGCATCGTTTACAGAGCACCAGGTACATTATAATATGATGTATTAATATTAGGTTTCAAGAATTGAAAAGGAGTAATAAATGAATTAATTAATATAACAATCATCCTTTTAGGTATCAAGTAGGCGTGGCTCGTGCACAGACAGCTACCTACAGGAACTTGCTAACCAAACTTCCGGGTGGATCCTCACCGTTAGAAAAAGCGTACGATGCAATTGAACAAAAGATATCTGAAGTGCGCAAATACGTTGACAAGTGGCTACGGTAAATTACTTTTATAAGCATATTACTTATTAAAACAATAATATTTGAGTTAATTAATAATTTATTTCATACCAGTTATCAAGCCTTATGGGATCTGCAGTCGGATAGCTTGTATGGACGACTTGGCGAAGACATTACTTTATGGATCAAATGCCTTAATGATATCAAGTAAGTAGCTTACTCTCTTAATATATAAACCAACGAAATAGAAACAAGATAATATATTTACTTAAGGTCTTAAGAAAACGTAAGTAATAAAATATTAAATATGATACATATATAATAACTTTTCTCTACCAGGCAATCTCGCACAACATTCGACACATCAGACACTCGCCGCGAGTACGGGCCTGTCGTCATTGACTTTGCTCGTGTACAGAGCAAAGTAGCTCTGAAGTATGATGCTTGGCACAAGGAGGTACTTGGCAAGTTTGGAGCTCTACTTGGCGGTGAGATGGTCCAGTTCCATGGCAGACTCGCTAAATCGAGGGGACAACTCGAACAACAGACAATTGGTAATTGTTTTTGATGTTTTGAGTATAATTATTATATTCAAATTGAATTATTTTCAAATTGTCAATGATTGTTAAAACCACAGAGGCAGCTTCAACCAGTGATGCGGTTTCTCTCATCACTTACGTGCAACAATTAAAGAGAGAAGTCTTGGCTTGGGAGAAACAAGTAGATATCTACAGGGAGGCACAAAGAATTCTTGAAAGACAGAGGTATATTTAAGTCTTATAATAAATCTAGCTTCCCTTCAGCGGCTCTTCTTGCTTGAAGTAAAATCATCTTTATGGTATTTACCTTTTGACTGTTTTCTTTTCCTTTTGGTTTCTAACCAAAAGTCTTAATACGAAAAACATTTTCCCTACTTTGAAAATGAGAGAGCTTTCATAAAATATTACACCATCTGCCTATCTCCTTCATTGATAGAATTCTGACTACAAAATATCCTAATCATATCCTCTAATAGAAAACACCCCGTTTCAAAATTCAAATTTACAGTCCTTGTAGTTTTTTTATATTATATGTATACTCTTTGTTTTACAGATTCCAATTCCCTGCACAATGGCTGCATGTGGACAACATCGAGGGAGAATGGAGCGCATTTAATGAAATCATGCGCAGAAAGGACTCATCTATTCAAACTCAAGTAAAATCAACAAAAAATGTGATAATTATGTAATTTTTACAAATATTTACGAATAATATTTTGGATCCAGGTCGCATCTCTCCAACAAAAGATCGTCGCAGAAGACAAGGCAGTGGAAGCCCGAACGCTTGAATTCCTTGGCGAGTGGGAGCGCAGCAAACCCACCGACGGTTCCACGAGACCGGAAGATGCTCTCACGCGTCTCCAGACCATGGAAACCAGATACACCAGACTCAAGGACGAGAGAGATAATGTCGCTAAGGCCAAGGAGGCGCTAGAGCTTCACGACACTGGTTAGTGACTTTCTGTATATACTTTTACATATGTTTAACAATTATTACTGTGTCTCTTTTTTTCCAACTCCTAATTCTATATTCATTATTAACAAATAGGTAGCTCAGTAAACAACGAGCGCATGACAGTGGCCTTGGAAGAACTTCAGGACTTGCGCGGCGTCTGGTCTTCTCTTAGCAAGATATGGACTCAGATTGATGATATCAGGGAGAAGCCATGGCTTTCTGTACAACCTCGTAAACTAAGGTACATTTTCTATGTTTTATTAAGAATTTCCAAAACTAATCTTTCTTGTATGTATGTAGATTTAATAATAACAATAATTCTTCATACCCATGTCATTTAACAACCACAGGCAACAATTGGAAGCCATGCTGAATGAATTGAAAGAACTGCCGGCACGTCTACGTATGTACGACAGCTACGAATACGTTCGCAAACTGCTGCAATCATATACAAAGGTGAGATCATTTGCCTTGAAGATGTTATTATTCTTATTAAAATAACTATTTCTTTGAGCTGCTTTTTGTTTTTTGTATAAAAAAAAAATTTGACTTCGGCATAATAAAGAACACCGTCACTTTTCAATATACTTACAAAAAAATTTACTTCTGAGACGTGACGGGCTCGCTTTCGCTTCAACCGGTGCATACTTCTATTATAAAAATGTTAAGTACATGTTTTACAAAATATATTAATTACTATTTCCGTTCGTAGGTGAACATGTTAATCGTGGAGCTGAAGTCTGACGCTCTCAAGGAGCGTCACTGGCGCCAGCTGTGTCGCGCGCTGAAGGTAGACTGGTCGCTGTCGGAGCTGACGCTGGGGCAGGTGTGGGACGCAGACCTGCTGCACAACGAACACACCGTGAAGGACGTGGTATCGGTGGCCCAAGGGGAGATGGCGCTGGAGGAGTTCTTGAAGCAGGTAAAAGATCTTTTTAATTTAAAAGTTAAATATTTTATGTAGTCAAACATTGAGCAAACAATTAACTAAGAATTTTCATTTAACTTATTCATAAATTTTCAAAATACTTACAATACTAATAATCAGATTTATAGCAAAGAAACTATTGTCTTGGAATGTTCGTTTAATAATAAAAGTATAAACATTACTAGGTGCGGGAGTCGTGGCAGAGCTACGAACTGGACCTCATCAATTACCAGAACAAATGCAAGATCATTCGCGGCTGGGACGATCTTTTTAATAAAGTTAAAGAGCACATCAACAGTGTTGCTGCTATGAAACTCTCGCCTTATTATAAGGTAACATAACAAATTAATTATATTAATTTATTTATTAAAAGAGGCGAACAAACTAATAGTATTATTTTGTCTAGGTATTTGAAGAAGAAGCTCTGACATGGGAAGAAAAATTAAATCGTATTAACGCTTTGTTCGACGTGTGGATCGATGTACAGCGTCGCTGGGTTTATCTCGAGGGCATATTCAGTGGATCTGCAGATATTAAAACCTTATTGCCTGTTGAGACTAGTCGTTTCCAGAGTATTAGGTAGTTATTGATATAATAACTATTACAAAATGTTATACTAATGAACAATATTTTAACAATAGTCTACAAAATGTTATGCTAAACAATATTTTAAAAGACTTCATGGAATATTTATATATAAATATGATAAAATAATTCAAATAATATACTTCTCACGACAGCTCTGAGTTCCTTGGTCTGATGAAGAAAGTCAGCAAGTCCCCAATGGTGATGGATGTATTGAACATTCCGGGCGTACAACGCTCGCTGGAAAGACTCGCTGATCTATTGGGCAAGATACAGAAGGCATTGGGAGAGTACCTAGAGCGAGAAAGGAGCAGCTTCCCCAGGTACCAGTTTTTGTTGTATTGTTAAATCAACTTGAAAATCTACATTATTGACATGTATGAAATTGACTTTTAACATTTATACTCAATTTGTAGAGCGAAGGGTCGGTTTACCAGAGGTTGTGGGTTCGAAACCTTCTCGTATCGATACATTTTTTCACAAAATTATTAACTCGTCCATAACTCAAATTAAACAAAACATAATTTGAGTTATACCAAACAATTTTTTAAATTTTACTAAATTTAAAGATTCTGCATTGGCAAGTCACTTTTTAAACTTTAAAATGTTTAAAATGTTTTATTACAACTGTATAAAAAAAAATTAATATATAACATAAGGTATAAGTGTTTAAATTGTTATCTTTTAGATTCTACTTCGTGGGTGATGAAGATCTGTTAGAGATTATTGGTAATAGCAAGAACATAGCACGTCTTCAGAAGCATTTCAAGAAGATGTTCGCTGGTGTTGCCGCCATCATACTGAATGAAGATAATACTATCATTAATGGCATAGCATCTCGTGAGGGTGAAGAGGTAAACCAAGAATACATTATCCATCATGTTTTAAAAATTACTTTAGTCTCGACGGTATTTTTATTACTTAAATTTTAATCTGTGGAGTACATAGAGTATTATTTTATTGGTTCCAGGTCTATTTCACTTCACCTGTCTCAACTGTGGAGAATCCAAAAATCAACTCCTGGCTTTCAATGGTGGAACGTGAAATGCGTGTTACTCTCGCCTGCCGCCTAAAAGACGCTGTAGCTGATGTGAAGCAGTTCAAGGATGGCAATGTTGATTCAGAAAAGTTTATCGAGTGGTGTGATAAATACCAAGTATGTCTTTTTAATTCTTTATTGTAGTATTATTACAATATGGTTGCCAATTTGGCAAAGAACCAAGTCTTTGAGAGTAAGACCATGCTGTGTGAAACAAATCTTAATTTCTATAGATGTCTGAGTTTTATATATAAAAAAATAAAAAATAGTACATTTAAATGTTATTAAATATTACAGATTGTTTCGTCATATGACATATAATGTGTTTGCAAAATAATTTCTTAGAATAATATAAAAGAGTGCATAGTACTACAAATACAAAACCATACCATATGTTCCCAGGCGCAGATAGTAGTCCTAGCGGTACAGATCCTGTGGTCTGAGGACGTGGAGGCGGCGCTGGGCGGCGGCGGCGGTGACGCGCTCAAGCGCGTGCTCAAGCACGTGGACCTCATGCTCAACGTGCTGGCTGACTCCGTGCTGCAGGAGCAGCCGCCGCTCAGGAGGAGGAAGCTGGAGCACCTCGTGAGTCACTACGCCTCTGGATATTATACACTTTCTATATTTATTCTAATAAAATTTAGGCTACTTGTGACAATCATATATAAATAATTTATTATATATTTTGTTTGTATTATTTAGATCAACGAGTTCGTCCACAAGCGTACGGTTACGCGTCGGCTAATAGCGTCAGATGTCAACTCCCCGCGTTCCTTTGAGTGGCTCTGTGAAATGAGATTCTACTTTGATCCCAGAAATAATGATGTGAGTTTTTTCCTTATGTACTTACTAATAATATAGAATAATGATAATTTCAATAAAAACAAAAATCTTAAAAAATATTGTCCTATATGTCATACAGGTTCTGCAACAGCTAACAATTCATATGGCAAATGCTAAGTTCCTATACGGCTTTGAGTACCTCGGCGTTCAGGATCGTCTCGTACAAACACCTCTGACAGACCGCTGCTATCTCACCATGACGCAAGCTTTGGAGGCTAGACTTGGAGGATCACCGTTTGGTAAATATTTTATATTCACCTTAACAGTTTGAAGTTTGTAATGGAAAATTATTTATTATCATTTTACAATTAACAGGTCCCGCTGGTACCGGAAAGACCGAGTCAGTGAAAGCGCTCGGAAATCAACTAGGTCGCTTCGTACTGGTGTTTAACTGTGATGAGACATTTGACTTCCAAGCTATGGGACGAATCTTCGTCGGTCTTTGCCAGGTTGGAATTTTAATAAATAATAATTTAATATTAAAGGTTTTTCCAAAAAGATAAACTAATATAATTCTACTAATGTCAACACAAAAATCTAGCAGGTTATAAATGTATATTTGTGTTAGGTGGGCGCCTGGGGTTGCTTTGACGAGTTTAATCGATTAGAAGAGAGAATGTTGTCGGCTGTCTCACAACAAGTGCAAACTATTCAAGAAGCGCTTAAGAGTCACCAAGAGGGAGATAATACTGGTAACATATTTTTCCTTACAAACTAACTTAATCATTAAAAGGTCACAATTTTAGCTACAGATATACTAAATTTAAAAATTTTCCAGCTAAATCTATAACAGTGGAGCTCGTGGGCAAGCAAGTCCGAGTCAGCCAGGACATGGCAATCTTCATCACCATGAACCCTGGATACGCCGGGCGCTCCAACCTCCCCGATAATCTCAAGAAGCTGTTCCGCTCTCTTGCCATGACGACACCCGATAGACAATTGATCGCTGAAGTGATGCTCTTCAGCCAAGGGTTTAGGACTGCGGAGAAACTGGCCTGCAAGATTGTTCCATTCTTTAAGTAAGATTGTAGTCTTTGAATAGTTTACAGTTTTGTTGTTATAAATTCCGTGAAACAGTTAATATTAAATGATATTTTGATTTTCGAAGAAATTATTATTACAATTTTTTTTCCAGACTTTGTGATGAACAACTATCGAACCAGTCTCATTATGACTTCGGACTGCGAGCACTCAAGTCGGTTTTGGTATCAGCTGGTAACGTGAAGAGGGATCGCATTCAAAAGATCAAAGTATGTCATGTCCCACCAAATTGTCATTTAATTAATTCAATATGTATATTTTTGCGGCCATTCAATATTTTTTTAAAACTTCTAATAACTATTTAAAAATTCTAATATAATTTAATTCTAGGAGAACTTAATCGAACGCGGCACAGAGGTTCCGGACGAGGCATCCATTGCAGAATCTCTCCCTGAACAGGACATCCTCATACAGTCTGTCTGCGAGACCATGGTGCCTAAACTAGTCGCGGAAGACATACCGCTGCTGTTCTCATTACTGAATGATGTATTCCCTAATGTTGGGTATACTAGGGCTGAAATGACTGGTAAATTATTACATTTATATATTTTGCTGACAATTACTTAGTTTGTCAGAATATGATCGAGGGAAGAAAGTTTAAGAGGATTTATGATATTTTATCCACCAATATTAAAAGTACCCTTTAAATGAACGTTAATTTTTTATTAAGTTACAAATAACTTTCTTATTGACTAATATTTTTTTTTCCCACTTAGGTCTCAAGAATGAAATTCGTGCAGTATGCGCTGAAGAATTTTTGGTTTGTGGTGAAGGAGACGAGCAAGGCAATACTTGGATGGAAAAGGTACGACGAAATTGCTTTACAAAAATAAAATAATGTTTGAGGTGGCTGTTAATTGATATTTACTAATTAGGTAAAGGAGTTGAGAAATGGCTTTGAAAAATGGGAAAATTATCATATCATATCATTTGTTACTTGTTATATTTTACAGGCACCGTTATTTATAATTTACGACATAAACATCGAAAATATAATTATTTATTAATCATACTCATAATTATAACCATTTAACCGAGATATTGGTGACGGTAACAATGAAAACATTAACCCAATAAATATAAATTAAATTATTAAAAATATCATTTGGACTGTGTTTTATGGTATTAAATACTGTAAAGCTCAGTCTACGCATGCGACATGAATGCATATGGTTTCCATGCTAACCCGCTAACGCAAGTAGAGGCGGACGGCTGCCTCCCGCGCGCAACACAGCACGTGGATCGAGAAGGTCAGTTGGCCGGTGACGGGGCTTGTGTGTTCTTGGCCTTATGATCGTTTTTCTGAAGTTTCTTTAGGCACGTTTTGTATTAGGTCACGGATGGCGAACCAATGGCACGCGTACCACAAGTGACACGTTTGAAAATTTTGATGGCACGCACAAAAAAAAAAATAGTTGTAAATGGATTGATAAAAAATATTTCAAGGTTTTTAATTTTTTATTTAATTATACTTACGTTACTTAGAACATTTCGAATCAAATTTTATTGTGGCACGTTACCTATTAAAAAAAAACATTTTTTTGGTTTTGTGGTACGGATATCAAAAAATGTTCGCTATCCCTGTATTAGGTCATAAATAAAAGCATGTATTTGATTTATTTGAATTTAACAATGTGCATGGTCTATAACCAAAAGTTGATTAATATTTTTATAATATTTCAAAAACTATTTGTGATAACATTTAGAATAAGTTTAAAAAATTTATATTTATAATTTAATTATTACATCCATTGTCATAAACATTTCACACATATTCATTTTATTTGTATGTATAAATAATTACAATGGTCATGCCCAAAATATTTCTATAATCATGCTGTCATGAATTATATTTGTTGTTAAGAAAAGTATTTTCCGATGTATGTTGCACTGCCTCTGTTTTTGCACATTTCATTTCATATATTCTTCAGAAAAAGATTTTCTTAATTTAAATCTTTCGCTTGTAGAATATATAATTTTTTTTTTTTTTTTGGTAAAACAATACTTCATTGAGTTAATATACATATCTAAGTAGTCTGAAATGTGCTAACTGCCTATACTGTCATGTGTTTATTTCTATACTGGAATTATCTATTACAAAGAATATATAGTAATAATTGTGTATAATATGTGCAGGTCCTTCAACTCTACCAGATCTGTAATTTGAACCATGGTCTCATGATGGTTGGACCATCTGGAAGTGGAAAATCTACTGCCTGGCGTGTACTTCTGAAGGCTTTGGAGCGGTAGGACATTAAAATCTATGTTTCTTTCTTACTTTTTTTTGTCATTGCAATTCTAATTTAATTGTTAAAATTGTTTCATTGTTTTTATTTCTTATATTAAACATTTTAACACAGCTACGAAGGAGTAGAAGGCGTGGCTCACGTAATTGACCCGAAGGCTATGTCCAAGGAGACACTATACGGCGTGCTCGACCCTAACACGCGCGAATGGACTGACGGGTTGTTTACCCACATCCTAAGGTAATATTAAATTTTCAATAGAGAGAAAAGATTATAAAAAATATCAAAATATTGTAAAAAAATATAAAAGATTATATGAAAAAATATTAGTAATTAAGTAAAGAATAATGTGAAATCCAGAAAAATAATCGACAACGTGCGAGGGGAGATCAACAAGCGTCAGTGGATTATCTTCGATGGTGACGTTGACCCCGAGTGGGTGGAGAATCTCAATTCCGTGCTGGATGACAACAAGCTGCTCACGCTTCCCAACGGGGAGCGCCTTTCGCTGCCGCCCAACGTGCGCGTTATGTTTGAGGTACGAACAACGATACACGCATTGTACTATCATTATTATCATTTTTTTTTTTTACTATATACATTTTTCTGACTCACTGAACTAGTTCTATCTAAATAACTTCTTTCTGTATGTGCTAAAATAAACCAAAAGCTTGTCCGATTCTGATCTATGACAATCTATGACAATTAGAATCAATCAATCCATGATCTTTTGTTCTTTCTTTTACATTCTAATAATAATATTTCGTTCAGGTTCAAGATCTAAAATACGCAACTCTAGCTACAGTTTCCCGTTGCGGTATGGTGTGGTTCTCTCAAGACGTCCTCACAACAGAAATGATCTTTGAGAATTATCTCTTGAGGTAATTGCTTTAAATAAACATTATTATAGAATAAGGTTTGCTTTTATTTATAGCAATAATGTTATTTTATACTTGTTTCAGATTGCGTAATATTCCTCTCGAAGATGGCGAAGAGGACTCCTTCAGTATTGTAATGGCAGCTCCTAGTAGCGGAGATCAAAACGCCACTGAAAGCATCCTATCTCCAGCTTTGCAGGTACTATTATCAAATACATGAGCTGAGGTGCAGTATATCAGCTTATATAAATTAATATTATTGATAGATATTTTATTCTATAATGGAGACTTATATGTCACAAAATAATATAAATTTTCAACTACTTTAAGAAAGTGAAGTTTTGAAATGCAATTTTTTTTAATATTGTTAATGTCACCTTCTAATCATATCATGTATTTCAGACTCAACGCGACGTGGCTGCGATCCTACAGCCTCTGTTCTATGGCGAGGGTCTGGTAGTCAAGTGCCTGGAGCGAGCCGTCTCACTCGACCACATCATGGACTTCACTCGACACAGAGCACTGTCCTCTCTGCACTCTATGCTGAATCGCGGTGTTAGGTAATATTTGCTATACTATACTATACTATACTATACTATACTAACTATTTCGGTTGGATATTTATAGCCACTTATTATTTATTGTGTAATATATATAGAATAGTATAGAACTTTTTTATGTCTATCTTGAGTTGTATTGCATTGACTGCTATATAAGACTACTGTTATTGAAAAATATCGGTTATATATTGCGTAATTTTTTAGAAACATACTCGGTTACAATCGCCAGCATCCAGACTTTCCTATCACCAATGACCAATTGGAGGCTTATGTACCAAAATGGCTCGTATACTCTCTGCTCTGGTCATTTGCTGGTGACGCCAAACTCAAAGTAAGTGGGACTTATATCATTTGTGTTAATTTTATTTCTACATAATATCATTTTTATTTTTGTTGTAGGATCGCAACGAACTAGGCGACTTCATAAGATCAGCTAGCACTATGCAATTGCCCAATTGTGGAGCCAACCAGCATATTATCGATTTCGAGGTACGTAAATAACTTGAATCCTGTCGTTCTTGTTATATAAAAATGTATTTATAAATACACTTTTATACCTAGGTATCTGTGACGGGCGAGTGGGTAGCGTGGTCGGCCAAGGTGCCGCAGATAGAGGTGGAGACACACAAGGTGGCGGCGCCCGACGTGGTGGTGCCCACACTGGACACCGTGCGACACGAGGCGCTACTGTACACCTGGCTGGCCGAGCACAAACCACTAGGTGTGTGCACTAACACTGGATTAGAAACACATTCTCATAATTTTCGGCATATTTGGGCCCTTTGAGGTCAATAGCCTTGTGGTTATATCTATGGATTTTGTTATAAAAGTTTTATGAAATTTTGTTTCATTGGAACAATATTAATAATATAAAATATGTGCAGTATAAGTTATCAAATAATATATTATAAAACGTTACGTTATTATCTTCAGTACTCTGTGGTCCACCTGGTTCCGGTAAAACGATGACATTGTTCTCCGCCTTACGTGCATTACCGGATATGGAGGTAGTGGGCCTCAACTTCTCCTCAGCGACCACACCCGAACTACTGTTAAAGACTTTCGATCATTATTGCGAATATCGTAAGACACCTAATGGAGTCGTTCTCGCTCCTGTTCAGGTATGCCCGTTTTTTAAATATTATGTCACTTTTAAATTTTGTTATAAAAATATTATTATTTTAAAACAGCTCGGTAAATGGCTAGTACTATTCTGCGACGAAATCAACTTGCCAGATATGGATCAATACGGCACTCAACGAGTCATCTCTTTCTTGCGACAACTTCTAGAACATAAAGGGTTCTACAGAGCAAGTGGTAGGTTCTTTTATTACAATTGACTTCTAAACTATTTCTATTCTATAAATATAAAAAAATATTTGATTGACCGAAGTACCTATAATAAATTTTAATTAATCATTTTATTAAGACCACTCGTGGGTACACCTGGAGCGCATTCAATTCGTTGGTGCCTGCAACCCGCCCACTGACCCAGGCCGCAAGCCGCTGTCGCATCGCCTCCTGAGACACGTGCCAGTCATTTACGTCGACTATCCTGGAGAGACATCACTAGAACAGGTGCAAATCCTTCATATTATACAAACTCTGATATATACAGAACTTATTACATCGTATATGTCTTTTAAACTTGACATTATATCGATTAACTTAACTGTAGTATATATATTTTTCAAATATGCAATTAATAAATAAAATAATTTTTTTTAACTTAAAAACTAAAATTCGACACTATAGAATATCAACATACAACACTACAATTAAAAATATGACACATACAAATATTGTGCTTTACACCAGGAGCAAACACATTTACTTATTCAAGTAAGAGAAAGGATTTTCTTAGTACTAATCCTGTATCCCCGTAGATCTACGGCACGTTCACTCGCGCCATGCTGCGCATGCAGCCCGCCCTGCGCGGGTACGCCGAGCCGCTGACGCAGGCCATGGTGAAGCTGTACCTCGCCTCGCAGGAGCGCTTCACACAGGACATGCAGCCGCACTACGTGTACTCGCCCAGGGAGATGACGCGATGGGTGCGAGGCATCTGCGAGGCTATAAGGTGATTATGTAGTTAATTTTTTTAGTTTTTTCTAATAATTTGTCAAATTATTCTTTATATTGATAATCATGTTTTCTATAGACCTTTGGACAATCTATCCGTGGAAGGTTTGGTGAGACTGTGGGCTCATGAGGCGTTGCGTCTATTCCAAGACCGTTTAGTCGAGGATTCTGAGAGACAATGGACGGATGAGAATATTGACAACGTTGCCATGAGATTCTTCCCAGGTTAGTAAAAAACTTTAATATTTTTTGGCAATAGTATCATTACTATTAATTACTATCATTATTTATTTTGTAGGAATCAACAGAGAACAAGCTTTATCACGACCAATTTTATACAGCAACTGGTTAAGCAAGGACTATGTTCCTGTACAGAGAGACCAACTACGCGAATACGTGAAAGCGAGATTGAAGGTACTGATTTTTTAAATATCTACTTACTGTACGTATTCACTATTCATATTAAGGATATTGTCAATTAAATCTCACGCTTTTAATGGTTATTATTGAAATGTACTATTGCTATGCGACTTGTCGTTCCATTACTAAATGTTGATTAAGGAATACTACTTAACTAACATACTAAGTGAGGTGTTGTGAAAATATGCTTTAATTTGATCTTTAATGCCGTCACAGGTGTTCTACGAGGAGGAGCTGGATGTACCTCTAGTGCTGTTTGATGAAGTACTTGAACATGTACTACGTATCGATCGTATCTTCCGACAGCCACAAGGTCACTTATTGCTGATAGGAGTGTCTGGGGCCGGCAAGACTACCCTCAGTCGTTTCGTCGCTTGGATGAACGGACTTAGCATTTTCCAGATTAAGGTGACTATTAACTGCTGCTGCTATATTACAATATATTAGCTATACTTGTTATTATCGAGAATTGAAAATACCTTAACAGATTAATTCTGTCTTTATATTACTCAAATTATACACAATATATTTTCTTTTAAATAACGTATTCATAGGTGCACAATAAATATACGGGCGCCGACTTTGATGAAGATTTGCGCTCTGTACTGCGACGGGCCGGTTGTCGTGATGAGAAGGTGGCCTTCATACTTGACGAATCCAACGTATTAGACAGTGGATTCCTTGAAAGAATGAACACTTTGCTTGCTAATGGAGAGGTAAATATATTTTTTATTATTCTAATATTAAATTGTTCATTGCTTAATTAAATTTTGTATTTAGGTGCCGGGATTGTTTGAAGGCGATGAGTTTGCCGCTCTGATGACTCAGTGTAAAGAAGGTGCTCAAAGGGAAGGATTAATGTTAGACTCCAACGATGAATTGTATAAGTGGTATGTATTAACTTCTTGTTAGTATAGTAATAATTCATTCAATTTCTGAATACTGTTTTGAGTCTGGGTTTTCTTTGTTAATATACTTATTTATAAAACCTTCAAAGAGGCTACTATTGCAATAATGTGCAAACAAAAACATGAGAAATTTTAATCAACTAATTTGAATTTACCTCTTAAAGGTTCACTGGACAAGTTATGCGTAATCTCCACGTGGTGTTCACTATGAACCCATCATCAGAAGGTCTCAAAGATCGCGCGGCCACTTCTCCGGCTCTGTTCAATCGTTGTGTACTTAATTGGTTTGGTGATTGGAGCGATGGCGCCCTATTCCAGGTATGATTAAGGTCGTAATAATTTTTTAAAAACTGGTTAAGCCTTTGTGCTCTGACACGAACAACTAATTCGTATTATACATAGATAATATTATTGTAACATAATTAAATTATTTTATATTTTCTGTATAACGAAGACGTAATGAGTAATTTAATTTGTAACCTCAGTAATAATAGAGATCATAATAATCATCGATTCCGTTATCGTGATAGGTGGGCAAGGAGTTCACGAGCCGCATGGACCTGGACTGGTCGGAGTACGTGCCGCCGGAGGAGTTCCCGAGCGCCTGTGGCGAGGTGGGCGCGCGCCCCGCGCACCGCGCCGCCGTCGTCAACGCCTGCGTGTACGTGCACCAGACGCTGCACAGCGCCAACACGCGCCTGGCCAAGCGCGCCAACCGCACCATGGCCATCACGCCCAGGTTGGACATACATATAGTTAAATAGCGCCGAGCCCCGCACAGTGCTCTTATCGCCCAGGTTGGGCCATTGTTGGTCGACTGACCACAGATAACGAAGTAAGCTAGTATAAGAATTTGCCAATAATGTATTATTTCTCGTTATTTATCTATATTCTGTAAGATATATAAAAATAATTTAAATATTAAACATACCGTTTAATGTTTAGTATTTTGTTATATTAATATAAATGCTGATAATTTCAGACACTATTTAGACTTCATCCAACAAATGGTGAAACTTTACTCAGAGAAACGAGCTGACCTAGAGGAGCAACAGCTGCATTTGAACGTTGGTCTCGGGAAAATAGCAGAGACTGTCGAACAGGTCGAAGAAATGCAAAAGAGTTTGGCTGTCAAATCACAGGTTATTGTTTTAATAGACGGTTTAATATATCTCCAGACATACAAAATCATTTTTAATATAGTTGCTCAATTCTTTGGATGCTAAAGATTTTTTTAATGGTTCCTACCTATTTTCTAAAATATTCGTTAAATATTAGGAATTACAAGCAAAGAACGAAGCTGCTAACGCTAAACTCCGTCAAATGGTGAAAGATCAACAAGAAGCCGAAAAGAAGAAAATGGAGAGTCAAGAAATTCAGGTTTGCTAATTAATTGTTAACTTTACCTACAATATTACTGAACTGTACTAACTTACATGCTATAATTACACAGGTTTCTCTAGAAGAGCAAACTAAGAAAATAGAAGAAAAGCGCAAAGACGTAATGGCTGACTTGGCACAAGTAGAACCAGCTGTCATTGAGGCGCAAAACGGTTTGACTCTACTTACTTGAGTGCTTAGATTCTTAGGCCTAGTCACGAAAGCTACTAAATACTTAAATTCAACTGAATATCAAATTTGTCACACAAAATAGTACCTTTAGTGGCTAGTCTAAAGTCTAATTTGCAAAAAAATATTAGATAGTATAATAATAATAATAAGAAACGTGTGGTTCATATTCCGACTGGGTAGCGCGTGATTAGTGTTTAAAGCTTAAGATTCCACAAAACAGCGGTTCGATCTATCAAGAAGCAGCAGTTAGTGGAGGTGCGCTCGATGGCCAACCCTCCGTCAGTGGTCAAGATGGCGCTGGAATCGATCTGTACACTGCTGGGGGAGAAGGGGGACACGTGGAAGGGCATCCGATCTGTCGTGATGAAGGACAACTTCATATCCACTATAGTCAACTTCGAGACTGAGAATATCACGTTAGTGCAGTTTGTTAATGAACGTACAGTCTTTTATGGCCATGATATTAGCATATAGCTCATGAATATCAAAGTAGTGATGTGACTCGAGCCTTGTTTTGACTTGAATGACTAGAGTCAGTTTTTCAAACTCGTGCTCAAGGGGAAAAAAAATTACTCAAGTCACTATGCACTCGAGTAACTGAATCAACTCGGCACTTCGAGTTGATTTTGTCGCTTAGATATTTAATTATAGGTAATAAGTAATTTCAATATGCAACTCAAGTGACATCTTTTACTCGAGTGACTCGAAAACTTTAGTATGATTCGAGTGAGGTAGTAAAATTACTCGACTGACTCGAGTCACAAAAACTTATTCAAGTCGCATCACTATATTAAAGTAGATAGCAAGCGTCTTTTTCTCAGTCTTATATTTATTGGCAAAAACATTTTAGTGTATTTAGTGCATCAAAAATTGTTATTAAGAATGTTTGTAACCACTTATTTTTACTCAGCATTGTATTCTTATTTTTTTATATAAATTCTGTTATATTTATTGAATGATACTTAATTTTTAATCGTGAATCGAAACCTTTGATACGTGTTTTTTAACTTGAAAGCGAAGAAGATTACTAAATAAATATTTTAATTTACACAATTTTATTACACACGGGCCAAGTTTTCGATTCTTTTATGTTGAATATTGTAAATAAGCTAAGCTTGCTTGCATGTGTCTGTCGTTATCGATGCGACACAAATAACACAGACACAATAAATAAATACGGCATCAATGTAAGGCACTAATAACAAACGTGACTAACCCAGCTGAGCATCGCGAACGGAATAACAAACGTTTCTTTTGCAGCGTCGCGTAGTAGTAGCGACGCATGCCACTTAGCTAAAGGCCTCTTTTGTTTCTCCTCGTACTCTCTCTGTCGCTTCGGGCGTCGGACCCACAGCCGTCAAGTCCATTAAGAAGCAGCACCTGGTGGAGGTGCGCTCGATGGCCAACCCGCCAGCCAACGTCAAGGTGGCGCTGGAGTCCATCTGCCTGCTGCTGGGTGAGAATGCCACGGACTGGAAGGCTATCCGGGCTGTCATCATGCGGGAGAACTTCATCAACAGCATCGTCACCAACTTCTCCACCGAGGACATCACGTGAGCACCGCCTCTACGCTTACTCACCCCTTTCCCTCCCCCCAGTTATTGTGTTTGTGGTGACAGTTATGACGATGTACGGTGTTATATATCGAGGTATTTATAAATATATAAGGTAATAATATGCTTTGTGCTCGCTTATGCATGGTAAATCCATCTATGTTGTTCAAATTGCATGAAAAATTAGTTTAGTTGTAGATTATAGATATGTGAACCCTTCTTTTCAGTTATTAATGTGGATAAATAATAATATTAGTATTTTAATCTAATCATAAACAGATATATATCTGTATTAATATTATTTTCCCACAAAAATACATATAATATATAGATATGTCCTTATAGTTATGCATTTTGATCAGCATGTACTGGTGACGGTTTTTAGAAATTATTCGTTAAAATGTTTTAAAATGCGATTGTTTTCTCTGCAAATGTCCATTGTAATTTGGTATACAAAATTTTATTGACTTAAGTGTACAGGTACATCTTCAGGTTGCATGAATGTATTTGCCAATAAATAATGTAAGTGCTCCAAGGAAGCAGTCAGAAAACACTATTGGCAGTGGCTCGACTAGCTTTTATTTTTTTTTGTCGTTATTTTTGTTTGCTATCTATATTGGTTTTAATTCAAAAGTCCTTTTTTTTGCTCAAATTTCACAAATATTATATTTGGTTAATGGAAAAAACTGCATGAGAAGTAAAAAATATTGGTAAATTTTCAAATGGTCTGGCAATATTAGGTTAATATTATTTATTTTACCGAATATTAAAACTTTGTTATATCTAGTGACGATGTCCGAGAGAAAATGAGAACTCGTTACCTCAGTAACCCGGATTACAACTTCGAGAAAGTAAACAGAGCCAGTATGGCTTGTGGTCCTATGGTGAAATGGGCTATTGCACAGGTAAAGTATTGCTTCATAAGAAATACCATACATCATATGTAATACTTCCAAAACATGTTACTATATTAACTTATATCTATTTCATCAGATTGAATATGCTGACATGTTGAAACGGGTTGAGCCACTCCGCAATGAGCTGCAAGCGCTGGAAGATCGCGCCCAGAGCAATGTTAAGGCTGGAAACGAAGTACGAGATCTAATCGCACAGCTAGAGAAGTCTATAGCTTCTTATAAAGAGGAATACGCTCAACTCATTAGCCAAGCACAAGCTATTAAGACAGATCTTGAAAATGTTCAAGCCAAGGTAAAATAATAATTCAATATAATAATAGTTTCTGTTCTAGATAGAATTTTTCAAAAAAACGCCAATATAGAGATTAAATTCAGTTCAAAAGTAAATACTAATAAAATGTTTGTCTAATAGGTGGATAGGTCCATAGCGTTGTTAAAGAGTCTCGTAATCGAACGTGAAAGATGGGAAGCGAGTTCAGAAACATTCCGCTCACAGATGAGCACTATCATTGGAGACGTCCTGCTATCTGCTGCTTTCATAGCATACGGTGGATATTTCGACCAGCACGTGAGTAACCAAATAAATTTAGCTCTGAAAAATGGATTTTTCACAAACAGTTTGAATAAGTTGTATGAGATTAAAATTTTGGAATAATTTGAGTTACGACGCATAATTTTCCATAAATAACTAAAGGATAGTTTTGTGAAATATGCTATAAAAATCTAAATAAAATAATTTCAGATATATAATAAATCGAATAGATGTGTACAAGTAGTATGTTTTCAAAATGTAAATAATATTTATAATACGTGATTGTAAATATCGGTGATTCCAGTACCGTCAGAACCTGTTCTCGACATGGACGAGTCACCTGGCGGCCGCCAACATCAAGTTCCGCGCGGACATCGCTCGCACGGAGTACCTCAGCAACCCCGACGAGCGGCTGCGCTGGCAGGCCAACGCACTGCCCACCGACGAACTGTGTGTCGAGAACGCCATCATGCTCAGGGTATTGACACTCGATTATTAACTAGCCTTTTCTCGCCGTTCCAACCGCGGATGAACGATTTTAACAAAAAACACGAAAGTTTTTCACAAAGTGGGTTAAGAAGATAAACATTTAAACAAACAATTTTTCTTCTTTGTGGTATTAGTATAGATTTATATCTTTTCCCATTTTAATACTGAATGAGTACGTCAGATGGTATTATTGGCACTGTCAGGATGGCCTATTTTGATAACATCTTGAAACGAGCCTTTCTGTAAAGACAATATGCAACTTAAATTATAAGCTAAGATCTATTTGCATATGCCCAAAAAGCCAATAATTATTAAACATTATTTGATTTTTTTATAATTTTCTCCTTAGTCTTATTCAAAAATAATATTATTAGAATAACTCTAACAAATTATTATTATATTTGCAATAACATTTTCTCTATATGCCTGTACTTATTATAGATTTGAATAGGTTTGAAGCGCTTCAATAATTAATTTGTATAATCTTTCTTGTCTTAGAAGTGCTTCAATCATTAATTTGAATAATGTTTCTTATCTTTGCAGCGCTTTAATCATGAATATGTATAATCTTTCTTGTCTTTGCAGCGCTTTAATCGTTATCCTCTCATAATCGATCCATCGGGCCAAGCTACAGAGTTTATAATGCGAGAATTTAAAGAACGAAAGATTACGAAGACTTCCTTCCTTGATGACTCCTTCAGAAAGAACTTGGAATCAGCACTGCGTTTCGGCAACCCGCTACTGGTGCAGGTATGATACAAAATTATTTTTTATTTTTTTAAACTATTCTTTGCTAGTATTGCAAAATGTTAGTGCTTAAGAAACTTAAGATATTATTTGTAGTTTCTCACTCATAGTGAAAAACTACAAATAATCTTACTTCTAGGGAAAATTTTGGCTCGTCATGAGTACTGGTTTTTTAGATTCAGCCTAAAATGCCCATTAACATATAGATTATTTTTTTAACAAAAATTCTTAATCTAAAAAAATACTTTTCTTTAACTTTAACCATTTCAGGATGTGGAAAATTACGATCCCATTCTCAACCCAGTTCTCAATAGAGAACTTCGTCGCACCGGCGGAAGAGTTCTGATCACTCTCGGAGACCAAGATATTGATCTAAGTCCATCGTTCGTCATATTCTTAAGTACCAGGTATACATACAAATATAATGTTGTTCTTACCCATTTCTAAACAAACACATAATATTATTGTTACTTTGAAACCAAATATTGACTAACCTCTGTGTTTCCAAAAAATAATTAACGAACCAATGAGATTTAACAATAAAATTATATATTAATCAGTGCAACCTAATAGCTTTAGTTTAGCATTCCGGGTCAGTAACCAAATCCAGAAGACCTGTCGTATTTTTAACCTTTCCTCCATCTTTGTATACTACAAACTTATAACTTCTCTCCAGGGACCCCACAGTAGAATTCCCCCCGGATATGTGTTCCCGGGTGACGTTCGTCAACTTCACGGTGACGCGTTCGTCGCTACAGTCGCAGTGCCTTCACCGCGTGCTCAAGGCTGAGCGACCAGACATCGACACCAAACGATCAGACCTGCTCAAACTGCAAGGTACGAATACCCTCAATACATATACATATATAATTCGATATTTGTTTTGTTTGTTTGTATCACTTTGTCAAATTCAGAATTAGTACAACGCTTTACATTTAATATGGACAATTTTTTTTTTTTTTATATTCGATTTCTTTTAAAGTGCATTATAAATTCAAAAATCTTAACATACTTTGCCATTATCATCAATTTCACAGGTGAATTCCACCTTCGTTTACGGCAATTGGAGAAATCCCTTCTTCAAGCCCTCAACGATGCAAAGGGCAAGATCTTAGATGATGACTCAGTTATTGCCACACTTGAGACACTGAAGAAGGAGGCTGATGATATTGGACAAAAGGTTGTAATTATTTTAATAAAATATCTTAGTCTACACATAGTAATAGACATTTTTACTATTATGTACTTTGTTATTTGTAGGTCGAAGAAACTGATAAAGTTATTGCAGAAATTGAAACCGTCAGCCAGCAATACCTGCCTCTATCTCAAGTAAGTTAAAAGAACTGTTACACAGTACTCAAAAAACAATTATTACAAAAAATTATCACTTTTTATATTTTTTGTATATAATAAATCTATTAAACCTAATTCAGGCTTGCAGCAGCATCTACTTCACCATGGAGGCACTGCATCAAGTACACTTTCTGTATCAATACTCTCTCAAGATGTTCCTGGACATATTTAGCTCAGTTCTAACAAGTTCCGGACTAAAAGGAGTCACCGACTATACAGCCAGATTGAAGACTATCACTGAAGAATTATTTATTGTAAGTACACATGTAATAAATAATTTGGCAAAACTATTATTTGATATTAAGTGTATATTTATGAAAATAAAGCACAAGGTCACAGCTGCTGGGGTTTTATTATAGTTACATATGAAACCAGCAGAATCCATAAATTTTGTCATAATAATCAAATTGTATAAGAATCCAAAAATATTATAGGCGGTTTACGAACGCGTAGCCCGCGGTATGCTCCACACCGACCGGCTGACATTCGCGTTGCTGCTGTGCCGCATACAGCTCAAGGGCATCGGAGCAGAGGATACACTGGACCAGCAGTTCGCAGTGTTCCTTCGCGGGCGGGAAGGGTTCGTCGCCAACACGCCCCCGCTCGAAGCTCTCTCGCAGCAGCAACACGACGCCGCCGCTAGACTCAGCTCCAGGTACGGCATTAGTCGATAAGTATCAACTCAATATACATCCGCTAGTAATTGAGACTATTATATATATGTACATTCCAGGATGGTGGCGTTCCGTCGTCTGATGGAGAAGGCGGGCTCGCTGCCCGAGCTGTCGGCGTGGCTGGCGCAGGCGGCGCCCGAGCAGTGCGTGCCGACGCTGTGGGACTGCGACCCCGCCGCGCCGCCGCACACACACGCACTCGCCATGCTCAGGCTGCTGCTCATACAGGCACGCATACACACATGCACAAAAAAATACATTATCGTTTGGAACATATAGTGAAAAGTAGACTATAAAGGAAGTGGGGTTGTTGTATCTTCTAATTGTTATAATAAATTATTATCCTTTTAGGCATTCAGACCGGATCGCGTAATAGCAGCGGCAACCCAGCTTGTGGCGTCAGTGCTGGGTCCCACGTTCATGTCGCGCGCTGAGACCGAGCTGGACCTTTGCCACATCACAGAGAACCAGCTCAATGCCACCACTCCCGCGCTGTTGTGCTCTGTGCCAGGATATGATGCCAGCGGTAAGTCACCAAATAATAAACTATATATTTTAAACATCTATTGTTATTGAATTAATATATATATATTGAAATTTTAATGTTACGTAGTTGTTAAACTGAGCGAAGCAAAGCTCTTTACTGTTCCACTATAAAATGTTGTCCTATCTCCTCCTCCACCGATCAAGCTCTACTAACCAAATTTAGACCAGTTGAATATCACATACCTACCATTCTCTAGATAGGTTTTGAAAAAAATCTCTTTGTAAATTATGAGTAATTTGCAATTCACTTTGTGAATTCTTACTATGACTGACATATGTATCCATTCTTTATTCATTGCCATATCAATTGACGTAATTGTATGAAGTTTTCGTGATATATTTTTCGTTTCGCTCAGTATACCCGCTTGCATGCTGACGACCCTAATTAATCCATAAAATAATTTAAATATTTAGGTCGAGTTGATGATATGGCCACGGAGCTGAACAAGCCGCTGTCTAGTATAGCCATTGGCTCGGCGGAAGGTTTCAACCAGGCCGAGCGTGCTATCAACACTGCATGCAAAACTGGACGGTAAGAGATTATTATTTATTAAACTTTATCTATATTGTTGAATTTATTTTTGTGGAGCCTATCTATCTAGACCAGGAATAGCAAACCTATTTTGATGCCCGATAGTAAAAAAATTATTTATTATATATTTTTAAATAGGTTTTAAAAAAAAATTGTTTCTGTGCGTGCCATCAAACTTTCATACGTGCCACTTGTACACGTGGCACACGTGCTATTGGTTCGCTATCCCTGATCTAGACTGCATATTTATATATTTTCCAGGTGGGTTATGCTCAAAAACGTGCATCTAGCCCCAGTATGGCTCGTGCAGCTGGAGAAGAAGTTGCACTCTCTCCAGCCTCATCCCAACTTCCGTCTGTTCCTGACCACGGAGATAAGTCCAAAGCTGCCTGTTAATTTGCTGCGAGCGGGTCGCGTGCTCGTGTTCGAGCCACCGCCAGGGATTCGAGCTAATTTGTTGAGGACGTTCGCTACGGTTAGCATAGACACTGACCACATTGTTTTAATATAATAATTGTATAAAAGAAGTCAATTACTAATATTATTACTAATATCATAACCTCAGTAACTAATTATCAAGATACTTAGGAAAATTATCTTATAAACTATAAAATATCTCAGGTCCCAGCAACGCGTATGATGAAACAACCTTCAGAGCGAGCGCGGCTATATTTCCTTCTCGCTTGGTTCCACGGTAAATACAGTTTTAAAATCAATTATATCATAGCACTACAACTATAATATATTAAACTGTCGTTTCATTAGGTATTGTTCAAGAACGTCTTCGCTACGTACCATTAGGATGGGCTAAATATTACGAGTTTAACGAATCTGACTTACGTGTGGCCTGTGACACTCTGGACACATGGATAGATGCTACTGCTATGGTAAAAATATTTAATTTTTAATTATTTTGTAATATCTCACACAGAAATTATTATTGACCGAAGCTCTCTATGGGAGACTTTTCTGCATCATTTGTGCAATGTCGATGGTTTGTAAATGCAACTTCGGTGCTGTATGAACCTCGCTTCTTTCAATATGCTAAAACAAACCGTGATTTTGCGAGCGTAGTGAGTCAAAATTGAGGTCTGGTTCACGCTCTTAGTATTTTATTTTCTAATTATCTTAATTTCAGGGTCGCACAAACCTACCCCCGGAGAAAGTTCCTTGGGAGGCGCTAGTGACACTGCTCTCTCAGTGTATCTACGGCGGTAAAATAGACAACTTATTCGACCAGCGGCTGTTGCATTCGTTCCTTTGCAAGCTATTCACTCCCAGGTCCTTTGAGGCGGACTTTGCTCTGGTGGCTAATGTGGATGGTGTAAGTCTTTGAATTCAATTTTTATTTTTACTATATGTACTATATTTTATATTTAGTTGCAAATAAATTTATAATTTTATATAATATTTACAATACTACATGGCTATTCGGTTATAATTATAACAGGCTACTGGTAACCAGCGCCATATAACGATGCCAGACGGAAATAGACGTGACCACTTCCTAAAATGGATTGAAGAACTGTCTGACAGACAAACACCTTCCTGGCTTGGATTACCCAATAATGCAGAAAAGGTAAAATAATTAAAATGAAATGTTATTTAAATATTCAATTATTTTTTTATTTTAGTATTATTTTATATATATTCAACATCTTTTGTAGGTGCTGTTAACAACTCAAGGCAGCGATTTGGTATCTAAATTACTGAAAATGCAGCAGTTGGAAGATGAAGAGGAGCTTGCGTATAATGCAGCTACCCAAGACCATGATCCTAGTAAGTCCTTTAATTCTTTTAGTGCCAAGGAGCGCCGTCGCGCAGCTCTCGCTAGTGAAACATGCCAGTGTCGCGATAGCGCTCTTTATCACAGTTTACTGTTTCTGCAATTTTCTTGTCAATAAATATGTGGTATTCATTTTTTTGTTTTTATTATCATAGTATAAAATCTGTTTAAGAGTATGTTGAAGAAATTATGAATATTGGTATATTGTAAAGAAGATGGTGAATATTTGTCTTGTTCACATAAATTATCTATAAAAATTCACTTTTTTACCATATGTTGGTAAAATATGTATGGCACTAAAAAGGTTAAACATTTATATGTAGAAAACTTGTTAAAATTTTGTTGTATTATTTTTTTCAACAGATTCCGTAGTAGTTGAGGGTGACGGAAGACCAGCGTGGATGAAGACACTGCACCAAACCGCCACTAGCTGGTTGGAACTTTTACCAAAGGAGTTACCAGTGAGTAGACAAGTACAAATATAGAATGCTAAATTCAGCGAAGCGAGCAGCGTTACGGTGACTCAATTGGTAGATATCGATTAGTTTTACATTCTATACTTATTTAATATCTGATAATATCCTTTCCTTAGACCTTACGTCGTACGGTGGAAAATATCAAAGACCCGCTGTACCGCTTCTTCGAGCGCGAGGTGGCGGCTGGAGCTTCGCTGCTGCAGCAGGTGTTGCACGACTTACGAAACGTCATCGCTATCTGCCAGGTACAAAATGAAGAATAATGAAATAATCGTTAATATTTGAAGAAGATATATATTTATAAGCGTCCACATGCAAATCTTGACAAGCTGTCACGAATTGTAAGTGTGGAAAGTGTTTGACTTTGTTTACGAGTACATTTTTTGTAAGTCAAAGGAGGACTTTTCGTGAGCGTTTGTGGCGCCTTAACTTACCGTATGGTTTTAAGAATTTCAAACATCCTTCATCTTCTCTGCTTTATTTTTGCTTTTTCTTAATATGTTTTCCTGTATTTATAATAAAAATAAATTAGCCAATTGTTATGGATTATATAACTTCGATGTTCGCTTTGCTTGAGTATTGAGAACAAAGTAAGGCACTTGTAAGCGTATGGATGGCGCTGTTTGTTTCGAAAATCAAATCAAAAGTTTGTAATGATTTGATTTGCGGCAAGGGTCCAGCGTGCGGAACCATAATAAGATATGTTACAAGAACTAGATGTTACTCAAGGTTCCATCTTCCAATGAACGATTTTGTTTATTATTAAGATAAGTAAGAATATTTAATGCTAGATAGCCTTATGACCTTGTCTATTATAATTAGAATTTTTAAATCCATGTGATAGTTTCGAAGGCTAGCGTGGTTAAACAAAGTTTGAAGCTTTGTAATGTCAGTGTAAATGTATGAACTGTTCCAGGGCGAGATGAAGCAGACGAACGAGACGCGCGCCATGGTGGCGTCGCTGGTGCGCGGCATGTTGCCGCCGGGCTGGCGCCGCTACGCCGTGGCGCGGGGCTGCACGGTGCAGCACTGGCTGCACGACTTCGCGCACCGCGGGAACCAGCTGGCCACCGTCTCACGCACGCTGGCCGACCAGGGGGCCAAGCGGCTGCAGGTGCACATACTGACGCCCACCTTTACTCCCGTCGATGGTACTGAGTTGACACATATTTTCAATTGCACGTGACTCGTTACAGAGCATCCCGGTGTGGCTCGGAGGACTGCTCAACCCGGAGGCGTACATCACCGCCACGCGTCAGTGTGTAGCCCAGGCGAACTCCTGGTCTCTCGAGGAGCTGAACTTGCAGGTTAGTTTTGACTAAAGCTTTGTATTTCTGTGGTCCGTAGTCCGAAAATAATCCTTCGATTTAATTTCCAAAGGTTACGATTCCGGACCCGGGGACGCCCACCGAGAACGCTCAAATGGAATGGTCGTTCTCGGTGACCGGCCTGAAACTCCAGGGTGCCACGGTGAAGGGCAATCGCTTGCTTCTCACTAATACCATCATGGTCGATCTGCCGCTCGTCGTGCTCACCTGGATAAGGTCAGTCGACGTAGCTAAAATGAATCCCTCGATTTAACGGGTCGATGTCTATAAATCAATACTGTCCCAGGGGTGTCGAGCCGGCGGGCGCGGGCCAGTCGCTGACGCTGCCGGTGTACCTCAACAGCGCGCGCTCCGAGCTGCTGTTCACGGTGCGCCTGCCCATCGCGGCCGGCCAGGAGCCTCACGCCTTCTACGAGCGGGGCGTCGCGCTCCTCACCTCCACTGCGCTCAACTAGACCGCACTCTACTCGCTTGTATCTAGCTAGACTAGACGACGCTTGTTTCACTTATTCATTGATATTTATTGCACCTAATAAAAATGTTTAATCAGCTATGTTTTATTATTCTACCTAAGATGCTTATGATAATATGTTAAATTACTATTTTGATACTCTCCCAAATATACAGATTACATATTTACAGATTATTTAGGTATATTTATATTATTTAGGGGTAATCAGTTTATGCGATATATTTTACTGAAGCGATATTATAATCAAAGTTAAAAGATGGCAAACTTTAAACAAAGATTTTGCTTCATTGTCTCTATAATAAAATTAACCAAAAAACTTAAAATTTAACCAATCTTCAATTTTACATACAAAGTACTAAAAAAATACGAGACACCCAAACTATTGTCGGCAACTGTATATTTTTCCAAAAGTCTGCGGAGATTCATATATTATACCTCTAATTGTTAACTGGTGGTTAAGTGGTAGCTAAAAAGGTATTCTTTTATTTTTAATATTAATTAAAACATTGACAATTTGTATTTTTAAGCAAATTTATAAATATTAAAGGAATGAAAAAATAATAATTTATTAAAATTTTTTTTTTGATATTTTATAGTAACGTAAGTGAAAGTATGTATGTATGATACTGTTCTAGAAAGATTATGATGTATATTTGATTATAATAGAAAAAATAATAATTGTAAGTATGTAAGGATAATAAAATTCTATTGTTCAGTTTTCATACATAGCAAACAGTAACAATATTGGCTAACATCTAAAAATCCTTTGTAACTCAGTTTCATCAGTTTTACAAAAACGGATTGAAAGAAAGATAATTTTTTAAGTAAAAATAGCAATTGATTTGATGGCGTATTTACGGTGAAGCTAAAAGAATCTACGTGCGAACCTCAACCTTCAACAACTACGGAGAAACGAAGGAGACCTAAAATTTACAAAGATAGTTCACAAAGTACAAAGAAACGTTTCATAAAAGGCATTACTAGATACATATCGACCGGAATTAATATTGCGTCACAGTATGATAATACTTCCTTCGTATAGTTAATTCGTGAAACTAAACGAATGTGCTACACGTCAAAATATAGCTTTGAAATTAATAACATGAAAGCAAAAATCAAACTTCGAGATCTTTGGATCACACTTCAGTCAGTCGTCTCAAAATGATATTTATAAAATTAGTTACCAACCCTTTTCAAGTTCCAAATAAGATCATGTGAACCAAGCAAATACCAGCAAATCCATTATAATCCTGCTCCAATATCAAAATATGTCCATTAATTTGATTCGAATTTTCAAAAGAAATACTGGGAATACGATACAGATAGTGGACGGAATTAATTCTCAATTTTCTTGGAGTGTTTTGAAATAAAACACATGTTATTTGACTCAAATTTTATTACATATAAAATGTATATATAGATATACCATTAAGTATTCAAGACCTAAGGATATGAACAATTTAAAAAAATGTAAAATTCACGGATTTGGATGAAGATTTATAGAACATATTCTACATTTACCTTAAAAACTTAATAAAACAAACGAGTGTTTAAGTGACTATTAAACTATATATTTATGTAGTTACCTTAATATCTTATATAAACTTGTTAGAATTCAGCTTTAATACTTTTAAAACTGTTACTAATAAACTTTGACTTATGAAATTTACTTTATTTTAAATTTTTAATTATATTTAACATTATCAAGAAAATCTGCTAGATGTCATCATTAATACCGAGTTACAAATTTAGAAAATGAAGAGCAGTACCAATAGTACACCGTTTACGTGAACTATGTCTTAAATAATGAGTATTAACAGTTCAGTAGTTTCATTAATTTGCGCAAAGTATCTTAACTTTTAACGCTCTTTATAAAGGACATTTTGGATATCATCTTGTTTTACTTCAATGTTCATGGTTATTAAAGATGTCCATAGTGGCCACAGGCCATGCCCTCAAAGTCATTAAAAGCTACTGAAACCATACTCAATATGGTAAGTTTTTGTAAATCATACAGTGTGTATGATTTACAAAAACTACAAATCTCACTCACCCCAAATCTCTAGGCTGAATTAAATCAAACCAATCAAAGATTTTTATTGTTTTTTATTTTAATAGTTTATTATTTTATTAAAAATATATTTAAAAAAAGAAAATTTTACATTACATTGTGCATTAAATAAAATTATTTGACGACAAGACAATAATTAAAATTTAATTAATTAAAACTTAAAATTATAATAAACTATTTCTATATCTGACTAGTTCCTTGAATTACAGTTTTCATCCCTGGAGGCTTCTGCTTGGGCAACCTGAAAAAAACCACTTAGTACAATTTTATAAAATTATTATATACTATACTATATATATTATATATACAGAGTAAATTTACCGAACATGAATTATCTTCCTTGGCTCAGAGGGGTGCACGAGGTCATGATGTCTCTCCCACTCCAAGTACTTCTGGTGCTGCCTCTGACGGCGGCGGTCCACATAACTTATCTATTAAATAAACAATTAACATGCATTTCTTGGTTTAAAAAACAAACAATTAAAAAAAAACGTCAAACATTACTTAAATTTATATTTTAAATTTTAAAACAACATTAATTTTAAAGTTAATAAAAATAATGTCCATTAAATTAAAATATAAAATTAAATTGAAATAGAATTATAGATTAAATTTTTTTTATTCAAAGTCGTTGAGGAATAATCACGGAAGAACTAAAATCCCATAGATCTCAATGGGACAAACATTTTTCAAACATTTTTCGTGCGAAAATGTAGTTAAAAAAAAATAGTTGAGGATAGAATGCCTCGACGTTTTGTAAATGCAACTTCGGTGCTATTTGGATCTCGCTTGGCTCAATATGCTAGAACTTACCGAGATTTTTCGAGAGCAGCGAGTCAAAATTGAGGTTTGCTTCAACCTCCTAGTTTCGAAAGTATTTACTTTATATCTGAACTATTGTTATTATTATTTCAAAGACTAACCACACAGCTGGCAGGGATCCATATGAAGGCAGTGACGAGAACAACCACACCCACGATGTTATCCCGCAGGAAGCCCAGCACGTTGTTGATGTTAATATCCTCAATTATATCCCAGAAGCGTTCTACTACGTCTTGAATAGTTTTTTCACAAATACCCTGTGATTAAAAGAAATTTCATATTTTTTTGATAATATATAATTATCCGGCTATACTCACGTTATTACTATCGGAATTTGTCCGACTAGTTTCGAATCCATTTGAACTGAACTGAGAAGAAGGTCACGCCGCGATTCTATCATGCTCATGAATAAGAACTGAATGAGTTTGAAACCAGCCGGGCAATGTCCCATAGTAATAACATGAATACATCCGGATAATTAAATTTAATAGACATTGTAGAATGAAATAAAATAAAATTAAAATATGGTATAATTAATTAATAATACCTTATTACAGAAGCCTTGTATGCAAGGAGTACCATCTGGTAAAATATCGTTGTGTGCAACCGGAAAGCAAGTTTTATTTAAACTTTTGCGGCAACAACGCTTACAGGCATCCGCGACTGAAAGATATATATTATTAATTTTTAAGTAAAACTATCATGACTCGAATCTTCACAAATGCCTTACAATAAATATATTTAATAAAATATACTCTCGATAGTAACAATAAAAAAATACCCTTTATTCGTTTTTTGGTACACGTTTTTTTCTTTTAAAAAATTTTATCCTAGCAGCGTAATCTAATTATCTAATTGTTCAAATCAGTAATTATTGATTGGAGTACAACCGAAATGACAGGGTCTATTTTATATAAGCCACCCCCCATAAAATAACCTATGCAAATACAATTAAATACAAAATCCCTTAAGGGTTGGGGAGTTGAAAGGAATGGAAGACGAGAAAAGAAAGTCTTGCATCTCTCCCGTGTATGTTTTAAGGTGTCAGCAGCAGCGAGTCCTCACCGATGTCGCACATGCAGCTGTGTAGTCCCTGTGTCTCGCAGTACGGCACGCACGAGCCGTTGCGACAGCGCCCGCGCTCAGCGCACTCGTGCTCGTCCGCAATTGCGGGCGCCTGAGATAAGTGTATATTTATTAATTTTGATATTTTTTTTTACTAATTCCGTTTTAAAGTTTTAATGTATTTAGAGGATAAACAAACAGACAAAATATTATTAATTTTATTAAAAAGATTTTCATATTTTGAATCTTGGACATGAAACCTTTTTGATCTAAATTTCTGTAAAGAAGTTTATTTCTGTTTGTAAAGACCGATAAATCGACGGTTTTATAATTATTTTATGGCACGTACCTTGGGGCAGTCCGCGGAGGCTCCGTTGCAGGTGGCCTCGCCCTCGCAGGCCGGGTGCGCCGCCTCACGACACACCACACCTGGCGCTGCGAACACACAGCCTGCACAGCACGGGGAGTTCTTGTCACTGGAACAGGAATACATACTGTTTATATCTCACATATATTATTTATTGAACACGTAGTTGTTTAATATATATTTTAATGAGTAATGTAAGCAAATTGTACTTAAAAATTTATGAGGAAATTCACATTTTCGAGTAGAACATGACAGTCATAAGTTCTGTCCTAACAATTATAAGAAAAGTAAAAAAATCCCCTCTTTAGCTAAAGCTACCGACCTGCAAACCGCCCCCTGGTTCTTCCTCAGCTTGCAGTTCTTGTCGCAGCACATATCGTTGTCTTCAGTGCCCAGTAGTCCCGCGTCACACTCCTCCCCACCCTCCACTCGCAGGTTGCCGCAAAAGCTTTCCTCGGGCTCCGAGAAACATCGCCCGGACTTGGCCTGGAGCACCTTGCGGATGGACCGCAGGCTGCACGGAGAGAAACGCTGGGAAGGTAGATTTTTGACATGATAACTTACGGGAGTGTAAACCGCTTCGTAACGTAAAGCGAGACGACAACAGTGTCTCCCCTTCTCTCACGCATACAGCAGCGACTCTTCTTCTCTCTCACTCTAACCCATAGCGCTTACCGAATTTCAATATACAATATATTTTCTATACTTCGGTATACATATTATATTTTGATATATAGTATCAAAGCATTTTGTATTTAGGATTAAATAATTAAACTAATAATCTAGACACACAGAATTATAATATATTCTAAATTCGACAATTGTACCTGAAAATTAAATATATTCTAGAATCAATAAAAGGTTTTATTAATGTCATTTCCTAACATAGTAATATACGTACAATTTAGGTAATAAATAACAAACGCTTTTCTTAAGCTAAACAATTTCAATATTAAACAGTTCAACTTCGGCTGTCCCGAGACGTACGTTATTTTTATACAAACCATATCACAGATTAAATCTCATAAAGTTTTTCAATATTGATTTGATGTTATTAATCATTGAAAACGATTCATTTAACAAATATATTGGAAGACGTAGCTGAGGTGGCCTGGCTCGCTTAAGACTATAAAACAAACCTAATCAGGAACTCGCATAGAATGGAAAAATTAATTAATAAATGAATGAGAGAATGATGAATTAATTAACGAATTAACTAGTAATAAATGAATGAATGAATGAACGATTGAATAAGTGAATGAATGTATGAGTGAATGAATGAATGATGAATGAGTGAACGAATAAATGAATGAATGAACAAATGAAGTCAGTGCTGACCTTGTTGTTGACGTCATACCCGCTGACGCTGTAGGTGTACATGAGGTAGGAGCCCCCGTGGCTGGCGGCGGGCGAGCACTCCGCCACGTCAGGGTCGTGCTCGGAGCCCCAGTTGTGTCCGAACTCATGAGCCGTCACCAGATCGGCTTCGCGCGTGATGACGCGCTGCCCGTAGTGGTTGCGGGACGACGACAGCCCGGAGTTCAGATACAGGGTGTAGCCGTTTTTGAAGTATTCTGAATTTTGTTATATACTTTAGAAATTGTATTTTTGTTATATATATATAAATGAAAATGACTTGTTAGAGCTTAAAAGTAGCGCCAATAGTTATATACAAAAAGAAACTTTTAGCGCATTTTGGTTATATTTTTATGAAATGTATAACTCAATAAATGATTAATATTGAAATATCTGTATGACGCTGCTGATAAATGTTAAACATTTTGAGAAAATATAAAAAAATAATATCATGCCTTATAATAAACATTGTATTTGATGTTATGTGATTAATAAAATCAAAATAGATGTAAAAAAACCTTTTCAATATTATATTACATAATTAAATACTTAGTTAATATATATTTTTTGGTGTAGGTGTATTTTCCCCGATATATATATTATTGAACGATTTATTCTATGCTACCATTTACCAAAGCAAACAAAAACAACACAAAATAACACTCACATTTTGCACCGAAACAGCTGAAAACAAAACAAAACTGAAATATCGTGAAAAAAAATATTCGTAAATAAAATAATTAAAGTTTGCATGCTTTCTAGAACAAAACTCTATAATCATAAAATAAATTGCAAATTTATTTAGGCATTTCTTATATAATTTCTAATGGTCCAAGATCTCAAAGCAAGCAGTTCATTTTAAACATATTAAAATCTTTAAAAATATATGAGAATAACACAAGATAAATTCAAAATTATTATATTAATAAAATGACGTTAGATCCGGATGTTCTGGGATCTTGGACTTTTATATAGGACAGGAGGTTTTAATCACAATACCTGGAGTACAAATGCCGCCGACTGAGTTACGTCTAGGTGAGCCAACGTAAGCAAGACCCAGGATACCACCCTCAAATTTAAGATCAGTGAACAGGTGGGCCAGGCAGAAGTCCTTGTGAGAGTACTCACGACTGAACACCTAGCAGTGAAAAGTATATACAATTAATAAAAAATGTAACAGCTACTCTTAAAAAACTTTTGAATTAAGAAGAATTTAAAAATATATATATTTTTAATAGATTTATTAATGTCATTAAAAGCAGATCCAGTTTTTGTTTTTATATAAAGAAATAAATATAAAAATGTACTGTTAAAATGTAGAATACATTACCCAAACAAGACAACCGCCTTAGAAAATAGTAGATTGTATCACAAGGGAGCAAATTAGTATTTTTACGGCGAGGGCGCCATTTTGAAGCACAAACGAAGCGAAGGACAAACGTAGAATCCTGAGCGTAGCGAGGGATTCAAATTATATCGCCCAAGGTAAAAATATTATGCTCCCGAGTCAGACACTCTACTTTTCATCCCCTTTTTATGAGAAAATATGTACCTATTGAATAAAAAAACAGAGACGTCAATGGCGCCCTTTTGTTTTTTTTTTAGTTAGTGCCGTGCAACCACCACATACAGCCAGTAATTCATACAATTTGCGTTCGATTTCTATGAATATTATAACTATATGTATGTTCCAAATTCAAATAACTTTACCGCCCGCTAAAAAGTTCCTATCCGAAAAGTGCTATTTTGCTTCCGTTTAAAGAGGAACAAAGCAACACTTTTGAAATAGAAGGGATGAAAAATAAATTGTATCCTAGTAAGCTACTTAAAATATATAAACAACACCCACCTCAAGCAGGTTCCGTACATCCCACTTCTCCCGCACCATGTTGTAGTGGGCTTCTCCACCACGCACACGAGTGGGCTCTGAATGCACCAAAATCTTCTTGATCACAAACCCCATGCCTTTAAATCCATCTGCATCCTGTGAAATTGTCCACTTAACATATATCTTAATATGAAAGAGAATTAATTACAACTATAATATAAATCTACCTGTCTATCCTGCCATACTGTATCGTTATATATTTTGTGTACTCGGTCTATAAGACTTATCTGAAAATAAAAAAACATGTTCTAGTTAGTGACAAATCGAAAGTTCAATTTCGCTTAGTTTCGACCAAAAAATTTTGTTTCAGCTGTAATACGGTTTCGGCAAAATTTTCGGCCGCGTCGAAACTTGTTCGTGAATCATCGTACAACGTTCGGCGAATCTCGCGGCTAAAAAATACACAACTTGAATATACTAATTCTCAAAGAATTTGCATACTGAACATAGAAAAAAACAAGGAATAAATTATATATAAATATATATATATATATTTTTTTTTATTAATTTTTAGTTTTTTAACACACAAACAAACATACTCTCTTACACTTCTTAAGTTTGGCTTTATACTTAGCATTAAGCTCGCATTTTGTACAATATTTTGTAAATTTTCTTCCATAAAGTTCCTTCTAGAGTGATAGACAACAATTCTAGATGTCCATTTTATTATTATTATTGTTTTATTCATAAAAGGCGATTAAAGCTGTTGTTAAAAACTAGTTAATCAAATAAAATGGATATTATTAAAGATACAACTTACTAAATAACTGATAGTGGTCTTAGTATTGCTGGCTCCCATTTCTTGAAAGAACCTGTAATCTGCCACCAGAAGCAAAGGGCACCTTGTCTTAGTTGGTGTGTATTCATAATCACTTTGCCTTTTAACTCTTTTGTGATTTTTATTATCTATTGAATCTGTAAGCTTGTCATGTTCATCTTGATTTTGGTGCAAATATTTATCCTTTTCAGATTGTTTTTGTTTGGATTCTAGGTTATTGTTAGTGTCTTCTTCATCTTCATCATCTTCTAACTCTGAACCAAACATGAATAAATATAAAAAAAAAATAATAATAATAATTTTGTTGTTTAATTTATTATTTTACTACCTTTTCCTTCCTTCACATATCCACAAACTCTTGGTTTGCTGTTATCAGAACCAGACCAACTGAATTTCACATCAGACGAGCGATAGGTAATCATACTTTTATCATCCGCATTTGGCAAATGCCGCCAGGAAGGCTTAAAAAACATTTCCAATTTAATTTTTATTAATTAATATTAATTGTTTATAATATATAAGTTTGTAGTTAGTATCTTACCTCAATATGATAAGTTTCATCTGGAGTATGGATAATACCAGTGATGACTCCATCTTCAATATGTAGTCTTACATCAGAAGACGTCTCACCAAACACTCGACCAGTGTAAAAGTTTTCATGATCTGTAATAACAACAGATTTTAAAATATATATACTTTTATATTTAATATACTAATTATTTTATTTCATTAGTAAGTTTTAGTATTTTATATTAAAAAAAGTTACATTATACAATTGCAACTATAAATTCGTTTTTAATATATCCTTTGTTCTACATAAAATATAATTTATAAAATAAAATTTTATAACTAAAGTAGAATAAGAACAACAAATGTCAATGGCAGGAAGCAATCTTGTGGTATCTTGAAAAAAAAAAAACTGTAAATTTTGAAATATTTAGAAAAGAAAAACAACAGCTTAGCTAAGCAAAAGAATTTTATAAAAAATTCTCACCTGAATCATTAGATACAGTATATTTTTGTGATTAAAATAACAAATATATCTCACGTAAGTGTGAGTAAAAAAAACCTGAGTTTTTATAGTTACAACAATATTGCTTTCTGGCATTAAAATTGTTATGTATTTAAGTGGGTACTTGTTAAATCTTCTTGTAACAATAAGATTAACTAAGTAGTAGGTAGTTTAGTGTTCTCTCGACGACTTTTGTACTACACATGCTACATAGCACATTAAACATATTTACTGAATCATGGTGGTTTTAATGGACATAATAGAAATAATATCAATTGTTGCAAAGAAATAACTTTTTATTACTTACCAATATGAATAGCAGTTTTGTTACCATCAGCATCAACAGAATATGCTTTGAAGTTAGAATGCAAAACAGAATTATGCGGATGAAGAATTAATCTAAAACTCTTTCCAAGTGTTTGGAATTGGAGCTCCTTAATAGTGTTAAAGGGATGATTAGATAACTTTGCACCTCGTTTTACTATATGATGGTTTAATTTGGATGCATGTAATGTCTCATAGTATTTTAAGTTTTGATGAATTGTACCTAAAAATTAACATTAACTTATATTAAATAAATAACGCATTACTGAAAACGTATTTTATGGGTTTAACTCTAATTTTTTTATTTTTTTTATATAATTCAACTTTTATAATGCTTTGCAGCCAGCGTCTTTACTGAAAAACTAGATGTCTTTATAATTTAAAATGAATTATAAGAACAAATTATTAGCGATTAAAATTCATTAAAAAAGTTTTAATTAAATGTGTAGAATTCGTGGAAATTTTAGAAAACATGCATTACAGTGTGTACACTCATATCATACTTACCATTTGCAATAACGAAGAATGTAGTTGTTAAACATACTGCATAAAGACCATACCGTCTCATATTGTTAAGATAACTTTAATTGATGATAAAGGAGTTACAAACACAAATTAAATATCTTTCGTTATACGCTTAAAATCAGGTTTAAATTATCAATATTGACATCAGTTTGTTAATGTATTTACTATAATCTGTTTATGATTTGTATTGTGTATGTTATATAAAAGCGATTAAATTTAATAATACTTCATAGAGTACAAACTTTTTATAATTTGTAAAACGTTTTTATTTATAAATTATTTTGACAATAATTATTCTGACAATGTTGAGTTATTGTTGTTGTTTTTCAATTTGTCCAATATCAATTCGGACCAGGCAAAGATCGGAGACCATACAGACTATTCTAACGTTTTTCTTTTTTCTCATTTCCTTTCCACTTTAAGGCAACACAATGTTGAATTTGGCAGTATAACCAAAGAGCACAGAGTACTTCTTATCAAAAACATTAGTTTAGTTTAATTTATTTTTATTTTTTTAGATCAAGTATGTATAGATATGCCCAAGGCATAGAACCTTTTATTTAAAATATAGAATACAATCTAGTCAATTTTTTCACAAAATTTGTAATTCAAGTTATTTGTAATTTAATATAATTTGTATTTTTTTTATTACATCTGAATAAGTTTCGTTTGCAATAATCATTGAATTTTTTTTGCCCTTTAGATATTTTTACTATAGCGTCTCGCAGACTAATACTTGTCATTCTTTTTATCGCCCCATTTTATCGGAGATAAAAAAAATAATTTAAGCAGTTTCGATACATAAGCTTATGCGGTACAATCCATTGCGGATTTCAATCCATTGTACCGTGGATGACGCTCCGCCGTACCCCAAATCAAAATGATCCGCTGGAACCCACTAGTTATTTCATTTAAAGAATATTCTACAAAATTTTTACAAGCTAAACAATTAAATTGTAGCGACGAAATTCTTTTATTATTAATATAGGTCATTAAGAACAATAACAAAACTTCGAAGATACACTGCGATGAGGCCTCCGCTTCGGAACCAAAGTTGGTAACTAGTTTGGGTTCTGAAGGAGTGTAAAAGGCGCATCGTGGCATCGGAGCACGAATATTCTTCCAAGCAATCAAAATTATAACGATATATCTACTGTGACCCATGCTCACCTATCTACATTGTAAAATACATGTACAAAAAAGTTATTCTTTCATTCTTCAGTGACTCCGAGATTCCATCCACATGGAATACGTTCGATATAAGTTCAGAACTACCGATCGATAGGACACTTACTAATATATTTTCCATGGAAATTAAGAGTGTCGCCACAAAAACTTGCAGTGTATATGACAGCTGACCCAGCCTATTTTTAAACTTTGCACTTATATGCCAAAAGTTCGGATCTATTTATAATTTGGAATATCAATTCAATAATTTGAAAAAGGCTTACATCACTCATAAAAAACACCTTATGGATGGAATTTTAAATATACATTTGTAATTCCTAACATGTATGAAAACTATTATGCAAATTTTTGCTTTCAAGAATTTGGCTGGTGTATTGTTAATCAGATCCATCAAGGACATTAGAAAGCCAAAAATTAACAAATTTTTATCATTTTTAAATCAGTCTATCAGTCAGTCTAATCTATCTAATTATTACATATCAAGTTTCATCATTTATACGCGTAATGTATTCATTTTTGTTATTTTTTAAACAACTTATTGTATTGCTCTAAATTATTATTTTTCCATACTGAAAGCACCAGATATTGATTCAAACAATACATTTACACGTTAGGCTTTAGATTTTATATACTTATTTACTTTATTTGATATTGCATATTCAAATTAATTGAAATATTTTATTAAAAGTTAAAGTTATAATAACTATTGGTAAACAATTTATAGATAATCATTACACTTTTCAAATTGTTGAATAAAGGATAAAAAAAAACAAATTACATAGAAATTAATAAAGATTTAAATCTTTTAATATTTATTGTGTCATTCCACCTCTCAATCTTAGCACTAAATGAAGTGTGGACTCTTTCTGAATATTGTAATCAGACAATGTGCGGCCATCCTCGAGCTGTTTGCCAGCAAAGATAAGTCTCTGCTGGTCTGGGGGAATTCCTTCCTTATCCTGGATCTTGGCCTTAACATTTTCTATGGTGTCAGAGGGCTCCACTTCAAGAGTGATAGTTTTACCAGTCAAGGTCTTAACAAATATCTGCATGCCTCCTCTCAATCTTAGAACTAAATGAAGTGTGGACTCTTTCTGAATATTGTAGTCAGACAATGTGCGGCCATCTTCAAGCTGTTTGCCAGCAAAGATAAGTCTCTGCTGGTCTGGGGGAATTCCTTCCTTATCCTGGATCTTGGCCTTAACATTTTCTATGGTGTCAGAGGGCTCCACTTCAAGAGTGATAGTTTTACCAGTCAAGGTCTTAACAAATATCTGCATGCCTCCTCTCAATCTTAGAACTAAATGAAGTGTGGACTCTTTCTGAATATTGTAGTCAGACAATGTGCGGCCATCTTCAAGCTGTTTGCCAGCAAAGATAAGTCTCTGCTGGTCTGGGGGAATTCCTTCCTTATCCTGGATCTTGGCCTTAACATTTTCTATGGTGTCAGAGGGCTCCACTTCAAGAGTGATAGTTTTACCAGTCAAGGTCTTCACAAATATCTGCATGCCTCCTCTCAATCTTAGCACTAAATGAAGGGTGGACTCTTTCTGAATATTGTAGTCAGACAATGTGCGGCCATCCTCGAGCTGTTTGCCAGCAAAGATAAGTCTCTGCTGGTCTGGGGGAATTCCTTCCTTATCCTGGATCTTGGCCTTAACATTTTCTATGGTGTCAGAGGGCTCCACTTCAAGAGTGATAGTTTTACCAGTCAAGGTCTTCACAAATATCTGCATGCCTCCTCTCAATCTTAGCACTAAATGAAGGGTGGACTCTTTCTGAATATTGTAGTCAGACAATGTGCGGCCATCTTCAAGCTGTTTGCCAGCAAAGATAAGTCTCTGCTGGTCTGGGGGAATTCCTTCCTTATCCTGGATCTTGGCCTTAACATTTTCAATGGTGTCAGAAGCCTCCACTTCAAGAGTGATAGTTTTACCTGTCAAGGTCTTAACAAATATTTGCATGCCTCCTCTCAGACGAAGAACTAAATGAAGCGTTGACTCTTTCTGAATATTGTAGTCAGACAATGTGCGGCCATCTTCAAGCTGTTTGCCAGCAAAGATAAGTCTCTGCTGGTCTGGGGGAATTCCTTCCTTATCCTGGATCTTAGCTTTTACATTTTCAATGGTGTCAGAAGCTTCTACTTCCAATGTTATGGTTTTACCAGTCAGTGTCTTTACAAAGATCTGCATGTTGATCTGAAAAGGAAGAAGCATTAATATTAAAAGGATGAAACAATGAATCTTTTCTTAAAGGATGATGCAACTACTTCTTGATGTCTTGTTGAATAAAAAATTCACAAACTAAATATTTATTATAAAAAATGTATTAAAAAGGTACAATTATATAAATTAGTAATAATATAATTGTACCTTTAAAACTAAGAAGTTTTTAAAAGATGATTTTAAATAGATAAAAAGTAAAAATATTTCCGAGGATCTTTTTCATTACTGCGCATCGTGCAATTTTAATGCTATGTTTTTCAAAACAAGGCTAAACAACAAGAATGAAAGAGTATCTAAAATAATCAGAGTATGACACATATTGAGGTCAAATGGAATTAACATTCCAAGCATATTAATTATAAGTAGTACATAACTCCGATTAAAATTAACAAGGTTAAATAATGTTTTTTTAAGTTTTAACATAATATTTAAGCTTCCAGATGTATAAGCATAATAATTTGTTTTACGCATCAAACTAAAATGGCGACTTCATTGCGTTTTTAGGTCATCTTTAATACGACTCACAATTTACTATCACTATCTATTGCGTATTTCAATTACTTACCGTTATGAAGTTAAGTAGTAAATAACAATCTCTTTTCTATTATTTTAGACTTTACAAATAATTTCTTCTTTTAATTATAAACGCACTAAATAATATTTCACTTCAGTTCAAGAGTTCTGGAACAAATACGTCGGTACAAAGATGGAACGTCCTTTTATACCGAACACTAGCCACGCCGTTGCTTTTAATCAATACGTTGTCGACGAAAGACGAAGTGTACCGACTTTATTTATTTTCTCTTTCTAATGCCTTGGTTTAGAGTGAGAGTAGTATAAAGATTATTCGTAAACTAGTTCTCGAACGTGGGCGAATTTTCTTTGTGACGCACTAACCATTTGCTTTGTTGGCTGTTCTGAAAATTGGAAGAAGCAAAATAAAGAGAAAAACAAATTCCGACTCATTTCTGTTTCCAGGAAATCTGCGACTATTGTTATTTTTGCTTTATGCTTTATTGATGAAATCTCTTTATCAGATTAATTAATCTTTCGCAATACTAACTATTAAATTACTTAACAACTATTAATTATGACTAATATTGTAAATTAAGCAAATTATTTGTTTGAGGGATAACGCTATGATTAGTAACTAATTAAATCAATGTTTAAAGTTACTCTTTAATGGTTTAAAATTACTCTTTAATGGCAGATATATCTTTGATAAAATAGATAGTCAAGATTTTTTATTAGAAATAGACTTATATTCCATTTGTCAAACGTCAGACTCTAGTTGCAAGGTTCCAAACAATACGTCCATTTGAAATAATCGGCAAAAAACTCCATACATGGATATAAAATGTACAGGGACTTTAAAATGATATAAAATCAATAATTTTATGACTAATGGTCTCATATAAAGTAAATATGGATAACATAGTATAAATACATATGGATAATATAATATAAGTTTGTCATATCATTAATATGTAAATGTAAATAAGTATAAGACTTTGTGTACTACATAATACATTTTATTAATCTCCATGTTATATGGTTTCACAATAGACAAGATGGTATACATTAGATGGAATACTAACTTTAAATATATTACAACCCCATAATAACCCTTCATTAGTGAATAAAGAACAAAGAAAGTTATGAATATTTGAGGTTTTTATTCAGAACACTAATTAACAATTCTATATTTACATCTACTACTAATATAAAGAACATATATGATTGCAGAACAAAGGTTCTAAGGTATTATTATTATTATTTTATAGAGGCAATATCATGTATAGCTCCTATATATATGAAAAGTGTAGATTAAATTTGTTGGTATAACTAATTAACAATTTAATGTGGTTTCTGTTCTAAATTATTTTCCCAAGGCCGTGGTCCTCTTTTGTTTTCCCAGTTGTCAATGTCTAGTTTCTGTATCTCCTCATAAGCCATTTCTAATGTAACTTCTTTTTCTCTATGTAGACCCATTTTTTCAGCTTCTTCTTTACTCATGCCTTTGACTTTTGAAAATTGATATCTGTGTAATGAATATAGATGTAATTATTTCATTTTAATGTTGGGGTGTAGCAATTTTATTGATGGAAACCACGAAATTATTCCATTACATTACTCATTTCTTTACTATCTTTGAAGGTTATGAGTCAATGATAATGAAATAAGTATAGTACTGAAGCCTAAAGAGTGTTGAGTCTAGGCATCTAATCTTTATTATTACCTTATTTGAGTCCATTCCCTTAAACCAAACGAACCACCTATCACAAAAACTATAAAAGGCAACCCATATTTTAAAGATTTTCTCTTGCTATAAACATTCCATACATTTCGTAAATAGTCTATTTTTGAATATTTTTTTATTTTATCTAATATCATTTTATTACAGTAATAAATACTTCCATTAAGTAAATAAAAAACAGAGGGGTACAATAATGCTATAGATTAATTACGATCCTATGTAATTTTGAATAATTAAACTAGGAAGGTATTCAGAATCCTAATTAATTAGATAATGTAAACCCAAAGGCTTATACCGAGATATCAATTAATTAATAATTATTAACTATTATATAAAAACAACAAATGACATTTTAAATTTCAGAATTGATAAAAACAAGATAGTTTGACGTTACCGAGTCAAACTCAAACGTCAATGTTTTTGTTATGACATTAACAGTACAAGTTGCAACTAATAAAAACAATAATCATAAGAAAAGACAAATATAAAAGTTATAAAATTATGAAACCTATAATGTAGCACATAGCACTTTAGAGTCATATATATACTGGTCTTTTTTTTCAAGAATCTATTGATTTTATAAAAGACAGTGAAATATTTGTGTTTATTATAAAATAATATTCATTAAATACATTATTTAAAATTGAGCAAACACTTCAAAATTCACGCCAGTCTACAAACATCCAGTCAACGACTAAATTCATGTACCTTTGCAAAAGTTCATCACTTTTTGACAGTTTAAAACAAAACTACAATCTAGAATAACTGAAGAAGCGATTTGGGTGAAACATTTTGATTTGGCGTCTCCAAATTTTTATATTATCAGATTATTATTATTTTTTATCATGTCAGATTTACAGATTCAGATTTGTATTGCGGAAAAATATATGTTTAATTTAACTATGTAAATTTATATTTAAAAAAAAAATAAAATTAATTACATTAGTATTAAGATTTGTCTTTGGTTTCTCTTTTTTTATATCTCATTTTCTATATTGAATTTTTTTAACAATATAACATTTTTTTTATTAGAAAATGATATTAAAAGTAAAAAGAAATTATAAATTAATTAATTATTGCAAATATTTGTCGCCTAACCGATAGCTCTGTTAGAAGTATTTTTTTCATAATAAACATAAAATTTCATTTTAAATAAAACTTTGTATGTAAAATGTAATAAATGCAAAACTAACATCATGTTTTAAAATAATATTGAATATTGTTACCACTATAAATGAAGTGAATTTATTTTTAAATGACAACTGAAAGGTTGAAACACAAAAATAAATTTATAAAATGGCGGACGACCGCGAGTGACGTATGTGTTGTGTTTATAATTTTAGAAAAATTTCTATAGTGTTGTGAATTAACAATGCATTAAGAACTAATTGAAGTTTGTTGATCTTTTTTATATCATTTGGAATTTTGGTAAGTTTATATTTCCAAGATATTTATGTTTTACATCCGCTAATCATTGGACATGCTATAGGGCTGTAAGCCAATATTGTAAATTGTAGGCGGACGACTTCGTTACTAAGCGAGTGCAGATTTAGACTTGAGAACTGGCGAAATTTTCGACTTCCAATAATACATTGTTTGCAGTACTTACAATTGTAGTACAATATATATGAGAAATATTTTATATTTTCCTTTAGGTGCTTATTTTTTGGTAAATACAATATTTATGTAACTTGCAATAGTATCAGAAGTAAACTATACGTACCTAAAAATACATTTTTTTTTAACAAATATATGATTGAATATGAGAATATTAAATATCAGATTGCTTAGAATATGGAAAACAAATTCTGGTTTCTGTCATATAATAGTTTTTTATTAATTGCTAGTCTTTTATTATATTAAGAGCAAAAAATATATATAATTAATTATACTTAATAGTACATGTAACAAAGAAGAATTATTTATGTAACTATCATAAGTATTTCTTAATTTTACAATCATTATATTAATTCAATAGGCTAGGATAAGAATAAGCTAGGATTTTAGGATAAAGTCTTTTAAGATTTAAAAACAGATTTTGTCCTGTACATTTATATTATTTTGTTTTTTTATATATTTTTTACATTATTCTACACAACACAATTTTAAAAATAGAAAGTTACAGCACTATTTTTGGGATTTTTTATGATATTTGTAGTCAAATAAATTATTATATTTTAAATTTTTTATATAATGGTTTTAGCATTTTGAAGCAGTACTTATTGTAATGTTATTCTTATGATTAAGTATTCACCTAGTGCGGGTTGTCGGCTGTAATGTTATTAATTTTTGCATGGCTATCTGTTTATTCTCTATGGTATTCTAGAGCAGGGATGGCAAACCTTTTTTGACAAAAATAATTCTTTAAATATATTTTATCAATCAATGTTGTACAAATATTTTGATTGTGAGTGCGATCAAAATTTTCAAATATATCACTTGTGGCATGCATGCCATTGTTTCGCCATCCCTGTTCTAAGGTAGTTTTTATACAACCCCACTGTTTATAGACATCTGGTTTAAGACGAAATTAACTTAGTTTGACTATCACCTGTGAATAGCCGTGTGCCATATCTATATACAGTCAATCTGTAATTTCTCTAATCTATATGAGTAAAGGAAACATTTGACTGTCATCATTTGAAGTTTTGTGTTTACATAGTATTCTTGGGTTTTCTACTGTAGGGCTTTTTAAAAGTTTTGTGTGTAATAAATATGATAGTATTTTAATATTATATGGTGTTTATTTAACATCAACTGTTCATGTTAGGCTGTAATTACCACATGTACTAATCTATAAAACTTCTGCAGCAACTTTTTCTTCCAAAAGCATTTATACTTTAAGTTCTTTTTATGTTCTTTATTTTTGATTGTCTTAAAATTCCAAACTATTTATGACATTATAATGTTGTTAATAAAAACACACATTTATTTTTGACAATTATTATTGCTTCTGTGAGGTTAGAAAAATACAAAAAAATTGCTTTATTTTTGAACATGATATCTGTTTTGATGTCAAAATTGTTAAACCACAGGTACAATACAGATAAAAGCGCTGATAACAGATAAATCATGAGTTAAGTAAAATTAGTAGCACTCTCCAACATAAGAAATCACTATCTCAAAGGCACAAAACTGATATAAGTTGCAGGCACAGGGGGCTGTTCTTTAATTTTTGTCACATAATTAATATATATCTCATGAGAATGATTCTACCTCGATATAATGACAATTTTAAAGAAGAAACTATCTAGCATTAGTCAGAAAAAATATTTTTGAACAATTCTTTCGTTCCAGATCCCAAGATTTCTGTAGGACAAGCAAAATGTTTATAGCAAAACACTTTTGATTTCACTGGCTTTTGTTTTCGGTGTCCTCGATAAACAATACCAATAACTACACTAGGGGCTTTATTCCCTATGACCTACGAGATTCGAAACGTGCTCTAAACTTGAATACTTTTTCTAAGCAGTGTTGTGGCATTGAAAAATCGTATTGTGTATGTACAGTTTTGTTTGCACATAACACACGACAATCTGTTTGAAAATTTGACATTGGTATATAGAATACAATTTCATGAACATTTCAAGAATTTTTCAAAATGCGTTACTTTACGTTTCCGTCTGGTCATAGCGAATAAGGGCCATGTAACGAGTGGAATCAGTTTTTCCTATTAGATTTGTCTACGTTAGTTGAATGAGAACTGATACTGTTAAGATGTATATCGTAAAACTCGATTTTAGCAGCGTCCTTATAAGTACCTGGTAACCGGATATCCTATATCCGACAATTCTACTATCCATGTTATGTCTAAAGTAAAGTAATTCTTTTATCAAAGAACTGGCTTATTGTAATGTGTTAAGCACCCATTACCTTATACAATTTATTTAGTACTAAGCTATTAACATCGTATTATGAAACGACTGTTGTGTTTTAACTGTGACATAGTAATTAACTCTCAATTTTTGGGGTCTAACAATGCTTCCTCAAATAAATATATAATAATTATTGACAGTGTAAGGCAGCTTTAATTAATCTACTTCGTAACAATGACTTATTATACCAACTAATATTTTATACATACATCTATAGTTTTTTCTAAATAAATGCTATTTAGGTCTGCGCTGGTTTTGGGTCGATAAATATCTATTTCCAGTACCAATGTTTTACGTGTTGACATGTATGAGGAAACATTGCCCATATGTGCGTTTGGCGCGTCTGATGACATCACCATGAAGCGGCCACTATTACGCTCTTAATTTGATGAGCACACTTGCACAGTAATTATATCAAGCCACATGTTCAATGATACTGACTTTCAGTTTTGGTTGCATCGCTTATATTCGTTACTTTTACTTATATAAAATATTTTTGTGTTAACACTTTTGTCATACATGATTGATATCATATATATTGATTAGGAGTATGGAGAAAACTGTTCAAGGCGCGATTGTGGCTGGCAAGGCTTCGCGCTCATGAATAACTGCCCCTGGACTGGTTCGAAACTAGTCAATCAAATTCCGATAAACTTATCGTGGGTACACCCTAATAGCTATATTATAAAATATGTAATCCTTTTCTTAGATGACAGGTATGTCAAGTATGTGAATAATTGTAATTTGTATGGTTAATTGTGATACTGTTATAGAAGTTAATAAACATTGTAGTAGTATTTACATTGCAACAATGCTACAAAGTATCTTTGGACTACTTAAATGAATGGAGCACATTTGTCAGTCAACACCATCAGCTCGGTCACGGGATATTACGATGCAAGTACTGTGCTGGGTTCATCACACGCTCCAATTGTCACAGACCACCAATTGTATGGAGTTTTTTTAAATGTGAATCTACTGTGCTTTTAACCCAACTGCATTCTAAAAGTAGATTTTCCATTAGCGACAGTTAGAAGCAATTTTTTCAAACAAAGTAGGAATTGCGAAGTATAATTTAATAAATTTGAACTTCAGGTAATCTATTTTTTTTATCATCAATCTTTCTTAATTAATTAATGAATCTGTTTTTAGACAAAGTAGGTATTGAGAAGTTTAACTATAATTTTATATGATTTTGAAGTTAACGAAGTCTTTTTTTTAGCACCAGTCTTTCTTCAATAACTTTTGAATTTATGTGTTTGTGAATTCGTTTATTTGTTTAGACAAAAGTAGGTATTACGAAATTTGGCTTTAATTTTATATAAATTTGAACTTTACGAAATCCTTTTCTATCACCAAACTTTCTTCATTAATTATTAATGAATCTATTTTAAGAAAAGTAGGTATTACGAAGTTTCGATTAGTTTAGATAAATTAGAATTTCATTAATTAATTAATCTGTTTTTAGAAATAATAGGTTTACGAAGTTTAGCTATAATTTAATATAAATACAGACTTCAGGAGTTTTTTGTATTACATCATTTTCACCACTGAACAAAGTCCACAATCTAAACTTCGACATTTTTCTTTATTATGTGAATATCAATGATATCATTTTTTTTATTGCTATATTTAATTAAAATTCTTATTAACCTTTAAATGTTATAATTTTCGATGTCCTTGTCCTCGTTATATTTATCATCTGTTAATTAACTGATATGAATTATGTATAGACTGCACAATCCTGTCAAACACGTTGACAAGGAAATTCACTGTAATATTGACCTATCACAACCCTCTAACCCTTTTAGTGCCAAGGAGCGCCATCGCGCTGCTCTCGCTAGTTGTGAAAAATGCCAGCGTCGTGATAGCGTTCCTTTTCACAGTTCACTGTTTCTGTAATTTTTCTATCAATTAATACGTAGTGTTTAATTTTATCGTAGTATAAAATCTTCTGAAGAGAATGTTGAAAAAATAATGAATATTGGTATATTGTAACGAAAATTGTGAATATTTGTCTTGTTCATATAAATTATCCAAAAAAATGCACATTTTTACTTTCATTTGTAGCATATATTGGTAAAATATGTATGGCACTAAAAGTGTATACTACATAAATAATAAATAAGGATAATATTTTAGTAAATATGCGACCGTTCCTAATAGAAGCCAGTGTTAAACTGAGCTATAGTAGTAAAGTAGGGGCGCCATACATACTATATAAACTGAACAGTTTGTGATTGACGACCACGTTGAACGCATGTGTACATATCTGTTCTAAGCGAATAAATAGTTTTTTCACGGCCGTCATAATTATAATTTCTCATCGTTTTCCGCGCGTCTCATCATGTTGTAAATAAACAAGCCAACCGAGCGTATGGCTCAGTGCTAAGATTATAAGTATAAGTGAATTAACAAATAATATATAATGAAAATTAATATATTTTAGAACCACTTACAGTGTTTGTTGGATTAATCTTGTTCGGACTTAAACCATCTGTTTTCTTTTGGTACGTACTTTAAAATCAACTTTATACATGTGCGAAAACTATTGTTAGCGAAAATCGATAGGTTTAAAGCTAAAATGTTTCACGTTCACAGTTAAAATAAACCATATGGTTGGCTATATTTAAAATAATTTGCATTTCTTATTATAGAATACTGAAATATTTTTTTAAGACTGAAATATGTATATTATTAATGAACAAAACGAAAAATGTGTTTATTTGCAATAAAAAAACGTGAATTTTCAAAATTGAAATTGATTTGAAGATAATAAAATATGACGCAGTACGCAGTTAGTACAAGGCCAAAGCATGACTGCCTTGTGTGTGGTGTTGGTACGTGGGATCTGTGACTCATCCCACCATCCTTAATTAGACCAAGAGTACACAAGAGATATTGCACTTTATTTAATTGTACTGACATCACCTGCTCTTATGACAATTATTTGGGATAGCACAAAATATTAAATCCTTACAAGCTCATACGTCATTTTAGTAGTGGAAAGGTATATTGACGAAACAGACAAAGTTGCGGACACAAACTAGCATAAGAATTTTTGTATGTAAAATTACGTGATCTATGATTACTATATGTTATTATCGGGATGTATATATGTAATTACTATCAGAATTTGCCTGATTAGTGTTGAACTCATTCAGCCTTCTTATTCATGAGATCTCAGCATCAGAATCGCGTTCAAAATTCAGTCAAATCTCGTTTTGGTTGTCACCCTATTCTCACCTGTTTCGTTCACTCATCGCCCTGTTAAATATGTTAAATGTATGTATGTATGTATGACCTCAGTACAAATATTTGCTGAGCTTATTTTAATGCATGAATTTTTGTTATTTCTTTTTTTATTACTAAGTAGAAATTTTATTTCTATTTTCTAATGACGTTTCTAAATCACGTATATATTTTTAATTTTATTTTAATATTGAACACGCTGTAGCTCAAACAATTGTTCCATTGGGGTTAGGTCCATGGAGAATATAACCAGACAGTAAATATATATATACTCTTTTTCTATAACTCCTTTATATTGTTATGACTATTAAATGTACTTACGTCGATACTAACACAATTTGCCCGATTAGTTTCGCCCAGTATTCAGGAGTATGGCAGAAATTTGGCTTGATTTCACGCCGAGATTCTGCCGGCTTAGCTTTATTACAGTATGGACTATTAACCAGCTTTATTAATAATAACAAATTAGTAATTTACCGCAACATAATAGAAAAAAACATTTAAATATAAAATATTTTTTGTTTAGACAATACATCATAAAAAATATATAAACATATAAAAAAACAATAAATATAAACAATAAAATCATGAATCATAAAAACAATAATTAAAAGTATATGATATAGCATTTAATATTGAACTAGAATAATAATTACTTTATAAGTATTTTAATTGTACTCAAATAATTATTTCTTTTATATAAAACCCATTTACCTTATAATTTGAGTTGAAAAATATTTATTACTATAGGAAGTAGAGTATTTTCCTTTTTAATCGCGGTTGCGGGAAGGAAGCTGTTTTAAGGTCGGTTTAATTAAATATATATATATTTCAATTATATCATTACTAATTTACTAATACTTTGAAGTTTATTAAAGTATTTGAATTATTTATTATATTCTGTATTGAGATATTGTTAACTAGGGCCGCCAGCAAGTAAGCGGGGAGAGCTGAGCGAAACGAAAAATATATTACAAAATTTTAACTTGATATTATGTCTGCAATTAACAAAAAATTCAAGTCAGTCATAGTAAGAATTTACTATTTGCAGGTGTAAAAAAACGTTTCAATGTAAAATAAAATTAATTGCAGAACTCTTAATCTGCTATTGCAATTTTTTAAAAATCTATTTATAGATAAGTAAGCATGTGATAATCAACTGGTCCAAATTTGGTTAGTATAGCTTGGTCGGTATAGAACAGGGATGGCAAACCAATGGCACTCGTGCCACAAGTGTCACCGAAAGTTTTGATGGCACGCACAAAACAAAATAATTGAAAAATATTGATTGATAAAAAAGAAGAATTGTTTTTATTTGTTTATTAAGTTATACTCATGTATAATTTACATTTCGAATGAAATTTTATTGTGGCGCGTTACCTATTTAATTTTTTTTTTACTATGTGGTACGGACATCAAAAAAGGTTAGCAATCCCTGGTATAGATAGCGGACAAAATTTGATCGAGTTGAACGGTAAAGAGCTTCGCTTCGTCCAGAACAGTTAGTGTTGTTCACATACAAGCGTAGTTTTGGTAGTAATCTTACGTCAATACGTTTTTGTCTTGGCCTTGTTATTACTGTCAATTTTGGTCTTGATACAATTAGGCATTGGTCTTAGGAAATGCAAGGACAAGTCTAACATTGTATGACCAATAACGATCTTAGGCAACACTATTAAGAATATGTTTTATATATACATTCGAAATTTAGGTTAATTATTTATTAATTATATATCATTTAACAAAACTACCGAAAATGTCTATTCTGAATAAAGTCTATTGCATTGAAGTTCTATATAGTTATAGTATTTTGGAGAATATAAAAAAATATTAAAAATATATATATATATGTATATCAATCGATGCGGAATTTTATACTGAATCTAAAAACCATACTTATGACGAGCCAAAAATTTCCCTAGAAGTTATGAGGGAAAAACTACAAATAAAAATATTAAAATTTGTGTTTCTAATTTAAGACTAGTAATTTAAAAAAGTATGTCAAGTTAATAAGGTTTAACTTTAAAATAAGAATTCATTTTTAAACGTAGCTTGTTACTCTAGTAAAGGCATAAAAAGCTACGCAATGACTAATCGACTTCCATTTCCGCTTAAAATACGGAAATAAATAAATTTGACCGTAAACAAATGTTCAACATAAACAATGGCGGGATACATCCGCGATATGTTATGTAATATTAAATAGATCAATATATTTTTAGATATATAAAAACTATATTTTTTAATAGTGTATCAAATGTATGTGTTTTTGATATATTTGTGACACCTTTGTTTACTTTGCGGGACCGGTTCTAGTGCAGGGCAAAGCGCCACTCGTTTGACTATACTTCGCGGTCATTATTAAGGAATGTATGAGCGACTCGCATTGCATGCATATATTAAACGATTTATATATATATATGTTAAATAAAATCTTAGCCAAAAAACTATTAATTTGGAAATATTTACATAAACATCAGCGCATTTAAACAAAAGAATTCGTAGAAAATTTAAACTCATATCACTCGATGCAGTATTTTTTGTGATTAGAATAACAAATGTATTTCATTCGCATTTTTTGAGCTACAAGATTGCGTTCTGGAGTAATATACACTAAGGTAATCTTGTGGTATGTCGAAAAATGCACTTCACATCAGATCCAAAAAAACGATTAATTTGGAAATATTTACAAAAAAATAAAAAGCGAATCTAAACAAAAGAACTAGTAGAAAATTTAAAGTTATATCACTCGATGCAGGATTTTTTGTGATTCGAATAACAAATACGTCTCATATTCGCATTTTTTAGAGTTACGAGATCGCTTTCTGGCGGTATTTATAATACATATAATAACATAATAATACACATATATATATATAAACAATAATAATAAAATATACGTAATAGATGGTTATAAACAAATGTTAAGAGAATTGGCAGTTGGCTGTTGGCGTCAGCGCTACGTATAGGATGAAAGTGAAACGCGCGCGTGGTGAGGGTCGTTCAACTCGGCACGCGCCTGCATCCTCGCGGTACCTTTACTCTTGTGATACTTGGTTTGCCAAGCCAAGCCAAGCCAAACCAAGCCAAGTGGCCAAATGGCCAAGTTTTTTGTTATTTCTTATTTTTGTTTTCTGTTTTAGGGGAAATAAGAAATTTTAAAATTGCGTTTATTTTGTCTTGTTTGTCTTTTTGTATTAATGTAGTTGTTATCAATTATAAAGTATTGTTTTGTGTAAACGTTCGTGATTCATGATTACTATAATATAATTATCCGGCTGTACTCACGTATTTACTTTACAATATTTTTCCAATTACTTTTACAATTTTTTTTTGCTATTATGAATTTTATTGATTAAGGATAATTTGAATTTAAATTGCTTTAGTATTCATTTTTTTGTTCTCTGATAGTTCATACATTTTTATTAATCATTCGTTTATTCATTCGAGATAAGTCTTTAATAACACAAATAATAATAAGTAAAGTGATGATATTGAATTAGAATTTAAAAAAGAAGAAATAACTTTATATAATTTGCATAACCAAAAGTATTTTTTTTTAAACAGAATAAATTATTTTAATTCCGATCATATTGTCCAATACTGTTGCTTGCGGTTCCACTCGCGGACGAACGATTTTTTTTACTATGAATCTTATAGTAGTAGCGTAATACGTAGATAGCTTTTCGTATAAACTCGTCTACGATTATTAAAAAAAAACAAATCAATGTTTGGATTTCGATTTACCGCGTTTAAACAAACAAACTTTTCCTCTTTATAATATTAATATATATTTAAACAAAAACCGATTGAGACCGTGTCTTATCTCGGATGTATCTGAGTTGTCAAACATTGATTTCATATTCTTCACGGTCTTTTCATTATTTCCTAAGCTTTTATTATTGCGAAAGAAAAACGATAATTGTATATCTATATTAATATTATAATATATAAAAGTTTATTTAAATGGGCTTATCAAACTATTCGATAGATTTGAAAATTCTTTTGAATATTATAGGTAGGTTCATGAGAAAGGCCAGGGATGGAGAATCAATGGCATGAGTGCCAAAAGTGGCACGTTTTAAAATTTTGATGGCATTCAGAAAAACAAAATTACTGTAAAACATTGTTGAATAACAAAATATTTAAAGAAGAATTGTTTTTATTTGTTTATTTAATTATACTTACGTATTATTTCACCACGCTTACATTTCGAATGAAATTTTAATTTAATTCAGGTTTTTTTTTTTTTTAGTTTTTTTTTGTCAAGTTTTTTTTTTGTGGCACGATTAAATAAATTGGGACTGTGGCACAGACATAAAAAAAGGTTCGCCTTGCCTGCTATAGGCTATCATTATGCGACTGCTAATTATCCTAGTAATAAATAAAGTAGTTTGTTCGCGTGTGAAACCGCGTGTAACAGCTAGTAAAATTAAATGATGTGTCGATTTAATTGCGTGATAGAACGAGTTATGGTTTTGGTATGTGGTAAATGCAAGTTGCGTACAATATATACGAAGACGGACACGCGTGCAAAAACTAGCTAATAGTTACGTAATATATTACGTAAATATTGACAAATGTGCTCCGATCGAGATATGATGGAACTTAGCTTAATATGGTATTAATTTAAATTTTTATTTAAATCAGGTCAGCTTTTTAATTAAATATGGCGCATTAATGATATATAAAAACTATTTGATATGAAATGACGTCAGTTTTTAATTAAATATGCCCATTTATGATCTATGTAAACTATTAAATATATGTTTCTAGTTATACGTGTGTAAGGGTTAACCTTTTAGTGCCATACATATTTTACCAATATTTGCTAAAAATGCCAGTAAAAAGTGCAGTTTTATTGGTAATGTATATGAACGAGACAAATATTCCCTTTTCCGTTATAATATACCAATATTCATAATTTTTTCAATATTCTTTTCACTTTGATAATAAAAACAAAGAAATTGAATACTCTATATTTATTTACAAGAAAATTACAGAAACAAAGTGAAATGTGCTGGCATTTTTCCCAACTAGCGAGAGTAGCGCGACGGCGCTCCTTGGCACTAAAAGGATTATACACCATGCCAACTGTTATTACTATTGGTAATGTGATCCTAACTAATAATCTAATGTTTGTTTGTTGCTTTTACGTCCTAATAACAGAGAAAGATATTTCATAGTTAATATTTTATATCGAAAAAGTGCTGTTTCAGAGGGATAAAAACATTTTATAGGCAAATAAACCACGTAATTTTTTTTTATTTTTCACTGTAAATATATCTTTTTAGTTTTTTATAAAAAGTACCTATCTCTAAGATAACTTTTACTAATATTTCAATAAAACTATTTTTCGGATATAACTCGCGTTTATTATTACATTTTGACGAGATGATGATGTCAGACACCATCATCTCGTCTTACCGCGAACACGTTTGCTGCAAAGCATCCGAAACGTCGGATTAAATATAAAAATGTAATAATAAACGCCACTTATATCCGAAAAATAGTTTTATTGAAATGTGTAGTACTCGTGTAAATCTTAGAAAACTTTACTTATATTGCATTTTAAGCACTTAAGTATTGAAGTGGTGTTTAATACATTTTGGAGTTAACTAGTATACAAATCTCATGTGTTCGAGTGTCTGTTATTGTTTGCGCATTGCGGTATGCGAATAGCAAAGTCAGCGTTAAACTGATATGCGCTCCCTGTTTACTAGACATGATGCTATACAACGATATTAGTATATATTGACGGCGGTAATGTAACTTTGTGGTATCTCGATAAATACAACTTCCCACCAGAGCCAAAAAACTATAATTTGGTAACATTTACAAACAAACTCGACAACGAATGAAAATTTTTATCTAAACAAAAGAATTTCGTAGAAAATTTAAACTCGGACCATACGATGCATGTATAGCCAGCCTTATATTCTCTATTCTATAATGTTTCTCAATAATTGCAATCTTAAGTTATTCTACATTATATAAATCTGAGTTGTTTTCATAACATGTAATGACGTTTTCCTGTTATTGTAAACATTATTAGTTTCATAGAAGCATTATGGAAGTCACGATACAACACGCTTGGTTGGTTACAATTAGTGATGCGACTCGAATAACATTTTGTAACTCGAGTCACTGAGCAATTTTACTTCGTCACTCGAATCATACTCGAGTTAATGTTTTATAAGATTTACACGAGTACTAGACTTTTGAATAAAACTAACAGTAAATGTAGTACTCGTGTAAATCTAAAAGTGTAGTACTCGAGATATAACTCGCATTTATTATTAAACGTGTTGCAGCAAACGTGTTGGCGGTAAGACAAAATGTTGGTGTTTGTCAGTCAGTTTATCTGTCACCTACCTCCAATGGTTCCTGAGTTTACTATGGGTCCTGGGTTCCTGAGTTTACTATCTATGGGTCTGGCATTATGTTCACAGACGTGGGATTCAATATTTTTCATGATAGGATCCCAGGTGGTCGATAGATGTCAACTATCTCTATCGAAATTAGGATGTTTTTAATTTCAATAGCCTCGCGAATCATTTTCGGAATATATGTGTTCACGAGCAAGGATCTTTGGTTTATCAAATTGAAGAAAGTGGTTGGGCTTGTCTATTCTGCGTTCACCCACTGCCAACTTCGACTTACGCCTATTTTAAAAAAAAAATGTCACTCGAGCAAAAAATATCACTCGAGTCGCATATTGCAATTACTTGTATACTTAATATCTAAGCGGTGAAATCAATTCGTGCCGAATTGATTCGGTAACTCTAGTTTATAGTGACTCGAGTATTTTTTTCAATCGAGTACGAGTTTGACTAACTGACTCGAGTCACTCGAGTAAAAACGGGTCGAGTCGCATCACTAGTTACAATACATTCGCGTGTTCTATATTACTGGGAGAATGAGAGTGAATCAGCGTAAGGCCACTCCCACACGGCCTGCATACTGAAACCCTTATTCGAATTTGTTCATTTGTTACTGATATTAATCATTTCATATCTTTGTCTGAGTCATCCTTTATATTATAAGTTATATTCCTGAATATAACTTATAATATAACTTTTTAATATCAGGATATTTTTTTAATATCCTGATATTAAAACAATATATGTACTCTTATTCATACAAAAATTAGGACCAAAATACGATTTATTATCTAACGAAGGGAGGGGGGGGGGGGTAGACGAAGCCAGTAGCAATAGCTAGACTTTAAATAATGCGAAATTGTACACTCTTGACCAAATTTCAGTATTATTAACTTCAACTTAGTCTGAGATTATTACTAATTAGAATCAAGATGAATTGAAATATATCTATATCTATAAATATATATAGATATAGATTAAAGCAATTGATATTATTTGAACCAAAAACAGCTAATAACAATATCTACAAATTAGATAAAATCTCATTGAAATTAGTTATACGTTTTCACATCCTACCCTCGTTTTTACGTCGGCTGTTATTAAAACATTAATTCGAAACTAAAAAAGAATTTCGATAAAAAGTTACAATAATATTTGATAGACGTAAAATATCTAACACATTATATAAAATAATATTTAACACATATAAAACTCTTCTTTTTACGTCAAGGTTTTCAAAAGATATAGAAAAAATATTAATTTATATGGTAATGCAATAATATTAAATTATTAGTATTACTATATACGTTTTAAATTTTTCGGACCCGGATATGATATAAAATTTTTAAGTCACGCCATTTCGCTTAGCAATTATTCATTTCTAACCCTTTTAATACAATAAATGTGTTTTAAATTAAAAAATAGATAAAATCTTGCACAATGTTTTATGACCCAAAAAAAGATTAAATCTTGTCGTATTTTTAAATATATATAATTATGTAATAAAGCGAATAAGTTTGTTTGTGTACACACGTTAATCTTTGAAATTATTTGATGGTTTTGAAAAATAATTTTTGATTATAATAGGCAAGTTCATGAGGAAGGCAATAGGTTATCTAGCATTATGCTTCTTAGTAATCTTAATAGTGAATAAAATCGTTCATCCCCGGGCGGAACCTCTAGTAAAAGCCTGTAAAATAAATATAGAGATAAAAAAACCTAAAACTAAATATTTTTCATATTTCATGTAAGACAAGTTTTTTGTCATTAATTTTCTAAATTGAGTACATATACTGGTTGTGCCGAATTGAATAATTAGAAAATCATAAGCCCTTCTATTGAATTGATTGCGAAGATTCTAGTTAATAAAATTTATTTACGTTAGTGAAACTATGATCACAATAAAAAAATACCTGGCTGAATTTGTTATATGGTTCTTCTTAGACTTAGTTTCAATCCCTTGTAGCGTCGGAGAGTGTCCTTACCGTATTTCGACAAGTATGGTATCAAAATAGGCCCTCCTGACTCTTCCAATTAACGTACACAAGTAATCACGGATATTGATTGAAAGTGGAAAAAAATAAAAAATAATTAATTAATTAATTAAATAAGAAACTAAATAAATAAATAAAATAAAAAAATGGTAGGTATATATTAAAGTAGATTTGGTTATACTTAACGTAAGGTAATACGATATTCTTCCGCTATATGTCTGCAAAAGATTTATTTCTATCCGTTAGGTAGAATAAGGTTTCTGTTTCAACCGCAGGATCATTTGCAAGTTGCGACACAAAGCGTTGAATTTACACTGTTTGCTTTTGTTTGTATGTGTTCATTCATTTCATACATACACAATACATGAACAGTGAAGTTTATTGAGCGAAGCTCTTTATGAGAGACTTTTCTACATACTTTATGCAAGCATCAATCAAAAAAAAATTTTCAAATTTTTCACACTGATAGACATGTCTGGTGATGGTTTTAAAAAAAAAAGAAAAAAAAAAGAACGTAATAATTTGTCTCAATTTGAAAAATAGTTGAGAACATAATGCGTCGTTTTGTAAACGCAATTTCGGTGCTGTTTGCACCTCGCTTCGCTCAATATGATAACACATACCGAGATTTTGGGAGTGCAGCGAGTCAATATTAAGGAGCGCGAACCAGAGTTCGCGCTCCTAGATTGTTAAACTAGCTGTAACTCGTTGTTCCACCCGTGGACCAACGAGTTTATTTATTATTGTACTATATTTAAGCAGTATCATAATACTCCATAGCCTAATGTATTTCTTATTAACTTGTCTTTTTACTGTATTTAATAATAATGATATTTTTTATTGCACACATCATATATAAAAATAATGTCAAGACAATTTTTTAACTGTATATACTATGTATAGCCAGAAAGAATTTTCAAATCCATTTCTAGTTTCAAATATAAGCGCATTCACACAAACATTTTGGGTGTATTATATTAGTATACTTATATATAAATTATTTGGTCTAGAACAGGGATGGCGAACTTTTCGGTGTCCTTGCCACAAAATTAACAAAAAAAATTATAGGTAACGTGCTTTAATAAAATTTCATTCCAAATGTTAGCATAGTAAAACTATACTTAATTATTCTTCTTAAACCAATCTTCTCTAAGCATTTTTTATTAATCAATGTTTTACAAGAAACTATATGCAAAATAAATTATAATTTTTAATTCCTGTCTATAAAAATATAATTACCTTTAAAAAAAAATGATTTTTTACGTGCTAACAAAACTTTCAAACATGCCATTGGTTCGCCAACCGTGGTTTAGAACTAATGCTTTTTTAAAATTATTTATATATAATAAACGTTTGTTCACAGATAATGCGGTGCGTTTGAGGTGATACTGTCGGTATGAACTCGGATGTGCACCGTCATCAAGCCCATCCGCCGCTCTCGCAGGTACCCTCAGCTTACAGGATATTACAGACTCTTAGAATTACAATCTTAATAATTGAACAAAAATTTTCAAATTTGGAACAATGATAGACATAAGTCTGCTAGTGATTTAAAAAAAATTAAAAATATTCGATGTTGTTAAGGAATAATCATGAAAAAACTAAAATCCCATAGACTTCAATGGCAAAAATTTTTCACTAAAAAATTTTGCTTAAAAAAAAATTTAAAAATTTGTTGAGGACAGAATGCCTCGACGTTTTTTAAATACAAATTCTGTGCTGTTTGCACCTCGCTGCGATCAATATACTAACACATTCGAGATTTTGCGAGCGCAGCGAGTCAACATTGAGGTCTGGTCCACGCTCCTACTATATTATACTATCTAACTGTGAATGTATCAATGTTTAATGTATGGAATGGTTCGATGTAAATTGATATGACCGGATGAGCAACTGGCTCAGTGGCTGTAAGACAAAAACTATTGTGCACTCATACGTGGGTTCAATCCCCACGTAAATATTTTGTATTTTTTTGCCATATTTTTATGCATTTTCACTGTTTGTATGTTAGTCCATGCATAGTACAAGCTTATTTACAAGCTTTAAAATATTTACTTTAAAATTAGATAACATTATTTTCAAATATTTTTTTTATACAAAAAATTAGGTATTATATATGATTTATAACTTTGTTGTTTCGTTATTTGCGAAATTGCGCATTAATTCTACCTCTAGAATATAAAAGTCACCGTAAAATTATATATTACATACATATATATATTAATGTTATTTTATGAGTAATTAATATGAGTGAAACAAAACAACTGCGTCATTTTCAATACAAATGTGGTTCTATAATAGGTATATGTATATACATATACCTATTATAGTGCAGTAGAATGATAACGTATTCTAATACACAAAGCACTCGAATAAGATAAATATACAAGTGAATATATACATATTTATATATATATAGGATACATATTTATATATATATAGGATGGTAATAATATGTCACGTGTATGTAGCTCTTATGGCAAACAAGAGAGCTATTCTGTCGCATTCCTTTCCAAGTACTATTAAAATTTATTTATATACGTATTATTAGTAATTAGAAGCTTATGTGTAAAATTTTTTATTTTATTTTTTTTTCATATTATTATTTTTTTACTTTTCTATGGGTTGACTGGAGAATGTTGTATAGCATTGAGTCCGCCTGTTGTACTTTAAAGATTTAAATAATAAATAAAAGTAAAATAACATTGCTATAATATTGAATATTATATAATGTAAGTCCATTTTTGTCTGTCATTTTGGTAATATCTGCACATAAAAAAATCGAATTTGTCTCATTTTTGTCAAGAGCTTCAGAAGTAGATTGGCAAAAAGAAAAAAAAATTAAATTAAAAGGATTCATAATTTTGGCGACATAAATATTTGCAATTTAAAATGAAATGAAATAAAACAAAACCTGTCATAGGTTTTGAAATTACTAAAACTTTGTTGAATTTACGAGAAGTTAATTTTAAGAGAGATAAAAGATTCAGTATAAAATTCTGCATCGATTTATATATAGAAATATTTTATTTTATTCCCCAAATACTACTATATAGAATATTAAAATGAATCAGATATAACAAAGTATATTTAATTTGAAAGACAATTGATGCAAATTTACAAATAAAACAAAGGATTTAAATCACGAGAAAATATTTGGTGACAGACGTTTGAAATCAATCTTAGCTGTCACAATAAGATAAATTGAACATTTTCGTCTTTAAGTTATAATGGATTTCTTTGTTTACAAGACAAAGGCAATACTATTATTTTTATAATCTGTTTTGAACTAAAATACAATAGATATATAATTATTATAAATATATAAATTTTAAATAAAAAAAACGATAGAAATACTACTTTATTGGTATGATAATACGTTAAAATTAATGTAAAAATATATAAATTTAAAATTATATGATAAAGAAAAAAAAGGATAAAAACAATTATTTTTAAAATAATAATTCTTTTTTCAAACAACATACAAATGAAAAGAAATAATATAAAAAAAATATTGTGAAACAAAGATCTTATGACACGATTTCTATCTTTAAATTTGTAACATTGGAGTAAATTTTATATAGAGGAGTGGTGCGTACTATATTCGAAATATGAAATGTAATAAAATACTTAATAAAAATTGTGTCTTTGTGTGTGTATTTATTGTATGTGTGTGTTTCAGCACGGTGTGGGTCCGTGCGGGTGGTACTCTGCGTCTGCGGCGCCAGCTCCCACCGCGCCCGTACGACTCAAGCGAGCACCACCACACCAACTACCGGTAATTTGTTTTTGGGATTTTGTGGGTTTGGGTTTCATCAGAATCAGACTTATTTTAAAAATTCTTATCGTATTACACATTTCATTAATTTTTGTTTTTTTTTTTAAATTTGTTATAATAACTTATCCATTTTTCTATATGTAACTCGTTTTGCCATTTCTTGTTCTCTTACTTCTCCAGTTACCTATAATATTTAATATTTACAATGAAGAATTGTTAAAACCATATTTTTTTCATACTCGTTATATTCTCCATCGCCCAGCGTTCCTCAAATCGCAACATCTGCTACACTTAATATGTTGCAGATGTTCATAATCAATGATTGATGTTAACCATCAGGTAGTCAGTGTCTAGCTCTTGTAGGTTCGTCATAAGAAAAATGTTTTTATCTAATGTCCGTCTCATATCATGTACTTCAGTTACAAATATCACCAAACCCCATATGATTTATAACATGCTTTTATGGTTGCTTTATTTTCTTATATATATATTTTTTTATGTATAAGTTATTTTGATATTACTTATATATACACATTTTCAAAAACATACAACTTTGATGTACTTTTTTGAGTCTTACAAATGTATATATAGATATACACACACATACAGATAATACAAGTTTAATGTTAATATTTGCGTCATTTTCGTTGTCTCATATATGTAAATTGTATTTTTCTGTAGACTGGCGGTGTAGTAAGCGGAAGCAATGGTCCTCACGCACCACTCTCGCCTACACTGTTGCAAAACTCCGTTCCACATAATGTAAGATAAATATTGATTGATTGAAACGAAAAAAAATAATCATAAACACATAAATGTAGAACACATTGTTTTATTATCAAAAAACGTATTAAGCATATTAATTTTATCCGCAGAACGTAATGTCCTCATCGGTGCGCGCGGCGGCGCCAGCTATGCACACGTCACAGACCTCCACCGGTGAGTGTGTACCACGGATACCACACACAAACACACACTGAAGAACTATGAACACACACATGCACACAAACACAGAGAGATAATTAGATGACCACACACACAGAGAGACATACAGAACCCCGATAACTGACACAGAGTTACATGAGCACTAAGGCACAGACATACAAGACCACGACCACAGACAGATTTACACGAGCACTGAAACACTGCATCAGGTTCATCAACATACAATAAGATTTACTTGACCACTTAAATAGAAAATCTGGTCCATATCACCCACACACACACAAAAACAAACAAACCAAACACAAACACGCACGATCATTAATACATTATCACAACTAACACAGGTTCATACACATACAATCACTAAATTACACGCATTCTCACACACACATTCTCTCACACGCATTCTCACAGGCCACTCCCCTCCATATTAACGTAAAGGCCACGCCCACTTAAATATTATTAAGAAAATGTTCAGAATACTAAGCATCATTAATCATATCAAACATAAAAATTTAATAAAAAACATTTATTTCATAAACATTCTTAATAACAATTAACCGTGTTATTTTAATAAATAATTACAAATAGTTATTACAGAAAATAACTGCTTTTGTAATAACTATTTACAGAAACAATTATATACACTTTGTTTTGAGTCACATTATATAGAGATGTGTCACAGTATGAGTATTAATTACGTAAGAGGGATAACTTAGACCCAACTGCGACTTGACTCATATGATATAACAATTGACACAAGCAGGTCATACAGTTATATATTAATATAAGGTACAAATATATTATTTATTTATTATAATATCAGTATCTATTCTTAGTATTTTTTATCTTGTTCTTAATAGTGTTCTAGTGATCCAGTTTTGTTGATTGGTATGTGAGTCATTTGTTTGTAAATATATTAATATACTAAGATTGAAAAAACAAATTACTATATATGTAAAAAATCAATAAATTTAACGTTATTGTTTTGTATAATATTCAAGACTTTTGTATCTTAAACATATAATCTTTAATCTTATTAATGCACCCATCGATTGTATATTTGTTTCAAAAATTCCATTTCTTTAAATCAAGGGAAGCTGGAAGAAATATCTCTGAAGACATAAGCTTTCCCATGCACTATTTGATTATTTTAAGGATTGTTTTTATTTTTATTGTTGCATAAATAAATAAATAAATAAATAATCTACTAAACGATGTCTAAGCAATTTACAAAGTAAAGGTTAAGTTAGTCTGTCTATAGTTACCACGTATTAATAAGTACAATACATATATATTTATAAGTATATCTTACATAAATTCATCTATAATATTTCTACTTATTAAATATATTTATTACATAATAAATAAGGTAAATTAAAATCTATAATATATCATCGTGATATTTTCAGTTGTTCAAAAGGGCGCCAGTGATGTGCTCGTGAACTCATCAGCTCCCAACCCTCCGCCCGCCGCCAACAGGCTCGTCAACATGACGCAGTGGCCGTAAGTACACATACATACACACACTTTTAAATCAATTAGTTGTTATTATACAATAGTAATAAATTATTTATTCAAGTCAATTTTTTTTTTACAATAATAATTATTTGTAGAATAATACATTGTTTAATTTTTTAAATATACGATATGGTATATAAAAAAAATATAATAATAGAATTACAATATACATTAACATAGCAATATACAATAATATAATAATATATATGATATGGTTAATAGTTTTAGTACGTTTTTTGCTAACAACTACTAAATGTGAGGTGCCATGTTTTCATAAATAATATTCTCCTTTTATGAACTTATCATAAAAGGAGAATATTATTTTTCAATTAGTTTTTTTTTATAACAACAGTTGAATGCAATCAATTAAAATGTAACTCTTACAGTATCTTACTCATACTAAAAATTACCAACATTAGAATAATGCTTATCACCAACAAAAATGATAAAAGTCATCATAAATAAAATGTATTTTGTAAAGACATTTTACATTACTACTTTTAATATATACATATTTTTAAACATTGAACAAAGATCTTTATGTCATAAGCAGTAAAGCTGAATTTGGATTATTATTTAGTAGTAGGGGATACTGCACTCTTCCCTCTATCTATAATTTTATATCAGTATCGATTCAGAATTTATTATCGAACTTGGTTTTTCTTTTGTTTATAATCCGTTTTTTGGGTTACCATTGCAATGTGTATTGACCGTGTATAAAATTGTTTGCAGTCTCTGATTTTAAATCATAATTTTCTTATGAAAAGATTTAAAGCTGTTAAATATATAGAAAATAAAGAAAATTTACATAACTACCTAGTTAATTTTGTGGACTATTAAAGATGTTACACTTTAGGAATATTAGTTAATATTTTCATTTCTCATATTTTTCCACAAAAACTTGCAATACTTTATACATATTTTAAAACAATAACCTAAAATTAGTTGTAAGAACAATATGTCCTCTTCAATGGGAGTAAAATACAAATATCATAAGCAGGTACTTAAGAAGAGTAGAGTGTAATAATAGTAATAATAATAATTTATTTAGACAACATACATTTTAACCTCACTCTAAGTAAAAATATGTATTGTGAAAAATGTGTGTTGTATTCTTTATTCTTAACAAAATATTATAATATATAATATTATTTACATTCACGTAGAATACAATATATATATATATATTTATCAAATTTATAAAAAATACTTGAATTTAACATAATATTAATTGACTTAATTAATATATAAGGTATAATCTGTATATATGTGTGAGTTAAGTATTCAGAAATACATAACAAATTTAAAATATATAATATGGTATGCAAAATAATTACAGTTTACAATTTCAAAAGCTATGTGAAAAATAAATTAAAATAATTTTTATATTTATATCTTATACAAGTAAAAGTTAATGCTATCTATAATAATGTTCTCCGCTTATAATTTTACTATCAGGTAAAAGAAAATGAAAAGTCAAATAATTGGTTAAAAAAAATAGTGAGAGGCTTCTATGAAATATAAACAAAGTATGTTTTTTTATCATTACATCCTTATAATGACACAAACTATTACTAATTAATTAATTTAAAAATATTGTGTTAAAAAAATATTATTTACTATTTTTGCAAACTATACACCGATAAGTAAGTTTGTCTTTCTTTAGGTTTATACCTATTCTTATATTTACTTATAAGACAAAAAGATTAAAACCATCAAGCAGACTCTTCAGATTTATTACATAATACAATAAAATTTAATAACAATATAAAATAATCACAAACAAACACTTTAAAAAGACACAATCAATTATATTATCAATTATTTTGTAGTTCAATTTTTGAAAACGAATGTATGAGATATAAAGATATGTATGTTATCTTATATTATCTCATACATTAATCATTATTAAGTTAATGATAAGACTGAGTGTTCTATTTATTTAGTTTATATAAGTAGTTATGAAGACAGTTAGTGAGTGTGATAAAAATACAACCGCTCTTATATATGATGAGTTTGAGTAATTATCTTAAATTATTGTTATAGTTATCTATAAGTATCTGTAATACTTGTGTTATACAAGTGTTATACATGTTTTATTATAATAACTATTCCCCGGGATACCGTCTGCTTTGTTTATGAAGAATTGTTATAAATCGATAAATATATTTACCATATGTTTGTATGCTGCTTTACCAATATTGACTATTGCCCGCGACTCTGTCTCTTTGTATATAACATATATATAACTGTTATTTAAAAATATAATCAGAATTTAATGTATGTAGCATGCGTTGGTAATTATTGTGTATATATTTGTTATATACTTTTTATTTCTAATGAAATGTTATATTTGATCAATGGAAGAAGATACAATAATCTGACGTGTTATTTCAGTGGTGCCATACAAAAGATACTCTTATTTTTATATTATTATAAATAATTAGTATTTACTTGAATGACTTAAATAAATATTTTAAATATAAATTAGAAATGTGGAATTATATTAAAGATGAGGTTTATACTACACATATTTTAAATCTGTAATATATATACAGTTACATATTGTAAGAGATGATTTTCAAGAGATTGCAAATTCAACTCTCGCCCCTGTTAATAAATTAAAAAATATTTATATTATGTAAATATTATAGCATTAAGTGTTTTATTATTTATGTCAGCTATTTTAATTATCTTTTGCAATATCTTTATGTGCAACACAGTTTTAAGTAAAAAATAATCAGATAAGTATATGTATGTTCTGTACATATATGTTATATATATGTTATTCCGTAGTTGGCACCACGGCGCCATATCCCGGGAGCGTGCGGAGGCGCTCCTGTCAGGGTCCCCGGATGGGGTGTTCCTGGTACGAGAGAGTACTAACTTCCCCGGGGACCATACCCTGTGTGTACGTTTCCGGGGACGAGTTGAACACTATAGGTCCGTATTTGATACTTTTTACAAAAATATTACTGACAAAAAATGTGGATAAAGAATCTATTTGTTGTCAGATTTTTATAATAATATATTTTTTACACTTACCAATATTATTGAAACTTTGAATTTAAATATAAAGAAAATGTTTCTTTAATAAATTATAATTATAAGTATTTCGATTATATTTTCAGAGTGAAGTGGGCTACAGCTCCCGACAGTCAAAACCAACGTTTGACTATCGATGATGAAGAATTTTTCGATGATATGACAAATTTAATACAGGTATTTAAAGATATATTATTAAATTAGTGCTATACATATTATTATAAAAATATATTAATAAATTAGTGTTACTCTTCAAGCAAATTCGATGAAAAATGATAAATAACAAAGCATCACCTAGCAACCTATTTATTCAACTTTTTTTACAATTTTTAAGAAAATCCTTTATATAAAAACATACTAGAATTCAGAAATCTAAATAGAATTAAATGATTGAATGAGATTTATTTATGAATTTAAATTAATTTCAAAATTAAAGTTGACATCAATGTTTTATTTGCAAAAATATTGAAATTTTTATGTGTTTTTAGTGTTATATGGTAGAATAAAATATTATTTGAATTATATAATATTCAGTATTCTTGTAAGAAATATGAGTTTTACTATTTTTTTGTAATCTATGTTGTGATGTCCCTAAGTTGTATAATTTATATTTATTGGTCATAGATAATAGATAATAAATTATTTTTCTGTTTCACAGCACTACCTAAAAGATGCAGATGGATTATGTACAAAGTTAGAGCGATGGCTTCCAAAAGCGTCACCGAATGGCGCGAATAATAATAACGTCCACCAACAGACATTCTCACCGCTGCCACAGGTACATAAAAAAAAAATATTTAAATGCAATATTATGATACATTTATTTATTTCACAATGTCTAATCTATATTATAAATTATATAGTAATAAGTAATAATCATACACTTAACTATAAAACTATATGTTCCTAATGTACTTAACGGTAATGTACTTAGTCAAAGTCAGTAGTGACAGTACGTGTGTCCCCAGCCGCCGCCCTACCCGCCCACGCCCAGCGTGTCTCACGCGCTGAGCTCGGGTGCCTTCCAGCACGCCTTCGCGCACCTGCCGGGGGACGCCACTGACGGCGCGCAGAAGTTCGTCGATGCCAGTTAGTACTGATACCACTTGTAATAAACATCCCATGACCTATATACCAGAGTCATACTCTAAATTATTATAAGTGCAATAGACGCTCATTTGAATATTAACTTTGGTTCTGTCTCCTGGTGTCGGTCTTGAAAATATGACAATGATTACACATTTACTATTACTTCGTTTCATATATATGATGAGCCAACGTGTACAATAAAGATCAAACAAACAAATTTTTGATAATAAAAGAAATAAAAGTTCAGTTTGTTCAGTCTTAATAGTCGGTAAACAATTGGTTTAATACTTGGTTGTAACTTTTAGGATGGATAATAGCAGAGCGGGATTTAGAAATACGTGAAAACATCGGCAAGGGCGAGTTCGGTGACGTGATGCTGGGCATTTTGAACGGAACACAGAAAGTAGCCGTTAAAATATTAAAGGATCGAGAGGCGGCGAGTAAATTTAGAGCAGAAGCTAGTGTTATGGCGTAAGTAGACATTTTTTTAAACTTTTTATATTTAAAAGTCAAAGTTTTAATGCAATTTTTATATGAAGTATATAAAATAGTATTTTAGATCCTCGAATCTCTGTTTTGTTTTAATAATTGATTTCTACTTTTAACATCTTATTTTTCTTAATACGTTATAAAATATGTTATAAACCAATGGTAGTGTATAAATTTGGAAGAGATTTCTTAATAGTGTCTGATACTGTATAGATCACTGAAGCATGAGAACCTGGTACGTCTGCTGGGCTGCGTGGTGTTCAGCTCCAACGGCAGCACGTGCATCGTGACGGAGCACTGCGCGCAGGGCTCGCTGCTGGACTACCTGCGCAGCCGCGGACGACACTACGTCACGCAGCTCAACCAGATCAACTTCGCTTAGTCAGTATTCACTCACTTGGTTTAGTCGTAACATAGTACCTTGTGCTGAACTTGGATATACGTGCAGCGACGCGTGTTGCGGGATGGAGTACCTGGAGCGTCAGCGCGTGGTGCATCGCGACCTGGCGGCCCGTAATGTGCTCATATCCGCCGAGGGCACGGCCAAGGTGGCGGATTTCGGTCTCGCTCGCACCGACTCCACGCCCGACGACCCCGCCGACGCGCTACGCGTTCAGGCCAAGCTGCCCATCAAGTGGACAGCCCCCGAGGCGCTCAAGTACAACGTGAGGACCTCATGTCCACACGGACCGCTATATCGGTATCTATTTTTAATATTTATCTAACATATTTTACTGTTTTCAGAAATTTTCGAATAAGTCTGACATGTGGAGCTTCGGAATACTTCTCTGGGAGATCTATTCGTTTGGGAGAGTGCCATACCCTAGAATCGTGAGTAACCTAACATATAATATAGAATTATGTGTCGATGGACGTCTTCCTAACCGTATGTATCTCGTCAGCCGCTGGCGGAGGTGGTGCGTCACGTGGAGCGCGGGTACCGCATGGAGGCGCCGGAAGGCTGCCCGGCCGGGCCCTACGACCTCATGCGCGCCGCCTGGCACGCCGACCCAGCACAGAGACCTGCCTTCGCAGCCACCAGGCTGCGCCTCGCCTCCATCAGAGATCTCGCGCACGCGCACCAGGTACCCCGACACTACATTATAGGATCGATGACGTAATCTGGTGGGGATGAAATCAGATGACACCAACTCGACACTGAGTAAATTTCCATTCGGGTCCCTTACTTAAACCTAGTAATGAAGCCTGGTCTGCCCTGCCTCTAACTTCTAATATATTTGAACAAACTTATATTCACAATTCATTAATATGACTAAGGTTGAAACCGTCTCTCATAGACGATAACATAAGCATCTTTTTTTTTAATTTTTCTTTATATACAAATTTTCATATATTTTTTCAGTGAAAATTGTGCTACGGAATGTGGTGGATTAACAAGAAACTTCAGAAGAGTGATCGCAGTGAAGATGTGAGCTGTATTTTATTATATATTGATTTTATTGTCTCGTGTAAGTACTAAATTATTTTGATAATCTTTAAAGACACTTCCTCGCTTAAGAAATAACCATTATATAGTATAGTATAAAATTGGTGTATAGAGGAAAATTTTATCACATTTTGTGTACTGTCGCGGGGCTTTTAGTGGCTGTTTTATAATAAAATATAATTTACTATAGTATAAGTAAAATTCGTTCAATTTAGCTTCATAATTCCGTTGATGTTTTAAAAGCACAAATTTTTATTATGCACAAGAATTTTTTGGCAATTTTACTATGACTTTTGATATATTTAATAATATGTTTTGAGCATTGATGCGCGTTGATAGAGTATTGTGATAAAAAACTAGCTGTTAATGATTCTTATCAATATTAGTTTCAAAAATATTGATTGGATTGAAATGTATTATATTTATGAAAAATATTATATATCTCGTAGTTTTACAAATACAGTACATCTATTTTTTATCCAAGTTTTCAAAGTATTTTGCACTAAAAGCCCTTATAGTTTTAATGGCCTAAAATGTAATTCCCACATTGTGACTATGTGACCGTATGTCGGTATGGTACTGTCTAGTCAAATAACACTTTATATGTTTGTATATTATTTTCCATTTATTTAAAACATATTATGGTGACTGATACACACATACGTGAACATATATAGTGCACATAGAGAAATATATTAATAATTTATAATACTATTAGTTTTATAACTATTCTTGCAACATATATTGTAATCTTTAATAAATTATGTGGATGTATTTTTACTTATCTTTCACTATTGTATCAATCAGCATTTCAAATAAATTGTTAAATGTGTTAAGCGGATTTGCACTGTTTTTAGAAATAAGTTTCATAGTCAATGTAAGGGGTAAAGTTGTTTTACCAACTTTAAGGTTGTGTATTAAATTAGTAATTACCAATGGTAATATAAAATCATAATACGATAAAAAATGGTTAATTATGTGGTAATAAAATTAAATATGGAGAAAAAATATTATGAATCTCAAGTAGAGTGTGATTGTTAAAATTAAATTCTGTAAAACGAGCAAATAATGAGTTAGTTATCTATGCTTATAACTGTATTCTTGAAGCATGTTCATATTAAAATTTATAACTATTTTAGCACAAGCATACAAATGTATTATAATTGTATTGATTTGTGTCTGGTTCACAGCTACAATTTGAGGGAATTCTCTCATTCTCCTTATGCAATACTAGTTATAAGTGTTACATTGTTTTTTTACGAGTTATTTATAAATTTCTTAAAAATTGGTTAGTAATCCGAGCCGAATACGGTCTATTAGCGCGTCGCAATTAAATTCCTAAATCGCCTTTCATTTTATTAAATATAATATGTAAATACATTGAATTAAAATTTATATATAAATAAATTTATTTAACACATTTTCTTCACAAATTCATTTGTTTGTCCCGAGTTAAGGCTGAAATTCCAAGCTTTGGCTCGGGATGTAGAGTATATGTAAATGTATATCCACTTCCGAGCCACCGATAAACTTATGATGAAATATGAGACTGTATGTTACTCGATATAAATATATATTAAAAATTAGCTAAAATATTTGGACTCGCTAATAGATCCAACCGACTTACTTAGAGTCATTATTACCAAAGTCATTTAATTCAGATACATTTTTTGTTTTGCAGTCTTCCTTTAATTTTTATATAACTTTATAAACAACAGAGTGATTTTAAACCCTCAGACTGAAGATGGCTGCTCTGGTAAGATTCCCTAAATATTTAAAAAGTAAAGGTTTTAAATGAAAATCTCGTTTGTTTTTGTTTTATTATTGTACTATTTTGAAATTGTAAATAAGTGTAACAATAAGGGATAAATGTATTATAAGAAATATAAATACAAGTCGTTGTTTTATTCAATAACTATCTGTACCTGAGGTAAAATGCAACAGCTGGAGTAACTGTCACATGAGTCTAGTTTGAGCATTGATCTAGATTTAGAGCCAATGGATTCCCATAATTCTAAGAAATATAAAACCAAAAGTCGTTTTATTCAATAACTATCCGTTTCTGAGGTTAATGTGCAACAACATTTGCCGGAGTAACTGTCAGATGAGTCTAGTTTGAGCATCGATCTAGATTTAGAGCCAATGGGTTCCCATAATTCTGTCTTAATGTCACTTCGTTTAGATTTCTTTTTAGCTGTCTGCGTGTGCCGCCCCCCCTTAATAACAACACCGCTTGCTTTTTCCGCGTAAGTAGCTACAGATTTATCAGAAGCACATTTTGTTTCCAAATTACATTCGCAACGATGATCTCTTTTGTTAGCTTTGGATTTTGACTTTTTCTTTTTTTTTTTATTTAGTCTTTGTTTTGATTTGCTTGTTGAATCTATGGACATGTAACTAGTGCTAGAACCTGAAGCATCGCCATTCGTGTTTATCTTAACTTCACACTTACAAATACTGCGGCTGTGATGTTTATCTGATTCTTTTGTATTATTGATCGTAAAAGGTTCCGTCTGAACTTCAGCTGAATACTTTAAATTTTCTTTGTAACGCAGACTGGGATAAAAGTAGTGAATATCTGTTGTAGAAGTGAAGTCGTCATTATGAAACTGCAATTGTCATAAATATATGAATTCTGAATCATTTTGATAAAGTTATATGTAAAACTAGTTTTGAGACTATAGAAGTATCACAAAGTTACAAGGAGTATTAGTTTACAACAGTTGATGAAACCGGTTAACAACAATAAATACTAAATACAACAATTATTTTTCAAATTCAAGTGTAGTTTTGAAGAGATTTAAGCGAACTAAATTCTTATTTGGCTTTGTTTTATATATTAGCATAAATGAGAGAAAATGCGACTGACATTCTTGAAATTATTTAGATTTACCTATATTTACCTTTTGGTTGTAAGCAGGACTGGGAGGCGAGTTGAAGCAAAAGTTTGAATTAAATTTTGTAGGCGGCTGTTGGTCGCCATAGACGTTAGGAAACGAACTGTTTAAAAAACTTGGCGGCAAACTAAACACACATTTAAAAAATGAAGAAAATCAATTACATACTTTTTTTTTGTTAAATATAGAAAAATTACTTATGAATATAATATACAAAAAGTTCTAAAAAAGAATAAAAATAAAGATATCTGATACATTCGTATTTGTATGAGTAAAACAAAGTGTTATTACATTTACATTAATTATTTCTTACTTACGGATGAGATATGCTCCTTACAAACCATATATCTGTTTTTGTAGAACAATGAATGTTAGGAGAATTAGCATTCAATTGAAATGGTGACCAAATATCGTGTCGATTTGTCGGAACAAAGTACAATTGTATACTACCATCAGGAAATATTACTGAAGTTACATCACCCTCGCCGATTATTTGTGGATATGAAGGTGCTGCAACGTGCATATTGTTTTATAAAATGCTATGTTTTAAAAGTTCCAACATGGACATCAAATTTAAACTCGTCAAGTTGATCGTAAAATGTATATTTTTATTGGAATAAACTTACGTTTACTAATGTTAAAGGGATCGTATCCTGGATTTTGTAAAAAAGGAGTCGTACAATTCCACTGCATTGTTTAAATTATTTATATGATTTACATTATAGAAATGACTAATTTTATCCATAAAGTTTCAGAAAGTTTCAGTCATATTTAACGGAAAATTACATTTTTATTTAGAATTTATCTTTAGGGTCCATGATTTTGAAGCTGTCTTAGCTGTCTGTCATTTTTATAACTGACAATAACTCATAATTATAAAAAAAAATTAACTAATAAGGTTTTTTTTAAACGACATTGCATAAAAAGAAGTAGTTTTGCAATTTGCATTGCGAAAACTCTTTATGGTAACAGACGTTAGTTTTTTCATATTTATTATCAATAATGTAATCAAAATTAATTCTAAAATGAAACGTCATTCATTACGGAAAATAATTTAATTTGTAATTCCATAGTACAACTTAAGCATTTCATTAATATACATGTATGTACTTATAAAATAGTCACGTTTGTCAACTGAAAACGGCGTTTCTTATATGAAAATTTACAATATATTCAGAGTTGGTCCTCTGTACACTAATAGCAAAGGGGTCCGTGGGATGGAAGGTAAAGGCTACAAGACGACGTGCGCTCGCCGGCACGGACTGACCCAGCACGCCTGCGTATATCTTAAACTTTAACAAACCTGAATCTCTGGCATAGAAACTGGAATAAAACAAATAGTTATATCATATAAATCTATATTATTATACTAATATAATGTTTATATGTTTACCGTATTGGGTATTCTCCATAGGCCTTTGGTCGTTCCATAACGGACACCCATTTATCATCATAACTAAAAAGACCCAGATCTAAGTAGGGTGATCCACTGTAAGATTGTGCACTAATTGGTAACTGAGCCAATATTCTCTTCGTTGCCTCAGTCCGGCCACCATAGATGGCCCGTACTATTGTCTGTTTAAATCGTTGTTGAGTCAGCCTTGCATATAAATTATTTGAAGGGGAACATGTGAACTGGGAGTCCGCACATAGCCTTGCATTTCTAAAGCAATCACAATAATTTTCGAATAGCTGCAATAATCCTTCTGAAGTATTTTCATATACTTCTAATATTTTACTTTCACTTATGTTATATATTACAAAGAATGAAGACTGACTATTTGGTTCAGCCACCCTTAATGTCACAACTTCTTCACTAGCATATTTTATAAAAAGATGATCTTCATCCAACAGTTGCATCTTCCACATTCTCAAACTTTTAAACATATCAAAATATTTGTAAAATTTTCTTAATTCCAATGGGTCTTTTGTATCATCACTTATAGACTTAGCTCTTTTAAAAAGAAATACTAGTAGTCTATGTTTTAAGCTATTTATTGTTTCTTCATGGAAAGGCCTTTCATTCATCATTGGAGCAAATACAGAACTCACAATAAATGGATCATCGTCATAACAAAATCTGCCAATTTTTCTTATTTCTATCAACATACCTTCTACGATTTGGAACAAGTGTATTGTTTGATGTTGTACAGATAGTACAGCTAGTACTTCTTTATATAAATATATACCTTGGTTATGAGAAAGGTAAATCTTGTCAGTTCTAAAATGTTTAGTATCACATAGTTTGCCTTGGTGCAAATCAACTAAATGGAGGGAGTAGTCTTCAAGTGCAGATCTATAACAAACAAAAACAAATATTGGATAACAATTTTAAGGAGTTGTCAAACTGTAATCTTTCATTTTGGCAATGTGTATTAAGTTATTCAGACTTATTTTATTTTATATATAATAAAATAATAAATAATTTTTGATGCTAGGAAGTTATTTTATGACTATTGTTTTATAAGTTACCTAATAGTTGGTGTCACTGCTTCATTGTTACTATGTATGTGATAGAAATGTGGCCTTAGATCATCAGGTATATGAGCTGCCGAGCCAATGATCACATATCTACCATCTTCAGTAAAGAGACTACATTCCCTATTAAGTTGCTGATCCATAAATGGAAGTTGACCAGAGATACGTTCAGATCTTGATGCAAGTCGTTGCTGACATACATTAACTGTAAATTTTGGCTGAAAGATAGAAGAAAGAAAGAAAGTAGGTATAAAGAATAATGTATTGAAGGTATTTCCTTTAGATCTCCTGGATTGTTTTAATAAGTAAATTGTCAGATAATACGAGATTCTTTACCTTAAAAAATCTGTAAAATATATGGGTTCTTATCCTGTGATGTGCATCTGCATCAGCATTAAGTAAATCTGAAGGATACCCAGCCACTAAGTCCCCAGCAGCTGAGGCTCCTCTATACTCATAAATCTACAATATTTGTATTACATACTGTTTAGTTTAGTTAAAAATCTTGTTAATAATAAAAATTCTTACAAGCAAATCTATTTAAAATTACCTCCAATGATGTTTGATCAGCAGAAAAAGCTATAAAATGTTTTCCATCTGGACTAAATTTTCTCAAGAAACATGGCGGTTTCTCAACGTTTACTATAGTCAAATTAGGAAACACGTTTTGATAAAATTCCCTAACAACATGAAAATGAGATCCAGGTTTACGAGATCCATAAATTTCACGGTCCATCAATCTCATTACAATATTCTGGGGTTTAATTTTGCGTGGCACAATTTTTTCCGTACAAAAGAAATCATCATTAAGAGTTCCAGGTGGAACATCCTCGTAATAAACATGTTCTTGGTTATTGCTACTTGAATTCATCTTAAATAAATAAGGTCCTTCTAATTAATTAAAAATAATACAGAACTACATTATTAGTAGTAGCAACAATTTTTATTTATAACATATTGTTTTTAAATTAAAATTAAGTATAGGTTTTACTACAAAATTAAATAAACATTTTGCAATGGATAAGTGTTGAAGTGTACAAAACAAGATTTGACATTTGAGTTTTGACTTTAGATTTTTACTAGATAGTGAAAATGATATTGACAATCTGTTATCAACAACTGAGCTTTTTACTATTTTAACAATAAACGTTGTATAAAAATTACGACATTGATTAGTAAAAATAATGTTTATATAATTAGTAGTTTTCCTTTATGTTACTTGAAATTATGGAATCTTTCTAAAATATAATTCATACTTTTTTATCGATTTTAGATACAATTACAAGTTTTGCAATCCTTAATGATATATTCAATACATTTCAATATTTTAAAGCTATATTTTGTTTTAGTCTTCCTTGATCTAGATAACACCTTGAGAAATGGGGAGAGAAGGAAGAAGAAAATAAAAATACAAGACGGTATAGGAAGCATTCATCTTACGCTTCCATTTGCCCTAATAAAACTCAGTTATAATAGGTGGCTACTATAATTGAGTGAAGCCTGGACTTAAATATTCCAAATATAAGATTTTTCCAACTCGATAGCGTTAGCGTTAACTTCGTTTTGAATGAAATAGAAGCAGTGTTCAAATATTTTATTTACTTAAAATAATTTGTTAAAGTCTCCAGATTATAAATTATGAGTGATATTAATCATTGCTGAGTTCCTTTTATAAACTGTATGTCTTGATGAAACTGTAGCGTTATAAATTTTATTTTATTTGTACTCATTAATTAATAATCCCCACCTCTATACATCCATACTTTGAAGTTTGTTGACTGTTGATTTAACAGTTCAGCTCAAACGTCAGATTTTTAAATTTGTGCTGATAGCTGTTGATAATATACAAGAAAAGTTTAAATAAATATAGTACAATGTTAAACGAAATCACATTATTATCACGCATACAGGTGTAATTGTGACATGTTTATTAAATTTTTAAAGTATTAAAATATATCAGTTTTTCCATAAAAGTACGATAATGGAAGAGCCAATAACACGTTATGAAAAAATTGACTTCTTGGGCGAGGGACAGGTATTTTTAGGTTCTTTTAAAAATATGTTACATATTTAATCTTTATAAATTGTTTAAATAATTATAACCTCAAATTGGAGAATCTAATAATAACAATTTTTTTTCTAATTTTTAAGTTTGCTACGGTGTATAAAGCTCGAGATGTAAAGACTGATAAAATTGTGGCTGTCAAGAAAATAAAAATTGGCTCTCGTTTGGAAGCCCAGGATGGAATTAATCGCACTGCCCTCAGAGAAATTAAACTATTGCAGGAATTGCAGCATATAAATCTCATTGGACTTCTTGGTAATCTTGTGTTTGTTTTATATTTTTAACTGTATTAAACTGACATAAACATAACTTCATGTTCTTCAAGATAGATGGACGGATGGACATTTAATAGTAACATTTAATATAAAATAATTATTACAAGTTGTTTTTCTGTTCATAGATGTATTTGGACAGAAATCAAATGTTTCTCTAGTATTTGACTTTATGGATACTGATCTGGAAATAGTTATTAAGGATAATAATATTGTACTTACACCTGCAAATGTTAAAGCCTACATGATAATGACTTTAAAAGGTAAGATGATTTGAAGAGTTTTTATTTAAAAATATTCTTACTTAATAACAAAAATTTGTATGGATAACTTTATTCTTTTCTTTATGTATTTTTAATGAATCTACTAATGTAGATTTGTAATCAAATATATTGTAAATTACACAAAAAAAACATCTACAACTTAAGTCTAAAAGTAAGTCACATAGAAAAACATCTAATTCCTCAATTATTTGCAATTTCTGTTTGAGTTAAAACATTCCTAAAAGTTGTTGGTTGTAGAACATTATTTCAAAATTGGCAGAAGGCTGTTATTGATAGCAATGTTTATATTGACTTAATGAGACTATTAGATACAAATTGCAGATGAATAAGGGCTGATCATGTTTTTATGTGTATGTTAAACATACTTTGTTATGTATCAATACCATAATACAATTTTGTATATATTAAATGTGCTTGAAATATTAACTTTATTTCACTATTATATATCTTATATACTTAATAATATAAACATTACTTTTAGGTTTGGAATATTTACATCAAAACTGGATTTTGCACAGGGATCTTAAGCCCAATAATTTACTAATTAATAGAGAAGGCATCTTAAAAATTGGTGATTTTGGTTTAGCGAAGGCATTTGGTTCACCATCTAGAATTAATACACATCAAGTGGTCACCAGATGGTACAGGTATAAAATTAAAATATCTATATTTGGAAAAAGTAAATAAATCTTCTTGATTTTAGAATTTTAATTTTGAATACGCATTATACAATTTACTATTATTATAATAATAATTATTATTTTATGTGCCAAAAATCGTTGTTCACATACTTTTGAATATAAGTTTTTTTTCATATACTTTTGAAAGCTGCAAGTCTAAAAGTAGTTAAAATTAAAAAAGATATTTCCAGGTTTCTCTGCTCCTACTTGAAATAATTATATAAATCTTTTATTATTATTTAAAACAAGTGTTAATGGGTGTGAGCCCCATCATAGAACTTCCAGGATAAGAAAAATGTTTCATTTTTATCATTTCGTTTTTATTTTCCATTCCATGATTGCTTTCACTCAAGTCGTATGTAGATATAGCATATTTATAACAATTCTTTTTTGTTCATTTTTTTTTTAATTTTCTTAAAAACCAAAAATACTACATAAATAATTAATGTCTCTTTTTTCAATTGTATGCTGTCATTAACACACAAAAAATACTAAATAGCTTGGGTGATTTCACTGAAAAACTAATTAGTTCTATGTTACACGAATACATATCAATGGGTATCTCAACCACCTCCACAGCACAACTAGTTTATAAGAAATTGCAAATACACTAATTAGTTTTTTCAATAAATAAAAAAAATGCTTTGTGTTTTGCTGAAAATCTCTTAGTTAAGTGAATACGCTTTAATAAGTCAATTCAATAATTAAAGCTCAAAAAAAATGGTGCCAAAGCAAAAGCTTACAAATATACCCACATACATACACAAGGACACACCCAGACACACATATATACGTGTTTTAAAAATGCCTGAAAAAGTAAAGATATAACTAAACAGCCATTAAAAAATTACAATAATTATTATATCTTCTTCAATCAGGATAAGTCATTTAATTTTCCTCTTACATTTTAGATCTCCAGAACTTTTGTTTGGAGCAAGACAGTATGGTACAGGAGTGGATATGTGGGCAGTGGGCTGCATTCTAGCGGAATTATTGCTCAGAGTGCCCTTTCTACCAGGAGAATCAGATTTAGACCAATTGTCACGCATATTTCAAGTATTTGGAACACCCTCTGAAGAAATTTGGCCTGTATGCATAATACTTAAATATTTTAATAACTTTATGCTAATTAATATTACTGTTACATGTAATTTAAGCTTTCGTTGTGTAGAGTCTAAATAAATTTATTTATTCCATCCAAATATTAATAATTTTTGACTAATATTAATAAAAATTTAATAATTAAATAAAGAATATAATTATTTCAATATTTTTATTTCATTTGCTTACTTTCCAGGGAATGAAGACTTTGACGGACTATGTGCAGTACAAGCAGTTCCCCGCTCAGCTACTACGGCACATCTTCAGTGCAGCGTCAGACGACTTGCTGCAACTGCTGGAGAGCCTGCTGGCGCTGTACCCGCCGCGACGGTGCGACTGCACTCAGGCACTGATGATGCCATATTTTAGGTAATTTTGGAAAGATTATAATCTTTAAAGGCTTTAAAATGTAATCATTCTTTTTCTTCTTTAAATTAATTTACACTTATAATTGATTAAGCACTCTCTTAGCATTATATCTTTTTGTAAAGATTTTATATATATATTTTTGAAAAGAATTCAAATATTGAATTTATAAAAATGTTTTTTTTTTATACTAATTATATTTGTTTGAATGTACTGACGTTGGAATTGACTAAGTAATTTCAAACCTTACTCATAAGCTTGAAGCATGACTAAATTGACTTGATTTTCTCCAATTACTTACATAAATCACCATAATTTTCAGTAACAAACCAGCACCATCACTGGGACCGAAGTTACCAATGCCGTCAAATGTTACTAAAATTGAAGTAGAGAAGCCATCTCTTAAAAGGAAGTTACTTGACAATATTGATGGGGGTTCTCTAGCAAAGAGACTTCAGTTTTGATGTCACCGTGGAATAAATTTAGTAAATGAGTTGAGATTCTCTGAATATTAATATTGACATTGAAATAGAAGTGCAATTTATAATAAAGTTATAAAAGGATGTTTAATCACCATGTTTTGTGCATTTTGAAAGGATGACGTCATAAAGCTGGTCTTATCATCCTGCTGACATAATATCAGTTTAAGACTATGAAATATATATTTGATAGTAACTGTTGTTTTATTAGTGACCAATTGAAGTTGGGTTTCGGTTTCGGCCAGTTTCGTCTAAAAATAGCAGAAATTCGTGTGTTATCGAATTATTGTTTCTTACTCGGCAAACTTCGAGACTAATTCGTGATACCCCGTCTTTTTAAGTTCACTTTGAAGAATATTCTTGAAAATATTTATCTTTTATATATTAATGATAAAAAAAATAAAATATGTTCTTTATATTTCATTCAACGAGGTGTATGCTCGATTTACTCATTCATATTGTATACTGAAATTTACAAAAGAAAATTTGTGGCCGAAACTGAGAGAAACTGAAAGTTCGGTTTCGGTTGAACAACATTTTCTATATTAATATTATAAAGCGGTATTTTTATTTAATCGCGATAAACTTCGAAAAAATTTTTGCGGGATCCGGCGAACAGTGCACCGCTGGCCGACAGCAGTCATTAGGGGACCAAATTGTAAGTTCGTATTTCCCAAAAAGCTGTCTCGTCTGTTAAAAAATCCCGGCAGTGCGTCAGCGCTGGTTGGTTGGTTGGTGCGACACGTTCGGGGGGCCCCGAGTGTCCCTGCTGTTTCGAAACTAGTCCCATCGGTGTGAAGATGTGCTTTACTGGTCTACCGGCCTATTTAAACTCCCAATCATTAAATAATGAGAAACAAGATGAGAAAAAATGATTTTATACAAGAATTTCACTATTTCACCCCAACTTTTAAATCAGATATATAAATTTAATCGAAGTTTTAAACCTGGTGCAGGCGTATGCGATTACGCGAGGGATGACATGCTTTAGACGTTCCCATAAATTTGAAGACCCCTGTTTTTCAGTGATGTCGTTACTGGTGGATAGGAGAAGATTTTTAACGCCTGTATCTACCAGTGGCACTGCGGAGGTATTAAGACGACTAGGTTCACAAACTACCTCAGCAATAAAGCTTAACATTGGTATTCGTCGGCTTAACTGGTGTTACTAGGGGATTTTAACGGACATCTTGATATTAGCTATATCCATGCCTGGACACAAACCATTCTGGGAGAGACAAGAGTCGTCTTACCCTCGCTTTGAATCTCTCTCAGCTGGTCCAAGACACCTACACACCTTATTGCTTGTAAATTCTGCTGAGGACTGATCCACACGCATACTCGGTGACTCCGCTAAATACCAGTCGGAGGTGTTGGAATCGGTTGAAAGATGAGCGAAGAAGATTGTAGGTGAAACCATCCTTATGACCTTGTCGGACCTTTTATCGGATACATTTCGGAAGGTGGGCGATGGAGTTGCACAACTTGATTCCCTCATCTCCCTTCCATCACTTAACAATGAAAAGTTCGGAAACTAGTATCGTTGTTTCCGACCATTTCTTGGTACAAAACATTTTGCTTCTATATTTATTTTAAGGATAGCAAAACTTTGGAATTTTCTACTACACCCTTTGCTCGTTGTTTTCGGACATTTACAATCTAAAGATTTTCAAATATACAGTAAATAGGTACCTTCTAGGTACACGTGTTAAATCTTACTATTTCGTACTATAGTCTTGCTTAACATAAGGCAGGTAGTCAAACGCGTACCTATTACGCAATAAAAAAAACTTTTTTCTGATTATAACAGGCGAGTATAGGCTATGTAGCACTACACTACATAATACATAATCGCATTTAAGAATACAAACGAATTGTAATTTTCATGTCGATTAGTAATTGGATAAGTACATTATTATTGTTTTATATTGATTCAAAAAAACAAACGTCACGGTGTGTGCGATAAGGATATCACTATACAAAGTCGAAATTAGCCGACTGCTTCTTTCCAAAGGTCGACGTTCATTCGTTTTGGCTCTGTAGTGTACTATTCTTTGTTATCAAAACAAAATCATTTATCCGCATATGAAATCGCAAATAATTGCTAGTTATAAATAAAACCACAATATAAATAATATAAGTATATTCTTAAAAGGTTATGTTCTCGTACAGAAATTTCTATCAGTTTTTATGAAGACAAATATATAGCAATGGAGTTAAATTAACTTTTGGTTATTTCTATTTCAAAACACAAGAACGGCACTTAAAACACAATGTCCCAAAACTTTTAATGAGCTGATTAGTTTGAAGACCACATATATATATTATATATAAGACATGTCTTTAGGGAATTCTACACAAGGTTTTTATAAATCCATTAATAAACATTTTTATAAATAACTAGAGATCGATTTATAGTACAATGTAAGAAAAGGTATATTATGTTTATTAAATAAATATATCAGTATGACGTCATCGCGGTCGCTCACACAACATGGCGTTTCGACATTCCACTGAAAAATCTGAAAAAAATACTATTAATAATAATAATATGCTTTACAACACCCGGCTCATAAAAAAATATAAACAATTAAAGAAATAAAAAAATGGTACATATTACAAAACTATTATTTTAGTTTTTTATTTGACTGAATAAGTAGTGTAAATGTATACTTATTATTAATATTATAAATTTATAATATTCGATCGTTAAACTAATATATATAATTTTCAATTCTTAATGTGATAAGAGATTTATATATATTCATTTCTTTTTTTATATTTTATAATATAAAAATTAATAACTAACCGCCATTTACATCATCTGTATTTCTGCTTGTTTTTTGAACTTTTTTCTTATTCTTCTTTATTTTAATCTGTACATAAAATTTTATCTATGCTTCTTTATGAATATTCGTAATCGTAGATTTTCCCTTTGATATTTGCAGTTTAATACATTTACACTTTCTGTAGGCAAACACAATTATTTATATAAAAACATTTAAAAAATTAAGTATTTTTTCAAGTTTTAGGAATATTTTACAGGAACCTCATTGCGTAAATTGATTATGTGCATTGTGTTAGCCAAAGAAAGTAAAAAAAATCATACAGTACAAATAACATAGATATAAAATAAATTATTATAATTATTGTCTTTTCTAAGTTCGCTATTAAATTTAAAAACTTAAAAATTTAAAAAGATATATAATTTACAATAAATCGTTTATAATGTACCTTAGGTGAATTAGACACAACGGACAGACGTCCATACACTCCATATTTTCTTTCATCTTCGGGTCGTAATGTCCCCATTTTTTTCATTACTAAATATATCTAAAACCAAACAACATTAAGGGATTTTTTGTATTTAATTTTTCCAGATCCATCGTTGCTATTATGTTTTTACAGATTTTTTCTTTCTATTGTGATGTTTATTTTTTTTCTGGTAGAGTATGGTTTGTAGCAATAAATTCGCCCACTGCGACTATTTTTGGACAAAATCAATAAATAAATACATATATAATTATCCGGTTGTACCCCTCCTCAGTATTATAGGCAATTTATCATGAGTTCAGATCATGGCGGAATCGCGGCGTGAAATGATCATACCACGAATGCGTTAGTTTTTTATATAAAACTAAATTCGTGTACAACTCGTCTTTTCATCATTGTATAGAAAAACTATGTCTATTAAGTATTATCATTATTTTTAATGATAAAATCCCATAAACAATTGGAAATAGCTAGAAATATTATAGTCGGACAAATTTCCGATAAAAAACGGAATAATTATATAAATTTACGAAAATACTTATAATACATTTAAATTACTTATAATTTAGTTATGACTTCTTACTACGACTGTATGACAGGGATAGCTCAAGACATCCCTGTTCTTATTCTAAATCTTAAAAAGAATGATTTAAATTTATTCACACAAGAATATCTTTTACTTCTCAGTATTGATATTATATGTTTTTGTGTACATATATATACCTGTTCGAGCATCCCATAGCTTCGTATAAGGAAATCTCTCTGTGCTAAAAGGTTCAGTCTCTCCCGTTCTTCTCGCTCCACTATAGCATCAGGTTCAAAAGAACACACCACATACGCTGGCTTCGACTCTTTTTCTTTTTCTTCTGGTTGAGTTACCTGGTGGAGAAAAAACTTTATTAATTAATTTTATGGTATAAGTGTACATAATATAACATGAATATATACTTTGAAACGAATAGACTAAATTTAATTATTTTTATTGTTAGGTTGTATATTTTTTTATATATTAGAGTTTTATAATTATATAAAATATGATATTATGGTACAAACATACATTCGTGACAACTAAATTATAATTTTTTTGCCGTATGATATAATGGTCAGTGGTTAGAGGCTCTGCTGGCCGAGCTAAAGATAGTGGGTTCAATTCCCACATTGGACAGTTTTTTGTATGAACCACAAATTGCTGTTTCGAGTCTGTGTATTATTTGTGTTATTTATGTATGTGAAACACAGAGATTATTTTGCTAGTGTGAGAGTATTAATAATAATAATAATAATTAAGTAACTAACTGTCTGTTGCAATAAAGATGATGGTTTAGAAGACAGTTTGGGCTTGTCTTCCTTTTTCTTAGGCTCACGAGGTCTCACTTTACTCTTTTCAGTAATAACGCTATGATTCACACTCCCTCCTTCTCCCTCCTTTTCCTTATCTTTTTTCTCCTTCGGTTTTTGTTCCTCCTCTTTAGTTTTCGGTTGTGAAGGTTTTTTAAGAGCTTCAGCTTTCGCCTTTGTTTGCTGTAATTATGAAAACCTTGTATTATTATAGTTTGACTCAAACACCAAGTATCATTTAGTAAATCAGTAGCATCGATAGTATCTAGTAGAATATTGGTCTGCGCAATACAAAAATCCTGGTGTGTAGAAACTTCCTTTGCAACCCTCAATAGCCCGCGGCCCCTCACCTGGAACTCCTCCCGCTGCAGTCGCGCGCAATCCCCCCTGGCGCGTGACGCCGCCGTGCCTGTGTACAGCGAGCCCGACGGCTGCTGGAACAGGCAGGCGTACTGCTCGCCCACGGGGTACACGCGCCTGGGGGCGGGGGACATGACAATCACTCTGGGATATTATAGGAATACGCAAGCACGCACGCACGCACACACACACGTACACGCACATACACGATCTATCTATGATCTGCCTACTGCTAGAACTATTTTTAGTGAGATGTTTTTGAATACCACTAAATAATATAGGTATAACTGTCTCATATAAGTAAATGTTCTAATTCTTCAAGACACAAATACTCATTTAATATACTTTTCTGATATTCACTGTATTTCTTATGTAATATTTAAAAAAAAGTGGTTAAAATTTGTATGTGGTCGATTTGTAAAAAATAAAATTAATTTATAAAATATTTACCGGAAGTTACCGAGATGTGTCTCCTCCCACTGTATTTGAGTCTGCCAGGGACTCTTCTCGGGTTCTTTTTCTTCTGTGGGTGCATATTCTGAAAACCTGGAAATATTTAAATCTAAGTCAAAAATTAATTACAATATAATAATATATTTACTAACACATTTTTTGTAATCGTTCATTTTTATAATATAACTATATTCCGCCCGCAGCTTCGTTCGTTAGTTTTCAATAACTGAGTTTATTTAATCATTATAAAAAATGAGTTAGTATTATTGACCGCCCTCCCAAAAGATTCAAGCATATTAAGTCAAGACTTGGTATTCAGTCCAATGGTGTATATTTGAACCACTATTGGAACCAACTTTGGCACCAACAGCACACAGACAGGCAAACAAGTATCTTTTCCCACCATACTATTATATGTAGTAAAGATAAAGCCAAATCTTTAAAATAAAATTTGTATAAAGTTGTTACGTAAGATATCTACATATGTCTCAACGGTTATAATTATTTTATATTTACCAATGTGTCTGCTTGTTTATCTACTTATATAATGATTAGAATTGGGTGGGTTTCATATTTATTTTTATCCTATATATAAACTAATTTTTACAGACATTAGAATTACAATTACAACAGATTATTTACAGACAGTTACGGAATTTTTGTTCACTTATAAAGAGCCCTCACCTAAATTCATTATAAGCCAAACTATAAAGCCCTAAACTAACGCCAATTTTCATTTAAATTGTTTTCTAAACCCCCTACTTGTTGGTTTGCAGCAGTCTATCCCGTATCCGTTTCCGATCCTCTTCCAGCACTCTCTTCTTATCGCACTGCCATATGTTAAGCATGGTGAGGGTGTCCGTCAACAAACTCTCCTTCACCTCTCGGTCCAGCTGTGTGTCCGTGTGGAAGCTGGGCGAATGATTCACCTTCGAAGATATCACTTGTTTATTGTTTTTAGAAATCTTAATAATTTGGAAGAATTAAACGATCTATTATTATTATCCAGATAATTATATCTTAGAAGTAATCATGGATCACGAAATAATTTAAGATTATGTGGCCAGCAATAAGACCTTCAATCACCTTTTCTCATGTATGTAAAATAAATTATATTGATTGTGTAGATATATTTTGATATAATTAATTGAGAATAAATGTGATACATATATATAGAATGAAAAATTACCTCTAAAATAAAAGGATGAAGCTTGTGATCCAGTAGAATATCGAAACCCAGTATCTCAAAGCAAGCGTGTACCTGTTAATAATAAACAATATTTGAAAATAACCTAAATAAGTAAAAATATATTTTTAATATAATATATAATATAATATAATAAACTACAATACTAATAAACGCCTAAAATTTTATATAGTGATAACTACTTAGAGGGGAGCAGGTAGCAACAGAGGTAGCAGACACCTTATTCGCTATGACAAACGAGATTCCTTGCAAATAACGTGTTACGTCATAATGTGCTCTAAACTTAAACGCCATTCATAAATGCACCATAGTATGGAATTGAACAATAATATTCTGTGTCACAAGGTAAATTGTCTATGGACAGTATTTGTCATTAGTATAGAGAATAAGATTCTACAATTTTCAAGAAATTTTTCGTAAGTGTATAAGATATTATTATTATTTTTCATATGTGTGTGCGTATCTGTTTAGCCATAGCGAATAAAGTGAAAAAAAACATGGCCGATATTTTATATATGCTACAATAATGATTGAACATTATAACCATATCGTGTGAAGGAAAGCAAGCGTGGTAGCTGTGTTTGAGTATGGGCCAGGCGGATATAATGGTCTTCACTATGACTTGGTCTATGGAATGCCACAACCTGTCCAGGTCCACGCCTTGGGACAGCAGGATCTTGTTTAACGTTGATATCTTGCTGATATGGGGAATAATTGTTAACTTAAATTTATTAATTTTAATACCGCATTGTTTTATTTATTGGTATTGGTAATAAGTCACTTTTATGAAACTACCCACCAATATTGATGCTTATCTAATATTATAAAGTGGAAGAGTTTGTTTGTATCAACGAGCTAATCATCGAAACTACAGGATGCATTTCAAAAATTGTTTATAATTATGGGATTCGAGCAAAATAATTAATGAATATAATTATATATCATTATTCCGCTAATCATCACAGACGTCAATCCGCGACGTGAACTCGGCAGAGTTCACGCCGCGATTTCGCCATGATCTCAGCTCATGAATACCGATAATAATAACATAAATACAGCCGGATATATAATAGTAATCAGGCATTACGAAAGTTTACAAACAAAAATTAATGAAAATTAATGAAAATTACAAAAGCGATTATCCGCTAGTGCGAAAATGTTCTAACCCCCTTACTAATAAAAATAGTTATAAAAAGAACAACATATTTTGTCGGGGATGTTTTTTACACATTTGACGAAAATCGTTAGTGAGAAAGTTACAAAAGCATAAGTTCTATTGAGTATAAATATTTTAATTAGTTTCGGTAAAAATTCAGTGAATTGTTGAGCGAAGCGAGCATAGCTCTCTATGAAACTTTTCTGCATCCTTTGTGCAAACATCAATCAAAACGATATATCCGATAATTTCCAAATTTTGCACACTTAAATGTTGTTAAGGAATAATTACGGAAAAACTAAAATGCCATAGACTACAATGGGAAAAATTTTTGACGCGAAAATTTAGCTTTACAATGAAAAAAAAATAAATATAAAAATAAAATATTTGAGGACAGAATGCGTCCACGTTTTGTAAATGCATCTTCGGTGCTCTTTGCACCTGGCTTCGCTCATTATTTATTTTTATAATATTTTGCAACCGCAGCGAGTTACATTGAGGTCTGGTTCGCCATCCTAGTAATATGTATGAACAAAGCTGAGGATAATCTGATAAATACTATACCGTTTACTTCCAGCCTCCGAGTCGTACACGTAAGTACGGCTATGCTTGTTGAGAGCGTAGTTAGTGAGGTGCATGAACACATTAGTAGTGTTGTTAACATTGGGATCCGCGTAACGACTGGTGGCGAACCTATATTAAAATGAAACAAATACACCATTGAGATTTTTAATTAGAATTTTTTTATATAAAAAAAATATCTATCAAATTAATGAATGTATAATAAATATTTTCTATAATTTTGCAATCAAAACTAAAATAAATAATATTTATAAACATTTTATAAAAGAAAAATCCCGATATTGACTAAATATAGGAAGATATATTCATCGCAGCGAGTACATTGTAGCTCAATTGGCAAAATATATAATCCCAGAGGACGCAGGTTCTGATACTGCCCGTGATTGTTAATGTTTTATTATATTATTAGTATAAAAAAATTTGAAATTAAGGTGTTTTGTGATACAAACCTGACAAGTCCTTCATTATACACAAATATCCGGAGTGGATCACAAGAAGTTATGAGAGTGTATACTCTAATATCGAACTTATACCCATCGACTAGATACGGCTTCGACAGATATACCTGTGATAGAATAAATTATCTGTACCAATATTAAAAAATGGAAAATTTATTTGTTTAAACGTACTTATCTTTGAAATTATTATTTTCTGATTTGGATAGGTAAGTTCATGACAAAGGCTCTGGTAGTAGGATTAAACGCGAGTAGAATCGCAGGGCACGTTAGTACAATATATTTTTAACTATATTTTTTTAATGAAAGAACTGTTCAAATAATATAGTTTCATGCTATTGCTATTCATATAATTTTTTGAATATACTCTTATTAGATACAATTTTTTTATTAAAAAAAAAAAATTTTCTTTAATAAAATTTGTTCCGTGCCGTGAGATTTGACACAACAATTCACAATTTCACAAACAATGGTCCCATATGGGAATTAAACCCACAATCTTTGATTTAGAATCAATAACCAAAGATAAATAAATAATTTAAGATGAACAGATGGTAAATGGTTAAACTCACTTGACATATCAGTTTGTCAGTAGGTTTAATTTCTTTAAGTGATTTAGTGAGGTAGATGCCTCGTCCCTGGCTCCCGCACTCAGGCTTTATTATGAACGTCTTGTTCTTACGTGACTTGCTGTAGTTCAAAGCCTCACCAAAACTGAACAATTATGAATATTATACTATTTGAATAAAACTATTTTACGAATTGAACTGACTTGAATTGAGCTGACTGACAGAATAATATAAACTAATTGAGCTGAGCAAAGCGAAGCTCTTACTGGTCAAAAGTGTGTTTCGTTACTAATGCAACTCCTCCTAGACGAATAATGGTAGGATGTCGAAAATTAACAGAATTGTCGAGGACAATGACTTATAGGTCCTGAAGTTTTCTGGTGACATTTGTGATTGTAGTTTTTTATTAAATGGGTAAAGTGTGTCCCATAGAATTAACATGTGTCCCGTATAGTAGCGGACCTAGTATTATTAGAATTTAACTAGCATTTTATAGGACCAGGGGTAGCCAACAGATATCTACTGTCTGCTTTTCTAATTCTTTGCGATTTAAGGACTAGTTTTTTTTAAACTATACTCCAATAATTTTCGTAATATTTAGGACGGGAACAGGTAGGTACCGATATTTTTTTTCTTTGCCCGCGATCGACTAACCTAGGGGCCCGATCGGTAATTTGTCCTCCCAGAAACTCAATTCAACAGATATTTTAGAAATTTCGAAACCCATGACAGGTTTTGTTTTAATTTCATTTGTATTATAAGCTGCAAGTCATTCATCTAAATTTGGCGCCAAAATTATGAATTTTTTTTTAAATTATTTTTCTGCAAATTTACGGCTGGAGATTTTTAAAACGCAACCATAACCCACTTTTTAATACGCAGCTATCGTCCCATAATCACTGGGACAAAAAATTACTTACGCTCTTAATATATAACATATATCAATTATTAATGTTTCCTTTTTTTTGATAGTGATTTGACAAAAAACCAGGTTAGTTTACTATTTTAGAAAGCTATCTTTTAAAGTTATCTTTTTTTATTTTGTTAATGTCAAAGACAACTCACTCAGCGGGTAAGCACCAGGTTTTTGGAAAGAAATTGTACTCCTTTGGATATATTTTTTGCATCCTATTGAGATTTCTCGCTAACAAATCCTTTCTGCAATGAGAAATCTCAGATTTATATGAAAGAAGTCTTAAAAATTTTTTTTTTTTTTAATTTGTCACCTGCAGATCTCCAGCATCCCAGGGAAGTGGTTAATCCGCTGGAACCTTTTCATTTCCTTGGCTCTCTCTACAGACACACTCATATCCGTCCAATAAAAATTCCAAGCTTCCTCTTCAGAAACTTCTCTCATGCCGAATGCACTCGCCACTTTACGAATAGACTCATACCGACAGTTTGTCAGACATATTGATATTTGGGATCTAAATTTGAAAAACATAAAAGTTTTGTGATAAATTAGCTATGTATGTAATAAAATATATATACTTATTATAATATACAATGAAATAATAGTACTTTTCAAGTGCCACAAGGTATAATAGGTACAGGTTTCAATCCTGCTCTTATTAAACTATATTAAATTAAATATAGAAAAGATAAAACTATCTTGTGGTATCTTGAAAAATGCAATGTCTCACTGGAGCCAAAACACTATAAACTCATCAATATTTACGAGAAAATTTACAGGATTTCTAAGCAAAAGATTTTCGTGGACAATTTAAACTCCAATCATTTGATTCAAATGGCGATATATTCAGATTTTTGAGTTACAACAAGATTGCTTTCTGGTGTCAATATTATAATCTTTACATATTTATAGACAATTATAAACATCCTTTCAGATTAAGTTTTCTTTTTGTAGCTTTTGTATGAATAAACATACCTCTTTCTTTTCTTTTTTTTACGTGCAGCTTCAATAGGAATAATTGGAGCAGTGCTGGAAGTTGGCTGGGAAGTGTCATCCTCACCATATAATTTGCTATCATAGTTATGCATAAGAATAGTTGCAATTTTATCTGCCATATCCTCTTTTACTAGCTCAGGTAATGTTTTCTCTTCTATAAAATATTTAAAGAATATTTACATGTCTATTACATTCCATTGAAATTCTGTTAATATATACCTTTATCATTTTTTCTTTTAGACACTGTGTATGTCTGTTTTGAACCATGAAGTGATTGATGATCTTCATCATTTAAGAAAGTGTCATGTAATTCTAGATGCTGAAATGAAAATTAAAAAAAAAACCTTGTTCGTATATTTATATTTTGTTAAACTTCGTATTTTTATGTTTGGCAATTTCATATTATAAATAATAAAGAATTAAATAAACTTACCGCCATTTATTATAATTATTATATTAATATATACCTAACATTAATTCAAAAAATTATAATTGTTGCGCACGACATTCTCATCAAATAACAAGTTTAATGTTTCAAAAAAGAAAAACGGAGGCCTAAAACACGACCCAAAGTGTGCTGCAAATTTACAAATTGAATAAGAGTATCTTATGAATGTAAATGATAAATGGATAATGTAAAATTACACATACAAAACTTCGTTTGAACGATTTTCATAAAAATTTTGCTGGTTAAGACATTTTCTGGGACACTGTTTTTTGTTTTTGTTTCCTGTCAGCTGACTGTCAATGTCAAATTAAAACCTAAATATTTTCTTCCGGTTACATTAGATTCTTACATTAAAAAGTTACAAGAAACAAATTGTTTGCCTTTGTCCATAGTTAATCATTCGCCGATTAATATAAAATATAATTTTGATAACATCACACATAAGTTTACATTTTTACTTAACACTTATTAGTTTGATAAAATATTCTAAAAAATTTAAACCTTATTACTTTGAATCACTTTCAAACTTTTATATTAATTTATTATAATATTATTAAATTAAAATATAATAAAATAAGCAGTATATTAGTAAGAAAATACAAATAATGAAACGCAAATTTATTTTTCTGTTATATCTGTGCTCAATGCTCTAGTCGTCAAATTCTAGTGCTGCATAAAATTGCTATTCCGCCAAAGTACAGAGTCATCTAGAATTGATAAAATGGCAGAAGGCCAGGAGGAACCTAAAAAGATTACAATTACTGTAAAAACTCCAAAAGAAAAGCAGCAAGTTGAAATCGAGGAAGATGCAGATATCAAAAAAGTAAGTACGGCGACGCTAGGATCCTTTTTCATGGCGTAATAACATAGATATTGCATACGCAATCAGTGATGACATTCCTGTAATCATTCGGCAACAAATTATATGCGTTTGTGTGCTTTCAGCTCAAGGAAGTATTGTCCCCTAAATTCAATGCCGAGCCTGAGCAACTATGTCTAATCTTCGCTGGAAAAATAATGAATGATTCAGATACTATGAAGCAACATAACATCAAGGATGGTTTGACAGTTCATCTTGTTATCAAGACTCCTCCAAGACCTGAACCTGAAGGGGCTGCGCGCCGCCCGCCAGGTTAAACACATGTTCATAATTTGAGATAATGGCAGACATTTTTAATTAGTTAATGAAAACATTAAAAATTAATTTGAGTTGATAGCTATGCTAATTACCAAAAACAGGGAACCTATTTTTAATAGTGTGATGTGATGTGTATTAAAAGTTGTGTTCTATTTTAGCTGATATTGGTGCTACACCTTTTGGATTGAATTCGCTTGGAGGCCTTGCAGGCCTGGAGAGTTTGGGTCTTGGTCAAAGCACCTTTATGGATTTACAGGTAAGTTATTTATTATACTTTTAAAATAAACTCTTAAATTTTAAATACCAATGCCAATTTAAATGCATACCTATTATAATATTAATAATAATATTACTTATTGTACACACAAATCTAACAAAAATTGAAAAAATATGTTAACAAAAAAAAAATTGTACAAATTAGGCTTATCAAAATCATAATGTCTAAATATATAGTTGGTATATTTTTAGTTTCCAATATCTAAGTAGTTCAACAGTTAAAATAAGGATGGTTATATCAGTAGTTCTTAAAACACATAATTATCCTTAGATTTGAATTACTTAAATTTAATCACATATTTAATATTTGTATAAAGTTTTGAATTAACATATTTATATTGTCTGATAACAAGTTACGTAATTTAAAGTCTTGTTGTTCTGAATTGTTTTAAATATCTATAAAATTATGATTAAATGTATATAATCAAAACCATCATGTATGTGTATATAAATAATAGTTTTTTTCAATTTCTGTTTGTTTATGAATCAGGCAAACAGATTTTTTGTATATAATTGGTGTTAATTTATTTTTGGGAAATTATTTTGATTTTTAGAAGAAAAAATTTTGCAATAAAATTATGTATGGACTTTTAATTTTAATGGCTTTAAAAACATGGTTTCTTTTTTATATTGAGAAAAAAAGTCTTTATAAGAAGAATTGCAATATTTTAAATATCTTAGTGGCACAAGTTATTGAAGTTGCAGGCTAATAAATTTATGAGAATCTGCAACTTACTGGTTACTTGTTATTAATATTAAATGTTTTGAAAAATAAGATACTTTTAACATATGCATTTAAACAGTCCACATGTTGACACTAAAAACAATGCAAGGCATTCATATAAAATACATAATTTATATATTAAATTGAACATTAAAACTATCCCTCAATAAATTTATTAATAATAAAAAGATTCATTTATCTATTCATACCCACTTATAGTTCTAGCAAGTTATAAGTAATTACCGTGACATTGGAATATTTAATCTGTATTATTGATTTAATATGTTGAAATTTTCATAGTGAAATATTACAGACATTTCCATGCCATACATATTACATATTACAGACATATTTTTTTTTGCCATAGTCTAAAATGAAACTATATTTACATTAGTTTAATAATATATTTGCATTAAAGGCTCGTATGCAACAAGAGCTCTTGTCCAATCCTGACATGCTCCGTCAAGTGCTGGACAACCCGCTGGTGCAGCAAATGATGAATGATCCAGAAAACATGCGCACTCTCATCACTTCTAACCCACAAATGCAAGATTTGATGGCGGTAAGTGCAAAATTAGTTTATAGAGATTTAAAGCGGATTCCTATAAGAAAAATTTTTTTTATCGAATCCTGTATAAACAACCATTCTTTCTGAAATATTTTTTGAATTATTTAAAACCGCTTTTTAATAAACAATGAGGTTTTAATTAATATACTTCACTAGAAGATATTATCCATTTTACCGTTTATTCTCATACAAATACTTGATATTAACATTTTATAATTAATTAAACTTTCCCATTTCTTTTGTTACTAAAATAATAATATCACAAATGTCGAATATATAACAAAATTTTAGTTTATTTAATTTTTTTATTCTAGTTGTTTTATACAGATACTATGTTTTCAGCGGAATCCTGAAATAAGCCACATGCTGAACAATCCAGAACTGTTGCGCCAAACCATGGAATTGGCACGGAACCCTGCCATGCTGCAAGAATTAATGAGGTCCCATGATCGAGCTCTGTCCAATTTGGAGAGTATACCCGGTAAATAATTTAATAATAATATCTGTTATGAGAAGCAAATTTAAATTATTTTATCTAATAGTAAGTTATATTTAATTGATAATTGGATGATTTTTACTATTTAGTTTAGTTGTTTATTTATTTTTTTAATTTTTTTTTTATTCACATAACCATAATAACAATTACAAACCTATTACCTTTGTTAATATTGTTTTCATAAATATGTAATATACATTGAGTTTTAACAATTGGATACACATTATGTTCTTAAAGTACTCACTAGTTTTTTTATGAGTTATATTATTTGCTTTAAATTTTTAACAAAATTTGTTTCAAACTGTAGAGCGTATCATATAATAAACAATAAATAAATAAATTAGTCATCATACGATCAAAATACACTTAAATAAAAGATTTCTTGCCACGCACCACCACCTTGTGGAAGCAGCTTTCTCATGCGGTGTTTCCGACCAATACGACTTAGGGATTTTCTAGAAACGAAATTATATATCTCTAAATGACCGGCAACACACTTCAAACCCGTCAGGGACTGCAAGTGTACATGGGCCGCTATGACCACTTTCCATCAGGTGGTTCGCCTGTTCGTTTGCCCCCTATGGCATAAAATAAAAAAAAATCATCAGTCTATTGCAGACCACTGCAGGACATAGGCCTCCCAAAATTTGCGCCACAATACCTGGTCTTCCGCCTTCCGTACCGTTCCCTCTCCGCTAATGTCTTTAGGCCATCAGTCCACCAGTTTCGGTTTGCCGAGTCGTGGTCTCCACTCTGGGACACGTTTTAATAAATAAATATATCAGGTGAATTCAAATTTATAAAAGTATTTTGTTATTAAATGATCTTGTTTCTTCCAGGTGGTTACAACGCACTGCAGCGCATGTATCGAGACATCCAGGAGCCAATGTTGAATGTAGCTAGCAGCATGGCAGGGAACCCATTCTCGGGACTAGTAGACAATTCTGGTAAAATATATATTATGGGTTTCCTTAAATAAAAAAAAATTAATTAACCTTTAAATCATGGAATTTCTTTAAGAATCTTTGCGCCCAAAGTGGTTGAACTTTGGGCGCTTTTTAGCATTGTTACACAAATACACATACACAAATAGTTGTTTTGGATGTGTTTAAATAAATCACTTAAATAAGGTCATTCCACTTTTTTTAAGTACAGTATAATTCGTACTGAAATTGTCCTAGATAACTTCACGTTTGTCTTTTTTATTATCATGTAACTTCTCACTTTTGAGCCGTCATTTTGCTAGAAAAAATGTTTTCTGGGTTGGAGACATAACCATTTTATTTTTTTTATGAGAGTAAATAAAATTGGAGTAAATAAGAACTTTAGTTACCTTTTCATGGGCCTATTAAATAGCATTTTAAATCTTGAAAAACAGCCAAATAATAATATTAACAAAATTTTATATCTAATAATATACTTATAATTTGAAAATTATTTCAGATGGCACCAATCCCCAACAAGGTGCAGAAAATCGCCAACCCCTCCCAAACCCCTGGCAGCGAGGTGGTTCCAACACCTCAACTACTTCAGGCAATCCCGGACCAGGGCTCATCAACACCCCAGGCATGCAGTCATTGCTACAACAAATGTCTGAGAACCCTCGTCTTGTGCAGTCTATGCTATCTGCCCCATATACTAATAGCATGTTACAAGCTCTGGCAGCTGACCCAGAAATGGCGTCCCAGCTTATTAATCAGGTAATTATGTTAAAAAACTTTATCATTTTGATATAAAAAAATTACATATCATCATGTTTTTGAGATCATAATAATATAATCTTTTCTATCTATCTTTTTTTAAATAAATATAGAATGAAAACTTTATTGATGTGGACAGGATACAAACCTACGACTCATGGTAGAATCTTATCAATACCAAATGAGATATACTATCAGCTAGCCTTCTCTTATAAGTCTAGTATTTTATATATAAATGACTTTTTTGTGGAATACATCTTTTAACTTTCTTTCCATAGGTTGAATCTATATATTGTATCCATTATTATTTTGTTTCAGAATCCAATGTTTGCTAATAACCCTCAACTGCAAGACCAGATCCGTACCATGATGCCTCAGATGCTAACCCAGCTGCAAAATCCTGAAATGCAGCAGATGATGTCTAATCCACAGGTATGTGAACCTATTCCTACAAAGTGTTTTTTGTTTCAAAAACATGCATTGCACTTTTATCAATGGACTCGGTCAGTCATCCCAATGAAACTCCATGGATAGTTTTATAAATTTAATTAGAGTCATCACTCTTAGGTAAAACAGTTAATGTTTTACAAATGAGCAAGTCTCGATTTAAACTCTATATGATCCGGTTTCAAATATAGATAATTTATATCTTAAAAATAAGTCTTATTTTCTATATACTACTTAACTTGTAAGGTAAAACAAAATTGTATAGAGGATCCCTATTAGTCAAGTTTTGTAGTAAACCAATGTACACATTGGTTTTAATTTTTGTGTTTAAATACAACAGATACTGAGCATTTGATATTTAGCTGCTGGCTTATAGACAGTAAATTGTATTTTGTATATTTATTCCAGGCCTTGAACGCTCTGCTGCAAATTCAACAAGGCATGGAGCAGTTGCGCGCGGCGGCTCCCAGCCTCGTCAACAACATGGGCTTCGGTGCTGCGGCCGCCGGGGCCACGCCCCCCGCGGCGCCCCCCGCCGCGCCGCCCGCACAGCCCGCACAGCAGCAGGGGCGACAGGCGCAGAACTCAGAGCTGTTCACACAGGTCACTTACTAGACATATTACAAATTGCCTTATGTTACTACTAGGAAATGTCACACTGTAGTGGCATAGTTATTAAGGGTTAGACCATACAGAAAACCGACTTCATAACCCATGAATACTTACATCTGTATTAATATGTACTTGTTTTGGTGTGGAACCATATTCATTACAAATAGCCATAACTACACCTACGAAATGTTTCAATAAAGTTTCTCAGTTCCCAAGGATGAGTCCATAGACAAAACCAACAAGAAATTCTATCAATAATTACAGCGTTTTACATCTGTAAAAATATGTACTTTTTTGATGTTACTGTACCCTGAGCACATAGTGTATATAATGATTATAATATTTATTTTGCTAAACTCAAACATTACGATCGTTTTTTTTATTGTTTTATACATATAAAATAGTTGAGTGTTTTTTCTTACCTTTTATCAATCTATGCTTTTTAATAGTAATATATTTTTAAAAATACTATAATACTAATATACAAGTGTACATTCCAGTTCATGCAACGAATGGTATCAGCGATGGCAAACAACCAAACTAACACTCAGCAGCCACCCGAGCAACGCTACTCTCAGCAGCTTGAACAACTCACAGCCATGGGATTCCTCAACAGAGATGCTAATTTGCAAGGTAAATTAAATTATTTCTGTTTATATTAATATATATTTTATCGATTATAATTAAATAAAAAAATATTAATTAATATATATTTTATTTCCAGCTTTGATTGCTACATTCGGGGATGTGAATGCGGCAGTGGAAAGGTTACTTGCCCTCGGTCAATTGTCTATGAGCTAACACACTCGCAGAGCCACTGTCGAACAGAATTCACTTGTACCACAATATTGAATACACAATGCTATAACTAAGTTATTATACATTATTTGTTTATTTTACTAAAAGTATATAATCTATTCATTATCCTGTCCCCCTTCGCCATAGCGACTGTATGTTTGAAAGTGTGGTGCAAGTGTTGTAGAGTAACATTATTAAAATTGACATAACATCGTCAGAGGTTATTTTTTATTGAAATTCAACTATCAAATGTATGATTTTTATAGATGGTTTCTTAAATTTATTCATTCCTTATTTTAGGTGATAAAAAATTGTTTCATTATAAAATAAAACCAAATCTAAATATTTGACTAAGGTATTTTGTAATCTTAGTTATTTTATTTAGTGATTATTCACAAACTGTTTTATGTCTCACAATGCTATTTTTACATGGTTTAGTTTCCTAAACTAAGGTAAATGATGTAGGTTTATGTAAATAGTTTTGCTTTAAAAACTAGTAAAGACAATCCTGGCAATAAATTGAATGCTATATATGTGCTATATGTACAGTCACTTTTAATTTTTGTTTGTATAATGCTTCAAACATATGGTAGTGTGTAATGTATAAAACGGGAGTATGAACGCACCATTTTCTGAAAACTGCTGTATTTTTTTAATATATATTTTAAATATTACACTCAAAGGATTGCCATGGGTCTAATTTAGTTCAGAAAGTTTTCTAAACGTGTGTTTCACTTGAGTTTTAGGTTTCAAATGGTAAAGAATCACGTTTGTAGGAGTTTGAATCGGTGTTTGATGACTGTACAGTTTATTTCGAAATTTTCTTAAGGTGGTAGATCCTTTATATTAAGCTATGCGCTTTATTCTATTCAATGTGTAGCAAATTACATTTAAGTTGTAAACAACAAAACAGATGACTGTTGCTCAGTTTTGTTAAGGATTTCGTTAAATTTCCAAGAATTATATAGAATAATATTAATACAAAAATACTAATTATGTATCAATAAAGTTTGAAAACGCTTATAAAGTTGTTTTTTATTTAAATACTATTTAGCGTAATTTATTATTTTAACGCAACGGTTTCGCAATTTATTATTTTCAGTTTTACCTATTGGGAACGGACTCTTAGTATTCTCCGGAAAGACTGATCGATAGCTATTTAAACTTGAGACTGATTTTATATCCGTTTTCTCAGTACTCCTTGGAAACCAATGACCTGAGCCAGGCGAAGCTCTTACCGTTTAAAAGTGTTTCCTTACTAATGCCACTCCTAAGCGAATAATGGCAGGATGTCGAAAATTTGCAGAGTTTTCGAGGACAGTGAATTATAGGTCCTGAATTTTTTGGTGACATTTGTGATTGTAGTTTTTTAGTAAGTGGGCAAGAGTGTCCAATAGAGTTAAAATGTGAAGCGTTTTAAAATCTATAAAAACTAGAAATAAAAATAAACTTTCAACGCAGCTATTTCGTCTGCAAAAAGTTAAAAAATTCTTCATGGGCATGAGTGTTCGCACGTATAATAAGCTTCCACAAGATATCTTAGACCTTCCTTTACTTGCTTTTAAATCTAAAATTAAAAGTATACTGTTAAATAAAGCTTATTATAGCATACAAGAATTCTTAGTTGATCGTATTTCGATCAAGTATAAGGTTAGGTTGTGGAGCGTTGGTTGTTGACTCATTTGCAGGATATTCTAATCTGTACATCAAACATTGTTCACATATTTTAAAAAGAGCAACTGTTGAGGTTCTGGCCAGCTCTTCTCAACAGAACAGCATTCCGAGCTGGTGGTAGCTTAAGGACGGACTGACTACTGACATTTTTATAATGTAATAATTGACGATTCAAAAGTGCGTGTAAATGCCTATTTGAATAAAGATAATTTGAATTTGAATTCAGCTTCATCCACCGTGCACAGTAGCGGACCTAGTTATGTTACTTAACTTTTAGTTAATAAATATATCCAATTTGTTAATTGAAGAATTGAAATATAATAATTGGCTTTCATTTTCAACTATACGGTTTAATTTATTACAAATTATCGTTGGCCTTACTCTTATTTTATAGAATTGAAAAATTACGCTAACGCGATCGTTTTGGTTGCATGACTCGAACTAAATAGTATGTTTTTCCAATGTCTAAATGTATGTTAGCTTTGCATAAGGATTTTATATTTTTACCTTGATTGAGCTGGAGCGCTATCAAATTAATGCATTTTATGAACTCTTAATCAATGAAATACTATAATGGTATCAACGGTACTTTTTTTATCAATGGTTCTCCGTTTCTCCACATTAGAAATACAATGACAGCATTTAGAGCTTTCCAGTGACAGCTGACATCTGACAATAAATCTATAAATTATTTATTTGATGCAGTAGAAAATGTTCAAAAAAATTCTCTTCTTAACACTTAGTAAAATGTTAAAAACCTAGCATCTATTATTAGAAGTAGGATTATCTCTCGGAAATGCATTTTATAAATATAATTTACTGATAATTTGATTGATAACTATCAGTTGGAGATATCAGGCTCTATTAAATACTTAAATATCGGTAAATACTTTTAAATTAAATGATTTTAGGTTTAAATGTATAGAAGTGAATTGAAGCTCGTTTAACTTTAATTTCAGATAATGATGTATTCTCCGCGTCAAAAAATACTATGGTTTGCATTTACTTCGAGAATGTTTATTCTATTTCTTCAAGGAGTATCAAATGTGATTCCGGACCATGATGCCAAAGTTTTCATCAGTCCTGAAGACCCAACCTTGCGTACAAGTAAAGTTGACGTTATTGTTGAATTATTTTTAGGTGGCATGAAAAGGTGGGACTCTCAATACTTCATGCACATAGCACAATATGGATACACCTATGAAAATTGTCTAGCATTTTTTCCATTGTTTCCTTTAATAGTAAGGTATGTTGCATATGTACTAAACAGTGTTTTAGGAAATTTTATAAATTTCCACAGTACCATGTTGATATCTGCAACGATAGTGAATTTTTTGATTTTTATGAAATCTGCTGATATTTTACACAAATTAAGTGTTAGAGTTCTTAGAAGTGAAAGCAGAGCATATAAATCAGTAATATTATATTGTGTAAATCCAGCAAGTATATTTTTTTCAGCACCATATTCGGAATCTTTGTTTGCATTGATGTCCTTTTATACCATGTTTAAATGCACTGAAAACGAAACTTTACGTTTTGCTAATATAGATATATTAAGTGCTTTACCGGCTGGGTTCTCTATGATAACTCGGTCCAACGGTTTAGTAAATTTAGGATTTATATTCTATACTAGTTTTAAGAATGTGATAGAAAGGACTTTACCAGAAATTGTGTACAAATATAAAACTTTGAAGCATAGAATAATACTACCAGTTTTATTGTTACCACTTTTAACATCTTGTGTGGCACTGTTTTTAACTGTGATAGTAGCAATTTTTCCATTTGTATTAGTTCAAACATACAATTACTTTAAGTTTTGTGTTCAAAATGAACATAATCTGCCAGAGTTTTTATCAAATACAGAGTTTCTGTTGCCTGGGACAGCTGAAAGTCCATGGTGTAACAGCTCATTGCCTCTTTCTTACTCTTATGTACAAAGCCACTATTGGGATGTAGGTCCTTTTAAATACTACAAGCTTAAACAAATTCCGAACTTCATTCTTGCCTCACCTATTGTCCTTTTGATTTTATACAATTGTTTATCATATTTGAAAAACAATATATGGCTGTTCTTTAGGCTTGGTTTGAGGCAAAATATATTTAATTTTGGATATTCTAATAAAGTACCTTATAGACAAAAGCAATATACTAAGAATTTTGGGGCCAATGATCCTGTTTTCTTTGTATACATAGTACATATACTATTTTTAACATTATTTTGCATAGTGTTTGTTCATATACAAGTGGCAACCAGATTTCTGTCCTCGGCTAGTCCAGTGCTGTATTGGATATGTTCAAGCAAAATGAATGTTGGTCCTACACCAACTTCTGACCAAAACACTATAAATGAACATTTCCGTCGTATAGGTATCGGGAAAAGGATACCACCTCACCATTTATCAATAGCAAACTTGGAGGGTGTTGATAATATGTACAGTAAGTGGAAAACATTTATTATATCCAGAAGAATGCCAGACTTTCAGTCTCAAATTATTCAATGTTACTTTCTGGGATATCTTGTAATTGGGACCATCCTGTTTTCCAATTTTTATCCATGGACTTAATTAACATCAGCTATGAAATATGTGGTTTTTAAAGCACTTTTCTATTTAATAGGTACATATTTTAATTATGTAGGTTCACAAAGTACATATCATTCCAAACTATTGACATATCATGACATTCATTTATGAAACAAACATTAAAGTTTTTCTTATATAATAGTCCATAGATAGTTGACACTGCTTGAACACTAATTAATTAATGCAAAGGGGCCTTTTGAAAACAAGTCCATTATACATTTTAACTATAGATAATAAACGCTAGATAGATATAGTAGGTAGTTTTCAATTGAATTGACTTCATTCAAAGCAAAATTTTAAATCTAGTTAAGACGGTTCTAGTCATATTTTAAATAAATGAATATTAATAATTTTTAAAAAATACACCAAATATTATAATAAATGTGGCAATGAAAGGCAATAATTGGATTTTTATCTATAAAAGTTTTAAAGGTTTTATAGTTTGTATTTTATAAGAAAACTTAAAACATTGTCATTGTTTTAATAAGAATATGCACAACTTAGTTCTAGTCTTATAATATTAAAAAAAAATCATACTTATATTTTTACTGTTTTAAAATTGATTTTTATTTGTAATGAGGTTGTGATTCTATTTTTATTAACTGCACTATCTCACCAACCAATCGCTTAAGATTTGAAGCTTCCCATTATGAATTTCTTCAATAAAGTTTTGAATTTCAATAATTTTTTATTTACCCTTATGACGATTTACTTCTAGGCAAAGGAGATAGACTATAGTAGTATGTTTATTTTTTTATGTAAATACTATAAAAAATAGTGGAAAATTACTTCTCACCCTTAATACAATGTTATGTATTTTTATATTTAAAAAAAAACTGTTTATATTTCAATTTCTTTTATTGAAAGAATTTGAAACTTCAAGGTAAGTATAAATAAAAAATTCCTTCCTGAAAATACAAAATCTAAATATATTCTTAGACATTTTACATAAAATAGGCAGTAACGTTTTAATAATACTAGATTGGATTGTTTTAAAAGGTAAAAAATGATTTACTTTGATTTCTAATTTTCGATCTTTTTGTATTAATGATACGGCTAATGATACAGCAAATATTATTTAGTTGTATAAATGAATTACTATGAATTTAAAAAAATGATAAAAAAATACAATCACGGCACAAATTGTGTTTTAAAGTTTATACAAACTGTATTATAATTTAATAAAAATATTTTTGCTCTTTGATCAAATATAATGCCCTTCATTTAAGTATAATAACCTGGCCTAATTTATAGATTCTACTGCAATTTATAGATCACACAATCACTTGTAGGTAATACTAAGGTTATATTTAATTTATTGATATCCATATCCTATTATATGGCTTATCTAAAATCTTAATTTATCGGAGCCAGCGTTCATCTCAGATCGTTTTCAATGGTTCAGTTGGTACTATCAGCAACACATTCTGATATGGAAGGTCTGGGCGAGTCCGCAGTGGAGTCCGGCAACATCTGTTCGTCGAGTCTGTCGGCGGCGGGGAGGGCGTCCCCGTCGCCGGCTCGCTCCTATGCAGCCGCGAGAGCCTCCTGTAGTCTAAGCCGCGCTCGCTCCACGCGCTCCTCCTGGCGTCGAAGGTCATCCTTGGTTATGGTCACCGCCGCTATCAGAGGCTGCTCGGGGTTTAAAAAAACACCTGGGTTTTCCATTATTGTTTGTTTGGATCCCGTTTGACCTGGAATGTTCCAGAAGTTATATATATCAATCATGCTTGATAATAATAAAATAATTTATAATACAACTTTGAAAACATTGAATATATATCCATTTCTGTAAGTAAACCACTCTTTTATCTTTAGTATTTTGGTCAAGGGCATTTACCTGTAATAGGTTGTGATGAAACATGTAATGCTGTAGCCAACGATTGTATAGTAGTGGCATCTGATGTGTATGGGCCCAAAGGTTTGATATACTTGGGCAATGAGGTAGTTCCTATCACACCATTGGCATCACATGCTGTTAGTCCCTAAAAATATATTATTTTCACAATACATTAATAATGAATGCTACTAAATTTAAAAGTATAATTTGTTCCTACTTCAAGACGCTTCTCCCAAAATAATTGCTTAGGTTTTTCTTGGGTTCCTTGTTTCAAATCAGTTTTAACTTTGCTCTCCTGTGTCTTATACACAGTTACCGGTTGCTTAAATATAGAAGCTGTTTGTCGTATCGGAGGCACAAGTGATGCATCGGAACGAAAACCCCTGATAAATAAAACATATTAACATTAACAAAATCCCTTGTTTATAACTGATATATTTGCTATATGATTAGGTATAAACATAGTAAATATGAGTTCTAAATCACTTTGAGTGCCACAACTATTATAAGGTCAGTAATACAAAATGGCATAAATTACTATCATTATACTTTTCATAAAAAAATAGCTGCAAAGGAAATAATATAATTGTAGTGAGAATTCTAATTATCATAATTTTAGAACAATAAGACACTATCTACACAAAAAAATAACAAAAAAACACACACAAAAACTATACTCATGGAAATAGTTAAAAGAACATAAAAAAAAGATAAAAGACAAAACAACTATACAAATAATTGAAAATTTTAAATTATTTTTTTTAATTAATCAAATGGTCCTTGTATTACTTTTTTGTCTGAATGAAAATTTGTTTTGGTTTGTTACTTTCTTTTGCCTTTTTTTGTGTTCCGTTTAAGTTATCCATCAGTGCTTTGATAACAACTTAACAACAGATTCAAGAATTCACATGCAACATTAGTCATGCAAGATGAGAACTAAGCAGTAGTTATGTACAAAATATTTAATAATATGATGGTAGATTATGATGTTTGAATAGAGATAGTTTTTTAATCAGTTGAGTTCTAGAATATACATTTTTACCCGACTCAAAAAATATTGATTGCGACACCCTAAAACAAAGAACAAATTATTAAAACACATTGCAAATTTTATATTTTACTATATAAGGGTTGCGTTTATTAACATGTAAGCAGTGTAGGATTGCAGTCAATGTAGCATTAACATACGTCAATCAAGTGCTATGTACTGAAAAAAAGCTGTTCTCAACATCTAACCTATACTACATGTTATTTAAGCTTGTGCCTAAATCATGTGGCTAAATAAAAAGGTGTATAATCACCATCTTTAAGGCTCTGGCTTAAGCTGTGGGATATAGAGCATGTACATATAACACAAAGCGGGGCTGCACTAATGAACACAACAAAAGTGATAGAAGTTATGATGCTATTGGAAACCTGTTGTACTCATACTGCGCTCGAGCCTGCTTCTTGACCTTGCATAGGAGCATTGTGTTTAGTTGACCTTGTTGATAGTCAAAATACGACAAGTTCACACTATCACCAAGATAACGAACTAGCTCGGACTTACTGCGACACTTTTTACCTGTTGGGCTATAGAAAATTCATTGTCACCACTGACCAGGCGGCTATGGACAGCTTAAAGTTAGTACGGTTAAATATTATTAGCAAATGAATATGTGGATGTTTCATTATTAATTCATAAGCTAAAATTTTAAATTTCGATCTTAATTTAATAAATTCCGAAGGTTATGATTAAAACTCCAAAACCCAAGATGTACTTAGGATGATATTGTACCTAGTAATTTACATAATTGTACACAATAATTCCTTTGATTTAATATAAAACATGTAATCTTAAGATATAATTACAATATTTAAAAAAATATATTAAAAATACAGTAATACGCAGTTAGTAATCCTTGTATCTTTGATAAAACATGATGTGACTAAAGATTTCAATAAAAAATATTCTATCGAAATGAACTTATGATGTACCTAGCACTTACCTATAGTAATAAACATCAACTTTTCCTGCTGAAAGTCCAGTTTTTCTTATTACTTCTTCTCTTTGCCAACCTTTTGGCAAGGCATCACAATCAGATTTTTTCTTTTCTATTGAAATATTCATATCAGTTACCTCGGAAAAATAGTCTTTTTTTATTTTATTTTCATGGATTGCACGAATCTATGTTTGGTTGGCGCACCATAGACAAATAATTGACAAAGTTTTATTAACAAATGAAATAATGGATAAAAAAAACCACAGAGAAAAAAAACACATTTTAAACGTAGACTACAAAGTTTACTAATCTAATTGCAATTAATTTAAAATTATTGCAAATCTGTAATTAATATGGTCATTACAGGTTACATACAATTTATGTAGAATGTTTCCTTTTTAAGCAAGATAAGGGGTCAAGTAAAAGTAAAATTATAAAAATAAAAAATATTTTAGGGTAATGATTTTTACCAGATTGATATTTTTATTGAAACAAACCTATATTTGCAAGGAATAACCCAACGAATAATACCTGTCAACCAATAAAGATTATGTTTATAAATTTTGGTAAATATATTAGTTGTAGTTTTATAGTAATTTTTAATTTTAACAAAATATGATAGCAAAACTAAAAAAACTTTTGTCCCTTTTCTTCTTTTTAAAGTTTTCGCCTTTATTAATTCGATATTAGATATATAATATTTCAATCGTAATAAGTATTTAATTGCTTAATTCATTAAAGATTTAGAATACACAAACAAATTGCAATTTGCGACTATCTGTGCCAATTGCAATCAACCCGCTTGTTAGTTTCTGACTTGTCAGTTTGTGCAAATTGTGGTTGTTGAATTTTGTAGTATAACGAACCGAAAAGTATTTCTTTAATAAGTGATGAGCAATAATATCTGTGTTACCCTGTGAAAACATACTAGTTTAATACGGTATGTAAAAGATAATTTATATGTTATTAAATTCAATTTTGTTTTTATTTGGCACAGTTGTCAACTTTGCCTCTACTTTCACTTTTAAAATTGAAAAATATATGTATTAAAGCAGCGTACGTAATCAAATTGTGTTGCTGTTGTAGACATGATATTTTAAGTAAAAGTTCAAATTCGATTCATTATGAGTGTCTTTCTATTTTTAGTTTGCCAAAGTAAAGACATTAACCTGTTGTAACCGGGAATTCGGCTGAATTTAAGACATAATCTAAACATTGGCTTCTATCAGCTTAAATTTATTTATACCTAAAAAAACTTAATGCTTTTTAGAAAATAAACTACATTAAAATTGGGAGAAAATCAGTTTTCATTTATCTGTTTATTTCTTGAAAAATCTTTTATAAATAAGTTTCTAGTTACAGATCATTATTTACAAGGAATTTACACTTTAGACTCAGTGTTATTTATTGATACTGTTATAATAATCTTTATTTTTCAAGTTTGCTAAACATTTAAATAATAAATGCATGTAACAAAAAATAATAGATAAAATACTCTAACATTAATTTGTATTTATACAAAAAATATATATATGATAAGGAATTATATATCTTTTTATTAGTATACAGCATCTTAACAATAAACAACAACATTAACAATAATAATAAAAGAAACTTAAATACTCATAACTTAGTATTTATTCTAATTCACAAAGTATAATATAAAAAAAAAAATTCTTATTGATGTTTGACTTGGGAAATAATGATTTGACTTTTTTTTAAACAATAACATCCCAAAAATCATCCCTTTAGTAACTTACATTTTCATAACAATAATTTAATCATCAATTAAAACGGGGGTTTTTGCTATAAATTTATAAATTATTTAAAATATATTTAAGGAAGTATAACAAATATTTCTACCGATAGAACCAAGTCTGTGAGATATGATTATTTTAAATTAGTGTACATTTTATTACATGGAGTTTTGACCTTATCTTCCTCTACTTATTAAAAATAAAACATAATTGGGTTAAATTTGGTTAAATATTTTTATTTTATATTGGTTTAAATTGGGTATTTGATTTTTCTTTGAAATACTCAACTAAAGGTCAATTAAAAAATTATAATATTATTTATTTTCAGCGTTTTATATCATTTTATTATTTGGAGCTTCTTACTGAGAGTTATTTTTTGTGAGAGTTATTTTCATACAAATAAATAGGACATGTATAAATGTTTTTCCGTCATAGCTATTAAACTTAAATTATATATTCACTTTGTTCAGCAATAAAGGAATAATAAATGAGGATATTTGATATTTGCACGTTTAAAAAATCAATTTTTACCTCGCGTTTATATAGAAACTATTTCTGTTCCATTCACAACGGCGACACGTAAAGGAGTTCGCGTGCGGCGTTTTAACATTTTACTTGATTGCTATTTGTTTATTGTACTCATTGTTATTTTGTATGTGTGTTTTTTGTGATTTATGTGTGTGTGTAATATTGTAAAGTTGGCAGCATTGAGCCAGTGACAGCTGTAGCATCTCACGTTTGGTACAATTAGTTTACTTAATAATTCATCTATAATAGAATCAATGTTTGGAAACCTTGAACTTATTTCTTGCAAAATGGGTATAGGTGAACTATATGACAGAATTATTTTTTGAGGGTAATATATATTCAATTTGAGTTAAACTATCTTTCACTTTTACCCTAATAAGTTTATGTATACGTGGTGCTAACCCACAAAATTTATTAGGCATACCCAAATTGCGATGTTTCGTACAGTAATAGATGTTGATTTACCTTGACAGTTGACTATTTAACATTTATGGCTGACACCCACAGAGCCAATAGATATCTCCTTGACCACAGATTATTATAATGACCCCATATAATTTAATCATAGTAATAATCTTAATATAAAGATGGGATTCTTATATCAAATATGTTTCGAGCTATTCTCGATATGAAGGTTTTCATAAGCAGTCTACAAATGTCAAGGTAGAATGTGCAAAAGCAAATCCGATGGTATATAAAGAGCGAAGTTATTAAGGCTTTACTTATCAAGCTGGAAGGTTGGGCTGCTTTGTTAGTCGAAATGTCAGGAGTGGCCCGTGACGTCACTGTGCGGTAAAATGCGACATTTCATGGTACCGACACACCCCAGCCCACCCTTATCTCTGTCATGACGGGGTTGTCCAAATCTACCCCTATAACACCCACTATAACCTAAATCTTTTATGTTTCCCGTTAATCTGAACGTAACGAGCCTACGCTTGATTTTATATATCTAATAAAACAATAATTAAGTCAAGCTTACCAACATTGATGTAATAATGTTTTTTTTTAAATTCTTATAAGACTAAAGACTTAGCATGCGACGGTCTGTGTGTTCATCCATTTATCAGAGGTTTCTAGTTTCATTAATTAAAATAGATCGGGAACAATTGTTACACATGTGCAATCTATTTTAAGATGATCATGAATACTAAATGGCCCCATTTTGAATATATGTATATCTTTTTTCTAATTACATATTTACAATATCAGTACCCAAAGTTTGTTGTTATATTTATCAACATCTCAAACAGAAAAAAAAAATTCTGTCTGAACTTTCTTTATATTTTATTATTAACAGTCCTTTAGTAAAACTTACATTATATACAAAAATATATATAATGTTATCATCCAAATATATCTTTCTCGTAATATTCTACTTTTAAACAACAAATATAATTTTTACAAAACCCAAAAATCCCCGAAACAAATGATTTCGTATATGGATACGGGATTTCTGGGGGGAAGTCTTTGCAACTAATATGTTAATGTAAAATCTAACATATTTAATAAGAATTCGGAATTATTCGCTTCAATATCGGAAATTAATTTGGAGATATTTCATTTTATTTAAAGTAAATTATGCAAAAAACTTATATAAAAAGCGCTTAATTGGTCTATCAGTTTAGGAATTGCCACAGACGTATTCAAAACATACGTTAAACGTAACACCCTTTTTTTTTGAGTCAGTTAAAAGGGGGTTAAATCCATTTATTATTACTGTCGAAATTACATTATTTTGTTTGTAGGTCTCACTAGAATACAAAGAAATTGATCAATCTTGGAAAACAAAAGAAAAAATTAAAGTAAGTGTGTAAGGTTTTGATCATTTATTTCGAAGCCATAAAAGCGGTTAAAACTTGACTTGTAGTGAAAAAAAATTATTCGTTAATTTAGATATCATTGGACCAACATTGGACCAACATTGGATCAAGGGTGAAATGATATTAAATTCACTTGATCTTTGGGAATAAAATATTAAACAATAAATGTACTATACATACTAAGTTATAGGTAGTATTTTCTTAGATTTCACGAGTACACATTTGAAATAAAAATATTTTTTACTAATTAAATTCGGGTATAATTTCGTAACATTTTAATTTTAACCCGACGTTTCGATTGCTTTGCATCAATCGTGTTCACGAGTAGACGAGATGTAAGTGTCAGTCAGTAAGTTAGTTAATTAGTAAATCAATAAAAATGTAACCAAATTATACGCGAGTTTAATCCGTAAAATATATTTTTATTTTATAAGTTATAGGAAGTTTTAAAACAGCCTTTGTATACCAATGAAGGGTAGTTTTACTACCTTTTGTCGTCATATCATAATTTCGCCCCAATAAAGCATTTGACTGAAATAGTATATGGTCATATTCCTGGTAGTTGTTGTTCTATTCTATACTATATAATAACATAAAATTATTAAGCTTGTTCAATCAAACGTGCTAATATTTGAAACTACTAGCTAGATTTAAAAATTCTTTCCGATTACGATAGACAGGTTTATAAGAGTGGCTAAGTCAGTGGAGCCGCAAGTCACAGCTAGTATTAGATAAATTAGTAAACATTATTAAATAGTATTTTCTTAGATTTTCACGAGTACACATTTCAAATAAAACTATTAACGGATTAAAACTCACGTATAATTTGGTTACATTTTTTTTATTATTTTAACCCGACGTTTCGAATGCTTTGCAGTGACACTTACATCCCGTCTACCCGTGAACACGATTGCTGCAAAGCATTCGAAACGTCGGGTTAAAATTAAAATAAATGTAACCAAATTATACGCGAGTTTTAATCCGTAATAAATAGTTTTATTTGAAACATTACTAAACTTTACAATTACATATGGTAATTTTTTCACTAAAAAGCTACATTTGGTTGGTATTTTATTAAATTATTAATAATAAAATATCAGATATTAAAATTCTACATAACATATGGAAATGTATTGCAACGATACCAGTACCTTCTAAAACAAAATGTGCTCTTGGTCTATTCGTTTATCGTTAGTAGACGTATCTCAAAAAATATAAGACGATTTTGATAAAGTTTTGTCTGGTTGTATTGCCTTCAACATATGCGATACTTGTTACTTGTAAAAAATATTACATTTAGAAAATACGAACTCATTTGAGCTATAATAACAATATAACAACTACTAAACAGATTGTTATAAACTTTAGTTTGATGTTAGATTATTAACAAAAAAAAATGCTTAACTTTCCACAATATTCTTCTATTTTTACGGAAATATCAAAATGGATTTGTATTAATTTTAGATATGATAGATGCTTATTATAGAGTCGAAGGTGCAAACGATATTGCTTTAAATAAAATAAAATAAAATAAAATTAATCAAATAAAAAAAAAGTAAACTTTAATTTTGACTATTTAAGAACTTCAATGTTTTGTGTTATTTTTTTAAATGTTTTTTTTAATTTCAGGTAATGACAAACCACAATGGAGGGACAGCGTTCTTATCAAACCTGGTGTCTTGCATAGTAAAATTTGGTAAATATTATTATTATATAAACTACATTAAAATAATATCCGGTCTATGTAAAGCGTGTCTATACGTACTTAATATTTTCTTATAATCTGTTTATTAAAGTAAACATGACCTCGCAGGTATAATACAATTTGTAAACAACTTCATATGTAAACAAGTTTGTAGTAATCAATGATAATATAACTGATAGAAATATTGATTTAAAATAATAGACTTATGGGTGAGTTTTAAAATCATGTTTAATAAGGATTCCATTCTTTTATCAAATATTTTTTAGACTAGCTGTTGCGTGCGGTTCTTTTTTTATGTAAACTTTCGTAAATAGTTATTTTTTGTATGTAAACTTTCGTGGTCCATGGCTGTACTTTGAGCATGGCGGAATAGTGGCGTGATTCCGCAATGCTCAGAACTCATGAATAAGGAATCCTAATAGGTTGAAATTAGTCGGGCAAATTCCGACAATAATGTGAGTACAGCTATTTTATTATAATGTAATATCCATTATAAACATACAAACTTTTGCTCTTTATAATATTAGTATAGATAATCCTATGAATTTCGAATTTCTTATAATACTGGCTATATCTTATATTCAGGTTCAGATTCAAAATATCTTTATTCAAATAGGCATTTACGAGCACTTTTGAATCGTCAATTATTACATTATAAAAATGTCAGTATAGTCAGTCCGTCCTTAAGCTACCACCAGCTCGGAATGCTGTTCTGTTGAGAAGAGCTGGCCAGAAACTCAAATATATATATATATATGGTTTTAATTTCCATAAACTTAAAATTAAAATTCAAAAAGTATATATTCTCTTTAAAGTTTATTCTTGTTGTATATATTTATATGTATTATCTGTATCAAGGACGATTTCATTTACTAATAAAATGACTAAAAACAGTAGGGCAGCTAGATAGTCTTTTTCATGAATCTGCAATTATAATAAAAAAGATTTAAATCTTTTTTTCGAAAATACAAACAAACTGTCCGTTTTATAAATAGTATAGATAAAGATAGATAAATCGAAGGTAAGAGACTGTTAAGTAACTCGACCGAAGCCTATTACTCTATCGGGGACCAATTTTCCATAGAGTTATAGCATTACGCTATAAGGTTATAGGGGATGTGACCCCATAGGCGAGGGTGCGGCTGACTCAATCACGAACTGTTACAGTTATAACGGAAGTAGAACACTAGATTGTGTAAACAGGTCATTGTTACTTTGTATACATAACATTCACCGGTACATAATATTATGTAACATTGGTTTACTGAGCGAAGCTCTCTATGAGAGACTTCTGCATTCTTTGTGCAAGCATCAATCAAAAACGATATATCCGAAAATTTTCAAATTTTATACATTGATCGACATCAGTCTGGTGGTGGTTTTAAAAAAAAAAATCAAATATTCGATGTCGTTGAGGAATAATCACGGAAAAACTAAAATTCCATGGACTTAAATAGGAAAAAAAATTTCGCTCGAAAATTTCGCTTTATAACGAAAAAAATATATATTTAAAAAAATATATAGTTGAGGACAGATTGCGTCGATGTTTTGTAAATGCAACTTCGGTGCTGTTTGCACCTCGCTTCGCTCAATATACTAACACATACCGAGGTTTTGCGAGCGCAATGAGTCAAAGTTGAGGTCGGGTTCGCGCTCCTAGTATACATAACATTAACAGAAAACTTAAACATATTTGTATTAACGTATTGGATTGGTAAGTATAAATATTTGTTTCGTTAACGAACTGTTGTTTCAATTCGATGTAATCGTATTTGTTAACGTATATATAAAAATATAGTTTTGAGTCTTCATAAAAATTTTCTGGATACAATGTGGGTGTCTTCAGAAGAAGAGCAAATATTTTACGAAGTTAATGCGCTTTACCACCTATGAGTACATTTCCACTTTCCATCAGTTGGAATGTAGTCAAGCATTGACTTAGTCTGTGTAAAAAAAATTTTTAATCGACACACACTTACAACTCGTCTACCCGTGAACACGATTGCTGCAAAGTATTCGAAACATCGAGTTAAAATTAAAATGTACCTAAATTATACGCGAGTTTAATCCGTAGAAAATAGTTTTATTTCATATGAATAATGAGCTTGTCAAAGAAAACAATACAACAGATTTTATAAGCATTGGCACAGATTATATATTTCTTAAATTATGTAATGATTAAATGTATTTTTAATTTTTTATTTACATATTTAGGCGATTCCTACTTCTTAGTATCACTGGTCAAAATGTTATTCTCGTATATAAAACATACATATCTTTTTTCCAATTGGATTATTATGTTATATTATATATTTTTTGTATGTTAACTGTCGTGATCCATGGTTACTATTAAATATATATGTATTATTCTTTTTGCTCGAATTAGATATAATTATTATTTACATATACTGTATATATAACAGCTAATCTATACTAATATTATAAAGCAGAGAATTTTGTTTGTTTAAACGAGTTAATCCACAAAACGTGAAAAATTCTTATTCCAATGGATAGGTTTTTGAAGAAGGCTATAGACAATTTAATATAACACTACTGGTTTGTTATCCTAATACTAAATAAAATTGTTATTCGACGACTAAAACCGCGAGTACAAGCTAGTTTATACGTGGGACATTCTAGGAAAATAATATTTTGTAAGAATGTCATGGCCGCGACAATGTTTATAATAAATTATTGATGAAAGACCCGTTTGATATTTAGAAGACAAGATTGTGCAAAATGTTTAGCTTAAAATTAAATCTTCTGATCTTTCAAATACTAGGTTTTGTTCGTAGCTTCGTTTTTATATATCGATATAACCAAAAAATTTAATAAGTTTTTTTACGATTTTGATTTTTTAAAATATTTTTATGCAAAAAATTATGATTAATGTATTTAAATCTTCCTTAGGAATCACACTATCTATTCGTACAAAAATCGGTTCAGTAGTTATTGAATTTATTGTGTTTATAGACAGACAACACTTAGGATATTTACTGTTTTATTAAAATAACAAGATTTTTAAGAGTTTCCTTTGATTTTAATAAATTTATATGCAAGCAATATTGATTTTATTGACAAATAAATGTCTTGGGACTTAATTTTATAATATGTATATGTTATGCTAGACATATATATACCTGTTTTCTTATGTTAGCTATAGACTAGTCTTATCTTCACAAGTAACATTATATGAGGAAAATCTGTAAATTAAATATTTCTTTGTAAATACTATACTTTTGTACAATATACATGAACTTTTTCGTTTTTTTTACACACGACATGAAAAATACTGAACTAATTTTGATGAAATTTAGTGTAGTTTTATTTTTTTAGCGTTCATTTAGGATACTTTCATGTCGAATTTTATTTTTACAGAAATCCAATATTTTTTATAGGGTATAATTTGAAATACCCAAAAAAATATTTGTAAATAATTAAATTTAGCGTGATGTATGCTTATTATCTAAGCCTATATAAAGGGTTTAGTACCCCCATAGTATGTGCATGGGAACACCCAATAATTGATTTGGTAAAAAATTGCAATACCAAAATTATTGGACAAATTTTGAAAAGTTTTATTTTTGCGCTGACTTCTTATATAAGTTAACAAAGATCATCTTTAAAAAAATATATAGTTTTCAAGAAAAAATATGCTATAACAATAAAACTAAAATAATGATTAACTTTTTTTTTATAATTAGTATATATATATATATTATTATATGTAGTATATTAGATATACTATAAAAAAAATATAAAACAATATATATTTTTGTATGGAAACTATGAAATCGACAATAAAAAGTTATACCGTAAAAAAAATATTCTACAAAACTTGAGTATTAAACAAAGCTAAATAGATGAGCTTTTTGTCTTTGATGTTATAATTACAAATAAAAAAAAATAAAAATAACATCCAAAATAAAATAACATGAAAATAACATCCGGTAAAATGGGACGTAACGATATATGACAAAATCAAAGTATACTACATTCATTTTAAATTAATTTAACGGAACTTATTCCCGTTAATAAAAGGTTTACTGATGTAATAAATATTATCATTCATAATACATGCGTTTGTTAAACAAATAAACATTAATATTACATATTTTCATATTTTAATTTGTCTTTTTCCACATAACTTTTAGGGATAATTTTGGCTCGTCACGAGTGTTGGTTTTTTAGATTCAGAATAAAATTCCGATTTATATATAGAAATATTGTTTTTTGACATATTTTGTTTTGATTCCCAAATACTATAACTATATACAACAAATAATATAACCTACCTCAACATTTCCATCAGGTTGCCACTGATCGTTGTCACAAGAACACTGAAGGCACTGGTAAATGTCTTTGCACGGTTAATTTCTCCCAACTACCCGCATCTGGTTTTCTTTCTCGACGTAACTGTCTCTTTTACGACACACTATACTGACTATCTGATACCACCCATTTTTTTTTCTCCGTTGGTAAAGTCCATTACGGATACCCCGTTGGCTAAAACGGTGATGGCCGGGGGGTTATGTGAGACTACTCGGCAGCATAGACGACGCTGCCATTTTTAAGGCTACCCACTAACAAACCAACGGTTGCCGTCATCGTCTGAACCACCCTAGACTAAGTAAGACTGGGATGTGAACACTTTCCTAGTACTGCGTTCCATGAGCTAGAGACCTTAAATCCGTTATCCCGATTAAAAGTTTTTGTACATTTTAATTACTTGTATTGCAAAAGGTTAGTGTTTAAGAAACTTAAGATTATTTGTGGTTTTTCCTTTATAACTTCTAGAGAGTATTTTAGCTCGTCACGAATGTTGGTTTTTTAGATTCAATATGAAATTACGCATCGATAGATATATAACCATATTTTTTTTTTTGTAAGATTTCTTTTATATTTTCCAAATTCTATAACTATATAGCATTTAATAACGCAAATAAGTCTCGTTATCCTATTTAAAAAAGAATGTAATTTAAAAAAATATAATATTATACATTAAAATAATAACGTTTTTATTATTTTATGCTTATTTCAATTTTTTAATAAGTATAGTAGCAACTTGATCTGACGGTCCCAGAGGTATCAGGTTCGAATCCTATCTGTGATTAACTTTTCATTATTTTTTGGTTAAAATAAATAAAATAGTTGAGAACAGAATGCGTCGACATTCTGTAAATTCAACTTCGATGCTGTTTGCACCTCGCGTCGCTCAATATGATAACACATATCGAGATTTGGTTAGTGAATCAAAATTGAGGTCTGGTATGCGCTCCTATTATACATTTTATTAACTCAAAATTTGTTACGAAATTAATAAGAAATTTGATATGAAGTTATATATTATTTATTGGAAACTTTTACACTATGATTACAAGAAGTTTGTATTCTGATTAAATATTCAAGTAATACCATTTAAATATGGATATATATATATATATATATATATATATATAATTACCAACAACCCACTTATATATTTGCTATTGGTCATATCAGTTGTAGATTTAATATTGCTATGGTGATACTGTGAGTCATTGTTAAACATTATCTCTTATATATTACTCATATATACTTGTGAGTAAAACCCCAGCCAACATTGGATCCAATGTTGGTTTTAATTAGCCAACATTGGATCCAATGTTGGTTTTAATTTTAATATTTGTATTATTTATTATTGTTTATTGTTTTACATGCATGTTTAAATTGTTGTAAATATAATGGTTAATTTTAGAATGTTGTAGCCAATATTTTGTCCAAATATACCAACATTTGGTTCCAACTTAGGTTTCTCAGTTAACCCATAGTCGGGGCGTCACGGTGTGTGCTAACGCGATCCCGTGACGTCCCATTACGGCGCAGAGGGCAACCGTTGGTTTTTTAGTGGGTAGCCTTAAAAATGGCAGCATCCTCTATGCTGCCGGGTAGTCCCACATCACCCCCCGGCCGTCACCCCCATGGGCCGACGGGGTACCCGTAACGGGTTTTTCCAACGGAAAAAAAAAAAAAAAAAAAAAAAAAAAAAGTTAACCCATAGTAAAATTTTGCGCAAGAGTGTGACAAGCTATGGTTAGTTAATTCACTCAATTCACTTAGTTAGTTAATTCACTCAATTCACTCAGTTCGTTGGATATATTTTTATTATTTTGTATGAATTTTTATACATGTTCAATAAATTATAATTATATTATATATTGAATAGCATGTTTTTAAAAAATAATTAGAAAATACAACTCGTATTAAAAGTATAATCTTTGTTTTGAGCATTTCATAACGATAAAAAACAAAAATAACAACCAGATTTGAAACAGCAATCTGTGTACCACACAAAAATGTACCATGTGGGAATCGAACACACTTCCTTTTGCTCAGACAAGACCTCAAACTAAGCATTAAATCAATCATCAATATGTTAAAGATATCTAGTTTGTATATAGTTTGTATGAAAAACTGGTTATATAGTTTAAATATAACAAAAAATATTAAGAATCAAGCTGTTAGCTTCCTTGAGGCAAGTCACCTTGAGGACGAAGTAAATGTATTAAATGTAGGCTTGGTTACTTAGGGTTGCCAGGTCGCCAAAGACAATAGCCGGACAGACCAGCAGTTTGGCCGGACATTTGGGTAGAAAGGCCGGGTACCCTATATTTATAATGATTTTGTCTTAGTATTAATAAACGACAAAAAAAAATATGTAAAATCATGCTTTATTATCATAAATCTTGTTAAATTCTAGTGAAATAATAAATCAAATCGAATGCCAAATCACAATGTAAAAAGCCTAACAAAAGCCGGACATTTATTTTGGCTGGACATGCAATCAAAAACCTACCTATGTCCGGTTTTAGACACCTGGCAACCCTAGTTACTTTACTCCAAAATATACTACGAAATGGAATCAAAACAGTTGGCTTAGAGCAGCGGTACGGGGTAGACGTGTTGACCGTCTGACGGATAAATTAAAAATATTCGCGATTTATTATACAAATAGTGCCTTTAGTGATAATACTTTACATATATTGTGAACAATTTTGTAGTATTCTTTAGATTTTCTCGTGATGTGAGTCATTTTTCATCTATTTTAGTTTTACAATAGTTAGGTAAATTCTAAAAAATATTTTTTAAAGAATACGTTTATCGCTGAAATTATTTAATATTATGTTTTTTACGTAAACTTTCGTGATTCATGATTACTATTAAATATATTGTCAAAATTTGCCCGGCTAGTTCACGCCGCGATTCTGCATTCTCAGAGCTCTCAAGAACCCTGAATGGGTAAGAATCTGTTCGGGCAAATTCCGATAATAATAACATGAGTACAGTCGGCTAACTATATATAATAGAATATGTTTAAAAAAAAATGTAATCACCTCATTATAAAACAAAACGTAACGTAATTAGAACAAAATTGACAATTTTTTATAAACTTTGTATATATTGTTTTATTATTAAGACAAATTGTTACATAAATGTGGCTTATCAGTACGAAAAAATATGCAGAATAATAAATTATGATACTAATACAAATATCGTGTTATAAAAATATTTTTAATAGTAATACATATTTTAATAAACTAAGTTAATGCGTGCATATAAACATAAAACACAAATGGTAAAAATAATAAAAACAATCAATAAAAATTAAGTAAAAAGTAAGAAAACTCATTCAAATATATAATTAAATAAACTTTATTAATATAAGCATATAAAAATATAAAATACAAATTGTAAATATAAGTAAAAATAGTTATGCATGGACCTAACCCCTCAGTCTTAGATTAAGTGCAGGTGCACCAATGCTGTGTTAGCATTTAAGATATCAAAGGAATGATATTACATCCGTTCCCAAAGTCAGTTTAGCATTAAGATTTCTTTTTTTATTACAGGACAGTTAGAATAAAGCCTCCAAATCAACACGAAGTTTAATTTAATTTTAAAATAATTTTAATTATTTTTTAAAAACACATTAGAATTAACCTAAATGAAGACTATACAGTCAATAAAAATAATAAAAAAAGTAAGACAAGTAATTAAAAATAATAAATATGATATTATTTTGTTTTTTTACGATTTCAGAACTATAGATATTATATGTATATTGTAACAAGACGTCTGAAACGAATGGAAATAGTTCCTGAAATAAAATTATCCATGGGATAAGCTTGTTTATATAATATTATATATACTGATATTATAAACAGTTTGTTTGTTTAAACTAATCTTCGAAACAACAGCATGGGTTTGATTTTCTGATTAAATCATGAGGAGGGCCAGGGATGGCAAACCTTTTTTTATGTCCGTGCCACAAAGTTAAAAAAATAAATGAATAGTTAACGTGCCACAAAAATTCATTCGAAATGTTAGCATGGTGAAATTATACTTAAATTTAATTTAATAAATAAATAAAAGCAACTCTTCTTTAAATATTTTTTATTAATCAATGTTTTTTAAGAAGAAATATGGGAATAAAGGACATAGGTATTCGGTACTAAAAAAATTGTTTTTGTGCGTGCCATTGGTTCGCCATCCCCTCTATATGCTATAGTTTCAAACACAAGTGAAACCATGGCACAGCTAGTGATAATATTAACATTATAAATAATTACCATGTTTTATAATAAATATATAATGTAAAATTTATTTATATGAGCACGATTCGAACCTACGACCTTCGGGAAATCTTGTACCAATGAACCAATATACAATTTGATTTATATAAATATTAAATACATTACTAATATTTATTTAAAATGAAACAACAGTTTTTCATCAATTCGTCATTGTTCATGGTAAATTACTTATATTGATAGTTTAGTAAATGTTATATATTTAGAATATATAGTAGGTATTATATCTATATATCATATAAAATATATATATAATAATATTATAATACTTTATTTTATATATCTATGAAGTAGATAATATTAATGATCTCATAATACTAATAACGTAATTATAATATTACTAATAATTTGTGACATTTAAATCTTTTAAATTTGAATGTTATAGAAAGTTAGAGATAATTCGAATCTTTTTCTAAGATTTTCTGTTTATTATGTATATATGTAATATTGGTAAAATATTAATCACGTAATATGTCTAGATACATACAAATAATTACAGTCAATATACTTTATACATATATTTATCAATGTTGGTTATATGATTTGATTTGGAGACAGAAGCAGGCGAAGTCGCATCAAGAATCTAATATTGTAAAGCGAAAAAAAAAAAATTGGTTTGTTTAAACGTGCTAATATTCGAAACAACTGGATTTGAAAAATTCTTCTCATTTTTTTTATTTCTTTATTATTCATTGATTATTATCTTTTAATCTTAGTTATGTTAATAGTAAATAAAATATCGGAAGTAAAACCGCGTGTAAAGGCTAGTATTATTATATATGCTAGTTTGTAATTGTTATGCTCGGTGTGTTTTCCGGTTTCTAACAACTATAACAAACTTACCGTCTTCATTTCCTCAAGGTTTTGTATCAGACTATGAAATAATCTATCCAGTTTGTTGTTAGTTAATAGACACAAGGTTTTTTATTACATCATATTAATAACTAGAAGTTCGAACCAGACCTCAATGTTGACTCGCTGCGCTCTGAAAATCTCTGTGTGTGTTGTCATTTTGAGTGAAGCGAGATGCAAACAGTACCGATGTTGTATTTACAAAACATCGACGTATTCTGTACTGAACTACAATAAAAAAATTTTTTTTTCATTATGAAGTTAATTTTCGTGCGAAATTTTTTCCCATTGAAGTCTATGGGATTTAAGTTTTTTCGATATTATTCCTCCACATCGAATATTTGAATTTTTTTTCTAAAACTTCCACCAGACTGATGTATATTTGATTGATGCTTGCATAAATAATGCAGAAAAGTCTCTCATAGAGAGTTTCGCTCAATTAAGGCAATATATATATATTGTGAATTTTTGGTTGATGACAAACAAAGAACTCAACGAATTGGTTTCTTCTACTTTTAAAATTTGTCTATGGTAAAGGTTTTTTATTACATCAAATTAATTGGTGACAAGGAATTAAATTTATTAATTTGAATTTTGAGTTGAGGACATATAAAGAAATAAATTAACGAATAGATGATTACTCCTACTTTTAAAATTTGTCTATGGTTCAATATTTAACAGCTGGTATATTATAGACTGTCAGTTTCTTATATACATACTAGCTTCCACCCGCAGCTTCGTTTGCTTGTTTTCGGTAACCGTTATCTTTTGATGATATTTTAAAATGAATTATTTTTGCTTAATATTTTCTCAAATTATTGTAATATTGCAAGATATTTCCGTCAATTCACATAAAACTATATTAAAGTAACGAATCACGCTATCTATTGATAAAACCTTATAAAAATCTGTTCAGCAGTTTTTAGCTTATCGCATTCATACAGATTACAGACGGGGAACTACATTTTATAATATAGAATGAGAAAGAATGACACATCTCGTCTCGTGAACAAGATTGCTGCAAAGCATTCGAAACGTCAGATTAAAATTAAAATGTAACCAAAGTTATGTGTTAAATCGGTAAAAAGTAGTTTTATGGCAAATGTGTAATCGTGAAGATCTAAGAAAGGAGATTTTTAATACAAATTTCATATAAACAATGGCTGGCTGTTCATGCAACGAATACAATATATATTAACTAGACTCCATCAAGGTCAAGATATACTTACAAGTATTGGAACTTCACATCATTGATAAGGAAGCAATAACTATGAAATAGTTTAATATATATATATATAACTATTATATATATACTAGCTTTGCACCGCTGCTTCAGTCGCTTATATTTATTTATTTATTTATTTAAATACTTGTGTATGTCAAATATAAGTGACTGAAGGGCCTATTTTCATACTATACTTGTCGAATTAAACCCTTCTGTAGAGGCAATCTCTGAGTTAAAGTTAAGGCTACGAGTTCCAAATGCGCCCTGTTCTGTGAAACACAACAAATTCAGCTGGCAATTATTTTTTATGATTATTAATCCGATTTTTAATCCGTAAAAAATAGTTTTATTTCAAATGTGTACTCGTGAAAATCTAGGAAAATACAATATTTAATAAACCTGCTACTATTGCCTATATCTCTGCTTATGAACCTGCCTATTATAGTCACCAGAATTTTTCAAATCCCATATCAAAGATTAGCGCGTTTAAACAAACTAACTTCGCCTTATATTATTCGGCAGACTAATTAGAATGAATAAGAATAACTATATATAATATATATTTTATAGTACTAGCTATGAATGTCAGTTTTATTTAAAATTATATTATAGTTTGTTTTTATTTATTTATTTAATTTTTTTTTGTATGCCTATAAATTAGAGTTGAAAAGGCGACCTGAATTCCTTTTTCCATTTTCCACCAATCACTTGGTGATGTAGAAAAGTTGCGGTAGGTGCTTAAATTTGATTAAGTATAATATACATACTTATTTATATAACTACATACATAATATATATATATATATATATATATATATATATATATATATATATGTTATGTGATAATTTCACTCCATGTATAAGTACTAGTGAAAACTTTGTTGTCAAATATGTATTATTATGTGTACTTTTATAAATGTAATATAATTTAAAATAAAATTAATCAGAAAAAAAAAATATCCAAACAAACTTATGCAAGATCAGACTCGCACCTTGGTACCATGGAGTTTTTCCGTGGAGAAGTACCCATAAACTCCATAGATTATTAACAATATTGTATAGTCACAGTTTAAACAAATTAGAGGTCAAGTATATACCAGTATAAAAAGAAACTAACCAAGCCACGAGTTCTATGAAACTCTCACATTAATATTTACAAGGGCTTTAAGGATTCTTTCGAAGTAATATCAGTTGCCCGTGACCTCGTTTATATTAGCCTATAAAATAGTTTAAAAGGCTAATTTTTGCTACTTCCTTCCTGGTTGTCAGGGTTACTTCCAACCACTGGTGGTGAGGTTCGTAATAATCTTCCTTGAGTAGACTATCAAATAAAAATATGATATTTCCAGAAATTAATTCAAGCAAAAAACAGCTGTTTTAGTATATGTAAATCACATTATATAGAAATCCATTATACGTCTGTCTATAAAAATAATATACATATAGATATTATATGTTGTGATATATTGAATATTTTAATGTATGGTTTAGTTCATTTCGATCAGTTTTTCCTTAATATATATATGCTTACAATGTTTTTCAAACAAATGTTTGAAGTTGTCTATAAATTTGTTTAACCATGTTAAGCTTATTTAAATATTAAATGATTGTAAATGAAACATTTATCGATAGGGGCAGATCTTGAGTCCTTTATTGGGGGCACTGTCATATGGGGGAGGGGTACTGTTGGGGCGTCATGGTGCGTGTGATAAGCACGTGGCATATCAAGGCTATGAGGGCAACAGTTTTATTAGATATCCTCGCGTTCACCATGCCAATGAATTCTACATAATCGATCCTGCCCTCCCCTGAACCTGGCGGTATCCATAAAGGCCTTCAGAATGTTAAAAAAAAAGACTCGAACTCTTGACCTCTGGAAAACCGGTATGTTGCTCTGCAAAAACAGCAATCGTGTTCGTATAAAAAAAGTTAAGTTAATTATATAATATTTTTTTGCTGTGCGTTGAAGTTAACTTTCTTGAACATGTTAACTTTGTTCCATATAATAGTAATTATGTATGATATCATTTTTCTTGTAAAAAAACTTCTATTCAATTCATGCGGTTTCTTTTATTTTATGATACATATCAATGTGGGAATGATGACTATTCTTTATCATTGTTTTATATTATTTCTTTTACTTTGTTATATAACAAGCAAGAAACGAACACAAGACGCATGACTTGATAAAATCATACAATAGCTGATTGTAGGTTATAACGAAAGCGATTCATGTATACAGATTGTAGATCATGACCTTGACTCTAATATGATGTCACTGTTACATACAGGCTCCTTACTTGTGATTTTGAAGTGCAATAATTAATGAGTATCTGAAGGTTGTTAGAAAACCTTGTAATGATTTTTATTGGTCAGAAGTCTGTTTCTTTGCTAATGCTATTCGAATAATGGGTAAGATGTCGAGGACAGTGACATATAGATGCTGAACTGAGGTCTTTTGGTGACATTTATGATATATATATATATATATATATATATTTTTTTTTTTTTTTTTGATCAATGAATTTTGGTGGTATTATTCTGAACCCTGGGTGGTTCATTTCAGATAATTGTAGTTCTAGTGATAGTATAGTGGGTTCGATCCTTATTTTCTTGTGCACACTCTGTTTTCGTATCATGGGTGCTTCAGCCTTCGCATACAAGAAAGTAAGGATATTTTAAAACAAATAAATTTATTAATAAAATTCGTTTGTAAGTTTTTATTAACTAGCTTATAATATTATTTTTAATCTGTATATATAATCGTTATAAAATATTATTTCATTAATATTTCTTATTAAATAAATATCACTTTTAAAATTGTAATACTAATGTTTAAATTTAGTAAAGTCAGACATAGCTTGGAATAACAATATAGTTAAATTAACTTATCTATATATAATATAAAATGTAATCCCTGACCGCGTCTGTCTGTCTGTATGAACGCGATAAACTCAGAAACTTCCAACGAATTTTTGTACGATTTGACTTCAAGATTTAGGTAAAGAACTTATTTTATTATGTTAATTGATTAAAATACAACGATATGTTAAAGCAAATGCAAAAAAAGTCATTCCTAAATAAAATAATAATATATTTAATTGAGAACTAAGTGTAAAACCGAAATTACAAAAGCGAAGCAGTGGTCAGAAGCTAGTTCTATAATATAAGTAATACAGAACAAATCTCTTTTTAAATCTGTTTTTATCTCAGTGATATAAAAATGAAGCATCGTGGATAAAAAGATTACGTTATCAGATAATAATTATAGTTTCTGTTTATACGTTTAATTAATTAATTGTTTTATTATTGCTCTTTATTTGATTTTAAGATTTGTTAATAACTGTTTAAAATAATAAAAATAAAACAAAAAAATATTTTTTCAAATAATGTCCATTTTTTTTATTTTTAAGTTTCAGTTATTTAATAATACCTGAAAACGTACCTTTGACTGTAAAAAATTTTTTTCATCAACTTATTTTCAATAAAATATTTTTGTTTCAATACATTGTGATTTAGAATGAAATAATATAAGTATGAACATTTTATTGATATGGGCAGATTTGAATCTGCGACCCGTGAGATATCGTTCCGTCGCGCTGTTTTTTGAGCTATTGTGCCGCTACTTGCTTCGATATATCCAGCAGTCATATATATTTTAAAAACAGATTGGTTTTGTGTATATCATTTTTCCAGCTTTTCTTTACTACAAGGTATTCCTTGAGATATAATTATTTCTGACGTCATACTATTATTACCAAGTAATAATATATACTTATCAAAATCAAGCAAATATAAAACCCAAGCAAACACAAACTGAAATTGTATGTGTAATGTATATGTAATTAAAATAAATAAATTAATAAATAATACAAATAATCACCAGCCCTAACTCTATTTGGGGTTGGTCAACATGTTGGTTCAAAGCTCGTCTTTAATAAGCCATCCCAGTGCAGACTTCTTTCGTTGCCATATCATTCAGTTTAGATTCGCCTTGGTATATTCTTCTTTTCAATTCGTCTTACATGATTGTATTACTGGCGTTCCATTAATCTTCTTTGGTCGCTTATCTATTAACCATATGCATAATTAGGATTCTTCTCGGTATATATTTTTTTTCAATCCGTCTTACCTGATCGTACTACTGGCATTCCATCAGTCTTCTTTGGATCGCCTCATCTTTTAACCACATTCATAGTTAAGATTCTTCTCGGTATATTCTGCTCATAAATCTGTCTTACCTGATTGTAATACTGGCATTTCATCAGTCTTCTTTGTATCGCCTTATCTTTTAACCACATTCACATATCTTCTCGGTATATTCTTCTCTTCAATCCGTCTTATCTGATTGTACTACTGACATTCCATCAATCTTCTTCGGTCATCCTCTCTTATAACTACACTCAAAGTTGAGATTCTTCTTGGTATATTCTTTCTTCAATCTTTACCAGATCGTACCATGACAATAATTCTCACCTAGAATTTAAACACAAATGAACTGGTTGGTATCTAGTTGTATATCACAAACACTTAAAATTGTCATAGTTAAAAAAATATTTTAATGTTAATATAATTTAAATTTTTGGAACAACTCAAAAAAAAGACAAAATCTGAATTTTAAGCAAAAATATTTTTATATAAGTATTTTTTTTATACGTAGAACGATAAAAAAAAAAGTAAAAAATCCTTCCAAAAAATAAAGTTATTTGACTATACGAGAAGCTCCTGCTTCTAAAATCATCGAAATCGGTTCACCCAGTCGAAAGCTAAAATGCAAACAAAAAACAAAGTCGAATTTAAATAATTTTTTTGAATTCGTTTAAAAATAATAGTATTATTACTGTAATATTACTGTAAAAGATGGTGAATCCCCTGTTCATGTTACAATAAATCGTGCTGACAAATGCGTTGTTATTTGAAGAGTACTTAAAGCCTGAGACACTATCAGCGCATCTCAATTCTATCAATTGAGTTTAATAACCGTAAGTTGAAATAAATTGAGTACAACAAACGTATAGTATTTTTAATGTTAACTATACATACATTAAAAAAAAATATTGAGCTGAGCGAAGGTCTTATTGGTCGAAAGTGTGTTTCGGTAATGCGACTTCTAGACGAATAATGGTAGGATGTCGAAAACTGATAGAGTTGTATAGGACAGTGACTTAAACGTTTTGAAGTTTTGGATGACATGCGATTGTAGTTTTTTATTTAATGGTCAAAGTGTGTTCGATAGAGTGAACATTTGGAGTTCTTATTAGACTTAAGATTATAACCACTATTTACTCCGCTAATTTTACAATTATGTGAAGCTCATTCAGCAACAATTCTTCGCTCAGCTCCACCCGCCATGCACAGTGGCGGACCTAGTTATTTAGCCATTGCCACAGTGGTTACAGTGGCTTGATTATGGTCTTGGGTTCCATTCTCAATTTAAGTATTTGGGATAAAAAATGTATTTCTATTAGGTAGTGTTGTTTATTATTTGTACAAAAAAAAAATATTTTTCTTATCTGGGTAAGGTTTTTATACATTATATGTACGTATTTATTAAAAAATGGTGTAGAATGTATGTTTATTGGTTGTCTAGTATCCATAGAACAATAATGCATAATGTGTGAATACTAGATATATATAATAATAAAACGAATAAAGTACGTATTTCTTGTAAATAAATACACACAGTACACACAGACACAAATTTATTTGTTAAAATAAATAAATAAATATGTAATTGCCAATTAGTTTATAAGACATATAACTCATATTTTAGACAAAATATTTTGACTTGGTCATTTCATACGTCAAGTGTACGTGAGGTGAAAAATGTATACAATCGTTATATTCCCGGTATACAATAGCTCTTGTAACGAAATAACAGTATTTTACTAAGATAGACTTTGTGGAGTATGAGATCTTATAGTTTGTAGAGTCTAGATTCTATATAACATATAAATTTTGACAGTACAAGTCTATTATGACTAGAAAAATATTACATAAAACGGTTTTAGTGGCATTTAATAAGCTGAGCGAATCGAACCTCTTTATCGGTCAACTCGATCAAATTTTGACGGCTATCTCCTATACCGTTCAAGCTATACTTACCAAATTTGAACCAGTTGATTATCACATACCTACCTATCTATAGATAGGTTTTAAAAAATATGAATTGTAGATTAAGAGTAATTTGCAATTAACTTTATTTTTAATTGAAACGTTCTATTGTCAATAGCAAATGGTGAATTCGTTCTATGATTGACATATGTTGTCATTTTTTGTTAATTACAGACAATAGGGAAATCGTATGAAGCTAAAGTTTTCGTAATATATTTTTCGTTTCTTAGCCGAAGTTCAGCTCGAAAAGAGTTTCGCTCAGCTTTTCCCTCTTGCATGTTGGCTTAATTTAATATGGTCTATTTTGATATATTTTATAAAACTATTCTTAGAATACAAGGAAAACTATAAGATGTAAGCATGTTCTGTCCTTCGATAAAATATTGTGTTAAGGCCAAGTAGAATTATATATGCAATAAATGTGGAAATTCTTTACATTATAAGAGGTTTATAATAAACGATCATTAGGTATAAGTTTTCTTAATAAGGATTAACTTTGAAACATCTATGTACTGCGATAGTCAGGCTTCGTCATAAATAACTTATAATTTACTTCTTCGCTCAATAAATACATCTAGTTCTCATATTTTATTAGTAATACTTCTAACGATGCAAGGAATTATATTTTTATCTTCGTTATTAAATATCACTTACAATATATTGTCATATTAGTACTATCTTTTACACTTTAGAGATAAGCAGATATAAACTAGTTATTATATCTATGTATTTTAACTGTTAATGATTACTATTATATATAATTATTAATATTATGTATATTTTTTAGGTACTTACAGAAAAACTATCGGAATTTGCCAGTTAGTTTAGTTCACGCTGCGATTCTGCCATGATTCGACCTTATGAATATATCCCGAATAGATTCGAAAGTTATCGGGAAAATTTCGATATTATTTACGTAAATATAGCCTGATAATTACTTATATATAAATATATACATATAGCATATGTTAGATACTGTATTAATAAACTTATTATTCTTTAATTGTTACAGAACAGTGAAGTGTAAAATAGACTGCAGAATGCCGATCGCACCGCGCGGCCCTCCGCAAGTTACGACAGACTTGCGACACAGGAGACCTCTCCTAACCCTCAAGTGGCCTTAGCTTATTGAAAAGTGTAACTTTTATACACCTCTTTTACACCGACCTAATAATTATAAGTAGGTACAGTGTTAGTGTAAGTGTTGTGAACGTGTAAGTGTATGTGTTTGGATGGTGCGGCCGACATGGGAAAATCCTCGGCGAGAACACATGGCCAAGGTGAGTGCCATACTTATTTCTGATCGTTTCTAGAACATATGTCATTTGGTTAGCTCGGGCGATGCCACAAGGCTGAATGTACGTAATTAACTTATTTTACCTTTTTTTTTCATTTCTTTCTTTTGTTATTATTAGGTAAATTTACCATATTTTGGAATGCGATTATTTTTAATAATATTAATGTACAGACAATCTTTTTTTTTATTATTATTTGTTGGTTGTTTTTTAATGTTTTTAGGTAAATTTACCCCATTGTAGAATGCGATTATTTTTATTCAGATGAGCGAAGCGAACCTCTGTACCGGTCAACTCGATCAAATTTTGCCCGCTATTTCCTACACTGATCAAGCTATACTTACCAAATTTTGACCAGTTGATTATCACACACCCACCTATACACTCTATAGATAGATTTTGAACAAAACCCTTATTGTAGATTAAGAGTAATTTGGAATTCACTTTCTTCATTTTTTATTTAAACGTTCTATTACACGCTCAGATGGTAAATTCTTACTACGATTGACATTTGTATCATTTTTGGACAATGGTAGACATTCATTGTCTTTCTCGTTGAAGAGAGTTTCGCTCAGCTTCTCCCGCTTGAATGCTGGCGGCGGTAATTAATATTAATGTATAGACATAATTATATTTTTGTTGATTTTTCCTTCTTTTTATATACATTAGGGATATTTACCCCATTTAAGAATTCAATTATTTCATATTAATATTACTACAATACTTTCGTGATTATAAAAGTAATACAAGAATTAGTTGAATTGTATTCTATCATTATATGTTTTGTATGAACTACTATAGACAATAATAGGGCTAATACCATGCTAAGTAACAAAGTATACTTTTACCCATTTAACTTACTTATCTTGAGTATTGAGGTCAAGTCATTATTGCTTAATATATTATTGTTACTATTGACTAATGGTTTTTGTTACGAATAATAACTCTTCAAAAGAATGGAAAATTCCCAGGAATAGGGTTTCGTGATATACCAACCCATTGAACGTTGGCTTTCAAACAAACAAAACATCATTTTATTAGCAATATAGATGTCTTTACCACGGATTAATAGTATTTACGTACTGTATTAATCCTATATGACTTCGTATATGACTATAGCCTTATATGACTTTATTGCAATATATCTTTCTCAAGCTAACGATTAAGGCTTAGGGAATCATAATTGTATGTTGGTTTTATTAATGGAATAGGTGTAGGTTTAATAACATCGATAAAAACAGTTATAAAATAATTTCAAAGTTTTTTAGTATGATCCTAGTTTGGAATTGTTATTTAGTTGTACAGCAAATTTGTGAGATTGGTAGTTTTGTTGAGCATGTGAACACTGGTATGGGTAAGGCAACACTAAGAGACTGCGCGCGCCGGTGCGAGGGCGCTAGTGACTGCCAGCGAGGAGTATTGGCCCCGCGGCCGCGGCAAGAGAGAGCGCGCGTGTGGCGTGGCGCGTGCTGCGTCAGTGCACCTCGGTCGAGAGGCGAGGCCCGGTATTGGACGCGCTCAGCGCGCGGCATGGCGCGGCGGTAGCGCGGATGTGCGCGCGCTCGGAGGCCGTCGAGCTGGAGGTGCTGGGCGCTGAGGGCGGTGAGGTACGGATGCCGCCGCGCCCGCTGCGCCTCTCGCTCCTCGAGCTGTTCGGCAAGCTGGTGCGACGCGACCAGCCCGCCGCGCCGCGCCGCCGCAACAGACACAATCACCGTTTTCGCACCTTTGTGGCCTGCGGTCCGTATTGCTTTGTATATCGAACAGCTATGTTTACACGTGTAGGATATTATGTCATTCAGACGAAATTGTAGATTCTGTAAATATTCTATGACTCAGCGTTGTATTGAGGTTACGGTTTCAAGGTTGAGATTTCATCCAAATTTTCAGTATATTCATAATGGAGGTATATGATTAATATCCTGAAATGATTGCACAAAGCCCAAGGTCGCAGTCGGCGCTCCCCCGCACGGTCAACGGCCGGGGCGAGGCGCTGTTGTACATCGCGTATGACCCCGCGTGTTTCCTATTGATTTTCTGTCAATATTTTTTCTTTCTGATCTTCGCGATGAAATCATTGCAAGACAGTATATGACGCAATTTTCAATTATCTGTAGACCCAGAATTAAAGACTATATGTAAGCTCATACTCCATTGAAATGATGTCTGGTGTTTGTTATTATGAGTCTTGGCCTTGATATATATATATATATCTTTAATTTAATAGTTCCTTAAGGAATTACTATATATATTAATTACTAGATATGCTCATAGTATTTACGTTTATTACGAGAAAATTTTGGCTCGACATGAGTGTTGGTTTTATAGATTCAGTATGAAATTCTGCATAGATTGATATATAGAAATATTTTTTTTAAAGATATTTTTTTTTTATTTCTCAAATACTATAACTATATAGAATTATCATTTATTAAATATCAAAGGCATTGTTGTTTGTTTTATAATGAAAGCTTAAAGCCAATTTTATTTCATACACTCTATTGTCGTAATTAGGTTAAAGGTGTACAAAGTAATTAAACGTAAAGTTTATATTTGCGTGATCACGGGAACCGGGACACACAAATACGTGTTCATATATATACGCAAACATATATGTGTGTATTTGGTAAAAAAATATAGTATACACAAATACGTGTACACGCACCGCAAATATGTGTGTGTATTTCGTATAATAAATATATAATGTTTTTAGTTTTGAGTATCTTTATGTGTGCTGTCAATCCTATACTTCCTTAGAGATATTAAATGAAAAATATAGCAATATGAAATAAAAAATCAAACACACGCACTTCTGTAAACTAGTGTCCCTTTAAATATGATTTAAAATACCCTATTAATAGAAAAGGACGAAATAAGAACAACTTGTACATAGCAAATAATTCAAAAGTAATACAGCAAACTAACCAAAGTTAATGTCTTATAGATTAATTATTTGATGAGAAAAAACTATTCTTTGTAGATACATTTTTGGGCGTATTTATGGTAGATATAATAAATATGCGCGAAATTAAATAAAAGTAACTTTAGAATTTTAAAAAACTTTTATAGGGTTAAAGCACACGCATGTACGGAAGCATGCGCGCACGCACTTACGTACGCTCACATACAGATGCTCGCATTCAGACGCTCGCATACACACGCACCGAAACCACTGCAGAAAATATCATGAAAATGCTATATGTTTCAATTACACGTACAAACATGTTTATCAAGATTTCACATATTTAAATTAAAATATTTAAACAATGAAAAATTCATCAAAACGGCCCTGTCGAGTGTACAATACATAAGACTTAGCAATATTTTTGTCTGTTTTCTTGTTTGTGTTGTTGCGATCTAAATTTATATTGAAATACCATTAAATTTTGTGCCAAAATTATGCAAATATGACTGCTTATTGTTTGGAAGGAAGTAGATGAAGTCGCGGGCAACAACTTATAATTAAACATATAAAAGTAAAACATAGCATGTACTATACAATATTCATTCGCTTTGTTCACTTAACAAAGTTTCTCTGAATGGGTCGGTCTAGACACATCGAGTCACTTCATATTTTTAGTAGGAAAAAATATTTTATATTTACTATAGATTTTATAACTTAAAAGATTTTAAATTTGTCTATGAGTCACTATTTGTCTATATGACAAGAATAATGTGTCACAACTCAGTTACAAGTGATTTTCTTTGAATTTAAAAACTTGTTTTGTGTGAAAGTTTTTGTCAAATGGTCTAATTTACTTTACTCTAATTACTCTACTTTGTTTTATTTTATTTTATTTTACTGTACTTTACTATATTTTTTTTATTTTATTTTATTTTACTTTACTTTACTCTATTTTATTTTACTTTACTCTCTATTTTATTTTACTTTATTTTTTAAGTAAAGTAATTACTTTATTTTACTTTATTTTACTTAACTTATATCAATGAATATAGTGCTTTAAAATGATTTATCAAAATTGTAAATCAATGAAACTCATCACAAAACATCATCTCTATATTGAAAATTCTTTAATGAATATTACAAAAATATATATTTATCTTATAGTAGAGAAGTATTAAGATATTAGCTGGTGTGGCCCGTCCGTGAAGTCTAGGCGTCTACAAAATGATGAACAATTTTGTGTCAGGACGTTTTACTCTAAAATGCAGTTTTTAAATTACAGCTTTTCCTGCCAAAATTTCGAAATAACCATTCCTCTTTTTAAGCTAAGAGCTTTGGAATGACATATTGCACGTGTCTTTACGACCCTCTCTCGAGACAGACATACACTCAGATATAACAGGGAGATTATATATATAGAAGATTATGAATAGTATAGTGCACTAATTACTAAAGGTTACAATAACAACAATAATCTTTGTAAGTAATCTACAAATTAAACTACGATATACTATTTTTCAATTTCTTAATGTTTATTCAAAGTACAAAAGACCTTAAAACTAAACAGTTTAGTACTTACGTGATGCAGATTTGACCGATGTTTTACTAACGCCATCTGTTGGCATAAAGTGAACAAAACTCAAACTTATTTGAATTAATACAATCAATTGCTGGTAATAAAACCAAATATTCGAGTTTTATGTCTTTTTTCAATTAAACGTAGTGTAATATATCTACAAGGACATTCAAAGAAAACGTACATTATTGTGTTCGTTCATTAGTTTCAATTATTTATTGTGATAATTATTATTTAAATATATAAGTTATTTTATATAAATTTTACTATAAAGTATTTTCATTAAATTGAAGTTTCATTAGATTCATATAAAAAAAAATCGAAAAATAAATATTAGGTATATTTGTCACTAGCTCTTACCCCGGGTTCCACCTGAGGACGAACGATTTTATTTATCAATAGGATATTTATGAGCAGTAGTTTAATGCTAGATAGCCTCCCTCTTGAATCTGTCTGTCATCAGAAAGAATTTTTTAAATCAATCCAGTAATTTCGAAAATTAACTTGTTTAAACAAACAAACAAATTTTGTTTATTTCGTTAATTCATTCTTTATTACGAAAAATGTATTATTTAAGTAAAATTTTGCTATCCGATAAGAAATTTATATATTAAAAATGGAAAATGGAAAGCAATTTAATTCAGCGGCGAATGAATAAAAAGTAAAAGGAATTAATAAACAACGGTTCTAGTTGAGAGCTAAACTTAAATCCCTCAATTTTTGTCATCGAACAGCTGAGACTTCTTACTTAAATTCATTATTTATATGTTTATGAAATTAATAAATAATAATAATTTATACATATATTTTTTATTTATTTATTAAATTTTACCGTAAAAATGGAACAATAAAAGAAATTTCAAAATTGAAATGTATTGTAATGGGAATTAAAATATGTACACTAAATTTAAATTTAAAAAATAAATTAAATTTGAAGTTTAAATATTGTTTTTTACTAATTTAAACTACTTTAATTTTTTAAATATATGATATTTTGTTTTAATTGTGCGAAGCGAGCGGAGCGCTCTACTGGAGAGAATTTGCATTGATTTTACAAAGTTGGCATTAAAATGGTTTAATGGTTCGGTTACAAATTTTGACATACATACCATGCTGATATATGTGGTGGTTTGTAAAAAAAAATTCAAAAAAATTCATTGTCGTTGAGGAATAATGTCCAAAAAACATTACTCCCATAGACTTCAATGTAAAAAAATTAGCGCAAGTGTAAGGTCTACAATTACGACATCCCACACCAAGAAGAAGCCTTCGGCTTCGCGATCGCAGCGAGTCGAAATTGAAGGTCTGGTTGCGTTCCTAGTAATATGTATATGTCAGATGTTTGATTGTTTTGATGTCGGCTTACAAAACAACCTGTGAATGAAGCTTTGTTAAAGTTCGTTGTTACGTGACACAAGTACAAATATTGATGTTACGTCTAGATGTTATTATACAAAAGTGTAACAATATTTTAATGAAAAGTAAACAAAGTATTTTTATAATTAAACTATGAAAATTTACTATATATAATTCGTTATTTAACATGGACTCGCGGTATTACTCGCGAATTACTGATTTTATTGAGCGAAGTTATAAGAGACTTTTGTGCATCCTTTGTGCAAGCATCAATCAAAAACGATATATCTGAAAATTTACAAATTTTGCACACTCATAGACATCAATCTGGGGTGGTTTTAAAAAAAATTTGAAATGTTTGATGTCGTTGAAGAATAGTCACGCAAAAACTGAAATCTCATAGACTTCAATGGGAAAATGTTTTATGGGAATTCAATTGGAAAATATATAGCTTTAAAATGACAAAAAAATCATACTTTTAGTGGTTTACCATGCACTATTAAAAATGGCATTTTATAAATATTTTTTTTTTTTTTTTTTTTTTGTTTTAGCTAGTCACAATAGATAATACAAAAAATTTGAAAGCGCGCGCAAAATTTCCCCATGCAAAGTCTATGGGAAAAATTAATTTTTTGACTAATTACTGCAATAAGGCTAATGAGATTTGAGAGTTGTCACTATTTTTCAGCAGTGTAGCATAATGAGACCTTTGATTTGAGCCATCAACGATATTTTTCCCTTTAGTGGTTCTCGAGCTACAGTGTGCCAACGAAATCGCTCCCTGCATTAATATATAAGATTACTTTTGAGATTTTGAAGAGCATCAACCCGTTCAGCCTTTAAAAGTGATGTTCAGTAATTTTAGTAGAACCATATTGTTTATAGATACGAAAAGGGAAGTTAATATTGTTGTACTATTATATATATACAATGATGGTAATGCCGTTGCTTCCTCGACACAGCGGATATTATTCTGCTGCACAATATTCAGTGCTATGAAGTAGGTAGGTAATAACACTTTTAATGTATGTATGTTTGCATTGTTTGAAGTCAGTGAGTGAGAGAGCAAATCGATATGTTTAATTTGAAGTAAATATTTGAAGTGAGTGAGCGAGAGGAGAGAGCAAATTGAAATGTTTAATTTGCAGTAAATATATAAAGTGTGTGAGCGAGAGAGTAAATTGATATGTTTAATTTGAAGTAAATATATGAAGTGAGTGAGCGAGAGAGCAAATTGATATGTTTAATTTGAAGTGAGTGAGCGAGAGAGCAAATCATTCGTCTCCGTGCCGGCGCCGGTCCGTTTAGAAGCACTTACACCCTTGATAGTAATAGTACGCACTTAAAACAACCCTCGCTGTTTAGGGCTAAAATCGAACTATTAGTAGGTGAGGGGGGGCGGGTTGGTACTACAAGTACGATGAACAAAATATTGAATATATATTAACAAAAAAAAATACATTTTACGAATACATACAAACATACATATTATATATTTTTAAATAGATATATTGTAGTCATAGTGTCATAGTTTGTTAGAGGAATAGAAATTTAAGATCTGTTTACAATATGCAATATATCTTTAAAGTATGTCTTATGATTTTTATTTTTTTTTATATGACAATATAGTATAAAAATAAATATAAAACTAAAATAATGCTTTAGTGCGTTTAGTTGTGTACGGTTTGCAAAAATATAACGTTACATATTACTTAATTTCGTTTTTTAGTATATAGTATATTTATAGAATAAAAATAATTCTTATAATACTGACATTATAGTACAGAAATTTTTAGACATTATTTTCATCAGTAAACTCTGTAGAAATTATTGCACTCACTTTTAAGAAGAATATTTATTATAAAACTCTTTGATATTAAGTCTATACCTGATTCTCGACGTTAATATTATTGATCTACCTTTGTTCATATAAACATTTTTCTATTCTTGTAATAATAATATTTTTTTAGCAAGTTATAAATTCAATGAAGAAACAATAAAAATAAAATATATTTTTAATTGTTAACTTCTATGCTAAGTTTTTTTTACAATCCGTACCGTATATTTCAAATTTTAAATATGTGACGTCTGTCACTTCACTCGCAGATACAAGAGGGGCTCTTAAGTTCTTTAACTATATTTAGATTTTAGAAAAACAAAATGATAATAATAGTCATACACACACATACATACAATTGTACAGATTTAAAAATAAAAAAAAATATATTTTTTTTTGTTATATATTTTTTTTTTACTTTTTTTTATTTTATTTATTTTAAAATATTCTTTTTTTTATTATTTTGATTTTTTATACATGTAGGTTTCATTATTCTTCTTATGTTACAAATAAATGAGAGCGTCTTTCTCTTATTATTCACGGAGACATTCGTTTCCTTTCACGCAATTGAAAAATTAGTGTAACATTACTGTATTTGCATGTGTTATATATAAATTCAGATGCTTTGTTATTATAATGGACAGTTGTAACTTGTAACTGTTCTCTCAGCGAAATTATGCGAGGTCTCCTTTATCGCGGTATTTAGAGTGTGGGCACGTTTCGATTATATTAATAACATTTTTTATTTTTGTATGTAAACTTTGGTGATCCATGTTTACTATTATATATTATTCGGCTGTACTTATGTTACTAATAGCTTAAGGACGGACTGACTACTGACATTTTTATAATGTAATAATTGACGATTCAAAAGTGCGTGTAAATGCCTATTTGAATAAAGATATTTTGAATTTGAATTTGAATATCAGAATTTACCCGACTAGTTTCGAACCCATTCGGCGTTATTTATGAGCTGTGAAATCGCGGCGTGAACAGTTCACGTCAAATTCCGATAGTAATGACGTGAGTACAGCCGTATAGTTATATTTAAAACATTTTTCACGTTGACCGTATTATTAAATTTAAACTCTTTCCACGCCCACTATTACACAGACAAACACACATACAACTAATATTATGTTATATAATATTTTAAATATATGAATGTTGTGCTTACGTACATACTATCGTTATTTGTCTGATTAATTTCAAACTTATTCGGAAAAAGTTCACGCCGAGTACAACCGGATAATTATATAATAATTATCATGGATCACGAAAGTTTAAATACTAAAAAAATATAAAACTTGTTTGTATGTGTGTATGTGTGCGTGCGTAGAATTTTTGCACGTGTATGTATAGATATATTTACGTGTGCTAGTTTGTGTGTGTGTTAGTTCTATAACTGTTGCTAATTCCGTACTCCCGTACTCCTAGTTCCATTTCATATTTCGATGCTTGACGTAATCCAATCACGGTCGTCTTCCGTTTATAGATCGGGCCATGGCAATTAATAATATTTATTACCCATCAGCGTATGTACTGAAAATCACTCGATTTCAATATTTATATATGTTCAGTTTAAGATATGGCTTAGTTTCATATATATCATATTTTTTCATATTACTTCGGGCATAATGTTTTTTTAAGTCATTTATATGATATGTTTTTTGTTAATATATTAAACTTTTTAAAAATATATTTTTGTTTGAAAATACAACGGGTTAAGTTGGTGGAGTTGTACTAGCATGGATATGGATATTATTGTCCTAATATTTACTAGCTATTACTCGCGATTTTACACGCGGATAAATGCTTATTTAATAATAAATCTTATTTGCTGTTAGAATAATTAGAAGTAGAAGCTGTATATCATCATCAGAAAGAATTTTTCAAATCTATTAGTTTCAAAAATGTGCACATTTAAAGAAAAAAAAATTTTATCATAATATATATATATAGGTAAAGTTGAATTTATAAAGCTGAAGAGTTTGATTGTTCGGTTGAATCTTCGAGCTACCTGATGAATTTGAAAAATTGTTTCTGATTGTGATAGGCTGGTTCATGAAGGAAGGCTACTGACTATCTAGCATTAAGCTACTAATTTTATTATAATAATAATTCTTTTTTTTTTCTTAATGTCTGTACAGCACGTTATTTGTATATATTTTGCTAGTTTTTATGTGTATGTATTGATATTGGTATTTAGATGAAAATGTATGTATACAGTGTATTTTAGTATGAGTACATGGATAAATATGTATTTGTTTATATATGGATATTTATAATATGTTATGTATTTTATTTAAATATCTGTTTACATTTATTATTTTTGTCTCTTTTTTACTTTTTTTTTTTTGCACACCTACTAATGTCCTCTCCTGCACATCTAAGGTTAGCTGGTAGAGGATATCTCAGCAGCATTAAGCCCGCTTTTTGTACATTGAGTATTGTGCAATAAAAAATAAATAAATAAATAAATATAATCCTTTATCCGCAAGTAGAACCGCGTAACGACTAGTACATATATATATATATATATATATATATATATATATCTAAATAACAAAACTGTTGCGATGTCCGTCTGTCTGTAGCCGAAACAATTTTCTCAAAAACTGCCCGACCGATTTTGACCAAACTTGGTCTGCAAGTTACCTAGGGAAATAATAATTACTGATTAAATTTCAAAACCCCAGGTAGAGGGTGCGGGGGGCAGCAGACACCTGAAACTACATAATGTAGCATTTACACTGCGAGTATCAAATTGAAGGATGTATTTGGAGATAATAAAGTATGGTTAGTAAAAAAAAGATATGAGTAAAAAATATATATAAAAATAAAACCAATTTTCCACCCGTCACTTGTGAGGTGCCCCCATCAGTAGTCTATATATTTATAAATATAAAATAGAAATTAAATAGGAAAGTAAAATAGGATTAGGACACAAAGCCTCGTCATGATAGATTAACTACAAGGTGATATTATTATATAACTTAGTTGTAACAAATGTTATTAGTAATGTGTATACGCCCTTATTATTAGGCTCTTTAGGATTACGATGTGTATAGCAAGCTAATCTTGATAGGTGCTGAATTTGCTTGGTGCTGGGTACATTGTAAGGTATCGGTATCTCATTATATATATATATATATATATATATATATATATATATATATATATATATATATACAAGCCTTTACTTGCTGTTTCAACCAAACTATACGCGACTTTTAATCCATAAAAAATTGTTTTATTTCAAAGTTAGTTTTTATAATACTAGTATAGATTAGTTTGGTATTTTCATTTTCATTTAAGAAATCTCAAAATAAGGGGATGGGGAGGAATTCTTACTATACTACGTCTATTTTAGTTGACAGGCACTTCTGAGGAGTGAAAGGGTGCTCTAACACCTCAGTGGGTGAGGGCGGTCTTTATAGTAGAGATGGACCGACTGTGACTTTGGCCGACTAGGGGACGAGTCGGCTGATAAATGGCCGACTAGTCAGTCAATCCGATTATTTCTTTTCTTTTTATGTGAAAGTTTTTAGTGGTTAAAAGCAATAAACGAAAATTCCCATACAAATATTATGAGGTCAAAAATTGCCACGAAATAACGTAGGCCCCGTGCGGCTGTTGTCGAAATAAGTACCCAAATATAAAAATATAATCTTAATATATTGAATAATTTCTACTGATCACAAATACTCTAGGAACAATATAAAGTTAAATTAAATGGAACTCAAATGCAAACGAAAATCAGATTCTTTAAAACACAATTAATTTCTATAGACTCGTTTTAAATAAAGATGGCGAAATCATCTGCTTTTTTTTACTTTTAAACCTTAAATTACTCGTTACTAAAAAAACTAGTCGGCGCTTTCTGTTGACTAATCGGCGACTAGTCGCTGATTACAAAAACTGCTGACTAGCCGGTGGCTAAATGCTGACTAGGCGGCGGCTAGTAGGCCTATCTCTACTTTATCATTAAAAAACTCAAATGGGACACAGTATTGTTACTATTTATTTTTACGAACACATCAAAATTATTATTTATATAATAGTTTAAGTTGCTTTAATATATGCATTTATTTATTTTTATTTTGGAAACAAACGGTATAATATTAACTTGACTTGACTTGACCATAAACAGTTTCCAATGTTACAATAAAACACATAATAAAATTAGGAAAAAAGATGCACGGCGTTGACAATAATTAGAGAATAATTAATAATGAAATCAAACAATTTGTAGGTAACTATTGAATATACATAATCTGAATAATAATTAGAGAATGGGAAGACTACAACTACTAAATAACAATAAAATTAATAAAATTAATCAAACACAATTAGAATTCAATTACAATTCATCAACTTATTCTTGACATTCAATTTAAATTTATTAAGAGAGAGATGAAATATGTCAAAATTAATAAATAATTTGTTGTACTGGGCACAACTTCTATTATTGAATGAATTTTCAGCAAATTTATTTTTAGTGGCTTGGACGTCAAAGGTCATTTTATGTTTAGACTTATTATTACATTTAAAATTTAACTTAGAAACTAAATATGGTGAGTCAATTTTTTGGTGAATGATCTTATATAAAAGAACTTGATCCCGTTGAGCACGTCGGTTCACGGCTGTAAGAGAATTTTCCATATTTTCGGAGAAAACTACTGTAAGATTTTTACGAAAGCGATTGTGTATACGTTCGATTTTATTAACATGAATATTATACTGGGAGAAGAAGCATACTCTAAAATGTATCTAACATAAGCATCATACAAAACAACATACGTAGCAGCATGCTTAAACTCCCCGGAAATCCTCAGCACAAAACCCAGCATACGATAAGCTTTTTAGCCGTATAATCGACGTGCTCATCACAGAGTAATTTTGAGTCAATGATAACGCCAAGAGCCTTTACTACATTATTTCTAGGTATTGTTAGAACATTTAAATTATACAAATAATTAGGTACCGAACGCTTTCTAGTAAAGGTGATTACTTTACACTTCTGTAAGTTAAGAAATAAAGAATTTTCGGAGCAATAGTCACTGAGTCGATCTAAATCATTTTGAAAATCTACACAATCATTGGTATTTTTAATAATCTTAAAAATTTTAGTATCGTCGGCATATAACAAAAACTTTGAGTGTTTAAATACTGCCCCAATGTCATTGAGATAAATGTTAAATAGTAAAGGTCCAAGATGAGACCCCTGAGGTACCCCAGATGGAACCGGATTAAAAGATGATGTAAATCCTTCCTATGGTAGTAGATTGGCTACGGTTAGTGAGGTACGACTCAATCCATCGCAAAAGATAACTATGCACACCAATGTATTGTAATTTCTGAACAAGTACGGAATGAGATATTTTATCAAAGGCCTTAGAAAAATCCGTGTACATGGCGTCAACCTGAAATCCATTGTCCATAACATTTGTTACGAAATCAATGAATTCGCATAGATTAGTTTCCGTTGATTTTCCACTGATAAACCCGTGCTGCTGAGTGATAATTATTGGTTTAATAATGGGCATTATAATATTATATATAACCTTTTCAAACATCTTCGGAATGCAGCTTATCTTCGAAATAGGACGGTATTTTTTTATATTATGCTTATCTCCGCTTTTAAAAACGGGTACTACGTAAGATTCTTTTCTTTTCCATTCGAAAGGCATTTTGCACTTCCGCAAAGACAGGGTAAATATTTTTTTGTCTGAAAGAACTACATTTAAATTACTTTTATAATTAACATTTACCCTCAATATTATAAATTCTGTCTGTTTGATAAATTACAGTTTTAAATGATAAATTTTATTATTTTAAGGGCACTCGATAAAAAATATATACTCTTGAATAAAACAAAGAAGGATTCATATAGGTTTTAAAATAAGTATATGTTATTAGATTTAAAAAAATTTTTTTTTTGAACACATTGCTATATGTTGTCCATTTACAAAAAAAATTCATACTATATTTCATAATATTCTTTTTTTTTAAGTATATATAAAATAATATACTTACAAATACCTTCATGACTATGTGTTCTGGATTCGGATTATTTTTTCTCAAGCAGTATGTTCTGCTCAGACTTCGACTATAACTTTTAATTACAGTATACAGTAATAAATGGTACAAAAGTCCTGACATACAAATCATGAAAATGTCCTTAATAAAATAATAAAAATACGTATTTCAAATTTTAAATAACACAGAACTAATATATATGTAAACAATTTTTAATATAATATATTTTTAAGTATGTAAAATTGCTAATATTATGTTCAGAGTTTCTCAAACTTTGCAGTTTATTTATTTGTACTATTTTGTTTAATATATTATTAAAAAAATAATCCATGGTGTGGGATAAGAGTAAAAAAAGAGTTATTTCTACTTACTATATATTATAGAATAAAATATACTTACGTACGTACGTGCGTTGCCATAACGTTAATACGTTGTCAAGTTTTTTTGCGATTTTTGCAACAATAATACTTCAATAAATTTAAAACCATTCTTAATTGAAAAATTAAATTGTTTCAGAAACCATACTATCAATTGTTAAAAATCTATTAAAATCCCTTATGCAATATTTAAGTTGATAGTGTTTATACAGACATACAGGCACGATATATGTGTTTATTAATATGTATACATAAATTTTGTAAAACAATGATTTATAATTAAGTTCAGTTACTTCATCTTGTTTCATGAGACCATAATGCTAAAGATTGGACTCTGTATCTTCCAGGAATGAGTGTTTGAAATGGGGAGTTGGAAATGGTGGTACATCTACCACCACGCTACCATCTTTTATGTTAGTCTTATAGTTCTCACTCCCTCGTGGATAGGACGGTCGTAGTCTAAGCTCATTGCAACGAAGCAAGTATCAAAAGTATTAATGTACTTTACTATAGCGTGTGTAGAATTGTGATTATATCTTAACTAAATGTCATTATATCGTGATACTTTAACAATAATGTATTTTTATGATATTATTACATGATTTTGTTAGCCTGTCAGTACATTTGTTTTTAAAAATCAACATTATTTATTATTTTATTTATTTATTTAAATTCTACAGAAACTAAATTTCTATGTAACAAAATATGACCATCTCAAGCCTGCGAAAGTTAAAAACTATGTTGCATTTGGAACGCCCCTATTATTGTATTACGTTATTATTTGTTTTAAGTTGGAGTACATTTATTTTTAAATAAATTAACTTAAGATAAAAAGAAAAACAAAATAAAAGACACGAAAGAATAAATATGACGCAGGTAAATGAACTGAAAGTGTGTGTGTGTGTGTTTGCGCGCGTGTGTGCGAGTGTGCGTGTGTGTGTGTGCGCGCGCGCGCGTGTGTGTGTGTGTCTGTATGTGTGTGCGCGCGCGCGTGTGTGTGTGTGTATGTGCGCGCACGCGCGCGTGTGTGTGTGTGTGCGTGTGTGCGAGTGTGCGCGCGCGCGTGTGTGTGTGTGTGTGTGTGTGTAAATTCCTTAAATATCAGTTTTTTTTTAATTTTTATATGTATTACTTTTATTTTTGATTTGTGGTAGTTATAATTAAAATCTAGTATGTGGTACTTATAATAAATACTAGTAACAGTGTAGGATAAAGGTAAACTATAGGTAAAATTTTTAAAGCTAATAACAGTTTGGAATTTAAATAAACGTTTTTTTATTCTATGCTCGTTGTAATAAGTTTTTATTACTATTAATAGTTTTTAGTGAAAGTAAGTTTATTAAATAATGGTAAAGATTGTTATTCTATTATAGAGCAGTACAATGGCACGAGTCAAGTGGAAGCCATGCAACTATAATTTACTATATTGTACACGCTTGCAATGAATGCATTTTAATTTATATATATATATATATGTTTTATGTGAATGGTTACATTAAAAATATGTTGTAGTATGTTATTTTAAAAAAATGTTTGAAGATAAAAAGTATCAAATTTATTATGAAATATACTGTATATGCAATAATTTATTTTAATATTCTATTGATAGTTAAAACTTTTTATAAAAAAAAATATTTTTCTTAAACAGGAAGTTAAGGGTTGCACCCATTACATTTTTAATTATAACCCTACGTATGCGAAGACGACACGTTTTATTTTTACACTGTCCAAGTTAATGCTTGACTACATTCCACTACTCCACACGTCTGACAAACACGCGACTGATATGTATATAAGTTACATATGTATATGTACCATTATGTATGTACCAGTATGTATATATACCAGTTTTATATAAAGTGATTATGTTTTAAACTGTGGGAGGGACAAATTTGTACATGAAAGATAAAAATGTATTATCCAATTTTGTTTGTATTTTGGTTCTATGATGTCAACTTTGATGGTTCTTTTTTTTATGTATGAAGGTTTTATATTTTTAAAATTGATTATGAGATTTATGATTTAACATGCTATAAATGGATTTCTTCTAATAAAATATATGTTAAAGTTATATTTATATACAAATGATAAAAAAAATACAGATTTTTTTAACTACGTTTCCTTGTATTATACTTTTGATATTACGAATAATAATTAAATTCAGAATATTTTTAAACTTAAGTTACATAATATGACTTAAGTTTTATTAAATTTGAACTGTTCTTTGTTACAGAGAATGAACGGAGAATCAAAGCTAACAACAGGGAGTACAACGCGCAGTTCCGCTACGCCGTGAGTTAATACCATTTGTCGTGTTATACATACACACACACACACGCACACACACACACACACACACACACACACACACACACACACACACACACACACACACACACACACACACACACACACACACACACACACACACACCCGCACCCGCACCCGCACCCAAACACACACCCACTCGCGGACACGCTCAGACGCACGCACGCACGCACGCACACACGCACCCGCACCCGCACCCAAACACACACCCACTCGCGGACACGCTCAGACGCACGCACGCACGCACGCACGCACGCACGCACACGCACACACGCACACGCACACGCAGTTGCATTAATGTTTAATATAATTTTGTATCTAATGTTATTTTGTGTCTTAGATCAACGTAAGACAAATACGCCAATGTCTGTTGGCAGCTCTTCTTAGATCTGTAACAGATAACCTTAATTGCTAGATTAATTCTATTAATACAATTAATTTAATTAAACTTTTCTGTAATAAACTATATTAATGTTCCCTTTTATGTACATAAGTACGGAGTTTTAAAGGTCTTGAGCAATTTTGATCTTAAAAATTTTAACCATGAGATAGACAAATCTTGCAAATGATATAATACTAGCTGTTACTTGCGACTTCATCAGCGGGCGAACGATTTTATTTATTAAGGTTACTAAGAGTAGTAATGTAATGATAACCTATACCAGGAATGGCGAACCTTTTTTTTATGTCCGTGCCACAGTCAAAAAAAATTTTTTTTATATAGGTAACGTGCTACAATAAAATTTCATTCGAAATGTAAGCGTGGTGAAATTATACGTAAATATAATTAATAAACAAATAAAAACAATTCTTGTTTAAAAAAATAGTTATTAATCAGTATTTTACAAGTTATATGCAAAATAAGCAAAATAGTTATTATGTACTACAAATTCATATCACCAATAATAAATTAAGTGTAGAATTAATAATTTATTTTATCAAAAAAAAATAAAATGTTTTTGTCCGTGCCATCAAACTTGCAAACGTGCCAGTTGTGACACACGTGGCATTGGTTCACCATCCCTGGCCTACAGCGTTCGTAATTGATATGTTTTAATAGTAATATAGATAAAACAATTTTAGCTGAATAGGTGTAGGTATGGGTTTTCTACAATTCTTATAATATAACAACTAATAATAAGAGGTTTTACCGCTCATTTGGTTTTTACTGATTTGCTAGAGTATTATCATTTATTATCACACACACACACACACACACACACATACACACATTTAAACTAAAAGAAATTATAAATATCATGTATACTATATTTTGTCTAATATAATATATTTCTAGACTCTTTTATATATAGTACCCATTTATTTTACATTCATATATAAGTATATGTTGCTTGTTGGACTTCTTCCTAATTGTTGAGTTTTATCTAACATTATTAAGAATACTATAAAAATTACAAGGTTTCTTTGGATTTGTTTATATATTTGAGTTACTTTATAGAAAAAAAATTAAATATAATTTAAATATAGTTTATTTATAAATATTACGTAACTTATCAATAGGCAAATAAGTTGTTATTGAAAACTAATGAATGTATAGAAATTGCGGTTTTCCTTAAAATTACAAAATATTATTATTTTATACTAGCTTTTGCTTATGGCTTCTCTTGATATATAATTATTGTAAATGTTTCGTCTATATCTTCATAATATGAGAGATTTGTTGATATTTCTTCATACACATCATATTGGGATAAATATATTTACATAATGTGTGTTAGTTTAAACATTAATATAATAAAATAACTAGGAGCGCGAACCAGACCTCAATTTTGATTCGCTGCGTTCGCAAAATCTCGGTAGCATATTGAGCGAAGGTGATTGCAAAGAGCACCGAAGTGGCATTTACAAAACGTCGACGTATTCTGTCCTCAATTATTTTTCAAGATAAAAAAAAATCTAAAAAAAAAAATAAAATTCTAGAAGCTGTAAATTTAAAAAAAGTCGGCACGCGCATGTAAAGCAAAATTTTCGTTCGAAAAATTTTTCTTATTGAAGTCTATGGGATTTTTATTTTTATCTATCATTCCTCAAGGACATGGAATTTTAGTTTTTTTATGTTACGCGTATTATTGTGTTATATAAGCCCTGAAAATTTCAAGCCGATTGATAGCGCCGTTTTTGTGCCAACCTCGGAAAAAATTGTGAAAAATCTTCAGTAGAGCGCTCCGCTCAAAATTATATGAAGCTCATTCAAAATGATCTACATTGACTTTAATATAATTAATTAACGTGGAGGAAAGTTATCGATAGAAACAAGAAATATTGTTATGAATGAAATGAAAGTTTTAGGAACTCCAAATTACCAAGAGGTCTAAAGAATGCCATACTCTATAAAACCAAGTATAAATAAAATCCAGGTTATTGAGATATGCACTAGACGATGTCCAGTCTTAAGCTGTAATGAAGTTTGAAACCTCGTTTCCAAATACACTTGGATAGATCGGGATTCATGACCTGGTGATGGTCTAGATGAAAGGGCCAGCCTTGGTTTAGGAATATGGTTTCGTTAAGAGGTTTAACCACCTCCTCAAGAATCGTACTTCGACTAATCGCTGTTCGTACGAATACTACGAGCACGTCCTGATATGTTTTTAGTATAGTGCGGTACACAAACACTAAACTGATACTAAGCAAATGGAGAGTTTAAAAAATTGTTTTTGTCTCAAGACCTATTGAGTGTAATCACAGCAATTCAAATCTCTGTATCTCCTCAATCCAAAAATACTCAACACTGATTGGCGAAAATAAGCAAGCATTAGATATTCATTTAAAAATCACAGTTTTCAAATGCCATTGTAATATTATCTATTTTTTAATATTATAGCAGTATTTATGGCCAGACTTAGTATAGATAAATAAACACTGCCAAAAATTCGCTTTGCACCCAATGAGAACGTTAATTGTAGATTGTAGATTTTCAACTAATGAATTATTTTTTTCCAGAACAACTACATCAAGACCTCAAAGTATTCAATAGTAACGTTCCTGCCATTGAACCTGCTGGAGCAGTTCCAGCGGCTCGCCAACTTCTACTTCCTGTGCCTGCTGGTCCTGCAACTGATACCGGCCATCTCCTCTCTAACGCCCATCACCACGGCCATACCCCTCATTGGAGTGCTCGCTCTCACTGCCGTTAAGGACGCCTACGACGATTTTGTAAGTTTGTAAAAAACGTTTTGTTTTAAAATTAAAATAATGTTACTTTTTGAGATCATCGAATTTTGATACGAAGAAAAATAAACCAGTTCTACCTCAAAAAAGCAGATCGTAAAACTAAGTAAAACAATATTGTTTTATAGATGTGGTACAAAAAATAAAAGTAAGATTGTTGTAATATTACTTTAAGAAATGATGGTACGGCCTCAGGAGTACGTTTAAATTTTAATATTGTAGTAATAAGTTTTATTCTGAATGTACATTATTCAGTTTACAGAATGTAATTTTTTTTTTCGTGTACTTATTTGTACTTGATTCCTTAATTTAAAAATTCCAGGTCAATGGCCTTTAGGTTATGTTATAGTTTTTTAAACATCACAAGAAACGACTCAGATTTATAACTTTGTGTGCGTATAATGCATACAAGTGTGCGCGACTTATACTATTATATACATACACCCACAGTTATGTCTCTTTCCGTGTGTGAGTGCTGAGTAGAAGAAATAAGTATAATATTTTTTGTTATGATATTGTATTGAGAATACATAGTTTATTTTTATTATTTTAAATTTAGAACACTTTTTTTTGCAAATATTTCTTTTTCAATATTGGATAAGATTTTATGGTAATTTTGGCATAACTGGTTGAAGTAGAAATAGAATCTTTAGGTATTTTGTAACATAATATATAATTTCCAATAGTAATAAAGATGTCTAAGATAGAGAACAAAGTATTAGCGAGTATATATAAATTAATTTATATATTGTATTACTTATACAATTTTATTATTTGACATACATTTTGAAAGTTTTTCATTAATATGCTAGCAATACTGAAAATGTCATATCAGGGAATTATATAATAAAATAAGGTTATAATTATTTTATTAAATATATTAATAAACCAATAGCAATCAATTTAATTATATTTGTCCTCTTTAATATTGAAATTTATTATAAATAGAAAATCAATGACGAACTTATTACTCAAGTTTCGCTTATCACACCCATAATATCTATATATTTATTTTCTATATCTACGGCCGAACAAGGATTAGTGTTTTTACATACAGACAAACAAAAAAGATCTTAATTCTTTTAAGATTTATCATTCTAAACTGTTATATCATACTTCTAAGTTATTTAACATATGGTCTGATCTGGTTTGATCCGGTTGGAACCGGATTTATCCGGTATAATCTGGTTGTGTAAACATAAACTTTGATTCTAAGGTACTGTAATAAAACTGAACCAAAACAGCCAGCTCATGCTTAAGTACGTATTGATTTTTCTCTGGCACTTTGACAAGTACCGCGCACAATGTAGCCAGTGCTTCAAACAAATAAATTACAAAAATGTTTATATATATACTTTCGTGATCCATGATTGTTATTATTTATAATTATTCGGCTGTACTCACGTTATTACTATTGGAATTTGCCTGATTGATGTCACAGTCAGTTCACGTCGCGATTCAGCCGGATTCAGAGCTCATGAATAAGGATCCCGAAGGGGTTCGAAACTATTCGGGCGAATTTCGATAATAATAACGTGAGTACAGCCGGTTAATTATATATAAACTACAAAAATGTTTATACTTTTTATATTTAAGCTAAAGTAAGCCATAGCATGTTGAACGTAAAAAATAAATCACTAAGTGAAAGGGCGAAGACTCTTATTATAATGAAATAAAATGTTGGTTGTGTACTTTGAAAGAGTTTTTATATAATAATATTGTATGCTTGTGAACGGACATTGTTTTAGACCGTCGACTCATTATTGTTACTGCTTTCAATGTTATGATACTGGCAATAAATACATATCGGAAGTTTAATTAACAACAACTAGATTAAATAAAACTGCTTTTTATACATTTGATCAGGTCTTCTGACAGCTGCTGCCTATAAAAATTAGTTAGTTATTAGTAATTTAAATGCATGCAAACTTTTTTCAATATAAATTATTCCTTACGTTCGACAACGTTGCTAGCGTTAATGGGCAGTATGCTTTTAAAAATAATTAAAATTTATTAAAAAACCATATTTTTTAATGTAAAAATGAATAAAGACATTAGAGCAGTAGGTATTTACTTCTCAGTAGTCTTGATAGAATAAAGCATTTTTATTCCTATTGATTCTGGCCATCGATAAAAATAATTCAAAAACAGTAAAAAAAAATTTTTTTTTTAATAATGAAATGGATAAAGACTTCAGTACATACTCCTTAGAAAGAACACGTGGATCTTGATAGAAAATAGGTATTTTATAACTATTGATTCTTGCCATCTATAAAAAATATTTTAAAAAAACTTTTTTAAAGAATGAAATGGAAAAAAAATTTAGAGCAGTATTTGCTATCGATTCTGGCAATCTATAAAAATATTCAAAAAAACAAAATAATTTATAGTTAATGTTTTTAGAGCAGTACATACCCTTTAGTCACACGGTCTTGATAGAATAAAGCATTCTGTAACGTGATCTGAATTAGGTACTGGCGAAGGATAATTGGATTTTATGAGTAAATGTACGCGCTCCAAGTTAAATTTACAACTTCGTATATTATATTAAACGTTTTTAAGTCTATAATTTTACTCTACTTTCATAATATAGTTATTGGTTTTTTTATGAAATTTGTAAATTCATAAAAGTTTTGTTTTTATTAAAGGTTGTGACGTCATCACTGCGATAACATAACAAAGACATTGTTATATGAATATTTTTATTGCTTAGAGTTATTTATGATGTGATTCTATAAAAAATATTGTTAACTTTTAAATATTTTTTAACCGACTTTTAGGGTCGGTTTTTTTAAAAAATACTCTCATATTAATAAAAAAGAATAATAAACTAAAAAAAATTACAACAAAGGAAATTTCTAGTTTATTATTGTCTAAGAAAACACTACATAAATAATAAATTATAACAGTAACAGTATATAGAGTAAAAATTTAGTTTTTAAGACTTGGTCCTTTCACCATCTCTTAAAGTAATAATACAACAATCTTATTTTTCCTTTTTGTACCGAAACATCTATAAGATATGGTTTTACTCAAACTTCTTCTATTCACTTTCTTTTTAATGGGGGTTACTTATTGATTGCTTCAAAAGTAAAATTATTGTAATGTTATTTATTTTTAAAAGTTCTAGTTCAATCTAATATAGTATAAATTGTTATACACATGATTCACAATACAATAAACAGTACAGTACAGTACAGTGCAGTACAGTACAGAACAGTATAGTGTTTATGAAATACAGGACGTCTTCCAATGGAATAGAAAAACCCAATAAGTTATCCTTCCACTATCCAATTAGTGCTGTGAAAGCTTTAATATTGAGTTATGAGTGACCTCCATTGCTCTTGACTCGCTCTAGTGCAATAACAGTATAATAATATTGATTATATATAAAGGGCAGTTGGGTATATATAATCAGGGTAGAACTAGAACTAAAAAGATTGTTATTTAGTTAGTTATTGACTTACTTACTTACTTACTTACTTATTTACTTACTTACTTACTTACTTACTTACTTACTTACTTACTTACTTACTTAATTACTTAATTACTTACTTACTTACTTAATTACCTTACTTTTTTGGCCAACGGGGTATCCGGATCAAATATATCAACTAATAAAAAAAATACAAAAATGAAAAATATAAAAAATAAATAAAAATAAAACTAGAACTAAGAATTTCTTTTTTGGTTGTAGTTTGTTTAGGTTAGACTTTACTTTATTTCTTATATGTTCTGGCCATTAATATAATTCAATGTGATATATGATATATATATAATTATATGTAAATAAGTTGAGAGAGTATTCTCAGTTGTCAGTTCTTCGTGGACTTCTTTGGAACCGTGCAAGACTTTGGAACTTTTCAAAATAAATAATTTACTTTGACTTTGAAAAATTCAACTATTCACTTTAATTCACTTTATTTTCAAAATATTAACATAATATAATGACTGCTATGTTGATTTAAATTATAAATGTCACATAAAGTTGGTTTTTATTTCACATGAGATTTATTATAATATGTAAAAAGGACAAATGCCATATGTTTTTTTTTGACTTCTTTTCTTACTAAGATCTTTCTTTCTTTTCATTTCTTTCTTTCGTTCATACAATTCTTTCTTCTCTTATTTGGGTTCCATATAGCAGCATTTTCTTCAGCGTTCCTCATAACTAAATGAAAATACAGAGTTTCATGTATTTCAGTTAATTATTAATATTGATCATATTTATATTGATCATATTTTATATTATATTATACAACTAACGTGTTTGACAGACAGACGGACAACACGGATTAAATTTTCTATTTTTTGAGATACGCCCTATAAAACACAAATAACTCGTATTCCCAGCAACGTCATCAAAACGATTCTCAAGTGAATCACAGGCGGGCGAAGACCCTCCGTAATGGCAAGCTGGTGGAAGAGAAGTGGGCGTCTGTTCAGGTGGGAGACGTCATCAGGCTGGAGAACGACCAGTTCGTAGCTGCGGATATCCTCCTCCTCAGTAGCTCGGAGCCTAATGGGCTCTGTTATATCGAGACTGCTGAGTTAGATGGGTATGTTCATGGATAATTTATGCTATTATAAAATGGCGTATAGCCAAGTTTTTTTTGCTTTAACCATGAAATGATCTAATAACGGAGAAAAGTAGGACAATTGTATTTATATATAGTTGAAAAAAGATTGGAGACAGACAGATTGATTTGAGTTAAACCCATACTATGAATATGATTGTAAAATCTTAAATTAAATTTTAAATAATTCAATAATTATAGCATTTTCTTGGAAATATTAATTATTATATTATTTAATTATTGAAAATAAAACTCAATAAATGTTATAATTTTTATTACTTGAAGTATAGAACAGACTATTTGCCAAATAGAATGTGCCTTGCCTTTTAAGGAAATTACCAATTAATATATATAATACATTTTTCATTCTATAAACATAGCATACAGCGTTATGAGTAATAATTGTAATATATTTTATGAGCCAATTCCATCAAAACTATACCGACATTATAGCTCAGTTTGCACAATACCTATATGTAGCTTTTGTCGATCACAGGTTCATATTTTTTTTTTTCAGGGAGACAAATTTAAAATGTCGTCAGTGCCTTTTGGAGACGGCGGCTATGGGCCAAGACGATGCACAGCTTGGTGCGTTTGACGGTGAAATAGTCTGCGAGACGCCTAACAATCTACTTAATAAGTTTGATGGTATGTTCGTACAAATTTAGTTATTGAGCTGAGCTAAGCGAAGGTCTTACTGGTCAAAAGCGTGTTTTGTTACTAACGCTACTGCTAGACGAATAATGGTAGGATATCGAAAATTGCCAGAGTTGTATAGGACAGTGACTTTCGATCCTGAACTGAGGTGTTTTGGTGACACTTGTGATTGTAGTTTTTTTTTAAATGATCAAGATTATAGACCCTATTTACTTTGCTAATTTTACAAGTAAGTGAAACTCATTCAGCAACAATGGTTCGCTCAGCTCCACCCGCCGTACAGAAGTGCAGCTAGATTATTTATATCTTTTCCACTTTGAATCCACATCAGTGATTGTGTACGATAAATTGAAGAGTCAGGAGGGCCCATATTGATACCATAGTTATCAAAATAAGCCCTTCTGGACTGTCTAACTTATAAGTTAAGTCTATGAGGGTTCCAAATACACCCTGGTCTGAGAAGAACCGCAGCACGAACCTAGCCTTAAAATATATATGACTCCTTTTTGGTATCGAGGGTGGTCGTGGCACGATAGCTCACATGACAGAGGGACGGAACGATATCTTAGGGGTCGCAGTTTCGAGTTTGACTGTGTAAATAAATTTTTCATAGTAATATTATTTAATTCTAAGTCAAAATAATGAAAAGAACCACATACAAAACTCAGCTGTGTATTTTTTTATTGTGATCACGTCTTGACAAACGACAAGTTGTATATTTTTTTACGATCAACGAGAGCCATCGCATTCAATTCAATATGAATGCCCAAAGTCTGAAAAAAGATTATATAACTATAAAATATATAATGTAGGTTAATACATTAATAATAATGTACACAGTAGTGATGGGACTCTAAAAAAATGTTATGACTCGAGTCACTCGAGCAATTTTACTCCCACACTAGAATCATATTCTAGTTTGCAAGTCACTCAAGTAAAAAAGGTCACTTGAGTTGCATATTGCAATTATTTATATACATATAGTTACCTCAGTCAAATATCTAAGCGACGAAATCAACTCGAAGTGCCGAGTTGATTCGGTAACTCGAGTGCACAGTGACTCGAGTAATTTCTTTTTTATTCAAGTACGAGTCAAACAGACTCGAGTCACTCGAGTAAAAACGGGTCTCGAGTCACATCACTAGTACACAGTTGATTGACCTTACATTAATATTTCAGTTAAAATAATGATAGTTTGACAAAGTTTCGATACTATAACTTATTAGACTGTAATTACTTGAAACCTGTCATTTTGTATGTTCAAAGTAAAAATTTATACATATATATATATATATATATATTTAATGATTGAAGAAAATATTCTTTCATACTAGTTTCTATATATTATAGAGTAATTAAAATTACTATATATGTACATATATGGTGCGGATTCACCCGCGTATTTTCCTAATATCATAATCAGAAAAAATATTCTTATCCATCCTGTTTCTCCATTAACCGTTTGAACAAACAAACAAGCCATTTTTGTTATATAATATAGTATAGATAGGCTTTCGTGATCCATGGTAGTATTCATGGAAATATATATATATATATATGTATTATGATCCGACTGTACTCATGTTCACGCCGCGATTCTGCAATGTTCAGAGCTCATAAATGGAGGCAACTAATAGATCCGAAACGAATCGGGTAAACAGTATTCATGGAGATATATACGTACTATTATCCGCTTGTAGGTTCATGCCGTGATCCTGCCATGTTCGGAGATCGTGAATACAGTTCCCAAATGAGTACGAAGCTAGTCGCGAAAAATTCCGATAGTATTTACATAAGTACTTCCCGATAATTATATATACAAACAAACGAGCCATCTATGGATGTCACGTTGCAATCCGTCTGAATGTGATCATGCAACGTCTATTACATTATAATTGACTGCATTATTGTGTATTACTTTGTGGTTATAACTGGTTATTACTGGTTTCAACCGGTTAATAGCTTTTCACTATCAAATAGCTGTGGATAGTGTTGGTAACATCTGCTTTAAGTGTGTTATGTATCTCCGCGGAGCGGGTCAGGGAGTCAGCCTCGTCCACTGACCCGCTCCGTCGGGGAAGACTGGGTAGAAGGAGGCGGGAATACGCCCGCCGCTTCCTTCCCCAGTTGTAGGCCTGGTGAGAGGGGAGGGTGACCCCTCTTACCTAACATAGGCCTGCGATGGGAGGGTGCTCTACGTTGCTCGGGGCACCCTCATTCGGGGGGTCTCGCCGGGGCGTCACGGTGTGTGCTAACGCGATCCCGTGACGTCCCATTACGGCAAAGAGGGCAACCGTTGGTTTTTTAGTGGGTAGCCTTAAAAATGGCAGCATCCTCTATGCTGCCGGGTAGTCCCACATAACCCCCCGGCCGTCACCCCCCTGGGCCGACGGGGTACCCGTAACGGGTTTTTCCAACGGAAAAAAAAAAAAAAAAAAAAAAAAAAAAAAAAAAAAGTGTGTTATGTATCTATGAATATATATATATATATATATATATAAATATATGCAAATTACTCGTCTGTTACGTCTTCAAGCTAATTCTATTATATTCCGTCTTGGGATAGTTTCATTCGACCATATAATTTTAATTTTGAGTAAAAATAAAAAATGTAAGTCTAAAAAACAATTTATAAAACAATGCATTTTTCAAGTTTTGTAAATTATATTTTTGGCTCCAATTCAGCATGATTTAAAAATACTGTGTATACATGCCCTTAAACTAAAGATTGTGCGGATAAAGCTATTATACATATAAAAGAAAAAAACATTACTTTTCCGGCATTGCTATTACTTTATGATATTAGCTTATAATGGACGCTTATTATTTTTTAGTATTTTAGTATAGTTCTTGAATTATTTAAATTGTATGTCTTGTTAATGTCCAAGTACGATATGTATGTGACTTAATTTTTTTTTAATTTTATATAATAATAATTTGAAAGAAATTAATGCTATGAGCGCGAACCAGACCTCAATTTTGACTCGATGTGCTCGTAAAATTTCGATATGTGTTAGCATAATGAGCGAAGCGAGGTGCAAATAGAACTGAAGTTGCATTTACAAAACGACGCATTCTGTCCTCAACTACTTTATTTATTTATTCCAAAATAGACTGAAAACTTAATCATAATGACAAAATGGGATGGAATATTCTAGAAGAATTGAAACTGCAACAATGGAGTATACTATTTCTTCTTGTGGTCTTGTTATTGCTAGAATGGTTCAACTTACAATGAACCAGTGCTCAGACCATTATTATTGGTTTGTGAACAGTATTAGAATCTGCTATAAAAACCGAATATACATAAAATTAATTTTATTTATTTTACGAGAAAAAAAATCTCTGCCATTTTTGTCTAACCGTTTAGGCTAAACCGATTTTGATGAGCTTTTCAGAGATGACCCCAATAAAAGATTTTATTTTTTTTACCATATAAATGAATAACCACAAAGCTAATATAAATTAAAAATAATATAAATTAAATATTCCTCAACAGTTCATAGGTCATATCTATAATGAACTGATAAGCTTTGAACTTTTTGACATTTGATACTAGTAATTGAATCTTAGCTTATATTTAATAAACATATACATAATATACATTGAAAAATATTTTATAAAATTAAAATATATAATAACATATACTTTATTGAGTCACGTCAAATTAGTGTGTTACATATAATAAAATATGGCTGTGTGTTTTGTGTATGTATGTTTGTTTTTTGTATTAAATGTTATTTTTCACACTTTTTAAATAAATAAAAATATTTATAATTTTGAAGGTATAATACAAATTAGTTGATAGAATGGGATTATAATAATAAAATTAAAATGAACGAAAATGTAAATATAGTGTAGAATATTATGTAAAAATTGTATATAAAAAGAAGATTTTTTGGAGTTGAGGAGTTAGGTGTGGGGTTGATGATGCTTTCTAGATAGTATTTTAAATTTTTGTATATAAACTTTCCTGATCCATGGCGGAATTGCGGCGATTCCATCAGTTCACACCGCGATTCCACCATTCTCAGAGCTCATGAATAAGAGCCCCGAATGGGTTCGAAAATAGTCAGGTAAACTCCGATATTAATAACGTGAGTACAGCCGGATAATTATATAATATTTTTTTATTGTTAAATACTTATATAACACTAGCTGTAGTTAACTACTTTGTCTGTCAACTTACCCTTAAATTCAAATAATACAATAACCAAAAAAAATCTTTGATCAGGTCAAATAACCAAACCAAAAACAAAAAAGGAAATAAGGTTTTATATTATTTATCATTATTATTGTTTTTTTTAGGCACGTTAAGTTGGCGGGAGCAACACTTCTCGCTGGACAACGACAAGATCCTATTGAGGGGCTGCGTGCTGAGGAACACCTCGTGGTGCTACGGGGTGGTGGTGTTCGCAGGCAAGGACACCAAGCTTATGCAGAACTCCGGGAAGACCAAGTTCAAACGCACCAGCATAGATAGGCTGCTTAATTTTCTTATTATAGGGGTGCGTTGTGACGTCATCATTAGAACTAAATATCTCCAAGTGCTATTATAAAATGTGATTTGCTTGTAGATTGTGCTGTTCCTGCTGTCGATGTGCGTGTTCTGTACGTGTGCGTGCGGCGTGTGGGAGTGGGTGGTGGGGAGGCTGTTCCAGGTGTACCTGCCGTGGGACTCGCTAGTACCGAGCGAGCCGGCGCCGGGTGCGCTCGTCATCGCTCTGCTGGTGTTCTTCTCGTACGCCATCGTCATGAACACCGTCGTGCCTATATCGCTATACGTCTCCGTTGAGGTGCGTTTTTTTTTTAGTAGTAAAATAGTAGTTTGTATCACAAGGAAACAAAATAGTATTTTTACTGCGAGGGCACTATTTTGAACTAAGAGCGAAGTAAAGGATTCTAACGTAGAATCCTGAGCGCAGCGAGGGCTTCAAAGTACATCGCCCGACGGAAAAATAATTTGGTAGCGAGTCATACAGTCTACTTTTCATCCCCTTTCTATAATAAAATACGTAAGTTCTGATTACAAAAACAGAGACGTCATTGGCGCGCTTTTGTTTTTTTTTTAGTTAGCGCCGAGCAACCAACACATACAGCCAGTAATTCATACAATTTGTTCATACCTATATGTATATTCCAAATTCAAACCACTTTTCAGTCCGCTAAAAGTATCCTGTAGGAAAAGTACTATTTTTCTCCCGCTTAAAGAGGAACAATGTAACATTTTTCGAATAGAAGGGATGAAAAATAATTAATCTAACTTCATTTTAATATCGTACAACAATATTCAATGAATAATTAGAGTTGTCATTTTTTTTTCAGGTAATAAGGTTTGCACAAAGTTTTCTAATAAATTGGGATGAAAAAATGTATTACGATAAGACTGGAACGTCCGCTAAGGCGCGAACCACGACGTTGAATGAAGAACTAGGTGCGTATAGGAAAGGAAAATATATTTCAATAAAGAACAAATCAAATTAATATTACGCTTTTTAAGTTCATTTTTTTTTTAAAGAAGAACAAATAAATATAAAAAGTTTTTCAAGTCAGATATATTTATTTTGAAATTAAGAATAAATAAATTTTTAAAAAAAGTTTCAAGGCAAATAAATTTATTTTTAAACTAAAAACAATTAGATTAAAATAAAAAATCAGTTTCAAGTTAGGTACATTTATTTTTAAATTAAGAACAATTAGATGAAGATGAAAAAAAGTTTAAATTCAGATACATTCATTTTTAAATTAAGAACAATATATAATATTTCCAGGTCAGATACAGTACATATTTTCTGACAAAACGGGCACACTGACGCAGAACATAATGACGTTCAACAAATGTTCGATAGCGGGAGTGTGTTACGGAGACGTTGTGGACGAACATACGGGAGAGACCATAGATCTCACAGACGTAAGTATATTACATATATATATTTATTTGTTAAGTATCTCACCGTAGGCACAAGTTAGATGCCACAGTATGCATGTAGGCTGAGAAACATGCGAATATAGCACGATTGAGATTTTTATTTTTTATTTGCATGTTTTTTTGAATTTTTGCATAATTTAAAATATATTGAGCGATCATTTTTTTATATAGCTCTGAATTGAATACACGTTTGGACTTACACAATTGATTCAACTGTCAACTGTCAACTGTCAATTTGTGATTTGTATATACTGTGTACGTTTGATTGTTTTGGGTAATTTTTTATGTTTGTTTTCATACTCATACGACAAAATGCGACTTTTATTATAATATTATGTGTTTTGTTGGTTTTTTTTCGTGGTGTTGGAAAAATATTTCAATACTGTATTCGTCGCATACAGCAAGCCTACCATTTTTAAGAGTAGAAATTAAAGAATAAACCTCTCGATAGTTTTGCATGGGCATAAAAAACCCAACACATTTTTTTTATATATCATAAACAATATAAGATGCAACTTGCAACCTTCGATAAATATGTATCACCATCCATCCATCCACGTAGTATAATAAGGCACTAGTACATATGCGCGGTATAAAGCTCGCCCCGCACAAATGTAAACGCACGCGTTGCGTGGTGCGTGTGAGGGGCGGGAGCAGTGTCTGACGCGAGTGTGGCGCAGCGGAAGCGGAGCGGTGGCGGAGCGGGGAGCGCGGCGGGAGGGGGGAGCGGAGGGGGAGGGGGCACCGGAGTGGTGCTCGGCAACGGAGCCGGAGGAGCGCGAGCGCGCCTGCTGGAGCTGGAGCTGGAACAAGGACGCAGCACGCCTGGCGCCGCGCCGCGTGCGCACGTACGACACAACACATACACACAAACACACATACACAAACTATTGATTTGTGCCTTCACTTATAGGACTTATAGGACTTGTCATAATACATTTATGTTGCAGTTCTTATAATTCAAGGCACTAGTCTCAAATTTTCTTAACCTCTGTAGTACCGGGTGTTAGATATTTCGGCTAGATTAACAATATTAATAAAAATAATTTTCTATATAACATTAGGTTAAACGTCTTATAATTAAATTTTATCTATTTTAATAAAATTAAATACGAACTTACGAAGAAATAAAAAATAACAAATTTATGTGTGTTATATATAATTGGTGAACTTAAAATATAGTATTAACGACTATATATACTAAATATACTTAATATAAAATTATACGCACATATAAAATTAACAACTCAAGATTTGAAAACTATTTTTATATATATAATATTGATAAAAAAAAAATAATTTTAATTGTTTCAGTATTTGCGTAGTTTCATTAACTCACTTCTGCACCGTTAATACATACTTCTGTACAAGTGGTTGCTTTGCATGTGTGTGTGCTTTAGTGTTGCATGGGCTCATAATATATTAATTGATGTTTTGTGGTAATGGTAACATTAGTTTTAGAAATAATGTCCAGTAAAAAAATCTCTAAAATCCTCTTATATATCTTTCAAAATTATTATTTTTTTTTTAATAAATTTAATATTTCTCCTTTTTTTCTAGTTTTTTCTCTATTTATTATATAACTTAAACTTTTCTACTTTAAAATTAGTCTAATTCCAATCCCCTCAGTAATATTAAACTCCACTACGAAGTCTTCTCACGAACACCAACCCACAGAGCATGGAACCTCTGGACTTCTCTGACAACCCGGAGTACGAGCCGGAGTTCAAGTTCTTTGACTCCAAGCTGCTGAAGGCGGTGCGTCGTGGGGACCGACATGTGTTCGACTTCTTCCGACTGCTGGCGCTCTGTCACACCGTCATGCCGGAGCAGAAGAACGGACGCCTGGAGTACCAGGTGAGATGGAGAATTTAAGAGGATTATGACTCTTTCAGGAATGGGAAGACTTAGGTTTTTCATTTAAATTATAATAATTATCTACTTTGTTTCAATACTAAAAACTATTTGTATGAAATATATGTTTAGTAAAGTTTTGTTGTATTGTTTTGTAGGATTTTATAAACAAAAAAAGATGGTAAATTATTATTAAAACATATCATATAAGTTTATTTTATAATAATTATTATAATCCAGGCGCAGTCCCCCGACGAGTCTGCCCTGGTATCAGCGGCTAGAAATTTTGGTTTTGTGTTCAGAGAACGCTCGCCTAACACAATTACAATAGAAGTTATGGGTAAAAAAGAGGTAATAATTATTATAATTATTAAAATTTGTATAATTTTAATAATTTAATATTACGATTAAAATTATCCAATTTTAATAATATTTTTTCATTAGTTTAAATACCAGACCGCATTTTAATTATATATAAAAGTCTGTTTTGCCGAAGGGTAACTGGTAGAGATATCTTATAGAGATATGTTAAACCTTATATGTTTCTATTTTAATTTAATGGTATATAAATAAATAAATATATATTTTGTTCCAGGTGTACGAGTTGTTATGTATATTAGATTTTAATAATGTTAGAAAAAGAATGTCCGTGATATTGAAGAAGGATGGTGAAATTAGGTTATATACTAAAGGTGCTGATAATGTAATATACGACAGATTAAAACGGAGCAGCCAGGAGGAAGTGAGATTAAAAACACAGGAACATTTAAATGTAAGTCCATTTTAATACAAGAAGCCCCACATCTTGCGTCTACGAGATTAATTTTAAACGACGATGACGTCACAGTCACAGACGACGACGCGTTACACTCAAAGATAAAGCCCCAGCATAATTATTATCCTCATAGTGATGGTTTAGTAGCTTAAGGAATGTAACTTGTGCAGCACTAGGAAGGATCCTCTGCTCCCCCCTCCTCCTCATAAAGAGAACAGACATAAAAATCCACGTTAAACGTTTCAGAAATTCGCTGGCGAGGGTCTCCGTACGCTGGCGCTGGCGTGGCGGCCGCTGGAGGAGCGCGGCTTCGCGGAGTGGAAGAGAAGACACCAGGCAGCCGCGCTGGCGCTCAGGGACAGGGACGAGCGGCTGGACGCCATCTACGAGGAGATAGAGACAGACCTCATGCTGCTGGGTACTACATATATACATACATATATACATACATAGTCGCTGGATCAAGGCTAATACAACACATCACCATTTTCCGATAGCAATAATACTTCGTAGCTGACATTAGTTTGAATCAAACAAATCAACATGCGGACAAAAATCTCAGTAAACATTATTCCTGGTGTTGCCAGTGTCGCTATTATATTAAGGGGTCTTTCTAATTTTCCGAAAATGACTGATTTTATTTTAAATATGTAATATTTTAAAATTCAATGCAATTCTGCCACATACTATCATCATATTGAAGTTTCATTGTTTTCTCGTCTCTGACAGGTGTAACGGCTATAGAAGACAAGCTCCAGGATGGAGTACCAGAAACGATAGCCAACCTCAGTATGGCTGGTATTAAAATATGGGTATTAACTGGAGACAAACAAGGTAAATATAAATTAAGTAAACGTTATTCTTCTATAATTATATATAGTTTTTTAATCCTCCAACATATTATATGTTACCCTCCTATTCTAAGCCTATAATTTTCAACTACTCAATAATATATTATTTTTATTAATACTATCGTTCATGTATAAATTAATTGTTCTTTAAAATGATTATACCGAATTTTTTGAACTGGATAAAGGATTTGAAATATATGGATTGTGGGGTGTCAATTCGACACTTTCAAACATGATAGTCGACATCAATGTCAGTGATGTGTGCAGATTTGATTATCCGTAACCTTCGGAACAAAAATAACGTACATGCCTTCTAGAACAGATATATCTTTGCATTTAATGTGATGTTATATCTTAATTAAAAATTAAATTTATTATAACTTTGAAGGTTCAAAATTAACGACTATTTTTTTTTTTCGCTTCGTTCAGCTCGATATTGTGTATATTATTCCAGAGACCGCCATCAATATCGGCTACTCGTGCCAGCTGTTAACAGACGACATGGCGGAGGTGTTCGTGATAGATGGAGTCTCACACGATGACGTCGAGCGACAACTGGCCAAGTGTAGAGATTCTATACACGTTGTCAGCACTTTTTTACCACATGGTGATTGTAGTATAAAATTAACTTATACTTTTTTTTAAAATTAATATTCAAACTTTTTTTCTATTTTATATATTAATAATGTAAGCCGATTTTTTGTCCCTTTGATTATGGGACGATAACTGCACTTAAAAATTGTTTATGGTCTCATTTTGAGGAGCTCCATCAGTATATGTTCCGAAAAAACAAGATGATAAATAAAAAGGTGTCATAATTTTGGCACCTAATGTTTATGAATGTTCTGTAAATAACAATTTTGAATTTGAATTATCACCTCTAGTACTGTCCCGTAATCTATTCATTCTAACATTGTTTAAAACTACAATACCAACGATAAATGTATAATAAGAATATATTAAATAGGTCGACTTGTTTCGAGATGATTATCTATTTTTAATATTGATCTCTCCCCAGGCTCAGACCCAAAGAGCTCAGTCTCTGAAGTGAACGGCGGCGCCGTGCCGCGTCCGTCCCCGGGCCGTGCCGCCAATGTCAAGCTGAACGCGCCCGCCGTGTCCGTCGTCACATTTAGGTGGGAACATAGCTTAGCACACAGGTAGACACCCACACTTGTACGCCTTGCCACCACCCGTGCATCCACCGCTGTTCCTTCTCGGCTCTCTGTGACGTTTCACTGTTCCAATTTTACATATACCTTTTTATAGCGAAAGAGGTCGCTAGTGATAGCGATACTTCTTAGATTGTACCTATTCTCGGTCTTTTGTGACGTTTCGCTGATCAAACTTTAAATATACCTTTTTTTATAACGAAAGAGGTCGCTAGTGATAGCGAAACTTCTTAGACTATACTTGTCATGTAAATGTTAAGGTGTGTGCTTCTTGTATATAGTTGTTGCTTGAGTTTTTTAGCGTTGATTCGAAATTTATATAAATCTGCCCCAATCCTGTATCAAGCTTATTAATATACATATTATTTGTATTTTTTTTTTTGAGATATAGTTTATGTAAAAAATATATCATTAAGAAACGTTCACATCTCAATCAATATGATTTTGTGATATATCAAATTGTAAATTAAAAATATATAATTTATTATTTATTTATGTACTTTACTTTAACATAGACATTTTAATTACAAAATATGTACATGGTATAGATGTTTGTTTTTCTTAACACTGGCACTGTTTCTAATATTTTCTTTGTTATCTTTATTTCCTCCATATCTAACTGTAGATAGACAACACTACACTTATCACACTAAGCTCTAAGGAGCTCACAAATTTAATTAACCTGTAGATTAGTTTTAGTTATCATGAAATCGAGCAACAATCGAAAAGTCTAGCAAAAAATAGGTTGTTGAAAAAAGTTTTTTCTTATTTTACCTTAATTGTAAAAGTAAAATTCGAAGAAATTTTTACATTTTAATGAAAATATTTGTATTTTTTTTTACATTTTTAACTCGTTGACTTGTCGATTGTTATCGGAATTTGTTTACTGTATTTGTATTATAATTAATGTTATTTATTTTAAAGCCATTCTTTTAAGCTTATATGTTTTTGTGTAACTGTGAAGATTTTTTAAATAAGAAATCATTTAAAAATAATAATTAATTTATAAAAAAAATATTAGATATCTTAAATCAGATAATTTGTTGAAAATTCCTTTTTATTCACAAAAAATATTGCATAATATAAAAAACAAACTGGTTTAATAATAAACAACAAAGTGACCTATTAGTAATTTAAAAAGTCCTTATAACTTTGAGAATTTGTACCTGGTCACTAAGAAAAATAATAAAAAACAATAATTAACAAATTGGAGTAACATTTCAGCAACGAGTACGCGTCAGGCGGCGGCCCGTACAGTGCGGACGCGCACGAACACAACGACGACTCCAACGGGTTCGCTATCGTCATCAACGGACACTCGCTGGTGCACTGCCTGCATCCCAAGCTGGAGGAGAAGTCAGTACTAGGGACACATTATAATAGATATTAATAATAATATTATTTATACGTTTATACACTTAAGTCATTTTCGAGACGTATTTGCATTTGTAGTTGCACGCAGTCGCCACACAAAGAAATAAACTACTGGTTTTATATATTTTTTTACACATATAAATTAAACAATATTTATAAAGTGAATAGTATTAATATTAAACAACATTTAATTCTAATCTTCAACTCCAGATATTTCGTGCTCACTCTTATCCTCACTTTCATCGGATGAATAATTTGTGTTAACTATATTTTTTTCTGATATTATATTTCCAAAGCCTCATCCGTGCCTTGAATTTTCCTCTTTAATATATACAAATACTACTACAAATTTAAAAACGTCTCAAAAGTTATTTACCTGTATCTTTTCAAATTTAAATCAATATCAGTAATAATTTGTGTACATTAATAAATTAATTATTATTATCCTACAGTATTTCGATCAATTGCCTAGTGTGTAATCTGTGATGTTAGTTCTGAAATATTAATTCAGTTGATTTTTTATCTTATTAGGCCCCAAAATTGTCTGGTCACACAGCATTAGTGTTAAAGCGCTTCACAAAGGAATTGCGCAGTAACTAGATCAACTCTCAGTTGATTAATATTTTTTTCTAAAATTATAGAATATTAACCCCTTTTTTGTCGTAATTTTTATTATTGTTACTATACTATCAAGAAATAATATTGTAATTATAATTGTAATTGCTAAATTTCCGTATACACGCTCGTCTTGTGGATCCTGATTTGTATTCGTATACTTATGTATTTTGTATGTATTTTCCTGATAGTGTTTACACACGATCAGTCGTTGAACTCGAAGGTCAGTTTATGAATATCATCCGAATATATCATGTACAGGTTTCTGGACGTGGTGCTGAAGTGTCGGTCGGTGATCTGTTGCCGCGTCACTCCGCTGCAGAAGGCCATGGTGGTTGAACTCATCAAGAAGAGTCGGAAAGCCGTCACGCTGGCCATTGGAGACGGAGCCAACGACGTGTCCATGATTAAAGGTTATTTTTGTATATATATATTTATCAGATTAATAGAGTAGGATATTTATTTTATTTTAACACTTCCAGCGGCGCACATCGGTGTTGGTATCTCAGGACAAGAAGGCATGCAGGCTGTGCTGGCGTCAGACTACTCGATAGCTCAGTTCCGTTTCCTTCAGCGGCTGCTGCTCGTTCACGGGCGATGGTCCTACTACCGGATGTGCAAATTCCTGAGATACTTCTTCTATAAGAATTTTGCGTTCACTGTCTGCCACTTTTGGTTCGCATTCTTTTGCGGGTTTAGTGCACAGGTATCTATTTTATTAATTTTCTAAATATTGGAAATATGTTCTTCTAAATATTCTTTTATATTAATTGTTCTTTGACGTTTTTTCCTAGACGGTGTTTGACGAGATGTTCATATCAGTGTACAACTTGTTCTACACGTCGCTGCCGGTGCTGGCGCTTGGTGTGTTCGAACAGGACGTGTCTGACGTCACCTCGCTGCAGTTCCCCAAATTGTACGCCCCGGGACACACCAGCCAACTCTTCAACAAGACAGAATTCATCAAGTCCACGCTGCACGGATGTTTTACATCCCTCGTTCTATTTCTTATACCATACGGTCGGTTAACGTTTAATTGTATTGTACAATTATAATAATATATTACTTTTTTTTTAAATAAATTATTTAATTTTTTCATCTAGGCACCTACAAGGACGGTTTGGCGCCAGATGGAAAGATATTATCTGATCACATGCTCCTAGGAAGTGTAGTGGCCACTATATTAATTATTGATAATACGACACAAGTGAGTCGTGTACTTGTAATTTTTATTAAAATATTTTTAACGTTTCCATATTTATTTTTGTCGGTTTTAACTCACGAAATTTGTTCCAGATCGCGCTAGACACGACGTACTGGACGGTGTTCAACCATATCACCATATGGGGTTCGCTGGTGTCGTACTTCGTGCTGGACTACTTCTACAACTACGTGATAGGCGGACCCTACGTGGGCTCGCTGACCGTCGCCCTCACGCAGGCGACGTTCTGGTTCACGGCCCTACTAACTGTGAGTGCACTGCCACCTAACCTCAATGAACCATTTCCCGGGTTATATATGTCTATAAAGTCCTTTCCGTGCACGAAGAATGCAATATAAATTGTAATGCGATGATGCCACCCCCAGATGATGATCCTGATGGTGCCGGTGGTGTCGTGGCGGCTGGCGTGGTCCCGGCGGCGGCCGACGCTGGCGGAGCGGCTCCGCGCGCGGTCCCGCTGGCGCCGCGCCGCCGCCGCGCCCGCGCCGCGCACGCCCTCCGCGCGGCGCGCGCGGCGCTCCGTGCGCTCGGGGTACGCCTTCGCGCACCAGGAGGGCTTCGGCCGCCTCATCACCTCCGGCAAGATCATGCGCCGCATCCCGCACGCGGACGCCGCGCTGTCCGCGCTGGCGTCGCTCCCGGGCAAGTTCCACCCGCGCCCGCCCACGCCGCCGCCCGGGGCCGAGCGCTCGCCCTCCCCCCCCTCGCCGCCCTCCCCGCCCTCGCCGCGAGCGCCCCGCCAGGACCTGGACTCCGTCGACTTATGAGCCCGCCCCCCGCGCCGCGGACGACAGTGCAGTTTGTGATCGCGCCAAGGTCCCGAACGACCCCCCCCGATAGACGGCATAGTGTCGTCGCAACTCGTATTGTGATAACGTTGATAGATTTAAAAATTCGTATTATATTATTGCCTATATTAAATTATATTTGTTGAGAGTATATATTGATAGATATTTATTATGGTACGTGCTAAGATTACTCTTTTATATCGGAAAAGGTAGTTGACTTCTGATGTTCCTTTGTATGTGTAGACGACCTAGTTTCGTTCGCCTCGAGCGCCCCCGTCCTCGAGTAGCGCGTCGGTTCTCTCGGGAGCCGTCCGGTGCCGAGGACTCGTACGTTACCGAGACCGTTGTTCGTTTTTTTGTTATAGGGTAGAAGCTAAAGTTTTTATTTTTTGAATATATTTTTTTAAATTTTGTTCGTCATTACACATGAGCTTAATGTTTTATATGCTTTTTAATTGTCGTCTGTCTATACCTTAGTAAAATGTGCATTTGAATTTGTCGATATAGTGAGCGGTTAAAATAAACACAACAGTTCTTAATTCATAAATATTTGGAGTAAACGAGATAGTAAGCGTAACTAAAGAGTAATAACATTATTTTTTAAGTTCGTCAAATAAAGTCATAAGTTAAAATACGTTTTCATTTAGTTATTTTTGAAATACATCAATTAATTTTTATCAATGCAAAAGTAACTTGAATTAATAGTGTTTTGGATTATTTTAACTGCGTACATTATAATTATACATTTGCTTTGGTATCCAATTTTTAATAAAAAAATTACTCTCTTAGTATCTGTTTTATTTTTATCTTTTTTGATAATCTTTATACGAAATTTATTGTAATAAAAACAGAATGAAATTTTATTGAAAATTTATTTATGATAACATTTTTTTACGTAAAGTCATTATATTGCAATGGATTCCTCACATTGGACTACAGGGTAATGAGATTGTGGATCGTTTAGCTCATGAGGCTGGGTCTGACGGGATACCTTTAAATTGTCTGCCGTGGTATAATGAACTTATTCCATCAATAAGAAATTTATGTGTAGAATTTTGGTCAGAATATTTTGATAAGAGATCTCTTACAAAAGGTGTTTGGTATAAAGTTGTTCAGCCATCTCTCCCTCGTGTTTTGTGGTTCAATGAGAGAAGAATGAGTAGACTGGAGATTGTTACGGGAATGTAATAAGAAGTTGTGGGAAGGGAATGTAATGAAGGAAAAAACCCCTTTAAAAATAAAGATAAAATAAATTTAGTATTTAACACTAAACAAATGAACTATTTTAGAGAGAGTTTACATTTTAAATACTAACGTATGCTATTTTTACTTTGAAAATAAAAGATGTGTCATCAGCACACAAGTCATTGATATACACAAGAAAGTGAAAAGCACAGAGTACTGTAATTAAGGTAGTATTTTTTTTTATTAAATAAAGAACGACAGGGAGCTATAGCATCAGCGCCACACAGTGATCTGATGCATTTCTTTTGTACTTCAAAAGCATTTTTAATATTGATAAAATTACCCCACTATATGGTAATCTATATCGCAATAATGATGCCATATAGCCATGATATGCCATTGTGGCCACTTATTCAGATATCGTATTTCGTAAGCGATATAGTACATATACAAACCTATTTAGTTTACTGCATGTGATTGTTATATGTTCTTTCCAGTCACAGTACTTATCATTTGTAATACCTAAAAATGATGCTTTTTGAGTTGCTTTAATTATTTTATCATTAAATTTTCTATTTACATTTTTTATTATCTATTTTTTTAATTTCAACACATTGTTGTCGATTTTGTAAATAGCTTTTTAACCCTTCGTAGGTTTTTCCTCGTATACCATATTTTTCTAATTTCCCTAATAACATGTCATGATTAACATAATCAAAAGCTTTCGACATATTATCTATTAGTATTGCAGCTACTGAGCATTTCTTATTAAATGCCTCAGTTATTTGTTTAATTAACTCAACGCATGCTAATGTCGTTGAACTATTTTTGAAACCCATATTGCTTATCACTTAATAAGTTGTTATATATTAAAAAGCTATTAATTTTGCTAAGCATTATTTTTTCAAAAATTTTGGATATTACCGAGTTATTGTTCTGTAATTTTTTTAATCCCTTTTATCTTTCTTATATATTGATTTCGCTATACTGTATTTTAATTTTTCAGGAAATGTGCCATTTTCAAGAGATATATTTACTAGGTCCACGCAAGCGGGGTTAGCCTCGCGACGCAGCGCGCGCGATACAAAAACGTTCTATATGTTAACTATATGGGAAACATTTTATCAATTATCTCGAAAACTACAATTACGATTTAGCTGATTTTCAATTCAGACCGGGGTTTGATCAGTATGCGCACGTGTGCAAAATTTCGTGCGTGTAGCTCGTAAATTGAAGGAGGAGTAAGGTAACAAAGAGTTGATAATTTGGGTAGTAAAGAGCTTCGCTACGCTCAGCTCAATAATATAGCACAACGGTGCAATTATAAGGGGGACACAAAATTTTAATATTTTGGTTGTAACGCTGTCATATCCAGTGTAATTTGTGTTCCTAAGATTTTTGATTACTTTATGTACATCATGTTTATTAATAAATGAACAGTACTAAGAATAGAGTTTTAATATTAAGGGAAACATTTTTTATACTTTCTTAATATTTAATGCTATAAATTATTTCTTTAGAATAACTATAATAATAATTTTAAGGCTAAAACTAATAATACTAATAATTTTAAGGCTAAAACTAATGTGAAATAAAATGTGGCATCTTTTTGTATCTCTCACCTGTATCGCTCACCTTCACTGTTTACCCTTCTCTCCCTACTAACCCAAATTTTAAACTAACCTAATGAATACCGCCTTTGAAGTACGTTCTAAAAATGAAGTCTTTAAGTAGGTTATAGAGAGAAAGATATAGAGGGTAGGTAATGGTAGGTAATAGAGGGATATATGTTTTCCGGAGAACAGGAAGTTCAACAAATATTATACAGTTTAATGTTTTCTAAGATTTACACGAGTGCTACACATTTCAATAAAACTATTTTACGGGTATAACCCGCGTTTATTTTATATTTTTTTAATTTAACCCGAGGTTCTACCATCATCCCGTCTTACCGCGTACGCGTACACGTACACGTTGGCTGCAAAGCATTCGAAACGACGGGTTAAATTATAAAAATGTAAAATAAACGCAAGTTATATCCGTAAAATAGTTTTATTGAAATTATTCAGTTTAATTGAGTAACACCAATATTGTTTTTCATACGTATCCATCTTGAGAGTCCAATCGGGAACCGCTTCTAAGATAATATTAGGCTTTTGTTATGTTTTAATAAAAAAACATTCGTTAACGAACTCTTAAATCTTTTGATGGTTGCTTTATCTTTTTGTGCTGTTGCTACAGAGAGACTAGTCGTGCTGACGTCTTCTTCTTTTTCTTTCTCTTCTTCCACGTCGTCGTCGTCGTCGTCATCATCGTCGTTTGTTAAGTATATTATTGTTATTTAAGTAATACTTGTACTTGTATTTTTAATAGAGTAACAGGTACATGACTATAGAGTCTAGAACTAAACCTAAAAATTTTACCGTATTAAATAACGGAATGTGATCGTTATCCAACTTTATGTCAATGGCAGTAATTATTAATAATATATGTAAATTCATTTTTTTTGTATAACATTTGACAGTTCCACCGAACTACTTTGAGAGACATGGTCAAATAAAAAAGAAATTTGAGAAAGTTCTTTAAGCTTTTGAGCTACGTTGGACGGTAGAGATTTGTAAGGATTGGATATAATACGAAGGAGTAGAGACATTATCATTTCAAGGAGGCTCGCTTCATCAGTTGTGGAAGGGGGAGGGCCAAAGCAGAACTATTTGGGAGAGAAGAAGAACAATTACCCACTATGGCTTGATGTGCCTGCTTGTCATAAGAACGAGGTGAGGTATGAGTATTTTTTTTAAGAAGTTAGTGGAGAATTCTGACAAGAAGAAGATTGAGAAGGACTAATATAGTTTTGGGAAGGAGAATACTTTGTCATATCAACCTAGGATCTGTGTACAGGGGCATAAAATAAAGCGACCTGTTGATAGGAAACATTATCTTGAAATATTGTTATTTTAATTGATTTTTGTCGATTATGTTCTGGGAAAGATTTGTTCAAAGCAAAATGGGGGCCTGAACTTTATTACCCAATCCTAATCCTACTTTATTGGTTTAAGCCTCTATCGCAAACTTCATGCCATTGGAGTCCTGATTCGATCTCTTATGATTTTTAATATTTGAAAGAAAGATGAAAGATCGATACAATTGTCAAAAGTTGTATTTGGTAGGATTTTCAATCTTCAATAGATATACCTTTGATTAACTTTGATTGATATAACTTCTATAAATTTTCATTTCGATTACACGTAATGTAAACTGTACAAATTATAAAGTTCTCTGTTAATGCAACATTGAGTACGATTTGACATTTCAGATTTGACAAATGTTTCAACTTTAAGGTTATGCTCACAGAGTACTATATATTTGGTTATGCTAGACATCTGATTCGGCATATAATTGACCCTTTTTCAAGTATAAATAGTGTATTAAAAACATTGTTTTGTGCTTTTTTATAATATCAAAGCATAGTTTAGTTATAATCTTCATTTTATGTTCAAAGTATTGACTATCGATTTTAGCGAATAATTTAAAAATATGAGTGAAAATTTTCAAATTGCACCTTGGTATGATATAAAAGAGTGGCATGATGTCTTCGAAGACATATATGGGACAACGTCAACTTATGGTTCAAAACAAAAAGCACTGAGTGTTTTGTTGATATGGAAAGCAAGGTGTCCATCATTGCCTTCTGGTGTTGAGTCAACATTAACTCTGCTTGAAGTGCATCTGCAGGATAAAAACAACGTTATTCAAATAAATAGTGATCATTTAATTCGCTTAGCATACTCATCGGCGTTAATGCGTTTTGTTAACCATATGCTTGATACACAAACATCCAAAGGTCTTAGTTTATTTCAAGCAGCAAAAAAGTTAAATATTCCACAATGGATTATAGATATGAGGCATGATACTGCTCACAGTGAGAAACTTCCTCCATTAGAATTATTGAGAGAAGCATCTTCGATTAGTCTAGATTGGCTTAAAAATAATTATTGGGAGAAACACAAACAGTTGATTGGGGAATATGTTGTTGGCCAAGTGAATACGCACAGGAGTGAAGGAGAAAATAAAATAGAAGCATTAATTAATTTCTGTGTTTCACTTAGTATTTGTTCACATCCTAGATGTAACTTAAAAACCATTGCTGATATTCCAAATGCCACTTTAAGAGAGTCTCTAGTTAATGATGCGAAAGAAATGTTTGGTGACAGTGTTGATTTCACTGATTTAAATGCAATTACAATAAATAGTCTCCATCATTTATTAAATCCAAGAGTAAAAAAAATACTTTATAATAATGCAGCTTTTACTAATGTAAACAAGATATTACTTTCGGAGAAGTCACTACTTTTGTCATTAGAACTTTACATACTATTAGATAAATATAATTATCGCCTGAAAAAACAACTTAATAAACCCTTTGTGCAATGCTTTGAAAAGCTATTACAATTTCTCCATACATATGATCTATTGCAAGATTTCATATTAGAATTGGTTAAGAAGATACAAGGGAATGAATTATGTGTCAAAAGATGCAGACTAGCTGCTCTGTGGATTTCAGTTATTTTAAAGGCTTTAAGAAAAAATCAGCAATTTCATGAACAGGTTATAAAGTAAGTAATATTAGTAAATACTAAACTATTTCATAATTAAGATATTGATAACTATTTTTTTGTTGCAGAAAATCATCTAAGGAAGTACCTTCTAAAGAAAAAGATATTAAATCTCTATTCTATAATTCATTTCCAAATGAAAAGAATTGTCATCTTCTTTTAGACTTACAAAAGCCTGTACCAAAAGATTTGACTAACATTAATTTCATTCAACCTATAATTTCAACATACAATGAATATCTAACATATTTTATTCAAGATCTATTGCACCTGGTGAGGCCACAACTGCCTCTTCCAGTTATTGATAAACTATGCCAGTTAGCCAAAGTGATCACAAGCCCAGAGAAGGTTAACACATCTAGAATATATACAGTTGATGATCTTAATGTTGAATATGATACAAAAATGCCATGTGAAACTATTGAAATTGACGAGACTCAAAATAATACTATAGAAGAAATTGTAGAACATAATTTAGAATGTAGTAATGATAAACAATATGGCATATGGGGTATTGCCTCTAGTCAACATTCTTGGTCAAAATGCCCAATAGGACAATTGCCATGGCAAATAATCCCAACTGAGCAAATGGAAACTGAATAATTTAAGAAAAAACTGAATAATTTTAAATAAAAGTCAACTTTTATCCACAGCAATTGTTTATTTTTTTATCATAATTTGTATAATATTTTGGTTACATTTCATTATAATCATTATATTGACACATTATAGGACTCCTAAAATAAAATGATTATTATACATACTATTCATATATTACAAGTCATCAGTTATTAAAATATATGAGATGTTTAGTCACTTTGAAGATATTGTATAACGATGGTCCTTAGTAATATGAAAGATGAAATAAAAAACCGCGCCATATATATCTTGTAATAAATTATAGAATATCAAATTAATATCATAATAAACATATTTTACTTTAGCAGTCTTCCAGTTTTAATTTTTACAAGCTTTTATTTATCTCACATTCTAATTCACCATAACTTTAACAAAACATTTGTAGTTATACATACATTTTACTAATCCAAAATGGCAGGATATTTATACCAAACGCATCACCCTTCATGTTAATCTAAAACAAAAATGTTTGTTGCTTCAATCACGTGAATCAAATAAAAGCTTGGCTTTAATATTACCTCTTGAATATTGGCTACAGGTTTGTTTTTAATAGACATATTTGTGAAATAAACCTTAAATTAATATTTATATTATTTTAGTAACAATATATATTCTCAAAATCGAACTAGATGCACCTGTTAAAAATTAAAAACACCATGATTCAAAAAGTAATATATTGTTATCAGTAAGAATTATCAACTTAAAAATCGTATTCTCAGTATCAATACAGAAGTAACTAAACTGTTATACTATTATTATTTACAAAAAAAAATTACACATTCTATTTTATCTACACAGACTTGCACTTTCAATGACATTAAGATTGAATCACAATTAATATTTTTTTTAAACCTACAAAAACTTTAAGCAGTTTCACGAATATAGTAAACATTTCAAAGATATATGATATAGAAAATACTTTTAGAAATATTAGCTGTATGTGGCTAATAAATATCTGTTTCTAAAATCCTGCACTACATTTAATACATATGTTAACATCCAGTAACATCTAAACGTCTACAGACATGAACTGCTGCTTACAGAAAGCAAATAAGTTGAAGGCACAGAAAGAACAGTAGATTACTGTGACACAACCCCCAATATCTTTTTAATATATAATAACCTACTTGTTTGATTGGCACCGCATATAACATACATAACAGACCTCAATATGTAGCAGAGTATCAAACCGTTTGAAATTTACCTACAGTTCATTAAAATGCGAGATTCCATAAATTAACTAATATAATGGCCTCTTTTTTAAATAATTTGTATTTTTAATAATAATGAGTTTTAAAATCGCGAAATATCAAGCCGTAACTTAAAATATGTTTCCATAGATAAAATTACAATTCACAGAAATATTCGTTGTCTGAATATAAGTATATTAACTAATTAAAAGCAGACAAAATATTTGTGACTTAACAATAAATTTAAAAGCTTAACAATAGACAGTCTTTTAGATTATGAAATGAATATAATATAAGCAAGGTACAATCGGTAACACTAACAGATATACCAAAACTATAATCAAATGTTTGTAACATTCAATCAATCAACAGATACGTATAAAACTATTCTAGTTTTAAGGAAATATTCATGCTGTACAAAAATTCAGTTAAATAAGTGTATTGCTGTGGTAGAATGTAGTGGTCACAATATTGGCATCTTTGTGTCTGTTAAAATAAAGTTAGTAAGTAGTAATTAAATTGTAAATGTTAGATTGATTTTCCCTTTAACCTTAAATCTCTATTTATCACATTTTTCAAAATAATAATAATTTGAAGTAATGAATGTTTCGTTACGTAAACAAAAATTGGCAATGGCGTTCTTCCATATGTAAATCATATATTAACAATTTAAAAACTATGCGTCTCAGCGCGATGCTATTAAAATAGTTTAAAACACGACATGTAAACCTCAAGTAACTTGAGACTGAATAACATTAAAAAGTAAATTGAAGTAATAGTAGTATTTTTATAGTTTTTTTCGTAAAATAATAATATTACTTACATAGATTTTAAAAATGTAATGCACCTTTAGATTATTTTTCGAATCAATAATTTTTGCCAAATAACAAAGATATAAATTTAATAATTAAACAAACAATTCTTCGTAAATTACTTATAAATTGATTCGACAATGAAAATCCTTGTACACAGATCTGCAACCATATCTCTTTTTAGCTTTTCACGTGACAATATATCAATTTTTTACTAAATGTACTAATTTCCTATAAAATAAATGGATATCTACTAGAACTAATGTTCTGTAGTACATAAATAGTGCTTAACAAGTACGTGTTCCATTTCCTTTAACTTAACAAGAGTTCAAAGTTCAAACAATTGTTAATTTTTTACTTAGTAAAGATAACGCTAAGGTAAGTTTTACTACATAACAATAACAAAAAATTAACATATTTACAAAGTTTTCAAATTACAAAACATCGAAGACGAACATTTGCGATACAACATCTATCACATACAAATTACTTTCGATACTTACAACTTACTGCCCATGTTACTTAGATTACAGTACTTGTTGTTTTTATTTGATGGCCCTTTGATAACGAATTAATTTTTAATGTTGCATGACGTCATCAAAATCAGGTTAATTATTTGTTTCTTGGCAAGAGTAAAGTTACATCTAAAATAATTCTTGCATGATATTTAGTTGTATTTTACTTTGTTTTTTTTTGAACCTATATATATTGTCATGTACCATCTGTTTGAAAATCAATTGAGGTTTCGATATTGCAGGTCTTTAAAAAATAAATTTACTAGCGTAATGTACATAGGTTACAACGGAAGCACAGACGGGTAGAGTCTAGTAAGCTAAACAATCTACATTGATATTTTGGACACTCCTACACTACATACTTTAGCTTGAAAAACTAAGCTTTCCTACACATCTTTGTTCAAACCCCTACATTCACATTAATTGCTGTCGCTAAGGTCGCAGCCTGATAGTTCCAGCTGAAGTATGTTCACTGATGCCTACACCATGATGGGATCGTCGGATGACAACTGTCTGTGCAGCAGACGCTGTGACCGCAGTGAGGACGCGCCCGTACTAATGTCGTCAGTGCTGCCGAATTCACCGTCGTGGTCGGTCGTGGATAGAAGGTCATCGTCTGATGTAGTCCTGTGTAGAAATCAGTATGAATATATATATATATATATATATATATATATTGAAATATTCATATTATATATATATATTTTGAAATATGAATATTTCAAATTTGATTATATAAATAATTAATTTAGTTATATATAGTCGTTACATATTATCAATAGCTGGTACTCGCGGTTTAACTGCGGACGTACGTTTACATTTACTATTTGAATAATAAAGAGAAGTAGCATATGGGTAGATAGCCTCATGGACTTGCCTATCATAATCAGAACTTTTTAAATCCATTCGGTAGTTTTTAAGATTAGTGAGTTTAATCAAACAAACTTTTTCACTTTATAATAGTTTTATAGTTAATTACCTGAATAGCGAAGGTAGGTTGGAGGTGAGTATGGCCTTCTCCTTCTGTATCTCGTGTATGTGTCCCTCCAGGATGCGTTCCTCAGGGCGACAGGCGGCGCTCCGTCTCATCATGGTGAGTCTGTCGGAGGCTGTCGCGCACGCCTTGTCTAAGGTAGCGATGTCCGCCAGTGTGCCGCGGGTCTGAAAATCACCAAGTCACTGGTTATTGCTTTTTAAATATTGTAAATGAGTTTTATACAATACTAGTTCATGTATCGACGGCCATAGAAGAATTTGTATGTGTTATATCTGCCTTACGTTATCATAGTGTATGCTTTTACTGGTGTGCAGGTTTTTAAATGTAATAAATATTTTCAAGAGGTAGTTGTTTATATTTAAAATAATATTACTAAATTCATTAAGAATTAATTTATATTATAAACCTTTAAAACTACCAATGTTAGTTTTTGTATTTAAACTTTTGTGATCCATGATTACTTTTATAATATATAATTATCAGGTTGTATTAACATGCTAACTGGCTGAAAAAATTTAGTATTAACGTCACCCGCCCTCTGCTATGTATCTTTTCTATTATTTTTTGTACTTTTTATTCTGTATCTTATCTTATTTTTTATATGTGTGTAATAAAGTTAAATTAAATACTATTGGAATTTGTCCGACTTTGTAACTATTTCGAGTCCTCATGACTTCTGAGCCCAGAGAATTGTAGATTTAGATTGGGAACTAATCAAGCAAATTCCGATTATATTGACTTGAGTACAGTCGGATAATTATATATAATAGTAAACAAGGTGAGTGTGTAATACAAACATTGTTGATCTTGTCGACTAGTATGGCCTCTAGGCAGGCTGTCTGTCGCGCGATGTCATGCAGCGAGTCCTGTGCGGGCTGCACCTTGTGCGTGCGGAGGATACACGGCGCGAACACTATCGCCAACGCGTTGGGACCCATTCTGTTAATTGAAGAAATATAAGTTGATAAATAAATATTTATATGATGTTACTGTATTGTTTTTTAATTGTTTATAGTTTGTTGCTAACCTGTTATGATCCTCGCCTAAAGCTACCCTCGCCAGGTGGAATATCAGTCTTTCGACCATATCATAGTTAGGTTTAGGTAATTTCTTTAATATTGTAAATATAGTAGATACCCGTTCCTGTAATACAAATCAATTCATGAAAAAAAAGAAATTATTTAAGTTTTTAACGTCTATGAATTGTAATTCTTAAAATGAGTGTGCATGAATATTAATATCTTTGTTATAAATTATCATTTTATAGTAAGTGTAGTAGTAGTACCTGTAGATCGGATATCTCTGCGGCGAGTATGAAGTCGTCGTAGAGGTCGAAGGTGAGCAGCGGCTCGGGTAGCTCCCTGAAGAAGCTCTTGAGCACGGAGGCGCGCACGTGCACTGCGTACAGGTCCAGCCTCTCCGCGCCCTCCTCCGGCCGCTCGTCCAGCAGACGACGCAGCTCTCGCACCTGCCGGGGACATGGTACTGACTGACACTAGGGCTTCGGGTACTCGTGACGTTTACAAGTATAGTGAAAGTAAGGAAAGAGTTTTCAGTTCTATTATTAACAATATTAGGAATTAACAATCATTTTTAGGATACGTATTCTGTTGTTACGACAATATACTGGCATATGGCCTTCAGAGAATAATATACTACAGTTACACACATTTTTCACATAAATGTTTGATGTGCTTACCTTGGAACTGAGTCCACTCTTCCTATAGAGTCCCTCAGTGTAAAGTCCGGTCATTTCTATGGTAGTTATGAGCCTATCGACTACTATGGGTATATTTCCTTCACCAGTCGGGAGCTCACTTAATGGCACACCAAACACCTTAAAGAGTATATAATATAAATATTTTTTATATTTTTTTTACTTAATAACATAAAGAGAGAGAGAAAATAAAAATAAACGTGGGTAAAAATAATTTCTCTTACCTTCCCTCTTTGTAGGACTCCGAACTGTTCCCGCCCGCCCGCGTCCACCGCGCCCACGATGGCGGCCGCCGGCGTGCCCGCGTCTTTACGACAGTGTGTCGACACCTATTATAAGTATTAATATTAAAACACTTCAGAATATAAGATATAAGTGTTTGAGTTAGTTACGATAAGAATGTGAAACTGGTAGAAAAAAATTCCATTAATACCATTCTTTTTGGAATAAGCTTCATTTTTTTTTAAAGAGATAAAAATGTAAGTAAAATTTTTATTTATTGTAGTAATTTTTTTTACATATATCTAAATATATAAACTTAGACAAATAAAGATTTCTAATTTGCTACAATTTTTTTTTGTCATGGATATATTAAAATTGTAAAAAATTCTACCATTCATAAATTAGTCACCTTCGTGTAGCACTTCTTATGCGACGCGAGCCTACAGGTCTGGCAGATCAATGACCTCTCAATGGGCCACATGAAGAAAGTCTTGCAGATTTCGCATTCCGTGGGTATGTTGATCATGGTAAGGATGAAGTTGTGTCCCTTGTACTGGATAGGGTCGTCCAGCTGAAAGCGGAGAGACAACTGACCACACGAATAATTATTGCATGTGTGGCTTACAACCGGTTTATCGAGGAATAATTAAAACATAATAATACTTGCTGTCAAATATTTTCTCAACAGCTTTTTCTGATAGGTTAAGCTAGAAATTAACAACCAATCACAAGTCTTGATAGTATTATCAACAATTTCAATTTGAAACAGCTGTCAAGTAATAAGCTGTTGGTAATGATTAGATTGGGATTAAGTTTATTGAGTATAATAACATTTTTTAACAAAAATGAAATAGATGAAAACTATTTTTAAATGTCGACATTATTGATTTGTAAACCAACATTACATTAAAATAATAAAAAGTAAAGGAAATCTTGTACTTACTTTTCTCTTTTTATCCTTTTTTCTTTTGGTCCTAGCCTTATCAGTTTCATGTTGACTCATAAACTCGTCCATGAAGCCTCTAAACGCGTTCACTCCCATAGTTATAGAGAGAGTGGAACCCTCTCTCGCACAAACTGTCTCCATTACATGTAAAAAGTTACCGATCAAGTCTTTGTACTTCAAAGCTGAACCTCTCGTCTCTACCACACTGTATGTAGCTACTAAATTGTCTTTGAATTCCCGTAACGCGTGCTTAAAAACCCTGTCAACCTGAAATATACATATACTATTAGTTTCAACTTCGATGGTTTGTTATTATAATTTTTATTTTTAATACAGGTTTCTATCCATTTAATAAAAAAAAAGTTTTTTTGCACTTTATTATTATATTTTTTTGTATTTTAACTTTCGTGACTAATGATTACTACTATACTTAATTATCTGTCCGTACATGAGCTTGGATTAAAGCAGGACCCTTGCGTGAACTAAGTAAATTTTTTGTGAGTACAGTTAGATAATTATTTTATAATTTTCTTGGTATAAATAAAATTAGCTACTTCATAAAAATTATACTCACATCCGATTGCTTTTCATTTTCTGATGAATCCATCAAGTATATCTTCTTTGTAATAAAGCTTTGCATAGCCTGTAGTTCCGTGGCGTCAGAGATTATTTTATCTGTCCTGTCCATAAACTCTGATGTGCCTGTAATACTAAAGTTCGAACTAATCGGGCCCTTGGCATGGTCAGTCGTGAAGTTATATGGAGATTCTTTTAACATTGTCCTTTTTCTGTGCTTGTTTCTATTACGCACCGCAACAGTCACCGGACTGGGACACGGCATTGTGATGACACCCTTATTCTGTATACATTTCGTGTGGTACAGCTGTTTACAGTCGATACACCTCTGCCCCTGAGTGACGAAAGCATCGATGGCTTGATGACAGTATACGCATTTGTCGCCTTTAGCGAATCTTGTTCCTTTGCGAAACCTAAAAATAAAATGCAAAATTATATGTGAGTACAGTATTAAAGTATTAAGACTTTTGTGATTCATAATTATTTTTATATGACTATCCGGTTGCATTTACGTTAAATTTATGAGGCGTAAACTGTTTGTCTTGCCACATTTCGAGTTCATGATTAGGGACCGCTGAAGGTTTCAGGACTTCTCGGGTAAGCTCCGATAAAATGAACGCGAGTACAGCTCGGTAGTCATATATAGTAGTATTAAAATATATTCGTTTTTATTATTCTATTTTACTGGTAGTAAGTAAGTATCGTGCCTGTGTCCCGCGATGCCGAACAGTCCGTTAGCGGTGTGTCCGATGTAGTCGGGGGGCGCGGCGCGCGGCTCGGGCGCCGGGTCGGAGTTGCGACGCCGCGGAGCTTCGCCTCCTCCCACTGACACCTCGGACGCAGCCCTGGAACACACCGCTTATTATACAACAACTATACGGACAATGTTTTGATATTTATTGATCATTAGTGAAGATCAAAAATAAGCAATATTACATTATAATACGACTGTTATAACAAGTAAATATTCTCTCCACGTTTTTGCCATTCGAGAGAGAGCAGCTAGTAAAGGATTAATGAGAAATATATTATACAAATGAATAGTGCTGCGCTCACCGTTTGATGTCAGCATGTTCGTTGTTGAGCGGCAGCGGCAGCGCTATCTGCAGCGGCAGCGGCGCGCTGTGCGGCGCGGCGGCGGGCGCGGCGCGGCGCGGGGAGCGGCGTCCGGCGCGGGCCGGCGGGGCGGGGGGGGGCGAGCGGGGCAGGGGCACGCACACTGCGGACGGGGAGGACACATGTACTAAACCTTTTATTTGTTATGAATCGATTATAAGTTTTTTTTTTAATTCATTTATTAAGGATATTTAAACTATCAAAGCGGATTATGGCATTTCTTTTAAGAGATTGAACAGCGCATTGATACGATGATGATAAGATTTCACAAAACTATATTTTGTTTTAATATATGACATTAATTAAATAACACTAATTAGAATCAATTGATATTATAGAAATATCTATAAAAAAATTACTATATACATACCACAGTGAGAAAACACTAATTGTATACACAGATTATAACAACACAATAACAAAAACGATACCGATGTTCCCAAAAGACAGACAAAACATTTTTTTTGGAATTTAAAATGATGCTCGATCATCATTTCAGTCGACATATTGCGAGAAGTCACTCTTATATTACGCATAGTACAGTAGGACTGGTAATGATAAAATGTTTTAGTTAAAATTAAAATAAAGAAGAAATAAATGTAGTAAATAACTCATTATACAAACACATTAGCCATTAGTAAATAAACAAAGAAACGGTATATATAAAGCTTAAGAAAACAATGGCTGTCAAAAATACATTAGTAAATGCTGTGCTTTATTTTAAATTGATAATTAAGACTATTTAATTATTATTTACTTTCTACAGAAATGTAATCATGTTTTCATTTTAGATTAAAAACAGGTTAATGGTATTTGTCGGTTCTCTTACTGCTTTTTATAATTATAATCTTTAAGACGCGCCTCTAAGCACGTGAGTTGTACCTGAATCGGAGTGAGCATCCGGTCGCGAGTCCCGCTGGTCCCGTGAGTCCCTATTTTCCCGTGGGTCCCTGTTCTCCCGTGGGTCCCTGTGGTCCCGTCCGTCTCGTGAGTCCCGTGGGTCCCGGCGCACGGGCGGCAGGCTATGCAGGGTTCTGGAGGGAGGTTCCAGTGTTGTGCTTGATAGACTACGTTGGTAAACTTGAGGGGATGTTCTTCTGTTGAAAAGTGTCATACTTAATATATAAATGAGCAAGTTACTTCTTATTTTTATTTACTACTGAGTAAGAATTAGATGAACTATATAGGTAGATTCGAAGATTTTCTATTACAATCGCAAACTCATTTTTTTTGTAATACATAATATATATATATTTTATTGTTACCCTTTTTTCAACTTAAATACGATCTATACTAAATGTCTTTGTTGTTGTCACTTTATTGCTTGTGAACCCTTCACTATTTAAAGAGAAAGAACTTTAGTTTTATCTTTTATTATATAATCAACACTAATCATCGAATAATTGATCGAAATATAAAATTTCGATTAATTCTTCCTAAGTGAACTTCAAAAAAAAATTATATGTAGAGCAATTGAAACAGTTTAATAGTATGTCAATTGGAGAAATATTGTATATTTTGTGATATATATTTATATGTTAACTCGAAATAAACAGTTACCTCGAACTACTTTTAGTGGTATCTGAACTCTCTGCCGGACTCCAGTCTCCCACTTGTCTGAGGTACTCTTCACTACTACTTGCTATCGACTCCGCTAACTCTCGTTCTCGCTGTATAACATTAATTATTTAAGTAATTTTATAATAGCACAATTTATATGAAAAACAAAGTCTTATAATTAACTATTGTTTTTATTTAAATATACCTTATTCTTCTCAGCCATAAGATAGTTCTGGTCTATCCGGAGCCACAGCAGCTCGTTGGCTAGATCCTCGGGTGTGATTTTGTTTGGCCACGCGACTATACCTTGCGGGTATTTATTTGAGTTCACATTCCAACTCTCGTCTGGTGAAGATTCGTTTGCTTCTTGATGGAGGCTAAAACATATACATTATTGCTATATTCAACCCGCAGCTCTGCCCGCGTGGCTTTCATTAACCGTGAGTCTTTTTAGTGATTATAAAAAATGAGTTATTATTATTATAATTAGCCCGCCCAATGATTGGATGGTGAATGTTGGTGGTGAATGGTGTATATCTGAACCAATACTGAAAACAAATTTGGCACCAATTGCATACAGACAGACAAAAAGGTAACTGTCGCCATCCTACTATATATATGTAGTAATGATTGAACAATTTTTATTTTGAAATATCGTTTAATTTTGAGTGTCTTCATACCTCACGTTACTTTGTTTCAGCGTCGTCTCTGATATATTTTGTGTTTTTGATACTCTTCTCTTGTTATAACTTTGTACTGACGAACTTTCTATTAAATTATCTCGTTTTTTCTCTAAACTGTAAATAAATGTTTATAAGAATTAGCTTAAATAAAATATTGTAATTTTTTTTTATTATTGGATATGTGTGAGTACGGGGGGGTAATAGAGTATGTGTGAGTACGGGGGGGTAATAGAGTATGTGTGAGTACGGGGGGTTTCATAAGCACTTCTGTGCCTTCTGCTTTTCTATACCGGACACAAAAACCACCCGTATTCAAAACAGCAATTTATGGATCACACACACAATTGTCCCGTATGGGGATTCAACCCACCACCTTTAGGTCGCCGGCAGGGTCACCAACCACTAGATAATCTATTTTGATAATCTAATTGCATTTACCTCGCTATAGGCAGAGATTGAGTAGCTCGAAGCTGTCTTGTTTTCTCTGCTTCTTCTTGTATTAACATATTTCTGAAATTATATTTTAATTTCAGCATAATATTCGTAGAATTAAAAAATATTACAGTAATAAATACTCACAATTGTATATCAATAATACTCTTAAGTTGTTCAATACTCGGCTGCTTAGATTTGTAGACATCAGTCTCAGGAATTAGAACAGCTTTACTCTCATGCTGTCAACACACATTCAGGCAAAACTTACATATAATGTGTTCACAACACTTTATTTATTGATGAAAGTGAATATTATTGATGTTATGTTAATTAACAATTGTTATATTGATTTGATTTATCTATATTATTTACTGGTAAATGATTAAATATAGCTTTTTTATATACCTTTTTTTTCGGTGGTAATACTCGTCTCAGCTCAGGTAATGTTTTCCTCAAAATGAAGCCTCTCGCTGCCGCTTGGAACAGCACTAGTGACTCTTTTAGACGTAAGTACCAGCGCCTCACACGACTGCCTCGGAAGTACGCTTGAAGACGTATCGCTGCCTCTTGACGGAGAACCAGCCATTGTCTGTTTATTTTAGTCATATATTAAATATATAGTAATAATTTATTTAAAATAAAGTTATGATTTATACGTTCTTTATACCCAAATATATAAAACGAAAACAATGACTAATTTTGATTTTATCAGGTACATCAATATAGCCTATACAAAGACGAGTAGACGTTATGTAGATTGATGACCTTGATAATCATGGAAACATGGTGAAGGCATACGTTTTCATTGCCAATACAGCAACATATTAGGGATAACAAGACTGATAAAAGGCTTAAGTCCTAGACTCTAAAGCTTCTATCAGTTATATATCTATCTCACTCGTGCGCTGTACCTGCAGTAGATCTGTATGACGAGCGAGGCGCAACGTTCCTATCAGCTATCTATCTATCTATCTATCTCACTCGCACGCTGTGTACCTGCAGTAGCTCAATATGACGAGCGAGGTGCAACGTTCCTATCCGCTATCTATCTATCTATCTCACTCGCACGCTGTACCTCCAGAAGCTCTGTATGGCGAGCGAGGCGCAACGTTCCTATCAGCTATCTATCTATCTCACTCGCACGCTGTACCTGCTGTAGCTCTGTATGACGAGCGAGGCGAAACGTTCCCATCCGCTATCTATCTATCTATCTCACTCGTACGCTGTACCTGCAGTAGCTCTGTATGGCGAGCGAGGCGCAAGGTTCCTATCAGCTATCTATCTATCGCACGCTGTACCTGCGGTAGCTCTGTATGACGAGCGAGGCGAAACGTTCCCATCCGCTATCTATCTATCTATCTCACTCGTACGCTGTACCTGCAGTAGCTCTGTATGGCGAGCGAGGCGCAAGGTTCCTATCAGCTATCTATCTATCGCACGCTGTACCTGCGGTAGCTCTGTATGACGAGCGAGTCGAAACGTTCCCATCCGCTATCTATCTATCTATCTCACTCGTACGCTATACCTGCAGTAGCTCTGTATGACGAGCGAGGCGCGCCGCAGCGCTAGGAAGCGCCTCCGCTCCAGCACAGCGCGGAACCATCGCTGTATGGTGATGATGGACGCCATGATCTGTTGGTGCAGGCGGTACTCCAGCTTTGTTTGCTCGCTCTCGCGCATGAAGATTTTTGTTGCACCTGAAACGAGACAGTATTTTACATTTTTGTTTATTTTCTTATTTAATTATATGAAGGAATGTAAAACATAATTATTTTTATAAATTTAAATTTTAATCGATGATTTCGATTTTTATGTACGTTTTCTGTGATTTAAAATATATTATAATGAACACTTACCAAGTTGATAGTTGTCTCTATCCAGGTTCAATGTAGCAAGAAAGTGTCGTACATCAGTCTGAGAGCTCACTAGACCCTTCGGTAAGAGTATCCTGTACAGCTGAATGAACTCATCATATGTAAGTCGCACGTTATAACCCGCCTGTCTGATTCTAACAGTCTCCAACATGCCTGTGTAACGCAATTGTCTTTGGACGGTTTCTTCGTCGAACACATTTGGTACTTTATCACTGTTTGATTTGATACATCTGCAAATAAATTATTTATACTGCAAATTAATTATTAATACAAATAAAATCAAATAGAAATAATAACCTTATTTTGTGTTAGTTTAATTTTTATCTATTTTTTTGAAGACTTGTCTTGGCGTATGAATTTAGTATTTTGTTTTTTATGAACTGTGTTTTATAAAATTTATGTCTTTAGTATACTTGTTATTTCTACTCATTGTATGTAATTAAAATGATTATATATTTCATGACCAGAAAAAATAGATTTAAACAAATAGAATTTTTAACATTTTACAAACTAATTTTACGTAAGATAAAGACGTGTTTCCATCAAAAATTTTTATAACAAAATTGATTATTATTATAATGTTCTAACCTTATAAAGAAAGGGTTGGCCTGGTTGAGTGTCTCCATAAGCTGTGCCAGGGAGTGTTGGAACTGCGCTGCGACAGTGAGGGGTTGCTTCCTCTTCCCGGCGGGCGCAGCCGTTCGCCCAGCCAGCGTTTTCACGCTCTGAAGGTTCTTTAGACCTTTCTTCGCACGCTCTCGTGGCCTGAACGACTTGTTCTTCCTATCAATCCATACAACCTTCAATAATCAGTATATACAGTTCACGAACCCGACCACCGATGACTACATGCGCTAGTGAATTTAATATGCCCAACGATAAAAGCTGCGATACTATCTGTTACGATTTTATAATGTAAATGTAAACTCATGTTACCCTTTTTTAAAATAATAAAATTTCCGACATATAATGGTTAGAACAGATAGATTTACGAAAATTATAAACAGACCGCCACCGTACCACACAACCGAACCGAAAAACAAAAAATACCAATTAGATTATTTACTACATATATAACATAATCAATAGACAAAAAAAGAAAAAAACCTGAAATTGTTAAATGCTTCTAACATGCATGAGCAATGATTGCGGTGATTGAAAAATAAAACAAATATAATAAATGTAATATAGTATATCCGGCCCGTCCGCGCCATCGTTCCACACCGCACGACCCGTCGAAGCGAGAGTGCGAGAGAGACAGAGCGATAGAGAGAGATAGCAGAGGTAAGCGCAGTGCGCACGTACATGACGATGAGGCTGGCGCGCTGCAGCACGTCGTGGTCGTCGAGGTGTCGTCGCGCGCGCGTGTCGGCCAGCCGGTAGCCGCGCCCCCTACACCCGCGGCCCCCCCTCCGTTAATGGAACCAAAACAAAATTAAATAAAACCGGAAGTTAGGGGCGGACGCGCATGCGTGGCGGGATGCGTCCGATTAATAGTGAGCTAGGCTACGTGTTCGAGCGGGCTGTGGTTATGTGTCTCTACGGCGCCTTATTGTGTCTCTTCTAATAACATACTTTTATACATAATTTATTTTTAATATCGACATAATCACAGCCTTGAGGACGCAAGATTAAAAGATGGTAGTGGTTTGAAATATAAAAAAAAACATCGACATCCATGCGTACGGTGCACATAGAACTTAAAGCATGCCATAAACTGTGACTTACGCAATGCGGTTGATTGCGAGATTGATTGACGATACTGTCACCAGTTGGCTGAGCAACAAGACAATTCATAACGTCACAATACAGTATTAGCGAAGCTAAAGATATATTTTCATATAAATTGATACATTTTATAGTGACTATTTTAAGAGCATTGTCATGCCTCGTACATGTTAATGGGCCGCAATGTCGGTTTAGGTTAACTGAAGACAAAAGCGTTTCTTTATTTACTGTCAATGCATTTTGATCATAATTATATAGGACCGATGGTATATATTGATATGTGTAGTTTTACCTTATAATGCTATCATTTGGTGCCTGTATGGAGGGTCGAGGTACTCTGGAGGCTCCGTCTACCCTATTTACCCGATGTCGTCTACCTGCTTCTAAAAATGCGAAGTATCCCCTAAAAAAAAATTAATTATATAAAAATATTCATTAAGAAGTTTATTTATTAAAATCAAACTTGTTGGCCTTTGCCCATCCGTGGGATGAAACAAGATTTAAAAAAAAAATTAATACCTGAAAAACGCTCGAACTATAGCCCACCGAAACACAGCAACAGGATCAACACCCACCAGCTCACGTACAAACGCCAGCGAGGAGTTCTTTAAAACGCTGACAATATCCTGTCGCATTAAATCTAAATTTTTCTCCCTCATCGCTGTCACCTACAAGATATATTTCGTTATAGTACTTTCAAAACTTTTGTTCGATTTCTTTATAAAATATTAACCTGATATTTGACTCTGCCTGCATAATGTCTAACAACGAAGGCAGGTTCCCGTCGCTGAGGTTTCTCGTAAAAAGGATTGTCTTCGTGTACAGAATTAAACTTTTGCAGAAGAGTCTCATTGGTCGCCCATGGAAAACTGAAAATAGATTCAATTAGTATTAATATGGAACAAGTACCCTTATCTAATATCTAATATTCGGTAAGTAGATAGTCATTTGATTTAAAATTGAACTTTAAATAAAAATATTAAGCCACTAACTTGCACTGGTCGTCCAAGAGACACAGTAGGCCCCCTGGCTTGCCCTCAATGAGCTGAAGGCAGCCTGTATTGTCTGAGAAACCGATGTCGGTCCAGCGGATGCCCTCGCGTCGGTACTCCTCCTGCTCGTATTTGAACACATGCTGGTTGAAGTAGTACTGCAGGTGCTCGTTGGCGTAGTTGATGCACAGCTGCTCGAAGCTGTTGCTCGGCCCGAAGTCCTCGAAGCCGAAAATGTCGAGGACGCCTGGATTTTATATTTTATTAAGATTTAATTATAATATATTATCACAAAAAACTGTAACCTAACTGAAAGTATAAGGAAAACCATTTGTTTTTGTATATATATCATATACACATTATCCTTATATGGTAATATTATATTTGTACATATTTAATTAGCTCCATCATCATTTATTACTATAAATTAATTAAATTTACCTATACTATGTCCCTGATGTTCCCGGAGAGTGTCCTTCTTGGAGAGCAGTGCATGGTTCACTTGCATCACAATCCAGTCAAACAGAGCTCCATAGAGACATTTGGCCATTGCATCTCGGGTCGCTATTGCTTCTGGAAGCCTGGAATGTATTAGATAGTTATTCAAAATTATTTCAAAAAGTATGGTTAAAGATACTAAAAGTTTGTATTAAAATAAAAAAAAAATTAAACTTATTCTGATATATGTATACATTTGTAAAAATTTAAAATAAATTATTGTTTATTTCACCAAGACTAAAATTATTTATATTATTTATATATATTATTTAAATGATACAAATATTTATATATATATCTCTATATATATACATATAGTTAAAATAATCTCACCTGTAGTTAATAACAAGGGTCTCTCCTGACGCCCTCGCGCGCTTTGAGGTGAGTGCAGCAAGCAGTGTCTCCTGCTTCACCCTCAGTAGGGATGATATTAGTGATACCACCTCTGGATTCCGCACCCCCACTGCCTCGTCGTGATGGTAGGACTTGCGTTGAGGATGGAACTCCACATTGCCTGTAAATATTTAATATTATGTTAGTTTTAATTAGTTAAGAATAATATTAATATGTACCATAATTTTTGAATGTTCAATTATCACCAAAAATTATATTACTTTATGTATATTTCTGACCATCAATTATTTTATATATTATCTAAACTGCAGAATAAAATAATTAAAACTGTATTCAGTACTTTAATTATTTTCTTTTAAATTAAACTTAGATTTAATTTAACAATACTATTGTGTGTATGAAGAATGTTATAATTTTATTTTGTTATTGTTCCTATTTAGGGTTAAAATCTTAAACCCTTATGTTACATTTTAATTTTCATTTATGTGTCCATAACATATTTTTTTTTTACCCTTTTTTGTTTTGTTCAGTTTGGTGGCTAGTAGTAAGTTAATAATTTCACTTGCAATTTCAAATATAATACAACAGCCAAATTAGTAAAAGAAAATAATACACTTTAAATGTTTATTACATACAAAACATAAAGATAAGTATTTTGATAAAACCATCATAAAGGGTCATTTAACTCTTTATCACCGAGTAATAAGTAACAGATTAGTTATTTTTGTTATATGAAGCTTATTCAAATCTGTATCACAAAGATAATAGTATTATATAGAAAGATTTATATGTTAGCTGACCCGGCAACCTGGCCTACCTTGCCGACCTGTTGTTTTTTCTGAAGATTGAAATAATTGCAACTCACCTAATAGTAGAACAGCTGACAGAACAGCGAATAGACGTCGCTGTTTGTCCATAGTGAATCCCACCATATCCATGGACTGCTTGAGACGGGAAAATTCATATTGTTCATCAACACCAGGCACTACACTACACCCAGTCTTTGACAAATAATTATATTTATCAACACTTAACAAATGCAACTGTTCTTTCTCTTGCTCAGATGCACCGGCCAGCAGATAATAAAACACATGATAGTTCCTTTCGTTACGACCCTGACTGCATATCCTGGATTTTTCCAGAAGATATTTTTGTACCACAGCACCATGTACCATACCATTTTCCTTGTAGTTAACTTGTATGAATTTACCGAACCGACTTGAATTGTTGTTATGCGCTGTTTTCGCGTTACCGAATGCTTCTAGAACCGGACCAGCACTCAATATTGTCTGTTCTACACCACTTCCATGAGATCCTTTTTGACTGAGTGCTGTGAGGTGATGCAAAAGAAAATTTGTACTCTCTGTTTTACCAGATCCACTCTCTCCACTTATCACAATACACTGATTAGTTCTCTCTCGCAGCATACAATGGTACGCAGCGTCCGCCACCGCGAAGATATGCGGGGGAAGACTGGAGCCTATCCTCTTGTTCTGATACAACTTCACGTACTTCGGATTATATATTGGATAGAACTTGAAAGGATTTAGTGCAATTAATATTGATCCCACGTATGTGTAGATGTATCCAGCTGCGAATCGAGCTCTGAGGTTATCGAGGAGCGTCTGCTCGTTCAGCTCTGGTAGCTGACATAAGTCGGGATACTCCCGATCCTTGGGCTGGTACAGAAACCTTTGAAAGTAATCTTTGATGAGCTGCGGATCCACCGAGAAGTTCTCCATCCATGGCTCATCTGGTATCTTTTCACGTAAATAAAACCTGTCACAAAAGTAAATCATTAAAACCACATCAATAAAAAAATAACAAATAATTGTAATGTATAAATTACGTTTGTGTCATTTCGTAATATTATTAATTAAAGGAAGCCATGTTTACTCCGACTGGCAAAATTTCAGCATCTGAATTGTGATTGGTAGAATCGTTGTTATCACAGCGGCAGGAAGAGTGAATCACACTCAAACAATATTCCCAATGGCTGTAATACCCTTCAATAAACCAACTTCCAATTTACTAACATACATATAGATATATATAAATACAATATATCTTGAGACACTTATAAATAAATGATCTTATAACAGCACTACGATAGTAATTACGGGACGCAAATTATGGAACATGAATCATTGTAAAAATGTTATAAGGCCAGTCTACAAATACCTATTTACCCAGTGACAGGATAGCAAGCTATTATTCTCCGGTTTTAACGGTTTTGATAAAATAATATTAAAAACAATCTATATTATGTGGAAAATTTGTTTGTTTATACGGGTTATTCTTCGAAATTGTCATATGAATTGGAAAAATTCCTTCTGATTATTATAGACTGGTTCATGAGAAACGTTATACGTTGTATTAACTATGGCTATCTAACATTACGCTAATTATGTAATATTAAGTAAATCCGTTTGTACGCAGAAGAAACCGCGAGTAACAGCTAGTATAAAATATTTTTGAAAACAAATAAGTTTATTCAGTTAATAAAATTAAGAGTTACAATTATTAGAATAAAAATCTATTTTATGTTTTGGTATTTCGATGTTATATATTTCGTTTTAAAACTTATGCTTACTAAGATATTGTAATTGATATTGTTTATGTAAGTAATAAAATTAAGACACCATTTACACGTTGAATGTAAATAAATATGTCCGCAAGGTTAGACCTGTATCGTTCATACTTCGATAATTATTCTGCATACCGACCACCGAGTTGTTGCTAATTACAAGAGGAAAAATATTTAAATGTTATATATACTAATATTATAAAGAATGTTTGTTTGTTTAAACGCCGCTAATCTTCTTAACTAGCGGACGGATTTGAATAATTCTTTCTGATTATAAACAAGGTCGTGAGAAAGGCTACTGATTTTAGTTATCCTAGTAGTAAATTAATTGTTTATCCGCGGGTGGCACCGCGTCTAACAGCTAGTGTTTATTAAATATAAAATTTTGTAACGAAATCCATTACAAAGGACACTGATGATTCATTATATTGTTTTAAAATCGGAAGGAAGTAATAATGTCTGATAATAAAGAGTCTTACAATTTACGTCACTCGAATTCCTATATAATATAAAACAATGAATAATCCTAACATTTATGATAAAAAAATATTAGTCAGTTACGCCGTCCGTCGACGACTCGATATTTGTTTTCAAAGTATCACTGGAAATAAATGGGCGCAGATGCTTCAGTTGATGTGATATATTTTAGGAATTTATACAAACAAATAATGAATGAATAATAATATTTTAGTAAAAAATGAAATAAAACTATTTTTAGTGGATTTAACTAATAATTATACGTTTTTTGTATTCGTATGCTTTGGTATAATCGTGTTCACTGAAGACGAGTGGTATCTGATATTATTAAGATTTTTGAACAAAATACATACCTATAATATTGTCCCGAGTTGTTGTTGGGCCAGAGCATCATAACGGCTACAGGAGATTCATTTGGACCGAGTCTTCTCTCCTTACATTCCCCACTCACCATATCCCCCACTACCTATATATATAAATTTAAATACTATGTAATTTTATACGTAAGGAAGTTGCAATTGTATGGAATTCTCACAACTGAAGCAAAAAAATAATTAATGGTATTTATCATGCCGGTGACTAATATTGTCTTACGCTGTACTACTATTGTTAGTAAAACACGTTTCTAATATCCTTTTTTATAGTCATTTAAAATAGCTAATCTAAACCAATTATAAGTTGCATTATTAATACTATAAAAGTAATTATTGTAAGGTATTGAAATATAATGGTTATATAATATAATATAAGTCTTCCTTTAAATTTAAAATATATAAATGTACCTAGTCGATAATATTATTACCTTCCAACTCTTCTAAGCTTATTCCCGTGTGGTTTTATATATTTTCAAAATACCAAGTAAAAGATTTTTTTACTTTAGCATATATTCTTCTTATCAAATGTTTGATTCTAGTTGTTTGATTTCAAAGAGTAGATATTGGGACAAGAAGAAGACTCCATGCATACTTTTTACTTTTCTATTTATTACTTTTATAGAATTGATTCAAATAAAACTCTTCCATACAAATTTGTTTGAAAGTTCCAAACCAATAGATATTACTAAAAATAACTCAAATAATACACACCTCTGCCAGCTCGTAGGGCCCTCCACCCCCATCATTCAGGTTTAGTTTATCAGCAATACAACATACTATCTCCTCGGAGGATGTCTGTTTTGATGCCTCCACTGACAATGCTTCATATTGTGCAGACAGTGCTCCCACAAACACCTGATGAAACACAAAAACCATGCTGATATTGTGTTGTGGAAATGTTTGATTTAAAAACTATCACTTGTTACTTGAACCAGGGAAATGTTGTTTCTATCGCCATAAGAATAAATTTTATACAAAATTAACATGCCTAAGAAGTTTAAGTAAAAATATAAAAAAACCTTTAGCTATAAATTATTAATTTAATGCCATTTTCATCAATTCCTTACTTTTAAGGAATACCTTAAAAAAGTGTCACTTAAGACTGAAAAACAATTTAAGATGGACAATTTAGGTAATGCCTGTGTTTGTTACCAATGGTGAAAACATGCAATAGTATAATATATAATAATATTCATATTTTAATAACAAAAATATCTATAACATTATATAATATTGACTTCCTTTAACAAGTTAATCAAACGGATTTTTTTTTTATAACAATGTTCATATTTTTAAGTTACTCTTTTTTTGTGCTGACTATATATATATGCAGTATCAACTCATACTGCATATATATATTAATAGATCTCTTTCGACTTTTCCAAAAGGTACATTGCAGTAAATTATATGCAGTTTTAATTTATTGATAGTATTTTGTGAAAATTGTTACTTTATAATAAACTATATTACTTTAATATTTATTATAATATATTTTATAATTGATTTGTCATACACTAATATTAAAGTTTACAGTTTAATTCATATTAAAAAAATAACATAATATATTAGTAACAATAAGGTTTGATTGCATAAACAAGGGGATTATTCAAGCAAGCGCACTTGTACCATTTATGTTACTGTATATATTGTATATTCAGGGTGTACAATAAAGAATATTATATATTTTTTTATATTAATAATAGTTGTATAAGATAATGTACCATCTTGGAGATTTTTCTGGTAATTATAGTAGTAAATTTAACCTATTCCTTACTAGATATAATAAAGTTAATAACTAATCATCAAAAATTCTTAAATGTTTATAAAAATAGAAATTATTAATATTATATATACTTATATACACTTGTATTCATTATATAAGTATATTTTACTTAAAAAGATTGTTTACTAGGTTAATAGGGAAACAATTACTTATAATTAGTTAGTCAATAATCATTACTATTTGCCATATTTTTAAAACCACACTTTGGATTATACATCCTTGTTTTAAAATGAAAATGTATACCAGGAAAATAATTGCATATTGTTCCCCCACAAAATCTAATTCTAATAATTTAATAATGAGCTCAGAAGCTCTTTAGTAATTTGCACAGCAATAAACCTCTTTTGATGTCTAACCTCATGTAATCTAATTATTGGATTATAATAGCACTGGCAGTTTAAAAGAAATGTGTAGATAAATAAAAAAATATTAACTTAACCAATTACTTGATTACAATTCCATGAATTATTTTAGCATTTAAATACAATGATAAAAAGAACAAAGGTCATTTTTCAAGTCTACTATCTTTTAATTGACTTGTAAGATTGAAATATGGTATTATTTAAAGCACTCTCAAGCTATCACAAATGTATAGAAGTTATGTTATTTTAAAGTATGTACTAACCTGCACTATATATCGGTGATTCTCAGCATTAGCCATCCTACTTCATTTTCCACCCTCTTATTTTGTTAATAAAGATATTGTCTTAGTCTCATTTTGGTATACCACAGCACTTTGCACCCTTACACATTTAAAAAAATCATTTTTACACCAGAAATTATGAAGTATAACTATTAATTTTGTATGATTCTTTCGAGTTATTTGAGGCAGCTACAAATATGTAGTGACCGGTTTTATTGATGTTTGCAAAAATCCTGTGTAGCATATTTGACCCCCCGAGAGCTGTCCAGGTTTAAGTCAACCGTGACAAGATTGTTAAATGACATATCCAGGTGTTAATAGTTTGCAAACAATAATCCACTTGAACCGGTTTACAAATCTGTATTTATTATTAAAATTATAAGTTTAGCATCAACATACAAGGAAGAGAAATCTCAGATGTGGGTCACATGCTGATTGAAATAATGACTCCCAGCTTGTCTAAGTTAATATTTATAATGTTGACATTACTTATATCAACCGTAATCAACTGACCAATGGTCTGATTTATGCTTGAAAGTAATCTGCGTCGATAATCAAAACAATACTGCAATTATACAAAATCGCAACGATTTCGGTGTCTTCAACAACCTGTTATTTGTCACAATTCACAACACTTGCTTACGCACCACGCAATGGCACCAGATACAAATTACAATAAGGAAATATCTAAAACCTTTTTGCAATTCTATAAGTATTATATTGATATAAGAAACTTATTTAAATTTACAAAATGTTTTTTAGGAATAGGACCACCATTTTTATTTGTGTGTGGTGTGAATTGAATCGTGTATCTATCGATAATACGATTATGTTAAATATTTAATATCTTTTTACTAGGCTGAATTTACAATATGGTATCCATAACTTGGTCGCGTTATAGCTTGCCATAGACAATAATTTTTCTTTATCATAGATGTTTTTTATTCGATTATACATTTTACAAAGCAAACATTGTTATCTGTTCAGACGAAATATAGTTGTTTTTTACTTTTGTTTATATATAAATATACAGTTTATATATTTTCACTTAAAAATAATTTGAATAATTTAATTTTGTAAAACAAAGCAATTCAAGTATTAATAATAGTATCTTTTTCCTTTTTTGTTTACTAGATACGTTGCATGTCACTCAACCTTGATTTTTTTAAGGAATTCTGCATACTTAGTTCATGATTACGCTGGTTCGTATATGTGTAGAACAGCTTTTATTGTTTTCTCTCTGCAAATGTTTTAATAATTGTATTAAAATCGCAGTTAGACTAAAAACCCTTGTCTGATTGTTTATGATTTTGAACGTATATTATTTTCTTAAAATGTAGATAAGGTTACTGTTATAAAACATAAGAAAGTTCATTGATATAGAGCACACGTGGAATTAAAAGAAACTAAAGTATTTTATGTGAAACATCTATTAAATAAAAGTAAATTTGGTATTAAAATATAGGAAAGATAACACTACTATTACTTTTTATTGTTTATTATTTTACAAAAGATATATGAAATCAATTTTAACACTGTAAATAACAATTTTTTAAAAGATTAAATAATTAAATCCATACCATGCCTTTAATCATTAGTTTTTCACTAGTTTTTCGTAATATGCTAGAAGAATATTATTACTATTCTGTTATGAAAAAGGAATGAAGACCGATCTGTATAAAAACAGTTTTGGTAGTGTTATGAAAATTTTCAGAAGAGAAATCATAAATGTACTTTTTTACTTTGAAACAAGACATTAAAGACTTCACCCGTATCAAGGCATCTCTCCAAACGTGGCTCGCAAAAATCGGTAATTTTAAACTCAAACTCGAGAAACTGAATGAAACCTATGAATAAATATAAAACCTAAGATAAAGATTATATATAGATACTGGAAACTGGATTCTTCGTGGCCATAAACGGCATGAAATCTCGATTTTCAGAGCTACAGGTTTTCAAAAGGTTCAAATTCTGACCATGTCGGTAAAATTTGTCATTAATTTTTCTGTTTCATTTAATGAAAGTCTAAATTCTAAATTAGATTATTAATTAAATTATTTTAAGAGGTAGCGATTTCTTCGAAACAACCAATTTTGATAAGTCTTAAGTAAAATAAATGAAACAGATGAGCATTATATATTCATTTACTAATACTAATGAATTACTTACATATGAAGTTGAGAGAGTGGGAAAGCTAAATTATAAAGGGAGATAGAGTACCTAACTGGCGTCGTTTATACATAAAGGATTAACATTCTGGAAACATTTCGAATTTGTTCCTAATACTTAAATGCTATTAACAAGTAAAAAGTAAATCATAGATGGCGGTGTAATTTCATTATCTACCTGTGTTTTTGTTTAGTTCGGCGGTCTTTTTTATTATAATATACGCGATCATGATATAATAATAATTTAAAGTTTTTCAAATCGTGTACATAATAAGTACATTAACTGAACTAACCTAACCATTTTTCGATAATAATATAATACAAAATAAATTTTGAATAAAACTATTTTACGGATATAACTCGCGTTTTTTTCAATTTGTTTAATTTAAACCCGACGTTTGCTGCAAAGCACTAGAAAATAGTTTTATTGAAAAGTGTAGTACTCGTGTAAATCTTGGAAAACATTAATATTATATATGTATTCTTATATTATAAAAAAATTAAACCACCTTGTTTAATTATTGCTTAAAATAAAATTTCTGAGATAACAAGATTTTGTAATAATATCGATGACCGTAGACAATGAAATAAAATAACTTATTTATTTATAATGATTCGCCTGTACTGTCATAAATACTATCAGAGTGCCCAACTAGTTTGAACCCATTCGGGGACCTCATTCATGAACTCTAAGCATAGTGAAATCGCGGCGTGAACGACCTTGAGGTGAAACAAGTCAGGAAATTCCGATAGTATTTAATTGAAAACAGCTCTATAATTATATATAATAGTAATCATACATGACGAAAGTTTAAATTAAAAAAATACGTGATGTCTGTAGAAACTATTATGCTTATTTATTTATATTAAAATTTATCTCCAAATTATTGTTTTTCTGTACAAGTACAAGATGTTATTGTTATTAAAATATTTATAAACAAAAGTTCAGTTACCTATACTAGGTTCAATACTTAATAGGTGTTTTATTATCTGCATTCTGTAAATTGCAGATTGAGATTCTCACATTAAAGTATAACTGTTCCACAAAGCATTACACATTACTTGACAGACATTATTATTATATATTCCTATGTTAAATAACTAAAATATTCGCGCCCGCGCGATATATTCTTCTCATTTTCAATATTGTTTTAAAATTCAAGTTTAACATTCACAAGAGTCTTCGTGTTCTATATGCATGTGAATTGGCTCTCTTAGCAGCAGCTGCAGCAGCAGCTGCTCGTCGGGCGTGCACTCGTCCATGCTTAGCGAGGTGATCAGACCTGGCGAAACGTTTACCACACTCCCCGCACCGGTAGGGTTTGTCTCCTGAGTGACTCCGACGATGTCGTGCTAACTCATCAGATCTAGCAAAGCGCCAGCTGCAGCCACCCCACGTACACCTATATGGCTTCTCCCCGCTGTGCCGACGCAGGTGCGCTCGGACATGAGATGCTTTTGCGTATAATTTTCCACAATCTTCAACTGGACAGCGAAAAGCACCAACTTCCGAACAGAAGGTAGGTTCTCCCCACCTCCTCACTTTTGGTTCTTCTAAACATTGCACTTTTTCACTTTTTCTATCATAATCCTTCGGTGTATATTGTATGTTTTGAACACTTGTAGATTCTAAATCAATTCCCAGAACCGATAGCCGACCTAGAGCTCCATCATTGCCTTCCGTGGAGTCTAATACTGATGTTGGAAGATCGTTGGACTTATCACTCGTAAAAGCTTCTAGAAGGTAATCATCCAAGTCTATGTTCTTATCTAATTCATCGAAATCAAACAGCACTGGTGAACTGTCTTCAAAACTTTCACAATCTTTATTACCACTATTTAAACTATTAAAATCATCACAATTTAAATCCAGATCACAGAGTTGCCAATCGTTGAAGTCTGTATTAAAATTTGATGGCAACTCAAAGTTGATGAGACTTTCCGCTGGCGAATACTCGAAGAGAAGACTATCACTAAGCAATTCCTGGTCCAGAAGCAGACCGGTATTCTCGCGAAACATTGTTATTCTGAAAATGATAAAAAACTAATTAATTTATAATATTAAACTAAGTATTGCACCAAAATATTTAAATGATACTTACCAATGAAATACAACACATGTGCTGTGTTAAAATATTTTCTGTGTATGTCTGCGTGGTTTGAAATCTGTGAATGGAGTGGCAGCGGTCCGGACACAGCGTGATAACAGATCCATTACCAAGCCTGCGACATGCGCAGGAGTGGACAGAATAACAATAATCCATAAACATATTAATCTTCACTTTGTTGCATTTTTACGATTCTTATATAAAATAAAAAGATAAATTCTCGGTTCAAATAAGAATTGTTTATTCAATATTCTTATATAGAGATCGTTCACATTTTTTTCCTCTTATCATTTGTAAGTATTTGTACGACCTACCCGACAGTTCCTTTACCTATGATTAATATAATAATATAATATATAATAATATTACCATAAATATATGTGTAGTTATTTTCCTCGACTTTAATGTTATGTACTTGCGTTAAATAATATTCTTTTGAAGTTAGGGAAAGTATTGGATGGATATCTTTTATGAGATAAATGAATATCATTTATTATATATATATACATATATATCAGTTATATATATTTCAACCGCAAATAAACCGATTTTACTAAAATAAATTATCATAAAATTGAAATATATTTATTTTTTCATATGTTAAAAATAAAATACGTTTGTTTTATATTTTTTAATTGAGTCTTTATAACTATGAGACATTGTTTGGTTGAATTTTCGTTGGTATAGATAGCAAAAAACAGAAATGAACAAGTGTTATATTGAACTTCAAACCGACAAGTAGCGGAAATTCCGATCAGGACGTAATTGATAGTATTTTTTTTTGCAATGCTTACATCCTAACATCCCTTGATAACTACTGATAACATTCTTCGGAAGTTATGGAGTCAGTGACAAATATATACTTACAAATAAATAAGATAGTTGGTGATGAAGTCAGTGATAAATGGGATAGTTCAGTATAAAAATAAAACTGCTATTAACTCTTAAAACTATCATAGTTAAAGAATATTTCAATATTACAATAGAATTACTTAATAACTTTCAGTTTTTACAAGCAACAACAAAAAATCAACAACAGTAAAAAATTCGTAGAAATTTGAGTACAATAATTTTGTTTTATAGTTGATGTGGTACAGAAATGGAAAGTAAGATTTTTGTAATATTAGTTTTAGAGAACCCATCCAGAAGATCCAGCAGATACCAGTCGTAAAAGTTGTTATATAGATAATAATATATCAAAAAAAATGTTTATCAATATTTGGTATAGATATTATATAAAATGTATATATATTTTTAATAAAGCATATGTTGATCTATCAGGTAGTTCTGCGTGTGTTCCAAAGTACAGATAGTATCTCGTGCGTCAGTGGCTGGTACTGCCTGTATCTGTCTGCCTGTATAGCTGGTCTCCAGATCATGTTACAACGATGAAATATAAAATAACAGGTCTCAAAATAAAATGTATACTCATTTTAACTTATTTTTTGACACTAATTATTTACCTCAAAGGTATGAAAGTGACAAAACATAGAATATGTTAGAAATATTTTTATTAGTAAGATATATTGTATGTATATAAGGAAATAGAGAAAATATAATATACGTCTAATAATGTTTAGTTTTATTGCAATCTTACCTTAAATAGTAATATGATAAGTATCATTTCCTATTAATTTGAATATATTAAAGTAACATATAGCATAGTTATAACTGTGACGTCATAATTCTTCTGAGACGCGTGTTACATATCGTTAATATGAGACGTATCGTGTGCTATACCCGGAGGCTGGCAGTACCAGTGTCTGTACCATCAACTCTGTATTTGTGTTTAGTTCATTTTCCTACTATAATGGAAAAAAACATCGTAAACAGTAAACAAGTGGAACAATTAACTAGTTACCACTGAAAAACATGGTTGGTATGTTTTTAAAAAATATTACTAGTTTATATTTGTTTCTTCTAGATTGTTGCTATGGGACTAAGAGAATTTTGGGCAGATTTATTTAAAACTAATATAATAGAAATGTAAAATTTAGATATAATAAATGATGATCTAACACATCATTTATTATATCTATTAATTTTGTTTCATTTAGTTTTTTTTTGAAAGCATGATACACATTATTTCATTTGTCTTTGTACACGAATGGCCACGTTAAGGTTAATAAATTAAAAATATATATATATAATGAAAAATTATTACGAGTAGGATTCCTATCCGCGACTTCTGGGAAACCGTCCCGTTCTTCTACCATTTGAGCTATTTGAGGTTCGAAACTTGATCGTTTCGATACATTTATTATTCTATATTTATTAAAAAAAAATATTACTATTTAAAAATCAACAAGATATTTTATAAATTTTTTAATTAAAAATTATTATATAATACCAAAATTATACTTTATTTGTTATATTTTTTAAATATACTTCTTTTAACATTAATGGGAAAATATTAACTGAATAGTCCTGGTACTCGTCCATCACCCACAGTTACTGTCAAAGTCATTACAGCTAAACAGAAAAAAAACAAAAAAAAATTTAAAAAAAAAAAACAAAGAAATAGCGAGTTTGTCAGCAACGATGGTTATGATTTTGTTCCCAAAATGGCACCCTGGGGAATACCAAAGAGAAAGATAAACAATGTCAAAAATATATGCAATATTAATGTATAGATAAAACCTGATAAGCAACATGTGTTGTTTTCAGAACTCCGATTAACAAACTCCACTTTATATATCATATTACAATAACTAGTGACGTTGTACAGTTTATTTGGTAATCTATTTGAGATAAGACAAAACAACATCTGAATTATTATAAATCTAAATTTAATTTAATCGTGTGTTATTATTTACATTATACATTTTACATAATTCAAAATATACAAATATATATTTAAAACAATCGAGACAGTCATGGCTGTAATTCGATTTATTTTGACAGTTGACAGGTTTTGAGAATGGAGTCTGCAAGTTGGACGGTTGGGTATATATATATTTAAAACTTTTTGTACACAAATATCTATAAAACATACTATATTTCGGTACTGAAATTACATATATCTTTGTAATATGTTGATATATATATTAAGATATGCATACTTCTCGATTTGAAATTGTCTTTTAAAGTGTATTGCCATGTTAAGCTTGTTAAATATTAAATATAGAAAGAAAAATTTGTCGATACGTTCAGGATTCGAACCTATGTCCTTTTGGTTAAAGTAGTTATTTGTATGAACATAGATTTGATTGTGATCAAATGATAATAAATTAATAAAACAAATGATCCGACTCTCGTCTCACATCCGAATTATTCGGTCGGTCCAAATATATCAACTCCTTCCACTTTCTTCTATCATATCACATCATCTCAGTGCAAACTTCTTTCTCACTCCATTCTCACCTCCTTGGTCTCTTCTCTTATCCTACTTAACTATCTACTTTCGTATTCATGACTCTTTGTCATATCTATTATTTCGTGACAATATAAATTATAATTATTGTCAGCAAATAAATAAAACGGTTTTGGCAACCTTACACTTTCTTTGTATTTCCTAAATATACTAAAAACTGTATTAGTTTAATACTTAAAATTAGAAAAAACCGAAACAAAAAACTATCTGTAAATTACAGAGTTATAGATTATTTAATTACGCATTTTTGTCGTCATGTGACAATCAGAAACGTCACGTAGCCTATTGAAATCATCGCGCCTCAAATGGCTTATTCAGACAAATTCCATGATTATATGTAAAATGTCAATTATCAAATTTGAACTAAAGAAACAATAAAATCTTAAAAAGGAATAGGTTTCATATTTTATTTAAAAAAACAATTTTAAGTAGTTACTGGATTCGTCGCCTAATAAGTAAAATTGTCATGGCATATTTGACTTTTTCTATTATTAATACTTTACAGCGCAGAGGGCATCAGGCAGAGTTAGTGACGAGAACGAGACACCCTTTGTACTCCAACGGCCATATACGTTTTTACTAGTTTTTACCTTTTATCAATTTTACCTACGTCATACAATCTCCTTATTTCGTAGTTTTTAGGACCTTAACAAATATTATTCTGATTTTTTTTTACTTTCTCTAACAATTCTTTGATCTGACCACGATTTCGAAATTGGTAATACAAAATGATCTGTCGTTTAATGTAGCTTATTTACGATTATGTATATATTGTATCTGTTCCTACCAAGGCTTACAGATTTATAAATAACTGCCATTATGCTTAATATAATTCATTCATTCATTTTTAATTGAATTTATATATTTTTCTGTTGTGCTTTGAAAGATAGGGACAGTGCAGTGTTCTTAGGTGATTTTTATAGTTTCCTTCTTCTTTTAATGAAAAAAATATTAATCACACGTTTTTGTAAGGAATATTTTACCTACTTCAGGACTACTGTATTTAGAAAACTCGATAAAAATATTTTATTATAATGTACTATGACAATTCAAAATTAAAAATCTACACTTACTTATAAACAGTAAAAAAAAAGTAATGAAAAAAAAAAATTATGAAAGATAATTGATTGATAACTATCGAATTATTATGATTAAATTATTAATTTAGTATTTGTAGTATCTTTTATAAATATAAGTAATAAATAAATATACAAAAAATAATACAGCTGTTAGCTAAGACTGCAATGGTGTTGTAATATGTTTAACAAACCGGTGTGCGAAGCCACAGTCTTGAACGTCTTGAAACGCACGTTTTATGACAAACTGCAGCTCACTTCTCACACAAACGTTGTGTTACTTCGGCCAACACACCAGTTGTGTTAGAACCGCAGTAACACAACGTTTGTGTTAGACTAACTGCGGATGAACTTAACATAATCGCTGTATTACTTCGCCTCACCGTTTGTGTTAAAGCCGCAGTATATTAACGGTTTAACAGCCGCAATGTTAATATAGACCAGAGGTGACAAATTCAATCTGACTCGAGATCTACTGTCTACCTTTCCAATTCTTTGCGATCTACCGACTAAGAATGTTTTAACTATACTCCAATAATTTTCGTAATATTTAGGACGGGAATAGGTACTGATAATTTTTTCCTTTCCTTCGATTGACTAACCTAGGGGCCACGAACGACGAATGCGATCGAGAGTTCGGCCACCCCTTGTTCTAATATAAAGTGTAGCTCTAACACAAACTTTGTGTTACTTCAGCTAGCACACCATTTGCGTTAGAGCATCAGTATAATATGGGTATTAAAATAAAACAATTAAAAATATAATTCGCGCATATCATTTCTTTAATATGAGCATTTACAACAATATTGAAACGAAATCATCATTTGAGATCTGCTGCCAACATACACTAAGGCGCTCAACAAATAAACATAAACGCGCACTAAACTATATAAACAAGTCGCATAAGTACATACAGGCTTACAGATACACTATAGATACACTAAGTCATATCACTCGCGGCAAGTCCCGCTATCACTGCACTGTGTGTTTGTCCGTCACTAGTAGATCACCTCGTAAACTGTGGCCTTCTTGTCGCCTGATCCCGTCACTATGTATTTGTCGTCAGACGATATGTCGCAGCTCAGCACTGATGATGATTCCTTTGACTGGAATTGTTATTTTTTTATTAGTATTATTATTATTTTATGATTTTTTATATGATATGAGAGTTGATAATAATAGCATGTAATTTTTTATTAATTGAATGTAATAATATAGATTTTTAATTTAAGTCAGGGCTATACATCATTGTTTTTATGTAATATATATCGTAAATATATAATATAAGAAGCAATTATATGATTAAATATTTTTTTCTTGGATTAGAAATGAATTAATTATGATCTATTGCTTCTGTCGATTAACATATTGTTTCTTGTATACAGCTGAGAAAGAGGCTTAAAATGGGCATATAGCATGATAAAGGGTGTCTCCGGACCTGGAAGATGCTGGCCCCGTAAGGTGTACGCCACGCGTTGAGCAGGTTGTCCTTGCCGGTGGACACGAACCACTTGCCGCACGACGCGAAGCGCAGCGACAGCACGCACGACTCGTGCAGGTGCAGCTGGTACTTGTCGGGCTTCACGGCGTGAAGCACCTCCACGTTGCTGTTCTCCATGCCCACGGCCAGCCACTCGCCTGCGAATACGGTATAATTCATATGTGTACTTTTGATATAACAAATCACTACTTCTGCTTTTAATCTATGCTCTTATAGACATTAAGTTTTATTATTTTGTAATTTTTTTAAACTAATTTTTTTTTGTACGTGTATTATTATTTTTTTCTGTGATACTTTCATTATGCTATCTGTTAACAGATGTACTTCTATTGTAATGTTTCAAAAGTATTCTTTTTTTAATGTGATTTTAAGAAAATACTGTTTTTTTTAACTGTGGTCTTGTTTTAATTAATGTTTTATATTTTTAATCTGTATTTTTTATGTTAATTTATTATAAAATTATATTAACCTGTCGGACAGTATCCTAGCGAGAATATTTGTGAACTGAAGTCGTGTTGTTGTAACTGTCTCCCTTCTCTTAAGTCCCAAGATCTGAAAAAATAAAATAATAATATTAACTTTCAGACAATTAGAAAGAATAATTAACTAATTATTTATGAACCAATAAGACTTCTTTTGTATATAAACTTTCGCGATCCATATTCTATTATATATATTTATCCTGCTTTACTTATAATTACTATAGGATTTGCCCGACTAGTTTCGAATCCATTCGGGTTTCTTATTCATGAGCTCTGAGTATAGCGGAATCGCGGCGTGAACTGTTCATTTGCCGATAGTCATAACCTACAGCCGCATAAATTTATTTAATAGTAAGAAATTATTTAAAATATTATATTGTATTATATTACCTAACAGTGTTATCGAGACCTCCCGTCCATAGCTTGGTGCCGTCAGCAGATATATCTATACAGGAGGCTCCATCCGTGTGTCCTTGGAACTGCCTTACCAGCGTCTGGTTGTGGAGATCCCATACTGCGATGTTGCCGTCAGAACAACAGCTGAAGCATACCTGAAATAATTCACAATTGTTATGAGATTATTATAATATTATAATAAATTTTCGATTATTATTATATTCAGCTACATTTTTTTTATATATCTTTAATAATCGATATTTTTTTATGTAATGAGGAATATATTAAAAATAAACTCATTAAATATGGTTTGAATTATTACTTAGTGAATAATATTATTAATCAGACAAGTTTTAAAAATAATTTGTTACAGCTAATAATACCTTAGAGTCAGGGCTGATGGCAAGCGCGTAGCACGCTGGAGCTGATGAGGTGAGCTCAGCCTTGATGCGTGGGGTGGGAGAGGCCAGGTCCCAGATGGATAGGTTGGAGGCCTCTCCCCCTACGATGAGCGTGCGACCGTCCGGGAGGAGTTTCACCGATCTAATGTAATTATCGCGTTGCTGGAAACAAATAACTTAAGTTAGAAGAAGGTTTGGGTGTAATGGACACTGACTTTAGGTTTGTTTACTGATTGCTATATATTTAACAATTCGAAAGACAGAATGGTATTTCAGATATTATTATTTATAAAAGTAATGATATTGTAATAAAAAATATTAAAACCCACGCTAGTATAATATAACAACGTGTCGGACAGTTACCCACTCACCAAGCAATCCAGCTGGCTGACGGGCGCCTTGCTAGGCTGGCTGATGTCCCACACCTTGACGCAGCCCTTCCCCCCGGTGTACACGTACTTGGTGGGAGAGGAGACGGTGACAGCGCACACAACCTCACCGTGCGCCAGCGCCGATACCTGGCGCGCGTGACGCGGGATGCCGGGACCCATCAGCGCGTCCGGGGGGAAAGGCACTGGTTGCATCTGGCCCTCCGCAGAAACGTGAAACGAGTACGCCCTGCCGACGTGGACACTAATCATAAGAATCTTCCCGATCATGGCAATTATTGGTATGATGAATATTTATATTATCTAAGGACTGTAAAAGACTGGAAAATTTAATTCAGCATGCTTTGTTCTAAAACCATAGAAGTCCTCCATTTTAATGCAAATCGTGGCTAATGAGTTTATGTTATATGCATAAAAATGTTGTTATTTATAAAACATACTATTATAATTAATAACTTACGGTTTTCCGCCAGGTATAGGGGCTAGCGCAGCCGGCCCTATGGGGGGACGGAGCGGCTCGTACGCCATCGCCGCCCTAGCGGAGTACCCCGCCAGCCCGTACGCATCATGCGCTCCATTACCCAGGTAGGGGTACTGCAGCGCCGGGGGCTTGACCGCCGCCTTCATGGGGGCCCCCGCGGACCCCACGCCGCTCGCGCCTGACGTAGGCGTCACAGGCTTCGATATTGGCGTGCTGGGTTTCTCATCTAACTTTTTTGCTGAAGGTGTCGATGCGTTACTTGATGTTCCGGATCTGTAATTGAAATAGTAAACTATAAAAATATAAACCATTTTGAGTTTAACCCGCGGTTATAAACCTATAGAGGTTGGACTTCATCCAATATTCTATAACAGGGCTATGTGTATTTGTGTGTGTGAATAGGTACTTGTATAAATGCCCTATTCATACGTATGTATGGTAATGAGCGGTTTTCTTAATTGCTTGCTTAATTATACCTTTATAAAGATATGATAATATATAAAATAATCAAGCACAAGTTACGAGGAGCGCGAACCAGACCTCAATTGTGATTCGCTGCGCTCGCAAAATCTCGATATATGTCAATATATTGAGCGAAGCGAGGTGCAAACATTACCAAAGTTGTATTTACGAAACGTCGACGCATTCTGTCAACTACTTTTCAAAGTATAAAAATATACAAAAAAATAAAATAAAAAAAAGAAATAAAAAAAATCAGCACGCGCATATCATTGTAAAGTTATATTTTCGCCCGAAAAATTTTTCCAATAGAAGTCTATAGTATTTTAGTTTTTCCGTGATAATTCCTCAAGGACATCGAATATTTGTATTTTTTTAAACCACCACCAGACTGATGTCTATCAGTGTCCAAAATTTTAAATTTTCGGATAGTTTTTGATTGATGCTTGCACAAAGAAGAAAAGTCTCTCATAGAAAGCTTCGCTCAAATTCAATTCAAATAGTATTGTTTACATAAGACTTAATTAACACTTCGATATCTCCCACGAGGTAACACAATCCTAAACATAAGTTTGAGTCATCGGTTATCATTGAGGCGTATTTAATCTTTTTGTTGTTAATAGATTAACTTTTGACTGGTAAATTAGTGGGTCATTGACCTTCTTACTAATGTAACTTACAGTTTATAAGGCTTCCCTTAAATGGATAGTTTGAAACTGTAATTTGAAATATTTAACTTGATGTTAAACTAACTGTTACTTGCATTTATTACTGAAAATAAATATAGCCTATTTCAAGAATAATCTAGTATTTTAATAGTAAAGAAAATTTAAAAATTTGTTCAGTAGTTATGATTTTTTCGTAAGAAACATAAAAACATCTGACACGCGGCAATCGAGCTTGCCGCTATGAAAAACTCCTAATCGGCAAATTATAACTCGCAAATTAATTAACAAAAAGAAAAAAAAATTAAAATAATTTAATTAATTAATTAATTAATTTTTAAATTTTAAAAAATTTAAAAATTCGAATTTTTTTTTCCATTTTTCGGTAACTTCGGCGGCCGATCTGACCACCTTCCCGTGGGACAATCAACATAATTTTGAAAAGTGAATCTTACATTTAGATGCTGATTCCAAATATATCTTTAGTTTTTCAAAATTCGAAAAATAAAATTCGACAGACACACAGACACACATACAGACAGACAGATCGGAAGGAAAAACTGAGTTTTTCGAAAATATGAAACTTTATAATGTTAGTATAGATGCTTAAATAAATAAAAACTGCTCTTACCTCGGGCTATGAGGGGGGTGTTCTTTTTTAGGCTGTAATTTGTCTAGACCGTTTTCTCTGGGGGAAGGCGCCCCATTGTGAGGGGATGTTGGTTCTTCGCTAGCATCGTCTACTACTAATTCCTGGAAAGTAACGCAATTAGTATAAGTAACGTAGAATTAAATTATATTTTTTTAATATAGAAATATCTTACATGTCCCATATCTTTTTCTTCCTTTTTAAGTTTCTTATGTTCTGGCTCCGCTGGACTTCTTGTTCTGTACTTTTCTCTCTCACCGGGTGATATTGAGTTTCTCTGTAACAAAAAGACAAACATATTCATATCAAGTTTCATTAATATGCATGCGGTATGGTCTTGTTGGTTGAACAAATAAGGGGGGGTAAACATAATCAAAACGTTTACTGGCGAGCTTACGTTCGTACAGCAATCAATCTATCATTGTTCGCAAATAAATCGGCGCGCAGCGATGCGAGCGCTACAGTCAATATCAATATCAAAACACGCTGAGGCAGAACAAACTGACCGCATGATTAGCTTCGGGAGTGGTCATCGCCCCCCCGGGGAAGGGGGAGGCAAATGGCGGATGCTATAGTACATTCGAATGAGCGCGCAAATACGAACTAATGAAATAATCATATATGTGTGGACACCCGCTTACTGATTCAGCGCGTGTTGATATTATGATATATACTTATATAGTCTCATATGCATAAGTACTCTTCAGACTGAGTATGAGTTCAATATTCACACGTCAATTATCCACGTTATTAATAGTCGAGTGCGGATGCCGACTTGAGTAGGTTTTTGAGATACAATAATTATAAGTTACGATATACGATTGTAAATTACGGAAAAATTTTATAACTCTGAATGATATTGTGTTGTTTACTTGCCAGTGCCGTCTCGAGTAGACATTTGAGAGACAATAATTGTAAGTAATTATTATTAAAGATACGATTGTAAAATATGTATAGGTATGGAAAATGTGACATTTCTAAATGATATTGTTTACGTTCTAGAGCCTTATTGAGAAAATCATTATAAGTTACTATAATTGATGATATACAATACTATATATATTACATATTATGCATGAGGATAAACAAACTGAATGATATTGTCTTGTTGTACCGACTTAAATATTTGTTTAAAATAATTTGGTATACTTACCTAAACTATTGACAGAATTACAAAATATATGTCGAATAATTCTGAATGATATGGTGATTTTTATGTGCCAGTGCCGATTTGAGCATACATTTTAGAGACAATAGTTATAACTCACAACACTATCATACAATTAATCTAAAAAAAAAGCATGTATTACATTAGATAATTCTGAATGGTGTTGTGTTTTTACGTGCCAGTGCCGATTTCAGTAGACATAAGCAACAATAATTATAATCCTTAATAATGACATACGATTACAAACTGAACCGATTTAATAATTCTGAATGATATTGAGTTGTTTATGTCCGAAACTAAATCGCTTATGTCGTAACTGGACCTTGACTGACAAATGGCTGGGGGTTAATTTGAAATTCTCAGGGGCGTATAGAGGCGAGCTAGTTTACGCCTGTTGCCTGGAGGGTGAAATTTTACGAGGCACTAAGTTACAGGCTAGCGGCAAGCTGTTAATTTGTCAGCTCGTTGTAACTTACAGATACATTTGTCTGTCTTATACATACATGAATGGATTTTAATATTATTTCAATATCAGTTTCTACTTATAGCTTAATTATATATTATAAATATTTTTATGTTAAAGAAAGATTAATTTTATCTAAATCATAAAAGTCCACATTATGAAGCTACATAAAGGTTTGTTATATCCAATAACTCAACATATATTCACAGGTTGTTTATTAGTCAGCACGTGTGTCGAGGCCCTAATTTTACGATCACCCGATCTCAGGGTATTGGATATCGTATTACAAGTAGTTCTATATCGAGACCCAGCTATAAAGCGACGTGTTGGATTCAATAGAATTTTATACCGCCCTTACGAGCCACGCTTGAATCAAACTCGTTGCGGCTGAGTCGTTTATTTAATGGCTGTGTCTGTTGTCTATTATTATGTTAACTGGTGTTAAATTTTGTACTAATAATAATATAGTTATATCTGTAATAAAGTTACTATAGATAAATAGTAGTAATTATGTTTTGTTAATTCAGTGTTATAATGAGTTAACAAATTTAAAAGATAAACGATAAAGGAAAGTGAAATAAGATACATTGTGTTGTAAAAACCTTTTCTTCATTTCGTCAGTAAATCGTAGAGCTAATCTCTACTTTATCCTATTCGGGTCGGAGAAATAGGCAACGGTATATCGAGCCGTCGGGAAACAAGGAAAGTAGATTTGTTATAAGACTTTTATGTCGCACATGTTGGTTCTGATATAACATTATAAAGTGGCAACACAGGCGTTGTTAACGCCCGGGCTTATTGTCTGCGGTCACGCGACGAGCCGTTTAGCCGCGACGAGCCGCCCGGTTAACCGGAAGGGGGTCGGTTAACCGGACGCCTGGGGGCGGAAGCGGGGGAAATAGATAAATAGACAGCCCACCGCTCGGAAATGTACGGATTGAGTTCGGACTATATTTCAGGCACAATAGTTGTGAAAAGTTATGTGATTTACACAAGATGTTTGCTTATGGTAGGATTTATATTTATATTTGTTTTGGATATTCGTTTGATTTAATAACTAAAGCTAGAACATTAACAAGATAATTGTAAGTCATAAAAATATACGAAAATTATCTGCATCTTAACCGCAGGGAACGGACTTCGAAATCAACTTTACCGGTTATACATAAATAATGAAGGAATTTTTGAATATACATTAAATTCCTATAAAGAATACATTAGCATAAATTTATGGTAGCGAGTCCGCGTTTCGAGCGTGTTTTTACGTGAATCGTAAAGTTTATAGTTGCGAGTGGTGGATTGCGTTTACTGCTATCGGTTTATAGGGGACCCCAAATAACCAAATTGCCTGATGTTCGGTATTCACGCCCACACCGCACCGCACCGCACCGCATCGCACCGCACCACACCGCGCCACACCACACCACACCGCATCACATCGTAGTTCGCAAGTACGCGCTTTGTGTTACAGTTGCTGATTGCTCGCATCTACTTGAATATATATTGGAAACTTGCCCAGTAATCATTCGATTATTTTTTTAATAAAATATATTTTTTTATATATAATATACTCATAAATTTAAAAATATATATATAAAATTATAACATATATTCATATAATAAAATATATTTTGTTGTTACAATTCAAAGGTGCGTTAATAAGAAGCCTATAATTAACTCTGGAAATGAATTAAGGGGAAGCCGATAAGTAATCTCGCTCTACCCTTACACCATTTCAGGAGTAATTAGCACAATTAACAAGGGGCGAGACCGCGGGGAGGGATCACTTCCACGCACGCAAACAAATGTCACGTGGCATGGAGCCTTAATTAAAACGTTAATTGAGTTGACTTGTGAAAGTCATCCATTTTGAAATACCGAGAAATTTCATACAACTCGCACCGAAACTACGAAGCCCTTAAGTGTTACTTTAATTTTGTGTTTTATACTTTGCGGTTTCAAGATATATTTTAATACTCGCTCGCTTTGATAAAATTATTTAAATCGAGTTACATAGTGTTAACTCGTTCGGAAAATTGATACTAAAGAAATAAATCAAATTAACTTGCGGTCATGTTTTTTTAGTTATGAAAAATATTATATATATACGGTTCTCATGTAAATTTTACCGGAATTTGGGCCAGTTTTGTACTCAATTGGAGTCCTTATTCACGGCGTGAAGTCAGTTTATATTTTTGAAACTATTGTTTCAAATTCCTATAGTAATAACGTGAGTACAGCTGGATGATTATATATAATAATGGATCACGAAATTTTAAATACATAAGAAATATATTGTTTAAAGTTATGTATGTGTGCGTATGATATAAAGTCGGATAGTTATTTTCTAACGTGTGTGTTAGGTCTAGTGTTGACAAATGCCTCATTAAATCGTGATCCCGGGTAAGCGAAGGGCGCGTCAATCCCTAAGAGATTCTTCTGCAATATGTGCGTTGACACTCTACGACTTAATACAGGGGATGTACAATTCGTTCCACCTCTACAAACGATTCGTCTCGATGAAATAATACGACGAAAAATTAATTTGTTAGGGTGAGGGATCTTTAAAAACATTTATTTTTTTAAATCGAAATATAAGCCGTCAATTTGATTTGATTTTATGACATGACTTTTACTTGTATTTTTATATAAAGATCGTTAAAACCGACAATCGTTAAAAAAATCTTTTAATGTTAACATTAAAAATAATATTTTATTTAATGTTAACATTTTAAAAAAATATTGTTAACATTTTAAAATAGAATTATAATATAAAAAAAATCTTGATAGGATAAACACATTTTATAATTCGGTAAAACCCAAACTACATGATGTTATAATTAAAAAGTTCATCACAGTTGTGAGAGCGCGGCGCGGACAGTCGTGATAGCCGGCTATTCGCGTAGCTCTATTATTTAAATGAGAGCTCCCTCGCCACCCGTCAATAAAACATTAAACACGTAACAAGTTTATGCGCAGCGACAACCCTAGCGGATTCCGCCACTTCGTTAATCCCGGGCGGGGGCAGCCCTAAATTAGGGTCGAGACAAGCCTTAATCCCCCGCTCGGCGCGACGGGGGATTTATATTGTTATTGCTCCGCGTCCGGAATTATACGACGGTTGAGGGACTAATGAAAGGGGAAATTTAATTCCTAATGATTCTCATCTTAGCCCGTAACGAGGAAACTTAAAAAGGGCTGCGACCCGCACTTTTTAAACGGACCGGAGATTGTTCGTTTGTTTGTACAAATAATCGATGTTCTTGTCAATCGAATAAGGTTAACCGGAATTAGATTACAAATTTATTCATGAAACATTTTGAATGCTCGAACATGAGACGGAGCATATGTAAATGTGCGATAAGCACGGCGTATAGAGGCGAGGTGAGCGAGGCGAGCGAGGCGAGTGGTTCAAGTACACGAACAAGTATTGTCGGCAGTATGGAGACATACCGCACGGCATTGCGCTGCCGCCTGCCGCCTGCCGCACGCCGCCCGCCGCACGCCCGCCGCATTGTTAAACACGCTGCCCAAAACCGCAGCAGCTGCACACTATCACACGCTGCCTCCCTCTATGTATGCACATACCGCTGGCTCTCACGCCTTTGTCGCTTCAAACTAATATCATCGAATGCGCCAAGTGCTCTGCGATCGAAACCACAAACGGATATACACGTTCCTAAACTCGCACTTAGATTAATAACTAATTATTATTTAATATTACACCAAAAATATATAATATTATAATAATATTATATAAACCAGTCATAACATTTATTTCAACTATACACTGCATAAACTGCAAGTACGGAAACGAGCGCCGGCCGCCCTTCCGCCCATTACGCTGGCAACTAATTGAGATAAATTATGAAGACGTGAGCCGAGCCGAGAGCTATCGCGCCCGCCTAACTGCTAATTACTTGCAGCGATTTCAATTATCCCAATGGTTTGTGTTTATTGTGAACCGTGTAGTTTAATGTTGCGAATGTTAGCGTATACCACACACGCACATGTGTGTACATGTATGTGTGTGGTATAATGAAGAGCGGTCATGCATGCGGACCTCACACGTTGTGCGATGTAGTGTGGTTACAACCGCAAGTCTGCGACACGAAAGTGTATGGGCAACTGAGCGTGTTCCTCGCACGCCCATTGCGGTCTACTGCCGCGGCTCTCCGCATCGTACAATATATTATATCATGAACTCACCAATTTTATATTATTACCAATTGTCAATATATTATAGTTTTTATTTTTTTTTGTTTTCTTTCACAATCATTATATATGTAAATTAAAGCTTAAATTCAGCTATAAACTTACATATAACTATATAAATGACATTATTATAAATTCTTTATAATCTATTAGAATTACTGATTAAATTCAAATGCTTAAGCTTAATAAATAGATGTATTTATCAAGATATTGAGGTAAAAGTATGAATCACTTTCGATTCGAATCAATGAAAGCAAGTTCGAAATGAACATTGAATATTTGTTGGGGTGTCCGGGAACGCTCAGCGTCGGATATTGTTGGGGTGTCCGGGAACGCTCAGCGTCGGATATTCCAACAATGAATTGATAATCCATGATTGCATTCAATGAGTTTTTTAGCGTAAGGTCAGATTTACGTTTTCAATTATTCGTTTCATATATGAAATTGCGTTGATTTTAATTTAAACTGCGTTTTCGTGGCTAGATATGATGAGTGTGTTTTCAATTTGTTTTACTATATATTATTTCTTACAGAGTGTTTGTTTGTTCGTATATTTTTTATGAATTGTGTACTGAAAATGTGATGAAATTTTTAACGAATAGTGAAGAATTTTCAAAGGCTTCAGTATCGGCTACAGGAATGCAATATTCAATAATCAATTTTGTCACGTAAGTGCAGCGGTGAGCGCTGGTATTGTTATAAGGGCGGGTGGCGAGGCTTCCAACTTCGATCAAGCTTGCATAAATCAATGCGATACGCTTGCTCGCTACAAAGAGCCGAGACTGCCAATACCTACCTCTACCCTCTACCTCCTACCTATTGCTAGCAATACCTAGGTATTGCGTTGCGGCTCACGAACTACTCTTTTGAAAGCTCTTGAATTTCCAATAAAACAAATGTGGCTTGAACGAGAACGCTGAGACAAATGGAAAAGTTGCTTTGTATATGCGGATACGTTTATGGAATACAAAATTGTATATTTTATATATATTAGTTATATTAATATCAATTCCCGTTTAAGATCTTTTAAAATGGATTTGATTTCAATCCTGATTGACAGGGAAAGATTGTTCAAATAATCGCCGAAAGCCCGTTAATAAATAAGGTAAAAATCTAGAAGAGATGGATTTTTTTTGCGACATTTATAATTAAAATAAAAAACATTAACCTTCAATAGTAACAAAGTATTACAAAAAATTAATTTACATTTAAAAATCGTATTTACAATGTTTTATAACGAGAAATACACGCAAAGATATCACAATCTGTTTATCTTTAGAGTATAATTACAAGTGGCCATTCTTTTCAATTAAGAAAAGTCAAAAGATAAATTGCTAGGGTTGTAACAATATAAACGCTAGGGTTGCGAACACCTTAAATTTTGTTTTTAATGGCTTAATGAAGTGCTCAAACCCTCCAGTTATAACTTTACACAGATGGTTAATTAGATTATATGAAGGTATTTATATTAAACCAAAAATGTTTTGAGAATATATTTACTACATATAGGGCTCGTTTGCCCTTTTTACGCATAAAAAAAAATAGGACGTGGAAAGCTACCTTTTTGTCTGTCTGTGTGTAGTTGTTGCGAAAGTTGGTTCCCATATTGGTTCAAATGAATAATTAAAAAAATTTTGGGTGTGGAACTCTACTCTTTTGTCTATCTGTGTGCAGTTGGTGCCAAAATTATTTCCAATATTGGTTCCAATATACATCATTGGACTGGATACCGCCGACTCTTGACTTAATAAGGTAAAATCCTTGGGGCAATAATAATAATAATAACTCACTTTTTATAATAACCAGAAGATGGTTACTGAAAACACGGGCGAAGCTGCGTGCGGAATATAGTATTAAATAAAGTGTACAATGCTGAAGGTTGAGCCTTACGGGTTTTATACTTGAAGCGGTGAATGGGGGGTGATGGGGTGTTATTCAGTGGCTTAGATAAGGTAAGGATGCTGCGTAATGAACCGGATTGAAGCAGTTTTTGTGGGTTTTAAATTGAATATTATTATTCATACAAATTGGCATTGAATTCAGTAATAATTTCGCGGTTATAATGTTACCAGGCCTTGCTGGCTTCATTTTCAGGCTGATTTTCAGATTGTGAAAATCCATTTTTGTTTGTGTTAATTGGTCATAATACTGGATATTTGATAAAGATGTACTCGTACGACTTAGCTAAAATAAGTGGAAACATGCAAATAATGTTTGTAAAATACGAATTATGAGGTAAATTTTTATTTTTATTTTTGTGTCGGTAATTATTATAATAAAGTTCAGTGTACGTTGTTCTTAAACAAATGACAGCAACAGTGTAAGCATGATTTGCAGTGAAAACATTTCACCGGACAAACTAGCGAGGCACGAACGAGTGTAACGCGACGCCCCCTCGCTGAGCCGCAGCCAAGATGGTTTATGTAAACTTTATTAAGGCGTGCATTCTCCCGGGCCCCCCACGGCCCCTACGCCCCCCGGTGTAAGGCGCCTTGGTGCATTACTCAGCTCGCAGCGTGTTTGCACAAATCGGCTTCTCCGTGAACAGACTGCTAACACCGCTGCCACTACGTATCGGTTTCACACCACTCCGCGCTCGATCCACTGACTTTACTTTTTACCGGTTATTTTCAATGCGGTCTTTATACTAAAGTGCGGTTTTATTTTATAGCGTGTATAAAAATTTTGTTTTTATACTTAAAGTTATTAACTTGTATGAAGTATTACATCTACAATGTATGTATGTATGAATGTACTATCTAGCCAAGGTTCATTGAACTTTAAATCCATATTTAAAACCATATCAAAGTTTTTCGAAATAAAAGTATATATAAAACAGGATTATTTTGTAAGTTAGTTTGTTAATAAGGTCATAGTGACTGCATTAGACTTTGTTATGTACCTACCTACCTACATGCTACCTACGGGTAGTACAATATACTCAAATACCTCAATTCAAAATGCACAATTGTTATAAATTGAAACGTCAAAACGGAATACGTGATATAAAGGGAAGTAGGTTAGGCAACAAAGACAATGTTGTGAAGCGCGGGCTTGATATCGATTCGTATGCATTTCGCTTGCTAGTGGTAGGTGGTAGGTGGTAGAGGTAGTGGTGGTACCGTCAGCGACAGCGAGAGGCACATCTGTGCGGTGAGCCGCGTTCAGTGACAAGGGAAGCCACCCCACTTCCCACGCCTCTCCGCCACCACTAGCACGATAGCCGACATTCACAACACCTCGCGAACGACGCATTCGCTCGTGAGCTCACTTTCATATAGGGTTGCCAACTACCATTTGAAATATTAAATTTAAACATATTAAGATAACTTATTTAACTAAGTAAACCAAAACATTAACCAAATAAATAATAAAGAAATACCATTTAAAATTAACATTTATTTAATCTTCACTAAGTACATATAATAGTAGGATGGAGAAAGCTACTCTTTTGTCTGTCTTTCTGCAGTTGGTGCCAATATTGGTTTCAACATTGGTTCAAATATACACCATTGGACTGAATACTAACGACCCTTGACTTAATAAGTTTGAATTTTTGGGCGGCCAATAATAATAATAATAACTCACTTTGCTTTTGCAATGACCAAAAAGCCTCATGGTTACTGAAAGCTACACAAACGAAGCTGCGGGCAGAATCTAGTTAAAAGTAAATGAAAAGCAAGTGTCAGCCCTGTGCAGGGTGTGCCACTTGCACCACCCACTTGTTTCAGTCGGAGCCGTGTTATGAAATCAGCGCGTTGAAGCACAACACTCCACGTTCACTACGAAATGGAAAAAGCAGAACGGAGCACCTCTACTAGAATTTTTCAAAGCGAAATTTCGTCGTTGAAATTTTAACAAGTTTAACTTTCTGAAATTGTAATTCAGTTGGTACTCACATGTCGCTCCTCCGCCGAGCTGATACCTGCAACAAGATACTTTACTTTTAAATAGCTCCTAAAATATATATTATATATATATCAGAAAAATTGGTCAGATATATCAGATATATATTATGTATATTCATATATGTTTTTATTAGCTTTTTTTTTGTAGTGACAATTTACGTTTAGGAATTTCCTGGTGCAATATTTTTTATATAGTAATGGGATGTTAGCAGAGATCTGTTGTAATAGACAACATACACTATATGTAAATTGTTTTTTTAAGATTTATAGATAAAATTCTAGTCTATTAATAAATAAATTAATTGCTGTTATTTTAATATATAAACTATTATAAACTACAAAATAATATCTCTTCTTATATGAAGAACAAATTTATTTATTTCTTTCTTTCTTTATTTTCCACTTAGAATCAATACTTGGGTACGTGAAATGGAAGTGACAGGAGGGCCTATTTTGACATACTTATCGAAATAAGCCCTTCTCTTGAGACACTCCAACTTAAAGCTAAGGCCACGAGGACTCCAAACAGGCCCTGGTCTGAGAACCACAGAACAAACTCAGCTGGGTATTTGTACATACTACGAGGGTTCTAACCAGGCCCTGGTGTGAGAACAACACAAAGAACTTAGCTCAGGTATTTTTAGGACTGTTTCACAAACATGAAAATATTTATTAAACAATTTGAACACTATAAAGGTATTTTAGTATGTTTATATATGTCATATGTAGAAGCGTGTGATCTGGTGGGGTGGTGAATAAATATTGCAAGAGCTGTCGGCGCGTCAGGCTTCGAGGTGTAATTTAATTTACGATACAAAGTTTTGAAAAGGCTTAAACATCTGATATGTTATATTTGTATTCAATTTGAACTGATATTGAAACAAGTTTTAGTAATAGTAAGTTTGAAGTGTTTCATTTGATTATATTATATGACAATTAGTTAAATAGTTAAAAAATTAAAATTAGTTAATAAATATGTTCTTGTTACTAACATTTTTTTAACTGTTATATTCTTTATTGTACACTGTACATATCAAAAACAGGTAAGAAGTTATGACAACAAACACAGAATTTATTCTCGTAATATAAATAGGTAGCTCACAGAGAAAGAGAGGGAGAGAGGGAGAGAGGGAGAGAAAAAAACATAGAAAATTTGTAAGATGAATGAATTACATGACTATTCTCGTAATATAAGTAGGTACCTCATGAAGAAAGGGAGAAGAGATAGTTAGAGAAAGAGAAAAAGAGAAAACAAAACATGAGTAAGATGAATGAATCTGAATACTAATTATATAAAAAAAGTACATCATTTTTAGTTATTTAAGTATGAGAATACAAAGAATAGTTAGTGTTATATTAATATTAGATACGAGTTCAATAAGCAATTGTCATCTGAGCATTCCCAAGACGTATTGAGGTTATGTACAAGCGTCAGTATAATTTAGGACTAAGCCCAGCTTTGCATTGCGACCGGATAGACAAATTGGTCTTAGTCTCCACGGGTTATGTATTGCGTTCAAGCCTTAGATGTTTAATTAAATTTATTAATATATAATGACCATATTAACCAAAAAGAAACACAGTAATTATAGAAGTTATTGGCTACGTACTTTATTATATGATACAATCAAGTTTAGACAATTGACAACAATAAAATATGTGCGGGAGATTGTGTGTATGTGAATATGTGTCTGTAAATTTTAGTGTACATTTGTGTGTGTAAATTTTGTGACTCTTGAATGTGTGTGTCTGGGTGTGTTAATTTATACATATGTGTGTGAATTTGTGTCTTTGAATTTTGTGTCTGTAAATGTCTCTCTGTAAATTTATACATGTGTGTCTGTGAATGTGTGTCTGAGGGTGTGATTTATACATATAAATGTGTGTGTGTGTGTAAATCTAATTAATTCACGAAGAATACATCTACACGCATGTTTTATCTCTCATCAATAAACATGATAACCTCTCATTATCATGAAGGAAACAATATTCAACGAATATAAAACATGTACGTACATCTGTTCAGTTTTGTTTGTCTACATGTATGTTAATACCACATCAAAGGCATCCTCTATCAGCTAATTCTAGTCTGATAGCCGCTCCAATATGTCTATCATTATATATTGCATATTCAGTATTAATACCGACATAGCAGAGAGCGTGCGTTGCTTCAATTAATTTAAATGCCAATTATTGGCAATATATTCCCTATCTACGGATATACATACTGAATGTACAGTCAGCTTCATAAGTCGATGACCATATTTAAAGTTTCAAAATAACTATACACCGTATTATACCAAAATTGCTAAACATGACAAACCACAATATTGAATGAACATCATTAGAGTTCAAATTACCTAAATAACAAGTTTTCAAATTCAACAGACACATGTTTTCCTAACAGATTTTTTTTAATTTATAAAAAAAAGTATTGTAAGTTAAAATAAATCATCTTTAATAAAAAACAGAAATTTATAATTAAAAAATGTTTTTAAATCATTAATATATTCTTTTTGTAACATCATCACTGTTTTAAAACCGAAATGCAAAGAAAGAGACGCTACATTCTTTGTCTCACTTTTCATTCCGTGACAGTGACAAAATTATAAAGTGGCAATTTTAATTTCAACTCTAAAGATGTTCATTCTATATTGGCGTTTTGTGTTGTGCTAGGTTATGGTTTAAAAATTATAACATTATTAACATCTACTATCCTCTCGTGTCAGTACCTCACTTGACATTGGCAAAATATTTTGTGCCCTCTTGGCACGAAGAAAAGCAGAAGAAGAAAAGAAGAAGAAGAAGAATATTGGCGTTTGTCAAGTTTAGCATTTTTGGTATCATATTAAGTATAGCTTTATGTTTTATATTTTAGAATGTTTAAAATGGTCATCGAATTTGGAAGCTGACTGTACATATAATATTGTCATTACTTAAGAGATTGTTTTATTAAGTTCGTTATATATATTACAAATAGGTGATTAGTATCTAAAGCTAATAGTGTCGGCACAAGGTATGTTTAATTTAGTGAGCATTAAAACAGCGCTTCAGTCCGCGTACACTCAAGTCACCCGCAAAATTACATTACTAATTGACTAAAACACGCGACGCTCACACCAGCGAGGAATAATTAATTGGGCAAGGGGAAGGGGGGTTGGGGAGGCCATCTGCACGGTAACTCTTACATCAGTACACCGATAATGGCACAAATTAGCCAGGGAAGTGGCAGGCGGAGTGGGTGGTGGGGGGGCACTAAGCCGGAACATCCCAGAGCGCAGATTACCGCTTGCTTTTGTAATTAACCGGAGCGACGGGCGGCTTCCAAATCCATTTCTGTGTTACATTTTCATTTGTGGCGCTGCTCTTCCCTGTTAACGCTCGAACTTAGTTCCGTTTGATAGAATTTATGTATGAAATAATTTTAATATCACCGCCATTTTATAATCTTTTGTTATTTATATACAAATATGGAAACCAATAAGACATCAATACTTAGTGACTTATTTATACTCTCAAAGCAATATCGTGAGAGCAATAGCCGTCAGCGATCCGAAAACACGCAAACAGTGGGTCCAAAAAGCCTCTCGAAGGTGGTAAATATTGAAACAGAAGTGGATCGGAGACGTCTGCCTGGGGTGGGGGGATGGGGGGGTTCTAATAGTCTCCAGTGAGTGGCGCATAGCAAACAAGACGAGCACACAGACATGCGATATCATCTAAAATATTCAACATGTTTACTGATCACTTAGATATGCTCCATCTATTTTGGATATTTTGATTAGAGGATTTACGTTCTATATATATATTATAGTTTAAAATATAGTTTTTTTTTATATTTATATATTTATTTATTTATATCTTTTCCATTTAGAATTCATGTCAGTGATCACTTGTGTACGTCAATTTGCAGTCAAGAGGGCCTATTTTGATACAAAACTTATAGAAATAAATCCTTCTGGACACTTTCCAAAAGTTTAGGCACGCGGGTTCCAAACGCTTTTTGGTCTGAGAAGAACATAACGAACTCAGCAGGATATTTTTTATTGTGATCTGTTTCACAAACATTAAAACATTGAAATTTTTTACGGAATTAAAGCCATCACATTCAATTCAATATGAATGCCCAAAGATTTTAATTAATATTGCAGTTCAGTTTGCAAGATCAGTCATCGGAAGCACCCGTTCAAGAGTAAATTTAATAATATAAAGGTCTCACCGTTGCCTTTGTCATCAGGGCGGTGTATATCTGGCGGCTTAGCGAGCACTGAGAGGGGATGGTGGGGTACTCCAAGGCCCAATAACCCTGCGGGGGGCAGCGTGCCTTGGCTGAGCAACGGCAGTGGTGGTGCACCGTGCGCTGGCAAGTGTGCTGCGTGCATCTGTTGCAGAAGACGCGGCAGGTCCGGTCGCTGTTGCTGTAACAATAAAGATTAGAAAAATATTAATAACCATATAATTTATTTATATTTCATAAATAATAATAATATATTCACAGATTTATATCAATGAATACATAAAAGTATATTAAACAAAATGAATATTTAATAATATATAAAAACTTGATTTCTCTATCTCAAATCCATTTCGTTTCACAACCCGTTTATTATAAAAGCTTCAAAAAGAATAGCATTTTCTAACTAAATTTAATTTTATCTATACTAATACTAATATTAATATTAAAGTTTGTTTGTTTAAACATTTTGAAACTAAAAAACTTTTTCTTTATGAGAGGCAAGTCCATCTAGCATTCGGTTGCTCCTTTAATCATATAGTAAATAAATTAACAAGTGGAACCGCGAGTAACAGCTAGTATTGTACGACTTTAGCTTGGAGTGTCGACTGTCAAAGTGAATTGATGTGTCACACCGCATGCATTTTTAAAATAGAGCCGAGCCAAATTAAAAACTCCTCCACGGACCCCGCACGGTGTTTTAAAATTTAAATGAGAGCTTTGCCGCTGGCGACGACTGCGAAATTGATTACTCCTCCATTATTCCCCTTTTTTCCACTTCCCTCTTTTCTCCTCGTCCTATCTCGTCACTTTTAACGGTATTATTATTAAATCGGACTATCTAAAACCTTTATGCCTCCGCTATCGCTACCTTATGCACTCGATTCAATTTATTTTTGTCTTTTATTTAGAAAGCGAAAATTAATTGCTTAGGGTGAATATTTGATATATAAGCTTCTGGTTGTGATATACCAGTTATTAGTTAAATAGGGTTTAGCTTTAAATAAATTATGATATAAGCTATACCAGGAATTACAAACCAATGGCACGCGTCTTAAAAATGGCACGTTTGAAAGTTTTGATGGCACAAAAACAAAATAATTGTAAAACATGGATTGATTAAAAATATTTAAACAAGAATTGTTTTTATTAGTTTATATAATTATACTTACGTATAGTTTCAACATGCTGACATTTCGAATGAAATTTTAGTGTGGCATGTTAACTATTTTTTTTTATTGTGGCACGGACATCAAAAAAGGTTTGCCCTCCCTGACCTACAGTAATCCAAAAAATACGCGAAGTAGCTCGTAAATTGTGAAGTAACGCGTATTTAAGTCATTTTATTAAACCAAGTTGGTTGTAACTCCATTTTACATTTAAACGTGTACAAAAAATCCATCTTGAAATATGAAGTTGATATAATCAGCGTAAGCTAAAGGTGAGAGCAGCACTTCAAGTTTAAAGGTGTTGCTGAAAAGGTGGGAAACCAGAGGAATCTAAACAAAGCCGAGGCTGAAACGGCTGGTAGGACACGACCCGAGCTATTGAGACTCGCTTCACGCCTCGGCTCCCCACCCCCACCTAACCCCCTCCCAACCCCCTTGTTATTATGAATGACAATAATGTAGCGTTCGTGAATTTCACCGCGGTATTTTTTTTCAAAGTGCATTTAGTTCAGAAGTGATTAAAACCCAGCGATAGTCCCGAGGGATAGGAACTCGTTACCCCTAACGAGTTTGGCATCGGTTTTCTTATCGGTTGTTTATGGAACCGAAAATTAAAGTTTACTCAAGTTTCATCGCTGAGGGTCCAGAGTTAAAAAATTTGAATTGAATTTTAAACAGTGACTTATATTATAAATAAGAGGATTTGGCTATGAATATATATGTATATATATAAAAAAATATAATATTAAAGTAATAATGCTAATATAATAATAACACAAGATTGGTGTACCAGGTATTTCATTAATCTATTATATAATAAACATTGAAGCAGGCAAAGAAGAAAAATATTTCTAAACTAGTTAAATATTTAATAAAGATATTATTTCTTGTTATCTTTTAACACAATTTTTTTTCAATATCTCAAATTTAATATGTTAAGCTATTTATAACGAGCGGCACGGTAGCTCAATTGTTAGAACGACGGAGGGTTTCAGAGCTCGCAGGTTCAAATACAAAACATAAATTATTTTTCATTTAAAATAATTACAATAGTACAGTAATATAAATAGATGTGTATATAAATATAATATGATCTTTTATGTAATGGCGGACGCATTGCGTGGAAAGCTTTTGTGAGGAGAAAAATATTCAGCTTGGGGTTTTCACGCTACATTTACCTCTGTCTTTACCACAGATAATTCCACATTTATAAATGGAGAACGAGGATTTTGGATTGCAACTAAAACCTTTTGAGATTATTTTTTAGATCTTTTAACAGATATATTAATATTATTGGAAAAGTTTGTTCAAATGCAATAATCTTCGAAATACTTACTTTGATAAATTATTTTTGATTATGATAGACAATGCGCTACTCTTAGTTATCCTAATATTAAATAAAATCGTTTATCCGCGAGTGGAGCCGCGTGCAATAGCTAGTATAATTTTAACTTTGACATTTCAATTGTATTTTCATTTATTGAATATAATGTTTAGTATTTTAGTTTTCATCTATAATTAAATGTTGTTTTAAAGTTTCACACTTATTAATTTATTAAATTCTTATCAAAACCCAGATAATTCTTTATTTATATATATATTTTTAACCAGAACAGCTTGTCTGATATTAAGCATGGCTTGTAGTCTAAAGTGTGGTACGCTTACCTAGTAAATACCTATTTACTTTACTTTACTAGATTATAATTATCAATTTTAATAAATAATATTATATTCAACAAAATCATATTTTATTATTATAATAGTATAGATAACCTGTAATTAATATCTTAGTTAACATCGCTACTGAACGGGCTCATAATAATCTAGTTAACATTAACTAACAATTAGTTAGTTTTAATAGCATCGAGAAAGTTCTACTTAGAGTTAAGTTAAGAGCACTTAACTTATAAGTTACTTTAACTATATATACAAGCCTTTATATTTTAATATTATAGAGAGTTTACTATAATATATGAATATCTGAATGTACTCAAGTTATTACTATCGGAATTTGCTCGACTAATTCCGGAAACATTCGGGGTTCTTATTCTCTGAGTGGAATCGCGGCGTGAACTGACTGTGAAAATAGTCGGGCAAATTCTGATAGTAATATGACTACAGCCAGAGTATATATAATCATATCACAAAAGTTTATATACAAAGAAGAATTAAAGTTTGTTTGTTTAAACTTATGTTCGAAACTATATTTGAAAAAATCTGATTATGCTATCTAACATTACATTAATTTTATTTTGTAAAAATCATGTCTCCGCGAGTGAAACCGTCAGTCAAAGCTAGTATAAAGCCTATACGAGTTGTAACTCAACTTAGAACCTAAAATCGTATTAGACAAACCGTATTAAAGAAGTCGTCACTTAAAATATATTGAAGTTGATCGAATTATAGAACGCTGTATTCGGTTAGAGGGTGTAAGGGTGAGGGGGGATGGGGTGAGTACGCACCATTAGGCAGGGCTGGAGGCACTGACACGAGACTCCGACACTTGTTACAACATCAGCTTTCAACATAATTGCTTCTAATCATACCTGGTTATTTGATACGAGGAATCCGAAAAGAATTTTGTTGTTGATCCGTCTTTGAAGGATTTGTTTATATATACATTCTAATCAATTAAATTTAAATATAACAAAAAAATATTAATACTAATATTATAAAGAGGAAATGTTTGTTTGTTTAAACGTGATAATATTTGAAAGTACCGACTTTGATCAGTAATTTCTTATTATGATAGACAGTTTACGGTACTCTGTTATTTCTATAGGTGGAATCGCGAGTAACAGCTAGTATAAAATAAGGTGAAAAAAATTTTGTAAATTTTGTAAATAGCAAAGTCAAGTGGCGCAAGAATAACGGGTGCTTGCAATATTTATCACCCGGCCGCGAACGTGCCTAGGAAAAAATGACAAATTCATGTTTACCCACCCCCCACCCCCTACCCTGTCCCTGATTTATTCCCGTCATTTTTATTAGACTCGACGTAAACTAACATAGAACTTCACGATTCGTTTGTTTATAAAACCATCGGAACAGATACGATTTATTTATGTCCATGTCTCATCAGATAACATTGTTTTGTACATATCGAAAGCGGGTAGTCTATTAAAGATACTGGTGACGTCAATGTGACGTCACTGTGGTCTTAATTCATACAGAATATGAGTTTACACTTTTTTATTGTTTAGTAAATCTATAAATCGACGGTAGAGTTAACACGGCCTAGAAGTTTCAGCGAGTATAGCTTTAACTCCAGTAATCACTCGACAATCTCTGTTCTTAATGTGCAATATCGTCTTGTTATATTCGATGGTTTGCCTCCCTGCCATAACTAGGCCGCCAGCAAGCAAGCGGGGAAAGCTGAGCGAAACGACAAATATATTACAAAAGCTTTAACTTTATATTATGTATGCAATTAACAATAAACGATACATATGTCAGTGTAAGTCACGTGTAATAGAACGTTTCATTAAAAATAAAGTTAATTGCAAATTACTCTTAATATACAATTGTTTTTTTTTAAATCTATCTATACAAAGGTGGGCATGTGATAATCAATTGGTCCAAATTTGGTTCGTATAGCTTGATCGGTGTTGGAGATAGCGGCGAAATTTGATCGAGTTGACCGGTAAAGAGCTTCGCATCGTTCAGTTCAATAATATGGAGTTATTTGATGTTCTAAATTATATATAAAAATATTACCAAAGTATACTTTTTCATAGAAATGCATGTTAGTACTTATAAGATTCAAGTCTCGTAACTGTGACAAGGTTGCATGTCTCACCTATATGTCTAAGTTACGTGAATATTGTCACAATGAGAACAATTGTGTCATAGGTGAGAATAGGATTGTATCGAAAAGCTATTAGGGGTGAGGGTTATTGCCACCCCTTCGACGAGGCAAAATAAAACGAGAGTTGATAAACTCCCGAAATGTACAAAGACGCTACGGGTCTTATCTATTGTTAAGAGATTTGAACCTTACTAGTATAGTATAGAATTGTAATATATTGAAACTTTTAAATATATATTCTAATATACGGTACTTATAAGAGTGAGTGATTTTAATAGACGTGCAAACAGAGTCCAATTTGAGAATATCCTCACAAATCGGCGCTTAGAGTGCTCGCAAATCAGAGGGGGCCGGCTCTCGAGGGAGAGCCCCTTTGATCTCTAGCTGACCCGAAAATAAAAAAGGTTCCTAATAAAAAAGGACCGACATACGGAAGGTGGCGCCGCTTTTTTTATTTAAATTAGAGTGTTTTATAGGGGAGGGCTATATTGCGTTTTGCCAGTTCTATACAAAGATAGGTGAATTTAAATGTTGAGAGCTTTGAACTCTCGTTTAAATGATATAATATATCTATCTTATTATTATATTTGTACTTTATTATATGTATATTTATAGGCAATATTATATACTTTTATCTGTATTGTTATTAGTATTATACTTTAGTAATAATGTAATACTGTTCTTATTTCTTAATCTACTTTTACTGTTATAATTGGAAGTGATCTCTTGATAGGGATAAGTTACAGCAAAAAAATATTATTTTATGTACTTAGTGTATATTATAAAATTTCTGGTACATAAATAAATAAATTAATTAATCAATCAATCAATCAATCAAAATTTTTATTATACATATTACAAGCTTGATAGCATCAATTTAATGTTATATTATTAAAAAGTTCTTGAGAGTTCTTAGATTGTTGATACATTGCCAAAACAAATCACAATATTGATATACAAATATTTGCCAACTATTTATCATAATGAGTAATATATTAAAAATATCTTAAACGTAGCAAAGGTGGAAACATTGTCAGCGTGGCTTTAAGAGTACTAATCGAGTTGGCTCCGTGCCATGGACTTGAGATTAACAAGAGTCTATCGTCCGTGATGAGACGACCGAGTTTCACCGCTTTATTTTAGAACTCATTATGTTTGAAGTGATTTATTTTGAAGCTATAGTATTAGGTAGCTCTAATAACTGACGGACGCTTGTTTTTGAAACAACGCATAAAATCCTTACTAACATACTGTTTTGTAAAATAAGTAGTATATATTTCTTAGATAGATACATCGATAAGCATTTTAAAGTATTGTAAACAATACAATGAAAATGTAGAATAATATTAAATCAAAACAAGCAGAAAATAGAACAATATGCAAAGACGGTCTCATTGCTAAAAGCAATCTCTGACTTAACTTTAGGTGAATTTATTTCAATACAAAGTACGTGATAGTTAATGCGATTAAAAGAAATAATAGAATTATTTAATAAATTAATTCTTAATATTTATTTTTGATTCAATATTTAAATATTTGAATAAGTAAAAAGAATTATAATCAGCAAAATAAAAAGAATATTCGAAAATTTAAATATCGAATGGAATTAAAAAAAAAAGAATAATTTAAAAGTAATATAAATGATGTATTTTTATTATAATTAACCGCAACAAATAAAAAGAATCAGCAATTGGAAAATTCAAATATCGAATGGAATTTTTTTAAATTCGAATAATTTAAATGTAACATTCCATTCTTGAAATATTCCCGTTGTGTATTGAAATGTATTAAGCATAGAATAATTGGAGTCGGCGGCAATTTTATTAATTCGCTGATGTTGGCGCGCGGCCAAGTCGAGGAGCGCGGCTTAGATCGTTTAATTAACGACCGTCGAACTTTCGACCTGTTGAAAGCCGCGTGCCTTTACAAAATGAACTTACTTTACATACTTGGTTTAACTAAAGTTAGCATTTGACTTTTACCGATAATAAAACTTTTTATTTTAAATTATTGTGATATATTTAGTTTTGATATTTTAAATAGTGTATAATTTATTGTAACTGAGAGAAGACATAAGTTGTTTGGACAGATGCCACAATCACAGTCATTGGCATGGCTAAATATTCATTACAGAACGAGACACGTGTTCTTTAAATTGGATTTGTTTGAAATATTCAACTATTAATCTGTTACAATGAAAAATGCGCTAATTTTAAGTTTTAAAAAAATATGTATTTTTTTATTTAGCAAATATCACAAAAAACGTGTTTGTGATTTCCGCCTCTTGACTTGATAGGTTGAGTAAAAAAAGAAATACGAACCCCTATAATAGCATTGAGTTCCGTCATCGTAACCTGTTTCGCCCTCTCCACAGCTGACGCCACTTGCTGCTGGTGCTCTTGCGAGAGGAAGGGCAATATTTGAGCTATTATAGCGTTTAATCTCTTCGCAATCTCCGTCTGTAACAAAACCAATTAAACTATACAATTCTATATAGTTATAGTATAAATAAAAAAATATCTTCAAAAAAATATTTCCATATATCAATCAATGCGGAATTTTATCAGTATAAAAGTAGATATATATATATTTTATAGTATATTCAGTAATCTAAAAAATCAATTCTCATGACTAACTAAAATTTTTAATAGAAGTTAGGACAGAAAAACTATAAATTATAATATGTAAATAATCTTGGGTAGATTTTAAATATACAATAAATAAAACAATTAGAATCGTTTAAATATAATGTTTCCACATTCAGCTCATTTCAATAGCTTCATAATTGTATTCGATAACTTTGCTAACAAATATGAACCCAATAAACAATATGCGGTCAAATGAAATGATAAATCCTGTTACGCCATATATCGGTTTTGTTATTTTACGTTTAAACGGATATTCATTTTATTCACAGATTTGATCGAGAATATTAACATAATGAGGCTTTTGATAACTAGTGTTGATTTCACTAAAGTGGTTTAACCTTTTTATACGTATAATGGGTTTCTTGTATCAGAAATATACAGGCTGTTTATAACACGTCAAGACGGAAACAAGTGCTAGTATCGGTAATAACAGTTTTTAGTAAAAAAAATTATGTCATATAAGTATATTAAATATAAAAAAATTCAAAAGAAAAAAGCTCATCCTGTAATGCATTTTTTAACTCTGATTAAGTACACCAAATTTTCAATGTTTCAAATTTTTATTTATTTTATAATTCTGAGTAAATTACCTCAAAATAAAAAATACATCCTGTATATTAAAATAAAGTATGACAGCTATGTATTCTCATAATATATCATTTAAATTTCCCCACGGCAGTTTAGTATGAGATTTGTTGCAGTGTTCGAACACAGCCAGTACAAATGTCACTTTCATTGTAGCTTAATGTAGTTAGTAAACATACTTCATTTATTATAGTAATTATTCGGTATTTATATTTGGTTTAAATGTTTTGATATTTACGTATTAATAAATTTATATTTTTCCACTTGTTTTTGTCTACAATGTTTTAGTAATTTCTAGATGTTTGTGATTTAGATATACACAAAGAAATTATTTTTTTACAATATTTTTACAACTGATAACATTTATTGAAAGTCAGTTTCTTTTTCTATTCTATCTTAAAAAATGAGTTTAATGTTTCAATTAAAATTAAAGAAATATGTCTTAACATTTTTTCAAGCTCTTAATTCGTAGATTTGTTTTATTTTGATTTATATAAAACTTTTCATGTAATTGTAGGTTATCTACTAGTCTAAGAAAATATATATTTATACAATGGCAAATGAACTAGTGCTAATAAAATAAATAAATAAATACTAATAGGCCTCATTTGTATTTTATAATCATTTGTCTTCATATAAGGATACCAGAACTATAAAACGGAAAAATTATTCGCAATAAATAAAGTTTATTTACAACTTAAGTATCCATATACGTAAAAATAAAATAATGAACGAACAGTATAAAAACCATATCTATATATATGTGTAAATACATGTATTGGTTGTAGAACAGACGGCCAAGTGACGCGAACAAGCCGCGAGGCCCGAATTACCGCAAATTACATTACACGAGTTTTATCAAATATACACAATGTTTATATTTTACGAATATAACCGAATAAACCCGAATATTGTTTATTTATTTGATGCCAGATATTCAAAGGTAGTTATGTCGTCCCAAACCGCTGAGTTAGCACCTGGTATTGTCCGCCGTCAGGCGATATTCTAAGAATAAGACAATAGCGGCACCTCCTTTGGGTGGTCCGATTTAATTGTAATTATTCATTAAATAATTATTAAGATCAGTCTGTTTAAGGTAGCTTAAGTGAATACTTGTTTAACAAATATAATTTTTAATTAAAATAAATCTTTTTTAAAAAGTCCTTCGCCGTGCACAGAACTTGACTGGCGCAGCCGGTAGGATTCCGCGTCCTGTAAACTATATAGAGACGAACGTTTTCTAGCGTTTTTAACGGAATCCGAACCAAAATTATAAATAAGTCTAATCCTGCACGTGATCCTGTTCTACAAGAAAATACTGCTGCCTTCAGACTCACGAGGGAGATGATTTGGTGAGTAGACCCTAAAGCTATTCCCATCTATTCTTTTCCTATTCAACCCTAGTTATATGTGTCAATTTAATTGTAGAATTCTTTTTAAACCTTAAAAGATTCTAAGAAATTTCCTTGACGATTAGCATTAAGTATTTTAAAATAAAATTAATAACGATTTTATCAAGTGAATTAAATTGCATTAAAAATAATATATAAATTATATTCATTTATATAAATATAAATTTAATAGTTTAAAATGGAGAATATTGTAAAGATTCCCGTTGAAATTAGTAATATCATCCCAAAGTTTGATGGAGATGAGAAATTATTATCTTTATTTATTCGAAAATGCGAATACGTTATACAAACATGCGTAGTGGAAGGAAACCCAGCGCAAGATTTATACTTATACCATGTAATAACTTCTAAATTAGTAGGCCGAGCCGCTAGTTTAATAAGTGAAAGACAAGACCTTAATACATGGAACAGCTTAAAATCCGCCCTAGAGCAACATTTCGGTGATCCGCGTTCCGAAGAATGTATCGCGATCGAATTAGAGACATTAAAAATTAATAGTAACGAATCTTATCTAGATTTCTGTAATAGGATTCAACATACAAAGAGCACATTGATTGCTAAAGTTAATTTATTATCGAATATGAGTTTACGCGAAAGTAAGATTACTATTTATGACAACTTAGCGATGAATGTTTTCCTATATAATTTACCAGAAGATTTATTAAGAATTGTGCGTTTAAAGGCATGTAGTTCGTTAGAAAATGCCTTAAGTATTGTATTAGAAGAAGTTAATTTCATGCACCAATATAATTCCAGAAATAAAATGATGAAGCATCCTTATAATAATATTGGATCTGCTACATCTACCAATCCTTATTTAGAAAGAAGTATGAAACCATTTTATAATACGATTAAAACGAATCCAAATGGTTTTCAACCAAAACCTCAATTTTTACAAAATAATAATGCACAAAATTTACCTAAATTTAAATTTGGCATTCCTAAAAGCCAACAAATAAAAATTCCAAATAAAAATCAATTTGGTTATAGACCTCAATTTAATCAATTTAATCAAGGGTATAAACCCCAGGTCAACCAAAATAATTTTGGCTATAGACCACAATTTAATCAAAATCAAGGACAGCAACCTTTTGGTTACCGTCCCCAAAGACCTATGAATACAGATGTGAGTATGAGAACTGCTCCACCTAGTAAACCTCAAGGTTTTCGTTTAAATGAACATATTGTTCATCAGGTAGATCCTGAAATAGTAGATAATGAATATTATAATATGAATAATGATCAAAAATTACAAGATAAAAATAAGTATACGATAAAACAAAACGAGCCTATTGAACAATTTGAAAATTTTCACATAGGTACCCCTTACCACATCCCGAGGTAATACATTTAAATTGTAATACACTAACACTTCCTTATATTAATATTCCTGAAATTAATGCTAACTTCATGATAGATACTGGAAGCTCAAGATCTTTTATTAGCCCTAAAAAAGCTAACGAATATTTTAATAATTTTAAATATCAAGAGCCCTTCGAGGTCATTAGTACCCATGCCTCTAGTAGACATAATGAAGTTATAGTTATTCCTTTATTCCCGATTTTTAAAAATCATGAAACTCATAAATTTTATATATACGACGTAGACGGACGTTACGACGGACTTATAGGAAGCGATCTTTTAAAGCAATTAGATGCTAAAATAGACATGAAAAATGAAATCCTTTATACTAACACAACATCTATTCCTATAACTTATAACCCTACTAACGTCATTCGTTTAGACCGACGCTGTGAACAAAGAGTAAAATTACCGACGAACCTTCGTAATGGTTCTGCTATTTTAAATTTTAAACAATTTTGTGATGGTGTTAGAATGCCTAGTGCTTTAGTTAATTGTAAAGATGGATATGCAACGACCATCATTCAAAATACTTTAGATACAGAATTAGTTCTGACTATCACTAGCCCATTTATTGTGACAAAGTATAACCCAAATATATGTAATGTTAATAAATTAGATGACAGTTATGATTTAGAAATAGACGAAATATTGACTGAAAACTTAAGTAAACTTAGATTAGATCATATGAACTCCGAAGAAAAGAAAGCTATAGAACAACTTTGTATGGAATATAAAGACATTTTTCATTGTGACAAACTACCTTTAACTTTTACTAATGACGTAAAACATCAAATTAGAACTTATAATGAAGACCCTATATATATACGACCTTACAGACAACCCCAAGTAATAAATGACGAAATTAATAAACAAGTAGAGAAAATGATACAAAATAATATAGTTATTCCATCTCACTCTCCTTGGAGTGCACCTGTGCACCTAGTTCCAAAGAAACTTGACGCTAGTAATGAAAGAAAATTTAGACTAGTAATTGACTATAGAAAATTAAATGAGATAACTGTAGATGACAAATACCCCTTACCCAACATAACTGACTTATTTGATAAATTAGGACGAAGTTGTTACTTTACCACTCTAGACTTAGCAAGTGGTTACCACCAGATAGAAGTTAAAAATGAAGACAGACAAAAGACAGCTTTTAGTACAAACGCTGGACATTTTGAATTTACACGTATGCCTTTTGGACTTAAAACTGCACCTGCAACTTTTCAAAGAACAATGGACAATGTGTTAAGAGGACTGCAAGGTATTCATTGCCTAGTTTACCTTGATGACATAATAGTTTATTCAGTAAGCTTACAAGAACACGTAGAAAAATTAAGATCAGTATTTGACAGACTAAGACAAACAAATTTAAAGGTACAATTAGACAAATCCGAGTTTTTACGTAAAGAAGTACTTTATCTAGGACATACAATTACAAGTGACGGACTTAAGCCGAATAATGACAAAATTAAAGCTATTTTAAAGTATCCTTTACCCCAGACAACGACTGAAATTAAAAGCTTTCTAGGACTGATAGGTTATTACCGACGATTTATAAAAGACTTTGCAAAAATAACACAGCCTATGACAGCCCGACTTAAAAAAAAACAGACTATGCCTGTAAATGATAAAAAATATATTGAATCTTTCCAAAAATGTAAGGAACTGCTCATTAACGCACCTATACTTCAATATCCTGATCCTAGTAAACCTTATATCCTTACAACAGATGCATCAGACTTTGCAGTAGGCGCGATTTTATCCCAAGGTCCAATTGGAAGCGATAAGCCTATAGCCTATGCAAGCCGTACGTTAATTAGTGCTGAAACCCGATACAGTACTACGGAAAAAGAACTTCTTGCTATCGTGTGGGCAGTAAAGTATTTCCGCCCCTATTTATATGGTAAGAAATTTAAAATAATTACAGATCACAAACCTTTAGCATGGTTAAATTCCCTTAAAGATACTAATAGTAGATTAACCCGTTGGCGTTTAAGATTATCTGAGTACGATTTTGAAATTGTACATAAAAGTGGAAAAGCTAATTGTAATGCCGATGCTTTATCGCGCGTCCGCATTAACGCAATAGAAAATGACGAAAATATGTCAACTCAAGTTAATGTTGAACAAGACGACGATCGTCTTGAAGAAATTAGAAAATTAACAGAGGACTTAAAAGAACTAGCTAAATTAAAAAAGACCGTTTTTCCTCAATCAGAATCTAATATATTCGAAACCGAAACGGAAGAACCCGTTATTAATTGTGAAACAGATTCAGAGAAAACTCTTTCAGTTAGGACTAGAAATGGTTCACCTTATTCTATTCCGTGTCCCTCTAGTTCGACTTTAACTGCTTCTGAAACTGAAACTATTCATTCAGCTCGTGATACTGAATCAGAAGGTATCCCTATTTTACAAGAAGCAATTGATACCAAACCAAATCAAATTTTAGTTTTTACATGGTTAATAGATAAATTAACAGTTAAAGATTTATCTAGGCCTAAGCAACGTATTTTAGAAGTTCATTTACCTACAAATAGACCTGACTTAGTTAAGCAATTTTTAAAAGAATATATTAAGAATAATGCTAAATATTTTATATATTTCGAAGACGATATACATCGCAACCAATTTACGGAATTAGTTATATCATTATTTAAGAAAGAATGTGTTAAATTTAGGGAATGCACAAAACGCGTTAGTTATATAGATGACGAAAACGATCAAAGAGAAATAGTAATAAAATATCACGAAGGCAAAACCTGCCATAGAGGTATTCGTGAAACTTTAGGACACATTAAACGAAATTATTTTTGGCATAAAATGGAACAAACGATATCAAGCGTAATTAATTCTTGTGAAGTTTGTAAAAAAATGAAGTACGATAGAAACCCGATAAAACCAAAATTACAATTAACCCAAACGCAGACGAAACCCCTAGAAGAAATATTTATTGATATATTTTCTATCGAAGGTAATTATTATTTAACTGTTATCGATGCATTTAGTAAGTTAGGCCAAGCATTTGATATACCAAACAGAACGACGCCAGAAATAGTTAGAGCGTTAATTAAATACTTTTCTTTTTATGGTTTACCTTTAAAAATTAGTGCCGACCCAGGTACTGAATTTAACAATGCTTTACTAAAAGAATTTTTATCCATGTATAAAATTGAAATACACATAGGTACCGCGAATAATCCGAATTCTATGGGTCTTATCGAAAGATTCCATTCAACTATTTTAGAAATATATAGAATTGCAAAATACGAACATAAATATACCGATGCTGCTTCGGTTATGACGTATGCAATAATGGCATATAATCATTCAATACATTCATCAACTGGTTTTACGCCTTTTGAAGTTCTATTCGGACATACCGAATCTAGAAATACTTTTGATATAGATTTTAATCGTGAATATATGCAACAATTGATTAAAGAGCATATGAAACGAACAAAGTTTTTATATAAACACATCAGTGATAAAACAATTAAAAGTAAAGAAAAATATATTGAAAAAAGAGGTGGTGAAACTGAGTTTCAAATTAAACCAGGAGATTTTATATTTGCCAAGAGCACTAATAAAAGAAAGAGTAAAGATAAGCCACGCTATATTAAAGCACAAGTTTCTAGAGATATAAGTAGAAAAATTGTCCCTGTCATTATGAGTAACAAACGTAGTACGAAAATTCCAATAAGGAATGTGAAACGACCTCCACAGGTACCACCTGCTGGTCCTGATCTTGGTCCTGATGAGGCGGTCCCAGGCCCTTCAACTTCAGGAATTACGTGACAATCCTGGAATACTACCGTTAAGAAATGGTCTAGCCATCGTGAGTAATGACAAATGGACCATTGCAAAAACATTAGATTTAAGAAATATAATAGAAGATTTTAAAGATAATTTTTATAAATGTACCCAGTTAAATAAGTTAGTTAATAATTTTGATGATAATTATATTGACAATTTTATAGATGTTAGGATTCAAGCTAACTACTTAAGAAATATAACGTTAATAAAATTAGAACAGATTTCCCCAAATATTAGAATTAAGCGAGGTTTAATCAACCCCTTAGGATCTATAATTAAGATAATTACTGGAAATCTAGATAATAACGATGCTATTAGATATGAAAAACTTATTAATGAAGTTAAATTAGAGCAAAGTAAAACTAAAAATAAAATTACTTTAATTACTGAAATGATGCTCTCTTTAACGAATTCAACATTTCAATTAAATGATAATATTATAGGAATTAATTTAGAAATTCAAGAGTTAAGACATAATTTAACAGAGATTATGAAAAAAGATGCTCTCAATCATATAGAGACTCAAATAATTAGTACGTATAATTTATTAATACATAATTTTCAAACTATCTATATAAGATTAAATGAAATAGAAACAAGTTTTGCATTAAGTAGATTAGGTATTTTACATCAATCAATTATTAATTCTAATGATCTATTAAATACTTTAGAAAAAATAAGTAAATTAGAAAAATTAGCCTATAATCCAATATTAGATAATCTAGTTAAACTGGAACAGACAATTTCTATAAAAGCTTATTTGAAAGGAAATTATATTACGTATCTCTTAGAAATACCTATAATTAAGGATGACACATATATCTATTATAAATTGATCCCCATACCTGTGTTATCCCATGACTCCACAGTCATTATTGTTCCTAAACACCCTTACCTTATAGCAAAAGGGTTGAAAACTAAAGTACTAGATCATCCCTGCAAGGAGATCGAAAAAGCGAGTTATCTCTGCTATGAAAGAGAAATTCTTCAATTTACCAACGATCCCTGTATAAGTGAATTAATTAGTTATAAAGAAAATACAACATCCTGTACTCCTGTTACTGTAATTACTGAAGATGTAATCCTGCAACCACTGCAAGCGAATACATGGGTTTTGTTCTCCAGAAGAGAAGAACTACTAACGAGTACATGTTTGAATGAAGTGTCCCGAAAAAGAATTAAAGGAACCTATATCCTGATACTGGATGATCCTTGCGAAGTAAAAATTGGAACTATGATCCTGAGAAAACACCAGGCACTCTTAGAAAATGATAATTTTTCAACATTGCCTATAATTACATTACCCTTATTACATGTTCCTGAAAATCCAAAAAGCAAACCAATAGATATAAAAGGAATAGACCTTTCAGATTTGAAACTTCTCGCTTATACTTTGAAGAAAAGTGATTTAAGTGAAAATAGTGAAAATAGTGAAAATCATAAAATAGTGAATAGCATTAGTATTTGGACAATTGTATTGTATATCATAGTTATAATTATTATATGTGTTTTAATTTTCATTTACCGCAAAATTGTATTTAAAATGTTTTTCCGAAGTTCTCCCATTTCACCGGATAACTTCGATCTTAAGGAGGGAGGAGTTATGTCGTCCCAAACCGCTGAGTTAGCACCTGGTATTGTCCGCCGTCAGGCGATATTCTAAGAATAAGACAATAGCGGCACCTCCTTTGGGTGGTCCGATTTAATTGTAATTATTCATTAAATAATTATTAAGATCAGTCTGTTTAAGGTAGCTTAAGTGAATACTTGTTTAACAAATATAATTTTTAATTAAAATAAATCTTTTTTAAAAAGTCCTTCGCCGTGCACAGAACTTGACTAGGTATTGTTTATTTTATCTATGATGTTTGTAAATAATTTATTAATAATACTAAGAAATTTATAAAAACTGTATTAATGTAATTTTGTTTTTTTTTAGTATGACATTTTATTGAATATGAATAAAAACAAACTGTAAGAGAATTTATATATATATTTTTTACATTTTATTGAACTGAAATACAACCTGTATATTATTATTTTCTTAATTATTTGTTTTGCATAACATTTTAGAACGTTAAAAAAAGTGAAACTATAATTCCATATTTAAAAACCGCATTCGAATTTCAAAAAAGATAAAATTAGATAACGTGTTTTTATTGTCTCTAATTACAGAATTACCCATACATTAAAATATCTTCATGCATTATGAACACACTAACACATCTGTAATAGTGAGATATTAAAATAGGTCCATGAGATATAGCTATCCCTGTCTCGTATAACAGCTGTGAAAACGGAATAAAAAAGACCACACAAAAGGGCCGCAAAATACGTACTTTTGCGGGCTTCACAAAAGATATAGTAAGGTTTGTCATTAAGGAGTTCATCCCCGAGAAATAAAAGAGGTAGTGAAGTGGGTGGAGGGGTGAGGGTGGGGGTAAGGGTGGCACACTAATGGCTCCAACACTCATTCGCTAATGCCGCGGGTGACTTCTCTTTTTGCACAATTTTCACGTGGTTTACTCGGTGGAGCTTTTAATCTGGACTTGCATCTTGTGGTGACGCTCCATTTGTTCACGAATCCATTTCTGCACTTAACTATCTACTAGCTACAGCTGGATTAATTTTTGTGCTGGATAAATGATACCAGTATATTTTACTTGGATTACTTTCACATAAGTATACTGTCTATATATTTAATAGTATAAAAATATATTATTTACAAAGGTATACGATTACGACAGTCTGTTAATTAATATATTGACTTAACTGTTTGAGATACTTGACTTTTTTTTCACGTAAGTATGTTTATTTTTATTAACTTAGAATTTTTGCATTATATAATTAGTTTTTTACTAATACTAAGAAGAATGTGCAGTGTTCGTAAAAATTCTTGAGAGGTTTAGGACACCAAGAAACATTAAACTATTGTATCAAAATATGTCATTAAATAAATAAAAATATAAATCACTTGAATCGTAAAAAAAAAATATTTATTAAGTATACGATTACGATACGATTACGATACGACTACGATGCGACTACGATACGAAAACGATAGTCTATTTTATTATTAATATACTTATTTACTTAACTGTTTGAGATTGACCTTATCATTTTAAGAATTTAATTAAAACTGGTATTAAAATAGCAAATTATCATTATAAAATTAATAAATATTTATGAATCGTGAAGATAAATCTGTGAATATATAAGTATTTTTAACTTAGAATATAAATTGCGCGCGGAGTGCAGTGCAATTAGTGTTATGTCAACAAAGTGGAGGGGAGGGGGTGACCTGGATAAATATCTACTATTCTGGAACTAACCCACAATATTTTACTTTTGTAAACTATAGATCAGGGGTGACAAACTCAATCGTACTCGAGATCTACTGTCTGCCTTTCTAATTTTTTGAGATCTACCGAACTAGGAATATAACTACTTATACTATATAGAAATAATTTTCGTAATATTTTGGATGGGAGTAGGTAGGTATCGATATTTTTTTCTTGCTCGAGATCGACGGGTTGGCCTCCCCTGGTATAGTATAAGTAATCGTCGATTAACAATAATTCGTTCAGTGTGCAGGCGCGGTGAAGTGACCTAAATGTGGTTGTATACCACAATTTATTGTCTCTCACTCACGCCTCAGGTGTAGGACACAGTGGCATGCGGAAGAGGTTAATTATATATTAAATGTATACCATTAGCTTTGGTATGGAATAAAGTGGTTTACGATCTTAAATCACTTATAATAACATACACTTAGTGAATATGTCAAGATTAAATTGGATTGGATTGACTTTGATTTTAGACTTACAAAGAATAATTTTTATATATTAGTAATATCAGTCATACAGACAAACATTCTGATATATACAACGTAAATGGACATCTTTCCACGTGTCTGAATCATTGCAACGTTAATAATAAACCTATAAGTTTGGCTTCCATTCAATTAGTAATAAATTTTTATTATATAATACAATGATTATAACATCATTTTATATATATATTATGTTGTTACAGACAAACCAAAATGTTGTAGTAAGTTTGTAAACCGCTCCCCTGAGCAATGGCGGATAAACTTCCCGCGCGATTGTGTTCGAAATAAACCAACGGACACGACGCCTCCGCTGCGGTTTCAACCTTCATTAATGGCTGCCAGCTCTTTTATGAATTATTTATGCATTCAGTTTATCTTACCCGCAGAACTTTCGCGAAGTTTCCACTTTATTAAACAAAACGCCCATAGAATGTTATTGTATTGTATAACCAATAAATAATTCTAGTGTTGCAGTAACTCGATAAATGGTCTATTATCGATAGATTGGTATCGCATTCGACCAATAATTGTTTAAACATAGCCTGCCTAGAACATTAGCGGCTGGTACATGCATAATGCAATTCACCGAACTTGCGCCGGCTGTCGCTTCTCGTTAGCGGTTCCGAGCCCGCCTCTAACAGTCATTACATAAATTAAACCATTTTAGTACCATGGAGCGCCGTCGCGCTGCTCTCGCTAGTTGTGAAAAATGCAAGCGTCGCGATAGCGCTTCTTTACACAAAACACTCCGTTTCTGTAATTTTTTTGTCAATATATATTGTAACGGAAATGGTGAATATTTGTCTTGTTCATATAAATTATTTATAAAAATGCACTTTTTTACTGGCATTAGCATAAATATGTAGGTAAAATATGTATGGCACTAAAAGAGTTATATTCGAATACTATGCTATACTCAATATATTACTAAGTAATGGAAGTCTGAGCGAGGCGTGACATTAATATTCATTAAAAACAAATGGATAATATAATTATGCGGCAAGAACAAGTTGATTGGAGAGCCGTCAAGTGGGTGAGTGTTGTAGCCGCGGGAGACGTCGTTATCTTGATATCGATAGACTGGAGTCACCGCAATGTACAGAGCGCGAACTCGACTCGTAATCAGATAGTAATTGCGCGATCAGACACCTGCTTTTGAAAATGGAACTTGTTTATTATAAAAGAAATAAATTACAGATGTTATAGACTTCGTTCTATTTTTAAATTTTATTCTTTTTATGAACAAATGACGAATGTTCCAGAATGTTTATTATATTATAAAAACAAATTACGGATGTTTTAGACTCCGTTCTCTTTTTCAATTTTATGAACAAAAAACAGAATATTCTAGAAACGTTAACATTTAATATAATATGGAAAATTAATATAAAAATCATTAATAACAGTGAATTAAAAATCAATTGGTCTAAACGATTTATCAATTTATTTCGAATTAAGGTATTTGTGTGTAATGTGCCTTTTGGGATTAAAGCCTTTGTAATTAATATCGATTGTAAGTAATATGTCGTTCAGTTTGTGTGTTGTTGACTCATGTTTCTCGTCAAACAAAGAGCCAGCTTCCTAGCTACCCTTGTTTGTTTAGGACCATTCGGGACGTTTACTGCCCTTTGTATACCTCTGCTAACGCTCACGCCTTTTTGACTTTGCACTTTTTACAAGGGCATATTTTTAAATTGTTTGCTATAGCAAATATAACATTAAAAAAAAATAAACAATTTGCTAACACAGATAAGGTTCATAGACCATAGACAAATCAATTATAGAGTTTTTTTATACACATATAAGAACATTCTTAAATTATTTGCTATGGCTAATACTACAAAAAAAATAAAGTTCATAAACAATTTGCTATCATAGATAAGGTCCATAGACCATAGACAAATCAATCATACAGTACTTTTTGTCGGTAACGAGCCGCCTCGGCTAATGACTGCTTGTTTCAGCCGCCTCTAGAACGTTCTACAACAATGGAAGCGTAACAATACACGTCTATTCCCGCTCCGTACAGCAATTAGCGTCTTTAACTCTTTTAGTGCTATACATATTTTACCAATATATGCTAAAACAGCCAGTAAATAAGTGCATTTTTATAGCTAATTTATATGAACAAGAAACATATTCACCATTTCCGTTACAATATATCAATATTCACAATTTTTTCAACATTCTCTTTAGAAGATTTTATATTATGATAATGAAAACAAAGAAATTAAATATTACATATTTATTGACGAGAAAATTATAGAAACAAAGTTAACTGTGAAAAGGAGCGCTACCGCGACGCTGACATTTTTAATAACTAGCGAGAGCAGCGCGACGGCGCTCCTTGGCACTGAAAGAGTTAATATAATCTTTATGTTGTACGATCATGCATTGCTCCTTTGCTTTCTATGCTAATGACCTCTGTGTAAATGTAAAGCCAACATTACAATATTTTATACTACTATTATAATATAATAAAGCTGAAATGTTTGTTTGTTTAAACGAGCTAATCTTTTACACTATTAGATAGATTTGTACAATTCTTTTTCATAACAGAAAGGTTAATGAGAAGTCTATCTAGCAATAACGTTACTATTCTTAGTTATACTAATAGTAGTATTATAGTACGCGTGTGAAACCACGAGAAACAGCTAGTGTAAGATAAAAAAAAAGGTTTAAGTTTCATAGATAAAGATTATTTCATAAAAATAAGAGATTTAAGAGAGAATCATATAAAACACAATGTTTAAAAAAATATTACAAATAATACCAATATTAAAAATGTAATATATAAATTAGTTTAAGGGTAACATAGTAGTATGTTTATGAGCTATCGCTATCTATATATTTTCTTGGTCTGTATGTCATGATAAGGTTATCACGGATTTAGTCTAAAATTGATTGGATTGATTACAAATCGTAACCATTTCATATCAATCCAGTGCCCGATTAGTGCATGAATGAGTGATAACAGTGATAAGGTATAAATACTTGTTATCTCTTATCACAGGTGTTATAGTGAGGTATCAAGAATAAGATGAACTCATGTTTGTCTTGTTATTCAACTTAAGAAAATATTGCAAGAGGTTTTTTGGAAAATGCCTAATAAGTATTAAGTATATGAAATAATATATAAGTATTAAGTAGGCATTAAAAACCGTAAAAAAAAAAATTAAAAAAAATTAAAATGTTCGTTATTATCTGTCAAAAGTAATTTGAATTTAGATAAGATTACAAAAAGATTTTTTTAGCTAATAAGCATTATGTATGTCATCTTTTGTGCAAAAACATTACAAAAAAGAATACAAATCTAATACATATATCAACATGTCATATCTCAACTTAAACTAATTCTACATAGATAAGATTACAAAAAAATACATATATCATAAAAAACCGGCCTTGTAAAAAAAAAAATAAAAAAAAAATAAAACAAAAAAAAGCATATCTAATACATAATCATAACATTACACATATATTCGTACAAATATATGTATATAGATAGGTATGAATACAACGGACGGACATACAGTATATATATAGTTAGCACCGCACTGTTTGCTCGAGCTCGAGCTCGTCTACCTCACAACGAATTGCCAATTAAAGAAACTGTGTCACATGAATATTAAACACTAATCAATATTAAAAACAGAATATTTTTCAACGCAATTAAGCAACTTTAAAATTAATATTTATTACATGGAAATTTACAAAATTTATTTTATTAATATCTTTAATATAATAGGATGGGGAAAGCTACCCTTTTGTCTGTCTGTGTGCAATTGGTGCCAATGTTGGTTCAAATATTGGTTCAAGTGTACACATATTGGGCTGGATACCAACGAGTCTTGACTTAACAAGATCGAATCTTTTGTGAGGCGCTCAATAATAATAAATACTTATATTATTTTCATAGATTGTCATGAGTACACATTTAAAGTAAAACTATTTTTAACGGGTTGAACTGATTAAATATGGCTACATTTTAATTTTAACCCGACGTTTCGAATGCTTTGCAGCAATCGTGTTTACGAGACGAGATGTGTCTGTCAGTAATAATAACTCACTATTTATGGTGACCAAAAAGACGGTTACTTAAATCAACCAAAGGCGCGGGTAAATATAGCTTAATATAAAAAATAGTATTAAAGCATTAATTAAGGTAATTTGTATGGTTTAAATATAACAAATATTTAATTGGGGATATGTGAAGCATGTGGCGGGGGACAGGAGGGTGAGTTGGCAAGTTTACGCAGAGTGTTTGCTCAGCTTGTTTATAAGAGCGACGCTTATTGTGAGCGCTGCTCGACCTATCTTGTTTGTTTTATAAAGATAAGCAGGATATTGAATAAATAGCTTTAGTTAGATTATACTTATATATGACATTAGCACTTAATACATAATGTCATATATATTAATAACGAATATATAAACAATCTTGTGGTATTTAGAAAAATATAACTTCACACTAAAGCCAAGAAATTATTATTTATGAAATATTTACAAAAAATCCCGGAATATTTACCCAAATATTTTAATAATTATTTAAACCAGGTTCATTATTTTTTTGTGATTCAAATAACAAATATATCTCATTTTCTATATTTTGTGAGTTACAAGATTTCAGGCGTCGATATATAAAAACTATGTTATATTATATATATCATAATAAATTATTATCCACAAACATTGAAAACAAATTAAAACCAATACAAATAAAAAATATTAAAATATAAAATCGTATTTAAACACTAGAATCGGAAAGCGAACACTTTGTATATTCGAAGCGGTCGGGCAGCCGCAGCCGCAGCCGCAACCGCGGCCGCAGTCCTGCGGCTGTGTGGTCTGCCCTCCCTCGCCTCCCCTAAGCTGGACTGTCTTTACGTGCTACACTCTCTGGTTAAGGGCTCTATTTAATATTGTATTTATACTGCTTACATTTAATCTCGTATTTGTGTGTTTTGCTAGTTTTGTAACTTTGTAGTTAGATATGTATATATGTGTGTGTATTCTGACATTATATTTATTAAATAAGAAGATCGAAAAAACTTCCATAAAAATCATCTACAATGTATTTCTATGATAAAAATAAGACACTAAAATATTCACATATAAATGAATTAATAATTATAAGTTTAATAAATCATACGGACAAACAATATAACAATGTTATTAACACGTCAGTACAAAACCGTCGGTGTTTCAGTAATGACTCATTATTAAACGTATCGAACACGTGGCTCACACACACATACATACTACATGTGTTTATATATGTGTACGTGTGTGTGCGTGTGTCGTGTTATTAAGCTTGTCGATAGTAAATAATTACTTGTAAACTAATGTACGGACACCATTTATTTATTAATATTTAATGTTATGTTATGTTTGTTATTGGATTAAAATAATATTTTCTGTATTGATATCATTCAAATATGTATCGTATTATAATTATATGTTAATACGTGGCTTACGGTTTCTTCCGACGACTTATTTATCTGTCTTTAGCCGTCTTTATGAATTTTATTATATGTTTTGAAAATAAGCGCGTTTAAAAATCCACTTAATAACTATAGATATGCTTATTAAGAAAAATAGTAAATATATTAAGAGTAGGTAAGTATCTGTTATATTTATTTATTGTTGCTAATTAATATGTAAAAGTAATATATATTATTTGTGATATTTGACGGTATATATAATTATACAAATTTAATATTAACTTACATATTAAAAAAAATGTTTCCAGAACACCGAAGCATTTTATATTTCTAATATAATATAAAAAATATATAATTTTAATAATATACTTATATAAAAAAAATTACATACTTCGCCTTGAATATAGTTTTGAACAATTTAATCAATTTATTTGAAACATATTAGTAATATAAAAAACTAAAATAATTCGCGATATAACATTTAAATTAAAACACCAATTTTATTATTAAAATTTTCATATATAATTGTACTATAAATAAATTTTCAAGTAAAGGGTAAATATTGAAAACTACCCTTACAAAAAAGTCATTGTTATGTTGAATTTAAAACTGTATTATAATTATACTTCACCCCCCTAAGTGTTGTAGTACAAGGTTCAGATTGTGTGGGATCCAGTCAATAGGGGCGCCCACCCTCTATTTGTCCGCCCTTCCCATTGTTTCAGTATTTGAAGACCCTCCATCAGGCATCACCGCACAACTGTTATATCACTTTCATGACATGTAAATGATGTTCCATTGACAGATCATTACGCGTCTTAGTTTTAAGAAAGTTTTGTTTTAATATTACAATAATATTGTTTTTATTTTTGTAAGATGAAAACTATGAATTAAATTTGATTTATTAAACAATATTGGTTTATAAATATAATGAAATAGAAAGTAAGCTTATTGTAATATTAATTTGAGTACAAAACGCATTTGTTTTAATGTTACAATAAATTTCTAATTTAGTTTTTTTAAATATCAATCAACTCAAATGAAAATTAAAAAAATGTAGTAATCAATATTTGATACACGTGGTACGAAAGTGAAGTTACGAAAGGAAAGTAACATTATAGTAATATTACTTTAAATTTAGTAATAATAGTAACTTAGAAATCATATGAATCTTGCATAGACTTTTTTGATATTAGTGTTTTTTAAATAGTAATCAACTCATAAAGAAAATAAAATAATAATAAATAAAATTTTATATGTGTAACACGAAAACACAAAGTAATATAATTCAAACATTACTTTAAGTTTGGTAAGTATAGATTTTTAAATCACAAAAAAATGAATTAAAGAAAATTTTGTATAAAAAAATGTTATACATGTAATACGAAGAAACAAAGTATTAATATTGTAATATTATAAAGTTTAGTACGCATACATGATGTAAATGTTCCAGCACTTAAAATTCTCCAGCTCAGCTGCATTTTTAGCGAGTAGCACAGTGAATGGTGAACGAGTGAGTCATGGGCCTGTGGTTTACGAGTTGAATAGAAATCGTCTGCTTTAAATGAAGAGTCAAGGAGCGAACAAGGCGTCCATTATTCATGAGCTGTTTCAGACGAGAACCGTTACAGACGCCAACTATTTCAAATATTATATGTAATTAGGTTCTTGGAGTCAATAAAATACAGATGATTAATATTTTTTTATACTTTTTCGTTATATTGCTAATATTGGTTGGAATTTTCCAAAAAAATCTAGTAGATGTCGATAGTTCGATTTTTTCATTCTATACTTATTAAAAAAACGACTATTTTTCTTTAGACATAAAATCTTTAAAACATCAAATATTTTTAATAATATATTATGATTATCAACGATTACGTCACGCGTAACGTAACGCTATCTATAATATAAATGCGTAAAACCATTATCATAAAACGATTAATCGATTAATAATGATACTATACAAAATGATAAGAATATCGATTAGGATATAGAATTAATTGAAATCACTGTATTATTAGGGGTGAGTATTTCACATAGCGTCATTATAGGGTCTGAATTTGAAAACACAATTAGACTTAATACAGAGGTGATTGAACGAGGGGTTAGAAGCTGCGAGGGGTTAGTAAATCCTTTAATTTGACTCCCCTATCAAATAATAAAGAGGGGAATCGCGTTTAGTGGTTTTATTGCCAGCGCCATCTGCGCACTGGACTTGTATAGATGTAGAGATAAGGTGTTCGCTATATTGTATTTTGGACAATTCACAATATTAGATGTAGAGATAATGATTACAGCACCCTCTTTAAACTACGTGAATTGTTATTTGTTACGCTACACTAAATTACAGGTCGATAATAATCTTATCTTATCATGTAATGAGTGTCATCAGATTATATGAGTTGGGTTCTCCATAATTATTAAAAAATAAAAAATAAATAAAAAATAACGAAATAATAAAAACTATAGTAAAAATTTTACAAATCATTTAAACAAATTTTAAAAAATACAAAGAATTCAGCGCTAATTGTATAATAATAATAAATTTAAACAACTTAAAAAAAAAAGAAAAAATGGGAAATGTAAAAAATAAAAATAAAGAAAAGATAAAAAAGATAAGATAAATAAAAAGATATAAAAGAGTGAGTTGATTGTGATATAAACAGGATTAAGGGCACTCCTGGTTGTTTCATTATAGCAGCTAAGCGGATCGGGCACGTGCATGTTTTTATCAACGAGCCTCACCCCTAATGCAAGGGTAAACAATCCCCCGCATATGAATAATTTCAAGGGTGAGGGAATTGTAATAACGCGTAAATTATTAAATTATACCGACGATATTTTTAACCTGTTTACAATTATACTGTTTGTGAAATATACTAGCTGGTACACGCTTTTCTACGTGAACTAATGATTTTATTTATTAGCTATAAGTCTTTCTCATGAACCTGCCTATCATAATCCGAAAAAAAATCAAAATTAATTTAATAATTTCTAAGATTAGCCTAAACAAACAAACATATCTCAATAATATTTTGTAATAAGTAAAATATCTATACTTTGAATGTATGTTAAATATTTCACAATAATCGAGTATCAGCAGTGTGCATTGTACCGTAGCACAGGGGTGTCGACGCTCGTAAACACGAGTATTTTATCGATGTCCTGTGAAGCGTTGAGAAGCTTGCGCTGTACAACCCTATTGTTTCGATGTCGACACTCGTGACACTTCATGAAATCACTCCACCGTTATAAATTTATTGCTCTTCAACTATGAACTTCTATTTAAAGTGCTCGATCAGCGTGAAATACTAAAATTACTATATTCTATATACATATATTGGTATTTTTTATAAGAATTTAAAACACATAGAAACGGCCTTATTGCCTAAGGACGATTTCTTTTAGCAACCGTACAAAACAGGACAATATATATATGTATAGCAATAGACATACATACAAAAAGTAATACTAATACACATACATATATAAAAAAAATCAAACAAGGCAAGAATATAGACACACAAATAGTTACAAACTAATACATAAATAACAAATAAACTAAATTATATATTATAATATTAGTACTTATATACATATAAAGTAAAAAATCAAACAAACTTATTATACGCATGTATTATGCGGAAATAATTATAATAAACGTGAACGTGAAGTCGGTTCAGGCGTGAATAATGTCTGAACGTAACAATACGACTCGGTGTCGATACAAAGACGAAACAATCAATTCACGTTAGTATTCACGTAATTCGGTACGCTCTGACTAGGTCCGGCCCCGACTAACAAAAGAAAATCTAAGCAATTAGTCGACGCTGGAAAGAGCGGAAAACTATATTAGACACGGTCACGTTACGACGAATTCGACCTTATTGACTTCTTATAATATAAACTCGTCGAAATAAATGACGAAAAAGTCGTCGAAGTAAATACTAGGAGCGTGACCAGACCTCAATTTTGACTCGCTAGGCTCACAAAATCTCATTTTGTATTCGGATATTGAAAGAAGCGAGGTGCAAACAGCAACGAAGTAGCATTTACAAAACGTTGACGCATTCTGTCCTTAACTGTTTTTCAAGATGAGACACATTTTTACATTTTGTTTTTTTTTTAAAGGCTGGTGTCTATCAGTGTCCAAATTTGGAAATTTTCGGATATGTCGTTTTTGATTGATGCTTACACAAAGGATGCAGACAAGGCTCTCATAGAGAGCTTCGCTCAATTACTTTCATTTTAGTACTGAAATGCGACCTTGTAATTACATACATTAAAAATCACGCAATGTGAATAAATACAAGCATGTTAAAAAAATGTTTTTAACACGAGATTAAAATCTAAACCTGTCAAAGGGGTACGGCGGTTTCCGCTCGACTGAGCGTGTTAAGTGCTAATGTAATAATCCATTACAATGAAGCGCTGCAAGCACTAAATAGCACATTGAAGTTTGAGTCGCCATCTGTCCGCCGCACCAAACAATGCGACCCTTCTAAACCCCCGTTGCTAGTTTGCCAGACCCTAAACAAACAGTTTTGTGACGTTCGAATTTCAAATCATTTATGGCTGTTTTGTGACATTCGAATTTCAAATCATTTATGGCTGTTTTGTGACGTTTGAATTTCAAATCATTTATGGCTATTTTGTGACGTTCCAAATTTGAATCGTTTGTCTGTTTTATGAGGTTGAATTCCGAATCGTTTATGAATCAATTGAATATACAAGTTTCTAGATATATTTTAGAAATACTAATACTAAATAAAGTAAGTATAAAATTGTTTTTAGAGCGTAATAAATTGATTTTGTTTCCGTTTAAATCACGTGTTAAGGTAAGTTATAAAACAGGGGTTCGAGCGAGGCAACTGAGTGGGGTATGCGAGCGTAAAATCAACAGATTACTAGGGAGCCCCTGCCGGCCCCTAGCGCGAACCCCTGTAGCATAAATGTAATAACTATTCGTTACCATAGCTATTGATGCCCTGCGGTTAGGGTTGTCAAGTACACTATTGTTGAATTAAATTTATGAATTGAACTTCACTGGGTAGGGTTGTGAAATAAAATATAAATATGGGGATTAATAAATATAACTTTTATGAATATAAATAAAATGAAGTTAATTGAGATGAGAATTTTATTTTTATAGGATTAATTAGATATGTTAATGTGTTTTTACGTTTAAAATAACATACGATGGATACGATATATAAAATTATTATACGTATTTTTTTGTTAACCCTACAAGTATATCTCAACTTTTTCAACTCCAAGCTTCACTAACTGGGAGATATTTCTGAGTTTCAATAGCACACAATAGGGGAGTTCTTAATACTCCCCTAATAATCAGAATTTAATAAATTCCATAGCAATATGACGTAATGCCAATTAAATACTATATTATATGACAGTATTTAATTGGCATATAATATTTACAGACCAAATATATCAAAAATATTTTGTCTGTAAATATTATAGGTGCTCAAATCTAATAAACAAAGAAGGTAATAAATTAAAAAAGAAAAATGTAAACAGAACGCTTGACCATACTTTGAGGATCACCCCCACCCCCCACCCACCCCCCGGGCTGCGGCTACGCTGTCAAACAACGTTTATCCAACAAACGGGAGCGCAATAACAGTTTTTTTTTCAATTTACAACATTCATTCTCCCCGTGCGCCACTTTGCTTCACTGCTAATAAAATATAGCTTTTTTCACTTTCATAATACATTTGATAACACGCTTTAACATGTGGAAACATTAATTTAATATATATTATAACGATCTAAAATAATATATATACTACATATATATAATTATTTAACTGTACTCATGTGAATTTTATCGGAATTTTCCAATTAGTACCCGTCTGGGGCTATAACGGGTTAAATATGTAGAAATATAAAATTAACGTGAGTACTGTATAATTATATATAATAGAATTTATAGATTACGAATCTTAATATCAAAAATACGTATTATATATATATCTGGTTGTACATACCTAATAACGTAAATTTAATCGATATTTTCCCGAATAAGTAACAAATTCGAGACTAATCGAACAAATTCTGGTAAAACATAAGTACAACCATATAAATATATATAATAATCATAATTTTATATATAAATATCCGGCTGTACTTACTTAAATTTTATCGAGATTTTCCCGAATACGGATGACGAATTCGAGACTAATCGGACAAATTATTAATAAATTTGAGACTAATCGGGCAACTTTTTAATAAAATTATTATGAGTACAACCAGATAATTATATATAATAATAATAATAATAATAATAATAATAATAATATAAAAACATACCTGTTTATGCATTTCCACATTAAGCCCATAAGACATTTCATAGTACTGAAACAAAGATCAGATCAATTACTGGTACACAAAAACCTGGCACGGATTGACTTCCTCAAGAGTGACTAAACATCCGCAATAGTATCCTGGACCGCAGCCAGAAGTGTTACCATCATAAAAACTCCCGCGAATTTCCTCTGGAGCGTATTAAAATAAATTGCAAGCTATTTGGCAACACTTAATCGTGATTCATATCGCTATGGAACGACCATGCGGGGATTAGGAACTGCCAAATCTATTTAATAATGTTGCCACTTATTTCTTTACAAACACAAATTCTTTACATTTTTAAAGATATATACTATTAGCTTGACTTTGCTTTCATGTTAAATAATTTACGTCATATTATATATAATTATCCGTCTGTTCATATATACTATCACTTTTGACTAGTTTCGAACCCAATCGTGGCTTGATGGTACCAAGCTCCGAGCTCATGAATAATTTCCCCGAATTGGTTTCCAACTCGGGCATTCTGATAGTATTAACATGAGTACAGTCAAATAATTATATATAATAGTAATTTATAAGTTTAAATATAAAAGTATTATAAAAATTGTTATTCGGTGACCACTAAAGTCATCATATTTAGTAGGCTTTTAATATAAGATATATAATATATAAATTATAATATACTTACCATAACATAGTGCCTCTGTATTTCTATTTTTTCACTAGCCAACTTCTCGCACTCTAACTTTAAACTGTAACAATTATATTAAATTCTTATAAAAATATATTTTTTATTTATTTATTTCTTAACTAGAAATGAATATCAATTCAATTTACTAACACTATTTGATTAAAAAAATAGAGTTATTATTTCAGAAAAAATTAGTGCACTCAGTCTATTAAGAGTATTTTTTTATTATATTTGACCCAGAAATTAGTTAATAGACTATCCAATTTAATAAGATCTAGTTGATTTAGAAAATAGAAAGTTAAAACTATATAATTATATATAATTATTATGGATTTAGTACAATAAAAATTACATTATAATAGATTAAAAATTATAATATAGATGAGTATAAATTGTTTTTTATCAATTTTTTTTAACAAACACTTGAGTTTTTTTACTGACTAACTTATATCTTACACATACATTAAAAAAACAAATATTATTATATTTTTTGTATTATTTCTACCCCTATGTTAACAAAGGGTAAGATAGACAAGGGCTACTTAGTTCAAAGAATCTGATGTTCAACAAATCCCGGATGGATTCTTTTAGATTTACTTTTAAAAAAGTTCCGTGTATTTGTCTGAGAATAATATATATTTTGTATACTTATATATTTTTAAATTATTTTAGAAATACTTTTTCAAACTGTAAACGTATTTAATAAAACATAAACGTATTTAATACAAAAAATTGTTTTTTCACAATTTTATGTTCTATATATAAACAAAAAATACCTACCATAAACATATTTAATAATTTTTGTGTTATAAAAGAGATTTTAATTATTCCATTGGTATACCATTATATTACTAAATGAGTATAAAATATCATATAATACTTACTTATGATATTGAGCCTGAAGGAAATTGAATTCCTCCTTGATCCTGTCGCATGACTCGCCCACCGTGAACTTGATGGGCTGACCGGGCTGCGGCGGGCCCTGCGACGAGGGACTGATTAGATCATGAACATTACTTACATAACTTTACAACTAACCCTCAAAAGTCATGGCTTTCAATATTATACTTTTATATTATTCGGTTTGACGGATTCGCGCCGTGAATTCGCAATGCTGTGACGAATGATTTCGAAATCAGGCAAATTCTGCATACACGTGAACACAGCCAAATAATTATATATAATACTAATAGATCACAAATAAAACTAAATGAACTTCAAGTAACACCTAACTCATCAATCTTAAGTTATAAAAAATGCTATCACAAAACAAAAATTACACGCATCCAAATTACCATAATACAAATTATCCTTTAATGACCACGATTCGGTGAGTTAATAAAACAACAAAAATAAGAACATGCGAGCACCTAATAATAAAGTACAAATAAAAAAACTAACTCCATAATAAGAAGCACAAAACACGGTCGCCGGGAGGCCGAGCAAAAAAATAAATAAGCTCTCGCGCGAGGAACAAACGGACTTTAAAAATAATAAAAGGAGTGTAAGAGGAGCGTAAAAGGAGAGTAAAAGGAGCTGTGTAGACGTTAATGTAGGCGCGGGAAAAATGTACGAGGAATTTACTGAATGTAACTGGTATAGTTCGACTAATACTGGTCATATATTTTTTTGCAGCTATTGGACAAAAAAAAATTGTAACACATCCGGGTAACGGTAACATTTAAATTCCGAACGCAAGAACGCAGTAACCTAATTGGCTGTTGATAGCAAAATAAAATGCTAATAAATACAGTGTTGCCATGTTTATTAAAAATAAAACCCGGTTCCAATAAGAGAATGTCGGAAGCTGTTTAGATATGTAATGTATGGACGCCTGGCTGACGTTCCATGTTTGTTTTATTTGTACTTACAGCGTTCTTATTTTAAATATTTTAAATGTAAAAAGGATAAGTAAATATATAATAATTATTATTTGTCAGCATTCTTATTTTAAATTTTAAAAATGTCTTGTAATAAAAAGGATAAATGTAGATGTGATAATAATTATTTTTTTATTTTTTTTTTTATTAAAAAGTATTTAATTACTCAAAACCACGATATAATTTTAAATGTATAACATAAAAACACAGTGCAACTAAACGATCATTGAAATTACAGATATATTAAACGGTCAACCGCAATAATATCGTTTAATATTGAAAATATTAATGGTAATTTAGATAAATTTAAATTTGATAACTTTAATATTTCATTAATAATTTCCAATTAATTAACTTTCCCATTAAACATAAATAAAATAAAAGTCACTTTATATATAATCCCAACCTATCTGTCTGATTTTAATGCTTATAATAAAAAAAAAAATAATAGACTGAGTAAACGTTTGCCTAAAAAAAAAAAAGATTCCCATAAATTATCGCCGAAAAGGTCAAATTAAAATACAATGAAGAGTTTTTGAGTGGCAGTATTGTATGGGCCCGGATGAAAGGCCCGCATCACAAAAACAAAACTGAACAGAATGCGTTTAAACGGATATAAAAAGAACGTGTTCTTATTTCAAATTATTGAATACGTCTGCCCGCGTCTACCTGTTCGAGAGAGTTCTTTTGTTGGAATTTGAAATGAACTGAATGAATTCGAACGAATGAAATCCGTAAAAATTTGTTGAGCGTTTTGCTTTATTTTCAAAAATGGAATACGTATTTTTGAAGTATCTAACTAATAAAAAGATTTATTTTATAATTGATACATTCATAAATGAAGATAAATAAATGAAATAATAAAAGTATATTCATTATAAATGAACATAAGCAAACGAAATAATAAGAATATATATTATAAATAATGCTTGATTTCAAGCAATTACTTTGTAGTGTGAAAGTTAATAACAAACGAGCAACCAGAAATTCCATACATCATAGATCTGTTATATTTGTCACTAAATTTCTAAGAAAGAGAAATATATCGATGTCAAGTTTATTAGTAATATTAGATGCTAAAAATGTACACAAGTTCAGCAGCACTGTAAACATTTAAACACCATTCGCACTTACAAACCAAACAGGCATAGGCAAATATTTAACCACGGAGATTGCTTTCAAAGCTTAGTTATTTTGAACCTTATATGTATAAACATAGAGATTATAAATAGCATAACATTTCTCCAAAGCTTTGTTATTTTGAACCTTGTAGGCATATATATAGAGTTCATAAAAATAATAAAATATGTTCAAAGCTTAGTTATTTTGAACCTTATGTATATGATGATAGAGTTGAAAAATAAAATAAAAAATACTTCACAGCTGTAATTTTGAACCTTATATGTATGAGTATAGAGTTGATAATATATGATATAAATGCTAGTAAAACTAATATGGTAGCGCTGGTACGTTCTGAGAAGTCGTGCCGCCCATCGTGTTCGGTGACAAAGGGTCGCTTAAACCTAAATCCCTTGTTTTGACACGAACATTCCACGAACAATTTGTGAGACATATTGATTTTTTTTGACCTTAAATATAATAATAACTAATATTATAATCATTGTTAGTTGAAAAGATTCTAATTCATTGACAGATTTTTTAAAACTGTATAGTATTATTAGTTATGCTAATATTTAAAAATAATTATTCGTCTGCAGGTGAAACCGCGTGTAACAGCTAGTTATATGTTTGTGAAATTGATGGGAGTCATTATGACGAGATATTGTTAGCATACTCTAAATGTAGTGTTTGTGAAGTGATAAGATATCGCTACAAATGTTGAGAATTATTTCGAATGAACATTGACTCAAGGCGATCGCTTATCTCAGCCCCGATATGTAATCCTATTCACAAGACAGTTCCGGCGATATAAAAATAAAACAGTAAATAGATTTTTTTATCAGATTATAAAAAATATATAATTATAATATCAGATGTGTAAACAACGTGTATTTGAGATATGAACGCCAGACGCCATCTCATTTGTTCGTAGCGGTAATGTCTCAAATATTGACCGAGCCGAGTGCCTAGGACGCGACACAGATTTTAGGCAAACATACAAAATAGGCATTTACATTATCACCCCCCCCTCCCCCCACGCTAGTCGTAAAGTCGAGAGCTAGCTCGTAAAAGAGTCTAGTAAAATTCTTATGTCATATGTTATATTGTTAACGCTTCAAATTTAGAGAAAACTGTATTTTTTTACGACCATAGAAAAGTAATAAATTAATAACTTAAACTATTTAAAAAAAGCAAATCTAAGAAATATATTTAATTGTCAAATTTGTATAAAATAAATAAAATAACATTTTTATAATAAAAACTAAAATCTTTAACACTAATACTACGCTTGTAAGCTCTTGGATTTTATTCCTTAAGGAATACCAACGCCTTTTACACAACATTTACCAACATTATAAAATTATAACAAAAACTCTTTGTATTTTTTATTCAATTTAAAAATCGAATAAAAACGCTCGATAATTGAATTTATAAATGATAATTTAAAAACAATTGTCAGTTATCACTAACTAGGAAGTTCTTTTCATCTACAAATAACATTTAAATAGGTAATAAATGTCAGAACAATCGTCATTAAGTTCCCATTTGCTTGATAAATACTTAACTATATACATCTGAGGTAGTTATATTTTTTCTCACGATTGCAAATAGCGTATAATAAAAAAACAAATTTATAAGCAAAAAAAAAATTAATTAATTTGTAAACAATATAATATAACTAGCAGTTTGGCTTCAGATGTTTAAGAAAAAAAAAACGAACATTTACATTCGATTTTTAAATTTCGTACGAGCTCCGTCGGAGTGACGACAGATGTAATACAGGATTGTTAGTAATTTATACCTCACCGGGAAATCAACTTCATAGCTATGAATTTTAAGCTGAAATTGGCCTGACTATATATTATATATGGTTTCTGGCAACTTTTTATTTTGAGAACATAATTGTGACATAATAGTTTCCGCTATTATGAACTTCACTAAACTGTTGTTTGTTAGTTAACTTTGTTATTTTTCAAAAGATCAGTCTGCTGACTAGGTATTATCAAATTTACAGTCAATTTCACAGGTAATTCGGTGTGTCTGACATTGTTCCGGCTGCCGAGTCGAGACCTGCCTCTGCGGGGGGTTCATTTGTTTTCTTTATTGCCTCTGAGAGCAATACAAGATCAAAAGAGGTTTACAAGAACGTTTTGTTTTGTTTAGAAATAAATAGCTATTACAAAGCTCTTACTTTCCACATATAAGTACCACTAACACATAATTACTATCTCACGTTTCAAATGCAAATAATGGCAGCCGTTAAACACGAGGAATATCACGGACTTTCCCTAGACTTTCACACTATAAGCGATTTATCGCAACAATACAACATGATAATGGGAGGTAAGTTGATTATCTTGGGAATGATTTATCTAAGTGCTCACCGGATGCCTGGCGGCCGCCACGGCAGCGGCGGCAGCGGCCGCGTTCATTGCGCCCGCGCTAGGATACATCCCCACGTCAAACACACGCGGTCATGGTCTAGAGCACACAAAAAATAAAAGCACAGCACTCACTCCACTGAAGCCACACTATTATCACCACGCGCGTAAATCCGCGCGCTAAGTCACACGTTACTCGTAACAATTATACACACAACTGACACGCACGAGCGCTGCAAGTGAACTAACGCACGCGGGGGGACGCCTCGCCGTTCCCCCACCTCCTCGCCACCCTTCGCATGCCGCTGCCGTACATATTTTCTCCACTCGAATTTTTCGTCGACTATCTTTATGTTTGAGGAATACTTAGGAATCGGAGATATACGCTCTAATAGATAGATACGTATTATTTGGGGATTTCCAAAGGCTCCGGAGGGTCCCGATGTCGATGTAATGCTATAACTGTTCACAACTGCCATTACTCGTTCATATAATAAATATTATTGTTAGATATAAATGTACGTAGAATTAGAATGCAAGAGATAGCTTCTTTTGTTTCAAGTCACGCAATAAACTACCATCAAAAGAGATGAGTCGGCGCTCGGAGTAGAACAAACTTGGACAGATATCTTTGGCGAAAGTTACCAAGATATTTTACCTGGGAAAAAGGGGACAGATGTACCTACCTTTATTGTTTTCTGTGAAGTTAAATAATAGGCCAATTTAAGAGGGTCTGAGGAGAAAAGAAGAGCGTGATACAGATTACATCCAAGTGTGTCACTGAAGGGTGCACGAACCATGAAGAAATTATTGTAAGCTTGGGTTGAGTTATGAAGCATTCATAGCTTGGTCTTGGCTTACATACTCAGGACTGACTAAGCAGTCTTATCTAGGAGCATACAAGGGCTTCCTATGATTTTGTTAAGTACAACAAATTTTCCATAAATATATGCAAAATAAGGAAAATTATATTATTATTTGTATATAAATATGTCCCGCTGACGCCACCTACAGCACTCAATCACATGAGTTGTTACTACTTAGTGCTTGTTTATAACAAATAAATTGAAGAGTCATTGGTGTAATGGTTGAAACTCTTTCTATTGTGCTGAAGGTCGTGAGTTCGATCCTCTCAAAAAAAATAAAAAGTTGATGTTATTCTAGTCCGTATTTATGAATGTATCTTAATTTAGTTGTCTAGTAAACTCCTTCCCTCACACGCTTAGATTGGAATATATGTACTAGCTGAGCCCCGCGGATTCGCTCGCTGCTACAGCCTATTCAAATCCAGACCGTACTTTCGAAGATTTTTAAACAAACAAACTTTTCCGACTTATAATATTAGTATATATATGTAACTATATACCTTTATTATTGTGTAGGTATATATTTGCGTATGTGTGGGTAACATACATAATATATTAGAAGCTAATTATTACCTATCAGAGTAATAAAACTTTCAATCGATACATCAAGTGATGTTAACAAAGTTGTATGACACAACTTGACATCAACCCAGTTTCCATTTATAGAAACGTAAAAAACATACTACATCTCATACATTTCATACATCTCATACAAATTTTTAATCTGGTACTAATTTTGGCAGCATTTAGAAGTAACGAGCCGAGACATGCCCCTCCAAACAATTTGTTTTTTGTTTGATCGCACCCAGTGGCAACGGGTGGACTTTTTGTTATACACTAGCTGTGACTCACGGCTTTACCTGCTGATTTTATGTATTAAAATAAAAACAGTAGCGTAATGCACGGACAACATTTATTTATTTATTAAAGTTATATGTTTATAATTGGATTAAAATAATATTTTCAATACAGAAAGTATCATTCAAATTTGTATCGTATTTTAATTATATGTTAACACTAGCTGTGGATTACGGTTTCACCTGCGGAAAATGTATTTAGTATTGAAATAACTAAGAACAAAAAAGTCTTTCTCATCAACCTGTCTATCATAACAAGAAAGAATTTTTCAAATCCATTGTATAATTTCAATAATTATACCATATAGACAAATAATTGCTTTATAATATTTTAAAACATAACCACAAAATGTGCTAATATAAAGTTAATAGTTTTCCCGCCAATAAGTCCCTAGAGGCGGGAACAAATAAACAGCAATCAAACCTATTTCGCGATGTCTCCAGCACCCTCTACTGTTTTATAGTCTGTTTTTTTTTATATTAATGCTACTTAATAGAAGATATTTAATGAAACTATATCCATTAAAATATATATATTTATATAGTTCAATGTAGTTTATGTTGATTCGTTATGATGTTATCTTTAATGTCCGTGATATTAAATAAAGATCAAAGATCGTATTCGTTATAATATAAATAATCTCTAATTGGCAATTTAGCGGTCAAACAAATATATTAAAAATTTCAATACATCGGTGAACCAAACTCAGCAGCCATTTTTAATCCATAATATACTAAGAGCGCGAACCAGACCTCCATGTTGACTCGCTGCGCTCGCAAAATCTCGGTATGTGTTAGCATATTGAGCGAGCGAGTTGCAAACAGCACCGAAGTTGCATTTTTTCTTTAAGCTAAATTTTCGAGCGAAAGTTTTTTGAAGTCTACATGACTTTAGTTTTCCGTGATTATTTCTCAACGATATATAATATTAGAAAAATTTTCTCTTTAAAAACCACCACCAGACTGATGTCTATCAGTGTGCAAAATTTAGAAATTTTCTGATATACCGTTTTTGATTGATTCTTGCACAAAGGATGCAGTAAAGTCTCTCATAGAGAGCTTCGCTCAATAACAAAAGAAAAAAATACATTATGACCCTAAAACTTACGAAACCACAAAAAAAAACATTTTGAAATTCGAATTCGAAATTCAGTAATCTGTGCCGCAAATAAAAAACCCGTTACACAAACAAAACGAAATGAATTATTAACTGGCGTGAACAATTAGTTGTATAACTGGTGTCATTACAGTTCCCAGAAGTCTCCACTATTTAAACCTTCTTTGTTAATAATTCGATTTTTAAATTTAATTTTTTTTTAAATATCAATTCATAAGTGAAGTTTTTACTGGTACAATATAATGATAAATGTATGGATTTGACATTAGATAACGCTACTGTTGAATGCATCAAAATATTTGAATATAGAATAACGAACGCTCATATTGGCTATAAGGTATAGACAAGTGGCATTAAGTAGAATAGAATGATAAATGTATGGATTTGACATAAGATAACGCTACAATCTAATACTATATATTTAAATATAGACTCTACTTGCCATTTGGCTGGATAGATCGTAGATAATCGTATCGCTAAGTAATTACACTAAGGCCAGGCTCATAATATATCGATACTGATTTTATCTGAATCGGATTCGTAATTAGTAATTACAATTGCTTTATTAGTGAGTTTGTTAATCGATGTTTAATCGAACGGACGGTTAGATTATATGTTGTATCGAGGCGCGATTTCTTAGAAACTATGTTTCATTATTTTTATGAATGTCACATATTAATAGTATGCTTCAGAGAATTGTTAATTTTTTTAGTTTTTTTCTATAACGTTGGTACCTAATATTCTCAAGTTGGCACCCAAGCTGATAATGATTCAATGAAAATATTAAGTAGGTATGAGATGCATTAAGGTGTACAAGTTTTTATACATTTGAGTAAACAGTAAATTTTAATTATACCTTACTTTTGTGTGCAATTAACAATAAATTGTAAAATACGAGCTAATAAATTATTCATGACTCATTTATTTGCTTTAAAATCTTTTTTTATCGATCTGTGTCACCGGTTAAAAAAAAACAAAATGACAATTAGGTAGTGGCCATTTTCGAATGTATCTTATTCTGTGTTATAATATAAAGAACCTATTATTTATGATTCGTGATAATTTATAGTCAGTTTAATTGTATTTTAATTTATCGCGCCATGGAATTATCAAGTGGCTTGGAACAAGGGGAGAAATTCCTTTGCACGCCAACGTAAGGCGTTATTTCATTAGATAAAGTTGAAACGGTAGTCGGTGTGGTTCGTCATTACTGCCTTTTTTATTTTTAATGTGTAACTTGAGCTTGATTGAAATTTTAGATGCTTAATTAGCATAAAAAAGGTTTTATATCAACCTACTCGTTGGTATATTAAAATACCTCTGCCTGCGATTTTTGTTGTAATAAAAAAAAGTAGCTTTAATTTGTTTTTGAAATAAAGAACGCAATTATATTGCAAGAGAACAATTTAAATATACAACAAGTTCTATTTTTGTGAATCTTTAAAACAAATATTATTTAATATGATTTTTTAAATATAGAACACACAATTATATAGTAAGAGAACAGTTTAAATATAGAACAAGGGCGATTTTTGTGAATCTTTAAAAAAAAGTAGCATGTAATTGATTATTTTAAATATAGAACAATTTTTCAATATGTTCATCGTAAAGGAAGTGGCGGATTTAAAGTAGTGTAAACATATCGGTATACTTATAATGTTCGTGAAGGAATGCCATTTAATGACCGCGCCATTGTTCGTGCGTCATAGTTTAGTCAAACTATTCGAGGCCTTAACTAGACGATTGTTCGGTTTCACTCCTTTATCTTATTGACTTATTTGTCTATGATCTAATTGGTTAATATTTATAACTTAAAAACTGTAATATATAACTTAGAATTAACAATGTTTTTGATAGTAATAAGTGTTCAAGGTGTAGGTAGCGGTAGCGGTAGGTATAATTAATTTTTTTAGACAAGACGCTTGTATGTTGAATGGCATTCGCTACCGGACGAGCACACTTTATCGCCGGTCGACACAATACGCCCACGTCGATGGCTATCTCACTTGCGACTCGCGTTCCACCGCGTTGCCTTTTATTACCTTTTGGACAGGTTTTTACTATATTTATAAGGAATATTCTAGATTGCATTTTTTTTTGCTATTTTTGTATTTTCGTTATTTTGTCATTTTTACTATTTTTGTTATTTTTGTTATTTTTGCTAATGTATAATATAATGTGTGAGGGTGTAGGAAGTGCAAGGCGAGGCGCGACCCGCCATTAGCGGCGCGCATTCAATAATGAACGAGCCGCACCAAAATATTCTCTGTTTACACCCACGCTCTCGACCCGCCGCCGCACCGCTCACCGACCGACCGCATTTTATTTTTTCGCTGTCGCACATTTCGCCGTCATAGCTATTTCCACTCGAGGCATTATACTCGCGTACGTGTGTGAGTCGCTCCACGTGGACTGTTTCGTTACCGCCGAGCAAAATCCGACGAATACGACCATGCTATTGGTTGAAACCATCGGATCGCTTATTAAGGGCGGAGTTACACGCGATTCTATTACCCCATTGGCTGGTATAGTGAGCACGGTGAATGCTATTGGCTGAGGTGATTTTTATAAGCGCGGTAGTCCACGTGGACTCGTTTATCTATTCAGACGCCGGCGGCGCGGTCGCGGGGGGAGGCCGGGGGGTATACGGGCAATCAGTAAAGGCGGGAGGAATACGGCCATATTTATAAGAGCTGCGGGGATGCAATCACGAAGCGGCGCGGGGGTCGGCGGGTGGGGGGAGGCGGCGGCCATTTTGAGGGCAGCTCTTTTTATTCGTTTTTCGCGCGGGGTGCGTCGCCGTGCGCTAATTGCGGGGGTAATGAGGGCTCCACTCGCTCACTCTATTAAACTCACTCGCTTATTGATTTGTACTTAATCGAGTGAGCCCTGAGACGCGGCCGGTGTAAACAAAGCTTGTCTAAGCGCTGTACAGCGGTGTAAAGCGGTGTAAAGCGGCCGCGAGTCCGTGCTAATTGAATTGCACTGATTGGAAACAAGGACCGCCGCAGTGACAACACACAACACTAACACTAACACCTGTCTTTAGTTATCTTAAGTAGACATACGATTTAGGCACTAACTATTCAAATAGTATAATATCACACTAACTATTTTTAGTGAATAAATTGTATAGTATATGTCTGCTTTAATGTTATATAATTATTAAGATTATATTATTATATAAAAAGCTAAAGATAATATGTTTTGACATGCCTTGCTAAAAATATTTATAAAATATATAAGTATAAAGTAAATAGATAAAAAGGAGGGTAGTTTCCACATTACAAAAAAAACATTCATCAATATTATATAAAAACTATCAAAAATGTTTTAAAAGATCTAAAATTATTATATAAGTATACCTATATATATATATATATATAGGTATACTTATATGTATACATATATGAATATATGAATGTAACCTATTAGATTTAAACGATACAAGTCAATGACCTTGACCCACACATGCGTGATCTTTCACAATAACACACAAATGAGAGCAGTATTATATATAATATATATTATATTGACAGATTTCATTTTATAGTAATAAATCATTTTATATTAAGTTCTTATCTACTTATCTATGAAATATATACTTATACACAATTTTTTTTCAAATAACTAAGCTCTGCATATTTAATTCGATATATTATGGTAAGGAGTTTAGTCAGGGTTGACTACCATATTAACTAGATACTAATTAGGGTTGCCAGCTTATACATATAATAAAAATAAATCATAAAATAATTAGGGATACCACTTCTTCACTTTTTCTTTAAAAAAATGTTAAGAAAATAAATAAAATTATTAGTATACATCATAATTTATGAAATAAAAAAATATATATTTTGTCCAAATAAAACAATATCAATGAAATCAAAAATTAAATTCTAATTCCATATAAATATTATAAATATTAAAATATATTTTTCAGTCCGAGGGTGAAGGTATTATATATTATTAAATAACTTATTATCCAAAGTAGTTATAGTATTTGGAAAAAAAATCTTCAAAAACATGTATTTTTATATATCAATCGGTGCGGAATTTTATACTGAATAAAAAATTTTTTTTAGAAGTTATAAGGGAGAAACTGCAAATTATAATTAAAACTTGTTTCAGATTTTAAGATTAAAGATTTAAATAATATATAATAATTATTAATAGTATATATTAATATAATTAAAATACATAGTCTTTTAATCTTGGATTGTATTTGAGGGTAAATAAAATGCTAGAGTACCACAAATTAAATTACTTTTTATAAAAAAATAAAAAAAAAAGAAACCACAGAATTTTTTATTAAAAAAATCTTTAATAATTTGATGATGATGATGAGATTGATGTCATAAGTATAAATAATAATAATAATAATAATAATAATAATAATAATAATCAAGCTATACAATAATTACATATAAGTTACGTAAGATGGCAGCACATGAGCCCGCATGTCACAAATAGGTTTAAAAGACTCGTTAAAGCTATCCGTAAGCTGATTACACACGAAGCGTTATTGAACGATTGGATTGGATTGGATTTGATGTATGGCTTCAAGTGTGTGACGATTAGTGTTTGTTTTATTCAACTCTTTTCAAATAGAATATGTTGGTAGTTTTATTATATTTAACTTTTTTTTGAATTATGCCTACTGGTCGTTGGTGGTAAGAACAGGCTACTAAGTGGGTAGCTACTGGTAGTAGTAAGAACAGTAGTAGTACTAAGTGGTCCTACTTCTTAGTACTACTGCTACACAAAACTTACTTACTGTGCTGACACAACAGTGTTAATAAAATTAATAATGAAGATTATTATTATTTGGACAATAATAAATAGACCTAAAAAAAAAAAATGTGGTCGTAAATGATCGAAAATGCTTGCATTGGTTATAAAACGGTGTCGCAAACATTAACGCCCACCCTCAAAACAAAGATTGTTCCAGACGAAACAATAGAATCAATAAAATCTTAAAGGGATAAATCTACAAAAATAGATATTAACCTTTAAAAAAAAAAATATGAAGATAATAAATCTATTCTAAATATAGACTCGGACTTTCAGTACCTAGTTTCATTTAACATTAAAACAAGCCAAAAGAAAAAAGTCTATTAACCAATTATCCCTTTCCACCTATCAGTAGGCAGATAGGTAGGTCCTAGGTAGGATCTTCTTTCTATCTACTGCGTTAAAAAATAGAATACAAAAATAGATATTAACCTTTAAAAAAAAAAATATGAAGATAATAAATCTATTCTAAATATAGACTCGGACTTTTAGTACCTAGTTTCATTTAACATTAAAACAAGCCAAAAGAAAAAAGTCTATTAACCAATTATCCCTTTCCACCTATCAGTAGGCAGATAGGTAGGTCCTAGGTAGGATCTTCTTTCTATCTACTGCGTTAAAAAATTCCCTTCTTTTTAATTCAGGTTATAGTATCAAATCCATTATCATGGAGCTTAGTTTCATACAAACTCATATTCGTATTATTCAAGCATAAATCTTATTTTTATTATTAGTTACAATAACGTCAAAGTATTTTTATTTCATTTAACCTTAAAATGCCAGTAAAAAAGTACAATTTTATAGATAATTTAAATGAACTAGACAAATATTCAACATTTCTGTTACAGTATTTATAATTTTGTTCAACATTCTCTTCAGATGATTTTATACTATGATAATAAAAACAAAGAAATTGAATACTACATACTTATTGACAAGAAAACTACAGAAACAGAGTGAACTGTGAAAAGGAGCGCTATCGCGCTTTTTGGCTCTAAAAGGGTTAAATTAAACGCAAGTCTGTAATCGGCCTTAACCCTGTACCATGATACACATTCACTTTGTACTGTCACAGTAGTAACATTAGAGTGAGACACTACTAGTAAGTAGTATAATGACGTACTAAATGATTTTTTTTAATATTATATATTATATTACTGACATATGTTATAAGTATAAAGCTAATTCATTTTTGTCTATAGATTAATATATTTATACAACAATATTTATATATGACATATTTTTGTCACTTTCACACCTTTAACGTAAATAATTCGTAAGAAAGTGACAGAAGATAAGATTATTGTATTAAAAAAATAATTACCGAAAACATTGTAAATCCTCATTAAACTTAATATGAGACATTATGAAATAAAAGCAAACAAACACATTGTTATATTTAAACGACGTAAATATATATATATATATAAACTGTATGAGACTGTGACATACAGACAATTGTGTCAATTGGTAACTCGCGTCATTGTGCTCTCGTCCATTGTATGTATGTTTGCTCATTACATCTATTTGCTTTATAAATAACTATATATAATTCCTGGCATTTAAAGCTAGCTTAAACATCAATAAATAATATATGCTCAGATATATTTATGATCCAATTTTATTAATTTTCATACATAATATTGTATTAATATATTTTTAAATATATATTGTTCAAGTAACATTTAATACGGCGGATACACAATGCCATATGAAATTTCGTTAAAGAGTATTTTCAGCAGACTGAAGCACTCTAAGACGCAAACAGCGCGCGTGAACCCACGAATAATTCACACGCTAGCCCTACAAATAACCCCTCCCTACCCCACTCAGTTATTTATCACCCCCCCACGGGGACAGGAAATGCTTTTACTTTCTGAGCAACGGAAGCTAGCGACATCTTTTGGTTGAAGTTCTCAACTTGTGACAGATATGACTTTTATGTTTTAACAAGGTCTAAATACAGCCGTATATATAAATATATAATATGTTTTATCTTCAAGATTCTGATAATGTTAGATTAAAACTAACGAAAACTTAATAAAGATTTAAAAGATAAACAAGTTTTTTATTATTAATGACGTGTTATTGTCTAACAAGATTATATATATAAATATTTAAAAATATCAGAGAAATATAAAATATACTTATTTAAAAACATCGATATAAATAATATACAATATGCTTTAAAAAAAATCGATAAATAAAATATAAACATACCTAAAATATGAATTTTAAAAAATTATAAAAGCTTATTGGAAATAAATCGATTAGAAATATATATATTTTTTAATAACATATTAATATATTTGTAATACCAACGAAAAGTTTCTTATAAAAAAATATTTTTAGTAAATATAGTGTTTATCTAATCTGTAAAAAATGACTGTTTATTTGAAACAAATATCTGGTTATAAAAAGTATTAAATTATTTTAAACATATGTTGAGGGTAGATTACAATGATATCACATAATAAAGATAGACCATACAAATACCTACTTATCGGGTAGGTAGGTAGATACCCACCTACCTAAAGAGTTTCCTACACATCAGAGAACACATGGAATGAATGCCCATAGTCCATGGTAACCGCAATACCCCATACTTGTTATTTGATATCTTACCAAAGTTTTCGGCTTGAGTTGACTCGTTATAAAAAATCGGTCAAGCGGGAGTTGATATATATTTTATATATAATACAAAGGGATGATCAGAAACTAGTGGTGAATGATAATACTATAATCATTGTATTTAAAGGGGATATTTAATAGTTTGTATCTAGTTTATAAATTATAATTATAATAAAATTAAAATTGGTATAAAATGTAAAAGAAAATAATTAAAGAAAAGGATTTATTTTCTTTCTTGACATTGAAACAAAAATAAAACATGATTTAATATGAATACTATTTTACATTATCTATTATTATATTATATTTTCAGTTAATTCTAATTTGTCCAGGATTCTTTTAATCGAACTGTCAACTTTCAAGAAAACCATACTATGGTATGGTATGACAGTGTCATTTATATTTAGCTCAGCTGCTATCCAGTTTTTTTTGACGATGTTACGAAAAATGGTTATTCTAAAACTAAACTGAATATCAATCTTTAGGTGACAGAAAACCTACAAGAGATAGGAAATCTACAAGCGGAAGTAGAGCTGCTGGAGATATTCAAGCTTCTTTTATTAATATATAGCTGCTTCAAAGGGTAGTGGGCCTACTTGAGGTAGGTAATCTTCATGAGGTTCGCTTTCTGGAAATAAGTAATCTTGTTGCGGTAGTAGGTCTGCTGGAGATAGGTAGCCTGCAAGGAGTAGTAGACCTATTAAAGATAGGGAATCTTCTAGTGGCAGTATACCTGCTGGAGATAGGCAATCTTCAAGGGGTAGTAGACCTAATGGAGATAGGCAATCTTCAAGGGGTAGTAGACCTAATGGAGATAGGCAATATTCAAGAGGTAGTAGACCTACTGGAGATAGGCAATCTTAAAGGGGTATAAGACCTACTGGAGATAGGCAATCTTCAAGGGGTAGTAGACCTAATGGAGATAGGCAATATTCAAGAGGTAGTAGACCTACTGGAGATAGGCAATCTTAAAGGGGTATAAGACCTACTGGAGATAGGCAATCTTCAAGGGGTAGTAGACCTAATGGAGATAGGCAATATTCAAGAGGTAGTAGACCTACTGGAGATAGGCAATCTTAAAGGGGTATAAGACCTACTGGAGATAGGCAATCTTCAAGGGGTAGTAGACCTAATGGAGATAGGCAATATTCAAGAGGTAGTAGACCTACTGGAGATAGGCAATCTTAAAGGGGTATAAGACCTACTGGAGATAGGCAATCTTCAAGGGGTAGTAGACCTAATGGAGATAGGCAATATTCAAGAGGTAGTAGACCTACTGGAGATAGGCAATCTTAAAGGGGTATAAGACCTACTGGAGATAGGCAATCTTCAAGGGGTAGTAGACCTAATGGAGATAGGCAATATTCAAGAGGTAGTAGACCTACTGGAGATAGGCAATCTTAAAGGGGTATAAGACCTACTGGAGATAGGCAATCTTCAAGGGGTAGTAGACCTAATGGAGATAGGCAATATTCAAGAGGTAGTAGACCTACTGGAGATAGGCAATCTTAAAGGGGTATAAGACCTACTGGAGATAGGCAATCTTCAAGGGGTAGTAGACCTAATGGAGATAGGCAATATTCAAGAGGTAGTAGACCTACTGGAGATAGGCAATCTTAAAGGGGTATAAGACCTACTGGAGATAGGCAATCTTCAAGGGGTAGTAGACCTAATGGAGATAGGCAATATTCAAGAGGTAGTAGACCTACTGGAGATAGGCAATCTTAAAGGGGTATAAGACCTACTGGAGATAGGCAATCTTCAAGGGGTAGTAGACCTAATGGAGATAGGCAATATTCCAGAGGTAGTAGACCTACTGGAGATAGGCAATCTTAAAGGGGTATAAGACCTACTGGAGATAGGCAATCTTCAAGGGGTAGTAGACCTAATGGAGATAGGCAATATTCAAGAGGTAGTAGACCTACTGGAGATAGGCAATCTTAAAGGGGTATAAGACCTACTGGAGATAGGCAATCTTCAAGGGGTAGTAGACCTAATGGAGATAGGCAATATTCAAGAGGTAGTAGACCTACTGGAGATAGGCAATCTTAAAGGGGTATAAGACCTACTGGAGATAGGCAATCTTCAAGAGGTAGTAGACCTACTGGAGATAGGCAATCTTAAAGGGGTATAAGACCTACTGGAGATAGGCAATCTTCAAGGGGTAGTAGACCTAATGGAGATAGGCAATATTCAAGAGGTAGTAGACCTACTGGAGATAGGCAATCTTAAAGGGGTATAAGAACTACTGGAGATAGGCAATCTTCAAGGGGTAGTAGACCTAATGGAGATAGGCAATATTCAAGAGGTAGTAGACCTACTGGAGATAGGCAATCTTAAAGGGGTAGTAGACCTGCTGGAGATGAAGGAGTCTATATTAGATTGATTAATGTTAAATAATAAATACTCATACAATGCAGTTGGGTGTTTCATTTTGATATTTTTTTGTGTTTTACAAGTGAACAAAAATCAAACCTCACTACACAGATGTATTTTCGACTTATAGAAAGCTCAAAACTGGGATGCTAACCGTGGATATCAAACATTAAATGTCCAATAAAAATATTTTGTGTACTCTTTTAGTGCTATACATATTTTACCAATATATGCTGGTAAAAAAGTGCATTTTTATAGATAATTTATATGAACAAGAAACATATTCATCATTTCTGTTACAATATTTATAAGTTTTTCAACTTCTATTCAGAAGTTTTTATAGTCTGATATTAAAAACAAAGAAATTGAATACTATATATTTATTAATAGGAAAATTACAGAAACAAAATGAACTGAGAAAAAGAGCGACGCTGGCACTTTTCACGATTCCTTGGCACTAAAAGGGTTAATACCGTGATATTCTTACTAATAACGCCATCTGGTTTTCAAAAAATACAACTCAATCACAGGTTTGTTTGACTTCTTTACAATATCTTGAAACAGTTTTTATATTAATTCTATGGTGCTACATAAAAATCAAGAACACTGAAATCCGAAACATTTATAATCTTATATATAATGTATAAATAGTGGGTTTTTGAGGAAATGTTATTACACAAATGGCCTTAGTACCAAAGTATATATGAAGATATTCGAATATGAAGATATCAGGACCAATGTATCATAGAACAATGGAATTACGGATTAATCCTATCCTTTCTTAGAACTTTTGGAGATTAAATCTTATCTTCAGATTATCCTTTTGTTATAAGCAGGATTCGAATCTGGAATATTATCTATGGTTCATTTTGGTATTAATGACTTTTTAGTAGGAATAAAAACTCTAAAGAGTTTCTAATAAAGACAATGTCCCTATTTTACTTTATATAAAAATAAAATTATTTCCCATAACTCAATACAAACTTCGGGTTTTTTGGAAATTAAAATCAATTAGTAAACTAAAAAACTCTAGAGAGTATTTTAATATAAAAAAAATCCTCCCTATTTTACGTTATACAGAAAAAATCCGAAAAAATACAGAAAAAATAACCATAAAAACATTAAAACTTAAAAATTGTGATTGATTTTTCATGTTATTTTTAAACAAACATCATTATTGTTCTTAACACGAAAATACTATTTGCAATACAAACAATGTCCGTTCCGCCATTTTGTACTAGATGAGTAATTCTGAACAGTCTAGAGTTACAGAACTATGTAATGTTGTCACAGCATTCTGTTCTGAGGGCATAGACAAGTGGCATTAACGTTAGTAGAATAGAATAATATATGGGTTTGACATAAGAAAAAGCTACACCATCGAATAACATTTAAATATAGAATCAACAAAAAACGTTTACTATTTGGGTATAAGGCCTAGACAAGTGTCATTAAGCTAGTAGAATAGAATTACAAATGTATTAGTTTGACGCAAGAGAACGCTACACCATCGAATAAATCAAAACATTTAAATATCGAATCAACAACGAGCGTTTAGTATTTGTCTATAAAGGATAGACAAGTGGCATTAAACTAGTAGAATAGAAAGATAAATGTATGGGTTTGACATAAGAGAACGCTACACTATCGAATTTAAATATAGAACCAACAAAGAACACGTGGCTTTTGTCTAAAGTCAGTATGACTTAATCCGTCAATAACGTGAGTAAGCGATAGGTTGATGCTTTGTCACTCACAACTTCTCCCACGCGACATACAATAATTGAGACTAAATATATTTCCTTGTTTGTTCAAACTAATGACAAAGCTATAATAATTGAATTGTTAGTTAAAAGGAAGGAAAATTCTAATTATTTTGTTTGTTCAAACATAATTCGCGGTTTGGTCTAGTTCTGCGTGTCAATTAGTGGTTTATTGAACACCCACCGGATACGTTAGTACGTTATATGAAGGTTAATTATTATTATTTATAATTCGTGTGCGATAGTAATCTAATAATATAGGTTAAGTGGCTTGCAAAGATTAAAACAATCTCAATAAAATAATAAATTAAACACTAAATCCATGGCTCTGTTCTCACGCGGGCGTTGGAGCGCTCACCCCCTATTTTTTGCGGGTAGGTAACGTACTCGGTGACACCTCGCGGGTCAAGTGCGCGGGTGCTGGGCGCGGGGTGAGGGTGGGGGGGTGCTAATTCCGAGCGCGTGACCGCACCCCCTCCCTTTCCGCTCGCCTCTCCGTTTTCCCGCCGGATTTGCGTTCATACAGTAAAATAAAAAGGGCGATTTGGCGCCCTCCATTGCCGCTGCCCGATTAGCGGCGCCCGGGGAAATTAAAAGTATTTTATTCAAGCATTTATACCATTTTTGTTTTGTTGAATGATGGCGGCGTGTGGTGTGTCCGACACTCCGGCTGTGACGGATGAGAGCATATTGATACCACGGGATTGGAGACCATGAACTAATGCAACCCTTGTTTTATTTAGATAGTGTAAAACTAACTAGGGGTTGCTTTTATGTATTTAGTTATACTAACAATTAATTTTATTTTGTTGTTGGTAATCTCTTTACCTTGCTTGTTTATATTTATATAACAATTAGTTTTTTTTATATTTTATAACAAATAATATTTATAAAAATTGACATATTTTTTTTAATAAAATGGTTTTGAAATGCATAGTAGTAGGTAGTTATTTTTTAAATTGGGAGTTTGGGTAAGAAATTAAGTACATTAGTTTGGGTATCACCCCTCTCGCCCCCTGGGGGTTGGTTCTGATTTTTCTCATTTATCCCGCGTCGCTTCATCGGATCAAATTCGGAAAGATACCATTAACATCATTTCACTTCGCGTCAAATTATTTCAGCATTCAGCTTGAGTTCGTCTGCGTTTTATTAATTTTGTTTTTTTTTCACAGGTAGGTACTAGGTTATTTTTTCAGGAGTTTTAACTTTTTTTTATGTTTTTGCACACATAAGTAGGTAATTAGCTTATTGTTTTTTTAGATGTATTCTTAAGTTTTATTTTATTGATTTTTGAAAGTTTGTTTTTTTTTTTCAATAAGTAGGACATACTAGAGTATTGTGTTTTTAGGGTTTTAAATTCTTTTTATTTTACTATTTTTTAAATTTTCTTACAATTAATTTACTATGAACTTATTTTTTTAAGTTAAATTTTGTTTTTTTTTTTCACATTTTCTCAACAAACCGATCACGTACCTCCTGCTGATAAGGTATCTAAAAATTTTTTTCAAGTTTCCTAATGTTAAAAAATATATTTTTAACATTTTAGTGCACAGATATTCGACCAGCTTACAATTTTTTTTAAGTTATATCTAAGGGAGAGGGACTGAATTAACATTATAGTAGCGCAAGCTCCGCATGTGTTCAAACAACCCCAGGTTTATTTTTGCATTAAACAAACAAGAGATTACGAATGGTCACGTTTATTTAATTCAATGTGTTTACAGAATGTTGTATACAGAGCAATTATGATAATGTTGGTACGAATGCAACGCTTAGATAAAAATCTTTACATTACAATAATTAACATTAGTAGGTTGGTACACCAATATTTAAATGTCATAGATTGAATATATTCGTAAAAAAAATTAAAAAAATATTTTCGTAGTATTATTTATACTAATATTAGAAAGAAAAAGTTTTTTTTGTTTATATTCAAAGATAGCAAAAAGATTTGAAAAAATCTGGTTATGGCAAATTCATGAGGAAGATTATATGCTATAGGTGACATATACAGATTATTAATAAAATAATATATGTATATGTAAAATATATTGTTTTTTATCTTACATTACAGCTAAACCCTTAATATCTAACAAATGTTATAATCAAATAAATATATCTATCTTTAGCACGTCACATGATCTCACCCTCTAACACTTCCGGTCCCAACAAACGATCCCTTCCCATTGAATCAAAAATAACTATAACCACGAATGCGAAGTAGACTCGTACAAAGAACGCACTTTATCACCCACTTATTACTTATAGCTCCTGGTTTTCCTCTTTAACAAGTTAAATTGTTTTGTAAAATGTCTATAACATCCCTTATCGGTTTGATGCTTTATGTATGCATGTATGTATGTATGTATGTATATATGTATGTTGAGTAGTTTTTGTACAAACTCTAACAATAGTCTACTTAATTGTAGACTCATTACAGAAAAGTATGATCTTGACAGAATTTTTATATAGCATATTTCCTATTTATGTCAATATTCTATATATGTTATATAATCAAGTGTAGGGAACTATAATACCAGTATTTACATATACAATTTGTTTATACATCAGCTTGGTTATTGCTATAGTAATGTTTGTTTTACATCTGGTGAGACGCCCACACTGAGTAAACAAATGTAGAATATTGCAACGGTAAAATATTTCACATTGAAGCGAAAAGCGCGGCCGCATGCACCTTGGAGCGCTATCAAAACATAACAACAGTTGACTCGGAACAGACGTACACACGTACTGCATACACTGAGCTTACTACAATAAGGGAGAGGGGGTGAGCCTGAGGGGGGGGTGGGGGCGCGTGACGAGACTATGCAGTTTGCACCGCGGCCTCTTCCAACCTTCACCAACTTGCGCCCGTGTTCTTGGGAATCGTTTTAAATTCAAGAGCCGCAGAGCACTTTGCGAGCGACAATCTGCCTTATTTATTAGACTTACGAGCGATATTGACATGAGCAGGATACCATAAGTCATTTCAAAAACGATTGCGCAGATTCAAAGTTATGGGAATTTGAACCTTATATGTCCAAGATAGAGTTAAAAACGCTATAAATTATATTAAAATGGCAGGCGACCCGGGTGTGAGTGCGGAGGTGAGAAATACATTAGTGGTACCGTTTTCCATTGGTCGTTGCTCCTGTGTTGATATTAAGCAGTCCACGTGGACTGTTCCGTGGTTGCTTGTCTCGTTTTTTTCGTTGGGTGACTCGCTATCCATCTCATTCTAATCTACAACGAAACGTGGAATGTCATGTCCGGAGTCGTTCAGAAAGTCGTGAGCGTGCATCGTGCTTCGAACTTTGTCTTTATTCATAAAGGATATAAGTATGAATAAACGAATTGCAAAGTTATGCTCAATTACCTTTTATTATGGTTGATATTAGATCGAATATATTTTTATGATACGATGTTTAAAGGATCGTGTATTGATAAGCATTTTTAAGTCAATTAAGGTTGTAAGTTAAAAGCGGTTGTTGCTACATTTAAATTATCGTCCGGCATTCAAATAACGCCATTTTTTTCGTGTCGGCACGATTTTATTTATAGTTATGTGTTATGGGCATAATGCGGCGTGGGTGATATGATACATCCCATGTCGAATTGAAATATAGGACATTACTGATTCATTCACTTAGCTACGGGTATCGCTGTAGCAGTTTCCATAGATTATAATCAATTTATTGAATGCCTTAATTTTTTTCAATTAACGTTTTATATCGTAACTGATGTGATAATTACTAAACTGCAATTATTCTTTAGTTTTTTTTAGAAATAAAAAATAAAAGTAATATATTTACTTATATAAAGACAATAGTACTAAAATACTGCAATATTTATAATGTTAATAAATTATTACCCAAAATGTCAAGAAGTAGCTAAATTCAATATTATCTACAATTGAACAAAAATACTATTAATATTGTGCAGCTAGTGCCATCTAAAGGAAAATTTTCATAACATAAAAAGTTCGTTAATTGTTCATAACGTTACTTGTTAGTGACATCTGTGCACATTGTTATGTAGCTCACATTTAGTTCAAGCATGATACTACTAGAGGGCATTGTCATTTCCCAGAACTTCGTTGTGATGTAATAAAATCCAAAATCAAAATAGTTAGTGAATATTTAATTTTTTGGAAAAGATTTAATAATATTTTTTATTTACTGTATTTCTTGTAAAATATGTTTTTATCCTTTTTCAAGTAGTTTAAAATATTTTAAGAACTATTCTAAATATTATCATGACAGTTGACACTCGAGCCGCTGAATATAGCGTAAATGTAAACAGTACTAAATAAAAAAATAAATTTTACCTTGTAAAGTGAAAACAGAGACATTAATCATAGCCACACATTAATAATAAATAATCGCATAATAATCATACAATAAACTTTATTAAAGTTGTTTTATCTTGGTTCGTATTTGGTTTTACGAATCTATCTAAATGAGTCCAAAAGTAATACTATTGTTTAGTGGTAAAAGAAAATGTGGCAAAGACTTTTTAACAGATCACCTTAAAGAAAAGTAAGTACTTTTTTTTATAGTTTGTTTTTCAATTCAATTCACTACTATTGAGAAAATTGCAAATTAATTTACAGGCTTGGTAATGAATGTGAAGTTATCAAAATATCAGAACCTATTAAAAGTCACTGGGCAAAAGAAAAGAAATTAAGCTTGAAAGAGCTATTGAGTGATGGGCCTTACAAGGAACAGTACAGGTTAGAACTAATAAAATGGAGTGAGGATATGAGAGAAAAAGATTATGGTTGTTTTTGTAGAGTTGCCTGCGAGAATGGTAATATATATTTGAAATTCCTTATAAATTAGTCAACTATGTTATGCCTAAAATTCATTGAGTAAAGACAATCACGCAGTTGTCAAAACGGGTTATACTTAGAGGAATCAGGTTTAAGTCTTGCTTCTACTTACTTTATTTCTTTAATTTATTTAAAATTTTCCTATTTGACCAATTACAATGTGGTAAAAAAAAATGGTAAAATAATTAAGTACCAAATTGTAAATAATCTACACATGAAGATTTTTTCTTTATAATTGTTGTCATTATTTTTGCAAACAATTGATTTGGTAAATAAGTGATACAAGACTTTTATTGGACATACATAATATTAGAGACAAATATCATTATTTTTAAAGCACAAATTATTATAGACGGATAAGTGTATAATTAATTATAATGTATATTTATATAAATATTCCATATACAGAGACTAGTTCTGTCTTCAAAAAAGATATTTAAGCTGTTATTTAACTCTTTATAGATATTAATGTGCTATTTTTTATTTCAGCTGCAGATAAACAAGTTTGGATAGTTAGTGATATCAGACGTAAAACAGATATCCGATGGTTCAAAGAGACTTATCAAGATATCCCACAAAGAACAATCAGGTTAATAGCAGACCATGTAACAAGAATAGAGAGGGGCTTTACATTTGTAGCTGATGTAGACGATGCTGTTTCTGAATGTGATCTAGATGATTATAATAAATGGGATCTTGTTATTAATAATGGCAAAGATAGAGGATCGTTAGATGATCAGCTAAGTAGTATAATCGGTTTAGTGCCAATTTAAAATTTATTATTTTTTTTAAATAATTTTATCATTAAAATAATATTTATTAAGCAAAGCTCTCTATGAAAGACTTTTCTGCATTCTTTGTGCAAGCATTAATCAGTAAAAAATGTATCTAAAAGTCACTAGATTCAATATGAAAAATTTTTTGCCGCGAAAATTCAGCTTCACATTTAAAAAAATAAATTTTTGAGGAGACAATGCGTCGACATTTTTTAAATGCAACTTTGGTGCTGTTTATACCTCGGTTGGCTCTGTACGCAAACATACCGAGATTTTGCGAGCGCAGTGAGTCAACATTGAGGTCTGGTCCGCGCTCCTAGTTTATTTTCTTCTCTTATGATATTATTGTACATAATGTATGTTTGTTATTACGGGTTAATGGTTTTTATATGGTTTTGTAAGTTTTGGTTTAAAGCATTATAAACTATAATAATTTTCTTTGTGTAACAAAATGACTGATGTTAAAATGTTATTTTGGTATCCGATTTAATACGTCTTAGCTATTGACATTTTGAAATATTGTTATTGACAAAACTTTATTTTGTGTTTTTGTTTAAATCTGTATATATTTATTATTTGTTACAATAAAGGGTATAAGTTTATATGATATTACATATTAGAATCCCGCCATTTTGTATTACAAACTCAATAAAAATTATAAACTTAAAAATATAGATGTTCCCGTCAAAACACGTACAATAATGGTGGCGCCACGGCAGCCTATGAAACATTTTCTTTGAAGCGCAATGGAACGACTGAAGAATAGGGGTGAACGATTTTGTTTTTATTTACTTTTTTATACATTTATATAATGTATATCTTACTCATAATAATTTAAAATTAAAAAACAATTTCATTTTTAATTTTCCCGCCAAAATGCTAACTTCTGTCTCATGACAAGAGAAGTCACAACGACGTCATCGTCGTGACATCCCTGTAAAAACACATCATTGTACATCTGACATTAGTAGAGGTGTAGTTTTGATAACAGAGCACTATTATTGTTTTTAACGTTCTAGCAACACTAATTCTACTGCTTAGAAGGATGTTACGTCATACGCTGTTTGTGGTCACGTGATAACAAGGACAAAAATTAGTTTTTCCAAAATTAATTCAAATAGTATTATAATAAATCGGATTATCGGTAAAAGTATATCAAACTACTGGAAAAAATAATTTATTTATTTATTTTAGTTTAATCTACATCCCTAGTGTGTCACTTTTGTTTATACTTTCCAATTAGACTAAAAAAAATATTTTAGCGGTCATACATAAAAAGTTTTTCAGCAAACTTCAATAACTTCAACTTGTTTACTCAAAATATTATTCTGAGCATACAGTTGGACACTTTCAAATACCCGATTATATATAATGGGTCTGTTGGCCGGTAAATACGAAAGACATTAGAAATAAAGCAAAGTATGTTTATGATATATCCATGTATTTATTATTAGTAATTTGGTAGTAGTTTTATCATTTGTAGAAATTTTAAAACGTTTTCTTTTGTGGTCCCAAAAAAAAAAAACAAATACATTATTCAATTGTTTATAATATAATATATTTAATATAAACTTGCCAGAAAAATTTATATTTTAACTTGAAGTGTAACGTATAAGAATTATGAGCTTAAAACTGTTGGTTAAAATAATTATAATAAAATAATACATTTACAAGTTGTCCTCAATTAAGAATGTCAAAATCCAGGTCACATTTGACAAGTATGTTATGACATCTGACACATTTGCGCAGGTCTGTATACTATCAAATAAAAAAAAAGTAGAGTAAATAATAAGGCCTTGACTTAGATGTACAATGCATTGTTTCGGAAAACTTAAGGTTTATCCGTGAGATGTATTTTATTTATTTAATTGGAAGGAAAGGTTTTATTGCAATTATTGTATATGATTTAAATTACTATAAGTTATTCATTAAGAAATAACGAATTAAAATAAACTATAAAAAATAAATAAATTTTTGTAACTATTCTAATTTTTGTTGCAAATAATATAATTTGACAGGCTGCCGACCCCTCCTAAATTAAATAATTCAGCTAAGAAATTGAGACAATAAATTGAGCTTAATTTGACAAGACCTTTTAAGCTCTCAGAAATTCGCAAAAAAATGAATTAAAGAATTTCATACTTCTTCTTTCTAATTCAAATAAAAAGAAAGAAGTTTAAGGAAGGAATAAGATCAAGGAATATTAAGTTGACTAACAGAATATCTGGTGTTAAATGTTATATAACGAATAGCATAAAAGGGTCTAATAATATTTTATTATTTATTATTATATTATAAAAGTACATTATTATAATATTTAATTTGGTAGGTCCGAACATGATGTAGATTCCAAGGTAATTCCAATGCATCGAATTTAATGTTTTGATAATGCGATCGGTGAAACTAGGTTAGATTACGGTTGTTCTTTTAAATGATGTACTAGTCGAGTTAGTCTAATGAATATCCTGGCATCAGGTACAAATTATCAGGACATCACTACGTAGGATCAACGGAAGTAGAAAAGATTACAAACTGTCTTTACTTTTTTGAATTGTAACTTACTATAACATTGAAAGATCTAATTGTCATCATTTATATTTTAATCGATTAGATGCAGATAATCAATGTCATTGTTCATGTTTGGACAATGATTTCAGCTCAGGATAGTTTCGTTTAGAGTTTTTATGAGTTCTCCTGAACCTTCAGTCTATTGACAACTGGATAGTAGACGGTTTGCAAGGCTAGCGCCAGCGGAAGTAGTGGCGCCATGTACTTGAGAACTGCTTCTGAAACTACCGCTTCTGTCGATAGAGGGAGATGCCATTACGGCGCAGACAACTTGACGAGTGCGCTAGTGTGTGTAGCGATCACTTATGCTGATACGGATTCGCAGAACCACTGTGAGCGAGGTCGCCTACCTACGGCGCGTCCTCGTATTCGTAGGTCCACGGGCGGAGGGCATCGATAAGGCTGCGCGCGCATGCTCCCGCTCCCCTCGCGTTCGATTTTCCAGTCCGGGCGACGGTGGCGGCGCGTTGCATAACCGTGCGACGGCACTCCGCGCGCGATCCCGCTCCGAGCGCCCGCCGCGAGCGCGTCACACGCGCCTACACGCGCTACGTCGCGCCCTTTACGTAACGCGCGACCATCGCGCGCTCTCGCGTCTCAGCCGTCCGCCCGAAAGGATAAGGTTTGGAGTGATTCACTAAGTGTGCTTCGTTTTGGCTTACCCGCTTCTGGCTTTACAAACGCGAGGAAGGAGCGACGGACCGGCGGTGGGCCGGTAGGTGTCGCAGTGCGTGCTCTTTGTCCAGGCGCACGGTGACGGCGGTGGCGGTGGTGGCGTCGCGTGCTGAATAATTGAGGCGGAGGCTGGCCGGTGGCCGCTATCGACCTGCTTGCGTGACTGGCGCGTATTACCCGCGGCAAGGACGCCGCGCTGGCTGCGGCACCGCTGCCGCCGCCGTCGCCGTCTTCATCGCCGTCTAGCACCCCCCTTTTGACATTATAATTTTATAGTCTAGTCATTCTCGTATTCTTTATCTGTCACGTTGCACAAACATTTTCCTGCTTCATAATATTTCCCTTAAAGGTAAGATAAGCTTTATGTTATATTTACTACTTAGCTGAATTTCTGCTTATACAATAATATAAAATAAAGTTTTTAATTAACACTTCAATAAAAATATATAATATAGTAAATGTATGAAGAAATAAAGTATGTAAGAAACCTTATTTTTATATATTGTACCGGATATTAAAGCTTATTTGGTAAGTTAAGCGTGAAAACTACTGTTAAGTATCAATTATACTCTAAAATGTACAAACTTTTGTAGCTTAAATCATCAGCTCTTACTTTCTTAGCCAAGGTGACTTATACGTTGATTACGTAAAACCTCAAAATATGATAAATTGTTTGTTACATAACCTTGCTTTGTCTATCAAAACTAGTCCTCATTTTAAGGGTATGATATAAGAGTATAGCAACATTTATTGTTCTGTCAAAACGATTCGTAGCCGCGTAGAGCCAGCGTAGCACTTACCTACGACAGTTTAATATGTTCCATTTTCTATCATATGATTTAATTAGCTTTTATTATTGTGGTAGACAATTATTACATTTTAAGATGCAAATGCAGCAATTTTATATTTTTTTAATTTTATGTATAACGACGACTGACGAACTTTTGTTAAAATCAACATTTTTAAAATAAATTGCTATAAAAAAATCTTTCAAATATTTATTCTTATTTAGTTTTAGAGATTTTAAGAAATAATTTAAATTTACGCAATTGAAAATATCATCACTAATATGAATATGAATACTTAATGTGCCCCTTTTTTAAAAAAAAAAAATATGAAAGTTAGTAATATCTAAAATACTTAATATCAAACAATCAAATTAAAAATTAGAAATTAAAACATGTGGAAGTAATCAACATTATAAACAATTAATTTATGAACAGTTAAAATGAATGATGAATATAAAATGTTGCATGAAGGTTTAATATAAATATTCATTAAAAAAATAAAAATATCATATATAATTGAAATCCTTTTAAGTAATCTGTAAAGCTGTTTTGCCTTGACATGAATATGTTCAGTCTATTACAATAAGCGTAAAAAATAATATTGTTATATTTACATATTTAAATGATTAGATTAGCTTTTAGGTCAACGATGGTTTTAAACTGAATTTATTTATGTAAATTTAAATGATTCATATGTTAAAGTAAATGCTGGACTATATTTTTATTACCAAATAGAAACTGTCAGATCAGCATAATTTATAGAAAAAGTTTTGTTGCGACCAGAAATATAATATTTTTGCACTTTTTAATTAACATAAAAAATTGTATTAAAATTCCTTTATTTTTTTTTAGTTGACCTGATTTATTATTAAAGCATTATTTAGTGAAATGATAAAAAAAGAGTCAGTATAGTCAATATGTTTTTTGCTTATCGTTCTTATTTCAGAACGTACGAACGTCTCTCTCTTCAGTGTTACTAAACTATAAATGAAAAACTATGATTATTCAAACCACCTAGTCAAGTTATTTTACACCCGGAAATTTATTATTTTTATATATATTAAAAATTTTAAAGCTTTTTTAACGATTACCGTTTTTTTAAACTACGTTATGACGAAAACCGAAAGATATTTTGAATAATTTTACTTGTAAATTAATAATTTTAATTTTATTTTTTTAACGAATGTTGTTATTAATAAATAACTGTGGTGAAAGAATCGAATGGACATTCATGTTGAATAATTTAATTGTAATAATATTATAAATAACATAAAAAAAACATGTTTTTTATGTTGCATTTAGCACTGCGGCAAATACAACCTTGCAATCATCATTAAAAAGAGTCTTAATATAAAATACAAGTTTCTATGAAGTAATGTCGTGCAATGTAACATGCACGGGTATTGTCCGAGAACGAACTACATTTACCTGCTTTGATCATGATTTTTGTTATATAGGTATATTTTTTTTTTCTTCTGCATTAGAGAAATAATCTGTATTTTTGAGGGTTTTACAAAGAGAAATAACTGACACAAATAACAACTAGACTCGAAACAGCAATCTTTTGATTACCACCACTAAAGTAAAACGTAACTGTCGTGACGGAATCAAACCCACGACCCTTGCTTCAGCAAGCAGAGTCATTAAACACTAGACCAACGAGACCATAATAGTATAATATAGTTAACTCGTGGTAAACTAATTATTACCTATAAAATTTCATAGATTAAAAATATAATACAAAATTCTACTTAACTTTTGTAATATTCACATATATTTTACGTAACTGTAAAATATTATACATATTACAAGGTCAGAGCTTAAAATAAACCAATCAATAAGTTTTCAATATATTGTTAATTTTATTTATTATCTACATGCTTGTTTATTATTTCATATTAGAATGTTCCCGCCAATACTTTATTACAACGCAGCCATATTGATTTTAAATATTTGTTGATTTTAAATATTGTAAAATAATGTTAATTAGATATGTATCGTATTTTGTCGCATTGCGTAGAATTCTTTTTCCAGACAGATTGTCGGAAGGAATTATAAATCCCTATAAAATTGGTCGTTACTTTGCGTGTATTGCTTTCTCCTTTAAATGCTTACTCTACATTGTAATATGTATGTATATATGTAAATAATAATAATAATAATAATTTTTATTATATAAAAAACATATATATACAGTAACATACAAAATATACATACAGTAACAGAAACAACAAAATGGTACAAATTTGGAATTATAATTTTATAAAATCATTTTTCATTTCCATCGAAACGATTTTTTTAATATTTCTTTTAATAGTTCGTTAAAAACTTTTGAGAACATATATGCCACGCATTTCTATAATGTTATATGTTTCCTACAAAAGAAATTTTACAAGAAAAAGTGTCACTAATATACAACCCTCATTAATCATGTCTGCTAAAAATATTTAATTATGTTCAGTTTTCGGAAGGTTTATCAATCAACGTCTTTAAAGAAAAAAAAATGTCGTTGCTGTCACTATTTAGCTCTTACTCCGTATATATAAAATATTGGTCATATATCCATACGAACTATTCACAATGTTATTTTCTAAGTTTAAGAAAAAAAAAACAAATAAAATAACTATAAAATATGCTCTCTTTTCTGGTTGCGTGCCCTTGTATAGAGAGGGCCAGCACCGATTGAGATAACCTCCTCATCTTATGTCGACCTGGGCCTCCATTGACAGGTCTGAGACTCGAGGCCGCACCAAAACACAGCCACTGAAGGCAGAAATGTCGAGATAAGAGTCGATCAATACACTAACGTGCCAACTCCACACATTTCGTGACTTTTACCTTTTTTTTACATGACTCTGTCCTGATTTAACCAATTTTCTATTTATAATTTTTATGTGCTTCCTTTTTTTACTAAGTTGATATAATTTCTGGATAAATTAATCGCATAATATTTATATTGATTGTAAATTATGGTACAAAAATGAAACCAAGAAATGAAAAAAAAAAGATATAAAAAAATATATATATATATATTTTCAATTGTTTTACTATTAATTTCTCTAAATATTTCAAATCTTTGTCGTTTTTTATACTGTTTTGTTATTTTTTATTTATTTTTTGTTTTGTATTTTTTTGTATTCTCTTTGTACCCTTACAATTTTTTTTACAGTTTAACTCATGAGGCTTGATGGTAAAGAATATCTGTGGCATTATGCTTGCCTTTGCATGTTTGGTGCAAATAAATAAATAAATAAATAAATAAATAAATAAATAAATAAATAAATAAATATATTATATATATACTTTTATTTATTTGTTAAAAATCTGTTTATACGATTGACTGGTCTAGTGGTAAGTGGTCCTACTTGGGTCAAAGAGTGTGGGTTTCATTCCCACATGGGATAGTATTAGTGAGATCCATTATTTCTATATTTGTAAAACCCCAATGGACAGAGCGTATCTCTAGTGCAGGAGCCGTTTATTTATAATAACAAAAAAAACATATTAAGTTTGTATTTCTATGATAAGGTCAAGTCAAAGTTCAAGTCCTGAACGTTTTGATAAAATTCTCATTCTACATTTATTAAAGTTTATATACTATATGATGATGGATTTGCTGCTTATCCATTTTGTTATGTAATTGTAATATTTTTGTTTCTTCAAAATAATACTTCAATATCTCCTATAGCCCTTATAACCAACAGAAAATACAGTCACTAATATAAGAATTTATGTTTACTATTTTATATTATTTTATTTGTAAATGTACAAGGCAATATAAAAAGCTAACTACGGTACATAGTCGTTAGCGTCCTTGGGGAATATTGGTAACAATTCTAGAACATTTCCTATTTGAATGCAATTAATTTTTAAAACAAAAAAGAGCCGATTACCATGTAAAGCAATATAAAATAATAAAAAGAACATGTTAAAACATGTAACTTTAATTGAACCAAAGACTGAACTTCCTCTGCATGAATAAAATCTAATTTGTATGTATTTATTCATCTCTAATGGAAGGTGCATATTCATATCAAGATTCAGCATTTTCCGCATTGGCTTTTAACGTTTTTTCTCTGACGTAATTTAATTTATCGAGTTTTAAAAAAATCTCTAGTAGGGGTCATCTCCTATCTTAGTGGAAAAGAGCGACAAGAACACAGTGCGGGAATGTTAACGTCTGTTTAAGCGAAGGTCTCTATGAGAGACTTTTTGGCATCCTTTGTGCAACCATCAATCAAAAATGGTATATCCAAAAATATCCAAATTTCATACTGGTGATGGTTTTGAAAAAAAAAATCAAAAGAAAACAAAAAATGTAATAATGTGCCTCTTCATCAAAAAAATAATTGACTACAGAATGTGCCTACGTTTTATAAATGCAACCTCGGTGCTGTTTGCACCTCAATTCGCTCAATATGATAACACACATCGAGATTTTGAAAGCGCAGTGAGTCAAAATTGAGGTCTGGTTCACGCTCCTAGTCATATAAATGAATATTTAATGTTATCATCAAACCTACTTCGTCTTATTTGATTACCTATGTGCGTGAGTTAACGTCTTCTAGGCTCTGTAATTATCTCCTGAGTTTAGCGAGGAATATACTAAGACAAATAAGAGAATTGGTCTGGCTTTTGCCATAAAGTGTTTCATATACCGTGGTTTAATTTTATTATATTAAATATTATTTTTATATTACAATGTATACTTTATTAAAACTATTTGTGGTGGGCAAAATGTTCCTTCCATGTTGTTCTATCATATGTCATTTCAATGCAGTTCTTTGTGTCATATCTTTCTTCATACTCTATTCAAGTCCTTCGATTGCCCTTGTCTTTTATAACCTTACCCATTTATAAGTAAGAATGTTCTTGTTATATTTTGGGTAATCGCAATTTCTTTTCAAAGTCCTTTTTTCGTAAATTAATAATTCATTCCTTTCTTATCAAATATTATATTTTTCTGCCGTATGACATAAGCTTCAATTCTAAATAGTTACATCTCTTTCTTTTACCGATGGACATTAGTGACCAATACTACCAAATCACTTTCTCTTGTAAAAACTTTTACGAACAAAGTGAGCCATCTATACTAATAATTAATTTCCAAATAGTTTCTCTACTATACTACTATGTACAATTTTTTCTGATCCGCACTTAATTTCTTACTTCAAACAAATGGTTTTTCTCAACAATTCCATCCATCGTACTTTTTGTGCATTCAGTTTTTTGTTTTATTTGTCCTGTATTTCTAACCTTCCAAAATAAAGTAGGGAATTTTTGTTCGTAGATTGACGGACCGAGAACAAAACCTATTAAATGTCACTGTCTATGTCGGAGTAGGCGGATGCCAAATATATCCCTTACGATCTGGAACCTTTGATAGGCGGCCGAAATGTTGTAACAATTACTAGTTGCCCTACTTAAATAATTAGGTTAAAAGATAGATTAAAAATTTCGCACTTCATCGCTAGATGTAAAAGTCAATAGCTTTTTAAACGGCCTAAAGAAGGTAGACGATCAACCAATTACTAACATCAAAATAGCTTGGATATATGACAATTATCTTACGACACGTCTGAACCCTTTTGTCAAAGTTATGCAATTGGCTCAATTCAACTCAATACAATTTTATTTAAAGACAGAAACAATTTTGGATTAAAAATCAAAAAACCATCGAAGCCATCTATAAACAAATATTTAATAATTACCAAAAGATATACCATCACAAATCTCAAAAGATACAAATGCATCAGAGCTCGAGTCACGAGTTCAATTCCATTACCAGCTTATGATAAATGTTCAAACAAATTAAGTAGGCTTAGGATCGATTAGGAGAGCTCAGGATATAGACTTAACAAAATCCTTTATTTGGTAACAGAAAGTGGACAACTATTGAGTGCACTTGATAACGCTAGAAATACAAAACGATTTCTTGAACCTACAAATACAAAACGCGATGGTGACCATACGTTACTTTTGTATTTCACTAAATTTCTGGTTGCGCATCCTACTCCATGATTGGTGCCCAGCGTTATTCGGATTCCATTGCAATGCATTTCATTTTATAACTCTCTCAGATCATGGTAGTTTAGTAAGATGAAGTAAGCCTATCAAAATGTTCTACAAAATCTGTGGAGAGGCAATAAGTGCAGTCAAACACTTGCGAATCTGCAACGTCACGATAAAGTATTACTAATTATACGTAAAGCCAAAATTTCAAATGAAAATATTTCAATAGCAAGAACATAGAAGTGTATATTAATCAGAAAAGATCTATAGTTTCTTAAAGAAAACTCGTCATGCAGACTAGACATTTTTCGGTATTCTAGACAGTTAAAGCGCGTAACATTTGTGGATTTTGTTGTTAAGAAACAAACATTCCCACAGATCACGCAAGATAATGAAGTAATACGAATGGACCAAATAACTGACCAGGGATAGGTTTAAAGTTAATTTGTTCCCTGTAGAACAAGAGGTGTACCAGCGAAATCTTTTTATAATCTAGTTAAATATCTTGGCGTCTATTATCCTTTAATTTCTAGGACGTACTTCAAAGGCGGTATCAGTACGTTCGTTTCAAATTTGATTAGATATGGATACAGTGATAGAGAGGGTGTGTGAGCAATTTTGACCTACACCTGAGTCACAAATCCCAAGCACTTTTTGCACTCCTCCCTGCAACGCGATATGCCCGCACCTGCACGAAGAATCTAAGGAATGCTAAGAAGGTTCGTCTAAAGAGACCAAGTTTTGCAGACTGCAGAAGAAGAAAAGTTTCATATATCACTGATATTAAAGTATATATTTAATATGCAAAAAGTTTCTCTTCCTCTCTATTTATCTCATTCTTTTTGCTTACTTTTTCATGATTCGATATAATTCGTTTTATTGCTTAGGACCATGTAGTGTCGAAATAGATTTTTGATGTATTTAAGTTTTTATTTGACTGAAAACTATAAAAGTATTAACATTTTACTCTAGCACTGAAAGTAATAATTTATTATGTATATGTGAGCTTAAATTTAAATCTAGTTTTTAAACAGCACTTTTACATACGCATCTTATCCTTTAGATAATCGTACAGAAAATAATGGAACCTTCGAAAGATATTACAGTAAGATTAGTTTTTACCTATTTTAGAAAAAGAATAAAATATAAAGAAACTTGGATTGTTTTAACTGTTTTTTTAAACTAATAAGAGTTATGCTATTATTTTAAATCCTGTTCACAATATGTCGAATGTGTACGAATCACTCGGCTTTGTCGATCCATATCGGGTTGCACCGAGCGCATCCCTAAACAATTCGGGACGAATCAAAGAAAGTCGAGTCGACAATTGTAGCGGGGACGTGTTGGAGATTGAGGAATAACTTGTGGAGAAACACTGTATGCATGCCAACTAGACATATCGACGCTAGAAAGCAATCTTGTCGTAACTCAAAAAGTGGTAATATAAGATATATTCGTCATTTGAATCACAAAAGAATAGTGCATCGAATGATTCGGGTTTTTCTACAAAATTCTTATTCTCAGATAAGCTGTTGATTTTTTTTTAATATTTCAAAATGATATGGAGTTTGGCTTTGATATGGAGTTGTATTTATTGAAATTCCACGAGATTGCTTTCTTTTGTCTATATATACTAAGCTATGTTGACAGCGACGGAAGACTATGTTGGACGACATTCTTGATCAACTCGGTCGATCGACATTATCGTGTCTCGTGCTTATATTGTTAAAAATACATATAATGATACTATAATTATATAATATAAAAATATATAAAGATAAAGACAGCCGTGTGGTGGCGGCTTAGAATACAACCCATCACCCCGTTCTTCCCGAGGGTGCCGTAAAAGCCGGCTATGGGAATTCCGAGCGAAGACCCGCTCTACTGGTGGAACACGCAAGTGGCCCGGGTAGGTACCACCATGCAGTTGCGAAAAACTCGTAAAGTGACCGACCTCAGTTGGATCGCGTTTCGGGATCAGCAACTGCAAAGCCGGAAGATGCCAGGATCTCTGTTTTCGCAGTATACGTGGGACCTGCAGAGCATTCGCAGCGTCATAGTGAGGGTGGTGGACGCCAACCTGCCGAACAGGGAGACCTGTAGAAACGGTGGTGCCGCTGGCCGCCCGCGGCATAGTACAGGGGCCCAACCTGAACTAACCACTCAGGGAGGCTGCCCCACCAGGCCGCGCATAATCTCGGAGTGGCTCGTCGTGCCGGACGGTGACCGGATGGTGGGACCCGGCGACTACTTCCGGGGGGGTACGGGAGCCCTTCCGTTCGGCAGATCGGTTATCGTCATTCCTTACTGTCAAATGATAAAGCAATGCTCTTCACTTTGTCACGGGTTGCTGCGAGAACAGATATCCTTTCCACGCCTCCAATCTCAATCCCCTATGGCAGTGAAAACAAGATTAAAAGGTTTTACAGCGGCTACGCCACTCCCCACCAACACGCTATTGGAGGTGGAGTTCTCTAACATCCGTGGACTCCATTCAAACCTCAACGCCGTCCACCAACACCTGGAGACGGCTCGGCCAGCCATGCTTTTTCTGACGGAGACGCAAATACGTCGCCCGGATGACACGACATACCTGCACTACCCTGGTTACACACTTGAGGAATGCTTTCTCGCCAAAGCCGGGGTGTGCTTATTCGTTAGGGCAGATATTTGCTATCGTCGTCTGCGCTGCCTAGAGGACCCCTCCTTTTCCATCCTTTGGGTCCACGTAGATCTCGGCTCTTCAAGCCAGATTTACGTGTGTATCTACCGCTCCCATTCTGGTGATGCTGAGACAACTCGACTATTTGACCACCTTAGTCAGGCGGCGGACGAAGCGCAGGAACGGTTTCCGAACGCTAAATTGGTCATTCTGGGAGACTTCAACGCCCACCATGAGACCTGGTTGGGTTCTTCCAGAACTGACCACGCAGGACGAACTGCTCACGCATTCGCTCTCACGCACGACTTAACTCAACTGGTACTCCAGCCCACCAGGATACCAGATAGTTCAAGTCAAGCGCCCTCTTTGCTTGATCTCCTGTTGACGAGTCATCCAGCCCAGTACAGTGTTTCAGTCAATGCCCCACTGGGTTCTTCTGACCACTGTCTGGTCTGCGCCACAGTGCCTCTTGTAGCTCCGCTACAGACAGTAGAGGTAACGCGACGCTTATGGCACTACTCGTTAGCAGACTGGGATGGTATGCGGGACTATTTCGCTTCCATACCATGGGCCGAGCGCTGCTTTAAAGACAGTGATCCATCCAAAAGCGCCTCAGCTATCGCCGATGAAATCAGTTTGGCTATGGAATATTATATTCCATCCACTGAAGTCACCGGCGTTCGCAGATCAGGTCCGTGGTTTAATCGCCAATGCGCCAATACTGTGGAACACAAACAGGTGGCGTACCGCGCTTGGACTAGGGCCTACGCTTCACGCCATCCAGATGTTGATCAACTGAAGTCAGCGTATAACAAAGCCACCAAGGAATGCAAGAGAGCTTACATTAGAGCGGATGCCCAGCGTATTGCACGGCTTGGACAGGAACTTATTTCGTGTCCTACGGGTAGCCGTAGCTACTGGCGACTAGCCAAAGCCGTGCAATCTAATTTCTGCCAGTCTTCGCTGCCCCCATTGAGGTACCCAGATGGATCACTGGCTCATAACCCGCAAGAGAAAGCAGAAATGCTGGTTAATCTTTTTGCGGCTAATTCGTGCATTGATGACCGTAACGTGACTCCGCCGAAATTAACCAGTTGTGGCGTCACAATGCCGGAGCTTCGTATCAGGCAATGTGATGTCCGTGCGATATTACGGTCACTCGATGTCCGGAAAGCTAGTGGACCTGACGGTATTCCAGCGGTAGTACTTAAAAAATGTGCAGCGGAGTTGTCTCCACCACTGACGCGCCTCTACTGCCTGTCTTATTCCTCTGGAATTGTACCGCGGGCTTGGAGGGAGGCGAATATTCAACCGATCCCTAAAAAAGGAGACCGGTCAGATCCAGCAAATTATCGACCCATAGCCATCACCTCTATTCTATGTAAGGTGTTTGAGCGGATCATTAACACCCAGTTGATCCGCTACCTAGAGGATCACTCGTTAATAAACGATCGACAATACGGCTTTCGCCCAGAACGATCGACAGGTGATCTTCTAGCGTATGTCACGCACTTATGGGGTGAGGCTATGGACAGGCATGGTGAGTCGTTGGCCATTAGCCTGGACATGGCCAAAGCCTTCGATAGAGTCTGGCATCGTTCGCTTCTTTCCAAACTTCCTGCGTATGGTTTGCCTCCCCGTCTGTGCAACTGGATAGCCGCGTTCCTGAACGAGCGCCGAATTCGAGTTGTTTGTGACGGCACGGCCTCCGATTTTCATCAGGTTAACGCTGGCGTGCCGCAGGGGTCCGTGTTATCGCCCACTTTGTTTCTTCTGCATATCAATGACATGCTGACCCTTGGCAACATTCATTGTTATGCAGACGATAGCACAGTGCATGGTCGATATTACGGAAAATCGGCGTTCAAACAGGCAACCATAGAAGAAAAAAGACAACAACTTGTTGTTGAACTCGACGAGACCTTGAATAGAATATCTGAATGGGGTGTCAAGAACCTGGTCGAGTTCAATAGCAAGAAAACTCAGGTATGTGCGTTTTCAGCAAAAGTGTCCCCATTCCTTCCCCTGCCCTCGCTTCAGAATACTCCACTACCACTACAGGGCCGCCTCAACATCTTGGGTATGGATATTAACGGAAATCTTAACCCTAAAAATTATATCGAGAGCGTCATCAAAACAGCGTCTTGCAAACTCGGAGTCCTGAACAGGGTGAGACGGTTCTTCACGCCGGAGCAGCTGTGTCTGTTATATAAGACTCAAGTTCGTTCCTGTGTGGAGTACTGTTCTCATCTTTGGAATGGCTCCGCACAGTACTTATTAGACGCTCTCGATCGGTTACAGTGGCGTGCTATCCGCATCGTCGATAGCCCAGAGGCTTGTAAGACCCTTGAGACATTACAATTGCGAAGAGATGTCGCTTCACTGGCAGTCTTCTACCGGTACTACCACGGTGAGTGTTCTGAGGAGCTCTTTGACCTGATCCCACCCTCTCCTTTCCTATCCCGAACAACACGTGCAGGGCTAAGGTGTCACCCCTTCACCGTTGACATCAAAGGAACAAGAACCAAACGGTTCGGCACTGCGTTCATAAACCGAACGGCAAAAGCCTGGAATTCTTTACCAGCTCATGTGTTCCCTTCTTCATACCATCTTGGGTCCTTTAAGCGGGGCGTGAAACGCCATCTTACGAAGCCGCCATAGTGAGGGTCAACATATCATATTGGTAGTTCACCAATAGGAATGTTGACCTCCATCTTTGGACTCCACTGACTGCTTAACATCAGGCACAGTGGAGTCATTATGGTAGGCTATCTATATAAAAAAAAAAAAAAAAAAAAAAAAAAAATAAACCAATAAGTTTGATAAAAAACTATTTTATAAGCATTAAGTATTTCCTCTATAACAGTTTTAAAGATGAAAAAGTCCTGTCTGATGCTACATTACGTCACACAGCAGAAAGTTAAATTGTTAGCAAATGTAGCAATAAAACTACTGTTTTGTACCCAAAATATGTTGAGTTAAAAGTATATTAAACTTACCGGAATACAACAATACTATATTAGTTGACTTAGTGTGAAGAAAATTTTAATAAGCGATCACAATAACTTCTTTATTCTCGAAGAATTATATTGTTTTTTTTTAAAACGTATACACGGAAACCATAGATAAACATAATGCTTAATGATTTTATGAGGAAATGGATCTGACTAATTAGCACACATACACATAAGTATTACTGAGAAAAAAAGAAATATATATGATATCTTTTAATCTAGATATTTATAAAGAAAAAGTAAAGTCCATGGTGAAGATATATAGACAAGTAGACAATATTGACGTCACCGATCTCAAAAGAATGTGGGAGTCAAATAACGTTCCACTCCCCTATAACTGTGATGTCAACGCGATGGTAATCGAGTTTACTCATAAAATCATAAGTATATTCGATATCTTGGCCCCTTTAAAACTTGGTTACTTTAAGGCTCATCAATATCCGTGGATTACATTTAACGTAAGTCAAATGATGCTAATACGCGACAAAGCCCATATAAGGGCTAGAAGTACATCTAAAGATAGTCATATTTCGTATTACAAACAACTGAAAGCTATAGTTGATACTGCGTTAATTAGGGAGAAGACTGCTTATTTTACTTATTTCATTAACTATAATGTAAACAATTCTAAATTTATGTGGAAACATCTTAACCGACATATCGCATATAAGAATAGATACAATTATTTACCACCTAATCTAAGCCAGCCAAATGTTTTAAACCGGCATTTTCTTAATGTCCCCGGCAGTATATTGGTATCTCAATCATATATGGATTTCTTTAAATTTAATTTATTTAGTGACAAGATTTTCAATATTAAGCCCGTAAATGATTTAACTGTGTTAAAAACATTGCGTAGTGTGAAATCACAAGCTATAGGTTCTGACAGTATCTCTTTAGAAATGTTGAACATTTCCCTTCAATATGTTTTAAACAATATCGTTCAAATAATTAATAAATCAATAGAGACGAGTACTTTTCCTCTACTCTGGAAAAAGGCTATAGTTAAACCACTACCAAAGAAGGACAACCCTGTGAATCTAAGTGACATTCGACCCATCAGTATCTTACCGTGCTTATCAAAGATTTTAGAAAAAATAGTTTGCAGACAACTTGTACAATTTCTAGAAGCCAATAATATATTGCCTGGAGTTCAGTCAGGCTTCGGGAAGGGTAGAAGTACTACTACTGCCCTTGCATGCATAATTGACGATATATTGTGCGCGCAGGATACTGGTGAGGTAACTATTTTAGTACTTCTGGATTTTACTCGCGCATTTGACACCCTTAATCTAGCGCTACTACTTTCAAAATTAAAATTTTATGGTTTCAATGACGAGTCTGTAAATTGGTTTGAAAGTTACTTATTTAATAGAACGCAAGTCGTAGAAGTTATTCATGAGGACGGTTCAAAAACTCTTTCCGATTGTAGCACTATCTGCAGGGGCGTGCCCCAAGGCTCAATCCTTGGCCCAGTTCTATTTTCTCTGTACTGTGCTGATATTGTTAACAGTATACAATATTGTAGATATCATATTTACGCGGACGACATACAACTGTATATTTCATGCAAACCTTCTAATTTGAACAGTATACTTAAAAACCTTAATGCAGACTTAAACAATATTGTTAAATGGTGTGATTCAAATAATCTCATTTTGAACCCTACTAAAACTAAATTCATGTTACTAGGAACCCCCCATCAACTACGCAGATTATCAAACTTTACACCATCCATTGTAATACAAAATACAGAGTTAGAACGCGTCTCTGAAGCAAGAAACCTAGGGGTTTTAATGGATGAAAATCTTAGATTTGAGAATCACGTAAAACAAACAATTCGAGCTTGCTACTATCGCCTCAAATTAATGTATCGCGTTAGAAAATATTTAAATATAAAAGTGCGTGTCCAACTATGTGAGGCCTTAATTCTTTCAAAGCTCAATTATGCTGATGTTGTTATAGGTCCAAGACTTTTAGCACGCACTAAGCGCCACATACAGAGGGTTCAAAATGCCTGCGCAAGATACTGTTTTAATATTCCTTCTCGATCTCATGTTACACCTTTTCTAAATAATGCCAAGATTCTGAAAATGGACTATCGTAGACATTTACACTTTGCTACACTTTTGTTTGGGGTAATTAGATACAAAATGCCTCCTTATTTGTACCACAAACTAAGATGGGTCGGTGAAGACCGTCCAACTCACTATACTAGAGCTTCTTCGTATATGTTGAGTATGCCTCTATTCAGTACAGCAGCATTTCGTGGTAGCTTTAAATATGCGGCGACTAAGTGCTGGAACAACCTCCCTCCCCCTTTACATAACGTAAGATTAAAAAACACTTTTAAATTTAAATATAAATCTTATCTTTTGAGTTTACAGCTACAAAATAATACCTAAAACAACTATATATTGTCTTTTATATTTTTTATTTATTTATTATTATTCTTTATTTTTTATGGTGTATGTGCTGTTTGTGTTTAATCATAAATATATAAATATATAAGTATATATGATTGTTGGAAGTGGTTTTACTTAGTATATTATATACATTTATAATAATCTACATATAATACTATATATATTTTTCCTTATGTTCGTGTCGCTCGCTACATATATTAATTATATAATGGCATTTTGTAAGCTGGTATATTTATTTTTTTGATTCTTTTTTTTTTTTTTTTGTTCCTATCTATTGAGTCTATAATTGTTTCTTGTATTTGTAGTGTGTCAGTGTTTTAAAATTGTAACTAAATACATGTTTTAAGATTTTGTAATGTTGTTTAATCGGTCAAAATTAAATGTTTGAAAAGTGCGACGTCGCTCAATGAATGGCAACCACAGAATACCAGCGTTGAGAATGTTTACTATTCTCAACATAAGCTGAGTGGTCCACCAATTTGGACAACATTATTATAATATATATGTATAAAATAAGAACAAACTTTATCATTTTATTATTATTATTATTATTTTTAAGTTCAGTCCATTTTACTGTTCTTGTTTATATTCTTTTCGATATAAATGTGTTTATATTAAGTTTCTTTCCTTTTTTTTGTTTTTTGTATGTACGTATCTGTTGTGTTGTCCAAATAAAGAGTTTTGATTTGATTTGATTTGATTTGATTTGATTTGAAATAAAAATAGGATAATAACAAATATAATAAAAATATTGTATAAATTATTTCTATTTCTATTTTTATTTTTTATTATCATTAAAAAAATACAATTTAAGTAAATAATCGACCTCCACAGCTATCATGAAATTGGCGACCTTTTTGTCGAGTCATATCATGTCCGCGAGCTGAAATTGTAAATAAAAAATAATTTTAGTAATATATAGAGATTTATATTTTAATTACTTATTTATTAAGTAATATTGACAGTCGATTGGTCCAGTGGTCAGTGGTTGGTCAGCATACCTGCTAAGCGTAATGGTTTGTGTCCGTTATTAATGTTTACGAAACCCCCTTGATACAGAAATTATTTCTTTAGTACAGAGTTCTTTTTTATTTTAATAAATTACTAATGCTAAAGCTACACAGCTTAATAATTATTTACCAGTAATATGGTTTTTTTTTGCCAGCGGATTATTTTCGAGAACATGGTTGATATCATGTCCTGAGTCAGCTGTAACTGTGCTCCTGTCGTGTTGTGGTTTCCATTGCTGTTTCATTCATCGTCATCGCCGTATATCTTCTATGACCTGAACTAATGAAATGATATTATTAAATTGTCAATACAAAATCAATCTATACATAATAATATATTCTCGGTTATTTTAAGAAAACCGTCTATTTTCTATGTTAAACGATAATTTTAAAATATTTTTTAGGTTAACCCTATACATTGGAGGAGATTTCGTGTACAGCAGTTATTATTTTTTAAATATAACTATTAGTGTATTAACATATTTTAATCAAAAGTCTTCTTTTATTAGGTTCTACCGTAACCGACAAAGTATATAATTGTACACATATACATATCTTTCACAATTAAAAATATGTAGTATTTTTCCCGTTTTATCTTTTTACGGAATACACACAAGTACTTAGGTAAAGTGAAATTTTAATTATACTGAAACGTTATTTTTAAAATACTCTAAAAACTGAATTTCAACGTAAAATTTTATGCAGGAATAGCAACCTCGAAAGTTTTCAGATATTGTGCAAAAACGTGACATATTTTTTACTTGCTAATGTTAAGTAATTTTAGTGTCAGTGAAGTTACTAAATTGTATATATATATATATATATTGTTTTGGTTTAATATTATAATACTGAACAAAAAAGAGTTAACAGGCATAGACAGAGTCAATAGTTAAATTTTATGTTATTATGTTAATAACTGTTTCTCACGACTCTATTAGCTGTGACTATACAGACTGTGCACAAGAAAAACACAACGACATTTACAAAAATTTTAGATTTTCGTCTTAAAAGTAACCTGATTTAATACAGTTTTTAAATTATTAAAAATGATTATAATTATGACACCTATCTTTTAAATTTGCTAAATAATTCCAGGAATTGCCGCGTTAAAACCAACTACAAGACAAACTTTTTCATTTTTATATTATTAGATGTTAGAAACCTCACAATCTCTTTTTCCAGGAACACGCCATATTTAATAATGTTTAAATAATTTATCCAACATGCTTAGGAATGTCATCATGGTTAAGAATAAACTAAAATAATCAGGAGCGCGAACAAGACCTTTATGTTGACTGGCTGCACTCACAAAATTGTCGTCGTCGTATCAAAATTTTTGGGCGAAACTTTTTTCCCATTGAAGATTGTTATATAACGACATCGAATATTTGTTTTTTTTTAAACCACCCCCAGACTGATGTCTATTAGTGTGCAAATTTTTGAAATATACCGTTTTTGATTGATTGCCCAAAGGATGCAGAAAAGTATCTCATAGAGAGCATCGCTCAAAAAAATACTTCAGTACTTTTCTTTTATATAACAATGTATGTATAAATGTGTTCTCAAGATAAAACATTACTGTCACTTAAGAAGCCGATTATTTTTCGTTAAACATGTATTTAGTTACGCAGACGCAGCGACCTAGACTTAACCGGATAATATTATTGGTAATAGAATTAAAAAATATTCAAAATTACATATAATTCCATTATTTACGTAATTAAAATTATCTTTTTTCATATATTGTGTAAAAATAATATTTTAAATTCTTTAGTTTACTTTGAAGTAATAGTGTCTCTAGGAACACTTTTGTTTTTTGGGTAATTTGATGAAAATATCAATAAAATCCGTCAGCCGTTTAAGTGTAATAACTTTACAAAGACGAGGACGAACAGACAAAAAGAAAAAAAAAATTATAAGTCCTGACAAACAAACAGACAATAATAACTTTACGCATTCTATTTTAAAATAATAGTACATTTTTATAAGTGTTTAAAAATAAAAATAAGAATTAATTGCTTCTTTTAAAGTATAGAGGAAGACATTATTGATGATGAAAAGATATTAAGATTTGATATCTCGTTAATTTATAATAATTATTAAAGGAAAAAAATGAAAACTGCATTTGTATAAACATTTAAAATTACTTTCACCTTTCGAAAAAGAAAAAGTGAAAAAGACATCCATATATCCATTCATCCATCGACGTAAACTTTTACAATTATAATATATTAGTAAAATAAATGTTTTGGAAGCTGAATTTTAGAAAAAAATTGAGACTCGATTTCAGAACTATTTGTTATCTATAAATTTGTACGAAACCTTCGGTGTGCGAGTTTTTTTCGCATTTGATCGTTTTTCTTCAAACCTAATGTCTTGCAATTTTTGTATTACATTATATGTCAATTTCATTATTTTTTTTTAATTTTAGTCCTCCAGAGCAGACAGGCAAAGGCTTTTACACCATGCAGTCTGGTCTTAAGTCTTCTCATACGTCAAAGTCAAATAAAAAATAAATACATTTGAACCGTTTTATTTCATTAGTTACATTCCATCCATTTTGTGAACAGAATATCACAATTTAATAACATTCTTTCGCACATATAATAAGAATTTAAAACTTTATACACTACAGAATATTAATAAAATATATTTATTTAATAAATCTTATTCGATGTTTTGACATTTATGCATAGACAAAATATGTTATTTAATATTTCAACATGTAAAATAAAAAATGAATATCAAAATGCTATTTGTAAGTACCTATTATTATTAAAATTTACTCTAACAGTAAATAGAGATGGTCCTGGAAACATAAGGTGTTCTATTATTTATAGGAAATTGAAGAATGTCCAATAATTTTATCCAAGAGATAATTAAATATTTTAATTTTATGGCGGGAAAGTCGGTTGTCATCCAGAATCAAGCTGCTTAAATCAGTTTGACCCTGTTGACCTTATTCAAGGTTTTACTTGGCGCAAAGTGCTAAAGGATCTTCCGATAGGTCACGTTGGCCAAGTCTGTGTAAGATGGGTATCGTCCTTAAAAAGGTCAAGAAATCTTGAAAAAAATTCATAACACACAACGGGTATCCTTAATCTTTTGATCTAGATTTTTATTTTGTAATAATTTTTTATTTTATTGAAACCTTTTTTTATATAACATAACAACATAAAAATTTATAATTTTTGTTTTGTTTTTTATAATACAAATTGTGTCTTTGACGTCTGATGGAAAATCTGAACGGCCGCCTTGTTTATTTATAAATAATTATTTTTCTGTTTATTAAATGATATAACAGAAATATATACTTCCATTAAAATGGCAGTATAAATAATATACTTAGTTACGTGTTTTATAAATTTTATTGTATAACTTACAAATCTTAACTGATATTATAAAGCGGAAAAGTTTGTTTTAAATCGCTAATCTTCATTCTTTTTAAATTTGAATTTGAAATTTTGATTTGAATTATTTTTTATTATGATATTATATAGCATTACTACTGCTCATATTTATCCAAATAATATCAAAATTGAACGCGACTATAACCAATGTAATATAATATAAAACTTTTATTTCTTCAAAAATTAAATATTATTAATACATAATTTAAATAAAATGATTGTATACCACACTTCTGTTGATCTTGATTGGTCACAGGGTTAGCAAAAAACAACCAATTCCGCAGAGAGACGCCACTGATAACATTTAGGCGTACGCCATGTTTTTACTACCTGGACGGTAAATATCAAGTATTTTTATGACGCTTGTCATTTTCAGTAAGAAATTGAATTGGAAGTACAGGAATTCTTGAACGAAATACTTTGCCATTTGCGTTACAAAGTTTCTTTTTTAGATTTGGTCAACATTTTATAAAATTTTATTTGAATTTTTACAAATTATATTAAAATTTGCACATAAATCATTGATATATAATAGATAATAATATATATATTATTCATGTTGTAATCAAATCAATATATTCTACTGTACCGATAGTGATTATATACCTAATACTTTAATACTTTAAATACAAAACTTATACAGAAAATATATATATATATACAGATATTATATATATATGTTGAACGAAAAAAATACGTTCAGAAATCAAACATGAGAACTCTGAGAAATAGTTACTTTTGCCAATTTAATTTTGACACTAACTATAAAAGGGTTTCAACTAAACATATAATATGTGAATACATAAAAGTTTATAACTTCATTCTAATAACTATAAAAAAATAAGATATTTTCAGGAATAACACTTGATATTACGAGAATCATTATATTTTTTTAAATAATCTATTTTAAATGTTATTAGAAGATCGTAAAACTAGAATTAAAATGATCTAAGCTCGGGCAACCCTACAAAACAATTTAATTTATAAAGTAACGTGTGTAAACATTCTAACTGGAATGAAACTTTAATTGAGACGACAACCCCCCCCTGCCTATCACCCCCATTAGCAATTATTAAAGCAAACATTGCTACGGTCACACGTCACGCACACTTTGCATAAAACAATTCCCACAGAAAGCGTTAGCACAGAAAAGCTAATTCCACATAAGTCACAGATCTGGGACGTATTATACGGATAAATGAAATTGACATTGTGACGATTAGTTTAGCTAGTAGTAAGCTTTACATTACTTTTAATTCGGTCGGGTAATACGCGTAGATGTACGCAGTCCCGCAGTGGCGCCTGAAACAAGGAACCTTGAACCCTCCCTCCCGCCTCATTCCCCTCACCCCACTCCCCGCCGGCCTCGAAATACCCTCTTTTTGTTTTCTTTATCAGTCTCACGTACAACTAATTTGTAAACTCTATTTTTATTTATATATTAATAAAGAATTTGTGTTATTTTTGAGAATTTAATTTTTTATGTTTGTCATAAGTTTATAATTGAAAATAAGTTTATTAAATAATATCTATTTTGCATCTTTTAATCATGTGTTTGTTAAGAACAAATTTGCATCACGGATGTTTCTAAAAAAACAAAATTAGTAAAAGACAAAACAGTGTCGTTACTGGAGAAGGTCAATGAAATGCCGCAAATTTGGTCTTCCACAAAGCCTCAAAACCCGTATTTCAACATATACCTAAGTAACTTTATAATGGACCAAATGTTTAAAACATTCCCAAAAAGTATAAAACAGCTATAAGATAAAATCGAATTCAATACCTTATTTAAATAAACTGAAGAAAATAATCCAATACTTATAAATTTCAAATATTCTTCAGCATTGTATCGCTGACTACCAAGTTGTATCGCTGACTACAAGTCGTGTCGCTGACTACAAGGCTAATATCCTCATAAGAGATACTCGAAGGTCTTAGTCTTGAACAGAGATCAATGAAATGAAAACTCGAGACGCGATTGAGATTATTTGTCATTCGCGCTTTACCCTCGCAGACTGTCTTTGATATATAAGCCTGAAATTCATTTTCGTTTGATAATATATAAACTAGATATAGCCAGCGGATTCACTCGTGTTTTATTATATAAAGAATACAGATATGGTGTTACATTTGCGCAATCACATGTTCTATATACTATAATCTAGGTTAGTGGAACTGCTTATGAACTATAGAAGGACATTTAGATAGACAGACATAAATAAATTTCTATAGTTATTTATACATAATACGTGTACGTGTAATATAGGACCTCAATTATTGGAAGTTCTGACAGCCATCTTTTATTATTTTCGACTTTGCAACAATTTACATTCAACCTCTTTCGATAAAAAAGTATTTAACTTTAACAGAAACAAAACAGCCAATCAGTATGGTTTAGAAATAAATTGTCTATAAAGAGCAGTAATATACAATGATTAGAGATCTAGGCTGGGTATTCCCCGTGTTTTGCGGCGAGTCAGGCTGTCGGTGCGGCTGGCACGCTTCGTAACTCAGAAACTAGGTCACTCGAGGGTGTGATGGGTGGGGGCTATTATTACCCTTGATTTTGCATTCTTATATTGGATGCATTGATTATGTCTATGTCATTCTAGTTTATTAAATTGGTACATAAAATTTACCAAAATTGTAATATAATAATAGTTCTGTAACCAACAACACCTGCAATGCAGTTTATTTTTTTAAACATATTTTTAAACTATTATTTTAATATCAAAAGTATGTTGATTAATTCTGTATATTTGATGATAAATATTTACTAATTTACAGTTATTACATTAAAAAGGGCGAAAGGGATAAACTTTTTGGAGTCCATTGCAGTTAAGTGGGCGTATCAACTATTAATAGCTTTATAGGACCCGCCTTATTCACTCAATTTGATTATTAATCTAGTTAATTTCAAGTAACTAACTCAACTATATTATATTATACTATTTACTCTAAGTCAACTAACCTTTTGAAATCGCATTGTGAGAAAATCAAAATATGTTTAATATATGTCATTTAAGGGTAAGTTATATCTTTTTTAATGTTATTAACAGCAACCAAACCTTAATATTATATTATAAAAGTAAATAAATATATTATATATAATATTAAATTGCTACAATTGTTTACATAACATAATAGGTTTTTGTATAAGGCGTCGTTATTTTTTTTATTACAGCTGAAACGGGCTTTGTCTTTTCCAGACAAGGCTACCAAATATAAATATAAAATAGCACGGCATTGAATGAAAAATACTGGTATCTGGTCTATACAATGATGACCCAATGTTGGAAGCTGATTTTCTTAAGTATTATTTTGTACTGTTTTGTTTATATATTGAATAATATTCATTTTAATGTGCGAAGCTTTTATGAGAGACTTTTCTGCAACCTTTGTGCAAGCATCAATCAAAAACGGTATATCCGAAAATAATTTGCACACTGATAGACGTCAGTTTGGTGGTGATTTTAAAAATAATTTAAATATTCAATGACGTTGAGGAATAATCACGGAAAAACTAAAATCCTATAGATTTTCATGGGAAATATTTTTCTGGTGAAAATTCAGAAAAAAATTTGAAAAAAAATAATAGTTGAGGACTGAAGGCCTCGCCGTTTCTAAATGTGGTTTCAGTGTTATTTGCACCTCGCTTTGCTCAATATGCTAAAACAAAGATATTTTGCGAGCGCAGCGATTCGAAATTGAAGTCTGGTTTGAGCTCTTAGTACGATGAATATATGAAGCCTGAATTGGATTGTTTTGTTGATGTGGTTTAGCTTTATCGAAGGATAAAAGTATGGTGTAATATAAATGCTAAACAGCCTTGGCTGAGAGCTGGTATGATACTATCTTTCTATATTTACCAATTTCTAAACGCACAGCTTTATTTTCAAATAACAGAGTTATTCCACTTTAAATATTAGATTACATCATCTGATATCATATCACATATAAAGTTGATAGACCAATCAAAGTTAAGCTTTTTCGCTTATTTTTCAAAGTTTTAAAATTGTCTGTGGCTTGGTTCTTTGTCTTGAAAGCAAAGGCGCTTCTCTTCCGGAATTACCGCAGCACCTCGCTAAAGCGCTACAGCGCTTTATACACTAGGTGTCACGGAATATGGAACAGCGTCGCTTCTCTATTGAAATGAATTTCTCTTTTAGTAGTCTTTGAAACCCAACCTTTTCATTTTCATAAGACAAAAAACATAGCAAGAGCTTGAATTTTTTGTATAAAACATTAAAATAAAAAAGTATAACAGTGTGTTATTGTCGTTACAATATTGTACGAAAGTAGTAGCGAGTTTTTATTTCTGTATTAGTTTGTACAAACTCTTTTACTGTATTATAAAAGTTTAAAAAAAAAGCAGTTATAAATAGAACATTAATCATGTGTAACTTTTCGAGTTATTTTGATATATTAATTATAAATTGCAATCTATTTGTGTAATGTTCGCCCACAAAAGCGGTTAAGGGTGAATTAGTATCTATATAAATCTCTAATTTGTACACAGCAGAGTATTGTTTTGTCTTGAATGAAAATATTGTTTAGTGTCTAAGTGCGATCAATATCACTACATATTAACTTCAAACTTATGCTTTGAGTTAAATCGAGTTTAATTATTCGTGTGTAATAAACCTACAGCCGTTATAATCATATCATTATATTACAATTAATTTTTGTTTGAATAAAAAATAAATTAAAAAAAATTATCGTTAGATTTAGATAAGATTGTTTCAGAACTTTTATAAATTTAGATATTGCAATGTAAATATCTATCTATCTTATCTTATATCTTTTAGAAGTTAATAATAATATATATTTTTTATTGTACACCAATAACAGTATAAATTTAAAAAAAAACAGAACAAAAAAAAAACACAGTACAATGGACGGCCTTATCGCCTTAGGCGATTTCTTCCAAGCAACCATAAGAAAGGAAATAATTCTTTTGAAGGCAGGTGGTGCAAAGTTGTAAATAAGCAATAGACATACATGCAAATAATTACACTCTAATACGTATAAATATACATATATACTTTATACTATAAATATATATAATAAACTAAACAATATTTAAAATTACAAATTATAATATGTTGTGTAAGTAAATTCTAGTAATAAGTCATCCTAACTATTTAAGGTCAGATTCTTGACGGATTTTTTAAATATTTGTATGGATTTGGACTTGCGTACATCTAAAGGTAATTCGTTCCATAATCTAATAGCAGAGACAGTAAAAGGAGTGCTTGTAGAATTTAGAGTTATGGACGGGTAATTCTAATGTGAGATGTCGTGTTGAACGAAAGTCCAGAGGTGAACCAAGAAGACTAAATCTCTTCTTTAAGTATATGGCTTTTATTTCAGAAATGTATATAAAGTTGGATCGTAAACTAATTTTACGATTCCATTCATATTATAATTTGGATTTTCTTCCGAAATATACTTAAAATTCTGAAGATAACTCTTAAAATACTTTCTGTAATGTCTATTTTGTTCATGTCATGTAAAAGCATATGTACGAGTTCCCAAGTAAAGTTTATTAAATGGCCATAATAAAAACCCTAGACTGATTGCCGTCGGTATAATTATATTCACGGTGCCTTTTGATATATAAAACATTAAATATGTTTCTGAAATAATAATATAAAGGTAATTTGTTAAAGTTTCTTTATGTGCTTAGAAAGTGGATAAATGTCTATTAGAATCTTCATTCCAAAAACTCTGACTCACAAAATAAATGGGGAGGTCAACGACCTGTTTTTAGTAGATTAATGTCTATTAGTTTTACTTGTTTTATAATCTAAAATTTACAAAGTTATATTTAAATATACTTACACTAAATTGTTTCTTTGGCTTAAAACACTTTTAAATTAAATCATCTATATGTATTAGTCCTGCGTCTAATTTCTTATTATAAATATATTTTTTCTATTTATGAAATTAATATTATTGGTATTTTTATTTATAAAGTAATTTGAATAAAGTGAGTGTTTGAATAATTTAAGTTAATTCTAAAAAGAAAAACCATATTTTATATAAATTCTCCGTTAAACTGAATGCTATTTAATATTTTATAAAACCTTTTTATAAAAGAGAAAATATAAAAATAAGGTTTTATACTAATGTAATAAAGAAATCGAATATTTTATTACGAAATTTGCTTTCATTTAAATATTAATAAAAATATGAAACGATCAAAAAAGTTTTTATATAACTCCAACCACTTATCGGAATTAGCAAGTAATTTGTACAGGAACCTATATTGATCGACAAATGAACCTGCAAATACTGGGGTCATGCAGCAGGTTATCTACCGCTGACCGGGTCGAGGAAATCGATCGGGCCTTGTAGCAGTTAGACGCCAAATGCCAACCCATTGTGTCTGTTATGTTTACTGGAAATTTATATTTAATGCGTTTTGTTTAGCGAACATTATGGCCTGACAAAATAATCTGGTATTACTTTATTCTTTTGTGTATTGTGCGTGACAAAAGCCGTACAGTTTGAGCGTTAATGTCCCCAAGATATCATTTGTGTCACATGATTCAATCAAGCAACGTTGTACAGGAAAAAATGTCAACAGACGATTCACAGAATAAGGGTCTGCAAGGTCAACCAACAACGTAATTCCCAGAGGAAAGACTAACGCTCTTAATGAATTAATGACAGGAATAAAAAACTTGAACCACGTCTACAGGAGCTGATATCTGAGTGGTCAATATTTATCATTTAGGGCAGTAGCTTCTAAAAAAAGGTCTACGCTTGGAGATAGATTTGTTGCTTAAAATTTCATTGGATTTCTCTTTTTTGTCTCTATCTAAATAAATATATGTTTATAATATTTTTCCAAAAATTACTTAAAACTGACAAGAATTGTATGTCTATGATGCTAGCAATGAATCATACCGTACAACAAAAGATTTGATATCAAATTAGTCACTCTATCTTTGTCTTTGTGAAACCTCGTGTGTACCGATGATAATGTCTAGTCTACTCAAAGAACTGTCAAATAAAATTCTAGTAGTATTTCAGAACAAAATAATATTAATATATATATATGTATGTATTATATACTAGTTTAAGGTGAACTCTGAGTGTCTACAGTTATGTTAAATATTTGATGTCATGACAATTAGTAAATAGTGGTCATAGTTTAACTATGTTGTATAAAACATATAGTATTCACAAGGATTATTTCTTTACTTATAACGTGCCTACTAACACAATTAGTACAACCACTACCAAGTTTTAGTTATAAGTCTACCTCTCCATATTTAATTCAAGTGATTCCAGATTGTCGTCAAACATAGATAAGTATTTATAGACAGACAGACGAATAACTTGATCAAAAAATTGTTTATTCTATTTAAACCAAGTAAATATAAATGGGATTTGAAGATCAAGGCAACCTTAACTACGGAGTTTTTCTTATTTTCTGTTCGGTTTCTGATCTATTTATTTCTATGATATTTTTATTTTTATTTTACATTTTGTAATCATGATATTTTATTTCATGATATATAATATATCGTATTCATCTATCATCTCAATCGATTAATTTTATTTTATAAAACACTTTGAAAGCTGAAAGGTGTTAAATATAACCTTAACTTTTACTGCTTACTTATTTCTTTGTTTTAATAAGCACACAACATTTTGATATATTTTAGTAGTACCTCTTTAAAAAACTCATGATGCAGTTGGCGCCAAATTACTATTACAGCTTTGCACCGAAAAAATGCGCATTCGTGCTCAAGTGCCCGAAGCACTCTCGTTAACAAACTTAAACAAACCAGAGAATTGTTTAATTTGCTAGCAATTAAAAAAATTAAAGATATATTAATAACAATTTCTTATAATTATGATATTAGACATAAAACAATTATTTTTATACCTATCCCTGTTGTGTATTGGTTTTAATACAAATAAAATCAACATGTACGTCCTAAACTAACCATTATGGAGACCCCTTTCTGTTTTATCTAGTTACAAGCTCACTTCGCACACGCAATGGTTTATCCGTCACGATATGTTCAACTGACACAGAAACACATTTTTATTAGATAAAAATATTCAACATTTATTTATGATATACTTTTATTATACATAAACTTTATTTACATACAGAAATATACTTAATATATATATATTACTTATTTTTGCCTGTGCTTTTGCTACGTAGTATAGACACCTAAACAATATTGATTAGTATTTTATAAAATTTTTAGTGGTATGTTGGTAAACTTTTATAATAAAAATACCTGTAATGATCTATAATTATAATGTTGGTACCACCGTAGCATTATAAACTGTTTGATATGTCAGAGTTCAAGATCAGGGGATACTAAAGGTCGTTTTGACAGTAAAGAGAATCCATGACAACTAAACTTATAGTTTTATATACTTATAAATATTTTTTGAGTATAATTAATAGTAATATTATAAATAGTTCATATTTTTGAAATAATTGCGTTTCATATTCTGTATTATATTGGTAAATTATAAAAGAGTAACTATAAAAAAATATTTTTATCGATTTTTCATTTATACCATTTAGAGATGTAATAATAAAGACGAGGGAGGAAATATCTTCTCTCCTTGTCTATCTTGCGTTGGGCTATTTGCGTCAATTTGAAAAACAATTAATATTATTTATGAAAAATAAATTATTTTTCTTGAATGTTGGTAATTGGTATTTATATCTGAAAAAGAAATGACGTGCTGAATTTTGAAATACCAATATATTAAACATTTACCCTAATGCTTAATATTTTTTGTGCTTAAATCTTTTGAATCATGTTGACAATAAAAAATAATAATAATCTAACATTCTAACAAGAAAAGAGTTTTTTTTGCTGAAAATTCATGACGAGTATTGTGATGTTAACAGTGTTATTGAAATATTTGAAATTCACGAAAAAATTACATTCAAAGTACAGTCCGATTAAAATTTAAATTATTATCAAAATAATGTAATTAAATATAAACTATAATATATAAGTGAACATTGTAGTATACAGAAGTTATTAACAGTATCTACTGTTAATAACTTCTACTTTGCAACGCTTAAGCAAAGTAAGCTCCTCAAGTGCGATGAAGTAGTTAAGTAGTTTCGTTTAAGAGACTTAAGAATACTGCAATTATTAAAAATAACTACAATGTTACACGAAGTCTGATGAAAATGTACGCATATGTACATTTTCATCAGACTTCGTGTCATTATGATTTTCGTAAATTTTTTGTTTTTGTTTTAAGCAAAATTTTTGTTTTCATAGAATATTTATTTTACTTTATAGAAAACCGGATATTATAATAAAAGGCTAACATTTTCATGCTCCAATTGAACTATATCAAACTTTGCGTGTGAAAAAATAACACGAATGGACAACCTTTTCCGAGTATAATAGGTTATATATATTTTAAAGATAAGTGAAAATATAAAAGCTTTAATATTTATATTAAAAAATAAACTTTTTTTAAAATTTGATCAGTATAAAAAAAGCTAGAAAATAAAACAAATTTCATTCATGTCTTCAAAGTTAACTAGCAAAATGTTGAATGTTTTATGGAGATACGCCACCTAAAATGAGCTTTGAATTAAGCTCTCTTACATGGAAGGATATCTATGAAAAGAGCTCAACTTTATCTGGTGATTTGAAGCACTTTGACGCAGTCCTAGTACACAGCTAGTGCATACAAAGGGGAATGACATTTTGCGAACTCAAATATACAATAGAATCGTGTGAGTTGTATGCGAATTTACTTAGAATGGTTAAGCTTCGCTTCGTGCTCTAAATAACGCTTCCGTAGCACTAATACCGAAGCACTAATGCCGTAGCACTAATACCGTAGTAGGCTTTGAGGTAAATACTTAAATCCTCTTATTCTTATTGACACTCTTGTTACGTGAACTAATATATTTTATTTTAAAGAATAATAACAATGACTTGCATTGTTATATTATATATAATATTACATATTCATCCAATAGAATATATATTATAAATATAATATAAAATATATAGAGATAATTTATATTATATTTATTTTTAAAAAATTAAATGACATAGTTAAAGAAATATATCATATATTTGTTAATTTGTTTTTTTTTAATACATTCGAAATAAAACTAATAAGAAAATTGTTATGTGAATACAAATGCCTTTTTTTATTGCTATATTATTATTAAAAAAAAACTAATACTATAATTCTGTTATCTTCATTATGTTGAATATATTACATGAAATAGAATATTAATCTAGTAGCTGATATATTGTACAAGATGATGTAGGGAAAATTGAGGTTGACGTTGAGGAATTTCAACAAACCATGTTATATATTAATTTCAATATTTAACATCCTAAAATATGTTATTAATTTCATAGTAACATAAGACAATTTAAAGGCCTTCTAGTCGAGTCTTAATTACAACTAAAGAAACAGAAAGATATCTGTTAGAGTAACTACATGTGATAGAATTCCAATTATTGTAAAAATAATAATACATAATTGTATTAAGTAGAGACGATATTTATATTTTAGAGTAAGGATATTTTTGAATTTAAAGCTTTATTTAGACTCTACCAGAGTAACGAGGTGCCGTCCTGTCTGGAATGACTTGGCAAGTGCGTTTTATAGAAATATGAACTCGTACTTACGCAATTGTGTTTAATATTTATATCATACTTTACCACTGGAATAATAGAAAAATACTGTCGTTTAATAATATTTATATTGATTTTTTATATCAGTATAATCATCAAAAATTTTTAGAAAGAGAAGGAAGATTTGCATACATCAATTATTTAGATACAAATGGTATTTTTTTTCTATTCTTTTATAATTTTTTAAAAACATTACATAAAACAAAGATAAAATAATAAGTACATATATAATATATTGTAAAATATGTTTTTTACTATTTTATAAATATGATACATGTATGTTATTATATAAAATAATTTTACATTGATTGAAGGGATTGTTTTAAAGATTATATAAAGTGAGGTTAGCGGACACGCATGCGCAGTCTGTGTTACCAACTGCGGCCTTCTTGGTGCAGACTTTGGTAATCTACCGTCTGTTAAGTTATTTAGTTTAACCAGTTTTTTGTTTATAAGACCCTATCGAAATATAATAAGTATGTTTTTTAAGTTGTACTAAAGTTAGTATATTAATATGAGTATATTTTTTTGATATCAAAACAATTATTGATAAACATTATTATTTTTTACGGTAAACAAAAACCACACGTCTATTATAATAATCTTATATTCAAATCATGGCTTTTATAAAAAGACGCATCAGAAGACAAGAGTTTCTTTATAATTTTCGAGTGATCTATTTTAATAAAATGTTCATTTCTGTACTTAAAATAATAAATCGTTTTAAATTATTTCATTAAGATCTTTTAAATAGATAAAAATGCTTAGTTGTTAAGCGTATTATCTTTTATAATTATATTTATCCCAGATTCTCAAAAATATTAGTATTTATTTAATCTGTCATCCAGGCTGTCAAAATTAAAATTATTTGCTCGCGTATTTACTTGTAGAACGATGAGTACTGTTAAAAAAAGTACACAGATTATAAAATAATGGCCGGTTTATTTTTATTGTGATATATTAATACAATATATTGTTATATGATAAATTAAATTACAATACAGTAAGAATTTCTTTGTTTTTTGAAGTACAAAGTATCTGTTATAAAATTCGAAATAAATTGCAATAATATTAAAATATTAATGGTCTTTTCCTTGCAGAAATGTTAAGTACAGTTTTAAGTTTCCGTGACCTACATTCTGTTAGCAAGTCATGTTGTCACGCTTATGAGCTTTCTTTAATATTTAAAACACTAACTACTCTTTTTACGGTATCATTTCACTTGTATTATATACTATGAGCGCGAACCTCCATTTTGTCACGATGCGCTTGCAAAATCTCGGTATGTGTTATCATATTGAACGAAGCGTGGTGCAAACAGCACCGAAGTTGCATTTACAACACTTCAACGCATTCTGTGCTGCACTATTTTTTTTTTTATTTTAACGCTAAATTTTCGCGCCAAAACTTTTTTCCCATTGAAGTTGAAGTGTTATAGTTTTTCCGTGATTATTCCTCAACGACCTCGAATATTAGAATTTTTAAAACTACCACCAGTCTGATGTCTACAAGTGTGCAAAATTTGGAAATTTTTGAATATACCATTTTTGATTGATGCTTGCACAAAGGATGCAGAAAAGTCTCTCATAGAGAGCTTCGCTCAATTAATAGTATAAGTAACATATTGTTTCAAATATCACCAACATTGCCCTCGTTTTATTCCATTCAATCGTTACTCAGTGACGTCACAGCGTTGTAATAATAGACTTGACTCGACGGAGAACACCAGACTCGTCGCCGCCAACCTCCCTCAATAAAGTGAAGATGAATGCAGTCAGAACACAATACCATTATTGTGAAGCCAAATTATATTCTCTTCAAATCTTGACACTTAATTCGAATTCTTTTTGTTGGATTGAAACGAATATTGTTTGTTTCTTTGTTTAACATTGCAATTTTGGTTGATATAATGATAAAAATGAAATGGGATAATATTGTCTATTCAAAATAAATTTTAATTTCCATTATTGACCTGAACAAAGTGAAGTTCTTACTGGTACAATGTGTGTTTCGTTACTAATGCTACTCCTCCTAGACGAATAATGGTAGGACATCGAAAATTGGCAGAGTTGTCGAGGACAATGACTTTTACGACCTGAAGTTTGTTGGTGACATTTGTGACTGTAGTTTTTTATTAAATGGCCAAAGTATGTCCCATGGAGTGTAAATGCGGAACGTTTTGAAATGGCACGAGTTCTTATTAGGCTTATAGCCACTATACAACAATGCTTCGCTCAGCTACATCCGCCGTGCACAGTGGCGGACTTAGTAAAAAATGTGTCATAATGTATTTGAAAGAAATAATACAGCAAAGACATATAATGTAAGGGATGATAACAGTGATAGAGACAGTTAATGTCAATTTACACCTCGACGCCCTCTGACGGAATAATGTGGTACTAATTTTGTTTCATAAAACTAACATAAGCAGAATTAATTAGAAACACGATATGGATTATAAGTACACAATATCGCAACAGGGTTTCTATGTTACTTAGTTATTATGGCTCATAAAATAATATATTCAAGGCAGTGCTAGACTGAGAATGAAAGTTTATTTTACTTCTTTTTTATAAAATGGAACCTCGTTCGATGATGGACGTATTGTATATTCTGTTGATTGTTATGCTAAATATTTAATTAAATTTTAACATATAATTGCAAATACGACAATGACATTAATAGTCATCTAGACCACTTTATATAAACTACGAAATACCGTCAGGTGACATTTAAAATGACAGCGGACATTTGACATGACAGATGACAGCTCTACATGTCAATGAGTAAAATTTAATTAAAATTGTAACTGTTTTTATTTCAAACCTACATATTATTATAAAATCAATACGCTTATGATAATGCCTGATTTTAAAGTATACGAATAACTTTATCTCTATTATTGCATGTTTTTTTGAGTCAGTTAAACCTAATTGTATCATTTTCTATATAAGTATTTTATTTATTTTATAAGTAATAAAAATAAACTAATCTTAAAAAATTGGGTCACAATTAACAATTGAAGAATATTTTATAGTTAAGAGTATTTATGTTACAAAATATCTAATACATACGTATCTTCTCGCAGACAAACATGTATAACGGCAAATTTAAGATTACTATAAATATATTATGTTACTTGATGATGTAGCATTCTTATAGTGAAAGAATTCTATAAATAAGTTCAGAAGTTACAAACATTCAAAAATTATAACAATTATATAATTATACTACGAATAAAATTGAATGAAAGATTATATATAGTTTTATATGTCATACAGTTCAATCTATTATATCTGCAAGATTTTTTAAAAATGTTCTTAAAGTGTATTTATTAGTCAAACGATTTTACGAAAATCTAATTTTGTTTTATTAAACTGAATTAATGTTTTAGAATATATATTAAAGAGTATATTTTATTAGTTAATATTTATCCATGTTTTATTTTATATAATAATTTCAATGAACAAGTTTAAGTTATTTAAGTTAACTTCGGCCCTTTTAATATTATAGCCTTTCCAGGTAAGATGATATTGCCTTGATGTGACCAAAGGTTTCAAGGGATAATGTTATTCAAAAACTTTGGCGGAACTTTGTAAATTGCAATACAATGAAATAGTGAGAATAGGATATGGATTCACACACTATATTATTACATATACTTTTCAAAATATATTTATATATATATGTACTAATGGGTCGCCCACAGAAGTTCTAGTTTATTCATCAGATATATTTAAAGAATTTCGAAACAGGTTTTATTTTGATTTCATTGTAAACTGCAAGTTACTCATTGGGCGCCAAAGTAATTCAACTTTTTTATTTTTTCCTTTTTTTGATTTTTTTTTTATTTAAACATTTTCTATAGCATCGTAGAGGCAGCAGAAATTTCTACGGGTTCACGTGAGCAACATGCTATTCACTCGCAATAATCGACATAGGCACAATTTTAAGTTTGCACCTCTTTCGTAGTCCACATGACTGCCTGCGCTGTTTCTGCACATCTACAGTTGGAGCTCGAGCTATCATCTGGAGCTCTACAAATGAGACCGATTTTTATGTTCATCTATCGTCCCATTATCATTAGAACAAAAATTGGCTTATTTCTACATATATAAAAACAGATGAATTTGGTTAGCTGTTAACTTCCTATTTAAATCGATAATTACAATGCCATTCACTCAGCAAGGTTATATAATATTCACTGCCAAAAACAATAATTGGTTTGAGCTATAATTGAAATCAAATTAAAAATGTATGGAATCGTATTAATTTCACGGGTTGGCTGGAGTCGATGATTTTAGTTTTCAAGGGTAAGGTGCAAACGAAGTCGTTTTTATTATTTTAAAAAAAATTATTAAAAACAAATATACATAAATTTTTATATTATTTATTTATGATGCAACAATTTTTTTATTATATATTTTTGTGCTTATATTATTATTATTATTTTTACATCATTAAAACGATATGAGATATTTTATTGATATAAAAATAATCAAAAATCAAATAGCCTACAATTTTTATACATTACGGTCAATGCTGGAAATAGACTAGTCTTAGAATAGAGAAAATCAAACTAAAGTATTTTAGTTTTATATATAAAGATTCAGCTTTATATATTTTTTCACATCTTTTAAGAACATTTTTATTTTACGACAGTGGGCCCCCCAGAGCCAGGGGCTTTAAGTCACTCTGTTTGTAATGTGGTAGTAGAAATGCACAATACAGCTATCAAAATTAAAATGCAATGATTTATTTAATAGGCACAATCACGAGAAAACCGCTATGAAATATAATATTATATTCCAAGAATATAAGTTTTTAGATTACCACCAATGAAGAACTTTCCATAAATATTTAGTATATTACTAGATTATTTTACAGATATGTACTTTTAATTATAACGGATAGACGAAATTTGTTAATAACGATAAATCTAGGGATTTTCATTAAAGATGAAACTCACATAGAGTTAACATTTTAATATAACACTAATAATAAGAAAAGCCGATTTTGCACATTACAGACTCATAAGTTTTCCTAAATTTTGTATTTAAGAACGCGAACTTAAGTTTATTCTTCAATCATACAATAAAAAGTAAAGGAAAAAAGTATAAATTACTTCAAAACTGCAAAATAATCATTATAATAGCTAAAATGCGAGCACAACCGGTTAACCACTTAAAATTAACAATTGCATTCAATGAAGAAAATTTCGTTCATTTCAGACGCAGTTTGGAAGTGTATCGCAGATGTTCCGCGCGCGCGCAAGTAGCAGAGACCAGCGCGCGCGGCTCGCACGCCACGCGGCCCCCACCCGCGCCCCCTAGACACTACACTGTATTTTAATACGGTAATCTTTACTATTGATTATAAAATTTACTCGTTTGAACAGATTTAAACTATCATAATGTGCTTACCACGGGAATAATCGTGGTCACGATATATGCAACTAGGTCGAAATATTGATATTCTTCAAAATGAATGATAATTGTGGTAAGCCCGTTATAATAGTTTAAATATATCTTTACTATTATAAAATATACACTTTTTTTATTTTAAGAGCAAACGAGAAAACTGGTCACGTGATGGTAAGTTATTATCCGCCCACGGTCTCTTGAATTATAATTATAATCTTATTATTATATTATATTCGTATATATATCATTTACGAACAAATTTTCCACAATTTGTATAGTTTTAGTTTATAATTGTTTTTATATTAATAAGCTATTTTACAATAAAATGTTATTTTATATGTCAATTCAAAAAGCTATCATTACATTAAGTTACTAAAAAAAAAGTTAAAAAAATAAAAATAAAAATTTTGAAAGTTTTGTTTCTCTATCATCTTGTCTCGGTCCAATATAGCAACTATTTAATATATAAACTTAAGCAATTAATCTTGTTATAACTGAATTTACAATTTAAATGTTTCAAGTAAATCGACGTTCTAGTATTGTATTTGTAAATGGTACTATAAAGTGCAGTATATTTTGTGTCCATAAAAAATATGTACGCGGTTATAACAAAACAAGGTATTTTTATTTATTTTATATATAAAATAAAGATAAAGTGTAAAATTATATATTGTGTGATCTCAGTTTGCATCGTTTTACGTATGTTTTCGAGGATATTTTTTATCAAATCTTGCGACATACGTTGATACTTTAGGGCAATGTCACTTTTTAGCTCATTTATTTTTTTTGGAGAGAGCTGTACAAATCTTATCCATCATATAAGAATATCCCACATATGCTCTATTGGATTGAGGTTTGAGGTCTGGACTTCTGTACAGTAAACACTGTTGTCTATAAAAATAGAATCATCTCCAACAATAGTTAATGCGTTAATAATAATGTGTATGCGGAATTAGGGTTCTTTTATAGACTGGTGGACTTCATTCAACGTGCCATTTTCGACTAACTCCATACATTCTGTCAATTTTATCGCAGCTCAAAACATTACAGAGCATCTGGAGCGATTTCTTTAAAGCACACCTCTACAAAACATTCCCTTAGTCATTGCAATACTCGAAGAAGGTCGATCCTGACCATACAACAACATTCTGATCTCATCTGAGAACAATGCCCTACAAAAACCCTCTTGAGACCATAGCGCACATTTTCGAGCGAAGTCTCGAATCTCGGTGCTCCCTAAGTAATTTAGGGTCTCGGGCCGAGTGGCAGTTGAATATATTTGACGTCAAAGAGCCTTCTACTGACAATCTACAAGCTAACTTCGACTTCTCTAACTTCTTCAAGACTCTTTTTAAGGACCTTTCTAAACACCTTTCGAATTCTCCGTGCCTGACCCTCTTCAATGTTTTGGTATCATTGCCAAGTCTTCATGACAGTCTCATTTACCTGTATAGATACATAAACCATACACTTCTTCAAACAGCGCAAAAAGTTAAAAATTTTTCGAATAACGACAAAAAAATTACGTTTATTTACATAAAAGACCAATTTTAATTTTAATTGCATATTTTTTAGCAAAAGTTATTGTTTTCCATTTAACAAGCTTCAAAACAACTTTTATAATAAGCTTTTCTTTTATGTTTTTTTAAATTAATATTTGGAACTCACTTTTGTCTACGACCAGGATATTTTTTTACATGTCAGATATATTTTATAAGTGATAAGGTGTTTTTTGGTTGTAATTTGTAAAGACTGCGAAAAAATCCAATGCTCCCATGATTTTGTTTGAGAGTTGATATATTACATTTCTACACCATATTATTTTATATATATAGTTTTGTTTTTTATTTAGAACAACTCCTACATTAGAGAAAAATACTACTTCGTATGTTTTACCAACATATATACAATAATCGCCAAAAACAGGTCATTTTGCACACATTGCTGTTTCGAAACGAGACTAAGGATCACACTATCTCGTGTCGGAATTTAACCCACGTTCTCTAAACTTAGCAGCAGAGACCCTTATCCTCTAGACCAATAAGGTTGTCAATGAATAATGTATCGATACGACCAAGACTCAAATCTGCGACCTCTGGGTAATCGTCCCATGGCTATATCAATTAAGATATTGTGTCGCTATTCACTTAAATGAATTTAGCATTATATATTGGGATGAAAAAATACAAAATTTTAAAAGTTCAACATGCCTATATCATGTTTAAAAATAATTTAAAATAATATCTTTATAATAATTGTAAAAAGCAATATAATCGAGGCGACGTTATTATATATCCAGTAAATAAGTTCTTATGAAATATAAATGAGTAGAGCTTAAACATGAATATCTTTAACAACTACAAACTAATTTTTATTACTATTATTTTTAATATCTATAGATTTATCATTTAATGAAGCCTTGCAAAACATTATAGAACAATTGTGGAATTACTATAATCTCTTATAATTATAATTATATTTACTAAAATACGATATTAATCATAATAGTTCATTTTGTACTCAGTATAGTCCCAGATTAAATACAACTAAGAACGCGAACCAGACCTGAAGTTTGATCCACTGCACTCGCAAAATCTCGGTATCTGTTAGCATATTGAGCTAAGCGAGGTGCAAACAGCACCGAAGTTGTATTTACAAAACTCGACGCACTCCGTCCTCAACTATTTTTTTTTTCATTGTAAAGATAAATTTTCACACCAAAATATTTCCCATTGAAATCTATAGGGTTTTAGTTTTTCCGTGATCATTCCTCAAAGACTTCGAATATTTGATTTTTTTTTAAACTACCACCAAAGTGATGTCTATCAGTGTGCAAAATTTGAAAATTTTCTAATAGATCGGTTTTCATTGATACTTGCACAAATGATACAGAAAAGACTCCCACAGAGAGCTTCGCTCACTTATCCGACTGTGCAGCCGTTATGTTATTACTATCGACGCGCGTGAACAGTTCATGCCGCGATTCCTTCATGCCCAGAGCTCATGAATAAGACCTCGAATGGGTTTGAAACTATTCCGCCAAATTCCGCTAGTAATAACAAGGGTACAGCCATATAATTTAATAGAAATCATGGATCATGAAAATTCACATACAAAAATAGTCCCACTATTTAAAAATATTTCTCACACTTCAGTTTTCAATATATCTCTAAATAAGTTGACTAAATATGTTTTCATCCCTTCTATCCGAAAAGTGTCGCTTGTTTCTATTTAAGCGGGAGCAAAATAACACTTTTCCGATAAGAAGTTTTTAGCGGGAGGAAAAGTGATTTTCAATTTGGAACATACATATAGGACATGAACATTTATAGAAATCGAACGCAAATTGTATGAATTGTATGGTTTTGGTCCTGGAATTCCAAAACCAAGCCAGGCTGTGTTGGTTGCATGGTGCTAACTAAAAAAAGCGTTAAAAAAAGTGTTCTCAGCATTGTTTTGAGTTAATTAACCTTTTATGTGTAACTACCCTGGCAAGTTCCACGAACTATTTAAGTATAACTATGCTTGAATTATAATATGAAACAGGAGTCATATGAATAAATAATTACCGGAAATACGTAATTCAGCCATTGCAGCCAATTTGAGTTCATTGTGAGAAATTCAAAGCGGCGTACGAGGACCTAATTTAGAAAATGATGACAAACAATTCATTTTAACAAAGAAAACTATCTTTTTACAAATTACGAAAATCTTTAACAATTTAATGTTTGTTTTTTACTTTTTATTAAAATTACAAAGTTACTCTGATGAGATATTATTTACTAAGATGTTAGATTAAATAGAATATTGACATTCACGAACAATTAGATACGAAATGGATCTTTATTCACAACAAATAAACAAATAAATGAATGAAATTACTCAGTTGATAACTCAGTTTGTATAAATATAACATTAAAAAGCCTTATCCTCTAAAATATATTTTCAATTACAAAATTTTCTTTAATAACCTAATATAAATAGTATAGAACATAAAATTTTCCAGGTCGGACATGAAAAATCTTGCTTATTTGCTGGCTGTCCCTATCAGAGAGTACGTGGTGACCTTCATCTCTTTAGTATCAGCGGCCACACTGCTCTCGAGGACGACAGGTTAACTTACTCTTAATACATTAAAATATAGACATAGAAAAGAATAATAATTAACAAACAGACAAGTTCAATAAAAAATATATAAGAAAATTATTGAAATTTAAGTAAATGTTCCTGTACAGAAGGGCGTGCGGCCCGTAGGTGGTCGAAGGGAAGCGGCGGGCGCAGAGAATACTGCCGCGCGCGATTTCCCTACCATACACACCCGCCCATTCACTGTTAGCAGGTATATTACTATACATTTTGTATAGAACCTTATCCTTCCATAAGAATTTAATTAATGGAAAGTGAATAAAAATAGGTTAAAACATTGGGACTTGAAGATTGAATAAACTTTGAGTTTGTTTAAAATATGAAAAATTTGATAAACTTTTTTTTAGCAATAATTAAAGATATAATGTTGTTTCCGACTTATTTATATAGACTAGATTTTTTGTAGAGTATAAATTAAGATTTTCATTAGCTAAACTATGGGATTGCATAATTGTATTGTTCAATAAACTATGTAAGATGTAACAACTAAAATAAAATCGGCACTCTCACTTTTGTAGGTTGTTTTTATTGTCATGTTAGTAATGTTTTAGTAGGCAGTTCACTCGGGGGGAGTTCGATAGACAATGTCCGAAGACTTGGACTCGATCAGCGAGGAAGAACGAAGCTTGTTCCGACCCTTCACAAGAGAGTCCTTAGCCGCTATCGAATCCCGCATAGCAGAGGAGCATGCCAAGCAAAAGGAACTCGAGAAAAAAAGGGCGGAAGGCGAGGTTGGTCAACTTATATTTACAATAGTTCGTGCCACGAGTGTTTGTGCTGACCATACAGATCATTTAACAAATCTAAACTAAAAAAACTAAACAACATATGACCAGCAAATAAAATAATGGACTAAAAAAACAACAATAGTAATATGGTTTTTGAAGAGCATTATTCCAAGCTCTGACGGATAATTCTTGTTTAAACCATTCCAGACCGATTTGGGGCGGACGAAAAAGAAAAAAGAAGTAAGATTGTTTGCTTGCCCCTTTTACCTATTAAGGCTCGTTTTAGAAAAAAATATGAGCAAGTTATCGCTGGTTCCAAATTATATTTAAAATGTCGCAAGACAGTCATTGGCAAGATGATCCAAGTGCGATAACTTGCACGGCATTCTAATTTATGCATATTGATCGCATTTTTGAACACATCGCTTTTTCAACGAAGTTAAATATCAAATTATCCTAAAGCTTAGCTGGTTGAATCATTTAGCAGAAATGTAACGATAGTAGAAAAGGATAATGGCTTATCATATTTCTTTTGCATTAAAAAAATATGATAGCTTCGATGAAATAGACTTACCCAAAAAATAGACAATTAACCCGGTTAGAAATAGAGATATAGAACAGCTTAGAAGTCCCAGCGGTAAAAGAGCCATGACCTATGGAATCACACCTAAAATTAGTGAAACGATACCCATTTTGTCAGTGTATAAACCTCTTAATGTTGTCATTCTAACACCCCCTTTATGTACAAGCCCGAGGTTTAGAGGAGAGGACACAAGCACAAAACATTTACCATTGTCATGCACACGATTGGCTCATGTTTGCAATTCATCGGCTGCTGTCATTTAAATCTAGCATGGTGCCTTCACCTCGCTAGTTTAGCGCAAGTATTAGAACGGCCCTCTATTATGATATCATATCATTTATAACAATATTGATATTGTATAAAAAACATCAATATTTATGTTAGTAAGTTGTTCCGGGTTCATTAAATAAATTTACCTTTATTTAGGGACTTTTAGATTGTTTTAAAGGGTAACACTATGGAGGGATACGTTCTGAAACGCTTCTAGTTTTGGCAAATTTCGCATCATGGTTACACCGACAGCAGCACTGAGGGCAAAAGCTTTGAACGCGCTCACGAGCCACGCTCAACACTGTAATAATACTAATTAATAAAGTTTGTATTATTCTCTGAAAAATTCAGCTGATGTACATGCAGAATGAATTTTTGAGGGAATAATAATATAAATAATAGTATTATTACAACGCCTTGATTGAGTAGTGTAATGCGATGATAAAAATTGTTATTTCAATCAAACTTCATTATTCTAACATGATACAATACATCAATAATATTCAATTCAAACAAAAACACAAGAACAGAGTAAGTGCGCACTGCGGTAATCCAAAAAAATGATCTGTTTAATTAATTTAAACCCAATCTATCCCAAATAACCTCAATGGGCACTTGCGTATATATCTCAAAAACTGCGTATAGAGATAACTATAGGCCAAATTCATTGTGTTTCTAATTGATAAAGGTCTTGAAATGAAAATATTTAGTCTCTTCTAATGAATAAAAAAAAATATAAATTTAGTTGATTTCTATCACTATACGCTGTTACAAGAGTTCGTATTAGTCAGGTTAATAATAGTTTGATGTGTGACCTAGGTGCGTTACGATGACGAAGACGAAGACGAGGGTCCACAGCCGGACGCGACCCTGGAGCAGGGCCTGCCGCTGCCGGTGCGGATGCAGGGCTCCTTCCCCCTCGAGCTCGCCTCCACGCCCCTCGAGGACATCGACCCCTTCTACCATAATCAAACTGTAAGACAACTTGGATTACACTTGTCTGTAGTCAATGACTTTGTATATAGTTTCAAACACATTATATGTTTCGATTTATAATATGTATGAAACTATATTTCGGTTTTTGTTTCAGACTTTCGTAGTCATAAGCAAGGGTAAAGATATCTTCAGATTTTCGGCGACTGATGCGTTATGGTTATTGGATCCCTTCAACCCCATAAGAAGAGTGGCGATATACATACTAGTGCATCCTCTATTCTCTCTGTTTATAATCACAACGATCCTTGTAAACTGTATACTTATGATAATGCCAACCACACCCACCGTTGAAAGTACTGAGTGAGTATGCTTCTAATATATTGAACGTATAAAGTGAACATATACAATAAACATCCGATCATTTGTAGAGTGCACGCTAGTTTCAAAATTATTAGTGTTCAAATAGTTCTCGAATTGTCTAAATGCTCTTTGATTTAGACGATGGGAAGTAAATTTTATAATCTATAATTAGATACGTGTCTAGTTTTAATTGAACGATTTAGAAAAACTTTTAAATGTATGTATGAGGTCCTTAATAGAGTTAGAATTTTGAGAATATTTTTTATTAGCTAGGCAGTGGGTTGATAAACGAATCTAGCTTACCTGTTAACTTTAACGTCAAGCACAGTTTCTGAAATAGAGTTCCTTTGCAAAATCAATAAATACCTCATTCTGCATTATGTAAGTTGCATTGCGGACTTCGGTGTGTTCTGAAACGTCGAGTGCCCATCAAAGATTTAGAAATCTTACACATCATTTACACGACACAGATGCTGCGTTCCTTTCTATCTAGATATGCATTACAATTTTCTGAACACTTACTAAACCATAAAATTGTAAATACATAGGTATGTATTACAATTTCATTTAGTTATAGGTAATAGCGAATTATGTTATGGTAAACTTTCATAAGTCAAAGTTAGATGTTTACAATTGATTTATTTTACAACGATGTCTTTATAAGCGGCGTTCCACAATTTAGGTGAATTTTTACAGAGTTATCTTTACCGGAATCTACACATTTGAATCGGCGGTGAAAGTAATGGCCAGGGGTTTCATACTACAGCCATTCACATATCTTAGAGATGCATGGAATTGGCTTGACTTCGTAGTTATAGCTTTAGCGTGAGTAGTAGACATTTTAATATTTTCGTAGTAAAAAGTTACTACTGTTTAATTGTAGATTTTATCTTTTTTTTCTTAAATATCTTTTTATAGTTATTTTATAGAATATACAAAAGTTTAGAAAAATTTGTATGTTATTATAAATTAATTTTGTATTTCAGTGGTCAAATAATAGATAATTGTAATTTTGTAGGTTAATTAAGACTCGACAATTCTAGTTATAGTCTTGTGTAGTTAGATATAATTAATGTAGATGTTGTGGTTGTGTGTGTGTGTTGCAGTTATGTGACGATGGGCATAGATCTCGGCAACTTGGCCGCTCTCAGAACCTTCAGAGTTCTCCGAGCTTTGAAGACTGTGGCCATTGTACCGGGTAAATTTATTTGTTTAATTATATCTAGACGTTTTGTTAATTAAATGAGCAGATTGATATTAATGTTTAGAAAAGTAGATGCAGTAATAATCGGCTTATAAAATGTAGTTGTTTGTAAGTTTAATGAATAGGGCAAAGGATGGTTAATAAAGAATTTAATGTATGTAAGTACAGATAATTTAATAGTGAATATGACCCGTGTGATGTGAAAAATTGTATAGATAAGGAAACTAAGTAATACTTGAGGAATGATATATATGATTCCAACAGGCTTGAAGACCATCGTGGGTGCGGTTATAGAATCAGTAAAAAATCTACGAGATGTGATAATATTGACGATGTTTTCGTTGTCTGTGTTTGCGCTGATGGGACTCCAAATATACATGGGTGTGTTGACCCAGAAATGTGTTAAAGTATTTCCAGAAGACGGTAGCTGGGGTAATCTCACCGACGAAAATTGGGAACGGTTTTGTCAAAATGAAAGTAGGTAGACTTCTGTGAAAACTTTTTTTTTTAATTTTGGAATCTAAAATTCATATCTTTGTAGCAAACTGGTATGGAGGAGAAGGAGATTATCCTCTATGTGGAAATTCATCAGGGGCAGGGTAAATAACTATAATATAACATATATCATTATATATTTTATTCATTTTTAAATATAAAATATTGTTTTTAGGCAATGTGAGCCAGGCTATATATGTTTGCAAGGTTACGGACCGAATCCCAATTATGGCTACACAAGTTTCGATACCTTTGGCTGGGCTTTTCTATCAGCTTTCCGACTCATGACTCAGGACTACTGGGAAAATTTATACCAATTGGTAAAGTAAACTGAATATAATGTGTATTATAACCGATTAAACGTAAAAATAATGTACTCATGAAAATCTAAGAAAATACTAACATGAACTTTGTTTTAGGTACTGAGGTCAGCGGGTTCGTGGCATGTTTTGTTCTTCGTAGTGATAATCTTCTTAGGTTCTTTTTATCTCGTCAACTTGATTTTGGCCATCGTCGCCATGTCTTATGACGAGTTGCAAAAGAAAGCAGAAGAGGAAGAACAGGCGGAAGAGGAAGCTCTTAGGGTAAGATATAGAAAATAAATAAAACCTAATAATTATGACAAACTTTAAGTTTTTGTCTGTCTATTAAAATAACATAACCTTTCTAAGCGGTTATAGAAGAAGTTAGTCAAAAAACAATTTAAATCTTAGGAAGCCGAGCAGAAAGCCGCAGCAAGAGCGGACAAGCAGGAGGCGAGGGAAGCGCACGCCCGAGAGCAAGCTGCCGCAGCAGAAGCGGCCGCTTACGCCGAGGCTCACCCAGCCAAGTCCCCCAGCGACTCCTCCTGTCAGAGCTACGAACTGTTCGTCAACCAGGAGCGCGGCAACCAGGACGACAATACACGCGAGCGCATGTCCCTCCGTAGCGACCCCTTCCAGGACTCGGTGAGCACTCAGCCCACGCACAAGCCAACTGCCACCGAATCGCACCATGAACCGGCACGCCGTCAAAGGAAGGTCAGCATGGTGAGTATGCGACCCACACGCCTTACACTCGCTGTCAACGGTTCTTCTATATTGTATCATATGTTTACAGAACAATATTGACATATTCTATGAATACAATATTTTATATAATCTACTTTTAAGTATGAAATGTTTAATATTATTAAAGAAATGTATTGAGCCATTGACAGCGATGCACTTTCTTTTCAACTTGATTGTTTTTTCACGCAGCTTCAACACGGTCTCAAAATTATTTTAAAACAAAAAAATTACCTCATAATCATTGTCACAAACACAAAATCACAGCGCTCAAGTTGAAAAGAACATTGAATATATAAATAATATTTTTATTGATGTAAGCTTCAATTCCTTTATTTTCTTCCTTTAAACTGACTGAAAACAAATATGCAGATTGTTATTTTTTCATTATTTTAATACATGATTCAAAATATTACATAATTATCTGAATATTTGTCAATTAACTCTATGGATTTAATTTAATTATAAACTTATTTTGATCATAAAATTTTGTTGAACATTGAATTTTATTTGGATCTTGGTTTCGAGGCATGTTATCTGTTGAACCTATCTCTGCTGCCACCTCATATCAAATATATCATTATTTTTAATTATTCTGGCTGCAACTGCTCTAAAACTGTTCGCATAACTTTTAGAACAATCTACTCTTTTCCTATATGTCTCTTTAATTTTGCATTTGACGTCATCTTTTAATATTCTGTACGTTTTTATTAAAATACGCAATTTATATTTTTCATTCCAAGATTTCGGTTACTTTAGCATGAGATAGAATCTAGATCAAGAATGCACTGTAGTTTCCAAATTTTGTTTTTAGAGTATCTCGATCTCCAATATTATTTTTTCAACTTTAGGGCTCAATACCAAAATATATGATAGTTATAAAAATATTAGAATAAATACTATTGGAGGAAATGAGTCTATTGTCATGGTAGATTGTTTCTTTCGTAATTTGATTGTAAGAACGGGCCGAGCTGAATTGAACACGTCGCCGGTGGAGAGGTAGGTTCGGTCATTATAATTAACATAATATTGATAATTCTAATTAAATAAATACAAGTAATTCATAAAATTCCTCAATTTTGATGAGTAAAATTCGGAGGCTTCCATAAAAGAAAAGAACAGTTCTCATGACTATAGATGTAGAAGTAAAGAATATAGTTACGGTAGGATTTAGTATGTGCAAAAGTGCATGAAATTTAACCCCACACAACTTCATGTGTTTATAAACAAAGTTACTTTGACTAACTGTTGCTTTTACTTCATCGCCATGGCTTGATTTGTACGTTGTTTCACAGTACCATATTTACAATAAGAGTTGTAGTTATTAACTTATTAAACAATTCAAAATTACTACAACATCTTATTGTAATCATTGAATTCCCTTATTATTTTGTTAGTACTTATGTAGCTTATAACATTTTATTTCACATTTCATTTTACTTGTCTGAAACTTCCTTCCATTTTGTTATTCTGATTCCTTTGTCCTTGGTGGATGTCTAGTACTTATAGAATTTTCTCAAAAATGATTATAAATTCGTTTTTCTGTGTATTAAAGGTTCCCCACCCTGAACGCATTAATAAATACGGACAGTTATCATATGGGCCACTGCGCGAAGGCTCGCAGGTTTGTCCAATCAACCATTGGTGTTTGTATCCCCTTCCTTTCCTATATGTATGTGAGTATTATTTCTCTTCCCTTCTCTAAATTAATTAGTTAATCCCTTTACCCATTGCAGCAATTCATGAAGTCGTTTTTTGCTATTGATGCTAGTAATGCGCTATAATTTAATAATTCTAATAAATACGGTCATGTATTGATGCAATCACTAAGCACTGTGTTTCTTTTATTTCTATTATTTTTATAATATATCGTTTTTTAAACTGTGCATTTTATTTATTATTATACAATTTGTTTATCGGCACATGAAAGTAAATTCAGTTTCATAGTAATATAAATAAAATCACTTTTGGAGATAGATTGATGTTTAAAGCCTCTGACGAGAATTATAACCAGTAATCAAATCCATTTACATATCATACTCGATCTGAATTGAGGAACATTTGCGTAACTTTAGTATTTCTCGAATCCAAATAAAATCAACATATCATTATGACATTAAAAGACTAATAACATATAAATGATTAAATGAAATACATGAAATATGATAAATATATCTGTACTAAAATATGACCAAACTTTAGGCTTCATTATCTCTACCTGGATCACCATTCAATTTGAGGAGAGGGTCGAGAGGATCTCATCAAATGGCTCTCAGGCCGAATGGAAGGAATCGCTATCCACCCGGAGCAGATCGGAAGCCACTGGTACTTTCAACGTACTTGGATGCGCAGGAACACCTTCCCTATGCTGACGACTCCAACGCTGTAACCCCGATGTCGGAAGAAAATGGTGCTATTATAATACCAGTTTACTACGCCAATTTAGGTAATATATTTTGAACGAATGTCCTAAAATATCTGTTGAATAAATACGAAGTGTTGTAAGCGACCCACTTGTGTAATATACAATTTACCTGAATCAATATATTTCATAGGCAAATAGGATCATCGGTTCGTTTAGGCAAATTCATCGATTCATTTAGTATACTCATAGTTTTAAATAGCATACAGGACTGCAACCCTAATTATTTACAATTAACCTTAAAGGACTAGTCTATATCATATCACATCTATAAATGCATTTAAATAATATGTATAATATCTTTTATCATTTATAGGCTCGAGACACTCATCGTATACATCCCACCAGTCTCGATTGTCATACACGTCACATGGTGACTTGTTAGGAGGCAAGGCCCAGACCAAGGAAGCGAGACTGCGAGGCCGGTCCGCCTCCAGGAACCACAGTGTGACGTCACAGCCGCACGCTTACCCACTGCCACGTCAGGATTCTTCCCTCGCATCCAGGCCACTTAGAGAATACGTATGTTTATTACCATATTTATTAACTAGATAAAATTTGTAAATAGTGTTTCTGTAATTTTTTTTGTTGTAACCTTACAATAAGACCTTACAATAACCTAAATATTAAATGAATTGTTTACAAATTACAGGAAATAAGTACAACTGAGTCTACAGATGAGGCTGGTAAAGTTTTGAAACAGTCTAACGATAACCCCTTTATAGAGTCACAGCAGCCTAATGTGGTGGATATGAGAGGTATTTGAATGTTTCTATGCTGTTTCTTTACTAATTTTAAACTGCCTTTGTTTTATAGTTATAAAGTTATAAATTTAAAGAAAAATTATTTTGATAAAGTTAAACAATGTTAAATAACGTTCGATAAATTATTAAATTTTTTCATTTTTTGATGTTTATTTTCAGATGTAATGGTTTTAAACGAGATCATAGAACAAGCCGGGAGACAGAGCAGGGCTAGTGATCAAAACGGTAAGATTTGTAGAGATTTTACGCATAAAAATGAATGTTAGTGTTCTGATAAAAATAAAACTTTTTATAGATATCTTTCTATAATATTTTTTATATTAACAATTTAATAAAAAAAATATCTCAACATCGCTTAAATAAACTTTTATATATTTAAATAATTAATGAAAATAATTTTTGTGGACACATGATTACGCTTTTTGTTGTTTTAATAATTTTGTTTATATACATAAAACACGCATATACACAACACGACAAGCGAACACAAAGGTATTTGCTCATTATGCAGGAAGCATAATTGGCAATTCAACCGTTTGTGGGTGTCATTTATTACTAAAATATTGAAGACGCACCAAGCACAAAAATGTACCTTGAAGCCACGCACCAAAAACGAACACATTTTATTTTTACACAATATAAGAACCTAAGAAAAATATATTAAAATCCAAATTACTATACTGTGGTCTTATTTACATTTTCTTAAAGTGTATCTTGTATGTCAAGTGCCAGTAAAAGAAAATGTAACTTTATGAATACGAGCAATGTGCTTTTGCTTTTAATATACCGCAAGCTGCAGCTTTCCGAGCTTAATGATTTTAACCGAGCACACTTTACAAAAACAGATTTTTTTATAAGATTTTTTAATATTATCTGTTGATTTTTTTTATAATTAAACTTTTATTTTGCTTTACCTATGCAAGCATTTCAAGCACTGCATGAAACATTAGATATTGCATTTTTAATGTATGAAAAAAAAACTAATTATAAAATTAGGTATTGTCTAATCGTTAATGTATTCAAAGTAGTTTGTCCAAATCAAATAGATTAAGGTCACGATATTCATATTTTTTGGACCAAAATTTCAATTCGAATATCAATTTGATAAAAGTAGATGTAATGTAGTTAAATATGACGCATCATTGAACATAGCCATCATATAGTAGACAACAGAAGCTTAAGGCAACTAGGCAATTAGATATACGCTGGCGTGAGAACTGATTGGTTTATGGTGTGAGCACATGCACAGTGATCAGTAGATCAGAATCTTCCACGTGTACTATCTTTGCATATTCTTCAGATTCTGTTAGATAAATGACAGCCAACAATATCAAAAAATATGAATATTGGTGTCGAAAATTTGAAAAAGTAGTCCCTATTAGCCATGCTAAATTTTTTGACCCTGTAGTTTTTATTCCGGGTTGATATTGGTTTAAGAAAGATAATGAGCGAATACTAACAACCTTGTTTCTCTCTCTCTTCAACACACAAAACACACGCCTCGGGTAAACGGGACACAACAGTGTCAGTGTACTACTTCCCAACAGCGGAAGACGATGAGGATGGACCCACCTTCAAGGAAAGACTTCTCGAGTGTTTGATGAAAGGCATAGACTTCTTTTGTGTGTGGGACTGCTGTTGGTTATGGCTGGAGTTCCAGAAGTACGTAGCCCTGCTAGTGTTTGATCCCTTCGTGGAACTCTTTATCACGCTGTGTATTGTGGTCAATACTCTCTTCATGGCGCTGGATCATCACGATATGGACAGAGATATGGAGAGAGCCTTGAAGAGCGGAAATTATGTGAGTTTCTGCAATTTTTGACTGAAAATGGATATGTATATATGACAATTTATTAATATATATTTTTCAGTTTTTCACAGCTACATTCGGTATTGAAGCGATGTTAAAATTAGTAGCTATGAGTCCAAAGTATTATTTTCAAGAAGGTTGGAATGTTTTTGATTTCATCATCGTGGCCTTATCCTTGCTAGAACTTGGTTTGGAAGGTGTACAGGGTTTGTCCGTATTGCGTTCGTTTCGTTTGGTAAGTACTGTTTTAATTACTTATTCATACATAAATAATATTACTGTACATTAATAAATATTACACAAAACACGACTAACTAAAAGACAGTATTTTTAAAGGGATATAGGTACGTGAGATGATTTTATTCTTACCAAAAAAAACATCTATTATATATAACGAAGATATTTATATGTAAATCAAGATATATTATGAAACTATTATGTGCCGTGGTCTACTCTTTCCCGCCATATCTAATACAACATATATATATTTATATTTGATAAAATATTTTCAGCTGCGTGTTTTTAAACTTGCTAAGTCTTGGCCGGCGCTAAACCTTATTATATCCATAATGGGTAGGACAGTGGGAGCATTAGGGAACTTGACCTTTGTACTTTGCATCATTATATTCATATTTGCGGTGATGGGAATGCAGTTATTTGGGAAAAACTATACAGGTTCTCTTTAAACAGCAATTTAGCATCTCTAAAGAACTTAGGCTTGTTTATTGATTATTCAGCTTTACACTCCCCAGTATCACACAGGGCTTGATTGACCATTTCATACGAGACCACTCGGTTTCGCAGTGGTTTTATAACACGGAATGTTATAAAGCTATTTCCACGCAGCTTGTGATTATAAGTTAAGCTTTGCATCAAGTAAACTAGAACAAACATGCAGCTTCGCTTACCGAGGGTATTTCGATGCATCAGGTCGACTGATGGGATCTATGTCAAAAATATTAGGCTGATAAAAAATAGTGGATGTAGAAAATGAAAATTGGCTGACCAAATTAGAAAATGTTATCCTTAAAATAGAATAAATAGAAATCGAAAAGCTCTCACAAGACAATGTATAAATAATAGTGAAACATATATCCCACTCATACAGAAATAAGTCAACGCACATTTTGATAGGTTACTCAAGCACACATTTGCTAATCCTAGATTTATTAATCCACCACCGCTCAAATATATCCAAATGTTTTGACATATATTGAGCGGTTGTGGCCCAGAAAGGTGCCGCAGTAGCATAGGTGAAGCGCCGGTAAGCGAGCTTGTGTGACGCCTTGTTTCACAATTTGTCCTTGCAGCTTCGAGTATTCAAATTGGCAAAATCATGGCCGACACTTAATTTACTCATCTCTATAATGGGTAGGACGATGGGTGCCTTGGGCAACCTGACCTTCGTTTTATGCATCATTATATTCATATTTGCCGTGATGGGTATGCAACTATTCGGAAAAAATTATGTGGGTAAGTCGAATTGGTGGGAGTCTTGCATGTTCGTTGGTGTATGTTTAAAGTAAGTGACGCGATGCCCGCTCTACTTGTCAATGAATCTACTTCAAGTATCAGATAGAATATGAGTGACGAGTTATAAAAAATAGATCTAGATGTGTGTTTTTATGACCTAGAATTACTTAATTCTAGTTAATTGTGATTTTATCAAGTATATCTCTAGTAACTGAAGAAGATTCATTGAAATCAAGTTATTTGTTAAAGTGTGGAATGCGTCCTAGATTTTGAGATCTTAACCTGATTGATGACATGTTTGACTCCACGCTTTAATTCGGGCTCATGGTCACGGTGTATATGTAACTATTGTGTTGATGTGCGTCACACTCTTCCGCTCATCTTGTTAGGTGATTGGCAAGAGTCGGTGTAATCCTTCCAAGTGAGCTTCTGTTTCAATTGTTCTCTGTTTTTTCTCTGAAAGCCCCCAGCAAAGGCGCCTCACTTGTGAGACAATCATTGCCAGCTTTTCTGATACTTTCAATTTTATCAGTTTCTTCTTGCATAACTTTTAAAGTCAGTCAGTGCCATTCCGCTAAACTATAGTTTCAAAACACACTTTCAATATGATTACAGACTGCTAAGTAGATTTTACTATTTTGCATGTTTATGCTAGAAGTAATATTTCTTTAGAGTTATATTATGGGGTTAGTAAAAAACTTGCTATACTTTTTAACTATGCATGGTTTTTTTAACCTGATCTACTTTTACATAAACATGTATAAACAGAGATTTCGTGTCTCTTTGATGTTTAAATCATAAAAAATATACACCATTTTAAAGCATGACTAAGTATAAGTGAAATCATTGATTGTAAATAATAAAAACACATTTAAAAATCATTAAATAAAAGGGAGACACAAAATCCCTGAAACGAAATTATACCACCATTTAATTTCTAAAAAACCCAATTTTCTATTACCAATTTTTAATGGTCTCTGAAATGGTTCATGTCCTTAAATGCATTATCACAGAAGATCCAGAATGTTTAATAATTCTTATATTTTTTAAAAAAAGGTAAAAACCACACTATAAATTATGCTTTTCACAAAAACTATAAGGAACTCTGCTTTAAAATCAAACACAGAAACCATGAATTTTTCTAATATTATTTTGAAATACAGACTACGTAGACCGTTTTCCGGATGGGGACCTCCCACGTTGGAACTTCACGGACTTCATGCACAGTTTTATGATTGTCTTCCGAGTGCTCTGTGGTGAATGGATAGAGAGCATGTGGGACTGCATGCTCGTTGGTGACGTCTCCTGTATCCCTTTCTTCTTAGCTACCGTCGTTATTGGCAATCTTGTGGTCAGTATCATCAAAAACAAACTTGTACTTGGATTATATTGAAATTAGCCTGTGTTTTCAATTTACTCTTCTACAGGTGCTTAACCTCTTCTTGGCCCTGTTACTGTCAAATTTTGGATCCTCAAACTTATCTTCACCAACCGCAGATCAAGATACTAATAAAATAGCAGAAGCCTTTAACCGGATATCTAGATTTACAGACTGGGTTAAAAAAAGTGTTGCCGACGTTTTGAAACTGGTGAAAAACAAGCTTACCAACCAGATTGCAATACATGCTCCCGGTAAGACTTGCCCTGTCCTAAATCTTGATGTGGCATGTTGTTGTATGTAATTATTATTTTTTTAAATGGAACTGCTTTTGTGTAAGTGTAAGTTGTAATTAAGATCAGGTATAATAAAAATAATATATATATATATATATGTAATAAAATGACCCAACCCAGATCCTTGTTTAGTTTCGATAATATTTTCGAAATTATAACTTAATATTAGTTAATTTTAAAGAAATGTAAATAATATAAGGACATCCCTGTTTAATGTTTGAATATAATACTTGCATGTACCCATAATATAAGATATTTTGTATACAAAGCATGACATGTTATCTATATGTCGTTCACTGTGCGTTGCTTGTCCTCTAGCATTCAAGTGTAGAGTTCCAGACCCGTGTATTATGTTGTTCAGTGATATAAAATCATTATTTACTGTTGTGTAAGTATTTTTGAGCTTATTCTTTATTGTATCAGTCGCTTTATATGTGATTTGCATGTAGATGGAATTTACAATTACAAAATAAAAATAATTCTGGTGCATTTTCAAGAATCTTGGTAAAAGTATATTTATTTCAATGTACGTGTTTGTATTTTACAATTTGTATGTATTATTAACAAAATGTCATTACAATTTTTAATTACCATTGTAATTAGTTATAATAATTGTAAATATTTTTTATTGGTATACGTTTTATTTGACAAAATTTTCGAGAGCGATAACTAAGTGCTCGCCCTGGTCTGATTTCTATGCTTGGATGCTGCGCCCGCGCATGGTGGACAAATGACGCGCAACATATAGGCTTAAAGGCGGCTTTATGCGGCCGCTGTGTCTCCTCAGAGCGTGTTGACAACGAATTAGAACTGGGAGCAGATATCGATGATGGTGTTCTCTATAAAGATAAGAAGCTAAAAGACCAAGTAGAAGTAGCTATAGGAGATGGCATGGAATTCACAATACCCGGTACGTTACTGACCATTTATTTCTTAATTAGTACGCTATAACATATATTATGATCAATTCGTATAAATTGTAGGTGATAACAAATATAAAAAAGGTAAAATATTAATGAATAATATCAACGCAATTACGGACAACCATACTGATAATAGAATTAATTGTGAGCTCAATCACCATGGATATCCGATTCAGGTGATTACTTTATTTTCTAGATGAATAAATTTGTTAAAATAATTTGCAGTTTATCAAAAAAGAAATATTTTGCAGGACGATGATACTATTAGTCAGAAGTCATATGGTAGCCATAAAATTAGATCTTTTAAAGATGAAAGTCATAAAGGCTCGACTGATACAATAGATGGTGAAGAAAAGAAAGATGCTAGCAAAGAAGAATTAGGTTTAGAGGAAGGTAATAAATTAACTAATTTTCGACCTTTGTAACCATAAGCACAAAAACTCAAATTTTCATACATTTATAGAAATGATCGCAGAGGAGGATGACAAATTAGATGCCGCCAAAATGGATATTAAGGCTGTTGAAGGCGAAGTTCTTGACTCGCCAGCGGACTGCTGTCCTGAGCCGTGCTACCAACGGTTTCCATTCTTGGCTGGCGATGATGAATCACCGTTCTGGCAGGGCTGGGCTATGTTAAGACTTAAAACTTACAGACTTATTGAAAACACATACTTCGAAACGGCTGTGATAACTATGATATTACTCAGTAGTTTGGCATTGGTATGACTAGAGTTTTAAATTTACTTCATTTACGAAGTTAGATTCTAACAATGTAGATGATGATTTCATATTTCAGGCTTTAGAAGATGTTCATTTACCACATCGACCAATACTTCAAGACATCCTGTATTATATGGATAGAATCTTCACTGTTATATTTTTCATTGAGATGTTGATAAAATGGCTCGCTCTAGGATTTCAGAAATATTTCACTAACGCTTGGTGTTGGCTTGATTTCATCATTGTTATGGTAATCACTTATATATATTTACATAATTTTAATATTTTATGATATAATAAGGTACAAAAAACATATTCATAATATACAGGAAAGAGCATAGATAATTAATAATCATTAAACAATTCTAATTATGTAAAAGATTTTATAGCAACGAATGTTAGGACAATGTCGTGACAGAGGTATTTTAAATGAAATAATGTATGATGTGTAACGAGCGGTGTCGTTAGTTGTCGCTCGTTAACCACGGAGCCGTGATGGCGGGTGCGGATGACATCCCAGCATTCCGTTCCATGCGTACTTTACGCGCACTTCGACCTCTACGCGCGGTTTCCAGATGGGAAGGCATGCGCGTGAGTACGCGCTCACTGCTGATTGGCTGCTCATCAGACTACGTCGTGCTGCCTGTTTAATTTATACTTTTTCGTACATCTTTCAGAGTTTTAGTTTTTGCTTAATGCTAAGGTGCAGGCAGCGCGACTTACTAACATGAGCTTTGACTGTTCAGTGTCTACTATAGCGAGAACCGCGACCGGCCTCGCTGTCGTCTCTTGATGTCGTCTGTTTGTTTGTGGAATTGCTTCTATGTCTTTCCCACAATTCAATATTGAAATAGACACCCTTATTCGATAATCCAACTATAAAATCTCTGGTTATGCATGTGATATTGCAATTATAGTGTTGCCTTAGTAATGCTGTTTTTTATTATATTAAAATGAAGTGTTTTACAGTGAAAAATCTGGTAACAAAGATAAAAGGGCAAATAACTCACCTTTAAGCGCTATTGGTGTAATATATTACAAAATATATTCATAATTCTAATATGTATTTAAGATGTGTATTGATTTTTGATGTAAATAAAATGAGAGATCTAAGAAATATTCTATTAATGTTTCTTTGATATCCCATTAGCTTTATATAATTTATTTTGTATATTTCCTGAATGTATCTGTGACTCCTATATTCTGAGTTTTATTTAAAATGGATTGATTCGCATTTGGATTGTCAGGATTTTCTTCTAATAAAATGTGATTCTAATGTATCGTTGGGGTTGAAAGTCTTCGATATTTATCAGCTATCATACAATATCCGTATTTTTTCACAGGTTTTTATCGTGACTCATTTTTAGGTAGTCCTGGAGTAAACTGTGTAATGCTTAAACATATTGTTACTGTGTATTTTCAAAGTGCAACTGTTGATTTCATCAGGTCTCGCTTATAAACTTCGTAGCGGCGCTTTGTGGTGCCGGTGGCATTCAGGCGTTCAAAACGATGCGTACGCTTCGAGCCCTCCGACCGCTCAGAGCTATGAGCCGCATGCAGGGCATGAGGGTATGTACCTCTGCCGCGAGCTCTGCCTCTACTTACCACCTCTCACCACACAGCTCCTTCTTATACAACACTCACACCAGTACAACTCATGATCATAGTACTTGTACATCAATATTTTTTTAACGTAGAACATCCTACTTTAATCAATTTACCATTTCGCAATCATAGGATTTTTTTTACTTTTCAAATGTACTGAATTCATTGAAAGTAGTCGAACATTGATTTCTTAGCGAATTATTTTGAAGCCGATTTTCAATGGCACCCTTGAATGGCTTGGTATCATCATTCGTCGTTCGTATTATATGATAGGCGTGTATGAGTTGTCTGAATTATCACTACCATGTTTCGGTCTCCCTTTTCTCTTGGATTCTGTTAATACTTTATAGTATATGGAATGTTATTTTAGATAATGCACCTTAGATTTAACTTGTATTCATGGAAAGATCAGTGGAAGAGTATCCAGCGTGCATGCGGTAGTCTTAGTTCCATTCGCCTATTTATGGAAATTCTTTTTCGACGGTAAGAGTGATTAGTCATGCTTTGTGTTTATATGTTTTATGTATTGTTGTTTGTGTTTGTGCATGTTTTATTAATTAGATAGTAACCAGCTGAATTAATGTTTTGCATCAAGTATAAAACAAAGAAAGAGATCTACTTCTATTTCAAACTAAGTTAAGACAGTGTTTAATTTTACTTAATACAATATTCTTAAAAAAGAAAGCTTTAATAAACATTTATCATGATTGATCATTTTGTAATAACTATTATAAAATTTCTAAAACAACCTAAAATTGTAGGTGGTAGTTAACGCTCTGGTGCAAGCAATACCATCTATCTTCAACGTGCTGCTCGTGTGTCTGATATTTTGGCTAATCTTTGCTATAATGGGTGTACAACTCTTCGCTGGAAAATATTTCAAGGTCTAAACATTTGATATTTAAATTATTAATAAATATATTGAGCCACTTAAATCCATTTTCATTACAGTGTGTCGACATGAACCATACCACTTTAAGCCACGAGATCATACCAGATAGAAACGCGTGTATTTTAGAAAATTATACGTGGGAGAACTCTCCGATGAATTTCGACCATGTCGGCAAAGCTTATCTCTGCCTCTTTCAAGTAGCTACCTTTAAAGGCTGGATTCAAATCATGAATGATGCTATTGATTCACGAGAGGTATTATATAACTATTTGACTATCAAATGTAACATAACTATTTCAAATGTAACATTGTTATTCTATTACTTTTCTGTATCCGTAGGTAGGCCGACAACCCATCAGAGAGACCAATATATACATGTATTTATACTTCGTATTTTTCATCATCTTCGGATCTTTTTTCACTCTTAACCTATTCATTGGTGTGATCATCGACAACTTTAACGAACAAAAGAAAAAAGCTGGAGGAAGTCTTGAAATGTTTATGACTGAAGACCAGAAAAAGTATTACAACGCTATGAAGAAAATGGGATCTAAAAAGCCTTTAAAAGCCATACCCAGACCCAGAGTAAGTTAAAAATTCAGTATTGGTTATGAGCATTTATGTTGAAATATATTGAACTTTCTTCTTTTTTCAGTGGCGGCCACAAGCCATAGTATTCGAAATTGTGACGGATAAGAAGTTTGATATGATTATCATGTTGTTCATTGGCTTCAATATGTTGACAATGACACTGGACCACTACCAGCAGTCCGAAACATTCAGCGCTGTTCTGGATTACCTTAACATGATATTCATAGTAATATTTAGTTCCGAGTGCCTATTGAAAATCTTCGCCTTACGATATCATTACTTTGTGGAACCGTGGAATTTATTCGATTTCGTTGTTGTAATGTTCTCTATACTCAGTAAGTTTAAACATGATAATAAATAACAAGTTAATGTGAAGCTCAGCACTAATACTTTTATTTCTATTCCAGGTTTAGTTTTGAGTGATATTATAGAAAAGTACTTTGTGTCGCCTACTCTGTTAAGAGTAGTCAGAGTTGCAAAAGTTGGTCGAGTGCTTCGACTTGTGAAAGGGGCAAAAGGCATCCGAACACTTCTTTTTGCCTTAGCCATGTCACTGCCAGCTCTCTTCAATATATGTTTACTGTTGTTCCTAGTGATGTTTATCTTCGCAATATTCGGAATGTCATTTTTCATGCACGTCAAGGATAAGGGAGGACTTGATGACGTTTACAACTTCAAAACTTTCGTGCAGAGTATGATTCTGCTATTTCAGGTAAAATTAACTTAATAAATAAAGCGAAATCTCCATTTGATATAGGTCCACGCGATATGAGCTTTTTAAAAATACGAAAAAATATATTTTATAGTTATATGAAAAGATAGTTATATTAATTTCTCTTTAGATGTCAACTTCAGCCGGGTGGGATGGAGTACTCGATGGTATCATTAATGAGGAGGAGTGTGATCTTCCGGACAACGAGCGCGGTTACCCCGGGAACTGCGGGTCCGCCACTATCGGCATCACCTACCTGCTGTCCTATCTCGTCATATCCTTCCTCATCGTCATCAACATGTACATCGCCGTCATTCTCGAGAATTATTCCCAGGTATAATATTATGATCGCTTTTTTATGTAATAGAATCGAATGAGATAAATAAATATAATATTTTGTCAGGCAACGGAGGATGTACAAGAGGGCCTAACCGACGACGACTACGATATGTATTACGAAATATGGCAGCGATTCGACCCCGAGGGCACGCAATACATCAGATACGACCAGCTGTCCGATTTCTTGGACGTCCTCGAGCCCCCGTTGCAAATACACAAACCCAACAAGTACAAGATTATATCTATGGACATACCCATATGTCGCGGCGACATGATGTTCTGCGTGGACATCCTGGACGCCCTCACGAAGGACTTCTTCGCGAGAAAGGGCAACCCCATCGAGGAGTCGGTGGAGGTGGGGCGGCCCGACGAGGTCGGGTACGAGCCCGTGTCCTCGACGCTGTGGCGGCAGCGCGAGGAGTACTGCGCGCGGCTCATCCAGCACGCGTGGCGGCGGCACCGACGCGCGCAGTCGCCGGGTGGCGGGTCGGGCACGGGCGAGGCGGAGGCGGGGGCGGAGGCGGAGGCGGCTGGCGCGCCCACGGCCGTGCTGCTGGAGGCGGGCGCGGGGCGCGTGGTGCTGCAGGCGGCGGGCGCGGCGCCGCGGCCGCCCGAGCCCGCGCCGCCGCCCGCGCCCGTCTGACCCGCGCTGGCGCTCGCGCTCCTGCCCGCGCTGGTCGACGACGCGCCGCTGCCCCTGCCCGCACCGCTGCCCGAGCTCTTGAGCCCACCCAAGCGCACTTAATTATTTTTTACGCTAGATGTTTCGAGTACGTAGTGTCGGCGGGCGAGCGACGCGAGGGCCTCGCGCGTGCGGAGCCGCGAGCGTTCGGTGTGTTGTGTTCGCGCGGTCGAAGCTTGCGAGACGATTTGTTTTGCGACCGATGATCGCGGTCGTCGAGTTTAACTTTTTGGTGATTTACTTTGTCGCGTCGATCCCGGTCTCGAGGAGGACCCGCGTATCGGTCGGAGGGATTCGTTTTAGCGAGCACGCAAGTTTGTTTTTTCACTAGTACTGTAAGATATCGGATAAATTGAGGAAACATTAAATGCTTATTTTTGTATTCGACGATTGACACTCTTTCTGTGTAAATGTTCAAAATGCGAGTTGGCTACGATTGTCCGAGATTGTCTACATGTATATACACTGAACGATATCATTTCTCTTCCCCAAAATGATGTCGAGCAGAGAAGATGTATCAGCGCCGGAGAGCGAGCGGAGTGTCGTCTGCTTGATAAGTTCCGCCTCATCGGCCGGTGCGGACGCGCTCGCACGCGGACGCGCCCGCACAAGGCCCCGCGCTCGACTTGTCACATTTCAAATTATATAGCATTTAATATTGGGACATCTATACATAGTATGTGTATTCATTTAAATTGTCTAATGCGTTTGAACGCTAGCGTGATTGTATGTAATACCTAAGCGCTTAAGAAAGCAATGGCTACGCCGATTCATATCAATTATGTCCATAATAGTTTTTTAATAGTTCCGATTTATAAGCTTCTAACTGTAACGAAACATCGTCACGTCTTACCTTTCTGTCGAGGTCGGTCGTCGCGGAGTTTAAGGGTTTAGAGAAATTTTTGCATAGTTGTCTATGTAAGCTTAGCAAATCAGCAGTGAAAATGGTACCAGAATTCACTTCCGTCCTAATTCAGAAAGCATCATAGGAATCGAGCCATTTTACGTAATGCGCACCTTTACGTAGTTAATGTAATTTTCTTCCCCTGAATTACATTAGCTGCGGCGGCGGGCGGCTCCCCACGTCCGCTGCCTCCCATCTCTACCTGTTCTGATACTGCCAGCGGGCTGGCACTGCTTCTATTATATTACTCTTGCACGTCATTTTTATCAATGTTGAATGCAATATTGTAACGATCTATCGCGCTGTAGGTGCATAACTTTTATTGTAAACCTGAACGTGAACGGATTTTGGCTATCAGAGACATGAAATTAGCAATAAGAGATAAAATTAAATACCTAAGAGATCGAACGTCCCTTACTGAGTAAGGTAGATATTATTGAAATATTTTTATTTTTCGATTGACATCTCTCTAGATAATGAAAGTAGCGCAACTGTGAAGTAGAGCTGTGTTGATCGCGTCGAGAAACTCTTCAAAAAGCGACTGCGCGACTCTTTTGTCAGCTCTACCAGTATTGTCTTTTCTAGCACAAGAAATTATAAATCATAAAAATTTTGTAAATTACATTTCGAAGTGATCAATTTCTAATTCTCTGTAAATATTCAGAGCTTATAGCCGGGTGGAGCCCGATCGCACGACGCAAGATATAATTTATCGTGTTACTAATCATAAAAGCGACTCCCGCAGTAATGCTTGAAGCAGTGACTTTGACGTGTGCTCGAGTTTTGCTTTTTAAGTCATCACTGATTAGTTGTGGGTTGGTTGTTTTTCAATTCGTTTTTATAAAATGTGAAAATATTAAATGTGCAAGACAATCTTAAAATTCTAAAAGAGTCGGTGTTTTGTAAACTAAAATGACGCTTAACGTTTTGCACCTATTTTGCAATAATAAATTACGGTTACAGATAATAAATCCTTAGGTACTTTTTATAAAAACAGCAGTGCATGAGCCAGCGAATTTCCCCGTCGCTAGTTCACGCATTGCATTCAAACCGCACCCCTCGGTTACTTCAGAGTTCAGGCTCTACGACGCTTCCGCCAGACCATCTGGTCACGTGACGACAACGACACGACCGGCAATAATGTCCTCGTGATCGAATTCAGCTAAGCGGAGCGTAGCGTCAAGGAACGGTTCACACAAAATAAGAGTTTAAGTTCTAATCGACGTTACGAAATAAATTATTAAAAGTCTAGGTATTTTAAAAGAAAAAATGGATGGTAGCAGTTATTTTATCAATTATATCTATCTGCTTTTGTGAAATTTAGGTCCTAATAAAGTTTCAGTAGCGATATGAATTATTATAGGGTAGGAGAATCTCAACCGATTATTAAATTCAGTCAAACTCTGGTTTGAATTAGTTTGAACCGCTCCTTGGCGCTCAAATATACCAATTTTGTTATGTTTCTGGTTGTTTTGGTAAAACCAAATATTTTATCTACTATTAGGCATATTGGCACAAAAAAGTTGTGTTTAATTAAGTTTAGACAATAAGTTACAATATCATTCTATTATTTCTTTAAAAAAACTTATGACAAAAAGTGAATTCAGTTTGCTGAATGATAGTTATTTAATTGAATATTTATTATATATATTGTTGAAGTTTGTACAAAATAAATTAAGTAAAAGATAAATATAGAACTTGACTGCTTTAATGAATTGTTTTATTCCATCTGTAAAATAAATAACGCGGCCATTATATTATGTAATTTAATTGTTGCAGTTGTTCGTAAAAAAAAACAATGTTTGACGTTTGTAAAATCGTGATCACAATAAAAAAAGAACCGATTGAGTTTGTTGTGTGCGTCTTCTCAGTCCAGGGAACGTTTGGAACTCTCATAATCTTAGCCTTGAGCCTTGAGAGAGTGTCCAGAAAGACTTATTTTGATAAGTATTATATCAAAATGGACCCTCCTGACTTATCAAATTGACGTACACAAGCAATTACTGTTATGTATTCAAAGTGGAAAAGATATAAATATATAACAAAAACTATTTGACCTCAAAAGTGATCTAAAAGCTACCATTAGTTTTTAAACCATTTCACAATACGTTATTAGTAGCCGATGAACTAATGTTTAGAAAATTGTATAATGTAATATTAATAAAAATCTAATCTATCTCACTTTTGGAACTTGCCCGATATAAATTAAAATGACACAGTAAGTTCAGTGTGTACCCAATACATACCTAATACAATAGCACGGAAAGCTACGAATCCCTGCTCAAGATTTCTAAAGATAACACAAAATTCTTAACCGCACCACCATCACGGCGTTCCCAGAAAGTGACCTGTAGTTCACCATGCTCCGAGCTCCGAGCTCCGAGCTCATTAATAAGGATCCTAAATATCCCCAAAGGACCCTAAACTAGTCCAAAAATCCTGATACTATTTACGTGAGTACAGCCGGATATATAAAAACAAATTACACAAAATCTCGTACCTACTTATAAAATCGTAATCAAACGTCATTTACTATTTTTATTTTTGTTTTATTCATAGTATATAAGTTATATACATATTTTATAAGACATTGTTGCATTTGTAAATAACCAATATAAGAGTATCATCTTAACTACAATAAACAATTAGTCTTTATTCACTAGATAATTTTTTTATAAAAAAAATGTATCCAAACTTTATAACATGGGGGCCTGTGAAATAAAAAAATATTAATTAAATGAAAAGTCATATTAGGTTGATTTATTAAACCAATCTAAATACGTATATTATACGATTTACTAAGTCTCACAGTTACAAAGTCTCAAAGTCTCAAAGGAAGGAAATACTGTGTCATTAAATATTTACATACATATATGTATATATGTTATAAGTTTTCAATATATCTAAAACCAGATTTAATTAAGTTTGATACACTATTTAACACGTTGACTGCGGACGAACGACGCTTGTGTATACACGCGTATAATTTGATTACATTTTTATTTTAACCCGACATTTCGAATGCTTTGCAGCAATCGTGTTCACGGCTAGACGAGATATAAGTGTCACACTTACACTTCGAAACGTCGGGTTAAAATAAAAATGTAACTAAATTATACCGAGTTTTAATCCGTAAAAAAATAGTTTTATTTGAAATGTGTACTCGTGAAAATCAAAGAAAATGCTTGTGTATTTTGTTGTGTTTGAAGAACGCGACTCGTTCGCAACAGATACGTAAATTTTAGTTATACAAGACACACACCGGAGTGTTTTTTAAAGTGTCCTGAAAACGGCACAACGGACACTTGTATAAAAGATAAAAAATATATAAGGAATATATTATATTATTTATCAATTAACACTAATAAAAGAAATCAGTAATACAGATATATAAAATATTATTACCACGAACCAATTTTTACCAATAATAACTATAATAATAATATAAATATAATTAGAAAACATAGCGATTTAACGGATCGCAGCCAACGTGTTAAGATCCTACATGCTGAGAAAATTGTCCTACGAGAAAAATAAAAAACTAAAATTCTTTGAATGGGACATACTAGCATAATACTTTTCAACAAATATATAAGTAAGTTTTCAATATATCAAAAACTTTATTCAAATAATATGTACATTATTTAGGCAATTATTTTTTTTTTAATTTATTTACTACTCGACGAGAATACTTCTAATATATTGTTAATTAAATACAGAATACAAACCTAACAAATGTCCTCAAGCTTTACTAGATCTTGTGGGAGAAGGCGCCAATGCATCCCTGTGCCAAAATATTATATTAAAATAACTTATTTACAAATAAACTAATATTAGTTCACGGTTTTGCCTCTGGACAATATACAATATCATTATCTGTCAGTCAAGAAACATATTTAATATAGAAGTTTGTTTGAACGCGTTTTCAAAATATACTAAAAAGCAAGTTATATTCATTGATTCATTTATGGGTACAATAGACCCAAGAACAATAATAGTCTATACATTAGAGTATCATATTTATATGATATAAAGAAAGCTATTTTAAAAATAATAAGTGTAGGTTTTCATTATTTTTAATATGGAATGAAATAATTCATTTTGATGGTACTCTTACGAAATTAATAATCACTATGGTTGTGTGTCTTTGTGTGTGTGATAAGTAAATGTAAAAAGAACTGGGTTTTTGGGTCATCCATAAAACAAGGTCGTACAATCACTACTGCACGTTATATTGAATGTTGCCATTTTAAAACCAAAAACAAAGACTTCTCAAAAGTAAAAAAAATCTTATTTCAATCATTAAAAAGAATATATGTATTTATTATTATTATTATTTGGTGTTGCTATGGAATAACTGGTTGTTTTTTTTAGGTTGCCATAGTAATTAAGTAAAACGTAATGTTAAAACTGCTTTTGAAATCCATAAAATATATTTTTTTAACTAATTTTGTTAACAATAAAACATTTGTATGTATTATTTTTTGCTCAATTTGTAATATGTTTGGCCCAATTATAGCAAAATATTTCACATATGAATAATACGTTTATTAATTTAATAATATAGAATTTTCCAAAAAAATAATATTTTCTTGGAATTAAGGAGAAAAGGAATCTTGGATAGGATTCTGGAAATCGTTAAATAATAATACATATAGGATGTTACTATTTTTATTTCCGTCTTATTAGACTAACGTGTCTTACTGAGACACACATACATGATGCCTGTCGTTGAATATGTTATCAATATAAATATTTATACAGCATCTATATGTACAATGTACGTCTGTGTGTCCTCCGTCGACACTAAGAAATTACTAGGTCCGTCACTGTATGGAGCTGAGCGAAGCATTGCTGAATGAGTTTCACATACTGGTAAAATTAGCAGAGTACATATTGGCTTTAATCTTAAGCCTAATTCGAACTCCATATGTTAATTTCATGGGACACACTTCGACCATTTAATAAAAATAACAATAACAAATGTCTCCAAAAACTTCAGGACCTATAAGTCCCTGTCCTCGACAACTCTGCCAATTTTCAACATTCTACCATTATTCGTCTAGGAGGAGTATAACTGACGAAACACACTTTTGACCAGTAAGAGCTTAGCTTCGCTCAGCTCAATAACAGTGGTACGGAGGACTAAATTTTGCCCACTATGTGGACCTCCATGACCAGTCCCTGGCAGTGCAATGCACATAACTCCAAGGCGATATGTAAGCGTTGATTTCAAAAACGCTTTAATAAAAAATCTTAAAATCCATCAAACATTACTTCATTTTATATTGAATTAGATAGACGGAAATGAATTCAAATATCAGCCTTCCAGGCTTCAGATGATCACAGAATCCTATCTTGAACTATCTTATTAACAGTATTCTAATAACAAAAATACGTTTTTTTTTTGGTAAAAAATATTTTACTTCTCTTATCATATTGTGCTAATTTGATTTCAAAATATAAAAAAGCAGAAGCCATGAATTGAAAGCTAGACTTCTATTTCTCTAGCATAAATTAAGTTATTTTTTAAGGGGAGATCCAATTTTTTATTATTTTATTTAAAATATTTTTTTTAACTATTTTTTCTAATGAAGTGATAGTATATTATTGAGCCATTGATAGGCGTGTCCTGTTCATACAATGTCATGTATAAAGCAAAAATAAAACTAAAAACATATTTAATACACAACTAAAATTATTTGTTACTCAGATTATTCTAATACTTTGATTGACCCCTCCATGCCTTTGAAACAAGTAAGACAAAATAAAAAAAATATATTTGAATACTAATTATATTCAAAACGTGTACACAGTTTGTGTCCTAACTTATATTAAAATAGTAATAAATATTAAAAAATTATTCATTTAATACCAAAAATATTAAAATTCATGAAATTGTCAATCACAAGTATCTATCTAATGTTTCTATAACCAAAGTGATGTACAATTATTGTATACTAGATATAAATTGTTATGAGATCGTTCTCTACTATCAATGGCAAAGACTGTTTAAATGTAAAAATATTTCAAGTTACAATCCAATGAAAATACTGATATAGCTATAATTTGATGAATATTGTAATAATTTTCTAATTCAATCGGCAGTCGTAGCTGCCATATGTACAGATATCAAGTATTTGGCATAGTCTGGTGCGTGATGGGTGCGAGAGAGACAAATAGAGCGGTATGAGTGAGTGAGACAAAGAGGGAGTTTACTCTGTGTAGTCCCAGCCGTCCTTTTCGTATCCCTCGTGGACGTGCTCCAGCAGCACCTTTCGCCGGCTATCGCAATATCTGAAAGTATATATAAATACATAGTTTATTCAAAAACGATTATTTCTTGTTAGAATTACTATCGATGTATGAACAGTTTAAGGACCTAAATGGTCGATAACACAAAAGTAACAAAAAATCTAATATCTGTTAGTCTAGATCAGAGGTGGCCAACTCAATCGCTTTTTAACTATACTCCAATAATTTTCGTAATATTAAGGATGAGAATAGGTAGGTATCGATCATTTTTTCCTTGCCCGCGATCGACGGGTTGGCCTCCCCTGATCTAAATAATAAATCCGTATAGACACATTATACTCGAATCATAATCAGACCCCAGATTATATGTCGGAATAAGACCCTGATATCAGAAGAAAACACGGAGATTTGGTATAAGTCAGTACACCTCAAAGTAACGCTATAAACAGTATACCGTTACTTTGAAAATTGGAGACAGTCTTCTGAGACATCTTTCCATGCACCAAGACGAAGTTTTAAGCGGAGATTTATATATAGGCTTTGTTAACCCTCTTCTACCCTCGTCATATACATACTGATGATGATACCTGTACTTATCCTGCACTTTCTGCTTGATATCAGCCAAGTTCTCACTAGTGATGTCCCTCTCGAGGTACTCTGAGAGGGTCTCCGTGGCGGACTCCAGGTCCCGCTGGTTGTCCTCGAAGATCACAGACTGGTTGTTCTTACGCAGATAGTACGCGAACACGTACGTATACATGAGGGTCTGACGACACTGACACAGGATATCCACAGCGCGCTTCAGGAATTGTACCTAAAATATATGCATTTTCATTATTATTTTGTTTTAATAATAACTGTGCCTAACTAAATATCCTTATTTTAGGATAACCTATAGTCTTCTTTATACACAGTAATCAAAAATTAATTTTGTATATCCATCTTCCAACAAAGAAACATTCATACACATGACTATTATTTGAATTAATATAATAAATTCAGTCTATCAATTTGGGAGCTATACAGATACACAAGTACACATACGTTAAACATATAACATCATTCGTTTTAACGTTGGGAGTCAAAACAATTAGGTGTTTATGAACATCAGAATGGAGTACCGTACATAATTATTATATGACTTCGTAATAACTCCACAGATAATTTCTACACAAAACTATAAATATCAATTTGATTGAGAAATATTATGAAAAATATATTTGGGTAATGGTAGCACGGATCATATTGACATTACTTACTCTTAATATAGGCAAAATTGACATTTTTACCTCAATCCAGCTCATGTTGTGTTGCTGCATCTCCTCCATCTTCTCCTTGACGGAGGCGTACAGCTTTGACTCGAAGCGCAGTGACTGCATGTGGTTCATGTAGCGGTTGCAGTAGAACAGGTAGCGCTGCAGCGCTGCACGGGAGCGCTCCTGAGAGTCGCGGGCCGCTTTAGCCTCGTCCACGTCGTATCTGAGGAGTAGAAATCATAATTTTTTATATGATTACTGTTTTTATGACAACTATACTATAGTAGAGTTTTTTTTTTTAATAAATTATTTTCTTGACTTTGAAGACGAGTTCTCATAGCTGACCTGTGACAAACTTGAGGAGTTAGCCCGGTGATGTGCTGAACTCATGTATTTTTTTTTAAACCAGAACAGAACCACCTGATGTTAAGCATGACTAAAGTCTAAGGTATGGCACACACAGAATATAGGGAACAGTAGGGAACAATAGCTTATACAACAATATATGAGAAATAGGTTTTCTGAACATGGTTTTTAAGGGATTGTAGGAATTGGATGAAATTCAGAATGTCCAGGTAAGGGTGATAGTGATGACGATTATAAATACATACATACAAATAAATACATACAATCGTCAACTGGTAACTACTAATGTGGTGTAACTTCTTTCTGATACATACCTATTACAATTGTACCAACTGCTGCCATGTGGCTCCCAGGGTCCAAGACACACCCAGCAGAAATCTGCCTTGCAGTTCTGGTTCTTACACACCATGTGGTTGCAGCCCCCATCCTTCTCTATGGTCACATTGCACTTCGGACACTCTTTTGTATTAGCCGCTATCCAATTCGATGTTTCCGAGTCATCATCGCATTTCTAACAATTATAACATTTTTATGATAAAAAAAAATACTAGCGCTATATATATATATCTATATATAGATAGATAATATAGTGGTACTCCATTTAATAAGGCTTTCCATTTAAGACTTTTATCAAAAAGTTAGTATTCTTGCAAAATCAGTTAAGGATTTCCTTGATTGGCTGGAATGGAATACCATTTTACAAAAAATCAGCTTAAAGAAACTAAAAGAAAAAAAAGTGGAGTAAACATTGGAAACATTGAGAGCTGGAATTTCTTCTTCTTAATGTATCCTATTCCTCAGTTTCCAATATGTATACAACTGTTAATATTCAATTTCCATGGTGATGCTATCCAACGCCTGTACCTTGATCCACTTTCTGAGCAAGCAGCACCGCACGGGGTCGTGCCAGTTCTCCCCGCAGGCGAAGCAGAAGGTGTGTCCGCAGCGGCAGGTGACGGGGCCCGCCTCCACGTACGCCACCTTGATGGCGTTGCTGCAGTCCGGGGACGGACACCAGCGAAGCAGGCGGTTGCACTGAGGAGTTACATCATTAGCCATTATTTCCCATAAAATTATAAGAAGCTGTGTGCTCTGGTGGTGTGGTCATAGATTGGTTCTTAGTAGGAATATATTTTAAATGTATAAATATATTCTCACAGCCGATTCTGTATTCAATGAAAATTTGTTAAGAAATATTTATTAAGTCAATCTTATATGTTTTATATAGTTTCCACCAAAACATTGAACTTCTAAATCTTAATAAAATTAAGTCAAAATGTTATTTTTTAAGATCCAAGCAAATAAGCTATAGCTTAAATTCCAATTTAAATAGTGCATCAGAATATCATCACAGCATATTGAATGAAATTTCAACCTTGTATGTTGAATATAGTTCACAGCAAGCCACTAAAATACCCTTAATGATTGAGGCAAATTCTCAAAATATATTATGCTGGGAAGAAAAAGTTGTGAATGGTTCCTATTCTCAAACAATATCCAGTACATTATAAGTAGAGGCAGTACCTCCACGAAGCTGTTGGTGATGATGTGCTGGTATTTGAGCTTGACGCGTGCGTCTCGCACGAGCCTCATGACCGTGGCGTCGTCCACCAGGATGTCGCACGCGTGGGCCGCACACGCTATCGTCTGGCCCTGGGAGGGATACGTAGGTGATAAATAGCATAGTGATATACAACTTACATACTATACAATATTTCACCGATGATATTATGAACAATTAGGTATAGATAGAAAATATTGAAAAATTAATACTTTTTTAATATACATCTTTAATACTACTTTCATGTAATTATTTAATTTACATGTTACATATAAAATAATTAAAAATAAAGGACACAAGGCTTTATTCTCCTGCACAGATTAAATTAAATAGAAACTATAAAGTTATTTTTTTATTAAGTTTTCTAGTGTGAGTTCTTAAAGTTTATCCTAGTTTGAAATCAAGTTTTGTCATTATTGTTATTTGCTTTAGGAGACCCTCAATATATATATTTTTAATCTTTAGTTTGGATTTTGGTCAGTTTCTTCATAGCATAGACATCACAATGAGAACAAAATGTGGGTCGAAAGACAATTAAATGAACTTTGAAACATTGTCATGAAAAGTTATGGATAAGGCCCATGATAATACTAAATTACCAATAATCCATTTGACGTACACAAGTGATCATTGGTATTGATTGAAAGTGGAAAATATAAAAATAAATAAATAAAATAAATAGATATCAAAGAGAATAAAATGAGGGTTGAATGAAATGTCACTATAAATCATCCCCTAAAAGTATTAAGGGTTATCACCAATATTCTAGACACATTGGGAATTAATAATCATAATACTAAATGAATAAATATTAAAATACATACCAAGCCTTCTTCCATTATTTTAGTTGTCAAATATTCACACCAACACTGTGTACAAAACCTGTGACCACATTCCAGACCTGTCATAATCTGTTAACAATTAAATATGTCAATTTTAATTATACTTATATAAAAATATAACATCTTAATAATTCATGAAATCTATATATATGAAGATTTTTGTTGATTTTTAAAATCCCTTTAAAGCTGTAATGCATGAATTTATTTAAGTTTAAGTATAATTAACTAATGAAATGAAAACCTTGATTTGACTTGATCCAATTACGGTCTTATACTGTCTATTAAGTAAATAAAGATTAAAAACATAATATTTTACATTTCAAACATAAATATTACTGAAAAAAATTAATGAACCATAGAAATTACTTTATTATAACTGTTTTGTAATTATTTAAGAAAGTATTACTAGTATGAACATTTTTAATTTATGTTTAAACTGAACTACATTACATGTGATCTTAAAATCAGAAACACAAATTTTCATATTTTAATTTGTAGTTTATCCCTCAAAACTTCTAGGGAAATTTTTGGCTCGTTCATGAGTATTGGTTTTTTAGATTCAGTATAAAATCCCGCATCGATTGATACATAGAAATATTTTTTTTAAAGATAAACATTTCTTTATTACTAACACTATATAGAATTAAGTAAAACAAATACTAAAACTATATAGAATTAAGTTAATTTGCATGTTATGTTGTGTGTACAAAAATAATAAATGTAACAAGATGTACTAATTTTGGTTTCGTAATAAATAAAGTGTGTATGTCTTGTTTGTTATTTACAAAATTACTTACTGCACTTGGTAAAATTGAAAAACATATTTCGCATTCCTCTGATCCTGATGTTGATATCCGTCTCGGCAACTAAAATATTACATACATTACTTTAGAACTATATTCTTATAACTTTAATATTCATAATTCATATATACCTCTCAGAAACATTGTGTATATCTCGTAACATTATATAATATCATATATAAATAAACAAATCTTATAACTTAATAAAGGAATTATATTATAAATATTAAACAAAGGGTTTAACATCTAATAATAGATTCTCATCTATACTTATATTATATAGCAGAAAAATTTGTTTAAATGCTCTTTTCTGCAAAACTACTGGATGAATTTGAAATATTCTTCAGGTTCAAGAGGAACTCTATATATATTTCTAAGTTATCTCAAAGCTAAAATCATTAGTCGCCAGGCGGAACTATGAATCACATCTAGTTTATTTATTTAATTAAATAAATACCTTCGGCCGTTGTATTACTGGTTTTCTAAATGGATTAATAACTCTAGCCTCTGCAAATAATTGATCCTGATCTCCATCATAGAATCTTTCCATTAGCTTCTCTTTGTCCCATTTGAAATGATTGAGGAGGATGCGTGTTGTGGTGGCCGGTATCTATAATCATTTATAAAATATATAAATCATTTATAGAGACAGAATGATGTGCAAGCAGCCTACACCTTTTTTTTAAAGCTATTTGTTTTAAAAGTGTTCTTTGTACTAAAATGTAATTATCAATATTTTAATTATTCAGAATCTAAGTGAATATATAACTTTCAATTTTATATTAGATTAAGAATAACTTGGAATATATTTGAAATACATATTTTGTTTTGTGCCAGAATTCTATATCTTTTTCAGGTCAAAGTAGTAGTATACATATATATGTATAAATATAAATTTAGCTATATGATATATTCCAGATAATTTAAATAATGGTAATTACAAACATATGACAATACAAAAACAAATAACAAATAGATATCAATAGATAAAACCGATAAGGAACAAATAAAAAATATTACAGAATATACACATACACACAGAAATTTATAAAACAATCTTATAGCTTATTTAAAATATATATTTTCATTTACAAAATTGTTTTTATTGACTTATATCTCAAATATATTTTTACTGTTATTTATTCTTCATCAATAGTTGTAAACAAACTTAATAAATATAACCAATAAACAAAAAACTCTACAATGTTTACATCTCTTTATGTGTCTAAAGTAAAGTTTCAATAGAATTTAACATTTTTTAATGTTGTAAAATCATAATTTTTCAAGATTGGGCCTATTAAAAATTCAAAGAACATAAGACAAAAAAAAAAAACATTGTATCCCCCTAAAATATAATTAAATAATGACCTTATTTAAATATAAAAAAGTGACCCCATTGTTATTATTGGTGACCTAATTAGGAATAAAATGTATGGTAAAACCTTTGTTTTACATGGATAATAAAAATAAAAATTCGATAAAATTATAAGAAAAAGAAATGTTAAAAGAATGAGTCATTTAAACTTCTAATTGTTTTATTTATCAGAAATAATCAACTACAATCCCATTGAAGATTCTCATTTGTGCAACAAAGGTAAATTATAGGATACATTATTAGTGTTTAAAAATGTATACCAGGACGCAAACACGACACGGTAGTAATTAAAAGTAACATAATAAAATAACGTACGAGTAACCCCATTAAGAAATCATTGTTTACTATTAACATACTGACCTCAACTACTGTATTCACTTCTTTAATGCAATCTACCATGTGTTGAACGATTTCCTCTGTAGATAACACCTCGTATGGATATTCCTCAAGTTCCGTTTGTCGTTCCCTTGTACTGTGAGTCTCATCCATGACAAAGTCGACATCGTCTCCGCTGGACTCATTACCAGAATCAACATCGTCTTTTGTGTCATCTTCAGAGTCCATGGTAGGAATCAATTAATTGTTTACTAGATATCAATGGTGCAGCCAGAATACTTCTAATGATGAAATAATTACACCTAAGATTTAGGAAAGGTCAACAATGAAGAAAATAGTTCACCCACGGGCTGCCAAAACCTCTGACGTATTTGAAGGCAATCTCTATTCTCTATGACATTTCACTTACATTTTTGTCTATGATTACAAAAAGCTGTTTATTATTACAGAGATAACTAATTAGGTTTTTGTATATTGCCAACTGAAAAAATATTATATTATATAATCGCAAACCGCCAAACAATAACAATTATTCCTAGTTGCATTGGTTTATTTAAAATTATTTATATTTATAGGTTGGGTTTTTGCTCAATGATGTATAAAGTAATTGTTATGAAATTTATGGAATTTTAAAAGAAAAAGCCTGAAATTATAAAGGTCTTAAGCCTCTTAAGAAACGCTGCATTTTTCAAAACCAAAAAGGTATTGAGATCATCTAAAAGCAGTTTTGTAAATTCATTACCTAAAATAGACAATGAATTTTCGTGTAGAAATCCGTATTTACTTTAAAATAAAGCTATAAACATTTGTAAGTATATTTGCTTCTTGATAAACAATCAAAGATGTTAGAAAGGTTTTTGAAACACTTAACACATGGAATACCAAAAAAAATCAAATTTATGGTATAAATAACATTATTGTCGAATAAATTAAAAAAAATTAAACAATATTAACAAGGGCTATCTCAAACAAAAAATTCTAAAGTATAAACCGATTCTATTTTTAGTCTTTCACTTATCACTGTATAGGCCAGTGCAACCCAGTATAGTTTAGTTTTAGTACTTTGATCACTTTTCTTGATTTAATAAGGATAAAATAATAGAAATTACAAAACAACGGATCATTTTATTAATTATAAATATGTACATTATTTAATAATGTTAAAAAAATATGTTATTAATTTTTAACATAAGGCACTTTTCTATAATTTATTTAAAATCTACACAAAGAAATGCAATTACATAAGATTGTCCAACTCATTTTGTATGGATTCAACTTGCAAGAATATGGAATGTAGTTCTTGATGAGTCAACTCTAATTCAACATCATTATGCCGACCTAGAAATTTTACATATGCTTTGGGTATTTTACATTTTCTTTGATATCCAGAACTTAGTTCTGTATTCAATTTCCAATGAAAATCTGGATTCTCTTCACATTTGTCCTGAGTTGAAGCTAAATCATTTAATGTTAAACTCGTCTCTGTAGACCATACTTTAAAGAAATATGCTGTTTTTTCTTTATTAAGCCCCAAATTTTGAAGATCTTTTGTCAAATTTGCAGGCATGAATATAAATTTGAGAATCCTTTTAAATATATATATTATTGTTTTTATTGCGAATACAAGTTGCTCGTCGTTTATATTAAATATTTTTTCCAGTTTTTTCTGTTCATCTTCAGAAAATATTTCCGAGTCTTGAAGTTTCAGTTTTACGACAATTCTTCTCAAGAATTGTTCAAACTTGGTATCTTCTAATTGGTTTATAATATCGATGCCTCTCTTTAAGCTAAAATTTTATTATAGCAATTAAAATAAAAGATTCTTTAACTTTTATATATTTCCTAACCATACATATCAATCGATGATTGTTTACTACTTAAGTCTAATATATACGTACCTTGAAGAACTTTTTATCCAGCTACAATCCATCTTTTGTTTCGCTAGCCTGATTTATTTTTAAAAGTAAAATATTTTTTATAATTACATAGTTTTAATTATTATTTAGCTTTATTTGAAACTAGAAGTTCAATTTACAAGAAAAGAAAGTCAGCGCAATATGAAATGTTTTGTGATTATATTGACGTTAGAGCTTTCACAATTGACAAGTCAAAAGTAAAAACATTATGCGGTGATTATGATATTCCTATAATATTATAAAATATTGAAAATTTTATAAAAATGCTCAATACAGTCTTATATTACCATTTAAATAATTTTGGCAATATTATTCATTTTAGTATGTTTCCTCATTCTTTTATTTATTTTTATTTGTTTCACTTATTCCAACAAACTAATAAACGTAAAAGAAAAACAGGCTTTCAGGCAAATCTGTCAATGTCAGTTCGAAAATTTTTCTATCTCGGTTCGTACGAGTCGCGGTGGCATGTTGCGGTGGCCGGAAAATAATTGCGTGGAGGTTTCATCATGTCGCTGAAAGTGAATAGAGTCCCTGAAAACATCGACTTTCCAAAAGAAGAAGAAAAAGTTTTAGCATTTTGGAAAGAAATAGACGCTTTTCAAACTTGTCTTAAGCAATCAAAAAATAAACCTAAGTCAGTTTATATATAACCTTAAGAGTAAAATTAGTTTAGTAAAAAAGTGTATTAAAATGTGATTACTATTTCAGATATTCATTTTATGATGGACCGCCTTTCGCAACTGGTTTACCGCATTATGGTCACATTCTCGCGGGAACCATCAAAGATGTTGTTACAAGATATGCACACCAGCAGGTATACTATTTCTTTAAAAAATATTTATATACCATTGTATAAATTTAAAATATATCATTAAATAGATAATGCACATAGATAAAACTTTATATTTTAAGGGGTTTCATGTTGAAAGGAGGTTTGGTTGGGATTGCCATGGTTTGCCAGTGGAATTTGAAATTGATAAAACTTTAGGAATTAAAGGTCCAGAAGATGTTGAAAAAATGGGAATAGACAAATATAATGCAGAATGTCGTAAAATAGTCATGACGTATGCCACTGATTGGGAAAATATTATTACCAGGATGGGGAGATGGATTGGTAAATATGAGTTTTTTGTAATACTATATGTATATATTATATTGTTAATATTTATAATGTCTTATTGTCCATTGTTTTTACAGATTTTAAAAATGATTACAAAACCTTATACCCTTGGTTTATGGAATCTGTCTGGTGGGTGTTTAAAGAACTCTTCAATAAAGGTCTGGTTTACCAAGGAGTGAAAGTGATGCCATTCTCTACCACATGCTCAACACCATTGTCTAACTTTGAGGCTGGACAGAATTACAAGGATGTAGTAGATCCTGCAGTTGTGGTTACATTTCCCACTAAAGAAGGGTTTTCTTTGCTGGCTTGGACGACCACCCCCTGGACACTTCCTAGTAACTTGGCACTTTGTGTCAATCCAAAGCTAACATATATTAAAGTTAAAGAAAAGGCTACTAGCAATTGTTATGTTTTACAAGAAAATAGATTTCCTGTTGTGTTTAAAAATGTTGAGAACTTTGAAATTTTGGATAAGTTTACAGGTGAAAAATTAAAAGGTCTGAAGTATACACCAATATTTGACTATTTTGTTGCTAGGTGTCCGAATGCTCATCAGGTGCTGACTGATGGATATGTTACTGATGATTCGGGTACTGGTATAGTACATCAGGCTCCATACTTTGGTGAAGATGATTTTAGGGTATGTTTGGCAGCAGGGGTGATCACAAGAGATCAGGAAATGATCTGTCCTGTGGATGCTAGTGGAAGATTTATTGAACCTGTCAAGGAATTTTTGGGTCAATATGTTAAAGATGCAGATAAAAATATTATAGCAAATCTTAAAAGTCGCAATAGACTAATTCAAGCTGGTCAAGTTAAGCATAGCTATCCTTATTGTTGGAGATCTGATACACCTCTCATTTATAAAGCTGTTCCCTCTTGGTTCATAAGAGTTGAGCAAATGAGTGAAAACCTCTTAAAATCCAGTGAAGCTACCTATTGGGTTCCAGAATATGTAAAGGAGAAAAGATTTGGTAATTGGTTGAAAGAAGCAAGGGATTGGGCTGTCAGTAGAAACAGATACTGGGGAACACCTATTCCTCTTTGGGTTTCAAGTGATAAACAAGAGGTGCTTTGTGTGGGAAGTATTGCAGAGCTTAGTGCTTTAACAGGAAAAGAAATTACTGACATTCATAGAGAAAGCATTGATCATTTAGAAATTCCATCCTCAAGACCTGGACAGCCGCCTCTTAAGAGAGTTACTGAGGTATTTGACTGCTGGTTTGAATCAGGTTCTATGCCATATGCACAAAGTCACTATCCATTTGAAAATAAAAAGGAATTTGATGACATATTTCCTGCCAACTTTATTGCAGAAGGCATAGACCAGACAAGAGGGTGGTTTTATACATTAATTGTGCTGTCTACGGCATTATTTAATAAGCCCCCATTCAAGAATTTGATTGCTAATGGTTTGATACTGGCAGCTGATGGGCAAAAAATGTCAAAGAGAAAGAAAAATTACCCTGATCCATTAGATGTTGTAACTAAATATGGCGCTGATGCACTAAGACTGTATCTCATTAATTCACCTGTTGTAAAAGCAGATAACCTTCGTTTTAAGGAAGAAGGAGTGCGAGATGTCATCAAAGATGTCTTCTTGCCGTGGTATAATGCATTTAGATTTTTGATGCAAAACGTTGAGAGAATTGTTCAGGAAGATAAAATAAATTATAGTTATAATGAAAAAGCTGTTAGAGAAAATGTAATGGATAAATGGATTACTTCTTTTACACAATCTCTTTTAGAATTTGTATCTAAAGAAATGGCTGCATACAGACTGTACACCGTTATTCCAAGATTAACAAAATTTATTGATCATCTTACAAATTGGTATGTTAGAATGAACAGAAAGAGGCTGAAGGGTGAGAATGGTGTCAAAGATTGTCAAGTAGCTTTAGACACATTGTTTGGGGTACTGTATGATATGGTAAGAGTCATGGCTCCGTTCACCCCATTTTTAACAGAGTTGATGTATAAAACTTTACGAGAATTATTGCCTGGAAGTTCTTTGGAAAGTGTCCATTTTAATATGATACCTCAATCAAAGCAAGATTTAGTGGACAAAAATATTGAACGAGCAGTACAAAGAATGCAAGCAGTTATTGAACTCGGACGTGTTTTGAGGGACAGAAAAACCATTCCCATTAAATATCCTCTTCCAGAGATGATCATTATTCATCAGGATGAAACTTACTTGGCAGATATAAAATCTTTACTGAATTATGTGTTAGAAGAGATGAATGTTAAGAATGTGGAGTTGTCGAGTGATAAAGAGAAATATGGCATCACTTTGAGAGTGGAACCAGATTACAAGGCGCTTGGTACTCGTTTGAAAGGTGATTTAAAAGCAGTGACTCAATCTTTAAAAGATCTTGATAATGGTCAGTGCGAGAAACTTATTGCAGATGGATTTATAGAGCTACATGGTCAACGTATTGAAGTTTCAGAAATTAAGGTTATATTTCAAGCGCAGGGAAGTGATAAATACGAAGCTCACAGTGATAATGATGTCTTGATTTTGTTGAACGTAACACCTGATCAAGATATGCTCGACGAAGGATTTGCAAGAGAGATCATAAATAGAGTACAGAAACTTAGAAAAAAAGGCCATTTAGTACCTACGGATGAGGTTGATGTCTTTTTTTCAGTTAATAAAAACAGTGATATTTTACGTATTATAAATTCACATCGAGAGCTGATCGAAAGTACTGTAAAAGCACCATTGATTGATATTGAAAAGTTATCTCAAACAAAGCCGATTATTATTCAAGAAACTCAAGAACTTAAAGGATCACATTTAAAATTGGTTATAGCCTGGAGAAAAGAAATTGAAGCACCCGCTAGTCCATGGGCCAATATTACCCTTAAAGACCTCTCACCTAGGTTTGGTTCAACTAGCAACCAAGGATGTATTATCTTAAAAGATAAAGATAACAACTTTATAAACTTAGAGCGCTTATACAAAGAAATTGAAGCCTTGTTCGGAATTTATGGTATGAAATTTTTATTATGGTGCGATGGTGAAGAAGTAAAAAATACTGATAACTTGAACATGAAAAATATTGTTGTGTCTCGAACCAAACCTACCGATTTTGATTCTCAGAATACTCCATTTTGTAAGTTTTTAAACGTTGGTAATGGTAAGAATATTGCTACAATATTTTTGGAGAATCCTATTGGAAAAGTGACACTAAGTAAAGAAAAAGCTTCTGCATTTGTCTCTGAATACTGGGGAGTTTAGGGTGAGATGGATTAAAATAAATTTTTTTTGGTACTACTACGCTTTTGCTTCAGACTTTAACTTTCACTAGTCAGTACTTGTGAATAGATTTAGCACCAACTAAAGTATTTTAAGAACTAAGCTGTAGTATGTAGCTTACGAAGTTATTTATTTCAATAAATGTCGATTTTACAAAAATGTTTCATTGTTTCAACCTTTTTATCTTTGAATATTTGCTACCATAAACAAAATCTGTTGCCTGAACATATAGTTGTACAATGTGAAAATAAAATAGCAATAGATCATAGAAAAGTCCATTTAATATAAAATAGATAAAAACTAGGAGCGAAAACCAGACCTTAATTTTCACTGTTATATATTGAGTGGAGAGAGGTGCAAACAGCACCGAAGTTGTATTTACAAAACGTCGACGCATTCTATCCTCAACTATTTTACAAGATAAAAATAAATTCTAAAAGCTGTGAAAAAAAATCGGCACGTTCATGTCTTTGTAAAGCATTGTAAAGCAAGTTCCCATTGTAAACTATAAGACTACTTTTTCCGTGAATATTCCTCAACATGTGATTATTCCTCAACAAACCACCACCAGACATGTCTATCAGTGAACAAAATTTGTAAGTTTTCGGATAAACCGTTTTTGATTGATGCTTGCACAAAGGAGGCAGAAGTCTCATAAAGAGCTTCGGTCAATAAAACACACTCATTAAATTAACCTTTATTTTAAACGATTTATAAATAAAACAACATAATCATTATGTGAACAGTGTCCACATTTTGAACTGATTAAATGTGAATTATATTTAATAATAATCTGAAAATTGAGATAGGTATATTTTTAGCTTGGCAGGTTTATGTATTAAGATTTAGTTCAGCATTAAGGGCATCTGTAATAACAAGGTACGCTCACTTCATATTATTAAAAAATATGAAACTTGTAAAGTTATATACCTCTAAAGGCAATTAATTGTAACAATTACAATACAATGTACAAAAAATTCAAGAATGAAATGCCATTATACACATTTTGATATTAAACTGAACTCAAAAATAGTTAATAATGTACAATAAAAAAAAGGAACAAAAATGAGAAGATTTCAATAATATATTTTTTTAATATGATTTATTAAGCTATTAATAATTTAACTAAGATGGATACAGTTTGATATGAAACATAAATTAAACATTAATATCAATGTTTCAGTTAAAGATTTCATGCCAACATTCAAATAATTTAATTTCAAGTTTTTCAAGAAAATACAACAAGAACGATTTTGGTAACTTATTATAACTGTAAAAGGCTGTACACAACTTTGGCGATAAAAAATATTAACCTAAAATTATTACAAATAGTTAACCAAATAAAAACAACGACTTTCCAATGAAATGTCTTTTGACAGTAGGATTACAGGCACGTATTGAAAGCCTATTACGAATGTAGAACCCGGATTACAAAATATTAATAGCGAAGGAGTGTAATCAGATATTTGTTTTAAATAATATATAAAGCAATTATCTAAGAAAAATATTAATAATAGAAATAAAAGTCCAAAAAGTAAAGTCTATTTAAATTAATACAGTTATTGGAATAAAATGCAACTGACGTCTATTTATCACAATGCTATGATTTTCATGTTGCAATTGTAAAAATATATTTTAATTATAATATCGCAGCCTCAGTTCATCCGTGATAATACTGTTAACCAGAGCTATGTGAAATATATGTTATTGCTTATTTTTTATATATTGCTTTAAAAAAAGAAAATGGACGTGTAATTTCGACATATACAACAGGTTAATAAGAAGGAACACTTACACCTAATAATATAGGGTGCAAACTCGAAGATTATAGTTTACATATATAATTATATATTAATATTGAAACGGATACATGTGGTATTTAAATACATTATATATCAAGCCACGACAAATACGCAAGTCGATAATACATAATTTATTATGCGTCAACAAGTTACACGTAAAAGCGTGCACTCATATATCTAAATATCTCAAACGGTTATTCAACAAGAAAGGCTCCGAGAACGTCGAATCATAAGTTGCAATTTATTGCACTAGAGTACCACCGCACCTCACCACCTCACCCAGCGTCCGACGGCTCCAATAAATAAATATATTTTCTAGGACATTCAAGATAAAAATAGCAAATATTTCGTACTAGAAATAACTAAAGATCCATAAACATTTGTAATACATTATAAGATACAACATCGCCTACTCAGTGACTAGTCTAACGTATATCAATCACGGCACAACTGACGACACGAACAGCAACAGGATAAACATCACAGGACGTGGAACCTCACTACTCTCCATCCGCGCCCCGCACCTCCCCCGCACACCTACAAAAATACAACATAAGTAAATATTCTTACGTAAGTGTGGGTGTACGTGCGTGTGCGTGTGTGCACGATCGTGTATACGTCTGCGTGTACTCACTATGCAGGGTAGTGGTGATGGTGCGCAGGCGCGTCGCGGTCGGGCAGCTTGCGCACCTTCATAGTGCCGTCCGCGCCGCACGAGAACAGACGACCAGCTCCATCTAATGGAAATTTAGATGGTTACAAAACTTCCTCCCCCCGGATACCACTCACTGGCATTGAAAGAGTCTTACCTATATGTATTTGCGTTACACCCTGCCCGATGTGCTTGAAGAAGGAGCTCCTCGCATGTTCACCCGCAAAGGTGTGGAGGAGTTGATGCGTCGCCAACGAGAACACCTGCGACATAGTCCATTAAACGTCCAGTCGGGTCGCAATCCTCAATCAATAGCTGGACCCACCTTGATGTCCCCGTCGGCCGCCCCCACGGCGTAGTAGTCCTCCTTGGGCGAAAGCGCCACGCACTTGATGGGCGCGTGGTGCGCGTGCAGCTTGTGGCGGGGGGCGCGCGCGCGCACGTCCCACACCAGCACGTCCCCGCGGCGGCCGCACGACACCAGCGCGCCCGCCTGCCCCGCCCACGACACGCACGCCGCGCCGCCCTCGTGACACGTCCACGCTACAACACACGGGCGTCACTACAAGTCGGCTGGCGGAGACCTACCCGCGGGATACTCACAGACCACGAGCGCCTTCTTGATGGGCATCAGCGTGTCCCATATGGCGACGTTTTTACTCTCGGAGCTGTGACCGGCTGAAAGGTAATGGATATTACTTATATCATCCATTCCCAAAAAAATATTTCAAACGTAGTGACATATGATCGATTTACCGGTAGCGACCAGACTACAAGAACCCAGGAACACAAAATCGCTGATTCCTTTACTGTGACACTGATGAGTCTGCAAAACAACAATATTGTACAGATCAGATTATACTTTTAATAAAATTTCAAGGACTTTTTTGACTTCTTGGTGCTAACAACCGATCGATTGATTGATAATAAAGCAGTTTGAGATCGATTTCAATCTCGGAGTGTCACTCACAAAGAAAGGTCGTCGCGCCTGTGCGGAGGCCCCTGCGTCCATTCCGCTGGAAGCGAGCGCCACGGAGGGCTGCAGCTGCCACAGCGCCAGGTTGCCGTCTGCGTCGGAGGCGGCGAACTTGTTCCCGTAGTCTGAGAAGCGCACGCGCGTGACCTTGGCGAAGGCCCCGGGCGCGCGCGGCGACCACACGCACGAGCCGTGCCCCCACTCCCACACCTGTACCGAGCCGTCTGCGCCGCCCGTCAGGTCTGCGAGTTACACACACATATATGTATATATAACAATAAGTACCGCAAAGAATATTTGGATTCAAGTATTTGATAGTATTTTGAATAAATGCAATCGTCGACTAAATAGTAAATTTACACAAAATGCAAATTTCTTATAAAACGGAAAAAAATATTTATATGTTGTTGATTCTATTGTTTTTTAATATTTAGATGTTTAAATAGCAAAGAATAAATATTGTTTAGTCGGTAGGTAAGAAATGCATATTCAGTTACATTTTTTATAAGTAATAAAAAAAATCTGACTATTTTTAAAGGTTGAATTTTGTCAAGACAGCTTAAGGTTAGAAAAATACATCCTGTAAATTTGTACTTACATAATGGTTGGGAAGGATGTGCCGCCATTCTTTTGATATTATCAATTTTGTGTTTCAGCACCTAAATAAAAAATAATAAGTTATAAACACTTTAGAGTACAATATAAAAAGCTTTACATTAAATAAAATATTAGGAAAAAAAAAAAAAGAAAATATATAATTAAATAACAAATTAAATTAAAACATAACACAAACAGCAAGCACCTATTATTATAATCAAAGCAAATTTAAAATTGTACGTACCTATAAAATGAAAACGACAAAAATAAAACCGCTAATAACAGGCCCAATATCTACTATGAGATGAGTAAAATAAACCAAATATGATTAAAACCAAAAGGTAAAGAAATCGACGTGATTGGCTGGTGAAGAAAAAAAATCCACAGAACAAAAAAAAAGAGAAAATTAGAAGCACGAATGAAGACCGTAAAGAATGTCAGATTGAAACATTCATTCAGGTGAACCTGTGAGTGAACGAGTGAGTACAGGGACGGGGGAGGTAACAACTGACCGGTTTCATGAGAAGCTTGGAGCGATGCAGCACCAGGCGACAGTATTTCGCGTCGTGGCAACCCGGGAACTGCAAGCCCTTCACCTGGAGCAACACTCGGTTACATACATACCTCACCATACTATCATCACACCTACCGCTGTTTCTTATCACCTAACCGAGACATCTAATAGAATGATCACCTACAAATGTATATAATATATAGAAGCGTGAACCAGACCTCAATTTTGACCGGCTACGCTCGCAAAATCTTGGTGTGTTAGCATATTGAGCGAAGCGAGGTGCAACAGCACCGAAGTTGCATTTACAAAAAGTCGACGCATTATGTATTCAAAAAAATTTATAAGCTAATTTTTTACAAAAAAAAAAATACCATTGAAGTCTATAGGATTTTAGTTTTTCCGTGATTATTTCTTAACGATTTTTTTTTTAATACCACCAGACTGATGTCTATCAGTGTGCAAATTTTCGGACATGCCGTTTTTGTTTGATGCTTGCACAAAGGATGCAGAAAAGTCTTTCATAGGGAGCTTTGCTCGCTTCGCTCAATAGGTAGTCATTAAAAATTGTAAACTTCCAAAACATATAAGCGAAGCTCAGGCTGAACGCAACGTCATATACATACACAAAACCCACACCATTCCGACCGCCCTTAACCTACTGAGTGAGTGAATGAAACGAATGATACAAATTAGTATTTTTAAATTAGTATTTTTAGTAGTGTTATTTTTAAATTAGTACGGTGTAGTGATGCGACCCGAGTAAAATTTTGTGACTAGAGTCACTCGAGGAATTTTACTGCCTCGCTCGAATATTCAAGTTTTCGAGTTACTCAAGTAAAAAATGTCACTCGAGTAACAAATGTCACTCGAGTTGCAAGTTTGCAATTACGTATATACTTATTTAGTTACCTACAACCAAATACATAAGGTTAAAGGTTTTTACGTAGTTTTTAATAACAATTATTTTATACACACACACACAAAAATATCAACTAACTCTAAAATTAAATGTATTTTACATTTTTATAGACTAATGTTCAATCAATAATTTTTATACTAATATTTGGCAAACGAGATACAAGTTTAAATCTGTCAGTTTTGGTTTTTGCCACGGTATAGATAAGTCAAATTGAGTAGTGAAATGACATCCAGAGACAAAATTGACTCGAAGTGCCGATTCGGTAGCTCGAGTTTTTTTTTTAATCCAGTACGAGTTTGACAAACTGCGAGTGACTCGAGTAAAAACAGAGTTTGAGTCGCATCACTAGTACGGTGAGTGAACTATTCATTTTCCCATTCAGAAGGCGAGAATGCTAGTGTATCGTGCACGTACTGTGACAACGTACGCTTCGTGGCCAGTTGGGTTCGAGTGGCTCTGTCGCTCGTGCTGTGGATTTTTATATTTTAAAATGTTGTTAAATGACATGGATGTCTGATACAAAATTGTGTTAATATAATACGATTAATTACTATGTTAATATTCATATTAGTTGATTATTGTTATATATTATTGATCTTATCAATATGCTATAAGTTACCACGCTGGCGCCCCGTCCGGTCTGGCTCGCCATGCCCACTGGCACTTGAGGTGCGTTGGGATTCAGCGGGGAACTATTCCCAGTGCCGGGAATCGAACCACCGTTTTGCCTGTAAAGTATGATTATTATTAAAAGAAATCACCTAATTCGTAGACAAATTTAAAAGGTACAATCTTATATAAAGGGGCTATAAAATATATTTTTTTCATATTTCCTTAAATTATTTTATATGTAACTTTGAGTCTTATTCATCTTATGATAAATTTTTGTGTAGGATTGAGATTGATATAAGATAGAATTGAATTCGACAGGTGCGCTGAAATTAAATTCCAATTCTTATTTATGACAGCAAAATGCCGGCTCGTTAGTATAGTATATGTATATATTACTTGTCGTGGTGCTGGATAAGCAGGAAGCCTGTGTCGGGCAGCGCGGCGGGGTCAGCTGCCAGCGCCAGCAGGTCCACCTCGCACTCGTCCTCGGCCCAGCTGGCGCCGCCGCGCAGCAGCAGCGACACGTCGATCTCCTGCACCTCGCGGGCAGTCGCCACCGCCAACAGCCCGCCGCCCACCTGACATACAGATATTTATATTTATATATAATTTGGTTCTAAATGGAGTTCCTAGAAGAAAAGGTGATAAAACTTAAGGCTTTTAAGGCATTCATTTAAATGGTCCCTCTTTTCGTGTTTATAAATAATTAGAACCTTAATAAAGTGTTGTATAAAAAGAAGACACATCCACAACTTAACTATACCACTATTAAGTTTATAATGTTCATTTTATATGTACAAGATATTCAGATTGTAAAAAAAATAATATAATATAAAGCATCATTATTATCTGAAATGCTTTGTCGAAATATTAGTTATTTTTATTAGCTTTAAATGATTTTTATAGAAGCTTAATATTGAAAATTTACAGTAAATTGATTGTAGGAATATTATTTTGAGTCTCATATATTAAAATTAGTATTCCAGTAGTCCTGACCCTGTTGAGGCAGAAGGCGGCGATGGAGTCCTGTTCCTTGTGTATGATGCGCACAGGGCTGTGCAGGTCGTCGTCGCGCCGTGGCGTGCGCTCCAGCGCCTCCGCGGCGCGACGACGGGAGAATACCGCGCGGATGAACACCTCCTGGAGATAGACAGGCTTGGTTATGGTTCTTTCTATCTGATGACTAGTGTGTGTTCACTCGTCTTGATTTTTTTTAGGTACATAAATTATATATAATAAATATATATTACCGTTTTTCTATCATTACCTAAAATTTAACATAGTAATACATTGTATTTTATTTATTTATTTAAATCTTTATTGTACCCCAAAACATAAAAAAAAAATCCAACAGGCGGACTTAATGCTATTATAGAGCATCCTCTACCAGTCAACCCATAGAAAACTAAATAAAAAAAATCATACATCAAAATATGTAGTTAGCTAACCTGAACCTGTTCCTGTCGAACTAAAAAGTTCCACAGACGTCTAGCGGGAGCTGCACTGTATAACGCTGAGTTAAATGGAGTGTTGTGCTTTTCTAGGAGACATCTGTAAACATTTTATTTTAATAAAAAAAAGCATTTCCAAAACCATTTAGGATAAACTTATATTACATATTATATAAAATTATCCGTCTGTAGTCACGTAATTACTATCGAAATTTGCTGGACTAGTTTTGAATTCATTCGGAGTCATTATTCGTGAGCTCTGAGCATGGCGGAATCGGTGAACAATTCGCGCCGCGATTCCGCCATATTCAGAGTTCATAGTAGTGATCATGGATCACGAAAGTTTACATAAAAAAATCTATTACATACCTGTACTTATTAATAGGTGGTCCAGCAGTAATCTGGTCTGGAAAGCACCCTGGGATGTAATCGACAGGTGGGGCTCGGGACTCTAGACTCTCTGTAAGTTGTTGCTGCCACTGCTCTACGCGACGGAGAGCGCCATGAACCGTCGGACTGGTCGTAGCTAACTCTAAATTGTAATTTAACAATAATTAAACGTTTAATTATAATAGAATACAATTAAGGATTGAAATATAAAAATAGAGGCAATCAAAGTGCAAAAGAAAAAAATATAGTAATAATGTTAATTGTTAATTTATTTAATAAATATTACTGCTTCTTGTACATTTTAAAATGTTTTTAATATATGAAGTTATTTCTTTAGGTATTAATTATTTAATCATTTGTATACAAACCTGACATCTCAATCCCGCACAGCTGCAGGAAGTGCTGCAGTTTGTGCTGTGCGAGTCGCAGCACGGCCACGCGCATCACGTACCACGAGTACGAGTCCGCCTCGGAGTGCTCCGTGTTGGCACTCTTTGGACGTTTTTCGTTCCTAAAGTTTCGTAAAGTTTTTATATGAGAAATATAAGCTTCTTTATGTATATATATCTTTTCCGCGTTGAATCAGTATCAGTGATAACTTGTATACGTCAATTAGAAGAATCAGGAGGGCCTATTCTGATACAATATTTATCAAAATGAGCACTTCTGTAAATGTCCAATTTAAAAGTTAAGCATACAAGGGTTCAAAACGCACCCTGTTCCGAGAAAAACCACACAACAAACTTAGTCGGGTATTTATTTTTGTGATCACTGTTTCACAAACATCAAAATATTTAATTAAAAATTTGATAACTATTTCTCAATCTATTATTCGATGTGAAGGCCTAATAATATATACGATAACCAATTTTTTTTTATAAATACTAACTTGACGTTAGAAGTATCAAAGATATCATCATCGTCGCAGTCGCTTCCGCTCTCATCTGCTTCATCAGCTCCTGACTCCGCGGAGTCGTAGTCATTGTTTTCAGGATCTTGTTCTGGCGTAGGCTGTAAAGTTATTAATTCATTTATATTGTCTTTAAAATCATATTAAATCAATTAAAAAATCTTTAGATTTTAAATTAAAGTTCTACTAACCTTAGTTAAAAGGAAAGTAAGTATACTATACAGCGGAGGCACAAACTGTTCTCTATAAGTAGGTCGACCCTCCTGGATGTTTTTATGGGGGGCGGTGGGTCCTAGGCCTAACAACCGCATGTGCAGTAACGCCCTCTTCTCACGCAGGGATGACCAAACCGATGTACCTTCAGTACGCTCAACTAGTTTAGGCTGAAAATAAAAAAAGATTTTAGCTGATAGCATTAGTAAACTTATAGTAGCAACGAAATACATTTGAAAAAAATGTTCTTATTCTTCATATTATCAATACTAATATTATAAAGTGGCAAAGTTTGTTTGTATAAACGCGTTAATTTTCTAAACTACGGAATTGATTTGAATATCAAATTATAATAGGCAGGTACATAAAGAATGCTAAGATGACGAATAACTATGATAAGTTTGTGTAGACGGAATGTACGGGCGCAAACCCGCAAGACACAACTAGTTATATATAAATCAATATACCTGTGGTGAAGCAGGTGCGGTGGTAAGCAACCTCCTCACTCCACCACCAAATAATTTAGAATGTTCTTTATTATCCGCTGTGTGGGCAGATAGACGATATAATAAGTGTGCGTCCCTAGCAGCCAGGGCCCATCCTAATAATGCTAAATATACAGCGCAGAAAGCTTCAGCTAATAAAACTGGTAGTCTTGGAGCTTCTTCTTCTTCTGCCGCTCGCAGAGCTAAGCCACGGAGAGCCGATACACCTACGACAAAAATAAAAAAAATATATATATAGAAAATATTGTAACTTTAAAATATTAATAATTAAATTATAATAATAAATTTATACCTGGCCATTTGTTAGGCGGTGTAGTCACGGAGAGTTCTTCAACAGAATACCTACGCGGTCTCACCAATAGATTGGTTGTACCCGGAGTTTCAGCGATCATTCTAAAACAGATCAAGATTAATATCATTAAATTTCAGCGGTTTCTTAAAATATTTTATTGATTTTTTTTTATCAAAAAATTGGCTTACTAATTTTAATTTGAAACAATATAAAATATGTTGTTTGTTTTTCAAAAATAATAAAGCTTGTAGTAAATCAACAATATCAACAATAAAAATAGAATATCCAAATACCGTTGAATCGTTTAAATGTTTCTATTACACTAAAAAGTTCCAATAGCTTTCTTATCTATGTGGCATGAGTACCCGTCGTGGTGGTGCGCGTGCTTGACGGAGAAGGTGTCCGAGTCGCACAGGCTCTGGTAGATGCAGGCGGACAGCGCCACGGCCAGCTCGCGCAGTGTGTGCAGCACTCGCGACGCTGAGCCGCCCGGCACGCCCAGCTCACCCAGCGTGCCCAGCATGTCGTGAGCCACTGACTGTACACAGGGGGTTCATAGTCTTAGTAAAGAAGTATCAGAGGAGGTTGAGAGAAATAATATGTAATAGGGAGCGATGTCACACACCGCATCATACCTGTAAATGCCGCACAGGATCGGCAACGACGGTGTTGTTGGTGGCGACGGCGGCGGCCAGCAGCGGCAGAGTGGTCGGGAACGGCAGAGGTGATAGGAGCTGTTGGTGCTGCTTGTCCTGGCCCAGCTCCTGCAAAAGTAGTACCAGCTCCATGCGCACGGAGGCCAGGCCGCCGCCGCCCGCACCGTGGAGGGAACAGTAGGAGAGCAGCGTTCGGAGAAGAGTCTCGTTGGCTAAAATATAGCATTAAATTATAATAGAAGAGTTTAATTAATATTTACATTAAGCAATATATTATAATTATAATTTTATAATATCCACCTTTCAACCACTTTTTCCTGCGCACCGCACGCTGCACTTTAGCCTCAAAGTCGGCTTTCTCCCGTATAAGTAGTTGATGTAAGGTAGGTTTTTCCGGTAATGGCGGGGGTTCCCCGTCAGCGCAGATCAGTTCTCCGCCAGAAGACGCACCCGACGCTGATACATATCCGCAAAGACGGCGCAGAGCTTCCACCTCGCGCTCCAACCAAATATACAATTGGTACCGGAGGTGACCACCTGTTTAAGAGTTAATATATAAGGAACGATCTTGGTATTAGATGACATGTTATACATGTAATACTCACCATCCACTTCAAAACCAGTGGCCAGGGTGCTTAATTCTTCCATCAATATCTTAAGACAGGCCACAAACTTCAACTGCTGTGCCATTATATCCACAGTGGGTGGCTCTTCCGTCTTCCCAACATCAGGAACACCATTGACTACTGGTTCCTCTAATTTGTTAATTTTTATTTCAAGAGGTGGTGTCGATGCTCCCGATTCATCAGACCTGAAAAGACAAATTTCTTGCAATTCTGTCTATATAAAATTAAAATTTATTATATTAATAATGCTTATATTTACACTAAATACATGTATTCAGTATCTATTTCTATATATATTTTTATATATTGCTTTCTATATTATACTACGAGTTTTAACTCACTTATTTTCTTCATCATCATCCCAGGAGAGAACTAGTTCATCATTCTTTTTGGTGCTCACTGGCGCACCCCAGTCTATCGAGGCTGATGTACCCCAATCCATTTTCGGTTCCTCGTCCTCTGTTAATATTAGCAGGTATTATTTACAAGTTATAAAACAAAAGTAAAACTGAACCACTCTCTTTATCAATAACGAAGAATTAACAACAAATTAAAAATATATATTAATACGTTTGCTAAATGAATTGTCAGCACATACATAACACTCATAAAATTTTAAAATAAAAACATATACAAAGCCAATAAAAAAAACGTTTCCATAAAGCCAAAACAAATAAAGACACAGCGACGTACAAACGGACGTGAATGAGTCGTACTTTTGACTGTATCGTCGAGCTGTCCCGTGTGTATGACCGCGTGGTCGAGGGAGGGGGCCGACACGGGGCCGGCACGAGGTTTCTCGTCCCGCACTCGTGCCGGCAGCTTAGAGAGCACCTCCAGTGCCAGAGCGGGACAGCCCGCCTTGAAGTGACCGTGCGCCGTCTGGAAGTAAAGGCGACGCTCCAAGCGCGTTATGCCTTCTTCTGGTTCTTGTTGTAGAAGAGCTAATGTACCACCCTAAAAAAAAAGATTTAATAGAGAAATCACACATCAAATAAGAATATCACCAATGTAAGGTTTTATTCATTTTTTGATAAATCTAAATAAATAAATACTCCAAAACTCGAAATCTGGCAACATTGGTGCTAGTGGTGCGCATAATTTATTAAGGTAATTTTGGAACGTGGGACTGGCTACACTGAGAGAGTGGTGGGGCGATCTGGATTATTCGAAACGATTAATTGTGCGACAAGAGCGAAAAGCGATAAGACGGTTGGATGGAATAAAATGTAGAACATAAGAATAAGAATGAATAAGTTAAAGAGATATTTGGTGTGTTATTTCTGAGATTGATAAAACTAATAACCTATCTATATTTCTAGCTCACCTGACTAGGCATATTATGTCGCTTTAAACGTGGGTGGGTCCGTAAATACACATAGAAGTTGAAAACGCTGGGTACTGGTTCATTGTCTTTGGCTTCGTGTAACCTTCCCGCTGGACTCAGTAAGGTATCTAGCGCTTCACCATAGCGTTTGAGTTCCCATAGCGCCATTGATCGAACGAATGGATCTGGATGTGCGTGTTCCAAGTCGATTTCTTTTGCTTCTGCGTCACCACTAAAATTATTTATTTGTCAACATTATACAAAATACTCTTGATCTCAAAGTATACAATTTACATATTTTTAAAATAGATAAACGATTTAAATTAAATTTATTACTTTTCTTATATAACTTACCCCAGTATTTCATCCATCAGTAATTTCTTCAAACTCGGAGGTAGAGGGCTGTCAGATTCGTATAAACGGGCCACTACCATCGCCAATTGTAAGTCGCATAAACGAGTCATAAGTACCTAAGTAAAAGTCATAGATTAATTATACGAGTACTTCAAAGAAAGTAAACTCTTTAGAGGTATATAGTTTATTAATTTTATTGTTATAAGGTACCTCCAAAGCATCTTTCAAAGCTCCGCCCAATAAAAAGAAAGCGGCTGCGTGTTCAAACCGTTGCTTTCCGAGCAGCACAAAAGCATTTTTTAAAGCTGCTTTACGCCATCTATCTTCAGTGAAATCATTTGCGAAGAACTGTAACAAATTATACAATTTTATATAGTTATCATACAACATATATCGAATTATATTATCCATGACAATATTTTTATCTATATAAATATGTAAGGGCTTGCTTGTGACAGCGGTACTGTAAATGTATTTCTTTTGTTCTTCTAAATTATGTAACGTCTTTATGGCGTCAGTAAAAAATGGAGAAGACTCTACTGTCTCCATAGCTGTATTGAAGCAGTACTCACGGCCGTCATTTTCTCGTCCCTACTGGACCGGAAAAGCCCCCACAGCAGCGTCTTCTTACGCATGGCGAGATAGTAGAGCGCGGCGTCCATGGGGTCCTGCTTGGCGAGGTAGGAGGCGCGCGCGAGGCGCTCCACGCACGAGCGTAGCAGCTCACCGCGCACCCACCAGCCCACACCTGAGAAGGAGGGACGCGTGATTAGTAATGACTGGATCGACTTGTATCTTTTTCTAATGATATTATAATATTGATATATTTCCCTGAAAAAACTTACTCAGTAATAATCGACTAGTTAATGTAACTAACTCATGTAACTTACCTAACTCTCTCATAGTGGGCCACTTCGCCTGTCCTTTAGTGTATCCCGGTATAAGGGCCAGCAACTGCTCGTGTGTTTCCGAGTGGAAGGCCCACACCAGGTTGCAGGTGCCGACGCCGGTGCGCTGCAGCGAGGCGCGCTGCGCCAGCGGCAGACAACGCAGCAGGTAGCCGTAGTGCTTCATCGCCAGCAAGAACCTTAGCCCGCAGTCGTCTAGGGAATCTGTAAAATAAACAGTCAGGTTGATAATTTTTGTCCACAAAACTTCAAGTCCATTTACCAATTTTTTATTTAATAAAAAAATAAAAACTTCCTACCAGGTAGAACCTCCTGGCCGTGTCCCTGCGTTATGTCAACCCTGGCGCAATTCGTCAGCCTCTCAGCGAAGTCGGCATCACAGGTGGAGACGGTGTCCGCCAGCGCCAGCAGGTGCATTTGGTCCAGCGAACTGAGACCCGGCAGGTGTGTGTGAGTGAGCAGACGAGACAAGATACGACCTGAAAATTAAACATAAATTTCTGTATTTAGATTTCATGAATCATCGCTTGTTTAGAAGGTCTATAAAACATATATAAAAGTATTACTTTACTCTAAAACATTTTTCTTTTCGAATTATGAAGTCATAACTAATCCAACTGACAGAAGCTAAGGTTCTTTTAGACGAATAATGTCAAAAATTGTCAGTTTTCGAGGACAGTGACTTATAGGTACAAGTTTTTGGTGATATTTGTGATTGTTGTTTTTTATAAAATGGTCAAACTGTGTCCCATAGAATTAACATGTGGAAAGTTTTGAAATCGCATGCACTAGTTCTTATTACGCTTAAGATTAATTAACTCTGCTAATTTTACAATTATGTGAAACTCATTCAGCAACAATGCTTCGCTCAGTTCCACCCGCCGTGCACAGTGATGGACCTAGTTATCATAACAATCATTGGAACAATAATAATAATATAAATAAATTAAAAAGAAAACCTTGTCTGGGCCCAAAGTGCGAGAGAGGCTGTCTCTCCGGCATCGAGGGACGACGATCTATCCCTTCCTCTTCACCGAGCAATAACGTATCCAGATCTTCCTCAACTTCTATTGATCCTTCAAATAATTCATTGTAATCCTAGAACCAAAATACATAATCAATAGAGTATTTTCCAAAATTTTCAGAACCCATTTGAAATAAAACTATTTAACCATTTAAGTCGCGTATAATTTTGGTTACGTTTTTATTTTAACCCGACGTTTGAAATGCTTTGCAGCAATCGTGTTTACGAGAGATGTAAGTGTCTGTCAGAAAGTCAGTTCGCACAAAACGTACTAACAGTATCAGTATTGATAATCGATACTGTTAGCCTTTTATGTACATCCAGAACTTTATACCCGCAAACTAAGAAACCTTTGAAGGTAAACGAATGAACTAACAGACAGACATCTCGTTTATCCATGAACACGATTGCTGTAGAATGTAGAAGTATACGAAACGTTGGCTTAAAATTAAAATGTAATCGAAAATATACGAGTTAAATCAGTTAAAATAGTTTCATTTCAAATAATCATTATATTTATCCTTTAAATTACATTGTGAAATATTATTTTTAATTCAATTTACCTTAGCTTCTTGTATAGTGGACGGATGGTGTGCTGATTCCTTATCAGCTACTAACAAGGTCCAGAGAGGCAGTGGAGGCACAGATGTCAACTCTGCGTAATCCAACTGAACATCTTCTGTTATCTAGATTTATATTTTTAGATTATTAGTTAATTAGATATATACAAATATAAAGATTACAAAAAATATTTTAGTACTTTTAAGACATATAAAAATAGTATCAGGATGCTTACAAGGCTCATAAAAAAGTTCATATTTGTGATATTGTGAAGTGAGTGAAAATATGTGCAAAGTTGTGCAAAATTGGTGACATTTAATAATATTGGTATTTTCTATAGTTCTATTAAGTGCTTCGTACGACAAAAAACACATTAATATAACATAAAAAAAATATCTATAATAATTTTTTTTTATTATAATGACATTATAATAAAAAATAACAAAATAATATTTACAAAATAAAAAAAGTATTTATAACAGATAACATAAAAACAAACATTACATTATAATAAACAAAAAACAACATATAATAATATAAATCCCTAATCAACAGTGACAAGCTGACCTGTGCGACGCCATCTATCGGCGAGGCGGCGCCCGCAGCGAACGACACGGACAGCGTGCGCGACCGAGACCACCCGCGCTGCAACACACGTGCACAGTGCGGGGAGAAGTGGTGGAGAGGGGAGAGGGGGGGTTTGAACTTGTTAGACAATAGGATAGTTTTTTTTTTTTGGGAATATTTTCTTTACGAGGATATTTCAATGATTTGGGAGACAAGTTTAGTTAATTAGGATGGATGGATAGGATGTTTGATCATGCACGCCCAACTTCAGCCGCGTTTAAAGCTCACAGTCACTTAACCTACAAGGCTTATAGTACTAAAGTAGTTGGAGTACTATAGTGCAAGCAATAAAAATTATTTTATTTTTTCATCCTTAGTAAATAGCTTATTCGTTTTGATTAATTAATTTGTTTGGTTTTATTTTAAAAATATATACAAATATAGTTTCTTTGAGATCAATATCAATTACAAATACTCAAAACACTTTAAGTCGATTATTCTGTTGTAATATTTACTAATATATATTTACTTATATATAAGGTTTTCTGTGATTTTTTTTATTTAATTAAATTTTAAGTACAAAAGATTGCATTATAATCAATTTGTAAAGGATGACAGTTAACTCTAATAACATGCATATATTTGTTTAATGTACTTTATGTTAATAAGAAAAAGTACAAAATTATTGATGCTTAATTCTATTATTTTAATACATTTTAAAAGCTGTGTGATACAAAATGCTACTTCTGAATTTCATTAAAAAAGCGACATTTAGTGATTAGCGTAAAATTAAAATAATTGTTCATACCTGTCTTGATAGGCTATCCTCATCGCCTTGCGAGCTGCGACTGGCGTATGAACCACCGATACATCTAAAACAATTTATTATTAATTTATATCATAATAACATTGAAATTTGCCGATTACGATTCGGACATACGTGTACGTTCACGTTAACAAGCTCTTTTTTATGTTAAAGGAAACGTGATCACCGCCGCCCACGAACGTTTGCAACATTTGAAGACTCATAAAAGCGTTGCTAGCCTTGCAGGTAAGAGTATACGCCTTTTTTTGAAAATACTGTCGTATCGATCTGGAAACACCGGCGAAGGAAGTTCATTCCACATCTTAGTGATACGTGGAAGAAAAGTCCTTGAAAACCGTCCAGTAGAAAATCGCCAAGTATCCAGGTGGTAAGGATGAAAATGCAGGCGGTGATGTGCTGTGCGGTGATCTCTTTGTGAAGGTAACCTTGATGAAGGCAACCCTGAACATATTTTTTTCAACTGTCCTAACCTTAATTTTTCTTTGATATACTCCTTGTATACCTCGTCCCTCCGATTTTAAATCTCTTCTTGCCCTTTCCTTTACTCCTTTTATTATAATTATGTAACTTTATTAAAAATAATAAACTAAAACTATAAATTAAAATTCCTTTTATTCTAATAATGTTGATGGTTTAACATTTTGTACTGTTTTAAAAAACCGATGAAAATTTAAAGAGATGCTGTCATGACTGATTTGACTGGCAGAATTCGTAACTTATAAATTACCTAATTATTTAAAATAAGAAGAACATTAGAATTAATTAATTTATTTTATATTCACCTGACTAAATGAGCGAGAATGGCTTTCACCCATCGTATTTTACCGCTGTTGAGAAGCTCCATCAGCTGTTTGGGATGGTATTGAGGCAGCACTGGACAAGCCATTTGTGATGCTTCGAACAGACCATAGTCTGGCATGTAGTCCAGAAGAGGCTGTTGACAGACGACAGGATATTATTAATAAATTTGTAACTAATATTTTCTTGAAGGGTGATTAGTTAGGCATAATATTAAAAATGGCAGTACTGATTTTTACATACAAATTTAAAATTTCCTACATAACACTGCGTAAAGGTTTCTAAAAATAAATAGTATCGAGGTTTTGTGGTGGTAAGCGGATGCCATACTATCCATCCTAATACGACAGCGATGAAAAAAAATATGAGTTCTTATAATAAGTTTAAGTGGTTAATAAATATCGTGTAACGTAATATATATATATATATATATATATATATATATATATATATATATATATATGTGTGTGTGTGTGCGAGACCTGCGGGCGGTCAGGCTGCTTGTTCCGTCGGCGCGCATCTCGCTCCAGCAGCTGCAGGTTGACGGACGACACGCGCTGCAGGTGCGGCGCAGACACGCGCAGGTCGGAGTCGCGTAGCGCTCGGGACGAACTACACTCCTCCTGCTCCTGGGGGAGGGCTTCTCATTAATCCCTCCGATTGTATAATAAATAAATCAGAGATAACCATTTGTATGGAATATTTCATTTAACTACTTCTGTGTTACGTCCATAAGTAAAAATAATTTGTCGTTATTGGAACATTCACTTTGATGAAATATTTATACTTTATTATGAAATACTTTCTTTTGAAAGGAGAAGGTTCAAATTTAATACTAAATATTTTCCAAATCACCAAAAAAACACCACATTGCATACCTGTATAGCAGCTTGTCCAGAATTTATCTGTGGGGTTTCCGGCTTCCATTGGGAATATACGTGCATTTCGGAATCCATACCCACGACCAATATACCATCCCTGACCCACGATATTTGCATAGGCAAGGGAGGCAGGCCATCTGCTGTCTTTAACTGGATTCTACGAAGTTGCATCCACCGAATCTCTTCTACGAACAGTGGTGCCGCCAGGGAAGACGCCTTGCGAAGTATCGGTCGATTGTTGTTTATCGATTCTTTCATTGCCTATAAAATATTATACAAAATATATTAAAAACTCTGAGACAATAAAGGAGATAAGTCCAAAAACCCTATGGTTGGCTCACTTTTATATTGGCTTGTGCAAGATCACTCGAAACCGGCGTGAACAAGAGAACTCGTGATCCCACAGCGACTGTTAATATATGTGACCCATCTTCCTTAGACACCCAGTCGAGTTGCACGAGGTGTTTCTGCGTGAGAGGGCAGGTGTTGCCGTTCTCCATGATGCTCTTGCGTAACGACTGCAGAGTACTGAACGAGGGCACTGCCAGCAGTCCGGCTGACTTGCCATCCGACTCACCGTTACGGTTGCTGCGACTGTCGTCAGACGATAAAGTTTGAAGAACCTAAAAAACTTTGAAGTTAGTTTAAGATCAAATAAGCCAAAAAAAAATTAACAATTTTTTGTAAATCAAGCCTATGTTATTTTTAATTATTTGCTTATTACAATATAAATTTACAAACCTGAGTCAGCCTCTGTTTCTTCTGCATGAACGAGGTATTGTTTAGATAGGATAGGTCTATCTGTGTGTCCGCACACACGCCTACACGCGGCAGGCTCACGTTCTTCAGCGGTATGGTGTCTTCTAATAACCATTCTGCCCCCCCCGTGCTCTCACACTCGTACACGCAAACGCACAGGTTCACGAACCGAGCGTCCGGGCTAGAACTAGTGTTCTTAGGCCGAGTGAACGAACGACCACATTTGTAAGCGCACGCGATGCGCCCGCTGTACGCTGCACTTATGTGTAGCGGTTGACCTAAAAATAATTTAAAAAATTAATAATAAACGCGAGTTAAATAAGTAAAATAGTTTTATTGAAATCATAATCCATATATATTTTTTACACATATTTTCCAACCATACCTGGTATGTCTATAGTAGATTCTTGATCTTTGTTCATCATTTCCCATTCCTTCCAGGCGTACTCAAATTCGTCATTATTTTTTTTTGTGACATCACATTTCCAAAATCTGAAACGAGAATCGAATTCTTATTCCCCAAACTAACTCGAATGCTATACAGTAATAATAGGAAAAAATATTGTCTAAAAATACCTTAAAGTACTATCAGAACAGGCGGTGGCTAATATGTAAGGTGCCAGACAGGCTGGGTATATAGACGCGGAGCTGAGATGTCCCGCAGCTGGAGTAGCGTGAATGACGTCTACCCCGTCCGGCAGCGACAGTGGACACTCACATACCTACAGACAACAGGTTAAATAGTATTAAACATATACAACATAATAATAGTTATATTTGTAAATAAAAACCTAAATATATCACAACATGTAAATAAAACGTAAAACTATTATTAATTAACTTCCTCTAACTAGGTAATTTTTTTTTTTATTTAAAACAGCATTTTCATGCATAAAAAATATCTTTTTTCTACAGGTAGCTGTAGTCATACGACATAACTATATATAATAGTAATATATAACGTAATGTACTTTATTATATGAAGTAATACCTTCTTGGTAGTAATGGCGAGGTGTGAGTGTGCGTGAGGGGCTGCAGGTCGCTCCTCCACCGACACTGAGTTCTTCCTGGACTCACCCTCCTCCTCTTGTATGAGCGCGCTGTCTGGTACGTACATCATACTGTTTGTAAGGTCATCTGCAAGATGGGTATTATACTGATAACTCATGATTATTTAAAATTAGAATCCTAAAATTAATGAAATTGTTAGTAACTTTAGTTTTTAGATATTAAACTACACTCCTATGATACTAAAAATTACATTGTTCAATAAAGAAGTAAATTTTTTTCAAATTATTTATATGTAGTAGTTATAGATTAGTACTGAGATATATTGATAGTAATTAATAATAGTACCCGAAGGATCAGTCTGCGAGGACACCGTCAATCTCCACATATGCACAGTTGACCCGCCATCAGTCCTCTCTAACACAACGATGTAGAACGGTTCATTAAATAATGCAGCTTTACGGAGGTCCACTATTGCTTCCAAACCAGTTTCTGATATAGCATTCATTTCAGAGCCTTCCACACCTGAGTCTGAGCTTTCTGTGTCACTTGATGTACGTTCACCTGATGAAAAGATACATTGTATAATGTACCAGCGCTGCCAGCATGCAAACGGGGAAAGCTTAGCGAAATAAAAAAAGATATCACGAAAACTTTAGCTTGATACGACTTCCCCAATATCTACAATTACCAAAAAAATTTTACTGTCAGTCTTAGTAACAATTTTGCGTCTGTGCGTGTAATAGATTGTTTCAATTAAAAATAAAAAGAAAATTACTCTTAATCTACAATTAGTTTAGAGATAACGGTCAAAATTTGATCAAGTTGGCCGGTAAAGACAACTAAATGACAAATTTAAAACAATGTAAATACTGACCAGTGATCAGCTGTTCCTGGAATACGTGTAACAGTTGTGTGTTATGCCAGTCGTGTGTAGCGTCTGCTATAGCGTGTAGCTGTATGATGGCTCCCGGCCGCGCTGTGGACTGCTGGGAGACTATCTTGATGCGGTCGTGGAGGGGCACACCCCCCTCCTCTATCGTTGACTCGGATGACATCGACATTGTATCGTGCTGTTGCTGCGAAATATTATGAAAATTAAATAGGTCTAAAAAGATTATTAACCCTTCTAGTGCCTAGAGGCGCCTTCGAGCTGCTCTCGTTAATTGTGAAAAATTCACTTTGTTTCTGTAATTATCTCGTCAATAAATATGTAGTATTAATTTTTTTTGATTTTATTATCATAGTATCTTCTGAAGAGAATGTTGAAAAAATTATGAATATTGGTATATTGTTACGGAAAAGTGAACATTTGCTTGTTCATATAAATTTTCAATAAAAATGCACTTTTTTTACTGTCATTTTTAGTATATATTGGTAAAATACGTATGGCACTAAAAGGGTTAAATTTGTTTTGTTTATAGCTCTAAATAAAATATATAAAGGCATACCGTAACATCCTTATAGCGACGTTCGGACGTAGCAATTTCGGCTAGTAAGGTTCGTGCGTCGATCACCGCTTGAAAGAGACGGAGGCTTTCTCCGTCACTCGCAACGAAACACGCAGATGGAGAATTTGAAAGATTGCCTAGTGTCGTACTAAAATAAAATTAACTCTATTAGATATTTTGTTAATCTGAATTCATTAGAAGATACTATCTCAGGATACAGAAATTGAGTTTGTTTCTTGTGTGACAACTTAATATTTTTTTTTTCTAAAATAAGTAAATTATACCGTGTGATATTTTGCCAATAAACAACATAATCATTGTTAAAAACGTAGTCCCATTTTTCTTTTAACAGATCTTAAAAGAAAAAAGTGACGCTCCATCCTTGAAAATATGAACAAATATATTTGAATTCTTTTTGCACTCCCTTTTCGTATACATTTTTGATTATCTTTGATTTTACTCTTTCAGAGCAAGCCAGAAAAGTCTACTATTATATTTATACATATGCTATAACCAGAAATAAGCAGTATCATAAGATATGTAGCGTACCTGGGCAGCAGTGTGGGCAGCCAGGCCACGTTGCTGAAGGCGGAGAGGTGTGGCGAGTTGACTCTCGCCAGCTCAGCCACGCCGCCCGACTTGCCCAGCGGCCCCACGCACTCCACGCGCCACATCACCAGCTCGGAGCACAGCCCGCCCGCAGCGGGGGACACGGTGGCATCGCGCTCGCTATCTGTTCACATACGTAGTCATTGAGGTGGGGGGGTCATATTAGTATCATCATGCTTTTTTTTAAAAATATTAAATCTATAATAATATTTTAAAACTGAAAAGTTTGTTTGGTCGGTTAACATTTTCGAAAGTACCAGATGGATATGAGAATTTTTTTCTGGTAATGATAGGTTTTTAAGTAAAGCTGTCTACTGCTCTTAGTTATCCTAATATTAAAGAAAATATTTCATCCGCGGGTAAAACCGCGAGTCACAACTAGTGTAAAATACGCGTACAATATAGGTGATATCATTCCTATGTTTGATTATAAACCTTGTCAAACAATCGTTATTGATATAAAATTCTTTTGTCAATTCACCAGATATGTTGTGATGACTCGTAGTGAGCAGTAGAGGTAATACTGGATGGCATGTGATGTCGTTGACCCTAAATCTATGACCGGATGCTCTCGAAGCGTGCCCAATTGAAAGAACCTGTAGAAATATATATTATTATTAAAAAATAGATAAAAAGGAGAAGCAAAACGTTTACCTATAGCTTTCATATTATTTAACTAGAAGCGCGAAAGACACCTTAATTTTGCAAGACGCGAGGTGCAAACAGGACTGCAGTTGCATTTATAAAAAGTCGACAAAGTCTGTCCTCAACTATTTTTCAAGATGAAACACATACTATTTTTTTTTTACAACCACCACCAAACGGATGTCAGTGTTCAAAATTTGTAATTTTCGGATATACCGTTTTCGATTGATGCTTGCACAAAGGATGCAGAAAAGTCTCTAATGGAGAGCTTCACTCAAAAATGTTATAGGTACCTGTGAGAATTTCGATTTATCGTCGAATGTAAGCTGCCATAGATTGAGAGTGCCATTTGTGTGATTCGTGACCATAGATATAACAGGCGCTGATTCTAATATATCTCCATCTTGATTTTCACTAATTTCCTCTGTCGCGATGCTAGTTTTTCTTTTCATATCATTATTATTTTCTTCTCGAGCCGCTAAAAATATACATAAATATGTTATAATTTTCAATTACAACTTTATAACTATTTATATTTGAATGACAAATTACCAGTATCTTCTTGTGCATTTTGATTATCTGTTTGTGGCCACTCGTTTTCTTCTTTTTCTTCTTGTACACTCGCGAGAGGAGTTGTTACGGTCTCTCCTTGTTGTGGTTGTCCTGGATAGAAAATAGTCTTTATTAAAATGTACTTTTATTCGTTACAGATCACATAATAGTGTTCAATAAACATATATTTGTATATTAAATATCGACGCTAGCAATTTTGTTGTAATTCAAAAATAACTGGAATATAATATATATTTATCATTCGAATTGCAAAAAATATTAGATAAAAATACGGGTCTAAATTTTGTACGAAATTCTTTTGCTTAAATACCCTATTGATTACATTGGTCAAACGAAGAGGAGCATCGGTACAAGAGTTAGGGAACACATATTGGATATCAAGAATAGGCGTACATCGAAGTCTGCAGTGTGTGAACATACCATAGACAAGCCCAACCGTTATATTAGATTTGATACACCACAAATCCTCGCTAGGGAACCCCGCTAAATACCAAGAATGATTCGCGAGGCTATTCAAATTAAAAAATATCCTAATTTCAATAGAGAAGATGGTTGGAGCCTTTCTAACACCTGGGACCCACTCATAAATACTGTAGTCTCACGTCTGTGACCGCAGACCTGATGATACAGTTTGCGTTTTGTCTACATCCGGAACTCTATGCCCGCAAACTAAGGAACCGTTGGAGGTAGATGATTAATTAACTGACTGACTGACCCGTGAACACGATTACTGCAAAGTATTCGAAACGTGGGGTTAAAATCAAAATGTAACCAAATTATACGCGAGTTTTAATACGTAAAAATAGTTTTATTTCACCCTATTGATTTTTTTGTAAATAATTCAAAATGTAGTTTTTTATCTCCGGTGTGACATGACATTCTTGGAGATACCACAAGAATCATTTCTGGCGTTCATGTACACATATATATATGAATATGTCGGAGGTGATGTGGTGCGTCCTCACCGGTGGTGACGGGCTTGGTGCGGTGTCGCACTATGAGCGGCTGCGCGGCGGCGTGGTACAGCGCGGCCGGCGTGCACATGGTGGTGGCGTCGCCCAGCGGGAAGGCGCACGGGATGCGCGCGCTGTACGACACCTGCGCCTGGCGGATGGCGCCCGCCTGCAGCTCGTCCAGCCACTCGCAGATCCTGCAGGGCACAGATGATATTAACTGGATCACAAGAGGCCACCTCCTTATATTCTGGAAAACCCTATTGCAATAGGCTACATGGTCCTAGCAAACTGGAAAATGTACTGTAAGCATCTCATCTAGAGTTCTAGATATGCCACCGGTTGAATAAATAACTATTAATAATTCGTGACCGTTCGTAAAGTTTTGTTATCAGTTTACATATATTTAAAAACTTTTTTTTTTTTCAATATATTTTTACCAAAGTAGAAATAAAGTTTTGTCAGAATTGTTTAAAATCACAATGAGTTTTTATTGATGTGAAAAATACCAAGAAGTAATGAAAAATCATCTAACCAATTGACATATCGTATTTTCAACATCAAATGATTAACTGATAGCTTGAATATAAACTATAATGAAACAGCCACAATGAATTTGTTATGGAAATGATAATAAGAAAATTAAACTTTAGCTTAATTAAAATACCATATCAAGAAGCTTCCATCTACGGGGTGTATAGAGAACAGTAAGTCGGGGCTCTGATGCCAGTCCCTCAGCAGTGCTTCTATTTTGGAGTCCAGTGAGTCCGGTAGATGGGTGCACGTCACGTCGGTGGCGATGGAGTTGATAGAGGTGGTGTTAGACAGACTCGGGTGACTGTGATTGCCGCTGCCTGGAAACAGGATATTATTATAAATGTATAATAAATGTATTTGAATGATTCACTAATTGGAAAAGGACAAGAATTGAAAGTAATACTATTACTTTGAATTTTAATTTATAAATATAACCGGAAGTGTATTTTTTTTTATTGAATTGACAATTTAGTTCAGATTATATATAATTATCCAGCTGTACTCAGGTTATTACTATCGGAATTTGCCCGATTAGTTTGGAACCCATTCAGGATCCTTATTCATGAGTTCTGAGCATGGCGGAATAGTTGCGTGAACTGTTCACGCCCCGATTCCGAATAATTATAGATAACAGTAATCAAGGATCATGAAAGTTTACATACAAAAATTAAATACCCAAAAATATGGAGTGAAAACTACAAATAGAGAAGTATGTGCATTTTCTTAAATGTTTCATATTTATAGCAATAAATTACAATATTTAGTAGATTTTATTAATATATTTAGTTCTACATATAATTTTTAAGTTACGTTTACAGACATACTATATAGTTTACAACCTCAAACTTTTATAGAATAAATTACACACATATTTAGTTTCAAAGACAATATATTATTTACCTGGTTGTTCATCACTATTGCTGTTGTCCTCAGATAGAACTTTAGTTAAATGATGGCTTGGCCGTCTATGTCCTACATAGCAGCATGAAATTACGCATAAGCGAATATAAGCAGCATTATTATAATATTACATTATTTCCCTGAGAGAAAGCTATAACATATACTATGTAGTTTATTATATATTAAGCTTGGTTTATATGTTAGCAGAATAAGGCATTTATTAGAAAAGAAATGTTATTTTGGTTTATTCTATTGATGTTATATATCTAAATTATTTAAAAGCATATAATGTAAGTAGTTGCTCTACATACTCGTTTCATTTTCTCCTTCCGGATGTGTGGTGTGATCTGAACCAGAACCACCTTCATCTGTCTCTTCTTTATCTAAAATCTAATTAAATATATAAATTAATTTATTTGGCATAGAATATGTTTATATACTACGAAAAATGTTACTTCATTGGTGATATATATATATATATATATATATATATATATATATATAAATATATATATATATAAATATAGACAATATATATATATATAAACAAGTGTCGTACTTTAACAATAAATCAATATTTAGTATCTTACGCTCCTAAATGCAAAAATTGGTGCAAAATTATGTACAAAATCTAATAAATAATGAAGCTTTGAATATACTATACATAGCATATACATACTTTTTTGGTGAGGTCATGTAATATGGCTTCAGCTTGACTGGTAAAGTGCATTTCCTTATTGTGCAGCCAGTGTAAGATGAACCGGCCGCCACCCGCCAGCGATGGCACTAGTGGTATGTCGGTCTCGGCGTTGATGGACGCCGCCAGGTGAAAATGGAGACCTAAAATTGCTTATTATAAGATTTTTTTTTTATCGTAGAACGATTTTTGTTACAATTTAAGCAAAATTATTACTATGGGATCATTTTTTCCAAACGGAAAACCAGTCAAGACCTATTTAAATAGCCTAGTACAGGGATGGCGAATCAATCAATCAAAGCGGCACGTTTGAAAATTTTCGTGGCACGCACAAAGACAAAATAATTGTATAACACTGATTGATCAAAAATATTGAAAGATTTTTTTTTGTATATTTAGTTATACATACGTATAGTTTTACTACGCTAACATTTCGAATGAAATGTTATAGTGGCATGTTACCAATTTTTTTTTGTCTTTGTGGAACGGTCATTAAAAAAGGTTCAGCATCTCTGGTCTAAATTATATACTACTATATCATAATTTGTTCCAAGATTTACACGAGTACTACACATTTCAATAAAACTATTCTACGGATATAACTCGTATTTATTATTACATTTTTTTAAAATTAAATTGATGTCTGATACTAACATCTCGTCTTATTGCGAACACGTTTGCTGCGAAGCACTCGCAACGTCGGGTTTAAATTAAAAATGTAATAATAAACGCGAGTTATATCCGTAAAATAGTTTTATTGCAATGGGTACTATTTCGTTAAATAAGATCTTGAAAAAGGCTATGTATTTTTTATAACATACCTCCAGTATAAGAAGTGGAGTGGTAGGGGTTGTGGAAGTCGTGTGCGCTGTAGGTGGAGGGCAGGGTGGGGATGGGCGCTCCCGGCTGCTTGGACGACTGGGCCGTGCGGCGGATGTGGAAACACGTCCTAGGAGGTTGTTTATGCTTAAATATCATACTTAAAGAATTATTGTCAACGTGTACGTATTGTGTTAATGTTAATTTTCTAGCTACTTAAAATATTAAGATCATTACATTATACAATATATATTAATTTAAATCAGTAATCTTAATTCCTTTCACACTTAAATCCACTTTATGTGCATTTGGAAATTAATTAAAATATTTATTAGAGATGGCGTAGAATTTTAAAAGAAAATAATAATTTTGAATGAATATTTTTTAAGCTCAACTCAAGGTTCGAAAACACGGCAGTAGTTACTTGCAGAATATCCTTATTCCTCAATACTACTCATGATCTGTTTTATAAAACAATGGAGGGTAGGATCGATGCTGGGACAATAACTATCATGAAAAAATAATTTCTAAAAACGATCACAAGACAGAATGTGTGTGTGTGTGTGTGAAAATGAAAATATTTAGTGAACATAAATTAAAAATATATTTTTTCATAGTCAAAGCAGTGTATTGCCTGTGAGTGTGTGTGTGCTCACTTCATGTGCTTGAGTCGCTGCATGAAGCGGTGTTTGTGCCTGTGCGTGGCGCGCTGTCTCCTGGGCGGGGAGCGCGCGTGCGCCGCGCAGCCCCACTCGTCCTCCGGCAGCAGCGTCTCCGCCCACACGCGGCAGATGTTGTCCACGCATGACGTCACCAGCACGTTGCCCACGCTACCTCTGTATATGTATACGATATATATTTTTAAGCCGTTTTATATACCTACCTATTTCAAGTTTTAAAAGTTTTATTTTAATTTTAAAAAGATTTATTTTTTTTATAAGCCAATTTAAATTGGGCAATTGTCTGTTCTAATATTTAAGATTAATTTATCAAATATTTTTAGTGAAGTAAGTGGGAGGTTTTGTCTTCCCCTCTATCTGATATATACAATAAAAAGAATTAACTACAATTTATTTATGCTCAATTATACTATATACTCACTTAGGCATATACTTGCTGGTCTTCCGCCACGACAGGTGTGTAACAGCTCGAGGGTGGGCCACGTATATGAACGTGTAGTTTAGCTCAGGGGATGAGTGCTCTCCCTGGGCCTGCACTAACACTGCAACATACAAATAATAATTATTATTAAAATATAGGAATATAAGATAAAAAATAAGAAAAAAACATATTTATACAATATATATGTATACTTATCATTATTATTTATTTATCTATGTATTTTCATTAATAATATTTTATATATACTTCATATAACTAAGTTTTGTTATAACAATATTAAAAGAAAAAAGGCAGGTATAGTAGCACGGTTAAAGTTCACTGGATGTCTTAGCACAGGGTATCCCAGTGAGATATCCAGGTTCATCAATTTTTCATACAAAATATGATATGATATATCCAAAGATTAATTTTGACATAATATTTTTTTACCTTTATTTTGGTACCATATTTTGACGAGTCTGTCGTTGACTCCGGAAGTCGCGAACAGCACACCGTCGGGAGAGAACGCTAGATGATGTGCAGGCGTCGCCGTGTGACATTGCCAAACACATAACCAGCCCTACAAAAATACATAGTTATTTAAAATATACTTTGATGAAATAACCAGTATAAGATGACCATCTTACAATAAAGAATTTTTTTACCAATGCTTGTTATATGTCAAGAGTCATCTTAGGCTTGTTATGATTTTTGTTCTTCTATTATAGTATGTGTCAAAATATGAAACCCTTGACTAATAATAGTAGATTGTATCACAAGGGAGCAAAATAGTTTTTTTAGGGGGAGGGCGCTATTTTGAAGCACGAGCGAAGCGAAGGACTGTAGAATCCTCGCAGCGAGGGATTCTAACGTAAAATCCTAAGCGCAGTGAGGGATTCAAAGTATATCGTCCGACAGAAAAATATTTGCTCCGGAGTCATACACTCTACTTTTCATAATACTTATATGTACCTACTGATTACAAAAACTGATACGTCAATGGCGTAATTTTGTTTTTTTTTTAGTTATCGCCGTGCAACCAACACGTACAGCCAACAATTCAAAATATTTGCGTTCGATTTCTATGAATGTTCATACCTATCTGTATGTTCCAAATTCATATCACTTTTCCTCCCGCTAAAAAGTTCCTATGAGAAAAGTGTTGCTTTGCTCCCGCTTAAAGAGGAACAAAGCGCCACTTTTCGAATAGAAGGGATGAAAAAATATTTATACACAGTATAACAAATTCTGTTGTCAATTTCTAACATATTCTCTGTTTTGTCACTTTCACACCTTTGACTTATATCGTTAGTTAGAAAGTGACAAATGAGAATGAGTTCTAAGGCAGTAATTTTAAATTTTTAACCTATTCTCTATTTTGTCACTTTCGCACCCTTCACTCAAATGGTTAGTTAGAAAGTGACAAAACAGAGAATAAGTTCTAAGCCCGTAAATGTCAATTTCTTACATTCTCTGTTTTGTCACTTTCACACCTTTAACTTAAATCGTTAGTTGAAAAGTGAAAAAACAGACAATCAATTTCTAACGTTATCAAATGCTTAATAATCTGCAATGAAATCAAGTTCAGTATAATGATAACGCTATAAATACAGAGAAGAGACACACAATGTTAACTTGTTTATCTTATCTCAGTCTATCTAGATAGATTGTTTACTTACAGGCTCCTCCTCCTCAGGCGGTTTTGTTTTCTCGTCCTTGTCGCCACCGATTTGAAACGTGACCCCTGAGCTGGCTGCAAACATTATATAAAGAAATTTATGTCAGTATGTTTCACTAACTTCGTTATTTTAATTTATTTATTGTTTTTGGTGAAGAGGGAATAATGGTATAATTTATTATAAAAAAAATGTATAAAATCTGGGAATAATATTTCTATTTTTTCTTTCAGAACAAAACACTATCAGACATTAAATAAGTAAAAATATGTCTGAAACATTGGTACTATATTTGTCTTTACCTAATCATGTGAATTTCGTAGAGTACATAGCAAAAAACACCTTTTTGTAACTCATTTCATAATTATTGTTTATGGGCACGATGCCAGGGCAAACAATTTCGTAACAGGGCTGCCAAAAAAATATGCAACATGTATATCACACTCAAAACTTTATAGCCCAAAAATTAACAGATTTAACAGATTTTTATTAAAATTTTTAGATCTTAAATAAAGAGAATATATATATAGTTGATATAATCTATAAACATGTTTAAATTTGATCAACATTACACAAACAATGTAGACTGGCAGGACTCGAACCTGAGGCTTCTGTGATACTGTCCTGAAATTCTTATTAATTGAGTTAACGAGTCTATTCCCGCCAGATAATTATAGTCTATATATAATCGTCTTTATCAGGAGGCGTCATCTGTTAGGTTTCTTCCGAAAACCCTGTTAACCAAGTTTTGCCATATTTAGCATATACACATTTTTTTTCACATACACAAACGTATATTATATTAGTTTGTGTGTGCGCGTGTGCGTGTGTGTGTGTGTAATTCACACGTTGCATGTCATATTAAATCACGCTAACTGACATTTTGATCATAATAAAAAAAATTAAAACTGATGATTAATGTTAATCTATACTAACATAAAACGGAATAGTTTGTATGTATGTTTGAACGCAATCTTCGAAACTATGGGTATTCATTTGATTTTTTTTTTCTGAATGTGATAAACATAGACTTATGAGGACGGCTTAGGACGTATTAGGATTATACGCGGATGAAACAGCGGTGCACAGCTAGTTTAATATATAACACCACCCACAATTCCATTCACTGATATGCAGATCTTGGAAAATCAATGTTTAATGCGCATTGAGATGATACAAAGCGTTGAATGATTGAGTAAAATAATTAAAACTTACTCACAAATAAAAAACAACGATAACTAAAAGATATATTTTGTGTACATATTTATTTTTTAGAGTTATTTTTAACTTTTCCTACTAATGTTTTTGTGGCGTGTTGACTTCAAGTCATTTAAAAACGTTTTAAAAGCAATGTACTGTTTCAAAAAAAAAAACTAGAATATTATAGACGACATTGAATGTATTAACTAGCTGTTACTCGCGGTTTCATCTATAATGAACCGTCATAACTGGAATGTATTTCTTAGCTAGCTCCTGTCTCAGCTTTCTCAGCCACTGTCATCATTTATGCTTAATCAACTCCTAGTCTTTCTCAAACTTCCTGACCACCTAGATCCCCAGTTAAGTCCAAGCTCTCTTAATTGATACACCGAACCGAATACCGAATTCTCTCATTATATTCATTAGTTGATAATGATAATATATATTTTGTTTAAATATCATTAAAGTGTGTTAAGTAAATGAATCTCTTTATAAAAAGCCATTTTTTCATGGAGTCCTTACAAACCGATTTTATTTTACTATTAGGATAACTAAATAGTAGAAAATAGTAGTAAGCCTTCCTCATGGACCAGTCTATCATAATCAGAAAGAAGTTTGTCAAAAAAAAATGTATTTTCGAAGATTATATGTATAAACAAACCAACATTATAACAGTATTAGTATATTTTAGTATATATTGCTAAATTGAATTTGTTTCAATTTGACCCAATACAGCTGAATCGATAAACCAGAAACTTTCTGGATATGTGCCAGTGCACTTTATTCATGATACGAGCAACGTCTCGTAACAAAACCCTGCTTTATTATATGAAGCTGCAGCTTTGTACAAAAGAACTTAACTATGTATAGCTTCACCTATAACCAAGCTCACGATGGCTTAAAATAATATTACAACAATCTTACTCTTCTATTTCATACCAAAACGTATAAAATATTAAAATAATGGTGTTTTAAATTTCTAGGATTTTTAAGATGTTACTAATTGATTGCTCTTATAAAAACGCCAAAAGTTTCAAAAATTGTTTTTTAAACTTATGTTTTAAATGGTAGGTTCTTCTAGTTTCATATTCTAAATAAATTCTATATAGTTATAGTATTTGGAAAAAAAAATATTTTAAAAAAATATATTTCTATATATCAATCGATGCGAAATTTTATACTGAATCTAAAAAACCAACACTCATGACGAGCCAAAATTATCCCTAGAAGTAATGAGGGAAAAATTAAAATATTAAAATATCTTTAATAAAGATCTATAACAAAAATTTAAATATATATATATAAAATGTTATTATACGTATGTCATTAAATGTTACGTCATAACCGTTGGACTTAACATTTAATGACATACATATAATAGCAATTTACAAACTAACAGAATAAAATATTTATTTCTATAACCATAACTTACAATAATGTCTATAGTCTAGACACGAGAACAATAACGAATTGTCTTTCAGTTCTTATGCTTCAATAAAAAGAACCATTTCTACCTCTACTTTACTTTAAACTCTCTTCCAATAGAATTCTTTGAAACGTAAGTAATATTATTATATGTATTTTTTTTTCTTAAAAAAAAACAATAGTAATTAACTAACTCAGCACTAGTCACCTTTGAAATAGGCATCTATATATATAGAAATAACGAACACACATTATTTTGTATTAAAAAAAAATTTCGTCACCTTTGTGTAACACAAATAACACCATACCCAAAAAAGCGACCAGTGCATCACATAAAAATTCCCATAAATCGAAGCCAGGACCTTTGGATCAACATGCAAAGCCACCACTAGCATTAGAGTCTATAATAACATATTTTTAATGTTAATCATTATTAAGCCCTTTTCATACTTAACTATTTATACTTATCTTACACTAACACGAACATTTTATTATTAATTTTGCACAAGGTCAAGTAGTATGCTAATATCACATGTGAAAAGGTTGTTATTGCGCTAATTGTCATTGAGCAAAATTCTCTCTGAGAGACTACTGCATCCTTTGTGCAAGCATCAATCAAAAACAGAATATCCGAAAAGTTACAAATTTTGTACATTGACAGACATTAGTGTGGTGGTGGTTTTAAAAAAAAATAAAAAAAAAGTATTAATGTGTCTCATCTTGAAAAATTGTTGAAGGGAGAATGCGTCAATGTTTTGTTAATGCAACTTCGGTGGTGTTTGCACCTCGCTTCGCTCAATAAGCGAAAACATATCAAAATTTTGTGAGCGCAGCAAATAAGTATTAGAACATTGGATAGTGTATAAAGTACGTACGCTGACTGTCGTCCTGATACAGTGATGCTTGGTGCCATAGCTGCAAGATCTTGCCACCGGTGAGGAGCCGAGTGCCTTCTAAGTTCCATGACAAGGCAGTGATAGGCCCCTCCGCCACCAACTTCCCTGTCTGAACCCATCTGTACTCCAGGCCCTGGGAAATGCGAGTAATAATACAGCTTATATTTATATGTTTTTTGTATATATTTTTTTTGTTATTTTACTTGTTATCATGGATAACTAATCCCTTAAAGTTATCTGTGCTAATTTTAGAAATCCGATAAAATATATATATTTTATATATATTTTTAATCTAGGGCGGGGTCAATGCTGAAGATCTTGGAAAGGTAACCTTCTTATGTAATATAATAACAGTAATTATTGTTACTGTTTAAACCCAACTTATGACATTACGTTATCCAATTTACTATGAACTAAGTAGGTAGTTTTAACTATTTTTGAAGGTCATATAGTGCTTAGATTTGATGGTGTATAAGCATTAAGTTCTACAGAGAATTGTAGTCAAGGATTAGTGTCTTAGGAACAGGTTTTTTTTTCTAATGACGTTGATTTCAAACTGACTTTAGTGCGTATAAGCAACTGGTAAAGGCTTGAGGAGCTTGGGCAGATTTTTTCTAAGCACTAACAGTCGCAGCAAGATGGGGGTAAATAGTTTTATTAAGCAGGAGTTGGGAATAAGATGAGATGAAGTGCATAGAGGTCGGGTGGAGTATGTGATTTGATACAATATCTAACCAGCCCAATAATGAACTGGTTATTTATTTGTATAATTACTAAATAGATAACATATCTTCAAAAATATTTTTATACATGAATCGATGCGAAATTTTATACTGAATCTAAAAAATTAACACTCACGACGACCGAAAATTTTCCCTAGAAATTATGAATGAAAAACTACAAAATTGAGGTTTGGTTGTTCATTGGCAGATTGTTTAAATAGAACTGGTAAATCAGATAAAAATGGCATTAATAAAATCATACGCAGTCTATTGGATATAATACGAAGGATAGTCATATATACACACATAGTCTGGAAGAGATTACTATCGGCAGCCTTCGGTCCGCAGCGTCTATTTTTATAGATATCTCAAAGAAGATATTAATCACAGACGCGACAGATATAATATAGATATTTTAACTACTTATAAGTGAAAGTTAAAATAATAAAAATCATATATATTTTTAACATATATGTCACATTACATATGTTTATTTTGTTTTCTTATAACTCAATCAAATGCTGTCATAATCTACATAATATACAGATAAAAAAAAATGTGATTGTAAAGTATTAAAAAATACAATGTTATGAATAACAATCTTACGTTGTAAAGCAGAAACGTAACGCGCTTATCTTCGAAAATAATGAATGTAATTGAAAAATTATTTCTGATTGTAAAAGGTTTATAAAAAGGGTTACGTTACTTTTAGTTATCCTAATAATAAATGAAATCGCGAGTGAAACCGCGAGCAACAGCTATATATAAATACAATGAATATTTAAAATCATACAAAACTCAGTATATTAAATTCGTGTTCCTCATAAAGTTTTGTGAACTCCATATGAATTCAGTTTAAAAAAATAATAATCATTACGTATGAAACCAATTAAATAGCAAGTGGATGAAGTGGTTTAATTGTTGTCGTGGATCATATAACAAAATATAAAGTCTAACCACAGACACCGATACATATACATACACACATTCAATGGAATATTTTTTATTATTAACCTAAATTTGTGCAGCGCTGTAACGCTGGATGGGATAATCACGGTATCTTTGCGTGTAAAACAGAAAATATATTTGATTTCTAAACGTCAAGGACGCTTGAGTATGGATTTGGCGCTAATATGCTTATAAGTGCCATATAACCTCATTAAACGTATATATTTCATTGTTACCATTATGTACCTGCCATTTAGTTCTACTAGTATTTTATAAAGTGACGACCTTGTCAGGAAGTATGGAATTTGGAACAATGCTTATTTAACTCATACTAATTATACAACTTACGAATATGTTTTGTATCATTTTGTTTTGCAATTATACTGTGGTGAAGTTTTATTCGAAAAACATCGTTTTATAACTATCCTAACCTATTGTTTTCTTTAAATGTAATTATTTTAACAGCATTTTAACAGCTATTAATTTAATATACACATTATAAAGACAATTTTTTAACAAACTAAATTAAATATATTATTCGATTTAACAATGATTAATCATGAAGTAATTACTAATTTCAAGCAAATCTGAGTTTAGACAGAAATAAAAAAGTAATAAAACTCCTAAGGAAATAATAATAATAAACAGAAACAAAATATTTCAAATCCTATTAATATATTTTTAATCAATATAAAGTGTCTTGAATAGCAATGTTAAAGTAAAAATATTTAATATCTATCCACAATCTACCTAATTTCTATAGAAAAACAAAAAACCACAGACGAGACACGCCTATTAACATTATTACTGGAGATAATTCCAGAATAGACACGACCTTGAGCAGTTAAGAATGAAAAAAAAGATAGGATAAAAATCAATGTATAGTGCACAAGATTATATTTTAAAACCTAAGCTATATTACAACGATTTGTTATGTTGGTACGACTAGAGATGGGCCGACTAGTCGCGGACTAGAGTTAGTCAGCAGGAAACACCGACTAGTCGACTCTTTTAGTAACGCTTAACTTAAGAGTTAAAGGTAAAAATAGTAAAATGATTTCAAGATGTTTATTAATAACGAGGGCTGAATAGAATTAGTTGTTTTTAGTTTAAAGATTCATCCGTATTTGTGTGTCATTAGCTTTAAAATGTTCCTAGAGAATTTATGATCGGTAAAAATGTTATTTCATGTCCATCCAGATAATTCTTTGTGTGATATGTGCTTCTTTTTGTTAGTTAGACGTAAATTTTCAAGTTTTTTTTTTTGTTGTATTTCTGTATAAGATTTATAAAATTTGTGTTTTTATGAAATGTCTTTTGAAAAAATAACGTGGATTATTTTTGTTAATAATAATCCATATTATTTTTTCATTTGTGTACTCTTTTTGACAACACAACACGAGTCCTACCTACCAACCTACTTTCGACGTGATTGAGTAATAAACAGACTAACAACCGTCAATCTATATTTTAAAATTCATTAACAATTTATTTTATTTGTATAACAATTTTTGGTTTTTATTATTATTTTTCTAGTAAAAGCGGTACTTCCCCAATATTTAAACATAAAAATTTTAAAAACTTCCACATTCAATAGAAAAATAAAAAAGCAACCGACTTTAACTAGTCGGTCAAAGTCATAGTCACCCCATCTTTATTAAGACCTATTTATTCTTTGATAAGTATGTCAAGGTATGAAGGAAAAAGTAGTCTTCTTTAGGATTTACGTGTGGTATTGTTAGATTTACAATACACTTTTTATTAACTTCCTGATTCAGGATGTTATTGTAATAACCTCGTTTTCAAAAATTTATTTTTTGTAGTTTTTTTTTAACGTTTGTTTCTCTGTGTGTGTGAGCGTGTGGGCGTGCGTGTGTGCATGCGTGTGGGTGTGTATTAATGGAAGCGTTTTTTTTCGGGTTGATTTTCTCGCGATCTGATTATGCTATTGACTTTGTTTTGATTCGATTCGTACTCATGTGACTTAGAGCTGATTATTTTTCCAGCGAAATCAGTCAATCTTTTTTTTAGTATTTTTTTATGGAAGTTGCTTTTTTTTTCATTTTCTTAAATCTCACTTTCGCGACTGGGGTGGTTGTGGTACCATGAAATGCTTGTTATAACAATTTTAAAAAAAAGTTTGTGTTTATTGTTTTTTAAATAAATGCAATAAATATATATTGTCTTATAATCATTACCGGTATTTATTAAAAAATATTAAAAAAAAATCCTAACCAGGAAGTTAATATGAGGAGGTGGGTCCGGGTCTCTCAGAGGCTCAGTTCGGCTTCAGGGCGGGTCGTTCTACGATAGACGCCCTGAGAGCTCTGAGAGATGTGACCCAAGAGGCTTTTCGCGAGGGGGACGTCGTTTTGGCGGTTTCGTTGGACGTCGCTAACGCCTTCAACAGTCTTCCGTTCGAGACATTGGTCGAGGCGCTCCGGTATCATGGAGTGCCTCCCTATCTCCGGAGACTGTTGGGGGCCTACCTGCAGGACAGAGAGGTCCTGTGGGAGTGTGGCGACCAGCGAATGTACCGACGTGCCGTGAGCCGAGGGGTTCCACAGGGGTCCGTTTTGGGACCGGTCCTGTGGAACCTGGGCTATGACTGGCTGCTCCGCTGTCCTCTCCTTCCCCGGATGAGGGTGTTTTGTTATGCGGATGATACCCTCGTCACCGCACGGGGAGTGAGCTTTGCGGAAGCAGCCCGTCTTGCTACCGTCGGTGCAACGCTCGTTGCGGACCGCATAGGGCTGCTGGGTTTGGAGGTCTCCGTCACTAAAACGGAGGCCATCCTATTCCACGGCCCTCGGCGAGGTCCCCCTCGTCGGGCGTCCATCTCCGTCCAGGGTTCGGAGGTGGTGGTGAAGGCCCAGATGAAGTATCTGGGCCTCACCCTGGACGGAAGATGGAACTTCGGGGCGCACTTCTCCCTTCTCGCCCCGAAGTTGGTTTCCACCGCAGCTGCCTTGGGAAGGCTTCTGCCCAACGTCGGTGGGCCGCAGGCTCCATGCCGGCGCCTATATGCCGGCATCGTGAGGAGCATGGCCCTATACGGTGCTCCCATATGGTCGGGGTTCCTCACCGCTGACTCAAGGGCCCTGTTGCGAAGAACGCAAAGGGTCCTAGCGGTGAGGATGATCAGGGGGTACCGTACGGTGTCCTTCACGGCGGCTACACTCCTGGCGAGCGATCCGCCCTGGGAGCTACAGGCGGAGGTGCTCGCAGCCGTGTACTGGCACCGGGCAGAAGCCTTGGCCACGGGGGTAAGGCCCGAGGCGGCGCGAATCAGGGCTCTAGCTCACCGAGCCCTGATGCGACGGTGGAACAGGGACTTGGAGTCCCCTGCCGCCGGTATGATCACAGTGGGGGCGGTCCGCCCTCACTTCGACCACTGGATCAATCGGCGGCACGGAACGCTTACGTTTCGTCTTGTGCAGGTGCTGACCGGGCATGGTTGCTTCGGTGAGTACCTGCACAGGATAGCACGAAGGGAGACGACCCCCTCCTGCCATCACTGTGACGAGTCCGTCGACTCGGCTCGTCACACCCTGGCGGAGTGCGCCGCTTGGGACCACCAGCGTACTGAGCTGGTGGGCGTGATTGGCAGGGACCTCTCGCTGCCGAGCGTCATCAGCGCGATGGTCAGCAGCGAGAGGTGCTGGGTCGCAATGGCCTCCTTCTGCGAGCAAGTCATCGCCGCAAAGGAGGCCTCGGAGCGGGACAGGGAGTCAGCCTCGTCCGCTGACCCGCTCCGGAGGGGGAGACTGGGTAGAAGGAGGCGGGAATACGCCCGCCGCTTCCTTCCCCAGTTGTAGGCCTGGTGAGGGGGGAGGGTGACCCCTCTTACCTAACATAGGCCTACGATTGGAGGGTGCTCTACGTTGCTCGGGGCACCCTCATTCGGGGGGTCTCGCCGGGGCGTCACGGTGTGTGCTAACGCGATCCCGTGACGTCCCATTACGGCGAAGAGGGCAACCGTTGGTTTTTTAGTGGGTAGCCTTAAAAATGGCAGCATCCTCTATGCTGCCGGGTAGTCCCACATAACCCCCCGGCCGTCACCCTCTGGGCCGACGGGGTACCCGTAACGGGTTTTTCCAACGGAAAAAAAAAAAAAAAAAAAAAAAAAAGGAAGTTAATATGATGGGGCCCGCAGACATTATTCCTTGTTTATTATATAATTGACGAAATTTGTTCGTAATTAAATATAATAAGATACATATGTATTCATAAACTGTTATTTTCTTAAGCAAATTGTCTCTGATTTTAAGAGTTCGAAGATACAACACTATGGAGGTCCTTCTCTTTGCCTAGAGTAGGTTTGAGATTTATAATTGTACTCGGAAATAGTATTAATTATTAAAATGACTCATTAATATCCTCCTCAATCTTGGGAGCAGTTTTAGCTTGAAGCAAAATCCAATACAAGCGCCATTTTGACCGTCTATATTCATCTATAAACCAAATAGAATTTTTTAATATCTTTTAACCTCTGTCTAACTTCCTGTAGCCTGGCGTCTGGAACGATCTTTCTGTTCACTCTTTATTTAGGATAAAGAGTTCATTGAACTTTCAAATTACCAAATATTTGACGGACTAATTGTTATATAATATGTTCCACACGACTTTTTAAATATTACATACCTCTATATATAGTATGTTTTCTTAGATTTATACATAAAAACCAAATACTTATTAAATAGATCTTTCTTATGGTTTTATTATAGATAACTTAATAACACAATAAACTATCAAATACACACGTATTAAATATTCAAGGGTTGTAATATCGCGTAAATATTTAAAAGGTATTTATGATATATTGTAGATGTATATACATTTTTATATTCCCGACGTGGTCACGAGATCACTGACGAGTAATCTCGTGACCACGGCTGATGGAAATCAGACGAAACGTTGGGAATATATAATATATATTTACCTTTTGTATATTAACGCGACAATTATATACTGTTACATGACTGTATTATGAATATTAACCCTTATAGTGCCATACATATTTTACCAATATATGCTAAAATGTCAGTGAAAAAGTGCATTTTTATAGATAATTTATATGCACAAGACAAACATTCACCATTTTATAACTTTTTCAACATTCTTTTTAGATATTCTTCTACTATGAAAATAAAAACAAAGAAATTGAATACAATTTATTTATTGACAAGAAAATTACAGAAACAGTGAGCTGTGAAAAGGAGCGCTATCGCGACGCTGGCATTTTTCACAACTAGTGAGAGCAGCGCAACAGCGCTCATTGGCACTAAAAGGGTTAATAAAAATATATCTAGTTTGTTAACTCGGTAAAACAACAATACATACTGTAGGTTCTCAATATTAACATAATTAGATTGAATAGATAATAGCTGTTTGTTTACAAAATTATACCCGTCATATTGTTAGATAAGACTTTACTAATCATTTGGTCAACAAAATCACAGATTAAAAAGATTGCTGAAAGTATTTAATATTATCAAAATAGTCATGGGTTTGATTTTGTTTCATAAATAATGAAAACCCACAGACTTAGGTAACACATAAATTCTAAAGAGCCAGACATCTATTCCAGATATTAATTTAATTTTTAAAATTCAACAACGGCAAGAATAATGTCACAAAAATTATTTCTTAGATACCACTTAAAATACAAAACTGGGTATACGATTTCTCAGTTTATTTTCCATGTCAATACCTTTATAAAAAAGAAATAATAATAATAAAAACCAACAGAAACTATAATAATTTAAAAGTAAGGTTAAATATGTAGGTAATGTTGTATTGTTATTTAAAATGATAGAAATTATTATATTATAAAGGTATAAACAGTTTGACTTGCATAAATTAAGTAGGAAAACTACACAGGAAATAGAAGAAAAATAATAAAATTTATATAATATTGAAAATGGTAAAAACTTAGAATGAGAAGGTATATGATAATGCAGTGGTTGAATATTTTAGATAATGTTACTAAACCATTTTATCTGAATATCTTCAATCTAAAGATTGTCAGATTTATTTGCAAGTTTTTACTATGAGATTAATTTTTATGACAGAAACCGATTATATGCTTTCATGATCGGGGATCTTTCCAATCTATCTTTTTTATACAATTTTCTGTAGCTCAAGGTTGCCTGGCAGAGATTGATGCTTATCAATAATACTGCCTCTTGTACATTATTTAATAAACTATGTATTGTTTTGTTTATTTTGTTATATATTACAATAAGTAGTATTACTATAATATACTCCAAATCAATTAAATAATAGTATTTATTAAATAAACTGTGACTATAATAAACAAAACTTTACTGAAAAATCACATAACAATTTTAAACTAAACTGAAAAATCTAGATAAGAATGGGACAAATTTTAATAATATTATTACAACAAATATATATCTTTACTTACATGAGTTGTGGCAGCAGTGTGAATCAATGGTGTTGGTTCAAAAATACACACTTCAGCACCATAAGCAGCTGCAATTTTTCCTGTATCAGTGCTGCAATCCAAAGAACTTATGCGCACATATCCATGAATAGCGCCTGGTATTATTTGAACTCGCTCAAAGTTTGAAGCCAAAATCACAATATTGCATCCTGCTGCATATGCCTAAAACAATTTATAATTTTTTTTTAGAATTAATGTTATTTTTAAATTAACACTTCTATGTACATTAATTTATACTTTATTACCAACAAGTATTTAAAAAGGTAAGGAAATAATTATCATAACTACACAAGATTCAATTCTCATAAGTAAACAAAGTCATGACAGTAATAGATATTTAAATAGTTAAACAATATAATATGTTCAAGGAAACACAGCAGAATATTTAAATATTAGTATTGATTTTAAATCAAGTTTATTTACAGCAGGTATTTAATGTATTGCATTTGAAGGTAATATAATATTTTGTTCTTATCATAGTCTAAATTAGATTTTCCTGTTAGGACCATTAGAGTTCAATTACCACTTTAAGCATTCATCGGTTTGTGTCACAAGTCTCAAAATGTCATCATGGATTAATGCCTAACAAATTCACTTACTGTAAAAGGTATTCCCTCGACTGAACCAACTGCAAAACATTGATCTCCTGAATTGCAAGCACCACTAAGTACTTGATGACAGTTCATAATGAGATATTTAAACTACAATTTCCTCACTGTATATGCATCAAGATACATTATAACGCACAGTTAAATATTATTTCAAAAAACGAATACATAATTACACTAAGAAACAAAATTTTGCATTTCAGATTAGTTCTTCTATGAGTTGTACGATCACGAATATTTCTCTATGACACCACACATCGAACGTGAAAGAATCAAGAGTGACGTACGTAACGCAAGAAAGAGATAAGAATAATAAAAAAAAAAATCTTTCGTACCGAAATAAGTAATCAAAAAAGATAGTCTAATTAAATTAATATAAAATGAACATTTTAAATTTATGATAGGAATGATTTTATTACTTTATATTTTTTATTTAGGATGTAAAATTCGATATGACCATAAATATGTTATAATCTGTGCGTTCTCTATATGAATGAACTATCTACCCATGAACTAACTTACATCTGTATCTATGACATTTAAATTGTTTGTGTGTAATGTGTATTGATGTGGTATTGGTATTGATTGATCGAAAAAAACAATTAATTATTGTTAATACGAACTATTAAATAGTAACATATTATTCAGTGATTGTAAAAGTCAATTATTTCCAGTGGTAATAAAACTAAGAAAACTCGACTTCATTTAAGAAGGTAAGAATCGAAATTTTTATCTATAATAAAATTCGGCTTATTGGTCCAAGTCTTTTGACTTATTATTATTTTAAATGGAAATATTTTAAAGAATAGTTTTATCTTGTTTCTTATGTAATATATAGATCGAAAATCACGTTTGTATAAAATACATTTCACCCTTCTACTAGAATATGCAATTTTTTTTTTTGACAAAGTAAAGTACTTTAAAAATATAATATCACATATTTGTAATGAAAAATTAAGTTTGTTAAAATCATTCTTATTTGAAGAGCAAATAAGTAAGCAGACTCAATTTTAATTAGTATGTATTCAGTGCAAAAAAGAAATTGGTATAGTACAAGAATTTTGCATTTTTTAAAATCAAATTCAATAAATTTGATTTTAATATAAATGTGTATTCTTAAATTGAATTCATCTTTTTAGATAAATTTATGACTTATATTTTATTTGTGTCGTTTTTACAAGGACTATTATTTTTATTACTGCCTTTTTTTTCTATGAACTCTGAGTTTTATCTTATTTTATTACTGTAATTTGGTGAGAAAATAAACATTATTGTATATTAATTAAAACTAAAAGATTTGTATTATTTATTGATTTTCAACTTCTAATAGCATTGTTACAATTACATTATCATTAATACAAGTCTTGTTTTATCTTATCTTTTTTTTAATACTATCTCTTTTTTCTCTTTATCTTTCTCTTTTCCTTGTTGTTATTAATTAATTTAAATGTATCAAAACACAGTGAATGTGTTGATTGTTTATTTATTTCCTCCCATTGTATCAACACTACATTTTATCAACTGTTCGTTGTACCGGTATCAATTTGTAATGATATGATAAAAATGAAATCACTGGTTGTATGTGAATAAAGTTTTTGAACAATTGTGTTCCTAATTGAGGTTAATAAGTATATGTATCATCAAATTAACGTCATACACGCGACTTTGAATCTTATGTCTAAGAGAACATTTAAGTAATATTAAATTTTCATATCACCTTATCAAGGCACGGCTTATGTCATACATATTTTTTTGTGTTGTGTCAAAGATGATGTATTATCTTACACATTTTTTGAGTTGAATCTATATATATATTTAAAAAGACTAGAGTTTTGATCAACCATAATAAATAATATTTGAAAAACACTTAATATTTGTCTTTATATTATTAGAAGACTATTATTATATTATTATTATTTATTGTTTTGATCAAACATATTATTTCAAAAATACCTATTACTTTACCAACTTCCAACAGTTTTTTACAGTTTTAACATAAACATATGTAAATTAAAATAACTACCAGCCATTAAACAAAATAACTCTTGTTTTAAACAGGTATCTGGTGTATAGTTTTTATTGTTTGTTTTTAGGGGGTAAATATGTTAATATTACAAGGAATAATTATTATAATCACCTGGTTATTTGAATTGTTATAAAGTATGTTATATATAGACCCAAAAAAAATACTAGCTTCTATTTGCAAGTTTGTTTTTTTATGTGTATTTTCCCAAGAATAGGTTTCCTAGAGCTGATAATTATTTATAAACTTTTTTCATATATATTCTTGAGAGGCAACTTTGTTCGCATTTGCGACAACGCAGGCATGTTAGAAACTTGGCGGGAGATGACCGTATAAGGAGGGTTACCAGAAGAGAAATTTTTTAATGTGTTTTAAGCGTGTGAAAAAAAAATAATATTTGTTTTATAATGATATATACAACATTCACGTGCCTGACATACGCGTCTAGAATTTAGATTTATAAATATAATCGAACCAGACGCGTTCATAATACTTTAGATAAATTAATATGTTTATATCATAAAATTTCGTAAAATGTATTGCAATATATCTGAGTAAATATAGCACTATAATTTCTTAGGTTAGAAGTCTCGCCCGTTTTTAGTAGGGTCTCAAAACAACCCGTCGATCCCATGGTCTGTTACAATGTGAAAACACAATGAAACAAAAACATTTTCATTTAATATTAGTCAGTATTTTCTTAGATTTTCACTAGTACACATTTGAAATAATATATTTGTTACGGATTAAAACTCGCGTATAATTTGGTTACATTTTAATTTTAACCCAACGTTTCGAATGCTTTGCAGAAATCGTATTCACGAGTAGACGAGATGTAAGTGTGACTTACATCCGTAAAAAAATAGTTTTATTTCTAATATTAGTTAGTTATAATACTAGTAGGTAATTTAACTTATAATATTTCAGTGTACTTAAGCAGCCATTACATTATAGTTTACTAAGTACTAGGTAAATTAGGGTAATATCCCATTAAGAGACTGTTATTGCGCTAATGTTCATAGTTTTTAACTCACAAATTTTTGGGTGTAGTACATTTAATATTGCAATAACATTAGACATATACATAGTGAATAATAACCTATAACAAATTAGATTTAAATTAATATTAATGTATTGATAATAATAATATTAGTGTATAAAACAATTTACAAAGTATAGAGTGCATCCAAAATTAAAACAGCGCTGGGGCCTTGCTATTTATAGAAGCCCCCTGCCTTTAATAATCGAGTCCTTGTTCAATCTTATGCACAGAAATTGCATTCATATTCTATAAAGATCTTAATTTTTATAATAACTATAATTATAGGCCATTGTGTATGATGGTATCATTTAATTATTGATACTGGTATGACAAGGTGCGAGTGGTAGATTTCTATTTATAGGTACGTGGCTATATGTAATGCCACTAATCTGAGGTTTTATATGTAATAATAATTTATATGTAAGAATATTAGCATTAGATATAAAATAACAATAAGTTTTAAACATTCTACCGGTTTTTGATGTTCAAATGTTATCGTTAGGTTTGAGCAAATTATATCTAAAGCACCCCTTCATATTATTTAAAAAACCCGGTCTGTCCTCACCCTATTAGCTGGTGATTACCAACGATCGCTAAAGTCGTCCCTCAGTACCACCTATCGACATAAATTAACTTGAAGTCTTATTACCATGTAAATATGTGTTACATAAATTCCTATTAAAATCCTGTTTGTAAATTCGTTGAGCATTATTGTAATTTTCCATTTAAGGTTAATGTAACGCCATCTTTTATTTTCCTGTGTATTTGTTAATGAGATAAACACTTTGAAATACTGGAAGTTTTGATTTATTTCATACCATGGTGGAGACTAGTTGAAGTCACTTGAATGCAATTGATATATTGGCTGACCGGTGTAGTACCACCCACCCTTTTTCAAAATGTCAGCGTCAAGTATCATAGGTACAAGTGAGAAAGCCTGATACAAAAACTATCTTCCTTCCTTGTCTCTCCTACTTTCTCTTACGAGGCAAATTACTGTAAATGAAATTTTCGCATATGTGGTTATATAACAATTAAATTCGAATTATTTATAAATGAAGCAGTTTAAATGTATGATTATTGATAACTGAGCAATTGTCTCTTTTACTCATTATAATATCGTATATCTCTGTCTCAATTGGCACATACATAACTATATTGGCGCTGTAGTTTTTTGGCTGTGGTATAACGTAAGTCGGCAGACTGTCGGGCGCCGTATTATTGTATCACGCCCACGCTTGACACACTTTAAGCCATCTTTGACTCTCTGATGACTATTAAGTCGAATATAGTATAAATATGTTATATATTTAAATGAGAAATAATATTTGTTAAGGTATAGCCAGATAACACCCCTGCATTGAGATGAGATGAGAGGGATAAAAGAAGAGACATATATAATATATATTAGGCCAGAGCGAAACCAGACCCTCAATTTCGACTTGCTGCGCTCGCGAAATCTCGGGTTCCGTTTATATATCGAGTGAAGCGAGCAGTGTAAGAAGAAATCATTTATTGAAGCGCTCTTTAACACTAATGTAGATGCGGTCATCGAGAAATATTTATTTTAAATATTTTTTTATTTTATTTTTGTGACTATAACGTTTCGCGCAAAATATTTTTAACATTTTGACCTATGGGGATTTTTTATACAACGATTATTCGTGAACGCCACAGAATTTTTTACGTATTTTTTTAAAACCACCGTGACATGTTTAACATGTGTCCAAAATTTCGTCTTGATCGCATGAGTCGTTTAGACGCCAACATCGGACCAAAAAAAAATAAAAAATATGTGACGCAAGTCTGCACTTAGTGAAGTATAATAGAAGAGTGTGACATTGCGTCCACCAAATAATTAGAATAAGGGTAGATGGTGATGATGAGAACATCATCACCTACCCTTATGCGAGTTATATATGTATATCTAGACTTATATAGAATTTCTTGTTTTTTATACTTCTTACTAGCTGTTACTCGCGGTTCCATCCGCGGACAATAGACTTGAATTAACTATTAAGATAACAATCAGAAAAAATCTCGTAGTTTTTTAATATTAGGGAATTTAGACAAACAACTTTTCCGCTTTATAATATTTGTATATCTATTCATAATATTATTTATTTACTTAAACTTTATTACAAAACCAATAAAGAAATGATAACAATGCGGACTTAATGCCTGGTTGTATTCTGTGCCAGTCAACCCGTGGTGCTGGTGAGAAGGTGGAGTAGGTCCATGCACGATTGCATTAGATATTGTATTAATGAAATAATAATACATAACAATAGCTTAGTGTTTCTGTTAAAAGATATATATTATTTAGAATACTCCAATTACGATACAATTGACACCGTTTAGTTTAGTTTAGATTTGTGTACCCAAAATTAGTTTAATTAAATGGTCCCTAATAGATAGTAAAGAGACACCAAACAACTATCTAAACAGAATATACATAAAATAGTATACGCACATAGTATATACACACATGTATTGTATATGTTAAAAGTAAAAAAATATAATAAAATATATAAGATAATATGTTCATTTATCTTTAAAACCATTATGATATGATCTGGGGACGTTCAGACTTGACCGTATCACTCCAGACCTGGCTAGACCATAGTGGGGTCTTAATGTAACCTTTATATATACACGTATATATATATATATATATATATATATATATATATATATAAAGTGACAAATATAATAAGGTATTAAACTTTAATAACATTGCTATATGTTCTTTAAATATGAATCTATTAATAAATTTTAATAAGTTATATTTTTATTATAAAATGCTCGAATGTTCCATTTGAATGAGAGGCATTACTGAGATGTTGGCTTTGTGATATCAATTCAAAGGTTTTGCTCAATCGATGTTATAAATAATTTTATATATTACTTTTTATCATAGGATTTTTTTATTTAAATGTTTTAAAATATCTAAAAAAATATGATTTTTATACAGAAATAGCTTTAATATACATAGTCTAGATATGTTTATGTAAATGACAATATTTGTAATGTTTGTATTGTATATAGCTTGATTAAAAATTAAGTACTTTCTAACTTTTATTTGTATAAATTAAAACCACGGAACCCTAATTATAATAATAAATTTGTATTAAGAATCCAATTCTTATCTGTGTAGATCGGCATTGTGTAATAAGAAATATAATGACCCAATTTTAGGAGTACGAGAAAACAAATTTTAAATACCTAATAAAAATATATATATTAATCTACATTTATGTCGAATTAAAAACCATATATAAAATACACATGCGCATATCTGATTTCAAGGTACTAGTTGTTACTTGCAGTTCCACACTCAGCGAAATTCTTTTCCGTTCAACTCGATAAAATTTTCTCCTCTATCTCCTATTCTGATCAAGCTATACTAACCATATTTGGACCAGTAGATATCACATGTCTACTATTCTATAGATAAAAAAAAACTTGTCAATGGTATCGTAATTGGACTATTCTAATAGTTCTCTTTTACCAGAAATACTAAGCTTTTATATGTATTAAGTTACTTTTATTTCATAAATATAATTGATATATATTATGCATATCTATACTAATAATTTGAGTAAAGTTGGTTTGTGCAAATTCCCTAATTTTAAAAACTACGAGATTATTTCTGTTTACACAAGGAAGGCTATATATGGGCTTATTTAATATAAGGCAAAAACTTCATTTATTTTGTTACTGGTATTTTTTAAGATTTTGAAAAAAAAATGTAATTGTAAATTAAGAGTAATTTGCTATTAACTTTATTTTCAATTGAAACACGCGCAGATTTTATATACTGATTGATATATGTATATTTTTTGTTAGTTGCAGAAATTAGGGAAATCGTATTATGCTAAAGTTTTCGTGATATATTTTTTGTTTAGCTCAGAGCCACCCGCTAGCATATTGGCGGCCCTAGGATATTAGGAGGCCCTATTAGGATATCTAAGAGTAGTAGCGAATACTGATAACCTTCATGAACCTGCCTGTCATAATCAGAAATATTTTAATAATCCATCAGATACTTTTGAAGATAAGTGCGTTTAAATAAACTTTTCTGCTTTGTAACAATAATTTAGATTGCTCTTTATAATTTATAACTTTTTTTTTTTTTTTTTTGTATTTTTTGGGACAGTTCTTTTTTTATTTATTTTTTTTGCTATCTAAATATGTATATAATGACAGCATTTGAATGAGATATAACAAAACAAAGTATGTTATTACATACTATTATATATCATATGATATATAATAGTTAATATGAATGTTTTAAAAAGGAGATCTGAATGTTTTCTACTTTAGAATATTAATATTAGGAAATAATTTTGGGTCATATTTTGGGGTATAAAAAGGTTAATCTTTCATTGCGCGCGCATTCGCTTCGATCCAAAGATTATCTGAATGAACTGACAAGTCGTAGTGTCTATTTGTGAATTTGAACGAAATTATGTATGAATTATGAATGAATTAATGAATGAATCATACATTTCTTGTTTTAATAATTATTTTTTATGTCCAACTTAACTTCTCCATATGTTAAAATAATATGACAGAAAAACATAAAACATTAACATAATCCCCAAAGGATATAAATTTAAACAGTTTGTTTTTTAATCTCGTTGGCAAACGATGTTCGCTTTTAGCCTATGTAATAATTGTTAAATAACTAAAGATACTAAATATAATATTAAAAAAGAACTAAATATTAAAAATTTATTAAAAGAAATAACTAAAAATACTACAAAGAGTTTTTGGCTTAGACTAAAAGTACTCTGTATAGTATTTTTAGACTGATACAAAAATATAAGGCAATAATTTCACTTATTATATTTTTTACCGGTATTTTTTCAGATTATTATGTCGGGTGACTTGTAGAGTGCTTTAGCTTGAAAACCGCCATTTTAAAGATTTGTATGTGCAAGGAAGATTTATTTAGATAATCAGAAATAAATATATATCGGTCTTAATATAACTCAATTGATTTATTTCAGGCGCAACACCACACGCACATACGCACTCACTCACGCACGCACGCACACACACACACACACACACACACACACGCACACACGCGAGATATAATGACTACCAAATATATTTCTAAAGTATTGTTATGCTTTATTTTTATAGATTATTTTGCTATGAGATACTGGAGTGGGGCAGAGGCAGAGTAGTTTAGAAAAATATTTATAACGGTGAAAAGTTTCCGGTCTCGTATCATACTTATAATGATAAAAACTTGTATTATATACCAGCTCTTGCCGACGACTTTGTCTACCTCAAAATAATAATAATAATAATAACATACATAACAATTCACTATTATATATATTTCTTTTTATGACAATTCTGCTTTATTTATAAATACTATAACATCTAACTAAAAAAAAAACAAAATTACAATTAGAATAATAAGATACAAAAATTGAAAGTACTAAAATAATATAACCATAAAATGAAATTGAATTAAATTACATTAAGATACATTGAATACATTAAATTAATTTGAATTCTTTCTCATTATGATAAGCTTATGGAGAAGGATAACATTACTCTACTCTTAGGTATCTTATTAGTAAATAAATTCTTTTATAATAAACAATAACAATACATCAATATGAAAAGAAAAAATGAGATATATGTCATACGCCCAAACCACCCGGTGAGGAAACTTGACATTTTGAACAAGGCTTCCCTTCATAATGAAGGCAAAGAGAGGCTTTTAAGGGGTGAAAAGGGGTGAAATACTGTTTCAAGAAATAAAACGCAAAAACTACTCGTGCAATGGTTTTTATATTTTAATTGGTAATGCCAAGAATAATTGTGTATTTTATGTTTCAAAGTCTTACGCGTATTTAAGCTACAATAATTTTCTGTGAATTCTACTATCTGTAAGTAGATGGCTGAGAACAAAAATAATACATACAGAAAGAAAGAAACAACAAAAATATATTATTTGCACAATACAACTCGTATAATTACTTAAACAACTTGACATTAAACTAAAACATATAAAATGGTGTATAAAATAATAAAAAAGTAGGTTTGGTAAAAGTATATACCTGTTATATATTTTTATACATTTTATTATTATTTTTTAAAAAGTCATGAAGACAAGTCATAATAAAAAATGGTATAAAACAGGGATGGCGAACGTTTTTTGATGTCCGTGGCACAAAGTAAAAAAAAAACTTTTTTAAATAAGTAACGTGCCTGCATAAATAAAAATTTTATGTTATAGTGAAAATATGTGTAAGTATAATTAAATAAACAAAGAAAAGCAATTTTTCTAAAACAATTTTTTATTAATCTGTTTTACAAAAGACATTATGCAAAATAAGTAAAATTGGTATACGGAACTACAAATTTATATCATCATTTTTAAATTGTAATTTAAACGTTTTAAATCATTTCTATCAAAAAGATAACTTATAAAAAAATTATTTAGTTTTTTTGGGTGCCATTAAAACTTTCCAACATGCTGGAGTGCCATTGGTTCGCCATCCCTGATCTAGAATAATCCAGAATTATCGGTAGTCATTTCACACAATCCAACTCGCAAGCTTGATGGCGAATATTGTCAATAAAATTGCTCAACGTGTTTCAATGTTTATTTTATACTTAGGAGAGTTTAGTAATAGGTTTCAGAGTTATAAATAGGCCCTCCTGACTTTTCAAACTGACATACACAAGTGATCACTGATATGGATTTTATGTGGAAAATATATAAATAAATAAATAAATGAATTCATTCATTTATTAATTAATGAAGGAGTGAATGAATGAAGGAGTGAGTGAGTGATTAAGTGAATGAATGAATGAATAAATGAATAATAATTATTTTTAATCCCCCGACCAAAAAACTACGAGTATTATATGTTTAATATGTGTGTCTGTGCATTTGTATGATTATCTAGGGCACTATAACTCATCTAGATAATCGAGTTTTGTGTGTATTTTTTTAAAAACATTGTAGACATTGTCTTCAGCGATGTTTTGGCAAAATAAACACAGATATCTCTAAGATATTCCACCTTCAATAGAACTACTGCTATTATACCAGAACATATAAAACAAATAGTTTGAATATTCTTCATTTCTTTTATATTAACCATATAAGGAGTTCCGGCGACTGTCTCCACTTTGTTTAGGCAAAAATCTTTGTTTCGTTTTTGTTTTCTAATAAATGTTATATTGAGGGTATGAAATTTGTTGCAACTGTATCCTAAAACTTATTAACACTAAGAGAAAAAATGCATAGCTAATGGTACCTGAAGCAAAAATCCTCCAAAAATGTTATACCTAGTTACTGAAAATTAAACCTTGATAGTATAAGGCGGCCTTATCTCTAAACAGCGATTTCTGCCAGTCAACCTTATTACAGTAAAGAAACAAGATATCGTGTAATGGCTGTGCTAAGTACACATTAGATAAAGCAATTATACACATACATATGATAAACTAGCTGTTACTCGCGGTTTCACCCGCGGACAAACAATTTTATTTGCTATTAAGATATTTAATATATAAAATAAAAAATAAAAAATTAAATAAAAAAAAAAATAATAAAATTAAATTAAGTAAAATAAAATAAAATACAGTGGAGTGGAGTGGAGTGGAGGGGAGGGGAGGGGAGGGGAGGAGAGGGGAGGGGAGGGGAGGGGAGTGGAGTGGAGTGGAGTGGAGTGTAGTGGAGTGGAGTGGAGTGGAGTGGAGTGGAGTGGAGTGGAGGGGAGGGGAGGGGAGGAGAGGGGAGGGGAGGGGAGGGGAGGGGAGGGGAGGGGAGTGGAGTGGAGTGGAGTGGAGTGGAGTGGAGTGAAATGAAATGAAATGAAATGAAATGAAATGAAATGAAATGAAAGAAAATAAAATAAAATAAAGTGTTTGTACAGATAGTTAAAATATTGTACACATACAAGTACTTAATAATTTTATAATTTTTTTTTTCACTCTTAATCTTACATCTTGAGTACATATAATAGAAGGTTGGGGAAAGCTACCCATTTGTCTGTGTGTGTGCATTTGGTAAAAATTTTGATTCTAATATACACTATTCGACTGGATACCAGCGACTTTTGACTTCTGACGAATCTTTTGGCGGGCAGTTATTAATAATAATAACTAACTTTTTATAATGACCAAAGACACTCACAGCTACTGAAAGCCACACGGGTAAAGCAGGGGACTGAATCTAGTATATTATAAATAAAACGTAGATACCTCCAAAGTGTAGTATATTTCAGTTGGTCAAAGGACTCTTTTAGTTGGGCTTACATAAAACCTGACACAAATCCGACGAGTTTTAGCGTTAAAGCATTTCTGAGCTTATCTGGAAGATTAGTAACTAGGCTTAGTGACTCTGATATAAGGAATAATATAATAAATATTTTCTGATACAATATAACATGTTTTGTCACTTTCACACCTTTGACGTAAATCGTTAGTGAGAAAGTGACAATAAGTTCTACTGGGTATTATAAGTAAATAGAGTTATATTGTAGCAGTGATGTGACTCGAATAAGATTTTGTGACTTGAGCAGTCACTCGAGCAATTTTACTTCCTCATTCGAATATTCGAGTTTTCGAGTCACTCGAGTAAAAATTAGGCTCGAGTCACATAATATATTGTAGTAAAAATATTACATTATACCCAAAAATAATGATTTTACTTATATTGCGTGCAGTGCTAAAGAAACGAAAAGTGAACACGCTTTTTTAATTATTAGGCTACGTACTCATTGTAGAGGGATTATATTTTTTATAATATTAAATAATTCTTTCAAATAGTATACACTGCACCTAAAAACATCAAATTCTACTCGAGTCTAATATGAAGTCCATTTGGTAGAATTATTTTAAATTTTTCATAAAAGTATGATTTTTTAGTTTGGACTTATTAATACTAAAAAATTGGGTCAGTTGTCACATGTAGTAGTTGTCATAAAATCTAATTTCAATTAAAAAGTATTGCAGAATGGAGCCAAAAAATATTTAGCTAACTTATTGAAATTTTAATAATTATTCAAAATATTAATGATTATAAAAAAATATTATATCTTTTTAAATTTTAAATTAAGAACTATCGTAAGTATATACGAATCATTAATTGTAAGTATTTTTTCTAACGATTAGCAAAAAAAAAAAGATTAAATTGTATTTTAATTTCAGAATCGTGGAGCTAATTTATGTATACACGTGTAAATGTTTTGCACCCCTGAGAATAACCCCACTTTATACCTAGAAAGTGTTTTAATGTCTAATTATGTTACTTGTATGTATTTTAAGTATAACTTCTGCATGTCTTTATATAATAAAGTTAATTATATAACTGGGAGACTGTAGTAATACAAGGAAAGTAGGTAAAAGTTTAGTCTCAGGGGTTCAAAACATTTACTTGTGCATACATAATATAACTGACGACAATTATACTATTGAGAAATATGGCAGTAATATGTATATGTTTAACACTTTTTATAATATATATATATATATATATATATATATATATATAATAAAAAAACAGCTCCCGCACAATATAACTAATCTCTATGTCGTGGGAGGTTTCACAAAAATAAAACGATCATAAAGAATACCCAGACTCGACACCGCAATCTGAGTATCACAAAAAAAATTAACAAATTTCCCAAACTGACATGACATTTGGGGCTTAGCACACAGTGCCACGCAACCACTGACCACTAAACCCATCTGCCATCGGTCGATATTTAATTATAATTTTATATGTGGTTTATGATAAAAATTTAAAGTTTGAGAACCACTGAGTACCGTAAATTTAATACATGCTTCCCCCTCACGACGAACTTAAGGTTGATGGCGAGGCTGTACAACCACTTATGATCTAGATGCCTCCCTGTTAAATATGTATACTTGGTTTTACTGAAATATGAGCGGTTTATTTTTGTTTTCATTATTACGTAAGATTGGTAATTTTATAAAAAAATATTAAAATATAATTCGGCTGTAAGTTCGTTCGATTTCGCCATGTTCAGAGCTCATGAATAAGGACCTCGAAAGGGTTTAAAACTAGTCGGACAAGTTCCGATAATAATAATTTGAGTACAGTGGATATTTATATTTAATAGCAATCATGGATCACGAAAGTTTATATATAAAAATAATAATATTTATTGTATAAAAGATATTATATTGTAAGTATTTGTAGTACATGAATAGTATGGGTTTCCCTCGAATCCTTGTCTAGCTTTGTCCGTCTGTCTATCTTTGTCTATTGCCTTTGTTAATAAACTGCGATTTGTAAGTGAGATGAAACTAAGGTTTATAGTTTTCCCAATTCCTATAACATAAGGCAAGGATATTATTCTGTTACAGATTTGACCAGATTTGAAGTAAAAAAAACCTTAAAATATTACTCTGAATACACTAATGTATATTATAATATTATAAGGTCATATTTGGTCAAAAAAACTTGGCAGAATATATAAAAAAACAGTTATTAAAGCCATTCTTTTGGCACAGCTTAAAATAAAATATGGTTAAATTATTTTGAAATAGAATTGTGGATTGATATTGGTTATGTAGTGTGGGGGCGAGGCTGCGCGCGCACTTGCATACCTCTACGAATGTCTCAGTCGCTCCCACGCTACGACCTACGCGGACCGCTACGCCGTAGCCCTTAACCTTTAATACTCCCTAAGTGTACTGTGACGAAGGATCAAAGCAAGGTATTATATACATATATATATTAATTTATATTATAATTACTTGTTTGTTAAAATAATCAAATTTGATAGTTAATAACTATGTCAATTATTGCTGTCCCGTAATAATACGTATATATATTTAGAATCTTTTCTATATATAGTATATATAATATTGTGTCTTATTATATATTTGTATCCAACATATAAAGCAATTATTATTAAATTTGTTACGCATTATGTCGATATTAAATGTCACTAAGTCATTTTCTCTGAGAATTCAATTTGGGAGATTATCTATAGAAACGACTGGAATGATTTCCAAGGTATTAAGAGGTAATGTACCTAGAATATAATAATATATATATAATATATATATATATATAATGTTCTTGGCTGTTTGATTTTTTTATAATTGTAGTACTTACTATTACAAAAATACTAGATTTGTAATAAAAATCAAAAATTTAATTATTTGGTTCAAATATTTGTTATATATAAAACATAATAATTCTCTTTGTTCTTGAATCGATATAAATTATATGTGACTATAATTTAAGGTTATTGCGGTTAAAAGAAGTCAATTTAGTAGTTTCTAGAACAAGTAATGAATGAGCCTATATCATTAAAACAGTATTGAACTACTCGTTTCGATGCACATTTAGTTCGATTTGGCTCTGTTCAGTAAAGGAAGGATTTAATTAAATTCTGTGTGAACACTTTTATTATTTGAAGGCTATAGTTTTATCTTAGTTTTCTTATATACAAGAGTTATAATAAAGTAGTATAATAATTATACGTACGTATAAAAAACGGGAATTAGTTTCAAAGAAATTTTTATCTTGTTAGTTTTCTTATATAACAAAAAGATAGTTATAATAAAGTAGTACAATAATATGTTATTTAAGTATAAAAATAATTATTTAAAAAAACTACGACATGATTAACGACTGAAAATGTATTATAATAATTTACATGTATTGCGTGTTCAAACATTTTTTATATATATATATATATATATATATATATATATATATATATATATATATATATTTTTTCATATACTTTGATATAAATATACAAGTAACTATATGCTCAGTTGAGGATAAAAAAACGAGACGCTAATATATGTTAAATTATAAATAATAAAAAATGACAAAAAATATAATACTAATTTTTATTTAAATATATAAGACTTTTTTTAAACAAACCTTATTTTAATAACTATGAAACAGAATTTGTTGGTTTACGAGATAAGATTTTTTTTTATAGATAAGTATGATAAGAGTCTGGCTGATATCTTTTAATTTTTGCTTTTCATATTATTTTAAAAATAAAATAAAATAAAATAAAAAAATATATACTTTATTTTCTATACATATTTTATAACATTGAGTAATAATTTTATGTTCGCTTCTATATATGTAAATGCAATTATCATATATATATTTTATGATATTTATTCAACTGAATTTTTAATATAAAGCTTAAATTTCAGTAATCGCTGAAGCGAATAGTGCCTTAGTTGTAACAAATGAATACGTGCTTTTGTGTCATGTTTTCAGTGCTTATAAAATTAAAGACGAAGTGTAAATTATGAAACGTGGGTAATACCTCTCCCCTTGCTTCATAATATTAATAATTGTTTTGTATAAATATATAGTACCATAAGTTATACATTTATAAAAGATTCTTTGGAGACGACTGCTTCTATTTTCACTAAAATAAAAATCTGTTTAAAAAATATTACTAGCTGTTACTCGCGGTTTCACCCGTGGAAGAATTGTCTTATTATAACTATATGCCGGTATAATGTTAGATGGCCTTCCTCATGGACTTATCATATAAATATTCAAATTCATAGGGTATTTTGGAGATAAGGGCGTACAACCAAACAAACAAACTCTTCTTTTTAATATTAGTATACCATAAATATATAAAACTAAAAAAATATATATTTTAATGGCTGCCGCTTACTGCTGCTTTACTATAGAGATAAGAATCATCCAGACATGGCTTTTGATTAAAAAATATATTAAATCGGACAGACAGATACAGATATATGTTAAATTTATAACAACCGATAATATAAAATAACATTAGATTTAATAAAGCTTAGTTATATTTAACTATTAATGTGTTCAAGTTGTTTACACCCGTCTCTAAGGGTTTGATATTAACCATACTATGCTTTATGTCCGTTAGTAGAACATATACATAGATATAGCACTTACATAAATTATTAATAAACATTTGAACATAGTTTCAAAGGATCTAAAGTATATTATTTTCTTTATTAAAATTATTCATACTAAGTATTCTATAACTTGAAGACTGAATGGCGCAGAGGTTATAACGACTTTTGTTGGTCCTGGGTTCAATCCACTAAAAAAATAAAAAAACCTATATTTTTTGGGATCTGTTTGAAATATTTTTTATATGTATATCAACGATAATAATGTTTAATATGTTTATTAGTTGTCTAGTATTAAGATTGCTTAGTTAGGCTATATTGCGTTATATATGTCTGAATATTATTATTGTTATTATTATTAATATAAAACAATAGTGCTGGACGTTATCTAAACCATTAAGGTATTGGAGCGTGCATGTTCTAGGTTTATTGTTGACCCCGCACTATTACATAATGTTACTACACGTATCGATCCACCCGCATGGCTCGCTGCCAATGACAACTACGCTCTGCTGTTCTAGAAGTTAAACTCGACATCCGTGTTGGGAAAACGAAACCGCGTATCTCATACCGCGTATCTCAACCCGCGTATCTCTGAACACGATATCTTTTGTGAAACATATTTCTTTTATTATTAGTGACGTTTTTATCGATATCTTTTTGTTTATTAATATATAACAATTTAAACATGATAATTACAAAGAAAATTCTGAAGAATTTGCCATGTAAACTAGATTTTTTTTGCTTAAAATGTAATTTTATTTTGTAATATTTTATTTAACTCTACTCTAATAACTCAGTGGTTTTAATATGCCACTTAGGCACACGTAGCAAAGAGTACTTGATGTTTGTAAAGAATAAATTAAAGCAGAAATAGCTTTGATTTTATATTCATTTTGATGTATTTATAATATTTTAAGCAAATAATTTATTTCATTATTGAAGTAGGAAATATGTTTTCAGATTTACGAAGACCTAGAGAATAGCCACCATGGCCTTCGCTGGACTGAAGAAACAAATAAATAAAGCGAATCAGGTATGTATTTGAATAAAATTATTTTACGGATTTAACCTGACGTTTCTTTGCAGCATGCGTGTTTGTGGTGAGACGAGATGTAGGTGTCTATCAATGAGTCAACTGATTCTTAGTTGATCGTATTTCGATCAAGTAAAAGGTTAGGTTGTGGAGCTTTGGTTGTTGACTCATTTGCAGGATATTCTAATCTGTACATCAAACATTGTTCACATATTTTAAAAAGAGCAACTGTTGAGTTTCTGGCCAGCTCTTCTCAACAGAACAGCATTCCGAGCTGGTGGTAGCTTAAGGACGGACTGACTACTGACATTTTTATAATGTAATCATTGACGATTCAAAAGTACGTGTAAATGCCTATTTGAATAAAGATATTTTGAATTTGAATTTGAATTCACTGATAGACAACTGACTGGATAGTGAGTCAACGGACTCACTGGCAGACCTGTATTTATTGTTACTAGATGATCCAGTAAACTACATAGTTACTATACTAGCACCCTATACAATTTTTATTTTCTTCGTGTATTAACTAAAATCTTGAAATGGAAGTAAATGTTCTTTGTTCATTTCTTTATTTACTATTTTACTTCAAATTTTAGACAAAATATTCTCACAATAAAAAATTTTCCTGGACTTCCAAAATATTTCAAAACAAAATTTAACCAAATTAATCCAGCCAAACAGACTAGCTCACAGCAATTGATTTATCTTATATATATTGTGGCTTTAAAAAGAAGATGGTCTTTCAGAGAAGATCAAAGTTCTTATAATTGATAAAACTTGGAGCTTGATAGCCCATAAAGCACAAGTAGGTCATTAACAAAGTTTGATATCAAAATTCCGCCTTCAGTCTCGCCAACTGACGCCGCGAATGTTATCAGTGTTAAAAACTTTCATATACTTCGATTTTTATTAATTATAGTTTATGTGTGGGATTTTTCATCACTAATAAATAACTGGGAGCCCGAAACAGACCTCAATTTTGACTCGCTGTGCTCGCAAAGTCTCGGTATGTGTTAGCATATTGAGCGTAGCGAGGTGCACATAGTACCGAAGTTGCATTTACAAAACGTCGATGAACTCTGTCCTCAACTATTTATCAAGATGAGACAATATTGCTATTTTTTTGTTTTTTTTTTAAACCACCACAAGACTGATGACTGTCACTGCAAAATTTGTAAATTTTCAGATATACCGTTTTTGATTGATGCTTGCACAAAGATTACAGAAAAATCTCTCATAGCGAACTTTCGTTCTTGGAATAAGGTTGTTCATATATATATAGCTAAAGTTATAGCTGACCACGCGTTGCAGATCAATTAAGCATTATAGAGACATTTTAGTACTGCAGAATTTTAAGAACTTTTTAGGTACTGTAGCATTTTAGGAGCCTTTGTAATGCAAAGCTCCTAAAATTCTACAGCTCCTAATCTTACGTTAGATATAAGTGCAAATTTTGCATTAAACTTATTTTATCTAATTTGGAAAATTTCACACAAAATATGATCTATTTTATAAAAAAATATAGAAGTAGTTTCGGAGGCTTAAATCAAATAACAGATTTATTTATATCTTTTCACTTTAAATCAATATCACTCAATATTAGTCAACACTTGTGTACGTATAATGGAGGATTGCCTATTTGGTTACTTTATTTGTCGAAATAAGTTATATATGTACTAACACGGTATTTTGAAAAATCTACTCATTTCAATAAAAAAATTTTAGTTGGAGGTAGGTGAAAAATAAACTGACTGACAGACACCAACATCTCATCTTACTGCGAACATTTTTGATGCAAAGCACTTGAAACGTCGGGTGTAAATTAAAAAAATGTAATAGTAAACTCGAGATATATCCGTAAAATAGGTTTATTGAAATGTGAAAATCGTGTAAATTTTAAAAAACATTAAATCTCCTCATAATGCACTCCTGTCATAATCAATATAAAAAATTGATTAGAATTGAAACAAATTAAGAAAAATGAATGTAGATATGTTTAAAACATTCTTCAAACTATAGCAATAAAAAGCAATAACTCATACAGAACTCATGCATGAAAATGTTTCTTCGTTTTCCATTGTCTTACTTGGAATAGTTGAGTAAGTTCCATTATCTGCAGCGTTGAGGTTTTTTTAGTTTTATTTATAACATGCGGTGCGAATTTATACAGTTACTAAAATGTATTTATTTATTTATTTTCCACTTTGAATCAATCAGTGATCACTTGTGTACGTCAAATGCAAGTGAGAGAAGGGCCTATTTTAACATACTCATCGAAAGAAGCCCTTCTGTTGAGACACTCTCCAACTTTAAGCTAAGGCTATACGAGCTACGAGTGTTCCAAACGCGTCCTGGTCTGAGAAGAACCACATGACAAACTCAGCCTGGTATTTCTTATTGTGATACTATTTCACAAACGTCAAAAAAATTTAAATCACCGCGATCAATCCACCGTTAAGTCCCAGTGTTTCTAGTAAAAATATTATTTTGTACATTATATATTATATTCAGGTTGTCCTATGAATGAAGTTTTATGACGATTAAGTCAAGTCAGAAACGGATATTAGGCTAATTTATAACAATCAGGAAAGTAAAAGTTTAAAATAAAAAAAGTTTAAGTAATATGTTATATGAAAAAGTTAATTTCTAATTGTTGCTTTAACACTCAAAAAACTTAAAACTGAAATTAGTTTATAAATAAATTAGATATTTGAGAATAAAGCTTGATTTGTCCTTAAAGTGTTTAGCAGTAGTGCTTTTACCTTAAAAAAAATAAAACAAAAAAAAAATCAAATTTTATTTTTTTCTGGTAATTTTTGAACTTGCTTAGCACGTTTCCATTTTCGACTAACAATACACTCTTGATTTGATATCTAAAAAACATTACAATAACATTTTCTTTATCTTATAACAAAATATATTTTCAAGAATATCTTTATTATCATTCAATCTTACAATTATAAAGTAATATTGTTTTAATAACAAAGTAAAGAAAATAAAGCTCGTAGTCGAGTCAACATTTTGTTTTATGTTAAACCTTCACAGTCGTAACTTCTCTTAATGCCTTTGGTCTCAAGAGATGATGTTATATATAGCGTTTTATATTCTATGTTATAAATTATTTAGTAATCCATCGTTTTTTATTATTTGATATTTTTGTTCGTATTTACAATATTTATGCTCATGTTATACATTACTTTATCTGCTTTTTATAATAATTTTTTTTTTATATAAGACAGAAAAAATAATAATAAAAAATGGTTTTGAACCCGTGACTTTATGGATATCGTTCACTCATTCTGTAAATTGAGCTATTGCGTACGATTGCCATCTTGATGACTTAATATTTTATACATTTTTTTTATGGGGATGGAATACAAAAAAAAATTCTAAAATGCCTATATTTATAAACAATTACAAATAATTCATATTTATTTACATTAAACGAAAAAAAGATATTCCTACATGAACTTACTTTTGCTCACTTACGTACTACAAGAACCAGCGATCATTTTCATATGAATATTAATGGAAGATCATTTTATAATGGATTATATGATATCATATACAAATTGCACACATGTCTGCATATGTAATAACTGTGACGTCACAGTTATTACGTCTCGGGTCTTGATTGATGGTTCAATAACGATCTCCAGCTTGCTCCAGTTGCTTCTGTTCATTACTTGTGAGAATTATATTTGGTATAATTTTTGTCTGAGGTTTAAATATTTTTTAATATTATATTATTATTAAATATTATATTATCGTTTGTATTTTGAAGGTGGTGACATCTATTAGGTTTTCATGGGAAGTCAGCAGAGACACGGTAGCTCAATTGGTAGAGAGACGACGACGACGACGGTATCCCAGAGGCTGCGGGTTCCAACACTTTTTTTTTTTTTTTTTTTTTTTTTTTTTCCGTTGGAAAAACCCGTTACGGGTACCCCGTCGGCCCAGGGGGTGACGGCCGGGGGGTTATGTGGGACTACCCGGCAGCATAGAGGATGCTGCCATTTTTAAGGCTACCCACTAAAAAACCAACGGTTGCCCTCTTCGCCGTCATGGGACGTCACGGGATCGCGTTAGCACACACCGTGACGCCCCGGCGAGAGTGAGGGTGCTCGGGGCACCCTCATTCGGGGGGGTGCGGGTTCCAACCCTGCTGGTATCGATAAATTTGTCATTCTATATTTATTTAAAAAAATATTAATAATCTCAACATATATATGGTAAAGTCAATTTCATTAACATAATAATTACTGATTATTAAACCAAAAGTCTTAAGATCGATTCCCAAACGGACCAGTAATTTGTATAATCCACAGATTGATGTTTCATGTGCTTTGTATGTATATATTTCTGTTTACAAAAACTCGCGAAAGGGGGTATTTCTCTAATGGGGGAATTCGTTTTTTATGACTCCTCTACCATAAAATCAACGTTTATACTCATCGCTTTATAGGGATGGCGAGAGGGTAGTTTATGCAGTCCGTAAACTCCAAAAATATCTTACCACCGCGATTTCTATTTGAGGGCTATTATTTTACGGAGGCTTATTATGTTTTAATACTTTGATGTCGTCGATTTTCTTATTGTAATAGTTATATTTTTAACATTTTATGAAAAATCGATAAAGAATATTATAATTATCTGGTAACCTGTAATGATAACGGGCCCTTCAAAGTGAAGTGGGTGGTATCTCAGAATCCAGAAGTCACAGGTCCAAATCCGGCCCATGATGTTTCTTTTAATCACTTATATATGCGAGCGAGATAAAGCGAGATGGTTTCTCAGAATACAGAAATCGCAAATTCCAATCCGGCCCCCGATGTTTTTTTAATCACTTGGTAAAGCGAGATGGTATCTCAGAATACAGAAATCGCAAATTCAAATCCGGCCCATGATGTGCCTTTTAATCACTTGGTAAAGCGAGATGGTATCTCAGAATACAGAAATCGCAAATTCAAATCCGGCCCCCGATGTTTTTTTAATCACTTGGTAAAGCGAGATGGTATCTCAGAATACAGAAATCGCAAATTCAAATCCGGCCCATGATGTTTCTTTTAATCACTTGGTAAATCGAGATGGTATCTCAGAATCCAGAAATCGTAAATTCAAATCCGGCCCATGATGTTTTTTTTTATATTATTCAAAACTTACGTCTATTAAGTCATTATGTCAATGTCAACGTAATAATCATGTATTTATATGTGTATATATTTTTACCATATTTGTTATTATTGATTGAAAAAAAAAATTTAAAGCTTTTCGGTTTTTTTTCTTCTGTTTTTTAGATTTTTTTTATCTTGAAAAATAGTTGGAAACAGAATGCGTCGACGATTTCTCAATGCAACTTCGGTGCTGTTTGCACCTCGCTTCGCTCAATATGATAACACATACCGAGATTTTGCGCAGCGAGTTTAAATTGAGGTCTGGTTCGCGCTCCTAGTATAAGTGTGTTTATATTTATATATTAATATTTTTATCTAATTCATTGACACCAAACTTTTCTCATTTAATATTTCTTGTAACCAAGAGCCTCTAGGCATCTCTCGTGAAGAGATAAGTCATCTCTGGTAGAGATCTCTAGTGAGAAGTCATCATATGTGTAAATTGTCTATATATCTTCACATATATATATATATATATATATATATCTAAATAAATTATGATTTTTGGTTTTTTAAAATACGTAAACTAACACAATAGTACCATTTACTTTAATACTAAATTAAAGTTATACTCCAATTTACATTTTCATTATCCAAACCTTCATAACGGAGGGAATCTGTTGCATAATTTCCGGAGGCTGCACGTGATCAATAAAACAATGTGACAATGTTCGCAATTCTCACCCTAGTCCTTCAGCGGGGGGTGAGAGGGGTTGACCCTGACCTATAACCCGCTGCGTCCTATATCGATGTCCCAATTATGATAGCCTTCATCGGTACTGAGTCCTTTGTAATAATGCTTAACAAATCAATTCAAAGAATATCAGAATTATTAAATATTAAATCTAAGGTTTTGTTATTGTTATACTTTAACCCTTTAAGTGCTGTACATATTTTACGAAAAATTTTCTGACAGTAATGAAGTGCATTTTTATAAATAATTTGAATGGACAAGAAAAATATTCACCATTTCCGTTACAATACACAAATATTCATAATTCTTTCAACATTCTCTTTAGAAGATTTAATACTATAACAATAAAAACAAAGAAATTAAATACTACATATTTATTGACAAGAAAATTACAGAAACGAAGTAAACTGTGAAAAGGAGTGCTATCGCGACGCTGGCATTTTTCAAAATCAGCGAAAGCAGCGCGACGGCGCTCCTTAACACTAGGGTTAAATAATAAGTCAAATGAAAAATAAAAAAAAAAATTATGATTTTTTTTTCAAATGTATGTTCTAAAGTCAAATTTAAAATTCAGTTTTTTATTATTAAATTCCAGTTCGAATGTGGATTCTAATTGGAACCATTGAAGCTGCAAATGCTACGGTGCATTTTTAATCTCTATAGGTGCAACTTGAAACTCGGTCAAGGCTAGACCCCGACCTGGACTTTTATCAACCGGGAAATTCGATAATTCACCTCTTTATGTGTAATATTGCTTTTGAATCTCAGCGTTTTACATCAACATTACGGGCACTTTGTGTCTTAATTGCTTAGAAAACCTAACAGACTTTTTCACTGTTCGAAAAACTGAGTTTTTCCTTCCGATCTGTCTGTCTGTATGTGTGTCTGTGTGTGTGTCGAATTTTATTTTTCGAATTTTGAAGAACTAAAGATATATTTGGAATCAGCATCTAAATGTAAGATTCACTTTTCAAAATTATGTTGATTGTCCAACGGGAAGGTGGTCAGATCGGCCGCCGAAGTTACCGAAAAATGGAAAACAAAATTCGAATTTTTAAATTTTTTAAAATTTAAAAATTAATTAATTAATTAATTAATTTAATTTAATTATTTTTTTTTTTTCTTTTGTTTGTTAATTAATTTGCGAGTTATAATTTGCCGATTAGGAGTTTTTCATAGCGGCAAGCTCGATTGCCGCGTGTCAGATGTTTTTATATTAAAAAGCTAGAAAATAATGTGTCGCTTTTTACAACACAAAGATTAGGAACACAAATAACGCCTATACTAGAAACAGCTGTCAATGGATCTCACAAACAACTGTTTAATGTGGGAATCGAACCCATGACATTTGGATCAAAATCAAATTCACCAACCACTAGACCTATCGCCGCTTTTACCAAAACATAACAGTCTTTATTATATAGGCTCTTAAGAAATTGATAAAACATGTAATACCAACTTAAAAATATATTTTCATATTTAATGTGGAAAATTTTGTCTGTACCTCAAAAGATTAATTTGACCTTTGTCTCGTAAAAATATTGTAGTTAAAGAGAATAACATATATATATATAGTTAATAAGTGTCTATAATGAAATGGAGTGCTCGTAAATGTAATGGTTTAGTATATCAGGATTAATGCCAAGGAGATTTTACTTACTTATAAGACGACTTATTTATAAGCCAATGAGAAAATAAGTATAAACCTCGAAAGTCTTATATATAATATACATAGTTTTTACATATAGTCTATAAAGTAAAGTGAACAATTTTTTTTTTGTATGCATGGAATTCTAAGTGATAATAGTTGGATTGGATACTCTATTTTTTTAGAAACAATAAATTTAGCACACACGAATTTTATACTTGGAAAATGGTTTAAAAACAATTTTTTTTTTCAAATCCGCATAACATAACGGTTGCATTATATATTAGAAATGTTAATTAATATATGTTTTTTTTTATCGTTCCAGTATGTCACAGAGAAAATGGGAGGTGCCGAAGGCACCAAGCTTGATTTGGACTTCGTGGAAATGGAGAGAGTGAGTATTGATGTTTTTAATCTATAAAAACACAAAAGCACACAAACACACCCAAACTCACACCCAAACACACGCAAACACACAAACACACACACACACCCACAGAGAGAGAGAGAGACAGACACACACACATACACAGAGATAGAGAGACATATGTGTGTGTTTAAAAATGTGGCAAACAAAATTAATTAATTAATTAAAAACAGAACAATGTAATTGGATATGTTACCAAATTATCGAATAAATCCAAAAATATCTACGAACAGACACTCGACATTAAGCTTGGAAAATATAACACGTTATATATTTTGTAATAACTTATTAATTAGTTATATATCTTGTAATAACTTATTAACTTATTAATATGTTTGTAATAACTTATTAATAGTAATGACCAAGATATCTTGGCAAATCAATTGTATTTTAGTACTACGTATAATTAATTGATATAAAATATATGTGTATATATAATATATATATTATGATAGGCAAATTCATGAAGGCTATACGCTATCTAGCATTAAGCTACCACTCGTAGTTATTTTAACAGTAAAAAAAAAGTTGGAGGGCGAGTGAAACCGCGAGTAAAAGCTAGTCAGCGATATAATTGACGTGGATATATCAGGTTAAATATATATAATAATCATCATAGATGAGGAAAATTAAAAAAAATGTACTTCAAGATTTTAAAGCCTGTCTCAGCACCGTCCGCATTGCGGTTGGCACGTGGTCTGTTCTAGTTTATTTATTACAGTAGATTGATTTCAATGGCTTTTATATTACACAATCTGTAGGTTTTAAAAAGCTATTATTGACGTTTTTGTATTCCCAAAATTTTGATATTAATTGCCCCTTTTGTGTTTATATTTTCATATATTTTAAATAATATATTTTATTTTAGACTAATTGTACACGCTCAAACGAATAGTTTTATTTACTATAAGAATAACTAAGAATATACAGCCTAAAGCTTAACCTAAGGCCTTATGAGCCTGCCTATCGTAGTCAGAATTTTAATAAAATTTACCTTAGATTTATTTTGTAAGTATAATTAATTATACTATTTTACAGAAAACGGATGTTACTTGCGAGCTGGTTGAAGAATTACAAATAAAAACAAAAGAATTCCTACAACCAAATCCGACGGCAAGAGCCAAAATGGCTGCCGTGAAGGGTATCAGCAAACTGAGTGGACAGGCGAAGAGTAACACCTATCCACAGCCAGAAGGTGTCCTTGGGGACTGTATGCTGCTTTATGGAAAGAAACTCGGCGAAGATTCTGTATTCTGTAAGTATTGCGAAAGCATTTATATGATTGCGTAATACTGAAGATTAAAGTCTAGGTGAAGCTGTAGAAATATTTCACAGAAATTTATGTTTCAAGTTTTATTTTATCAGTAACTTCAACTTAGTATATCATAAATTCGAGCTGAAATAATTATAAGATTTTACGTAACTTTTTAGGTACAGTCAGCTTCAAAAGTCGATGACCATATTTAAAGTTTTAAAATAGCTATACACGTATTATACCAAAATTGCTAAACATGACAAACTAAAAATATTGAATGAACATCATTAGAGTTCAAATTATAATTGACACATATTTATAATTTTGTCATTGTCATGTAATGAAAGTTGAGACAAAGAATGTAACGGCTCTTTCTTTGCATATCAGTTTTAAAACAGTGATGACACATTAACAAAAAAAATATTAAATTATTAATTCTTATTGTAATTTATATATGATTAACTTTTTTACACTTCTTTCTATAAATTCCACTTTATTATAAAAGAAATATATTTTTAAAATGGCAATGTTAATAATACCTTTCTATCTATTGTCACTTAGAACAAGAACAAAGTACATAATACTTTAAATTAAATAAGACCTGTCAGAAACACAACGTGTGTAATGAATTTGACAACTTAATATTTAGGTAATTTGAACTCTAATGATGTTCATGAATGATGAATGAATGAATGAATGATGAATAATGATTCAATATTGACGTTTCTCATATTTAGCAATTTTGGTATAACATAGTGTATCGCTATTTTGAAACTTTAAATATGGTCCTCGACTTTTGAAGCTGACTGTACATGATTTGTTTAAAATTTTGTACAAATGTTTATATTATTTTTTTGTTTAAAGTTTTGTATTAAACAAATGTTTATATGAAATTTTTGTTTCTATGTGCAGCACAATGCCTAATCGAGATGGGCGAATCACTGAAGCAGATGGCAGACGTGAAGTACTCTCTGGACGACAACATCAAGCAAAGCTTCCTGGAACCATTGCACCACTTGCAGACCAAGGACCTTAAAGAAGTTATGGTGAGATTTGTCAAGTACAGTCAGAAATAATGTCTTTTTTCAAATTGAAGTGAAGATTCTGTTTACTTCAAGTTTAGATTGAATTTGTTTTAAAGTATGAAAGGTGTGTGCTTGCGGGGTTTGTATGTGTTTTGTGTTCATGCCTGTATGCGTGCGTGTTCATAAATCGTACGTGCGTATGTGTGGTGTATGTATCGAATAATACAAAAAAAAATTCACGTCAAGAATAGAACCTTGGTCTTCAAACCGTTGACACCATTAAAAAATACAGTTCAAGTGGTTATATATTCTCATTTTCCAGCACCACCGAAAGAAATTGCAAGGACGCAGGTTGGATTTCGATTGCAAGCGACGAAGACAAGCTAAAGGTGATTTTATTTCTGGTTTATTTTTTTTATTATGTTATTTCTTTATTATTTTTAAATTAAATTTTGATTAGGCATTCTTAGAAGTCCATACTCCAGTCCAAATCATAGTTCATCGCCAAGGCAGGGTATGTGGCGTGTGATACGAGCTAGAAAATATTTATAACTATTTAGTGTGAGCTATTTGCACTTGTTTGTTTGGTTGGATTTTTTACTCAAATACTAGTATTTTCCCGTGGTTCCGCTTGACTTTTCAATCAATTATAGTTATATCGGACTATAAATGGACATAAGCCATTTCTGTCCTGCATCTATGGTAGTGATGCGACTCAAGCCCTGTTTTTACTCAAGTGACTCGAGTCAGTTTGTCACACTCACGTACTCGAGTGAAAAAAAAATTACTCGAGTCTCTATGCACTCGAGTTATCGAATCAACCCGGCATTTCGAGTTGATTTTATCGCTTAGGTATTAAGTAGTATATAAGCAATTGGAATATGCAACTCGAGTGACATTTTTAACCGAGTGACTCGAGTCAGACAATCTTATTCGAGTTGCGTCACTAATCAATATGACGTCAATTCGTTTAATCGCTAATACCAGATTCAAAAATAATATCAAAGACTATAATATATAGAAATCTATAATTCAAGCTCGTTTCTTACATGATCGTCACTCCACGGCTGCCTCGTGATTTCAACCTTTTTATCTTCATTTGGTATTGTATTCGCTTTTATTTTTTTTTATATTAATTTGCTGTTTTAATTTTTTTTTATTTCCTCGTAAACGGGCTGGTACGTACATCAGGGTCTCATATTCCAGATGATGAAATCAGACAGGCGGAGGAGAAGTTCGCTGAATCTTTGACCTTGGCTCAGATTGGGATGTTCAATCTTCTGGATAATGATGTAAGTTTGATATTTATTCTATTAAACCTTTTTTGATGATTAAACATATGTCTATAATTAGTAACAAATCTTTGGGTATTAGTTTTTTTATATTTAAATATATCTAATGATTTTCTTTATTAAATTAAATTTGGTATTATATATTTAAATATTCACTGATGGCACGTTCCGGCTGTAATGTATGAAGGTATAATATTTATAATCATCATCATTATATCCTTGTTAATAATATCTTGATATTTTTTTTTCTTTATTTCTCAGATCACTGACGGCGTAAGTTGATTAATTAACTTCCCTATCCTTATAAAACTTGCCATTAAAAAAAATTTTTTTTTTTGTTAGGAAAATTATTATTAATTGATATATAATTTATATATATATTTATATATACCAAAGAATATCAATTTTTTATAAGCCCAATTGATTATTATAAATACAGATTAAATAGGCAAGGTAGACTGTCAACACCGCTATATATAATATAAAATTTATATGTAGGTGGAGCAAGTGGCGCAGCTGTCGTTCTTCGCGGAAGGCCTGCTGGAGTATCACCAGCAGTGCACGGAAATACTCAAGGGACTCGTCTCCACGCTCATGGAGAAGTAGGTTTAGTTTTTGATATTCAAGATTTTTCGCAATTAATCTTTAACACCCAAACTCACTAACCAACAGGAAAGAAGAAGCGGTCAACCGGCCCAAGATGGAGTTCGTACCGAAAACTCTCGCAGACTTGCACATCGAGGGCATCCATGACTTGAACCATGGTAGGCGGTTCGGCTCCACGCAGAGCCTCTCCCGCGCCAACCCCCCGCGCTCCTCCTCTCTCGACCCCCTCCCGCTCCCCAACGACCCGTTCCGTGCCTGGGACTCCCCCCGCGCTCCCCCCTACGGAAACAACTTCAAACCACACCCCGCACCGCGGATAGCAAATGGATGGCGAGGTGATTTTTTTTTATTTGCTCACTTTGGTTCACATGCTTTTTTTGGATTAGTTTTTTGGTGGTGGGTGTATTATGGGAAATATTTTTGGTTTAAGAATTGGTAAATATCAAATTGAGGTTTAGGGCAGTAACACACATGTGCTTCATGGCAAGAATGCGTCACACTATAAAGCACTGCACGCACAGCTATCACGTGCTATGGTGACGATAGTTAATAACCCTTTTAGTGCCATACATATTTTTCCAATATATGATAAAAATGCCAGTAAAAAAAGTGCATTTTTAAAAATAATTTATATGAACAAGACAAATATTAACCATTACATAATACCAATATTCATAATTTTTGTAACATTCTCTTCAGAAGATTTTACATTATGATAATAAAAACAAAGAAATTGAATACTACATATTTTTTTAAAAGATTTTACAGAAATAGAGAGAACTGGAAAGGAGCGCTATCGCGACGTTGGCATTCTTCACAACCAGCGAGAGCAGCGCGATGGCGCTCCTTGGCACTAAAAGGGTTAAATCATAATCCTATTAACATATTAACATACAAATAATTGGTTCTTTTTTTTTTAATTATATCTGTGTATTTGTAAAAGATATTATTTGTTATATGTTTTTTTTTTTGAATACGGAATTGGTTTTTATTTAGACTTTTCACACATATAGTATATTGTATATTCACAAGTAAATTGTTATTAATTTGTTTTTTTTTTTGGAAAAAAATTTGATATTTCAAGTTTACTTACTTTTTAGCTTTTTTCGGAGTATCTCTTAATTTTTTTCTCATTGCGATTTGGGAGTGCTAATATTTTTGAAATGTATAAAAGGGGCGAAATTAACATATATGTTGAAAAATATTGACTTCCTGTCCTTATCCATTCCGATCCCTCTTAGTCTAAGATTTTTAATACACAAACTATGTGCGAAGATAAAACAAAAAAAATACTTTGCACATAGTTTATTTTTCAATATTATATGTGTTATTTAAAATTTCATAGAAAATATGTAGTAACTTTCTATTTGACTGTACCTTCAGACGAGTAGCGTTGTTTTTCCTATGTTAAATGTGAGTAGATTTAACACACGTAAGTACAGACAATACAAATAAAACGGATAAACGGTGTAAATGTGAGGCTTATTTTGGATCGCGAAGAGGGCGGGTCCCGCGCGAGCTCGCCCGAGCACAAGCCGCCCGCCAACCTCGAGCTCTTCCCCGCCTCTACACAGCGCTCGAACAACGGTAACATAGATCACCCATAAGCTATTGACTACATGACCATACTGTACCATAGTGATTTGAAGGTTTTGTGTGTGGCTTTTCCTTTAATAGCCAGTGATTAGACGATATATAAATAATAAAATTAGTTAATCATGTTATTAGGTTTTTTTAATTAATAGATGAAGATTTTTCATGGGGTCCCTCAAGGTCCTGTTTTGGGACCACTTTTATTAATTCTATATAAATTGCATATATGCACGATTTATATATTTGATAATTCAGTGTTAATAAATACACATTCAAATAAAACAATTTGAAACGACACAAACGTTTTAGTTTAGAAAGTTAAACAAAAACCATGCTTTTTGTAAATAATAATCATTTAATACTATTAAATCCCTCTATAACAAGTTATGCGATGCATATTATTTCAAATATAATATAACAATCACCTAGCTTTCTTAGGAAGACATCAACAGTAGTAGTAGTTTTAAAATACAGATTACTCTTAGTATATAATAAAAGTAGACACACATGAGAAAATCGTTCCAAAAGAGAAAGTACAGAACGCGATTTTGCACCAAAATATTACTGTTAGTAACAGTGCATGCGTTTTATGTTATTCGCGTAATTTCTTATTTGTTATTCGCGTAATTTGTTATTTGTTATTCGCGTAATTTGTTGTGTTATTCGCGTAATTTGTTATTGTTTAGCATGTGCGGGCATTTTAGAGGCTTTCGCGCTAGGATATATATTGTCTTTGTCATCATATGCAGTGTTTGTGGCCTAGTCACATAGGGGCTTATATGTCCTGCTTGAGAACATATCATCCCAGCTGTTGAATGTTGTCATTGTATTGTTGGGTTTGATTTAGGCATTCATTACCAAAAATCTTGAATAACTATAAATTGAAATTAAATATATTATATATATATATAATAAATACAAATAAATATGAGTTTACAAATTTTTAAAAAGGCCGGTAACACACTTTAGACCTATCAGAGTCTGCAAGTGCATATAGCATAAAAAAAAAACTTGTTACTGGATGCCAAGTGAATCTCTGAAACAAAAATATAGCTTTTTAGAAGTTATATAATTATATAAGCTGCAGTACTAATACTAGCTAGTGCTATAGCTTCGCCCCTGCCATCTCCGGTGAAGTCTCCCGCGAGGACGCCGGTGGTACCCGCCAAGGGGCCGTGCTGTACCGCCTTGTACGACTTCGATCCTGAGAACCAAGGAGAGCTCGGGTTTAAGGTATTTAACTGATTTTTATCCAAAATAAAATCATCATTCATGTCAGCTTTTTCGATATAGTATTGATAGGTGATAACTTATGTGGGTTCCTACAAACTAAATTCAAAGATTGTTTATGATCTGTAATCTTTATTATAAAAAATTTGATGAAGAAAGTTTTTACCAACAAAAAATTTAGATTTTTTGGATATAAAACCAAAAATATTCTTGAGCAGATTTTTTCAATTGCCGTTTCAAAATCTGCAAAGAATCTGGAATAATTGTATTATGATTTTAAAATTTCTAAACGCTCAAATATTACATAAAATATTTTGTGCGAATGTGTTGTATTTTATATTTACGTCATATAATAAAAAGTAATAAATGGTTTGCATATCTAATTTAAATAATTTTTATTCGCCTTGAAGAAAAACTGAAAATATAACTAGGAAATCTATTCAACAAGGAAGCTACTATCTGGCCTTCATTAGCTATTTACACAGTTTTTTACTTCCTTATGACGTACTTATACCGTTAAATTAGAAATAATTTCATCTACACGGTTTTCAGGAACTAGGACACAGATTAATAATAGACCTAATTTCAGGAGAATGACGTCATCACCTTGATCACGAAGGTGGATGATAACTGGTTTGAGGGTTCCGTCAACGGAAAAACTGGATACTTCCCCATCAGCTACGTGCAGGTCACCGTACCACTCCCCAACATGTAAACTGTACTAGGACACTTGTACATGTGTACACACACACATGTGTACTTGTAGTCTGTACATGTACTTGGAAGCTCTGACGTTCATTTTATTATTAAACACTAGAAATATGATATTTGACAGCTCTTTTTACATGTGTATTATTTGAAATTATAGTATTTTACTTATTTTTTGACATTAGTACGACATTACAATTGCTAGATTTATTAGAGATTGTGGTATTTAAGTTTTTGTCAGAGCTAACAAATAATAGTTCGATCACACGCCGAATTTTTTGTTATACCATACAAACAAAAAAAATTCCTTTAATAAATGTACAGAAAGGCCTAAATCGTAATTTTATGCATCTGTTGCAAAATTAGCAGCAATGCAATATGCCAAAGAATATACGCTAAATAGCTTAATTTTAAATAAATAATATATAACAATAAATTTCAGTGTGTGGTCGAATATTTAGCATAATTCAAACCAAATAATATTACGTCTGTCGCAGTATTATATAGACGACTTAATTCCAATCTGTAACTGTGTCAAAAGCTCAATGTTGTAGTAACATTAAACCTATACAAATATAATAAAACAAATCCCTCATTACGTTCTCAGGTCTTCCATATTGTTTTGGTACTTTTCGTGACCTTGAAATGACAAAATAATAATTTAGAGCTTTTTAATAAGGAATTCTTTGAGCCCATTAAATTATTGACATTATCATATTTTTTCGCTATTTTGTTTTTCTGAACTATTCCATTAATTTAGGAGTTGAATTCTTATAATTTTTAGTCATTAATTATACATTTTTCATTTAAGGGCCGGGAAATAGAATGGACGTGAAAATGGCTAATAAATATAGAATAAATTTCCAATTACAATAAAACGTACATTCGTTTCATATCTAACTTTTATAACCATAGCATATGCTTCAGAAACTATTAAAAATAGAATTTATATTAGATTTTGTATCTGAGTCTAATTATTTGACAGAAAGAAGAATTAAGGTAAGGTATATTATACACGTCGGGGAAAGAAAGATGTTTGTTGAATCTTGCCAGATGTTTATGGCATTTTGATGTTTGATGTATTATTGGCAGTTAATATCTGTATATTATAATGTCATTGTGATAATGTTAGGTGTCATGTCACCGGTGCAGCGTCCTTTTGCCGCGTTTTTTTTTTAGTTTTTTACATTTTAGTCCGTTTAGTTAGCATAATATTTTAGTCGATTTTTTATTTGATATAACAACTTAGATTCTTCTATGTGGCCTCTGAATATTGTTAAATGTATTTTCATAATAAATACATGCACTTATCGACGTAAGGTATTCAATTGTCACATTACACGTATCATATAATTGGTGTTGCAGTAATATTACGACGATTAATATGACGTATTTTTCGTATTGCCCTTAGTCGTGTTATGAGACCCGATATATTAATTCTCACATACAAAAGACAATACCTAGATCTAATGTTAGATGTATGTAAGTTCATTAATAAATAATTGTTCTATCTTCAAGTGTCTCTTAAATATAAGTGTTTTGAGCAATTAATAAATTCTTTGATGTTACAAGGTATCATGTTTTCATGTGTATGACGCTTGGTGGCATTGTAAACGAACAGCTGTTACAAGCGTCGCCATATTAATATTATCTACATTATACCTGTACTGTCATTCGAAATGCTTATTTATTTACTTAAAATTCATTTGCATAAATATTCTATTTGAAACGATATTAAATATACTTATAGTCGTTGTTTCATCTAATGAAGTATAGAAATATATTTATCAAGTGTTGTTTTCGGAACAAGGAAGGACTCGCAAGCCAATATATCCTATTTTCTTTTACTTATGCCTTACACAACATCCAAACTATTTTTACTTTTATGAACCCTAATAAAATTTGCGCGTGCAGAAATACTTGAAATATTATTGTTAACGACATAAATATTGGCGCGAGTCTCTTGGTGTGGTAACTGATTAACGGATAAATATTGTATTCTTGTTCATGTTACTGTAATATTTATATTAGATACTGTAAATTATTAAATAACTTGACGATTTTAAAGATGTGACATTAATTTATATTACATTTTATCCTGAACTTACTGCTCGTTTCGCCTCCTAATAAAATGTTACAATTATTTGCTTGTTTTATTTATTGTTCCATTTGTGAATGACCAAACCATATTGATATACTTTCCTATATATCTCAGATCAGAAAATTTGTGAGTAATTTTACTAAGAAATCCTATTAAGGAAGATATGTAGTTTTTTTACAAATTTAGGTTATAAGTAAATTTAAGATACCACTAAGACAAAGATATTTTAGTTATTTCATTATAAAGATTTCAATTTGCTTAGTATTTTAGAGGATTTTGTATAACAGCTAAATTGTAGATTAATATCACAATTTATAATATTTCTATTGAGGAGTTTTGTACTGTTTTATTGCACTACTAATTCCTACACTAGTAATATCTGCGAATGTTTAGTTTTAAAGCTCTAGGGTGAACGGCCGTAAATATATTATCTAATTCATGTATTTCTCAGTTGCCTTTACCTGATAGAGTTATCTTAAAGAAATCGCTGTTTAGCGATAAGGTTCCTCATTATTATTACTATTCACAAAGATATTTGAATTGAGATTAAACAGGAATCTTTCCACACAGAAGGCGTAGATAAAATCAAATACAAAATAAAATCTTGATAGAGATGAGTTATCCAATGTACAAACATTATTTTTTCAAGTGAAATTTTGTACATATATAAAATTAAGCTGAAAGTATGAAAATACTCAGCAATCTTCACTTTGACTAATAAACATCATACAACAGCATTGTTTATAGATTCTCCAAACAATAAATATATTTCTCTTTACACAAATTAGTACTAACTTCAAACTAATGTCCAGTTTTTGCTACATTCACGACTACCACTGATAATAGTATTTTAAGTATATTGGACTTATTGAGACTTAACGTTTAATAAACTTATATTAAATTTTAATTTTAAATTAAATAATATTGATAAAATAGCTTGAACCAAATAATATAAAAAAACTATAGCCAAATAAAATTTTACTTATAACAGAGCGAACAGTAAATTTGGTGTTGTATAAAATTACTTTCTGAGATAAATAAAAAATAATAATTTCCAGAAGCAATCATTTATTGAATTATCGAAATTGGAATGTTTATATATAACAGAATTATAGTTTAAACATTATTGCTGCATTAGTTTTAAATTCAAGCTTAACGTTTGTTTAGTTTCCACCACGAAGACGAAGAACCAAATGTAGAGTAGACTCTTTTTGAATGTTATAGTCAGAAAGGGTGCGCCCGTCTTCCAGCTGTTTACCGGCAAAGATCAAACGCTGTTGGTCTGGGGGGATACCCTCCTTGTCTTGGATCTTTGCCTTCACATTCTCAATAGTGTCAGAGGGCTCCACTTCGAGAGTGATGGTCTTGCCTGTTAGGGTCTTAACAAAAATTTGCATACCACCACGAAGACGCAGTACAAGATGAAGTGTAGATTCTTTCTGGATGTTGTAGTCGGAAAGGGTGCGCCCGTCTTCCAGCTGTTTACCGGCAAAGATCAAACGCTGTTGGTCTGGGGGAATACCCTCTTTGTCTTGGATCTTAGCCTTCACATTCTCAATAGTGTCAGATGGTTCTACTTCAAGAGTTATTGTTTTACCTGTAAGGGTTTTCACAAAAATTTGCATGCCTCCACGAAGACGCAGTACAAGATGAAGTGTAGATTCTTTCTGGATGTTGTAGTCAGAAAGGGTGCGCCCGTCTTCCAGCTGTTTACCGGCAAAGATCAAACGCTGTTGGTCTGGGGGAATACCCTCCTTGTCTTGGATCTTTGCCTTCACATTCTCAATAGTGTCAGATGGTTCTACTTCAAGAGTTATTGTTTTACCTGTAAGGGTTTTCACAAAAATTTGCATGCCTCCACGAAGACGCAACACAAGATGGAGAGTGGACTCCTTTTGAATGTTGTAATCCGAAAGAGTGCGTCCATCCTCTAATTGTTTACCAGCGAAAATCAAACGTTGTTGGTCTGGTGGGATTCCCTCTTTGTCTTGAATTTTAGCTTTTACATTCTCAATGGTGTCAGATGGTTCTACTTCAAGAGTTATTGTTTTACCTGTAAGGGTTTTTACAAAAATTTGCATGCCTCCACGAAGACGCAGTACAAGATGAAGTGTAGATTCTTTCTGGATATTGTAGTCAGAAAGGGTGCGCCCGTCTTCCAGCTGTTTGCCGGCAAAGATCAAACGCTGTTGGTCTGGGGGAATACCCTCCTTGTCTTGGATCTTTGCCTTCACATTCTCGATAGTGTCAGAGGGCTCCACTTCGAGAGTGATGGTCTTGCCTGTTAGGGTCTTAACAAAAATTTGCATACCACCACGAAGACGCAGTACGAGATGAAGTGTGGATTCTTTCTGGATATTGTAGTCAGAAAGGGTGCGCCCATCTTCCAGCTGTTTACCGGCAAAGATCAAACGCTGTTGGTCTGGGGGAATACCCTCCTTGTCTTGGATCTTTGCCTTCACATTCTCAATAGTGTCAGATGGTTCTACTTCAAGAGTTATTGTTTTACCTGTAAGGGTTTTCACAAAAATTTGCATGCCTCCACGAAGACGCAGTACAAGATGAAGTGTAGATTCTTTCTGGATGTTGTAGTCAGAAAGGGTGCGCCCGTCTTCCAGCTGTTTACCGGCAAAGATCAAACGCTGTTGGTCTGGGGGAATACCCTCCTTGTCTTGGATCTTTGCCTTCACATTCTCAATAGTGTCAGATGGTTCTACTTCAAGAGTTATTGTTTTACCTGTAAGGGTTTTCACAAAAATTTGCATACCACCACGAAGACGCAGTACGAGATGAAGTGTGGATTCTTTCTGGATATTGTAGTCCGAAAGAGTGCGCCCATCTTCCAGCTGTTTACCGGCAAAGATCAAACGCTGTTGGTCTGGGGGGATACCCTCCTTGTCTTGGACCTTTGCCTTCACATTCTCGATAGTGTCAGAGGGCTCTACTTCTAGCGTTATTGTCTTGCCTGTCAGGGTCTTAACAAAAATTTGCATACCACCACGAAGACGCAGTACGAGATGAAGTGTGGATTCTTTCTGGATATTGTAGTCCGAAAGAGTGCGCCCATCCTCCAGCTGTTTACCGGCAAAGATCAAACGCTGTTGGTCTGGGGGGATACCCTCCTTGTCTTGGATCTTTGCTTTCACATTCTCAATAGTATCAGAAGGCTCTACTTCAAGAGTAATTGTTTTACCAGTTAGGGTTTTAACAAAGATTTGCATACCACCTCGTAGACGCAATACAAGGTGGAGTGTGGATTCCTTTTGGATATTGTAATCTGATAGAGTACGCCCATCCTCTAATTGTTTACCAGCAAAGATTAAGCGCTGCTGGTCTGGAGGGATACCTTCCTTATCTTGAATTTTAGCTTTAACATTCTCAATAGTGTCAGATGGTTCTACTTCAAGAGTTATTGTTTTACCTGTAAGGGTTTTCACAAAAATTTGCATGCCTCCACGAAGACGCAACACAAGATGGAGAGTGGACTCCTTTTGAATGTTGTAATCCGAAAGAGTGCGTCCATCCTCTAATTGTTTACCAGCGAAAATCAAACGTTGTTGGTCTGGTGGGATTCCCTCTTTGTCTTGAATTTTAGCTTTTACATTCTCAATGGTGTCAGATGGTTCCACTTCCAATGTAATCGTCTTTCCAGTAAGCGTTTTCACAAAAATCTGCATTTTGAATTCTGCAAAGAGGAAATAAAACTTTTGATTTTGTAATTGTGTACAATTCAATGTAGATTAAGAATTTTCGAAGACAAAGAACAAAGATGTTGTACACAAAATGGCGTCGTACTTTACAATGACTCATGACGCAAAGTAAATGCGCAATACAGTTCTATATTTAATTACACGTCTAATGCTTACCTAAAAATGCAATTGAAGTCTTAAAATTCCCTAGAATTAACTATTGGCTAAATTATAACTGGTTATAATAATAATCTTCAAAATTTTACACTTTCTAGAAACTACGCCCCAAGCAATAATAAACAATAATAAGTCACTAACTCGAGCAGAAAATGAATAACATTGATTTTGTAGCCTCCGATTATTTAAAGAGTGAAACCAAAGATAAGAAAGTCTATTCTCTATACTTTATTGATGACTTGCATCTTATAAAATGTGTAAAACCTGGAATTAGAGACTAAGTCTCTAGAACCTGTAAAATTACATGTAATTATCTCTGTTTACATTTTTCTAAAATATTTATATATTGTCAAAATATTCCATCTTTGAAAAATATATTCAATAAGGATTTATGCCCAAAAGATGTTTTTATATACATGAAAAAAAATTTTAAATTTAGCACTTTCGAATTAAGTGTGTTTTTTTATTTTTATTTAATTAGTGTTTGACTTTATATAAGATATTACAAAAATGCATAATTTATATTTTTCACTCTGAAATACAGGCGATCTAATTATAATATTCTATTAAAATTGATCAAAAAAATTTATGTGTTAAGTTATAATTATTATATCACTTTTATTAGCATCCACAAATTTTCCTGTCCAAGACAAATATTATTTGAAAGGCCAGGATATCAAGCAAAATCTATCAGTTATCTTAAATCTTCATTGCCATAAAAGATTTGGCTCAACTCACGTCAAGTATTCCCACAAGAAAGAACCCTCGGAAGGCCTAAGTTCCTTAATCTACCCATACCTTAACCTCTAATTAAAGAGTGAAAATATAAAATGGAAATATCCTTTTTTAAAAATAGATTTATATTTACAATTATTAAATTCCATAGACAATTAATAATTTTGACGCTTTTTGTTATTTACATCTAATATAAAATATATCTTAAAATGCCACTATTTAACATCATGATTTTTAAATAATTCAAGATTTTTGTAATAATATATTTTATTTCAATTTTTATTACACAATAAGTGTGAAGAACAAAATATTCCTAACGGTTTTTAAGAAAATAACACACGAGGAAATAAAAATCAAAAAGATAAAAAGCTATATGAGAAATCATATTTTTATTAATACGCATATAAGTTTTCGAAAACAATAGATTTATATACATGCAGGTATTTATTTTATATTGTAATAATTGTAGGGTTTAGTTATTTTTCTTTTTATAAAATATATTTTATGGTAACTCTTTAGTAATAATGTCAAGACTAATTCTAAATCAGATTTTTCATTGTATCTGTGTTTTGTGATTGGAAGGCCGATTATCGGACGGGCGTATAGATATTTAATTAAAAAATATACTTCTCTATAGTAAAACGATAAAACGCGGTTGAAGAGGCGTTTATTGTTACATTTTTGTATATATAAAATAGCAAAGCCTTACATAAAACCTAGAAATTTAATAAGTGAAGTCTTGCATTTGTGACATATATTTTATTTTGTTAATATAGTAAACACGTTAAGATATCGTTCAATAATTAGAATCTAGTGGTGAATAATGTATGAGTCATCACGTTTGAAGAAACTATAATAGTATCAGTTATTTAAGTTTAGTGATTTAGGATTAAAATGGCTGATCTAATTCGAGCTATGGGAGCGCCGATAGGACCCCCTATAAAGGATAAGTTGGGGTCTCCGTCGACCGAATCTGAAGATGGGGGTGGCGATCTCGCGGAATTAACTGCAGATCTCGAGCTGGACGAAGCTGATGGACCAAGTACAAATGGTAACAGATATGTCTCAATTCAATGGCTTCATTTGTGATCCTTTATAAAATGTATTTAAAAGCATAATTAAATTTCGAATATTTATGCACAAGGGGAACGTCAGGCAGTTTTAGCACCACCTGAAACTGAGTGGTATCATGGTCGCTTGGACAGGTATACCTCAGAGGAAAGGCTTTGGGCTGCTGGAAAACATGGCAGTTATCTAGGTATGATTAAATTTAAGTTATGTTACCTCCAATATATAACTTATTATTTTCAAACAGTAAACAATAAACTTATTAAGGCTATGTTTCTTTTTTTTTATAGTTCATTTTTATATCAAAACTAAAATAATATTAGTTGATCAAAAGAAATAATTTAGAATAAAGTTAAATTTTTACTTCAAAGTATTTACATAGAATTAGAAACTTCATCTTTGTAACAATGGTTTATATACAGGATGTTAAACAAACGAGAATGTTTCCCAGTACATTGTAATTAATAATGAAAATGGAAAGCATGTATATAAAAAGTAATATGCTATTGTCATGGAAGTTTCTATGTATTCAAATGAGAATCAATGTTTGTTAATCATTGTTTTTATGACACACACATTTGTTTGTTAATAAGAACTTGTTAAGTAGGTACATGTTCTCTTTAAAACTAGCACATAACTTATACACATAAAATCCTCCTGTATATAAAATTGGTTCAAAAACTATACATAGAAAAATAATAATAATAACTATAGAAAATCTATGAAAATATTTAAAGTAAAAAATATATAAGCCTGAAGTTGGTATATCAAGCAAGATATTCATAAATCATAAGCCATAGTTGGTTTAGTTTTAGTTAATTGATAAAGTTTATGTCATAAAGATTTATTTCTGTAAATTTTTATAAGATAAATTGAAATATAAATAACAGTTATTATATAAGACTCATAGTTAACGTTTTTGTTACCATTGGAATTATGTTACACTTAGGGAAAAATATTTTAGTTACACAGTTCTGAGTTAATAGAGAAGAACTGGCAAGGTTCTTTAAGAAATAGGCTTCTCTTGTGATAATGTTTTAATGTTATTATAAGTAACCATAAAATTTTTAATCAAAGCATGTATTTAACTGTATTTCTTGTTTGCTTTACTTGAATATTGTAAGTTATATAAATATATGTTTTAATTGCAGTTCGTGAAAGTGATCGTAAACCAGGGTCATATGTGTTAAGTTACTTAGGGCGCACTGGAATTAATCATTTCAGGTAAAATCTACAGGGTCTATAATTCATTATATATTATGTAAACTTTAGTGATTCATGATTACTATTATATATAATTATCTGGCTATACTCACTTAATTACTATTGGGATTTGCCCGATTAGATTCGAACCCATTTGGAGCCCATGTTCATGAACTCTGATCATGGCGGAATTGCGGCGTGAACTAATTATATATTCATATATGGATATAAATTAATCATTATGATCTTTAAAAAGTTAGTAAAGATGATGATTACGAAAAAAAAAAATTAAAATTTTAGGATAACTGCTGTGTGTGGTGACTATTACATAGGTGGTCGTCAGTTTGACTCATTGACAGAATTGGTTGGTTTTTATAGTCATTGCTCTGATTTATTAAAGCGTGAGCGCTTACTTGAACCTGTGCCTCCTCCTGAACCAGTGAATGATAAAAAGGTTTGTTTTTATTTCCATAAAATACAAATTACTAGCGATAAGTTCACCAATGTTTGTACGACATTTTAAAATGTAAATCTACTTTTTTTCTCTTTTTTTAATTGGTGTACAATAAAAAGCATATTATTACTTTCATATAGTTTTTTGTCATAAAAGAAATTGTTTTTCCTTTACGATTATTAATATTATCTTATAGCTTGATTGGTCTAACGGTTAGGGGTTGGTCCTGGGTTTGATTCCCATATGGGACACTTGTTTGTGTGATCCACAACTGCTGTTTTAAATCTGGGTGTTATGTATATCCGTTATTTTTGTGTTTTTGAAAACCCCCGCGACAGAGATTATATATCTAGTGTGGAAGTTGTTTTATTAAAAATAAAAAGAATATCATATTAAAAAGAATATCATATTAAATTCGAATATTACTAGTAAAACCATTTTTACAAGAAGGTATTGATTCTTTATTTTTACAAGAATGTATTGATAATTTCTATTTTACAAGCAATAAATAATATTTCAAAATTATTATTAATTATTCTAGCGTGTAGTGGCTATTTTGCCATACACAAAGATGCCAGACACAGACGAGCTGACCTTCCAGAAGGGCGATATATTCTTTGTGCACAATGATATGGGTGATGGCTGGTTATGGGTGACTGCACATAGGTATGTTATACAAAATAACAATATCATTTTATTAACAATATATTTATAAATTTACATAATATGTTTGGGTCATTTATCTAAAGATAACAATGTTTTAAAATAACAGTAAATTGTAGTTAATAATGAATAATTATCTATATATTTAAAGGAAAAAATTAAAATTGTTGATATAAATATAAACAGCAAAATAATAAAATAATAAATGTTAAAAAACTAGCAAATTATTTTTTGTTACATTATTTCATTCCAAAAGTACCACTTAATTTATATATATTATTAACAGCTGGGAATAGTTTATAGAAAAATATAATTATAAACAATTTGCTAAAACTAAGAGATTACAAACAGAATTACTACAAAATTGTATAACCTTGATAATTGTTTATTTCCTACCGATTGCCACATTAATAAAGAATATAAATTATTATAATTAGACTTATATTAAGCCTTGGAACATAAAAGATATCCTGTTTCCTGTCTTGTAACAATATTTCCTTTGAAGACTAAAAAGAGTGATAGCAAGTTGTTCATGTACCTCATTGTTCATATACCAGTTGTTCATGTACCTCAATATTCAATGGCAAAATAATTATATATTACAAATAAAGAACATTCAAAAAGTTATTTATACATATAGAGATATACATAGCAATTAGGTGTCAAGTTTATAATGGGAAAATGTAATTGGGTGTTGTTCATTTGTTTCAAACTAGTGTACTTATGGGAATACAATAATTACTTATGAGGTCACGGCAGGTCAAGTGGAACTGTCAAGGTAGGATGGTTACAAGGTCCCCTCTGTAAGGTGTGATTGAACTGGACAATAATATCACTGTCTTTGATACTTTTATTTTTTTCTTGTTTTGATATGATTTCAATTTATTTTAAGACATTGGTATCAAATTTTTATTATTAATTTAAAATATATATTGTTTACATTTAAGTCAATAATTGTTAATTTATTTAATAAATTTTATAGATTTTATTTAATAAACTTAACTAAATACTAATTACTATACTTTTCATAAATCTCCATATCCAATATAAAACCTATAAATTAAATTGGTAACATTTAAATCAAAGTTTATAAAAATAATATCTACTTTAAAGCATACTTACATAAATTCTTGAAGAAGTCATCAGACTATCTATCAACTAAAATATGAATATTTTCATCTATAATTATCAAGACACACGTTTTTAATATATTATGTTAGATTTTTTTTATATATTTTTGTGTGGTAAATTGAGTGAAGGATTGTGGTTATATTTTTTTATAGAACGGGAGAACAAGGAATGATCTTCAGAGAGCTGGTGGAGGACTTGGATCCCGCAATCGACCCCAACACCGTATTCTCTTGGTTCCACCCCAACTGTACCAAGAGCGAAGCTGTTGATATGTTGGTCAAGGCCGGCCCAGGCAGCTTTCTTGTCAGGTTGGTTACAAATTGTTTTGTTAAAAATAGACAAAATACAGTTCTGTATGCAATAAAACTTTATTGAGGATATATTAGAATTATAAATGTGATAATATATCTCAATATACCAAAGAAATGAAATTTATAATATTAATTTATTTTTAATATAGACACTTGTTTTTGCAGGCCTTCAGACAATTCTCCAGGGGACTACTCCTTGTTCTTCCACATCAACAACCAAATCCAAAGGTTCAGGATTGAGAAAAAAGGTGTGAGGTATCTCATGGGAGGCAGGACCTTTGAATGCTTGGACGCAGTTATCAACAGATACAGGAAGGAACAGATTGTTGAAGGACATACTTTAGGACAGCCTGTAAGCAAAATAATATATATATATATTTTTATTTATGTAGTTTTGTAAGAGAAAAAAAAACTATATATATGGTTTTTTGTAGCTGATTGCTGAAGGTCACGTGATAGAACCGCAACAGAACACAACGGGAGCTGCAGCAGAGAAAATCTACGCGACATTACGGGAATGTCGTGACCAAATCGGCTTAAAGAAGATGAAGGGTATCAAACACCAGGGATACTTACATAAGAAGTCAGATAAAGGAGCCAAGAAGTGGAAGGCGTTATACTTTGTGCTTCTTCAAGAGGGAACTGATACTCATTTGTACTTCTATGACTCCCCAAAGCGTACTAAACCTAAGGGCCTTATTGATTTGTCGTGCGCTTATTTATATCAGGTATTTTTTTATTGTCTTACATATAGCTTAACTGTAGGTTATACTTTGTAATATATACTTCTAATCAAGCAAGCAGCAATCAAGTAAAATTGTAAAGTAAATATATATAGATATAAAAGTAATCATTGGTCGTTATAAGAATTTACAATAATAATAGACAATATTGACTATTAAAAACTGTTTCCTTAATGCAATACTAAGTACATTAAAATGCATTGCATGTCGCAGGTGCACGAGTCGTTGTGGGAGCGCGAGTTCTGCTTCCAGCTGGTGGAGCGCGCGCTGCCGTGCCTCTCCACGCACACCTTCCTGGCGGCTTCAGCCGCGCCCGAGCAGCGCGCCTGGCTCGACGCGCTGAGGCCGCTGTGCGTGCCGCAGCAGGCGAGACACCACTGCAAGGTGACTAACGCATATACACTGTATACTTCTATATGAGCATATAATAAGTCTGGTAATTTTTATTGTGCTGATTGTTCATTTTATGGCTATAACTCACTTTTTACGTATTTATTTTTGTATTCCTGTCGATCTGTATGTATAATATTATTTATTCTATGACGATTTAACTTATCTTGTTAAAAATTAATATATAGTAGGAACATATTTTTGCCATGATAGGCTAAATAAAATATCGATAAAATTTTTACAGTATTTTGCGAGCAAAGATATCGGTAAAGTCTAGTTTTTATTATAAAGCACCTGGTTCTCCTTAGTTTAGGTTGATATATTGACGTTAATATTGATTTTTGATTGTACGATATTTACTCCTACAAAAAAAAAAAGTAATATTAATGTGCCAATATAGTATTGGACAATTTGATAGGCATTGGAAATGACGACAATATCTATTTTTTATTTAAATAACTTTTTTGCACACATGAAAAATAATACAGAATACAAAAAAATAAATGTATAGATACGTAACAGAGGCTGCTATAATCGCTAAAGTGATTTCTTCCAAGTATCCCTCACATATGAACTAATATATTGTATAATGTAATGTTCCGTCAGGTGGCGCGCGTGGTGTGGCTGCGTGCTCTGCGCGTGCGCTGTGTGACGGCTCACCGGCTGCCCGCGCGCCTGGCGCCGCGGCCCTACCTGCGCCTGGCGCTGGGCGCCGCGCCCGTCGCACGCACACGTGCCAAGCCCTCGCCCGACCCACACTGGGACGACGAGTTTGTGTTCGAGTGAGTGTGTGTGTTCATATACAGTAACGTCGACGTATTTTTAACATAAACGTGTGTGTGCGTACTTACGTGTGTGCGTGCGTGCGAGTTTGAATGCGTGTGTGTATGTGTCTATCTATATAGTTTTATTAAAAATAAATTAGTGTTACGAGACACGTGCCTATAAGATAAAGAAATTTGTTGTAAGAACATTTATGAGAAATAACTGGCATTCATTAATTGTTTGAGCTGTGTTAGCAACATGCTTATAGCATGTCTTAGATTGCGAGCTCTTTAATGGAACTGTAATAGACACGTCGGTTTTTTGGATAATATTTTAAACTTAACCAACACATGTTAATTAATAAAAAATAATCTTATATATTAATGCAGGAAGCGATTTCGTTGGCACACTGTAGCTCGAGAACCACTAAAGGGAAAAATATCGTTGATGGCTCAAATCAAAGGTCTCATTATGCTACACTGCTGAAAAATAGTGACAACTCTCAAATCTCATTAGCCTAATTGCAATAATTAGTCAAAAAATTAAGTTTTCCCATAGACTTTGCATGCGGAAATTTTTTGTATTATCTATTGTGACTAGCTGGTCTTAGCATACTAGTCTATTATTAAATTATTTTTTTCAGTGATGTGCCACCAGATGTTACATCATTTACGATAACCGTTCACAATACCGGCAAAAGAGGCAAAGAGTCTGAAGTGAGTTTACTCTATTTCTAATATATGTATATTGATACAGTATAGACTAGTACTTTAACGCGAAAAGCTTATTTAATTTAAATGGGGTAATCTTTGAAACTACTGAATTGAATTGAAAAATTCGTTCTGATTATAAAAGGTGATGAAAACTTAAGGGTATATAAAATTACGCTACTGCCCGTAGTTATCTTAATTGTAAATAAAATTATTCGTCTTAATGTGGAAACGCGAGTAAAACTAGTTTTAATATATACAAGATGATTAATCTTATATAATTTTTGTCTAGGTAGCCGAATTAACTATAGAATTAGCGAACTTGGCTAATGGGGAAGAAGTAGAGGAATGGTATCCCCTTGCAGGAATGACTCCTATCGGTGAATGGGGATCTCTGAGGCTTCGTATAAGGTAAATAATAATTAATTAATCGTCACAATTTGATGTTTAAATTATGTCTTGGTTGGTATATTGATCTTCAAAAGTTGCGCGGTTTAATGAGTTTAAATGTATATATTATTTTAACTAAAGATAATAATGGATCTTTCTTTTTTGTGTTATTATATTATATCAATAATAATTTATTATTAACAAATCTGTTTTTTAGATATATGCAAGAGCTGGTAATGCCTCGTGAGGAGTACAACCCGCTGCGTCAGCTACTGTTGGAGCCGGGTCTCCCAGCAGTGAAAGCTCTGGCTGATCTGTGTCGTACAGACAGACAACCATTGGCTACATGTAATTTTTTCTATGTTGTCATATAAAAATGCTAAGTTAGAATACTTGTTAAGTTTTGTATAGTAGCATCACACCAAATTTTTTTTTAAAATTGGTGGATTTTTTAAAATAAATATTTTTCCACTAAATATAAGATTAATTATAAATATTAATCTATAAGTAATTTGATCGTGTCGTGTTATACTTCTTTTTATATAACTGACTACGTCTAACATATTTTTAACTATAGTTGCTAACTTTTAGGATATGTACTCCATACTGTTATTTACATACAAATTTCATTTTTGTAATTATTATACAAACAATTTTGCAACAGTATGTATTTGTTAATAGCGTAGGAACCGTAATAGGATCGTTTAAAGATATATTTAACCTCCAAACCCAGCGGTGTTGCACGCGTTCTCTGAGTGCGGTCGCGGGTCGGAGCTAGCTCGCGAGCTGTCTGCGGCGGAGGTGTCCCGCGAGCCCGACCACCGCGCGCTGTTCCGCGCTGCCTCGCTGGCCACGGCCGTGCTCGACGAGTTCATGCACGCGCTCTGCAAGCCCTTCCTGCAGGTACACCTTACTTATATTCATTTATCTTTAATTACCGGTTACGGATACTCCTACCAAAAATGTGATGACCGAGGTATTATGTGGGATTACCTGGAAATCGATATTTTTAATGTTACCCACTAATTTGCTTCAAAATATTAGTCTTAAAAAATATTTGTAATATTTATTGCTTCCTTGTTGTCGAAATAAATAAAATAAATTTAAATTAATAACTAAATAATCTAGATTCGTAAATTAAGATAAAAATATTTATACATTTATGCTTCTTTTTGTTTATAAATTTATCTAATTTAAAAAATTGTTTAAATTAATTACCATACCTTTTAATACTATTAAATATAAAATATAGTCATAGAAATAAAAAAATTAGGATAACCTCATTTATATATTTATTTATTTCCAGTGAAGAATGATTTTTTAATTGTACTAATCTATTACAGGCAGCAATATCGGAGACGGTACAGAAATTAATAGACGCGAAGCAGTCCGCTGAATTGAATCCAACAAAAATGGATTCACCTGATGATGCCTGCAATAATGCTGAATTCTTGCTTTTGATTCTTGACCAGGTAACCTAAGAATTTATAATAGTTTTTATAATAATAATAATAATAATAATAATTTATTTGGAACCATGTAAAATTAACAAAGTAATGAGAATAGTTTCAGTTTGAAATATAATATATAATATAATTTGTTATTTGGAAAATTTCATACATTAAGAAAGAAGTAATTTGATTTGTTTTTATTTGTATGTATTAAAACAGATAACTCTGTCTATCTTCACATCTCCGGAAGCGTGTCCTCGCCCCGTGCGCTATCTGTGCGGTTGCCTGCAGCGGGCAGCCGTCGCCAAGTGGCCCAATGAACGATTTGTGCGGACGAGAGTGGTCTCCGGTAACAAAAAGCATATACGAAACTATAATATATTTTTGTATTAAGATTTTCGTGATCTATAATTACTATTATATAAAACTATCCGACTGTACACTATTTTCAAAGTCGGGTAATATCGGAATTTGAACGACTAGTTTCGAACCCGTTCATTGCCGTTATTCATGAACAAAACATGGCGGAATCGGGGCGTGAAATGCTAGCACACGCCGTAAATTTGATTCAATGGCAGACGGACAAATTCCGATAAATTTAATTTGAACATAGCCGGATAATTATATATAATAATATTATATATTTATAGTATACGTAAGAAAAACTTTACATAAAAAGCAACAAATAATATTGATCGTCTCTTGTCTCCAGGGTTCATATTCCTGCGCCTCATCTGCCCCGCGCTGGTGGAGCCCCGCGCCTGGGGCCTGGTGTCGGCCGCGCCGCCGCCGCACTCGCAGCGCTCACTAGTGATGGTGGCCAAGTGTTTGCAGAACCTTGCTAACCTCATCGAATTTGGAGCCAAAGTGGGTTTATTTTTCACAAATTATGACTTAAAATAAAAAAATATTTTAAGGTTATGTTTATTATTCTAGGAACCTTACATGGAAGTGGTGAATCCATTTATATTGAAAAACAAGGAGCGTATGGTGGTATTTTTAGATCAGCTTAGTTCAGTTCAGGATCCTGGTAACGCGCCCCCGAATTCCAATAACAACTTCGATATCGGTAAGTGAAGTAAAATATAGAATATTTTGTCGTATTAAATCCACATATTTCACAATATTAAATATTTCTTTTTTTTCAATTATAGCAAAAGAACTAGCAACCATCCATCACATTTGCGTGTCACACTTGGCGGAATTACAGAACTTGGCCAAGACTCAAACTGCCATTAGAAAGTTAGTGACAGTGACAGAGATGCTCACTAAGCATAAGCATAAATATCTGGAGATGATCAGATAGGACACGCCTCTAAATCAATCAGGTGGGTATATTTATTAAGGTTGGTATATTTATACATACTATTTACATATGACAAAATAACAATAAACCTTTTTTTTTAAATTATTTTTAAACAAGTTTTAATTACAGATAAGAATGACATATAATTTACTATGATATATAATTTTTATGTTATTATTATATCGAATTCTGGCGTGAACTCATTTCAACAATTTTCCGATAAAATTATGTGATTACAGCCGGATAATTATATATAATAGAAGAGATAATTTAATTATATGTTATTTATACCTAATATTACTTCATTTTTACTAACACTAATTACATGTACACAATTCTCACTTAATAATATACTAAAAAATAGTAATTATAAATCAGACCAAGGTTTCTTTTATAAACAATCAGACAAACATGTTATTTTATAAAATATTTAATTGTTGCAGGGTAAAATCAGATCAGAACAGACAAGAACAGTAGCAGCAGTAGTTCTCCAGTATGACTGAAATAGTCTTAACATGTGTAGTCATTATTAGCTTTATATTTTTTTCAACGAATACATTAAAGAACCGCGTTTCCGAGCCTACTCGTGCCAAACATGTATTCGTATTTAGTATACTTGTTTAATGTAAACATTTTTTTGACTGCCTATTTATAGTATGTTAGGTGCAAAACAAAATTGCTCTCTAGTTATCGTAAGACATATTTATTGATAGTGATTTTAGTATGTTTTTAGCTTCGGCTGTATGTTGATATGCTAATGGCAGACTTTAAAAAAAAACACAGTATGTGTATTTTTGTAATCAGTGTAGTTATAGATTTGGAAGTCTTTAGTATATAACACATGTGTAGGGCGACTGATGAATGTGTGAGTGGTGTCTCAATGTCACACAGCTTTGATCTTTTAGACGATGTAAGGAAAAACTAAAACTAATTACACAAAATTTGATAAAAAGACATTTTTGAAAACATTTTGTATGACCCTTTTTATACCACTTACCTCGCTTGACGCGTTAATTACAACTGTCTTTAATATACAATTTACTACATCACATAAGTATTACCTTAGAATTTTATATTTTACTACCCATGCTATTAATTCGGTTAATTAGGTCTAGTTGTAGATTATATTAAGGTTTATTCAATCAATCAAAACACCAAAAAATATTATAGAACAATGGAATGTGATTGACCATTGTTGAGAAGTATGAAAGTTCTTTTGATAATTCCAATACACTGTACCCTTTAATTTACTCTGTGATAAAAATAAAGCATTGTTTGTAAAGTAACATTCTAAAACTGCATTTATTGGTCACATTGTCTTTGCTATATTTATTTTCAACAATGTTTATAAGTCATATAGTTTATTTAAAATTGTTCTTGCTCAAATAAAGAATTTATTTAGTGCCATATATTTTAAGCACTGATCCTTGTTTTTTGTATTGATGTATGTTTCTATTTTTTTTTCTGAAAAAATTACATTTTTTTTTTATAGTAAATGGATTTCTTTTTTTATTTAGCTGTTATAAAAATATAAAGTACTTAATACTTAGTTTAATTCTTTTTTTATTTTTTGGTCAAATCACACATAATATCTTTTTTATATACAGAAATAGGTACATCTTAAACAAGAATTAAAATGTTGTCACTATATCTCAAAAATAATAAAAACAGTATGAGTTTATGAATAACATTTTAGTTATTATAAATTTTCTATAAATTATAATTTCTATGAAATCTTACTTTTTTATGGCACAATAAGTCATTTTTAAAGTAATGGTATTACATTTTATGTAATCTTTACTGATTTTTTAAATTATAATTATTATTCCATATTTCTACAATATTTACAATAGATATTAAAAAAAAATTAAGCATCGAAGTAAATACATGATTTATTTTGTATTAGCTTGTAGCTGTAGTCGCGTAATTACTGTTAGCTAATAATAGGAAAACGTCTAGACTGATTAATGCTCTTATAATTAGAATTTAGCATTCACATTTTGTATTTTTGCCTTTATTCTGTATTAAAATTTTACTAATCTTTTAAAGGTATCTAACATATTTTTTTCTGGTTAATTAATAAAATTGATCTTTCATTGTTTAAATTCTCAGTTTTTATTGTTTAATTTGTTAAAACCATTTTTGGTTAATTAATTTTTTTATCAAATATTTCAATAATTTAAAATTTTAAGAGCACTCTTTGACCACAGAAATTATTTTATTATATATATTTATCCAACTGTGCTCACTGTCAGTCAACAATTAACATTACAGTTCTGCCATGATCCAACTCATGAATATGAGTGCCGAATGGGTTTCAAAAACAGACAGGCAAATTCCGATAAAATTAAATTAAGTATGTCTGGATAGTTATATATAATAGTAATCATGGATCACGAAAGGAATTATTGTAATTAATTAGTATTATTTAATATTATATTGTATTGCAAATATTTTGATTATGTAACTTTAAAATTGTAATGATTAGTGTTGGATTTTGTGACTGTTTTAATAATATCTTTATATTCTAATCCTAGTATGTACAGTAGTTTAAGATAAATAATGGGCATTGGAGAACATAGCAAGCAAAAACAACAAGCTCTACAGCAGTGCTGTGTTTTCTGTTGTCCTTTATATATCTTGAAGTACAGTACAGTTTTTAATTGAATTTTTATCAGTGCTAGAAATGATGATTCATTATATAAATAAAAGATATTTAAAAAGTATGTTTGTTTATTTATAAATAGATAATTGCATTTATATGGAATATACCTACTTTGAGTTGTAGAATTTTATAAAGTTTATTTGGCTTTATGTCAAAAACAGTATTGAAAATGCCATAACTACACAGCAAATTGCAACATAAGGGGATTTTCTTTCTCCGATTCTTGCACACTTCCAGAAAGTACCTAGAAGTCTGAAAGTATATATTACTATTACGTTTTTGATGAAATAAATAGGAATTTACAAGTATGTACTCGTTAATATAATATAAGAAATATATCGGAGTTAATACGTACCCGGTTTTATTACGATCCATAATACTCGGGAAAAACGATCTTAAATAGGCACATGTGCAAATTAAAAGCAATATGACTGACAATAAACTTTGAAAATTAAACAAGGCACTCTGAAATAAGACAAATTTAATTAGGAAAACATATTACAGAATATTATAACCAATATTTTCAATATGTACCATATTTACGATATATATCAGTTCATAATAAAATAGGTCTTCTTAAATAGGAATAATATCAATGGTATATTTTGCAGTAAAAATTTCAAATTAAATAAGTTTTACCCTATGTTTATATTTACATATTTTAATACACTTTAAATTCTACTGAGTTCTGATTTTACTACTGACAAAAACATGCATGACAAATGTCATTAAAAATTTGTTGACAAATAATGACGTAGCCGAAAACGACGTCATAATGTTGTATCATCTGTGTGAATTTGTGAATAGAGCTTTTAACTGTTTTGTAATGATAAAAAACCTATTTGTAAGGAAGAAAACAACAAAAAAAAATCGTAGATTAATATCGTGAAGGGTAGAGGAAAGAACCACTACATCAATGTATCCTTATGTGTTCGTCAAAAGCAGTACATTTAAAACAATACTTTTAACAATATTACAGCAGTTTGTTGAATAAAAATGAATTATTGTATTCAAACTACAGTAATACTTCATTACTATTATATATCCTGATGTATTTACGTAAATACTATTAAATTTGACCAACTTATTTTTTAGTCTAAATTCTTCTAGTATTTACATAAGTCCAGTCATAACAATGTAAATAAATTAACAGTAGTACCCTATCCAAACGGAATTTTAGAATTGTAAAAAAAATACTAAATTGCAATAATATTTTGGTTAAATAATAAAAAATAACTATTGTCGTGCTTGTTATAATTTTTTAATTTTATAATATAAACATTTAATATTTTAAAGTAAATAGTATTTCTGAAACAACACTACTCCAAAGACCACATAGCATGACATGACATGACAGTAATAAACAATAAACATTAAATACTGTAAAGCTGGGTATTGCTTTCTGCTAAGCCCAATTTATTAAAAGTGAAATCTAAACAAGATGATATTGTTGTAAAAACTAAAATGCATTATAATAACGTTTTCTCATTTTAACTGTAAAACAGTGTTAAGCATTTATCTATTTTTAATTTTGCCGACTGCACCATGGATGAGGACAAGTTTGCTTTGGTCGAAAAAATAATAAAAGACGTACACAATGTTCTATCCAAAATACCTGACTTGTGAGTATTATAATAATAATAATAAATAATTGGCAAAATTTCAATTATTTTATGCGTACTGTTGAAACTGAAATTAACGTTTCTTTTCAGATATGCTTTCGATATCGTTCCGATGGACATAAATTATCAAAACAAATCGCCAGTATTGCATTTGGAAAACTGTTTAGGACTGGAATCGTGGTGTGTGAAACACGTCTACATGTACTGTTATTCAGAGCTTATAAATAAGTTTTGTATAAAAACTAAAAGAAAATTTAAAAAGATATCAACACTAGACTTCGAACGTATTATAAGATTATTGAATGTAATATTGCTACTAAATCCAGAGATTAATTCATTATGGAATAAAAGGAGAGATTTGGTTTTACAGTCCTTATTAAATAAAAATATTGAATTGCACTTTACAAGACTAATTTTATCAAGAAAACCTAAGTGTAATGAAGCATTTGGTTATAGAAGATGGCTTTTAAAATCCATTCTAAAAGGTAATATTTTTCTTTCAATCATATGACTGTAATATATGTAACTAGAAATATTTTGTAACAAATACTTATATTTTTTATTTCAGATGATCCAACAAACAATTCAATGGAAACATTAGTTAATGATGAACTTATCATCTGCAACCTGGCATCAGATAAGAGTCCAAATAACTATCACAGCTGGAATCACCGGCTATGGCTTCTCAATGAGTTAAAAGATATGTCACCAAACTTTGATTTAAATGCTTTGTATGTAAAAGAATATCATTTCTCAGAAAAATGGACATCAAAGCATGTGTCAGACTTTAGTTGTTTTCATTATCATCAATTCTGTATAAAAAATGTTTATAATGTCCCAGACAAACAATGGAAGATTTTAGAAAGCACATTAAATACTAACTTCCGAAAAGTTCTTGTTAAGGTATTGGCATCAAATTTTCCAAAAGATTTAACGGTTCAAGCATCTGAAGAGAATTTATTAATGTATTCTGAAGAGAACATTATGAATCTACTTCTTGCTTACTCCAACAGAAATTGCAATTGCGAAATAAACCATGTTCGACTTTGTAGAAAAATTGAAATCTTGTTTCATACTTTAGTATTAAATAACGAGTTGATAAAATTTTATAAATATCATGAAACTCTGTGGTACAATCGAAGGTTTATTTTACATGAAATTATTGCTTTGATGTACGATCATTTCGGTCTAATTCGATACAACGGAGCTCTTATTAAAAAGACATGTAAGAATTGTAATTTTGAGGAAACACAACAAAAACAGGCCAAAATCTTGCGATATGATAGTAACCGTATATACTCAAGTGTGCTTTTTAATGTAATTCTGTCACATGAGAAGAAATTTATTGAAGAAAGAAGAAAAGACGGTGACAATTATGCAGATCGTCATGAAAAATATTTGAAATTTGTTGAAGGTCTTAACAATGTCATGTAAACGGTTTTGTAATTTTGTACTGATTCTCAATGTATTTAGTTTTAATATTGACTCATTATGAAACTATTTTTTTAATAGATGATAATATATTTATATTACCATCACACTGATATATCCATATGATAATATGAAGTAAAAGGAAACTTTTTATAATAAAGTTTGTAATTTTTTTAAATATATTTATTAAGAAAAATTATTTTATGAGTTGCTATTATAATAAGTTATAGATTTTTTATTTTAAATAAAAGACACTAGCACTAGTTTTATTGTGTTTTATTAGAATAGTTTTTATAAAATTCTATAGTAGTATAGTAGCAAGAGAATGTGGATGCAATTTTTTTTAAAGTAAATAATTTAAAAAAAAATTCAGCATATTTTCTTTTATAAAAAAATATACTTTTACATAGAAAATTTGCTGAATTTATTTCAATAGAAATGTAAGAATAACTAAATAAAAAAATTATAAAATCAACTCATTAGGTGGATTAATATATTTTTGTATTTTTTTTTGTGAATGTTTTGCTGTAAAGTTTAACAGAATTAGTTAAGGTTATTTAGACTACGGTGTGTGTACCAACGCAGACTTTTCTAATTTACTCGATCCATCGGTCTTACTAAGCGTAATTGTAAATGTTTTCTATGTTAAAAAGAAGGGCAACGCATAATGCGAATTACCTGAGTGTTAGTGATTTCGCCACCCACGATCTTTTGCAATATCAGGGGAGACACAAGAGCGTTGCCGGCTTTTGAACGATTTTTGATCTATTTCTTATCGATTTGAAAACACCGCTATAGTTTACTCCGCATCTGGGTTGTCGTGGAAGAAAGTTCTTTTAGAACCGCACTATTTTTCTGGATCATAGGGTCTGGCATGACTCAGACATCGCGGTATGGCAAATGGTGTGTTTCCACGGTCGTCCATAATCTAGTTTAAAATTCTTAACGAACTAGGGTCTCACGAGCTATTGGCCACCGATTGATCTTGGTATGCACTTCGATGATAGTGTAGCGTATGAGGATTCTAGAAAAAAAACAAACTTGCCCCAAGGGTAGGTAAAAAAAATCACATTCCATTTCAATCAGCAGATTTGTATTGGCATACGCTCGGGGGTTGCAGATGTGGTGAAACGTGGGCGTTTTATAGGCACTAGGTTTTACAAACCAAGCAATAGTCAGCGGATCCTAATGGAGCGTTGCCTGGTAGTTCTAGTAATGTAGACAGCTGAAAATTCAGCAAGAAGGGCACATCCACATACACGTTCGGGATACGTGTGGAACGTTATGGGGGCGGACCATTCACCACTGCAATGCCAAAGATGGATCTTTCTACGCACTTAGTGGCACATTACTGTGGTGACGACTACAGAACAGGGGACCTAAAACAGTATATTTCCAATTGTCGTTGGAGCTTGTTACATGAAACGATCATTCTCTGCATTTCCACTATGGGACCTGTAGAGTCTCGCCTAAACATGACCGATCCCTTCAAAATCAATAATGTGACGGTATTAGATATCTTCCCTTAGTTTAAACTTGTCGTCCCATATTTTATTCGGAGTATGGTAGGTATGCTGTAACTATCAGAAACGGCTTATGATGCTCTGTATAATATTAAGAATGACAGCCACAGTACGTTGCCTAGAACAAGCTTCCAACATTTTGCGACTCTCATCATCTCTTCTCGGATTAAATAACTTCGTCTATCAATAATAATGTAATTGTTTCAGTTCCGATGTAGATATTGTAAAGATTTTGTCAAAACTACATTACTCAGTTTTATACAAATCCTCATTGATACGACAGGCACACAAAAAAAAAAAGTTCTGTATCTGAAACCTGACCTGACAGGTAGGTTATTTGTTGTTCTAAAAACGAATCTGAAGTCAAAAGTGCAAAAGTAATATATAAAAAGTATGTGAATTATATTTTACATAAAAAATTTAAGTGTAATGGGTAAATTTTTACTTCAGATTCCTATTTAGCATTCTAAAAAACATATTATAAAAATTTAAGTTTTTAAATTTTGTATAAATGGGTAAATTCCGACTTCAGATTCGTATTTAGTACTTCAAAAAACATATTAAAAACACAGATACCGAACTTTTTTTTTGTGTGCCAGTGTAATTCATATTCTTTTTATTATCGAAATTAAAACAATATTCCTTATTAAAATATTGACATTACTAATAAGAATCAATAGCGATCCAAAAAAAGTAATATAATCAACCTCATTTGCAGCAATACTCTAAAACGAACTTGATCCCTAGACACTTGTGATGAGAGTATATACCAGAAGGAGTAGGTATATACCGATTCTATACATCGTTATGTAATTTTGATTTTGTTCCTGTGTGTATGCATAATTTTATAAATAGAAGATTAATATGTAATTTGGTATTTTTAGAACCATGGTAACAACTATATGTACTCAAAAAATTTATGAACATTTGGTTAAATGCTTTTTGAAATAAACACTCACAACAACATTTTATAAATATATTTCAAAACATTCACTCAAAGGCAGGATTGTTTTTTAAATCATCAGTAATCTGAACTTTTACCAAATTTTTTTTCTAAGTTTGGGAAATCTAAATAAAATTTATACAAAAAACATTAGCATATAAAAGAGCCAATAATTTAAAAATCAATTTATTCACTCTCTTGGAAAATTTTATTAGTTATTATATAATTATAAGACTTATAAGACAAAACGCCTCTCGTTTCGTCTCGCCTCTTACATTATACAATTTACTAAGCACTACATAAATTAGGGTGCTAACATCGCTGTGTGGAAAGGATGTTAGTGTGCAACAGTTTATATATAGTCTTTAGCTGGGTTTGGGCTCAAATAGTGCATAGTAAATTAGACAGTGTACTTGCTGCATTACTGGATGTCTTTAACTTCTTTGTTAGGATATGTTATATGATTTAGAGGTGTGTGATGAGGTTATTATTTTACTTATTTTATAAAACATTCTGCAATATGACAAACAGTACTTTTAAATATATTTTTTTATAGAACAGAGTAAAGCTTTGATTAATAACTTATATTTTTTTATATCTTTTCCACTTTGAATCCTTATTAGTGATCTTTTGTGTACGTCAATTTGAAGAGTCAGGGAGGCCTATTTTGATACTATGCTTATAGAAATAAATCTGTCTATAGAGATACGCTCCAACTTAAAATTAAGGCTACGGTTCCAAACGCGCCCTAGTCTTAGTAGAACCATATAGCAAACTCAGCTGGCAATTTTTTTAATGTGATCACTGTTTCTCAAACGTCAAAATATTGTTTTTTGTATTTCGGAATAATCTAAAAAAAATATTTTTTATTGTTCCAGTACGTACAATAGTAAATAACTAAACATTTTACAATCAGTTACATCTGCCCTTCTAGTATTATAATTTTTATCTCATAATTTTCTTATAAAACATTGTAATTTTGTTAACATGTTGCATAATAGCTAAAATGTTAAACTGGTCTGAAATAAACTTTGTCGCTACAGACTAAAATATATTTCAGAGAAAAACAGAAAACTAAAAACAATCTTATTCATGAGGTATATTTTAAACTACCAAGTGACATTACCAGTAACAAGTGAACCTAATGATAAATGCCTTTGCCTTTTGCAACTAATTACGCATAGACTGCATACGCAATACCTAGTTTTGGGGGCAGTTGAATGCGTTCAATATGGGTCAGGAGGCCCGCTATTCGAAGCAACGCTGGTAGCTTTACTACCTAATAATCGATTATGTATACAAGTCCTATTCAATTTTGAACTCTAATACCAAACATTACAGTTGTTCTTAGATATTGATCCTGGTATTTAGTCCGTGTTGTTGTGACGTCACAGTGTCGCTTCCCAGAGCAGGATCGATATTTGTATCAGTTCGAGTGATTTCGTGCAAAGTCGGAAGTCGCGAGTGACGCCGACGCCACGTGCGAATTACATAACTTAGTTGGCTACAACTCATTGACAAAGATTATTTGTGTAACGAAGCACTGACCATTTCTATAAAAAATATAATTAAAACTATCTACAAAACTTATTTCAATACTAAACTATTTTTTAATAAAAGATTCACGGGAATGCCATTCAAATCAGATCTAAGTTAAAGGTTCATTATTATGTAGGAAACTAGACAAGGGTTACCGGGACTTTCACAAAGAAAGCGTTTGAATCAAGACAGAATTCACTATTTACTTGAGTTACATTCATTTTTTAAACACATTAAAAGATATCGTTATATATAATAATACTCAGTCGTTTATAAAACCTACGCTACTTTTATAGAGTTAAAAAGAAAATAGTAATATACTCTTTTGTTATTTAACAACTTCTCAGCTTAAAATGATATATTATTTTGTAGTTCAAATTGGGTACAACAGACATAAAATTCATCTTGGCTTGGCATCTCTACAAGAATCGTTGTAAGGAGTTCAATAGGTCACAAGTTTTATTTTCTAGATCCAATATAGCTACAATCCTTGGTCAGATACAAAAATATATATATATATATTTAATTGTAATTATTACTTTATGAAAAATACAATTATATATTTTGTTGTTTCATACACATCAAAAAATCATAAGCAATAATAAGAATTGCAATTGGAACAATATTATTAAAATACTATTTTAATTAGATAGAAAAAAATACTTTTACAATAACTTATATATAAGGGCTATATAATAAGCTTATCTAATCACCTATCTATAAAATAAAAGCACTTCACATTTAGTTTATAAAAAGTTAAACCTATACAATATTATATTTAAAATACAATGAAAACTAATGTGTTTAAATGTGTGAACGAGTCTTTATAAAAGTATGAGTTCTAGGCTAACGACTACGTGGAATTAATTTTGTTCAACTCTAAGCTGCTAATCCTATTTTGTAGTACATACTTATTTAAAATTTTATTATGAAAGAAAATTTATATGACATTATTTAATAACATACGTTAATTATAATTAACTAACATAAGAGCAACATGCGTCTTTTAAAGCTACGAATATCGTAGCATAGTTCTACGTATAATGCTACGAAAATTCTATTCTAATTTAAAAGGTTAATCATTTTAATGTGAAATGGTAGGTCATTATTTTTAACCACCAATAAATATTCCAACAGGACTAGGCCAGTGCAATAATTGCATACAGTTTTACCGGGTCCGATCGATGTGAGGGTATTTACCTCGCTAGGCGAAAATAATCCGGGTGCCGGTGATGTCAGAAGACGTTCCCAGTGCGCCTGCGTACTGAACGTGAACGTAAAAATGTGTGGATGCGCTTTCGAAGCCTTATTACTCGAACCAACACCACGAGCTTTTGTCGCGTACGAAGCCGTGTCCGCGCGTTATCGGATCTGTGAGGACAATCCAGTGAGTGATCCATGTGGCCGGTGCAGGGATTGTGATGTGGTGTAGTTAGGGCGCCGGCCGGCAAAGGCATGTCCTGTTTGTAGGTTGATGGCTCGGCGAGGCGCCGGGCGTCAGTCGGTCGCCGTGCGAAGAGCCGGGCGCGCGTGTGCGAGATATGGCGCCCCGCGGCGGCCGGTGAGGCGCCGGCCCCGCCGACCGCCTCGGGTCGACGGGCCAGCCAGGCCAGGACACACGTCCCAACATGTCCTTGCTCAGCGTCACAGGTAGCGTACTGTATCAACTTGTAGTTACTTATCGCTGTTCAGGATTCTACAAGTCCTATCATATTATTTTTTAGCGCCTCAGGTGGTGGAAGGTTTTCACCCTACTTTTTTATAATTTATCCGTTGCCAGGAGAACTCTCCGTCATATATTTGCTTAGCATCGTGGGCAATGTAACGTTTTCGCGCCACTTCCAATTACTTAGAACGCTTTGTGTTGTCACGCAATTTTCAGACGCTTTTAACCAAGAACCTCATTAAGGAGTGTAAAGACCGCTAAGGGTCTTCTTGAAATTTATTTGTTTAGGTAAATTTTTTTATGTTCGTTTATACTTTATTAAAATTTGCTGCATTAGATAAAAAATTCAATAAGAATTTGTTAACAAATCGTAATGCAAAGGAGTGAGTAATTATAATTAAATATAAAATATCTTAAACATATTACTAAAACCTAACGATACGTCGAAGAGGCTTTTTAAATTAGAGTAAAAAGTTTTAAATAAGACGGTTTTCTCTGTATCCTTTCATACGGGCGTCTCGACACTTGTATAAATGGGTTCGCAATGGTTCCACATTCAATGGTGATGAAAAACGAGCAAAATAGTCGCTACTCCTTTGATAATCTGTTTTTCTTTTCATACTTTAAAATAATATGTAAAATTTTTAAATTTTGAAAAATATTGAAATGATATTTTAATTTTAGAGATTTCAAGTTGTAGTATCTTTTTTATTAATTATAATTATTTTATTTTTAAAAAGTTGTGCATATATTCTGTAGGTCTAAGTAAAATGATTTTATTAACTACGTTTATGTAATATGCCATGTATATGGTGTTTAAAACCATAGGTTACCAGATTATATAACCTGTACAGTTTAAGATAAGCATTTATAGGGATGTAACAATACTATGATATATACTTTTATATATAGTTACTACCCGGATGTACTTATGTAAATATTATCAAGAGTATTTATATTGTGAACTGTTCACGCCGCGATTCCGCCATGCTGCGAGTTCATGAACAAGGCCGTCGAATTTGTTCGAAAATAATCGGGAAAATTCCGATAGTATTTATCTATTAGAGCTCGATAATAATATATTTAATAGCATATATTTTATAATAGTAATTATCCGGTTTGATAAGATTGAATAAAAAAAATCTAAAAGTATCTTTTTTTCTAATAATTATTTTGAACAATCAGAAATAAAAATTATTGAAAATATTTGAATGTTATTACAGTAAAATGCAATTATAGAGTTCGAGTTGAATGACCTATACTAAAATGGAATATATTTCGTATTTATTCTAACTTAGGAATTCTCCGAAAATCCGCAGTGCAACTTGTTCATTGGAAAAGCAAACTTAATTGTAAATTATTAGGTTTATTTTCGCGTGGCTTCCTCTAATTGTAGGATGGAAAATTGCTACGTTATTGGGTGCATTTGCGAATAGCAGTGCTTCCATTTCTGATTAATTGAAGCTTACATTTTGAGAGAGCGATTAATTATAGAATAAAGTGACCTTTTTAATAATCTGCTTAATAAATTATCGTTTAATTTTAACAAAAAGTTTTTAATTGATTAATTATATGGCCTTTTATATAAGAATAATTTCTTTAAAAGCAAATTTTCTTAGAATACTAGATATCTTTTAACTTAAGTCTGAACTGATGCTTATAGAATGCCCCAAAAAAATACACGAAATCGTCTCTCTAAATACTACTAACAAATCTTTTCATAGTGTTAAAACAGACAGACAGTAACTTTAAACGGAAAAACAGTCGAAATGTAAGTAATATGGTGCATAATTTAACCGATCTCATAGTTATACAAATGACTGAGGCTTAAGCGATAAGCGAAAGCGATTCACATGTATTAAGTTGTTATTAATTTCATAATATATCTATTAATTAAAATTGATTCAATTGTATATAAACTATAAAGGAAATAATATTAATTATTACGTTGCCTGCGCTGTGAGTAAGGATATTTTTTATGACCATAATAAACTATATGGTGGTCGAAATCAGGGACCCTCGCTAGATTCTTAGAGTTTAACAATAATATGGTTGGTGGTCATCGTGCCATAACCACATTATATATCTCTCATAAACATGGCTGACTCTCCTCCCCTCCCCCAATAATTCTATAAAAACTTTTCGTCATCTACATATATTGTTTATTGGTGTCGAAAAAAACCCACTTAACATTTCTTGTAATCAATTTGCCTAAATATTTTAATATTTACATACACATAAGTAGGAAGCCAAAGTTATTTTTCGAAAATTGATAATTTGGAAACGAAATAAAGAATTATACAATTTGTCGAAGTAATAATTCTTAAAAAGTAGAAAATTTTCAATTCTAACAGCAATACCAATATTTCTTTTTACATTTTATTTCTTTGAAGCTCATATAAGCGAAAGATTTCTCGTGGGAAGTAAAGCTTTCTTTCATATCTGTTCTATGTAGGCAGGTTTTAAATATATATGAATAATAAAAACCTCTATGCTTGTAATTTGATTGTTTTATTCCAATGTGGGAAACATATCACAAAATAAGTAGATTAACGGTTTTGTGTGTTTGGTTTTTTATGTATTTATTATATAATTATAAAGTTATGGTTTAAATTTAAAATTGTATAAATTTCATCAAGAGACACCATACATTTTAACCTCGATAATGGCGATGCACACCATGTATTTAAAATAATTAGTAAAATAACAGGTATAAAATAGAAAAACGAAACAAAAATATAGATCTGTCCTTCTATTGCGAGAGGTCCAAATGTATATAACAGCTAAATAGATTTTGAATACTGGGAACTTATACGTTGTATTATTTTGACATACAAGTATTTGAGAACGTGATTTCGTACAAGAAACACTTTAGTAATAAATAGATTACTAATTTACTAGTATTTCCCATATACATAATTTTTAAAATATTCGACTAAAGATAGGATATGTTAAGCTTAAGTACTTAACCGATCAGAACTTTTAAACACTAACAACTAGTTAACTATTTATTGAAATGTTTAGAGATTCTCAGTATAAATCCCAAAAACTAATTAGGTCTTTTAGAGCTTTAAAAGTTTATAGTAGGAAAATGTTAGTTTGATATTTAAACTTTTGAGATCCTTAATCAATGTATTAATGATGAGTTTCATAATACATATGTTGGATCCATATTAGTTGTGATTTTTGTTTTCTTTGTTATATTTTTAAATCATTAACATAAGCTATAGGAATTCAAAACTTAGTCATTAATAAAAAGAACTAATAATAAGGGACCAAGATTAGTACCCTTTGGAATTCTCCCTACGAAAGCCTTAGAATAAAAACTATGATAAGCTGTAAGGCTTTGATAAAATCTTGTTTCATCTAGTTATAACTACTTAGATTATTATGCAGATAGTGTGTGTAGGTCAAGAGAATGGAAATATGATCAACAATGTTTTAGTAAAAAACTTAAAAGAGTGATTATTGCTCCTAAAAAAATTGTATAAAGCATCTACTTTCGTATTCTGATAGTTTTATAATTTTGTACTTTGATTTTGCAAACACGTACTTATACGGAACGTTTGTATATTGAGACTTGGTAAATTTCCAAAAGAATTTAACATTTGATTTCAAATTGTCTTCAATTTTAGTTATGTATTTAGCATAATATTGGGATAGTCTCTGAACAGAATGGCTTTGTGCAATTTCCTCTAACTGCCCTCGTAAATAATCAGTGTTTGCAAACCCAAACATTATTAGTTAATAATATTGAAGTAAACAGGTAAATGTATCAATAAAACTATTTTTCGGATATAACTCGCGTTTATTATTACATTTTTATATTTAACCCGACGTTTGTGACACCATCATCTCGTCTTACCGCGAACACGTTTGCTGCAAAGCATCCGAAACGTAGGGTTAAATATAAAAATGTAATAATAAACGCGAGTTATATCTTAAAAATAGTTTTATTGATATGTGTAGTACTCGTGTAAATCTTAGAAAACATTAGGTAAATGTTGTTATTAAAAACTGTTTCTAATAACATTTATCCAAAAATTCTTTACCCTAGGACGAAGCAAGAAAAAACTGTCAAGTCAAGAGTTTTGGTAACATGGAAATTCTGTGTAATTTTTGTCTTTTCCTTGTATTAATAAGTTTCCTTTAATAAGTGATTTTGTGAACCAAGGGGTCTAGGCTGTTAAATTATACCCGCGCTGTTTGTGCAAGTTGTTTGACACAACGCCAAAATCGGTTTCCTGGAATCAATATCTATTATTAAGATTTCTTTAGGCCTGTTTCACTTGGACAGTTAATTCAAGAGGATTATAGTGAATATTTTTATTTTTGTTTTTCAACAACAAAGAAATTAGACTCGAACGAAGTCTTGAATGCTATTATTTCTATTTAACAAAGGAATAGACTGTGTTAAACCAGTTTCGACTATAAATTCAGGTATTATTAGTTTATGAAATAAATTGTTATAAATTCTTTCTCCCAAACTTGATTAGGAGTAGTCAAGGTAACTTGGTCTGCATTTTCGGTGTTGTAAATAATAATCATAGCTCAGATGAAGTGGAAGATAGACTGCAAATATTAATCGAAAATAATTTGAGGAGTAGGGCCACCCATATATTTTCTTTTTCTATACAAGTGTGTGTCCAAAAGCATAGCTAATGTACTATATGTATATACTTATGCTTTTGGATCTTTAACAGCACATTTTACATTATATGCATTTTTCCAAAATGTTATTTGGTATTTTGTAAGATAATACCACTTACTGGAACTGAATGGTCACAGTCACCGAAAACGTAATCTTATGTCAAAGAAACTTAGTTTATTCTTTATAATTGGTCATAATACCAACTCATTAGAAATTTAATGGAGCTAGATTGTAGATAAATTACATTTTTATTAGATTTTTTATTATAGACATGTGATGATTTTTTTATCTGAAGTAGGATGATAAGTAAACCAGAAATAATTAAATAATTTTTCGATGTATACAACATAAAATACATTGTTGAATTGAATAAGTTAAATAAAAATTAAATATATTTTCATGAAGTACATTTGGTTTGAAAAGTTTTGATGTAACGTTAATTAAATTCGCCGACTCTTAAAACTTGGACAGTATTAAGAGTCAGGTGTTCTTCGGGAAGTGTGTCAAGACGGGTCGTTTTTAAAATCGCTGCGACGTAACGGCGGGGCACTTGGGGGGATTCCGTTCAGTGTGGAATAACCCTACAGTGCCCCAAATTAAAAATATAATTTTAGTGCGCTTAAAAGATTTTGATCTCTAAATAAATAAGGCCATTTAATATTTTAAAAGTTACTTTTCGATGAAATTTATATTGCTTGGATAACTTATGAGGTAACAATAACATCTAAGTTTTATATATTGGCTCCAAATACAAAAGTCAGAAACATGACCGGCATTTATTATTAAACATTTGCCAATTTTTTTATTGATATTCAAAGTTAAATCTAATTCTAACTCAAAGGCCGCTCGTAAGCTATATTTAAACCCACAAAGTATTTTTATGGCTCATAGCTTGCAAATTCGTTGGTTATATAAAACATTTTTAAACTACATATTATTTCGAAAGGCTTACCATTATCTGAAGCTGTATTTTAAGAATCCGACGCTGTTATATTAAAACTGCTTCAGATTATTTTCATAATGTTGAGTTCAGTTTTATTTAGACATAATTGTAAAAATACATTTGCAATTACAACTCATATTGCAATTCTGTGTTGTTTGAAGTAAGGATTAAAAATAGAGATACACAATTAATAGGTTATTGAGAAAAGCCAAATTAAATGATTGAAGTATTCGTTTTTTTCCATGATAGGTTATTAATGAAAAAAAAACTTAGTATATCCTTACATGTATAAAAATATAAGCTTTGAGTCTTAATTAAAGTGATAACTTGCTTATAATTTAGTCTCACCGTAATGAATAAATGTTGCTGACATGGAATATATAGTAGATGTAAGCATACTCAATATTGATAACCCGTCACATCGCCACTTACACCCTTACACCCTTAATAGACAGGACGTGACCAGGCAGCTATCAGCTCACCAGATAAATGAGGTCTCGCATTATCCCTCGCACGAGTTTGGGAAACACTGGTATTTCTATGTCGAATTAATAGAATAATTGGATTAGATTAGATAGCGAACTGTAATTGAAAATGATGTACTTTTTTTATAATGAATTATTCATGAAAATCAATTAATTGCATTAATTCCATTTTTATTTTTCGAAATCATTTCGTCGCAATAAAGCATAAAAACTCTTGAACTTGAACTCATATAGCTTTGTTTTGAACAAAAGAATTACCGTTTATCGCATTTGACGAGTTTTCTACTTTTCTCTAGAGACCTTGGAAGCATCGCAGCGGTAAATATTCATTCATTTAAAGGGCACTACTTTTGAAGTTGATGAATAGAAATACTAACTTGACTGCGAGCCATTCTGAACTTTCTATTGTATATGCGCCTAACAATTATCTAGACATATAAAAGAATTGTTATTTATTTTTAATATGATTTTTAAAGATATTTTGGTTTGTATTTTAAAATATCAATAAAACGTACAAGTTTGGGTCAATGTCAAAATGATAAACAAAATTATTTTGTTGAAGTATAAGTGAAGTCCACAAGTAATCTTGTTTCCTCGTTTTCAATCCTTGGTTTCAACTTTTGTTTCTGTATAAAATTTGATGTGCTATTTTGGTGCAAAAATAATGTTATTAGTTAAAAAATCTAAGCTAATGTGATATAAAAGTACCTCTTACCTCATACATGAATAAAAACATTAAATAGAACGTTAAATCTTTAAAAGATTAAATCTTTAACTAAAATCTTTAAGAGAAAGACACACATATTTATTAAATAAAATAACTTATGACATATAACAAACAACGTACAAAACATAAGGGGAACACATAATTATTAAATTAAATAAATTATAATATTTAAGATACAACCTACAATACATAACAACATATAACTATTTTGTCACAACAATGGAACAGACAAAACGTCAAAAATAATTCTAATTCCTCGGACATATCTCAGACCAACGCTGAAATTATGATACAATTATGTCAAATTGGATTACCAAGAACATATCTTAGTTACAAATTGGCAGTAGTTAGATGAGACCAGGTGTATGATAAAACCAGTTGGTTTACTTGCCAACAGTAGACAAACCCAAGTTGAGTTATAATTATGTAAGTAGCATCAGGTGGAATCTGATAAGCATTTGGCACGGCCTTACATTTTACAAGTACTGCTTTATCTATGTATATTAATATATAATAACTCTTTAAATTGTATAACATATAGTTTGAAGTTTCCTTTCCGTTCTAGAGAACGTGACATAAGCATGATTCCAAAGGGAATAGTCGAGAAAAATCGACAAGAAACAACCATATGTGACGAAAACTCCTATTACATTTATATTATCTATTTGTTTTTTCGTTTAGCATTTCCTGTTCCACTTAATTTTCCTACTCACGTCATGCTCATGTCATTATTTGCTGTGACTATATATAAATATTTGTTTAAATTGTTATTATTATCATTATGCATGATATATGAAGTTTTATTTATCTTTACATTTTTTCTCCTTATATTTTGTACGTCTACATTTGTAATTGTTATTTTTTTTCTATTTTTTCGACACCAATTAACGTTCTCTCTTGGATATTCTAAGGTTAGCTGGTAGTAAAATACTTTTTTTTTATATTTTTTATTTAATTTACTTTGTTCATGCTTGTCTTTTTTGTATTATTTTGCATATTTTGCAATGTAAAATAAATAAATAAGTATTACAATAAAATAAATTCTGATAGCACTCAATAGACATACCTACAACAGTCCTATTGTTATCTACCTCGCTTTCAAATCAAATTAAATTTAACTCAGATCAAAGAAAAATCCAGTGGTATTATTGAAAATTTCTATTACATCCGAATGAACAATCAAAGTCCGCATATAGTGTATTTATCCGCATAGAACAATCTAGTCGAAGTAAGTGGGCGAATCCACAGAACCATTTGGCTTTCAAATGAAATGCACGGAGCACAAAGAATGGTAAAGGAAAGCCCTGAATACAAAATGCTGAGTCAACGCCTCTCCTATTATAAAAGCGTAGTAACGGAGACCCAGTTTTTTTTGTTTATTATAAGTTGTACACTCTTATTTGTATTTACATTTTTGAGTGTTTACTTTTTTCTCTTCACCCACTTTTTAATCATAAAATATTCATTTATTTATTGTCTCGTAGCCACTGGATTTTTGTGATAATGGGAAGTTGAGTAACCTATTTTCACTTATTTCATTAAGACATCGAATCCGAGACTTTTCACACCAAAAGCAAATGCTTTTCTTTAGCTACTTTGTTCTTAATCCATGAATATACTACACAAAGCAACATGGCAGTTTAATCGTGACAAATTACAGAGATAGAAACGATTTACCCTTCAATAAAGGTTTCTATATATAGAAACTCGTTTATCCGCATCCGCCTTTACACAGTAAGAGGCTGCTGTTACAATATATATTATGTTATACATATAAAGCTTATGTAAATTAGCTATATAACAGATTATAATGAATCATAGGGCATTATATGATCCATTTATCATATAGCTAAAGAAAAAAAATAAAAAAGGACAACAAAACAAAAATAAGTATAAGCTGGGTAACATATTCTATGTTTTGTCACTTTCACACTTTTGATGTAAATCGTAAGTAAAAAAGTGATAAGTAATAAGTTCTACTACAGAATATTTTTATTAATAAGGCAGATATATTATAAAGGTTGATTTTTCTAAATGATAGTATTTCATCCTCAAAAAGAATTTCTTTATTTCAGGAAGGAAGTTAAGGAAGGAAGAACTAAAAATCTAAGTCTATCATCGTCCATAACCAATATTTCTATTATAGCATATTTTTTCTTATATATTTTAAATTTTAAAATTATGTTACAATGAAAAGATAATGAAAATAATAAAAATAATTTAGTATAGTTCTTTATTCAATAAAAAGAACTGTCTTTGAACTTCTATCGTTCATAAAAAGTTTTTGAATTCATTATCTTATAATATTGAGCATCGTATGCAAACCAGACCAAACCAAAGAAATCAAACCAAACCAAACCAAACCCGACCAAACCCAACCAAAACAAAGAAAAAGCAAAGCGATGTTCCTAGCTTGCGTACAGTTAATGTAATGCCAAGAAGCTTCGTCTTTTTATAAATTTAAGTTATTTTAATAATGGTATTAGTTATATAATTTATTACAGAACATTTTGCAATCATATTATTTTCATGTCTAAAAAAACTTATGATTCAACGGTGTAAATTTATTATATAAATTTAGTATTTATGAATGGTACATATCTCATTTAACTCTGTTGAAATTCAATATTTTTATTGTTTATATTAATAATTTTATACTCATATATTTAAATTCAAGGCACTATGTGTATATTTGTTGTTTTGTAAGAGTACAATTTATGTTCTCGCATACTGAAACATTTTGCAATTTCTTATCGGCATATTCGTCTCTCTTGAAAATAAGATTTGAGAGATAGTTCGACGATAGTCTCAATCTATGTTATAAAGATTCAAAGTGGATAGTTTTAAGATAGTGTGAATTTACAGTGAAAAATATTGCAATCTTTTACTTTTTTCTATATCTATATTTTAAATATATATATAGGTATAAATAAATATTTCAGTCTGGTGCATAAATTCGACTGTATTGAAGTTGAGTTGGCTTTATATTTTTTTCTGATGGATTTTTTGTTAACTTTAAAAGAGGAAAAAATGCAATTCAAATACAAAATTTGTTCCTAATAATCTGCAACCTTCCAAATAGTAAATTGAGGTATTCAATAAGTAATAATTTGTTCTTTTTAGCTACTCCAAGCTCGCCTCGTTTTAAAACCAGTAATTAAACCAATCAGCGACTTCTGTGGCGTTAGATCTACGGAGAAAAAATGTAATAGGGTCGAGGCGGATGAACCTTTTGTTGCTAAATCACAAGCAGAATGGTTGGTTATAAGGTAAAATTCCAGAACTTCGGCATGTTAAGGTCCTTGTCCAACTAGGGTATTCTTTTGACTTACAAGTATTTGTATTACTTATTTCAAAGTTTAAGTTTTTATTTGTAATAGGCCTTGCACTTATAAGAATTCAGACTCTAGTTACACAGTTCTAAAGTGTCTCTTTAAAAAAAAAAGATGGAAAAAATATTTTTTTATTATATAGTCATAAGAATAATATAAAATCCAAAATTGGCGAAGTATCATGATAAAAAAATTGATAAAATAATCTCTGTATCATAAAGTGCATGAAAAAACATATGAATAACATAGAAAGAACAGGGTAGTGGGTGACACGAACATCTGTCTCATGAACGAAAACGAACCCACGATCTTTGGCTCAGCCGGCAGGACGACTAACGACTAGACCAGTCGCCAATGTTACAAAGATTTGAAGAAAAACTTTTTGTAATGAAAATATAGAAAATGTTTTATTAATAAAGCTCCGAGCCTAACAGCTTGAAGAAGGATTTGGTTTCAGGGAAGCCACATGTGTAGTGTCGCGAGTAAATAGAAAATATCGTTATCATAGTCCTTAGATACATAATAGGCTTTTAATATAATAATATTTAATGGGAACTTTAAATGTTATCTCAAATAAATAAGTGATCGATTTTGGGAGTAAATTTGAAAATTAGAATGCGCTTGTTTAGAAATTAAATACATATTTTTAAAAAGGTTTAAAAATTTGTTTAATTTAATTTTTTACTTTTTTAATTTTTCTACTAGTTTTGTGCATGTTTTGATCAAATATATTATATTTCTTTAAATAAATAATGATAGAAGTATAAAAGCATGTGTTAAATGTAAAAAAGGGTTAAATATTGAAAAAAATAAATAAAAAAATAACACTATTATCTTATTTTATAACAATAGAAAAAACAGCTTAATATCTTGAATTGTTTTTATTTTGGTTAGCTTTTACTCGCGATTCCACAAACAGAATAACAAATTTTATTCACTATATATAGAGAATACAATTTTATATAAAAATATATGTTTAGGTAGTTATAACTTACGTTACTAAGAGATAATGTAGTATGTAAAAGTGAACAAATTTTTGAAACCGGTCCAGTGGTTTTACTTACATACAAAACTTTCCTCTTTATAATATTATTATATATAAGTATATATTGAATGTTTTAGTTATTTAATATATAAGGCGTGCAGACAAATAGTTTTTAAATTAGTACAAATATTTATTAAAAATGTACTCCACCGTTATAGAAATAGAGTTTATTATTAAAATATACTCAGCTTGTAAGTTCTATTTTGTAGTATTTTTTGTATTGTATTGTGCTGTTAAAGGAAATTGCAACATGAAAAGGTTGTTCTTTTATACTTTATACATGAGTAAAATTTTATATTCATATTCGAAAAACTCAGTTTTTCCTTCCGATCTGTCTGTCTGTATGTGTGTCTGTGTGTCTGTCGAATTTTATTTTTCGAATTTTGAAAAACTAAAGATATATTTGGAATCAGCATCTAAATGTAAGATTCACTTTTCAAAATTATGTTGATTGTCCAACGGGAAGGTGGTCAGATCGGCCGCCGAAGTTACCGAAAAATCGAAAAAAATTTTCGAATTTTTAAAATTTTTAAAATTTAAAAATTAATTAATTAATTAATTAATTTAATTATTTTAATTTATTACTTTTTTTTTGTTTGTTAATTAATTTGCGAGTTATAATTTGCCGATTAGGAGATTTTCATAGCGGCAAGCTCGATTGCCGCGTGTCAGATGTTTTTAAATATTTTTGTGTTCCTCTAATTAAAAAGTTTAAAATGTTAACAGTATCATTGAAATATTATTTCAATTAGAAAATACGTATTCTATTCATAAATACATTACAATGAAAAAAAATATTAATATTAAATTTTAATTTGGAATCCGCAATTTTTAGATGAGTATCAAGAGATTTAAATATTTTTGTAAGTGATATTAAAATGGAGTGGGTTGATTAAAAAAAAGCTTTGATATCATTACAGACAGTAGTAAAAAAAAATATTTTAAAAAAATCCAGTCGTCGGATGTTACAAGAGTTCGTGGCCGCGGTGATCACATTCCATCTGTGGCCCGCACGCTCGTTTGCCCTACTCTCCCATAAAAAAATAAAAAAAAAAAAGTATAAAAATAAATGCAAATTTTGAAACTCTTCATCAACTGGGTATAAGTCTAATGTCGGTGTACCGCGTTATTGATAGGTACAATGAGTTTTCCTCTATTTGTGATGCAAAAATATCTGGCCATCCACGTAGTGTTCGTACGAAAAAGGCGATTTAGTCACTAAAGGAAAGAATTCGAAGAAATCCTGTCCGGAAGATAAAGATTTTATCTCAGGAAATGAATATAGCGACTAGAATCAAGTCGCGTATTTTAAAATATAAATTAGGACCTGAAGACAATAAGACGACATTATTTAGTTGAGAATAAAAAAAAAAATAAGAGTTGTAAAATTAAAATAACATCTTAAGCGCTACGCAGAGGGACGTCACCGAAAAAACTACAGATAAGAAAAAAATTACTATTGAGCAGTGGATCAACAAGCCGAATGGCCAAATGTATGCTCACAGCTTTATAGAAGCGTCCCAATTAGTTAGTAGAATACAGCGGGGATATTATCCGTTTTCAGTAGTAGTTTGGTGAGGTGTTAACTATCAAGGGTTGATTAAACCATATTTTTGTGAAGAAGGTATCAAAACATCGGCACAAGTGTATCAAGATACAAATCTTAAGCTGAATAACTAAGGTTTCCAAGGTTTTCATGGTTTTTCATCTAGACTCAGGACCAGACCAGGTCAGGTCAGAACAATTCACACAAGTATTTGAGGCGGCGACAATCCTTGCCCGTTTTCCGCCCCTGGATATCCTAGCCGAGATGGATGCGAGGGTGTATCACCGGCTCCGCTCCATCCACCAGGAGGGCAGAGGCGGGCCAGAAGAGGCGATCGAAGGCCTACGACGGCAGGACAGGCCGCTCTCGCAACGTGGTGCGCGCGGCTCCCAGAAGAGCACGTATCACGCAGATGCGTCGTGGGGGCATTCCTGCCGAACCTCGAAGCCTGGATGCACCGGGCATGGGTGCTTCGGTGATTATTTGTGTAAGATCGGGCGCGAAGCGACGGCGGACTGCTTCCACTGCGGTGAGATGGACCAGAACAGTGCCCAGCACACGCTCGCCGTGTGCCCTGCGTGGAGTGCAGAGCGGCAAGTCCTGGTCACCCGGATAGGTCAGAATCTCTCCCTGCCAGCAGTTGTGTCGGCAATGCTCGGCGGGGATACGGCGTGGAGGGCCGTGGCCTCCTTCTGCGAGACAGTGATGTCCTGGAAGGAGGCCGCTGAGCGGGGTCGCGAGAGGACCTCGGATTCCGCTCGACGACGACGCCGCCGGGGCGCTGGTAAGTCCCGTCGTGGTCCTCCTGGTGCTGCCCCACCATAAGCGGGGCCCTTGGGGTCGCAGGCTCGTCGGGTGGGGGCCCGGCGGGCATTTCTCACCATCGGTTTTGTCGTAGCTAGCACCGGCGAGGGTGCTGGGGGGAGCGCGTGTTAAGCTTCCCCGGTACGGCACTAGCAATAGCCGGCGGGTGGGGGCCCTGTGACGTTCCGCAAGGAGTTCCGCGGGCCCTCCTACTTCCCGCCGAAGGCAGACCACTGGTTTTTGGTTTTGTTTAGTTTGAAGAGAACACTAAAACTGATAATTTGGAGTCTCTTAAATAATCCCTAAAAATAGCGAATTTTTCTATGGGGACAATACGTATTTTTTTCAATAACTGGCCTCCATGTTAAAAAGACTGTGTTGAAGCCAATCGAGATCATTTTGAATAAGTCTCATATATTTTTAATTTTAATTTATTAATGTATAAACTAACATTCATTACAGGAAAAACTGTTTTGTGTAATCAAAAAAATTTTTTTTTTCCCTATATTTATATTTATAGCCAGACTTGCACATTGATATATATTAGATGGCTATCACTTAAAAGAAAAATATTTCTAACAACGTTATATACAAGCAAAGCTATAACAAAAAAATATATATTTTAGTATTCCATGCATCCTCACATGTGGTAAGCGTTGATACATGCTAGTGACATTTGCATCCGCACTGCAAAATGAGAGAATATAACACTTCACTTGCCGGTATTCCGAAATGATTTCCACAACATAAGTAGGACGCATTCTATTTATATTTAAATTAATTTTTTTATAATATATATATTTTATTGCTTGCTTGTAAAAGAATAGTCTTTTATAAAAGCTTAGATATGTCTTTGTATTGGCCCCGATTTGTTACTCAGACTGTGTGATTTCATCTTTATTAATAATATAAAACTTCAGCTTTATATTATATATATATAAAACAAACCTTCAGGTTGTTTGGGTGTTTGTTTATTTATTTGTTGAATTGAACTGATCTTCGAAGCTACTATAGATGTAAAAATTCTACCTGATTATGATAGATAGATTCATGATGAAAGTTATAGGCTATCTAGCATTATGCTATAACTTCTAATTATACTAATAATAAATAAAATCATACTTCGGGGGTTGAAACTGCGAGTATAGACTCGTTTCATTGTACATGCTGACACGCAGACAGTAATAATTTAGGTTTTAAGCGATGCCACTTGATAAATTCAGTAATATGCAAATAAAGGCAATTCGGAACAGTTATGTTGCAAGGTTTATATGACCTTGAGCTTCCAGAACACTCTCTTAGGCAATGATATATAGCTTTAATAAAGTGTTTGTGTAATCAAGGAAAGTGGCAGATGTATATATTATTTTAGTAAAGAGGTCAGGACAGTTTAAATTATAGTTGAAACAATATTCTACTATTATTTTTCGGAGTATATTTGTATGAATGGATGTTTATATTTTTATGCAAAAAATACTGAACGGATTTAGATGAAACTTTACAGTAGTATATAGGGTATATAAATTTTTTGATTTTTGAAGATTTCGTGTATTACTTATAACAAAAATACTAAAAATAGGGCAAATATGGATATTCGATACATTCCTAAACGTCAGTTGGATTATATCAGTATATCAGTGTGATAAGGTCGTTTGTTGTCCACGTCAATGAAGTTGCTAATAACAAATAGTGATATAATATAGCCAATATCAGTTTTTTAGTTTTAGCATTCTATATATATTTATCTTTATTCGGAAGTAGATAAAATGAATTTACGCTAAAATCATCGACACGGAGACACGGTAGCTCAATTGACAGATCGACAGGAGAGTTTCTAAAGGAGTGCAGGTTCTAGTCTTACTCGTGCCGGTATATTTATTTAAAATGCTTTCCTGACCTTATCGTTCTTTAAGTATTGTATGAATGAAAAGAGTACAATTTTCTTTTCTATTCCAATTGCTCCTATCATTAATCAGCTCTACTACTTTCATATCTTCATGTTCATCATTCTATTAACATTTATCATTATTGAAAAGACTGTCACTTTATCATTTAGTACGATTGAAATAAATTGAAGTAATTCAATTGGGTAAATAATATATTTTCAAGTATATCAAAATGTAAAAATTTTTAAATATTTTTTTAAAATATATCTTATATAAGGTAAGGATTATTAGGTGGATAATAAGAAATCCATCTAATAATAAATATTAGGTATTTTTTTTTTTCAGCTCAACTTATATTTCACAGCTAATTTAATTTCAAAGCGAATTTTTTAATCCCATTAGTAATGACGTTCGCTAATGAGGCAATAAATGCTTTCAGCGAATACCAAGTTAGAAATGTGCCTGACCAATTAGAGGCTGAAGAAATAAGGGCAAAGGCGCACAAATACAGAACCTTAATAAGTCATCATATTTCTATTTCTGTCATTTTCTCGGTCACGGCCAGCCTTTTCAAGTTGTTTCCTACTTTACTGACATATAACCTTAGCTAGAATTTTTTTTGAAATGTAATGTGATATGTTTAAAATATCATTTAAAAAAAAATCAAGTTGTATATATTATTATCCACTCAATATCGTTATGATCGGAATCTTTTGAATGTTAAGACACTTCTAGCTATTAATGTTCAAAGTTCTGTGTTACGACCTATCTAAGACCTTTAGGAAACCATTACGCTTCTAATTAACATGTGCTACGCCGTAGCAGCTACGAAGTGCTACGGTTGCAAAACCGCTTGACAGTACACGTTTATTCAATTAAATTACCATGTTATAATATTAGGTAAAGATTTCAATTTTTTTTATAAAATGTTTATTTTAATATAAATTTGATTATATCTAGAAATATATGTGATGTTGTCAGTTCATTAATTTATTAATTCAGAATTCCCCTGACCAAGTTGTGTTATTTGATTAAAAAATATTATAAAAATATAAAATGGTTTTTATTAAAGCTCATATTTTTTTGGTCTTCGAAATGTTAGGTTCTAAAAGAATTAGAATTTCTTTTTTTTCTTATTTACAATCATAAATAAGGTTATTTTTTTATATTTCAATAGCCTAAATTATTTATCATAATAGTTCTATGTTGAAATTGCTCAAATATTTCTCATATAAAAAACAAAGGATTAAAAAAATACACTTTGAACAAAGTTGAACTTTTTGTTATTGTTACCGTATGTTAGCTTATCTATAACAAAACAATCTTTTGCGGATGACGTAATGAAGGGTGATATACAAGGGAGGGCAGGGTGGTCGAAATTCCTCGCTCGTGAGGGTCTTGCGTCATACTGTTTCATAACTAAGCATACTTTGAAATATAAACATGATTATATATTCACATGTATTGGATTACTAATATTTTCTTATTGTAATTTTGTTATTATATCGTAAATTTAATTTCAAAAGCAATAGATAGAGATCAATAAACTTTAATAAAAATGGATACTTATGAGTGGCAATTTGAAGATCATTGATATTGTATCCTAATATTAAACATTTTTGGAGATCATCTGTTTTAAATAAGAGAAGTGGCTTACGGTTTTCACTTTTTAATATTTATATCTTTTTTCATAGCCATGGAACATTCATAACAATACATATTTTCGTATTCTTATATTGCGGACATACCAACATAAATGCACCAACATAAGAAAGAAAAAAGGCGAAATCTTTACCTTCTTTTTGGTCTCCTCTATTTAACAGAAACATATAAAACATGTTTATGTTGTAAAGTGCCAATAATTTTAGTCATGAAGAGTAAATAACATATTAAGTTACTCAGATGCTTCCATTTTGCGTTCACTTAAACCTAATTTCAGAAAGAAATTCAACCTTTTCCCTAAAATTAAAAAAAAATAAATGATATTTCTAACACTGAAATTAGATACAGATGATGTTTTAACTACGTATTGGTTTTAAGAATATTGTACTAATAGTTTAGTATTTCAATTGTAATACATACCTCTAAAACTAATTATGTAATAGTACAGTACAAATTAATTTAGTAACACTAAATTGATAAAACTTCTAGTTATTCACATGCTATATTAGAAAACACTACTTACAAATTAGTGTTAAGTTAATTTTAGCAAATAAATGCTAATTTGCTAATGTTTTGTTGTTCTGGTTTCGATTATCTAAATGAAAATCCTATTACCTAAGGGACTGGACTCGTGTTATGCAGTTAGAGTGAAATTCTTCCTAATATAGTAAAGTTAGTAATATTATTTTAGTAATTAGTAGTTTTAGTTAGTTTCTTTCAGAAAATTAATTTAATCGCTTTTCTTGCCTTGTTTCTTATTGTAAAGTGAAAAGTTCTTAATGTTTTTAATCAATAAAACAAGAAATAAGTTAATCATTAAGTAGTTTGAGTAGTTTCTAGCAGGAAATTAATTTAATTTCTTTTTTTTTTATTAATATAGAATAATTAGTTCATCAACAGTATATATTTAATCAATAAAATACGAAATAATTCGATAATTAAGTAGGTAGGGTAGTATTTTACATAAAATAATATGCAGTATTTTGTAAAATATATTTTTATTTTATTTTATATTATTTTTTATATTTTCCACTTTCGATCAATACCAATAATCACTTGTGTACGTCAAATGGCAGTGCCAGGAGGGCCTATTTCGATGCCTTACATATCGAAATAAGCCCTTCTGTAGAGTCACTGTCTAACTTATAACTAAAGCAACGAGGGTTCTAAGCGCGCCCTGGTCTGAGAACAATCACACAACAAATTCAGACGGGTTTTTTTTTTGTATTGTGATCACTGTTTCAAAAACGTCCATATATAGTAAACAATTTACGAACAACTAGAACCATCGCAATCAATTCCTTGTGGAGGCTAAATTATAAAAACCAATTAAGCAAATAAAATTGGACTATAATTATGAAACTGAGCCAGCACGACGACCAGTCATAGAACGACAAATTCATTGACCGTATATGTTTAATTAATTTAGAGACATAGAACAAGAAATAAACTTTGTGTTTTTTCTTGCAGTTTTTTTATAGAACGAAAATTTTTTTGAAATAATAATTAAGCTAAACATGGCTAAAACTGTCTATAGGCCATTTTCAATATATCGTTGTTATATTGAATTTACTTATACATAATAATAATAATTCTGTTATAAATATGTATTTTTGTACACAATATAATTATCAGAATTTTTTTTCTGACTTAAAGCGTAGCGATATTAATAATATTTCTTTTTATTTATAACAACGATCTTACGAATTAAATTACTATATTGAAAATAAAATTTATAATATTTATTAGAATATAAAAGAAACAGCTAGAAAGTTTTATCTAGTTATTTGAATAAACTTAAAGTTTATTCAAAATTTGTGAAATGTAACTCTGGATTGCTAAATATATAATGTCGTGTAGACATTAAAGCATAATTTTTAGAGCCCGCTATTGTTGGCACCAAGCCACTGACTAACTTGTCCAATACAAAAACTCACAGAAATTTCTGCGATATTAAAACCGAAAAAAAGAGGCGTTTCAATTACTCAAATACAGAATTATGGTTATTAGGCTTTAATATATTTTAATAATGAAATGTTAAGCACTGTTTAAAGTAACATATTTGAATTTATTTTTAAAAGATATAATGTTCAAATAACTTCATTAATAACAAGGAGCGCGAACCAGACCTCAATTTTGACTCGCTTGCTCGCAAAATCTCGGTATGTGTCATATCATATTCAGAGAACCGAGGTGCAAACAGCACCGAAGTTACAATTACAAAACATCGATGCATTCGATGCAGTCTTTGACTATTTTTCAAGATGAGACTTATTAAATTTTTTGTATTTTGGTTTTCTGAAAAATTTTTACTTTAAAACCACTACCAGACTAATCTCTGTCAGTGTGCATAATTTGGAAATTTTTGGATATATTGTTTTTGATTGATTCATGCACAAAGGATACAGAAAAGTGTAGGTAAGAATTATTATTATTAAAACTGATATTATGATAATCGTATTATGGTTTTGTATGAACATTTGTTTTTAAGTTAAATAGGGAGTTAAATCTGCAATTAGAAAATTTGACACCATGAAAACTTTTTACTTTGATGCGGTTTTTATTTTATGAAGTAGCCCTATGTTATTTTATATATAAAATATTCAGCGTATATAATTTCTGGTTTCAAAAAATATTTTTTTTAGATTAATTTCATATTTATTGTGTTTGCTAGTAATTTTTAATATCTAAATTTTTCATGAAGACTGCGGATCTTTAAGTGATGTTCATTTTATTAAATATGAATTACTTTTATCAATTTTGTATTAATTTTACTAATTTGATCAAAAATTTTTTTTATTGGTCAATTTCATATTTATTGTGTTTGATACTGATTTCTAATATTTAAATTTTTCATGAAGGCTCCGTTGTATTCATGATAAATTAAAATTAAAATTAATACTTCATAAAATGACAATTACTTAAAGGTGGACTTTAACTCTATGATATTATACATATCGTAAAATGTATAAATTACATTTATTAATTATTAATTCTACTGATTTTAGAAAAATATTTTATAGGTCAATTTCATATTCGTGTTAACTCGTGATTTTTCAAAAATTTTCATGAGCGCTGAGATGAAAGTAACACAGAATAATGGATAAAGAATCCGTTCTATCCACAGTAATTTACGATGCACCCATGATGTGAAATGTTCCTTTAAAACGTTAAGAATTGCTTTAAAGTCTGAATTAATAGTACACAGTACACAATAAATAAGATTACTTCTGGGAGTATTTGCAATTTAAAACTCTAAAAACAGGTTTTTTCATTGAACTGTAGATATTATGTGTTTAATATGACAATATATAACATTGATTATACATTTTTTAAAATTACTGTTGTGGTGTTTTGAGTTTTTTTTTATTGTATCGTTAATATGATTCCAATATGAAATATGATTTTCATATGACATATGATTATGTATATGTATTTTTGAATTGGTGTAAAAAAGGGAATAATCCGTTCTAAGGTTTTTTTATTGCATTCGTACCATGATTCTATTATGACATGATTCTCATATGACATATGAGTGTATATATTTTTTTTATAAATTGGTGTAGAAAAAAGAGAAAACTCAATTCTGAGATTTTCATTGTATCGTTACTATGATTGTAATATACTATGATTGTAATATGATGTGATGTGTTATATTTTTTTTTCTCACAATTTCAAAAAACATATGATTGTATATATGTTTTTTTGAAATTGTATGTATAAAAAAATACTCGGTTCTGAATATTACTTTCCTGTCTGATAAGTAGGACCGTTTAGCGTGACTTATGAGAAACATTCGAGAAGTTCATGTTCGATGTTAAATGATCGACATGAAGGGCAGAAACGAATATAGAAAATAATATATCAAGCGACAGGAAGAAATCGAACGAACGTCAGGAAATAATCTTCTGAGAAAAGTTATTAAATATTTTTAATAAAATAATATACTAGCTGTTACACATGGTTCTATCTGAGTACTACTGATATTAATTAATATTACGAGAACAAAAATAGTGGCGTAATGAGCGTCTCTACTTATTATATAACCATTCTTTCTTGGCTTATAATACGAAAGATTTTTTCAAACCATCAGTGTCGTATATTATTGCCTTTAAACAGATAAACTTCCGTTTTATAATATTAGTATAGATATATTATTCCTGGAACATCAATATCTTTGTAATTAATATTTGCAATATCAGGTTACGGTTAATGAAATGTTATTGAATAGATCAGGGCGCTGTAAAATTAAGTTACACTTAGATCTAGTATCTAGACCGCCTGCAATTCAATCAACCTTGCGTCCTGATATTACTAGGTTATTGAAAATAGAGTTTGCTTTTGAAATATGCATTTTTTTAAAATATATTTAGAGCTTCAGAAAAAACAATAAAACTATTACTTTACAAATTCATCACCTTAAGTTTTTATTTTACAAAATCTCAAAATATATATTTTAATTTTTGCAAAGAAAAAGGAATTTTTTTTTTGACTGCATAGTAACTCGTATACAGAAAAAGTTGTTGGCTTATTATTTAAATATTAGAAGTGCCAAACCAATTTCAGGAAAAAAACAGTTCTACATTTGTTTTCACATATTTTTTCCATACATGATACTCAAATTTATAAAATAAAAATCTTCTAAAATATAAAACTCTGTTAGAATTGAATGTAAACTTTTACCAATACCCCTTAGTATTTAGGACAATCCACACAATTTTTTTTTAAATAAAAAAAGGATTTTATTTTCAAATATACATACAACCCTAAATCTAGATCGTTCTACCACTTATCCTTATTTTTATATAAGACATGTTTTCATATTATTTTATAAGGCAAAATAACATTTGATCAGTCGCTATTTAGTATATATAAAAAAAAAGATACAATGGTCCAGTAGTTTTCAAATAATCATCATCAAGAAAAAAAAAAAGAATTTATATATATATAATTGTATGTGCTTCGTAATATTTATTTTAAATGTTTGTGATAATTTCCATACATCATATATAGAGAGATATTTCAACTTCAAGATAGTTTTAAAATCGGTGTCCTAGAAAACTAACGTTTTTTTACTTTACTGATAATTTATTATATAGCTTTTTTCTAGACTTTTATTACCCTTATGTACTACAAAATAAAGTTTATAATGAGTGTCTAGTGGACATAAGTTTTCGCTTGTCGTAAAATAAGTTAAAGTTACGTGTTACATAAGAATCTTAAGAGTTAGTATGGAAATAAAAATTCATAATATATACTTTCATAAACCAGTATGATCTCTTAAAATATTTATTGTAGTTTAACTGTATTACATTTAGTATTATGTTCTTTGAAACTGGCACAAACATTTGAAACGAATAACAAAATAACAGGAGACATTAACATCTGCATTTACAATTAAAAACATGCTGACACCTCTCCTAAAGCAAAAGTTGCTATAAACATTTTATACTAGCTGTTACTCGCGGTTCCACTTGCGAACAAACGATTTTATTTACTGTTAGGATAAATAAGAATATTACCACAATTCTACAAAGACTATAACTATAACTATAACTTACCACATCAACCTGTCTATCATAATTAATTGAGCAGTTTTGAATAGTAGCTTGTTTACACAAACTTGTTCGCTTTATAGTATTAGTATAAATAGATAAAAATAAAGATTTTTATCTGTATATAACTTTGATTATATGAATGTATATTATGTTGATATGTAGTATATAATATGGTGTATTCTGTATAATAAATATTTCTCCTATGTTTAAGTTTTATAAGACAATTATTTATTCAAATAACCAATAGATCAATAATGCATTAATGAATATTAAATTGTAAACGTGGTAGCCATTTTTTGCTTAACTAATTTATAATCACGGCCAGACTTGAACCTGTGACCTTTGGGATAAATGTCTGTCATTTATTTATTTTGTATTGACTTCAAATTAGTATATAACAATTTCTCTATATATATAAACACTCACTCCCTCATTAGCAAATCTCAAAAACTGATGAGCCAAAAAAGATGAAACTTGGTAGGAAGGTAAATTATAACAAGATGTTCGCTAAAAAAGGATTTTTAGAAATTTTATTCCTAAGGAAGTGTTCATTAAGTAAGGGTTGCAAGTTTTTATGTAACTTCGTTATTTTTAATGTTGGACACCTGAAATTTTTGAATTAAAGTTGCGGTTAGTAAAAAAATATATGCATTAAAAATTATATATAGATTAATTGTATTAATTGGACATTAATTGGATTTTGAAAACTGTATTCTTTTGAGAACGAATTAGGGGTTGCAAATTTATATAAAACACCACGCGCGCAAAGTTCTGTCAACGTCCGGAATTCAAATAAATATTTTAAAATGCAACTTCACCTCACCTCATAACTAATTCCCACATAATTCCCACATTAAAATATGGATATGAATCAAAGTTCATAGTCTTAAATAGAACATATTTATTTTTATTATTATTAGTTTCACGTCAACTGTTCACGCCGCGATTCTTCACTACTCAAAGCTTAAATTAAGACCCCGAATGGGTTTGAAAGTTTCGATAATATTTAAATGAGTTCAGACCGATAATTATATATAATACTAATCATGTATCACGAAAATTATATACAAAAAAAATATTTTTTATTTCGCAATTATAATTTTTGTTACGTATTTTTTTCATATACATGTATACGATTTTTTTTATATTTTTGATGATGTATGTTTGTTTTGTTCCTTATCTAAAATAATATATTTATTTATTATTATAATTTATATATATTAATACTCTTTATTGAACCGATTACCGGAAAACTCAACACAAAACAATATATGGGATAATAGGATAGCAATGTACAAGAGACAGCCTTTTCGCTATAGCACAATCTCTGGGATCTCGTATTGTGAGATTCTTTGTGTGGTTTGTACGGCTACAAAGGTTTTTGAATTACTACAACCATTATGAAATGGACAGCACAACTTATAAGTATTTTAATATGTGTCTATGTATTGCTGCAAATATAACAAATATTTTGTACCTTTCTGATTCATAATTACGTTGGTGATTCACGCCGCGATTCCGCCATGTTTTGAACTGATAAGAACTTTGAATGGGTTCCAAACCAGTCGTGAAATAGCCGGATAAATTCTGGATTAAAGTACTAATGAAACTAAAATTGATTTAACATACGTCTGTTATAAGTTTCGAAACCATCCAACCATCCCGCCGATGCAATGCCTTAAGGTTGTCTGAGAATAAAATATTGCACAACGAAAAAAATTATATATTGATTGATCCAAATCTGAAACGCACAAGTATTGTATTTATTTAATTTTGTATATTTATTGAGAAAAAAATAATATACATATATTTTTTCCTTTTTATGACGCACCTATAGAAACAACTCCAAATATTTTATATATATTATCATTTTAAAAAAAGGACAAAAAATATACAAAATTATATTTTTTCTAATAAAAAAAATATTTTTGCAGCGGTAAAAGCGCAGTAAAGCGCTAGAAGTTAGCAAGTATTAGGTATTAGAAAATAAATCGTAACCTAAATAAAATTTCCTTTCATGATTTACTGCTGGTGAACTAGTATGAAATAAAATGTGTGATCAAACACAATAATTGAACTACGTGCCTGTATTTATGTAATATTTCTTCACGAGTCAATGACCTTGGATTTCTCTGTTAAATAATTCAATTAATTACATCCTACATTTAGTTAAAATAATAGATTAAACTGTTGATTTAAAGTGTATATAAACTTTTGTGATCCATGATTACTATTAAATATAATTATCCGACTGTATTAACGTTAATACTATCGAAATTTGCTGTTAACTGTTCACGCAGCGATTCAGCCATTCTCAAAGCTCCCAAATGGGTTCGTAACTAGTCAGGAAAACTCGGGCAAAGTCGGGCAAAGATAGTAATTACGTGAGTACGGCCGGATAATTATATATAATAGTAATCTTTATATGATTAAGTAATTGACTTCAGTTTCATGATTATATGCTTTGTGATTTATAATCGAAATATACCATTTCTAAATTTGCGTTTCTTTCCGATGATTTTAATTGTATTTTATCTAGATAATTCTAGAGCTATTAATATAAATTTCATAGTCAATATATTTTATTGAACAATGCGCCATAACTATTGAGTTGAGAACTGGAAGGAATAAAGGGAGGATCTGTAGATCTTTATAGATTCAATTATAATAATACTATCTGGTAAATTTTAATTTATATTGTTATTAATAAATAATTAGTGATTTTTAAGCTAACTCTTATTGGTGTATTAAAGAATATATTCCATAAGAGTTAGTCAAATTTTCGATTGAGATAAAATTCCTCGGTTCTAACCTTTTACTTTTTTTGTATTATAAATATATATTTTTTTATTTAAGAACAAAATGATTATATTAAGTTTAGTTCAATAATTATAAAGATTTAATTGCTTACAAGATAAAATTATTGAAGTAAGAAAAAGCGCCAATCTGTGGTTTTGAGCTTTTAAAATGAAACCGCATTTAACCATTAACCCTAATAATAAAGCTACGGTTAAATAATTATTTATCTAAATTATAAAGGAAATAACAATATATATATGATATTTTTAACTATGGTCGGCCAATTCGATACCAGTTAGTAATATTGGCATTCTGAATATAGTCCAGTCTAGTTCAAATGACCTGAGCTATTTCAGATTAATTTAGACTATTGGGAAATCGATTTCGTAATATATATGTTCACATTTTTTATCTATTTTTATTCAATTTTTTAGTAAGTTTATTTATATATTTTAAAATGTTATTGTAGTTTGAATATTTTTTTATTATAGAAAAATCCTTTATGAATAGCCCATTGACCAAGAAGCTATTGCCCCGCGAAAATGGGGAATACCCACTAAAAAACCCAACGTTTGCGTTTCGTTGCCTCACCTTGACGATTTTGTTACTAAATTATTAAGCAATAATAATAATAATAATAATAATAATAATCTCTATTGTACATTTGAATCAAACATAAATCGAAAAAAAGATGTTAAAAAAAATGGTAAAAATTCAGCGGCAATCTGGTATTTTAATTAGTTTTAGATAGAAATATGTAATATATTTCCATTATATATGTTTAAATACTGCAAAAATGTAATGAATCATCATCAAAGATACAATAAACCGAAAAATCGCAGGTCATGCGATTAATTGGGTCATATGAAAGCTTGAAAATGTGTAATTTTTCACGTTAATTCTTCGTAAAGGCTTTCAAATATAACAAGGAGTTATTATAATCGCTATTTTCAAATGAAAAAGTGATGTTTTTATTATTTTGTGCTGTTTCATTTATAAAATTTAAATTTATGAACGGAATTTCAATCAGCGGGTTGTTATAGCTTATAACATATTTGTTAAAATTTTTGTGTTTTCTAATTTATCTATATACTTATAAATTCAATTTGTCTTTTTACTTAGTTTTTATTTACTTTTTTACTATTTATTTACTAATTTACTTTTTTAAATGTAAACTTTCGAGATACATCATTACTATTATCAGGCTTTACTCTCGTAAATGCTATTGGCATTTTCCCGATTCCAGATTTTTTCGGGATCCTTATTCATGAGCTCTGAGCATGGCGGAATCGCGGCGTGAACTCAGTTCATAATTATATATAATTTACTTTTTTTAAACGTAGAAATGTAGAAAAGTATGCATATAGTACAATTTATACTATAATATATAAAAAAAATTTCAAAAATAAACAAATAAAACTATTCTTAATTTATCTGTATACAATTACATATTACAATTGCTGCAGAGCTTTTAAACCGTTGGATTAAAATTAAAATGTAAAATGTAAATAAACGGGAGTTAAAACCGTGAAATCGTTTTACTTAAATACATGCTATTTCCAAGGCAAATTGGTATTAAACTAAACCAACTAATACTAATATTTATTTATTGAATTATTTATTTATGCATAAAGTACAATGGCGGACTTAACGCCTTAGGCATTCTTTACCAGTCGACCAAGGGTGATGCTGAGATAAAAGAAGTAGGTGCATGAGGAAAACAAAAGAAAAAAGATAAAATAACAAAGTTATGTAATAAACGTTTCAAAGTTAATAATAGTTATAATTGAAATAATTATAATATATTTAGTAGAATAAATTATAAAATCACTATTATCGTTCAAATATAAATTAAAAGTCAATATCAGAGTCAAAGTCAAAATAAGTTTGTCAAAATAGATTTAACCACTTTGTTAAATTACAGTTGCTGTATCAATCGTGTATCGATTTCTTATGTAATTAATGTCAGGACTTTTAATTCGTAATTTTAAAGTCATAATAATTTTGACTAAAAGTTGAATTCACAAATGAAATGAAAAAAATTTCGCTAAAAATATTTAAGTTATTTGTTAAAACAATGTGTATGTAATAAATAGCTTGATGTTTAAGCCAATTGGTGTTACGTTTAAAATTACTCATATATTTTAAAATTTAAACTTTCTAGTTAGTCATTTAAAGTATTAATTTAAAAATATTGAATGTGCAAACAAAACCTGCTCTTATTCAAAATAATTAATTGGTGTCGCAATTTATGTCTAACATATTGTAAGATATTTTACAAAAGTTTTTAGAAAAGGTTGGACCCTTAACTCAACTGCCCTTGGAAATGTGTGGTGGTGGTACTTCCACCACCATTAACATTATTGATGTAGACTTTGAGTTAAGTCCCTAAGCTGGTTGTTAGTCCCTCGAGATATATATGTAGCGGTCTAATTCTAAACTGTGACGGCATTCTTTTTAATAAGTTTTAAAACCACCTTTGAGTAAAACTAAACTAAATATTGTTATAAAATTAAAAATATTACGTACGAATTATTTTTAATATTTATTTATTTAATTCTTTATTGTATATAATACAAAAATAATGCATAAAAGGTGGGCTTAATGTTATAAAAACATTCTCACCCAGCCAACCTTATGAACTAAAGGAGAGATTGTTGGTAGCCGTGCAAAAAAACAAATGAAATTAAAATATATTAAAAATAAAAATAAAATAAAATAAAAATATCTACTCAACAACTCTTTTCATAAAAATATTTTAAAAATACATAATTATAATAATTTTATATAAATGGGACGTAACTTGTAAAAAAAAATAATGTAAAATAACATATATATATATACAAATAAGGTGGCATACAAACATATACTTATAAACTTATAAACATTATTATTACTTATATACTTATAAACATTATTATTTTTAGCATTACTTGTCCATTAAGTACATTTTATACTAACCATATAAATAACTAAATATCTAGCCACGTCACTACCAGTTCTGTGAAGCTTTCATTTACATGTGCTTAAAGAATTCTAAATACACGTTATGCATAAAAGTACTTATAAAATAGTGCAATTTAATCACCTAATGAACGTTTTATATTAACATAAATATTTCATTTACGTCAATAGGAATGCGTGGGTCGGGAAATTATAACTTCAACTACAAAGTAGGTTAGCTATTCAAAGTGCATTTAATTAACTCATCTATAAATAAACCTTATTAATGTAATACAAAAATGTATTTGTTACCTTTTCTTTCTTTTCTTCTTAACTATCCTGTGTTTATTCAAACCTTCCTTCATTATTTGTGAAACATTATTGTTCAGGAATTTTAAAATAAATACAAAGATCACTGACCTAGATGTCGTTAGTAGCACAGCAAATTCGCGTGCTTTACTACTATTAATATGAAATTGCTGTAATAAAAAAAATTCAAATTTCGATCGAATCACTATTTATACTGGCCATGATTTTAAATACATACCATTTGGTTTGATAACGGTGACATATGAGGCTTAATAAATTATAACCGGATCGTAATACGAGTGTTTAATATTTTAGCTTATAGAAACTGTTGGTAATTTCTCATATACCGGTTGACACTTATGGGGGATATTTTCGTAGAAGATCGCCGTGAAATAGTTATTTAGAGTTTTTATAGTCAGCGAGAGAGAAGGAAGTATTTTAGAAATAAGCATAATAAATGTGAATTTGATGATATGATATGATGATATTTATGATAAGAAGGGAGAAAGCCCTTCCTGATATCCTTGACAGATTACGAAAATTTATCGTTTCGGAGATGTATCTAGTTTCGGTTTTGCAAAAACTAAATTTAAGGTTTAGTTTAGGACTTCTGTGAAGTCTTCATACTGAGAAGGACAGCTTTTACGCAAGCACAGTTTGTTTATTGGGTTTCAATGAACATCATCAGCAGCTTCATAATACACTCCCTAAAGTGGAACAGATAAAACTGGATCGAGTCGGAGTTTGATAGACTCGGTGTTAAAATAATATTTTTTTTTTCTTTAGTTATTATATATTAAAGAAATATGAAGATTTTGTAATATCATTTCTCAAAATGACTATAATTTACTTCCGCACAAAATTAATACATAAAAAACAATTCATCTTCTTGGTTACCTAATAGTATTAAAGTAAAAAAAGAACAAACTCCTTTTGTATGAGACCCCTCTCAACCCTAAAATCCAGCTAGAGTAAAAAAGAAAGTAATCCGAAATCATCTCCATCCTAATGCTGGATTTGTCAAGATTGCAGTTAGATACTTAGGTAGTATTATTGGGTAGCTCAATTGTTAGAGCGACAGGACAAGATCTTATGATCGCAGGTTCAAGACTTAAATTATTAAAAATTTATTTGTTATTTATATACCTTTTAAACATTTTTATATATATTTAAAGCTAATATATTTATTTGTATTAATCAAAAGTGAGTTTTGAGATTTCTAACTCCGTTTACGTCAAGAATCTCGATCTATAGAGCTTCTGCGATTGACACGCTGCACAAACAGTTCAGAATTCTTATATTACAATGTGACGACGATTTAAATTTTTTACTAAAAAATGTCTGCGTTCAATAGTTCGCAAAAATATTGCTTGAAAAATAAATACACATTTAGTATTTAATGATTTTAATAAACAAATAAGCTTACAGAGATAATTTTTTAATTGGCACGTTGATAATTTTTAATTTAATTTATTAACTTTAATTAAAAAAAATACACATTATTTAATCCACAACACAACATGAGAGAAGACACAAATAAGCTTTGAAACCTGGTTGAAAATTTTATAAAAAAGATATTTTTCTTCATACATTAAAAAAAAAAGTAACAAGAAAAAGTGTAAATTTTTAAGGACTTTTCTAGGAGAATTGTTTATTGTTTACTAGTTGTTTATATTGTTGTTCTTATTTCTCTATCTTATAGTTAATTGAAATACTTTTAAATATAATTTTTTTAATTATATTCTTTGAGATACTTCATAAATTTCGCCCTTATCTAATATTACAATTATGATTTTATTAAATAACTTGGAAAATTTTTTTAACTTTAAAAATCGTGTTCAAAACCAACATATAATTTTAATATTTATTTAAATGTATATTATTATTGGTTATCTTTCAAATAATTATAACTCCATGGAATACTTTAATATATAAAAGAGATAGACTTAGAAAAATAAATATGGAACGAGAGAAAAATTGTCAAATATTTGGTTTTAAAAATAAAAATGTTACATATAAAACAGTTTCTGTAATATTCTAACCGAGATAAAATATAATAAGATAACTATCCTTACTTAGTACTAGACTTTTTTTTTATTTAAAATGGTACAACTTGATATTTAGGTAATTTGAACTCTAATGTTGTTCATTCAATGGCCTTTGTCATGTTTAGCAATTTTAGTATATTATGGTATATTATTTTGAAACTTTTAATACGGTCATTGACTTTTGAAGCTGACTTCACTTTTTATGATTTGACTTGATTTTATTGACTTTTTAGGGTTACAAACACTTTTCTATAACTTCTTCAGTGATATTTAGACCATAAGCGAATTTTTTCAATAAAATTTAAGAGATTTTTGTCTTATACTTAGTTTGTTTACAGAGATCCAACTCGTGCCAAATAGTGGCTCTTTAGAGATCTTTAGGGATTTCTTTGTACTTTAAAGCACTCTCAAGACATTTAAATTTTTTTCATATCCTCCCTCGTAATATAACGTTTTATTACTTTGTACAAATGTTAGTATATTTAAACAGTTTAGAAATATGTTTAGAAAAAAGCAAAGATATTATTATTTAGATTAAAATATATTAAATTAATTAAAACCATAAAAAGAATAGTACAGTTTAAAAACAACAATAATGGGCCAAAAAAAATGTTGGTGTCCAATAAAAGTTGAATTTTCGGTCATATTAATAAAAATGTGTTTTCGATTCTGATTTTTAAAGGTTTATCTAAAAAATATATTATAGATATGTATTTGAAATAACTTATATAATTAATCGACTGTACTCCTTTTTGTTTAGTTTCACTAAGTTCGAACCCACCTGAAGTTTTAATTCCTGAAGTCAGAGCGTGCTGGAATCGCGGCGTGAATTTATTAATAATAAGTAAATTTAATTAAACAAAATGAAACAAATACTTGAATAATACATGAATGTAATTTCGACAAAGCATTGTATAACCGGTATATCGGTCATCCGAAAGCGTTGGATAGATTAGGGCTGTCACAGCCGCGTGTAATTCATTAACCGTTGCAGGCTTTGATGATAATTGAGATTGGGTTGTGCAGACAGACTGTTTACATAAATTTATTGTTACAGAACTGATGATTGTTATATAGATCATTTATTATATACTTATATTTAACTTATGCCTGCAGCTTTGCTCGCATGGTATTCAGTAAACCTGGTTCTTTTGTTAGTATTAAAAAGTGAGTTCCTATTAACGAAAATTTAAATTAATTGATTTATTTTTATATATAATTATCTAGTTATGAACCCAATTGGGGGTGACACGTTCATTTATTACATAATCATAAACTCATATATAAGGACTACATACGAATAATTATAAATAACAGTAAATAATTATAAATAAAAACAAATAGATAACAAATAATTATATACAACATTAATTATGGCTCAAAAAATACTGCTTTATTTATTTAGGCTTAATTTTTTGTGTCTTCTTTAACAATTGTTGTTATATTTCAGTAAATTTACATAAAACCATTATGAATTCTATACGTGAACCCTGTCCGGTATTTTTTGAGTTTATCGCGTTCAAACAGACAGACGCGGCCAGGTAACTTCATTTTGTAACACATACTAGCTGTAAATCGCGGTGTCACTTGCGGACAAACAAAAGTAGTAGCGTAATACTAGATATTATTACGCTTCCTTATGAAGCTGTTTGTCAATAACTATAATGTTTTTTTCAATATATTTTGAAATTTCGAAGATAATCGCATTTTAATAAACAAACAAACTCCCCAGTTTTATAGTATAGATATTTTTCACATAAATTAATATTGATAAATTGAAAAATTATATTCAGTTTAATAACAAAATATCATTTATTTAAATGTTAAAGTTATAATTTGATTTGAGCCATTGTGAAGTATATTTTTAATTAATTTCATTGTATGTTTTAAAATGGAATAACAGTTTTAAGTGCATGCGTATACTGCGGGTTCTTCCAATTAGTGAAAGAGCTCTGTATTTGTCAGCTTTCGAATAAAAATACAAAATATATGATTTAATAATGGTGCTACTTTCTATTTTAATTATTTTATTAAAGCTTACAAGCTTTAATTATGCTCATTATAATGTTATTCATTAGTGCTTACAATAGATATTAATATCATCTTTACTTATCTTTAAACATATATATTAAAGAAATGATTAAATTTATTCGGACAATTAACATACAACGTAACACGCAACATAACACAAAAAACTACGCAAGGCTTGTACTATGTAAAGTGACAGTCATAGTCAAAATATTTTAGTTGAAACAGGCATTACATTGCTAAGAAATACCACACTTTAGTAGCACGTTTCCAAAGGGTCGGTCTGTGGAGACGAACCGGTAAGGAAACCCATAAATAGAACTAATAAATATACATACAGAAACCTTTTTTGTAAATATATTACATAGAGACGTTAGAAAAACCAATTTTTATTATATATTTTTCTTGAGTAACTTGTACCTACGACCGATAACATTAGGAAAAATAAAAAAATAATAAAGTGGCGACAGCCACAGCCTCAACCAGTATACTTGATGATAAATATAAATATATATAATATGTATTGAAACTCCAGATATGTCCTACTAATATATATTCAATTTGGTATTAAGATTTTCGTGATCCTTGATTAATAATATATATATATTATCCGGCTCACTAACGTTAACACAATCGGAATTTAACCTATTAGTTTTGAACCCATTCCGGGTCCTTATTCATGAGCTCAGAGCATTACAGAATCGTGGCGTGAACTGTCGTATTAAGTTCACAAACACATATTTTAAATAGATATACAGTGAAGTCGAATTTGTGACTTTTAAGATTCCAAATACTATATTTTGCTCGATATTTTAGTAATAGTTTTTGTAGTCGCTTTAACAAATTAGGGATTTAGAAGCAGTCGTATTTATGTAGTACTTTTTACATATATTATAGTGTACATACATTATGACTTACTTTATGACTTCGTGTGTGTATATTGAATGTGTGTATGTCTGTGTTTATAAAAATATTATTTTTATTTAAACAATAAATAAAAACGTACCATAAGTAAACATATTTTATAATTTTTTCTAAGACTTGATTAAAATATTTTTATATAATCCACAGAATCTACAGAAAATATAAAATAATTAAATAATAATTGGTATCTCCGATTTCGTCTTCACTACATTTCTATTTCATTAATATAAAATAATATTTTATAAATATAAATTTAAATAACTGTATTCTTTGTTAATTGGAATGAAAGATGGCGCTGTATACTATTGTTATAATTGTACATCGCGGTAATGAGATTTTGCTCTTTATAGTAGAAAGTTATTAGCATTAAGCTCGTTTAGTTCTGAATGTAAGCGGTCCTATATCTTCAGGGGAATGGTGAAAGTTATCATTTATATTATCTGCATACCTTTTCAAGCTAGAATGCTCTATCTTTTCAAGCTAAAGATATAGATAAAGATATTTGTATAAACTTCATAATTAGTTAAGTTGCTTAGTGGTGAATTATTCTTTACCAAAATTTGCAAACGCGATTATTAAAGAGTAGTGGCTAGAGTACTTTTATAAAATATATTAGGTCATTAACCCCTTTATTTTTGTTTGTAATGTTAGGTTAACTATTGAAAGGATTATTTTTGTAAGAGTATATTTTTATTAAAAATTACAATCGTTTTTTTATAATTGGCTTATTAATGACTTAAAAATGACTCTCTACGGTGTCGGTGTTTTCTGAAACTACAATCTATTTAGGAGTCTTCAAATTTATAGTAAATAGGTTCTTACTAATAGTCACTAGTCTTGTTAGGTAAGCGTGTCACATTTTAGTCTACACTTTAGTAAAGAACGTTAAGGAAAAAAATGTTTTTTTATAATATTAATAATATTTTTTTTTCTTATTGTAAAGTAACATCTAGGAACCTCATGTTACAAACAATATGTTATGTTGGCATTACTTCTAGGCCATGAAACTTCATATTAAACAAGAGTTATTAACCTAGTCTAGATATTGTGGCCAACATTTCCAGTTGAGATTGGCATCTAATCTCGAATCTAATCTAGGCATCTTATTGAGTACAAAACCAGAGCACATTAGCGTAATCAACTATTTAGTTGGGAGATTATTAGATTTTTCTTTACAAAAGAACTTTTTATTTGCGGATTGTTTTTTTTAATATTTTTATTAGAAAACTATTGTTGCACTATGATTTCATTGTAGTTTGGATTCTTAATATTTTCTTATATTATAAAACGATTGTAAAAATCAGTTCGCATCCGATTTTATTTATAGTAATATTATAAAACGGAAAAGTTTCTTTGTATAAATTCATCAGTTTTAAAAATCATTGGATGGATTTGAATTTTTTTTATATTGATGCTACTGCTCCTAATAAGTATATAAATTCATTTGTATATAAGTGGAACCGTTAATAATAGCTAGTTTCTGATAACAACCCTTCTTTCTAACTTACAAAAAAATATGTTGTTTTGTAAGTGAGAAATTAATTTATTAATGCATATATACAAATATATTACTATATAGAATCTCATAAAGAAGAAAAGTTAAATTACAATAAAAGGGATATACAGAAGAGTACAATATATGAAACTTATAATGAATACGAGATAGTTGGACTTTTCGTAAAGTTAAGTTTAAGAATTTATATCCACGAGAGGGGATTTTATTTTATTGGAAAATACATTTTTATTACTATCGGAAAGTTCTATATAAGAAAAAGAAATCTCAAAAATGAAAGAGCAAAATCAAAGTCAACATTTTTTATTTTATATAGAAATAGATTGCACTTGTGAAATGTTATACTCTTGGATTCTTTGATTTAAAAGGGGTGGGTCCATGGAGAAGAACCTGAGGAAGACTGAATAGGTATGATCTTAGCTTATTTATAAAATCTTATTTAATCATGGTAATGACTGTATGAGTTAGATTAGTATTTGATAGATTAGAACATCAGAATTCGAATTAAGAGTTGGAACGAGAAAAAAATTGCTTACCATTGTAGAACCGTTGCTCTAATAGTTCTATGATGCTCTTACATTTATAAAAGTTTAAAGGATTCTAACATTATATATTTTAAGTAAAAGTATATTATGTCTTAACTAAATACGTTAATAGACTACACCTGCAAAGGGATTACAATGAAGCAACATGTGCAGAATTGTCAACAAATTAATTATTGACAGACCTTTATATCTCCATACTCTAAAGTTTCGAGTTTCAAGTTTATGGTGCCTTCCGAAACTTCACGCTTTTATTAATATTAGATACGAAACCAGTATAGTTTATTATATACTTATATATGTAATAACTGTTTACATTTGCAGTTTTTTTTCATTTAAATTATTTTTCATATTTCATTTCGTCCTGTCCAGCACATCTTAAGGTTGGCTTGTGAGAATGTCTTTGGGGCATTAAAGCCTGTTGTACATTATTTTGTATATTGTGCTATAAAGAATAAATAAATAAATACACCAATCAATCAACCAATCAATCAGTAATAAAAAAACTAAATAAATAAATAAATAAATAAAGAAATAATTAAATTAATTAATAAATTAATAAATATATTTTTGTAGTAATGTATGAAACGGACTAATCTTTTATTTTATATATCTTTGTTGCGAAACCAATAAAGATTATTCGTAGCTACAACCCTCGCATGTCACTTTACTATTGCTTATAGGCCTTATTCCTATAATACCTACTTATAACAAAATCCATTTGGGTTTTTGGTAACATAGTAACAGACATTTTGTGTAACAATATCAATGTAAATATATATTTATTATATTGAATTAAAGTTACGAACATTACTAGTTTTTCTGACCGAACGTTGCTTAGCAACCATTATTAGTTATAATGTCTGTCAGCTTTAAAAATATTAGGTCCGCCATTGTGGACGGATGGTGGAGCTGAGCGAAGCATTATTGCTGAATGAGAATTCTAAAGATGGTCAACAGAAAATAAAACCATGTTTATGAAAATGAGAGTAAATAGTCGCTATAATCTTAAACCCAATAAGAACTCGCGCGTGCGATTTCAAGACGTCCCATATGTTACCTTTTTGGGACATACTTTGCCCATTTAATAAGAAATTATAATACAAATGTCCCCAAAAAACTTCAGGACTTATAAGTCACTGTCCGGACAACTCCAATTTTCGTCATCCTACCATTATTCGTTTAGAAGGAGTAGCATTAGTAACGTAACACACTTTTGACCAATAAGAGCTTCGCTTTGCTCAGCTGAACTAATATTATAAAGTTGAAGTTTGCATTCTTGTATTAGGCTTCTACTTTTCTTTATCGTAATAATAACTAAAAATGTCCGTCTGAGGGTGGATCCGCGAGTAACAACTAGTACTTTATGTAAATAATAACTTTATTTAATATGTATGTGTGCGTGTGTGCGTGCGTGAGTGTGTGTGTGTGTGTGTGTGTGTGCTTCGTTTTAGATATACTAGCATTTGTTACAGACTTTGTCTATGTTTTGTAAATTTTATTGGTTATGGGTTGCTTTATTTATTTATAGTTAAGTCTAGAGATGTCATGATTTTCTGTTCCCGTAAAACCTTTACGTTTTGTGTTGCCTCAAATTTTTTATAGAAGTCACATTAAAAACATATATAACACAATTTCTGTAAAAATGTAAAACTATTTTACTGTTATAATTTTTATTAGGAAAACGTTTTTTTGCCTTATTAAAAATGGAATAATCTTAAAATACTTACAAGGGTTGGTAGTAGAAGGGTCAGAATTCAGAGTTGTATGTTTTTATAATATAAATAAAAAAATGGGGGTTCATCCTTATTACAGGTATGAAAATAGTTGAAATCCTACTGAATATGATCAGAAAATTTCATAAGAATGAATCAAGTCGTTCAGAAGGAGTTTGTATACAAACGTTGTGGTACCAGAATTTTATAATTAAGAATATATCACTTTTCAAATTATTGAACTTATCACCCTCTATCTCAAACAAATATTATATATAATATTGCATGTATAACATTTTCTCTTGTGAGTTACAAGTTATTTTTCATACTCATTTACATTCTCAATAATTCGATAACTAGTCTAGACTTATGTTAGAAACCGGATATATGTTAATAAATTCTTATATTATTTAAGATATGAATAAATAAATATACAAGTGATATAATAAATAATATAGTTCATATATAGTAATAAGTATTTTTCCTCCATTTTTCACTGATGCGAATGAATGCTCAAAATTTTCCCTTTCATTGATAGAGCAAAAAATATTAAAGTAGGCTTAGTAATTGCAATAAAAACAATAATTTTACTACAAATTCGAAAGTATATATATATACATATATATGTATATATATAAATCAAATTTAGATATGGTAATATATTAAAAAATACAAAAATAATATTGTGATGCAAATGATATGCAAAGTTATTAGATTGTTTACGGACAAACAATTCTGCCTGAAATTCATACAACCCTTACTATAAAAAATATTTATATCGAGTAGAACTTCACCTCTGTTTCTCACTTTCACACCTTTTACGTCAATAGTTAGAGAGAAAGGGACAAAATTTATAATTAGTTTTAATGGATATATTATACTAGGTCCATTCAAGCGGGGTTAGCTTCGCGACGCAGTCTAGCGCATCAATGTCTAGAGTTAAATATTGATATTTATTTATGGATAAAAATTATGATTTGATGTCAATGCTCGTTTTGAGCAAATTTATAATTGCAAATAATATTAATCGAAAAGGATAGAGAGAAAACGATAAAAAATTATCTCGAAAACCACAATTACGATTCTGCTGATTTTCAATCCAGAATGAGTTTTGCTCATTATGCGCATGTGTGCAAAATTTCGTGCGTGTAGCTCGTAAATTGAAGGAGGAGTAGGGTAACAAAGAGTTGAAAATTTGAGTAGTAAAGAGCTTCGCTTCGCTTTGCTCAATAATGTTATCATTATATTAATTTTAAATTTATATATGGTTTTCTTTATTAAAGTATTTTGTAATTTAATCAAAAAATTATTGAATAACCTAAGAATATTACAAAATACTAACAATTACTCGCGGTTTCTTCCGCGAGTAATTTAATTTTTATTTAGATAAATACAAGCTTTATTACTCAAGGATTTAAAATAGGTGAACGAATTGTTTAAATCGATCTAGCAATTTTTTTTATTTGTCGTTACAAACAAAGAAGCTTTTTCTCATTACAAATAGAATTTTCTAGAATACATATTATATATATCTGAGTAATTAAGTAATATAACTTTGAAACGTTCTTAAAAAGGATCAACCGAAGGTAATCTTGTATGATTTAAAGTTGAAGTTGTAAATTATTTGAATTTGTATAAAGTTGTTTACTTTGAAGAATTTATAAATACTTAATCATAAAATTCGGTATAATATTTGTATTTGTTACAACTTATATAAATAAGTCTTTGTTTAACGCTTAAAGCTTAATTAAGCTGTCAGTCTCGATTGTTACCATTTGGTAATAATTGTTTGATTCGTTTTGTATCCTTTTTAAAGCACTATTATTAAAATTTAAAGTATTATTTAATTTTGGAAAACTAAAAGCAAGTATTATAAAATACTTGATTAAGAGCCGATTTATTATTCTGAAGATATAATTTAAACGTAGCATAATTTTGATATTTACCAAAATAAAAAAGCTGTTATGCGTAGAGTTATGCGTAAGGTTATGCTGTAGGATTTTAAACTACTAAGTATTTTTTTGATGAGGTTTTGTAATAATTTCTTTTTGTAATTGTAATGATTAACTTCTGTTTGTAATGATTAATCCAAAACTGTCTCCTTAGTTAATGATCTTAATATCTAAAAGTTTGTTGATATTTTTGGTTCAAAGTTTTCGATCATTTAACATCAGGTGAGTTATCCTAATAAGAGACATCTCATGATTGATAATTGATACGCATTCTAGCTAACTGACTACTTTATTTACATGCATTTTAGCTAACTTACTTTACATTTTTACTTTGATTCAATACATAGATTAAAAAACTTTTCTATGATACAAATTACAATAACGTGTGTTTCTTTTTATATTGATTTACAGATAAAAGTTGAATTCTACTTTAAAAAAATTAATTTAATAAAACGTAAAATATCAAGATGGCTGACCATTGTATTTGAATTTTGCTTCAACGAGGAAACAGGATTCAATATAAAGACTATACATACCCCCATTTTTATAATAACCCTCTAAGAAAATTACACTTTTGTGCCCCCTTTTAAGCTGTAATTAATATGACTTATATCTGGGCTTATAGCCAAAAAAACGGGATCGATTTAAGGCTATTCTTGTATATATCGTGCAACACGCAACTATATTTTATAAAACATTTTGCGTAAGACATATTATATTTTAACGTCTGAATGAAAGTGTAGTGTTTTATATTTATAGACGATTTAAACATACTGTATAGTTTTGTAAAATATTTTATAAGGTTTAACGTACAGTTAAATTTATAGTATTAGTAAAGTTATAATTTCTAACGATTAATCACCTATTGGTTGGTTAGTGAACCTGATTCCCACGACGAAGTTCTCGTATGTGGGTTCGATTTTAATATGATATAATTGTTATCCATGGTATATTTGCTGTTTTAGGATATCCATTTTGCCCATATTTGTAAAATCCATTGCCAAAAAAGGTATACCCTATTCACTAACGAGGAAATTGTTGTAAATATTAAATACAATGAAAAAAAAAATTTACTGGGACAGGATTCAAATCTGTGGTCTTTGGAAAACCGTTCAGTGGCTCTGCTAGTTGAGCTACTGTGACTATAAGCACATTTCGGACAAATTAGAGTTTAATACATGACGTCATGACCTAATAAAGTTATAAATATCTTACCTCCTCTACTATTAGAGAGTTCGAATAAATTAATTACAGTTCTAATTCAAATAACAACAAAATAAAATACAACAAGATAACTTGGTACATATGTCATGACGGTCGCGTCTATTATACAATTTTTACGAAGTAAATATTGGTATGTTGTATATATATTACTATAGCTTTTACTGATGGTTCCACCCGCAAATTTACGATTTTGTTTACTGTAATTATATCTTTACTACTCAAATTTTCAACTCTTTGTTACCCTACTTCTCATTCAATTTACGAGCTACATGCGCGAAGTTTTGCGCACAATGGGTCACAATTGAGCAAAATTCGGTCTGGATTTAAAATCAGCCGAATTGTAATTGTAATTTTTGAGATAATTGATAAAATGTGTCCAATATAGTTAATATATAGAACGTTTTTGTATCGCGCGCGCTGCATCGCGAGGCTAACCCCACTTGCGTGGACCTAGTAATTAATAATAGGAGCGTAATGTTATAACGTTCCTCGAGACCTTGCCTATTATAATCAGAAAAAAATTTTCAAATCCATTCAGTAGTTCCGAATATAATCGCGTTTAAACAAACAAACTTTTTCGCTTTACAATATACTAGGAGCGCGAACCAGACCTAAATGATGACTCGCTGCGCTCGCAAAATCGCGTTATTTGTTACCATATTGAGCGAAGTGAGGTGCAAACAGCACCGAAGTCGCATTTCCAAAACTTCGACGCATCCTGTCTTCAAATATTTTTGGAGATGAGACACATTATTCTTTATTGAATTTTTTTAAACCACCATTAGAATGATATCAGTGTGCAAAATTTAGAAATTTTCGGATATACCAATTTTGATTGATGATTGCACAAAGTATGTAGAAGTGTCTCTCATAGAGAGCTTCATATGCTCCGTTCGCTTGGTTCAATAAATATATATTATATTGACAAGTAAATATACTAAGTGGATATAAACCAAGGCCACTAGATAGAAGGGATAGAAACTTTAAGCTTCGTAACTGGATATTAAATCTGAAACTTTAATTATTTTATAGCCATTTCTTAAAGGATAATTTTATTAAATATTAGTGTGATATTTGATATGCCAAATAAAATGTTGTTATTAGAATAATTTGTTAATAAACGAATTTTCTTAAAAACTATATTAAAAGTATTCATTATTTATTTATTTCTAAAAATTTATCAATATTTTACTTATACTATATAAGTAATACATTTTTTAATATCTTTTTTTTTTGTTACAGTAAAAAAGGCGCGCTATGTTGGTATACAAGGTGAGTTTGAAATTCTATTACATATATGTTTTCATAAATATTTTTTAAGATTTATCCAACTTGCTCTCTATTATTCAATCTAGACAATTTCGCTGTCTCAAGTAACTAATTCCTAGAAAAAAGCTCAAACCTAGCTCAGAATAACTTCAAGTATTATCACATAAGGCAAATAAAAATCAACTTTATTAGTGTTATAATAAGATTTATTTCTCTGCAGCAACTCAATTCAACACATACGTGACACTCAAACTACAGAATGTCAAGTCGACGACGGTGACAGTGAAGGGTCCGACTCCATGCTGGGAGCAAGACTTCCTTTTGTAAGTGCTTTTCTTTTTGTAATATTACTTTGTATTCTGAGTCTTTTATGTATTTTCTAGTTTATCTTGTTACATATAACGATACCACTTTATTTTTTTGGCGTTAAATATGAAGAATCAGTTTATGATCAAAAGTTTTCACAAGGAAAGATATAACTATGTCAATATATCAATCAGTACATATTATGGAATGAAATCACCGACCACGTCTGTATGTATGGAAAGGATAAAGACAAAAACTACTGAACTAATTTAATTCTACCAATAGATAGTGTTAGCCCTGAGGAAGATTTAGATGCAATATTTTTTGATACTCGTAGTTGTATGAAAATTGATTGAAGAACAACGATTATTGTAGCAAAGGTTGCAAAATCTACTTCTATAAATAAATAATACATTCAATTCAGAATATTTAAAGTAGAAATTCCTATCTTTTTAAAATTCATAAATGTTAATTAATCACGATTACTGAAATCCACGCAGACAAAGCTGCCTGCGGTGGAATTGAGAAAAATAATATAACGTTCAATTCATTGTATTTATATTTTCTTTGAATTTTTTAGTAGGGAGATAGAGTCAAAGAGAGAAAGAGAGAGAGAGAGAAAGCAATTTATAGTATATTTTGGACTCCACACATTGTATTTCAGAGAATTTTCTAGAATCACTTGAAGTTGGTTAATTACCAAACTCATCATGCAATGTCGATATTGAGCTTGTCAATATACATCTTTCTCTCAGAAATGATTGTCAAAGTCGATAAAGAACGAACGCTTAATCCTCTTTTATCTTTGAGAACTCCAAACTCTTTGCCGTATATTGTCTGTTCTTTTACTGAATGTGATGTTAAGAAGAACATACTGTCGTTTTCATCGAATGCTGATGCTTGCAATACACATTTTGATTCTCTAGACTTAAAGCATTTAGTGATGTTGATTACAAAAGACCTGGCTGAAATTTATGAGTGGAGTAAACAGTATGAATCTAAAATAAATCTTAACAAATCTCATTTAATGGTTATTGGTAGTCTAATTATGTCTGGCAAGGGTTGATTGACCAAATGTTATATTATAAAATACTTATACACTGTTGCTTTTTAAAAACCTCAGTATTATGTATTTTAATACATATAAATACTTGTTAAAGAATTTGCCATAAAAATATTTGTATCAATAAAGTCCTACAATGCCTGCAATATTTTCTTCCTATTCCTAGCAAATTATTTGTTAGCACACTATCTTCTCCTCTTTATTTATGTCAACTTAATAAGCTTGAGCGACTTCAAAATATTGCTATAAAGTTTATATTTGGCTTACGCAAATATGATCACATTGTCGAAAACTCAAGTGGCATCCTATGCGGCGCCGGTAGAATGAAGGAGAGATTTAAATTTATTGGGCTCCAAACCGATGTACGATCAAAACAATACCTTTCTATATAAATCCCAATTCACAATTCTAAATTTTATAGGCACTCACTGTTCGTGTAACAAAACAATGGACGTACTGTTCTCTCTTTTTATAAATCCCAATTTTTGGCAATATTGTAAGGAGTCCGTGAAAAATTTTTATTCATCGCAAGAAAACTGACAATTTATAATTACCATATTTATATTGTAGAGTCTATTATATAATATTTATTATATATCATTTCTTTTATTACTTTTATGTATGTCTATTTATATGTATGTTCATAATGTTTATAACTTTTTTCCACCTTTTTATATGCTACTATTTATAATTTTAGACAATTTCTGTGAAACAAACTTACTATTGTTTGAAAGAAATTGCCTTTAGGCGATCAGTTCACTTGTAGCATTTCCAATATGTTTTGAAACTGTAATATTTAAATTTTTATTGTGGTGTATTATAAATAATATAAATATATAAAAGAAGGTCTTTAGTACAGAAGAAAGTGAATGAGGGTGTCAATCAATTTCTTTCATGGATGAATGGACTGCATAAAAAATAGTATGGCAAAGAAGCAAAATTCCACTGTGATGACGTAAGAATATAATTGGTATATACACCCACCCCAATTAATTGCGAGAAGGGTAGATATACGTCGATAACTCTTATAGGCCAAATTAGTTAACTCGTCTGCGAGTTATGATGAAAGCATATAACGTGTGTACTGTTAAAAAATGCTGTATTATTGATTTGGACATAAAACGGTCGTGAAACTAGACATCTTAATGGTAGATTTGTTACATCACGTCATTAACAAAAAATGTTTTTAATTTAACCCCTAAAGGAATAAAATAGTTTTGAAATAAAACTATTTTTTACGGATTGAACTCGCGTACAATTTGGTTACATTTTAATTTAAATGTATACTCGTGAAAATCTAAGAAAATGCTAAATAAAATAGTTTTATAGAAAAAGTTAGTATACATTCATAATAACTAACGATCAAAATTGGTAATGTTATAAAACGAATATGTCTATTGATACGATTTCTGTATGGAAATATCTGTATTTTAAACTATCAATAATATTCGTGGGAAGAGAACTGCACGGTTATTAGTTCCAAATCACTGAATATCTTGTATACAAGATATTGATTTTATTCTATTACACCGTCGACTATTGCATCGTATACAGCTGATACAATCAGCTGTTATTAGCTCTGAATTACGGCTTAAAAGCATACTTGCGCTTATTAACATACTATATAATTTTATTTCATAATCAATTTTATGCTCTACTTTTAATATGAAATTTTATTAAATGAATAGAGTAACTATTAGATGCAATTAACCGGCTGTTATCGGACTATCGGACTTTGCCCGATTAGCTCCAGATTTGAAGTTCACACTGAAATTTTGCTATTTCCTTTAGCTTATGATAAGGAATCCTAAAGGATTCAAAACTATTCTAGAAAATTGAGTTAATATTTAGTACAGCCGTATTATATAGAACAGAGTCAATGATTAGAGTTTATATTCAAATAAAATATATCAACTTTGATACAATTATTGAAATATATTGGTCAAAGATATTTCTTACTTTCTATCTTATCACCTGTAATTATTTACAAGAATAAAGATATATTTTTTGGATATAAATGCGGCTAAAGGGAGACCAAAAAGCCATGGATAGATTGTTTGAATGATGACACAAAGGTGACAGGAGGGGAGGAAACGTTGACGTTGTCAAAAGCTGACAGTTGACAGATAGATGACAGGAGTAACAGATGACAGAGATAAACCTGTTTTGTCATTCCATCAAGTATGGAACAAGGATGAATAAAAATATATTTTATAAAAATATATTTTATTAATATATAATAAGATGTTTAAGATTCATAATATCTTGGAAGACATCTGTGAACGCAAGATGATATTTTTCTGCTCTCATGTCATTTTCAATAACATTTTTTCCGAAGCTTCCATTTTAACTGAGATTAGAGCAAGATGAATGAAGCATGGGTTTTATCCGTAATATATGATGCCTCGGCTAGGACTTAAGTTTTGAAATATGAATTCTAATAATATTAGAACAGAGATCACAATTGTTCACTACTCTTGTGCATGTGCGGAATTTAATGTTATATTATCGTTATTAATTATGTAATGATCATTATTTAGTTATCCTGTTTTTATTATCATAAAAGGAAAACAATCTCATTTTTCCTTATTATTAAATAAAAAATCTAAGAGTTTTAATTTAAGGGAATTATTTATCAAAAGAATTTGTAATTACTTATTATAATTATATTTTATAAACATTTCTGATAATTTGGATAAAGATTATGATAACTGAAACTGACACCAGATAAATAGATTTTTTGTTAATAACAAGGTTTTTTGTAAGCATAAATAAAATATATTTTAATCTGTGCAAAATGTTTGCATTTTTTTTTAACCGCTCAAACATGGGTTAGAATTTTTCTTTTATTTCATTCAAAAAAATGCAATTTGTAAATATATATCAACTTTAAACTAAACTAAATTAGCAGTTAAATGTGTTAACAAAGCATTCAGCACTTTAGTAGGTATCCAATAAATGTTTATTACAAATTACTTTATTACGACCAAAGTACATCTATTTTATAGCATGAAGGATTGAATCGCAATAAAATTGATTCAATAATGCTTTTGCTATTATCTGGTATCGATCGGAGTTTTATCATTTGCAAGTTATTAGGCGATAAGTGCATTGATATCTCACGATATATAAGCGTATGACAATTTGTATGGAAAAAGTTACTAATATATTATAAAACTGTAGATTTTCGTTGTTTTCATGAATTTATTTATATTTAGGGATGGAAACTTCGCGCTTATTCGACAGATCATTTTGGAATTTTGAAACTCATCATAGATTTTTTTTTAAATTTTATTTTATAGAAAACAGCAAGTCACTCTTCTACATTTGGTACCAAAATGATGAAATCTAATGTTTTCTAAGATTTACACGAGTACTACACATTTCAATAAAACTATTTTACGGATATAACTCGCGTTTATTTTTACATTTTTAAATTTAACCCGACGTTTCGAATGCTTTGCAGCGAACGTGTTCGCGGTAAGACGAGATGATGGTGTCACAAGAACTTACCGCGAAAATGATGAAATCTATTTTTTTTTTCTATTTAATTTTTGCACATTTAGTATGAAAGAGGTACTTAACATGTAGGAGGTCCACTCTTCAAAATGAGATGTTGGTATCTTGTGAACCTTCGAAATTATTCATCACATAATTAAGGAATTTCGAAACTCATGATAGATTTTATTTTGTTTTTATTTCATTGTGATTTGCAAGTCATTTATCTACATTTGGCGTCAAAATGATAAAACCCTTTTATTTTATTTTTTTTTTCCTTTTTATTTTTTTACACGTCTAGTACGAAATATAGTCAGTACGAAAGTCCCCTCTTCAAAATAACTCCATAACTGTGGTTCTATAATTCTATAATCACTGAAAAAAAATCGGCTTTCGCTATTAATATAAGATTGTGATACTTAAGTTATAAGTTCGTACTTTTGCTTTAATAATAAAAACATTTATTATATTTTATATGACAGAATCGTAAAATTATAATAATGGTTGAAGCTTCAGTTTTGTTGCTTTTGTTGATTATATCCTGTCTTTAATTATTGTTTTTATGAGTATTAGGCAATTGTATCGTAACGTTTATTATTAAGAAATTAAATTAATTATCAAGAGCGTATCTTAAGTTCAAGTAATTGGTTTCTTATTCCCCCAAAATACTTTAAAAGAATATTACTTGATTTTTATTTAAACTAATATGTATATAGAGGGAAATTGAACAGGACCTAGTCAAAATTATTTTATTATTAGAATGCCATATTGTACGTCGTAAAATAAGCTACATAAATATTTATATATAGTAAATAAAATTGTTAGTCCGCGTGTAACAGAATAATGAAAATCATGTGGAAAACTGTATGTAAAATATTTATTGTTAACATCGAACAAAGAACTAAATATATTTTCTAATGAAACATATTATATAAAAGACATAAATTCTAAAGACTGTAAAAGGCTTATTCAATTGTATCTAAATATGTATCATTAGCCATATAATATGTTTTAACTACTCACGATTGTTAATTTTACACTTAACGACATACACACTTTTAGTGGTAGAGTCTAGCTGTACTCACTTAGCTATAATTCATTATGGCTGGATAAACTGAGGTAGTACCATTCTGTCATGGAAGATCGGGATAATTTAGTTAGTAATGCTAAACTTTTTATTATGAGTTAGAAAGCAGGATAACTTTTCCCTTCTTCTTCCACATTTCCCCCTACTTTCGTTGCTTTCTTTATTTCTCTTTCTCCCTTTCCAACAATTAAAGGCAACAACATTTATAATGTCAAATGTCAATCGTCTGCTTTTTTTACCGTTTTATTTCATAAGAAAAATGTTAGCCATTGAGCCAATTGTAATTATTTGATAAATAATTCATAGAACTAATGTGTAGAAGAAAATAACGAATGTATTTTGATTATATTAATGATATTATTTTAAAAGAAAATTATACATTAAATTATATAAATAAACTTATTTTTATATACATATAGAATATCGTGTCGTTATCGTGTGGTATTAAAGCTTCGACAGCGAAGAAGATTTGTAACTGAATGGATGTAATTAAACGACAAAGAAACAATGGAAGTTGCCAAAAGCTGAGTTAATGTTGTGAGGACGACGTTTAATGGATTTGAATTGTTTATTTTGTATTGGATATGTTGAATGATATCAGATTGATGTTTTGAACTTTGATTATATTTTTTCAATTTTAGAACAAGCTCATTGTCTTTGTGTACGTTTGTCTTTATAGTTTCATAAAATGGCTGTTTAATATGGTTATTTGTTAGAAATTCAGTAACGAAAAAAAATTAACAGTCTTAAAAGTTTTATTATATATTATATTCCTATATGAAACTTTTAGATCTTATTAAAAACTAAAATATTACAAACATATTTAAGATTGCAAAGAGCACAGTTGACACGTTTCTAGTGTGTCTAATGTTCATAAATGATGTATATAGGAGCAGAATATATTTACTTTATATAACCTAGTACATGTCATGGAAGTCTATCGTAAAATATCGATGGAAGAAATCTAAATTGAATCGTGTTTCGAAGCTCGCTTGTCTATCACGTGTTTATTGGTAGTCACGCAGTTTAAAAGATTTACAGCGCCGAACTCGGATAGGCTGAGCTCAAATAAATCCTACTAAGCAAACTCGATGCAGTGCCAAAAAACTGAATCTATTTACTGTTTTCCTTTTAAAAGTTATCTAATATTATCAAAGTTTTTGATACAAGAACAATACAATACACCAATACGATATTGCAATTCCTTTTCGCGTCAAAAGTGACTTATATCCGAGGAAAGCAGAGACGGATCACTAATTTTTTATTTTTTTTTTTACATTTAAGAAAAAATATCTTAATGTCTGTTTTTTATTTATTCTTAGAAATATATTTTATTTGAAAGTAGCAATTTATTTTCTTTTTAATTAACGTTTCATTTCCTGAAGTAGTGTATTTTTACTTTCCACTTATGTTTTCAATTATTTTAAGGAAATAAGGTTTAAATCAAGTGTACTTTTATGTGAGAGCTATTTTAAGAACTTTTTTCCGCTTTAGTAGCCTTGGCATACATTAAAGATTTACGAGAATTAATATTAGATATACAATAGTATTATTATTTATTTTAATGAAGATTCAAGTTGTTATAGTTAAGACTTAAGTATATATATAAATATAGTTGTGAATGTATCCACGTGTTTATGTGTGTATGTATATTTGTGTGTGTATGTTTCTATGTGTCTATATGAAAGTGTGTAGAGTTCTGCATGAATACAGGTTAATGTATTCTTTTATAATCCAGGAGCTCTACATTTCTGTGTAATTTTGCATGCTCGTTGCTCGACAGTCTTATGTTTAATTCTATCTTACTTCTAATGATGTCCAACATTTCTCGTTATTAAGCTCACCAACAAAAAGAAACAATTTTGTCAATACATAAAAAAATGTAGAAGGAGCTTGAAAGACGGCTACTTAAATTTGATAAATTAAATAAAATTTTATTTATTTTTTGCTTATAAATATGATAGAATTTTTATTCATCAAACAATTTTAACGATTCTTAAATACAAATATACATCTTATGTATGATACTATCAAACTTATATATTTTTCTTCAGTAAATATTTCATATCTCCTACTCTATTTATGTACTTGAAACTTCTTTCATATATGTTTATGGAAGAGTGATTCATTATATTTATAGATGTTTTCAACTAAAAAGGTTCTTAACCTGAAGTTTCTCACAAACTTTTCTCTCTCGAGGTTCTGGTGCATATTTTTCAGAAAATTCAGGATGTTTTCTCAATTTACATAATTTAAGATAATCGTTTTAACATCAATGTTTTATGGTTATATTTTACATATTTAGATTTTAAAAAGATTTTAAATATATTTTCTTTACAATAGATTTAATGCATGAAAAAGAGTATTGTTTTTTTTTTTGACAAGGTCTGCAAGTTATATACTTATGAAATACCTCTTTTTGGCATGGCCAAAAATGCGACCCCTCACTTTTTTTTTTGTATTGCATAAGAATATTCAAGATAACTTACTTTGTGGATTATGGAGTTATATTCGGTACGAATCAGTTTAAATTCTAAGTTAATTATAATTTTGTAAAGAAAAAAAATCCAGAGATTCTCAGTAGTCTATGTGTTTTGAAATCACAAGTAGACACTCCAATTTCATCAGAAGTATTATATTATCAAAAATTATATATTCTTTATCACAACGTGGCTCTATATAATCAAAGCGAGTGTATCTTGTTAAAACTTAACTGATTTTAATGAGATTTCTGCTCTCGAGAGATTTAGTATATGCTGAGTGATTTAATAATAATTCTACCAGAATATGACTACAACCCTCTATCAAATTAGAAATATGTTTCTATAGGGTCTTTTTATATTAGTGTGGTGGAGAATAGTACCGGGTTACTCTTACTAGTTAGAAGCAATGTGCTCGTTTAATATATTATAATAAAACAGGTCATGTTATATAAATAATTTGAAAGTACTTTAGCTAAAGTACAGTCATATAAAAACAACGTCATCGTAGGTTTTGTTACGAACAACTGTGTCATATTAAAAAAACTGGAGTAATACAAGCACGTCATATTTTGTAAATGTGAATTGTAGTTGTTATTATATTTGATTCTGAATGTTACTAGCTGTTGGCCGTGGTTCCGTGTGGAATACAGGAAGATATATTCGTTCAGAATTATGGATCGAATCGGGGAAAAGAAGCATTATTCCGGATAGTAGAACGTTTTTCCAATACCTCTTTTTTTGTAAACCTACGGGTTGGAAGAGTTGTAGTATTACGATAGGTCTTATGATGGTAGTAATACCTATTGCATGGCAGGCTATAGTATATATATATATTATTGATAAAAAACTGTAAATATGCTATATTTAAGTATAAGAGTCAGTGCTTTTAAGCGTAACATTATTGCGGCATAAAGTTCAAGGTTTCATGGAAGCGCTTGTTGCCAGTTTTGCCACGTGTTGCCTGTGTTACTGGGACATTCAATTTAATATATCACAGCCAGAGAGGGACAGTTAAAATACAATTTCTTAGAAGGTTTATTGTATGAACTATATATTTAATAACTGGATGCTGCAATCTACTTTTTCTCCCCCCCAATACAATTACAAGTATCTTATGTCTTTATAAATTGAGAAAAATCAACTATTTGAAACAAAAAAATTGCAATAACTTAAAATAAAAGATTTTTTAAATATCAGTATATAAGTTATTAATTAATATTATAAACTTAGACTATCACATTATCGGCTCACATTATTTTATCTGAATTACTTTTTACTAATCCCTATAGCAAACACACCTCTTAAAAAATATAATAATCTTAGTTAAATGAAACACAAAATATAAATTATTTGTTAATAAAATTAATGCTTCCAATATAAAACAATGAATAAATTGTTATACCTTATTTGTGCACGTTATATTATCAAAACAGTTATTCAGAAATTTATTTTAATCGATAACCGAGCCATAACCATATCCAAAACAAATAATTACAATATATTGATATCATTGTAAAATAATATTCAGTAGTTATGCAACTTACAGTAGCAAATTGCTTTTATTAAAATAAGTGTGTTGAGACTTTCTCTTATTATTATTATATATATTATGTTAATCTTTGATGGAATTATATATCTTAAAATGAATATTACGAAACCTTTAGAGATGGAATTTACAACATTTTTTTATGTTGTTTTATAGTCCTTCCAAAATGTTAAGTTGTTTAATTTTTGTCATATTTGTTAATGTATAAATGGTTTGTGCTGATTTCTATTGTTTTAAAATAAACAATTAGATAGAATAAGAACCTTTACCATTTTGCCCCGGGATTGTAATATTCCATTAACTGAAATTCCATTTAAATGAAATTGAAACAAACTTAAGACATTTAAGTGCTATAAAGTTTCTAACGCTTTACCACTTATAGAGCACAGTTCCTAATGTCGAGAATAAAGTTACAAAAACACAATAGATCTGTAAATTGTAGACAGACTGAAATAAGGATATTGTACTAGCTGTCTGACAGAATACTAGCTATTCTCCCGGCTCTGCTTTTATGTTCCAGCTTTTGCTAACCGATCCAATTTTTCTACTAAGATTAATATTGAAATCCGTTTTTAGTTGTAAGTGTCAATAACAGATTTATGGATTGACCTTGTAAGAAGCCATCTAATGTTAAAGAGGTTGATTTCAATATCGGATTGTGGGTTTTTAGATTGAAACTGGTATTGCTATGACTAAAGTAATATATTATTAGTATAATTATTTTATTAAAATTAGGGAAAGTGAATAAGCTTAAATGACATGACACGGACTGACAAAGACTTTTTGAAAATATTTATTCGTTTTAGTGAAGCTTCAATTATATAAATATATTAATTCAAAAAGCATTCTAAAGTAAATGTTTATGACTTGTCATATTTCATTCATTTATATTTCCTTATTATAGAGATTATAGTAGCAATAAGTCTTTTGGTGTGACAAATGTTTTTCATCTTCGAATAGACAATTCATACGCGGGCAGGAAACAAACCTGAGAACTTCTAAGACGATATTTGAAATTTAAAAGAGCTATTCTGACTAAACATATAAATAGTTTCGAACAAGCACATTATATTCAGATAAGCCTCTGTAATATATATTTTTTCCCTAATCAACTATTAAAAAAAAACTATTTTGATGTAATTTGTCTTCATATATGTTTGATATATTTGCAGTGAGATCAACGATATAAACCTTGGTCTTTTGGTGGAAGTGTGGAACAAAGGAGTTATCTGGGACCGTGCGCTTGGCTACCACTACCTACCGCTCACCTCCGTTGCTTATGATGAGGTATAATTAAGAAAATATATACATACAAAAGTAAAAAGTATTTGTAGGCTGTAGAGTGCCAAAATTTATTCAATTCATTCAATTCATTCACACGTGTTCCGTAGAAATTAAATACATTACTTAATTTATTAATTATTCTTTTCTCTTGTAGCAAGAGTGCGGAGGGCGGTGGGTGGAGTTGGAGGCGCAGCTGATGATGCGCGGTGGCGCGGTGGTCGGCACAACCGGCCCCACCGGCCATACTTTGTTGCTGGACTGTCGATTCGAACCTCCGTTCGGTATGTATTTTTTACTAGCTGTGCCCCACAGTTTCACCTGCGTACTATCCTACTATAATCTCATGAACCTGCTGGTCACATCCAAACAAACATACATTTTTCGTTTTATGATATTAGTATAGACATGCATTTTATTTAAAATAGTGTGATGTTCCCACATTATTCTTCCAATATTGTGATGTGATGATGGTGTTTGTCCAGACACCATCATCTCGTCTTACCGCGAACACGTTTGCTGCAAAACATTCGAAACGTCGATTTAAATTAAAAAATGTAAAAATAACCGCGCTTATATCCGTAAAATAGTTTTATTAAAATGTGTAGTACTAGTGTAAATCTTAGAAATCCTTAACTATTCGATAATTAGACATTATTATTAATAAAAAAACAAAACAATGAACTGCTTGGGCGACTAGTCGACCGATTAGTCGGCCGTCTAGCAGCTGACTAATATGCTAGTCGACCATATATCAAGTTTTTAATATTGGAAGTGTGCAGTTTGTAAGTGTAACGTGATCATCTGATAGAAGCGGTTTAAGTTGAAGTTTAAGTAACCGTTATCTATATTACTAATTAAACTGAACTAAAGTTCCGATCTAAGTTAAAGGATAAAAAACTTTGACGACACTTACAAGATAAAGTACAAGTTTTAATGTATTAATAAAAGCTGGTTTCGATCGATAGATATATAATAAAATAATTTTATCAATCAGTCTAAGTAAAAGTATTTATTTCATTTGAAAAATGGTGTATATGGAACATCAGATTATTAATTTTTATTATTATTTATTGCACGGTTCAAAAAGAACCATATTCTTGGTCAATAAAATTAAAAAAGCTAAGATAACTCTTGAATCAATAGAAATTTTAGTTAATAAGTCTTTGTGGTAAGATTGTATTATATATTCTTGTATTAGCTATTGACAATTATACAATTACAGATCTTTTTAACAATATTATACAAAACAATGTATATATTTACTTAAACAAATATTGAGTATTTTAATAATTTTGTTTAATTAATATTATTTAAATTAAGTTTACTAAAAAATCAATGTGCTCTAATAAATATAATGTATTTAGATTAAAACTAATTATTCCAAGGGTTTAGAAATATATTTGTAAAGCGCTATTTTATTTTAGCGTCAAATTAATTTCAAGCATAAGCGCTTTTGGGCACATTCCTCTTGACCTACCTTTGGCTCGATTTCAAGATAACCACTACTGTAGGCCTTTGCTGTATTCCGTACCCTCGAGCAGCCGAGTAAGCGGCTGCCTTTTAGTAAATGAGAGCGACTTGCTTCATGACTATTTATGGACACGTGTAGGCAAATAATATGAGCATGAGCACCAGTAACAATGTTTTAATTAAAAAAAATTAAATATATATTTTTTTCAATAAATTTGTACCAAAAAAATATTGTTCCTTTAAAAATATATATATATTCTAAAATGTTATTATTTATTTGTTATAAACCTTTTTTGTTGTTTATAAAAAAGCAAAGGTATATACAAAAAAATATGTACCTAAAATAAAAAATACAAGCCTAAGAATTGTTGCTTCATACTTGGCAGAAATATCGAAAATTAAGATGGCGCCGCCAAACCATTCTTGCCAATTTATGATGTAGTTTCAACCGATGATAAGAATATCTCCCTTATTAATACTCCCTAAATAATAAATGTTGAAAAAATAAAATAGATTAGATTAGATTCATTAATGTAAATTGGAGTCCATAGACTAACTTGTGTCTTTATTAAGTTGTTCTTTTAAGTATTTTCATTTTTGTCTTTCAGTGATTTTAACGTACACAAGTGATCATTGGCAGTGATTGAAAGTGGAAAATATATAAATAAATAAATAAATAAATAAATAAGTAAAAGAAGAATTTAAAAAAATAATAAGATAAATGTACATTGTCTAGTTTCGTGTACAAGACAAGATAAGTGATATGTTCTGTCACTTCTATTTTCGTGCACATTTTAAAATATTTTATAAAAATAAATAAAATTTTCATTGAAGGTTAAGACCATTGAAACGTGTAATAGGATGAGATCGTTATATTTTTGTTATTTATGCTTAGAGTGGCGCCGTCTGGCCGCTTTAGTCTGGTCTCTGAGAAGGTCGACTTGACAGTGAATAGCTGTCTTATTTTCATGCAGACGATTCGGCGACAAGAAAATCAAAAATATATATTCTCCCATTGATTTTCTTGTTTGCCCTTAAAAGGACTATTAAGAAAATCAATCTATATTCCATATCATATTATACTTATTAATACTAAATTCCGCCTGCAGCTTCGCCGACGTCACTTTCTGTAGCCGTGAGTCTTTTTGGTCATTACAAAAAGTGATTTAATATTATTATTGACCGCCCGCCGAAAGATTCGACCTTAGTAAGTCAAGAGTCACTGTTTAAAAATACACCATTGTATTTTTAAACACACTTTAAGCTTAAAGCGGGTAGCTATTCCTGTCTTACTATTATATTTATTAATATTTGTGTGAAGGCATAATGGAAAACTTCAAGCATATTTTTCCTTGTATTACATTTGCTACACGAGGCTGCCATGCAAACTAGACTGACATCCGCCTCTTGTCTCCGCTTCCTCCAGATACGAGGATCGAAAAAGGGAAGTAGCAGACGAATGGAGTAGATTCTAACGACGATTTTGCAACAAATATATTTTGTATACAATTTACATGAACAGTTCGATAAAATAATATATTTATTAGGGTCAGATTCCGAAAGGTCTGAATTTAAGGTTATGTCCTCAAAATCCGTAGTTCTACATTATTAGGCAGTTTTTTCAGATTTGGTACATCGAGAATGAAGTGTTTTTCTTGTGTGATTTTAATATAACTTTTATTATAAATTTAAATAAGAAATTTTACATTTCTAACAATAATACCGTAATTAAAATAATAATGCCTTTATATTCTATTATTCTCATAGTGGAAGTAATTTTGAGTTTATTTAGCCTGAGAAGTATAACAGCTAGAACCGGTGTTGATTAATAATAATGTGTTCTTTGGAGTGTGAATTCTGGGTCATTCTTTGATGTTCGCCGTGTTTCCACCCTACGTTGCGTTTTGAAATACTTTCATTATTGTCCTAATCTCAAAACCTATTTAAACAATAATTTTCTAATATCAAATGGCATATTTCAAATTATGGATAAACATAAGCTGTCAAAGAAAATATTGTCCTGATTTTAAAACTTATTAATGATGTTCTACACACATTTCATTAGATATGCCAAAGAAAATTATTGTCCTAATTTTAAAAGGTATTTAAACAATGATATTCTTATGTCCAGAGAGAACATATTTAAAATTATGGATTATATAAAGATGGAAATAAAAATTATTACTTTAATTTCATAATATATTTAAATAATTATTTTTCTATAAGGGAACAATAAAACTATGAATAAATAAAAGATGAAAATAAAATATTATTCTATTTCAAAACATATTAATTTCCTAATGTCAAATGGAACAGATTTAAAATTAAGTATAACTTTAAGTAGAAAATAAAAACTATTATTCTTATTTCAAAACATATTTAAATAATGATTTTTGAATGTCAAATGGAACGAATTTAAAATTATAATATAAGTTAAATGTTTAAAAGAAACTGCAAATTTCCGCTTCATATTATTATCGACAACGCAACCATACATTGTATTGAAAAAAGAGCTGCTTCATTTGGTTTATCACACTTACATCTATACTACATACATAGTATGTCGAATTATAATAGCGAAGTAATACAAGCAAGTTTTAATATTCTAGCAACTTGATTTTTTTCCAGAATATCTTGTAATCGTTATTGTTTGCAAAAATATTGAGAATTTCAAAGTTGCTTTACTTTTGAATCTCTTTAAAAGTGGGTTTTCAAGAAACGTGATCAAACTTTATTTTTCTGTCTACATATTTTTTTTATCATACTACATTTTTTCGAATATTAGAAACGTTATCAAACTTCATTTTAATTTTTTTTTGTCGACATGTAAATTTTACATATTTTTTTTCATTATTCTAAATTTTCACGAATTTTTCATAATCCATATTGTTTACAAAAATGTTGAGAGAAATTTCAAAGTTATTTTACTTTTGAATTGTTTAAAACTCGATTTCTTCAAGAAACGTGACCAAACTTTATTTTTAATCTATATTTTTCTGTCTACTTCATTTTTAACAATTTTTATTAATGTTATCGAGTGATAAAGTTCGTAAGTTTGTAAGTACTTTTACGAACTATTGATGAGATTTCTAATATTCTTTCACCAATATTTGAACTGCCTTCTAGGGTAAAAGAATTCATACAGTCCAATTTAGCAAAGTAAATTCAACAATAGTTTAGCAAATGTTTTATTATGTACGCTAGCAACTTGTTTTCCGCGAGTAGAGTAGCGGGCAAAAATATAATATATTTACATAATTTGTTTAGAAACTACTGCTAAATGTTGAAAATCTTTTTCATTTACTAAATACGATGTATTTCATTATTTTGCAATAATCGTATTTGAGAGACATTTAAATATAGTAAAATTAAATTATTTAAAAATACTTTAATAGAGGCTTTATTCATTTAAATTTAATCTTTAATGATGGTTAAATATTTTGTAATAAACAAACTCTTTAAAATGCACATCTTAAGGCATTCAAACCTCATTAAGATAGCTGAATGTTAGAAAAAATAAGTTTCTGATCATAATAAAAAATGATTTAATAAGCAAAAAAAAAAATGATGAATTTGACTTTAAAATAACACTATTTAAATTAACAAAAATAAAAACATGTTGTTTTAGCGATGAAAAATATAGTTGGATAGTTTTACGCACAAAGAAAAAAATCTACGAGCCATACTCGGCACATGTCCATTTCCGCGTGACCTCAGCTACATTCAAAAATAGTTCTAGACAAATTGAAATAGAGTCGCGTCGCTTTGCTCTGAGAGTCGTGCATAATTGGATGGTTGAATGGTTGTTTTACGATGAAATGGGGGCATCTTCCGAGCTGTCGCGATGCCACCCGTTCTAATTATACTTTTCTAAAGCCAGTACTGCTGCCTAGTCGGCCGGCGTCCTACGGCTTACAAATTTGTCGAGGGTCTATGTAAGTATCTTAGCAAGTATAGTTAAGCAAAAATTATTTTTATTTTTTGTAAGTAATATAAATTTAATTTGTCCAATATCTTCGTCTCTTTCTATTTGTCTATGCACGTTTACAATCGATATAATGAAGTGCACACTTGTTAATATGTTAGAGGGAGGAAGCATTAGTTTATTACGTCGTATTTTAATTTTATTATGTTACAACTATAACGTTCATAGATGACCTGGAGGTTGCAGATGTTAGGTTAATAATAATTGTATATTGAAGCTAAGAATTATCTAATCAATTGGATTGCATATTTCAGTGTTTGTAACATCCGATGACAATAGAAATTGTGTAGCTTATTTGCTTGAGTGCTAGAACTCTCGTAGCAAAGAACATTGTTTTTATACGTGTTTGTATTAGATTTTTATCGAAGGCCATTTTGTATTTAACTTGTTGTATCAACAATGGATTTTGTTTATAAATCAAGGTTTTTCAATTATAATTTTTATCAAAATCTGTTCAATTTATTGTAGCATATATCATGATTTTGCAAGCATTGATATCAATATTTATTACAAAGTATAAATGTTGTTACTATTAAGTGTTTCGTTGCAGATAAAATTCATATAACTACATATTAAAATAAACCTTATATATTAGTGTTATATTGGTTATATTACTTTAGCAAGATATAAATATTTTTATTCAGTTTAATGAAATTTACATAAAATCCACATATATACAATATACCCAAACTACTATTTTAAAATTTAATCAAACCCAAAACATACATTAAAACATACTTTTGAACCAATGTGATACGATATAATTTTTAATTAACTAACTGTTGCGACTGGTTTTGCCTGAACTACAGTTAGTAGCGTGCGTTATAAAAGCATTTGCTTGACTATATTTTAAACATACTATGCAAACATTATCTTGACCAAAAAAATAATAGTATTTTTGTATTTATACATATGTATGTGTAACATAAAAGATACAAAATACTAATTGTTGTAAAGTGTGCGTGTCCATGTACGTGTGTAAGTGTGTCTTTGCGTGTGTGTGTGCGTGTGTGTGTGCGTGTGTGCGCGTGTGCATGTTTAAAATAGACCTTAGGAACTACACTAGTATTCTTTAATAATGACACATTTTATTTTCATACCAATAGATTTAGGAATGCTTCGAAAATTGCAATGCTAAAAAGATTTTATCAAATCAAATAGATGGGTTTCCAGATTCGTCCTACATTCAAACTTATAAGCTCTAACTCTTTATGTTTTTGTAAAGTTAAATGTTGCATGATATTTTTTATAGCATTGCGTGTTGTAATACCATTACATAGTACTTTTATAATACAATTTTAAATTCTAGAAATAGGAGACCTATTGTAATATAAATTACTTTTATTTAATAAGATGTTTAGTCTAGAGCAGTGTTTCCCAACGTGGGGCGTACGCCCCAAAAGGGGGCAATTTGGGAATTTAGGGGGGCAATTTGGGAATTTTCGGACTGTGAATTTTAATATGATTGGCTGTTTGTATAGTTAAAATGTTAAATTTTGGTATGTAAGGGGGCAATTTTGAAATTTTGACATGTTTAGGGGGCAATTTGAAGATTTCTAATGAAAAAGTGGGACATGAACTCAAAAAGGTTGGGAACCACTGGTCTAGAGTATATTATTACTGACTGATTTTAGTCTTAAACTAAGTAACTACTTAATGTTTTATTTGAAAGTGTTTTGTTTTATTGATTAGTAGATTGGCTTAAATTTCTTACAAGTAGTTTTATTTCATCTCGTACTTTATTTATTAAATAATAATATTCGGATAAATATTTTATTTTAGTTTCAAACACTGAAAATCAAATTGAAAAAAAATTAAAAAAAAAAGTTTTAGGTGTACATTAAATTTATAGTGCATTACTAATAAAAATATTTATACCCAGTAGAATTTATTCTCTATTTGTCACTATCTTCCTAACGATTTATATCGCAGGTGTGAAAGTGACAAAACAGAATATGTTATACTGGGTATATATATTTTAAAAAGTTTACATAAAACTAACAAATTATCATAGTACATATTTTTATAATTTTGTATAATATTTTAATGTTATAGTCACGCGATTTTCTTGCTACGATAGTTAAAGCCAAAAATATTTTAATTGCTTTTACACTTCATACATTTTTATTTTAAACTAGCTTTTATTATTTATAGCATTTACACCACAATGAAAAGAAAATGGCGTCATTATGTAACAAATGTTGCTTTTATAGTCTACACGTACGTTTGTTCACCATTATTAAAATGGAGCTCAAGAAAATGTATTTTTAAACTATAAAAATCTTCTTCAGGTATTGTGTCTCAAGAACTTTTCATCTATAAAGAAACTTCTACTACAAAGGAGAGAATATATCTATATCTTACATAGTTATATGGGTCATAAAACCTGACCTTTTTATTGATATTTTTTATAATAGATAATGCTCTTTAGATTATTATTTCAAAGGTAGATTTAAGCTAAGGTATTCTTAGACTTGTATTAATAAAAAAATATTATTTTCAGATGATCTTTGATGGTTATAAGTCAGGTTTTCTATTGATATTTTTTAATGTATACTGTTTTATAGATGACATTAACATCATTTTAAAGGTAGATGAATTATATTTTTGACTTATATTAGCAAAACAATTTGTGTTTGAGGTAATAAAATATGATCTTTGATGGTTTTACAACGGGTTTTATGGTTAAGATAATTTCAATTTTATGAAGTGCAATTAAAAAACATAAATTATTTTTTTAACGAATGAAAATATTTGATAATTAATTATATATTATTATCTTGATAGAAACGGCTCAAAAGCCTACGTTTAATTAGATTTGAGAGTGCTATTGTTGTAACTATGAAGAAATGTTTGTTCACACGTAATCTACAAAAAATCTTGACCGAAAAAAAAAAATCTCAGTCATTAAGTATTCTTGATGATGAAATATGTAAAACTAACATCATGTAAAAATAAAGGTTGTTAAAGAGAAATTCAATTTTTTTACCTGAAATATGTCGACTGCACAGTTCTTGCAAAACAAGTGCTAATTAAAACGTTATTCATTCCATGCAGTACGTAACCCATATTTTTATTAATAAAACTAGTTTTTACACGCGGTTTCACCCGAGGAGAAATAATTTAATTTGCTACATATAAATAGATATAGCTCATTTTACTCAATATAGCATTCTAAAGAAGAAAGAAGTTATGATATTGTTCTATTAGTTTTTTGATTTTTCTTCAAAATGCTTTATCAGGTACATTGGATCATAGTTTTATTACAATTACAAATTTCAAATAAAGATTTTTTTAAATATAAGCCATATTATACTTGTTTAGTTTAATATAGATTAAAAAACATTTACATAGGCAAGAATTGAACTTGCGACATCTAGGGTACCATCTTGTCGTTCTAAAATTGAGCGACTGCCTTTTTATCTGCCTTTTTGAATCTGGATGGAGTCGGTATTTAATAACCTTCTTTGGTAAAATTATTCTTTTTTTCAGGTCGTTCTTGTGCAATATAATATTCTATATACATTTTTAAATTAAACAATATCCAGTTTCTGTACAGAACACTTATATAAAGAAAGCAATTTGTTTCAGCTAAATGAGAGGCTATTTTTAAAAGTACTCGTACTTCATTAAATATCTATTTCCCTCGTGATTTTGTTGAGGACAAAGTTATTCAGTAACTGGATTGCATTGCCCGCAGCCTGATAGCGTATTACCGATATACTGATGAAGAAACAGATGAAATTTTGCTAAATTAGGTCAGTAGTTTGTTAACGCCTTGATTGAGATTAAGGATCTTAAAACAGTGCAATATACAATATACTGACATTAAACTAGCGTATAAGACTCTAAGGAATATAAAAATCGACAATATTCATTCTCAATTGTTCACTGGGCACGGCGGCTTTGCTGAATACCTACATAGGTTTAAGTTGAAGAACTCACCCCACTGCCAATGCCAATGTGATGCTAATGAAAATGTGGTGCACCTCCTAGACAATTGTGAAATTTATAGCAGACAGAGAAATGATGTAGAGTTGATTTGTGAACGAAGGGTCGTTAAGGAGAATTACCACACTTTTATGGAAGATGAAAGAATAAGAGGGAAATTTTTGGAATACGCCATTAAAATTGTCAAAGCATCAAACAAAAGAAATGGAGCTACGCAAAGACTAGACTAAAAAAAAAAAAAAAATAATAATTAAATAAAATAAAAAAAAAAAATAAATAAAAAAAAAAAATAAATAAATAAATAAATAAAATAAAAAAAAAAAAAATAAATAAAAAATAATAAATAAAAATAAAAATGAATATAATAATAATGATTTATTTTTGTTTTGTTATAACTAATTAAAGTCACAAACGTCACAAAATAAAAAGTGACGATAAATAATAATAAAAAAAAAAAAAAAAAAAAAAAAAAAAAAACAGTGCAATATATAGGCAGTGCTGTAAGTACTACATGTAGTATATATGCTGTTTTCAGTGTTTCTGGATACTCAAATATGTTGAGGATATTAGTTTGAACTACTGATCGAAATTTTAGACAAACAATCCGCTTTTTTGATAAGAGATTGAAGAGTTATTACTGATTAAATAAATCACACAATCTTCCTCAATAAGTGGGTTAATTGTTTCTTTATTACGACTGGTAAGTTAGTTAGTACGTAGTGCGTTCACATAAACTTTTTTATATGATATAATTATCATACTTTACATTAAAAATTTTACTATGTTTTTTATTTCAATTTTAATCGAAGTATGTTATTCTTTTTGATTATGATTCTATTTATTTATATTTTAAGATTATAAAACGTCAGATCTTAGAACGAGTTGCCAAAAGGTTCATTAAGGACTATAGAAAAAAAACTGGTATTAATTTGTCTTATAAATAGCATTAAGAAGCGTTTTCAATTGTAATTTTTGATGCAAAAATAGTAATGAGGAATTAAATTATCCAATTTGGATAAAAGTCCCATAAAAATAGAGATACTAAAAAAATTAAACAGTAAAAAACCAATAATAAATTATAGTAAAGTATCTCTTTGACGAACGGCTAAGAACTACGAGTTCTAACTAAAAAGCTATGCAAAAACTTCTTGGAAACTATTTTAGAATTTACTAAAGTGGTTGCCTTGGTGTGCATAATTTAGTTGAAGTTCTATACAAATTCGCCAAGTTAGATTCAGTTTCGTTCGTATTAGATTAACTTAAATTGAGTTTCAAATTTATAAAGATCGGAAAATAGTAATTTTGCATAAAAAAATATATTTATATATTACAGCAACTCAAATAAACTTTGCCTTATGTTAAAAAAATAATTGAATGGTGTTATTTCTGCTTAAAATAACATCAGTATGACATTTTTTTTGCAGATGCGGAAGGCACCGGGGGCGCTGATCTGCAGCGGAAGTTGGATTTGCTCAACGGCGCCCTCGATGCAGAACGCGCTGAGCAGGCGCGTCGCCAGCTGCAGTACGTGGCACATTGTGAGTTCCAAGAAGTTCAGCAAACTATGTTCAGTTTCCATTTTAATAGGCTTTTAATAAATCGTTTTGAAGCGATGAAACCGCTTGTTTCGATTCTTCATCTTTTGTGCGTTCTTCTGTTACGTTTGAACAATAATAACTTAAGAAATTTCCGTAACAAAAAAATGTATCTTCCGACAAAGGAAGGAATTTTTTTTTGGTGTCATTGATTATAATTTCCTTTTCAAAATAAGGGAAAAAGTGATAAATATAGAACCTCATTTCAAAATATTCAGGTATAAGTATTAAAGCTTTGATATTTTTCAAAGAAAATATGTAATCAGAGCAGCTAAAAGCCCATAAAGCATATTAGAAAACAAACTTGATGTCTCAAGAGATTCAATACCTTTTATCAGTTTCTTATTTAATATTTCAAACATTTCCAATACTTTTGATATAAATAATAAACGAGTGGTCTGGGAAAATAAATCAACTTGAAACAATATAATGCCAAAGTAATCCAGTTGTATCAAAAAATATCTTAATAAAAATGTTTGTAATATCTATACTAGCTTGTGTTTTTGGTTATGCTCGTTAACTTTTTGGTTTGAATTTGAATGAAATATCTATCGCAAAAATACGTATTTAAAAAGATATTACAAATTACACTAGTTTTACTATCTTTAATAAGTTTATTATTTTATGATATACATTAAAACTAGTTATCTCATTTTGTTGATTTTATACTTGTATAAAATTTGAAACGTTCAGAAATCTTATTGAAGAATTATCTCGTAAAAAGTATAAATGTACATCTTTGAATTCAGTCTATAACTTCAAATAAATCCTATGAAAGACATTTTCCATTGCGGTACATTTGTGAAATTGAAGCATAACAGACAATGCGAAGCGTAGTTTTGCTATTGGAAGCACAATAGAAAACAAAACAAAAAACGTGGCTGTTGCTGAATATAGTGTTGTAGTTCGCTAGATGGCGCTACTGTATAAAATAGATCGCGTTATCATCATAACGCTCTTTTGTATATCCGATAATTTTGAAACAAAAGCAATAAGTATTATTAAAGAATTTAAGAAATTTGGTGTTTTTAAATTATGTTGTTTTTATTTATTTATTTATTTATTTATGTACAATGGCGGACTTAATGCCTTAGGCATTCTCTACCAGTCGACCAAGGGTGATGCAGAGATAAAAGAAGTAGGTGCATAAAGAGGAAAACAGAAGAAAAGAGCTAAAATAAAATGTTATATAATAAACGCTTAGAAGTTTATGATAATTATAATTTAAATACTTATAATATCCATATATTACATATAGGTACATAAAAATATATATAAGTAATAGAATAAATATTTTATGGTATTTCATTATCATATTTCCAAACTATTTTCTTATTTAAAACAAGGAACTTTTTAAAGTTTTTTTAGATTAAGAACTGTTAGAATGCGCAGGCAAATTGCTGGTTAGTTTTAAATATGGTTAAAATAAGTACTTTGTTTTTATTTAAAATTTCGTGAGCCATTATTACTATTATATATCTCGAAAATATTGACAAAATTTTCTCGATAACTTTCTAAGCCATTCGGGGCCAGATGCATGGTGCATCTGTGTATGGTGAAATTGGGGTGTGAATTTTGCAAGTTTATGAACAAATATCCGATGTAGGCCAGCTGTAGACACTTGCCTGTAGCTCGTATACGGACGGCATCGGTAGGGGCAGAACTACCCACTTACAGAATATCGGCGTAAAGCACGTCTAAATAATAATTATGTTTCATATAGCGAGACAGTTGGATATTCAAACCCCCTCCTTTATTTCTCCGTATGTAATATCCTCCATTGTTTGACATTGCTCATGGATGGGGCTGCATTCACTTTTTGCATCTTCATTTTTGCACATATCTTTGCAATCCTTAGTCATCGAAACCTATAAAGAAATTTTGTAACAAACCCTTATTCGTTATGACATACGAAATTCCTTGGAAATAATGAGTGACGTCACGTGCTTTAAAGTGAAACGCGACTGGGTTTAGAATTGCAAATTCGTATTCTCTATGTCACAAGGTAAGTTGTCAATGAACAGTTTTGATAGCACGTAATATATGACGTGACAAATTTTGACATTGGCATAGAGTCTACGATGCCACGAACTTCCCATGATTTTTTCGTAACGCGGTAACATGTCTATCTGGTTATAGCGAAAAAGGGACCTGCTACTTTATGTTTTGATTACTACATTTATTGAGTTTTTATTATTTTAAAAGATTAACGTTTTTTTATTATACATAAAGCTATGTATCTAAGTACTCTGTATATTTGAACCACGTTGGTTACCGATAACATTTTCAATCTTAGGCACTGATCTGTATCTACTGAGCTTACCCGAGAATCAGAGTTATCTAGATCTTTTAAGCTTTCTGTGCAAGATTGAAGTTCATTTAGATATTGATTTAGTATATCTTTGCTTTTTTAGTCATTACAATAAAATATTTAATTATGTACTAATAATATACACTGATTATATTATTAGTACATATTTAGTTATTTTAACAGTTAAAAGCAAAGGGTTTAAAGTTTTAAAAAGCCTAGTAATTAGTTTTTTTATTCAAAACAAGTATTTGCGGTCAGTAAGATTAGTTCACTTATTGAGCTGGAGCTTCAGTGTTATGTTAGAACAGTAAGAGGTACTATCTTTTGCTGTTTATACAGTCTCTATGTATATAGACCCAAATACTTATATAATATTTAGTTGCAAAAAATACTGTTAGGAATAATTGTTAAAAGTGGACTTAGATGTTTTCATATTATATTTTTACAGCAGGGTATTCTGAGGACTCAGACTATACGTCAGACCTGAACTACCCGGTGGGCCAGCACGCCAACTGCAGCGCATCGCAGTTCAGGAGCGCTGCGCATCAGATGCATACGCCACAGGTACAGGACAAACAATGAATACTTTTGATTGATTGATTGATTGTATAATTGATAGTTCGAAGTTTCTATCTACTTATAATTATATTGTTTGACACGTGTTTTATATTAAATAATTCTGTTCAATACACCGAATTACAAAATAGACAGTAAGATATTAGAAATATTTTTGAATAATTAAAATAATGTAAATTTAAACTGATATGTACTATTAAATATTAGTGTATTATCATCAGTATGTACGTTTATGTTATATATATATGTTTTAATTTGTATTTGAATCCAAATTTTGTATACTTACAGAGGTCCTTAGAAGCGTCCCGAGAAAACTCATATGAGAGAGAAGAATATCATCTGCATGGGGACACCGACCCGCTCTATTATAATAGTCAACCCAGAACTAATAGGTACCTTTAAATAACTTTATATCTGTAGTGTATTAAAAAACCTGTATAAATAAACGCCTGTGCTGTAAGTTATTTTATTGTATTGAGAGTTTTAAAATTTAGACTTATAAAACCGTATAGGTAGGATAGTGCTTAAGAAACCAAATTCATCTGTTCGCCTAGCACATAAATAATAATCCAATTATCAACACTTACAATTTATACAAACCCATGCATTTTCATTATATTTTATAAGTTATAAAGTAATAGTTCGTAAGAATTGTAGTATCTTTAAAATCAATTTTAAGGGACTTCTGAGAATGAATTCTTATCTGATCTCTATTGTACAGTAAAGCTTTTTTTTCTATATACTGTATATTTGCCATAAGACAATATCACTATTACGGTCAAAGCAATAATACTATTTGAATAAACCAACGTAACTTTACTCCACCTCCCCTTCTGCACTTCATTTACGTTATTCCCTATTCGACTCAAAATAAAAAAAAAAATATTTACGTTTAATTGTACTACTAGTGCTCAGAACATGACCGAACAATATCCTCAAGTTTGGAACCGGACGCTTATGAGCATTTGTAGTCAAACCGTAGTAATCGTTGTATTTGAAAAAAAAAACTTACCTAACTTTGGCGATATCAGCTAACTGTCTATTTATTCTAGCGGTTTCTATCACTGTACAACATATAGTTTAGTTAAGTTAATGTGTTGGTATAAGCGTCCCACTACAATTTTGAAGCTTGTTTATATAAGCTAAAAACAAAAACGAACTAAGAATTGAACCTTTAAGAACGCCTAATTATACTAAGTATTCGCAATGTATGTATATGTGCACGTATGTTATAAAGTATGTTTTCATTTCATTTCAGGATAGAGACGTGGTCGCAGTTACATGCGCAGGCGAGTGTGGAGTCAGCTATATCTTGGCGGACAGCCACTGACTGGCAATCGGGAGGTAAAAACTTTTATCTTGTTATCTATAAATCTAAAATGATGTTATAATCCTGTATATTGTGGTCTCAAAATATGTATCTAAATTTTCAAAATTTTTATTTTGTAATTTAATTTTTTTTTATTCCTCTATATAGATTATTAAATTAAGAATACCAATTTAAACAAAATATTAAAAGTTTTCTTTAAGATACATTTTTAAAAATATCTTAATATTGTTTAAGTATTGAATATAGTTATAATTTTTACTGCAATATGGCTATTTTCATTTCAGAAGAACAGAGAAGGCCAAGTCTTGAGCGTCAAAACACGTTATACGATGATAGTATAGGATACGGGTATGACTCATACACCACTAGTACGCACATTAGGTAAGTTATACTATTCAAATAAATTTTTGGCTTTTTATATAATTATCCAGCTTTACCCAAGTAAATTTATCGAAATTGAGACGCCTTCTTTTGGTACTGATCAGTTTAGGCTGCCATTAGAACACGCTCCGAACTTATGAATATGGGACCCAGATGGTTTCTAAGCTAATTTCGATAAAATTAACTTGAGTACAGTAGGATAATTATATAATAGTAATAATCGACCACGAAGTCTTAATATTTTTACATAGGTGTAGAATTACCTAAATTAGTAAAAATATAAAGTAGCAAAAATATATTTCAAAGGGTAAAATATAACATAACTATTACGATTGATTTAAAAGAATAAATAAAAAAATATCCTTATGATATAATACTAATAATATCAGCATGGTATATATGGTTATAATATTATCGTCAACAGGGACCATTCACATTTATCTCAGCAAGCAAGCTACGAGGAGTATTATGACTCAAGCAGCTACCCGTGTCCGTACGAGCCGTGGGCGGGGAGGTACTTCTTTGAGGAGTCCCTCGGCCTCACACCTACGGAGTACGAAAACATCGTTAACAAACGTCGTTCTTCTGTCGTTCAGCTCCCCCAAATGCCGCCTAAACAGGTTATAACTGTTCCAAACTTCCTTGAAATTTGGATTGCAGGTCTTCAAAATTAATTTCAATGTATTTTTTTTTGGATATTGGACATATTTTCAACTTAATACAAATTATTTAGTTTCTAGGGTAAAAATTATTTAATAGTTTTACCCATTTTATAATTTATTTATTTTGATACTGCATTTGTTTTTATAATTCATTTTTTTTCATTTCATTTAATCTGCAGTGTTTTTCTAGAATAATTTTGTTTGGTTTCTAAAACTACATAATTTGAAGCAATTTGTTCATCTCAAATATTGTTTTTATTATAGTTACCACCATCGTCTCGATATTCTGATTACAATGAGATGGCGCCGTACAGACCTCGGCCGCGACGGACAGCAGCTAGTCTTCCAGGTAAAAATACTTTTTAAAGTTAATTGCGTTCGTGAACTTGAATGTGCCTCAAAATTTTATGATTAAATATAAATAAATTTATAGCAACACCTTCCTCAACGCCGAAGCGTGGTCGAGCACTACCCGTACCTCCGGGTAGCGAGTCGGGATGGGGTCGTCGGGGCCGTCGCTTGCCACGACCGCCTCCCGTGACGGCTACGACACGACTCCCATCCGCTCAGCCGACGACTGCGCACACGCACGTGCCTTACACCAAAGGTAAAACAATAAATATATACTAGGAGCGCGAACCAGACCTTAATTTTGACTTGCTGCGTTTGCAAAATCTCGGTATGTGTTAGCATATTGAGCGAAGCGTGGTGCAAACAGGACCGAAATTGCATTTTCAAAATGTCGACGCATTCTGTCCTCAACAATTAAAAAAAAATTCTATAAAAAAGAAAAAAAATCGGCACGCGCTTGTTATTGTAAACCTAAAGTTTCCCGCCAAAAATTTTTCGCATTGAATTCTATGGGATTTTAGTTTTTCCGTGATTATTTATCAACGACATCGAATATTTGATTTTTTTAAAAGCACCTGACGTCTATCTACACTGATCTAGACTGATGTCTATCAGTGTGCAAATTTGTAAATGTTTGGATATACCGTTTTTGATTGTTGCTTGCACAAAGGATGAAGAAAAGTCTCTCATAGAGATCTTCGCTCAATAAAAATAAAAATAAATACATATATATATTTATTATTATATATTTGATAATATTGATAGGTTAATCTTTTAACTTGTATTTATTTTACCGCAGAGCCCGACAGAACTGTCCCAGATGTAAGTTTTGGTTATGACACTTACAAGATTCAATCCCAACGTCAAGACACTGTCACCGAACAATATCAAGATACCAATTATAATACGAAGTACGTACTATGTACCGTAAATTATTATAACCAGTTAATAAATAAAATATGTTGAAATTATTACATAAAACATATACTAGGTAAATCTTAAAAACTGGATTAAAAAAATGCATTAAAATAAACGGATTTTATGGATGAACCAAAGTTTTGGTTATATGTTAAATTTTTAATTACAACTCATCGTTTCAATTAAATGCTATTTGTAACATAGTTGTTTTTAATGTTTGCTTAATTTAATAACATGAAGTGACTGGTTTTTTATACATTATATTAAAAGAATTATTTTTATTTAATATTTTTCTACAGTTATGACGAGGACGGCATGCAACCTTTCTTCGATGAGACTCCTCATGCTACACCACCAGCTGCAACAGGTATCTAAGATAAACCGTACAAAAGTAAAAGAAGAAACTGAAATTATTATTTTTTGTATTTAATCTATATTATATAACAAGACGATTACATCTTGTTTACCCATTAACCAATAATATTTGTAGTTTACAATGCAAAATACGTCTGTTTTGATTTATCTCTGACACTGAAAATAATTTCAATGTTTCGAGATAAAAGTTTCCGTTATGCGGTCATGGCTATATTAGCAAGCTCAATTTATAATCAGTTTGTGTTTGTATCTTAGTAGAGAATGATTGTTCAATTGTTTAATAAATTTTACGATGAATTAGCTTTTGTAATATTCAAAAATGTGTTTGAATTTACAGCTCAAAAGACTACATGGGCGGAAACGGAAAGTACCACTCAGTTTTCTTACCCAGTTACAAGTGAAGTAGAATCTGTGATACCCAAATCTGTGCCATCAAAAATTAGTTCATACATTCATCCGCCTGTTACACCTAAGCAAGATATTTATAGTGAACAAAGTTATCAACAGTATGACCCAAAATACGATAGTAAACAAGCAATTTTAAAGTTTCGCCAGCAAGACCAGATTTATCAAGACGAAACCTTATCCAATCAATATTTAGGCCAAAAGACAGATTTAGGATATGAATATCAAACTGATCAAGATTTTCAGTTTAAACCAAAGCTGGAATATGACGTTGAACGAGAGTATAAAAAGCAGCAGGAGCTAGTACAAATGGAACAAACTTATTTTGAAGACCTTCATCAATTTCAGCAAAGTCGGCTGCATCAACAAGATCGATCACTTCAACAAAATCAAGTATTTCAGAAAGATCGAATTCACCAAAAAGATCAAATTTATCAAAAGGATCGTTTGCATCAGAATGAACCAGTACAACAACATAGGTTACCCCAAAAAGATACAGTTTATCAACAGGATCCAGTATATCAACAAGATAGAGTTTATCAAGAAGGTAAACAGTTTCAACAAGATCAACATTATCAGATTGATCAGCAATACCCGCAAGATCAAAAATATCAACAAAATCGACAACATCAAGAAAAACAATATTATCAGGACCAAAATTACCAACAAGATCAAACATTTCAACCAGAACAATCACAATATCATCAGGAATCATTCTTTGCACAAGATCAACAATATCAAAAACCACTCGACCAACAACAGCAATTAACGCAACATCAAGAATATAAAAAACAACAACATGAACAAGAATTATATAATAAACAACAACAAGAATTTCTTCAAAATCAGCAACAACAGCAATTCTTACAAGACCAACAACTTTTACAGCAACAGCAACAACAACAACAACAACAACAACAAGCGATGCAATATCAGCAGAAACAACAACAACAATTGCTACAGAATCAACAACAACAACAACAACAGCAACAGCAAAAACTTCCAGCTCAACAACTTCAAAGTACTGTTTTGACAGGTGCAGCTACATTAGGTTCATTTATGGCAGGAGGTGCTAAAAAACTTGGTAGTTTCTTTGGTGCAGCTGCAGCAGCTGTAGCCACTCCAGCTGCTAGTCAGCAACAGCAACAGCAACAACAGCAACAACTACAACTACAACAACAACAACAACAACAACAACAACAGCAACAACAACAACTACTACTACAACAGCAACAAAATCAACATCTTAATGCAACTTTAAACACAGGTCAAGCAATACAATTACCATCCATAACAGCTTCAGTTACTAGAACGTCACTCACCACTTCCTCCACTATGTATACCACATCCGTCCTTGAGGATCCCTCGTTAGTGCCCGTTTCTTCTGTGACAACAATCGCTCCGTCATTACCAAGATCGTCATCACTGAAAAGACAGGAATCAATACAACGACCATCAGTGCGTCGTACAAGGACATTACCTGATGCCCCGGATGATGCATCTCAGGGGAGTTTTGATGAAAGTGCCTACGAGGATGAGTACAATAAGACTGAACTTGATCAAATAGATCGCGATAGAACATCCCTGGACAGGTATCGTGACGATGACTTTGTTCATGATATTATCCATGAAGATGTGGTAGAGGAAGCGAAAGCGCTAGATGAAGTTAGCATACAAAAAACTGCTTCACCCACTAAAATAGTATCACAAGTTCGAAAACCTTCGGTTGATAGTTATCATAGTCAAACTCCTTCAATATTAGATAGAAAAACTTCACAAAGTTCCTTCATATCTCAAAAGGAAGAAAAACTGGCTATACCAACTACTTTAGAAGGTAAAAAGTTTTGTTTTTCTTTTAATGAACTCTTATCTACTACTAAGTAATAAAATATACAATTAACCTAAAATTAATAAATATTATTCGGTTAATTTGTATATAATATGCAAATGATTTCTAACATTAAAATATATATCTAGAAAATAACCGATATTGTCTAGATATATAATTATACATTTTTCTTTAGTAGAATAACTTATGATTAAAATAAAATAGAATCTTTTTTTTATTACTATATTTAATGAGTTTTTTACAAATATTAATACGAAAAAAAAAAATCTATAAATTATATGATATTCTTTCAGAACAAGCCATTGATAAATCAAAAGTAACATTTCATGAAGAACGCACAACTTACCACGAGGTTCCTGACGAGCAGGACAAGTTCGAAAGACAAGAATCATTTGATCAGGACACTGAATATCAAGACGACCAAGATCTATATCAGGATGAAACATTTAGAGAAGATGAGAAATTTACAGATCAGGAAAGATTTAATGATGCTGATGACCAGTATCCTGAAGACAGTGTCTTTAATGAAGATCAAGAAGGGCAAGAAGAGGAGCAGATGGATTTTCAACCAGAGCAGCCCAAACTTACGCCGAAGCAAAGGTGGCATCGTGCGTACAACAAGATCGTCATGCAGCTGAACGTGAGTCATTTTATTTTCTAAACGAGTAAAGCAGACGTTTTTTGTATATATATATATGTATATCATTTTATTTTTCAATATTACATAAAACTTTTGTTTAAATGTCTGTTTTAATCGTTTTTATATTTTAATTATATTTTTTACTGCAAATTGAGATTTAATACATTTTAATAGAGAGTTGTAAAATGTGTAAAAAGTGAGGTAAGTGTCTCTTTATGTGTTAACCAAAATATCTTTCAACGATTTTTAAGTAAATTGACGATTGATTACTTCGAAGATATATTTGCGATTTTATATCTTAAATATTAGGTATATTCTCTTCTCTATAAATTATTATATTAAAGATAGTTATCACTACAATCATATTCACATATTCTAAAGAACCTTTTCGAGCATATCAATATAAATCCGACTAATGTATATAACATTACACTTAGAATTTAGTTACGACTGTCTGTGCTTAATCGAGTTAACACAATCGAACTTAATCAAAGGTTGTCTAGCCCTGTCGGTGTCGAAGATAGAGTTAATTACGTTGATATTGACATCTGAATTGGCTGGTTTTGTCTGACTTTTTTCACAATTTAATTCAGAAAATAATTTGATATACCACAATATTTATAAGGAATTTAATTTATAAAATTAATTATTGTTATAAAAATAAGTCGATACACTAGTGTAGACTCGTTTTATTCTATTATATTGATAAGAGTTTGTAAGTTGGTTGGTTTATAAAATCATATGATTATGTGAAATATTCTTACACTGACAATGTCCTACAAACTATAGTGTTTTAATCCCGCTGTGAAAAGTCGTTAGAATATGAACAACTGCTGAGAAATGTGAAAATGCTGTTACGTTTCTGAACTATTAATGGTTTGACCTTGCTCATAACTAAAGCTATAATACAAGGACTACTTGTAACGCCAAATTAGGATCGTAACATGAAAAAGTTTTAGGCATATTTTGAAATCTTTTATTATTTATTTAAGAATGGTATATTATTTTTGTTATGGAATTTTTGGCTAATATTTTAATGATCATTGAGGTATGTTGGATTGTTTTTAATTTTATAGAGTTTATTTAGTTTTTTATTTATAAAAATAGGCTTAAAAGTATATACGGAAAATCAAAATATATAAATAAATACCTTATATCCGTTTAGTTCGTTATGCCTTAAAGCTCTTCTAAGGCATTTAGTATAAAATTTGGGTACATTGATAGTTCATCAACCTTCCGTTCAAAATCACTAAAACTAATCTTTATTCGATGAAATGAAATCATTTATATACTTATAAATAATGAAATATCAACGTAATTTAAAATTTATTTCGAAAATACATTATAAAAATCTAAGTAGTTAGTTATATTTTGTTAATAATATCTATATTTTCAAAAATTTTAACCTTGTTCCATATTGGTATTTAATGTATGATATTTGGATGGTTATATAATTTACCAAAGTAAAATTTCTAAATAATTAAATCAACACTGCTGAATGTTTTGTCGAACATACACTACACCCTCCTACTGGTAAAGTGATGCCTCCCGCGGCTCCCGTAACGGTTTTGAACCCGATCACTTCATTAGTTCAACTGAGTTACTCCACGCTCGAATACGTACTCAGTTCGTAGACAGACCTTGTACCGAACGCACATTTAAAGTAAAAAGAAAATAATTGTATACTTTTAAAGTGATGTCGCCGGAAACCTACAAGGACGCGATAATACTATCCTGCGGGCGACCGTGGCCGTAATTGCGACGCGCGCGCACCTATCAGCCATTTATATGTAAATTTATTTAGCTTGAATTGTAAATTGAAAAATCTTCAGTAATTGTTTAACTGTCGCGAATTGAACTGTCGTTTTCATAATATACCGAAATGGTGAGAAGCAAGAAAGGTCAAGCTGTCAGCGAGGCTGATGTGCGTCGAGATCAGACATTTCCAACTCTTGCAACTGCAAGTGGGACTCGATTACGAGTTCGTCGTGGCTCGAGTTTGACTGACCTGGACAAGCTGCGATGTAGTGCAGGGTCCAGTGGTGGAGGGTCTATAGGGGATTTAATGAACATGTTCAGTGGTAGTGCAAATTCCATTGGAAGTGACACACTGGTAGCCCGAACAGTTCCTTTAGAGACTGTACGACGGAGCATACCACCGATTTCGACGCCACCACCGCTTCCACCTCCATCGCCGCTTATACATGTGTCAAGACCTGTTGGGCCTTTGACCATGGCGCAACGAACCTTGCGGTTTAGTAGACTACTGAAATACCAACCATGTTCAAGCGATGTTGTAATATTACTGGTAAGTGTACAACTATTCAGTAATCATCATGTTCGGAGAGTTGTTAATTACGCTTATTGTTTATTATCACAGTGATACAACAAATTGAACGTATCGTTATCAATAGATAATTTGTAATGTTAGCAAAATATATCCATTATCTTTAAAAGCTTTTTAAAGCGAGGTCGATCGTTTAAGCTTTGGTATGGTACCAAAAGTAGAAGAGTTAATAAACAAACATACATTATTATAAAAATGTAATTTTTTTTTAATATTAATGTAATAGCAAAGTTTAGTTGAGTTACTGTGAAGCTGAAGGACTGTTGTTCATTAATATACTTGCTATAATAACTGTACATTACAACCAAAATATAATATTATGTAATTCAACCACTTCACATATATTATATGTATATATGGAGTAAAATAATTAACATAAATGGAGTACAATTATTGCCAAAAGATGAACAGGTTTAGAATCCGGTAACCTTAACATTAAATATTATGTAAGCAATTTCTGAATCAATGAATTTATGTGGCATGAATCAATCTATATAGAGAAGGTATGATTCAACTTTATAACTCAGATCACGATACTCGTCTAGTCCGTCAATACCAATCAGTCAGTTCATCCGGCCGTTAATTTTAATTTAGATTTAAATGTGATCCTGAAGTCAGCTATTTAAATCATTTCAGAATCTATCAGATTTATTTCATACTTCAGTTATGAAAAGTAAACTCAAAGTAACTCAAAGTAACCAATATTTTAAAGTATACCGTTACGTGGTAAAAACCTGTCGCACTAACTACTGTCATGTGGCTACTAACTGTTAAATACAAGGATAAATTTAGGTATTATTTAAAAGTTTATATAATTAGATATTATTGATATACTGATTGCAAACTTGCCGAAATTTGAATACAATTTTAAGTTTGCTATACATGACGGTTTTGATAAAAGTACTCCTGAATTAGAGACTATTTGACATTAGACTGATCTATATTTGATACTAGCTGACTCGGCGAATTTCGTACCACCATATTTTATTTCTCTGGTTGCGACTGAGAAAATAGCCCTTCCAGTAAAATCAAATGAGCTCGATTTTTTTTTCGTTTTTTTTTTTGTTCTCATAAGCGCGTCTTTGTATGAAAATTACTATTATCATTTTCTAACCTTTTTAAATGTAGGAAAAAGTAAGTCTGTTTTATATTTTTTTTATTATGAAAACCTTGTCCTGGCAATGGGGAACACATAAAGAAAAATATCCAATTAGGTTCAGTCGTTCTGAAGTTATGCGCGTACATACATTTCGGTGATTCGTATTTGTTTATATAGATTAACAGCACAATACGTTTTAAATCAAATACAAAATTTTCTCTTTTCCTTTTCTATTTTCTATAGGTAAGAATATATATAGTTGTTCTTTCGCCCTTCATACCTCTACTATACTCTACAGCCAGTGGCACCAACTACTAAAAAATACCGGCTTTTTTTACATTATCGTCACATTAACTCCATCTATTAACACACTGTAAAAAGTAAATGTTATCTTTATGTTTTCATTTTACATTAACTATTAATTTATATACAGTTACTTATTTAAGAATTTGTATTCTTATATATGAATACTTACGTAACTGAGACATTAAGCTTAAATATGTCGTATTGCTTACTTTTTTGTTATATAAAATAATTAATATTTTTATTTTAGATTTTATTTCTTTATTTATATTGTTCAATTTTAGTCTTTTTAAACGCTGAAAGAATTTTCAAAATCGGATCAATGATTCGAAAAATACCTCCAGCATATACAATTACAAATTTTACCTAATTATATAAATATGGATAATATTGGTATAGATATATCATTTTATATGCGTAAAAATACATTTTAGAAACTATGCTTTGGTAAGAAATTATGTATAAGGTAGTTGTTTTATTATATTAGTAAAAATTGGGAACCTATTTAAACCTTACATATACTAGAATAACGTCATATTAAGTATTTATAACATTATTTTTCTTTACCTTGAATACAAATTATGCCCTATCAATTTAATTGCTCTTCTTATCCGTTAGAGTCATAAAAACTGGAATTTAATGTATATTTTTATTGTTATTTGTCAGCTTTTATAGCATAATAATTAATTGGAATATCTATAAATATTCCATTGGGAAAGAGAGACTTTTCATTGCTTTTATAACACGTCAGACACTAGTCTGACACTGTCTGATAGACATTGGTTCTAACCAGTTTTAAAGGCAAACAACCGACAAGAAACTCAATAAGTACTCTTTTAATTTGTGTATAGTATTGACTATTAGTATGTGAGAACAAATTAGTGTTCAATAGTAAGGAGTTGTATGAAAAGAATACTAGAACTAATCTAATTAAGAATTAAGACCTGTGGTGCTAACTATTTATCCATACTAATGTAATAAAATTAAAAGTTGGTTTGTTTAAACTTGTTAATCTTCGAAACTACGGGATTACTTTAAGAAATTCTTTCTGATTATAATAGGCAGGTTTATAAGGATTAAAAAAAGCTGTCTCTAAATTATAATCAAGATCCTGATAGATTTAATATAAACAATTTTTGGCCTCAACAAAACCATATTCAAAAATCAAGAATTGCTGGGTTGTAAATAATATATATATTTTTATGTTAAATATGTTGACAATAGGAAAATGTAACATACGTTTTTTACCTACATATTTTGCCTTTAGTCAAGGTGTCGAATGGATTATCTATTTCAAATTTTTCATAAAAAAGCTATAAAACGATCAACATGACATGAAAATATTATGAGCTTATCCGCAGGAAAATGTTCATATTCGTTACCTCATAATTATTAATTGATTCACTGAAATAAAATATTTTTTTCTTCGTCCAACCATTTTTGTTGACTTTAAATATGCGTGTAAACTTTGTCCTAAATAAATACTAATAATAATCAAGTTATATACGTACAATTTACAGATATCGTAAGTATATAAATACTCATATAAAATGCCAGAATGATAATCATCTCATATTTATATCCAGTAATTAGAATAGTATATTATATACTAAAATCACATCGAAAGTAGGACGATTGTATTAAGCAAAAAAATTATCAAAATTGACCAACAATTTTTTGGTTGATCACTGAAATCTGAAGAAAATTTACCGATGTTAATACCTTGTTCTTAATATTTATTAATAACTTATTTTAAAAGTGTTACCCGAAAACATGCTAAAATATTCCTTGAAGATAAGTTTAGAGATAATCGCGAACATGCAATACATACATAGATATACATACGTATTCAATAGATAACCCTCTTTTTTTAAGAGTGTTAAAAATATATATACTGCATAAAGTCCTGGTGTTATTTCAAAAAAAAACAAATTTTTAGTAGCATATATTTTATTAAAAATCTTATAATAATAGAAAGCGTTATTAGTAAAATATTAAATTATTTAATTTACAGATTATTAAATTTAATAAATTATTTAATTTACAGAAATTCGTGATTTTTTGTTACGTAAAAATTATCTTAAAATTGTAGTTAATTAAAATTAGATCACAAAAATTTTAAAGTTAGTACTATTTTATCAAAATGGGTTCATGTTAGTTCATGGGTTCATGTACAGTTTTATCGAGCATATTTCTTCATAAACTTCAGCAAGTACTTCAGTTTTGGCATTTCTATATTATGGATACAGCGGTTGAAGTCTCCGATGACTTTAACTGAATGAGTCATCATTCTTGAGATTATATCTTTGAGACAAACACTCAAATCTGATACTTCTTTAAATCCATGTATGGCTATTTCTGCCATCACCACAGGAAATGGAGACGTTTCATATAGAAACTGTAAAAATACAAGTATTATATATATTGTTGTTTTATAATTTTAAAAAAGGAAAACCAGGTTGATGAGACTGTCAATAGTAAATAAATATAGAAAAAAAAAAAGATTGGACCAGGATTCGAACCCACGACCTCTGGGAAACGTTCCCTTCGATTCAATTATTGAGCTACCGCATTGGTTCTCGCGTCAATGAATTTAGCATTTTATATATAACCATCTGTATATCGACAGAGAGGACATTAATTTTTTTTCACTCTATCTTAGATCTTAAGATAGATAGATAATATATATTATAAAACGTTTGCTGGTATAGTTAATGATTTATCAATAAAAGAAATCTTTTCTGAGTAATCTTTTTTGACCCATAGTTTGGACAGTTTTTGTAGAATGTATTTTCTTTTATAATAACTTTTTTATTGCTTTGAATATTACATTTATTGTTTCTTTGGCTTGTAATAAACCATAAAGGAAATATTATTTTCAATTTCATGAATAAATTTCATTTATTTTGTGTATTCTTACCACAGTCCTCTCGAGGTCTTGACTCTCATGAGAGCAGTTGCCGCCAACTTGCTGTTGCTTTTGACATTCGAATAATTTGGAAGCTGAATATTTCTTAAGATTTTCCAAAGTTTCAAAGTGTACTTGTAACTTTTCTGTAACAATTAAAATGATTAAGTTATTGTTTTAAACTAGAGAAACTGGGGTACTTTCATATTCATTCCACAATTATTTATTTATTTTGTGTTACAAGATTATAGATCTATTAATATTTCAAAGTCAGCTCAATTATAAATACATAATAATTCGGAAGGTAAACATACTAGAAATTCTTTAACATGTTGAATACACTTTGCAAGAGATATTCAACACATCTATGTGGGTTAGTCTGTGTGTGTGTGAGAAACATGTGTACTAATAGATGTAAAGATATCATTATATTTTTATATTATTAATACATATATAGTATATAAAGTAGAGCAGTTCTATTATTTTGCTTATAAAATAAACAATATTTTCCTCAGCATATCATTAACGTAATTGGCTTATATTTGAGAACAATAAATAAAAAAAACCTATTGTTTCCATTATAATAAATATTGAATAAATAGAACTGATATCAAATTAGTGTCAGTGGCACAATTTGTTGAATAGTGATGTGTTGTTCAAACACGTTTTGTTTCCAATACATCCTGTGTAGCCTCGGAAGCAAAAGCACGTATAAACAAGGAAGATGGTGCCAAAATATAATGGACTTGGATAGGATGACAATGAATTACCAGTTTAGGTAGATTTTTTTTATTAATCAGGAAAGACGTTGCCAAATATAATGGACTTGGGTAGGAACATGATGAATTACCAGTTTATGTAGTTTCGTTTATCAATCAACGAAGATCGTGCCAAAATATAATGGACTTGGATAGGACGATAATGGATTACCAATTTAGCTAGATTTTTTATCAATCAAATGATATTTTTGTAATACAAAAAATATCATTTTATGTCATACATAATTTATCAGAACTCAAATTTAAATAATACCTGGCAATCGCTGCACTCTCTGATATCCCAAAGCAAGACACAATGTAACATTTTCATCAGCTAGCTGCAAGTTTTCTCCCAAAAGCTTCACAATGCTCTCCTTACAATAGGTGCCATTACGAGGTTTACGGTCGTGAATTATTACCTGAAACATTCACTAAATTAGCTCAGATTTCAAGCTGTAAATATGCTTAGAGAACTCTTGTTGAACATAATTTTGACCGTCAGAAACAAATTTATTATTCTAATTTATTAACATCAATCATCAAGCATCAATTTGTTAGTGAAATAATCAATCATCAAGCATCAATTTGTTAGTGAAATAATGAATAAATAAATACAAAAACTAGTCCAGATTATTTTGCATACAAAAATAAATTACGACACAAATAGACGGAAGAAGATCAAAATAGAATTTATTCTAGCTTTACAAAACATTTAAGCTTCTAGAAATGCACTCTATGTAAGAGCTTTAAGAGCTTTAAGGAGTCCTTGTGGTATTTTAGTGGACTGGTCATGCATTCCGGTCCTTAGCTGCTAAGAGTCTGTTTTCCGGTTAATGGGGCATTTCTATTTCACTACTTTTCTCTTAAAAATGGAACTCATATTTTATATTTTCCAACTGTTCCGGCTGTTTATTAGAGGCAATATTTTAAACGTGTTCTTGAAACTAGGTTTGTAATGGTCAGATATGGTTACTATTTTTCACTTTTTCGTTTTAATATACGTTGTATTTTACTTTTGAAATACCTGAAAATATAGCGATATCTGTTCTAAATAAACCGTCATATAATTAATGGCCTTATCTGCTTCATTCTTCATTAGAAGTTTTATTTGTGATACAAGGGTGTCCATATCCTCTCGGGATTTTTGCGTTCTAGACTGAATATCTGATATGAGTGTCCTATAGCCATTTATAAGGTTATCCTGGAAATCTGTCGTCTGTAACAATGATTACAATTTTTATATTGTACATCTATGAATTATATATTATACTTATATATTCTATACCTGTAAAGTAATAGCAATAAGAGCTCCAGCAACCACAAAATAAATATTATGATTCATTTCTAATATCGTTTTTCACTTCACATAGCCACTTTGTAATGTCATACAAAATATGATTCACTATTTAACACTGAACTATTGTAATGAATATAATAGATTTTAATCTTGTGGTTCCGTATCGCCGATTACCTTACGACTGGTTGTTTCTTTTGGAATCTTGTTATGTTTCAGCCTCCGCTCAAGCGACCGTTTGTTATGGTAAGGGTGTAATCATATTGGTTAATAAACAAGTCAATTAATATCTTTAATCATTAATAATTTAATTATTTTAAATTTATTTCAAATTTTTTATTATAAAATAAAAATGGCAGCATTTTTGTCAGCATTAATAAAACTACTCAAAATATGCTCAAGCTATTTTGCTTATTTTTGGCAAGTAAAAGTCTTTATTTCCATGACAAAAATAGACATTCAATGACAGGAATACAATTATTAAAAAAATATAATTTATGTCTAAAATAATAAAAACAGATTAATCGTATTGCAAATAATTGCACATTGTGGACGTAAACTTAGATACGTTCGAAAACTATGACGATATTGGTTTGTTTTTGCTTTAGTTTACAATTCTTTAAATTGTTAATGTATTGTTATTTTCTTTTCAATAACCATTCTCTAATGTTTTTATTTATTATTAGATTCTACTGTCTGAAGTCACTCTCATGATATCATCATGACAATTAGTAGATCAAGGTTTTATTAGTAACTAAGGCAAAATTTATAAAAGTATATGATATAAAAAATATAATGAACTCTCATTATTTTGTTAGGATAGCCAATTGAGTTAGTGGTTAGTGGTTGGTAGCCCTAACTTATCAAACCCAGGGCCTTAGGCTCAGGGCCCTGGGTTTGATTACCCTTCGGGATAGTTCTTTCTGTGATCTACAGAGTAATGTTTTGTGTTATTTGTGTCTATTATTTGTTTCTTTGTAAAACTTCTCGCGACACAGAGATTACTCTAGTGTTAGTTTATTTTTTGTTAAAAAAGCGTTAATTTAGTTTTTATTTAAATAACATGTTATACTGTTTTCTTTCTTACAAAAAACAAAACCTATATTCTTTGCGTGACCATATTTAGCTAAAAAATAATACGTGGTAGGTAATTGGCCTTCTTACAATTTTTTTTAAATTATGCGCCATTTTTAATCCTTGGTGGCATTTTTTTGCCTTTTAAATAATATGGCATATGGCATGCTGCAATGTAATTATACAAAATTGTATATACTTAAACACAGTAGTATAATGTACTTTTCGATATCAGCGCCATCTGTTGCGTGCTACAGAAAACAAAAAGCCTCATATTTTAGATGCAAATTGGTAGCTTAACCCTAGATGGCGCTAGTGATCTCAGTGTAAATTTATAGAAACAAGTATATATAGACATACTATATATTAACAAATAGAATTTAAAGACAAAAATTAAAAATAGAAATCTATCTGTAATAAAGGACCATTCAGGTTTTCGATATTCAGTGTGTGTTAAAGTTCTGATTTTGGTTGTATTACATATTTTTATATATATCCTGAAATTGAGGCCTTCGGTGCCAAGATATTTCAAAATTATAACAAGTTATATTTAAAAAAAAAAAAGGACAAGCTGGCTGAGGTTTTGTCGCTGGCTCTTCTGAGGACTGAGACATATCTTTCCAAGACATATCTTTTATTTTCAATAAAAATTGGCATTTCATTTCATTTAATTTCATGAAATTTGTAAAAAGGCTATGTATTCAAAACTTAATAAATTATAAACTGGTTTTAAAGGATAAACGATACATAGTAACATATATGTGGAATAATGCTACAAAGCCTGATTCTGGAATTTACGTTCCAAATAAACGTGTCAACCTGAATACCGTGTTAGCGTTAGTTACTGCATATTTTGCATTGTTACAGGTACAGTCAACAAATAACAAATATATTAATAAAACTTATATTTATCTTTAATATATTTATAAATGACCAAACAAAAATTAAGATTAAGAAAGGATCACTTTATATTATACTATTTATACTATTGTTTTCAATATATTCAATCACATTGTCTTTGTAGATTTATGCTGACTGTACAAATTTGTCAGACAGATCTTCGGTACTAATTGAACAATTGGTACTGGACTGGACGCTTATTGGGGAAATATTCACCTACTGTTGCGTAGCCGAAAGTTTCAATACTACTAAATTAAATGCAGCTCTACTTTCAAATAAAGTTTACTACTAAATTATGTACCATATTTATATATATATATATATGTATATGTAGCATGAGCTATGTTGAAAGTGTCTTGTTTTAGAATATCATGAACGAGTATTACAGCAGTGATTTTTAATTCTTTGATTAATCTTATAAATGCTTCGCGTTGTTATTAAAATATACCTAATAAAATTTAAAAGATGAATATTTCAGCGTCAGTTTCTACAAACGCAAAATGGATCTCGTAATGGACTAGCCGTGTATATTTTAGGGAAAGTTAGTTAATCTATTAGGATATATGCGCTGTATAAATATTAATTTGAGGAGAGACATTCACATGTAAATTCTCCATTAAGTCCTTTCATTTAAATCTTATATGCGATTATATAACATATAATTGTTTAATCTTTATTGTATTTGAGCCCTCGATCTATGATTATTATTGTACATAATTAGTTACGTGAGTATAGTAAATAATCGAAATTTGCCCGATCAGTTCACGCCGTGATCACGGGGTTCTTATTCATGAATAGGAACTTCAAATGGGATTTAGTTCTAGTCAGGCAAATATGAATAGTATGTACGCGAGTATTTCAAGATAATTTTATATAATTATTTTATCTAATAAATTAAAAAATTAAAATTGTTTAGTATTCCTAAAATACATTATTTTCAATCGAGACAGATCTGTTCGTTGCGCAACACTTCCGACTTTCCTTTTATAACTTCGCTTTTAAAACCACTTGTAACAATCTTGTCTTAAAATGTTCGTAGTAAACTTTTTCTTCATGTTTAGTCCTCCGCTTAATGTAGAACTCTATTGGAAATATCAATCGTTGAGTTTAACTTTTATAACAGAAAATAATAAATAGTTTTATGTCTTTTCCTTATTTGTTGATTGTGTCCCGTTCTTGAACTGTTTTATGTAGTAATTAACCCAGTTTCCATGACCTCTGCGGGATAATTACTCATAAATTTGACAGCTTTTATAAACACTCCTAATTTCGGTTACATTATTTGTAATACCAACATATTAAATGCAGTTTTTTTTTAATGTTTTCCAGTTTCTCAACTCATTTCTTGATTTTTATGTTACATGAATTTTATTTATTATATTAATTTTATTTAAATTGGTAGTTTAAAGAAATGTTAAAATGTTTCCTAACTCTGAATTGTTATGATTAGTCAGCGTTTAGTTTATTCATTATGAAAAATTCAGAACCATTCATTTATAATTCATATTCATATACAGTGGTAAATAACAAGAAAACTAACTGCAAATATAAAAAAATATTTTGCATGTTAAGATTAATAATTACTGGCAAATTTAAATCTAGGTTCCTTTTGTATAAATTCATAGGATACGGGAATTGCATAATACGCCCGTGTGAATAATTGCTTTATGCACCAACAATTGCAAACTTCAACTTTTAAAACTAAATATTGTTGTATTATTTTACTGTATAATGTTTATTCGGTTAACAACAATAACAAAGTTTGTCCCAAATGGCTTATTTCGTTAAGTATGGTACCAATATGTTCTTTCTGACTCTTTAAATTTATATAGTTATAACTTGTATAATATGGATTGAAAGTGGAAAAGACATAAATAAATAAAAAAATACTTCAAAAATAGTTCATATCTAAACTATCGTAATTCATGATTATATATAATTATACGTTTGCACTCACGTAAATATTATCGGAATTTGTCCTATTAGTTTTAAACCCATTCGTGATCCTCATTCATGAGCTTTGAGCATGGCAGAATCACGTCATGAGCTCACGTAATATAAACCGGATAATTATATATATAGTTTATATCTAGTAAAATTTCAATCAAAATGAATTTTTAACAAAATCAAATAATTGGTCTAGAATATTATACCCTATTATCTTCAAATATAAATAGATAATATCAATGAATGTATCACGCTATTGTTTCATATTTTTAAGAAATTATTTGATGTGATAGCATGTTATCACGTACGTTATCATGGGTTATCCATTAAGCTTGAGTTTAATTAGGCCTTTTAAAATAAATAGGCAGAGTTATTTATATTTGAACAAATTAATATGAAGGGCAAAATATGTATTGATTTCACACTTGAGAACAATGTTCACTTAAGCTAGACGTTTAAGACCAGTATCTTAATATAAGAATTTATTGTAATGTTACTGAAACCAAAACTTCAATATAACTTAACTTATAATAGTTTTAGTATCTCTTGCTAACTTTGTATGGTTTAATACAAATTTAGTTTACAATTTAGCTGCATTTACTTGTTGTTCCGTAATCAGTTCAATTGTTTAATATCGGGAAATGCATTGGTATTGTTAACAGATTATATTATATTATACTCCCAAAGATGTTTACTTATTTCTCTCATTATCACTAACTGTTCTGACTGTTCTTACGAAGGCTGGCTGTAAGTGTCAGTATACTTTGCGAAGGTGACCTAGTTCGCCTAGTTGTTTCTTTAATTTAGGATTTCATTAAACTTTCTAAAACTATCATTCTATATAATAATATTTTGTACAATTATAAATATTATAAATTTTATTGTTAAAAACAAGGATAAATTCACTGAGTTTTGTCGCCAGCTTTTCTCAGGACTTTTCTTTTCTACAACTACTACTGTACTAGTATATGCTTCTACTTCAATTTATTTTAAATAGTCTTATATTGCACTAATATAATGATCCTTTGTGTATCAATTAGGTCCTCAGCTTTATTGATATACAAATATACAAATTAAACAAAAATTATAAATATAAATAATAGTAGACATTCTTGTCATGTTTTCTCGACAAAAAAAAATAAGTTTATTAATATTACACGACTTCTTATACGTAATATTGTCAATAAAGAATAATTGTATTAAAGTCACATTTGCAGAGTAGTTTATACATTTAAGATCACACATTAGTATTATCAATAAGACTTTCGTGATCCATTTAACATTTATAAATTAACGTTTAACCGAATATATATAAATAAAAGTGGAATTTTTATTTTTCTATTAAGTTTTTGTGAAAATAAGTTCTTCGTTTTCGGATTGCCTTGAAATAGATTTCAACAATTTATTGTAAGGTCGAATGCCATTGCCGAGAAATCATTTATTTGATTTAGAGGAATACACTTTAGGAAGATTTCATTTCCGTTTTATCGAACTTTCATAATACTTTTCAATATAAAAAGTGATGCCATAAGGATGTTAAGTGAAGCGTAAATTTATAACAATGAATCTTTTATCAATCAATTTTCAATCAAACAATCAAACAAAAACAAAAAAGGACCAAGAATTTATCCTTCACGTATGCCATTTTTTGTTAATAAATTTTAAGAAAAAAAAATAATAATAATATAACAATATAATTTTACAAACTCTTAATTGGTGTAGTTTACATATGAAGGATTTTAATTAGACGCTTTAAGGAGATCATAAAATATTCCATTTTCATTCTTAAAGTCGTTTCGGGTAGTATATGTATCTTCCATACAAATTACTCTTCAACACAAGTTTCGTAAATTATTATGGGTATTATTCCTTATGTTAATTTGTTTGTTCATTGCGTCAACGTCAGTGAAATATAGCATATTAACTTCTATTAATTGGATCAATAGCTTGAGTAATATCAATTATCCTATACATTTAATAGTATTTTCCAAAATGTCACTATTGGTCTATATTAGGTTTTATTTGTAACTTTCTCGGTGTAAAAAACCTAATAATAAGAATCAAACCTAATTATCAATGACATTTTGTGTTCCATTACAACAAATCATTAGATACAGAATTAAGAACAATCGCTTGAAATTAACACAATTTGATAAAACCATTTCATCCCAACTTTATTTAAAATCACATGCGATTTCCAAATGGTTCTATAAGAACCATTAAAACTTCTGGGTTCTGACGTAGGCCGAACAACAACAATTTATTCAACATCTGTTTTAAAGCAAAGTATCTTTATTATTGATGTTATTTATGTTTCTCTTTAGGTATTTATAAATAGTTGCCTAATATTCTCCGATAAAGAAGAAAATATTTAACTATTTTGAAATCCTATTATAAGTAACCTATGAAGAAGGTGTCATCAAAACATTTGAAGCGCTAACTTTTTATTGTTACGTTTAATTTATTCCCAAAATTTACATAAACAGTAAGAATTATGATTATCCTTATTTTGAAAATTAGTCTGATATAATTATGAAACATGTGAGCTTAGATTAACAAAATTCGTAATTAAATGAAGATATAATAATAAATAATTAAATATTAATGTTCGTAATTTAGACCCAACCGAGCACTTAATTATTCCTTTACAGTCCAATGTAGATTTATTCTCTGAAGTAAAGTAAATTATTGGGTAAATTACATTTAGTATGCAGGTAGCCATTTTATCTCCAACTGCATTGCAAATTATTACGAGCTTTGTACAGAGCACTGCAGAAGTATCTGTGTATGCTATTTGTAATTCTTACTTCTTCTATACTCTTTGATATTCAATAACTACAATAAAAATAAATAAATAAGATTTTTATAAATAAATTTTAATAATTCTATGTAAGTAGATTTTATGAAGTCAGAAGTGACTACTAAATATAATTTAATTGATCAATTTTTTATTCAAAGTATACCGTATCGCAGAAAGTTCTTTTTAAAGAAAGTACATTTCTTGTGTAACTTCATTTAGAACTGCCACTTGGGAAGGACTGTCTGCAATTTCATTATTATATAAAATTTCAGTGTTCTCAGATCCATAATTGGTTTAAATAGGTATTGGAGTTGTCGGCTGGGTATTGCTTTGTCTTTCCTTTATTAGTTTCTTGTGGTGTCGATGTGCCTCTGTGAAATGTCTGACCGTCCAACTTGGCAAATAATTCAAACTCGCTTACAATTCAGAGATGTTTGAGAAATGTTTTTTGCCCACAATTAGGATATGTAATAATCTTATATCCATATTTTGCCCTTCACCCTTTTTTTTTAAATTATCGTTATATTAATTTATTTATTCAATTAATTAGAAAATAATCTAAATCGAATAATATTTGCTAAAAATATTAATTTGATGATTGATATTTAAAAAAGCAATTCAATTTAGATACAATTAACTCAAAATACAAATATTAATTGGTAAAACAAATCTTTATTATTGAGTTTATATAATTGTGTATAAATAGTCTGGTGCCGATTTAATTCTGTTCAGATAAAGTTCTGAAGGACCTTTAATAATTGTGTCTTTATTAACTCCAGTTAAGTTTCTATTGTTTTTTTTTATTTTGAACTAGTTTGGATTTAGAGGACAAATTCATTATTATTTTACTTTTAAATAGAAGTATATAGTTACAAAGTCAACAGTAATTATCCGTTTGGGAAATGTTAGTGTTGAATTACTATGAAGTCAATGCTATTATTATGTAAATTGTACAAACGTATATGGCAACCAGATTAATCGTAATTTAAATATATGGTTGCAAGTATAAATGAATTTACATTTTATTTATTTCATTTATTTTTTCTTATTTTCATTATGTTTAGTTTGAGTTACATTTAAAATGAGGCTAATGGCTGATTTCTGTAATGTATTTTTATGTGCACCACACTCCCCGCAGAATTATTAAATGAGTTTTGATATAAAAGATGTATTTAGTTAATAGAAGTTTATAAATATTTTACATTATACCTACATATTTTAATTAAAAGAAATGTTGAAACTGATTTCAAAGAACACTAATGAACTGCAGATATCATTCGCTCACCAACTAACTATTGGTTTTTTCGTTCTATTTTAATGAAGATTACATAACTTAACTTATATGTTTATTACATAATATGTTATAATTATTACACATAAGAGAGAGAGAAATAGACACAGATATTATATAAGGACAATTGAACAAGCACATTTCACACAAGAAAGGAAGATATGCAAAAGGGGTCTTATTGCTAAAAGCAATCTCTGACAGGTGTAAGATCTCATTCTTCAGGAGAATGGATTTGAGTAATAAGTGCTCGCTCATACTCAAATAATATACATGTTTTATCTTATTGGGTTAAAATGTTTAGTAAAACATATATTTATATAGCTTATGTTACTAATTTCATCTTTAATTTTTTATTTTTTACATAAAAAATTAAAGATGAATTATATAAAGGTTTTCTTGTATTATTTAATTGTGATTTTGTCCAAGCAGTTTCAATAATTTGAAATCACTAAAATGACTGTCAAATTCTACATTTTAATCAAATGTTAGATATTTATGTTATTGCTACAAATCTTACAATCTTATAAACGTACCGAGCTTGGAGTAATTTCACACTTCTAATTGATGCTATATACAAGTGTGTTTACAACTTTGAAGATTTGTTTTGTTGTTTAGATTATCTTCATTATTTGGACCGCACTCGTTAGACTTAAGAGAATAGCTCTTATTAACTTTGTATACAAGTTTCCTGAACCTTCTTTGGGTGGTGTGGCTTTTGTTATTGTAATAAAATAAATTATAATAACGTTTTTTTTCATGAAAGTTAATAAAAACAATACCTTTTAATATTTGTACACTATATACAGTGGTAAAAATTAGTACAATAAAGTTAATTCTTTTAATGTGTTCGAAGTCTAAATTGCAGCTTCAGCTTGGTTAAGGCTTTTATCGGCTCTTCAGCCGCAAGGGTTAAAATAACACTGCCTAAAACACTTTTATTCATTGCAGTTTTAAACGGCTTTTACTTTTTAATAGAACCCTAAATTTAAAATAAATTTATTTGAATAAAATAATTTTGAGTTTACAATATTTCGAATGAAATTAGAAACTTCTTTTTAAACTCAATAGACCAGACGTTAAATATTAATATATTGGACTCAAAGCTTGCGGTTGACATTAAACAAACTGTTTTTAGTATCTTTGAATAGAAGATGTTTGTTTTGTAAAAGCATCTAGACATCTTTGTAGTTTGAAATTTATCTTAATAATGAATTATTGTTATTACGAAATATCACATGACAAAGTTTGTTCAATATAAATTCGCGTCTGTTTAGTACAAAACTGAATTTCAGACGTGAAATATAATTTTCATGAAACATTATCACAAACGGAAACTACCTTCCGTTAAACTGTCATATAATGAGCATCAGATTATAGCAAGGTATTTATGAACCCTTTACATTTCCTATAATTTCATATATTGTCTGATTGATTGTTTGAAAAATATTTAAAATGTTCTTTTTCGAAAGTTCGTTCTATGAAACATAATGTGGAAATCCTTGATTAAGTAATTCTTTAATTTTGTTTTAAAACGTTAAATACGGTACTTTCTAAATTTAAAAACTTATAAAAATAACAAATTTTATGTATATGTAAAATAATAGCCTTTGTTTTTATGATTAAGAAAATAAAAATAAAAATCGCAATAGTTTACTCATATTACACTTAAGAAGCTATAATGGCAAAAAAAAAATTATGATCAAGCCAAATTTGAAGAAATAGATTTTGGTCCATATAAAATTTTAGCAATGAAATTTGTAAGGTTGAATACTTTTGCCGAGAAAACAGTTAGCTGATATAGAGGCACAAAAACCATATTTCCGTTTCTTGATTATTTATAATTTTTCGTATTTAAGAGCAATCGAAGTGTAAGTATATCAGTGTTAAATATTTGTTAAGGATTACGAATAACCATTTTAAAGATTGCTAAGAGTGGTACAAATTAATCATGCTGATTTATATCCAATAAATTCAATCGAAAACATCGTTCAAAATCAAGAATAAAAAAGGACCAAGATTTTACCCTTTACGTATGCCAGTTTTTTTTTCTAATACCGAATAAATAATATTTTTTTATTAATTTTTTTTTACCTGTTTGATAAATATGATAAAAATAAAATCAGCAGCTCTTTTAGAAAATCCTAATTAATTCGCATATAACATATGTTTAACACAAGTCTAAGAGGGATCACTAAATATTCCAAAGTGATCATTAAAGTCCTTTTTCGTAGCATATGTCTCTTCCACCCGGTTTATTCGTTGATACAAGATTCTTGAAGTATTATGATAAAAAAGCTTACATACAATAGGTTACTATGGTTATTATTCCACATATTAATTTGCTTATTCATCGCATTAATAACAGTGAAACGTTGCTAAATTCTATCAATTGGATCAATAATTTCCGCAAAATCAACTATCCAATGCATCTAATCGTATTTTCCAGAACGTCACTGTGTCTATATTTACTATCTTTTATCTGTTATTTTTTGTCGAATAAACTTCCCTAATTATACAAATTAAACGTAATTGTCAATGATATTTTAAGTTACATTACAATAAACGTTATTAGAAATGGAACTAAGAACCACCGCTTCAAATGAATCCAATTTGATAAAACCATTTCATCCAAACTTTATTTAAAATCAGATGCGATTGCAAAATGGTTCCATTAGGTCCATTAAAACTTCTGGGTTTTGACGTGGGCTGATCATCAGTAATATGTAAGAGTCTATTGAATATTTATTTTAAAAAAGAGGTTTCAGTGATTACTTTAACGTTTACGAGTATAATATAAAAAAAAACATTATTTTTATCTTTATTTCAGATCTTAGTCTTTTTAGGTTAAGTCGCTCCCCAGAACAAACTAAGTATGTTAAACCACGATATACATAAAGAAAAAACATATAGATGAAGTAAAAATGAGAATAATAGCTATCACTAACGATAATTTATAGAAATATTATCAACGGAATTCCTCTAATTCCCTAAAATTCCTTTGATAAAACAAAATGCTATTTTAAAATATTATAATAAAGATTTCATCAAAAAGGGTTCGATAAAAGTTGCAGAACTTTTAAGCTTTTTCTGTTTACGTGTAATTTATACAAAAATTTTCAAACAATAAGAGTTTTTATTTTCTTAATTGAGAACATTAGCGGAAGTTGTTCATGAGATGGCTGATGTCGTAATCAAATGAATATTTGATAATTAAACGTTAATGTTTGTAATTAAGAGGTAGCCCAGCATTTAATGGTTCCTTTACAGTCCAAAATAGATTTGTTCTCTAAAGTAAAGTAAATTATTAGGTAAATTACATTTAGTATGCAGGTAGCCGTTTTTTCTCCAACTGCGTTGAAAATTATTACGAGCTTTATACATAGTACTGCAGAAGTATCTGTGTATGCTATCTGTAATTCTTGATACTCCTTTGTCATTCCGTGACTACAATTAATATAAATAAATAAGATTTTAATAAATAAATCTTGATTATTCTATGTAACTAGATATTGTGAAGTCAGTGACTACTAAATATAATTTAAATTAATATTTTTTATTTAAAGCTTACCGTATCTCAGAAAGTTCCTTTTAAAGCAAGTACATTTCTTGTGAAACTTCATTTAGAACTGCTATTTGGGAAGGACTGTCTGCAATTTCATTATTATAAAAAATGTCAGTGTTCTAAGATCCATAATTGGTTTAAATAGGTATTGGAGTTGTCAGCTTGGCATTGCTTTCTCTATCCTTTATTAGTTTCTTGTGGTGTGGATGTACCCCAGTGAAATGTCTGACCGTTCCAACTTGGCAAATAATTCAAACTCACTTACAATTCAGAGATGTTTAAAAAACTTTGTTATTTAACCACAATTAGGATATGTAGCTATCTTTATCGCCGTATTTTGCCCTTCTCCTTTTTATAAAATTATCGTAATATCAAATTATTTACTAAATTAATTAGAAAGTAATCCAAATCCAACTATATTTGTAACGAATATTAATTTGGTAATTGCTAATCAAAATAAGCAATCCAATTTGGATACAATTAAAATAACTGTAATTAATAATACAAATATTAATTGGTAAGATAAATCTTAATTATTGAATTTGTATAATTGTGTATAAATAGTCTGGGACAGATTTAATTTTATTTAGATAAAGTTGAGGAAGGACCTTTCATACTCATGCCACCAGTAATTATATTCAAGTCTGTATTGATGTTTTTGTTTTGATCTATTTGTTCTTAGTTTACATATTTATAGTATATATGCATTCAATTCTATTATTACATAAGTATAACATTCCTGTATGGCGACGTCATTATTCGTATTTAAAATATGTAGTTGAAAGTCTAAATTAATTTACATTTTATTTATTATTATGTGTTTTGTTCGAGTTACATTTAAAATGAGGCTAATTAATTTTCTGTATTTTTTTTTCTGCTCCATATTATACACAGCGCTATAAAATGAGTTTTGATACAAAAGATGCATTGCGCTTTTAGTTAGTACATCTTTATTAATATTTTAAATTATACCTACCTATTTAAATTGAAATAAAAGCTAGAACTGCTTTCAAAGAGCACTAATGAAGTACGGATATCATTCACTCAGAAACTATTAGTTCTTTTCGTTTCATTTGACTATCTATTGTAATAAAAATTACATAACACACAAGAGAGAAATAGAGATATATTTTATTTTACGGGAATTAATCAAGCACAAAATAAACAAGAAAGAAAGATATGCAAAAGGGATTTTATTGCTAAAATAATCTTTGAAAGGTCTTATTTTTCTGGTGAATAGATTTGAGTAATAAGTACTCGCTCATACTTAAATAATATACATCTTTAATCTTATTTGGTAGAAAAGTTTAATGAAATAAATATTTATATAGTTTACGTTACTAATTTTATCTTTAATATTTATTTATGAAACAAAATATTTAGGTTTTCTTGTATTATTCAATTGTGATTTTTTCGAAGTAGTTCCAATACTTTTGTGTTAAAAAAGACTCCCAAATTCTATGTTTGATTCAAATGTTACATATTTATGTTATTCCAACAAATATAACCATCTTACAAATGTAACGAGCTTTAAGTAATTTCACACTTCTAATTGAGACTATATTCAAGTGTGTTTACAACTTTGAAGATTTGTTTCATTATTTAGACCGAACTCGTTAGACTTACGAGAATTGCTCTTACTAACTTCGTATTCAAGTTTCCTAAATCTTCTTTGGGTGGTGTATACTTTTCATTGTAATAAAATAAATTATTATTATTGTTCTTTGTTCTATTAATGTTAATATAAAAACAAAAACATAAAATTTTTAAGAATATATCTAACGATGCCAGTATTCAGTAAAAAAAAGTTAATTCTTTAAATGTGTTCGATGGTTACATTGCAGTTGCAGGTCAGGTTTGCATTTGCAAGGGTTTTATTTGACTTCTTTATAAAGTCAATAAAACAGGCATTAAATATTATTATATTGGATTCAAAGGTTGCGATCGGCATTAAACAGACTGTGTTTAGACTCTTTGAATAGAAGATGTTAGTTTTGTGACAGCATCTTAAATCTTTGTAGTCTATGAAAGTTATCTTAATAATGAATTTACGTACATAATTGAATTATTGTTATTACGAAATAGCACATGTTAAAGTTTGTTGGATATATATGCGCATCTGTTTAGTACAAAACTGAATTTCAGACGTGAAATAAAATATAATTTTCATGAAACATTAACACAATCGGGTAGTCTCCGTTACACTGGCATATAATGAGCATCAGATTATAGCAAGGTATTTATAAACCCTTTACATTTCCTATAATTTCATATATTTTTTGATTGATTGTTTGAAAAATATTTAAAATGTTCTTTTTTCAAGAGTTTGTTCTATGAAACCATACGAATAATTCCTTTTTTTTTTTTAAACAATATATACGGTGCGTTTTAAATTTAGAAACTTATAAAAATTAAAAAATATCTTTTATTTGTAATATAACCTTTTTGATCTTGATTAATAAAATAAAAATAAAATGGCAATAGTTTACTCATATTACTTAAGAGGCTATAATGGAAAAAAATATTATGATCAAGCCATATTTGAAGAAATACATTTTGGTCCAAATAAAATTTTAGTAATTTAATTTGTAAGGTTGAATGCTATTACCGAGAAAACAGTTAGTTGGTATAGAGGCACAAAAACTTCATTTCCATTTCTTGATAATTTATAATTTTTCAATGTATTTAAAAGCAATGGAAGTGTAAGTATATGATTATCTATAAAATATCTTTTAAGGATTATGAATAACCATGGTAAAGATTGCTATTATTTCTAAGATTGATTTTGAGTAAAAGAGCAATGCTCTTTTTATAAAATAAGTATAGAGTTAAATTTCTATTAGCGTAATCGTAATTCCTAAAACAGACATATAAAAGCTATAACCATTTAGGTAAAGAAAACTGGATGCAAACGAAATTTATCGTTTTATAAATTTCTACCACGAGGAGTGATACAAATTAATCATGCTAATTGATATCCAACGAATTGAATCGAAAACATCGTTCAAACTTAAGAACTAAAAACGGCCACGAATTTCCCCTTTAAGTATGCCGGTTTTGTTTTCCAAAATACCGATTATTAATAATATTTTTCATATTAAATTTTTGTATCTGTTTGATAAATACGATAGAAATAAAATCAACAGTCATTTTAGAAATTTGTAGTTGATGCAGGATAAAGGATATTTAACAAAATCCTAAGAGAGATCACAAAATATTCCATTGTCATCCTTAAAGTCCTTTCGCGTAGTATATGTATCTTTAACCTGGTTTATACTTTGAAACACGTTTCCTGATTTAATATGATGGGAAACACATCACAAAGCTTACTTAGAATACGTTACTATGGGTATTATTCTATATTTTAATTTGTCAACTATACAATACAATTAATCATATTTTCCGGAACGTCGCTGAAATTTGTCGGCGTAAAAATAACCCTATTAATATAATTCAAACGTAATTGGTAATGACATTTTGAGTTACATTACAATAAATGTTATTAGATACAGAATTAAGAACCATCGCTTGAAATGAATTCAATTTGATAAAACCATTTCATCCAAACTTCATTTAAAATCACATGCGATTGTAAAATGGTTCCATTAGGTCCATTAAAACTTCTGGGTTCTGACGTGGGCCGACCATCAGTACTATGTAACAGTTTATTAAATATCTATTTAGCAACAAAGTATCATAAACATTATGTTTTCTTTCGTAGTTTCGGAGTATAGAAATTACTTATAATTTATTCTTATTATTGTTTGTGATATTCGTAGTTTAATGGTTTGGTTTTCATTATTACTATTCCTTAAAAATTTTTGTCATCAACCTACCTTTCATTGATATTATCGAAGCCAATAAGATTAATAGTATAAGATTGTTAAAAAAAGAGGTGTCAGTGATTTTCACATAGTTTACGCTCATAAAATATAAAAATACTATTTTCATCTTTATTTAAGATCTTAATCTTTTAGTTTAATCGCTCCCAGTGACAAACTAAGTATGTAAAACCAAGAAATACATAAACAAAAAACATATAGATGAAATAAAAACTAAAATAATAGCTATCACTAACGATGATTTATAGAACATTTTTTAATAGCTGTAATATTATCAAAGGAATTCCTCTGAATTCCCTTGATAGAAATTTTTTTTGCTATTTTAAAATATTATAATAAATATTCCATCAAAAGGGTTCGATAACATTTTGCAGAGCTTTTAAGCTTTAACTTTTTACGTCTCATTTATACAAAAACTATCAAACAATAAGAATTTTTATTTTCTTAATTCAGAATATTAGCGGAAGCTGTTCATGAGATGGTTGATGTAATCAAATGAAGATTTGATAACATGTAATTAAACGTTAATGTTTGTAATTTTAAGCCAACCCCAAATTAATTATTCCTTTACAGTCCAATGTAGATTTATTCTCTGAAGTAAAGTAAATTGTTGGGTAAATTACATTTAGTATGCAGGTAGCCATTTTATCTCCAACTGCATTGCAAATTATTATGAGCTTTGTACAGAGCACTGCAGAAGTATCTGTGTATGCTATCTGTACTTCTTCAGATATTCCTTTGTTATTCAATGAATATAATGAATATAAATAAACAAGATTTTAATAAATAAATCTTGATTATTCTACGTATTAGATATTATGAAGTCAGAAGTGACTACTAAATATAATTTAAATTAACATTTTTTATTCAAAGCATACCGTATCTCAGAAAGTTCCTTTTAAAGAAAGTACATTTCTTGTGTAACTTCATTTAGAACTGCCACTTGGGAAGGACTGTCTTCAATTTCATTATTATATAAGATTTCAGTGTTCTCAGATCCATAATTGGTTTAAATAGGTATTGGAGTTGTCGGCTGGGTATAGCTTTATTTTTCCTTTATTAGTTTCTTGTGGTGTCGATGTGACTCTGTGAAATGTCTGACCGTCCAACTTGGCAAATAATTCAAACTCGCTTACAATTCAGAGATGTTTAAGAAATTTTGTTATTTGACCACAATTAGGATATGTAGCTATCTTTATGTCCGTTTATAAGATTATCGTAATATCAAATTATTTATTTAATCGTATAGAAAGTAATATAAAACCAATTATCCAACTAATCTTTCATACCAATTGATAATTAATATTTGAAATATTAAATCAATTAGGATAAAATTAAAATAACTGTAATAAATAATACAAATATTGATTGGCAATGCAAATCTTAATTATTGAGTTTGTATAATTGTGTATAAATAGTCTGGGGTCGACTTGTTTAGAGAAAGTTTAGGAAGGACCTTTATTAATTATGTCCTTAGTAATTCTATTTAAGTCTGTAAGTTTTAGTTTTGATTTGGAAATGAAGATTTGTTCTTAGTTTACATATCTATAGTATGTATGCATTCAATTCGATTATTACGTAAACATAACAGTCGTATATGGCGACGTGATTTTTCGTATTTAAAATATGTGGTTTAAAGTCTAAATTAATTTACATTTTATTTATTATGGCCAGTTGGAGTTACATTTAAAATGAGGCTAATGGTTGATTTCTGTAATGTATTTTTATCTGCACCACACTCCCCGCAGTTCTATGAAATGAGTTTAGATGCAAAAGATGTATTCAGTTATTAGATGTTTATTAAAATTTTATATTATACCTACATATTTTAATAAAAAGAAGAGGTGAAACTGATTTAAAAGAGCACTACCGAAGTGCGGATAACATTCACTCACCTACTAACTATTAGTATTTTTTTTCTGTTTCGTTAACTATTTTAACGAAAATTAAATAACTTACTTTATAGTTTTATTACACAGTAACGCTGTAGTAAATTATAAAGTTATAGATATATGTAGCACACAAGAGAGAGAGAGAAATAAAGAGAGATATTATATTGCAAGAATTGAACGAGAAAGGAAGATAGGCAAAAGGGGTCTTATTGTTAAAGCAATCTCTGACAGGTGAAAGTTCTTATTCTTCAGTTGAATGGATTTAAGTAATAAGCGCTAGCTCATACTCAAATAATATACATCTTTTATCTTATTTGGTATAAATTTTTAATATAATGAAATATTTGTTCATGTTACTAAATAACTTCATGTTTAATTTTTGATTTATTAAACAAAATATTTAGGTTTTCTTGTATTATTCAATTGTGATTTTTTCGAAGTACTTCCAACACTTTTGTCTTAAAAAAGACTCCCAAATTCTATGTTTGATTCTAATGTTACATATTTATGTTATTCCGACAAATATAACCATTTTACAAATCTAACGAGTTTTGAGTAATTTCACACTTCTAATTGATGCTATATTCAAGTGTGTTTACAACTTTGAAGATTTGTTTCGATGTTTAGATTATCTTCACTATTTGGACCGAACTCGTTAGACTTAAGAGAATGGCTCTTATTAACTTTGTATACAAGTTTCCTGAACCTTCTTTGGGTCATCACCCAAGACACATCTGTCTTTTGTTATTGTAATAAAATGAATCATTATTACGTTTCTTTTTTCATGAAAGTTAATAAAAACAATATCTTTTAATTCTTGTCCAATATATTTAGATGTAAAATTTAGTAGAATAAAGTTAATTCTTTTAATGTGTTGAAAGGCTGAACTGCAGCTTCAGGTCGGTTAAGGCTTTTATCGGCTCTTCAGCCGCAAGGGTTTTAATGAAACTTCCTAAAATACTTTTATTCTATGCAATTTACCACGATTTTTATCTTTTAGTAGAACTCTTAAAAAATACTCAAATTATTTTTATATAAAAATTTAATGTGAAATTTCATATGATATTAGAAACTTCTTTTCAAAGTCAACAAAACAGGCATTCAATGTTATTGTATTGGACTCAAAGCTTGTGGTCGACATTAAACAAACTGTTTTTAGTGTGTTAGAATAGCAGATCTTTGTTTGTTATAGCATCTTGACGTCTTTGTTGTTCGAAATTTATCTTAATAATGAATTTACTTGCAAACACTAAATCATAATTGAATTATTATTATTACGAAATAGTATATGCTGAAATGTTTATCATTAATTCGCGTCTGTTTAGTATAAAACTGAATATCAGAAACGTGAAATATATATTTTTTGAAATATTACAATTTCCTTCTAGCTTCCGTAAAACTGACATGCGATTAGCATCAGATTATATTATATTTATTAACTTGTTACCTTCTTATCGTAACATTTCCAAGAATTATTTCAAAACTACTAAAATTTAGAAAATATTTTCTTATTTATTATTTAATAAGTATTACATTTTACATTTTCAAGAATAGTATCGTTGAAACAAATCAAACAACTTTTAAAATGTTTGCAAAATGTTTTGTAGCGTTTCAACAAACTTTACAAGTATTTCACTATCTACTTCTTCAACGAACGAAGAATTTGCAATTAGAATATTGGTAATGTTTTTTTTTTATTATTTGAGAACAAATGTTTATTGTTTTCTTTTAATACTGTAGAGTTAATTTCATTTCAATCATGTAGGTTTCACTACATGTTTTTAATTCAATAAATAATGAGTTGATATTTCGTATATAAAAAGTAAAATTCTAAATAATAAGTTTTTCTAAACAACATTATATGTTTCTGAATCTTTATCATAATTTCGAAAATTTTCAATTTTGTTCTTTTGCACTTTATTAAAAACCATTTATAATAATGAAATTTTAAAGAGAATGTTGAAATGAACCATCCAGATCACGTATAAAACGAAGTAAAAAAAATTGGTTTCGTTTTATATCATCATTAATTTTTATATATTTAGTCCCAGAGGAACATAAATTTTATGGTTGTCATCAAAATAAGTTAAACGAGTTTGCTTAAGCAGCTGTGCGTGTCCAGCATTGTCAAGTCGTATTACTTCTATATGCTTCTCATGTTGATTCTATCTTAATGTTATTTGATATTTATACTCGGGAAATACTTCTATTTTTTTTCTTTAACGATGCAATTTTTCAAAAACCCTCTAGTAAGTAATTGCAGATAAAATAATTCCAAAATAATATGTTTTCACGCACATCTCTATACAGAGTAACATTAGTCATAATATTGCAACATGTGAATTATGTTCTTTTTTTAAATTAATACACTAAATAAAGTATAGAATGAAAAATATATTAATACGATCAAGCTTCGAACACGCGACCTCTGGGAAACCATCCTGTCGCTCTAAGCCATTGTTTATAGACACTATCAAAATCAATACTTCTTTATTAACGATTATAGTATATACATATACACATGTAAATAGAGTTAATGATTTTTTAAATTTTTTATATTCTTCATTGTATGGGAGAGTTACTGATAATTTGTAAAATTTTGTATTCAAGGCTATATTTATTCATTACATATGATTATTGTCATACCATTAGATTAAATGGAATATTTTCTTTATTAATTATTATGCATTGGCATTCGTGTTCATGGCATTGGCTTTATTATAAAATCGTCCAGAATGGTGTTTATAAGTTAAGTCGATTAAAGAATTTATTTATATTAAGTCGTTCTAAGAACTGTTTGATTAAACATTTATTCTACGACAGTCAAAACGAAATTACTAATTGTACTTCATACTAGACCAAATTTCAACTAATTTCATACGAATGAATGAAATGAACACTACTTATTATATTTAGACATCATCTATATTATAAAGTGGAAAAGTTTGTTTGTCTAAAGTACTAATCTTTGAAATCTCCAGTCGTATTTGTAAACTTCATTTTGATCTTAGATAGTTTCATGAGGACTCTATCTAGCATTGTTCTACCAATCTTAGTAATCCTAATAGTAAATGCATAAGACGGAACCGCGTGTGACAGTTAGCTAACAATATATGCTACGCTTTGACATTGGATAATAATAATATGGAGATTAAGTTAACTTAATACTCTATTAAAGTAACTTGAATGTAATTTTCCGTCCGTCAAACGTGGTTTGCTAATAACTTCAGTTGATTCTGTATTAACATGCGACAAGTTGAGCTGAGTTTCCTGGCTACAAGATTATTCCTTTGAAATAGCTAAGTTTCTCTTGAACGCTCAAACGCTCAGAATTCCGGAGAAGCCTTTGAACCAAGCTGATATCTTTAAGGTGTTTGGAATAGTTTTCTGTGTTATATAATATTTAAAAGTTTTCATTATAATTTCATCAGATTGTTTTTTTCAAAAAATTAGTTCTTATTTTGTTAGTTTTTTAGTTTTTTCCTTAAAACAAATGTCTGAACTTTGTTTACGTTGTAATAAATTGAGCATGTCAGTAACAATTTGACCAATGAATTTTCTTTAGTGTCGTCTTATTGCGGGTTTGATTTACGATCCCGGGTCGTTTATTTTGCCTTGACTAGACACGGCTTATTTGTCACTACTTATTACACTTTTTCATGTTATTTTGACATCCTTTTTTTTTTTTTTTTTTTGTTCGTTGGAAAAATCCGTTACGGATACCCCGTCGGCCAAGAAGGGTTATTTTGACATCCTAATAAATAATTAAATCTTTGAAACATATAGAATATAATAAATAAATATATTTACTCTATTATTTTTAAGGAAATTAATGTTAATATGTTGTGATATATCTTTAAAATATAATAATAAAAAAACTATTTGTTTTACCATATTTTCTTGCACCACCCCAATTAATGGTTACCAGATATCAAGAATATTGAGAGGTTTGGTGAAAGTTTTCAATACTGGCCGCATGCTTGATTTCAACCCTTTTTGTAAAGGCCTATTGGTAAGATTTTCTTTAATCTCCAACTTTTCCAATGATAGGGGTAGGTGGGGTAGTATCCACTTTTAGTTCTGAACATTGGCATGCAGCACCCTCAAGAAGTAATTATTAAATACGAAGCCAAGACCGCTAGCCATATCTTTTATATATCTTATCTAAGAATATGTTATATATATCTTTTTTTTTAACTAAAAAAAGATACCAAAAGAAACAAAAATAAACAAGAAGTAATTATTAAATACGAAGCCAAGACCGCTAACTATATCTTTTATATATCTTATCTAAGAATATGTTAAATATATCTTTTTTTTTAACCAAAAAAAGATACCAAAAGAAACATAAAAATAAACATAACGTCATTTATTTTAGCTCCTGATTATATTTGCTCATACTAAGATACAGTCGTGTTGGTTTAGGATCAAGATACATACATACATATCCATAAAGGTTTATATACATTTTATGTATTCTTTATTAAGAAAATATGTTTTATTTATTTCATTTGTTGTCGTGATTTAATCTTTTATGAAAATAGACGTTTTGAATAAATATGAGACATTAGAGTTACATTATTAATATTATTGTTTGTATGTTCATTACAGATTATACTGTTACAAATGTTGAAATCAGCCATTCTTTTTCGTTTTTGTTTTTTATTTAAAAAAACATTTTTTTTAAACATAAATGGTATTTGAGTAATAATATTATTTTGCTGAAATATTTTTTTGTATATTGACGATTTTTAATATTTATATTGGCTTTGTTAGCAAAGAAAATAAGACAATTCATATTTAATTTGAATTTATTATAATATAAATATATATTAGATATATTATAGGTATTAATTTAACTGTTGAAAACAAGAGATTTTTAATCAGTAACTTCATTGTTGAATGGAAGATTAAAGGACGGTTAGGTCTAATTGAAAACAAAGAAGAGAGTTCTGACAAAGAGGATGAAACTATGAATATTAAAACATGGGTGTCCAATTTGAATGGGTTTAGATCAAGAAAAACAAATTGTCATTTATAGTATTGATTTTACTTGACTTTATATTATTATATATATTTATTTGGCTGTACTCACGTATTACTGTCGGAGCCCGACTAAATTCGAATCAATTTAGCGTCCTTATTAATAAACTCTGAGCATGGCGGAATCGCGGCGTGATCTTTCGCCATGATAAGACTAGTTGTTACTTACGTTAGTATAATAGTAATTAGTGATCAGAAAAGTTTAAATAAAATTGTTTTATTTGAATCACTTTTATTTGAAGCTATTACAATGAAACTTAGATTTCGTTCTGGATAAAACTAGATGTTTTAGATTGAAACTGTTAGTGCAGTTCCAGAATATTTTCAAGTAACAAGGAATGGGAGGGACAGTTGAGAACATTCCACTTTGTTGAATTCCTAAAAGTTGCACGTATGTTGGAATAGCTACGACAATTGTTAGACTAATATATATTAGAAAGGTATTATACTTTGACTATTTGTCCATCGTCTCTTAAAGTAAAATTATAACAATCTTAGTATTACCATCATCTCTTACAGTAATATTATATCAATCTTACTTTCCCTGTTTTTTACAATATCTATAAAATAATAGTGATTTATCAAAAAAAATCTGGGATGTACTGTCTTTTTGAGGCATTATTATATTGTTCTTATAAAAATTCAAACGTTCTAAAACATTTAAACTACTATAGTTTAGGCTACAATCTGAATTTGTTTTTTTCTATAAATTATTATATTTATTAACCAATAACCATCTTAAGAATCCGAATAATCATCGCCTTTTGATTATGAATATGTATATAATTCCTTTGACCTAAAACTGTTATAATTAATACTGTATCAAATTAATCTCGTTCATTCTAAAACGTTAAAAAGAAGCTTATGATGATAAATCTGAAGAAAATTGCTCATCCGTTACTCCGGTACAGAGTAACTTCATTAAGAGCATAAATGAGAACAGCTTAGTATAGCTTATTTTTCTTACTTAACAAGGGTGGATGATATTTTATAGAAAGACATTTCAATCTAATTATTATGATACCTGTCTCATATATACATAAGTATAAACATATATATTTATATACTAGCTGTTACTCGTGGTTCCACCTGCCAACAAACCACATGTATAGTTCAAGGCCTGAAGATGAGTTCAATAATTATATAATATTATGATATTTGTACGTCATCTTATACTGTCTGTGACCAGTGTTTGCTTATTAATATTTTATTTAGAATAAATTAAATTTTTTTGATGATATTCGAATCAACAACATTATTAAATCTATAAAGGGAATAAAACCTAAAATTAATTTTTATTTGTAAATTGTATATATAAATATTTTTATATTGAAAATGTACATTTCAAGATGTTTTCCACTACGTTGTTATAATTGATTGTAAACAATGTGTGTATTAAAAATATATTATTTAATTCTTTACACTTAAATATGTTAAGTTATACCTTTGCCTCTAAGCACCATAAAACATTTATTTGTAGAATAAATTATATTATAATTTACAAACAAATAAGTACATTCTCAAAGACCTTCAATTTATACGTAACCTTTCATCATAAGGCTGAAAGTAACTGAAATATTTCTGTTTAAGAATAAATAATTTGAAAATAATGTTCTTTGAATAAAACCTGATTAATTCTTCTAAATGAAGGAACTCGCTTTTCGGCCTTTGAATAACAAATTTATGAGGAAAATTCCTTAAACATAAAAGAGTTTATTCAGATAACTGTTGAGAATCCTTTTAATTTAAATTTTATTTCGGATTAAGTGTTTAGCTTCCTTTAAAAGTGTATTTAATTCTAAGCTATTAAAATAATCCAAATATAATTAAAGAGTCATTTAGGACGAGGTTAGGAAGTAATAAATATATATATGTTAAATATATATTTTATTTTATTTTATTTTATATTATTTTTTTACAAAATTTTTCAATATTATATACCAGTCAAGAATTATCTTATTAAAATTCAAGAACGAATATTTACTTTAAAAAAAAATTATTATACTGAAAATAATTATTATACATAATATAAAAGATGCAGAAAAATAGAAAAGAAAAGTGACTACGGTTACTTTAACATATAAAAGTTCTAAAACACTGATAAATGTATCAAAGAAATATCTTCATTGTTATTAAATGATTAATCAAATTATATTTATATCTTTTTATTTTTCTATACTTAATTAATGTTATGATACTTAACAAATAACTGCCATTCCGGGACTCTTTTTTGATTCACAAAGCTTATTAAAAATATTTATTTTAATTTTATGTTAAAATAATATTTCATTAATATTAACATTTCCTTGTTTCATTTCAGTAAAACTGTTCAAAAAATAGGGGATTGCTTTTATTGCTGAATAAATTATTTGATATGAATATTTTGTTTTGCAGATAAATTATTATAAAAACCTGAATTTTAAGGAGGATATTTTACATTAAAATCCGATTTTTAATTTTGAAAACTTAAAGGAGAGAACTATTAATACAACAGTCATGAGATAAAAACTGAAATTATAATGGTTGTTTTTCTTTTTTTTTATTAAACTTTAGTTCGATACTTTGTCACAAGATGGGGTTGATAGAGGTAGCTTTATTTTGCATGTGGTAAGATAAAAATAAAACTGTGGTAGATCATGGTGGTAAGAAAAAAAAATTAAATTATACTTTTAAAATATTTAAAAGAAGTGTACATTTTTAGTCTCTCAGACTTTATTGAAATATGCATATAATATATAGAAAAATGTATTCATTTAAACTAATTTATAAGGCTTTATTGCAACTTTATTATCTTACTAAATTTGTTCTAGAACTAGTTTTCTATGCTAAATGCATGCTACGGTCTATGCTGTCTTATGCTACGATCGATGCTACGTTTTATGCTAAAACTGAAAATTAAACAATTATAAATTTATATTTATTATAGACAATTTGACAGACAGCCTAAGGAGAAAAGACTATAGGCTATTATTTTGCTACTACTCTTCCTCTTAGTAGCAAATAAAATACTTATAGATAGATAGAGTAACATATAGATTGTTATATTTATTATATATAATAGCTAAAGTATATTTTGTAATACAAAACAAAGTTATTTTAATTCTTGATAAACTACTATAATATTAATTTTTCGTAACACGAATTTTATGTACCAATTATTGAAATTTACTCACAAAAATACACAGTTCAGTTAGAAACATATTTTCTGTATGTTTATTATAATTAATTTAATCTTATAATTAAATTGAAACTCTAAAGCTAATAGAGAAATTATCTAACTTTAACTGTATAGTGTATCACGTAATGTACATGTAATAACTTTTATAATCGTCATGTCCATAAAATACATATCATGAATTTTAAATTTATCATCAAATCAATCATTAATTAGTCAATTAATGATTACTAATTTGAAAATGTATTTTTTTTGTTAAAAGTTAAAAGCTTTCAATGAATTTAATGATTGCAATAGAATTTGATTAATTGCAGCAACATACACTAATCGGGGCATTTAATATTAATCAATATGGAAAGTCTCAAATTGTTTTATATTTTTTTAATTAAATATTGAATTAACAAAGGCATACGATTTGTTACCCGTAAGCTTCTTTTTGTATGTATTGTAGCTATAAAACTAACATACTGTCATCTCAGCAGTTCGTAAGGGGTCATTGCGTTTTATAGTCATTTTGTATAAGTAGGTTACAGTATCTTTTTCTATTATTTTTAAGAGAAATTGTGGACATAAACATATTATAAGAAAGATATTATAAGAAATATATAAACCGATTATTGCTCTATTTTTATATTATCAATTCTATTATAATTGTGAATTATAATATAATAATAATAATAATAATAATAATAATAATAATAACACACATACGCACACTACTATAATATACGCTACAAAATGTTGGTCTTACAAAACTTGTACGCAAATTACAAAATAGTTAAAAACTATTGTTTTAATATTTTCACTAAAACCTTCACAAGCTATTCTTGTAAATATAATCTGTGTTAAAAGAACACGTGTTCTGAAGCAACACGATAGCTTTTGTTCCGTGCGGCTTCAACACAAAGGAGTACAATTATTAACTTTTTGCCCACCGTGTGTAAAGAGTTTAATATCTTTTTAATTTGTTACATTTAAAATACATGGAAATTAAATATAAATAAATGAAATGGAACTAAATGAAATGGAATGTTCTTTAATTACATTTAAAAACCTAAAAGCATAATGCAATTATTTTTATCTACGTTCCCTTTACTTTTACTTTTATTACGTTTTTCAAAATGTAGGCCATTATGTGGATTTAAATTACATTTGAATTGTTAAATGTATACTTTTTATACTGACATACTTTCTTTGTAAATATTTTTTTAAATGATTTGCAATCAATTAAGCATGTCAAACAAACGTGATTGATGTATGGACCGATCATTAATCTAAAAACTGGTAATATATTTAATATAACAATTTGGACTAAACATTTGAACAATAATTTTTATATTACATCCAATATGTATTACTAATTACAAAAAACTATTTTTACTAGTAGTTTTTTAGTAGTGGTTTTATAAGTACGAAAATTCGCGAAAAATAAACCCCAAATTGTATGAACCATTTATGCAACATATAAAACGTACTTTTGGAAATCGAACCAACGACTTTCATCTCAATAGTTATCAACCAATAGAGCAGTATATCTTGACTTTAAAATAAATAAAGTTGTATACTTTCTCTATAATAGAAAATAATTAATTAAAATAGCATTAAGTTTCTGTTTCTAACAATAACTTGATTTAACAATATCGATTGTCGAGTTCTATTGGTTGTAAAGAAAAAAAGCAGAGTATGAAATAAAGCGCTAAATCGCTGAGTAATTTTCCTGTAGCAGCTTTGAATGCTGTGTGGTACAAATACTCTGGCTTAAATTGCGCTGTTATAAGGGAAGCAATTAGGTCCATTATCTATATTTAAGCATCTAAGCTGCTAGCTAAGTTTAAAGTATTCGCTTTATATGTAGAATTTGCTAGTATTCTTTTGTTTTAGAAAACATTGTTATTAAATTAATATATTAATTTTTCTTCATTCTCTTATACGGCAATTTTTTGTGTATATTAATATTAGTAAAAGTTATATGGATTTGCTTTGCACGTCTACAGACAACTATTCGTTGGCTGGTAGAAAATGTATTAGCATGAAACAAGCCATTTGTACTTTTATTTTATTAGTGCAAAAAGTTTTAAATAAATAAATTAATTTATTAAAGAGAGTTAAGGATTAATCGATTGTTATCTTGAGCCCCAAATAAAATGTTTAGCACACCGTTTGCACAACTTTTATGAAACAATTTTATGAAAAATTGTATCGTTATTCTACGCTTATTTTAGTTATATTTTGCAAAAAAATTTTAGAACGCAAAAAATGAGTATATTTTCCTTTTTTCTATAACAGGTTTTTAACGTTGAAAATTGTTTAAGCTTTTTACTTACAGATAATAAGCCCAAGGGTGATTATGTAATCCGTATTTTATTCCACACAAGAGTCCCTTAGCGTTATATTATGTTACTTGACTATACTTTTCAAGTAAAACTTAGATAGTTCTAATTATCTCTCCTATAGTAATGATAATTTGTATTCATTAATACAAAAGTTTTAGCATTTTCATGAATATTTCTAAATAAAATATATTTTAAAACTAATTTTACTCCATGAATTTTTTATTCTGAATTAATTCAATTATTATACTTATTTTAATTATTTTTTGACAAATATTTTTTCTTTAAGTGTTTTTTATATTCAAGTTAGATTTTCTTGTTAGAATATAATACAAAATGTAAATATCTGATATTTTTTTATTATTTCCCAATTCTACAGATATCTCTAATATATAGACGATATTGAAACTAGAGATAGCACTTCCACAATGTCAAAGGAAACATTTCAAAAGGAAAAGGTGAAAAGATTTCAATTTTTTTTTTGCAAAGTAACATAGGAAAGATATTTTCTCTTATGAATTAACGATGTGTTACTTTTTAAGTAATATTTATACCATTTTAAACCACATAGATTAATGTTAATATATATTAAATTAAAATAGAATGAAAAATTTGAAACATGGCTATATATATTTATAGACAATTTCAAGTTCTTAACGTATATTATTATTTTTTTGATATTTTGGCACTGTTGCAAGCGCTATAATGATACTAAACTACTGCGCTGAGCCTTTAATATTACTGACATATAAATGTAACTTTTTTTTTGTCTTTATTTTTAAGGGACTTTTATCCGATTCAGATATGTCAGTCCCATTACATCCTAAATTACAATTAAAACGACATTTAATTAACTAAAATCCAACCAAAATCAAGAACATAATACAACAAATAAAAACAAAAAACACGTATACGTTCTTATGTAAGTGTATATAAAAAGTTTTTAAATCAATACTTCATTAGCACCTATGCAGAAACATTCCCGTAATAGATAAAATCTAACTTTATGTTTGAATCTTTCGTATCTTCGTGTGTATAAAATTTATTTTAGATAAAACTAGCTGTTAATTGAATTAGTTTGTTTTTATTATTATTATTAATGCTCTTAATGATGAATTATTGAGTAACTAACATAGTCATTAAGAAATTGTTACAAAAAAAATATGGATAAATCTGAAATAAAGTTTTTTTTATTATTATAATTCTCGTGAACCCTTTTATCATAATCAGAAAGAATTTTTCCAATATCACATTAGTATAGATAAAGATTGTTATAAAATACCGCTTAAGTTTTCCGAATACAGAATATTATGAAGCAATTATTTATGAGAAAAGATGAGTCACCGTTGGTCTAGATTTCAACTTGCTTGTAATTCGAAGTGACATTATGGCGTCAAGCTTAATAAGATCTGAGTTATATGAATATAAAATAGAAACATTATCTAGTAAGGTTCTTGTAATTAAGCTTTCGTGATCCATGATTATTTATATATAATTAATCAGTTTTATTCTTGTCAATACCGTTGGAATTTGTCAAAGTAGAACTACTAGAACCCAGTTGGGGTTTTATTTATGGGTATGTCACAATCGCGGCGTGAACTGATCGAGCGAAATTCGATAATATTTGCCTGAGTTAAGTTGGGTATATATCTATTATGAATATATATATCTATTATGAACGTTTTAAAACATATAATATATAAAGATGTATGTTTTAACTGTCATTCGAATTCGAATTCGAACAAATATTTCTTTAGACGTATAAAGCTTAAATAATTATAACAAAAAATTCGAAATGCAAAATTATTATTTAACTATACTAATTTTTAAGCGAAAAATTTGTTTGTTTATTTATTTAAAGGAACAAATTTTGATTTGATAAACTCTTTTTGATTGTGATAGGTAACTTCATGAGGAAATCTTCAGGGCAATTAATATTACTCTACTAATATTATACTATAAATAATATCATTAGTCCACGAGTGGAACCGGGAGTAACAGCTAGTAAAGTAATAGAGCCCAAAGAACATTTATAATTAAACTAAGAGATAAGCGCTGTACTTATACGTATAGTATTTTATTAGTAGGCAGATATTACTGGTTTACGAATTGGAGTAGGGTTGAGGCTAACCACTAACCATTGTATTGCGGTTTTAACGGCATTGATATGTTTCCCAGTAACAGTAGATAGGATATTAGTACTAGTATATCATGGATTAGTAGATAATCTAATTGTATGGATGTTAAAGTAATTTTGAACACAGATATAATATAATAAAGGAGGGGGGGGGGGGGTTGTTGAATCTAGTTGAACTATTCTATATTGAAATTATTTAGTTTGAGAAAAGCTTAGGTTATTACATAAATTGTATAAATATTTTTTGGATACATAGAATTTGTGTGTAAGAGAAGGAAGCCAGACAATCTAAGACCGACACACATTTCGTAACGAAGTAAACTACTTCTAAGAAGTCATCAAGACTAAAAAAATTTTTTAAATTTAATATAATAATAAATAACAAATACTGAGATATAGAGCAGGTCTTTCTACTAAGAACACTTGGTCTAAATACTTGTTGAATATGAAGCCTGGTAATTATGAAGTTCAAATAGAAACTAGGTTAAGAGCTTCAAGGACATTCCTCGTAACGCTTAGTGGTATATAATTTACACTATAAAGAAAGAAATCTTATATACTGTTGTAAATAAGCGAACAGATATATGATACCATCTTATATATGTATATATATTACATTTATGAATTAGTTTAAAAGAAATGATTGTAACTCCAGTAACCTGAGATTTCCCACTCTGGGTTCGAATCCAGAGTGGGTTGCCTAGAAATAGAATAGTATTAGTATATAAATAGTATATAAATAGTATAGTATTCGAATACTGCTTGTATTTTTAAATTTTTATTCATATATTCAATAATAATTATAATATGCTTAACATGTCTTAACATGTAGTTAGAAATGTTGAACATATTTAAATTACTATAAATAATATTTCAACTATATATCTACATCCATTACCTCGAGAAATTTTCCGTTCATTCACCAGATATTAGGAACTTCAAAATAGGGTTTTTTGATTTCAATTCATTGTAAACTGCAAGTCACTTCTATATTTTGCGTCAAAATGATGAAACATTTTTTATCTCTTTATTTATATTTTTATGTTATTATCTTTTTATTAATTTATATTTTTATATTATTATATGTTTATTATCTCTTTACGTCTTGAGCTTATTAAAATGAGACTATAACCTATTTTCTATGTACATATAAAATCAATTAATCAGTGATATAAATAGTGATATTTCGTATCTGCTTAAAAATATTATATGTTTTAAAAATGGAAAGATTTAAAATTGCTCCAGATATATTGTGAATTTTAAAATGGAATTTTCAACGTATCAGGAAGTAAACGTTCGACAGGTGTGTTTGTTTGTCAAACACTAGGTTACAGTCAAAGCAAACAGTAAACATTGTTTAAAACAATGTCCCCTGCCTAGACTACACTTTTTGACCAAAATGTAGAATTATAAACAAATCTCCGTTTAAAATTATACAAAACATATTTGTATCATTATATTTATATTATATTATTTTTATAACATTTTTCTCTTCGTAATATAAATATTTGTACCAGTGGAACTTGTTCTCTGTTTTGTTATATCCTCACTAACCAATTTACATCAAAGGTGTGAGAGTGACAAAATAGGGAATACATTGTTATTAGTAAAGAGGGAAGTTTAGATTTTAGTAACAGTTCTACAGAATAATATGTACAGTCGTAGTTTTTGAATTCTATATTCTATATATTTATATTATATAATATATTAAAATTATATATATATATATATAGAAAGTAAAGTCTATTTTTTTATAAAATTCTTAAAAATCACATTATAAAAGGTATTTTATTTAAAAACTATTAAGAATAATAGTCTCAGAATTATTAACCAGATCAAATTTCATCGATTCCAGATCGAATTTTTTTCATAATTCCTGATCAAATTTTTTTCATAAATATTAAAATCTGGTAACGGGTTATTAGTGAGAAAAAGCAATCTGTGGATTGGATTTGTGAAGCTATATATATTTTGAATTGAACATCAATCACAATTTCGGTAGTTAATGAATTCATATACCATTACTGATCCAGATACTTAAAATATTTTTCACAATGCATGTAACATGTTATTGTTAATTCCAAAAGTCAAATATGCTGTGGAATGTCAGTGTTTCAAATTAGAAATGACATTCTCTTTAACAATTTCTCACCGCTGGTATTTCTCTGTAATACATCTGTTCACTAATATAATGCTATATTTGATCTAATGGTTAGTGGTGGCTGGTCTTGCTGAGTCAAAAGTCCTGGGTTCGATTCCTAGTTGACAGTAGTTGTGTGATCCACAGATTACTGTTTCGAGTAATGTGTCCGTAATGTCTTTTATTTAAATAACAACGTTCAACATGCATATTTCCGAATAAATAAAAAACATTAACCATTTCAAATATTAATTTGATATTGCTAAAATAGGATAGCTACAGTTTTTGTTTCATTCATACATGGAAAAAGATGCGGTTCATCAATCATCGATATAGATACTTTTGTATTCTAAAAATATTTTTTAAAACCATATTTGTAATACTATATGCCAAAAAAAAAAAATATTATAACAGTTTAAAAATGAAATATATTTTATAAGAAAATTTATGACATTTCCTCAATATTTATTAATATAATATTTCTCTTAAAAAAACAAAATACCTCAGAATAAAAAATATCCTAAATGGTTACATAAAGAAATAATAAACTTTGAACGGTAAATAAATTTAATTTTTCATGTTACCAATAATGAAATTTCCGATACAGACCGGAGGCATTTTATATAACACAATTACTTTAACAAATGACATTTAAAGAACAAAATACTGTTATTGAAGTATTTCCTTAATTAAAATGACACACTTAAGTAAGTATATATGAACTAATACTTGGTCACGCCTTCGCTTCCCTTAAAATATAGAAATAGAAACGTGGCATGTACTTCTAGACAAATTATTGGCATAATGATAAATTAAGAAAAACTCAAGATTTTTTTACAGACAAGTATCTATTAAAAATAATTTTTAGTTACATCTTATTATTAATCTATTTATATCATGGTTTGACCATGAATCATAACTTTTTGAACATGTAGATACAATTAAAATAATATTTTTAAAAATTTGATACATTTTTATAAGTTTTATTTTGACGTTTAGAAATTTAAAAAAACCGTTTTATGTAGTATTATTTATATACAGTTTTTTATTAACATCATAAAAAAAAAGAAAATATCTAATAGTGGAATTATAAATGCAATTATAAATGCAAATATAATAATAATAATAATTTTAATTTTTTATTTCTAAAATAAGCTTAATAATAACATAAAAGTATTAAATAGTTAAGCAAAAATTGGAATAATTTCTGAGAATAGCAATAATATAGTTTCAAAGCTCACTTATCTGAAAGTATGGGTTTGATAAATTAGTGACAGTATCACTATAATATATCACTTGTGTAGCAAGATTTATATTAGCTTTTACACAATTAAATTCGTAATTGTAAAATAAATTATATTTAATTCTGAAGCATTTCTCGATAGTTTCCTTTTGATTTAATTACATAAAATAAGTAATTGGTAATAAAGCTTTTTAAGCTTAGCTTATAATGTTGAGCTTATTTCGTTTGTGATACTTAGATTTTAATATACGGCGATACTTATAAAGTTTTGTATTTAAACATTTGACAATTAGAATCTATCTATCTTTTATCAAGTTAATCTTTACATATAAATCATAAGCGTTTGAATTTTTTCAACCTTTGCTTATTATGTTGAGCTTATGCCTATTATGCTTAATATAATTTATTGTACTGCTTTTTTAATGTATGGAAATATTTACAATGTTCTGTATTTAAACTTGTATGAATCTCAACTGCCTGAAAAGGCATCGTTATCGAAACTGTTGATAATAAAAAAAAAAAAAAAAGTTTAAATAACAGGACACAAACTTTATAACAAAAAGCAAAAAATATAATTTTTAATGTTATAAGTTAAAATAATTAAATATTATAAAATATAATAGAATGTATAATATTGATTAATTATTCTCTTTGTACTTGAATAATCGTCCTAAATAAATAATTACAAAGTGTTGCCAGGATTTAAATGTGCGCAGATGGTACAGATTTGAACCCAGTTTGCCTCAAAACAACTGAACTAATGCAAATTTAATCAAGAGAATACAGAAGCAAACAAGAATGTGCATATTTAGATCTTACGTTTTGAAGCATAAAGACTATATTTCTAAAACAAAGTACCGTTATGAGGCTTTGCATGCGTTTCATCCTCGCTCGCTTTGTTCGTCCGGTTTCGTTTGGATAAGCAAGCATAAAATAATTAGGGGCGCTGCGAATTGAGACGAAAATTTGACTGACGTAGGTTCAGGGCTAGGGTTAGTTGGTTCTTTTGAGCATTTTTTATGAGGGATATTAGCTGACTAAATAGGAATTGGATTATTTCATAGCAATTAGTGGATGATATGTATAGTTGATTTGATGATAAGTCAGGTTCGCATTTGACAAAAAGGTCTTTTAAAATTTTGAACTAAACGATATTGTTTCTACTTAGCTTAAAATTGAAAAGTAATATATATATCTCTATCTATATAATTATATATTTAAAATGTAAAATGAAAATCTTTTAACAATGTCATTAATCCAAGGACATAATACTAACAAATTTGGTCGAATGTTTTTTGTTTGAAATTACGTATAAAATTTGTAACTATGTTAAGCTTATATTTAAATAAAAAATGACTTGGAAAATTCTGCACAAAAAGAGTAGCATATGAACCTGCGATCTCTGAGATACCATCTAATTGCGTTGCCAATTAAACAACAGTGTTGGTAGAAAAATTGATCTAAGAATAGCATTTATAAGAACTAAAAATGTTTTAAAAATGAAAAATTTAAACACATACAGAGGTTAAATTGTTATTTAACGTATACATGTGCAGGTTTTATCTTAATATCTTCTCGAGGTCACAGAGAAAGCTCTTTATTCTTGAATGTGTGAGAGAATGAAATCCGATTTGTATGTCGCCTGAAATTTCCTAATATTTTCACTTATTTGCTACGAAATTGTTTTGAGGGAATAAGCTCTTTTATTTGTGAACTTATTATTTAATATATTTGAAAAGAAACAGAATATGCATGAATAACATGACGGATCTATTTGATGATGACAAATAATTATTACATACCTTTTTATTCACCGATTTTTCATCATCCATGGTCACAAGATGGCTGATGTCAGCTCAGCATCGTCTTCGCAAGACTGGTCACTACTACCCTCGTCACTTTTATTTAGAATTGAATTTGGTATAAATTAAGTTTATGGGACTTATTCGCATTAATAAAATCTTAATAAAAGGTTTATTGAGTAATAAACCTATCTCGACGTTTCGATAAGGTTGAACTAATCGTGGTCAGAACACTGTAGAAAGTACTGTTCAATGTCTTTGTCTGTCAATTTCTCGTATTACCCGCATCTGCTGGTTTTCTTTCTTCACGTAATCGTCTTTTTCATGACACAGATATGTTGTGAAATACAGTTACGTGGAGGTATTTTATTATCCTATATATTATATAAACCTTTTATTAATAACCTGAATAAGTTACATAAACTTAATTTAATTCGCAAAAGTTTTAAAAATATGAATTTAGAATATCTACACACAACCCTTACAATGTCTATACACTTGCTTTTAAAGCCACTGCGGGTAACACAGACGATATCCATTTCTTCAAAAGAATTTTTTGTTTTTTAATTTCAATTGCTTTTCTTTTTTTCGAGACAAGAATGCGTTCTGTGGATAAGACTTGTGATTGGTGCAACTCAACTGGTTGTGTTTTAATTCTAACAAATTCTCAGATATTACGAACTTATTATTCTTTACTGAATATTATGATAATATTGTGGTTTCATTTTAATGCATACTATTTCCACTCTTGATACAATGAAGTAAAGATTATTATGCTATAAAATGTTTAAACTAACATATACAGTGTATATTCCAATATTTGTATCTGATTCAAGATATTCATGATATTTGCATACAAAGGCTTGAGGGTAAAATTTCAGAAGAGATTTCCTGAAATTGAAAACTTTGAATTGTATTAATATTGATTCATTTGTTCGCTTTGTTATTATTTTCTAAGACGTTAGAATATTTATGTTTTTATAAACAAAATAATCTAAGTTCTTGTTTGAGAGCAAGAGATTTTCCATGAATTAGGTTATTAGTATTGTTGTTGTTACAGTAATGTCGTTAACCTTTAATTTAATTGCTATAAGTTGCTTATCATATTTGAACAATTAATTTATGTAAAACGCATGTCTTTATAATGTCCGAATAAAAGTAGTATTTTTATTAATAAAAAGAATATAATACAATAATATACTTGTTGGTCCCGCAGGTTATATGAATTTCTTCAAGTTTTATTTTTGCAAACAAAAAGGAAACTATCTCCTTCTTCATAGCTTGAATTATTATTTTTTATTTTCAATAGCCTTAGATGTACATGTAAATGAACATCTGTATATGTGAATGTATGGCAGTAAACACGTTACAAACAGACATATACAGTTAATTTCGCATGTATAATAGTAGTAAAGATAACGTACAGTAATATGTAAGTGAAGTAAACGATAATTAATATTTTTATTATTATTTATATTAAAAGGGTATCATAGTATCTTAGAATTTGCAAAAGTATAAAGTTTGCTAAGAGTCTTTTTCTTTATTAGTACTAGCTGTTACTCGCAGATTTTTCAACAGACGTACGTCTTTATTTATCTGTATATAGTTTATACATATAAATAAAGCCTATGTTACTCAGGGTTAAAGTATCATTTTAATGATGAAAGATCTTTTGATATCGCTCCAGTAGCTTCGAGTTTTTTGGTACAAACATATAATTATATAATCTTAACTTACTAATTAACTAACTATCTAAATTAGTCGAAAATATCCTTATAGTAATTACGTGAGTGTAGCCGGATAATTATTTATAATAAGAATTATATAATCCTTTACTGTCTATAATTTTAGAATATATGGAGCTTTTTTATCATACGTATTAAAATGAGAATATAAATGGGCTTATACATATTAATTTAAGGGCGAGGCCGAGTCAAGTTTTACGATGGGTACTTTTATTATATCAGAAGTCGTGATAATCGAGGCTTGACTACGCTTGACTAGAATAACTTATCTTTAGAATATTATGGACTTGTTTTATTATAATTTTTGACAAACCTCATGTCTCAGCTATTAAGAAATTTATAATAGCATTATACTTTTAATATAAAACCATTTTGAAGGTTTTTTTGCAAAATCTTTACTTTTCTACAACATATAATAGAGGGATGGGGAACGCTACACTTTTGTCTGTCTGTGTGCAGTTGGTGACAAAGTTGGTTCCAATATTGGTTCAAATATACACTATTGGAGTGTATAGAAACGACTCTCGACTTAATAAGGTTGAATATTTGGGTAGGTGGCCAATAATAATAATACTATAATAATTTAGTGAAAGCCACGCGGGGGTAGCTGCGGGAAGAATCTAGTACTAGTTACTTCGCAAATTTAGTTCTATTTCTTTAAGAAAATAACATTATAAAGTTATTATGCCAAGCTAGTTATTATTCTCATGAGAATAAAAATGTTAGAGTAACTAGGATACTTTAAAGAGAAATTAAGGTACGTTTTATATTTATTATATGATTTGAAATAAAAAAGGTATTAAACAAAAAATATTTTATAGGAAAGGAGGAGGTTCTTTGTGTTTATATATATATTCAGATATATATGTATATATTTTCATTATTTGTTGATTCTGTCCAGTTCTTGAACCATTTCATGTGGTTATTAACCCAATTTAAAAGACTTTTGTGCAATATTTATTCATAATTTTGACGGATATATATATTTAAAATTACATAATATGCATATTTGTTTATACATATATATACATATATACTTAAAATTTGTGTCTTTTTAAAACATCCAAGATTAAAAATGCATATTTTTTTTTTTAATCGGCCAGTCCTTTTTATTTACAACTGTAAGTTATAGTTACATTTGCGCAATGTTGCAACTGTGACCTACTTCTGAATTGGTACTCATCCGGTTGAGTTCTAGCTGGTCCAAACTGGCTTTTACTTCAAACTTTAAAAAAACCTTTTTAATTTTATATACTAGCTGTTACTCGCAGTTCCAATCGCGGATGAACGATTTTATTTACTCTTAAGATGAATAGCATAAAATAATAATAATAAAATATATAGTAAATATACAATTGATCAAAACTATGTTTCTAATCCATTCAATATCAAATATAAGCGCGTTTAAACAAACAAACTTTTCCACTTTATAATATTAGTATATACAAGTTAACACAATTTTGAAAAAAATCTTTCTAATATATGATTACATATTTGTTTATGGTTGATTTAAAATAAAAAATACATCAATTTTTTATTTTATATTACTAAATATAATTATCATATATAAATTATTAATTATAAATTTTTATTAAATTTGTTTAATATCATCACTAAAATATTACTTTTTCGTATTTCTCGACGATTTTCTCAATATTTTGGGTAAAATTAATTTTAAGTTAATTTTCTTCGGTGGGTGTTAAAATTTTTAATGAACGTTGCGAAGAGAAACATTATCTTAATTATAAGAGTTTATGAGTAATGTTTAGAAATATGGCTTAATTATTATTTGTTAATTTCTGTATTTTAAATTAATTATACGTAACGACTTGTTTGTGATGTCTGTTGCTGAAAATTTATATTAATTACAAATAGCATTTTGTTAAATAATTATTAAAGTTTATTAATTACTTATACTTTTATACCAACATATAACATGATGTATCATCATTACGAAATAGCGTTATAGCTATCACATCACATTGCAGAACATCGTATATCTTTTTCACTCTATATGTGTAAAAAGGAGATAGTATAACTAAGGTTATATGTAGCTTTTACCCTTATTAATGTATCCCTCTGTACTTTAATATAAAATAATAAGTCACATCTGGTGATAATTACTAGCTAACAGAATTTAATTCACTTAAAATAATTTGTGACTACGCCCAAAATTATCTTGCTTGTGATAAACTAGTTCAAATTAAAAACAGACAGACAATTTAAACTACAATTTATTTATTAAAATATATTTGTATTAAGATCAATAACACTAATTATTATAGATCTTAATAGAAATTAGTTTTCAATCTAGTATTAGCTATTCTCGACTATTTTCATTTGATCTTATAAATAGTTCTCTGAATATAATACTCAACATTGTATATTAACTTTATAACGTTAACATTGTTTATAACAAAAGCAAGTTTCGTGAAACATTAATTGCTTTTACTAATTACGTAACGTAAATTTGATTTATGAGACATTTACACCGCGATTTGTGTTACCTCAATGTTAATATATAATCAAACTGACAATCTGGTTAGCTAAATTACTATAATAAATATTATACACATTATATATAATATTATAAGAAAATAACTTCCACTTTTTTTTATTTATTTATGTACTATGAAATTAAAACAGAAATATACAATTTAAAAATAGTCTAAAAACGTTTAACTTATCTCTTTAAGACATCTCTACCAGTTACTCTTTATCTAAAAATAGTTTAATATATATTTACAATCATAGATAATGATTTCTGGTTTTCCCGGGTTTTTATGAACATATAACGAATATACATTTCGTAATGGACACAAACAACTGCATTATTTGTAAATCGAACCCATAACCTTCGTCTAATCAGATAGGCTCACTAACCATTAGACCTACAAGATGTCAATTAACAATATAAGTATCTTTAGGCATTTGACAGCCGATTGGTTTAGAAATTAATGGTTGGTGATATGACCATTCTTTTTGTTTGTGAAACCCAATATAGAGATTATTTCTTAAGTGTGGTAATGGTTTTTTTATATAAAAAAATGTATCATTTATAGCAATTAGTGATGCTTGTTGCTGCAATAAATTATATGTTGTATTTACAAAAATAATATATTCTTGATTTATTAATAAAAAGTTAAGTTTCTATAATCAATGTTTTGTTACATTTAATTATTACATTTATTACATTTAACAGAACATCGGAGGATGCAAACAGTGAAAACAAATTACGATAATGATTGTTGTACGTGTCAATCTATCTTATGAATATTTTAAACGCAATTGAGTTCATTTAGGACAATCGAAAATTACTCGAGTTTAATAACCTTTATAAAAATACTAGTTGTTACTCGTGGTTTCACCCGCGGACGAACGATTTTATTTATTATTAGGAAAACGAAGAATAGTAGGTTATTACTATGTAGTTGATCACAGTTTTCATGAAATTTCGTGTTAAAATCAAGAATTTTTTAAATCCGTCTGTTTGAAGATTAGCGCTTTTAAACAAATAATTTTTCTGATTTATATAACAGTATAGTAAATATGTTTATGGGTATAGTATTAAGGCTTATGATTAAATACATTTTTATTTACATTTTTTATATCAAAAGTATAAAAGTTTGTTATAATAATATATAGCAACCAAAGTATTTTTTTTTGTTCATTTCATCTTATTTGAATACAAAAGATAGTGTAATTAAAATAACATTCCATACATTTTCTTAACCTTTACATGAATGCAATTCATTTAAGAAGTTTTAAATCGAGCTAACAAAGTCTTAGTGGCGATAGTAATTGCCAATAAACCTACTTTATCTAGACCTAGTTCGGGTCTAGATGCTTTAGAACAATTCGTCCATTTATACTCTCTTTGGTTTATTACCACATTAAGCGATTTTGAACTTTATTACCACTTATTAGTTTTATATTTCCGAAGGGATTTAAAATTGCACTAAAATCTTGAGAATTAAAAAAGTGTATCAAAGGATTTCAGTTCAATATATTATTTTTTACTTTTAACGTTTATAAAAATTTAAAAACTGAAAATGTTCTATAAAAAAAGATGCATCAAATAATTTTATTTCTAACCATAAATTGGCCATTTTAGATTGCTTTTAAAAAAAAAAGTGTTTTTGTTTTTTTCATATACAATTTTTTTTCTACAAATTTAGTAATTATAAAATAAACTATTAAAATGTTTTTTTTGGTAAAATGATATTTGGGTGATATTTTTTTTTTAAATTATAATAAATACAATAAAAAATAAGTGTAGGGAACCTCATATGGTTGAAGCTACATGCACAAACGAATTTTTAAACCCGTTGTGCTCAGAGACGTTCCATATTACGCTCTTCTGTGGTGTCTCAAATGCAATAAAGAGAAATAAGAAGAATATGTTCCTTCATTCTGCACTGAAGAGTATTGGGATCTAAAACAATAATATAGCACAACAAATTTATTATGAATTTATTATTATTATTGTAGAATATTCAATGATATTAACACTAGATATAATAACAAATAAATATATTTAAACTGCCTAAATTTAAGACAAGTAAATAACAGTATATATTAAATATATTTTTGTATTCAAAACTAGTTACTAAGCTAATAATAATAAAAATTATAATAGTAATAATATTTCTTTATTGCCAGAACATAAATTAGATAAAATATTGTTTTACAGAATATTACTATTCATTACTACACTTTTTAGTGCAATTCTAGTTAATTTATAAATAGTAAAACATGTAGTAACCAAAGAAAAAAAAACACAATTACAACGAGAACAATAATAAATTTCATGCATACATTAACAACAAAAATACAGAAATTCTAAATACTATTATAGATAATTAGAATAATATCATTATATAAATAAAAACTGCTAAGAACTATTTTGATGCAGAAGCAACTTGTCAAAAAATTTTGCACGTGTTGCTTCGCTATAATCTCTTGTAATTAACATTCTTAGTATAAAAGTAAGATATTCTAGAATTTCTTTTAAATAAACATTTAAATTCGGAATCTTTTAAGACAACAACATAAAAACTAGAACTTTGGTTAGTAATTCTAATTTTGTATTATGTTTGTCAGAAACTACTGAATAATATTATGACTAGATTCAAATGACTATTTGTTTATACTATAATAATGTTTTTCTTGTTCCCTTTCAGTTCAAAATTGCGTAATTATATAACTGAATACATGTTGCTATAAAATAGTAATTGATTAAATATATACAAATGATAAAATGACAATAATATATTTATATTTAATTAAAATTCTATGAGCGTACATTTTTGTTATAAGGTTTTATGGAACTAAAAAAAACATATTGGATGATATTAAAATTATAAGAGTACAAATTAAAATTAAGGTAAAATCTCTTTTTTTTTAAATTGGCAGAAAAATCGTTTATTTGAAATTATATAAAAAATATTTTGCTATGATACGCTTATTTAAATAAAGATAGAGCAAAAGTTTTATCAAAACAGGCAAGACTTAATCTGCGACCATTTGGATTCCATTCTGTTGCTTGCTGATTGAGCTATCTGTCGAATTTTATACATCGTTTTTCTTTTCTTTTTTTTCTTTTTTCTTTCTTCTCTTTCTTTTCGGTTTATGATGAAATTAACTATATTATCTTATACTATTTAAACATAATATAAACTTTGTGATTTCCAAGGACCTTTACAGGACTCAAAAAAGTTAAGACAAATTAGACCTACCTGGCTATATTTATTTTACAGATATAATTATTTGCTGTGGTGGCGAAAAATAAACTTTAATATTGATAAATCATAAATCAAGTGACCATAGTAGCCAAACTATCTTGATGAGCTGTTCAAAGCGTTGTTTTAAGCGTTGTTTTAAGCGTTGAGTATCCAAGACCAAGTAAGCAATATCTGAGTCTACATTCAGCTAAAGCGTTCTTATAGAAAACATTTCGAAAACATATATTATTTTATTAAGACTTTTTTGTGTTACTTTTAATATAATAGTTAAATAAAACACATATAAAGTTATACACTTATTAATGCGTGTTCGTGTGCGTGTGTATGTATAAAAATATGTGGCAAATTCAAATTTGAAATTGATTCATCAATATATCTATTTGTTTGTATTCTCATTCGAACTAAAACTTGTTACGTAATTACAAGTGATTGCGTTTTACGTCAAGTCTTAAATTGAATGTTTAGTCAACGATATTAAAATACTTTTTGAAAAGGTAATATATAATCATTAATTTATAATACAATACAATAAACCTCATTTTTAATGATAATACGTTGATACTAAAAATAAAATACATATTGAACCACAATGGCTGAATCATTAATGCGAACATTGCAATTATTAATTGGAAATTGAAATGATTCCCTAAAAAATGGGTTAAAACTGATTAATATACTTTATAGTTATTATTATAAAATAATTAATAATTAAAACGAAACGTTAAAAAAATGTTTATTATTATAATATTTGTGCATTTTTATTAACACGTAGGTAATGAAAACTATTTACAATTGTTGTTAAGGATTTCGTTATTAACTGTTCAAGAAACTGTAATATGTTTTGTTAATAATTTTTTGTCATAGTTATCTACGTTATAGTTTCTAAAAGTACCAAAACTGATATATTTTTATTGACAAGATAATGTCGTCTTAAACTAATCAAATAACAGAAAAATAAAATATAAATTAACTTAAAAACCATTGCATTAATCTAGATTTCTTTGTTCATTGAAACAATATGAAAAATAATTACATTTTATTAAGCGTTTTATCTTTAAACATGATTCTATTTAAGATTTATTGATTTTAATTCGTTTTTGTTTTATTAATAATATATTATATATATATATTTTATTCATTTTTGCATGCTATATGTATTTCATTTACATACAAGTGCATTGAAATTTATTTGCAGAGAAACGAATGAACATATATTAGTTTCTACGTTTTCTATAAGAACGGTATCCTTTTGGTGTCGAATTCTATGCCAAGTTGATTAAAGTGCAGAATGTATCTCCATGAGCTTGTCCCAATGTTGGGTTTATTTCTTCATTATATTTTTTAGTAATTAAAACTCCATAAAAAAAATTTCTAATAACTTTTTATAAAAGAACTGTAATATTATAATAATATTAAAGGCCCTGGAAAACCGCATTTTAAGCATGAATTGTCAATTTTATCTATTTGGTTTAATTAACCACAGATGGATCAATTCACAGCGACTGAGCGGTTCAAATATTTATTTGTTTACTAAATAAATACGTTCCGGTGGTTGTAATATATATTGTTCATATTCCGTAAGGAACAATTAGAACCTATGTTACGTCTGGTTATATTTATATGATCCTTAATTACCAATATTTAATTTATGAATTAGAAATGAATTTATATAATCAAACGATTTTTACGGATTAAAACTCGCGTATAATTTGGTTATTTTTTTAAATTTTAACCCGACGTTTCGAATATTTTGCAGTAATCGTGTTCACGGGTAAACGAGATGTGTGATGTAAGCGACAAACACTTACATCTCGTCTACCCGTGAACACGATTACAGCAAAGTATTCGAGCCGTCAGGTTAAAATAAAAAAATGTAACTAAATTATACGCGAGTTTTTATCCGTAAAAATTGTTTTATTTTATATAATCAAGTTTAAAAAATCGTCACAATACCACGATGACAAATTCAAACCGGAGCGTCGAGTTTCAAAAATACAGTAAACAATAGCTGAGTCTATTCAGCAAAAGTGATGTTAAGAAAAATAACTTATTTCGAAAAAATACACTATTTTACTACAACTGTCAGAATTCTATATTCAAAAATTGGAACAAATGAAAGAGAGGTTTCACATGTAAGGCAACTACATTTGCAACACAAATACATTTTTTTAAGTGTGTATGTGTGTGTTGTGTGCGATATACAAATTTGTAAATGATTTAGCAATCAATCCATTCGGTTGTATTTTCAAAAGAGCTAGTTACGTAATTACAAGTGATTGCGCTTTACGTCAAATCTTAAATGGAATGTTGACTGAACGATATTAAAATAGTTCTGGAAAAGGTAATATATAATACTTTGGTTAGTTATAATATATTACAATAGTCCTCATTTCTTATAACAGTATATTTTTACTGAAAATTAAAAAGGTGATCTACATAAGGTGAAGTACATAGAATGTACGTATAAAGATTTACTAAATCAATTTATTAATCCACTAATTTATACCCATAAAAATAAGATTACTTATTGGTATTTCTACATAAAAAAGTAGTAGAAGATTATATTTATTATTGACTTTAATAATAATTTTATCTTTTACATAGTAATAAAAGATAAAATTATTATTAAAAATATTTTTCCATATATTATGATATAATTACGTCAGCGCATGGACTATTAAGCAGTTTCAAATAAAACGTCTGATAAATGAAACATGATAAACAAGGTATGCAGAGTTAATAGAAATCAATTATGATCTTATAAAATACGCTATAATCGAGAAATTAATCAGTTTACACAATTTATTTAACTGTAAAATCGTATTTTTATAAACTTAAAAAAAAAAAAAAATTATGTGTAGTAATTGAAACGAATTTAATTTTATGAAAAAAACTCATAAAATTAATTTCGTAACTATATTTTTGTTAAAATTATTATTATTATTTTTTTTTGTTAAAATTATTATTATTATTTCTTTTTGTTAAAATTATTATTATTATTTCTTTTTGTTAAAATTATTATTATTATTTCTGATTGTTTACTGTGATTAAAAGAAAGGATGGGAAGGAATTGATATAAATTATTGGTATTAAGCAATCGAATTAAATTAAAAAAATTATAGGTCGTGGGACTTATCGTGTTGCAAATTATTTGAGAGTCCTATTTATTTTTATGTTTATTTTGTATAATGAGAGAGAGCGGGTTGGACATGGTTAGCAGTATAAAGATTTATGCTTTCTATATATTACTTGTAAATTAGATTATATTTTGTTATTTCATTTTAATAATTTTCGTTTTATAATAATTTCATTTTATAATTACGTTACGTACGTTACGTTACGTACTAGTTTTAAATGCTTATCTATGTTTTTACTTGAGGTAATTTGAAACTTATTGACTAATTGATAATTAATCAAAATAAATAATAAATGTCTAGACATGAGTATAAACATAAAAAAGATGAAACAATTTTATATACATTGATATAATATAATTATTACCTTTTAAGCGTATTTATTGTTTTAGGTATGATAGGACTATCATGTTTCTGTGACTAAAAACTCTCTTTACGAAATGATAAAATGAAAAATTATTTCAAATTAATGTGTCGCCTCGAGGCAATATGTTATAAAAAGTTCTACCTCACCTTTAAAAAAATGCCTTTGAAATTTTACAATATAAATTGAAATATAATAATATATGTCTATACATAGAAAACAAATGAAAGTGTACTAAGACTAAGCTGAAAACTCAAAATTTTAACAGGACCCAAAGACGTTAAGACTAATTCATACAATACAATACTTGGAGGCTGGAATTATCTTATCTTTGTTTTAATCATATTGTTGTGTAGATTAAATGATCTACCTGTTCATATTCATTTCGCAAGTTTTATTGCTTTTAATTCGTTTTTGTTAAATTATTTATATATTATAAATATATTTCAACTATTTATGCATCTTATATGTATGTATTTTCTTTACATTGAAGTAGTAATTGAAACGAATTTAATTTTATGAAAAAAACTCATAAAATTAATTTCGTAACTATATTGCGTTAGATCCTATCTAGAGATCCAAAAAATCTGAATATCGTGAACACTATTCTTATTTTCAACTAAGATTTAGTTTAATGATTTGGGAGCTATGAAGAAAAACACCCATCCATATATAAAGATATTAAACATTTAACACTCTTATCGCCGTGGTTTAATAAAGACAGTTATCTTTAAAATATCTATACTGTAGTGTTCTTAAGCTTGCAATAATGCAGTTTAAACATAAAATATTATATAATACCAATAGTTAATATACCTGCACGTTACAAGAACGTGCTTATCAAGATCGTTATGTAGTTATTACATTTTGCTATTTCTCGTTATTATAAATCGACTTATTATAATTATTGTTAACTGTTCATGAAACTAAGACATGTTATATTTCTGATGTCTTGTCATTAACCAGGCTAAAACTTTCTGAAGAACAATTATTAAAATATTTTGCTTTCGACCATTGACAAAATGTGATTTATTTGAATCAATGAAAAATAAAAATAATTTTACAGAACTTGAAAACCCTTGAATTTTTTATTCATTTTGATAAATCAATCTTGTTTTTAGTGTTATGATACGATTAAGTAAATATATATATATATATATAGTGACCATTGTAATAAATCATTTTGTAAAGTAATAACATAGTGAAACAACCTGTACCACAGCATTTACAAAGTAATAGGTACTGTATGAAACACTATAATATAATGCTATAAGAGATTTTATGAGACTCGCTTTAAATAGTCTTTTAAATCACTTAAAATATAATATGTCAGTATTGTTGTTGTGTTTTTAAAATAAATTTTAAGGTCCAATATTTAAAAGGTTCCTTGCTTTTTTATCATCTGCGGACATGAATAATTGACTTCCTAATATTTTTATAACTAACGAAAACACTTAAAAATATTATTTTAATGTTTTCTTAGAACTTATGAAATTAATCAACGAGAATATTTAATTCTTCGTAAAAACTTCAACTCTTTACAAAGCAAACATTTAGAGAAAAGTTATTATTACTTTTTGTTAAAATTATTATTATTATTTTTTTTTGTTAAAATTATTATTATTATTTCTTTTTGTTAAAATTATTATTATTATTTCTTTTTGTTAAAATTATTATTATTATTTCTGATAGTTTACTGTGATTAAAAGAAAGGATGGGAAGGAATTGATATAAATTATTGGTATTAAGCAATCGAATTAAATTAAAAAAATTATAGGTCGTGGGACTTATCGTGTTGCAAATTATTTGAGAGTCCTATTTATTTTTATGTTTATTTTGTATAATGAGAGAGAGCGGGTTGGACATGGTTAGCAGTATAAAGATTTATGCTTTCTATATATTACTTGTAAATTAGATTATATTTTGTTATTTCATTTTAATAATTTTCGTTTTATAATAATTTCATTTTATAATTACGTTACGTACGTTACGTTACGTACTAGTTTTAAATGCTTATCTATGTTTTTACTTGAGGTAATTTGAAACTTATTGACTAATTGATAATTAATCAAAATAAATAATAAATGTCTAGACATGAGTATAAACATAAAAAAGATGAAACAATTTTATATACATTGATATAATATAATTATTACCTTTTAAGCGTATTTATTGTTTTAGGTATGATAGGACTATCATGTTTCTGTGACTAAAAACTCTCTTTACGAAATGATAAAATGAAAAATTATTTCAAATTAATTTGTCGCCTCGAGGCAATATGTTATAAAAAGTTCTAACTCACCTTTAAAAAATGCCTTTGAAATTTTACAATATAAATTTAAATATAATAATATATGTCTATACATAGAAAACAAATGAAAGTGTACTAAGACTAAGCTGAAATCTCAAAATTTTAACAGGACCCAAAGACGTTAAGACTAATTCATACAATACAATACTTGGAGGCTGGAATTATCTTATCTTTGTTTTAATCATATTGTTGTGTAGATTAAATTATCTATCTGTTCACATTTATTTCGCAAAATCTATTGCTTTTAATTCGTTGTTGTTAAATTATTTATATATTATAAATATATTTTAAATATTTATGCATCTTATATGTATTTTCTTTACATTGAAGTACATAGAAATTTATGTCCAGACATAAAAATAAACTAGAGGTTATACATGTAAGCTAACACATTTAATAGATTGTGTGTGTATGTAGTTGTGTAAGAATTACAAATTTGTAATTGATTTAACAATCAATCTATTCGTTTGTATTCGCAATCGAACTAGAACTAGTTACATACGTAATTACAATTTAATATAATAAATAAAACTCATTTTTAATGATAATACGTTGATACTAAAAATAAATACATATTGAACCACAATGGCTGAATCATTAATGCGAACATTGCAATTATTAATTGGAAACTGAAATATTTCAAAAAACGGGTTAAAACTTTGATTAATATATTTTATAGTCATATTGTACTATAATTAATAATTAAAACGAAACTTTAAAAAAATCTTGTACCTTTTTTCATAGCACGTGGGTTTTGAAACCTATCTACAAGCGTTGTTAAGGATTTCGTTATGTTGAAGGATACATTTGACCTATCTGGAGCTCAAACGATACAGAGAGAATAACAAAACAAGCCATCTGTCTGTATAAAGTGTTCAGTGTTTAACTGAAGAGGAGAATATATCACACAATTATGAGATATATTTTACACATTCTAGAACATAATGTAAAGTATTTTTAATGTTATTTTACACATTTTATTTTGTCTAACAGATGTATAGTTCCAATCTCTAAACTATTTAGTTTTGCCGATTTTATGAAATTCGTAACTGAGGTTTGATCGCGAAAGTGTATCATACATTCGGCGATAAACGACGACTTTTTTAATTCGGTATAATAATCTGGATTTAATATTTCTATTATTTAAATTTCACAAAAGTTATAAAAAGCATTTTTTTAAAAGTAATACTTGCACTAAATAACTAATCTGTGTCGGAGGGTGTACATAAACAGACAACGGACGCAAGTAAAAAGATTGTTTTATTGTAAATAGATTATAATAATAAGATTCATAAAATAAAGCTATCAAAAATTTATTGTCTATTAATTTTTAATGAAAGTATATATTTATTAAAATTAATAATAAATTGTAAGGAACAAGTATTAATTTTATAATTTCATATTTTTTGAAATATAATTACGTTAGCGCATGAACTATCAAGCGGCTTTAAATGAACTCCGTCTGATAAATGAAAAGTCATAACAAGGTCTGCAGTGTTATTAGAAATCATTTATGCTTTTCTATAATACGCTATAATCGAGACATTATTCTGAATTTACAGTTCATTAAATTGTAATAATGTAATTTAATAAACTCAAAAATAATTTTCTATATTAATAGAAAATTATTTTATGAAAAAACTCTTACAATATTGTTTTAGATCCTATCTAGAGTTCCAAAGAAATCAGAATATCGTGGACACTATTTTTATTTTCAACTAAGATTTAAAAAAATCTGTACTCGAGTTCAATGAATTGGAAGCTATGATGAAACAGACACACCTACAAATAAAGATATTAAACATTTAACAGTCCTACCACCGTTGTTTAATAAAGACAGTTATTTTTGAAATATTTAAACTGTAGGGCTCTTAAGTTCGCAATAACGCAATTTATGCAGAAAATATTATATAATACAAATAGGTATTATATCTGCACGTTACAAGAACTTGCTTATTAAGCTCGTTATATAGATATTGTATATTACAGTTTCTCGTTATTATAAACCCACTTCGACACGCATATGCTGATTATAATTATTGTTAACTGTTCAAGAAACTAAAAGATGTTATATTTCTGATATCTTGTATTAAACAAGCTTAAAATTTTTGGAGGACAATTATTAAATATTTTTATTTTAGAGCTTTATCAAGATGAGATTTAATTGAATCAATGAACTTAAAAACCCTTTCGTTAATATTGAATTTTTTATTAATTTTGATACATATTTTACTTGTTTTGAGTTTTATGAATAAAGTATGTAAATATTATAGACACTATTATACTAAATCACTTTCGTGAAATGAGTAATAAGATAGTGAACGAAGTTGCAATAACCTTTACTACGGCGTTTACAAAGTAATAGGTACTGAATGAAACACATTTATACTATAAGAGATTTTATGACACTCGCTTTATTTTAAATCACTTCCATAATATAATATTAAAGTAATAATGTGTCTGTAAATATTTTTAATATGAGATTTAGAGAAATAGGATAGAAGAAGTTATCAGTACTAACATCCAACAAAACAAAGGTTATTTATGTATTTATCATCTGCTGACGTAAATAGTTGACTTCTTAATATTTTTATAACTCTCGTAAATATAATTAAAAATATTATTTTAATGTTTCTTTACAACTTATGAAATTATTCTAAGAGTATACTTAATACTTCATAAAAAAATTCAGCTCTGTGAAGAGTATAGATTTAGAAAAGTTGTTATATTTCTTTGTAAAAGCGTTGTGATTAAAAGAAAGAGTGAGAATGATTTCTTATTAATTATTAATTGTACATTATCTTATTAAATTAGGTTAATTAAAGGTCACGTTGTTTACACTGTTGTTAATTATTTTTGAGTCCTATTTATTTTTATGTTTATTTTGTGTAATGAGAGCGCGGCTTGGACCTAATTGTCAGTATAAATATGTATTCTTCTTATATATTGAGGGTCTTTTAATAAAAATATTATTGCATATTTTCATTCTACGAGAATTTTTTTCAAAAATAACTTAAATTATGATCGTTATTCGTTTAAGTACGTTTTAATTAAACTAGTAATATAACAATAATTTTATTTTATATTAAAGACGTATAAGTTTTTATCACGACACAAAAAAATACAGAATCAAGACTTTTATTTTACTCAATCTTATTTTATTAATGTCATCTAAAACGGCTACACTATTGTGACTTTATTGTTTTTTATTTCAAAGAGTATATATATATTGTCAATGTTAAAGACCTTTTTAATGAATTTCATCTTTAATATTAATATTATGATAGAACGAATATAAACATATTATTTCGTAAAAATAATGGTAGAAAAGTCCTATAAAAATTAATTATCTTTCTTGTAAAGATGTCTGTTCTCTGTGTTTTTCAAATGTATTCCAAGCTAAAAGTAAAGTATTTCATTTTATATTATAAATTTAAAATGCTTAAAGCTTCTTTCGTTTGGTTCAGTTTAATTCAAAGTTTTTTTAAACTCTACATTCGGGCCTCAAGTCACTGTCTTGTTAATGGACGAGGTTTGTATTGGATACGTGTTTAGAAACATGTTCACTTAACTATAAATACTTAGGCAATTTCTTTAAAATATCTTTATGTGATGTGATTCAGATCAAGCTCTGCAACATCTAGATCTGTACCTAGTATTATTGAAGTTCAATGTTAATATTATTTTATATAAAGACTCCATACATTGCTGTGATGTATGAGCAGTTGTATTTCAGAATTTGGTTCAATATTTAATATTAAGTAGCGATCTTGATTTAGTACTATTATGTTATATCGTCGTCTCCAATATTATATTATAGATATTAAATGAAGATAGAGAAATCATGTTCATATTTTACTTATGGTTAATTAATAATTATTGACTCATTATCTATATAAATAATAAATGTCTAGAGTTGTGTATAAACATTAAAAATATGAAACACTTTTGTATAGATTAATGTAATATAATAATTACCTTTTTGAGCGTATTAATTGTATTAGTTATGATAGGACTAACATGTTTCTATGACTTAAAACTCGCTTTACGATATGATAAAATGACAAATTATTTCAAATTAATGTGTCGCCTCTAGAAGAAAAGAAGTTCAGCCTGAACTTTTAGAAAAAAAATACCTTTGACATTTGACAATAAAAATTTAAATATAATAATCCATATCTATAAATGGAAAACAAATGAAAGTGTACTAAGTCTAAGCCGAAATCTCAAAGTTTAAACAGAACCCTGGTTCTGTTAAATTAAGTTAAGAGTGATTCATAAAGTTCAGTACTTGGAGGCCAGGGCTGGAATTGTCTTATCTGTTGTTTCTTTGTTTTAATCGTATTTTTGTGTAGATTAAAACACTTACCTGTTCAACATTTATTTTATAGAAAATATTACTCGCTGTAGTGGTGGAAAATAAAGAAATGGAAAATAAAATATATAATTTTCTGCCTTTTCTATAACAATGGTATGTTTTTGTTTTTGAGTTATATACAAGATTAATGTTTATAATTAAAACACTATAAAACGAAATTTCTGATAACTTTTTATAACAGAACTGTAATAATCATTGTAATATTAAAGGCGCTGGAAATCCGCAATATAAGCGTGAGTTGTCAATTTTATCCATTTGGTTTAAATTACCACAGACGGATCAATACACAGTGACTCAGTTCAATTTATTTATCTGTTAACTAAATAAATACGTTCCGGTGGTTGTAATATATACAGCTCAAGTTCCCGAAGGAACAATTAGAATTACGTCTGATTATATTTATATTATCAATAGAATCAAATATTATTTTAAACTCTAATATTAATGTAAAATTTATATAGTCAAGTTACCATAGTAGCCATAATACCATCATGACAAGTTCAAACCATAGCGTGGAGTTTTAAAGACTAAGTAAATAATAGCTGAGCCTATATTCAGCGAAAGAATTGATAATAAAAATACAGTTTTGTTAAAAAACATTAGAACAAATAGAAAATGTTACACATGTAAGGAACCTTGATATAATAATAATAATAATAATAATAAATATTTAATTCAGATAAAATCATCCATAGAGTGTTAGTATGTTAGTAACAATTTTTACTTATAAACTAGGTTAGTTATTGTTAGTTACATGATACAAATAATAATCACAATTTATTTTATTTGGCCCGTCATTGTTTCTATCCAGTGTTTCTGGATAGAACAATGAGGGCGATCCATAATGGTCTTCAGAATGCTGTTGCTGCTGGCCCTCATGCGCCGCAATAGAGACGAAGCTTTTTTTACGCATAATTGCATGAAATCCGTCCACACGTGCATCCGCGAACATTGTTGAGGCACTGCAGAACCGTGGTAGCCGCAACAGCATTCTGAAGGCATTGTTATACTGCACTCGTATGGTGCTGTAGGCTCGACGCGAGTAACTCACCCACAGGCCACCCGAGTAAAACGACTGACAAAAAGCCCGAAAAAGAGTAATCTTGACATCCGCAGTACCACGAGCAAACCTGCGAGCGAGCATATTGCTTCTTACTGACAGCGCCCTACGCTCTCTCTCAATATCCTCATCATCACATAAATCATCAGTAATTATGTGGCCCAGATATTTAAAATTGGTAACTCTCTTTAATATTGATCCATTTAGAGTTACTGTTGGCACACGACCTGGTAACCGCTTACCACCCTTAAACACAAGGATCTCACTTTTCTTGGCATTGTATAGCAGGCCATGGGCCTTCGCGTACGACTCGCAGATCCCTATTAATTTTCTTAACCCCCCAATTGAGGGGCTCAGCAGCACCATGTCGTCAGCGTAGCTCAGGTTATTGACGCATTGACCATCAATATAACATCCCACATGGACGCTGCTGAGCCTCTCAACCAGCTCATTCACGTATAGGTTAAAGAGAGTAGGGGAGCTAAGTCCACCTTGTCGCACGCCACACCTAAGGGTATACTCATCTGATAAGGCTCCCTCCCACCTAACCTGATTTTTTTGGTGCATATACCAAAATTTAAATAATTTAGTACATTCCGTCGGCATACCCGTGCCTCTTAGCTTCTCCCACAGGAAAATATAGATACATTTATTTGTGTAAATATATAGATACATTTATTTGTGTAAGTTTGTGATGTGTGAATCCAAAAATTTGTAATTGATTTATGAATAAATCTATTCGGTTGTATTCTCAATCGAACTAGAACTAGTTACGTAATTACATGCGATTACGCTTTACATCAAATGTTAAATTGTATATTAAGTGAACGATATTAAATTAGTTTTTGAAAAGGAAATATAAAATACTCTCACTTACCTACGATATAATACAATAAACCTTATTTTTAAAATATGTTGGTATGGAAAATAAAATACATATTGAACCACAATTGCTGCATCATTAATGCAAACATTGCAATTATTAAAAATTGCAATGTTGTTGTTGTTGTTGCAAATTGAAATATTTTCGCAAAAATCGAGTATTAAAACTTTGTTTAATATATTTTATAGTGATTATTGTGCTGAAATTTATAATTAAAACGAAACTTTTAATGAATTTAATGTATAAACTGATAGTATTTCTACCTTTTCCGACACATAGGTTATTAAACATATCTCCAACTGATGTTGAAGGATTCGTTTGACCTATCTCGAGCTCAAACGACACAGAGAGAATAACAAACAAACCATCTGTCTGTGGAAAGTGTTCATTGATTAACTGAAGATGAGAATGATTCACGCATTTATGAGTTATATCTTTACTACTGTACAAAGTCTAGAATATAATGTAAAGTACTTGTAATGTATGTAAGTCATGTGGTTTAATCCATTTATTATGATGTCTTATATTTTTGCAGGAAGATAAATGACGTCTACTCGATAACTCTAAGCTATTATTTTAATATAATCAGTGCGTGAAATGAATAAGCGGCTTTAAATGAACTCCGTCTGATAAATAAAACGTCATAATAGGTCTGAAGTGTCAATAGAAATAATTTATACCTTTGTATAACACGTTGTAATCGAGAAACTTATTATAATTTAAAATTTATTTCAATGTAAGCTACTTCTATTTCAATTTTATGAAGTAAGTATTGAAGTTAATTGAAATAATTTTAATTAAAACACTTTGTTTATATTGCTTGGAGTTCAATGTCATCTGAATTAATAGATCAATATTTTATCTTCGCAGAGATATTTAAAAACCATCTGGTTGAATATGACATAAGATAAAAAACATATACTCAAATCAGATGTACAAATAAAAATGTTAAACATATAACAGTCCTCACTTTAATAAAATAACCCCATGTTTAATAACATATCTAAATTCTAAAGTGTAGTGCTCTTAAGTTTCCAATAACGCAGTTTATACATAAAATATTATATAACACAAATAGGTATAGGTCACAAAATACACTGTCCGTTACGAGAACATGATCAAGCTCGTTATGTAGTTATTTCATTTTGCTATTTTTCGTTATTATAAATTGAATTTGACACGCATATTATTATAATTATTAACTACTGATTATTTCCAACTACTAAAGAAATTGAGTAATGTTATATTAATGATTCCTTGACATAAAATGGGCAACTTTCCGAAGGACCATAACTAAAATATCTTTATTTGTTATTTCGTTCAAAATGAGATTTACTTGAACAAATTACAAATAACAATAATTTAAAAAAAAGATATTTTGACTTTGTTTTTATTATTATGAAAAACTTTAGTAAATTTTATAGACACTATTATAATAAACCACTTTGTGAAGTCAGTAGTAAGATAGTGAACGAAGTTGCAATAACCTTTACTATAGTGTTTACAAAGTAATAGGTACTGAATGCAACACATTTATACTATAAGAGATTTTATGAGACGCTCTTTATCGTCTCTTAAATCACTTCTGTAATATAATACATCAGTATTGTTGTGTTTGTGGATATCTAAAAAATAAGTTTTAGAGAAATAGGATAGAAGTACTAAGTTTCTATTTCTAACAGTTTCATTATTTATCTATCATCTGCCGACATGAATAATAGAATTCCTAATGTTTTTATAACTAACAAAAATATAATTAAAAATATTACTGTAATGTTTCTTTAGAACTTATGAAATTAATCTACGAGAATACTTAATCCTTCGTAAAAACTTCAACTCTTTACAGAGCAAAACATTTAGAGAAAAGTTATTTTTTCTCATTATACAGCGCTGTGATTAAAAGAAAGGGTGAGAATGATTTTATATAAATTATTAATTGTAGGGTATAATAAAGTAGATAAATTATAGGTCACTGTTGTTAATTATTTGGGAGTCCTATTTATTTTTATGTTTATTTTGTGTAATGAGAGAGTGGCTTGGACCTAATTGCCAGTATAAATATTTAATCTTCTTATATATTGAGGGTCTTTTAACAAAAATATTAATACGTATTTTCATTGTGAGAATATTTTTTTCAAAAATAACTTAAATTACGATCGTTATTCGTTTAAGTACGTTTTATTTAAACCACTAATATAACAATAATTTTATTTTATATTAAAGACGTATAAGTATATTTTATTATGACACAAATAAATACGAAAGCAAAACTTTTATTTTACTCAATCTCGTTTTATCAATTTCATCTAAAACAACTACTCCATTGTGACTTTATAGTTTTATATTTCAAAGAAAATAGTCAAACAATAAAGTTTACCCAACAAGGATAAACTCGTATAAACGTATTATATTTATATATGAAATTAAAAGATGTATATTTCATTTTTAATATTTTCATCTTTCAATTCAAATTAAATTCAAATTTCGTAAAAATTTTTGTAAAAGAAACATTTAATTTTAATTATCTTTCTTGTACTCGTAAAAATGTCTGTTTTCTGTGTATTTCTAATGTATTCAGAGCTTTATTAGAAGCGCCTTTGCCTTGTTTAAGTTCAAAAGCATAATTAAATAATTTATACTACAGTGAATCATCTTATAAAATAATATTAAAATAGCAAAAGCTTCTCTCGGTCAATTCAATTTAATTCAATTTTTTTTTCAACCCTATATTAGGGCGTCACGTCACGACACGTCACGACTGTCTTGTTAATGGATGAGGTCTGTATTAGATACATTTTTCGAAATATGTTCACTAAACTACAAATACTGAGGCGATTTCTTTAAAACGTCTTTATGTGATGTGATTCAGATCAAACTCTGCAACGTCTACCGCTGCAGCTAGTTTTATTGAGATCCAATGGTAATATTATTTTATATATAGACTTCATATATTGCTGTGATGTATGTGCAATTGCATTGCAGACCTTGGTTCAATATTTTATATGAAGTAGCGATCTTGATTTAGTATTTTTATGTGTTATATCGTCTTCTTCAATGTTATTTTATAAATATTAAATGAAGCTAAAGAAAGCTCGTATGTATTTTCAAATAATATTTTAATATAATAATATACGTATAGAAAACAAATGAAAGTGGACTAAATCTAAGCCGAAATCTCAAAGTTTGAACAGGACCCAAAGAAGTTAAGAGTGATTCATAAAGTTCAGTACTTGGAGGCCGGAGCTGGAATTATCTTATCTGTTGTTTCTTTGTTTTAATCGTTTTCTTGTGTATTAAAATACCTACCTGTTCAATGTTTATTTTATAGAATTTGTTCGATACGGCGTCGAGAAAATAAAGTTTTCTAGCTTTTAATTCGTTTCTTATAATTTATGAATTATAAAAATATTTTATTAACTTATGCATTATCTGAATTATCTTTGCTTTCAAAGGGTATGTTTGAATGAAAGGGCATGAAATTTATTTGCAGACAAATAAATGAAAATATATCAATTTCTGCGTTTTCTATAAGAGCGGTATCCTTTTGTTGTCGATTTCTATGCCAAGTTGATTAAAGTGCAGATCTTGTTATACATAATGTGTCATGTACTTGAACCACATATGGGTTTAGATCGCTGTTTCAAACTTTGATTGGGTGATGCTTTTCCCACTATAGATTAATTTTTTATTATATTTTTAGTAATTAAAACTACTAGGAGCGCGACCAGACCTTAATTTTGACTCGCTACTCTGGCAAAACCTTCGTATGTGTTAGCATATTGAGTGGATCGAGGTGCAAACAACACCTAAGTTCCATTTACAAATCGTCAACGCCTTCTGTCCTCAACTATTTTTCAAGATAAGATACACTATTACATTTTTTGTTTTTTTTTTTTTAATTTTTTTTAAATCTCCGCCAGTTCGATGTCTATCAGTGTGTAAAATTCGGAAATTTTCGTATATACCGTTTTCGATTGATGCTTACACAAAGATGCAGAAAAGTCTCTCATAGAAAGCTTGAAATAAAATGAATTATCTGATAACATTTCTATAACAGAACTGTAATAATCATTGTAATATTAAAGGCGCTGGAAAACCGCATTTTAAGCGTGAATTGTCAATTTAATCCATTTGGTTTAAATAACCACAGACGGATCAATACACAGTGACTCAGTGGTTCAATTTATTTATTCGTTAACTAAATAAATACGTTCCGGTGTAATAGTTCCCGAAGTAACAATTAGAACCTATGTTACGTTTGGTTATATTTATCTTAATAATTCGATTAATATTTAAATTAATGCATGATAAGTCAAGTGGAATAGTCAAGTTACTCTCGTAGCCACAATACTATGATGACAAGTTCAAACCATAGCGTTGAGTTTCAAAGGTCAAATAAATAATAGCTGAGTCTACATTAAGCGAATGCATTGTAAAGAAAAACACATTTATTTCGAAAAAATACACTATTTCACTGAAAACTGACAGATAATAGCTTCAAATATTTGAACATATAAACATATACTTGTGTGTGTGATTGTGTGTGTGTATGTAGTTTTGTGAGAATTACAAATTTGTAATTGATTTATCAATCAATCTATTCGTTTGTATTCGCAATAGAACTAGAACTAGTTACGTAATTACAAGTGATTGCGCTTTACGTCAAGTCTTAAATTGAATGTTGTGTGAACGATATTAAAATAGCTCTTGAAAAGGTAATATATAATACTCTCAGTAACTTATAATATAATACAATAAACCTCGTTTTTAATGATAATACGTTGGTACTGAAAATAAAATACATATTGAACCACAATGGCTGAATCATTAATGCGAATATTGCAATTATTAATTGGAAGTTGAAACATTTAAGCAAAAAATGAATATTAAGACTTTGCTTATATTCTTTATATGTTTAATATTGTGTTGTAATTAATAAATAAAACGAAATTTAAAAATCATTATATATAAAATGATATTATTAGTACATTTTTTACGACACATAGGTTATTAAACTTATTTATAATTGATGTGAAGAATTTCGTTATGTTGAAGGATACATTTGACCTATCTCTGGCTCTAACGACACAGAGAATAACAAACAAGTCATCTGATTGTGTTCAGTGATTAACTGAAGAGAGAGAAAGAGGTAAAGCTTTACTGTACAAAGTCTAAAACATAATGTTAAGTATTTGTAATGTAATATATGTAGATAATGTTATTTTATACACTTTTTTGTCTAACCGATGTCTAGTTCCAAACAAATAATATATTATCAAAAAACCAATACGGCTTCCAACCTAACAAAAGCACCACTCAACTACTTTCCAAATTCACCGACCACATCTGCGAAAAACTTAATGCTAGAAACCATGTTGTGGCAATTTTTATAGATTTCACCAAAGCCTTCGATACTCTTAGTCACGATATCCTTATCGAAAAGTTAGACAGCACAGGAATCAGAGGGTCTCTATTAAATTGGTGTCAAAATTACCTTAGCAATCGTTCATACGTAGTAAAAATAGCTAATGCTCTAAGTGAACAGACCGAAGTTACTTGTGGAACAGCGCAAGGATCAGTTCTAGGCCCACTTCATTATTTAGCTTTTGCGAACGATATTAATAATGTGATTAAAAACTGTACTACATTCCAATATGCGGACGACACATGTATTATAGCTGCGGACAGGGATGTCGTAAACGCGTTAAAGCAAATACAAGTTGACTTTACAATGGTTTGCAAATGGGCACACGATAATGGTCTTATCATAAATGTTAAAAAAACTAAATTAATGCATATACACTCCTGTCACATGAAAGCTCCAGGTCAACTGAATCTAATATACCACAACCATGACTGCTTACATAACGCGCCTAAAACCTGTAACTGTGAATCCATTGAACAAGTAACACATCATAAATACCTGGGTCTCATAATAGATAACAGGTTTAATTGGGGTCCTCATATAAATTACGTATGCTCTAAATTGCGCCTAATATTAGCCAAAATCAGTATTATTAAAAGATGTATTCCATATAATATAAGGTTACACATATATAAAGCTTTGGGAGAAAGTATTATATTCTATGGTTTAAGCAGCTATGGACGAACATTTGATACATATATTAATCAAATAGAAAATTTAGAAATTAAAATATTAAAACAAATTTTGCCAAATAAAATTAGAATCAAGTATAAAAATGACTTAACCCAGATCTATACACAATGTAAAATACTTTCAATTCGACAGAAAATAAAACTCCGATTGCTTATAGAAAACTTTCTAGACTTTAAAGACAACCTGAAATCAAGTTCATTTTTTACAAGAGGAATAGTCTCGAAGAAAATAAATACTATACGGGCGAACAACCTCTATGGTAAAAGAACTACGAAATATATTATCCCAAGACTAATAAATGATCTTCCTCTGCCATTAAGAGATTCTATTAATACAAAAAACTTAAAAGCCAGAATTAAATCATATTTTAAAAATTAAATTGTGTGTAGATGTGGAGCACTCTGTATGTGTCGAGGCGCTTGAAAGTTAAAACCGGTTTTGTTGTCGTGCGGGTTGTTCAATGAGATGTCATTCGATTATTACTTTTTATATTTCATTTATTTGCTTTTATTTATAATCTTTAATTAATAGTGTCAGTTATATTTTAGTATTTATTTAAGTAGTAATTTATAATTTGTAAGTTGAATTTAATACAGGTTCAAACTATTATTTTAAAATTTTTGCATTTATATAATTTATTTAATTTAATTTTGTTCTAATATTAAGAGGAATGTGCAGTGTTCGAATAAACTCTTGAGAGTTTTAGGACACCAAGAAAGAAAACTTTTGTATCTTTAAAATAATAAATAAAAAAAATAAAAAATAAAAAAAAAAAAAAAAAAAACTCTAAAGAATTTAGTTTTTCCGATTTTATGAAATTCGTAACTGAAATTTGATCGTGAAAGTGTATCATACAGTCAGAGATAAACGACTTTTTTAACTCAGAATAATAACTTGGATTTAATATTTTTATTATTTGAACCTGATAAAAATTACAAAAAACATTTTTATTTTAAATAACGCCTGCACTAGATAATTAATCTGTGTCACAGGGTATTCATAAACAGACAACGGACACGAGTAAAGTGATTATTTTATTATAAATAATTAAATAATTCATTTAAAGATTCATAAAATACAGCAATCAAAAAATTTCTCTATTCATTTTTAATGAAAGTATATATTTATGAAAATTAATAATAAATTGTAAGAAACAAGTATCTTTTTTATAATTTTACATTTATTATAATATAATTACGTTAGCTCGTTAAGTATTAAGCGTCTTTATAAATTCCGTGTGAAAAATAAAACGTCATAAAAAGCTCTGCAGTGTTAATAGAAATTATTTATGCTTTAATCGAGAAATTATTCTGAATTTACAGTTGATTTAATTGTAATAATGTAATTTAATCAACTTAAAAATAATTTGCTATATTAATAGCAAATTATTTTATAAAAAAACTGTTACAATATTTTTAGATACTATCTAGAGTTCCAAAGAAATCTGAATATCGTGAACACTATTTTTAATTTTCAACTAAGTTTTTAAAAAAAGCTATACTCAAGTATGTTTAATGATTTGGGAGCTATGATGAAACACACCCACCTATATATAAAGATATTAAACATTTAACTCTTATCGCCGTGGTTTAATAAAGACAGTTATCTTTAAAATATCTATACTGTAGTGGTTTTAAGTTTGCAATAATGCAGTTTATGCAGAACATATTATATAATACAAATAGGTTTACACCTGCACGTTACAAGAACGTGCTTACCAAGCTCGTTTTGTAGTCATTGCATTTTACTGTTTCTGTATTATAAATTGACTTTAACACACATATGCTGATTATAATTATTGTTAACTATTTAAGAAATTAAGAAATGTTATATTTCTGATTTCTTGTCAAAACACAAGCTTAAAGTTTCTGGAGGACAATTATTAAAATATTTTTATTTTAGAGCTTTGTAAAGATGAGGATTACTTGAAACAATTACAAATAACAATAATTATAAATTAATTTGAAAACCCCTGTATTTATCTTGAAATTTTTGTCTTTTTTTGATACATGTTTTGAATTGATTTTAATGTTATGATAAAGTTTAGTAAAATTTATAGACACTATTATAATAAACCACTTTGTGAAGTGAGTAATAAGATAGTGAACGAAGTTGCAATAACCTTAACTATAGTGTTTACAAAGTAATAGGTACTGAATGAAACACATTTATACTATAAGAGATTTTATGAGACGCTCTTTATAGTCTTTTAAATCACTTCAAAATATTATGTCAGTATTGTTGTTGTATCTTTAAAATTAGTTTTAAGGTCCTATATTTAAAAGGTTCCTTGTTTTTTTATCATCTGTCGACATGAATAATTGGCTTAGGAATATCATATAAAAATGTGGATGTAATTAAAAATATTAATTTAATATTTCTTTGTAACTTATGAAATTAATGTACTAGAATACATAATACTCCTTCAAAATTATCAACTCTGTGAAGAGTAATCATTTACAGAAAAGTTATTATTTTTCTTTGTAAAAGCGCTGTGATTAAAAGACAGAGTGAAAATGATTACTTATAAATTATAAATTATAAGCCATCGAATGAAATTAGGTAAATTATAGGTCAAGACTTTCACTATTATAAATTATATTATTTGAGAGTTTTATTTATTTTTATGTTTATTTTTAATGAGGGCAAGCGGATTGGACCTAATTGTCAGGATAAACATTTATATTTTTCATAGAGTACTTCTAATTTAGATTTTGTTTTAAAATTTCGTTTAGATAATTTTTGTTTTATATTAAATAAGTAATTTGAGTAATAATAATTATTTAAGTACCTTTTATTTTAAAACTAGTTTATAAAAAAAAATATTATATTATGATATTTTATAGCCATCGAAATGAGGAAAAATCTTAGGTTTTTTTTTGTGAGAGTATGATTGTCACTTCAGAAATGTTTCCCAAAATCGCCAGTGAAGCAGCAGTAAAAGATAGTTTAAATATATTTTAGCATGAAAAGATTTTTGCCACAAACAAATACAAAAGCGAAACTTATTTTTCTCAATTTAGTTTTATCAATGTCATCTAAAACAACTACTCTGTTGTTACTTTATCGTTTTATATTTCGAAGAAGAGAGTCAAATAATAAAGCTTTTATAACGAGGTTATACGTATTGTACAATAATTAAAAATCTAAATATTAATGCAACTATGGAATTAATATAATTATCTTATTTCGAAAAAATAAAACATAAAATGTTAATTATATTTCTTGTAAAAGTGTCTTTTGTCTGTGTATTTCAAATGTATTCAGAGCTTCATAAATTATTACCTTTGTTTAAGTTCAAAAGCATCATTAAAAAATTAATACTACAAAGTATTTCATCTTATAATATAATATTAAAATGAAAAAGGCTTCTCTCGTTTGATTCAGTTTAATTCAAAGTTCTTTTAAACTCTGTATTCGGGCCACAAGTCACTGTCTTGTTAATGGATGAGGTCTGTATTGGATACGTGTTTAGAAACATGTTCACTAAACTACAAATACTGAGGCAATTTCTTTAAAACGTCTTTATGTGATGTGATTCAGATCAAGCTCTGCAACATCTAGAGCTGAACCTAGTATTATTGAAATTCAATAGTAATATTCGAAATAAAACTATTTTTTACGGATAAAACTCGCGTATAATTTGGTTACATTTCAATTTTTAACCCGAAGTTTCGAATTCTTTGTTTAGTTAAAACTAAGGAATCGTTGGAGGTAGATGACTAATTAACTGACTTGCTGACAGACACATTTTGTCTACCCGTAAACACGATTGCTGCAAAGCATTCGAAATGTCGGGTTAAAATAAAAATTGAACCAAAATAGTTTTATTTCAAATGTTTACTCGTGAAAATCTAAGAAAATACTTATAGTAATATTATTTTATATAAAAACTACATACATTGCTGTATATATTAGTATTCTTATAAATTGTAGCCAGATGTTTAGATTTAGATTCTATAATTCATCTAAAGTAGCGATCTTGGTTTAGTATTTTTGTGTTCTGTCGGTTTCCTCAATATTATATTTTAAATATTAAACGAACCCAAAGAAAGCTTATCTGTTCTCAATTATAGTAAATACACGATAGCATATATAACGTATACGGTGATCCGTCTTTTTATATATATGTAATATATAACCGTCTTTTTATATATGTTATATATATATGAAGAAGAAGCAAGCAAGAAGCGATACGATATCGATAATTTTTTCATTCTTTACCTAATAAAAAAATTAACCTATTTGGATGAATGGAATCGCGGCGTGAACTGTTTAAGAGATAGGTTTAATAACCTATGTCTCGAGAAAAAAGTGCAAAAAATATCATTTTATATGTTAAGATTATTATGTCATTTTAATAATTAATTACAGTACTAAAGTGACTATAAAATATATAAGTAAAGATTCAATAGTTATGTATTGCGAAATGTATTAACTTTAAATAATTAGTAATTGCAATGGTCGAATTAATCATATATTGTTAATATCTTTTAAATTTTTTGTACTAAAATAATATTTTATTAAATCAGGATTGTTGTTTTATATTATAACCAAGCAAGATTATTATTAAATTATTAACGAAAAAGTCTATTGGTAAATAACTTATTAATTTTCAATACTAACATACTATTATAGTAAATAAAGACTATTGTATTTGACAACTTATAACTTACAACTTAACAGTGTTATATATTACTTTTTCAAGAACTAATGCAATATCGTTCACTCAACCTTCAATTTAAGATTGGACGTAAAGCGCAATCATTTCGATCGAGAATACAACGGAATAGATTGATTGCTAAATCAATTACAAATTTGGAATTCGCACACACACACACCAATAAATATTTTTGTGTACGAATCTGCCTAACATATGTACTTCTTTTTTATTTGTTCTAACGTTTTAAGCTATTGTCTGTCCGTTTTAGTAAAATAGTGTATTTTTCAAGATATGTGTTTTTCTGAACAAAGCTTTCACTGGATTTTCTATTGTTTATTTGATCTTTGAAACTCGACGTTCTGGTTTGAACTCGTCATCATTGTATTGTGGCTACTAGAGCAACTTGACTATTCAACTTAGTTTATGAATGGAGTAACAATATTAAATTTCAATAGAATTATTTGATTCTTCTGATAATTTAAAGACGTAATATATATTCTAATCGTTTCTTCGAGAACATGAATGGTATATATTACAACAATCGGAATATATTTGTTTGGTTACCGGATAAATAAATTGAACCACTGAATTACTGTCTTATTTAAAACAAATAGATAAATTTGATATTTTACGCTTAAAGTGAGGTTTTCCATCGCCTTTATTATCACGATTATTATAGTTCTGTAATAAAAACTTATTAGAAATTGCGTTTTATAAGGTTTTGATTACTGAAAATATAATAAAGAAACAAACTTACAGTGGGATAACCATAACCCAATCACAGTTTAGAATAGCAACCTAAAACCCAGCAGTGGGACAAGCATATGATGATACATAATAAATAACAAGGTGTGTGCCTCGTATAGAATTGAACAACAAAAAAATACCATTATTATAGGTACTAATATATTTTACAGTTATATCTTTATTTTACAAAACAATAGCGAGTAATAATATCTATAAATTAAATATTATCTAGGTAGGTATTTTAATCTATTAAAACAAAGAAGCAAAGACGATAATTCCAGCTCCGGCCTCTAAGTACTTGAACTTTATGAATCACTTAATTTCTTTGGGTCCTGTTAAAGCTTTGAGATTTCGGCTTAGACTTAGTACACTTTCATTTGTTTTCCATTTATAGATATGTATTATTATACTTAAACTTATATGTTAAAATTTCAAATGATTTTTGTTGTAAAGGTTTCAGGCTGAATTTTTTGAAACATGATCTGAGTCAGATCACATAAAGATATTTTAAAGAGAATGCTTTAGTATTTGTAGTTAAGAGAATATATTTCTAAACACGAATCGTTTACAGACCTCGCCCATTAAACAGGCTTGAGGCCCGAATATAGAGTTTGAAAGAACTTTGAATTAATCTGAATCAAACGAGAGAAGACTTCTTCATTTTAATTTTAAATTATAAGATGAAATACTTTGTAGTATTAATTATTTAATGATGCCTTTAAACTTAAGCAAAGGTAATTTTTTATGAAGCTTTGAATACATTTGAAATACAAAAAGAAACGACATTTAAAAGAAAGGTAATTAAAATTTTATAGGCTTTTTTCTACAATTATTTTAACGAAATAAGATAATTGTATTCGTTTCATCATAAAATTAATTTTAAAATTTTTAAATTCATTAAAAATTCTTACCATAGCAAATATTTTTATTAAGTTTTATATTATATATTTTATATAAATACAATACGTATTACCTCGTTACATATGCTTTATTATTTTACACTTTTCTTTGAAATATGAAACTATACAATCACAACAGAGTAATTGTTTTAGATGGCAATGATAAAACGAGATTGAGAAAAATAAATTTTTGATTTTGCATTTGTTTGTATAATGATAAAATGCTTATATGTCCATAATGTAAAATAAAATTATTGTTATATTACTAATTTAAAAAAAAAACATACTTAAAAAAATACAATTATTGTTTAAATTATTTTTCAAACAAAAATAATATAATTTTTTTTTTGCGTTAAACGTCTCTCAATATAATATAAGAAGAATAAATATTTATACTGGCAATTAGGTACATTCCGTTCTCTCTCATAACACAAAATTAACATAAAAATAAATAGAACTGTCAATTATTTAACAACAGAGTAAATGACTTGACCTATAACTTATCTTATTTAATTATATAACGTACAATTAATAATTTATAAAAATCCTTTCTTTTAATTTTTTTTTCTAAACATTTACTCTTCACCGACTTTAAGCTTTTTACGAAGAATTAAGTTTACTCATAGACTGTTAAATTTAAAAAAATTTAAAATTTTTATTATATTTTACGTTGGTTGGCAATATTATAAATTCAATTATATTTGTTGGCAGATGATTAAAATTAAGAACGTTTTTTATATTGGAACTTGCGAACTTTTTTAATGATATTTTTTTAAAACTCATTTTAAAGATATCCACAGAAACAATAATACTGATATATTATATCTTTCATATAAATGTGTTTCATACGGTACCTATTATTTTATAAACGGTATCGTAGAGATTGTTCCAGCTTCAATCGCTATCTTCTTACTCACTTTACAAAGAGATTTATTACAATAGTGTCTATAATATTTACGTTACCGGTTCATAATACTAAATTCAAATCAAAATACGTAGCAAAATTAACAAAAAATTCTAGATTAATGCAGAGGTTTTTTTTAAGTTAATTTATATATTCTTAGGGACCAGAGGTGGTTAACAACAAAAAAAAGATCAAACACTTACTTCACTACAACTATTTTTATATTTAACTAAATAAATCAATCTTAAGTACCGAAAACAATTAAAACAATATCAAAACTTAGAGCTAACTAGATAGATTCACAATTTAGGTATTTCACTGAACAAACGGGCAGAGCTTCCACTATATCTCAAAATCTGACGGTAATTGGCTTAAAAAATAGGTGCGCAGTCATTTTTATTAAGATCATCACCCCTCCACAAACTAGTCTGACACATCTATAGCTAACAATATATATATATATATATATATATTTATTTATTTTCATTGGTTTAAAACAATATTGTCTTGACATCTTAATTTGGTATTTCAAATAAAAATGTTACAGTTTTTGTATTTTCAGAAACTATAACGTGGTTTCATGATCATTAATATAACATGTTACAGTTTCTTGAGTAGTTATAAATAATCAGAATTAACATTTGCGTGTTAAAGTCGATTTATAATAACTAGAAACACCAAAATGCAATAACTACATAACGAGTTTGATAAGCATGTTCTAGTAACGTGCAAGTATAATACCAATTTTTATAATATTTTCTGCATAAACTGCTTTATTGCGAACTTAAGCACTACAATTTAGATATCTTAAGGATAACAAGGCGTAAAACTAAAGGATGTAATAAGTTTAATATCTGTATTTGTGGGTAGAACTCCCAAATCAATGAACCTATAGAGTATAGTTTTTTTTTAAATGTTAGTTGAAAATAAAAATAGTTTCCACGATATTCAGATTTTTTTTGAACTATTGATAATCTAAATCTAAATTAATATTGCTAGGTTTTTTTCTTTAAATTAACTTCGTTTCAATCATTACATTTAAATAAAATAATTTTTTAATTAATTAAATTACATTATTACCATTAAAGAAATTGGAAATTTTGTTCATTTCTCGATTATAGCGTATTAAACAAAGGAACAGATGATTTCTATTTCTACTCTGCAGAAATGGATATGACGTTTCAATTCAAGCTGCTTAATAGTTCACGTAATTATATCATGATAAATGTTAAAATATTTTAAAATAAAGGCCTATATTTTTAATTATTAATATCCATAATCGTAAATTATTTTTATTATGTAGAAAAACTAATAAAGTAAGCCTTTTTTTATGGGTATTAATTTGTTGTTATGAATGCATTTAGTAAATCCATACATAATTTAATTTCAAAAATAAACATTAAATCTATATATAATATGTACAATTCGCCTAATTTACGTACATTGTAAGTACTTTACCTTGTGTAGGTACTAGATTTTACATCTCATAACTACACGAAACATTCTCCTCTTCAGTTAATCACTGAACACTTTCCACAGACAGATGGCTTGTTTGTTATTCTCTCTGTATCGTTTGAGCTCCAGATAGGTCAAATGTATCCTTCAACATAACGAAATCTTTAACACCAATTATAGCTAGGTTTAATAAACTATGTGTTGTGTGAAAATGTACTAATAATTTTATATATTAAGATTATTATATAATAAATATTACAAGAATCCTAAGAAAGCTTTAACGTTTTCAATTACAGTAAATACAAAATATTGGTTAAATTATATTAACATTAGAACAAGAACAGCTATATCAGTTTATTTATTAACAATAAATTATGAAATAAACGTACCGATAACCATCCACATCTGTATATCAACCACACAATAACTGTCCCAATAAAGACTGTCATATATAGAACGCAAAATTTATCGAAGCGAGTAGTGATATGATAGCTCAATTGTTAGAGCGAACGGTTTTTCAGAGTTCGCGGTTTCGAATCCTGCACGTGTCATAAAATTTGTAATCTTTACCTAATAAAAAAATAAACCTATTTGGGGTTAGCCCATTCATGACCTCTGACTATGGTGAACAGTTTACGCCACAATTTCATCATGCTCAGAGCTCATGAATAAGGACCATGAAAAGGCTTGAAACTAGTCGAGTAAATTCCGATAATATTAAAGTGAGTACAGCTGGATAATTATATATAATAGTAATAATGGATCACGAAAGTTTAGATAGAAAAAAAAAACTAATTTAATTTTCCTGACCTACATAAATCGAATTTTATGAACAGATTATATCTAAAGGGTGTCAGTCATTTCGTCTACAATAACTAGGTTACGACCCTTCAAGAACCGCAAATGTAGGTCTCGCATTTTATTCCTCGACATTTAAACGTTCTTTGATATACACTGAAATTACTTTAATGTAACGCTACATTGAGCTCAGTTTAAATTGGATAAAAGTATTGTATTCTTGTACTAAAATATTTTTTTTATACGCCCAAAATATATCATCAAATGTACTCCTAAATATCTTACTTATATAGATGCTATATCATAAAAATAAAAAGTTAATTAAAAAGTATAAACTTAATAAGAATAACAATTATCTGATCTCAGTAAATGTTATATTATTTATCATTCTGAATGATAAGGCTCTAGAATAAAATCACACTGAAAAAGTTATGAGATCACTTCAACTTTTATAGTATATTATATTTTAAACAAAAAACTACTTTTATAATACAATTCTTCTCGCTGTAGTTATTAGAGTTATTGATATAAAAAGCATTATTAAAATCCCCAAAGACGTTATTCTTAAAAATGTTTAAGAATTCTTTAAAAGGAAGATATTTATTTATGCTAAAGGAATTTTCGTATCTTACTCGTCCTTGAGACATGATATTTCCTGTTAAGAAGGAAGAGTATACAAAATGTAAAAAACATTTATTTTGTTATATTATTTAGAGAAATATTGACAATTATTATTGATCAATTAATGTTATGATTTGCTAAACATAATACATATAGAAAACATATATAACAAACATTTATAGAAAATTACTGTGTTGTAATTGTCAATTCCTCAATTTTAATATGATTTTTATTGTATTTTTATAAAATAAATTACATTTAAATAAATAATTTATTCAGGAAATTCTGTAAAATCCGATTGTTGGGCTAAAAAATACGTTCATATCAGAGGCGTCCAAATTTTTGCTCCACTGCCTATTTAAGGGAAGCCTAAGCAACAGTTGAGATGCGTGAAGGGAAATGGAAGGGAGGGGGGAAATCAATAACGCTACCCCGCCCTGCCAAAACACTTCGCGTTGATATTAGCACATTTTTCACATAACCAGATTACCGACTAATATAGGGTTCGGAATATTTGAAATTGAAACGAATTCAAAATACAATTAATAAATTTTAGTTATTTTTTTTAATCACTTTATTCGTTTTTTTGTGATTAATTTTGCAAGAAGGTTTCATATCTTGCAATTTTATAATTAAATACTAACATATTTTAAATATAGCAATATAATTTTGTTTTTTTTTAGGCTAATTATTAAATTGTTAATACTATAACATAATTAATAATTGTGACATAATAATAAATTATATATATGAAATAACATAAACAGTAAAATCTTACTAAGAAATAAAGATTTCTTGAAAAGACTTACTGTAGTAGCGATCGATTCGGGTGTAAAGTTAGTGTGCCGGTCAAATAGGGCTGCCCTGTGAATAATTTATGCACATCCCAGACCTGAACGGAAGAGGCCGTACGTGTTATCCAATTTTAAACTTCTTTTCGAACAATATTAATGAGGGGAACCGATCCCATCACCACATAAACTCATCATTATTGTGGCATCTTGGGTTAGGGTTTTCTATTTTCTTTTTACGTAATAGTAATGTTATTCTGGATTTCGTAACATATTTTTTACGTTATATATGAAGAATTTATTGCAATTTATTTTCGTGGTCAATAATTATTATTCTATATAATTATCCGGCTTACTTACATAAATACTATTGGGATTGGCCCGATTAGTTAAGTACCCATTCGGGGTCCTTATTCATTAGCTCTGAAGCGAAATCACGTCGTGAACATTTTTCATGTTATAAAAAATAAAATAAAGGTGCATATTATTGTGTCATTTCCAATTCCAAAGATTGACAGTAAATGAGATTGACAGATTGACAGAACGTCTGGAATGGAATTTGGAATTTTAGGTTACGAAATAGCAAATAATTTATATTACATTTGTTCTACAACAAAAAACATCAAACCTTTCATAAAATATATAATTAACTTAGTAATATTCATTTGTTTTTGTGAGAGAATAGCCTTTGTTTTTAATTTAATAAAGAGATTTAACAAAGGCTAAGATCTTGTCAACATGTTTTCGGTTTTTGGTGCTAATGTTATAAAAGATACGAAAATTCTAACTTTAAAAACAAAAAGTTTTTGAGGTTAATTTGTTACTTGTTTTTACAAATTGCTTTGTTTTAAGGTAATTTTCTATTTCTTTTCGTTTGTTTTTTGTATTGTTATAACATTTACAAAATATACTTATAACATATTAAAAATCATTGTGTTAAAAAATAACATTAGAGAGCTAACATAATTTAGTTAGTTATTTTGTAGTGCAGTTGAAAAATGTTCTTGAAAGATTTCTTATATATTTATTGTACAAAATTTTAATATATATACATAATATATAGGAAGATTGTTTTCTTGAAAGGAAATTATGAAAAATATAGTAGGAATCTCATTCAGTTTTGCTCTGCACTTGATGTAAAACGTTTTAGAATGTGATAATATCGTGTATGAACGTGACTTCAATTCATTCTTGAATAAAAGGAATGAATGCAAAATGAACGAATGTAAAAAGAATGAATGTATAGTGAATGTAAGAAAATAAAATTACACTTGCATTAAATTAGGTTTATCTTTATTTTCCTGTCCTTATTTTGGGTTATTAATATAGTAATGGTTTTTGGGACAATATTGAATATTGTACATTTATATGTATATGTATATGTATATGTATATGTATATGTATATGTATATGTATATGTATATGTATATGTATATGTATATGTATATGTATATGTATATGTATATGTATATGTATATGTATATGTATATGTATATGTATATGTATATGTATATGTATATGTATATGTATATGTATATGTATATGTATATGTATATGTATATGTATATGTATATGTATATGTATATGTATATGTATATGTATATGTATATGTATATGTATATGTATATGTATATGTATATGTATATGTATATGTATATGTATATGTATAAGCTATGATATTCTGGCGTATTTCTTTTAAAAGAAAATACTGATATTAGAATTTTAAAAGTCAAAGGCATCTTACTTTGTATTGAACTAAACAAACCTCCAGAGAACACTGCGGCATTGCACAAAACTCGTTTTAAAATGTACTCGTTGAATCTAAATCAATTTGGTATAGTGTTTTGGTTTGTTTGTGTATAATAGGTTTTATCATCTTTAAATGTGTCAAAATCACACAATCTCGCTAAACGATACACGACTTATATTACCTTGTTCTTAATTTTTTTTAAATAATACAGCCATCAAAATAGATAGATATATAAGCACTAGCGTATTAAACATTACAATGAAAAAGTAGTAACATAATATTAAATCAAAACAAGCGGAATACAGAACAATATGCAAAGGCGATCTTATTACTATCAGCAATCTCAGACAGACAACCCTTAGATGAAAGGATTTTAAAACAAGTTACGGGATCAGTAGACGCGATTAAAAAGACAATGAAAATAATTAATTGCATATAATAAAAAAATATTTGTATAAAAAATAATGATATAAAACCATATTAATATAAGTAGTTGTGTCATTAAAACAGGTAATAAAAAAAAAACAAATTAGATTTGGTTTCTATTCAAGTCTTGCGAGTTTATTAAAATTAAATTACGTACTGATTCAGCAAAAATGTTTCTAAGTATGATAAGTATATAGTAATGATAAAATATTTTTTAACAAATGAAAACTAATGATAATTATAATGTTTTCGTGAACAAAGGGCCCTTTGAATTGGTACCTCAAGTTTTCTTACAGTTCCCAATTAGAACTTGATTTTCTGAACTTTCATGGTAGTATCTATCTGCTAGTTTGTCTACGAGGTACCAACTTTACACAATGTCCTCTCAATATGCATAGTTTTATACATTATCTTAATATACTTGCAAAATGTTTAAATGGTATGAATCACCATTTGAAACTTGCTTTTAAGTTAAATTTTCTTTAAAGATTTTTAAGTCCATCTTTTTAGATTGAGGTTTTAATTTCTTAATACTAACCAAAAAGATTGGTTAAACTGAAAATTCTGAAAAAATGAATCGATAGTGAAAGTGAATCGAATCTGAAATAAAATCCAGATGATCATTCCTTTGCTCATTTTGGTTTGAGCATTTTTGAACAAAGAAATAAATATTATATCAAAGTTTATAATATTATTTACATAAAGCTTTACTGAAACTTTGGTAATATTCCTAAACTCTAAGATACAACGCTGTTATGAGAAATTTCCATAACTTTACACACTCAACCATCTTGAGTAAAGACCGTGGCAAGCCGCGGTTAATAGTTAGTTTATAGTAAGTTGAAAATAACATTCCATATAACTAAAATAGAAAAGTCAATATATATTAGATTAAAACTACCCTTTACTAAAGGAGCTTTTTCAACACTCTGCTTTTAGTTAGAATACAAAATTTCTTATAAATGTATAAAACTTAGTGTTGTTTTACCAGCAGAAGTACTAGAAAGCTAATTTAGGAGTTAGATTAAAACTTTTATTCTTTGTACATTCTAAATATACTAAAACAATAATACATACATATATTTATTATTCTATTTATATTTAATATCCTATTTGAAAGCAAAAGACTGAAATTGCTTAGCATTTTGTATAAAATAATGCAAATTTTTTGTAATGTTTTACTAGTATAGTTATTACTAATATTCACCAAACCTTCAATTATTCAGTCTAAAAGCGGAAAAGCATTTTAGTATTAATATAACACTCTAAAAGAAATCTCTTCTAAACCCAACGCTCAGAGTTTTATAAAGATAAAAATTCTTTCACTACAAGACATTTCCGAGTTAAATAGTATAATTTTATAATATTCATATTATTATAATATTCATAAGGAAATAAGTAAACTAAAAAATATACCACGAATATTGAATTATTGTGTCTGAAGCTAAAATAAAAATTAGTATTAATATTTCTCTCTAAAAGAAAATTCTTCTAAACCCAATGCTCAGAGTATTCTAGATAAGAATGGGAAATGCTTAATAGTAATTTATGGTTAGATCTTAGTAATGCTAACGTTGGCTTAAATTTTATGCGATTTTAACACAAATAGTTGGAACTAAATTTTTTTACAAGCTAATAATAAGCTTGGAATACGTCTTAATAATTATAATAATAGTTTATAACAGCCAAATAATTAGGAAATATGTTTCAGTCACTTATTTTAATTTGATACACTTTTATTACTAGTATATATTATTTCTTTTTTAAATTATTCCGGTAATAAATAATTGGGAAATATGTTTCAGTAATTCATTTAAATTTAATACACTTTTATTACCAGTATATATTATTTCTATTAAAAATATTCCGGTAATAAATAATTTGGAAATATGATTCTGTAATTAATTTTAATTTAATGCATTTTTATTACCAGTATATATTATTTCATTTTTTTTTTCATATAATGACCACATTAAAAAAACAGTAGTGCAATGTTGATCCTTCAAAAAGTATTACGATATTATTATTATTAATAATAATTGAAACACCACAGATGCCTCTTTCATGCTCTATTAATCTTAAAAATGTTTCTTAGATGAATTTTTTATATAACATATAAAAACATACATTCAATTAGAGTTTGTTAATAGGAGCCTTAAAACTATTTTAGCGAGTTTTAATAGTTGAGTCACTATTTTTCATATCTACATTATTTTTTAATTGTTTTTGCTACTTTATATGTATATAAAAAGAGATTTTTAAATAGTATTCATTTATTTTCTTGAATACAGATAAGTAGACATATAGATAAATAATCTTCTTTTATTAAAGAACATTATAAGTAATTAAATCTGTAATTATAAATATATTTTCCCAACGCTCTCATATCACTAATAATTTTAATGAGAATACAGAAATCATTAACATCGTCGAAATATATAATATGAATTTAATTTAAGTTTATATATAATATATTTCCAATATATGTTATAACTTATCTTCCTATCACAAGCTTTGTGTTTTTCGTAACTTTATTGTGTGTCTGTGTGTTTTTGTGTATGTCAATTATCTGTACTCTTCAGATCGTGTGTGTGTGTGTGGTCATGCAGCTGCAACTGAATTTCAGTTTTTCAGTACTTTCAGTTCAGAACTGATTTTTCACGCGTACATAGATTGAAAGATGATAAAGATATTTAGCATTTTAGTAATGAATCAAAGCCTGAATTATAATTTAATTTTTTTAAAAATAGAAATCTGAAAATACAAAATAGCATTGTATTTATAAAGTAACCTATCGATTGCGATCCTAATGGGATCACTTCATTCCCACAGGTCACACATAGGTCACGTTTGTGACCGACAAATAGGCTATTTACATTAAAATATCAGACGTCAGTTCGAAGCGTTATTCTTAGTAAAATAAATACGAAAAATAGTGCTTAGGGATCAACTCTTGATCCTATTTTGATTTATAATAAATTGTATGGAAATTTCGAATGTGTGTTATATAAACAGAATAAATTATTATTACATATATACATATTTAAAAACTAAAATAATAAAACAAATATATACTATTTTAGAAAATTTGTCTTCTAAAACTTTTTTTTATTGAATGGATAATAGATGTATTTGTATTCTCTGGAGTAGAGTTTTATTAATAATATTTTATATAAAGATACAAAAAAGTTCAGGAATTATTGTTAATTGGTGTATAATGAAAACAAACATGTTTTGTATTTTTATGGAGGTTTCGGAGTAATAAATACAAAAAGAGATTAACAAACACAATTTGCTTTTATTTATGGTGTATTTGGGGTTTTATATGCTGTGGTTAAAAATATATTATATTTTAATTGTCTATAAGCTGTTTCTTTCATTTATACAGTATATACGTACTGTACAACAATGGTACTGTAATGTTATAATGTACTATGTGCCAGTATCACTATATTGGTACAAAGTACATTATAACATTACAGTTCCTTAACACTTAAAAGAAAATGTTATATTATTATAATTTTATTATGAAATCAATGCTATAATTATTTGGACTACGGTCAATAGCAGATATAGTATAATTTTATAAATATTTAAACATAGATTAGTTATTGTTTATTTTTTATATTTCCCTAAAAAAAAGAGATAAATTTAACAAAAACTGCAAGAATTTTTTTTTTAAATTTGAATTAAATATTTTTTTAATCAATTCCGAATACGCGGTATTAAGTTATTTTTAATAAAACCTTGAAATATTATAGTCGATTTTGCTAAAAAAGTAATCAGTTAAGTAAATATATTTTGAGAACAATCACCTCGACAGCGCAATAAGATTTTTGTAAATTGCAAATACGTTTTCAATCTTTTTGTTAAATTTAAAACGATTGGTCGGTTTCGATCGAACAATAATTATTTCTAAGTTACTTGATTACGTATCGATTGGTAATAAAACAAAGTCAATACCATCATCAGGTCGCAACAAAGTGGAGCCGAAAAAAGTCAACAAAATTGTTTAGAATTCAGGACACTTCAAAACTTAAAGATATACAAAAATATGTTACAATAACTTTCTTAAATAGATAGTTAAAGAAATACCTATATTTAATATATATTACAATATTTTTAATGCTTTATTTAGAAAAAAATAAGGTTGTATTTTAGAGGAAGTTCATTGCGTGTACCTGTCTTCTGGATTTTTCAAAGGCTTTTCATGCCTGGCCCTTTGAAAGTGCGTATTCATCGTAACAAAATATTTTCCTTAATATAATGAAGTAACATTTTCTTCGTATCTTATATATAAATTATAAATCGCCATCATTCATCATGCATGACAATGTTATTTATTAAACAACAAATTTTAGATGTATACACTGAAAGATATATAACTTATGTTAACGTATATTTTTTAATTTTTGTATCTCCATAATAATAACTAAAAATATACATATTTTTAACATTTTTATATCAAAGCTTTACTCAAATAAATGCCTTCGGAATTTGTCTGTCTTATTTCGAAACTATTCACGAGCTGAACGAGAAGTGAAAATCACGCCGCGATCTTTAATAATTGTTTTAGAGAGAAATCTAATGTTTCTTTAATTAAATATAGATATTCTTATATTAAGATACAAAATTTGTATCTATTATTTTAATATAAAAATATTCTCATACCAACAAATTAATATTCATACTGCCGTCCGGATATTAAGTGTTGAATAAATAAATAGAAGTAGATTAATTGGATTACCAATCCGTAATAGTAATAAAATATTAAAAATTTTACATTTAAATAAATATATAGAGACATAGAACGAATGAACTTCTCGTTTTAACGTCTGGTTTTTAAACTGTGTTTAAAAAGTAAGTATGTTGAATAAGAATAGTATAATAATAAGGTTATTAACTAAAATTACTTATGTATGTGTATATTAAAAGAAAACATAAATTTGATACATTAAAAAAAGCTTCTTATGGTTGTATTAAATAAAAATTGTATTATCTTATTAATATATTGAAAAAAGAGATATTATAAATACAATAACTTTATCATTCATGTCTTATTTATTATGAAGTTTGGTTTCATAATACCTATTTAGAAAGCATTTGAATCGGTTTATAAATATGTATAAATAAAAAAACAGGGAATCTTCAAATTTATACAAAATAAACCTATTAACCTACTTTTTTCATTTGATTTCATTTAATGTTGTCTTCTCGTTTCGAAATAATCAAGTAATCTTTAAAGAACGATGTCGTAAAATTCGGTTAGAACAAAGTATATCGTAAAAAAACCTCATTCGCTTATTCTTTATGTTTAATATAAAATGTTTATACGGTGTAAATCTTTTTAAAGGTGTGGTAATCTTGTTACTTTTTTATTTCATTAATTTGGTATCAAACTAGATGTTATGTAATAGCGAAGAAACCGCAAACAAGATTTCAAGATCTGCGCCAGCGCTGAGTGAGAGTTAATAATAATAAATATACTATGTTACTGAAAGACAATGCATACTACCTGACATATACGCCTAACTCCAAGGCTGGAAACGCTTTTGTGAATCTTCGGATGATGCAAGAGTTCGTGGGCGGTGGTGACTACATTCCACCTTGCCCTTTCATCATTAAAAAAAATGGATACTGCAACGTTTAAAAAAAAATTAAAACGGACTACCAGTTTCTAATTTTACTTGGTAGGTACATTTAAACATACAAATCATCACAATTCATCATTTAAGTATAAAAATCTCTATTTTTTAATTAAGTGTAGTAATTTTATATGTAATTTACATTTAGTAAGATATATACAATAAATTTGTTTAGTAGATAAATATTCCTGAAAGTAAAGTGAAGACTATTTCTCGGTGACTATTCTAATACTATTGCAAAGTGGCTTATCTGATTCCAATAGAACTAATCGGCTTATCAGGAACCTTCAGTTAGAATCCGTTTAAAGAAAAATACATCATTTACACCTAGCTCATTTAATTAATATATAAACGAAATATGACTGTTAATAAGTCTTCATAATTGTGTATGGTTCAGTAATAATATTAAAGTTTTATATAATAAGCTAACACTTATCAGATTTTTTTAAAAACAATGGGTAATATACATTTACGAGTATATTAAATCCATAAACAATATAAATATCGATCCCATGATTTATTTTCATTGTTATTTAATTAACGTAAGTATAACCAGGATAAATAACATATAACTTATTCTTGATAAATATCAAGCTCGTCCTCGTGCTTTTCTATCCTCATCCTTATTTATCCTATCCCATCCTCAAATTTAAAGACAATAGAAATAGTTAAAAAAGAAATCTTTCTATTTCCTATTTTATTGACGTAAGAACAACCAGGACTTTACCTGTATATACAAACAAGAATTGAATTAACGAGATATGTCAAAAATAAATCAATAGATTCAAACTCGTTCGCAATTGTATAAATTTTCTTCGTTGGTTCCTGTGACATAAGAGGTTGATGTTGACTCACAAACCATGAACTTTGTTAATTATGCCTCTTTGGATGACTTCGTCATGTTGATTTCAAACAGAGGAAAATCTTTTGTGTATTGACCCACTTGCTATACAAATCTAATTAGTCTTAACCATGATTCTATATTTAACTCATTTTGCTTCAAATTTAAATTTTTAATTCTTGCAATATTATAATAATGTCAAGAAAACGGGTAAGATATCTTTATGTTAAGTTTTTATGAAAAGGAAAAAATAAATTAAATGAAAATATCTTTTGTAATTTAAAACTCTGGAGGACAGTGCAACAACTATAACTCACAGAGGCGGAAAATTAAAGTTACTTTCTTGTGTCTTTTCTCACTCTACGTACATAATAGAGTGACAAGTTAATAAATATTGTTTTTATTAAAGTTTGTTACATACCAGCTTTAAATATTTTTTATCTTTTAAAAGATTGTATGCAGTTTATTATATTACTTATTGTATACTATAGTTAATACACATATTACAGTTTCAATAGCTTGTTGTAATTAATAGGCGGTCTTATCGCCTAGAGGCGATTTCTTCCAGTCACCCTCAATGTTAGTAAATTATAAATTGAAGGATAAACGCTTTAAACAACTTTGCTACTATTTTAATCTAACGTTTTATAATATTATGATATTTTATTAAGACTTTCGTGATCCATGATTATAGTAATTATATGGCTATACTTACGTTAACTTTATTGAAATTTGTCTGTCTAGTTTCGAATATTACCGGGAGCTATATTTATGAGCTCGGTGCGCGATGGAATCGCGGCGTGAACTGCGTGAAGCGGCCCTCGTAAAGAAGGAGCGAGACTGTAGTATCTACATTACGTACTACCGGATAGTTATATATAATAATATTATAACATTAAAACAATCAACTTGAAGGAATAAAGTCAAAACAATAACATATATAAAAATTTAAAAGATATATGTCTAAATATAACTTTTTAAAGACTAGTTCAGTTTTATATATTCTTTAACACTTAATACAGTAATAATATAGGCTTTGTCAAATTGTAAATTAAAACAACTTTAAAATAATAATAAAAGAATATATATTATTTACATTTATATAATAATACTGAAGGGTTATGTTTGAACGTATAAAAATATAGAACGGAGAATTGAAAGAACCTTTTACAAAGATATGGCGAAGGCGGACGTTGTTTTCGATAAAGTTCGATCAGGGACCTTATCACCATCTTTTAAAGTAATATTACAACAATCTTACTTTCCTTTTTTAATACAAAACATCTATAAAACAATATTTTTTTCTATATCTGATATTTACTTTCTTTTAGTGTTTATTTATTGCTATTCTAAAACTCATGTGTGAAAAAGTAAGATTATTGTAATATTTTACAAAACTGAAAACTGGTAGTCCTAAATCCCAGTTTTATTAATTATTTTGAATCCCGCCCTTCTGTAGTCTATACGGGCAAAGCCACGGATAAAAGATATCATTTGTTTCTAACTACCTGACGAAATATTTTATTTTCTATACAGATATCTAAGAGTTATAGAGTATCATTCAATATCGTAGAGTTAGATAGCCTTCAGCCTTTCTCATGAACCTACCTATAATATTCACAAAGAATTTTTCAAATCCATTTCATATTCTCGAAGATTAGGGCGTGTTGAACTTTTTCGCTTTATAATATTAGTAAAGATAAAAAAAATACTCTTTACTTTCTAGCTTACTCAGAAAACAAGATGTTTTCGTATAAAATCTGATCAGCATTTGCATATAGAAATATTTACTAGGCTTTTGGTTATTCATGAGGATAAAATCAAATAGTACTAAATAACTTCCGTAATTCCATGATCATAAACTTACAAACAAAGTCCTATACAAATAGAATATTCTTTCATACAAAGTTGAGGTATTTTACAAATCAATATTGAATAAATTATAAGTAACATATAATATTTGTATGTGTTTATTTTATCGTGAATATACCGTTCGTTACCTTCATAAATATTAATAAAATATATGAAAATCTATAAAAGTTTTTCAAATTTATTATCGAATATCTTTGTTTTATGTCATATTTTCTTTATAATATTATGAATGTATATATATGTATGTATATTTATTTGTTTGTTTTTATTTATTTATTTCACCACATTAAGCTACATAAAAAACTTAAAACAAAAAACGTATACTTAGTATGAGATTTTTTCTACAATTAGATCTCTTCCAGATAACCTCGAGTATTGGACCGGCTGTTTATATATAAATAATACTTATATAAATATACCACTTTATATAACGTACATTGAATGCGGAAATTTAGTAGGAATTATAATGAAACTTCAAAGTGGAAGCCTGCAGTAGTTTGTATTCGCTTGCTTTTATCACAAACTCTCGGTTTATCCCAACGACACGCCTTTTGGAATACTCAGCTATATTTAATTTTGGCAGACGCAGAGATTCTACACCTACATCTAGAAGCTAAAGTAACTTTATATTATGTAATATTACAGTATTTCCTTAATATTTCTTACTAATTAATTTGTTTGATAATTCGTATATTGTTGTAACTGTTTTTAAACATTTTAAATAAATATATAACGTACAAAGTATGAACATGAACAGGATTTTCTGGTATCTACAATAAAATACAATGTTATTCTATGCAAAGTTAGAAACATTGGTTACGATTTTCGAAAGTAATTTAATAGATGTCGTCTCGGTCTTTATAAAGACAATTATATATAGAATTCTAAATCATCGAAGCGAAAAGCGATACCGTAGGTCAATCATTAGAGCAACGAGACAGTTCCCTAGAGTTTGCGGATTAAAATCCTGCTTGATTCAATAATTTTTTATTCCTATATTTACTTAAAAGTCGTCTATTTTGCAACAAACACTATATTTACTATATACTCCTTTATATAAAAACAAAATATATATCTTTAAATATATATATTTAATGTAAAAGAAAGGTTTGAATTTATTGATATAATAAGAGTTTGAATGCGAAGCGCGAAGCCGTAATCAGACTATTGATTTCACACCACACCGACCTTTTTATATTTACAGCTCATCTTTCAAAGACCTACCAATATGCCTTATTTTGCGCAAAATATTTCCAAGGATAAATATTTCAATATAAGAATAAAAATAAAACTTCTTTATCATTATTTAACAACATACCTTAGAATTATATATCATTATCCGACTGTACTTATATAAATCCTATCTGAATTTCTCTAAATAGTTTTGAACATATTCGGGGTTCCTATTTATGAACTCAGAGCACGGGGGACTCGCGGCGTGAACTGTTCACGCTGTGATTCCATGATACTAGGATATTTAGGCAAATTCCGATAGCGTCGCAGGATAATTGTATACGAAAGTAATCATTAATTACGAATGTTAAAAGACAAAACCCTACCTTATTTTATAAATTCAAAACAAAATACTTCTACTAAAATATTGTTTTTATTTTATACATCAATAAAATATATCCTTAATGCAAAATTTATACAAATTCACCGCAAATGCTCTTTTGATATATAAAATCTTTTCCATGCATTTCAAGATAAAGAAAGACATTCCAAGATGTGTCTTGTCAAATATTTAAGGAAGCGTTATACCGTAGTCTGTTTAAATATTGCGGCTGTCTTTATATTACATGACTTTTCATTTACATGTTCCAAAGCTCATAACAATATTAATATTTGTCTGTCCTAATATTAACACAAAACTAATTTGTTTAAAGCATTTATTGACTAGAATAGATTTTTTTCTTCTATATTAAAACATTTAAAATGATCCTAAAAGTAGGATATACAAGTTTAAAATACAATTTTAAACGTATCAAGAAACTAGACATAATTATTATAAAATCAAAACAGCGCACAGCGGGGTGTTTTAAAATAAGCCTAACGAGATTTTTCAGTACCAAGGCAACTAGTCTTGATGAAAAATGAAACATGCATAGCCGTCTCTTACATTTTGCTTTTATAAAGCAATCTTACTTGATATTATTTATATATTTTCATTTTAATAGTACGTGTTTGCAGTAACTGTTATAAATATTTAAATTATATGAATTTTATTTCAATTTTGGTTATCCATGATTAATATTATTGAACAAAACTCTCTATGAGAGACTTTTCTGCATCCTTTGTGCAAGCATCAATCAATAACGGTATATATATTTTAAATTTTGCACACTGACAGACATCAGTCTATTGGTGGTTTAAAAAAAATGCTAACACATACTGAGATTTAGTGAGCGCAGCGAGTTAAAATTGAGGTCTGGTTCGCGCTCCTAGTATATACGTGAACAGTTCACGCCGCGATTCCGCTACGCTTAGAGCTCATGAATACAGACCCTGAATGGTTTCGAAACTAGTCGAGCAAATCCCGACAGCCGAACAATTATATATAATACAAGATCATTTCAAGAATTGTAATAATCTTCTTTTTCTTTTCTTTCTTTATTAAAGAATCTAATCTTAATACAATCTTAATACTAGCATAATTGGGTATATGAAAGTAGGTAATTGTCCAAATTCAATTCCTTTCTGATTTTCTATTATATGATAGCAAACAAAGAAATCGCCCTATCTGATGGTAAGTGGTGTTGTTGGATATAAACATATGCAGATAACGAGCCTTAACACTTTTTGTAAGTGGATAGGATAGGGTGTGGGCGTGTTTGGACATCCCGCTCTCGCTATACGAGACGTAGGTATAATTGTTACTTTACGCCAATCTTCTGTCAGAGTGGTTCTCCCCTGTTTGAGCCAATACATGCATTCAAATGATCCTAGCTAGACTCAACCATCTTAATTATTACTAACTTGTCATTTTAAAAAAAGATTATAATAGCTTTGTTTCAAATTATATATAAAAAAACAATTTATTATTGTTCTTTTAATTCACCTAAGTTATAAGTTGTAGTTATCTTTAATTAGCAAGACACTTTATTTTGTCTTAGTATTATAACTTATTTTATTATTAATGTGAAGTGTACCTGCCATTGGTGATCCTTAAATAAATAAATAAATATAATTAAAATTGTTGAAAAAATTCTCCATTTTTAAATCAATTTTAACGAACTAGTCAAGTATAGATTGTTATCAGTGGTTCTATTGAATTCAGTTGCGCAATCCTTAGCAATTTGTCATGTCACTGGCGCTGTTTCGCTCAGACGGGGCTGCATGCATTTCGTTTATTCTTCTCTATTTATTTTCTGATACTGTATGGCTTTTAAAAGATTTTATCTTTTGACTTATATAATAATTTTTTTCAATTAACTCTTTATAATATCGAGTGTTTAAAATATTGTTGTTTTTTTTATTTAAAGCAGGTTGAAACGACAAATATAATCATTTTTTTTTTCAATAAAAGAAGAGATTTTAGCGTAATACATTTAAACTGTTCCTCAGAGACTGTTGGTTTAGTTTTTAGTACTTCTAAATGTTAAGCGTACGGAACACGTTTCTTGCGTGGGTGTTATTGTGATTATTTCATAGTACTTAAAAGGCAAAATATAGAACTAAATAAAACTATGAAATATATTTTTTGCTTCTCAACACCAGACGATACTCAAAAATATTGTAATATCGAATAACGTTCCAAATTCAAATTCAAAATATCTTTATTCAAATAGGAATTTACACGCACTTTTGAATCGTCAATTATTACATTATAAAAATGTCAGTAGTCAGTCCGTCCTTAAGCTACCACCAGCTCGGAATGCTGTTCTGTTGAGAAGAGCTGGCCAGAAACTCAACAGTTGCTCTTTTTAAAATATGTGAACAATATGTGAATTCCTTCATACATAATTATAATAGGTTTTAAAAAACACTTTTTAAAACTCTCAGGAGCTTTTAAGCCTACCCAATATTAAGAGAATTTATAGTCAGTTCTAACATTGAGATCGAGTGTAATAACATCAGAATCCTTTGTACTACCATTGACATTGCGATGTTTGCCGATTAAAGTACTGCAGGCTTAGTCAAATGTGTTTTTAGTATTCTTTTGAAGTTCGGAGTCCATTTTGTAGCTTCTGACCTCTATTTTATCCATGTGTTTGTGTCTTATGTAAGTAGTGGTGTCTCATCTGTGCACTTTAATATTTCTTTGATATTTGTGTGATCTATTCTTAATGATAGTGGTTGATATGTTCGGTAAAAGAATGTTTAGTAATCAATCAAATCAATCAAATGAAAATCATTTTTATTACGGTACGCCATATTCTTTGATTAGTAGATGAGTGTCTATATTTAAAATCTAATAAAGTAAGATAGTTTTTACAGAAAACATGTCCTTAGGCTTTTATCTTCTTCATGTTCTTTTTCTTCATCTTCTTCTTTATCATCTTCTTTCAATTTAGAATTCTAAATTAAAATAATTACTGTGCAATTTTCACTATTATTTACCTATTAATATAGTCATTGGTGATTATTTTACTAAATCTTTAAAGTTTTCTTTAAAAATATGTTTTATTATTCTAACAATTTTGGTGTTGTAGAAGCAGTACGTGATACATATAACATACCGCAATGCATATCTAGTAAGTAATTCTACGTAGAGCGTGTTATATACTTTTATTACATATTATATTTACAGAGGTGTAAAATACAAATACGTGAATGGATTATGGAAAAGGTTTTCGGATAATAATATAATATTTAGAGTTAACATAATATTTTAAAGATACCTAGTACTATTACTATTCCGTTTCCCTTTAAGAAAATTATAGAATACATCTATATTTATATTATAGAACAGCAATGTATGTTTGTTTAAGCACTAACCTTCAAAATTACCAAATGGATTTGAAAAATTCTTTCTGTTTATGATAGACAGATTCATGAGAAAAGCTGTATGGCATTTTGATACTCGTCTTAATTATCTTAAATTAATAAAACCGTATATCTACGGGTGGAACCGCGAGTAATATCTAGTTGTGAAATAAACAAAAAATGTGATATGCCGTTTTAATAAAAGCATATTATAAGATATTATATTTATACCAAGCATTACCAGAATAAGAATATATTACAATAGTAGTTGTGAATTCTGGTCACGTGTGAGAAAATTGTACGACCACTGAGTCATTTAAAGCTATGACGTTGTATGATAATTTAATTCCTTCCTATTATATATAAGGAATTATTTATTATATTATTATATTTAAGGAATTATTTTATACAAATTGAAAATAGTAGTAATTCAATTTCAGCTATATTGAATTAGATATACTAAGCTATATATTTTATTTAAAGTTTTGTGTCTGTTTAATGAATATTCTAAATATTAACATTGTTTTTACATAAATCGTAACATATATGTGTATTTAATTTTTATCAAAAGAATCTAGTTCATTATTCTACTGAAAACTATTTCTGAAAACGAGGTTTGATTGAAAATATCTGTCTATTTCATTTGAGTTAAGCTGATCTTGGAAATGGAGCACTAAACAACACAATCTCTATGAGACTTAACTATAAAACGAATGTATACTCGTAAAACTAGTACCAACTATCTTATTTATTGTTAATTTTACTCCAACCAAAATGTATCTTTCAAATATATTCTAGTACGGATTGTGACCATATCTGTCTCTTTCTTTATCAGTCTTTATACTTTAACCATATATGTTACATAGTTTTTAACTTATACTTTACTTACTATATCTTATACTTTATCATATACAATAATTTATAGTTATATATCTAGTTAGTTATATATTTTAATTAATCCAGTTAGTAATAGTGTATTACAGTATTAAATACAAACTTTTAATTATGAAAATTGCTATAATTAATTTTCTAGTTCGTTATAATGTTTTAACTGGATTAATATATTTTCTGAGTATCGACATGGTGATAGTACATTTGATTATTCGTATCACGTTTTTAATATAAGAAGCATTCTAACACTTACCACGTATAATTCAAACGGCATAAATGACGTCATACTTTATCATATAAATATACTACATTACATACAGAAACTGGTCTATCTATAACCGTATATATTTTTTTATGAACTGATATAAAGGCATGATTCGAACCTGTTATAAAATCCGTCCTTATCGCTTTCACAACTGAGCTATCATGTTATACCGAAACTCCATTAAGAATGAAAGATTTGTAGTCGCAATGTTATAAAGTTTTTTAACGCAATATAACACTAGAAAAACAATTGAGTTGGTCTCTATAAAAACGTTCTACGAATAAAATGTTTATTCAACTCAAATAGTATTCAGTTTATTTATGTAGTCATTAAATTAGCTAAAAGATGTTTAAAGGAGACAACTCCATCAAGGGTTTATGTATTCAGTTTTAAATTAACTACAATTATACTATTACGTAATTAAAATACAAGGAACGTATTTATCCAACGTTTTCAATTACAGAGAGAGCATCACGTGTTCTGAACATGAAAATTAATTTCAAACAAAAGTTATATGCAGACTCGCTTTGAGCCAAAAATATTTGTTAAATGTTCTTTTATATAATATATTTTTTTAAAATGATACAATTTAATAACTTGATAATATTAATGAAATATTAATGAATTATCCATTTATATAGCTTATTTCATAAGGAAACAGCATTCTGTATAAGTTTCTGTCTGTGTAAATAATTCATTATAAATATAAGATTAAAAATATCATTTCTTATCTGCGTGATGGGTGGGTTACCTATAAGAGACTTTTGGGACCAGATGGTATACCAGTAAAAGTATGAAAGCGATGATAAAGGCTGAATTTTTTCTTTAATATTCGTTCATAGAATCGTTTGCTTTTATCAATTATTTGACAATATTTTTAATCAGCTCATTGCATTAGTGTGCTTCAAAATCTTAGGATTTCATTTATTTTATTAATAGAAGAGTATGTTCACTGTCGTTAGCAATTGAGATAAATTATATAACCTATTGTGTGATGATTTGTTTTGTGAAGCTGTCGATAACTGCTTCAACAAACACGCCATCTATTATTGAAAATTGATATTCAATTAAATATTTGAATAATGAAGAAATATTTATCACTTTATTGTTGTAATCTTTCGTTTATACTTAGTAATTATCAGAAAGATCGTTTGAACAAAATTACAACTGAATACATGAACTATATAACATTGACTTTGATTGAAGTCATAGGCTTTTCTTGGAGTTATTAGCATTACAAAATTTTAAATGTAAATAGAGTTAAAAAATTACGTATTCCAAAGGTTACATGTTTGAATCTTATCCGTGTTCATACATTAATTTTCAATCTGAATTTATATAAAACTAAGCTTAACATGGATGAACCTTTTTTTTTTTTTTTCCGTTGGAAAAACCCGTTACGGGTACCCCGTCGGCCCAGGGGGATGACGGCCGGGGGGTTATGTGGGACTACCCGGCAGCATAGAGGATGCTGCCATTTTTAAGGCTACCCACTAAAAAACCAACGGTTGCCCTCTTTGCCGTAATGGGACGTCACGGGATCGCGTTAGCACACACCGTGACGCCCCGGCGAGACCCCCCGAATGAGGGTGCCCCGAGCAACGTAGAGCACCCTCCCATCGCAGGCCTATGTTAGGTAAGAGGGGTCACCCTCCCCCCTCACCAGGCCTACAACATGGATGAACCTGTGTACAAACAATTTCAGACATAACTTCATCAAGTCATTAGCATTCTGGAGATCTTTATTTGGGGATCAAATCTGTAATTGACCTGAATTTCAATATATATATCTAATAATAAAATGTTCCCTTTAATTTTAACTTTAATAATTACCTGGAATTGAGTAAAGTATGTCGAAATGTCTTTCATGCTTTATCATAATGACTTAAATTTAAAAAAAAAAATTAATAATTTATATTTTTTATGAAAATAGTAATAATAATAATAATAATAATAATCTTTATTCAATACTAACATTCATACAAATACTTTTATTACATTTATAACCATATAATTAATACAAACAAAATAAGAACCGTTGACGACTGTTGTAGTATTAACTGTTCTACAGTCGTCAGCGACTTCCACTCAGGATGGTATACAAATTATCAAAACAAATTTATATATTATTTCACCACTTAACGAATTAAGATTAATATATTTAAGAAACTAGTATTATTAAACAAACAAAAAATTATTAAATAAATTAAAAAAATAAAACAAAAAAATCCAATGAGCAAAATTTTAAAAAGTCTAATGGAGCCTTAAATTTACAAACAGTGCGCGTGTCAGCCTGTGTGTGTGTGTGTGTGTGAAATATATTTTATAAGAATTTTAAATTTTATAAGAATTATATTTTTATTATTTTTTTATTTTTTATCTGTCTAACATGTTTAAGGTTTTAGCCGGCGTTCAATCTTGTTTGAAGTTAGACAGGTTCTTGAAAAAGTGTATTGTTGTAACACCTTTCAGATAATTGATGTAAGATGATGTCCACTTTGGTTTTTGTCAATAAAATGACTTCTACGGCTTTCATAATTATTTATAATTACATCTATTCATATTATAAAATAAAGTTTCCAATTCGCCTGTCAGTATAAATGCGATAAACTCAATAAGTGAAATAAAACTATTTTTACGTATTAAAACTCGCGTATAATTTGGTTACATTTTGATTTTAACCCGACGTTTCGAATACTTTGCAGTAATCGTGTTCACGCGTAGACGAGATGTAAGTGTCTGTCAGAAAGTCAGTTTATTAATCATCTACCTCCAACGGTTCCTTAATTTGCGGGCATTTTTTTTTTTTTATCAAATGTGTATTTTTGTGCGGTTTTCACAAATAGATAGTGATTCCTGAGAAAGGATTAGTCATATAATTCATTATAATTTTATGATTTTTTTCTGAAACTATTACTGTAGAAGAGTTGTAAGAAATCTTGGCCTAAATAAATATATAGATTTTCGAGCGGAGGTACGGAAGCTAGACAAGACTTAACTCTAAATAATAGCAGACAGAACTCTACAATCATACTCTATATATATTTATATATAGAGTTATGTCTGCTGTATACCAAATATATGTTACCTAAACGTACAATATATGCCACAATACATTAGCATAAGCTATCTGTCGTCAATATGAATCAAGACAGTGACAAGTCACGTTGTAAATTCTCGTTACAGTTCAGACAATATGGAAACAAATATCCAGTTAAGCAAGAAATATGATTCAAAATATATTAATATAATTTTTAAAATATAAAAAAAAATATTAAGTAAATATATAATGAAAAATACATCACAAGGACAATACAATCCTGGGGATTTTGGTATTATTTTTTATGATTAAAGATTTTGTAGACATTTTTAATAATAACAAAAATAATACTTATATATTAATAATTAAGAATGAACTAATATAAAAAAAATATTGTTTTTTATTTTCTAATAAAAAAATTATGTTATTATTCCTTTTATTTCAATAATGTGACATCCAAATGAAAATATTTATGATGTTGAAATATTAATGTATAATTATCAAACCAATTACCAATTTTCGGTAATTAATAACTCAAACCTCAATATTCATGAGGCTATTGATATCTGAAATCACATGGTAAATCCAATTAGATATCAGAATCGGAATTTCAAATCAATTTCGTATTAAGGATTCCTAAATGTCAGAAGTCTTTCTTCGCTTTGATAGCAAAGAAAGATAGACAGAAGTCTTTCTGTCTATCTTTCTTTGCTATCTTACATGTTATATAATCTTTATGTCTATAAAGATTATATAAAATGTTCTTACATTTGTACATTTATTTATTTTTCATATATGTATATAAAAAAATATGTATGTTATGAAAAATTCATTGACATGGACAGGACTCGAATTTTCAACTTCTTTAAATTCGTCAAGTTTTTTGGTTATTGACCATTGCTACCTGCCTCGATAAATAAGTCAAAATAAGTTTAATATATTTATAGACAATTTGTAAAACTAATTAATTATTTTTATTAAATAAATATTTTTTATAACAATCGTAACATAGTCTCTCACAGTTTTAATCTAAATTAAAATTTAAAAATGAAAATAAAAATATTTTTTAAACATATGAGACTATATTTTAGAATCAAAATAATATTCAAGTCAAAGTTCTATTTAATATTATTTTTCAAGGGGTTCCCTTTTACAATAATATAATATCCGGGTGAATACTGATAGTCTATATTGTTAAAGTTATGTAAGTTAAACGAAGAAAACATGATTATATACCACGGTAAAGTTCAAGGAGTTTCGTAGGATTACTTGAAGAGTTAGATTAAATTTTAAAGATTCATGTACTTTGATTAGGAAATCAAACATATAAGTAAAATATAACTTATATTATATATTAACATAATATAAATTAGAAATGGTAGACAAAATCTTTGGTACACAAATTATCAAATAGAATACTTAAAATTATATTATTTAAATATGATTATGATAATAGTGAACAAAACATTAAAATAATAAATTAATTTATAATTATACATAAATCTCATAATAACAAACAATGAAAATCATATCAAATAGAATTGAAAATAAACTTATTCAGTATTTGAAACTTAGTAATGTATGAAACGGAGAAACTCGGATATTGACTATAGCTGACCGAATGAGTGAACGGAAAGTGACGTGTTACGAGAGTGAATGGAATTATTCGGTCACCGCAGTAAGCGGTTTCAACCTCGTCATGCATGGCTGACTTGCTTTGTGGCTAAAATTACATTAAAAAAATTGTTACAATATTTAATGGTTGGATATATGTAGTTTAAAATCACAATTGTTTCACTAGCTTACTAGTTTTATTAAACTTATTTTGAACTAGTTATGCCACACAGTTTCACTCGCAAATCTACTATAACTTGTCTTATGGAGCTGCCTATTATAACCAAAATGTTTTTTAAATAGTTTCGAAGATTAGCATTTTTAAACAAACAAAATTTTCCGCTTTATAATATAAATGTAGATTATATATAAGTAGCATTGATATTATAATATGGGCGACTAAAAATACATAAAACATATATATATATATATATATATATATATATATGTGTTGGTTCCGTGGCATTTAAGCACAGGCTATAAGAATTGGGGTGTGGGTATAGTACATAATTAATAAGAGCTTGAATGAAATAAGCTCTGAACCTGTAACTACACGAGTTATTGTTTGTGATTTCAACGTTCTGACCTGACTACGCGTTTTTCTCTATTGTTAACTTTTATCGAAGAATCTTTTGTTTCCGCAAGTACAATGATACTTCCTATTGTCCTTTCGATCGATGGCGTGTGATGAAAAAAAATGTTTGCTATTATATGAGAAGTCATTAGAAATATTATAAGATTGGAAGAATCAATGAAGAAATTAATCATTATAATCTTTATTAATTTTATACAGTTATAGTATTTAGGGAGTAAAAAAAAATATGTTCAAAAAAATATTTCTGTATATCGATCGATGCGGAATTTTATACTGAATCTAAAAAACCAATACTCATGACGAACCTAAATTTTTCTTAGAAATTAAGAGGTTAAAATTGCAAGTAATCTTAAGTTTCTTAAATACTAATATTTTGCAATATTAGTTATTAATATATTTGAGAGTATATATCATCATTTAATAAATACTTACATAGAAATTATGTTACCAATTTGTGAACTTTAATTTCAAGTGTAAAAAAACAGCACTCATTAGACTGAAGCCGGGTTCTTTTGAAAGTTATTTTTAAATTTCTGTTGGAATTGGCTTTAAAATGTTAAGCCCTATTAAATTTATAAAAGATTTACATAATTATAAAATAAGAAAAAATAATTTTTTCGAACCTGAGACCATATCTGTAGTCAGATAATGGTAAACCATTATCTGACTTTACGTAATACTCATTGATGTACTAACTTCAAAATACACTAGTGAGTCCAATATAATTTTAGATAAACTCGAACCTATACCCTTTGGGAAACGGTCCCGTTGCTGTGTTAATTGAGATACAGTATCGCTTAATTAATCTACAATTTTTTTGTGTATTGTTTATTTGCAATCAATTTGTCATCCAATGTAAAGTTTTTAAAGCCTGTAGTGGTATTAATTGTCGAGAGTATTGAAATAAATCTTGATGAAGAGTCTGTTAAAATATATGAAAAGCCAATTTTGTTTGAAATAACAATTAATATAAAGTCAAAATGTTATTTGAACCATAAAAACAGTGTATTTTAAATTAAATTCTAAACTCTTTGCGTAACATTCATAAACAAAGCTTTGTAGCGGTTTGAAAACAAAATTCGTGGAATAAGTGCATCAAAATCTGTTTAATCTTTATAATACTTTATACTTATTTGTTATAACATCTTTTAGCTTTAAGGTTAATTTTATAGCTATAGTATATAGCGGTTATATAACTTTATATCAGCCTTCATAATAATGAAGGTAATAAAGTCAAAAAGTTTCAACACTCAATTATAACGAAGAACTTTCGAGTATCTAGTCCCCCATTATTCGAGTATGTCCATTAAAAGACTTTCTACTATATGTATTATTAATATATCATATATTATGTATAAAAAAAACATTAACTTACATTTAAATATGTAAAAGAAACATATTTGAAATCAAAATAAATCGATATCAGACAAACAATAATATATATAATGATTAGCAGTTTTTTATATATGTCTATAGTATATATAACGAAATATAATTCATAAATGTTCAATGAAACTAATTAAACATGGGTTACAAGTCTCCTGCAGTTATAAATTAACTGAAGTTTTAATTAAAACATGGAGTTACTCTTAAAGGACGTCTGAATGAGTCTCCGAATACAAATGTGACAAATGATGGGTTCTGCAAATGCCCCAAGGTTTCCATAGAGTTGAGAATGTCTAACTACTGGAGTTTCCTACAATATTAATTACATTGTGCCCATTCTGTACCCATTCTTAATGTCGGTCTCCGTTGTATGGAATACGTAAAAGGACTTTACGGTATTGCCTTTAAATTGTTTTATTTTCTTGGATATTTATACATATTTATAAAATATATACTTTTAAAGAAATAATTATTAAAATAAGATGTATATGTTTATTTAAAAGCTTATATGTAAAAATGTATATCTTGGTAATTAATATCTATTTGCTGCTATCACAACTTTGATTTGTAGGCTGGAATGGTTTCTATAAATTTTTTAGTCTTACTGGAAATATGGCTCAAATCGTTCTCATGTTTAAAAGTAAAGGGATTTTCTGAAATAAAATATTTTGTATAACTATAACAAAGTATCAAAGAATGTCTACTAGTAGTCGTGTGATGCACACACAAACATATGTGAATGGTTTCTATATATATCACGAAAATACATGACTTTAATAAAATACAGATATATGACCTACATTTCTTGTGTTTCTATACTTGGGATCATAAAACATCTGACACGCGGCAATCGAGCTTGCCGCTATGAAAAACTCCTAATCGGCAAATTATAACTCGCAAATTAATTAACAAACAAAAAAAAAATACTTAAAATAGTTAAATTAATTAATTAATTAATTAATTTTTAAATTTTAAAAAATTTAAAAATTCGAAATTTTTTTTCCATTTTTCGGTAACTTCGGCGGCCGATCTGACCACCTTCCCGTTGGACCATCAACATAATTTTGAAAAGTGAATCTTACATTTAGATGCTGATTCCAAATATATCTTTAGTTTTTCAAAATTCGAAAAATAAAATTCGACTCACACACAGACACACAGACACACATACAGACAGATACACATACAGACATACAGATCGGAAGGAAAAACTGAGTTTTTCGAAAATACACCTATTTTATATAGGTATTCTATTACGAACCTAAAGTAAAGATTTACTTAAGTACTAACATTTACTGTAAAAATAGTAACCACTACAAGCCGCTTAGCGACATAAACGAACCGTTTAATACCAAGACGCTGATCAATCGCTACACAGTCACGCAACGGACATCCGCAGTGTGTAAGCTCAATTTGAATTTCAATGACCCCCTCAATTTATCAATCCGAGTTATCAAACCATCTGTTTGTAGATCTGACAAATGATATTTGATAATCTGATGCTGTTGGAATTAGATTTATGATAAGCTTTACACATGTGCAACATTAATTTCTAATAAGTTTTACACATTCGCAATTTTTATTGCTAATAAGTCTTACACATACGCAAGTTTGATTTCTGATAACTCTCACATATTGTTATCATTATGGGTGTATATCTTAATTAAAATAATTGTGTAAATTTAAATACATTCAGTGAAATGAAACATAAATCAATAACGAAATTACCGTACAAGATCAGAATATCTTAGCACCTAATTTTAATAATTTATTGTGTCTGTCTGTAGCTTTAGTATATAGAATGTAGATATTGCCTTAAAAAGACCGCGAACAAGATTTTATATAACTCCTTCCGTATTGATCAAAATCAAAATTAAATCTTTAATGAATGTAAGTTTTTTAAAAAAAATTTTTTCACTGTCAAAGCTACCACCGGCTCGGGATGATATTGCCAAACCTGAGAAGAGCTGGCGAGGAAACTCACAACTGGTCTTTTATATATATTTTAATAGCCATACTTAAAGTTTAAATTACATTTATTTAAATGGTTTCATTCATAATGTTTTTTTAATTAGAAAGCCAATAACTTACTCTACAATGTCCCAGAAATTAGTTATTCTCATCATTAACACAGTATACACACAGTATAGAGACTAGTGCCTTTCATCTTACTTTATTTCTCAAGGGATTCTTTGAAGTCTCCGCCTTCGCTAAGTTTCAGACCTCGATGTCGTTAGATTAATTGACAATTCAATAGTTATCGGAGTTAGAATTTATTGTATAGTTACGATTAATTCTGTGATAGTTTCAAAATAAATACTTTTGGGTTATCTAATTTAAATAACACCTTAATAAAATTGATTTAATGTTAGTAAATAAAATCCGTGAATATTTTTAAATCATACTTATGTTATAAAACGAAAAAATTTGTTTGTTTAAACGAGCTAAGCTGTCAGATGCATTTGAAAATACTGACTAGGCCGGGTTATGAGGCTGAATAAAGACTAGTTGGTATTATAAAATCACCAACCTTCCATAGTCAACCAACTCTTAGTTATTTATAAAATCATTTGTCTTTACTGTAATATATACGTTTTATTCGTAACTTGTTGAGTATAATATATTGTTTTATTCAATCAAAACCATGACAAAAGAATAAATGAATTCCAATTAGGTCACCCATTTTGGATAAAGCTTGTCTTATCTGAACGGAAAACGGAACTTGTATTCACAATATGGCGTCGTAAACGTCACGGGGTTACAAAATCGTTAATAGTGGTGATAAAACGTGCTGGAAGATTGAACTGTTGACTTTATAACTGGCACGAACTTGCACTTGTTGCATTTATTGACTAAGCTGCCAAGAACTGTAGTGTAATAACTCATATTTATAAACTGTTCATTTCAACTATTAAATTTTAACAGTTATTATACCTAAGATCTATGAAAATTTGACAAATTGTTCTGCTCAAAAATTCGTGGGATTGATTTTCGAAATGATTTTTTTTTGGGATTCATTCTTTATGTTCTCTGTTTCTCTATGTTTTAAAGCTGTTTTTTTTAAGTTTCAAGTTAACGTCCTTTTCTGTTTAAGCCTTTTGACACTGTTTGGTCGACTCTATGTATGGAGTGATATATGTCACTTAACCTCATACGTCACTTCACTCATGAGACAATGCCGCTCAGTAGCTAAGCTCAACCACAGTAAGGATTACAACTGTTTTAGTTATATAAAGTCTATGTCACATTTTACAATATACTTAAATGTTTATTTACTAAACTTAATAATTGTAATGTAAGTTGAGTTAAACAAGAAAAATATTCGTCTAAGTCAACATAATTATTTTGAAAGTATCATATATTAAATATTCACGAAATAGACAAAAAAAATTATGAAATAGACCTTTACAATGATTTTGGTCTTATTAAATATTAAACAACACACACACACACAACACACAATTTTGTATTCCACCTGACACAGACAAAATTAAGTCTTAATACATCGCTTGATACAAAGAAGCAGTAGTATATATTATAAATAAATAGTCCATTAGTTAGTTTATTGTCATTTAAATCTTACATTATTCTAAGATTCAAATATATATGACTAAATAAAAGACTTTATTATGGAACAAATAAATAATAATTAGAGTAAAACAGATCAATAATAAAATATAATTAAAGCTATAACCCCGAGTGTGAGAGTGATAAGAGCCATCCCTAATTGAAAGGTCATCTGGTGTCTAATTTGCTTTTTATCAAATAGAAGAGTATAACCCTCATAGGTCTATATTATCATTATCTGACACGAACAGTAGCCACCTTACTAATAAAGTATATATAGCCAGTATAAAATATCCTCTATGTTGTCACTTTCACACCTTTGACGTAAACCGTTAGTAAGAAAGTGACAAAACAGAGACTGGGTGTAAATATTTTTATGTCATTTAGACTGCTTCTGTTTATTAATTTTGGATAACCTTTTAATTAAGAAGTTTTACCTATACCTATAAAATATATTTTAATAACACTTTAAAGTCAATAATAGTATTAAAGAGCAGTGCAAACTAAAATTTTCTTAAGTATTTAATATTGTATTGTAACACAGACAGACTGACGCAAGTATGCAATACTACCAGTATTTACTTCATGTTTACTCAAGCTTATCCAAGCCCGTATGTATGCAAAATTGTCGCAAAATGCTAGTTTTACTCGTTTCAATAAAGCGGAGAGTTCGTTCGGAAACAATAGAAGTCGATTCCAACCGATTAAACCTTAACACTAGTTTTTATATACGGTGAAATTAAAATTGCTTGACAACATATCTAAAAAAAAACGTTATATAATTCTAATAATATGAAGTTGAAGAGTTAGTTTGTTTGTTTGGTTGAATGCGCTGAATGATTTTTTTTTCTTATTAGATAGGTTCATGAAAAAGGCTACACGCTATTACTATAAGAATAGTATAAAAGAGACCACTGTCTGAAAATTCTTATTCCACCCGTGGAAGGAACCCCGAGTAACAATTACTTTAATATAAACAGAATAAAGTATAACTAAAAATAATGCATAAAAATGAAATAAGAAATAATAAAAGAGACTTTACGTCTCATAACATATTGTATTACTATATCAGTTTTATATAAATATTTTATAAAAAAATTCATACAGAATAAAAGCAAATGATGTTTTGAGGGTATGCAAATAAAAAAATAAATAATTTCTTCTAAATCCAAATTTTTAATAAGAAATATCAACTTTTAAGATTAAAGAATGTTATCAATATAGGCTCTCTTGACTCTTTCAATTGACGTACACAAGTGATCACTGATATGGATACAAAGTGGAAAAGATATAAATAAATAAAATAAATAAAGAAGAATATATCTACAGACAGACAAAATAAAAAAGAAGTGATATTAAAATAGAAATGTTATAAATAATTAATATACAGAGAGAACCTTCATATATATAAATATATAGTATAGTAAAAATATAGTAAAGAATCGTTATTTTGCGTGCTAAAGCTCGCATTTTGTATATACAATATATAACATATTTTACATATGTTATATTTGAAGATTGAAGTTTCCAAAAGCCTTGTATCGATCCTAGGATTAGGCTTTGCTGTTACGGAAACTTTTCCACGAGATAGCTGACAGATAGCGATTAAAGAGTTAAAACCTAACCTTTACGGTATAGAAAATCTTACTTAAATACAAACTTTATATTTTAATTGTTTAAAACTATCTGAAAATATCAAAGCTATGTAATATATAGTTAGAATAGGTTTTTAATGAATAATACACTTTATTATATATTTTATATTTATTAAATGAAAATTGATTATATATACATTTTATATATACGATAAACCATTCTTTTAACTAGTCCATATTTAGATCTCTTTTAATAAAAGTTTATATTACCAAAGTTTTTAGCTTAACTCTTTATTATTAATTTTGAATAACGGCTTATCATTTCTATTTTGAAACAAATAATTATAAGTTTTTTTTGTCAAATTTTATTCTCATTAATTCCCAATTAAGACTTACATAATAATCTCTGAATGAGGGAGATAAGATTATATTCAGAGTTCAATTCCCCTGAGAGCAATAAATTTTGCACCATGTAACTATCTTTGTTATCTGATTTCATGAGAGGACGCTCAATCTCATGGGGTTTCTGTGTATTGCCTATTAAGAAATACCTATTTTTAATTTATGATCGTGTTTGTAGCATCACGTCATTATTATGTCATCGTTATGTCATTACTAAGTCACTTCACAGAGCTTTAAATAAGGTTAAATTAAAACCTATAATATTGTAATGAATTTTTAAGCTCTCTGAAACATTTTACAGATACTATTCTTTACAAGGTTTTTTATCGAAAAAATATTAAAAGATTAAGATTTCAATAGAAAACATTTTGGTTTTAGTATTATCCTTTGGCCCTGGAGAGCGCAAATCCGGATCAACGTTTCGATCCAAGCCATGTGGGAGCATTGAGGCTCTACAGAGTAACTGAAAGCTTCCAATCATTTTAAGTTATTTAAAAACAAAACAATAACATTAAAAGAGATTGTAATTCTATTTATTATTTTTTTTGTCTTTGTATAAGACTTATATTTTAGTACACCTATATTTATCTGAGATGACTAATTACCTGACTCTGTCAGACAGACATCTCGTCTACCCGTGAACAAGATTGCTGCAAAGCATTCGAAACGTCGTGTTAAAATTAAAATGTAACTAAAATTATAAGTTAATCCGTTCAAAATAGTTTTATTTTACATCTATATTTATTGGTAAATAATAATAAAGTTTATTATTGAAATAAAATCTTAATTAAACAACTCTTTAACTTATAAAGATAGAAAAGTAATGTTCAATTGATTTTTGAATTATATTTTATTTCTTTATATTTTATTTCTTTATAAAAATGTATTCTTCCAACAGTTTCGATTGGATATGGAGTTTAAATCAAATTTATAGTTGAATCAGTCTAAATCGATTTATATATGAAAATGTATGTAAAAATGTTTTAAAATCTTTATCCGTTTCTAAAAATAAACAATATTATGGCTAATCCCAGTCTACTGCGACATACGGAATTCGAAATACACATTCCACGGTCTATGATTAAACTGAGATTAAAATCCAAGCCACAAAGTCTTACGAAAAACATTGCAAGTAATTAAAATTGTTAATTCCTAAACCTAAAAATGCGAAATGAAGCAAATAATTATTTTTGTTATGAATGTTCAAAAAAAATTTTTTTTTGTAATGTTTATTAATAATATTAACATATATTTTGTTCTATTAAAAAATCATGAAAATGAAAATATTATAACTTGATACATTCCGTGCTTTTCTCAATATTTAAATATCAAATATTAAAAGTATATTTTTTTGTAAATATTTTTTAATTGCGTTAAAACAAAAGTGATATTTAGGTCAATGTATATATTTGATCCACACGCCATCTTGTAATTTAGTATTAATGTTTGGAAAAATATATAAAACTAACATTTTATTTCAAACACAAATATTATTTGTATTTAAAAGTAATCTACAATTAGAATGACTATTAAAAAAGTATTTTAAATAAATATGGAATGTAATTTATAGATACTAACAGGATTCGAAGTTGAGACCTCTGGAAATCTCGGTCGTTCTAACAATTGAGCTATTGTTTCGCTGTTCGTTTCGATGAATTTATCTTTCTATATATAGCTATCAGTAGTGGTACGGTTTGTTAAAGGTCATGATTTCGAATCCTGGTCGTGTCAATAAATTTTTATTTCTAAATTTTATTCTTATATTAACTTATCATATATATATAAATATATATATATATATATATATAACTCTAAATGTTTGAAGAAAACATCAAAATTTCATGTTATTTTAATTATTATTTCTCGACTTGTATATCACGTTGTAGGTATTTTTATTAACTATTATTTTGTTATATATATATAATAAAGAACAAAGTCAGCGTCCTACTTTATTATGCCGTGTTTATATGGGACACGTTCGTAAATATGCTACGAACAAACATACTCCGAGCCTTATTAACATATGTAACAAGAGATCAACATATACCTATTATAAATTACATAGTACTTTGACTTATTTTTTACTAAAATGTATGTCATAACGGTTTAAAACAAAACTGGTTTGATCTAGTTTAAATAAGTTCAATGTTTGGTAAGAAAAGGTCTTAGTTTTATTGTTTTAATATATAAATTATTAGAACACAAATCACATTGCAGTTAACTAAAGTTTAAGACTTTATCGTCGTTCATTTCGAAACATAAACCTCGAATATTATATCAAGATATATGAACTGTATCGGTAATATTCCATTTGATCTCAAACTCTGCAACATACCTACTTTACTCTATATTGGCTTGGTAACAGCTTAAGAGCTTTGAATCCTGACCTCTCTCATATTGCAGTCTATGTGCATATCTATTCTGTAATCTTGTATCTGTTTAAAGTTTAAACTGTTAAAGTGATTTTAGGTAATATGCACTGTGAAATATCTCATTTCATACGTAATTTTAATTTGATGTCACAAGTAGATCATATTCAGGTCATAGATTTTTAATGTAAATATGTAATCATACCGTCAATGATATCTGATATCATATTTACATTTAATTTATAGTCTGGTGAAATAAAATATATTATATAAAATAAATAAAATAATACAGTTGGTATTATTTTATAATCAATTATTTATTTGATGTGATGTACCAAAAATAATAGACTACCAATAACTTGGAATGTCCTGGCCATTGACTGAGGTATTGTTAAGGAAGAAAGTCTATTGTTCCTGAGGGCATTCAAAGAATGAAGATCACAATAATATTGTTTGGAATTATTGGCATAGTTGTGTCTCACTATATTATTATATTTAATTACGAGATTCTACACATATGATATATTAATTTTGTTATAATATATATCATAATGTATCTCGGGTTTTCCTTTCATTTGTAAAAAGTATTGTCATTCAGCTGACCCATATTAATAGTTTGAATTATTTTTTATTCCAATCTGATATTGGTAAGATTTTGAAGAATAATCAAAGAAAACATTCTATTACTAACAGGCAATGGACATTGTAGTGATTGCATATATTTTAAAATATGGAACTTAATAAAAAAACTAATGTTCTGAGTTAAGTGGTTTTCTGAACTGAAAGCCCTTCTAATTTTCCTAACAAAATAAATGTAATGCGAGGTCACGAAGTCACTTCCTATTACCATAATACAAGACTCATTTACCTAATTTAGTAGTTAATGTAACCAAGGGTCGAATATGACCCTCGTATAGTACATTGTCTAGTAGTCAAATATATTATAAAGAGTACATTAAACATAATAAATTACTAAAAACACACAAAAAACACGTTTATAATAGGTAAAAGTAATAAAATTTTATCTTTATGATCAATTAAATTAAATTAAATTATTTAACGTCATTAATTTAATTATTTTTTTTTTTAATTTGTGACGTCTATAAAAACAAAATGACCGTAATATATAAAATTATTTTAATGGATTTAACTCGCGTATAATTAGTTACATTATAATTTTAGCCCGAAGTTTCGAATGTTTTGTACCAATTCTGTTCACAGGTAGACGAGATGTAAGTCGCTTTGATATATAGTTTTAATTCAAATATGTACTCATGAAAATCTAAGAAAATACTATATTCATTAATATTATTTTGGTCAATTTGGGTCGTTATTTATATTTGTATAAGAAAAAGAGAAAAATACAATTCCGGAAGGATATCCCGTAACAAATTTCTGTATTGTCAAATTACACATTCGTCTATTGTTATTTTCAGTTATTTGTTGATTTAAGATAGATTAAAAAATATTGGTTATGTTTTAAGTGTTTTAAACTATTTTTTATTATTAATAAAGATTTTGTAGGAATAGAACAAAAATGTTGGTATTTCAGACTTTTAAATAAAAATTAAACTAAACTAAATTGAAATAATTATTGATTGTAAAAAAATTATCGGTTTTCGTATTTAAACAATCTTGATCCATGATTACTATATAATTATTCTATTGCACTCAAGCAAAAATTTATCAGAATATAATTATGTTTTATAACATAACCATATACATATATATATATATATATATATATATATATATATATATATATATATATGTATATATAGTTTTCAATCCCATTCGAGGCTCTTATTCCTGAGTTCGGAAGATTGCGTAATCGCGGCGTGAACTGCAGTTCACGATCACTTTGAAACTAGTCAGGCAAAGTTCGATAGTTATATGAGATTGGAGCTATAATTTTATACAGTGAAAAAAATTATATATTCCTTTTTACCAAGATATTAAAGGACTTTGTAATGATATATTTTGAAAATATCTTTTATATTTTAAGAAAACACATAACTTTATGTACGTATCGCTCGTTTCATTTTCATAACACAAAGTTCACAGAATTCAATATTTATTATAATAACATTATTGACTTTCAAAAATCTTTGTTTATACGAAAAATCTTATGGAAAAATTGTTTGAGTTCTTATTGAGTTATAAATAAATATAACTTACGTAACACAAATAATATAGTAAAATTTAAGATATTTAATAGTAAATTAATTTTATAACATTGTTTTTATATTTCTCGCTAAAGATGTGTATACAAGAACAGATTAGAATTTAAAGTTAAATAATAAAACTTTGTAGATGATGTACTTATAACTATTAGTTGGATACGAACTTGAAATGGGTCAAGTGTAGAAATGTCCTAATATAATTAACCCTAATTTTCATCCTGTTTAAATACATACTAATTTATTATGGAATATATATAAATAAATATATAAAATAGTAAATAATAGTGAAAATTGTTTTAATTACTTACCACAGACAACAGTAATCTGATATATTTTATTAGATTACGCCTCGTAAATCCATGTAACTTTGTATTTTAAGGCAATTAATAAATATTATATATACATACTGTTATATATATATTATATATATGTATATTATATATACGTACTATGCTAAATCATGTATTAAATGCAGCTCTGTGAATTCTAACAATAGAAAGAAAAGGCACAGAATTGATATCCAACTGGCGCTTAAAAGTTTTCTTGTGTCAAATACTTGAGATTTTATTTTAGTATTTGTCTTCAATATTATGTATAGAAACCCATTTTATTTTCCAGTGTGTTTGATATTAGAAGTTAGTTTTCAACTCGATTTTAGTTATTTTTATAAGCTATGTAGGAAATGAATTAAGGATGATATTTTTTTAAAAATATAATGTAATATTAATTTGTGAAACAAATATTTGAATATAATTATAAGAACTTTCTTATCTCAAACTTCATTAAAAGAAACCTTTAAAATATATAACTTTAATAAAGTTTAAACGGAGCTGCGTTTATCGGTTACGAGCTACTCGTACCGTGTCTATCTCGAGCAAGGCCTGGGACGCGTGTGAGGTATTCCACTTAAAAATATCAACTTCCCGGTAAGCTTATAAAATGTGATTATGATTTAATCTAAATTATAAACAGTGGTGTTTACTATACGAGTTGACGAATCCATGTTATGGCGCGTACAGGTGGATATGGGGCGCGGCGTATCGAGCGAGTTCAGACGGCGCGCGCAATGCGCTCAGTGTCACGGCGAACTAGGCCCGGGCTGGGCGCGCTCAGTGTTACAAGCGCCCCGCGGCCACGTTACTGCCGTCGGGCGCCCGAACCGAATCCAACCTATCCGTAAACAAGCCCATGTGATGTGCTGTGAAGTGAACTCTCATGTGCTTTTACATTTTAACGGATTCAACATTTATTATTAAAGATTAGTTATAGACATATTCGCTAATGTGTTGAATGACCGAGGTTCATGTGTATTACGGATATAACTCATTGATGATTCGTGTAGCTTTAATCGTCCGTAGCATCTGGTCGGATGCAAGCTACGCCGTAGCCAGATGTAGTCTGCATTCTACGAGCTTATGCCAAAAATTTTAACACAACTCGGAGTAGAGAATATCGTGTTAACGCGCTAAAATGATTGACTTTTTGTTTCACAAATTGGTTTAAAGAATATTCTTATTATGTTAAATTGATTTACAGCCTAATTAAAATAAATTCTATATGTATTTATAGTGGTAATAATCAAGAGTGTTTTATACAAGACGGCTTCCAGCAACTATTAAACAATTAAATATATTTAGCAAGTAACAGGACTTTAATAGCGAAATTTTTATTTAATGAAATACGAAGTTAATTTTATATAAATTTGGAAAAAATTCTACTACTGGACAACTTTGAACTCATTTAACAAAAAAAAGCTCTATAGAAAAAAATTATAATACTAAAGTGCGAAAAGAAGTACAATTATGTGGCTGACATCGCCTATGTTATATTATTAATTTGCATAAAATTGAACTCCTAATTATATTTTTCCCCTAGCCCTGTCAATTTTATTCATTGTCAGCATCCGCCCCTTAGACATTGAATTTCAGAAAAAAACTTGCGTCATGAAAATGACTATTAATTTCAGTCTGCGTTGCTAAGTTATTAATTTCCATTATAAGAATTAAAACCAGCTAATGGATTAAAAAGATTAATTTAAAAAAAGTATTTATATATTATATATCTAACATCTAAATATCACCAAATAAATATATGAAATCATTATCATTACTATGATTTTATATTTATTACAAAAATAAGAATTAATAGGAAATCGGATATTCTCTGAATAATATAATGCTCTGTACAACTACAATAAATTGTATATTTATTCTTGACTTCTTTTAACTTAATCAAATATTTTTTTTTACAATAACTGCCTTCTTTTATTAATTTTCTAAGTTCTTTAAGGGTCTAATCTTATCAGTTTAAATGACAAGTTTTATCACAGAATAATTGCTTTGACATCCGAAACTTATTAAAAGAGGAACTCTACTCCTAGGATAATAGTTTAGAATATCTTTCTCCAAGAATATTTTGGACTGGCCATATTTCGTCAAAAGGATCAGAATTTAATTGACAATTATCGCTTTATTTTTTTTTTAACATAGTCCTATCGAAAAAACCTCTATTGGTAGGAACGGTCTATATATATGTATATTTAAATATATTACATTTTGTCGAGATGAGTTGAAGTATCATCTAGAGCAGAGAGGTTCTTGATATCGTATCGACATGCAAAATTCGTTTTTATACGCAGATAATGAAAAAATATACTAAAGTCAAGAATTTTAAAAGTATACGATTAATTTCATTCTTCGTTATATAAAATTAAATATAAATAAAATATTGTTATAAGTTTAAAAAAATATCTAACAGATAATAAGTAAAGAATGATAATATTATTAAAGTAGTATATTTATTATAATAATTTTGTGAGAAGTAAAAACATTATTTTACTTATGAACAGCATTGTAACTTACTAATATAATACAATAATTTATGTAAATGATAAGTTTAGACCTGTTAATTTTATTTTAGAATGTAGTTTCCTTAAAATCTCATATCTATATATTATTAATTATATTTATTTACATAAGTCAACAACCATGTTGATCCCAGTACTTATAACATCGTACCCTTTTTGACCCGTAAAATATTCACCATATTTCTTTTACGAAACGAAATGCCGAGAATTGCGGAACCCATCTCCTTCATAATAACAAACATGCATGGTGTAATATAAACGTTAATATTTTTCATACTTCCAGATAAATTACTTTTGAAATTTTTATGCACATCACACGTGATCTTCATCACACGTGATAACGGTACATCTTAAATCTTATTACTTACATAACAAATGAAATGAGATGAATTTTTGTCGAGTTTTTATACGAGTAGATGAACATATAAGCTTTTTAACTTTGAAATCCAATAAAAATAGACAGTTTAAATGAATATTATCTATTCATGGAAAACTTCAAAACTTCACGTTTGCTTGATCTATATAAATAATTACAAAGTATATGCAAGAGAAGTTTTGGTTCAAAATCTAAAAATATGTAATACAATTTTTATACATATATGTTGTTATGTACTCTTAACAAGAAAACCGAGACTCCTTCAGAATTTTGCTATTAACCACAACGATAAAAGCCAACAAAGGCATCTAATGCTTTCATTCCTAATTCGCTGACCTCGATCTTAAGGAGATTAAATTGCCACTAATCGGGATAGAGGACTGGTTGATTGATGATCCACTGTATTTAAGGATAGGGTCTAGATGTCTGGATTTCAAGATAAAACTTAATTAAGAAATTTGTTATATAATTGATTTTGTTTGCAATCTTTAATTAGAAAATATTACCTACAATTTCAGAACGAGATGTGTCGGACTATTATTAAAAAGTATGGCTATACCATTAAAAAAATTTCATAAAGTTTAACTTGTTGGTTTAAAATTTCAGCAACATTTTATTCATTTTTATTATTTTAGGAAACATTGCTTACATTTTGTTCGCATCGTAGATTGAGGTCAATGTAAAGCCGAAGTTCCAACTTTGAAATTGTTTGCAACTGCACCTCATTAGTAGAAAAAAAGTCAGCTGTGGCACAATTCTTCTATGAAGACTTCCGCGGGACGTTTTCCTCAACAAAGCCCAGCTTGGGGCTGGGCATCCGTTAATGAGAATACCGAGGAGTAACACCAAGTATAAATCTATCCAATATCAATGTTATAAAATGCGAAAACCATTTTCAATATTTTAAACCTAGTTTCAAGTAATATTTTTACCATAATGGACTGCCATTCAAATAATTCGCGGCCTCGTTTTTAAAATTTATACAAGTGCTGAGTATTAAAATATGATAAAATATTGAATTTTTGTACAATATTCATATGGATTTGTTATTAATCTATTATATATATATATATATATATATTAAATTCAATAATGAGTTATAATTAACTTCTGTCATGAATTTATGTCGACTTGACCTAACCTCACATTGACCCGAATATTGTGTTTGTTCAGACGTTACGGGTGACGAAAATAGGCGTAGGCAAGAAATAGTCAAGAATAAAACAGTTATTTGCAACTGTCTTATTTGTATTATAGACAAATAGGTATATATATATGTACCTATTTTACTATAATACAAATAACCTAACTACCTTGACACGCCAGAAAACAACATAGAATATTAATTCGAAATTATAACATTCAAATAAACATAATTGTTTTTAAAAATACAAACGAACACGGAATATTTTTCTCGCGTGCGTTATGTTATTTCCTCTTAACGATACGTCACGATAGAGTTGTTATGAATTTTATAACTTTTAAAGGGTACGTTGGCGTGTTACGACACGTAATAGAACTTGGTGACTACAATAATACATAAAACTTAGACATTTCGATTGGCCGCAAGAATAAACTGGGTTCGAATATCCTTTATAAATATACTCTGTGATAGCAAAACTTTTCTAATGCTGTTGAGATAGAGGTGAACGTCAAATGTCCTGGGTTTATCTTTGGATTATCGTTTTACTTTGTTCTGGAATTTGCAAATTTATAAAAAAACTTTCTTTTATTAGCTTTATCTTTTTTAATAGCTCATAAATTATATCTTAAATAGATGATATAATATAAAACATGTTCTCATTTTATATTAAAATACTAATAACAATTAATTTTACTCCTGGACGTTACAAACTCTTAAACCTGGTCATTGTTGAATATATGTTAACGAAGTGAAAACGGCGCTATTTTCATCATACATAAATCAAGCTACAGTGTAGATGATATACTGTAAAATAAATGTACAACATATGATAATGGCGCTTCGAAATCTAAGAGCGACAATGAAACAGCAATCAGCAATGAATCAGCAATGAATCAGCAATGAACCAGGATATGTTGAGGAACTGTCAATAGGTATATAATATAAACTATTCATACCTCTGAGCTATTCATAATTCTATCTGATAAAAAGAAAGCTTATCAAAATAAATAAATATATGAATTTGAGTCTTAAAACCTTTCCACACTTACGGCAAACCTTTTTAAAAAACTTGCGCATACAAAGAATACAACTAGCAATTAGTAGTTTTATAGTACTTGAGTGTTTGCCAACTATTGAAGTTTTAATCATACAAAGATAACAGTTCTTAATAGTTTACTATTTAAAATGTTTATTTAATACTTTATTCGTTTACATAACATTATTAATATACAAGTGTGTACGAAAATATAAAAAAGACATTTCTGGGTACTCTTGTAAGCAAAGCTGTAAGTTTTGTGTGACATTATTTTTAATAGCAGTAGTTTTTGATTGAAGAGTCACTCTGAAACCTCGGTTCATTATTTGACAGGTCATGGGTTAACTAATTCAAGGAATAGGTTTGAAGTTTAGAGTACTATGAAATTTTTAAAACCTTAACTTAACATTACAATTATATATATATATATATATATATATATAATTGTAATGTTAAGTTAAGTATTGGGAACCGTCAGAAATCCTATAAAAATTATATCTGTACTCAAATATTCGTTCGCGATAAAAATGTTCATGACGCAAGTCGGGAACATTTGGTGTAGAATAAAAAAAAATGGTTTAAAACGGAACTGAATGGAACGGTCGCAACCATTTCATTCGCGATGAGTTCGCTCAATGGAACCCTATTTGTGTAACACCTCCACTCTACAAATCTGTAATCTTGTGTTCATATGTAACTTTTTTCAACACCCTATCAAAGCTGTATTTTTATTTGTTTGCAGTTTATGAAAATTAAACCGCAAATTTAAACATTAAATCATATTTTTTGTATTCCTGGAAATATATTTTCTGATTATTTCTTTTATTTATTCTTTTGGTATATTTAAAAAAATATTGAAAATCATATTTTTAATCAGTTCTTTAAATACATGAAAAAAAAAATATTTTTTCCGTTAAGATTTATTGTACAATATATTATGATGTATTATATGTATGTATTTAAAATTTCGTAATTCAGTATTACTGATAGGTATATTATGGCTGTACTTACGTTAATTAAATTGGAATTAGTCCGACTAGTTTCGAATCCATTCGGGGTCCTTAATCACAAGCTCAGAGCATCACAGACCTGCAACGTGATTATTACTACATATCATACTAGCTATTACTCGCAGTTTTGCCTGAGAATTAACGATTTTTTACTATATATATATATAGCTAATGTTAATCAGTTCACGCTGATTTGGCCATGCTCAGAGCTCATGAAGGACTGGAATGCGTTCGAAACTAGTCGGGCGAATGTCGATAGTAATAACGTGAGTACAGTTCAATTATATTTGATAATAATAATCATGTATCACCAAACATAACATACAAAACATCACATATATGTATCAAACAGGAATATTAAATTAATCTAATGCAAATTTTTCTCTAAGTAGGTTTATTTATTTACATATATTAAAACAGACAAACCTTTCCTTTTTATAATAATAGTATAGATTTATGCATACAAAGGCGTGGCCATTAAGATAAATTTATGTTTCCAATATAAACGCGATGCAATTGTTCGATCAACTGCCAACAGAATTTTTCGCTTGGCTTAAATATGACTATGGGGAATGAAATTTCCATATGCTTTACTGATGTGATAGCTATCTTTTGCACTTTGCATATGAATTATACGACATTCAATTTTCTCTTTTCCCGTTTCTTTGATATTGCAAGACGGTAATAGATGATTTTATAATAATGTTATAAAAAATATAATTTTCTAACTTGCTTGCTGTTACTCGGTTCCACTCGCGATCAAACAGTCTTTTTTGGCTAATAAGATAACTAAAAGAAATATCGTAATGCTATCGTCTTCTTCATGAACCTGTGTAGAATCAAAGAGAAGGGTTCAAAACAATAAGATAGTTTATTATATTTTTTTTAATTATATAATAAAATATTTATTAATTATGACGTTGACATTTCCAATGAAATATATCATTAGTTGTGTACTTAATAAGTAAACTAAATAAAAAAAATATTTATATAAGTTTATATTATGACAAGACTTTGATGAAACCAATCTTTGAATAAATAGAATATTTATCCCCATGAAAATTACATCTGTCATTCAATTGTTTTTCAGAGTCATTTTTACTGTGATACGCCTTCATGAAAGTTCAGAGCCATTGTTACTGTGATACGCCTTTATGATGAAAGCATATTTGTTTTGTTTCATTTTTCTTTGAAACTTATATTACAGTATCTGTAAGAAGGTATTTTTTATTTTTTTATTTTTATTTATGTACCTTAATTTTACAGAGTTATTTTAATTTTAAAATATGTTCATAGGATAGCTTATCTCTACAGAGAAATATCTTCCAACTACCCTTAAGTTTGCGAAAGTTGTTCATAAGGCACTTTTTCATAGACATATTCAATAATTTCATAATTTTGAATGTTTTGCATCAATACTTCTAAGATATTCTCTGTACATTTTAAATCTATTGTAATAGAATACAGGTAGTGAACTTCCTCGTTAAGGAAGTTTTTGTGATCAACCCGAATTTTAAAATCGGATTGTTTTTGATATCTCTACGGTTTGCTGTGTCCTAAGAAATTCTAGATACTTTTTAGAAACATATGTCTGTGTATGTAAGCGTTTTCAGCTCAATTTTTTAACGACCTGATTATGTAATTGACTTTATCATGATACCAATCCATGCGTTTCCGTGAAAACTTAGAGCTAATTAGTTTTCCAGCGAAATTGACCAAGCGGTTTATTACATAAAAAAAAATAAAAGCCACGTTTACTCAATTTCTAAAAAAGTAATTTTGCGATAGCGGTAGTAATATTAATTAGCACAAAAAATATTTTGTAGTTTTTTTGTTCTTTAAGAAAATGTAAAAAATAAATAGAATCATAATTTTGTTAAATTATAAATATTATAAAATATGTTATACTTGCAATAAGTTATTTTAATAATTTTAGTACTATTAATAGTGATAAGGATATTATAACGAAAAAAGGAGTAAATATAATAATATAAATATTTTTTTAACCAGGAAGTTAATGTGACGGGTCTCGCAAGCCTTTATTTATTTTTAATTTATTAATCTCGGTAACAACATTAATGGTGGTAGGTTTTATACTATATGATATGATATATATATATCTACCATCATCATCACCATCAACCAATAATAAAAAGTATATCGGAATAATAATAGATACACGTAAAGAAATAAGGTTCTTTGTTACTATAAAAGTTTCACCAGTGGTTTGGGACATTTTTTTACCCCCCTTTTTTAGACGAATTCACGTTATCTTTGCTGTTTATATTGTTGTTTCACAAAAGTGAGTAAATTAATAGGCAATTATATTTCCCATGTTCGCGTTAAAAGCATGCGAGTAACGTTATTTTGTCATGAAGGCGAAGCTCGTAATTCACTTGTTAACTCGATGACATTTAATTCAGTTGCCTGTTACTTTAATGTTAGTTAGTGATCAGTTTGGAAACTACCTGCGACTAGTTTTAGAGCAATTAATACTAAATGTAAAAGATAATAACTATACTAATACTGTTACATAATACAATTACTATAACAAGTATAATATTATGAATAAACTTTAATATAACTAATCTTTTAGTGCAAAAATATAGACATATATAAAATAATGTATTGACCTAAATCTTGAAATATCAAAGTTCGTTAAACCTTATTTATAAAACATTCGATTTCTGAGTTTGTAACATCTGTGTCTATGTTTGAAATGTTGCCAACAGCTGCATTTTTCTTGCACTCTATAATAATCTCAGGACCATTTATCCAATGTGGCCAAACTTGGCAATGCCTAGGAATAGCTTGTACGGTGATTGTTGCCTCTTCGTTTGAAATATTATTTTTAAGGCAATCTTTTAGTTTGAATTGGCAGATCTGTATTTTTGAGTAATACATTTTTAGGATTCCATACCTCAACAAAAACAAACGAGACCCTAGTAGGAACTTTATTGTCCCTCTTACTATCAGTATATCCTTATATTAGTTGAGACCCTTAATTAGGGGAAATATCGAAATGAAATTAAATTGAAAAATTAGAACTTCTAATCTGACATAAAAAAATACATATTTCGACAAATTCCATTAAATCTAAATTTATATTTAAACCACTTTCCATTAGGCAAGATCTATGAATTGAAGCTGGTAACATCATTTCACACTACTAATTTAATAATAATAATAAAATAATAAAATATTTATTTTGGGCAAGATCATCCATATAGTGTTAGTATACTAGTAACAATGTTTACTTATAAACTAAGTTAGTTATTGTTAGTTACAATGAATGTTTATTTTATTTTTATTTTATTTGACCCATCATTGTTTCTAACCAGTGTTTCTGAATAGAACAATGAGGGCGATCCATGATTGTCTTCGGAATGCTGTTGCTGCTGGCCCTCATGTGCCGCAATAGAGACGATGCTTTTTCAAACTCTGCTGAGGCGCTGCCGAACCGTGGTAGCCGCTACAGCATTCTGAAGGCATTGTTATACTACACTCGTAGAGTGCTATAGGCTCGACGCGTGTAGCTCACCCACAGGCCACCCGAGTAAAACGACTAACAAAAAGCCCGAAAATGTGTAATCTTGACATCCGCAGTACCCCGCAGTAGTAAATTGAGCATCATGGAGCCTAAAATACTTAGCGAGGTAGCCGTTAAGCAAACAAAAGAATATACTCTTAGTAGACAATTAAAATTGAAGCTAATTGTTCAAGTGAGTTGAAGAAAGGGATTGGTATAATATGCACATATTTCAAAACACATTTTGTAAGTTGTCACATATAGCAATTTAACACCAAAAAAGGTGGGATGTTATTAACGGGTAAAGTATTTTTGAAATTATCTAAAATCTGTTACAAACTAACTAGGTTTTGCAGTTCGCAGTTAAAGAAGTAACTGCCCGTTTCACAAAAGTTTTCAAGTCTGTGATTTTCATGGCAACAAGTTACTGGAATTAAAAATCCTATATGTTTATCCAAGATGTATTCTAATTCCATATCAAGTTTCATCAAAAGCGGTTTAACTATTTGAGCATGAAAGAGTAATAAACATCCATCTGAACAAATTTAACCCGTCTATATTGTGCCAACAGTAACTCTAAATGGATCAATATTAAAGAGAGTTACCAATTTTAAATATCTGGGCCACATAATTACTGATGATTTATGTGATGATGAGGATATTGAGAGAGAGCGTAGGGCGCTGTCGGTAAGAAGCAATATGCTCGCTCGCAGGTTTGCTCGTGGTACTACGGATGTCAAGATTACTCTTTTTCGGGCTTTTCGTCACTCGTTTTACTCGGGTGGCCTGTGGGTGAGTTATTCGCGTCGAGCCTACAGCACTATACGATTGCAGTATAACAATGCCTTCAGAATGCTGTTGCGGCTACCACGGTTCTGCAGTGCATCAGCAATGTTCGCGGATGCACGTGTGGACGGATTTCATGCAATTATGCGTAAAAAAGCTTCGTCTCTATTGCGGCGCATGAGGGCCAGCAGCAATAGCATTCTGAAGACAATTATGGATCGCCCTCATTGTTTTATTCAGAAACACTGGATAGAAACAATGACGGGCCAAATAAAATAAATTGTGATTAATTATTTGTATCATGTAACTAACAATAACTAACCTAGTTTATAAGTAAAAATTGTTACTAACATACTAACACTATATGGATGATCTTATCTGAATTAAATATTTATTATTATTATTATTATACTATTAGTAATAAATAGGTGTTAGAAGCTGAATTTTATAAAAAGCTCAATATTCGATTCCATAAGTAGTTGTAGCCGAAAAATTTGTACGCAACCCCTGGGGGGCTACCCCGGCTCACACTTGTCCCGTTTTTAAGATTTGTAACAACGTTCAGTGACCTAATTTCATCCGTAATAATTATGAAGTTTCAATATTAATGAGATATTCTCATTAATATATAATATATTATTTTATTACATGAGGCAATTTAAGCATTTTATTTGATATCAAACAATTGCTAAATATACTTTTAATACATTAATAGTGTAAACTATAAAAAAATATTGAATATAAATAATTTTGTGATCTTTTAATGATAATAGTAATATTTGTATGATTAAAAAATACTGGCATATAAAATTTTTGTTTGTTTTCCTTCAGTTTAACGAACTGTATTTGTATTCACATGATTGACAATCAATGTTTTATTTTTATTATACATATTGTTATTATCAAAAAAATCTAATTTCTTGCAATCAATCTAATAGTATTGATTTATTGCGTTCGTTTATTAGAATTGCATTTAAACATATTTAATATATAAATTAAATAGTCCAACGAATAGATATATTTAGACAGAATTCTATTAATAAGCAAAACAATTAATATATATCATAAAATCATTTACAGTTTAATCAAAATATAATGAAAAGTTTCCAATTCAATCGGTTTATTTCTTTAGGCTTCGCGATTTATAACACTGGTTAATGGGGCGATTAGGCCATAACTTAGCCTTCCATGACAGCGAGTTATTGCTAGCAAGACTCACGCAGGGTTAAAGAACTGCTATAATAAAAGAAATAGGAAATAAACAACAGATTACATCAAAGTTTTTAGAAATTCGGCTCTTTTTTCATATCACGAACTATTGTTTTTAATAAAAATAATTAGGCATAGACTATGACTATGAATAATATACTATACTTTATGTAAAAAATTATATAATTTCTATCAAAATTTTAAGTTTTAATTTATAATATATCATGTGAGTGATGCGTGATAAAATATATATTTTATAAATTATGAAATTTTACTATTTATTCTTCTTCTTATTCTACTATTATACAATAAGTTAAAATAGTTATAAAATAACCTGATCTTTTACACGTAATCTGCAAGTGTTCAAAATTCATATGAATCCATCTTATATTTTTTTACCGTAACAGACAAACATCCAGACATACAAACTTAACATCTTTATAAATGTTATTAAAATATTGTTATTTTTAGTAGATTTTACAAAAAATATTACAATTACAAAATATAGTAATACAAACACAAATAAATATTTAAAAATCATTAAAATAAAATCTATATCCACTTCACTATTAGCTGACAGCTAAAATTGCCCTCGAAAGGACAGCCTTCACTGAAATAGAATACGGAATCGAGTAATACATTATTTACAAATACTTCGGACTCCATTTTCAAATGGCTATATTTGGCTTAATTTATTATTTCAATATAACAAATTGAAAATATTTTTATTTCAATATATCAGATTATTATTTCAATATATCAGATTGATAATATTTTTTCATAAAAACGCCTGTTACAATTTATTCATGCCCATTTAAGCATTTAAATGTCATTAAAATATTCTTAAACCCTAATATGTAGGATCTGAAAGCTTTTGATGGGTATATTTTGTTGTTCATTTAGAAATACTTATTTTGTTAGAATTAAGTATAATCCTACCTGAATTTGTTAATTTCATGAAATATTTCATTAACACTAATTTATTTTGAGATGAAATATAATACTAACGAAATCACCGTAAAGGTTTAAAATAGCACTAACAAACAGCCTCCGTTATCTATTTTCAACGGTATTGATTATTCGAACTAAAATATTATTTTTCTTCGATATTGCTATATTTGCTTGCTAAACATTATTAATTACCATAAAAGGAATTTTACTGCTTTATATTTTAAAATAAAAGTTACACTTTAACTTTTACAAAAATATTTCAAACATTAAATAAAAAAAATTACGTCAGCTGCGTATTTTTGTAAAAGAATAATAAAATTGTCTTTTAACTTATTAGGTCTTTAAACTGAACACTATTAGCTTAAAGTTTTAAAATAGATTAATTCACAATTCAAAATTTCACGTTAGTTACAAACGGTTTAACTTATAATATATATATTATGAACCCAAATATGTTTTAGTTGGTAACAACAGAGTTTATCGAAAATCGATGCTAACCGGGATCGTTCCTTGTGTTATCAAAGTATTTAGTGTGCTACATAAGACGCTTGTGTTTATTGACACTTTATCAGTATCTAGGTTGTATAAATATATGTTGTTTATACAACAAATTTAAGATCAGTACTACATATAATAGATGGATGGGGAAAGCTGCCCTTTTGTCTATGTGCAGTTGGTGCCATAGTTGCTTTAAGTATTGGTTCCAATATTGGTTCAACACCATTAGACTGGATACCAATTACTGTTGACTTAATAAGGTCGAATTTTTAGGCGGGTGGCCATTAATAATAATAATTATTTCAACTCACTTTTTATAATGACTAAAATGATTTACGGTTACTGAAAGCCACGCCGGCGAAGCTGCGGGCGGAATCTAATATAGTTTTAGTCGTGGAAGCTGTCTTGTTATAGCTGCTACCAATTAAAGTTATATAAAATAACGTTTACTAAAGGCTGTATTTCTTTTTACATTTCTTCTCACATATCCTACTATCAAGCGAAGCGGTGGTTGAACCTCCTGATATCCTCAACTTATTTTTTCCATCCCATCCTTGAAAGGAGACACCTTCCACCTCTGAGTTACTCAAGTGGAATCAGTACGAATCGCTAAGCTGCCTCTTGCATAAATATGTCAACAATGTGTTATCTTAAATTAAAAAAAAAAAAAACTACTTTAAAACATTATTTATTACATATACGCATTGCTTATGTGTTTAGATGAGGTTATCCTTCACCCTATCTTCATTCACTGGTTTTTACATAAAATTGTTTATGAATAAACCAGTGTTTTGTGATATGTAATACTTATTTATGTTCTTTTTACAGAAATGTGGTTTACAATATTCAATATTAAAAAGTATATTTTTTATGCAAAGCAGTTAATTTAATTCCGTCTAAATAAACATAGTGCTAGATCGAGTTTTATAATCGAAAAGTGAACTAAAATAGACAAAATGTGTTAAAATAAAGTGATAAAATGACCTTAAAACGAACTCAATGTCAGACAGAACTATTTTATGTAAAAATTGTTACAAGTAAAACGATATGGGATGAGTCATTGTGAAAGATGTTATGTCCAACCCACTGTCCAGGCCAAAGATGATGCACGAAATTCACGACAATGCCGGGGCAGATGCAAACGACGTGATGGAGGAAAACGAGGGCGGAGGGAGTGGGGGTGCCGAGGTCGATATGGACGACATCGGTTCTCTCGCACTTCCTCCCGATCTGCCCCCTTATTCAGGCGATTATATTATCAGCGATTACATGGAACGTCTTGGAACACGCCTTAATATCTTAGAAACAGAATTGAAGTATGCATGGCGAGCACTCGATCTACTAAGTCAAGAATATGTAAGAATGTGGGATAGACTAGAAAGACTGGAAGCCTTGCTTGCAGATCAACAGGGTGTTATAACGACTCTTCTCGATTTTTACGCTTGTCGTACAGTAGGTTCTCGTGATCCTATGTCAAGATTAGAAGTAATCAGAGAAATATTGGGTAACGGTACTGTTGAGGATGGTATTGAAGAAGGACTAGATGTAGGTCGAAGCGTTGTTCTTTTGGATTCACAGGAAGAAGCAATGGAATCTGATGAAGCATTTTATAGAAGTTTAAATCAAGCTTATAGAGATGATTTAGTTTGTGATGAAAATTCTAGACCACCTTCACAATTAGATATGATTTGGGAAGCGCCAGAAGAAACTGAAATAGAGATAATGCCCACAACATCAAGGCAAGTATATACTGCAAATGATTATAAGAGCTACTGTGGATTACAAGGAGGACCTGTTATAAGCGAAAGAGATATAGTACATATATCTACCTTAAGTACAATAGATCAAATTACCGTAGATAAATTACATGAATTAGATAGGTTGACAACCCAATTACACAAGGATTCGAGAGAGTTAAAAGACTTGAAAACTAGACTTCTTAGCCCTGAAATCAAAGTATCAACAAAACGAGACAGAGATATAGAAGCTAAAACATTAGTAGAAGATGGACATATTATTAATGAGCAACTTAAAAATGTTTATACAGGTGATGAAAATTGGGGTATCAATGACATGATGAAAAGTTTTGACGATTTTATTTTAACAATGCCAAAGGAAAATATCAGAGATAAGTCTCCATCAAGATTGTCACTTACTGACCAAATAGTAACGGATAGAACTTTAGACTATATTCCATCTGCTTTATCTCCACGAAGAAAATTTGTACCTGAAAGAACTACAACAGAACCATATACCACAGTAACAGGCCGTTTAGCATATAGTTCGGCGGTAGCGAATGCAGAGATTGCAGCAAAATCATCAAAATCGCCTAGTGCATTATCGAGAGAAAGATTTGATTATAGCTCGTCGTATCAAATAACCGATCAAACGAGGCAGCACTATTATTCTACAAAAACTGCTTCTCAAACTTTGAATGAAATGTATAAATCTACAGCAGAACAACATTCCCCATTGTCTGTACATGAAATATATGATGAACCTTCTGATGAAAGGCTTGAGATTAATTATGAAGACACCAGGTTGCGAAAATCTCCAAGTCCACCACCACCTGCACCTCCAAATGGTGCACAGTTATTTGCATCAATGGAAAACAATACAGAATTATTGTCTGCTCATCAAGCTATGTTATCAACAGGCATTGTAGTTGATAGTATGCGTTTGAGTCCACGATCACCAAAATCACCTAAAACTTCTCCAAAACATTTAAAACGAGACAGTACCAATATTGTGGCAGCCAAGTCAGATTCTGGGCTATCATCCATGAGTGGTTGGTCAAGTTTGGAAAAGAGTCCAGGATCTCCTAAAACAGGACGAGTTGTACATTTATCCCATGATAGTCATAAAATCAGAAATCCTTCTCCTCAGTCAGTTCAACGAATTCCTTGCGAAATTGATTCAAAACCTTATTTAGAAACTTTAGTTGATTCTTACCAATACGAGAATAAAAATAATAAACGGGACTATAACATTATAAGAAAAAGTGACAGCTCAAAAGATCCCTCTCTAGATATAAATAGAATTCCAGAAAAAGTGGATACTAGTTATTTAAAAAGCGATATTCCATATTCGATATTAAATAAAAATTCATTAAGTAATATAGATTATTATTATCAGAATGAAGCCCCTTCTATTTATTCAGTTGCTGGTAATAGGCAACCAATTTTTACTACTGTTTATAGTTCTCCAAGAGGAATACATTCTGAAGATAGAAATTTTTCCGAGTTATTAGATAGAAATGAAATTACGGAACCGGTTCCTAACCAAACAATTGATTCATATCCACCTGAGCCCAGTTATCATGCTCAGACGGTTGTTATGTCTGCCACGAATGCAAATAAAAAACCACTAACCAGAGCAAATACAGTGGGATCAAATGATTCTCAATTGCATCAAAACGGATACAAAGTGTCAAATAATCGCTCAGGATATCCATCTGGAAGTTTGACAGATGCACTTTCGTATTATCCAACTTCAACTAGATATGATTCACCAAAGAGGACGTCATTAGAAGATAGAATTAGTTGGCAAAGCGCTAGATCGCCAACCAGTTCTTTAGAAACATCTAGCCTAAAGTCACAATCTCTTAATATAACGGAGAGAAAACAATTCCAGAATCAATTACAACAAGAATATTTTAAACAACAACAATATGACCAACGTAATGGTACTATTATAGGTGATGTTCAAGGATACGAACAACAAACATTGGAACATAATATTAAAAGGAAAGAACAATATGTTGAAACTACTGGGGTATTAGTTTCAGAATCAGGGTATTTATCTATATCTTGTAATCTAAAAGGCAAAGAACAAGAAAAACAAACAAAAAAACCTAAACGAACTTCATCTTTAAAGTCTGCTATGTCGTCTATGAGCCATTGGCTACCAGATTTGCATTTACCTAAAAAACACAGATCGCATTCTTTACCATCGGGAGTAGATACAGTAGAACAATCCCAACAAGAAAAATCTTTAAAAGAAAGAATATTATCTGCTCAACGAAGAAAAAAGAAGTATCACTTAGTTGCATCTATGTCGGGCTTATTACAAAAGGCTAGACGAAAACAACAAGCTAGCCATCAGTCTTTATCAGATCCCGAAACTTCTGAAACCGAATGGTCAGGAGGACGATCAAGTGCCCAATCCGAAGACAGTGATAGTGTATTTTCCGATTCTACACACGAAGGAAATATGTTTACAAAAGTGCCATTGAAGCCTAAACAAAGAAAAATAAATAACCAAGAAATCGTAGAACAACAACAAATAATTCAAGAGCTACAACAACAAGGCATAGACTTTCATGATGATAATGGTGAGCGCATAATCGAAGAAAATGAAAAATTTGCAACTAGTATTATGCCTCGTGATAAAAGCGACGATATTGATTTCCATTTCGCGCGTGTTAGTCAAATGCAAAAAGAACATATAACTGAACTAGAGAAGTTGGATATTGATACAGATATTTCAAACATAGACCTTTTCGAAGAAGATTTAAAAGAAGATAATCGATCACCTGCTTCTCTTTTTGCAACCGTAGGAGATGTAAAAAAAGCTGCTACTGGTGCCGATGATATATCAAACGAAAATAATTCTTCATATAACGGGAGTTCTCAAGAATTTGCCGTTTCTAGAGCATTAGGAAAATATCGGTTGCGTAAATCTTCGTCTGTATCCGATGACCAAATGTCTGATACATCACCACCAAAACCTGAAAGTAATATACCGGAGGAAAGTACTGAAATTACTAACAACAAAAATAGAAGACCATCTAAAACTAGTCCACCGGAAATCATAAGCAGTGTAGCAACAGAAGAATCTACAATCTTTTCAGAACGAAGTCCATCCATTCAAAGCGTTCGTGGCTTACCAAGCAAATTTCAACCACGACATCAACAAAGTCTAGAAATACCTAGCAAACATGATGATGACGACAGTAAAAGTACACACTCATGGAGAAGTGGATCAAGGGTTTCGTCCAGGCGTCAAAGCACTGAAGATAGTATAGATTCTGAAGATGAATGGTATTGTTATGAACTAAGAAAATTAGAAGAAATGGAACACCAATCCCAACTTGAATCAGAAAGAGAAAAAACATTGGCCGAAGAGCCTGAATTTGAAGATGAAATAACTAGTGAGACAAATGAATTTTTAAAAGAGAAAATGTCGTATGTTTTAAGAGAATTAAAACTTAAAACAGCATCAATAAAAGTCAAATGTGATGACGTTCGTACCGAAGAAGCTTGGAAGGATGTCACAACATTTCCTGTTATTGACGAAAAGGCTGACGAAAGTGCTCCCGAGATCGAATCTGAAGAAGAGAAATCATATGCTGATTCTGGTTCGGGAGAAACATCTGGACCAGACAGTCCTGTACAAAGTGGAGACGAATTTGAGGAAGACTATGACATGCCTGAAATCAGCCAGGAACCAGTTCCAGCTGGCAGACAAGCACCAAAACAACAAGATGTTCCAGTGGGAAGCAAGTGGAAGTTATTGAAGGCACTGAAAGATCGTAAAGCAGAGGAAAAAACAACAGAATCGCCCGTTGCAACAACTCCATCTACTGAAAAGGATAAAGTCAGCGCTGGCGTAAGTTACCTCATGCAAAAATTTCACGAAATTAGAGTTAAAAGTTAAATATAGGAAAAACTAGTTAATATATGAATACTCGTTTTAAAATAAAGCTATTTTAAATGTTAGCGAATTAATATGTGACCCGCTTTGTTTAAGAGCAAATGCCATCACTTATAATGTTTCAGCTACGTTGTAATCTTCTTAGCATTGTATTTGATGCATTTATATATGCCTATTTAAAAGAATATAAACAGAACATATTACCAAATAAGATCCTGAAACACAAAGGTTGTGACTTTGTTTTTTAATGACTTTTTAACAAATGCGTTAAAGTCACAAAATTGCATATACAATCATTATACATATAATGTTCCTGTTAATATCTCTGGTCTGAAATACGAATTTCGGTTTACAACCGGTCGTGGTTTTGTAGACTTTTTACGAAACCCTTATATATAAATACTCCTTGAATAGTCTAATTTACATGCATAATAATAAACATCTATGACTTATTCTTAAAATGCTGGATATGTTTGAGGCAATAATTAGGTTCTACCTAAAAATATGTACTAAAGACTACTTTTATAATGTAATAAAAAAAGGGATTTTACTTAAAGCTTTATAATATTTCATTTAATAGTGTTTTTTAATTCACTATTATAGCTTCTTAAAATAAATATTACGATTAGAGGTAGGTCAGATCGTGTGATAAGAATTTCTTTTGGTAGTCACATTAGAGTTAGTGCCAAGCGCTAATTCTATTAATATTAATAATGGAGCATCTTCATTCATGTCAATAACATTATAGCTTGAAATTTTAATGGTACAAAATCATTCGCAGTCATATCACGTCATATCAAAAGATGAAATATTGTTCTTATTCATGGCTACTCACTACCATGATCATAATATCATATTACAATATTATAAGTGAATTAGGTAAAAATATTTACAATGCTTTAAATGTCTATATTTAACTTAAGTTAATTAAAATTAAAACTAATTTGTTAATAGAATAATTTGAAAGTATAGACAAGATTAGATTTATAATTTTATTTGAAAGAAAGGTAGTGTTGATTGATAAATATGATTTATATCAAACAAATAATTTTAAAGCGTAGCCTAGATGTACTATTACATAGGTCGTTCAATTTTATAGTAAAATCACAAGAAATTTAGACAGCACTTTATGTAATATGATATACTAGAAAAAGTAGATGTTATCTTATAAACATGATACGCAGAAATAAAATAAATACATCTTGCAAGCATATAATAAATATATTGCCTTTGGGATTATATATAAATTCCCGCTTCAGTATTATGTAAATGTTACCGAAATATGCTTTAAAATATTACCAGTAAATTAATCTTTCATGACATCTTCCATAATACCTATTAGAATAATGTTATGTTGTTTTAAATGAGGTAATTAATATGTGTTAATTCTCTATTTGCGGTGTTTGCTGATTGGTTATAATTAATATTGTGTGATAAGATTTTGTACAATTTCGTGACTAAGCGATATGAGAATGTTCATTGCCAATTTCAACAAAATACAATTGATTTGATTAATTAAAGTTGTTTATCGAAATTGTATGAAATTATAATTTGTGTATCTACAATTGTTAAATTTTTTGTTTTAATAAAACATTTTTTATTTTTTTATTTATTTATTTATTTTTTTAATTGTTATTTTTTTTATTTATTTTTAGAATGGAACTGGTGGCTTCAACGAGCAAGGTGGTCGGGGAAATGGGTATGAAAATTTTGAACTTATTGCTAAAGAATTTTGGTGACAATATTATATAATTTTTCTCAACTCATAGGCACCCTGGAGATAACCCATTTTATAGTAACATCGACAGCATGCCCGATATACGACCGAGACGAAAATCGATTCCTCTTGTATCGGAACTTGTAAGTATACTTCTTTTATGATTAACTAAAGCGACAGTTTCTAGTAAAAACCAGATGGAGCTAGATGTCTTTTTTTCTTGGCCCGTTTCAATTGACTATCTTTAAACATAAAAATGGAAAATAGGGTATTCTGAAGGTAGAATTGGAACTGGTCGTAAATGTCAGCTCGCATCGTGGCTTCCTGATGCTTAGTAACATTAGGCGCGTAATAGATGTCTTCTTCTAACCGGGAAGTTTTCATATTAACAATGCGCGAGGAGATTTTGTATATAAAATAATATTAACGATATACTACTTAAATTTATAGCAAACCTATCTATCTCTATCTCCCCGTGTGTTGTTCCGATTTGTGAATTATTTTATTAAAGACTTTCGAGCAGTCTATGATCCTTCTTCTTCTTGATGTATTTATGTTACCTGTGATATATGTATCTTCCTTCTAATCTCTATGTGTAGGTCTATTACCTACCTATTTTAGAGGGCCTATACACCAATTACCTGCAAGGTATTATGATAGGGGTCACCTAATAAAATAATGTAGTGTAACAACTGTTATTTCCTGATTTAAATTAATAATTTCATTGCATTTTACCCTTAACCATGGACCCGCAGGTTCTCAAGGTATATCTCTCCCATAACACTTCTTTCTATGCATGGTATTCTATAAAGATTTACTGCTTTAAATATGCAAATGATTATAAATATATAATTTATTTGGTTCTTTTATACGCTTAACGCAACTGCATGATACTGCTTTCTTTGCTACCCTGTTAATTAAAATTTATATAATAAAATTATATTGCCTAAAAATGTTATATATGCTTCGCACGAGCTTCAATATTTTATTTAAAATACGTTTGTCATTGCACAAAAATCTAAAATCTCGCTTTAACAAATAATGTTAAAGCATTTAATTTTGGTTATTTTTTTGGTGAACAACTTTTTAAAAATACATAATAATGCATTGAATAATATTAAAATATTGTTATCAAATTCATACTCATAATATTATATACGAGACAGGCTTAAAGAACAGCTTTGATGAATGGCATGTGTAGTAAGTATGAACATATCTAGCGAGCTCCATCATGAGAGCATTTAGAAAATAGTCTTTCATAGAAGAAATAGATACTAATAAAGTATAACCGAGTTTATAATTAGACTTCATATAATATATGAGTTCAGTTCTAATATATTTCATTACATATAGACTATGGCGGCGACGAAGAGGAACGCAGGTTTGACTTCCGCTGTCCATAGAGCCACATTAAACGATGAGGAATTGGTAAGATGCAGATTAATTAACAATGGCATGAACATATAGATTAGTCTAAATTTATTGCTATTAAAGAATATAAATTTCATTTCTAATCCCAAGACTGTCTTACAGAAAATGCATGTTTACAAGAAGACTTTGCAAGCTCTTATATATCCTATATCGTCCACAACACCTCACAACTTTGTACTCTGGACGGCAACATCACCAACTTACTGCTATGAATGTGAAGGACTTCTTTGGGGTATAGCCAGGCAAGGAGTTAGGTGCACGGAGTGTGGAGTGAAGTGTCACGAGAAATGCAAAGATTTGCTAAACGCTGACTGTCTACAGAGTAAGTAGTTAAAAATACATTCGACGCTGCTGCCATCAATTGATTTGATTGTATGTTTGTTGATGAAATTTATTCTGTTGTTTATATACAATTAAAATTTAATTCCTTTATTGTATGTGAGTTCATTTAAATTGAAACAGACAAACCATAATCAAATCAATTGTTAATTAAACCATGATTATAATAGCGTTAATGTTATTTAGTAAATGATTTTGCAATTATGAAATATAATGAACTTTATTATTATCATGGTGATAAGGAAAATGGTGATGTACTTGGAAAATTATATATCGATAAAAAACGTTATTTGCTACATTACGTAACTCATGGTAACTCTCAAGAAAAGATCGTTACATCATAAAGACATTCAAACTTAGGTCTTCGATGTTTTCTACTTTCCTGGCAGCGGCGAAGCGCCGTTCTCCTTAATAAGTTGAAGTAGTGTCAAGTTGCACTCATAGCAGCTCACACAGTAGATAAGATCTTTGTTGCACAACGATGCCGAAACATATTATATTTAGTGAAGATCATATAAAACTTTAATAGTCACTAGTGTTTGACACACGTCTTAGACCTAAAGATTAGATAGAAAAAACAATATTATATGATATACTCATACTGTGCCTCACTGCTGCCTTATTTGTAGTTATTTTTCTTATGAGGGTATAATACTGGATATAATTTTGACCCTTCAAAGAATTGGCAAAAAAGGAAGGGAGTTTGAATGATTCTTAGAAGGAAACTCAACCTTTGTGTCGTGTTCTTTGGACTTATTCTGGATAACATCGTATACTTGAGTATATTTATAATTAATTGAAAAAAATCTAATAATATGAAAGAGCATAATTTAATATAATTGTTTAAGTTAAATATAAGCTATGTAACGATCTTTTAATGAGAAATTTTGATTCCCCTAAGATTGTTAGAATAGCAATTTAGAGAAAAAAGTGAATTTGTTGTGTGTGGTTTATATTTCAACATCAAAACCTAACGTAGTATTGAAAATAAATGAAATTGCATGAAAATTATCGCATGGTCGACGGTCGCAATTACATCAGATATTTCAATCGTTAGGGCAATAAAAAAAAATCAGTAAGTAGATAAGAGTTGTCATAATTTTCATGATGAATACATGTTTTCTGTCAATTGTCTTTTGTTTGTCTTCGAGAGTTATCTTCTTTTTGTGTGACCTCATATAATAAGCATGATCCTACTCCAAAGGAATTGGTCCTGTTTGCTTTGTTGGTGTGCATGGCTATGGGTATATACATATTTTTTCAAAATTCATATACTTATTATACATTCGATTAGAATCACCAAATCGCTATCATAAGGCGCGCAGTCGTTAGGTAAAAAATATATTTTTTTGTATTTTGTCGACTGCGCGTCAAAACCATTAGTCTACATTTGAAAAGCATTAATGTACAAGCATATATATATATATGTTATTTTATATAATTTGTATTTAATATAATTTACTTTTATCACAATTGAAATAAAATATGATATATTTTTTATTATTTTGTGATTATTATTATCTATCTCATTCATTACTATGTATATATATGTATACGTTTTTAACCAAACATAGATACAATTTTTATATATTAATATTTAATAAATTAATGTTTTTGATATGTAGACTGTATAATTCACGTAGATAGGGAATCCGGTTCTTAATTCCTCACGGGTTACCCCGCCCAGCGCCGAATTTAAAAAACCCTCGAACCTACTAACAAAATTTATATATACTTTACACTTTACACTTTTCACACTTGTTCATATATCTCCTTTAAAAAATGTTAAAGCTTGAACACGTGCCCCCAAATACTAAAATGTGCCTGTTAGCGATGTCTGCACGCAATCCAGTATCTGTCCAAATCAATATTATATGTGGTCCTTTACTTTCTTCTTTTAATTTATCTTTCGCGTTTCTCTATTCGTTTCAATTACTTGTCTTATGTTTAAATTCTACTTTATTCTATTTTAAAATAGAAGGATTAATTCAATCTAAAATATTTAAAACCCACAGACCGCATTTCATGCGACCTTCTAAGAAATTATACATTTACAAACAAACGCAAGGGAAGTTATCTTGATTATCTTAATGCTATAGTTTTTTGAGCAGTTTGTGAATTATTGATTTAAATTGATAATACACACACTATATGCAAATTACTATATAGCTTTGAGATACATTTTATATTAAAGGCGCCGTACTCAGGTTTGCTACGGCTGGCGCGGCTCAGGGTCTGCGACCTTTTCAGATCCGACATATATAAAATATCATTTAATTTGCGATTCCAAGTTGATATCTGATTAGGTTGAGTCCTCTGAGTGGTTGTGGCAGGCCTGACTGCAGGGCGGGGGGCCTTCCCGGCGCAGCCCGCAGATACTCAGAACAGTCTTGGCATCGCCTGAGCAGTGTGTTTCGCAGGGGCTGCTGAAAAGTCTTCCAAACATGGCGCAGAAGATAAAGCTAATTCAATTATAACAGCTATGAAAGAACGGATGAAGCAGCGCGAACGAGATAAACCAGAAATCTTTGAATTAATCAGGTTGGTATACTTATAACCATTTACTTTATTATATCGTCAAATATGTAAAATGTATTATTCCTATATAAAACTATTAATTATGTATTGATTCTAAATTATTTGTTACAATTTTACAGCTATGGTACGGTATAGTTATGGTAATGTAATTTTAAATTGTAGGAATTTCACCAGCTGATTTATACACAACCAACACATTGACAAATCGTAATTAATGGAGCTTGAACTCGATTAATTATTCTACATATTCATTTTACTGTGTCAACCATACCGATCACATTAACATTATTTTCACGCATATGTGTATGTAACAGACACGTGTTCAGCATTGCATCCGAGGGACATTCAACACATATGAGCACCGTGAAGCAGTCCGTCCTGGATGGAACCTCGAAATGGAGTGCGAAGATCGCAATCACAGGTTCGAAGATGTGTCGTGGATAATGCTTTTATTTACAGATTCTTTAGATCCAGGCAGAAAACTAAGAAGACGGACAAGACCACAGTACTCATAAAAACTCGGCACAAATACGACACTAAATTGATTCGTGTTTCGTTTCATGTGGCGGCCAGGCGGACTTTTAACGTCGATCCCGACACTCACATAGACAGCCTCGAACAGGCCGAGCAAATCACTATTGAAGGGACTTCGAAATGGTCCTGCAAAATCGCCATTACAGGTTTGCAGTGGTCTTTTGCGGCTCGGACCGCACGCTCGCAAATTTGATTCTATTAGAAACGACTTCGCCTACTTTCTCTATACCACTTTTTTGGTGTCTGCTAAAATTGATATTTTTTTACTGTCAAAATTCATAATACTATTTTGCATAAATTTGACATACAAATTGTGAGATTTTAACACACACCAAAACTCTATATGCAATCTTACTTTAATTACTAACCAAGTCCATTCACGGTCGTTAGTGCACCGCCTCAACTCACTTCTTTTGACAAACAGTATAAAGCTTATTAACCATCAACACATGGAAATTCCACGAATCCAACACCAACAGAAACTATTACAATAATATATTAATAATTAAGTAACATTAATGCACACACAACTGTTATGGTTTTTGTACAATCTGATACTTCACAATAAATATTACAACCGCAATTTATAAATGGCAGCACGTCTGCTAAATTAACACGATTGCATGAACCTCACAATTAATATTAATTTGTAACTGTCACAACCCCCATCCCGGATGATGCAATGCAAATATCGAATAATTAATTTACACCGTACTTACTACAAAAATAAATACTTTTAAACCCTTGAGTAGTCTTGTTCCAATTTAGGTGAATGTGAATCTAGTGAAGTTGAAGCATGCAGGACTTGAGACCCAGATACTGTAACCAAAAATAATATCTTTTTTCTCTCTTCTTCTGCTCTTTCTTCTGAAATATCTTCGATTCGTGAAAATTCCGCAAAATTTAGAATCCATTCCCGTGCATATTTTATTCATAATTTGATTATCTTGACCAAGCATTAGAAGTTGCGAATGTAGTCGCTATGTTCAAGTTGTTTTAGACTCGAATTTGGGCATATTCATAGATATTTTTTGGTAGATTTGAAGCTAGTGTCTTCTTTTACGGTATCCGACCCTACAACAGGAAGTCTACGAATTGTGACCTGGTCACCGAAAAATATATTGCCTTAAACGCGGTAAGTAGAATTTGTAGGATGTTTAAAATTGTGGGCTTTTATAAAGTTCATCTCATATCAGGTAAAGGAATAATTATTTGCAAATTATTTTGTTGATTTGTATAATTTGTGCCTTAACAACATGGGTTGCTTGCCAGTAACTGAGCTTAAATGTATTTAACATAAAACAAATAATATAAGTAATGAAATATAAAAATTAAAAAGAAATTAAAATAATTTATAATAATAAGCATCGGTTATAAACTTTATACTTAAATATATTTTTCAATGACAGTTATCTGCGCTCAAGGCTTGATAGCCAAGGATAAGAGTGGAACTTCAGATCCTTACGTAACCGTCCAAGTAAGCAAAGTCAAGAAAAGAACTAGAACTATGCCCCAGGAACTGAATCCTGTTTGGAATGAGAAATTTTACTTGTAAGTTTTAGTTTTAATTTACTTCAGCAGTTTTAGAATTGTATGTTTTTAATGAAAAGTACTTAAATGAAGTAAAGCGAAACAAATATATTTAAAAGTTTCAGGATCTTCGAAAATCTTTTTGGTACTATAAAAGGGCCATAAAAAGGCAATCCTATTTGGTCATAACAATTTCATCCTCAATTTTCTAAAATCGACGCTTTCATTGCAGCGAATGCCACAATTCCTCCGATCGGATAAAAGTAAGAGTTTGGGACGAGGACAACGACTTAAAATCTAAACTTCGCCAGAAGTTGACACGGGAATCCGACGATTTCTTGGGCCAAACGATCATTGAGGTAAATAATAAAAATACTAATGCTATCTGTGACAGAATAAATAATATTTTGACACACTTTCAATTTGAGTTGGGTAACATTAAATGTTACTGGCATATACACTCACGAATCTATTGATTTTATAATTACACCTACTTTTGTGTTCAATTTCAGTATATATGCATTGTACAAGGTTTTATCATGAATAACTGATGTGGTTATTTTTGTATAGGTTCGGACGTTATCCGGTGAAATGGACGTGTGGTATAACTTGGAAAAGAGAACTGATAAGTCAGCTGTATCGGGAGCCATCAGGCTACATATCAATGTAGAAATCAAAGGGGAGGAGAAGGTCGCACCATACCATGTCCAGGCAAGTAAACATTTAGTATATACCGTAAATTGTTTGCGGTTAAAGTTTTTTTTTTACTGTGACAAACTATACCATACCAACCATAAAACCATGGATAGTATCCATGGTTTTATAAAAAAAAATTGGAGGCTATCTTCTGACTATGATATAGTTTTGCATTCCATGTGAGAACTCAACAGGTCTATAGGTATTGGCACCATGCCATGGCAGTATTCCAGCACAATAATCACATCGCTGTTCCATGCAATCGCCAACTTAGCAGAATGTAGTGTGAAATAATTTAAACAATGCGATTTTAATTAATTTATTGCTTTACTCGGCCATTGCGACACTCACGAGAGATAATATTGTTATCCGTATTATATTTAAAATTTTAAATATGGTATCAAGTTTTGTGATTTGGCACAATAACAAATTATTAGTATTTGCATTTAGATTTGTCTATTTATGTAAAATTATAATAAATAAATTTAAATTATCAGTAAAATGAGAGACGAACATACATACTGTTTTAATGACTTTGTTCATTCTTATCTTCGGTACCAATTAAGATATTGTCATTCATGAAATGAGAATTATTTGGAGTCATTATCAGGATTATCTCATAAATATTAAAATTTGAAGTATAATTTAAGGTATAACTCCCTCTAATTCGCCTCTTATTCGCTCCTAATAAAAAAATACAGTACAATTTTAAATGACTTTAAATTATATTATTAAATTATTGAATAAACCATATGGAAATTAGCTTTATTTTGAATCTGAATTTAATAACCATAAAATAGCAAAATTGGTGAGAAACTTTGAAAAACATATACTTTGATGGGCGTACTGTGAGAAACTTTTTGAATAATACCAAAGTTACTTTGTTGTAAAATTTTAAGAATAATTTACGAATTATTAAAACTTATCTGCGCATAAAATCGCATACAATTACAATAGTTACCGACTATTACTAAATAATGCTATATTTAATATCAGATATACAATAATATTATGATTTTTTATTTTAACATATAAAAACAATATCAATTTAAAAACAAGCAAAGCTTTCTTTATTTACTGAAAAACGGTTTTAAGAAGAGACGAAATAGTATTCCTTGAAATATAACAACTTGTTTAAATTATCTTCATTAAATAAAAAAAATATATAAACAGCAACAATGAGTAGTGAATATATAGGGCTTTACAACCATACCCTCCCGTTTCCCTTTTAAAATAATATTTCATATTTGTTATGTATAATTTCTAAATTTATGAAATTAATTTTAATTTATTACCAGTTAATTGCTCTTTAGTAAAAACTAGATTACAATATTAAATTAAAGTAATATTGAAACAAAACTTTCTTTAAGCTATGATAGTTTAAACAGTTCTTTTTAAGCCAAAAAATTAATTAACCTAATATATAATATACAGCATGTATTTATCAGAAACATAAAACAACTTAAGTCGTTAAGCAAGTTATCAAAACAAACTCCAGAATTATTACAAAAATATTAACAACAAATTTGTCTATCTATTTTAATATATATATATATATATATACATGTGTATCTATACATAATGTAATGTCATATACAATATTCCTCATCTAATAAAACTCTGTACTCACCATTATATAATATAGGAAAAATATATAGTATCCAGTTTGCAATGTTCACGTCCTCGGATAAAATTCAATATAGAAACTTATGTTACAGTCGCGCCTTTTCGAAGTTACCCGTCATCTATTACGAAATGTTGCCTTGACATTACTGAGTAATGTATGAAAATTTTAATAGATATAAATCATATGTTTAACTTAAAAAACTGTTATATTGTTAATGATTTCTAAGATTTACACGAGTACAACACATTTCAATAAAACTATTTTACGGTATAACTCGCGTTTTTTTTTTTAATTTAACGCGCGTTTCGAAAGCTTTGAAGCAAACGTGTTCGTGGCAAACGAGATTATGCAGCAAACGAGATGATAGCATCTTACCGCGAACACGTTTGTTGCAAGGCATTCGAAATGTCAGGTTAAATTCAAAAATGTAAAAATAAACGCGAGTTATAACCGTAAAATAGTTTTATTGAAACAATGTATTGTTTTTTTTTAATAAATAAATAAGGTCGACAAAACTAAGTCGTATTTTTTGTAAAAATTATAAAAAAAAAAACCTCGTAAATTTTTAAAGGTTGTACTTAACTTTCATTACTTTTATTGTTTCTATTAGTTTTTAGAATATTAAATTGTCTCTTATTAGTTTTAAATAGGAAATAATGATCACAACTTCATGATATTTTAATTACATATACAAAGCAATCCAATGCCTGCGATTGGCTCTCTTAATCTTCTATATAACATTCAATATTCCAATAAGTTAGGAAGGACGAACTAAATAAGGTTCACTAACAATAACTTCCCAATTCCGTAAAAATTTAATAAAACCCATATCATATGAAGGGAAAATGCCCCAATTTTAAGCCGGAAGGTTTTATTCAGAATTTTCGTCTTATCTAAATATTTTTTTTTATATTTTTTATAAAGTCGTCACATAAATAATTTGTTATGTTATAAATGCATATAATTTGCGTTACTCTAAACTCTACAAAAGTTTATATGAACTAGATTAAACTAGATAGACTATAGCTAGTTAAACATATATTTTGCAAATACAGTTAATTTAGAGATTGCCATTTTGCATGTTCGCGGATGTTCAATTTACCAATGTAATGTCCTTCCTTTAAATTTAAAATGCTTTGAGAACCTTATATTTGATTTTATCTTATAATAATTAATCTCGTTAAATCTTAACTTATATTTAGATTTTTTTGGAATAAAATGTTCGAGTTGAGTTTATTTTGAATTTTATTAATATAATATATACAAAATATAGCCAATACATCACATACTATGGAATGATCTTCCATATGCGATTAGACGCTATCATTGTACAAATTTGAGTCGTCTTATGATCCATTTCTTATCTTTGTTATCTGTCTGTATAATACTAAAATTGTTTTTTTATGAACCAACTACTAAGTGTTTAAAAAATGTACTTTTAATAATAGGTTATAAGGATCACTGTAAGATAAAAGAGATCACTCTCAGAGAGATGGACGCTTTTGTAACATTTAATGTGTCTTTACATCTATTATTTGTTATATATATTTTAGTTGCAGTAAAATATTAAAAGCAAATAAAAACACAAAACTGAGACGTACAAAAACTATCTAACAACATTTAGTTTTTATTTCCAATATGAAGGTTTTTATCCCATTTGGATCTGATCACGCCATTTCTCAAATAATAGTTTTGAATTATATTAAAGTAATAAGAGATTTAAAAATCATTAAAAATATATATAACACATACATATAAATATGTATAGGAAATATGCTGTCGTAGTTTTTCCTGACCTTAGGTGACAAAGTTGAGTCAGAAAAAGTAAACTCCCAAAAGTCTAATTTCTGACTGGATTATAAATCATAAGGTTTAACTACTACGAATTAAAATCCTTTGACTTATTTTATTCTACACAGCTGTATATATATATATTGGTACTTTAAGAATCTATACATGATTTAATGAATTTAATATATCTTATACTGTGAAATATTTATTTCTTTTGTTCAAACGGATTAATTTTCGAAACTACCGGATTTCTGGTTATGAAAAATATGATAATATGTAAGAATGTTTCGTCCGCGTATGGAACCGGGAATAACAGCTTGTATAAACATATAAAAAAGAACTATTTCCTTCTGTTATTTTAAATAAGTTATTTCTAATAACAATGGCCAAAGTAATTTGTCTTTGTATAATAAAATTCTCTTGCTGGTTTGTAATGAACAAAAAGATTTAAAACTAAAGAAAACGCCTAGAATTTCTAGGGTTGTTTTTTAATTAAATGGTTGTTGTATTGTTTACATCTTGCTTCGTTATAACGTTTGCTGACTATGAAATATCTTGTATTTATTTAGACAGTGGGGTCAGAACGTAATGAGAATGCTTTTTTTGTATATATAGTTTTATATAATTCGACTAGACAGCGGAGTCAGAACGTAATGGGAACACCTTTTTTGTATATACAGTTTTTTATTATCTGACTTAACTTTCACTTTTCGTACTTATTTCAAATAATATCTGAGTCTCATTGTTTTGATTATTTATTTAATTATTTGTTTAATATTTTGGTTTTCAATTATTGATTGAATAATAAGATAATGTATGAGAATGCAATAATATTGTTTTTAAAATAAAATCACTTATTTAAAAATCAGTTAAATTGTTAAAAAATATGTAATAATAAATAATCTTTTTTTATTCTATATTCTGTTCGCATAAAAAAATGAAACTTAGTATCTAGCTCAAAGTATGTATTACCTCCAGGTTTTGCTACAATTCTACCTTTTCGAGATTTCTAGGTTAGATATAATTTTCAATTTATATATATAACTTAAAAAAAGAATCAAATTAAGTCCGTAATATGTTTTTTTAAATAGTTTTTTTTTATTTTTTATTATATTTAAATTTTCAATAATGTTATGAGGTTCATACCCATAAAGGGCAGATAAGGTGCAGTTTTATGGAATCTTACCCCTGGGTAAGACCCCTGGGTCTTCCGAGATCAACGTTTATTTACGATTATTCTCTTTTCTATGACAGAATATAATACCCCGAGGAACATTTAGTAGAAAATTCCCATTTTCCTTTATCTTTTTTATCTTTTATTGAATGTAATTCTAATATACAACTTTATAAGTCCACTAATTTTATTGTAAGATATATTAGGTCAAATATTAAGTTAATATTTTATTAATGAAATTCAGAGTAATATACGAAATGACTTTTATCCGACTTATTCTTAAAAGCTTAATATTTATAAAACCTTAAAAATATTATAAATATGTTTATAATACATCAACAACGTGTGTACCAACTTTACTAAGTTTACTGAATAACACCTTATAGAAAACTAAAGTTCAAAACAAATCACGCAACTCCTGAAATTACCTTTCAGTTCTGTAATATATTTCAGATTGAAAACTGAAACTATAAAATAAATCGGTAGTAAAAACGCAACCATAAAACTGCATTTTACGGGTTTAAAATACTTTTGAAACCAACTTTTGTTTGTAAAGGTTTTAAATAGCTGATTTGGCTAATGGTTGGATTTGACCTCCAATTCTTGTTAACAGATTAACATGTAACATGATTAATTTAATTAATTCTAAATAATTATTTAATGAATATAATTGGATAGTCTAACCTTGAGAAATTTAACTGATATTAACATGTTATAATGACTGGAAATTATAGAAAAATATATGGGTTAAAATGTATTTAAGTTACAACGTACTTCAAACTCATTTTTAGAGCTTCAAAAGCTTTAGGACATGCGATTCAAATTTGATTGAAAGGCAGAGACGCGTAAACAGAAGGTGAACATGTATGTGTATTTTAAAGGGGCGTGAGTTCTTTAAACCTACACCTGGATAGCAAGTCCCAGACGCTGATTGTACTCTTGCCTCTGCAACGCAATTGACCAGTCATCTGAATGTTGAAACCCTATAAAGATACTCCGATTCTATATATATTGTATATATTTCAGAATAAATATATTTCTATAAAAAAATAAATGTCAAAATTCCAATTAATGGTACCAGAGTTCAATTGTTTTACAACAATTTTTTTTCTCAATTTATAAAAACCCAAGTGAAATTCTCTATAACGTGCCCTCTTTTTTCCGATGCTCTGGTATATTTATTGGTGGAGAGATTTACATGACTAAATCTGGTAAAATTTTTGCTTAATTCACTTTGAATTTCGGTATTCATAAATATAAAATTACAAATTCAAATATATTTTTGGTATTCGAAAATAAAAATACATGGCCAATATATTGAAATTTTGTTTTCATATTTTAAACACAATATTGTAAATATATATCATTATTTATTTACGTACACAGACATGCATGTTAATTTCATTTATAATATATGTATTTTGCTATATAAATAAAACTAAAGTTTTGTTGAACTGATGTCGGAGTCGAAGAGGTGGAGTTAGAAAATTAAAATTTTAACTTTTGGTTCCTTTTAAGAAACAAACAGGAGTTTCTTATATTTAAATCGTAAGAAACTTAAATAAAAGTTTAATGTAAAAATTTGCGCAATATAAAAAGCGATATTTCGTGACACATTGGTTGGTTGCGGTTGAATAAAATACGAGGGAAACTGTGAATAACAGCTACCATTAAATGTCATTTTCGTGTAGTTAGGTTACGCACCAAAACACAATGCTAGATAACCTTATAGCCTTGTTCAAGAACCAGTCTATCATAATTTCAAATCCATCCAGAAGTTTCAAAGATACGTTTAAATAAACAAATTTCTCAACTTCATAATATTAATATTTACCAAAACATTTACTCAAAATTAATTTATTTAGTAAATTAAGTATAAAATTCTGCTGTATCTTAGCAGGTGCGAAGTAATGCAATTAAAAGTTGCTTGCGTGTGACACTCATGACCCCTTTCAGGTAATTAGCACCAAGAGCTTATAACCTTACATGAGCGAGAACAAACTCAGTAATAAAAACTTCTCAAAGGAATTATAAAGATCATACAAACATGTGGACTTAATCTTGAACGTTAAAATTTACGTAAAAGATTTCACCAAATAAGATTTAAGTTTTAATTCAACATAAATTTAATTGCTTCCTCTAAAATTACTAAAGTTACGTAAAATTTAATCAACATTTTCTCAATCATACCAAGTTGATTGATATTATATATATATTTTCGATCATGCTAAGTTAATTGATAATATAATAAATACGTTTCTATATATACATTTATTATATTAACAATTAACTTGGCATTTGATTAATATATCATCATCATCATCATCATTTCAGCCACAATACGTCCACTGCTGTACATAGGCCTCCTCCATAGACTTCCAAAGTGACCGATCTTCGGTAGCTTGCATCCAGCGACTTCCTGCAGCCCTTTTCAGGTCATCCGTCCATCTAGTGGGGGGACGTCCTACGCTGCGCTTTTCGGTACGCGGTCGCCACTCGAGAACTTTTCGGCCCCATCGGCCATCGGTTCTTCGCGCTATGTGCCCCGCCCACTGCCACTTCAACTTGCTAATCCGCTGGACGATATCGGCGACTTTAGTTCGTCTACGGATCTCCTCATTCCTGATTTGATCGCGTAGAGAAACACCAAGCATCGCCCTCTCCATAGCTCGCTGATTAATATATATTAGAGCTATATATGTATATATGTCTTAAAAGATGATAAAGAGTTTTACAGAACCAGATTTTGTCAAGAAGTTGTCTAATTAAACACAGAAAGAATTTTATTTAGACTTAAAAACAAATATGACATTAGGAATTAAAATGGCAAAATAAACAAATTATTATATCTATTTATTAATTTGGGTACATTTAAATAAATAAAATTTAGGCAATAATAATCCACATTCTATGTCGTAGCAGCATCCTAGATGTGTTAATCGATACTCTTACTGGTTACTGGAAAGATTTACTTATGTCATTTAACTGCAACTTGTCTACATTAAACTGCAACTCATCTAATTGTTTGCTAAATCGAGCACCAAACTCATAGGCGATTAGTGTGTATTTCAGCTATGTTAAAGATACGAATTTAGTAATTCATATATATGTATAACAATATTGTTTTAGTATTTTCTTAGATTTGAAATAAAACAATTTTTTTACGGATTAAAACTCATGTATAATTTGGTTACATTTGATTATATTTTGGTTACATTGCTGCAAAGCATTCGAAACGTCAAATGTAACCAAATTATACTCGAGTTTTAATCCGTAAAAAATAGTTTTTTTTTTATGTTTTTTGTTTGAAGTTATTCGTTGATTATACAATAGGACATGCAATGACGTCAGACGATCTTTAATGGCTGCAATTAGATAAACTCGTTTTGGAAAGTATGGATAGATTAATAGACACTTCTTTTAGACACGCGGACCCGGTCTCTTCTCCGATACGAAACTGTCGCTTTATTTGGCGTGGTTAAAGAGAGATGAGATTGCGGTTCTGTGTGGAAGAGAAGTGTAACAGTGTCGATCTTGTTATTTCGACACATATTTCGGCCCTGCACCACCGAGGCTAAATGACGGCCTCATGGCATTATATATATAAAAATAAACTGAAGGGTTTGATATTTTATTTACTTATATGTATACATATTTACATCTTTTCATCAATATCATTTATCCTCGTCAAATGGAAGTATCAGGAGTTCCTATTTTGATACAATATATCGAAGTAAGTCAGTCAGTAAAGATACACCAAAACTTCAAATTGTCAAAATTCTGTTAATTTCAACCCAATAAAAGCTTTCAAGGCCTTTTATTAAAATTCAATAAAATATCAATATGATATTAAAGACCTATCTGCCGCCCTGGAATCAGAAACTTGTATTCACTGATTGATTTAATATTCATTATTTAACGCTGAAATGGATGGCATATGTAAAATAATTTATTTTCAAGAATATGATAAAGGCCAGATTCCGAATTTATTTATGAATTATTTTACTTATCTGACGATTCAAAGTGAATTTTGTTCTAAATTCAATGGCAAGAAAACGTAATATATGTATGTGATATGTATATTAATCTGTTGTTAGAAAATATTTATCAAAGCTTTATAAACTCCAAACTTTTGACGTACACTTAGATTTAAAAAAAATATCTTAACATATTTATAAGCATAGCTTTTTAAATTATACATAAAGGTATTAATTAAAAGTTATTGTTTCGTAAAACTGATTTCTACAAGTTTTTAATAAGAAAACAAACAACTGAATACTTCACCCCAGGTTCTGCAGCGCGAAGTTAACCGTTTTGTCACCAGACTTAAGAAAATTAAGTCTACGAAGTTTCCATTTAACATGCAGGTCAAATAGACTTCTCAAATATCGTTAAAAGTTAAATAAAAGCAAATGAATGAGATTAACTTCTCCCAGACAATAATGAATAGGTCTTAGTTTTTAAAATAAAGTTTGAAGTTCTTTGATGAATTCAATTTTTAATATTCGAGCCACTTTTACACTTTGAGAAGTCAAATAGAAATTTCATTTATATTATATATTTTAAAGTTATATCAGGATTTTAATAGTTTTAAGATAGTTTTTATCAATTATACATATGATAGTCTAAAAAAATAATCTGAGTCTAGGTGAATTGGACGTTTTTATATTTTCCATTGCTTTTTACAAATTAATAATATATTTTGCAACTTTTTTTTATAAAGCATTAGAAACCATTAGGTTCAAGTGACAGGATCTTCATCTTCAAGCTCATTAAGAACTCACTCGGGTTTCGAAACAGGTCAATATTCTTATAACCAAAAAGATACTCGTATAATCATAATCCTGGTGATAATTTAATACTAAAATAATATGAGATAAAATAAAACTCATTTCTCAGCTTGCTTAACTAAGCTTGACCACGACTAGACTATTTTTTGCCTGGAAGCATATTAGTAGCTGACAAAAAAAATAAAAAAACTGTTTGTCTCTTTTGAATTAATAATACTTTTTATATACTTACCACCACTATACTATACTTACCACCCCTTTTTTTATATAGATATTAACTTTATGTTTATTTTTCAGTTGTTATTTTATTTAATGAAAAAAAAACACATAGTACTTTCTTTTCTTTTAATTAATACTGATAAAATATTAATATAATATCAACCGTGTTAATTGAAGTAAGTATTTTTAATTAATACTTTTTTAGTAATTATTTCTTTTTTTTACCGCTCTAATTTTTATATTTTCCATTCTTTTAGAACTAGACCATATCTATCAGTATAAAATAAATATCAATATGACAGATTACAAAATGACTTTTAAAATATTTGTTTATTTTAAAACAGTATAATGGAACCTCATCACAAAAGATGTCACCTCGACGAATATATTTTAATATCGTAAAACAAGGAGACTGCTCTTCTGACAGACCCTCATCAAACTGACGATATTGATGAAAGAATGTCTCGATATTGGAAATGGGGATAGATATTTCAGAGCGGATATTAATAATAATGAAAATGAACATGTTCAGAGAAATATATTAAGGTCACAAGATTTGAGTTTCGAAAGATTCCCTTGTAAATTAATTATACTAATCTATACTAATATTATAAAAAGGAAAATTTGGTTGTGTTTATTTAAACGTGATAATCTGCGAAAGTACAAGATGGATATGAAAAATTATTTCTGGTTTTAATAGACAGGTTCATAAAGAAGATTAAATGCTTCATATACTACTATTTTTAGTTATTTTATTTCTAAATAAAATCATTCGTCCACGAGTGGAACCGGGTATAGCAGCTAGTTCAAACGTGCTACTACAATGATTATTTCTGTTGTTTTGATTAAAAAATAATGTTGAAGATTTTTTGATATCTTCTTTAGTACTCCCATTTATCACAAAACAAGCCAGATGTCAAGCATTTCTTGAAACACTCTTGACAAAGGAATTAGGCTTTTTTCAGGACTGTGAAGAAAATCTTGTCCGGCGTTTCTGTCTTTTGAAGTAAGATAAATGTATCCTTTGTTCGTAAAAACCTTACAGTCATCTTTTTTTTTTTGTTATAATAATATTTATGTTATAAGAAAGGGCTTTCATCATACTTAGTTCGTGTATTCATGTTACAGACTTTTTAAAACTACTCAGTAGAATTTTGTAACCACATTTCTACAGAAACATTCTCGTATTTCAATGCAAAGTCCTAAATATTGTGTCTCAATGTTAGTCTACTCACATTTCAGTAGACACTCAAAGCTTTGATTCGGATTCAATTACACTTCGTAAGATATACCAAAATAGGATATCCAAGCTAGATATACTTTACTTTTTCTTATATCACTATAAATTCTACTCTACTTATATATATATCACTAAAAAAATATACAATATTATATACAAAAAGCAAAATTACTCTTTATATTGTAGTTCATGGCTATTCAACTTTATGCATTGATAAACTTTGCTATACAAAACAAAAATAATTAAACTTAAAATTACTTTTTAAAATAGGTTTTGTTTTTGTCGCGGAAAAATGAATAGGCAGCTTGAAAATGCATTTTGTGATTGTGTTTATAAAAACATGCTTAAAAATTCTGTTCTGCACTAATACATAATAATAAGTAATAACAAGTTAGTTGAAATTATATTTTAATGTATAGCCATGTTGAACTTATTAAATTTTTAAAGAAATATAGAATGAGAAATGTATCGATACGAGCTAGGTTCGAACCCGCGACCTGTAATGTTAAATTCATCAAAGTCACCTACGGCTCAATTGGTAGAGTTACGGGACGGTTTCCCAGAGGTCACGGGATCGAATCCTGCTCGTATTTAATAAATTTCAATCTTTATTTCTTTCAATAACAAGTTACTTTAATTATCATGAATGCAAGACTATACCAATGTTAAAACGAAACAATTATATGTTTGTTTGTTAAGTATGTATAAGTAGAAAGGTTAATAATTTTGACATATACTATGTTGTTGGTATTAGAAAAATAGTTCAAAATAGATTTTGATATTTGTTAAACATCAAGGAAATAACGCTTTATCATAAGTTAAATGCTAATATAAAATACTATTACATATCTGGCTTACTCACGTTAATGTTAATCTTATATATTAATGCAGGAAGCGATTTCGTTGGCACACTGTAGCTCGAGAACCACTAAAGGGAAAAATATCGTTGATGGCTCAAATCAAAGGTCTCATTATGCTACACTGCTGAAAAATAGTGACAACTCTCAAATCTCATTAGCCTAATTGCAGTAATTAGTCAAAAAATTAATTTTTCCCATAGACTTTGCATGGGGAAATTTTGCGCGCGCTTTCAAATATTTTGTATTATCTATTGTGACTATCTGGTCTTAGCATACTAGTTGAATTTTACTGACGGAATCGCGGTATGAACTATTACGGTAGGTACAATTCATCTCACGATTTCGTTATAGAATAAAGGCTCTTTATGAATCCGAAACTTAGCCAGCAAAATTCCGATGAAATTAAAAGTACATTCGGATAGTTAAATATATGAATTTCGTAAATCTTAATATCAAAATATAGAATCCTAAAAAACTTATTTAATAATATCGCAAGTAAATCTATTTTACTGAATATTTTAAATCTCTTTTAGTTTTTCAAATATGTCACATAAATACAAGTCATCCTTCACAAGCTCCATCTTATTCAGGTGTCACTGAAGCTTTTATGAAGATAAATTTTCCTGAAGTGACACAACAGAAGTAAGTTAACTTTAAGGGTTGTAAGATTGTAAAAAAATATAGGCTTAATATAAATAAATATGATTTTTTATTATGGATATATAATAAAAAATAATAACATGAATATAATATCCCCAGAATTTAAACTACGCTTCTTGAAAAGACTATAATATCCTGAATAACCAATAAAAGTCATTCTATGACCATTATAACCGTTTTACATATATAATACCTACCTATTTCAACCAAAGAGGTTTCATTTAAACTAATTTATCTCTCATGATTTATATAGGTCTCTTTAATTAAATTGAGGCTTGAATATCGGCGTGCTTTCTCGGAAAATTATACGCATTAAGAGCATGAACCCTTTAACCAGGCTACCTAATTGCTCTACAGAAATTCGAAATATTCTTTTCCTTAAAAGAATATTTTCTTTAAGAGCACCTTGGTTTTATTAAAACAGCTTATTAGGATGTAAGTGTATGCTAAATTTTATTCTAGTTGTTCCAAGATTAACTCTTATTCTACGAGTCACTCTAAAGTGACTCTCTTAATTACTTTAGTCTAGAATAACTCTTATTCAAAGAGTTACTCTAGTCTCTAATTAAAGGATCTTCTAGTGACATAAATTAGTATTTAATCTTGAATGTTAAACCATTTAGGCTTCCTCTAACAACAACCTCTGTAATTACATATATAATACCATATATACCATACCGTATAAAAGACAGTATATAAAATTTTAATGAAATTTAAATTAAAACTATTTTTATTTTATACATGTTATTTTTAAACTTAAAGTAATATGGGTTTCTCATAACTGTTTAAGTGAAATAATTATATTTTTTTTTATATCTATATTTTTATTTTCATTTATTCTTTTTCATAAAACTATACTTTGAATATTCCATATTTTATATTATATTATTAATAATAAAATTTTTATTATAAATATCATTTGTGACCTGTTGTATTTAATTCAAAAGGAATTAGTAAATAGAGGGAGGGAGAGGAACATATCATACTGAATAAATTATTTACGGAAATTACTCTAAAATCACCAAAAGGGTTGTAATTTAACTAAAGTGGAAACAAATTACACTCAATTTACATGTTGTTAAATATTCATTCAATATTAAGATCAAAATGTCGGTGTTTGAAATATCAAATTTAAAAAGATTCAAAGTCTTTTTGGAGACATTTCAATTAAAATGCAGCAATCAACTCAATTTGCAGAAAATACTTGGCAAGACTAAAAATGCCAATTTGGAAGTTTGCATTTTTTTGAGGAACAATTTAAAATGGTTTTATAAAAATAGTTCTTTAAAAAACTTAAATTCCTAATATATTATTTATTGTCAAACTTATCATTTTGGAAAATATTAATTTTATTATTGACTGAACTCGCGGAAGCTTTATTAAATAAATATTTAAACCGATATTGGTATTTAATAATTTAATATTTTCGTTTATATAAATAAATTAATTAATAAAAACGTTTAGGATAGATTATACATATTTTGTGCCACAACTTTTGCAGTGCAAAAATATAATTTAAAAAAACGTATAAAGATTTATTTATTAAGCGAAGTTCTCTATGAAAGAAATTTCTGCATTTATTGTGCAAGCATCAACCAAAAACGGTATATTCGAAATTTTCCCAATTTTGCACACTGATAAACATCAGTCTGGTGGTGGTTCTAATTTTTTTTTTTCAAAAACAAAAATAGGAAAAATTTAATAATGTGTCTCATCTTCAAAAATAGTTGAAAACAAAATGCGTCGACGTTTTGTAAATGCAACTTCGGTGCTGTGTGCACCTTGTTTCGCTCAATATGCTAACACATATCGAGATTTTGTGAGCGTAGTAAGTCTAAATTGAGGTCTGGTCTTTTGGTTATAATTAGAATTAGGATATTTATCTTAGGTTACATTTGTTTACTCATGACTTCAGGTAATTACCAATTTACATAATATACGACGGTAACGAAATCTGTTAGTTATTTTGAAGGAACATAACTTTATAGTAAATGACTACGCTACCTTTAGAGCCTGTGCGATAGTGATAAGTAAATTTACTAGAGATATAAACTCGATAATACACATACATGATTCAGGATTATTTATTATTATACATATATAAAGACTATTACAATTATGTCGGTTACAATCAAAGCATAAAAAAAAACCCAAATTTATTGAACTAAATTTTAAGTTACAAGTTACGTGTCACTTGCTCAAAGTTGGAGACAAGATTGAATATAATAAGATGAATTTATAATTACAATTGAAAGAATTATTATTATAATTGAAAGAATCATAGAAAAAACAAGTTGAACATACAATGGTTTCAGATATATCTGTTTGACCGAGTAGTTGCAAACGAGTAAATTTTATTACCATTGGTAATTAATAATGATATAAATATTTTTCATAGTTTTTTAATGAATCATCAATACATCACAAACGCGTCGCTCTCTCTCTTTATGATATTAGATATATTTATTGGATTTAAGTTTCTTTTAAAAATTTAAATTTCAAAAATATGAAATACAGTACAATAACAACTTATCAACTTATCAATTACATCTAAATAAAAAATACTAAATAAAATACGATAGAAATAAACATGTTATGCAATATTATCGTTCCTTTTTAACGAGGTCTAGAGGCATCCAATCTGGTTTCTTTATAAGGGTCTCATTAACTTTCATTATATAAAATAAAAAGAATGTATATCTTAACAGATATACATGTACTAACGTACATCTTAAAATGAATGTATTATTTTTCTACTTGGTTTCCAAAAAATATATAATAATTATGAGTGATTAATTTACCTCAGGTTTGTAATAAAATTGGTAGACTTTTGCGAGCTTCTGATCAACTAACTACTGAGCTAAGTATAGTATGTTATTATGATATACTTTCCTCTAGCTGCAGAAACTTCCACGCTATTCTGCATGTATCTAATTTCTTTTTATTGGGATATTATCTTGTATAATAAAAAGCTTTAATAACATACAATATATTATAGTAATATGCATTATTTTTACTAAATTAAAGTTAAATAGGTGAATATATATATATATATATATACATATAGTGTCCCCTTATTTGCATTGTTAATGTGTCTTTGATGTCTTGTGAGAGAACAAAGTGTCGGGTCAAGTGGACACTTGTGTCTGATTTGATGTGGGTATTGCTTCAATATTTAAAATTTTCTTTTAATAATATTTATTCACCAAATATTAGTAAAAATTTTAGTATTATATTAGCTGAGTTTTGGAGATAATAGTTATGTTAAAAACCTATATATATGTATGTATATAGCAGCTGTTACTACCCACCGACGAACAATTTTATATACTATTAAGATAATTAAGAGTAGCTTAACAAAATAGCATATAGCCTTCCTCAGGCACCTGTTTTTCATAATCAGAACCAATTTTACAAATTCATTGGGTATTTTAGAAAAGTACCGAAAGAAACATGTCCGATTTATTATAATATTAGCGTATATATATAATCTGTATCATTCATCAAATAACAAATTTTAAAGTATTTTTTTATCATGGCCCATTTTTGTGACACGATTTCATTTTCAATAAAAAGATGCAAGTCATTGACAAGGGGAGTTTTTTGCTCTATCATGATATCGTGAACCAGTTTAAAAAGTTAAAACATATTAAAAAAGTTTATTAAACATATATTGAAGATTATATGTGAATATCCAATTTTTAATAAATGTGCCTGATATATACGAATCAACAAGATGTCAAACGGAAGTAAATTCAATTTGTTTTCGGCTGCTCGAAATGATTTCCCATATGGATTGAATGTTTCGATATTTTATATTCAATAAACATAGCAAAAGTGAGGAAAATACGATTAAAGCTTTAGTTTCTCTTGGATTCTGTTTTCGCATATATAACTCGTAATATTTACATATGGATTCATATTTTTGGAGTTCCAACTCGTTGCAAACGGAATAATTAATTTATATAAAAACCAATATCACAAATTCACTATAAATAAAAGATATATGAACATTTTTGATCCTTCTGCAGTATACTTGTCTTCACGAAAACCTGTTCCATTATCTGTGCGAAGAAAACGGAGGCGCTGTAACATTACCAGCTGCAAGAGGAGATGATGCTTGGAAGATTTACTTCAATGATATACCAGAAGAGATCGTGGACGAGTTTGCGATGAGATACGGTATTGAAGCCATCTATCAAGCAATGACGTAAGTAGATCACTAAAAGATTTTAACTAAATACTACCTGTTACTCGCGGTTTTACCCCAGCACTAATGATAATATTTACTATTAAGGTAACTAAAAGTTTTTCGTAAGATAGATTTTTTCGAATCCGATAGATGGTTTCGAAGACTATCACGTTTAAACAAAGTTTGTAAAATTAATATAGATTAATCTTAAAATTTGATGTGTTTAGTCAATCCTAACTTGTTTTTTCAGTCACTTCCACTGTCTCTCTACGAAGTATTTATGTGCTGGAGTTCCAGCTGTTATGTCAACACTTCTAGCAAACATCAATGCATACTACGCACACACCACCGCCTCTTCAGCTGTTTCAGCATCAGATAGATTTGCCGCTTCCAACTTTGGAGTATGTATCTAGATCATTATTTCAATCAATCCTAAAATTAGAACATAAGCATAAAATTAGTTTGACAATATTTAAAAAAACATTATTGCATTTAAAATTAGCATATAATAATAATGTTCAATATTAATGAAGATTTTATTATATATATTATTATGTATAATAAGATATCAGGTATACTAACTAAAATATATATGTAACTTCTGATGTATGCTGTTACTTACAAAAATAGTCTAATATATTAAAAAACTTAATAAAAGATATTAAGATTAAAATTTAGATTAAAATTTCTCATTTAAATGAGTATGAGCACTGCGCTAGAAATTACTTGAAAAACTAATTATTTATGTTTCAATGTAAGAGAATTAGTAGAGTAAATAGTTATTCAAGTGTTCTTTTGGTACCAGGCTTTACTAAGATTATTTTCTTGAATATAATTTTCTATTGTAAAAGTCAACATTTTTACGAAAATAATTACTAATAATATAGTTAACAGAGTACCCATAGAGTCTTTTTGTTTCTTCTCCACGTATTTTTACCTAAGATCAAGTGAAGTTTTAAAAGTGAAATTTTCGGTAATAAAATAAAAATATTTGATTTCGGTATACCTATATTATTATATTTAGCTACAGCCAAGAATGTTCAACAAAACCAAACATTGTTGTTATTATAAAGCTTTTAACAGGCTTGTTCCTAACATTACATATTTGAGGATAGTTTAATTAACTAAAAGTGTAGTTTAACTCTACCTTCAAATAATAAACATGATTTTGAACAGGTTCCTAATAAGTTTTACTAATTGCCTTATACCCCGTTATATTATATTCAACAACCTTAATAGATATTATCCTTTAATTTTCAAATACTTTTAATAGTTATGTTGCTTTTATAAATGTTATAATTCATATTACTTCAAACATTGAAACTGCTTATTTCTAAAAAATTATGTATAAATATATAAAAAGAATTTTATTTTTATGATTATAACATTATATTATATTTATTTTAAATGTTTAATTACCAGCAAAAATAGAAATAATATAATGACAATTTAAATAATTTGTTACAGAAAGAAAAATTCGTGAAGCTTCTAGATCAGCTGCATAATTCACTTCGAATAGATCTTTCCATGTATAGAAACAACTTTCCAGCTTCTAGCGCTGAAAAACTCATGGACCTTAAATCTACAGTGGATCTTCTTACCAGCATCACTTTCTTTAGAATGAAGGTATTTAAAATAAAATTTATTTCACCTTCATATGTCATTATGAAAATCAAGATATTTTAGATTTTTTTAATTGAATTTTACCATTATCATTTCAATAAGATAAGACAAAGAAAGAAGGCGAACGAAAAACTCGTTTCTTCGTTCGCCTTATACTACAACCACAATAATTTTTAACTCTTCTCATTACATCCTCTTCATCGCTCCACATTACCGAAACACCCTTGAATGCATAATAAAATTGACCCTTAAATAATTTATATCTACAGGTTCAAGAACTCAGCAGTCCACCTCGTGCGAGTACAGTAGTCAAAGATTGCGTAAAGGCTTGCCTTAGATCAACATATCAATTTCTATTCGAAAATTGCTATGAGCTTTTCAACAGGGAATATCAGGTAAATTATCAGATATCTTAAAATAATATAACTATAATACAGATATATAAAGTATATAATTAAATAACTCGACAATTAAAATGTGAATTTAAAAAAAATTAAGAATAATTTTTAATTCAATATTAATAGTCAAATACACAAAGTCAAACCTTCAAATTACTATAATTACTAATCAATCTATTACTTTTAAGGCGGATCCCAGTGACTCCAAGCGTGACCCATCTGACCATGGACCTCAATTGGACTCTGTAGACTTCTGGCATAAGCTGATAGCGCTCATCGTATCTGTGATAGAAGAAGATAGAAATAGCTATGCACCCGTCCTGAACCAATTCCCTCAAGAGTTAAATATTGGACAGGTAATAAATATATTCTCCAAAAGATTTCTTTCAATAATACTGTTTAGTTTTAATTTATAGCTTTATTCATATATTTGAATATTTCTAGTTGTCAGCAGCAACAATGTGGTCACTATTCGCTGTCGATATGAAGTATGCACTTGAAGAACATGAACAGCATCGGCTTTGCAAGTCTTCCGCTTATATGAATTTGCATTTCAAGGTAACTTAATAATGCTAATTAAGACATAGTAAGATAGAAAATGACTTAAAACTTAGATATAACATCTTTATGGTATGACAATTTTAATACCTACATAGCTACATTACTAGTATAATCTTTAATATACCCCTAGTAAAAAATCAGGTATATAAAGAATTCACTAAAAATTTATTACACAGTAAATATCTGTACTCCAGGTTAAGTGGCTGCATACGAACTATGTGAAAGACGTTCCTCCATACTGCGGCGCTGTGCCAGAGTACCCAGCGTGGTTTGAACCCTTCGTGATGCAGTGGCTCAATGAAAATGATGATGTCTCTCTGGAGTACCTTAACGGAGCTTTCAATAGAGATAAAAAAGATGGGGTATGTATCGTGCTTTAACACCGGGTTTCTCCAAGTCTGTTTTGTAGAAAATATTAAATTTGATGCAATTAGAAAGAGTAAGGTGTTACCTTACTCTTTCTAATTGCTTGATTGCATGTAAATTAATCATAACTTATGAAAGTGTTATAAAGTACATATAATTTGAGAAACTGGAACGTAACCTAACCATTTAAAACTAACCATTTAAAATTAGAAATATTATATAAAATATATTAATGTAACTTCTCTATAATAATTTAAAAACTTATTAAGAACTATAAAACAACGTAATCAATTACGATTTATTTTTTAATTTTAGTTCCAAAAATCAAGTGAACACGCCCTATTCAGTAACTCAGTGGTCGACGTTTTCACACAACTAACTCAATGCTTCGACGTGGTATCAAAACTAGAGTGCCCTGATCCCGAGATCTGGAAGCGTTATATGAAAAGATTCGCAAAAACTATTGTCAAAGTTCTGGTGGCGTATGCTGACATCGTGAAAAAGGAGTTTCCTGAGCATCTTAAAGAAGAGAGAGTGGTATTTATTATTGTTTAAGCTTTGGTTTTCTTCTATAACATATCCAAATACCTCAATCATTTCTCAATACAGGCTTGCATTCTTATGAACAACATCCAGCAATTAAGAGTTCAGTTAGAGAAAATGTTCGAAGCCATGGGTGGTACCAAACTCGAACGCGACGCGGCTGATATCCTCAACGATTTACAAGCAAGTTTAAACAGCACATTAGACGAGCTCGCATCAATGTTCGCAATCAGGTATGCTTTCCACAAACTACACAACCTTCCATATCAAATAGCCTATCATAATAATAAATAATAATATACGTGTAAACATATAAAATGCATAAGACTCCATACATCACCAAATTGTACTGTTCCAATCCAGCCTTGAAAACCGCATCACTGCCAGCGTGAAGGAGCTAGGTGACCTGCTGCAGAAGGTGGGTGGCGGCGCGGCCGTGCCCGGCGCACCCGCGCCGCCTGCGCACCACGAGGCTGATGAGGTGTTGCGCCCGCTCATGGATATACTGGTGAGACACACCCATTATCAAGGATTTCAAATTATGTCATAGATCCACAGTCTTATAATTATTAAAAAATATCGTACAAATATACAGTTGTTTGTTTGTAACCTGACCTGATTTTAAAATGTACGCTATATATCTTTCGTTTTATAGGATGGTTCGCTAACGATGTACGCGGAATCGTGTGAGAAGACTGTACTCAAGAGACTCCTAAAGGAGTTGTGGAAGATTGTGATGAAGATACTCGAAAAGACAGTGGTGCTTCCTCCAATGACAGATAAGACGGTAAGTTAATTGACTGTTTATTTTCTAATCAGATTAGCAATCAGTCTTTTTTATAATCTAACCCTTCTACTATATTACTTAATAATAAATCAGCTTAAATCCTAATTACTTCCTAACCCTTTTAATATATAGGAATCAGTTGAAATACAAAGAAGATCTTTAAATTAAATTCTTAATTTACAGATGATGTTAAAGAACCTTACAAATAATGCAAAGAATTTAGCGGCCAATGCAAAGATCGAAGACATGACCCAACTTTTCAAGAGTACAGTCGGTAAACAAGACGTCAAACATGCACTTTCTGGCGTTATGGATATTTCTAAGGAGGTGAGTCATTACCCAAAATTCTCTTTGATCATTCCAGTTTAAAATATCATATTTTGAACAGAAATTAATAATAACTACATCCTGAAAGCTCTTCGCATTCAAAATAAACTTTACTGTCCATTACGAATGGAATGTTTGGATTAAAGCTAATTTTAACTGATCAACTCGCAAACGTTTATATTAATGTATCCTGTCATTTGGAATAATTCTCTTTGTGATAAATATAACCTTAATAAATTAATTATTTTACAAATATTATTTTCTTTGTTGTTTATTAAATACTAGCTCTTACTCGCGGTTGCACTCGCGGACGAATGTTTTATTTATTATCAAGATAACTAAGAGTAGCGTAATGATAGATTTCTTCGTCATGAGTCTGCCTATCATAATATAACTTTAATATAACAATAGTACTAATAATGTATATTATAGTGTGATCAGTCGACACCGCTTCATGAATTATGTACTCCACAGCATCTATCAGCAGAAAAGAGTCTCACACCAAAGCAATGTGCTGTATTGGATGCAGCTCTAGATACAATCAAGCTTTACTTCCACGCTGGTGGTAACGGTCTGAAGAAAACGTTCTTGGAGAAGAGTCCGGAGTTGCAATCTTTAAGATACGCATTGAGTCTTTATACACAGACTACGGATACGCTAATTAGAACGTTTGTTACCAGTCAGCAGAATCAAGGTAAGATGTTCTAGATGTTTGAGAAACATAATCTTAATTGAAAATCATAAATACTGTCTTATCGTAGATGCGGCGGTTGCAGAAGAAGGTAGCGTGGGAGAGGTATCGCTCCAAGTAGATTTGTTCACACACCCTGGTACGGGTGAACACAAAATCACTGTTAAAGGTCATTTGAGTGTTTTTATTAAATCATCTTTTATTTATATTAGACATATCAAAAACATTTTTAACGTTTATAATATATAATTAATTTAAATATTAAATGGCTTCAGTTGTCGCGGCAAATGATCTCAAGTGGGTCATCGCTAGTGGTATGTTCCGTCCGTTTATCGAGGTGAACTTGATCGGGCCACATCTGGCCGATAAGAAGAGGAAATTTGCTACTAAGTCAAAGAGTAATAACTGGAGTCCCAAATTCAACGAGACTTTCCACTTGTAAGTGAACCAAAAAAATTATGTTTCTTCTAATTGACGTTACGAGAATATATTAAATTATTAAATTGGTAATAAGAAAATTGTCACCCAATTAAAAGTGTATTAATAATGGTGTCTGCAGCATGGTGAGTGCGACGGAACAGCTGGAGCTGTTCGAGCTGCATGTGTGTGTGCGTGACTACTGCTTCGCGCGGGAGGACCGGCTTGTTGGCGTCGCCGTCATGCGTCTCGCTGACATCGCAGAACAAGTAGGATTTATTCTAATTAAAATTATACATTATCAATAAATACTTAAAGTAATTCACAACATGTACCGTCATGATACGTCAGTTGCAAAACGACAGACACAGACCCTAATATCGTATTTATCATTCCATATTAATAAAAAAAAATATTAAAACAGATATGGTAGATTTAAGCGCACAAGAAAGAATGCATACGTTGTCTTATTGTTAAAAGTAATCTCTGATAGCCTTAAGGTGAAAGAAAAGATTTGATTAAACAGTACGGAATTGTTAATACGATTGATTAAAAATATTATTCAAAATAGTTCAAAAAACAAAAATTTAATACAACAGTTTTTGGTAATAAATTAGTGATTAATTATTATTATTCATTAGTGGTTAATTATAGGTTAATTTTGCGGAATATATATTTTTTTATCTTATGAAGTGTATGGATTCTGTGTTACAGGGCTCTTGCGCTTGCTGGCTGCCTCTTGGCACTCGCGTCAAGATGGATGAAACCGGATGGACTATACTAAGGATCCTTTCACAGAGACATAGTGATGAGGTTGCTAGGGAGTTCGTTAAGCTCAAGTCGGAAATGAGAGCGGAAGCACCCGCCGGTAGCCAGGGACCGTCGTGAGAATCGTAAGAGAAGCGCCGCGTGATACAGTTCCAACAAGCCAATCCATTAGGATCTTCCAAATTTAGGATTACGACTGGAACAAACCGGTTGTGATATGTTATTGTACTAACGGAATCACAACATTCTGTCCACTTTTGGAAACATTGAAGTTGGGAAGATTTCAAAGCTATTCCATTGTCATCAGACTCAAGAGAACTCGGCGCTCCGGCGGTTACCGGTCAGTGCTCGTTAGTTTCGTTTATATTCTCGAAGGGAGATCGTTTTGTAAATAAATTTACTGTGTTAAGTTACGGGGATAGTAGAATATTTTGCACAAATTCAAATTCATTAGCCAAAAGACTGACCGTAGGCGGCCGGGCGCTGTTACCGCCGATGTTTAGGCATTCACCAAAATAATTAATTAATACGATACATTGAAAATCTATCTATAGTTATATCATGGAACTATTACAATAGCACAAAATATAAAGACAGAACTTTTAATTATTGTATTAAAAGATTTTGTATTTAAGTCATTGACCTCCGGCCGCGGTGTTTCATGAAAGGTGTCGTCATTTTGATGAATGTCTAATATGTGTGGATATCGGAACCCACGACTTATGTATTAATTCTACTTATATGGACCAAACTGTCGTACATACAGACGCATTACATATTCCTTAACCCTTAATATTAAATTAACGTTATTTTACTTAATCATCTTATCGTTATACGTGTACAGTAAATAATATATGGCCTTATGTAAATTATTTCAGTCGTTTGTTGGTACATATGCTTCTATCGGAAACATGTTTAAGTAATGTAATGGAATGAGAGCTCCGTTATCGGTTACTGAATGTTAGTTATGCTGGAATAATGCACTTTTAGGGAAGTGTGAGTGTTCTCTTGAATAACATAAGTAGTATGATTTATTGTAAAATGTACCTTCTCATCTTTTATATAAAGTCCTTTATCCCGTTTTAAGTGATACGCATTGTACTGTGTGATCAATTGTATATACTCGTTAAAAATTATAACATATATCACCTCTTTGATCTTACTTTTTACGCTTGACCTATTTAAAACATGTTATCTGTCTGTCTTTTGTATATTATTGAAAATTGTGATATTGTTATAAAAATACATACATCATACTTATTATATGGACTTACTTTGAAGTTCGTGTTGACTGTCGCTTTGGTTCGTGTCTATGAAGGCGTTGGTATGTATCCGTTTAAAACTCTATATTATAATGTTTGTAAATCCTTTTTAAATTAAACTAATGTTAGACATTCAGTGCTCAAATTGTTTTTGTTAAAATTAGTATCGTGTTTGTAATATCATTATTTGCGGTCATAAATAAAATTATATAATAATAAAGTATATTCTATCCAAAGATAATGGTTAACATACATGATGTTTCGTAAAATCACATGATTTTTTTAAACGTTTGTATTTTTAATGTCCCTTTTTAATGCCTAACCAAATCCCAAAAATATATCCCAAATAAAATTCGAAGCCTTACAAATATTATGTTTTATAACAATATTTTATATGTATAATTTTTTTATAATTTTTAATGGTGCATTAAAAATATAAACAGTTAACAAACACGGGCATTAGATTTTCTATGTATTAGTATTTATCATTGATTACATATCTGTAGATAGAATGTGGTTTGTCTAGTCCAAATCTCAATAATATATTAAAAATATATTTACTCTTTGAACTAAATACATTTCTTGAATTATTTATGTGATTATGAATCCACTAAAACTGTTTCTAGATTTTTTTTAAGCACACAAACAGATATTACATATAGTTTATTTGATTAAATCGTGTGCTCTATATTAGGTATTAGAAGAATTGTTTTAGAGAAATGTACCTTGATTGGTTAGATTTGATGTCATAAAATAATGTACCCTCTTAACCAGTTTATTATAAAAATATTTAATTAAAGTGGTTCATATAGAATACATTTCATTGTGACAATACAAACTTTAAAATCACTTTAATTAAATATTCGTAATAGATTTTTAAAACGTTTTGCATGAATCACAAACCATTATTAACTCACCATTATAATAAACCAAGTAAAAGATGCGTAAAGCTAGTTATAAAGAAAAACGCACAGCATTCATTCATTCATATTTAAACATTACTTTGCCATGACAATACTTGGTAAATGTACTTGAAGGTACTTGGTTACGCTCCAGTATAGTATTAATATCACTAACATTGCATATATGTAAAGGTTACATGTTTAAACACATTATTGAATTTAGAATTTTTATGAAAAAATAAATATCCGTATTTCAAATATAATTTGTTTTGTTTTATTTTAATATCCAGTTAAATTAACTTTATATATTGTCATGAAGTCATGAATTGTTTGAAAAACTCATGTTTTTTGCTAAATTCGATACGTATCAAATTGTTTTATTTTTAATTTTGAATACAGTACAATACAAATTTAATGGATTATAGATTATATAAAATCACGCAAGTATATCTTGAAGTAATGAGTCCTGTAAAATGTCATGTTTCTTTATAATTTTTTTTGTATGTATTAAAAATATGCATTTTGGAACTAAATTTAACTTATAAATTAATGAGTTGAGGTCTGTAGAATATTTTACAACCACCAGGAAGGTGATATCCGAGGTGGTTACGGGGGTTTGTTGAAGCTTACCCACCAAATATTTATTAAAACTCCATGGCATGTTTTCGTACTCACCATAAAGGTTTGTAGAATCCTACCTCAACTAGAATGCATCTGATTGTAAAAAATGTGTTCAATACATTTTATCGACTGAATCACGTTTCCCAAAACTCCATGATACGTATACATACATACGTCACCAACAGGCTATTTAAAATCGTCACCCATTCATAAACTGAAAACACATTGCAAGAGGTGCCCTCGCGCGATACGCACGGCTGTTTGCTATTTTTACATTTCTTGTTAGCTAATACTATTAGTGCGGAAAAATGAGCGGAAACTTCCTTACTATACCCGGGGACGATCCTATTCAGCGGAGATCACGGGTAAGACTTCAATGTTTTTTTATAACATACATTATGTCATTTTGTTTTAAATTATAAATTAAAAAAGTGGTGATTTGTTTGTGTTATATATTATAAGTAATCTTATTAGATGTACTAGTTAGAAAATTTGTAGTTTAACTCTTTTAACATTTGACAAAATCTGTGCATAGATTTTGAAATACAGATGATTATCAAAAAATTGTTGTTAATATTATTATAATTATTTATTTAATTTTTTCACGTTATTTATTGTAAAAAAAAAATCAAATTAATATGAAAGTTTTTTCTTATATTTTTAATTCGGATACTTAACTGTTTTTCAAAACAAACCGCTGATTTTTTACTTTAATATTTAACAGTTGACATTATTCATAACATAAACTAACTTACTTACTTACTAAAACTTTTATTATTGATTGTAATTAAACAATTTAACTATGATATACTTATAAAATATTAAAATAAATATATAACACTAATTTCAAACACTTTCATTGGAATGAATTTTTCATTTTTATGTTTTATTACAGCTTAAATAAAATTTGATGCACTTTATATTTAAATATAATTTATAAATCCTCTCGAATATACAATTTAATAGTTAATACTTTTAACTTGATTCGCTGAGTTCTAAATAAGAGTCTGAGTTTTTAGAGAACATTGAAAATATTATATATGGGTATAATAATTTAGCTTCAGTTTTAAATAAACTTTTTCTGTAGTTTAAATAGTAACATGATAAAAAAAGTATTACAAATAATTATATTAATATTTGTGTTAATTTCATCTATACATACACATATATATTTAGTTGATAGATTAAAGACTCTCGGTCTTTTTCATATATATTTTAAGATATTATCTGTCTACCAATCCAATTTTCTGAATGTCTTTCTATTACTCAAAAACGGATTAATCAAAGTAAATAGTATTGATGGCGATAGAAATAATAGGCTAGACATAAATAATACACCTTATGCAATACCACATACGGCAACGCATTTATTAGGAATAAAACACAGGTAAAGCTAGTCTCAAATAGTTTAAAATTTTTCTGTTTGGCAAATAGTTAGGAATAACTTGTCACTTTATTATACTTCCACTTGATATTTAGGCGAAGGGTTTGGGCGAAGGATTTTATTTACTATTAGGATGAGTAAGAACAATGATGTATTTCTATATAGCCTTCCTTATGCACCTATGTCTCATAATCAGAAAGACTTTTTGAAATCCATAAGATAATTTTAAAGAGTAACGCATATATAGAAACAAACTATTATAGTAACAAAGAATTTTTTTTTTAGACGATCCAAGACGTACAAATGTTTTTATATTTTGTTTGACTTTGAAAATAAGTAACATTTTAATTGGTTCTATTTTTAATAAAAATATATATTTTTTTATCATATCTTTTCAATATGTATGCATGTATTGAATGTTTGATATTGGATGAATCTTAAGTCAAAATTATCCATTTATCGCAATATTTTAGATATCACGATCGATAAACATTATTTACATAAACATATTTCTATTATAGACTTACATACGCCATGTTCTGGCACTAATACTGTTACATAAAATTAAGTACGTTGGTCTTAGAGATTTGTAGTCTCTTACATCTTATACGTCTGTTGGCAGCTAACTAAATAGCTCAGTCGGCAGATTGAAACGGTATCCTAAAGATCGCAAGTTTGAGTCTCGCCCTGTTGTTTTTATTTAATTGTATATATATAAAAATAAAACAATATAGTATTGATCATTTCACCAAATATAAACATCATTTAAGGTTGCAATGATACTTATACTCATATATTTGTAACTTAGGATATGACTAACATATAAAAAAATATATATCAAATCAAACCTCATTGGTAATATAAATTAAAAAAAAAATTTGTTTTGTTCAATATTAAAAAAGTTCAAATTTAAACTCCAGTAAGTGAGATCTCAAATATAAATTATTGAGATGAAGTTATATAATGTTATTCAAACATAATTCGTATTAAGAAAATAGTCCCATAATATAATTTCAAGCACTTCTTATAAGTAATAATCTAATTAATCTTACGTAATATAGATAATTACACAACTTTGTATGCACGCAATATCTAAATACTTAAAGGAAAATTATATAGTTTTTATGATATTTTACTTATAAAAAATTATTCAACTAAAAAATAATATTAACATAATAACAGCTTATCCATAGAATATCTCTCCATGAAACATGAAATTTTTTGAGCGATTAAAAAAAATATTTAAAAATATAAACATTTTTTTTATGTTCCAGAAATTATTTAAATAAATTACAACTTAGAAATATTATTAAAAACGTAATGCTTTTATTATAATTATTTATCTAAATTTTGTCTATCAGTAATATAACGGGTTATCTATAAGAGTTTTATAAATACCCTTAGGTTGATTCCACTTAAAAAGTCTTAGTGGGACAGCTCATATAAGACCGGAGTATATATACTTGTTACATATTATTCTAAACGTAAGTTGGTATTTCAAATGTGAAACATCATCTAATTTCAAAAGTAATTATTTTCATAAATTCAGCTTCTAATAAAAGTAAGCCACTCATACAATTTAAATTTCAAAAATAAAAAATCTGTTTAAGAATAGTTAATTCGCGTGTGATGAGGGGATATTCTCAAATAGGAAAATTTTAGCGAAGCTGGTAATAAAAAATTGTGGCTATCAAAGAATTATCCATTATGGGTATAGAACCCATAAATTTTACTTCAGCAATCCGGACAACTAATCACTAGCTGAACAGGCCATCTTTCTTGACCATCTCTTATAAAGGTATCCTGATACGAAATTAATATTTAAAAATTTTGGATATTCGGGGGTTTATTACAAATTAAAATAAAGAACATCAAGAACAGTATACTGTGCACAGACAAGTGTCCCAAATGGGACTCGAACCCACAACATTGATAACCACGAGACGATGGTATAGTCTCCACAGTTTGATGTTAATATAAATTAGAAGGAATTAAAAGAGATGTTTTTTTTATTCCATTAGGTTGAGCCGATTAAAGAAAGTAGGTTAATGCAGGATAATAGATAAATTCACAATGCTTACTTTAATATCTTAAACGCTGTTTTAAATACTTTATTATTTTTATAATATAATTTAATTATAATGATTTCTCAGTACACGAGTACTACACATTTCAATAAAACTATTTTACGGATATAACTCGCGTTTATTTTTACGTTTTTTAATTTAACTCGACGCTACGTTTCGAATGTTTTGCAGCAAATGTGTTCGAGGTAAGACGAGATGATGGTGTTATTTAATTATTTTTCATTTATTGTCTTAATTAAAATTGCAAAAATGAAAAAAAAATTTAAATATTAACGTTTTTTTGTTCTAAAATTATCAAATTATTTTTTTTTGTATATATACTATTTATTAATGTTTTTGAGTTTTTGGTTTTTTATATATATATTTTTTTGTTATGTTATTTTGGTTCTATGTAAATGTATGTCACGTATAAATAAAGTTTTTTTGATTTGATTTTCATTTGCAATATTTATTGTATTTTACTTTACGAAAACAAAAAAAAAATTAAGCCATAAAATTGTTAAAACCTATTATTCAGCTACAAAATAAATTGCAGTACGTGACCCCAAATATATTTAAATACGGTCGTTAATCTTTTCTTAATATACTAAATTCCACACAATAGCACATAGTTGAGAAGAGAAATATTCGTTACAACGTTGTATCTGTGGACCATCGCCAAAATCTAACTCCAAACCATTTATTCGTCGCATTAAATCTACGAAAAATATAACTCACATATACGAAGGTCTGAGATTGACCTAAATTTTCTATAACACGTTTTATTGTACCGTTTAATATAACACGTTTATTGTACCGTTTAATATAATTAATGATATGTCACACGTTTATATACTAGCTGTTACTCGCGGTTCCACCCGAGTTTATAATTTACTATTAAGATAATAGAATAGCGTTATTTTAAATAACATATAATATCCTTCTTCATAAAATTTCCTGAACTTTCCTATCAAAAATAAAGATAAAGATAAAGAAAGATTTAAGAACAAAAATAAAGATATTTCGAAGATAACGCGATAAACAAACTATTAGTATATTTGATGTCATATTATCATTCTAAAATATTCAAAACATAAAACAATGAATCAAATCCAAATATATATATATAGAAATTAAACATAAAAACATTCTAAAATTAGCAAAATTTCATAATAACAAACAAATTTATCATTGGAAACATTTTACTGTTTCAATGATTCCCCAGAAATATTCCCTAGCGAGTCGGAAATTGAGTCATCTCCTCAGATTGAGCGTTTAAGTGAAGCTGGGCAAGGTCGTGCCCAGATATGTGTCATTCTATTAATGGATTAACTGGACATTTATGTCATTTTAATTGAATTTACATATACCTTTATATTTTAATTTGTTTCATTTATTTACTTTATCAGTTGTTATAGTTATACTTATTTATTTATTTATTTAGATAGATATACATCTATCTAAAACATATAGTATATAGTTTTAATATAGTATTTGTGTATTTAAACTCAGTTTATTTCGGAATTAAACAATTATTTTTTACTAGTTCCTTATCGTATATTTTGTCAACTAATTTATGGATTTTTAACATAGTATTCCGAAAACGTTAAAACATGATAAAACCGATTTTTTGTAATGTTTGACACAAAAAAATGATTTATTTTTTATAATAACAAAAAAATTGCATTTAAAGTAAATAATTGTTGATTTACAATATAAATTATTTCTTTAATAATCCAACCGATTTCATTTACTATTAGGATAGCTTACAGCAATAGTGTATGTTATTGATAGCCTTGCTCATGAACCTGTATATCAGAAATAATTTTTCAAATCCATCTGATAGTTTCGAAGATAAACTCTTTTAAACAAATAAAAAAAACTTTAATACTTTATAATATTAGTATAGATAATAATTCCAACAATGATTCATAACAATATTTTTATTATATCATATATTATTAAATTAATAAGAATTTTGTTTCTTGATATAGAAGGTTAAATTTATAAAGTGAATTCTCAATACTAAATATGATATATAGAGATGACCAAGTATGAATTCTATTCCGGATCCTGGCAGGTGTTGGCAGTCTGTCTTCTATAAATCTTTGCTAACATAATTTTGACAAACAAACTGCATTGATTTATGATATATGAATGAAGGCGGAAATTATATTTGAGTGAATGAATAATGCTAAAATTAATAAATAAATAAAATGGAAGGAAGATCTTGTTATGAAGGTATAGGAAATTAAAGTAAATTAATCATAAAAAAAATTTAATTGATTAGTACATTTTTTTTTTTTTTAAACCTAACTTATTTTTATAAAGCTATGTGCTACAATAAATTTTATTTTCGCTTTGAACAAAAAAAAGTAACATTATGAAATAATTAATATATTTCAGTTTCATTTAATTATTTTTACTTTCGACAAATTTTTCTGAAATTTATTTTCTCAAATTTGGTCAAAATATTCACCCGAAACTTTTTTCTTTTTAAGATTTACGATACAAAAAATAGAGACATTAGAAAATTATAAGATATCTTTTTCGTGCGTGAAAATTACATTTATAAAAATTAAACGATAAATATTTAATAATATATTTTCTAAAAGCGATGTACTCGATGAAAGTAAAAGAAACCCAACAGTGTTCTTTACTTATATTCAATTATGTATTTTCAATAATAACCAAAATATATAATACCATATAATATTTATTTTTTCAGTTTCAAAGCCCGAGAAATGAGTCCTTCTTCATCCAGACTAAGGTTTAAAGATTTTATGTCAGAACTATTAGCAATATGACCTTAATCTGCAAAGACAAGTCACTGCTCTTTACAATTAAAACTTCTGATAGGGATAAATTGCTCTGTTCTAGTATTAAGTAATCTGTGACCTACGTATGACTTAAGGACTTTTAAAGGATCAAACATATATACTAATATTATAATGGGAAAAGTTTGTTTGTTAATTAAACGTGCTTGTTTTAAAACAGCGCGTGTATATATAAAATATTATAAAGTTGAAAACATCAATTCTTTAAAATACTTTGAAACTAGCATATAGATTTAAAACACTCTTTCTGATTATGACAGACAGGTTCACGAAGGCTATAGGCTAAAACATACTACTACTTTAAGTTATTTTACAAGTCAATAAAATCGTTCGTTTGCATGTAGAACCGGGAGTATAAGCTAGTGTTTAAATAAAAATCAATTGAATCATGATTAAATTAAAATTAATTTCAAAACAATGTTTAGATGTCGATGTAGAAACCAAATTATTTTGTCTCTAGCTAAAAACAAATACTATAAGTCCGTATATTTTTGGCATATAAATCGATATTTAAGCTCAATTCACTAATGTATTTAAATTGGATATTAAGTCAGCAGTTTTTATGCCGCCTTTGAACATCTGCATAACAAATTTAGTTAACGGATACCATAATTTAATATATGGGGAAGAATGGGAAAATTGAAATTGACACTGAAAGAAAGAGAGGTAGTTTAATCAATCAGCTATCTCACTTACAAAATAAGAGTTCTTGTTACTCCACCTGGTCATTTTATAATATTTTATGTATAATTTCAACTCACTTTAATATCAATGAAAATAATTTTAGATTTGGAATGGAACAAATATCTTCAACTTTCAGCGACTTCAGCCAAACTTTTGTTTTCACAGACATTATAGTAATTAGTTTTTTCTAACGAGTTGGCCTTGAGACAAATGTCTTATGTCTTGCCAATCTTTTAAGCTAGTTAAATGAATTTCTATTATTTAAACATACCGTATAATGTTCATTTTAAACAATATATATAAACGCTATATTAATACTAATAATTTCTGTCGCTGTTCTATAATTTATTATAACTATTGTCAGTGACTTCGACTATATAAATCCATCCAATCATTCTATTATCCAAACTATTTTTTTTTTGTTATTAAAGTTCCACTAATTTTTGGGTTTCTCCTTGAAAGAGAAAGAATATTTCTGTATGAATGCATTGACATACGTTACTATGTTGTTATAAATATAAAAAGATCTTATTAAATAGTTTAATTTTCCCCAACAGAGTTCATCACTAACTGATTTAATATCAGCATTCGACAACAAGGCACAAGCACACAGCGACCTACAAAAGATAACAGCCTTTAGCGGAAGCTTCGACAAAAACGTCAAACCCACCTTCTCCAAGGATGAATACGGGAAGTAAGTATTAATAAAATTTTCTACATCATTTGATTTGGTCCTTTTCGATTTGATTTGATTTGGTCCTTTTCGATTTCAAAACGAAAAAACATGATTTAAATCATAAAAAGAAATTAAATCTCACGATGAATTAAAGCCGAGAATAAATACAACCTTAAATGAATTGTACAGATCTCAGCGCAATCAAATTAATTCGTTTGTTGCATAATATATCAAATTAGTCTCTTTAATTATATTATTACTAAATTCTTATATATTGCATACTTCATTAATTTATTCACCTCGTTTTCATAACATTATGAATTGCTATTTTGCCCTTCACTTTGATATATACAGAGATTTCTGCCAAAATTTCTTTATCCGTCAGCAGAATCACGACGACTCTATGATTTAAATTATCATCAACTTATCAAAATTATTTTACTATCAAAAGAATATTAAATCTTTTGATAGTGAAATAATTTCAAATTCTTGATGAAAAAATTGCTTTTTAAATTTTTTGGGGTCATAAAATATTTATGAAATAAAATAAATTTTTAAGAAAAAAATTTTGACAATATATTCTAATTATATATGATTATTTATTTATATTTTGTTTATATTTTAACTTTCACAAATATACATACGTAGAGAACATCTTTCATACTCTATGATTGATAGTATCGTTGTAATGTTAGAGTGAACGCCGTGACGTCACAGGTTACATTAAGAAACTCATTTGGGGGTTGTCGTTATCATTTTAAATGCTAAAATACGTTAAAGATTATTGTAAAACCAATCATAAAGTGGAGGCCTTCTGACCGGACACATTGGTTCCTGAGATCTACGCCATGTAGACTGTACGAGAAGATTGTATTAATAATCTATCCCCTAATAAAACGTCATTATTGTATTTTGTGTCAAGCATATTTTCATTCACAATACTTTATATTTACCTTCTTATAAAAACATTTCATCTCTTTGAACTGCAGACATTTCAATTGTAAACATCATTGAAATCTTCAAAGAATTTGTACAACTTTGTAACTACACTGTAACATCTGTTGTTCTTAATAATACGTATGAAATATATTTCCGAATCGCACTATTGTTGTTTTTACATTTACCTTCATATCTGCTTCATGTTTTTTACTATCAATACCACACATGAGTTGTATGGTTTATTTTCATTTATTAATTTCTATTTCATGAAGCTTAGTTTCAAGATTTCCTGATTACTTTTTATATATAATTATTCGACTGCACTCGCGTAGATTTTATCAAAGTTTCAATGATTACTGTCGAAACCGTCCGTCGAACAGGCTCCGCACTCATTAATTAGGGACTCGGGTGGATTCGAAACTAGTCGGACAAATTCCGATATAAAATATTTTACGTAAATACAATCGACTAATTATTACGAAATACTTAAAACTTTGAAGTAAATTAATTACTATTTTCAATAGTAATATACTCATAGTTAATTAAAACTATTAAGTATTTAAATAATTAAGCAATAAAATTAAGATATTCATTGAATTAGTTATATAAGATTAGGTTATCTTTATTTAAATTCAACGGTATATTGAGCCAGAGGGAATTCTATCAGAAAAGCAGTTGAAAGATATAATAACATTTCTTTAATATCCTTCTACTATTTGTTGTCCTACTTTCTTTTTATTATAAATTAACTTTTCATTTAATTGTTTTTCAATCATTGATTGATATTAATATTATATTAATACTATATGTCTTGAACAATTTTTTTTTTGTATCAGGAAAAGTTTTTTTAGTTCTCTGAATATTACTTAAAGTATTATATATAATGATATTTCATTACACACGCTAATTTTATCAAAGCTTGTCCAACTAGTTTAAGACTTTAAACCCGTGAACAGTTCACGCCGTGACTCATCAAGTGATTTTTAAACAAGGGTCAAATTCCGATAAAATTAATATAAGTACAGTCAAACAGTTATATATAGTAGTAATAATGGATCAAGAACGTCAATATGAAATCAAAATGTAAGACTAATAAACTATATTAAACTAAATTTTCCATATGACGTGTGTAAATTATATTAAGATGGGAAGCAAATTTGTTTACTAACAAAATGTTAAACTCGGCGTTTTATAACAAGATATATTTGTAACCATGACCTAATTCCAGATCGGACACATGATTTCATTTGTAAGGAATGTATTGTTCAGAAATCACTCTAAATATGGAGGTTATATTCTTTAACGTCTTATTAAAATTGAAACTTTGTTATTGGTTTTCAGAATAATGTTTTGAAAATGGAATTAAAATTTGTAATTAATATTTAAATCGAAAAAAACTAATCTTGTAGGAATAGATATTATAATTTTTTTTTTTTAATAATCTCGAAGACACCGAAGGATATGCACAGAAATAGCAGAGACAAAGAATCACACACACTCAAAAACAAAGTCCATAACTTCGCCTCAACAAGCTCGATAACGATTTTAACCATACTCTCACTCTCAAAATCAAAATATAACATACTTTTTGGCTCACAAATTTATTACTCTTTTACAGTATTATCGAATATTTGAAATTAAAAGAAAATATATTTTGTTTCAGACCAATCCCAGGATCTAAGACTGAGCATAGAGGTGCTGAAGCTCAGGCCAGAGTCTGCACCGAAATGAAAGAACTGTGTGAAATAATAAATGAATATGGAAAGAATCCCTGTAAGAGTCTCTTACCACCAGAACTGAAAGATTCTACCAAAGTTATTTCTTTTGGTGAACTTTTTACGGTAAGTTGTGTTTAATTGTTTTTTACTAAGATAGTATTCATCATATAAATTTGAAGTTGGACATGAGTTTTTATTATCTAATATATATGCACATGATAAAGTATGTTTATAGGTTTATATATCTGTAACTTTTATTCCTTGCAGTTTTGGCTTATGTTGTAGTTTAAGATGTTATAGAAAACTCTTATGTTGTAGTTTAATCCCTAATGTACTACATATGTCTTTTAAATGGAATTTCTTATAATGTACCACAATTTGTTTGTAAGGTAATTAATTTAAATTCTGTTAAGAGCTATCTTTTCGTCTAGACCGTTAAGAATTAACGGGGGGTTTACTAGTAAATTTATATGGATGGAAGTAGGTTCTATATTGTTATGCGGATAAAGAGGATTTTTAGTACTCGGCAGATCTTTTTAACCCACAGTCTTTTTAAGAGTAATCTACTTTCATAAGGGTCATATTATATAAAATATTTCTATTATATTGGAAGCATAGACTACTATTAGATAAAATTTTGGACATTTCTCAAGATTTATTATGTTTTATTTAAATTACAAATATTTTTTCATAGTTGTGATTAACCAGAACTTTAGATTAAGTAAGATGCATTTTGCTCGTGTGTCGTCCTTCACCGATTAAACTGAAATAGAGAAGAATTTTATCATAAAAATATTTATTTCTGGCGGACATTGAACCTTGGACCTTTGAGTATAATGATATTCCAGATGTTAATATAATGAAAAAGGACCGAGATTATTATTGAATAGAAAATAATTTCAGAATTTTCTTTATGATTCTTGGTGTGATCTTGGATTTTATTTAGAATAAGAAACATTCCGATATATTTTATTTGTTAAACTGAAATTTCATAAATGAATTCAGTTCCAGCAAAATTAAATATACGTTTTAAAAGTAATTTTTGTATTCATAACTGAAGTATTGAAGGTCATTTTAGGATATTTTATTGGATAAAATTATCGAAAATGAAACACGATTACATTAAGGAAAAAAATCAGAAAAATATGTATATTTTGCAAAAATCCAATGTTATGTCTAATACAGCTTTTTCGCTACAGATTTAATTTAGTATTTACGAAATATTTTTAAACTGACAAAAATAATTGAAGCTGGACCAGATTGGGCCAATCTTTAGATACAATCTTGTATACATTTAATTTTTATATCGTTAAATAAATTTAAATAATTTCTTTTAAAATAATAAATATTTACTGTAATTACAGTAAATTGCCTATCGTCGGAACAAATCTAAAATTAGTGTTGTCGAATGGATAATGATCTTGGCAACGACAGAGATGATACATGTTGAAAATATTCGAACTCTGTGACGGCCGGTGAGAGCCATTGTTAGTGATTATATATAGTCTGTCTATACCACGCTGTTACGTGACATTGGAAGATGTTAAATGTTTTTTTAACTAACTTCCACCCACAGCTTCATCTGCAATGATTTCTTGACCATGATACTGTCTGTTGAGTTATTTAATCTTAGTTTTGCATTGTTTTATCTCAATTTACTGTACTATTAAATAAGGTAGGCAATTTCTTTTGCTACCTTTTCAACAAAATTCTTTATATTTCAAGAGATACTAATAAAACCATAATAAATTATATACCTGAAGCTTCCTCAGGAATTACACTATCATTTCGTGAAAACTATATAAAAATCTCTTCAGTATTTTTTAGTTTATTGCGTTCATACAGACAGATGTGGGCGAGGAAATTTGTAATATATAGAGATTTTCAGTATTAGTAACAATGATTTTAAATATAATTTTCTTTTCTTCTTCTTCTTTTCATCAGTTGTTATTGTGTCATAAAATTATTTAAATTATTTTGTAATATTTTCATGGATCACATTTTGAACGACCAACTTTTTATCCAATCCTATAGTTCTTAATTTGGAAACAGATTTTCGCCTGAATTACCGCAATGAAATTTCTCAAATAACTACGGAGATACCTATAATCAAACTTTAAATCAAAAGGTACGCTTGGTTACCCTTTTGACAATTAAACACAACTTTTCGAATTATCCAATATCTAATTAATTTTTAATAATTGGTTTTATTTTATTTAATAGTTTATTATCAAGTCTTATTTTGTTATAATATTTATAATAATTCTATCGTTTATAAAAAATTGTATAAGATTATATTTTTGTACATAAAATATATATAAAATGATACATTAACGAATGCGAAAACACTATCAAATTTGTTTACCGAATCAAATCATTTATAAACGGACGTACTTCATACCAGACAGATTTGTGGCTCCAAATTATGACGTCACTTGACATTCCAACGCCGTCACGGCCGACTGTCGGCAAGCGTTGGCCAGCCTGGGCCAAGATTTAAATTTGGCATACATGTACTAATGACCGACCGTTCGCTCGTAATTAGCCACATAAACATTATGCCGGACGCCGAATATGGAATCGCGAGCAGTGATCGAAAATAAATCTGGAACATTTTCCGGATATGCTTGCGTACGTCCAATGTCGATAGATTTGACTTGGCTTAAATATTATTTATTTGGTTGATCTAATATTAAATTTCTGGTTGATGAAACAAATTTATTATTTCAAAGTTATTTATATTATCAATAATATTATGAAATGCCCATTCCCGTCTTGACAAATTCATAATAAAATTTTATGAATATTAAAAAACTACTATAATAATCTACAAAAAAAAATAAAACAATAAAACTACGAAGTAAAATAAACAGATATTTAGTTATACGCAGCACATATATGTTTTTAATCATGCTATAAGACTTTCACAAAGTCACATACTTTTACATTAAAAGAATGCTAACGAAACCTTTACACAATTAATATATATATATATTTATTTATTTTTTTATTTATTATATATTTTCAACCTAATTTTGTTGTGGTTGGTTACGTCACAGTCTTTTTTTTTTTTTTTTTTTTTTTTTTTTTATGGAAAAGGAGGGCAAACGAGCATGCGGGTCACTGATAAAATGTGATCACCGCCGCCCATGAACTCTTGCAACATCCGAAGACTCACAAGAGCGTTGCCGGCCTTGGAGATATGAATAGACGCCTTTTTTGAAGGTACCCATGTCGTATCGATCTGGAAACACCGCCGAAGGAAGTTCATTCCACATCTTAGTGGTACGTGGAAGAAAAGTCCTTGAAAACCGCACAGTAGAAGATCGCCACGCATCCAGGTGGTGTGGATGGAAATGCAGGCGGTGACGTGCTGTGCGGTGATGGAATTCGGCGGCAGGCATCAGATCAAATAGCTCTTCGGAACACTCCCCGTTGTAAATGCGATAGAAGACGCACAAAGAAGCCACGTCTCTACGCAATGCCAAAGAGTCCAGCCGTTCACAGAGCACCGGGTCCCCGACAATCCGTACGGCTCTCCGTTGTACGCGGTCAAAAGGAAGAAGCTGATATTGGGGTGATCCGGACCAGAGATGAGAGCAGTACTCCATATGTGGCCGAACCTGCGCCTTATAAAGCGCAAGTCTATGGCCAGGATTGAAATACTGTCTCGCTCTATTGATCACACCCAATTTCATCGAGGCCAACTTGGCCTTGCTCTCCAAGTGACCACGAAACTGACAGTCGCTCGAAATGTCGAGTCCCAGTACTTTGATACTTGGCGAGGCATCGAGAGGTGTGCTATCGAAGAGCGGCGATACGACAAATGGGGTTTTCTTAGTGGTAAACGCGCAAACCTGTGTCTTTTGGGGATTAAACTGAACGAGGTTCAGTTTACCCCATTCTGAGACCGTCCTCAGGGAGGTCTCTATAGAAGACACAAGTTTCTTTCGGCACTCGTCGACGTTTTCCCGAGAGAGACCTGCACGGCCGGAATATACCGCATCCCCAGTGCTGTCATCCGCATAACAATGTATGTTGGAAATGTCCAACATATCATTGATGTGCAAGAGGAACAGGGTTGGGGATAGCACGCAGCCTTGGGGTACACCAGCATTCACGGGCTTGGGGTCCGAGCAAAAACCGTCGAGAACGACCTGTATGCTCCGCCCAGTGAGGAAGCTGGTGATCCACTTGCATAAACTCTCGGGAAGCCCATAGGAAGGAAGCTTCGAAAGAAGCCCCTTGTGCCATACACGATCGAAGGCTTTCGCTATATCCAGACTAACTGCCAGACCTTCTCCCTTGCTTTCAATAACCGCAGCCCAACGGTGTGTAAGATATAACAGGAGGTCACCAGTCGTATTGTTTTTCATTTCCAAGGTTAATTGAAAGCCACTCCACGTTTAGAATAACTCAGCCTTTTTCCTATTATTTGCGAATTCTTTGAAATACTTTTAATATATTTAAAGAATATATTAAAAGAAAAAGAACGGATAAAAAATATTTATGTTTTCTTTAAAATTACTAAATGGTTATAGATATGTCTATTTACGTAATTTTTTTTATTTATAATTAATATTAATAACAAAATAAAAAAGTGTAAGTGATTAGAAATGTAATTTACTTAAGGAATTATTCCAGAAGAGTCCAAAGTTGGACGTATATTTTACTAAAAGACTCATTAATCTTAATTTATACCATTCCCTTGCAGATATACACAGTTATCTCAGACAAACTCGTTGGGATCTTGCTTAGGACGAGAAAATACCAGTTGACGTTCTTCGAAGGCGAAGTCTTATTCCAGGTATTATTTATAAAATAGGCTTATACAGTTCATTTATTAACATTATTTTAAATTAATATCTACCTTCGTTTCAATAATTCAATTTAGATGACAAAATTTATACTAATTATGAATTTAATAACGTTGTTCTTAAATTTTAATGTACAAGTTACATTTGCAAATGGCCAGTTCAATGTATATATTTAAACTTTCGTGATCCATAATAATTATATGTAATTATCCAGTATTATTAACGTAAATATTATGAAGATTGCGTCGTGAGTTCATTTGCGATTCAGTCGTGAGTTCATTCTATGAACTTTTGAATAAAATCTTAAATAAGTTTGAAACTAATTGACCAAATCCCGATAATATTTACGTGAGTACAGACAGACAATTATATGTAAATATTCTTATCCGGCTGTGGTTACCTAATTTGTCGAGATATTTGTCGCTTTTCCTTCCACAGTACATTCATACTCCGCTCAGGTCCCTATATGAGTTCAGTCAGTTAACAAGAAAGTCAGAAATTCGCAAAAAGATACATCATTACAATCACATAAAACATACAATAGTATTAATATGTATTGTAGATATCAGGGGAGGCCAACCCGTAGATCGCGGTCTCTAGGCCAGTCGATCTTGGCCAAGGAAAAGGCTATTCGTACCTATCTATTCCCGTCCTAAATATTACGAAAATTATTGAAGTATAGTTAAATAATTTCGAGTTGGTAGATCGCAAAGATTTAGAAAGGCAGACAGAGAACTCGAGTCCGATTGAGTTGGCCACCCCTGCTATATATATTACTCATGAACCACGAAAAGAAACAAATATATGGCTTATATCATCAAATTTGCATACAACTTTCTTTTTTTTTCATTTTTTTTTCTTTTTTTTGTTTCATGTCACCAGAAACGAGATGATGATGTTCCAATATTCTTGATGCAGCCCATAGCAGACATCCGAGCGTACTGTGACAATAAGGCATTACAAGCAAGACGATCAGTGTCCCCTATGCCTAATTAGCTCCATAAATTAATAATAGTAAGAAAAAAAAATGTGGAGAAGATCTAATTTAAATATTTGTACATTTTTAATTTAAAGGTATTTGATATTATTTTATGTTAAGTACTTAAATAATGTTTTATTATATGTAAGATTTCATTTAATATAAGTCACTTGGTGTAACTGAAGGAAATAAATTCTCAAAGAGTAATTACTAATCAAATAAACGAGATAATTCTTGTCAGGTTGGTCAGACAAGTTATCAATACAGTAAAATCAATTATCTGTTTGATTGATTGATTAATGAATTACTCGTATATGTAATGTAATAAAATAAAAAAACAAAGTCTCGAAAAATTACTAAATTGTTATTCGAGGTCATTAAATTTATCAAAATATATCTTACACCCTTTTATTGGCTTAGACAAAGACGAAAAATTGGATTGTTTAATTAAATCTTATTAGAAAAATATTCTATTAACTAATTTTAATTTAAAAAATAGTGTAATAAAAACGATCACAATGAGATTTCATATTGAATTAATAAAAAACTTCAAATAGGACTCACAAAGAATTAAATTTAAAATCTATATTCAATATATTAAAATCTTTACAAGTTCTTCTTATATAATATTATTAAAATAGGTAAACATAGTTTTAATATAGAAAAATAATGTAAAGAAGGGACCTATTGTAGTGTTGTGTTTTGAATAATATTTTGAAAGCTTATTATACGAAAAATATCTCGCACTGTTAAACTTAATTAAATTGAAAAAAGTAATCAAATTTGTTTTAATTCTTTTATAATTTATTGTATAGTTTGAAAACATAAAAAGTAATTATCTACTCTATTAAGAATATCTTAATATTTATAAGAGTTTTTAAATTAAATAACATATATAAAGATTTGTAAATATTGTATGTTATATGTGTTTGTTGGTTTTTAATACCGATTCTAGTCATCTTAATGTTCTTTTAATGTATAAAACGCACATGAAATGGAGACTGGCAAAAAATTAACTTCCTTGAAATAAGATTTAAAAAAACACAAAAATGTTAAAAATACGCATCGCATTTATATATCAAACGATGTGCTAAAGTCCTAAAACAGTGGCTGCTAAGTTGTTTTGTGAAAGAAGTAAGACATTATATTTGAGTTACTCAAGTCAAGTTAACTTTAAAAGTCAGTCTGCATAGTGTTATTTTTGTCATGTCTTATTGTACGTGTATAATAATTAAGATAATTAAATTGAAAATAATAAGACATATATCTTTTATTTTATCACACAGTTTTTTAATATATTCTTTTTTAAGTAGTGTTTGTGTGTATATTGTACTTTTACTTCATTAAGTAAAAAGTAATTTCTTTCAATACATTTACACAAAACAAAAATAACATAACGTAAAAAAACAAAACACAAAAAAGGAATTGAAAAACAATAAAAAAATAATTGTGACATCTAAAACGGTCAACCAGTCAGCTATTACTGAAGTGTAATACTCCATCGCTGGTTTTCAGTGGTTGCCGTACCAGTAAATAAACGAAACGTTTAAGAGATATCGTATTTCAAAAATAACGGGTTTGCTGAGATATGTAGTATATCTTTAATTTTTCGACCACTTATGAACAAGCAAAATTTTATTGAACTTTTTTTTAAAGCAAAAACTTTTATTTAGCTTTATAGTAATGTTAGTTTGATGTCAGGTTGTTTATTGGCTGATTCGCACGAATACCTACTTTACACAGAAGTTGAATTAGTGATTCACCGAAACAGGTTTTTCAGCTAAAACCAAGATCGACTTTTCGGCTTTTCTCTCAGTTTCGAGCGAAACGGAAACCGAAATCTAGGAAAATATATTTAGTATTCTCCAGTACACAATATAAATTTGTTAGTCGTATGTATCTTTTAGGTTATTTGCGAATACATACAGCCAGTAAAATAATAAAAAAATATATTTCAATGCATTTTTTTTTTGTCATTAATATAACCACGAAATAAATATTTGAAAATTTATATTTAAATTAATCGGAAAAAAGCTGGTGAGCACGAATTAGTAGCAAAATTCGTCGAACAATATTCAATAGTTCAACAACACGCGAGTTTCGGCGTGACCGAAAGTTTTTACCAGTTTTTTGGCCGAAACTGAAACAAAGGCCGAAACTGACCGATACTGAAACCGACATTTTAAACGGTTACTATTCTATTTAACAATAAACGAAACGTAAAACACTAACAAGATTAAAAGTAGTTGATTGATTTCTTTATGAGGTTCAGAACACAGCTTGTTTTTAAAAGCTAACATTTAAATATCCATTATAGTAATATAACTAGACCAGTAAACCCCCCGTTAATTCTTAACGGTCTAGACGAAAAGATAGCTCTTAACATAATTTAAATTAATTACCTTACAAATAAATTGTGATAAATTATAAGAAATTCCATTTAAAAAACATATGTTGTAGTATATTAGGGCTTAAACTACAACATAGGAGTTTTCTGTAACATCTTAAACTACAACATAAGCCAAAACTGCAAGGAATAGAAGTTACAGATATATAAACCTATAAACCTACTTTTTCATGTGCATATATATTAGATTAAAATAATAACTCCTTGTCTACCGAAGATACTGTTATTTGTGACTCCGCTTATTTTCCACTTTTCCAGTCATTGAATCAAAAATTGTTCAGTTAAAAATATTATATATTTAAAAATAAAATGCTTTCATTTTTATTGCAAACAAATAAGAATAAAAAAAAAAAGTAAAATATGAATATTTGGAAATTGTTCTTACTTATGTAAGGATGTTAAAAAATTATTAGGAATTATTTGAAAGTTGCACACCAATCTCGGTTTTATTATAATTAAAATTTTTTATATAAATAAAATCAAATTAATAACAATGTTTTGTATGATATGATTCAAAATAAATGATGTACAATTAAAATAAATGATTGTTATCAGGATTTGCCCAATTAGCATAGCATGTAATCGGACGATCCAATATATATATATTTTGGAATTATCCAAATATATATATATATATATATATATATTGTTTGAAATTATTATCATTAAATCCGCCTGTACTTAGGTTAAATTTATAATAATTCGTCCGATAACATGCTATGCTAATTGGGCAAATCCTGATAACGATTGATACGAGTACCTTCAGATAATAGTAATTGTGTATCACGAAAGTCTTAATATAAAAACCGTTAGGAATTGTTTATGAACATGTTAAGCCTATTTAATTTTTTAATTATATAGAGATAGATCAACAATAAAAGCAAGACGGGATTCTGTGAACTCTAATTATTCTAAGGTTTCAGTGACTGACGATACCCACCGTGATAAATCTAAGGTTTATAATATAATTGTCTTTATAGGAACGGATCAAACATCACTTAGGTTTCTTTAAAAAAATCTTAAGATTTTTATTCAACTATTATTCTTTTCATATCGAATTTCTCAATATTTATTCTGTATCTTGACAAAAGATAACTTTTATAAATGTATTTGTAATAATAAATCACTAATAAGTTTTAATAAGGAAATATATTGTAAAAGTGAAAATTATTGTCAAAAACTTTATAACTTTTATAATCTGCGTTGCAAATTTTGTTAATAGATTTTTGATGAAATTTTTAATCACTTTGTATCCAATAAAAAGTCTGAGCTGTGTCTGTCCTCTCATAATTAAACCTGTACTGAGGATAGAAGAAGTCATTAGTGATTCTGCCATGTTGATCCTACCTTCGTCACGTCAGCTATAATTAATTTAAAATTAAAATTATTTTTAAAGTACAGTAACTTTTATTTCAGTTAATACCTTTATGTCGACTACAAGTGCACTATGGCTAGGTAAATAGATTATCTGCGATGAGGGCAACCGTTGGTTTTTTAGTGGGTAGCCTTAAAAATGGCAGCATCCTCTATGCTGCCGGGTAGTCCCACATAACCCCCGGCCGTCACCCCCTGGGCCGACAGGCTACCCGTAACGGGTTTTTCCAACGTAAAAAAAAAAAAAAAAGGTAAATAGATTATCTTAAGGACTACTGAAGAATTATCGATATCATTTAAAATGACTCCCTATCTGATTTCGCCTTAATGTACACATTCTTTAACTTCTTTTTAATGTTCTAAATTAATCTTCTTCGCTTTACTTGTGTTAGCCATGTACCATCAACAAGAACAAGACCATCTTGAAGGTTTCGTTGCAAAACCTCTAGAAGTTTTTAACTTTATATTCTTTAAGAAAACTTTAACTGTCGTAGTCGCTCGTCTCTAGAAGTCTCTTCCTCACAGTACTCTGGATGGTAACGTAAAAGAGTCCTTTTAAACTAAAAGTTAAACAATATTTTATTATATTATATTTCAACGGAAATTTAACAAGTAATAACTTTTAAGTTGTATTATTTTTATTTGTGTATGTATTTGTAAGTATATACTGACCAGTTTTCCACAAATAGATATTATATCATTCAATTTTATTATATTTTTACACTGTCTTATTCCATATATAAATAAGAGATGCGTGTTAGTATATAAGTACCAGACCGCAATATCTCTAACAAGCTGTCCCACCCCAAAGAGTGGCTGGATCTCTAAAAGAGATAAGTAATCCTTTGTACTTTATATATCTTTGTTAATATAGTTAATGCACAAAGAAATAAATAAAATAAATCTTTATTAAAAAAGATACATTTTAAATAATTTTAATAAAGTCATTTGTATTGTACGATGTAATATAAGTTACAGGCTGTTCGTCTAGTTAGTGCGTTGGTGACTTTGACAACTGAACCAAATAATTGAACCTTAATAACCGCATCTTCCAATCCTTTGTTCCCAGATTGTTCTCAGACTGGATATGGTTTTGTATATTTATGTTGGTAAAGGAAACGTTATTAGACGTATTATTTTTTAAATTTTTTATTAAATTATAATTTTGATTTACTTTTGACTAAGAATAATATAATAATTAACTTTACTTTGATGAATTTTAATTGTTTTTTATGTTACTACCAATATTTTTTATTTTCGTAACATAAATGTCACAGTGGAAATCTTAATTTGATTTTAAATAAAATTTAGGTAACACTTAAATCTAGGAATAACATAAGGACTTCATATTTTGCTTTTAAAAGCACATTAACTTAAAAGTCATAATTTTTTAAATTATTCTTAAGTATTTATAAATTAATTAATTAGTCTTTACAGTAGAGAAATATTGTTTGATCGGTACACCCTCATATGGGGATTAACGGTGAGTGCTAAAATGATCCCGTGTCGTCGCACTAAGGCGGATAATGGCCATCGTCGATTTTCGAAAAACTCAGTTTTTCCTTCCGATCTGTCTGTCTGTATGTGTCTGTGTGTCTGTGTGTGTCGAATTTTATTTTTCGAATTTTGAAAAACTAAAGATATATTTGGAATCAGCATCTAAATGTAAGATTCACTTTTCAAAATTATGTTGATTGTCCAACGGGAAGGTGGTCAGATCGACCGCCGAAGTTACCGAAAAATGGAAAAAAATTTTCGAATTTTTAAATTTTTTTAAATTTAAAAATTAATTAATTAATTAATTAATATAATTATTTTAATTATTTTTTTTTTTCTTTTGAGTGTTAATTAATTTGCGAGTTATAATTTGCCGATTAGGAGTTTTTCATAGCGGCAAGCTCGATTGCCGCGTGTCAGATGTTTTAGTATGTAACCTTAAAGTGGCAGTTGCCAGGTAGTCCCTAAAACCCCTCCAGCTATCTTCTTGGCTGTTGAAGTATCTTTTACAGAACAAAAGAAAGAAAACCAGAAACATAGTTACTATGATATTTACATTATGCCATTAAAGAATTGCGTTTAAAAAAACTGTAATATAATATAAAAATACGTTTCAAGAGAATTAATATCCAATTCAATATAAACATTTTTCAGATTCATTCATGTTTCTATGAATTAATTTTTTTCATCTGTAAACAAGATTATATATTTAGAATTTTTATATTTAATAGCTTAGTTATTAACGTGCTGGTAACTTTTTATTTTAATCGGAAACTAAAATTTAAACTTACAATAATATCTAATCTAAAAAAACAGAATATATTTGTACAATAAATACAATTTCGTAGGAGTTAAAACACAAGATATCTTTCATATAAATAATATATAACAGCACATTTCTTAGAGTCGTCCGTCACTGTCGTAGCTGCCGCTACGTTGTGCGCTCGTGTCGCGTAGAGGCATCAGAGGCTGCTACGCGTTTGCTACGCAATCACATCAGTTTAAAAACTTTCAAGTAAAAATAAAATTGTGACTAAATATAGTGAAAATTTGTGTTTTTTTAACATTGTTTTAATACGAATTTAAAAATATTAATCATTTAGTATGTTCATGTGATAAACATTGAAGAAATTACTTAAAAAAATGTAAATAGTTTAAAAACAGTAATTATGCATAATACATCAAATATTTTGGAAACGGACAAAAAACTTTGGGAATATTTTAATGACGAAAAAATGAATATAACGGAAACTGTGCCTACAGACCATGGTTTTGTGGTTGGAGTGTACAGCGCCCTTTTCGTGGTCGGGGCTGCTGGGAACATTAGTGTATTTGTGTCCCTTGTAAGGTCCAGGAGGAGGAAATCCAGAGTCAATTTATTGATGACCCATCTTGCTGTGGCTGATATGATTGTCACCTTTATTGTCATTCCTTTTGAGGTAAGGGAACAAACAATTATAAGTCTTATCATTATTACATTTATGATTATAATTGAGTGATAACGTATTAGTGAGTCATAGAATCATTAAAACTTTTTGCTGTAATCCTTATAATATTTTTCCTTGTAGTAGTCTTCAGAACACTTGGAAAGACTCTTTGCAAAACATAAAATTATTTTACGTATTTTGTTCTAATAAAACTTCCCAAGGATACCATTTTGCTAGTAAGGATTAAAACATCTAGTGATACACATATATATAAATTATGTATGTGTACGTGTTGTATGTAAAAAATTTTCAATCACGAAATTTAATAGCACTATCCCTTTCATATATCTCCAAATATATATTTGTCACAATATTTTCTTCTATGTCAAGTTTCACAAAACTTCAAAATTTAAATAATATATTAAGGTTTAAAGAAACAAACTGTATAGCTTGACTTTGTTGGAGTGTTTACGCGATTAATTACAGCGTATCCACGAAAATGACTCATAGATTTTGAACCCATGGGAGTGATAAGGCGTTATTGGAGTCCCGTTGTTCCTTCTGTAACTAGTATATATAATCTATTTTCAGTAAAATGTGCAAGAGAATATTGATATAATTAATTATTTTGTAGTTTAATAATGACATCTTTCCTTAATTGATGTGTGTATCTCTGAAGTTTGTCAAATTAAATTCCGTATTCTAGAATATTAAAGAAATAAACAAATTTAAATTATATATCATTCGAAATATAGTTCGCATACACTTGCAGAATTGGAATGCATTGCCTAATGGACTTTGAACCACTTTCGTCAGGACTTGAACTATGCAAATTATATTGTCTGTCCATAAATATAAACTGAAACTATTAAATTTAAATTTTCCAATTTTCTTGACTTCGGTTAATTAAAAAATAACTTACATGTTTATGTGTGTGATCATGTGGGTGTCTGTCTGTATGTGTTAGTGTGTGTGAGTGTGTGTGAGTATGAGAGTATATGTGTACATAGAGAAATCGTTATATCGTTGTAATCGTCAATATAAGTATTTGAAACAATTTTATGTAACATTTTTTTTTTACTTTACATACAATTTTATAAAACACCTAAAAGTATAACAAAAATACGCTTCGACTTTATTATAAAATATTTTTTGTTAGACTAGTTGATTATTATACAGTATTTATTATTCTACCTTGAAAGTTATCATAAGTTGGCTTGTTCAGATCATCAGCGTAGGTTTGAAAATATATACAAGACTCTTGACCATATGAATGTTTCACAGTGTGGGTGAAATTATCAACTCTGAAGGTTAGGTACGTGGGCTTGTTGTAAATAATTTATAAAAACAACTAAACGCCCTCTTACAATGAATTTAAAATTACTTTACAATTATTTAAAATAACATTTAAGATGAAAACAATAAAGTTTGGATAATATATATTATAAACGGGTTGTTTATCAAATATTAGTATATTTTTAGATTTTCACGAGTACTAATTGAAATAACATTATTTTTAACGGATTTAACTCGCATATATTAATTAGTTTCTTTTTAATTTAATTTTAACCAGACGTTTCAAATGCTTCAATGGATAGAAGAGATGTATGTGTCCTCAGTCTTTAAAAAAATCTTTTTTCACTAAAATATTTATCGACTACTGTTACTCGCGGTTTCACACGCGGACGATAGATTTTATTTACTAAGATCAGTAGCGTAATGTTAAATAGCTTTAGCCTATATATATATATATATATATGAACCTCATGAAGTGGCATCATAATTAGAAACATTTTTTAAATCCTTACGTTATTAAGCGCGTTTAAACAAACTTTTCCGGTTTATAATATTAGTATATTTTTATTCGTAAATACAAGTAATCATTAATAAGTAAATACTATTATGGAAAATAATCCAACCTTAATATATTTTTGGGTTAAGCTGATTTTGGGTGGAGTGAATTGTTTGCGAAGTAATACCGGTTTTAGCATACCTCTAATAATATATATGTTTAATGTTATATGACAATTTTAGTTAATTATTATTATTAATTTAGTGAAGAATGTTTCGAACTCTCTATGGAAGAATTAGTATGATTTATTATTAAATATTATGTTGTGAATTAATGTTTTAGTAAATTAAATTATAATATAATTAAAATAAAATTCCTGCATAAATCGTGACTAAAGCGCTTTAGCGTTTTGTAAGTTAAAAAAATGCAATATATTTTTTCTAAAATATTAAAAAAAATATGTTTATTTCTAAACCGTTTTATAATGAAATTTACAAAATAAGAAACATGTTATCAAAGGTTTATGAGCTTTAGTTCATGAAGTATCAAATAGAAACCCATTAGGGTTTTAAAGCTTTTACTCTGATATTAGATTGAAAACGAAATGTTGTTTGAACATATATCATTTTAAAATTTCAAAAGACTCTGAAACATTTATTATTTGTATGTGATGTAATCTTTGAAAACAAGTTGAAATTTAAATTATATTTAATATGTTGAAATGTTCAACAAAATAATTTCGTAACTCAAAGTATTTAAGTGCTTTAAAGTAAGAAGTAATTCTTTATGAAATCTTTTTAATACTCAATATTTTAACCAATATTATCGACATGGGATTTTCTTTACAAAATAATTACGGAAAAATATTCTTAAAATAAGATGATTAGAAAAGTTAATTGATTTTGTTAAGCAATGTCACAATAAAATATATTTTAAGATAAATTAAGATTTTCGACTTTAAGATATCCCTCATCGTAAGAAATAACTATTTTTCTTATAAAATTAAGACAGAACCACAAAGAAATTTCATTAATTTGTTATTCACTTATACGTATGATAGTAAAAAAAACAAATTCATATTAAATAACCCTCAACTTCCCACGTTTGCTAACCAGTGCATTGCTACCCTTGCATAAAGAATAGTACGATTATATTGTGAGTTTAGGGTGGGTGGTACCTCATGATCATTTGCAAATGTAGTTATAGATGATATTCATCCTGAAGTAAGCCTTGCCAGTTTGGCCCAATGTGGCCCAATGTGGCCCAGGGATTAATGGAAACCCTCTTGGGTAGTTTGGATATGCTTTACGCGATTAATAAAACTGATAACAATGTTAGATAATTTTAGAACTAAAATAATCACGAATAATAATAATAAATTTTACGATCCTTTTTTTTAGAAAAAAGAGGGGAGTTATATGTTTAACATGTGGTTTGTGTGTATATATGTTGCGACAAAGATCGCTTTTGGCTGTATTTAGTGGAAATAGAAATTGTTTCCAAAATATTCAAGTCTCAATGATACCAGTAATAGGATCTCAAGCTATTGTAACGTTAATTATTATATGTTTATAAAATATTGATTAAATAAATAAATTCACTAGCATTCTTAAATAAAATGTAACAAATTTCAGTTTTAACATTTTTATTAATTTGGTATTTGCTATATTCATTATTGAGAACGATTTCAATCGTGCAACAATATATTTATGAATAACAATGTTCTTTATTATTTAATATATACATATATACGTACACACACGCACACACATACAGACAAACACAGAGGTTTACTTAAAAGGGTTGGTATAGTTATTAAATATTAAGGTGTCTTAAGTAATTATTCAAATGCACGTTTAATATTTTCACTTGAATGATAATTATGCGAAAGGTCGACAGAAGAAGACATGAATATAATGCTTAAAAAATAATACAGCATAAAAGCCTACTTGCGTAAAATAAAATTTTTATGAAATAAAAGAACGCTATCTGGTAAACACAGGTGTGTTACTAATTTGTTTTCAAAATATTAATAAACATTTTGAAGTTTGTAAAATAACACAACAAAAAATATTCAGCTCAGTTTGTTTGTGAAGTTCTTCCCAGACCAGGGCGTGTTTGAAACTCTCGTAGCCTTAATTATTATGTTGAAAAGTGTCCTTATTTAGAGGGCTTTATTTCGTATGATATCAAAATAGTCCCTCCGGACTCTTCTAACTGATATGACACTTCTACTGACACACAAGTGATTACTTATATTAATTCAAAGAATAATGACGTATCGTGTGACTTTCATGTGTACATATGTTTTATATTCATAGTTGAATTTTATGTTGTTTTTTTTAAATATTTAATGACTTCTTTAATTATTTAAGCACCCCTATTGTTATATTTTTTACTATATTCTCACGTTGACTGGTGACTGAATGCTTGTTGGCGTTAAGTCCGCTTTCGAACCTATTTTGGGCAGTAAAGAATAAATAAATAAATAAATAAATATAAATAAATAAATGAACACTCTTATTTTACCTAATTTTACGTTAATATATTGATTAAAAAAATATAATAGAAGAGAAGGTATATTTTGTAGCCTCCAAAACTAATTACAATAAGAATTATTTAGAAATTTCAAAGATTTCCCTTAATATATCAGGTTGAAGGGATGCTAATATATATCTCTTGTCATTCTGTAAGACTGTGTTTACGTTAAAATAAACATATTTATTTATTATAATATAATATACTTGTATAATTATATAATTGCGATCCACTCCAGCTTTACACGGCAATATGTACCTTCAGCATCGAAGGCAATAACAATTTTCATAGCAAATTTTGTCTGAACGTGTGAATGAATTTAATAGAGGGCCATCTATTGATGAGTTACAGCATAAAAGAATATACTAAAATATTAACATGCTGTATGTCATCTACATATAAAACAAAGTGGACATCAAATTCGATTTTCTGTCTTTCATGGAGATATGACAAAGAATAAAGAAATTATAAAAAACAACATTCAGATGTCATAGTGTGAACATAGCTTTAAATTTAAAGCTTAAGCTTAATACTTGTCTTTCAAAGTCTGAGTCAACAGCGCAAAGCTAAACAAGAATTAAACTTCTCGCTAACATCGCCAGAGGGGATTTGGTATGTAACATGACAAAAAACAAAATATTACTAGATTAAAGAATTTCTTAGACGCTTAAAAGCTTATGCGTTTGTTCAAACAAAATTAAAATAATATTCGTACTATCTTTTAATACAATAGCTATTTGTTATACGTATATCAAAATTAAGCTAATTCTTAGTCATAATCGTCTGTCGGTGTAAATACGACCCTCTGCACTAAAGTATGCCAAAGCTTTATCCTAATTTCTCTCATTTTTCATATCAAAGGGTGACCCTCGTTAGTAAAAATATATATATATTCAGACAGACTATGACAGCCGGTCAGAATACGAATATTTTGATTCCGATTTTAGGACAACATGGAGTACTTGCAACTAGTTTGGCGGAGCTTTTACTGCGTGTGAAATTACAAGTTAATTACAAATAATTTATTTCTTAAAATGTTTTTAGATTTTCTAGAGTGATATATATTCGAATGAAACTATTTTACGGATTGAACTAATATTTATTCTTAACTTCCTGATTCAAGAAATTATTGTTATTACCCTGATTTCGAGAACCTTTCCCCCCCTCCCTTTTGAGGTGTCCTGAGTAATTCATTTACTCAATGTAAGCATTTTTATGTGAATGTAAGTGCTTTTTTCGGCTCTAATTTTGCTCAATTTGATTATGCAATTATCCTCATTTTGGTACCAATATATATGTGTTAATATTGTTAGGTTCTTATATTCTTTAGGTTGAGGTTTTTTTTAATATAAGAGGGCTTTTATTAAAAAAACTGCTTATTCTCGATTTCTTTAAAACTAATTGCAAGATCAGGATGGTTGTTATAATAATGGATGCGGGTCAATATCAACAAAAATTCCAATTACAGATTACAATTGATGTATTAGAAATTACAAATGAAAAAAAATACTACCTCATTTTGTTTATTGTGAATATGAAAAAATAAATATCAAATTTATTGTTATTAAGTTATAAATATGCTATATGTGAAATAAGTTATTTATGGAATAGATTTTATTTTGAATATATATAATAATATAACGTTATTCTAAACCAAGGAGTTGAAGCCATAGGGCCCGCATTCATTACCAATTGTTACATTTTTAATTATAACTGTATATTTGAAGTACTTTGAAACAATCGTTTTCGCAGAAAAAATATTTTATTTCTTAATACTTATTTTAATAAGAATTTGACAGAAATATAACTGTTATTATTACAAAAACTTTACTCTAATCACATATTTATCAATGAATGATTTTATCAATCTAGAAAACAAGTCAAGAAATTACTATAACTTCGAAGTAATACGTAGATATTTATAAGTTTCCTAGAAGCCAAGGATCCATTTCGTTCGCTTCGTAACACAGAAGCTAACATCGCCAGTCAAACAAACATATATCAGAAGGCTACATTTTGTGCTTCAATGAATAAGTAAATCTTGTTTACATAAAAACCTTTTGTGCTACAATTGATACAAAATTGATATCAATATAACACATATATACAATATATGAAAGGCTTGAGAAAAGCTTGATAAATTTTGATGCTTTTCGTAGCGTATCTGTCGTAGTGTAATTTTGATTTTTTAACTAGCGTGAAATCTGAGGTCGATTGTTTTGATCAGTTGTCTAGTTGTTGAAATATAGTCGTTTCATTTATGCTTTTCACTTTGTCATTTTCGCACCAATGATTTACGTTAAAAGTGTGAAAGTGACAAAAAATTGAATATATTATACTAGGTATCAATATTTTTATTACTAAGGGGGATAGAGTTACAAATTCAGTTTTTTTAATACTACTTTTTCGTAGTCTATTTTGTTGTATCATAATCTCTACACTATATAGCGAGATTAATAGGACCTTTTTATAATACAATTTGTAAACACACAAACACATAAAACACAGTACACGACACACAAGCATAAAATAAGAGGATATTACATAAACGGACTTAAACTGATTATATTTATTTAAAACTAAAATTAAATTCATTTATTTAGATTAATAATGATTGCATAATTATTTTTTTTTATAAAACACATTATTCCAAATTATTTTCAATTATAAAATATAATAAAGAGAAATAAAAATAGGTTGAACTAAGCTCAAATATTAACAGAGTCCTTTTTGATACTTCAAAGATAAAGCACTTCAAAGATCGTGTTGTAGGTCAATCTATACTTTTCAGATTGGGTGGCGGACGACTAACGCTTGGCTGGCAGGAAATTGGGCTTGCAAATTCTTCTTAGTATTGCGAGCTTTTGGACTTTATCTATCCTCGAACGTTCTAGTTTGCATTTCATTGGACAGGTAAGTTCTAGTTTATTTTCATTTCATCTAATTTAAATTTTATAATAAAATACAATGAAACTTTAGTTTTAATAATAAATTCGTAAATTAATATATAATAGAAATACATAAAACAGGTTTTTTTTATTATACTCTCAAAAATATATGTATTATAATTATTATAATAAAATCTGTTACAATTTAAGTTAGAAAGGTTAATATTCGCTTTAATGTAATAATGTAAGTAATTTGTTACAGATATTTCGCAGTCCTCCATCCTCTACGACTGGCTGTGGCGAGAAATCGAAGTAAAACCATGCTCTGGTTTGCGTGGCTTGTGGCTTTGATATCCAGTTTGCCACAGGTAATAAATATTTACAATACATTTACAAAACACTCAATAAATACGTTAATTAGTTGTTTTACTTTACACTCGGGAAATAATATTAATTGAGGTTAAATTGAAATATTTTTTATTGGACTGTTTTATATAAATATCATTACAATAATTCTTTTATTGTTTTTTTTTAATTAATTATAAGATATTTTTTATTTAAATTAAATCACAAATTGAAACAAAATATACTTGACTACTTTCTTTGCTAAAATATGTTATTATTTATTTATAGAATTCATTCAGAAATAATTATTTCTTAGTTGTCAGAATATTCAAGGAAATGTGAATCATATAAATTAATTATTGCTGAAATTCAGTCCAGCAATAAAAGCTTAACTACCAAATAAATAATTACATTTCTAGTTTAATAAAAAATATATCTAGTCTAATATTATAAAGTAAAAAATATATATTTGTTTAACGAGCTTATGTTCTAAGCTACCCGATGAGCATGAGTCAGATTCAAGAGCAAGGCTATCTAGCAGTACGCTACTCTTATTTATCTTAATAATTAATCAAATTATTTTATTCGCGCGTAAGACCGCGATTAACAGCTAGTATAATAATAACGCAGTAACCTAGTTTATTTATCATAAAAGTAATTTTTATATAAAGGAAATCTTTTTATAAAGAAAAATTACTCAAAAGTATTAATATACTCAAAAGTATATTAATACTTTTGAGTAATTTTTCTTTAAACGGTTTGAAGATTTGGCGTTCTGTGTTCTCTTTTAGAAAATTATTTATAATAAAAGGTTCTATGAAACAATACTCTGTTATTATTTTTTGTTACGTTTTGGATAATTTTAAATCCGTTTTACTCAAATAATGCTTTTGATCCTTGAAGGATCTTTGAAAAGTACTTTGTTCCTTTTTAAAGCAATAAAGAAATATTAAAATTTTTAGTTAAATTTAATTAAACACTGCAAAAAAAATATTTATGACCAAATAAAAGTATATGGAATAAATCAATTTAATCATCAGTTATTTTTGTCATATATTTAAATTAATTTAATCATCAGATATTTTCATGGTTTAAATCAATTTAATCAGCTTTGATATGAACTCAATAACAAATTTAATCAATTAAATATTATTCAAACATTCTACGAGAACTTTACAAGAATATCTTGAGACTTAATTTGAATATTTCAATTACTTTCATTATATATATCATATGTTAGTCGTTTTAGAACAAATACAAATTCATTGACCTCTATTTATTTAAAGTTTAATTTTAAGGTTTCTCATTTCAGTCCATTGAGACGATTCTAAAATTCTTAATCTCGTGAAATATTTAGATTCAAATTAAAAAAGTTAAATATAAAAACTTTTTTTAATACAAATGATTAAGTTAAAATATTTTGTTTTATAAGATCCATTCTCTTTTCGTTCTATCATAAGTTTTTCTATCAATGATTTGTAATCTCACCATTTTAAATCTAAGATTCTTGTCTATACAAGGAAATACCCATTTCATAGATGCCAGTGACTTCTTTAGACATTTTTCTATTAAATATATTGAATTCTAAAAAATATACATTACATACACCATTACATACTGTTTTTTTTATTATTTTGGATTTGAAACTTAGTGAATGTTTATGATTTAAAAACTCTATGACATGCAAATTGAGAACGACAGGGAGACAAACAATAAAAATATGAACAGACAGACCGACAGATAGATGTATTAATATTTAATGTTTTATTTCAAATGATGAGGTATTTTTTGGGTTTGATCAAAATATTATAAAAATAATAAACCTTACTACTTACGCTTTTTAATTTTTTTTTTTTTTTTTGCCATATTAATATGCAATTAACTACTAGATTCCGACAGCAGCTTCATCCGAGTAATGCTTCCAGTAACCGTGAGTCTTTTTTAGAAAAACAGAGTTATTGTTATTAAGATTATTGGCCGCTCGCCTAAAGATTCGGCCTTATGAAGTCAATTTTGGAACCAACTTTGGCACCAACTCCACACAGACTGACAAAAAATTAGCTTTCCCCATCCTACTATTACTATAGTAAAGACTGTTCATCTAGGTATTTAATGTCTTGATTATTTTTCGGGGAAAAGATCGCTTTCATTCATTGAGCCTTCGTAAACAGAGAAAACTCACAGTAGTAGGTAACACGAAAGATAATACCAATATTAATAGGTTTTGCTCTATCAAAGGAAAAAAGGACTTATTACTAGTAGTATCTTATTTATGTAATGAATGACAAACGTATGTCTTTGAAGGTTATTTATGCGACTTGAGATCTCAGAATATGGGACATATTATGTTACGGTAACATATATATTACGCCTTTCTTTGTATTTTTCTAAATTCTAAAAAAATCGAATTCTAAAAAATAAAACTTTTATAATGTTAGACTTCACAATATAAAAGTTTTATTTTTTAGAATTCCGTACCACATTTCATAGAAGACCCTACTACTATGAAATGTGGCAAGTGACATTGTTGTATAGTACAAGTTTACTATTACTCTATATTTGTAATTAAAACATAAAAAAAATCTGGTTTATGATAAGGTCTGATGTTCATATTTAAAAAACATATTTTATTTACTTTTTAATTCACAATTTTCGAAAAACTCCGTTTTTCCTTCCGATCTGTCTGTCTGTATGTGTGTCTGTGTGTTGTGTGTCAGTGTGTGTGTCGAATTTTATTTTTCGGATTTTGAAAAACTAAAGATATATTTGGAATCAACGTCTAAATGTAAGATTCACTTTTCAAAATTATGTTGATTGTCCAAGGGGAAGGTGGTCAGATCGGCCGCCGAAGTTACCGAAAAATGGAAAAAAATTTTCGATTTTTTAAATTTTTTAAAATCCTATCATAAAATACATAAAAAAAATAAAAATTATTAATAAAATAAATTGTTTATTTTAAAAATGTGATTTTGTTTGTTAATTAATTTGCGAGTTATAATTTGCCGATTAGGAGTTTTTCATAGCGGCAAGCTCGATTGCCGCGTGTCAGATGTTTTTTATTAAAATCCCCTCGCGCATGAAAGTACAGCAAACAACCTCACGTCCATCCATGCAATATAATATATCATGTTGTATGTATGGATGAAAACCTATGTTTTGGAAGCAGAATTTCTGTATAAACACAAAAAAATGTTTCCCGAATAAATAGTAAATAATTTTCAGAGCTTGGTTTTCCGTGTCATGCACCACCCGACGGTTCCCGAGTTCCAGCAGTGTGTGTCCTTCGAAGCCTTTTCGAACCCTCATCAGGAACTCGCGTATAATGTGACCTGCCTGTTCGCGATGTACTTCCTTCCTCTAATCATTATCACTGTCTGTTACATCTGTATATTCTCCGAGATACACACGAATTCAAAGGAAGTAACGGGTGAGTTAAATTAAAATAAATCCTAAAAAACTGCTTATTAAGTACTATATAAAACATTACTTAAATATATAAAAATTAACTCATAGTTATTCACTACATTTAAATAAAACTATTTAACGACTTTAACTCGCGTTTATTATTATAACCTAATCAAGTAGATGATAAGATAACTGACACCTACATCTTTTCTTGAGGCATAGCTTTTGAAACGTATTTATAATTTAATAAAAAAAAACCAATTACATCTGTAAAATGGCGTTATATAAACATTGGGTTTTTTATACTACTTTTATTGAGGAAAATTTCTATGAAGATAAAATATTTTAAAAGCGACCGGAAGAAATATAAAATACTGTTTTTCCAACACCAACAACTTTATCATTGTAAAAAATAATTAAAAACTGTCTGTCAATTTTATAATTATTAATTTTTATCTAATTTTTAAGACTTATTATTCCCAAGTCTTTCGAGGGTTGAGATGAGGTTAAAGACCTTTAATTTATTTGGAATTTGGTTTTTATCAAAACATAACTGAATATTAAATTCTGACTAATTAATTATTTATCAACGGAACGGAACCTTTAAAAAATATTGCTGTATTTTTTACTTTAGATAAATGCCAATGGAACAGAGCCATTTCCGACAGCTAGCAAAATATAATAATAAATTTAATGTATGCTGTATTTTTTTTAGATAAATCCTTGCCAACGGATACTGGCCGCATACAATTGAGACGATCTGATCAACGACCTCTGGCACGAGCTCGGCGACGCACACTAAGAATGACTGTCACAATTGTTAGCGTCTTCGCATGTTGCTGGCTGCCGTATGCTACGATGACACTTTGGTAAATATATACTTAATAATGGATCCAATGTGTGCTTCTGAAGTTTGACATTACGATTTTTTGACTTGTCAGAGGCAATAACCGACTAGATGGGTTTTTATAAAGCCTTCTAATTTTGATTTCAATATTTAATTTTAGATCGATCCATAATTTGCAATATATATTATGTGTTTGTATTATGTCTTTCAAGACTGTATACATGTTATTTATTTTTTATCGAATTTTTCCCCACTAGTATTAAACTTCTCTGGGTCCCTTATTCATAACCAAAGCATGACGAAATCGCGGCATAAGCTCATATAGTTATATTATATAATATGTATATTTGGAGTTACATTTGATTTAACAACATTTTAATAAACCCTTATTTATTTTTTTATTTTAAATATCCGTTTTTTGATAACATTAAGTACTCATTTTGCTTTAAGATAGAACTAAACAACATTTTATTTATATTTGTAATATTTCGCTTAACTTATTTCGTTCGTTCATTTTTTTTTATAATCTTATCCGTTTAGCGTCCCAGTTATTTATAACATGATATCAAAGTATTGCGGTTAAAAGAAGGTCTGACAGCGTACGCCATGTTGAATTCTTTTTTTTAACCCTTTTATGGTTTCAATATTCTTTGATATCTTGCTAGATGTACAGGAACCTAAAAATATTCTCTTTTATTATAGCAAAGTTTTGTTATAAAAAGAAAATAAAATGTATATATGTACTACATTAATTTATATGATATCGAAAATAAAAGTATATTATTTTTATAGCACTTTGATCTATAAATATTTGTGCGACACTGATTTATATTTATAATATATTTAAGTATTAAAATAATATTAACAATGACTCTTTTATATTGTACTCTATTCTCAATTTCACTTTTTCAAGCTTTAAATATAAGATTATTTTAATTGATATAACCCATACTTTATTAAAACCTTTCTCAAAAACTTTGAGGTAACTTATATACATTTTAACGTAGTAAATTCGATTTCTAATTGGCTGTGAACATCTAAAAATCCAAGTTTTCAGCTACAGTGAATCAAAGTTAAAGAGAGATATATGATTTCACATTCATGATAAAAATCAAAATCAAAATCTTTATTAAAAGTAAGTTTTTATAAATATCTTTTCATTGTTAAAACCCGCTCTGAAAGATATTGCCACAAACCTGTAAAGCTTACAAAAGAAACTCAGAGAGGTGGTTTTTATTTTTAACATATATAAAAGACTGTGTATATACTAATATATTGTAATCGAGTTTAATGTTAAATAATTAAAATTTTATTGTTAATTTGAATCCAGATACATTCCGTGTCAAATGATAAATTAATTTCATTCACTGTCTATTTGTCGAGGCTCTCTTTGACTGAAGGTTGTGCTTATCAAATGAATTTAATATTATACCATCTTTGATATAAATTCAACTCTACTTTCTATTAAACTTGATACATACAAATGTAAAAGAATACAGTTACATAATAATATTAGAACCACCTGGTGCTGAATTCAAACTCAATAAATCACTCAGCTCCTACATATTCATTAACAATACAGCTGACTGCGAAATATGAACTCAAGTCCGGCAGTTATTGTGATATTATCAATTTTCTTTCTTTTTTTTACTCCAAGCTTCAAAATATAATATATAAACTTATTAAAATTTATAATAACTTTATATATTATATTTATAATAAGTTTATATATTATATTTTAATTGACAAGTATTTTTTATTAATTCTTAGTGATAAATGTATTTAGACATTTTCGAAATTTAAAGTATATTTAGTTAATTTTATATATAAATAAATAAGAGATGAGTTTATCACAAGTGACAACCAAAACATCTTTTTCTGAAAGCTTTAGATATGAACTGTTGAAGGTGAATGAACTTCTGCATTTGACATCTTCAACAGCAGGTCAATGTGTTTTTGTTAGTTTTTTTATTATTAAATAGATTAAATTCTGGATTGAACGTTATTGATGTTATTTACAAATATGTTCTAAAAGAAATATTGTTGAATGAAGTTTGGAAATATAAGAATGCAAAAAAAATAAAATTCTTAGAGTTATTTACTAAAACCAAAAGAAATTTTAATAAAAGAATGAAAAATAAATTAAATTGATTCCCGAAAATTTTTAGAATTTTTTCTAAAAGGAATGAAATTTGATTATAAAAAAGGAAAAAAAAAAACAAAATCAATTCCCAAAAATTCTTTGAATTTTATTACTTTGTCGCCTAAAATGAATTCTTGAAAGTATCATATTTTTAATAAATGTGTTTCAATATTACAATATAATTTATTTTTTAAATCTTAAGTTTATAGAATAAAAGAGAAAGTAAGATTGTTGTAATATTACTTTAAGACACACGTGCGTCTCCAAGTTCATGCATTATGTTTATTGACATTCTAAACACTAGAGTATGGAAAAGAAGCTCTGAATAGCCGATGTATTTCGTTGGTATTGCGTTGCGAATATAGTTAATATTTTAGTGCACTGGGAATTGACCTCCTAAGCTGCTGTGTGACCTATAAAAACTTTTCTAATAATCTATTTAGTTATAATGACTGAACTAGATACTACATTTTTTATTTGAGTTCTATTGACATATATATATAACGCGATTTATACAGATAACGCGATTTTGTTTACTTTGAATGTCGTTATTATCACGTGATGCCCCAAAAAACTGTCAAGCAATATAATACAATATAATGTTATAGAACTCCGAATAATTTAATATCTTTTTTAAGTTAACAACAACAGAATAAAAGTCGTCGATTTCTCTTGACAAATTCAAATTAAAATATAAAAAATATAAAGTTGAAAAAGGCCAAATATAATATGGTCGACTTGTTTAGTAGCAAGTGGTTGTAGTTCTGCCTGCTGAGCTGAGCTCGTGGGTTCGATTCCCACAGTGAACAGTGGATGTGTGATCTACAAATCTTTGTTTCTGTTGAGTTATTTGTATCCACTATTTGTTTAGTTTATTTTTGTACACAAATAATATAAATATGTTTCATTTTACTCGTATTTCTAAGAATATGTAATATAAGTCCCATGTGGGATGTAGCTGTATAAGACTTTTGTTATTTTGAGTGTATTTTGAATCCCAATATCCGGAGTTGTAGTTACAAGGGTACATAATTTTTATACAATAATATCGTATACTTATATTCGATTTAAAATAATTATATTTCATATTATGTAAAGTAACTGTTAATAATTATTTATTTATCAAAATTAATATATATTTTTTTATTAGTTTCCGTGTATTTTGGACGTTTTAAATTGAGGTAAAGTTACGGGATAAAAGTTCGCTTATTTATGGTGATGATTATATAAAAATTTGCTAGTTCAAGCATTTCAATTTACCAACTTTGTTGTTGGGCGCTGTCATACTTTACAAGAAACTGTAGCCTAGTAAGTAAATAATAATAAAATAATAGTAAGTAAATAATAGTAAGTAATGAATTGGTTCCTTTACAAAAATCTTTTTTGCCAAAAATCAGACAAACAGTAAAACTTATTGCTGTATGTAAATTCATCCTATTTTATGTACTTAATAATCTTTTTTTTTATTTATAGTTTCTTAATTAATGAATACTCAAATACTATCAGAATTTTCTGACCGTGAGCAATTCACACCGTGGTTTCGCCATGATCCAAGACCTTAAAGACCTGAATGGGTTGAAAAGTGGTCGGGATAATTCTGAAAGTTATTTGAAAACTGTTTAAAATATATAGCCATGTTAAGCTTATTAAAACTAATACTAAATTCATTGAAGCGATGGAACGAATTCGAATCCTGCTCGTATCAGTAAATTTTTCATTGTAATTTTTTTTTTAATCTGAAAGTATTGACGTGATTATACAACCGGGTAATAATAGTATATTATTTTTTTATTGCTTTTATTTGCCTTTGACATATCTGATATTTCATAAAAATATATATTTATAATGAAAACATTCAAATTCTTTACTTGAGCTACAATTGAGCTGACGAAGCGAAGCTCTTTACTAGCCAAATTTTCAAGTCTTTGTTACACTCCTCCTCCTTCAATTTACGAGCTAAACGCACGAAATTTTGCACACTTGCGCATAATGAGCGAAACCCGGTCTGTATTGAAAATCAGCCGAATCGTAATTGTAGTTTTCGAGATAATTGATAAAATGTATCCCATATAGTAAACATATAGAACGGTTTTTTTTCGTTCGCGCTGCGTCGCGAGGCCAACCCCGCTTGCGTGGATCTAGTAAAATATTAATCTTGTCTAATGTTGTAAAAGTGTGCCCTCAACAAATTTATTTCATATAAATATTTTCCTTCAATCTAATTTTTTAATGTCTAAAACGTGTTTACTCTCCGACATACAAGTAATTTCAAATAGTGACATTTTAAAAGCTAACTTAGAAGCAGTTTATTTCCGAAATGGGTGGCTTAAGAAATTTTTTATAATATATATTACTAGTGATTTTTAGCATTTTCATATACTATTGAGATAATTTTTAACATACATCAAAGCTTACAAAATATTTAAACGAGAGGCTAAAATATTATATGGTGCTTCTTTTATTTTACAATAGAATTTTTAATATAATTTGTATAGCTGATAGAAAAAATTTCTACTACAGCTTTTTTCCTTAAGTACTGATTTTAAAGAAAAACCCATCCTTCTGTTACATCTTAACTGCTTATCCAGGTATATGTTCGACCGGGAGTCAGCAATACACGTTTCAGACAGACTCCAGGATCTGTTCTTCATTATGGCTGTATCAAATTCCTGCATGGATCCTCTCGTATATGGCTCTTACACTCTGAATATGAATATGATTAATCGAAGTATAAGGAAGGTGTTCTGTGTTCATGATAATGTATCAAAGGCTAATGGTAAGTACATCAAGTATTGTAAAATTTTACACTAAGTATTCTAAGTCTTAGATTTTGTATTCACAGAAAAACTAAATTTTCTTAATATTTTTAAACATATTCAATAAAAAATACTAAATTAACTTAATTGTGTGCTTGTCGCACTAAAGTTTATTTCAGAACTGAAAAAAAAAAAAGTCAACATAAAAATAATTCCACTTTTGTCTTTGAATAAAGCTTTTTATAATAATTAATTCAGTTTTCAGAAATATTTTCTTGTTTATTATTTATGAAACTTTTATGAATCATTAATAATATTATCATTAAGTTATAACTATCCTGTTATACTCACGGCAAAGCTATCGGAATTTGACGGAAGTATAACGGAAAACATCCGGAACCGTTATTCATGATCTCGGATCAATGAACGCGGCGCAAACATCAAAACAATCGACAAAAATTCCGATTGAATTGACGTGAGTACACACGGATATATAACTATATTTACTTATTATTTGCAGCTACTTTATCCGGTCCGGATAATTACGGCTGTAAAGTGACTACGAAGGAAATAGTTCATCCGGGAAATGTAAGTCTTTGATCAAAAGTATGTTAGAAGTTTAAGTTATCAAAAGCTGGAAAGTACTAGATCTGTCTAAATTAAGAATATTTTAAAGTAGGTTTACTATATTTAATCTGCTTTTTAAATGAATGTATGCATGAATGATATTGTATGGAAATAATGAACTACGAGTGAATGGAGTATTAAAACTTTCACAATAGAATGAAACTGAATGCCTGAATGATATTTCGAAGGTTATAATAGAGTCGAGTATTTTTTATTTACGTTAAAAAATATAACAACTATAAGTAGTGCATTAAGAAGATTGTATTAAAGATTTAATCTTCTGAAAATATATTATTAGCAACAACAGAAACCTTGATAAAAACATTAATAGTTTTACTTGGATCTATCTATTAACTGGATTATTTTTATGATTATGATAAAAACAGTAAAATCCATATAAATTTATTTAATTATAATCAGAAAATATAAATCTTAAATATGCTTTTTAAAGTTACCAAATTCACATTCAACTTTCGTAATATATATTACAAAATCATTTTTTTATTTTCTACATTTTAGTAGATATGGTTTGAAAAAGTAATTACAAGATCCGCCATTGTGCGCGGCGAGTGGAGGAGATCTAGACATTGTTGCTGAATGAGTTTCACATACTTGTAAAATTAACAGAGTAAAATGTGGCTATAATCTTAAGCGTAACAAGAACTCGTGCGTGCAATTTCAAAACGTTCCACATTTTAACTCAATGGGACACACTTTGACCGTTTAATAAAAAACTACATTCACAAATGTCAGCAAAAAAATTCTAATAAGTCACTGTCCAGGACAACAAAATTATTAAAAGAGCAATTCTGAGAAGCACTAAGAGGCTTCTATCAAAGTGCCACTTAGATATAAAAATAACTAAATAGGCCTTTTTAAAGTTAATTAAGATTATCAAAACATAGTAAAGTAAGAGATTATTTATGTTATTTATAACGCTAAGTGATACTTAGCAGATTGTGGAGGCGCCGATAGTGAAAACGGAAATAAGACTGCCCGTTTAGACTCTTTCAGACTATATTAAAAATAAAGGTATTTAAAAAAAAAAACGTAAGAATAAGTAAATTAAAATATAGGAAATATTGATAATACTATTTCCTGTTGTGATTGATTCTCTTTCTCTTTTTCTCTTCTTACAAAATAGTATTGTTCTAAACATTAATTCTAATCTATCGGTATTTTGCGAGGAAAATTACAAGCTATAGCTAGTATGAATAAATGTAATAATATTATTTGTTATATGTTGGTCTTGTTCAATCATTATATAATAATATTATATAGTATGTTTAATACAATGTTTTCTATTAATTCAAAATATTGTCATGACAGCAATACGCGCACAGACGTCAGTACACAGTGGCATTTCAAGAGACATCACTGATCCCCAGCGCGAATACTGATCCCGTACCAATCTGGATTGATAATAACATACAGTCAGGAAAAAAGGATGACGTCATAGAGATCGATAGGTTTTAAATTGTTAACAATTAATATGTTTAATGTATCATTAGTATGTTGTATTTAATGTATATTCGTAATTGTTTAATTGTTATGTATATTATATATGTAACAGATATATTTTACATGAACCGGCACGAAGATACACAAATGATTGTTTTCAATATTTATTCTATCGTTTTTTTTAACGAAGTAATTTATTTATCTTTATTAATTAAAGATAAAAATATAAAAGATATAGAACATCTTTTTGAAATATTAGAAAATATTACTTTAACAATATCAAAAAAGGCCGTTTTTTCACAATAGTCGTAAAGAAGTTTGTACTTTTACATATAAATTTATTTTTATATAGTATTAGAAAAAAATTATGATCTTTATTATCATATACCTTCAAATAACTTGATGATACTGTTTCAATAGAAATAAATAGTCTTGATAGATATTAATAATATATTTATAAAGTAAAATATCATTTTTATTAATAAATAACTTTTGTAATTATTAATTTGTTTTATTTCCATATAACCTATAACTTTAAAGAAATAATGTAATAAAGTAAAAAAAAATATTAATGAAGAAAGAAATTATATTTTTTATATTAGATATATTTTATTAGTTAGCGCTTCAGCGCTTTAGTTCTTTTTAAATCAAAAATAATCTCTATTTTTTTCTTATTATTCTTATCTCATAAAGGTTTTAAAATAAAAATTTTTTGTCTTTTAAAATCGAGTTCCGCTTAAAGCAAAAAAAGATAACTCTAATACATCACTTGGCTTTTAAGCATACAATTTAATTATAATTAACTAGCTATTACCTGCTACCTGTTTCGTACTTATAAATCTTTACTAATAATTTGAAACCTAATAAATCTTTGTTATTGATGATATATAGTAAGTCATGTCTAATATATATATATATATATATATATATATATATATATATTGGTATATATTGTATTCATGTGGGTACTGTTAGTCTTAAATTAAACGCTATACGAAACGCACGTCTCTTATTTATCAGTGGCGAACGAGGTTGGAAAAGAATTCTGTGACTACCTACTACATAGAAAATATAATAGTGTCAAGGCCGGACGTTGTGAATATTGAGAATTGTAATAAAAGATACGATAATAATATGGGAGTCGGCAAAATTGACGAGTTTGACGTTAAGTCGGGTAATTGGACTGAATACAGTGAGCGGTTAGACATGTATATTTTAGCAAATGGAGTACAAACGGAATTGAAGTTAGCTACGTTGATTGCGTTGATAGGGCAAGAGGCATACCAGCTGTTATCAACATTAGCTAGTCCAAAGAAACCTTCGGCGTTATCTTACGAGCAGGCAGTATTATTATTAAAAAATCATCTACAGCCGAAGCCATCTATACTTGCGGAACGTTACGTTTATCGACAAAGGCGACAAGCGGAAGGCGAATCTATTGCCGACTACGTGGCGGAACTAAAGAAGCTAAGTAAAAATTGCGACTTCGGTAGCTCACTGGAAGAAAACTTACGCGACCAATTTGTGTGTGGAATATTGAGTGAAGCTACACGACAACGACTATTCGCGGAAGATGACAACATTACATACGGAAAAGCAGTTAAGCTGGGAATGACACTGGAAGCGGCCGAAAAAAATGCAAGTGCAGTGGATTCTGATACTAAAGTTAACGTTAACAAGGTTCAGAATGGCTATTACAAGTGTATGGCGTGCGGTGACGACGGACATAAAACAGAAAGCTGTAAATACAAAAACTTTGAGTGTAGTTTGTGTAGGAGCATAGGACATTTAAGGAGAATGTGTCCAAATAAGACTGCAAGATTCAAGATGGCGGCGGGAATGGCCGGTTTTCAACAGTCACGCGGCGAAAACGCGACTTTCCACGGAAACAGAGGACGGGCAGCCGGGCGAGCGAGGAGTCGCGAGCGGGGAAACGGACGCAGTTATCGCGCGGTTTCGGGGTACAGCGGCGCGAAAGCGAGCAACTATTGTGTGCACGAGCACGCATCTCCGATCGAGCGACCGGGTAACAGTGACACGGCCGGTACTACCTCGGATTGCATAGGCGATGGCGAAGTAAGCGAATATGAAGAACCAATGTACCAAATGTCATTAGCGAAATACAAACCGGTATGTATCACCTTACTGGTACAAAACAAGCCACTAGTTATGGAGGTCGATACAGGTTCCGCAATTTCATGTATAAGTGGAAATACGTATTATATGAATTATAAAGATGTACAGTTAAAGAAATGTCATTTAAAATTAAAGTTTTATGATGGTTCAGTAGTTCAACCGTTGGGTTATTTGCAAGTGGCAGTTACTTATAAAACTTTGACAAAGAAATTGGATTTGTATGTCTTAAATAATGGTACAACGACTTTGTTAGGTAGGCAGTGGCTTACAGAATTGTGTATGGAAGTACCAAAGATTAATATGTTAAGTATGACTTTAGAAAAAGAGAACAAAAGTATAATTATAAAAAAATTAATTTCTAGGCATGAGTCGCTATTTGACGGCACGCTGGGTCGGTATTCGGGACCGCCAGTACAGTTTCATGTTCGCGAGGGTGCGGAGCCTATATTCTGTCGCGCGCGCCCCGTACCGTACGCCCTGCGACCGCGCGTCGACGCGGAGCTGGACGCCATGCTGCGCGCCGGCGTCGTGGAGCCCGTGGAGCGGTCCGACTGGGCCACGCCTTTGGTGATAGCGAGCAAGGCGGATGGCGGTATTCGCATATGTGCCGACTATAAGGTAACCCTAAACCGCGTCTTATTGGTCGATAGGTACCCGGTTCCGAAGGTAGACGACTTATTTGCTAATTTGTCTGGTAATCAGTACTTCACAAAATTAGATTTGTCACAGGCGTACAATCAACTTGTACTCGATGAAACTTCTAAATCATATACTGTCATAAATACGCATAAGGGTTTATTTAGATATAACCGATTAGTGTACGGGCTAGCTTCGAGCCCGGGAATTTTTCAAAAATTTATGGAGTCTTTGTTCAGGCGCGTTCCGGATGTTATAGTGTTTTATGATGACATTTTAATTAAAAGTAAAGATTTGAGTAGTCATTTAAAATCAGTGGAACAGGTACTAGACATTCTACAAACAAACGGGTTGAAAATTAAAATCAGCAAATGCAATTTTTTTAACTGAGCAAGTACAATACTTAGGTTTTATTTTGGATCGGAATGGAGTGAGAGTTAACTCAGAAAAAATTAAACCTATAGTGGACATGTCCCCACCACGTAATGCCTCCGAATTAAAGTCATTCCTGGGTATGGTTAACTTTTATGGGAAGTTTGTTAAGAATTTGTCATCAATTTTAACACCGTTATACGATCTACTTAAGAAAGGTAAACACTTTATCTGGGGTCAAGAACAAAGTCAATCATTTGTGGCGGTGAAGGATGCTTTGTGTGGTGCGGAAGTGCTAGTGCATTACGACATGAGTCGGGAGGTAGTGCTGACGGTGGATGCGAGCTCGCGCGGGCTGGGCGCGGTGCTGGCGCAGCGTGGGGGTGCGACGCGGCCCGAGCGCCCGGTCGCGTACGCCTCTCGCGCGCTCACCACAGCTGAACGTAATTATAGTCAGATACACAAGGAAGCGTTGGCTATTATATTTGCGATAGACAAGTTCCATCAATATTTATATGGTAGAAAATTTATTTTACGTACTGACCATAAACCATTAGTGAGTCTTTTCGGTCCGAACACAGGCATCCCCACTACGGCGGCAAGCCGCTTACAAAGGTGGGCTATTAAACTTTCTGCCTATGATTTTACGATTGAATACATTAACACGGATAAAAATACAGCCGATGCTTTGTCTCGGTTAATAAAATCTCATAAAGAAGACACGCACGACGCGGAGGAAGAATTACCAGAACAGACATACCTACATTTTGCGACGGAAGCCCTATTAATAGATTATACTATTTTAAAAAGAGAAACCGCAACAGATCCTATCTTAAGTAGGATTATTAGTTACATATCTGATGGTTGGCCAATGAAAATTGAGATGAAGGAAATTCAACCTTATTTAAATAGAAAAAACGAATTGTACTGTGAACTGGGATGTATTATGTGGGGACATCGAGTGGTAATTCCCGCAGCGTGTAGGAAAAAGGTACTCGATGAATTACACGACTCACATATGGGCATGGTGAAAACGAAGGCTTTGGCCCGGAGTTACGTTTGGTGGCCGGGAGTGGACGAGGCGGTAGAGGCGGCGTGCCGTGCGTGCGAAGTGTGCGCCAGCGTCGCGGATGCGCCACGCGCCCACACACCAAGCCCATGGCCATGGTCAAACCGTCCGTGGTCGCGATTACACATAGATTTTTTAGGCCCAATACACGGTGTGTCTTATTTAGTGGTGATAGACTCATGCTCAAAGTGGATCGAAGCCGTAAAAATGAAAACCACTACAGCAGGTGCAGTGATAAGAGTATTAAGAGATATGTGGGCTAGATTTGGGTTGCCTAAGCAAATTGTAAGTGACAACGGTCCCCCATTTTCTAGTGCAGAGTTCGGAACTTTCATTAAAAGGAATGGAATAAGCCACGTTTTCTCTGCACCATATCACCCAGCATCAAACGGGGCTGCGGAAAATGCGGTGAAGATTTGTAAACGCGTAATTAGGAAGGCAAGAAAAGAAAAGATCGATTTCGAAACAGCGTTAAGTAGATTTCTATTAGTATATAGGAATACTGAACATTACGCCTCGGGGGAGAGCCCAGCTAAAATACTTTTCGGTAGAAATCTCCGAACACGCCTCGATAAGTTGAGACCTGATCGTTTACAACGGATGAGCGAGCGACAAGACCGCAATATCACTGAAGCTAGCGCTTCGCGTCAATTTCGGCTTGAGCGAACGGGGGAAGTGTGGTGTCGTGACTACCGCGGCGGGGATAAGTGGGTACCGGGTCAGATAGCAAAAAAATTAGGGAATACAGACTATACCGTGCGTTATAATGACGGAACCGAGGTACATAGACATATCGACCAGTTAAGGCGTAGGGTTGCCAATGTTAGCCACGGATCACAATCTCCTATAAAATCTAAAAATCGTAGACTTAGTTCCCTTGTAGTACCTACTAGTAGAGAGTGTATCTGTGAGAAAGAGGCCCGGGACAACGAGGGTGTTGCTCCGGCGTCGCCCCCGGCGAATCTGGAAACTTTTATAGACAAAACTAGCGTGCCTGATAATAAGACTTTATCACCATCTGTAGATGAGCAATCGAAACGTGCTATTAAACCACCTAAGCGTTTCGGATATGATGAATATTTTTAATCGCCTTTAAGTTCTGTTAAAGCTACGACACTGACGCTTGTTATTTTTGTTAGTAAATAAGTAAATGTAAAATTATTATGAATTGTTATTAGTTGTAAGATTATTTAATGAATTATGTATGAACTAAGGGTGAAGGTATTGGTATATATTGTATTCATGTGGGTACTGTTAGTCTTAAATTAAACGCTATACGAAACGCACGTCTCTTATTTATCATATATATATATATAAATATGTTCCAGCTACCCGCATGTCCGCGCCTTGCCCTCTGTCCTCGTAAAGCCTTATTTTTAACTATTTTATTCCATTTTACCAGCTTATGCTTTTCTCGCATATGTTCTACTCAAGTTCAACAATAAAACAAATAAAAGTATACTTTATCTCTATGTTTTTATTTATTTCAATAATGTTTTTATATATTAGTAAGCATTTACAAATCTAAAAGTTGGTAAACATTAACAATTTTGAAATTAAGTTCGTTTTGAATATTGGTTAGACAAAATGGCGTCGTTAGTCTTCGGTTTGTCTTTTCATAAGTCATAATTACCAAGAATAATATCGAAATAGCTTAGTTCTTTGATATTTAGTTCTTTTACAACATTATTAAAGTATTTTTTAAATTTAAATACTATATATTTTATGCTAATATTAGGAGCTATAATATTGATATTAAAATTTATAATTTCATTGTTTTTTCTTACCAACTAATGTCAAGTTGTGATTGGCTGTTAGAAATTTAAATCAACCAATCAGAAAGCTAACAAGATTTGACCTTCCACAAATTAGTTACAATAACAACCTTCGAGAAACTTCTACTTGTAAATTATAACTAATACAATTGATATGAAAATCTCATTATATGTCTTGAAGATAAATAAAAACATATCCATACTTACTATTATATTTAAAAAAATGGTTATTCATCTTACGGGACATGTCCTTGAGTTCACATTGTAATCAAAAATACTTATTGAAAAATGAATCATATAAAACCTTTTTGAAATTGAATTTTATAGATAACATTTAAAATGTGAGCGTATCCAATTAAACTACATTGTATTTTTAAGATTCATTTTATCTCAATTGAATCAATTGTGCCAACTTGAGAGATTTATATTTTCATCTATAAAGGAAGCCTACTTCATTTTATTGCAATAGAATCAATTGTGCCAACATAAAAAAAATATATTTTTCTGTATAATGGATATATATACATGTGATTTCTTTATGCCGTGTCAGTCAATATATCATTTATGCTTTTCCTTTACTGTAATCAGATTTTGCAATCTCAAGAGGCAATGAGAATTTTTTTCAAGTAATAATGTTTATTGCCATACCAATTTTGTATATTTTATCGATATCATGTGAAAATTTAGCAACACAAAAAGGAACGTGTCATATACTGTCTACAATACTTGGAGATTATAGGTTAGACTTCTACTAGTGTTTATTAATTTACATTTCTCATGAACAGATCAATGAATCCGTCGCTACCAAAATATTTTACTATTATAACAAAATGTGATGGTTGTTAACTTTTTTTAATTTAAAAAAATACATGCCCGGTGGGGCTTCGGCCGGCCTTCGAACCTTCAGCCTTCGAAAACTGGTTCAGAAAAGTATGTGCTTTATTCGGTCCTCCGCCCTGATTAAGCTACTGAACTACTAAGCAAAGCTACTAAGCTACTGAGCTTTGACTCTTACAAAATATATTTTACACTATTTTTAATGAGTCGATTACTTTGCAAAAAAACAAAAAATACTTATTTTTCAAACAAACTTAAAAGTAACAGCATTAAATCGACAACTTTCTTCGAGATCAATTGAATTTGCTGCACTGACCAAACATACTTAATCAGCAATCAATAAAACTTAAATAAAAATCCATATCTATCGTATTTTAGCGGCAAAAGAAATTAGGACGATCCTTGGCTCCAACACATGTCAACCAACGAGATAATTAATCAAAGGTTTTATTTAAATTTCAAACTGAATTGCAAATGGAAGGCTATGTAATGCTCGCACGTCTGAGGTATATTGAAAAAAACGAACTATATAACGCTTTTTTTTTTTTTTTTTCCGTTGGAAAAACCCGTTATGGGTACCCCGTCGGCCCAGCGGGGTGACGGCCGAGGGGTTATGTGGGACTACCCGGCAGCATAGAGGATGCTGCCATTTTTAAGGCTACCCACTAAAAAACTAACGGTTGCCCTCTTCGCCTTAGTGGGACGCCACGGGATCGCGTTAGCACACACCGTGACGCTCCGGCGAGTAACTATATAACGCCTAATGTTAGTATATAAACTTTAAAACATCAATGCGCCCAAGTTCGTTCAAGTTGTGTTTATTAAATTCAAACCGTAATTCACTTTGCCGGATAACAACTTGTTGAATTTTCAAACCGTTCTTACAAATCTATATTACATGAAGCTGAAGCACTAACGCAGCACCAACGCAGCATTAAGCTCTAAGTTGATGACAGTGTCAGTGCCAGGGGCGGTGGTATCAGTTTCAGTGTCAATGTTAGTGTTAAGGTTCTTCATTTAGCTTTAGGGTCTTCATCTGTTAGTCTGTCTTAAGCTGTTAATATAGTAGTTAAATTAATGTTAGTCTGTTAGTGTATTAGCTTGTTAGTGTTAGTGAGTTAGTGTGTTAGTGCGATAGTGTGTTAGTCTGTTAGTGAGTTAGTTAGTTAGTGTGATAATGTATCAGTACGTAAGAGTGTTAATTTGTTTGTGTGTAAGTGTAATAGTTGTTATTGTGTAAGTTTTATTGAGTTAATGTTATAAATAATACGTAGTGTTATTCGTTAATTCGTTTTTTTATATTTAAAAAAAATTAAGGCCTAGAACTTTCAGGTCACAACCTAGTAATACACACACATAATTAAAATTTTCCAGAATGCATTGGGGGTTTGTTTATGGGAAGATAGTATAGTAATAGCCTGTAAATAGTATACAATAAATACTTTTCGGAGCTTTAATTAAAAAAAATGATTTATTCATTTATTTTTTGTAATATATAGAATGAATTTTATTTAGCAAGAAAAGCAACAGACTAATAAGCTGCCCCTCGCTTTTATATCGTACCTACTATACTTCACTTTACACTTGAAATATCTTTATTCTTTAAGCTGTATGCAACACAAAATCTTGTATTTAACAATTTAACAAAAGACCGTACCGAACGAACACGAGGTAGAACGAAACGAATATTCACGCGAACGGAGCAACGATGGAGGAATATACATAAATAAACATGAGAAAAATCTTTATTTGTCCATGATTAAATAAAACATGTTCATCTAAAATCACTTACAGACTAACATACCCTCACTATCCTTCAAGTCATCATATTTATCTACAACTTCTCTTATCTCCTTCTCTGTAGGTACTGTATTACTAAACAAATAAGTTACAGAAACTCCATCTTCTTCATCGTATTGTAAGAAATAGTTATCATTCACCTTCATAAAAATAGTTCTCTTTTTGTCCAATGGCTCACAATGGCAACTGTCTTCCAGAGCTTGAGAAACTTCTTCTGGATTTTTAACAATATCAGCAAGCAAGGCTACAGGAAAACGATGTACCTCCTGAATCACAAAAGCTAGATTTGGTGAAGATCTTTTACATTGGCATGTGAAAGGTTCATTTGTTAGGTTTCCAGCTTCCGAAAATTTAACTTGTAAACAATTCCGAACATTATGTATCTTCGGCCACACATATACAAGGTTATGGACTCCATAGAAATCTGATGCAGCATTACTATCTTCAATTCCACCGATCGCGAGAGCCGATGATAGGACAAAACTAATTATTAATAGCGGAAACATTTTTAACTTAATAATGTTTATATATGTTTTATTACTGTCGTACTAAAATTCTTCATCATAAATGATTTGAAGTAGATATTTTTATCACACGTCAACAACGAAAGGTTAAAACTCATGTGATAATATATATCTTATCTTTTTTCCTAAAGTATACAACAATATATTTATGTTGTAAATATATATGTTGTATACATTTATATTTTATTTAAAACCAAAATTAAAACGATATTATTCCAAGTCTAAACAAAAACGCACTTCACAACTTTACTATATACTTACTTTAATTAACAAATTTATATACGAGTAGCTGCTGTCCGCGACTTCGTCAGCTCCTTTGTTACATATGTATAGTTTAATATATAGAAAGAATATATACAAAAATATTAAACACTGTAGGTATAGAACGCAGGGATAATATATAGTTAACATTTTTATTTGTTTATAATAAAACATACATTTTTAAAGAAAGATTGCTATTATGTTTTTTGTGAGATCTCAAACAGTTTTATAAAAAATCTTCGTAATAATTAAAATAAATGAAATTCCATAATAAAATAAAAATGGAGCTGTGAAAAAATACTAAAACTTAAATCGTCCATTCGAAAAATCAAGTACTGCTTGAGTTAGAAGGAAAAGATTAAGAGGACAATGGTCTATCTTTATATCTTCCGTATTTTATTTAATTATAATAAACAAAAGAAAGAGTTCGCGACCCTATCTTATCTGAGCGACCTGGGTCGTTTAGCACTTTTTTTTCAGAATAGATTCTATACAATAAAGGTATATTTTATTCGAGATATATCTAAAAAAACGAATATTTGTGAACTTCCTCCCAAAAAGATGGTCGCATATTGAATTCTGAATATATCGAAGCGAGTAGCAAAACAGTAGCTCAATTGGTAGACCAGTGATTCCGTATTCCGATATATATGTATAAAAACAATTTCAAACACCTATTAACTATTTCAAAAACGGCTCGTCGGACAAATGGACTGTCAGAATGTTCATCGTACTTTTGACAGAAACTTTTGTTTTTCACAAGAGGTGTATATCTTCTTTGAATATGAACGCCCCTTTAACAATTACATCTCGTTTCTACGGAGAAGCGTGATAATTTTTCTCTTTTATGTGTATGATATTTTCAAATCTGCATCAATTCACAATATTGAATCAACGAGAGAAATTTAAAATTCAATATCAACAAAATTGAATCCTTTGTTAAGTTGAGTATATTTATCACTAACAACTTCAACAATACAATATACAAGTCACAGAATAACAATATAAAATGTATTTCTAAAACTAGTCAAACTAGTCAATTGTGGTTTGAACATAGGTACAATATTTTATATAAATCTGCGTCAAAAGACATTTTAAATTTATAAGTATTAATATTTAATTCAATTAAAAGATCAAGATTGATCTGTATTTCACTAATTAAACTTGAACTCCTTGCTGAGAAGACTTCAAAATATTTAACATAATAAGTAAATACATTTTAATAAATATATATGTATCATTGTAATTGTACCTTTAAAAGTTTTAGAGTCTTCAAATTTAGCAAATAGAGTCCCAATAGATTAGCTTTTAACATCCTAGACTCCAGTGATGCTTAACTTAAAAAAGTAAGTAAAAAGAAATAATTCGACAATAAAATTTACTAAATGAATGTAATCATAAAATATTTTGTTAATATCTTCAGCTTAGAACTTAATATTATGTATTTTTAGTTACCACATTTATTTATTATGTAGGTTTGTGTGTTCATGCTCGTGCGGACAAAAAAAAATTTTTTTTTTTAGATCTTAAAAAAAATTTTTTTTTTTTAGATCTAAAAAACAACAAATAATTAGGCACAAGGTTTTATAAGAAGCCACAATATTTCAGCAGTAATTTTTTTTGAAAATCATGATTTTCTTGTTTTTTTCAGTGCACACTTGAAATAGTCTGACGTGTGTTTCAGATTTTCAGCCAACTATATCTAAGTGTCTAGGAGAAGTAGGAGAAGAAGGTTTGTTTGTGTTAACCGGTATAGAGCATTATTTACTCTCCGTTTTATATAACTTGCATAATTAGAATAAATTCCTGGTAGCGTATTCATTAGCCTCACACTTCATCGTATTTAAATTCAACTTGACTCTTACATTTAATCGAAAAAATTTTATTAAATGATGTCCCTTTAAACCCTTCTTAACTCTTTAGTTACTTGGATAACTTAATAATTGGATATGATTATTATTGCCAAAATTTTAGTCTACAATGAAGTCTTAAAACCGTTATATTTTAGTTTTGTTTCAACATTACAATAGTTTTATTAAAATCTTTCGAGTTTTTAGAACAGTAACACTTCAGAACGTGAAATGTTAGTAAAATAGTATTGTCTTATAGACATCGTGGTGCAATAAGGGAAATAAAAATTGTTGTAATACAAGTATTATTTTGATAGTTCATGTTTAAACTACAATTAGTTATTTAGATAGTTATTGATTTAATTAATTATTATTATCATATTTACATAATGGTTATTTGTATAATATTGATATATTTAAATATATGGTAAGTCTTAAATTAAATCTCAGTATTATGCAGTGTTTTAAGTAACTTAACTTTTCTCAAAAGTATGTTTGTAAGATACAAATTTAACAACATAACAACTAGGTATGGTATTGCATAGAGATTAGGCTTCTTTGTGCGTCTTCTATCGCATTTACAACGGGGAGTGTTCCGAAGAGCTATTTGATCTGATGCCTGCTGCCGAATTTCATCACCACATAGCACGTCATCGCCTTTATTACCATCCCTACCACCTGGGTAATACCATCCCTACCACGCACGCATACACATACATAAATACGTTTTTACAGAGTGTCTAAAATTACTTAAGATAGCTCAAAAGAAAGCTATTACAATAAACGGTGTTATTACAATAACTTCCTTAATCATGAAGTTAAACAATAATATAAATAAAAAGATATCCCTTGTCGAAATAGTCAACCTTTGAATTACTATTAATAATTCATTAAATCTATTACAAAATTTAACATTATCTTCTCAAATTTATTTAGACTAGTTGCCTGTTAATTTGTTCAATAAACATAATGCATTATACAATTTTGTAACAGCCCGGAATCAAACCCAACAACAAAACAAAACCTTCATTTATTTTAAGTTTAAATAAATATCAGTTATAGAAATCGATCGCATCAAAGTCAGGATTTATTTCCGACCTATATTAATAACGTTTTATTAAGATTTCGTTTTAAAATATTATTAAAATTCAACGCAAGTAACAAAATTAAATGATATTACTCCTGAAATTGGTTTTGATTTTTAATAATTCCGAAAATAAATGACGATCACTCCTTATAAAATAATTTATAAAATAAATAAATTTAAATTATAAACGGTCTCCTCAGAATATTAGTATCTTTTTAATAAAAATATTATATATGTATTGAAAATATATATAATAGTATATAGTCTGATTTATTTACATACATACATACATACATTCATACACAAATTTCATTCTACACTACTTAATTTTTTTCTTTGGTTAGTTTTATAGTTAGAACTTCTTTTTATGATCTCAATTTCTTTCTCTTCAAGTTCTTATACATTATTTATATGGTAGAACTAAAACTAACCAAAATAATTCGAAAGGGCTGAGATGTTTTTAAAAACAAAAGATTTTGTATAAAATTTGAAAAAACAAACTTTTAATCTAATATGTTGATCGTGAGATTGGGATATTTTTAAAGGAAGAAACTTCTATATAAATTTTGATCCGTTTTTCTGCTCGAATATCAACAAATTCCATCTTAGTAAATACTTAGTACTTATTGCCATTTCATTATAGTTGATGTTGTGCAATCACAACTACTGCTACATCACTGTATTGAACTAATTGGGTGGAGCTTAGTAGGGAGGGTTACAACAAAACCACTCTAACCCAGAACTATAACATAGTTGTTATTCATTGGTTGAAAGTATCACAAGATACTAAGTACAAAGCACCACTTTAATAATATCTTATTAGATATATTATTGATAATAACAAAATCTTACTACCGCGATCTATATTAACAAGAAATCACAAAGCGCCATCTGTTATCACCTTTCGTAAACTAAGGATCATGAACAGGTTAGGTTTTATATTTTAGATTAGGTTTTATATTTATGGATATAACCTAGAAAATAACCGAATAGTAATAGTCAATACTATTCACGTAAACTTTGACAAACAACATTTAAATTGATTAATTGAGTAGAAATAACAGCTATTAAGCAATAATATAAAGATATTTCATATATTTTATTACTTTGTTCAATAAAACATATTATGTTTCCTATCTATCTAGTTATTACCTAAAATAAATAAATACAAAGGTCTATAAATTGTGGTAACGAAATATAATAATATATATGTATTAAATATATATCACCAGTGGATTTCGAATTTCACGTGAACAAGCTTAAAGCTTAATACTCATTAAATTGTTATTATTAATTAAAGTTGTGTGTCTGTGTGTCTTTAGAATTTACAAATATGACAAACAGGGAGCATCCTGAACAGTTGTTACTTTCTACGCCAGGTCCTGATGAGGGTTATATAAAGCAAACACAATGCTGGAACTCGGGAACCGTCGACTGATGAAACCTTGAAAAATAAACTCTGTAACATTCGATTAAGAGTTACTTTTGCGTGCACAGAATCCGGAATAATAATTAAATTGTATAAAAAGTACTAAAATATATGGTTTTATGGTGGATGGAACGGTGATGGTGGAACCGTGGTTGTCGGTGGTCGCGGGACAGTATCCTATGACTATCAGTCAGGGTGGTGTGTGGACTACCCCCACACCACCAGACTAACTAGGAGAGCTGGGCCGCTTTCTCCGGATGCGATGTTCGGACGCACTCTTATTATTGTGTTCGAAGGACATCGTGGATGCTTTCTGCTGGTCCTAACACATGTCCAGGTAGTATTTCGCGGCTGTCACGGGTAGTTGGTGGCTGATGGCGGCGGCTTCGGGTTTGAGCTTCTTTTAGGGATCTGGTTTTGAGTAGTTGAGTCGGACTTGGACCCCCCGATTCTGAATGCTTCTCGGTGTCGGCTCGAGGAAGAGGGAGGTAGGTCTATCTCGGTCGGCTTGCGTGGAGGGCAGGGAAATCTTCCCTCGTTATAACAAGCTGACCAAGAGAAGGAGTGGCTCACGCTTCAGTTACATCAGGCATACTTTCTTGCGTAGGTGGCTGTTGCAGTCGTCGGAGCAACGCGGACGTATACGGAAGCAATGTCCGTAGCGCCCCAGTATGACAGCGATATGGTGACCATCAAGCACTAAAAAATGGTAGCATCCTCTGTTACCGGGAGTCCCACATAACCGGGTCCATCTTCCTCTGGGAAGAGACATGTAACAATAAAAGTTTTGAGATGTAAAAAAAAAAGGTTTTCGTTTTTCCTCGGAGGCCTTCGCGGTCTTCGGGTATTAAGACTAATAAGTACTACTTATATTTAACCTCATGCAACATTAGTTCATTCAAATTCATTAAGGCCAAGATCTCCATTACTGTAGATCATACAGGTCATTAAATCAGGCCAAGGTTTTGTTGATCAAAATAATAATTAACGGTACTCGGGAAGGTGTGTTTTAATTTAGTTAGAAATAGAGATTTATTACTAAAACAAAATATATATATAAAAAAATGTTTTTAATAAAAAGATTAATAGATATATTTTTGATATAGATATATGAAAAAAAATTTTTTATATGCTGTGCTGGCGACATCGTTCGCGTGGCGTGTTGACTTAATGCCAATAGATAGTTAACAAAATAGTTTTTATTTGTGTCATTAAAACAGTTATTCTTATAAATTTTCTTTATCAGTTTTGACAATAAACAGACAGAACTCGTATATAATCGAACTCGTAATATCAATAAATTTTGAACGGTGTAATTTCTTACCGACAATAAGTGTTCCAATATCTTATTATTCAGAGTTAGTGAGGACGGAGCCATTTTTTTTTATATATTTTAGAAAAAAAACGAAGCCGAATTTTATAAACCCTGTGGTGCCATCTAGTGTTAGACATCAAAACAAATTAGAATTGGTATATTTTTATTTTTCCGTATAAATTAGACATATTCCTGCAGTAAAAGTTATCTTAAATGTTGATCAGGACATTTAGCTATCACTAAACCAAATTTCATTAAAATCATTCGGGTAGGTTTTGCGGTTTTTGGCACAAACATACATACAGACAGAGAGAAGGACTAAATTTATTAAAATTAGTAATTACTTGTTACAGCCCCATTAAATTTTTTAAATTATATTCAATGTACAGAAACAAGTTATTAACAGTTTAATTATATGTATAGATTTATTAATTAAAAGTACTCATAATTTGTCCGCAAAAGCCAAAAAATAATAGGAAAAAGATCAAAGTATCTGAACAATTAAAAGTATAATTGTGCTTCAGAGGAATAATAATTAATTGTTCCTGAAATTTGAATAGAAAATAAAATGCTCACAAAAAATAATCAAAAATTTTGAACAATTTTCAAGTTTTTTACTAAATTTATTAATATTTCGAAAAGATGTAGAACTTTACATATATAAATTGTAGATTTAATTATTTTTAATTAGATTAAAACAATATTTTTTAATATAATATCTGAAAAGGTAAGTCATGAAAAAATGACGTTTATTCATACAAACATATGTATGACATAAAAATGATTTTTATAATTAAATATAATATATTTAATGATCATTTGGAATTATGATAAAACCTTTTTAGACATATAAATGTTAAAATATCAATGAATAGTACTAATAGTGGACAGTGGCTGTGCCTGCTGAGCCAAAGGTCATGGGTTCGATTCCCGGAACAGTAGTTTGTGTGATCCACAGATTAATGTTTCAAGTTTGTTTATTATTTGTGAACACTATTTTTTAAAACTTCCTTTGACACAGATTATTTCGCTAATGCAGAAGTTTAAAAAATAAGTTAAAAAAATATATAAATAAATAGGAAATAATAAAAACATTGAATATTAAAATCTATTCACGTATTTGTTTAATAATGTCTTTAAAAACTGGCAAATACATTTATTTAAATTAATATTTTAATCTAATATTTATTACTATAAAAACTGAAATATGTAGGACTATATTTCTCTGGTTATATATAGTCCGTACGCCCCAAGTTTATTAATATTAAAATGTCTTATTTCATATGTCATAGCCGTCTGTGATTATTATTTATGTTATATTAAGTAAATGAAGGATATACAAGAACTTTAATTTAATAATAATAATAATAATAATAACAATAATAATCTTTGTTCAATATTAATATTTATACAAATACTCTTATTAAATTTAAAACCATATAATTGATGTAAACAAAATAAGAACGGTCGACGACTGTTGTAGTATTAACTGTTCTACAGTCGTCAGACATTTCTCAACCCTTCATTGTATTAATAGAATGCTAGCAGCCAAAGATCTGAAAATAACAATAATACGCAATAAAAAACATAGTATAAAAATAAAAATAAAAAAATAATTGAAACATATCAAACTTAACGCCATTTTGTGTTCTATTTCGTATGCTACTCTTTACGTCTTTTTATTTAACAACAATATTATGGTAATCCACCATTTTTTCAGGAGGCCATTTTTGATTGTATTAGTTATATGTATATATTCATTATTTGATCTGTCTATTAGTGTATTACTTAATGTAAAAAATTATATATATTATGAAATTATCATGGAATTATATATATCATGGAATTCGTGTTGCATTTCATATTCCCTTATGTAGAACAAATTACTTGAGAAATAATTACAAAGTACCATCTTGTAAAAATTATAATGAAAGGTACCACCATTTTGACTTATTTATATATAAAAAGTGTGTGTACTACTTAAGTGTACTTAAGGTATTGTTGCTTTATTTTTACCAGTTTTGTTCTATGTTTTTATTAGTATTTTTTTTTTGTATAACTTTAGTTCATTTTTAGCTTGTGGTATACCTTTCCGTGTAATTTTTTTTGTGGAAATTTTACTGACATATTTTTTTTATATTATTTGTGCAATTTACTTAAATATGATGCTGTATTTTTCCGAATAAAAAAAATAAAATAAAAAAATAAGATTTTTTCCCTCACTATTAAACTCAACATCTCAAGATCAAGTATCTAATTCCTCAGACGTATCCAATCTTACCAATGTCAAATTGGTACATTAATGTTAATGAAACTTAGTTTGAAGAATATAGTTATACTGTTAAAAATATATTATTATTATTAAGTAATGCTCGGTTTAGTAATAACAATAATAATAATAATAGTATTAAAAATAAAAATAAAACTTTATTTCAGATTGTAATCCATATATTTGTTATTAAAAACCTTTTAAAGACTCTGTTAGTTACTTAATAAAACTCCATTAATAATAATAATAAAAACAAAATAATTAATTTAATAATAATAACTCAAAAAATAATCATTCAAGTCAATAAATTTCTTTTTTCTTATTTTAAGTAACATTTTTTTGGGTCAAAATACACATTTGTACAACAAACTCTCAGAAAACGTGAAATAACTAGGAGCGCGAACCAGACCTCAATTTTGATTCGCTGCGCTCGCTAAATCCCGGTATGTGTTATCATATTTAGCGAAGCGAGGAATAAACAGCACCGAAGTTGCAATTTCAAAACGTCGACGCGTTATGTCCTCAACTATTTTTTTTTTAAACTCAAATTTTTCTTGCAAAAAAATTTTCCTATTGAAGTCTATGGGATTTTAATTTTTCCATTTTCTGTGTATTACTCCACGACATCGAATATTTGAATCTTTTTTATTAAACCACCACCAGACTGATGTCTGTCAGTGTGCAAAATTTGGAAATTTTCGAGTACACCGATTTTGATTGATGCTTGCAAAAATAATGCAAAAAAATATCTCATAGAGACCTTCGTTCAATTAAAATATAACAAGTTTAAAATAAATTAAAGAACATTTATGTGTTAACGAATATTATAATGTGTCGGAATATCTAGACCATAAACTTTCCTTAGAATGAGACCTTCGCTGTCAGGATATTTAAAATTTATAATACAGTTTAATATAATAAGTTGTTTAAAAAAGCCAAGAACGCTTCTGTCGTCGGCTCTTCTCAGGACTGAGGCATATATCTTTCCGAGCCGGTGGTAGCTTTGAATATGAACAATTTTTTTCTTTCAATTTTTTTTTCAATAAACATTTATATTTCATTCAATTTCATAATAACTCAACGATCATAAATCTTCAATTGTTAAATGTAACTAGAAATGTGAAGCCAAGAATAACATATAATATTTCCTAACTAATAAAGTATTGTCAACTATTCCAATAAATATTCAAAAGCTAAAGAAGGCTTCAGAATTCATTAATAAAGTTGAGAATAGAAACAGAAAATGTTTTTTATCTGTGATTTAATCTGTTACTTTTACAATGTCTATGTATTTGTGTATGCGTGTGTACGTGTGTGCGTTATGTGTGAGTGTGTGATGGAATTTGTAACTTTAAGGTTGAAGTATGAGCTTGATGTTATTGAAATGTCACCATTTGTTTATTTGTATGCTTTTTCATGCTTAATATAAATTGTAAATATGTTGTATATAAATAAGGCAGTAAATATATAAAATAACAAAAATTATTATTATTGAAAAATGTTAGTGTTTAAGAAAGTTAAGATTATTTGTAGTATTTCCTTTATAACTTCTAGGAAAAATTTTGGCTCGTCATGAGATGGATTTTTTAGATTCAGTATAAAATTTCACATCGATTAATATATAGAAATATCTTTTTTTGAAGATGAATATGACTTAAGAAAATCTTTAAAAAGCTCTTACTAATCTACAAATTTATGCAATATATCTTATTGATTTAGAAAATTAATATAATAATAAATATATATATTTTAATTTACTATTCAATATGTATTCTTTCATACAGCAGTTACTAAGGTTGATACATTCAATGTCAAAGCTAATTCTTTATTTCCAATATAACGTATTACGTACGTGTGCTTATAAAACAAGATCGTCTCCTCTTATATAATACACTAAATTTAAAATATTACTGATCAATAGTATGTATTACTTCATTTGACACAAAAAAAATATGACTACCCTTATATTTTTATTGCCTTAGTGGATACATACAACCTCTTGTATATATATATATATATATATATATATATATAATATAAAAGATAATTGCTCCTAAATCATATATTAATGTTTAACTTATCATCTACCAGATCTTATTCTAATTATTAGTGCAGTATGTCATCCTTATTCATTCATAAGTCATAACAGTGCAGATTTCTCGTTACAACCTTTTCATCCTTACTACCACAACTCTTCTCCTCTATCTATAGATACCACTTTCTAACTACTTCTTACACACATCACATTATATCTAAAAAAAATTGTCACATCACATCTCAAAAAACTCGTGATGTAATGTGATGTGATATGTTTTTTTTATTTATTTAATTTCCTTAAAAAATTTACTAAATTAATAAGTGAGATAATTCTCCAATCGAGATTTCCAAACGAGATCTCCAAACGAGATTTAACCAATCTCGTTCTTTATTGAAACAAATGAAATATTTATTGATTTAATAAATAACATTTAAATTCCCCTAAATCATATCTTATCAATGAATCGGGTTATCAATAGATAAGAACTAAATAACTTATGAATAATTGTTGTGATAACAAACAATAGTTCATCGGTAATTAATATTGAAATTGTAATATTATTGCAAATGAATGCAGTGAATCTGTAAAATGTGATTTAAACCACAACATACGGTAAGTGTTACAATAAAATATTATTATTTAAATTATTTTTACTGGTAAAAAGTATGTTTTACTTTACTAATGCTACTTCTAGACCAATAATGGTAGGATATCGAAAATTGACAGAGTTGTCCAGGACAGTGAGATATAGGTCCTGAAGTTTTTGGTTTGTGATTGTAGTTTTTTATTAAATGGTCAAAGTGTGTCCTATAAAGTTAAAATGTGGAACGTTTTGAAATCGCACGCGCGAGTTCTTATTAGGCTTAAGATTATAGCCACTATTTACTCTGCTAATTTTACAAGTATGTGAAATTCATTGAGCAACAATGCTTCACTCAGCTCCACTCGCCGTACACAATGGCGGGTCTTCTAATTACTTTTTTCAAACGATATCTACTAAAAATGTAGAAAATAGAAAAATCATTTTGTAATATTTATTACGAAAGTAGAATGTGAATTTCGTAACTTTAAAAAGTATATTTAAGATTTACATTTTCAGATTATAATTATCTAAATTTATATGGATTTTACTGATTTATCTATATAAAAGTGAAAAACACTCACCACGAAATTTCGAAAACTATTGAGCCAATAAAAATGAAAATTGGCAAGAAGATACATTTATAACCAGGGGACGTCCGCCAAGAAAGGATTTTTAAAAATTCCATTCTTAAACGGGGAAATGTGGGTTGCAAGTTTATATGAAACTTCGTCATTTTTAATATTGGATATATGATGTTTTAGATTTAAATTTGTGGTTAGGAATAAATAATAGCAATAATAGGACTTTGCATTAATAGGACTTTGAAATTTGCTTATGAAAAGGGTGAAATATTGCTTGTAAATTTATATGAAATATGTCGTTTTACTTTGTGTTTGATCAAGCCGTCAATAGATGGCGGTAGCAATCATTTTGAATGTCGGTAGTGATTTGCCTTTCGCTGGTAATCACTATATGCAGTATTTGTGATGTCTAAATTTAAAAAAATTTCGCGTGTGTTTTTTGTCGACACACCATGCGGGCGAAGTCGCATACGAAAGCTAGTTATTTTTATATCATTTTTATATTTTTTAGGATAACAAATTGTGATTGTTATAACCTACAAGTTACTTAAATTATACAAAATGTTGCCTCACGTTAAAACGATGGAGGAAATGCAGGATTCAGAACAAAGAAATCAAAACTTAAAACTCATTAATCGTAAGTACTTTCACTAACATATTTTTTAAGATTGCTACTAACAAACTCCTCTTTTGTCGTATATATATATTGTCTTGAATAAGAAATTTAAATCTAACAAATATATCTAAGATCACAAAGAGCACGGACGTCTGTCATGTGTTAATTATACTTTGAAAAAATTGTAAGAAACTCCTATATTATTTAAATAAATAAAAAATTAAATAAGACAGCTTTTTTGCTCAGATATTACTTTATTTCTGTTTCAGAGGTCACATGGTACGACAGAGTTCTTTTGAATAGGCCATTAAAAGTGGGAATCGCTTTCTTTTTGGTGGCTATTGTCAGTCCTACACTCATATATCAATATTTTTTCTTTGTTAGTATGAATTTGCCGCCTTCTGACGGCTTTTCAATAGGTTCATGTCTAACTCCAAGATCAACAAGGCTGGCGTGCGGTAAAGGTTTTATGTCTCAAAACGAATGCCACCCTCAATGCTGCTTTGATCTTAATCTGAACTTATGTTACCATCGTCTCCCTTCACGATTTTCCTATATAATAAATCAGGCTTGGACCGAAGATATTACATTACAACCGAGGATAGCAACAGTGCCTTATTCCTTTCAAAACAGTATTCCAAAAGTCAAATTATCCATTGACGAAATATCAGCATCACATCTTTCGCTTACTTTTTATAATTCAAGAGATATATCGTTTTCTGGGAATCGGCTCAAGGATAAAAATTACACATACGCAGTGACTGCACCAGAGATTAATATCATTGTAAATGCATCAGAGAGAACAATTTTTAATACTGCTCGAGGACCTTTCATTGCATCGGATAATATTTGGGAGATTGCCTTCACTTTGACAGATGAAACAATGTACGGATTGGGTGAATTGCCATTAAAGAGAAACAGTTCCAAAATAATATACAACCATGAAGGAGGTTTTAGTTCGATACCACTTATTTTTGCGAGAAACAATAACTCTTACCATGGCTTGTTATTTGATACAACAGATCCCACTGAAATTTTTATATCTACCGAAAATGATGTAGTAGTTCGTAGTATAACGAACTTTGGTTTGAAGTTTCATTTGTTTGTTGGTCCGGAACCTAAAAGTATTATGGAAGACGTAATGTCTATAATCGGCAAATATAAAAAGTTGGAGTATTGGATGCTTGGTGTTCACGTTTGTAGGTGAGTTTTGCTATATTTTAATAGTATGATACTAGCTATGGCCCGCGGTTTTATTCACGTATAATCCTACTACTATAGCCTTTCTCATGAACCGGTCTTTCATAATCAGAAAGTCTTTCAAATCCATCCATTATTTTATAAGTGGGCGGGTTTAAACAAACAAACTTTTTATACAAACGTTTTATAATGTAAATATTAATAAAATTTATTAAGTATATTATTGTTTTATAATAAATACAATTCCATGAGACATAATTCATCCTAATATTTTATTTCTTTTTTTTATTTATATGTATTTATTGTAGAACCTTATAGTTATAAAGTAACCTTCAGACTTGGCTAAAAGCAATATTAGAGATACAACCATTAATATAGTTCAACATATTTTGAACTCAAATTGCAGTTAGAAATAATTTTGCAAATAAATGTTCAAATTAAGTAGATTCTATTTTTTCCTAAACGACCGATTTACGAGTATATATATATTATATATACTAGTAAACCCCCCGTTAATTCTTAACGGTCTAGACGGAAAGATAGCTCTTAACAGAATTTAAATTAATTACCTTACAAACAAATTGTGGTATTAATTCCTTTGAATATTATAAGAACTTCCATTTAAAAAACATATGTTGTAATATATTAGGGCTTAAACTACAACATGGGAGTTTCTATAAAAAAATGGAATAAAAGTTACAGATATATAAACCTATAAACCTCCTTTTTCATGTATATATATATTAGATATATACGTAACTCCATCAAAGACAAGCTCTGATGATATAAGTATCAGATTTCTTCACTAATAAATATTTTGTTTGTTAAGAGACGGTAATTAAAATTATAATGTTTTATAATATTCTAATAATAAATTTCTTAACAAGTTTCTGTTTGAGTAAACAATTAAACTTCTAGTTAGTGGCAGAGCTGTTTATCCAAAGATCGTGGGTTTGGTCCCACACGAGACAGTATTTTTTATGTCCCAATACTTTTACGTGTTCATACTTCTGTTTGTTACGCCGTGTTTTTTATATATATTATTTATTGCAGTGAAGTTCCTGGCTTGGATTTAGGTTCCTTTATAACAAACGCAACAATTGAAAAGATGTCTTTCGACAGTCACTGTGGGTTTAAACCCATTGTATTTACAAGTGATCAATGCGAGAACAACGATATTAATAATATAGACGCTGTGAACAACGGCTCCAGGTTGCTAAGGGATGCTGATAAAAAGTTCGTGCCGCATATTTCGCCTTATGTAAGAACTAGTTATAACCCCCGGCTCCACCTGCAAACCATTTTATTTAATATTAAGATAACTAAAAGTAGTAATAATTCTAGATACACTTCCTCATGAATCTATCTATCATATTCAGGCAGAATTTTTCAAATCAAGAATAGTTTTGAAGAGGAACGAGGACCGACAATCAAACAATCTTTTCCTATTTTTAATATAGATTACAATAAATATATTTTACTCCAATATCATTCACAAGTCCATATAACTATACTATTATTATGTTCCTACCGAAGATTCAAGGCCATTGTGATATTTTAAGCTTGGAATAAATTTACTACGAATTATATTAGGTGTAATAAAATAATCAGTTATCTGTGTCCTAATAAATTATTAAAAATATTAATTAATTTGAAAGAGTATTCGCATTTTATTGGATTTTAAACTTCATATGAGGTTGTTAATTATAGATTATTTGTTGAGCTAAAATTAATTTGAAGTGTCAAACGTGAAATAAAACATATTAAAAATGCATGACGTAACGTTATCAAAGGTTACAGTGAAATTATAGACCTGGGTTCCATTCCAGGCCATGATAAATTATATTTGTGCTAGTATGGAGAAGAATATGAAATAGGAAAATAACATCATAAAATATAACTATTTTTAAAATAAAATAATCTCTCTCATATCTAGGTTCTAAAAATATGTTATTTGTAAGTTACGTTATTAAAATACCCTCGTCACAATTTATCATAATAAAATATCTGCTATATTTCTGATATATGAGCTTATGAAATATATGATAATTTGCTTTTAAGTTGGATTTGGATATTTTATTTAAACATACTTTTAAAAAATTATGCTTATATCTAAATATTATTACTTTTTATGTCTACGCTGCGTTTTGACCCGCGGACGAACGATTTTATTCACTATTAGAATAACTAAGAGTAGTAGCGTCATGACAGATAGCTATAGCCTTTCTCATGAACCTGCTTATTATAATCAAAACGAATTTTTTAAATAAATTTGGCAGGTTCGAAAACTAGCGCGCTTGTACTGACAAATTTTTCTGCTTTACAAAATTAGCATATATAATATAAGAAAGGAATTCCGAAGTATCAAGGTGTTTCATTCATAAATTTCTATTTTAAATAATATCTAACCAAATTTCAAATTTAATTTAACATTTCAGATTCGATATGAACAAGAAGAAAATAACACAATTTTAGAGGAATTTGGCGAATATATCAAATATAACGTAAGCTGCAAAATAATGCCTTCATTTGAGAACTTAATGTATCATTCGCCTGATTCCTTGGAAGTATACAAAGGAAATATTAACGATTTTGATGTAATTTATCCTAATTATAAATCAGCACCTGCGGAGTTATTAGAGAGTTTATGGGCATATGATAAAGAAGTTGATGGCTTAGTGCTGGAAAACAACTGGCCGTTAGATAGAAAAGAGAAGAGAGTAAACGAGACATCTTTTTATTTACCTTATTTCAATCAGGTAAGAAATAATCTTTTTTTATAATAATTATATATTCTATATTTTATTATTTTATTTATGGGAATTAACGATCTAGGAAATATGTGTTACATACTTTAATGGCCTGACGTTTCGACCAAGTTGCACAGTCGTAAAACTTATTTTCTAGAGCTTTTTTTCCTGTAAATAGAATAATTATATATTATAGTATATTCTTTATTATTATTTTCAGAACTTTGAAACTGCTTTTGAAAACACACCGCAATGGAATTTAACAATGGTTGATAAAAATCAGAGTTATATTTTCCAACATTATAGTTATGGTAACAATTTTGCCAATGCATTTTTGAATAGATCTAATGAAACGATATTATGGTCCAGCAGTATGTGGATGAATGGTGGACAAGTTATAAACAGACAAAATATTGACGCTTCATGGGCAAATTTACATAAAGAACTAGTGAATGCAGCTTTGGGGGGTATTTCTGGAAACTGGCTCTGGTCATCCCCAATATGTGGTGACACAGAGAATTTTAACCCTTCAAACCAAACGAACCTTTGTATGAAATGGTATTTAGCAGGAACATACTTCCCGATGATGAAAATTCATTCAAAAGTCGTTCCAAGGTATCCAACTGCCTTTAGGGGAGCTGATAAATCTCTGGCTAAGGATGCAATAAATAGGAGGTATACCTTATTACCTTACTACTATACTACACTTCAAGAAGGACCACTACTAAGGCCCATGTTCTACCAATATCCAGCTTCAGCAGCACTACGTGATATCAGTACCCAATTTGGTGTTGGAGATAGTCTACTAATAGCTCCTAATTTACTGCCATTGCAAAGCCATGTCCATGTTTGGAAACCACCAGGAACTTGGTATGAGTTCTGGAGTGGTCTTGAATTGAAAGGACAAGAGGGTGATCCAATTACCATGTCTACAACAGATCAAGATTTAATGACATTTATTAAAGGTGGATCTATACTACTAACGCAAAGGGTAAAAACTATTTTATTATTATTAGTTTTATAAATACATTGCTTACCGAGACTATTAGTAAGCAAAAATCTTCAACTCTTATGAAATAAGTACAGAAAAATAATGGACTTCATTTATCAAAACTTCGAATCTCTAAAACTGGGGGTATGTTTTAAAGGCTCAAGGAGTCCAAACAAGTCTCTTTATATACTCTTTATATCAGCATTTGCTGGCTTAATACATTAACTAAAAGAGTATCTATGCAGTTTCTTATCAGTTCTTATCAATTTACTTTCAAGTAGAAACCGTGTTAGTCTGACGTTTCACAAGTGCAATATATTTCTTTCTATTTCAAAAAAAAATTAATACTTTGACATCAATAAGTAAAGTATCAGAAATTAATTGTATTATTATTGAAATAATAATTTCATAAATAAAATTTGAATTAAAATAAAAATAACTTTAATTTTTGACAATATAAATAGAAATTATTTTTAATTTAATTTTACAGGAATTAGAAAAAACAGCTGAAGAAACCCGATTATTAACGCCGTTTCATGTTATTATTGCATTGAAATGTGAAGAAGAAATGAAGTGTAAAGCTTCAGGAAAACAATTTATTACAGACGGATTAACATTGATATTTGAAGGAAATGCCAAAAATATAACAATATCCGCTATCGGGAAAGACTTTGATCCTATATGTGATATTAATACAGGCACATGGGCTTATGACATAAAATATTATAGCATTTATGGTCTACCGGATGAATTGAACAACTATGACCACCACAGACAAATTGAAGACTTCACTGATCTATGTAACTTAGAATATGATGAAAATATTGTGGTGGACTTACTTTCGTAATATTGAATTAGGCATACATTTTGTGATGTGCTATTATAATATTTATTATAGTCCCTAATACATATATACATTACTGTATATAGTAGTATGTTTTAGAGTGGTAGCCATTAGTATTCAGTCTACGAATGCAGAACAGAGATCTATTCGGTTTTTTCCTAAGATATGTCTTAACTAACTAAATAGGACATATCTTAGGAAAGAGTTACTAGGTTCGTCTGATAAAACGAGAGACATTTTCCGACACCGTTTTTTTTTAATGATTTTAATTATCTTTCAGATATTTCCTATTATAGACAAAATATAATAATATATATAACATTAATCTTATCTTTTCCTTTTCATTATTTTGAATAATATTTTAAGAATAAGTAAATCTTTATAATATATAAAGTATTAGGATAACAACATGTAATTAATGATAATGTTCGTTGTATCATACTATTAAAATGTTCAAATACTATGATGTAATTTTATTTGTCTCTCGCGTTATTCACTTACTGATAAGAAATTACCAGCTTCATTTGTACCGAGATATGAATGACCTCATCTTGAACTTTGATAAATCTGTTTAGCAAATAACAGTTATTTATTAACGTAACCCTTAAAGTGTTGACATTCAGTGCAGGAATCAGTCAAGCTAATGCAATCAGACAAAGACCAACACAAGAAGACAGAGTCAACGCAGAAAGAAACTTCAGAAGCAATAAGGATGCCGAACATTAAAGTTTTTACCGGAAGCTCTCATCCCGATTTAGCAAAAAAAATCGTAAATAGACTTGGTCTTGACCTTAGCAGAGCTGTTACAAAGAAATTCAGCAACAAGGAGACAAATGTTGAAATCGGAGAATCCGTAAGAGGTGAAGATGTATACATTGTTCAAAGTGGATGTGGTGAAATCAACGACAATCTTATGGAACTTTTGATAATGATAAACGCTTGTAAAATAGCAGCTGCATCTCGAGTGACAGCGGTAATACCCTGCTTTCCATATTCAAGACAAGACAAAAAAGAAAAAAGTCGAGCTCCTATTACTGCTAAACTCTTAGCTAATCTAATATCAGTAGCTGGTGCTGATCACGTAATAACTATCGATTTACACGCCTTCCAAATTCAAGGTTTCTTTAATATTCCCGTTGACAACTTATACGCAGAGCCAGCCATCACTAAGTGGATTAAAGATAACATAGCAGAATGGAAGACAAGTGTCATGGTGTCTCCAGATGCTGGTGGTGTTAAAAGAATGACCTCGATAGCGGATAGACTTGATATTGACTTTGCAATTATTCACAAAGAAAGACAGAGGTTTAATGACGAAGAAGATTCAACAGTTTTGGTAGGTGACGTCAGAAACAGAACAGCTATAATGGTAGACGATTTAGCTGACACATGCGACACCATAGTCAAGGGGGCAGAGAAATTAGAAGAGGCTGGAGCCAATAAAATATACGCAATAGTAAGTCACGGAGTCCTCGCTGGTAATGCAATTGAAAAGATAAATAACTCATGTCTTGAAGCGTTTGTTGTTACTAACACTATACCTCAAGATAAAAATATGAAGATGTGTAATAAATTGCAAACCATGGACATATCTGTGATGCTGGCTGAGGCTATCCGAAGAACGCACTACGCTGAATCTGTTTCCTATCTTTTTAATAATGTACCTTACTAATATTTTAAATTACGTAATGAATAATTATAAGATGTCAAATTATATTGGATTTATATGTAATGCAAATTAGTTTTATATTAGGGCTAGCTTGTGTCAGTGACTTCGCTCGCAGAGCGAAGTATGTCGTTATTTGATATATTCTTTGAATATGTCAAATAACGACAAAATTATATAAGCCGATTTTATGTGATAGAAGAACAAAAACACAAATAAACGAAAAATCATAAATATATTTAAAATTTTTATTTTTAAAGTGATGTCTAAGCTAATATTCTTACTAAAATAATAAGACAAATAGTTAAAGCCTTTTTCTGTTTAGAAATAACTACATTTCAAACTAAAAATAAAACATATGTATTCTAGCAAAGAAATAATTTTATTCTCCACTGATGTAAATCTATAACCACTTGTACATTGGAAATAAAATTATATCAGTGAAATTGAATATTCAATGATTTTCGAGAGCGATAAATAAATTATCATAAATAAGATTCTCAAGATAAAATTTTTTCTCTAATTGGATATATCGTACTCTAAACATGCTAGCAACAGAAATATAGTGTTATATAAGACAAACTGTTACTCGCGGTTCCACATAGTACAAACCATTTTATTTATTATTAAGATAACTAAGAATAGTAGCTTAATGCTAGATAGTACATACTCTACAACCTTCCTATAACAATTTGTAGTTTAAAATATTAGCCAGTTTAAACAAACAAACTTTTTGTAATCTAATTGTAATATTAGTATAGGTGTTATCTAATAAGGCTTCTTATAAATAAATTATTTTACACTTCTGTAGACTTTATATTTTAAAATATAATATTCTTCATAAATAATATATAATAAAATCAAAATTTAGTTTTCTATATAATTGTGAAAACCACATCAAAATCTTTGGCACAGGTAAATAGAACTAAACGTACAAACACACGGTCAACAAAGGCAATATATATTATACTAGTTACAGATAAAGACTTTTAACTCTATTCTAGTACAAACTAATATTTGAAGGTCGGGTCGAAATTGTAAAAATCTTCCATAATTCTACGTAATCATATAATTATTAATTAACTACTTATTGATTTTACATACAAAGTTTGTTTCTATAGCCACTAAATAAATTGCTCTTAATTAGCTGTTGCCAACGACTTCATATGTCCTTTTCTCCTCAAATTCAAGTTAAACCATCGACTATCGAGTAATGTATACAAATTAAACCAATTTTAATTAACACTTTCAAAAATTACAATTTTCGTTTTAGTGATGTTCTTTTTTATAAGTATATTTTCTCAAAATTTGTTATTGTCAAAATATATATAAACAAACTTTGTCTCGTTAGTATTTTATTACATCTATAGACTAGTTGGTTTAGACAAGTAGAGGAAAAAGTAGCGGCAGCGGTAGCGAGAGCGATAACGGTAGAGATGGCGGGAGCTATATTAAGAGCGGTAGCGGTATTGAAAAGGGTAGCAGAAACGGTAATAAACACTAGTGATAAAAGTGTTGGAGCGTAAAAATAAGGATATAAATCTGTATAAACATATTTCCTATATTAAAAATATTACTACCTTTATATCTAGGGTTCAATGAACTTGGGAATCTTGATCTGATATTAATTTAACCTTTGATGAACCATACATTCCTACATTTCTTAGTATTAGGGGTTCTATTTTAGTTTTATCTATTTGAGACAAATATATTAATTGAAAATACATAAAATACTCATAACAAACAAAAAACGTCGTAAATATTTCCTTATGGAGAAATTATTGTAGTAAATTTAACCCTAAACATAATATGTAAATACTATATATGATATATTAGGGCGCTAAAAGCCTTAACACTACCATTTTAGTACTTTAATTGACCTAATAAATTGTTTATTGTAATGGCTGCTTGAAGCAAATTTTCTTTCCAAATTATTACTTATTTTCAACAAAAAATAATGGTAGTGCAGCTATTTCAATATTATAATATCAGTTCACTACCTTTTTACAATTCTATATTAGTACCAAAGTAAATCTGATACGTACTAAATTATAAGTAAAATAATAGTAGCATACTATAAATTCATTAATGTAATGCCTGCTTTATGAAGTAAAAATAAGTAATAATATATCATTATTATTCTATTAAAAGAGTGAAATACAATCTTATCGAAATTACGTAACAACGTAATCAGATAAATAAAAAAGATATAAACAACATCTTTAGTAAAGAAATTATTTTGATTTATTAATGTTTTGTTGGAACATATGTTGAAGGTCTTTAACCTGTTAAGTACACACTGGAGCTGATGTATTGTACAAAGTTCAGTGATTGAGAAAGAGTTTTCTGACTTGGTCTCATTCAGTATTATTGTGTTTGTATACTTTTGAAAACGTTTGAGAACTCATCGAGTGGTTTTGTTTACTAAAACAGGTAAGAAAATAATTTTATTTTTGTTTAAGGCATATTATTAAACTACTTAATATAAATTATGGTCTTGGTTCTCATAACTGGATATAATGAAACCGTTTTAAATAAGGTAAACCTATTATAAAAATAGTGAATAAATCTAATGAATATATTTCATTTAAATTACAAAATTAAATTACAATTTAAAGTACAAAATTGTAGACTTTATCTTTATCTAATTTACAAGTTTACCTCTAGATGGCGTGCTTTTAAAATTGAAACAGTTTTTTTATCCTAAAATTTTAAAGTATAACTGAAATAAAATGTAATACAATATATAAGAGTAATTTACAATATATTCCAGAAATAAAAATTGTAATAATTTATTTTAGACTGTCGAAGCATTCATTTTATGTTCGTTGTCTTACTGATAAGTTTTGATAAATACGAATGCTAGTGATTACATTTCTTCGTTATTTACTCTGTGATTGGAAATACATAATAATCATTGAAACTTTGAACTTTTATAATGTTCAATATATATAATATATAATGGAATATGTTTCTTATCTAACGGCTGTTCGTAAATAAATTATTATTTACATTTCAACCATTTAGCATTATACATTTATGTATTTTTCTTATTACATGTACTTTAACTTTTTTATTATCGTTAAAATATGTCGGATAAAAAAATACTTTTATAAAAATAATATGTATATTTTTATAATCGTATCCTCCATTTTACACAAACTGTTATTATTAGTTTTTAATTTAAAAATATCGGATATTTATATTTGCCAATAGGTCTATATGTATATTATTATGGCTATATAATATGATAAATATATGTATAATACATATATATAATTACACTCGATACACAAATCGATTTATAAACGAAAACTTACTGTGAGTGACAACTGACATCCCTATTAAATGGCTTCTGTCAAAACTTAATATATTTTAACTTAGCTAAATATTTTTATTTCAAAATTTAATTTCAAACTTTAATTAACCCTTCGTATGTGTAATTGTATTTATTTTTATTATAATCTTTGTTTTTTGATATAATTAATATCTTATCACCTTAAGATAATAATTTTATTATTTGCAATTATTTACTTTTATTTGCTCAAAAATACTTTTCACTATAAGTTTGGTTAATAAGATTTTAAGATTTTTATGATAACAATTTATAACTCAACATCCTGGATGACGTGTACTTATTAATTAGTAAATACACTTACTATATATCTTGTTACCAGCTTAACCATAATAATAATACGTTTTTTGATTTAATTACGTTGTTTTTTTTAACTTAAAAATAAATAATTCTTAGACTAAGTGAATGTACAAGATATATTTAAGTAAATAAATTCCATTTGGATATAGTTTGCCTTATAAATTCTCAAAATGGTTAATAGCTATTTTATAAATCTTGGATAAATTTCTGATTAAACATTCCACTACTACTACTTTTCAATTGAACTTGTTCCATTTTATTATTTTGCTATTTACTTTTTACTATAGTAACTCTTAGACAACCAACCAAAAATGTTTTAACAAATTTTAAGTATGCCCAATCACACCAACTGAAATCTTATAAATTTTTGTTGATCACTTTAAAATATTCTTCTACTTGTTCTTTATCTAGAGTATGACAAAAAGAAACAGCATTAAAATGGTCTCGTTGAATAGCTTAAGTTTTTAATTTTTCGAACTATCATCAACACATTGTAAAAAAATTGTTTACTAGGGAGTATTTTTTTTTACGAGTGAAAAAATTAAATTGATATCAAATTTATTTTTAGTGATGTCTGAAAATAAGAAAATGCCGATACTGTATAAACATGACGCAAGTCCTCCAGCCAGGGCTGCCATGATGGTGGCGGAGATACTCGGAGTACAGTATGAACCGTACCACATAAATCCCATACAACGTGAACAGGATACACCAGAGATGACGATTGTAAAGCATTATTTGTAGTATATTTAAAGATATTTAGAATATGTTGTATGAACCCATAATATAAAAGTTATGTAATTATTTATTTGTAAAAATGTCTTTTTTTTTTCAGAAAAATCCTCTTCGTACAATTCCATATATAGATGACGATGGACTGTGTTTAGGAGATAGGTGAATGTTTGTTTTAAATTCCACACATTTCATTTTGTCTGACAATGTTACTGTAGTACTAAAAAGTTGTATAATTTTAACACATTTTTTCATATTACAGTCATGTCATTATGCTGTATTTGTTTGACAAATATTCGAAGCCAGAGCACTCTTACCTGTACCCAAAAGACCCGACAAAAAGAGCGAAAATAAACCAAATATTGTTTTTTGACTGTGGAGTTTTGTTTCCTCGTCTCAGAACTGTTATGGTGAGCAGATTTTAATTTAGTTATTTTAAGTTGACATTAAAAAAAAATATTTTAAATATTTCATTGCACTAACGAAACGCAGACTAGTTGCACGGTTCAAAAAGTTTCATGGAGAAGAACTTGCTTCTCCATACTGATGCAGCCATCTTACTTTATTATAGTAGAATTTCCTGCATTACAATTTAATTTTCATGTTTATTATTATAAGTGTATGAACTCGACATTCGTATAATCTTTAAGGATTATTAATTTTTAAGTAATAGATGATAAAAAAAATATTTACTTGAATATATTGTATATATAATAAAAACAAAAAAAGATTGTACAATAGATAATAATACAGACCTATTAGTTAGTTTTATTTTTATTTCAGTAGCTAAATATTTGTACTTCATATACCTCAAAAAATTGTTTGATATTATACTAAATATTTTTAAGACAGGCACAAACATACACAGGACGTCTGAGCGAGTTATCAAAGTCAATGATACGTAGCATAGAAGATGCGTACCGAATACTGGAAGCCTATTTATCAAATACTTTGTACGTAGCTGATAACACTATCACACTTGCTGATTTTAGTGTTATCACTACCATATCTTCTCTCCATGGGTTGCATCCAATAGATACTAACAAGTAAGCTATATTAATTTTAGCTTTAAATTATTATTTAGGATTCACCTTAATTGTGTTTTAAATCTTGTGATTCATGATTACTTTTATATTATATGTTATTATGTTCTCACGTAAATATTATCGGAATTTTCCCTAATAGTTTAGAACCTATTCCGGGTTCTTATGAATTCGTAGCAATGAAATACATCCATCAAGTTGAGAGTTTTATGCAATGAATAGACAGGTCTCGAACCTACGACCTCTTAGAAAATAACCCGTCATGTCAATTGAAGTACCTTGTTGCTATTATCAATCTGTCATAACATATAATTCTCTTTATTGAACTTTCAAAAGAATATTATAATACAAAATACAAGCCCACTGAGTTTCTGTCGCCAGCTCTTCAAAGATCTTTTTCAATATCTTTGACAATGAACATACGTGTCGTAAAAAACTTGCTTTCAGTAAAGATTTGATTTGATTTGATAATCTTTGTGATTTCAGATATCCCAAAGTATTGCAATGGTACAATAGAATGTCCGAGCACCGTGTATGCAAGGTCATAAATCAACCAGGCGCTGAGCTTCATGTGGCTGGACTCAAAGCATTGATGGAAAACACTAAAAACAACAATAGATCCAAACTATGACATTATATATGTTAATGGTGTATACGAACATTAAAAAGTATTTTTCAACTTACACTTTTATTATAATAAAACGATAATACTTTGGCGTTAAGTGCTTAATGTGTCGAATAAAAAATATTTATTATATTACAATAAATACATTTAATATAAATTAGTTACGGAATGTGGTTAAAATACAAAACAACAACAGAATCGTTACGAATCACAGGTTTTCATTTATTTTCAATAACTAAAATGAAATGCAAAGATATTAACTTTACACTCCAGTAACGTCTAGGCTACCAATGGATAACTTGTGAAATTAATTATTACAAAAAACGTTACACATTTCCTATAAGTCTTAAGGTCTCTCGTGAGTCACTCAACAAGCACATATATCAAGTACACTACACGAGACAGTTCACGGCGCAACCATACAGACAAACATCCATCTAGTCACTTCGGTTGAAGTATGTTGCACTTAGTCACTCCCCCGTTCGCATTAGCCGTCCTCCTTCGGCGGTGTGAACCAGCCTGAAATGTGTGGTAATAATTTCAATTATACAATTCATTATTATACATCTATACTTATATAAAGTTGAAGAGTTTGTTTGTTTGCTTTAACACGCTAATCCTCGAAACTACCGGATGGATTTATAATATACTGATGATAGGCAGATTCATTGCCATCTATAGGCTATATATCATAACACTAGTTCTCTTAGTTAACTTAATAGTAAATAAAATATTTCTCTACGGGTGAAACCGCTACTATAAGCTAGTAATATATAAATCATCAAGTCATATCTATATTATCAGAAATAATATCATGAGATTTTTAGACATAAAATATCATTTGGACTTAATAATAACTACACTAACATAACCAAAGTACTGATGATAATGATAATTTTATTTCAGCAAATTTAAGTCCATTATCATTCAAAATGTCATTATAAAAGCAATGCTTAATATGCAGGTTCAATGTTGATAATATAATTTTATATCATTCAACTTAAAACTACATTCAAACCAATACAATCAATTATATATAACTGTTCCGCGTAACTCGTTAATTTATCGGAATTAGCCCGACTAGTTTCAGAATCGTTAACTGTTCGCCATCCTCAGAGTTCAAGAAGGGCCCTGGATGGGTTCGAAAGTAGTCAGGAAAATTTCAATTGCATTGAGGTGAGTACAGCCAAATATTATGGATTTAGTAGCCAAAAACAATATAAATCACCCACCATTTTTCTCATGTATCTGCACTAGGCACTTGAAGCTCTGCTGCGCGCGCGCGAGGCTGTACTGAGTTTGCGAGACCACCTTGGAGGCTCCGAACTGTATGCGAGCCTTGCCCTTCACCAGCGTGGCGGCGATCTGCATGATGACGGCCTCCACGGTGTAGGCGGACGACCAGCCTTGCTTTGTCAATAGCTCCATGCATATCGCACCTCCCACCAGCACGTAGCCACCTGTACCATTAATCAAATATAGTCATATATAGTAGAATTCAAATTGTCTATTAAAGATATTAAAAAATTCTGTGGTATTTTGTTACAAAAACCTTGTTTCTTTAGTTTTTTTTATAATTAGTAATTACTTTATAGTTAATACCCCCAAATACAACTTATAAAAGATATTGTAACTGAATCACATTTACTAGAGAGAAGAAAATATTACTTCTAGATAATTACACTTTATATTATACCGAAAAGTGATAAAAATTATTAGGAAATATATCTATATTATATAAAATCTTACCCGATATAACAGGATATACAACCCTTACGAAGGGCGGTTCGAAGGGATACGTCTCTTTGAACATTATATTAAGAAGTATGGAATCCTTGCCCTCCTTTTCTTTGAGAAGCAACAGATCATTGTGCAATGGACTGTCCGGGTCCACGGAGCGTAGAGTTATGTTCCACTCATACAGCGAGTCATTCACTAACTCTGAAATAAATATAATAAATATAATACAAATTAATAAACTGATTCAAAAAAAGAATTAATCAAAGAAGCATTGAGTTTTATTAAAAATATGTGAAAAATTGTATTTTTCTTGTTTAGTTAAATTATATTATGGTGAATACTTGCATAAATTTTTTTTCATTATTTTCGATAAATCACACAGAAAAAAGAATTTAACGAGTTTTTTTTATGTCTAAAATATGTATATTTCTGATGTCAGTATATCAGAAGTAAAACACGCGGATATTATATAAATCTATCATATATTTGAAACCAGTCAATACATTGTTAAAATAACAGTATAAACCAACTAATGACAGTGATGGAAGTAGGAGACAGTCCACTGAGACAGCGGTCCGTGGAGAGACGCAATTGTAATAATTGCGTGTACGCAATTATTACAATTGCGTCTCTCCGTGTGCTGTAGCAAATTAGGGGCAGTTTATATATAGGTTATTTTAATCATCTTCTACCCTCGTCCTATACCTACGAGCGTGTTTTTAAGAAAAGAATTGAGTTGAATTAAAATTGCATACTATAAATATGCAATATGGAAGAAAGGCTACTTGACCACGAATATGGAGAACCATAGGAAAAAAAGGATAAAAAATAATAAGACAGGTTGATTGTGTGAAAGATGACATGTTTAGAATGAGGTCTGGTTTCTATCATATGATAGACATGTATGGAATATGAATGTATATTATTACAAATTGAATACATTCTTGAAATATACTTTCATCTGTAAACATATTTCACTCCAATAAAAAATTAAAAACTGAAGGGTTAAGGCATAGTAAGAAATAAAATATATATTTATTTTTAGAACATACCTATGGAATACATATTATTTTTGAAAGAGTGTGAGCGGTATATATCTCTGAGCTCTTTCATCAATCTGTCAGTGGCTTGCAGACTGCCAGACACGCTGCCGGACAAGTAATCCTGTCGTTGATTCTGTCTCAACCGTTCAAGGGTTGCTAGGTGTTCTGTTTCCATGTCATCCTGAAACAAAATGCCATTTTATTAGTCTGTATACACCAGTTTCTTTGTTGTTGTTTTTCAACTCAAGAAAAAATAAACGAACAACTAAAAAAAAAACAAACAAAATATCGACGCCTGAAATCAATTTTGTCGTACTTCAAAAAATGCGAATATGAGAATATATTCGTAAAATAATAAAAAACTACTGAATCGATTATGTGTTTAAATTTCCTACCCAATTGTTTTTCTTAGAAATAGTGTTGATATTTCTATAAATATTTCAAAATATAATTTATTTTGGCTCTGGTTGAAATTGCATTTTTCAAGATACCACAAAATTGCTTTCTGGCGTCAACAACTACAATTCTCTTTGATATCTAAATAATAATACCTTGTTGCTCCGCCCAGCATCGTCAACCATTTCCAGTGGCAAGTCGTCTTCCCCTTCAGACTCATCTTCCTCAGCAGCCATCTCTTCATCTTCTTCAGTGCCAGATTCAGCACCATTTGAAGTTACGCTTGGTACTCTGAAATTATTATTATTTCATTTTTATTTATCTATATAACTAAGTTACTTCACCCGATACACGATTCCCTCGCCAAACCCCGTTACCGTCAAATATTTTGTAAAACTAAAAAACAACTAAAAAATTTTAATTACAAAGCTGTTTACGTAGTTCGTCTTTATTCCGGTAGAGGGCGCATATTACAATTTTGCGACATGACACAAACCTTTTATAGATTAGAGATATATATTTAAATTATATTGTTTTTTTTTTTAAAGTTACCTTTGCTGTGGTGCTGGGTGGACGGGTAGAGACAAAGAATCCAAGTCAGGCGGCTCTGGCACACCATGTAATTTGCATAGCTCTCTCAACAATATGCCCACCTAGATATATTAATAATATTTTGTTAGTGACAGACTATTCAGTTTTCGGCCCGTTTCGGCCTTAATTTCTGTCGAAACTTTCGGTCTAACTCGCGACTAACTCGTGATACAAATTAAAAACTCTAAAAGTTAAACTTAAACGATAATTTTGACTAACTTAAGTAAGTAGTAGGCACGTAATGTATTGAGGGTGCCCTAAGTTGCTCGGAGCACCCTAATATGGGGGGTACCGCCGGGGCGTCACGGTGAGTGTTAACGCGATCCCGTGACGTCCCACTATGGCGATGAGGGCAACCGTTGGTTTTTTAGTGGGTAGCCTTAAAAATGGCAGCGTCCTCTATGCTGCCGGGTAGTCCCACATAACCCCCCGACCATCACCTTGGCCGACGGGGTATCCGTAACGAATTTTTCCAACGAACAAAAAATAAAAAAGGTACATACATGTATACAATAGAACTTTTAAAAAGATTAAAGTGTAGACGAAAACGTGTCGGTTGAAAAAAATGTTTCAGTCGGACACTAAAATTTATGACTGAAACTTTAAAAAAATGATTTCAAAAGACTGATGTGATTTGATGACATGAGATGAGATGTGACGTGACACGAAGTGATGTGATGTAATGTGATGTAAGATGTTAATTGTAATTAAGGAATAAAAAGTGATCTGATAGTATTAATTATTACCTGGTTTATAACATGATTATCTCTGCCTTGTGTGTTGCTCAGGATCTGGACGGCATTAGTCACAATTGGATCCTCGCTGTCTGCAAACCACACGGGTGGTGTATTTGGGTATGTCTCCTGTAAAAATGTACCAGGGTTTATATCTTTATTGATACTTACGAGTTTTTGTTTTTTTTTAAATATGTCTTAATATTTGAAATAGTCTAAAATATGATAGGAATATTTAAAATTGACTTTAACATATATTATGAAAAACTAAAGAAATATATAATGGGAAACAGTCTTGTCCCACGGGTTGCTAGATTTTTCATTCTCTATTTCTTTGAAAAAAATATATTAGGGATGTTATATTTCCTTAAAATTTGTAATAAATACAAAATTAAATATTAATATTTATACATGTGCAGGAATCGAACCTTCGACCCTTTGTAGCCCGTGCTCGTCGCTGTGGCAGATGAGTTATCGTGATCTACATAATTATTATTTATTATAGCTTATTGGTTTAAACCACTAAATTTAATACATTGATATAACTTTATTTCTTTGTGAAAAAAGTGTGGTGCCAACTTAACTTGAAGGTCAAACCTGTCACCACAGATCAAGAATGTTGAACTTTTAGTTCTGTAGAAAAAGGTTAAAGTTATATGTAGTTAAATATAGGATTACGTTACAATTCAACATACATACTTACTATAATATAAAAATTTATGAGATAGAACATAGAAGACAATTTTCAAAATTACTGATGATTAGATGGATGTTCAAAGTGGATGGATAATTTTTTTTTTAAATAAAATTAAATGACTTTAGTTGACACCAATTAAAGCAAATTAATTGATCGAAAAATAAAAAAGCGTTTTATTAAATTACGAATTACGAAAGTGGAACCGATCGATACTCGCGGATAATAGGTAACTAACTGTTCATTACATTAGTATATATATCTAAAATTTTGCAAGTTATCTGTCTACTAAAATATATTTTTCAGGTTTCAGTTTATTTATTTTATTTATTTATTAAATCTCTATTGCCCCACGAAGGTACAATAGGCGAATTTAACGCTTAAAGCGTTCTCTTCCAGTCAAACGACGAAAAACAGAGTACAATAAAAACATATTCGTTAACATTCACTAAATAACTTACAGTAAGCAACTAATGTAACTACAAAATAACTTTAAAATAACAAATTACGTTTTTGGTAAGACTAAATAACAACATAACATATATATCTGTATATATACATATACATTCATACAAATGTAACTGAATCAAAACCACAAGCAAATAAATTAAATATTAACCTAAATTACATTGTAAGATACATACAATAATTATTTATTCAGTAATATAATAATTTATTCAGTAAGTTGAATAACATATTTCCCTTCAAAATTAAGCGCAAGCTTAAACTTAATCTATATTTATTATTTATTAACAAAAGCTAGGAGTAATCCCACGCCTTTTTCATGAAAACACCTGAACCAATCCATATAGGGTGAAATTATTTTAATTTTATTATTTTAATTTTATTTGATAAGAAAACATACACTCTATTTATACATTTAATAAAATTTATATATAGAGTGTATGTATATATATATACATTTGAAGTACGCCACGTGTGTGTTTGTATGAACGTGATAAATAAAAAAATATGTAACAAGTACGAGTCGATGCAGTCTGCCGAGGGTTCAATACAAAATTATATGCAACAAGTAAAGCTTAAACAATTATGCAATAGCTATTGGCTTAACTATGGCTGTATTGCCTTAATTCCATTTTTATATTTTTCATCATTTTAAGAATTTATGGGTCGTAAAGTTCTTTGGCCACATAGCCAGGAAAGAGAACTCCAGTGAAAGACTGGTTCAGGGTCGTATTAAAGTCAAAAGACAGAGGCAGAGCAACCACTCGATGGACAGATCTGATCAGGCCATCCACGCAAACTACCATGGAGGAATGCTCTCGCAACGCAGCGAACCGGCGAAAATAGAGACGTTGCAAGTCTTCAACCAAAAAATACAAAGACTTAATACATGTACGCATGCCTTAATTTGTAGATTCAATTATAAACTTTATTTTTTTATTTAATTTACAAATTTATAGTTTTCAGAGTTGTTTCTTAAACTTGTATGTTAAAAAGATGTTACAACGGGCGGTACCCTATCAATTTTGATACCCTTTAGTGTCTACTACATGCGTTTTTGGGGTAAAAAACCGCCGCATGATTTTTTTCGTTACGTTAGAAGTTTTAATTTTTCATTGTCAAGAGACTATACACCTGAGTATATGGTTTTTATTTCAAATCGATATCTTTACGCATACATAACTGGTCATTACAGACAGACGGACGACAGAGTGATTGTATTAGTTACATTTTTACTTCACTAGATAATATGATTTTACCATTAAATATTTTCTAAATTTGATTATTAAAAAAAATCTGGTTTATAAGAAAAAATAAATAATTTAGTAAATTTAAAATATCCTTCGTATTCTTATATTCTAATGACTCACTTTTTAATATTAATAAAAAAGGTCATGGTGAATGAACCGCACGCGGGCGAGGCGGCGGGCGGAAGCTAGTTTAATGTCAAAATTGCTCTTGGTTTGAATAAGAACCATACAGTATGTTACTATATTTAAAGTATTGCTAACATTGTTATTATAGAGGAATTATATTGTTCCAAAATTAAGACTTTTTGCGTGACTCTTAATTATTTAAAAAACTCTAGTATTGGCTAACGGTTTTGTAACGTTTGCGATTATATACCATATAGATAGATTATTAATAAATGTTCTTCTTATTAAAAGTATGAAAAGTATTTCCTAAGAGCCATTAATGAAATACTTTCAAAATTAGATAATATATAATAATAGTTTGTTTTAGGGTTCTGTATCTCAAAAGAAAGAAAACCTGATTCATATAGAATCTTCGTCCATCTGTCTGTTAAGAATATTATTTATATTTGTATCTACAAATATGTTGCTAAAATTTAGCATATTATTGAGTAATCATTTTAAAATATATAACATGTTACCTACGAATTATTTAAAAAAATTGAGTTAAATACCTCAAGCTTTGGACCTTATGTCTGATTACTTGATATCGTTTGACAATATTGTAAAAGAATATAAAAATAATAATAATTACGTAATCTCTCAAAAATAATAAGGGGTAATGATATAAAAATAATCTTTATGAGCATGTTATTACTTTTCTGGAGCTTTTTTTTATTATAATTTGGACGTTTTACATACGTACATACATATATGTTTAGAAACCTGTATTGAAAATTAACGTGTACATAGTCACGTACCTGATAAGAATCATATGCATATGATGAAATATTTCTAATTGTTACTAAAAAACGTTAGGAAATTGTAATTCTGATTATTTTGGGGTCACCATGATTCATATAATTTTTTCAGTTTTGATCTATAAATAGTTTATATATAAATGATTCTCTATTTTCTTGGTCACGCGATAAACAGAATGACTGGACTATCTTTCATATTTTCTTTTACTCCTTGAAGTTTGAGAAAGATAAATTTAAGAGGAAAATTGACATTACTAAACGGGTTTTGATAAAATTTGGTATTGTTAGCTTATTAAAAAAAAATGGAGATTGACCGAATAATCGACAAGTCGGCTGAAAACGGCCGACAGGTCGATCGACTGGTCTGCCGAAACGTCACTTTTAGGGGATTCTATTTGTTTAGTTGCTGATTAGTCAGTCCATCCCTATTAAAAGTATATCCCTATTAAAATTTTAAGATGTCACTAATTCATACTTTTAATCTGAAGGTAATACGAAATTAAAAAAAAAATCACTGGCAAAGGAAGTGTTAAAATTAAGAGTTTCATTTTGAATTTAAAAACACTAATCTTTCAAGCATTAAACAAACAGAAAATTATAAACAAAAAAGAAACATTGTTTTGACATTAAAAAGATATATGGACCTTAGATCTGACTAAGAAAAATAATAAAAATATTGCTAGATGAACAAAAATATTTTTTAAAAAAGAGACGATACTAATTGTTATTTAAATATTATATATCCTTAAATTAATAATTAATTTAATTCTGTAGAGCGCGAAACAAAAAGGTAGCTTAATTAGCAGAGCTTGGGGGAGGTAATCCCAGAGGTTGCAGGTTTTGAATCCTGGCTGTTAGCGAATTTATAGTACATTTAAAATTAAAATCTACTAAGAGTATTGAAATTAACATTCTAATTATCAAAAATGCATTTATGAATTGCTAAAATATGTTTTTATAAACAACATCTGAGTATAAAATAGATAAAAGTTATTGCATTATTTTAAAATGCATGGTTAGTGGTTACTATTGCATATTAAAATCATTTTATTTCATTCTATTGCATAAAAGAATATGCTTTGTAAACAAAGAAATTTAAATGATATAAGAAGGAGGAATAGAAGAAGAGAGAACAGGATGGGTTACAGATTATACAAAAGGAAGTTATAACATATTTTATTTATTTCATCTGTGTGAGGGTTGTACTGCCGCAGTCTAATCAGCCTGTATAGATATATCACTATTATAGTCTCCTAAAAACAATAACCCAGTCACTACGGACTTATATACTTGTTGGAATAAGGCCCTGACATCAGAAGTAAAACAGAGATATAAGTGAAATTTAAATCAACATACCATCCAAGTACTGGTATAAATCAACTAATGGCAGTCATAGAGGTAGATGACAGTCCACTGAGATAACTGTTCATGAAACAAGATGCTATCTTAAGAAATTGGTGCCAATATAAATGAAAGACGATTTATATGTAGGCTTTTTTAACTGTCTTCTAACCCCATCATACATATGAGGGATTTTTCATAACAAATGTAACTGAACAAGGAAATGTAATTGTATTAAGTACCTTAACAAATTTCTATTACCATTTACCATTATATAACAAAACAGCTGACTTTAATAATACACTGATTGATTGAACTTAAGTTCAAGACATTTAAAAACATGTGTAAATAGTGTTCATATATAATTAGCTGTTAATGTTTTATTTACTACTTTATTTACAATCTGACTTTGAAATGAAACATCTTGTGATTTGAAACTATATAAAACACATATTGTGATTGATAAAAACACAAACATAATAAACTATCAGAATCAGAAACATTTGTAACTTGTAATAATTTTATATTATAATACAATATAATATATAATAATATACCATCTCTTAGATTTGTAGTTTCTTTGGAATAGTAAATTTAGTTTATATGTATGTACTTATTTTTATGCCATCTAACGTATAAATGTCTATTCACAGTGGTTTTGATATACTTTATTTTATTTTATTATCTATTTAAATTACCTTAAAATTAACGTCATATTTCTATTACTCTATGTCCCTTTCTCTAGTTCACTACTACTGCCATATGTAAATTGCAAATACAAATGTATTATATATTTACGAATATATTTTTTTAAGTTAGTCCTTTTAGCTAATGTTTTGTCATTCTTTTGAACAATACTTACAATACTTTTCATAACTTTTAACTAATATTGGAGCTCATAAACAGGAATCACTCGTCAAAATGTAAGAAAACCTAGTTGGAACAAAAAATTTATTTGGGATATTGTCAATAGGTTGATAAACAGAGAGCACTTTGAAAGTTTTATTCAAAAGTTTAGTTTATTTCTATATGATTGCCCAATTATATCTTCATACCGCTAGCGAATGCATGTTGAAAGATGTCTGGAACAGATGCTTTACTTGACCTAATTGTTGCATCTATAAAAATTCTGCAGTAACTGAACCTGCATTTGACATCACTCAGACAATGCAATAAGCTTAACACATGACAGTGTGCATACCTTACATAGTATAAATATATATTATATGTTATAAATATAAAGATATAGTTTTATTTTTATTTATTAACAATTGATTTACTAGGAATAAAGTGAAATATCATTATTGTTCCCATAACATCTTTAAATACTTAAGATAAGGTCTAGTTAGTTAATTATATGTAATATAAAATATTAAAAATCATTCTAAACTTAAAATAATTAAATTATACTGATAATTAAACTGAAATCTATAATAATAAATAACTTTCAACTCTTTTAAAGTATATATTTAAAATAATCTAAGTATATGTATAATTAAAAAATAAAATTTACTGCTCGGTCATATGTTCAAATTTAAATCACAAATAATTATTTTAAAGTGTATCTGTAATAATTATTTTAAGGTAAGGTAAATGTATATTAGAAATTAAATGGTGAATAAAATATAATTAATTATTTATCTATTTTATTGTATCAATTAATTCATTACTTCCTTACTTTAAAAAAAATATTTGAAGTTAACATTACATAAAGTAATTAAAGAGTCTCTGCATATTTTATTATAGTAATCCAAGGTGAGAAACAAAGATTTTTTTTATTCAAGAATATAGTATTATAAAACTATGAAAAACTATGAAATCATTGCGTAATTTGGTCAATAAACAGTTAATCTATTCATTGGTTCCGTAATCATTACAAAGTACTGAGTGTCAGAGAATTACAATACTTCATTCACTATTGACTTTAAAAATCATTATTAACAATAAATCTGCATATTAACTGATAATAAAGGATTATAAACATTAATGAATTAATTTATCACATATAAAAAATAATGACAGGAAAAATTTAGTTTACTATTAACACATGTGCATCAACAAGCAAGTATTATATGTCACATACATTTATAATGATTAATACAGTTTATTTAAATAGCTATATATCTCCATATTTATAATTATATAAATAAAATACCAATGCTTTAAGATATAATATAATTTAATAAAAGAATTTAATATAAAAATAAACAAGTTATATATTATCTACTTTAAGCTGCTGTTAGAGCTATTTATCCTAACAATTGACAGTGAAAAAAGAATGGAAGCAATAAAGTATTGTTAAAACTAAAAGCAGGTAGTCACTATACTCAGCATGACTAAGAGTCTTTGTCCCAAAAACGCGCATCTATACCGTTACTCAAACAAAACCTTCTTACTATCAATAGCTTTAACTCAAACATTCGGGTAACTACGCTTAAAGTGACTTCTTGAATAATCAATACGATGATTCCTCACGTATCCGCGAAATCAACTAAAATATGCCATATTATGATTTATAACTGCGCGTACAGATAACACATTGCAACATAGGAACAAAATAAATAAACAACCTGAATAGTTTCTGTTATGTTAGTGAAAACACGCGATTTACTTTATTCTCAAAGAAAAATAATTACTTCCGTAAACCTATTGTTGACAGCCCTGCCCTCATAAACACGACCCTTTGTCCTAACTAACGATAATCAATACATGCTATCATTACTTGTGTCAACTAATTTTGATATACAACATTCAATATATAAACAATATAGTGCACTTACCGTGATATTTGCGTGTATTTCATATTTCTTTCCATTTTTGCCAACGAATCTGCAGGTCAGTTCGTCGACACTAGCTGACATTATCTGAAACCGCTCATGGTTTTTTGGAAACACTTGTTCTAAAGTCTTTATTTCTAACTTAAGGGTATTTAAGCAAGCCATTAGTGTATTTAACACTAATTTTTAAACTAAAAACTATTTGCCACATTAGAATACATAGAAATATTTCTACGTTCACTCCCGACCAAGCAAAATGGCGGAACGCAATGGTGGACGGGACATTTACTAATTATTGACAGTAGAGGGCGCCCAAATATAAAAAGAAAGGCAAATCTTCTATCTCACTTGTCAAGCTAATTTTTACTAAAAGCAAATTGTATGAATTACTAACTCTACGTGTATTCTATATTGTGAATACAGACATAAAATCTTTAAAGATGTACATTGTGCGTTAAATAATAAACATATGTTAATTTTGTTCTTCAAATTATTACTTTAGGCCGTATCACCGCGAAAATAATCCATAAAGGGTTTCGTGTCCTAACCCTTTAATTAATTAACTCTATATTAAAAACTAAAATTGTGTCCCGAAGTTTTTACTTTAATTATCAAATATATACTTAACAATAATAATTTGTGTCAACATTAAAGTAATGCTTTGGATGTCTTTTGACAAAATAAATGAACAAAATCGGATTGACGAAAGAGGAATCATTTTATCAAATGAGTATTAAGAAACTAAGAAAAATGATAGTCATTTTTTTAAATTTATAACCATTTACTATTTAAAAAATAATAGCATAAAATCAACCTGTAACATAGCATTTTTAAGGCATTGGTTTAGCGAGTGTAAGGAAAGTAGAGCTAAAGAGTATTAATCTGTTTGAAAGATACACTAAAAAAAATTGCATTATTAATAAAATTATAACAACTAAAGAAGATTATACTATGGTACTAGTAACAGAATCTAAAGCTAACAGCTATTGTAGAGAAATTCTACAAATAACTGATTTTCGTCTATTGTATATACATAAAAATGTGAAACATATATCCTAATGCTATATATTAAATTAAAACAGCAAAAATATTTTTTATTCCGTTTTTGGCTATTAATTTATATTTACATTATTTATAGTAATATTCTAAAATAGATTCGATACTTGAATAAATTATCAGAAATATATATACGAATATTACTTAAAAATATATATTTATTCCCTAACGACAACTCTATTTGGTATTGCCGATTTGAATAAAATGTTATTCGATTAATTTATGTTTTTTAACTTTATTATAAATAATTGTTAATTTTTAGATTTAAAATTTATTACATAACTAATTTATAACAAATATTATTTACAAAATAATATATTTATAAGAATTGATAGATTTAAAACAAATAGATATGTTATGCTTAAGCTATAACACTATTAATTATTTAGTTTACTATTTTAAAGATATACACTGACACTAAATTTGAAATTTCTACTCTCCTTGCCTCTCAATAGTCGCAAGTCAATGTCATAACCCTTCTTCTTTTTGACAGTTAAATGTTTATTTTGTTGTGATTTAAAGTAATTTTATTTTAATTAATTTTAATGGTCTGTTTGACTTTTCAGTCATTGTTTGGACGTTGCTGTGGTCATTGCATTGTGTTTTGCTCATTGAACTTAAGAACATCCTATTATAATAGTTTAATTATATTTAAAAAAAATATCACATCGGATAATTTTATCTATATAGTAAAAAGTTATAACAATGGATCAAAGATCCAGAGATCATGGATCCTCGTTTAAAAGAAAACATCCCTATTCTCCTGAGAGTGACTCAAGAGAGAAATACCGATTCAGAACAAGTCCAACAAAAGCAAAAAATGATGTTGATTTTAGTTTTCTGGATTATAAACGAAATTTAAATAAAATAATGACATACAGTAACGATAGTAACTCAGTTGTAAATAGTCTAGATGATTTTTGGATCTTCGTCAAAAAGTATGAAGCCACTTTAAAAAAAGCTGGGAAACCCATATTAGAAAAACAATTAGAATGCAATGAATTGAATGACTTAGAAATACCAATAACCTTTTCTAAGCACTATTGTATTAATTTTACAAGCAAGATGAAATTTATGGATGTGTATGATGATAGAAATAAAAGAAAGTTAGATAAAGAAATATTTGATGTATTTCTTAATATTTTATCTATTTATTTGGATTTTAAAAATAAGGAAAAGTTTGATAAATTAAAAAAGTTAAGAAAAGCTCAAAATGAATTACCAGTTGCAAAGTACAGGTAGCTAGTTTTTTTGTAATTTATACTAATATTATAAAAGTTTGTTTATCTGTTTATACATTCTATTCTTTAATACTAAAGTATAGGTTTAAAAAAAAAATATCTGAGGAAAACTAAAGGCTATCTAGTTTTAAGTAACTACTCTTAGATATCCTAATAGTAAATAAGAGTGTTCATCCTCTGATAAAATCGCAAGTATTAGAATATCTAGTATTATATACTTAACATATGTTACATATTTTACTGTTTCAAATAACATAACCATATTTATATTTTATATTTAAATAGTCATATTAATATACGTCTTTATGTTTCAGAAATGAAATTGTATCAGCAGTGAAAAATGAAAGAGTGGTGATAGTTGCTGGTGATACTGGCTGTGGGAAGTCTACACAGGTACCACAGTATCTACATGATGCTGGATTTGAGAATATTGGTATGATATCAATAATTGCTGATATAAAATTAGTTTTTTAATAAATGTATTTATTTTAAGGTAATTAAATAATTATTATTAATTCATTTGAATATTGTTAAGTAGGTTCTTTTTGCAAAAAAAAATTAAGAATTGGCCTTGTGACAGTACATATCATTTAGGCAACCTATATAAATTACATTTATTTAAATGAGTATAAAAACTGTGCTTTGAAACTAGCAAAGAATCACTTGTTTTCTTTATCACTTTATTAACACACACCTTTGTCCTGCTACTCTGACACTCACAATACTGACTTTACATAGAGAAAATTTATATATATTCATTCCTTTTTAGTCAAATTAGAATCTTAATTGTTATATTACTTTTAATGTAGTCAATTAACCTTCTACACTAAAACTTACATTTGTTTTAGTAGATACCAACAACATATATTTAAGTTAATTTAATCTAATCCAATGTTTACTACATATGAATAACTGATTTTTCATTAAAAAATTATTAATATGTTCCAGCCTGTACCCAACCAAGAAGAATTGCGTGTATATCATTGTCAAAGAGAGTGGCATTTGAAATGCTGACTCAATTTGACACCAAAGTGGGCTACCAGATAAGATTTGAAAAAAGCAAAACTTCAGCTACCAAGATATGTTTTATAACAGAAGGGCTGTTACTGAGACAGGTTATATACAGTTAACTATTTACTTTTGTAACTGACAAATACATATCACATGTCCATATACAACTAAGACTAGTGTAGGGTTCTTTAAAAAATATACAAAACCCCATAAACTCAACCCACTCAAACCTTAAAAAAATTGAGTAATAATGTTTCATCTTAATCTTAAGTTATTTATAATGGTTAGCTTTATTGCATTTATTAATTATTGCTTAATAATTTAATAAAAATATATTCCAGATGTCCTCAGAGAATCTACCTAACTATGATGTAATAATACTGGATGAAATACATGAGAGACATTTGATGGGTGATTTCCTACTGGGTGTGTTAAAATGTCTTATCCATTCCAGAACTGATATCAAGCTCGTTCTCATGTCTGCTACTATTAATATCAAGCTGTTTGAAGATTATTTTTCAGCTGAATCGGCTGTTGTTATACAAGTAAGTTGTTTTAATACGATTTAGCTAATTTATGTTGAAAAAGATGGATAACAATAATTTACAGACATTTTATCAATAACACAAGGAATTATAAATATTTTTAGAATTTTGTTTTGCAACTTCTCTAATTGTCTTTTTTCTTTTTTGTAAATTTCTTCTTACAAAAAAAGTTTTCCAATCAATAATTTCTGGTTGGAAACTGTATTCTGGTTCTGATAATTCTAGTCATTGTTTCAAAATGTCATTAGATTAGTCTTTTTGAATATAAAAATATAATTAAAGTAAGTTAATGTATAAAGTAAATGTACAAGTATATAAAACATATTTTATCTACAGCTGCTTTATTTATCAATATTTAAAAATATTCCAGGTTCCAGGTCGTCTATATTCAATAGAATTAAATTACAAGCCAATACTTATAGATGAAAAATCTTCTAGATTTGAAAGGTTGGATCCTCAGCCATACATACAGATATTACAGTTGATTGACAGCAAATATTCAAGTTAGTACATTATTACAAAATTGTGATGGGTGATGAAGTTGATGAATAAGTGATGATGAAGATATTTAATTAGTTTTCTTTTATCGATAATTAGGTTTCAATGTTAAAAATTACAGATCTAATATTGATTTTTGATAAAAATTGTGATGGGTGATGCAGATGATGGATGAAGGTTTTTTTTTTAAATAAATTATTTTACTTATGATATTCGAGTGTAAAAATTTTATTTTTTATGCAGAAGAGGAGAGGGGTGATTTATTAATATTTATGTCTGGAGAAAAAGAAATAACAGCAATATGTGATGCAGCCCAGCAGTACGCAGAGAAATCAAAGAATTGGATTGTATTACCATTACATAGTGGTTTATCTATCATTGAACAAGATAAGGTATTTATTTTTAATATTTATGATGGATAAAATAATGATACAATAAAAACCTCTAGTACATGTATAAAATTTAAAATGAATTTTCAAAATTCCATACATGCTGAATCTTATATGATATTTACTATAAAGAGGAACCTTATGAAGATGTTTTATTTTATATTATTTATTGTTTTTTCCATCCTGTATAATAAATTATTTTTTTTTAATTATTTTTATAATACAATATTATCAAAACAGGTTAAAGTAATTTTATGTAAAAAAGCATGTAATTCAGTAAAATAAGTGATATATTTGTTAAATGTGTTCTAGGTCTTCGATTATCCTCCAGATGGCGTTAGGAAATGTATTGTTTCAACCAATATAGCAGAGACATCTGTTACTATAGATGGCATAAGATTTGTTGTGGACTCGGGGAAGGTACAAAAATAATGTATTTCGAAATAAGTTTTCGTTATTTCGTATATATTGTTCATTTATTACTTAAACACGTTATAGTTTTAAACAGTACAAAATATAAATACAATTTAATAAAAATAACTATATACTAAAAATATTTTTACATAGTATTTGTTTATATAATTTTTCATGAACTTAATTTTATACATTATTTTCAGTGTTATATTATTATTATTTTCTACAGTACTTAGATTGTTTGTTTTCAATCAATTCAAAGTACGTAATTTTTTATTTATATATCTACACAACATTAATGTTATATGTGAGGGTGATATTACCAACGCATGTTGCTGACGCGAACTCAGGATTTCTATCCAAGAATTGTCACACGTACACACATGTAATCACACACACACACACACACTTACAATGTATTGCCATGATTCTCGTACGCATAGAAGTTTAAATTTAGAAATTTTCCAGGTTAAAGAAATGAGTTATGACTCATCTACAAAAATGCAGAGACTGAAAGAGTTTTGGGTGTCGAAGGCTAGTGCTGATCAAAGAAAGGGGAGAGCGGGGAGAACTGGTAACTATAATATTATAATATTTTAAATATAAGTTGATTCACACCAACTTCTTTCGGGTGGTTCTCAAAAATTCCTCCCTTAAGAAATATGTATGTATTATTACATATACATATATATTATTACTTGGTTTAATTGATAGTTTAAATATAAATAGATATTCTAATTTTCATTCTATTATCCAGGAGAGAGCTGGGAGATCTGGTTACTGTGATTGTCATAATAATTGCAATATTCTTACACTGACTTCTTTCAAGTGGACTATTTTGATTTTTTTTTTTAATATTTTTTGTCGTAGTTATATTTTATATTGGCTATATACGAATACAAATATATTTTTGACAAGATTAATTCTCATGCCCTTATAAACTTAGAGATGAAATTACTTAATTATTTCTATCAGATGTTGAAATATGTATAAATATATACTATATCTTTTAGATCTTAATATTTCATGCTAATATGAGTCCCATAAATTTGATTTTAGGTGTTTATTCGAAATATTAATATTTTCCTTCTTGTAGGTCCCGGAGTATGTTACCGTGTGTACTCAGAGGCACAATATACAGATCTGGAGCCCTTCAGCACTCCTGAGGTGTCTCGTGTGCCGATCACCTCGCTGCTGCTGCTGATGACCTCGCTGGGTGTCAGCGATGTTAGACGGTTTCCCTTCATAGATGCTCCCAGTGACACCGCTATCGAAGATGCGTTGTTGGAATTGAAACAACATGTGAGGTTTCTTTTAAAATATACATATAAATGAGTGTTTTAGTTTATTATAAGATAATGATGCGACTCGAGCCCTGTGTTTACTCTAGTGACTCAAGTCAGTTTGTCAAACTCGTACTCGAGTAAAATAAAAATTACTCGAGTCACTATGCACTCTAGTTACCGAATCAACTCGGCACTTTAACTTGATTTAGTACGTAACTATAAGTATATAAGTAATTTCAATTTTCCGAGTGACAATTGTTACTCGAGTGACTCGAAAACTCGTATATGATTCGAGTGAGTTAATAAAATTGCTCGAGTGAGTCGAGCCACAGAATCTTATTCGAGACGCATCACTATTATAAGATAACATTTATCAATTTTAGTTTTATGGTTTTATTTGTAGTTGGTAGTAGTATGAAGTAGCATACTACTCTATACTACTACTAGCAAATGTCAACTTTTCTTTTCTTTTAATTATTTATTAAAAAAAAAGTAATTATTTTCTAATATTTGTGGGAAAGATTGAAGAAAACATGAAGATTTTAAAGTAATAATTTGAATAATATCTCAGATGCCAGTTATATTATTGATCAATACCTAAAAAGCCAAGAATAACTGTAACTGTAAAACAGTTTAATACAAACTAAATTTTATAAAATTATATTTAATTTTTTATGTCATAATTTTGAATTGTATATATTTTTTCAATTAAAGAATGACCAGATAGTATCACCATTGTCAGTTAGTGAAGTTATAAATATTTTATAATACATAGAATTAAATATTATGATGTTATGGTGAACAAACCTGTTACGATGAACTCTCTTGTTTGTTCCCACATATTCCCCATTTGGTGAATTTTGCCGTTTCCAGGGAGCTATAGCCTCAAACGAAAAGCTGACGTCGTTGGGTCGGTGTCTGTCCGCGCTCCCTCTGGAGGTGTCGTTGGCCAAGTCCCTAGTGGTGGGGAGCGCCACGCTCCCTCCCCGTGGAAGAACCGCCGCGCTCGCACTGGGGGGCGCGCTCGGGTTGAGGGGGGTGCTCACTCGACGGGGGAGGGATTCAGACTGTGAGGTAGGGACAGAGGAATGGTGACAGAGTCTCTTGACTTAAATTATTGCACTATACTAGGAACGCGAACCAGACCTCAATTTTGACTCGCTGCGCTTGCAAAATCAGCACCGAAATTGAATTCACAAAACGTCGACGAATTCGGTCTTCAACTATTTTTCAAGAAAAAAAAAATATTAAAAAAAAAATCTAAAAATTGTTAAAAAAACTTTCACAAAGAATGCACAAAGTTTCTCATAGAGAGCTTCGCTCAATTAATACTTTTTACTAATTTATTATTATTTTTAATTTATAGTAAATCATATAAATACCTAATTCTAGAATGCCCGAAAACCGGATGAATCAGACCATGGCGACCCAATAACCCTGTTGTCTCTGTACTGCTCGTGGTTGAGGGAGAAGTCCCATGGTGGTGGTAGGTCCTGGTGCAGGCGACGCGGTATTGAAGAACAGAGGCTCTATGAACTTACTAAGTTGGCTGCTCAACTTAGATCCTTATTACAAGTGAGTGGGGTCTGTTATTATATTAAATGTTTTATTATCGATTATTATGAACATCTGCTGGTTTAAAAAGTAATTTCTCTTTTTCAAATGTAACAAAACTGATGTAAAACCTATTCCAATAGTTTTAGATACTTACACATATACAAAATGTATGTATGTGTGCACGTGTACGTGTGCGCTTGTGTGAGTATGTTTCTGTGCTGGTTTATATGTATAAACATAGTATATGAATAAAAAATTCACTTGACGATAAATGTTTGGTCGTCCTTAAAAAATAAGATGAAAAAGGAGAAAAAGGTAAAAAAGTGGAAACTCTCTCTGCAGGACAACAATTTAATGGACGCTCCAGAACCAGAGACAATGTCGTCGTCAGAGCGAGCGATGAGACACGGACAGCTGAAACAACTGAAGGATTTGAGGAGGTACTGATTATGTCTATATGTTAATAAATAACCTTATGATTATGTTTTATATGTTAATAAGCAACTTATACAACATATGATTTATATCCTCTTTTTAATAAAAATATTTACACTCAACATAACATTTTCTCTGTTTCAACATTATTAACATTTGTTAACATTTCACAACTTTGACGTAAATCGTTAGTGAGAAAGTGACAAAATAGATAATTAGTTTTACTTAGTATAAATATTTTTTTAGTGAAGGAGTTAAAGATCTTAATAATATTATTACTTACTTACTTTAATAATATTGTTTTTACTAATTCTTACTTCCATTCATTTTTCATCTTCAGTACATATTGTCATAGGTTCGTACAGGTTTTATCTTGTTTTAATCAAATCTAAACTTTTATTTTTAAATATTTTTCTTATTAATATTTGAATAACTATCTAACATTTTAACTCCTCAATTATTTAAATATTACGTAAATCAGTACTTTTTGTGTACAAACAAACACTTTTAAAATATATATTTTCTTGATCTGTATCTTATAAAGAGTTAACATTTATATATATACATTACTTATAAATTCCTGAGTTGTTAATATATCATATAATAAAATTTATATTCTCTCTATTGTCCTTAATGATTTAAATAATTCAACTTTTTCTTATAATTATAAACCAATATAATAATTTTATTTTATTTAAATAATTATTAATATATATTTTTTTAAATGATTTAAAAATTTAAAAATCTGTAGAAAAACCTTAACTAATATAAAAAAATAAATCTAGAATCTTTATAACATTAAATTAATAATAATTTCAGACAGTACAAACACAAAGCAGCTGAGGATTCAAAACGTCGTAAGCGTCTCAAAGTAGACTCCTGGGAAATCATGGATGATAAGGAAGATGACTCCATTGATATACGCGATATTGAGTTCAGGATGACCAACGACGCTGGGAGGATACGAGAACTTATTAATGGCTCCAGTACTAATAGTGGGAGAGATCTTATTATGTTGAAAGTAAGTTTTAATTTATATCTATATTTTAAGAGGAAATGTCTGTTTGAACACGCTAATCTTCTAAACTGTGTTTTAAAAAATTCTTTCTTACGATAGACAGGTTCATGAGGAAAGCTATAGGTTATCTACTATCATATGTATTACTATTTCTAAAATAGATAGCCCACGAAAGGAACCGCGAGAAACAGATAGTTAATTAAGATTCTTTTTTATGAAATTTTGTAATACATAGGTAAAAATAATGTATTAATATTTTCTTTCAATTTTATACAATTATTTATTTTAGAAAATTATGAATTTGTAACTGATTAAAACTTTTATATTTAAAATAGATTTATTATTACGAGGCAATGAAAATTAATAGCGAGAGGCGATCTCATTTTTTGAATATATTACACAAGTTTAGAACTATCAAAGGGATAAATGTGATTAAATTTAATATTAATTGGGAAAAATGATAATTTATTGGAAAGTTTAAATAAAAAAAGATTTGTGACAATTTGTAAAAGAAAGTCTTTGACCCCGACGTGATTTGAACACGCAACCTTCTGATCTGGAGTCAGACGCGCTACCGTTGCGCCACGGAGTCTATGAATGAACGGGTGAAATAGTATATTGATTTCTGTTGTCTTTAGTGACTTTGAATGTTATCTAGTAATTTCAATCAAAAAGTTTTAAAAGTAATAATATTTAAAAACAGACATATACATATATTATATTAAAGAAAATAAACACAATTGTGACAATTTAATATTTCATAAATTTATACTTATATTTAAATTTATACTAATAGTTAGTTTGTTTAAGAACGCTAATCCAAGAAATCTAATCTAATAAACCGGATGAATATGAATAAAAAATGCTGATCATGATTCATAAAAAAGGCTATAAATTTTCTATCATTACGCTACTACTAGTTATCCTAATACTGAATAAAATTTTTCTACTGCGGGTCCAACCGCGAGTCACAGCTAGTATTTAATATTTATGTACATTGCTCCAATATATTGTTAAAACTTTTAATATTTCAATTTTTCAGGTGGTGCTCTGTAGAGCGTTCTATCCACAGATCGCTATTGCTGACGAATTTAATCACTGTAAAGTAAGTAATAACAATAACAATATAATGTACTAGTAACATTATCAATATATCAAAAATATATATGTATGTGTCCTTTGAACCAGACTATATCTGAACAACTCTACCACACGTGGAATAAGCCGTTTGTGTTCCTGCATCCGACCTCATATTTCGGAAGATATCCTAAAGTGTTGCAGCTAACTGATACAGATATACAAACAGCGCCAGGGTATAAAAGCAAGCTGCCGTTGTCGAATAGACATCAACTATTGTGTTATTTGTAAGTTCTTTTAATTTTTTTTTAATCTGTGTTAAAATTAACAATGAAAAATTAACTAATAAATGCTGAAAAATATTTTTTTACATTATAAAAATATGAATATTTTTATGACCGCCATCTATTTTATAAATTGGTAAATAAAGTTGGTTCTTGTGGCGCCATCGTTTCTTAATTATGAAACTTGGAATTTGTTTTACTTCACTTTATCTTAATTTTTATTAACTTATTTAAAACAATTTATTTAATATGAAAGTTACGTCTGTCTGTAATCTTATGGTTTTAACGAATCCGTTGTATGAATATTGTATTGCCTAGTTATTAACTTATTTAAAACAATTTATTTAATATGAAAGTTACGTCTGTCTGTAATCTTATGGTTTTACGAATCCGTATATACATTATGTTAGCATTATCCAAATAGTAATTAGATACGCTATAATCCATATAAAACAGATGGCGCTGTAACAAATAATGAGTTCTATTTTCAGAATAAAGTAACTTTTAACATATTTTGAGCCAAAAAAAAAAAATAGGTTAATGAAGTATTACCGTTTTAATAATAATTATTGTAAACATTTCAGGTCTCTATTGGAGACTACCAAACCTTACATAGTGAACTCAATGAGAATGCCGGCTGCCCAGACGTTGCTCCTTCTAGCTCATTCTATAGACACTAACAGTGGATTCTCTAGGTACTTATATACCTAATATACCTTAAATTTAAATAATATACACTAATTATAATATTTAATTGTGTTTTAACTATAATACTTATAAACACTGTAAAGGTAAAGTGTCAAATTCTAGATACTAAGTTTTCTTTTGGAGTAACAAATGGGGTTTGACTTTCCCTTTTCATATTTAATATTATGTATTATTGTTTTTCATTTGGAGATTCGCAAATTCTACATTGTACACTAAATTGATTTATATGATTATTACTTTTTTCAACAGAATAGTTTGCGACTCCTGGTTATTGCTGGAATTTCCGTTTCCTGAAGCTGGAATCCAGTTACTGTATAAAGCAACGCAATTGAGACAGAGATGGGATGAACTTATTAATAGAAGACTTGCAGGTATATATAATATTTATGAGCAAAAATGTATATAAAAAACAGCTGCATATTTTGTCTGATACTGGTTTCTATAAAAATATATTTTACATTTAACGGTTTGTTGGTCAAGTGGGTACCTCTGCTTTATGAGTCCAAGTTTTTGGGTTTGATTCCCATATAAAACAGTTCTTAGTGCGATAAACAAATTGCTGTTATGAGTCTGAGTGTTATTTGTGTCTGTTATTTATATATTTATAAAAATCCCCCACCTCAGATATTGTTTCTCTAATCGCGTATTGTTTTTTTTTTATTTTATAAATAAATAATAATGTTTTATATAAAATTTCAGATGCAACTCCGAATAAGTCAGTTGAAGGTGAGCTCCAAAAAAGTAATCAAGGTATATCATATGAAGATCTTCAACACGACCTTGCCTGTGACATCAGCTCGTACATGAACACTGATATCTCTTACACAATAAAAAGATTACTACCTGGTGATTTGAAGATATTATATGTACAGGAAGTGCATCCGATTGTAGACCCGAATCCTTTTAGCGAAGGCTTTAAATGCCATCCCCATGAGAAAAAGGGGGGTGTTTATGTAACTGATAATGTTGTTTATAATTGGTTAGTGTTTTTGACTTTTTTTTCGATATCTATTATATAAGTTCAATTTTTTAACGTGAAATATGTAGAAAGAATTTGATCTTAAGTTTTAATTTGTGTATGTCTGTCTGTGGCATCATGTGGCTTCCAAACTAATAAACCGATCTTTTTTATAAATTATTTTTGTTACAGTTTTTTTAATTGTTAATCAAGAAATTCGGATTTTTTTAGTTTTATTTAAGTTTCTTGTCTATTTTAAACTTTTTCTTTTTTTAGTGTTGTGGATACAGAATGGAGTTACAATAACTATGAAGAAACCTGTAGTATTTCGTGGATCTGTCCTGAATGTGAGCTGACCGTCCTTATGTCCCCATTAGAACGGTTGCAACACAAACTGTTCACTTGTTCTGCTAAAACAGAGACGGTTGAAGAAAAGAAAGTTGTCCGCGAAAATAGACCTAATACTAAAGAATTTAATTGTGATATTTGCAAAAAAACACTTCAACTTACGCCTGTTGAAATATTAAAACATAAGAAAGCTTGTAAAATAAAGGATAAATAATGTGATATATGTTTTTTTCATTATTTATTTCACATATCTGTAATTATAAAACATATAAAACTTTCAGTTCATGTCATAATCATAATAATATTTAAAAAACTGTTGCTAAAAGTAAGGATCACACTAGATGGCGCTATCGTCAATATATTAATATATATTTGTTTTTATTTAACCAATAGGAAAATAAAAATGTTTATGTTATGTGCTCAAGATAAAAAAAAATCTATAGTTTTCTTTGTTAGTGGAAAATAATCATATTTTAGACAAGATTTTGCTTGTGATTTTGTGTTTTTTTTTAATATTAATATTTTCTAACTTCACTTATAAAAAAATACTTAAAAACAGATTATGCTTTCGTTCACACAAACATTACAAAATATAAAAGTATCTAGCCACAGCATAGTCACTAAAAAGTTTCTCTATAATCTATTTCCGAAGCAGTTTCATCGCGTCAGACAGCGCTTCTGTAGCGAACAAGTCACGACTGAGTACTGATACATTAAAATAATCGCACTAGTTTATTGTTTGTGATTTTTTATTTTATTTTTATAGTTAATATTAATAAATTTTAATAAACATACTTCGTTTTATTTACTAAAAAAATTGCGTCTAAAAATATATAAAGATAAATAAAATTATAGTATTTTGTTATATTATATATATTTGATCTTACAGGAGATTATAGACAAATTTTAATGTAAAAAAAAAATAATAATATAATTTTTGTTTTTTTTTTTTATTATATTAAATGTATAAAGAATATATAAACAATTCATCTAAAATCAACTAAACATTTAAGGTTTTACGCAATGCAATTAAAAAACAACTTGACTCTACAATTATGTATTAAATTTTATATTTCAAAAGCAATTTAGTTATACAAAGTATTTTGTTCTTTAGTTCACAGTCGTTAAGGTCAATAGAGTTGAATTTTCTTTCAAATACTCTCCATTATCCATAGTACATTCTTAAGTTAATAAGGATCAGTCATTAGAGCATGTCGTGACCCGCCCTGGCTGCTGATTACGAATCAAGATGCCCTTTTTAATTCGTACAATAACGCACCGTGCGTTGAGAGGCCACACGGAGTGGTTTTAACATTTTTAAATATTTTTATACATATATTTATTTTATGTATACACATGTGCTTTAAGATTTTTTGGTTTAAGTATGTTTGTTTGTTTCAACAAGCTAATTTTGCTAACGCATGGATTTGGTGATAGACAGATTCATAAGGAAGGCTATAAGCTATCTAGCATTAGGTACTTACTTATCCTAATAATAAATAGAATCATTTATTCGCGAGTGGAATCGCATGTAAAAAAGCTAGTTAATAATAATTTATATGTTTATATTATACAATTTACTAAGCATTATCTAGTGTACTAATATCGCATTGAGAAAAGACTTAGTGCGCTAATTGTAATACATAGTTTTAATTCGCTCTTTTTTGGGTTCAAATATTGCCCAGTAAACCCGCCTTCAAAAACAATGAATGAATATTGGTTATATAAATATATTAAAACCCGTCCTAAATGGAATGACCCAGTGTGGTCTTTCCAGGTCCAGATGAGATGCTCCGCCCCCTCTCAGCCTGACATTAGGACTTACATGGCTCTTGTGTTTTCTTTTTTAAACTCACTCAATAATAAAACTACAGTTTTATATTACTTAAAGATTTATTGAATTAACAATGTTTGCTTTAGAAATGATTTTTATAACTAATATAATATGGAATTAAAGTTTTTTGATTAAATGGTAAGTACATAGATTTTTTTGTTTATGGACTTTTAAAGAATATACCAGAAAACTCGCGAAACTTCGTGCTTATTCAATAGATATTGTAGAAGTTTTTAAACCTTTGACAAGTTTTATTTTGATTTCATTTCATTGTAAACTGCAAGCTACTCTACTTTTGGTGCCAAAATGACGAACGACTTTTTATTTTTTTCTTGTTTATTTTTTTATTTCTGCACATCTGTGGCTGCAACACTTCGATACGAGACCACAATTTTTTGGGACAAAAATCGCCTTACGCTATTTATACAAAACATATTAATTTATATTCAAAGACTGTTAGTACATAATAATAAATATATTTACTATATTTCAGTATCTTATATGTTCTCCAGATCACAATATTTCTCGAAAATTATGTGACGTCATTTCACGTCATTGTTGCACGAAAAACTGAACCCTTACAAGTCCCTTATAAAATTAATATAATACATACGAATCCCGGTTTTATACTTTTTGTTGTTATTTTAATTAAATAATGTGTATAACTAAATCATATATCTCCGTCAAATGTTATAAAATATAAAAATGATAGAACTGTTAGTCGGTATATCTAATTAGGCGTGTGATTTATAGCCAAAGTGGAAGTAATTACCGACGGGATTAAGAACACTGACCGCTGTTAGGATATTATGTCCATTTTTTAAAGAAAATATCAGAATAAGGTGTAAAAATAATAAATGTATAATTTTTACAAATAATAAATTTGTATATCCGTGGTATACGCCCTAAAAATGATATATTACTGTTACTGAGAAAACAAAATCGTATATTACAAGTTTTTTCATATTGGTAATTTTTGATAATTCATATTTTAAATGAATATTTATGAAATTCAGGAATAAGCCCGAAAAATAACAAATATTTTAATAAGAAATAAAAGTTTTATACGCACACATATATATTATATACCCATATATATCATATATATTATATTTTTATTAATTTTTGTATTTAATATTTACTTTATCAAAAGATTTTTTTTTTATAACTGAAAATTATAGTCAACTTACCTAAGAATCCACTACTAAACTAATTTTGTTGATGTGGCATATGGGTCTGCTACTTTATCTACAATCAAATCAAACCTATTATTAGCAAAAAGACCCAAATTCAAACCCTTACAAAACCAAAATGGCGCGTGCCAGCCACTAAAATTACTGTTATTTTGTATTTTTTGTTATATTATTAACAAATTTAATGTTATTGGAAAATTGTATATTTAATAATGGGTCAAACTTATTTAAGATAATTGGTATACCGTAAAAGTTAATTTTAACATCAAATCTATTATAACAAAAAATAATCAAACAAATCATTATACAACCTTACACTTTTATAATATATAAACATATAGAAAAACACAGTTAAAATAAGACCACAATACCTGAACTTTTGTCAAAAACGAAGCCAGTAATTTACATTTCAGAAAAAAGTAAAACACTTTTTGGCGGGAGTATCACTTTTTGTCTGTGCGTACTTTTTATACGCTGATCGGTAATGGCCGCTTCCCACGGTCAGGGAGATTAATACTCACGCATGTCATACCGTTTACGATTACACCGCGCTTAAAATTGCACTCTTTTGCTCTTTTTAATACTTTTTCTTTTTTTATTCACTTTTTAAAAACATTGAGACGATTCTTTGTGGTATTTTCCTGTAATTATGATTGTGTTTTTAATATAATTTATTTTATTTATTTATTTATTTTTGTACCAAGAATAATAGAAATTAATAAACAGAAAATAAAACATAATGTACAAAGGATCAACTTATCTCTTTAAGAGATCTCTGCCAGTTGCCCTTGAGTGGGAGAGAGAATTAAATTAAATATGTGCGGTACGTTCAACAATAGATAAAAAAAAAAAAAAGGAAATGCTAAAATAACAAAAAAAAAAAAAATTAAATAAAATAAAATAAGTATTAAAAAAAAACTACTTAGGACAATTTTATTAATTATATATAATATTTCAAAATAACATATATATCCTTGCACATACGTAAAAATATACACATATACATAAAAATACATACTATATACATTTACATACTTACATACTAATAATAATTATTAATCTACGGTAGAGAGGTAGTACTCGTGAAGTCTTAATTTAAAAGAGTGAAGAGATGGATTTCCATCAAAGATATCATTAGGAAGAGAGTTCCATAAGCGAGCTGCAATGACAGTAAAAGATTTTGCGTAGAATGTGGTATTATAACCAGGCACTTCCAAAGAATTAAAAGAGACACAAGTGCGAGGTGGCCTTCTCCTTGGAGGAGGCGCTTGAAAACGTTCCATTAAATATGTGGGAGAGGATGTTTTCAAAATCTTATAAAGTAAGGAGAGAATATGAACATTCCGGCGAAGGCGGATAGGGAGCCACTTTAATAGACGACGAAGATCAGACACATGGTCGAATTTGCGCAAACCGTAAATAAATCGGATGCACAAATTTTGAAGTCGATCAAGTTTGTTGAGTAGCTCCTCAGATGCATCTAAGTAGCAGACGTCGGCGTAGTCGAGAATTGGAAGTAGCAAAGTTTGTACAAGCATTATTTTCGTTCGTAAAGGAAGGAAATTCTGTAGCCGTCTCAGAGAGTGAAGAGAGTAGTAAAGTTTCCTGCTAACTTCTTCAATTTGTGTTGACCAAGAGAGATGACAATCAAATATAACACCAAGATTTTTTGATTTTTGAGTGAAAGGTATATCTATGGCATTATATGACAGAGTAGGTAAAGAAAAAGTATTTATTCTTTTTAGCAGTGGCTTGCTGCCTATTACTAAAGCCTGTGATTTATTAGGGTTAACAAATAGACCGTACTCATCAGCCCATTTTTTAATGTTACGAAGATCACTGTTGAGTACATCTATAGTATCAATCAGGTCGGCTGTCGTAGTATGTTGATAAATCTGCAAATCGTCTGCATATAGATGGTAGCGACAAGAAATTACTTTTGTGATTTTGTCAATAAACAATGAAAATAAAAGAGGAGATAATACGCCGCCTTGAGGAACACCAGCAGAGATATCTGCCCAGTCTGAGTTATCCTCATCTGTACAAATTTTCTGCCGGCGTCCATGAAGGTAGGAATTAAACCAATCGATTACTGAAGATGAGATATTAAGAGAGCGTAATACACCTAGTAATATATCAAAGTCCACAGCGTTGAACGCGTTACTAAAATCTAAAAGAATAAGAATTGTTACCTTTTTATTATCCATAGCATATCTGATATCATCAGTTACTTTGAGTAAAGCTGTTGTAGTACTATGTAAAGGACGAAAACCAGATTGTAAGGGGTTAAGCAAATTATGGCTCCTTAAATATGATGTCAATTGTTTGTGAACCGCATATTCTAAAAGTTTGGATAGAACAGGTAATATGGAAATAGGACGAAAATCTGAGAAGGAGGTAGGGTTATTGGTTTTAGGCAAAGGAATGACATGAGCCAGTTTCCAGGCATGAGGATAGGTAGTTTTGAGGGAGAAATTTACAATGTGGGTAATTAACGGGGTTAAGGAATCTATAATAGGAATAATCATATCACGGCTAATATTATCACTACCAACTGCTTTCGTGGAGATTGACAAGATGCCCTTCTTAATATCTGTCTCCGTAACGTCTTGGAAGCTAAAAGTATCACAGATAGGTGGGGAGGCATTTGTCAGTTTTTGAATAGTTGAAAGTTTGAGAGTGTTATCAATTTTAATTGAAGAAGTGCAAAAGTGAGAATTCAATAAGTTTAAGTCAATATGTTTATTTAATTTGGCAGAAGTTTTACCCACACCTAGTGAATTAAATAGTCTCCATTTCTGAGCAGGAGAGAAATTTTTAAGTGCAGAAAAAATATAACGGCGCTTTGCGTCCCTACACATCCTTAATTTATATTTTCAAATAGTTTTAATATTATTAATTATTTATTTGTTCTTATATAGATTATATATAATGCTAGATTTATTTAGTACAATTAGCAGAGTGACAGTTTTCCAGGTGTCGCTAGTTATAGTTCTGTCAAAATATATTTTTTTAATATATTTTCATATAAAATACTTATATTATTTTTTTGGAATATTTAAACTCCACAAGGCAGTAGTACAATTAAAAGTCCAGACAATGTAAAGGAAGATTTTAAAATTACTGGTTGTGAGAATAAATTTAGCTTCGCCTGTTACCCAAATGAGATAAACGTAACACAAATTAAATATCTCTTTTTTATAGTATCTTTGATGATTTCAGTCTTGATTCCATAATGTTTTTATTTTTTTATATAATATGAACTACTTATCTTTAAATTTTTTTAATGTCAACATTATTTGACAACTTGTCAATTTTAAATTCCGAAAAATATTTGATTTAACCTACAAAAAATACATCTATATTAATATTAATTGAACTATTTGTAGGTATATTTATAAATAAAATACTATGAAACGTGAAACATTTAGTAGCAATTACAAAAAAAACTATAACTACTAGTTAAATAAATACTTCAATAACATCACTGACGCGTGAAATCCGTTTACAAAGACTTAGCGCCACCATTGTTATAAACAACACCTTTATTACTATTAAAATAAGGTTCATTTTAAGTACAGGACACTATTGTTATAATTAACACCCTTATAATTATATCTATAAAGCTCAATTTTAGAACTGCGTCTAAGCGGGAGGTCTGGACATCTAGAGTTGTCATATCTCTCATTCTCATATTTTATTGTTCAGTGAATATTAGAAATACAATTGTAAGTAATTGGTTTTAAAAGTCGATTGTCATTTTGTTATATTCGGGTCGATTTTCTTTGTTATATTCATTATTCGAATGGAAAAATATCGATTTTAAATCACAAACGAGTAAACAAGGAAAATAAAGAAAATAAACGAAGTGTATTTTTGTAATCTTAATAGCAAATCAGGCACGACACGGACTTATGTTTTAAACTATTTGTGATAAAAAGATATATACAACTGTGTTCACACTTTTTAAACTTAATAAATTATAACAAATAAAAAGGATTTTTGAAATTATACGAACTAAGTTTATATAAAATTAACTTTTACTTCTGTTTTCGAGAACGAAAGATTTTATATTAAAATAAATAAGAACAGAAGCTTAATACTAGATAGCCTAGAACCTTCATGAACCTGCCTGTCATAATCAGATTTTTTAAAAATCTATATAGTATAAGTATTCAAAGATTAGCGCTTTTAAACAAACTCTTCCATATTGTCTATAAAAAAAACACTAAATTAAATTATTTTAAATCTATACTATGTATAATAGCAAGATGGGGAATGGGGAATTTGTCGGTCTGTGTGAAGTTGCTTCCAAGGTTGGTTCCAATATTGGTTCAAATATACACCATTTGTCTGGATACCAACGCCTCTTGACTTAATAAGGTAAAATCTTTGGGCCTATAACAATAATAATAACTCAGTTTTTATGATGACCAAAAAGACTCGGTTATTGAAAGTCACGCGGACGAAGCTGCGGGCAGAAAGTAATAATAATAATAATATTATTAATACAACATACAGTGACAAATATATTTATGAAGCCTCTATACCCACATAGTATATATATTTTAAATAGTATATAACAGAGATGGCGAACCTTTTTTGATGTCTGTGCCAGTAAATTAAAACATTTTTTTTTTGGACAGGCAACGTACCATAATAAAATTTCATCAAAAATGTTAGCGTAGTGAAACTAAGCTTAAGTATAATTAAATAAACAAATAAAAGCAACACTTCTTTAAACATTTTTTATTAATGTTTTACAAGAAGCAATATGCAAAATAAGCAAAATATTTAGCACTACAAATTTATATCAATTTTTTTTTTAATAATTTCAAATTTTACTATTTTTTTTTTGTGCGTGCCATCAAACCTTTCAAACGTGACAGTTGTGGCACGCGTGCCAGTTGCTTGCCATCCCTGCTATATAAGGTTTAATTTAATCTAGTATCTTAAGGACAAGACTAGCGTGCAACCGTACTATAAACATTGTAACTGCCACCATATCTATATATATTACCCACAATCAGGAATTGTTAAGTCTTGCGCTTTTAAAGCTCTGCTTTAAGAGGATTTTATACCTTATTTTGTTTATTGAGCGAAGTTCTCTATAAGACTTTTCTGCATCCTTTGTGCAAGCATCAATCAAAAACGGTATATTCGAAAATTTTATAATTTTTTACACTGATAGATATCAATCAGGCGGTGGTTTAAAATTTTTTTTTCATAAAATAATAAAAAAAAATGTAATAATGTACATCTTGGAAAATAGTTGAGCACAGAATGGGTCGACGTTTTGTAAATGCAACTTCGGTGCTGTTTGCACCTCGCTTCGCTCAATATGAAAACACATACCGAGATTTTGCGAGGACAGCGAGTCAAAATTGTGGTCTGGTTCACGCTTCTAGTTTTTAATTTGAGTATCAGTTCGTGAACTTCACATACACAGATGACTGGTTGGTGTAGTGGTTACTAGTTTGTTGCCACTGAGCCAAAGGTCGTTGGTTCAAATCCCAGTTGACAGTAGTTTTGTGTGATCCAAAAATTGCTGTTTCATATCTCTAAGTTTTGTATTAAACTTTGTGGCATTTATATTAAAATTTATGTAATACGTATAATTTGTATGTAATTTGAGAAATAATCCCGTTATTGTGACCTGACCACCTGATTGTAACAGGTTGGTTCTAATTTGAACTTATTGATTTTAACCTATAATAATATTATAAAGCAAAAAAGTTATTTCGTTTAATCGAGATTGTTTATTTATTTATTTATTTATTTTTTAGGAAGACAAACAGTTATATAGAACACATACATAGGAATAATAAAAATATGTATAAACCAATAAAGTCTTCACATATTAATAAAAACACAGAATTATCGTAAGACAACAAAAGATATTCAAAGGTAGTTAAAATTTATAACAAAACGAAGTTGATACAAGTTTAAAATTTTTAAAAATATGAATAATTAAGATGAAATTTACCGAAAAAAAAATACATTTCTAATAATTGGTAGACATTTTTTTTATAAAAAAAGTAAAAATTAATTAAAAAAAAAAGAAAAACAATCTTCTAAAGAACTGGATGGATTTATTAATTCTTTCTGATTATGAAAGCATATAGCATTGCGCTACTACACTTAGTTATCTTAGTAGTAAATAAAATTGTTTGTCCGCGAGTGGAACCGCTAGTCATTCATATTTACTTTGATGGATTTTGTTATAAATAAATGTTATTACAATAATTTTTCAAAAATATTTCAATTCAATCTGTAAAAATTATTATATACTTAATATTTTGTACTTTATATATAAATATTATCTTTCATTTACTTCTCTACTATTGCCATTATCTACTAAAGTAATATTATAACAATGTTACTTGGTAAGCTGCCAGTTACAAAAAATAGTTGATATAAACAAAACATTTGCATCTATCATCTAGGACTCGTTAATTTAAGTAATCATTGCATTGCATGTTATAAGCTCAAGATGATTGCGTAAGGTATATAAAATAATTTATTTGAGCTTTGTAATATTAAATTATACAGCAAATAATCATAGTTATATATTTATAGTAATGGTCTCTGAAAAATTATAGTTAACACAGATCTGGAGTATTTCTTTAGTTTCAATCAAAAGCGCTGACAGATTATAGATATATTAAACTAGCGCAATGGATTAGAATGAGAAAGACGGAACCTGACTGCCCCTGCAGTACATGTGAGAGAAAAGGAAGCCAGACAGATTGGCACCGTCACGCGTTACGTAACGAAGCGCCATACCCTCGTAAAAGGAGTTATTTAGTAACAAATGTAGTATAATCAAGCAGATCCACAGGCATTGCTAGTTATAATCAAAATCTTGAAGTCTATATATTTTTTTGAATATTATAAAAAATATATATATATTAATATATAAGAGACCAAACGGAACACACCCGGGTTAGAACCTGCGACACTTATCACAATTTACTACTTTATTGGACAATACATCGCAACTGGCGACGTTATACAAGCAATGGAGCAGCTTGTTTATATAATTATATTCAATACTTAAAAATAAATCAATTTCGTATGGTTTATTTTTTAGTATTAAAATAATATATAACTCTTTCTGTTTGTTTCATATTTATAATATATACTAATATTGTTGAAAATGTTTGTTTGTTAAACACGAATGTTGGAAACTAATTTAAAAATTATTTCTTATTATGATAGTCAGGTTCATGAGGAAGGCTTATTTAGCTAAGTAATTCTTAGTCATTCTTATAAAAAGTAAAGTTTTTCGTCCACAGGTGGAGCCTCGAGTAACAGCTAGTGTTATAATAAAGCGACTCCATACATTTATTAGCGGTAATGTTAGTAGTTCGGTAAATTGAAAATTCTCGTGATTGTCGCAAGGCTGAGGTAATAGATATTACTATAAGATTTTATATAATATTATAAATTTGTAAATTAAAAATATTTTCATTTTTAATTATAAGCTATATCAATGAGGATTTTGAATATTTATTAATTGTGTATCAAATGGGTTATTACCAACCTACCTATTAACCTACCTACTTACCTACCTATTTGTCTAACCTACCCTGATAGATATACCAAAATTTCTTATTTTTTTTTTACTTTTAGAGCTAAGCGATGTTCAAACAGCACAGAAGTTGCATTTACAAAATTCGACGCATTCTGTCCTCAACTGTGTTATTTTTATAATTTTTAATAATTATTTGCTTTTGTGTTTCATTTCAAAAAATGTTCCCATTGAAGTCTATGGCATTTTATGATTATTTCTTAACGACATAGAAATTTTTGAAAAACCACCACCTGACTACTGTCTATCAGTGTGGAAAATTTGGAAATTTTCGAATATACTGTTTTTGATTGATGCTTGCACAAAGGATGCAGAAAAGTCTTTCATAGAGAGTTTCGCTCAATTAATAATTTCTTATAATATATACTCGCTCAAGTTAAATCAATATGTCTGTAGCGAACCTTACAGTTTCAATTAAACTTGGAGCTACAATGAGCACGACTTAACCCCTCATACTATAATTTCATTATAGGGCTTCCTAGGAGTTGACAGGTGATTTTAAAATATATCACGCAATTATAACCTTTATGTCCTGTTAATAATGGGTTTCTTAGGTTGATTTTAGGTTGATTTAATTTTAATGGGAATCACATCACGATTTGTTGTACAAAATCATGTGTTTCTAATTTTTCCTTTTTTTTATTTAATAATATTTCGAATGATGGATCAATAGCATAAAGGTTGTAACAATTATGCCAGTGGTAGCGGGTTCGATACCCACGATAAAAAATATAGACAATAAAAACTTGAATTTTCTATGATTTGGGTATTGAGTAAGGTAGGTATTATATCTATTACCTACCTTCTTTGACCTTGAAGTTGTCAATGATGCAGGTTTCCATCCAACGTCGTCCAACCATCGCGGTGAGGGTAATCAGGGGGTTTGGACAATCCTTTGTTCTCTTGGGGCAAAGCTATTTCGACGAGGATCTGCAAAAGATCGCGAGGAGACAGGCGACTCATTGCCACAACTCTGATGGGCCGGGGATCTCATCAGGTCACATCCTGGGAAATTGAAGATCTCGTGGTCGTGGCTAGTAGCAGGCCCTCGCTGACTAGCGTCATACCCATGATGCTGGACATTAATAGTATTTTGGGTTCAACGGTCCCCACCTGTAAGCAACTGAATAAAGGGGCAGTACAAAAAGGGGTATTATATCTGTATTTTCCAAAAAATAAAAATATATTTGTTTATCAAATGCTATATATTTTATATAAATTATTTATTTAAACTTTAAACCATAACTATTAATTTACTATCAATAAAGTACTTAGACAAGATAATAGACATACTTTTTTAAACTTTAACGATTTTTTTTTATTAAAACGCTGTCATTCATGATACTGTCTTATAATTTTTTTCCCGTGACATAAACAATAACTCATATTTATAAATAATCTAGAAACAATATTCTTGAATAAAAATAAAAAACCTTAAAAGATCAAAGAACGAACAATGGTAAATATAATTCAGAACGCGTATCTGACATCAGCATTCCGCGGGTACGAGCTATCGTCCAATCAAGGAGAGGGCGGGAATTTTGAAAATGGAATTACCTTTAAGCTCATTTACAATTTGTCAAATTTAATTTTACGAGTGAAATTACAAATGGATGAAGAAAATATGTGATATTTGTTATAATTATAAGTGTTTAGTGTTTTGAAAGTGTTTAGTTTAGTTGAAAAACGTAGCAGGTATGTATATAAGTATAATAATAATATAAAAATAAGACATTTAAAATATTGCCTAACAAATTATACCTTTTGAAATAAGTAGGTTAATACATAATTATATTATAGTTTGATATTAGATTGCGGAAGCGTTACTTTATAACATGATAATGATTTGTCGTGAGGGAGTCATTAAATTATACACCTATTTATATGTGTGATCATGTACCGATATATTGTTTTGTATGTGTGTGTTAACAATGTATTAACTTTATATGTGTGTGATTATGAAGTAAATGTTTTGTATGTGTGTGTGTATGTGTGTTGTTAAGAAAGTTTTAACTCTACATGTGTGTGATTTTTTAACAATTTTGTTTTGTGTGTGTTCATAATGTATTAACTTTACATGTGACTGATTATGTAATAGCATGCTTTGTATGTGTATGTGTGTTGTCAAGAATGCGTTTACTCTTCATATGAGTGATTTGTAACAATATGTTGTATGTATGTTATTATGAATTATTTTAACTGTATTTCAGATTTTTTATTTGATTTATATATTTTAAACATACTATATAATGTTTGAAATTTTCCATAGTTTACCTATAATAGGTTATAGATTCATCGAGGTATCACCACGGTAGCTCAATTGACAGAGTGATGGACGGTTGGTCGATATGGATAGAAGGTTCCGTAGATCGCAATTAAATATATAAAAATATTATTTTACTGTATGTTTATTAAAATATAATATTTGAAATTCTTATTTTTTTTTTAGTTTAGTCATATTCCAATAATTGACAAAGGTTAATTTATAACACACAAAATAATATGTTCTTTTTTTTATTTAAGCATCTGACACTTTGTTTTTTTCTTGTTTTAAATTATATCAAAAAAATATAAAAACGGACAGACATAATATTTTATAGTAAATACCTAGATATCAATTATTGCATAGAAGTATATTATTCTATAGAGACAGACTATATTGTTTAGTATTAATAAAAAGAGACAGAACTATGAATTTACTTATATATAAAACATTTAGAAAAAAATATATTCTATTTACAGATACATAAAGACGCAAATAGATTACGTAATTTTAATTGATAGACGCACAAAAATCATTATTTATATATATCCGGCATTTGTTATGTTATGTTGTAATTGTAATATTACAAGGATGTTAACAATAATTTTGAAAGCTGGTCTAGTAGTTAGTGGTTGTTTTCTGAGTCAAAAGTAGTGGGTTCGATTCCCAGTTGATAGTCTGATCCACAGATTATTGTTTCGAGTCTGGATGTTATTTTGGTCAACTATTTCTTTATGTAAAGATTAAAGATTCTCTAGTATCGAAGTTGTTTTTTCAATTATAAAAGACAGTAAATTGGATAGTTTAATGTCTGCATAACGCTAATACTTACATAAAAAAAACCTATTTGAAGCTAAAACAAATTAGAAATATTATTAATATATAAGAGAGTCAGTTAATAGATATTAATTAATGTAAATCTGGAATTGATATAGAAATAGCTGCCTAAATCTTTCGTAAAGAATATACAACTTGACGCCATTTTAGATTAAAAATATATATTTTATAAAAAAAACAATACATATGATTAAAAGTATTAGTATCTAGAGAAGATAGTCAATATCTAGCTTTATTATTATAATAAAAGATTCTCAAATCTGTTCCATAAAACGCGTGCCAACATGGCCGCCATTAGCACATCACGCTATAATACATTCAGCAAATGTCTACCGCTAAACTGATTGGCAGCCAATGAGTGCCATTAACACAAATGCCATTCGGGGCAGTGACTCAACGTGACAAGTGCGACCAACCAGTCTTGAACTGTAAGCACAGTTGCGGTCTCACATTATGTTCGAATACAAGAGCTTATTTGCTCTGGTTGCAAGAACACAATTAAAATTCATTATCTTGGTTTCGTTTACTGTTATTTTTTTTTAGGTCTTATGGTTTAGCTTTGGGAAATGATTTTGATATTTTGCAATTAATGTTTAGGTTTTGATTTTCGAATACAATCAAAACTATTCTATAGAGGTTTTTAAAAAATTGTTAATGATTTAAGATTTTTTTTCGTTTAAAAATGCTATAAAAAGTAAAATGAAGTATACAAGTATTTAAACAATCCAATACCCCTAAATCTTGAGAAATACTAATAATCTTAATAAATGTCAACATTAAATTTAAATTAAAGAAAATCATTGACAAATCCGATATTAAAATATTGGACAACACTTCAAATCCAAAATAACCAAATAAGGGTAAGTCCTAAAAATGTATATAAATGTATTTTAAGATTTTTAAAACAAATAATTCCCATATTCAATGGTGTACAGTTTCCTGGGTACTTGCTAATTGGCAATAATTGATCTAGCTGTGCCCACCCGCGTCGTATGTATTTTTAACGCAACGACTCATCATTGTCGGTTTTAAAGAATGCGCCGTAGAGATATTGTTTGTGTATTTTTAACTATTTTATGCCTTGGTTACTTTTTAAAACTCCTTTTAACTACCATAATTAACTATAATTAACTGGACCTAATAAAGAGATACTAAAAAATATATTGTGAATAACCATTTTTTTAAATTAATGCTAGATAACTTAGAAAATAATTTAATATAAATAATTGTCTTAAAATAATACTACATTTAATCACAATATACTAAAAAATATAGTAAACTGTATATAACCATAGTATTTTCTTAGATTTTTACGAGTACACATTTGAAATAAAACTATTTTTAACGTGTATCCGTTTAAAATAGTTTTATATCAAATGTATAAAACCATATATTTTGGAAACTTTTATTCTAGAAACGAAATTAATTTAATATAAATATAAAATATATTTAATATATACAACACTTAATAACAAGACGTACAGCCAGTTATTCATCAGAACAGCCAACAGTTCACGACATCGACAGCTCAACAATAACTCATGACATTCCCTCGTTAGCGTCCCGGGTTCAAATTTTAAATTCATTTCGAGTCATTTGCTTTACGATCTGCGCGGGACACATGACGTCATTAGTTAGTGTATTGGGATAACCGGTTTTGGTATTATTACTAAAATAATTTATTAATTTTTAAATACGTAATTTTTCTTATTAATCAAAAAGTATGTCTCGTTACTAATGCTACTCCTTCTAGACAAATAATGGTGATTCATAGGTTTTGAAGTTTTTGGTGACATTTGTGATTGTAGTTTTTTATTAAATAATCAAAGTATGTCCCATAGAGTTAACATGTGGAATGTTTTACAATCGCACGCGCGAGTTCTTATCAGGCTTAAGATTATAGCCACTAATTACTTTGCTAATTTCACAAGTATGCGAAACTCATTCAGCAAAAATGCTTCGCTCAGGTCTACCCGCCATGCACAGTGACGAATCTAGTATTAAACCATGCCTAAAAGTTGCTTTACGATCCTAACTTTTATTAAAACCGATGAGACATTTAGATATTTTCATTACAAATGTAGATTCGTCATTGACAAAAGATTTTGTGCTAGCAGTCTAAACCTTAATCAATAGATTAATCTTAATTTGGGAAATAAAAATAACTAAAATAAATATAATATTATATTGTGCAAAAGTATCAAAACGTTTCAATCATAGTATACGCAGCATTGGCGGCAGAGTGTCGCGGGCGGCGACATGACGAATGGCCGCGGAACGTTCCAAATTTAAAAATCTGCCGCGTAACGCTCGCGTTAATGGCATTGTTTATACAAGCGTTCGAACCTGCCAGTGACTTACAGATTCACGGCTGAACGAGCGCTCTCCTTCGCCTCATGATTAGTTTTAAATGATGCTTGAAATCTTGTAATTTAAAAAAAAAATTAAAGCTTTCTATATACAGTATTAGATTTGTAAAATCTATTTTCATTTCGAATAAAGTCTGAGTCACATTACATATAATCTATATGTCGCTCTATTAGTTATGGTTTGCATGTTACCTCACAGCAGGTATCATATTAGATGCGCAACCCACAGACAGGCGAATTAAGAAATATAACTAGAATTCTAGATTAAATTGTTATAATAATAATAATTTTTTTTATATAGAACGAAACAAAAAGTGATATAAAAAAAGTACTCTTTTAATCCTTAAATGAAATTAAAATAAACATCATTCAGTATCTTCTACCCCTCATAAACCCCGAAAACAAACCCTTCAAGTAACACTCTTAAAAATAATACGACAATAAAACTGTACGAAATGAAATGGAATGCAAATGTAAGAGTTAGTGCGGGTTCGAGGTCTGTGCAATAAAAGGATTTGACCATTGACTCTACTTAAGTAGAGTATCTGTAAATTTGCTTCTGAAAAAAATAAGTTGACTTCACACTCTGCTACTTCTCTAATCTGTATTTCTGTTAATTTTGTATTAAAAAATAATATTATAATATCAATAAATATAATGTTATAAATCGGTATACAAAATTTTTACACACATCTTTTTAGTATAAGTATTATTTAACTAAAAATACATATATCCAATAAAATACCTTAAAAATATGAACACAACAAAAAATTATAAAAAATACACAAAACATATTATAAAAAAAGTAATAATTGCAATACACAAAAATATGAACATAAATAAAAATACGTATTACAAAAAAAAATAGAAATAATTATTACAATTGTCCAAAATATGAACACAAAAAACGTAAAAATGCTTTTTACAAAAAAAAAAAAAATAGTAAAAATATATTAAAATAAATTACAAATATAAAGAGTAATAGTAAACTGTATACGAATGTGATTTTTATTGTAGATAAGAGCGGTATTTCGTTTATAGCTGGCCGTTAGGTTTTATAGCGATGATTGACCTTACACAGCTCTGGATAAACACTGGATTTTTTGTATTTATATACTCTTGTACGTGTGCGTGTATTAAAGAACTTATGTATGCGTGCGTTAACGGTTATTTGTACGTATGTGTTAAAGGTTATTTGTATGTATGTGTTAACGAGCATTTGCATGTGTTTGTTATGTCTTTGGACGTGTTTTTGTACCAAAAACAGAATGTATGAATGAATATAATTGATTTTTGCATTTTTAATGCAGATATATGCATATGTATATATACGGTATAGGTCACATAGTAACTTCTAGAATTGTATTTCCTAAACATTTTCTAGAGGATAAAATTAATAAGTATATAATATGAATTCAGAATAAAAAACGAAGTAAATAATTAACCAAAATAAAGTAAGAAACAAACCGTTGATTTCGAGTTAATTAGAAATTAAAGAGAAAGTTTCAGCCGTTTTTAATTCCTGAAAAATATTTCACTTCGAAATCGCAGTCGACAAAGTTTCGAGGATCGATTCGAAACTTTTTCGTATTAAATAAAGCTTTTTTTGTACTAGTTAATGTTTGTTAGCTAATTGGAGTTTCGAGTTACGACAATTTCGAGTACGGAAAGTACACCATTAGCTCGAAAATTCGCTTAAAGAGGCCTTATATAACGCTATTTTTCATTCTATTCCACATTTTATTCGATATTATATTCGATAGTCTACTCGATTTTCTTTTGGATATCCTATTCGATAGTCTATTCCATAATCTATTCGATACTCTATTCATAGTCTATTCGATAGTCTATTGGATATTCTATTCGAAATTGTATCCGATACTCTATTCGATATTCTATTCGATATTCTATTCGATATTCTATTTGATACTCTTCTCGATTTTCATTTGGATATTCTATTCGCTATTCTTTTCGATATTCTTTTCTACTTTCTATTCCATTATATATTTTAAAATAGTTTTGACGACGAACGAGATTTATAAAAAATCATTTGTTTATTATTTTGTTTACTACATTTAGTCTTACCGTGTATTTATTAATAATGTTTTTAAATCTTAAAATTATTTATTAAAAGTATTTTGATTAAATTTGTTATTATGAATATTTAACTTTTAATTTAGAATTTGCATTGATATAGGAAGATCGCTTTTAGCTAATACTAAGAGGAACACGCTGCCCGTAAAAATTTGAATGAGTTTTAGGATACCAAGAAACATGTAATTGTTGTATTAAAATTATTAAATAAAAAAATAATAATATCTATTGTCCATTCTATTCTATAATCTATTCTAAATATAAACTAATAAATAAGTCCAAGTTATAATGTGTAATTACTAAATAAAGTGTAGATATTAGAACAAAGGCAATCCTAGTAATCCAGGTATATCAATGAATTAGACACAGCTTTTGTCACGGGCGCGTCTGATCAATACATCCGCGCACGCTCACAGGGGACAAGAAAAATTATCATTTTATACAAATTATTATATATCTTTGTCTGCTACTAAAGTAATCACTAAGTGAGACTGTTTAGCTTTAGCTTTAGCTTACTAATTAGTCAAAGTTTTTTAGGGTTATTATTCATAAAATACTAAATTTAAATGAATTTTAGTTAAAGCAAAAAATTCACAATTTATATTTTTTTTTATATTTCTTATAAATTTAAGTTATACAGAAATTCAGTAAACTTTAATAACATGAAAACATGAACTAGCTTCCCCATTGGAGGAGCAATTAATTAACGTGTTCTACATTAAGAGTTTTAATTTTAAATTTAGAACACGCACGTGGGCGTGTCCCAGCCAATCGTCGATGTCACGCACTGCGACACGGTGACACTTCCGACCAATGGGTGAGAGCGAAAAGTTGCGGTGACATTTCCAACCAACCACCGACTTCCACCCACTATTTGAATTAGAATGACATTCTTGAATAGGCTGTGGAAAGTGGGAGTTTCAGTGCTTTTGAATACTGAAAACTTATTTAATAAAATTGTTATATGGTTCCTTTTTTAGTGTGAAATTTTTATCATTAATACGATAGAAGGGTTAAATTTATTTTGATATAAATTATAAATAATAATTAAATTAACAAATTAGCATTCATTTTTATAACACGTTAGTAAAATAAAAATAGAATACAGTATGAAAAATATAACATTTAATATTTAAAGCGATTATATTCCATTTATTATATTTTATTCTTTTCGAAAATATCGAAAAGAATAAAATATAATAAATGCAGCTGCAATTTTAAAAAGAGAATTTTATACAAAACGCTATTCAAAGCAACAGAATGCGACACTTTCGACCAATAGCAGCGCTCCGCTTTATCATTGGCTACAAACAGCGTCACCTAGATGTCACCGTGTATTACAAAATGTGACAAGCAAAATTGACAGTTTTAAAGAGACTACTTTAGACTTTTTAAAAATAGAACGCGTTACTTAAAATTTAGACGAAGATTTAGATAAAGACTTTTTTGAAAATAGAACGCCTTAAAATTTTAAAAAGGAATAGAATAGTAACAATTTTGATTAAAAAATATATTAGGTATAATCTCAGCGAAATAGGTCAATGTTTTTTTAAAATAGATCGTTTTTCTTTGGAGTTTAATTTAAAAATATTTTGTTAATAGACGAGTCTGCGTGAAGCGTGCTCTTTGAAATTTATCAAATTGAGATCAATTTAACTCTCGTTCGAGCTTCTGATTAAAATCGATATTGAAATTGGATAAAATTTAGTTCTCGGCTTCCGTGTGGGAATTTTGCGTGTTTTATATGATTATGTTTTACTTGCTTTTTGTTTTAATTCAAGTTATTAGCTTAAATATTTTTAGCTTGCTTGCTCGCTTTTAAGCTTGATTATTTGCTTAAAGATTTTTATTTAACACAAATTTTATATAATATATTGTTTTTATTTAGTAATGTCTATATGATGATTTTTGACAAAACTTAGATTATCTAATTTAGAAAAGGCAATAGGTTTTCATTTTATTTTTTAATATAATTTGTTTTTCAAAGAATTAAGTGTATTTATTATTTACGTCCAGGTAGGTAGGTAGGTACTACTTATAACTAGGTACCTAAATAAAAAATTTATTAATTTTTGTGTAGACACATTTTAGTCATACCTTTTTAATAATAATAATAACAAACTTTATGTCAGATTTTCCATATATCCATATATTTGTTAGTAGCGATTTCTTAACGACTATGTTAATAATATTACAATAATATATACGTCATTAATAGTCCTGGTTATACATTCAGAATTTTTTGAATATTTTAGTAAATGGTAGCACACGACACAAAATTCTCACGTTTTGTCAAATACCACGAGCGTGGTTCATTAAAATACATTATTTAAATATATTATTTTATTCACGAATATTTGAATAAAATTGTACCCATAAGCATTCTTTCGGTTTCAGAACGTAACACGCAGTATTATATTAAAAATATTTAAAATATCTCATCGCCATAAGCCAAATTTTTAAATTACGTCTTTGATTGGTTTAATAAGGAATTTTAAATATGGAACGGTAGGCATTCTAAATATTGAGATTTTGAATTTCGAATTTGAATATAAAGTCACGGTATGTAGTTCTCACAGACTGTCAAAGAAATATTTGGTTTGTGTGTGTGTTTCAAAATGTATGACCATTGAACACATGTTATCATTCAAAAGTATAGGCAAAGATTATACTATAATGTAATATCTATAATATAATATAATATAATATAATTTCTACCTCCTTATTTATTCAGTAGATAGAAAGGTCCTTAATAAATTAAAATATAATTAATTAAATAAATTCAGAAATAGGCAATTATTATTAGGTAACCCAAGTTTATCTATTTAAATACTATTACTTTTATTATAACTTTGAATAGGAACCTATCTAAAAACTATTATTTCTAAACGTTAATCCTAGCCTGAAAAAAATATACTACCTTATCTGGCTACCGTAGCAGCTAAATAAGTAGGCAACAACTTGGTTTTTAGTTATTTACCTACTTACCTACTGAAAAAATAATAATTGTAATCTGCATCCTTTTAAATTTTTTATAGTATTTCACAAAACGTTTAAAGTATTTTAAAAGAACGCAAATTATATTTATAAATTTAAAATGATCTGTAATTACAATGGCGTCGCGTGCGATATGACAGCTGTTCTGAATTCCAAATTCAAAATAAGAATCGTCTGGGTTCGATTGTTTCGCGCCTTCCCTCCGGCTAGTTGCGTGATATCTTCGTCATTAAAAAAATAAGACGTGCTCTATGGTCCTTAAAGAATTAAGTGGTTTTGTATACCTAATAATTTTTTTAGGTGTTTTAAGACTATCTAGTTTCTGATACTATAATACTTATATTACAAATAAAAAAGTTTATGAAGATGTATGTATATTTGTTTCACAATAATTACTAAATAAAATGAATAATGACTAATGAAATAAATTACTAAATTTAAAATTACTGACAAATTACTGAATGGATTTTGATGAAACTTTACATTATTATAGTTTATACATCAGCATAACACAGGTTACAATTTATAAAGAATTTATTTCATTAGGGTGGTATAAGGATAAGTATTGAATATAAATTCCCTCTGAGAACTATTTTAATTAAACCTTTACAGCTACATAAAAATAATGTACCGTAGGATTGTAGTTTTCAATAGGTCGAAATAATAGTATATATCTTTATATTAAAGTGTATTTATTATTTACGCTATTATATCTTAAAAGTGAATGGTACAACTTGTTATATATATCTACACACCACACGAAGCCGCGCACACAAGCTAGTCTACAAGTGTAAGTCTCATTGGTCAATGAGAACCAGAACTAACCAGAACTTCCAGAAGGTAATAATGAATTCTGAATATAAAACGCAATAGCACTGCCTTTATAATTGCGATAATCATGTAAAATCGAGCCATTACTGTTCTGTAGCTAATGATAGGTCTTGGTCTACTTGACTTATTTGATATACAAACTTTTTTATATAAACTTTGTTATATAAAAATATACTAGGAGCGCGAACGAGACCTCAATTTTGACTCGCTCGCAAAATCTCTGTATGTGTTAGCATATTGAGCGAAGCGAGGTGCATACAGCACCGAAGTTGCATTTACAAAACGTCGACGGATTCTGTCCTCAAATATTTTTGAGGATGAGACACATTATTACATTTCTGTTTATATTTATTTAAAAACCACCACCAAACTGATGTCAATCAATGTGCAAAATTTGGAAATTTTCGGATTTATCGTTTTTGATTGATGCTTGCACAAAGGATGTAAAAAAGTATCTCATAGAGCTTCGCTCAATAATTATTGTTTGGCTTCCTAGTTTATTAGGAACCTGTACGAGTACATCTATATATTTCGACTTTTACACACCATACAATCTAGTCAACATAAAATACATAAAATACTACAGACATATATACAGGTTTATATTAGAATATTTATTAAATTAATAATGAAAATATGTTACTTTATTCACATTATTTTAAAGAATCTAGTACATCAATAAAGATTCATAAATATATTGATAAGTACTCAAAGATGTTACAAATAGAATTGTACATTTTTCACTCATTCAAACAAATGCAAACCAAAACTAAACTTTACGTAGTTGACATAAGTTTGAATTTAGAATACATAAAAATTGGCGGGCTTTGCGGTTGGCGCATTCAAAATAAGAATCGAGACGTCTCGCTTGTCAGCAATTTGTTTTGAAGAGAACACTTCTAATTCGAAAAAAGAACGACGCTCCTATGTTTAAAAAGTATCGTCACGCGAACTGTATAAGGGCGGGACATATTGACGGGTTTTTGTTATTTATAAATATTTATTGTAGTATATTAAAATATGACGATTGTTGACTCTGCTTAAATATAGATATGGAATTTTTAGTAAAATGTAAGAATAATTATTATAAAATTACATTTAATTTGCTTTTAAATTATTATAATAAAAATATTTTTAATGTATAAATAATGTATTTCAAATCTGTAAAATTGCCAAATTTAAATAATATGTGTGTTCACATCTTTATGAATTCAAAATTTGAATATGAAAAGTTAAGAATGGGGGCTTTCTAGAGCAGTTTTATTTTTTTATTTGCCGTTAATGAGTATGGCTTCTTAGGGAGCCAGGTTATTTCCATAGGCAATTTGGTTCGAGAAGTTTTGTAGAATCGCTCCTAATGTTAGACTTGGAGATTTAATAATTCTACAGATATTTAATACACACGAATACAAGACAAAATTCGTATTTAAATTTAACTTTATTGAGCGTAGTTCTCTATGAGAGACTTTTCTGCATTCTTTGTGCAAGCATAAATCAAAAACGGTATATCCGAAAATTTCCAAATTTTGCACATTGATAGACATCTGTCTGGTGATAGTTTAAAAAAATATATTTAATAAAGCAACTTCAGTGCTGTTTGCACCTTGCTTCGCTTAATATGCTAACACATACTAGAGATTTCGTGCTCCTAGTTTACCTAAGAAGGTAAACCTTACAATGGATTTTCTTGTCATATTAATAAGTATACAGAATATAATAATATTTTTTCTTATTTCAGTGTAAATGAATAAATTTTATTTTAAATATCAATAGAATAGTCATAACTACAGTATGGTGTGGCTGTATAATGTAATTCCTTTGCGTTTCCAATGCAAATGCTCTTGATGAGAGTTGATTATGTAAATACGGGATTGTTTTATGGCTATTGTTTTAGCTTCCGAAATTCTAAATTCAAATTTGATTTGTTCTTTTTTTATGACATGGTGTTTTAATTTTAGTTGTATAATATTTTTTAAATTTCGAATTATTTCAGAAGTGGGTGATGCTTCACATAAGTATGCAATTTTTTGCTATTGAATTGAAATGTACTGGATATGTATCAATTGCAGTATATTTTTAAGGTGGTTGATACTGAGACTGTAATATATCAGTCGCCATTTTGCTTCAGATCGGCGTGGTTGGTTGACATTGGAGCCTTTTGACTTGTGGATTTTGAATAAATATTAGATACTTGGAGTTGGATATAAAAAAAAATTACAAATATAAAGAAGGTTAAAAGAGACATTCTTAATTAAGGTTTGTTTAAAATGCTTTGCTCTTTGTGATACGTCGAATATTTCGACTCTAATAGTATTAACTTATTAATTTTGTTTTTATTATAGTTTTATTATTTGTAAGTAGTTTTATCATATATCAATCCAGATTTTTATCTACACCAAGTATTCTATATTACGTTTTATCCCCACTGAGTCATCAACATGCTGTTTCATTTGAAATGTTAATGATAAAACCACGGGGTGCACGTCAATTACATACTTACATACAAAAATCAATTACCAGTATATTAATTATTAAAACGACACGCGACGTCACCTTAAATGTCGTGAGGGAAATGTCACGTCTGTCAATGTGACGTGACAATGATTTGATTGACGTACATATTACTTGATAATTGATTTGTGTGTTTGTTATTGATTGGTGTAGAGACATTTTAGTATATTGTCCCTTTTTTTTCTTGAATTATTTTCTAAATAAATTTTAAATTTAAATCAATGTTCTTATTTAAGATGTTTGTTAAGTAAATTTTTAATTTTAACAGAAATTGAATAAGTATTTCTATGTATAGAAAAAATATGTATGTACATTTAATATGAATATAAAATAGTATATCTCTGTTACTAAAATATAATGTTTTTATACGTGAAAATATTTCTTTCAATGTATTTAGACTAAAACTCAAATGGTCTTGTAATTGTTAAAATGTTTATTTTATCACTCAATAAGTAAATTATGTACAAAAAAAATCATAAAAATGGAGGATTTCAAAAAATTCAAGATATAAAAGAAATAATACAAAATAAATATTTCAAAATGTTTATTTACTCAGTAATGTTTGGCAAAAGGAAGAATAACATGCTTATTTTGTGCACACGAATCTTATTTATAATACTTTTTGGTACTAAATTATAATTAAAAATACGTAACAATACGACAGACAGACAAGCGTATATACATGAAATTATAATTTCGTTGTTTAGCACCAAATCTAGATAGATCTAATTTACAATTTCATAAATATAGTCTGGTCTTATTATTACAAAATTCGTTATTTACAAAAGCGAAAGACTTTTAAATCGTTACAACTTACAAAAAGATAAACTTATTACAATTATTTGTTATTACAACCAATATTATACAAAATATACAATATATTGCACAATATTACTATGGAATGTGGATGTAAATTATCTATTAAATCTACTTTAATTTAAGAAATATATTTACAAGCACACTGAGTTTACTAAAACATATGTTTTATAAAAGATCACAAATTCGCTAGTCACTAAGATTCAAGAAAAGCTGGTCACGTCTGATGCAGGCGGCCATTACGACGATTTATATGAGCCTCGCTGTGTATATTTCTTTTAGTCCTTGAGAAAAACGCCGCGTTACATCCGCCCACTGCACATCTATGCAATAATGGTACATGAACACTTTCACAATGATTCTTCAAGCTGATTAAGTCTTTAAAACTGTCTCTACATCCTCTACATGGATAATAACCATCTTTATTTGGATGTGGAGCTTCATCTTCAATGGAATAACTCAGTTTAGGAGGTGAGTTCTGGTTTTGATACCCGAATGTATTTAGACCGGGTGGTAGAAATCCAAATGGCAACGGAGGGAAATTTGGGAGCATACCAAATGGAGTAAACAGGAAAGGATGTTGACTAAACATGTCACGTCCGTTGAGATAAGAATCTGGCATCGGAAGAGGCGGATATGGTGTGCCAAATGGCATTTGCCCTAAATAGTTTTTAGGTTTTTCCGGTTCTTTAACGCGATAGTATTTTTGGGATTCGATATAAGGAACTGCTCGTTCGTCTTCGTTGAATTTAGATATGATTTCCATTTGTTCTTTTATTCTTTCTAAAATTCTAGATTCATCTGTTATGGGATTGTCAGTTAATCTTCTGTGTAAATTAATGTTGGAGTTATGACGGTCTCTGCTTCGTCTTGTTGTGAAGGCAGCGCGACACCCTTCAGTATTACATTTGAACATTACCTTCAAGTGCACATTTTGGTAGTGAGTCTTTAATAAATACATGTTTTGAAATAATTTATCACAAACTTTGCATTTGAGTGTATTATCCACATCTATGGGTACGTCAGTGGTGATTATAAAGAAGCCGTTATCAAAATGACCATAAATTTGTCCTGGTACATCATCAGTTATGTACTCGTAACTGGAAACTGATGATGATGGTGATCTATCAGAAAAGTCTGTAGCTTCGTTCATCCTATACGAGTTTAGTGTATGAGCCTCCACTTTTTTTGTTGCACTGGGAAAATCACCTTTTGATAGACTTTCCAATCTTTTTAATGAATTTTCAGATGAGAACTGATTATTTTCATTAAATGTATCATCTTTCTTTGTTTCAGTTTTATCTATTGGTTCTTCTTTCACTCTTAAATCTTGAGCGACGAAGTGATTTTCATTGTTTTCCGATTGTGTGCAAGGTTCTTGTTTTATCTTAAAATTATCTACATTATCACATGGAACGGTGTAATTAGTATCATTAACATAGTCCTCGCATTTAACTCTTTTGAGATTTAGAGCTTCATCGTTTTGGTAGTCATCTTGTTTATTTTCAGTTTGGTCAATTTCATTACTAATATAGTTCTTGTCAAGTCGAATGGGATTTCGATTTTTACGTTTTCTCTTCATAACTTCAGGATTAACGTCCTTAATAATGTCGAGGTTATCATTGTTATCGCTACCACTTCTTTGGTCGTATTCAATTTCAGAGTCATCCATGGAAGCTGATGATTTATTAAGAGTTGTATAATAATCGGTATTAACATTGTCATTTTCGTCGTCATCATCATCTCCAGCAACCACCACAATTCCATCATCTTCATCTGAGTCACCATGACCATCATGATCTTTGTTTTCTACAGAACTGGACTCGCGTCTCATATGTTGAGCTTGCTCCATAGTCGGTGAGAAGTTAATATTATTTTTGTAATCAAAAAGCATATTAGACGCGTGTTGCCTCATGTTGTGTGATGAATTAAGAATTGGATATGACCCAAACGGATGCATGGGATTCATCACAGGTGGAATACTTAAGCCACTGCCAGGATTAGAAATTAATACATGGTGAGCTTGTGCACTGCGGCCATCGTGGGGTGATATCTTTCTTCTTAAATGTGGAGAATGTAATTTTGGATTAGGGTTGGCGCTGTGTCTATTTCTCGATCTTCTGGAACTGAACATCATACTGCAGCCTTCTACAGTACATTTGTGCATTTCACGCAGGTGTACTGCGGAAAAGTGAATTTTCAAAGCTCCTTTATCGCAGAATGTTTTAAGGCACACGTTACATTGAACCCGTTTTTTACCAGTAGCAGGATTTATAAAGTGCGTTCCAAGGTTAAGAGGCATTTGAGATGCGCCCCATTGCCGTTTCGGTGGGCTGATACACTTTCCTAACATCATATCTCTAGTTTTGTGAGCTTCTGCATAAACATCTTTACTTAAATTGAGAACATTTTCTTCTTCTGTCCTAACATTTTCTGAACGCGCTTTTCCTGTCACATTTGATCTATTCTCTGGGCTCTCTACTGACTTGGAGGATATCTGAGGTAAAAGAGCTTGTAATGAAGCTAATCCCATAGGGTTTTGGCTAAGCGCAGCTACCATTGCTGCGGGATGAGAAAACGTTGAAGGTATAGACATAGGCGGGATAGGTAGGTTTGATGGAAGTTGAAAATTAAAAAATTGATTCCGCATTACAGCGTCCATAGCAGCTTTTTCTGTTGACGTCAGATTACCGTAGTTTTGCTTTCGTTCTTCTTTACCATTATTTTCGTTAATTTTATGCTTTCTAAAATCAAAGGGTTGCATATTTTGCAGGTGATTTAAGGGAGACGAATTAACAGGACTAGCAGCAGAAATACGACTAGAAGGCGATGATAAATGAACGCTGTGATTAGGAGAAGCATCCGCGGAAGATGTATGTTGAGGCGAATGTTTTTGTTCTGGAGAATATCGATTATACCTTGGAGAAAGCTTTTCTTTCTTAACATTCATATCTTTCTCTAAAGAACCTCTTGGTTTCTTTTCTTGAATATTTCTTAAATAGTCTAAATTACATTTAGCTTCCATTACATGCTGGAAGTATTTTAGAGATTCGTCATTACGGGAATCTCTGCTGGATCTTTCCATAAGTCGTCTGAACTCTGTTTCAAGTTTCAATTGATCAAGGGCTCTCATTTCTTCATCATTGTCGTTATTTTTATCAGGAATATTTTCATAATCTTGACTAGCCCCTGGCGGTGATGCAAGTCCATTCTTCTTGTACAGTGGCAACAGAGATGTCTTGTGAAGAGCTCTGGCCTCCTGTAGCTTGAGAATCTGCTGCAGAGCCAAGTTGTGCTCTGGCCCGCAGCCACTCCATCTTTCCGCGCTGCCAGATTGCGATTCCTATAACAATAAAATAAAATTATAGCATTCAAAACCCAAGGTTCTCATAACTTGATAAACGAGTCATATTATTTAATCATAACCAGTGACCAGTGACCCATAATCTCAAGCTTGATTCGATTAAATTAATTTGGATGTATCCGCCTTTAATAATATTTAAGTCTAAGCAATTTTAAAGACAGGTTGTTCTAATGCCTCTTCAAACTAACTATTGGGTCGACAGCAAACCACACCTTGCGTTTTTAAAGGCTAATATCGAATTAATTCTGAGAACGGAGAGCAATTGGCTAAAATTGTGTAAAATGACGGTTTGGAGAATAGAAAAGTGGCTTGTGTCGCGTGTTTAGAACGATTTAATCCGAAAACTAAATTGCTATTCATTTTGTAAGTATTTGGGGCCGGTTTACATTGTCAAACTCGAGTCTCGACTAATTCAGCCACTCCTAAACTAAGTTTAGTACTGCAGTTACTGTCAAAATTCAATTTGTTAAAAAGATATTTTAAACGCAAAACATTCTGTCATAAAATCTATTAATTAGTTATTATGATTAAATTCGTTTCATAATAGAATGAGAATTTGTTATAAGATCATAAATCTAAAATTAAAAGATCCGATGAGCTTCGTAACATTAAAAATACTGTTAGGTTGATTTGCTTCGATTATTAATATTATTAATTAATTAAGAATATATAGTTTTTTACCTTATTATGCTATGTAATCGTTACTTGGACAAATATTTCAAAATCAAAGTTGCAACAGTTAAAAGTGAGTTTTAGGGGACCAGCGAACAGAATATATATATATATATACTATATTTATAGCCTCATATATCGCCTATGACTCATGAACGACAGGTTCATAATCAATTTTTTTTTCAACCCGTAGTTTCAAAGATTACCACATTTAACCATGCAAACTTTTCCGCTTAATAATATAATATATGACAATATAACTGACTATTTAAACTGTAGTTTAAAACACAATGTACTCAGCCCTGTGGTTAGACATCGCTATTTAAAATCGTTTGTCACTTGATTACTGTGTAACCGATCCATGGTTACCATATCATTATACATTTCTGGGGAAATTATATTGTCGTTTGCCGCCCCGGCGTCAGCAATTTCATATAATCCAACCAAAAAAGTACTTAATACCTGTTAATACCACAAAACGGATAAACACAGGATAATAAAGTGTCGTTTAAGTAACTATAGGTTTGTATTCGAATGAAATTGAAGCGTTTAAAGTAATTTAACTATTATTTTTGAGTTAGATTTTTTTGTTACTCGTAACATTATGTGCAATTGGAAAAGGATGCATCTATTATGCCATATATTAAAATTCTTGCCATATATTAATGCACATGTTTTATACAATAGTAAACAAAGCCAAGAAGGTAAGGTTAATGACCAGACAAGTACCAATATTTATGAACCTTAACACAACTAACTAAATACTATTTTTAAACGTAATAATAAATTCTCAATATCTGACCCACGCCTACTAAGGTAATGGACCAGCGGACATATTTTGCAGCATTTTTTATTCTATTTAAACGAAATTATACTATAAACCAGTGAAATAAAGTCCAAAATCGTTTAATATATCGCATCTTTTTAATTTGCAGTCATCGTTTTTGGCTCGTGTTGTGATATTCCATATTGTACATGATATGAGTGAACAGGTTTAAAGCACAGAATGTTTGGCATTCTTTGTAAGTACCGTCGTCTTTAAAAAAAAACAAAAAAGAAAACAGCTGTCAATAAAGAATGACTAAAAGATTAATTATTAAAAAAAAAAGGAACTCTAAAATTAATATTCAATAGTTTAATAGTCTATGAAATAGGTTCCTTTATATACCGCCAGAGTAAATAGGTTTAAAGCGCATAATATTAGGCATTATGTTTTAGTGCCGCCGTCTTAAAAAAAAAGCTGTCAAAAAAGAATGACGTAAAAATTGATTATATAACTCTAGGACTTATATTAATTGTATTATAGCGCAAAAAAAATCTTGTTAAATCCAGAAAGAACAGGTTTAAAGCGCATAATGTTCAGCATTCTTTTAAGTACCGTCGATTAAAAAAATGAAAACAGATATCTATAAATGTAAAGATTATTTAAAAAAATAAGTAAAACTGAAAAACTGAAGCTAAAATTAATAATTAAGTTAAAGTCTATAAAATAAATTCTTCTAGATAGAGTCTGTTGTAAATATTTCAACAAGGCTGAACTTGCTAAATAGTTAACAGTAATTCCTGATCAACTGTTAAAGTTAGTTTATATTTGTAACTGATACTTAAGTAATAAGTTTAATGGCTTTGGATAATTTTAATATAGGCTTTGATATTTTATAGTATTTTCTTAGATTTCCACGAGTACACATTTGAAATAAAACTATTTTTACGGATTAAACTCGCGTATAATTTAGTTACATTTGATTTTAACCACACGTTTCGAATACTTTGCAGTAATCGTGTTCACGGGTAGACGAGATGTAAGTGTCTGTCTGTGTTCATATTTTATTTTTATTGAAATATTTCGATATTATAATATAGCTATTCTTAGTTTGTTGATTTGTTTCAAATGTCCTATTCTTTTGTACTATGAGCGGAAAACACTAACATTTTATACGTATATATATGTTATCCGCATTTTGTATATATTAAAATTATATCTTTTTATTTATATTTTTTATTGCACACCATACATATAAAAAATATTTAAAAAACAACATATAAAAACATAAAAACAAGTAAATTTATAACATATAAAGAAAATAAACCGAAAATGATGGAGATACAAAAGGTGATATTTTAACCAAAGTTTTCCTTAAGAAAAGGACATATTATCTTTTATATGATTCTGTTTTTATTTGAACCAATCACAAAGTACCTTTACATATACTTACACCATACGCTAATTAGTCTTGTTTGTAACATTGATACCAGATCACCATAATTCATCATTATAATACCATTGTTGGTACCACTGTATGTGTATTGTCGTTCTAATAACAATGGTGGTGGGTGGTATTAATTGAATTAATGGTATGAATCATTTAGAAAGCTAAGATTCTGTTATATGTGTAAGTGATAGTTTGTTTTTTATATTAATAATAGAAAAAAAATCTTTATATTTTTACAATTTCTTTTAATATATATTTTTTTAATAAAAATAAATTTATATATTTTTTATTCTGTGGTGATAAGTTCACTATAATTTATAATTATATTCTATAATTCATATCTTTAATAAGAATAACACCAGTCTAATAACATTTTTTTATTACACATACATTAAAGTTTTTGTATATTTTCTACCGTTAAATAATTACAATACATAATTTTATTTATTTTTTATGAAACAAAAAAGTTTTGTTTTAAAAAAGAAACAAAAGGATTTATGATAAACTGGCGGACAATAATTTTTACTATTTATTTTACTAACAATATTTAATATTCATATTGGATGGTCATAAACCTGCATAAAAATTCCAAACCCATTCAGTAGTTTTAAAGATTAGTGCTTTGAACAAACAAAGAAAGTTTTCTGCTTCACAATGATTTATTACACTTTTTTATTGCCCAAAAAAGGTACAAAGGCGGCGAACGCCAATCGTTTAGGAATTACTTAAGCGAAACCACATGTTACCTGTAGTTACTTTATAATAATATTAATAATAATAATAATTATTTTTTTAAGACAATTACAATCCACTTGTTAGTATTATTGAAAAGTACAACTATGTTAGTACTTACAAAAACACAAAAATTATCTACTAAGCCTCACTTGTCTAACCACCTCACCAATAAAATGCTGAAGCATAGGCTTGGCAAGCTTGGCACTAAACATTTTCAGAATTTTGTTGGAGTGAGCGCATTCTGTTTACTAAAAAAATATCCGCTTTCTCAAAATGGCGAAAAAGTTGTCAGTACTCGTTTTAGCGAACATTTCGGACGCGTTACAGAAGTGTAAATTGTAGCCTAAGGTACACAATTTATATAATTTATAAATATTCATTTATTCTTTAAGTAAAACCGTTATTTTAAATATATTATATTTATAACTAGGATAGAGAACCAGACCTCTTTTGATTCGCTGCGCTTGCAATATCTCAACATCACATTGAATGAGGCGAGGTGCAAACAGAACAGAAGTTGCATTTACAAAACGTCAACGCATTCTGTCCTCAACTATTTTATTTATTTTTTTTATTGTGTGTTTTATTTTAAAAAAAAAAATCCCATTGAAGTCTATGGGATTTTAGTTTTTCCATGATTATTCCTCAACGACATTGAATATTTGAGAAACCACCGCCAGACTGATGTCTATCAGTTTGCAAAATTTGGAAATTTTCGCCCATACCGTTTTGGATTGATGCTTGCACAAAGGATGCACAAGTCTCTCATAGAGAGCTTCGCTTGCTCCGCTTGCTTCGCACAAATATCCGGCTGTACTCACGTTATTACTATTGGAATTTGCCCGACTAGATTCAATTCGCGGCGTGCAAGCCGCGAATCCGTTATGATCAGAGCTCAAAAAAGGACTTAGTACGGGACTAGTCGGGCAAATTACAATAGTAGTTATAAGTATGTCAAATAATTATATAGAATAGTAATCATGAATTTAAGTTAACATACAAAAATATTTGGATCGTATTAATATTATAGTGTGAGATTATCTTAATCTCAGCTTATGACACCTTATGGTATTAATAATTGGATTACCAAGGGTCAAATATCAATAGGGTATATATTACTAGATGGCCTGTCCTTTTAAATTTTTTGGTTAAATGGATGAAGTTTCTTATATGAATATGTTCGTATAAGTGTGACGTTTCATATGTTCTATCTATACTAATATTATAAAGTGTAAAAGTTTGTTTGTTTAAACCCACGAATCTTCGAAACTAAACAATAAATCATTCTTATTATGATAGACAGTTTCATGAGGAAGACTATCTAATTTTACGCTACTAGCTTTAGTAATTCTGATAGTAAATAAAATCGTCAAACCGCAAGTTAAACCGCAAGTAAAAGCTAGTTCATAAAAAACTTTCTTTATATGTAATGAATGATACTAAGTTATATATTAAAAAGAAGTACATACAATAATTTTGTTTTTTTTAGATATATAATTAATAAATATCGATTTTAAACATAGAATATGTTAAACACAGCACGGTTAATATATATATAACTTAGTCCTGAAATTTGAAGATCAAAAACAAACCTGATTATAACCATCTTCCCACCATCGTTTCACAAACTGACTCAATTTATTCAGATTTTCGTCCATGTCCTCGTTCATTTTACTAACATTAACAAAAGTCGTTTTAAAATCACTTTAAAGTCACTAGGATACTGAGATGTGTCCACCTCGAGGGTTACGTCCACTTTGACAAAAATTATATATTTGACAGACTTAGTTACGACAAGTGGCGGGGGTTGAACCTTAACAGTACCTGGTAATACCTGAGCCTAAAACAAAGAACAAGCAAGGGATTACTGGTTTTTTGCTTAATTGTTTGCATCTGTTTATGCAATTGTAGCATGTATAAAGTATTACAGATTACTTTGGAGATATTTTAAGTTTGAAGTAGTTATATATTTACAGGGATGCTAAATTAGAAATTTAATTTTACAGTCTTAAAAAGGTTCATATGTTTCAATGTCAAATGAATAACAATATTATTACTATTAATATTATTATTTTATTCTTATGGTTTGTAATATTTCTTATATAATAAATATTTTTTTTTTTTCGGAGGAAAAATTTAATAGCATTTCTTATATTTCTTGTAAAAAATTTTGTAACATAACTGTAGAGTAATGTAAAAATGTTTGTCTTCTTGATATTAAAGAAGAAAAAATTTCAAGGCATTAGATATAATATCAGAAAAAATTATAGTTAACAAATAATTTATTGGATGAAAAAATGAGAGTGAGTGCGAAATGTCTGGCTGGAGTTGAAGATTATAATTAAATTTTATGTTAAATATTAATATTATTCACTTGTTAAATATTGTTTAACTGATGTACCTGACTAAATACATTAATTAATTACAGTACACAAACAACTACAAAGATAAAAACTTCGCGAAAGTGATTTAACCATATATTTCAATATTATTAGTTTATTTACTAAAATTTATAGTTATAATATCTAATGATATAAAAATACTAGAATTGCCCGCATGCAAGCGAGGTGAGCTGAGCGATACAACCTTAACACAGGATAAAAATTGCGGAAATCATTGTAAAATATCGCATTTTTAATAACTTGTAAAATAATATTGAGTTCCAAAAAGTATTCCAATTAAAAACACCCTTCTGTGGAGATATTAAGGCGTATTGTTTTTCTAAAATTGGGTCCTGAACATTAGGTAAAGTTGCACATTAGAAATAATTAGGTTGAAGTTGACACACACGTCTATACACCGATTAGAAACTCGTGCATGTAATAACGTTCTGATTATGATGTCGATCGTAATGGACAGCTTAATTATATTTTAAAATCTACAATTACAATGTTTTTCAAATTAAGTCCAGGTTTTTAGGTATAGTTCTTTATCTCGCCGGGGCGTCACGGTGTGTGCTAACGCGATCCCGTGACGTCCCATTACGGCAAAGACGGCAACCGTTGGTTTTTTAGTGGGTAGCCTTAAAAATGGCAGCATCCTCTATGCTGCCGGGTAGTCCCACATAATCCCCCGGCCGTCACCGCCCTGGGCCGACGGGCTACCCGTAACGGGTTTTTCTAACGGAAAAAAAAAGGTATAGTTCTTTATACAAAAAAAAATTTAAACTTCTATCACGAAATTTCGAGTGACACACAAAATTGCTATTTGGCTGGTAAAGAGCTTCGCTTTGCTCACCTCAATGGAGTTTTATTGTGAATAGACTTAAATGATCATTTATATTTCATAAATAAAATCGAATTTTAGTGGCTCATAATAGCGTCAGGTCAAGGTTAATACCTGGAGTACAATATTACGTAAGCTTGTATTGTTATTAAGTTTAGTTCTAAAATATTTTTACATTGCAAAATTCGGTGAACGAGATAATATTGCCCTTTTTAACTATTGTTTTAACAGCTTATTGTTGAGATGAAAGACCCCCGCCTTTGAGGGTGCCGTATGGATAATTACAATGAACTGATAAGAGACAATGAATCCTTTCGCAAAATTGCGAACTTACAATAGATCTTTTTTTATGGTCTTTTTGGGTAAAGGCGTACGTGACCTATTTAGAGTTATGATCACAGGAATGTAAAGTTGTTAGAAATATTTAAAAACTTGAACGGGCTAGTTAATTGAATTTGAAACACAATGCCAGACCCAGACACGGCGCGTTGTGTGTATCCTGAAATGGATGCTAGTAAATTCAGAAAGTGTTGGAGGTGACAAATAATCTGACTGAGATACCAACATCTCTTATTGTAATAATAAACGCAAGTTATATCCGTAAAATAGTTTTATTGAAATGTGTAAACCTTAAAGAACATTAAATTTAATTCTTTTAATATTGATTCTTATTTATATAAAAAGTAATAACTTTCAAATTAATATTTACGTTATATAGTTTGTGGTTTCAAGATTATTTACCTTAGTTTACAATAAACTCAAATTTGTCGAACCGTCATGAGTGACGTCACTCCGTTTGAATCAAAATAACCGTAATTTTTTTATTGCAGATATTTTTTACAGTTTTCGTCAATTGAATTTTTTTTTTGTTTTATAAATATTGTTTTGTATTTCATTGTTAACTTAACAATAATTATAAATGTTCCAGGTATTAAAAAATACGAAACGGGTTGAAACTGGTAAGTAATTCTTATATATCATAAACAAAGTCATTATATAATGATATTATTATTAAGATGTAAGTTAATTAGAGTTTTATATTTTTAATTATGAATAATTTTGAAACTTTGTGCTCCTCTTGCAAATATATTTAATATAATGTTATAAATGAGAGTTTAGTGGTATTGATTTTAAGATTCAAAATCTTACAGTTTTAGGCCAAAAAATTTTTAAGGATTATTCACATACTTTTCAAGATTTTAATATTTATAAGTTTTATTTTATTATTGAGCAAATCCTGTATATTTTTCATTATATCATTGAGGTTTTAATAATAATACGATATATTGTATGAATTAATGCCAATAACTAACTCAATACAAGAGTATTGAAAACTAGTATATATGTTATGTTACAGTATTATCTTTAATATGATAATAACATACAATTATATGAATCATAAAAATTTGTTATCAAAACTTTTTTTAAGTCTTTACAGTTAAGAATCTGTCAAAATGGCTTCAATTTTAGTTACGTTTTTGTTCCTTTTAATAAATCTCGGTTCATATAAAATTTTACTTGGTTTGATATAAAAATTAACTCTTATGTATTATTTTTAACAAAACTGCAGAAAAACGATAAATAGGTAGAGGTGCCAGTTCTTTTAAATGTAATTGATTTACAGCAACAACGGTGGTGACACGGCGTGACGTAATGCCTTCTGATTGGTGTTCACTGTCACGTGACCGTTACCAAATGCCTAATTCACTGTCACGTAGCGAAATGTCATCAAACACCAACCCTTTGTTTTATAATAAATATTTTAGTATATTACTGTCTCATATCCTGATCTACTACTTAGTAGTATTAGTACATTACTATAATATAGTATACTACTAAAGGCCGTAGAATCTAAACAATTTTTTTGTAAGAATAATATATAAAACAAAGTAAAAATTATACTATATTCTTTTTATATTACCTAATAATAGGAATATCAAATACATAAAACATTTTGTTAATGCAACAAAATGACAAAAAATTACAAGTATTATTAGTAATTTTTGTAATAAACCATTAACACTAAAATACATACGTACGGACGTATAGTTTTTAATACATTTAAGTATTCTCGTCATAAACTTCTCAAAGCTCATGTCAGTCGCATCTGATATTCTCTCGCCCGCGGCTCGCTCGCACCTTATAATTTGTTAGCAATTATAATTTTGACATAACGTTTACATATATATATATAAATTATATATATTTATATTAAGATAAATAATTTCAGATGTTAATATTTTATTAATACATGACTTTATTGAGCGAAGCTCTCTATGAGAGGCTTTTGTGCATCCTTTGTGCAAGCATCCATCAAAAACGGTATATCTGAAATTTTTTTTTTTCACACAGATAAATATCAGTCTGGTGGTGGTTTCAAAAAAAATTCTAAATATTCGATGTCGTTGAGGAATAATCACAGAAAACTATAATCCCATACTCTTTAATGGGAAAAAATTTCGAAAATTAGTTTGAAGAAAAAAAGAAAAAAAAAGATAGAATGCGTCGACGTGTTGTAAATGCAACTTCTATGTTGTTTGCACCTCGCTTCGCTCAATATGTTAACACATACCGGGATTTTGAGAGCACAGCGAGTCAAAATAGAGGTCTGGTTCGCGCTCCTACTAGTCAATAGTAGGGGTATTTTAAATTTAATATATATATTTTTTTAATGCAGAAATTAATGAGGAATTTTATAAACGAGTTTCAGTAGTAGGGTTAAGTTAAGAATTTTCTAGAATTAAAGTTTAATTTAATGTTAACTAACCTGTAGTAATGCGATTCGATCTGTAGGCGGTTCTAGAATGTACTAGACATTACTTTCAAGTGATTTATTGTTAAATGTGTAACTTGTTTTGTTACAAAGTAATTGTATTTACAACTTATATGTACACACACATACATATATACTAATAAAAGACCAACATGCGCAGATCAATGTAATTGTATTTATCTTATATGTACACACACACTCACACACACATTAAAGAACACGCACATACAAGTAATACAAAAATTTTACGATTCATAGTTAAGTATAAAATTTTAAAAGAATAATTGTCATATTTATATTATTGAGCGAAGCGAGCGGAGCGCTCTACTGGAGAGAATTTGCATTGGTTTTACAAAGTTGGCATTAAAACGGCTGAACGGTTCGGTTTCAAATTTTGCACACATACCATGCTGATATGTGTGGTGGCTTGTAAAAAAAAAAAAACAAAAAAATTCATTGTCGTTGAGGAATAATGTCCAAAAATATCACTCCAATAGTAAAAAACTTAGCACGAAAAATTGAAGTCTCATTGTGGATGCGCTGCCGAATTTTTTTAATCGAATTGGACTGATAAGTTTTGGATTAACAACATCCCACACCAAGACGAAGCCTTCGGCTTGGCTCGCTTCGCCCAACATGCAAACGGCACCCTTGACTTCGCGATCGCAGCGAGTCGAAATTGAGGGTCTGGTGGCGTTCCTAGTCTTATATATGTTAATGTCGTCAAAAGGGGCTTTTAAATATATAATATATAATAATCTTTGTTCTATTTCTAACTAAAAGTTTTTATTTCAAATATATATATCTTATAAACTTCATTCTTGTTGCAGTTTCAAAGGACGTATGTTATTTAGAATATATATTATATAACTATTATATAATTGTGCATGACTTGAGCCTGACTCGCTCAAGTCATTTAGATAAATATATATAAATTATAGGTATGATGACAAATAAATAATATTCATATAAAAAAAGATAATATATTGGTTTTAAAAAAAACAATATAACATTTGCAAATTAATAGTTAAATAAGTCAAAATGTCCAGCCGTTTTGACGACAGATAGATAAAGATAATAAGGCAATATATACACTCACACACCAACATATATACACACAAATATACGTATATTTATGTATCAAAGTCAATACAAAAGTCTAGACAGAACTAAGACTTATACTTTACTATATAAGTTACTAGGTGGCGCTGTAAGCATGAAACATAACTCGTGTTCAAATAAAAAGTTTCTGTAATAGATATTTCAGTAATATTCTTTATAGTTTAATATATAATATATCCATTAATATATACTATATTCGTTGTTTAAAATATTTCAAATCAAAAGACTAAATTTTATTAATAATATGTAGAATATATTTTAGAAAAAGTTTATTAATACAAAATTTTACCATAACGTATTATCCAATATTATTATTTTATAATATATTTAATAAAACAATATTGAAAGTAGTAGCGGAATATCTGATAATAATAACATATAGATGAAAATTTATATATAATAGTAAAAATGACTTATATATACCTATATATATTAAAGAAATAGCTGTAGAGTATCATAAAAAAATCTATCAGACTATTTGAATATATTTATAAAAGTAAAAAAATATTAATTTAATAAACCCTAAAAAGTAAAGCAAAAAAAGTTAATATATATTAAAAATAATAATGTTATTACGTAAATAATGACCAAGTTTTGGTAAACAAATCTCAGAGCCTCAATGAACTGCTCGCCTGCGGGTGATTGCTAAGTAACACTTAAACTAAATAACCACCTAAAACAAGAGCGAAAAATGAACTGTAATTGTAAAATTAAGTTAAATATAATGTATATATAATATACATATATATCTTTAAAAAAGAAGTGTAGAGTATCATAATAAAGCTTTTTTCAGACTATTTTTAAAAAATATAGTACTATTATACAGTATTATATCGGTATAAGGCCTGTTTTATACTAAAAAAATTTAAATAAAAAAATATTTACTTAATATAAGCATTGATATATTATAAGTCGTGGTTTAGATCAAAATATTTCAAATAATAAAATATGTATTTTATCTAAACCTATATGAAATGTATGATTATTTAAAACGAATTCAATTTGAAAAGTACCAAAATATAAAGTAAAAATTCAACACAACATATACATTTATTTATTAATAAAATAAATTTTATGTAATGTTAATTTAACGTTATTTTAATAGTATTCTATATGTGGTTGTTTATATTGCCGGCGGCGTACAAAACTATCACGCACTAAGAGCAATGTTCTTAAATATGTTATAGACAACAAAATATTCCATTAATAATATTATTATTTATTTGTTATTATAAACAAAATAATATACGATAATATTTTTTTTAAGTAATAGTAATTAATTTATAACAAATTATTTGAAATACAAAAATCATAAGTAAGTACATGAAAATTGTTACAAATAAACCATAAGCATAAGCTGCTGACACATATATATATATATATATCTCCAGTATATGTTAATCTCTTTCCGAAAATACATCTCATAAACTACATCTCTAAATCCTTCATACGAGTGATGACTTTAAATTTATATGTTTATTTCAATTAGACTCATCTGGTTCTGCTTAAAATTTATTTTTGTATCAATATATATATATATGTTTTATGTTATATACTGAATATGATTTTTCATGATTTCAGCGCAACATATATGAAATTGCGAAATAAATGTGTAAATAATCATTCTGAAAATTTGATTCCTGTCCTAAAAAAAGGGATATTAAAACTTTATGATATATATTAGAGATTAAAAGTAACTCCGCCCTCGCACTGACTACAATGGTACATTAATCTATTGTCTATTAGTTTGTCCATCTGTTGATAGTTTCGCAATATATTCATTCATTATCATATATATATTTATTTAAAAAAATCTATATGTTAATTTGGAAATTTATACCAAAAAGCATATTTATTCTAAGGGTTACGAGATACAGTAGCACAAAAGGCGGTTTTATTTAGATAATAAAAGTACTAAGAAACTAATAAAATAATATATAAAAACAAAAAACTAACCTGTATTATGAATGCTACTGAATTATCTTATATATATAAAAAGAAACTGTATGTTGGTTTGTAAATTGAAACCAAAAAACATATAAGTATTAATTCTAAGGCTTACGAGATAAGGTCACAAAATTTACATCTTTTGTACTAAAAAACTAATAAAATACTATATAAAAACAAACAACTAACCTGAATCATGAATGCTACTGAATTCTGAATAAAACAAGCACACACAGCACATCACACAAACTGTACCGACACGTCCATCCGTCAGACAGCGAGGCCGGACACTGGACTGCGAGCGGGATGAAAGATCTGCGTGGAAGGATACAAGGAACTGATGCTACAGGACCAGAAGAAAAGAGACGACTACTGAGTGACATTTAAAAACTAACCCTACATATAATAAGACTCGTTCAGTTTTGTGGAGTTACGTCCTTATCATATTGTTCTATATTTGCTATGGGTATAGAGTTCGTATTCGTATGGTCTGGTTGGTGCGAGCAGGACAGAGTCTGGAGGTGTCACCGAGCTTTTTAGGAGGGATGCGGATATTGCCACTGTACTAAATAGAGTTTTAGAGGATTGCGGATTTAATTCATTATTAATTTGCGTTTTATCACAGATGTGTATTATTTATACTAACTCTGTTTTTTACATACAAAATCAATTTTAGAATATAACATACCTTTTTTCTGCAAATAAAGATTTATAATATTATGGCTAATTTATAAAAAATGTAATAGTTTTTGTGAATAAGTATAGCTAAATATAAGTATAAGGTAAAGTCTAGAACTCTCCAAACCAGTAGTAATAGTATTTACGCTTCGTACGTAAATTACGTTACGTATGAAGAAAAAGGGGCAAAAGGCCATCGATCCCTTCCTTCTCCTTGTGTTCTCCTTCATACCACTCCTTACAAGTGGCATCTTTATCAGCAGATGTCCCTAGGTAACGGTTCCACCTACCACCAGATGGACGGTTTACTCATCTGCCATCCACTATAACAATAAAATTCGTATAAATTTAATATTAAGATATACAAATTGTACGAAGAAGTAGAATATTTTAAATATTTTTTTGATACTATAAAAAATTCTATGTATTTATAAAATTTATTACAGTGCTATATACAATGTTTTATAAAAAAAAACAACATAACATTAATATTATAAAAAGGATAAATTTGTTTGTTTATACGCTCTACTACTAGAAAATTAATATGAAAAAAATTCTCTTATTATGATAGACACGTTCATGAGGGGGCTATACTCTATTTAGTAATATATTATTATGGTAGTACTCTTAATAATAAATTAAATTCATCATTTACTTAGAAATAAAAATAAAACAATAATTAAAAACACATTAAATATATATGTAAATTCCCATTAAGTGTGTTGACGTTTCTTAAGTGCAATGTCTGTCTGTCTATTAGAAATAAAAACTTTGACTTTGACATATTAAAAATATATTAAATAACATTGACATATATAATAACTGTCATATATTCTCTTTTTATTAACTTAGCCATTAATAAGGAAAATAAAATGTATAAACTAATAAGTCATATTTATTACGAGTAATGAAAAATATGTGTAATCCAATGTTTTATTTTTTAAAATAATACAAATAAAAATAAAAGAACCAAATTTTTAAGACAAAAAAATGGTCTTTATTTTTGTACCTTTAGAAAAAAATAAAAATGAAATCGATATAAAAAAAATGAAAAATTTAATGTTTTCGTTATTAATAATAAAAAATAATGCAAAATCAACAAACTAATATTAATAATTTTTGAGAAAAAATGTTGTCTTTGCTTTTATAATAAAATTTTTTTTTTCATAATATAAAAAAAAATACTATCTAATCATATTTCGTATGTTAACTGACTTGAAAATCTATTAAAAATAACAATGATATAATAATTTAAAAACCATTTAACCATACAAAATCCTTTTATCCCATCAAAAAAATGACTCCAAACCATCATTCAATGTGGTAGCGCCACGTACAATCATCTGACAATGAGATGGTGACATTTGTTTTGTGAGGGACAATGGCGGCATTTTAGAAATAGCATTTTTTTTTTAATTTTTGACCACCTACGTTGAACGTATTACGATTTTGGTAAACATTGTTTAATTATATATTTTGTTATAGATATAATATATGTCAAAAATATTTAAAAATATATATATTATATCTTATAAAATAAAATTATTTTAAAAATTTTTGCCTGATTAAAAAAAAATATTCGTCATTTTATTTCTTGATTGTTGTCTACTTAAAAAAAATATTAAAAAACCTAATTTAATCAGATTTGATAAAAACGTTTAAGTATATAAAATACTAGTTTTATCATACACAGTAGCTCAATTAACAAAGTGGCACAGTTTCCCAAAAGTCTCAGGTTCGAGACCCTGTTTCTTGATAAATATTTCGTTCTATTGTGTATATAAATAGTACAAAAAATTTGAAACAGTAATTGTACGTAATGTAGTTTTAATAACGGCCTCTTATAGGGCTTTGTATATTACAGCGCGCCATTGTTTCAAATTTGACTGATGGCTACTAACTAACCATTTAATTTTTTACGTTTAGTTTTTAATATATATTCCGTGATATGTCACTGTCTGTCTGACATTTATTTTTTTTAAATATTGAAATTATGGCTACGATTTTTGTTATGGTCAAAATGTTTTTACAAATATAAATTCTGATTGTTTTTCAACGGATTTAACTCATCTAACATTTATTTTTTGAATAATTTGAAATAAGGGCTTGGATTGTTGATATTACGAAAATAAACATTTATTCTGAATTTTTTTTTTATCAGATTTAACTCATTTATTGGTAATAATTTAATTAAGTGTTTAGAAATTTGCAGAAATTTGCACGGTTAGAGATATTGATATATTATTATAAAAATATAAAAAAAAATGACAAAAATATCTATTCTGAAATAATTTTAATTTTAACTGATTTGACTTGCGTATATATGATACATTTTAATTTCAATTTAAGTGTTTAGAAAACTTTTGCACCAATCGTGTTGACGAGATGTAAGTAACTATTGATACAAATAAAAAATACAGTAAAAACTCCTTATCTCGACATCTGTTCTTAAAACTAAAATCCAACAAATTGGCCCGCTATCTCCCACATCGCACGCTAGCTGACACGCAATAAAATGTATAACGATTCTCTCTGCATTGTATTAAAATCGAAACAGCCGAAAAAACTGTCACCTGTCGTGTCATTTGGTCCTTATAATGCCGCCAAAGAAATTAAAAAAAAAATAACAAAAAAATCGCCGAACTGACCGAACTTGTCTGTGACAGGTTCTAGGATACTGACAACTCTATTGCATTGTAATAAGAACTATTTTAGTGTGTGGTGTTTGTTGTTTTTTCGGCTAATCGTTTTGACTGACGAGAATTTACGATGTGATACATTACTATGGATATAAAAATTCGGTTGAACTTCATTAGTACGTTTTTATTTGGCATTGGAATATAATTAAGAATCGTCGTTTGATGATTCTGAATTTCATTATAAAAGTAAAAAATATATGTAATAAAAACTATGTATTTATTAAATCACATAGGTAAGTTATCTAATATAAGTATTATCAAAAATTGTTATATATAATTATTCGGCTGTACTTCGAAAATACTGTCGTATATAATCGCGGCGTGAACTGATTTAACCATACTACGAGCTCATGAATAGGGACTTCGATTGGAATCGGAACTCTCCGGACAATTCCGAGTATTTACGTGAGTACAGCCGAATAATATATAATAGCAGTAATGTATCACCAAAGTTATAACAATAACAAAATAATTTATAATAACAATAAATATAACAAAGGATCCAACGACCTAGCTTACGTATACTTCAGTTTCAACACATATGACAACACTATTGCAATAACATTATCACTTTATTTTGTTATCTCAGAAACTTTGGAGCTTTTAAAGCAATCAACAGTCATTAAGAAAAGTGTTATTTAATTGATATGTCAGATCAATTCAATTGTACATTTTATCTTACCGACAATTACTGTGCTCTTATTGGTAGATAGATTTTATTATAAAGACACTTACGTGACTGATAGTACGAGGTAATTGAATTTAAATGGTTTTAAGATAAGCTCGATAATAAATGTTTTAGAAGATCTGCATATATAAAGATATACAAAAAACTAAGAAACTGAAAGGATATTTTTAAAAATGATTGAAAGAAGAATATTAAAGGCTGAAACAGATTTCTTGAAAAAAATTTTGAAAATATGTATTCAGTATTTTTTTTTTCCACCAAAAATGTTATTAATACCCGAACAAGATTGATGCCAATAATTTAGTGTGCCTAATTCTATAGAAGTTTTTTTATTAACCTTATTCTAAAGCTTAAGTTTTATAAAGTAAAAAGAAATTAGTCATCCCTTTAAAAATAATATCTTGCAAAAACTCAATGTTCAATATAAACATTATTAAATCATCAAACCCCTCCTAAATCACAATACCCATATTGTCACAGCGAGCTCCAACGTTACAGAGGTCAGGAATACAATTTAGTGCTTCGTAATGTCGCCTTGCTTCAGTAAATTATCGGGACATCGAAGTGGTGTCGTGACAAAAGGTTATAAATACTCTGTCAGTTTTATGATTAAGGAAATACACAGGGCAAAGAGACGCGCCCTGCTGTATCCAGAATGTACCATTATAACAATGTCTTGAAAAAGATTGTTATTATTTAGATTACATAAATTGTTAGTCATAATAACATAGTTTAAGAACTAATAATTGGTATGTTACATATTTTATTAATTATTGACAATAATATTAAGAGAAAAAAGTGGGCAATTTTTTTTTTCATGTTTTAAAAAGCTGTATTTTTTAAAAATAATGTGTGTTATTTTATAATAAGGATAAAAAAATCACAGGTATCAAAAACTAGCTGTTACAAGCGAAGGTTACACAAAGGTTGCCGTGGTTGTCACCACGCCGTGTACCACCACGGGTGGTAATGGAGCCATCGCTTTCATGGCGCCGAGGCATGTTCCCAATTTTATTATCATTCGATTGCCATTATAGTCTTTAATACACCATTAAATTATAATGATAGCTGTGACACGTCATTTTTATAAAATACATTCTGAACATATTACATTTAAATATGATTGCATAGACGACATGGCTGTATAGATGATTAAAGCATGTATAGATGACATTATTTATATCGAAAATAAAATATTACGATGAAATAACAACAAAATAATTTAAATTTTAAATAATATAGTTATTAATATAAGACATTACATTTGAATTCGGATCCGCGATATATTGGCGGACATAACCATCATTTTCACTTAACATCACTTATAAAGCTATTTCGTATCTTACTACATCGACACATCCCGTGTTAGTTTAGTTCAGCCCCGCGGGGTTCCCTTGAGCCCTTTTTTATCTCCCCTTCCTTTTTCATACCGCCAAGGTCTCAAAGGACAGCGACGTTTGTTCCCTTGTCTCGTTAATGATTTTTTGGTATTATTAATTGTATAAAAAGCGATTGAAAATATTAATTGTTATCAAATATCCAACAGATTGTTATTCATAAAATAGATATTATTATCACAATTTTGGAAAATTATAACATGTTCTATTTCATTTCTCCAACATATTTGTGATAGCAATCTCTATTTTATGAATAACTATCAGTTAGGTATTTGCTATTCATAAATAACGCGTCCCATCACTATGTTTTAGTTATGAAATATTACACCCGTCCACTTTAATAGCTGGGCGGGATTTTTTCGGAACACATTATTCTATGAAATAAACTAAATTAAAAATGTTATTCATGATTTATTAAATATTTATGTTGGAAACAATTTTATGTCACAGAATAACAATATCATTAAGCTAATATTTAGACATCATTAATTGGTGTTTTATCTAATTAGTTTTATAATATAGTTTAATTTATATACGAACAATATAATTTTATAACAATATTTACGAGCCGGCACAAGATGGCGCCACGCCGTATTGCACGAGGTGAGACTGTCCGTCTGTATCGCTCACTATCATCTATAACACTAGGTATAGTGTAGTTTTAAACAGAGGTTTTATTAATAAATAATCAATATAATAATATTTAGTTATTATCTGTGTATTTTTAAAAGAAATATCGGCTTTAACTTACTTAATAATAATAATAGAGTACTCAACAAAGTTTATCCTAATATAAAAATTTATTAAACACATATATAAGATTCTTTATATATATCAATTATTAAAGCTTCTGGTGGTCCCTACTCTGTATAAAGGATGAGAACGCCAGCCGCGGCGGGTCGGGCGAAACATCAACCATTTTAATTATCTTCGGGACACCATTAACAATAAATCTGTTGTTCCACACGCACACATCTAAATATAATCGATACTCATAATCGAGAATCGGCCGATCGACGGTCGCCACGGCGATTTATTGGTAATTATAATTTTGTTTTAGCTCTCAGTCGTAAACTACTCTGTGACCAATTTGCTAATTATGTTATTGCTATTCGTATTTTGATGACATTTAATTGTTGCTGTAAAATGAATTCGGTTTACGAGTTATCAAAGCTTAATTAGTTTAATGTTTTGACTCATATGAAATTTAATAACAATCAAATTACGTTATAATTTTATATGTAACATTGAATCACAAAATCTATATTTTGGTATACTTTATTTGAAAATACCAATAAAGTAGAAAAAAAAATAAAAAATCAATATTGATAATATTATATTTATTATCAATATTAGATAAATTAATATATATTTGAAATCCTCTATAAGCTATAATTACGCTTTAGGCTTGATACATGGCTCACAATCGCTTATCAGATATCGCATCTTGTTCATTAATTATATGACAAGTATAAACTTTATCACGGGATATTGACCCTTATTGTTATTGCCAGCACTGCTGGATATTGGTGCTATTGACCTGCATGTATCTTTATTATGACAATTCTATTTAATCTTTCGAATCGAAATTATTATTCAATCTAAGGATATTGTTTTTTTTATTATATATTATGTATGTAATGAAGACCTATTTACTACTTATTATACTTAATATACTGATTAACTAATTGTAAATAACATTTACGAGTTGAATTCAAAATCTTATTAACAAACACCCGGCCCAAAAGGATGGATGAAAACGGAACTCAAGATGGAAGGGATGTTATAAACGTAAGATTGAATGTCTATATCCGTTGGTGTGTCTGTCTTTTCTCACTTGTACCTCCAAAACGTATATAAGGATGTACATCTATATTATTTGATCTAAGTTTAGTTAGAACTGATGAAGAATACGAGGGATGGCATAATATTGAATTGTTATATATATATATATATGTGTGTGTGTGTGAGTCTTTTGTAACTCCAAAACGTAAATTAGGTATTAAATTATATATAATTATTCGACTGTGCTTACTACTCCTCAATACGATTGCAATTTGACCGATTCGAAACTATTTGGGGATCTTATTCATGAGCTCGGAGCTTGGCGGATTATTGTTGAGAACTGGTTCAAATTTAGAGATAGTATGATAATCTATACTAATATTAAAAAGGTGAAGAGTTTGTTTGTTTGAACGCGCTTCTCGAAACTACTGAATGGATTTGAAAAATTCTTTCTGATTATGGTAGGCAGGTTCATTAGCAAGGCTATAGGCTATATAGCATTATGATACTGCTTCTAATTATTTTAAAAGTAAATAAAATTGTTCGTCAGCGAATAGAATCGCGAGTAACAAACGACTATATTATTAATAATCGAGTATGCAAATGTCATCCGACATATCTGACAATTAGGTTATAATCAAAGTATGCTTTGACTTGCCTTAGATTCAGGGAATTAGCCCAATATATTCATGTGTTACATATACACTGTATTTTATTTTTAATTTGCATTGTTTTTTTAGTTCTCTTGGTTTTAATTAATTATTTATTTTTTTGTTATTTTCTTGCCTATTTTGTAATTTTTTTTTTTTTTTATGTTGTTTAAATGAAGGTGACAGATACCATATGCTATAAATTTGTGCTTTTGTTTTTTTTTTTCTTCACTGGTGGGTATGTTAATAACGTTTTACTTATTTTTATTTTATTTTTCTTATTTAGTGTAATTTTAATACATATTGTTTAATATTACTTTTATTCATAAAACATAATATTTATATTATTTATTTTTAATTATTGTTATTATATAATATATCTTATACTTTATTTATATTTTACATTGTTATGGAAAATAACGACGAAAATGACGAATCTCTCTCTTTTTCTTCATCATCTGATGTGTTGAACAGTAGTGACAGTTTACATAGCATCCCTTCATTGAGTGACAGCCTCGTTTCTAATTTTTCAGATTGTCTGAAGAATTTTAATATAGTTCATATCAACGCCCAGAGTATTCCTGCTCATTTCCCTGACATGCTATCTACCTTTGTTAATAATAATATTCACGCAATATTAATTTCCGAATCTTGGTTAAAACCATGTTTACCTTCAGAGGCTTACTCCTTACCAGGTTATCATTTAATACGCAACGACCGCATTGGACGCGGGGGCGGGGGAGTTGCTATTTATCTACGCTCACATATCCCTTGTTCTATCGTAAATGCCTCACAAACTCAGAATGAGGGCCCAGAACATCTATTCCTTGAATTAATACTTTCACATTCCAAACTTCTACTTGGTGTCTATTATAGCCCCAACCTTAATATTGACTATTTCTCTTCTCTTGAAATTCTCCTGGAACAACTTTCTCCATCCTATAATCATACAATTTTAATGGGCGACTTTAACACTTGTCTCCATAAAAACGATTATAGGGCTGGTCGTCTTAATAGTATCGCAACTGCGACTAACCTACATATACTCCCTCTGTCTCCCACTCATCACGCACCCCATTGTAACCCTTCTCTTTTAGATCTGATTTTGGTTTCATCTCCTGATCATGTTGAAAAACATGGTCAATGCTCTGCACTGGCTTTCTCTTATCATGACCTTCTATTTTTATCTTACAAGATTAAACCTCCAAAATTAAAACCTAAAACTCTCTTTCAGCGCAACTTTGGTAGAATGGACTTAACTCAACTGCGTGCCGATGCCTCTAATATTGATTGGTCTGAGGTACTTACTCCAAGTACTTTGGATGAGCAAGTGGCAATATTAAATTCACTATTATCAAATCTCTATGACGTGCATGCTCCTATCCATCCGGTACGCATGAAGCATCTCCCTGCTCCCTGGCTGACTGATGACATTAAAAAACTTCAAATAAAAAAAGTAGCAGCCAAAGCAAAAAATAAAAGTCAACCTAATGATAAAAATAAGGCAAAATATATCAAAATCAGAAATCGCTGCAACAGGATTTGTAGAAACAATCAACGACGCCATATTTACAGATCTGTTATTGAGGAAAGGGACTCAATAAAAGTTTGGAATTTTCTTAAAACCTTAGGAGTTGGTCGAAATAAACAAAATTGTACAAATGTTTCAAATTCAAACTTAAATAATATTAATAAACATTTCTCTACGTCAGCATCTGTGGATAGTGCTATTAAAACTAAAACTTTAAACCATCTTTCATCTCTTCCAACTCCTAATACTTCTCCATTTCGTTTAAGTCATTTTTCCGTATGTGATGTTAAGAAGACCATACTATCCGTGGACTCCGATGCAGTTGGGCCTGATGGTGTTAGTCGTAAAATGATCATCCCTATCCTAGATATCCTAGCCCCTACTCTTACCTCCATATTTAATAACTCTATTACATTGTGCGAATTTCCTACCTGTTGGAAAGACGCTTATATTATTCCTTTACCGAAAAAGCCTAACCCCTCTTGTCCACCTGATTTTCGACCTATATCTATCCTTCCTTTCCTATCAAAAATTATAGAGCGTCTAATTCATTTTCAATTAAGCAGTTTTTTAGCTAAGAATAATCTACTTAGTAAATTCCAATCTGGTTTCCGTCCTGGTCATAGTACGACTACGGCCTTAGTAAAAATTGCTGAGGACATCAGGTCAGGCATGGACAACCGTCAGGTTACAATATTGACATTACTTGACTTCAGTAATGCTTTCGGTACTGTTGACATTGACATATTACTCGCGGTTTTAGGTAATCTTAACATATCTCCATCGGCTACTGACTGGTTTCATTGTTACTTGCGTGGTCGCCGGCAACGTGTACGGTTAAATGACCTGTACTCGGACTGGAGCGAGGTCAATTCCGGTGTTCCGCAAGGTGGCGTGTTGTCTCCTTTATTATTTTCAGTGTTTATAAACACTATTTGCTCTCAAATAAATTCTTTCTACCACCTGTATGCAGACGATCTTCAGATTTACCGACAATGTCCTCTTGAAAATATTACAAATACTATTTTGCAAGTGAATGAAGATTTGATAAGCATCGCAAAATGGAGTAAATGTTTTGGCCTTAAAATAAATCCTTCTAAGACACAAACTATTATCATTGGCAGTTCTAGACTGATCTCACGCACTTTACAATATCAACTACCTCCTATTTGCTTTGAAGGGGTTATTATTCCTTACAGCAGCACAGTTAAAAACCTTGGTATTGTATTTGATCAAACGTTATCCTGGAATTCTCAAATTAGTGAGGTGAGTAGGAAGATGTTTGCTGCCGTGGGATCTTTGAGGCGATTAACTAATCTCCTCCCCATCTCTACCAAAGCTGTTTTAGCTAAATCTCTTCTCCTTCCGATTCTAGATTATGCAGATGCATGTTATCCCGATTTACGGGAGGATCAGTTAAATAAACTTGAGCGTCTTCAAAACCTTTGCATAAGATTTATATTTGGTCTTCGCAAATATGATCACATTTCTCACTTTCGTAAAAAACTCAAGTTGCTTCCGATTCGCTTTCGCAGGAATATTCATATGCTTAGCCTTCTGTACTCTCTACTGTTCAATCCTTTAACTCCTCCTTACTTAAAAGAACGATTTGAGTTTCTTAGTAGCTCTCATAGCCGTTCTCTCCGTTCCATTAAAAACTTCACTCTTAAAGTTCCTTCCCATTCTTCCTCTTTTTACTCAGACTCCTTTACACTCTCTACAATCCGTCTATGGAACGAGCTTCCGTTGACTATTAAACGGGCGGAGTCATGCGATTCGTTTAAGCGAAGACTGAAAGCTCACTTTTTAAGCCTTATAGATCCCTAATAGTGAATTCGTCGTATTATATATCTATGTGAATATATGATAATATATTACATATGTATGTTTATAGTATATATAGGAGTATGTATTTATATATGTATGTAAGTAGGAGTATATGTATATATAATATGTATGTTTACCTTCTATCTATCTATGTTCTTATGTACACACACCCACACACCGTCTCCTATATATTTTCTTTCTAACCTCACTGGTTGCCTGGAAGAGATCGCTTTTAAGCGATAAGGCCGCCAAATTTGTACCATTTTATTTTTGTTAACTTTTTTTTAATTCCATTTGTATTTGATTCGTGTGTACAATAAAGATTATTATTATTATTATTATTATTATTACATATATTATAGTAATCATGGTTCACGAAAGTTTAAATATTATTTGGTCCTAGCTTTGTTTGAGTCATTGACAAGTTGTCAGACTTTAACCTAGTATTGAGACATCAGATAAATGTTATATATTTGATAATTGTAACAAATGAGATGTATCACGTCATATGTCGTGATATTGATAACCTTCCGGTCTAGAAATGTTAACCTACAGACACACTAGTTATCATTTGTTCTACGAACTGTGTTAAATATCCGCTAATTAGTGTCTTTTGTCGGTGCTAGTGATATTTATGGGTACATTAGATCACACTAATGCAGATGACTAAAAAACAAAAATTTAAAAACGAAATACCTCATATTTGTTTATCTTTGATAGAAAGACAATCTAGGAAATAACTTTTATATGAAAAATATTAAAAAGTTAAGTAAAATTATATATATATCAAAATATCGATACCCAGATGTTTATATCAAAAGATTTACAGTATTTTAATGGAGAAACAGGAATTGTTTTATTATTGTTATTCGACAAATTGAAAAATAGTTTTACAAATAAATTTGTCAAATGAATTGTAATATGTTTAGCTTCTTAAAAAATTAAATTTGGTAAAACTACTAGAGAATTTTAACAAAATGCAAAATTTTTAAATTGCTAAAATTTTAAAAATTTTTATCTAGTACCTAATAAGTCTATAAAAAGTAACTTATGCTTTATGATATATGTTTAAAAAAATAAGTAGTTAGATGTGTAGAAGCCTTATAAATAAGCTCAATACAGAGACATAAGGGACAAAAGCATAGACATGCCATTGTACATAGACACAGACAACATGGCCGATCTATAGAAACATAATCCACATCCGAAATATGACAAAGAATATGTAATTGGATTACACAGCACTTAATATCCTATCCATTGCTGTTGCTAAAATATAGACCTTATTATTATTGAGAGATTAAAAGAAATTGAACTCAAATTCAATGTTATAAGGTTCAAAATAATTTAAAATTAAAAATAGATAAAAAAAATTGAACGCAGCGCAGACAAGCGACAAAAAATATCACCGCTCGAAATGATGTCATATTAAGAAACATGTCAATCATATTTTTATGACACAATAGACTGTTGTTTACTTGCGCAGTGCTTTTTTTGAATATTTCACGCTCAGTTTGAGTTGTACTGAATTAGTTCGCCCTTATATTGAGTAGTTCAAGTAATACTTATAGATTATAGCTTCCTGTATGTTTGTAAACTGAAGTAGGTAATGTTGGTAATTATGTTGCGGTTAGAGTTATTAATTTTACTTTTGTTACAAAAAAATCTGTAATACAGAAATAACGCCTGTATTATAAAGAAATAATGAACGAAGAACATCCAGATTTGTAGCGGCAACCTGTGGATTACAAACAACTGCCCTATCAGGGAATCGAAGCCGCTACTCTTTATTAGCTCACAGGACTTAACCACTATACAAATAAGCAGTTCTTAAAATGTTTAGAATGTTAAAATTATCCTATATTCCGCTCGCTGCTTCGCTCGCGTTGCTTTCAGTAACTGAGAGTCTTCTTGGTTATTATAAAAAATAAGCTATTATTATTATTAGCCTTCTGCCCAAATAATAATAGTCGTTGGAATAAAATCCAATGTTGTATATTTGAACTAATATTGGAACCAATATTGGAACTAACTGCTCAATATGCAAAGGACAAAAAAGTAGCTTTAACCATCCTACTATTATATGTATTAAGGTACACATTTAAATTAAATTATTTCAAAAGATCTTGCTTATAATTTTATTAACAAATAAGATTTTTGCAAAGAATTTGAAAGGGTGGATTAATATTATATTAAAGATTAAAAACCTAATATAAGTATCAAATTTTAGTATTGTTTATTTCATGTATTTCTTTATACACCTGCAAATGTAATTGTTAAGAAATCTTTATCTTTGCTAATGAATAACATATTAGTATGACCTCGTTTCTTCAAAATGGCGTCAAACGCTGGAGCTCTTTGTCTTACAATTACGAAGGTTTCACAAAATTTGGCTCTACGCAACGAGGATGTGTAGAGCGAGTGTGACCTCGCCTTTTATTTTACTGTTTTATGGAAGCAGTGCAGACATAAGACTTGGGTTTTTGACTTGGGATTATTTTTTCTTGTTAAAATATATATATTTTAACTGTCTATAAATAAAATGAAAAAAATAATAATAATCATTAAAACAATAATCTATTTACTAGAATATAAAGAAATAATTAATTATATTATAATCATATAATTATATCAAGATTTAACCTATTTAAAATATATTTCTAACTAGCTGTTACTAACGAATTTAAAATTAATTTATTTAATTATAAAATAAGTAACAATAGTAATGCTAGATAGCCTATATAATCTTTTTCATGAACCTGTCTATCTTAGTCAAAAAGAATTTATCTAACTCATACTGTAGTTTCGAAAATTAGTGTCTTTAAACAAACAAACTTTTCCTTCTTTTTTTTTTGATATAAATAATAAATGGTGAACTTTTGATATCCATGCCACAGTCAGTTTTTTTTAACATATTTTGTTTTTGTGCCAACACAACTTTCAAACGTGCTAATTGTGGCAGCCAACGGTTCTCCATCCCTGATATAATATATATAAATATACACATATATATGTTTAGTTATTTCTATTGTAGTCTTAAGACAGTATAGTGTGTGTATTCAACAATTAGTCAGTTCAAGTCGTTCTGGTGTAGTAATTAGTATTGTCAGTAGGAATTGCATCGCGAAGTGCTGTTAATACATTGTTTTTTGTTACTCGTAATGGAAGCTCAAAGAAGCCGTTGTATCTCATGAAATTTGATAGCACGCGACATCAGACGAACGGGGAGAGTGGGGTGTGTTTGAACATTATGTTTATTATAGTTAAACAATATATATTTAGTATTATTTTATGTTATTAAAATCTGTTGTCTTGTTAAGGTTTCATATTTTTTGTTTATTAATATGCAGTAAACTTATATAATTAATTAATTTAAGTTTTGAATTCTTTCTAATAATAATGATAATAATAATAAAAATAATTTATTTCAACTTTAAACTGTCATACATATCAACAAAGTAGTATAATGTCGGTATATTACTATGACCTATCTATCCCTATTTAATTATATGATCGCAAAATATCTATCTCTTTCACGCAATCCTATCATACTACATCTCAATGCGGACTCCCTTCTTTGACATCAGTCTTTTTCAGTTGCATTTTTTTCTTATAGTCATCCCCAGTCATACTAAAGATTCTTTTTTTTTTTTTAATTTTATTATCCCTCCGTATATTGTCAATACACTACAAGCAAATACATTACTGTATATAATTATTCGGCTGTACTCATGTTAAAACTCTCAGAATTTGCCTGACTAGTTTCGAACCCATTTGAGGTTTTATTCATATTGATAATTTTATATAATAGTAATCATAGATTACGAAAGTCTAATCACAAAAATTACTTAATATACAAATATATTATGATATGAAAATCAAGGCCCACGGATGCATTTCTCCCCACCCTCCCCCACAAGGGTTCCTTGTGGTGGACAAAGCATCTCTGTGCTCGCTAATCACTTTCACGTGCCACTGTCCTCGCGCCATTCGACCTGCACTTCCTCACAGCATACAGTATCAGTGATATCCTGTGAATATGTTTATACAGATTTATATGATTATGTATGGGTGTGTTATACTTAATAAAGAAATTTATATGAATTTTGTAGTGTGTGTTTCTGTATTTTTGTGTATGTTTGTGTCTTCATAACAATGAGATTTATATATTTATTTCAGTGTCTTTTTGTGTGTGTATACTTAATAGTCAGATTTTATAGATATTTTTTTTTGTGTGCTCAATGATCAGATTTATATGACTATTTACGATTATTATTATTATACTATGTATGTGAGTGTGTGTATACTCAATTGTAAAATAGATATGATAATTGATGTGTGTTTGTGTGTGTACTGAATAGTATTATAGTGAGTGGTTAGAAATATTTTGATAGATATTTTGGTAATGTCAAAATAATTACTTTATATTTTCCTTAAGAAATATTATTGTGTGAAATTTTGAGATTCAACATAAATCATTATATATCTTAGCAAATATCATATATCTCTATTAAAACTGCCAACCTGCTGTATTTTTATAAAAAATTAGAAACCTATGAACATGAGTGACTTATAAATGATGACATTTTTAATCAAACATCTAAAAATTCATCTTATTGTTTTCCTCTGCTTTATATTATTTTTTTTTAGTTTTAGGGTTTTTTTTCAATCAGAGAAATGAAATATATGATATAAAAAATAGCATACTAAATGAAATAAAAAAACTATTAATAAAAAAAATATTTTTTTTTTAATTTCATTAAATTAAAAAAAAAAGATAAAATAAATAATATTGTTTATGGTTCGATTGACATTTCAAATATAATATCTTTTTTAATATAATGTATATATGTATCATAAGAGTCAGTATATGTAGTTATTGTAGTAACTCTGTAATCGCAGATATAATGGCCAGTTGTATGAACTCAATAATTCGTACGTTGCTACTCTTTCCCATGGCATTCCGGGACTCAGGACAAGATCTTATTATCATAGAGTAGCTCTATATGTTATACTATACATAAAATATATATAAAATATATTTATATTTTATAAGCAATATCTCTAGAAATTAATTTCAAATCAATGAATCATTTTTTTAAATTTTTAAATATAGTATACAATTTTTTAATATAAAGATATTTATATAAATAATTAATATAAAATAAAGATATTTATTTCGTAGCACATTTTTAATAATTTAAAAATATATAAATAATAAAAAAAAAAAACCAATATAGAACTTAATTTTAAAAATCAATTTATCATTACTTTTTTTTTCGAATTTTTAAATATTTATTAAAAGTTATTTTTATTATTTTTATATTATATTTGGTTCGTCGAAGATAAAAAAATATTTAATAATTTTAAAAATGTATAAATAATATATAATAATTAAATGTTATGTACAGTCTGTTCCACTCTACCCTGTCGTATCGTAAACGTAAGTAGACAAAGAGATCACGCAAGGTATAAAAAGTAGCTGTCAGTGCAGTCACGACGTGCGCTATGGAGTATATGCATTATACCAGCCTGTATGGCCTGGGACTTGGGACATTGAGGAATGTATATCTTTGTAATTGCTAGTGTTGTTACATAATGAAGGTTGACGGCATTCTTTTTTATTTTCAAAACAAAGTTTCTTCTTTTAACTCCTGGCAGAATGAATTCTCCTAAACTAACTTTAGGCTTTAAAAAATGTCATAATTATAAAAAAAATAACACTAGGCAGAATGATATAGAACTTAGCCTGCTAAAGGATATGTCATGATTATTAAAAAGAATATAACACTAGGCAGAATGTTATAGACCTTAGCGTGATAAAAAAAATTGGCATAATTAAAAAAAATCTAACACTAGGCAGAGTGATATAAAACTTAGCATAAAAAAATGTAACTGCGTAATAATTAAATGCACAAATCGTGTGAGGTTAATGAAATTCGTGAAAGAAATCTATGAGGAAACCTACTGCTTTAAAATAGTCTCAATATAACATTGAGGTTACATTAAACAAGTAGACGTCAGGTGGCGGGGCCGGTCCGGTCACGACTCTAGAGCGATGTCGACTTGTAAATGCTAGCTTTAACACTCACAACCTAATATACACTCTATAACAATTTTAATACGGTTGAAATTTACTTGTAATGTAAATACAAAAAATGACATTGAATTTTGATTCTTATGTCCATACGAATAGAGTTGTTTTAAATTGTTCTAATTGTAGTATAAATACAAAGAATGCCATTGAATTTTGATTCTTATGTTTATAGAATAGAGTGGTTTTGAGTTCTAATATAATTTAGTTTCTTAATGCTCTGGCTATGATCGTAATAAGTAGATGGTGTGTTGAAAAATTATCGGTGCGATCGGAGGCGCAATGGACGCGGCACTTTTTTGCCTATTTATTGAGTTTGAAGTTACGAAGAATTATGCTGGATGTGGTATTAATATATTTAATTATTTTTATTATTATTATACCAAAATCCATATTATATATTAATATCTATTTTTTTAAATAAATATATGTTATAATAAAATCATCGATACTTGCAGGTAATTATTATTACTATAATTTTAAAAAAGTCCAATTTTTTATCTCTTTTAATATTTTTTTTATACTTTCAAAAAAATATTGATATCAGCAGGATTCGAACCTGCGAACTTAATATGATTATATATAGGGAACGTTATTTATATATAAGATATTAAACTCTTTAAGCGGTATAGAAACATGGTAGCTCAGTTGTTAAAGCGCCAGAATGACATAGAGGTCGCAGGTTCGTTTCTGCCTGCAATTAATTTTTAATCTACATTTATTTTCGCCAAACTATTTAAATATATTTGTAATTCACTTCTAGTAACTTCAATACTACAAATCCATGTAGAACTAAATGTTGCCTGCTGCGTTGTAATAACTCAGCCGGTCTTCATCAAATGTCATCAATGTTTTTGGTAAATAAGCGTACAGACAGACAAACTAAACGAACCACTTATGTTTCGTAGTATATTCGAAACATGAATTTTATAATTAAAATTTCACATTATATTTATTTCAGACATATATACATTATTTAGTTTTCAGTAATTTTTAGAATTACAACTCCAATACAATTTAGATTAAGATTAATTCAATAACATTTTAATTAGTTAAAGTACTAATAAGTTATTTCTTCACATAAATTTATACTACTATTACAAAAAAGAAATTTGTGTTTGTCCAAACGGGCTAATCTTCGAAAATACAGAATGTATAAAAAAAAATTTGTCTGTTTATAATAGACAGGATCGTGAAGGCTATAGATTATACTACGTTACTACTATTAGCTATAATAATAGTAAAACAAATCGTGTATATGGGTAAAACCGCGAGTAATAGCTAGTATAAATTTAAAATATCTGCATCAAACTTCTTTTGATTATAAACATTAGATAAACATTTCAAAAATGTATTGACACGGTGGCTTAGTTCAGACAGCGACGGGGATATTATCTCAGAGGTCGCAGGTTAGAGTCCGGTCTGTATGAACACGTCTAACATAGGTAATGTTATATTAATATTCAGAAAACGTTTAAAATATAATAAATAACAGATGTTTTATCATAAAATCGAGTTTTTTTCTTTTTCGTGTTTTTTTTTAGTTTTTGAGTTTAAAATTTATATGTTATGTTTATTTAATTAATTAAAAAAGTTTTGTTTAAAAAAAATTCAGAATAACATTATTAAATCTAATCCAATTTAATGTAATATAAAAAAAAATGTTCTGATATCTTTATATATTTTACTCATACAAAAAAATGCGGTTCACAAACAGAACTTATTTTCAGAAATAATAATATTGTAATATATGTAATATATATATTAATTATTAACCACACCCTATATATTATTTCTCAGCACGTATTCTTTTACCAACATGTACCAGCCATACTGTCCTTCAAATGATGGGTTTTGAACCAATCTTCTAGTAATTTTCTTGTTTAAACTTACCTCTATTACCTCCAAATGTCCAGTAAACGAAGTACAACCTACCTATATTACTTTTTATAATATATATTCATACACGCCATTATGTGCTTTATAAAAATGATTTAAGAGTGATATTGGAATGTATGATTTCGATTTAAATGTCCAGTAAACGAAGTACAACCTACCTATATAATTTTCTTAAAGATATATTTAGACACGCTATTATATGCTTTACTGTGATGATATAAGAGTGATATTTGAGTGAATGATTTTAATTTAATTTAACAAGCTGTGTGTATACAACCCGTCACGTATTTCACGCTTCTATATAGTATTGGATTGTAGGACGTTTCTCAAATCACCTTTGATTGATGGTTCATACTCTGTAAATAGGATTTTTTAATGTTTGTTCGTCATTACTGTAAATTATATGACATATAAAATTCTTCTAAGCAAACACGATAGGTGGTATATATATCCAAAACGTCACACTTGTCTGTCTGTCTGTCAGATATAGTGAAATTTGGTCTCAGCACGATATATTCAAATTTACCCATGTGTCATTTGATATCAACTGACAACTGACATCTTCATGACTTACACTCAAAACTATGACGTCAGAAGCGCCTATATATCAACATACTGAAATAACTCTTATTTTAGATATATATAAGGTTTAAACTCTATTATGTTAATATATTAGTGTATTACAAAGGAATTCGTCAAACTATCCGTCATACGTTTTATGAAAGACCTTGCAAATTTAAATATGTTCAACTCTATTTCGTTGTGTTAAGAGTTATTTTTGTATAATGTATTTATTATAATCCATGATTTCGTGGAAGTGACGGCGTCAAAATGTTTAAAGCGGTCAAGTGTGAGCTTGTATTTGTATTGCAGTGACAAGATAATATTTCTTATAATTGTAATCAGATGATGTTTATACAGTAAGTATTTGTTTTTTATACATATATAAGGTTTAATTTTCTTTTATGTCATGGACCCCTAAAAACAAAAAAAAATAAATCTACATTTTTATGTTTTTATTATGTACTGATTCCATTAGAGTTCATTTACCTTTTGAGATATGGAAACCTAAAAAAAATATTTTTTTAAAGTGTACATTTTTTTAAAATTATTTTTTAGATGCTAGAATAGCCATTTTAACAACACATCTACTAAAAAATAAAAATTCTCCGTTTGTATGTTTGTGCATAGTTTTTGGTTACTGTCCCTCTGATTATAACAAAAAACAAAGATTTAGTATAATATTTTATGATTAATGTGTATCTAATCCTATTTTTTTGAAAATGAATTTTTCAAATGTACTTCAAAAACGATCAGGAAAAAATTACGTCGCTGACAAGAATTAATGCAATATTGACATATAATTATTTAAAAAAAAACATTAAAGTAAGTGCTTAGATAATTTCATACAAAATTTTATAAAACAACTTTAAAGTAACTTAGATAATTTCATACAACATCCATTCAAACACGTACATAACAAGCGTAGTTACATAACATTTGACATTCCCAAATTGCAGGTTCGATTCCTGGGTAACGTTTTTCTCACACGATTCGAGAGCAAATCACTGGGTGCTGATACAATATCGTTATGTTCGTAATCACACGCTCGTGACGCCAGCCGCGTTAATACTGACATACAAAAAACTATTTGTAATTATATAATTAGTCTAGAACATACCATGAACATTGATTTATAATAAATATGTTCTAAATTTGATTTTTTTTAAATCTCAGAACAACTTTTAGTTCTGTTTTTAGGAATAAACTCCATTATTAAGTATAATAACCCTTGTAGTGCCATACATATTTTACCAATATATGCTAAAAATGACAGCAAAAAAGTGCATTTTTATAGATAATTCATATGAACAAGACAAATATTCACCATTTCCGTTACAATATACCAATATTCATAATTTTTTCAACATTCTCTTCAGAAGATTCATATTATGATATTTTTATCATATTATGATAAATTTCTTAGTTTTTACTAAGAAATTTAATACTACATATTTAATCACAAGAAAATTACAGAAACAGAGTTAACTGTTAAACGAGCGTTATCGCGACGCTGGCATTTTTTATAACTAGCGGAAGCAGCGCGACGGCGCTCTTTGACACCAAAAGGGATATAAATATTGTTCTTAATTTAAAATTTTGTTTTTTTTGAGTTGAAATATTGCTATCTTTTTTAAAAATTAATTCTTGTTGAGGATAATAAATATATGGTTCTTAATTCAAATATTTGCTTTTTTTTATTTTCTAATAATAGTTTTATTTTTTTTTTGAATGAGGTCGAATGTTAAGGATAGTAAAGATATTGTACTTAGTGAAATTTTTTATTTTTTTCACACAATAATATGTAAGTATTACTTTTTTTTAAGATATTAGATTTTAAAAATAATAAACATATTGTTCTAAATTTAAAATTTTTGTCGAATTTTTTAAGTTATAGTTTTGTGGAGAATAAATACTACTTGGACCTTTTTTAGATATGAATGATTCAGTTTCCAAATTAGGTAGCACTGGCAGCAAAACAATTTGCGCCATATTCAACCTCACATTGGTATCATGTAAGCCATTTTACCGCTAATTTCGAAATCAATTCTGTATCAAAACTGATATCTGTCTCTTTCATTCCAATAAAAACAGACAAGGACATAACTCTTGTGGTCACAAATCGTGACTTTTACAATATGGCGGTGTCAATTTTCTCGAAGCATTGCTTTTGGCGCCTCCTTTGTAACATTCCTTGAGAGATTGCCTCCGTACCTGATTGTTCACGTTTTAGATTCCTTCAACAGTGCTTTATTATTTTACAAATCATTGACGCTTGTTGTGAAGTAGATAATACTCTATCTATGATTATTTATACTAAATAGGTTATTTTATATGAAGAAGGTTCTTAATATTTTTTTGTTTTATTTTTATATCAGTTATTTTTTTTATTTTATTTATATATATGAGATAAAAAAATCTAAATAATTCTAGTAGCAGAGTAATTTCAATATATAATCTACGTGATGTATCCCCGCAGTAGTCTTGGTTCACGACAATTTATTCAGCAACGTGACATTGTGCTTCTCCAAGTTTTGAATTAAATATTTATATATTTGATTTGATTAATTTAGTATTTTAAAATATCTTAGAAATATAAAGCGTGAATATTTTTAATTATATTATTTTAAAATAGTCCCAACTGCTTTACTATATGGTACAAAAATATGCTGTGTCTTTATAAATAAAAAATAAATATTTCTTTATAACAATAATTATAATTTGATTTTGTATGTTTTAATTATTATTTTAGTGAATATCAATTTCACGATTGAAAAAAACATATTCCTTTAAAATATTATAAGTTATCTCCTAAGAATATGTGTTGTAAAAGATAATTAAAGAATATATTTATAATAAAACATATCAACTTTGAGAACCAGAGGCAGAATTGTCTCATCATCTTTCCTGCAGAAAATGTAAGGACCACATGAAAGTCAATGAAAAACGTGAGTACACTCGCGAACTTAATCACTTAAACTGTGTATTTTTCTTGTATAAGCTAAGGCAAACATTATAAGTATTTTTTTTTCATAATTAATAATAAATTCAAACTTATTTTACATATTTTTATTAATGTTCAAATAAAATGTGAACACAAAAAACAATATCATATTTGTTTCAAAATATTTTAATACACGCACTTTCGCTCTCACCAGTACTTAGGTACAGTCATGTCCGCAGTAATGACATTACGTGCATCAATCCACAGTAGGACATCGTGCGCAAACATATGCCACCGCTACTTTTCTGCGTGATTGTACAATAATGGGTAGTTTTGTATCATTAGATACATTGTTAGTGACATGTCTACACGGTTGTACTTGTATATTGCTAATATGAAGTACGTATGAATTGAAAAACTTTTACGTGCGTGAGTATACATTATGCATGTGTGTGTTATATTTATATTTATATTTAAATATGTGTGTTATATTAACTGAAATAATTTTAAATATGGTAGGTATACGTTATGTATGTGTGTGTTTAATTGTTTATGTGTGTTTAATTGTTTTTTGACTAGTACGTTTAACTATAGTACACGCTTACACATTGTATAAATATATTATTTACGCTACATTTCTATAACGCGGTAGCTAAATGCAAACGCTCGGTGTCTATTCTAATTAAATATAATCTAGACTAATCTTATATCATACAAAAAATTGATAAATTAAAAACAATAAAATAAAGTAAATTGTCATATTACTAAGCGTTCATAATTTATTTAAACTAAAAAAATGATAGACTTCAAATTCTTTGACATGTAAAGAATGGTGTAGTTAATGTATACCGATATATAAAAACGTAGTTCTTATGTTTGTATGTTGGCGAGGTATGGAACCACTTACCTGGTTTTTTACCAATAATGTTCTTCCAGGACTGTTAGGTATATCATTTCATTTAAGCAAAATGTTTTCTATGGAAACCAAATAAAAAAATCAGTCGAGCGTGCAGTCAGAGGAATAAGAGATAGTGTTACAAAAAAAAATTCAAGATAATACAAGATTAACAAATTACCATAATAATATGTTTACCGGAAATTGGATGTTTGTAATAATGAAATAATATATACAATTATTCGGTTGTACTTACCTAAATATTATTAAATTTGGGTCGAAATAAATCACGGCGTGAACTTCCATTCACGCCGTGATACTGTCCAGCTCCAAGCTCTTGAATAAGAGTCTCGAATCTATACAAGTATTATAGAGTGTTTGTTTGTTTAGACGTGCTAATCTTCAAAACTACTGGATGGATTTGAAAAATTCTTACAAATTATGACAGACAGGTTCATGAGGAATGCTAAATAATATTTTTATTATATTAATAATAAATCATTGAATGGGTGGAGCCGCGAGTACCAACTAGTTATAAACGCCATACTATGACATCGCCAAAACCCTGTGTATTTCAATTCAGTGTGCACTGAGTCGAACTAACCCTCTAATACAATTGCACAGACTTCAATATGCACGGAGCAAATATTTGCTGATTAAAAGTCAAAGTAATAATGCCTGAGGCCTCATTGTCTGAATAATATTAGCGTAACGAATTTTACACGTCACAGATCACAGGACTTAAACGGGGAGACATTTGAAATTGGAATTTTTGTATTTATAGTAGTACTCATACAAATTTCATACAAATTCATACAATAATAATATAAATAAATGCAAATTTTGTGTGATATTGAAACGTAAATCGGATTATATATATATATATTTTTTGTGGAATTTTAGAATTTAAGCTGCATTGGCTTCTTTCAAACACACCTATAAATAAATTCATACGAAGTTCATACAAATTAATACAAAAATATTTTTTTTTACGGAGTTTATGAAGCTAATATGAATTAAAGTTCTTACAATCACACTTATGTGTTAATTCATACAAATTATTACAAAAATAATATATCTACTTACATACAAATTTTGTGTTAAATTGAAACGTAAATCAGATCACATATATTTTTTTACGGAATTTAAGATCTTAAGTTGCACTAAACTTTTTACAAACACACTTATATATTCATTCATACAAAATTCATAAAAAAATAATACAAATTAATACAAAAATAATATAAATGAATCAAAATTTGCGTGAAATTGAAACAAACACGATCTAGTACATATTTTTTTTATTTACAGAGTTTAAGAACTTACAAACTTACAAAAACACTTATATAATAATTCATACAATGTTCATACAAATTTCATACAAGCTCATACAAAAATAATATAAATAAATACAAAATTTGCGTGAAATTGAAACAAACCGGATCACATATCAAAATTTTTACGGAATTCAAGAACTTAAGCTGCACTAAGCTTCTTACAATATTAATTTGTCACGCAAATATAAACCTTATGTCAAGGCGATAGGTATAGTGATTAATGTTAATTATTTTTAAATATCATTTGCTATTTAAATTTGAACCTTATTACAAGGCAATAAGGTTATTGGTATGTGATTAATGTTATTTCTTAAAAATGTATTTGCTATTTAAATTTAAATCTTAAGACAAGGTTATAAGGTTCTTGGTAATGGTTATGTAGTTGCTGGCAGTATTTATTAATTTATTTGAATGTCGGAATTAAAACAATATCTTAAGAGATTTGTTTTGATCTCTAATTAGAAATAAAAATAAATGTATCATGACTGGTTTTGATAGCCTTATAGCAATATAACAATAATCTTATTGTATATGTTCATTTTTACTCCATGACATTCCTAAAGTACGATTACTTTAATATGTTTTGACAAGAAGTTTTGATGATGTCATCGTAAATTATTTGACATTGCTTTTATTTTAAATTTTGACATTTGTAAAACAGTTGCAGGAGTAATATATTATTATTTTGTATGTGTGTGCGTGTGTGTGTGCGTTTGCGTGTATGTGTGTATCTTATTATTTATAAAATTATTAAATTCAATATTATTGAATTATATTAGAAATACAATGGGCGGTTTTAAAGATTAACCCTTGCTCAATATTATTATAGATTAAAAATTATTTGCATTTTGTATTGGACTAAACTATATATCTATACTAATATTATAAGACGGAAAAGTTTGTTTAAACGTCCTAATCTTCGAAACTATCTGATGGGTTTTTGTAAATTCTTTCTGATTATGACAGACAGCTTTATGCGGAAGGCTATACTATCTAGCATTACGCTACTAATTATCTTAATAATAAATAAAATCATTTGTAGTAGAATCGCGAGTAACAGCTAGTTATATGAAAAAAACAAAACAAAATATAAATTATTTAAGTACTAAATGATACATCAATTAAAGTGAATCCAATAAAAAGAGCAAAACTCATTGTAAGACAATGAACCAATTATGTCTCGTGTTCCCGGACCCTGGGACCCGGTGGGAGTAATAAAAGAACAGTTACCGGGGAAAAGATTTAGGGAACGAATTAGTGATTCTTTATGTTTTTAAATGATTTTTTATGGGGGTTTTTTACAGATTTTTTTATAATTATTTTTTGTAAGTTTTTAGAGTTATTTAAAAAATATTTTTTTTGAGTTAATAAAAAATGTATTATTTCACATTGATAAGGAAAATCCATTTTTATATAGTTAACTAATAAATAAATTATAATATTTCTATATTAATTTTATCCTGACGTTTTGAATCTGTGAAATTGTTTTTTTTTTCTAAATAAAAAAAATGACATTAAAAACAAAAAAAAATAACATGATTGATATATTACCCAGATTTTTTACATCTAAAACAATTGTAGGAAAATAAAGATGGGGAGAACTCAGCCCGGGGGTTGATGTGACAGATTAGCGGGTAATTCGAAAAACTCCAAATTGATATCTTAAGTTTTTTTCCCTCTTGCAATATTGTAAGTCATAGCTTGTTTATGAGATGAGGGGTGATGAAAATTGTTTAGAGTTTGACGGTTTTATCGTCTTCTCAAAGAAATACTGATTTTTTTAATGGGTTCATTGTTTTTTTATTAAATTATTGGATTTTTTTGTGTTTTTTTTTGTAGTATAGTTTTTACTATATATATGTGAATCTTATAAAGTATTGACACGGGTTTGATGGTTGAAAATAAAAAAAAATCTGAAAAAAAATTTTTTTTCAGGCGTGACCATTATCTTTTCCTTCTTACACTATGTTTTTTGCCACAGATAGAAAGTGGAAGTATATATAAAAAAGATTCGCTTAAAAACGTTTTGTATACTTATATCAATATAAACTTATATCAAGCCTATTATAGCAAACGAATTGGCTTGATCAGGAATATACGATTTTGTCACGGAAGATACCTTTCAAGTAACTACGTTTTGGACTACTAATGAGTGAGATGTCGCACTATATACTTTCCTTCTCTTTCTTGCACAATCTCCTTCCTTCCCCATACACACCTATACACGTCCTTGTCCATACACGTCCATAGACAAGGACATTTACTATAAGGTGATTTTTTTCTTTATCATCCAATCCCAAAAAAAAAATTGTTATAATTATGATAGGCCAATTATGATATTTTTGCCAACTAGCCTTGGCCAAGCTTGGCCAACTTTAGCTCATCTCTAGTCATTATTGTGAATGTAAAGCGTTAATTATCACAGCCTCAGGAGCAATTTCAAAGACAGTTACACAAGCCAAGATGCAACATCTGACAACTAGAGCATATCATCACGAACCAGCTTAACTTAACACGTCAATTTACACAATGTACTAGATAACACACAGCATATTCACAGCCAGGGTTCAAAATACACTGGTGGTGTTACGCAAATCGTTTTATAAGTAAACGTGTGCTTTAGTGCCTCGTTTGATTCCAAATACAAATTATAAAGCATTTTCAAATTAATTGTAATATTTAATTAAATTGAACAACTTTAATTCTTAAATAAAAGGAATAAGGATCATTTTTCTGTGATAGAAATATTCTTTAGCGTCTGTTGTCTTTTCTGTAATTTGATGAATGAAAAATGATGTTGGTTTCAAGATATTTATGTATAATACTAGCTTTTGCCTGTGGTTTTGCTTATAATATATTCTATACATAAATACAATAAAAAGTAAGCAAACAAACTTATATTAAATTTTAGTATATTATTAAGCGAAGCTCTCTATGAGATTTTTCTGCATCTGTATGCAAGCATCAATTTAAAACGGTATATCCGAAAATTTCCAAATTTTGCACACTGATTGAAATCGGTCTGGTGGTGTTAAAAAATATTTTTTTCAAATATTCGATGTCGTTGAGGAATAATCACGGAAAAACTAAAATCCCATGGAGTTTTATGGGAAAAATTTTTCGGGTGAATATTAAGCATGAAAAAAAAATACTTATATATATTTGAGGATAGAATGCGTCGGCGTTTTGTAAATGCATCTTTGGTGCTGTTTGCACCTCACTTCGCTCAATGTGATAACACCGAGATTTTGAGAGCACAGCGAGTCAAAATTGAGGTCTGGTTGCGCTCCTAGTATAAATAAAAGATTAAATATTTCAACAATACGTTTAAATAGCTCACGGCCATTATAAGAACTGTATGTAACTCGAAATTAACAAAACAGATATCTATAATCAAAATATGGCCTGCGACACACGCCGCGGGCTAGGCTCGACGTTTTGACGTCCCGTCAGTAACAGGCCTTATTGTTTAGGATATGTTTAAACAAATTTATGCTGTTTAAATAATTTATATGTAAATTTAGCAAATTATGTAATTGTATAATTTCATTGGATGAAACTATATTTTATTAATTTTTTTTTTAATATATATAATTTAAAAAAAATTCAATATGATTTTTACGAAATTCTTCATTGTATTTTTGTTTTTTTAAAACAGATAATTCAAAACAAATAAATCCAATACGATTTTAATAAATTCTTAATTGTTTTTTTTTAAATTTTTTAACATATTTTACTTATAATAAATTAATATAAAAAAATAAATACTAAGTTAAGTAAAGACAGTATTTCTAACAATATTTTATTCAATCGTCAAAGCAGATCGATGTCGATTTATAATGTAATCTGAAAAGTGTTTTAATTCTTTGATAATAAGAGTGTTTTTAGCTTGTTAGGTTATATCGAAGTAAGTTATTCGATTTTTAACCTTAATACAGAGTTTTAGAACTTACTAAATCTGCATACGAAAAAGTTTTACGAGTACAAAACCAATATTAATATTTTTCATACATTCGATTTTAAACCTTAAAACAAACAGATAGAGCTTACTTAATCTGCATACAGAAAATTGATGCAAAAGCATATCAATTTCGAATTATAATTTAATCGGAAAAGTGCCATAGTTCTTTGGAATAAGGGTGTTTGTAGCTTGTTAGGATCAAAGTAAGTTCTAATATATGTTTTTTTTTATATAAAAGTGCGCCTACGCATGTCAATGGATCCGTAACGTGATCTTATCTCGTGCTTTATGATGCCGCTGTTCTTTAGATTAATTATGAAAATAAAAAAATAATTAAAAATTATAATTATTTTAATTTACTTAGAAATGTTCTTCATTTTAACTTTTATTCAATTTTACTATTTCTTTGAACATTTTTATAAAATTTATTTATTTATAATTTAACTAGTAAAGAATAGATTATTTTATATATACTAAAAAAACTTCGTATTTATTCAACAGATATTTCATGAATTTCTAAACAGGTTTTGTTTCGATTTCAATTCATTGTATACTAAAAATCACTCTTTATTCGGCGTCAAAATTATAAAACCTATTTTTTTTTCTTTATTTGTCTAGGGGTGGAGCTCTTCAAAATGAGTCCATAATCGATTTTTTATATGCAGATATTCTATATGAAGATACTGGGATTATAATATTAATATCATCAATCGATTTTTATATGATATCTCATAATATCGACACTGGAATTATAATAATAATATCATAATATGTTATAAAATAGTCTACGACTCAATCCAAGATGGCGTATATTACTTCCACTAAATGTGGGTATATTTTAGTGTAATAAATCCCTAATTAGCTACCTCGTTACTACTGTCATTTCATTTACAATATCTAATGTTCTCAGATGACAGGACGGACTCCTATAAAGATATAAAATTTAATTGATCAGACATTGCAAATTTATAAAAACATTATAGAAATTTTAACTGATCTCTATTTTTATATCATAAGGTTGAAATTGGCTTAACATTTGATTTATTAGTTTAATATAAAATCTGTTGAAATCTAGTCTATGAAATATTGGGAAAACATTCTGTAAAATTATACTTTATTACTATACAATAAGTTTGAAATTTGTTTAAGATGTAGTTCATTAGTTTAATATTAAATATGTTGAAATTTAGTAAATGTTAAAATATGTGTGATTCGTATTTCTTTGTGTTAAAGGTGATATTGGCTTGTGATTTTGTTTGTTAGTGATAATTTGTTTGTTTGTATGTGTATCTCGTTAGTAGGATCTGTGGTTTAGGGTGTTCACAGTTCATCCATTAGATCTGATATGGGATAGTTCTCATGACTACCGATTATTTTAGTAGCATTTTAGTAGTATGAGTATTATAAAAACAGTTATATTTTAAATAACTTATCAAGGATTCGAACCTACGACTTTTGGGTTAAACGTCTTTTACACTACCGTGAGGATATATTCATTGTAAATATAAAATTTCAAACAGCTGAATATATTTTAATATAATTTTCTTTATAATAGGTACATTTATTATATAAGAATTTAGAAAATTTGATATATTATATACTTTAGTATTTAATTTTTCGTGATCCATGATTACTATTACATGTAATTATCCGGCTGTACTCACGTTATTATTATCAGAATTTAGCCCACTAGTTTCGAACTCATTCGTGGTCCTTATGAGGTCTGAGCATGGCGGGTTCTCGGTGTGAAATGATTCAGCCACGCTCAGATCAAATGCTGATAGTATTTATTTGAATACAATCGTATATTTATTGCGCTGAGATAAGCCAAGCTCTTACTGGTCAAAAGTGTGCTTCATTACTAATGCTACTCCTCATAGACGAATAATGGTAGGATGTCGAAAATTGTCACAGTTGTCGAGGACAGTGACTTATAGGCACTGAAGTTTTTTGGTGACATTGGTGATTGTAGTTTCTTATTAAATTGTCAAATTGTGTCCCTCAGAGTTAATATTTTTATAATTCTCATTCAGAAGCAATGCTTCGCTCAGCTCCAGCCGCCGTGCACAATGGCCAACTTAGTATAGATATATTACACTTTTGTACATATATAAAATTTTCTACCTACGTACATACAGACACCGCTCACCGAACAATAAAACAACCAAACAAACATGTCTTGAAAAAACAATGTTTCATTGATAGTTTTAAACTATTCTCGACTGGGAAAGTAAAAAAAGGGAGGGAATAAGTACCATATTTGTTCATAAAGACCACCCACACTGCACTAATAAACGCTGTGTTTTATGATAATAATAAACGTGTGTTTACATTGGCGGTGCGTGCAGAGCTGTTGTCAACTGCGCCTGCGCCTGCGCAGCGTTACAGATGGCTCTGAGGTTAGCTTATGAATCATATATTATACTAGCTGTTACTCGCGGTTTTACCCTAACGAACTATTATATTTATTTTAAAATATCTAAGAGTAGTAAAAATAGATAGTATGACGTTCCACAGGAACCTGTCTATCAGAAAGATTTTTTAAATCCATTCGCTAGTTTCATAGATTAGCGCATTCAAACAAACATACTTTTCGGCTTTATAATATTAGTAAAGGTGTATTAATTAATTAATTTATTTATATATTTTCCAGTTTGATTTAATGTGTACGTCAAATGGAAATGACAGAAGGTCTTATTTTGATACTATACTTATTGAATTTGAAACTTGAATTGAGCCCGCCTGTTGAGACACTCTCCAACATAAATCTAAGGCTACGAAGGTTCCAAACGAATCCTGGTCTGAGAAGAACCACACAACAAACTCAGCTCAGTATTTTTATTGTAATCATTCATAAACATCAAAATATTTAATAAGCAATTTGCAACTCAAATCATCACATGTTTATAGTAAAATGATCTGACATAGTGAAGTCTTTGTAACTCATATTAAAAGTAATTACATAAAAAGTACATCATAAAAACTACTATTCTATGTTATATATCTAATAGCCCGAAGATATTGTTACGGTGAAGCCTATAATTATTATATAGCAATTAATGTCATAACAATATATTTAGAGACAAACAGACAAAGAGTTGGTTCATTAATCAAATTATATATTGAAGGTATGACCTCGGTTTTGTTTTTTGACGATAGATATTTTTCTATGACTTATCATGGTCATATATATATGTCAATATATCATCTGAAACATATTTATATATTATTAGTTTTATTCAGTGTTATATATTATTAATTGGATGTAGAAGTCGAAATATGTCATTCGGTTTGTGAAATTGACATCTTACCTCCGTCAGCCAAGATGTTGTTGGAGGGGGCAGGGGAAAGGGGGGGGGGGGTTATATTTGGGACTACCCTGCAACTGCCATTTTTAAGACAACTCACTAAAAAACTATATCATTGTTTTAGTGTGGTTATTGTTTTTTAATAGATATTTTACAAGCTTTTTTTGTCTGTTAGTTTGTTAGTCAGAGAGAAATCTTGGAACTGAATTTTGAACCAGTTAACATTTAACTGTAGTTTAGAATACATCTTTAGTTCCGATGACAATGTAATTGTATATTACCAATATATTAACAAAACCAAAATGGCCGCCGATACAAATTCGCCGATTGTAGATTAGCTAGATTTGTAAAATACAATACATTTTGAAGAAAAAAAATCTAAAATGGATGCCATCAGAAAATCAATGAGAAATATAACATAAAAAAAAATCATTCCAAGATAACCAATACCACAAAAACAAAATGGCGTTAAGTGTCAACAGAAGCTTGTTTTTCTGAGCGAAGTGAAGCTCTTGCTGGTTAAAAGTGCTACTCCTCCTAGACGCATAATCGTAAGCAGTCGAAAATTGTCACAGTTGTTGACAGTGACTTATAGGTCCTGAAGTTTTTTGGTGACAATTGAGATAGTAGTTGTATATTAAATGGTCAAAGTGTGTCCCATAGTATTAACATGTGGAACTATATGAAATCACGCGAGTTCTTATTGGACTTAAGATTATAGCCACTATTTACTCTGCTATTTTGACAAGTATGCGAAACTCAATCAGCAACAATGCTTCGCTCAGCTCCAATCGCTGTACAGTGGCGGACCTAACTTGATATTTTTTTGTTATATATGTAATATGTTGTTCAAAAATAAGCAATTTAAACAAATTATGTTTCTACATGGCAACACTGATATTATTTAAACTGTTATTATACCTAGATTATACTCTAAGAGCTGTCATACTTTGTCATCGAGTAAGTGTAAACATAAGTCCTCCCACACACGAGCGACTGTCGTAATATCACATCGTGGGTGGCCGATAGGCATATAATTAAAAGAATTCGTTAAAAATCTGTTCATTTGTTTTTAAAAATTGTATTTAAAACTATATATGGTATATTATTAATATGTATTTATTTATTATTCTTATTATATATTTGAGGAGAGTTTAGTTATATTTTCAGGATTTCAAGATAACCTAAAAAAAAATAATACTATTCTAAAAGAGTCTCTCAGTATTCTATAGGATAAATGTGTGTACGAAATACATGACGTAATTCCACCATGCCCTTCCGCCAACGGACATCCCGACGTGTGGCGAGTATCCATCCTCATGTGGACAGTTCACCTGCCTGACCAAAGGCTTTGCTTCGTTTTTCCTGATTCGCACGGCGTAAAATTGGAACAGCTTGCCTGCGTTGTAGGATACAATGTGTCTACCAGAGAAGCGTGAATAGGTTGCTAAGTTAATGCGCCTTACCGATTACTACATTTCCACTTTCCATTATGTACAATGAAGTTAAGCATTAACTTAGACTGTGTTAAAAAAAACAAGGAATAAATTTTTTTAGTTATAACAAGAAAAACATGTACTTATTTCTTACCTTAAACTAGTCGCACGTCTGTTCACGCCCTTAAATGAGGATTTGTCGCACGTCTGTTTTCGCCCTTAGAGTGACAACGACATTATCCTATTCTTGATCAACAATTGTTTATTTTACAAACATTGCCTCCTACACCCGACAATGTATACAAAAATATAGCGAGGTATATTAGCTTTTATTACCTCTACATAAAGGCTATATTCGATATTTTATTATTTGTATTGATGTATGTGACGACAAGATGTTTTGAATAGAGGTCAATAACATGTCGATGGGAGAGAGCCGTGTGAAAATAGATTGTCTAAATTCGTGTCTTGATTTCGAAATCTAGATTGATTCATCACAGAAAGATTTGTCTTACAAATAACCTCGTTAAAGTATGAGTTTAAACCTAGTATGAGTTTAACGCTTGTTTAACTTGAAATTTGTTAACAAATTTAAATTTTTTTGGTGAAAATTTTAAACTTTAATATCACCTTTTATCTATTCGTTATTGTCAAACAAAAAGAAAGTAAAAAAGGGGGGGTTAAAGTAATAAAAAAATAATTACAGAGTTTAAGTATGAAGTGACAACATAAGTAACATACAAATTAATTCTAACTATCAAACACAAAAGACTAATAAATAATGATTGCTATCAACAAATTACTCTTCACCCCCCACCACGGTGGTGTCACGCGATCCTTGTTTATTGTGACAGTGATTCAGTGTGTAGACAGCCTTATTTAAAACAATAATATCTAGAAAAAATATAATTTATATATTTTTTTTGTTTATATTAATTAATTCGTAATTTTATTTTCGTTTGAATTATTAAAAAAAAAAAAACAAAAAATAATATTTTATTATATGATTTTTTTTATTTTTGTCTGAAACAGAATATGTTAAATATTTTGTTAAAAAAACTATTTAATATTTATGAAAAAAAAAACGGATAAAAAAATAAAAAACTAAAACAAAAATTCACAACAGTACATCAATTTTAAATTATATTTTCGTTTCAATAAATAGAATATGAAAAATATTTTGTTAAAATTAAATATTTTAAAAAGACGAATAAAAAAACAAAAAAAAAATTAAACTAAAATTCATAATAAAACATCGAAAATATATCTTCATTATTTCATAAAAATAACTTAAAATTTCCAAGTACTTTAAGCTAAACGTTGCCTGAATTTCATCCACACGCGAAGGCTTCACTTTGTATACAACTTCCGGTAGAACACTTCCGGTGCTTGACCGGAAGTGGCGTTCCTGATCCATGTCACCGTAAGTACGTGGTGTGATCGTTAGATTTATTGGTTCATGGTAAGATTGTAATTGCGTGTAATTATGTTAACTAGAAACATTTTTAGGATATTTAGGGGTTGGACTTTTTAAGGGTGACAGATTTAATTTTAATATTTATTTTAGGGTTATAGAACCTGAAAATTCAATTTCATTTGAAAGTACTTAATTTTGCAGTTTGATAAATGATAAAAATTAAAAATATCTTAGCAATAATGAGTTAAAACAATTATATTATTAGTATATATTATATAAAAAATATATAATATATACTAATAATATAATTGTTTTAATTGCAGTTTTACTCAATATAATAGGAATTTGTTCGACATTTCGAATCCATTCCGAGTCCTCATATCGGCGTGAATTGAACAACACAACTTTATATAAGTATATATCACACAACACAATATATATAAAGTTTTAATACAAAAATATATGTAAAATATATAAAAATATAATACCCCATCTATAGTCCTGTCCTCTGAATACATCTATAGAAATAAGCATATTATTTCCAATTCTGTATATTTCTATATAATTGTATCCACGAATGACACCCACATAATGGATACATAATAACATGTGGCTGTTATATTTATGATACAAATGTTAACCACATGTCGCGACAGGATATGACAAGGTCAACAGACCAGAACACTTAGAGCTCTTGATACAAGAAATATAATACACGAGCCGGGTCAAGTTAATATGGTCATGTTAAAAATAAAGTTGACACAATAACATTGGATTATTTATTTATTTACTAATTATAGAACAGATGTGTTAAATTGTATTGTTTGTTTAATATGGCAGTTATGTAAGAGAATTGTTTTAAAATAATATATAATATTTAATTATTTAAATTAAATATTATTTATTACACACTTTAAGAAAAAAAAGTGTAAGAAAAGATACATAGCATATTTTATATATTATTCGTAAGTATCTTAGATATTAATGATTTCACGTGTTCGATCCTCGTTGTTAAAAATATTTATAATGATAAACAGTACATAAATTTGGAATTTTGGGTCTATGTAACCCACAAACCCACAGCGGAAGTGCATCATGGTATAAGCTCCAGTCCGTTCAACCCAGAGACATGCAAAAAATTAAAATACAAAAAAAAATACCAAGTAAAAAAGATAAAGATAAAAAAAATAAAAAAATAAGCTAAAAAGATACACAAATATTAAAACACCTCAAAAAGTAGAAAGCACAAAAAGAAAGATAAAAAAAGATATAGATAAAAGATACATACATTGTTCTTCCCTAGGTGTGTGTTAGCACGTCAGTCGATCACCGCTAAACAAAACCAAACACCAGTTTCCGTGGGACTGTCAAAATATTAACAAACCATCATGCTCGTTATCGAGTTCATAATGACCTCGTGATGAACCAGTTTGTATGTTTGTTTGTCATTCGTGGGCAGCTGTAAGTGCTAACTAAGTTCTAATGTCTAAAATGTTAGGATGTACACCAAAAAAAATTGCCCTAATTTTTTCGGTTCATAAAAATGTTGTCTCAAAATCGGTATGTCTAAAGAAAACATTTTTTTCAAAAATTTTTTTTTATAGAAGCAAAAATTAGCCTTTATTTTTAAAGCCTATAAATATGAAAAATCATACGAATGAAAAAACAGTTATTTTATACATAGCATAAAAAAAATGTATAACTTTAACCAAACTATAAAAATTATGTGCATACATGAAAAAAAAACCTAAAACAACATTTAATAAAAAATGTTTTATAAAACATTTAAAACAAAAACAAGTTCTTATTTTTATACTTTATAAAATATAGTTCATAAAATAACCAAAAAAAATTATCAAACACGATCTATGATATAATAACAGCAATCAACACATTACATGTCAACACACGGACAGACTTTAATAAATGACACCGCCTTATCTACCATCTACGAGCACGAAACTTTACTGCCAATAAAAACTCTGATAACTATAAAAAAGACTTCAGAAAGAATGAAAAAAATAACATTTATTTAAGAACAACACAACATTGAGAACATCGCAATATTAATATAGGAAAAAAAATGCATATATATATAATAATATATATATAACACTAAAACACAAAGATATGTATTTATATTAAATCAAAAAGAGGGCATAATTCCTACAAAACGAAGTCATACTATTTGTATATAACAAAAATATTTGTAATATTCTTTGTATTTTTACGTTCTATTTGGTATAAATTGAGTGTTAGTACAATCTTAACGAGTATCGCCACGACATTGAATTTACGAGCCGCGTTATAGCGTGTAATAGCCGATAATGACGGATAGATCGACACGCGACATTATATATATATTTTTACATATATACCTATTAATATATTAATCTTATTACCTTACAAAAAGACAGCAATATAAACAATACAATTGCACACACACATACATATAAATCGAATGACATTACACTAATTCGCGGCAAATTATTCCGTTTCAGTAGCATCTCATAAATGATATCCCATTGGAGCATTCCGTCTCTATGTCACCCATTTGTCACCAAGCCCCAGCCAATCAGGAGAGGGATTCGAAAATGGAATACAAAATTGTCAACGCGTTGTCGCCTTATATACAGGCTATTGTGTGATCCCGTATTATTATGGCGGGCATAAAAAAAATGGAACAGTCGATGTTAACACTGAAAATGACAAGCGTGAAAAATTTCTATTAAAAATATACATAATTTCGATGTTACAATACAATTTTTACACTCATCACGAGGAATGAAACAACAAAAAGGACAATTTCGCCCCAAATCAAGCGTGACTTTTTACAAAGGGCGATGTATATGGGATGCGCAATCGTGTATAATGATACTAAATTAAAAAGACTCATACAATATGAAGGATGTATGTAACATGAGTATTTTTGTTTTGCCGGGTTATAGCCGAGTGTGCCAATTGCCCGGGGTCGGTATAAACAACATGGCTGTATCATTGTTATACAAAAGTGCAGCTGTTCTCTTCCCTAAGGGTAAAAAAGACGTTTTGTATGTTTTTTTTTGAAGCGAAAGCCCTTTTAGCGGTCACCGGGACTCCCGCCTCCTGTTTATGTTGTGATACATTGTAACTTTAATAACTCGATAAACTTCAAGTGTATATGAAAAGATTTTAAATTCACAAAAAAAAAAACCAAAAATCACCTTTTTTTTATTTATTTAAAATAATAATCGTGTAAATGCGGCCTTATTTTGTTATTAAAGAAATAAATATTATTTTTTTTTTCATTTAAACTAATAAATGTGTAAATACGGCCTTATTTTGCTTATAATCAATAATTAATAATCTTAAGTACGGACATAGTTTGAATACCAAATAAACCCAGGTATTATATCAGCATTCATTTTAAAATCAAAGCATTCATTCTTTATGTCCTCAAGCACCCAGCCGCCATTTTGCTTTTTATTATTCAACCTCTAATTCTTTTTATGCATTAATCCGTTGAAAATGGCGGGACAGATGTATGTCTAGGGTGCAGTGTGTTCAAGGAGTTTAGTGTAGACGGTGTTCCAAATTCAAATTTACATTTTTTTTTAATTTTTTTAGTCAGAGGACAAGCTAAAGCTTTTACACCATATTGCCTGGTCTTAAGTCAAATGTACAATATAGTGACCGATTTTTTTTTTAGTTTTTAGTCAGAGGACAGGCAAAGGCTTTTATACCATGCAGCCGGATCTTACTTCAAATGTACAATATAGTGAACATTTTTTTGGAATTTTAGACAGTACATACTTGATTGAATTTATTGTGCAAGGAGGTAAGGTATGTTTAACCTTTTTAAAATTTTATATGGCTAAAATTACGTTATTAATTTAAACGTAGAGATTGATAAAAAGTTTACAACCATAAAAGCTCTTTACAATATTTCTAATATCCGGTGCTCGTATGATTATATGATATAGGTCACTCCAATGGGCCAGTGGGCCGCTTACTGGTTACGTACAACGATCGAATATTGGTACAGTTATGTGGAAAAGATTGTTTTTAATCTTTTTTAAATGTATAGATTTTTATTTTTATATATCTGAATTTTTATGATATTTATTTATGGATTTTTGTGTTATGTTTTAAAAAAGTTTTTTGAGATTGGAAATATTTATATAAACAAAAAATTTTTTTATTTTATGAAAACAATTTTTTTTTATTTTATGATTTTTTCACAATGATTTCATAAATATTAGTGTGAAATTTAACATTACATGATTTTTTTTTTATTATTTATTAAAAAATAAAACGAAATTTTCATTGAATTTAATATAAATAAATAATAAACACAAATATTTAAAAAAAAATGTATATAATAACACTTTCGTGCCCGACTGTCCAGGGTTGTTACACCCTCGGCAGCTGAAAGTTTGATGTGGGTGCGTTGACGCCAACCCTATCACACACATATACACATATATACTACATATGTATGAGATAAATCCCTAAATCTGATGTAACAGATGTAAAGAATGGATATCGATTAGATTTGGCTATTGTTTGGTTTCAGAGGTGTATTTTGGATTATATATTATATATTATACACTTAATATATCACTAACAAAACGAGCAAATTATTAATAATTAATGATAGCATTGTTTTTGATATTTCTTAATATGATGAGGCAACGAGACCATTACATATTATTTATTAGATGATGTTTGACCTACATATGATATGATTAGTCATTTTTTTGTCAATGTCATTTTTACGTCATTTACACGTCATTATAACGGTTGAAATTTGTTATTAAGTGAAAATTTTCTTTCTGTTGTTACTGTAATTTTTACTTGATATACCTATTTAGTTATGATAAGCATATTTATAGGACAGAAATCAAACCTGCTACCTCTGGAACACCATAAGTGTAGCGTTGTTCCATAGGACACAGTAGATTTTTAGTCGCTATAAACATATTTAGTTATGGAAACATTTACAAGACTCACACCTGCAACCTCTGGGAAACCATTAGCATAGCAAAGCCTTTTTGACGAAGTGTGTTTTCATTCTCTATTAATAATTTTAATCTATCTGTCTGTACTAACCTTGCACATGTAGCAAGAGAACAGTCAAATTGATCTCAATCATTACGAGATGATTATGAAGTACATAATATAAGTCATCTTTCATCACACTCGCTCGTAAATTACTCAATTATTTGAGCACGTAATTAACTGAGCAAAACTAGAAATCAATCTCCGAAAAGAAAGTCCGCTCGGTGTGGAGATGTTATAAAAAATAATGTTATTAAAATGAGATTTGTTTGGCCACGAAATGAATAATCTATCCTGATCCAAGTTTTGCTAAATAGTTTTTTTGTACTTCTTTTATCTGTGGCTTGAGTAGAAAACTATTCAAGTTTTTATTTCAATCTTAGATTGTTAGTTTATTATTGTTTCGATCGATAGAGACTCATAGGTCGATATAAGATCAAATGACTTACTGACAGACACATCTCGTCTACCCGTGAACACGATTGCTGCAAAGCATTCGAAACGTTGGGTTAAAATAAAAATGTAACCAAATTGTACGCGAGTATTAATCCGTAAAAAATAGTTTTATTTGAGATCAGATGATATTTTACTCTTTTACACTTAGTTATAAAATATCAATCAAACTCCAGATTTATTCACTATTTGGAGTCGGTTTTACTGTTACTTGGATGCCATTTTGTAATTTTGTGTCATCTCTGCTTATAGGGTTTTAAGGTCTTTAGTTATGGTCCTCATCCATGATCCAGGTGGTTGAGGGGCGGCTTCTGATATATCGGCTTTTGCAAGTGGTTCTTGTGCTATATCTATCACTCATCTTATCCTGCACTCCTTGCTTCAACGCATCACATGCCCATACCAGCTCAGATGGCTCTGTTGCATTTTGTTTTCAATCTCAATGAGTTTTTTGGTCAAAAATATTATAAATATTTATTAAAATATACAGATGTTGGCCGCCTGCCAAAAGATTCGAACTCATTAAGTCAATAATTATTAAGTCAAGAGTCGCTGGTATCCAGTCCAATGGTGTATACTTGAACCAAAATTGAAACCAACTTTGTAACCAACTGCACACATTATGTGAAGTAAAAAATGAATATAAATCGCTGTTTTCGTGGTCTGATAGTAAAGTTACATGTATCTGAGGTCGTGACAGATGCTCAGAGTGAATCGTGTGAGTTTGATAGTAGGATACCATATTCGGGGCGGATACTACCGGTAGGTACAAATAAAAAACTGTGTCAGGTTTAAAATGTACGATACTTTCAACATTATTTAGTCTACATTATTTTTTTCGCTAACTGTACTCATCTTCCTATATTAAGTGAGTCAGCAGTTTTTTTTAATCATTATATATGATATAGGTAAATCATTTCTTATATAAAAAGAACCTACTCCACCTTCTCACCAGCACCATGGGTTGACTGGCAAAGAATGCCACCAGGTATTAAGTCCGCCCTTTGTAATCCCTTCTTTTTTGGTTTTTAAAGTTTAAATAAATAAAAAAAATAATAAAAAACAGTCAAAAATAGCGATATTCTTTTGTTTTTCCTTTTTTAAATTGATTGTCTAAATTTTATAACAGCCAGTTATAATTAAAACCTCATGCAAAAAGTTTAGTACTATTACAAAATCTTGTTCTCCTAATTGTTTTGAGCAGATATTTAAAAAAAACTCATAAGAAATCTACACTAATATCTATTATAAAGAGGAAAAGTTTGTACGTTTGATTAAAAAAGCCTATCATAGGTTTTTTAGCGTTACCCTACTGCTCTTAGTTCTCTTAATAGTAAATTAATTCGTTTGTCCGCGGGTAAAACTATGATTCACAGATAGTATTATAAATAGCAATGTGTTTAATATCGAATAACTGCTGTAAATAATCATATATTTCTTTAACTAGAATTTTTTTGCTAGGAAGTTCAATTCCAATAACTTCATAATGTTTTCTAAGATTTACACGAGTACTACAATAAAATTATTTTTCGGATATAACTCGCGTTTATTATTACATTTTTATATTTAACCTGACGTTTCGGATGCTTTGCAGCAAACGTGTTCGCGGTAAGACGAGATGATGGTGTCTGTCCAATAACTTCTCCAGAACCAATAACAAATAAAAAATACATTTCGTTCAAAACTAATAAAATAATATTTTATGAGAGCAGTAAAAATATATTATCAATTACAAATTAATGAAGGACAAAGTTAATAAATAATAACCTATTCAAAACAAAATGGCACCCATATATTGAGAGTATCATCCTTCATAATACATTCTTAGCTTCAACCCTTCGGCCCCACCCTTATAATTACTGAATTACAAAATATTAATGAAGTATCTGATACAGACATGTTGAAATTTACCCCGACTTTTGGGACTCACGTGAATTTTGAGATAATGATGAAACTATTTTGATTGTGTTGTTCTAACAAGTAACGAGTTTATTATTTGTCTCTGTTTCGATGAGAGGCTCTGTTTCGATTTTGTACAACGAAATAAGTGTATAAATATTTTTTATAAAAGTTAATATGGATGTAAGTTGTAGTATAGAAGCGATTGATTTTATTGAGCGAAGCTCTTTATGAGGGATTTTTCTGCATCTTTGTGCAAGCATCAATCGAAAACGGTGTATCCGAAGAGTTCCAAATTTTGCACACTGATAGACATCAGTCTGGTGTTAGTTTTAAAAGAAAATTATCAAACAAGAAAAAAAAAAATAATGTAATAATGTGTCTCTTCTTGAAAAATAGTTGAAGATAGATAGAATACGTCGACGTTTTGTAAATGTAATTTCGGGTCTGTTCGTAACTCGCTTCGTTCATTAGCTAACACATACAGAGATTTTGACACCGCAGCGAGTTAAAATTGAGGTCTGCTACGCGCTTCTAGTTCTAGATATACTTATCTCAATTATTTGAATGTAATATGTAAATTTCTTCCACGCACTTTTATCATTTGTCATCTCAGTGCAGACTTTAGTTCTTTAAAATATTTATCATTTTATCAGTCAATCCTTCTTATAAAACTTTTCACTGACTTAAAAGTCTTTTCATTATATGCTTTTTAGTTTTTTTTACGTGACTACAATACTACCAACAAGTACTTCTACAACTGCTTTCAAATACAAGTCTTTATTTTACATGTTACTAATATTATATACATCTTCAATAATATATCAAACTGAATCTCATATAAAAACATAACAATACAATAACTAACAAAACACAAAGGGTTGCGAATTAAAAAAGTTTCAACAAAAAATCCAAGGGTTAATTTTGTCAAAATTTCACAAGCATTAATATCAATATGTGGTTCAAAAAAGGGCCAGTAATACCTCCGGGTCCCTCCCTTTATTTATCAAAGCGGTAACCCTTTCGTCGTTACGTGAATTAAATTTCTTTTACAGTCATTTCCCGTACATTATCAAGGTTTATAATACAATGGCGCTGTTAGCTCAGCTCTCATTAATAGAGTTTTATTAAAATGTAGCGTCGCTTAAGGGTTAAATGATTTAATAATGAATAGAGATGTTCATTATTCAATAACAAGTAGAGAACGCAACGCAAAGGCATCGTTTGTTATACATAAAAGTACTGTCACGATAGCTCAGTTGTTAGGATTGTTGATATTTCAGAGGTCGCAGGATCTATGCTCAATAGTGTTAAAGTTGTTAATTATTGAATAACAAGTGCCAGAGCAGTTTATTCGCTACATACTATAGTATTGTCAAGATAGCTCAGTTGACAGGATGATTTTTGATATTTCGTAGGTCGCAGGATCGATGCTGAATTTTGAATTTAGATTTTTTTAATTAATTTATTGAGATTTTCATAACAAAATGTTTTTGTGCCATTGCAGAGGTGAAATACTTATGAAGTCTCTTGAATTATTTATCCAGTGCTCAGAACTTTGCTAAGGCTGCGCACATTATAATAATGAGTTTCACAACAGCAGGCGTTTTGTAAAAAACATTAAGGTAACCATTTTGTTTTGTCTAATGTATTGCATATTTTTGAATTAATTTACATAAACCAAAATATAAAAAAAACTTAGGAAAGTTAATTTCATAATTTTATACTATTGTATATTTAAAAATATATAATTTCTGAAAGGATTTGAAACATTCTGATTTCAGGATAATGAAAAAGGCTATATAATATAACACTAATGAATACTCTTAGTAATACTAATAGTAAACAAGATCTTTAGACTTCAAAACACAGCTAGTAAATTATATATTAAAATATACTAAAGTAAATTTAATATCAGCCATTAAATAACCCACTCGAAAACAAACCCCTTCCAAAATTGCTAAGAAAACAAAAAGATTCCTCAGTAAACACTCGATGTCCCCCCCTTTTACATTATTTGCATAACTCATTACTCTGCATCCATATTTAATTGAGAAATTTCCTTCTTTCGAAAGATTCCTTCCATTTACGACGCCATTTTGGATACCATTTTTAACTAGTCATTTTAATAAAGGATTTTGAATAATTTATTGAAACAATATAATAGATATAATAAATAATTTACTACTATTTAAGATTTTATTATTGACTAAACCAACAAATATGTACAAGTCCTTAAGAGTCATAGTTTTGTAATGTGGAGAGCTGGAGTTCTTTAAAACCTGGGTTACAGACAAAGACTCTTCACACTTGACAGAATAACTGAATTTGTAGTTGGTATATTTTTTATAATTTTACTTATTAATAAAAAAAAACAACTGATTGAACTACTAAAAAAAATACCGTGTGAGAATCGAACCCACGACCATACGACCACGACCAGATTTATTTAGATTATTTCACTTATTATACGAATAAAAAAAAAATCATATATATATTATATTTCATAGAAAGGCTCTAATCCACTGTCAGTAACTGTAATACATAATGCCGGGATCAAAATCGATCGTCGTTTGATCAAAACGTCCTGTCGTAGGCTCAGCTAATGGCTGAACAAACCCCTTGGTTAAACTTTGTTTTCAGTTTTAATATCCACTGAAAATTTATTTCAGTTTATAATTGAGATTGGTTTTTTATGATCAATCTCTATATGTAACTAATTATAGGTCCTTGTTATAATTCTAATAATATATAGGCGACAAATAGAGATATATGTAACTCTTTTTGACAAAAGTCGTTTAGTTATTAGTTTTACCCCACAATGGGATTGTTATTAGTATACGTGGGTTTTATAATTACATAAAAACTAGTATGCTAAGACCAGCTAGTCACAATAGATAATACAAAAAATTTGAAAGCGCGCGCAAAATTTCCCCATGCAAAGTCTATGGGAAAAATTAATTTTTTGACTAATTACTGCAATTAGGCTAATGAGATTTGAGAGTTGTCATTATTTTTCAGCAGTGTAGCATAATGAGACCTTTGATTTGAGCCATCAACGATATTTTTCCCTTTAGTGGTTCTCGAGCTACAGTGTGCCAACGAAATCGCTTCCTGCATTAATATATAAGATATTAAATAATTTGTGCCCACATAGCTTAACAGAGTTTTCTTCTAGATATTACTTAAAAATACAAAAATAATACATATATATAAAGATTCCTAAGAAATATCTAATCTCCAGTTAAGTGAAGGGACTTCAAAAGGCGCCAGTTTAATATGTCTGAGCCAACGCGGAAATCTAGAACTAAAATTACATTCAGATCTAAGCTAATACCAGGAAACCAGAGATGAGTGGCGTTCACTTTCACGTATCTGGTATTAGATGGTTTTGAGACTTTAATGTATTAAGGAATATTTTGTTTAAAATTTGTCCCGTAACAAAAATATTTATTTACTTGTATGTCACTTTCTCACTAATTATTTATGTCAAAGGTGTGACAGTGACAAAACATAGAATATGTTATATAGGGATTATTTTTATTAGTATGGTGTCAGTTGAATTTATTTTATGTTCTGTCACTTTTTATCTAATTTTTTATGTTAAAGGTTTGAAACTGACAAAACAGAATATATTTTGAGAGTTTTAGATTGAATTATTATTTGTGAAAAGCTATCAAATAGGTAATTATTGAAATATATAGGTAAGGTTAGTTTTAGTATTTTTTTTTTGTAACTCTAAACAGTAAAATATAACATTTACTTGAGTTCATCTGGACAATTATATATATATAATTGTCATACATACATTAATTTTATATATAGTACCAGGAAGTAATATATAGAAGAAAACTCTGTTAAGCTATGTGGGCACAAATTATTTAATATTTTTATGTAATTATAAAACCCACGTATACTAATAACTCAAAAAAAACATATGTAATTTAAAAAAAATCGGTCAAGTAGTTTTGTAAGGTTTTAATGCTTTTTTTAAATAACTTGTATATTACATAAATAATCTTTGTCGAATCCACGTCCTTTGGCTCAGCACTAACCACTACACCAATAGGCTGTCCACTACCTAGGCTGGTAAAACCAACGGATCTTATAAATATAAATATAAATATTAATATGAATATATTAATACACCGACCCTCCCTTTGTATGGACAAAGTGCACTTAGAGCTAGGATTACAAAATGGCACACAAACTATTTATAACAAAACAAACTTATTTATTTCATTTATTTTAATATAAATATACTGTAATCCCTTGTAATAAGGATGCTTATTGGATATATTTTAGTTTATTAACCGCATATAGTAAGAATATTTGAATAGATTGAAAATGTATGGATAGAGTTGTGGAGTATTGAAAAGTGCTCGTGAGCGGATTATGTGCAGTGTCGCAGAATGGCGATATGTACTAATAACTAGTGACATGTCATGGCTTTACTCTGTATATATAAACTATATATAAAGCATTTCAGTACACATATATTTATAAGAAATCAATTTTTTCTGCATACTCAACAATTATTTTTTTACATTTAACACAAAAGAATAAAAATAAAACTTGCACTAATATTTCTATATTAAACAAAATATTTTTTTTACATTATTGAGTCTAAACAGACATACATACGCGTCAGAATTATATTCTATAGCATGTTTTGATTATATTTATATTTATAAATGATTCGAACTAGTGATAAGTAAATTAAGATTTATAACAAAAAAAAAAATCTAGATATGTTTTTTTTTATTATATTTATATAAATAAAATATTATTATTATATATATTTGCATAATAGTTCATTATTGTACACTATCATCCCCATGACACGGTGGCAATGAATTCAATTTGAGAGGGATGATGGAGACTCTCCCTCTTTGTACGTCACATATTAAAAGAATTTTTATATATAATGTACTTGTATGTCTGTGTTGAATAAAAACTTAAGCGTTGAATAAAATATATGGTTAAATTCATCAAATAAGGTTCTATAAGAATTTTGATTTCCAAAATGACGTTTATATATTTAAAATGTTAAAATTTACCGCTCAAACTTAATTGCAACTATAAAAATAGAATAGAATTATATTTTATCATATTATTGTTTGTTTTAAAAAAATTATAAAAATATTTTTAAATTGTATTGATATGTCGATTTAAGAGTGAAAAAATATTTATAAACAGGCATACATACATACATACCTACACACATACATACATACATTCTTGTCATATGTAATCAAAGTGTGCATGAGAGTGTAATAAAGCCAAGTCCCCTTATTTGCCAATTATGATTTTTTGTTTGCGGAGGGGTCAGCGTTTTAATTCAGCGTTGGGGTGATTTTTGACGACGAGTTGTTTTTTATATACCATTGACTATATTGTTATGTATATATGTAATTATGACGTCCATAATAATTATTATGATATAATATAATAGATAGACAGATGGATAAACTAAAATTCATTAATAGGAGAATGTTTTTAGAGTTATAATCTAACAAACAGACAAATAAAGGAAAGTAGTTTTTGAGTTATAAGTTGACTAACGGACAATTAAAAAGTGTTTTATTGACCAGTAACTAGAACTAGGTGCGCGAACCAGACCTCAATGTTGCTTCGCTTCGCTCGCAAAATCTCTGTGTGTTTTAGCATATTGAGTGAAGCGAGGTGCAAACAGCACCGAAGTTGTATTAACAAAACGTCGACGCATTCTGTCCTCACCAATTTTCAAGACGAGACGTTACTACATTTTTTTTTTTTTTTTTTTTTTAAACCTCCACCAGACTGATGTCTTTCAGTGTGCAAATTTGGATATTTTGCGGATATTTCGTTTGTGATTGATGCTTGCACAAACGACGCAGAAAAGTCGTTCATAGAGAGCTTCGCTCGCACAGGTCGCTTCGCTCAAGAAAAAAAAAAAAAACTATATACAAAACACACACACACCAACGCACAAACACACACATATACTATAAATCAAAATATTTTCAAAGAAATATTCCCATAAATTGTCAATAGCTCATTAAAGCTCTTGACCATCCCTTGACAGGGGGCAGTTATTATTTTTAATCTCATAATGGCGTTTCAGATTTCATTACGGGGGTTTGCACTGATTAAAAGGGTGGGGAGCATTTTTTGTTGATGGGTGTAAGGGTGATTGGTATATAACATAGATTTTTAAATTGAATTTTGAGATCTATTTCTAATATATATATAATTAATTATGCACCAGAAAATTTTACAACACTTATCAAGATGAAATAATATATAAATATATATTATTTCATCTTGATATATTTAAGTTGTTTTATGAGAGCTACCTCTAAAATATACATACGCATTTAAATTGGATTGAGATCTCAAATATATATGTATTTATATATATATGGTTCAAATATATATATGTTTCGTCTGTGGACATTTCATCTTGATGTGAAGCCGCTAAAGATGTAAATACCAGTCGGTGGTCTGACAAACAAGCATTAGCGAAGAGTCTATTTGTCTTTCATATATTTCTAAACTCGTCACAGACTAAAAGACGAATATCTCAGTATAAAACGTCGTATGTATCGTTCAGTTAAAACTCGTCGTACTCGCTCAGACGAAATCGTCGGTTATTAGAATGTACTTACGTCGTTTTAATATATACGTCGGCTTGGTAAAGGTAGGTTGTGTGTTAAAATAATTAGTGGTTCAGGAGACCTCCGCTGGTGGCGCTAGTGATAAGTGATGCTTCCCTTTATGATGGATTCTAGATCTTAAATAACTATAATATAATGTAAAGTTTCTTGATCCAGAATTTCTATTATTTATAGTAAACCGGCTGTACTTAAAACTACTATTAGCATTTGCCCGACCAGTTTCGAACCAATTCGGGGTTATTCGTGAGCTTTGAGCATGGCGGAATCACAGCGTGAACCCTAGTAGTAAAACTGGTCCCTAAAATTCGATAATAATAACGTGAGTACATCCGAATAATTATATTTAATATAATATAATGTTAACATTATAATAAAAGTTTATATATAATAGAATATATTTATTTGTATGTAATAAATATATTCTATTATATATAAACTAAACTAAAACTTTGCATCCATATCAGTGATCATTCGGGCACCAATTTTAAGAGTAAGGAGAGCCTATTTTGATACAATACTTATCGAAATAAACTCTTCTGGTCTGAGAAAAACAAAACAAACTTAGCTCAGTATTTTTTTATTGTAATCACTGTATTAAAACGTCAAATATTTTGACGTTTTTGAAACAGTGAATATATTTATATATTTTTAAATATGTTTCTCAATTTTAAAGATTTTAATCAATTAATAATAACCAGTCGTTGCAAGTAGCATTCACAAGTATAACGCAAGGATATATAACAAAGTATGGAAACTAAAATAAATATATATAATTAAAAGGTACATACACACCACTCTCGAACAAACAAACTCACTAACAAACATTGACTGAGGTAAGTCCAGTAGCATTTGAACAGTCTGCTAATAGACCCATGGTATGTTACTTCGAATCTGTTTTTTTGTTTGGTAAATGTGTGAATATCTCAAAAAATATTATTATTTTATTATAATATAATAATATTATAATCCATCAATAAATCAATAAAATAATAATAATATCTATATATATAATTTGAGATATTTTAGCAAAATTATAAATATAGTAGTATCTATCAAGATTTATCTATATTATTATTTTCTAAAAAGATGTAAAAAAATGAAGTCAATCAGTCGATCAATCGAGCAATCAGTAAAATAATAATAATATCTATATATATAATTTGGGATATATTTTAGCAATATTATAAATATCGTAGTATCTGTAAAGGCTTATCTATATTATAATTTTCTTTTAAGAATAAAACAATAAAGTCATTCAATCAATCAATCGATCAATCGATGAACAAAACAAATTTCGTTGCTTAAGCAAAAATATCGTATATTAAAAATAAGGCACCGCAAGTTTTCTAACACCAAAGGAAGAATTCCGTAAAATCAGTGAATAATTTCAAAAAGTCGCACGCAATAAAAACCTTTTACTGCTTTTGTCATTTTTATTATTAACCCAAAAAGCATAGTCAATATGAACTTTGTATAGAAAAATAAACCTTATCTCATTGTAATAAGGACGAATAATATTATAACTATCACTGTATGTCAAAATAATTCATTTTTTCAAAGAAAATTGTACCTTATTGTATTATAATAAGGGTGAATATTAATGTAATTATCAGTATATGTCAAAAGATGCAAATTTTTAAAGAAAATCGTACCTTATTGTATTGTAATAAGGACGAAAATTATTATAATTATAAGTGTATGTAAGAATGATTCACTTTGACGCATAAAAGTTACGAATTAATAAGGACAACAGCTTACAAAGAAGCCATTTTGCATTGTATTGTGACAGTCTTGCTGAAGACGCCGCTTTAGTGAATTAGGAATATGACAGAAGTGCCATTAATTTATAATAATAATATAAATATATTTTAAGTGTATTTAAAACAGTAAAATAACAAAATGGTACAAGTTTGAAGGATATATATATCTTTTAATACTAATTGCCTTTCTCATTAATATATTTATTATCAGTACAAATTATTCTATGTTTCGTCACTTTCTCGCTAAAGACTTACGTCAAAGGTGTGAAGGTGACATAACAGAGAATATATTAACAATTTGTTTTAGTAAGAGGGTTAAAGTCTTAAATAATCTCCACGAGTATAAAAGAAAAAAAAATTGTTTAATCTATCAAAAATCTCGGATTAATTTTAAAAAAATATTTTGTTTATCTTCATATTAAATAAAACCGTGTGTCCGTAGATGGAACAGCGGGTAACAGCTAGTATGATAAATAAATATTTGAATGGATTCGACAATAATTTGCATAGTAATATAAGTATATATATTTAATACTCGCGTACTAGAGACAAAATTTATCGTGTAAGGTGTCACAAAGTACAAATAAGAGACAAAAATTTCACCGACACTTGATACAACTATTTATCTATCACAAAATCAACTGACAAATGAGAATCGCACCCACGACCTTTGCAATAGCTACCAACAACTATCAAATATTAATAAAAACCTGTCTATGAGATACATAACTCTGTATCCGTTGTACATCAGTGTAAATTTTGGTTCAGAGTGTCGTTATTTTAACACTACAACGCTAATTGGACACTTAAGGGTTAGAGTTAAAACAGTTTTTATCCGGGGGCCTGAGAGACCGGCACGGAGCTCTCTCATCTCGCCGACCTTATCATAAATTAATAAGAATTCAGAGATTATTCATCTCTGATATAGATTTGAAGATATTATATAATTATTTTCATATATTATTTATATATAAAATGTATTTTTAGTTGTCAGTTTTTCTGTCCGCAGTATCCTTCTACGAGTTTCGAACGAAATAGTGGACTATATTATATATATATGTATACCTGTGTAGGCAAAGCCGTGAGCCTTTTGTCTCTATTGGTGTATAGTTATTAATATTAATTTTATGACTGATATATCTAAATTGTAATATTTTTAATTTATCAGTATTTATATCCTCATATCTTTCTATAATAAACAGTTTGACAGATTTTGCTGAACATTATTAGATGATAAGAATGTGTTTGAAATAATGGTTTATATTATGTGTATGCTATATAAAGTGCGGATAGAGTTGTATGCAAAATCTAGTAAGAAATTTTAAAATCAATGTGTCTTGATATCAATTTATTTAGTTAATATAATGTACTACTGGATGCTCTATGATTATTTATAGCTCTATTATTTATAGGTGTATTTATAACTAGCAGTTCCACCCGACTTTGTCCCCTATTGCTATGTCTGTGTAAATAACACAAAATGTATTACATACAATTTTATGCTTAAATTCTAGTTAAATAGAAATAATCAGTTTTAATGTTTCCTTTCTTATAAAAATCTATAAGATGATTTAAGAAGAACTATTATTACATAAAAACTTCATCAAATCCATGGTCTTTTTCGAACAAAATAAAACGAAAAATCTTTGAAAACTATACTTATATATATGGCGTATTAATTATTTTCAACAAATATATTTATATACAGACAACCTTGTTACTATTTTATTATATATATAGATAAGATAATTTCGTTAAGATATTTCTGAAACATCTATTACCAACCATTTGAAGTGACCTCTGAATTTCTTAAGGAAGTGACATAATAGTAGGTCTAAATTATACTGGTGGGGTTTTATACTGCCAGTTGTCATGCGATACGTGAATTATGGTGTCTTATGGGGTTTGGGATATCTTTTATGTTCTGGTAAGGTAATAGGTAAGATATATAACCATAGGTTTATAACAAGCCTAATATATTTATTATATATAATTATCCGGTTGTACTTGTTACTATCGGAATTTTTCAGACTAGTTTCAACCCATTCAGGGTTATTCATGAGTTTTGAACTTGGTGGCGTGAACTGAATATGTATATTTTTTTATTTATATAATTTTTATTTTGAACCAATACCAGTGATCACTTGTGAACGTCAATTTGAAGAGTCAGGAGAGTCTATTTTGATACAAATATTTATCGAAATAAGCCCTTCTGTTGAGACACTCTCCAAATTAAAGTTAAGGCTACGAGGGTTCAAAACGAGACGTGGTCTAAGAAGAACCACACAACAATATGCCAGGTATTTTTTTTATTGTGATCAATGTATTACAAACGTAAAAATATTTAATTAACAATTTGAGAACAATTAGAACCATCACAATTAATTCGACGTGATGCACCAATGTTTTTAGTAAAAAAAGTAAAAAATATAAAATAAAGGAAAAAAAAATAGTTTTGCGATATTTTGAAAGAAAACGTTTTAAGTATGAAGATGTTTTAACAACGAACCTATTTGAAACAGCAGTGGATGACATTAATATTTATTTAAGAATTGAATCTACTACCTTTGGCTTAGAAGGTTACTAACCACTAGACCAACAGTTCTTCAAAACTATACTAATATTATAAAGCTGAACAATTTGTTTGTTTGACAATAGACAGGTTCACGAGAAAGGTTATATATCCTTACGCTACTTATAAATAAAATAATAAATAAAATCGTTTGTCGAGTGGAACCGCGAGTAACAGCTAGTCTTTTAATAAAAATTTACTAACATTAAAACTTTTAGAGCATATTTTGGTTTGTAAGAAATATATTCGTAACATATATGTATATGTATATATATATGTTCAGAATATAATTACATCACTTTTAGGGTTGAATCCCTTACCGTATAATTTGGAAGCGTCACCCTCAATTTGCAAAACAAATTAGCCCTTCTTGAGGACCTCCCTTATATAAGCTTAATTTAAATTCTTAGCTGAACCTTTTCGTTTTAATGAAATATAATATATATAATACTGTGTTTATGTTTGCTTGTATATAACTCAAGATTTATAATTCGTTTCATAAAAAAAATATCCTTTTACTAATAAAAATATACTAATACATTCTTGTTTTGTCACTTTTACACCTGTGATGCAAGTCAATGGAGAGAAAGTGACAAAAAAGGTCCTGCTAATAAATATTAGTAAGAATATATGTTTTTTAAAAAATAATTAAAATAGTTTCTAAATTATTATTATTTTTTTTATTTTAATGATTTTAATAAAATAAACCAAATATAGAAGACCCAACTAATTTTGATACTTTAATAGATCGATATACCTACAGTAATCTCAAAAGACATTATGGGGTTGTTATCAATGGCGCCACCTGGCGGTTCCCATGGAGTTCCCATAACACTATCTTATGAAAACAGAAGTTTGACTGTTTTCGAGCTATTTCTGTGAAATTTGATACAAAATTATGTTTATTTTAATTACATTTTTTTACAACTATATAGTTAAATATTTTATAAATATCATTTACTTTAAAAAAAATAATTTAATAAAAAAAATGTATAATCAAAAAAAAATTGTCACTATCTTCCATTGGTACAGTACATAACCCCCTCAACCCCCCTTAACCCCCACCAACCCCCAAACTCACGATTTCTAATATTTAGCAAGACAAAGCATGATTAACAATCACCCCACTGAATTAATAAGCGACGTAATTGAGATATTTGCGTTCAACCCCTGTTATTTGAGTAAGGATTGAAACTTGGGCAAGCGTGAGCTGAGACGCCATTTTATAATCATTTGTTTGTGTGAGATGGGGTTAGATATATTACAAGAATGTTTGCATGAGAAATCGATGTAAATAAGAACTTTATATACATATATTAAATATATCATATTAATATCTGTCTGTACAATACTATCTGCATTTGATAAAATAGTTTCTAACCCATTCGAGGTTATTCATGAACTCGGATTCATGGTACAAGTTCCTGAGACTAGTTTTAGAGGATATTCTTGGAAATAAGCAGGAATATAGAAGAGTAGAAGGAAAAAATGAGTTTCTTGATGTTTCAAAGAAAAATTGTCGTATACATACTTGTTTGTACAAGTGAATACTATCTGCATTTGCTCAAATAATTTCGAACCAATTCCAGGTTCATGAGCTCAGATCATGGTGTGAACTGGGAAATATAAACATAGCTATAAAAAATGGCCGATAGTACTAATTACAAATACTAGTTCTAGAGGATACTTTTGAGAATACGCAGAAATGAAGAAGAGTAACAGGAAAAGTTGAGTTCCTTGATGTTTTAAATACAATTATAGATATAATAACTATATAAGAAGCCAGTACTGCTGTCAGTTAGTTTATATTAACCAGCTTGTATGAACTACTTGCTTTAACTAGAGTTCAAATTTATAAAATGATTTGTCACAATATTTATTTATTTATTTAACAATTATATGTCTGATAATAAAATATAATAGTAATTCTTACAAAGTCACTGCCTAAAATCTCTTCCAGCAGACCTGTGAAAGGAGAGTTGTAATTAAAAAGCAGTATGTATAATAAAAAAAAAATCAAAAAAGGACTGTAAATAAAATAACTAAAATCAATATTAAACTAACTAATTTAAAACTATAATATAAATGTATTGATTATGATATATACCTATTATTGAGTAGTTGAATAAAATAGATTTTTTTAAGAAATGTTTATTTTAAATGTATATTTAGTAATAATATAGTTTTGTATGAATCAAAATAATGGATGTTAGAAGTATATGAAATGAATCTTGATTTGTACATATTGATATATGATGAATGACATTTGAGAATGACTGAAGTAATAAAAATTTTGGATATTTAATTAAAATAAGTGACAAACATACATTACATAGTTATAAGTCATAATATATGTATGAAAGAGATAGTTTTCAAAGTATCTGTGATAGATGGTTTGAGCGGGTTGAACATGTACCAACAAATTTATTAAAGAAAATATTTCAAAAGCTATATAAATATATAAACTTGAAAATATATCAAAGAAGCAAAATACCAAAATGGCGAATTATAGAAAATAACATATCATTGAAAATTTCATATAAAAATCATAAAAATATCTTTAAAAAAAAATCCAAATACAAACAAGATATATAAAAAGTTGCTATGTCATTGAAATAACAAACTAATAATCATAAATATATATCTAGTAGGTGTGCAATAATTGTAAATATAACTCAATGCTCAAGATGGTTCGATCGCTGTAAATCACATTTTATTATAAAGTACTGTCATCTTCAGTTAATAGATGCTACAGACAACAAAATATTTAAAAAAAACTATTATTAATAACTATAATAATGTGTATGTTTGTTGTTTTGTTTGTCTGTGTATCTCCTAAGCCGATTTTGATGCGCATTTTTAAATAAAAATCTTGTCTGTCGGCGTTTAGATTTTAAGATATTGTTGGTGGTATTATAACTATTTACTTTTAAGTCGATTTTTAAGCTAACGAATATTTTCTTTAATTATATGGTTTTTTGTAATATTTTTTAATATTATCTGTCCTTTTGTCATTATTGTATTGACTCATAAAGTCATATTAACAATATTTGTTTTATAAATAATATTAATATCTGCTGTCTGTACGTATCGCGTGACGGCACCAGCTGTCATTGAAACTTCATATACTCGCTGGATAGAACATGTTTGTTCCCGCTAATTGTCCACTGCGCTTTTGTGTGCATACACAAAAACAAGAATCAATTTCATATTAAAAACAATAATAAAATAAAAAATACTAGGAGCGTGTAATAGACCTCAATTTTGACTCGCTGCGCTCGCAAAATCTCGGTATGTGTTATCATATTGAGCGAAGCGAGGTACAAATAGCACTGAAGTTGCATTTAGAAAAAGTCGACGCATTCTGCCCTCAACAATTTTTAAAGATGAGATTATTTATCACAATTTTTGGATTTAATTTTTTATTGATAATTTTATTTCTGAAATCATCACCAGACTGATGTCTGTCAGTGTGCAATATTTGGAAATTTTCGGATATACCGTTTTCGATTGATGCTTGCACAAAGGCTGCAGAAAAGTCTCTCATAGAGAGCTTCGCTTAATTATAGAAAACTAGAGAACTAATAGTCTAAAAATATATAACACTAGTTAGTGCTTAGTAAATTGTATAATACTTTAATAGAATTCGTTTGAGAGCTGTCATTTTGTCATTGTTAACCTCCTCCTATAGCGTACACCCACTTTTAATTCAGTCTTTGAGTTGACAGTTGACACAATACACTGAAGGGTTAACAAAGGGCTGGGACAGGCCTTCGAAGGGTTAATTGCTATGGGTGCATATCAAAAAGGGTATAAAAGAACTATTATATTTATATTAGTATGATTATTATAATTTTATATATAGATCCCCTCTACTATATATATATATGGACGGATGTCGCTTGCGGTGCTTGGTAGGTCGAGTTAAAAATATTAATTCTACTAGAAACATGAAGACTTCACGTCGAATTGATCAGTTCTATTTGTTTATTAAATATTTTGTTGTTTGTGAAACAGTGATCACATTAAAAAATACTGAGCTGAGTTTGTTGTATAGTTCTTCTCAGAGCAGGGTATGTCTGGAATCGTGGTAGCCTTAGCTTGAAGTTGGAGAATGTCTCAATAAGTATGATATCAAAATAAGCCCTTCTGTCACTTGCATTTAACGTACACAAGTGATCCCAGTGATCTAAGTGGAAAATAACTAAATAAATAAGTAAACGAGGTATTACTCCCGGATTCACCCGCGTATAATCTAATATAACCATTCTTATTAACCTGATTATCATAATCAGAAAGATTTTTTCTAATTCTGTAGTTAAAAAACATAAAGTTAAAACAAACAAACTTTAATATTAGTATAAATATATTTTTTATTTATCCAAAATGTCGATAATATCCAAAATTAATATTATATTGTCAAGTAACGAATTCCGGTCGCGAAATTCCCAATTTGCGGTTATATTTTGTTTGTGGTTGCGCAAGCGCATGTCTCGATTGTCGCTATAATTTGTATCATATGTTGTTTCTAATTTATCAACTGGTAATTTCCAGTGATCTTAGATCGTCAAAGCAATTATATACAACAGCTTGATGACGAGTTAGAAATAATTATATAAACTATATGTTCATAAACACTAGATTATTCCCACAGCTTCGCCCGCGTTGCTTCCAGTAATCCTTTTTTTGTGATCATTATAAAAAGTTAGTTATTCTTATTATTATTATTAACCAATAGTGTTGACCTCATTAAGTCAAGCGTCATTGGTCTACTCCAATGGTCTATATTTGAATCAATATTGGAACCAGCTTTGATACCAACTGCACACAGACAGACAAAAGGGTAGCTTTACCCATCTTACTATGATATGTATATATTATGTTTTTCCATAAATAACTCAACTTCAAATAAAAATGTAATTTTAAAATAACTCATTAAAGCTAAGTGATGGTTGTTATTACAATTACCTGAAATACGTCAATTTACCGCCCAAATTTGCATAATTTGTGTTAACAGGTCCCCTGAGGGTAACTATTAACATATTAAAAGAAATATCAATTAATTGTTTCAATATCAACGCTTATAAATTATATTTTAACTAGCTGTTACTCGCGGTTCCACTTGCGGATAAATGATTTTATTTATTATTAATATAGTTAAAAGTAGCAATAGATAAAGGTAGGATATAGTTTTCTTAGCCTGCCTATCATAATCGAAAAGAATTTTTCAAATCCATCCAGTTCCATTTCAGTCCATTCATCCAACAAACAAACGAACATACAAACAGACAAACAAACAAATGGACAAATGAACAAACAAAAAAGTCTGCAGCTTTATAATATTAATATAAATTTTAATATAAAATAAATATTAAGTAATAAGATAATATTATTTTAATAAAAATAAAAAATAAAATATTTTAATATTACTCATTACTTACCTGTGTCAGGTAACGTCACTAGTCACCTGTCATAAGGCGGTGTCACACGAGGCGCGGGTGTCGGCGACATCGCGACACACGCTATTAATCACGACGCTTTGTCGCGTAAATTGAACCATTTATAGAAAATTGCTGCAAACATACGTGAAGTTAAATTGGATGTAAATTACTTTTCTAGTAAACAAATTGAACGTGTTTTCTTGCAATGTATATGATATATATAAAAGAGCTAATTTTTTTTCATTATATTTCGAAACGATTTTTTTTGCGTTTTCATATATAATCTACGTTTCTTTACATTTTTGTAGTCGTTTTTTTTGTGTTATATTATTAAATAATTCCTTTTTATTATTGTTTTTTTTTAACATTTATGGTACTTCTTTTTTATTTTATTTATAATAGGCATATATATATTTATGATATAAAAATTTTTGTCTACACTTCATTTCTCTCCAAAGTGAGAAAAAACTACAAAGCTTTTAAAACTTCTTTTTTATATATAAAATAGTTTATACTTTCTATTCACTATACTTAAAGTAAGGCATAATATCAAAAGAAGATTATAATAACTAACCAAGCTACTAGTTTTGTAATGCTCTAATATTTACAAAGCCTTAAATGATTCTAACTTTATGACGATACCAAAATGGCAGATTTATAAATAACGATTATATAGAAACGGGAAATACTATAGCTTTATTTCTATAGAAGTTCTTTTAATAAATAAATATTATTATGAATTTATTTATTCTACATATAATGTCTATTAATTTATAACATACCAATAAGATTAATATAATATACAATATTTGAAAATGTCTGTTTAAACTCATCAATCTTTTTGTACCAAAGCATATAAATACCGTAATATAAATAATGTCAAAACACATCTGTTTCGTGAAGGGAGCATTTGAATACCCATAAATCGATATTATGACCCTTCATTGTTATTAATAATATCAGCAGATGCGCTCCACACCTGAGCGGAACGTATAAATCATATTATTTTAACTAATTCGTGTTTTCGACAATTACATTGACACAAAACTTAGTTAAGATAAAACTTCGTTAAGACAAAACTAAATTAAACTAAAATTACACTGCCACAAAACTAAGTTTAACTAAAATTACATTGCCACAAAACTAAGTTTAACTAAAATTACATTGCCACAAAACTAAGTTTAACTAAAATTACATTGTCACAAAACTAAGTTTAACTAAAATTACATTGCCACAAAACTAAGTTTAACTAAAATTACATTGCCACAAAAAAGAGTTAAACTAAAACTATATTGACCCAAAACTAAGAAAAAATAAAATTACATTAACACAAAGCTAAGTTAAGACAAAAGTAAGCTAAAACAATACTAAGTTCAGATAAAACTAAGTCAAAACTGATTTAAGATAAACCTGAGTTAATGTCTAAAAATATAATCCTAAAAAGTTAATAACAAAGGGCGTGGAAACATCGTTAACAAAGGACCTTGAAATTTAATGACGTTTGCTCCAAATCATTAATCTATGATGACAAAGGGTCTATTACAAGAGGTTTATTTAGTTTTTTAAAAGGATTTTGAATGTCACGCCTTGTTCGAGAAGATTGAAGAGAATTGATTTTTTTATCGATATCAAGATAACTATTTTATATATGACAATAGACACTTTTTAATATTTAAAGGAAGTTAATATGTATAATACATAACAAACAAAAAATGTGTTGAGGAAACGGTCCGTTACATCCTTTAATCTTATCCGTTCCTTTCTATATATTTTTAGATTGCTATCGAGCAAAATCGAGTTTTAATCGATACTGCTTAACGACAATCAAAAACTGACTTTATTTTCTGATACAAAATCGGTTTTCTTAAAGATGACTTAAGATATTTTATCTTTATGATATATGAGTTGAGCGAAGGTTTCTATGACAGACTTTTCTACATCCTTTGTGCAAGCAAAACGGTAAAACGGTTTATTCGAAAATTTCCAAATTTTACACACTGATAGACAGCATTCTGGTAATGGTTTTAAAAGATATTCAAAAAAATAAAAGAAATGTAATAATTTGTTTCATCTTGAAAAATAGTTGAGGGCAGAATGCGTCGACGTTTTGTAAATACAACTTTGGTGCTGTTTGCATCTCGCTTCGCTCAATATGATAACACATACCGAGATTTTGAGAGCGATTTAAAATTGAGTTTGCTTTCCTAATTACATAAAATAAATAATTCTTAACGATATTTTAATAGATCATCAATTAATAGAAAAACAGTAACACAGGAGTGTGAGCCGCATACCATCGAAACAAGCGCATAATTACAGATATCACATATACGAATGTAAATGCAATGTTCATAAATCATGTTGCGGTCATCTGCCGCCCGCGGCGCTGTCGACGTGCCACCAGTATAACATGACCCACCTTACATATAGCATCATACCAGCCGAGGGATTATATAATCTGGGTGGCGTTTCGAACGTTCAACAGTTCACGAATCCAGTGTAATAAGAGCTTATGAGTGTCTTGAATTGTTGTGGACGAAAGATCTAAGTTATCTGGGTGTTCTTCAAATGTACGGTGTTCTTTTTTTAGTCGCTGGCTGACAGATGTAATGTTGCCATGTGTTTGGAAGGGATTTATATCTGCCTACTTAAATGGATTAATAGCGTTTAGAAAGTTCTAAACAATTAATAATTAATGCAGATGTTTTAATAAATGGTAACATCGTAATGGTACCAGAAAATTGGTATAACCCTTGTTTATCGTTTCGAAACACTTTAGAGAATATTTTACAGTTTCCAAAATTTGTTTTATCAAAATACATATCTATATTGTAATTTTGTTTATAAAAAATTACAGTTTTTTTAATGGCTTTTTTCTGATCTGTCAGATACCGTTCCGAATTCAATTTAAACTCATTAAAATCGATTCTTTTTATCCCGCTGACTCGATTTCTCGTAACTGTCAACACTGGCCGTTTTTAAATACTTAAACAAAAAAGCTAAATGTAATATCTCAGTTACACAACGCAGTTCCAATTTTGAATTTGAAGCTTTTATTGTAAGACCTTTTATAATAAAAAAAACTAAGTGTAATATTCTTCTAACACGATGCAGTTCCAAATATGAATTCTGAAGTTTTTATAATGAAAAAAATAAATGTAATATTTCTGTTACAAAACGCAGTTCCAAATTTGAATTCTGAAGCTTTAGTTGTAAGTTTAAAAAAAAACTAAACGTAATACACGAGGGTATTTGAATTTCGAATTCTGAGAAGGTAGTTATCGTTATCTCCAATCTTTTGATAACCGATTTGATTATAACGTGTCAATATGGTTTTATAATGTATATATTTGCTTTTATATTTATTGGGGGGGTGGGGGGGTTATTTATTAAATTACTCAGAGTAAAAAAATATGAGTAAAGAAATATTTTATTGATCTATGACATTCAATAAATAAGTTATAAATAAATAATATTGTATATATAATTAAATTAGCATATATATCTAGATTTTACAGATAGTATATATATAGGAAACTATTCAAACAATCACCTCACAAACATCGATCTGATAAAACCAAATAATTGAATTCAATTTCTGCCTTATTTATATCTCTTCATACAGATAGCATCTTGTTTATCCAAATATATATAAAGAAAACACAACTTTATTATGTAGATATAAGGTTCAAAATTGCTTAAATTATATTATTTGTATTGACTTTGTAATCAAATTTCAATGTTACTTATTTGTTAAAAAGAAGTTAAAATAGTAATAAATTTTAATTCAATTTCTTTCAAAGAATTATTAAAATACCTGTATTGCCTTTTTATTCAAATGTCAATGTTACTTTTTTGTTAAAAAATATAAGTTAATATAGTAATATAGTTTAATTTAATTTCTTTCAAAGATTTTTTAAAATTCCTTAAAATTTCTATATAGTTGTATACTTATTTATATTGTAAACTTTATACGTTACTTATGTCGGCACTTCATACTAAATACTATAATTTATAATCCCCCCCCCCTTTTTTTGTTATTTGCAATTGACAATACCGAATACTTATATTATATAGCTAGTTTATGGGGAATAATTTTTTTTTTATCTACTACAAAAATATTTCTATATATTAATCGATGCGGAATTTTATACTAATTCTAAAAATATTAACACTCATGACGATTTAAAAGTTTTCCTAGAAGTTATGATGCAAAAACTACAAATTTAAATATTAAAGTATCTGTTGAATAAACGACAAATTTAACGAATTATTATTAGTATTATTATTAGTAATTATTATTAAAACCGGACATTTTAATTTACTTTTAATCGATTATTTGATAGTTTTAAATAAATCAGAAATCAATCACAATATCTATAATAAAATTGCTATCAGTAGTAATTAAGATCGATTCGTCGCGAGCCTACCATCACCACCTACCACCATTAAACAAGTTTACAACCACTGCTGTTGAAACACATAAACGAACAAAACTAATTGCTTTTAGCCTGAGCTAATCGATGTATGAGCTTGTATGTATAAATGAAAGCCTGATTAGTTCTGAGTTTGTTATACTATATATGTATTTATATGTAAAAAAAATGACATGATATATTTATACGTAATTTTTAAATTAATTTACCAAAAAAACTAGACAAAGAAACGAAAGTAATACTGAAAAAAAAATAAAAAAACTAAGAAAATATACTCTTAGGTAAATATCATTTAAAATGTAATTTTTTAATTAGGTATTTATTTTAATTTTTTTTTAGTAAATTTATGTTATGTAAGCGAAACATTAACTAATGCACTCATACACTCAATATATTATTATTTTAATATTGTTTTGGTCAAATATTTAAATGTTCACAATATTAGTAATCTACTTGACCTAACTTAAGAAATTGTATAATGTAATGGTTCCTTAAGTCAAGTGAAGCACGCGATAGTATATATGTAGCTATATCTTATACATATATAACTAAGAGCGCGAACCAGATCTCAATTTTGAGTCGCTGCGCTTGCAAAATCTCGGTATGTGTTATCATGTTGAGCGAAGCGAGGTGCAACACCACCGAAGTTGCATTTACAAAACGTCGACGCATTTTTATATTTTTTTACACCTAAATTTATAATTTTTTTTAAAACCACCACCAGACTGATGTCTATCAGTACAAAATTGGAATTTTTTCAGATTTATCGTTTTTGATTCATGCTTGCATAGAGGATGCAGAAGTTTTTCATAAATCTCAATTGTACAATCTAGGTTTTACTAAATTGTATGTTAGAAATCGTGGTTTTTATTACTAAATAAGTAATAAAACTTGTTTAACATTTCGTAAATACTATTTAAATATATATTAATATATTAATAACATATTTATTTACATTAATTGTGAAGATATCTTTAACTCTCTTCATATAGCTTTTATTTTGGTGTAATATATTTTATTATATATAATATTTATATAAAAAAAGATAGAAAAAGTTTTATTTGGGACATACACTTTACCACACAGTAAGATAAAATGTTCTTAACTGAAATTAAAACAAAAAATTTAACATATAAAAATATAAGTAAAAAATAATAATAATAATAAAAAAAAACACAAATTCTATTATATCTTATATTATATTTTGACAACCCTGGGTCACTTATCCAAAGTAACGCCACGCCTTACCACAATAAGAAAAAATGAGGTCAAACGACATAAGACGGGACTGGATCGATACAGCTCGCCCGGGAGTCTACACAGTGTGACCTATCTATTGATGTGTGCAGTGCTGGCTGTATATTACTCATATTACCTGTTACCTGTCTAGTGCGATGATACCTTAATAAAAAACTAACCTCTATTTATCTGTTCTATTTGAATTTCAAATTCGAAACCATTAAAATTTATTCTAATTTTAAATTGATGTTTGCTGGCTTTATAGGACTTATCTTACCTGTGACGTTACGAGTGATGATACCTTAATAAAAAACTTACCTCGATTTCAAATTTTCATCGAAATTCTATTCGAAATTTAAATGTAATAAACATACCTTGTTTTTTTTGTGTTCTATTTGATATTCCAATTCAAAAGTATAATTTTAATTTTAAAATAATAATGAAATCCACGTGCATTCAAAAACAGAATGCTCTAGCCCCGCCTAGTGTGACAAAAGGGACCAATCACAGATGTCGCATGACCGCCCGCGACAACATCAGCCAATAGCAAACGTCGTCCGTACCCAATGACATCGAGTTGACAAGATTGAGCGAAGTCAACTCCCTGTCACGTGGTTGGTGAATAGGAGTTTTTTGTTCAGATTTATATTTTTTTACTGCTTTTTTTGTGTAATTTTCTTAAGATTTTAAATTCCTACTAATGATTGAACACATCTAATACTTATAAGATGTTTAAACGATACTAACAAAGAATATTTTGCCCAAAATAGGTACTATATAGGTTATTATAGAACTTAGAAAATCTTTTCTAGTTCAATACTAGGGCAGCCATCAAGCAAGCGGGGAAAGTTCAGCGAAATGAAAAATATATCACGAAAACTTTTACTTGACATTATGTCTGCAATTAAAAAAAATGATGTATGTCAGTCATAGTAAGAATTTGCTATTTGAACGTGTAAAAAATTTGATAATAAAGTTAATTGAAAATTACTCTTAATCTACAATTACAATTTTTGTCAAAATCTATAGAAAGGTATGCATGTGATATCAATTTTGTTTAATATAGCTTGATCGGTGTAAAAGGAGATAGCGGACACAATTTGATCGACTTGACTGACAAAGAGCTTCGCTTCGCTCAATATTAGGAAATAACCTAACCTACTAGATTGAGTATAGAGGTAGATAGTTTCACTTGTTATACTCAAATTTCCAAACAGTCATTAAACTATACCATTTACTAAACACTATCTGTTCAAAAAATAGTGAGTTAAAAAATATATAGCAATTAGTGCACTATTTTTTCATATTTACTAGTACACTAGTTAGTGCTTAATAAATTGTATAATATATGCGTAAAAATAACAGTAGGTAAAGATAGATTTATATGAGGTATATAAAGAACATACAATTAAATAGGCAATTTTTTTGCCTATTTAGTTACCTATATAGGTACTTATTAGTTTATGATGTGTCTAATATGTTATAGGTTTCCAATAAGATATAATAACAGCTTTGAAAGTCAGATATATTTTCATATACACATATATTGTACTTTGGTCTATACTTACATGTTCTCAAAAGTCCATAAAAAAAGTGGGTAAGAAACACTATGGATACTATATTAACTAATCTTTAATATTATTAGGTCCAACATATATTTTTTTTATTTCATATAGATTGTACTTGTCTTACATCGATCTTTGATTTAAAGTTTTTTTTTCTTATATATATGCATATGCTTATGCTTTATTTGTAACAATTTTCATATACTTATGATTTTGTATTTAAAATAATTTGTTTAAAAATTAATTAGTTTTCGTTAAAAAAAGTTATGTTATTTTTTATAGTAAATAAATTATAATATTATTAAATGTACATTTTTTTGACTATAACATATAACATATATAATATATATATGTAAATCTACACTTGCATTACTCCATAAGTCCATGAAAACATCGAATTAGAAACTCTATTAATACATATATTTACTTATAAATAATTATATTATATATTATTGTAGCCACTAATTAATACATAATATATAATTAGTTATTATTCAAGTCTAGTTTATAAAATATTATAATAACTGTATTATAATACCACGTGTCTTCTTTATATGATTCTCTTATATTTATAAGGTTTTTAAGGATTTTAACGTCAAGTAGTAATTACTTATTAGAATATTATTCTTATCAGAAGAGTGAATGAAGGTGATTATATTATAATAATATATCTAATAGGTACTTAGGTATTTTTAGAATATAATAAATATATATGTATATATATATTAATAAGTAATATATATGTATTATAGTTCGTAGAAGGTAGATATTTAGGTAATATTTTTTTATTAAGATTTTTTTTTTCTTACATTTAAAGTTAAGTCAAAATAGATATTGCTATAAAGATTTTTTAATAACATATCCTAAAAAGTCATAGAAAAATATTAATTCATATATAGACTGCCTCAAACCATCTAATATCTAATATCTATATCTCAAATTTTCAATGTTACGAATGCCATCTGGAGCCAAATTGTATCAACATGAGTCTGCAATTAATATATAACTGTGTTTCTTACAGCATATGTTATTTATATATTAACGAATCATTATTATATGTACTAGCTGTGAACTGCTTTTAGTCGTGTATAATCTACTACTATATAGCCTTTTACTTCTATATCTCTCCTTACTCAGTAACTTGCCTATCATAGTAAATATTTTTAAAATCCTATAGTTTTAAATATTAATTTGTTGAACTAAACAAACTTTTTCTTTATAATTTTAATATAATATACACAATGCATTAAACAAAGTAATTATAATACTATATTATAATTAAATATATTATATAATTCCTAAAATGAAAAATATACATTAATATTATTTTATATATTATGTCTATAACATACAGAAAAAGCCAATATTTTTATTACAAATATATTTTAGTGGGGAGTGAACCCACTACCACTACATAATAATTGAAACTAAAACCACTAAGCTGTTCAGTTAATAATGTTTGTATTGAAAAGTTATATATATTCGATTTTCTTATGATTAATTACAATATTTTTTGTGATTTTTTTTTACTATTTTGTAAATTGTTTATACTTTTATTATATAGATACTATATTTTTATAGTAAAATATATTATGTATAAAGACATGTATATAATACTTCTAACATATTTTTTTAATATAAAAACTAAAAAACTAAAGAATAGTCTGTCATCATTAAAAAAACTACGTTACAATTAACAGCTTCCAAAAAGTCATTTCATGCAAAATTAAAAGTCCTATCGTTTTAGTGACAGCCGTCACACCCTGTATAGGATTTTTTAATCTCGATATATTTAATATTTGTTATACAATTTTGGACCTTATGTCTTTGTAATAGAGTATTAATTATATAATAATAAATGACATTTGCAACGTCATGGTCTGGATTTTAAAACGGTTTTTTGTCATTAGAAAATGTCATGAGAAGAAAAAAGGAAAAAATCTACAGGAGTTTTTTTTTCTTTATTAAACTATATGAAGTAGATAATAAAAAATTGACTTGTTCCAGGTTCGATTTCTGTTGAATATAAAATTATTATTAAAAAGTAATGTGTATGTATAGTATTTGATGAGAGTGTTCTTAATTTTTTTTTCGTATTGGAATCTATGTCCAGCTATGGGACATATACAGAATGTATTTTTTTCGTATATAAAAAATCTATGAAAATATACAAATATTCAATTTCATGATTTAGTCAAAATGTATAATAAAAGCTCATCATGTATCAGCGTTATGACATGGAGACATGACATCAAAAAAATCATGTATCATCATTATTAATGAGCATTCGAAAAAATACACTTATACACATTTTAATGAATTACAAAGACACCGCTAAATCGATTTTATAATCGATTTGTATATCGAGAACCGATTATAGGTATTTAACGGGAATCGATTCCTAATGTCACATGTAATAGTACAATAGCATTTCTTCATCAGCGACAAAAACGCAAATATGAACAAATTTGAGATTATAGATTATGAGGCTATTTATAAATATATACAGGATGGTGTAGAAATATATTAATATAATATTATTTTTTTTTTTAATTAAATTTATTTTAAATTTGTTAATATAAAAAAAATACTATAATAACAATCTAGTATAGTATCAGAAATAACTAAATCTAATATAAAAAATACAATTTTAAAAATCTACTAACAAAACAATCTAACCTAGAACAAAAGAAACCTGATATCAAAAATACAATTTTAAAATTGGCTAACTAAAAAACTAAAATCCATAGATATAAAAACTAAATCTGATATAAAGAAAATTAAAAACACTAACAATAACTAATATACAGAATAAACACTAAATCTAAATAATAAAAAAAATACTATTTTAAAATAATTAAAAAACCTAACATACATAAAAAAAATTATCTGATATAAGAAAAAATACAATTTTAATAAATTAAAAAAAACTAACATAGAAATAAAAATAAACTAAACAAAATTTTCAATTTATAAAATGAAAAAAATTATTAACAAAAAAAACAATCACACATTTAAATTAACAAAAATAATATATATATATATATATATTTAATAATATATTCTAACATCCTGTATATACAAAGCCAGCGGGTGAGGGCGTTTAGAACAGATCGCCAGCGGGGCGCCTTTGTGTTTTATACTTTTTTCTTTTCTTTTCTTTTACCTTTTATTTCTTTTATATCTTTTATTCTTTTATGCTTTCGTCCCATGTCTGTGGGTGACGGATTTGAATAGCTATATATTTAAATGGATATGTTATATAAGTTATGGATAGTTTAATTATTTTGTTAACATATATATTATATATATGACGTGGTGGTATTGGTATTGAAATGAAGCGTTTCGGGTTCGATTTTCATTTTTAATTTAGTCTTTCTTGGTCTATGATTTTGATTACTATTATATATAATCATCCGATTGTACTCACATAACTACTATAGGAATTTACCCGGCTAGTTTTAAACGCACTTGTGATCCTTATTCATGAGCTTTGAGCATGGCGGAAATTCCAAAAACCCGCCGGTATCGTAACTAATCGGGCCAATTGCAATAGTATATATGAATACAGCTGGATATCATTTGTAGAACGTCCTTCATAGATGGTATTGGAAGGTTCATTTCAAATTGGCTTAGGTAGGGGGTGAGAGTGTATATGCCTTTTAAGGGCCCCTTAAACTTACACCTGTTCCAAGTCCCAGGCACTGTTTGAAATCTTAACTGCAACGCGATGGGCTCCACAACTGTACGGTGAATGCATGGAATAATAATAATAACAATACATAAATCACATATTGCTTAAAAACCCCTGACTTCCAAACTAGATAAATATACAGTCTCCTCCTTCGTAGTCATTGTTTCAAACAATATGAAGTATATAGTGAACTATTATTATTTTGTGAAAACATCTAATTATTTGAAATTCTGTACGTGTGTGTGTGCGTGTGCGTATGAGTGCGCGCGTGTGTGCGTGTGAGTGTGAGCGCACATACACAATGAGTACGTTTGTGTGTGCGTTAGTTCGAGCGTGTGGTTTGTGCGTGTGTGTGTGTGTGTGTGTGTCTCGTAATAGTGTTTTTAATCAGAATAATATATCATCAGGTACATCAGTAAGGTTACCAGTAATTATATTTTAATATTAAAAGTTCATTAACCTTTATATTAAATGTAATAACTGTCGTATAAATGAACCGTTTCGGACAGATGTCATCTTGACACATTAAATGAACGATATTATAGAAATTACATTTAATAATATTAAACAGGTTGCTGTTTTTTTAATTATTAAAATTTTTTTTTTGTAAGTCTGTCCGTTCGGCTGTTTTTTGTGAATCTCTGGTATTTTTTTTTTTGTTTTTTTTTATACAGCATGTTAATAATTTTAACTGATTTTTTTTTTGTGTTTATTTTATTCCTTACTTTTACATAATAAAATATGTACTTTATTTAAAATTACAAAAAAATGTTACATCTACTAACTGTTTGTTAAAAAATCTTCTTCAAATATAACCACTAGTTATTAAACTTAAAGATTTAACGAAAATAATTTTAGGTGATGACGCCCGGAAATTACTAACTAATATTATAAAAACAAAGCTGCGCTGCTCCGCCCGCAGTTTGGCTGCGCGTACGCATACAGTTCCCACGTTTGAGTCCGGTCACCATGCATTGAGTAGGGATAACATATGTATATGTTTTAAGGGATTTTTATATATAAAAAATATATAGTTAAAATTAACTATGATTTTAGTATAATTAAAATAGATTTTTTTTAGTGTTATAATATTTATCGATTTTTTGCGTAATAGGCAGATACAATATATATATATTTTGATGGTTTTTCTTTCATAAGACTTTTATCTAATGTAATATACAACCTAATAAAAAGAATGTTTAAAAATATAATTTAATATATTAAAACAATTTCTGTATTTTTATAAAATCAATCTAAACATTATTAGTATTTTTTAAAAAGATTTAATTGAGTCCCTATGATTCTAAACCCATGGTCCCTCTAGCAAGAAGCCGGTATAAGTCGATGGGCGTCTCTGGGGCTGGAGCGTCTCTTGCTTATTATAATTTAATGTTTGGACCTCAGTTACTGTAATGTTTGGACTCTGATGATTCACGTGTACTGAAATATTTAATTAATAATAATTTTATATACTAAAATAATTTTGAAAAAAAAAAATTAAAGTCACACATTATAAGATTTTTTTTTTTTGAATTATTTATAATTTAAATTTCATAGAATAATATTAGTTATTATTACTAATAAGCAATAAATTAATATTAAACTGTAATTAAATTTAAACTACAGTTAGTAATTAGGACAGTCCCCTAAAATCTGCAAGTGGGGGGTCTCTAGTGGTCACATTTACAAAATGGAAGGGTGTGGCTCAAAACGTTTAACAATCTCTTGTAGTGCAATAATGGGAGGGAAAATACTATTTGTTACTATGTATATATATTTTAAAAACTAAATAACCTGTGTCTGTATATTAAATATATTGTAATAACAAAATAGATACAAAATCAGCAATTTTTTACCATTTTGATGATAGCTGAGTGTCCTTGTCAAAATTAAAAATAACTTTTCCTGTAGTTAAATGTCTAAATACTACGGAAAATACAAAATATCAGTTCTTGCATTTAATTCTTTTAAAATATAATTATATTAAATATACAAAAAATAGATCACTTTATAAGTAACATAAAATAGCTTTCTTTAGGTAGGATTAGAAACTTAATTTTTTTTAAATTAAAAACAATATATATAATGTTTTAACAATGTGACAAAAAAAATATATTACAAGTCAGATAAAAAATTTATTACAATTAGCGCAGAACAGTAATAGTATTTTTACAAACGAATTACCATAGAACTATTGATTTAATAGAATAAATATTCAAAATAATATTAATATATATAGTGTATTTAATATTTCATTTATAACTAAAACATCCTTATCTAAAATCAAATAATATCAAACAATAAATATTGTATATAAAAATAGCGTTGTCACTAGATGGCGCTACTAGTAATAAAAATTTAAAAACCATTTAAAACAAATTAAATATAAAAATAAACTGAAGTATCCGTGTATCCAATGGCGCGGAATATTTATTTATTTTTACCGAAATAGACGCTACGTCGAGTACATTTTATATGAGCAATTTCACGGGAATCCGATGCGTGTTTTATGTCTTAATGTAGTTAATGTGCAGGTTTAGTTTAAAAACATTTGTACGTTGCGTACTTTATTTGAGTGACGCATCATACTAATTTATTTTTTTCCCAAATTCACTTGGAAATAAGATCTTATTTTGACAACCTTCTTTGTGATGAAATTACAATTGATGTAATGTAAAACAGCGGCTGTCACAATATTTTAGCGGCAAAATAAATTACTATGTAAACTATCTGTTGCGTAATTTAAAAATAAAACGATATTTTACTAAACATGGCCCAAGGAGTTAATTTACCAAGGGTTTTATTTAAATTTTGAACTTGCAAGTAAAGCTGTTTAGTGTTCGATCGTTTTAGGTATTTTCAAAAAAAAAAAAACACTTTTGCTGTATTAGTACTGTAAGGTTATTTTGTTACTATAAGACAATAAAAAAATAATTATATTGCTTGATATAAATGAGATATAAATTACAAAATGGAGGCAAAATATTTAAAATACCAGATAAATCTTTTAAGTCAAAGAACTTCAAATTCTTATTAACTACAGTACTAACCTAGATTCAGCCACGAGTGTACACTTGAGTTCTTTCTAAAGTAATTCTATATAAACTAGGTCGCTCCAGCTTCCGCGCTGAGTATAGCCGGCTAAAAGCCCGGCTTGATGGATTTACGGCTATTTAATTCGGCTAGATATATAGCTGGAGCTTTATGGCGGTTATAGGATTAGCCGATGGGCGTCGTTTGATCGCTTTTGAATTTTATTCAGGGATTTAGTCTGCGACTGTTTCAGCATTTAGAATTTATTTTGCATAATATGTACTCATACAAATTTATTCTGTATATGTGTGTGTGTGCGTGCTTGTGTGTGTAAATATACGTATAAGTACAGGCAGATTAGAATTTACTTAGCATATTATGTCACAGAAATTTATTCTAAAGATATGTTTGTGTATGTGTATTTGTAAGTATATATGTGTGCGTGTGTGTACGATATATGTACGTATTTGCTGTTAGCTACACTAATTTATTCTATATACATCTATGTATGTTTTTGTGTGTGTGTGTTTGTCTATCTTTGTTGGTGTATCACTTTTATACGTAAAAAATACTTGTCAATGTGTGTGCGTGTGTGTGTGTGTGTGTGCGTTGTTATGTGTATTTTATGGTCGTGTGTCTGTAAAAGAATATACAACATTCGTCACATTACATTTGTACCTATTGAAATTTATTCTGTATACATGTGTGAATGTATGTATCCATGTGTGTATGTTTGCACTATGTTCATCGCGTTATTACCTGAAGTATTTCTATCAGCTGTTCTAAAAAGGTCAGAAGTAAAGTACATATAGTTTTAAACTATTATTACATAAATAACCACAGTAGTTTTTATTTTTACGCCTTGTATAAACAAAGAAACAAACGATCAATATAAATTAATTACACATAGTTATAATTATCTATGATTAAAGTTAATTGGCATTTTGTTTTCTTGTTGCTATTGTCTTTGCATGACGACAAATGATCTCATTTGAATAGCTTGTAGTATACTATGACTTTGCTTGCTTTTAGACGTGATATTGAAAATTACCTGAAAGATCTTTTATTTGTTATTTTATACGTAAATTATTATTTTATTATTTATATCAACTAGCTACCTCTTGCAGCCTGGCCACCTTACCGTCTTGTTGGTATTATTAAGAAAATAGATTTTCTATTCAATATATTATATATTGATTAAGGCGAAATATTTTATTATATCTCCAACATTAATACCTACCTTGGAAATCACATTATCTATGAAAACCGTAAAACTGTACCAAAACCTGTTTAATAGTTTTGAGTTTAAAGCAGACAGAGCTAAAAATAATGATTAAAGTAATTATGTAATTTAATAAATTTTATTATATTATAAATAAATGACAAAAACATGTACAGACAGACGATATACTTGAGAGTCGTATTAAAATAGTTGGAAGATGTAATATTTAATCTTATTTCTATAGAAATAAGAGTCAAAATAAAAATTGAAGAAGTATAAAAATGTCAATGCTGTGACCTTTTTGCAATGCAATCAAATTGTTTTTTCTCGTGTTTAATAGTTTTAAATTACCATCATATTATTTTTTGTACTAAACTATAGTTATTTTTTATTTTTTAGTGTATTTTTATACTAGAGAAATAAATTAACAGAAATAATTAACAAAAATAACACCCAGACTAGAAACAGTAATCTGTGCATCACAAACACCTGTCAACTGGGAATCGAACCCACGATCTTTGACTCTGCAGAGTACCACCAACCACTAGACCAATTAAAATAATAAACTACTTAGACTTTATAGATTAAAATTTCTTTCTCAAACTAAAATAGTTATTATTATTTTTTATATTTTCGTATTAGCTTTTAGTATATTATATAATTTTCTAAGCACTAACTAGTTTACTAATATCATATGTGAAAAAATAGTGCACTAATTGTTATATAGTTTTTAAGAAAATTGCATAGTGTATTAAACTGAAAACTTGGTCAATTTTTTTTAAAAGGATTCTCAGACATGTCTATCGATGTGCAAAATTTGGAAATTTTCGGATATACCGTTTTTGATTGATGTTTGCACAAAGGATGCATATGCATGCATAAGGAATAGTCTCTCATAGAGAATTTCGCTCGCTCCGCTCGTTTCGCTCAAAAAATTAAGGACCTATACAAACACATACAAACATACACACACACACAAAACACGTACACACACTGGGAGAAAACTCAGAAATATGATACAAACGGCACAATGTTTACGGTTTTCATATCAAATTACATTTTAATCCAAAACATTTATATGAAGCATTCGCGGAACAGTTTTCATTATAATTCATATCAACCAAATCATAATGTCCGCCCATAACGTGAAATTTATTAAAAAATAATTTACTAACCCATAGACCTAACTCCTATAGAGTAAGGTAGAAAAAAACATACCATAAACAAGCTTCCCGCCCATTTGGGACCCAAATTGTAGCTTACGTATATGTCACGATAGAAAGTTATTAATTTTATGATATATTTTAGTAATTTATTAATATAAAAACTAAAAAAAATTATAATATATATTTTTTCATTAATATTTACTATAATTATTTTTTTGAATATGGCAACTAATTTCCATAGATGTCAAGATAGAAAATTATTAGTTTAATTATATATTTTAGTACTTTTTAACTATAAATACCAGAAAAAATATTTATTATATATAATATTATATTTTTTATACTGGCAACTAATTGCCAACAAAAGACAAACGCAGTCAGGTCCCCGTCAATTTAATTTGGTTTCCAGACGAAAATAAAAAAGTCAAACTCATAAGCAATGTCCCGCCTTTACAACGGTTCAGAGAATCTATTTAAAATTCTGCTCAATTATTAACTTTTTTACCCGCCATTTGAAATTTTAATATTGCTTTTGACTTTTTGTTAAGGGATGGTTTTGGTTTATATATATTTATTGTTACCAACATTGTAACAGTTCAAATATGGCTCCGTCACCGGAAGCTACGTCACGTCGGCGGTAATGTTTTTGAAATTCGAACAACTGCGATTACTGTTTACAGATATCGGCACGCGCGTTGGCGCCAAAACTCTGTCGCCAATGTTGCTGCACTTAAAATAGAAAATAATAATAAATATAAAATATGATTTTTTTATGTAGCCATATTTAAAAAAAACTAGTTAAATTAAAAGAATATTAATATTTACATTTAACTGTTTTAGAGGTTTTTAACTTTCACGAGAAAAAATAACTTAGGTTTAGATACTGTAAAAATAATTTCTATTTTAATATTCTAGTAGCTAACAAATATTTACACAAAATATAGCGGTTTATCATTTTTATTTAAAAAAACTAAGCCTTTTTTAAATACGCAAAACATTTTCTAATATAACAACATAAAATAAATTCAAAATCATAAAAAATACTGATTATCACCTACTGCTGACAATTGACATTGACATACATGAATTTACATTTCTTTTGCATGTGTGTGTGTTTGTGTTTGTGTGTGTACACAATGACATTCATCTCAGTGACAATATGTTGCGTGTGTTCTGATCGCATGCAAATGTATGAGCCAATAATAATTATTATAATAAGGGCCACGTGACCTTAGGTTTTAAATTATCTATTAATTGAGTGGCTCTTAATTAGCCTATAAAATTATTTATAATATGACAATTATTGACGTTATTATGTATTGGTTAAATAGGGTTCTTTGGTTTATGAAAAGAAACCAGAAAGATTGACCTTAAAATTACAAATATAAAAAATGAAAAAAAAAATGAAATAAAAAAAACTATAAAGAAATTATTATAATATTTTAATAATAATTATAAATATCCGATGAAAGAATATTTAAAAAATTACAAAGTTCGAACTTAAATGATAATTATTATTATTAGAATATGCCGAAAATTTAGAATTTCGAAGTTAAATTATGTTTATTAATATCAGATGTAAGAATATGTCGATTTTTTGAATTACAAATTCCGAACTTATACATTGCTTACTTTGAAATATGAGGAAGTTGAGTTGTTTCTGAGTTTTATGATTTGATTTTACATTCACACACACACATATATATATATATATAATATATACAAATTTAAAAGCCTGAAATATTTAATTTAAGAATTCATTTATTTTGCTATAATTATATGTTATGGAAGAGTCTTCTGGCACAGGGATAATTATATTATTCTTAAAAGAAGACTTCTACTTTGTTGATATGTATGACAGTTTGAAGTTGAAATAAATTATTATTATTATTACTATACATTGTAGTCTCGTAGTCAAGTAATTAAGAGCTAGTTATTATATAAAAAGCTAACATAACTGACCTGTCCAATCAACGCAAAATTAACTTATTTGCATATAATGTCACTATTTGACCTTGTATTGCTTTGTTTTTATTATGAAGTTATTTTTATAATAAGGTTATTTTAGTAAGATATTATTTAGGATAAAAATAACTAATATTTTTGAATTATAGTCAACCCTTATATGTATTTTAACAGTAGATATATGATTTTGATTTTTTTTTTGGTAAATACTAGTCAAGTTAAAGTTTTTTAAATGTTTTTTTTTTTTGTAACAGACATAAAGACTACAAAAACCTTGTAATTTTTAGCTTATAATTTTCCATTCCAGTAAATTCTGTCAACTAAAAACAGTTTTGAACAGTAACCATATTACTGGTCTTCTAAAAAGGTTTGTTGATACATTTTTCTACTATTTGCAGTCATAATTTGAAAAAAATAACATCATTTTACATCTTGAAAGAAAAAAGTAATCAAGAAGAAAATATATTTTACAAAATATATAAAAAAAATGACAATCTCTTGCCAGTTACTAAAACATTTTTTCAACAATTTTTTGGACACTCACTGACATAACAGTATTATTAGTTTATTATCCCACAGCTGTGCTTGTGACAAGAACACAATATATAGTCTGTATCAACTACGTACAAACAGCCAAAATATCTAATTAAGATGTAACATATACATAATTCCCGCGTCTATTGTTACAAAATATTAATTTCCGTGTTCTTTTTAGATGTCTCTATTTATAAAGCACAGCACAGAATGAGGTGTTACAATAGTTTAAAAAAAATTTTTTTTCTTTAGAATAATTGTGAAGATCAAAACAAAAATTGTAAGCAGGATATGTTATTAGACTATAAAAAACTATTTTTTTATTTAAAAATATAATAGGTAAATCAAAAAGTAATTTTAAGTAGGCAAATTTTTTTAAATATTTTTTTGTGAAATAAGATAAAAAAGTTGTTTTAAGTAAGATTCGTTATTAGTATAAGTTTTTTTAATTCAAATAAAAAAAAAAAGTGCCAAATAATTGTGATAAGAAGATAAAAAACATTACTTAAAAATATTGCTAAAAATACTAGTAATATTAAAAAATTACTGTGCACAAAAAATGTTGTAAATTGAGTCTATTATGCAAATGTGTTCAAATCCTAAGCCGGCAATCTTATTGTCTCAGATTTACAATTACTAACTTATGGGAGTGACCTCGGAATTATCTTATACATCTATGTAACTGTGACATTATTAAAGTAATTACTATAATAACATACTATTCAAGAAAACTTTATTAAAACCTAATTTTAAAAAAAAAAAAAAATAATAAAATATATATTATTTTAAAAGAAAAACTAAACCTCTTCAATAGAAAACATGGATAAGATAAAAACGTACATTATTATTCAAAACTAAAGTGTAAGTTTTTTTGTTTCATTACTAACAAAACAAAAATTTTATCAACATCTTAATAAAAAAATTAAAAAATATTCAAATTATTTAAAACTACAATCAAAAAAACAGAAAATAAATATTTAGTCTCAATTAAAACTACGTACACTAACTATAACTTAGCAGAAGATAATAGTGATGTGAGTGCAAAGTATCGATGTCCCAGCACTAGCGTGAGGTTTATCGCAATACTAAGTCAAACTTATCGAGCGTGTAAGTCAATGTCATTGGTCGATAACACAGGTGACAGATATTGCTACCGTAAATTGAACCCTTTAATTATATGTGGTTTACGAATAATATAGAAAAATATATATTTTAGTAATATTAGATTTAGTTTTTTAACCTTTTATTTAATATATATTTCAAAAAATAATCTAGTCTAGTATTATAAATGACGGATGTTAAAAAAAGTCAAATAAAAACAATAAAAAAACAAAAAAGTAAGTTTAAAAAAATACCGGTTACTTTTTGAGAAAAAAAAACAGTATAAAAAAATATTTCTGTTTGTTCTGTTTAAATTATATAAGTTTATTACATTTGTATACCAAATTTTAAATCTTTAATGATGAGACATGTAAAAAAAATAAAAATGATAAACCAAAAAAAAAAAAGTTGGTATTGAAGTATTGAAAAGAAGAAAAAAAACGTAATTAAAAAAATGTGGACAAATAATAAAAAAAGATAATTTAAAAAAAAAAATACTCGTTAGTTTTGACGTTAAAAAAAAATATTGATATTTTTTTCTATTTGAATTAAATATGTTAATTACAGAATAAACACTAAAATCCATAAAACATGTTTCATATCGTTCCCGTCACGTCTTCGCGTCGCTAAGTGCACGTCGTATGTAAATTAGCAATGGATTTTTTAATTGGTCAGTAATTCTACTTTATAGTAATAGCTTGTATTTTTTTTATTATTATTTAAAATATTATCTTTAAACACATTAAATTTAATATAATTATTACTTTAAATTTTTTCTATTACAACTTTCGTGATCCATGATTACTATTATATATAATTTTTGTCTGTTCTCTTGTTAATTTGACCGACAAATTACGAACTCATTCAAAGTTTTCATTCACGAGCTTAGGGCATGTCCGAATCACGGCGTGAACTATCACGCTCTAGAATATGTTTGAAATTAAAAGCTACATAATAATAATCTTTAATAATAAATGAACCAATAATTAATAAACTTGAATTACTAGTGGTCAAGGTCAATACAAGAGGAATTTACATAAATATTTCAATGTCTTATCAGCGCGGAAAAATGGAAAATATTGTTAACAATGTCTCATGCTAATTCTTTAATCTACTAATTTTAATAATAACGTCTATTACATCGTTTCTATTTAAACAATATCCGACCGTACTCAAATACCATCGGAATTTCTTCTAGTTTCAAACCCATTTGCGGTACTTTTTCATGCTTCAAACAAGGCCGTTTCACGGCGTGAACTTGGAATCATTTGAGAGACGGGCTAGGAGGCTCGTAGGTGATATCACCTTTGCCAAGACAAAACTCCAAAGCTTGGAACATCGCCGCAAGGTGGCTAGTTTGGCGGTCTTTTATGGGTTACATTTCGGAGAGTGTGCAACAGAGCTACACAACCTGATACATCCAGCTCCTTTCAGTCACCGAACAACCTGAAGCTCAGCCAGGAAGCATCGATTTATGATTGAGGTTCCAAAGTTCCGAAAAAAGGGTTTCGCTTGTACTTTCTTTGTGCGGACGGCGAAAATTTGGAATTCTCTGCCGGAATCGGTGTTTCCTGACAGTTACACTATAGAGGTCTTCAAAACTAGAGCAAATAGGTACCTTCTAGGTAAGCGTGCCACATCTTAGACTACAGTCTTGCTTAACATCAGGCGGGCTGTAGTCAAAGGCATACCTGTTCGAATTAAAAAAAAAAAACTTAAATATAATTATCCGGCTGTACTCAAATACCATTGGTATTTGACCTAGTTTTAGACACATTTGGAGTATTTATCCATGTCCTAACCTCGCGAATTCACGGCGTGAACTACCCCTTAATTTATTAAAAACTTAATATATTAAATCCGTACCAATTTTATATAAAAATCTTTTTACAGTAAGCGACATATCATTTACGATTTGCGTGAAATTATCACCAATTAGCAATATTTATTTAGGTACTTTAAAAAGATATCTTATCTTTTAGACGGTGCAAAAGAATATATATTATATGCGTATATAAATAAGACATATATTTATATGTACATTTATCCAGATACACCTAACATATAAATGTTTTAATTTATTTGATAATAACAAAATAATTGAAGTATCCTGTGTCTCAGATTAATTAGTTCTCAAGAGGTTGCGTGAAAGAAACTTGGGAGTCCGTAATTATCTACGGGAGTTTTTGAGAAACAGTGATTTAGTTAAACGTTTTCAAACTCTCATTTTGATTTGTTGCTTGAACATTATTGATACACAGGGCTGGATTGAATGTGCAACAATAATTTATTATTATAAATATATATTTGTTTGGATATAAAATAGGAAAATAGTCATTCTTATTACACTAAGTAATATATGTTAATGGTCTATCGCGTATGGGAAGATCTGGTTTAGCCTAGGTAAAACTAGTCTATATTATGAAATATCATTTTAAAGTATGTTATGAATATTATACATTTGACGCTTCCCTTCTTTTCTTGCTTTGACATATTTCTCCATCCATATTCTCTATCGTTTTTAATAAGACTCTTCTAGTCACGATTTTTATCATGTGACGCATCACATAAATATAAGTAAAAATAAACTAAATATATATATTTATATATTTTAAAAACATGAATTGAAAAAATTTATAAATAATCTATAACAAAATGATATACAACCAGATTAGCTTACATAAATCAGTAAAATTTATTTTATATGAATTATATATTATTAAGATCATCAATCTAAGTATAATAAATACATATTTTCTTATTAAAATAAATTATAGAAAGGATTTGAAAAATTTAAGATCCGATGAAAATTATTACTTTGAATCTAAATTTAAGTTTTCTCTTGTAAGTGAACAATTGCAATGTTCTTTTAGAGAAATAGTTTTTAAAACGAAAGAATATATCAGGTCCGTCGCTGTGCACGGCTGGTGGAGCTGAGCGAGGCATTGTTGCTGAATGAGTTTCGCATACTTGTAAAATTAGCAGAGTAAATAGTGGCTATAATCTTAATCCTAATAAGAACTCGCGCGTGCGATTTCAAAACGTTCCACATTTTATCTCTATGGGACACACTTTGAGCATTTAATAAAAATTACAATCACAAATGTCATAAAAAAAATTCAGGACCTATAGGTCACTGTCCTCGACAACTGCAATTTTCGACATCCTACCATTATTCGTCTAGGAGGAGTAGCATTAGTAACTAAACACACTTTTGACAAAAGAGCTTCGATTCGCTCAGCTCAATTATTTAGATCATCAATGTAGTGAGCAGTGTGTGTATCTCTGCGGTTGTATCAAGACTGCGGCGCTTGTCATGTTACGATGGGGACTAATTAAGAGCCCTCCCACTTAATTAGATTTGGATTTTCGGTAATCCTTTGTCTCAGTATTGCTCCTGAGGCGAGATGCAGAAACGTTATGCGTGTGTTATTATAATTACGAACAGCGAGATATCTGGATGCCTCTGAATAACAATTATCCTTATACACATAATATAGTATATATGTTATATAATTGTACTAGTTATAGCTATTTATGACTTTAATCGTAATAACAAATAGGTATGAATTTCGACAAAGAATAATTAAAAGAATATATTCTAGAAAAATGTATTAAATGTACTTAGATTTTTAGAATAATTGAATAAAAATACCGCCCAAAAAAGTCGTTACAAGTGGCATCGATAAAGAAAAAAGGAAAACATTTCAGAACAATCTCTGAAATCTACTAAGATTGTCACAATACTTATATAGAAATTCTACATAAAAAAAGTACACACAAAATGAGTCAAAAAAAAAAAAAAACTTCAAAAATCAGTCAGCATACTTGGATAGAAATCCCAGAAAATGGAACATTCCAGAAAGATCAGATATAATTTTCGATAAACCAAAAATAAAACTGGAACATTCCAGAAAAATCGATGAAGCCATCCATTGCTACATTAAATCTTAAAACCTTATATGTACTTGGAACAATCTAGACTCGAGATCATAAAATCTCAGTACCTTCTGTAGTACTCAATTAGTTTTTTGACATTAAAAGCAAATAACATCTAGTGACTCCAAAACTCCTAAAAAAGTACAGCAGATGTTAGAAATCTTGTTTTATTCGATGACACGGCAAAATGATATCCTTTAGTAAGAAATTGATTCTGAATCACCATAAAATCTATCACCTGCTTGACATCTGGCGTTCAAAGCGCATGAAAACGATACTAGTGATGTACTTATCGATGTTTTTGTATAGATATCTATATCATGAAATCAATTGATATTTTTTGTATTAAAAAAATAATAATTAATAATATTATGTATGCAAGAGGTAGTTTAATTTAGTATCTGTGATAGAAAATATGAGAAGTAATCGAAAACGAATGAAAAGCATGTATCAAGAAGAATCTTTCAGAGAAGAGACTGAAGAAGATATGGATTGAATGAGAAATATGAAATGTAAAAAGAAGCAAAATCTTTTAAGATAATGTATGATAGAAAAGTGAATAGAAGAAAAGGAAGAGACATACTGAATAACAAAAAATTAATAAGGTGTGAAAGAGATAGACACATTACCACCAAATAATTGGACGCAGTGATATTTCTTTATATACTAGATCAAGTCTCATTAATCAAAACATTAACACACACAGTTAATTAAATATAACAACACACACACACACACAAACACACAAATATACTTTGTTATTAATTAAAATCAATTAATAAAAAATACTAATTTAATTGGATAACTCCTGAGACTTTACTATTCAGACAGTAAAACAGTTTTACGAGGGTCTTAAAGACAAAACATTAAACAATTGCTACCTCTTTTAACAGTAATGTTTATACCTTTTTTTATTTATTAATTTATATTCTTTAATTATATAAGTTATTATTGTGATTTATCATACAATAAACTTACCCAAAACGCGTCTGTATGAATGTAATAAACAAAAAAAATTTAAAAAAAGCTATTTTTGTATCGTTTTTAAAGATATATAGTCTATTTCATGAGGATGGTTTTGGTAAAAAATTCTTGATATTTTTATGTAAATTGACTGAAATATTAGGATTATTGTCAAAAAAGCTGCAAATGGTTTTTCCTACTGGGAATTTTTTGCATACGTGTAAACCAACAGATTTACATTAAAATATTCTAATATGTAATTTTGAATCTATAATAATACGAAAAAACCATGCTAGGAAATAATTTCCAACAATGAGGTATGCAAAATCGCAAACGGAAGGTAATATAAATTTTTTTTAAGAATCAAAGATACACTTGTATGGTTCTTTAAATGATAGATCTGATCATTTTAAAAAATATATCCAGGCCTTATTAAAGTCTAAGAAAACAATCAAAATGTTCAAAAATATATATATTTTACTACTTATAACTAACAAATTATATGCATTTTTTTTTCAAATGATAACAACTTCATTGAGCTTAAAATTCAGATATCTTTTTAGATAATAATTATATGTTTCAATAAAACTATTTTTCGGATATAGTTATATCCGAAAAATATATGTGTAGTTATATGTGTTATATGTGTAGTACTCGTGTAAATCTTAGAAAACATTAATAATTATAAGATTTATATTTTAATATGCTGAATCAAACAAAATATATTCTTATATAATTTAAACTTTCTACAGATCAGGCCAATTTAATTATAGCTATATTATTATTAGATATACATATATAAGCGGTTAGTTCTAAATCCATCCAAACAGAGACAAAAGACGCAGCATCCAAATAAATTCGAGGCCATTTACAAGAGTGTAAGATATGACGTGATATACATCACTTGATAATAAATAAATAAATAACATAAGAAAAATTACTACGTAAAGCGAAAGTAACCTGAGGCGGATTGATGTATTAGACTGGATATACCTTTGAATATATTAATATATATATGTTTATATTAAAAGATATTTTTTTTATTATGGAGGTATAATTGTACTGTTTTAATTTTATATGACTGTTGTATTAATTTAAATCTATATAATAAATAGTTCAATATCTACAAAATTATTTATACTTACATATATTATATAAAAATTTTCGTGATTCATGATTACTATTAAATATAATAATCCGGCTGTACTCATAATTACTATGGGCATTTACCCGACTAGTTTCGAAACCATTCAAGGTCCTTCTTCATTAGCTGTGAGCATAGCGGAATCGCGGTGTGAACTTCTCGTTCACGCCGCTGAAATTATTCGGGCAAATTTCAATACTAATAACGTGTGAAAATCGGGATATATTTAATGATATTATATTAAATTGAGTTTTTTTTTAATTTTTTTAGGAGTCGTATCCTTATCAGCTGTCCCGGGCGCAAGGGAGCGACAGGGACGGATGATTTAGAAACCCCCCGGGAGGACTGCGACCCGGTATTAATATTGTGACTGGTGCAGTATAAGGAACCACCAGATGAAGCTTTAATGTACTTATAAAATATAATGTTTTTTGGAACATACTATAAAATTAAAAATGTAGTGAGTAGTGGTACATTCAAACACCAATGCTCTAGGGGAAGGGGGGTTAAACCTTATGTAGTCATTATATTATACAATTAACTAAGCACTAACTAGTGTACTAATATCATATGTGAAAAGGCTGTTAGTGCCCTAATTTTTATACAGTTTTTAATTCTCTATTTGAAGTTTGATATTAAAGGGCTGCATTAGTACATTTTTATGTGACGTTATTATAAGTTTTAAATGTCAAATTTTTAGACACGTTTTGGTTGTTGTTGATATATATTTAGTCCAAATATTTATATATACGTCAAAGGTTCTTCTCAGACCTGAACGCGTTTGAAATCCTCGTCGCCTTTTGAGATGAAAAGTCCTTAAGGAAGTGTATAGTTTAAAAAAGATCCTTGACACTCCACATTTAAATACACAAGTGATCACATTTATATTTATATATATAATAAAGCTTTATCTGAATATTTATCATGTACAAAACAATTCGATCCAACATTTTGGTACTGTCGCCTAACGCCTGCTGAAGCTAAATTGGTATCGAAATTTCAAATTCAAATTTCATACGCCTGAAGGTTACTGCATTTAAGGGCGTAATTGGTCCTTAGTGATTTGAACCTTTGATGTAACTGTACGTTTAACTGTAATTTTGATACTGTATTGAGTTAGGTTAGTACTGGATAAGTATCACACAGTGTTTATATATTTTTATACTAAAAGTTATACTAACAAATATTTAAGCTGCAAAGTTTTGAGTTTCAAATGTATTTTGAAGTTTTTTATCTATTTTTTTCATCAAATTTCTTTGGTAATCTTATAACTACAATGTATCTGTCTATACAAATATTATAAAGTGGAAAAGTTGGTTTAAATCCCTACTTTTAAACTATCAGATGGATTTGAAAAATTCTTTTTAATTATGATAGGCTACAGGTAATCTGGCATTACTATTATTTATCATAATAGTAAATTAAACCGTTCGCGGGTAAAACCGTTAGCAACAGCTAGTTTAAAACAAAAAGTTTTAACATTAAATTAAAGTGACGCTGAGAACAAAAAGGACTCAGCCATTTATATTAATTAAAAATCCAATTAAAAATAACAGAATAATTTCTAATTGTTTCTTTTATATTTAAAAACATCTATTTCCCTTGGGAAAGCGTTTTGTTAATTTAATATCTACTGGTTCCATATTGGATAATTAGATTGAGACGTGATTTGGTACAGGAAAACATAATTAATATCAATGTGCCTTGTGCTATAAGTTAGTGATGTGCGTTGTATCGATTATTTTAATATCGATAAAATATTTTTTTATTTTTTTTTATTGTATGTGAATATTGATATTTATAAGTAAAACATTGATTTGTTGTATGGATGTGTATTGTCTAGATTATTTTATTATCGATATATTTTTTTTATTGTATGATGTTTGATAATTTTTTTTAAATATTTATTTATACGTAAAATATTTGTTTGTTGTATGGTTATATAATGTTAATGAATGAAAGTATGTTATAAAAGTCTTAGACAAGAGAAAAAAACATGGATGTATGAACATGATATATCAAAGAATCAAGTCTTTACTGAAATGCGTAAGATAGTGTATGATAGAACGCTGAAGAAATTTACTAAGAAGAAGAATATGAATGGATAATACTTACATAAGTTAATTAAAAATCTAAAAAACAATAATACTAAATGTATTTTATATTTCATTTAATCAATAATTCTATGTTTTTTATTTGATTGTAATTTCCTCTAATAATATTTTATGTTGATTTTTATCGATATCTTATCTTCCCTTCCCTTCAAGACTAAGTAGCAAAATGAAGACAAATGCTAAAGCGTCGCTGGGGGCCCGGGTTCGATTCCGTGTGACATGACAAACAATGTATGACATACATAATTTTCTACCCTTACTTATATTTTAATCATAACTTTAGGGTCATATATATGACAATATATTTCAGTTTGGATATAGTATGGAATAATTTCTTATATATTTTTGTTGAAGATATTGTTTAGCTGAGAATAGAACGCTGGTTTTCTTGTTATTCACAACATATATATGACTTAACAGTATGTTTGTAACGAAATAAATTAATAATATACTATATTTCAGAAAATTGTTCTTCATTAGATAGACATATCCCTGAGTTATATATGTATTTATGTATGTAAATAAAATAGTTCGTCAACGAGTGATATCGCCAGTAATTCTTAGTTATATAATGTAATACATTCTCGCGTGAGAGTTGTCACAATGATTCATCGATTTCCCGAAAAACTTTTAATTGTTTCATTTTCTATTAAAATTGGCTTATCAGTGGCGCCCTCTGGGGAATAAAATTAAAAACATGATTGTTAATTGGACAGTGGAGTGGTGCCTGGCACGACACGACTCCGACACGTGAGGCGGTTTCTAATCGCACTATCAACACAACTTTGTCCAACTTAACATTTTGTAAACCTATATATGTATAGAACTGTCCTAAATATATATTATTTTTGATATACAACGTATAGAATGCGAACAAGGATGGAAATTGAACCCCCGATTATTGGGATACTATTCGCGTATCTACTATTTCAATATATATTTTAACAAATATATATATCTAACCTGCCAAATCAAACGAACAAACCAACTAAATCTAGTTGCTCTAAATAGTTTTGCCTAGACTAAAATAATTCTTCCTATACGCTATAGGATAAGAATAACTAATAAAAATGTTTTTTTTAACCATTTCCAATTATCATATATAGAAAGAACTAGTTTAATCTAGATAAAACTAGTTTGTCCTGAAACCGGGTTTGGGGCCCTAACAACATATATATTTTTAAAATTTAGCAATATTATTATAAATTAATATCATGTTTTTTATGTAAATGAATAGATATTATATACATTTTCAATAATATAAATCATACACTACAATTTAATAATTATTAAAATATATATTTTTTTAATATCTTTGTCTGTTTTTTTTTGTAGCTCTGTAATAAATGTTGAGAGCTAGCGGCTGTCCCTGTAAGTTGGCGAGTGAATTACAAAAGTTAGACGACTTCAGTGAAAAGCTGATGGCTCTTCGATTACATCTGATAGGTCACATTACAATAGATTCGTTGGAACATAACTTTATTTATAGTTTTTCGAGAATGAGTGTAATGTTCTACTGGTCTAGTGGTTTGCGAGTCTAACTTTAGATTGAAAAGTCTAAGGTTCGACTCCTATAAAAAACAAAAAACAAGAAGATCCATATAGTATATATTCGTACAGATATGGCATTATTTAAAGAATTTTCGGGAATTTGTATATTGTTCTGTTGGTCTAGTGGATTGCAAGTATGACTCTAGGGCAAAAGGTCAAAGGTTCGAATCCTACAAAAAAAAGTTTTTATAAAAAAGGCTGTCTAGTCGTTTTGCAGGGGGTAACCTAGATGTTATCTTCTTTGCTGGATATTCTATGGTTCCGCCGTGTCGGAATTCACTATTAATTACAATAACTTTTTATTCTGTGAGTAAAGAAGCTGGATGAATGAAGCTCTATTCTTTCTTCTTCTGGCACCTTCTTGGTTTACTCCACTTATATTCTTTGGATTAGATAAAAGTTAGATTTTTGCAGGTGTCAGCACTTGGATCACACCATCAGCTGGAATATCTGTAAATTTAGAATAAAAATAGAGAAATAAAAATTAGGTACGACTTAAAAACAAAGTTCTTTTTCTTATTTGGTAAGATTTCTCATACAAAAATTCGTATTTGTTTTAGTTTTTTGACCATAAATATTAAACAATTTTATTCTCTCGCTCGTACAAGCATTTACACATCATACAAACCAGTTAATTTGACCGCGACAACAAAACCAATTAAAAGTCGCCGGAGGACCGTCAAAGTTATTTATAGTTCATATTATATTTGGACTGAACACTTATAATTATTGCCGGGAATCGAACCCACAGTTATGGCCAATAATTGGGATGGAACAGTGGATAAGTATAGTGCAAGAGCCGTAATGTTGTTTTATGAGCTCCTTAAAAATAAATGACACTCTACGACATGTCCGTACTAATTTGTTTTGCTTTTATTATTATTATTATAGGTGTTTTTATTAAGGAAGTTGATGTTAGAAATAGCTTTTATTAGACAGAAAGAGTCTTTAGTCTATTAGATTTAAATGAAAGACTCAAGGAATATAACGTATTGTTATGTCAAAACCATATATTTTTCATTCTATTCAATTAGCGTCAATGTCACTTGTCTTGGCCCTGTAGCAAGTGGTAAGTTGGTTTTGTATATATTTGAATGTGTGGACTATTCGCTAGTATAGCGTAATCTTATGTTATACCATAAATTTATTATTCTATTCGAATATCGCTAATGCCACTTGTCTCGGCCCTGCAGCCAAATATCAAGTGTTCATTATAGGGTCTATATTTAAATGTGTGTTTGTATTCGATATTGTAGCGTTATCTTACGTCAAAACAATACATTTATTATTCTATTCGATTAGCGTTAATGCCACATGTCTCGCTTGGATATCTAACGTATAGAAGCGTTGGATAGCATTTATTATATAGCGTTATCTTATGTCAAACTTATATATTTCTAATTCTATTCGAGTAGCGTAATTAATATCCACTTGTTTTCTATCGTAAAAAAATATTTTCTTTCAAATACTAAGGAACTAAATAGATAAATATAATAATACAATATTTTTAATATTTTTAATTATATCTATGTTATATAATATAGTATATTTTTTGCAATCTCGGGACCCCTAGAACTTAACGTTCATAATTGATATACTAAAATTCTCACCATTGTTCTAAATGTTTGTTAAAAACGAATTAATGATAATGATCTTATCATTATCATTATACAATTTTTAGTGCTCTATTTGTTCCCAAAATTAGTGCACTAATTACTTTTCACAAAGAGAAATAATGCCCTAAAAGATCTTGTTAGTAAATTGGATATTGTATTGGATATTGTAACTGTTTTGGTGTTTTATTTTATTTGTATTTCAGTTTTTTTTATCGATATGCATATTATATATTTTTAATTTATTCTACAAATGACCATACAATGAAATATACATTACAAAAAAAAAATACAAAAAAAATCAAAATTATTTTCTGAAACCAATTCCAAGAAAAATCATTTTAAGCGATTTATTTCTAGTCTACGGTCTTTTTAATTTATATCTATAAATATTTGTATACAAATGTAAGAAACATGACCATGTTCAGAATTCAGACCAAATCAGATATTATGACTGTATAATTATTTATTTGATTCTCATTGATGTATTATTATAAATATATCACATAATAACGTCAATATTGGACCGATGTGAAATAATAGCTAATATAATGATAACATGAGCACTGGGACCATCCGTGATGATAGTGATGGGAAAATATCGATAAATTAGACATGTTAAAAAGTTTAAATAATAGTAATTTAAAAAAAAAAAAAGATTTTAATGTCATTTTGATGTGAAAAAAGTTACATTTTTTTTTAAAGACATAAATAATTATATATATTATATACTACTAAAAATCAAGTAGATACATATATTATATATATTTTTAATAAATTATAATTTAAAATTAATTAAAGTCCCATATTTTTAAGATATTAATTTTCGTCGATAGTCATCACATCACATCACTATACAGCACCTGTGATCTAGCTGCGCGTACGCACCCGTTCATTAGGTCGCGGCGCGTGATTGTCATTTGGCCACGCCCCCTCGCGCTTACACAATTATTATAATTCATATTATTACCCCCCATACTGGAACGTGGCTTCATATTTTTTTTACTTTTTGTATAGAAAGTTGATTAGAAACAAATTCTTGTTAGTGTTGATATCTTCGTCGTATTTTTTGTATTAGATTATGTATGTGTGTGTGTGTGCGTGTGTGTGATTGTTGCTGGCAATTTCCGGATTATTTTTATTTATAACAAACTAGCTTTTTTCCTCAGGCTTGTATGAATTTCGGTAATCTCAGAAATCAAACTTACAAAAATCCATTTAATAGTTATGGAGATTTGTTTTCAACAGATAAACAGACGGAACAATCTTATAATATGTAAGTATATATTTAATTAATTTATTACAAGAATAAATATTTAAGATACATTTTCGTTTTGTATAATAATTTTATAACTCAATGGTCGTCACAAAGGCGTGTCCTAAAACAGCCAAATTTTCCTAGTTCTTACTACACATATATTAAAGCTAATTTTATCCAAGCCAAGATTGTTCAAGATTAGCTAAGATTGGCCAAAAATTGCAGAATAATTTGGCGGCCATTACAACTACATGTGTCATTATGGAGGTCAATCAGCGTGAGTGTTGTCCAATGAATAGTTTTATATTCTTTTGTTTCTGCCAAAATTAAATAATATGAACTTCTGCTGTCCTATTTTCTTCTATCAACACATAGATTTTCTTTTCTATTTTTAAACAAATCTGTCAAAAATGTAAGGTAGTTTGATTTTTTTTTAATTTGTCAAACCTTTGTTTTGACTCTTATGTTCCAGTACAATCCTTCTGGTAGCTAACCCTTAAAGTGTCATATTTTATAAAAGGTTTGATTCAATATTACAATAATTTTACTATCGAGACTTGAGTTAATTTTAAACATGAGAAAACAAACAAGTAAAAGTTTGAGTAAAACAATATTGTTTTAAAGATATTGAAGTAAAAAGGAAAGTGAAGTTGTTGTAATATTATATTATACGAAATGATGTTAAGAACATTGATCGTACATGAAACAGATTATCTTAAAATAATATCACTCATTTTTATAGATGTAGTCTTGATAAAAAAATATGCAAAATTTGTTTAGCCAAAATATTTTTTTGCAAAAGATTCAGATTTCTTATTCAGTACTATAAAGAGCTTCATAATTTTATTTATAAGGTCAACTCCAAACTTCTATAACACAAAAAACATATAAATAAAATAATATATTAAAATAATCACCATATTAATAAAAATTATTCTCGTAAATTTTTATAATATACATGACAAATTACCACATTCGCATCTAGCAATATATAAAATTGCTTTGACATTTGTCTGTTACGCGACTGAGTTACTTCTGTAGTTTATATAATTGTAATTCACTGTAAGTGGCCTTAATAATATCTCTTTGGTATTCAATTGACAAAGTCGCTTTACTTAATGATATATCTAAGAACAACATTAATTTTACATAAACTATTACAGAATAAGACAAATCTGCAACAAAGTTATCACTAATTGTAGTGTTGTGAACAGTTCACGCCGCGACACCCACCTCATCCCCCATAAAGAACCCGAATGGATTCGGAACTAGTCGTATAAATTTCCATAGAATTTACTTAAGTACACAAAATTATATACAACAATTATAATGGATCACGAAAGTTTAAATACAAAAAAGTCTTTATAAAAGCTTTTCTTTTTAAAAGTTTGATATACGGCCAATAAAAGTGTCAACGCATGAACGCATATTACCGTTAAAATATACAAGTATTACATACAACATGTATATTAGCCGGCTAATAACCATTTAGCCGGCCTGCGCCCGCGCATCTGATTGATGCGATTATAATTATGGCGTTGCGCTCGTTGCCGGGAAATATCATTTGCGTACCTTAATGCCAACGTCAAGAAACGCCCATTTAAAATATGTACAGACTAATAAAAAACAGAAAAAAATAATATTTTACTAAAGATTCTTTAATAAAATACATATTTAATAATGATTATTTGTGATTAGTAATGAAGTACTTTGATATACTGAACTTCATTAATCTGTGGTTATTGCAGTTATTTGGTCATTTTGTTCATTCTGCACTCTTCTATCCGTCATTTCAGTGTAGATGTGATTGACATACTTCTTACTCCATCTATGTACTCAATCGCCATTTTGTAAAACAATATACAGTAAATAAAATATTTAACACAAATTGATTTACAAATTGTAACTTTTTTAACTTCTAGTTTTTTACAATACAATACACATACACATACAATACAATACAACACACTAGTAGTTATTCATTTAAGTCCTAGTTTTATACAATACCTATATTTATCTAGTTTTTACAATATCTACATTTATTTAATTTTTACAATACCTATATTTACTTAGTTTTTACAATAACTCTATTTATCAATTTTTTTTATAATACATATATTTATCTCGTTTTTTACAATACCTACACTTAATTCATCGAATGTCAAAAGGCTAGATCGTATAGTGTGAACTAGCAACCCTAGGGGTGGGTATACAGCATTACTTATTCATAGGTAAGGGGAGGTGTGAATGCAATGGACTATGTTAGTGGCAACTAGTATTATGATTTTTGGGGATTTGATTTGAGCTAATAAAATTCTCTGCGCTAAAATATACCGTAGTATAATACTTAAAATACCTATCTTTGGTTTGTTAGTCACAGATTATTTTGTTTCAAGGTTGTGATAGAGAAAGCGGTAATATTTGCATTAAGGTAAATATATTTATTTTAAAGGCATCAAAGACAAACAAACAACGTTTTTAAAACAAGTATTGAAATTATTTACTCATATAAAGTTACCTACAGGTAAGTAACTACATTTATTGTGTATGTATTTACGAGGTAATTCTGATATAATAGCCCAAATACAGACATACATACATACATTCATACATACAGTATGTATATAACTAATTTGTCTATTGCTTAAGCCAGAAATGTCCATATATTAAAATATGGCACAAAAGTGATATAATTTTTCAAATTTATAATGTAATCTGTCAGCCAAAGATACATATATGATATAATAATTTAGTATTTAAAATATAATTAATATATATATATATATATTTATATTTTAGTTAATAAAATCTTGCAAAACTGTTTGTTATGGGCATCCCAAATTAGAATTATCATATAATATCTCAAACGAGAATTGTCTACATTTTACGATTATTGCTTGGTTTTTGACTAACAGTTTAATGTATTTTTATCAAAATCGTCGTAGCGATCGATTGGACGCGCCATTTTTGATCACGATATGTTGACACACTTCATTGTATGTGAATGGGAGTATTATATCCGCTAAATAATTAAAATTGAGGTATTTGGAACATGACAGACATACATACATACATACATACATTCATACTTACATACATACCTATATCTTTTTTTATTTATTTTATTTAGACATTATTGCAAAACCAAAAAAAAAGCAAAGATTACAATAGGCTGGCTTAATGCCTGGTGGCATTCTCTACCAGTCCACCCGTGGCGCTGGTGAGAAAGTGAAGTAGGTCCATGTAAGATTGCATTAGAATGAATAAAATACATTCATACATACTTACACTCTTTGCAACTTGTATATTTTTTTGATGTTACATCTTAGCCCATAATATATATATTTTTAATTATTATAGTATTTGTGTATGTATGTAGTATTTTAATATATATATTAAATATATTTCTTCTCATCTTGTATTGACAGGGCAGTCGGCGTCTTTGAGCGCGGTGATTTGACAGAACTCCTTGTTTGACACCGCCGTATCGAGAAATCTTTATAAGCGACAAGTGAAAAAATAATAAAAGCCAACTCTATCGTTAATCGCGAGGGTGTAGCTACTAATGGGGAAACTGGACAGGGAATGTATGGATACGAGTTATTTAAACAATTTTATAATATATGAACTATTACTGGCGCCACCTGCGAACTATTTTATGTACTATTAATAACTAAGAATAGTATCACAACACCTTATGTATGTATCCTTCGTTATGCCTATCATAATCAAAAATTTTTTTTTCATTTAAAATATTTATTTATTTTAAAAAAGTATTAGACAAATTAGATTTTTTTTTATAAAAAAAGAGATGGTCATATTAAAAATAAATATTAATTTATATATATATTTTTGTTACGAGTACTCTCTATCATTTCTGTCCTGTCTATCGGATGTCAGCGCTGTACCCTAATGAACTTCAAATGGAAGCTGCTCGTATCACTGCCAATCACATTTTTATTTATAACATCAAGATGTTTTAATGGTCTCACTGATGATGCTCTTACAAAGACTACCTTCATAGAAGGTGTGAAAGAGATTAGAGTAGCCACAAAAAAAAAACATCACGTATCATGGTAACCATATATTTTAAGCTTAAAAAAGCATATACATTATGAGTTACTAATAGATTTCAAATATATATTTATTTATTTATTTCTAACTTTTCCACTTTGAATCCATATCACGTCTATTTGAAGAGTTAGGAGGGCCCACATTGATAACATATGAAAAAATATTTTTGTTTGTACACAAATACATATAATGTAAAATTCTTATATTTATATATAAATTGATTTCAGAAAATGTCAAAAATATCTTGGTAATATTTCATGTTTATAAAAAGAAAAGTCGGTTTATGTAACATTTATATAACATTAATATAAAAATGAAATGAAATTGTTTTTACCTAACAATATCTTTTGAAAATAAGAAGAAATAATAATAATGGAAACTCATGATATGACAAATCTCTGTCATATCATGAGTTTCATAACATCCCTATTTCCAATGACATAGCACGATGGACCCCGAAATCATAAATCTAAGATGCTTTTTAATTAACCAGTAATGACTCTCCCATACTTATGTTAATTTCTATAAAAGCTACCGCTCTGATATTTCTTTTGTCATTTGCTTCTTAACATGGAGTTGGACTTTCACTGAGGTTAAGTCCGTTATAAATATCAATATTCAGTTTTGTAAGCACATCTGTAATACTAGCTGTTTATCGAGGTTTTGCCTGCTATAATTCTACTGTTATAGCCTATAGTTTTCCTCATGGACTTGCCTAGCTTATCCAAAAAAATTTTGCAAAACCATGTGATGGTAATAAAAAAAGGAGGGGGGGGGGGGTTAAATAAACCAACTTTTCCTCTTTTTAATATTTTTATATTTTCTGAAGTATAGTTTCATTTGAAACATCAAAGTTCTGATAAAAGATTAAATCCAGTAGCTGTCTCCACATCTCTCACAGGATGACTTGCATACTGTGTGACGATGATGTATGCTCTCGTAATGAGGGATAGGATCCCAACTTATATAAATTTGGGTATGTATGTTTGTTTAAAAAGTTGTTATATATAAACTATTATTCAATAACTTATTTAGCTGAACTAAGCGAAGCTCTTTCCCGGACAATTTGATCAAAATTTTGTCTGCTGTCCGCTGTCTCCTAACATCGATCAAGCAATACTAACCAAATTTGGACCAGTTGACTATCACATGCCTATATTTCTATAGATAGATTTTGAAAAAAAAACGAATTGTAGATTAAGATTAATTTGCAATTAACTTTATTTTTAATTGCAACTTTCTATTACGTGCAGATGGTAAATTCTTACTATGACTGACATGTGTATCATTTCGAGAGAACTCATTGAAGAGAGTTTTGCTCAGCTTCCCCCGCTAACATGTTGGTGGCCGTTGTATTTATTTTAGTTTAAATGATTCATTATATATTCCCATTAAGCAATGTTAATGATAGATATTGTAAGCCAAATTAATCAAAGGTGCGATTAGCAACTTTCCAGCCACCCAGGTTATCTCAAAGCGACAGTATTAACTAGTGATCTGCTCTTAATAACCGTTCCGAGTCATTACCCTGGCATCATTACCCTGGCATCATTTGTCAAGTGCGTCATTACCCTGGCCTGTGACAAATTGACCAGCCTTTATTAGATCAAGATACCGTGGAAAGTAGTTCTACATGTGTTATCATTTATACAATATAAACATTTAATTGAATTATTTTTTGCTTTACTTAATAAAAAATTACTAATATATATAATTACCCGGCTGTACTGATATTATTATTATTATAATTTGCCCGACCAGATGAAAAGTTCACGCCGTGATTTCGCCATTCTCTGAGCTCATGAATGAGTTCGAAACTAGTCGGCCAAATTCCGATATTAATTATGAGGACAGCCGGATAATTATATATATAATCATGGATCACGAAAGTTTACATATAAAAAATGTACGTCATATTACAATTATTACATCTCAAAGCCCAGGTTCTTGTGACGTCATCACTTCACCAAGTCCAAACGTGAATAGTGAAAAAGACATTATACCAAATTTGAACTGTAATTTATCAAGCTCTGATCCATTCCTTTGACCCAGCGTGTTATGACAAGATGAAATATATCTGAAGATGATATTCCAAAATCGAATCTTAGATATTTGTGTTACATTTTTGAATTTTTTTGGGTTTTAACACAATGGTGTGTCTTTGAGTGATACTTTTTTTGGGGCTATCACAATGGCTAGTGTCATATTAGTGATGTGACACACGACAATGTTGGTGAGTGATAGTCGATGATATGACTGTATTGTTTGCTTTGGCAGTTTTATGAATTATTTTTATCGTTGCTGGCGAACAGCTACTTCTTACTGTTACTGTAAAATATATTGTTGTTAAGCTCTTGTAGAAAAGAAGCTCTTTTAAAAATTTTATTTAAATGTAATAAGCGAGTTTTTAAATCATCAAATAAATAGTTTTAACACATATATTTAATTTTTATTATATATTTGATTTTTGTGACAATTACATGTTATATTATATATATTTATGAAGATATAGTTTGTATCGGATATTTTGTAGCTCTATAACCTATAACTTGAGCCAAAATTCTAAAGCCGGTTCAAAGGCACCGCGATCGTTTGCGGCCTTCATTGCTCACGATGACATACAGAAAACAAAACCATTTATAGTACATAGAAAATACTCAGAGAAAGATACATTTTTTATAACAAAACAGATGAAAACGTCAAAGAATATAATACATTATTCGTTGTTTAAAAATGGCGTAACCAACATCGTTTTCAAAAAATACATGAAAAAAATTACCAACAAAAAAAATATTTTATTTTGCTTTTGGTAATTAATACTACTGACTTTGTCTGCATCATTGGATATTTTTCACAAGATCAATAAATACATTATTGTCATATGTGATTTCTTTAAAATTTTATCATATACTACAAATCCACATGGAATAAAAATCGAAATTGTAATTTCCTGACGATCGAGGGACAACAATTTGCGGTCACCGACTGATTACCAAAGCCTAACCAAAATAACAAATATAACACAAAGCAATTTCAACCATTTTGTTATATTTTAAAGTAGATATTAGCGTGACGATTCCTCAGTTTAGGGCCCTATTAGGGTAGTCGAAATTCGTCACGTTTGCAGACATCTGTCGTTCGGGAATCGAATTGAAACTCGTACGAATCGATTGCATAATTTGACAATGACAATTTGGTTTTGATATTTTGAAAGTGTTATTATATACGTAGTTCTTATTACAATAAATATAAGGTTCATATTGTCTAATCAAAGTGATGTACTTATCGATAATCTGCCAAATTGGTTTCATGGTGATGACAAACCGATTACAGCTATTAACGTTAGTAATTGTAATTTTGCTGTAAATATATATTTTTGTATTCTAATAAGTGAAATTTATCCTTATTGTTATATGCCTTTTTCCACCAAAAGGCAATTATCATACATACTTATATAGATATAAGTATACATATAAAGTTAATTTTTGTTAATAAATATTAAGATAGTACAAAAGTATGATACTGCATAAAATGGCTGATTTGATTAATAAGCCCTAAATTGTATAAAGCTCCTTTGACAGCATCAATTTTCTCGTCGGTTACATTGGGACCCCTAAAAATCCACTTACAGAGTCTATTTGAAATTTTGATCGACCCCTAACTTGACACCTCACATCAATTTAAGATGTAAATTGTCAAAGCAGATGTTAAAGCCGGTTTACATGGAGTTAAAATTAAATTAAATTGTTTAAATTAACAATACTATTAATAGAGCTTCTTTAGTTATTTTTATATTTTAATAATAATTGTTTTCATTTATTCTTGGATTTTTGATAAAAATCATAGAAAGACTATATTTATAAAATTGTCTCATCATGAACTTCATGAAAGTCACCCTATTGACAGATCATGACCTCCTGAGTACGAAAAAATTAGTCTCAGGTTGATGAAAAGCTATGAAGGGACAAAGTTGGAAGGTTAGGTTAATAAATTACTTGACCGATTTTGTTTAAACTTAAAATTTTTATCAGGTAGTTGATCGTTGAAAACCTTAAGTTGACGTTGAAAATTAACCAGAAATAAAAAAAATAACGAATAACATTACAATTTAAATGAGAAAACGACCCCTGAAACAATGGTTACTTTTGTCGAACTGAAGAATGATTTTTCGGCTTTGAATGAGTGAGTGAATGAATGAGATGACTGGTTCCATTATATATCTGCAAAAACTAGGAGCGTTAACCAGACCTCAATTTTGACTCACTGCGCTTGCAAATTCTCGGTCTATGTTATCATATTGAGCGAAGCGAAGTGCAAACAAGCATCCAAGTTGCATTTACAAAACGTCGACGCATTCTGTCCTCAACTATTTTTTAAGATGAGACACATTATTACATTTTTGGTGTATTTGAATTTTTTTTTAACCACCATCATACTGCTGTCTGTCAGTGTGTAAAATTTGGAAATTTTCGGATATACCATTTTTGATTGATGCTTGCACAAAAGATGCAGAAAAGTCTCTCATAGAGAGCTTCGCTGGCTTCGCTCGCTTCGCTCAACAAAAAAAAAATGAACGTCATATAACCGTTTCATTCAGTAGACGACTCCGTTTTGCATGGACCGGATTGTCTCGTACGTCAAATTGTCACGGCCCGCTGACGTTGATAGATTGATGCACCTGGGAACCTTGGAATAATCAGCAAGGGATAATCAACCCTTATCGTATAAAAATAAGACTCAAATCTGTGTTTTGTATAACTGGACGTGCGGAAAGGGTAAAGAAAACTTGATTTATATGATACGAGGATTGATTGTGTTGATAAATACGTCTTGTATGCTTTAATTGTTTTGTACGTGTTAATAAAATTGATTGATCCAATTGTTATAAAACTACCCTATATGTTGAGAATTCTAGACATCTGTGGGGTAGTTTTAGGTTTTATCTTTTATAGTAGTACGGATTCTATAAATCTGAAAAGTTTGTCTTGAACACCACCAGATAGATTTTAAAAAAAAAATATATATATATATATATATATATATATATATATATATATATATATATATATAATATCTACTCGTAGAAATTCGTTACTATTTATTTTTTATTCGTATAGTAAATAAAATCTCAGATGGACACGGGAGTATAAGCTAGTATTATATATCTATTTTTTTAATTACAAAGAAACTAATCAGTATTAATTTTGATATTGCGACAATAATAAGACTTTTTTAAACTTAAAATATTATAACAATAAGAAATTTAAATTTTATTATTATTATTATAATATAATTGTTATAATAATTAAATTATAAATGATTATAAAATTCAATATCAATCGCATCTCATTTAAAATAATATTTTTCTAGGTCCAATGTCGTCTTAATATTCAATACAACGATGACGGGACATTTCTTTTGTCATATAATATCATAATCAGAAAAAAATAAATTCAATTTTCTACCTTATTTACTAGAGAATAAGATTCAAAAGAATGAATAAGACCACCCAGATGTATTGAATGAGTTCATTACTTCATGTTGTCACTTCCCTCGCTATGACAGGTGAGATAAACTTGAAAATGTACAAAAAAATCTTATAAAAAACCGTCTATACTAATTACTATCGGAATTTGCCCGATGAGTTTCGAACCCGTTCACGGTCATTATTACTGGGCTCTGAGCATGGCGGCGTCGCGGCGTGAACTGTAACAACGTGAGTACGTGAGTAATTTTGGATCACGAAAGTTTATATACAAAAAACAATATAGTTTTTAAATATATATAAAAACATAAAGAACAAAATATATATGTATGTAATATATAACTATAATTACGGAGTAAATGACATAGCAGATCATACAATCGAGAATCAATGTCATTGACCAGTATAACTTGAGCTGTACATCTCAGTAAAGAATATGTCAGTTTGTTTGTAAAAAAATAAATATTAATTTTTGTTAAATTAGTATAATAATACAGATCAATTGATTATATATTATTATAAAATTTTTCACATTAAAAATATTTTGTAAAGAACTAAGAAAATAATATATTTTGTATGTTTTATATTTTAATATATATTTTTGTACCCTATTTCATAGCAAAAACATCACCAATAAAGTCACAATCCAAAGGATATTTCATCTAAAATATATCTTTGTCAATCCAAGTGTCAAGTCACATGGACTCTTATCATGACTTGCAAGTCCTCTGTCGTCTGACAACTTGTACTAATAATAATAATATCTTTAATATTTTATTTTTTATCATATATATGTTATAATTATCCGGTTACACTTACGCAAAAATCGGACTTAGTTTCGGAGCTATCAGAGTATGTCAGAATTGTCACGCCGCGATTCCACCACGCTCCGAACTCATCAATACGGGCCCCAAATAGATTCGAAATTAGTCTTACAAAGTTTATAAGTATAGCCGGATAATCTATACGAATATTATAAAGCTTAAGAGTTTGTTTCTTTGTTTGATTGAACGCGCTAATCTTTAAAACTACTAGATGGATTTCAAAAATTAGCAGGTTCATGAGGAAGGCTACAGGCTATAGCATTACACTATTATATTAATAATAAATAAAATCGTTCTATGCTAATTTTATTAATAATAAATAAAATCGTTCGTCCGCCGTAACCGCGAGTAAAGACTAGTTAATAATAATTATTAACATAGATTATGAAAATTAAATTAAAAAATTGTATATATATACATATATATATATATATATATATATATATATATATATATATATATATATATATATAAAAGGTAGGAACTAATGTTCAGTAATGATTATTTTGTATCTCGTAGGAGATCTCATGTGTTGACTGTTTTTGCAAATACTTTGTTTAGAATTTAATTAATGTAATGGCTTATAGTAATAGAAATAATTTTATATATTTTTTTTTTATATCATATATTCATTGTACTTATGAAACTGGTTTTCGTGGTACGGTGTTAGGAGGTTTATTCAAAAAATAGCGTTAAGAAACTACAAGGATTTTTTAAATTATCTATCAATATGTTTAGCCATTCACCTTATTAAATATTAAATAATAAAAATTTTGACACCTGGATTCGAACCTAGACCCTCCGATTTCAAATATCTAAAATGATTGAAACAGTTTAATGGCACAATTGACAGAACAACACGACAGTTTCTCGAAAGTTACGAATTCCAATCCTATCATCTATAAAATTTTCATTATATATACAGTCTTAATACTTTTAAAGATAAAGCAATAATGAATAGTATAGCAATAATCAAGAGGATAAGCAATAACCAATCCAGCAGTAACAGTTCCAATCCTCTGGAGATGCTGATCTAATGCAAGACACGGAGCTAAATTCTGGAGTAAATTGAGACATAAATTTTTCATCGCCCGTGGCCACTTGTGATAACCTACTTGACCAGTGCTCCCGAGGGATGCATACACTCTGTATAAGGAATCGCATATTTCATACATTTTAGGGATGGGAAGGTGTTGGTATCGATGTATTATATCGATAGAATTTAAATTAACTAGTTTTTCAAGTGAAAGTTAATTATAAATTTAAATTGTTTAAGTTCAAACATTGATTTGTTATGGATATCATTTGAAAAGAAAGTAACCGAAATGAAAATAAAAATACATATTTACATCTGGATGATTCAACTCCACAACTCTTTGGAATCGTAGAACTAGTCCATGGCCAATTGGTCTAGTAGGCAGTGGTTGTGGACAAAGACCGTGAGTTCGATTCCTGTTTCGAGTTTGTTTCGTCAGATTTCCGTTTTTAGTCTAAAAGAAATTATTTTTCTTGTGCGGGAGTTGTCTGAAGTTCAATAAATACAATGCCTATTTTTAAAATAAAAAAATTATACGATACATTACGATACACAAATTTTTGAAATATAACTACATCACAATTGTTATTATTTATTATTTTGGTAGGTTATTGATTAGTCTTACAAAATGTATTTTTTATTAGAAGTTGGTAGTTTCTAGTTTTTAGTTTAAGTTATTTAATGTTTCTAAAAGTGTAATTGTTAATATTTTATTCTATTTTTCGTTGTTTGACTGGCAAATGATTTGAAAACAATCGATATTTTATCAGCACATCACTATAAAGACGTTGTGTTCACACCCTGAAGTTTTTTGTACGTCGCACAAAGGGCTGAAGGGCTGAACGGACACAATAATAAATATTTTGACTATAAAACATAAATATTCTACTTTTATGAATAACAAGTGCGGTGCCACCAAGGAGGGGGTAATTTCTTTCTTTTATGGTCATTCCTTCCTCTTATAAATCGTGGGCTATTTATTAGAAAGGGGTTTGCGATTTGGGGTTTATTATATAGGGTAGTTTATTTTGGAAGCATTGCTATGACTAATATTTGAAGTCAATTTTATTGAATTAATTTACAGTCAAGTTTAACAAAACTAGAATCATTACTAGTATTGCAAAATGTTAGTGTTTAAGAAACTTTAGATTACTTTTAGTTCCTTCATAACTTCGAGGGAAAATTTTGGCTCGTCATGAATATTGGTTATTTAGATTTAGTATAAAATTCCGCATCGATTGATATATAGTTTTTTGTATAAAAAAAATTATTCCCCAAATACTAAAACTATATAGAATTTATTATTAGCAGGATACTCACGTACATATTTCGAAATCGCGGCGTGAAAAGTTCTAGCCGTGTTTCTGCGATGTTGAAAACCCGTGAAGAAACACCCCGAATGGGTTCGGAACTAACCATTTACATTGTAATAATATTTACCATAAGTATAAGATCATTATATATATTAGAAATTATGTATTACGAAAATGTACATAAAAAATTATTAACAATTTATATAGCTATTAATTAATAGTTTTGTCTATTTGTGTGTTGAATTATAAAAAGTATTATAAAATACTCTGCGCATTTCACTGCATTGAGGGCGTTTCGTGCGCGTCAACTGACTACAGGCAATTTCCGGTTTTGTCACTAAACTTACACCCTTGATAATACTAAATTACACCCTAATTATAACCCTTATATACATGGAATAAGGTGTAATTTATAAACAGTATTATTATGTTGTTTACTGTATGTAAAGCAAAATTTTCTATTTAGATCAAGGAAAAAACTAAAAAAATTTTTTTTGCAATACGTATAATTTTCTGATCAATATTATAATTCAAAGATTAAAGGAGTATTGAAAACACATCTGGTCAATCTACCTTTATGTTATAAAAGGGCTACTTAGTGGAATTGGTCCTTTGATGTCCTGCCCTTTATAATATAAAAAATATATTAGAAAATAACACAAAAAATCTTTATATTATTGCCTCTTGTATATTAATTTCAAACATATTTTAATATGTATAAAAATCTAACATATGTAAGATATAAAAGAGTATCTAAGAGTCTCTAAGTGTAAATTATATTTTAAAAAAATTAAACTACCCTCTTATATTTATTATTTAATTTAAAATAGCTCCTGTTTTATCTTTTTTTTTTTCAATCTACTTCAATATATTAATTAAAATAAAAGTAAATTGTCTATAAACATATACATTTACAACTTATTAATAGTAATTAATCGTGTTCACGGGTAGACAGACACTTACATCTCGTCTACCCGTGAACACGATTACTGCAATTATTCGAAACGTCGGGTTAAAATCAAAATGTAACCAAATTATACGCGAGTTTTAATCCGTAAAAATAGTTTTATTTAAAAAATAATACGTATACTAATATTATAAAGCAAAAAAGTTTGTTTCTTTAAATGCCAAATTCGATTTCGATTCGAAAAAAATTTGTAATTAGCAAATAGATTCGAAAAAAATTCTGATGATGATAGACAGATTCGTGAAGGCATTACTACTATTAAATATTCTTACATAAAATAGCGAGTGAAACCGCAAGTAATAGCTAGTTAAATACATAATTATAAACATTATTAATTACATTGCATTAACGTTTACAAAGATGCTTTTTTCGTAGCTCGTAAAACTTTGAGACTGATTAAAATTTTTTAACGAAGTCCAATTACGACTAACCAGCTTATTCAAAGACTAAGAGCTGTCATAACTCTATGCTACAGATGCGAGTGTTTTTCGTTGCAGAGTTCAATGTAAACTGGTTGTGTTAACTAAAGTTCAAAAGGTGCGGCGTGGCAGCAAAAAGTAAGGATCGAATTTTTTTTTTTTTTCTGATATTTTTTTTTAGGTTTAATAACGTGTAGTTTATCTTAGATTCTAGTATAAATACAAAATTTTATAAATAACTGTATTGTTAATCAAGATACATAAGTATATGTCGCTTTTAATATATAATAAAATATTATGACATGCAAAGTTCACCTCTGGAATTTAAACACGAAAACATTGCAGGTTCGAATCCTTTGATGATTTTTTATTCAATATTTATTTAAAATGTATTATTAAAAAATGTGGGTAATAAAGTTTCAGGTTTGATCAGGTTGAAAAAAATAACTTTCGTATCTCTGAAAAATGTCAGGATATATTATTAAAAGCTATTTACTAAGACAAAGAGTTTAAAATTATAATTAAAATATAACATAAATTACATTATACAAAAACAAAAAGGAAATAGTAAATAGAAGTATTTCAGAACTTATTTTATTACACTTAAAATAAAATTAAAAATTCATGAACGAGTACTTGAACCTGTTACCGCTATGACGATGTTCGTTCCGCTTGAACAACTGAGCTATCGTGACAGTACTTGTTATGACGAACTGAGCATATATAAACGTTTTTATTGGTAGTTTGTTTATAATATATAAAGGGAAAAGTTTGTTTGTTTAAACGAACTAATCGTCAAAACTACGAAATCAAAAAATATTTCATTAAAAAAGGAGCGCCGTCGCGCTGCTCGCGACAGTATTCCTTTTCACAGTTCACTCTGTTTCTGTAATTTTCTTGTCAATGAATATGTAATATTCATGTTGTTTTTATTATTAGAATATAAAATCTTCTGAAGATAATATTGAAAATATTGGTATATAGTAACGGAAATGGTGAATATTTGTCTTGTCATATAAATTATTTTTAAAAATTTTACTGGCATTTCTAGCACATATTAGTAAAATATGTATGGCACTAAAAGACTTAAGCTAATTTTTAGTAAGTATATAGTAAATAAAATCCACGCGTAAAACCGCGAGTAACAGCTAGCATATATATATATAAGATATCTTCTAAAAACTGTATACATGATGTGTGTGTCATCACTGAAGCCTTACCTCATGAGTCTCTTCATCCGAAACGGTCACACTCAATAAGGAACTGTAACTGAAAAAAAAGGTAATTACAGTTGCGCATGAGCCTACAGAATATCATTAGAATTTTAAATTAGGAATGTGTAAACAAAACAATAACTCCTTTTATGGTATGTCATTCTTATAATTCATGGACTTTTATAAATTTTATTAATTTATTCAATTTTCGACCTTATTAACTTCAACATAAGTAATAAAATAAATGTGCAAATAATTAATCTTGACCATTTGTTGAATTTGTTTTTAATTGTGGTATATAAAAAGCAATTTTAACGCACACATACATGATACGCACACATTCATGATACACACACACATATGATACACACTCACGCGCACACGTATATTTTTTTGAACCATCAGTCATAAAAGTAAATTACAGGTTGCATCTTTAACGAGTATTGTCGCAAAAAGTTTGGACGTTTTAGAATTACTTTGTATGAAGTACTTAAAAATTTTATGATCCACCTTGTTTGTCTTTGGAAATAAGATTAAATATTGAAGATATTTTAAAATACTAATTTTTGTTTTCTATAAATTCATATCATAATCACATATCTCGTAAAAAAAAACATTCTTTTAACTAGTCCTCACATGCATAAACGCACACATATACATACGCAATATACGCAATATACGGCTATACACACATACAAACGCATAGACACACATATGAATATGCATAATAGTATTCTAGTTTCAAATATTATTATTTTATTTAAAAAAAAAAAATTCATAATGTTCATATTGTCTATCGCAATACACGCTTATACAGACACATACACACACATGCATATTGAAATTTGAGTTTCACATATTATTATTTTAATTACAAATTCAAATTTTCATATTGTTTATATTGTTTTCTGGAACAATCTTTGTTAATAGGTGGGCGTTAATGTGACACAGTTCTATAACTCATACTATTATTATATGAAATACCTCTTGGAAATAATATCTTAGTAAAAGATTTATGACACTTGGGACGTTAAAAAAACACAATACCTCCATCATATCCAAGGTCACGTATTATTGGACAATGTCCAACGAACGCGAAATAACTTTAAAATAAAAAAAGAATGCCGTAAAGATTTTATAACTGAGTAAGTTTGGGTTTGGTGATATACTTTGACAAACTTTATTTGCATTGTATCGGGGAATGTGAGACTCTTTGGCTTGGTGATAAGGTTGTTTTTTGTATAGATGTTAGTTTTTAGTGATTTGCTAAACTTGTGTTATAATAAAAGGCTTTGACAGTTCGCGGTAAGGTCGGCAAAACGGTAGGTTGGACAATTTTGATGCCGGGAAGATATTGTAAATCGTTTTTGTCAAATGTCAACTTCTGTGGTCGCCTCGGCTTGGTTCAGTGTTGTTTTAGGGATCCGTAGGTAATAAATACTTAAAATAATTAAACACTTAAAATAAAAAGTAGCAACTTTTAAGAAAAAAAAACAAATTAAAGTACTTAAAAATTAAGAAAAAATACTATGAATAATTTTTTTATCTATCAATTTGTTTTTAAACTTCCTCAGACATAGTAGCTCAGTTGTTAAAGCGACTTAGATGATATCCTAGAGTGTTCGGTTCAGTCTTTTTAAAATATATTTATAAAAATTGTGTAAGTAATAACATGTCTTATAAGGTTCAAATAATTTCTTTAATATTAGTAATAAAATATATTATATATCTTTTATTTAATATTATTTTTAATTTCAAATACTTCAGATTGTCTATGGGAACCACAAATGTTACATCAGTCTTTGAATAAGATTATTGCAAATAACATTAACACAATAACAACCACACAACATGAGCTAATAGTTTTTTAAATATAGTATAAAAAAATATCTAAATATTAATACTGAACCCTGTGTACTTGAAACTCGAAGCTTCACCGGTTTCTTAGCGTGGTATATTAACAAGAATTTGAATATAATTAAAACCAATACAATTATAGTATATATGTTCGTATTTTCGTGGTTTTGTAGACAAAAGATTTACATCAAAGAAACTTTGTTTATAAATGTAAGTGTAAGGATAACCAGGAATGTTAATAGGACGCTTCTTTGAAACAATATATAAACAGGGGGAGATCTTTTTAATTTGGTTCTCTTTGCAATTACCCAGCAACAAACTTTCTTATTAAGTATATTAAAGCATTAGGTGACATACATGCTGTGCAGTTAACTGTACATATATTAAAATATATAACAAGAAATTGACGCTATAATTAAATTGATAGAGCATGACTATCTCTCTATCTCTATATATCTCTCTCTTTCTCCTAGAAAACATTTCAAACTTTTAAGTTTGGAAAATGGAAAACATTGTTAGGCTTAGAGTATTCAGATTTTCAAGTTTTAAATTTTTATCTTCTTGGTATGTTATACTTATAACAGTATTTAACCCTTCTCACCTAAAGACAAACAAACCAATGAACAACACGTGTAAGTACAGAGTTCAATGCCCGGGCTAAATTCGTTTCTTCCTGCAATGTAAAGTTATTTTCGATTACGATTACACCTAAGATCACTCTATTGAAAAGTACATTAAAGAGTTGAGGATTGATGTATACAGTCCACCAGCTCTGATAGAAAGAGGAGAGATAGGTTCAAATAATATACAGAGTTTGTATGTATCTCCTCACAAGATATGGGTTGTGCGCTGAGCAGTTTCAAGAAAGTGACAAAATTTTTGATAACAGGAAACAAAGCTGCGGGAACAAAATTATACACCAAATAATTAAATTAAAAATGTATATTATAATTAGTTAAATTGTTTATATAAAAAGCTACTGTACTCTTAAAATATATAAATAATTCAGTAAAATGATAGTTCTCACTCATGAAAAACTCATCAATGAGAAATAAGAATCAAAGTCACAGATAAAACATAAGCGATAACTATAAATTTTTTATTAAACTTCTCATCAATCTACAAGAAATATGACAAAATCTCTAAAAATAGACACAAAGTCATAACACCAATGAATGTGAACTTTATTTAGTATCAGTGAATGAAATATACATATGATTGAATAACTTTCATATATCCTACTTGGCCTACTAACTGCTTTACGAGCAGACCACCCGTGTACCAGAATATATATATATATATAATATCCATCATTTGATATTTACCATTTTTATGGATACGTCATGGGGATTTGTACAATAGCTGGTTCTTTAAAATAAACCCAAATATAATCAAAATTAATTAGTATCTTACAATTCCTATTAATTTTCCATTTTTTTTTATTTTACAATAACTCCCGTAATAGATAATAAATGTATATCTATATGTCAAGAGAAATAATATCTATTACACACAGAAATAACGAATACAACTAACAACCCTACAAACAAATGTCAACTGGGAATCGAACCAACGACCTTTTGGCTCAGGGAGCAGACCCCTAAACCACTGACCAGTAGCGACTAGACCAATCAACAATTTAATTAATAAATACTCATTCTTCATACGGGTCTCTAAAATGTATTTAACAACCTCATAAATAAACCACTAATCATACTATACTGTAATAATAACTGAAATACATGAAATATACAAATAAAATCAAAAAACCTATTAAATGAGTGTTGAAAAATGAGGTATAGTCGAGGGCGAATTCTATATTTGTCATAGAATGTCCCGGTTGAAACTCTGCGTCAACAAACAGTATCGTTTGAGTTATTTCAGTCTGTCCGTCATTCTGTATACATTACGACCTCACAGAGACATTCGACGACAGCCTATCAATCTTTTAATAAATACCAGAGCAGCCAAACCGTGATTGCTTCAGCTGCAGAAGAAGTCAACCGAATGGCGTTGGACAGAAGCTGCAAGATCCAATGTACCAATAAACTATCTTGGATTATTATTTGTAATTTTAGTACACGTTTTACGATCAGCAAAATATAACACTTTTTTGACACATTTTGTGATACATAGTTAAATATATTTAAAAGAAATGTATCATTAGTATACAGTTAAATATTTTTAGACGTTAAAACTTTTCTTTGACAAAAAACTTAACTATCGTAATAAAGTTTAAACGAGCGTTGTCACGTTAAAATTAAAAAAAACAGATCATAATTACTAATACTTGTAACAAGCGTACTGTTTTGTTACGGATTTAAAAACATACGAAATTCATTACTTTTTTATACGACAGATATGCGACGGAGATAAAATGCGTCAGATTTACGATGACACAGAATTAGAACTCTCATCGTGCAATCAGAATATTGTCTTAATAAAAAACGCGTAAACGATATAAATTAAGATATCAAGTAGCTTTTCTTGACGTTTTATTACAGAATAAAACAAATACATGTCTTGACAAATAATAATATTTCTTTATTACCAGAACATACATATAATACCGTTTTTCACTATTACAATTTTATTACAATTCTAATTAATTTATAAATACAACATGCAATCAAACAAAAAACAAGAGAACAATTACAATAGCAATAATAATAAATTCCATGTATACAATAAATAACATGAAACATAAAAAATTTCATATAAGTATAATAATAATAAGATTTTTTAAATACATTCAAGTACAGTCAAATAATTCAAAGAAATTGAGTAATTTGGTTATTTATCAAAGCAATGTCAATGAAATATAGCATAAAGTTAAAAAAATCGAATTACATTAAAATACATTAAATACATTAAACTGAGTAAAATCAAATAATTGAAAGAAATTGAGTAATTTGATTATTTATCAAAGCAAAGAAAATGGAATATAGGAATATTTTCTTAAAAAGTAAATCTCGTAAGGAACAAAATTGAGTAATTTGCATATTTATCAGAACAATGTCAATGAAATATATACTTATTCAAAATTAAAGCTCGTAAACAAAGAAATTGAGTAATTTGCTTTTTTATCCGAGCAATGAAATATAGTCTTATTAAAAATTAAAGTTCATAAGCTTCACCTATGAATATGTTTGCAAATACATGCTATTTTTGGCTAACATTTATAGTGTAATAAAGTTAACTTGTCACTCAGCTGAGATTTATGTTTAAACCGTCCTAAATGTGGTGTCTTCCGCTGATGAATTTCCTTATGTCAACGTTATACCAAACAATGATAGCAGCGTAGGCGACAGAGCCAACACTGGCTCATTTCAGTTCCTCCATCTGTGACCAAATTGAACAAAGGAGTTTGTCTTCTGAAATAACGTAAACAAAGTCTAATTTCCTGAACATGTCGTTG